>OX940943.1:2651864-7651864 GCA_954870645.1 Agrotis clavis
GTAGATTGTAAGACAACAGAAGAAACCTCTGCAGTTAGTAACTCATTATTAGTGAACGATAAACAGGTTTCTTCTAGCAAATTAGTTAAGTATAAAATATCAAGTGGAGAGCAACACACTCTAAAATTGTTTCATCAAAATATTCAAGGGTGCTCTTCTAAATTATTGGAAATAGAAATGTTTTTGGAATCAACCAGGTTTGATATTGTTTGCCTTACAAAGCATTGGTTAAAAGATCATCAAGTTATGTCTATTTGTTTTGATAATTATTACGTAGTTAGCAAAGTCGTAAATGTATGATACATGGCGGATCATTAATACATAAAAAAGAAATCGATTAAATCTAAAACTCGAAATGACATTGTTGAACTGTCAGTTGAACATACCATTGAATTGTCCTGTGTTGAGCTTGATAAGCATGTTATAGTATGTGTATACAGACCCCCAAATTACCAGAATCTACCTATGTTTGATTCTATAATGGAAAACGTTTTAAATAAAATATGTAATAAAAGTAAATCTATCATCATTTGTGGTGATTTTAATATTAATTTGTTAGAAAATAATTCAAATAGTATCAGACTGTTGAGTCGTTTTAAATCCTTCAATTTGTCACATTTTTTTATGGAACCAACCAGAGTGACCGCTTCTTCTGCCACTTGCTTAGATAATGTTTTTTCGAATTGTGATTACTTACATAAAGAAATTGTTAATAAATTGCCATCTGATCACAGTGGCCAAACAATAACGTTTTGCGCCTATACACCAATTCAAAAAACTCAAATAAGGTATAGGCCAATTACGGGTAAAAATTTAGAAAATATGAATAATGCAATAGCAAATAAATTATGTGATCATAGTTTTAATAATGTAAGTGACCCAAATGAGTTTTACGCTGAGTTTTTTGCAATTTTAAACACACAATTTATTCGTACTTTTCCACTAAAAACTAAAACCATCGTTACAAAGTTCTTATTTAGTGATTGGGCAACACCAGGAATTCGCAAAAGCAGAGAAAAACTCTTCGAACTTTATGGTCTTAAGAGTCATAATATTAATTTTCATCAGTATGTTGCCAAATATTCAAAAACTTTTAAACGTGTATGTAAAACAGCTAAGGCTCTTTATATTAGTGGTAAAATTAAATCGGCTGATGATAAAATAAAAACTACTTGGAAAATAATAAATAATGAAACAGGTAGGAATAAGAAGCGCAATATTGAAATGAACTTAGAAACTGCACATGGCCCTATAAACTCAGATGTGGAAATTGCTCAGGAGTTTGAAAGGTTCTTTTCGAACATCCCTCTTAAAACGACTGAATCTTTAAATTCGTCACCCGCACTCTCTGCTGCCTTACTTAGAAAGAATGTAAAGGAGTGCCCAATGGAGTTTAGATTTCAGCACACAAACCCCCAAGCTGTCATTAAAGCTTTTAAAGATCTAAAAATTAAGTCAACAGAAGATCTTTGGGGAATGTCCGTGAAAGTCTGCAAATCTTTTATTGAAACCGTTGCACCTTACTTAGCTTTTATATTTAACACTAGTGTAGACCAAGGAGTGTTTCCAGATCTCATGAAACATAGTAAGGTAGCTCCACTTTTCAAATTGGGGGATTGTAAAGAACCTAACAATTATAGGCCTGTGTCCATTTTGCCGGTTTTTAGCAAGGTGTTTGAAAAGTTAATGCTAGAACAAATGTTATGCCACTTTAATAAACATTCTATCTTCCATGATCAACAATATGGTTTTACAAAAGGGCGTTGTACAACTGACGCGGGTGTTACCTTGTTAAAGAACATTTTTAACTCCTGGGAGGAAGCGCATGATGCCATAGGAATTTTTTGCGACCTCTCAAAGGCATTTGATTGCGTAAACCATGAAACACTTTTGCTGAAACTAGAGCATTATGGAATTAAAAATAAAACCTTGGATTTACTTAATTCATACCTAAGAGATAGACAGGTAAAAGTTCAAGTTAACGGCATAAACTCATTAGGGTCGGAAATGACAATGGGCGTTCCTCAGGGTTCTATTTTAGGTCCGTTCCTCTTTTTAGTTTATATAAATGATTTACCCCATTTACTCAAAAATCAACCGAATATGGTGTTATTCGCGGATGATACGTCGTTAATCTTTAAAATAGACAGACGTTCGCAAAACCTAGATACTGTTAATGATTGTATTCTTCAGGTAAAAAATTGGTTTACTTTGAACAATTTAGCTCTTAATGAAAAAAAAACAAAATGTATTAGATTTACTTTACCAAATGTTAAAAGTAGCAAATGTGACATTATACTCAACGGGAAAAAACTCGAATTTATTGATCAAACAGTTTTCCTGGGAATCACTTTAGACGATAAATTACAATGGGGCCCCCATATAGCATCTTTGGCGGGGCGTCTAAGCTCAGCCGCTTATGCTGTTAGAAAGATAAGACAGTTAACAGATGTTGAAACAGCACGCTTAGTTTACTTCAGCTACTTTCATAGCATAATGTCTTACGGCATTCTACTGTGGGGCCGGGCGGCTGACATTGAATCTATTTTTATTTTGCAAAAGAGAGCCATCAGAGCAATTTACAATTTAAATCGTCGCGAATCTCTCAGGGAACTATTTAAAAAGATTAATATAATGACAGTGCCCTGTCAATTTATTTATGAAAATATAATGTATGTTAGGAAAAATCTTCATCTTTTCAAAAAAATAAGTGATAGGCATAATTTTAATACGAGAAATAAAGATAAAATTGATCAACCTTGTTTTAGATTGTCAAAAGTACAAAAGTCTTTTATGGGGTACTGTGTTAAATGTTACAACAAAATACCTAGTGAGGTCTTAAACTAAATGAAAGAAAATTTAAAACTTATATCAAAAATTCTCTAAGTAAACAAGCATAAATTATAAATTAGAAGATTACATTCAAGATAAAAATGCTTGGAAACATGCTGGTCCTGCTCCATAGTACAATGTAGGGCTTGAGCAGAATCAAACTTGGTTGAAATATTTTAATGCTCACACACTGCCTGTATTGTATTTGTATAAAGTTATAGTTGCATTATTTTGTGAAAGTGTGAACACCGTGTACCTTTTAGCTGTATAATTATTGTTTTTTTTTATTCTTTAAATGGTCATAACTTGAGTGCACCGCTTTCACATTTATTTACTTTTTTTAAAATTGTAATTTCAAAACATTGTGAAACATTTTTGAAAAAGAGTAAGTATGGAGTTTCTTGCCCATTCTTCTCCATACAACCTACCTTAGCGAATGGGTGTAGAATCAATCCCATCCCTTCCTATTTCCTTTAAATTTAATAATCGACGTTCAAAAGTGCCCCTTTGGTGGCCTAATTGGAATAAATGATTTGACTTTGACTTTGTTCGTTTCTTTTTTGTTTTCTTCAACAAAGCAATTGTGAGAGCAAGAAAAGCCATATCTGCATCTAGAGACATTCTACTACTTTGCAAATGTTTCTGTTTTAGCGCAAGTTCAACACTGGGTCACTCTATCCGACAAAATGATGCGAATGCTTGACAAGAATGTTTTTTGATGTCGTGACCTCGTCAAGCATGCTTGTCAAGCACGTAAATGCTTGTCAAGCAATTTTGATCGTCTAGGGACCCCTTTAGGGTAGACAAGACCACGTGGAGCCGGTTTGCAGCGATTCGTTTCTATTACTGACTTTGTAAAATGGGATCATTTTATTCAGAGTAAATATCTATTGAAAATCAGAATATCGTTTTTCGGAACGAGAACACATCGAGCATTATATTTTTCGTATTATGTGAAAATCGGAAAACGAACAAATCGGATAATAAGACTTTCGATAAAATAAATTTCGAGATTCTTAGATATTGTAATTTTTAGGTAATGAAGTATTTGGCTGTTCCCATTTTAAAAGTATCAATCATCAAACTCTGAATACAGTTAAAACTTGCTATCATAATTAAATGCTGAGGCAAACTTTATTTTTAGTACTTTGAAAAGAACAATTCAGAAACTTAAAAATAAGATTCTATTATATATCTGAGAGCACTTGAAAGTGCGGCCGCCGCAGCAAACGTGAAGATACACTCTTCATGCAGAATAATTTGCCTCTCAATCTTCCACTCTTCGCTTTCATCCTCTCTCTTTAGAGGGACAAAACCAATTTGCACATGTGAGAAGCAACCTTCTCTAGTTTGGAACACAAGAACACGTTTTATCCAGTCGTAGCGCAAAAACTGTGCGTGGCCGAAAACGCTGCAGGTCATGACTATAACAATAAAAAAACATTTAATTAATATTGATTGATTATGCAGTTACACGTATCATATAAATTATTACCAAGAAAAATAATAGAACTGACCAATTTTTTTGAGCCCTTCTATTTTTTTTTGCGTGGACGACTGTACGATCAGGGTGGCGTAGCGTCATCATCAGGGGGCACCACCCAGAAGTAGGAGCACCGCGAAGCGGTGCTCCGTCGAATTTTCTCGACATGTTACTTTATTTAGTTTGACTAAATTAAATTAAATAAAAATATCATCGCAATAATGTTTAGGGATGAAAACGTTATGATAAAAAACAGTAGGAGTTTCAATATATTTACAATAACGATATTATTGATTACAATTTTCGGAAAAATGAGTGTTATGAACATCGCCGGTAGCATCACAAAAAATATGAATAAAAACTTTAGGATGAAAAATTTTAGGAAGAGTGATCATTCGGATTACAAATCGTTAGGAAGAACAATTTCGGGTAAACAACTTTAGGTGAGCCAATATGGACCCCTCATGGACATTTGCATACGTCGCTGAGTTCCATCCAGAAGTCCACCCTCGCGGTTTACCAGTGACGCATCGAACGCAGTATTTTGGGAGTGAAACTTTCAGACCGCCTAAGAAACACAGTAGGTACTGCGTTGATGAGACATTGAATTATATTTCAAAACCTCGACGCTGACGCTTTCGAGACCCACTTTCGCCCATTAGCTAGACACAGGATCCACTTCGGCCCGTTCTAGACTTTGGTCTTTGCGATGCGCGGCGCGGTGGACAGGGCGGCGGAGCTTTGTGCACGCCATCTACCCGCAGCCTCAATAGCGGTTGGCGGCAGCCGCTGAGTTCATCAATCCCGCACCGCTGTGTTTCGTTGGGCTCGCGCTCATTCGCTTGTACTTTTGATGCCGCTCCTAGGACCACGCGCCGCTGTAGCGATTTGCCCGAATCGTGGGCGTTTTCACCATGAGCGGGGGTCTCGTGCATCGTGTGCTTGAAACATTTCTAAACATTTGGTCTTACGGATCGCCGCGCCGTCGTGAGCAGGCCTTTATGGAGGTTATAGAACTCGGTTCACCCTTGTTTGGCAGAACAACGTTTCGTCGAAAATCACTCCGGCTAATTTTGGTTACAATAAAGTCGTTTCGTAGAATTATTCATTTTACCGAATAATTAATTGTTATATGTTTATTTAGCCTATTTATTTCTTAGAAATAATTTCATTTGACCGAATTTTCAAATGCACTAATTTTATTTAAACTAATGTTTTACTAGACTAATAATGATTTAGTCGAAATATCGCATCGAATATTCAGTTAATTAATTATTCGTTTACTTTCATTGTCTATAAAAAAATCGGGCTCCGCCGAGCTATCTTGGTAGGTGGTAATCAGCAATTTTACCAAGGATGCAAGAGCGAGCGAAGCGAGCTTGGAACCTGGGGCACCCCGACTCGGACAGGTTAGGTTCGAAGGGGATGGCGGGGTCTGAAAGACCCTGCCATCCCCTTCGTGTTAGGTTACTTTAAACCTTGCAAACAGAAATAGGAGCCCCGCGAAGCGGGGCTCCGTCGAGCTACCTCGGTAGGTGATTATCAGTAATATACGCTCGCCCTTGCATCCATTTCAGACCCCGCCATCCCCTTCGAACCTAACCTGTCCGAGTCGGGGTGCCCCAGGTCCCGAGCTCGCTTCGCTCGCTCTTGCATCCTTAGTTTAGTTACTGATTACTACCTACCAAGGTAGATCGACGGAACAAATATTTACAATGTTTTCTTTTCTGCGTTACATTACACCAATCGAATATTCGATAAACTAAATGTTATACCACCTGAATATTATATCAAATGAATATTATACCTTTTGAGCAATAGCGCAAATGTTGTTATCGCAAATAAATATTCGATGAAATGAAAATTAAGTTAACCGATATTATACAAACTGATTATTTTCTCAAACGTTGTTCGAATTAGTAAAATAATATCAAAGGTTGTTCCACCAAACAAGGGTGAACCATAGAACTCTGAACCCTGTGTCTAATTCCAGTTATACTAAAGTAACGATGCCTACCCCCATTAAAATCTAATACACTTACTGATGCCATACATGAAGTCAGCAGCTTTAAACTCATTTAAAGTAATATATTCTGCTTCGTAGAAACCCTTCAAGCAAAACTGATCGACCATGATTTTGTCTTCTTTTTCCGAGAACACGTTAGATCTTCGATAAAAACGTGCAAACATCATATAGCCAAGCCTAAAAAGGTACAAATAGGTTTAATTATAAGATTTCAATTGAATTCTAACACAAGGCTTGTAAAATTTTAATAAGCTAGATGGGTTAAACTATAACAGTTTAATAAGTTAGAGGGTTACATTTTATTTAGAAATAGAAAATACAAGATAAATTATAAAAGATACAGTCCACAACACAGTCCACAACACAGTCAGCACAATGCACAGTACAAGGCCACGATAGTCCTCAGCAGGCAGGACCGTAGCAGGCAGGGGCCTCTGAAGTCGTGGTCCTCCGCAGCAGGGAGTGCCAGAGGGCAAGAACCTCCTCTGGTGTGTAAGAGGCTCTTCTGTAGACCTCAGCAGCAGGGAGTCCCAGAGGGCAAGAACCTCCTCTGAGTTAAAGAACGAAGAGTGCTGGATAGAAATGAATTGATTAGAATGTCCAAAGGTCCCGGATAGAATGTGAAGAGTACATGACCCAAAGGTCCTGGATAGAATGTGTCGAAAGTCCCGGATAGAATAATCCCGATTCCTCAGAATCCTCGGCTTTTATACTAGCTCAGCTTGTTTTCGAAATCATTGTTCTCCTCCAAAGACATTAAACTATATACGAGCAATAGACGGAACATCACGAAGAAAGGTAAACGGGCGAATTGTATGGGAAAAAAACCCACGGCGGACATAAATCAAACCTTGAGCATATATAGCTAAATGTCTCTTGGTCACCATGGTAAGTGTCGCATTTTTGTGGGCTGTGGGAATTAAAAAAAAAATGAATATTTTACATTATTTATTCGGCGTAATTAATGCAGTTTCATCTAAAAATATGGCAGGGGTCGATTTCCTGCCACCGCAAGCCGGATCGCCCGAAGGATACAGTGGAGCATATGGTGCAGGTCTGCTCCGTTTGGCCAGAGCACCGCACTGAGGCGATAGGCGCGAACTCTCCCACCGCATTGTTCGAGGTCATGCTGCGGGGTGAGACGGAATGGGAAGTGGTCGCCTCCTTCTGCGAAGCAGTCATGCTAGCGAAGAGGAGGCGGGATGCGTGAGGGAGCGGATAGCGTTCACGACCCAGCCGCCTCAGGAGACGCCCACGGCAACGGACGTCGCGGGACGATTTTCGGGCATGCCCGGGTTTCAAAGAGCTGTCAGCAATATGACCTCTTTGAAGGCCAAAGCCTGCCGGGGTCGTGGGTCTATTGGGTCAACGTGGCCCCGGAACGTAAAGGGCTATTGAAGGACACCATGGATTTTGTTCAGTACAAGTCTGAAAGTCCCTGCCCTATTTTTCCCACGTTTTTAAAAACTCACTTTTCTTGTTTGTTTATTTGTTTGTTTGTTTTTATGCCATTGTTTGAACTGGATGTACTTTTTGGAAACACTAATATTTATTTCTATAGTATATAGGGTGAATAATAAAACCACAGTATTAGGTTCTGCTCTACAGCTCAGTTGATCTCTCTTTATTAAAGAAATGGTCCTAGACCCTACTAAATCAAGTGAAACAAATGATAGCGCGATCTAACTCGACGACAACGCCATCTATCGAGCTTCAAGGTAAACTATGCCAATAACTATGACAATTTGTTATAATACTTTAACAGTCACGAACAGCCATAAAGCTTCTTCAGTGAGCTGACAAGACAATATTGTCTTGACAGTTTAAATGTTTGATTCAGTCTCACGCGATTTAATAAATAAATGTATTAATGCATTTGGGATACACAAAACGACATCGAAAGCATGTGATTATAAAACTTAGTGCGTGTAGTGTTATTTATTGTATTACACGAGGTAAGTTAACTAGTGAATAGCACTGGGTAATTCCAATGTCATTATAAAAACAGTTCTGAAAGTATGTATTTTCTGCGACGTAACATGGATTAAATACGTTAATCATAAAGCAGATCGCAGAAGGCATTTCGTTTGCAAAATATGAGGACCGCAATCTGTTTTATGAAGTGTGCAATGCAATGGATTCTAGGACTATTTAAAAACATGTGCTGGAGTGGTCTAGTCCCCTGCCACACCTCATCCCTCGGACGCCGTATGATATGAACCCAATCACTATGTACGGCAAGTCTATTCTTTGAGAAAAGCAACCCAAATACTTAGGTGTGACCCTATACAGTCTCCTTATCTTCCGTGCCCATGTAAAGGCAGTTTGCGTTCGGCTGGCTTTCCGGAGGTAGGCTTCATTTCTTGCTTACAGCAAGAAGCAAATTGTCACTCAAGTGCAAATTGCGTCTTTATAAAGCTGTCATCCGTCCTATTACACGTACATTTTTTAGACCACGATAATTGCTGACAACATCAAAAATATACATCTTTACAATCCTACGACTAAATGAGAAAAGGCAAAACTTAGTCTTCAT
Organism: Agrotis clavis; assembly: GCA_954870645.1. Taxonomy (NCBI): domain Eukaryota; kingdom Metazoa; phylum Arthropoda; class Insecta; order Lepidoptera; family Noctuidae; genus Agrotis; species Agrotis clavis. The sequence goes on from OX940943.1 coordinate 2,660,742, forward strand.
ATTTTGCATACAGATGTCTTATGGCGGCCCGGTCTATTACAGAAATTCCAAAAAAACAGTAAAAACTGAAAAAAGGAACCGACTTCAAAACCAAACACAAAAAGTGTAAACTAATTTTTCTTTCGGAAGTCGGTAAAATAAAAAACAAAGACACCGACTAGACCGGATATTGTTTTTTTTTATTTACCCTTTTTTCGTCGAATATGGCCACCGACTTCGAAAGAAAAATATTTTACCCTTTTTGTGTGTTTGGTTTTGAAGTAGGTAGGTTCCTTTTTTTAAGTTTTTTTTTGTATTATTGTTTTTATTTTGGATGTTCAACAAAAATCTTCGTATATTCGACGTCTTTGAAAATCTACAATCCAAGTAAGCAACAAAAAAAGGGCGGAAAAATCTATGCGGGCAATGAGATATCCATGATTGTTATAATACTAAAATCTTTTCCGGAAAGTAAGGAACACTTTTCTGAAAACAGCATCAAAATCGGCTCAGTCTATAACCGCGGACAAACATACATACGTACAGGTCGAACTGAGTACCTATTTTTTTAAGTCGGTTAAAAATCAGGTTTAGTGGCTTGTGAACTATTGTATCTAGTCGATCAAAACTAAAGAGAATCTGAAAACGTAGGTATAGATCAAGAGGAAAGACAATGAACGGAGATTTTTCGAATAAATACATTTTTGGTTAAAACTTTGTTCTCCAAAGGGACCAAAGGATTACAACAAAAATAAGTGTATTATTATGTGAATTATGCTCTTTCATTCTAGACCATTTTCATTCATGTGCGCGACCGGGTCGGATTGCGCCCGATGACCTTTGCTAACGAAATTGAACCTACGATAGCATTGCTTTTCCCCCTTCAGCATACCACATGATACCTAAAAAATAGCTCATTATTTAACTCGATAAGTAAAACTTGTTGTCGTTTAAAACAGAATCTATGCACTGGTTTGACCACTAATTCAAAACATAAATAAACACAAAATACTTAATAGAAAGATTTGTTTGTTTTTGAATCTTTAAAATTCCTACACCTCAAAACAATAAATGACGTTTAAAATAATATCCAACTTACCTACCTACAATTTAAATCAGCGCAGATTTATCCTAGAACTACTGAAGAAGAGAACTACTGAAAACTACTGAAAAATATTAGAAAAAAATAAGATTGCAAATAATATTAAAATAAACGTATGCATCAAATTATTTTTGATTAGTGTTCAAGTTTCCAAGATAAATTATAGCCTATATCGACGCCCCCAAGGAATAAACCTGTATTATACTATTACTGACTTTTTACTGTTATACCATTTTCGGTATCTACCGGTCGGGATACACATATGCAATTTTTTTCATATTTTTTCTGTGATAATTTCTAACGATTTTCCTTATAACACTTTTGTTCTTTGGAAATTTTTCTGTGGCTACATTTCGGTAAAGTAATATTACTGTAAAATATTTCAGCTAAATTTCTGGTTAACCCGATTACAGGTTTATTACCGTAAATTTTGTGGTAGACATTTTCGGTAATGCACTGTAACAGTTACGAGTATGTGATTTATATGCCCAAAAAACCTGTCCACCTCAGGCCCAAGCCACGGATAATCAACGGGCCAGCCTTCCACGCCACGTGGATGACATGTACCAGGCCTTCGGTGGCATCGTTTATGTCCTCAGTGGTTTCCAACATGGCGAATCGGCTCTGTAGTTTCAACTGGAAGTTTTCACGACCAGTTTCGACCTGGGGCAGCGTTGGTCTGACAGTTGACCTTGTCAAGCGCGCTCTTTCTATTTTTATATTTATATTCAGAGTCATTATTAAATAGTCGATGATCACTTCCGGTATTGACCCTGTTGATCACTGAGACATCTCTGAATATATGGCGCCTATCAGACACAACGAAGTCGATCTTGTTTCTTGTCACATTATCGGGGCTTCGCCAGGTCCACTTTCTTTGAGGCTTTTTCTGGAAAAAAGATTTCATCAGAAAAAGCCCCTGGGCCTCGAGGAAGTTAACCAACATACGCCCCCGGTGATTTCAGCTCCCATAGCCAAATTAACCTACTCTCGACTCGCCACTCTTTTGTACTCCCACTTTTCCGTTGAAGTCACCCATAACAACAGTGTAGAATGTTTTGGTACGAGACACAGCTTTCACTATGTCTTCGTACATTGCCTCGACTTCGTCGTCAGGGTATGCGGACATTGGAGCATACACTTGTATGATCTTTAGGGAGTACCTTTCTGATATCCTCACTATAAGGTATGCCATCCTTGCCGACATACTGCCACATTCCACAATGTTGCTCCTGAGTAATTTGTGGACCATAAACCCGACGCCACGACTTAACTCTACTTCCAATTCGGCAACGTGCTCGTTCAACCGCAGAGAGCATCCGTTGTACGTCGCCAAGTAAAAAATTCGTTAAGGGTACCCTGCCGGCGCCCGGGGATTCTTAGCACCCCACCGTTACCGTGGCCGGTACCATGACCAGGAATAGTGCAGCTACCGGGAACTGGGGGCCTTAAATCATTGTTGCGTTTCATGTTTGGGGGGATTTGCCGTAGTCACCAAGCTTGGCAGGCGGGTTGGTGTCTGCAGATGCTGAAATGCTTCCGCTGTTGGTGCTGCCCACCATCAGGTTAAGCATTTCAAGGCATTTCAGCATAAGACATGGTTATACCAGAGCTAGGGCAGGTGAGGCAACTGGTGTTACCTCACATTCTGGCTAACAACCCTTAGTCGCCTTCTACGACACCCACAGGAAGAGATGGGGTGGCCTATTCTACTGTCCGGAACCACACGGGGGTGCACTTTGTGCAATAGTGCAACGATTCCACGGTATTAACATACATTTTATGAATCCTTGATTTCTGTAGAAAATAGTGATGGTCGCGATGATACTGATGATGCCACTGACAATACCAATTAGTTATTAATTTTTTAGCTTGGCTACTTTTGTTTTACTTTTACTGATTGTAATTTGTGATCTCTATGAAAACTTTGTTTCCAATAAACGTTATAATTTTTGTGAGTTTCCTTTAATTATTCCTAGGAGATACCGACGACAAATTTATTTTACATAATCGGTTTTCAATTATTACAATAATATGACTACCAAAAATTTACTTTAAAATACGGGTTACACTACGTTACCCTCTTATAGTTTTTTAAAATTTTACTATAAGAAGTCGGTAACTGAACATTACAATCTCTCTCTGTAACGAAAAAACACGTTTAATAATCCAGTAAAGCAATATTATGCCTATGATTTTTAAGAAATTTACAAGAATAATTCGGTAAGTAAACATTACTGGAATAATTTTAGTAAGGTAAGATGGTAAGATATCAATACCCTAAAAATAGTTTGAAACCATTTTCGGTAATATGTATTTTGGTGAATAACAAATTCTGTGTATAGTTAATAGTTACACCTAATACTATAAACTGTTCGGGTAAAAATTAGCTTTTCCGTCATATAACAATGTTGTCATAGTTACCTTTTGTTGAAGAGATATACCCCAAAAACACTAAATCATTTTTCCTGTAAAATTTGATTTTTGCGATTACCGGTTTATTCCCCGGGGGCGTCGATATGTTGGCCAGACTTAATATCTATACAAAAAAAAAAACATTCAAATCCGTCCAGTACTTTTTGAGTTTATCCCGGACATACATACAGACAAACAGATAAACAGACAAAAATTCTATAAATTATATTTTTGGCTTCGGTATCGATTGTAGATCACACCCCAAGTATTCTTTTAAAAAAATATTCAATGTACAGTTTTGACTTTCCTACTACACACATCAAAAGTGTCTAGGGATCAACATATATTTTTGCAATAACTTTTCTCCTGATTGATATTAATTAAAATGTTCTTTAAGGATTCATCAAATAAAGTGTTATCGTTTGTCACAGTAACGATAAACCAAGTCACCTTTGCATTCATAAAGAAATTTGCCATTTTCCTAATAAAGGGATTTTTGACATTTGAACCACTAACATTAAAGTTCGAAAAAAAGACTGAAATAACAGTTTTCTTTAAAATTTTATTGGGTAACTTAAACAATTAATAATCCGTGTTTCTACCGCGAACACTAACAACACAAGAACATCGGTTTGGCATACTCAAAATGAGTTCATCCAAATCACGCTGTGGAATGGCCGCCCATGTTCGTTGCAACAACAAAAAAAGGTCTTCTTGCGACTGGATACCCTCCATATTCGGCAGAGCTCTTCTCTGTAGCATATCCCATGCATGCTCAATCGGGTTCAAGTCTGGCGACTGAGTAGGCCAGGGCAGGACATTGATGTTAGCTGCGGCGAGAGTCTGTCTTACAACTCTTGCGGTGTGCGGTCGTGCATTATCATGCATTAACTGAAATAAGGGACCGATTTGCACTTGTAGAGGAACGATGACGTCTGATACAATCGTCTCAGCATAAATTTGAGCGTTGAGGTTGCCTCTGATCCAAATCAACTCAGTTCTTCCGCCGATCCAAATACCCGCCCATACCATGATGGTTCCACCACTATAAGGATGGACTTCCTGGCAGGATTTTAATCGCTGTTGGCGTCCAGGGGTTCTCCAGTGTCGTATACGTCTTGTATCCGGTCTCATACCAAAACGAGACTCATCAGAAAAGCACACGAAACGCCATTGTTCTTCTGCCCAATTTCTGTGTTCAAGAGCCCATTGATATCGAATCCTACGATTGTGCATTGCTATAGGTGGTACCCGTAGCGGTCTTCGGGAATGAAGGTTCACTTCATGCAAGCGGTTTCTGACTGTTTGGTCGCTAATTAAGTTCCCTGAAGAGTGATGAAGCCTCACGGCTAACATCATGGCGGTTATTGTTGGAGCTCTTCGAGTTAAGATTTGAATGTATCGGTCTTGTCTCCGTGTGGTGCAGCGATACCGTCCTCCATGGCGCTCAGCCACGGAGATAACACTCTGACTTGTATTCAGAGCTAAAGCCACAGTACGTTGCCGGGAACCAGCTTCTATCATTCCCACGGCTCTGAGCATTTCTTCCCTGCTTAAATGACGTCGCCGCTCCATAATAACGTTGGTTTTAATCAGTAGTAGGGAAACAGTAGCACTAATAATGTCTTCAATGCGTTGTATGTTTTTATAGGGAAAATATTGACAGCTGATTTTCATCTTTTACTCGAATTTGATTTACAGTTCCTGATTCAAATTATGAAATGCACCAAAAAGGATCCATATAAATTTATAAAATCATAAATTTATTACAAAGCCACATCTCAATCTCAAGAAATCCGCATAAAAATGCTTGATCCCTAGACACTTTTGATGTGTGTATTTTATTTTATGTATATGTCGGAGCCACCGGTATTATTCCGTCAGATTCAAACATCACGTAGGCAGAGTTTGGGTCTCGTGCAATGAAAATACACTGGGTGCGGTTCACTTGGTTATTTTAATTTTAAATCACAAATTAAATCAAACACAATTTAATTTAATCACTCACTACACTTATACTGGGCACAACGAATCGAGTACAGTTTCGGGATGTCTTCACACTGCTGCGGTCGGGCATTGAATGCGCTCCCCGCCGCCCCGATGAAACATCACGACTCTGTATAAGCGCGCGCAGACCACGTGATACTCAAAATGGCGCGCTTACGATTCGTTTGCTGTCCGTACTATTGACCGGATCCGACACGACCATCCTGCGATTCACACGTCCTCGTGTGATCTTCTTCTTCTTCAGCCTCTTTCAACCATCTCAGTGTAGGCCTCCTTCAACTCTTTTCACTCGTCCACGTGTAATAATCACTCTGAAACACAAAATAGTCCACGACAGAATACTGTTCCACTCGGTCATTCCTGACCAAACTCTATATTCAGTTCTTTGGTGAAAATAAGGGAATTTCAGAACTCCACTGTACCATTAAAACCAATACTATTTAACTAAATCAAACATTGGGAATAGCCAATTGAAAATACATCAATCACTAGCCTAGGCCACTAACAAATACCCTAGGCCACTAACAACTACCCTGGGCCACCAACAACTACCCTGGGCCATGTACCACAGTCGTTCGAATCTACTTTCACAACTCTATTGCAAAAAACTACCGATTTTCCAGTGACCTTCAACTTTCGAGTAAAACTTCTAACGCCACGGCTCTCTAGCCGACCAGCAATCACATTGCTTTCACACATCCAATGCATGGATCAGAACTTCTGTGCGCATCCACCACGTGGATCGCCCGAGTGCATCACCCGCTGACTACACACTATGGTCTCTCAAGACCCCAACCTCCGCCAGAGCCACCCGCGCACCGCGCATCCATGGACACCAGGATGTCAATAAGATACGGACTACGGCTACGAAACAGCTACTGGTACGGTTGAAAACAATACGGCCGATAGACCGTTTTACTCGACCTCTCACCACAACTTAATCAGAATCTACGGTAACTTCGACTGGTACATGACCCGTTGGAATGTTTGTAGGTACACTTAGAATTCAAGGGTTTCAATGTGTAACGGTCACCATCTCAAAATCTTTATCACTCTAAACAGACCCTTAAACTTTGGATCTAATTAAGACTGATCGGAAATCCCAGAGCATTCAAGTACCTTTGCAATTGTATTATCACAATGCAGCAATATTGTAATCAAAACAGCAGGAATCAAATTCGTGGCCTGTGGCTAACACTAGCCCCAATAACAAACCTCTGTTTGTTTCACACCGTTCACCATGAACGCACAATACACGACCTCCGCCAGTGCCATCCGCACACCGCGCTTCCATGGACACCGAGATGTCAATAAGATACGGATTACGGCTACGAAATAGCTACTGGTACGGTCTGACCAGCCGACCTAAGATTCCACACTATCATCCAACTCAACATCTCTACTTCAAAATGGTACTTGAACCTCAGGCATTCCCCCAAATCCACAGCACTTAACCAGCACTATGCATCAATACTTAACCAGCGATATTAACTCACTAACGCTTAACCAGCGATCGTCAACATAAAGAACACAAGGCACCAGAGTCGTAAGTAAAAATGAAACGATTCACCTGTGTTGTAACGTGTCTGATGGTGGTTGCACGATGCAGACATCGACGCGTCGCGCCGCGCCTTGGACTGGTCCGTTGCCACTGCCGCCACTACTGCTCTTACAGCGCACGGCTTTGTGACCTGGCTTGCCACATTTGAAGCACACCAAGGTCTTCGATGCCGGCTGCTGCGTCACTTGACTTGATGCTGTAGGTCTTCCCTTCGTATCCATCGCCTTACTTCTGCACTCAATACGCTTATGGGCGTTTTAGCACAGTTATAACACTTAATTGACGTTATTTTTCCTCGTTTGGTGTCACTTGTTTTCGATGATTCACAGATAGTGTTCATTTTTCGCATCAGATATGAAACGACTGGCGAACGTGGGTAATGTTTCTTTATCACTTGGTTTTTCACCACTCAATTTTTTTTTTAATGAGGGTACCCGCCTTTGCGAAATAAATCTTGTTGTAAAAAGTACCTTAAATTCCTTTGTAGGCTATTTGAGATAGCCAGGTTGATGCTTCACCTTTAGCGCCTTGCTCGGCGTCAAAATACGCTGGCATCCCTCCACTGCACTCCCGTTAAAACACAAGTCGGTGGTGGCGCACCACGAACGCACATCAGAATCCGGTTTGTCGGGGTCGAATTCCGGCAATAAAAACTTGTTATTCACTGGCTGAGTTTTCAAAGTTTGCTGGTTTTGCATTTCAAAAAGTAACTGCCACTGAATGTTATTGTCACTGTTCCCGCGTGTAATTTCATTAGCACGATTTGATCCCAATTCTGATGTCGGAGCCACCGGTATTATTCCGTCAGATTCAGGCATCATGTGGGCAGAGTTTGGGTCTCGTGCAATGAAAATACACTGGGTGCGGTTCACTTGGTTATTTTAATTTTAAATCACAAATTAAATCAAACACAATTTAATTTAATCACTCACTACACTTATACTGGGCACAACGAATCGAGTACAGTTTCGGGATGTCTTCACACTGCTGCGGTCAGGCACTGAATGCGCTCCCCGCCGCCCCGATGAAACATCACGACTCTGTATAAGCGCGCGCAGACCACGTGATACTCAAAATGGCGCGCTTACGATTCGTTTGCTGTCCGTACTATTGACCGGATCCGACATATAGATTAGACATAATGTGAAAAAAAAATTGCCCACGGAATTCAGCGAAAATCATCGTGTCCGTAGAAATGCCCTCATATTGTTTTTCGTATCTTTTCTATGTCCGCCGTGTCGTTGATACGAATATGTGACGAGTCTTCGTTCCTTATAAGGTACACGATCCCATTTGCTGTCCAACAGAAGTTGAAGCCGTGATTGTTTTTGAACTGCCTCGCCGAGAAATACATATAATTTCTGAGTCTTGTACGTGAGAGTTTCCGCAACATAGAGAGGTTTAACCACGTACCTACTTGGGATTGATTCATCTCCAGTTTTTCTTCCAATTCTTTAATCAACAGTTTATCAGCCTTCCTTTCCGTCTCAAGAGTATTAATCTTTGACAAAAAATCATCGTATTTATTCGACATTAAATCCATGCCCGTTTTTAGTTCTTGGAACCTTTTTTCCTGTTCCCTTGAAAACGAGACAAACATTTCTTTGATAAGGACCATAATATCTGTATTTTCATCATCAAACTTCCGTTTTTTTTCGCTCTGCAATGTTGATAGCAACAGAATGGAGATCAGGTTCAGACTCACAAAGATGCAACGGTAGGTATTGACCTACCGTTGCATCTTTGTGAACGCTCACTTAGAAAAGGTAAGGGCGGTGTTCCGTAAGTCCTCTGCCGGGTCCAAAGATGCTAACTGGGACGGTGACGCGACAGGCGCTTGTTCTTTTAGTGGCATAATGATACTAAAATTGACTTCAAAACGTTAAAAGTACAGGACAACATACGATTAGCGATGTATTCTTCACAGACACGTCAGGGGTCAAGCTTATCTGGCTGCAATCAACGAATACAAAGGTTTTGTCTTTCCGTCCAGTGTAACGAGAGCTCTGCTTTAACTGGGAGATGCGTACGCGTCCTTTTTAAGTAGCTGGCAGAAGTGTATCTATCTCTTTCTAGCTCGGTGATACGACGCTGTTGTAAGGCCCTTACTACGCTTACTATCCTTTGCGCGCTTCTAAAACCCCTTCTACACGATCAACCCGACCGCCTGACAGAGGTGAACTTGGTCGTGTCAACAGTACCCCACCGTCTGGAACGCTGTCGGCTGACGGTCGGGTCCCACCGCAGACGCAGCCTGTCGGGACGGCTGCGCTCCCGACTGACTCCGCCCATCTTTGGTCGCACACCGGACCAAGGTCACCTCTGTCAGGCGGTCAGGTCTGACCGTGTAGAAGGGGTTTAAGTATTTGTCACACAGCTGTCTTGTTGTAGGTACGTTAGATTGTGTGTTGTAGAAGAGCTTTTTTTTTTTAGCGTGGTAAAATCATCAAATGAGTCCTCCCACCCCGGGCAGGGCGGGAGGGACTGTCAGACTTCTACTGACTATGATCTTTATCCACGGTGTCCTTCAATAGCCCTTTATGTTCCGGGGTCACGGTAAGGAAATATTCCCGCGACCCCGCGCGGCAGGCTTTGGCCCTCTGAGAGGGAGCCCCGTCATTATGCTGACGCTCTTTGAGGCGCGCGTGGGACACAACGCGCCGTCGACCCGGGCATGGTCCATGGTCGGGCAGCGAGTTGCCCTTTACTCGCTGCCCGCATGCCCGCGCCTACGGTGGCCGGAGATCGTCTGCTGACGTCCGACGCCGCGGGCGCCTACCACTGCGGTTGGGGCGGAGGGAGGACGCTGTCCTCTCTCTCTCGCGGCCCGCCTCCTCCTTCACGAACATTACTGCTTCGCAGAGGGAGGCGAGGCGACCGCTTCCCACTCTGTCTCGCCCCGCAACATGGCCGCACCCAATGCCGGGCGTGAGAGGTCTCCGCCTATCGCCGCCGTGAGGACACGTCGGTGCTCTGCCCAAGCGGGGCAGTCTTGCACCGTATGCTCTACTGTGTCCTCCGGGCGATCTTCGCAGTGGTGGCAAGCGGGCGTTTCCTCCTTCCCTATCAGACACAGGAACCTCCCGAAACTTCCGTGTCCGGTGAGGACCTACGTCATCCGATAGGTCAGGACGCCATGACGTCTCTCCAGCCACTCCTCAAAGAGGGGTCTTACCGCCGCGATTGCGGCGTGCCCGGAGTAGAAGAGCTTACTCACGGATTGAAGCAACCGCTCGTTTAACCGCTACAACTTTATGCACTCCTATTATTTCTCGTCAATTATTTTGTTTTAAATTTTAGAAATTAGCGAAATATTTAACTAATTAAAACTGGTAAGAACTCCATGGCACGTCTACTCTTGACAGAGGTCCGAGGGGAAAAATAGTAATCTGTTACTGGTACCTGTTTATCAAATAATGGCCAAAGGCTTCGCCCTCTTGTATCAGATGTTTGCAGTGAGGGGTCGCCATACAGTCCAGCTGCGACTCATCGTTCGAATATAGATGTTCAGTTTGCGCCAATGATACAATACAGTCAACTAAAAAAATAAAAACATAAAAAAGTTTATTTCGGAACCATAACAAAAGAAATACAACAATTAGATCGATGATAACTGCAAACATATCCCAAGTAACACAAACAGCATTATAACAAACGAATATTAAACTTATGTAGAGCTTAAGCTCCTTATAGACTCGTATATAAGTTCACCGAGTGTCTTGACGCTTTATATTGGCATTTTTAAATTATTATAATGCTTTACACTGTATAACGGTTGCATAATGGCATATCAGAATCCTGTTATAAAACCTGAAGTCTTAGTGCAGCAAGCTACAACGAAGCTGTACAGCTTTCAGCTGTTGTTAGTGCTTTTAGATGTACAATAGCATTTTAAGAAGTAAATTAATGCCTAATGCTGTTTAATAGCATTAACGTGAACCATTATAATGCCGATCAAATCTGCTATACAGCTTTTGGCTGTTTTTAGTGCCTTAGGGTCTACAATGGCATTTCGTGAAGTAAATAAAGGCCTTATGCTTTTTTATAGCATCAACGTGAACCATTATAATGCTAGTTAAATCAGATAAACAGCTTTTGGGTATTTAAAGTGCCTTAGGGTCTATATTGGCATTTTTAAATGCTAAGTAAAAGCCTAGGGCCAATGAAAGGTGTCAAATTGAATCAATGTAATGCCTGCATTTTTAAAGTTCAACTGAGTTCTTTTGTACGGCTAGCAGCTGTCACGTGAGTTATTGTAACGCGTAAAGCTGTTTAAACATTCATATTACGGCTGCTATAAACCGACACCATTTTGGAAATATTTTCTAACCTAAAAATATTATCATTCGGACCTATTTATAAAAGAAATAACCCTTTATAATATTAATACAACTTAAATTAATACTGCCCAAACTATACTATTATGTTAATTATTCAAAATTTGTTCTATATTCGAAATACATTATTGTTTTGGTTATTTCACACATATCTTAAAACAACATTTTTTATCTAAATCACAAAATATCGAAGGCGCGTGAAAAATATCCATAAAACTTATATAGATATTAACAGTAAACCTCACTGCGCAGTAAAATTTGAAGGCAGAAAGTAACTTCAGAGTCTAAAACTTATATAAATTTTGATTTAATGTAAACAAATATGGTGTCATCAGTTACTCTAGTTTGTCCATGTTCGTCCTTAATAAAAAGGCAAAGTAGTTAAGTTCAACGATAATTGTATTATAAAATTTATACCATGGCATTAGAGATGTTTTTGCAATGATGTGGGGTTTACTAACTGTGAACACTTAAATGGCTACAATCATACTTTTACTTCACTTTTATGCTCCTCTAATGCATTTGTAATGCTATTAACATCTTCACTATCAAAAATAATGACAGTATAATGCTTTTACAATGCGATTGGCATCTTCAGTGACCGTAATAATGCTTTTAAAATGCGATTGGCATCTTCCTTGACCGTAATAATGCTTCTATAATGCGATTGGCAACTCCTTGACCACAATAATGCTTATATAATGCTTATATAATGCAATTAAACAACTATGTGAACCCATTTAGGATCTAAAGCCGTATAATTTGTGCCCAAATAAGAGTTATATCAGCCGTACAAACGTTTGTAGGGCTAATATAGGGCTACCTTCAAAATGCTTAAACGCTACAGAAATGCTGTAAGACTGCCGTTATAATGCTTTGATGTGTTACTTGGGATAAAACTGCAGCGCAGCTAGCTACGCCCTTCTGCAGGAACAGAATGGAATTGATGCTCCGTGCAAAATAGTGCTTAAAATAAGAACAAAAATAGTTAGTTAAAAACATTAATAGAACATAAAAATAATTACAGCAAATTATCATTTGGGGTGTGAGGGTGAGTGTCAATGAGCCGTGTGTGTGTGTTTGTGGCATCAAGTGTTGTGTGCGATTTTGTAGAGGTGTGTGAGTGAGTGATGAATATTTTATTATACCACAAATTTCTCTGTTTCATCATAATTTTGCGATTTTAATCAGCAGGGCTATTGGCTAACCAGTGGGAAAGTGTAGCTATCGGATTGGTTACTGGTCACCTCTATATTTATTGACTGTTATGCGGCTAAGTTGAGGAGTGCCTGTAAAGCGCTAGATTAGTTGATTTTAGGGAACATTTAATTTAGGCATTTTTCAATTTTTATCTTAAGAGCAAAATTTTCATGTCTAATTTGATCAACTACCTCCAACAAAAAATTATTACGTCGTTTCGTTTTCAAGTTATAATAAAACAACAATTTGACAGTGATAAGTGAATTAAGTGTTAGGTATTACTTTAAGATCGTCTCCTCTGTTGCCAAAAGAGAAACACAAAAGAAAAATCGTCTCCAAAACTAAATGATATTAATAAAAACTTTTTTAAAACAAATGTAACCGCCTTCAAAAACAATCACAAAAAAGTGTAAAATAATCTACAAAATAACTTTTCTTTCGGAAGTCGGTGCCTTTGTTTTTTTTCTTTTCATTCTCTTTTTAGCCACCGACTTATGAAGAAAAATGTTTTTTATTAATGTATTTAAAAAAAAATAGCAATTATTTTTGCAATAGTTAACCTAGGTGATCTACACTCAATCTACGATTGCTGTATTATCTATTAACGCGAGAATAAAGAAAGGGATATAATAATTCGAGTATGTGGCATACCACCCCCAACGGACATTGGCCCTGGTAACACACAACATTCGCACACTGAGGACCGATGAGAAGATTATCGAGCTGGAGGAAGAATTGAGCAAAATGCAATGAAATGCGAAGACAGGGTCAGGATACGATAGTTCTAGATTCCGGCAATGTTGCCGGAATCTAGGTCTCCTTCCCGGTAGAAGAGCATGTGCTCTTCTACCGGGAAGGAGACCTAAATCCCAGGGTGGTGTTGGATTTCCCGTCCGCGAGTCTCTCATCAACAACGTTATGAAAGTCGACAGTATGTCGAGTAGGGTAGCATACCTTATACTCAGAATTATCAACTGGTATTCGTTAAAGGTCATACAGGTCATATGCACCGACCTCGATGATGAAGTAGAGGCATTAGATGAGGAGATATCCGAGGCCATACATACCTCCGAAACGTACTTCACCGTTGTTATGGGGGACTTCAACGCGAAGGGCGCACGGAATGGCGATAAGTTGAGAGTGGGGCCATTTGGGTATGGGCAGCGAGGGGGCAGCGACTGGTCGACTTCATGGAAAAGGAAGAACTTCATTTAATGAACTCCTACTTCCAGAAGCGGCCATCCAGGAGGTAGACGTGGATGAGCCCCGATGGTACTATCAGAAATGAGATCGACTTCATCATGACGACCAAGAAGCGAATATTCAGTGATGTCTCTGTGATCCCCAAGGTAAAAACCGGTAGCGATCACCGAATCGTCAGAGGCACATTGAATATTAATGTGAAGCTTGAAAGGTCTCGTCTCGTAAAGTCTACGCTCCGACATAGTCCTGCCCACATCCAGAACCCCGAACACTTTCAACTGGAACTGCACAATCGCTTCCAGTGCCTAACCGAATGCGAAACTGTGGACGAGATTAACAGTGGGTTGGTGGAAACTGTCCAAGCTGTGGGGTTCAAATTCTTTAAGACCCCGCACCGCAATAAGTCTCAAAAGCTCTCGAACGGAACCATCAAGTTGATGCAAGACCGGACCGAGATGAGGCTGCAATCTTCAGCTGAAATGTTGGAATATGGCAAACTCAATATACGAATCTCTTAATCAATGCTGCGTTATCTGCGTGCCTATAGGGTGGCATGGATCAAAGAGGTGATCGAGCGGAACCAGGGCTCAAAAGTCTTATCTCTATTAGGCAAAGTCAAATGACGAAGCTGAAGATTAATGACGGCAGCATCATTTCGACGAAACCTGAGATCCTAAGAGAGCTTGAGAGGTTTTACGGACAGTTATACACATCAACAACCAGTGTCTGTACAGCTCGAGACGCAAGAGCTAAATTGACTCGACACTGCACTGAGGATATCCCGGACATCAGCCTGTATGAGATTAGAATGGCTCTTAAACAGCTCTAGAATAACAAGGCGCCGGGTGAGGACCGAATCACAACTGAACTTCTGAGAGCGGGTGGAAAACCGGTACTTTTAGTTCTCCAGAAGTTATTTAATTCCGTCGTATTCGAAGGTACTACACCAGAAGCATGCCACGGGAGTGTGGTTGTTTTTAAAAAGGGTGACAACACCTTGTTGAAGAACTACAGGCCAATCTCATTTCTGAGCCATGTATACAAGCTGATCTCAAGAGTCATTACGAACCGTCTCGAAAGCAGGTTTGATGACTTCCAGCCTCCCGACAAAGACGGGTTTCGAAAAGGTTTTAGAACCACAGACCACATACACCGTCGATAAAACATGAAATTAAGAGTGCGAGCAACTCTTGATTACATGGTTGTTGTTTTATTATATTTAACTTGAAAATGAAACGATGTGATAATTTACATGGGCCTCAGTGGGCCCTAATACAAAGTCGAGAAAATAAATTGGCACATTTCGGGTTGGTCGTTTCCATGGAGAAGAACCGGCAAGAAACTCCATGGTTACTCTTTTAAAAAATACTTATTTGCTTTTACAATATTAAGGCGCTCCCTCACCGAGAGCATTCGCGTGTAATGTAAGAGCGCTCCCTCACCGCGAGCATTCACATGTAATGTACGTTACAGGTTCGAACATTCCAAGACAATAGAGCATCAAATTGCGCACTTTTATGGTACTATTACAGGTTCCACTTTGAGCATTACATTACAGTACTACCTCCCTGACTAACGAGCATTCGCGTATTTTAGTATCGATTTGATACAAGGTCCACATTCTGATGCTCGATTGTCTTCCCTCACTGATGAAGTGCTCGAATCTGTAACGTTACATTACAGGTGAATGCTCGCGGTGAGGGAGCGCCTTTATTGTTACAGTTTGGTTTGCATGAATACTAGAAAATATCGTAGGCATGATAAGAAGAGGAAACTTTTTATGAAACAATAATGCTAATAAATAAATTATGTTTTTTTTTGACGGAACGTTGTGTTCCACGCGCGTTTCAAGCAGCTGGCAGCAAAGTGACGAGACCCCCATAGACCATACGCCTGCCGGGGTCGTAGTACTATCTAAGCAGGTTACCGTGACCCTGGTGCATAAAAGGTAATTGAAGGAACACGGTGTACAACACGAACGAACACGTATATTTTTAGTCAATACGTGTCTGAAAGTCCCCTTGCTCCACTCAGTGCTGCAGGATTCATTTGATGATTTTACAAGCCTAAAAAAAGATATACTGCACCTATTTCTCGATCTTCATGGCCACGGTTCAATCTATCAACATATTGCTCCCAGTTTCCATAAATATTTTCCAACTGTGTTTCATTGTAAAACTCCGTTTGATTCAGTAGATCTAGATTGAATGTATCTGGAGGCCTTCGCCATGATGTTGCGTTGTAAAACAGTAGCCCCGCTGAAAACGATCAACATGTTCAAATGACAGAAGTTTCAACCATAAACCATTAGATTAACAGCATGAGGGTGCTTTTCTACCTAAGATATGCTATGTTACGTTAGGATGCGTTAATTGTTATTCCAATCATTATTCCTTAGTTTCCATAGCATAGCGCAGGTGGAAACGAGTTCAACTAAGCTACGTTTTTAGGGTTCCGTACGCCCGAAAACAAAAACGGAACCCTTCTAGGATCACTCGTGTGTCCGTCTGTCTGTCGCTTACGGTCAATTATCTCCGAATCTACTAGACCGATTAAGTTGTTTGGTACACATAAAAATTCCTGTGACCTAAGCACAGAGGTGTGACGTGAATAGATGACATCTTTAAATGGATGACATTTTGGGGGGAAGGGGATTTAAAAAAAAATAAAAACTGCATCGTGTGACATATCAAATGAGAGGTCTTTTTGTAATTTTAAAATAAATAGTTTCAAAGTTATTCAAGAAAATAGAAGAAAATTGACCCTTCTCCGAAACTACTGAACCTAAAATTTTGAAAAAAATACTGAAATTAGTTTTCTACTTAAACAATCTTCAATCAGTCGTAAATTTTTCAGATTAAAAAACGTGATAGGTAACATCGTACGGAACCCTCTTCACGTGAGTCCAACTCGCACTAAGCCGCTTTTTTTTAAATGGAAAGATGCGTGCTATGGCTGCGTGCCGTGCTCTGGATGGTCGAGAATGGTGTAGCTATGTAGGATTGTCTATACATCGTATAGCCCCAGCAGCGCATCATCCTCGCACAGCGTTCTTGAGCGGTGCATCTCCAACACATCTAAGAGCCAAACCACACGGGCGGCGCGGCGCCGCGCCGCAAGCCATTTCGCCGCGCTGGCGGCCACACGGGCAGAGCGGCGTCGCAACGTTCTACGGAGCTTCGGCGGCGCCGCAGCGGCTCGACAAGATTGTCTAATGTTGGCAAGATTGTCACCCGTGCAAACAACTGCGAGCGGCGCCGCTCCGGCTCCGCTCTGCTACACCCCTCCCCGCCTCGTCTCGAACCGACGCGCGCGCGGCGCGGCGCCGGAGCACACCGCACGGCGCCATGTGGCTACAATGCATTTTTGTATGTAGAAAACCGCAGCGCGCCGCAGCCGCGCCGCCCGTGTGGTCGGGCCGTAACTCGCTATATAGCTCATCAGTGGAAACCGTCACATACTTTCGTAGCGTATCTTTCACATCCACAGCTGCATAGCACATTTCATGTGGAAAAGCTCCCTACGAATAAGAAAATATTTTACTTTTATATTTTTTCTCAATTTCTCCCATTGAGCTAATTATTGAGCGATAATAATCAAACAAAATATCGTTCTTCTCAAATAGTTTTTCCAGGCGGGATTGTATGCTAGAAGGAATACTCTTTTGTTTCTGCCGCGAAAGTTCTCTCAGATTCACTGCAATGGAAAAATAACCGCTTTACGACAGAAAAGTTAAACATCGGTTTACAAGTGTTCAACACTTGTTTAATAAAAGTGTCAACTACAAAACGGCATTTAACGTTGAATAAGGTCCATTTTGCAAAATTACACTTTTTCAGACAAGTGTTTAACAGATGTAACAGATCTCTTTATTCATTTTTGTACATATTATTTTACATTTTTAACCGATTTCAAAAAAAGGAGGAGGTTCTCATTTCGGTCGGTATGTTTTTTTTTTTTTATGTATGTATGTCGATTACTCCGAGGTTTCTAGTCCGATTAGTGTGATTCTTTCGATGCAGTATAGTTGCAGTGTGGTCCCATAAAAAAATCATCCAATTTGGTTCAGTACTTTTT
The DNA here is from genome assembly GCA_954870645.1 of Agrotis clavis. NCBI lineage: Eukaryota > Metazoa > Arthropoda > Insecta > Lepidoptera > Noctuidae > Agrotis > Agrotis clavis. Next base: position 2,678,623 of record OX940943.1, read on the forward strand.
ATTTTGTGAGCATTTTTAATTGATTTCGGCTACTTGGATGACATTACTTTTTGCGTGTTTGTTACGCGATTACTCCGCCTATTGTGGACCTATTTTCTTCTTCTCTTTTTTTTGTTGTACTAGGGATCGTTTACCTTATGGAATACTGCAAGTTTAATCAAAATCTGTTCAGTAGTTTTTGAGATACGGAATTTTATTAGCATGTGTGAGCGATGTTAATACCGGTGCCACGGATTACAAAATTCTAGTGCACATCAGCACATGTAATAAAATGTATGTATAATGTATAATAAAATGATGTATTTGACAAGAATTTGGGTTGAATATTTAAACTAAAAAGAGTTAAATAAAAAACTTAAAAAAAAAGTTTAACCTCCTTCAAAAACAACCACAAAAAAGGGTAAAATAACCTACAAAATAACTTTTCTTTCGGAAGTCCTTGTAGGTTATTTTACCCTTTTTAGGGTTCCGTAGTCAACAAGGAACCCTTATAGTTTCGCCATGTCCGTCCGTCTGTCCGCAGCTTAGCTCAGAGACGCCCAGTACTAGAAAGCTGTTATTTGGTGTAAATATACGGATTTGTTGTGCCGAAAAAGTGGTAAAATAAAATCTCATAAGATATTTTTTTAGGGTAGGTACATTCTGTACATGTAAAGTGGGATGTTTTTTGTTTTTTCTCGCGTACCCCTTAGTGTGGGGTATCATTATATAGGCCTTTAATTTTGATAGTTTCCATTAACAATTTTTTGATAAAAAGATTCGTTTGTGAAATATTAAGCTATAAAGAGCTAATTTTTGCTTGACTCGAGTGTCCCCCCCCCCTCTACCAGCTAAACGGTTATGTTTGGGGGTGTGAAAAAATTCCCAATAGTAGGTAGTATATATAACGAAGTTTAAAAGAAAATTATCACGACTAAGTAGGCTTTACAAGTTTACGAGTAATAGTCGACCAACTTATAAAACGTACTTGAATAACATATTTTCCTAAACAAAATGTATGGGAGAACATCTTCTTCAACTGCAAATGTAAGTTTGTCAACTTTATTTTTACAGCTATAATAGGTGGGTATGTTTTGGGGATAGCTAGGTTTTTATTGTCAACTATTTTTTTAGCTAACTTCAAAAAAAGAAGGTGGTTCTCAATTCGCCGTAATCTTGTTTTTATGTATTTTTCCCGATTTCTCAAAGACGCCTGGACCAATTTTGAAATATCTTTTTTTTTTAAATTAAATTCAGCGAATCAGTTTAGTTAGTTCGCATAAGTATTTTGATGGGCAACTACGGAACCCTACACTGTGCGTGGCCCGACACGCACTTGGCCAGTTTTTTTTGTGGTTGTTTTTGAAGGCGGTTAATTTTTTTTTTGAAAAAAGTTTTATTATAATTAAATATTATTAAATACATAAAACAAAAGTTATAAACATTTAAAATATAAAAAATAGTGTTCCACCGGTGTGGGAGCGGAGTTCAAGCTACCGGTCCCAGATAGCATTTAAATTTGCTGCAAGTTTGTTCTTTATTTGATATTTAGTTGTTACGGCAAACTTGTTGTGGCAAATTTATTGCGAATTAGCTGTAAACTTGTGATATTATTAATGTTATGGAAAGTTTGTTTCGATACTGATGCAATTTTGCTAAGTAAGGCCAAGGTAAATATGATCTGTCGAGTTTGATCCAATAATACTGTAAACTTGACACGTTAAACGAACTTGAGTCATCGGTAACAACTATTATAAAAGATCTCACTTTATTCCTAGTGGATTTTGTGATGTAAAATTGGTGTAGTTTTGTGTCTCAAGTGTCCACGCACCTGGAAAATACGATATAGCAATAAACCATTGATTACAATGGCATACATTGTAATCAATGGTTTATTGCTATATCGTATTTAACAAACAAGCAAGTACCTATGTGACAACATTGTAGGTAATTTTTCAAGACAAAGAGTTGGCAAGTTGGCATTGTCACACATTATACAAGTTTGATGGGCGGAAACTAGACATTTGATATAAGTTTGATTGAAACTTGCCACAAGTATGTCCTTTGCCTCGTCAAACTTTATACAAACTTTCACATTTGATATTATAAACTTACTGCAAGCCTGAAACAAGTTTAAATTGCTATCTGGGGTGATTAGGGCTCCAGAGACAGGAACCTCCTCACAATACGAGCCGTATCAAGAAGTACTGCCTTCTGAACTAGGCCTTTGATCCAACCAAAAGTCTCGACGAAAACCTTTTAAAAGGATTTCGTCGAGACTCTTTGCCATCAGGCCATCGGCAGTGACGACAATCGGCACAATGATAGCCGAGCTCACATTCCACATGTCGACAACCTCGCGCGCTAGGTCGAGATATTTGATTTGTTTATCTTTCTCAGCTTTCACGAGGTTCTCGTCATGCGGGATGGTAACATCGATTATAAATGCGCGGCGAGCTGATCTGTCTATCACTGCTATGTCAGCTTTATTGGCGACAATAATCCCGTCAGTAATGATAGGCAGATCCCAGTACAACATTACATGGTCTTTCTCGAGAACTGGGTCGGGCATTAGGTACAAGTCAAGTTTGTACTTCAACGTAAGTTGCTGGTCCTTGCCTGTGCTTTCTTATATAATATGTCTCCGGTAGTTGTTCGTCAAGATAACTTCGTCCATAATCGCACAGACAAAACCTTCAGTTTCCCCGAAGAGGTCACCGAAACGTAGCCAGGATACGGACACTATTAAATCTACATCGGGCCCATGAAGAGCCCGGTAGAAGCGTCCGTGAGCTCCTTGCTTTGCCATACCTCCCTGCGGTCTTCGGTACTGAGTACCACAGATTTGTGCCAGTTCTCTTTAGCCATAGATCGTGTTCCATTTTCAAAAAATATTCTGTAGGTATTTTTTTTTCTTTTTTTAAAGATAAGTTCGCGTTTTACCACTATCTCGCCCTATCTATCTCTCCTGATGGTAAGCGAAGATGTGGTCGACGATGAAGCAAACCGCTTGCCTAGAAGTAACCTGTGAATTCCACTTCTTAGCTGTGCGTACACTAATGCCTTTGTCAGGCCCGGATTCCTCTGTCGCTGATGTCGGTCGCGTACCGTCAGTCGCGTAGCGCGCTGACCATCAGCGCTAATGAAAACATCCGTAGTGCGATACTGACCGCTCCACGGTACAGGCGTCTCCAAGAGGATTTGTTGTGGATTTGTGAAGCGGAGTTTGAATTTGGGATATTATTATGAACCCGTTTATAAATTGTTTAGTTTCTGCAGCATACTTACGCAAGCGGAGACGGCGTCAATATAGAAAATCAATCAAAATCAATGTTCATGGTGGCGGGCGACTGCACGCGCGCGTGCCGACGATCGGGAACAGAGTGAGGACGCTCATAGCGTTCTATAGCGCGTCAGTCGACCGACGAACGCGGCGCTGACGAGCGAGACCGACGCGCGTCATCAGCGGCGCGTAGCAACTCGCGCGCCGCTGATGTCAGCGTCACAGTGTGGTGCTTCATAGAACACAACGTATATTCGTACGCGCGACCGACATCAGCGACCGACGTCAGCGACAGAGGAATCCGAGCCTAAAACTGACAGACGAACCGAATGCGGGGCGTAGCGTTTTTGTTTGTAATGTATGGAATTGTTTGAAGCCTGTCACATAGAGTATCGGACCGCTTTCGCATTTTAATATGACATGATTCGGTTCGGTTCGCTATCGCCTGTCTGTTTGACAAAGGCCTAAGGTATTGGCAAAACGCATTGTATGTACATATTACCGGAGTGATATCCACCATAATATATCGATAGCACATTGCCGTACGTCTTGTAGTCCGATGATGGAAAGGGCCAGGAAGAATCAATTTATGCCGTTCCATCGCACACTCTCCGAAATGTAACCGATAAAAAACCGACAGGTTGGCAACACAACGACGATGTTCAAGGCGCTTTGAATCGACCAGAGCATCGTTACCGATTAGCCTCTTGACTCAAGTGCATCTAGTTGGTATTTGGCGGATCCATCCCAAAGGTGAGAGCAGTTAAGTACTCCATGCATGACCGAACTTGCGCTTTATACTTATAAATTAAGCAGCTGTTCAGGGTGAATGAAGTACTTTCTCACCTTGGAGAGGATCCCCAACTTTTTCACTGCCAACTGAGCCTTTGCCTCAATGAATGGACCGTAATTGAGGGTTGATGTTATTGTTACCCCAAGAAGGTCAAGATGGTCCGTTATCGGTATGGTCACACCTCGGAAAGATAGGGCCGGGTGGAATTGGATCATTTTTGCGGAAAAAGGACACGCCTGAGTCTTAGTAGCATTGAACCTGACCATTGAAGCTCAACCATGGCCTCTCGGAGAGACCAGATCTGAGGCCCAGTAGCCCTTGCATCGCACACGTATCTCTCAGCAACCGTGCTATCATCTGCGTTCCCAAAGGTTCCGGTTTTATCAGGTCATTTATGTGAAGCAAAAACAACGTTGCTGAGAGCACCGACCCCTGAGCTACTCCGGCGTTAGTATAAACATACATTACAAGGGGAATAAATAACAAGCAATCTACAGGGTGCAATATTAGTCGTGGGTAATATTTTAATGTAATGCTCTACTAACGATACTGAATGTATAACGCAACTCAAAAGCATTATTAATGCAAGTATGTAAAACCTTAAAAAAATTCATAAGTGTCTCAAAGTATCAACGCGGCGCGTAGAAACGCGGCATCGCGCGTGACCTCTTTTGACCCCGCCTGACTCGTCATATGGTAAGTTGCTTACGACTTACGATTTGATCCATATCTGTGATTTGATCCAACTTTTCCTTCATACTTTGCCGGTTTAGGACGGTCAAAACTACGTTAACCTATGACGTTAACTAATGCAAAATAAAACAAAAAATGGTAAAATTAATGTCCCGTAGGTAGTTTTGGCGTATTTAAAAAGCTTTAATCACAGTATTTACCTACAATAATTGTTCGAGAATCACGAAGAATTTACAATAATTTTAACTTATTAGCTAGCACTTACGTGTATTTCAAAAGATGCTCAAAGTATGCCTGCACATTACGCGGTCGAGGCATCGTTATCACAATCACAGAATCGTCACAACAGTAATTGACTGATACACACTTTACAGTAAAGTCCACAAACACTGCAATCCAAGTTTCATATTACGAGTACGATACGAGAGGCGCGTGCGGCGATTACGTCGCAGGAGTAATACACGTTAATGCACCTGCGGAATCGTAATGACACTAACTACACAAGTTAGTTCCGGTTTGTAAAAAAGTTCGAGACTCGGGAGAGGCCACCCCCGCGCGCGCGTAGTTGGGGGGGGCTGTATTCGTATTTTTGCGAGAAGAAGCGGGATGGAGAGAGTCGGGCGGCACGCGTTTTAACTTTTGTTTGGATTATGCCGCGCTCGCGCCGGCCGGCAGCAAACTAGTACCTAATTGATGTTTGTTTACTTTCGCGACGCGTTATACTGCGCTTTAAAATTTTGATACTTCAAGACTTATTGGGGATTAAGTTTTTTTTTTTAAATTACTTTTAGTGTTTATTTGCAACATTATGCATTTGCAATGTGACTTAAAACATTTTTAAGGTTTTCCAAACTTGCATTAAAAATATTTTTGATTTGCGAATGCTAATGCAATCAGTATCGTGACTAGAGTCTTAGATTAAAATATCACCCACGACTAATATTGCACCCTGTATATCTATAGGTACATTATAATAAAAAAACTTTTTCAATAAAAATGTAACCGCCTTCAAAAACAACCACAAAAAAGTGTAAAATAATCTACAAAATAACTTTTCTTTCGGAAGTCGGTGCCATTGTTTTTTTTCTTTTCATTGTCTTTTTAGCCACCGACTTCCGAAAGAAAAGTTATTTTGTAGATTATTTTACACTTTTTTGTGGTTGTTTTTGAAGGCGATAACATTTTTATTGAAAAAGTTTTTATTTTACTCTTTTTAGTTTAAATATTCAACCCGAATTCTTGTCAAGAACATTATTCTCTTACATGTGTACTAGAATTTTGTAATCCTTCGCACCAGTACTTACATCACTCATGCACACATTAAGCTAATAAAATTCCATATCTCAAAAATTACTGAACCGATTTTGATGAAACTTGCAGTATTCTCTTCGTTAAATGATACCTAATACAACAAAAAAAGAATTACTTAAATCGGACTTGTAGTTCCGGAGATATGCGAACACAAAGTAAATTAATCGATGCCTACTCCTTACTGTTAAGGAGTTGTACCTTCCATCATCAGGTCATCCACCTGAGATGATGATTATCAGATGCAAATACTTGAACAGCTTTAGAAAATATATGAAAATGGTACTATGTGCCTATAAAATTTGAAGGTTGCCCTCGATTTCCCTAGGATCCCATCATCAGATCCTGACCTGGTGATCATGGGACCAATTGGAAAGTATACTCTTTCAAACAAAAGAAAAAAAATCCAAATCGGTCCAGGCGTCTTCGAGAAATCGGGGAACATACATAAAAAAAAAAAAAAAGATTCCGACGAATTGAGAACCTCCTCCTTTTTTTGAAGTCGGTTAAAAAAACTTTTTTAAAAAAAGGGAACAGACTTCAAAACCAAACACAAAAAAACTGTAAAATAACTTTTCTTTCGGAAGTCGGTGGCTTTGTTTTTTTAAGTACTTCATTTATTATGGCCACCGACTTCCGAAAGAAAAGTTATTTTACAGTTTTTTTGTGTTTGGTTTTGAAGTCGGTTCTCTTTTTTTTTAAGTTTTTTATTATCCCTTTTTAGTTCAGATATTTAACAAAAATCTTCACACAATTGGCGTCTTTGAAAATCTACAATCCTAGTAAGCAACAAAAACGGATCTATGTGGGCAACTTTACGAGGAATCCATTATTATTATATACTAAAACATTTTCCAGAATGTAACGAACACTTTTCTGAAAACCGCATCAAAATCGGTTCAGCCAAACGCGGGTAATTGCAGACAAAAATGCAATCGTCTCTGAAAATCTACAAACCAAGTAAGCAAAAACGGATCCACGTGGGCAACGTCACGGGATATCTATTAGTGTTACATACTAAAACCTTCTCCAGAATGTAATGAACACTTTTCTGAAAACCGCATCAAAATCCGTTCAGCCAAACGCGAGATAATCGCGGACAAACGTGCAATCACCTCTGAAAAATTTTTTTGAAAAAAAGGGAACCGACTTCAAAACCAAACACAAAAAAACTAAAAAAAAACTTTTCTTTCGGAAGGCGAAGAAGCCCTTTTTTTTTCAAAAAGATTTTTTTTTTCCCTTTTTAGTTGAGATATTCAACAAAAATCGGCGTCTTTGAAAACCTACAATTCTTCAGTAATAAGTAACAAAAAAGGATCTATGCGAGTAACATCAGAAGATATCCATTATTGTTAAATACAAAAACCTTCCCCAGTGTTGTATTCCATACATTAGTCTATGAACGCAATCTGTCAATGTCAATGTCATTAGAAGAATTATATCGAGTCATAGCAGCAAGACGTGTCTATTAAATCATTTCATTAAAATTAAATCTCCTGAAATCAAACAGAAAGCAAGTAAAAAACACCCAGAATGTAACAAACACTTTTCTGAAAACTGTATTAAAATCGGTTCAGCCAAACGCGAGATAATCGCGGACAAACATTCAATCGTCTGTGATTTTTTTTTGTTGTATAGGTATAAAGTCTGGCCAAAACATAGGCTATAATTTTATTTATCTTGGAAATTTGAAGGCCTGATGCAGAACCGCAACAGACCAGCTAAACTATAAAAGATACAAAAATGGTGCCGTAGCAAAAATTGTTCCACGTGATAAGCATTTTCTGTTGAGGAAATAATTTTGAAGATCTGGAACACCTGATGTGGAACTTTAAGAGCCCGGCTACACTATAACAAATATAGGAATGACGTCTTAGCGAGAGTTGTTCAACCTGATCAGCACTCTTTGTTCACGTATATAAATTGAAGATCTGGAACACCTGATGAGGAAATCCAAGAGCCCAGCTGAACTATAATATTTAAAGGAATGACGTCGTAGCACGAGTTATACAGCCTGATGAGCACTCTCTGTTGTCGTGTAAAATTTGAAGATCTGGAACAGCTGATGTGGAACTCGAAGAGCCCAGCTTAACTATAACGTATAAGTGAATGACGTCTTAGCAAAAGTTATTCAGCCTGATAAGTACTCTCTGTCAACGTATAAAAATTGAAGATCTGGAACACCAGATGTGGAACTTCAAGAGCCCAGCTACACTATAACATATACAGTAAATACGTCTTAGCAAGAGTTGTTCAGCCTGATGAGCACTCTCTGTTTACGTATAAAAATTAAAGAACTGGAACACCTGATGTGGAACTCCAAGTGCCTAGCTACACTATAACATATACAGTAAAGACGTCTTAGCAAGAGTTGTTCAGCCTGATGAGCACTCTCTATTGACGTATAAAAATTGAAGATCTGGAACACCTGATGTGGAACTCCAAGAGCCCGTGAGGAATGGCGTCATTCCTATATTAGCAAGAGTTGTTTAGTCTGATGGTCATTTCCGGTTGACTTACAAAAATGAAAGATCTGGAACATCTGGAATCGTCTCGCGCATCCCGTTGTTTTCCCGTTCCCGGGCTCTTAGAATTCGACGTTTCAGATCTTCGATTTTGACGACCCCGTCGTCGCTGGCATAAGCAACAGGATCCTTGTACGAAGTCGCGGGCAGAAGCTAGTTAAAATATGCAGAATAAAAAATACTCAGAAAATAAAAACTACTGAACTAAATTGAATGGATTTTAATGGGACTTAACGACAAGTATTTTGCACATAACAAAAACAAATCAATAATACACATTACATTGAGAAATTCGTCCTATTTGAAGTTCGTAAAAAATAACATAATTCAAAATCAAAATCAAAATCAAAGTATTTATTTCAAGTAGGCCAGTTACAGGCACTTTTGAATTGTCATAGACAATCAAAGGAATATTATTAAACACTACAAAAGTTATGGTGCTACAGTCCCAGTCACAAGACATAAAAACTGTGAAAGTACCGTAGATGCCCGTTCCAAGAAGTAGATCTCTATGGAGAAGAACGTGCAAGAAACTCCATGGACACTCTTTTTAGATCGCCAGAATAATTACAGAACCTTTGTTACATCATTCATTTGAGGTGGTACACTATGTGAGAACGATGTAGCAAGTTTTTGATTAAAAGTGTCCAGAGTAACAATTAAAACAAAGACAATTCAAAACAAAATGATCAATAATAATTATTAAAATAAACCGTGGCAGCTAAGAGATGACCAGTCTCAACTGACAGCGCCCGTTCACGAACATGACACATGCATCAGCACCATTCAGCTCAACCATTTTGGAGGGAGCTAAATGATCCGACACACGCGCCACCATCAGCGAGACATTTGAGTGAGCATGACACAATCTCAGCCGCCAGGGTCATTCAAGTCAACAAGAGACGTAGGTACTCAGTGAATGACAGCCCCGAAGCACATAGTACTCACACAATGTCGGCCATGAAACTATATAATACAAGGAAGATTGAATCTATACAATGCAAATACAGTTGTACAGTCTTCAGCAGCTCCAACAATGGTATTAAGTATACTTCCAATATCAATTTATTTGTACATTCACTGTCTCATGGAGCAGGACCAGCATGGAGCCAAGCATTATCATCAGCGATATAGTCGCTCAGTTTGTAATATGCCTGCTTACACAGTGTGCGTTTAATGCATGTTTTGAATTTCGTTTCATTCAGTTCAAGAACGTTTTGTGGTAGCTTATTATAGCATTTTAAACAGTACCCCATGAAAGAAGAGTCTACTTTGGCGAGTCTGAAGCCCGGCTGAACTAATTGGTTCCTACTTCTAGTATGATAATTATGTCTGTCACCTCTTTTAGAGAAAAGATGCAGATTTTTTCTAACGTACATTATATTTTCATAGATATATTGACAAGGTACCGTCAGGATGTTAATTTCCTTAAACAGTTCTCTTAGAGAATCGCGCTTACGGAGATTATATATGGCTCGAATAGCTCTCTTTTGGAGAATAAAGATTGACTCGATGTCAGCCGCCCTTCCCCACAATAAAATGCCATACGACATTATACTGTGGAAGTAACTAAAATAGACAATTCTCGCAGTATCAACGTCTGTGAATTGACGAATCTTCCAAACAGCATATGCTGCTGAACTTAATCGCCCCGCAAGAGTTGTAATATGAGGGCCCCATTGTAGCCTTGAATCAAGTGTTATACCCAGGAAAACCGTTTTATCGACGAATTCTAGTATCTCATCATCCAACACTATGTCATAATTACTATTTTTAACATTTGGTAAGGCAAACCTAATGCATTTAGTCTTGTTTCCATTTAATACTAAATTGTTTGCTGTGAACCAATTATGGATCTGACGCAGTGTATTATTGACATCGTCTAGATTCTGGGCTCGCCTACTTATCTTAAAAATTAGGGAAGTGTCATCAGCAAATAACACCATATTGTGTAGTTGATTTTTAAGTCAATAGGGTAGATCGTTTATATATACAAGAAAGAGGAAAGGACCCAATATTGAGCCTTGTGGAACTCCCATTTTAACTGTTAAACCCTGTGAATTTACACCATTTATCTGAACTTGTTGTTGTCTATCACACAAATAAGATTTTACTAAACTAAGAGCAAGTTGACCTAATCCGTAATGCTCAAGTTTTGAAAGTAATGTATCGTGATTAACGCAATCAAATGCTTAATATATTAACGCAATCAAATGCTTAATTATAATCAATCCTTACCGTCTATTATAAATACTCCGAAATGCGTCATGTAATCATAATCTTCTTGCCTCGTATAAAAGTCGACCACCTTTTCCACTGCATTTAAATAATGGACAAAATCCGATTTTATTGGTAGATCCTGAATAATTTCTTTTTCGGCAACTACATTATATTTTAAAACAAAAGTCGGAATTAAAAACACAAAGACTGAAATAAATCTATTCCTGCATAACGACATAATCAGTGTCAGTTCTTATTACGTGGATTTTTTATCTCATGAGTTAATAGCCTAGATGTTGAACTATGTCTGTAGGTACTCTCATTAAAACTTGTCGACTTCCATTGAGGACGTGAAATTAAAGATTATCTTTTAATTTAACGAGAATAATTGATTTCAAACAATTTTGAGTGAATTGATTAATTACTGCTAGATAAACTTCATCGTCTACAGGGCCCGATTTAGTAATTTTGCCAGTAATTTTTTCTATAGTGGTGAAATCACCAAATAAGTCCTCCCAAGCCAGAGCGGGACTGTCTTACTGAACAAAGCACGGTGATCCTTCAATAGCCCTTTACATTCCAGGGTCACTGTTAGTTGATGAGACAGACCCACGACCATTTTTTTTTAAATAAATAGTTTGAATTTGAATTTTCGGCCCCTGGTTTTTCCATTGACATAAATGTATTCTTCAGAAAAGATACATCTTAATCATCAAGCTGTTTCGTTTCCTTGCTAGGTATGGGACTCTTTTCACTTGTGCTATTTTTCTGGTCTTCCGCATCCAGTCTGTTCCAGCCACTTACTTAAGGTCGTCGCTCCATCTAGCTGGTAGGCGTCTTTGATCCTACACTATGCTTGGCGGTGCGAGGTCTCCGCTCCAGGATTCGTCATGGAGTGACGTATTATGATTTTTAAATAGTCGTATTATCTTCATCAGTTTTGGCTTAAATACACAAAAAATAAGAGTCTAATTTAACCGCCTTCAAAAACAACCACAAAAAAGGTTAAAATGACTTTTCTTTCGGAAGTCGGTGGCTTTGTTTTATTATTTCGTTGTCTTTTTTGCCACCGACTTCCGAACGAAAAGTTATTTTGTAGGTTATTTTACGCTTTTTTGTGGTTGTTTTTGCCGCCTGCAAAAACAACCACAAAAAAGCGTAAAATAACCTACGAACTACCCACCACGTTATTTTTTTTTAAGTTTTTTTATTTTACCCTCTTTAGTTTAAATAGTCAACCCAAATTCTTATCAAATACATCATTTTCTTACATGTGCACTAGAATTTTGTAATCCGTAGCACCGGTATTAACATCGCTCATGTACACAATAAGCTAAATTAATAAAATTCCCTATCTCAAAAACTCTGAACAGATTTTGATGAAACTTGTAGTATTTCCTAATGTGAACGATCCCTAGCACAACAAAGAACCCGGGCCGACGACGGCGCGTTGTGTTCCACGCGCGCCTCAAGGAGTGTCAGCATAATGACGGAGCCCTATAGAGGGCCACAGCCCTGCCGGGGTTGCGGGACATACGTATAGGTACCGTGGCTCCGGTACACAAAGGGCTACCGAAGGTCACCGTGGATTTTAATCAGTACAAGTCTGACAGACCCTCCCGCCCTGAACGGGGTGGGAGGACTCATTTGATGATTTTACCACGAAAAAAAAAGTGCAATAAAAAAAGAATTTTGAAAATCGGTCCACAATTGGCGGATTATAATCGCGTGACAAACACGCAAAAAGTAAAGATCATCATATCATCCAAGTAGCCGATATTAATAAAAATGCTCACAAAATTAAAAGTACTGAACCAAATTGGATGAAATTTTTATGGGACCAAATGGCGAGTATACTGCATCGAACAAAAAACTACTACGAACTTTAACCTTAGAGTAAACGATGTACATACATAAAAAAAATACCGACCGAATGAGCCGAGAACCTCCTTCTTTTTTGAAATCGGTTAAAAATCTTTCCAAATGGCGAACTAATTAGTTTTTTTATAAATTTTGTTCGTTCGACTAATATTTTGTAGTTGTTAGTGTTACACTGGTACACTGGTATTTTAATCTAGAGATAAGAGAATATCTGAACATAAAAACTGATGAACATATTATACACGGCTATAGTAGACATGCTGACTTATTTTTTATTTTCAAATAAAAACATCTATATACAAAAAAATTAAAAAAACCCCCGACATAAAAACCAAGTTCCCCTTTAAAAAGTAAAAAAATAGGTAATAAAAAAACTCAACTTATTAAGTGTTTTATTAATATTTATAAAAAAAATACGTCGCGTTGGGGGATCGCTCCAAATTATTTATCACTAGCCGTTGCCCGCGACTTCGTCCGCGTAGTATTTGGTTTTATGGCTCCTATATTTTGATATAGGAGCCAATATTCTCTTTTTTATTTTTTTAACAAAGTGAAGGTACCTACCTGATTTCCCACTTTAAAGTTTTTTATCAAGGGTATAAATTATGGGGTGCTAAGACAGGAAACCTCCACGTGCGCCCGTGAACTGGAGTTCCCTCTCGGATACGTCCGGGGGGAAGACCAGTTTTTCGGGCCGGTGCAAAAAGTGTGCCTGGGATGCGGGCAAAAAGTCTTCCTTAGGCACTGTGTGTCTAAGGGGTCTCTTTGCCCGTATGCGAATAGCCTGTCGTGTAGACGCTCCAACGCGTGTCCCTCTGATCAGCAGAGGGCACAGCGGCGGAGCGGGCTTGCGGACGGTGAGTAATGGGTAGCTCGCCGTCCGACCAAGGACCAAGCCCGGGTTGGTGGCGCGTCGTGTTCGCGCCAAATGCCTTCTGGGGTAGCGGGTTTTTTCTTAACCCAGGATACCGTGGCCCCGGAACGTAAAGGGCATTCGAAGGAACACGGTGGATTTTAGTCAGTAAGAGTCTGACAGTCCCTTCCGCCCCACCCAGAGCGGGAGGACTCATTTGATGATTATACCACCTAAAAAAAAAAAAAAGGGTATAAATTATATTTGAATTATAATAATAATAATACATCATTTATTTCTCCTCACACAACAGACTACTTCCATACATTACAGAGTAATTATAAACTAATTGTACATATTTTACAGTCCAGTTTATGTGAAGAGCTGGTGTCCGAAGTAGGTTAAAAACCTGTATTACAGTTCACCAGGTCCCCACCCCAGTGAATTATAGATTCCATATTACTTTGTTTGAGTACAAGAGAGCGTATAATACATTGTTCTGACAGATTTTAGATAGATATTATTATAATGAATGAGATGATTATTACTTTTCCTTAAATTAATCTTGAGCATGAAGAGATGTATGTGAGTTTTATGTTTATAATTATTTTGATATGTTTGTGTGTATGTGTGGCGTGGGTGTATTATGGTGTGTGGTGAGTTGTGTTGTGCGTAATGTGTGTTTTGTCCTTGTTTCCAATTAGCGTAACAAGATTTCAGTATCTTTATAGTCGAGCTCTAGCAGCCATTCTTTGACACATGATTTACATCTATCCTTTGTAAGCGAGTAAATTAACAAAATTCTATTTAATTTATTATAAAGGTTATTACTTTGATAGCAATAAAAGCGGTGGGAGAAACTCGTATGCAACAGTTGTGTTTCACAAATTCTATTTTTTCTACGTAAATTTTTTGTTTTTTCCGGTTCATAGTTTAATTGCGAATGTTTTTTAACCACAGTATGTAGGACAAACAGCTGACGAACCGTTAAAACTTTCGTTAGTTTGTAAAGATCAGTTGTGGGATGAAAGAAAGGTAGAAAATTACTTACTTTTAAAATCGCTCTTTGAGCTCTTTCTATTTTGAGGAAATGCGTTTTAGTGGCACCTCCTCACGAGGTGATACAGTATGTTTATAGCGATTGGGATAGAGCAAGATAAACGGATTTGATCAGCTGTTTGTCCGCTACATGTCGTAAATTTTTAAAAATTACTAGAAGTTTACGTGTTCTGGCTACAAGCGTATCTTTATGTGCGTGAAAATTCAACTTATCATCGATCATTATGCCTAAGTATTTGATTGTCGAAGTTTTTTGGAGCCTAGGGCAAGCGCACCTACCATTATTAAAATCATCGCATGAATGTGATATTATATTTTTTGTAATAATTGCCCTTTGTTTTTTTTAAGGAAAACGCAATGTATTTTGTTTTCTCTACATTAAGTGTCAGGTAGTTGTTATTGAGCCACCTATTTACTAAATTAAAACCTTGCTGGGCATTAAAGAATGCTTCGTCCCAAGTATCACCACTGAACAGCAATGCAGTATCATCAGCGAAAGTTAAAATTTTAGCCTCAGGGAGTATTAGCTGGCAAAGGTCATTTAAATATGTGAGAAATAGTGTGGGACCAAGTATACTGCCCTGCGGCACGCCAAAATGTACTGGTGTCTCATCGCTAGTAAAATTATTAATTTGTACACACTGTGTTCTGTTGGTCAAATAACTTTCAAAGAGTTTGAGCTGCAGGCCTCTTATTCCAATATGTTCCAGTTGTCTGATTAAGATGGGGACAGAGACTGTGTCAAATGCCTTTGCTAAATCTAAAAATATGGCAGCGACCTTCTTTTTATTGTCAATATTTACAGCGATAAAGTTTGTCAACTCATGAACTGCATCTGCGGTAGATTTTTTGGACCTGAATCCATATTGTGATGGAGATATTAGATTGTTATCTTCTAGAAATTTAACTAGCCTCTTGTTCATAAGGCGTTCCAGAATTTTCGATAGAGACGAGAGAATTGAAATAGGCCTATAGTTATTGACACAGCCTCTGTCACCAGCCTTATGAATTGGATGTATTCTGGACTTTTTAAACGCTGTTGGAAACACTCCGGTCGTTAAAGATAAATTGCAAATATAGGTTATAGGCGCAGCTAATAAATCAACATTTGCTTTTAAGATGACAGCCGGAATCATGTCCAGACCTACAGCACAGTCCCCTTTTAGACTTGATATAACTGATTTAACTTCATCTTCATCCGTAGGTAGCATCACGAAAGATTTGGTATTTGATTTTAATTTAACGCATTCTGATTTGATATTTTTTGCTGTGATATTCTCAGCTAATGTTTTCCCTATGCTGGCAAAAAAAAGGTTAACTTTGTTTATGGCTTGCAGTGGGTTATTAGCACTTATTAGTTCGGAAGCACTTTCCTTTGGTTTACCTGTGTACGTTATTTCTTTTATCGCTTTCCATAGTTTTTTATTATCCTTACTTGCATTTTGTAACTGTTCTTTTTCATAATTTCTTTTCAATTTTTTTAATATTGAGCAACAAAAGTTCCTATATCTCTTATAAGTTATGAGTAAAACGTTATTGTTCGGATCCCTTTTTATTTTTTTATACAGATTATCTCTATTTCTAAGACATCTCAAAATCCCTGTTGTTAACCATGGTTTTAATATTCTTTTTCGAGTAGAAGTTTTAATTTCTTTGGAATTGGATAATATTAGTGTGCGAAGAGACCTTATGAAATATTCAGTGGCATCGTTAGCATCATTTATAGTGTATAATGGGCTAAAGTCCGTGGTTTTCAGATCGTAATGACCTACCTTGGTGCAAAATTTTAAGTTTCTAAGTCTGCTAGAAGTACCTTAGATTTTTGATGATCGGTCAGTGAGTCAGTCAGTGAGTGACAAAATGGTGTAACTTTGATCGACCGTAACTCCTAAACTATTAATTCAATTGGCATGTAATTTCGAACTTAAGCTTGTTTTAATACCTACTATTATTCACCGAAAACCTAAACTCCTAGCTTAGTCCACTTCGAAGATATAGGGGGGGCGAAACAGCCGCGAATCGCTTCGAGAAAAGATGGTACGGCCGTGCCCATTTGCTCGAGACTTGGCAGGGCACTGCCGTGCCCTCAGATAGCTACAAATAATACTAATTAACTTTGCGCATAAATATCTTGAAGAAGATGTGAGGGACAGTCATGCGTAAACAGTAATATCTATAATTAGCAAATCCTGTGTAGTGTAGATGTCGCAGTAAGATAGATAAAGCCGTAATATAGTTATATCCCTAGGGATATAACTATATACCGTAACATAGTTATATTACTAGATTAAGTTTAGTGAAATAACTTTCGGAGTGTGCGGCGCAGGCGGGGCGCGCGCAATGTCGGTGCTCCTACTTCTGGGTGGTTTAAAGAATCGTTTTGCCAGAAAATGTCGACGGAGCACCGCTTCGCGGTGCTCCTACTTCTAGGTGGTTTAAAAAAAAATAACCACGAAGGGGATGGTGGGGTCTTCCAGACTTCCAGACAGTCGGGGTGCCCCGTGGTACGAAACGGGGACTGACAAATAAAAAATGTCGTAGAAACGATTGGGGGCACCCCGACTCGGACAGGTTAGGTTAGAA
This sequence comes from Agrotis clavis, assembly GCA_954870645.1. Taxonomy (NCBI): domain Eukaryota; kingdom Metazoa; phylum Arthropoda; class Insecta; order Lepidoptera; family Noctuidae; genus Agrotis; species Agrotis clavis. The sequence goes on from OX940943.1 coordinate 2,695,800, forward strand.
GGGGATGGCGGGGTCTGGAAGACCCCACCATCCCCTTCGTGGTTATTTTTTTTTAACCACCCAGAAGTAGGAGCACCGCGAAGCGATGCTCCGTCGACATTTTCTGCGGCCGACTGACTGCGGCGCACACTCCGAAAGCTATTTCACTAAACTTAATCTAGTAATATAAGTATATCACTAAACTTAATCTAGTAATATAACTATGTTACGGTATATAATTATATCCCTAGGGATATAACTATATTACGGCTTTATCTATCTCACTGCGACATAGACATTTTAAAACTTGATTAGATATAATTAAGCAATATAGCAAGTATGTATTTATTTGCAACCTTAATTTATTTTCATGAATATTTGAACATCAATTGATTTCGTTCGGAAATCAATTGTTGTAAATACACTTTTTCTACTATTATTGTATAATAAACCTATGTATCATATACATATATAACACATGCGTTTAAAATAATTAATACTGTCAGACTTGTACTGACTAACATCAACGATGTCCTTCAAAAACCCTTTATGTTCAGGAGTCACGGTAATGAGATAAGTCCCGCGACCCCGCGCTCTTGCATCCTTAGTCAAATTGCTGATTACCACCTACCAAGGAAGGTAGCTCGACGGAGACCCGCTTCTCTGGGGGTTTCTGTTTGCAAGGTTTAAAGTAAACTAACACGTATACGATGGCGGGATCTGATACACCCCGCCAGTCCCTTTGAACCTAACGTGTCCGAGTCGGAGTGCCAAAAGTCCCGAGGTCGCTTCGCTCGCTCTTGCATCTTTAGTCAAATTGCTTATTGCCACCTACCAAGGTAGCTCGACGGAGACCCGCCTTGCGGGGCTCCTATTTCTGTTTGTAAGGTTTAAAGTAACCTAACCTAACCTTTCCGAGTCGGGGTGTCCCAAGTCCAGAGCTCGCTTCGCTCGATGGTGCATAGATCGACGGAGCCCACGCAAGCTTAAACAACACTCTAGGAGTAGGGTAGACAAGACCACGTGGACCCGGTTTGCAGCGATTCGTTTCTATAAATTGACTTTGTAAAATGGTCTCATTTTATTCAGAGTAAGTATCTATTGAAAATCAGAATATCGTTTTTCGGAACGAGAACCCATCGAGCATTACATTTTTCGTATTATGTGAAAATCGGAAAACGAACAAATCGGATAATAAGACTTTCGATAAAATAAATTTCGAGATTCTTAGATATTGTAATTTTTAGGTAATGAAGTATTTGGCTGTTCCCATTTTAAAAGTATCAATCATCAAACTCTGAATACAGTTAAAACTTGCTATCATAATTAAATGCTGAGGCAAACTTTATTTTTAGTACTTTGAAAAGAACAATTCAGAAACTTAAAAATAAGATTCTATTATATATCTGAGAGCACTTGAAAGTGCGGCCGCCGCTACAGACGTGAAGGATGCGATACACTCTTCATGCAGAATAGTTTGCCTCTCAATCTTCCACTCTTTGCTTTCATCCTCTCTCAATAGAGGGACAAAACCAATTTCCACATGTGAGAAGCAACCTTCTCTAGTTTGGAACAAAAGAACACGTTTTATCCAGTCGTAGCGCAAAAACTGTGCGTGGCCGAAAACGCTGCAGGTCATGACTATAACAATAAAAAAACATTTAATTAATATTGATTGATTATGCAGTTACACGTATCATATAAATTATTATCAAGAAAAATAATAGAACTGACCAATTTTTCTGAGCCCTTCTATTTTTTTTGCGTGGACGAGTGTACGATCAGGGTGGCATGGCGTAGCGTCACCATCAGGGGGCGTCCAACGAGTCGTTCAGCGGAGTGTGCAAGCGTCAAAGAGCGTTCGCCCAGTGACCTCAGTGTACGCTTAGCGTTCGTGTAGAGATTCCAAATTCTTAATTTATTTATTTTTTATACTTTTCTTTACTTTTCTCACATCAGGCGAGATAAGATAAAAAAATTGTACGCCTGGAAGAGCTTTTGGTCCATGAGAGGCTTGATAAAAGGAGAATTTCCTTTCTGTCTAAAGTGGAAACTCATGGACGGGCGCGCCAAAGTTCACCTAAAAAAACTCCGATCATCGGAAACCCGAAAATTGTATTCCTAACATTTTTAATCCTAATGATCACAACTCCTAATTGCACTGTCACTAATGTTCATAATTCCTAATCATTCGACTTCATAATGTCGTTAGCAATAAACATCTATAATACTATTTTTTTTTCCTATATTTTCTCAACATAACCTTCTTTTACACTATTATTCAAAGTCATATCTTTTTTGTTTAGATTTATTTTTATTTTGTTGGCATATTAGCACGTATACTTGAGGAAGTGCTTGCTTCGCACTCACTAATTATATGAATTGTTTTTTTTTTATTAGTTAAAGCGTCTTCTTTAATTTTATTTAAAGCGGTGTGTACCTAAAAATATATCCATACGTTAGGTTAGGTTAGAACTGTGACCAGCTGCTCGCGAGTCGAGCGAGCAAAGCGAGCGGTGCCACGGCAGCGGCCGGCGAGCGCAACCTGAAAATTTGTCGCCAGTATTTTTTTCATAGTGACCCCAACACGACACTCTGACCAAAAACGACTGGGGGCACCCCGACTCGGACAGGTTAGGTTAGAAGGGGATGGCGGGGTCTGAAAGACCCCGCCATCCCCTTCGTGGTTATTTTTTTTTAAACCACCCAGAAGTAGGAGCACCGCGAAGCGGTGCTCCGTCGAATTTTCTCGACATTTTACTTTATTTAGTTTGACTAAATTAAATTAAATAAAAATATCATCGCAATAATGTTTAGGGATAAAAACGTTATGATAAAAAACAGTAGGAGTTTCAATATATTTACAATAACGATATTATTGATTACAATTTTCGGAAAAATGAGTGTTGAATAAAAACTTTAGGATGAAAAATTTTAGGAAGAGTGATCATTCGGATTACAAATCGTTAGGAAGAACAATTTCGGGTAAACAACTTTAGGTGAGCCAATATGGACCCCTCATGGACATTTCGCTGCTTAAATTCAAAACGGCCACAAATCGAAAAGTCACTTTTTTACAGGAGAGCCCGTCAAAGTTTTTATTTCGGTTTTTGTTTATTATTTTTACTAATCAAAGCTGTATATCTATGTGTTATATATCATCGGATGTATATTTCAAGCCTCTATTTGGTTGTATTTTGATATTTTCTGTAAGATTACCCAGTCAATAAAAAAATCACATAAGTCCCTTTTGATTATAAAAAAAATATTTAATGTTTATGAATTTTATATTGAAAGCAGCCATATTGCCACTTTGGAAGTGTCTCTCGCGCAAACTGTTCAGTTTAGACAAAAATGATGTGAGTAACCTCAATATCATTTTTAAAGACCTATCTATAGACACCCCACACGTATGGGTTTGGTGAAAAAAAAACATTGAGTTTCATTTATAAGTATGGGGGGAACCCCCAAAATTAGTTTTATTTTTATTTTTGTATGAAAATCTTAATGCGGTTCACATTATACTTCTACTTACCAAATTTCAACAGGATAGCTCTTAGACTTTCGTAAAAAAGTGGCTGGGACTTACGGACGAATCTATAAGGTTTCCGTATTTTGCCATTTCGCTACGGAACCCTAAAAAGGGTGATACTCATCGTTGAAGAATTATAGAACAATCTCCCTTCTGTCCCATGCATACAACAAGCTGTTCTCGAGAGTCAATACTAAGCGTCTCGAACGCAGGTTTGGTGACTTACATCCCCCTAACAAGCCGGTTTACTAAAAGGTTTTAGTATCATAGTTCATACACCAAATACACACCCTCCGCCAGATAATAAAGAAGACCGAGGAGTATAATCGGAGTCTAACGTTTGTGGAATACAGGAAAGCCATTGATTAAATAGAAACCTGGGCAGTATTGCAGTCCAACGATGTCATTTCGACTATTGATATATCTAAGAGTTGGAGTGTTTATTTAGAAACGGCACTATATCCATCCTACTTCAGGAAGAGAGCACGAAACCAATCCAATTGCAGAAAGGGGTGAGACAGGCAGACATTGTTTCTCCGAAACTGCTCACGAACGTTTCCCAACAGGTGGGCTTTAAAAAGAACATGTACAAGACAAAATTCATGTCAAATGTCCATGTGGCACCCTTACCGATTGTTGTTGGGAATGGATACTCTTGAAAATGTAAGCCATTATACTTACCTTGGACAGATTGTTCAGTTAGGTAGGTCCAACTTCGACAAAGAGGTCGCCCTAAGAACCCAACTCTGATGGGCAGTGTTTGGGAAGCTACGTGGTATCTTCTTGTCGAGTATCTCACAGTGTCTCAAGACAAGGGTGTTTAAAAAGGCGTGTGTTGCCACTGAAGACATACGGCTCTGGAAAGTGGTAGTTGGCTGCTTGCCTTTTAGAGATACTAAGAGTGACTTAACAAGCAGTGGAAAGAGCTAGGCTCGGAGTTTCTTTACAGAATAAAATTCGGAACAAGGATATTGGGCAATGAATCAGAGTCATCGAAATAGCTCGTAAAATTTGAAAGTTGAAGTATCAATGGGTATTATGGGTAAGCTACAGTGCTCATAGAACTGATAGCCTATAGCGAAGAAAACATCTCCAGTGGCGACCATCACGGATCGGAAGACGTCTAATAACTTACAATAATGATATTTTCACATTTTGTAATAATTCAAAAGTTCGTTGTTTAATATGAGAATATTAAACCTTTGTATCCTTTTAGTGAGAACTAACACAACTGATTCTTGGTTATTTCCAAAATGCGCAGATCGATTACATGATTCAAAAGGATACAAAGGTTTTACGAGTAGACCTAGACCAATCACGTGCCAAAATCATTAAAATATCTCAACAAACAAGTTGCTCACGTAATACTAAAATAATAATTTCATTAATACAAACAAAGAGTTAATAGTGTTCGTATTAACAAAGAAACTAACTAGAATATTAATATTATGAAGACTATGAGTACGTGCATCACTCACTGGGACAGAATATACTGCCGTGCAGGCCCTAAAACGCAGTAACAGGCTTTTTGTCATTTTTTTGTTGAATATTGAACCTTAATGTACACGTTATCAGGAACATGTAGATCTAATCAGGTATTTGTTAGGATGCTCTAAACGGTTAAAAAATCAAATTTAAGAAAGCAGTAACTGAATTTTGCATGTCTAAATATATTACAATACCAACTAAAATACAGTAATAGCAGTTACGTCTACCATGATCCGTCACTTTACCAAGTGAAACGCAGTAAATATCGATATTACCACAAAAAATCTGTATTCCATACCCAAAAAAAATATTGAGGAATATAAAATAAAACGCAGTAAGTCGTTTTTGTACCAAAAGTGTTAATACTGCATGGTTGATCACTAATTTATTTCACAATGAACTACAGATTAAAATGCAGCAAAGTACTAAAAAGTTGTATTTTATTTAGTGTTATTGAAGTAACTTTATATCGTGAAAACTAGCTAAAAAGCAGTATGTTCATTATTTACTGCAGTATAGTCAGTATTTTCAAAAGATTAAAATAACTTAAATGCTAATTAAAACGCAGTATGATACTCTGTCACTGCATTATAATTGGTAACTTGAACGATTTTACTAATTTCACTGCAGTTACAGGACTTACAGGTCATATTTTACTGCGTTTTGGTCAGAATTAGTCGCTAACTCTCTCTCTCAATCAGTCGAATTCTTCTAATTTACCACGAAAACCTAAGCAAAAATCAGGGGTACTTTTCGAGCTAGAGTGAAATATGTGAAAAATAACAGTAATTTTTGTGTACAATTTCGTGTTTTCCCATGTTTTTTGTTTCTTTTTTCGTATTTTTTTAGACTTTTAGAAACTCGTTAATTTTCAGAAGCCTCAACGTTTACCTTCGCAATAATGTCATTTGCATGTATATGTATAGATCTCTTGGTTTCAAAAATATTAGCATTTTATTGTACTACTGAAAATGTACAGTTTCTGTTCGGCCGGTTAAAAAACAAAAACCGCCGCCATTCGCGAAGTGTTTTGGTAGGATTTTTTAAAAGCAGATTTGGCGATGAAAATCAGTCTATAATTTCCCCTTAAATTATATATAGTCGGAAACCAAACACTGCAGGTAATTAAGTGCCATTTAATTGAAAAATCCTAGTATACCTACTTACCATTAAATTTTTATCGAAATTTCTTTACTACCGCTTGTGTTCAAAGCACTTAAAATTAAGTTACAATTACCTTATTATAGTCCAGTCAATGAGGACCAAAAAGAGGCTTTGCCTTGCTTTATGTGGTGTAGTTTTTATTTGTATTGCTTAAGTCTACGAAATACTAACGAGGATGCGTATTTAAGGTATAGAATTATCAAAAAGCCTCTAACACTTATATAATCGATTTTGTTGATAATTGGACATTGGAAAGTTTCAAGTAAATCGAGTAAGATTGAATTATTTTCATACAAACTTTAATCCCATTTTTAAACCTCTTAGGGGATGACTTTTCAAAAATCCGCCCTAGGTACGTCACTTATGGAATGCTTGTGCAAAATTTCATGCTTCTACACCTAGCGATTTCGACTGGGCGTTGATACATCAGTCAGTCAGCCAGATAGTTTTTTTGTTTTATACAGGGATGTTTTTATGTATTGCGGATATTTGTTTTCTGTGGTTCTAATGAATAAAATACATTTCCATATTTAACATTTTCTTTTTCTTAATTTAGGGGGATAAATAATTGACAATTGCACTGAATTGAGTGGAAAGAACTTGATTTAATCAAAAAATAACTTATTTTATCACTTGTCCTTTACTTCAGACATCTTAACGTCTAATACGCATTCGGTAAAACAAGTTTCACGAGTCTAAAGAAACGAAATATACGTAACGTATAAATACTATTTGTTGTGGAATTTTATTGTCTTTAAACTTCTCTAGACATTTTCGTCATAATGTCAACTGATGAAGCATTATGTGAAAAAGAATGAATTTGGACCCTTTCAATCTAAGATGGTGGCTAACGCAGACACTCCTCGAGATCGAAAACTTAAACTTTTCATGAGTATCATATACCTAAGCAATACATTAAAAAAGACACCACCTTTCCTACCTAAAACATACTCGTAAGTTGGCGGACATTGTTATATACTATATACTGCATGTGCAATTTGTTCAAGATTCAAATTAAAATGCAGTAAAAAAAAGTCTTATGCTGCAAATTAGTCTGCAAAGTAGCAAAAAAATCTAAAATTTTGTGGTATCGAGTATTTATACCGCATTTTAATCTGCATATGAGTAACTTTTTGCGTGCAGTAACTGCTATGATTTTAAAAAATCTGATTTTAATTAAAATCTAATAAACTTAATTAGCATTTGTTTTCGTAAATACCATCTTTGTTGTCATTTAGTCCTCGTAGCAATAAAAATATGCACCATACACATTAATAACATTATAAAAAACAGTGTTAAAAAGTTTTTCGCTGTTTTCTCGAAACCGCTTTTTTCCTCATACTGCACTTTAGGGCCTGCACGGCAGTATAGCACGGCATACATCCTTTCTCGATCGCCTTCTCGGGTGGATCCATCGCGCTTAAAGAATAATATGTTTTTATACCGGGAGTGAGACTAGGCCTGGTTTAGGTTGTAATTATTGTGTTTAGTTTTTAAATTTAAATATTATTTGTAGATTTATTTAAATAAATACTGGCACAATTACCATAATTTCATATGCAAAACAGAAGCATTCCAAAATAAGGCACTTTTCCTTAAAAGAATAATATTAAAACACGTTTTATTCAAACTCAAAACGGCCATATTACAAAATACGGCACTTTTCCTTACAAGATTATGATATACTTACAAACAATTTTAAAACAATACGGTTGTATTTTGGTAAAGCTGTTGGTCCCGGCTGTCATTTGTAGATCTTTGACAGTCGTTACTGTTAGTCAGAAGCTCTTAAGTCTGACAACCAGTCTTACCATGGAGTATCGTATTACCCAGTTACTGGGTTGTGGAGGTCCGATAGGCAGTCGCTCCATGTAAAATACTGATATTCAGCTGCATCTGGTTCGATTGGAAGCCGACCCCAAAATAGTTGGGAAAAGGCTAGGCAGATGATGATGACGGTTGTATTTTGAAATGTGGCCCTTTTTCACATAACAAACGTGCGCTTCCGCTGACTGCAGGGTCGCAACCCGGAATATGGCGGCTTTGATCTGAAGTTAACCACCAAAGTGACAAAATCGAAAAAGGGCGGTTGTGCGATTTGCTCATTTCTAATGCGAAAATACTGGGTGTCTTTTTGGAATATAATAATATAGGCTGAATTGATACGATTTTTGCTATAAAATCGATTTCAAAAAATTTCGAATTGTGGCCGTTTTGAATTTAAGCAGCGATTTGCATACGTCGCTGAGTTCCATCCAGAAGTCCACCCTCGCGGTTTACCAGTGACGCATCGAACGCAGTATTTTGGGAGTCAAACTTTCAGACCGCCTAAGAAACACAGTAGGTAGGTACTGCGTTGATGAGACATTGAATTATATTTCAAAACCTCGACGCTGACGCTTTCGAGACCCACTTTCTTCCATTAGCTAGACACAAAATCCGTCCGGACGAAGGATCCACTTCGGCCCGTTCTAGACTTTGGTCTTTGCGATGCGCGGCGCGGTGGACAGGGCGGCGGAGCTTTGTGCACGCCATCTACCCGCAGCCTCATGGCTCATTTACATTAGGTCGGTTTGAGGTCGGTCACCGAAGGCGGCGGCCGCATTCGGTTTAACTGAAACGCTTACCTAAATTGAGTTGTTTACATTGGTCGGTTAACCGAATTCGGCGACTTGATTGATGCGGCGATCAAGCGAACTGAGCTGCGGGCTGCGGGCGGCGGGCGACGGGCGGGGCACGGCGCACTCGACACCGACAACGGGCTCGACCGAATACGGCCAAACCGAATACGGCCAAACGAATACCTGTTTATATTAGTCGGTGACCGAATACGGCCTGCAGCCGAATACGGTCTAACCGACTTAATGTAAATGCGCCATCAATAGCGGTTGGCGGCAGCCGCTGAGTTCATCAATCCCGCACCGCTGTGTTTCGTTGGGCTCGCGCTCATTCGCTTGTACTTTTGATGCCGCTCCTAGGACCACGCGCCGCTGTAGCGATTTGCCCGAATCGTGGGCGTTTTCACCATGAGCATGGTGGTCTCGTGCATCGTGTGCTTGAAACATTTCTAAACATTTGGTGTTACGGATCGCCGCGCCGTCGTGAGCAGGCCTTTATGGAGGTTATAGAACTCTGAACCCTGTGTCTAATTCCAGTTATACTAAAGTAACGATGCCTACCCCCATTAAAATCTAATACACTTACTGATGCCATACATGTAGTCAACAGCTATAAACTCATTTAAAGTAATATATTCTGCTTCGTAGAAACCCTTCAAGCAAAACTGATCGACCATGATTTTGTCTTCTTTTTCCGAGAACACGTTACATCTTCGATAAAAACGTGCAAACATCATATAGCCAAGCCTAAAAAGGTACAAATAGGTATAGAATTATAAGATTTCAATTGAATTCTAACACAAGGCTTGTAAAATTTTAATAAGCTAGATGGGTTAAACTATAACAGTATAATAAGTTAGAGGGTTACATTTTATTTAGAAACTAGCTTCTGCCCGCGACTTCGTACTCGGATCCTGTTGCTTACACCAGCGACGACAGGGCCGTCAAAATCGAAGATCTGAAACGTCGAATTCTAAGAGCCTGGGGACGGGAAAACAACGGGATGCGCGAGACGATTCCAGACGTTCCAGATCTTTCATTTTTGTAAGTCAACAGGAAATGACCATCAGACTAAACAACTCTTGCTAATATAGGAATGACGTCATTCCTCACGGGCTCTTGGAGTTCCACGTCAGGTGTTCCAGATCTCAATTTACATTCGTCAACAGAGAGTGCTCATTAGGCTGGACAACTCTTGCTAAGACGTCATTCCTATATATGTTATAAAGTAGCTGGGTTGTTGGAGTTCCACATCAGGTGTACCAGATCTTCAATTTTTATACGACAACAGAGGTTGCTTATCAGGCTCAACAACTCTTGCTAAGACGTCTTTACTGTATATGTTATAGTGTAGCTAGGCACTTGGAGTTCCACATCAGGTGTTCCAGTTCTTTAATTTTTATACGTCAACAGAGAGTGCTCATCAGGCTGAACAACTCTTGCTAAGTCGTCTTTACTGTATATGTTATAGTGTAGCTGGGCTCTTGAAGTTCCACATCAGGTGTTCCAGATCTTCAATTTTTATACGTTGACAGAGAGTACTCATCAGGCTGAATAACTCTTACTAAGACGTCATTCCTATATAATTATGTTATAGTTTAGCTGGGCTCTTGGAGTTCCACATCAGCTGTTCCAGATCTTCAAATTTAACACGACAACAGAGAGTGCTCATCAGGCTGTATAACTCTTGCTACAACGTCATTCCTTTATGTATTATTCCTTTATGTATTATAGTTCAGCTGGGCTCTTGGATTTCCTCATCAGGTGTTCCAGATCTTCAATTTATATAAGTCAACAGAGAGTGCTGATCAGGTTGAACAACTGTTGCTAAGACGTCATTCCTATACAGTGTGTCCGGGCACGAGTTAGCGATATTTGAAGGGGATATTCTAGGCTCATTTTCATCGACAAAAATGGTTTAAAAAAAATTCTTACTCCAATACTTCGCGAATGGCAGCCATTTTAATTTTTTAATCCGTCGAACTGGGGTGTGTACAATAAAATGCTAATATCTTGGAATCCAAGAGACCTCCATTCATGAAAATGACTTTATTGCAAAGTTAAACGTTGAGGCTTATCAAAAACTTACGAAAGTTTTCTAAATAATATATTATGTAAAAATAACCAAAAAACATGGGCAAACACGAAATTGTACACAAAAATTACTGAATAATTTCACATTTTTAACTCTAACTCGATAAGTACTCCTGAATTTTGATAAGATTTTTGGAATAAATTAAAAGTCTTTGAGTCAGGCTATAAAATGATATCAAAATGATGATCACTCTACGTTAAGTATCTTAGGAGTTATTCTCACTTGAACATCACCCTTCCTTAGCGCATGTACCCCAATAATTACAGGCGTCGCATTCTTTGGGCGAGCTACACACCCCAGTTCGACAAATCAAAAAATTTAAATGGCTGCCATTCGCGAAGTTTTGGAGTAAGAATTTTTTTTAAAGCATTTTTGTCGATGAAAAAGAGCCTAGTATATCCCCTTCAAATATCGCTAACCCGTGCCCGGACACATGACTGTATAATATATGTTATAGTGTAGCTGGGCTCATGAAGTTCCACATCAGGTGTTCCAGATCTTCAAAATTATTTCCTAAAGAGAAAATGCTTATCACGTGGAACAATTTTTGCTACGGCACCATTTTTGTATCTTTTATAGTTTAGCTGGGTGTCGAGTCTGCTAATTATTAGTCAGAATGGCGCCACAATGGCGTTTCAATTTTCGAACAATTTTTTACTCAGCAGTAAAAAATGGTTCGAATAAGCACTACAATTGAAACGCCATTGTGGCGCCATTCTGACTAATAATTAGCAGACTCGACACCCTGGTCTGTTGCGGTTCTGCATCAGGCCTTCAAGTTTCCAAAATAAATTATAGCCTATGTTTTGGCCAGACTTTATACCTATACAACAAAAAAAAAACATTCAAATCTGTCCAGTAGTTCCGAAGATTAGCGTGTACAAACAAACAGACAAACAGACATACAGACAGACAGATTTTTTTTTTTTTTGGATTCGTGCTCTATTACTGTTTCTAAACCCCCGTCAATTATTATTTTTTAAATATAGTCAATGTACAGACACAGTTTTTTTACTGTTTTATTATATGTAAAGATAGAAAATACAAGATAATATAAAAGATACAGATATTATGTTCGTGACAATGAAACACCAAGATTCAATGCAGACTGCCATTTATTATAGAAGAGTGTCGACATACCCTCACAACATGTGATTATTGTTTGATACAATAATACCCACATAATACCGTACATAACAATGTCCCCTCTTAATCTATACATTTAACTAAGTTGCTATTCTAAACATATATATTTTTTTTAGTCCTTCCTACTTACATTTGACATTAATGTGAAGTCTACATCATGTTTGTTAATTAAAGGGTACACGAAACATAACGTAATAATATTATTAAACTCAAGCAAAACCGCTGGCACATGCTAGTTACTGCTAAGAAGAATATACAAATGACAAGTACTTATATCGTATGTAATTCTACACAAACATATAAACGTCATTACTACTACAAATTTGAAACGCACAAGTACGTTAATTCACCATTAATACAACTTAAGGTCTTTTTACATTTAAGACAGATTACAAAATTACCATTCTGTTATTTTGTTGTCTTTAACTTCTTGGCACAATCTATGGCAGCTCTCCGGCGTAAACGACTATCAATGATCGGCGATGACGTAGACGGCGGCGAACTTTTAGTTGTCATACTTACTGGTTCATCAGCCGAGCTCCCTTTACCCTCGTATGATGTATTAAGCGGGGAGTCTACCAATGAAGCGCTTTGTGATTGTTTTAAAGATTCATTAGGTTCCAGTTCGACTGGCTCCATATTCGCACTAGGACTCGGACCCGTAATAGAACGTCTAGATTTTCTAACGCTTTTTGTCAACAACTGATCAATATGACGCTTATGGATATGTCCGTCATTGGTTTTAATCGCGTACGTAACCGGCCCTGACCGTCGCACCACTTCGCCCTCTGCCCATTTTTGCCTATGTTTCGAATAATCCCGCATGATTACGGCGTCCCCGATGTCTGCTTGCCGCAACGGCGGAAGCTCCGCGGCCGCGCGCTCCTCGCGGGCCAGCTGTGCGCCGCGCACCAGCTCGCCCGTGTCCGGCCGCAGCAGGTCTAGTCTGCCGCGCAGTCGGCGCCCGAACATCGCTACCGCCGGCTCACGCCCCGTGGTGCTATGCTCCGTATTACGATACATAAACAAGAACTTACTTATAGCAGTATTGTCATTAACATTTTCTAGTGATGCCTTCTTTAAAACCCGTTTTATAGTGCGTACTGCGTTCTCAGCGGCTCCATTACTGGAGGGATGATATGGTGCGACGGGCAAGTGTTTTATGCCGTTACGCTTAAAATACATACCTAATTCCGCTGATGAAAACGGCGGTCCATTGTCGCTTACTATTTTTTTTGGAATGCCAAAACGAGCAAAAAGTCTTCTGAAACTATCAATAACTACCGTAGCTGAAGTGGTGCTCACTCGCTCCACTTCAATCCACTTAGAATGAGCATCAACTATTATCAAATAATATCGATTGTTTAGAGGGCCTAAAAAATCCACGTTTAAACGTGACCACGGCTCCTCGGGCCAGGGCCAAGAGTGCAACGGTGCTGGAGCAGGCTGAGCGCGCTGGGACACGCACGCCGCACACTCACTACAGATACGTTCAATATCGCTATCTAACGTCTCCCACCATACATAGTTGCGGGCTATCTGTTTCATTTTGACTATACCCGGATGGCCCTCGTGAATTTCTTGCAATATTGACTGACGTAACACTTTAGGTATAACAATCCTATATCCCCACACTAAACATCCGTGATCTAAATGTAATGATTCTTTCCTATTAAAATAGGGTTTTTCTTGATCGATGCTAACATGTAACGGCCACCCGAACATTGTATAACCAACTATTTTGTTAAAAAGTGTATCCTTATCCGTCTCTGTTTTAATATTCTTAAAACTGAGGGGAAAATTTTCTTCAACAAAGTTTAGATAGCTACATTCATCGTCATCTTCTCTTACTCGTTGTCTAGTCGAGCTAAGAGGGAGGCGTGACAGCGCGTCGGCGAAACAATTTCTTTCTGATCTTACAAATTCTATTTTAAAATCGTATGCTGCTAATTTAACGGCATATCTTTGAATTCTGCTAGCAGCAGTTACTGGTATGCCTTTATTATCTCCTAATATATAGCTTAGAGCACGATGATCACTCCTAAGAATAAACCGTTGTCCGTATAAATACTGGTGATGTTTAGTCACGCCGAATACAATCGCTAAAGCCTCCTTATCCAACTGTGAATAGTTGGATTCAGCTGGATTTAACGTACGCGAGGCACAACAAAGCGGCCGTTCGCTGCCGTCATCGTAACGTTGTAACAACACTGCACCCAAACCGTATGGGCTGCTATCTACTGCCAGTATAAGTTGTAAATTTGGATCATAATGTGCGAGAACCGGAGAACTACTTAAGACGTTTTTAATTTTTACAAAAGCATTTTCACAGTTATTGTCCCAATTCCATTTAACATTTTTTTTTAACAAATCATATAATGGTTTTAAAACATCACTCATATTTACGCAAAATTTTGAATAAAAATTTACAAGTCCTAAAAAACTCCTTAACTGTGTAATGTTACAAGGCGATGGAGCAGCTACAATCGCTTTAATTTTTTTATCATCAGTATGTAGGCCTTTTTTATCAATTCTATAACCTAAATAGGTTACTGATTCTTTGAAAAATTGGCATTTACCATAATTAATCCGAAGGCCATTTTCCTTCAGTCTCTGCAATACGGCCCTTAAGTTTGACATATGTGAAGCCCTACATTTACCGCTAACACAAATATCGTCCGCAAACACAGCCGTAAACGGCAAGCCACTCAAAGTCTCTTCCATTATCTTCTGAAAATTTTCTGGTATGCACTTAATACCAAACGGCACACGGTTATAAACAAAAGTACCGACATGAGTGGTGATTGCCGTCATCGGCCTAGACGCTTTATCGAGTACGCATTGTTGAAAAGCATTCGACAAATCAAGCTTAGTAAACAGTACCCCTCCACCCAGTGTTGCGAACAGGTCCTCGATCCGTGGCAGCGGGTAGTGAAAGTCTTTCAATCGCGGATTGATTGTCACTTTGTAGTCTCCGCAAATACGGATATCGCCATTTGATTTAACTACCGGCACTATAGGCGTACCATAATCTGATCTGTCAACTTTGTATATAACTCCTTCCCCCTGTAATCGATCGAGTTCCCGTTCGACGCGCGCGCGCAGTGCCAGAGGCAACGGCCGTGCCTTCACAAACACTGGAGTCGTGTCATTTAGGTGGAGTCGGATCTGGGACTTGAATGTGCCCAGTCCCTCAGCGAAAACTTCAGGATATTCATCCTTGAGTGTATTTGCCAACGAATTCTCATCGGATACATAATGGTGCCTATTTAGTGCATCGAAACTTGATAATTTTAACTGATTTATCCATGTGCGCCCCATTAACGGAGGCCCTCCATTAACAATAACATATAACTTTAATGAAAGTTGTTTATTGTTGTAAGTAGTTGTCACCGGTATATATCCGAGAGTTTGAATAACGTCACCAGTATAAGATTTAAAAGTTAATTTCTTGCTAATTATCGGTAGCTTACGAAACATCTTGTCGTAAAACTTTTTTGATATAGCCGATATCTTACTTCCCGTATCTACTTCAAACTTTAAAAATATACCTTCGACATTCAAACTAATATAATAGGGACTGTCATCCTCAAACTCATTTATATTATTGTTATGATTGGTATAACCCATGTTATAGAAGTTACAATCGTTGTCAGTATCGGAATTGGTAACACTATTATCAAGATAGAACTGACCTTTGCTTGTCTTTTTAGAGGAATTACCATCCTTCTCACTGCGAGTGCACACTGATTTTAAATGTCCTTTTTCACCACACTTATCACACGAATAATGCTTGTACCGACACTTGCCCTCCACGTGACCGGCCTTGCCGCATCGCGCGCACGGACGCCGCTCGGTCGCCGCCGCCGTGGCCGCGCGGCCGCTGCGCGGGCGCGCGCCCCCGACGCGGTGCAGGCCGTCGCTCGCGCCGCCCGCGCCGCCGGTGGAGCCTGCGTTCGCGGCCTCCGCAGCCGGGGCGCTCGCCACGCTCGCGTGCCGCTCCGCTGCTTCGAGAGCCATCGCCAACTCCACACCGCGCTTGTAATCCACATTCTTTTCGGCGAATAACCTAGATCGCATCTCCTCGCTGTACAGGCCCGATACGAACTGGTCGCGGAGATTTACCTCCAATGATGCACCGAAATTGCAGGTTTTGGCCAGGTGTTTCAAACCTTGTAAGTAAGAACGAACGCTTTCACCCTGCTGCTGCTTCCTCTGCCTGAAAATATGCCTTTCGGCTATTTCCGATCTCTCGGGTTCCAAATGATCTTTCACCAGTTTAACGAGCACATCGAAAGCCTTATCCTCTGGCTGATCCGGTGAACATAAATCGCACATTAAGTCGTAACACTCCGAACCGACCAATGTCACTAGCGTAGCCACGTGTAAGTTTTCTTCGATGTCGTTCAACATTATAAACTGTTTAATTCGACGAACATAAGTGTCCCAATTTTGGGTTCCCACTTGGAAACCTTCAACTTTTCCGATCGGCATGTTTTTATTTTTAAACACACGCGTATAACTGAATAATTAATAATTTCCTCGTCGCCAATATTATGTTCGTGACAATGAAACACCAAGATTCAATGCAGACTGCCATTTATTATAGAAGAGTGTCGACATACCCTCACAACATGTGATTATTGTTTGATACAATAATACCCACATAATACCGTACATAACAATACAGTGATCCACAACACAGTCAGCACAATGCACAGTAATAGGCCACGATAGCCCTTAGCAGGCAGGACCGTAGCAGGCAGGGGCCTCTGAAGTCGTGGTCCTCCGCAGCAGGGAGTGCCAGAGGGCAAGAACCTCCTCTGGTGTGTAAGAGGCTCTTCTGTAGACCTCAGCAGCAGGGAGTCCCAGAGGGCAAGAACCTCCTCTGAGTTAAAGAACGAAGAGTGCTGGATAGAAATGAATTGATTAGAATGTCCAAAGGTCCCGGATATAATGTGAAGAGTACATGACCCAAAGGTCCTGGATAGAATGTGTCGAAAGTCCCGGATAGAATAATCCCGATTCCTCAGAATCCTCGGCTTTTATACCAGCTCAGCTTGTTTTCGAAATCATTGTTCTCCTCTATTTTCAAATTGATGTCGAGGGTTCTGATTCTGACATATTAGACCAAGGAGGTCTGCGTGCGTTTACATTATGTAAAATTTAGAATTGAGTATTTTAGTACAAATATTATTACAATATTACAATGAAATTAATTAGATAAATTAAATTATATAAATCAAAATGCAGCATCAAAGACTATTAAGCTATAAGCTAAACAGTAAATAAAAAGAAACTGACAGTTTGGCAATTGACATGAGTTTCACAAGAAAAGTAAACATAAATAAAACGATTATAAAAAGGATGACTAGAAGAATTGTATTATAAATCAATGATATTATAAATAAAAAGAGGTAGATATCGCACTAGCACGCACAAATTGTTGAGGACAAAGTAAGACAATTGTTGCTCTTTGCTATCTGCTATCTCTTTCTATCTTAAACGTTCCGCATTATCTATAGCTGTCGTAGTTTTAAATTACTATAATAACAACGCCACGATAATCTGAACGCCATTCAGTATGAACATGGCGTATCTTTCTTTATAATATCATTGATTATGAATGCCGTAAATATACATAAATACTATAGGCAACGACGATATAATACTAGACTCCTATAGGCTTCTATTTTGATAACGGATAAGCGTATGAATTCGTTGAAGGACACTTGCCACATCAGGCGCACGTTGCGATAAGCCGGCTGTTATAAAAACAAACATACAGCGATGTTGAAGATGATAAAGTTGCAGAGCCTGCCGGGGAATAGGACTGTCTAATCTAAACAGATAACGTGACCCTAAAACGTAAAGGGCTATTGAAGGAACACCGTGGATTTTAGTCAGTATGAGTTTATCAGTCCCTTCGGCTTCACACAGGGAGGGAAAACTTATTTAATGATTAAATAAAACCTTTTTACAAAACATTGAACCGATGAAACATCGAACTAGAAAGCAAAAAAAAATATTTTGAGGCGAATAAAAACAAACACGTAGATTATAAGCGAAGAATTGAGTTGGCTTGATCTACAATGATTGTTATGCCGCTTTGCTTCGCTATTGTCGTGCCGCTTATGCCGCGTTGCTGCCACGACGCGCGACGGTTAGTACTCACATAATTACTCGAATTTTTATCCATGATGACGAAAAAGATTGAAATGCGATGAAAATGTACTACTTTTGTAAAAAAAAAAAACATGTTTTTAAAATAAAATAAATTTGAAATTAGCCGTTAAAAATTATTTTGATTCGAAATGGCCAGTACTGCAGAACAACAATTACATAGGTAAAGACCTAATATATTTGCCATAACAGCTGCTGTTGGTTTGATCATACGGATTTTCGTCAATTATTGACATAGAGTTCTGAGTCTTTGATTTATGATAAAATATACCTTATTTGGAGTCCATCTATGTCACAATAACTCTAAAATGTCGAGGTTGTGGATTGGATCACTTTTGCAGAAAGTGGTCCATTTTATCAATCATTATGGTGTACTTATCCTTTTTATGAAACTAAAAAACAATTTTCAATTTATGTTAGGCGGTTACAGCACATAAGCTGCAAGCAGGGCCGCGCCGACCCCTTGCAGCGCCTGTGTGCAAAACCTATGAAGCGCCTTTCATGTAGTTTTCTTTCAAAGGACAATGGGCAAAAATGTATGGAACTTGGTCCAAGATCCTCCACTGATGACACATATGGAAAATGAACGTATATGGTTGTGACATCATTCTGGCAAGAGATTATCAAAATCTGTCCGGGAGTTCTTTTTTTATGTCCATTTAAGTGACTACTAACCTAACCTAACCTTACCTATCCAAACCTAACCTAACCTAACTTGTTTTGTTAAGCTGTAAACGATGCCCGACGCACACTGAAACATCTGGGAAGGCGGTTAGCTTATGCGTGCCTTAGACCCACTAAAAATACCAACGAGACCTTAAATAACTAACCTAACCTAACTTTTTTTGTTCAGCTAAAAATGATGCCCGACGTATACTGAAACATCTGGGAAGGCGGTTGGCTTATATTGTATGACTTCGACCCACTAAAAATACCAACGAGACCTTAAATAGCTAACCTAACCTAACTTTTTTTGTTCAGCTAAAAATGATGCCCGACGCATACTGAACCATCTGGGAAGGCGGCTGGCTTATGTTTGACTTACACCGACTAAAAATATCAATGAGACCTTAAATAGCTAACCTAACCTAACTTGTTTTGGTAAGCTGCAAATGATGCCCGACGCATATTGAACCATCTGGGAAGGTGGTTAATTTATGCGTGCCTTAGACCCACTAAAAATACCAACGAGACCTTAAATAGCTAACCTAACCTAACTTTTTTTGTTCAGCTAAAAATGATGCCCGACGCATACTGAACCATCTGGGAAGGCGGTTGCCTTATATTGTATGACTTTGACCCACTAAAAATACCAACGAGACCTTAAATAGCTAACCTAACCTAACTTTTTTTGTTCAGCTAAAAATGATGCCCGACGCATACTGAACCATCTGGGGAGGCGGCTGGCTTATGTTTGACTTACACCGACTAAAAATATCAATGAGACCTTAAATAGCTAACCTAACCTAACTTGTTTTGGTAAGCTGCAAATCATGCCCGACGCATATTGAACCATCTGGGAAGGCGGTTAACTTATGCGTGCCTTAGACCCACTAAAAATACCAACGAGACCTTAAGGTAACCTAACCTAACTTTTTTTGTTCAACTAAAAATGATGCCCGACGTATACTGAACCATCTGGGAAGGCGGTTAGCTTATGCGTGCCTTAGACCCACTAAAAATACCAATGAGACCATAAATAGCTTACCTAACCTAACTTTTTTTGTTTAACAAAAAATGATGCCCGACGCACACTAAACCACCTGGGAAGGCGGTTGGCTTATGTGTGACTTGGACCCACTAAAAATACCAACGGTTAGTGGGTGTAAGTGAAACATAAGCCAACTGCATTCCCAGATAGTTTAGTGTGCGTCGGGCATCATTTACAGATGAAAAAAAAAAGTTAGGTTAGGATAGCTATTTTAAGTCTCATTGGTATTTTTAGTCGGTGTAAGTCAAACATACGCCAACCGCCTTCCCAGATGGTTGAGAATGAGTCAGGCATCATTTACAGCTGAATTAAAAAAGTTAGGTTAGGTTAGCTATTTAAGGTTTCGTTGGTATTTTTAGTGGGTCGAAGTCACACATAAGGCAACCGCCTTCCCAGATGGTTCAGTATACGTCGGGCATCATTTTTAGCTGAACAAAAAAAGTTAGGTTTGGTTAGCTATTTAAGGTCTCATTGGTATTTTTAGTTGATGTAAGTCAAACATACGCCAACCGTGTTCCCAGATGGTTCAGAATGCGTCGGGCATCATTTACAGCTGAATTAAAAAAGTTGGGTTAGGTTAGCTATTTAAGGTTTCGTTGGTATTTTTAGTGGGTCGAAGTCACACATAAGCCAACCGCCTTCCCAGATGGTTCAGTATACGTCGGGCATCATTTTAAGCTGAACAAAAAAAGTTAGGTTTGGTTAGCTATTTAAGGTCTCATTGGTATTTTTAGTTGATGTAAGTCAAACATACGCCAACCGTGTTCCCAGATGGTTCAGAATGCGTCGGGCATCATTTACAGCTGAATTAAAAAAGTTGGGTTAGGTTAGCTATTTAAGGTTTCGTTGGTATTTTTAGTGGGTCGAAGTCACACATAAGCCAACCGCCTTCCCAGATGGTTCAGTATACGTCGGGCATCATTTTAAGCTGAACAAAAAAAGTTAGGTTAGGTTAGCTATTTAAGGTCTCATTGGTATTTTTAGTCGTTGTAAGTCAAAAATACGCCAACCGCTTTCCCAGATGGTTCAGTATGCGTCGGGCATCATTTGCAGCTGAATTAAAAAAGTTAGGTTAGGTAAGCTATTTAAGGTTTCGTTGGTATTTTTAGTGGGTCCAAGTCACACATAAGCCAACCGCCTTCCCAGATGGTTCAGTATACGTCGGGCATCATTTACAGCTGAATGAAAAAAGTTGGGTTAGGTTAGAGTAGGTAGTCACTTTTAAACGGAAATAAAAAAAGAACCCCAGGAAAGATTTCGATAATCTTTTGCCAGAATGATGTCACAACTATGGTCTTTCATTTCCCATAAGTGTCATAAGTGGAGGATCTTGGACCGCTTTTGCCCATTGTCATTTCTTTCATTAATTCAAATTATTTGCTAAAATATTTTCACCAGTTTTGTCACCACCAATTTAACAGTTTCCTGCCGTTTCGCGCCGTACCCGCGACTCCACTAGCTAATACCCATTTTTGATAAAATGTTTGTAATTGTTGTGGGGAATCCCCGTCGGGTCGAATCAGGTTACGTTTAGAAACTAATCCTCGGCCGGCCTTTGTAATAAAATACATAGATTAATATACTAATAATAAAATAGTCGGATAGCATAACGAATGCGGCGCGGCCGCGGTTCTTTTGATTTTTAAAGCAGAGCTCGTAATTCATTTAAACAAAACCAGGTACTATTATATATTCTGTGACAAAACCCAAAATATAAACACTGGGTCAATTCAAACAGTTTAGACAAGTATCGTCTTGTGAGACTTGTATCTACTTACGTATCGATACTCAAGTATTAACATGTTGTAATGTGACAAAAATAATTTCAATATTTGGTACTGGTCATCCGGCGCCTCTATTGCTCTGGTGCCTGTGTGCGCCGCACACTTCGCACATAGGGGGGCCGCGGCCCTGGCTGCAAGGGATGACAGTTTTATTTCGGCAAAAGCGCTTTCGCACTTTTAAACTAAATTCGTTTGGCTGAACGGATTTTGATGCGGTTTTCAAGAAAGTGTTCGTTACATTCTGGAGAAGGTTTTAGTAGTTAATATAAGAATTTGGGCAAGAAATGAACTTGCTCAGTCTTGAAACAAAAAGTTATGAATTTTTTCTTAAAATATTTTTTGTTTTTTGCTTTTCCTGAAAAGTGGCATTTTGGCGTTTACGCCTTTTGAGTCTAAAGGTATCGATATGAGTCTACCCTGGTTACCTATCATAAGATCGAAAAACGTTTGACCGAATTTCATTTGACCGAAAACTTTTCAACTATTATCATTTGTTTTTTTTTTTACTTCATCGAAGTCACGTTTGCCACTGTTTCAGTTAACCTATTATCTATTCGTTTTTTTTCGTTACTCCAACACATCATTTGGCCGAAAAACTTTTTACCGATGTTACACTTACTCGAAACGACGGTTGTTCGAAGGTATTATGTTTCCACACATTCAGTATACCAGGCCCGAAGCCACCTAACATGCCGATTCCTATCGGCTTGTCTTTCGACATAAAGCAAATACTAGTATCTATTATTTTCATTATTCATAAACAAATTAAGAAAAGAACAATCAAAAAAAATAAATAAACGCCTACAATTTTTTTCCGCGCAATTTCAACTTACGCCAAACAGACAAAGTTTGTAAGCCGCAAGGCGAATCCGGAATTCAGTTCATAAAATTCAAAGTTTCTCTTGTAGCGATCGTGAGCTTGAGGCCACATAACACCGCTAGTTTAAGGACGCTCGGAAGCCGAATATTACCGGCTTATGATAAGGATAGAAATACGAAATGCGTACGCCAGAACGAGATGGAATGATACTGGACTTCGTAATTCGTTTAGATTATATTATTTGGATGACAGATTCACATTAGTTTTGGTTCGCGCTTATTTTTTTGTATTTATTGTCTTCACCTGTCCATTTGCATTTGATTTGGTATTATTGTTGAAATTTATAAGTTTTGCGTAGTTAGCGCATTAATAACAAAGTTAGTTCAGTTCAATGGTATTGTTATTTGGTAAATGTTCAGTGTTCACCGTAATATTAGTTTCGAAGTTTTAACTAGATGGCGTTGTGCAATTACGTCACGATCCTGAATCGCAGTGTTAAGGTCTGTAGGCGATTAGTATAGGGTTTTGTGAACATGATTTTTAAGGAAGTTGTTAATAATTGATTAACCGACTACAGAAACTAAGGAGGTTACTCAATTCAATTTATTCGTCCTTAAAATACAACGTTTATTTTGTTTATTCTTTGTTCGCGGCATAACTTCATCGTTTATGAACCGATTTTGATGATTCTTTTTTGTTGGAAAGAAGATGTTTTAATGGTGGAAACTTGATAAGGAAATCAGGGTTTGATGATAGAAGACCAGAGAAATCGAGTGAAACTTTCAAAAATCGTAGGGGCGGCTAGTATGTTTGTAAGTTTTTTCATTAAGTTTTGGTCCGGGTTCCCTTTCAAGGATTTTTACCCTACGCCACTGCAGTATACCACTGTTTTAATTGCCATATTTTCATTTCACCAAACGCCTAGAAATTTGTGCACACTAATTATTGGTGATCATTTTTTTGCAGGCGCCATTGAAAATGTAGGTAGACAATACAAAATAATTGTGCAAATGTCATATACGATATAACTCTGACGGGCATTGTATTATCATTAATGACATTTGCTGTTAACTACACAGTTGGACTATTAGGGATGTTCGGGCTAGCACATGTGTTCGAATCTTCTTGCGCATTTTGTGTGATTCTTGATACACTTGCATACAACATACAAACAGACATGCAACATGCAAACAAGCACCAAAAAAACATGCAAGCAAGCATGCAGCATGCAAGCAAGCATGCAGCATGCAACAAGCAGCAAGCACGCAGCATGCAACATGCAGCAAACACGCAGCATTCAAGCAAGCATGCAACATGCAACAAGCATTGTTTCTGTCATGGCTCCGGCGCTGCGGGGTTTTGGGTGGCCCCACGCGAGCTTATCGTCGCAGATGATTTCAACGCTCACCACCGCAGCTTCGGCTTTCTGGCCGGCTTGGCCGGCCAGCCTCGGCCGCGGCGGCGGCCGTTCTAACCACCTGCTCCTCAGCTCGTGGGCCACCCCACCCCTCCGCGCCTACGCGATTTTAAATTACACTCTAGGAGTCTAGGGGTAGGGCAGACAAGACTACGTAAAGTCGGCTTTTTAAGTTTTGTAGCAAAATACACACATTAAAAGTGTCTAGGGATCAACATAATATTTTTGCAATAACTTTTCTCCTGATTGATATTAATTAAAATGTTCTTTAAGGATTCATCAAATAAAGTGTTATCGTTTGTCACAGTAACGATAAACCAAGTCACCTTTGCATTCATAAAGAAATTTGCCATTTTCCTAATAAAGGGATTTTTGACATTTGAACCACTAACATTAAAGTTCGAAAAAAAGACTGAAATAACAGTTTTCTTTAAAATTTTATTGGGTAACTTAAACAATTAATAATCCGTGTTTCTACCGCGAACACTAACAACACAAGAACATCGGTTTGGCATACTCAAAATGAGTTCATCCAAATCACGCTGTGGAATGGCCGCCCATGTTCGTTGCAACAACAAAAAAAGGTCTTCTTGCGACTGGATACCCTCCATATTCGGCAGAGCTCTTCTCTGTAGCATATCCCATGCATGCTCAATCGGGTTCAAGTCTGGCGACTGAGCAGGCCAGGGCAGGACATTGATGTTAGCTGCGGCGAGAGTCTGTCTTACAACTCTTGCGGTGTGCGGTCGTGCATTATCATGCATTAACTGAAATAAGGGACCGATTTGCACTTGTAGAGGAACGATGACGTCTGATACAATCGTCTCAGCATAAATTTGAGCGTTGAGGTTGCCTCTGATCCAAATCAACTCAGTTCTTCCGTCGATCCAAATACCCGCCCATACCATGATGGTTCCACCACTATAAGGATGGACTTCCTGGCAGGATTTTAATCGCTGTTGGCGTCCAGGGGTTCTCCAGTGTCGTATACGTCTTGTATCCGGTCTCATACCAAAACGAGACTCATCAGAAAAGCACACGAAACGCCATTGTTCTTCTGCCCAATTTCTGTGTTCAAGAGCCCATTGATATCGAATCCTACGATTGTGCATTGCTATAGGTGGTACCCGTAGCGGTCTTCGGGAATGAAGGTTCACTTCATGCAAGCGGTTTCTGACTGTTTGGTCGCTAATTAAGTTCCCTGAAGAGTGATGAAGCCTCACGGCTAACATCATGGCGGTTATTGTTGGAGCTCTTCGAGTTAAGATTTGAATGTATCGGTCTTGTCTCCGTGTGGTGCAGCGATACCGTCCTCCATGGCGCTCAGCCACGGTACCAGTGCTTCGGTAACGTGTCCAAAGTCGACTGATAACACTCTGACTTGTATTCAGAGCTAAAGCCACAGTACGTTGCCGGGAACCAGCTTCTATCATTCCCACGGCTCTGAGCATTTCTTCCCTGCCTAAATGACGTCGCCGCTCCATAATAACGTTGGTTTTAATCAGTAGTAGGGAAACAGTAGCACTAATAATGTCTTCAATGCGTTGTATGTTTTTATAGGGAAAATATTGACAGCTGATTTTCATCTTTTACTCGAATTTGATTTACAGTTCCTGATTCAAATTATGAAATGCACCAAAAAGGATCCATATAAATTTATAAAATCATAAATTTATTACAAAGCCACATCTCAATCTCAAGAAATCCGCATAAAAATGCTTGATCCCTAGACACTTTTGATGTGTGTATATTGAATTTTTATGACAATAATTAAATTTTCTGTCAAACGTTGTTTTGGGAATGGTGAAAATTATGGCAAATAAATCATTTGGCAACTGAAAAAAGTTTAAAAGAGGCTTCGATCAATAGTAAAAAGTTATTTTGTTAATCGGGGGAACATACTTCGGTAAAATAATACTTATGGCTAATGATACTTCGATGATCCAAAAATTTGTCAAATAATGCATATAGCAAAAGAGATGTTGGTCAATAGTTTTCGGTATAATGAAATTCGAACAAACAAAATTCGGTAAATTGATCGATTCCCGTCTACCCTACAAATAATTTACTTTTGTTTTCTGCGATCTACCGACAAAACTTCATTCAAAGTCATAAAAATTCAATATATTTTGCTACAAAACTTAAAAAGCCGACTTTACGTAGTCTTGTCTGCCCTACCCCTAGAGTGTAATTTAAAATCGCGTAGGCGCGGAGGGGTGGGGTGGCCCGCGAGCTGAGGAGCAGGTGGTTAGAACGGCCGCCGCTGCGGCTGAGGCTGGCCGGCAAAGCCAGCCAGAAAGCCGAAGCTGCGGTGGTGAGCGTTGAAATCATCTGCGACGATAAGCTCGCGTGGGGCCACCCAAAACCCCGCAGCGCCGGAGCCATGACAGAAACAATGCTAGTTGCATGTTGCATGCTTGCTTGAATGCTGCGTGTTTGCTGCATGTTGCATGCTGCGTGCTTACTGCTTGTTGCATGATTTTGTGGTGCTTGTTTGCATGTTGCATGTCTGTTTGTATGCTGTATGCAAGTGTATCACAATATAAACCTTTTTACAAACACAAGAACAACACAAAACAAAATAACAAGTCACAAAATATATAATAGTATTATGCCATTTGCACAATTATTTTGTATTGTCTACCTACATTTCAATGGCGTCTACAAATTTCTAGGCATTTGGTGAAATGAAAATATGGCAATTAAAACAGTGGTATACTGAATGTTTGGAAACATAATACTTCGAGCAACCGTCGTTTCGAGTAAGTGTAACATCGGTAAAAAGTTTTTCGGCCAAATGAAGTGTTGGAGTAACGAAAAAAAACGAATAGAGAATAGGTTAACTGAAACAGTGGCAAACGTGACGTCGATGAAGTAAAAAAAACCAAATGATAATAGTTGAAAAATTTTCGGTCAAATGAAATTCGGTCAAACGTTTTTCGATCTTATGGTAGGTAACCGTGATGGGGAACCGATCAATTTACCGAATTTTGTTTGTTCGAATTTCATTAAACCGAAAACTATTGACCGACATCTCTTTTGCTATATGCATCATTTGCCATATTTTCAGATCATCAAAGTATCATTAGCCATAAGTATTATTATACCGAAGTATGTTCCGCCGATTAACAAAATAACTTTTTACTATTGACCGAAGCCTCTTTTAAACTTTTTTCAATTGCCAACTGATTTATTTGCCATATTTTCACCATACCGAAACAACATTTTACCGAAAAATTAAATTACTGTCATAAAAATTCAATATATTTTGCTACAAAACATTGTGGCGGAAACGAAATGCTGCAAAGCCGACTTTACGTAGTCTTGTCTGCCCTACCCCTAGAGTGTAATTTAAAATCGCGTAGGCGCGGAGGGGTGGGGTGGCCCGCGAGCTGAGGAGCAGGTGTTTGGAACGACCGCCGCCGCGGCTGAGGCTGGCCGGCGAAGCCGGCCAGTAAGCCGAAGCTGCGGTGGTGAGCGTTCAAATCATCTGCGACGATAAGCTCGCGTGGGGCCACCCAAAACCCTGCAGCGCCGGAGCCATGACAGAAACAATGCTTGTTGCATGTTGCATGCTTGCTGGAACGCTGTGTGTTTGCTGCATGTTGCATTCTGCGTGCTTGCTTGCACGCTGCATGCTTGCTTGTATGCTGCATGCTTGCTTGCATGCTGCATGCTGCATGCTTGTTTGCATGCTGCATGCGCTACGACGCACATCAACTATGTAATTAACAGCAAATGTCATTAATTATAATACAATAACCTTCAGAATTATATTATCGTATACGACATTTGCACAATTATTTTGTGTTGTCTACCTACATTTCAATGGCACCTGCTAAAAATGTAACAGCAATAATTAGTGTGCAAAATTTTATAGGCGTTCGGTGAAATAAAAATATGGCAATTAAAACAGTGGTATAATGAATGTTTGGAAACATAATACTTCGGACAACCGTCACTTCGAGTAAGTGTAACATCGGTAAAAAGTTTGTCGGCCAAATGAAATGCTAAAGATGAATAGATAACAGGTTAACTGAAACAGTGGCAAACGTGACTTCGATGAAGTAGGTAAAAAAAAACCAAAAGGTAATAGTTGAAAAGTTTTAGGGCAAATGAAATTCGGTCAACCGTTTTTCGATCTTATGACTGTAACTGCCCGCTGTCTTTCTGTTGTTAGGCGCTGCGCATGTTCAGCGCTAGATTCCCGAGCACGGGCCTGCGATGTTCATATTCTTTTCACCTCACACGCTCGGAAAGATTCTATTTCTCATTCAAAATCTGAGCGCAAAACTCCATTTTGTGCTCTAGAGCACAAAGTGTTGTTCAAAATTCGAACACGTCTTGTATTCAATTGTTTTCTTTACTGACAGGCGAGCCGCCCCTCTGTATTTCCTCGCTGTGTGAGATGAAAAGTTGTGTGTTGCACTCGGCAGCAAAGTTTTTCTGCATCCCGTACCTTTGAAAACTTCGCATCGCTCAGGATTCTATATTTGAACCGCTCGTTACTCTCGCGGTTCAATTGAATACAAGACAATTGTTTTCTTTACTGACAGGCGAGCCGCCCCTCTGTATTTCCTCGCTGTGTGAGATGAAAAGTTGTGTGTTGCACTCGGCAGCAAAGTTTTTCTGCATCCCGTACCTTTGAAAACTTCGCATCGCTCAGGATTCTATATTTGAACCGCTCGTTACTCTCGCGGTTCAATCTTAGAATCCTTCGCTCGCTCAGTTTTCAATTCAAGTACTCGCGCCAAAAATCAACTTTGCAGCCTTGCATAACAAATAACTATTGGTTAGCGAGCCGCTGCAAGCGCTTAGCGCTAGACTTCCTATCCCTTGTTGCAGAGATTAAATCTTAAATCACTGAGACGCTGCGCACGGTCAGCGATAGATTCCGTAGTACGGGCCTGCGATGTTCTCGCGCTTTCGCTAGCGAGCCTCTGCGAGCGCTCAGCGCTAGACTCCCTATCCCTTGTTGCAGAGACATGCTGCCTTAAATCATTGTGTGTGACGCTGCGCACGTTCAGCGCTAGATTCCCGAGCTCCTGCGATGTTCTCCAGCTTTGGTTAGCAAGCCGCTGTGAACGCTCGGAGCTAGATTCCCCAGCGCGTGCTTTCGAAATATTTTCTCTATTCCTCGAGAGGCGCTGATGATTTTCAAGAGCAGATTCTTCCGTACGGCGTACTCGATCTGCTCTTGTCTGGGATGTCTGACGGGAATGTTGTGATTTCCTTTTAGGCATGATAAACAATCGCTGAAACTTTCCGATATCCCAAAAACAGAAATACCACAGCTTCGAACTCGAAGAATGAGAATAGGGTTGCCAGACGGTCGGGAATTGGCGGGATTCTCCCGAATTTTTGTATGTCCTCCCGACTCCCGACAAAGCAAATAATCTCCCGATAATTTTAAGTCGCGTTCGATAATTTTAAGTTCACATTTTCGTCAAACGAAACTTGCAAACCACTTGGGCGCTTGGCGCAGAGCGAAAAAACTAGTGACCGACCGAAATTTCGGTTTCGGTTTCGGCCAACATATTATAGCCGAAACTTTTATGGCTCAGTAGAAGTTAAATTTATAACATAGAAAAACAGCAATTTCTAAAAATCATCTATTCATAAGTTTGCCGTATTTCATTACTTCCCTGAATTTGATCCTTATTAGAAACACTATCGAATAGTGAAATAACCTGTATGGTTGTGATTTTTTTTCCAAAAGTAGCGGGTTCGATTCCTGGCCAGGAATATTCATTTTTCTAAAATCCAATGACGCAGTTTTAGTTTTCGGAAAAACTCGCCCTGTACATTGACACTTTTTCTTACGTGATAACAAATGTAAAAAAAAAACAATATATTTGAGAAAAAATGTAAATGTTATGTATGTATGTATGTTTTTTCTAGTGTCCGACCGAAACTGAAAAATCAGTTTCGGTCGGACACTAGAAAAAACGTTAAGTCGTCATCTAAATCTAAGTTCAGTGAACCAAGTTAATATTATTAACTTATTTTTTTATTTCTCCCGACCAAAGCACTAAAATCCCGAAAAATCGGTTATTGATCCCGATAACAGGTAGAATCGATCTGGCAACCCTAAATGAGAACGAAGTAGTACCTATTTGTGTTTTAAAAAACCGAGCAACCAAAACAATTTTATAGACCAACACGTAATTGCATAACGCCATCTATAGGTAAATGGATAAAACGTCCGTACAAAGCATGTTCTAATGCGGTTCGTGAATGGACGGCGGCATTTTGCAATTTAGTAATTTTATGTTATCTTCGAAACTATTTAACCAATTGACATACTATTCCGGGCAAATCGTATCTCTATGATGTTCTTGTGATCATAGTAATATTTTTTTCGATAAGGTTTAATATTTTATTGTGTAAAAAATCGTCCAAAGGCAAGTACGTCGAAAATAACTTTTTTTAACTCATAAAAGCTACTATATCTGCTAAAATACAAAAGATAAAAATATGGTGTCGCGGACTTTATTGTAGAACTATTCAAAGCGGACATTTTTGCCATACATTGTTTTCAATTACATACAACTGTTAACGCAGCGCATGCTAATATCTGTGTTGGAAGAGCAATTTTTTTCCGCCTGGCTAGACGAAAATTGAGATATTTCGGCTAATATGCATGATATCTTTATGATTTATAGCCTATAGCACTCACGGATAATGTAACTTTCTACCAGTGAA
Source organism: Agrotis clavis (assembly GCA_954870645.1). Lineage (NCBI taxonomy): Eukaryota > Metazoa > Arthropoda > Insecta > Lepidoptera > Noctuidae > Agrotis > Agrotis clavis. Next base: position 2,726,442 of record OX940943.1, read on the forward strand.
AGAATTTTTAAAATCGGTTCATCACTTCCGGAGATTACCCCCTACATACAAACATACAAACTTACAAACAAATGTTACCTCTTTATAATATTAGTATAGATAATATTAGTATAGATTCGATTGGTGTAATGTAATGCAGAAAAGAAAACATTGTAAATATTTGTTCCGTCGATCTACCTTGGTAGGTAGTAATCAGTAACTAAACTAAGGTTGCAAGAGCGAGCGAAGCGAGCTCGGCACTTGGGGCACCCCGACTCGGACAGGTTAGGTTCGAAGGGGATGGCGGGGTCTGAAAGACCCCGCCATCCTCTTCGTGTTAGGTCCCCTTCGTGTTAGGTTACTTTAAACCTTGCAAACAGAAATAGGAGTCCCGCGAAGCGGGGCTCCGTCAACCTACCTCGGTAGGTGGTTATCAGTAATATACGCTCGCCCTTGCATCCTTAGTCAAATTACCGATTACTACCTATCAAGGTAGCTCGACGGAGCCCCGCTTCGCGGGGCTCCTATTTCTGTTCCTTCGAACCTAACCTGTCCGAGTCGGGGTGCCCCAGGTTACGAGCTCGCTTCGCTCGCTCTTGCATCCTTGGTAAAATTGCTGATTATCACCTACCAAGGTAGCTCGGCGGAGCCCGATTTTTTTATAGACAATGAAAGAAAACGAATAATTAATTAACTGAATATTCGATTCGATATTTCGACTAAATCATTATTAGTCTAATGAAACATTAGTTTAAATAAAATTAGTGCATTTGAAAATTCGGTCAAATGAAATTATTTCAAAGAAATAAATAGGCTAAATGAAAACATAACAATTAATTATTCGGTGAAATGAATAATTCTACGAAACGACTTTATGGTAAACAAAATTAGCCTGAGTGATTTTCGACGAAACGTTGTTCTGCCAAACAAGGATGAACCATATCTCACGTTGATTATATCGGTTCACCCTTGTTTGGTAGAACAACTTTTGATCGAATGTTACTAATTCGAACAACGTTTGAGAAAATAATCAGTTTGTATAATATCGGTTAACATAATTTTCATTTCATCGAATCTTTATTTGCCATAACAACATTTGCGCTATTGATCAAAATGTATAATGTTCATTTGATATAATGTTCATTTGATGTAATGTTCAGTTGGTATAACATTAATTTTATCGAAAATTCGATTGGTGTAATGTAATGCAGAAAAGAAAACATTGTAAATATTTGTTCCGTCGATCTACCTTGGTAGGTGGTAGTTAACAAATTGACCAAGGATGCAAGAGCGAGCGATGCGAGCTCGGGACTGGGGGCACCCCGACTCGGACAGGTTAGGTTAGAAGGGGATGGCTGTTATTTTTTTTTAAACCACCCAGAAGTAGGAGCCCCGCGAAGCGGGGCTCCGTCTAGTTACCTTGGTATATGGTAATCAGTTATATACCCTCGCCCTTGCATCCTTAGTCAAATTGCCGATTACTACGGGGTGCCCCAAGTCCCGAGCTCGCTTCGCTCGCTCTTGCATCTTTAGTGAAATTGCTGATTACCACACCCACCAAGGTAGCTCGACGGAGCCCCGTTTTGTTTATAGACAATGAAAGGAAACGAATTATTTATTAACTAAATATTCGATTAAAAGATTATTAGTCTAGTGAAACATTAGTTTAAGTAAAATTAGTGCATTTGAAAATTCGGTCAAGTGAAATTATTTCAAAGAAATAAATATGTTCAATACAAATTTACCAACTGATTATTCGGTGAAATGAATAATTCTACGCAACGACTTTATTGTAAACAAAATTAGTCGAAGTGAATTTCAACGAAACGTTGTTCTACCAAACAAGGGTAAACCGATTATATCATGTGAACGTTATTGAAATGAAAATATATCAAATAACTTTATATGAAATGAGACGCACCCTTTTTTCTCGGTTACCTACAGTTCTCTTTTATTTTAGAGGATGAAAGGTACCCTATATCCGTGTCTATACTCCTGGCAACGCATACCTATACGCAAAATTTTGGGACGATCGATTCATAATTAATAATATTAGTTTAGATCAATAATAGAACTGTTTTGCATAAAAACAAAACAGTTATTATGTGTGTGGAGACAAGACACCACTTATATTTGAAGATGCGATCCAAATTTAGCCTTTGACGCTAGATAAATTAACTTCTTACCTTCATAAATCCATAGTACAAACCCATGAGTCCATCTTTCACCTCTTGCAGAATGCGCTTACTGCGCCTCTGAGTGTCTCTTTGACAGGTCACGTCATAGTCTTCTTCAAACACCAGCAAGCACCTTGCATAAGTGGTGTCTTGTCTCCACACACATAATAACTGTTTTGTTTTTATGCAAAACAGTTCTATTATATGTGTTCCGACAAGACACCACTTATATTTGAAGACCTGTTTGTTATCTGCTGGTGAAAGATTTAGATGCTATGTGAATTAACTTAGAATAAACGAATCCTTTTATCCTAAACTCGTAAATTGTTTTTTTTTTTTTTTCAAGAAAAACATATTTAAAATTAACATTTATCTTCTGCCAAACTGCTGTACAGTTTATCGGCAGTTATACAATAGAACATTAGGTGATCTGGAACCAGTTCTCTAAATAAATTGACAAATTAACACATTGCTCATTTGAAGTTATAACTTATAGCAAATGCTTAATCTATCAGATTATCTATGAAATCTAAAAAAAAAAAAAAATAACTACCTACTAAAATGATCATTAATTTAAATTTAAAAACGATGACGACCTTATCAAAAATATAAGGAATCGCTTAGATCTCAGAGAGCAACACTATGGTGCCAGAATCACTGGGTCATTCATTTACTTTATTACTGACTACCAGTCAGTTTAGATAAATGTATCTGTTACATTACTATCAAGATGTGAGAATAATCAATAAATATTATCTGAGAACTTAACTATTATTAGACCTATTACAACGTTTAGTTAATTAAAACCTAGCCATAGAAAAAACAGTAGGTGATGCGAGTAGCAATGTACCTACACAATTTAAATTATTCAAGTTTTCAAATTCGTTGTACACTGTACATTGTAAACTTCTACTACATATACATTTGTATTTTAATATTTAGTAGAAAAATGAGAAAAGAAATCCTTCTGCTCATTAAATGAGCTCCTCTCTGTGTAAGATTCTTCTCCCACCTGTTTCATTGGACACATTACAGGATAATCATCCTGAGGAAGTTCTCTCTTTGATGACTGCGTATCAGTACAAAGTGTATCTTGGTAGAATAACTGATCTTCGAGTTTCATGTCATCTAGCATTCTATTCTCCAGATAACCTCCTGATGGCTAGAAGGGCATTAAGCTTCTTAATCTGTTAAAAGATGGATTTTCCAATCATCCACGACAACAGGAACAACCTTTCCAGGTCAGTCTGGCCTTGATCTTATTAATAAAATTATCAAGGGACAGGGAAGATTTTTAAAAAGGCAACCCAATTAACTGACGAGGTCTATCGGCCCTTCATGCAATGTAAGTTATTCATAGTCTAAGAACATTAGGCTATTGTACGTCTCTACCAATCAACGGGTAGGTTAAGCCAAGTCAAAATAATTAATGCTAAAATGAAATAATCATCAACAAGGAGTCCCACTGGAATGCTCAAAAATCATTTTGAAAACATTGGCTCCGAGCCCCGTAATTTGAGGTAACAGGTACCAATCTGGCTAGTACGTGCCTATCCATGCATAGACAAAAAAGTAAAAATTGCACATGTTTTTCAACAGATGGGCACAAGTAATGCACTTATTTCACATTATTTGAGGATGAACGTCATGTAATCTATATGTCATGACACGCCTCAGAATTTTCCTTGTAAACAAACCTTGTACCTAACCTCTTTCTTCTACTGATTCCCCTGTCACTGAACTGCCCCCCCCCAACTTTTTAGCCTAAGGGTAGCAGTTTGTTAGGTTTAAGGTACAGGTTCTGGCTGTCACTCTCCGAGAGCTCTCGACTCGAGGGTCAGCATTGTTTACAGTAGATAGGTCAAGTATAGCGGTTCAGAATGAAACAATTAATACATAATTTTCCCACAAGTTGAGATGACTGATCATTAGCCACTATACACAGGTAAAGCTCGACAATCCATGAGTTCAGTCCCTTGGTACGTGCAGTCGCTCACAGGCCAACTTGACTAGCACGAACATGGTAGTAGTATATTATTGGGCATTCTAGGCCACTTTCGGCAAATCGCTCGGCGAGTACGCCTCGCTGCCGAAAGTGGTCTAGAATGCCCAATAATCAGTAATCGACTCGACTCGTTCATTCGTTCGAGTTGTTAGCATTCTGTCCCACAGATGTAGGTTGAATGAAACACTAATGCTAATGAGATTCATTTATTTTTAGTGAGCACAGATTACAATATTATAATTCCGTTTTATAATAATGATAAACAATGTATTATTTATCGTAATATGTTGGTGGTTCGGGAAATAAAGCATCAGTCGAAATAATAAACTCTTGTAGTTTACGCCATTGTGTAGAATTGACGTCGGTCTGGACCTTTATGCGGACCAACGCCTTTTTCCACAGCTCCAACGAGTCGGTGACGCGCGCGTCCTCAGTTTTGTATACTTTACAGTCGATGTAGTACTCGCCGTTCGTGCTTGTCGTTCGCCGCTCGCTGCCGTTGGCCACTCGGTTCACGAAGTATGACGGGAGAGAAGAGGTTTCGCTGTTCGCTGTTGCCCTCCCGTTGTTATATTTGCGGCTGATGCCAAATATATCGACGTCAGATTTCGATGTTTTACTGAAACAAACAAATTGATCTCTTGTTAATTCGCACCCAAATTTATTTATAGTTTTAACCTGAACCTGCTTTAAAACAAAATATACAAGAATAAGAAACGAGACATACTATTGTGTAGTATACGCTACCATGTCTTATGAATAGTAGACAGCGGATAATAATATGCATTACAATAAATACTGTTTGTTAGTAAAAACATACTATATTATATACACAGAAACATAAAAATCATTGCTATGAATCACATTCATGCACACATATTAATCTCGACCAGGAATTGAACCCGCGACATCAGCATAGTAGTCGCTTGCATCAAGCGACTGTCATATGCAATTGATTGACAAAACAATGAAGTAAACAAATCGTAAATTTTACCTTGGATGCGTTAAATTTTGCTTTGTTGACTTCCGTTTCTTAGGGACTGGTAGAGTTGGTTTGCGGTTAGACTTAGAGTCGTGCTCCATCATATCACTTGGTAGGTAGGTTTCGCACTCAGAGTCTGACCTGAAATAAATACATAAAGTTAAAAAATGTTTGGTTAACCATGCAGGGTCAGAAGTTTGTGGAGAATGCTGGTTTTTATACTTACATTTTCGCTTAATTATTTAGGAATACCAAATAATTAGTTTGAAGAGTCGGTCGGCAGGCACAGTGACTATGTCGTTGAGTCGGTTGGCTGATACACTGGCAGTGAGCAGATACTGTCTAACTATCACTGATAAATACTTGGAGTCTTGAAGAGTTTTACTGGCACTCGTCGAGTCGATTGTATAGAGCACACCAATAACACACTGTTTATAAGTCAGAAACTTACAATAATATCGCTATGTTCAGAATATGTACAACTGACCAAATAACTATGTAAAAAACAACTTTTTTCTTGGTCGTATTATACACATACGGAAAATAATTGGCTAGATGATATTTGAGGAGCATCGACGTTGATTAGTGTTGATGCAGTAAAAGCGCTCAGGGTTGTCACACTGATTACATTAGTTATCGAACATTTTTAATGTGTACGAGTGCATAAATGTAAACTCGTGGTAACCTTAGGTAAAATAGCTTAGACAACAAAACGTGACAACTTACTGGAAAAATAAGTTGATTGAGGAACACGTGTAATTTTTTACGCAATATCATATAAAATTATTTGGTTCCAAATTTGATAGGTATTTCAAAGCATTATTGACTAAGACCTCATGATTACTCGTTGTATATCTCGTTCTTTTATCGAGGATAAAATAAATTGTCTATAAAAAGTGGTAATTTTTCACAAATTTATATCGACATTCTGACTTTGACCAAGGTTTCTTAAAAACGAACGTCGATTAGAAAATTATAAAACACAATTATTTGTTGGTAAGATATAAATTCATTATATTTTCTATTATGTTTTATGAGCATTCTGTCTAGAGGTCACCGATTATCATTCTATTTGTTTAATTTCAGAAATATAATGGTAAAACTAATTTTACCAATTGATGTGATGGTACAATACGAACAGGAAACGAGAGCAAGTCAGACCTAGTCTCGAAAGACTTTTGTCACCGTCGAATCACTAAGTATCTAGGTAAGATGTGAAGCCAATACCTTTATTTTCTATTTTTATTAGCATTTGTGTCTAGTGGTTACCGATAATAATTATATTTGTTTAATTTCAGAAATATAATGGTTGACCTATTTTACCAATTGATGTGATGGTACAATACGAACAGGAAACGAGAGCAAGTCAGACCTAGTCTCGAAAGACTTTTGTCACCGTCGAATCACTAAGTATCTAGGTAAGATGTGAAGCCAATACCTTTATTTTCTATTTTTATTAGCATTTGTGTCTAGTGGTTACCGATAATAATTATATTTGTTTAATTTCAGAAATATAATGGTTGACCTATTTTACCAATTGATGTGATGGTACAATACGAACAGGAAACGAGAGTAAGTCAGACCTAGTCTCGAACGACTTTTGCCAACATCGACGCGTGAAGTATCAACCCAAAAGCAACGTATCTGTAAAAGATCCTTAATATTAGTAGTAAGTACGTATTTACTTGAGTTTTATTAAACGACTTTATTATTGTGAATCAAACGATATAAAATAATAATGCCATACTGTACAGTTTGTAATGTGTCTGTAGATAATCGACGGTGGTCAAGTCATTTACGTACTAATGTACATAAAAACAGTAGTACGACCCTTCTGCATGATAACGTTTCAATTATAAACTCTTCGTTTAAAGGTAGAATTTCGAGTTACAGAATCACTGCAACTAACGAACAAACAAGTAATTTTCCAGAAATGTTCCTTAATAGTGTAAAGCTATACGTTAAAACTCTAATAGATCAGTTACTAATAAAACATACAACTGTTAAGATTAACTTTGAACTTTTTTCGTATTTCCTTTTATTTAAAAATGATCAGCAGGAATTGAAGTCGTTTGCTACCAAAAACTTTGTTATTCACTTTTATTATAACTTTGATTTTATTTATAAATCAGTAGTCGAGATACTGACAAAAAAAATAGAAGAATTTGAGCATCGAGATAGTGGTTGGACATTTTTGAGTAATTCTCATTTGGAAGTTAACATTAATAAACATCAAACTCTCTGCGGGTCTAGATTTATACCTTTGCCTAATGCTATAAAAAACAAAAAAGCATGTTTAAATATTCAAAATAAGGATGACAATTGTTTTTTATGGTGTGTTGTGGCTGCCTTGTACCCCACAACTCAACATCCAACCCGAGTAACGTCTTATCCCCATTTTAAAGATGTTTTAAATATTAGCGATTTAACATTTCCTATCACATTTTCTGATATAGTCTTATTTGAGAAAAATAACCCTGTTTTAAATATTTTTGTTTACGGATTAAAAAATAATAAGACGATTGTTGGTCCGTTGTACACAACTACTAATAAGAAATCTAAGAGCATCCATCTCTTATTTTTAGAAAATAATACAAACACTCATTATTGTCTAATTAAAGATTTATCGCGATTAGTTAGAAACCAGATAACCAGACATCACAGTAAATTATATTTTTGCGAGACGTGCTTATTATTTTTTCCTAATTTAAATCAAATTGAAACGCATTCATGTGGTGGTGTTGTTACAATATTACCCGATGAGGGTTCATTTTTAAAATTCAAAAATTATGAAAGAAAACAAGACGTTCCATTTGTCATATACGCTGATTTCGAAACATTGCTGTGTCCGATTTCTTGCAACGAGTCCGAAAACGCCAACACATCAAACTTGCAGCGCCATGTGCCTGCTGCGTTCGCTTACAATATCGTTTCATCTACTAATAATACTAATAATGGGTATAGATGTTATAGAGGTACTGACTGTGTTTCCAAATTCATACAATTTTTAACTGACGATCTTAAATCACTACATACCATTTTAACAAAAAACGAACCTATGCTATTTACTACAAATGATTCTTATGATTTCAGACACGCAGTTGTCTGTCATATATGTGAAAATTTACTCTTAAGCGATCGGGTTAGGGATCACTGTCATATTTCAGGACGTTATCGTGGTGCAGCACATCGACATTGCAACTTACAAAATAAAGTACCTAAATTCGTGCCCATATTTTTTCATAATTTATCTGGTTATGATTGTCATTTATTTATAAAACAATTAGGTCAAATTCCCGGGCAAATTAGAATTATACCAAAGACAAAGGAAAAATACACAACGTTCACAAAGTTTATTCCTATTGGTAGTAATGAGTATATTCAATTAAGATTTTTAGATTCGTTCAACTTTTTAGGCACAAGTTTAGACAAACTCGCTAAAACTTTACAGTCACCAGATTTCGTTTATCTAAAATCACAATTTCCTGATGAAAGACAATTTAGTTTATTAACAAGGAAAGGCATATATCCTTATGGTTACATGTCAGATTGGAAATGTTATGATCAGAAATCGTTACCACCTAAATGTTATTTTTAACCGACTTCCAAAAGGAGGAGGTTCTCAATTCGGATGTTTGTATTTTTTTTTTTTTTTTTTTTTATGTTTGTTCGGGCATAACTCCGTCGTTTAACAACCGATTTGAAAAATTCTTTTTTTGTTGGATAGGATATACTTCTGGAATGGTCCCATTAAAATTTTATCGAAATCGGACTAGCACTTTTTGAAAAATCAACATAAATCAACAAAAACCTAAAAAGTTTTCAACTTTGTCTACACCGATTACTCCGAGGTTTCTGGTCCGATTTCGATGATTCTTTTTTTGTTCGATACAGTATATCTGCCATTTGGTCCCACAAAATTTTCATTAAGTTTGGTGCAGTAGTTTTTATTTTTAGTTTTTATACATGGGCGTTGTTATTTTCCGGTGCTACGGATTACAAAATTTTAGTGCACATGTAAGAAAATTATGTATTTGACAATAATTTGGGTTGAATAGTGAAACTAAAAAGGATAAAATAAAAAACTTTTTCAAAAAAAAATGAAACCGACTTCAAAACAACCACAAAAAAAGTTCAAAATAACCTACAAAAAAACTTTTCTTTCGAAAGTCGGTGACAAAAAGTCAATGAAATAAAAAAGAAAGTCACCGACTTTCGAAAGAAAAGTTTTTTTGTAGGTTATTTTGAACTTTTTTTGTGGTTGTTTTGAAGTCGGTTTCATTTTTTTTTGAAAAAGTTTTTTATTATAATTCTTTAACCAACGAAGATATTAGCGACGACGATTACAATCATGCCCAAACCGTTTGGAATATGTTCAGTATTAACGATTTGGGTGACTATACAGATTTATATTTAAAAACAGATGTGCTTTTATTAACTGATATATTCGAACAATTCCGAAAAACATGTAAACAGCATTATAAACTAGATCCGGCGTTTTACATAACTGCTCCTAGTTTGTCGTTCGACGCAATGTTGCTTAAGACAGGGGTTCAGTTAGAACTCATGTCGGATTTAGCCATGGTTCGAATGATTCAAAGCGGTATACGTGGTGGGTTGTGTATGTGTTCACATCGATATGCAAAAGCGAATCATAAATATATGCCTGAGTGTAATGCAACAGAACCTCAATCTTTCATAGTATACTTAGACTGTAATAATCTGTATGGGTTTAGCATGTGTCAATATTTACCGTATTCTAGTTTTAGATTTCTCATCCAAAATGAAATAGATCAATTATGTGTAGAGCATGTTGAGGACAACGCTGAATGGGGGTATATATTGGAAGTCGATCTTTTGTATCCTGAACATTTACATAAGTCTCACAATGACTTGCCGTTTTGTCCTGAAAAATGTATACCGCCTGGAGGTACAACAAAAAAACTGATTGCTAATTTATATAATAAGTATAGGTATGTTATACATTATGTTCATTTAAAAAAGTGTCTTGAGCATGGCTTAATACTTCGTAAGATTCATAGGGTTATTACGTTTAGACAAAGTCCTTACTTAAAACAGTATATAGAACTAAATACACAGTTAAGACAAAACGCTAAAAGTTCCTTCGAACAGGACTTTTTTTAAGTTGTTAAACAACAGCGTATTCGGCAAAACATTAGAAAATACTGAAAACCGGGTAAGCGTTCATTTAGTTAATCAATGGAATGATACATTTAATCGAACTAAGAAATTTAAATCCGCTGAGAGACTTATAGCCAACCCCTATTTCCATAGTGTATCTATTCTATCCGAAAATTTAGTTGCAATACAAATGAAACCAGACCAAATTATTCTAGATAAGCCAATTTATATCGGTTTCACGGTATTAGAGCTTTCTAAATCACATATGTACAACTATCATTACAATATTATTAAACCCTTTTATGAAGACCGAGTACAGTTGTGTTATACAGATACCGATTCGTTTGTCTACAAAATATATACTGATGATTTTTATACCGATCTCAAGTTTAATTTTTTGCAGTATTTCGATACCAGCAACTATCAAAAACATAACGTTTTTAATATCCCTCTCAATAACAAAAAAGTTCCAGGGCTATTCAAAGATGAAATGGGTGGACAATATATTTCTGAATTTGTTGGTTTAAGATCAAAACTATATTCTATAAAAACCCCAGATAAAACTGTTAAAAAAGCAAAGGGAGTAAAAGCATGCGTAGTGAGAGATTTAGACATTACGAACTACAAACATATTTTATTTAATGGTGGAGTGATTCGTAAAAAAAATATAATTTTTAAATCTATCAAGCACGAAATTTTCACCCAAAGTATTAATAAAATTGCCTTATCAAACAACGACGACAAACGAGCGATATCTGTAAACAAAATATCAACGCAGGCCTGGGGCCACTCAACTCATTTGAAGCAATTGTAAATATAGTAAATATTTACATAATATGATTAAGTTTAGTGTTAGATTTAAATTAGATAAAATTGTATAGGTACTTTAATTATAGTGTATAAATAGATATTATAATTAAGTATATTTTTATAAGTTACTGATTGCAGAAATATAAATAAAATGTGTGACCATGTACTTGTTTTATTTATCAGAAACTTGTTCAAAAACATCATCCTCCTTTTTGAAGTTGGTTAAATAATAGGTAATGAAACCTCGACTCGTTGAAGTTTCTTCATCCAGAATGTAATATGATCACAACATCCGTTTCGACGTTCGCTATTATTTATTTAAAACAAACACGAAACAGCTTATTGTCCCTAAAAATACCTACTTAGTAAACATTTTATAGTTAAAGGTAGTCACTGACTGGAACCATGTGCGTGTTCTGTAATTAAAGTTGCATCATCTAGCAACGATGATAAACGCGCGATATCTAGTGGTAAGATCGCAACCCAAGCATGGGGTCATTACTCAATTTATAAATAACATTCCACAACTATCACACAACGCCACCTAGTCCCAATCTAAGCAGAGCTTGTGTTATGGGTACTAGACAACTGCTAAACATACTTATAAGTATATTTCTAAATACATAAATATTATAGATAAACACAGTAAAGACACAGAACAAATGATCGTGCTCATCACAGAGACATTTGTCCTGGGTGGGAATTGAACCCACGACCTCCGTCATAGCAGTCAGGGTCCCTATCCACTAGACCAACAGGTCCGTCGATAAATAAGCTGTTTATATAACTGATAAGGTTATTTACCTACATTGTAAGTGAATTTAAAAGTTTAATAACTAGAATAATTAATTATCATAATTTAATGGTTAGCCCATTAAATTATGAGCGAATTAGGCTCATATCAATATTCGTAGGTAATGTCGCAGGGCGAAGCTAGTTTAAAATAGTGAAATGTGATATATTGTATGATAATAACACTATAAATGCAAGCTTGCTATTTGTTGAGGTTCGAGTTTATACATTCTGCAGCAAAGCTACACCTTATGGGTATGTAGATAAGATTTACTTTCAATAATAATTATAAATGCAAGCGTGCTATTTTGTTGAGGTTCAAGTCTATACATGCTTCCACAAAGCTTCGCCTTTATTGGTATGTAGATAAGATTTACTTTCAACAATATGTGTTATGATCATAATGTGCTACATATACAATATAACTAGAACCATTACATATTCAGGTTATTTATAAAATATTACTCACACCGAGTACTTGTATATAATATTATAGTTTTTTGGTCTATCAGTGTACGTCATAATCATGGCATCGGTAAGTAAAATATGTATATGTTTAAATATTAAAGCTAATATAAAATCTTAATGTAGGTACCGAATATTGTTTCACTGATTAAGATGTTAATCATTTTGTTTCAGATTTGCGACTCAGAAGTTCAGTTCAGCCAGTACGCTCAGGATCCTTACGAAGGACTTTCTGAGATGATTTACAACGAACCCCCTCACTGCAGTCAAAACCCAAAAGAAAAGAAGTCCCGGCGACAACGTCGGGAAAAGCCTTCCCATAAGAAACAACCAACAAAATCTTTCGTGATGAGTAAACTGCATCGACGCGGGATAAAACTGATAAAAATATCAGTTGTTGATCTTTGCAATAACAATACTAGTGACAGTGATAGTGAGAGTGAGAACGTGATAATAAATGCACAATACATTGTTAAAGATGCTATGGATAGTGTTATGGACGATACGGAATCGTTAGTTAAAAAAATTTCAAAAACTTTGATAGACAGTGATTTTTAATTTTATATTTTTTGTATTTACTAATTGTGTATTTTTAAATATATGTGTATGCTGAATCTTTATGGTTTTGTAATTCCAGTTATTTTTGATAAACTCATTTAATTTAACTATTTTTATTGTAGAACAATGTAATTAGACTATATTAATATAATTAGATAGGTTAACTAATGAAATAAATAAACACATATTTAAAATTAAATTATTGTTTTATTTAATAAACCTAACATACATTTTTATTACAAATAAATTTTTCCCCCCACAGTTTCCATCACAGTACTTGTTATACAACACAGAGAACCATTTTTTATTTATAAACCATCAATAACCTTTTGTTAGTTACATAATTAACTACCATTACCACTCTAAATATTTTTTTAAACATAATACATTTTTAAGTGCACATTGCTTTAAATGATTATTACAATTTAAATTCGAATCTATATTACAGTATTTTTCATGCAAAATAGATAAATTAGGACATAGACTCTCATCAAGTTCTGTTACTTTACAATTTTCACATAGCTCCTTTATCCACTGCACCTTCTCCAAGCCTTTGACAATAATTTCTTTATTTTGTAAGTATGGAACGATTATGCGATGGAATTCCCTATAGTCGACATTTCCCTCATTCCAATAAATGCCTCTGTTTCTTTCTAACCATTTGACTTGTTTCTGTTCATTGCTTGTTAAGTATCTGAACAAGTATGGAGGCTTAACTAAGAAGGTTTGGGTGTAATCACGAGTGGCCAAAGCTATTTCTTTTACTATAAAAGTGTTGAAAAGGACCTCATAATTGATCTATTTCATTTTGGATGAGAAATCTAAAACTAGAATACGGTAAATATTGACACATGCTAAACCCATACAGATTATTACAGTCTAAGTATACTATGAAAGATTGAGGTTCTGTTGCATTACACTCAGGCATATATTTATGATTCGCTTTTGCATATCGATGTGAACACATACACAACCCACCACGTATACCGCTTTGAATCATTCGAACCATGGCTAAATCCGACATGAGTTCTAACTGAACCCCTGTCTTAAGCAACATTGCGTCGAACGACAAACTAGGAGCAGTTATGTAAAACGCCGGATCTAGTTTATAATGCTGTTTACATGTTTTTCGGAATTGTTCGAATATATCAGTTAATAAAAGCACATCTGTTTTTAAATATAAATCTGTATAGTCACCCAAATCGTTAATACTGAACATATTCCAAACGGTTTGGGCATGATTGTAATCGTCGTCGCTAATATCTTCGTTGGTTAAAGAATTATAAAAATAACATTTAGGTGGTAACGATTTCTGATCATAACATTTCCAATCTGACATGTAACCATAAGGATATATGCCTTTCCTTGTTAATAAACTAAATTGTCTTTCATCAGGAAATTGTGATTTTAGATAAACGAAATCTGGTGACTGTAAAGTTTTAGCGAGTTTGTCTAAACTTGTGCCTAAAAAGTTGAACGAATCTAAAAATCTTAATTGAATATACTCATTACTACCAATAGGAATAAACTTTGTGAACGTTGTGTATTTTTCCTTTGTCTTTGGTATAATTCTAATTTGCCCGGGAATTTGACCTAATTGTTTTATAAATAAATGACAATCATAACCAGATAAATTATGAAAAAATATGGGCACGAATTTAGGTACTTTATTTTGTAAGTTGCAATGTCGATGTGCTGCACCACGATAACGTCCTGAAATATGACAGTGATCCCTAACCCGATCGCTTAAGAGTAAATTTTCACATATATGACAGACAACTGCGTGTCTGAAATCATAAGAATCATTTGTAGTAAATAGCATAGGTTCGTTTTTTGTTAAAATGGTATGTAGTGATTTAAGATCGTCAGTTAAAAATTGTATGAATTTGGAAACACAGTCAGTACCTCTATAACATCTATACCCATTATTAGTATTATTAGTAGATGAAACGATATTGTAAGCGAACGCAGCAGGCACATGGCGCTGCAAGTTTGATGTGTTGGCGTTTTCGGACTCGTTGCAAGAAATCGGACACAGCAATGTTTCGAAATCAGCGTATATGACAAATGGAACGTCTTGTTTTCTTTCATAATTTTTGAATTTTAAAAATGAACCCTCATCGGGTAATATTGTAACAACACCACCACATGAATGCGTTTCAATTTGATTTAAATTAGGAAAAAATAATAAGCACGTCTCGCAAAAATATAATTTACTGTGATGTCTGGTTATCTGGTTTCTAACTAATCGCGATAAATCTTTAATTAGACAATAATGAGTGTTTGTATTATTTTCTAAAAATAAGAGATGGATGCTCTTAGATTTCTTATTAGTAGTTGTGTACAACGGACCAACAATCGTCTTATTATTTTTTAATCCGTAAACAAAAATATTTAAAACAGGGTTATTTTTCTCAAATAAGACTATATCAGAAAATGTGATAGGAAATGTTAAATCGCTAATATTTAAAACATCTTTAAAATGGGGATAAGACGTTACTCGGGTTGGATGTTGAGTTGTGGGGTACAAGGCAGCCACAACACACCATAAAAAACAATTGTCATCCTTATTTTGAATATTTAAACATGCTTTTTTGTTTTTTATAGCATTAGGCAAAGGTATAAATCTAGACCCGCAGAGAGTTTGATGTTTATTAATGTTAACTTCCAAATGAGAATTACTCAAAAATGTCCAACCACTATCTCGATGCTCAAATTCTTCTATTTTTTTTGTCAGTATCTCGACTACTGATTTATAAATAAAATCAAAGTTATAATAAAAGTGAATAACAAAGTTTTTGGTAGCAAACGACTTCAATTCCTGCTGATCATTTTTAAATAAAAGGAAATACGAAAAAAGTTCAAAGTTAATCTTAACAGTTGTATGTTTTATTAGTAACTGATCTATTAGAGTTTTAACGTATAGCTTTACACTATTAAGGAACATTTCTGGAAAATTACTTGTTTGTTCGTTAGTTGCAGTGATTCTGTAACTCGAAATTCTACCTTTAAACGAAGAGTTTATAATTGAAACGTTATCATGCAGAAGGGTCGTACTACTGTTTTTATGTACATTAGTACGTAAATGACTTGACCACCGTCGATTATCTACAGACACATTACAAACTGTACAGTATGGCATTATTATTTTATATCGTTTGATTCACAATAATAAAGTCGTTTAATAAAACTCAAGTAAATACGTACTTACTACTAATATTAAGGATCTTTTACAGATACGTTGCTTTTGGGTTGATACTTCACGCGTCGATGTTGGCAAAAGTCGTTCGAGACTAGGTCTGACTTACTCTCGTTTCCTGTTCGTATTGTACCATCACATCAATTGGTAAAATAGGTCAACCATTATATTTCTGAAATTAAACAAATATAATTATTATCGGTAACCACTAGACACAAATGCTAATAAAAATAGAAAATAAAGGTATTGGCTTCACATCTTACCTAGATACTTAGTGATTCGACGGTGACAAAAGTCTTTCGAGACTAGGTCTGACTTGCTCTCGTTTCCTGTTCGTATTGTACCATCACATCAATTGGTAAAATAGGTCAACCATTATATTTCTGAAATTAAACAAATATAATTATTATCGGTAACCACTAGACACAAATGCTAATAAAAATAGAAAATAAAGGTATTGGCTTCACATCTTACCTAGATACTTAGTGATTCGACGGTGACAAAAGTCTTTCGAGACTAGGTCTGACTTGCTCTCGTTTCCTGTTCGTATTGTACCATCACATCAATTGGTAAAATTAGTTTTACCATTATATTTCTGAAATTAAACAAATAGAATGATAATCGGTGACCTCTAGACAGAATGCTCATAAAACATAATAGAAAATATAATGAATTTATATCTTACCAACAAATAATTGTGTTTTATAATTTTCTAATCGACGTTCGTTTTTAAGAAACCTTGGTCAAAGTCAGAATGTCGATATAAATTTGTGAAAAATTACCACTTTTTATAGACAATTTATTTTATCCTCGATAAAAGAACGAGATATACAACGAGTAATCATGAGGTCTTAGTCAATAATGCTTTGAAATACCTATCAAATTTGGAACCAAATAATTTTATATGATATTGCGTAAAAAATTACACGTGTTCCTCAATCAACTTATTTTTCCAGTAAGTTGTCACGTTTTGTTGTCTAAGCTATTTTACCTAAGGTTACCACGAGTTTACATTTATGCACTCGTACACATTAAAAATGTTCGATAACTAATGTAATCAGTGTGACAACCCTGAGCGCTTTTACTGCATCAACACTAATCAACGTCGATGCTCCTCAAATATCATCTAGCCAATTATTTTCCGTATGTGTATAATACGACCAAGAAAAAAGTTGTTTTTTACATAGTTATTTGGTCAGTTGTACATATTCTGAACATAGCGATATTATTGTAAGTTTCTGACTTATAAACAGTGTGTTATTGGTGTGCTCTATACAATCGACTCGACGAGTGCCAGTAAAACTCTTCAAGACTCCAAGTATTTATCAGTGATAGTTAGACAGTATCTGCTCACTGCCAGTGTATCAGCCAACCGACTCAACGACATAGTCACTGTGCCTGCCGACCGACTCTTCAAACTAATTATTTGGTATTCCTAAATAATTAAGCGAAAATGTAAGTATAAAAACCAGCATTCTCCACAAACTTCTGACCCTGCATGGTTAACCAAACATTTTTTAACTTTATGTATTTATTTCAGGTCAGACTCTGAGTGCGAAACCTACCTACCAAGTGATATGATGGAGCACGACTCTAAGTCTAACCGCAAACCAACTCTACCAGTCCCTAAGAAACGGAAGTCAACAAAGCAAAATTTAACGCATCCAAGGTAAAATTTACGATTTGTTTACTTCATTGTTTTGTCAATCAATTGCATATGACAGTCGCTTGATGCAAGCGACTACTATGCTGATGTCGCGGGTTCAATTCCTGGTCGAGATTAATATGTGTGCATGAATGTGATTCATAGCAATGATTTTTATGTTTCTGTGTATATAATATAGTATGTTTTTACTAACAAACAGTATTTATTGTAATGCATATTATTATCCGCTGTCTACTATTCATAAGACATGGTAGCGTATACTACACAATAGTATGTCTCGTTTCTTATTCTTGTATATTTTGTTTTAAAGCAGGTTCAGGTTAAAACTATAAATAAATTTGGGTGCGAATTAACAAGAGATCAATTTGTTTGTTTCAGTAAAACATCGAAATCTGACGTCGATATATTTGGCATCAGCCGCAAATATAACAACGGGAGGGCAACAGCGAACAGCGAAACCTCTTCTCTCCCGTCATACTTCGTGAACCGAGTGGCCAACGGCAGCGAGCGGCGAACGACAAGCACGAACGGCGAGTACTACATCGACTGTAAAGTATACAAAACTGAGGACGCGCGCGTCACCGACTCGTTGGAGCTGTGGAAAAAGGCGTTGGTCCGCATAAAGGTCCAGACCGACGTCAATTCTACACAATGGCGTAAACTACAAGAGTTTATTATTTCGACTGATGCTTTATTTCCCGAACCACCAACATATTACGATAAATAATACATTGTTTATCATTATTATAAAACGGAATTATAATATTGTAATCTGTGCTCACTAAAAATAAATGAATCTCATTAGCATTAGTGTTTCATTCAACCTACATCTGTGGGACAGAATGCTAACAACTCGAACGAATGAACGAGTCGAGTCGATTACTGATTATTGGGCATTCTAGACCACTTTCGGCAGCGAGGCGTACTCGCCGAGCGATTTGCCGAAAGTGGCCTAGAATGCCCAATAATATACTACTCATGGTCACTTTGGGTCACCCTTGTTTGGCAGAACAACGTTTCGTCGAAAATCACTCCGGCTAATTTTGGTTACAATAAAGTCGTTTCGTAGAATTATTCATTTCACCGAATAATTAATTGTTATATGTTTATTTAGCCTATTTATTTCTTTAAAATAATTTCATTTGACCGAATTTTCAAATGCACTAATTTTATTTAAACTAATGTTTTACTAGACTAATAATGATTTAGTCGAAATATCGCATCGAATATTCAGTTAATTAATTATTCGTTTCCTTTCATTGTCTATAAAAAAATCGGGCTCCGCCGAGCTACCTTGGTAGGTGGTAATCAGCAATTTCACCAAGGATGAAAGAGCGAGCGAAGCGAGCTCGGAACCTGGGGCACCCCGACTCGGACAGGTTAGGTTCGAAGGGGATGGCGGGGTCTGAAAGACCCCGCCATCCCCTTCGTGTTAGGTTACTTTAAACCTTGCAAACAGAAATAGGAGCCCCGCGAAGCGGGGCTCCGTCGAGCTACCTCGGTAGGTTGTAATCGGCAATTTGACTAAGGATACAAGGGCGAGCGTATATTACTGATAACCACCTACCGAGGTAGCTTGACGGAGCCCTGCTTCGCGGGGCTCCTATTTCTGTTTGCAAGGTTTACAGTAACCTAACACGAAGGGGATGGCGGGGTCTTTCAGACCCCGCCATCCCCTTCCAACCTAACCTGTCCGAGTCGGGGTGCACCAAGTCCCGAGCTCGCTTCGCTCGCTCTTGCATCCTTAGTTTAGTTAATG
Source organism: Agrotis clavis (assembly GCA_954870645.1). NCBI lineage: Eukaryota > Metazoa > Arthropoda > Insecta > Lepidoptera > Noctuidae > Agrotis > Agrotis clavis. The sequence continues at coordinate 2,745,976 of OX940943.1, forward strand.
ATTACTACCTACCAAGGTAGATCGACGGAACAAATATTTACAATGTTTTCTTTTCTGCATTACATTACACCAATCGAATATTCGATAAACTAAATGTTATACCACCTGAATATTATATCCAAAGAACTCATGTCGGATTTAGCCATGGTTCGAATGATTCAAAGCGGTATACGTGGTGGGTTGTGTATGTGTTCACATCGATATGCAAAAGCGAATCATAAATATATGCCTGAGTGTAATGCAACAGAACCTCAATCTTTCATAGTATACTTAGACTGTAATAATCTGTATGGGTTTAGCATGTGTCAATATTTACCGTATTCTAGTTTTAGATTTCTCATCCAAAATGAAATAGATCAATTATGTGTAGAGCATGTTGAGGACAACGCTGAATGGGGGTATATATTGGAAGTCGATCTTTTGTATCCTGAACATTTACATAAGTCTCACAATGACTTGCCGTTTTGTCCTGAAAAATGTATACCGCCTGGAGGTACAACAAAAAAACTGATTGCTAATTTATATAATAAGTATAGGTATGTTATACATTATGTTCATTTAAAAAAGTGTCTTGAGCATGGCTTAATACTTCGTAAGATTCATAGGGTTATTACGTTTAGACAAAGTCCTTACTTAAAACAGTATATAGAACTAAATACACAGTTAAGACAAAACGCTAAAAGTTCCTTCGAACAGGACTTTTTTTAAGTTGTTAAACAACAGCGTATTCGGCAAAACATTAGAAAATACTGAAAACCGGGTAAGCGTTCATTTAGTTAATCAATGGAATGATACATTTAATCGAACTAAGAAATTTAAATCCGCTGAGAGACTTATAGCCAACCCCTATTTCCATAGTGTATCTATTCTATCCGAAAATTTAGTTGCAATACAAATGAAACCAGACCAAATTATTCTAGATAAGCCAATTTATATCGGTTTCACGGTATTAGAGCTTTCTAAATCACATATGTACAACTATCATTACAATATTATTAAACCCTTTTATGAAGACCGAGTACAGTTGTGTTATACAGATACCGATTCGTTTGTCTACAAAATATATACTGATGATTTTTATACCGATCTCAAGTTTAATTTTTTGCAGTATTTCGATACCAGCAACTATCAAAAACATAACGTTTTTAATATCCCTCTCAATAACAAAAAAGTTCCAGGGCTATTCAAAGATGAAATGGGTGGACAATATATTTCTGAATTTGTTGGTTTAAGATCAAAACTATATTCTATAAAAACCCCAGATAAAACTGTTAAAAAAGCAAAGGGAGTAAAAGCATGCGTAGTGAGAGATTTAGACATTACGAACTACAAACATATTTTATTTAATGGTGGAGTGATTCGTAAAAAAAATATAATTTTTAAATCTATCAAGCACGAAATTTTCACCCAAAGTATTAATAAAATTGCCTTATCAAACAACGACGACAAACGAGCGATATCTGTAAACAAAATATCAACGCAGGCCTGGGGCCACTCAACTCATTTGAAGCAATTGTAAATATAGTAAATATTTACATAATATGATTAAGTTTAGTGTTAGATTTAAATTAGATAAAATTGTATAGGTACTTTAATTATAGTGTATAAATAGATATTATAATTAAGTATATTTTTATAAGTTACTGATTGCAGAAATATAAATAAAATGTGTGACCATGTACTTGTTTTATTTATCAGAAACTTGTTCAAAAACATCATCCTCCTTTTTGAAGTTGGTTAAATAATAGGTAATGAAACCTCGACTCGTTGAAGTTTCTTCATCCAGAATGTAATATGATCACAACATCCGTTTCGACGTTCGCTATTATTTATTTAAAACAAACACGAAACAGCTTATTGTCCCTAAAAATACCTACTTAGTAAACATTTTATAGTTAAAGGTAGTCACTGACTGGAACCATGTGCGTGTTCTGTAATTAAAGTTGCATCATCTAGCAACGATGATAAACGCGCGATATCTAGTGGTAAGATCGCAACCCAAGCATGGGGTCATTACTCAATTTATAAATAACATTCCACAACTATCACACAACGCCACCTAGTCCCAATCTAAGCAGAGCTTGTGTTATGGGTACTAGACAACTGCTAAACATACTTATAAGTATATTTCTAAATACATAAATATTATAGATAAACACAGTAAAGACACAGAACAAATGATCGTGCTCATCACAGAGACATTTGTCCTGGGTGGGAATTGAACCCACGACCTCCGTCATAGCAGTCAGGGTCCCTATCCACTAGACCAACAGGTCCGTCGATAAATAAGCTGTTTATATAACTGATAAGGTTATTTACCTACATTGTAAGTGAATTTAAAAGTTTAATAACTAGAATAATTAATTATCATAATTTAATGGTTAGCCCATTAAATTATGAGCGAATTAGGCTCATATCAATATTCGTAGGTAATGTCGCAGGGCGAAGCTAGTTTAAAATAGTGAAATGTGATATATTGTATGATAATAACACTATAAATGCAAGCTTGCTATTTGTTGAGGTTCGAGTTTATACATTCTGCAGCAAAGCTACACCTTATGGGTATGTAGATAAGATTTACTTTCAATAATAATTATAAATGCAAGCGTGCTATTTTGTTGAGGTTCAAGTCTATACATGCTTCCACAAAGCTTCGCCTTTATTGGTATGTAGATAAGATTTACTTTCAACAATATGTGTTATGATCATAATGTGCTACATATACAATATAACTAGAACCATTACATATTCAGGTTATTTATAAAATATTACTCACACCGAGTACTTGTATATAATATTATAGTTTTTTGGTCTATCAGTGTACGTCATAATCATGGCATCGGTAAGTAAAATATGTATATGTTTAAATATTAAAGCTAATATAAAATCTTAATGTAGGTACCGAATATTGTTTCACTGATTAAGATGTTAATCATTTTGTTTCAGATTTGCGACTCAGAAGTTCAGTTCAGCCAGTACGCTCAGGATCCTTACGAAGGACTTTCTGAGATGATTTACAACGAACCCCCTCACTGCAGTCAAAACCCAAAAGAAAAGAAGTCCCGGCGACAACGTCGGGAAAAGCCTTCCCATAAGAAACAACCAACAAAATCTTTCGTGATGAGTAAACTGCATCGACGCGGGATAAAACTGATAAAAATATCAGTTGTTGATCTTTGCAATAACAATACTAGTGACAGTGATAGTGAGAGTGAGAACGTGATAATAAATGCACAATACATTGTTAAAGATGCTATGGATAGTGTTATGGACGATACGGAATCGTTAGTTAAAAAAATTTCAAAAACTTTGATAGACAGTGATTTTTAATTTTATATTTTTTGTATTTACTAATTGTGTATTTTTAAATATATGTGTATGCTGAATCTTTATGGTTTTGTAATTCCAGTTATTTTTGATAAACTCATTTAATTTAACTATTTTTATTGTAGAACAATGTAATTAGACTATATTAATATAATTAGATAGGTTAACTAATGAAATAAATAAACACATATTTAAAATTAAATTATTGTTTTATTTAATAAACCTAACATACATTTTTATTACAAATAAATTTTTCCCCCCACAGTTTCCATCACAGTACTTGTTATACAACACAGAGAACCATTTTTTATTTATAAACCATCAATAACCTTTTGTTAGTTACATAATTAACTACCATTACCACTCTAAATATTTTTTTAAACATAATACATTTTTAAGTGCACATTGCTTTAAATGATTATTACAATTTAAATTCGAATCTATATTACAGTATTTTTCATGCAAAATAGATAAATTAGGACATAGACTCTCATCAAGTTCTGTTACTTTACAATTTTCACATAGCTCCTTTATCCACTGCACCTTCTCCAAGCCTTTGACAATAATTTCTTTATTTTGTAAGTATGGAACGATTATGCGATGGAATTCCCTATAGTCGACATTTCCCTCATTCCAATAAATGCCTCTGTTTCTTTCTAACCATTTGACTTGTTTCTGTTCATTGCTTGTTAAGTATCTGAACAAGTATGGAGGCTTAACTAAGAAGGTTTGGGTGTAATCACGAGTGGCCAAAGCTATTTCTTTTACTATAAAAGTGTTGAAAAGGACCTCATAATTGATCTATTTCATTTTGGATGAGAAATCTAAAACTAGAATACGGTAAATATTGACACATGCTAAACCCATACAGATTATTACAGTCTAAGTATACTATGAAAGATTGAGGTTCTGTTGCATTACACTCAGGCATATATTTATGATTCGCTTTTGCATATCGATGTGAACACATACACAACCCACCACGTATACCGCTTTGAATCATTCGAACCATGGCTAAATCCGACATGAGTTCTAACTGAACCCCTGTCTTAAGCAACATTGCGTCGAACGACAAACTAGGAGCAGTTATGTAAAACGCCGGATCTAGTTTATAATGCTGTTTACATGTTTTTCGGAATTGTTCGAATATATCAGTTAATAAAAGCACATCTGTTTTTAAATATAAATCTGTATAGTCACCCAAATCGTTAATACTGAACATATTCCAAACGGTTTGGGCATGATTGTAATCGTCGTCGCTAATATCTTCGTTGGTTAAAGAATTATAAAAATAACATTTAGGTGGTAACGATTTCTGATCATAACATTTCCAATCTGACATGTAACCATAAGGATATATGCCTTTCCTTGTTAATAAACTAAATTGTCTTTCATCAGGAAATTGTGATTTTAGATAAACGAAATCTGGTGACTGTAAAGTTTTAGCGAGTTTGTCTAAACTTGTGCCTAAAAAGTTGAACGAATCTAAAAATCTTAATTGAATATACTCATTACTACCAATAGGAATAAACTTTGTGAACGTTGTGTATTTTTCCTTTGTCTTTGGTATAATTCTAATTTGCCCGGGAATTTGACCTAATTGTTTTATAAATAAATGACAATCATAACCAGATAAATTATGAAAAAATATGGGCACGAATTTAGGTACTTTATTTTGTAAGTTGCAATGTCGATGTGCTGCACCACGATAACGTCCTGAAATATGACAGTGATCCCTAACCCGATCGCTTAAGAGTAAATTTTCACATATATGACAGACAACTGCGTGTCTGAAATCATAAGAATCATTTGTAGTAAATAGCATAGGTTCGTTTTTTGTTAAAATGGTATGTAGTGATTTAAGATCGTCAGTTAAAAATTGTATGAATTTGGAAACACAGTCAGTACCTCTATAACATCTATACCCATTATTAGTATTATTAGTAGATGAAACGATATTGTAAGCGAACGCAGCAGGCACATGGCGCTGCAAGTTTGATGTGTTGGCGTTTTCGGACTCGTTGCAAGAAATCGGACACAGCAATGTTTCGAAATCAGCGTATATGACAAATGGAACGTCTTGTTTTCTTTCATAATTTTTGAATTTTAAAAATGAACCCTCATCGGGTAATATTGTAACAACACCACCACATGAATGCGTTTCAATTTGATTTAAATTAGGAAAAAATAATAAGCACGTCTCGCAAAAATATAATTTACTGTGATGTCTGGTTATCTGGTTTCTAACTAATCGCGATAAATCTTTAATTAGACAATAATGAGTGTTTGTATTATTTTCTAAAAATAAGAGATGGATGCTCTTAGATTTCTTATTAGTAGTTGTGTACAACGGACCAACAATCGTCTTATTATTTTTTAATCCGTAAACAAAAATATTTAAAACAGGGTTATTTTTCTCAAATAAGACTATATCAGAAAATGTGATAGGAAATGTTAAATCGCTAATATTTAAAACATCTTTAAAATGGGGATAAGACGTTACTCGGGTTGGATGTTGAGTTGTGGGGTACAAGGCAGCCACAACACACCATAAAAAACAATTGTCATCCTTATTTTGAATATTTAAACATGCTTTTTTGTTTTTTATAGCATTAGGCAAAGGTATAAATCTAGACCCGCAGAGAGTTTGATGTTTATTAATGTTAACTTCCAAATGAGAATTACTCAAAAATGTCCAACCACTATCTCGATGCTCAAATTCTTCTATTTTTTTTGTCAGTATCTCGACTACTGATTTATAAATAAAATCAAAGTTATAATAAAAGTGAATAACAAAGTTTTTGGTAGCAAACGACTTCAATTCCTGCTGATCATTTTTAAATAAAAGGAAATACGAAAAAAGTTCAAAGTTAATCTTAACAGTTGTATGTTTTATTAGTAACTGATCTATTAGAGTTTTAACGTATAGCTTTACACTATTAAGGAACATTTCTGGAAAATTACTTGTTTGTTCGTTAGTTGCAGTGATTCTGTAACTCGAAATTCTACCTTTAAACGAAGAGTTTATAATTGAAACGTTATCATGCAGAAGGGTCGTACTACTGTTTTTATGTACATTAGTACGTAAATGACTTGACCACCGTCGATTATCTACAGACACATTACAAACTGTACAGTATGGCATTATTATTTTATATCGTTTGATTCACAATAATAAAGTCGTTTAATAAAACTCAAGTAAATACGTACTTACTACTAATATTAAGGATCTTTTACAGATACGTTGCTTTTGGGTTGATACTTCACGCGTCGATGTTGGCAAAAGTCGTTCGAGACTAGGTCTGACTTACTCTCGTTTCCTGTTCGTATTGTACCATCACATCAATTGGTAAAATAGGTCAACCATTATATTTCTGAAATTAAACAAATATAATTATTATCGGTAACCACTAGACACAAATGCTAATAAAAATAGAAAATAAAGGTATTGGCTTCACATCTTACCTAGATACTTAGTGATTCGACGGTGACAAAAGTCTTTCGAGACTAGGTCTGACTTGCTCTCGTTTCCTGTTCGTATTGTACCATCACATCAATTGGTAAAATAGGTCAACCATTATATTTCTGAAATTAAACAAATATAATTATTATCGGTAACCACTAGACACAAATGCTAATAAAAATAGAAAATAAAGGTATTGGCTTCACATCTTACCTAGATACTTAGTGATTCGACGGTGACAAAAGTCTTTCGAGACTAGGTCTGACTTGCTCTCGTTTCCTGTTCGTATTGTACCATCACATCAATTGGTAAAATTAGTTTTACCATTATATTTCTGAAATTAAACAAATAGAATGATAATCGGTGACCTCTAGACAGAATGCTCATAAAACATAATAGAAAATATAATGAATTTATATCTTACCAACAAATAATTGTGTTTTATAATTTTCTAATCGACGTTCGTTTTTAAGAAACCTTGGTCAAAGTCAGAATGTCGATATAAATTTGTGAAAAATTACCACTTTTTATAGACAATTTATTTTATCCTCGATAAAAGAACGAGATATACAACGAGTAATCATGAGGTCTTAGTCAATAATGCTTTGAAATACCTATCAAATTTGGAACCAAATAATTTTATATGATATTGCGTAAAAAATTACACGTGTTCCTCAATCAACTTATTTTTCCAGTAAGTTGTCACGTTTTGTTGTCTAAGCTATTTTACCTAAGGTTACCACGAGTTTACATTTATGCACTCGTACACATTAAAAATGTTCGATAACTAATGTAATCAGTGTGACAACCCTGAGCGCTTTTACTGCATCAACACTAATCAACGTCGATGCTCCTCAAATATCATCTAGCCAATTATTTTCCGTATGTGTATAATACGACCAAGAAAAAAGTTGTTTTTTACATAGTTATTTGGTCAGTTGTACATATTCTGAACATAGCGATATTATTGTAAGTTTCTGACTTATAAACAGTGTGTTATTGGTGTGCTCTATACAATCGACTCGACGAGTGCCAGTAAAACTCTTCAAGACTCCAAGTATTTATCAGTGATAGTTAGACAGTATCTGCTCACTGCCAGTGTATCAGCCAACCGACTCAACGACATAGTCACTGTGCCTGCCGACCGACTCTTCAAACTAATTATTTGGTATTCCTAAATAATTAAGCGAAAATGTAAGTATAAAAACCAGCATTCTCCACAAACTTCTGACCCTGCATGGTTAACCAAACATTTTTTAACTTTATGTATTTATTTCAGGTCAGACTCTGAGTGCGAAACCTACCTACCAAGTGATATGATGGAGCACGACTCTAAGTCTAACCGCAAACCAACTCTACCAGTCCCTAAGAAACGGAAGTCAACAAAGCAAAATTTAACGCATCCAAGGTAAAATTTACGATTTGTTTACTTCATTGTTTTGTCAATCAATTGCATATGACAGTCGCTTGATGCAAGCGACTACTATGCTGATGTCGCGGGTTCAATTCCTGGTCGAGATTAATATGTGTGCATGAATGTGATTCATAGCAATGATTTTTATGTTTCTGTGTATATAATATAGTATGTTTTTACTAACAAACAGTATTTATTGTAATGCATATTATTATCCGCTGTCTACTATTCATAAGACATGGTAGCGTATACTACACAATAGTATGTCTCGTTTCTTATTCTTGTATATTTTGTTTTAAAGCAGGTTCAGGTTAAAACTATAAATAAATTTGGGTGCGAATTAACAAGAGATCAATTTGTTTGTTTCAGTAAAACATCGAAATCTGACGTCGATATATTTGGCATCAGCCGCAAATATAACAACGGGAGGGCAACAGCGAACAGCGAAACCTCTTCTCTCCCGTCATACTTCGTGAACCGAGTGGCCAACGGCAGCGAGCGGCGAACGACAAGCACGAACGGCGAGTACTACATCGACTGTAAAGTATACAAAACTGAGGACGCGCGCGTCACCGACTCGTTGGAGCTGTGGAAAAAGGCGTTGGTCCGCATAAAGGTCCAGACCGACGTCAATTCTACACAATGGCGTAAACTACAAGAGTTTATTATTTCGACTGATGCTTTATTTCCCGAACCACCAACATATTACGATAAATAATACATTGTTTATCATTATTATAAAACGGAATTATAATATTGTAATCTGTGCTCACTAAAAATAAATGAATCTCATTAGCATTAGTGTTTCATTCAACCTACATCTGTGGGACAGAATGCTAACAACTCGAACGAATGAACGAGTCGAGTCGATTACTGATTATTGGGCATTCTAGACCACTTTCGGCAGCGAGGCGTACTCGCCGAGCGATTTGCCGAAAGTGGCCTAGAATGCCCAATAATATACTACTCATGGTCACTTTGGGTCACCCTTGTTTGGCAGAACAACGTTTCGTCGAAAATCACTCCGGCTAATTTTGGTTACAATAAAGTCGTTTCGTAGAATTATTCATTTCACCGAATAATTAATTGTTATATGTTTATTTAGCCTATTTATTTCTTTAAAATAATTTCATTTGACCGAATTTTCAAATGCACTAATTTTATTTAAACTAATGTTTTACTAGACTAATAATGATTTAGTCGAAATATCGCATCGAATATTCAGTTAATTAATTATTCGTTTCCTTTCATTGTCTATAAAAAAATCGGGCTCCGCCGAGCTACCTTGGTAGGTGGTAATCAGCAATTTCACCAAGGATGAAAGAGCGAGCGAAGCGAGCTCGGAACCTGGGGCACCCCGACTCGGACAGGTTAGGTTCGAAGGGGATGGCGGGGTCTGAAAGACCCCGCCATCCCCTTCGTGTTAGGTTACTTTAAACCTTGCAAACAGAAATAGGAGCCCCGCGAAGCGGGGCTCCGTCGAGCTACCTCGGTAGGTTGTAATCGGCAATTTGACTAAGGATACAAGGGCGAGCGTATATTACTGATAACCACCTACCGAGGTAGCTTGACGGAGCCCTGCTTCGCGGGGCTCCTATTTCTGTTTGCAAGGTTTACAGTAACCTAACACGAAGGGGATGGCGGGGTCTTTCAGACCCCGCCATCCCCTTCCAACCTAACCTGTCCGAGTCGGGGTGCACCAAGTCCCGAGCTCGCTTCGCTCGCTCTTGCATCCTTAGTTTAGTTAATGATTACTACCTACCAAGGTAGATCGACGGAACAAATATTTACAATGTTTTCTTTTCTGCATTACATTACACCAATCGAATATTCGATAAACTAAATGTTATACCACCTGAATATTATATCAAATGAATATTATACATTTTGAGCAATAGCGCAAATGTTGTTATCGCAAATAAATATTCGATGAAATGAAAATTAAGTTAACCGATATTATACAAACTGATTATTTTCAGAAACGTTGTTCGAATTAGTAAAATTATATCAAAAGTTGTTCTACCAAACAAGGGTAACCCGGTCACTTTAGGACACCCCATTTAAAAAACATAGCCTCCGAGGCCTGGGGCATGAGGCAACAGGAGCCAATCGGGTCACCCTTGTTTGGCAGAACAACGTTTCGTCGAAAATCACTCCGGCTAATTTTGGTTACAATAAAGTCGTTTCGTAGAATTATTCATTTCACCGAATAATTAATTGTTATATGTTTATTTAGCCTATTTATTTCTTTAAAATAATTTCATTTGACCGAATTTTCAAATGCACTAATTTTATTTAAACTAATGTTTTACTAGACTAATAATGATTTAGTCGAAATATCGCATCGAATATTCAGTTAATTAATTATTCGTTTCCTTTCATTGTCTATAAAAAAATCGGGCTCCGCCGAGCTACCTTGGTAGGTGGTAATCAGCAATTTCACCAAGGATGCAAGAGCGAGCGAAGCGAGCTCGGAACCTGGGGCACCCCGACTCGGACAGGTTAGGTTCGAAGGGGATGGCGGGGTCTGAAAGACCCCGCCATCCCCTTCGTGTTAGGTTACTTTAAACCTTGCAAACAGAAATAGGAGCCCCGCGAAGCGGGGCTCCGTCGAGCTACCTCGGTAGGTAGTAATCGGCAATTTGACTAAGGATACAAGGGCGAGCGTATATTACTGATAACCACCTACCGAGGTAGCTTGACGGAGCCCCGCTTCGCGGGGCTCCTATTTCTGTTTGCAAGGTTTACAGTAACCTAACACGAAGGGGATGGCGGGGTCTTTCAGACCCCGCCATCCCCTTCCAACCTAACCTGTCCGAGTCGGGGTGCACCAAGTCCCGAGCTCGCTTCGCTCGCTCTTGCATCCTTAGTTTAGTTAATGATTACTACCTACCAAGGTAGATCGACGGAACAAATATTTACAATGTTTTCTTTTCTGCATTACATTACACCAATCGAATATTCGATAAACTAAATGTTATACCACCTGAATATTATATCAAATGAATATTATACATTTTGAGCAATAGCGCAAATGTTGTTATCGCAAATAAATATTCGATGAAATGAAAATTAAGTTAACCGATATTATACAAACTGATTATTTTCTCAAACGTTGTTCGAATTAGTAAAATTATATCAAAAGTTGTTCTACCAAACAAGGGTAACCCGAGCCAATCTGGCTATCTGTTCCTAGTAGGTAGGCGGTAAGAGATTTCAGTTTACTTTTTAACCCTCCCCGGGAGGGTAACCGCTGTCAGAGTGTTATTCAGCAATCTGCTAGCCTCAACAGTTTGCAAACTCACATTCAAGAGTACTAGATATCAAGTTTCATAAGCTGAATTGTGCGTTTGGAAAGCCCATGTCAATTAGTTGACTACTAACAGGCAGAAGAGTGTCCGTCACATTTTCCTTTAAATCTCCAACATGCACATATTCTCTGACACTTGGATTTTGAGCTGAATTACTGTGTCTACGATATCGTTATGTTTCTAAAGAGAAATGGTGTTATGGGTTCACCTTTGCTTCACATAATGTGCGGACAAAAAGTAGGTTACTCTACCCATATCTCAAGAAATTGAGTGGTCCATTGATAACCTCATGGTATCACAAGCACACCACTTGGCAAACTAGTAGCACCACCTAGGCAATACAGAAGAGAGCCACATGGTTTAGTTTTTACTTAATAATTAATTCAGATCTATTTGTTTAATGCCACCATACTAATAATAAGCTTATAGGGGGACCAATACAAGTTATCCTTGAAGGTTTTAAAAACTTTGCAACATATCTGCTGTCACGGATTGGGTTCCTTAGAATTTTCACTGTCTTAGGATCTTAATTAAGATAAAGCTATCCACGTAAGACAGTAAGGTACAATCCAAAATAATAAACAGGAATCCAGATACCTCAAGCTAACGGATTCTTTGTCAGTAGTTAACCGGTGTAAATATTTAGCAAGCTGACAATTTTCATACTTTTAATCCTAAAAGTATCTCAGAGTTGATTGGCATGACCTATTTCCCAAATAGGTAAGTAATACATACATCACAAAAGGTCTAAACAAGCTATTTTACTGAACTCTCATATAAAAAGGATTTGACCTTCTGTCATAATCTTCATTATAAACAAAACAGGTTTGTTAAAAAAAATATATATTAAATATTCATTCTACTGAATATAAATCAGCAACATTTGAAATAGATCAATTTCACTAAAGTTCATGCACTCTATGATAATTGTCTTATCCTTACATCACTGCCTATCCCTTCAGGAATTAGAAGTGTGCTATATTTTAATAAGACATTTTTATAATCTAATTTATAACCAATGCACCATTGTAATCGGTGATTGTGAACTGTAAGCCTTGTAAAACTGAACAAAAATGAAATCTGTTACACAGACAACACTGTGTCAACACACTTTATAGTCACATAGAGTAATACTAGTGAATTAGGTTTTTAGTAGTATTTTAGTATATTGGTAATTAATATTTTAGTAAACTGCAAAGATACCCTGAACTATTTAGGTACTTTTTGTTTTATATTTATGCCAGCAATTAATTTGTTATTATTTGTTCACTTATTTGGAACTGTTACACCGATGGCCTAGTTATGATTTATAGATAAATAGTACAAAAAACATTAGTTAATTCTATATTTCAATAAATGTGTCATATTTTTATTAGCTTGTAAATTAAATAAAAATGTTATAATTGTCACTTTATCAGACAATGGATTCAAAAAAGATTAACATCATGTGGGTTCTTTGATCCATAGATAGAACTCTCACCAGGATGTTCAGATTGTACATTCAGACATCCTTTATATATAAGTAGGGAGCTTTTTAGCACAGTTAGCAATACAGATGTTTTAACAACTGGCTTCCTCACAGGCATAGACTTAGTCTCAGCTATTTAAGTTTCTGGATAAAAACCTCCCTCCGCAGAGGTATAATTGCACATACATACTTGTTTAGTGTTACTACATAACACTTTCAATTGTGCTATAGCTAAGTGACTGAGAATGCAAGGTTTCCTTATTGATAATCCAAGAATTCGTTTTCATGTTGGAGTACGTCAAGCAGTTTTAGTTCCTCCAGACATTCAGAAATCACTTGAGGAATAGTTCACACTAGCACCATGTTTTACACTGAAAACTCTTGTGGTCCTTAGGCACAAAAGCAATACGCTTTGTTCACCATTTTTGCGACCCAATAACGTCATTAACATTCTGCTAGAATCACAAGCCAGAAATCGCTACTTTGAACTTTGTTTAACAACAAAGTGATTCAGAGTTGGGTCAGTCGTGCTAATTATTCAAAATTTCAACGAAAATGTTCGTTGTTCTCGCGCCATTGCTGCTTTATAGTAACACTCCAACCCCGAGTTGAAAGACGTAAAACATTAATTATACCACTCACCTCGTTCCAACTCACACAATGTGAGGAGCGCTAGAAATCGTTGTTATCACAAACCTTATGTTCGATAAATAAGCGGAGACGGAAGACGGTGCCATTTAGACACTTATCCTTCGAGGATAAAGAGTCACTTGAAAGGAGTTTTGCTTGCTATCAGAATCGACAAGACATGTCTGAGAACTTTAGATCTTCGTTTCGATCTAGCACTGAATCACAATCGGAGTGAACACAATATAACACTTTTTCCGAGCACTTTTAAATACTTTCTGTAAAGTTTAACTGAAATTTTACTAATTTTCCATTAAAACTAATAGGAAGGAAAAAATTTGCGTCCGTTTCGCGGCAAAATTTAGATGCTATGACGTGACCTGTCAAAGAGACACTCAGAGGCGCAGTAAGCGCATTCTGCAAGAGGTGAAAGATGGACTCATGGGTTTGTACTATGGATTTATGAAGGTAAGAAGTTAATTTATCTAGCGTCAAAGGCTAAATTTGGATCGCATCTTCAAATATAAGTGGTGTCTTGTCGGAACACATATAATGTTACACTTAGATGTAGGGACCTACATAGTTTGCATAGGAAACGTCCTTGTTGGAGCGACATTAATTTCAAAGATCCGTGTTTATCTTAAACATTAGACTATAATCTATGGTCGATTTACAGTATCGCTGAAAGGACATTGCCCATTCTTGTATGGGACTTGGTCCAAATGCTGCCCAGGAATGGGAGTACGTGCACTGTGTTCCTGGCACTAATGTCTGTCTATATACGTAATATTTTAAGAATCTGCCCCGGGGTTCCTGATTTATTTACATTTTTATGTTGATGACTTTAATTTTGTCTCCATGTTTTTTTTTAACGTACTTTACACCTGTCCAAATGCTACCCAGGACTGGGAGTACATGTGCTGTGTTCCTGGCACTAATGTCTGTCTATATACGTAATATTTTAAGAATCTACCCCGGGGTTCCTGATTTATTTACATTTTTATGTTGATGACTTTAATTTTGTCTCCATGTTTTTTTTTAACGTACTTTACACCTGTCCAAATGCTACCCAGGACTGGGAGTACATGTGCTGTGTTCCTGGCACTAGTGTCTGTCTATATACGAAATATTTTTAGAATCTGCCCTGGGGTTCCTGAGTCATTTACATGTTTATGTCGATGATTTTATTTTTGTCCCCATGATTTTTATCGTACTTTATACCTGTTCAAATGCTGCCCAGGTATGAGAGTACGTGCGCTGTGTTCCTGGCACTAATGTCTATCTACATTCGAAATATTTAAAGAATCTGCCCAGGGGTTCCTGATTTATTTACATTTTTATGTCAATGAATTATTTTTGTACCCAATTTTTTTTATTGTACTTTATACCTGTTCAAATGCTGCCCAGGAATGGGAGTACGTGCACTGGATTCCTGGTACTAATGTCTGTCCACATACGAAATATTTTAAGAATGTACTCTTGGGTTGCTGATTTATTTACATTTTTATGTCGATGACATTATTTTTGTCTCCTTTTATTTTTTTATTGTACTTTACACCCGTCCAAATGTTGCCCAAGAATGGATGTACAAGCGCTGTGTTCCTGGCACTAGTGTCTGTCTATAAACAAAATATTTTAAGAATCTGCCCTGGGGTTCCTGATTTATTTTCATTTTTATGTCGATGACTTTATTTTTGTCTCCATGTTTTTTATTTTATTGTATTTTACACCTGTCCAAATGCTGCCCAGGACTAGGAGTACGTGCGCTGTATTCCTGGCACTAATGTCTGTCTATATACGAAATATTTTAAGAATCTGCCCTGGGGTTCCTGATTTATTTACATGTTTATGTCGATGACTTTATTTTTGTCTCCTTTATTTTTTCTTATCGTACTTTACACCCGTCCAAATGTTGCCCAGGAATGGGAGTACAAGCGCTGTGTTTCTGGCACTAGTGTCTGTCTATATACAAAATATTTAAAGAATCTGCCCAGGGGTTCCTGATTCATTTACATTTTTATGTCAATGAATTATTTTTGTACCCAATTTTTTTTATTGTACTTTATACCTGTTCAAATGCTGCCCAGGAATGGGAGTACGTGCACTGGATTCCTGGTACTAATGTCTGTCCACATTCGAAATATTTTAAGAATGTACTCTTGGGTTGCTGATTTATTTACATTTTTATGTTGATGACTTCCTACATTTTGTTTCCAAAAAAAACCATCACTGGCAGCGTTTGAACAGGTGTAAAGTACGACAAAAAACATGGTGACAAAAATGAAGTCATCAACATAAAAATGTAAATTAATCGGGAACCCTAGGATAGATTCTTAAAATTAATATTTCTTATAAAGACAAACATTAGTGCCAGCAACACAACGCACGTAGTCCCATTACTGGGCAGCATTTAGACAGGTGTGAAAAACGATAAAAAAATGGAGACAAAATGTAGGAAGTCATCAACATACAAATGTTAATAAATCAGGAACCCAAGGGTACATTCTTAAAATATTTCGAATGTAGACATACATTAGTGCCAAGAATACAGCGCACGTATTCCTAGTCCTGGGCAGCATTTGGACAGGTGCAAAATACAATAAAATAAAAAACATGGAGACAAAAATAAAGTCATCGACATAAACATGAAAATAAATCAGGAACTCCTGGGCAGATTCTTTAAATATTTCGCATATAGACAGACATTAGTGCCAGGAATACAGCGCACGTAGTCCCATTACTGGGCAGCATTTAGACAGGTGTGAAAAACGATAAAAAAATGGAGACAAAATGTAGGAAGTCATCAACATACAAATGTTAATAAATCAGGAACCCAAGGGTACATTCTTAAAATATTTCGAATGTAGACATACATTAGTGCCAGGAATACAGCGCACGTACTCCTAGTCCTGGGCAGCATTTGGACAGGTGTAAAATACAATAAAATAAAAAACATGGAGACAAAAATAAAGTCATCGACATAAACATGAAAATAAATCAGGAACCCCTGGGCAGATTCTTTAAATATTTCGCATATGGACAGACATTAGTGCCAGGAATACAGCGCACGTAGTCCCATTACTGGGCAGCATTTAGACAGGTGTGAAAAACAATAGAAAAATGGAGACAAAATGTAGGAAGTCATCAACATACAAATGTTAATAAATCAGGAACCCAAGGGTACATTCTTAAAATATTTCGAATGTAGACAGACATTAGTGCCAGGAACACAGCGCACGTACTCCCATACCTGGGCAGCATTTGAACAGGTATAAAGTACGATAAAAAAACATGGGGACAAAAATAAAATCATTGACATTAACATGTAAATAAATCAGGAACCCCAGGGCAGATTCTAAAAATATTTCGTATATAGACAGACACTAGTGCCAGGAACACAGTACATGTACTCCCATTCCTGGGTAGCATTTGGATAGGTGTAAAGTACGTTAAAAAAAACATGGAGACAAAATTAAAGTCATCAACATAAAAATGTAAATAAATCAGGAACCCCAGGATAGATTTTAAAAATATTTCGTATACAGACATACATTAGTGCCAGCAACACAACGCATGTACCTCTATTCCTGGGCAACTGTTGGACCGCAGTTGGGCAATCTCCTTTGCTAACGAAATTGAACCTACGATAGCATTGCTCTTCCCCCTTCAGCATACCACATGATACCTAAAAAATAGCTCATTATTTAACTCGATAAGTAAAACTTGTTGTCGTTTAAAACAGAATCTATGCACTGGTTTGACCACTAAGGGCGACTTTCACCAAAAGTTAAACATGTTTAAAATTTTATTTAGTGTCAAAATTCAATAGAATTTTGACACTAAATAAAATTTTGGTGAAAGTCGCCCTAATTCAAAACATAAATAAACACAAAATACTTAATAGAAAGATTTGTTTGTTTTTGAATCTTTAAAATTCCTACACCTCAAAACAATAAATGACGTTTAAAATAATATCCAACTTATCTACCTACAATTTAAATCAGCGCAGATTTATCCTGCTACCAAATTCCAAAAAATGTTTTAAAATGTTTCAACAAAACATTAGAAGTATAAAATGTAACATATCTGGATTATTACCTATTATGGCCAGTACTGGGGTGGATTGGGACTGTATTGTATTGACAGAGTGCTGGCTTCCTTCAACCGTTCTCTTACCCTCCTTAGATGGATTTAGCAGTTTTGCCACCACTAACAACCTCACGCAGAATGAAGGTGTAGTTGTTTACTGCAAGAACAACTTGTTTATCTCAGTTGACGAACCTGAAATAGAGGACGCAAACTGTCTTGCGATTACCATAAATAAAAATACAGTAGCCTTGGCCATATATAGGCCCCCCGGGTACAAAAATATTGATAAGTTTTTACAATCTCTCAACCATACACTATTAAAATATTCATCTAAGCAAAACGTTATATTACTGGGGGACATTAATATTAATATTGCCGAACACGGTGTTGATAACAATGTTTCTGCATATCTAGATATGATGGCATTTCACGGTATGATGCCTGCATACACAGCACCTACGCACAATAAAACATGTTTAGATCACACGTTCATAAAGACTAAACTGACAGCACGATGTCTTATACTCCAGACAACAATTACTGACCATAATAGTGTTGCTTTGTACATGGCTAGTCTTCCGAAACAAAAACCCGCCAAAATCATTAAGTTTTTAGATCACAACCGCTTAAATGAGGAAATTGAAAATACTGACTTTAGCCCGTTATACGCAATTAAGGACGCCAACGAGGCTGCTAATTACCTCCATAGTATACTTTATGCGGCTATCAGTAGCAACACAAAGGACATCAAAATATCAAACAGGAGAAATATTCTAAAACCGTGGATAACCCCAGGCATTCTCAGATGCATTAAAAATCGCGATAACCTATTTAAAAAAGTTAAAAAAAAACCAGATAATGAAGTATTTAAAACTACATATAAACGTTACCGAAATTTTTGTTCATCCTTATTAAAAAAACTTAAAAGAGACTATGATAAATTACAATTCCAAAATGCAGGGAAAAACACCAAAAAAATTTGGAAAATAGTTAAAGATATAACATACTCAACTAAACCCAAAGACAGCCCGATCGAACTAATTAGCACCACTGACCCCCAAAATTCCGCCAATAATATCAACGCATACTTCGCAAATGTTGGTAAAACGCTAGCTGAAAAAATAGCTAAGAATACCCTGCAAACAGAACCCGTTGCCTCTAACTTGTGCAGCCATTCGTTCTGCCTGCTCCCCACGGACGAAGGTGAAATTAGGACATTGATAGCTGGGCTGAAGAGCGATTGTTCGGTGGGGCTTGATATGATATCTAGCGACGTCTTGAAGGCAAATAAAGATGTATTAGCATCACCCATAACATACGTCTGTAATCTTTCTCTCTCAACCGGTGTATTTCCAAAGATCTATAAAAAATCAAGAGTTCACCCGGTACATAAAAGTGGTGACAGAGACTGTGTCAATAATTATAGGCCAATATCAATTCTCCCTACTTTATCCAAAATTTTAGAGCGCATCATTAACAAAAGACTTGTTCACTATTTGGAAAATAAAAATCTTCTGTCACAAGCACAGTTTGGTTTCAGAGCCAAAAGATCCACCGCTGATGCTGTGTCAGAACTAACAAATTATATAGTAAATAACCTTGATTCAAAAAGAAAAACATTAGGAATATTCTTAGACTTAGCAAAAGCCTTTGACACAGTCTCTGTCCCAATCTTGTTATCTAAACTCGAAAGCCTTGGCGTCCGTGATCTTCAATTAAAACTATTTAAAGATTATTTGACTGATAGAACACAATGTGTAAAAATCGGTACCACAACCAGTGAAGAAGTGCCTGTGACTTTTGGTGTTCCGCAGGGCAGTATTCTTGGGCCGACAATGTTCCTAGTATATATCAATGACATATGCCAGTTGAGTTTTCCAGATTCTAAAATTGTTGCATTTGCAGATGATACTGCTTTACTTTTCAGCGGAAACTCCTGGCATGAAGTTTTTGCTAAAGCTCAGTTGGGCATGAATACTGTGTCTGGATGGTTAAATAAAAATTTGCTGACTTTAAATACAGAAAAAACAACATATATACCGTTTTCCATTAAAGCTAGTGACAAACCGGATCCCTCTTTATGCATTATCTCCCATTTGTGCCCAAATGCAAATGACTTAAGTTGTCAATGTCCTAAACTCAAAAATACCGATTCCACCAAGTACCTGGGCGTAATTATTGATAGAAACCTAAAATTCCAAAAGCATGTAAATCTTCTATCAACAAGAGTGCGTAGATTAATAGTAATATTTAAGGCTTTAAGGAACACCGCACCAAGATCTGTCATAAAATCAGTTTACTATGCTCTCTGCCAATCGCAGCTTGAGTATTGTATCACCACATGGGGCGGCACATGTAAAACCCATTTCTTAAAGGTTGAGAGAGCACAAAGAGCACTCCTAAAGGTAAGCTTGTTTCTACCTTTTTATCACCCAACAACTGATCTGTACTCAAATTGGAAAGTACTCACGGTGAGACAGCTCTTCATCCTAAAAACGGTTACGAAACAACATTCCCTAACAACGTTCGAACCAGAAACTTTCAGAAACAAACGTCGCAAGCATCAAGTCTGCTGTGCATCGTCGTTCAAAACTAAATTTGCGCATCGGTTTTTCTGCTACCAGGGTCCAAATTTATACAATAAACTAAATCGAGACTTAACGATATATCCGTTACCAACGTCGAAATGCAAGTCAATGGTGTCGAATTGGTTGCAAAATTTGGATTATAGTGTTACAGAAAGTTTAATTCATTCAAATTAATTAGTACGATATAAGTAAGTCTATAACTTACACCAAAACCCTAACACGCACACATTATATATATTGACACTCAACGCTACTACTTGACACTTACACACACACACACACACACATATATTATGTACACAGATACAGGTGCTCCGATTAACTTTTGTTTACTTATTATATTTAAGTTTTTCGTTTTTTGTTATTTTTACCCTCAGTTATAATTAATTAAATTATTAGTTCTAAATCTCCATAAATATAAAACCTCAGTTTGTAATATCATATTACATTGTTAAAACTATTTGTTTCTTCCGTGGGGTGAGGACCTGGTGATTTGTATTACAGGCATTATATGCCCAACTCAAACACCAGCTCCTCACATTGCCAATAAAAAAATAAAACAAGCAGTCTGTAATAACCTACAATCAATAAGTGTATCATTGTGAGGAGAAATAAAGAATTTTTATTATTATTATTATATTATTATCCTAGAACTACTGAAGAAGAGAACTACTGAAAACTACTGAAAAATATTAGAAAAAAATAAGATTGCAAATAATATTAAAATAAACGTATGCATCAAAATATTTTTGATTAGTGTTCAAGTTTCCAAGATAAATTATAGCCTATATGTTGGCCAGACTTAATATCTATACAAAAAAAAAAAACATTCAAATCCGTCCAGTAGGTACTTTTTGAGTTTATCCCGGACATACATACAGACAAACAGATAAACAGACAAAAATACTAAAAATTATATTTTTGGCTTCGGTATCGATTGTAGATCACACCCCAAGTATTCTTTTAAAAAAATATTCAATGTACAGTTTTGACTTTCCTACTATTTTATTTTATGTATAGATTAGACAATTCGAAGACATGTGACATCTACCAACCCGCACTGGGCCCGCGTGGTGGATTATGGCCCACTCCCTCTCACAGAGAGGAGGCCTGTGTCCCAGCAGTGGGAACATTATAGGCTGATGATGATGAGACATAATGTGAAAAAAAAAAAATACCCACGGAATTCAGCGAAAATCATCGTGTCCGTAGAAATGCCCTCATATTGTTTTTCGTATCTTTTCTATGTCCGCCGTGTCGTTGATACGAATATGTGACGAGTCTTCGTTCCTTAAAAGGTACACGATCCCATTTGCTGTCCAACAGAAGTTGAAGCCGTGACTGTTTTTGAACTGCCTCGCCGAGAAATACATATTATTTCTGAGTCTTGTAAGTGAGAGTTTCCGCAACATAGAGAGGTTTAACCACGTACTTGGGATTGATTCATCTCCAGTTTTTCTACCAATTCTTTAATCAACAGTTCATCAGCCTTCCTTTCCGTCTCAAGAGTATTAATCTTTGACAAAAAATCATCGTATTTATTCGACATTAAATCCATGCCCGTTTTTAGTTCTTGGAACCTTTTTTCCTGTTCCCTTGAAAACGAGACAAACATTTCTTTGATAAGGACCATAATATCTGTATTTTCATCATCAAACTTCCGTTTTTTTTCGCTCTGCAATGTTGATAGCAACAGAATGGAGATCAGGTTCAGACTCACAAAGATGCAACGGTAGGTCAATCGCTCACTTAGAAAAGGTAAGGGCGGTGTTCCGTAAGTCCTCTGCCGGGTCCAAAGATGCTAACTGGGACGGTGACGCGACAGGCGCTTGTTGTTTTAGTGGCATAATGATACTAAAATTGACTTCAAAACGTTATAACAAGTACGACAACATACGATTAGCGATGTATTCTTCACAGACACGTCAGGGGTCAAGCTTATCTGGCTGCAATCAACGAATACAAAGGTTTTGTCTTTCCGTCTAGTGTAAAGAGAGCTCTGCTTTAACTGGGAGATGCGTACGCGTCCTTTTTAAGTGTAGCTGGCAGAAGTGTATGTATCTCTTTCTAGCTTGGTGATACGACGCTGTTGTAAGGCCCTTACTAAGTATTTGTAAGTATATAATACAAATACTTCTAAGTATTTGTCACACAGCTGTCTTGTTGTAGGTACGTTAGATTGTGTGTTGTAGAATAGCTTTTTTTTTCTTTGCGTGGCAAAATCATCAAATGAGTCCTCCCACCCCGGGCAGGGCGGGAGGGACTGTCAGACTTCTACTGACTATGATCTTTATCCACGGTGTCCTTCAATAGCCCTTTATGTTCCGGGGTCACGGTAAGGAAATAATCCCGCGACCCCGGCAGGCTTTGGCCCTCTGAGAGGGAGCCCCGTCATTATGCTGACGCTTTTTGAGGCGCGCGTGGGACACAACACGCCGTCGACCCGGGCATGGTCCATGGTCGGGCAGCGAGTTGCCCTTTACTCGCTGCCCGACGTCCGACGCCGCGGGCGCCTACCACTGCGGTTGGGGCAGAGGGAGGACGCTGTCCTCTCTCTCTCGCGGCCCGCCTCCTCCTTCACGAACATTACTGCTTCGCAGAGGGAGGCGAGGCGACCGCTTCCCACTCCGTCTCGCCCCGCAACATGGCCGCACCCAATGCCGGGCGCGAGAGGTCTCCGCCTATCGCCGCCATGAGGACACGTCGGTGCTCTGCCCAAGCGGGGCAGTCTTGCACCGTATGCTCTACTGTGTCCTCCGGGCGATCTTCGCAGTGGTGGCAAGCGGGCGTTTCCTCCTTCCCTATCAGACACAGGAACCTCCCGAAACTTCCGTGTCCGTTGAGGACCTACGTCATCCGATAGGTCAAGACGCCATGACGTCTCTCCAGCCACTCCTCAAAGAGGGGTCTTACCGCCGCGATTGCGGCGTGCCCGGAGTAGAAGAGCTTACTCACGGATTGAAGCAACCGCTCGTTTAACCGCTACAACTTTATGCACTCCTATTATTTCTCGTGAATTATTTTGTTTTAAATTTTAGAAATTAGCGAATTATTTAACTAATTAAAACTGGTAAGAACTCCGTGGCACGTCTACTCTTGACAGAGGTCCGAGGGGAAAAATAGTAATCTGTTACTGGTACCTGTTTATCAAATAATGGCCAAAGGCTTCGCCCTCTTGTATCAGATGTTTGCAGTGAGGGGTCGCCATACAGTCCAGCTGCGACTCATCGTTCAAATATAGATGTTCAGTTTGCGCCAATGATCGAAGACAGTCAGCTAAAAAAATAAAAACATTACAAAGTTTATTTCGGAACCATAACAAAAGAAATACAACAATTAGATCGATGATAACTGCAAAAATATAAAACTGCAGCGCAGCTAGCTACGCCCTTCTGCAGGAACAGAATGGAATTGATGCTCCGTGCAAAATAGTGCTTAAATTAACAACAAAAATAGTTAGTTAAAAACATTAATAAAACATAAACTTGCATCTGTTATTAGCACTGATGCGCTTCTTACCGCTTATCATGGTATAGTCGGATCTATACTAAGATTTGGCATTATATTTTGGGGTAACTCTGTCAATAAATAAATTATATTCAAGTCCCAAAAAAGGTGTATCAGGGCCATGTTCGGACTAAAAATTACTGATATTTGCAAACCCTACTTCATTAAGCATACAGTTTTAAGTCTTCCTTCATTATTTATTTATGAAGTAGCTAATTTTGTTCACACTAATCCCAAGCTATTTAAAAAAATGACAGATGTTACTAATCGAAGTCGTCGTGATATTAACAGGCTAGAAATATGTAGTTCGACCAAGCACAGCACTTGTGCATCAAAGTATCTTCTATTTGGCACCAATCATTTATAACAAAATTCCCAAACATATTAAACAATTACCAATTAGACTCTTTAAAATACAAATAAAAAAAAATCTTTTAGCTAAATGCTTTACAGCTTATCGGAATTTTTAAACGAATGAGTAAATTAAAAGCGTCTGCAATTCAATTGCGATATTTCTTTAATGTTAAATTGTTAATTAAGAATTAATATTGTTAACTTCCCTTCTATTTTCTTTTTTATGTTGTTGTTTGAACTTAACTTCACCCTATAATATATAGGTTGAAATATTATTTCAACCAAAAAATTTGTACGCCATACCTAGATGGCAAAACATGCAGCTACCTCACAATTTATTATTAAGACCTGTATATTGTATACCACTCATGTTTTATACAAATAAATATATCTGTCGGATCCGGTCAATAGTACGGACAGCAAACGAATCGTAAGCGCGCCATTTTGAGTATCACGTGGTCTGCGCGCGCTTATACAGAGTCGTGGTGTTTCATCGGGGCGGCGAGGAGCGCATTCAGTGCCTGACCGCAGCAGTGTGAAGACATCCCGAAACTGTACTCGATTCGTTGTGCCCAGTATAAGTGTAGTGAGTGTTTAAATTAAATTGTGTTTGATTTAATTTGTGATTTAAAATTAAAATAACCAAGTGAACCGCACCCAGTGTATTTTCATTGCACGAGACCCAAACTCTGCCCACATGATGCCTGAATCCGACGGAACAATACCGGTGGCTCCGACATCAGAATTGGGATCAAATCGTGCTAATGAAATTACACGCGGGAACAGTGACAATAACATTCAGTGCAAATGCAAACTTTGAAAACTCAGCCAGTGAATAACAAGTTTTTATTGCCGGAATTCGACCCCGACAAACCGGATTCCGATGCGCGGTCGTGGTGCGCCACCACCAACTTGTGTTTTAACGGGAGTGAAGTGGAGGGATGCCAGCTTATTTTGACGCTGAGCAAGGCGCTAAAGGTGAAGCGTCAACCTGGCTATCTCAAATAGCCTACAAAGGAATTTAAGGTACTTTTTACAACAAGATTTATTTC
This sequence comes from Agrotis clavis, assembly GCA_954870645.1. Lineage (NCBI taxonomy): Eukaryota > Metazoa > Arthropoda > Insecta > Lepidoptera > Noctuidae > Agrotis > Agrotis clavis. Next base: position 2,771,176 of record OX940943.1, read on the forward strand.
GCAAAGGCAGGTACCCTCATTAAAAAAAAATGAGTGGTGAAAAACCAAGTGATAAAGAAACATTACCCATGTTCGCCAGTCGTTTCATATCTGATGCGAAAAATGAACACTATCTGTGAATCATCGAAAACAAGTGACACCAAGCGAGGAAAAATAACGTCAATTAGGTGTTATAACTGTGCTAAAACGCCCATAAGCGTATTGAGTGCAGAAGTAAGGCGATGGATACGAAGGGAAGACCTACAGCATCAAGTCATGTGACGCAGCAGCCGGCATCGAAGACCATGGTGTGCTTCAAAAGTGGCAAGCCAGGTCACATAGCCGTGCGCTGTACGAGCAGTAGTGGCGGCAGTGGCAACGGACCAGTCCAAGGCACGGCGCGACGCGTCGATGTCTGCATCGTGCAACCACCATCAGACATGTTCCAACACAGGTGAATCGTTTCATTTTTACTTACGCCTCTGGTGCCTTGTGTTCTTTATGTTGACTATCGCTGGTTAAGCGTTAGTGAGTTAATATCGCTGGTTAAGCTTTTTTTATTATTACTGTCTAAGTGGTAGGATTTGTAACGCTGGTTAAGCGCTACAATGTTAAGAACTGGTTAATTACTTCAGTGATTTACTCTACTGCGTAAGTAGAGATGCATAGTGCTGGTTAAGTGCTGTGGATTTGGGGGAAATGCCTGAGGTTCAAGTACCATTTTGAAGTAGAGATGTTGAGTTGGATGATAGTGTTGAATCTTAGGTCGGCTGGTCGGACCGTACCAGTAGCTATTTCGTAGCCGTAATCCGTATCTTATTGACATCCCGGTGTCCATGGAAGCGCGGTGTGCGGATGGCACTGGCGGAGGTCGTGTATTGTGTGTTCATGGTGAACGGTGTGAAACAAACAGAGGTTTGTTATTGGGGCTAGTGTTAGCCACAGGCCACGAATTTGATTCCTGCTGTTTTGATTACAATATTGCTGCATTGTGATAATACAATTGCAAAGGTACTTGAATGCTCTGGGATTTCCGATCAGTCTTAATTAGATCCAAAGTTTAAGGGTCTGTTTAGAGTGATAAAGATTTTGAGATGGTGACCGTTACACATTGAAACCCTTGAATTCTAAGTGTACCTACAAACATTCCAACGGGTCATGTACCAGTCGAAGTTACCATAGATTCTGATTAAGTTGTGGTGAGAGGTCGAGTAAAACGGTCTATTGGCCGTCTTGTTTTCGACTGTACCAGTAGCCATTTCGTAGCCGTAATCCGTATCTTATTGACATCCCGGTGTCCATGGAAGCGCGGTGCGCGGGTGGCTCTGGCGGAAGTCGGGGTCTTGAGAGACCATAGTGTGTAGTCAGCGGGTGATGCACTCGGGCGATCCACGTGGTGGATGCGCACAGAAGTTCTGATCCATGCATTGGATGTGTGAAAGCAATGTGATTGCTGGTCGGCTAGAGAGCCGTGGCGTTAGAAGTTTTACTCGAAAGTTGAAGGTCACTGGAAAATCGGTAGTTTTTTGCAATAGAGTTGTGAAAGTAGATTCGAACGACTGTGGTACATGGCCCGGGGTAGTTGTTGGTGGCCCGGGGTGGTTGTTAGTGTCCTAGGGTAGTGATTGATGTATTTTCAATTGGCTATTCCCAATGTTTGATTTAGTTAAAGAGTATTGGTTTTAATGGTACAGTAGAGTTGAAATTTCCTTATTTTCACCAAAGAACTGAATATAGAGTTTGGTCAGGAATGACCGAGTGGAACAGTATTCTGTCGTGGACTATTTTGTGTTTCAGAGTGATTATTACACGAGGACGAGTGAAAAGAGTTCAAGGAGGCCTACATCAAGATGGTAGAAAGAGGCTGAAGAAGAAGAAGATCACACGAGGACGTGTTAATCGCAGGATGGCCGTGTCGGATCCGGTCAATAGTACGGACAGCAAACGAATCGTAAGCGCGCCATTTTGAGTATCACGTGGTCTGCGCGCGCTTATACAGAGTCGTGATGTTTCATCGGGGCGGCGAGGAGCGCATTCAGTGCCTGACCGCAGCAGTGTGAAGACATCCCGAAACTGTACTCGATTCGTTGTGCCCAGTATAAGTGTAGTGAGTGTTTAAATTAAATTGTGTTTGATTTAATTTGTGATTTAAAATTAAAATAACCAAGTGAACCGCACCCAGTGTATTTTCATTGCACGAGACCCAAACTCTGCCCACATGATGCCTGAATCCGACGGAACAATACCGGTGGCTCCGACATATCTTTATCTTTTATCTTATATCTATATAAAAATAATTACAGCAGATTATCATTTGGGGTGTGAGCTTGAGTGTCAATGAGCCGTGTGTGTGTGTTTGTGGCATCAAGTGTTGTGTGCGATTTTGTAGAGGTGTGTGAGTGAGTGATGAATATTTTATTATACCACAAATTTCTCTGTTTCATCATAATTTTGCGATTTTAATCAGCAGGGCTATTGGCTAACCAGTGGGAAAGTGTAGCTATCGGATTGGTTACTGGACCAGGGTTGGCATGATTAAAACAAGTTGTTTTAAAACACATGTTTAAAACAGTGTTTAAAACAGTTTGAAATTAAACAGTGTTTTTTATTACATGTTTAAAAACAAAGATTAAAACAAGTTTAAAACATTGTTTAAAACAGTACGAAAAAAAACATGTTTTAAAACTACTTTTCATGTCGCAATAACTGAATATAAAATGAAAATAAAATAATAAGTAGGTATTTGAGTCTGAATAGTTCAACATAAAACCAATCGAGTCTCTATTGCTGTTATATTTTTGAACTTTCAATGGCATTGTAATTGACTTAATCATTTTTTTTTTTATAAACCGTTGCCCCACTATAGGAATTTCTACTGTGTCGTGGGTGCGTTTACAAACATAATATAAACTCAAACATTATTTTATAACAACAACATTATTTTTATGTTATTTATGTATTTCATTCAATCAAACAAATATCTAAGTACTGGTACTTAGATATTTGTTTAAATAAAATAATAGTAAATCCTGGGATTTGTATGGGACAAGATAGCACCTATTTTTGAAACATTATCATATTTAATAATTTCAAAACAATTAAAATTGTAACAATTTTAATTAATAAACAACATTAGTCATAAATAAAAAACGTAAACGTCGATCCCTAATGTCGGCTGTCGAAAGAAATTTGGTAATTCCCCTATTTTTTTGACATATAAGTAGATCGGTGTTTCTCAGTCCATTGTTCATAAGGTAAAGCCCCGCACCGTGGCGCGGGGATATACCTTATGAACAATGAACTATTCTACGAACGAATAGGGATACATACCTACCGGGTGAATGTGAAGCGTTTGATTACGCAACATACAGATAAATGTTATCTATTGATCGTTTTTTTGTAAATATCTAATTTATAAGGGCGAGTTTATAAAGATCTAGCCTAGAAAAGAAATATAGTCGAATTAATCTTCTATCTATACTTATAATAAATCTGTAGAGAGGTCAATTCTGTACATGAAATATATTTCCAAAATAACTATCAGGGGGTGATAAGGGATCGATACTGATGCCAAAAATGCAATTTTTAAAATTATTGTCTGTCTGTCTGTCTGTCTGTCTGTCTGTCTGTCTGTCTGTCTGTATAACCGTTATAGAAACAGAAACTACTCGACGGATTTTGACGAAACTTGGTACAATTATTTGTCATACTCCTGCGGTGGTTATAGTATACTTTTCATCACGCTACAATCAATAGGAGCAGAGCAGTGAAGGGAAATGTTAGGAAAACGGGAGAAGTTACTCCATACACGCTAATCTTCGGAACTACTGGACGGATTTGATTGGTTTTTTTTTTGTTGTATAGCTGTATAGCTGGGCAACATATAGGCTATAATTTATCTTGGAAACTTGAACACCTGATGCAGAACTGCAATAGATCAGCTAAACTATAAGAGATACAAAAATAGCGCCATAGCAAAAATTGTTTCGCGTGATGAGCATTTTCTGCTGAGAAAATAAATTTGAAGAAATGGAACACCTGATGTGGAACTCCAAGAGCCCAGCTACACTATTACATATACAGTAATGACGTCTTAGCAAGAGTTGTTCAGCCTGATGAGCACTCCCTGTTGTCGTATAAAAACGGAAGATCTGGAACACCTGATGTGGAACTCCAAGAGCCCAGCTACACTATAACATATATAGGAATGACGTCTTAGCAAGAGTTGTTTAGTCTGATGGGCATTTCCTGTTGACTTACAAAAATGAAAGATCTGGAACGTCTGGAATCGTCATGCGCGTCCCGTTGTTTTCCCGTCCCCGGCTCTAAGAATTCGACATCAGACGTTTCAGATCTTCGATTTTGACGACCCCATTGTCGCTGGCATAAGCAACAGGATCCGCGTACGAAGTCGCTGGCAGAAGCTAGTTTGAAATAATGCCCTAAACTAAAAAAAAAAACAAAAAAAACACTTGTTTAAAACATTTTGAACTGTTTGTTTTATATAATTAAATAAAAACTGTTTTTTTTCCAACCCTGTACTGGACACCTCTATATTTATCGAATGATAAGCGGCTATGTTGAGGAGTGCCTGTAAAGCCTTAGATTAGTTGATTTTAGGGAACATTTAATTTAGGCATTTTTAAATTTTTATCTTAAGAGCAAAATTTTCATGTCTAATTTCATCAACTACCTCCAACAAAAAAATTATTACGTCGTTTCGTTTTCAAGTTAGGTATAATAAAACAACAATTTGACAGTGATAAGTGAATTAAGTGTTAGGTATTACTTTAAGATCGTCTCCTCTGTTGCCAAAAGAGAAACACAAAAGAAAGATCGTCTCCAAAACTAAAAAAATTAATAAAAACTTTTTCAAAAAAAAATGTAACCGCCTTCAAAAACAATCACAAAAAAGTGTAAAATAATCTACAAAATAACTTTTCTTTCGGAAGTCGGTCTTTTTAGCCACCGACTTCCGAAAGAAAAGTTAAATGTAGATTATTTTACACTTTATTGTGATTGTTTTTGAAGGCGGTTACATTTTTTTTGAAAAAGTTTTTATTTCACTTATTTTAGTTTAAATATTCAACCCGAATTCTTGTCAAGAACATTATTTTCTTACAATATGTGCACTAGAATTTTGTAATCAATAAGCTAATAAAATTCCATATCTCAAAAATTACTGAACCGATTTGATAAAACTTGCAGTATTCTCTAAGTTAAATGATACCTAGTACAACAAAAAAAGAATTACTTAAATCGGACTTGTCGTTCCGGAGATATGCGAACACAAAGTAAATCAATCGATGCCTACTCCTTACTGTTAAGGAGTTGTACCTTCCATCATCAGGTCATCCACCTGAGATGATGATTATCAGATGCAAATACTTGAACAGCTTTAGAAAATATAAGAAAATGGTACTATCTGCCTATAAAATTTGAAGGTTGCCCTCGATTTCCCGGGGATCCCATCATCAGATCTTGACCTGATGATCATGGGACCAATTCGAAAGTATACCCTTTCAAACAAAAGTAAAAATTTCCAAATCGGTCCAAGCGTCTTCGAGAAATCGGGGAACATACATAAAAAAAAAAAAAAAAAGATTCCGACGAATTGAGAACCTCCTCCTTTTTTTGAAGTCGGTTAAAAATAGACTTATTTTTATGACTAATTCACTTACTACGATTAGATTTATACGACTAATTTACTTTACGACTTATTTTTATATTTATAAATGACTGATGTTCAAACCAGGGAACGAAAACTTTTATAAATTACGGTACAGGTATTGAAGAATTTCGGTTATTTTTCAGACTTAGGTTACCGCTATCTGGGTAACCAGACCGAAGAATAAAAAACTTTTTGAAAAAAAGGGAACCGACTTATGAAAGAAAAGTTATTTTAAGTTTTTTTTGTGTTTGGTTTTGAAGTCGGTTCCCTTTTTTTCAAAAAGTTTTTTTTTTCCTTTTTAGTTGAAATATTCAACAACACAAATCTTCATAAAATCGGGTCATTGAAAATCTACAATCCTAGTAAGTGACAAAAACGGAACTATGCGAGCAACTTCACAAGTTATCCATTATTGTTATACACTAAAACCTTCTCCAGAATGTAACAAACACTTTTCTGAAAACTGCATCAAAATCGGTTCAGCCAAACGCGAGATAATCGCGGACAAACATGCAATCGTCTCTGAAAATCTACGATCCAAGTAAGCAAAACGAATCCACACGGGCAACGTCACGGGATATCTACTAGTGTTATATACTAAAACCTTCTCTAGAATGTAATGAACACTTTCCTGAAAACCGCATCAAAATCCGTTCAGCCAAACGCGAGATAATCGCGGACAAACATACATACATACATACAGGTCGAACTGAGAACCTACTTTTTTTTTGAAGTCGGTTAAAAACGTAACCTCTATTCAGGTTACCGTTTTAATACCGGTTACCTAAAAATCGCTCCTTCCACCGAATAATATCGTAATGTGATATAACGATACTTTGCGTTTTATTGCATATTCATCATGTAGGTACTCTCTTACACTTTGTCAATTTTTTTTGCATTTTTCCTATGAGTACATTACAAATTTGTATTAATATAATAACCAATCCATAGCCCTTATATTCCGTTACAGATTTATTGTACTTATTTACGTGAATAATATCGCTTCAAGTGATTACGGATAGCACTGATAATAAGAATTTCAATATGTTACAATAACGATATTATTCGAGTAAGAACAGCAAAATCGTTTTAATTATAGTAAAGTTTTTCCCACGTTTTTATAAACTCACTTTTCTTGTTTGTTTATTTGTTTGTTTGTCGTTCCAGTTGGACTTTGCAACTCAATTTTTTAGCAATACTACTCCTGTAGAGATTTTATTTCAAAAATATGGCAATGCTGGTAATTATTTATTAATGTATTAAAAAAAAAAATAGCAATTACTTTTGCAATAGTTAACCTAGGTGATCTACACTCAATCTACGATTGCTGTATTATCTATTAACGCGAGAATAAAGAAAGGGATATAATAATTCGAGTATGTGGCATACCACCCCCAACGGACATTGGCCCTGGTAACACACAACATTCGCACACTGAGGACCGATGAGAAGATTATCGAGCTGGAGGAAGAATTGAGCAAAATGCAATGAAATGCGAAGACAGGGTCAGGATACGATAGTTCTAGATTCCGGCAACATGCTCTTCTACCGGGAAGGAGACCTAAATCCCAGGGTGGTGTTGGATTTCCCGTCCGCGGGTCTCTCATCAACAACGTTATGAAAGTCGACAGTGTGTCGAGTAGGGTAGCATACCTTATACTCAGAATTATCAACTGGTATTCGTTAAAGGTCATACAGGTCATATGCACCGACCTCGATGATGAAGTAGAGGCATTGGATGAGGAGATATCCGAGGCCATACATACCTCCGAAACGTACTTCACCGTTGTTATGGGGGACTTCAATGCAAAGGGCGCACGGAATGGCGATAAGTTGAGAGTGGGGCCATTTGGGTATGGGCAGCGAGGGGCCAGCGACTGGTCGACTTCATGGAAAAGGAAGAACTTCATTTAATGAACTCCTACTTCCAGAAGCGGCCATCCAGGAGGTAGACGTGGATGAGCCCCGATGGTACTATCAGAAATGAGATCAACTTCATCATGACGACCAAGAAGCGAATATTCAGTGATGTCTCTGTGATCCCCAAGATAAAAACCGGTAGCGATCACCGAATCGTCAGAGGCACATTGAATATTAATGTGAAGCTTGAAAGGTCTCGTCTCGTAAAGTCTACGCTCCGACATAGTCCTGCCCACATCCAGAACCCCGAAGACTTTCAACTGGAACTGCACAATCGCTTCCAGTGCCTAACCGAATGCGAAACTGTGGACGAGATTAACAGTGGGTTGGTGGAAACTGTCCAAGCTGTGGGGTTCAAATTCTTTAAGACCCCGCACCGCAATAAGTCTCAAAAGCTCTCGAACGGAACCATCAAGTTGATGCAAGACCGGACCGAGATGAGGCTGCAATCTTCAGCTGAAATGTTGGAATATGGCAAACTCAATAGACGAATCTCTTAATCAATGCGACGTGACCTGCGTGCCCATAATGTGGCATGGATCAAAGAGGTGATCGAGCGGAACCAGGGCTCAAAAGTCTTCGCAAAAAAATCGTCTATTAGGCAAAGCCAAATGACGAGGCTGAAGATTAATGACGGCAGCATCATTTCGACGAAACCGGAGATCCTGAGAGAGCTTGAGAGGTTTTACGGACAGTTATACACAGTCATCAACACCCAGTGTCGGTACAGCTCGAGACGCAAGAGCTAAACTGACTCGACACTGCACTGAGGATAATATCCCGGACATCAGTCTGTATGAGATTAGAATGGCTCTTAAACAGCTCTAGAATAACAAGGCGCCGGGTGAGGACCGAATCACAACTGAACTTCTGAGAGCGGGTGCAAAACCGGTACTTTTAGTTCTCCAGAATTTATTTAATTCCGTCGTATTCAAAGGTACTACACCAGAAGCATGCCACGGGAGTGTGGTTGTTTTCAAAAAGGGTGACAACACCTTGTTGAAGAACTACAGGCCAATCTCATTTCTGAGCCATGTATACAAGCTGATCTCAAGAGTCATTACGAACCGTCTCGAAAGCAGGTTTGATGACTTCCAGCCTCCCGCCAAAGACGGGTTTCGAAAAGGTTTTAGAACCACAGACCACATACACCGTCAGATTATACAGAAGACAGAGGAACTTCAAACGTTGATGGAGTAGGTTATCTATTTTAATGTTCAGTGATAAAACATGAAATTAAGAGTCCGAGCAACTCTTGATTACATGCTTGTTGTTTTTTTATATTATATTTAACTTGAAAATGAAACGATGTGATAATTTACATGGGCCTCAGTGGGCCCTAATACAAAGTCGAGAAAATAAATTGGCACATTTCGGGTTGGTCGTTTCCATGGAGAAGAACCGGCAAGAAACTCCATGGTTACTCTTTTAAAAAATACTTATTTGCTTTTACAATATTAAGGCGCTCCCTCACCGAGAGCATTCGCGTGTAATGTAAGGGCGCTCCCTCACCGCGAGCATTCACATGTAATGTACGTTACAGGTTCGAACATTCCAAGACAATAGAGCATCAAATTGCACACTTTTATGGTACATTACAGGTTCCACTTTGAGCATTACATTACAGTACTACCTCCCTGACTAACGAGCATTCGCGTATTTTAGTATCGATTTGATACAAGGTCCACATTCTGATGCTCGATTGTCTTCCCTCACTGATGAAGTGCTCGAATCTGTAACGTTACATTACAGGTGAATGCTCGCGGTGAGGGAGCGCCTTTATTGTTACAGTTTGGTTTGCATGAATACTAGAAAATATCGTAGGCATGATAAGAAGAGGAAACTTTTTATGAAACAATAATGCTAATAAATAAATTATGTTTTTTTTTGACGGAACGTTGTGTTCCACGCGCGTTTCAAGCAGCTGGCAGCAAAGTGACGAGACCCCCATAGACCATACGCCTGCCGGGGTCGTAGTACTATCTAAGCAGGTTACCGTGACCCTGGTGCATAAAAGATAATTGAAGGAACACGGTGTACAACACGAACGAACACGTATATTTTTAGTCAATACGAGTCTGAAAGTCCCCTTGCTCCACTCAGTGCTGCAGGACTCATTTGATGATTTTACAAGCCTAAAAAAAGATATACTGCACCTCTTTCTGGATGGCCATGGTTCAATCTGTCAACATATTGTTCCCATTTTCCATAAATATTTTCCAATTGTGTTTCATTGTAAAACTCCGTTTGACTCAGTAGATCTAGATTCAATGTATCTGGAGGCCTTCGCCATGATGTTGCGTTGTAAAACAGTACCCCCACTAAAAACGATCAACATGTTCAAATGACAGAAGTTTCAACCATAAACCATTAGATTAACAGCATGACGGTGCTTTTCTACCTAAGATGTGCTATGTTACGTTAGGATGCGTTTGTTATTCCACCAATAATTATTCCTTAGCTTCCATAGCATAGCGCAGGTGGAAATGGGTTCAACTAAGCTACGTTTTTAGGGTTCCGTACGTCTGAATACAAAAACGGAACCCTTATTTATAGGATCACTCGAGTGTCCGTCTGTCTGTCGCTTACAGTCAATTATCTCCGAATCCACTAGACCGATTAAGTTGTTTGGTACACATAATATCAATTCCTGCGACCCAAGCACAGAGGTGTGACGTGAATAGATGAAATCTGTATATGGGAGGTAATTTTTTGGGGGAAGGGGAAAAAAATAATATAAAATAAAACCTGCATCGTTGAGAAGATCTTAAATATATTTTTTTGTAATTTTAAAATAAATAGTTTTAAAGTTATTCAAGAAAATAGACGAAAATTGACCATTCCACCCCCTTATCTCCGAAACTACTGAACCTAAAATTTTGAATACAGAATACAGAAATTAGTTTTCTACTTATACAATCTTCAATTATTCGTAAATTTATCAGATTTAAAAAAACGTGATAGGTAACATCGTACGGAACCCTCTTCACGCGAGTCCAACTCGAACTTTGCCGTTTTTTTTTTTAAATGGAAAGATGCGTGCTATGGCTGCGTGCTCTGGATGGTCGAGAATGGTGTAGATGTAGGCTTGTCTATACATCGCATAGCCCCAGCAGCGCATCATCCTCGCACAGCGTTCTTGGGCGGCGCATCTCCTTAACACATCTCACTCGATAAGTAGCTCATTAGTGGAAACCGTCACATACTTTCGTACCGTATCTTTCACATTGTCACAGCACAGCTGCATAGCACATTTCATGTGGAAAAGCTCCCTACGAATAAGAAAATATTTAACCTTTATTTTCTTCCTCATTTTCTCCCATTGAGCGATAATTGTCAAACAAAATATCGTTCTTCTCAAATAGTTTTTCCAGACGTGATTGTATGCTAGAAGGAATACTCTTTTGTTTCTGCCGCGAAAGTTCTCTCAGATTCACTGAAATGGGAAAATAACCGTTTTACGAGTACTACAGAAAAGTTAAACATCGGTTCACAAGTGTAATAAAAGTGTCTGTACTACAAAACGGCATTTTGACGTTGATAAAAGGTCCATTTTGCAGTTACACTTTTTCAGATAAGTGTTTAACTGATGTTTAAATGTTTAATTATTATAATTATTATCTCTTTATTCATTTTTATACATATTATTTTACATTATTAAATGTTATTAAATTAATTACAAAAGTTATAAACATTTACCTAAAAATATAAAAAAAAATAGTGTTCCACCGGTGTGGAAGCGGGGTTCCAGCTACCGGTGGTTAGGGCTCCAGAGACAGGAACCTCCTCACAATACGAGCCGACTATTAAGAAGTACTGCCTTCTGAATCAGGCCCTTGATCCAACCCCCTAAGGAGAGCCTCGAAAGGTGTTCGTCGAGGCTCTTTGCCATCAGGCCATTGGCCGTTACGCCAATCGGCACAATGATAGCCTAGCTCACATTCCACAATATGTCGACAACCTCGCGCGCTAGATCGAGATATTTGATTTGTTTATCTTTCTCAGCTTTAGGGCCCTTCGTACACACGGCGACTCAAGTTTCCGATACCTTACGGCTTCAGTATCCAGGCGACTCTCGCAATAGAAATCCATATACGTTCGTACACATGCACGCGACGCGCGACGCAAATCGGGCGCTACCTATATATTATGTTGACATCGCCGCTACTTGAGTTTACTTTCAAGATGGCGGAACAATTTATTTACCATTATTAATTTTATTCACAGAATAAAGGGTTCCGTAGCATATTCTTGAATCATTTTTGGAAAGTAATTATTTTAAAATGATAAAAAAATATTTATAATCCTCATAACAAATCTTAATTTGGTATGCAGTTTTATTAAAAAGTTGGGAGAGATGGTTTTTTTTTTCTATTTCATTGAATGTAATGTTAAAAATAATTTTAAATTAATTACGAATAAAGTCTTTGGATTTGGATTACTGTTAGGTTCGCAGGAAATTAACTGTGAAGGGCGGACTGTCACACGACTGATCTTATAAAGATTCCGTTTTTTTTTTGAACCTACGGAACCCTAAAAAATATACTTTGATCGTCACAGTCATGTGTCAGACATTTTATATATTCATATTCTTGACCACCCATCATGACCTTCTGACGCGGCGCTATAGGCGACGCAGTACTATTAGGTGTTCTATGACGAAACTCTAGTATCGGAAACTTGCGTCGCGCTGTGTACGAAGGTTCGTACACAAGGCGACGCAAGTTTCCGATACCTTACGATTTTGGTTTCCAGGAGACTATCGCAATACAAATCCATAGAGGCTCGTACACAGGTCGCGTCGCCGACATTTTGGTGATGCGTCGCCGACTCTAGTCGCTCGTAAGTTTAAGCTAGTTTAAGGTAGATTTTTGTGGAACTGCTATCTATTTTTAAGATCTCATGTAAATGTACCAAAAGTCACACTAATAAATTGATTTGATTTGATTGATTTGATTCGCTACTCATCTGTCAAGATCGCCGATACCCAAGTCTGCGCGATTTTTAATCGACGAAAAATTTGTATCTATTATTTTAAAATTTATTATTAAATATCAAATTTGTATCCGAGGTAGAAAAATATCCATGTTTGTATCATTACAATTAATAATAATAATATTCCACAACTATCACACAACGCCATCTCGTCCCAAGCTAAGCAGAGCTTGTGTTATGGGTACTAGACAACTGATAAACATACTTATATATTTCTAAATACATAAATATTATAGATAAATTACACCCAGACACAGAAGAAATGATCGTGCTCATCACACAAACATTTGTCCTGGGTGGGAATCGAACCCACGTCCTCCGGCATAGCAGTCAGGGTCACTAACCACTAGACCAACAGGCCTGTCAAATTCAAAAGAATATTCTAATAAATATAGTAAGGAATAAGCTTTTTTTTTACGTGGTAAAATCATCATAATATATGAGTCCTCCCACCCCAGGCAGGGCGGGAGGGACTGTCAGACTCGTACTGACTGAAATCCACGGTGTCCTTCAATAGAACCTTACAAAACGCTAGCGCGATCTAACTCGACGACAACGCCATCTATCGAGCATGGTGTTGTCAAACTTTTTGCACTTTTATAAATTATTATGGTTTCGTTACAAACATTACTACTTTAACCCAGCTTCGTCATGTACTTGCACATACGACAAAAATAAAGTTATTAAGAAAACGAAAACATTAAAAAAACCTATTCAAATCTGAAATTTGAATAGGTTTTTTAAACCACGGTCATCATCATAGCAGTAAGGGCGTCAGCGTTCCGGTGCAAAATAAAAGAAAACTATAAAATAACCTAGAAAAAAGAAATGGAATAAAACTCGAAAAAACAACTGAAACACGAAAAAAGAAAAATTCTATGTTTACCTGGTGATTGAACCCATGGTCACCACCATGAAAGTCAAAGCTTAACAAATCGAGCTACCTTGTAGCCGGTTCGCGCAGCGAAATTATGAACCATAATTTTTTTCTCTAATTTTTACGTGAAAATACGGAGAAATCGAATTTTCCCAGACATGGGACCTATCTAGATTGATTTTTCTCATCTATACGCGCCAATTTTTAATTTCAAAAATTTGAAATAGGAATGCGCTCGCTATTTTAAAATAGAAGCATTTTAATTTATGTTAGGAGATGTACCATTTTGTGTTTTGTACGTATTTATTAAGGTTGAATATGGTGGCCGAATAGACGATTTGAGTGTTACGACTCGAATCGCCGCTGTGTACGGATCGTGCGCTACTAGAGTCGCGCGACTTAGGTACTCGACTGGAGTATCGGATACCGGAGTCGCCTTGTGTACGAAGGGCCTTACGAGGTTCTCGTCATGCGGGATGGGAACATCGATTATAATTGCGCGTCGCGCTGATCTATCTATCACTACTATGTCAGGCAGAATGTAGTAGTAGTAGTAGAGCAGTAATGATAGGCAGATCCCAGTACAACGTTACATGGTCTTTCTCGATAACTGGGTCAGGCACATACTTGTAATACGGTACCTCAGATTCCACAAGTTTGTATTTCAACGCAAGTTGCTGGTCCTTGCAACACAGAGATAATATATCTAATGGATTCACCTGGACGATGGCATGCCCGACACAGTTCAATCGTCCCATCCTTTATAATATGTCTCCGGTAGTTGTTCGTCAATATAACTTTGTCCATAATCGCACAGACAAAACCTCCAGTTTCCCCGAAGAGGTCACTGAAACGTAGCCAGGACACGGACGCTAGAAAATATACATCGGGCCCACGAAGAGACCGGTAGAAGCGTTTGTAGCTCCTTGCTTTGCCATACCTCCTTGCGGTCTTCGGTACTGAGTATCACAGGTTTGTGCCAGTTCTCTTTAGCCATGGATAGTGGGGTGAGTCCGTTGTCCACTGTGACCACATCTCGGTGCACACACACTTCCATTTTCAAAACATATTCTCTGAATTATTTTCAAAAAAATATTCTCTAATATTATTTTTATTTAAAGATAAGTTCGCGTTTGACTACTATCTCGCCTAGAAGTAACCTGTTCACTTTCGACTTGCCGGCAGGGAATTCTAATCCTTAGTGTGCGTACAATAAAGGTATTGGCAAAACACATTGTACGTACCGGAGTAATATCCACCATAATATATCAATAGCGCATTGCCGTACGTCTTGTAGTCCGATGATGGAAAGGGCCAGGCGTAATCAAGTTATGCAGTTCCATCGCACACTCTCCGAAATGTAACCGATAAAAAACCGATAGGCTAGCAACATGGCGACGATGTTCAAGGCTTTGAATCGACCAGAGCATCGTTACCGATTAGCCTCTTGGCCCGTTTTTCTATTGACTCAAGTGCATCTAGTTGGAATTTAGCGGATCCATCCCAAAGGTGGAGTACTGACTCCATGCATGACCGCGCTTTATAGGTACTTATAAATTAAGCAGCTGTTTAGGCGTGAAGTACTTTCTCACCTTGGAGAGGATCTCCAACTTTTTCACGGCCAACTGAGCCTTTGCCTCAATGAATGGATCGAAATTGAGGGTTGAAGAAGGTCAAGATGGTCCGTTATCGGTATGGTCACACCTCGGAAAGATGGAGCCGAGTGGAATTGGCTCTTTTTTGCGGAAAAAAGACACGCCTGAGTCTTAGTAGCATTGCACCTGAACAGATTCAATTCACCTCATTCTGAGAAAGCCTCCAAAGACAGGTTCAAGCGCTCAACCATGACCTCTCGAAAAGACCGCCGTTCCCAAGGGTTCCGGTTTAAGCAGGTCATTTATGTGAAGCAAAAACAACGTTGCTGAGAGCACCGGCCCCTGAAGTACTCCGGCGTTAGTTTATACATTAACAAGGGGAATCAATAGCAAGCAATAAACAATGAGCAGAATAAAAAAAATACTCAGAAAATAAAAACTACTGAACTAAATTGAATGGATTTTATTGGGACTTAACGACAAGTATTTTGCACATAACAAAAACAAATCAATAATACACATTACATTGAGAAATTCGTCCTCTTTGAAGTTCGTAAAAAATAACATAATTATAATCAATCCTTACCGTCTATCATAAATACTCCGAAATGCATCATGTAATCATAATCTTCTTGCCTCGTATAAAAATCGACCACCTTTTCCACTGCATTTAAATAATGGACAAAATCCGATTTTATTGGTAGATCCTTAATAATTTCTTTTTTGGCAACTACATTATATTTTAAAACAAAAGTCGGAATTAAAAACACAAAGACTGAAATAAATCTATTCCTGCATAACGACATAATCAGTGTCAGTTTTATTACGTGGATTTTTTATCTCATGAATAGCCTAGATGTTGAACTATGTCTGTAGGTACTCTCATTAAAACTTGTCGACTTCCATTGAGGACGTGAAATTAAAGATTATCTTTTAATTTAACGAGAATAATTGATTTCAAACAATTTTGAGTGAATTGATTAATTACTACTAGATAAACTTCATCGTCTACAGGGCCCGATCTAGTAATTTTGCCAGTATTTTTTTCTAGAGTGGTGAAATCACCAAACAAGTCCTCCCAAGCCAGAGCGGGACTGTCTTACTGTACTGATTACAATGCACGGTGATCCTTCAATAGCCCTTTACATTCCAGGGTCACGGTTAGTTGATGAGACAGACCCACGACCATTTTTTTTTTAAATAAATAGTTTGAATTTGAATTTTCGGCCCCTGGTTTTTCCATTGACATAAATGTATTCTTCAGAAAAGATACATCTTAATCATCAAGCTGTTTCGTTTCCTTGCTAGGTATGGGACTCTTTTCACTTGTGCTATTTTTCTGGTTTTTGGCAAATCTTGATCAAGCACTTCAGCACGTACTCCGTCTTCCGCATCCAGTCTGTTCCAGCCACTTACTTAAGGTCTTCGCTCCATCTAGCTGGTAGGCGTCTTTGATCCTACACTATGCTTGGCGGTGCGAGGTCTCCGTTCCAGGATTCGTCATGGAGTGACGTATTATGATTTTTAAATAGTCGTAGGTATTATGGTCATCAGTTTTGGCTTAAATACGCAAAAAATAAGAGTCTAATTTAACCGCCTTCAAAAACAACCACAAAAAAGGTTAAAATAACTTTTCTTTCGGAAGTCGGTGGCTTTGTTTTATTATTTCGTTGTCTTTTTTGCCACCGACTTCCGAACGAAAAGTTATTTTGTAGGTTAAGTTTTTTTATTTTACCCTCTTTAGTTTAAATAGTCAACCCAAATTCTTATCAAATACATCATTTTCTTACATGTGCACTAGAATTTTGTAATCCGTAGCACCGGTATTAACATCGCTCATGTAGGCATAATAAGCTAAATTAATAAAATTCCCTATCTCAAAAACTCTGAACAGATTTTGATGAAATTGTAGTATTTCCTAATGTGAACGATCCCTAGCTCAACATAGAACCCGGGCCGACGACGGCACGTTGTGTTCGACGCGCGCCTCAAGGAGCGTCAGCATAATGACGGAGCCCTATAGAGGGCCACAGCCCTGCCGGGGTTGCGGGACATACGTATAGGTACCGTGGCTCCGGTACACAAAGGGCTACCGAAGGTCACCGTGGATTTTAATCAGGACTCATTTGATGATTTTACCACGAAAAAAAAAAGTGCAATAAAAAAAGAATTTTGAAAATCGGTCCGGGTACATATTTGAATATCGAAGATTAAAATATCTACGCTTAAAATATCGATGTTCAAAATATCGAAAAAGAAAATATCGAATGACCATAAAATCGAAAATTAAAATATCGAAAGTTTAAAATATCGAATGGTTAAATGATCTACGTCCAATATATCTAAAATCTAAATATCTACAAAAGTTACATCGAAAGATCTAAATATCGAAATACAGATTATCTAATGTCCTAAATATCGAAGTACAGATTATCGAATGTCCGAAATATCGAACCTAACTAGGTAAGTCGACGGAGCCCCGCTTCGCGGGGCTCCTATTTCTGTTTGCAAGGTTTAAAGTAACCTAACACGAAGAGGATGGCGGGGTCTTTCAGACCCCGCCTCCTCTTCGAACCTAACCTGTCCGAGTCGGGGTGCCCCAAGTTCCGAGCTCGCTTCGCTCGCTCTTGCATCCGAAGTCCGTCCAGCTACCTTGTTGGGTGGTAATCAATAATTTGACTAAGGACGCAAGAGCGAGCGAAGCGAGCTCGGGACTTGGGTCACCCCGACTCGGACAGGTTAGGTTCGAAGAGGATGGCGGGGTCTGAAAGACCCCGCCATCCTCTTCGTGTTAGGTTACTTCAAACCTTGCAAACAGAAATAGGAGTCCCGCGAAGCGGGGCTCCGTCGACTTACCTTGGTAGGTGGTTATCAGCAATTTGACTAAGGATGCAAAAGCGAGTCCGACTTTTTATCCGGTTTCTGTCCGATATTTCATCTAGTAGGTATTTTTAACGTGGATATCATGAACTTAGATATTATGAACTGCGATGTTTTAAACGTTGATATTTTGAATTTCGACATAACGTCTTTCGATATTTTGAATCATTCGACATTTTAATCAGTCGACATTTTAATCTTCGACGTTTTAAGCGTAGATGTAACATTTTTCGATATTTTGTTACAATCGATATTTTAATTTTCGATATTCTGAACATCGATATTTTAAGCGTAGATATTTTAATCTTCGATATTCAAATATGTACCCATCGGTCCACAATTGGCGGATTATAATCGCGTGACAAACACGCAAAAAGTAAAGATCATCATATCATCCAAGTAGCCGATATTAATAATAATGCTCACAAAATAAAAAGTATTGAACCAAATTGGATGAAATTTTTATGGGACCAAATGGCGAATATAGGTACTGCATCGAACAAAAAACTACTACGAACTTTAACCTTAGAGTAAACGATGTACATACATAAAAAAAACCGACTGAATGAGCCGAGAACCTCCTCCTTTTTTGAAGTCGGTTAAAAATCTTTCCAAATGGCGAACTAGTTAGTTTTTTTATACATTTTGTTCGTTCGACTAATATTTTGTAGTTGTTAGTTCTACACTGGTACACTGGTATTTTAATCTAGAGATGTGAGAATATCTGAACATAAAACCTGATGAACATATTATACACGGCTATAGTAGACATGCTGACTTATTTTTATTTTCAAATAAAAACATCTATAAACAAAAAAATTAAAAAAAAACCCCGACATAAAAACCAAGTTCCCCTTTAAAAAGTAAAAAAATAGGTAATAAAAAAACTCAACTTATTAAGTGTTTTATTAATATTTATAAAAAAAAATACGTCGCGTTGGGGGATCGCTCCAAATTATTTATCACTAGCCGTTGCCCGCGACTTCGTCCGCGTAGTATTTGGTTTTATGGCTCCTTTATTTTGATATAGGAGCCAACATCATGGTAATATTATTACACAGTACTCCAACTTCATACAAACGGACGAAACGCGAGCTATGCCTACGCGCCTCGATGTTGGGGCGCGCTCGGGGCGCAGACAGTCACGACTGTACCGCGCAGTGACGAACGGACGGTGTGTTCTTTTTTTTAACAATAACCGCGCGATTTTTAGGGTTCCGTAGCCAAATGGCAAAAACCGGAACCCTTATAGATTCGTCATGTCTGTCTGTCTGTCTGTCTGTCCGTCCCATGTGGCCCTTTTTGACGAAAGTATAAGAGCTATCCTGTTGAAACTTGGTAAGTAGATGTATTAAGTGAACCGCATTAGCATTTTTACACAAAAATAAAACAAAAACTAAATTTGGGGGTACCCCCCGTACTTAGAATTGAAACTCAAAACATCTTTTTTCGCCTGACCCATACGTGTGGGGTATCTATGAATAGGTCTTAAAAATGATATTGAGGTTACTAACATCATTTTTTTCTAAACTGAACGGTTTGCGCGAGAAACACTTCCAAAGTGGTAAAATGTGTCCCCCCCTGTAACTTCTAAAATAAGAGAATGATAAAACTAAAAAAAATATATACCTAATGTACATTACCATGTAAACTTCAATTGAAAATTCGTCATAAATCGTAAACCGCAATTTACCTTTCAAAGTTACAACCAACTACAAGAACTTTTATATTATGTTACTTGCTGCTACGGAACCGTATAGGGGCGAGTCCGACTCGCACTTGGCCGGTTTTGTTTCACTACAAATCAGTTCAAGTACATATTTAATATGACGAGTAGTAAATATTGTGCTGTTTTTGGTTGCTTAATTTTTAATTAAGCTTTTTATTAGAATGCGGATTTATTATATTTTAAAAGTTAATAATAAAGAATTTTGTACGACACAGTCGAGGCGCAAATATTTTTCGGTCGCAAAGTAAGCCCGAATTGTTTTTCAAACAAAAACATGTTTTTTAACCGACTTCAAAAAGAAGGAGGTTATCAATTCGACGGTATGTTTTTTTTTGTGTGTTTGTTACTCGGCTACTCCGCCAATTGTGGACCGATTTTCAAAATTATTTTTCTGTTCGAGAGGAGATACTTCAGGAGTTGTCCCATTGTCACCATGACAGGATCTGATGATTGGATCCTGGAGACATCGAGGGCAACCCCGATTGATTTAGATCAATCCCCCAATCCCCCATCAACTGATTTAGTAAATTATGTTTAGGTTCGCAAATCTCCGGAACTACAAGTCCGATTTAAGTAATTCTTTTTTTGTTGTACTAGGTATCGTTCAACTTAGGGAATACTGCAAGTTTCATCAAAATCGGTTCTGTAGTTTTCGAGATAGGGAATGAATGTAAGAGATTTTAACGATGTTATTACCGGTGTTACGGATTACAAAATTCTAGTGCTCATGTAAGAAAATGATGTACTCGTATTTGACAAGAATTGTGGTTGAATATTTAAACTAAAAAGAGTAAAATAAAAACTTAAAAAAAAAATGTAACCGCCATCAAAAACAACCACAAAAAAGGGAAAAATAACCTTCAAAGCTTTCTTTCGGAAGTCGGTGGCAAAAAAGACAATGAAATTAATAGAAAAAGTCACCGACTTCCGAAAGAAAAGTTTTAAAGGTTATTTTACCCTTTTTTGTGGTTGTTTTTGAAGGCGGTTACATTTAAAAAAAAGTTTTTATTTAAATTAAATCTACCAATCAAAAAACAACACGCATTTTTATTGAACACTTCCTATCCAATAAACAAAGTATTTTATTTGTTTATATTAAAAAAAGTATACCTATTTACAACCCAAAAACTATTAAATAGAAACAGAAAGTAGGCAAATGTAATTAAAATGCTGGAGACGGGCAGCCCTAACGCATGTTTACGTACCGCGCGGCTGTAGGCAATGATATTATAAGTAAAAAAGGTGTAGATACGTCATACACGCTCAATAACGTATGCGCTCAAATGAGGCTGATTCACACATTTTGATCGCAGTGCGACGTTGCCAGCGGCACTTCACGTACCACAGACTGAATCAAAAGTAAAAGTGACTCAAAACTACCGAAAATGCCGTCGTGTGTGATGAGATATTGTACAAATTAAACATGCAAGACTTCTAAAAGTCAAGGAATCACATAACATTCGTAAATATACTATTTGTCTTCAATATTTTCACAAATAAAACATTACGTTTTTATAAATATGGCGTCGTAAAAGAAAGAGTGCGAGCACGGGTGCGAGTCACTTTTTTTCTTATTGGTTTTATCAAGCTATCCTTTTTACTTGTCGTGAAATGTAATGTGTGTAAATAAAAAGTGTGTATGTGTGCTCAGAACACTTTTTTCCGCTGTTTTTGTACGTGATAACATATCTATGACTTTATAATATCATTGGCTGTAGGCATTCATTTCTATCATGCGGCCGAGTTCCACTACTGTAAAGATAATTATACTGTGCCAATATTCTCTTTTTTATTTTTTTAACAAAGTGAAGGTACCTACCTGATGTCCCACTTTAAAGTTTTTAATCAAGAGTATAAATTATCGGGCACGCCGCAATTGCGGCGGTAAGACCCCTCTTTGAGAGAGAAGTCATGGCGTCCTGACCTACCGCTTGACGCAGGTCCTCACCGGACACGGAAGTTTCGGGAGGTACCTGTGTCTGATGCGAAAGGAGGAGACGCCTGGGTGTCACCACTGCGAAGGTCGCCCGGAGGACACGGTGGAGCATACGGTGCATGACTGCCCAGCTTGGGCAGAGCACCGACGTGTCCTCACGGCTGCGATAGGCGGAGACCTCTCGCGCCCAGCATTGGTCGCGGCCATGCTGCGGGGCGAGACGGAGTGGGAAGCGGTCGCCTCCTTCTGCGAGGCAGTAATGCTCGTGAAGGAGGAGGCGGGCCGCGAGCGAGAGAGGACAGAGTCCTCCCTCCGCCCCATCCGCGGTAGTAGACGCCCACGGCGACGGATGTCGCTAGATGATCTCCGGCCACCGTAGGCGCGGGCATGCGGGCAGCGAGTAAAGGGCAACTCGCTGCCTGACCAAGGACCATGCCCGGGTCGACGGCGCGTTGTGTCCCACGCGCGCCTCAAAGAGCGTCAGCATAATGACGGGGCCCCCCTCTCAGAGGGCCAAAGCCTGCCGGGGTCGCGGGATTATTTCCTTACCGTGACCCTGGAACAGAAAGGGCTATTGAAGGACACCGTGGATTTTAGTCAGTAGAAGTCTGACAGTCCCTCCCGCCCTGCCCGGGGTTGGAGGACTCATTTGATGATTTTACCACGCTAAAAAAAAAAAAAAAAAGGGTATAAATTATATTTGAATTAGATTCACGTCATATATTAAAAAGTAAACGGAGCAAAAAGGACCAAATTACGGTACTGAATGAATTGTTATGGTTATGGGACCAAATGCACTAAAAGAATCATCAAAATCAGTTCACCCAGTCTAAGTTACAAGGTTTTTTTTAGCGTGGTAAAATCATCAATTGAGTCCTCCCACCCCAGGCAGGGCGTCCTGACTAAAGTCCACGGTGGCCTTCAATAGCCCTTTATTTTCCGGGGTCACGGTAAGGAAAGAAGTCCCGCGACCCCGGCAGGCTTTGGCCCTCTGAGAGGGGGCCCCGTCATTTTTGCTGACGCTCTTTGAGGCGCGCGTGGAACAAGACGCGCCGTCGGCGTCGATCCCGGCATGGTCCATGGTCGGACAGCGAGTTGCCCTTTACTCGCTGTCCGCATGCCCGCGTCTACGGTGGCCGGAGATCGTCTGCCGACGTCGAAGTTACAAGGTGAGAAAAAAAATATTGGTACAGTCGAATTCAGAATCTCCCCCTTTTTTTAAGATGGTTAAAAAAAATCAATCTTTAAAAGTTTACAAAAAAACAAACGACATTTAAAACGGATCATAATTATTTTATTTTCGTGTTCACATAAAACTTTTATTGGGTTGTTGTACATTTGCCAAAAACTTAATTTGCCCCATTTTTATAATCTGTTGAAATTTAATTCGCCGAGCTAGATTTCGTTATTGTTGTCACATTTCCTCATTTGATATAATTTTCATTAAAGTAGTGCATACCTAATGGCAAGCAAGGATTTTAAAAACTAGGGAACGGAACAGGAAGTCGGTGGCGACTTTTGCCACCGACTTTCGAAAGAAAAGTTATTTTACGCTTATTATGATTTTTTTTATAAAGACAGTTCCTTTATATACAAAAAGTTCTTTTTTATTTTACCCTTTTTTCCCCTTCTTTTATATGGGGTATAAAAATAGAGTTTTTTAATACAGGATGTGTTTTTGGAACGAAGTTCCATAACGCGCGTTGTGAAAGGGGGCTAGACGGAAAAAATTCTCACGAAAACTTGTCACGACACTTTTTTGCCTCGCCCCGCACCTCGCGCCTGCACCCCGCGCCCCGTACCCCTCACTCAACCCCCGTTCCTCGTGACTCTTGTCGTATTGCGGCGTGCACATGTTTCTCTGTCTCTCTCTCTCTAATAGAAAGCAAGCCAGATATTTTCGTTTCGTCTTTCTATTTCGCATTGAACAGTGTGGTGTCGCGACGATTATTTTTGTTAACTTCGTTCCACCGGGTGTCCCTTGACACCTCTCAAGTTTTTTTTTTTCCAAAATCAGCGGATTCGATTCCTGGCCAGACTAATCATTTTCTAAAATCCAATCGAAATCGGCCTCGAGACAATGTTTGTTCTAAGACAAGGAAATTCACAAATAGAAAAAATGATTTTTCATACTGATGGGTCCGATCAATTTCCCATTTTGTATGAAAAAACTAATTTTATTTTTTGCGAATTTCCAAAGGTCTTAGAACAAACATTGTTCAGTAACATGGGCTGAGTTACCCCACGAGAGGTTTTGCGCATTTAACGTTACACGTTGTATATGTCTGTCTGTACTGACTGTACTTATAATATGGTGATCAGTAGTTCGTCACACAATAATATAACAACGACACAACCGTTTGATTCGCAATCGTGTGTGCAACTGGGTCACACGAATGTGTAGGAGACTACGTGAAGGATGCGCTTTGATGTGCATAATAAAGGTGAACGCAGACCTATCCGCACCGCAGTCTCCGCAGTCCCCGCATTACGAATTCTTTGTATGAAGTTCTATGAAACCTCGCACACTCACCCGCATCGCAGTAGCCGCAGAATCGGTAAGAAAACGAGGACTGCGGGGACTGCGGAGACTGCGGTGCGTCTAGGTCTGCGTTCACCTTAAAACCGACACAGCTTGGAAAACCGTGAATGCCACGAAAACTTCGCACAATCATTTGCAAATGTTGTCCTACACTTGTGGGTTTGCGTATTCATACGAATGTGAGTGGCCATTTGAAGGAAGACATCTTAAAGTACCAAGAGGAAACACCAAGGGCAGGAGAATTGAAAAATAGGTATTTGTAAAATCTATTGTTGTCGCGCAGTGCCCACAACAGAGTTACAGAGCGCGATAGAGACAACAGCAGCTTGGACCGAAAATACCTTATTAAATAGCACAAAATCAACGATTCGTAGTCCCCTGATTACTCCTCCAAAACTTAACCGATTTTACAACTTTTCTTTAAAAAATAAAGAAAGGCATTGGCCGTGTTCCTATGTTTTCCTTTTTTTATATAATCTCGTCAAATTTGTTTTCTGGATATTTGAACACAGCGGAAAATCTGGCCATTTTTTTAAGAATTTTGAATATTCATATCTCTTTTAATAATTAATTTATGGAAAAAAGGAAAACATAGAGACATGCCAATAGTGGCCATAGATTTTTTGTAAAAAAACTATAGCTATACTGGCATTATCCAGGGAGAAAACAGGGGACTACGTTTGTATGGAAAAACGGCCGTGGTGTTTCCTCTTATCCTGTCCTCCGAGACCTGTCTCTTAATTTTTTTTTTGCAAACTTTGCGTTCAAAAGCAGTGTAGCGAATTTACATTTATCAAATAAAATTGTTTTGTTTCGTAGGGAACTCACTTTGTAGGAAATGTACAACAACCTTTAATTTTACATTTTAATTATAACTTCGATATGGCTTTGTTTTGTACAATAAATAATTTAATTAATTATTCCACTTTTTATAAAATCTTAACATTCTCAAACGAAAAAATAAAATAACATCTTAACTTACTTTTTATACATTAATGACATCATGTTTTTTATTTTTATGATCAAGAGATCATATTTTTAACTACGAATACTTAGTAGGTAAGTGGTATTATTATACCTATAACTAAATTTGAATTTTAACTAAACTAAATAATTAAAAAATAAGTAACTAATACCTTATGAGGATCGTCTACCAAGCGCTCGTCCATACTAAAAGACAAAACGTTTTCCTACCCCTAAATGTTATCCTATTTCAATGATTTTTTAGAATGCTTCCGACACAGTAAAAAACTAGGTTTACAGGTATTCTTTTTCCAAAAGTAACTCTTTGGCGCTAGTAACTTTCAAACTATTATAAATTTTGAAAAAAAGAAAACCTATGAACCCACTATGGCCCACTCCCTCTCACAGAGAGGAGGCCTGTGTTCCAGGTTCCAGCAGTGGAAACATTATAGGCTGATGATAATGATGATGAATATTATTAGTTGTCATTTGATTTTATTGATAATTTTCACACCCTGACCGTTGAGAAATTCTTGCTCAAATTGTTTTGATAAAGGCTAACCTAATCCATATAATGTAGGTACAATCGACAAAGTTGAATCATGACCCATTTTCACAATATATCGTTTGAATCTGTCAAATTGACAAAGATCAAAATCGTTACCATGGATGGATGTATGTTTATGCGAATGTGAACCTAATAATTTGAAAGTCTGTAAGAAAATAAGCTTATGGTGGGTCATGATTCAACTTTGTCGATTGTACATTCAGTAACAAAATGTATGAGAATGTTAAGACAAAAAGGATATTTATACAATGTGCATAACCTCGTCCTGCCCAATCAAATTAGAACCTGTTTGGTAATTCTGCCCACTGTTCTCTTCAAAGTACAAAATCATACAGGTGCTTCCTGCCCAGAACAATAAGAACGAAAAAAAAAGGTCATGCATAAGATTTAATTTTTTATATTTTTTTATGGCAGTAAATAGATCATAATGAAACGATTTACGCTATTTTTAAAATAATACATTTTGTTCTTTTTACAGTACACTGGGCAGAATTGCCGAAATCAGCTGTATTTTGTTCGTCCTTCATAAAAGACATTGGGTACAATGGGAATAAATAATACAAAAGTAACTTTTTATGTTATTTATTATTTATTCTTAAGCAGACTTGATTTTTCATCTCTTTATTTAGTACTTAATGTACTAACTTTTATCGCAGCCTCTGTGTACTTAAAAGTAATTAAACAATTCAAGCAAAAAATAAAAATAAAACAAAACCTTCTTTTTATGTCAATCCACTTTAAAAAACCAAAGACTTTTAAAAAAATAATATTTTTTAAAAGGATTCGGAGAAAGGAAAGCAAGAAATTGCTTTGCTGATTTCCATGCCTAAATATTATTTGAGAATGGAATTCAGCAAACCAATGTTTTTGCTTAGTTAAGCACAAGTTTCTAAATGACATGAAATACATTTAAAGTGTGTTTTGTCGTAATGATGGCAGGACCTACACCTGGACTATTTTTTTCCAATACAGGCATTGTTTTGCCTGAGAAGTGCGGCAGCACTGTCTTCTAATAAATTGTCGTTGTCTTCATCGTCCAACTCTGCGAAAAAATCACATTTAAAAAAAGTTCTGCCCAATGTGATTTTTACATCACATAATATTATTTATGTTTACTAAAAATACAATTATTAACGAAAATCAAAAATAATTACAAAAGTCAAAGTATAGATCATTTAACTTCAATCCTGTTTATTTTTAATAAAGATAAGCCACAGATTTAAATGATAGTAAGAGATTAAACATACCTCTTCTCCGACGTGACTCCATTTTTGAAGCATGAAGGGCTTCTGGTTTTAGTTTGTTGTCTATTTTTCGCATAGATTTAAGGCTCACTCATTGGTTATAACCTAGCCAATCATGGGAAACTCAAAAACGACATTAGAGTAAAAAATACAAATTCTAAGCGCGAAATTTGAATATGTGATTTTTGAAGGACAGTGGGCAGAATTTAGAATTTTACAATATTTTAGGTGGGCAGGAACCGTGAAGTATGTTTTGTGATTTTGAAATCACAATGGGCAGGACGAGGACAAAGATGCGCTTCCACCGGTATGCGTCACAAATCGCGAGCCATTTGCCGCGCGAGGAAACTACCTCGTGAGGCTGCTCGCTCTGTGTGAGCGCGCCTAAGGGTGACAAATCAACATCGAGCTATGCTGCGCTGTACTGCGCTGTGCTATGTTTGGCCAACTCACTCGCCTAATATTTTAATGAGGATACAAACAAACCATGCTGCGCTGTGTGAGGCTACGCTCTGGCTCTTTTTAAAAACGCAGCAGTCTCGAGGCACGCTAAACACCGCGCTGAGCCGCGTTGTGCCGAATGTTTTTTATGAAGCTCTGCCATCTACATCGGATTCAACTATGTCGTAATGTTTACTTTTTTTTGAAAATAAAGTAATTTTTGACGAGCTAAACGACTATACACGAGCTGCTGATTAATTTTAATACTGAGCTAAGCAAAGCGCAGCACAGCTTGATACTGATTGTTAAAAAAAAATAGCTAAAGAAACACAGCACAGCACAGCGCAGTACAGCGAAGCATAGCTCGATGTTGATTTATCACCCTAATCAAGAACAAATTGTGCGTACACACGACAGCAGTGAAGTTGTAATTTGAGTGAAAATGATCGCGCACTGCTGAAGCCAACAAATGTACTGCACACTATTTTGTTGGAATCATACCATAAGATTTATTCAAGAGTACTCATTGAAATAATCCTGGCCGGATCTTTACGAAATTACTCAATGAACCAACTTTTTTCAACATGTTTCGGTTCTTATAAGCATTGAATTTGAGCTTCGGTTGCGTTAATATTACAATAAAATTACATTCAGAGCTCAGATCAAAGAAATACGCAGATAGAACGCTCAGAACACGCGAGTGTCTCCACCAAAGTTAATACAAAATCAAATTAAATTACATTCAATAATGTTCCCTTTGTTTTTGAGAACAACTTTTACGATGGTTAAAGACACGAGACGGCATATTTTGGCAAAAAAAACAACGACGCGCAGCTTGGTACGACGCGTACGTAGCTTGGTAGATACTGTCGCGACTTTGTATTCGATTTTGATTTTTTTTTGTATTAACTTTGGTGGACCCACTCGCGTGCTCTGAGCGCTCTATCTGCCTATTTCTTTGATCTGAGATTCAGAGTATCTAACTACCCTACCCTAGAAACACTATGGCATAGACTTAATTGAAAAATTAACAAGGTAGCGAGTAGGTCATAATAATTTCTGTGAAATTCAAATGAATGAAGTCTTAAAACACACTTAACGAAAAGATTTTTTTGAGGAACAAATATAAATCATTAACATTTAAATACAATATGAATTTATAGTGATACCAAGAGTAACATCCTAGATGTGTTGGAGAAACTAGGTAGGGAGGGTGGGTAACTAAAGTAAAACTGTGAGGAAGTCGCAGTCTCCAAAAGATGAAAGGAATGGAGGGAGGTCTTTGTCCAGAAGTGAGATATAGTGCGTGGGCAGAGAAGAAAAAGGAATTAAACATGATTGGCATAAGATAAAACTCCATGAAGTTCTTAGATAAGGCTCTGTCTCTGTCCGCCAGTAGGACAGGATACTTCGGGAAAAAAATACATGATAAATTCGTGATGATCTTGGACAGTAGGTACCGATAATAATTATTCTCTAAATAATATTGAATGAGCAAATAACGGACGAAAGTCTATGACGTCGGGGATAGGGTGATACGCCTCAAGTGGAGTTGGGTATCTGGCTAGACGCAGAGATGGCAGATGGAGTAAGGTTTTGACCGAATGGTGGCCAAGGTTCGGTCAAAGAAACTATGGCCATCCAAAAGCCCGTTGGGTTGACGATATCGTCAAGATCGCGGGGAATAGATGGATGAGGGACGCACAGAACCGAGGGTTATGGCATATAAAAAGAGGGAGGCCTATAACCAGGCCCTGTAGCCATGTTACAAACGATAAACGCAAACGCTGAGTAGGATTTAACAGATATTCAACTTTATGCGCTTGGGTATAACGTTGAAGATCTAGTGAAGATTGCTTATCGTTTTCGATGTTTCCTGTCGCTAACGCTCAGAAATCTTAAATAGTGTTTCAACTTTAGGCTCAAGGCTATAAAGTTGAAAATCTATTGGGGAGTACCGAGCGTTTACGATTATCGTTTGCGACTTGTTGTAACTTGGCTAGGGGGGCAGCAGTGGGTTACTCCGGACTAATATTATGATGGTGATGATGATAAGCAAGTAACAAAGTTCCAACAGAACAGCTACATCTAAGTCCATCAGATATACTGCGCAAAGTGTATCCAGTAGATGGCATTGAGCACTGAGAAGAGGAGCGGGAAGAAAACACGGGAGAAACGATCGATGCTGATCGCTCGCATCTTGGCTTTGGCTGCTTCTTGCGCATCCTAGAAAATAAGATAGCATCTATTAGTAGATATTTCCTCAACATTCGATCTATTCGATCATTGCTTGAATTCATGCGGTATTTATTCGGAAATATATTTATTTTTAAAACATATTATTCAACAGTCTAGCTTATGTATTTCATTGGGGCTGTCATGCCTTATAGGATATAAGTCCCTTAAAAAAAAAGAGAAAAAAAAAAGTATTTTATACTCAAATGATTTAGTCTTTAAAAGTATTACAAATTCAAATCATTACACAAGGGAACAAAATAAACTTTTTTTTTTGTTGCATGGAATTTTATGCTTGTTTTTTACTAATTTGAGGTCGCTGATTTCAAATCTACTTTCAGTTTTTTTCTAGCAGCTCTAGTTTTTGAGATACAGCTAACAGTCATATTTTAGTACTAATCACATTTAAATTTCAATTCTACCGAGCTGTTCCTTAAAACAATTTTTTGTTTAACAATGTCCAAGTCGACAAAGATCTGGTAGAACGATCCCAACTACTGTTGTAACATCTGTGGTGAATATACATTAAAAAATCGTGGACTAAGTGTGTCGGATTTCATAAAACAGATGTATTGTGATTACTTTGGATTCCCTTTGGGCATTCGTGACAAGTACTGGGTATCTCCTTGGGAAAGTAAAAGATGTGTGGAGTCTTTCAGATTATGGGGGAATAAGAGAAGACCCCATTGTGTGTATCAAACACCAATGATGTGGCATTAACTTTCCAATCATCAAGATGATTGCTATTCTGGTGTGGTTGATATAAACAGGATTTACAAAAGAAACCGTCCGAAACGGTTTTATCCTAATTTGTTATCTGTTACTCGACCAGCCTTGTACTCCGTCAATGCTCCAGTTTCCCAAGCTTCTTCATCTATACAAAATAATCCCGTTTTAGAAGAAAAAAAAAAGCTTCTTCAAGTTATGATAGTGTTAAACGATTTTAACCCAGATATTTCTGCTGACCCCCAGCCCCTTAATCAGGAAGACCCCAGTGCATAAGTCAGAACCCTTGGTATTTCTATAAAAGCATCGAAGAGCCTTTGGGAAAAATAACAAAAAAATTGTTGGGAAACAATTAGGTTGAAGCTATGTGGAGCATAATTAACTGATGTTGTCACACTTCTAGCAGCTTGGTTGTGATATGAGCATCAAGGTACACTTCCTCCAAAGCCATTTAGACCGTTTCCCTGAAAATCATGGTGAATTGAGTGAAGAACAAGAGGAACGGTTCCATCGAAGACATTCGGGCTATGGAGGCACGTTACCAGGGTCACTGGAATGCTCCAAGATGGCGAATTATTGCTGGAGCTTCAAAAACAGCCCTCGTGAACCAAGTCAAGCAAGAAAATCTTTTAAAAGATTTTTTTTTATAAGTTGTGGTTGATTTTCTAAGGGTTTTCTTCAGAAAAAAACGATTTTTCTTAAAAACGCGTTTTAATGATATCTCAAAAACTAAAGCTGATACAAACAATCTGACTTCCAGATCTGTAATCAGCACCCCGAGAAAGTATAATATTAGTCATAATATTTCATGCAACAAAAATGCTGTTCCCTTGTGATCTTATCGTTTGATTATTGTTTTTATATTGAAACATTGGTTCTAATTAAACCTAGATCAGGCAGAACAAACAATTTATTAAGAAAAAATGTACCTCTATTGTATTTATACAACGTGTAACGTTAATAGCGCAAAATCTCTCGTGGGGTAACTCAGCCCATGTTACTGAACAATGTTTGTTTCAAGACTTTTGGAAATTCGCTTTTTCATACAAAATGAGAAACAATAATTGATCGGGCCCATCAGTATGAAAAATCATTTAATTTTAAGTATTGTTCTCAAGTAAGTGACATTGTTATGTTTTTATTGAGAATAAAGTTTCTTTAAACATATGGGCTGAGTTACCCCACGAGAGGTTTTGCGCTATTAACGTTACACGTTGTATAAACCTAGGACTTAATTCTTCAATAAAAATACACTACTGGCCATTATTATACTTCCCTTTAGTATATTTCAATTACTAGATAGAGCAGTGGTGGCCCAATGGTATTGGTTATACTTAAATCGATAAATTATCACGTATATGTATACGGTGTTCCCGATATTTCCACGCAGTTGCATATCCCGTGACTGACATTTTGGATCGAGTGTGATGGATTGAGAAGCAGGTATTATTGCACAACTTGGGATAAGAGCAGGTGTGAACAGCAACGGGAAGGCAAAGCAGGCATTAAAACATGAAAAATATTCACCTTAACTTTAGCTCCATCCCCCAAAACGATATTGACAAGGCAATACTCCATTAGAGCCATGAACACGAATCTGGAATAAAGAAAATGCAAATGGTTTAAGAAATTGTTTCGTGATCACCTTTTCTGCACATACCGGCCACAAACTGCCACATCAACTAGTCAAGAAAAGGTAAAACTAATAGATACTTTTTTCACGGGAGGTTTATTGAGTTTGCAACGACTATAATTATCTTCAAAGTTTTAGCGTGTATTCACGTCATGTAAGTACCACAACCACACCACGTCGCGTCGCAGCGACAAAATGTAGTCAAGCTGTGGTTGCGTGTGAATAGGCGTCGTTGTGGTGTGGTTGTGGCTGTGGTGTGGTTGTGGTACGTGTGAATTGACCCTTAAGCGAGATAAGTAATTACGCCCCTATGCACAACAACTTTACTTCTTTTTTTTCATGAACATCAACAAATTATGAATTTTTGCGTTCTTTTGCTAGGCAGCAGTCATAGCTAGCAATGATGAATCCCTGTTCTCGTTTCTGAGTCATGGCCAGCGTGTCATCATCTGTATAAAAACCAAATTCAAACCCGAAATGAACAAAAGTCAGTTGTGCCATAAACGCGCAGTAATAACGTATACCCAAAAGAAGGCCCAGAATCAAGCCCTGAGGAACACCGCACGATATAAGGATACCGAAAGATTTAGTGTCGCCGCACACGGGCCATTGGCCACAACCACAAAACGTCACCACGAGAACTGTAATAGAAGCAGCCACTTGTGGCCGGTGGTCACCACCGGCAGCCACTTGCGGTCGTTGGCTGCTACTTTTTTTAACCAATGCATTACTGGAGTAAGAGAGAGAGAGGGGTGCGGAATCGCGTGAGTGGCGGCGTGTGGCGGCGGCGGCGTTTAGTGGCCGGTACGGGCCACAAGACGCGACCGGAGGCGATTGTAGCGTGTGGCGGCCACCGGCGTCAACCGTGTGCGGCGAGTCCATAATAAATTATAAAGTGTATGAAAACTACAAGAAATATGCCGGTGGTGGCGTTTTGTGGTTGTTGCCAGTGGCCCGTGTGCTCAGCCCTTACAGATATTTTTTCCCGTTCATCTCCACAGATATGTACAACTTGCAATGGGCATCTACAGTACAGTTTCACAGTTATCAGGACTTGTGACTGGGCTATAGCACCATATTATTTTAGTAATATTTTTAATAGTATTATAATTTTACTAGCTGAACCCGCAAACGTTGTTTTGCCATATAAATAAAAAAAAAAATAGATAGTAGCCGATTCTCAGACCTACTGAATATGCATACCAAACATAAAAATAGGTCAAGCCGTTTCAGAGGAGTACGGTAACTAACATTGTGACACGGAAATTTTATATATAAGATTTGACAATTCAAAAGTGCTTGTAAATGGCCTGCTTGAAATAAATACTTTTGAATTGATCCACAAGTCAAAAGATCTTGCCATAATTATTAGTTTAATACTCAACAGCATGGTTGGTGGATGAGTGATCGACTTCTGCGCTGTGTGTCGCGGGTTCGATCCCCGCACAGAACAAATATTCATATGATCTACAAGTAGTTGTTCCGGGTCTGCGTGTTTGTGTATGTGAGTTTCTATGTTTGTAAACGCACCCACGATACAGGAGAAATTCCTGGTGTGGAGAAACGTTTAATTGTAAATTGGAAGGAAAATTTTGGGAATTGGGAAATGTTAAACAAAATACTCACACAGTACAGACAGACATGAAGGCATCTACTGCTTTCAGATAAGAAACCGGCGGCAACTGCGCCTGCGACTTAGCGTGCTGCGTTGACAACGTCAGCAGTGACGTCACGCCGAGGGTGACGCGCGCCGGCGCAGCGTCCGGCTTGATCCAGAATGATACCCACTAAAGGACAAAAAAAAAATGGAGAAGTTTAGGTTCTTGATCAAAAATGTGTGGGTTTGTCACCATGATGTGAGTAATCTCTTTTCAGCTAACGGCTATCCATTCCGAGTCTTCTTTTTTTTTTAAAGTGGTAAAATCATCAAATGAGTCATAAAATACGTCTGTCTATTATTGTCTATTATTATTATCGCGACCGAACCCCGCGAAAGCCATTTACATTCTCGTTCGCGCCTGTTCACGGGGGTTCACGGCACTAATGTGGAGCCGCCATTAAACGCAATAACGCATGCGTAAAGATAGAGAAGAAATCGTATCGTATAGAGAGGGAAGAAAAATTCAACTACGAGTGGGATTCGAACCCGCGTTTACTGGATAAGTACAGGCTGATGTTAAATGTGATTGTAACTTACAGACATAATGACAATCAAGCAGGTAGGTATGTATGTGTTGAACAAGTGGTACCCCAACCGCCGCTTCAGCTTGAAGATCACCTCAAGGCACGTGAAGTTACCTGAAACAAATACAGTTATTGTGAGACTACCTTATTTCCCGTAATACCAGGATGAAAAGTATCTGATATTGTGTGAATGCAGGAAAACATCGTGAGGAAACCGGCATGTCCAAGAACCAAAAAATTAAAGAGTGACATCTACAAACCCGCACTGGGCCCCCGCCCGGGTGGTGGATTATGGCCTACTCCCTCTCACAGAGGCCTGTGTCCCAGTAGTGGGAACATTATAGGCTGTTGATGATGATCATGGATAAATAAAATTTTCCCGTGGTACAACCAAATAAGAATAATAATCAACTATTATGATTGCTTGGTTGTACCACGGGTATTTTTTTACCCGTGGTAGGTACTACTGGCATTAGAGGAATCTGTTCAGTAGTTCTTGTGCCGTATGAGGACAGCCTAGAATATTATATTGTCCCCTCCCCAAGATGAAAATAAACATGTGTCGTAGTAAGACACTTCTATATTTCTTTTAATTGAAACTTTATTATTATTATTGGTTAGACAACTCATGAATGAAAATAGTTCCACAAAAAAATATCTCAAAAAAGATGGTCAAGGCGAGAATTCCCGAAATCAGTAAAAACAACATACATAACTCAAAAACTAAAAAAGTCGCGGAACATAAGTACTCGGGATGGGGGTGATTCGAATACCAAATGACACGAGGTAGGGTGAGTGGGGGTAAGTTGGAATGAAAATTTGATGAGATAAACAGTGTTGATTTGAAACTGTTGTCACACAAAGGGATTCAGGGAAAATGCAAAAATAATTGTTTTGGGTGGAAAAGCATGGTCAAGTCAATTCTATAATGTTGAAAGAAATCTTTTTGAAACAATATTTTATGAAAAAACTGTTAATAAAATTGGTCATAATAAAAACAATATGAAGGGGTAAGACGAAATGCCGAAGGGGTAAGATCGATATAGTGACTAAAATCGTATTAATGGTCATTATGCATGCGTGATGATCGATAAACCTTCTGCTTCAACTAACTACATAGCATGAACATCAGTTAAATTCAAAAATCGTTCTTTGAGTGTAAGAAAAATAATCAACCAAATAAAATATATCGTTCTTACCCCGTTGAAACGGCTAACAGCCAGAGGTTCTCAACATGTTGTACAAAGACATCAAAAAGAAAAAAAATATGCTCATGACTGTCAAGTCTAGGTCGGGTCGATAAATAAAACACACGTTTTGATTGAATATGCTCTTCTTGCAGTGCCTCGACTTGTCAAAGTAACGGAGATTCCCCCCTGCGTTGCACCTACACACGCCACGCATTGTGCGAACGTGCTGGGCGTTTTCACCCAAACGGCTAACCGTTTTCCCGACGGTCTTTGAGAATTTTCGGGGACTGCCTTTAAAGATTCCTCTACTGTGGACTCATTTAATGATATTACCCTCCAAAAAAAGCCATATTGGGTGCGTTTATCCGATACAACATCTTGGCAGCACAGAAAATTAAATGGCGACTGCTGAGTAGCATAGGCTGAGAAGGCTGAGAAATGCTTTACTCTGATCGTCTGAACTCAGCACGGTTTCAACCGATAATTAAGTCAGCATTGCTGAATGCTGTTCAGCATTTTTCGATTTCTGTCCAGTTTTTGTATCTGCTAAACGCTCCTATTGATTAAAGATACCATTGCTTGGTCTTTCAATCTACATCTCGCATGAGAGATGAGTCTACAACTAGACCATTAAGATATCCTCCCACCAAGAAACCACAAACACTCCACTAAACTGGCGACTGGCTGTCCGACCATGGACCATGCCCGTGTCGACGGCGCGTTGTGTACTTGTGTTCCACGCGCGGCCCAAAGAGTGTCAGTACTACGACGGGGCGTCCTTAAAGAGGGCCAAAGCCTGCCGGAGTCTCAGCAATAGCAACGATGACTCCGGAACGTAAGTGGATTTTTAACCGACGAAAAATAAAGGAGGAGGTTCTCAATTCGACATGTATTTATATATATATATATATATTTTTTTTTATGTATGACCACGCATAACTTTTCCTAACGTGGTCCGATTTCAAAAATTCTTTTTTTGTTGGAAAGAGTATATCTCAAAGTTGGTCCCATTTAAATTTCAAAACTAAAATCGGCCTCTAAGGGTAGAAAAAAAGGAATTAATTGTCAATCTTCCTACAGAATTTTCAATTATGAACCGATTCTGTTGAAATAAAGTTAACAATTATAGTTCTGAGGACATTATTATATAGCAGAGATGTGGAGAACATAACATGATAGCGTCACCGTCATCAGATCAA
Source organism: Agrotis clavis (assembly GCA_954870645.1). NCBI lineage: Eukaryota > Metazoa > Arthropoda > Insecta > Lepidoptera > Noctuidae > Agrotis > Agrotis clavis. The sequence continues at coordinate 2,807,683 of OX940943.1, forward strand.
CTCCAGATCCCTGTTATTTAGTGAAGTCAGTCCCAAGAGTTCCTTAACAGTTAACAACAGCAAGCTATATCGTGTTTGGGCTCATTTCACTCAGCTTGATGAAAACTTTAGACCTAGCTGAGGTATCATTGCCATCGAGGGTCTGAGGATGGTGACGGATAGCAGGGGCAAGAGGTCCTCAACAGTTAACAGCACCTTTATCGTGTTTGGGCTCTTTTCACTAGTCTTGATGAAAACTTTATACCTAGCTGGGGTATCATTGTCATCGAGGGTCTGAGGATGGTGACAGAGGGCAGTAGCAAGAGATCCTTAATAGTTAACAGCAACTATATCGTATTTGGGCTCATTTCACTCATCTTGATGAGAACTTTAGACGTAGCTGGGGTATGACAGTCGTTGAGAATTAGAGAATGAAGACAGAAAGCAGGTGTAGGAGGTCGTCAATAGTTAACAAAAAAAAATATAAGTATCTATTAAAAAACTTATATTTTTTTTTAGTTACAGAAATTGACACGAGATAGGATACTCAAAAGTAAAAAATAAAACCTTTTTAAAAAAAAATCAAACCGACGAAACATCGAACTGAAAAGCAAAAAATAAATTTTGAGGCGGCGCCAAACAAACAAACATATAAATTAACTATTTGAAGAGCAGAATAGCTCGTTGTATAGCTTGTCGTGGTTGAATAGCTCGTCGTAACTTTGCGTTGATTGTTTCTTTGGCGCCGCCTCAAAATTTATTTTTTGCTTTTCAGTTCGATGTTTCGTCGGTTTGATTTTTTTTAAAAAGGTTTTATAGTCAGTACAAGTCTGACAGTCCCTCCTGCCCTGCCCTGGTATGATTTGCGATGATTTCAAGCTCTACTACTCACCAGTAGAATAAACTTGAGTACAGTCAGCAGTGGTGTTCTGGACGAGCTCCAGTTGAGGCAGCTCGATGTTCTCGTCTACCACCAGAGGCACGTCAGGATCCCACTGGAAGATCAGGTCGTCTGTCGTGTGAGATACTGTGGAAATGAGGAAAGGCATTGAGTTCATCATTTCAACCTCTCCTGGAGGTGGGTCATCACCACGGAGTAAGTGGATTGATTTTATGAACACAAGCTAATAGTCCAAGAGCTACTGAACCCTGCGACTAACGGTCTTCCTGTAAGGTTAGAAATTTGTACACGTAATATTTATAGCATGTTAAGAGCAATAGCGACGACCTGGCAGGCGTCAGCCGTGCACATCATTAGACAATTTAATGTTCAAAGTGTAAAAAAAATTGAAAAAAAAAAACTTGTTCCTGTAAGCTTAAAAATTTAACAGGATGTAGTTTATTTATTGTTAATCTTGGAAAAAAAATGACAGGCGATTACAAGGTGCACAAGTATGTGACAGGCGAATTGAAAAGTGCAAAGTTGATGAGGAAAAATAAACTTTCTCCTGTAAGATCAAAATTATCTCGCGTTTGGCTGAACTGATTTTGATGCCGTTTTCAGAAAAGTATGCGTTACATTCCGAGAAAGGTTTTAATATACAGGGTGAATTTTTCAACTGGGCGTGGATGGCTATCTCCGAAACAATGAAGAATATCGAAAAACGTTGAAAGGAATCTCGAGGCCGATTTTGACGAAAATAAAACTGCATCGTTGGATTTTAGAAAAATCAATAATCCTGGCCAGGAATCGAACCCGCTGATTTTGGAAAAAAAATCACAGCCTGTATTATTACACCATTCGATAGTGTTGCTAATAAGGATCAAATTCTGGGAAGTAATCATATACGGCAAACTTTAGGAAAACGTATAATTGAAAAAAGAAACTGATGAATGTTCAAGACGATAACTGTATTCGGAACATAAGTTAACCGTTTCTTCTTTGAAATAACGCCTATTTTTGTTCAACTCAATAATTTCGCATTGCTGAATACACTGGGATTGTTGAGACATCAAATCCACTGAATTATTGAAAACAATTATAAATAAATTATGGCTCAGTAGAACATAGTAACATAGAAATATAGCAATTTCATGAAAATCTGCTATTTCCTTAAGTTTGCCTTATATGATCACTTCCCAGAATTTGATCCTTATTTGCAACACTATCGAATGATGTAATAATGCAGGCTGTGATTTTTTTTCCAAAATCAGCGGGTTCGATTCCTGGCCAGGATTATTGATTTTTCTAAAATCCAACGATGCAGTTTATTTTCGTCAAAATCGGCCTCGAGATTCCTTTCAACGTTTTTCGATATTCCTCATTGTTTTGGAGATAGCCATCTACGCCCAGTTGAAAAATTCACCCTGTATATTAAAACCTTTCTCGGAATGTAACGCACACTTTTCTGAAAACGGCATCAAAATCAGTTCAGCCAAACGCGAGATAATTTTGATCTTACAGGAGAAAGTTTATTTCTCCTCATCAACTTTGCACTTTTCAATTCGCCTGTCACATACTTGTGCACCTTGTAATCGCCTGTCATTTTTTTTCCAAGATTAACAATAAATAAACTACATCCTGTTAAATTTTTAAGCTTACAGGAACAAGTTTTTTTTTCAATTTTTTTTACACTTTGAAAATTAAATTGTGTAATAATGTGCACGGCTGACGCCTGCCAGGTCGTCGCTATTGTTCTTAGCATGCTATAAATATTACGTGTACAAATTTCTAACCTTACAGGAAGACCGTTAGTCGCAGGGTTCAGTAGCTCTCCAGCTATAACACATCAAGCTGTAAACCAGTTTATTGTGGTCTCGATTTGTATGATATTTCCGCACATTCAAAGGTCAGCTTATACTGGTTTTGCATAGCTTGATGTAAGCCGTGTGTAACTGTATCAGGGTGTGATTTTTTTTCCAAAATCAGCGGGTTCGATTCCTGGCCAAGATTATTGATTTTTCTAAAATCCAATGATGCAGTTTTAGTTTTCGTCAAAATCGGCCTCGAGACTCCTTTCAACGTTTTTCGATATTCCTCATAGTTTCGGAAATAGCCATTCACGCCCAGTTGGAAAATTCACCCTGTGTACACACTACATTTAAAAACTAATATTTATAGTAAAATATTTACAAAAATACTAAAATACTAAATTTATTGAAATTTAACAGTGTATTTGAATTATTAACGAGCTTTTTTTTTCCAGGATGGAGTGGACTACTAGTTAGACTTGGAAAGACTTAAATCCACGGTGTTCTATCAAAGCCATTTACCAACGACGATATATTACTAGACTCATAATAACAGGCGACCGATGTCTGTCATCACATTAGGCAAAAAAGTCTTTTATCCGTCTCATTTTGACCACACCTGTGAGCCGTAAACATTACGTTGAGACAGAACAGACCTTGAGTTAGCCAATCACAACGCAGTACCCCGTCCCCCTCGCTTACGTAGTACCTCAGCGAGTTGACAGAATAGTTTTTGTTCCTTAGATCGTGCATGCGGAGTCTAGTAATATATCGTCGTTGCCATTTACGTTCCAGAACCACGGTTTAGACAGTCCCAGTAATACAGTTCATAATCTATGTCACATTCTATGCACTGTAATGAATGTTCCAAATCCTTTTCAGTTTCATCCGCGTAGTTGAGATTTTTCAAGTTTTTCAGATTCCCATCCAAACCACATATTTTTTCCTTCATTTTCGCCACTGACTACGAGCAAAAAATTCCATTTTTTCTGCCTGCATAACTCTTTACTACAAAGTCAAAGGTTACTCGTTAATTATCGCAGTTCACGTTTCTTTAGTTCATTAGAGACACTGAAATGCTTTCACTGAAATGAAAATGTGAAACTACGAACTGTAGTTTTAGTTTTAGGTAGACTTTTGTAGTTTAATCTCTGTAGTGTACAAATGCAACAAGAAATAATTATGATACAACTAGCGGCCCGGTAGGTACATGCTTCGCTACTTTTTGACAGCAAAATCTCCATTTAACAAAATGATCTGCCATTTATTCAATTCATTTGTAACAAAAAATGTGATAAATGAAGAACCGCTCGACCGAGTTTGTGCAAACTTCACATGAACCATCTACTATACTATTATCTACTATACTAAATAATCCGAACAAAGCCTAAACATTTGGTTATGTGGGCCCGTTCTCGAGTTATAAAATTACAACGAAAAGTGTCATTGATTTTTATATATTACGAGTAGAAGATGTGACAATTACTTAGACAAGGTTATAGTTATTTATGATACTAGTGCGGTAAGTTGGTTTTTACAAACGAGTAGACGAATGTAAGCCCGAGCGATGCCGAGGGCTTACCATAGTCACGAGTTTGTAAATACCAATTTCTGCACGTGTGTCATACAATGTTTTTCAACACATTTGCGAGAAAACAGTACATTATGTAAATAAACAAACTTTTTCATTTGACTATTTTTAACAACAAATGAAAATAACCGTTTTCTGCAATTTGCGCCTCATTCAAAATATCAGGTAAACTAGATTGCATACTTATTAATATCAGATTCCTCGCTTGAACTCATATTATTATTTTGTTTATACAACAGTGGGAAAGTCGCAACAAGTTTTGAAGTTTCTAATATGAAAATGGCGCGAATTTGCAAATGGCGCCACATGCACGAGGTGAAAAATTAAACTACATCTTTCGTCTCATTTACTCTTTAGTATTAAAGTGAGACATCGTATTGAGCAAAAGCGCTTCCAAGGAGGTTCGATCAGTCAGGTTGTTTATTCTCAAAATGTGAAACTCTTTGGTGGAATTCTTATTTTTTTTTAACCCATTAGAGGTCAAACAAAAAGTACCAAAACATTTTTTAAATGTTCTTTATGTTCGTATTGAAATAACAATAAAATAATACACGAAACAAGAAAAATCAACAAAATTACTATTTTCATGAAGTTACAGGGGTGTACTTAATTGAGTACACTGACCGCTTAAGTATAAAAATTTCCAAACAAGCTTTTTCGGATAAAAAATGTTTTTAGGCATTTTTTACATTGCCAGCGCACTCTTGAATGACAAAGGGCACATCGCAGCTGTTTTTAAATTTTTATTCCACCTCACGACCCGTGCGCCGTGGGAGACGCCCACGGCAACGATCGTCGCAGGACGATTTCCGGCCACCGTAGGTGTGAACATACGGACGGCGAGTAATGGGCGACTCGCTGTCCGATCATGGACCAAGCCAGGGTCGACGGCTCATCGTGTACCACGCGCGCCTCAAAGAGCTGTCAGCAAAATGACGAGGCTTCCTTAGAGGGCCAAAGCCTGTCGGGGTCGCATGTCTACAAGATGAAGGTGAGGAGTGGCTGGATAGGAGTCACGACGTCTTGACCTACCGCCTGACGCAGGTCCTCACCGAGCATACGGTGCAGGAATGCCCCGCTTGGGCAGAGCACCGCCCTGTCCTCATAATGGCGATAGGTGGTGACCTCTCGCGCCTGGCATTTACCGAGACCATCCCAAGGGGCAAGACGGAGTGGGAAGCGGTCGCCTCCGTCTGCGAAGCAGTCATGCTAGCGTAGGAGGAGGCGGGACGCGTGAGGAAGAGGACAGCATCCACCTCACGACCCAGCCGCCGTGGTAACCACCCTCAGAAACCGACGTCGCATGACGATCTACGGGCACCGTAGGCGCGGGGATGCGGGCGGCGAGTAGTGGGCGACTCGCTGTCTGATCATGAATCACGCCCGGGTCGACGGTGCATTGTGTTTCACACGCGCTACTTCTTTATTGCAATGAATCTGAAAGAAAAAAATGTTTGTTTTACTTACGTATGTTGTCATTGTACTCAACCGAGTACAGTAACATTTCAATTACCTTAGTTTTATTTTACTAATAAATAATCAATTATATTGTTTGGCGCAGCTTGAGCGCCACACAGTATCTACATAGCAACGTGCATTTCTACGAGTCGCCGCTCAACGGATTTCAACAGGCGTTAAGAATGACGTCTAACAATTATCAACATACCCCCAGCGGCAATTTATTATTATATTCCTTCACCGTCACCGAACTCAGTTCACATCGTTTTCATGTACATTTTCAATTTATTTCAAGTATACAAGTTAAAATCAAGTTCTCGGGTTTTATTCACAACTAGAATAGGACCCTCTTATGTCTCACAAGCAGACATAAATTGGCGACCGTGACAGGACACGGATTTCATCAGATACAAAATCGTCGAGTCACTACTCCCCATGGTCAGGAGGACGTGCCTCATCCAAGGTTGAAGATCGTCAGGATCGGCGGCTAAGCTACAGCACGACTTAGTCACGACCACGGCAGCAAACTTCCAAAGAGATAAGTGTCCTAATCCTTTGTTCCTTGTCATACCAATCCACACATTCTCATAATCACCATTATAATTATTGCCTCCACAGTGCATTCAAGTTCACAAAGGGCAATCATAATCGTCATAAATCTAATTAGAATCATCAATTCACAGCAATTTGATTCTTTTTTGTCCCTAATTCTTGTAAGGTTCAAAGGTCACTCATGTTAACATTGTTGAAAAATCAGTGTAACCCACAATAATTATATTTTACACATTGCCTATTAACGATTAGTGTTCATCTTAATTGCAATTAAATAAATAAATAATAAATAAATATTCCACAACTATCACACAACGCCATCTAGTCCCAAGCTAAGCAGAGCTTGTGTTATGGGTACTAGACAACTGATAAACATACTTATATATTTCTAAATACATACATATTATAGATAAATTACACCCAGACACAGAACAAATGATCGTGCTCATCACACAAACATTTGTCCTGGGTGGGAATCGAACCCACGACCTCCGGCATAGCAGTCAGGGTCACTAACCACTAGACCAACAGGCCTGTCTCAATTTAAATATACAAAGTGTTAAATAGACTCAATTATCCCTTCTCAGTTCATATTAACTTTGATTAGCCATTGTTGTATCAATCATTATAATATATTTTGAAGTTCTCATTTTGTAATTTTTTCTTGTAAAAGGTTTTGATTGTTAGTACAGTTATATGCTCAAACCATTATCATTCCCTTTAGTAGTTTTAATAAAGTCCATTCATTGTCCATTCAATAGTCCAATCATAGCATATTAGTGTTTCTTGTTTTTCACTCGTTCTGCCGAAATTTCCAGGACTGGTGCAGGAACACGGCTCGGCCTGCAGTTCAATCGATCTGCCGTGCGGAACCGGTTTCTTCGCCGCAGGTGTCGCCGAGCTGACGGGAGTGACGTAACGCTTACAGCTAATTACTTATTGTAAACAAAGTGCAGCTAAGTGGACAAGTTTTTATTTGTTTGTTTTAAATTAAAAACACAACAATGACTACTGAGTCAGAGAAATATAGTTTAAAGTATAAAGAGTTAAGTTTGAGACGTAGTTCTATTAAAGGACAAATAACAAAGTTTAAAAATTACTTATCAACATTAGAATTAGTGCAACTGTCTAGTATACAACTTGTCGAGTTATCATTAAAGTTAAGTAAGTTTGAAAGTTTGTCTAGCAAGTTCGATGACCTTCAAACTGAAATTGAAGTTTTAAATCATAAAAATTTGGATTCAGAAATCGATGAGCGTGATAGCATCGAGCAAGATATTATTTCATGTATAGCTACGGCAAAGAATTTAATTGAAAACGCGAACAATCAATCTGAAGCGCGTCGAAGATCTTCAGCCTTCTCATGCCATCACCCTCATAATTCTGAGCCTGCTGGTTTCAAGTTACCGCGGATTGAGATTTCTAAGTTTAACGGAGCATATTTTCGCTGGCTTGAGTTTCGAGACACTTTTCAAGCGTTAGTTCATAATAACGAACGTATTTCCGATATTCACAAATTTCATTATTTAATTTCATATCTTGAAGGAGATGCGGCTCGTATTATTTCAAATCTTGAAGTTTCATCATCAAATTATAAAGAGGCCTGGTCTTTACTATGTGAGCGATACGACAACAAGAGGTTGCTCATTAATTATCATTTGTCAGAATTGATTAATATGAAACCGATCACCAACGAATCCGAACGATCTTTACGATTTTTAGCGGACCACGTAACAAAAAATTTACGAGCACTTGCTAACTTGGGTCGACCCACCGATAAGTGGGATGACATAATCATATTTATGATGACATCCAAATTAGACAGTCACAGTTTAATGAAGTGGGAAGAGTTACAAAATACATTTAATTCTGTCAATGATCTGCCAACTTTAACTCAATTTCATAGATTCATAACAGACCGTGCTGGCGTATTGGAAGCAATAAATCGCAATAAAACCGACAACACTAATAGAGTGCCACGGGAAATATTGCGTCCTAGCCAGAGTTCTCAAAACCAGCAATCTCATTCAAATAATAAACAACAAAACAATAGCTTCAATAACAAAAATAATAAGTCATACGTTAAATCTTTCATTAGTAATCAACATACACAAAAGGGAATTAATTGCGTTATTTGTAATGAGTCACACAGACTGTATTCATGTCCTACATTTAAAAATAAAAGTGTGAGTGAAAGATTGGCTGATGTTCAGAAATATAATCTGTGTCATAATTGCTTGAGAGAGGGTCATCAAGCAGCTGACTGTCCATTGGGACCTTGTATTTTTAAGGAATGCAATGAGCGCCACAATTCCCTCCTGCATCAATCGCGTGCTGTACTATCGACGAACTCCGCTGAAGTACTGTCAACTTTCTCGGAGCCATACACAGATCATGTATTTCTATCAACCGTCATCATCGAAGTGTCAAATCCGCTCACAAACGCCACGGAGAAGGTACGCGCTCTGTTAGACTGCGGCAGTCAATCTTCACTGATAACTAAAAACCTGAAACAGAAATTACAATTAGATACAAATCAAACAAATGAAATAAATATAATAGGTATAGGCAATAACTTATGTCATAAGGTTACAGAATCATGTAAAATTACACTTAGTTCAATGAACAACCCATACAGTGTTACCTTATCCTGTCTAGTGCTTGATGAGCTGACAGGAGAGCTACCTAAGGCTCCTATAAACATTAAACACATTACATTACCCGACTACATAAAGTTGGCCGACCCTAGCTTTAACGTACCAGCAAAGGCAGACGTTATTCTCGGGGCGGATATATTTTGGGATGTTGTAGGTTCGGAACAATATTCCCTGGGTCCCAAGAACCCAAAATTGATAAATTCAAAATTTGGCTGGCTCGTAGCTGGTCCCATGTTTTCAAGTTATTCTAAATATATTCAATGTAACCATTCAAGTTCAAACAAATCATATAAATCTGATTCAATTACAAATATTGATCAGAAGTTGACTAGATTTTGGGAAGTCGAAGAGCTTCCCCAGAAGACTAGTTTATCTCCAACTGAAAAGATGTGTGAAGAACATTTCATGGCAAATACCACACGTTTAGGTTCAGGTAGGTTTTGCGTCAAGCTTCCATTGCTTGACAACCCTAACACTCTCGGTGATTCATATAATTTAGCCAGAATACGGTTACTGAATTTGGAAAAACGATTTCGTAAAAATCCAGAACTCAAAACACAATACACTGAATTTATTAATGAATATGCCAAGTTAGACCATTTATCCCTATCTCATGTTGCAAAACCTACTACTAATTATTTCTTGTGCCATCACGCAGTATTCAAGGCAGAAAGTGAATCCACCAAAATTCGAGTGGTGTTCGACGGTTCTGCCCCCACTTCCTCCGGCCGCTCGCTCAATGATATTCTCATGGTAGGCCCTAATAAGCAAGATTCTCTTTTTTCTATTTTGATCAGGGCTAGACAATACAAGTTTCTACTCACTGCTGATGTTGAAAAAATGTTCCGCCAGGTGGCGTGTCACAGTGATGATCAAAATCTACAACTAATCTTATGGAGAGAAGATGAGTCACAGCCAATCAAAACGTATAAATTAAATACCGTCACTTACGGTACAGCAAGTGCGAGTTATTTAAGTACGCGGTGCCTGTGGCAGATCGGAGAGGAATGTGAGGACGAATTCATCAAATCTATAATACAAAACGACTTTTATGTGGATGATCTCATCACTGGATCAAATAACGAAGATGAACTGCGCCACATAAAAGAATCGGTATCAAAGGCTTTAAATTCAGCATGTTTTCCATTGCGGAAATATAAAAGTAACTTGATGACCATTTTGCATGACAACACCGACATGCAACAGGATAAATTAATTACAAGTGAATCGTCTAGCACCCTCGGATTAGGATGGAATCCTTCTACTGATCAACTGCATTTTCCAATCAAACCTATGACAGTTGTTGGAAAATTAACAAAGCGAATCATAATGTCAAATTCATTAAAAATATTTGATCCACTAGGATTATTAAGTCCGTGCATAATCATACCCAAAATTATGCTACAAAAGTTGTGGCTCCTTCGATTAGATTGGGACGAGCCTGTTCCCCAAGGTATTCAAGAATCTTGGGACGAGTTTGTAAGTAATTTACATTTTCTAGCCAACTTACAAATACCTAGAAACGTTATTTGTGAGAACGCAAAGATTATTGAAATACATGCATTCAGTGATGCATCACAGTGCGCCTACGGTGCTTGTGTTTATGTCAAATCTATTAATCAAAATAATGAAGTTAGTATTAAACTGTTTTGTTCAAAATCTAAGGTCTCACCTTTAAAACCTGTAACAATTCCTCGTTTGGAACTCTGTGCCGCGTTGCTCGCCGCCAGATTGACTAAAGCAGTTTGTAATGCAATAAAATACGAACCTTCCCGCGTAGTCCATTGGTGTGACAGCAGCGTAGTCCTCGCATGGATTCATAGCGTACCTAGAAATTTAAAAACATTTGTAGCAAATCGTATAGGTGAAATCGTAGAACTTACACAGCCATCATCATGGAGATACGTACCCACTTCAGATAACCCAGCTGATCTTATTTCAAGGGGTGTCAATCCGAGTCAGCTGCCGAAGTTAGATCTGTGGTGGTACGGTCCACGTTTTTTATACCAAGATGAATCAGATTGGCCTTTACTACATTCTAATATTTCAAATAAAGAAAACTTACCTGAAGTTAAGATCAATTTACACAGTACTATTGTTGAACCGTTAATTAATTTTGCAAATTATTCATCATTTACTAAACTCCAACGAGTAATAGCTTATGTCAAAAGATTTATTTATAACTCTATTAATTCTCATGCAAAACATACTGGTTTTTTAACAACAAATGAATTAAATCAGTCTTTCTATAGCCTCTGTTTTATGGCTCAACAACAAACATTTTCTTTAGAGTACAAACTTTTAAAACAAAACAAGCCGTTAAACAGTAAATCCAAAATTTTACCATTATCACCATTTATTGACACTAATGATTTGATTAGAGTTGGTGGTAGAATTCAAGCTTCTGATTTTCCGTATGAAAAGAAGCATCAAATACTTCTTGACTCTTCTCACCTTCTAACTAAATTATTTTTTCGGTATGAACATGTTCGTCAGATGCACGCCGGGCCACAACTCTTACTAGCTACAGTTAGAGAAACCATTTGGCCTATCAATGGTCGTCATCTGGCACGTCGGACAGTGCACAACTGTACAACATGTAGAAGATTTCAAGGAAAGACTCTGCAACCCAAAATGGGGAATCTTCCTGCACAGCGCATTACCCTCAACTTTCCCTTTATTTCAGTTGGTCTAGATTTCGCTGGCCCGTTCTTTATTGTTAACCGAAGAGGACGAGGAGCAAGACTGACGAAATGCTACATGTGTTTATTTATTTGCTTGCGCTACAAATGCATACATTTAGAGGCAGTAGGCGGCCTATCCAAAGATGATTTTTTGATGACTTTAAGACGTTTTATTGCCCGACGCGGTAAGCCAGCGGAAATATTCTCCGATAACGGTCGTAATTTTGTCGCAGCGGCTAAGGAACTAGGATCATTTTTAAAAACACATAACCACTTGTTTTCTGACTTCGCTGCACAACAAGGCATAAAATTTAATTTCATCCCCGCTTACTCCCCTCACTTCGGCGGCATTTGGGAATCAGGCATCAAATCCGCAAAGCACCACGTTAAACGCGTTATAGGCAATCTTCACCTGACCTTTGAAGAATTGCAAACATTATTTGCACAAGTGGAGGCAATATTAAACAGCCGGCCCTTGTGTCCCATGACCTCAAATCCCAATGACTTCCTTCCTCTTTCTCCGGGACACTTTCTCATCGGGAGAGCGCTAACAACGTTCCCCTCTCCACAAATAGAAGAGGTGGATCCCAATAAGCTAAAGCGGTATCAGAGATTGGAGCAAATCAGACAGCATTTTTGGCGTCGTTGGCAAAGTGAATACATCAATGAACTACAGAGAAGACAAAAATGGATGAAAGACACTCCACAACTCAAGGTGGATGACTTAGTTCTAATTAAAGAAGAAAATTTGCCACCCCTGTGTTGGAGACTCGGAAGAGTAACAAAATTGTTTCCGGGACCTGATGGCGTGGTACGAGTGGCAGATGTAAAAACTTCAACAAACTGCCTTCGACGAGCTTTGGTACGCTTGTGCCCCCTCCCCATTCCAGAAGAAGAAGTCTAAGTTGAAAGACAAGCCTTTCAAAGGGGGGAGCATGGCGCAGCTTGAGCGCCACACAGTATCTACATAGCAACGTGCATTTCTACGAGTCGCCGCTCAACGGATTTCAACAGGCGTTAAGAATGACGTCTAACAATTATCAACATACCCCCAGCGGCAATTTATTATTATATTCCTTCACCGTCACCGAACTCAGTTCACATCGTTTTCATGTACATTTTCAATTTATTTCAAGTATACAAGTTAAAATCAAGTTCTCGGGTTTTATTCACAACTAGAATAGGACCCTCTTATGTCTCACAAGCAGACATTGTTCTTTATAACTTACTCTGACATGTATTTTATGCAAGCAAAATGAAAAGAACAACTTCTAAGCAATCATTATTTTATAAAATCAAAAATCAGTCACTTACCTCCACAGTGTTTCGGTAACAAAACTTCAACTGATACTTTTATCAAAAAACATTACACTACCCGCGTATTATTTATCAATATACTTGAACAGTGTTATGACGAAGTTAAATAACACAAATACCTTCATTAAGTTTACGAGATTTGTAATTTGCGCTTAGGGATATGGCTGTACTCAATCAAGTACAGTGACCTCTAATGGGTTAATGGAAATTAAAAAAAAAACCGTAAAGAAAACGCACGGTGCCAACGGGGTGTGCCGTAAAATAGGTACTTAGGTGAGAATACCTATTTTGCCGCACGCTCCGTTGTATGGTGCGTAATTTTTAACTTTCGAACAATGTATACAGGCACAGTATAAATATCTACAGTAGCGGCTCTCGGCCGCATGATAGAAATAAATACCTACAGCCGCGCGGTACGTAAACATGCGTTAGGGCTGTCCGACGCCCGTCTCCAGCATTTTAATTACATTTGCCTACTTTCTGTTTCTATTTAGTGTTGTGATTGTAAATATACTATTCTTATATTTAAGTAAACAAATAAAATACTTTGTATATTGAAAAGGAAGTGTTCAATAAAAATGCGTGTTGTTTTTTATTAATAGATTTAATTTAAAAACAAATGTTTGTTTGAAAAACAAATTGTGCTTATAAATTTGCGACCGAAAAATATTTGCGCCTTGACTGACTCGTACGAAATGCTTTATTATTGAATTTTAAAGTATAATAAACTCGCATTCTAATAAAAAGCTTCTCGCATTCTAATAAAAAGCTTTCTTCTTTTTAAAATTAAATTCAGCGACTCAGTTTAAGTTAGTTCGCATAAGTATTTTGATGGGCAACTACGGAACCCTACACTGTGCGTGGCCCGACACGCACTTGGCCGGTTTTTCTAGTATTATTCATACACAAAACACAGATAATAAACAAATATTACTGTAGCGCCGTTACGTAAAACGCACCCGTGACGATATAACAAGGGTCTGATTACGTCGTCGTGTGGATTCGCGTCAACCGCTCCACACGACGACGACGAAGGCAGTCGGCCTAATGCAACCGAGTGCGCACACTCAAACACGGAGCGTACTATGTACTCTTACGTTCCAGGATTCATGACTGTGTTAAAGTTTATGTAGTACACTGAATATACGTTGATTGTACACCGTACCGTAGGTAAATGAAGCTCACTGCTTCATTTCCGTGCCCGCCGACAATCCCACCGCGCCGTTACACCATGACTTTACTTTGAATAATACAAAGTAACAAAACACACATGCACTGGAGTTTTAACACAAGAGTAAGTACCTACCGTATCATGATTCATTCAGAACCGCCTATAACTTAACTATTTAACTTGCCTCAGTAACTTTCCTTTACTTTATTCATTTTACTGTATTTATTAACCCAAATACCCTTTTTTTCGTGAGATAAAGAAAAATACATAACCATTAAAAAGTCACACATTATGTACCTACCTACTAGCACGGCTACTAGTAAGTAAAATTATTTTATAGTTAGTACTCACCTTTCAGAGGTTGCAGGTAATTTAAAAAAACTTATGTCTGGATGCGTTATTGTTGACGTTAAACACCCAAACACAGCACAATATTTTCTACTTGTCATATTTGCTAAAAAAAAACAACGCACCGTCCGTTCATCACTACGGTACGGCCGTGACTGTCTGCGCCTCGAGCGCGCCCCGACATCGAGGCGCGTAGGTATAGCTCGCGTTTCGTCCGTTTGTAGGGAGTCCCAATACTGTTATTACCGTGATACAGGCTTCGTAAATGCATTTTTCGAGCAAATGTGTTGAAAAATATTTTGCGGCACGGTTAGCGGAGTGACCGAGCAATGGGGAAGGCAAGTGTCAAAGTGACAAGTGACAGTTTGGTCCCAAAAGAACTGTCAAATCAAAGGAATTTTCTGAAAAAAAACGATTTATTAATGTAAAATGACTAGATGTTGGGTAATAAGCTGTAAAAATGATGGAACATACAAATTTCCGACAATTCACACTATCAATAAATAATGGGTAGCTGCTCTGACTGCCTTGAGAACAAAAATTGAATTATAACTAAGGAAAAGCTATATAATAAACAAATATCCAGCCTTGCGAAGCCTAGACAGGCCGTTAGTTGAGTTTATTAATGAAATTCTATGATTATACCATAACTAAACAATCGAATACACTTTTCAAAATAATATTTACTTTTCTATTGGAGGTTAAGTACCAGTATTGCATCGCTCTATAAATCATGAAATGGTTCGTCTAGCGGAAGAATTATCACCTGGAACGAGTTTTGTGATAGTTGTGGTGTTAAGAAATTAAATATATTGTGATATTTCTCGAATTTAAATAGAAAAAAGGGGTAAAATTACTGACTTAAAGCATTATGATATTTTATCAAAATAGAAAGTCAGAAGCAGCATTATATTCTTGTTACAGGAGAGGAGAGGTAAAACATACCTAAACTCAGAAATTGAAACCTCAACTACAAGTAATTGTGGATTTATTACGGTAAAATCAAATGTATTACCACTCAATTAAATCACTTTTTTCCTCTTGTAGATGCACCGCGGCGTCTTAATTCTTCTTTTAGTATATGCACTTGCATTGACAAATAATTATCCATACTTGTTTTGTATATATACTCAATTTTTATAATAATAAATCTTGTTTGTTTTTTGTACAAGATAGACAGTTATCTGACGTAGGGACCAACTATCGCAGCGCCATCTACGATTAGCTTTGAGTTGCCATCCCCATTGACTGGTGTACCTAGATACTGTTTGATTCCCGCACGGAACTAGGTATTTGTTCCGTGTAAATGGCAACGTGTCACTCGTACCTAGTCGTGCGAGAAACAGACTAAAAGCAATACCTACGTCCCAATTAGGACGTTTTCTAGTCTTCACGTTTTGCGCGCTCATAACATTTATCTGTTTATTAACACGTTCCCTGCGCCATCACTTTCAAAGAACTTTCAGCTGGTGCGTTGGAGACCTAAAAGATCTCGAAACTAATCTACCTTTTGGTGCGTTTGAGACCTAATCAGTCTCCTAAAGATACAGTTTTGAAAATAATTTATATCTTCCAAAAAAACAATCAAATATATTTTGAAGTTTTTGTGGGTGAAAGATAGCCTATTGCTTTATATTTTGCTAGGTTCGCACGCATTTATGACATTTGAATAAACTACAAATACCAAAAAAAAATATGATATCGATTGTATCTCGTACCGCAACCGAAGATAGTTCAATAGGTATGTGTAGTAAGTAGTGATGGGAATAAAATAATATCTCAGTTGTCGATTGAAAAAGTTTCATTTTCTTTTTAGGTGCGTCAAATATTTCATAATCAGAATTACTGTCATTATTTATTAGCCAATGGGGGGCAAATTTGAACATTTTCCAAAAAAAATATTTTACTGGACGATGCAGCAGTATAATCCGGCGTTGATTTTTTGTTAGAAATCTCACCAAAATAGATTTTTTACACTTTTTTCTTTTAAAAGCACTCATTGAATAACAAAAATGATAATCAACACGTAGGTTTATACGCGAATGTTATTTCGCAAACGTGCGCGCGACATCCCACGTCGATGCTAGGACAACACTAAAACGAGTCACCTTCCCTCTCTTGCGTCTACGAGGCGTACGATTCCACGAGTACCGACATATCTCCTAACGCAAGGAATGAAAATAATTACAGTACTGTGCGTTAGGGACCTAATCCATCTCTAATTTCTTTTTTAATGTCCTTGAATTCAGCTTTAAGTAGGAAGCAAATATGTATATTTGTCCTACTCATACCTAAAGAACTTTACACGTTAGATCCTCCCGCAAGGAGTGAAACAACACGATTATGTTCAACGCACAATACAAAAGTTCTGCAAGAGATCTGATAGATCTCGTAATGCAACGAACGTGTTAAAATATCATTGGTTTGTATAATATAGGTACCAGTTGTTCCGGGTCTGATTGTATGTGTATGTGAGATTATTATGTTTGTCACAGGATGAATTCCAACAGTGCAACCGATTTTGATAAAATTCGAATGTGATTTTGTTTTCCCATCTAAAATTTTAATACAGAGATGAATGGGACCTTGAAAACGGTAATTGACTACCTATTTTTTAATATTAACCAATAGTAGTAAAATTCCCATTTCTCTGTTAACCTAGGTACCTAATTTAAAAAGATAAAGTTTAACTTTTTTTGTTGAGACGTTGCCTCACACTAGGTATTTCTCCTGTTTCGTGGGTGCGTACAAACATAAACGCTCATACACAAACGCACAGACCCGGAACAACTACTTCTAGATCACACAAATATTTGCTCCGTGCGGGAATCGAACCCGCGACACGCAGAACAGCAGTCCAGCTGTTCAGAACTCAGGCAACTGGGCCAACCGTGTCGTCAAGACATCATCACTCAAACAGCCTCTTAAATTCTCTATCAAAACATAAATCTGACACACACCGGCCCACTTGAAAACGCAGTCACATCTCAAGTGCATTGCTGACAAGCATCATTTTACCATCATCATCTATTTATAGGATCCTGATCTCGCGATAGGACCGGCCTGGCTTGTGCGACAAGCCTCTTGTCCCCCCTTGTCTACCCTTGGCCCACTTGGCCTACATTTTAAAGGCCACTCGATGTGATAATTTTCTGTATCATACGACAAACTTTACTCTGGTTTCGAGTGGGAACTCTTATTGTTCGGGTATGGGTCTTTGAGTGATTTTTATGTTTGCGTATTTTTGTCGAGTACCTTTGGTATTTGTGATTGAATGAGACTGGGAATTTTTTACTTGTTTTTTGAGTATGTAATGAAGGAATAAATACTTTTTACGTATGTAGGTTCTAAACTACTTATTCATAAGAAGAAGAAGAGTAATAACCCAATGAAGTGGAAGACGATCCCCAGTTGACTTCCAATTTACCCACATGCAGCTGCCTTTATTTTACATAGAAACTGTCTATTTTATATCTACCACCCAGTCACTGGGTGTGATACCCAGTAAAATCTCTTCAAACTAACTAAAGAGAGACGTGAGCGATTCAGAAAGGGAGATTTGAGGAGATAACGCCACCTATCGAACGATGAAGCAACTAAATACATAGCGATGACAACACCATCTATTGTGAGAATTACCGGCAAAATGGGGTGGATGTATGGAGACGGGGGGGGGGTGCAGTTGCGATACTTTTATGTAATTTCATCAAAATTAAATGTTATAGGTAACCCAAGATGCCAGTTGTAAAATTCGCCTAGTAAAATATCAAAAGTTCACGGAAGTCTTAAAAGGTGAGTGATATAAAAATATTCGGTACGAAGTTTGCCGGGTCAGCTAGTATTTTATAAAGGACATGTTAATAATTATTATAATTAATTGATAGCCATGCCCTAATAAAAGTAACACGCAAGTAAAGTACGGATGTAAGGACAAAACATGATAGTGGCGAACCTTCTTTAAAAAAATGTTATTAGGCATGACCGAGAAATTCAAGAAGAGGAAATTCAAGAAGGATTTTTCAAAAAAAAAAAAAAATTAACCGTCTTCAAAAACAACCACAAAAGGGTAAAATAACCTTCAAAATAAGTTTTCTTTCGGAAGTTGGTGGCTTTGTTTTTTTATTTCGTTGTCTTTTTTGCCACCGACTTCCGAAAGAAAAGTTATTTTGTAGGTTATTTTACCCTTTTTCGTGGTTGTTTTTGAAGGCGGTTAATTTTTTTTTTGACAAAACTTTTTTATTTCACTCTTTTTAGTTTAGATATTCAACCCAAATTCTTGTCAAATACATCATATTTTTCTTACATGTGCACTAGAATTTTGTAATCCGTAACACCGGTATTAACATCGCTCATGTACACAATCTTTACATATTACATATACATTATAATATATATATATATATATATATATATATATTCAAATCGTAGAGGTGTCATTCCTGTGCATTGAATAGTTTTTCTTTTTGTATTTGGCCTAAGGGATCGATTCTGATGCCAGATCATTGTTTTGATCTATCTCCGAAACTACCTACTGTAAAGTTGTCGATCAAATTTTCCTCTAATATTCCTATTAATATGCTTCTGTTAATAGGCTATGTATTATTACGACATTTTCCCTGGGAGATAAGCAATTTTGAATTTTGTTGATTTTAAATTTATGTTTTGAGTTGGAAGCTAAACCACTGGATATTATTTATTCAATTTTTCCTCAAATATTCCTTAAACTGCGCTTCAATTAATAGAGTATGTATAATTACGCTATCCCCCTTGGGGGATTAGCAATGTTATAAGTAATATGTTGATTTTCAGTCATTGTTGACATTTGTATAAGAACCGCTATTTGAAACTTTCTGTCAACGAACCACCTAGTCCACCTAGTCTGGTTTTGTGGTTCTTTTTCTTGTGAGAGTTCTAAATAATTAAAAATAATTTTATGCATACTTTTATTTCAATAATATTTTTCAGTAGTTTTTTATGATAAATCTGCGCTGATTTAAATTGTAGGTAGGTAAGTTGGATATTATTTAAATCGTAATTTATTGTTTCGAGTAGTAGGAATTTTAAACATTCGAAAACAAACAAATCTTTCTATTATTTAGTGTTTATTTATGTTTTAAATTAGTGCTCAAACTAGTGCATAGATTCTGTTTTAAACGACAACAACTTTTACTCATCGAGTTAAATAATAAGCTATTTTTTATGTATCACGATTCACGCGGTATGGTGAAGGGGGAAGAGCAAAGCTATCGTACGTTCAATTTCGTTAACAAATTGCAGCGATACTGTAAATCGACCAAAAATGATAGTCTTATGTTTAAGATTATACACGGATCTTTGAAATTAATGTCGCTCAAACAAGGACGTTTCCTATGCAAACTATGTAGGTACTATATAGGTACCTACAACTATATTAGTACCTATACTAGGTACCTATAACTAACATTTTTGATCTAAACTAATAAGTACCTAGGTATTATAAATGCAAGTAGGTATGTTTGTTTTTTACCTTTTCACGCAAACTACCTACTTAATCGATCGTCCCAAAATTTTGTATTACTTTGTCAGGAGTATAGACACGGATATAGGGTATCTTTCATCCCGAAAAATAGAAGAGATTTGTTGCCGAGAAAAAAAAACAATTACGTTCATATTCCAGATGGCGCCACTTACACGATCCGCCGTATTGTTTCTCAAATTCTAAATTAACGCAAGCGAAGCCGCGGGCAAACACTAGTAAGCTAATAAAATTCCCTACCTCAAAGACTACTAAACTGATGTTGATGAAACTTGTAGTATTCCCTAAAGTGAACGATCCCTAGTATAACAAAAATAGAATTTTAAAAATCGGTCCACAATATTGGCGAAGTAATCGGGTAACAAACACACAAAAAATAAACGCCATCGACATAGCTGAAATAAAAAAATGCTTTCAAAATAAAAAGTTCTGAACCAAATTGTAAAATTTTATGGGACCAAATGGCAAGTATACCTAATGCATCGAACAAAAAACATCGAACAAAAAAGAATCACACTAATCGGACTATAAACCTCGGTGTAATCGGTGTAATTATATTAAATATAAAAACCGACTGAATTGAGAACCTCCTCCTTTTTTGAAGTCGGTTGAAAAGTGAGATCTACTTAAGTAGAGCTAAACCAAACAGCAATTACCATTGAGTTATTCATCATTTCCAGCCTGAACGACAAAGACGAAATATGACAAAAGGATGTTGTAAGCCTTGAAAGTTCTACCTCAAGGTAGAAAAGCTCGTTAAAGTTGACAGCTCAGATCAAAAACAAGGATCCAAAATGTACTCTATCACGTTTACATGAAAGCTCATAATAATTAGAGAAGGAAGACACTCTGTCAGCACTTCCTAAAGACCACTTGTCCTTAATGATAGTCCCCATAGCAGTCCGGCCATATAATTTTAACAAGTAAAAATATTATCTAAAAAAAAACACTTTTTTTGGAACGAAAAAATCGCACCTTTATAATTTATGTCTAGGTTCGTTCAAAACCATGTTTGCTCAGCCAGGTCAGCATTTATTTGTTTAGTAATAATTGAATAATAACACTATAGTCAACAAAAAACAACTTTTTGCATGCAACATGAAAACTTTTATCTAGTTATGTTTGAGATAAGGATAAGGATACTAGAAATAAAATGAAAATGATTTAAATACGAATAGTTTTTTTGTGATTACATTTTAAAATTTTTAATTTTTGTCAACAAAAAGAAGTTATTTCGATTTATTGCACCATTAATATGAATTTAGTTTTATGATTTTCTTTTGTATTTTGCTTGAAGAACGTCTCGTTTTAATGTCCAACAGTAATCCACTAACATACGTCATGGGCTCCATTTGCCCTGACATCGTTTTTCAGTGGTAGAAATGTCTAGATGGAATCTTAAATAGTGTTCATCGCTGTCGCAGTCCAATTTTTCAGGAAAGAAGTCTAAAAGTGAATGATAAAAACGTATTTTCAACAACATATTACAGCCCAAAGCCTTATTAGTAGATAAAAGCTCTGCGATTGTACATTTATAGTCACATGATCGGTGTTTTCCTAGAAAATTGGATGTTACTTTCATGAAAGATTCCTAAGCTGATTTTTCTTATTTACTAAGCTTTTCTTTTAAAATTTATCATCTTTCATCAATTGCCTGATTTGAGGGCCAATAAATAGGCTCTTATTAATTGCTGGAGCAAGAGATTGCATCTTGGGCCAGTATTTAGGGGTTCGTTGGTTCCGTCCAAATCACTTGGATTGCAAAAGGCAGAGATGGAGATCTTTTTGTCCATCCAGTGAGAAGACCAACACATGCAACACTACAGATGTGTGGAACCCACACTTTGTCCTGTTCTCCGATGGCAAAGCCAAAATACTGTTCATTTAACTTAGTTACTAATGGTGTGAAATTCCTTCGCTGAGTTTTGAAAGAAATGTCACCAAAATTGTAACAATTAACTGTCAGGAACATTTTTACACTTTATTGACATTATTTAAGACTATCGTCTACCGAGCGCTCGTCCATACTAAAAGAGAAAACGTTTTCCTGCCCCTAAATGTTATCCTATCTCAATGATTTTTTAGAATGCTTCTGACACTGTAAAAAACTAGGTTTATAGGTTTTCTTTTTTTCAAAATTCATAATAGTTTGAAAGTAACAGGCGCTTAAAAGTTACTATTTTTATGACAAAATCTTCATTGAAGTAAAACCTTTGTATTTTAAAAACAAAGAAGTTTTAGAAAAAAAGCAAAACCTACAAACCTAGAATATAATATGGTGAAACGATTGACACCAAAATCTAAGAGATTGGACGTGATTTAGTATGTGAAAAACGTTTTCTCCCGAGACACAAATTTCATGTAAAAAATTCTCACAGTCAGTCGCGAGCTGCAACGCTCTCTATCGCACGATCGGGGGTTTTTCAACGCGCGAGAGGGACAGCACGAGTTTTTCTAAATACCTATTTTTTGAAAAGGCAGCCGCTATACAATCCTCTTAAGACATCACTTAACTCTTAAAACAGAACAAAAGACTACGCTCTTCAAGTAAACAATTTCTCTGAATGCGAAAGTAAAACAAAAGTACCTAGTTATTTTTTATTTTTTGGATAGCTGTAACACGAAAACTAGACCTGATTGAATATATGGTTATAAAATGAGGGTAGGTAGGTAATTTAAAATTAGCTAGCACCTATCTTGTTACAAAATTTTGTTGACCAATGAATTATTGAGCAAGTTTTCAGCATTTCACTGTCGCAACATGTCGCAACAATTCACCCTAAGGCGCGGTCCACATATAAAAGACGTAAGACGCAAACGGGCGGATACATAATTATTATGTCTCTTCGGCGGGCGTCTCTTTCGTACAAAATGTATAGAAGCGACGCGACGTAAAACACGCAGATCTAAGAGACGGGGCGCGGGCGCGACTCTCATACATTTTCGCACGTCCGAGACGCGTCCTCGTCTTACGTCTTTTCTATGTGGCCCGCGCCTAACGCTTGCTATCTTAACAGTCACGGTCGAATTCAATTGATTCCCATCCGAACCCAAAGGGTAAAAGGGGTCCCTATCTGACACTCCACTATCTGTCTGTCTGTTCATCTGTCAACAGGCTATATTTCATGAACCGTAATAGTAAGACAGTTGAATATTTAGTTATACTTTAAAATAAAACAAATATTTAAACCGCAACATTTTAAAGAGATACGTACGGACCCCTCGTGCACGAGTCCGATTCGCACTTGCCAGGTTTTTGAAACTTATGGAGGTATATACCTATAGCAAATCAGCATTTAATCCCACTCCTGGGACACACGGGCTTCTTCTACCTGTGATACGCAGGGTGGGTCGGCCATAATCTACTTCAGAATCTGACCGAATACTACGCAAGCAATCGGCATAAAACTTTACACGGTACTCAATGCAGGTAAACACGAAATTTCCAAAACACAGCTCCAAAAATATTCTATCCAATAAGATGAAAGCTTCGCGACAAAATGTCAGACTTAGATTATAATTAGATGGTAGAGGGGCTGTGTCGGCGCTTCTTAAGAGCCACTCGCGCACAATGACTGAATAACGAGCTGCCTGGAGAGCTCTCGAACATATTTTTATGGCTACACGAAGTTTAAGTCTATAGCTTTAGAACTTGGCCGCAAGATTTCAATGAGACATTCTGGATTTTCGTTTTGTAGTAACACTGGTTGTGGGAATGTCGTAAAAGGACATCGTGGCTCTTGAACGCAAAGGGTTATCGAAGGAACAGGGATTTTAGTCAGTAAGTCATCCCTAGTGGAAACTACGTATTTTCCTACTCATCCACTATTCTTTTCTAATTAATTTTGTTGCAGCACCCAGACAGTAAAGTTCAAACTCAGAGACACATTGAGCTTCATTGTCTCTTTTCTGGTGGTTGCTACTGTTATTTTTGGCTTTCACAAGTTGCCGTGCTTTGGAAATAGTTGTCCAAAAAGATAAGTCACCTAGAGCAGGAGAATTCATTTGATGACTTTACCACCTCAATAAAAAAAGGTAAACATGGTTTTCCCATGCGATTCTTGATTTTGATTTGTGATTAAAGATTCCACACGAAAAAGGTAAACATGGTTTTTGCGATTTCAAGGTTGGTTCCGTCCCGTCGTAAGTGTTATTCCAAACTAGGAGCTTGCTTTGCTTAGGGCCTTCCTAAATCAGGTATTAAATTCGTCAAATCGCAACGCGTCGCAAGATTATAATTATTATTTCACAACAAAGCTAATCCATGCTGGATGCATGGATAAGCATTGTTGGGCTAGAACACGATAATAAATAATGACAAAAAGTTACTCACAGCTTTCCATCTGCAGCTTACACTCCTGTGTATCATGAGGATAGATCAGGAAGTTCATGGCGCAAGACAGCCTCAGGGTCAGCTTAACCATGTAAAGTATGGTCTTCTCCTTGGACAGCCAGACGTAGTGGTTCGGAATGGTCATGGTTTGAAACGTCACGGACTTCGCGTTCTTGAAGAAGGAGTCTGGTCTCCACATGTGCTTTAGCCAGTCCACTTCTAAAAGCCTGGAAGGTATTAGCTGATTACTTAATATGCTAGAAATTAATAATCTATATCTATTGCTATCTTTTTGTGGAATCAATCGACGATCGATTTCAGAGTCTTTAAGATTTCGTATCATTTTTTTTTGGGACAAGCCCACCACACTATTCCCAAACCACTGCAACTCCTGAAAGCCAGAATCAACAGTCGAGACAATGAAGCTCGACGTGTCCCGGAGAATGAATTTAACTGTCTTGGATCCCGCAACGAAATTAATCAGAAAAGAATAGTGGAGGAGTAGGAAAAAAAATATGTTTCCAGATTTCGTATCAGAAGCAAAATTGTCCAGACAATTTACAGTACCTACCTAGGTATAGATTAAGCTTGGTTATATGCCCTAGTTAACAGGCCTCGACATTCTAGCACTCAAACTTACTGCTTGGAACCACACGCGGGGGTCTAAAATCCGGGGAAAATCAGTGGGTCCTTCCAGTCCCTACGGAGCTGAAACGTGGAACATGTCAGTCAAGCTGGCCCATCGACTTCATGTCACGCAGCGTGCTATGGAAGGGTCTATGTTTGGGATCTCGCTAAGGGATAAAACCCGGAATGACGTCTTACGGCATAGGACCAAAGTTATAAATATTGTCGAAAACTGTAGCAAGTTGCAGTGACAGTGGGCTGGTCATTTTTGCCGCAGAACTGATGAAAGGTGGAGTAGGAAAGTCCTGGAGTGGGAGCCGCGCGTAGGTTAACGTAGGATAGGACGCCCTCCGGCAAGATGGGCCAATGACCTGAAGAAGTAAGGCAGCTGGCAGTGGCTGGATGAAAAAAGTAGGAAATCGTGCGGTGTGGCGCTCCCTGGGAGATGCCTGTGTCCAGCAGTGGACTGCAATAGACTGAAATGATGATGATGACACGCAAGGGTGGTCGCTGTAGGCGTACAACATGGCCCTCAGCCACGGAAAACTAAGGCATATTACCAAGTTTTACCCTACATAGTTACCTGTATTCTGTGGTCATATTTTCTGGCAATCTTAAGCGATGGTCTTTCCATGTTTGAGCAAAGAATATGTCAGCAGCATAGGTCTAGAAAAAGTAGAAAGGAATTATTGATAAAGATTTGCGTTTCATGTAATATTGTTCACATTTTTCTTAGATATCGTTCAGAAGATGAATTCTTCTTTAAGTGTCTATTTCCCAGAGCTCGATCGTATGAAGCGACACCGTCGTATAGCAATAATACAGGGTGTCTTCTTAATAAAATAAGGTTTCTTACTGTAAACCACTTGCCTATTATCTCTCTTCTATCTCACTCAGGTCTGCTATATTATATTAAGATAAGCATTACCTCTGTACTCTTGTATCTGTATTAATATTATACTGTAGCTGAACATGTTTTCAGTTTGTACACAAATAAATAAATGATGATAGAAAATAGCATTCGATTAGGTGATAAAAAGTCACAATTAGCGCCCGGCCTCATTTTTTGGTACATGTGTACCAAAAAAAGAGTACATTCCAAGACACCTTTGAGTCCTTTTCACTTAATTTCGGATGTGGCTATCTCTGCTCACATGAAAAAATCACCCCGTAGAACGTAAAGTGAAAGAAAATGTAGACTTTAGAACAAAAGAGATGGTCAAAGACCGTTGTCCCTCATCATCATTAACAAAACCGTGTTCCTTCATAATGAGGCTGCATAATGCTGGAGCTAATGGTCCGTTCAACATGGCGTGATGACAAATAATAACTACAAAAAAAAAATGCACTTTACAGCTAAAATAGCATTGGCAAATGGATCCCTTTTTTGGGCATTAAAATCCTCAGTTTTTTTTTTTTAAGTATTGGTAAAATCTTTGTTGAAATTCATATAGGGTGACTGGTAATTAGTGTACGATACTTAAACACGTGATTGTGCTCATGATAACAAACAATTTTTATTATGGGAGCAAAGCCGAAATCGTGAAAAAAATATCAGCTGTTCAGTACGTTAAGCAAACATAAATGTACTGAACAGCTAATTTTTTTTCGCGTTTTCAGGTTTGTTCCTATAGTAAAAGTTGTTGGTTATCATGGGCACAATCACGTGTTTAAGTATCGTACACTAATTACCAGTCACCCTATATAGACAGATAGCCAAAAAGTATGTAAGGTAATACATAAGCTCACTAAATCCTCTTCTTCTTCTCTTTACATCAATTGCTGTCCGTTAGTCTCGCTAAAACTCGAAAACGGCTTGACCGATTTGGCAAATTTTTGTTTTGAATTATTTTTAGAAGCCCAGGGAAGGTTTAAAAGGTGATTTTGGGGCGGTTCGAAGTTAGCCGGGTCAGCTAGTTTTTAATAAATATGACATAGCTCTCGCATTCCCATTGGCAATGCAAAAAACCCCGCAGAAATGTTGATAGAAAGAAAGATAGAAAAGGTTTTTATTAGACTCACACAGGACAGAACAACAACATAAAACTAAACAGAACGAAATAATATGTTTATGAAAAACAATAGAAAAAATAATAAAACTGATAAGGGTTATAGAAAATAAGTTTTTTTGACTAGCCTGAGGCACACAATTACAATGACAGATTATGAGACAATGGAAAAGGAAGAACACAAAAGTACAGCCGTGTACCGTGTACCTCACGGCCGTAGGCTCAGTTCAGTAAAGAGCCAGGCCACAGGGTACCTGACGCTGGTTTTCAACCGAGCCAGCAGCAGCAGCTTTATAGTGTGCGAGTTAATTTTTTTTTAATAGCCTTTACTGTCCCACTGCTGAGCAAAGGCCTCCCCCAATTCCTTCCAGGAACACTTTTCCTGGGCCGCTTCGCCCTCATGGTGAGCGTCTAGGTCGTCTCGCCATCTTTTTCTGGGCCGGCCTCGGCGGCGCCGTCCATCTCCCGGCACCCATTGGGTGGAGATCTTTGCCCAGCGGTCCTCTTGCATGCGACAGACGTGACCCGCCCAATCCCATTTCAGCCTAGCAGCTTTCCTACCAACGTCTATTATGCCAATTTTGGAAAGTGACACAATAATATAAAATGTAAAGGTATAAAAAGAAGGATTTAATTAGGTAACTATTAATCTACACAAATTCCATCTTTTTATACCTGGGCCCAAGATTCCATTAAAGTGATGATGTCTCGTGTCTCGAAAAGATACCTCTTACAATAGATCGAAGATCCGACACAGGACAACGGCGGGACGCTTTTAAAGTCATAATCCGTCACTTCCAGGTAAATACCAAGAAGTGACTTATTATGATTTTTTCATTACTCTGACGTCAGAAACCCCGACTCCCGACTTTTGGTGCGTTAGGCGCGGGCTGCATATAAAAGACGTAAGACGCAGACGGGGGTGGAGACATATTATATTATGTCTTTTCGGCGTCTCTTTCATACAAAATGTATAGAAGCGACGCGACGTAAAACACACAGAAGAGACGGGGCGCGGGCGCAACTCTCATACATTTTTGCACGTCCGCGACGTGTCGCTCGTCTTACGTCTTTTTATTTTTTTGTGGCCCGCGCCTTTTATCTTTGTCAATATTGATTAATTTAAGATTACAAAAATGAAGTCGGTAAAAAACGTGTCCATTATTTTTCAGAACTCTGCCTGATGGACTTACTAGATTCAACATTATTAATGCCTATTGAAAAGCGAAGAGAAGAAGATCTTACCATGGAAGTCTCATCAATAGAATCCAACCCCATGACAGTGACGTGGAAGTTCACAATGGTAGGCTGTTCATTGATCTTCGGAGGCCTCATCTTGTCATAGAGCCGAGGATCCTCCGGCAGCAGGTCTTGAAAGGTCAGCAGCGTGGATCTGGTGACAATAGAACCTGGAATTAGGAACCGTTGCTATGATCAAATTTTGAGACGAAGTAAATTATTTTTACTAATTATAATGGTTCTTTTCAAAAGGTGCTCCTGGAGTCGGCCCAGAAAGAGGTGGCGAGACGACCTAGATGTGAACCACGAGGGCTGATTAGGATGCACAACACAGCATAAAATCTCCGGAAATGTATAGGTTTGCTCTTAGCCTCAATAGCCCAGGTCAGGCCTGCCTCAATCCGTGGTGTAGGTATGAAAGTGCAAGCACAAGCGGGCGCACCGTGGACGGGTTTCACAGTCGGCTACCGCCCGCCACCCGTTTCGCACGCGGTCCGTACATATTTTTGTTAAAATGTACTTTATTCTCTCGAGCATAGATTTTACATTTGTTTTTTTTTGGGCAGTGACACTTCTGTATAACTAATTTAAAATCAGCAAGTTTGTCACATTCACAATGGATGAAAGACGCATCGATGGATGGACTTGTTAATGTATCACGTAAAAAAGTTGGAATAGATTTAAAAGAATTTGACACAATGTTTAATTAAAACTTGGATCATCAAGGTTTCTAATTTTCAGCGGCAGGCAAGGGCTAAAATTAAAAAACTTCTTACGCATGTTTATTTCGTTTAAAAAAAGTTTGTACAGCATAAATGTAAAAATAAACCTTCTCTAGATTTAGCCCAAATATGACTTGACTCTTCTGTCATAAAACGATTAATTTGCTGTTTTTTTTTTTCTGCCAGACATACCACAAAACCGCCGTGGGGCGCCGGCTTAGAATTGCGCTCCCCCAAATCATCCCGTGGGTGTCGTAAGAGGCGACTAAGGGACAAACCGGAGGTCGGGCAGCAGCGTCCTCCGTGTACTGCACATCCTCACTGCGATCGCCAACCCGCCTGCCAAGCGTGGCGATTAAGGCAAATTACCCCCAAATGACGACCACAAAAACCAGGCCCCCAGTCCCCGGCAGCTCCGCTATCCCTGGCGCGGGTAGCGGTCAAGGTAACGGCGGAGCAGGGGGTGCTAAGAATCTCCGGAAGAGATCCGGCTACCCACCCCCACGACGACTGGCCCTGGTAACACACAACATACGCACATTGAGGACTGACGAAAGGATCTGCGAGCTGGAAGAGGAGCTGAGCAAGTTACACTGGGACATTATGGGGTTATGCGAAGTCCGAAGAGAGGGGGAGGACACCGTAACCCTGAAGTCTGGTAACTTGCTCTACTACCGGGAGGGCGACCAACAGTCCCAAGGTGGTGTCGGGTTTCTCGTTCACAAGTCCCTCGTAAACAACATAATAACCATCGACAGTGTGTCGAGCAGGGTGGTATACCTAATACTCAGAATATCCAAAAGATATTCGCTGAAGGTCATTCAGGTATACGCACCGACCTCGTCACACTCCGATGATGAAGTGGAGACTATGTATGAGGACGTTAGTAGGGCCATACATAGCTCCAAAACCCACTTCACTGTTGTTATGGGGGACTTTAACGCAAAGTTGGGCAAGAAAAGCGGTGATGAGTTGAGAGTGGGGCAATTTGGGTATGGGCAACGGAACCCTAGGGGACAGAGGCTGGCCGACTTTCTGGAGAAAGAGGAACTCTTTATGATGAACTCTTTCTTCCAGAAGCCGCCTCACAGGAAATGGACCTGGCTGAGTCCCGATGGTTTCACGAGAAACGAGATAGACTTCTTCATGACCGACAAGAAACGGATATTCAGCGATGTCTCTGTGATCAACAGGGTAAAAACCGGTAGCGATCACCGAATCGTAAGAGGCTCGCTGAATATCAATGTTAAACTTGAAAGGTCCAGCCTGATGAAGTCTACGCTCCGACCTACTCGGCCCCATATTCAAAACCCCGAAAGCTTTCAACTCGAGCTCTCTAATCGCTTTGCTTGCCTTGAGAACTTAGTGTCAGTGGACGAGATCAACGACGGGCTAGTGGAAACTGTCCGCACGGTAGGGTCTAAGTTTTTTAGACCCTGTCGTAAAGATAGACCCCAGAAATTGACCGAGCAAACCTTAAACCTCATGGCTGAACGACGTTTGCTACAGTTGCAGTCTTCCGATGACGCGAAGTCATATAGGCAGCTCAATAGACGGATATCTAAGTCCTTGCGACATGATCTGCGTCTCTTTAATACGAATCGTGTTAAAGAGACCATACAGCGAAACCAAGGCTCTAAAGTGTTCGCAAAGGACAAGTCTATTGGGCAGAGCCAGATGACAAAGCTGAAACGGGAGGATGGCAGCATAGCGTCGACCAAAGCAGAGGTTTTAGGCGAGATCGAGAGGTTCTATGGACAGTTATACACTTCGGTCGCAAAGCCCGTTGACCGCTTGATAGGAGATCCCAGAGCCAAGCTGTCCCGACATTATACCGAAGATATCCCGGACATCAGTCTGTACGAGATTAGGATGGCCCTGAAGCAGCTTAAGAACAACAAGGCGCCGGGCGAGGACGGAATCACTTCAGAGCTTCTGAGAGCGGGTGGAACACCGGTACTTAAAGTCCTCCAGAAGCTCTTTAATTCCGTCCTCTCTGAGGGCAAAACGCCTGAAACATGGAGTAGAGGTGAGGTGGTGCTGTTCTTCAAAAAAGGTGATAACAGCCTATTGAAGAACTACAGACCCATCACGCTTCTAAGTCATGTTTATAAGCTGTTTTCAAGGGTTATCACGAACCGTCTCGAACACAGACTTGATGACTTCCAGCCTCCCGAACAAGCCGGTTTCCGAAGAGGCTATAGTACCATAGACCACATCCATACGCTGCGGCAAGTTATACAGAAGACCGAAGAGTATAACTTGCCATTATGCTTAGCGTTTGTGGACTATGAGAAAGCCTTCGATTCGGTGGAAACATGGGCGGTACTTGAGTCACTCCAGCGATGCCGTATTGACTATCGGTACATCGAGGTGTTGAAGTGCTTGTATAATAACGCCACCATGTCGGTCCGAGTACAGGAGCAGAGCACGAAGGCGATTCCATTGAGAAGAGGCGTAAGACAGGGGGACGTTATCTCCCCGAAACTGTTTACTGCCGCAATGGAAGACGCCTTCAAGCTCCTGGAATGGCAAGGACTTGGCATCAACATCAACGGCGAATACATCACTCACCTTCGGTTTGCCGACGACATCGTAGTCATGGCAAAGTCGATGGAGGAACTCAGCATGATGCTCGATGGCCTCGACCGAGTTTCACAACGGGTGGGCTTGAAAATGAACATGGACAAGACGAAAATTATGTCAAATGCCAATGTTGTGCCCACCCCAGTCTCTGTTGGAAACTCGGTACTCGAAGTTGTTGACTCATATATCTACTTAGGACAAGTAGTCCAGTTAGGTAGATCCAACTTCGAGAAAGAGGTCAACCGCCGAATCCAACTCGGTTGGGCAGCGTTCGGGAAACTACGCAACGTCTTTTCGTCCGACATACCTCAGTGCCTCAAGACGAAAGTCTTCAACCAATGTGTGTTACCAGTGATGAGTTACGGCACCGAAACGTGGTCTTTCACTATCGGCCTCATCTCAAAGCTCAAAGTCGCTCAACGAGCTATGGAGAGGGCTATGCTAGGTGTTTCTCTACGTGATCGAATCCGAAATGAGGAGATCCGTAGACGAACTAAAGTCACCGATATAGCCCACCGGATTAGCAAGCTGAAGTGGCAGTGGGCAGGCCATATTGCTCGCAGAGCAGATGGCCGATGGGGTCGAAAAGTACTAGAGTGGAGACCACGGACTAGCAAGCGCAGCGTAGGACGTCCACCAGCAAGGTGGACAGACGACCTTATAAAGGTCGCCGGAAGACGCTGGATGCAGGTCGCTTCCAACCGGTATAAGTGGAAATCAAAAGGGGAGGCCTATGTTCAGCAGTGGACGTCCTACGGCTGAGATGATGATGATGATGATGATACCACAAAATACAAACCATTAAAACTTGATCAGGGCATTTAAACATCGTTAAAACTTTAGTATTGTTGACGTTTTTCCCAAATAAAGTGAAATTTCTATAATTTCTATACATCTTTGTTTATTTTTGTCCCTTCCCGAATCCCAGCGTTTTTCCTTCCGTATTTCAGTATTGTCCAAAAACCGTGCATAAGTAATATTGAAAAGTCCGCAAGCCATGTGGCGTATGACAAAAATAAACTGAGACATTACGAAACAATTGTTTTGATGGCCATCTTTGTTTGCTGAAATTACGGGAATGTTTTCAGAAATAAAAGGTATATTTGAGTTTATTTTTGGAGTTTTGGTAGGGGCTATGTTTCTACATATTTTTGCGGTTATGCTAATTGAATTGATTTTTTTGGCAGCCGTCGTTATAAATGAAGTTTGTGTAAATGTATAAGGATGTTTGTTACTTTTTCACACGAAAACTACTTAACGGATTTGGATAAAATTAGGTACACACATAGTTTATAACCTAGATTAACACATCTATAGGGTAATTTTAATTATTCTCATTTTTATCGCTGGCAAATAGCTAGTATTGACTATCGGTACATCGAGGTGTTGAAGTGCTTATATCATAACGCCACCATGTCGGTCCGAGTACAGGAGCAGAGTACGAAGGCGATTCCATTGAGAAGAGGCGTAAGACAGGGGGATGTTATCTCCCCAAAACTGTTTACTGCCGCAATGGAAGACATTACCTTCAAGCTCCCGGAACGGCAAGGACTTGGCATCAACATCAACGGCGAATACGTCACTCACCGTCGGTTTGCCGACGACATCGTAGTCATGGCAAAGTGGATGGAGGAACTCAGTATGATGCTCGATGGCCTCGACCAAGTTTCACAACGGGTGGGCTTGAACATGAACATGGACAAGACGAAAATTATGTCAAATGCCAATGTTGTGCCCACCCCAGTCTCTGTTGGAAACTGGGTACTCGAAGTTGTTGACTCATAATATATATAGCTACTTAGGATAAGTAGTCCAGTTAGGTAAGTCCAACTTCGAGAAAGAGGTCAACCGCCGAATCCAACTCGGTTGGGCAGCGTTCGGGAAACTACGCAATGTCTTTTCGTCCGACATACCTCACTGCCTCAAGACGAAATTCGACTTCAACCAATGTGTGTTACTAGTGATGAGTTACGGCACCGAAACGTGGTCTTTCACAATCGACCTCATCTCAAAGCTCAAAGTCGCTCAACGAGCTATGGAGAGGGCTATGCCCGGTGTTTCTCTACGTGATCGAATCCGAAATGAGGAGATCCGTTGACAAATTAAAGTCACCGATATAGCCCACCGGATTAGCAAGCTGAAGTGGCAATGGGCAGGCCATATTGCTCGCAGAGCAGATGCCGATGGGGTCTAAAAGTACTAGAGTGGAGACCACGGACTAGCAAGCGCAGCGTAGGACGTCCACCAGCAAGGTGGACAGACGACTTTATAAAGGTTGCCGGAAGGCGCTGGATGCAGGTCGCTTCCAACCGGTATATGTGGAGATCAAAAGGGGAGGCCTATGTTCAGCAGTGGACGAGATGATGATGATGATGAAATAGCTAATAAAAATATTATGGAGTTTACTGAAACAATCCTAAATACCTTGATTTAACTAGATTTTTTTTTTTTTAGCCTGGTAAAATCATCAAATGAGTCCTCCAGCCCCGGGCAGGGCGGGAGGGACTGTCAGACTTTTACTGACTAAAATCCACGGTGTCCTTCAATAGCCCTTTCTGTTCCGGGGTCACGGTAAGCAAATAATCCCGCGACCCCGGCAGGCTTTGGCCCTCTGAGAGGGGGGCCCCGTCATTATGCTGACGCTCTTTGAGGCGCGCGTGGGATACGACGCGCCGTCGACCCGGGCATGGTCCATGGTCGGGCAGCGAGTTGCCCTTTACTCGCTGCCCGCATGCCCGCGCCTACGGTGGCCGGAGATCATCTGCTGACGTCCGACGCCGCGGGCGCCTACCACTGCGGTTGGGGTGATTTAACTAGATTAGCGTAAGTACTCGTACTTTGCACTGTTTGTTTTAATCAGTAATTCCGTTCCGGCCACTTCCGGGGCCACGGTTACCTCAAAGACAGTCCCGCAACCAACTTATGCTAAAACGCTGCTAAGTTAATCAACGATTAACGTCTGCTCAAAACAATGCTAGAAATAGGGGTGTGTCCAGAAAAGTCCACGCACAGAACGCAAACCCTTGACCTCAGAAATGGCCAGACCAGGGTGCATTTCAAGAAGCTCGCACTACGACACTGGCTCAATCATAATGTTGATGATGTTTAAACGTATTGTAGGCCGTAATAACCACAACGTGGAGCCCTGACAAAGACCAGAAGACTCAGATACATCTCGTATGAGATGGCAGGGCAAGCTAGATAAAACTAACGAGTAGATGCTCCACATATTTAGCTATCGAAAGAATCGTTCGCAGTGGTAGACGCCTGCGGCGTCCGACGTCGTCGGCAGAACATCTCCGGCCACCGTAGGCGCGGGCATGCGGACAGCGAGTAAAGGGCAACTCGCTGTCCGACCATGGACCATGCCCGGGTCGACGGCGCGTCGTGTTCCACGCGCGCCTCAAAGAGCGTCAGCAAAATGACGGGGCCCCCTCTCAGAGGGCCAAAGCCTGCCGGGGTCGCGGGACTTCTTTCCTTACCGTGACCCCGGAACATAAAAGGCTAATGAAGGACACCGTGGATTTTAGTCAGTACAAGTCTGACAGTCCCTCCAGCACCTGCCCGGGGTGGGAGGACTCATTTGATGATTTTATTTCCTAACTATGTTGGGATAGAACCAGATACAGCCTTTTTTACATGGAACGACTGCCTATTTGATCTTCACAAATCAAACCCCTTGATAAGACTGGATGTCAGACTTTCGAACTTCTGACTCAGTAGCGACTGTCAAAGATCTACAAATGACAGCCGGAAGCAACGGCTTTACGTGTTTTCCGAGGCACGCAATAAACTCGCTGTGATAAAATAATGGTCACCCATCGACAGACCAGCGTCGGAAAATGCAGCGTAACCTTGAAGATCAAGTGCTGGCAACTACATAATGTTCTACTGTTACAAAAAGGTGGGTCAAGGGCTTATATAACACACATTTTTACATTCTCCTATTTAAAAATGGGTCGACAAACATAGAAAGCCGTCCGATAGGAAGTGGTTACGTACTCAAAGGGATAAGCGATGCGTTGACAACCTTGAGAGAACGTTTCAAAACGTCTAGTATGCTTGTAATTTGCCACAGAGAGTTTAAAAGGGGACCAAGGGGACGGTGGGCTCAGTACAAACGTGCGGGGTTAACGATCGAAAGAGTGTTTTAATTGAGAATACTGAACTTGTTTGATAGTGGACGAAGTAAAAAGAAGGCTTGCAAGGATAGAAGGAGGTGACATATTGCGCGTGCGAAAATTGCGCAAAAAGTCCCGAAGCCGTGTTTTTCCCTTTCTTTTTCTGTTTTCGTAGGAGAAGCACGGGCGGAGAGAAGCATGTGGGTAGAGATAACCTAGGTCGTAGACTACCACGGGGTTGAGAAAGGAGAAGCACGGGGGCGGGAAGAAGCATGAGCGGGGATAATAGGTAGCTAGAAAAGGACTTCTAAGGTAAAAACTACCTAACATTGAAGTATGGAAGTAGAATGAACATCAACAAATAAGAATCACGCATTGCCGAAGTGAACCGATACGCCGACAATTTTGACGGGAGTTTCAAAATTCTGTTAAATACATGTAAGCAAAATTTTTAAAGGGGATCAAAAGGACCGTGGGCTTAGCACAAACGTGTGGAGTAAACTTTGCAGGATATTAAAATAGAAAATACGACCATCATCACGTCTTACGACGTCCACTCATCCACTGCCATTAAAAGTTAAAAATATTTGTTTGTGAAACAAATATTTTTTACTTGTTTCACACAAATTATTCAGTGACTGTGATTGTTGCAAATAAAACCTTAAGTATGTTATAGAATGGCGTTGTTCTAGCAATGGCTACTGCTGAGCATGAGGTCTTAGGTACGATTCTGGTCGCGGGACTGGGTGTATCGCGGTAATCGTATTTTGGACTTCTTGACAAACCTATTCAATTCGAAATCTTTTGAATTGAATTGGTTGGTCACCTATATCTGAGTTCATGTTCCGGACACGGAATAAAATAAACACTTCGAGAAAAGGTAGGTAGTGCCCCCCTTGCGCTTCGCTTGGCTCGTCTTGGCGGGGGCACTGCCGTGCCCCCAGATGTGAAGGGTTGTGACTGTATTATGAAATGCTGCAGATTCGATTCCGTAGCATAGGGTTCTGGCCTACATGTTGCCATTACTCCTCTATCAATCGGAAAATCGAACTTCTGTTTTCCACGTTTTGTAAATGCCCTCATGGGTCTATGTGAAATAAAATATTTCGATTTTGGACATTGGCAAAACAAGTCAAATAACAGGTAATTACCTGAATGGGTCCGCAATTTATAGGTTACTGTAGGTTTTGGTAGTTTTTTTTATTGTTTCAGTTAAATAGACCGTATTTGAATAATTTGTGTGTTTAAAAAAAAACAGCGTAAGCTCCACCGACGTTTTTTTACTGTTGACTTTACAAATACATCGAAATCATTTAATAATTATTTAGAACAAATTTACGTTATGTTACGGTTTGTAACTTTACATGTCCTGGGTAAACAGAAAAAGAAAATCTACCGTAAAGCAGGTAGTGTAGGGTAGATTTTCTTTTAAAACAATTATCATTTTAATGCCTTTTTTCAAAGTATGGGTAAAGACGGGCGCATCGCATTATGCTAATTAATTGTACACTTACTGAGCATAGCAGAGATCTGAAGCTCCAAGCCACAGACGAAGAAGTACTGTTGTGAGCCACAGGATTCTCTCAGCCGCCATTTTGGATTTTTATTTTTAAATTAATTATCGTTTCATATTTTTTTTTTAACTCTTCTTATTTGAATAATGATACAGTATTTGATACAAAGTACCTAATACTACTAAATCTACATTATTTTAAATGATTTGTTATTATTTAAACTCTAGCTTAAATGATTGATTTTAAAAAGTTATGTATGAATACATAACTAGCTAAAAGCACTAAATTACACTAACATATTAATTTACTTATTATTGAACATACTTTTTAAAACTTCTATCTTTTTCACAACTAAAAGTTTTGGTATTTTAATTTCGCGACGATAAAAAGCGCGCGAGATTTTGACAGGTGTCGCGAAACCGCGGCAAACGTAATGACGGAACGCGGCAAAAAAATACCGCGATGACCATCCGATGCGTTTTAAAGTTTGTGACATGCGCATTAATAGCTACATACCTATTTGACGAATTTCATGCAGCTAGCTTGCATTACTTACTGCTTTTCAACAAAGTTGATGTTAAGCCGGCTTTTGACTATGGGATGTAATATATATTACATCTTCAGCTATATATTACACCCCGCGATTGCTGTTTACACTGTAACATACATATTTTAGAAAAGTTCAGCTTCGGTCACCATTGTGTCATCACGTTTTTATCGAAATGATTGAATTCTGAAATGGATAATATGGAGATTGTTTTGCTTGATTCCTACGATGGTTCATCAGATGACGATGATAAAAAATATTTATAGTTTGGGATGTAATATTATATTATAGCACAGTGTGAACGTTCACATACAAAATGCATGACGAGCGATAAAATATCATATCTCAAGATGTAATATATATTACATTACATCCCATAGTCAAAAGCCAGCTTTATAATAAATTACAGTTGTGGGCAATGTACAGTCACGAGCAATAACATGTATACACTTAACAAAATTCAAACTCAATTTACTCGTGAAATACTGGTTTCCACTTTGAAATAAGACCTATTTCGTAATAGTATGGCTTCCAAAATATAAGTCTAATGAAAAAGCAAAAGTTTAATCAATAAATGGTAGCAGAACATCGCTTTTGAATACTGCTTGGTGTATACATACTTTTGCTCGTGACTGTATCTTTAGTGGCTGGCATTTAGCTTAAAAAAACATATTATAGTGCGAGAGCCGGCTGCAAAAATACCTACCTTATCGGCTACCCCAATAGGCTATGTATAGATCGTTAACCGACACCTAAACACGTAAAAAAAATCAGGTCTGCCAGAGCCGATCCTGCCGGGTCATAGAAATAATCGAGATTTTTTGACGTAATTTTTTAGTAAAAATTACGTCATAAGATACCCGAATGAAAGTGCTGGCAGCAGTTAACCATTGATTAGTTATGTAAAAAAAAGTGGGTCTGCCATTGCGCACCTTGCCGGAAGTACTTGGCAGACCCCTAAAATATGCCCTTCCGAAACACTAAACCTACCTCATCGAGTACCCGGATGGGACCAACGCTAAATAATAACCAAGATGCCTCTGATAATGGATCAAAAGGTCTGCCAGGTCTAAGCTTGCCGGAACTTAGTGTTCAAAGCATTTGAAGTTGATAGGGAGCATAATTTCACCTGAAGTCAAAATAACATTTAACATTTAAAATAACATTTTTTAAACATTATTTTGTTTCTAATTTTATAAAAAATTATGAATATTAAATATTTTTATCAAAACATTAAATAAAACAACAAGTGTAGAGATAAAAGATGTACATTCAAAATTTTGCAACAATCACTACGAGTTCAATATCATGCTTACAACATAAATAGGTACTTACAACTATCAAAACTTAGTTTAAGTTGAAATTAAAATTACCTGAATTCTGTATATATGTAGGTTGAGGGAACTAAGTAGGCTTCCGAGTGTAGAATCTGTTATTGCGTAAATCATCGTAGGAACGCCGAAAGGTAGTCAACGCCTAATCAACCTGACCACCACCAGGATCTTTCTCATCATCTCAGCTATAGGACGTCCACTGCTGAACATAGGCCTCCCCTTTAGATTTTCACATATATATACTACTCAAAACAAAATAAGGGCCACCTGATTTTTATCGATTTATTAAACAATATTTAAATGTTATTAGTTATTACGACTTTATCTTATTATTATTAACGATTTTAGATGGAAATACACAAAAATTAAGTTTGTATGCCAATAAATCGTTAAAATAAACGAATTTGAATGAAAAGTGAGGAAATGCAGGAATGTATCAAGTTACATGAAACATAAAAAAATCGAAGAAATAACGGCTTCAATGTTCCAAAGTGTTCTTTAAAGCTTCTGTTTTTAATTCTGTGTTATTTTATTGGAGGTGGAATGGTCTGGATTAGTTAATCCGGTGTTTAATTGGGTGTTTTTCGAACATTTTCCTTTGGGATCCTCTACCAACAAGTCTTCAGAAAATTTATGAGATCCAGCTGAGTTTTGATGGGAATATTACTTTCTTTTTCACTCATCTTTAACTCATCTCATAAATGCTCAATAAAATTCAGGTAAAAATCATGAGTGACCACTGTAACATCGTAATTCGAGCGTCAGCGAATGTGTGCACTGTCAGTCGCGTCGTGTTCGCTCAACCATTATCCTGCTTCAAGATGAACTCAGGTACTCCTTGTTGTGCAAATGGAATAATATGGAGTTGCAACACATTTTCTATGCAATTTTGAGTAGTTACAGCACCCTCATTAAGAAGAGCGAGCTCAGTTTTGCGTGATAGAGAAAACCGCCCCAGAGCATAATTCAGAGCTCCCCGAAACAGTCTGTTTCAAGAGTGCAAGGTTCTGAAACCTGTAGTTAAGATCTTCTCTAGGCTCTAATAAATCAGTCCTTATTAAAAAAAAAACTTTTTGAAAAAAAGGGAACCGACTTCAAAACCAAACACAAAAAAACTATAAAATAACTTTTCTTTCGGAAGTCGGTGGCTTTGTTTTTTTGTTTATTTCATTGTCATAATTATGGCCACCGACTTCTGAAAGAAAAGTTATTTTATAGTTTTTTTGTGTTTGGTTTTGAAGTCGGTTCCCTTTTTTTCAAAAAGTTTTTTATTTTTCCCTTTTTAGTTGAGATAATCAACAACAAAAATCTTCATAAAATCGGCGTCTTTGAAAATCTATACAATCCTATTAAGCAAAACGGATCTATGTAAGCAACTTCACAAGATATCCATTATTGTTATATACTAAAACCTTCCCCAGATTGTAATGAACACTTTTCTGAAAACTGCATCAAAATCGGTTCAGCCAAACGCGAGATAATTGCGGACAAACATGCAATCGTCCCTGAAAATCTACGATCCAAGTAAGCAAAACGGATCCACGCGGGCAACGTCACGGGATATCTATTAGTGTTATATACTAAAACCTTCTCCAGAATGTAATGAACACTTTCCTGAAAACTGCTTCAAAATCGGTTCAGCCAAACGCGAGATAATTGCGGACAAACATGCAATCGTCCCTGAAAATCTACGATCCAAGTAAGCAAAACGGATCCACGCGGGCAACGTCACGGCATATCTATTAGTGTTATATACTAAAACGTTCTCCAGAATGTAATGAACACTTTTCTGAAAACTGCATCAAAATCCGTTCAGCCAAACGCGAGATAATCGCGGACAAACATACATACATACATACATACATACATACATACATACATACATACAGGTCGAACTGAGAACCTACTTTTTTTTTTGAAGTCGGTTAAAAATAACCCAGCTGTGATCAATAAGAAGTACTGAAGCCCAGTAAAAACAGTTCAATAATTTTCTCTTTTGCCAATGTTTAACAATTTGCACCATATGCTGCAGTTAACTCGTGGTGATCTAAGCATCTCCTTGAGTATTGCTAGTCTTCATGGGGTCGATTAAAAATAGTCTAGTTAATTATAGGGGTGCCTATAGGTCGATGCAATGGAGTTTGTATGGTCTGGGCAGTCGATTTTTGCTCTATTTGCGCGGTTAAAGAAACTTGTCTGGTCTTGAAACTGGTCTTTTTGGGTTTTACTTACTTACTTTCTTGTTTGATCACGGCGTCTGGTGATATTACCCGTCTTTTGAGACCAGTTTCAAGCGTTTTGAACCAATCATTGGGAATATTCCAACATTAAACCTACCTCTTCTGGGTATGGGCCCCCTGGATTAAGGTGACACCCCAAGTGGCTGTTTTTGCGTCCATATGTCTCTGAATACATGACATTATGAGATTGAAAGATCATTATAGCCTGCTTGCCGTATTAGTCGAAGAAAACTTCGTTAGAAGTTTGAAAATTAAAAGACACCAAGCCGTAAATTCTAAGTAATCTCAAATATCTAAAAAAAAAAAAAGTTTTGCATTTCCAATTATGCAGTAGAAACAATATTAATGCTTGAAAGAAACCATAACAAGACATTTACTATTTATTATGTACCCAGAATAAGTTTAAAGTGCAATTTATTAAGTGGCCCTTATTTTGTTTTGAGGAGTATATAATATACCGGTTGGAAGCGATCTGCATCCAGCGTCTTCCGGCGACCTTTTTATGGTCGTCTTTCCATCTTGTTGGTGAACGTCCTACGCTGCGCTTGCTAGTCCGTGGTCTCCACTCTAGTGCCTTTCGACCCCATCGGCCATCTCATCTGCGAGCAATATGGCCTGCCCATTGCCACTTCAGCTTGTTAATCCGGCGGGCTATATCGGTGACTTTAGTTCGTCTACGGATCTCCTCATTTCGGATTCGATCACGCAGAGAAATACCGAGCATAGCCCTCTCCATAGTTCGTTGAGCGACTTTGAGCTTTGAGATCAGGCCGATACTGAAAGACCACGTTCCGGTGCCGTAAGTCATCACTGGTAATACACATTGGTTGAAGACTTTTGTCTTGAGGCACTGAGGTATGTCGGACGAAAAGACATTGCGTAGTTTCCCGAACGCTGCCCAACCGAGTTGGATTCGGCGGTTGACCTCTTTCTTGAAGTTGGACCTACCTAATTGGACTACTGTCTTGTCCTAAGTAGATAATAATGTTCAACAACTTCGAGTACCGAGTTTCCAACAGAGACTGGGGTGGGCATGGCATTTGACATAATTTTCGTCTTGTCCATGTTCATTTTCAAGCCTAACCGTTGTGAAACTCGGTCGACGCCATCGAGCATCATGCTGAGTTCCTCCATCGACTTTGCCATGACTACGATGTAGTCGGCAAACCGAAGGTGAGTGATGTACTCGTATTTGCCGTTGATGTTGCTGCCAAGTCCTTGCCATTCCAGGAGCTTGAAGGCGTCTTCCATTGCGGCAGTAAACAGTTTCGGGGAGATTTAATAACGTCCTGTCTTACGCCTCTTCTCACTGGAATCGCCTTCGTGCTCTGCTCCTGTACTCGGACCGACATGGTGGCGTTATTATACAAGCACTTCACTTTAGAGCCTTGGTTTCGCTGTATGGTCTCTTTAACACGATTCGTATTAAAGAGACGCAGATAGTGTCGCAAGGACTTAGATATAGGTCTATTGAGCCGCCGATATGACTTAACGTCATCGGAAGACTGCAACTGAAGCAAGCGTCGTTCAGCCATGAGAAGACTGCAACTGAAGCAAGCGTCGTTCAGCCATGAGGTTTAAGGTTTGCTCGGTCAATTTCTGAGGTCTATCTTTACGGCAGGGTCTAAAAAACATAGACCCTACCCCGAGTACAGTTTCCGCTAGCCCGTCGTTGATCTCGTTCACTGAAACTACACACAAACACTCGTCTTTTTTTTTAATTTATACAGTTATCGTACCTACTCAGGTATTGACAGTAAATGGCTAGTCAACCTAACCATTAATGTTTAAACTTTGACCTGATTTCGATGGACTAGAAAGATCCTGGTGGTGGTCAGGTTGATTAGGCGTTGACTACCTTTCGGCGTTCCTACGATGATTTACGCAATAACAGGTTCTACACTCGGAAGCCTACTTAGTTCCCTAAACCTACACATATACAGAATTCAGGTAATTTTAATGCCAACTTAAACTAAGTTTTGATAGTTGTAAGTACCTATATAAGTTGTAAGCATGATATTGAACTCGTAGTGATTGT
This sequence comes from Agrotis clavis, assembly GCA_954870645.1. Lineage (NCBI taxonomy): Eukaryota > Metazoa > Arthropoda > Insecta > Lepidoptera > Noctuidae > Agrotis > Agrotis clavis. The sequence continues at coordinate 2,850,956 of OX940943.1, forward strand.
TGCAAAATTTTGAATGTACATCTTTTATCTCTACACTTGTTGTTTTATTTAATGTTTTGATAAAAAATATTTAATATTCATAAATTTGTATAAAATTAGAAACAAAATAATGTTTAAAAAATGTTATTTTAAATGTTAAATGTTATTTTGACTTCAGGTGAAATTATGCTCCCTATCAACTTCAAATGCTTTGAACACTAAGTTCCGGCAAGCTTAGACCTGGCAGACCTTTTGATCCATTATCAGAGGCATCTTGGTTATTATTTAGCGTTGGTCCCATCCGGGTACTCGATGAGGTAGGTTTAGTGTTTCGGAAGGGCAAATTTTAGGGGTCTGCCAAGTACTTCCAGCAAGGTGCGCAATGGCAAACCCACTTTTTTTTACATAACTAATCAATGGTTAACTGCTGCCAGCACTTTCATTCGGGTATCTTATGACGTAATTTTTACTAAAAAATTACGTCAAAAAATCTCGATTATTTCTATGACCCGGCAGGATCGGCTCTGGCAGACCTGATTTTTTTTACGTGTTTAGGTATCGGTTAACGATCTATACATAGCCTATTGGGGTAGCCGATAAGGTAGGTATTTTTGCAGCCGGCTCTCGCACTATTAGTACATCCTCATTTTGACTAGTTGTTGTTGTTACTTACCTACTGAGAAATGTGCAATGGAAACGTACCTATCATAACAGTGATCGAACCCACTTCCCAGAATTTGAACCTAAAGTAGTCGAATAGTGTAATGATAATTTAAGGAGATGGGACGGTGTGATATTTTTTTCAAAATCAGCGTGTTCGATAAGTTCGATACTTAGTCAGGATTATTGATTTTTCTAAAATCTACTGATGCACCTTTAGTTTTCGTCAAAATCGGCGCCGAGACTCCTTTCAGCATTTTTCGACATTCCTCATAGTTAATTCGTATAGCCGGCTGGCTCGATGCCGATTTTGACGAAAACCTAGAAGTACTAGGTATTAATATACAACATTATTTTTTGTTTATGCGAAACTCGATACACATGTCCAATATTTTTATGTAAAGAATCTATTTACAAAATTTTAAAACCGTATCATAAAAAATCACAAAGTTATAAGCTTGTATAATACCTGGTTGTCCGTTCAAAAACATGCTCATTTCGCGGTACACCCGCGTAAACCGCGTCTACTGTGTTATACACTCGTGATAATAGTTTGGCAATAGCTACCTAACCGTACGGTGATTTTATTGTAATTAACTGGTAATAAAATTTAATTAAAATATTTTTGAAAAAAAATATAACATTGTGTAAAAATTATTGGAATCGAATCAGTTACTGATTCTGAACAAACTACACACATCAAAAGTGTCTAGGGATCAAGCATTTTTATGCGGATTTCTTGAGATTGAGATGTGGCTTTGTAATAAATTTATGATTTTATAAATTTATATGGATCCTTTTTGGTGCATTTCATAATTTGAATCAGGAACTGTAAATCAAATTCGAGTAAAAGATGAAAATCAGCTGTCAATATTTTCCCTATAAAAACATACAACGCATTGAAGACATTATTAGTGCTACTGTTTCCCTACTACTGATTAAAACCAACGTTATTATGGAGCGGCGACGTCATTTAAGCAGGGAAGAAATGCTCAGAGCCGTGGGAATGATAGAAGCTGGTTCCCGGCAACGTACTGTGGCTTTAGCTCTGAATACAAGTCAGAGTGTTATCAGTCGACTTTGGACACGTTACCGAAGCACTGGTACCGTGGCTGAGCGCCATGGAGGACGGTATCGCTGCACCACACGGAGACAAGACCGATACATTCAAATCTTAACTCGAAGAGCTCCAACAATAACCGCCATGATGTTAGCCGTGAGGCTTCATCGCTCTTCAGGGAACTTAATTAGCGACCAAACAGTCAGAAACCGCTTGCATGAAGTGAACCTTCATTCCCGAAGACCGCTACGGGTACCACCTATAGCAATGCACAATCGTAGGATTCGATATCAATGGGCTCTTGAACACAGAAATTGGGCAGAAGAACAATGGCGTTTCGTGTGCTTTTCTGATGAGTCTCGTTTTGGTATGAGACCGGATACAAGACGTATACGACACTGGAGAACCCCTGGATGCCAACAGCGATTAAAATCCTGCCAGGAAGTCCATCCTTATAGTGGTGGAACCATCATGGTATGGGCGGGTATTTGGATCGGCGGAAGAACTGAGTTGATTTGGATCAGAGGCAACCTCAACGCTCAAATTTATGCTGAGACGATTGTATCAGACGTCATCGTTCCTCTACAAGTGCAAATCGGTCCCTTATTTCAGTTAATGCATGATAATGCACGACCGCACACCGCAAGAGTTGTAAGACAGACTCTCGCCGCAGCTAACATCAATGTCCTGCCCTGGCCTGCTCAGTCGCCAGACTTGAACCCGATTGAGCATGCATGGGATATGCTACAGAGAAGAGCTCTGCCGAATATGGAGGGTATCCAGTCGCAAGAAGACCTTTTTTTTGTTGTTGCAACGAACATGGGCGGCCATTCCACAGCGTGATTTGGATGAACTCATTTTGAGTATGCCAAACCGATGTTCTTGTGTTGTTAGTGTTCGCGGTAGAAACACGGATTATTAATTGTTTAAGTTACCCAATAAAATTTTAAAGAAAACTGTTATTTCAGTCTTTTTTTCGAACTTTAATGTTAGTGGTTCAAATGTCAAAAATCCCTTTATTAGGAAAATGGCAAATTTCTTTATGAATGCAAAGGTGACTTGGTTTATCGTTACTGTGACAAACGATAACACTTTATTTGATGAATCCTTAAAGAACATTTTAATTAATATCAATCAGGAGAAAAGTTATTGCAAAAATATATGTTGATCCCTAGACACTTTTGATGTGTGTATATTCAGGTTTCGCATATACTAAAAATAATGTTGTATTCTGTGCGAAAACTAAAGGTGCATCAGTAGTTTTTTTTTCATCTTTCAAGAAAATTTACCCTGTATACTTTCTCCGCTGACGTTTTTTTTACAAAATGGACAAAGGCATCCTGCTGTTTCAAATCATTTAAGCTCCAAGCACGTTTTTTTACACGCCGCCCCACACTTCGAATTTCTTAGGTACACAACCAGACTTAGAACAACTAAGTATACTCGTAGGTCACTCTTATTTTTTTCGTACGGGAATCGAACCTGCGACGACCCAATCGCCCGCCGCGGAGGATGCCCGAGGCAACACGTTTTACACGTTTGTCGTTGCGAGGTTATTTCCGACGTAGGACCGTAGGAGCGGCATGTTTTTTTATTTGGGATAAACTCGGCACACTATTCCCAAACCACTGCAACTCCTGAAAGCCAGAATCAACAGTGGCAACCACCAGAAAAGCGCCGAAACAATGAACTCGAGCGACGTGTAACAACTGCAACTAAATTAATCAGAAAAGGCGCGGGCATGCGGACGGTGATTAATGGGTAACTCACCGTCCGATCATGGACTTGTCGAGTTCGACGAGCACAACCCACAGAGGGCCAGTTGCCCTACGTCGTATGGTATGCGTAGCAGGTGGTGTTCTTCAATAACCCAGATGGAAAAAAGGCAAGAGTGTATGGCAAGCTTTAGAGAAAACTCACCCCTTTTGGTAGTGCCATCATTACTTAAAGGGGATACCCCCGTATGTATTGTATGTGAGTAGGTAGGTATACAAAACTCGGCTCACGGATACCCCTCAAGTTAAATGGGAAAATATACAAATCCGTGATTAGACCTGTAGTATTGTATGGATCGGAATGCTGGGCTGTGAAATGAGGAGAAATTATTGCATGTAGCGGAGATGAGGATGTGTGTGGAGTGACAAGAATGAATGGATAAAGTAAGGAATGAGTTGATAAGAAGAAGTTTGAAAGTGTTACAGAAAAATTAAAGGGAATCGTCTATCTTGGTATGGACATGTGATGAGGAGGGATGACACCCATGTAACTAAGAGAATAATGAGTATGACAATGTTGACGGATGGAGAAGAAAAGGAAGGCAAAAGAAAAGATGGATGGATTGTGTAAGAAATAATCTATATAAATAAAAATGAATTGTTGTTCGTTAGTCTGATTAAAACTCGAGAACGGCTGGGCCGATTTGGCTGATTTTGGTTTTGAATTATTTTGGAAAGTCCAGGGAAGGTTTAAAAGGTTTTTTTTTTAATCGTTTCTCAGGCGGTACGGAGTTCGCCGGGTCAGCTAGTTTATGAATAAAAAAGGAGTGAACGATGCTGTGACGTCTGATAGGAGAGAATGGAAGAATAAAACGTGTTGCACCGACAACAGGTGGAATGGGTTAAGGGGCAGGAAGATAATAAAGTAGGTACCTATACTCCGCTTTTTTTTCTGAACCTCCTAAATCTGGAAATCAATAATCCCTTACCAACCCTTATTTCTAAGAAAAAAGTCGATATCTACTTGGCAACTTATTACGTAATACAGTGCTGATTCGCTGGCATCCGGGGCTGGTGGGAGGGGCGGTTGACGACACTTGAGCACGATGCGGTCAAACGCTACTCCTGCTGTATTTGCTTGTGAGGTATTAGGAGCTGATGATACCGCTAGTTTTTTTTTTAATGTTAAGGATACGTAGGTAAAAATAAGTACCGTAAAACATGGCAACTTTGCCCAAAAATTTCAAAAACAAATGCTTAATTGATGATATTTTAAAAATTTTAATAAATTGATTATTGTTTCGGTGCCACATAATACTATATGCTCATGTCTCGATACACAAAACTCAAAATAGTAAAAAAAAAGTAATATTTATTAGTGAAAATAACAAATATAGGTGCTGGGCAAAAAATCTTATACATTTGGTAACTTTGCCCACATTACAGATCTCCGTTACTATACACTTTATCACTATTCGAAAAGGACTGATTGAAAATACTGAGCAATGCAAATAATGTATTAAATTATACGCCAAATATTCTCATTCCTTGACCCTTAAAAATGAGTGGGCAAAGTCAAAAAGCCTTCTAGAACATTTTTCGTACAAAATGGCGATTGTTCAAGGGTTGTCACTATTGACAATACTTAACTATTTAATCTTTTTTAGTGTGGAGTATTATAATACATTATAATGATAAATTAAAGAGGGAAATAATATAAAATTTTTTTTTACATAATATGCTTTATTTTTAAAGTGTTCAAGAACTAAAAAAAACTAAAAAAATACTAAAAAGCATGTACCTATCTCGGTCTTTGTTTTTATATGAAAATAACAAATAACCCTCGTATCTTCTTAATCCCGCCTCTGTTTTTAAACTTTATGTGTTAACCAACATTATTAACTGTTCATCAAATCCGAACCCTCCTTTTTTTAATCGGTTAAAAATGTACCTCAGGTGACAACCCTAGTGAAAAAGAAACGTTGGGCAATGTTGTCAACGATATTAAAAAAATATGCTTGTGACATTGCCCACCGTTATATTTCTGATTATATGACGCATTTAGCGAAGAAAAGTAGTCTATATTATTCATTTCTAATGTATTATCGGATGTATAAAAATTACTTACCTGCGATAACGCCAAGTAGTACTTCTCGAGAAAGTTTTTTTTTAAGTTTTGGCCCGCCAAAAAACACTCTTACTTCAACGACGTCTGACAGACAACTGAAGTAACATCTGTGACAGCGCGTCACACAGTGTTGCCAGAAAAATGATGAATTTTTTACTATAGACAAAATGTTCTTACTAACTATAGACAAATTTGGAATATATTAAGTTTTAAAAAAAATACACTATACTGGGCAAAGTCATATGTCGAGGGCAAAGTTGCCATGTTTTACGGTACAAAAAATTAAATCTTAACTAATGAAAAATAACGCACGAAACAAGAAAATATTGTCGTCTGAAATTGTTAGGTATAGCCCTGAGTCTACATTCGTACCGTACCTCTTTGATGGCAATAGGTTCGCCTCCTATAACATTCGGGTGTCATAATAAGCAGAAAGTTCATCAGACTGGAGTAAGTTGATGAGTTGGAGATTGTATGTAGGTACTTACGTGCCAAAATACACTGAGTTTATGGGAACAGTGTATAATAAGGCGGGGGGGGGGGGCGCGGGGTAAGTATCATGGGAAAAATACACACCTAAAGGAGTCTGTCTACTATAACTCCGTATCATACCATGAGCGTAATAGGAACGTACTGCCGTGCAGGCCCTAAAACGCAGTAACAGGCTTTTTGTCATTTTTTGTTGAATATTTAACCTTAATGTACACGTTATAAGGAACATGTAGATCTAATCAGGTATTTGTTAGGATGCTCTAAACGGCTACAAAATCAAATTTAAGAAAGCAGTAACTTAATTTTGCATGTCTAAATATATTACAATACCAACTAAAATACAGTAATAGCAGTTACGTCTACCACGATCCGTCACTTTACCAAGTTAAACGCAGTAAATATCGATATTACCACAAAAAATCTGTATTCCATACCCAAAAAAAATATTGAGCAATATAAAATAAAATGCAGTAAGTCTTTTTTGTACCAAAAGTGTTAATACTGCATGGTTGCTCACTAATTTATTTCACAATGAACTACAGATTAAAATGCAGCAAAGTACTAAAAAGTGGTATTTTATTTAGTGTTATTGAAGTAACTTAATATCGTGAAAACTAGCTAAAAAGCAGTATGTTCATTATTTACTGCAGTATAGTCAGTATTTTCAAAAGATTAAAATAACTTGAATGCTAATTAAAACGCAATATGATTCTCTGTCACTGCATTATAATTGGAAACTTGAACGATTTTACTAATTTCACTGCAGTTACAGGACTTACAGGTCATATTTTACTGCGTTCTAGTCAGAATTTGTCGCTAACTCTCTCTCTCAATCAGTCGAATTCTTCTAATTTACCACGAAAACCTAAGCAAAAATCAGGGGTACTTTTCGAGCTAGAGTGAAATATGTGAAAAATAAGACAGTAATTTTTGTGCACAATTTAGTGTTTTCCCATGTTTTTTGTTTCTTTTTTCGTATTTTTTAGAAAACTTTGGTTAATTTTCAGAAGCCTCAACGTTTACCTTCGCAATAAAGTCATTTGCATGTATATGTATAGATCTCTTGGTTTCAAAAATATTTGCATTTTATTGTTCTACTGAAAATGTACATTTTCTGTTCGGCCGGTTAAAAAACAAAAATGGCCGCCATTCGCGAAGTGTTTTGGTAGCATTTTTTATAAGCAGATTTGTCGATGAAAATCAGCATATAAGTTCCCCTTAAATTATATATAGTCGAAAACCAAACACTGTAGGTAATTAATGTGCCATTAAATTGAAAAATCTCATGTTTCTGCGGAACCAAAAAGCTTTAAGTATACCTACTTACCATTATTTTTTTATCGAAATGTCTTTATTACCGCTTGTGTTCAAAGCACTTAAAATTAAGTTACAATTACCTTAATATAGTCCAGTCAATGGGGACCAAAAAGAGGCTTTGCCTTGCTTAAATGTGGTGTAGTTTTTTTTTTGTATTGCTAAGTTTAAGCTACTCATGAAAAATGTAAGTTTTCGAGCTCGAGAAGTGTCGGCTGCATAGCCGCCATCTGAGATTGAAGGGGTCCATTTTGAAAATTCATCCCCTAAGAGGTTTAAAAATGGGATTAAAGTTTGTATGAAAATAATTTAATCTTACTCGATTTACTTGAAACTTTCCAATGTCCAATTATCAACAAAATCGATTAAGTAAGTGTTAAGAGGCTTTTTGATAATTCTATACCTACCATACGCATCCTCGTTGAGAAAATCGTGGGCAAAATAGGTACTCGTCGAATGTGTAGACGATTTCTTATCAATGTTGAGTGTTCTTCCATAACTGTGTTTCTATGTGATGTACAGAATACGTACAAATAAAGTTGTTGTGGAATTTTATTGTCTTTAAACTTCTCTAGACATTTTCGTCATAATGTCAACTGTTGAAGCATTATGTGAAAAAGAACGAATTTGGACCCTTTCAATCTAAGATGGTGGCTCCTCGAGATCGAAAACTTAAACTTTTCATGAGTATCATATACTTAAGCAATAAAAATAAAAAAATACACCACCTTTCTTACCTAAAACATACTCGTAAGTTGGCGGACATTGTTACATACTTTATACTGCATGTGCAATTTGTTCAAGATACAAATTAAAATGCAGTAAAAAAAAGTCTTATGCTGCAAATTAGTCTGCAAAGTAGCAAAAACATCTAAAATTTTGTGGTAGAGTATTTTTACCGCATTTAATCTGCATATGAGTAACTTTTTGCGTGCAGTAACTGCCATGATTTTAAAAAATCAGATTTTAATTAAAATCTAATAAACTTAATTAACATTTGTTTTCGTAAATACCATCTTTGTTGTCACTTAGTCCTCGTAGCAATAAAAATATGCACCATACGCATTAATAACATTATAAAAAACAGCGTTAAAAAGTTTTTCGCGATTTTCTCGAAACCGCTTTTTTCCTCATACTGCACTTTAGGGCCTGCACGGCAGCGTAGGTATCAAGCACGGAAAGCAATACGATACGGCTTGCTTTGCCCATTGAAACGAATCGACGGCGTTTAATGCCCGTAATTATGATGCCCGGTATGGAGTCCTCTCTCAGCCCCGTAGGGTCATTTTCTTATTTTACGACATTTAAAAACGTGGGTTTTTAGATTTTTTTAAATCTATTAATTATTTAATATTTTTATCTTTATTCATTTCTTTTTTTTTTCTTTTTTTCAGACTGCTAGCTTATCGGGAAGTTCCTCAGAGCCTGTCCGCCATCTTGGACGTCCGCCATATTGGATTTAAGTCACATGACTATTTTATTCGTATTCCTGACAGCAAACTCTTTCATTTGATACCCATATCATGGGGGTGGATTTCAAACAGCCAGTCCGCTATCTTGGACGTCCGCCATATTGGGTTTAAGTCACGTGACTATTTTTTTCGTATTCCTGACAGCAAACCCTTTCATTTGATACCCATATTATGGGGGTGGGTTTCAAACAGTCAGTCCGCCATCTTGGGGAGGCCGCCATATTGGATTTGTTACGACGTTTGTTAGCTAGTCATGTATTGTCATCAGAACTCAGAGCGTGTGCAAAATTTCAGCCTGCTAGCGTATCGGGAAGTGCCTCAAAATTGAGTTGCAAAAGTCCAACCGGAACAACAAACAAACAAATTAACAAACAAGAAAAGTGAGTTTATAAAAACGTGGGAAAAACTAAAGGAGAATATTGGACGTTGTACAGGCAACCGTCGCACATCGGTTTGGCAACGTCAATGCCATGCGCGGAGCGTATCGGCACCGGCAAAATATTCTCGCCGACAATTATTATTATGGGTGGTTTCGCACTACGTCCGATCCGAATCCGATCCGAACCCGCGAATTAAAATCACGGACAGAATATGGATATTGCTTACGTACTAGGTACTCTCATCTCTGACAACCAGCCGCATACCCCCCGCCCGCCCCGCTGCCTCTCTGCTCGTACGCAGCTCGGATTCAACTCGGACGCAGTGCGCGAGCATTCTACAAATAATACTATGGCTACTTCGGTCCGTAATTTTTTCTCCGAAACGGAGATTCTCGGATGACGGAAATAAATCGGATGACGGAGATCGGATCTAGTGCGTAAATTACCATAGAAATACATAGTTCAACGGCTCGACGGCGACGGACCGTATTTTCACGGGTTCGGATCGGATTCGGATCGGACGTAGTTGTGCATGGCACGCGACGGTACGGGTCGATGACGGAACGCTACAGGTAACACTTTATATGGCCAAAAAGTTAAAAGTAAGTAGGTACTAGGTATAAAGGTGGTACTAACAACTCTTAACGTTTACTTCTGAAGTCTTGCTACGTGTTCAAGCAGTAACGTGGTCGGTTCACGTGCACATCGATGTTCCGTCACAGAGCCATCTCCGCAGCCTCTTGACCGACACTCGATAGTTCAATACAGCGGCGGAATTGCCTGCTACACCCAGATCGATAGCTCCTGCTGATTCTATTTGGATAGCTTCGAAATTCTTGGTATTATTAGAATAAGTTCCACGATACTTTCTTAAAAGTAATTGTACCTACTTAACAGGTGAAGTTTGTATCTAGGTTTCTGAACAGATTGCTGACTTTCTGAGTTATGTGTTATGTGACAGTCATCGTCAGCAAACGAGCATTGTTTTTTAAATAATTGTCATTGTCACCATCAACGATGAGATTCAAAACACATCCAGTCCTCGGACTGTGCCTATTGCTGAGCAAATATCCCTTTTATTTTGTTATACTCCCGCCGCCATTTCGCTTTTAGGGGAGTCCACATCTGGCGAATGAGCAGCTCGTGCACCGATTGCGAGCTGCGCGCGAGCCGCGTGCGCGCAGTCACGCACGGTAATGATTTGATAGTGCGCCAAACAACGACTATTTATTACTAGACTACGCATTGCACAATCTAACGAACAAAACTATTCTGCCAACTCGCTGAGGTACTACGTAAGCGAGGGGGACGGGGTACTGCGTTGTGATTGGCTAACTCAAGGTCTGTTCTGTCTCAACGTATGTTTACGGCTCACAGGATTGGTCGAAATGAGACGGATATAAGACTTTTTTGCCTAATGTGTTGGCAGACATCGGTCGCCTGTTATTAGGAGTCTAGTATTATATCCAGGGGGTGTCGACTTTGTTCTACGAACAAGATGTAGGTGGGCTAGAAAACAAGAAAGAGACATCAACATTAGAGTAAAAGAGAGGAATCACATAATGTTGCCAACAAAAATACTATTTCACATTCAATCACATTCAATCTAATAATAGGCTTATAAATTGATTTTAAAGTATGTTATCCTTAAAATTTATTTTTGCTTTTATTCTGATGCGAGAAAATGTTTATTATGATTTTTTTTTTAACATTTAAATAAACATTTAAATTGATCACACAGCACAATTGCTAACCTGCCCTGTTAAATCAACGTGTACTTACAAATATTGGTATATTAAGAGACGTGACTATAGTCAAGAAAACATTGACAAATTCAAAGAATGCGTTAGTTCTTTATCATTCCATGATGTTTTCGAAACGGAAGACCCCAATGATGCGTTTAACATTTTCTATGACATTTTTAAATTATTTTATTATTTATGTTTCCCTTTGATTAATATAAAAATTAACACTAGAAGACGTCTCAATTGGATGACTAAAGGAATCCGTGTATGCTGTAAACGAAAGCGGCAACTGCTATGGCAATATCGAATTTCTAAAAATACTAGTGATAAATCAAGATTCAAAGCACTTTCATCTAGACTCAATCGTATTATTAAGTCAACAAAAAAATCACAAAACAACCACTACATACACACAGCTCGCAATAAATGCAAAGCTACATGGGACGTAATAAATGACTCTAAATGCAATATACCGGATAGCGGAATACACAACTTAACTGTTAATGGTAAATTAATAAATGATGCATCATCCATAGCTAACTCTTTAAATGACTTTTTTATTGACAATGCTAACTTAGAGTTGCCACACAGTACACCAAGCAATCTTGATACTCAGCTTAATTCTATATATATGTATCCAATACTTCCCGGCGATGTACTTAAATTGATATTAAATCTTAAGAATACCAAAAGCACTGGATATGATGACATATGTACAAGTATTCTAAAACATGTAGCCTTAAAGATTAGTCCTGTTCTTAGTCATATTATAAATGGATGTTTTACTCATGGTGTATTTCCAGATAAATTAAAGGTAACAATAATCAAACCGCTTTTTAAGAAGGGAGATAGACAGTCTGTAAATTGTTATCGCCCTATAGCTCTTACACCAGTATTTTCAAAAGTATTTGAAAAAGCAATACATGATAATATTTACAACTACTTCGATAAGAATAACTTGTTTGCAGATGAACAATTCGGGTTTAGAAAAAATAAATCGATTGATATGGCAGTCTATAACTTTTTAAATGAAGTAATGCGTAATTTAAATAATAAGATTCATACTTGTGCGTTATATATGGACCTTACCAAAGCGTTTGATAGCGTAGACCACAATATATTGTTATCGAAATTGTCAGCTTATGGTGTTAGAGGCAGTGCTTATGATCTAATAAAGTCCTACCTAAGTAACAGAAGACAATCGACTCAGATCACAAGGATCTGTGCTAAGACCAAAAGAGAAATAACTTACTCATCTAAATACAGAGAAGTTAAAATAGGGGTTCCGCAAGGCACTGTTTTAGGACCACTTTTCTTTAATATTTTTGTGAATGACCTCCCGCGTATTACGAGCCATCCGACTGTTTTGTTTGCTGATGATGCCACTGTTGTATTCTCCAGTAAAGAATTGTTTAAACTAAAAGAAGAAGTGGAAAATACATTGAAAACTATAATAGAATGGCTGACATCAAATAAATTAAAAATAAACTTAACCAAAACTAAAATTATGACTTTTAATAATAGAAATTGCAAACAAACAAATATCGATGTCTATTTCCAAGGCCAGAAGATTGAGCAAATCAATTTAACAAAATTTTTAGGCTTACATATAGACTATAACTTAAACTGGAAGTCACATTTGGAAAGCTTGTGTCTCAAATTAAGTCAGCAATCCTATGCGTTATATATGCTTGCAAAAACGGTCAGTACAAATGCGGTCTTAGCATCCTACCATGGTTACGTAGGGTCCTTGTTGAGATATGGCATTATGTTTTGGGGATATTCTACAGAAAAGGAAGCTGTATTTAAAATGCAAAAAAGATGTATCCGGGCAATATGTGGTTTAAAACCAACAGACAGTTGCAAGCCCTTTTTTCAAAGTTTAAAAATATTAACACTGCCATGTATATATATATTAGAAGTCGTTGTCTTTGTAAAACGAAACTTGCATTATTTTAAAAATTATAGAAGTCAACGCAACAATAGAAAAATATATTTCCCTGACAGCAGTAGAACTACTTTATTTAGCAATGGTATTTTTTGGATGGCACCTCGACTTTACAACCATTTACCAAAATGTATTATAGAATTAAATAGTGTGGACATATTTAAATGTAAAGTTAAAAAAATGTTATTGGAAAAGTCTTATTATAGTGTTAATGAATATTTGAGTGACAAACTCTAAATAATGTTTATTAATTAAGTATGACATATATTATGGATTTCACAATTATTAATTCTTGACATTTAGCATAAAAGATTAATTTTGACCTAATTCACTTTGACTATAATTGACAATTTCATTTCATTTCATTAGCATGTAATTATGAACTTTAATATATTTAAATTTTTAATTTAGGGACTAACCACGTTCCGAACTAAATGTTGCATGCCTAGAGCAGAATATGGTGACACCAACAATAACTTTCCTGTTATTTATAAACCCACCTGTAAAACTACCCATATTTGCAATAAATGAATTTGAATTTGAATTTGAAAGATAATAATATGACAACATGACAACACTGGAACGCCATATTGTCTATTGGCTATTTGACGTCATAGGAAAAAATGTCTGCCATCGCTTGCGCACCATTATTTATATCTTGTACTTGTATTTATTTTTATTAAATAAAACAGTTGCATTTAATTCTACATACAATATTGTCAATGTGAGTCGAGCTTGCTCCTCTGTGTCTATGTTTTGGTGAAATTAAGTGCGTATTTGTGAGATATAGACCCGGTGTTGAGACAGTGACTCTTGTTTGATTTTGTGCCTTACTCCCGATGAGTTCGTAGGAAGAAAACACTAGAATCTGTGCTATGTGTGGAACTTCACCTTCTAAAGATCCCAGCATCACTTTACATCGGTTTCCGAACCTTAGTACAATAAGTCATTGTAGCTTACTTATATGAATAAAGAAGTCAAATGAAATCGTTTGTTTTACTAAACTGCTCCTTACTTATTATCTTTCAGCATTTTATGCACAAGTACATTGTGTTTCTCGATAGTAATTTGAAAGAAACTATCGAGAAGCGCAATGTACTTGTGCATAAAATGCAATTTTAAAGAACCTATAAAGTACTTGTAGTATTTGAAATTCCCGCCCGATTCTACTGCCATGTTTTCGTGGGCTAAACATAGATGGCGCTGGTCGGTAAGGAAAATTTTCCTCACAAAATTAGTATGGAGTCGTCATTCTTCCCCTTTAGGGGTATATAAGTTCTGTGATTATATCGTCGTTGGCGCCAAAAGACGGGCGCGCAGCGCGCGTGCAGCTTGCAAAGCGGCGCGCGAGCTGCGCACAGCTGGCAGCTGCGCATTTGCGGCGCATTCGCCAGAATATGCTGAATATGTGGACGCACACTTACGCCAGATCCACACATTGGCCCTGTTGGCCGAATAGAAGGAGACGGCGCTATACTAAGAAACGAGATAGAATTATTTGCGTCTTGCTTTCTGGTATAGCGCCGTCTCCGTTTGTACGAGCGTTGGGGCCAACCATGGTATAATAATATACTTCGCCAGGTATGGCACTCCGAAACACAGTGGTCACGTGGGTGACACAAGCCTACGTCATCATCGCTATCTGCTGGTTCTCAAACTTTACAGTTTGGGGAAATTTAACCTAATAAAACATTGACCTAATTATTACATTACTACTAACTTTTGCACGTGGCTTCCATCCCCTACCTCAGCGTAGTAGATTTTCAGTGACAAAAAGTATTATTTATCCATCCTAGGATAAAAGATAACAAAGAAACTTTTCGACGTTCACAAATAAAAATGTTTGAGTGCCGCTGGTTACACAGTCACTGAGCGAGACAGGCATACGCATAAAACAAGGATAGCGATACACGACAAAATGGCGGCATGACAATGACACAGCCCGTTCCTGTGTTACCAGTAGTGTATGGTTATAACTCCCTAAGCGCATTTATTACTTAAGCGAATACGATAAAACGCTGTGGTTTTATTTAACAATTCTGTTGGTATACGTATTGAATTGTTTCGTTTGCTATGCTAAATACAATTTAAATGTTTTATTTATTTTTTAAACAAAATAAAATTTGAAAATGTTTCCTTAATTTCGTATTTTGTTGCAATTAAGTGGCAACTGGAAAGTGACGTCAACATGTGTCACTGCGGGAGTGCCAGACCTTGTTTTTTTAGACTATGGGGCCAACGTGTGGAGCCGACCTTACAGTTTGCTCTGTGCTATAGTTGCAGCAATCAAATTCCGTTACTAATCTATCTATTGAAATTGTAATCAAATAATCAAACACAAAAATAAGACGAATAAAATGCCTGAAAAAGGTCTCTCTAATTTTTGTGATTTAATTACTGAACGAAACAATCGCTTTCAAATGATTGAATAAACCGGCTAAATGAAAAGTTCATGTTGTCGCGACTATAATTTTAGCAAAATAGTCTTTTTTCAAAAGGCGTAAAACTCAATTTCGATTGAACTGTTCTATTCACCCCTTACTTTTTAATTTGTATGGTTTTTTACTTTGTGACATTCGAGTTCGACGAGTTCGACTTTTAAACGAAAAAAAAAGCTAACAAAATGAAAATAAATGAACATTATTTTATTGTTTATTAATAAACAGTAGGTAAAAGGAAAGATTAGTGTACCAGGGTGGTTCAATTTAAGTCAACAATGTGTGAAAGTGTCACTTCTTGGACCCATGGTAACGTGGAGGAAAAACCCGAATCTACAACGAAGTATTGTTTTGGATGTTTGTGTGTAAATGAAGAGAAAAATGTACAAAGTTATGCATTTCAATGTGGTCCTCTCAAGAACATGTTCCAGGTAATGTATTTACATGTTTATTTTGTTATAAAACACATTTAAAAAAAGTTAAACTTGAGTTATGTTTGACATGGAATCATTTTTTTTTAGTGTTGACAAATAATACGATATTATCAGCACAATATCTGTAAATTCTGTAATATAATACATGTATTTGGAATGAGGTACATGTATACAGTAATGTATTCTCTCATGTTTCTCAAAAAGAAAATATATTGACTAGTGTTCAATAGAATAGTAGCCACAAAGGTCAATATTGTGAGATTTTATGCTTCTCTAAAATATTATTATACCACAATTTTTTGGTTTTATAAAAGCTCAGTGGCCACATTTAAATTGGAGATGTGGAATGTTCTCAGTTCTTGAAGTGTTGAGATGTTCCAGATGCTAACTTTACTATATTAAAAAATATTATTTAAACTGTTTAAATAATAGCGGGCATTAATAGTTTCATTTTATATTTCAATACTAGCTGTTTTTTTTTTTTTTTTTAGGTGGTAAAATCATCAAATGAGTCCTCCCGCCCTGGGTGGGGCGGAAGGGACTGTCAGACTCTTACTGACTAAAATCCACCCGTGTTCCTTCGGATGCCCTTTACGTTCTGGGGCCACGGTATCCTGGGTTAAGAAAAAACCCGCGACCCCAGCAGGCATTTGGCGCGAAACACGACGCGCCACAGACCCGGGCTTGGTCCTTGGTCGGACGGCGAGCTACCCATTACTCACCGTCCGCAAGCCCGCTCCGCCGCTGTGCCCTCTGCTATTCAGAGGGACACGCGTTGGAGCGTCCACCTGACAGGCTATTCGCATACGGGCAAAGAGACCCCTTAGGCACACAGTGACTAAGAAAGAGTTTTTGCCCGCATCCCAGGGTGCACCGGCCCGAAAAACTGGTCTTCCCCCCGGACGTATCCGAAAGGGAACTCCAGTCCACGGGCGCACGTGGAGGTTTCCTGTCTTAGCACCCCTCAATACTAGCTGTTGCTAGCAGTTTCATATGCTACAACTCTGAAATTATACCATCGTAAGATAAAAAGGGGATAAAAACTATCCTATGTGTTAATCCAGGTTATAAACTATTTGTGTATCTAATTGTATCCTAATTCATTCAGTGCTTTTTGCGTGAAAGAGTAACAAACATCCATCCATCCATAATGAACTTTCACGTTTTATAATATTGGTAGGAAGGATTAAAGTTGTTTTATTCTTACAGATGGACTGCATATTACTGTGTTATCTGTGCAAGAGAATGGCTCAACATGCCGAGCAGTTCATACAGACTGTCCAAAGTAATCAAATGCTATTGGAAAACTTTCAGAATGTAAGTTCAATAATATTCAATTTCTTATTTTTTTACATTGGCTTTGCTCTCTTGGTCTCAATATAGCTCAAAAGGGACCTAAAACGGAGTAAGCTCACCCAAAGAGAATCCTCTGAGAACCCACAATTTCTGAGTGTCAACGGAACATAAAGTAAAAACTCTAACAAGTTTCTTTACCAGAGGTCCGAAAGCCAAAAACATAATATTATTATTTATTTATTTATTTTATTTATTTTATCCTTTATTTCAGTCAACTATGGCCCATAAAAACACAATACATATATATAAGAATAAAAAAAGAATAACTATAAACTAATACATATTTTTAAAACAATCAACTTTTAAACTATTGCACACGAAGTGACGGCGTCGTGTTACGCTGCGAGGTGTCGCGTAGCCGGCCTCGAAAACGCCGATACAGCACACCTTTCGGCCAAAAATCTTCCTTGAGGCAGGTCGCTAAATACTGGGTTGGAACGCGCACCACGAACGACTTGAAATTAGTGTTATGGCGCGCCTCCAACTTCTCCACCCTCAAGGTCCAGTTGGTCTTCATTCGTATGTACTCCACAATGTCCTCAGTTTTCGTTGCGTGGTACAAACGGGACACGTACAGCTGCGTCGTCGGTACTGCAGGACGTAGCAGCGTGTTAGGTCCTATTATATCCTGCCAATACAATGTTCAGTTAACAATAGCTTTTTGAGATTAGATTCAACAAAACTAAATCACAATATAATTATTATGATTTAGAGAAAATGTATTCTCCGATTTATTTTTGTTAAGCTAAGCTAAAATTTACAGCGATCAGAAAACACAACTAACTTCTTTTTGTAATTTTTTTGGCCTGTCGTCAGAATAGGCTGATCAGGACTGCAGGACTGTCTACACAGGTAGCCGTGAATGTAAAGGGCTATTGAAGGAACACCATGAATCTGACTGTCCCTTCCACTCTACCATCGGCAGGAGGACTCGTTTGATGATTTAACCGTGCTAAAAAAACCCAAGTCTGCATTGTGCTCTCAACGTCTGCCGGGGTCATGGGACCGTCTCATAGGGTAACCATGACTCTGGGACGTAAAAGCTATTGAAGGACCAATGTGGCTTTTAGTCGGTACAAATATGACAGTTCTTCCCATCCTGCCCTGGGTAAAAGGACTCATGTGGGACAACCGATCATCAACCGTCATACACAATAAAAAAAAAATGGTCTCATCAGACTTTTGACACTTCCAGGCAATGGATGATACATTAAAATCAGTGCGCAAACAGATCGAACCACTAGTCAACTTAACACAAGTGCCATTAGATGTGATAGAGCTATCAGAGAGAGACGGCAACTGTTCAGAGGAAGTCTTCTCTGTTGTGGGCTCTCGGACTAAGAGTAAGGATGTGCAGGTCAAGACCGAGATGAAGGAGGAAGAGTATATGGATCATCTGGAAGGAGAGTTTATTAATGGTGGTGATGGTAAGTCCATATCTCTTACTTTTTTTAGAATGGTGGTTTGACAGAGAAATTCAAAATATGTACTTTGAATTTGACAATAAAAGCAACAAAAATACTGTTTTAAGCTTTCACGGTTTGTCTCTAAATTTGAAATGTCACTTACGGTATATTATTTATGAAGAGAAGCAATTGAAATAAGAAAACACAAGAATTTCAATCGAGAGGATGGCTTCAAATTGTCGAGTACGTGGAATCCAGTTGTGAACATGCTCATAAATGGCAGCGTTATAAAGACTCCAAAAAACTTGTTGATACTGTGAGTGTGTTTTGCCGTGATTTAGTGTCGAGTTCCAGTAGTGCGCGTAACAAGAGACAAAGAAAGAGGGTAGACAGATTTGTCTGCTCCTAACAATTTATTTTCATCCACCCGCAATCTCCAGTCAACCCGCGATCATGGCGCTTGCAACAGCGTCGAAATATCGGGAACTCAAACAAACATTTAATCACGGAAGATATCCCGTAAGTGACATTTTAAAAAAAGCAAAAATATCGAAATAGTTTAAGCTCATAACTGTGCGAGTAATTAATAACGAGACTTATCAATAGGCTATTTTACTCCAATATAAGTCCGAAAGTTAAACTATATCCAACAATATTTAACCCATATTTTTCCTTACTAATACGTAAACCAAAATAACAAAACGTCACTTGTTCGGTACAATTTTACAAGTGTTATGACGTCACAGGCCCCCAGTCCAGAATTTGGAAGCATTTTATCTTTGTCAATATTCATTGTTTTTTTTTTTGTTCATCATCATCATCATCATCATATCAGCCGTAAGACGTCCACTGCTGAACATAGGCCTCCCCTTTAGACTTCCAGTAGGACCGGTTGTAAGCGGCCTGCATCCAGCGTGATCCTGTGGCCTTCATAAGATCGTCTGCCGACCTAGTGGGTGGACGTCCTACGCTGCGCTTGCCGGTGCGTGGTCTCCATTCGAGAACCTTACGGCCCCATCGGCCATCAGTTCTTCGTGTTATATGGCCTGCCCACTGCCATTTCAACTTGCTAATTCGTTGAGCTATGTCGGTTACTTTGGTTCGTCTACGAATCTCCTCATTTCTGAGTCGATCGCGCAGAGAGACTCCGAGCATAGCCCTCTCCATAGCTCGTTGGACTATACTGAGCTTTTTGTTATTATGCTATAAGTCAGCAGCTCTGTCTGACAGATCAGCGGTGAGAGGGTTCTTTTTTATTTAGGCAATAAAATACCCTATGATGAAATTGTACTATAATGTGCTTTATTGTCATTTTCAGAATTCCCAGAGTCATACCGAGATGTAAAAGATGAAGAAGACACTTTTCCCCTGAAAGCCTTACTAAAAGAAGAATTACTGGAAGATATTGAAAGCTTAGATCTCATGACTCTTAGTGCTACGCTCAAAAAGAATAAACACAAGAAGAAAAGTAAAATTAAAAAGGAAAACATGATGCAACTGAAGAGTG
Organism: Agrotis clavis; assembly: GCA_954870645.1. Classification (NCBI taxonomy): domain Eukaryota; kingdom Metazoa; phylum Arthropoda; class Insecta; order Lepidoptera; family Noctuidae; genus Agrotis; species Agrotis clavis. The sequence goes on from OX940943.1 coordinate 2,870,990, forward strand.
GTAGGTTATTTTCATCATCATCATCATCATCAGCCTATAATGTTCCCACTGCTGGGACACAGGCCTCCTCTCTTGTGAGAGGGAGTGGGCCATAATCCACCACGCGGGCCCAGTGCGGGTTGGCAGATGTCACATGTCTTCGAATTTTTGGTTCTAGGACATGCCGGTTTCCTCACGATGTTTTCTTTAACCGTTTTGAGAGCAGTGGTGATGAAATAAATTACACAAAGTAATGCGCCTGGCAGGGTTCGAACTCACGACTTACAACTCGGTAAGTCGGGATCGATACCACTGTGCCACCACTGCTCATTTTTGGTTATTTTCATTTTATTATTTTGCTGTGTTGTTTTCTACTTCCCTACAGCTGAAATACTAGAAAATGACATTTTCTGTAGGGATTGCAATCCTGTAGATCCCGCGGGATCCCGCATTTTAGGTTTTCTTTTTATTAAACCAGCCGAAACTACTGTTTTTTTTTTCATTAAAAATCAAGTGTTATTAATTAAATATGTCTAACATAATGTTACTAAAGTATTTGTTTTCTTACAAAATATTAATAAAATTATTTAAGTACGTAAGTGCTCAAACACACTACAATAAAAAAATACTTATTGAGTGTACTTATAGCGTGTTTATAAAAAAAAACACTGCTTATTCCTGTGAGAAGAGTTGGGGGCTGCCTGGGTAGCGAATGAAAAATGACTGCACATCTCCCGCAATTTCATAACCCAGTGATTAGTTGTCCTTTGGCAAGATCGGTTGTCAGACTGTGACTAGGGTGGGAGGACTCATTTGATGATTTTACCACGTTGAAAAAAAAAGTTTTTTTTTTATGGAACGAAGTTCTTTATCGCCCGTTGCGAAAGGAGGCTAGACGGAAAAAATTAAGACGAAAAGTAACGTAACGTTTTTTTTTTTGCTGAGGTTGCCGGTCCTCGTGGCGGCGGCGGCGGCCTTTACCACGCCCCGCACCCCGCGCCTGCATCCCGCCCCCCGTACCCCTCACCCAACCCCCGTTCCACGTGACTCTTGTCGCATTGCGGCGTGCGCATGTTTCTCCTGTCTGTCTCTCTCTCTCATAGAAAGCAAGCCAGATATTTTCGTTTCGTCTTTCTATTTCGCATTGAACAGTGTGGTGTCGCGACGATTATTTTTGTTGAGTGTATACAGTAACTTCGTTCCAGCCGTGACACCTCTCAAGTTTTTTTTAACGTTGCCCCACACTAGGAGTTTCTTCTGTGTCGTGGGTGCGTTTACAAATTTATAAACTAACATACAAACACCCAGACCCGAAAGAACTACTTGTAGGTCAAACAAATATTTACTACGTGCGGGAATCGAACCCGCGATTCGCTGCGCAGCAGTCTAAATGCTCAGCCATTGCGCTAACCGTACCGTCGCAATGACTGTCAAATAAATTTTACTTGCGTTCCGAGGTACAGAAGAAACTCGCTATTATCGATGGCAACGACGATATAATACTAGACTCCTAATAACAGGCGACCGATATCTGTCAACACATTAGGCAAAAAAGTCTTATATCCGTCTCATTTCGACCAATCCTGTGAGCCGTAAACATACGTTGAGACAGAACAGACCTTGAGTTAGCCAATCACAACGCAGTACCCCGTCCCCCTCGCTTACGTAGTACCTCAGCGAGTTGACAGAATAGTTTTTGTTTCTTAGATCGTGCATGCGGAGTCTAGTATTATATCGTCGTTGATCGATGGCCATCCGTCCTGAGATCAACCTCGTGCGGCTTAATCTTGAAGATCTACGTATGAGGCTGTTTCTTAAATAAAATATTATGTTTTTAATTTCAGATATACCAAGAATCAAGACAATATACATCACGAGAGAGCAATGCATGGAAGAACGAACCAGAATGGAACAAGACCCGAAATATTTGGACTTTGCGTACAAATGTGAAAACTGTATCAAGGGGTTCACTTTTAAAGGCAGCTATGATAAGCATATGGAGAAACATAATCAGGTAATCGTTATTAAAATTTAGCTACAATTTAAAAGCTCATCAATAATTCTTTTTGTCCACCAAAATGGATAAATCGTCACCAAATCTAAAACTTGTATTTGCAAGATTTTAGGGACACCCCGAAGTTCGGTTTGGCTAGGTTCCTTTAGTCCTGCAAATAGAAAAAGGAGGCCCGCGAAGCAGGGCTTCGACGATAGAAAGTAGGTTAATTTCCACAATACTTTATGATACACAATTTGGTGAGCATTTATTCATTCTGGCAGGTTTTGTTTAGATTTTATTTGGTTTTAAAATAGGTACTTTTCTGGTAGGCGTTTAAACACTAGACTTAAAATACCTTACTCAAATATTTCTTCCTGCCTGTATCACACTACTCGGGGTCAGCGCAACACGTTTACTTTTTCTAATTTCCCCTGTCAGACGTCATGATATTGTAGCGTTGAGCCACCTTTAGTAGGACACGGGTATCAGGCCGTCCACCGTGATGCTGCTAAACGCTATGTCGAGGATGCCGTCGAACTTGGCGGCCATGAAAGCGAAGCGGGGTTCTGACGTGGCCTCCGCGAATGTCTTGTCGTGCGCTGTGATGCCGCCCACGGTGATGTCGTCCGAGAGGAAGCCGGACAGGCTGCCGGAGCCGTAGTGGATGGCGAAATCGGTACCGTTAGCGTGGAACTGTCGTACTTCTTGTATAGTAATTTAAAAACAAAACTGAGAATACTTTATTTATTAATCAATAAAATGAGAAATTAAAATAACAATATCTGGTTGACCGAGCCTCGCTCGGTTTTTCAAATGTCTCTTGGGAACCGAGCTTTTCTCGAACCTGGGATAAATCGATTCCTTGAGCCGAAAAACCCCTAATCTGTAACTTTCATGAAAATCCTTGGAGCCGTTTCCGAGATCCTGATTATATACCTATAAATATATATACAAGAATTGCTCGTTTAAAGATATTAGATAATATTGTAGGAAAATGCAGATGCAGTGCTTGCTTGGTGGAATACCTCTCTGTTACAAGATCATTTACTTAAGGCATGCCGTGACTTCTAATAAATACTGGCCTGCTGCCTTACCCCTTTCCATCTAGCCTCTAGTCTATATGGAAAGGGGTAAGTAATAGGAACAGCTAGTAGCTACTAACGGTTTCACCCCCGCTGTTAGACTCCCTATTTGTCGTAACGTGATGTCACATAGCTTTCTTCGATAAATGGACCATCCAACAGAAAAACCTTTTTTTTTATACCAAAACAAAATCAAAATATTTATTTCAAGTAGGCCAGTTACAGGCACTTTTGAATTGTCATAGACAATCAAAGGAATATTATTAAACACTACAAAAGTTATGGTGCTACAGTCCCAGTCACAAGACATAAAAACTGTGAAAGTACCGTAGATGCCCGTTCCAAGAAGTAGATCTCTATGGAGAAGAACGTGCAAGAAACTCCATGGACACTCTTTTTAGATCGCCAGAATTATTACAGAACCTTTGTTACATCATTCATTTGAGGTGGTACATTATGTGAGAACGATGTAGCAAGTTTTTGTTTAAAATTGTCCAGAGTAACAATTAAAACAAAGACAATTCAAAAACAAAATGATCAATAATTATTAAAATAAACCGTGGCAGCTAAGAGATGACCAGTCTCAACTGACAGCGCCCGTTCACGAACATGACACATGCATCAGCACCATTCAGCTCAACCATTTTGGAGGGAGCTAAATGATCCGACACACATACCAGTATCTAGTTCCTGAGATTAGCGCTTTCAACCAAACAATCACACTCTTCTTTAGTAGAGAAGTATAGATAACCTTCTCTAGGGTCTTATCTATATCCGCACCGAACTTCATCAAAATCAGTTCAGCCGTACTGTTGTTTGTTTGTTACTCATTCATGCAAAAACGATTGCACGGATTTGGATAAAATTTGGTACACAGATAGATTTTACGAGTAACCAGGATTAAAACAGGTTAGTTTTATCCCGATTTAGGTTCCTTTGGGATAATTTTCAACCGCTGGCAACAGCTTGATTATAATAAGCGAAATTGTGCCGAAGTAAATTTCAAACTACAACAGAAGTCCCATTACTGATAATTACACTCTTATTTTCCATTTAATTACAGTGCATGGGAGACTATGAATGTGATATATGTAAACAGAGAATGAATAGCGAAGACAGACTCGTCGGCCATATGAGGTACCATTTGATGTGAGTAACTGCTATTGTTGAAGATAAGGATGGCTTGATAGCTTAAAAAAACACACGACACACATTTTTTGGAGACCTTTTTAGCGTGACACTTAGCCAAAACAAAAGCATAAATCTAATAAAAAAGAAACTTAAAGGTAAAAAAGAGGTTGGTTGCTGGTCGCCAACAGCTATTATATTTCTCTATTTAAAATTATTTATTTAACAAAGTACCTACACACATCAAAAAAAGTTTGCAAAACCTTGTACAGTGGCCGGCACGTAAGTTGGCAAGAGTCGTTAGATGCGCAGAAGTCATTTTGTAGATCTCTTTGGTGGTCATGCGGGTCGCGGGGTATGAGGTAGCGCCGATCCGAGCACGCGATTGGTGCGTCACTCGTCTTTGCCCCTCGCACCCAGTATACGCGCTCTCGCTTACACTTGCGTGCCGCTAAATGCGATGCGCAAACTCACCCCCACTACACCATAATCTTGCCAACTTACGTGCCGGGTACTGTAGCTTTCAGCTGATATTTTTTATTTATTTATTTCTGTACACATAACACAGATACAAGATCAGAAGAGATTTTTTTTTTTAATTTATGGAAAAATAATTGAGCTGTTTCATTTTCATTTTTTTTATGAATTAATCTAAAAAGAACAAAGAAAGAACGAGCCCTCTGATCACGCGAAATGTCGTCCAGTCGACGAGGTTCCTTATAAAGAAGTCGCGCACTCAAACCCCAGCACCAAAACGTTTCGACCATCAGTCGCTTCATATAAAAATACTGATATTCAGCTGCATCTGGTTCGAATGGAAGCCGACCCCAATATAGTTGAGAAAAGGCTAGCAGAAGTTTCATCATTATTTAATATTTTTTTTGCAGTCGCTACAAATGTGCAGAGTGTGGCCTAACCAGAAAATGTCGTATGACGATACAGGACCATTACAACGCATATCATAGTCAAGTGTTTCAAACGTGTCCATTTTGCAGCAAACCTTTCAAGTGAGTTTGTACCTTATTGTTAAGAAAATAGAGTCCACAATGACTTGTCTTGTTGCATAAAGTATAACTGCATTTTGAACATTAAAATGATGAAATAATATTGCAGCTAGACTTTCAAGCGAATTTGTATCTTATTATTTGTAATTGTATCTTATTTTAATTGTAATAATATCTACAATTGCTTGACTGGCACCTCAAGGCTTGGGAGCAAGACATTCTGAGTTGACAACTGAATTTGAGATTTATTTCAAGGCAATTAAGGCCTACAATAATTGTATGCCAGCCAATGATATAGGACAACGTGTAACGTTAATAGCGCAAAACCTCTCGTGGGGTAACTCAGCCCATGTTACTGATCAATGTTTGTTCTAAGACTTTTGAAAAAAAAAAATGATTTTTCATACAAAATGAGAAATTGATCGAGCCCATCAGTATGAAAAATCATTTTTTTTTCCAAAAGTTTTAGAACAAACATTGTTCAGGTTTTGCGCCATTAATGTTACACGTTGTATAAACTATAGATACGTTGTCCACACTCTAAAATGGCAACAAAAAATGAAGCCAATGGGGATTGTCTTAATTTTTCAAACATTCGATTTTATTTTATTTTCTGCAAATTTAGAGCATTTTGAGAAACTAATTTGAATATTTTTATGATTGGCTCAATAGTTTTTTTATTTTTAATATTTTAATTTTTGAGGTAGCTGACGTCACCATTGACCAAAAAGTTGTGCCGTTGCCTCACCAGTGAATAATTTAAAAAACTGCCTGACAACACAACGTCACTTTCTCCTTATAGTAGACGTCAGTTAACATCCTTAGTCGGGGAGCCCAGGGAGGGAATTTTAATGTGACTCCAGCGCATCAGATTATCATAAAGGAGAAATCTTGCACCCTTTAATGTACCTGTACCAAGTATCAACCCTTCATATGGTCCCCACCATTGGTTGTGTGGGAGAACCCGCCAGATTAGTAAAAAAAAATCGATCCACAGAAATACTTGAGCGAGTCAGACTACGAAAAGGTAGATTAATTACGTTCAAAAAATTGTATATGATTATGTACATTGAAGATGGCGGACATTAAATCACGACAGATACTTGCGAACTAACAGGTAGTTCACCTTTTCTCCGCGAGTCTACCGACATCGCCCCATGGAAAACGTCAGATTATTAGTGAGTATGATTTTTACAGTGTTAGTTTCAATTAAAAAAAAATGGAACGCGCTCGAGTATTTCAAGATTACGTTTTTTTTACCAATAGAAATATGAATTATTACTTTGTGCCACATCCAAATCGTCAGACATTTTAATACGACACTTCTTAAGGTCTACTTTACATACACTTTGAATATCTGACGCGCTTGATTAACTTTTTTTTTTGATTTTCAACCGCTTGCCACGGACAGCCCCCTCGAGTTAATCGTCCGATTAATATGTATTGGTTATCAGAAATAGAAAAGCGCGTTTACACTGTAAATAGCTGACGCGCTTGAGTACTTCTGTACAACTGTTTTTTTTACAGTTTTAAAACTGTTTACACGCCCTCCCCCCACTAAAATAGAAAACTTGTCAGAAACTTTTTTCTTTTTAGAACATATTCTTTCAAATCCAATAGGTCGCCATGATGCTCGAGTAACTGCAAATTAGAATCCTCGCCTCCCCTACTATAAAAATACAATAAATTTTTGAAATCGGTTTTTATTTTTGTTTTTTAAAACGGAAAGTCGTCGACGAGGTGACATTATTGTTCGTTTTCCTGAGCAATACTTTAGCATTAACTTAATGAATATACAAAGGTATCTAAAGCTTTGATATCTTACTTACATCAAAATGATCTTCGCAACAGTAGGTACATTTTATAAACCTTGCAATATTACACGCCTACATCACGGCATCACTTTTCTCGCAAATCTTATAAAGAGATTATGAGGCATGTTGCAGAAATAATCATAAAATATATAAAAAACTAAACATTATTATTTGTTTACATTTTTGACATTTTTAATTTGACACTTGACAGATTGTTGAAAATACTTGCCACTAACTTTTTATTGTCTGAGGCAACGATACAAAACGGTACAGCCAATAATAACGTCACTTGAAGGGCAAGGAAGGTCAAGCGTATTTTATCAAAAATATCAATCAAATATGAACATTTTTCATTTTTGATTGGTTACTAATGATTAGTAACGCTATTCCTAGAAATGGTTTTTCAATTACAACATATTGAAAAAAATGAACAATGCCCATTGGCCACATTGCAAATAGTTGCGTCTCCCTCCCGCCGTACGGTATCATATTTTCTTTCTCTTTCTTCAAGTGTATAATTAAGTAGTTCAAGTATTGTCGCCGTTTTCAAGCGCCGCGATGTTCGTCGTCGTTCATTCGTCATTGATGCCAGCGATAAGTAGTTACCATAATACAGTTTTCTATAAAAAAACTATTTCAAACTAAGTGTTTTTTTTCTCTGCAGACGGCAGACATCACTACGCAAGCACATACACTACACACACAGACACAAGGGCCGCGTACAATGTGCGTACTGTCACAAGACATACGCCGACAAAGACGTACTACGCAATCACATGATCATGTAAGTATAAAGGTGCTCCCTCACCGCGAGCATCATCATCATCAGCCAGAAGACGTCCACTGCTGAACATAGGTCTCCCCCTTAGACCGCCACGCCGAACGACAATTCGCCACTTGCATCCATCGGCTGCCCGCGACCCTCACGATGTCGTCGGTCCACCTAGTGGGAGGCCTACGCTGCGTCTTCCGGTTCGTGGTCGCCACCCGTTGTCAGTTCCACGAGCGATGTGGCCTGCCCATTGCCACTTCTACACTTGCAAATTTTTTAACCGCGAGCATTTACCTGTAATGTAAGGTTAAAGATTCGAAGATTTTATCAGTGAAGGAGGAGAATCGAGCATTACAATGCGCACCTTGTATCTAATCTATACTAAGTGTAGGCGAATGCTCGTCAGTCAGGGAAGTAGCACTGTAATGTAATGCTCAAAGTCGAATCTATAAATTCTATAATGTTACATTACACTTGAATACTCGTCAGTCTGGGACGTAGTATTGTAATGTAATAAACTACAGGCCCATGTCCAAAATGGATGGGTCATATGAACCACCAGGTGACGTATATAGGACGACATAAGAGCATAAAATAATAAGATTCAGCACTATACCGTCACTTGTAAGCTGTCCAACTGAGTGCTGGTGAGAATTCAAAAGTGCAGGTAGAATGAGTACATTTTGGGCATTTTTTTTTGTACGACCATCGATAGATCCTTGAAAAATAATAAGAAAGCGCGCAGTGCCGTAAAAAAATGAAGCGCCACAAAGTCGGGATTTTTTTACGGCACTGCGTGTTTTCTTATTATTTTTGTAATTTCCAAAATGTACTCACTCTACCTGCACTTTTGAATCCTCACCAGCACGCAGTTGGACAGCTTACAAGTGACGGCATAGTCACAGTATAGAAATCATAGACTGTGGCATAGTGCTGAATCTTATTATTTTATGCTCTTAAATCGTCCTATATACATCACCTTGTGGTCCATATGACCCATCCATTTTGTACATGGGCCTGTAGACTATAATGTAAGGGAAATGTAAGGGAGCGTCTTAATGGTATTTTCTGAAAAAAATCTCGGGATTTTAGTCAGTACAAGTCTGACAGTCCCGCTCCGCCCTGGGTAGGAAGACTCAATTGATGATTTTATCACAATAAACATAGGTGATAAAACAGCATTCCAGCATTTTGGACATGACTGCGGTGGCTTAGTTCAAATCACGCTCGCAATCGATGATTATGTAAAAACTCTGGCTGTATAGCTGGACGACCACAGACAAAAATAAGAAAAAAAAAAAAACAAATTAACCGGAATGGCGACAATCCGATCAAAACTAATTTTTTCTCGAGCAAGTATTTATATTTTATTTTTACTTTCCTCGTATTCGTAATGAAATGCAGTGTTTACCTCGGGTAAATTACTTATTTAGTCCCTCAAACTATTAGCGCCCTCACTATGTTACGGGCGCCAAACCGTCTCGGGACTGAAATAAGTAACTTTCACCTCTCGGATAACAATTTACTATTCTAACTTGTTCCCAGAAAACATTCCAAAGAGGTGTCAGCGACTCCAATCAACAAGAAGTACGTCTGCCAGGAATGTGGCAAAGCGTTCAAGGCACCTTCTCAACTGAAGAACCACAGTATCAAGCACTCAACCAGACGAGACTACTATTGTGTTGAGTGTGACAAGTAAGGGAGCGTAACTACAAATGAAAATCATCCTTACCACTACGACATTATGACATAAAACGTGCGGTTGTCTACGGGTAGATGAAAAACAAAACACGATCGCCACGACGACGTCAAGTCAATCGAATTGCATCATTATGTCGTAGTAGCATCAAGGACGATTTTCATTTTAATTTAGTAGAAATTGCAAATCGCGATACAACCCCATCAGCTTTTTACTTCTTTGGTTTTGATATCTTTGTATTGTATAATCTATAGGTACTAATTATTAAAAAACTGAAGAGTTTCTTTGATTGAACACCTGGCAGAGGGGATGAAATCACGGGAAACATCAGCTAGTCACTTTATAAAACACTAGCCTTCTTAACACAAAATAGTTATTAGTTATGCAAGGCTGCAAAGTTGATTTTTGGCGCGAGTACTTGAATTGAAAACTGGGCGAGCGAAGGATTCTAAGATTGAACCGCGAGAGAAACGAGCGGTTCAAATATAGAATCCTGAGCGATGCGAAGTTTTTAAAGGTACGAGAAGCAGAAAAACTTTGCTGCCGAGTACAACACACAACTTTTCACCTCACACAGCGAGGAAATGTAGTGGGGGCGGCTCGCCTGCTAGTGTAGAAAAGTAGAAAACAATTGAATACAAGACGTGTTCGAATTTTAAACAACACTTTGTGCTCTAGAGCACAAAATGGAGTTTTGCGCTCAGATTTTGAATGAGAAATAGAATCTTTCCGAGCGGGTGAGGTGAAATAGTTATTTGTTATGCAAGGCTGCAAAGTTGATTTTTGGCGCGAGTACTTGAATTGAAAACTGAGCGAGCGAAGGATTCTACGATTGAACCGCGAGAGAAACGAGCGGTTCAAATATAGAATCCTGAGCGATGCGAAGTTTTCAAAGGTACGAGACGCAGAAAAACTTTGCTGCCGAGTGCAACACACAACTTTTCACCTCACACAGCGAGGAAATGAAGTGGGGTCATTGACCTATACTGGGGGCGGCTCGCCTGTCAGTGTAGAAAACAATTGAATACAAGACGTGTTCGAATTTTAAACAACACTTTGTGCTCTAGAGCACAAAATGGAGTTTTGCTCTCAGATTTTGAATGAGAAATAGAATCTTTCCGAGCGGGTGAGGTGAAATAGTTATTTGTTATGCAAGGCTGCAAAGTTGATTTTTGGCGCGAGTACTTGAATTGAAAACTGAGCGAGCGAAGGATTCTAAGATTGAACCGCGAGAGAAACGAGCGGTTCAAATATAGAATCCTGAGCGATGCGAAGTTTTCAAAGGTACGAGACGCAGAAAAACTTTGCTGCCGAGTGCAACACACAACTTTTCACCTCACACAGCGAGGAAATGAAGTGGGGGCATTGACCTATGCAGGGGGCGGCTCGCCTGGCAGTGTAGAAAACAATTGAATACAAGACGTGTTCGAATTTTAAACAACACTTTGTGCTCTAGAGCACAAAATGGAGTTTTGCGCTCAGATTTTGAATGAGAAATAGAATCTTTCCGAGCGGGTGAGGTGAAAAAGTTATTTATCTGTTGAACGCTTGTCTAGAAAAAATGTAACTGCAAAACGACCCTTGTAGGTATCAAGGAGAAATGGCGTTTTGACGTCATTTTTTTTAGACAAGTGTTCAACGGGTGTTTAATTTTTTTGTGGTAAGACGATAGATGTTCCCCTAGCTTTCATCTGTTGCTCGGTTCCTATTGATTGAAGCGTGATTTTAAATAGCCTATGGCTTTCTTCGATAAATGAACTGTCTAACTCAAATATAATTGTTCAACTCGAACCAGTAGTTCCTGAGATAAACGCGTTCAAACAAATAAACAAACTTCTTCAGCATTATTTTTAGAAAAGTATTTTTTTTTTGTTCACAGTTGAATTTCTCTGACATGTTTGCGTGATAAATTACTTTTTTTTTTTCTTTTTTTTTTTGTTCTCAACTATTTATGCTTGTATGTTTTTTTTATTTTTCATATATAATAATATATTAAATATTATATAGGCGCTATGGTTAAAATTATTGTAAGCTTATTATGTTGTGTTTCTTTTTCGTAGAACTTTTAAATCAGAGGCCACCTTGAAACACCATTTGAAGACTGCAACGATCCACGTCAACTATTTAGACTTACCGTAAGTATTGTTTTTACCACGAACTAACTAAAAGTAAACTACAAGACAGTGTGATTATCACTGTCCCTTACTACTACGACATAGGCAATGCCAATATAAATAGTTAGAAAAAAAAATCAAACACTACCAGCCGAGGCTACTATTGTGTTGAGTGTGACAAGTTAAATGACCAAATGAGTTCTCTCTCGGTGTCAGACGCGACTAACTAAAACCCATCCTATAGTAGTTTACCTTTGCGTTCCAGGGCCGTAGGACCCTGCACAGATAGTTCCGCGATATCCCAGCGGCCTTTAGATATTGTAATTTAATAATATTTTTTATTCCAGTTTGCCGTGCCTTCACTGTGAGAAACGCTTCGCGATACGTCGAGATCTAGAGAGACATACAAACAGAGTACACCTCAATATCAAACCTTTTACTTGTGATAGATGTGACAAGGTAAGTTATTATTAAAATAAATATAAAGTGACTTGCTTATGTAGATTATTATTATTTTCAAACTAAACTAACTAAAAACTATGAAACGGAATCAAAAACTCCTCAGTATAACTGGTAAAATCATCAAATGAGTCCTCCCCACCCAGGGCAGGACGAGAGGGACTGTCAGACTTGTACTGACTAAATCCATGGTAATTCTTGAATAGCCCTTTACGTTCTAGAGTCACGGTTACCTAATGAGACAGTCTCGCGACCCCGGTATGCTTTGGCCCTCTAAGGGCAAAAGCCTGCCGGGGTTCAAATCAATATAACTGGCCCCCCGTTATATTGCAAACAGCTCTTTGAAGCACGCATGGATCACGTCGACCCGGGCAAGGTCCATTATCGGACAGCGAGTCACCCATTACACGCCGTCCGCATGCCCGCGCCTACGGTGGCCGGAAATCGCACCACGACGTCCGTTGCCGTGGTCGTCTCCCGAGGCGGTTGAGTCGTGTGGTGCACGCTGTCCTCTCCCTCACGCGGCCCGCCTCCTCCTTCGCGAGCATGACTGCTTCGCAGAAGGAGGCGAACGCTTCCCACTCCGTCTCGCCCCTTGCGATGGCCTCGACCAATGCCGAGCGCGAGAGGTCTCCGCCTATCGCCGTCGTGAGGACACGGCGGTGCTCTGCCCAAGCGGGGCAGTCCTGCACCGTATGCTCCACTGTGTCCTCCGGGCTCGTTCTCGAACTACATTTCAAAAGTAGAACAGATTGGTGATTTCTATTCAAATTCAATTATGATAACTATGGAAGCCATATCTGTATCTCTTACAGAATTACGTGAACAGCTGGTCTTTGAAGGAACATCAGCGGCTGGTCCACGAAGGGTATAAAAGACCGCTACAGTTTCCATGCCCCATGTGCGACAAAGTTTTTGATGTAAGTAACTATATCCTTTTCAACTAGATGATTATTATGAGATTTTTATTAAGACTGTCGTCTACCGAGCGCTCGTCCATACTAAAAGAGAAAACGTTTTCCTGCCACTAAATGTCAGGAAAATCTCAATGATTTTTAAGAATGCTTCTGACACTGTAAAAAACTAGGTTTATGGGTTTTCTTTTTTTCAAAATTTATAATAGTTGGAAAGTAACAGGCGCCTAAAAGTTACTATTTTTATGACAAAATCTTCATTGAAGTAAAACCTTTGTATTTTAAAAACAAAGAAGTTTTAGAACAAAAAGCAAAACCTACAAACCTAGAATATAATATGCTGAAACGATTGACACTAGAATCTAAGAGATTGGACGTGATTTAGTATGTGAAAAACGTTTTCTCCCGAGAGACAAATTTCATATAAAAATACTCAGTCAGTCGCGAGCTGCAACACTCTCTATCGCACGATCGGGGGTTTTTCAACGAGCGAGAGGGACAGCACGAGTTTTTCTAAATACCCTTTTTTTTGAAAAGGCAGCCGCTATACAATCCTCTTAACTAAAATGGCATTAATATTATTTGAAAAGTACCCAATGCGTATTATTATGCAAATTTTACACCCGTTTATGAAATTACTAGTTGCCGCCTTGGTTTCGCTCTAATTCAAGTTGTCGATCTGCCCGTCTTTTGAAATTTTTCTTACATACAAATCTTTCCCTGAAATCAAAATCAAATCATTTATTTCAAGTAGGCCAGTTACAGGCACTTTTGAATTGACAAAAGACAAAAGTAAAATAAAATAGTTTAAAAATAATTACGGTGCTACAGTCCCAGTCACAAGACATAAAAACTGTGAAAGTAGATGCCCATTCCAAAGCGTAGATCACTATGGAGAAGAACGGGCAAGAAACTCCATGGACACTTTTTTTTTTGACAATGATGATCTCAAAGTTAAGAATTATCGAATTCGCTTCATTCGTTTGGAAGTACAGACAGACTTTTTTTTTTTTTTAAGGTGGTAAAATCATCAAATGAGTACTCCCGCCCTGGGTGGGGCGGAAGGGACTGTCAGACTCTTACTGACTAAAATCCACCCGTGTTCCTTCGGATGCCCTTTACGTTCCAGGGCCACGGTATCCTGGGTTAAGAAAAAACCCGCGACCCCAGCAGGCATTTGGCGCGAAACACGACGTGCCACCGACCCGGGCTTGGTCCCTGGTCGGACGGCGAGCTACCCATCACTCACCGTCCGCAAGCCCGCTCCTCCGCTGTGCCCTCTGCTGATCAGAGGGACACGCGTTGGAGCGTCCACACGACAGGCTATTCGCATACGGGCAAAGAGACCCCTTAGGCACACAGTGCCTAAGGAAGAGTTTTTGCCCGCATCCCAGGGTGCACCGGCCCGAAAAACTGGTCTTCCCCCCGGACGTATCCGAGAGGGAACTCCAGTCCACGGGCGCACGTGGAGGTTTCCTGTCTTAGCACCCCGTACAGACAGACTTAGTGACTATTTCTTGAAGTATAAAAGAAGATTTCTGATTGATTATATTAAATTAGCCGCAGTTTCAACCCCGCTCCTCGGTTCCTATTGGTCAAAGCGCATTTTAAAGCCTCGATAATGGACTATCCAACACAAACAAATAAAATTTTCATTATCAACCAGTAGTTCCAAGCATACGGCCTAAGAGCCTGTGCACACCACATTTTTTACACGCGGCGTTGACGTGCGTTTATATCGATACAGACGCGATACGCACGCAAGTCAGACGCAGCCTGTAGATCTTTGCACACCTGTATAAATCACAAACGCGCGCCACTGGTGCGTTTGTATCGATAAAGATGCGCCGGTGGCGCGCGTTTGACGCGATACAAACGACAATACTGCTTTGTTTGATAAAACCGCGCCGTCGACGCGCGTTTCACGCGAAACAGACGCGCCGGTGCCACGCGTTTGTATCAATACAGACTTGACGGTGTCGCGCGTTTGACGCAATACAAACGAAAACAAACTGCTCTGTTTGATAAAAACGCCCCGCGACGCGTGTTTCAGAACACGCGTCGACGGCGCGTTTAAAAAACCGTGGTGTGCATAGGCCCTAAGGCGGGCCGTATGTTTGTCATATTTATGGTAGAAAAAATGACCAACTGAAAAGATCGCCCCGTTACAGACAAAAACCTATTCTAATCTTTATCCCCTCTTTTTGTTTCAGCGCAACCAGATCCTCAAAGGCCACATTCGCACCCACACCGGCGAGCGTCCGTACCAGTGCAGCAAATGTCCAGCTTCATTCAGTCAGTCCAGCATACTACGTACCCATGATAGACTCATACACCTCAAATTAACTCGGGATGGACGGCCTAGGGTGAAATAGACCGGTTGGATTCATGGTAAATTTTAAATTGACCTTACTGTGAAAAGACAAAATAAAACCAGCCCTGCATTTACTGAGGATACCGAGGCTTCTATGGCGTGTAATGGGTAACTCGCCGTCCGATCATGGACCATGCCCGGGTCGACGGCGCGTCGTGTTCCACGCGCGCCTCAGAGATGTTAGCTATCTGACGGGGCCACTATAGAGGACCAAAGCCTGCTGGGGTCGCAGGACTATCTCATCAGGTAGTCGTGGCCCTGGAACGTGAAGGGCTATTGAAGGATCACCGTGGATTTTAGTCAGTACAAATCTGACAGTCCCTCCCGTCCTGCCCTGGGTGGGAGGACTCTATGGTTTTGACTCTATGATTGGATGATTTTACGACGTAAAAAAGGTCATTTCAAATACACACATCAAAAAGTTTGTGATTACAAACATAAATTGTTCTTTTTGTTAATTGATCTGAGAAATAATTATACTGTTTCATTGTTTTATGTTCTAAATCTATATTTAATAAAGAGTCTCTAAAGAAGAAGACGTCATGATTTTTTTGAAAGTGATTGCAAACTTTTTTGATGTGTACATTGCATAATTATTAATTATTTAAATGTATGTATGCAATGAAAGTATTAATTACTCATAGTCAATGTTTAGGAAATTATTCAATGGATCCAAAGGGTCCGGTTGTGAGACATTGTAATAAATAGTTTGTAAATACTTGCCTTGTTTTATTTACAAAAAAAAATAATAGATTTAAAAAAAATCTAAAAACCCACGTTTTTAAATATCCTAAAAATTAGAAAATAACCCTACGGGGTTGAGAGAGGGGCCACTCAAAACGCGGGGGCGTATATTATTTAAGGGATTATTTATGGGATATATTTACATGAAGTGAATAGATCGTGGGTGTAACTTGCAAAGATACGCCCCCACGTTTTGAGTGGCCCCTCTCTGACCCTGAAAATTTCAGCTTGCTAGCTTATCGGGAAGTGCCTCAAAACCTGTCCGCCATCTTGGACGTCCGCCATATTGGATTTAAGTCTCATGACTATTTTTTTCGTATTCCTGACAGCAAACCCTTTCATTTGATACCTATATTATGGGGGTGGATTTCAAACAGCCAGTCTGCCATCTCGGACGTCCGCCATATTGGATTTAAGTCACGTGACTATTTTTTTCGTACTCCTGACAGCAAACCCTTTCATTTGATACCCATATCATAGGGGTGCATTTCAAATAGCCTGTCTGCCATCTTGGACGTCCGCCATATTGGATTTAAGTCACGTGTCTATTTTGTTTCGTACTCCTGACAGCAAACCCTTTCATTTGATACCCATATCATGGGGGTGGGTTTCAAACAGTCAGTCCGCCATCTTGGGGAGGCCGCCATATTGGATTTGTTATGACGTTTGTTAGCTAGTCATGTATTGTCATCAGAATTCAGAGCGTGTGCAAAATTTCAGCCTTCTAGCTTATCGGGAAGTGCCTCAAAATTTTCAGTTGCAAAAGTCCAACCGGAACGACAAACAAACAAACAAGAAAAGTGAGTTTATATAAACGTGGGAAAATATACCACCTTAGGCTCACCCTTTTTATTCCCACGTTTTTATAAACTCACTTTTCTTGTTTGTTTGTTTTTAACAGACTTTAAAACCGGCCAAGTGCGTGTCGGGCCACGCACAGTGTAGGGTTCCGTAGTTGCCCATCAAAATACTTATGCGAACTAACTAAACTGATTCGCTGAATTTAATTTTAAAAAGAAGAATTTTCAAAATCGGTCCAGAAGTCTTTGAGAAATCGGGCAAAATACATTTAAAAAAAAGATTACGACGAATTTAGAACCTCCTCCTTTTTTTGAAGTTAGTTAAAAATAGTTGACGATAAAAACCTACCTATCCCCAAAAAACATACCGTAAAACATACCTTTTAAAGCTGTAAAAATAAAGTTGACAAACTTACATTTGCAGATGAATAACATGTTCTCCGATACATTTTGTTTAAGAAAAATATTATCCAAGTACATTTTATAAGTTGGTCGACTATTACTCGTAAAGTTGTAAAGCCTACTAAGTCATGACAATTTTCTTTTAAACTTCGTTATATATACTACTATTGTGAATTTTTTCACACCCCCAATCATAACCGTTTAGCTGGTAGAGGGGGGGGACACTCGAGTCGAGCAAAATTTAGCACTTTAAAGCTTAATATTTCACAAACCAATTTTTTTATCAAAAAATTGTTAATGGAAACTATCAATATTTTTTAAAGACCTATTTAATGATACCCCACACTATGGGGTATGCGAGAAAAAAAAATAACATCCCCACTTTACGTGTACAGGAGATACCCTAAAAAAAAATATTTTACGAGATTTTATTTTACCACTTTTTCGGCACAACAAATCCATATATTTACACCAAATTACAGCTCTCTAGTACTGTGCGTCTCTGAGCTAAACTGCGGACAGACGGACGGACGGACGGACGGACGGACGGACGGACATGGCGAAACTATAAGGGTTCCTTGTTGACTACGGAACCCTAAAAAAGGAGGAGGTTCTCAATTCGAGTATACACGCTGTTTTTTTGCATTTTCGTCAAACTTCAGGTGGTTGTCACAAAAGTCATAAATAATCAATTGAAAGTACAGTACCGGGCAAAACTAAAAAGGGCTGCTTTTTTTTTGTTGTTGAAATTTTACAGTATTTCAGAATTGTTTAATTCTTAATTCAATACAAATGAAAGAAAATCACCCGACTACGCAGTCCGCGCGTACGCACACAGCGATGAGCAGCTGGTGTGCGTGAATTGAATCAACTACTCTTGAAGAAACTAGTTCACACTTACGGATTTCAGTAAAAAGGAAAAATAAAATAAAAAAATACCTACCTATTTTATTGTTGATTTGGGTCGAGAATCATGAGTATAATCACGTCCTTGAATTTGACTAAGTTGCAGATCAGCACATTGTATTTATTAAAAAAAAAAATTGTTTCTTACCTTATAACTTATGAATGGGTGTACAGATTTTCATGTTTTTTTTTTATTAGATGCAGTATATCTGTCATTTGGTCCCGTAAAAAAATCAGTTACTTTGGTTCAGTAGTTTTTATTTCATGAGCTTCTTTCGCTTATTGTGTATTTCGACGATGTTATTTACTACCGGTATTATCATCGTCCGACAGATGACAGAGCCGTCATTATTTTTGCCACTATGAGCGCTGTAATCTATTCTGATACCCCCACGTAGTACTTACTTGGCACCCAGCGAACTGACTCCTCATGCAACAATATTCAGGGTTGGAAAGAAATCAGTTTTTTTTAAATATATATAAAACAAACAGTTCAAATTGTTTTAACCCTTTATAGGACGGCTCATACAAAGTGGCCAGTAAACTGGACAGTCACTTCAAGGTCGGTATCTCAAAGATTTTTGTTTATATATTGAACCTTATGAACATTTACGACCCGCAATAGAGCACACTGGCCCGTCAACAGGCCAGCATTCTAGTTCGCAGCGCGACATTTTAACTTCGCGCCTTTTTTCAAGATGGCCAGTGAACTGGCCACCGTGCAACCGTGCAGGAACATTTGCTGTCATCGCGTGTGTACGTTATAAAGTCAAAGTCAAAGATCTTTATTGTGAGACAGCGGTTTAAAAAAGTTGTTCTAGAGGTTGTTGTGCTCTTGCACTGCTCCACCATGTTAGGCATACAATAATTGTGACAAAATTATTAATTGTAGTTAATTGCTAAATTATCAATTATATTAAATTAAAAATTATTAATTACATTAAATTATTATCAATTACATTAATTTAGAATTTATCAGTTACATTAGATTTAAAAAAATATTATTATTATATTATTATATTATATTCTGCATCAAAACATAAAATGGCAGTTTCGATCTAACTGTTTCCGAATCTGTCGGACAAAAATTCATGCAGTGTATAATATGGTCTATTCACCAGGAAGTCATTCAATTCTTTCTTAAAACAAATTATTCTTTCAATTTCCCTTATTTGTTTAGGAAGCTTATTATAAATTCGTGAAGACATTCCGAAGAAACTTTTAGAAAGCAAGGCTGTTTTTGAAGGTATATTTGTTATTTTGTCGGCGTGTCGACGGGAATGAAGGCTACCAAACCTTTCCTTATTGGTTTTTACAAATATAGCTATCTCGTAGATGTAGAGGGCAGGAAGGGTTAGAATTTTGAGCTTCTTAAAATACGGCCTACAGCTATCGGGGGCACGTATGCCACAAACAGCTCTGAGACATTTCTTTTGTGCCCTAAAAGCGAGTTCTCTGTCTGTAGCATTCCCCCAATAAATCAATCCATATCTGAGCGTAGACGTTACATAGGCATGATAGGCGGTTAAAACTGCTGCTTGATTTACAATCCTGGAAAGTCTATATAAAGCGTAGGAAAATTTACTCAGTTTTTTACACACTGTATCAATCTGCGTTTTCCATGACATATTTTTGTCAATCCATAGTCCTAAGAATTTTATAGTATCTGTTTCTTCTATTTTTTTGTTTTTATAATTTATATTTAATGTCAAGGGGGTTTTTCTTTGAGAGTAACTGACTATTTTTGTTTTTTCTAAATTAATTATAAGATTATTAAATGTTAACCAATTTACAATGTCATTTAGAGTGTCATTAATGTCATTTTCAAATGTATTAATGTCAGTTGGAGAAAATACAGCAGTGCTATCATCAGCAAAAAGGACTAAAGGAATTTTCACAGCTCTTGGTAAATCATTAATATAAATAAGGAAAAGCAAGGGACCTAAAACACTTCCCTGTGGCACACCATATGTAACATCTTTTGGGCTTGATTGATACTGTACTTCAGTTTTCGACGCGAGAGAAACCTTACGTAATTCTGTTATTTGTAACCTCTGGCTTAAATATGATTTTATCAAGTCTAGAGCATTACCACGTATCCCATATCTATAAAGTTTCTCGAACAGTAATTTATGATCTACATGGTCGAAAGCTTTTGTCATGTCCATGTACATAGCCGTTACTGGTGTCCTATTGTTCATATTTTTGTAAATTCCAATAAGAAGATCGTAGATGGCCATATTGATAGTCTTGCTTTTACGAAATCCATTTTGTTCACTGGCAAAAAGGTTGTGCTTGTCAAAATAGTTATAAATGCAATTGTAGATAACTTTTTCAATGATTTTGGAAAATATTGGGATTAAAGCTATCGGCCTGTAGCAAGACATATCCTCCTTTTTGCCCTTCTTGAACAAAGGTTTAATTATTGAAATTTTTAGCTTACTGGGAAATATTCCGTTTTGGATGCATAGATTGACTAAGTGGCTCAGAACCGGACCAATGGATTGTGCAACGTACTTTATAACTGATGTAGATACATTATCGTATCCAGTACTGTGTGTATTTTTCAAAGATTTTATGATTTGAAATATGTCATTAGGAATTGTAGGATTTATAAATAAGGAATTATTATTATTATCAATCAATGTCAGTGTTTCTTTATGATGTATTGTACAATGTTTCAATGTCAAAGGGTTTGTAGGTTTAACAAGATTAGCAAAGTAGGTATTGAAAGCTTCAGCAATTTGTTGCGGATCCGTTATAGATTTCCCGTTTAAATCTATTTGTTCAATTTCTTCTTTAGGAGTATTATGTTTTGTCGAGTTAATTATCTTCCAAGTTGTTTTAGTTTTATTACTGGATTGTTTTAGATTGTAGTCATTTTGTGATTTTTGAGTTGAATGAATTATTCGCTTCAGCCTTGAAGAATATTTTTTAAAATTATTATAGTCTTCCATATTAGAGGATTTTCGATACGACCATAACAACTGTCTTTTCCGTCGGCAGCACTTAGCTATGCCCTTTGAGATCCATTTAGGTCTTTTGGTTGGTGTATTTCTTATTCTTATAAGAGGAAAACAAAGATTATAAAATAACTGAAACTGTTCAAAAAATGTATTAAAAGCTTTCTCTGGATCATTTTCACTAAATATGTCAGAAAATGTGAGACTTTCCATACATTTCCTAAATTTTTCTTTGTTGCTGTTGCTTAAATCTCTTCTGAAGGTGTACCATTGTTTAATTCGACAGGTTTTTTTAACTGGACATAATAAAATTTGTGCAGTATGGTCCGAAAGAGCAAAGTCCATGATTTCGCACTTGCTACCTCTAATATTGTTGATGATATTATCGATACATGTATCGCTGCTTAAACGCGTTATTTCTCTGGTCCCAAATTTTAAATTAAAGTTTAGAATAGCATTTTCAAATTCTGACGATGAGTAGCTTTTTTTCTTTAGATCGATGTTAAAGTCGCCACAAATTATTATTTTGAATTCTTTGTGACATAGCTCTTTATTAAGAATTTTTATCAGAGTTTCAAGAATTCGTTGAAATTTTAAATCGTTTTTTATGAGGATACATGATCCACCATTTCTGTTATTACGTGCATAATTTGCCGCAAGAGTGTAATTTGGAATATCAAGAAACGTATGATCTTCTTTGTTCATGTTATGCTCTGTGATACAAATAACGTCTACACTCTTATGTTTTTCCTCAAGTTCATCTATATGTACACTGAGAAGATTTGCTTTGTTTACTAACCCGTTTATGTTTTGATGCATTACAATTAGTTTGTCATACACGAAATAAATCATTATCTTTTGCTTTTGAATTATTTATATTAGAATCGTTGTCATGATTATTTACATTTACATCTCTAGATAAAATTATATTATTGTTATCACAGATTGTTGTGTCAGTTTGAGTGCATTGGTCAATATAAGATTTTTTAATGTTAAGTTGTCGCGAATATTCTTCAAACTTAATTTTATATTCAACGTGACATATCTCTTTCAGAATATTACGAGAGAGTTTAATACAGTTTCTCTTTGTGAAATTTAATTCCCTACTATAATCCATATCTATATAAACTGAATTCAAAAAATGGCGGCAAGCACTCTTTAAAACATCATTTAGCTGGTGAACATCCAGATAGTTGTTATAGGGTATTTCCGAAACGATTACATTTGTGTGTCCTACTTTTTCTAGCCAGGTTTTTAGATTATTAGTTGAACTATATACATTGTCATTAATACCCGCTAATACTACAATATAATCATTTTTTGTTAAACTCCTAATTATTTGGTCATGACCATTTAACACATCCGTCAACATGGCGCCCGGTTTCAAGTAACAAGTAACTTTATACTTAGGTCCAACAAGATCTTGTAGTATATTACGGAGGTGGCGTCCATGCTGGTCAGCCAATACAATTATATTTCTCTTCTTCTCTCCTTTAGGCATGGGTATTACAATTTTTGAAGTGGTTATTATTTCAGCTAGGTCAATTTTTGAGCAGGTAGGGTTGACTTCGTCGTAGTGCACAGGTGCAGAGGTCCTAGATTTTTCTATATTATTTTTGCCTTGTGGTTTATTTTTAAATCGTTCATAAACTTTTCTGCATGTTACTCCAGCTGAATGAAGCGGAGAGACTCTGGGGGTTATTATTTGGCTAGTGATAAGTTTCCTTCTCAATGGTGTGCGAGTTTGAGCTCGCGCGGGTGTAGGACACAATGTGCTAGGAGTGCTAATTTTCTTTAATAGGCCTATAGTTATTTCTTTATCTTCAAGACTTTGTTTTAATTTATTAATCTCTATATGTTTATAAGTTTTATGGTGATATCAAATCATGTCTTCTTGGAAAAAGTAAGTGAAACTATTATTTTATAGTATATACTACGATGTTATGTGAAAATCTAATCGAGGATAATAAGAAAAATACACATTATTTGGGATTGAATATAAACCGGCTTGCTGAAAAATGATTACCTACACATGACCTACCTAACTTTGAGATGTTGTGTTGAGTATTTATTTTCGAGTAATCCGTATGAAACATTTAGTTTTACAACAAGTACACACATCAAAAGTGTCTAGGGATCAAGCATTTTTATGCGGAATTCTTGAGATTGAGATGTGGCTTTGTAATAAATTTATGATTTTATAAATTTATATGGATCCTTTTTGGTGCATTTCATAATTTGAATCAGGAACTGTAAATCAAATTCGAGTAAAAGATGAAAATCAGCTGTCAATATTTTCCCTATAAAAACATACAACGCATTGAAGACATTATTAGTGCTACTGTTTCCCTACTACTGATTAAAACCAACGTTATTATGGAGCGTCGACGTCATTTAAGCAGGGAAGAAATGCTCAGAGCCGTGGGAATGATAGAAGCTGGTTCCCGGCAACGTACTGTGGCTTTAGCTCTGAATACAAGTCAGAGTGTTATCAGTCGACTTTGGACACGTTACCGAAGCACTGGTACCGTGGCTGAGCGCCATGGAGGACGGTATCGCTGCACCACACGGAGACAAGACCGATACATTCAAATCTTAACTCGAAGAGCTCCAACAATAACCGCCATGATGTTAGCCGTGAGGCTTCATCACTCTTCAGGGAACTTAATTAGCGACCAAACAGTCAGAAACCGCTTGCATGAAGTGAACCTTCATTCCCGAAGACCGCTACGGGTACCACCTATAGCAATGCACAATCGTAGGATTCGATATCAATGGGCTCTTGAACACAGAAATTGGGCAGAAGAACAATGGCGTTTCGTGTGCTTTTCTGATGAGTCTCGTTTTGGTATGAGACCGGATACAAGACGTATACGACACTGGAGAACCCCTGGACGCCAACAGCGATTAAAATCCTGCCAGGAAGTCCATCCTTATAGTGGTGGAACCATCATGGTATGGGCGGGTATTTGGATCGGCGGAAGAACTGAGTTGATTTGGATCAGAGGCAACCTCAACGCTCAAATTTATGCTGAGACGATTGTATCAGACGTCATCGTTCCTCTACAAGTGCAAATCGGTCCCTTATTTCAGTTAATGCATGATAATGCACGACCGCACACCGCAAGAGTTGTAAGACAGACTCTCGCCGCAGCTAACATCAATGTCCTGCCCTGGCCTGCTCAGTCGCCAGACTTGAACCCGATTGATCATGCATGGGATATGCTACAGAGAAGAGCTCTGCCGAATATGGAGGGTATCCAGTCGCAAGAAGACCTTTTCTTGTTGTAGCAACGAACATGGGCGGCCATTCCACAGCGTGATTTGGATGAACTCATTTTGAGTATGCCAAACCGATGTTCTTGTGTTGTTAGTGTTCGCGGTAGAAACACGGATTATTAATTGTTTAAGTTACCCAATAAAATTTTAAAGAAAACTGTTATTTCAGTCTTTTTTTCGAACTTTAATGTTAGTGGTTCAAATGTCAAAAATCCCTTTATTAGGAAAATGGCAAATTTCTTTATGAATGCAAAGGTGACTTGGTTTATCGTTACTGTGACAAACGATAACACTTTATTTGATGAATCCTTAAAGAACATTTTAATTAATATCAATCAGGAGAAAAGTTATTGCAAAAATATATGTTGATCCCTAGACACTTTTGATGTGTGTATATAACCATGTTTTATAATATAATAATAAATTTGCGATAAACAATCTTGTTCGGAAGTTATAACCGATTATTATGAAAAGGACATGGACAAAAATTGCATTCCGTGTACACGTACATAGTAAATACATTATGAAATAGAAATAATAAAATAAATTATTACGTAGGTTTTAGCCTCTCTGAACCTGTCAGTTTTTAACCAACTTCAAAAAAAAAGTAGGTTCTCAGTTCAACCTGTATGTATGTTTGTCCGCGATTATCTCGCGTTTAGCTGAACCGATTTTAATGTGGTTTTCAGGAAAGTGTTCATTACATTTTGGAGAAGATTTTAATATATAACACTAATGGATATCCCGTGAATTTGCCCGCGTAGATCCGTTTTTGCTTACTTGGATTGTAGATTTTTAGTGACCATTGCATGTTTGTCCGCGATCATTTCGCGTTTGGCTGAACCGATTTTGTTGCGGTTTTCAGAAAAATATTTGTTACATTCTGGGGAAGGTTTTGATATATATTATAACAATAACGGATATCTCTTGAAGTTGCCCTCATAGATCCGTTTTTGTTGCTTACTAGGATTGTAGATTTTCAAAGACGCCGATTATAATTATGAAGATTTTTGTTGAATATTTAAATTAAAAAGGGTACAATAAAAAGTTTTTTGAAAAAAAAAGGGAACCGACTTTAAAACGAAACACAAAAAAGTGTAAAATAACGTTTCTTTTGGAAGTCGGTGGCTAAAGTCAATGAAATAAAAAACAAAGCCACCGACTTCCGAAAGAAAAGATATTTTACACCTTTTTGTGTTTTGTTTTGAAGTCTTCTTGGTTACTTTTTCTTCAAAAAGTTTTTTTATTAAATATTTCAAAAATTATTAAGTAATGATGTGTAGTACTTATACAAAACGTTTGATATGGTCGACAATTAATGTATTATATTAAGAACGTTTCATTCATACGAAACTGTATTCATTGGTATTTGTTACATTTTATTAAATACTGATACCATAACAATATATTTTAATGCGTTTCATCCAATAAACTGAAAAAAAGTACTTTAAAACGGAACGAGTTCACTGGTTTGACAGTGTGTAATATTATTAAGTTGGTAAGTATTTTGTTTTTAATTCATTATTTTAAATATCAATGTATGCGAGCAAATATACAGGCAGTGCAGGACTAATCACGAAAAATGCAGGAATTAGCTTCGGACAACGTGCAGGAATTGTACCAGACAACATGTAGGAATTGGCTTCAGACAACGTGCAGGAATTGCCCGACAACGATGCAGCAGCCTCTAACGTTCAAGTGGTTGGCCCACCATTACCACATGTTCAAAGTGTGTGAAACACATTTGTATAGCGATCTTTAATACAGAGCATGATGGTGATTCTGTCTTGGATGTTATTTTAGGGTACTTTTGTAATTGCCTTGTAGGGAACAAAACCGTTGGCAAGACACCAAAATAATCGGGCACGCCGCAATAGCGGCGGTAAGACCCCTCTTTGAGGAGTGGCTGGATAGGAGTCACGGCGTCCTGACGTGTCCTCACGGCGGCGATAGGCGGAGACCTCTCGCGCCCAGCATTGGTCGCGGCTATGCTACGGGGCGAGACGGAGTGGGAAGCGGTCGCCTCCTTCCGCGAAGCAGTAATGCTCGCGAAGGAGGAGGCGGGCCGCGTGAGAGAGAGGACAGTGTCTTCCGTCCGCCCCACCCGCGGTGGTGGACGCCCATGGCGACGGACGTCGCAAGACGATATCCGGCCACCGTAGGCGCGGGCCCTTTACTCGCTGCCCGTATGGCAGCGAGTAAAGGGCAACTCGCTGCCCGACCATGGACCATGCCCGGGTCGACGGCGCGTTGTGTCCCACGCGCGCCTCAAACAGCATCAGCATAATGATGGAGCCCCCTCTCAGAGGGCCAAAGCCTGCCGGGGTCGTGGGACTTATTCCATCACCGTGACACCGGAACACAAAGGGCTATTGAAGGACACCGTGGATTTTAGTCAGTACGAGTCTGCTCGGGGTGGGAGGACTCATTTGATGATTTTACCACGTTAAAAAAAAGACACCATAACAATATCCAAGCTCCAGCAGGATTTTTAGATAAGTATTTTACATGGAGCGACTGCCTGTCGGACTTCCACAACCCAGTAACTCGGTAATACCATACCCCATGGTAAGACTGGTTGTCAGACTTTAGTGCTTCTGACTAACAGTAACGACTGTCAAAGGTCTGCAAATGACAGCCGGGACCAATAGCTTTGCGTGCTTTCCGAGGTACGGAGGAAACTCGCTATGACAGATAGTCACCCATCCACAGACCAACCTCGGCAAGCGCGGCTTAACCCGGAAGATCGGCCTGTGCGGCTGTAATTATTTAGCCACGACCACCTAATTCATTGAAGCTCCTTATGGTTTTTAATAGCAAATATTCTATACACATATTGCCACCAATCTGACTAAAGGTTTAGTGAAACTGTTTTCGTCTAGTCTGTTGTAATGACAAGTTCGTTATGTGTTTTATTTACTGCAATTTAATGTACCCATATTCACGAATATAAACACCAAAAATCATTGGTGTATACTGAATTCAATAACTATGCAAACGCCCATACAGAAATTGGCCATGTCCTTTTCGGTTTTTATTGCAATTTTTTTTTGAAAATGTGTGGGTACTTATGAAAATCGTAATTTATTAGTTTTGCATTGTAATTTTCTCATTGTTTTAGACACACATACACTTAGCGAAAGTTGGAGTCACTAAACAAGGTCTAATGGAATGACTTAGTGGGTATGACCGAAGACCAGTCCACACAATCAGACATCGGTGGTGATTCCGATACTGATGATTGCTTCGACGAAAGTTTTAGTACCAGAACACAGAGCACACGTATTTGAAATCAAGGCTCATGTTCTGGAACATCGTCTTCATCGCAACCACCACAGGAGTTATATTTTCTACCATCATCCCCACCTCTGCAGCCGCCGCCATCTCTACGGCAGCTACACAGCTGCTATCACCAAACACCAAGTATCACGAGATAATTAATCCCGAAAACGCAGCTCCTCGAGAGAAAATAATGCATGAAGATAGAGGAGACATAGAAAAGTAAGATGAGTAATAAAAGATTTCGAGATTCACCAGTACCTATACAAGAACAGTACAAATTAGAAATGAAGTTTTCTTTTAGAAGAAACTGTAATGTTAATTCTATCTGTAATTAAAACTAACTGTCAATTGATGTTCTGTTATTAAAGATTGATGAGGAAATACATTTATTTTAGTATTATTAAATCATCTTTTCGTAAAAAATAAATAGATTTCATTAGTGTCCATTTTACTGGCCAGTGATATTGCTGTGATAGTTAGTGACGCAGAACGTTCAGTGGCCAGTTTACTGGCCATATGATTTTCATGATTTTCTCGAAAAACAAAGATTTTCAGGTCTTTTTTCAAAAACATGTCATTATGATTTACGGCAAGGAACATGTATTAATCACAAAATACTAAGAATTCAAAAAAAAGTTAGGGTGTGCGTTAAAGGGTTAAACAAGTGTTTTTATTGTTTTTTTTTTTAAGTTTCTCGCATTATTTAAATTAATTCGACCTATGGGTCGATGTCTCAACTTATAAAATGCCACCTGGAGGGAAAGTACTCTTAATACTGCAGATAGAAAATTTTACTCAAAGGAAACATTCCTTTATTTTTGAATAGAAAGCAAACTGCATTCAAAGATTTTCGAAAATTCTCTTCTCCCACACCCGGGAATCGAACCGGCTAAAATCTGAAAAAATTACCCAGTACTTTTATTGCATCGATCGGGGGTCAGTTATAAGGATGAAATCTCTCTAACAAACATGATAAATTAAATGAAAGGAAAACCAGGAAATAGTTAAAGAGCTTTAACTTGACTCATTGAATTTGTAACTTCAAACTTCCTGGTTTTCCTTTATCGCCGGCCGAAACCACAAGAAGTTTTTAATATTTCTGTGGCGGAGCATTCTTTTTTAGCGTGGTAAATTAATCATCAAATGAGTCTTCCCACCCAGGGTAGGACGGGTGGGTTTGTACTGACTAAAATCCACGGTGTCCTTCATAACCTTTACGTTCCGGAATCACTATAGCTCGTTAGTCCCGCGACCGTGGGGAAAGACCTAAAGATAAATAATCATCAACCGCGAAATAACCTGGACGTCCATCACAAGGCCAGTACTTATACCATGAGTTGTCATTACGATACTCGATCATCGATATTGACCGCATTTGTCGCTCTCATTGGTTGAGAGTTCATACAACCTTGTAGCGGGCCAATGAGAGCGCCAAACGCGGTCGATATCGATGATCGAGTATCGTAATGACAACTCATGGTACATGGAAGGATTCCGGGGAGCTCTTTGTTCATTAGTAGGACTGTAGGCATCGAACCCCTAAAATAAAGGTACCTGCACTTACAATAATTATGTCATTTATAAAAAAAAAAAACAATAAACATAACACCACAAAACTCACACACATATACTAAAAAAGGGCCCCAAGTCTAAAAAAAAGTCACAGGCTACTAGCACAGGGGCCCTTCGCCCTAAATACCAGTAGGAACTGGGGGGCGGAAGTCCTGACTGCCAGCCCGACTAACTACTTCCTACAGCGCGACAGGCGTTATGTTGCTACGAACATTTGTATTATGATATCGTGGGGCACACGAGATTATGTTGTGGAGTATCTGTCAGGGGATATTTAGGGGCTGGGAAAAGAAAGATAGATAGATGATTTATTTAGTGCAATAGAGACACAAAGAAACAATAGGTACATATAAGGAATCACAGTAAGACAAAAAAGAATAATAAATAGAAGTTGACGTCAAGAAATCTGTTCTTGCTATCACTTCGTCAGCAGTCGGTAACGATAAGTTGAGTTCTAGAATGGTTACTCTCATCCTTCCCTGCTTACTTCCTATTCTCACTTACTTATTTAATCATTCCTTCTCTTGTAGTTCTTTTCCTTCGGCTTGGAAGCAGGCTCACGTTATACCTTTACCCAAAACCAATAATCCATCCTCGCTTTCTGATTTTAGGCCCATCTCGATTCTCCCATTTCTTTCTAAAGTTTTTGAGCACTTAGTCCATAAACAATTAACATTTTTCTTGACGTCAAACTCCTTAATTTCCCCGTTTCAATCTGGTTTCCGTTCGGGTCACAGCACAGTAACTGCACTTTTAAAGGTAACTGACGATATCCGCTGGGCAATGGAGAATAGGTCACTTACTGTTCTCGTGTTGCTTGACTTTAGTAGTGCCTTCAACTCGGTGGATTTCGATATTTTGCTTGGTATCCTAAAATCTATAAATTTCTCTTCTTCCGCTTTAGCCTGGTTTGATTCTTATCTTCGGGGACGTTCTCAGTGTGTTCGCCTAGAAGAGAATTTCTCTGATTGGTGTAGCCTTACTGAGGGCGTTCCTCAGGGTGGCGTTCTCTCTCCTCATCTTTTCTCAATTTTTATCAATATGGTTACGAAAGTAATCTCTTCTAGTTTCCATCTTTATGCGGATGATCTGCAGCTTTATCGTCATTTTACTACAGCAGATGCGGTGTCTGCCATTGGTGCCATGAATCTAGACCTGGCCAACATCAATGACTGGGCTAAGTCATTTGGCCTGCGAATTAACCCATCTAAATCGCAGGCTATGATCATAGGCAGCCGATTTGTCCGTGGTGCGGGTCTTGTTGCATCTTTGCCGCCTTTATACCTCGACGGTGTGTGTATCGACTACACAGACACTGCCAAAGATTTGGGTGTAATCATTGACTCCAATCTCTCATGGCGGGCTCAGGTCAACGGAGTCAGTCGTAAGGTACACTTTTCTTTGCATTCGCTGAAACGTCTCCAGAGTGTCTTGCCCTTGAAGACTAAAATTTGTTTAGCTCAAACTCTTATTCAGCCGATCATAGACTATGCCGATGCCTGCTATTTGGATGCTACTGAGGAGCTGTTAAATAAACTTGAGCGCTTGCAAAATTTATGTATTCGATTTGTTTTCGGTCTCCGTAAATATGATCACGTCTCCCACTTTCGCAAGGAACTCAAGTGGCTCCCAATCCGCCTTCGCAGGAACACTCGTATCCTTTGTCTCCTTTTCAACATCCTTCACAACCCTTCCTATCCCTCTTATCTGCGAGAAAGATTTAGTTACGCTCGTCCTAGCGACGCACCTTGCAGGTCGCACCTCAGATCCCTACTTAAATCCCCTCCTCATAAATCCAGTTACTATTCATATTCCTTCTCCGCCCATGCTGTAAAGTTGTGGAACTCACTTCCGCCTAGCATCCGTGACATAACTACTATTTCACTGTTTAAAATCAAGTTAAAAGAGCATTATTTATCATCACAATTGTAATTTATTGATATATAATATATGTATATATATTTATATATGTATATTGCTTTAGGTATATATTTATATAACTGTACGTATAGGTATTAATATTTATTTATTATTATGTATGCATTCGTATGTTATAGGTTAGGTTAGATTAGGTTAGCATCCACTTTTTGACGATTTTTATTCCTCCTCTCACACACTATAGTCTACATTACTTTTTCATTTCTCCTTTCGCGGGTCTGCTGGCAGAAATTTCTATAGAAATAAGCAGTACCCTTGTACTGAATTCTATGTTTAATTATCCTGTGCTGTATTTTGTGTGTACATAAATAGTTAAATAAATAAATAAATAAATAAAAAAACTTTTTCAAAAAAAAATGTAACCGACTTCAACACAACCACAAAAAAAGTTCAAAATAACCTACAAAAAAACTTTTCTTTCGAAAGTCGGTGACTTTATTTTTTATTTCATTGACTTTTTGTCACCGACTTTCGAAAGAAAAGTTTTTTTGTAGGTTATTTTGAACTTTTTTTGTGGTTGTGTTGAAGTCGGTTACATTTTTTTTTGAAAAAGTTTTTTATTTTATCCTTTTTAGTTTCACTATTCAACCCAAATTATTGTCAAATACATAATATTTTCTTACATGTGCACTAAAATGTTGTAATCCATAGCACCGGTAATAACAACGCCGATTATGTATGTACACAATGAGAACTACCAAAAATAAAAACTACTGCACCAAACTTAATGAAAATTTTATGGGACCAAATGGCAGATATACTGTATCGAACAAAAAAAGAATAATCGAAATCGGACCAGAAACCTCGGAGTAATCGGTGTAGACAAAGTTAAAAACTTTTTAGGTTTTTGTTGATTTTTGTTGATATTTCAAAAAGTGCTAGTCCGATTTTGATAAAATTTTAATGGGACCATTCCAGAAGTATACCCTATCCAACAAAAAAAGATTTTTTCAAATCGGTTGTTAAACGAGGGAGTTATGCCCGAACAAACATAAAAAAAAAAAAAAAAAAAAATACAAACATCCGAATTGAGAACCTCCTTCTTTTTTAGAAGTCGGTACACTTATTTTAGTATTATTAAATCATCTTTTCGTAAAAAATAAATAGATTTCATTAGTGTCCATTTTACTGGCCAGTGATATTGCTGTGATAGTTAGTGACGCAGAACGTTCAGTGGCCAGTTTACTGGCCATATGATTTTCATGATTTTCTCGAAAAACAAAGATTTTCAGGTCTTTTTTCAAAAACATGTCATTATGATTTACGGCAAGGAACATGTATTAATCACAAAATACTAAGAATTCAAAAAAAAGTTAGGGTGTGCGTTAAAGGGTTAAACAAGTGTTTTTATTGTTTTTTTTTTTAAGTTTCTCGCATTATTTAAATTAATTCGACCTATGGGTCGATGTCTCAACTTATAAAATGCCACCTGGAGGGAAAGTACTCTTAATACTGCAGATAGAAAATTTTACTCAAAGGAAACATTCCTTTATTTTTGAATAGAAAGCAAACTGCATTCAAAGATTTTCGAAAATTCTCTTCTCCCACACCCGGGAATCGAACCGGCTAAAATCTGAAAAAATTACCCAGTACTTTTATTGCATCGATCGGGGGTCAGTTATAAGGATGAAATCTCTCTAACAAACATGATAAATTAAATGAAAGGAAAACCAGGAAATAGTTAAAGAGCTTTAACTTGACTCATTGAATTTGTAACTTCAAACTTCCTGGTTTTCCTTTATCGCCGGCCGAAACCACAAGAAGTTTTTAATATTTCTGTGGCGGAGCATTCTTTTTTAGCGTGGTAAATTAATCATCAAATGAGTCTTCCCACCCAGGGTAGGACGGGTGGGTTTGTACTGACTAAAATCCACGGTGTCCTTCATAACCTTTACGTTCCGGAATCACTATAGCTCGTTAGTCCCGCGACCGTGGGGAAAGACCTAAAGATAAATAATCATCAACCGCGAAATAACCTGGACGTCCATCACAAGGCCAGTACTTATACCATGAGTTGTCATTACGATACTCGATCATCGATATTGACCGCATTTGTCGCTCTCATTGGTTGAGAGTTCATACAACCTTGTAGCGGGCCAATGAGAGCGCCAAACGCGGTCGATATCGATGATCGAGTATCGTAATGACAACTCATGGTACATGGAAGGATTCCGGGGAGCTCTTTGTTCATTAGTAGGACTGTAGGCATCGAACCCCTAAAATAAAGGTACCTGCACTTACAATAATTATGTCATTTATAAAAAAAAAAACAATAAACATAACACCACAAAACTCACACACATATACTAAAAAAGGGCCCCAAGTCTAAAAAAAAGTCACAGGCTACTAGCACAGGGGCCCTTCGCCCTAAATACCAGTAGGAACTGGGGGGCGGAAGTCCTGACTGCCAGCCCGACTAACTACTTCCTACAGCGCGACAGGCGTTATGTTGCTACGAACATTTGTATTATGATATCGTGGGGCACACGAGATTATGTTGTGGAGTATCTGTCAGGGGATATTTAGGGGCTGGGAAAAGAAAGATAGATAGATGATTTATTTAGTGCAATAGAGACACAAAGAAACAATAGGTACATATAAGGAATCACAGTAAGACAAAAAAGAATAATAAATAGAAGTTGACGTCAAGAAATCTGTTCTTGCTATCACTTCGTCAGCAGTCGGTAACGATAAGTTGAGTTCTAGAATGGTTACTCTCATCCTTCCCTGCTTACTTCCTATTCTCACTTACTTATTTAATCATTCCTTCTCTTGTAGTTCTTTTCCTTCGGCTTGGAAGCAGGCTCACGTTATACCTTTACCCAAAACCAATAATCCATCCTCGCTTTCTGATTTTAGGCCCATCTCGATTCTCCCATTTCTTTCTAAAGTTTTTGAGCACTTAGTCCATAAACAATTAACATTTTTCTTGACGTCAAACTCCTTAATTTCCCCGTTTCAATCTGGTTTCCGTTCGGGTCACAGCACAGTAACTGCACTTTTAAAGGTAACTGACGATATCCGCTGGGCAATGGAGAATAGGTCACTTACTGTTCTCGTGTTGCTTGACTTTAGTAGTGCCTTCAACTCGGTGGATTTCGATATTTTGCTTGGTATCCTAAAATCTATAAATTTCTCTTCTTCCGCTTTAGCCTGGTTTGATTCTTATCTTCGGGGACGTTCTCAGTGTGTTCGCCTAGAAGAGAATTTCTCTGATTGGTGTAGCCTTACTGAGGGCGTTCCTCAGGGTGGCGTTCTCTCTCCTCATCTTTTCTCAATTTTTATCAATATGGTTACGAAAGTAATCTCTTCTAGTTTCCATCTTTATGCGGATGATCTGCAGCTTTATCGTCATTTTACTACAGCAGATGCGGTGTCTGCCATTGGTGCCATGAATCTAGACCTGGCCAACATCAATGACTGGGCTAAGTCATTTGGCCTGCGAATTAACCCATCTAAATCGCAGGCTATGATCATAGGCAGCCGATTTGTCCGTGGTGCGGGTCTTGTTGCATCTTTGCCGCCTTTATACCTCGACGGTGTGTGTATCGACTACACAGACACTGCCAAAGATTTGGGTGTAATCATTGACTCCAATCTCTCATGGCGGGCTCAGGTCAACGGAGTCAGTCGTAAGGTACACTTTTCTTTGCATTCGCTGAAACGTCTCCAGAGTGTCTTGCCCTTGAAGACTAAAATTTGTTTAGCTCAAACTCTTATTCAGCCGATCATAGACTATGCCGATGCCTGCTATTTGGATGCTACTGAGGAGCTGTTAAATAAACTTGAGCGCTTGCAAAATTTATGTATTCGATTTGTTTTCGGTCTCCGTAAATATGATCACGTCTCCCACTTTCGCAAGGAACTCAAGTGGCTCCCAATCCGCCTTCGCAGGAACACTCGTATCCTTTGTCTCCTTTTCAACATCCTTCACAACCCTTCCTATCCCTCTTATCTGCGAGAAAGATTTAGTTACGCTCGTCCTAGCGACGCACCTTGCAGGTCGCACCTCAGATCCCTACTTAAATCCCCTCCTCATAAATCCAGTTACTATTCATATTCCTTCTCCGCCCATGCTGTAAAGTTGTGGAACTCACTTCCGCCTAGCATCCGTGACATAACTACTATTTCACTGTTTAAAATCAAGTTAAAAGAGCATTATTTATCATCACAATTGTAATTTATTGATATATAATATATGTATATATATTTATATATGTATATTGCTTTAGGTATATATTTATATAACTGTACGTATAGGTATTAATATTTATTTATTATTATGTATGCATTCGTATGTTATAGGTTAGGTTAGATTAGGTTAGCATCCACTTTTTGACGATTTTTATTCCTCCTCTCACACACTATAGTCTACATTACTTTTTCATTTCTCCTTTCGCGGGTCTGCTGGCAGAAATTTCTATAGAAATAAGCAGTACCCTTGTACTGAATTCTATGTTTAATTATCCTGTGCTGTATTTTGTGTGTACATAAATAGTTAAATAAATAAATAAATAAATAAAAAAACTTTTTAAAAAAAAAATGTAACCGACTTCAACACAACCACAAAAAAAGTTCAAAATAACCTACAAAAAAACTTTTCTTTCGAAAGTCGGTGACTTTATTTTTTATTTCATTGACTTTTTGTCACCGACTTTCGAAAGAAAAGTTTTTTTGTAGGTTATTTTGAACTTTTTTTGTGGTTGTGTTGAAGTCGGTTACATTTTTTTTTGAAAAAGTTTTTTATTTTATCCTTTTTAGTTTCACTATTCAACCCAAATTATTGTCAAATACATAATATTTTCTTACATGTGCACTAAAATGTTGTAATCCATAGCACCGGTAATAACAACGCCGATTATGTATGTACACAATGAGAACTACCAAAAATAAAAACTACTGCACCAAACTTAATGAAAATTTTATGGGACCAAATGGCAGATATACTGTATCGAACAAAAAAAGAATAATCGAAATCGGACCAGAAACCTCGGAGTAATCGGTGTAGACAAAGTTAAAAACTTTTTAGGTTTTTGTTGATTTTTGTTGATATTTCAAAAAGTGCTAGTCCGATTTTGATAAAATTTTAATGGGACCATTCCAGAAGTATACCCTATCCAACAAAAAAAGATTTTTTCAAATCGGTTGTTAAACGAGGGAGTTATGCCCGAACAAACATAAAAAAAAAAAAAAAAAAAAATACAAACATCCGAATTGAGAACCTCCTTCTTTTTTAGAAGTCGGTTAAAAAAAAAAACAAATATATGACAGATGAAAAGATTTTTGTTTTATTTTATAGTAGGTTTACTCTTGGCCAAATCCAGTGGATCTAAAATCGCCACTTTATCTTTTAACGTTGCTGAAATTGCGGCTCCGCCCGCTACAACTCAAAAATTACTCCACGGGTAAGTACCTATATAAAATCGGGTCAAAAACCATTTTTTTTTCTGTGTACCAAATCTTATTCAAATCCGTTCAATTGTTTAGGCGTGAAAGAGCCGCAAACATCCATCCATCCTAATAAATTTTCACGTTTATAATATTAGTAGGACAGGATTGCAAATTTGTGGCCTAGGATGTAGTGAGCTAAGCCACAAGGAACGGGAACTTCTGTGCCCATGGAATACAGTAAAAAGTATTTGGCGCCGGACAGGGTGGTGGTTGCGAACCACGGCCTTGGTGAGGCCTACCACCATCACCATAACTCGTAATGTTACAAGTAGCTTGGGTCGCGGGCCTGCCTAAGCAGATTACCTACTGTGACCCTGAAACGTTAAAGGAAGATTGAAAAGGAACACGGTGCTTTTAGCCAGTACGAGTCTGTGACAGTCCCATCCACACACAAATTTAGGACCTATTAGGTAATATTAGTAGGTACTTAGAAAGAAAAGAAAGAAAGAAAGAAATAACATTTATTGGTACAGACCAGACTTAGTCATTTTTACCCGTGGTGCTAGGCAACTGGGCTTCTCCCAGTTGTAATGTCCCTTTGTGTCATTGTGCCTATTGGCCTAGTTTTGTTCTGTCTCCTGCTTGCATGGAGGGAAGTGGAAACATTGTTTTTTCTACTCCTCCACTATTCTTTTCTGATTAATTTCGTTGCAGGATCCAAGACGGGTAAATTCATTCTCCGGGACACGTCGAGCTTCATTGCCTCGGCGCTTTTCTGGTGGTTGCCACTGTTGATTCTGGCTTTCAGGAGTTGCAGTGGTTTGGAATAGTGTGGTGGGTATGTCCCAATAAAAAAAGTCTCATCCACTGCACCCAGCCATGCATCGATGATTTCTTTTTGAAAGACCACGAACAATTATTAATTTAATCTCTGGTACCTGGTACACCTGAATTCATAAGTAAACTACAAATCTTAAAATAGATTAAGAGTGAAAATTGCTAAAATTTACTCCGGCGTAACGCTATTTAGCATCTACCGATCTAACAGGCAAATATAGCCGGCAAAATGCTAATTGGGACCTAGAATCCTAGATATTTTTGTTAGTTCAGGCAATTACATAGGTTCTCCTAAATATGACTAAAGGTGCTTTCGCACACATCAGAATTATAAAAGATACTGCCGAGTTTCTACCTAAATTTAAATAATATAAGGATAGACTACCTACTAGTATTACTTAATTATCTTCCTGCTGATTTAAATAACGATGATGAATTGATCACTATCAATTACTCATCGTCATCATTATCTTGCCCATATGCCCGGGGTCGCGGGTCGCGGAGCTGGAACTTTCATTCCCTCGTTTTTGAACGTTAAACACGTTGACCAGAAGACGCGGGTTCGAGTCCCACTCGCAGGTGAAATTCTTCTTTGCTCAAATTTTTTACGGATACCCGACGCAGGTGTTATTGCGTATAAATTATCTAAAACTTTTGCTTATTTCATTTTTTCGTTATGTGAATTGAATAACTACACACATCAAAAGTGTCTAGGGATCAAGCATTTTTATGCGGATTTCTTGAGATTGAGATGTGGCTTTGTAATAAATTTATGATTTTATAAATTTTTATGGATCCTTTTTGGTGCATTTCATAATTTGAATCAGGAACTGTAAATCAAATTCGAGTAAAAGATGAAAATCAGCTGTCAATATTTTCCCTATAAAAACATACAACGCATTGAAGACATTATTAGTGCTACTGTTTCCCTACTACTGATTAAAACCAACGTTATTATGGAGCGGCGACGTCATTTAAGCAGGGAAGAAATGCTCAGAGCCGTGGGAATGATAGAAGCTGGTTCCCGGCAACGTACTGTGGCTTTAGCTCTGAATACAAGTCAGAGTGTTATCAGTCGACTTTGGACACGTTACCGAAGCACTGGTACCGTGGCTGAGCGCCATGGAGGACGGTATCGCTGCACCACACGGAGACAAGACCGATACATTCAAATCTTAACTCGAAGAGCTCCAACAATAACCGCCATGATGTTAGCCGTGAGGCTTCATCACTCTTCAGGGAACTTAATTAGCGACCAAACAGTCAGAAACCGCTTGCATGAAGTGAACCTTCATTCCCGAAGACCGCTACGGGTACCACCTATAGCAATGCACAATCGTAGGATTCGATATCAATGGGCTCTTGAACACAGAAATTGGGCAGAAGAACAATGGCGTTTCGTGTGCTTTTCTGATGAGTCTCGTTTTGGTATGAGACCGGATACAAGACGTATACGACACTGGAGAACCCCTGGACGCCAACAGCGATTAAAATCCTGCCAGGAAGTCCATCCTTATAGTGGTGGAACCATCATGGTATGGGCGGGTATTTGGATCGGCGGAAGAACTGAGTTGATTTGGATCAGAGGCAACCTCAACGCTCAAATTTATGCTGAGACGATTGTATCAGACGTCATCGTTCCTCTACAAGTGCAAATCGGTCCCTTATTTCAGTTAATGCATGATAATGCACGACCGCACACCGCAAGAGTTGTAAGACAGACTCTCGCCGCAGCTAACATCAATGTCCTGCCCTGGCCTGCTCAGTCGCCAGACTTGAACCCGATTGATCATGCATGGGATATGCTACAGAGAAGAGCTCTGCCGAATATGGAGGGTATCCAGTCGCAAGAAGACCTTTTTTTGTTGTTTGCAACGAACATGGGCGGCCATTCCACAGCGTGATTTGGATGAACTCATTTTGAGTATGCCAAACCGATGTTCTTGTGTTGTTAGTGTTCGCGGTAGAAACACGGATTATTAATTGTTTAAGTTACCCAATAAAATTTTAAAGAAAACTGTTATTTCAGTCTTTTTTTCGAACTTTAATGTTAGTGGTTCAAATGTCAAAAATCCCTTTATTAGGAAAATGGCAAATTTCTTTATGAATGCAAAGGTGACTTGGTTTATCGTTACTGTGACAAACGATAACACTTTATTTGATGAATCCTTAAAGAACATTTTAATTAATATCAATCAGGAGAAAAGTTATTGCAAAAATATATGTTGATCCCTAGACACTTTTGATGTGTGTATTAAACCTATTTCGTAAATACGTCCAAATATCCTCGGACATATCCCCACACGTTTGCCCGTGTAGCCCGGGGCCGGATGTCGTCACATCCGCGTCTCCCCCCCGGATGTCGCGGTGCTCCCGTGGGAGTCGTGGCGACACCAGCGCCATCTATACACGCTCCACATTACTAGTTACCTGTATGGATAACACGATGAACTTGGTAAAGGGTTTGGTTGTTAAATACCGAAGTATAAGGGTCTGCTAAAAGGGACTGACTAAGCTAGTTATTGTGTCCCTAGAAAGCAAAGGGATACTGATGGAATAGGGTGGTTGTGTTGTATCAATTTTTTGTTAGCCTCTCGGCTGTATTACGCCTTTTTTAGCCGACTAAGCGCTGACGTATCGGTGCGCGCCGACCGATAGCCCGAGGTTTCCCTGCGTTCACTAAAACTACGATATCTCAGAAAATACGCATCTCAGCTCTACAATCTTTACTTTCTTGGAATTGTTATGATATAAGCAATCTGATTTATTACCCAAGTAACACAAACGTGTCTAGAAACGTACTACTAGATAGCTTATAGAATTAAATTGAATTGTCTACCATAAGAATAAAATATCTATAAGCAATCTTCTAGAACGCTTATAGACAGAGTTTAGTAAAAGTGGGCACATTCTTGTACCCTCTCTTAAGAATGAGTTAAGAAAACATGACTAGATAGAGTTCAGATCAAATTGACTAAAGAGATGTTTCTAGTGTCTCTCTAAACCGTTTATAGACCGCACGTTTATCTAGTAGCGTACTAGTAGATAGTTTATAGATAGAGTTAAGACCTTTAAAGGAATCATTGCTCGTCAAGTTTTAAAACCAAATGATCTTAAGACTAACAACTTTAAGTAACATTTTACTAGTGACGCATAATGGCGTGGAACTTACAAGAGTTATTTTACTTAATAATATGTATTTGCATCATGGCGTAACAAATTTATTACTTTTTATTAATTTGTGTTTTAATAATGGGTAAATAGGCAAATCAATATGCGATTGAAATTCTATCGTTGAATATTATGTAAAACTCTTGTAAAATAAGAGCGCCCGCTGTAAATGTAAGATTTAACATTATTTTTTCAAAATATGAATATTATCTGGTATAAGCAAATTTTCGAATTTACAGTTTAATGCTTAAAATACTCATTTTATTTAAAATATAGTAATTTAAAACATATCAAATGTCTAATTAGACATGATTTAATGATAAAAACATTAAAATACGTAACAACAATTATTTGAAGCAAAAAATAGGCAATAAAAATGGCGTCCAGATAAAATTTACTAGAAAACCGATTTCTATAGAACAAACAGTCTAGAGATTTTTTTTGTAGTATGGCTCTAGAATAATTTTACTTACTACATACTAAACTATCTAGTGAGAGAATAAACAGATTTAAGAGTGGTTTAAAATTATCTAGTAACTGTCACTCTGTATTCCTTTTTATCTTGTCACAGTATTTCTGGACGCTCTTCAGTGAATAGGTAATTTCATGTGTTGTGAACGTAAGACCATTTTATGCAGTAACAAACCAATATAATTAATCAATACAAGAGGGTACCCGAGTAAAAAGTATTTCTGATTTATTTAAGTATAAACAATGTGAGAAATAATAATTATAATTGTAATTACATTAATACCCTTTCATTTGATACCCACATCATTGGGGTGGATTTCAAACAGCCAGTCCGCCATCTTGAATTTAAGTCACCTGACTATTTTTTTCGTATTCCTGACAGCAAACCTTTTCATTTGATACGCATATCATGGGGGTGGATTTTAAATAGCCTGTGCGCCATATTGGATTTAAGTCACGTGACAATTTTTTTCGTATTCTTGACAGCAAACCCTTTCATTTGATACCCACAACATTGGGGTGGATTTCAAACAGCCAGTCTGCCATCTTGAATTTAAGTCACGTGACTATTTTTTCTATTTCTGACAGCAAACCCTTTCATTTGATACCCATATCATTTGGGTGCATTTCAAATAGCCTGTCCGCCATCTTGGACGTCTGCCATCTTAGATTTAAGTCACGTGACAATTTTTTTCGTATTCCTGACAGCAAACCTTTTCATTTGATACGCATATCATGGGGGTGGATTTTAAATAGCCTGTGCGCCATATTGGATTTAAGTCACGTGACAATTTTTTTCGTATTCTTGACAGCAAACCCTTTCATTTGATACCCACAACATTGGGGTGGATTTCAAACAGCCAGTCTGCCATCTTGAATTTAAGTCACGTGACTATTTTTTCTATTTCTGACAGCAAACCCTTTCATTTGATACCCATATCATTTGGGTGCATTTCAAATAGCCTGTCCGCCATCTTGGACGTCTGCCATCTTGGATTTAAGTCACGTGACAATTTTTTTCGTATTCCTGACAGCAAACCTTTTCATTTGATACCCATATCATGGGGGTGCATTCCAAATAGCCTGTCCGCCATCTTGGACGTCCGTCATATTGGATTTAAGACACGTGACTATTTGTTTCGTATTCCTGACAGCAAACCTTTTTATTTGATACCCATACCCATATCATAGGGGTGAATTTCAAACAGCCTGTCCGCCATCTTGGATTTAAGTCACGTCACCATTTTTTTCGTATCCCTGACAGCAAACCCTTTCATTTGATACCCATATAACATCAACAATTTTCTACGTTTTGGAGGAAGTTACTAGGAAGTTTCGATTCTTTTTCGGTCGTCTCTTCTTCATTTTTCTTACTTTTTAAATACTTGCGGATTTTTCGACGAAAACCACCAGATCTTTTAATTTGTTTCATCTTCTCCATTGCATAAACTCATCCAATTTAAATTTCTAGTGCAAATGCACTTAACTAAGCCACTTTTAAGGATAAAAACTCTAAAAACACGACTTCTCTATCAGTTTTCTAGACAAACTTAAAAATATCTAGTAAAGTATTTTATCTAGACTGAAGTATCTATAGAAAAAAAAGATAAGAGTACCATTAGCTAAAATGGAATATCTGTAGAAAGTTTTGTCTTCAAATATATCGTTTTATCTATAAAACTACTTCAAAATAGGTACCTTTAGGCTTTTTTAACTATTTGTAGAGTATTTTATCTAGAAACATTCGTTATAACTATAAACGTACTTAAAATAAGTGTTCTATAGAACAAATGCTCTTAAAATAATAAAGCTTTAGATAAACAACTCTATAAGATTAAATGTTCTTTATCAAACCCATCTTCAGAAAGCCCGTATCTAAAGATTAACCCTGAATAGACAGTCTATAGACAGATTGGTTTTAAAACATCCAGACTGTGTTACTTGGGTCGAGTTTACTGCAGTTTTGAATAATAATATATTATGGTTAATTCGAAGTTGAAAGTAGGGTGGACGACCTAAATAATAACAGCCACACAGGCCGATCTTCCGGATTAAGCCGCGCTTGCCAAGGTTGGTCTGTGGATGGGTGATCATCTGTCATAATCATCTGAATAACCGTCGTCTGTGGATGGGTGACCATCTGTCATAAACGGAAATATAGCCAACACGAGTGAAGGAACGGTCAAAAGTCTGACTGCCT
Organism: Agrotis clavis; assembly: GCA_954870645.1. NCBI lineage: Eukaryota > Metazoa > Arthropoda > Insecta > Lepidoptera > Noctuidae > Agrotis > Agrotis clavis. The sequence continues at coordinate 2,914,281 of OX940943.1, forward strand.
CGTTCCACTCTACTCAACGAAAGAAGGACTCATTTTTAAAGTTTTTTACCACCTCAAAAAAAGTGCCTACTAAAATACTTGTAGTTTTTATGATACACTGTCTTTTGTTTTTGTCCGTTCCTTCACTCGTGTTGGCTAGATTTCCCTTTATGACAGATGGTCACCCATCCACAGACGACGGTTATTCAGATGATTATGACAGATGATCACCCATCCACAGACCAACTTTGGCAAGCGCGGCTTAATCCGGAAGATCGGCATGTGTGGCTGTTATTATTTAGCCACGGTTTGATTTATCATACGGAACAATTATTACAGAGACTACAGGTACCTACAGTACAGCTTGGCAAATTAGAGTAGAAAACCGGAAGTCGCCACTGTGCTCTCGCTGCCAGCACTTTGAATGTTTTTTTTTTCACTTATTACGTTAGTTTTATGGAACAATAATAAATCTAACAAACCTGCGTTCTTTGTTTACATCAAATATCAAAGATTTTAAAACGTTGCCAGCAAACAAAAAGATTAGTTCCGTTTCAATCCGTTCTGGCCAAGCTGTAGGTATTTGTTTATCAGGATAAATTCTGTGTGAGCAAAGCCACTTACTAAAGTTAGTCGCTTATAAAAAGGAAACTCCCATAAATTTATTTATAGCTTATGTAAAGGTACATTTTGATCGCAAGGTACATGACTGCTGACTTTGCAGCATTTATATCTCAAGAGTGGGATTTGGGAGAGATGCTGAACTGTCGAAATTTTGAAGGCACAATACATACTTATAACGACGACACGGCGTGTTTGAGTGGTCCACTGTTGCGCATCGTGTCGCGGGTTCAAGGTCTGGCAAGGAACAAACATTTGTATGACTTCCAAGTAGTTTTTATGAATCAGTACCCTTAGCACGATATTTCACTCTTTTACTTTACAGTGTCTTACCTACCAGTATTTACAGCGTTTCTTGTATGAAAAAATGGAACAGCGCCTCTGGTGTCATCATCATCATCATCATCATCAGCCGGAAGACGTCCACTGCTGAACATAGGCCTCCCCCATAGACCGCCACGCCGAACGACAATTCGCCACTTGCATCCATCCGTCTTGCCTCTGGTGTGCGAAGAAGGAACTAATTTTTTCCTTGAAAATTGACATCTTGAAAGGAGAACATTCACGCTCCATACATTTTTGGGCCTTTTCTGAAAATGCCGGCCAACGAAAACAATTGGTACCTATAGGTAGTACTAGTCATTTGGAGCAATAGTTACTATGGCACAAAAGTTGTAGGATTGCTCTCGGCCAAGTTATAGGAGTTCGAAGATTCGTAATTCTCATACATTTTTTAATTTCTGAAAGTGCCGAGAATCACCAAATAATGATAAGTATTGCTAGAACTAGCGACCTCAAGTAATTTAACATAACGCCTGTAATCCCTGAGGGGTTGGGCAGAGGAGTACCGAATAAAAATGAATAATAATCTGTTTATTTTTTGTGAAAAGTAATAAAAACATTTTACAATATACAAATCTGCTGGTGGGACCAGCATCGGGAACAGAACCGACGTTGCCTGTGGTTAGGGGTCTTGGGAGAGGAATGTCCTAACAATACGAGACGTGATCAGCACTGCTGCTTTTTGAATCAACCCTTTTTAGGGGGAAATAAAATCATCAAATGAGTTATCTCGCTCTGGGCTGAGCTGACTGTCAGACTCCTGCTGACTAAAAGTCCACCACCCAATGGGGAGGTGATTGTGAGGTGGCCATTGCAGTTGTTCGCAAGTCCTGCAAACAACTGCAATGGCGCTCTGTTTTTCGGCTGGTGAATATGCCTGTCCAGTATGGGACCGTTTTGCCCACGCCAACCCAGTGGATACAGCTCAAATGAGACGAACCGGATTTTTAGTGGTTGCCTTAAACCGACCCCGGTACGAATGCTATATTCACAAACGGGAATTGCGCCTCCAAAAGTAAGAAAACTTACAGCTAGCCGAATTGAGAGGAAGAAGCTGCAAGCTGATTCACGACACCCAATGTACGGGCACGTTTCAGTGACTCGGAGGCTTAAAAGCCGTAACAGCTTCTTTGGGTGCGTCAGTCCAGATAGTTCAGTCGGTAGTAGCACCTTAACAACAATAAGATGTGAAGTTTGGCAAGAACTGTTCAGACCACCTGACAGCTTCATCGAGCCTTCTGAGGGCCTCCCGGCGGGTTAAGCGTTGCCGTGGCCGACTTGGAAATCTCTTAATAGACTGCGAACCCAAGTCGGTGGTAGCAAGGGTTATCTCCACAGATGGGGATTCACGGACGGTTCGGACCTGAAGTGTCTATGTGGCGTATCACCTCAGACAATGATCCACCTTTTGTCCTGCGCCGCATGCCCTGTAACCTGTACACTGGACGATCTTATATGGCAGCATCAGTGAGCGGGGTTCGCGTAGCTGAATTTTGGGCCAATCATAATATATGACATAACGACACAAACACAATATTTGCCATCGACTCGCTAAAAAGAAGAAAGTCTAAGCCTCTTCATTCGGTTGCCCTTTGCGTTCCAGATACTAAGATAGTCGACGAGCCGGTACCTACATTTCATTCATACATTTGTTGTTTTCTCAAAGAGCCTCATAGCTTTTGGAAGGCAATACTGTCGGGTCCACAATTAGCGGTGAGACGGGTTTGCCTCACCGTCCAGTCAACGAGACTCGACTGATACTCGTCCTTGACATCCCGTGGAACTTCAAGGAGCATTTCCGACGTTTGGATCAAAAACAGGATCGAGCCGGGGCTGCCTTCAAGCTGTTACCCAACCTTGCGAGGCAAACGCCGCTTTCTGAAGGCTCTACGAGGAAATGGTACGGTTAAAGCCCCTCTACGGGAACCCTGTGTCTGTCGTTTTCATAAGGAAGCGAACACACAAGCTAATCGCACCAGGGGATCATGGCTATTCGGGTGATCCACTCATACTCATAGATGCTGGAGGATCTGCTTTCAGATCACACGTTGGCAATCCGGAAAGGAGGCTGCCACTTCTTCTGCAGCAGTAATGACAGCGAAGGAAGAAGCAGAACACGCGAAAGAGAACGCCCTCGAAATCTCAATCCAGTCGCGCACGGCAAGTAATGCGGGGCTAGTTGTCTTATCAAGGATCAGGCCCAGGACGACAGCATGTCGTGTTCCACGCGCGTCTAAATAAGCTTTCAGTGGCCCTTATGGAGCCAAACGCCTACCGGCTTGCAGGACTATCTCAGCAGGATAGGTACCGTAGCACGGTTGATGATTTTATTACCCTAAAAACGTGGTTGATTCAGAAAGCAGTACTTTTGGTCACGAACTCACGACTCGTATTGTTAGTAGGTTGCTCTCAGAGGCCTACCACAGGCAGCTTCGATTCTGTTCCCGATGCTGGTCCCACCAGCTGATTTGTATATTTTAAAATGATTTATTACTTTTCACAAAAAATAAACAGATTATTATTCATTTTAATTCGGTACACCTCTGCCCGGGTTGGGCAGAGGTGTTCAGGGATTACAGGCGTAATGTTAAATTGCTTGAGGTCGCTAGTTCTAGCAACATTTATCATTATTGGTGATTCTCGGCAGTGTCAGAAATTAAAAAACGTATGAAAATTACTAATCTTCGAACTTGTATAACTTGGCCGAGAGCAATCCTACAACTTTTGTGCCATAGTAACTATTGCGCACTCCAAATGACTAGTATAATAGGTACCAATTTTTTTCGTTGGCTTTGACTTTCAGAAAAGGCCCAAAAAAAATGATGTCCCTTTACGTCTCAAATCATTCTCAAATACTGAAAACTCGTGCTAAGGGTAAGGGTGGGTAGGGTTGATTGTATATGTCAGTTTTCACCTTCATATCATCGTGGGTATGATGTTTAGTGGTATTTTTCGAGTGTAGTAGTTTTATTAGCATAGGCCGGAATTAGGTAGTTATTTAAGTACCTACCTACTACATCTTGAAGTGATGTGGGCTTTCAGCTAAAGAGGTCTAACTAAATGTTTGTAAACACACCCACAACTCATTAAGGAGTAATACCAAGACGCATTTTTTTTCGAATTTTTACTTACAGGAACAAAATACCTAAGGTTAAATTTTAGTAAACAGCTAGTAGATACAGGGTTTCAGGACTACAGGTGGTTAAAATTACGGTGCGCCTTTTAAAGCGTACTTGTACACCGTGACGGAGATGGGACGAGTCAACTCGCTAAATTACAACTTTCTGCAAATCGTTAAAGGGGAGAATTTTTCGTGCATATTAAGAAAAGATATGGAAAAGTGGGGATCGTTGTATATACCTACCTTTGAATAAAGTATCTTTTTTTTTCTCGTAGAGATAAGTACCAAATACCAACGCCAGCACATCTAAACTACTCCAATCTATACTAATATTATAAAGCTTGTTTGGTTGATGCCACTAATATCCAAAACTGCTAATCCAAAAATTGGATGAATTGTTTTTTATTTTTGCTTTAGTCCATTTGTCTAGGAAAGCTATAGGCTATAAAACCATTCCATTTAGGGACGGAGAGCCTATTTTTTAATGATTTTACGGAGCTCGTGGCTAAGTAACTACAGGTGCCGCTGATCTTTCGGGTTAAACTGCGCTCCCACACCCACCCTCAGACCAACCTCGGCAAGGTTGGTCTGAGGGTGGGTGACCGCATCTGTCATAGTGTTGCCTCCGTGGCTTGGAAGGCACTTAAAGACGTTGCTCTCGACTTTTTTTTTATTGGGGCAAACCCACCACACTATTCCCAAACCACTGCAACTCCTGAGACAATGAAGCTCAGCTACAGTGGCAACCACCAGAAAAGCGCCGAGACAATGAAGCTCGACGTGTTTCAGCATTTGTAGATCTTTGACAGTCGTTACTATTAGTCAGAAGCTCTAAAGTCTGACAACCAGTCTTACCATGGGGTTTCGTATAACCCAGTTACTGAGTTGTGGAGGTCCGATAGGCAGTCGCTCCATGCAAAATACTGATATTCAGCTGCTTCCGGTTTGACTGGAAGCCGACCCCAATGTAGTTGGGAAATGCCTAGGCAGATGATGATGAACCAAATAAAAAAGAAAGCACTGAACAATGAGGCAGTCACTTTGCTTTTATCTTAGTATTCAAAATGTCTTGAAATACCCAAAACAAATAGTTAAGGCAGACCCCATTATAATAAATTTTTACTATAATCTTCCCCTTAAACCATGGCCGGGATGCAGGAGAAACTGGGTCACAGGATCGATGGAGGTCGAACTTGAAACTGGGGGCCGGAGGAGCAAAATCTGGGGTTTATGGGAATTGTCATAGGTATTTAGAGCGAATGATTAATGATGTTTGTTCTGTAAATTGGTTTTGATAAAACTTTTCTGAAGTGTTTATCATTTAGGCCGAGACTCCACCAAAGCTGAGACGTGTGCTGTGTGCTGTGCGCGCAGAGCTGTTTTTTAGCTCGGATAACTCCACCAAAGCTGTGTGCGGTGTGCGGCGAAGGGCGTGCTGTGAAACGTGAGCTGCGAGCGGCGTACTTTGTGCGGTGTGCGGTGTGCTGTGTGCTGTGCCGTGTGCCGTGTGCTGTGCGAGAAGAGATGTTTTTCAGCTCGTGTGCGAGGCGTTGAGTGCTCAGTACGCATTCTGACAGGAAAAATGATGTCGCTATTACCACTACAAAAAAAGTATCTCCTTTTACTTGAAGAAGAAGATTATTTACATTGCTTGTCTTGTACACTTTACTTTTAGTGAAAGTAGTGAATTAATTACTTTTTTATTAAAATGTCATTAGATTAGTTAAGAATAACGATTATCAACAGTCTGAAGTAGGTAAAAAAAAAACAATAAAATTAGGAAAAAACCGATGAAAAATTCCAAAACTTTTATAAATAAATTATACAATATCTGGTTGACCGAGCTTCGCTCGGTTTTCAAAATGTCTTTATCTTGGGAACCGAGCTTTTCTCGAACCTGGGACCTTAATAAATCGATTCCTTGAGCCGAAAAACCCCTAATCTGTAACTTTCATGAAAATCCTTGGAGCCGTTTCCGAGATCCTGATTGTATATAAATATACAAAAATTGCTCGTTTAAATATATTAGATATATTTCATTTCAAGACTACATCTTTTCAAATTCACCGTTGTAATGAAATATTAACAAAATATTATCAATGGAAAAAAACATCTAATGTTTTTTTTGTTTTAAAACACAGCACGCCGCTCGCAGCACACGTCTCACAGCCCACGTCTCACAGCACACGTCTCACAGCATACGTCAAGCACGCCGCACACATCTCACAACTCACGTCTCACAGCACGCCGATCGCTGCACACAGCACGCCGCTCACATCTCACGTCTCGCCATACAAATATGACACAGCCAGCACAACGGTCTCCACTGAAGCTGTGCGGAGTGGAGCTGTGTCAATAACGCAATTGGTTGTTCAAAACACGTCTCGACTCCGCACAGCTCGACACAGCTTTGGTGGAGTCTCGGCCTTAGTAGCACTACGACAAGATACAAAGATATTTTTTAAACTAGAAAATCAGTAACAAACTTAAATGGCACAGTTGGTGCAGTGGCTGAGCGATCGACTGTTGCGAGCGTGTCACTGGTTCGATCCCCCCACTTAACAAATATTTGCGTGACCTACAAGTAGTTGCTCTGGGTCTGGGTGTACACACCTACTAGTAGAGTGCCGTAAGGCGTAAATAATTGATAGATTTAAGAAATCTAAAAACCCACGTTTTTAAATTTCCTAAAAATAAGAAAATAGCCCTACGGGGCTGAGAGAGAGGCCACTCAAAACGTGGGGGCGTCAACGAAGACTCGGAAACGGATATATGTAGAGTTGTAAACCGAAAGTAACGTCAACATCAAATTGCGGACGGATAATACCGCCACGACTGAAGTCATGTTGACGCGGCGCTAGTGTCTATGTCATTACCTACATCAAAATGTAGTATCACGAATTTATAAAATAAGATAATTATAAGTATAAATAAAAAACGTGGGAAAAAATGAATTTATAACAAAATTATGGATGCGCGCAGTGTCCTGCGGGTTTATGGTAACATTCGTCAAAGTGTTAAATTGTCCACTTGTCATACCTAATAACCTGATGTTATATTTCTATTTTGTTAGAATGAAGTTTTGCAAAAAACAACAATAATTGTTAGAATGTCCAAATGTCATAAATTGTACGTGATTAAAAATGCTAGGTATTGTGATAAAACGACGCCTGAATTTTTTTTGTCGGTAGATAGGTAAATAGAACAAACTTAATTTTTTTTGTTTCCATAGGCCTTTACGTTCCAATGTCGTTAAACAATTTAATTTATTGATACGAAATCATTTTTACTTTATGTCATATTGACATTTTGTTACTTGAACTTAAAACAACATTTTTGACTTTTTAACATAATGACATGTGGACAATTTAACACTTGGACGAATCTAATATCTTTAAACGAGCAATTCTTGTTTAATTATTTATATTTATTCAGGATCTCGGGGAAACGGCTCCAAGGATTTTCATGAAAGTTACAGATTAGGGGTCCAGATAGGTCCCAGGTTCGAGAAAATCTCGGTTCCCAAGATAAAGACATTTTAAAAACCGAGCGAAGCTCGGTCAACCAGATATTATTACCATAATTCGTCCTGCGTAAGCAATGACAATAAAGGTTTAATTCTCTTTGTGCGTAAGTGACAAATGCGACGCGACGCGACGCAACACGAAGTAAATGGTATGATAATATTATAGAAGTAGTTGAATTAGTTTGAATCGCGTCGCGTCGCGTCGTATTCGTCGCTCACTCAGGACACCGTTACTAATGGCGCGATGCGACGCAATTCGACCGATTCCAACTACAAGTGAAAATCAACCTTGCCACTAAGAAATAATGATAAAATTCGATTGACTTGACGTCGTGGCGATCTGATACGATAAATTAAACACTGGTAAGTACGCGCCGCCCGCCGCCGCCGAAAATCAAACAATAGCGAATGGCAGTGCGGCGGCGGCGGCACGGTGGCGGCGCCGTATGCACATAAAAGTGGAGCGGTGGCGCGGCGGTGCGGCGCCGGCGGCGGCGTCGTGTGCATCACTAAGTGTCGGAGCACACGGCACGTTGCGGCGCCGCACCGCAAAGATTTTTCCTCACAAATATGTCACGTGTGTCTGCTAGTAGGGCGAAATTTATGCGTTGCGGCACAGGTTGCGGCGCCCCGCACCGCCAAGATTTTGCCTCATAAGGGCCGAAACACATAACGGCGTTGCGGCGCCGCGCCGCTAGAATCGACAGTAGCGTCACTGCCGATTTAAGCGGCTTGGCGCCGCAACGTAATGCAATATATAAAAATAGCAGAGTAATGTCTTCTTAATAACAAATAAGAAATAAATTTTTCACGATGGTCCATGGCAGAGACACGTCTATCCACAATAAAAAATCACGACGAACTGGTTACCCTACCGAACGACAATAAAACGCTCTTTTTCACGACGCCGCAACGCAAACTGCCGATTTTAGCGTTGCGGCGACGCAACGCGGTTATGTGTTTCGGCCCTAAATATTTGTCACGCGGCGCCGCAACGCGCCGTGTGTTCCGGCACTAAGTGAGTACCCAGCTTTAACCTGCGATCCCAACACTCGAACGTAAACAAACTAGAGTATTTTTCCGGAATCCGGACAGCTGTCCATACCGGACACGTGCCGGACACATATTGAGACCCGGCTCAATCAAGAGCCACCCTAAGGCTGATAACAGTGACAATCCCTACCTATTTCACCATTTTTATGACACTGAGGAAAATAGTTTTGTGAAGGTAGGTAATAAGAATTTGTGATTTAGGTAAGTAGGTACACGTGGATATTTTTGTAGGCCGTTCGCCGAGGATGTTGAAGTCCTGCATTCGACCCCCAGCTTCAGTAAAGTGTTATTTCATCATCATCATCAGCCTATAAATGTTCCCACTGCTGTTCACACGCCTCCTCTCTGTAAGAGGGAGTGGGCCATAATCCACCACGCGGGCCCAGTGCGGATTGGTAGATGTCACATGTCTTCGATTTTTTTTTCTAGGACATGCCGGTTTCCTCACGATGTTTTCCTTCACCGTTTTTAGAGCAGTGGTGATGAAATTAATTACACAAAGTACTTAATGCTCCTGGCTCGCTCGTGGCTAAATAATTACAGCCGCACAGGCCGATCTTCCAGGTTAAGCCGCGCTTGCCGAGGTTGGTCTGTGGATGGGTGACGATCTGTCATAGTGAGTTTCCTCCGTGCCTCGGAAAGCACGTAAAGCCGTTGGTCCCGGCTGTCATTTGTAGATCTAGTCAGAAGCTCTAAATTCTGATAACCAGTCTTACCATGGGGTATCGTATTAGCCGATTACTGGGTTGTGGAGGTCCGATAGGCAGTCGCTCCATGTAAAATACTGATATTAAGCTGCATGTGGTTCGACTGGAAGCCGACCCCAATATAGTTGGGTAAAGGCTAGGCAGATGATGACTTAATGCTCCTGGCTGGGTTTGAACCCACGACCTATACACTCGTAAGTCGATGCCAATACCACAGGGCAACCACCTTTCGTCAGTTTTATAGTATGTCGATCAGGATAAGTTCCATTTAGTTCTCTTTTAATTGCAACTTTTCAACTTGTCATACACCTTATTTTAGCTAAAGTTGGTGTGTAGAGCAGCATATGCCAGTCCAGAAGAGGGGGGGGGGGGCTATGCTGGGTAAACTGCGAGAACTGCTACGCATGATTCGCGACTCACCTAGGTACAAGACCCACATAACGAAGCCGACTCTTAGGGCATGAAATGTCTGCTCGGAGATCGTATGAAAAAGTTACTACATAACATTATGATGTTTCTAAGACTGCTTGATACTTCATTCCATCAGAATGAAGACCAGTATCTCGGTGGATGAAAGCCACTTATCCCCGTTCCTATTGGAAATCTGTTGGATCTGCCTATGTTCAGCAGTGGACGATGTGATGTGATGTTGATGACAATACACTCACACATTACTATTAAATAAACCTTTCTGAATGCGGGCGGCGAGTAATGGGCAACTCGTCGCCCGACCATGGACCATGCCCGGCGCGTTGTGTTCCACGCGCGCCTCAAAGAGTGTCAGCAAGATGACGGCCCCCCCCTAGAGAGCCAAAGCCTGCCGTGGTCGCGGGTTTTATCCCGTTACCGTCACCCTGGAACGTAATGGGCTTATGAAGGACACCGTGGATTTTAGTCAGTACAAGTCTGACAGTCCCTCCCGCCCTGCCCTGGGTGGGAGGACTCATTTGATGATTTTACCACGCTAAAAAATAAAAAACTTTCTGAAGAACCGAAGAACTAAAGGACGCTTAATCATAGTATTCAAAGTAAAATGATCCCTTCTAACATTTGAGGATCTGAAAAACCGTTTAAATCCGAATAAATAATGAAAGCAATGGATGAAACCATCCAAAGGATACCCAACAAAGACATCCACCAAATTGCACTCCTTGGAAACATTTGTGGAATTTAACAAATTATACTCCAAAGTATATTAAACTTTAACACGTACACAACAAAGTCCAGATTCTATCTTCTGACAGTTCCTGAAAACGAAAGTGTCGTTAAACTTTTAATATTAGCCACAACTGAGGCAATTTCAGCATTGTTCCTAACAAAATAAGGTTCAAATTATCTTTTTGAGCAGTGAATATGAGATGTTTTGATACAGTATGATGTTATTCTACATTACTATGGGTTTACGATGTATCTCCCATGAGGTGGCGATGAAGATATTTCGCCTGAAAGCCTCCATGAGGATGAAATGATGGGATATTTATGTGTGTTGTTGTTCTGTATGCGACAAAGACTTTTCAACTTTTAAGATACCTTTTTTTATCGTGGTGAAATATCCAATGAGTCCTCCCGCCCAGCGTGCGACGGGAGGGACTGTCAGACTTGATACTGACTAAAATCCACTGTGATCCTTCAATAGCCCTTTATATTATTATTATTTATTATTATATAAATATTATAATACAATATTGCCTCTTGGGAGTAAATAATCATCAATTCATGAAGGCACGTTGCAGTGGCAGTAGTCAGTACGGTTGGTGCAGGGGCAGTAGTGAACGATTGACTGCTGCGCACCGTGTCGCGGATTCGATTCCCGGACGGAGTAAATGTTTGTATGATCTACAAGTAGTTGCTCCGGGTATGGCCGTTAGTGTAGGTATGTGAGTTTATAATGTTTGTAAACGGTTCCACGGAAGGGACTGTAGTCTCTTGTTGACTAAACACCACACTGTTTCTTCCTCTAAGGGCTGGTTTTACAATAGTCACAGTTAACCGTTACCTGAGGAATAAAAATAACGGTATGACATATTTTTCATAGATAAGCTGTCAAACCGCCATTTTTACTCTTCAGTTAACGGTTATCTGACTATTGAAAAACCAGCCCTAAGACCATACTAGCTTTTATTAGCACTCTATTTGATTTATTGGTTTTGCGCCATCGAATTTAGACTCGTTTAATTCGACTTGACGAGCTTTGTCTATAGTAAGTATTTTTTTTTAACAATAAAAACTTGATTTTAAAAGGAACTTAGTTTTTTAAATAACTTCTTTTTGTATAAAACTTGAATGGGGTGAAAAATTTGACGAAATAAACCAAAACTAAAAGTTATAGAAAACTAAAAATAAAATAATGACTTGCATGATAATAAAAACAAATACTACCTATAGTAGGGGGTCTCAGGACGACACCTGAACGACGCATGCGCGATCCAGGAGGCTGTGTACCCTGCTCCTTTGTCCACAAGGGTGGAATCACCACCACTGTGCTGTCGTCCCCTTCGCGATTTTACCAGAGAACACGCGAACTTAAAAACTGTAAGTTTTCACTGAAACTTTGTAAATTTTCAAAATATTTTTACGTAGCCTTATAGTTGAATTTCCTAGCTATTTTTCTGTGTATTTATTTTGTTGGAAATTCTGTAGTTTTCTGTAAAAGCAGGTTGTTTTGTGATTTGTATTTACGTGAAAATGTAAGGAACTTTTGCATTGATTTGTGTCTCTCAAGGTTTGATGAACTTTGGTTTCGTTGATAATTATGTTTGGGTAGATCAGTATTTATTAATAATTTACTTGTGTTTTTAGTGATTATATTTATTACTAAGATATAAAGTCACATTTACAATTATGAGTGTTCTGATTCGATATTTAGATTTTTGTTATGGAATGTTTTATTTACGACGTGCTTAGAAAGGAAAGCTACATGGTGGAAATTTCCTGTTCGATAAATTATTCATAGAGCTTTCTATGAGTTTACTTATTTAAGTAACTAATACTATAAAAGCAAGATATTGTGAGGATGGATGGATGTTTATTACTTTTTAACACAAAACTACTGAACGGATTTCGATGTTTGGTAATACACAGATAGTTTATACCTGGATTAACATAATAATACAAGACGTGTGTCAAGATGTGTGTATGATTGAGTTAAAAACATTATGTGTTTTTAACTCAATCATACCAGAACATCTTGATGGATCTTGATGAATTATAGACTCAAAGATAGCTTATAGTCTGGATGAGCACATACCACTTATCCCGGTATCAAATTCATTTATGATGATTAAAACATACTTTTTATCCCGATAAGACGATCTTGTGAGATTGTGGGATAATTTTAACGCGGGTGAAGTCGCTCACAGCAGCTAGTTATGTACATGTTTGTTGAGTTTTAAACATGAATTCCTTTCTTTGATGGTAATGGAAATTTCTCTCGTTGGAATATTCCACTTTTCATTCATGTGTAACGTTGTGGAGAGATTTTAAACAACATGAAGTATTTTATTATATTTTGTTGTTAGCTGGGTCGAAGGCGCTTCGACAATCTGACGGGCCCCCTTAGAGGGAACTTGGGTCGCGGAACTATCGGGTAACCGTTGCCCTAAAACGTAAAGGGCTATTGACGGACGCCATGGATTTTAGTCAGTACAAGTCTGACAGTCCCTTCCGTCCTACCCTGGGTAGTAGGACTAATTTGATGATTACAATTTTACCACGTTTAAAAAAAGGTTTCCTATGTTGATTATTTACTGTTCAAAAATGATGTAAATGTGTTGTCCTTCGTACAAAACGTTTCAGATCAACAACCAATCATAATATTATATCCTTTAATCGACTTTCAACTCCTGTTGTTTGTAGTGTGATGTGTAGTGTGAGTGTATGTGTGTTGTATGTGATGACTGACCTGTTGGTCTAGTGGTTAGTGACCCTGTCTGCTATGCCGGAGGTCGTGGGTTCGATTCCCACCCAGGACAAATGATTGTGTGATGAGCACGATCATTTGTTCTGTGTCTGGGTGTAATTTATCTATAATATGTATGTATTTAGAAATATAAAAGTATTTTATCAGTTGTCTAGTACCCATAACACAAGCTCTGCTTAGCTTGGGACTAGATGGCGTTGTTTGATAGTTGTGGAATATTATTTATTTATATTTATAGTGTGATGTTATAAACTCCTTCTCTATAAATGGGCTCAAGAACAATTTCTCAATCAGAACCTGTATTAATTACTGAGATACGCGCGTTCAATCGAACAAACAACTGGTATGGTGCTGATGGTACGCAAATATGTGGTCGACGATGAAGCACGCTTGCCTAGAATTAACCTGTTCACTCTCGACTTGAAGACCCCAAGATTATAAGTAGCTGTCGAGAAATACAGATGGCCGGCAGGGAATTCCACTCCTTAGCTGTGCGGTCAATAAAGGTATTGGCAAAACCCTTTGCACGTACCGGAGGGATGTCCACCATATTTTATATCGATAGCGCATTGCCGTACGTCTTGTAGTCCGAAAATGGAAAGGGCCAGGCGGAATCAAGTTATGCAGTTCCATCGCACACTCTCCGAAATATAACCGACAGGCTGGCAACAGTGGCAACACGGCGTCGATGTTCAAGGCTATAATACGAGTATTAGTGTAGTAGTATAGATGTTATTTTTATTGTCACAAACTTTACACTGACAAAAATATTGTGCTTATGGTCAAACAAGTCAACATTTTTTCCATAGAAACTTCGTTGGGGTTTTACTCCACTATTTGACAAGGTACATCCAAAATTAAACATGGTATCGTTTTGTCTCATTATTAATTTTGTCTGTACGGAAGCAGAATTGTAAAATATGAAGCTATTAAAAAGTTACGAGCTTCTAAAGATTCGTTTTCTTTGCTAATTTTAACACAACTTTAGGTGTAAATTAGAAGCTAAAGAAGCATCAAATTTCCAAGACGAAATCCGTACCGACACAGAAAATTTATCGAAGAATTTAATAAATTTTATTTGAAATTAATTGGTGCAGTGGATTTTTCATAAAACCCCTTCTTCCAAAGGCTTTTTCGTATTTTTTACGCGCGCCTTTTACTCTGAATGATCGTGCATCTCACTGAATAATGTTTTCCCCTGTTTTCTCCACGGGGGGATGACGCTCGCGCACACATGTACAATATGGCTCAATTTCCGGTGAAATATCATGGTTTTTGACCATGCCTGCCAGTGAGTTCGAGCTCGCGACTAGCGCCGCCTTAAAGTCTAAATATCAACTTAAGCCTTTCCTCCCAAACGTCTACCACTTTCTACAGACTAAACTCATCACGGCACGGTCGGCTCAGAGGCTGAGCGATTGGACTGCGCGGGTTCGAATCCCGTACGGAACAAATATTTGTATGACCTACAAGTAGTTGTCCCGGGTCTGAGTGTTTGTGTATGAGTTTCTATGTTTGTTTCGACGCAAAAGAAATCCCAAGTGTGGGGTAGGGTTTGTTTTTTAATCAAAATACCGGCTAATAAAAAGGAAGAAAAAGTTAGGCCAGAACCACCATCAAATGTGTGAGTTAGGCTAGTAGTATCAGAGTCCAACCTAGTGTTTTCAAAATCTCAAATATTTCACTGCTGCTCAAAATTAAATGTTTCAAACTGATCCTCTATTTTATGACTTCAATGATCTTTCCCTTTCTTCTAGCCACTAGATTGAATTGAAGTGATATTAATACACAAGAAAGTAAGTCACGTCTTTTCATAAACTAGAAGAGGCTAGTGTTTCGTACCTGACTACTCTGAAAAGAAACAGCCGAAACAAACATCATGTCTCTTTTTTCTTTTCTATCTGAGTACATCGACACGCCAAGAAGAAAAAGACTGCTTATTTTACGGTCTAGAATTTAGGTTTTAAGAGGACCATGCAGGTTAGTGTCTAAGATGGTCTTTTAAAGAAAGAACTCAGATTTGAGTAGACCTGTCCAGACAGTGCATTTGTCAGTTATCTTGTATCGAATTGAAGCCCCAACCCTCGATAGTTCGACTCTTATCTACCGCACCTATCCTCCCAAACTCCCACATTCTACACAGTCTCGACCCAAAAAAAGACCAATAAAGGAAGAAATAAATAGGCCACCACCATCAAAAGTGTGAACTAGGATCGAGTCGGCGTCGAGTCAACAGGCCACCCTCGTGTTACCAATCTGTTGAATCCCGCGCATTGATCCCTCCTTCCTGTGGGGACACGGAGGAGCTCATAAATTCTTTCCAATCCTGACAGTTTCATGACTAGCATGAATACCCATAATGTAGTAGCAGCTATGTCAGTTTGGGACCTCACAATCGCCGCAGCATGTGTTGAGGCGACACGTATAGCCGCCATTTTAGATTTTCGGGTCTCTTCTAGATTGTGATGTGTGTGTACTGTGTAGTGTTGTGATGCTTGAGTGTTTTGTGTAAGTATTGCCTGTTTTAGTAACCTGTCAGTTACAGCGTTAGTCAGAAATGTGTAGTATCTCATTGTTCCTTTTTTTGTGCTTTTGCGTAAAGTTTTTTTCTGTCGGAACGTATCACAGTGTCTGAATTAATAAAATTACGGATTATATTACCTGAAGTTCAAGTTTCATAAACTACGTCAACTGAAAAATTTCTGCAAGCCTAAAATCAGGTCTTAAGTTAGCTTCATACCGTGTTACCACAAAAAGGTAAACATCTGTAAGTTGAACACTTTTTTAAAAGAACTGTCAATGTCAAAATAGCATTTCTCGTTGATATAAGGGTCGTTTTGCAGTTACATTTTTTTTAGACACGCGTTCAACCGTTGTTTATTTTTTATGGTAAGGCGGTTAGTGTCTGAATTATCAGTTCTGAATGATGTCTTTTTTACCTGATCCTGTCTTTGATACAAAGTTGTCAGAATGGCTTAGGCGCAAAATGTCTCTTTCGCAAAATGTTTACAGGTAGCAAAATGTCCCTTTCGCAGAATGTCCCTTAACGAAACCCATTATACCATAACACAGACACTTATATTGTGAAAATCATATTACCTATAGATTACCATAATAATTATTTTATAAAGTCAACTAATAGCTTTACTGTACTAAGTGAAAAAGCACAAAAAAAATATATGTATACAACATTATTTTTTGTTTATGCGAAACCCGATACAGCTGTCCAATATTTTTGTGTAAAGAATCTATGTACAAAATTTTAAAACCGTATCATGAAAATTCACAAAGTTATAAGCTTGTATATTACCTGGTTGTCCGTTCAAAAACATGCTAATTTCGCGGTACACCCGCGTAAACCGCGTCTCCTGTGTTATACTAACACTCGTAATAATAGTTTGGCAATAGGTACCTAACCGTTCGGTGATTGTATTGTAATTTTAACTGGTAATAAAATTTAATTGTAAAAAATGTGTTTTTTTTCAAAAATATTTTATTTTTGAAAAAAAATACAACATGGTGTAAAAATCGTTGGAATCGAATCAGTTACTGATTCTGAACAAACTGTGTCATTTATATGCGAAAGCATATAAATGTTGTATATTAAATTAGTCGTATCGGGGGCGTCAGCCACAGGTGCGTCGACCACTGGGGGCCTAAGCCCACGGACCCCTATCTACGGGTGTCAAAACAATCCTGAAAGCAGGGTTTAAGTTTACATTATCTAGTGTTTAGAATAAAAGGTATAATGTATGACTAGCTATTGCTAGCGGTTGCACCCGCTACAAATCGAAAATTATGTCACGGGAACATACATACACATAATTATACAAACATGGGATACCGTTTAGTATCGACATAAATATCAAAAGAGAGAATAGAAGATTCAACTTCTGAGTGTGAGTTGTGGTAGCCTAAGGCCCGGCGCCCACTATCGGCATCGGCACGGCTGAGGATTTTAGGTGATTATAATAATAATAATAATAATATTCCACAACTATCACACAACGCCATCTAGTCCCAAGCTAAGCAGAGCTTGTGTTATGGGTACTAGACAACTGATAAACATACTTACCTATATATTTCTAAATACATACATATTATAGATAAATTACACCCAGACACAGAACAAATGATCGTGCTCATCACACAAACATTTGTCCTGGGTGGGAATCGAACCCACGACCTCCGGCATAGCAGTCAGGGTCACTAACCACTAGACCAACAGGCCAGTCAAAATTATAGCATAAAGACATTAAATTAATGGCAACATAGTAAAAAAATCCATGATATAAGATCGTAGTAACAAAAATACCGCTTCGGTATGCTTGAGGCTACTGCATCGGCAATTTCTACTTTATTGCCATGAAGTTAAATTTAAGTACGATAATGAGTAAAATTGGTATGATTAAAACTAATTGGTAAGACGTCTGGAGTACTTACTTATCCAGAAGACGCGGCTTCAAATCCCACTCGTAACTGAATTATTCTTTCCTCAAAAATCATCTTTGCGTCTCGCATGCGTTAATAGTATATTGTTATCCAAGGTGTGAAAGTTACTTTTTTAAGTCCCGAGACGGGGTTTGGCGTTCGTAACGTAGTGAGGGCGCTAATAGTTCGAGGGACTAAATAAGTATTTTTTTTTAGGTAAATACTGTGCTTTTCATTACGAATACGAGGAAACAAAAAAAAAATTGTTAAAGATAAAAACTGTGTGAATCGAATTGTCACTTTCCCGCTTTTTTTATTTATGTCTGTGGTCGTCCAGCTATACAGCCAGTATTTTTCATGTTCGTCATTAAAAAAAATGGCAAAGATTTTGCCGAAAACTGTGTTATTTTAGAGAATTAATAGTTGAAACTAAATTGTATTAAAGCCGTAATACTACTTAACTTTATGTTATTTAATTTTAAATTGCGCTGTAATTTAGTGGCTGTATAAAAAGTTACAACATGGTTCAATAGAAGTGTCAAAATAGAACTAGTTTTTTTTTTTCTTAAATTTGGCAGCTGTCAGTTGAAAGCGATTATCCCTAGGCCTGCAATGGATAACTTTCAAACTGGTAATCAGAAATGTAATGACCTACTTTCAGAGTATGAATACTGAAAAATTATAAATAAGATAAATGTCGTTTGGCTAGTGAAGATAATAACATAATCGAATATGAGGTTTCCTGAACTGGCTATCGAACTAAGCGCACCTTTCACTCTGTAGCATAATCAATCAAAATGTGTAAGTAAAGTTGTAGCTTCGAAATCGATGCCAAACATCGACCTATCATTAAAAGAAGGCGGAATATAAATTATTCCAGGGATCAAATCTGGGTCATATTGGAAGGATCGATTAGTTAAAGACGATAGATACCTAGTCTACATTTTGTCTTAATATATTAAAGGTTGATGAACCATAAACTCACACTTTTCCTCCATGGGTGTAGGTAAAAGAACTTGCTATAATACTTTCATAATTATTTAGTTGATAATAATGTGTATGCTGCTTAGTTAAACTGTCTAAATTAAATTAAATAAATCCGTGTGGGGATCGAACCCGCGATATGATGCACAACAATTAGTAATTGATTAGTCGACTTGAAGCTTATGAATTTATAAAGATTTTTATCAGCCGGAAGACGTTCACTGCTGAACATAGGCCTCCCCCTTAGACCGCCACGCTGAACGACAATTCGCCACTTGCATCCATCGATCAAAGATTTTCAATGGAAAGTATAATTTGAAACACGAGTAGGATTTGAACCATTTGCAACCCACTTTGGGTAGTTTACACATCGCCATAGGTATCCCTAACCCTTTAAAAGAGTAAAATAAGAGTCAGCAGCGCCATTTAAAAGGAACCTTTTTAAAACCGGAAAACCAAAATAAAAACCACATTTTAAAACGAATTGAAAACGTGTGTTGTTCCATGAGAATTTTCCCATCTGTCACTTTGTAGCTCAAAGGTTTCACGTTCATATATACAGGGTGGTATATAAGTGTGAATACAGGGTGTTGGTAAACCCACCCACATTCATAACAAACGAATGCTTTGCTGTAGTTATATATTCTGATTTCCTTCGTAAAAATTGACAAGTTGCTCGCTCAAAAATTAGGCGGGTATTTTAGGAGGTATGGAAAGTTAGATAATTTACTTTTGCTAGAAGTAGGTTTTAGAACGTAACTAAAAGTAAAAAAAAACCGGCCAAGTGCGTGTCGGGCCACGCACAGTGTAGGGTTCCGTAGTTGCCCATCAAAATACTTATGCGAACTAACTAAACTGATTCGCTGAATTTAATTTTAAAAAGAAGAATTTTCAAAATTGGTCCAGGAGTCTTTGAGAAATCGGGGAAAATACATAAAAAAAAAGATTACGACGAATTTAGAACCTCCTCCTTTTTTTGAAGTTAGTTAAAAATAGTTGACGATAAAAACCTACCTATCCCCAAAAAACATACCTATTAAAGCTGTAAAAATAAAGTTGACAAACTTACATTTGCAGTTGAAGAACATGTTCTCCGATACATTTTGTTTAAGAAAATATGTTATCCAAGTACATTTTATAAGTTGGTCGACTATTACTCGTAAAGTTGTAAAGCCTACTTAGTCATGATAATTTTCTTTTAAACTTCGTTATATATACTACTATTGTGAATTTTTTCACACCCCCAAACATAACCGTTTAGCTGGTAGAGGGGGGGGACACTTGAGTCGAGCAAAATTTAGCACTTTAAAGCTTAATATTTCACAAACGAATTTTTTTTATCAAAAAATTGTTAATGGAAACTATCAATATTTTTTAAAGACCTATTTAATGATACCCCACACTAAGGGGTACGCGAGAAAAAAAAAAACATCCCCACTTTACGTGTACAGGAGGTACCCTAAAAAAAAATATTTAACGAGATTTTATTTTACCACTTTTTCGGCACAACAAATCCGTATATTTACACCAAATTACAGCTCTCTAGTACTGTGCGTCTCTGAGCTAAACTGCGGACAGACGGACGGACGGACGGACGGACGGACGGACGGACGGACATGGCGAAACTATAAGGGTTCCTTGTTGACTACGGAACCCTAAAAAGGAATTAAAGATTCAGTTTCAAACGGGTGTGTTGCGATGGCCTTATAGTTAAGGCATCTCGGTATTGAGATAAACAGACGACGACAGCAGACGACAATCGTTATCGCTCAGCTGTCACTAATATATTTTCAACTTTATACCCCAGCGCGTAATGTTAAAAATCGATTAAAAACGAATTATTCCCGCTGGATCCCACCTGCTGCGCGAAAACGAACGAAACAAACTAAAACGATCTGTGAACTTCAATAGATTTTAAACTTTACGCGCTGGGGTATAAAGTTGAAAATGTATTAGTGACTGCTGAGCGATAACGATTGTCGTCTGCTGTCGTCGTCTGTTTGTCTATAGGGCCAGGAGATACTTATCCAGAATTCGCGGGTTCGAGTCTCCACTCCAGCTGAATTATTTTTTTCTCAAAAACCTTTATGAATGGTATCCTATACAACCATGATAATTATATTATACATTATATAAACAACGAAATCAATAGGCTATCAAAACATACGTCGTTTGATGCATAGCCATTGTTCAATTAGTTAGTATACGCTATTATGATAGAGTTTAATAGGTAAATTGATGTTGTTTGGACCCTATTCCGTTGTGATTCATACATTGTGTACTCAATCCATGTATACCTACATATAAAACTGACGCCTTTTCTCCATGGTGAATGTAAAAACCATAGAACACCACCTACAACCCCGAAACACTATACTTTCAGCTCGTCCATCATCCATCTGCGGGGCTATTGCGTATCTCGGTGTCTATAGGGTGATCATCAAATAGCTGTCAAACAAAAGGTAAATTTCGTATTGGTTTTTGCATTTGCAATGAAACTGATAAATGTAAATGTTCCCTAAAATCAACTGTTCTAACGTTTTTGAGGCACTCTACTCCTCAACTTAGCGTCATAACAGGTATCATTCAGCCATCCAAGTTCAGTGGACAACCGCTGGTCAGTGACTATCAAGTTAGCCAATAGCCCTGCTGGTCGTACAACCACATCGGTTGCGAATACTACGCACCTGAAATTCTCTGGGAAACCCACACCAATAATGTCTGTGTCACGGTCTTTCTAGAGCTTTCTCCCAGCTTTTTCATATCTGATGCTGACAATCATATGCCTAGCTTTTTCCTAACTATATTGGGGTCGGCTTCCAGTCCAACCAGATGCAGCTGAATATCAGTAGGTATTTTACATGGAGCGACTGCTTATCGGATCTCCTCAACCCACTAACTGGGCAATACGACACACCATGGTAAGACTGGTTGTCAGACTTTAGAGCTTCTAACAGTAACGACTGTCAAAGATCTACAAATGACAGCCTGGACCAACAGCTTTACGTGCTTTCCAAGGCACGGAGGAAACTCACTATGACAGATCATCACCACCATCACACCATCCACATACCAACCTCGGCAAGTGCAGCTTAACCTGGAAGATCGGCCTGTGCGGCTGGTATTATGTCAGTCACAACTGATGCTGACTGCATTTGACAAAACAATCAGAGCGTCATCTCTCCACAGATAAATGAAATAAAATACCTAGATGATGCCTATTGAGACCTATGCAGAGCTGACTGACTCGACTCACGACCTAAGTAGAAAAGTGAATTCCAAGATGCAATTGCAACAACAAAGGCATTTACATTGGCACACAAAAGAGTCTATTTGACGGTCAAGAGTAACAGATGTATTTATTTCTACTTGGCCACAAGTTACACGCGACACGCAAGTTGCGATTGCGGCTTCAGAGAAAACAAATTGCTTAGAGTATGCCGCGAATCATAAGGACGTGAAACGGGACGGCAAGGGTTATACGATTTTTTGCTGGCCTATTTTCTGGCCTGCCTGCTTGCTTAGAATTCACAACGAAGTCTTTCGCATGGGAACTAACGTCACCGATATTGTGCTTTAGAATCAGTGTGCTGAAGTGGAAGTGGGTCCGTATATGGACATAGAGTGGGTCGCGCTAGCACGAGTGAGTGTCATAAAAGTAAAGTAAATACGCGGATTTTTAATCGAAAATAATTGGCCTATCTAATTCAATCTGATACCGGGATCCGTGGAGACAAACCCTATATTTTGGCTAAAGATACAATTTGTATCCCTCTAGATATAAATAAATTCAAAACATTGAGTAGGTAAATATTATGTAAAATTGGAGTATTTTCTTGACAACTCAACGTTGCAATTCCGTTCAAAATTTCACCTGATTCATTCCCTTGTCAAACGACACAAGAGTTGCAAATCGCGTCGCGGCGTCGCATCACCTGAAGTCGTGACCGCAGCATTAGATGATTGTTACAAATGGTCGTGTTGTTATCCTATCAGTCTGCTAGGGCAGGTCACTAGGGTACCGGCAGACAGTGAGGTTGTTAGTATATGGGGGGCTAAATGAAGTGTGACACTTGATTTAAATTGATTGAATTGTGGCGATACGACGCGATCTGATCGTGCGTTTGGATGTTGGAAAGTGAGTAATCGAAAGGCAATGTTTTGAGGTTATTTTAAGGTTTCGAAGTAGGTACAGTCAGCTGCAGCGAAAAGGAACCCGAGTGGATAGTGATGTCACTACAAAAGGGGGTTCCTTTACTCTGTAGCTTACCCTATATAACCGTTGACGCTTTAGGCATTTTGAAGATGCGTTTTTTTCTAAAACAGTTGCTGGTTTTGAGAGTAAATGGATCATCTCTACTCGTTACTCGTTCATCGTCGGCGGTCGGACCACTGCCTATAACGCTTGATGATGTTCCATTTTGATGATTGAACACTGTGCGCCGCCGTTCGGAGAAAAGTTTTCGCCACTGCCAACGCCTCGTGGTGTGCTTCAAACAATGCAATACATTTTGATCTATCCGCTCACCGCCGCGCGCCGCTGCCCCATGCTAGAATACCACTCACAGCTGCAATGTTGTGAAAGGCCCGTATAATACTGAACCGAGGATCTTGCATTGTCAAGTGTACCGAAATAACAGTGAGGAAAATAACAATGACGTCTTTCATAGTTATCATCAGCCTATAATGTTCCCACTGCTGGGACACAGGCCTCCTCTCTGTGAGAGGCATTGGGCCATAATCCACCACGCGGGCCCCGTGCGGGTTGGTAGATGTCACATGTCTTCGAATTTTTGGTTCTAGGACATGCCGTTTCCTCACGAAGTTTTCCAAGTTTTGAGAGGAGTGTTGATGAAATAAATTACACAAAGTAATGCGCCTGGCGGGGTTCGAACCCACTACCTACAACTCGTAAGTCGGGACCGATACCACTGGGCCACCACTGCCTGACTTTCCTTCATAATGCGCCATTTCATTGTCAATTTCTTTACTAACACGACCGAAACCGTAGGAAAAAGCTAGTTTAAGATCGATACCACAATAATTTGTAAGCGCTCATGCACACGAGACGGTTTTGCGCCGGAGCTAAGCCCGGCGTCAAACCGGGTCTACGGGCGGTCGTCAGTCGTGTATGAAACTCTATGAAGCTAACCACACGACGCTGGCGCTAGAGCCGGCTCAAAAAACCGTGCCGTGTTAAAACCGTCTCGTGTGCATGAGTGCTATAACGAACAGTAAACAAATCCCAGTCCCCATCCAATTTTCTTTGGCAAATAAAATGAACAACATATTGTGATGGGAATGACTGTTCATATTGTACGTTGATACCTCGTAAACATGGGCCTGGCTTTGTAAGGTGTGCTGTAAGGGAAACAGGTAAATACACGAGTGTATACCTGTATTACGAGTGGTAAAAGGAATTTGTTAGGCAAATCTGTGCGTTTTTGCACACGTTATAATTTTCCACAAGAAAGGGACATCCATTTTGTAGAAGTCTACCATATATTATTACTAATGAAATCTATAGTTACCTACTTCTTATTACAAAGCTGAATAGTTTGTTTGATTGAACGCGCTAATCTTAGGAACTACTGGTTCAAATTGAAAAGTTCCTTTTGTGTCGAATAGTCTATTTATCGTATGAGGCTATGAAACATGACCAAAAGGAACCATACAGCAGGGCTGGGTGAAATGACGGGGAACAGATACTACGAGTATATTACTTCAAAGATGAAACAGCATTAAAATATCTTTTCCCTTGTTACAGGTACAAAATTAGCGGCATTCCAAATCTAGTCTACGTACTTCAACGAAAATGTTAATACAGTTTCCCTAAAACATATTATAGACATAGCGTGGGAAAGAGACAAATAAGGAAACGGCAACACATTCAATAACAAAGCGATTGAAGACAATCAACAGAGATGGAAACGAAGAACGACATGCATACAGATGACATCGAACTTAGCGCACAAGGATCATGCAACAAAACTACGTAAGTAGAGTTATTTCATTAAAATTGTAACAGGTTGATGTCAATTAATAATAATAAAAAAATTATTTGCGTAAAACATGGTATACAATGGTGATAATTAATAATTTATATGGCACAACTAAGATAGGACAAAGCATGCAAAATTTTAAGGTTAGTAAATATGTACCTACGGAGGCACCAACAATGAAATTTTATACATCAAATTTTTTTTATCGATAAATTCTTTTATGCTGTAAAAACTATGAGCGAGTAACCATTTATTAAATTTTGTTTTTAATAATGTCCGCAGTGTTTTAAAATGCCTCGGTATTATACTATATAAAGCTTAGTTTTATTATAAATGCGAACACACACTGCAAGGCAGTTATTATTGTATAGGATCACTCAACACCAATTTATAGGGATCTCGTCTGTTCCGAGGATTCAAATCATTAGCAGTCTTAATTAAATGTTTATTTTTAATTACAAACATACATAAGTTTGTATATTCTTTCTTCTATCTCAAGAAGAATGTAATGTTGATGATTGAAAAAAGTTAAGAGATCTACGTTTTGGAATTACCTACAGTTCTTTCACAGCTTGTGATTTTTTTTATTGGGACTTTAGCATCATAATTCTTGCACAATTTTTTGTTTTTGATATGTTTTAAGTGCCTGCATGGGGTATTTATAAGAAATAATAACAGAAACTATAAGAAAATCTTTCAAACAATTTGACTGTCTCTCTGTCTGTTTGCATTATACAATAGTACATTATGCAACGAGTGAATAAAGAGCGGATTTAAAGCGAGGGCCATATATATGAATCAAGAGCAAGCGGAGGATTTTAATGACTGAATCACGACCGCAGGGAGTGATTCAAGTATTTAAATCCTGAGCGACGCGAGTGATTCACTCCCTCGATTTAAATCCGTTTTATTCACGAGTTACATACGATACTTTATACCATGACCACAAGAAAAATAATATTAAGCGATAATAGATAGGTATTTAACGAAGAAAAAAAGACAAAGGTGCGTTTACAAACATCTGAATTCACATACACAAACACCCAGATCCGAAACAAATAACTGTAGATCATACGAAAATTTGCTCCGTGCGGGAATCGAACCCACTGCACGCAACGAAGTAGTCCAATCGCTCGGTCACTAAGCCAACAAATTGACATTAAACTCGGAACAATGTTTTAAATTAAGAGTAACATTATCCTAACAACACGGGGGCTAACGGGGGTGGACCGCAGCAATGTGTTCTAAATTCAAACACCAAAACAGTGAGTAAAAGAGCTTTTTCGTACCACTTGCTCAAAAAAGTGACATTCTATGCCCCAAAAAGCGTACATAACAATAGTCATTTTTAATCTGTTAAAAACAGGGAAAGAAAGTTGTACTGAATTTCATTCATCCTCTAGGGAGAGAATGTGATTTAAATTTGGAATACTTACCGATACTGAACTACATCAGTTTGTCTTTACAACATTGAGTTTGTATATAAAGCATTATACAACTTTTTGAAAAAGGAATACGCATTTATTATGCAGTTATGATTTATTCAATAAAATTACGAATACCGAAGAGGCCGTATGAGCTTGATGCCTTTGCTTTTCCGACAAAAAATATTAGTCACGGAATTTGCCGCATTTTTGTTTTCTTCAAATACATTTAAAACATTAAATTTATTTTAATTTATTTTTATAAATAAGTTAATGTTAAATGTTAATGTTTAATAAATGCTTATCTCATATTATAATTCTGTTAATTTTTTCGCAAATGGTACGAAAAGTAGAGTATTTTCCTCGGTGATAAAGCTGTCTTAGTCTTGGGTGAACTTAAATCCCTCGCTACACTCAGGACTCGTCTTAAATCCCTCGCTTCGCTCGTGATTTAAGTTTTTAACACCCTCGCTTCGCTCGGGAGTAAAACTCGAGTCCTAAGCTCGCGATTTAAATCGTCACCCGCGACAGAAGACACTGCTTTATCCCCTTGGTTAATAATCTACTATTTACTCACTGTTTTCAGTGAGAAAAAGTAACTTTTTAAAGTGGGAATGGTATAAACATACATGTTTGTAACACTAGCATGTATCCTATATACTCTAAATCTTATTTCTAAATGGACGTTTGAACCGTGACCGCCTTTCCATCAGCTTCTTTGGAAAATATAAAAAAATGACGTGTTATTCATAATATTATGTTAGCAGTTAACTATCTAAAAACGTTCTTATCATGAGCCGGAAAGGGCACGAGTGCTCAGTAAAATTGGAGCTCATTAAGTTTTTGGGAATCTAATGGAGACCTTGCGTGTTCGTTCATCTGATTTACTTCCTTTAGAAAATTGGTCTGATTGACACTTCTTGGCAGGAGGTAATCACTCACACATATCACCATTACCTGTACAAAGATACTAGTTTACGTATCTTTTTAGGGTTCCGTAGTCAACAAGGAACCCTTATAGTTTCGCCATGTCCGTCCGTCCGTCCGTCCGTCCGTGCGTCCGTCCGTCTGTCCGCAGTTTAGCTCAGAGACGCACAGTCCTAGAGAGCTGTAATTTGGTGTAAATATACGGATTTGTTGTGCCGAAAAAGTGGTAAAATAAAATCTCGTAAAATATTTTTTTTAGGGTACCTCCTGTACACGTAAAGTGGGGATGTTTTTTTTCTTTCTCGCGTACCCCTTAGTCTGGGGTATCATTAAATAGGCCTTTAAAAAATATTGATAGTTTCCATTAAGTAACAATTTTTTGATGAAAAAATTCGTTTGTGAAATATTAAGCTTTTAAGTGCTAAATTTTGCTCGACTCGAGTGTCCCCCCCCTCTACCAGCTAAACGGTTATGTTTGGGGGTGTGAAAAAATTCACAATAGTAGTATATATAACGAAGTTTAAAAGAAAATTATCATGACTAAGTAGGCTTTACAACTTTACGAGTAATAGTCGACCAACTTATAAAATGTACTTGGATAACATATTTTCCTAAACAAAATGTATCGGAGAACATGCTCTTCAACTGCAAATGTAAGTTTGTCAACTTTATTTTTACAGCTTTAATAGGTATGTTTTTTGGGGATAGGTAGGTTTTTATCGTCAACTATTTTTAACTTACTTCAAAAAAAGGGGGAGGTTCTAAATTCGTCGTAATCTTTTTTTTTATGTATTTTCCCCGATTTCTCAAAGACTCCTGGACCGATTTTGAAAATTCTTCTTTTTAAAATTAAATTCAGCGAATCAGTTTAGTTAATTCGCATAATATAAGTATTTTGATGGGCAACTACGGAACCCTACACTGTGCGTGGCCCGACACGCACTTGGCCGGTTTTTTTTATTTTATCATCATCATCATCATCAACAGCCTATTAATGTTCCCACTGCTGGGACACAGGCCTCCTCTCTATGAGAGGGAGTGGGCCATAATCCACCACGCGGGCCCAGTGCGGGTTAGTGGATGTCACATTATGTCTTCGAATTTTTGGCTCTAGGACATGCACACATACACATTAGGTCATTTTATCACCTGAAGATATTCTGCGGGTCTCAATTGACCACTAGCAGAGCAGCATCACAATATGCATTGCGATAAAATTCGTAAAATGGAAAATTGTATAAGTACCCAAGCTATAGAGTATAAAATTAGAACAATTTTATCATAATTCTTTAGATTACGTGATCAATAAGTCACGACCAGAAGTTGTAGTTTATGAAATGTCAATGATGCTTCGAAATTAATCTTGTATTGTATTCTGATAGTTGGCAACGTCGCTAAAAGGCTGTCAAATATTTACAAGTTTTAAATAATTTTACACAGTATGAAAATAAGAAATATGGCTCTGTAGTGCCCTAAAAAAATGATTAAGGAATGCAAATGAATAGCGTAATACCGAATAGTTTTCCAACAACGAATTCAACATTTTAATTGCATTCCTGTAAGAGTTTTGTAGTGCACTACAGAGCCATTTTTCTTATTTCCTGGATACAGTAACATTGCTAAATTAATTAAAACTTGTAAATATTTGACAGCTATTAGCGACGTTGCCAACTTTCTGGTGCATATGCGCCCTTAATAAGATGGGATGTCTGACTTAATTTACTTAACTAAAAGTAGCACTACCAAAGCAACTAACTCCAGTTCAAAAGTTTGCAGTAACACATTCTTTTTTCTTTACAGCGAAGTGAAAAAAAAAACTAAATACGATTTACCCGAAAGAGGTTCGTGGGGCAGCAAGTTAGACTTCATCCTATCCGTCATTGGCTTAGCCATTGGTCTTGGCAACGTCTGGCGGTTTCCCTACCTCTGCTACAAAAATGGCGGCGGTGCCTTCCTCATTCCTTACTTCCTCACCCTGTTCCTTGCTGGTATTCCTATGTTCTTCATGGAGCTGGCTATGGGGCAGATGCTTACCATCGGCGGCTTGGGCGTCTTTAAGATTGCACCGATTTTCAAAGGTATGGAAACTTCAGTTCATTTATTCTACCGTCGTAAAAGATTTTTTCTCTACACCTCCGTTATTTTTCGTTGCGGGATCCATGAGAGTTAAATTCATTCATGGACGCATGCCGAGTGTAGATGTCTACCGACCAGGTGGACAGACGACCTGATGAAGACCACAAGATCGTGCTGGATGTAAGCCGCTTTAACCGATTCTGATGAGGCCTATGTTCAGCAGTAGACGTCCTGCTGATAATGTATGACAGTACGCACGATTAAAATTATGAATAAATTTTGAATCGCTGTTTTTCACAAATCATCTTTAAAAAGCCTTGGGATATCATAATCAGATAATGTCTAATAGTCTTCAATTAAAAGCCTTTTTCTCGTGTTTGCTGTAAGAATTAGCACATAATCTAACATTATCTTCTCTGTCCAGGTATTGGTTACGCGGCTGCCGTGATGTCCTGTTGGATGAACGTGTACTACATCGTCATCCTCGCCTGGGCCATCTTCTATTTCTTCATGTCTATGAGATCAGGTAACAATATCACCATTATAACATTTAAGCCTACTCGTATTTTCTGTTATTGCGGCAATTTTAAAGTTGCAAGAAGCTACTTGTTTTTTGTAACTCGATTTTACCTCTCTCTATAAATCTGTTGAGCTTGAGGTTCGATTCCCAGTTCGTGCACTGTGATATTTCGATTTTCTATTAGGAATTTATTAGTACTACCCACGGAGTGATGACTTGTGCCCGGTTAGTGACAAAATTTTGCGCTCATACTTGGGACTTCAGTGTAACTGGCTAAATGTGGGCGTACTACATAATTTCTCTGCTTAATCCTTCGGGATTTAATGCGTGATGTTATGCTATGTGAATATTATATTGTAGTTAAATAAATTAGGATTAAAGATGTTATAGATGACACAGATGACCACGAATGATTTTATTCAAATCAATAATGATCTGGTACTTAGTGGGCAATGTGACTCATAGTTTTACTTCTTCTTGTCGGACCTTATCACTTGTCTCTTACTCAGACGTGCCATGGCGGAACTGCGACAACTACTGGAACACTGCTACCTGCGTGAACCCCTACGACCGCAAGAACCTTACCTGCTGGTCTACCATGGATATGACCACCTACTGCACGCTAAATGGGAAGAATATTAGCAAGGCTATCCTGTCGGACCCCGTCAAGGAGTTTTGGGAGTAAGTGGTGAAAAGATCTCTTATCTTAAAAAGATTATTCTCCTGGCATTATCCCAATTTATTCAGGGGCGCGGTATTTCTTCTTCTTCGTCATCAGTCTATACAGTTAGCGATCGCAGCGGGTCACGGGTTCGATCCCGCACGGAACAAATATTTGTATAATCTGCTGTGTATTTGAATTTCTATGTTTGTAAACGCACCCACGATACAAGCTAAATTCCTAGTGGGGCAACATTTTATAAAAAAAATAAGAAATATACTGGGACACAGACATCCTTCCGGTGAGATGAGTAATTAGGCTGTAATCATGCAGGCCCAGCTGTCGGTTGGTAAATATCACAATGTCTTCGAAATTTTCTAAGACGTCAATTCCTTCACGATGTTTTCCTTCACCTAAACTTCCTTGACCTGTCAATGTCTTGTTCATCTCACATCGTAACCTTCAATTTACTTCTACTGTAATAGCTATCCACACGCATACTCAAAATTTTACTCACCTGGCCCTGCAGTCTCGACAAATTAACGACAAAAATCGCTCGTTAAGTCTAATCGATGTCAAATTTCTTTAATAGATTTTCAACCTTATGCTTTCGAAATAAAGTTGAAAGTCTATTAAAGGAATTTGACAACGATACGACTTAGCGATCGATTTTTGTCGCTGTCTAATGTCGAGACTGCAGGGGCTGATTGATTAAATGTAGCTTTTGCCAGCGCCTTTGCTTTAAAAAAGGAGGAGTTCTCAATTCAGTTGGTAATTTCAATATTAGTATTGCAAAGTCAAGTTCAACCACGGACAATTCTGAATTTGTCTAATAAATCGGCTTGAAAAGATGAAGAAGAAGAAAAAAACATTAAGGTTTGTTGGAGCTTACGAAACTTTGGATGAAATAAAACTTACTTTAATTGGACGTTTCTCATTGTTTCACTAATCTAACTTGCCCAAATCTGACAGTTATAACAATGTATCTGAGTTAATGATTTGTAAACTAATTGAAAGTTACCTAATACTTTGTTAATTTACTTAAATGACTTTCTGACTTTACTAATAAAGCAATCGATCACATCGGTATTCATTACACACAACAAGTACTTTATTTTATTCAAAGCTGATTGGATGAAACCAACGTTTTGATTGAGAAATTCTAACGCACATGCATCGTTCATGTGGATTAAAAGACCAACTTTGACACGGTTGATGAGAAAATAAATATCCTACTCAAAAGATATAATAATAAATGCTGTTTTGGTCTGTTATGAATTTGTCTGGTTTCATACAATCCTACTAATATTATAAGTAAATGTGAAAGTTTGTGAGCATGTATGTATGAGTATGTAGGTATGTTTGTTACTCTTTCACGCAAAAATCACTGAACGTATTTGGCTTAAATTTGGTATACAGATAGAACCTGGATTAACACATATGATAATTTTTATCCCGATTTTATGTTCCCTTGGGATAATTTCGGGTTGTAGCGGGTGAAGCCGCTGACAACAGATACTTTATCTTATTGTATTCTAAATGACCACAACACACATATTTTAATAACTATTATCAGTGCTGTATCTCTGTTACTTCTAAGCAAAGCAGTTGAGTGCTTCCATATATCACCCTCCAACCTCTTATTCGATACAGTAACATCACCCTTATCATCTTCCATAATACTTCTACATTTATCTACTTCCACATACCTCTTATTCGCTTAACCATTCTCACCTGTTATTATCTAACTCGATACAACTTAGGTCTACTGTCCACACAGTCGTCTTTCGTAGGATACATGTAACCTACAAATGAAGACAGGTGTATTTTGCATATTTGTTATGTCCACGCTGCTTCATGCAATAGTCAGTCACGCTACAAAAGGTCTCAGTTTTCTTTCAACTAGCATCGAGAAAGGACGTCATTTTGTTGTAAAAATGCATGACGAACGCAACACGAGCGGCTGACGCGACGTTGCCGTGACTTTGTCGCTTCGTGGACACAGATTTTATTGTTTCTATGCAAGATGCAAGCATTCGTCTTGCAATCGTCAATTGACGAAAGCGTGCGTATGACGTGCGGTTACGTGGACAATGGGCCTTAGGAATTCACAAAAATCATTACTATTAACATGAAATTCTTGGTTCACCCTTGTTTGGTAGAACAACTTTTGATATAATTTTACTAATTCGAACAACGTTTGAGAAAATAATCAGTTTATATAATATCGGTTAACTTAATTTTCATTTCATCGAATATTTATTTGCGATAACAACATTTGCGCTATTGCTCAAAAGGTATAATATTCATTTGATATAATATTCAGGTGGTATAACATTTAGTTTATCGAATATTCGATTGGTGTAATGTAATGCAGAAAAGAAAACATTGTAAATATTTGTTCCGTCGATCTACCTTGGTAGGTAGTAATCAGTAACTAAACTAAGGTTGCAAGAGCGAGCGAAGCGAGCTCGGGACTTAGGGCACCCCGACTCGGACAGGTTAGGTTCGAAGGGGATGGCGGGGTCTTTCAGACCCCGCCATCCCCTTCGTGTTAGGTTACTTTAAACCTTGCAGACAGAAATAGGAGCCCCGCGAAGGCTCCGTCAACCTACCTCGGTAGGTGGTTATCAGTAATATACGCTCGCCCTTGCATCCTTAGTCAAATTGCCGATTACTACCTACCAAGGTAGTTCGACGGAGCCCCGCTTCGCGGGGCTCCTATTTCTGTTTGCAAGGTTTAAAGTAACCTAACACGAAGGGGATGGCGGGGTCTTTCAGACCCCGCCATCCCCTTCGAACCTAACCTGTCCGAGTCGGGGTGCCCCAAGTCCCGAGCTCGCTTCGCTCGCTCTTGCATCCTTGGTAAAGTTGCTGATTACCACCTACCATAGTAGCTCGGCAGAGCCCGATTTTTTTATAGACAATGAAAGAAAACGAATAATTAACTGAACATTCGATGCGATATTTCGACTAAATCATTATTAGTCTCGTGAAACATTAGTTTAAATAAAATAAGTGCATTTGAAAATTCGGTCAAATGAAATTATTTCAAAGAAATAAATAGGCTAAATGAAAACATAACAATTAATTATTCGTTGAAATGAATAATTCTACGAAACGACTTTATGGTAACCAAAATTAGCCGGAGTGATTTTCGACGAAACGTTGTTCTGCCAAACAAGGGTGAACCGAAATTCTTCATCTCTAACAACCTTTATTTTTCTCCCAGACGCCGTGCCCTCCAAATCTCCAGCGGTATCGAGCACATTGGTAACATTCGCTGGGAGCTCGCCGGGACTCTGCTGCTGGTGTGGGTGCTCTGCTACTTCTGCATCTGGAAAGGAGTCAGGTGGACCGGCAAGGTCGTCTACTTCACTGCTCTGTTCCCTTACTTCTTGCTGACTGTACTGTTGATTAGAGGTTAGTATGGAATTGTTGTCGTGGAACTGTTTAAGCAGGATACTGTTATGTAGCCATAAAACGTGAAAAATGAAGACATTGATCATTCTTTTGATGATGTTGATAACCAAAAAACAGAGTTTAAAATTATTGAAAAAATTCAGAAATAATTTTAAATCAGGTACCATTACCTAATTTATAAAATTTTAGTTTAACAAAATTTCATATTATACCTGATTGATGTATTATGTATAATGTCAGGAAAAACAATAACAGATTTGGATAATAATACAAAGAGGTATGAAAGAAAAATCTCATGGTAAAAGTCAAAGAGTGAAGATAATGTAGAAAATACTAAGTATTTTCTACTATTGATGAAAAAGGAGAGGAAGAGGTAATCGATTTATTGAGGAATGGTTAAAAAATGGTCAGTGAATAACTACGTGACAGGTAGGATAAGAAAGAAAAGACAAATAAATTTTGTCGACCCTAAATAAGAATGTAAACGGGTAAATAGATGAAGAACTATAATTAATTCATGTTAAATGATAACCAGAGAATTCGATTTTTTATAAGATTTTTTATAATAGTTTTACTTCATTTAAAATGTCTTGTTAAGCAAGGCCTTGTTACTTACTGAATTTAAATAGCTTTGAAAGTGTTGACCATCAACCAGCGATTAACAATTAAATAAGGATTAAAGCGTTTAGTTTTATTTAGCACTTAAACCTTTACAACAGCTTTATGCTCTTGACATTTCGAAATCGATTTAACAACTAAATTAGCTACAGCAATATAAACTTTATTGTCATTGTTCCAGGAATCACTTTGCCTGGTGCTATGCAAGGCATTAAGTTCTACGTGATGCCCAACATGTCTAAGCTGATGGAGTCTGAAGTATGGATTGATGCTGTCACCCAGATTTTCTTCTCTTACGGTCTGGGATTGGGAACTCTGGTCGCTCTGGGAAGCTATAACAAGTTTACTAACAATGTGTACAAGTAAGTTTACTTGGATGATTTGTTAAACTACAAAAAAATCAGAAAGCATGATTATAAATCTTTAGAACAAAGGCAAAGGAGGAAGGAAAAGAAAACAGTATCCATATTGCTTAGCTTATTTTAAAAGAAAGACATAATTATGAAATTCTCTCAAAAAATAAAACAGTAGAAAAGGTAAACTTTTTAATAGGTGACATATCAGATCATGTAGTAGTAGAAGATGAACATAAGATATGAAGAAAAAAATATATTGAGGCCAACCGTGAATTTTCAAACCAAAAATAATCAGCGATAATACTTGCAATTTACGAAGTTTGATGTAGCCGATGTAGGTACATAATGCTTGCTTCTGAAAGGGTTCTTCCATGTGGAATTTTGGACCTTTGTTCATCTAAATGTTGTCTTCCAGGGATGCATTGATCGTGTGTACTGTTAACTCCAGTACATCGATGTTTGCTGGGTTTGTCATCTTCTCCGTGGTCGGATTCATGGCTCACGAGCAACAGAGACCGGTTGCTGAAGTGGCTGCATCAGGTAATATCTTCAAAAGCGTTTAAAGGACCAGCATTCTCTGTATAAGAAGACTTAATCTTGTAGAAAAGAATTATAATTTCAATATTCGCTTTCGTTAATCGCTTCATGAATTTAGAATACGACAACAATCTTCATTTTCGGGAAAACTAGCCAATGAG
Organism: Agrotis clavis; assembly: GCA_954870645.1. Taxonomy (NCBI): domain Eukaryota; kingdom Metazoa; phylum Arthropoda; class Insecta; order Lepidoptera; family Noctuidae; genus Agrotis; species Agrotis clavis. Next base: position 2,949,669 of record OX940943.1, read on the forward strand.
TAAACTAACTAAGTTGTTCTGGGTCTGGTTGCTTTGTTTATGTGAAAAATAATAATTGTAAATGCACCCACTCTAACCTCCTTATTAATAAACGTGGACTAAAGTTACGCCAAGGTTAATCCTTAAAAATGTGTGGTTAATACGAGGATTACCCTGGTTGTAACTTTAGTCCACGTTTATTAATAAGGGGTTAGGGGATTAAATCATAGTGTGGGCAGTGTGGGGTATCGTATTAAAAACAAAATAACACTGAATTAAAAGTTTTCTCTGTGTCTCGCTTTGTTGAGTATTTTTTTTTACATTCCTCAAAATCAAAATTCAGTTCAATAACCATAACCATCTTTTCCAGGTCCCGGCTTAGCCTTCTTAGCCTATCCATCAGCAGTGCTCCAGCTACCAGGGGCTCCACTCTGGTCCTGTCTCTTCTTCTTCATGTTACTCCTCATTGGTCTGGACAGCCAGTTCTGCACCATGGAAGGCTTCATCACGGCTGTCATTGATGAGTGGCCCAAGCTCCTGAGAAGGAGAAAGGAGATTTTCATCGCTATCACCTGTGTCATCTCCTATTTGGTTGGGCTGTCGTGTATTTCTGAGGTTAGTGTTTTTTTCATTTGTATAGTTATTACTCAAAAGATGTAGTTTTTATTTAATATTGGCCGCTGTGCCGAGCGTCTCTCGAGTTCGGCTTTCGCACGGAGAAAATGTTTGTTTGGCCTGCATAACCTTGCCTTACGCTGGGTCCAATCGCGTAGTTGCTGAGATTACAGTATTCCCCGGTAACATTTAAGCCAGATCAGGGCGTTTGGTATTTTTATGTCATCACTAACTATAACAAAGCGCTTAGCAACAAATCCTTAAATAAGTAAATCCAAAGTAACATTTTTACACGTAGGCTTCATGGCCATCACCAAGGTCTTGTAATGTCAAACTCAAAGCAAATCTCTTAATATGGCATTGAAATGGAGTAGTAGCTCTCATTCAAATTCAATGAATGTCTTTGGTTGAACGACGCTTGAATATAAAGTATCGGATGGTGAAGTGTAATAAAAATTATCTGAGGCTGGTTGAGAATCAACTTGGTATTTTATCAGTCTATACGGTCATTAAAAAAAAATTATGAAAGATGATTTTTTTCAAATCATACATTGTTGCGTAGACCTACAAAAATTAAATCGCAAACGTATTTTGAGCAAGTATAGCGATTGACGAACAATGGTCGTATCATCTATGTAAAAACCGCGTTTGCACTGAATTGAGCTTATAAGCTGATATGATAAATAAATAATTACAAAAATAAGAGTACATACTGAAGATCAAAAAACACGAGTCAATTTTTAAATCCTTCGTTTTAAAAGAAACGAAATGAAAATTACATCAAAGCTCTATCTGAATCTTCCTTAAAACAATAATTTTGATTGATGACCCTGAAGATTTGTTGTTGACCAGTGAAATGTTTCAAAAAAATAAACTGGATCTATTCTAAACATTCTAAATCCGTACAATTTTGCTCCAGGGTGGTATGTACGTCTTCCAAATCCTCGACTCGTACGCTGTATCCGGCTTCTGTCTGCTGTTCCTGATCTTCTTCGAGTGCGTCTCCATTTCCTGGGCCTTCGGTGTCAACCGCTTCTACGATGGCATCAAGGAGATGATCGGCTACTACCCTACTATCTGGTGGAAGTTCTGCTGGGTTGGATTTACGCCTGCTATCTGCATTGTGAGTATGGGGTTCTCATATTTCTGTAGTTTCTTTTGCATTGTCTTTTATTTTATTTTTTGAAACTGTTTCTTTTTAATTTAGTAAAGTGACATGGTTACAAGGAGTACATTAGACTTGGGCTTTGTACTTCAGTAATTATTACTTTGGCCTTTAAATTCTTAAATTGGCAATGTTTACTATTTCCAGTCCATATTTTTATTTTGTTACGATGTTTGGTATCCTAAGTTTCCCCGGACTTTTAATTTTTTCTCAAAACCGTTTTTTTTTATTTTAGGATTGTGACAATGGTTACAATGAGCTCTCTGAGTCTCAGGCTTTATTCTGCAGTAATTAATACTTTTGTCTTTAAATTCTTAAGTTGGCAATGTGTGATATTTTCAGCCCATAATTTTGTTTTGTAACAACATTTGGTATCCAAACATTACATTTGGCTTCCTGAACCAAAACATAACATTTACGCGAGTGCCTTCGTTGAAAACTTTGGTGTTGTTTCGTTTTTCTGATTTCTGTATTTTATTTCCCCAGAGCGTGTTCATCTTCAACTTGGTTCAATGGAAGCCGATCAAATACATGAACTACGAGTACCCCTGGTGGTCGCACGCCTTCGGTTGGTTCACTGCTCTCTCCTCCATGATGTGCATCCCAGGGTACATGGTCTACCTGTGGCGTGTTACTCCTGGCACTTGGCGAGAGGTAAGATCTATTATGAGTAACTGTCGTTGTTAGTTTGCAACATCCCACTGCTGGGCAATTGTCTCTTCCAGCTTTTGTGATATTAAGAGTATTTTTGTCCAACCTTTGTTACAGCATCTTCAAATTAAGGATGTCGAACCATAATGGGTTCGACATCTACCGTGGTACCACAAAAACTTATAAACGTCTGTTGAACACTTGTCTAAAAAAATGACAGATTATGACGTTGAAATAAGGTCCGTTCTGCAGTCACACTTATTTTAGACAAGTGTTCAACAGATGTTTAAGTTTTTGTAGTAAGGCTGTTTTAGTTTAAGGAAGCTTCGACTTAGGGGAGCTGGGTGCGATTACATCAAAACTGCATTCAAGAGTTGCCAAAGTCATGGAAAATTCACAGCTCTTAATAATTGTTTATATGTGCCAACCACTTTTAGTTTAATTTACGGAATTCTTCTTAACATGTACAGGCTTTAACTTATTTCATCTTTCTATAAACAAAACACTTGTTTTAGTATCGTATTTATTGTTTTTGCTATACTTATTTATTTACTGATAATCCATCAGCAAGTAACTTTGGCCGTGTAGTGGCCCGCGTTCTTTTTCTCTTTTTCTGATTTATCAAACAAGAAAATTATTTTCTATAATCTCAGCTTACTTTATCGTAATCATTTTACAGAAATTCAACAAAATCGTCCGCATCCCAGAGGATGTACCGACTCTCAGAACCAAGATGCAGGCTGAGGAGTTGGCCAAGCACAACAAGTCTTAACTTGTCTCCCTCCCACTTAAGAGCAGGATCTCAGACTAAAGGGATTCGGAAAGTAACACCTAAGTTCTGTGAGGTTAGGGTTCATAATTCATTAAACATCAAAATTCAGTTATTTATATAATACTTACACAATATTTATCCTTTTATATTTATATACATTTTGTTAATAGAAGTAAAAGATAGTTAATAATATTATCAGTGAGTGAAAAACTGTCTAATACTTTTAAATGTTGTATTGTAGAAAATATTTAAACAAGTTTGTATAATTAATTATGTATTTAAAAGAATGATATACAAATATTTAACCTAACCTTACAGAATTAACATCGTGGGAAAGCAAAAGAAAATAAATTCTAAAACATCACGCACAATTTAAATAATTATAATGTCGTATTATGTGCCAAATATAACTGTGCCATATACCTACTATCAAATTATAATAATTATACTAAAATCATAATTATAAACATGTAGAAATTATTATTTCAAACAACTATGTAACATATTGTAGTCGTATTTAAAGAAATATTTAAGAGCATTATGTTTTAGATTCCTAGAATAATTTGATGACTTTCCGTTTGCCGTGTGTCGACACGTTCATGTACGTTTAATTGTACGATAATTATTTATAATTATTTAGTATAATTAGGTTAAATAAACAGTATTATTAAAAGTTAACTATCTATTGGTCTTCCATGTAGCGACGCTTAGATTTTACTGTTATTATTGATATTTATTAAATGTTTATGTATTTGTTGTTTCTGACTAAAATCTGATGATTTTAATTATTTTAGTTACAAATGACGACTTTATAATAAAATAATGTCTGTTATTTCTTTTGCCACCATCATAAATATTTTTAATCATTTTGTTGTGAGATTTAAATCAATGGTATACAACGAAATAAATTTCACTGGATTTTGGTCATAACTACTAAGAATCATTTATCACATTTATTATTATCATTATACGTAAGAAGAAAAAATACATCTTTTATAATAATTATACGTAATTATCCTTAAAGGATATATAAGTGTTAGTTTGATGTTAGAAATTTAGATTTAAGATTTACATTAAAAGCGCTTTGGGACGCGTCATTTTTGAATCTATAAGGCGTTTGTCGAAATTATAAGATTCAAATCGTTAATCATTCTTAAATGCATTTAATCTTATTTTTTAATGGCCTATCTGTTATTTAAGTATAATTATCATGTTGTATAAATGGATTTTACGGTTGTTTTAAATATTCATATCATTAGATTAATAAAACATAGAATGAGTTTTTGATTTTGGTTAATCAGCTTTAAAATAAATTATTTTAAAATTCATTTTTAATTTAGCTGTACGATTGAATAAAAATATTTATTTATTTCGGAGTCATTGCGACCTAAAAACATTGGATGTTCAAACTTCTGTGTTCTAAACGAGACCAAAGAATCTAAAAATGTATTTTACTATAGCCAAAAGTTTCTAATATCTAGATTTTATATAAATTATAATATCTTGAAATGTCTTTCTAATTATTTTTGTGTACAAGATGATTTAAGCTTTGAGTAATCGATCAAACTATTTACCACTGAAAAGAGGAGGAGGATTTATTAATATTTAGTTTATCTTGTACACAAAATATACCTATTTTTTTAAACAGATGGCACTACTTCGCGTGTTCAAACGGTTTATGTCTATTTATACTGTCAATTTTAAATAAATATATTGATATATTAGTACCTAGTAAAAAACTGTAGCCAATTTATAAATTTTACTAATACATAAAATAAGACAATATGGAAAAATATTTATTCCTATAATTTTACTAAAACTATTTACCTTCGTAGTGTTTGAAGACATTTTTATAATATAAAATTATACATTAGGAGAATTAAATATTTATTATAGATATAAGATACTCGTAGCCCGATTGTGTATAAATGAGTGAGATGATACAGAATTATTTGTAGATTTTCAAATATTTACCGTAATTTATGTGTGATATTGGAAACCATGTAGAAACCCCATATTTTTGGTTATTGGACATTAAAATACTAGATACAGATTTTATCAGATTAACCCACATATATTACAAAATATAATTAATTGAATATTTAAATAATTAAATTATGCATCGTCGAATAAATGTGCTTCCATGTGTTTTAAAAAAATATTATGAAAATAGATTGCTATAATTTAAAAATAATAGTGTTTGCTTTTATATTTCAAAATGTTAAATGTTAAAAAATAATAGTTTTTCGAATTATTATTAAAAAGTATCCAGCAAACTAAAAACATAAGTAAAAAATTGACCAACGAACTTGAAAATATCATGTACCTATTTACTCAAATATTGAAGGTTAATGTAAACCGCCCATTTATTAATTTATTATTACATAATTATGATATAAATATTTAGTACTTAGGCCATATAATCACACAGAGTAATCTATGAGCCGACATGTCATTTTAATCATAAAATATAATCAAACATTTTATTATTATACCTCAAAATACCATAATTATTGTTTAATTATATTTATGTTAATATGTATTATATTGTAATAGTTATATTTGTGATTGTTATTGTTTATTGAAATAATTATTCCATTATATAATTTTAAGCCGTATAGAATATGTATTCTCACATAATGTTTTTTTTTTATTTTTGAAAAAAATTTTTCGAATGTTATTTATTGTAGATTAAAGTCGTTGAAATATTTATTTCATTAAATGGTAGATATAAACTTATGTTTTATTTATTATAAATTAGATTACCTGTGCACGTTCGGTTCTCATCTGTGTGTATTTTCAAGAAAAAATATCGATTTCAAGAAGCTTTTAGGAATATTAGGCACGATTAGTAATGTTCATAAATTGCAAATCTATTCAAACCGCGCGTCAGTCAGATAATTGAAAAATAAGACACCTTTCTCTTTTTTCCACGCCGGCGTGCACCACTGCGGGTGGGGCGGAGGGAGGACACTGTCCTCTCTCGCTCGCGGCCCGCCTCCTCCTTAGCGAGCATTACTGCTTCGCAGAAGGAGGCGACCGCTTCCCACTCCGTCTCGCCCCGCAGCATGGCCGCGACCAATGCTGGGCGCGAGAGGTCTCCGCCTATCGCACCCGTGAGGACACGTCGGTGCCCTGCCCAAGCTGGGCAGTCTTGCACCGTATGCTCCACCGTGTCCTCCGGGCGATCTTGGCAGTGGTGACACCCAGGCGTTTCCTCCTTTCGCATCAGACACAGGTACCTCCCGAAACTTCCGTGTCCGGTGAGGACCTGCGTCAAGCGGTAGGTCAGGACGCCATGACTTCTCTCCAGCCACTCCTCAAAGAGGGGTCTTACCGCCGCAATTGCGGCGTGCCCGGCCTTCGGTCGCGACAGTCGTTCCTTCCATACTGCCCTGAGATCGCGCCGGAGCTCTTCCCGCCGCGCCTCGACTTCACGAGGCAGCGGGGTCACGCCCCGGCGCTGCGCCTCCACGCGCCACTCATAGACGCGCTGGAGGGCAGTCGCCTCCAGATCCCAGGGCAGCAATCCGGCAAGGAGGTTGGCCGATTCGCCGGCAATCGTGCGGTATCCCCGGATCATCCGGATAGCCATGACCCTCTGGCATGCGACCAGCTTCTGTGGTCGCGTCCGGATGCTCAGGGCCCACACAGGGGCCCCGTAGAGGGCCAGTGGTAAGCCCATTAGTAAATTTTGTTTTACGTCACAAATAAATAAACAAAAACGCGTCAACACGTGACGCGAAAACAGTTCCTCGTTCTTTTTTAGGGTTCTCCTAGTTTTAAGGGTTTTTTTTTTTCGAGCAGCGTCTGTTTTGCCAGATGTTCAACTTGTTAACACAGAGTTAACATTCCATTTGTTCGCCGACGCTCTCATTTTTTATGCAGTTGCACTATTACCAACTTACAAAAAACTTGACTGATCTTCTGTTCTGATAATGATGATGTCAAAACATGGTCACTACGCTACAATCTTACTACATGTTTGATTAATCCATCAAATACTTTTTGACATGGATTTGCAAATTGACACACTCCTTATATGCAATAATGATGTAACCGCGTGACCGCGTGGGCCCACGCCTTGGTGTCTAGGCTACAAAATAATGGATTTATTTATTGCTTAGGTGATAAAACTGGAGAAATACGTGGGTGTGGTATTGCTGATATGCCAATTATTATGATAGGTGTAAAACGTATGTTAGTATGGCGTGTAAAACTTGAAAGTGAGCCTGATCGTCATTCTTCTATATAATTTATGTATTTACAATCAATTGCTGTTCGTCAGTCTCGCCAAAACTCAAAAACGGCTGGACCGATTTGTGTGGTGGGTGATTTTGAGGCGCTACGAAGTTGGCCGGGTCAGCTATTTTGTTATATTTTTTGTGAGGCTAGTACATACGACAATTATTGAGTTTTTAGGTAGGTGCCCAAGAAGTGCCGAAAATAGGGGTGTGTCAACTGTGCTATGGCTAAACCAGGACCACTATTAATGGCCTGACCACTTGACCAGGGCGCTGCTAACGAAGATCAAACTGGGCGTATAAAAGGCTACTAATGTAATTTTTCAAGTTCACAATAAAATTTATAACTACCTTGTTCTCGGGACAAAAAATCATCATTTGTGTCCTCCCGCCATGGTTGGCGCGGAATCCCAACATCCTAAAAACAAAAGCCATCCTGTTCCTTCTGTTGTCCTTTATGTTCCGGGGTCGCAGTGTCCTTTGAAGGCAGTCCAGACGGAGGAAGTACTGGACTCTTGCATATTTTTCTTAAGTTTTTTTATTCTAAGACAAATTTGGTAGGTACCACACGATCTTTTCCTTTACCGTTTCAACTATATCCTTGAGTATTACTAAAATGGTGAACATTATCATTTATGCAAGAGCTTCCAAAAAAGGTGTCGCTAACGTAAAATCGAAAGTAAAGAAGATTTTGTTCAAAAATCGTACGAGTAGAAGGCAAACGAATCAATTTAATAATATGTAGGAAGAGTGCTTATAGAGCTGGTGACATTGGACGACATGATATAAGGATGTGCACGGATGTGACTGTTCAACGCATATTTAGTCAAACCCAGTTAGTTTTCTTTTTTTTTTTAATAAAATAAAAAAGCGTTTATTGACACAGAAAAATACATTCATTCAAAGTTGTTATTTAAGGGTAAGTGGCTCCATAAAATGTATTGCCATGAAAATACTGATACTGATTCCCGAACTAAGCTTAGCTTGTATTTCGGGAGACAGTGTTCAGTCGCAGGATGTGGTGGTAGTGTGTTAGTAGTGTGTGAGGATGTATGTGATGGTGTTTGAGTGTACTAAGTGTGAGGGTGATGTGTATGTGGTGAGGTGTGGTGTGATGTTTATACAATGTATGTCAGCAGGTCTTCAGTCTGAACATAGTCGAGTCCTTGCAGCCAATGAGAGACTTTGTTTTTAAGGTCATGTCTACTGCATCACCCTGCAATGTCCAAATCCTTATGGATGGTATTGTATAATTTACTACTGGTGCTGGTAAATTGTCTTTTAGCAAAGGCGGTCTTACAGGGAATGGTATGGCATACAGATCTTTTACTGCGTCTATTTGGATCTGAGATGGGAACATGTTTGTGTTTCCTAAGGACAGTTTTGAGCACAAAGAGCTGTCTCACCGTGAGTACCTGACAGTCCGAGTACAATTTGGTGGTCGGATACCTGTAGGGCTTTTTTGGTCATGGCTTTTTAGTCGGGGCCCCTTGGGAAGATTTGATTGGTATAATTTGAATGGGCCCCGACTGTGAGTGTGATTGAGTGAATTCTAAACTACTGGGCTTGTTTCTTTCTTTTTAGTTTTATTACGCAGTCGGGATTTTTGTTTTTTTTTTTAATATTTATTTTTTAGTTACTTCATTCAATGATAGTCTACAACATCGTGAAGATAAACAAAGATTAAGATTTAATACTTTTCATAGTATTTCTTGGTCATTACTATAAACAACATGATCTCACTTCTGACAGTGATTGGCATTTGGAATCAGTTTGATCTAAGGAATGCAATAGAATATAGATACAGTTACTGGACACAATATGACAGTACACAAATGGATCTAAGTAGGACACTTGACATGGAACTAGACAATAAAATAAACAGAGGTTTGTAATGCCAAAAACATATACCTAGTAGGTCATCATTTGCTTTTTTTTTTCTTTTCTCAATCGCTTTGTCACTGTGTGGAGTGACAAGAATGAATAAAGTAAGAAATGAGTTTGTAGGGGGAAGTTTAAAAGTGGCGCCTGTTACAGAAAAAATGAAAGGGAATCGTCTATCTTGGTATGGACATGTGATGAAGAGGGATGAGACTCACGTGACTAAGAGAGTGATGAGTATGAATGTTGATGGATGGAGAGGAAGAAAAAGGCTAAAGAAAAGATGGATGGATTGTGTAAGAAATGATATGAATGAAAAAGGAGTAAATGATGCTGTGACGTCTTATAGGAGAGAATGGAAGAAGAAAACGTGTTGCGCCGACGTATAAAATGGGATTAGGGTAGGAAAATGATGAATCGTTTTGTCACTGCTTAGAATCGTGACTTCGTTTCAATTAATTTATAGTTTTCTCCATCTGATGCAATCAGTAACCTGATGGAGTGCGGCGCTGATAGGTATGTATGTCGACTAATATTACCAGAAGACTTTCAGGACTTCCCTCCAGTCTTCCAGGAGACATGCCTTAGTAGGCTTTGAACAAGGAGGTTCTGTAGTTGATCTTTTAAGAGGATCCTCTGTGTGCAGATGGTGATCAACGGGGAGGTTTTAATGAGGTACGAAACCCACACTCTCCAGACTTATCCCCGAAGATCAGGCACAATCGAGAAGATCGGGTTGAAGGTTTTCTCTGAAAACAAATGGTCTAAGCCTGTTGTTGAGAAGGAGGATGGTTGGTCGTGAACAAAGTGCGACTTACATCTGTCTGTGTCCTGCTCGCAGAAAAGCGTGTGTTCCAGCACTGGGAATATTATCCGTAGATTACTGATTTGGAATAAACAAACTGTAGTGGCAGTGGGCTGACCATAAATTGTGAATGGACCGATAGCCGATGGAGCAGACAAGTAGTGGAGTACAGACCGCGTATCGACAAGCGTAGTGTAGGACGCCCCCCAGCTAGATGGACCTATAACATTCAGAAAGTGCCTGGGACACACTGCAAGTAGAAGGCAGGGGACAGGGTGATGTGGCGCAGCCTGTCGAGGCCTATGTCCAGCTGTGGACTGCGATAGGCTGAGTGATTGATTTATATTTTATGGTTGATAGTCATAAACACCTAATACAAATGCAGCCTTAGCCAATATTCATGCATCACATGTCACTAGTGGCCTTCAACGCGGAAATAAAAAGTTATTCGGCGTTAAATATTCATGGAATATCCACGTGCATGTGTCAATTGTCTGGGCTTTTGTTATTTTTTAATGTATTCGAGTATGTGAAGGTGAATATCAGAATCTCAATTTTTTGGCTATCTTTATATGAAACGTTGCCCCATACTAGGAATTTCTCCTGTGTCTTGGGTGCGTTTGTAAACATAACTACTTGTAGATCATACAAATATTTGTTCCGTGCGGGGATCGAACACGCTGTGCGCAGACTATACACCGTGACTTTTTAGTCGTCTTACAACAGCAGCCCAGGTCATGTATCCAATGACTAGAACACGTTTATAATAAAAAAAATAGGTATTTAAGAGATTTGAAAAATTTAAAAATAAAATTTTAATTCGTTATTATGGCGTAGGCGTAGTTAGAAACACCCTTGTCTCATAGAAAATGGAGATGGAATGATCTGCCCGACTATTGCGCTGGGTAGGTATACTCTACAGCTTGATACGTAAACATTTTAACAGGGTGTTCCATATTTGTAATGTACTATTTATTAAAAATAAAAAAATATTATTAACGGTTTTAAAAAAAACTCGCGTAAAGGTATTTTAGATCGGATACATTAAGTGGACCACTTTTGTAAGACGACTAAAAACATAGCGATTATTAAGTAATTAAAAATGCATGCGGAAATGCTACATAATACCTACCGTAAGTGACTATCATTCTGGATGTTCTTTCTTCTGCTTGCTAAGCAGATCAATCTGTCAGAATTTTTAATAGATTTTCAACTTTACCACAAAAGCATAAGTTCATATTCGATTAGGGTAATAACTTGACAGTTTCTACGTAGGTTTAATGTAGTGGCGTCTGTAGAATACGAAACATCAACATTTCTAAGCATAGGTACATTAATTATCATTCTGATAGAGATGTCCAAAGTTGTATATTACACTCCAAATCTATCACAATGTCAACATCAACTAGAAATTGAACCCGCTACCGATACGGTCACCGGCTCCTAAATGATCCAAACAAACATCATTGTGTAGGTTCGTGTCCGGTTTCTGAGAAGTACTTCAAAAGTACCTTAATACAAACAAACTATATGAAAAGTGCGAGCGGTTTGCTAGTGAAGGGTTCCGTATAACGCTGGAGACGCCCACGGCAACGGACGTCGCGAGGCGATTACGTCACGTGAACGTCACTAGGCGCGGGCATGCGGACCGCGAGTAATGGGCGACTCGCTGTCCGATCATGGACAATGCCCGGTCGACAGCGCGTCGTATTCCACGTGCGCCAGCTGTCAGCAATATGACGGGGCCCTTAGAGGGCGAGAGTCGCTGATGGACTCATTAGGTAACCGTGGCCCCGGAACATAAAGGTCTATCGAAGGACACCGTAGATTTTAGTCAGTACAAGTGTGACCGTGAAAAAAGGGGTTTTGTTTTCTTCCCATTTTTACTTTTTGATTTATTACATTTCTTTTTTTGGCGTATAATATTATCCAATGAGTCCTCTCTGTGTGGTGTGGACCACACTGTTACTTCAATAATAACTGCTAATACTAATAAGTCCTGGCCTAACTTTGCATTGAATGTTCAACGTGATTTTGGACTGAATATTGAACAGTTTTTTTTTCATCTAAGACATAAATATAAATATCTAGACTAAAAAGATTATTTTATTGTAGGTATATTCTTTTACAGAGTAATAGAGGAGGGTTTACGAAAGTAAACCCTCCATTTTTGGCATCCTATCACATAATTTTAATCTTCGCCGAAGTCCAGTTAAAATGTAACTTCTTCCAACAACATGATATATAAATCTAAAGGGCCATCTTAAAAAAATAAACAGTCAAGTAATGGCACATGTCCCACCATATTTAGTAACATTTTTGAACATTATACTTCGCCACATGGCAACCCGAAGCGGTTTCGCAAGATTCCTTTGCCGTACCCAAAAAAACGACCCTTATTAATTTCGATTTTCGAGTGTCTTCAGTTCTCTGCCTGACCTAATGACATAATTATTTTTGAGAGATCATCTCTCTCCCGTACGGCCAACTCTAACGAATTTACCCTACTACATAATATGTATAACCAGCTCAGGAGTATGAAAAATAATTGTACCAAGTTTCGTTAAAATCCGTCGAGTAGTTTTAGTTTCTATAACGGTCATACAGACAGACAGACAAAGATTTTACTGATTACATTTTTGGCATCAGTATGGATCCCTAATCACCCCCTGATACCTAGAAATATATTTCATGTACAGAATTGACTTCTCTACAGATTTATTTTAAGTATAGATAGACAGATGATAAAGCTGAAGAGTTTATTGGTTTGAACACGCTAATCTCAGGAACTACTTACTGGTTCGAATTGAAAAAGTATTTTTGCGTCGGATAGTGCATTTATCGAGGAAGACTATTTAACATTGCGCTACGGCCAATAGATGGGTTTGAGCAGAGCAAAATCCACGGAAAACACTGGTGTTTAATACTCTATTTTGAAATTGTTCTTTTGTCTTAGCTCATTGATATTTTTGAGACATGACAACGCATTGAATGATCGTCTCTTGTTAATTTTATGTCATGCAATCATTTGAAAGCGAAAACTGAAAATTAATCAACATTTAATAAATTAAAAATGTTTATAAGTCACAGAATTTGTTTTCTGTTCCTAGTTTATGTTTCTAAAATAGCAAAGAGTGTCTAGTACGAATTCTACTTATTTGGTCGTACTTCGTAGTTGAAGTATGTACTACGTAAAATGTATGGAAAATTAAAAAGCGTCTGTAGTGTACGAATGAGGAATTAACTTTATCCATCAAAATGTCAAAGTTCCCGTGTACTTTAGGGCCTAAGTAAGTACGAATACGGAACAATAATCGTTACAAAACTTAAAAAAAAAAGTAACTTAATATAACTCTTTCGTTTTGTTTTTAAGGGTCTGTTAAACAATATCGACAAGCCATAAAGATTTGTCAAATTCTTTTAGCTACTAGCTTGTGCCAGCAACTTCGCCCGCTAACAGGTAACTCAGGACCAAACTGCTTTCAACTGAACAAATTCTTAAAATAGGTCTCGTAGTTTTTCAGTTTGTTCATTACAAACATACACACACAATAATACAAATCTTTCCTCTTTATAATAATAATAATATCTAATATTAGTTTAGATTTAAAGTGGTAATCTACGGAACCCTAAACTTTAAACGTCACGATAACCGCCCGCCGGTCATCTCAAGCCAAACATTTGCTCAAACAATTAGTTATCTCTAACTGCGACAGTGAAAACTGTTAAAACTATCGTAATCTAACACTATCGCTGTCGGTAAACATAGGGGTTATGTGTTTGACGCAATTTTAGCTGTTAAAAGGTGTTGCATAATGCCTGTTTGAACTTGTCTTATGTTGGCGTGAGATTTTTGTGAATAGTTTGTGCCTGGCGCCTCTTGTCGTAATTTAAACTGAGTTGAAGTACTCTCGGCTAAGCGCAAGTAGGTACTACACTATTTACTATACTTTAATACCTCGAGAGCTTGAGGAGCTTGTGGCTAAATAATTACAGCCGTATAAACCGATCTTCCAGGTTAAGCCGCGCTTGCCGAGGTTGGTCTGTGGATGGGTGACCATCCGTCATAGCGAGTTTCCTCCGTGCCTCGGAAAGCACGTAAAGCCGTTGTTCTCGGCTGTCATTTGTAGATCTTTGACAGTCGTTACTGTTAGTCAGAAGCTCGTAAGTCTGACACCCAGTCTTACCATGGGGTATCGTATTTCCTGGTTACTGGGTTGTGGAGGTCCGATAGGCAGTCGCTCCATGTAAAATACTGATATTCAGCTGAATCTGGTTCGACTGGAAGCCGACCCCAATACTTATAGTTGGGAAAAGGCTATGCAGAATGATAATGGCAGATGATGAATAACATATTTGTTAAAAATTTATGGGGTTTTAACAGCTTAAAACTTTCTGGTTCAGCAACGGTTGTCGAGTTTGGATCGTGGTTGGGTAAATAGTAAATATTTATTCATCACTTCAGGACATCTTAAAGACTCGACTAGCCAAATTCAGTCGTTGATTGGTAACAAAGATCCAACTACAGAAGATAGAAACCGATGTAGTTTATTAATTTTCGAGAACCATTAAGTATGTTTCAAGTTATAATTAAAAGTTTATTTGTCAGATGAAGGTATATAACGATGCGACTTAAGGTAGCTCTACCTGTTTAATTGAAAAATAAGTCTATCGTTAGTGAGGTTAGGCTGCAAGCAAAAAACATGAATAAATCAATATCACATTTGTTTCTTTCGTTTCTAAATTGGTTATGAGAAATACTTGTGGGTTCACGTCAAATAAATAATGTTTTTAACTAGATAGGGTGGGCGTTTCCTATTTGATTACTCCGAGAAAAAACATCGATATCTTTGAAGTTGATAACGGACCTGGGCTCTAAAAAGGCTGCACGTGTGCAATGCATATTATAATTATCTTAATCATATTAATACGAATTGCAAAATGGTGTATAGTGTGAAATAGTATATTGCACACTAGAAGTAACTTACAAACAACAAAAAATCGCGATTTTTTAGAACATACTATTATGATTCCGTACGAGAAATCGATCATTATGGAATCGACCCCGTGAAACGCATTGCAGCTGTCGATTTCTCGGCTACTGCGTGAACTGTACTTTAAATTTATCTGCATTTTGTTATTTTGGATGCACAATTGTATAGATGTAGAGAAAGAGGAAGTCCAAAGAAAAGATATTTAAATAAGGCATAGAATTTTATATAAGGACTTGACGTCTGGCAGGAGAGAATAGCCGTAGAGGTAATATAAAATTGGACAAAACAGGAATAAAATTTTTAGCCTCTGCATGGAGGACTCAAATTCATAGCATCCACAGAAAAGTCCGGTTAAGCAGCTCACAACCTCTGACGTGAGAGAAGCAATTAAAAAAAAATTGGGACACAGAAAGCATTTTATTCTTTAGTCGACTTTTTTATTTTGAATCAAGAATAAATCAGAAGAAAACGTGTTGAAAGAATGGGACAAGCCCTGAAAGATGATAATGGTGGCGAATTTATATGTATGTAAGTATACTTGAAATAAATATTCTCAAAACACGCCAAAATAACCCAATAATCCCGGCTTATCTTAGCCAATACTCTCGAATGGAATCCCGTTGTGTTCGCAGTACCTCGTAACCTCATAGACCGAGCTAGTTTTCATAAACTTGTTCTTACACTGAAATAGGACATTGGAACATGTCCTGAGACATTCCGCTTAGTCAGCCGTAATGTCCGTGGTGGGAGAGAGGACATAGATTAATGGGTAGAACGGACATGGACACGTATTGTGCCTATTGGAGTATTTTGTACGTTGTAAAATCATCAAATGAGTCCTCCCATCCCGGGCAGGGCGGGAGGGACTGTAAGACTTGTACTGACTAAAATCCACGGTGTCCTTCAATAGCCCTTTATGTTCCGGGGTCACGGTGAGGAAATAAATCCCGCGACCGCGGCAGGCTTTGGCCCTCTGAGAGGGGACCCCGTCATTTCGCTTTAGATAATAAATGAACGCACTTACAACCACGGCTTTTCATTTTATAATGTTGTAGGTACCAAGAAATAACGAAATTTAGAGATAAAACAGTTTATTAAGTACAGCTATTGTCTCTTCTGTCATAACTAAAATTAGGTATTTTACCATTGTACTAAACAACTGAATCACAGTGGCTTTATTAAGAACATTTCATACATCAAAAAGGCAAAATAAACATGGTACCTACTTAATTTTTATAGACTGAATTACGAAGAAAACGAATCAACCCATCATTAACCCGCAGTCGCATCTGTCGATAAAACCCAAATCTGTGTCAAGACAGAGACGGTGCAGTGCGAACGCGACCGAAATAGATTCCGCTGCGCACGCGCACGCCTCGCACTCCTGCGCAGAGTTGTCCAAAACAAGGATCCATAGATCCATGGATCTTTCTCAGTGAACCTCAAAGACTTTATCAAGTGGCTGTATGAATTGAGATGGATCCGTGATTTTTGAACGAAAGTGCATTTTTTTGGATATTATTTCTGTTACAATTTTTGTGAAAATGCGCTTGTGTTTCGCTGTGTGTTTGTTCGTCTGCGTGACCTTGTGTCCAGATGCTTATGGTAAGTTCATTAATATTTTCAAAAAATTTGGGATTCTGTAATTAATTTTTGGAGTGTGGCGAACTGGCAAGGATGGAAGGATGTATGCCACCAGAATTGAAATTGTGATTTATAATCACAGCATCGTGTGCTGTGATTTTTATGTGATAATAAGTTGATATTTATTATTTTATTTGTTAAATACATGACATACTTATATTTTAACTATTATTTAGTTTTAAGGTATTTTAAATTCGTTTTAGGTGAATTACTAATATAAATTAAAACGAATTTAAAATATAATTGATTGATATTCGAAAAAAAAAATTTTAAGGCAATTAAAAGCAGCCGAACGTGAAAATCACATAACTAAGATGCATACTTTTATTAACATTTTAAAACTTACGTGTCAAAAAGCTCTTTAAAAATTCATATCGAAATTAATATCTATATTAATAATTCAACTGCCGTTGTACCTAAATATTGTAATTAAGTGTTTCATTACACCCCATATTAGGATCATGTTTTCAGATTCTGTTACATAGCATGCATAGGTATCTATTTGCAAACTGATTCCTGCTATTGTTTCATTTTTAAATATACATAGTATAATAATTAACATTTAATATGACCGATTTTAGTACAAAATTTGTTTCCACATGACCTTTTTCATTTATCTTAATATTCTTTTATCTGGGTAAGAAACACACGACGAATTTACCCGTCTTTTTCAGGATAAACATATTTAAGTTAAAAGAATAATATCTTTTAAATTATTATATTTAAACATTTCTCCAAAATGTATTCATACTAGCGTTAGCCCACGGCGTAGCTCGAGTGAAGTTCGGTAATTATACCACGGGAACGTCATAACGTCAGGATAAAAATATCCTACGACTTAATTTAGGTTAAAAACTATGTGTGTACCAAATTTCATCCAAATCCGTTCAGTAGTTTTTGCGTGAAAGAGTAAATAAACATCTATCCATCTATCCTCACAAGCTTTCGCCCGTCCCGGCTTCGCACGGGTGGACATGATATTATAGTCTATGATACTTGGGGTAAATGTATCTTTCGAATGGTGTAAAATTTTTTGAAATCGGCACAGTAATTTTTGAGTTGATTCATTACAAACATACACACACACAAATTAAAATCTTTCCACTTTGTAATATTATATTATATTGTATAAGTGTAGATTAGGAAGATGTTATAAGCTTTTCATTAAAAAAATATCCCTTGGAGATGCTCTAATGTAATTGTTTATCTGTAATTATACAAGAACGCATGATTAATGAGTAGGCTGCAAACATGTGCTAATCACTGCGAGCTCAATCAATCTGTAGAGATAACAGGAAAATACATCGTTGTCACTATGATAATGGGCCAGTAGTTTAATCAGTAGTTATGTGGTGACAGATGATTAAAAAAATCATCATCATCATCATCAGCCTTTAATTTTCCCACTGCTGGGACACAAGCCTCCTTTCTTGTGAGAGGGAGTGGGCCATAATCCACCACGCGGGCCAAGTGCGGGTTGGCAGATGTCACATGTCTTCGAATTTTTGGTTCTAGGACATGCCGGTTTCCTCACGATGTTTTCCTTCACCGTTTTGAGAGCAGTGGTGATGAAACAAATTACACAAAGTAATGCGCCTGGCGGGGTTCGAACCCACGACCTACAACTCGTAAGTCGGGACCGAAACCACTGGGCCACCACTGCTAAAAGAATATGGGCTTTTAACTATCCGTTAAGTTCGTAAGGTTCTGATATAGCCTTGAGCATTTACTTGTAACAGAACATCGAGCATTGGCCGTTTTTAATTATAGCGAAGTGAATAACAGAGCCAAACACCTGGACGAACATTTTCGTACGCTGGAAAACGCTCTAGTCGATGGTTGTCAAAATATTTTTTCTTCATGAAGTTATGACACTTGACAGTCGGCTCATCAAGAAGGTGGCCAGAACGTTCGTTACGAACGCTCCCGTTTGTTTTTCTCTAATATAACATTTACAAGAATCTCACTATAAGTGAATGCTCAAGTTTATCAGCGCCTTTATTCATACAAATGGTTACGGTTGTTTGATCAGTAGTTAAGTAAACCATTCGTTATATAACGAATAGATAGATTAGATAAAGATTTCTTAACCATTAAAAAAAATTGTTTTAGTATATTTTTAATTATAGTTAACTTGAAGCTACTGATTTCACTAGTGCACAAGTGTTTTTCCTTTAAGTGGCCGTGTACTACCAAAAATTCAAAATTACAAGGAACACCGAAAATTATTTAAATGAGTCCCGTTATGATATACCTATATGAGTCCCAGTACTTTTTAGAGATTCTCGTGACTCCTCTGAGTATTTTTCAACACAGTTGAAAAAGCATTTTAATTGGCACAGTTAAAGTTACATGTTGGGAAAAAAGTGCAGAAAGATAATGTTTTGAAATCAAAAACTCTAAAAATACAATAATTAAAAAAAAACGACATTACCCACACGTTTGAACGTTTGACAAACATTAAATGTCAAAGTATATAATGTCTGAATAGAGGTTTAAAGTTATAGATAGACAAAAGACATTTGAAATTGTTCCTATTTTAATTTAAAATTATTTTTATATCTAATCTAATATCGGCCACTGGCTGGAAGATCATTTATGTAGTTTTAATAAAAACAAAACAAAATAGCACACAATATTAATTGATCAAGTTATTGCAATTGCATTCCTAAGGTTATGAGTTCATAACTGCTTTTAAATTGAACTGTTGATGACTGCCCTCAAGTACAATCAACATCAGAAGTGGTTGAATGATGACTGTTTAGTTATGACTGTACAGTTTCGGTTACAAGTGTGCTAAGTGCAAGCCATTTAAGCTCTTGTTAGCACCTCCTGCGGGGGTATCATTGTTCTTTAACTTAAGGAGTTTATGGCAATAGTTTAAAGGTCAGAATCGTGTGACCTTTTTGTTGCCAAACAGCAGTTTACAACAATGATTGACTGTTACTTCACGTTTACTCCAAGTTTGACTGAATCTTTAAAACTGAATAAAGCTTGTGTTATGTCTACTACATACTTTAATTTACAAGTTGTCAAAATTATTGTGTGTACAAAACTTAGTTTCGAAGTAAAAAAATTGTATAAACAATGCCTGTGTAAAACAAACTTACACATATTTTAATTAAGTTATAAAATATATTAGACATAGTTATATTGGACAGGTAGGTAACCTGGGACCTAAATGATCATTTCATTCCTGAACACTTATATTAAAAATATTTTTTTACCAAATGAAGACAGACAAACGAGGAATAAGCAATAATTGTACTTAGGTAATTTAAAAATAACACTACACACATTTACTTTTCCTCCCGACTGCACAAACACAAGAAATAAAACAAAAACAAATTCAGTACAGAAAGCCATTAAAACAAAGTGGTTCAAGTAGCAGCTGATAGATGCACCGTGTGGGATGAGATGCTTTAATGGTGGTTGTACACTCTCCGAGAACTCTCTTTATTTTCACTCTCGAAACGTCTCACAGAAGATCGAAATGGGACATTGCTTGGACGGAACCATGAGAGATTGCGAAAAATACTCATACGAGATTTTAATGAAAGATTAGAAAGCAACGTTGTATTTTTAAAAATAATTTTGTCAGGGACTGAACATTAACACTCAGGTTGAAAAAAAGATCTTAATATTCATTTACCATTCAACAGTAAAATTAGGATGAAAAACAGTAAATTAAATCATTAATTTACTGTTTTTCATCCTAATAAATTTAAACTTACTAAAACTGGCAAACTGAAGGAAAGAGTTAATTTTATGTTACGTTTAATCACGCTGCTGCTTCTATTGGTCTTAGCGTATTGCTTTATAGCCTTCCGCGATAAATGGTATATCCAACATAAAATTAATATTTTTTCGATTCGCACTATCAGTTCCTGAGATTAACGCGTTCACCTAAACAAATTATTTAGCTTTATAAAATTAGTAAGCGTAGATTGTGTTATAAAGCAAATGATGCGATTTAAAAAAAAAAAAAAACAAAATTAAAAAAAAAACATCATCATCCACAACCACTAGAATAAAACACTCTCTAAGCAGTTTCACACTTCGTCTCGTAATGTCTCGACGGGAAGAGTGTACAACCACCTTAACGATTAAATGGTGAAGATCTGTTGAGAGCATACGTTCTGATTAAGTTTTATAATGGCTTAGTTTTATTGAATTGCTCTTACATTTGATAATCACGTGTGAGATGAAGATGTTCCAGGTAAAAAAAAAGTATGAAATAGTTTGTATCCTGTTTGATATTGTTCGGTTGATTCAGTCGATAGGTTTTCTATATATAAAAATCAATTCCAATTTTCATTGTAATTTTATAACTTAAGAACGAGCTCACCTATCCAAACCAAATGTTTAGGCTTTGTTTGGACTATTAAGTAGATGGTTTATGTGAAGTTAGCACAAAATCGGTAGAGCGGTTCTTTATTTATCACTTTTATTTGGAACAAATGAATTCAATCATTCGGGTCATTTTATTAATGGGGATGAACTCTTAACCAATGAGAGCCCCAAACGCGGTTGATATTGATGATAGAGTATCGTAATGACAACTTATGGTATGTGTACTGGATAGGATAGGTCGCGGGCAACGGATGGATGCAAGTGGCGAATTGTCGTTCGGCGTGGCGGTCTAAGGACGATAAGAAAGGAGTCGGTGATAATAAAATTCCATGCTTATACAATCGTAAGAACAGCCAACTTAGATCATTGTTCAATAGAATATAGGTCTTAAATAAATCTTTCTTGTTCTTCTAAGGTTACAAATCTTAATCAGAATATCCCACGCAAGATAATTAGCGGTCGCTGCATGTCTATTTTTATCGTTGATTAAAGCATTGCTCATAAGCTAAGTGCACAGAGTAATTAGTTATGCAAAGAGTATTCTTAGAGTTCTAGGAGATAAGCATATGTCCGATGGTTAATTATACAAGCAGTAAACAATTAAATACATCCGTAAACAGAATAAAATGTGTCTGGTGGTTGCCACTGTTGATTCTGGCTTTCAGGATCAGGACTTAGCCAAAAAGGTCAGTCAGTGTTAGTGCGGCTTTTAAGTTGCAGCTAACTTGTATTCGGGAGATGTAGACTTTTACCATTACTATCATCAAGGTAACCTACCTGTATTTAAACGGCGTAATGATGTGTATTTTACAAAAAATATCATCACGACAAAGATGTAGAAGGATAATGAACCGTTTTAACATTAAAGCGTAAAACTCAACAGCTGTACTTACGACCTTTTGGTCACAATACCTGAGTGGTCTTTTGAACGTCAGAACGTGTACATTTGTTGTCAATTTTATTGTGTTCATTTAGACGATGCGAGAACTTGCATGCATTACGTGGACTATTGATGGACAACGAATTCAATTGATCAAATAAATACTGCAGTTTATCGAAATTTGCGATAAAGTTCTTGCTTTGTCTAAATTATGTTTAATTTTAATTTAAAAAATAAACCTATGCAGGCCAATGTTTTGTCCATTAAATAAAGTATTGGAGAAATACTAATATTCTTCTGTAATAAACATCAGAAGTCAAAACAACAGATTTTAGATTTTTTTGTCTTTCTAAGGCCCGCTTGCACGAACCCGAGTTATCTTTTAAACTCAGAGTTAGTTGCTAACACGAGGTTAAATTGAGAATATTGCAAGTATGACAAACTGTCAATTTAACCTTGTGTTAGCAACTAACAAGTGGGCCTTTTTTTTTTTAGCGTGGTAAAATCATCAAATGAGTCCTCCCACCCCGGGCAGGGCGGGAGGGACTGTCAGACTTCTACTGACTAAAATCCACGGTGCCCTTCAGTAGCCTGTTATGTTCCGGGTCACGGTAAGGAAATAATCCCGCGACCCCGGCAGGCTTTGGCCCTCTGAGAGGGGGCCCCGTCATTATGCTGACGCTCTTTGAGGCGCGCGTGGGACACAACGCGCCGTCGACCCGGGCATGGTCCATGATCGGGCAGCGAGTTGCCCTTTACTCGCTGCCCGCATGCCCACGCCTGCGGTGGCCGGAGATTGTCTGCTGACGTCCGACGCCGCGGGCACCTACCAATGCGGTTGGGGCGGAAGGAGGACGCTGTCCTCTCTCTCTCGCGGCCCGCCTCCTCCTTCACGAGCATTACTGCTTCGCAGAAGGAGGCGACCGCTTCCCACTCCGTCTCGCCCCGCAGCATGGCCGCAACCAATGCCGGGCGCGAGAGGTCTCCGCCTATCGCCGCCGTGAGGACATGTCGGTGCACTGCCAAGCTGGGCAGTTTTGCACCGTATGCTCTACTGTGTCCTCCGGGCCTTCGGCCTCCGGCTCGCAGTGGTGGCACCCGGGCGTTTCCTCCTTCCCTATCAGACACAGGAACCTTCCGAAACTTCCGTGTCCGATGAGGACCTGCGTCATCCGATAGGTCAGGACGCCGCTGCCGTGACGTCTCTCCAGCCATTCCTCAAAGAGGGATCTTACCGCCGCGATTGCGGCGTGCCCCAAGTGGGCCTAAGAAATTTTTGTTATTAGGTATGTATTTTAAGTATTCACCCAAAAATTACTGCATAAAATTCGATGCGTTTTATTTATAGGTACTTTTATTAATGTTTATTTTTTAAATGTTAGTTAATTAAATGTTTTAGATGCAGTCATCGACTAGGTATTTCCTGCTTGGTTTTGCACTCGCATTCTAGAGTTATATTTAACATCAGAAAAGCACCAATACAATGAAGTTCGACAAAGTTCCGGCGAAACAATTTAACTTTTTAACAATGATGAATTATGACATTGAAAATGCACAATGGTTGAGCTATCGACTGTTGTGCTGCGACTCGTACATTCGATTCCCGCACAGAAAAAACATTTGCATATAGTATGTACCATTTAACATGGCAATAGAGGTCATTCACTCCCTCCTACCAAGTTTTTCATCACTAAGCGATAATGACACTTATTGTTACCTAAAACTACTAATAAGCGATAGTTGCTTCTATCGCTACAGTATCGTGGTACCAGCCTGCTTGACAAACAGAGGTTGTGAATCTTGTGTTGCTCTAATTCAAAATTATTATTTTTTATTTCTAGAAATCAAATTGTGTGCTTATAAATTTACGCGTGACGTAAAAAATGTTCCACTGTGTGTGACGGATTTAATGGATGTAGTGATAGGTAACGGCCCTTTTCTCGTCATATGTATTTTCGTCAGCGCGCGGATCATAGTACATTTTCAAAGTCGATTGTATGTTTGTTCACGATTATCTCGCGTTTGTCTGAACCGATTTTCATGCGGTTTACGGAAAAATGTTTATTACAGTCTAGGGAAGGTTTTAATATACAATAATAATGGATGTCTTGTGACGTTGCCCGCATAGATCCGTTTTTGTTGCTCGCTTGGATATAAATTTCTAAAGTTGCCGATTATACGAAGATTTTTGTTGAATGTCTGAACTAAAAAGGGTAAAATAAAAACTTTTTGAAAAAAGTACCGACTTCAAAAACAAATGCAAAAAAGTGTAAAATAACTTTTCTTTCGGAAGTCGGTGGCAATAGTCAATGACATAAAAAAAAAGCCACCGACTTCCGAAAGAAAAGATATTTTACACTTTTTTGTATTTGTTTTTGAAGTCGGTACTTTAAAAAAAAAAGTTTTATAAATACTAAGGGTACAATGGCGGTCTTATCGCTAATAGCGATATCTTCCAGACAATTATGATGGACTTGAAGAATCTTAAAAAATTGAGGGTAGACAGTGATGCACATCAAATAATAGATAACCGATAATATAAATACAATACACACAAACATTAATAATAAAATAAAATACACATACATACATAAATATAAATATGTATTATTAGAGAGAAAGGAAATGATTTAAGACTAAGCTTTTAAAAGAAACCAGTGACTTGGCTTGTCTTACTGATACAAGCAATGCATTCCACAAACGACAGCCTGGACTGTGAAAGAATCATCATAAAAAAATGTGGAATGCGCGGCATCAAAAGAATCAAATGTATATAGGTAATTATGTGTATACAACGTGTAACGTTAATAGCGCAAAACCTCTCGTGGAGTAACTCAGCCCATGATGTTACTGAACAATGTTTGTTCAAAAACTTTCGGAAAAAAAAATAAAAAAAATGATTTTTCATACTGATGGGCTCGATCATTTTCTCATTTTTAATGAAAAATCTGTTTTTTTTTTTTTTTTCCAAAAGTTGTCCGTAATTGCCGATTTATCAAAATCATCAACTTTTTGGAGAACGTTTGGTCCTTTTCCTTTTACCTTCAGGTTGCGTTATTTTATGAGTATTTCTGTATTCACGTAATACCCGATATATCGATCTCTCACTCACCCCACATATTTCTGACGTACGTTTGACAAGATCATGGTTAGTTAAATATTTATCCTCGGGCTTTGTGTTTTGGACATATTTAAAAATATTAATAATCATAAGACGTTCTCCGCTGGTGAGAATCGTCTTCTGTCTTTTTGCTGGCGGCGATGTGAACGGTATCGATTCCGAATCTTCTTGAGGTTGGAATATGTTTGGACGACGACGGCGTTTACTGGTTTCACCAGTAGATGTTCCAGCTTCTGGTTACATGCTTCTTTACAAGCAACAAATGAAGTAACAATAACAACACAGAACACAAAAACAAAACTGTAACAAACTCAAAAACGATAACATTAAAAGCAAAGAAATTATAGCACAGACCCAAAGAGATTTAAAAGAACCTATAGAGCGGGCATTGGGAAAATTGTCATACAAAATTATTGATGCCGTGTGTCAGTAGCACAATCTAGCGTTGCATAGCAACGCGACTACTATACCGAGCGACTTTTACCTAGTGGTAAAAAGTTTTGGATCACAACTTTCTTCGTGATGTCCCGTCTATTGCTCGTATTTAGTTTAATGTCTTTGCACAGACCGAACGCAAGCGAACTTCCACACGGAATGTCAAATCTAAATGGCGGCTGCTGCCGGGGGTGCTGCACCCCTGACGCGATGACCTCGTAAAACAAAAACGACATAAGATCAAAATTAGCATTTTCTGTGATGAAATAGTTTTTGTAATTTATTTTAGGAAAAATAAGGTGTTTTTACCATCCTGATATCAAAAGAATATTAATACACTTATATCCATACAATATGCACTAACTTTATATTTACTCAGTATTGTATTATAGGTTAATGCAAAATTATATGATGCATAATAATATACTTACTTTTTTTAAATTGTCTCAGTGTGATAAACTTGTGTAAAAACGAAAATACAATATTTAAAAAGAAATATTTCGTAGGGTACGTTTGCTAGATTTTCTATTATTTTGGGTTGTGCATTGTGTTGTTTTTGTGGTAATTTTTTATGTATTATGAGACTCAAGCGATGTCAGTTTTGCGACAGTTTGCGACAGATTTGTACGGGTGAAGAGGAAGTATCGCTAATATTGAGATATCGGGATGAAAGTCGGAGCAATGACCGCTTTTGCCGTGTTAAATGGCACATACTATAGTCTAATTTATAAATACAAGTACATACGTGTTTCGGGTTTGGTTGTTCGTGTATGTGAATTGAAATGTTTGTAAACGTACCCACGATACAGAGGAAATTCAAAATGCGGGCAAAGAAAAATACTCATCTAGTCCATTTCATCTCTATTTACGCAGACATTGTATGACTTTGTCTTGGTCCTCAGCTTAATGTTATTTAAAACAAAAGAAATACTAATTACATTGTCAGAGATAGAGCCAGGAATTGATTATGCTTCATTTGAAGCTGTCGCAACGTTTAGTTTAGTATCTGAGATTAGAATCGTGCCCGGTTGATGGTAATAAGCTCATCTTATCTAGCATCTACTTTATTGTGTACGAAGTTTTATTAAGTATATATCGTTTCAGTAAGTATCGGTTAAGAATCTTCTATCAGTCTCTTACAATAACATAACATGTGTGAATTGAAACAACCCCAGTAATGGCGCATTTACAGTAGGTCGGTCACCGAAGGCGGCGGCCGCATTCGGTTTAACTGAGCTGCGGGCTGCGGGCGGCGGGCGACGGGCGGGGCACGGCGCACTCGACACAGACAACGGGCTCGACCGAATACGGCCAAACCGAATACGGTCTAACCGACTAATGTAAATGCGCATAAGTGGTTAACATTACTTGTGTAGGGGTTGTTTCGCTCGTTAGTTTCTAGTTTTAACTTAAGCAGTTTCTGCTTTTTCTTCTCCATCATTGGTTTTGAAAAGACACATAAACATACACACATTATTTTGTTAACTTGAAAATTAAGGCAATTACAGCCTTACTACAAAAACTTTAACATCTGTTGAACACTTGTCTAAAAAAAGTGTGTCTGCAAAACGGACCTTATTTCAACGTCATAATCTGAAATTTTTTTAGACAAGTGTTCAACAGACGTTTAAAAGTTTTTGGGGTACCACAGTAGCTGTTTTATTAGACGTTATCGTTACGTCCGTGGCCGTGGGAATGTCTCATCAGATACCTAACTAACTTACATGTAATAACTTCGCAAGCAATTTCTTGCAACGTGTAAATGGGTCTTTACTGATTTTAGTCAGTACAAGTCTGATAGTCCCATCCCGCCCTGCCCTGTGGGAGGACTCATATTATGATGATTTTACCACGGTAAAAAAACAAAAAAAAGTATATTAAGTGATTGAGCTTTTCTGCTAACCCCGTAACCAATAAAGCTTGAACATACTCTCGTTTTAACAGATCGTAACACTTTATAAGTGTCGTTAAAATCAGGTCGCTGAAGTTTCTCCTCGATTGAGATTATATCGTTCTGCTCCTGCGCAAGAATTTAAAATAAACTTTATTCTTAATACAACAGGGTTTGTTATTGATTGGCAATTATTTGTGCTGGTTTATGTTACACTTTCAGTGTTCCGTATACCAGTTTATAAAAAGGGGGTTCTTATTTCACATTTTATGAGCTGTTAAAGTGTTACTGACTTGGTAGCTAGCTACTGGAGAGTGGGTCTTATTTAGTAACGGGTATTTAGGAAATATTTATCATTGTTCTCCCCCCCCCATTTATAGCCTATGATCGACTCTAAGGTATTACGTATCCCTTTTAGAGGGCCAAAGCCTGCCGAGGTCGCGGTACTTATCGAATTACCTCACTACACACACTACACACTAAATCATAGCATTTATTTCAAGTAGGCAAATTACAGGCACTTTTGAATTATCAAAAGACAAAAAATAAAAACAGTTCGAAGATAGTTATGGTGCTACATTCCCAGTCACAAGACATAAAAACTGTGAATTCACCGTAGATGCCCGCCCATTCCAAGAAGCAGATCCCTATGGAGAAGAACGGGCAAGAAACTCCATGGACACTCTTTTTAGATCGCCAAAATTATTACAGAACCTTTGATAAATCATTCATTTTCAGATGGTACATTATGTGAGAACGATGTAACAAGTTAAAAAGTGTCCAAAGGAAAATAAAAATCCTGTTTCTCAAAATGGCAAATGCTCAAAATCAAAAATTTTCAAACAATTGGAAGCACATTTTTATTTAGATTTTTAGAGAATTTGCCATTTTTAGAACTTCTCCTTTGAGGCTCGATTTCCATTTTGAGAATTACGCTTTCTGCACCTAAATCTATTTCTCCATACATCCATCAATACCTCTATGTCCCATTTCCTGAAACTCATTAGGTAATTAAATCGTTATTAGGTCACAGAATAGCATAAATAACTTCAGGTCATTTACCCGAAGCTAAACTCCTGAAATTGATCATTTCCTTCAGTTAGCAGTATGAGGTAATGCAGTACTTATACCAATTTTCATCGGTTCGTTGTTAAACAGCTTTTAAATTTGCTCTATATGGGGTGACTGGCAATTAGTGTACGATACTTAAACACGTGATTGTGCTCATGATAACAAACAATTTTTATTATGAAAAAAAAAAATGAATGTTAAATAAATCTGCTGTTCAGTACATTGTATGCCTAATGTACGGAACAGCTGATATTTTTTTCACGATTTCGGCTTTGCTCCCATGATAAAAATTGTTTATTATCATGAGCGCAATCACGTGTTTAAGTATCGTACACTAATTGCCAGTCACCCCATATAGAGAAAATTTAAAAGCTGTTTAACAACGAACCGATGAAAATGATGATAGTTGTGGTGTTTAGAAATTAAATATATTGTGATATTTCTCGAATCTAAATAGAAAAAAGGGGTAAAATTACTGACTTAAAACTTTATGATATTTTTAACCGACTTCAAAAAAAAAGTAGGTTCTCAGTTCGACCTGTATGTATGTATGTATGTATGTATGTATGTATGTATGTATGTATGTTTGTCCGCGATTATCTCGCGTTTGGC
This sequence comes from Agrotis clavis, assembly GCA_954870645.1. Classification (NCBI taxonomy): domain Eukaryota; kingdom Metazoa; phylum Arthropoda; class Insecta; order Lepidoptera; family Noctuidae; genus Agrotis; species Agrotis clavis. The sequence goes on from OX940943.1 coordinate 2,978,782, forward strand.
TGAACGGATTTTGATGCAGTGTAGTTTCAGGAAAGTGTTCATTACATTCTGGAGAAGGTTTTAGTATATAACACTAATAGATATCTCGTGACGTTGCCCTATGTATCCAGTAAGACACTGTGTGTGTCGGGGTCAAACGCCTGCTGGGATCGTGGGACTGTCTACCAGGTAACCGTTACCCTGTAACATAGATTTTAGTTAGTACGAGTCCAACAGTCCCTTTCTATCCTAGGGTGAGATGCCCCATTGGATGACTTTTCCGCGATACAAAAAAAAAAATTCACGTGAAAATCTCCTTTTGTAGCAGGCCGTTTAGAATCTGTAAGAAAAAGTAAATTGCCTTTATGACGGATGTTTTATGATTGCCGAATTCTCCTGAACTGAATCCACGTTAGACGATGAGGGGTGTTAGGTATGTTCGTTACGGAATTTCATGATTCGGTAGCCGCGCTCAGAGCCCGCGATAAAAGCTATGCAATAGCTTAACAAGTGGTTTCTAGTCAGTATAAGTCTGACAGTCCCTTCTGCTCCACTCAGGACTCCAAGGAGGACTGTCTGTGATTCTCCATAACCTGCATAATACAGCGATATTCCTCGATAAGACTGGTTGTGACAACCAGTCTATTTCTCAGCTTTCAGTTTTATCAACTTGTCAAGAACTAGAACACCTGATGTGGAACACCAAAAGCCCAGCTTTAGCTATAACATAATATACGAATGACGTCTTACATACTGAGTTTTGTTTTGTTGACGCAGTCGCAGAGTGATCGAGTGCTACCCAGCGGGTTTCGATCCTCATACGAAACGATTTCTATCTTCGTAAACACACCCATGATACAGGAGAAAATCCTAGTGTGGGGCAATGTTTAAAATAAAAAAAATAATAAAACAACATCAAATTCAAAATCCGTGGCGTCGGTGTAAAGAACAGTGGCAATTCACACATACTAACACGACAAGTGACTTCAATTTACAATAAGTAGGTAAACCAAAAGATTCCCACGAAAAACCAGGGACCATAATATGCATAAGTACCTTCTTAAGTACTCAAATTTATTCACATACTGACCTAAATAAATATACAAGCTTTAACAAATATTTATGTTTACGTCTTCTCGCACTTGACCGTATTTTTTCTCGTACTTTACAATATCTGGGCCACAAATGCTGCTGACCCACTTATCACGCTTATTTCGAACATTTTGATTCATCGACCGTAATTTGTTTATTTTGACCAGAATCTTGAATTTATTACTACACCATGTGTTGGACATACGTGTGGAACTAAATAAGATTTAATTATGGAGTCGTTAGAATGTTACTTGGGATTTACCGATTCAAATAGAAGGTGCCTTCAGTAAAAAAGTTCAATCCGTTTACTTTAAAAATGTCTTAGGGCCTATTCACACCACGTTTTTTAAACGCACCGTAGACGCGTGATTTAGAACCGCGGGCCGCGCGTCGAAGGGGCGCTTTTATCAAACAGAGCAGTTTGAAGTCGTTTGTATCGTATCAAACGCGCGGCACCGGGCGGCGCGTCTGTATCGATTCAAACGACAGGTGTGCAAAGGTCTACCTACAGGCTGCGTCTGACTTGCGTGCGCTACAAACGCGCGTCAACGCCGCGTTAAAAATTCGTGGTGTCAACAGGCCCTTAGAAACCCAAATGTTTGAAAAGCAGTCGTTATGGCTTTCAGACCGGCAGTCGCTCCTGGAATTTGTATTATTGAGTGATCTACTAACCCAATAAGATCAGAATTTGCATTGCATTCGACTGTATCAATCAAAGATTTTTTTCACACTTCTTTTTCCAGTAGACTCTTATTATCAGAATAATATAGTCGACATCGACTTTCGTTGCCATACCTATAGGTACAAAAAAAATAGAATAGATTCCTGTCGATTAAATTTTTTTTAGCGTGGGTTTGTTTCCCGGGTCGGGCAAAAAGCGCTATTGGGTTTTTCTATAAGATTTTCTCAGTAACTAGAACCCCGAGGTTTGGTAGTTGACAGTATGATACCCCCTGCCTCGGAAAGCACGTTACGCCGTTGATCATGCGTCCGATCTCTCTCCGGTCTTGTCTGATTGTCAACTCATCGGAACTATGAGAGTAAAAGAACAGAAAGTGCACTTGCGCCTGCGCACATACTTGTGCATATGTGTGCACTATAAATGTCTGCACAGATGGCTTATCTCTGTTGAGATTTGCCGCCCCGTGGCCGAAATCGGTCAGCAGGAATGTATTTCTTTGTAGAGTATAACAAGACCTTGTTCCCACATATTTTGTTTATCAGATAACTGGTAACTTCTGAGAATATCGACCCAAAACAAAATCGAAGAATAGGTAACCGATAACTCCAAACTTGGGATATTCTTTAAACACGATAAACATAAACCACTGAATACAAGTTTCATATTTGAATTGCTTATCGAACTGTCGCAACTTCCTAGTAAATATTTAAATGGCTATCAGATACTGAGTGATCCAATCGGAAACTAATCTATTCTATTTACACTAATTCAAAATGAGTTATGGTTTGTTTACAATAAATCCATTATGCAACTAGTATATAATAATTATTAATGATGTTGATATTTATTCACATTTTCATAAACGCTGAAACGGTTTGACGAAATTTTTTTTGGATGATAAAGTCATCAAATGAGTCCTCCCACCCAGGGCTGCCTGAGAGACTGTCAGACCTGTACTGACTAAACTCCACGGTGAACCTTCAACAGCCTTTTACGTTCCTGGGTCACGGTTTCCTGAAGGACAGTCCCGCGACCCCGGGTTCTCCCGTCTTGGCTGGAGCGGAAGGACCTGTGATACTCTTAGGGTTGAACCATATCTGGCAGCACGGAATCGCCTTTTTCCGTTGCCCTTTCTCTTTCTGTCGCTTAGAAGTGCCATTTGCTAGACCGAGACAATGCGACAGCAGCCGGCCGCCTCACGGATTCCGCCGCGTGCTATCGCATTATGCATTCTGTCTCGGTCTAGCAAATGGCAGTTCTAAGCGACAGAAAGAGAAAGGGCGACGGAAAAAGGCGATTCCGTGCTGCCAGATGTGGTGTAGCCCTTAGCCCCTTCATACACAACGCGATGCAAGTCACCCGGATACCTTACGACTTTGACATTCATTGACAATGCCTGTGTATGAACCTCTATGGACTTGTATTGCAATAGTCACCTGAATACCAAAGTCGTAAGTTATCGAAGACTTGCGTCGCCTAGTGTATGAAAGGGCTTACTGAGTACAAATCTACCTGATCTAATTTTTATTAAGGCACTGAAGGAATACTTTCAACCTTTCTGTTCTAGGACCACGGTGTCCTTTTATGTCGGTCCCGAGACCCTATCAGATGTTTGGTCATCAGTTCCCGGCGGCAGTAATCTAACAGCTTTATAAGGAATGCGTTGAACACTACGCGCCGTCGCCGCACAGTGGGCTGAAAATCGATCTTCATAGACTTAGGAATCAACTTCGCAAATCTGTAATTTTTTGGCAGAAATGGGTTTAGGTATAGTATATTGATCAATATATCTATCTATCTCGGCTTTTGAATAAACGTTTTTCTTTACTTTATAGCATTTGGTTGAAAAAAATGTATGGAGAAATATGTTTAAAAGGGTCTATTTCAATTTTGGCACTAGTGCCCCTAATTCTCTTTGGCACGATTATACCCCTTATTTTTCTGCATTTCTTGATATATCATACTGTGCGCGCACGGGTGCGAGTTTGGGTGAGAAAAATAAAATGTGTTTTTAAAATTAAAAAAGGTTTTCAATCTGTTGAAAATTGACACTAGATAAATGATTATAAATTAATTCATTTATGAACTAAAATTTTATATCTACCGATTAAGAATTACAAATTTCATGGAAATTAATGTTTTTTTTTGTAAGTAAGAACAAAGTTGGACACGTACTTTTTTAATAAATGAATATTGACGTGACGTCATAATGCCTAAAATTATACTGACCACGTGCGTTATATTATCTCTCTATAAGTCAAACATTTTATTGATTATATTCAAACTGATAGACTGATTACATTTTTGAAACTCTAGTTCTGTTTATTTTTAAGTATCTGGAGTAACGGTTTCCAGATTATTAAAAAGCACATTTGTATTGCAACTGTTAAGTCTGGCTGTCAAAAGTTGCAGTGGTTTCGAAACAGAGTGGGAGCCTTGTTCCAAAAAAAATTATTTAAAAGAATAGTATACTCCTGTAAAAATCAGGTTAAATGCAATGTCTATGAGATGCAACGATGGTTTTTTATCTTAAGCGTTATAAATCTGTTGAAAATCTGGGAGAGCTTCGTGTGAGTGATAGATAAGGTAAAATACGCAATGTCTTAGGAAAACATAATTTGCCTAGCCTTTTCTCAAGTCGGGGTCGGCTTCCAGTCGAACCAGATGCAGCTGAATATCAGTATTTTACATGGAGCGACTGCCTATCGGACCTCCACAACCCAGTAACTGGGCAATAAGATACCCTCTGGTAAGACTGGTTGTCAAACTTTAAAGCTATTGTCAAATAGACAGGCGTGACGTTCGCGAATCGAGGCGTTTTTGTTTGTAATGTATGTAATTGTTTGAATCCAGTCACATAGAAAAGCGAAAGCGATCCGATAGTCTATGTGACGGGCTTCAAACAATTGCATACATTACAAACAAAAACGCCTCGCTTCGCAAACGTCACGCCTGTCTATTTGACAATAGCTTTAAAGTTTGACAACCAGTCTTACCAGAGGGTATCTTATTGCCCAGTTACTGGTTTGTGGAGGTTGTTCTGACTAACAGTAACGACTGTCAAAGACGACAGACAAAGTGACAAATGATAGCGCTCTCAACTCTTGAAAACCAAACTCAATGGGGTTAAATTGTGAAAAAATTTAAGAATGCAGACTGTACCGTGTAAACTTTAACTACACAAGTATTAAAGTTTACACAAAACAACCTGAATTCTATGCAAACGAAGTCGCGGTTAATTCACAAGTCGAATACTAAAATCATCTTATTTCTAAATTTACTTTCACGTGCTGAAAACTCATTAAAATGGCAATCACGAATATATTTATGATCACCCTTCATAGAAATGATTTATGAGGAACGCAACGCCTCCGATATGGCGAACAGATGACAATAAATTAATTTTATAAGGTTTCTCATGTATTTTATTATAATTTATGACCTTTACATGCGCCTGCGCACGTTATGTGTTACGAGGTCGGGGGATATGGGACTATTTTTATTGTTTGTGGTTTAAATAAAACAATTAAATACAAAATAGTGGTCGAATTGAGTCATTCAAGATTACGACTTCTCACGTAAGTTTTAGAGTGACGCGTGATTATTTCACTGTAATTGTGAATTTATTTTTACTGATTTTCCTGGAATTCGATTGTAATATTATATTTTTACTTAAAACCATTTGTTTTGGTTGTTCCTCACAATTTGTTTTTTTTTATAGTATCTACTCGTGCTCATTTAATACCTGTAGGTATCATGGGGGCATTTACATCTACTCATACTCACCCACAAATACTCAGACCCGGAACAACTAGGTACTTGTATGTCGTGCAAATATTCTTTTCATAATTATGAGTACGCACAAGTCGATTGCTCAGCTTCAGCGCCAATCATGCTGTCAAAAATTGAGTGATACTGATACGCCCTCCGCTCACAACGCGACGATACCTTACGACTTTGCTATCCAAAGACGACTGCATGTGTAAGAACCTCTATGGATATTATGCCCTCCGTGCACAACGCGACGCAAGTCTCCATACCCTACGACTTTGGTATCCACTGACGCGTGCCTGAGTGTATACGAATCTCTACTGGATTTGCATTGCGATAAAGGCCTGGATACCAAAGTCGTAAGGTATCGGAGACTTGCGTCGTCATCTTGTATACGAATGGGATTACATATATATATATATATATATATATATAATATATTCCACAACTATCACACAACGCCATCTAGTCCCAAGCTAAGCAGAGCTTGTGTTATGGGTACTAGACAACTGATAAACATACTTATATGTTTCTAAATACATTCATATTATAGATAAATGACACCCAGACACAGAATAAATGCTCGTGCTCATCACACAAGGTACACCAGTGTCTAATCCTTATTGGGGATTACAAAGTATGTTGTTGATGTGATATCACCATCTTCCTTTATTGTTCCCAGGATATCTCGGAGATGACATGGCTGAAACCATCCAACTATGCTGCAATGAAGGAGCAGGTTTCGCGAGGAACCACACCCTGTCTGACTGCCAAGGTACACTGACGGTGCCCCCTGAAGTTCCACCTGCCTTTGGCTCCATGTGTATCTTGGCTAAAGCACAGTGCTGTAAGGAATATTTTAGGTGAGTTCTCTTATTTGAAATACGCTGTGAAGGTACATGAAGGTAGTCGCACATATGTCATCGCCGTATTAAATGAAATTATGACGTCATCAGCATTATTAGGTTTTTTAAGTGGTATAATCATCAAAATGAGTCCTTCCATCAAGGGCAGGACGGGACATGCGGGCGCCGCCCGCAAGTAAAGTAAAGGGCAACTCGCTGTCCGACCATGGACCATGCCCGGGTCGACGGCGCGTTGTGTTCCACGCGCGCCTCAAAGAGCGTCAGCATAATGACGGGGCCGCCTTTAGAGGGCTAAAGCCTGCCGGGGTCGCGGGACTTATCTCATTACCGTGACCCCGGAAGATAAAGGGCTGTTGAAGGACACCGTGGATTTTAATCAGTACGAGTCTGACAGTCCCTCCCGCCCTGCCCGGGGTGGGAGGACTCATTTGATGATTTTACCACGTAAAAAAAAGGGCACGACGGGAAGGACTGTCAGACTTGTACTGACTAAAATCCACGGTGTACTTCTGTGACCACGGTTACCTAGGTACCCGATAAGACAGTCACGCGACATTATTCGGAAGCTGACAGTGAATTCTAAAATGTGGCGCGTGCGGTTCTGATAAATGTGCAATCAGAGGGTCTAAAACGGCCACTCAGCAATATTCCAAGTGATTCACCTTCGTGAATGAATAGCCAATGGTGTTTGTGGGGAATGCACGAACCGGCTCAGCTTATATGACGTTTCTAACAAGTTATGAGTATTTTTAAAGTCTACTTTTTACTCTACTGCGCAACGTATAGGATACGAAATGACAAAAAAAATTACATTTATTTAACTTTGTAAATTTTATTCATGTAAATGAATGATTTTAAATCGGGAGTTGACTTATTTCAAACATTCCGCAAAATCGAGTTTTATAAATATTTACAAAGGAGATGGGAAAGTTCAAGTATGTGCAAAAATTCAGACGGCTATAGAAATGGGACCTAGCACTGTATAACGCTGAATAGCTCAATATTAATATTTCACATAAAAAAAGTTTCTAAAACTTGTTATATCTTCATAATCATGATAAAAAAAAACGTGAACACCTACCATTATAAGTACTACAAAAATTGCAAATATTGATATTGCTATAAACTTTTACTAAGGCGTTTACTTTTATGTATCTGCGATTGTATTTATTTATTGATGACCACATTTGTGACCCACTCAGATTAATTAAACATCTTCAAACTACTTACCAAATAATGTGATACGTGCTTAAACTTAAAATAAAGACAGTTTTCACAGACGATATAAGTAGGTAAGTAGTTGTAATGATAAACAAACGATATCGTTTACTTGATTTACATAGTTGAATACAGTATACCTAAACCTGTTTGGAAGAACTAATCTATCTAATAATGATAACCACATTCTTATTATTATGTTAGTTATATCGGTAAAGTCAAATAAACGCGCTGGGCGCTTTCATTTTGTTGTCGTGATTGATTAATCCTTTCTGAACTCGTTGTTGAACCCTCTAATTAGCTAAGGATACATTTAACAATTTCGAAATGAAACAAGAAAAATAGGAAATACTATATTTATTCGTTAATCTGTGATTCTTTTAAATAAAGTCTGAAAGAATACGAAGCGACGGACTGTGTTTAAATGTCATTTTATTACGTGATGATGGAAATCTGGGTGTGATGTTGTTAATTTCTGCAACTTTGAACTGTTTCTTTCCACTACATGGCGATGGCCTTGCAATGTTCTCACAGAACAAGCACAAGTTAAGCACTCCGTTGAATAGCCGAATAAACGAATTTCACCAGTTGCTCCTGAATGCAGCAGTTCATAACAAGGATGACAATGTTGGCTGAAAGATCGGCCTGTGCGGTTATAATTATTTAGCCACGAGCTCCTCTCGAGTGTATATGACGCCGCAGTCTTCGCGTGGATATACCACAGTTTATGCATTGCATGATTCACTGTATACAAGTCAAGTCCTAGTCGAGAAGCGAGAGGTCGGTAGGTTTGCAAGCAGGAAGTCCAATAAACAAGCGGGAGTCAAGGAAAAGCAAAATGAAAGAATCACAACGAACAATAATAATAAGCAGAGCGCAGAGCGTTCAAACGACGTCTGACGTTTGTTTTTTTCTTAAAGATGGGATTGGACTCAAAGTGTCACAGAAGCGATAAAAGAATCGATTGAAATCGTTAGAAAGTAGTATCGATCATACTTCAGTTATTTTTTTTTCTCCCCTACTCCAGCTGGTGTAGCATGGCGCCGTAGAAAGGGGTTTTGTCGACGCAAGAATAGGCAAAATGACAGTACGTAGAAATATTTTTAGCGTTTTAAGCATGGTAATGTAAAAAATATGGAAAATAAACGTTCTTATCTACAATAGTGTACGAATGGTGTCATATTTGTGCAAAAAAACAGTCGATTTGTGTAGAAATAACGATGAAATAACTTTGTCTTTTCTTGGTAGAATAGAGATAGAATCGCGCCATGCTACGCGTGCTGGGCAATATTCTCTTTCCACTCCTACCTTTTACGATGTTGGGCGTCTTCCTTCCAGTTCAGACGGAACCTGTCTAGTTAATATTATTCTGCACAAAATATGAACTAAGATTAAACTAAGAAGCTCATTCCGAAGCTTTTAACGAAAATAATAAAGTTGAGTTTAGTGGACGAATCACTTTAAAACAATCTGATTTTCCGAATCAAAACGCATGAAAACACAATAAAAATCAACGAAACGACTCTGAATCTATCGATTCCAGCCAAATACTGTTTCAACGCCAATTCTTAATTTCAGAAAACAAATCGTTTTAAATCACATTAGTAAAAATCGATTAAATACAGTTTCATTTTAACAATCTGGAAAAGCGTTATTACCCTTCCCTAGTTTTCATTATTTCATCGTGACCAAGTCATCATGTCAATAAAAAATGAGCGAAAAGCAATTCAGATACTTTTTTATGTTTAACATTTTATATAAGACTTAGGAAATTATTAAACATTAAACAATTCATTAATGAATTTTCAAATACTACGAGTTAAAATGAAATTCTTATAGACGACTGGGGCACTCATTTAGCCATCTCCTTTATAAACTTTACCAAGAAATAGAACGCCGCCTTATCTTAAATAAATATTTATTGTTATTTTCGGAATTCTTAAAATTAATTTTGAACTCGCATTAAGAAAAACCCAGTTTGTTAAAAATACAAACATCTGTTTACTTACTCAGAATTTTATAAATAAAAAATTATTAAGAATTTTGGTAATACCACTTATTAGATTGTTTATATAATTATGATTGTTTATATACCTATTGTTTATAAAATAATTTATATTATAATTATGATAACAAAATTTAATGCTGATAAAAAAATCACAGATCACTCTAAAGACGCTTATTTCCGAAAAAATCCAACCTATTTACTGACAGTGGTGTGGTGTGTGACCGGAGCAGTGGTGGCCCAGTGGTATTGGTCCCGACTTACGAGTTTTAGGTCGTGGGTTCGAACCCCGCCAGGCGCATTACTTTGTGTAATTTATTTCATCACCACTACTCTCAAAATGGTAAAGGAATACATCGTGAGGAAACCGGCATGTCCTAGAAACACAAATTTGAAGACATGTGACATCCACCAATCCGCACTGGGCCCGCGTGGTGGATTATGGCCCACTCCCTCTCACAGAGAGGAGGCCTGTGTCCCAGCAGTGGGAACATTATAGGCTGATGATGATGATGACATACTGACAGAGTCCCTCCTTAGAAAGGTCACGGGACTGTCTCATCGGGTAGGTAACCGTGACCCTGGAGCGTGAATGGCTTTTGAAGGATCACCGTGAATTTTAATCTTCACAAGTCTGAAAAGTTGAGGATATCGTATCGCACAGGGCGATCATTTGGGTTAAGCCGCGCTTACCGAGGTTGGTCTGCGGATGGGTGACCATCTGTCATAGCGAGTTTCCTCCGTGCCTCGGAAAGCATGTAAAGCCGTTGGTCCCGGCTGTCATTTGTAGACCTTTGACAGTAGTTACTGTTAGTCAGAAGCTCTTAAGTTTGACAACAAGTCTTAACCAGGGACCGAAACCGGTATGATCAATACAGGTATTTTTTCGGTAACAACCTTTTTTTCTTTTACAGGTAATTTTAAAGATTACCTTTATTATTAAAAGTGAATACATAACCAGTATTAATACCGGTTACCGAAATAAAAATTACCCCTATCTTGCACACTTCACACGTGCCGTCGGCAATAGTCACAGGGCGCGCATCGCATGTGTGTGTGACAAAGAGTCGTTATCTTTAGTTAACCGGTATTAAAACGGTAACCTGAATAGAGGTTACATTTTTCTTCGGTCTGGTTACCCAGATAGCGGTTACCTAAGTCTGAAAAATAACCAAAATTCTTCAATACCGGTACCGTAATTTATAAAGGTTTTCGGTCCCTGGTCTTAACCATGGGATATCGTATTACCCAGTTGAGTTTTTTGACTGGGTTGTGGAGGTCCGATAGGCAGTCGCTCCATGTAAAATATTGACACAGCTGCATCTGGTTTGACTGGAAGCCGACCCCAATATACATAGTTGGGAAAAGGCTAGGCAGAGAAGACTGACAGTCCGTCCCGCCCAGCCCTGGATAGGAGGACCAATTTGATGATTTTACCACGAAAACAAAAAACTATCCAACCAACTTCAACGTATTCTTTTTGACTGAGTCTTCGCTTGCCCCTCTATTTCTACCCGTTCAAGTTTTATGCAAAAAGTAGTCTTTTTCACCTCTCCCTAAAAAAATCATTTAGTGATTTAGATATGAAAGCATTACAAACAAACAAATCACTTTCGCAATAAATTAAACAAGGTGTAGACTTTTGGAATTTCGCAAAAAAAATGGTTTTTCATATAGATGTGCCCTTTTTTTTGCGAATTTCCAAAAGTCTTAGAACAAAAAATTGTTCAGTAACATGGGCTGAGTTACCCCACGAGAGGTTTTGCACTTTTGGCGTTACACGTTGTAAAAGTCAGGATGCTAAATTTCCTCAATGTTACTAAGGAAATCGTCTATGAAAACAATACCTATGTCTAGAATTTCCTTGTTTTATTATTTAAAATAGAAATACTGAGAAATATTAATGTTTAGCTCTAACACAACATTGTTTTGTGAACTACATTGTTCTTCTTATTCTTATCATTATGAAGCATTTAAAGGTTTACCTACAGTATTTAAAATGTCATGTTCGTATGCAAAACCTTGAATTATTTTGACCTAAATTTTAAGGAAAACTGTGTTGTTTTATGTATTCTGACGTGTTATTGACATTGAAGATAAAATTATACTTTGAATGAAGTAATCAATGAGCAATTAATTAAACGCGGCAACTTTTAAAATGATTTTGAACCGTCACAATTTCACGAACGACGATTTTGGCCATTGCAAAAGTTTTTCAAAGTAGACAAAACATTTTTACAAAAAAAAAGCTGAATTTTAAATTGCTGTTGCACGTGCACTTATATAGATAAAATAATCTGTAAAGTGATCACAAAAAAGTTTATCAAAGGAAAATAATACTAAAAAGGTGTCATACTTTTTTCACAACGTAAAAGGTACTGGCCACTAAGGAAAGTTATTTATTTCATAATTTTGAAAAAAAAAGAAACAAAAGTTGTAGTAAAATGGCGGGAGTTATTTAATTTGCTGTTAATTTCTTATTCATATATAAAAGACACATTCAACTTTTATATAAGTACTACAACTTTTTTGTAATGTTTACTTTGACTAAATTATTAATAAATATCGATAATGAGAGTGACTTAAACGACGTAACATGGTTCTTGTTTTTTATTTATTATTCTTGGATAAGTCTACATGTGTTGTATTATGGTTTTACGTACTTGTGTCAAAAATAATTTAATGATGTAGTTGCTCCGTCAGTCTAAAAGGGAATTTACACGGGTCGATTTACCTGTGCGGCAAAAATCGACCCTCTAAATGACATTTTTTTTTTTTGCAAGTGATGAGACTCCTTTAAATGCTGCAAGTTCAAGAGAACTAAAACTGATAGTCTGTTGTAACTCTAGGGGTTCTTTGGTCGTTTGACCCCGCTCTGGCGGGGCCCGCGGGTCCAAACGACCTAAGGTCATTTTTCAATTTGATGTTCAATTGTTTCAGAAAACAAAGCGATTGTGAAACTGGTATAGACATCGCGACGAGCACCTATAGTTGCGAGGCAACGCAATCTACAAGTAAGGTTAGTAGTTTTATTTTAATTTACTTCACAGTCGATGGTGGGGACTATGAGATCGAACGCAGCGCGCCATGTGACAGAGATGTAAACTAATCGGGGACATCCGCGAAGTGATTTAGGAAGCTTACTAAGACGCGATGCGATGCAAATCGACCGATTCTAATTACAAGTGAAAATCGTCCTTACCACTACGACATAATGACATAAGGCGCGGACACATAGAAAAGATGTAAGACGCAGACGGGGCGGAGACATATATGTCTCTTTACACACAAAAGAGAATATTATAAAGAGGAAAGATTCGTTTGTTTGTTTGTATTTAACAAGCTCCGAAAGTACTGGACCGTTTTAAAAAATTCCTTCACCGTTTGAAAGTTGCTTTGGTTCTCAGTTAATAAATAAAATAAATAAAATAAAAATAAAAAGCCTTTATTGTTGATCTTAGTTTGAGTAACAATTTAAGTATGCCTAAGAACTCTACTATCAAAATTCACTTATTAATATACTACATAAACTGATATACTATTCTAATACTATAATGTATAACTGATTTTAATTCGGCAAACGGTGGTTATTCCTCAACTTGTCTTCCGACAAGTCCGGTCCTGAGTTACATAGGCAATAATGGGTGAGCGGGTGAAGCTGCTATCAAAACTTAGTAAGTAATCAAAATATTTATCTATTTAAGCTATCAGAAAGCCAGAATAAACACTTTCCTTCAATTTGACACAATTCTCGCACAGTTGCGTGTAATTGATCGAATGTTTTAATGATTCGGAGAAAGATTTCTTTAATGTACACCGGTAAAAGATAATAATATTATTATTAAGTACTTTATTAGTACTTATAGCCACTTAAGACGTAAGTACACATCTGTTTTGGTTAAAACTGTTAGATACCTACTTAAAGCGAAGCGATAGCGATTGTTCGCAATGGCGAGTTATACATTATCGCGACAGCCGCGAAGTCGAGGCGAAGGAGAGTCGGATTCCATAGGCGTCTCCCGTAGCTGGGTCTCGTGAGGTTGTGATTGTCCCCTTCCTCACATGTTCCGCACACCCTACGATTCTTCTCTCGTAATTCGACACAGGAACCTCCCGAAATATCCGTACCCGGTGAGGACGTGTGTCAGGTGGAAAGTGATGAGAACGGCATGGCGCGTCTCTACTCCTGCGTCTCGAATTTTAAAGCTTTTTTAAAATAATGGAAAATTATGACTCTGGTAAACCAAAGTTTGAGAAAATATTTCAAGGTGCGCGCGATCTTTTCATTTTCTACATATAGGGGATCTCCACCTGGTCCCCAGTCCTAATACAAACACATGGTAACTAGGTAACTGGGTACTCTGTTATCACACGCACTGATAAGGTGCAGATGTTATCCGTGTTTGTACAGTTTGCGTGACTGAGTTGTTATAACCCTTCCTTGTATGTTTAACTGAGGTATTTTTATGGTCGTTTCCCGTGGGTATGCATAAATTTTAATTTTTTGCTAGACCTTTTTGGGAATAATTCAACCTTGAGAACGGTTGTGAAATAAAAACCAATAGTTTCCACAGAACAGAAAAACTTTTAGCTGTTTGGTGTCGTTTTGAAGAGGGGTGTTCTTAATCTTATCTCTTGGAGAATAATCATAGAAAGAAAGAAAAAACATTTGTTTGGCGCAAATGGACCACGATAGACACACATTTAAAATAAAATAAACACAAAAAAAGAAGAAACAAAAATAATGAACTTATATCTAAAACAAGAAAAAAATAAAAGAATAATAATCATCTGCCTAGCCTTTTTCTAGCTATTTCTGGGTTGCATGGACATCACAACAAAGAGCGACTTAATATCAGACCTAAACTACCCGTTTAGTACGACATCGGCGTACGATTTTTTTTTTACGTGGCAAAATCATCAAATGAGTCCTCCAGCCCCGGGCAGGGCGGGAGGGACTGTCAGACTTCTACTGACTAAAATCCACGGTGTCCTTCAGTAGCCTGTTATGTTCCGGGGTCACGGTAAGGAAATAATCCCGCGACCCCGGCAGGCTTTGGCCCTCTGAGAGGGGGGCCCCGTCATTATTATGACGCTCTTTGAGGCGCGCGTGGGACACAACGCGCCGTCGACCCGGGCATGGTCCATGGTCGGGCAGCGAGTTGCCCTTTACTCGCTGCCCGCATGCCCGCGCCTACGGTGGCCGGAGATCGTCTTGCGACGTCCGTCGCCGCGGGCGTGCACCACCGCGGTTGGGGCGGAGGGAGGACACTGTCCTCTCTCGTGCGCGGCCCGCCTCCTCCTTCGCGAGCATTACTGCTTCGCAGAAGGAGGCGACCGCCTCCCACTCCGTCTCGCCCCGCAGCATGGCCGAAACCAATGCCGGGCGCGAGAGGTCTCCGCCTATCGCAGCCGTGAGGACACGTCGGTGCTCCGCCCAAGCTGGGCAGTCCTGTACCGTATGCTCCACCGTGTCCTCCGGGCGATCTTCGCAGTGGTGACACCCAGGCGTTTCCTCCTTCCGCATTAGACACAGGTACCTCCCGAAGCATCCGTGCCCGGTGAGGACCTGCGTCAGGCGGAAAGTAAGGACGCCATGACTTCTCTCCAGCCACTCCTCAAAGAGGGGTCTTACCGCCGCAATTGCGGCGTGCCCGATGTACTGTAACTATTGTATAAAGTCTACCGTGAACGCGTGTTGGGGTTCAAAGTATTCTCAGTGCGCGAGATGAGCGTCTCCTAGTGACCATAACATTATTTGGTGATATAATATTTGCCAATACTTGCAAAAGAAGTGATTTTGATTAATATTCCGCTTGTTTTAATTTAAAAAAAAATTATAAAAATAAATACATATACATTAAACTTAACGCACGTTACTCCGCGGTTGTCCCCCTTTAGTACCACATCTGTCACATACACCGCACGCTGCTATCGATTCGATAGTCCCCGATTTCACACATGGCGTATTTGATGTGGCCCACGCATGTCCACTACGAGAAATAGTATCCTGTATTTATTGAATTATCTTTTTTAAATTTCCTGGTACACCTTTTTGCATGCTACATCTTTCTCACATAATGTACCATCTCAAGATGAATGATGCAACAATGGTTCTATTACATAGTTTTGGCGATATAACAAGAGTGTCCATGGAGTTCTTCTCCATAGAGATCTATTTATTGGAATGGGCATCTACGGTACTATCACAGTTATAACGTCTTGTGACTGGGACTGTAGCACCATAATTATTTTAAATTATAGTTTTAATTTTAGTCTTTTTAATTTATTTATTTATACCTTTATTTCAGGCAACTATGGCCCATAACATAGAATACATACCATTAATATAATAATTATAATTAAACTAATACATATGAATCACCTACAAACTAGACTTATTGACTATTGCACACGAAGAGGCGGCGTCGTTTTTCGCTGACTGGTGCCGCGCAGCTGGCCTCGAAAACGCCGGTACACGACACCTTTCGGCCAGAACTCATCCTTGAGGAATCTCTCGAGACAATGAGTCGGTACCCGCACCACAAAAGACTTGAAGTTGGTTTCATGGCGCGGCTCCAACCTCTCGACCCTCAAATTCCAGGAGGTCTTCACTCGCAAATACTCCATGACCTCCTCAACCTTCGTGGCGTAATGTAGACGGGACACATACAAAAGTGTCGTAGGTATTGCAGGACGCAACAGCATGTTTGACCCAGCCAGCGCGGAACCACACTGGTTCTGACTATTCTGAGACAATACAAAAGTGCCTGTAGTGCCTAATGGGAGGTTTCACGCAAAGCTCGGCTCAGATGGCGCTACCAGCTCATGATGTCATTTACTGTATGATTAACTTGACATACACTACATCACAGATAATATAACTACACACTCGAAGCTTTGAACGTTGTTTACGTTATGCGCTTGTAGCACCACTGACGCCTAAAACTAGCAGTGAAACCTCCTATTAAAATAAATGCTTTGATTTTGTAATAATAATGAGCTATATCGACGGGTATTTTGGGGTCCATATTTACAAACCAGATATTAACAATAACAATGATCTTCACAGGTATGCTGTAACGAATGTTCGCGAGGAACTACAGCTGGTTCGTCAAAGGGTCCCGAGGCGTGTGCGAAGAGGAAGCATGGCTTGAGTGCGGAGGAACTGCTAGCTGATGATGCTTTTGTCACTTGTTGTCAGGTAAGGAGGAAGGAGGCAGAGAGTAGAAGGAAAACATAATTTTTAGAGCTACGAACTTATGTATGGACAGTCACGGGCCATAAAATGTTTCATCATCATCATCAGCCTATAATGTTCGCACTGCTGAGACACAGGCCTCCTCTCTGTGAGAGAGAGTGGGCCATAATCCATCACGCGGATCCAGTGCGTGTTGGTAGATGTCACACGTTTTCAAATCTTTGTTTCTAGGACATGCCGGTTTCCTCACTATGTTTTTTCTTCACCGTTTTGATGTGGTGGAATATAGCTTTTGAATTCTGCTAAATGTTCACATGTTATTGTTCGTGACTGTACATCCGTAGCGATTTTAGACCCGCTGTATACTTTGTAGATAAGTGTTATTTAATAGAAAACTTTACATAATTTCATTATGTATGAGGTTTTTATCCGGAACTAATAGCACTGCAGTTACTCATAATGAAAGCATAAAACCAGTGTGATCAATTGCTGATAAAATAAATAAAACAAAATGTCGTGCTCAAACATAGTTATTGGCAAGTAGCTTTTCAAAATCTACAACGTGTAACGTTAAATGCGCAAAACCTCTTGTGGGGTAACTCAGCCCATGTTCGTGAAGAATTTTTGTTCTAAGACTTTTGGTAAAAAATAAGCATGAGCTGAGTTACCCCACGAGAGGTTTTTTGCATTAACCGTTACACGTTGTATATGTGGACATGAATTTTAAAATCACCAGTGAGTTAGTTATCTACTAAAGTCATTGCAAGTGGACCTTGTATAAAGACAACAGTAATAGCGACTGCACATTTGGAGCAGCGACTGAGCGATTGATTACTTACTGCTCTGTGAGTCGTAGATTCTTTTCCCACACTTATTACATCTACTACCTGCCAATAGAGGTCCCGTCAAAATCGGCCTAGCCATTTCAGAGATTAGTCATTACAAACAGACAGACAGACAGAAAGACAGACGAAAAATTGTCAAACATGTTATTTTGGTGTGTGTACCATACTTATATTATTTGTATGCATGTAGTAAAAAACGGTTATTTCAATATTACAAACAGACACTCCAATTTTATTTATTTGTATAGATGTATAGATAAAGACATAAGACTCTTAACTCTATTGAGTAATTTTTGTGTCTCGCCCACTGGATATTTTTCCATATTTGACTTCAAAGCTCTTTAGCAGGATTTATTACTTCAGTTGACTTATATGCAAAGTATTTGCGCGGCGACAACACACGTAACAGGTTCAAGCGGCTTTTGTTTTTTGAAGTGGGCGGCGTTAGTGTGTGATGTAAGGGTCAAGCAAGACACACCTAGACATTTCAATAGAGATACTCAAAATCTAACACTATTTACTACATGTATCTTTTACACATTTGCAGTATCGTTGACCCTAACCTCCTGAGCAAGGTCTTCCCCATTCCTTCCACTTCTCTAAATAGTGAGGCCTCCATGCTAATTCACAAGTAGGGCTCCATTCTTGTGTTATTCGAGCTGTTACGGCGTCCGGCGCTAAATGACATGAAAACTTTTCTTCATGAAAATGTCAAGCTTGACAGTCGGCTCAGCAAAAACCTTTCCAGAAAGCTGGTTAGAATGCTCGCTAAAACGCTCACGCTGTATAATGTAAATGTAAGGAGCTGTTAGCAATTTGACGGGTCTGCCTAAAGCCTCCCGGAGTTGCGGACCTGTCTCATCAGGTAACCGTGATCCTGGAACGTAAATGGCTATTGAAGGATCACCATGGATTTTGTTAGTACGAGTCTGACAGTCCCTCTCTTCCCGGCTGGCTGGCCCTGGCTGAGAGGACATTTTGATAGTTTTATCACGATAATAAAGGAAGCGTCGCTCACACGCCCGCGCGGTTCTATACAAAAGTGCTCCGTCACGGGGACCCGCGCGGGGACCCGGGCGGGCGTCCGTCGCGGGTCGGTGCGCCCCGCACCCACGCAACGGGGCCTGCATCCGTGCGACGGACGCCCGCGCGGGTCCCCGTGCGGTACCACGCGCGGGGTTTTTCAGTCAATAAGGGTTCCTTGTTGACTGCGGAACCCTAATAAAAATCTTCAAATTGAACTAGCGACACTGCGTAAATCGATCTCCGTGACGGGAACCGTCGCATACCCACGGAGCCCAGCCGCGTGGCCAAGCGACGGTCGCCCGTCGCGGTCGCCCGCTTGACGTAGTTTCAGGCCTCAGAGTCGCGATGGGGTTAGAGGCGCGGCCGTACGTTGTATTTTGGTCCAAAAAATATTTTCGGTCACAACATAACGCACAGTTATCAGTAAGACTTGCAAATATTAATATAACAAATATTTGTCCTGATACGAGAATCGAACCGCGGCCTTGTGACCAGACCAGACGCCCCTGTTGTCCTTGGTCTTATCTTCGGACCGTATGTGGTATTTATGTATTTGTCAAAAATATAGGGACAGACCTTAAAAGGCATTTTGGCTCGTTCCTTGTATGTCCACACAGTTTTATAGCAGGAAATATATTTTTATTGCTTTTTGCGGAAACCTTCAAAAGAGCCCGGTCTTCGGAGATACGATCGGGGAGTGTGGGAGTTTTACCTCACGAAAATCTCGGTATTAACCATCAGCATTTGGAGTTCAGGTCTGGGACCTCTTCAGAGACTTCCTCCAGAGTCCCTCTCTACAATGCCTGTTAGGGCATTATCCTGGTGAGACTGTAAAGATTTCTCCTCTGATTTTTCTTAATTTTCATCCGTGGTGCTAGTCAACTCGGCTTATTCCAGTAGTCAACGACACTTTGTGCCTATTTGCCTTTCAGTACTGTCTCCTGCTTGATATGGAGGGAAGTGGATTTATCCTATAGTCCTCCGTATTCTATTAGTACGTAAAATCTGTTTTTCTTTTTTTTAATATGGGTCACAGGCACACTCGTGGGTGCGTTAACAGGCATAGAAACGCACGTACACAAACACCTAGACCCAGATCTGTAGATCGTACAAATATTAATTGTTTTGGGACACTGTCACTGGTCTAAGCGTGCTGTCAAGTTGGAAATAAGCTAGACTTTTCTCTACTGAGGTCATCTGTTTGGGCAGATAGGCACTCTTTTTTGCAATAAAAAAAAATCTCTGATTTCATTATTGGTTTAATGTCTTTTGATTTATTTACAGAAAGCAGCCAAAGATTGGAAGGGCGATTCAACTTCAATAAGTTCAAACACCATATCGTTGGGCAGTAAGTATCATTCTGAATGAACATAATGTACATAATTATGTAGTTTTATACATAATGGGTTGTATTCGCAAACTGATAAGCACTGTTTAGTCAGACCAAATAAAATAAAATGTTATATCTTAAAGATGCTTGACAAACAATGACAAAATATTTTTTAAGCTGATATTCTCAAAATTTTCCAATTGAGGGGCTCGTGGCTAAATACCAATTCAAGATTTTCTCGGTGACCAACATTGAACCAACGGTGAATAGTACTGATTTTTCATTCTTTGTCCTCAGCATTACCATCTGTTTGTGAAGAATACGCTCCAAATGAGCTGTGTGCACATCACTGCATACCTGTACCAGGGTCGTACCGGTGTGAGTGTAACCCAGGCTTTATGCTGATGGCTGACAAAAGGAATTGTAAGGAGGTGAGTAAGAATCTACTTACTGGAATCCTAAAGTGTTTGATCATCATGATACGACTGGAAAACGTCCACTGCTGAATATAGGCCTCTCCCTTAGACCACCACGCCGAAGGACAATTCACCACTTGTATCCATCGGTTCCACGCGACTCTCACGATGTCATCGGTCCACCTACACTGCATCATCCGGACCGTGGTCGACACTTTAGAACTTTTCGTACCCATAGGTTATCAGTTCTACGAGTGATGTGACCTGCCCATTGCAACATTACAACTAAGTTCTTTTCTTCTAACAGTAGTACATACGTATAGTACATATCCTAATACGTCTCATTATTTCCAGGTGGAAAGAAATAGATGCATGCCTCATAACCCTTGCCAGCACAAGTGCAACGACAACGGAGTAGAGGTCAAGTGTTCCTGCAGGAGAGGATATGAGCTGATGCCTGATGGAACTTCCTGCCAAGGTACGTAAATCTCTCGTCGCCCGATCGTCTCGGGTTAAATTTGGAAGGAGATAATTCTCCATTGTGTTAATTATATTTTAAACTAGCTGACCCTGCAAACTTCGTACCGCCTCAGAAACAATAAAAAAAAACCCTTTAGACCTACCCTGGACTACGACAAACATTTTAAAACCAAAATCAGCTCTTTCGGCCCAGCCGTTCTCGAGTTTTAATCAGACTAACGAACAACAATTCATTTTTATTTATATAGATAGAAGATGATAAGTCCTCATCTCCACATAATATTATGTTTCTTTTGCTGTGTCCGACATGGTCCACGATTGTATCTTGTTTCTTTTGAAAAATGTTTACCACCTTAGCCTACTTTGTGGAATGCAATAAAGATTTGAGTATTCAGCTCATTTGCATTTTAGTTTAATCCACTCAGTGCCGTAACTAGCCTTCTATGCGCCCAGAGCGAGTTTCTTCTCTTGCGCCTGGTCTGATGGCCAACTGTGGACATGGAGGGGCGCAGAAATGTCTCTGTACTTCATTGCCACACCCCTATTTTCGGCACTTTCCACTTAGAAGGAAAGCCGACTCCAATTCAAAATCCTTCTTTTCCTAGTTATTACCTGCTGTAAGTTTCAATTTATTTCAATGTCTCCTGTAACCTGCTCTTTAATTTTGTTCGTCTCCGTTTCTAGACATAGACGAATGCCAGCTACCCGAGTCAGTATGCCTGGCCGGCACCCAGTGCCACAACCTGCAGGGCTCCTACCGATGCATATCAGGCAAGAAGAGCATTGTGGGCCAGTGTCCTCCAGGGTTTGCCAGGAATTTGAACAACCATGTTTGTGACGGTACGTATTAAAGTGACACAGATTTCCGGTGACATCATGAGAGGTCGTGGGCGACTGATGGATGCAAGTGGCAGAGTGAGTGGAGTGTCGTTCGGCTCGGTGGTGTAAGGGGGAGGCTTTTGTTCATCAATGCACGTCTTCTGGCTAATGATGATGACCCGACCATTATTTAGAAGCGAATTTCCTGCGTGCCTTAGAAACCATGGTAAACTGTTGGTCCCAAATATCTTATGTAGGTAGATCTTTTATAGTTGTTACTCTTAGTCAGAACCTCGAAAGTCTGAAAACCGGGATTTCCGGACTAATGAGTGGAGTTATCCACAAACGACGGTTCTATGGAGATTTCCCGATGTCTTTATCACTGCTGAACAAAGGTACCCCCTTAGATCATAATGCCCATCGACAATCCACCACTTACCGTTAACAACAAATTATAATTAACCATCTTTATTTTATACCAGTCATTATAAAAATGCAATAAAACATTATTTTTCTGGTGAGAGTCGCGTTTTACCATTATATTTCACCTAGTTTCTGCCTCGATGTTTCAAGGTAAAAAGGGAAGAATTTATGTGATCAAATAAAGCCTTCCAATCTTCTATCATAGTATTTTTTTCCAGACATAAACGAGTGCCTCCTTCCGAACCCTCCATGTCCCTCCTTCGTGTGCGAAAACACGATAGGAGGCTACAGCTGTGGTGGAGTCACGGGTAACCCTATCAACTTGAGCACATCGCCTCGGACGCACATCGAAGACAGGTGTCCCCCAGGATTCAAGATAGGACTGCATGAGGAATGTGAAGGTAAGATAGTGATGTGTTTTGAAGGAGACGGTTTTATTCTTCGAAGATACCTTTTTAAGACGGAATCCCAAAATTATTGACTGCTTTAATAGGGCTTGTGGTCATAAGGATGCAAAAGGCAGAAAACAGGGTGTTCTGGCACAGCCAGGGAGAGGCCTATGTCCAGCGAGGACTGTCATAAGCTTAGTTGAGGTGGTCACAAGAGTTCAAACAGCTAGGCAGGGATGATAAAATGTATCATTGTCATCATCATTTTACTGCCTTCATTCCCTTATTCATTTGGGGTTTGCGTAGCATTTCTTCTGGTTTAAATATCGTCCTTTTTCATTACTTGTAATCTCAGCAGCCACCTTCCTATCATTCTTTATACAGTCCTTCCCAGCGTTTCTTTTGTACTTCGTCTAATATAACCATCCAAACTGATAACTTTCTTCACTGCATTGTCTATCGACAGCCAATCTTTAATGTTTTCTTTCGTTCTGTATTCATTTTACTATAATGTATCATTACAAGTTTAGAATCATTATCTTCATCATCTACCTGCCTTTATCCTATTTTTATTGTGGTCATCGCATATTTTTTTCTTCCATTCTCTCAGACGTCATAATACTCGTATCATTTACTCCTTTTTCTTTCATATCATTCCTTAGATGCTAAGAAATAATGTCAAGAAAAAGAAGAGTTACTTTCTTTTCTACGTTGTCGAGGTTGCGAAATCCATTAATATTTTCTGTTGTTCCAGATGTAGACGAATGCGCTATCCACAAGCATGACTGCAACCTCCTCTCCCAGTTCTGCATCAACACGCACAGCTCCTTCTACTGCCAGGACAAGGAGTCCAAGTACTGTCCACCAGGGTTCAAGATCGACACCAACACTGGGAAGTGCGAAGGTAAGAAACTTCTTCGACCTTTAGCCATCTAATGCTAGATGTAGGTCTTATCCGAATCTTTCCACTTTTTTCTGTTTTGTGTTTTGGCTGTCTAAGGCCCGCTTGCACGAACCCGAGTTAACTTTTAAGTCAGAGTTAGTTGCTAACACAAGGTTAAATTGACAGTTTGTCATACAATATTGTCAATTCAACCTCGTGTTAGCAACTAACCCTGAGTTTAAAAGATAACCTCGGGTTCGTGCAAGTGGGCCTAAGTGTCTATTAATTATTATAGTTTCTGCCAGTTCTTGAATTTTTTTTCTTCCGTAATGAGAACATCTTATTTTAAATACTGAAAGAGGTAACGAAACCATAGCGAGATGTAATTTTTCCTGTGCTGCAATCTATCGAGCTTGTAGGTCACATTATGAGTACTGCCATCTTTTGAGTGTTGCTTAAACTACTTATTTAACGTGACGTACTTTTTTAGGATCAGCTCTGACGTGACGCTGCGCGCACATATCAATAGAGATACTCAAAATCTAACTCTATTTCCTAAACGAAAAGATACACCTTTCGTAACGTAGCGCGACGCAGCGCGGCGCCGCTCTGCATTTTAATAGCGACTCAAAATGTAACTTTATTGACTACACGATAAGATACACATTTCGAGGGTATAGTGTTCAAACCCAATAAGTGCCGAAAAATCAAAAATCGTTTTATTAGTACATCTTAATGCATTTTTGACGCTCTTTCTAGTGGTCTAATCCAATAAGTGGAATTCGCAGCAGAAAGAAAGTTAGCTAAGGTAATAACCCAATAAAGTCACCACGTTTGGCCAAGACTTAAAAACTGGTACCCTATAAAGCGTGTTATCTTGTAACATAATATTTTTATTTCACGCTTAAACCACATAAAGCTTTTTATTGGTATTCAGTGTTCAACAATTTTAACTAAAATGATCCAACTGTTTAGAGGCAATAATCACTATTTGTATTTATCGGGTTTTATCTTTAAATACGTAGATTAAAAAAACAAACAAAACCAAAAGTTAAATCAAAACAAATGTATTTGTCGGGTTTTACTGTTCGATTATCTTTCAAAAGTAACAAGTTATGTTAAGTTATATTGTATTAGCTCTCATCGTCAACTAACTTTCTTGACCCTTTGTTCGAAGAAGAACCCAATAAATCAATTGGACCTATGAACTTCTAGCATTACTGTTGTCAGTTTGCGAGGCGCATTTGCATCGCGCGTATTGTTATCGAAGTTCTTTTATTTAGTGCGATAATACTCTAAACTAAAGCATAGTTCGGACTACGCTAGTATTTTTAACCAACTTCAAAAAAAGTAGGTTTTCAGTTCGACCTGTATGTTTGTATGTATGTTTGTCCGTTGATTATATCGGGTTTGGCTGAAACAATTTTGATGCGGTTATCAGAAAAGGTGTTCGTTTCATTCTGGAGAAGGTATTAGATATACACAAAAGGATATTCCGTGAAGTTGTCCGCATGGATCCGTTTTTGCTCAACTTGGATTGTAGATTTTCATAGTCGATTGTATGTTTGTAGAAAAGTGTTTGTGCCCTCTCATTATATATATCATAGCTTCTTTTTTTAATCACACGTAATTCCTTATCCACATCTTCTTAAACAGCTGTTACGATTAGTTTAAACAATTTACTTATATTATTGCGTTGTAGGTTGATCGTCTTGCAAAACACCACTCAATAACCTGTACTAAAGCAAAGTGCGAACGATTTTGGGTAGAAGCGAGAATTTTAGCTACTAAATTACTCGCTACTCAATTAAACTACTAGCGCAGTCCGAACTAAGCTTAAGCGAGTAGAAAATCGTTTTTAAAGCAGCTAGAAAACAATTACAAAAGAGGACGTGAAGGAAACAATAGAGATTGATAGTTATAAAGTGTAACGGACATGTCAGAATTAGGGTGACTTTTACCAACCGTTAAACATGTTTAACCGTTGGTAAAAGTCACCCTTAAAAATATATTTTAATTATGACATGTCCGAGAACTTTCGTAGTATTGATATCTGTAACATGGCCGTTAATACACAAAAAACTTGAGCTAAATGAAATTCAAACCCGCCTTCAGTTAATGTTCAATTACCAAACGTAATAGAGCACTTATATTTCATCACTCAATTACCAATTAGCCTTTTTTTGTACGTGATAAAATCATCAAATGAGTCCTCCCACCCCGGGCAGGGCGGGAGGGACTATCAGACTCGTACTGACTAAAATACACGGTGTCCTTCAATATAGCCTTTTATGTTCCGGGGTCACGGTAAAGAGATAAGTCCCGCGACCCCGACAGGCTTTGGCCCTCTAGAGGGGCCCCCGTCATTATTCTGACGTTCTTTGAGTCGCGCGTGGAACACAACGCGCCGTCGACCCGGAATGGTCCATGGTCGGACAGCGAGTTGCCCTTTACTCGCTGCCCGCATGCCCGAGCCTACGGTGGCCGGGGATCGTCTGGCGACGTCCGTCGCCGTGGGCGTCCACCACTGCGGGTGGGGCGGAGGGAGGACATTGTCCTCTCCCTCACGCGGCCCGCCTCCTCCTTCGCGAGCATGACTGCTTCGCAAAAGGAGGCGACCGCTTCCCACTTCGTCTCACCTCGCATGGCCGCGACCAATGCCGAGCGCGAGAGGCCTCCGCCTATCGTCGCCGTGAGGACACGTCGGTGCTCTGCCCAAGCGGGGCAGTCTTGCACTGTATGCTTTACTGTGTCCTCCGGGCGATCCTCGCAGTGGTGACACCCGGGCGTTTCCTCCTTCCCTATCAGACACAGGTATCTCCTGAAACTTCCGTGTCCGGCGAGGACCTGCGTCATGCGGTAGGTCTGGACGCCGTGACGCCTATCCTGCAACTCCTCAAAGACGGATCCTAATGCCGCGATTGCGGACGTCGGTCGCGACAGTCGTCCCCTCCATACTGCCCTGAGATCGCGCCAGAGCTCTTCCCACCGCGCCTCGACTTGTCGAGGCAGCGGGGATACACCCCGGCGCTGCGCCTCCACGCGCCACTCATAGACGCGCTGGAGGGCAGTCGCCTCCAAATCCCAGGGCATGGTTGGCCGATTCGCCGGCGATCGTGCGGTATACCCGGCTCATCCGGATAGCCATGACCCTCTGGCATGCGACCAACTTTAGTGGTCGTGTTCTCGTGGATGCTCAGGGCCCACACAGGGGTCACATAGATGGCCATGGACCGCACGACACCGGCGGCGTACAGCCTACGGCAGGAGGCGTTTGGCCCGCTGAGATTAGGCGGAGTCGCCTGACGGCTGCTGCCCGGTTCAGTTTTGGGGCCAGACGCAGGAAGTGCTCCCTGAAGTTCCACCGGCTGTCGAGGACGCCAGGACGAGCGTGTCGTCAGCGTAACATATTACGCTGACGCCATCGGGGAGGTCGCCGTACCACTTAGCCTTGATAAAAAAATATATTATCTCTAAAAACTTATAATAGGTACCAGAGGAATTTCATGCATTGATGTGTGGTATGAAGACGTACATCAAACCGACAGCTTTCGAAAGTGACGAAGAGTGATTTCTCCTGGTTTTTTTTTTTTGTGATTCTTTAAAAAAAACATTTTTCAAAGTACATAATATGTTTATTTCTCTAGATCTAAAACCCAATAAGTCGGTACCCTTTGTAACTTAAATTTTTATTATGACAAAATGGACTACCTCAGAAACTCAAAAGTACGGTTTTACACAAATTCAACGTATCCACTTCTACCACAAATACTCATTATAACGACATTATTTGAATAACATAGGTATTTATGTCCTTAAAACTTAAATATTGAATATCTCAAAAGTGTCAATTTCGTACTTATTGGGTTTGAGCACTATACCCTCGATTTGCAGTATCGGTGCTGTGAACTGGCCTTTTGACTGATCTTTGTAGCTGTAGATTTGGATGTTCAGCATCTAAAAGGCAACAGGTTTTTGTGATATATAAAATATAATACACTCTATTATGCACATCATAAATATTAAAGGTAGGTATAGGTATTTATTTATAACGTAGGTCTTCTAAAAAAGTTAAAAAGAAAAAAATGTCTGTATAGATCAGTAGGTATATTCTCTTTAGGTGACTGTACATTTTTGAAAGTTCTTGAATGTTTTTTTTTTAATATACATACTTCGCCCCACACTAGTTATTTCTCCTGTATCGTGTGCGTTTACAAACATAGAAACTCACATACACAAACACCCAGACCCGGAACTTGCGTATATACAAATATTTATTCCATGCGGGGATCGAACCTGCTATACGCTGCGCAGCAGTCGATCTCTCAGCCACTGCACCAACAGTGTCGTCATCATTCATCACATTTTAAGTTTGAATTTTGAAGTATTTTTTTTCTATTTTATAATTATTGTACTCATGATTGCGATACTTTCTGCTTTTTCGGCTCGCCAAAAGAATCATGTTGAGACGTATAACTGCCTAAAGGATGATGATGATGTGTTTTTGATAATTGCAGATATAGATGAATGCGAAGAGGGTATCTGTCGTGCAGATCAAGATTGCATCAACCAACTAGGACAGTACGACTGCAAACCAAAATCGTTGCACAAGTAAGTATCTGTAGAGTTCATAATTGGATGATTTAAAGTCTCTTCTGTATCAATCTAGACCTTTCCAGAATAAAAGAAGGCAATATTGTTGCCATTTCTTGTAAAATTTTAACAGCACAGAATCGGCTGAATTAATGTTACTTGGTCCCCGAATAAATGGCGCAGTTTCATTGGTCGTTAACTCGTTCGGTATGCTGATACGGGGAGTTCTCGCATGCGAGATAACAACCAATGAAAGCCACAAATTGTTACATCGTCTGCGCTGGTTCCCCGCTTGCTTTATACCGAACGTGTTATCAACCAATGAAATTCATAGGTCAATATACAGCATGCAGGTCTGCCACTCTTGTCAATAAATGGCGACGAACATGGAGGGTTTCCTACACCCCGCATGCGGGCTATCGACTAATATATCGACAATAAAAACGATTCCCCGAATGTAGCCGCTGTGACATGTGTTACAGAAATCTCTCGCATCCCGCACGTGGGCCCTAACAACTAATAAAAATGTGCCATAACAAGAGTCACTGATGCTTTAAGAAAAATATCTAAATCATAAAATTTTTAAATTATTTAGTAAAATCAAAATTTTTTGAGCTCACTTAGCTAAAACAACATTAAGCGAAGCGAGCTCGAAAACACCGCTAAAATGATAACCTCTTTTTGCGCTGCGCCGTACTCTGTCTAATGTTGTAGAATACGTATTTTCTATGTTTTGTTTTTTTTTTTCCTTTCAGTGAACAGTGCCCTGATGGTATGCGAAAGAAGGCAGGAAGTCTCTACTGTGAAGGTAAGTTAGCATAAAAATAAGTGATGACAATTATTAATAATATCTCTGGGAGTTTATAGAGGTTAACTGTTTGCCTTTTAGACAAATTAGGAGTCGCCTAACTAAAAATATAAAGAGCTTTGCTCTGAGTTTCTTTGCGCCATAAAATTCGGAACGAAGTCATTGGTCAAAGAACCTGATTCACAGAACTAGTTCTTATTTAAATTGGCAATGTACAATACAAATTGGTCGTAGAACTGATAAACAATAAGGCAGAAAAGTTTTCGATTGGCTACCACGAACCGCAAGATACAGCGTAGGGAGGCCTCCCACTAGATGGACCGATGACATTGACATTTACTACAGAAATTTCGGAGAGAGTCGCGGGTAACCGATAGAAATCTGATTGTCGTTAAGTAGGGCGGTCTAAGGAAGGGGTTTAGCAATGAACGTCTTCCAGATGATTATGGCCGTCATCATCATTTGGAATATTGAATCTTATTCATCTTTATTAGATCTTACTGTTGCAATATTTTGTTACCAGATATCGACGAATGCGTGGAAGGCACTCACCTTTGCGATCAGTACCAGAACTGTCTGAACACAAATGGTACTTACGAGTGTCACTGCAAGCTGGGGTATGAACTGGATACCATCACTGGAGCTTGTGTTGGTAAGTACCTACCTCATAATTTATCTTCAATATGATAAGTAGACACTAGACAGTCATATCTTGCCAGTCTTTTCATTAGAGACACATAAAATGTGGTGATACTCCGTAAAGGAGTAGTACCACATTAAAGCTGCACATTACAGCTGCAAGAAATCTTGAGCTCTCAAGTATCATCAGTAAATCTCTACTTGGTTTGGAGTATTGTGTTAGTCCATAATAGCAATTCACATTGATAGCTTCAACAGTCGATTATTTTATAAGAATGCTACATTTTACTATTTGTTTGCTCCACCAGACATAAACGAGTGCGCAACTCGTCAACACGACTGCATCCCCGAGGCCCAACGCTGTGACAACACGGTCGGTTCCTACCTCTGCATTAGGATTACCTCCTGTGGTACTGGATATGTGCTGCATCATTCTACTGGGAAGTGCGAGGGTAAGCATAGTCTATTGATTCTTTATCATCATCGAGTATCGCACCTTCACTTGGATAACTATCTGCTACTAGATTTTGGTCTCCCTTCTGGATCTTTCGCAGCTTCTGAATCATTATTTCAGTATCCAAGTTATAGTAACTGTCCCACTTTTACCAGTTGGTTACGAAGTCTAAAAAATGGCCTTCATTATCTTCTTCTAAATTTTCCATCAGATATCGACGAATGTGGTCTAGGCCTAGACAACTGCGGTTCAGACTACAACTGTGTCAACATCCGCGGTTCATTCCGTTGTGTGCGCAAGAAGCGCACTACCACATCCACTACACCGGTACCGGAGTATGAGTACGAGTATTACGATTCTGAGTGAGTATCTAAATAAGCAGAAGCTTTGTACAGCATGTCAACCTACCCGATTCTTCTAAATTTTTCCAATCGAATATAAACCTCGCAAGACGATCTCCGGCCACCGTGCGCGGGCATGCGGGCGGCGAGTAAATGGCAACTCGCAGTCCGACCATGGACGAAACCCGGAAGACTCTGGCACAGTTCAACTTTCTTAGCAGTGTAAAACTGACAATATCTCTAAATTCCAGGGAAGAAACAGAAGACAACAAAACAGCACCTGTCGAACCACCAAAAGAACCATTAACAACCACGACCTCCACACCAAAACCTGAACCACCGACTACAGCTAGAACTACAACTGAAAAACCAAGAGATCCCGAACCCACAGAACCACAACCAAGAGAACCAGAACCAAGAATCGAAGATAACAACGTAGAACCACCTTTAACAGGCGACAACAGACGAGACATTTACAAATACGATACAAACGACCCTTACGCGAGACCAACCTACGAACAACCAACAACTACAGAAACAGAAGAACAAACGCATCTGATACCAACCGAAGAACAACGATATATAACAGTAACCGAGCCTAATTATACGCCGAAGGAACCAGAAGTAGTCTTCAACCGACCCACAGACCCTAACTACCCGCCGAAGCAACCAGAAGTCACCTTCTACCGACCCACAGAACCTATCTACCGACCCACACCACCGCCGTACATTCCCGAAGAAGAACTACCGAGGCTTCCTGATGAGCAACCAACTGCTACTTATCCACCGAGGCAAGAAGAACAAACGAATGAAACAACCCCACCTGAGGAACAGCAACCAGAAACTACGTATAGGCCTACTGAGCCACCAATTTCTCCGCACCAGGTTAATGTGAATGTAGAAGATAGAAGAAGAACGACGACTGAGAGGAAACTGAAAGAGTGTCCGCATGGGTTTGAAGCTGATGAGTATGGATCTTGTTTTGGTAAGATTTATTTTACTAAAGTTTGAATTAAAATAAAAATAGTCTCACAATTCTTCAACGTCCCCAATTTCCAATCACGGAACTTGTACATTTTAATTTTTTCTTATGTGTGCCAGATTTAATTGTTTGTAATTCGCCTTTGCAAATTTCATTAAACCAGTTTTATTTTCTTTCAAGACATTGACGAATGCGCCACAAATCGCCACAGCTGCTCCGGTCTCACCGAGGTTTGCAAGAACACGATAGGTGGCTACACCTGTAACTGTGCGCCTGGCTTCCGTAGAGACCTGGTCACCAAGAGCTGTGAGTTCATCACCACATCATCTTCTACGACTTCGACGACTACGCCACCACCGCCGCCTCCTACTTCCACCAGTAAGTAGTCCATTAAGCATAGTTTCATCATGAAAACAGCTTCCCAATTGATTATTTCCATATTGGTCATGATGTCTCAAGCCCAACTGCTGGGCTGCTTTCTGGTACAGATTCCTGGGTCGAGCAAAAAGTGTTATTGAATGTTTCCATGAGAAACTCTGGTGTTTTGAAAATTGTGGTAGGATACCTGACCCCGTGTTTCGGAAAATTGTTGATCCTGCATCTGATCTTTCTCCGATAGCGTCGTATTGCTGTCTCATCGGATTATGAGAGTAAAGGAACAAGATGCACCTGTGGTTCACACACTTGTATAGCTACACTATCATTTATGTGCCATACTGAAGGCTAATGCGCAGCGCGAAATACTGCGCAAGTACTATAATTATTTTTGTTTCGTTTAGCCTGAAAGGTGGTATGAAGATTCAATTAACAAAAAAAAAACTGTCAATCAATATTTTTTTTTTCTTACAGAAAGGGCTTTCTTCTGGGGCTACCCCGATTATAATGGAATAACTGTGCGACCCTTCCGACCCAGAAACTTATGTGACTCTGGTTTCCACCATAATGCCAAGACTGGACAGTGTGAAGGTATACTATGTTTTATCCGCTTTAGAAGATCTTTTGTCAGTTCTTGACAAGGTAGATCTACGAGGGTTCAGATAAAGATTGCCTTTGGAAGCACAAGATTCATACTTGAGGCTATACTTAGGAAAATCATATTATTCTCGTTTTGTTGAGCTGTAACGACTATTATGGCTGATATTCACGAGACGTCCCTCTCCATCTTGTCTCTATCTAGCTGTCTCAGGGTTCTTGTGATGTGATATGATGGCTTCCGGCAGACATAGCCAACCTACTCCGATTTTAGTCTCGCAGTTTAATGAGCTTCTTTAGTAATTTGCTTTCTGCATTTCTGTGTGTAAAAAATTTAGAAGGAAATCATTTTCTCAAGAAACATAATACGTTTCTTCTAAATTTTCAAATTCTTCACCCCCAGATATAAACGAATGTACAAACGGTCAAGCGAACTGCGCAGCGGTGGAGATCTGTATCAACACTCCCGGAGGGTACCGATGTGAGTGTCCTCCCAACTGGAGGCTGGACGAGGTGAGGCACCGCTGTGTGCCCCTCAGGAACAACGGACAGTTCCCCACGGGGTACGGGAATGAGCCTAGTAAGTACAACATTGAGGCACAGGATTTTTGTAGATACCCAAATAATTGGGTAGGGTAGAGCGTATAAAAGAAGTTAAGTCTTGAATGATCAATCGATAACATAATTTATGTGTCATCTTCAGGCACCACCTGAAGATATTGTCTGAAATCACTGAAATTTTTCATGAACACCTAACATCGATTGATCATTCAAGTCTCATTGCAAGTTCTCGGTGATCTAACTCTCAAACCTTGTTTTAGACTACCCGGCCCTACTGCCAAAGCCCGTAGTGCACACAACAGGAACCAAGTATGTGGACCCCGAGATCACTCAGTACCCCGAGCAAGGATCTGTGTTCAGATGTCCAGCAGGATATAGGCTCGGAAATGACAATACTTGTGTTGGTAAGTAATATAGAAGCTACACTACAATCAGGAGTTAGTAGATCCTGAGGTCTTGTGGGGTCTAGCTACTATCTTCAGATGTCTGGCAGGGCACAGGTGATGTGATAATGTGGTCACGCGCGAACGCATCCGGCTCGAAGGATCAAAGTTTGGGTTGATGTTAGGCTCAATAAAAAGAGTGGACGTTATAAACACCAGCACAAACAAGTTATATTTTTTGTGAGTGATATGGAGGTTGTTAGTAGAAAGAAGACCCTAAGGTGTTTCTGTACACCGCGGGTCCGAGATCAGGTTTCGTTTTCTTTTTCATTTACATTTTTTATTCATCTCTAGCAATAACAGTCATGACTGTTACCCTGTACGTGGTCGGACCTTTTGTGTCTGCTTGGCTTAAATATCTTGGATAAACTGTAGTTTCTAGTAATCAAAAGTGTAAATGAAAAGCCATCGCTAGATCCTTCATCATCAGCCTATAATGTTCCCACTGCTGGGACACAGGCCTCCTCTCTGTGAGAGGGAGTGGGCCATAATCCACCACGCGGGCCCAGTGCGGGTTGGTAGATGTCACATGTCTTTGAATTTTTGATTCTAGGACATGCTGGTTTCCTCACGATGTTTTCCTTCACCGTTTTGAGAGCAGTGGTGATGAAAATAAATTACACAAAGTAATGCGCCTGGCGGGGTTCGAACCCACGACCTACAACTCGTAAGTCAGGACTGATACCACTGGGCCACCACTGCTCTTAGAGCTTCTTAGATCCTTACGTCAAAAAAATTTTATTTCTTAAAATATTTGCATCCTGGTTCACGCCAACAGTCTCCCTATGCGCGGAACTTTTCAACGATTTCGCTTCCGTCTTCGGTGTATACCTACCAACATGACATTATTGAAAGACAATAAAACATAAAAAAAACCCTTTTCACTTCCAGACGTTAACGAATGTCTCACCGGGGAAGCGAAGTGCGGTCCTCAACAGATCTGCGCGAACTTACCAGGCGGGTACTCCTGCAACTGTCCTGCTGGACATCGCCTGGTTAAGGACCATGAGTGCGAAGATGTGGATGAGTGTGCATTAGGCGGTAGCATGGTGAGTCACTTGAGGATATTCTTGCTCATTCTTCTCCATAGAGATCTACGCTTTGGAATGAGCACCTACGGTACTTTCACAGTTTTTATGTCTTGTGACTGGGACTGTAGCACCATAACTATTTGTGTACTTGTTTTATTTTATGTCTTTTGACAATTCATAAGTGCCTGTAATTGGCCTAGTTGAAAGGAACGATTTGATTTAATATTTTTTACGTGTTCCTGTTGCGGTATCTGTGGGAGTGACTTTGTAAAGTGTAATGTGGAACAGGATCGATGACCAATGAGCGCAAGCGGTGATGACGAGTTCCGTCTTCTATCAACAATATCACGCACAAAATCAAAGTCCAATTATAGCCCTTTACGTGCCAGAGCCACGCGGTCACCTGATGAGACAGTTCCACGACCGTCCGTCAGATTCGTACGTCGACCCGGGCATGGTCCATGATCGGACGGCATGTCACCCATTACTCGCCGTCCGCATGCCCGATTCTTTTAAGTCTATGGTCAGTCCATATTGTACGCCTGACAACACTCTCTCGTAAAGATACAGCTACATAGTGTAATAAGCAACTTCCGTAATGTGTACTCTTATTTTGGAGAGTTAACAAGAAAGCAGGACATTTAAGAGTTAGTGATCATCCTAACTTGTGGACATCTACAACACACGACACAGCAAAAACGGAAACTTTGTCTCAATCCAAATTCAGTTTGAGTTGAAAAAGGCTATATCGACATCTACCTAGTCAAAATCGTCATGTATTAAAGCATAGAATAGTATTTCCATTATATCGATTTTTTTTTCCCCATTTCAGCCCATCTGTTCACAAAATGCAGATTGTGTGAATACTATCGGATCATACCTGTGTAAATGTCACATCGGATTTAGATCTGCACCGGTTAATGATAAGGTAAGACATTTTATAACTAAGCCAACTGAATCCAGTTTTTAACCTGTTCAAAACTAAAGTACCTAACCTACGTTTAAAACTGACTTTCCTACACCATTTTTCACTTATTTCATTCATTCGAGGTTTAGATAATAGGGAATTCGACAGTGCTCTAAATTAGTCTGTAAGCTAGAGTGTTATAAAAATTAACAGACACTTAATTTTTCTTCCGTTTAATTAATGCATATTTACAAAGATATAACGCATCTTAATTCGAAACTGATGTCTAAAGCAAATTAAAACTGTACTTGCTTGTAACGTTTTGCCAATTTTAAAAATGTCTTATCTTCGTTTCGTCAGCAAAATAAAAAGTACGTGTCAAAATTTTTTTTTATAGTCTACGGCTCTAGACAGACGGACCGCATTTCAACTGCAACCTAACCGCAAATTGCAGTTCGGATGCAGTTGACACGACTGCAATAGAACTGCAAACCAAACCTGCAGTCCGATTGCACGCTGACTGCAATTGAACTGCAATCGGACTGCACGTTTGGTTTGCAGTCTTGTCAACTGCAATTTACGGTTCGGTTGCAGTTGAAATGCAGTTCGATGTCTAGAGCCTAACTGACCGACTCATTCAATTTTTTCAGTCAAAAACCCTATTAAAACAATACAACAAAAAACTTCTTTAACAACTGTGAATCTATTTATGCCCAGGTGTGCGTCGACGTCGATGAATGTATGGAGTCTCGCCCCGGCTCGCTCTGCCAACACAGATGTAACAACGTGTGGGGATCGTACCGTTGTGCCTGTCACAGAGGATACAGACTCAATCCGGATAACAGGTGAGAATAAAGAAGTAATAAACTGTGGTTATAGTGGTAAGAGTGGGATCAGAGAGGATGAATGGATTAGTGATGGCTGGAAGCTTGTCAAGAAGTCGGATAGAACAGGCAAAACAAAAAGCAGAAGCTTAACATTGTTGCGTGAGACTTTCTGTAATCACACGGAAAAGGCATGTCTTCGGACACATAAAAATAATACTTATTTTTACCCAGATCTGATTATATCTGGCTTGATCTGATAGAAATCCCAGAGGCCTTACCACGAGCTCTTAACGCGATCCAGTTTAGGCTGTGGGAAAGAGACATAGTTATACAAGTCGTCTTTCGCCATCTCTTTCCCACAGCCTAAACTGGATTGCGTTAAGAGTTCATGGTAGGCCACCTGATCAGATGTACTTGAGTAGTTTAAAAATATAATCACTATCAATGATGAGGAGGTCTGGAAGACTCCGCCATCCCCTTCTAACTTAACCGGTCAAAAGTTAGCTTTAGAGAAATCTCAGCCCCTTTGGTAGTGATGTTACTAACAAAGGGGGTGAGATTTCTCTGAAGCTTACCATACAAAAAACTGCAGCTGGACAGAGATAATTTCTAAGCCTTTAATTTTCTTAATGTACCGAAACTTATACTCAAACCACTTAGGCCTACTGTCCACACAGTCGTCTTTCGTAGGATGCATGTAACCTACATAATATATGAAGATAGGCGTATTTTGCATATTTGTTATGTCCACGCTGCTTCATGCGATAGTCACGCTACATAAGGTCTCAGTTTTCTTTCAACTAGCATCGAGAAAGGACGTCTTTTGTTGTTAAAATGCATGACGAACGCAACACGAGCGGCTGACGCGACGTTGCGGCTTTGTGGACACAGATTTCATTGTTTCTATGCAAGATGCAAGCATTCGTCTTGCAATCGTCAATTGACGAAAGCGTGCGTATAACGTGCGGTTACGTGGATAATGGGCCTTAGTATTATCCATGATGTTTAAGTTCCAAAAAAAAAAAAATTACCAGTATGTTTTTTTTCTCACTGCTTCCTAAAATAAGACCTGCAGCAGCAATTAAACCATATGAATCAACTGGACCCTTCATTCTTTCAACAGTACATGTTCAGACGTGGATGAATGCACAGAGTTCAAGTCTAAGATCCCGTGCGTGGGCCGCTGTCTCAACGAGCCAGGAAGCTACCGATGTGCCTGTCCTACAGGCTACAGGCTTTCTGAGGATAAGAGGAGCTGTATTGGTGAGTAGAAATTTTACAGGTAGAGAGTTCCATGTTTTCGATGTGTGCGTTCCAGAATAAGGGGGATAGTTGGAAAAACTTGGTGCGAAAGTTAAGATGGCAGAAAAGAGAATAAATGCAAACGAAGTGACCATAGTTATTTTTGGCAGTCATGTAAAGAGCAATCTGGTGCCTGAATCGGATCTAGCCAGCGTAGTCAGAAAATTTAAGGCAGATCTGGATCAGGCACCTACGATTGTTAAAAGAGTCAGTGAAAAGAGTAAGGGATTTGATAGGATCCATTATTTTAAGGCGTATGCCACAATTCATTCAAAAATATATTATTAATTTTGATGTTTTAGAATATCGTATAACCAAAACCTTTCTTCCAGACATTGACGAGTGTGAGACAGGGGAAGCTCCTTGCGCCAAGAGTGCGGGAGCCTCTTTGACATCAAGTGACGTGTGTGTGAATACACGAGGAAGCTACCGCTGCCAACGCATCACCTGCCCTGTTGGCTACCAGCTGGAGAATAAGCAGTGAGTATCACACACTGTACCTACTGATTTAGCAGATCCAAAATAAGGCATACACATCAAGTTAGAAAGAGAATCGTCAATCATCGAGTTGATAACTGTACTAAGATCTATAGTAGTGGTTGAATATTGGAATAATTAATTAGATTGGTGGGTGTAACATTAATATTGGCTGGTTGGGTCTAACTTGTTCTCTGCGGCTCCCCTAATCTCGTGCCTATCAGAACATCTTATTTCACACATTCACCATTATTAATTTATGTATATCTTCTCTTTCAGCCGCTGCAATAAAATTGAGCGTGTCTGCCAGCCAGGCGACTGGACTTGCGCTCATCAGCCAACCACCATCTCCTACAACTTCATCACCTTCGTCTCTAACCTCTACATCCCCGATACTAAGGTTAGCAACGCAATTTATTCTTCTGCCTTATTTCTTATTTATTTGCAGTCAGTGCAGCTTCTTCATTGTCGATTCTTCTCTTCTTCATTACTTTTGCAATATTTTCATTGTTTTTTTTCTTTTTCCTGTTACACATACCTACATAACATTATTGTTTTTATTAAAGTCTAGTTCACCCTCATAGTTTTTCGAGACAACACCAAGCGGTTGGTCGACTATTAACGAAATAGAGGTATTAGGGGGTCTATTTTTTGCATTATTAGAGAATTGCATGGCATCACTGCTTTTTTTTATCGTGGTAAAATCATCAAATGAGTCCTCCCATACAGGGCAAGAGAGACTGTCAGACTTGTACTGACTAAAATAGCCACGGTGTCCTTCAATAGCCCTTTACGTTCCGGGGTCCTGGTAATTCGTTAGTCCCGCGACCATGGCGACACTGTTTGCTTTTTGTAGTGTTGGGCAATTTTCTCATTGATATCGTGTGATACTATGTCAAAACTTTGTGTATTTTTCAGTTGAAACTGTTCACAATGCGAGGCCCCGTGTGGCCGTATGTCAAGATGAGGTTTGAACTCAAACTGGTGAATGTGAACGCTCCTCCCAGTGTCAAGAGGAAGGCTGATATCAAAGACTTCTTGTAAGTATTCCAATATCTACAAAATTTAAACGTACTAAGATTTTGGAGATGGCGATGATTTTTAGTCATCAATATTTCCATCAAGTTTTAGCAGGTTCATACATAAATCCGCAGAAAAGTATCACCTCATATCGCATTTATTTTTCGACGAATATTTCGATTTTATATTTCTCGGTTTTAATATTTATACATGCCTATTAATGATATCTTCTATTTTATGGTACTTATTGTTTCTGATCTATGCAATTAAGTCTCGTCAATGTCTTTAGGTATGGATTTCTGTACATCAACTACCCCTTTGGCCCTATCAGCTCATGGCTTTGGTAGTTGGTGTTTATTACCATTAATTATATTATTTTATATTTTTTCTGTTTTTTTTTTTGAATAATATATTCTTGTTCAAATAAAGTTTCTGAAGTGGAGGAGGAGAAAAATAAAAATATTTACGCACGTTTTAATTTTGATGACTCACGTCATTTAAAATAAATAAATAAATGAAGTCTAAAAAAACTGTTTAACCTACATTTTCTTTCAGATTAACACAAAACAACAACGAAGGTCTAACCTCATTAGTGCGACCGCTCGAAGGACCACAGAGTATAGAATTGGAGATGTCTATGGAACTGTACACTCACGAGCAGTTCGGGGGAACAGCTATCGCGAAACTTTTCATTTACGTGTCTGAATACGAGTTTTAGAGGGAACTGTAGTGGCGAGCAAGATAAGTGGCACAGACTTTTTTGTTTTTAGATTTTTTATGAACAAATTGTTTGAGATTTTTTTTTTCATTAGAGCCAGATAGTTTGAAAGTGACGGATATTAGATATGTTTTTTTGGAAAAAATCAAATGGTTTGAAAGTGACAGATGTGTTTTTTTTTTGGAAGCATTGAGATTTTTTTACAGATCTTTGAATTATAATTATGGTTTTAAATTTAATACCTCTGTCTTTTTTAAGTAGGTACTTCTGACAACAATTTGAACAAAATAATTATAAGTTTTCTGTAGTTTTAGCCTTCCCCAAGAGGAAGAGGAGTGAGTTTATGTTTGGATGTATCTCTTGAAATAAATGTTATCTGCGAAATTGTTTTTCTTTTTCAATAAAACATCACAATTAATGGTGTCAGATCACACGTGTGCCAAAACCTTTTTGTAACATCTTTTATCGTATTTTGTTCTTGTTCGCCATCTTTTATAATACCTACAATGTATTTTTAAACTGCATTCTGTGAATTCAGTATTGTTTTGTTTTAAATAAGTAATAAGGACGTATTTTTATTTTTTATAGCCATACTTTTACCCAACGTCATAATTTTTACAATTTTATGATACCTAACTATTATAATAATATTTTGAGTGAAACAAATGAATTTGAGTGAATTATGGTGCTTATTATAGTATAGGACTTCCATAAAATATTTTATCTACTCTCATATCGTAAAATTCGAAATACAAAACTCAAAACGAGTTTATAATGACATACTTTATACCATAGAGTATCGTAATGAAATTAAAAAATTAAATTATAACACTGTTTCTCTAACAAAACAATGTTATAATTTAATTTTTTTTCATTATGATACAGATTACTGACCATAGATACATCTATTTCATTTTTTATCTGTGGCTGCGCGCGCTTTAAATAGGAATGTTGGAATTTTGACGTTTGTATTTCGGTGGATGAATATTAGTGTTAATTAATTTTTATTTGATATGTTCGTATTCAATGAGAGTAGATAAAGTAGTGTATGAAACTGTACATAACTAGGTATTATACCACTCGTGTGATACTATTAAAAAACTCGCTTCGCTCGTTTTTTAAACTCACACTCGTGTATAATACCCCTCATTATGTACCAGTCACATAAACTACTATTTAGATATTGTTAGAAATGTGCCATTTAAGTTTTTTCAGGTTTAGAGAATTTTGTAAAATTTTGTGAAAAATAAAGATCGTTTTTATCACTTAACTTGAGTTTTAAAGTAGGTTAAACACACACTAATTTAATTTCAAAGCAATATTTTAGAAATTCATTTCTATTTGTGAATTCAATAATTATTATTCATTTTGTCAATTTTGATAATCAAATTGATAATTTTTTGGTCTTCATTTAGTCACGTATTTTGACACGACTTGTAAGCATGTTTCATTGCAAATAAAATGATACTTTAACGATTTGTAATGTGCGTAGTATAAATAATACAATATCTAGGTATAATACGTAGTATTTATTATTGTATAGACTTAATTAAATAATAAAGTATGATTAAGTACATTTTATTTATTTCTGGTTTTATTTTATTCCGATAAATCTCTGGAATGTTCTAAATAATATGCAATCAAAATTATTATCTTAAAACTCTGATAATATAAATGGGAATATGCAAGTAATTCATAACGGTTTTAGTATTTCTTAAATATTTCGTTTCTTAGTTCACAATTCCATAAAACTTATTCTTTTCTAATCTCGAAATTACCGGTACTGAAGAATATATAATTATGCTACAGCAAACATCTATTTCAAGTAGGTAAGTACCTATTGAGTTTTAACATAAATTCCTATTTTAATAATTATTTAAAGATTCAGGAGACTCTAGGTTCTCGTTCCTATTTTGATTACACATTATCTAAATACAATAAAATTATTATTTAACAGACTACTTACACAATACATAAATAAACATTTTTTTTGAAACTTGGAGGTTTATGAAGAGGTATCTAGTTTATTGCAGGTACAGAGTTTTCATGAAGGAACATTTTCTACTTAGGTACTTGAGTACTACTCCTACGTCAGATGAATTTTCGGGTGTTTTTGCAATGCACCGCTGTAACACAATTGCAAGTTGTTTCATATTTTGCTGAGTAATATTATATCAACGTTATTGATTTATTGCTGCATATTCAATTTGGTATTGACTCTACCGACTAATAATTCCAAAACACAATTTAAGTCATTAGGGGCCGTCCATTAATCACGTGATGTTTTTTTTGCTTTTTTTGTACCCCATTGGTGATACATGGTGAGGTTTAAGACTACCCCCCCACCCCCCTTCCTATATCACGTGTACCTAATTAGTACCTAAAAATTTTATAACTATTTTTAAATATTCATAAAATACAGGTGTGGGTATAATCTAATTTTATTATTCTACCCAGTGGCTTCCCAGTGGTTAGCGTGTGACCAAAAAACGAACTACCTAATTTTATTTTTGTTATAAAACGTTTACGGTGAACAAGAAGTGTATTGTACGCGTAACGCCGCATTTTTTAAAATAATAAATACACGTGAAATATTACTACAACCCCCGCCCCCCCTGTGAAATTTCGTGATTTTATATAGACCCCCTCCCCCATTTTGAACCTCACGTGATTAATGGACGGTCCCTTAGTTTCTATAAAACTGTTTAAGATTTTTTCCACCTCTGAAATCAATAAAAAGTTACAAAATCTATGAGAGCATCGCGTTTTGACAGCTCATAAAAACTATGTCAAATTGATTGATGATTCAAATATCATTAATATAATTAGGTACTTAACTACACTGCAAGAGACTTTACCCATGGCGCGATGCGATACAGAACTGCATCGATTGACGATATCCGGTCGAAGAAAATGTATGGCCAATCTATAGTGTTTGCTAATGGAGTCGCACGGATTTACGATATCGCTCACAGATCTACTCGATCGCATATCGATATCGAATTGC
The DNA here is from genome assembly GCA_954870645.1 of Agrotis clavis. Taxonomy (NCBI): domain Eukaryota; kingdom Metazoa; phylum Arthropoda; class Insecta; order Lepidoptera; family Noctuidae; genus Agrotis; species Agrotis clavis. The sequence goes on from OX940943.1 coordinate 3,021,289, forward strand.
ATGTACGTCCTAATGACAATGCACATGATTCTCTGTTCGAAATTCGATTGCGCATTTACTCGTCACTGGCGACATCTTTTGTCTTTGGTTTGCAGCGCCTTTAAAATATCGTTGAAGTAAGGCCAATTATTGTCCACGTAACCGCACGTCATACGCACGCTTGCGTCAATTGACGATTGCAAGACGAATGCTTGCATCTTGCGTAGAAACAATGAAATCTGTGTCCACGAAGAGGCAACGTCGCGTCAGCCGCTCATATTGCGGTTGTCATACATTTTTGCCGCTTCGTGGACACAGATTTCATTGTTTTTACGCAAGATGCATTCGTCTCGCAATCGTCAATTGACGAAAGCGTGCGTATGACGTGCGGTTACGTGGACAATGGGCCTTAGGTGGATTTTTGAAGTTCACGGTCGAATTTCATCGCATCAGTCCATTAGTAAATATTACGTGTGACTTGAATCGGCAATCGACTCGATATCGCACGAGTCGAGCCGCGCCATGGGTAAAGCCCCTTAATGTTGCAGCAACGTGTTTCGAGCAACACCAAAAGTTGTTGTTATAATTTGTAACCACGATTATTCATATCTCATAATATTTACAGTTATATTAATATTGGATAGATATGTAGGTGGTATTCACTTTACATTTCCTTTCAAAATATGGGATGCTGAAAATGTATCTAGGCATGATAGAAAAGCATTCAATTTTACTAGAATTATTGAATATTTTACGTATTATTTTAGTCGTTATATTATATCGATTTTTCTCTCCGATCTTAAAATGCATTTGATAGAGACTATTTATATCGGAGTAAAGCCCATCAAGATCGAGGCTATAAATTCAATAAGATAAGAATTGAATTGACAACAGTTACTTACATAATCATGGCGTTTGTTTCAAATACGATATCAGACCCAGTGTAGCTGCGTAGCCAGACAAGTCTGCAGTCTAAGAGAGTCTGCACTTGAATGGATTCGCTTAACATATTATACAAAAAAAAACACTCACAATCTAGGCATTAAGGGCATCTCATTTATCGTATAATCTGTAGTTAAGACTGTAGTGTTTTTAAACTAAAGGTCCACATCTACCTTCGGCAATTTTCGGGTTATTTTGGCTTTGTAGAGTGTTGTCTCTTTAGCACGATAGACATATCGCTCTGCGAATTATTTTACATTACCACTTACCAAAGGTATTAAATCGCGATAACTATTCAATTAGAAAAGAAAAACAAACGCCATTTACTTTTTTTTCTAGCCCACTATTCCACAGTTCCACTGCTGGGCAAGGCCTCCCCCAAAGTTTTTCCGAGAGTTCATGTCGTACTCCACATCGAACCAATGTTCTTGGCATGAGTGCAGGTCGCCTCACCAACTCTTCCAGCCATTACATTAACATTTAAAAATTGACTAGATTTCTTTCTACAACTACATCTAAATTCCACTAACAGTGATGTTCTAAATCCTACCCAATGTGCTGTAATCTAAACTTTTAACAAACTCTACCACAACTCTTTCTGAGATCCATACCGAAATTTTCATTGTTTCACATCCCTACTTATCACAGAACGAACGACTTATGGTGCTACCCATAGACTAAGCTATCCTCCGTCTACCATTGTACACAACATGTCGCTAATCTCGGAACCTTACGACTTTGGTATCCAGACGATTATCGCAATACAAATTCATACAGGTCTGTACACAGGCACGCGTCAATGGATAGCAAAGTCGTAAGATATCAGAGACTTGCGTTGCTTCGTGTACGAAGGGCCTTATAGCATTTACTGAGCAATATCTGCTTAATAATAATATTGTGATTCGCTCTAAAAATGGAGAAAAACAACTATAGAACTGAAAAGACATTATTAATTATTTTAAACGCATGCGACGCGCATCGTAAAGATGATTTTTTTGAGGAAAGAAAAATTTTAGATTGCGAGTGGGATTCGAACCCGCGTCTTCTGGATAGGTACTCCAGACGCCTTAACCAACTAGGCTACCGTAAAGCATTCAAACGAGGAATAGAGAATTTTAGCTTGCAGGTGTGGGTTGAAAAGACATTGTCTATGTCACGAAACAAAGAGATACCTAGGTCCTATAATTGCTTTTCTCCCCATAAAGAGAGTATGGTAATTTTAGTTTGTCATTTGTCTCAGTCCATGCTATATGTCTATGGTTCTACCAACTACGCTGGCCGCATACCATACCTTACTTAAACAAAGCAAGACAATGGGACAGCATACCAGCGCGGCAAATGCATCGGTTATGCCGCCAGCATAGCCTAACATTGGTAATTGGTGACCCGTGATTTCAATAATTCAACTATTTTAGCCATAATTATCCTGCATCCTGAAAAAAACAAGTCTGAGACATGGATTTCTATGGAGGCTAGTCACGTCATAGATTTCAGAGTAACGTTGCAGGGAGTAGGAAATCTTCCTAAAATATTTTTCTTTTACCGGTTTCATGGTATACATCGACTAAAATCTTAGTCCTCAGAATTAACTGCGTCATCATTTTTTTTTAATTTGTACTAACGGCAATTTGACCCTTCCCAATACGGTCCTTCACAAAGTCAAAGACCCTTCTCAGTCTAGATCCCGAACTCCTCAACAACAGCACCATTAACAAATCACGGGTCACCACCACCTCACACCAAGCTTGTCATAACCTCCCCACTACTCATACGGGTCCACTATGTCCAGCACAGTGAGACACCCGTCCTGAGACGCTATGGCTACTGCCTTCCCTCCGTGCGCGCTGGCCACTCCTGTCACTTCTGCTGGCGCACGGTATTCGGCTATAGCTCGACCGTCGACCCTGTAACATGTAAACATGATAAAATTTGAAGTTCCCACAGGTAGAACATCGGCCGAATATCTTGTAGTATATGGAATAGGAGAAGAGGGAGAGGAATAAGCAATTGCAGATAAAAAACATGGTGCTATTACACCAAAGGGATCCTGGCTGAGTATACAACCGTGGATGAGACTCGACTGTCCACATAAGCTTGCAGAACTGGGATTGTGGACCCTTCCGTGTTCCAAAAGATTGAGAAAGAGCAGTCATTACGGACAGGCAGTTGTTCCATTCTTTTGACTCGTAGCAGAACTGAATATATTTAGAAAAAGACTAACAAGGTTAAAAATTATGTGAAGTTACTAACCTGAATACCCTCAAAGTCTTCCTTCCACTGTGATAGTAGAAGACATACTGATCCGTAGAACTAAACATGGTTATAATAGAGAAGACACCCTCAGCAGCCCTGTAGATCAGCTGCTGGACCGAGGCACCTCTCTTCAGCTCTATGAGGTCCAGGCCTCCACGGGAAGGGGCACAGAGGCCGATCTTGCCATCTCGGGTACAAGAGCCGTTCCAGCGAGGGACAAATCTGCAATCAAAATCAATCATGTATTTTCTACGTGATTGCAAGGCAGCCAAGTAAGCGAAATAATGGATGGACCTGGAAAGAAAATACGGCTAGAGTAAGAAGATGACTCCTGTAATGGAGAATAATAGAGAAGTATGGAAGAAGAAAACATGCTGAGGTGTCCCCAAATAAATAAGAATAGGAAAATGCTGGTGGTTTATGAGAGAAACAGTGGAAATAAAGTGCAAAGAAAAAATAATTCTCACCTTATATGCCTCTTCGTCTTGATGTCCAGTATACCTGCCTTGTCATTGCCTATGACAGCCACCCAAAGTGGTTTGTGCGGTAGTGCTACTATCGACTGCATGTCCTTGATGCCACTATTCTTTATGGGGATCCTGAAAAACATAATTCCGATATTAATTAAATTGAGTAAACACCTCCTAATTCACCTTGGGGTGAATTCTGCATAAAGTATTTACGGAATTTAAACTAAATATTTTACCGCCATGGTACACCGCCGATTGGAAGACGGAGCAAAGGCAGGCCTGCTACTAGACCGGACAACTAGTTGGACCGATGACATCGATGGTTGCTTTGTTCAGCAGTGAACTTCTTCTAACTGATAACCCCTGCGATGTCTCGCTTGCTATGATGATGATCGCATTCCTTAAACTAAGACCTGACTTATCCTGTGAGCTTATTATATTAAATTTTATCCAAACAAATACCTGTGAAGCCTCGCACCGGTCCTCGCATGGAACACATGCAGGCAATCCCTGGAAGACTTATCAACTCCTGGAGCCACGATGTGGTGTTCATCTGCTGAGACCACGGCAGCCTTGTACCCTGTACCTCGGAGCTCGTACTCGGCTGTGTATATCCTTTCACCCTCTGAAAATAGGAAATTTATCAAATAGGGGTATAACCCACATTTCACTCGTTATTTTTAGGTCCCGGTTATAGAAAGCAAGCCTCTCGGTACTGAGGAATTTGAACGAAGGGTTGATTCTTTTTTTTATCAAACTGAACGACAATGGTAAAAAATCATAACTTGATTTTCTTGAGAAAGAACACTTAGTATTCTTTCTTACCTGGAATCGTTCTCGCGATGATGCTAGCAACACCAACATTATCAACATTTTCCGAAGCTGCTTGCATGGAGATCGTGATAAACTTGGTGCCGTCTTCTAAAAGGAGAACTTGTTTGATGCCTTTTTGTTCTTCTTTGAATATGGCCTGAAAATAAAATTGCATTAAAACTACTATAGCTTGTTACAATAGTCCATGGGCTGTTCGGTTTTGGCAAATTAGAAAAAAATACCCGATTATCTCATCCAGATAGATTAGAAATTAAGAGAGGAAATAAGGTGAATGAAGATGCCTGTTTATGTACCTAGTCTGAAGATACCATCGTGTTTCCAATTGCAACGCTATAATAATGGTAGCAGGTCCCAACATTTTTTGAGAAATAATCAGAGAGGCAGATAAAATGAGTGCCGTAGACAGTCGTCAGAAGCAAGCTGGCAAATCTTACCCAAAAACGTTACCTGTTTTTCCGGCGTATCCCAAATAATGACATTGCCAGATTCAGCAGTCACAACATTGTCCCCAGTGGGGGTGATGACAGCGTGGGTGACAATGGCTCCCAGAGGTGCCTCAGCCAGCTGGGCCAGCAGCTTCCCAGTGCTAGTGTTCCACAGACCCCAACAGCTTCGAGTCACTGTTACGGCTAGACATTTGTCTCGGGCTAGACTGGAAGTTTAAAAGGAGAAGAAAGTCTTCAGAATTTGGAAATGTTTGATGCATAATAGCCACCCCTTTCGCAGAAGGGAAAAATGTACCCCAGTTTAAAAATAAAACAAACAGAATGTGTGTTTTTTTGGGGTTCCCACGAATTACTAGGGTGACTATTATGAGGCCTGGAACCAAGATCCCTAGAAAGGTAAACGCATGAAATTTTCCCATCGCGCATCGGTGTGGGATGCACAAGGTTTTTGATCAGAAAGATCTAAAGTTCAAAAATTAAAAACGTAACTCTAATCTTACCTGATAGAATCAATAGGCAGTTCCTGGCGATCGATTTTATGGACTTGCTCAAAAATATTGTCGATGTTCCAGATTTTCACTGTCCTGTCGATTGAGGAAGTGATGACATTGTTCCAGGATCCCACGGTCAAGGGTTCCAGCTGGACAATCCTGCCGAAGTGGGCGTCTAAGACCTTGATCAGTTTTGTGGTCTCTAGGCTCCAGACGTAGAGATTCTTTCTAAGAAAATATTGAACAAATTGTAGATATTTGGTAAAGGCTAAAATCTTTTAGCTTGTGGATAGACCAGGTTCTGGATTATAATATTATGGCAAATGAAGAAACAAACTGACAATATTTTGAATCTCGATAAATCTCGATATGCAATAAAGAAATTGAGAATTAAAACACGCAGTGGCGGAGAATAATATTATAATAACGATCGATACCTTTCTACCTTCTTGGGTGTTATAATCGTCAAAAAGTACTGCAGTTTCGGGTGGAGCGGAAGGACCTGTCAGACTTTTAATGAATAAAAACTACCTTTTTCCTTCATATGCCATTTGCGTTTAAGGGCCAGGGCACCCCTCTCGAGACAATGAATAACTCCTAGATGATTTCTTACACCATTTTCAGAGCAAATTATGTTGCATAAATGAGATAAAGTGGAAAACCTGTCAATAGTTTACCAGCAGTAAGCTGGATAAGTGTAGAGACCGAATATTGAGTCATTAGCCATGTGATTGAAAATGCCTTTGTTGGTAGTAGATTTCTTTAAATAAAAGCTGGTGAAGAAGATGACGAAGATATAGTTACCATACCTGACTCCAGCAACAGCATACGTATTGTTATTGCTGATCATGAAGGAGTTGGAGAGGGTCATCTTGGTGGAGATGTTGCGAATCGTGTGAGGAAGCTTCAGCACTATGCCGTGGAGACGGTGGTCTATCTCTGGTTCTTCTGGCTTCTCCTCCTTGAAGCGAAAGACGAAATAAATTTTGTTGCAAAATTAGGCAATACCTATATTCCTAAATGCTCTAACTTTGATTTTCTGTGTCGATTGCTAGTTTCCGTCCAGATCGACAGCATGACCAAAAAAAGGCAAAATACAAAATAAATACTTTTAGTTATAAATTATTGACGTAGTCTTAAAATTATCATCCTTCCAAAATACTGTGGCTCTCAAGATCTCGCAAATGTTATTGAATATCATTTGTAACATCAACATCATAAATGTGTCTCATTTTTACAAAGTGCTAAAAAAATTGGTTTAATGAATTCACTTACTTCTTCCTGCTTGTCAGGTAGCTTAAAACCTTTTTTGTCATCTTCTTTAATTACAGGCTCTGGTTTAACTCTTGGTATCGTGTGGTCAAAGTCCCAAACTACGAAGCTGTATGTTGTTGTAGCTAAAACAATAAACGTTACTTATTTTTTTGGATAGAACTGATAAGTCTTCCATTATTATAATTATGTAATAATTATTCCCACTGCTTTTTAATAATAACTCAATTATTGCCACAGACACCCCTCTCTGAAAGGGAGTTGGCCGTGATACTACTCGTCCCATGGCGTGTTGGTGAGTGTCACATTGTCATCAAAGTTTTTGGATTTAAGAAATGAAAATATTCTGAGTGATTTTCTTCACCGTTTTGAGAGCAGTGGTGATGAAATAAATAACATAAAGTGCGCCTGGCTGATTGGGTTTGACCCACGGCCTATAATTCGTGAATCGGGGCTGTTACAAATGGGCCATAACTGCTCACTGACTCATAATAGACAATAGATTGAGCAAGAAATATTTACCAAACAGCATACGATCTTTCTTGCCACGTTTGAGCTGCAGCATCGCTTCAGCGGTATCTGTCTCCTTATGAAAAATCTCCTCCACCTTGATCCAGCATTTCTCTTCTACGTTCAGCTCGAAGATTGATATCTAAACCAGATTATGGAAGATATTTAGCCATCTTCCATAGAGATTATGAGTGATGAAATCTTACACTGTACCATTAAGAAGATTTACATTTATGTAGGTCACTTGACGTAATTCTTAACATAACAAAGTTTTGTATTACGTCAAAATAAAGAATGATGTCACCCACAACTTACTAGCTACAATTAACCATTACATATACCTGATAACCCCGTTCAGGATCACTACAATAGATCTTGGTCCAATGCTTGTTCATGGCCAGAGCTCCACGGCACCTCAACGGCTGCATCCACTCGCCATCCTTGCAGAACTGCACCAGAAGCCGGTCCTCATCCAGGTCCCCACTCCACATGACCAGTAGAAAGTTATCTAAGTCACGGAACTCCATTGCTACACACAGAAAAAAATTGCTGGAGTGGTATCCACCGTCTAAGGCCCGGTTTCCACCAAAGCGGAGAGGAGAGGAAATGTGTTTGAATAACCAATCAGATGTCCACATCTCCTCTCCGCTTAGCTTCAGTTGACTTGAGTTGACATCTGATTGGTTATTCAAACACATCTCCTCTCCTCTCCGCTTTGGTGGATACCGGGCCTTAGTGTCCATGTACGACATTAATAGGTACTATTAAGGGGTATGCAACATGAGTCGCAGTAGTGACTAAACAGGTAACCGTGACCACATCGTGGCCCTGGAACGTAAAATACTATTGTCGGAATACCATGGATTTTAGACAGTACGACTCTGACAGTCCCTTCCGCTCCATTCTGGGGGGGAGGACACATGTGAGGGAAATGCAACATGGGGAACTTTAAAAATGTTGTAAAAAATATATGCACGGTCAGCTCCGCGCAGGCGATACCTCTGGCGTTTTCAAACTTATCAGTCCTACCAAGTAAAATTGAGTTTCAAGTTTTCTCTGATTTAAAAGACAAAAAGTCCTAGAGCTTAAGAACTGATTCCTAAATTCATGAGACAGACTAATCAACGAGTGAATGTCACAGAAATTTGGTATATAAAGTATGAACCCCAGCATCCATCCTGATGAATAAAAACTCTACTGAATATCACCTGGAGAAAGCCCATGTCCAGCAGTGGACGTCTTTAAGCTGAAAGACGATGATGAAGACACATCAACAGTACTCACAAAGTATCTCCCAGTTAACGTCATCAAAGGGTGCAGTGTCAGGTGCTGGTAACGTCTGCTCATGTTCCCCTCTCATGCTGTACTGCACCCAGGTGTGAGGCCCGTATATAAACATGTGGTGGTTCAGGACGTACACCCCACGGACAGTCTCACCTGGACGTAGAATACAGAATAACTAAATTATGATGAAATCGATGACATTCTGGTTAAAATTCAGTCAGACACAAACATACACTTAAAAAAGCCTTTACAAGTAATAAAAGAAAGTACGCACAATAAGTAATAGGTAGGTTTTTACCTTCATCAAGAGGATTATCAATTGTAATATATTCACTCGTCAGCATATTCAGGAGCATTGACTGCAAAACAAAACAGCACATCACAACATGAGTAAACTCAAAAAATAAAAAAAAAAAACACGTAAGATAATGTCAGAAAAACTCACAACAGAATTATTAGTAGATGCAGCAGCCCATTTATTGTCTGGAGAAAGCTCCAAGTTCTGCATGATGCCTTCGAGTTGAGGACACAGGTCTCTAGCCAGGTCTGAAGTAGAAAGGTCCCAGGATATGACTCTACTGGAGATGGAGACCACGTAACGCTTGTCTGAGCTGAGACGGAATGCGAAGACTGCGAACTGATGGCCTTCCAAGGAGTACTGGAAGACGAGAAAGGTAAGATTTATTTTTACCAAATTCAAGGCGAGATAAGCGCCCCAAGGAAGACTATAAATGTTCTGGAAGAACGATATGACGAGCATCACGGGTTCAAATTGGTTACAAAGAGCTCAATGTCGTATAGAGTGGAAAGGGTTGAAGGCAGACTTCACCAAAATGGTAGAAAGCGATTGAAGAAGAAGAAAGGACGTGTGTGATGTTCTATTGACTAGACTTATCCACTTGATTTTAAAATACTCAAATATTATTGACAAGAAAGAAATAAAAGTTTGGCCCAAAAATCGGCTATGCAAAATCCGCTCTCTGATGCAGTTATGAAATCTTCAATTGCACAGATAAAAATGGAAGACGGGTCATTGTCTGTTGGTAGCTTAACTCTTCAACCAGCTTACCTACCTTCAAAGGTCCACCCGGAGTATGCAAACAATGATGAGACGGCAGCAGCGCGCAGTGCATCTTCCCGTTATTGACGCACTGCTTGAGGAGTGAGGAGATGGCGGGGTTGCCGGGAGCCTCAGGCAACAGCCTGCCCACCAGCTGCGGGGCCAGCATGTCGGAGTACGTGCCCAGGATAGCTCCACCAAGGCGGAGGGCGTCGGCCACTAGCATAAGCTCTCTGGAGTGAACATACCAAAATGACAGTCAATACCAAAGAGCTGAGGTGTACATTTTATGGTACATCTACATTTCTGCATCTGTTCGTGGCTCCACCCTTAGAACTTGGCATCGACATAATACTGATGTGGAAGGAAAATTTAATAATACCCTATTAAATAATCTTAATAATATTTATTTATTACAGATCATACAATCCGTTCATCATCATCATTCAGATCCATTTGGCTCAGTGCAGTTAGAAGCCCCAAAACTGGTGAAATGTGTATTATTTTCCTTTGATGCGGGAAAAAAGTACTTGCAGAAGTGTCGCGAATATACTTAAAGGAAAATACTTAGCTACGTTGATACAAAGGTAAAATTTTAGAACTAGATGAAACTTAAACGTAAATGAGCGACAACAGCTTTCTAAATGTTTTATTATTCTGCAATGTCTTCAGCAGGATTAGAGAAGATTGACTTACACTTCCGTTATTTTCAAAGTTGATTCATCATCTGATTTACACACAACAGTTTAAATTCGATCATATAAAAATAAATATTTAAAAAAACAAAAAACCCGACTGCGTAAAAAAACAAAAAAAGAAAGAAACAAGCCCAGTAGTTTAGAATTAACTCATTCACACTCACAGTCGGGGCCCATTCAAATTATACCAATCAAATCTTCCCAAGGTCAATCTTCACATCTTCGACTGTGAGTGTGAATGAGTTAATTCTAAACTACTGGGCTTGTTTCTTTCTTTTTAGTTTTTTTACGCAGTCGGGTTTTTTGTTTTTTTAAATATTTATTTTATTTTACTATTTTTAGTTTTTGTTAGCATTTATCAGTCCAAATTAAATTGAAATATATAAGTTATATATATATTGGTAAACCATTTTTAAAATCCTTTAATTTGATACCCCACTTGATAGAATGTGAGAGATTTGAAAAAAAAAATTTTAGTTCGGAACCCTTTGCACACGAGTTCGACTCGCACTTGGCCAGTTTTATGTACCCAGTGACACTCTCACGTTTAAGACGAATCTAACGACACCTCTCAAGTTAAAATCCATCAAGCCGTTTAGGCTGCAGAGCAACACACAGAAACATACATACATACATACACTCGAAAAACATAACCCTCCTGGCGCCAGTCGGGTAAAAACATAACATAATTGACACACCTCACTGCATCCTTATTTACATGCTGCTTGGCATCTTCAAAATCCGCCAGCACAGCTTGGAGAGGGCAGCAGTTCAGCTTGGCGTGGAGCCACTCATAGTTGAACAGTACTTCAGCATACAAGTCTGTGAACCGTTTGGAACGGACCAGATGGAATGGCAGTTCACCAAACTGGAAGAAACATGGTGAAAATACGTAAGAGGTTTAGTTAAAAATTATGAAAACATTGAGTGATGCATAGCTGAATTTTACGACCTCTTTCACGAGAGGTTGAATTGGAAAAACTTATTGAACGAAGATTGAACGAAACTGAAATATGTAGTAACAGCTGCATCGATCTTTCAAGATTAAAGCGCGCTTGCCGAGGTTGGTCTGTGGATGAGTGATCATTTGTTATAGCCGGTTTTCTCTGTGGTTCGGAATGCACATTAAGCCGTTGGTTCCAGCTGTCTTGTTAGTCAGAAGCTCCAAAGTCTGACAACCAATCTTACTAAGGGGTATCTTATCACCCAATTACTGCATCGCATCGTGGAGGTAAGATAGGCTGTCGCTTTGTGTAAAATACTAGCATTCAATTGAAGCCAGTTGGACTCTATGTCAATTGTAAAATATTTAGGAAAATGCAGAAGATACTGAGTAAAGCCCTCTTTTCTTGTGTTCCATATTTTTCCTTGATCAATGCAAATGCAAGTGTCGAAGACCATTTTTTCTTTACCTTCCTCAAGTTGTATCTCCTGTTAGCTCCATCAGCGGACATGAAGATCAGCGGTTGCAGAGGCACCTTCCTGTCAGCCACGCCCTCTCTGTCAGCCAGGTTGAAGCGATGCCGCTGGATCTCAGTGTATTTGAAGGGTTTTGGTGTTCCGCCGCCCCAAATACCTGGAGTATGAAAATTCCCCATGATTTTTTATTTTTATTCTATACTGTCATGTCTCGTTTGAGTTAATGATTAGGGAAAATGGGCCACTCGTAAAAGCGTGTATTGTATTGTATAACGGGCTGGTATCCGCAACTCCACGTCATATGCGCGTATTTTGCGTGCAAAATGTAAATGTAAAAGCGTTAATTATGCTGGCGGAAAAGAGTTGGACATTTAAAAAATGCTCTGGTAAACAGCGAATTTGGCGGGGTGTGACACTAGAGTGGTGTGTTCTTGGCGTGCTAACTTACGTGCTTCGTGCTTACACAGTAAGTAAGCACAGCAAACAAATCCATAAGTTCTATTGCTTTATTTTACCTTTTCACTTTTTGATACTAATTTTAAAAAGGATGACTTCACAGTCAGCAGAGTCCCAATAGCCAATAGCCCTAAAAGATCCAAGAGTAAAAACCATGGTGGATAAAAATAACTACCTACCAAGATAGTAATCAGCAATCATGGAGTGGAAGTACATAGCCATGTTCATGTTCTTGAAGTACCTCTCCCGCGCGGTGTCTCGGAACTGCCTGTGGTACCAGTTCATCACGGAGACACCATCAGCTTCGCGTTCTGATAGGTAGTTTGGGAGATCGTTGCGGATCCTGAAATGCATGGTAATGTTATTTATTTATTTTAGGTTTTGGCCCTTTATGTTCCGGGGATCACGGTGATGGAATAAGTCCCGCTACCCAGGCAGGCTTTGGCCCTCTAGAGGGGGGCCCCGTCATCATGCTGACGCTCTTTGAGGCGCGCGTGGAACACAACGCGCCGTCGACCCGGGCATGGTCTATGGTCGGGCATCGAGTTGCCCTTTACTCGCCGCCCGCATGCCCGCGCCTACGGTGGCCAGCGATCGTCTTGCGACGTCCGTCGCCATGGGTGTCCACCACAGCGGGTGGGGCGGAGGGAGGATATTGTCTTCTCTCTCACACGGCGCGCCTCCTCCTTCGCGAGCATGACTGCTTCGCAGAAGGAGGCGACCGCTTCCCACTCCATCTCGCCCCGCAGCATGGCCAATGCCGGGTGCGAGAGGTCTCCGCCTATCGCCGCCGCGTGAGGACACGGCGGTGCTCTGCCCAAGCGGGGCAGTCTTGCACCGAGAAGGATACGCTACGAAATTATTTCTGAAATCTCATTATACCAGATAGTTGAATAAAAATTTGATCAACCTCAGATAAGGCTTTGTAAATCTAGGGTTTGACAGCTCAACATACAGCGTTTTGTTTTAGTTTCGGTTCGGACACAGTAACAGCACAAAGCCTAGATTTTTTGGGCTAGCTGGGAGTCAACACCTGACAGTTCACCGCCAAAAAACGTGGATGCTAATACTCTTCAAACGAAGTACCTAATCCAATAACGTTCTTACCTAGTCCACAGTAAAGGAGGTATTCGCCTGACAGGTGGTAAATGGTACTGGTACACATCATCCAGTACTTTGTCATCCAAGGAGATCAGGTCTTCTAGTTCCGTCTCCGATAGACCACTGCGCGCAGCTGTGATGTAAGCTAGTGCGTGGAAGACCAGAAGACGACCGTGCTGAGAACGAGAAGAACATATTAAATTCGTATTTATTGGCCTGTTGAAGCCCGGCGCCACAGTTCTTTTAACTGTGTTCTATCGGTGCGCAGGAGTAGATCAGTTCCTTCTGAGTTGTCTTACTCTATCTTACGAGTTAGGTCGTGGGTGCGAACCCAGCCACATACTTGGTGTAATTTAGTTCATCACCACTGCTCTGAAAACGGTGAAGGAAAACATCGTGGCGCAATTTGGCATGTTCTAGAACCAAATATTCGAAGGCGAGAGGCATCTGCCAGCCTACTCTCTCTTACAGAGGGGAGGCCTGTGTCCTAGCAATGCTTTTAATAGTTGTTGGTGTTCCTATGAATTAGTAAAATAAAATACGTCGCGACCTGATCAATCTGAGTTTTTTTACCTGCTTCTCAATTCTTTCAAACAGCATCATGATGGAATCCATGACAGTTGAAGCCAAGTGAGTATCCTGAGGCTTGGTATAACTTCTCCATCTGCACACCTGGAAAAATAATGAGGTATGTATAATTATGTATCTTGTATATAATTCTACATATTTAATAGACGAATGAATAGACATCTAAACACTGTATCACACTCTGTCTTATAGCGTAAAGGCCCAGAAAGTATACCAGAAATAAGCCCAAAAAAATAGTGAGTGTAATATAATACTTCAACATTAAAAAAAAAGTAAAACTTCTAAAAATAGTAATCATTAAAAAAGTCTTACCTCTGCAAAGACGAGTTTCACGAATATCGGTAGTGAGCAAGAAGAAATGGCGTTTGATACCAAACGCCATTGATAGTTCGATAGATCACGAGCTGCTGAAGCCATCCATAGTCTGAAATAAAAAACAAAAGAAGAACGCAAATATTGAATAATAACTCAAAAAAAAAAAAGATAAACGTGATAAGAAAAGAAGATTTGACGTTGAAATTCGAATAAAATGATTGTGATCTGCTTATTATTATCAAGATGCAGTGTTTCTCAAAAATCAAAGATCGTACGTCTTTTCAAGTATTTGTGACTTAAAGTAAACATGAACTTTGACGGTAACTTTAGAATTTGATACATCAAATTTGTTCTTCGTACATACACTAGAGGTGCGTTTTCATTTCCTTACAATTTACGTCAAGTACGCTGTTCGATAAAGTAAGAAAATCTTGTGGCCTCATATTGAAATGTCACATAATGAAGATTATTCTTGTAAAGCATCTTGCTCTTTAAAATTAGCGTTTTCTTACAATTTTAGTCCTGAACCTTTATAATTAGAATTTATACTTACTTCAAAACCTGCATCGCCAGATCTTCCCCAAGAGCTTTAACTTCTAGAAAGTTCTCTTCGGAGTCAATCATGCGCCGGAGCACGTCATATTCTTTGGATACCTCTGGATTTGCTTCCTCACACGCACATGTCACAATTATCTAGAAACCAGGAGAATCATTGCGTAAAATTATTGAGCTGAGGTCATTGAGAACTTAATGAGAGCGTGGCTATAGAATATTTAATTTTAAGCTAATGAAAGTGGATAAATAAGTATATTTTCTGAGCAAAATCGACCACAAGTTAGTCAAATTATAGTTTAACTCGATTTGATGGTATTTAAAATGTTTTGCAGTTTGAATCCAGACTTGATACAACTGCCTACTTGTGATCGTACTTTGTGTTGTGTTTGGGAATCGAACCCGCGACACGCTACAAATCAGGCAATCGCTCAACTACTGCGCCATTAGTTCTAAATTGGTGTGGACTTAATTTGGTTTAAGATAAAAACCACTACAATAGAAATATTCACCTTACAATGCTCCGGCAACCTGGTCGGCAACCATGACACCTTATTATTCTCCGTGCCCATCCCAGTGAGCTGGTCGACTGAATCCAGGAAGAGAAGCAGAGGTTGCTGCTGATTGGCCATCGTCAGTAGTTGCTTGAAGTGCGCTGTCAGAGGCACTAGGTCATCTGGGATGCCCTCGAAGGGGAGGGCGAAGTTGTAGGATATCTGGAAGTTTTGACGGACATGATTAATGGTCTGGTAGCA
Organism: Agrotis clavis; assembly: GCA_954870645.1. NCBI lineage: Eukaryota > Metazoa > Arthropoda > Insecta > Lepidoptera > Noctuidae > Agrotis > Agrotis clavis. The sequence continues at coordinate 3,036,714 of OX940943.1, forward strand.
GATAAGGAACCAAAGAGTCTGGCGAAGTGGTGATACTTGGTGAGTCATCACCTTCCTGCCCTATTTCCATTCTTCTCGTAGTTGGCACAAAAAATATCGGTCTCAGTGGTGTATATTGGGAGAGGCCTATGTTCAGCAGTGGACGAATACAGGCTGATTTTTTCATCTGTTTAATTAGTAACTGTAGCCAAGCAGAAACTTACTAATTTACCATTTTTTCAGCAGTCCACATTCAGTAGCTGACAATGACAATTCCCAGACTGTAGGTACCTACTACCTTCACCTGCCGGTATCGCAAGACTGTCTAAACAAGTAACGGTCACCTGGGAACGTAAAGGGCTATTGAAGTAATACGTGGATTTTAGTCAGTACGAGTCTATCAGACCCTTCCGCTCCACCCAGGTCAATTCAAACTGCTACATTTAAACTCAATGAATTGAGTATTACCTGTTGACAAATCGAGATGAGAGTAGGAGTGAGGGCGCTGGAGTCAGGAGTAGTTCCTAGGAATCTGATTACGTTGGTTGGTCGAACGTCAGCAAACCAAGTGTCCAGGGACATGGCTGCACTTTTTGCTAGAAGACTTGTTTTACCGCAACCACCTGGATGGAGAAAGAAGAACATAACTCAATTGTTTTACGAAATATAATCTGACTAATGAGTTGTATGTTGTGGATTTGAACCCAGTAAGACGTATTTCTTTGTGTGATTTATTTTATTTAACTGCTCCCAATACGGTGAAGTTAAAATGTCCATTGTTTTTCTTCACTGTTTTCCTAGAACTTATAATTCGAAGACATCTACCAACCCGTACTGGGCCCACGTGATGTATTACGGCTCACTCCGTCTCTTTTCACATCAGAGAGAAGACCTGTGTCTCAGCAGAGGGAAAACAATACAGTCTGATCATAAGCTTACGCATGTTTCCATCTCTCTCGCTATCCCCATACTCACCCTCTCCATACAAAACCAGTGGTTTATCAGAAGTGTTCTTCATGTAGTCTTCAATGAAGTTCAGATCTGGCTCCCTCCCGTGGAAAACCTTCACAGAGTTGTTGCAGGCGTGGAGATGCTGCAGTATTTCTGTCACTATCACACCCTGGGCACTGCTGTCTTCTTTGCGCATTGCCCTGGAACCATCATGAGTAAATTAAAAAAATAATACTGGTTTCTTATTTTTGCAGGATAAATTATGTTCTTTTTCATGTCGCTATCACGTCAGTTTTATATTTCACTACCCCCAAACAGTCGCCTCCATCACGGGCGGCGTTGTATGAATCACTTTAACTGCATGTTTTTGGGCTAAGAGGGTAAAGAAGGTTAAATCGTAGTAACTGTCGTGCTGAATTCTATTGTGTTGCGATGAACTTATTTAGATGCTCATAATTCCGAAAACTTTTGCTATTTTTATTTTTATATTTTTGCATTTCTGTGAAAGCTTTTGCTACTTTGCTTATAGTTTTTGGGTGCCTTTTGAATAGACCCTACTTTATCGTAATCTCAGCCTATCTTTTGCTCCAGACTCATCACTTTCCTGCTGTTATCCTCATTAAAATTTATTTATCCACTTCTTCCTTTGGTTGATTATAATGTTTCGGCACAAATGCCGCCCTAAAAATCTGGGTTACTGACCTGTCAACCAATTTGACGATATTCTTGTAGAAGTGTGCTATGAAATGGCTGAGGTATTCACCATGAGTCTCTGTATCCAGACCCTCGCGACCGATCCATTCAACTGTGTATCTGAAACACCAATAAAGATGATTGTAGTGCTACGTCGCTCCAGCCATCCTTAAATCCTAAATTGATAACCAGTTCTACCTTTATCATCATTTCCTAGCCTTCTAAAGTCCCATAAGAACCTTAAGAAGATATTAACTTGCATCGGAGCTCATTCAGGCAATATTTTATCCATTTCCCTTGAAACTTCAAATACAGTAACTATACTATTTGATAGTCAAACTTACTTCTGTATATTAGTAGTCTCAATCTTATCCGGTAGCCTAACATCCCTGAGATCAGCCAGCAGCTTGGAAGCCTCAGCGTCCAGACTTCTGTTGATGATGTCCACAAAGTTGCTGGCCTTCTTCAGGTTCTGAAGGTTGATGTTGTTGATGTACCTCACGTACGCTAGGCAGTGGTTCTTCGTGTTTTTCACGTTCAGGACACCGTTTATTACTTCGCGTTCCGTTACTGGAATTTGAAGAGATGGGATATTTTGAGATGGATAGTGTTTGGTTACTTCGTTCGCGACATTAGAGATTTTCGGAGGATGAGAGTTTGGCGGATTGGTGAATGTCACATGTCTTCGAAATTTATGGTTCTAGGACAGGCGTTTCCTCGCGATGTTTTCCTTCACCGTTTTGAGAGCAGTGGTGATGAAATAAATTATACAAAGTAATGCGCCTGCCTGGATTCGAACACACGACCTACAACTCGAAAGTCGGGGCCGATACTACTGGGCCACCACTGCTCTTGAGAGTTTACAGACCTGGAAAATTGTGGGATTGTGGTCAGATCGTCGGGACACTTTGTCTTATAAGGGTTAACATGGATGTTACTCCCAATAAGCAGATTCTGCATTAAAGTTTAGTTTTTTCCATGTTGTTCTTGGCTAATTAACGGGGTAAGTTTTCAGACATCAAAACGCCTCTATTTTGGTGTACAATAAAATAAACATCATCGGTGTGAAGTTACCTACTACTTTTCTGTTAATGGAAACTTACCGGACATAAAATAATTGTGCATGCAGTCCTTATCAATCTTGCCAGCATTGTATAGCTGTAGGGAAGCCTTTCGGAACAGCTTCTGCATTTTACCAAGCGTATCCCACCAGACCGCTTGATCCTCAGCTTGGAGTTTTGGAACTCTCTGGAATGTTATAGAGAATTTTAACAATCTGTACAAACATTATGACATAGCTTGGGCTACCAGCAATGGCTGCAGACTATTCCATGGGACGTTATCATACCTATTATGATTGATGTATTAGCAGTAGAACTAATGAATCCTGGGGACATTATTTTAGAAGCTGAATAAGAGCTCATCATCATGAACATCATATCAACCGTAGAATATCTCCAATAGGACCAATTAGAAGCAGCTTGCACCCAGCGCGATCTGTAGTTGACAGGACGTGCATCGTACGTACTCAAAAGGTAGATGTGCTTAGCTGCATTTGCTAGTGGTTCCCATTCGAGAACCTTCCGGCCCCATCGGCCTTAGTACTGCTAACTTGGGAATTCACTGGGCTATGTGAGATTTGCCGAAAATAAATTTAATGGCATATGATTGGACAGTCGTATGTTTCCAGCATTGGAAAGCTAATGAGCTTAATTATAGTAATCAAAATATTTTATTTCCCATGGGTCTCCATAGACACTTATAAAAAGTCGAAAAATTGTCACAATTGTCGTTTCCATGGAGAAGAACCGGCAAGAAATTCCATGGTAACTCTTCAAAAATATATGAAGCATTATAAAGTGACTACCTTATTATTAAAATTAATCAATATAGACGAGATGGGTTGCAACACCGACACAGGAGGCACAGCGTTCGAGTCCTTCTTGTACCAAGTGTCCAGTAGGATCACGTCCACTCCGCCAGCTACCAGCTCTTCTTTCAACATCTGTAGCTCTGATGACAACACGTATGTTGGAATTGGCCTGGAATAAATGATTTTATCAGGTTGAAAATTTAAACTATGGTGGATTAAGGACCTCTTTTGGTTGATCCTGAATTCCTGATGATGATTTTTTGATTCTACTCTAGTACAATCTGCGTTACGAAGTTGTTAACCTACGATGGGGTGAGGTTTGTTTCTCAGGAAAGAAATTATGAAGTATATCAAATCAAAACTTGAATTAAATCAGCCTTGATCTTCTATTAAAATGAAAAACTTAATCCTACAAAACATCATTTTAGATGTTTACCTAAGAATATAATGAAACGTGTGACCAAGCTTGCCAAGACTGCCACTACATTTGCCTGAATGCCAAATAGTAAGGCAAGTCGAATATTAATCCAGAAGGACGATAGTTCGAGTCCTAGTCGCAGTTGATTTTTCCCCTGGTGTTAAGGTACCTGTATCCATATTTCTGGCCAAGAAACACCACGAAGTTCGGCCCCATGGAGAGTCGCTGGCAGTTCTTGATCTCCCTCATACACAGCTCTGTGGTCATGTGATCATCTGTGGCTTCGTCTCGGACCCCCCAGCGCATGTCCACCACCTGAGGAGAAGATGGCTTTGTGAGATTGAGGGTTTCAGTTGATTTTGGGGACTAGCCCATGGCAAGAAGGCTGAAGTTACTAAGAACAACAAAGGTACAATATTCGCATCGACCAACTACGTTATCGACGTATTTTAGGAGCTTAGAGTTACTAATGTGTCTTTGTGTGATACATTTATTACAGTTTGTACTTATTATTTGGGATGTTATTTGTGTAGAAAACACAAATATTTCAGACATCTAAAAACGACTCGATAGTCTCTTTTTTTCTTTTATATGATTCAATCGATCAATCAACTCAGCCAATCGCAGTGCATTCCTGTACCAAATTTAAAAAAAAAACGTAATAACTGATTATTCGCAATATTTCTTTTCTTAAACACATCCGTTATAATCGTAGTCTAAACAAATGACGAGAATCAATATCCATTCATTCCAACTAGTCTGCTATAGCGATTTTTGAAGGACAATTTTATATGAGACAATCCCAAAGCGCCCATCAACTAGCCAAATCTTATTCTTTGTTTTCAACACTTCACAAGATCTACTTCAAACCTGCCAACATCAGACACCATGCTGAAAGCTCTCCCACCTACTTACGTATCAACCACCATACCATTCTCTACACTCTATACTCTATGGCCTCTTAGTACAACAATCCCGAAATACATTCACAAACACAGGGCATAGGAATTGTAAACATTTACAAAAAGCGAGCTAGGCACCCTCTGGGTTATTTCGGGTAACGGAAGGCAGCCCACGTGCGGTGCTATAACTGGTTATAAGTGATTTACCGAGCTTTGGTTTCTAGGAGAAGTTGATTGGAATCGGTAGGCCGTTGTGAGTAATTCGATAGGTTAACGATATTGTTGAAGACGCTAAAACTTGGGCCATGAATCAGGAACAAAGCCTGCCGGGGTTCGCGGGACTTATCTAATTTACCGTGACCCTGGAACGTAAAGGGCTATTGAAGGACACCGTGGATTTTAGCCAGTAGGAATCCGACAGTCCCCCCTGCCCTGGGTGGGAGGATTCATTTGATGATTAGTTTACCACGTAAAAGAAAAAGCGTGCATCACCATCGACCATATTATCATTGCTTACCAGCAGGAAATAGTGGTCAAACACGAGCTAAATTAATAAAATAAAGCAATGGATATTCTCGAGCTAAAGTGATGATACGAGTAGATACTACGCTGCACAACAGTCGATCTTACTGCCATTGCGTAAACCGTGCCGTCAACAAGAATTATGTCAGAAGTTAGCCCCTTCGTATACACAACGCGAGTCTCCGATACCTTACGACTTTGGTAGAGGTTCGTACACGGGCACGCATCAATAGATACCAAAGTCGTAAGATATGGAAGACTTGCGTCGCGTTGTTTATGAAGGGGCTAGGAGTCCGACTGATGCAGTCCTTTTGATATGGTGCTAGTGTCTATGTCATTACAACAAATTGCATTAATTTTTCCTACTCCTCCACTATTCTTTTCTGATTAATTCGTTGCAGGATCCAAGACAGGTAAATTCATTCTCCGGGACACGTCGAGCTTCATTGTCTCGGCGCTTTTCTGGTGGTTGCCACTGCTGATTCTAGCTCTCAGGAGTTGCAGTGGTTTGGGAATAGTGTGGTGGGTTTGTCTCAAAAAAAAATTGCATTAAATAAATGTGTTGCCACGAATTTTCCGTAGGACTTCTTCAGTCATGGCGCTTACTGTAGACTTCCAAGGTAATTGACATTTGCTAATTACCCACGCCACGTTACGTTTATGCATTTACGCAGAATTCTAAAACGGTTGCTAATTAAGTCCGATTTGAAGCATTCCTTCCATTACGAGGACTTTGAACTTGTATTGTTATTTCGGAAAGGTTGTAAAAACTGCACTTTGCTTTGAGTTCAGGTGGAATTGGCTTATTTTCGAAGTCAACTCAACTCAAGTCTGGCAATAGGCGCCTAACTAAAGTCCGGACGACTTGACCAATATAATTTTTTTCTCGTTATATTGTCAACAACGAGAACAAACTTTATAAGTAAGAATATTTTCATAAAATCCACCTCTTAAGTTAAAAACTTGAAACCGTGTGAATCCTCTCTAAACCTTTAAAAAGCTATGATTAGCATAGCTTCTCATTAACAAGTAAAATGGGCTATTATGTATCTTAATTTTAAGCCTTCTTACCATGGGGTTATCGTATTACCCAGTTACTGGGCTGTGGAGGTCCGATAGGCAGTTCCTCTATGTAAAATACTGATATTCAGCTGCATCTGGTTAGACTGGAAGCCGACCCCAATATAGTTGGGAAAAGGCTAGGCAGATGATGATTTTCGAGCTGTTACCCATGCGAAGCCTGGGCCGATCGCTTTTTAGGAATAATACGTACCTACTGTATTATGATATTTCGACTTATCAAAAACCCTTTGGAGCAACAAAAATCCAAATACAAAAAAAAGTACCTGACCTGAACAAAAAAAAGCTAAAGCATATTATTGTTACGTCGATCGAATTGCGAGACCTATCTATGAGCTTCTCGAAAGTTCCACAAGGTTCTCGACAATTCTACTGAAGATTTGTCTGGAAGTTTCTAGAAAATTCTACCCTGTTCTAGATGTCGAGATGGTTCTGGAATGTTCCAGAAGGTATGGGACTATGTCGAAGACTATGGATGTTTCCAGAACATTCGATCACCTTCTAGAAACATCTAGTGGGTTCGGCCGGGGTATAAAAACGTCGCCGATCGCCGACCTGAGTCAGTCTGGTTTTTTGATTACGATCGAGGCGACTCGAAGTGAACTAAACGTGAACTCTAAGTGACTTTTACGCGTGATTAAGTGTTTAAGTGTTGAATAGTGTTATGTGCTTGTTGTAATTAAGTTACTTGTGTATCAATAAAGATTATTTGGCTTTAATTAGTGTTAGTTAATTTATCCCCTACCCAGCTCGTAACATTATCAAACACAACCTTAAAAGTTTACAATACAAAATAATGGCAACAGAGAACACTAGTAGCCGTCCTTGAAGCTAACAGTATCGGCTTCAGTAGTGGATCGATAGAAAGTGGTTCTTTGTGTCAGTAGCGGAGTTTGGCGCAAAACTACTGGTGCCATGGAAATGTAGGTATTTTAAAATAGGTTGTTATAATACGCGGAGTCGCGGGACTGTTTTAAAAAGTCATCTCCGCAATCTTTTTAGGTGATAAAGTCATCAAATTAGTCCTCTCACACAACACTCTATGTTAATACAGACACTATGTTATTTAGCAAAAAATAATTCTTATGATGAATGCCTTTCGATCGGTGACACCATAGATATATTATAGAATATATAATATAAAGAATATATGAATATGGCGTGGAGTTCAAAATGTAAAAAAAAATAGAAAACCGGTGAAGCCACAATTGCCCCTCCATAACGATAATATTGCGCACACAGAATAAAACAATACTACTAACAAGTGCACACACGCACGCGCCATCGATAACTCAGTCATTTAAATATTCACCTAATTCTTTACACTACAACGTACTTTTTACGTATGATTTACTCACACTAAAACATTTATCATTGTGTGTTGTCGGGTCACGGGGGCGGGCGCTCAAATACAACGGACGCACCATGCGACATAACGGTTTGATAAGGTATCGTTATGTCAATTTTACATTGCTTGTCCAGTCACTCAGTGATAGAGAGAGGTGGTTGTAGAAGAGCAATGTATTTAATGGAAAAACAATACAGTTGTAGTAATATAGGAAACAAAAATAAAGTACCTAGTCCAAGTCAATAGCTGAGCGAAACGCTCAGCACCACGTGGTCACCGACACGCCCCCTTGCCACTACTCCTGTTTTTAATATTTCTGTGGGTGACATTAAGTTACTTAGCAAAAAAAAATTCTTATGATGAAGCCTTTCGATCGGTGTGATAAAGCTACAAGATTTTTTTTTCTTACGTAGCGGTTACGACTCCCGGTATGTCTATGTAATTATTTAAAAATCTAAGAATGCAGTTTAAATTGTTTTTTAAATTAAAATAATGTCTTCTTTCAATAAAATGTTCCGTCTATAATATTCAAAGTACTTTCCCTCTATGTGGCATAGCCGTGGGACGCCCTGTCTGCCTAAGTAGTCATAACGTCATTTGTGAAATAATATTCGTTATCGGATCAGCATTTCAGAAGATCAATACTAACTTTCACGCTTGAAAAACTCTTTAAAATGACTACTTACTTAAACATTTATAAGTGACACTAATTTGGATTAATTGATGTTTTTTACTCGATCACTTCAAAACAGCTGAACGGATCTGCATTAGAGATGCGCAAAATGTGTCAGTAAAAAGAAAATGAATGAAGTATATCTTTTCACTTGATGAAGTAGTTCATTCATTCATTCAGTACTGCATTTAGTCCAACAAATCAGAACGAGTTCTTGAATGAGATGATTCACTGAACTAGTTCATTGGACTAGTTCAATGGACTAGTTCACTGAATTAGTTCACTGGACTAGTTCATTGGACTAGTTCACTGAACTAGTGATTTAGAGAAATGATGCATTTCACTAAATCACTAGTTCAGTTTTATACGAATATCGATATTCCTTCAAACTTTAATACGAATATTATGGTCTTTACGGGAAATGGACCTACCGTTTCCCGTAAAGACTATATTCCTATTACAATAAAGTTCATACTTATTATGGTGAATAGAGTAACTAAGCGAAAAGAAACACTGAACTAAAGACGCATTTGAATGGCCAGTGAATGAATGAAAAGTTCATTTTGGGAAATGAACTAGTTCATTTACTTCAATCGTTCGCGAACTACCCATGTCTAATCTGCATGATACAGAGAAAAAAAACCGGCCAAGTGCGTGTCGGGCCACGCACAGTGTAGGGTTCCGTAGTTACCCATCAAAATACTTATGCGAACTAACTAAACTGATTCGCTAAATTTAATTTAAAAAAGAAGAATTTTCTAAATCGGTGCAGGAGTCTTTGAGAAATCGGGGAAAACACATAAAAAAAAAGATTACGACGAATTTAGAACCTCCTCCTTTTTTTGAAGTTAGTTAAAATAATTGACGATAAAAACCTACCTATCCCCAAAAAACATACCGTAAAAACATGCCTATTAAAGCTGTAAAAATAAAGTTGACAAACTTACATTTGCAGTTGAAGAACATGTTCTCCGATACATTTTGTTTAAGAAAATATGTTATCCAAGTACCTACATTTTATAAGTTGGTCGACTATTACTCGTAAAGTTGTAAAGCCTACTCAGTCATGATAATTTTCTTTTAAACTTCGTTATATAATACTACCATTGTGAATTTTTTCACACCCCCAAACATAACCGTTTAGCTGGTAGAGGGGGGGGACACTCGAGTCGAGCAAAATTTAGCACTTTAAAGCTTAATATTTCACAAACGAATTTTTTTATCAAAAAATTGTTAATAAAAACTATCAATATTTTTTAAAGACCTATTTAATGATACCCCACACTAAGGGGTACGCGAGAAAAAAATAAAACATCCCCACTTTACGTGTACAGGAGGTACCCTAAAAAAAAATATTTTACGAGATTTTATTTTACTACTTTTTCGGCACAACAAATTCGTATATTTACACCAAATTACAGCTCTCTAGTACTGTGTGTCTCTGAGCTAAACTGCGGACAGACGGACGGACGGACGGACGTCGGACATGGCGAAACTATAAGGGTTCCTTGTTGACTACGGAACCCTAAAAAAGAGACTGGAATAACACAATATCAACAGCTAGTTTTTTTTTTAAATTAAATCAAATCTTTTAATTAAATCTACCATTTTGATTAAAACATTATCAAAAGCAGTACCATGTCACTATGCAAGCCGATTCACACCTCAACTAAGGAAAACCCTGAAAATGCATTAAATATATACATGAAAACTCTGAATAATGTATGAAACGAACGACGGTGACTCGATTATAATCGGCTTTTTATTTATCGGCTCCCGATTTTTAATCGATTAAAACCAATTATGAATATTTTACGGTGACACGAGAATTTGATTTATGAATTGTCAATTTATTAATATGACTGTTCAGAAGGGCTGACTCATTTTTTTGTAGAGCAGTGGTGGCCCATTATCGGTCCCGACTTACGAGTTGTAGGTCGTGGATTCGAACCCCACCAGTTGCATTACTTTGTGTAATTTATTTCATCACCACTGCTCTCAAAACGGGGTGAAGGAAAACATCGTGAGGAAACCGGTATGTCCTAGAACCAAAAGGTTTTTTTCGAATAAAATGTGAAAAAGAAATTTAATCAAATATTTTTACCTTTTCATTATCACATCACTTTGTCTAAACTTCTCCATCTATAAACAAAAAAAAAAAACAAAAAAAAAACCAAGCTTACAAGACTAAATAAATAAATACATAATATTAATAAAGTAAACAGTAGAATCCACTTGTGTTATGACAATATACTTCGTAAAAGTGATTTCCCTTAGGATCCCTTGGACGTAGCCCGATGACATTGACTCCACGTCGTATACTATTGGGGTAAAGATTTCGATTCGTATAAGTACTCTAGCTAATAAGTAAGTAGCTAGTAAGTATATAAAATATAGAGACAGAATTTATTAAAGTTGGATGGAAAAGGGGTGAGGTGGGGGTTGTAGTGTAATAATTTTATCAGCTTAACTGATCGATACACTTTTTGTTTAGATTTTTTACAGTTTGTAAGACAATATCTAGAAGTAACCCAGCTTATACAACGTGTAACGTTAATAGCGCAAAACCTCTCGTGGGGTAACTCAGCCCATGTTACTGAACAATGTATGTTCTAAGAATATTGGAAATTCCCAAAAAAAAAAAAGAATTTTTATACTGATGGGCCCGATCAATTTCTCATTTTGTATGAAAAAGCAAATTTTTTTTTGCGAATTTCCAAAAGTCTTGGAACAAACATTGTTCAGTAACATGGGCTGAGTTACCCCACGAGAGGTTTTGCGCTATTAATGTTACACGTTGTATAGCTTTCTTTTTTATATAGATTCTTCCATACTCCTTGTTTCTGAATGTGAGAACATTCTAGGTCGTGTGTATTTACGTATATTTTTCTTTTTTATATTGCTAATTTTCGTAAGGACTTCCATCTTGTTACCAGGCCTACGCTTTTCTTGTGAGAAAAGCGTATAATATATATATTTATATATATTTTAATAATTTTTGAATAGTTACTTAGATATGTGTATCTAAGTAACTATTCAAAAATTATAAAAATCACTTTGTAAAACCATATCTACCATATTTTCAAAAGAGTAACCTGGAGTTTCTTGCCGGTTCTTCTCCATGGAATCGACCAACCCAAACCGAGCGCCTGTTGTCGACATTTTATAAGTGAAATAAAAACATTTGATTTTGATTTTTAATTTTGATCTTTCAAGGTTACTGAGGTTGTTCCGAGAGCAGGTGATCATTTAACTTCTAGGTAAATTATAAGTGCGAAAGTTCTAAATTGAAGCATGTAAGTTAATAATAATAATAATATTCCACAACTATCACACAACGCCATCTAGTCCCAAGCTAAGCAGAGCTTGTGTTATGGGTACTAGACAACTGATAAAAATACTTATTTAAAAAAAAATGTTTGTTAGTCAATGATGTCAGAACAGCTGAACGGATCTTGATGAGAATGAAATAAAAATTTAGTCTGGAATCATAGAAACACAGGAGTCAGCGTCATCATCATCATGTGTCTAGCCTTTTCTAGCACCAAGCAAGCCGAATATCAGTATTTTACATGGAGCGACTGCCTATCGGGCCTCCACAACCCAGTAACTGTGCAATAAGATACTCCATGGTAAGACTGGTTGTCAGACTTATGAGCTTCTGACTAACAGTAACGACTGTCAAAGATCTACAAATGACGGCAATGATCTATATAGGATCTGTCCTATGTAGATCATTGCTGTCATTTGCAGATCTTTATAATAATAAATATATGCAGATTCTGTATATCCCGGTTTTAAATCGTAGAAACAGACTGAAATGACGTAAGAAAAGGCTATAATATTTCTTTAAACGATTAGGCAATATTACTTATACCTTACAACCATTACCATTGAGCAATTGAGCAATTTTTTATGGTCGTCAACCGGGCACGAATTCAGAATCGGATCAATAAAATATCTTTAAAACTACCACATTTTCCAACAGAAGAAACCGGTATGAAAAATAAGGAAAAATACCTTTTGCCCTTTCAATTTGTTCAAGACAGCTTGAACTTACCCTCGATACCTTGGGATCCACCCCAATGCTTTATATATTAACATAAAAAAAACGGAATCTGCCAATATCAATAGTAATAACATTCAGGAATATTATGTTGTATTAATGGGGATTTGCTGTCAAAGTAGAGAAGCACATTCCGGGCCGCTAGTAGTTTATTTGCAGCCAGACTCAGAACTATAAATGTAGTTTAAAAAAATCTGTTCCAGTTTCCAAGAACACAGTTTCTATAAAAGGTATTCCTGTAAAAGAAATTTTTATTTTAAAGTATTTCTTCAAAGTTTTAAATTTTTAAGCTTACCTTTAATCCAACGTAAAAATTTTAACAACCCGTTGGACGGAAGACATCAATTTTTATAGTATCTTAAGAAAATAAGCGTTTGATTTGAGATAATATTCGTGGAAAAGCTCTGTTTCCTTTTAAACGCTCTATTGGTCAGGAAATAACTGTATAATCCTAGAAAAGTAAACTACGGTTAGACATGAAATCGTTTCTTAGAAAAGTAATGTTAAGTTATTAATAAAATTTTATAATCATAAAGCTGAAGAAGCTGGCCATAGCCATTACATAATTATAACAGTCAAAAGTTGATGTATTTGAAAAAGTCAGAACTCGTAATAAAGCGCACCCTCACCGCGAGCATTCACCTGTAACGTTACAGATTCGAACATTCGAAGACAATAGAGCATCAAATTGCGCGTTTTTATGTTACATTACAGGTGAATGCTCGCGGTGAGGGAGCGCCTTTATCAATAGGCATGTTGAATTGCTGACAGCATCAGTATAGGTAAACAGTTTTGAAAAATAATGGATACGTATTGTTTCTTTTGTTTCATGTGACGTCAGAAGCAAGCAAACTATACTTGCTTGTGACGTATTGAAAATTTTAGTGTCGTATCTTCATCTATTTTGGTTCACGTAATAGAAGAAAAAATCGAGTCACAATTTTTTTTTAAACCATCATACCTACGTTTTTTTTTTGTCAAATTACCTATTGCTACATTACTGAAATTGGTGAAAAAAAACAGTTTTAAAAGCTTGGACATAATCAATTTAATTGGATCATCGGGATTCTAGATGGTTGACCAATCGCATTTTTTTTCGCCATTTCATCCCTATCAAACACTAGGAGTTGGTAAAGAGCGGCCTTCTTAGGGACTGACTTTTGTAAATTAACATTCTAGTGCTGACTATCAGCCTAGTTTTAAACAAGACTTTTGAATTTGTTTTTCTTAAGGCCGCATATTCTGAAAGTTGGCAAATATTTACAAGTTTTAATTTATTTGGCAAATTTTCTGTATGAAAACAAGAAATATCGCTCTGTAGTGCACTAAAAAAATGATATAGGAATGTAATTAAAACACTGAATTTGATGTTGTAACCGTTTTAGGTGTATAAAAGGCATTTGGAAAGCTTCCAAATGCTTTTTTACATCTAAAACTATATATTCGGTGTTACGATATTAATTATTGCATTCCCTTATCATTTTTTTAGTGCACTACAGAGCCTTATTTCTTATTTTCATTCAGTAACAATGCTAAATAAATTAGAACTTGTTAATATTTGACAATCATTTGCGACGTTGCCAACTTTCAGAATATACGCTCTTAAGCTCGTTATAAAAATGTTCTTACCTGAAACTCCAAGCCATGTTTTTCTCTGCAGTAGTCCTTGATGCGAGGGTAACATTTGGCCATCAGCGTGTTTCTTTCCATTGTGGTATCTGAAAGGCATGAAAAATGGTGAATTAGAAGGGAAAAAAAAATGTGGAACAGCTTTTCTTCGATTTTGTGGCGATTTTTCATGTGTAACTTGTTCGGTAGCGACTATACACTTATATACATGTGTTTTGTTTTTATTATGTTATATTCTTGAAAAGGCAAAAAACAAGTCCCGGAGACAGAAGAACTACCCAGAATATTTTAATTTTTCTCTATCTTGCAGATAATGCTGTTTATGTGCTTTTAAATGTTTGTGAATCCACGATATAGGACAAATTCCTTGAGTTTGGGGAACTGGCCCAAGGCATCCAAAGGCTTTATTTTTCATGTATTTTTGCCGTTTATTGCTCTATAAATTTAAATCCTTGTTCAGTAATATGAACGCCTTGTTCCGTAGTACTGTGCTTGCTATGTGCATGCAGTCAGTTGACGCAGTCCGTTATGGAATCAGGTCGATTCCTAGCAAACGATGACGGAGTACTGTGCCAGAATTGAGGATTAGGAGAATTATATTTATTTTTTATTATTCGAGGAACTGATGAAGATCATGGGTTCGTGGATTTTTTGTGTGGAGATGGCAGAGAATTATTATTGAGATTTTCATTATTTTGTAAGAAAAATACTGAAGAGAATTTATATAGAATAGTAATTGGAAATGCATCAAGTAGGCACGCTTTTCAAATTTAAAAATGCAACCCATTTTTGTTTAATGAATATTCCTAGTTTATTGGAAGTCTCGAAGCGAATCTTTGGCATAAAATACCTACAAAGTTATTTAAAAACTTTGTTGCCGACACTGATCAAAAATGAAAACTTTGGATCATTTTAGAAGCTTTCAAAACTATAATATTTTATTTGAAAAGTTTTCTTAACGACTAAAATAATGTATGACTATTTAATCCTACCCTAATTTTAGGCACTCGATTGACATTAGGAAAGGAACAATGGCACTCTAATTTTTGATTTGATTACTTATGTGCATAAATTGTCTTGATAAAAAAGATTCTTGTACCTTGTAGTATTTTCTTAAACTGCCTCTGTTTCTAAAGTATGCTATTTAATAATTAAGATTTTTTTTTCGATTAAGATTATAATCAGGAAGATTATACCCATACAAAACTCTAAAAATACAAAATTTACAAAATGAACTAAATTAAAACGTCCAACGTTCTGGTGCAACGTAATTTGCAAATTATGATTTAAATTTTATTTTAAAATCCTGTCTAAAACAACAGCAAACCCGACGACAAGTTTTATATTATTATTATTCCATCATTGATATTTATTTTATTTGAAATATCTACTACTTGAAGCCGTTTTGCGAAAATAGTTGACAGAGGACAAAAGACAAAAATAATTATTGGATTTAACCACAACTTCATCTTAAATGAGCAAATCAATTGGCGGCCCACAACACGCGCCCCCAGACGCGCCGCCCGAGGCATCGCGTGTCATAGACATAAGCTGCCAGCGCGGTCTGTGTGGCGGCGGCAGCGGCTCTCCAGGCCGCCAGCGAGGCGCTGGCTGTCACCATCGCTGCTAGGCGACAGTTCTTGTTGACATTTTTTATATAGTGCATATAATGTGATTTCTTGTGTTTATTTTTTTTACAGCATTTTAGTGTGTGTATAAATAGTTGGTAAGTAGAATAATTTTATGTTTAGCGCCGCCGCCGGATGTAGCGATGCCGGTTTGAGTGGTGCCAGTCAACCTGCCACATCGCTGGATGTGCAACTGGTGAGATGTCCCCATTGCTCCCAGGCTCGTTATTTTAAAGGCGAACGGGGTCTAAGGATACACTATGGTAAGGTTCATAAACCACATAGTGTACCTTTGGACCCCCCAGCAACAATCCCGACGACATTACCACTTTTTGATCAACCGTTGTGGATAACATTATCGAAATTCAAAAATTCCACTCCTATATTAAAGAGAGTTCCTCGGGGTGCGAGACGGTCTGTTGCGCTGAGTCTGGCGCAATGTGTCCGTGTCGCCACCCAGGAGAACTCGGAGCGTGCCTGGGAGCAGCTACTCACCTTCCCTTATAGGATTCTGCATGTCCAGAAAAATTTGGCTTCTAAAAAATCCCTGACCAACCAAATTAAGGAAAACTGCAACATTTCGGCTCCTATTTTAGATTCAAAATTACCTAATTTCAATAGTTTTTCACAGAAAGGCATTTGTGCTCATGTGGAATCCAAATTAAGTGAGGGTGATATTAGGGGGGCGGCCAGACTGCTATTCAGCAGTGATGTGGTGGCGCCTTACTCTCCGGAGACTTTTTCAGCCCTGGAGAGTAAACATCCAGCGCCTGCGGATGGCCTCACATTTCCTGATCCGCCCGTTAACCCCACTGTTCAGGATTCTCAAATCAAAATTACAGCCCCACAATTGATCGCAGCCGTGAGCTCTTTCCGAAGCGGTTCTGCCGGTGGCCTCGACGGCCTGACTCCACAACATTTGAAAGATTTGTTGAGTTCAGGCGCCGGGGATGCTGGTGAGTCGCTTCTGGGAGAGCTTGCGGCTCTGGTCAACCTAATGCTCTCCGGCGGCGTGAACGATGCCGTCGTCGATGTTTTGTACGGGGCCAATTTATGTGCCCTGCGCAAGAAGGACGGCGGTATTCGTCCCATTGCCGTCGGGTGCACTTACAGGCGTATGGCAGCCAAAATATGCTGCAAGCTATACAGCGATTCGCTTGCGAAGAAGTTCCAGCCCCTACAACTTGGTTTTGGATCCAAAGGGGGCTGTGAGGCTGCCGTACATGCCCTGTCCTCTTTTTTAAACTCAGGATATGGTGATGTCATCCTCAAGGTTGACATTAAGAATGCTTTTAATTCTGTGAACAGGGACACTTTGTTGGCTGAGGCAAAAAAGGAATTACCTGAAATTTTCGGTTTTTTGTTGCAATGCTACCGGCACCCTTCTAAATTATTATACAAAAATAACGTTTTGGAGTCAGCAGTTGGATGCCAACAAGGTGACCCTCTCGGGCCTGTCATTTTCAGCCTAGCCATACATCCCATCATCCAAAAGCTAAATTCTAAATTTAATGTTTGGTATTTAGATGATGGAACTCTAGGAGGTGATGTAGACACCGTTTTCAATGACTTCACATTTCTCAATCAAGAATTTAAATCCATCGGTCTGGATCTTAACCCGTCCAAATGTGAAATTTTTCTTTCTGACACGACTGACAGACAATCTACCCTTGACAAATTTCATACAATAGCTCCCCAGATCAAAATTTTAGACAAAAGTTCTCTGCACCTCCTAGGTTCCCCTATTTTCGAAGATAGTTTTTCATCATTCATCGACGAAAAAGTTAATCATTTCAATGATATTTCAGATCGACTTTCCCAAATCAATTTACATTCGGCTTTCACCATTATTAGGTATTGTTGTTTTGGTCCAAATTTTATGTACTTTCTCCGGTGTTCTCCTCTGTGGAAGCACACACATATTTTGGACAAAATTGACCAAATTGTTCGTGAAACTTTAACATCCATCCTTAATGTGGCACTGGACGACCGAGCGTGGCTGCAAGCCACCCTCCCTATCCGATTTGGTGGACTCGGCGTCCGCAAAATTTCTAGTGTGAGTTTACCGGCGTTCCTGTCCTCTGTCCACAGCACTGAAACCTTAACCAGGAAGATTTTAAATCTATCCCTGGTTGACTCTGAAGTGCCGTGCTTGACCGATGCGGAGAACGCCTGGAAAATGACTTGCCCGGATTCAGATCGACCCGTGAACCCATCTTCCCAGAGGCAGTGGGATGAGCCGCTCTGCAGGTTGGTACGGTATAATCTTATTAATACGTCAACCAATTCTGTAGAGCGTGCCCGCCTGCTGGCTGTGGGCGAATGGGAGTCGGGTCTATGGCTTCAGGCACTACCGTCACCCAACATAGGCACTATGCTGGGTGACGAAACCTTCCGGATCGCTGCATGCCTGCGTCTTGGCGCTCCTTGTGGGGCTCCACATCGTTGTCAGTGTGGCGAAGGCGTCGACTGCCTCGGGCACCATGGCCTTTCCTGCAGCAAGAGTGCAGGTCGGCTAGCACGGCACGCAAGTTTAAATGACATTATCCGTCGTGCTCTTGTCACCGCCGGTGTGCCAGCCGTTTTAGAACCCAGTGGCTTGGCACGCGACGATGGGAAGAGACCAGATGGGATGACTATAATGCCATGGAAGTTGGGTAGGCCTTTGGTGTGGGATGCAACCTGTGTCGACACCCTTGCGCCATCCCATCTTCCTGGTACTGCATGCTGTGCTGGTGCGGCTGCTGCAAGTGCCGAAAACCTCAAACGGCGCAAGTACAATGGCTTGACTACTAGCTATGTATTTGAGCCGTTTGGGGTTGAAACACTAGGGCCATGGGGTCCGAGTGCTCATCGAGTTTTCAAAGACATCGCCAAGCGTATAGTCGACGCCTCGCGTGACCAGAGGGCTGGCATATTTCTTGGCCAAAGGATCAGCATTGCCATCCAACGTGGCAATGCTGCCAGCGTTCTGGGCACTTTCCCCATTGACAACGATGTGGATGAGTTTTTTGACGCCCTTTAAATTTTAGTTTTAGTTTAGTTATTTCTGTAAATATTTTACTCTTAATTTTAGTTTTTATATATAGTATGTATATATAGGTATTTTTTTAATATAATAATCAGATTGAGAAATATTATTTTATTAAACTTTGCCCACACAACTTTTCAATTAAAACAGTCGAGACTGTTTTAAGCTAGACGTAGAAACAGCATTTTATTTAAAAAATAAAAGGACCAATTTATTTAAGAAAAAAGAAAAGATTCTTGCTCCTCTTCCAGTACGATTTGCTTAGCTTAGCTACCTCATGCATTTGAGTTAAATTATTTTTGTTCATAAAATATTCCGTAAATCAATTTACATTCTACACAGTACGTCTCCACCGTGGAACTTTTGAGTATTCGCACGGTAGTGGAGTGTCGGTGACAAGCCGGCTAGGGTAATGCGGTGCACTAGTGCCTACCTGTGCTAGAGCCCACTTTATAGAAGACTCGTATTTGTGGAGCTAAGCGGCTTAGCTAGATGAAATAGGTTGTTGGTGCTGGTCAAAATTATAGCACAGTTAAGTAAGTCTTTTTACCTTCGCCAAAAAAGATCTACTTTAATGTGAAAGGATTTTTGAACTTTAAGTAAAAAAAAGGTATTTTAAAGCTTTCTGAAAAACCGTTATTTTCGATGAGAAAACTAGATTATCCTTACTACAGAGTATAATATGACTCGCCCTCTTGCTTTTGATTCCAAAAAAAAAAAACCGTCGAACTTTGCTTATGAACTTGAGAATATATTATGTACATTCTACAACAAAAAAAAAAATAGGTTTTATACCTGGCCTCATGGTGAATCTCTCTCACGGAGAAGACGCCTGTATTCTAACAATTGGGATAGGTACTATCCGATGAAAAAAGATTTTTAGTACCTACCCCGTAGGACAGAAATAGTTTCGTCAAACAACTAGCAATAAGTGCGTTTACCTAAACCTCGGGAGACTTAGACTCGACGATAAAATAAATGATTATTTTTAACCCTTAACCACCTAACATACGTCTCACAGACCCTAGTAAGTTTAAAAACGTGAATATTTTTGCGCGGGTGTGTCGTATGAAATGAATACGCCTTTTCTCCAGCAATAATATTATATTTTTACACTTTAAAACAGAATAACAAAGTATCATTAAAACTTAAACAGTATCACTATTCACTGTACATAAAACTAGGTTATCAGCAACGATTAGCATAGACACAGAGTATTGGAGACGACCTTTCGGCACCGAAGCTCAACTAGAACTGCGTCTTTAGACTGCGCTTTAGAATATAAAAGGGCTTTTTCGTTGAGTTTAAATTAGTACTTTTTCATAGCTGTCAGAATAAAACCAAGTACCTTCCAAAACTAAATGGAGTCAAATCAAGTATCTTAATGTTATTAAATATAATTTCAAACTCAACAAAATTACAATTGTTTTGAAATCATGACATTCGGCCATCCGACATTGTGTTGCCTCCTGGCACACAACAATCAAATTTTGAAATCATGACATTTAATATATTTTTTTTTTTTATTTAGCAATTTAACAAACACAAAACAAACTTATATACATACTACCTTAAATTAAACACAAGAGTACATACAAACTAAAGAATCATTAATACATAACATTTTACTACGATCTTGTATATAATTTATTTATTCATTTTGCTTAATCACAGACAATGAAAACAAAGTGTTTAAAAAAAAGACATTAAATAATAAAAACATAAGAAAATTAAACATGTTGACCTATTCCACGTCACTCTTACAACTTGTATCGTCAGAGCTACTGTTGTCGGAGCTATGTAATTTCAAACTTTGAATGTGTATCCAAGGTCGAATTCTATCTGCTGCGATAACAGTTTTATAAGGTTTCCCTTTTTTACTAAAACCTGGGACATCAGTAATTCTATAGCGGTCATTACCTAGAACTTCAGTGACTTTGTATGGCCCCACGAATTTCGACAGAAGCTTTGTACTTTTTCCGTCATTATCAAAATTATTTCGAGAAATTTTAACTAAATCACCGATCTGATATTTAGCTGCCGGTATTCGATTTGCATCATGTCTTTTTTTTTGTTTCGCTTGGTCATTTTCAATGTTATTACTAATTTGTGCTCTGACATTCTGTAGCTCTAAATTAGCATCTGAATTGTTTTCAGCGTTTAGCTTATTCGACAAAGCATCGCGCATTTTAATTCCGAACATAGCTTCTGTCGCAGTCTTTTGTGTTGAGGCATTAACAGTGTTATTGATACCCCACTGAATTTTACCCAGACACTTGTCCCAGTCACGTTCATGACCTGACGAGTTTTGTGTTGAGAGTGAACTTAAAATTGTTTGATTAAATCTCTCTGCCTGGCCATTAGCCCTGGGACAAGCTACTGCGTTCAAGATATGCTTAATACCAAGGGTTTTGCAAAAGGTCTGAAAGGCTGTTGATGTAAAACTCGTACCACGGTCAGACACAATCCTAGCCGGAACACCGAAGTCATAAAATATTTTCTCTAAAACCTTAACCGTGCTTTTTGTTTTTAAATCTTTGACAGGTCTAACAAAGACATACTTTGTGAAAGCGTCTACAACAGTTAAAATATGAGTATGCCCATCTTTACTCCTGACGAAGGGCCCAAGATGATCCATGTGAATGGTGTGAAATGGTATCGGGATTTTTTCTATTGGATACATGTGACCGGACTTTTGTCTTGACGCGTTATCCTTATTATAGGCACACTCTAAACAAGCTGCAATATACTTTTTAACAAATTTTCTTAGTTTAGGGAACCAGTATGAATGTTGGATTCTTTCTAGAGTTTTTGCGAATCCTAAATGGCCAATTTCGTCGTGATTAGCTTGACATATTTGCCATCGAGCGCTTCGTGGAACTACCAGACATAATCTGTCTTCTACCTTCTTATAGACGGTATGATCTTTGATAACATAATTTTTGCGAATATCCTTACATTCTGTGTCATCGTCTGGTTTGAGAATTTTAAATATACGGGATATGTCAGGGTCTGCTAGCTGCAAAGACAGAAGCCAGTTCTCTTTTTCTATCGTATAAACACCAACAGAGGGACTGGTATCCGGTTCCGCAGACAATATGGTGTTCCTACTCAACGCGTCCACATGAGACATTTGAACACCTGGTCGATATTCAATATCAAACGTGAACTCGCTTATTTGCAGCCACCACCTCGCTATCCGCGGGACGAGGTCTCTTTTTGTTAGTGTAGTGCGGAGAGCAGCACAATCGGTATAAACCTTAAAATGAATGCCTATCAGATATACGCGGAATTTTTTTTAGGGAACATACTACTGCTAGTGTTTCTAGTTCGTAGGAATGCAAGTATTTTTCTTCAGGTGTAGTCTGTCGACTAAAATAAGCAACCGGTTTTAAGACCCTAGCGTTCTTTTGCCACTGCATAAGTATACCTCCTATGCCTAACGAACTAGCGTCAGTGTGGAGTTCCGTTTCAAGGGTCGGATCATAAAGGGCTAAAACTGGCCGGTTAGCTAGTCTATCCTTCAAAACTGTAAATGCTTGTTCTTCTGTGTTAGTCCATTGCCATAAACAATCTTTTTTTAACAAGGATGTCAACGGACGAGCAATCTCTCCATAATCCTTCACAAACTTTCTAAAATAACCAGTCAATCCAAGAAATTGGCGAACTTCATGAACATTTCTTGGTTTCGGGAATTCCCTGACCGCTAGAATTTTAGTTTCATTCGGCTGAATGCCCTTTTGGGAGATTTCGTAACCAAGGTAGTTAACAGTATTATCAAAGAATCGACATTTGGTTAGTTTTAAAGTCAAGCCATACTGTCTAAAAAGCATTAACACGTCTTCCAGTCTCTGAAACATCTGATCTACACTTTTTGCCGGAATCAAAATGTCATCTAAATAAGCTAACGCGTATTCAAACCTCCTATTCCCGAGTATTTTGTTAATAGTCCTTTGAAATACCGCTGGGGCATTTGCTAATCCAAAAGGCATTCTTTTGAATTCGAAATGCCCATCGGGTGTAACAAAACCAGTTAGATGTCTACTTTCCTGAGCTAAAGGAATTTGATAATACCCTGAAGCGAGGTCTAGGGTTGTAAAGAAACTATTGCCACAGAGGTTAGACACTTGGTCCTCTATAAGTGGTAGTGGAAAACGATCTTTTAAAGTTCGGTTATTCAGAGCTCTGAAGTCGACGCACAATCGCTGCTCCCCAGTTTTCTTTTTCACCATTAGAATTGGGCTAGCGTAGTCAGATTTAGACTCCTGAATAATACCACCCCGAAGTAACTCGTCTATAGTTTCTCGAACTTGCTCGCGTTCAAAATGTGACAACCGATACGGACGGTAAACAATTGGCTTATTATCTATTAAATCTATCTTCATTTCAAATTCCCTCGCGCAACCTATCTCATCAAGGTTATTAGCAAAACAATCGCGATAATTTTGTAATAACGAATAAAGTCTATCAAATTGCTGGTCACTCAATTCTGGTCCCGTTTTAATAAGGTCTTTCTTGAGAGGTTCTACACTAGATGAATCTTTTATTATTTGGTTCATTCGACATACTTTTTGTTCACTAAACGGTATGGCTCTGGCTAATAAAACATTTTGTTTTAGAATTAAAGCGCAAGGTGACAAATTACACACAACAATTACTCCCCTGCCATCAGAAATACTAAAGGCACCTCGTAACAGACGGAACTCATTACCGTTTTCAACAGCATTATACCCCTCAATAAATACATCTCCCGTAAAGTTACAGTTCGAATGAACAGATACAGTACTGGTATTTAATATTTTTATTGTATCAGTATTATATAACTTTAAATTAACTTTAAGATCTTCGGACGAGACTAAATTGGGACTTCTATAAAATGTAAGTTTCGAGCTATCCTTCAAAACTGTAATGAATGGCAATTCTGTAAAATTCTGACCAATTATAAGTGATGTCTGCATGTGAACATCATCAACAACTAACATCTCAATTAAAGTTTCGATTTCGTCGATCTTAATAAACGCATTCGATTTGTATAAAGGTACAACCGATGA
Source organism: Agrotis clavis (assembly GCA_954870645.1). Classification (NCBI taxonomy): domain Eukaryota; kingdom Metazoa; phylum Arthropoda; class Insecta; order Lepidoptera; family Noctuidae; genus Agrotis; species Agrotis clavis. Next base: position 3,060,558 of record OX940943.1, read on the forward strand.
CTGCCCAAATCCCCTTACAACTGGAATGTTTTCAAAGCTCTTAACCAGACTTAACAGTTCTGCATCCGTTTTACGCAAAAGCGTGCACTCGCTACCAAAATCAATATAAGCTATAAAAGACGTATCATTGACTATAATGGATTTAAAGTATTTTTCGTTGGTTTCATTATTTGAATTGATTTTTAAAGTCCTTTTTTCTGTTACATTCTCTACAGGGTTCGATTTAGAGTTTGACAAAACGAGGGGTTCTAATTTACAGCCGCTGTTATCATGTCCGACCCGATGGCATTTTTGGCATTTAATAATGGGCTTTGTGCACTTAAAATAGGGATGACCCTTTGAACGACAATTATAACAGGTGATTGAACTGGTGTTGGCACCATTAGCGCCACTGTTTACACTACTTGGGCCGGGATTGCTAAAGCCTGGTTTTTGAGTTGTACGATCACGTGACTTATTGTTAAGCAATGGTTGAGGTCTCTGGGATGCAAGAAAGTTAAGCAAATCTTCGGGCTCCGTACTATTCTGCGCCTGTGCCCCATTCCTTATTGAACGATCGCTTATACCGTATATAATACAGTCAACAGCCTTTTTACCAACAATTTCACACCTATTTAACAACCCTAGCTTATCATAAAAATACTCACGAAGACTTTCATCATTACGTGAAGTGCGATTTAGCATTTCTTCCAAAAGACGACCATAATTTTCTTCACTAGGGAAAGCCTTCTTGAGTTTAACCTGCCACTCATTCCAGGTGAAGACAACTGTCGGCAAGGCCTCAAACCATCTTTTCGCAAGACCGGCTAACTTTTGTAAAGAGAAGTGGATAATTTGCTTCTCGTCCCATCCATATATGATAGCGCATTCATTAACCTTTCGTAGCCAGCACTCGATGGTTTGAGTTCTATTCGACGGATCAAATTCCGGGATTACGTTGTTAAAATTATTGTTATTCCAAGAGTTCTTGGTTGGATTCTTTGTAACATGCTTAACTAGCTTCAAAATATCCTTCGTAGAGAGATTATTTGTTCGCTTACGTATCTTCTTAGGTACAGCTTCTTCACTTGAACTCGATGAAGACGGACTCTTCCGCCTTACTTTTGTTTTCTTGGAATGACGCTGACGCCTTGGAGGCGTTCCGGGTGGAGTGCCGGCTTCGTCACCAGAAGTCATCATTGCCCCTCACTGAAACGCATTATATTACTCGGGGCATTATCCATATTCAATCATAATATAAAATAAGACTTTGAATAGGCACAAACTGGTACTGGATTCATAATCTTTATATAAAAAAAAACCTCTGAAGATAAAATAAACGTTAGCATCTAAAAGTACCTACTCTACTATATTCTATACTTAATAGCATATAAAATCCGACGACTGGTGACTCACTCAGCATCCAGCGGGGCACATACCCGCTCTACTGAAACTAGCGAGATCACACAGTACGCCCACTAACATAATCTGACGACCAGCAACTCGCTCAACACCCAGCGGGACACATACCCGTTCTAGTGAACCAGCGAAGTCACATAGTACGCCCACTAACATAATCCGACGACCAGTAACTCGCTCAACACCCAGCGGGACACATACCCGTTCTAGTGAACCAGCGAAGTCACACAGTACGCCCACTAACATAATCCGACGACCAGTAACTCGCTCGACACCCAGCGGGACACATACCCGTTCTAGTGAACCAGCGAAGTCACACAGTACGCCCACTAACATAATCCGACGACCAGTAACTCGCTCGACACCCAGCGGGACATATACCCGTTCTAGTGAACCAGCGAAGTCACACAGTACGCCCACTAACATAATCCGACGACCAGTAACTCGCTCAACTCCCAGCGGGACACATACCCGTTCCAGTGAACCAGCGAAGTCACACAGTACGCCCACTAACATAATTTAGCCAATAATCGTCAAACAAACAATCGTCACATTATCATAGCAATTGTTTAAGTGGGAACTAGAAGCTTGATCACATTAACATAATTAGAAATTATAAAGAAGCCTTTGAGATGGAAGCAACATTATTAAAATGAAGCAAAAAGAACATTAAAATTAATCACCATGATTTCGAGGTAACTGGGCCAGAAAATATCCCCGCTATCAGAGAGTAGCCCCGATCAAGCGAGCTACTATTCCGGCCGAAGTGAGCATTATTATGCGTTAAAGTACTGCCAGAGAGTAGCCCAAGCCACGTACCCACGCACAACATTACACACACAACCATGTAGTTCACTGCACACCTTCAGAGAGTTGCCCTGACCTAATGTGCAGTGCCCATACCAGTACCAAGGAATCATTTTATTGGGCTGCATTTAGACAGAACGCACCCCACGCTATCGGGGAGTAGCCCCGATCAAGCGCGTGACACATTCGTCCGTTATGTGCAATAACAAGCGCTACAGCACTGCCGGAGAGTAGCCCCAGCCACGTGCTCGCAGTACACATCATTGCACACTATCAACACAGCACATTATCAGGGAGTTGCCCGGACATAATGTGCAGTATCATGCCTCCACCAAAAATATCAACATGAAAAATAAATAAAAAAAAAACATCTCAAATGCTTCCAAATAAAAACAATTTTAAGTAATTATTTCTCTACGCACCTTTTGGGTTAATCCCACTTCTGAAATGAAATGAATACGCCTTTTCTCCAGCAATAATATTATATTTTTACACTTTAAAACAGAATAACAAAGTATCATTAAAACTTAAACAGTATCACTATTCACTGTACATAAAACTAGGTTATCAGCAACGATTAGCATAGACACAGAGTATTGGAGACGACCTTTCGGCACCGAAGCTCAACTAGAACTGCGTCTTTAGACTGCGCTTTAGAATATAAAAGGGCTTTTTCGTTGAGTTTAAATTAGTACTTTTTCATAGCTGTCAGAATAAAACCAAGTACCTTCCAAAACTAAATGGAGTCAAATCAAGTATCTTAATGTTATTAAATATAATTTCAAACTCAACAAAATTACAATTGTTTTGAAATCATGACACGTATGAACTTGTTCCTTCCTATACCTTTTCCCCGCGTCCCTTAATACCGTGCAACGGCTAGTCGGGGTTGTAGGGATGCGCGTTTGACTCAGGTGAGTGAATGAATACAAGCTGGGGTCTGTGAGACGTATGTTAGGTGGTTACGTGATTATTTTGAATTGTGTATTTCTTTATTGTTTAAGTTATAATAGCACATAGACAGTCCATTATTAAGAGCTGATTGGAAAAAGAATTATCAGACGACGATAATGGGAACACCCAAATACTCCGAAATATTTTATTCCGAATTTCGATATTCCGATTTTCAAAACTCCGAATATCATAATACCTAAAAATTACAATGTCTATTATTAAGAATCTCGAAATTTATTTGACCGAAAGTCGTATGTCCGATTTCTTCTTTTTCCGATTTTCACATATTCGAAAAATGTAATGCTCCATGAGTTCTCATTCCGAAAACGAAATTCCGATTTTCAATATTCCGAATAAACTGATTTTTTCGGAATATTGAAAATCGGAATTTCGTTTCTCATTCCACAAAGTCAGTGACAGAAACAGTGTGGAGTGAGCAGTGGTGGCCCAGTGGTATCGGTCCCGACTTACGAGTTGTAGGTCGTGGGTTCGAACCCCGCCAGGCGCATTACTTTGTGTAACTTATTTCACCACCACTGCTCTCAAAACGGTGAAGGAAAACATCGTGAGGAAACCGGCATGTCCTAGAACCAAAAATTCGAAGACATGTGACATCTACCAATCCGCACTGGGCCCGCGTGGTGGATTATGGCCCACTCCCTCTCAAAGAGAGGAGGCCTGTGTCCCAGCAGTGGGATCAATATAGGCTGATGATGAGTGATGATGAGTGACAGAAACGAATTGGTGCAAAACCGGCTCCACGTAATTTTGTCTACCGTACTCCCAGAGTGTTATTTAAACCCGTGTAGGCTCGGAGTGGCGAGGCGTATCCTCTTAACTTTCACTGTTTGCCTTCAGGATTTTTATTGTTACTAGGAGAACTTAGAATTCAAGAGCGAGCGAAGCGAGCTCTGGACTTGGGGCACCCCGACTCGGACAGGTTAGGTTCGAAGGGGATGGCGGGGTCTGAAAGACCCCGCCATCCCCTTCGTGTTAGGTTACTTTAAACCTTGCTCACAGAAATAGGAGCCCCGCGAAGCGGGGCTCCGTTGAACCACCTTGGTGGTGCTATTACTCAGGATGCAATAGCGAGCAAAATGTGTCTTGAGGCACCCCGACTCGGACTTTTCGACCTGACGGACCCGAATCGGAATTCCAATAATCGGAATTTTAATATTCGGTATTCGTGTTTTTGATGTTTCGGAAAATATGTTAAGTCGGAATTTTTGATATTCGGTCTATTGAAATTCGGTCGTTTGAAAATAGTAATTATAAACGTTAGGAATTTTGAAATTTCGGAATTATTTAAATAAGAATAATGGTCCATCGGAGTTGTTATATTAGGAATTTTGAACCATTCGGAATTATGAAAATCGGTATTTTGAAATTCGTATTTATGAATTTCGAAATAAAGTTTTTCGTATTATCGTAGTGTACCCGACGATAATATATCAAACGACCAATAGTGATGCGGAGAATGTTGATACAAATCATGTTCTGGAAGAAAGTTGCGCGCCTGATTCCGAATGCGAATGGCCAGTTACAGTTCAACTAAACACTCTATCACACAGTGATATTCCTTCAGATAGTCGTGATCAAGTGTTTTTAACTGAAGATGATGTGCCGTAGCGGAAGTTCGGCCGAAAAGATGAAAAAATATTTTATAATCGCTTTCGTTGGTCATCCGCCTCAACCTCTTCGAAATCACAAACTTTTTAACATAATATAGTGGAGGAAAGAGAAGGTGTAAATACAGCATACTGGAATGAGCTGAATACATATGGCACGTCATGAAAGTAATATTAAATTGCACCGAGATATACGTGTTGGTATGTAACGTATCCTCCAGAACAACGCGACCCTTCCAGCAGCTGTCCCAGGCAGCAGCAGTGCTGAAGAGCGATTGATAATTCGTAAAAACTGTACTACTTGCCAGTGTACTAAGAAATGCAAAACACATTACATGTGTTTCGAAAGAAAACCGCTAATTTGCCTTGAATTCTCAAATAAAATGTGTTTTCGATGTCGTGAAAAGACATAAGTTTAGACTCTGCAATTTTGCTTAATTTATTTTTTTAATGAGAATTTTTACTTTTTTCCATGTTTCTTGATGATTTAATATTACAAAAATTATAAGAAGAATTTTCTGTAGGTCAAAATATTTTTTGCCGATTTCAATTTCCAAACGTATTAGAAAAGCAAGCCAAAATAAGAGATTGCACCAATAATTGGGGGTTTAAAATAAATTAAATTGATTTTCATGTGCCCTTTGTTTCTAATATTAGAGTTTAATAATGTTCAAAACAGATTTTTTTGCCCTTTCTTAATATTTTTAACAATAGTGGATTATTTAACTCGGGGGTCCTACAGACGTATGTTAGGTGGTTGTGTGACAATAGTATGTGCTAGGTAGTTAAGGGTTAAGATTGTTTGTTTCAAACAGAATTTAACCCATGACCGATTTAACCCATAACCGAAATACGTGCGGGCATGCAGGCGGTGAGTAATGGGCGACTCGCTGTCCGGCCATGGACCATGCCCGGGTCGACGTCGCGTTGTGTTCCACGCGCGCCTCAAAGAGTGTCAGCATGATGACGGGGCCCCCCTCTAGAGGGCCGAAGCCTGCCGGGGTCGCGGAACTTATCTCATTACCGTGACCCCGGAACATAAAGGGCTACTGAAGGACACCGTGGATATTAGTCAGTACAAGTCCGACAGTAGGATGGGGGGATTCATTTGATGATTTTACCACGAAAAAAAAAATTACCGAAATTCGTAAGAATCCTAACATCCATTCAAAACACTGCAACAAAATCACGTTGTAATACTAAAACGAACTAAAAACAGTTTAAAAGTAGGTCAAAATAAATTAAATTTTCAAAACCGATCGCTTACTGCTATCTGATAATATGATGTTAATTAAAAGTTGCTCATTTACCCCCCTGTCCCCCCCTGGTACACCTCCCCTCTGCCTTACCGAGGAGTGTTTAAAATTGCATTTGATCACGAAATGAAGTGAGGGTATCTATTTGGTTCGATAGAAAATGGCGTAGATTTCGTGTTAGATTTAAACGAAGTGAATTTTCAAGTTTTCAGGGGAATATCAAATCTGAGTGACTCAGTTTTTGTTGCTGAAATATATTTTGAAACACGGAGACATTATAATATTTTGCTCTGTTTAAAAGACAAGAAAAAAAATCATTAAAATTAAAAATCAAAATATTCCTTGTTAAAAAATAAATCTAAAATGTTAAACAATAAAGAAAAGGTTAAGGCGCAAAAAGCCTAATTCGCAAAATGGCAACCGAAGCGCAAATGGACAAATTCTCAAAATTCCCAATTCTCCAAAATACATACTAATTCTCTAAAAGTCTAATTCTAAAAATGGCCATTTTTCATACGACTGTAAACGAAAAAGTTTCTACGGGAAGAATTTTTAGCTTCGTGTCTTATTTTTACACCTACACCCTGTATTCGTTAATGCAGGAATAAACCTTAACAAAGAAAACAGTCGGTCTACTGCGTCATTCGTCGCCGCACCCCTACAGGGGGCTTGCGGGGGTCGTGGGGGGGTTGGTTCAAATTGCACTCACTCACGTATAGTAGGTGAACGTCTAACTATATGAAATCTTGTCTATTTATAGCTTAGCTAACAATAGTGTGTTTTGCAGTAGCTAGGTTAATATCTTATTAATACGACATTAATCTAAAGACGGTGGTACCATTACCTTCTTCCTGCCGGAGGTTGTACGCCGGTATCGTGCGGTCCATGGCCCTCTACGGGGCCCCCGTGTGGGCCCTGAGCATCCGGACGCGACCACAGAAGCTGGTCGCATGCCAGAGGGTCATGGCTATCCGGATGATCCGGGGATACCGCACGATCGCCGGCGAATCGGCCAACCTCCTTGCCGGATTGCTGCCCTGGGATCTGGAGGCGACTGCCCTCCAGCGCGTCTATGAGTGGCGCGTGGAGGTGCAGCGTCGGGGAGAATTCCCGCTGCCCCGACAAGTCGAGGCGCGGCGGGAAGAGGTCCGGCGCGATCTCAGGGCAGTATGGAGACAACGACTGTCGCAACCGAGGTTCGGGCACGCCGCAATCGCGGCGGTAAGACCCCTCTTTGAGGAGTGGCTGGAGAGACGTCACGGCGTCCTGACCTATCGGATGACGCAGGTCCTCACCGGACACGGAAGTTTCGGGAGGTTCCTGTGTCTGATAGGGAAGGAGGAAACGCCCGGGTGCCACCACTGCGAAGATCGCCCGGAGGACACAGTAGAGCATACGGTGCAAGACTGCCCAGCTTGGGCAGAGCACCGACGTGTCCTCACGGCGGCGATAGGCGGAGACCTCTCGCGCCCGGCATTGGTCGCAGCCATGCTGCGGGGCGAGACGGAGTGGGAAGCGGTCGCCTCCTTCTGCGAAGCAGTAATGCTCGTGAAGGAGGAGGCGGGCCGCGAGAGAGAGAGGACAGCGTCCTCCCTCCGCCCCAACCGCAGTGGTAGGCCCCCGCGGCGTCGGACGTCAGCAGACGATCTCCGGCCACCGTAGGCGCGGGCATGCGGGCAGCGAGTAAAGGGCAACTCGCTGCCCGACCATGGACCATGCCCGGGTCGACGGCGCGTTGTGTCCCACGCGCGCCTCAAAGAGCGTCAGCATAATGACGGGGCCCCTTCTCAGAGGGCCAAAGCCTGCCGGGGCCGCGGGATTGTTTCATTACCGTGACCCCGGAACATAACAGGCTACTGAAGGACACCGTGGATTTTAGTCAGTAGAAGTCTGACAGTCCCTCCCGCCCTGCCCGGGGTTGGAGGACTCATTTGATGATTTTGCCACGTAAAAAAAAAAAAAAAAAAAAAAATGGTCCTGTTCACCTAGTACTTTCTGCTCAGATTTCACATCGTGATCTCAATTGTTTGTACCTATGTATGTTGGGATGAAATAACCACATCGATATTAGCTATGCGACGGCTCATCTGAACTTGCGGATTAATCGACGCCTTAAATTTTTTTAAGGGTGACGTTTCATCCAGGGATGAAATATTTTGCGGACATAGACAGTACCTGTAATTCTCATCATGGCTTTTCCCGTTTTTGTAACGTAAAGTAAACAGTAGCAAGTAAAGGTACTTTGACATTAATTTGAAAGAAAAAAATATAGTTCATCTTTCGTACACTATGGTGCCTTTTCACTTTTCCTTAATTTTTAAGGACGCAGTTAATACTTCAAGTATGCTGCAAAATAACTTTCGATAAAAATGGCGCCACGTATCGCCTTTTAAATTCTAAAGAAACGCGAGCGGAACTGTTGACATAAACTAATACTACACAATGAGCTCTAACGATTGTAGAGGCATTGGTAACCAATGGTCGCAAAATGTGCCTGAAATGTTCCCGTACTTGCTCTAAAATGTGCCTGAAATAGTTTCAGGCGACGGAGTAATAACTTGTTACTGGAAACTTGTAACGAAGAACAGATATTTATAAAGCAACGTCGAGTAGAGAGTAGATGTGGTTAGGTTACTAGAGTTTTGTTCAAATAGTTTGTGCAACAGCATGTTTTGAATAAGTTTTGCTTCTGGGAATTGAGAATGGAAATTCGTTTCTGGAAGGCAATTGCTGGTAGACCGTTGGTCTAGGTTATGCATTTATTTTGCCATGGATTTTTATACAGGGTGATTTGTAATTGGGTACATTTCTTGAAATGCGTAAAAATAGAAATTATTTGGAACAATTTGAATACCGACAACATGGGATCCAAACCGACTGGTTTAGTAGATATCGAATTTTAAGATTTTTTGAAAAAGTCCACCTCTCTCTGATTAAGTGCTTATTGTTAGAAATTAACGAGTGTCATCCCTTTGAATTATTACTTTTCTGATAGAATATAAACGAATTAATCTAGTGAATACAAGTTTGTTACAAAACTAATCATATCATGGGAAATTAAGTGCCATAAACTTCATGTAGGTATTGAAGTTTTCTTAAAACTTCCTTTTTCTTTCAAGGCTAGGCTTTATATTTCAAAATAAACGTATTGCACTTGGTTGAGAGCCGTGGTGGCCCAGTGGTATCGGCCCCGACTTACGAGTTGTAGGTCGTGGTTTCGTACCCAGCCTGGCGCATTACTTTGTGTAATATTATTTCAACACCACTGCTCTCAAAACGGTGAAGGAAAACATCGTAAGGAAACCGGCATGTCTTAGAACCATCAAATTCGAAGACATGTGACATCCACCAATCCGCACTGGGCCCGCGTGGTGGATTATGGCCCACACCCCCTCAGAGATAGGAGACCTATATCTCAGCAGCGGGCACTTTCTGGCTGAAGATGATGAGGACTTGGTTGGCAAACTTGCGAAGTTCCCATAAGGAAATGGAACTCCTGCGCACCCATGGGGCATGGTTAAGGCGCGAGCCACATAGAAGAGACGTAAGACGAGGACGCGTCGCGGACGTGCGAAAATGTATGACAGTCGCGTCCGCGCCCCGTCTCTTCTGTGTGTATTACGTCGCGACGCATCTATACATATTTATGTCTCCGCCCCGTCTGCGTCTTACGTCTTTTCTATGTGGCCCGCGCCTAAGACTATTTGGCGCCGGACTCCGACTGGAAGGTGATCTCCAGCCAGGCGGTTAGGAGCCAAATCGGATCAACCGGCATCTAACTCCAACCCCAACGAGTTGCATCCCAAATCTACATCTATCCACGTGTTATATAGACAGTACTTTTATCGAGGAAGGCTATAGGCTAGATAAAACTGTCTCACCTGTAAAAGTAGAACTGGTGAAGATCCTGACGATCTTGGAGCTGACCGGTGGCAGCAGCTTCAGGGAGCCGCCGAAAATCAGGTCTACCGTGCGGTCATCCATGGTTCAGGGGTGACTGGTATCTGAGTAATTAAAAATGATTACTGTTACTGTAAGTTTACAATAATCGGCTCCCAAGCAGGCAAAAGTGTCTTCCCATGACTTGAAGTTCTTTGGTTTTAAGTGGAAATGTGCTTCTCGTTGTGCTGGTCGTTAGATTATCCAGCTAGTTACTCGTACCGCAGTCTTTTACCGACGTCTTCTGGTGGTACAATATTAACATAGTACGCACGACAGTCACGATTCTATGGCTCACTGTTATGTCTAAGACTACAGCTGACATGGCTAGACCCAGCTCCGCTTCAGCTCAAAACAAGATATCTAAAATACGTTCATTTATTTTTAATGCAGAAAAATTAGGTACCTATCCTACTGTTTTATATTAAAGTTCCAGAATTTCACTCCAAATTTTTTAGATAAACGTGTAACATAGATAAAACGAACAGATAAGTAAATACTTTTTTAATTATCAAATAATTTACTTTATTCACTTTTAAATTTAGAATGGATATACGACCGGCGATTGAGGCGCTCTTACAGTGACTGTAATCACAATGACAGAAAAACCAAAAAAATATTAACTACCCTCTTTTCAGCACGATATTTTTAATAATTATGTTAAGACATAACTATTAATATTCCCAGTATTACGTGATCTGCAGAAATTAAAGAGTGGCCCTCCCTTATTTTTCGGAGGCAATTCAATAAACAAAATCAATAATTAATGGGAGGATCTTGAAGTTATTATCGTTTCCCAATAATTTTTCGGTTCCTCGTAAAACAAATTGACCTATTTATTATTGTTAAGTAGGTAATAAAATGCTATTTAATAATATCAACCCTGACTTAAAAATTTATAGATCGTGAGCAACTCACACAGAGTTACTAAATGAGCATCACTTTTTTTTTTATCGTGGTAAAATCATCAAATGAGTCTTCCCACCCAGGGCAGAGCGGGAGGGACTGTTAGACTCGTACTGACTAAAATCCACGGTGTCCTTTAAATGCCCTTTACGTTCCGGGGTCACGATAATTCGTACCCCGGGCCCGTGTGATAGATTATAGCCCACTCCCTATCACAGGAGGCGTCTCTTTTTTTTTTTTTTTTTACGTGGTAAAATCATCAAATGAGTCCTCCAACCCCGGGCAGGGCGGGAGGGACTGTCAGACTTGTACTGACTAAAATCCACGGTGTCCTTCGGTAGCCCTTTGTGTGCCGGAATCGCGGTATACGTATGTCCCGCAACCCCGGCAGGACTGTGGCCCTCTATAGGGGGGCCCCGTCACTATGCTGACGCTCCTTGAGGCGCGCGTGGGACACAACGCGCCGTCGACCCGGGCATGGTCAGGAGGCGTCTCAGCAGTGGGAACCATAAAGGCTCTAGGTTGTAAGTTGTGAGTATGGACTCACAACCTATAGCCGCTTATATTATTAGCCTATTGCCGTCCAATGCTCCGCCAAAGAGCGCCAACTATCCCGGTCCTGGGCAGTCTGCGTCCATCCACTGCCAACCACATTCTTCAAATCATCGACCCATCTTTCCGCAGGACGCCCTACACTATGTTTGTCCATTCGTGGTCTCCACCCTAGCACACGTCTGCTCCATCTACCGTCTGTCCGTCTACAGACACTTATATCGCGTTGTTGTTGAAATTTCTCCTGAACGTACCTATACGTATTTAGTAATAAATATAGAAGTAAAGATAAATAGTATAACTACGCAATTTCAAAGGCCAAACACAAACAGGTTATCTTTCATAGAACACCCCATGTTGACTTAAGTCGTGACGTCATCTTCAAAGGGGGAGATTTGCATAGTTCTAATGGAATACAAATGGGGTCATCCCCATGGATATAGGGTTTAGGGGCACACCAACAATATTTGATAGAAGTTTGTTGTAGTAACTATGTGAATACAGGTATGTATGTAATTGTGTAAAAGTGGACCTCAAATCTCCACCTTACGCGATTGACAACTTGGATTGCGAGTGATGGATTGCTTGCCGCCCGTCAAGGACTGGACTTTGTGCATTGGAAATCCACTAAAGACAAACCGTATCTTTGTGCACTCCTCAAGGAGCTGTCAGCTAACTGGTGAGGCCCAACCAGGTGGGCCAAAGAGGCCTGCCAGAGTCGAAGGACTGTTCTGTAATGTTCTTTTTCTATTATCGCTTCCCTTGCCATCAAAGGAGAGTTTGTCCTCATACCTTGAAACCCAAATGATCGTGAACATCCGTTCCAGAGGTGTTTTATCCCAAGAATGATCAGGTCGTGGAACTCCCAGCCGAGGTTTTCCCATAGAACTAAAACGTGGGACTACAAAAGGCCTGAAAAAGTTTCAGAAACTTTATCACGCCATTTTTGATCGTGTCAACAACACAAAACCGATACCTCTGGTGTTGCAGACTACGGTAATCGCGCACCATCAGGTGGTCCGTTTGCTTCTATGTCATCAAAAAATATTAAAAAGCTGTAATAGTTATTAATAATTAAGCACCATTATCCGTTGCCATCCAAAGAGTTAATAAATCGTCAGCGTTTTTTCTCCTGAATCAAAAGTTTGCAGCGTCAAGTCATTTTACTTGCAATCGAATTCAACAATTCCCCTTTCCACAAAAAAACCTTTGCTTTCAACTCAGCACTACAATCAAATAATAAACCAAGCCAAACCAAAGTCCAGTTCACTCATTACATTACTAACTTCAGGAAACTGAACGTAAAACTATGTGTACTTTGTTTTATTTGCCGGGAAAATCTTCACGCTTCATCGAGTTTACGAGGAAGACAGAAATACTAGCGGACACCAGCGCATTTGAGATGGGATGTCGTGTCATACAAAGTATCGTAGATAGTATTCATACAACCACAGTTTTTCTTTGCCAAACAGGGGTTATTATAACGCCTACTAATAAACGGCCCAATTCTGAACATCGATCAATAAAATTGCAAGATTGCCATCTTACAATCAAACCCGCATATAGCGAATTTGTAGAAAATGACAAAAACTGTCCCATAACATCATAAATGGTAACATGGGATAACTAAAGAAAACAGGAACTTTCAAGTTTATGAATCCATACATCTTTCCAATCTATCGACCGTAATGGCCATTACATACTGTGTCTGACCAATTGACCATGCCAAGGTTATCAATAATGGCTAGCACATCAATGACCACCGCTATCGCAGCAGATAAGTTATCGCCAACTGAATTAAATAACTTAAGTGGATAGAAAAGCTAAATCTTTAAATTTATCTTTATTTATCAGATGGACACGATGACTGCCAACAAATAATAGTGTTTAATGTATAATAACTACTGTAGCTTTTTATAATATTTTGGTGACAAACAAGGATACGATAGTGTAAGTGTAGTATCCACCGGATAGTGTACGGTCACCGGCACTGGTACCTATATGCTAGCTTATGGACGTTTTCAACATCAGAGGTATCGCCTGCGCTCTGCCAGATAAAAAATGGTGTGAAAAAGTTTCTCCAACTTTTCACGCCCCTTTTGAAAATCCTCATGTTCCTTGGGTTTCCAGTTCATTGGGTAAACCTAGGAAAGGAGCAATTGGATCTGATCTGGGGCACAGAATGTGCGTGCACCAACACAAATCAGGATATAAAATTCCCGTAAGGATACAATAACATAGAAGATTAAATTACCTTGCGAAGTTTTTAGCCAGGGGAAAATTACAGATTTACCAGACCAATTCCCTCTCAAGACATAATTATTATAATGGATCAGAGAGTGTGACATCAGCTACAGTTCCGTTCGCACAACAGTGAGCACCGGTGGCCTCTCAAACAAGAAGAAAAAAATAATGCATTCAGACATTTCCTCCACACTAACATAATGGCTCTATCCCGCACTACTTATAGTGTTTTTTTTTATTTTATCGTTTAGAAAATACAAGGCTCGATGACGATATCCATATTTGGGCATCCATTGCGTAGACACTTTTGCCCAGAGGCCGCCCGCCCGCCCGTTCCGATATCCATGTCCAGAATTGGCCTTGATTATTGATTCGAGGTTGCGCGCGAAAAGATCACCAGCCATGCCATGCCACCCAGCCAGTGAACAGTAACTGATGTCTATTTACGCAAGTAGGCTATGTCTACACTTTTACACGTCTTTTCATAAAACTTGGAGAGGCCGGGTGTTTCGTACCTGACTACTCAGAAACAGAAGAAACTAACTCAGAGATCACAGATCTCTTTTAAAGTCCACACAAAATTATTTATTTAGCTTTCTTTCGGACCCCAAAAATATCATTTTAAAACCAATAACCAGATATAGATGGACAGCCATCGTAAACCGACCGTCTCGGCAGAAAGTCGTAATGATTTTACGAGTTTCAAATTAGTATTTCGCGGTGTACATTTCCTGTAATACTACTCATGTGGTGCGTTTGATTTTTATTGACTTTCTGGACATATGTTTTGCGTTTTGAAGTTGCTAGAATATCGTAGTGTTTTGTGGTAATTACTTCGTGGCAAAATATTTGCTACTGTTTTAATGGTTTTTGCTGAGTCTAGTCGGCAAAGTTTACTATGATATCTTTAAAAGTGTCTTACTTTTTTAAGGCTTGGTACTTTTTTAAGTATTTAGGGTACAGGCATTTGAATTTTTCACGTATTTGGTAAAAAAAAACACGTTAAACCATTAGTTGTCCATTGGTCCTGCGCATGATATCTCTTCGGTCGAGTCGGATTGCCGTCCAATGAGAGTAAGAGAACAGAGATTACACCTGTAACTGCGCACACACTAGTGCATTTCATTATCTCCCGCGCAGATGTCGATGGCTAGGCTCCGCTGAGATAGGCAGCTGTGGCCAAAATCGGTCAGAAAGATAGAAAGTCCAGCAAATTGTCGGTCCGGTCACAGCATCAGTTGTATTTTATGATTTTCAAAAGTGCGGGAACATACCAAGAATGAGGCTGGACATGCTTATTCATCATTATACTCATGTACACAACGTCGATCGGGCGTCAAAAAGATGACGTTGAGAAAGGGGCGCCGATGGTAAAAATTTGTGGTTATTGTAAAGTTCAGATTTGGACAACGAGACAAAAAATCTTTGCATAGTTGTATTGGGAGTATAATACTTTCTTTTTTTGGGAGGTAAAATCATCAAATGAGTCCCTCTGCCCTGTGTGGAGCGGAATGGACTCTCAGACTTGTTACTAACTAAAATGCACCATGTTTAGAATAGACCTTTAAGTTCCAGGTTCACGGTTACCCATCTGTGCAGTTCCGCGGCCCACCATTTTGATAGCAATAAGCTACCCTGGCAGGCCTTTGGCCCTCTATGGAGGCATTGGAGTAATGCCTACAAAATCGAATTCTACGTCGTGTTTTTAGAGTTCTCTATGAGTTTATAAAGTAATGAAAAGAAACCCGGTCAAATGCGAGTCGGGCTTCAGTTCAACAGTTGTAGATACGTAGAAGTTTGTCTTTTTCTCAGCTTCCAGAGATTGCAGTATTTGGTATTAATTTTAGCTTGACACCTCAACACGTTCCTGACAAAAAGGGTCTTGAGTTTTGACAAACGGAAAACAAAGTGATCCTATAAGAGTTTCGTTATTAATTCTTAAGAGATTAGAGGTACGGAACCTTAAAAACAAGAAAACAACTAACTATAAGACAGTAGCTCAACACTTCAACAGACACAGCGCCCGTTTGGTAAAAGGAACCTCCATTTTCAACCAGAAATGAGGAATTTAATAACCTTTTCCCTAAATATTCAATTCACGCTTCGCAATTTTATCTTAAACCACATAATCCCGATGTCACAAATGAGTCATGGCATGTAATCAAAGTTTCATTATAATACTTTATCACGATGTTATTTATGTATCTCTGGGAAGCCATCAAAAACTACTCATTCTTATCTTATTATGGACACAGAGATTTACTGTACATAGCTAATTTTGTTCGGTTACTAAGCATATAAAATACCTACATAATATAGTAATGGGGGAGGTAGAAACTACAGATGAGCGTCACCTGCTACGATATTTTTTTTTACGTGGCAAAATCATCAAATTAGTCCGGAGGGACTGTCAGACTTGTACTGACTAAAATCCACGGTGTCCTTCGGTAGCCCTTTGTGTGCCGGAGTCGCGGTAGTACGTATGTCCCGCAACCCCGGCAGGGCTGTGGCCCTCTATAGGGGAACACAACGCGCCGTCGACCCGGGCATGGTCCATGGTCGGACAGCGAGTTGCCCTTTACTCGCCGCCCGCATGCCCGCGCCTACGGTGGCCGGAGATCGTCCCGCGACATTCGTCGCCGTGGGCTACATACTCCTTTCGCTTCGTCCACATTCACACATCTATACCCTTAAAGCACGAGTTTTAACTATTTTACTTTACAGCGTCTTTCTAGCATTTACAGCGTTTCTTGCATGAAAAAATGGAACAGCGCCTCTGGTGTGCGAAGTAGGAACTAATTTTTTCCTGGAAAATTGTTAATTTGAAATTGTCAAAGTTCCAGTTTACTTTACGTCTCAAATACTGAAAACTCGTGCTAAAGGGTACTGGTCCGTAGTTTCGGTTGAAGCTATGGGCGATTCCTAATCCATATCAATAATGCATTCACGCTTGTCTTCTATTTACTGAACGAAAAGGCTATTTATTCAAGGGAACACCGTGGATTTTTGTCAGTACGAGTCTGAACTTCCCTCCCGTCCTGCCCTGAGTGGGAGGACTCATTTGATGACCACATAAAAAAAGGTTACTACTGATTTCTTAACGATGCGTATAGCAAGCACAATGCCAACATTTTGAAACCACCATACGTTGGATCGTATTAGATAGCATGTGGTACCACAGCCCAGTGAGGACTAAAAGGAGGTGAATAGCCCACTCCAATATAAGAATGATAGGCTGATTGATGGTGATTTTAAGCTAGCAAAACTAAATCGACGTGATATTGTTTTTTTTTTAGCGTGGTAAAATCATCAAATGAGTCCTCCCACCCCGGGCAGGGCGGGAGGGACTGTCAGCAGACTTGTACAGACTAAAATCCACGGTTTCCTTCAATAGCCCTTTATGTTCCGGGGTCACGGTAAGGAAATAAGTCCCGCGACCCCGGCAGGCTTTGGCCCTCTGAGAGGGGGCCCCGTCATTTTTGCTGACGCTCTTTGAGGCGCGCGTGGAACACGGCGCGCCCTCGACCCGGGCATGGTCCATGGTCGGACAGCGAGTTGCCCTTTACTCGCTGTCCGCATGCCCGCGCCTACCACTGAAATCGACGTGATGGTGCTGAAATTGAACATAGATCTTAATTCACTCGCGCGGTCCTGGGACGGTCTAAGTAGGATACCGTTGCCCTGGAACGCTAAGATAAAATGACTTTTAGACGGTAAGATTCTGACAGGTTTTTCCGCTCCACACAGGCCAGGACCACCCCAAAAAAAAAGTCTGCCTAAGTCCTTGTTGCGAGACGCGGTTTCAAATCCCGGACGAAACAAATATTTATATTACTTGCTACAGATAGTAATTGTTCCGGGTCTGAGGTGTCTGTGTATGTGACTCTCTATGTTTTTAAATGCACCCACGACACAGGAAAAAAAAGTGTGGGGCAACGTTTTTTTTTAAAAAAGTGAGACATTTTGAAAAACTGTAAAATACGGCGTAAAAGAATCTGTGAATTGTGTTATCGTTTTGAAAAGTTTCAGAAATTCCTGCTTTAAGATCACGTGCAGACTTCAGCCTTGGCTTTGACTTTCAAAGTCAGCACATGTCAAGTTCCGAGCACGAAACCGGGAAGTTCAATGGCGGAACTCTTTCCTTTTGTTTTTTTTTTACTTAAAAAAAAACGGAGAAGGTTTCTTGGACTTTTCATCGGTTTTAATAATATTCCAGCTAGTAGATACGAAAGAAAAATTGAGATTTTTAAGTATTGATTTTTCATATTTTTTTTTATTGTTCGAATTATTCATACCTATTCATATATTATGTCTTTATTTGCATTCCATAATGTCAATTATACAGATCTTAAAATAATAAATGCTTATAGCTAGGTACTATATGGACCCTGTAGGGCACAGCAAAAATGAAAACTTATAACTAAACATTAACATACAATAATTTAGGTATAATAAAAAAAATGTTGTTTAGAATATTAATAATCTTTTAATTAAAGATTAAATTGTCAAATATTGAAAGACTTTTGCATGATTCCACCAGTTTTTTTACATATTTTGCTATATATATACCTTGATGTATGTTATGAATTAATTTGTTTATAGAATCGATTTTATTGCACACATTACTTTTTTGACCTCTAAAGAAAAAATAAGAAAATTTTATCGTTTACGAATGAATTTTCTTACCAAATTATTTGTCATTTGCTATCTCATTTGTTTTTTTTTTTTCTAAGAAACGAAATGTAACTTAGACAAATATTCATACTACAACAAATAATAGCTAAAATTTATTAGCCTTAGAACAAACACAACTAATTTTAGCTTACATAACAAGTCAATAATTACGTTTATGCCTAGAAACTTACCTGATTTTAGTGCAGAACTTTAATCAATACATTGGAAGGTCACGGACAAAACGATTTAATCCGCTTTCACTTTCAAAACGATTCTAATATCGATATACAACTCGATTTGATCTAAACCGAAAAGAATGTCAAACTTTTTTTTCTATTTTGTTTTTTTCTTTTGTCAAAACACGTGGTTTCTGATACAGATATTTTGTGCCACTGATATCCATTTCATGGTGAATACTCTTGTTATCCCGTTCCTAGGTAACCGTTGCATGTGATTGTTGGTAAAAAAAAATGATTTGACGTCACTCGATTTGGTCGAAGTGTGAAGTTATAGGCTCTGATTTTGCGATTATTAGATTATGGACAGATTATGGAGGCCTAGAATAGATCTAGGGCATTATAGATAGGTTGTATCTAGTTTATGAGGATAGGGCTTAACTAAAACTAGATGACTCCTTTTTTATTTCAATAATTATACTATACAGTATAATTATTGAAATAAAAAAGGAGTCATCTAGTTTAGTATTGTTTAGTTTAGTATTGTATACACAATACTTTTTCAACAGGATACCGAACATGTTCAATAAGAAGCTTCCAAGAGATGCTATGACGATATTGATATTTATTGGATCAAAACATTTTGTCTCGAAAAGAGTTTTCTTACTTTTCAGGTTCCAGGGGGCAGACAGCAACATCCACGTTGCACTGAAAGTTCATCCAGCAAGCCAATTTTTTTTTTTTTGCAGGTCTCGTCTCTGTCAGGCACGCCGCAATTGCGGTGGTAAGACCACTCTTTGAGGAGTGGCTGGAGAGGCGTCACGGCGTCCTCACCTTCTACTTGACACAATTAAGTCCTTACTGGTCACAGATGTTTCGGGAGGTTTCTGTGTCGTATTGGAAAGGAATAAACGCCTGGGTGTCACCACAGCGAGGATCGCCCGGAAGACACGGTGGAGCATATCGGTGCAAGACTGCCCCGCTTGGACAGAGCACCGCAGTGTCCTCACGACGGCGATAGGCAGAGACCTCTCGGACCCAGCATGGGCAATGGGCTATAAATCACTACGAAATTACACAAAATAATTCAATTCGATAAAATCAAGAGCTTGCAGAGTAAGCAAACTGAAGCGGCAATGGACTGACCATGTTTACCGAAGGACTGATGGCTGGTGGAGCAGATGAATCCTGGAGTGAAGACCGCGTTTCCGTAAGCGTAGTGTGGAATACGGTTCCCTATCCATTTGCATAAAATTTTAAGACCTAATATAACTTAGCATAATTTTGTTTGGCATAATTATATTTTCGCATAATATAATTACGCATAATAGCTTACGCATAATTTTTTAAGCATAATTTCTCTAAGCATAATAATGATTAAGCATAATATTCTAAAGCATAAATTTATTAAGCATAAAGTTCTAGAGCATAACTTTTTTAAGCATAATATCTCAAAGCATAAATTTACTAAGCATAAAGTTCTAAAGCATAACTTTTTTAAGCATAATATCCTAAAGCATAAATTTATTTACGCATAATGATATTAAAACATTACTTATAAAGGCATACAGCATGCAAGCAAGCAAGCATGCAAACAAGCAAGCATGCAAGCATGCAAGCAAGCATGCAGCAAACAAGCAAGCATGCAGCATGCAGCATTCAAGCGAGCATGCAACATGCAGCAGGCAAGGTTTTCTGTCACGGCTCCGGCGCTGCGGGCCTCCGGCGGCCCCACGCGTGCTAATCGTCGCAGACGGCTTTCGCTCACCACCGCAGCTTCGGCTTGTTGGCCGGCTTCGTCGGCCAGCCTCAGCCGCGGCGGTTCGCTCGCAGCCGCCTGCTCCTCAGCCCGCGGGCCGCCTCGCCCCTACGCGCCTACGCGATTTTAAATTACACTCTAGGGGTAGGACAAACAATACTACATGGAGTCGGTTTTGCAGCAATTCGGTTCTGTCACTAACTTTTGTTGCACATCATATTCAATTTTTAATTAACATATTATTTAATTGTTACAGAAACGTATTAATTTAGAAAGTATTAATTGTATGCCTAAATATTATTATGCTAATAGTCATTAGGCGTACTAACGTTATGCATTAGCATAATTAGTCATGAGGCCTATTAACGTTATGCTAATAGTCATTAGGCCTACTAACGTTAAGCTAATAGTCATTAGGCC
Organism: Agrotis clavis; assembly: GCA_954870645.1. Lineage (NCBI taxonomy): Eukaryota > Metazoa > Arthropoda > Insecta > Lepidoptera > Noctuidae > Agrotis > Agrotis clavis. Next base: position 3,081,271 of record OX940943.1, read on the forward strand.
TACTAACGTTATGCGAATCAAATTTATGCCGAAACAAATTAGTCTTTAAGATGATTATGCGAATGTAAGATGTATGCCTAAAAAAATTATGCCGAAGTATTATTATGCCTAAACAAATTGTGCCAAAATCGTTATGCCGAAGTATATTAGGACAAAGAACATTATGCGAATAGAAGGGATCCCGTGGAATACCACCCCGCTACAGATGAACCGAAGATTATAAGAAAGTGGCTGGGCAGATTGGATACGGAAGACAGAAAATAGGGTGATGTGGTGCAGGCTGAGAGAGGCTTATTTGTCCAGCAGTAGACTGCGATAGGTTGAGATGATTGATTGAATGCGCATACCTAGGATCTAATCTCTAAGCACGAAACCCGTGGTTTCGACTATTTGATAGAAAGCTTAGAGTCCGTGCCACAATTCATGACCTGCGGAAAATTCGTACCCTTTGTCTTCGTTCACGGACTTAGAAAGTAGACCCACTGGGTTAGAGCCCACGAAACTCGTAAACCCGGGTTACTATTGTGCCACTGATCTACTCTGACTTTACAAGACTTCTGGTCCGTCACAAGTACCTTCAAAACTTCCCTGCTTAAGCACCGTGACCCGATACTTTTCTTCCAATGACGTCACGAGCGGTAGGTACCCACCTAGCTAGCTAACAATGATAAACAACACAAAAGGCAATCCATTAGCGACAGTGTATGCATGCCGCACCTTACCGCGACTGCTGGGTGGAGCCGGGGAGTGGTGTTAGTGATAGACGGTAGCGGTGCTTGTTATAGGCGATAGCGAGTTTGAGATGGAAAATCGGTAAGTGGTGGGCATATTGTGACATAATTCAAGGTTCTAATTTTGACAAAACAAGAAAGTTAAAATTTCTACAAAAAACATAATTGTCAAAATTATTTTTGGCCGGTTGAGTTCGAAAAAATAAAGTCAATATTGTCTGTATGAGAAATTATGTTTTAGGTACTTACTTAAATACAGCAATCACTGCGAAAAACTTATTTCCTTTTTAAAACGAAGCATTTTAAACAGTAAGGTAAATAAAGTAATAAGTTTAATGTAATTTTCCAGCTTAATATGAGCCTAAAATGACATAATTAAGGAAGAGATGATACACATCGTTCACAAAGAAACCACTGAAAAACAAGAAAATGCCGCCGCTACATAAAATCATATCCCAAGTCGCAAGTCACCATAATAAATTACATTTTTATTTCATTACTCAAGAGTATCATAAAATTTCACGAAACTACCGTAAAAAAAAACCTAACTTTTACAATCCCAATAAAAATAAAAACACATTTTTTAAAGCAAACAAAATGTCCTCTCTGCCCTTATAACTAGGCTAACCTTACAATAAGAGAGCCCTAGAGCTAATCAATTACATTACAGTGCGAGGCACACCTTGTCTGGTGGGTGCAGCCTTTGTGGTGCCGGCTGGGAGAGGTGGCGGCTTTGTTTGATGTGCTTGTGTAAGTACCGCTGTGGAATTGTCGGTTGTTTTGATGTTGTTTTTGTTGAAGTGTGGGCGGTTGTTGGTAAGGTTTGGTTCTATTAAAAGAATGATTTTGAAACAGAAACTGTCTTCTTATTTTGGCTTTACCGAAGTAACAATTGGGTCATAAGTTTCTGTCTGTGCAAGTAATTTTAGAGTCCCTTTAATGTAAGGCATTAAGAAAGCCAACATGCATGGGTATTTTCAAATGTAACTTGATATTTCTTAACTGGCTCCAAATATTTCTAGTAAACAAAAGTATTGGAAAACGAAAATTAATCTCTTGATAACATTTTTTTCAGCACATCATTCATTCAAGAAATCAATTCAAAGCGACCTACAACATGCCAAGTCACACACAGACACGGGTTTAACCACTAATTTATAATTTAATATTTACACACGTTTGTAATTTTTACACGTTTGGTTTTCCATTTTCTATGCAATATTTTTAATTATAATATGGACATTGTTACTAATAGCTTTGGTGAACCAAAATAAATGTATATTTATTTTCTTTATCTCAACGCGTCCTCAGTCCCAACCCGCTCCCGCTTACACTTTGCACCAAACTCCAACGGAAGCGCGTCTATTTTAACCGCGATATGTACCTGCTTTTCCACGATTAGACTTTAGCGTGGCGAGTTCCGGCGCGTTTGGCTTTCAAGCGATATCGGCGATATTGTGCGAATTGATGCTTGATGTATTGAGGAGTATTATTGGAAATATAGAGAAGTGTTTTTTTGGAGGGCACTCGGTGGCTACAAATAATAACAGGTACATCTTAGAAGTTAAGCAACTTTTTCTTTAGAGGGCCAAAGCCTGCCGGGATCGCGGGACTGTCTTATCAGGCAACCGAGGCTCCAGAACGTAAATGGCTATTCAGGACACCGTGGATTTGTCAGTACAAATCTGACAGTCAGTAGGAGGCCTCATTTGACGGCGTCTCACACTACGTTTGTCCAAACGCGGTCTCCACTTCGGCTGCACATGTCTGTGCTATCGACCGTCTGTCCATCTGCAAACATGGCCGGCCCACTTCCACTTCAGCATACTGATTCTACTTGCAACTTCATTGATTTAATGACTTAATTAATTTTATTAGAATTAAAAAATGTAGTCGTGGGTTCGAACCCAGCCAGGCACATTATTTTGCGTCATTTATTTCATCTATTTCAAACGGTGAAGGAAAACATCGTGAAGAAACCGGCACGTCCAAAAACCAAAAAAATCAAAGACATGTGACATCCACTAATCCGCACTGGGCCCGCATGTTGGATTATAGCCCACTCACTTTCTCAGAGAGGGTGCCTGTGTCCCAGCAGTGGGAACATTTATAGGCTGATGATGATGATGAAAAAAAATACAGTGTGCCTCCGACTTCCTCCACGTTTTTATTTTAAGTTCATACAGTATTTTCAGAGGTTGTCTGGAAGATATCGCTATTAGCGATAAGACCGCCATTGTAACCATAAATTAGCATTATTATAAAACAGATGTGTACAATGTTAGTGTACTTACCTATAACCTATACAAAAATTAAAATCATAAAGCGAAAAACTTCTTATGGTTGAACGAGCTAACTCGTTCGAATTGAAAAATTATTTTGTGTTGGGTAGTCCAGCATTTATCGAGGAAGGATATAGATTAATAGACTATATAACATCACGTTGCGCCCAACAGGACCTGATCAGATGTGAAACCACGGGAAATAGAAAAACCGAAAAATATTTTTTCTTCACACTTCTGTGGCTTCATGAATCCATATTTTCAAAACATGATTGTTGGAACAATTACAAATAAGCTGAAATACCCCACTGTACCATAAATCGAACCGCACCGGAATCGACGAATCTCCGCGACTGGGCCCTGAAGTCAATCCGTTACTGCGCCAACGGAACCATCAATCCGTGTTCATCATTCTGCCTTTATTCATATTGTAAAAGGTGACTCAGGTATTATACAACTGAGGGGTTGGTCTCGTACCCCTATTACTGACACTAATGCATTTGTGAGGTGCGGTGATTATCACGTATTTATTTTTATCGATAAATTGAGGTTCACGATTTGTTCTGATCGTTATTTTATGGACATTTGGTAAAATATGCAATGAGCAATCATTTTAATGAACTAGATATAAGGAAATATAGTTCAGCCATTTTAAACTAGATGGCGTTATCCAATCCATTTTTAAAGTGTGTTTGTTACCAATACTTTCAGTGGAATAAAACGGGATGTGTATAATTTTGTTTTAGGTTTACGATATTTCGGCACTGTCATGGCCGCGTATGCTCAAATACTTAGCATGCAGCTTAAAACCTGTGCATAACACGTTGTTTAAACGCGCCGTTGACGCGCGTTTGTAGCGATACAGACGACAACTGACTGCTCTTTTTATTATAAGCTCGCCGTCGATGCGCGTTTCTAAAACAAATGTCGACGGCGCGTTTAAAAAACGTGGTGTGCATAGGCTCTTAGGTAACCGTGACTCTCTGGTACTTAAAAGGCAGTCAGGCAGGCAAATTGAGGGAACACTGTAGATTTTATTCCGTTACAGTTTTACAATTCATTCCAGGGTCGCGGTAATTCGATAAGTCCCGCGACCCCAGCAGGCTTTGGCCCTCTAAAGGGGGGCCCCGTCATTATGCTGACACTCTTTCAAGCGCGCGTGGAACACAACGCGCCGTCGACCCGGGCATGGTCCATGGTCGGACAGCGAGTCACCCGACCATCTTCACCCTAAGGCGCGGGCCACATAGAAAAGATGTAAGACGCAGACGGGGCGGAGACATACACGTCTCTTCGGCGTCTCTTTCATACAAAATGTATAAAAGCGTCGCGACGTAATACACATAGAAGAGACGGGGTGCGGGCGCGACTCTCATACCTACATTTTCGCACGTCCGCGACGCGTCCTCGTCTTATGTCTTTTCTATGTGGCCCGCGCCACCCGCACTGGGCCCGCGTGGTGGATTATGGCCCACTCCCTCTCACAGAGAGGAGGCCTGTGTCCCAGCAGTGGGAACATTATAGGCTGATGATGATGTGGCCCGCGCCTATGAAGAATTCCAAAAAACTAGTATTTGAAGCTGTGGTCATTTGCCAAATTGACCGAAACAAATGCCCAAAACAAGGTACACCCAAAAAATCTTGCTCCAAAAGATCCCTTGTAAAAAGGGCAAGATCACCGGCCAGCCCTATTCATTACAATGTAAAAGCAAATTAACAAATTAAGTATTAAAGCGGCTGTAAACGTGATTTACGTTATTACAGTGTTGTACGGCGGCTATATATCGTGGGCAGGGTAGGGGCATGCCTTGGGAAACTTTGAACTGAGATTTTCATTGAAATTTTACATTTTGGTGAAGACAAGGGGTGTGTGAAGGTTCCTGTTTAGATAGAAAGAAATATAGTGTAAGAAAATTTTGTTTCTTTGCATTATAACTTCTAGAAAATAAACAAAAAAATAAAATAAAAAGTCAGCTCAACATATATTATGCCAGGTCGCGGGTCTGTCTGATCAGGCAAACGTGACACTGGAACGTAAAGGGCTATTGAAGGATCATCGTGATTTTTAGTCAGTAGGTACAAGTCTGACAGAATGGGACTCATTTCATGATTTTACAACAGAAAAAAAACATTAATCCCAGATGGCAACGCATTTGTGTCTTTCAGATCGCTGGAAGTTACAGACTGGAACGTAAAGGGCGAGTCTGACAGTCCCCTCCGATCCACCCAAAAAAAAAGTTGATAAGTGAAAAAATATAAAATAAATGATTAAATTGATATTGGTGCTCATAAAAATAAGCAAAGTTTTTAAACTGCCGTCATCTTGAATCTAAATCAAAATGGTTTTTGATGGTTTAATGAAAATATGATTAAAACGATGTAGATTGATGGTGTTAGGGTGAGACTAAAATGACAGGTAAATAAAATAAATATCATGTTGCCTTTTGCCTCGAGAAAATTCAAAATGAGATTTGGTTAAAAGTTTAAAAAGGTTTTGTATTTAATTAGACCGTAATTAATGAAGTTCAACTGAGTCGTTGACTTAAAAGAAACACCATTTTATGTTGAATAAAGTCGAAAATTATGACCTGGTGGTCTACAACAAAGTCTTAAGAGGATCGTCTACCGAGCGCTCGTCCATACTAAAAGAGAAAACGTTTTCCTACCCCTAAATGTTATCCTATCTCAATGATTTTTTAGAATACTTCTGACACAGTAAAAAACTAGGTTTATAGGTTTTCTTTTTTTCAAAATTTATAATAGTTTGAAAGTTACTTTTGACCTAAACCTAGTTTTTTACTGTGTCAGAAGCATTCTAAAAAATCATTGAGATAGGATAATTAGGGGTAGGAAAACGTTTTCTCTTTTAGTATGGACGAGCGCTCGGTAGACGATCCTCTTAAAACGATGGTAATTCCACTGTAGGAACAGGGTGGCGGTAGACGAATTGTATGTCTCTCTCTCTTTCCCACACTATAACTTCACTAATTTTAAGACGTCATGGTTGGCCACATGAAGAAGGTAGCTAGCAGTGGCAGGATGAAAAAAGCAACAGTGGACTGAGTAGGCTGAAATGATGGAGGTCTAAAAATATCTGATAATAACAAGTATTTTCGTCTGCAGAGTACTTTTTTTTACTGTGGTACTGCCTCTGCGGCTGCTGAGATCCTCGCGTAGCGTAAATATTATCCTTGTGTGTGGAAACTTTATTTTCGTTTCAGCAGTTGAAATGAAGTGATATTTATTTTTGCAAGTAGGTTATTATATAAACACTTTTAAACGTCGTCTCTTCACAAAATTAGATGAGGCCGGTGTTTCGTACCTGACCACTCTAAGAAGAAACAGTTGAAACAAACTCAGAAGTCAAGTCATATAAATTAACCTTTCTTGATATAATCAGCCTCAGAGATTAAAGTCTGCCTCAGAATTACCGACTTACGACGACTAGCCGACTAGCTGGCCACTAGGCCAAAATTAAAGTGCCCATATCTAAAAAAGGCTACCTACTTGGAATAATAGTACTTAATTATGAACTATACTGTTAAAAACATCGGCAAGTCTAAAACGAGTACTGATACATAAATACTCTTATAATACTATAATAACAATATTCCACAACTATCACACAACGCCATCTAGTCCCAAGCTAAGCAGAGCTTGTGTTATGGGTACTAGACAACTGATAAACATACTTATATATTTCTAAATACATACATATAATAGATAAATTACACTCAGACACAGAACAAATGACCGTGCTCATCACACAAACATTTTGTCCTGGGTGGGAATCGAACCCACGACCTCTGGCATAGCAGTCAGGGTCACTAACTACTACACCAACAGGCCTGTCAAAAACTAAAGTAATAAAAAAATTAACATTCTTGGCGGCAAGGGTCTGGAAAAAAAAATCTAGTGTAGAGCAACGTTAAAAAAAGTGATCAAAGTCAGACTAATAAAAGAGCTTCTTCTTTACAATGCACTGCATGTTGCTTATCTAAGTCTATAGGATTGCCAAATTAGTATGTAAACTGTCTGTTAGGCTATCGAAAAATGAATTAAAGAAATAAATCAGTGTTTAATTCATTCACATCCTGAATCCTGATACCAAATACGGATTTATTGTACAGTCAGGTGAATTAGGTATTTGATTTATTTATTTATTTAACTATTTATGTACACACAATAAATTTACAGGAAATTACATAATAATGAAAACTAAAGTACAAAGGTACTGCTTATTTCTTTAGAAATTTCTGCCAGCAGACCCTCTAAAGGAGAAATGAGAAAGAAATGTAGACAATAGTGTGTAAAAATAAAAAGCGAAATGTCTATGTGAATAATATATCTTAACATAAGTTTTTGAGTTCCACAATCTTACAGCATGAACGGAGAAGGAGTAGGAATAGTAGCTGGATTTATGAGGATGGGATTTAAGTAGGGATCTAAGGTGAGATCTTGATGTTTTATTTGATGTTTTATCTAATGATTAGAAAAAAAAAAACGTCAAACAGAATTTTAGTCTTTATTTAGCCCTGGAAGGAACGGACGGGACTGTCTAATTCGTACTGACTAAAATCCACTGTGTTTTTTCAATATTGCTCTTAGCGTTCCAGGCTCTATGATAACCTGCTTAGACGTGCCGTGACCCACCATTTCGATAGCAATAAGACGCCTTTTTTTTTACATGGGATCTGTATTTGTATGATTAACAATGAAAAAAAAAAAGTATTTCAATTTCTCACTTTTAGCGGCATGAATTTTACATACCTAAATTCCTACAAAATTCCTATAAAATTGTTTATTTATTTGTATATAAAATTGATATAAAATTCAATTAAGGCCATTGATATTATAATATAAAAACCCTTTTTTTATAATTATATCAATGTGATAGGCTTTATTTTTGGGACAAACCCACTATTCCCAAACCACTGCAACTCCTGAAAGCCAGAATCAACAGTGGTAACCACCAGAAAAGCGCCGAGACAATGAAGTTCGACGTGTCCCGCAAAATGAATTTACCTGTCTTTGTTACTGCAACGAAATTTATCAGAAAAGAATAGTGGAGGTGTAGGAAAATATTTTGATTCCACTTCTATATATAATAGGCACTCGATTGACCACTATTTCGCCTCATGATAAGCAAAGATGTGGTCAAGGATGAAGCACGCTTGCTTAGAACTATACTAGAAGATCCTATAAAAAGCTATCAGGAAACACAGAATCTGGCAGAAAATCTGTATTAAAATAAAGCAAAATATTATGCGAAAGAATTTTGCATAAATCTCCACTAAATTATGAACACACAGCACATTTTCTCACAATACACTCTCGAGATTCAAAATTATCAACTGTCAAATTACCAGCCAGTGTATACCCATACACTGTGTGTCAAATTAACGGAGCATAACGTTGATTCGATGTCGATGGAGGAAGTCTTGCATTTTAGTTTGGTTTACGAAAGTGTACTTGCTTTGTTTGGCACTTAGATGAACTTTTGCCAGTTCTAGACAAACAAACTAGGCAAACCATTTTCTACACTAGAGTGTAGAAAATGGTTTGCTGAAGAGAAAGTAATCATGGTGAGTTTGTGTGCCGGTTTTCGTAATTTAAACGAGATGAAATCAAAATTAAAGCATTTATTCATGTAGGTAGTTCCAGGCACTTTTGAATTGTCAAAAGACGAAAAGTAAAAGCAGTTAAAAAATTGTTATGGTGCTACAGTCACAGTCACAAGACATAATAACTGTGAAAGTACCGTAGATGCCCAATTGCCCATTCCAAGGAGTAGGTCTCTATAGAGAAGAACAGGCAAGAAATTTCAGTAATAAAATTATTGATAATAATAAATAAATAAACCGTGGCAGGTAAGAGCTAAGAGCAGTTCCAACTGACAGCGCCTGTTCATGAACATGACGCATGATATCAGCACCACTCAGCTCAACCATTTTTAAGGGAACTAAATGATCCGACACACGCGCCACCATCAGCGAGACATTTGAGTGAGCATGACACATACTCCCAACCGCTAGGGTATATTGAAGTAAAAAAAACCGTAGTTTTATGGTGAATGAGAGCTTTGTAGCACATAGAACATACATGCTATGAAAAAGCAGGCTCTAAAACACTAATCCAAAAAAACGAGTTAGTTTACCAGTATTTTGTATATTTGATATTAATCAATTAAATTGAACACAAGCTCAATACAAATGCACTCAACTGTACGGGCTCAAGGCAAGCACACGCATTCACCGACTGTCACTATTGCTGTCGTGCAAGGCATGATAATGTCGTTATGTCACTTTGTGCTGTTCACCGATTGTCTATCAGCGTGCTAATAATCTTAGATATCGAGATACTGGTTGGTACCTAATATTGGCAGTGTCAGGGTGGATTGTGCAACTGTTTTTTGGTTGTTGAATGCAATATACAATTGTTGGTTCATGACGCGGTCGGCGCAGTGGATGAGCGATTTACTGTGGCGCTGCGTGACTCAGGTTCGATAGCCGCACGCAACAAAATATTTATTTAATCTGCAAGTAGTTGTTCAGGATCCGGGTGTTTGTGTATGTGAGTTTAAATGTTCGTAAACTTACCCGCAACACAGGATAAAAATGTGTATGTTTGTGACTTCATATAATTAATTCTGTTCTCTCTCATCTTCAATTTTTAGCTACCCAATGCCGAGTAGGTATTGGTCTTTTCCATATCTCTTTACTTATGGTGGTTTTATCCAGTATTTACTCCAGGTTACCTATTAATCAAACCGTGTAATTTTACCGTGTATTTAACTTGTAAGCTTTTGTTCAATGCTCAAAATTTCATTTTCTGAAGGATTTCAGTAGTGGCTGATAGTGACGTGGACTCTAGACCATGCTCTGCGGGGCTATTGCGTATCTCGGTGTCTAGATAGATAGAATACTCTTTATTATGTACACCATACAAATTACAAGATACATCCAATTAACAATATCTTATAAATAGGGTGACACAATGGGCGGTCTTATCGCTGTCTATAGGGTGATCATCAAATAGTTGTCAAAAAGTAAATTTCGTATTGGTTTTTGCATTTGCAATGAAACTGATTAATGTAAGTGTTGCTTAAAATCAACTATTCTAACGCTCTTGAGGCACTCCACTCCTCCACGTAGCCTCATAACAGGTATTAAGCCATCCAAGTTCAATGGACAACCGCTGTTCAGTGACTATTAAGTTAGCCAATAGATCTGCTGGACCTAAAGTCCACGCCACAAGTGTCAGAAACTGTTACATTGAAAGTCTGTAAAGGGCACCACGAAAAATGCTCTGCGTAGTGAAAGTTTAGAGTCCACGCCAAAAACCGAAATGAGAATCTCCTTCGTTTTGTAGTCGTCGTTAAAAAACAAAGCTCGAAATAAAAAACATTCAAAGTAACAACAAGCCAAGTTTTCCTTATTAATAATGTAACGATGTGTCCTAACATGCCAACAGTTCGATAAAAAGACAGAATCGTGAGAATTTGTACAGGCCTTGTGATAATTTATTAACCGTTGTCCTTGTGAATGGTCGCACCTGTTATTTCATGCGATGGCCGCCATGATTGTGTGTTAGTGTCCGAATAAACCTTGGACATATTTGGCAAAAATTATCACACCAAAATAGACACCTTAATTTGGCCAAAATAGGGCAGTTTTGACTGAAACCGAAGGTATGAAACGCTGAAAGTAAATGTATTATGTGGAGGACATTATTTTACCATTAAAAAGTTAACAATATCGAGTAAAAAAATATAGTTTGACGACATTCTCTACTGTTTAATAGGATAGGATGCCTAAAATATCAACTGTAACAGAACCAGCCGCCAAAATCTATTAAGACAGTCCCAAGACTGACGAATCTCCCAATTCAATAAACACAAGGCGATTATGATATGATAACAGAAATAATATAAAGCCCGGTTATATTGACGACCGTCATAAAGGATAGCTTCGATTACAAATCTACTTTCATGAAACATGCACGATGATTGCCGATGATTGCCGATGGACGATTCAAAAAGCCATTTATGTCACTTTTCGGTGAGCACTCTGCTTTGTATTGACATTTTGACTTGCAAATACTTTTTTTTTTGGGGAATTCGGAGCGTTTTTGAGATGGGATTCATGGAAAGCTGAAAGCTGGCTAATTAAAAAAAAAACACTTAATAAATCCTGCAGACCATTGCCACGAACCGGGCATCAGTCCAAAGTCCACTTTAACTGTGAAATTCTTAATTAAAGAACTTATTAACACTTTATGCGACCTAGCAATCGATCCCGAAACCTCATGCTCCGCAGCCGCACTTGCGACCACTTGACGTAAATGAACTGGTTGTTACTGAGTGGTTCAGGTCATAACGTGCAGTCGGTTGATGTACTGCTATATTCAACTGCATCCGTTAAACTGGAAGCCGACCCTAATATAGTTGGGAAAAGACTAGGCAGATGACACAGTAAATTCTATGTAAGTAGATATACAGATAGTACAGATACCTACCTTATTCTGGGTGGTCATCAAAACCATCAAATGAGTCCTCCCGCCCTGGGTGGAGCACTGCTGGAGCGAAGGGGACTGTCAGACTCTTACTGACTAAAAGTTCATCATGTTCCTTCAGTTTCCCTTTGAGTTCCAGGGCCACCGTGTCTTGCGACCCCGGCAGGCTAGAGATACCTATTTTTTATCGTGGTAAAATCATCAAATGAGTCCTCTCACCCAGCGTGAACCGGGAGGGACTGTTAGACTTGTACTGACTAATATTCACGGTTTCCTTCAATAGCCCTTTACGTTCCGCTTTCACGGTAATTCGTGAGTCCCGCGACCGACCCATTATAGTTGGGAAAAGACTAGGCAGATGACACAGTAAAATATTCTATATAAGTAGATACACAGATACCTACCTTATTTTGGGTGGTCAAAATCATGAAATGAGTCCTCCCGGCCTGGGTGGAGCAGTCCTGGAGCGAAGGGGACTGTCAGACTCTTACTGACTTCACCTGTTCCTTCAGTTGCCATTTGAGTTCCAGTGCCACTGTGGCCTTTACAGACGGTCTCGCGACCCTAGCAGGGTAGAGGTACATACTTATACAAAGAGTTTACTCAAAAAGAGAGCTGTTTGACCTGTAAATGCTGTTTGACAGACAAATTAAGCACTTAGTCAGGCAAAGAGGATCGTTTGCTCTATTTCGTGGCAACATTACGGATGTGCCGCGTTCACTCGATCAAGGTGACTTGCCCGGGCGTGACTTGACAGTCACTGGCTCCATTGTCTCACGAGAATATTTAAATTAAGCAAGTGATTACATCCGGTATTTTACTTACCGATTCTAAGTGTAAAGAGCTTAGGTAAGGAGATTTGAGTGGGCGATTTTTTTGAAGTGAAAACTTCTTTAGCGGCGTTGTACACTTTTTCTGTAATGGGTAAAAAATTTAAAACTCGCGTCAGGGTCACGTGACCGTCAGGGTCACGTGACCGTCAGGGTCACGTGACCCTGATCGAAAATGAGTAAGACGTCATTCAAATTAAAAATAAAACATAGTAACAAAAAAGTTTTCACTTCTACCGGCACTCCTGGAGTGCAACCTTTTTTTTTTTATCTGTTTTCCCGCTCTAGGAATGTCTCCTGTATAATGGAAAAATAGAAGAAAAGTAAAAATGTAATTGAGATTTGAATCACGTCAGATGTTGCATTAGCTAAATAAAATATTACAGACAAACTGAATTTCAAGCTAAACCTATAAAAAATACTGTTTACTTACATGAACAGGATAAGGGTCGTATTACACATATCAAAACGGAAAGGGATCGTCACCGTATTAACTCGAGCCGTTCAGTATTATTTGTATGAAACTCCTTACTGCAACGCACACTAATCGGAATCGTAACGTAATCGCATCGCCTCGGACAAGCTCACGAACCGCGGTGCAGTGCGCGGTCAATTTGCGGTCGGCTTTCTGTTCCCTCGCTTACGGCTCTCCGTTCGCTAGCTTACGTATCTTCGTCCACTCTCCGCCCGCGGTCTGCGTTGCCGCACGTGTACGATTCACGAGAGAGGCGACCCTGAAGTTAGCCTTTGCGAACGTTTGCGCATGTACACTCGTAAAAAAAGGTTATTAATTTTATTTTAAACCAAAATACGAATAACGAACCGCCGTCAACCAACGGTCGGTGAGCCGTAAGCACGGCGTCACTTAGCTGTAGCCGAGTCGATGGGGCGGACCTTCTGATCCGCTTACGTTACGTGGTTACGTAATGTGGACGACTGATTGACGCCGAGGAGAAAGGCGAGGCGGTGACGATCCCTTTCCGTTTTGATATGTGTGCTACGACCCTAATGACGCATCATTTTAGTACCTACACAGTATTGTGGGAATCGATATATGTAAGAGTATACGAAAGGGATGGATATAAGAGGAGAGAATGAGAGCGAAGAAAGAAGAGGAAGATGGCGGTTTTGATTTAAAAGACGAAGCATGTCATGGTTTTGATTTTGAATATAAATTCACAAGTGTTTTGTTAAAACTGTTTGACTCTGATTCCACATCCCACAGTATTATAATTGCATTGTGAAAATCTCTCTTTAAATGAAGACAAAAAAAACTACACATTAACGATAAAACCGTGCCGTACGACAATGGAATCGCACGCTCTCAAACGGTCGATCAGATGACTTTAAAAGTCGAGTTCATTGTACCTACGTTTGTTAAACAGCTGTTTTTGCTGTCGCCCCTACTTTAGCCTGATTATACTGAGAAATCATTATTAATATTGTCGAGCAGTCATGGTGACATTTGTTTTGTGATATTTTCTTCTTAGAATTTGTTGCTATTTTTCCTGAACTTTGTCCGTGTTACCACAAAAAGATAAACATTAATGACATATTATGCAACAACAACCGAATTCTCAGGCTCTACAAAAATCCGGATTCTTTAACGTAAGTCAACCGGATCCGATTCTAATGATAGTTGAGATCACGACTATGTAAATACTACGCCTACTTAAAAAAAGTAATTGCAAAATGAATGAATTCAAGTTGTTGATAGTTTTGCTGCATAATGAAGCTATCCGCAGGTCATGATCAATTTGTTATAGTTTTTTTTTAAATAAAAACAATGAAACTGTATTTGTTTTTTTTTTTTTTTTAATTCGCCTACACATTTTATTTATTTATTAAAAACGGTGTGGGAACACTTCGTGGGTGCGTTTACAAATAAATATATAAACTCACATACACAAACACCCAGACGAACGACTACTTGTTATGGTCATACAAATAATGTAGTTTCGCGCAACGTGAACCCGCGATACGCTGCTCATGGCTCAGTCACTGTCAACCAAAGACATTAAACTATATACGAGCGTCGAGCAATAGACGGGACATCACGAAGGTGATCCAAAACTTTTTACCAATAGGTAAAAAGTCCCTCAGTCTAGTAGTCGCGTTGCTATGCAACGCTTAGACGCACGGCATCAACAATTTTGTATGACAATTTTCCCAATGCCCGCTCTATAGGTTCTTTTAAATCTCTTTGCTGTTAAGGCGGGCTTACAGTAATTTTTAAGATTTTCAAACGTCTGAAAGTCTCATTAACAATGATATTTTTAATAAAAAAAAATCATAATATTAAAGTTGAACATATCCTCGAGTGAATGGTAAAGATAGAAACACGAATTGGAATAATTGGCTCGATAGAAAAAAATCTCAAACATGACACTAAATCACAATTTTCAAACATCCACTGCTTAGAGATTTCACAATGAATTTATATGAAACTTATAAAAATAAAAACAGCTCATTATTTAGAAGTGCATGGTAAAAGCAAATTTTAAAATTTCGTTATAATTTTTCTCCAAGAAATAAAATACCCAAAATATTGGCATTATTTCGCTCACCGGGCGCTCGCCAGTACCCGCCGAGGCGTGATAGAGGATGGACGTACGTCGTTGCTGCGCAAAAATTCCCCCCGCGCGGTTACGTAAGCAGGCATAGAACTGAACTACTACATGGAAACAAAGTCACACACACAAGCGATTACGTGTTAGTTGCGGGAATAGAATAAAATAGTCAAGTGATCTAATTTTGAAACGATGTAATTTTTTTTTATGGACCACTTATTTTTTAGCTAGGATGCGAACTTGATGGAGTGACCTGAAGGTCTACATCGGTGACTGCCACTGGAACTCGGCGACGGATCGAACTAGATGTGCCGAGTTTGGGCTCGTTTTGTTAGTTATGATGAGATCTTACCTCCGGACTTGATGGAGTGACCTGAAGGTCTACATCGGTGACTGTCACTGGAACTCGGCGACTGATCGAACTAGATGTGCCGAGTTTGGGCTCGTTTTGTAAGTTATGATGAGATCTTACCACCGGACTTGATGGAGTGACCTGAAGGTCTACATCGGTGACTGCCACTGGAACTCGGCGACGGATCGAACTAGATGTGCCGAGCTTGGGCTCGTTTTGTTAGTTATGATGAGATCTTGCCTCCGGTCTTGACGGAGTGACCTGAAGGTCTACATCGGTGACTGCCACTGGAACTCGGCGACGGATCGAACTAGATGTGCCGAGTTTGGGCTCGTTTTGTTAGTTATGATGAGATCTTGCCTCCGGTCTTGACGGAGTGACCTGAAGGTCTACATCGGTGACTGCCACTGGAACTCGGCGACGGATCGAACTAGATGTGCCGAGTTTGGGCTCGTTTTGTTAGTTATGATGAGATCTTGCCTCCGGTCTTGACGGAGTGACCTGAAGGTCTACATCGGTGACTGCCACTGGAACTCGGCGACGGATCGAACTAGATGTGCCGAGTTTGGGCTCGTTTTGTTAGTTATGATGAGATCTTACCTCCGGACTTGATGGAGTGACCTGAAGGTCTACATCGGTGACTGACACTGGAACTCGGCGACTGATCGAACTAGATGTGCCGAGTTTGGGCTCGTTTTGTAAGTTATGATGAGATCTTACCACCGGACTTGATGGAGTGACCTGAAGGTCTACATCGGTGACTGTCACTGGAACTCGGCGACTGATCGAACTAGATGTGCCGAGTTTGGGCTCGTTTTGTAAGTTATGATGAGATCTTACCACCGGACTTGATGGAGTGACCTGAAGGTCTACATCGGTGACTGCCACTGGAACTCGGCGACGGATCGAACTAGATGTGCCGAGCTTGGGCTCGTTCTGTTAGTTATGATGAGATCTTGCCTCCGGTCTTGACGGAGTGACCTGAAGGTCTACATCGGTGACTGCCACTGGAACTCGGCGACGGATCGAACTAGATGTGCCGAGTTTGGGCTCGTTTTGTTAGTTATGATGGGATCTTGCCTCCGGTCTTGACGGAGTGACCTGAAGGTCTACATCGGTGACTGCCACTGGAACTCGGCGACGGATCGAACTAGATGTGCCGAGTTTGGGCTCGTTTTGTTAGTTATGATGAGATCTTACCTCCGGACTTGATGGAGTGACCTGAAGGTCTACATCGGTGACTGTCACTGGAACTCGGCGACTGATCGAACTAGATGTGCCGAGTTTGGGCTCGTTTTGTAAGTTATGATGAGATCTTACCACCGGACTTGATGGAGTGACCTGAAGGTCTACATCGGTGACTGTCACTGGAACTCGGCGACTGATCGAACTAGATGTGCCGAGTTTGGGCTCGTTTTGTAAGTTATGATGAGATCTTACCACCGGACTTGATGGAGTGACCTGAAGGTCTACATCGGTGACTGCCACTGGAACTCGGCGACGGATCGAACTAGATGTGCCGAGTTTGGGCTCGTTTTGTTAGTTATGATGAGATCTTGCCTCCGGTCTTGACGGAGTGACCTGAAGGTCTACATCGGTGACTGCCACTGGAACTCGGCGACGGATCGAACTAGATGTGCCGAGTTTGGGCTCGTTTTGTTAGTTATGATGAGATCTTGCCTCCGGTCTTGACGGAGTGACCTGAAGGTCTACATCGGTGACTGCCACTGGAACTCGGCGACGGATCGAACTAGATGTGCCGAGTTTGGGCTCGTTTTGTTAGTTATGATGGGATCTTGCCTCCGGTCTTGACGGAGTGACCTGAAGGTCTACATCGGTGACTGCCACTGGAACTCGGCGACGGATCGAACTAGATGTGCCGAGTTTGGGCTCGTTTTGTTAGTTATGATGAGATCTTACCTCCGGACTTGATGGAGTGACCTGAAGGTCTACATCGGTGACTGTCACTGGAACTCGGCGACTGATCGAACTAGATGTGCCGAGTTTGGGCTCGTTTTGTAAGTTATGATGAGATCTTACCACCGGACTTGATGGAGTGACCTGAAGGTCTACATCGGTGACTGTCACTGGAACTCGGCGACTGATCGAACTAGATGTGCCGAGTTTGGGCTCGTTTTGTAAGTTATGATGAGATCTTACCACCGGACTTGATGGAGTGACCTGAAGGTCTACATCGGTGACTGCCACTGGAACTCGGCGACGGATCGAACTAGATGTGCCGAGTTTGGGCTCGTTTTGTTAGTTATGATGAGATCTTGCCTCCGGTCTTGACGGAGTGACCTGAAGGTCTACATCGGTGACTGCCACTGGAACTCGGCGACGGATCGAACTAGATGTGCCGAGTTTGGGCTCGTTTTGTTAGTTATGATGAGATCTTGCCTCCGGTCTTGACGGAGTGACCTGAAGGTCTACATCGGTGACTGCCACTGGAACTCGGCGACGGATCGAACTAGATGTGCCGAGTTTGGGCTCGTTTTGTTAGTTATGATGAGATCTTACCTCCGGACTTGATGGAGTGACCTGAAGGTCTACATCGGTGACTGTCACTGGAACTCGGCGACTGATCGAACTAGATGTGCCGAGTTTGGGCTCGTTTTGTAAGTTATGATGAGATCTTACTACCGGACTTGATGGAGTGACCTGAAGGTCTACATCGGTGACTGCCACTGGAACTCGGCAACGGATCGAACTAGATGTGCCGAGTTTCCGACTCCCCGATGTAAACCTTCAGGTCACTCCATCAAGTTCGGAGGTAAGATCTCATCATAACTAACAGAACGAGCCCAAGCTCGGCACATCTAGTTCGATCCGTCGCCGAGTTCCAGTGGCAGTCACCGATGTAGACCTTCAGGTCACTCCATCAAGTCCGGAGGTAAGATCTCATCATAACTAACAAAACGAGCCCAAACTCGGCACATCTAGTTCGATCCGTCGCCGAGTTCCAGTGGCAGTCACCGATGTAGACCTTCAGGTCACTCCGTCAAGACCGGAGGCAAGATCTCATCATAACTAACAGAACGAGCCCAAGCTCGGCACATCTAGTTCGATCCGTCGCCGAGTTCCAGTGGCAGTCACCGATGTAGACCTTCAGGTCACTCCGTCAAGACCGGAGGCAAGATCTCATCATAACTAACAGAACGAGCCCAAGCTCGGCACATCTAGTTCGATCCGTCGCCGAGTTCCAGTGGCAGTCACCGATGTAGACCTTCAGGTCACTCCATCAAGTCCGGAGGTAAGATCTCATCATAACTAACAAAACGAGCCCAAACTCGGCACATCTAGTTCGATCCGTCGCCGAGTTCCAGTGGCAGTCACCGATGTAGACCTTCAGGTCACTCCGTCAAGACCGGAGGCAAGATCTCATCATAACTAACAGAACGAGCCCAAGCTCGGCACATCTAGTTCGATCCGTCGCCGAGTTCCAGTGGCAGTCACCGATGTAGACCTTCAGGTCACTCCATCAAGTCCGGTGGTAAGATCTCATCATAACTTACAAAACGAGCCCAAACTCGGCACATCTAGTTCGATCCGTCGCCGAGTTCCAGTGGCAGTCACCGATGTAGACCTTCAGGTCACTCCGTCAAGACCGGAGGCCAGATCTCATCATAACTAACAGAACGAAACCCAAGCTCGGCACATCTAGTTCGATCCGTCGCCGAGTTCCAGTGGCAGTCACCGGTGTAGACCTTCAGGTCACTCCATCAAGTCCGGTGGTAAGATCTCATCATAACTTACAAAACGAGCCCAAACTAGGCACATCTAGTTCGATCCGTCGCCGAGTTCCAGTGACAGCCACCGATGTAGACCTTCAGGTCACTCCATCAAGTCCGGAGGTAAGATCTCATCATAACTAACAAAACAAGCCCAAACTCGGCACATCTAGTTCAATCCGTCGCCGAGTTCCAGTGGCAGTCACCGATGTAGACCTTCAGGTCACTCCATCAAGTCCGGTGGTAAGATCTCATCATATGTTACAAAACAAGCCCAAACTCTGCACATCTAGTTCGATCCGTCGCCGAGTTCCAGTGACAGTCACCGATGTAGACCTTCAGGTCACTCCATCAAGTCCGGAGGTAAGATGTCATCATAACAAAACGAGCCCAAACTCGGCACATATTAAATATACTGCTGCCTAATAAAGTACTCCTGTATGCACTTTGTAAAATCAAAACTATCTCGACTATCATTTTACGAAAATCTAATCCAGACACACTCGTACGTAATTGACTTACTGCATTACGCTACGCTGTGGCATATACACACACGGTCCCTCCCGCCCGCACCGCTGTCCACTTGCCCCGCCCCTTTGCGGGGGCTGAGGTAGTGCGCTCATAGCTGCGGACTGTACTGGAACTTGGCCTTAACACTGTCCCTGGCCAAAAGAATCCCCTAATTCCTTCCAGGTGCTCTTATTCTATGCGAAAACTCTCACGGCAGCGTCCAAGTCAACATGCCGCCTTTTTTGGGTCATGCAGATACACCGTCTAACTTCCGGCACCCATTCGATTATCTGGAGACTTTATCAGAAAACGCTAACACGTTCGACGCTAAAGTTACAGAAAGTTCTGTAACTTTAGCGTCGAACAACGGACCCCACGGTTAGAAGATATTTTTTTTACGTGGAAAATGCATTAAATGAGTCCTCCCACCCAAGGCAGGGCTGGAGGGATTGTCTGCTTTGTACTGACTAAAATCCACGGTGTTCTTCAATAGCCCTTTACGTTCCGGGGCCTATCCTATTATACTATTCCGGGTTATCCGATAGTCCCGCGACTCCGGCAGGCTTTGGCCCTCTAAGAGGGGCCCCGCCATATAATATTGCTTACAGCTCTTTGAGGCGCGCGTGGAACAAGACCCGCCGTCGTCTGGTCCATGATCGGACAGCGAGTCGCCCTTTAACGGTTAGAAGACACTTATGACAAAAAAAAATGAGGCGAGAGTCTTTTGGTAATTTGTGATACCATTTACCATATTAAAAGCGGCCATCGGTCACGGCAGGTGAATTTGCTGAGCAAAGATCATGATTTCGGTCAGTGGTACCGTGGACTTTGAAACCGGCCTTTTTTATATGCAGTGCAAAGTCTTAAATTAAGCGAAGATGGGTATTTACGGACGGTAAAAGCGTAATGTGCAAAAAATGAGATCCAAAATGATTCAACTCACTCTTTTTTTTGAACTGCACACTAGGAAAATCTTTCTGTATCGTGGGTGTGTAACAAACATAGACACTCACATATACAAAAACCCGGACAACTTCTTGTAAGTCATAAAAATATTTGTTTCGTGCGGGGATTGAACCCGTGACACTGCGCAGGTGTCGATCTCTCAACCACTGCTCTGTCTGACCTGTCAAAACACTGAATTCAAAATGCGTAATAAATAATATCGTATCACATAACATCAAATGAGTCCTCTCGACCAGGGCGGGACGGGAGGACTGTCAGACTCCTACTGACTAATATCCACGGTATTTCTTCAATAGCCCTTTACCTTCCAGGGTCCTAGTCACCTGATAAGACAGTTTCCGGCCTAATAATTTTTAGCTCAACTTGGGAGTTGCACTCAGATTCACATCATCATCAGCCTATATTGTTCCCACTGCTGGGACACAGGCCTCCTCTCTGTGAGAGGGAGTGGGCCATAATCTACCACGTGGGCCCAGTGCGGATTGGTTGATGTCACATGTCTTCGAATTTTTGGTTCTAGGACATGCCGGTTTCCTCACGATGTTTTCCTTCACCGTTTTGAGAGCAGTGGTGATGAAATAAATTACACAAAGTAATGCGCCTGGCGTGGTTCGAACTCACGACCTACAACTCGTAAGTCGGGACCAATACCACTGGGCCACCACTGCTCTCTGCTCAGATTCACATGCTGATGATAAAAACATTTTTTTTCCTGTTAAATCGCATTTTTCATTCAAGTTTCAAAGTCAAGATTCCGCAGCTAATTTTATACGTTTTATTGTGTAGATTTACATATTATGTATGTATATTTGACGTAAGACTCCTACATTTAGAATGAGTTGTACTCCATATTTGGGCCTACACGTGCAATGCCTTTCTATTGATATTATAATGCTGAAGTTAGTCTGTCTGCTTTTTGTCTGATTATCTAACTTCAAGATAATTTTTAGAATGCATGAATATGGTTCACTTTGGCCCTAGATCGCGAAAACTGGAGGTATGAGGTACCTTTGCCCAGCAGTGGGATGAAGTAGGCTAGCATTATCAGTAGCAGAACAAAGACTTATACCGTGATTATTATCATGACTTATGAAGGGAACCCAAAAGAAACGGAAATTTTTAGGTAGACTTTGCAAGCACGCAGCAAAATTATCCAGGAGTTCTGCAATAATACCCAAACACATGTTTTGTATGTTTCAAAAAAGTTGCCCCGCACTAGGACCACATTTCTCCTGGTGTCGTGGGTACGTTTAGAAACTCACAATCACAAACACCCAGGCTCACATCAACGACTTGTAGGTCATACAAAAAAAATATTTCGACGCCCCCGGGGAATAAACCGGTAATCGCAAAAATCAAATTTTACAGGAAAATTGATTTAGTGTTTTTGGGGTATATCTCTTCAACAAAAGGTAATTATGACAACATTGTTATATGACGGAAAAGCCAATTTTTACCCGAACAGTTTATAGTGTTAGGTATAACTATTAACTATACACAAAATTTGTTATTCACCAAAATACATATTACCGAAAATGGTTTCAAACAATTTTTAGGGTATTGATATCTTACCATCTTACCTTACAAAAATTATTCCAGTAATGTTTACTTACCGAAATATTCTTGTAAATTTCTTAAAATCATAGGCATATTATTGCTTTATACTCGTAACTGTTACAGTGCATTACCGAAAATGTCTACCGCAAAATTTACGGTAATAAACCTGTAATCGCGTTAACCAGAAATTTAGCTGAAATATTTTACAGTAATATTACTTTACTGAAATGTAGCCACAGAAAAATTTCCAAAGAACAAAAGTGTTATAACGAAAATCGTTAGAAATTATCGCAGAAAAAAATTGAAAAAAATTGCGTATGTGTATCCCGACCCATAGATACCGAAAATGGTATAACAGTAAAAAGTCAGTAATAGTATAATACAGGTTTATTCCTTGGGGGCGTCGATTTGTTCATCGCGAAAATCGAACCCGCGACACGCTTTGCAGCAGTCCAATCGCTCAGCCACTGCGCTAACCATGCGTCAAAATTGGGAAGTATTCAATCCATAGTTTTGAAAGATTCGATGTTTTAAGTCCAAAAATATTGTCTTTTGACACTTGAAATAAATGTAGGATGTTAATTTAGAATGCATCATAATTTTAAGATAAAATAAACATGAATGCAGCGATGAGTGAATGAGAGAGTATGTGTGGGACAGAGAGGGAAGAGGAATGGCGAGTGAGCTAAAAAATGGTGAAGACGCATCCATTTTCTTTAAGAAGTTTAAAAGTAATAAAAAGACGTTTCAAGAAGTAAAGTTTTATTTCGGTCATCCACACTACCCTACATTAATAATAATTGATTTTGGAACTCACGACCCCCAAATGTATCAGCCTAAGTATACTGTTTGTCTTTCCGTCATCATGGCTAAAACCAGTGCTATATTGATTTGCATCTGTGATCCCAAATCCCACGCAAGCGAATCCGTAAAACAAACCTAGTAACATAAGTTCAAGTTTATTTATACGTCATGCCTGCGTCGTGGTCTTCCAAATAAGGCCGTTTGAGCATGTCGCGTAGGCATATGACAGAGGCTGCTATCTATAAATATGGAGAGTAACATTTAAGATGAATGTCAATGCACACGGTACCTTTGGGACTTGGCGGTTCTCGAGCAAAAGGCTCGCCTTTTTTGGCAGTGCACTGTATTAGATTTCTCGTATCGGCATGAAGTGCTTGAGAAAATCTCATGTCGTGGAAGTCTAGTGGCTGGATAAACTGGTTAGTCAGGATATTATAAGAAACGGATTTGGATGAGGCCTACACTCAATATTGGGTAGAAAAAATTGCTATTGGGTTCATATTTTTTTTTTGGGACAAACCTACCACACTATTCCCAAACCACTGCAACTCCTGAAAGCTAGAATTAACAGTGGCAACCACCAGAAAAGCGCCGAGACAATGAAGCTCGACGTGTCCCGGAGAATGAATTTACCTGTCTTGGATCCTGCAACGAAATTAATCAGAAAAGAATAGTGGAGGAGTAGGAAAAATATGTTTCCACTTCCCTCCATGCAAGCAGGAGACAGAACAAAAAAAAATGGGTTCATCTATTACGATTTCTCAGTGGCAGTTCGGAGTTTAGAAGTTGGCGATATCCCTGTACCTCGGAAAGCATGTTAAGCCGTTGGTCCTGTGCCTGATCTCTCGTCGTCCCGGACTATGAGAGTAAAAGGAACATAGAGTGCACTTGTGACTGCGCTCATACGCGCTGTACTACAATATGTCTCGTGCAGATGGCTAATCTCCGCAGAGACTGGCCGTCCCGTGGCCGAAATCGTTCAGGAGGACTATTATGTATTGGGGCTGATTGTCAGAGGCCTAGAAAACACGGCAAAGATTTCTTATTTTTACAGTTTCTTTCCATTAAATTTTCGCAAAGTTATGACAAGGAATCCAAATTCAAATCATTCTTTTTTATTTATACTGTTATGTTGGATCCCATCAGGATAAACGTATTTTCCTTGTTACGGTTGTAACCCAATTTGACTAAACGGAATTCTCGGGATCTTGTAAACTAGTTCAATGTGGTTGAAGCAAGGAACAGGAAAGTCCTTAGCCATTTACATGACACAGAGATTGACTAAACATTCACAACTAGAAACGTTATGATGTAGTTCATGATAATTAGCTTATAAAACATCACTGTTGGGATACTGATGGCCTACCATGGACTCTTAACGCGATCCAGTTTAGGCAGTCGGAAAGAGATGGCGCTAGACGACTTGTATAGCTCTGTATCTTTCCCACAGCCTAAACTGCATCGCGTTAAGAGCTCGTGGTAAGGTTCCTGGTGGCCTTTCATGACGTCTTAGGCGCGGGCTACATAGAAAAAACGCAAGACGAGGACGCGTCGCGGACGTGCGAAAATGTATGAGAGTAGCGTCCGCGCCCCGTCTCTTTTGTGTGTTTTACTTCGCGACGCTTCTATACATTTTGTATGAAAGAGACGCCTAAGAGACATGTCTCCGCCCCGTCTGCGTCTTACGTCTTTTCTATGGGTCTCGCGCCTTAAAGCGAGAGTAATTCCAGTGTAGGAACGAGTTAAAGATAGACGACTTGTATAGGTGTGTCTCTATCCCACAGTGGAATCATTCTCGCTTTAAGATGTCTGTGTTCTGTGTCCTTGAGTCAAAGGAGACTCTGTCTGCTAATAATAATTAATCATCTCATTATTATCGAGTCGTGCCGATTAAAAAAAAAAAGGTATTAACAATAAAAAAAGTTTCAGCGTTTTGCTACTTTTCAGCAACAGCAATTCTAACTTTCTTAAGATCGCAAAACACCGACGGGCATGTCGTTGAACAAAACATTTGAAGACATGTGACATCTCAAATCTGCACTGGACCCGCGTGGTGTATTACAACCCACTCCCTCTCACAGAGAAGAGGCTTGTGTCCCAGCTGTGGGAACATTATAGGCTGATTATGTGAATGCTGTAGATCACATTGGCGAAGTTTCCCATATTATTGTGGATACGCAGCGGTGATGAGCAGTTCGTGGCTAAATATTACAGGCCGGTCCACCGGGTTGGTCTGTAGATGGGTGGACCAGTGACCATCTGTCATAGCGAGTTTCCCCCTTACTTCGGAAAGCAAGTAAAACCGTTGGCCCCAGCTGTCATGACAGTCGTTACTATAAGTCAGAAGCTCTAAAAGTCTGAATACCAGTCATACCATGGGGTGTCGTATTACCCAGTTACTGGGTTGTGTAGGTCCGATAACCAGGTGCTCTATGTAAAATACTGATATTCAGCTGCATCTGGTTCGACTGGAAGCCGACCCCTATATTAAATAAATTAGGTATACCGTTGTGTTTTAGGTTGTTCTCAATATTTTGCAACAAAAAGGCCCTTATTTGGCCTTTTCCGGATCACTGGGTGACAGTTAACGTTATCTAACATTTAGTCAAATGTCAGTCAACGAGGTTAATGGCTGGCACACGATTTTCATGTGTCTCAGTTTAAATGGTGGCGAGTCGTGGACATTTATATACTACTTGGGTGGCATTTTTTGGAAACTTACATAGAGGAGCTCGTGGCTAAATAATAACAGCCGCAACCTTTAAGGTTTGTCTGAAGATGAGTGACCATTTATCATATTTTCCATGTCTCGGGAAGCATACAAAACTGTTGGTCCCGGCGGTCATTTGTAGATCTTTGACAATCACAGTCAGAAATCTGACACCTAGTCTTTCCAAGGGGTATCGTATTGTATTGCCCGATTTCTGGGTTGTGGAAGTCAGATGCAGTCACTCCATGTAAAATACTGATATTCGGCTGCATCAGGTTTGACTGGATGCTGACCCCAACATAATTGGTGGTTGGGCCACTCAATTGTGTCAGAGAAGGTTTTGGACTTACATAATTGAAAATAAGTCCAAGTTTCCTCACGATGTTTTTCTTCACCAATGTACATCCAAGATATAGTTTATAAGTACTTAATTAAAAACGACATGCTGAACTGGGCCTATTTGATGTGTGTCTCAACACACATCAAATCTTTTTCCTTTTTTTTATTCTTGTGTTGTTTCTTTTTTTGTTTTTCCTGTGTTTTTTGTGGTTCTTGTGCCAAAATAAATGTATTTTCATTCTTCTTCCTTTATAATAAAATTATATTGGTACTAGCCTGGGTTTGAACTCGCAATCTTGTGCATGAGAGGTAAGTCAAGGCGCTAACTCCTGGCCACAATTAACGAGTATAAAAATAATGATGTAAATGTGTAATTTATGTATAAAATGTATGTATTTAGAAATATATAAGTGTGTTATCATTTGTCTAGTACCCATAACACAAGCTCTGCTTAGCTTGGGACTAGATGGCGTTGTGTGATAGTTGTGGATTATTATTATTATATTGTAATGAAATCAAAAATGATTTGATGGTGATAACTGAAGGTAAAACTATTTCAAATCTAGATCTAGGTTGTAGAAATACCAGGCGGAGGTGATGGTTACTCATTAAATGGTCCATTAACTTTATGAGCGCAGTAGTAAATCTAAACTCGTATTTAAAACATCGTTAATTTTTAGCTATGCGTGTATAATCATTGGTTTTGAAATCATCTGAATTTATCACCTGTGGTACAAGAAGTACGTAGTACGCAAGTACTACCCAAAAAACACAAGATAAAATTTTGAGCTGGGATACTCATAAGTACTCATACTTGCTCGCAAAGCAGATGGCCGATGGGGTCGAAAAGTACTAGAGTGGAGACTACGGACTAGCAAGCGCAGCGTAGGACGTCCACCAGCAAGGTGGACAGACGACCTTATAAAGGTCACCGGAAGACGCTGGATGCAGGTCGCTTCCAGCCGGTATCTGTGGAGATCAAAAGGGGAGGCCATGTTCACCAGTGGACGTCCTACGGCTGAGATGATGATGATGATACTCATGCCGATAATAGGGTAGGTATTTTACTGCATAAATAAATTAAAAATCTGTTTAGTCAACAAATAGAATATTGAAAAATAATGGACACGTATATATTTTTTTAATGAATGAATTTTGAAAACATAAAACGCTATCAAATTTGGAAGTGGTAGCTTTTTTTTATCGTGGTAAAATC
This sequence comes from Agrotis clavis, assembly GCA_954870645.1. Taxonomy (NCBI): domain Eukaryota; kingdom Metazoa; phylum Arthropoda; class Insecta; order Lepidoptera; family Noctuidae; genus Agrotis; species Agrotis clavis. The sequence continues at coordinate 3,108,383 of OX940943.1, forward strand.
ATCAAATGAGTCCTCCCACCCTGGGCAGGGCGGGAGGGACTGTCAGACTCGTACTGTCTAAAATCCACGATGTCCTTCAAAAGCCCTTTACGTTCCGGGTCACGGTAATAACATAAGTCCCGCGACCGGGAGTGGTAGCTTGTGATGTTACAGACATTCTGTATTTTCTGCCAACCTCAATAGGAAACGGCGTGAGTTTATAACCCCCTTCTTACACTAGGCGACACAAGCCTCCTATATACCTTACGACTTTGGTATCCAGGCGACTTCTGCAATAAAAAAACCGAAGAGAGGTTTGTACACAGTCACGCTTCAACGGATAGGTACCAAAGTCGTATGGTATCGGATAATATCGTTTAAAGTCGTATGGTATAGAATAGTAGCGTTTGTGTACGAAGGGGCAGAATATTGAAAGCCATGGAATATCATTCATACTAGCGATGAAATAGATGGATTGGAGAAAACTAAAGTCATTTATTTTTAACCAGCAACTAACGCCATCTACCTTCAAAACCCAGGAACATACTCGTATTACAGCCACTTCAATCTCCAGTCATATGACTGTACATACATTTAATTTTTAAAACCGCAAATACTCGTAAAATTAATACTTCCATACATACAAACTATGCAAAACAATACAATAACTAAAGTTGGACAAAAGGCTGCTAGACTGTAAAAGAGAAACTATTAACGTTAGCTTCATTGTTTCATTGGTTAAGCGTGAATGTTGCAGGTGAAGGCGGAAATTGGTGGGTTTTTGAATTGTCTGATGGGGAAACTATGTCCTTGAGCGGTTGTCAAGTATTTGAATGGTGGGATCTTCGGTAACGGCAACCGTAACCCCTTTTTTATCGATAAAAAAACGATAAAAAAGTCCTCCCAATCAGGGCGGGGCGGGAGGGACTGTCAGACTTGTACTGACTAAAATTCCACGGTGATCCTTCAATAGCCCTTTACGTTCCAGGGTCATGGTTTCCCGATAAAACGCAATTGAAGGAAATGCACCCTGCATTTTACTGAGTATTAAGAGCCAGATAGTATCTTCTACTCAACTCAGAGAGGACACAAAAATGTTTGGCGGAAACAAAAATGAAAGTTAGAGGATATCTCACTCTTTTACATGGATTTTATAAATCGTAATGATTTCCTAAAAAGAGTTTCGTTATGATACTAAGACACGGAAAATAAGACGAAAATATACATAGATTAACCTAAAAATCCGACACTATGGCTTGAATAAGCCAACCTAACTTATTCAGGATTAAATCTATTGTCATTCAGATTAACAATAAGCTAGCTTAGTTAGTAGAACTGCAACGTTAGGCACTATTTTGGACTGTAAGCCTACGGATACTTACTGGGCAACTCAGCGGCCGATCATGGACCATGTCCGGGTCGACGGCATCTCGTGTTCCACGCGCCTCTCAAAGAGCTGTCAGCAATGTTAATGACAGGGCCCCTTTAGAGGACCAAAGCCTGCCAAAGTCGCGGGACTACCGGGTAACCGTGGCCCAAGAACGTAAAGGGCCACTGAAAGACACCGTGGATTTTAGTCAGTACAAGTCTGACAGTCTTTCCCATCCTACCTTGGGTGGGAGGACTCATTCGATGATTTTACCACGCTAAAAAAATATAACCCGTGGGATAATTAATCGTGGGCAAAACTGCGAAGCTCCAACGTATTTATAGTATATGCTAGCCTTTTCCCAAATACTCCTAAAATGTCGCTGCCCCACAACGCACACACTACGTAGGTAGGTCGCCAACAATGCTATGACATCACCCACAGCCAGCGAGCGTGATCTGAATGAAACTGACGGACAGACCGACATACTGATTATGTAACTGGTTTGCGTTTATGTTTTACGAGGATTACATTATTGGATAACGGGTGATAAGGAAATCTACCGGTGACTGGTTGGTATTTTAAAATAGGGTCTACGATGACTTAATTTCATAAAGATACGTCTAAAAGGCAATATTTTTACTCCAATGTATGGCCGCAATACAAATGCTGGCAATATTTCCTGCAATTGCAGTCAGACTATGCAACATTTATTATTTATTTATTAATTTCCTAACAAAATCATGACAAAAAAGGGGTAATTACGCATCAGACAGCCAATTACGAGTACCAGTCCTCGCATTTAGAATTATAATAAAGAATCAATATTAAATTCAATCACAGAAACGTAATGATTACATAGCCTCTGAAAAACGATGTCACCAATGCCCCAATCACTTTAAATTATCTGAATAAAAAAAAAACACATTTCAGTGCTGAAAACTGAAACCAAATGAAAACGGAATGTTAAAACGAAATGAATTTTAATTGAAGCGTCATTTTTTAAAGTATCCTTATTGGTTTTTCGCGATTTTTCAATTCAGTTTCCATTTTATTTTTGCTGTAAGATAGATACGGATGAATTAATTAAATGTAGTGCGGTAGTTTGAAATGATACCTACTGTTTTATGGGGAAAGTTATTTAATTTTACATTATTTGTACAGACGCCAGCACATCAGCCTGCGTGGCCGATTGGTTCAAGCTCGAAGAGCTGTCAAATAAAGTCTGCTGACCAATAAAATTAGTGCTAAATTAATAAAAAAATGTAAAAGAAATTGATCAAAAAGAGAATAAGCTAAGGTAAAATATAAAAAAAAAAAACATTTTCAAGAAAAAAAACCAGCCTTTACCAATTAGTTGGGGAGCCCAGGAAGGGATTTTTGCTGTGACTCCAGCGCGCCAGATTATTATAAGGGAGAATCCTTGCACCCTTTAATGTACCTGTACCAAGTATCAACCCTTCATCTGGTGGGGTTTGTTTGGGAGAACCCGTCAGATTAGTAAAAAAAATCGATCCGCAGAAATACTCGAGCGCGTCAGATTAAGAAAAGGTAGATTTTCAAATCCAATAAGTCGCCATGACGCTCGAGTAACTGTATATTTAGCATCCTCGGCTCTCTTACTAAATAAAATCGTGCACAATTATTCTCCTCCACCAACCCATAAGGAAGCTATACTAATAATAATAGCCCGTCAAGATGCAAAGCCATTAAACTAGAGCTACCCTCGAAATCTCCCCTAACAGGCCGTTATTAAAAACCTAGGCATTTCATGGGGCCATTTCAACCCCTTTACGAGTACAAAAGGGTAAAAAAAATATCGTCAAAAGTGTCATAAAATGGCAAAGACTATAAAGCAAAAAGGTCTTATTATTTTGTATATCACCAGTTAGAGGTATGATTGGGGGTGTACCATATATGCACGCCATTGATTTTTATGTCACCTGGTAAAAGGGTTTGCTTAATAAGGTAGTTTAGGGGAATGGTGGGCAAATTGGGCGATGGGGTGATAATAACTTGGAATGGGTTATAGGGTAATATGTGGTCAGGAAATCTTGCATTGATACTTTGCAGGTAGAGAAAATGATGCAACTTATGCTTCCCTCGAGTGTTTTAAGCCACATAGAGATGTCATCATACAAAAGGCGCTAGTAAGGTCAGCTTCAAAGAAAACTATCTATTCTTGCTGTTTGTTAGTCTCGCTAAAGTTCGAAAACGGCTGGACCGATTTGACTAATTTTAGTTTTGAATTATTTTTGGACGTCCAGGGAAGGTTTGAAAGGTGAGTAATTATGATAAACATATTAGAAATATAGTAAAGCAACAATTTAGTTTTCCCTTAGAAACTGTTTCTACCTGTTAAATATTTGATACGTTCGTCCCGTCGTTCAGAAATCAATTAAATGTAAAAAGTTCAGAAATCAAATTCTGAGGCGGTACGAAGTTTGCCGGGTCACCTAGTCAACAATTCAAGAGTGCATGACGCAAACGCAAAGTTTGTAACGAACCCACGACTTATTCCTAATGAGGGACAAACATTTTTCGTCCCTCATTTAGATCAAACATACATTTGCCCCGTGCGGGAATCGAACCGCCACATGCAGTGCAGGAACCCAATCGCTCAGCCACTGCATTCAATTTCAAAAGTTATGTTAAAGACTTATCTAATAGGGGGTGAACAATCTGCCATCACAATAACTTCTTAAGAGGCCAGTGAAGAGAGCTCGCAATTGCAATTCGAGGCGAGCACAAAAATCGGACGAAACATTGCTATCTCTGTCTGACTTTTCGCGGCGAAGCGCGTAGCTGTGTGAGTGCGTGTATGTGTTTGTAGCGAGTGACTGATAAGATTCATTGTACTAATTTTGTTCAATTTTGCTTTATTTTTGTTAACTAATTTGGGGAATCGTAAGTGAACGCACAAACCAACAATGCGTTTTTTGGAAATAACTCTACAATGGCTACATTAGAAGATTTTAGGACATTATCTAAAATCTAATAAAATTAACGTCTAGTACCTAGGTATAACGTATTTATCTTGATATTTATCTGTTGTAATCTAACTACTAGTAGGAATGAAAAAAATATATTTGGATAGTCCATATTGAGGAAGGCTTTAGGCTATGTAACATCACGCTATCACCAATAAGAGAAGAGCAGCAATGAGAAAATTTTCAAAATCTGGAACATTTTAATTGTATTCCTTATCGAAAGCTTCCGTTGCGTAAACCGTTAGAGTTGCGTAAAAATTATGTACTTACTACGGAATTATTCCTGACTAGCTGTGCCCGCGACTTCGTTCGCGTGGATGTCGGAATTTAACAATGTATTTTTTTGTGCGAAACGCTTAATTCGCGCCAGGTTTTTTATAAATCATTTCGTTTTCGTATAAACCCTATATTAAGAATTTATTTAGATTTTTCAAGAATATTTGACGTGTTTGTAATAAACGCCCTCTGTCGTTCAGTTCAAAGGCAGTACTATTCAATTGCTACTGGATTAGAGCACCCATTCCATCTCATTCCATCCCATTCCATCCCATTCCATCCCATTCCATCCCACTCCATCCCACTACATCCGACTCCATCCCACTCCATACCACTCCATCCCACTCCATCCCACTCGATCCCATTCCATCCCACTCCATCCCACTCCATCCCATTCCATCCCACTCCATCCCACTCCATCCCACTCCATCCTATTCCATCCCACTCCATCCCACTCCATCCGACTCCATACTACTCCATCCCACTCCATCCCACTCCATCCCACTCCATCCCACTCCATCCTACTCCATCCCACTCCATCCCACTCCATCCCACTCCATCCCACTACATCCCACTCCATCCCACGCCATCCCACACCATCTCAGTCCATCCCACTCCATCCCTCTCCATCCGATTCCATACCACTCCATCCCACTCCATCCTACTCCATCCCACTTCATCCCACTCCATCCCACTCCATCCCACTCCATCCCACTCCATCCCACTCCATCCCACTCCATACCATTCCATCCCTTTCTAGTGTGAGTCAAATAAAAACCTTTTCTTTCTTTCTTTCTTTCCATTCCATCCCATTCTATTCCATTCCACTCTACTCTACTCTACTCTACTCCACTCCACTCCATCCCACTCCATACCATTCCATCCCTTTCTAGTGTGAGTCAAATAAAAACCTTTTCTTTCTTTCTTTCTTTCCATTCCATCCCATTCTATTCCATTCCACTCTACTCTACTCTACTCTACTCCACTCCACTCCAAACCACTCCACTCCTGCAGTCCACACCATATTTGAATAGGTATGTTGTTTTTCTATTCCAAGCTAGATCGCGCTACTGAACTGCGAGCTTCGTGTTTCGGTGCAAACTGACCGTAATTTTGCTTCTGGAACACTTTAAATTCAAATATCTTTTGATAGACTGATCCGATTTCAATGAAACAAAAACTAAATGTTACTTCAAGTTACGGTCAGTCGTTATGTATTGAAGTTATCTACATAGCTTTCGTACATTTTACGTGATGCCCGAACAAATAAACATACAAACAGACATACAGACAAACAGACAAAAACTCTAAAAATGCTAGAAATGAGTTCTATTGGTTGTCCTTAAACACGCTGGCTATATTTTTTGAGTTTTTTTTTAATGTACAAAAATTATTTTTCTACAGTTTTATTATATGTAATATAGATAAATAGATGAAAAGTTCTAAAATAAAGTCCACGTGAGCATAATGTTAGTTGATTTTCAGTCGTTGTTGAAATTTGTATAAGAACCGCTATTTGATTATCACTGTAAGCGAACCAGCTAGTCTGGTAAGGTTTCAGGATCAAATCTTGGTAATTTGTTTTACACTTTTTGTGTGATTCTTGTTGGAACGAAGTTCCTTATCGCGCGTTGTGAAAGGGGGCTAGACGGAAATTCTTACGAAAAGTTGTCACGACACTTTTATCCGACTGCGCGACGCAAAGGAGGGTAATGTGTTTATTAACATGGAATGGAATGGAATGGACTGGAGTGGAGTGGAGTGGAGTGGAGTGGAGTGGAGTGGAGTGGAGTGGACTGGAGTGGAGTGGAGTAGAGTGGAGTGGAGTGGAGTGGAGTGGAGTGGAGTGGAGTGGAGTGGTGTGGAGTGGAGTGGAGTGGAGTGGAGTGGAGTGGAGTGGAGTGGAGTGGAGTGGAGTGGAGTGGAGTGGAGTGGAGTGGAGTGGAGTGGAGTGGAGTGGAGTGGAGTGGAGTGGAGTGGAGTGGAGTGGAGTGGAGTGGAGTGGAGTGGAGTGGATAATAAATTATATTTATACATAAATATATATTAGGGTGTTTAAACCGATGGTGCAGTCAAAATGTAAATCCAAGATGGCGGCAGCAAAAAATATCGAGGTTTTCGTCATGGGTGTCGTTTTCATGGTTTTCGAGGGTGTTGAAACCGATCATCATCATCATCATCATCAGCCGGAAGACGTCCACTGCTGAACATAGGCCTCCCCCTTAGACCGCCACGCCGAACGACAATTCGCCACTTGCATCCATCCGTTGCCCGCGACCCTCACGATGTCGTCGGTCCACCTAGTGGGAGGCCTGCCTACGCTGCGCCTTCCGGTCCGTGGTCGCCACTCGAGAACTTTTCTTCCCCATCGGTTGTCAGTTCTACGAGCGATGTGGCCTGCCCATTGCCACTTCAACTTGCAAATTTTATGAGCTATGTCGGTGACTCTGGTTCTTCGCCGAATATCCATGTTCCGGATTTTATCCCGCAAAGAAACTCCGAGCATAGCTCTTTCCATTGCTCGTTGAGTGACTCTCAGTCTCTCTAAAAGGCCAGCAGTCAAAGACCACGTTTCAGAGCCATAAATCATCACTGGCAACACACACTGGTTATACACCCTTGTCTTGAGACACTGTGGGATTCTCGATGAGAAGATATCACGTAGCTTCCCAAACGCTGCCCATCCGAGTTGGATTCTTCGGGCGACCTCTTTCTCGAAGTTGAAACCGATGGTGCAGTCAAAATGTAAATCCAAGATGGCAGCTGCATAAATTTATCGAGGTTTTCGTCATGGGTGTCGTTTTCATGGTTTTCGAGGGTGTTGAAACCGATGGTGCAGTCAAAATGTAAATCCAAGATGGCAGCTGCATAAATTTATCGAGGTTTTCGTCATGGTTGTCGTTTTCATGGTTTTCGAGGGTGTTGAAACCGATGGTGCAGTTTAAATGTAAATCCAAGATGGCGGCTGAAAAAATTATCGAGGTTTTCGTCATGGGTGTCGTTTTCATGGTTTTTGAGGGTGTTGAATCCAATATTGCAGTCAAAATGTAAATCCAAGGTGGCGGCTGCCAAAATTATCGAGGTTTTCATTATGGATGTCGTTTTCGTTGTTTTTGAGGGTGTTGAAACCGATATTACTATCAAAATAGAAATCCCAGATGTCAAATAACAAAAATCAAAAAATATTATTAAAAAAATAAAATTTTATTACAATTCCTTCACTAATTAATCGAAAGGAACTTCGTTCCATCCGGGTGTCCCTTGACACCTCTCAAGTTTTTTTTTGTTTTAGAGTTTTCAATAATTCAAAATAATTTTATGCATACTTTTATTTCAATATTATTTGCAATTTAATTTTTTTCTTAAAAATTGTCAGTCGCTTTCTAGGATTTTTCGGCGCTGATTTAAATTGTAGGTAGGTAAGTTGGATATTGGATATTATTACTGCGATTTTTGCTTATGCAAACATACTGAAACTTACTGACTAAAATCCACGGTTTCCTTTAATAGCCCTTTACCTTCCGGGGTCACGGTGATGAGATAAGTCCCGCGACCAAATACAGAAAATCTACCTTGAATTCTACGTACCTACCTACCTATTTGATCGTACAGGCCGTACAGCGTAGGTACCTCTACCTACCTGCCAATGACCAAAAATGTATGGAAACTGGTGGCTTTTTTAACTGACTTAAAAAAAAGTAAAGTAGGTTCTCAGTTCGACCTGTATTATGTATGTTTGTTTGTACAATAACGAGTATGTATGACTATGTATGTTTTTTTGTTCGCGATTATCTCACATTTGTCTGAAGCGATTTTGATGTGGTTTTCAGAAAAGTGTTTTTTATTTTCTGTGGATGGTTTTGGTATAAAACAATAATGCATATTAATTCAGCAACTTTGCCCGCATAGATACGTTTAAAAACTTTATTCCGAAATACACAAAAACGAAATATCCATTTCCCGAAACACTTAAATCAGAAATTCGCAAATACGATACCAATACAATACCTGTAAAAAAAAAATCGGAACTCTGTGGCTTTAAAGTCAATGAAAAAATAAAAAAAGTAGGTAACATAAATAAAATAAGAAAAATATTAGAAAAACAAAATTATGCATTAAAATTATTTTTAAGTATTTAAACTCTCAGCAGGGTTGGCATGATTATCTCTGGCCACCGTAGGCGCGGGCATGCGGGCAGCGAGTAAAGGGCAACTCGCTGCTCGACCATGGACCATGCCCGGGTCGACGACGGCCGGCGCGTTGTGTCCCACGCGCGCCTTTATAGAGGCGCGCGTGTGACGTCAGCATAATGACGGGGGCTCTCAGAGGGCCCAAGGCTTCCGGGGTCGCGGGATTATTTCCTTACCGTGACCCCGGAACATAACAGGCTACTGAAGGACACCGTGGATTTTAGTCAGTATAAGTCTGACAGTCCCTCCCGCCCTGCCCGGGGTGGGAGGACTCATTTGATGATTTTACCAAGCTAAAAAAAAAAAAAAGGTTGGCATCTTGGCATGATTAAAACAAGGCGTTTTAAAACACCTGTTTATAACAGTTTGAAATTAAACAGTGTTTTTTATTACCCGTTTCAATTTAACTACTTTTCAAGGCAGATGAATGCATATAAAATGAAAATAAATTAATAATTATTCAGGAGTCTAAATAGTTTAACATAAAACCTTTTTGGTCTAATGCCATTGTTATGTTATATTTTTAACTTTTATCGGCATTGTAATGAAATAATGCTTAAAATTATTAGAAAAAAAAACATGTTATGTTTTTTTTCCATTGATCCATTTTATTATCTGGATTCCATTGAATCCAGATAATAAAAAAAAAAAACAAAAAACACTTGTTTAAAACATTTTTAACTGTTTGTTTCATAAATTTGAAAAAAAAAACTGTTTTGATACTGTAACCCATTGCAAGATTTGATCCTGTAACCCATTGCACGAAAGGCAAGTAGCTTACTAAGCTGACTAGCTGGTTCGCTGACAGTGCTATTCAAATAGGGGTTCTTAAACAAATGTCAACAATGACTGAAAATCATATAACATTGCTAATCCCCAAGGGGAATAGCGTAATTATAGATACCCTATTAATTGAAGCGCAGTAAGGAATATTTAAGGAAAACTTGAATAAATAATATCCAACTCAAAACATACATAAAAAACTACAAAATTCAAAATTGCTTATCTCCCAAGGACAATAATTATCGTAATAATACATAGCCTATTAACAGAAGCATTTTATTAGGAACATTAGAGGAAAATTTTACAGAAGTTTCGGAGATAGATCAAAACAAGAAAACATTACAAAAATCGAAAAAAAAAGTTTATCTGGCATCAGAATTCAGAATCGATCCCGAATCTTGAAAAAAATACAAAAAGAAAAAAAAATTCAATGTACAGGAATGACAGCTCTACGATTTTATTACATTGTGAAAAGACAATTTCGCAAACAATAACGCACGCGTAGCACAGTCAAATAAAGAACTATGTAACTTGAAAACCCAAGACCAGCGCGCGCCGCGACACAACCTTACGAAAGTGTGAGTTTCTGCGATCACCAACCACAAGCGTACACGCACACAAACACAGTTATGATAGATGCGACAGCGCGTCTGTCGTTCAAGATTTGCGATAAATTTGTTTGTGTTCCGTAATACCAAAAATTATGAATGAAAAGTTGATGTTTTTCCATTTTAGTTTTGATAATCTACAACTAGACAACATAAGCTATGTTCCTATTAAAATAATATTAGGAACATTAATGTTTTTAATACAGAATAATTAAGCTGAAAACATGCTGTTAGCGGTGTTAAAATGTACGAAATGCAATTCGCTCGCATTTCGTAAATAGTAATATTTTTTTTTTTAAAGTTTAATAGGAACCTAGATAAATACCGCCTGTATCCGAATAACATAACTTTAAGTCGGTAAAATGTTCGTATCGCGAATGATTTTGGTATTACGTTTGTATGGAGAAATTTTTGTCCACCAAACCCTTAAATGTTTTTTTTCAATAATCTTGTTAAATGTTTTGTGTGTAATCATCGTTATTTTTACGATCACAGAAGACCCCAAAAAACAATCCAATTTACGTTCAAGTATGTTAAAATAAAAATGGTTGAACCATCCTTAATTTCCTTGTCCAATGTCTCCCAGGGGTCTCCGCTTATTTAATAAGACAGGGAAAATAATAAAAAGTCTGTATAACCTCATTTGTTCAGAAAGGCTTTCTTTATTAGCCTATCCTTCATTTACCGTGGAATTATTTCTGGGGCTGGATGAATGCGGTAATTGTCTCGTGGTATGACGTATTTTCTGTTGACTTCCGCAAAGTTATGTCCAATAGACGAAGCTGGACGTTTTGGTCCGTCTAAGCCCCTTCGAATACAATGCGACGCAAGTCTCCGTCATCGTTTTGGTCCGTCCCGCGTCCCTTTGAACACAACGCGACGCAAATCTCCGATACCTTACGACTTTGGTATCCATTGACGCCTGTGTACGGACCTCTATGGATTTGTATTGCGATAGTCGCCTGCAAACAAAGTCTTAAGAGCCTGCACACCACGTTTTTTAAACGCGCCGTTACAGCGCGTTTAGAAACGCGCGTCAATGGCGCGTTTTCATCACAGCAGTTTGTTTTAGGCTGCGTCTGACTTGCGTGCGTATCGCGTCAATCGCGCTGCACCGTCGCGTTTTAAAAACGTGGTGTGTACAGTCTCTAAGGTGTCGGAGACTCGCATCGCCTTGTGTAAAAAAGGGGCTCAGACGTTTTAAGCTGTCATTGCTGTCAAAATCGAATGTACAACTGCTCTGGAAAAACTTTATTATAAGCCTAATAACTTGTTTGATTTTTAATTAGTTATAAAATTGTGTTTATTTGTAAAAATTGGTTCAACGACGGACTTTATGATCTTTTCACATTCGTAATCGACTTTCAACTGTATTGACGTGAATTTTGCAATAATTTATGTCAGCCTCTAAACTGCTGGCTTTTCCCTCATTGTAATCGCTGAAAAAATGCCTCTATATTCAGGATCGCGGTCTGCCATTTCTAATTTTCCGGGGTAATTTTTTACCCGTGCTACTACAGGTAGGTACGGTTAATGGATATACCATGGGCAATAAACGAAATGTTTCTGCTCAAATCTCTCGTCACAGAATTGCATCTAAGAGGCCACCTAAACTAAACTCCATATATCTGCTAACACATTATTAATCTATGTCGTTTTAACGGCCATCGTAAAACATCGCACAGAATAATAATCTTTATAACTATCCATTTAGGGACAACTGCATTGTTTTGCATGACAGTAGGCATGAAATAATTGGATATTACTCATTTAGTTATTACTTGTTGATATTATTATTAGTTGTGGACATATAAGGGTGGTTATCCACATAAGCTATGCTGCAAAAATCTGCGATCTTCGGCCACCGTAGGCGCGGGCATGCGGGCGGCGAGTAATGGGCGACTCGCTGTCCGCAACTGGCAAGATTTGGTACCTCTAGAGGGCCAAATCTTGCCGGGGTCACGGGACTAACCAAATTACCGTGACCCTGGAACGTAAAGGGCTATTGAAGGACACCGTAGATTTTAGACAGTACGAGTCTGAATATGATGATTTTACCATGATAAAGAAAAAGCTTATTTGAATCCGTTTCCACCAGTGCTATATTATGTGGACTAAGGAATATTATGTTTGGTGGATATCAAATATATAGCAACATAGCAACGTAGCATAGCACAGTCTTCCTAAGTGGAAAAGCACCCTAATACTTAATTTGATATTTTTGTTTGCGCGTGTGTGGTCCGGGGCATAGGTTACGCTATCTCGGACTGAATAAAGATGATTTGGGTATTATAAGTAGATGCACTGTTTGTCTTTCAAATTGAAAGGAATGCTGTCGATTTGCTTGATTTTATAACTGTGAATTATTTAGATTTTTTTATACGCAACATTTTTAATTACTTACGCATGCGTCGCGAATTTTTGCAGACTTTCTACTAGTGCAATTGCTCTGCAATAAATGGCCCTAAATGTCATCATAAGACGTCGGAATGGATGGAACTCTGATGACTTGGTTGGTAAGAGCATCAGATATACTGAATTTGGAGGTCACAGGTTCAAATCCCGGTTCCAATTTTTAACCGACTTCAAAAAGAAGTATAGGTTATTAATTCGACGGTGTGTTTTTGTTTTTTTTTTGTGTGTTTGTTAAGCGATTACTCCGCCAATTGTGGACCGATTTTAAAAATTATTATAGTAATATTTTTTTGTTCGAAAGGAGATACTTCAGGAGTGGTCCCATTGTCACCATGTCAGGATCTGATGATTGGATCCCGGAGAAATCGAGGGCAACCCTCAAATTTTATAGGCCCACACATCGTTTTTCACAAATTTTATGAAGTAATTTAAGTATTTGCGTATGGTAATCATCATCTCATGTAGCTGAGCTGATGATGGAAGGTACAACTCCTCTAGTAAGGACTTGGCATCGACTGATTTAGTAAATTATGTTTGTGTTCGCATATCTCCGGAACTACAAGTCCTCGATTTAAGTAATTCTTTTTTAGGGTTCCGTAGTCAACAAGGAACCCTTATAGTTTCGCCATGTCCGTCCGTCCGTCCGTCCGTCCGTCTGTCCGCAGTTTAGCTCAGAGAGGCACAGTACTAGAGAGCTGTAATTTGGTGTAAATATACGGATTTGTTGTGCCGAAAAAGTGGTAAAATAAAATCTCGTAAAATATTTTTGTTTAGGGTACCTCCTGTACACGTAAAGTGGGGATGTTTTTTTTTTTTCTCGCGTACCCCTTAGTGTGGGGTATCATTAAATAGGTCTTTAAAAAATATTGAGAGTTTCCATTAACAATTTTTTGATAGAAAAATTCGTTTGTGAAATATTAAGCTTTAAAGTGCTAAATTTTGCTCGACTCGAGTGTCCCCCCCCTCTACCAGCTAAACGGTTATGTTTGGGGGTGTGAAAAAATTCACAATAGTAGTATATATAACGAAGTTTAAAAAAAAATTATCATGACTAAGTAGGCTTTACAACTTTACGAGTAATAGTCGACCAACTTATAAAATGTACTTGGATAACAGATTTTCTTAAACGACATGTATCGGAGAACATGTTCTTCAACTGCAAATGTAAGTTTGTCAAATTTATTTTTACAGCTTTAATAGGTATGTTTTTACGGTATGTTTTTTGGGGATAGGTAGGTTTTTATCGTCAACTATTTTTAACTTACTTTAAAAAAAGGAGGAGGTTCTAAATTCGTCGTAATCTTTTTTTATGTATTTTCCCCGATTTCTCAAAGACTCCTGGACCGATTTTGAAAATTCTTCTTTTGAAAATTAAATTCAGCGAATCAGTTTAGTTAGTTCGCATAAGTATTTTGATGGGCAACTACGGAACCCTACACTGTGCGTGGCCCACTACGCACTTGGCCGGTTTTTTTTTGTTGTACAGTCACGAGCAATAACATGTATACACTTAACAAAATTCAAACGCAATTTACTCGTGAAATACTGGTTTCCACTTTAAAATAAGGCCTATTTCGTAATAGTATGGTTTCCAAAATATAAATCTAATAAATAGGCAAAAGTTTAATCAATATGGTAGCAGAAATTCGCTTTTGAATACTGCTTGGTGTATACATACTATTGCTCGTGACTGTACTAGGTATCGTTCAACTTAGGGAATACTGCAAGTTTCATCAAAATCGGTTCAGTAGTTTTCGAGATAGGGAATGAATGTAAGAGATTTTAACGATGTTATTACCGGTGTTACGGATTACAAAATTCTAGTGCTCATGTTAGAAAATAATGTATTCGTATTTGACAAGAATTGTGGTTGAATATTTAAACTAAAAAGAGTAGGTAAAATAAAAACTTAAAAAAAAAAAAAAAACCGCCTTCAAACACAACCACAAAAAGGGTAAAATAATCTTCAAAACTTTTCCTTCGGAAGTCGGTGGCAAAAAAGACAATAAAATTAATAAAAAAAAGTCACCGACTTCCGAAAGAAAAGTTTTGAGGGTTATTTTACCCTTTTTTGTGGTTGTTTTTGAAGGCGGTTATATTTTTTTTATGAAAAAGTTTTTATTCTTTTCACATAAAAATATAGTGATAGCAGCCCTAGACGGAGTACTTTTGCTTTTGCACAAACAAATGTTTACTGCAGCGCCCCTTGATGAGTTACCAGTGTAACAAATATCTAATAACATGCGCCAATTAAACACGAGTCGATCACTGAAAACTGCGTGCAAATCGGAATAGTAGTTTTTGAATGGCAACATTGGTTTGCACAAACAACCTCACACCCCAAACGCATTACAATCTCTGTACCGTTTTCTCTATGCAAGATTTTACGAGTCAAGAAACTCAAGTTAAGTATTTTGTTCCATTGTTAACTGACCACTGACCAATCTATGGACGTTGTATATTGAAGTATTTTGTTCTAAACTGACGTATCTAGGACATTAGAACACGAACGAGAAACGTCTGCGTATTTAACATAGAACAATGATCTGTTCTTCGCCTTACATAATAAATTATATACTCAGTTCTGTTAAGAAATGTGGAGCAGACGAATTTATCACAGGAGTTCTTGGAAAAATTAGTAGATAAGGTTTAAAGTGGGTTGAAACTATTGCAGACGTTGTTTCAAACATTTTGGCTATTATTTTTAGGAGCGCGTGACTTAATAATTACAGCCGCATAAGCCAATCTTCCAGGTTAAGCCGCTCTCGCCGAGGTTGGGCTATGGATGGGTGACGATTTATCATGGCGAGTTTCCTCCGTGTCTCGGAAAGCACGAGAAGCTGACGGTTCCGGCTGTTATTTGTACATCTTTGGCTGCAGTTAATGTTAGTCAGAAGCTCGGAAGTCTGACAACTAGTCTTATTTACCAAAGGGATTCATATTACCCAGTTACTGGGTTATGCAGGTCAGATCATCATCTCAGCCATAGGACGTCCACTGCTGAACATAGGCCTCCCCTTTTGATCTCCACAGATACCGGTTGGAAGCGACCTGCATCCAGCGTCTTCCGGCGACCTTTATAAGATCGTCTGTCCACCTTGCTGGTGGACGTCCTACGCTGCGCTTGCTAGTCCGTGGTCTCCACTCTAGTACTTTTCGACCCCATCGGCCATCTGCTCTGCGAGCAATATGGCCTGCCCATTGCCACTTCAGCTTGCTAATCCGGTGGGCTATATCGGTGACTTTAGTTCGTCTACGGATCTCCTCATTTCGGATTCGATCACGTAGAGAAACACCGAGCATAGCCCTCTCCATAGCTCGTTGAGCGACTTTGAGCTTTGAGATGAGGCCGATAGTGAAAGACCACGTTTCGGTGCCGTAACTCATCACTGGTAACACACATTGGTTGAAGACTTTCGTCTTGAGGCACTGAGGTATGTCGGACGAAAAGACATTGCGTAGTTTCCCGAACGCTGCCCAACCGAGTTGGATTCGGCGGTTGACCTCTTTCTCGAAGTTGGACCTACCTAACTGGACTACTTGTCCTAAGTAGATATATGAGTCAACAACTTCGAGTACCGAGTTTCCAACAGAGACTGGGGTGGGCACAACATTGGCATTTGACATAATTTTCGTCTTGTCCATGTTCATTTTCAAGCCCACCCGTTGTGAAACTCGGTCGAGGCCATCGAGCATCATGCTGAGTTCCTCCATCGACTTTGCCATGACTACGATGTCGTCGGCAAACCGAAGGTGAGTGATGTATTCGCCGTTGATGTTGATGCCAAGTCCTTGCCATTCCAGGAGCTTGAAGGCGTCTTCCATTGCGGCAGTAAACAGTTTCGGGGAGATAACGTCCCCCTGTCTTACGCCTCTTCTCAATGGAATCGCCTTCGTGCTCTGCTCCTGTACTCGGACCGACATGGTGGCGTTATTATACAAGCACTTCAACACCTCGATGTACCGATAGTCAATACGGCATCGCTGGAGTGACTCAAGTACCGCCCATGTTTCCACCGAATCGAAGGCTTTCTCATAGTCCACAAACGCTAAGCACAATGGCAAGTTATACTCTTCGGTCTTCTGTATAACTTGCCGCAGCGTATGGATGTGGTCTATGGTACTATAGCCTCTTCGGAAACCGGCTTGTTCGGGAGGCTGGAAGTCATCAAGTCTGTGCTCGAGACGGTTCGTGATAACCCTTGAAAACAGCTTATAAACATGACTTAGAAGCGTGATGGGTCTGTAGTTCTTCAATAGGCTGTTATCACCTTTTTTGAAGAACAGCACCACCTCACCTCTACTCCATGTTTCAGGCGTTTTGCCCTCGAAGAGGACGGAATTAAAGAGTTTCTGGAGGACCTTAAGTACCGGTGTTCCACCCGCTCTCAGAAGCTCTGAAGTGATTCCGTCCTCGCCCGGCGCCTTGTTGTTCTTAAGCTGCTTCAGGGCCATCCTAATCTCGTACAGACTGATGTCCGGGATATCTTCGGTATAATGTCGGGACAGCTTGGCTCTGGGATCTCCTACCAAGCGGTCAACGGGCTTTGCGACCGAAGTGTATAACTGTCCATAGAACCTCTCGATCTCGCCTAAAACCTCTGCTTTGGTCGACGCTATGCTGCCATCCTCCCGTTTCAGCTTTGTCATCTGGCTTTGCCCAATAGACTTGTCCTTTGCGAACACTTTAGAGCCTTGGTTTCGCTGTATGGTCTCTTTAACACGATTCGTATTAAAGAGACGCAGATCGTGTCGCAAGGACTTAGATATACGTCTATTGAGCTGCCTATATGACTTCGCGTCATCGGAAGACTGCAACTGTAGCAAACGTCGTTCAGCCATGAGGTTTAAGGTTTGCTCGGTCAATTTCTGAGGTCTATCTTTACGACAGGGTCTAAAAAACTTAGACCCTACCGTGCGGACAGTTTCCACTAGCCCGTCGTTGATCTCGTCCACTGACACTAAGTTCTCAAGGCAAGCAAAGCGATTAGAGAGCTCGAGTTGAAAGCTTTCGGGGTTTTGAATATGGGGCCGAGTAGGTCGGAGCGTAGACTTCATCAGGCTGGACCTTTCAAGTTTAACATTGATATTCAGCGAGCCTCTTACGATTCGGTGATCGCTACCGGTTTTTACCCTGTTGATCACAGAGACATCGCTGAATATCCGTTTCTTGTCGGTCATGAAGAAGTCTATCTCGTTTCTCGTGAAACCATCGGGACTCAGCCAGGTCCATTTCCTGTGAGGCGGCTTCTGGAAGAAAGAGTTCATCATAAAGAGTTCCTCTTTCTCCAGAAAGTCGGCCAGCCTCTGTCCCCTAGGGTTCCGTTGCCCATACCCAAATTGCCCCACTCTCAACTCATCACCGCTTTTCTTACCCAACTTTGCGTTAAAGTCCCCCATAACAACAGTGAAGTGGGTTTTGGAGCTATGTATGGCCCTACTTACGTCCTCATACATAGTCTCCACTTCATCATCGGAGTGTGACGAGGTCGGTGCGTATACCTGAATGACCTTCAGCGAATATCTTTTGGATATTCTGAGTATTAGGTATACCACCCTGCTCGACACACTGTCGATGGTTATTATGTTGTTTACGAGGGACTTGTGAACGAGAAACCCGACACCACCTTGGGACTGTTGGTCGCCCTCCCGGTAGTAGAGCAAGTTACCAGACTTCAGGGTTACGGTGTCCTCCCCCTCTCTACGGACTTCGCATAACCCCATAATGTCCCAGTGTAACTTGCTCAGCTCCTCTTCCAGCTCGCAGATCTTTTCGTCAGTCCTCAATGTGCGTATGTTGTGTGTTACCAGGGCCAGTCGTCGTGGGGGTGGGTAGCCGGATCTCTTCCGGAGATTCTTAGCACCCCCTGCTCCGCCGTTACCTTGACCGCTACCCGCGCCAGGGATAGCGGAGCTGCCGGGGACTGGGGGCCTGGTTTCTGTGGTTTTCATTGTAGGGGGTTATTTGCCTTAATCGCCACGCTTGGCAGGCGGGTTGGCGATCGCAGTGAGGATGTGCAGTACACGGAGGACGCTGCTGCCCGACCTCCGGTTTGTCCCTTAGTCGCCTCTTACGACACCCACGGGAGGATTTGGGGAAGCGCAATTCTAAGCCGGCGCCCCACGGCTTATGGCAGGTCAGATAGGTAGTCTAAAATATTGATGTTCGGCTGTATCTGGTTCGATTAGAAGCCGAACCCACCATAGTTGGGAAAAGGCTAGGTAGATGATTAGGCAGCCATTTACTGAAACATAATAAAATGAATGCTCGTTTTTTTAACAATAACTGACAATCAAATGAATAAAATCGATCGATTTCCTAAATCAAGTGGCGTTTTTACTAAGTCCGTCCGTACACATCGTGACGCAAGTCTCAAATATATTAGTGACAGTAGGCATGAAATAATTGGATATTACTCATTTAGTTATTACTTGTTGATATTATTATTAGTTGTGGACATATAAGGGTGGTTATCCACATAAGCTATGCTGCAAAAATCTGCGATCTTCGGCCACCGTAGGCGCGGGCATGCGGGCGGCGAGTAATGGGCGACTCGCTGTCCGCAACTGGCAAGATTTGGTACCTCTAGAGGGCCAAATCTTGCCGGGGTCACGGGACTAACCAAATTACCGTGACCCTGGAACGTAAAGGGCTATTGAAGGACACCGTAGATTTTAGACAGTACGAGTCTGAATATGATGATTTTACCATGATAAAGAAAAAGCTTATTTGAATCCGTTTCCACCAGTGCTATATTATGTGGACTAAGGAATATTATGTTTGGTGGATATCAAATATATAGCAACATAGCAACGTAGCATAGCACAGTCTTCCTAAGTGGAAAAGCACCCTAATACTTAATTTGATATTTTTGTTTGCGCGTGTGTGGTCCGGGGCATAGGTTACGCTATCTCGGACTGAATAAAGATGATTTGGGTATTATAAGTAGATGCACTGTTTGTCTTTCAAATTGAAAGGAATGCTGTCGATTTGCTTGATTTTATAACTGTGAATTATTTAGATTTTTTTATACGCAACATTTTTAATTACTTACGCATGCGTCGCGAATTTTTGCAGACTTTCTACTAGTGCAATTGCTCTGCAATAAATGGCCCTAAATGTCATCATAAGACGTCGGAATGGATGGAACTCTGATGACTTGGTTGGTAAGAGCATCAGATATACTGAATTTGGAGGTCACAGGTTCAAATCCCGGTTCCAATTTTTAACCGACTTCAAAAAGAAGTATAGGTTATTAATTCGACGGTGTGTTTTTGTTTTTTTTTTGTGTGTTTGTTAAGCGATTACTCCGCCAATTGTGGACCGATTTTAAAAATTATTATAATAATATTTTTTTGTTCGAAAGGAGATACTTCAGGAGTGGTCCCATTGTCACCATGTCAGGATCTGATGATTGGATCCCGGAGAAATCGAGGGCAACCCTCAAATTTTATAGGCCCACACATCGTTTTTCACAAATTTTATGAAGTAATTTAAGTATTTGCGTATGGTAATCATCATCTCATGTAGCTGAGCTGATGATGGAAGGTACAACTCCTCTAGTAAGGACTTGGCATCGACTGATTTAGTAAATTATGTTTGTGTTCGCATATCTCCGGAACTACAAGTCCTCGATTTAAGTAATTCTTTTTTAGGGTTCCGTAGTCAACAAGGAACCCTTATAGTTTCGCCATGTCCGTCCGTCCGTCCGTCCGTCCGTCTGTCCGCAGTTTAGCTCAGAGAGGCACAGTACTAGAGAGCTGTAATTTGGTGTAAATATACGGATTTGTTGTGCCGAAAAAGTGGTAAAATAAAATCTCGTAAAATATTTTTGTTTAGGGTACCTCCTGTACACGTAAAGTGGGGATGTTTTTTTTTTTTCTCGCGTACCCCTTAGTGTGGGGTATCATTAAATAGGTCTTTAAAAAATATTGAGAGTTTCCATTAACAATTTTTTGATAGAAAAATTCGTTTGTGAAATATTAAGCTTTAAAGTGCTAAATTTTGCTCGACTCGAGTGTCCCCCCCCTCTACCAGCTAAACGGTTATGTTTGGGGGTGTGAAAAAATTCACAATAGTAGTATATATAACGAAGTTTAAAAAAAAATTATCATGACTAAGTAGGCTTTACAACTTTACGAGTAATAGTCGACCAACTTATAAAATGTACTTGGATAACAGATTTTCTTAAACGACATGTATCGGAGAACATGTTCTTCAACTGCAAATGTAAGTTTGTCAAATTTATTTTTACAGCTTTAATAGGTATGTTTTTACGGTATGTTTTTTGGGGATAGGTAGGTTTTTATCGTCAACTACACACATCAAAAGTGTCTAGGGATCAAGCATTTTTATGCGGATTTCTTGAGATTGAGATGTGGCTTTGTAATAAATTTATGATTTTATAAATTTATATGGATCCTTTTTGGTGCATTTCATAATTTGAATCAGGAACTGTAAATCAAATTCGAGTAAAAGATGAAAATCAGCTGTCAATATTTTCCCTATAAAAACATACAACGCATTGAAGACATTATTAGTGCTACTGTTTCCCTACTACTGATTAAAACCAACGTTATTATGGAGCGGCGACGTCATTTAAGCAGGGAAGAAATTCTCAGAGCCGTGGGAATGATAGAAGCTGGTTCCCGGCAACGTACTGTGGCTTTAGCTCTGAATACAAGTCAGAGTGTTATCAGTCGACTTTGGACACGTTACCGAAGCACTGGTACCGTGGCTGAGCGCCATGGAGGACGGTATCGCTGCACCACACGGAGACAAGACCGATACATTCAAATCTTAACTCGAAGAGCTCCAACAATAACCGCCATGATGTTAGCCGTGAGGCTTCATCACTCTTAAGGGAACTTAATTAGCGACCAAACAGTCAGAAACCGCTTGCATGAAGTGAACCTTCATTCCCGAAGACCGCTACGGGTACCACCTATAGCAATGCACAATCGTAGGATTCGATATCAATGGGCTCTTGAACACAGAAATTGGGCAGAAGAACAATGGCGTTTCGTGTGCTTTTCTGATGAGTCTCGTTTTGGTATGAGACCGGATACAAGACGTATACGACACTGGAGAACCCCTGGACGCCAACAGCGATTAAAATCCTGCCAGGAAGTCCATCCTTATAGTGGTGGAACCATCATGGTATGGGCGGGTATTTGGATCGGCGGAAGAACTGAGTTGATTTGGATCAGAGGCAACCTCAACGCTCAAATTTATGCTGAGACGATTGTATCAGACGTCATCGTTCCTCTACAAGTGCAAATCGGTCCCTTATTTCAGTTAATGCATGATAATGCACGACCGCACACCGCAAGAGTTGTAAGACAGACTCTCGCCGCAGCTAACATCAATGTCCTGCCCTGGCCTGCTCAGTCGCCAGACTTGAACCCGATTGAGCATGCATGGGATATGCTACAGAGAAGAGCTCTGCCGAATATGGAGGGTATCCAGTCGCAAGAAGACCTTTTTTTGTTGTTGCAACGAACATGGGCGGCCATTCCACAGCGTGATTTGGATGAACTCATTTTGAGTATGCCAAACCGATGTTCTTGTGTTGTTAGTGTTCGCGGTAGAAACACGGATTATTAATTGTTTAAGTTACCCAATAAAATTTTAAAGAAAACTGTTATTTCAGTCTTTTTTTCGAACTTTAATGTTAGTGGTTCAAATGTCAAAAATCCCTTTATTAGGAAAATGGCAAATTTCTTTATGAATGCAAAGGTGACTTGGTTTATCGTTACTGTGACAAACGATAACACTTTATTTGATGAATCCTTAAAGAACATTTTAATTAATATCAATCAGGAGAAAAGTTATTGCAAAAATATATGTTGATCCCTAGACACTTTTGATGTGTGTATTTTTAACTTACTTTAAAAAAAGGAGGAGGTTCTAAATTCGTCGTAATCTTTTTTTATGTATTTTCCCCGATTTCTCAAAGACTCCTGGACCGATTTTGAAAATTCTTCTTTTGAAAATTAAATTCAGCGAATCAGTTTAGTTAGTTCGCATAAGTATTTTGATGGGCAACTACGGAACCCTACACTGTGCGTGGCCCACTACGCACTTGGCCGGTTTTTTTTTGTTGTACAGTCACGAGCAATAACATGTATACACTTAACAAAATTCAAACGCAATTTACTCGTGAAATACTGGTTTCCACTTTAAAATAAGGCCTATTTCGTAATAGTATGGTTTCCAAAATATAAATCTAATAAATAGGCAAAAGTTTAATCAATATGGTAGCAGAAATTCGCTTTTGAATACTGCTTGGTGTATACATACTATTGCTCGTGACTGTACTAGGTATCGTTCAACTTAGGGAATACTGCAAGTTTCATCAAAATCGGTTCAGTAGTTTTCGAGATAGGGAATGAATGTAAGAGATTTTAACGATGTTATTACCGGTGTTACGGATTACAAAATTCTAGTGCTCATGTTAGAAAATAATGTATTCGTATTTGACAAGAATTGTGGTTGAATATTTAAACTAAAAAGAGTAGGTAAAATAAAAACTTAAAAAAAAAAAAAAAAACCGCCTTCAAACACAACCACAAAAAGGGTAAAATAATCTTCAAAACTTTTCCTTCGGAAGTCGGTGGCAAAAAAGACAATAAAATTAATAAAAAAAAGTCACCGACTTCCGAAAGAAAAGTTTTGAGGGTTATTTTACCCTTTTTTGTGGTTGTTTTTGAAGGCGGTTATATTTTTTTTATGAAAAAGTTTTTATTCTTTTCACATAAAAATATAGTGATAGCAGCCCTAGACGGAGTACTTTTGCTTTTGCACAAACAAATGTTTACTGCAGCGCCCCTTGATGAGTTACCAGTGTAACAAATATCTAATAACATGCGCCAATTAAACACGAGTCGATCACTGAAAACTGCGTGCAAATCGGAATAGTAGTTTTTGAATGGCAACATTGGTTTGCACAAACAACCTCACACCCCAAACGCATTACAATCTCTGTACCGTTTTCTCTATGCAAGATTTTACGAGTCAAGAAACTCAAGTTAAGTATTTTGTTCCATTGTTAACTGACCACTGACCAATCTATGGACGTTGTATATTGAAGTATTTTGTTCTAAACTGACGTATCTAGGACATTAGAACACGAACGAGAAACGTCTGCGTATTTAACATAGAACAATGATCTGTTCTTCGCCTTACATAATAAATTATATACTCAGTTCTGTTAAGAAATGTGGAGCAGACGAATTTATCACAGGAGTTCTTGGAAAAATTAGTAGATAAGGTTTAAAGTGGGTTGAAACTATTGCAGACGTTGTTTCAAACATTTTGGCTATTATTTTTAGGAGCGCGTGACTTAATAATTACAGCCGCATAAGCCAATCTTCCAGGTTAAGCCGCTCTCGCCGAGGTTGGGCTATGGATGGGTGACGATTTATCATGGCGAGTTTCCTCCGTGTCTCGGAAAGCACGAGAAGCTGACGGTTCCGGCTGTTATTTGTACATCTTTGGCTGCAGTTAATGTTAGTCAGAAGCTCGGAAGTCTGACAACTAGTCTTATTTACCAAAGGGATTCATATTACCCAGTTACTGGGTTATGCAGGTCAGATAGGTAGTCTAAAATATTGATGTTCGGCTGTATCTGGTTCGATTAGAAGCCGAACCCACCATAGTTGGGAAAAGGCTAGGTAGATGATTAGGCAGCCATTTACTGAAACATAATAAAATGAATGCTCGTTTTTTTAACAATAACTGACAATCAAATGAATAAAATCGATCGATTTCCTAAATCAAGTGGCGTTTTTACTAAGTCCGTCCGTACACATCGTGACGCAAGTCTCAAATATATTAGGACTTTGGTATTCAGGCAAATATCGCAATACGAATCCATAGAGGTTTGTACACAGGCACACGTCAATGGATTCTCAAGTCGTATATATCGGAGACTTGTGTCGCATTGTGTACGAAGGGCCTAACACTGGTACGAAGTGATGTTGTTTTGATCGACTTCTGTCACTATTTCGATTCCCGAACAAGGATTTTTATGACAAATAAGTACAATTTATTCCTGATCAGGCTGTTTGCGTATCTGAATAAGAAAATAAAAAATAAGAATCAGAATATTATGAATTTATGATGCAATTGTACGGATACAAGGAGCATTCGTAGAAACTAGAACAATGACTCACGACCTATCCAGTTCAGGTCCACGTACAAGCACTAGATCTGGGTCTACAGGTCAATCAATAATAAACCTACTAAGTCATCTCCATGTTAGCAGGAATAATAACAAGCTCAGTCTATAACGACCTGTTCACGACCTCAGGATATGCGCGTATGCCACTTGTTTTTATTGACCGAAAAGTCGATTTCTTTGCAAACTTCGGTCGAACCCGAAAACGGTCCATTATACCTAAGAAATTCAGTTCAAAATAGGCGAAAGTGAAAAAGCACAATGTTTTTTATTATATTGATTGTCAAAAAAATATGTACTTAGATGAAAACCATCTTGAAACTCGGTAGAAAAATTTGAAGAAGCCTAATTTGGCCGGAGCAGAAAATTTGACCGAATGTGTCTTTTTAAGGCTGAAGCCGAAAATACGATCGGTCACTACTTGCTTCGATCACATGAGTACGGCGCCATTGCGGTGAATCATGACCTTATAGCCTTCCCAGTCGCTGTCACCTGTCACTTAAGTCGTGGCCAAGGCGCTAGTGTATAATTTAAACTCCTAACAACCCCTCTCGGGGTTTAATCAGGGAACATCGGAGGAGACTTAGTCTTTGTAGTAAGGTTACAAGCGTTCATCGTCGACTTAAGTTATGCATTAAAGTTTTAATCAGTTTTTCATGGAAAAATATGAAGAAAAGAGAACGTTTTTTGTAAAGAAAATTGAGGATTTTTCCTAGACTTGTTTACTGTATTTGTGTCGTGGTTTTATTTAAATGGAGACATGACATGTTTAGTCTACCTCAATTTTGAGTCGTTTCAAATGGTTTCATTAAAAACCAGCCAACACCAATATTTTACAATATTTTTTCATTTGTATTAGAAAGGTAAACCGTCCCGCCTAGACATTGTGGTAATCGCGTTCAATGCTTTTTATCGGTAGAAAGGTAATAATAATTAGGTATACTTTTTAACTTTTCCATGACTTATAAAATCCCACCAAAAACATTAAATGTAAAAAATGCCAAGTCTCTCGATGCAGTCTTTCCATCGTAAAAAGTTTTGAGATCTCACAGAAGCCAAGTCCTATTCAAATTATTTTGTAGTTATAAATCAACATTTAGTAATTATATCAATAGTTTTCTTTATATTATAACTATAGTGACTTGGCAATGAGCACAAGTAAAAACAAATAAAACGGCATACTTGGAGGAGTTGAAAGTTACACACACCGCATGCGTAAACATTCTCTTTTACTTTATATATTCTCTTAACATTCATCATTTACTTTCATAAAGCGATGGCCCGTAAGATATTCTTAATTATTGTATTGGAACATGTAGTCGGTAGTGACCATCATGATTCACACATAACAAATAATCTGATCACAGGTCTCGTCAGTAACATTTGCACATAATTCCAGGCAGCAAGTTAATTTGTGCTCATTGCCAAGTCACTATAGTTATAATATAAAGAAAACTATTGATATAATTACTAAATGTTGATTTATAACTACAAAATAATTTGAATAGGACTTGGCTTCTGTGAGATCTCAAAACTTTTTACGATGGAAAGACTGCATCGAGAGACTTGGCATTTTTTACATTTAATGTTTTTGGTGGGATCTCATTTATTTTTTGTAAGTGTATTTCTTTCTTTTTTTTAGGTGTCCTCATAATTTCTTGGACTTCAGCTACTTTTTTGCTTAGGACCCATTCTCTATCTAACAAACTAAATAGAACTAAACTAACTAACAAATAACTAAATAAATATATATCTGCTAACTTACAAACTAAAAATATAACTAAACTAAATAACACGTAAACAACTAGATATGTAACTATGTCTATGTTATATTAATAAACTATTTTCCTAAATAACTGTTTCAGTAACAATAATAAATCTACTCCGAATATCGCTACAATATTTTTTTAGTTTCGAAATGGTTGTTCATAGATAGATGGCGCTATCAAATGAAAATTATTGAATTATTTTAAAGTAGACTGCGCTCTGTAACGAAACCATAGCGCGATTCAGACAGGTACAACGCCATCTATCGAGCGCGCATACAATATTTATCGCAATACAATGGAGTTTTAGCTTTATTAATTTAATGAATTATGAACTTTATGTATTAATTTATATTAATTATAGTCTATGTATTACATTTATATTATTCCTTTCTATTCTATGTATGTATTCATCCAATTGAATACTAACTTAAACAACGAACAAAGTTAACAATGCAGTCAAAATCCATACACAATGTTCTTGCCAAACCGCAAATATAAAATTGTTTTTTAAGGTATATTATTTTTTATTGTTTTTATAATTTTTCCTTTATATGTGGCTAATGACCTATCTTGGTGCAAAATTTGAAGTTTCTAAGTCTGCTAGAAGTACCTTAGATTTTTGATGATCGGTCAGTGAGTGAGTGACAAAATGGTGTAACTTTGATCGACCGTAACTCCTAAACTATTCATTCAATTGGCATGTAATTTCGAACTTAAGCTTGTTCTAATGCCTACTATTATTCACCGAAAACCTAAACTCCTAGCTTTGTCCACGTCGAAGTTATAGGGGGGGCGAAACAGCCGCGAATCGCTTCGAGAAAAGATGGTACGGCCGTGCCCTTTTGCTCGAGACTTGGCGGGGCACTGCCGTGCCCCCAGATGTACAACTGTACGTACCAGCACACCTACCCGAATCTGTCAAATTTTGCCAAACGAACGTGAACCTCTCCTTTTGTGATAAAGTTGAAAATCTATTACACAAAATTGACAGATTGTGGTAGCTTGATGAGCTGGCGTCTGTACATACAGTCCCTTATTGTTTCCTTCGAGGAACATAGATACACTGAGATAACAATTTAGAAATATCTCGTAAAACACACTAGCCACGAACGGTGGGAAGTGGGAACATATTTTTCCAACTCCTCCACAATTCTTTTCTGATTAATTTCGTTGCAGGATCCAAGACAGGTAAATTCATTCTCCGGGACACGTCGAGCTTCATTGTCTCGGCGCTTTTCTGGTGGTTGCCACTGTTGATTCTGACTTTTAGGAGTTGCAGTGGTTTGGGAATAGTATGGTGCTTGGTCTCATTAAAAAAAAATAGCTACGAACGGAAACCTACTTTGTTTTATACAACGGTAGGTGTAAGGTATACAATTAAATACTTACAATATCTCAGTTATTGCTTATTACAATATATAACATACAAGCGAGCAATGAACAAACAATATTACAGATATTGAACTTTAAACTGACTTTGACTGGCCTGTTGGTCTAATGGTTAGTGACCCTGACTACCATGCCGGAGGTCGTGGGTTCGATTCCCACCCAGGACAAATGTTTGTGTGATGTGATGAGCACGATCAATGGTTCTGTGTCTGGGTGTAATTTAACTATAATATGTATGTACTTAGAAATATATAAGTATGTTTATCAGTTGTCTAGTACCCATAACACAAGCTCTGCTTAGTTTGGGACTAGACGTTGTGTGTTAGTAGTTGAAAAAAAAAAAAAAAAAAACTGTCCATGCTGACCGTAATACATAATTAACAACATCTTCTTTTCTTCTTCTTCTCTTCCGTTCTTGTGTTGCCATGTCTTCTCTTCTTACGCTGAAAAGTCGGCACTAACACACCTGAAAGTTTGCTCACCTTGATTAAAACACAGGTTCGAGCAACAATTCAGGCCCATCAGTGTACCGTACTCTCTTCTTAATTTCTTCTTTCTTCTGCGGCATTCTTCTCTTCCTTCTGTTTCTTCTTTCAATGACGATCAATCAGGCTTTGCATAAAAGTATCCTTTTATTATCCAGAAAGAATATGCAAAGCCAGAACAAGATTGCTCGTATAACCAAATGTATGTAAACTCATAATAATTAATAGTTCGACAATCCAGTTTTGGAAAAAATCACTATTGTGGTGTGTGTAAGTCATAATTATCAATGATGGAAATCGCAAGACAAACATAATGGCATTTTACAAGGTGTAATGTAGACAAAGTCAATAATATACAGAAACTAGCTGACCCCGCAAACGTTGTTTTGCAATATAAATTAAAAAAAAATAGATAGTAGCCGATTCTCAGACCTACTGAATACGCATATAAAATTTGGTAAAAATCGGTAGAGCCGTTTCGGAGGAGTACGGTAACCAACATTGTGACACGGAAATTTTATATATATAAGATGAGGATGAACAACCGAAAAAATATAAAATAATATCAATCCAACTTCTGCCGGGGTCGCGGAACTAACGAGTAACCGTGGCCTCCGGAAAGGGCTATTGAAGAACACCGTAGATTTTAGCCAGTATAAGTCTGACAGTCCTTTCCGCCCTGCCTTGGGTAGGAGGACTCATTTGATGATTTTACCACGTGAAAAAAATAATATCAATCCAACTGTTGAATGTTTTTTAACTTACGAGTTTTTTTTTCTTTTTTGCCCTGTATTACTTCAGGATTATGTAACAAACTAAATAAATAATCCGTCATCCTAAAATTAAAATGGCGCCTCTAAAATGTCAGACGACGCGCCTCACTAATTAGGCCATAAAAATGGACGACAATGTTGCCACATTGAAAATTTTTAATTACAAGCTTTGCAAAACTAATTATTACTTCTTATTATTAATAACAGATTTGTCTAGGAGCAAATAATAAATGATAGATTTGATAAGATATTGTAATGGATCCAGTTTTCGATACCTATTGGCGTGAGTCATTTTGAAGGTAGACTAGTCTCGGCATTAAGGTTGTCTTGTGTATTTTATTTCTTTTGTAATTTATAGTCAAATAAATTTTAACAAAGAGAGTTATTATAAAGGTTGTTAGTTTTTAATATAGTGAAAGGACCAAAATTATTTTGGACAGCAGACAGCGTGCTTTATGAAAATATGTTCATGTATTTATAAATTGTACAAATAATATTACATTACTTACTATTATTTTCTTAGTAATTAACATAAGCTCACTATCGTTGCCATTCTGTTTCCAAGGTTCATAATTATGTCAGAATTTTTAAGAATAGAACTGTTTTTTTTTACGAGTAAATAAAAACAAAATGCGTCTATGTCGTATATTCGAGCACCAAGAACTTTTTTTAGCACTGCACTTACTATAGATACCAACTTTCAATCGAACTCCTGCATAAATACCTACTAAAATTTCCAATTCTTTCTAAATTATAAATCAAGCACTAGGAACAAACCTTAACCACGCCTTAACAATCACAAAACAAACAGAAATAAAGCACAAATCAACCTCGACATTATCAACAAAAAAATCTACATCATTATCACACTGACAGCAAAAATGGCGCGAAAAACTCTTTTGACATCTGTCAATTAGGCGCGTTCAGAAATGCGACATGTACAAATACAAGTTTATTGCGAACAAACAATCGGTGATATGTAGATTGGCTTAGTTTAGTATTTGTGTTAGTTTCAAAATAATGGGTGCCCGGACTGTTCGCTTGCCCGGTTGTTAAAACATTGACACTAGTTGCGTGGGGTGCCCGCAGCGACTTATACATTTAGGTTACTTTGTATGTTATTATGTTTGGTTTAGATATGGTGGCCGTGTTAAACGTACATGGCTGAATATGAATAAGTAATAATTTACTTTAATTAAAATATGGGCGTGTGTTTAAGTGACTTTACTTGCGCCGGCGCTGTGAAATAATACTCAACTATTTAATAATATTATAAAGGCGAAAGTTTCAGAATCAGAATGTGATCAGAATATCCGTTTAACTTATAATTATATGGGCACTATAGGTTTGTGGGGATGTATGTTAGTTAGTCAATCACGTATAAAATGGCTGAACGGATCTTCATGAAAGTTTTCTCATAGATAGAGTTTTAATACGTTATACGGAATAATACAGGGTATCGTTATCCCGGTATTGTGTTCCAGTGGGATATTTTTCGAATTATATGGCGAAGTCTCTTGCTAGAAATAGGTTCTTCATAGAAACTTTATACATATAATAACGTACACGTGTATAAAAATCGATAGCCCATCCCTTTCTGTGGCCCCAGTTACCCCAAAAATGTTATTCGATAGTCCATAGACCTTAATTATGTAGCTATATAATAGGTAGGTAGATAGATTTTGTTATTTAATATTCTTAGTCATGGGTCAACAACTCAACACCGATCAATCTTTCTGCTTTAAAAGTTAATGTAAATCTGGTGACAATTTTTAAAAGTAGCAAAGAAACAAACAGAAATCCCTGATACCAAACCCAATTTTATAATATAAACCGTAGCTAAAATTAATACAATAGTAAATTCCCCGCTACAAATAACCAGGGTTGCCCAAACCAATAATGAGATCGAGATCAATCGCAGTGTTGCCAACATCAATAAGTAAATCTGCCAACATTCAGTCATAAACATAAAGTAAAGACGTTTATTTTAAATCATATTTTATCCTCCTTTGTAAATTGTTTACGTGGAAAACGTTAGTTTATGTTTTATGTGAATTTCTACAAAACTTCGTAATGTATATTAGTTTTGTTTTATTGGTTTTCTAGTTTAGTGTTGTTTAAACAAGAAGAGCTGTGATGATACCAAAAAGCCAAGTTTTTAAATGTGAGATTTATTTTAGTATGCTATCAATTTTTTTTTTTTTTTATCAAAATATCTTTACTAAGTCTTTATTACTATCGAATAATAGTTTTTTTTTTACGTTTTTGTGGCATAAACGGGAATTTAGATGTCAATTTTATGGCAATTTGTTCCCCTGTCGTACACTAGAGGTGCTCTTTATTTTTCATACAATAAACGCCGTACATAATAATGACGAAAGGTAAAGAAACGAATTGTAAAGAAACAACTTTGTTTATTCTTGGTTGTAAAGAAATAGGTCATGCTTTGGTCAACTTATAAATTTCGTTTGGAGCTTTATAGGATTTTGAAAAAAAAAAGAAAAACAAATATTAAAAATAACGTACAAGAGCCCAGAAACGTACACTTGATATTGATACTGATAAAACTCATTTTGGAAAAACGAAACGAAATAACCGATTCCAAAACGGTAACATTACATAACACAGCCACCAGAACCATTCCAAAACATAAAATACATGCAAACAAAACAATTTGAAAGCGAAAATGAACACTGAAAACACGAACCGTACATTGCACTGACACATCATTTATCAAAGAAATATGGTGAGGGCTGTACTCCACTGTAGCCCACGACAAAGCTATAATACTGTGATGTGTAAGGGTGCTTTTCCATTCTGCAGCTGTGCCGCGAAAATGTGAAGACTAAGCTAAGAAACTATGTGACCGTTTTCATTGATGCTACGTAGCGGGTAAGCTGCATACCTTACTGCTTTAGTATCCATTGACACGTGCCTGAGTACGAAGCTCTATAGATTTGTATTGCGATAGTCACCTGGATACCAAAGTCGTAAGATATCGAAGACTTACGTCGCGTGGTTTACGAAGGGGTTAAGAGGTGCTATGAAGATACGCCGCCTCAAAGTACGAGTAGCTATGCGAGGTAAATACGCCGCTGAAGCCTCAATAGACAATAAAAAAAAAAATAGGCAGAGCAAAACTCGCGATCACCCATAGCATGCAGCGAAAAAAAACCAAATGCCTCGGTCCACATAGCATAGCACTGATGAAAACGAATTCAAATAAGTATGCTACGTTTTTTTATGCGGGAAGATGAGCATGAGCATTATGCAAGCATGATTATGGCTCATATGCAAGCATGATTATGACTGCGTGCTGTAGATGCGAGCTATGGCTGCGTGCTATGGATGGTCTCGAATGTAGCTATGTGCAGAGCAGTGATACTAAGCGAACTGCGCATCTTTTTGCTCATTTGTCTTCTCGTTCTAAATCTTTCGTTCAAAAAGCTGCATTCGAAACAAATGATACCAAACAAATGAATCACACAGCTAACGTAGCAAACCTCTCCAGGCATATCCAACTTCGCAGTGGACGACCGACCTAACTTCCCGACCTGTTGCTAAAAACAGGAATATTACAGCAAAAACATGGGAAATATGGCACTTTGCTACAGCGAGAACAACTTGAAATTGAGTAGAGGGTAAGTTTCGAAGTTATGTAAAGTTAGATGGCTAAGCTTTTAGAGTACTTGAAAAGTAATAAAGATGGTATACCTGTTTTATGGTGGCTTTATTGGGTTTCAAATTTCATATTAGTTGTAGAACATCTTGTTGTGATTCGATTTACCTACTTGTTTGTTAAAAGGGATGAGAATTCATCATCATCATCAGCCGGAAGACATAGGCCTCCCCCTTAGACCGCCACGCCGAACGACAGTCCTCCACTTGCATCCATCGGTTGCCCGCGACCCTCACGATGTCGTCGGTCCACCTAGTGGGAGGCCTGCCTACGCTGCGTCTTCCGGTCCGTGGTCGCCACTCGAGAACTTTTCTTCCCCATCGGTTGTCAGTTCTACGAGAGATGTGGCCTGCCCATTTATTGAATGGGGCCTGCAAATTTTATGAGCTATGTCGGTGACTCTGGTTCTTCGCCGAATATCCATGTTCCGGATTTTATCCCGCAAAGAAACTCCGAGCATACAAAGACATTAAACCGAGCATAGCTCTTTCCATTGCTCGATCATTGATGAGAATTATTATGACAGATTTTTTTTTCTCAATGTCTTTGATATTTTCAGACATTGTAATAAACCTAGGATAGGCACAAGATTTGATCCTATCGTGTCACTTATTAGGGATATCATTAGTGTGAAGTGTGATATTGCCATAATAAAAAAAAAAAACACGTCATTACAAGCGAAGTCGAACGTGGCGAATTTGGTGCGATGATGATCATGTTTGCATGGTCAGAAATCTGTCTCATGAGGTTACCCTGACCCTGGAACATCATCATCATCATCAGCCTATAATGTTCCCACTGCTGGGACACAGGCCTCCTCTCTGTGAGAGGGGGTGGGCCCCTGGGACGTAAAGGGCTATATAAGGATCACTGTGGATTTTAGTCAGTACAAGTCTGACAGTCCCTCCCGCCCTGGGTGTGAGGACTCATTTGATGATTTTGCTACGATAAAAAAGGAGCTCAAATCACTGAGACGCATTGAAGATTTTACGCATTAAATGAGGCAAACCCTGTTCACTACTGTAAGCAAAAAACTGATACTCAAATGTAAACCACCACTATTTAAACACAGAACCACCATGAAAACACTAATTCACCAAACTATCCCATAAAAAAGCTAACCTCTGACAAAACACGCAAATTCTGGGAACTTTCCTACACTCCCCATGGCCGCCATTTTTATAGACAGTACATTTAGGTTAATACCACCACACCCGCGGCTCGCGTGACCACAAAGTGGTAGCACTACACGTAATTGAATTAGCCAATATCCCTTCATTCACTTAAAGCTATCTATTCGTTTGATGGTTATCGCAAAATGTGCAGCCGTTTTCTATCTTTAATTTGTTGATAGGTGTAATTGATGGATTGGTATTGATACGGGGGAGTATGTGTGTATTTTTAATGGTGGTTCGATTTTGTAGTGTTTTTCTATGTACGTTGGGTTGTTATGTAATGACTGTATTTTGTTTAGTATTTTGAATTAATTTTTGAGCTGGGGGCCGAATGTTATGCTCTCATTTAAGCTATTGTCAAACAAAAAGACAGGCGAAGCGAATGCGATCCGAAGCGTTTTTAGGGTTCCGTAGTCAACAAGGAACCCTTATAGTTTCGCCATGTCCGTTCTTCCGTCTGCCCTCCAGCGCGTCTATGAGTGGCGCGTGGAGGCGCAGCGCCGGGGCGTGACCCCTCTGCCTCGTGAAGTCGAGGCGCGGCGGGAAGAGCTCCGGCGCGATCTCAGGGCAGTATGGAAGGAACGACTTTCGCGACCGAAGGCCGGGCACGCCGCAATTGCGGCGGTAAGACCCCTCTTTGAGGAGTGGCTGGAGAGAAGTCATGGCGTCCTGACCTACCGCTTGACGCAGGTCCTCACCGGACACGGAAGTTTCGGGAGGTACCTGTGTCTGATGCGAAAGGAGGAGACGCCTGGGTGTCACCACTGCGAAGATCGCCCGGAGGACACGGTAGAACATACGGTGCAAGACTGCCCAGCTTGGGCAGAGCACCGACGTGTCCTCACGGCTGCGATAGGCGGAGACCTCTCGCGCCCAGCATTGGTCGCGGCCATGCTGCGGGGCGAGACGGAGTGGGAAGCGGTCGCCTCCTTCTGCGAAGCAGTAATGCTCGTGAAGGAGGAGGCGGGCCGTGAGCGAGAGAGGACAGAGTCCTCCCTCCGCCCCATCCGCGGTGGTAGACGCCCACGGCGACGGACGTCGCTAGATGATCTCCGGCCACCGTAGGCGCGGGCATGCGGGCAGCGAGTAAAGGGCAACTCGCTGCCCGACCAAGGACCATGCCCGGGTCGACGGCGCGTTGTGTCCCACGCGCGCCTCAAAGAGCGTCAGCATAATGACGGGGCCCCCCTCTCAGAGGGCCAAAGCCTGCCGGGGTCGCGGGATTATTTCCTTACCGTGACCCCGGAACAGAAAGGGCTATTGAAGGACACCGTGGATTTTAGTCAATAGAAGTCTGACAGTCCCTCCCGCCCTGCCCGGGGTTGGAGGACTCATTTGATGATTTTACAACGCTAAAAAAAAAAAAAAATGTCCGTTCTTCCGTCCGTCCGTCCGCATTTTTGAACATAAACAATTTCAACACTCTTCGATTTTTATTAAAAGCTTGAACTTTACAAAGTTAACAGAAATAACGTATTAATGAATTTGCGAGTTAATTAGATAGCAAGTGTCTGGCAATAAAAATGGCCTAGTTTTCTATATTAATTGCTTTGGCCTGGATCTTTACAACTTCAGCACTCATTACTAAGATCAATATTTCTTCGTTTACTTAATTGCTAAGTTTCTCAGTACCTACTTTAATTGTTTTTTTTTCTATCACTATAAGCTTTGGATTAAAGTAGCATTTTAACTGTTTTTGGCCAATGCTTTTTTCTTTTCTTGTACAGACCAACCTACGCACGTCAACCTACGTCAATCAGTCGAATTTCTTTAATAGTTTATCAACCTTATCACGATAGTGGGAGATTAATGTTCGATTGTAAAATTAACATGAAATTTTGTATTTGAACCACCATACAACTTACTTTTTAAGAGCTGTCAAAACGCGATTATCACATAGATAATGACGTCACTAACTATGTAGTTAACTCAATGATCTTAATATTTATTGATTTCAGAACTACAAAAAATCTAAATTAACAGTTTTTTTAATTCAATCGATTTTCTATTAAGACAAGAGCTGAAGAGCAATAGAGAAGTTTTAAAGAAGAAAACATGCTGTGCCGATTTAAATGAGATAAGGTCAGGAAAATTGATAGTTTGACGGTCCCCCCATAGAACTTGCTGGGCTTCCATATAACTGACGAGGCCCTCACTTTCATGGCATCTCATTCATATTGACAGGCCTGTTGGTTGACTGCTATGCCGGAGGTCG
This sequence comes from Agrotis clavis, assembly GCA_954870645.1. Taxonomy (NCBI): domain Eukaryota; kingdom Metazoa; phylum Arthropoda; class Insecta; order Lepidoptera; family Noctuidae; genus Agrotis; species Agrotis clavis. The sequence goes on from OX940943.1 coordinate 3,144,660, forward strand.
TGGGTTCGATTCTCACCCAGGACAAATGTTTGTGTGATGAGCACGATCATTTGTTCTGTGTCTGGGTGTAATTTACCTATAGTATTTATGTATTTAGAAATATATAAGTATGTTTATCAGTTGTCTAGTACCCATAACACATAGAACTGACGAGGCCCCCATAGAATTGACGGGGCCCCTATGATAGAGGGCTAAATGCTGTCGGGGTTGCTGGGCTGTCTAAACTGATAACCGTGAACCTGAAATGTAATGAGCTATTGAAGGAACATCGTAGATTTTAGTAGGTACGAGTCTGACAGTCCGTTTTGCTCCGCTCTGGGTGGGAGGACTCATTTGAAGGGCAATTGATGATCCTTATGTGTTCTATTTCCACGATAATTCATCAAATTCAGCACTCAGCAGGGAACAGAGAGACACAGCAGTAGTTAATATATCTTTATGGCTTCGTTTAACGTTTCCATTACGTGCTACGGTCATTGGTAAAAATTGGGTTAATAGACAATTTACGAGTCGTCTGAACTAGGTACTGAGTCACGTAGCTGTTTGTGGATTGTTATAATTTGTACTGTTTGTACGAATTTTTGTAGAACATTGTGAGTTGAATTTATTTTTTTAATTTAAGTATAGGCTCGCGTTTGACCGCTATTTCACCTGGTAGTAAGCGAAGATGTGGTCAAACGTGTAATTTTTTGTGAATTATTTTCTTGGTAAGGTTACATAATTAGAAGGAACCATTTATCCCGATCATTTTCGATACAGGTATACACGCAGACAAAGCCGTTTGCAAGAACTATTGTGTAATGAAAAATAATGAATTTGAATGCAGTATAATATTTTTATATTATTATAACCTTAAGTCTATGGTCCGACGTCTGTCATGAGTGACGTGTAAATTTTCTTCTCCAATTTCCTTACAATATTAATTTATTTTTCGTATAAACCGAATGTATAACGTGTTATTTCAACAACAAAAACAGAAATAAAAATTACTGCAGCACACTGCACTATGAAATATAACCGGAAGAGAACGAAAATGAAATCATAGTTATGTCACCATCACCCGAATGATTACAAGAAGTCGGACTAAACAGCTACAGGCACACTCACCATCTCCGGACTCGTCGCCGAGCTCCGCCTCGCGGCCGCCGGGACGCGCCTCATCCGAGTACGTCGTGTCTCCGGTCGCTGCAGCTGCGTCGAGCTCGAGCGACGAGTTTTTCTCCCCGCCGTCGACACCGCCACCACCGCGACGACGAGGAAGAGGACGGCCACCAGCGGGCTTGGGACCTCGAGGCCAACAGGCCCCGAATAGGGTCCCCGCTGCCGGTGGAAATGTGTCGCGCATGCGATGGACCCAGTCCATGAATGAAAACGTCATGCGCGCATATTATGGGGCTACTGAGGGGGGAAGCAACTTGACTGCGTACCGTGGTCGGATGCTCTCTCTGTTTCAGGTGCTTGAGCCAGGTATCAGCGTGTCGGCGCAACGACTTTCGGATCAGGTGCGGGTCATTCAGCGTAACTGTATGCTGGATGACACCGTACTTGATCGACTACGCTCGGATTCACGGAGTAACCGAGTTATTCCTGCTTCACCAATGATCGCGGTGCAGCAACAAAGTTCTTCCAGTATGCCACCGCGACCCGATCGCGATTGTGAAGAGGATCATGACGAAGTTATATCCGTGAGTACCCAATGCAACGCACAATTGAGGAGCGCTTTGGAGAGTGCGTTCCGGGAGTACCGCTCCGTACCACCGGAACTTAGACCACGTTTACCTCGTTTGCCTATGCACAATAAAAACAAGGCGCTTATGTGTGCTCTAGACTCAGAACTGTCAAATTGTTTTGACAACAGTAACGATCTTGCTGATACCCACTCGATCCTGTACTGTGCAGCTGTAGCGGCATGTCGTGTAGCTCACGTCAAATTCCCTGACAGTGACAGAGCTACGCGACCAAAACCAGCAGCTCCAGCTTGGCAGTGCAGGATTGAGCGGCGTATCGGTGAGGCTAGAGCACTCATCGGCAAATTGCACTGCTTCAGGGAGGGTAATACTCGGCCTAGAGTGATGCGTTTTGTGAGGCGGGCGTTCACAGGAATCGATATTCATCCTCGTGATTATTTGGCCCGCGTCACAGAACGTATCGACTTCCTGAAGCAGAAGATTTGTGCATGGGCGAACCGTATTCGTCGGTACAAGCGACGAGTGGAGCGGTACACTTTGAATCGCACCTTCCAAAGTGATGAAAGGTGGGTCTATAGGGCTTGGGAGCGACCGGACCAAGGTGTGGCTGACGTGCCCCTGCCGGATGATGATGCCATGAGTTCATTCTGGCGCAGCATCTGGTCGGTGCCTGTCAGTCACACTGAGGGCGATTGGATCAGGGACGTTGAGCGAGCGTGTAATAACATTCCAGAAATGGGGGCTATCACCATCAGCCCCCAAGACGTAGCTTGTGCAGTCCATCTGTTGCCGAACTGGAAATCTCCAGGGCCGGATGGGCTGCACAACTTCTGGATTAAATGGTTCAAAAGATCACACGCTCGCTTAGCATCCCAGTTCCAATTAGCCTTAGAGTCAGGGTCGTTACCCCAATTCTTAACAACAGGAGTGACCCACCTGCTCCATAAATCAGGTAGTACTGCGGAGCCCAAAAATTATAGACCGATCACTTGTCTACCAACGGTCTATAAAGTCCTTACATCCATTCTGAGAGCTAAAATCAATCAACATATTGTGACTAATTCCATCATGTCCGCCTCTCAGAATGGATGTAGGAACGGGTCCCGCGGTACTAAGGAGCTCCTCCTCATTGATATGGCCATTAGCCAACAGGTTCGCCGCTCCCGAAAAGATCTGTCCGCATGTTGGATAGATTATAAGAAGGCCTATGATTCGGTACCCCATACATGGCTCATGAGGGTGCTAGAGTTGTATAAAGTTGATATAACTCTACGTACCTTCCTGTTGTCGTGTATGGGGACCTGGAGAACAGTCCTTCGCTATCCAGGATGTCGACAGATCCGAGGTAGCGGCGAACCGATAAGGATTGAGCGCGGCATATTCCAGGGTGACAGTCTGAGTCCTTTGTGGTTTTGTCTGGCCTTGAACCCACTCAGTACATTACTGGAGGGTTCGGGGCTAGGATATCGGTTGAAGAGAGGTGGTCAGGTCATATCTCACCTTCTTTACATGGATGATCTGAAACTCTTTGCCCCCAACAACTTGCAACTGATGAAGCTACTGAAGGTAACAGAAACTTTCAGTAGCGCCATCAGGATGGAATTTGGTGTGGACAAATGTGCAGTCATGCATGTGAAGCGAGGGGAGATTATGGAATCAGAGGGAACTCAACTCTCGGATTCCATACACCTTAGATCCCTCTCTTCAACAGAGACCTACAAATATTTGGGTATGTCGGAAGCATTAGGCATCAATAATGCTGACATGAAGCAATCGTTGAGGGAGCGCTTCTTTAGCCGCCTGAGTAAAGTACTTAACAGTCTTTTGTCAGGTGGTAATAAGGTGCGCGCTTTCAACGGTTGGGTCATGCCGGTATTGATGTATTCTTTCGGCATACTCAAATGGACTCAGACAGAACTTGAAGCCCTGGATAGGAGAGTCCGTTCACTACTGACTGCAAATCGGATGCATCACCCGCGGTCGTCGGTGATGAGACTGTATATCCCGCGGAAGTGCGGGGGTCGTGGCTTCTTGAATGCTAAGACCCTGCACAACCGTGAGGTATGCAGTCTCAGGGAATATTTCCTAGAAGCCGACGTGGGGATGCACCGAGATGTGGTCACAGTGGACAAGGGTCTTACTCCGCTCTCCTTGGCTAACGAGAACTGGCGCAAACCTAAAGTATTAGACACTAATGATCGTAAGGATGTATGGCAGAGCAAGGAGCTTCACGGACGCTTTTACCGGGCATTACATGGTTCCGATGTAGACTTTTTAGCGTCCGTATCCTGGCTGCGCTTCGGTGACCTGTTTGGGGAAACCGAAGGTTTTGTCTGTGCAATTATGGACGAAGTTATGATGACGAATAACTACAGGAAATACATTGTGAAGGATGGCACGGTTGACATATGTCGGGCATGCCACCGTCCGGGAGAATCGATCCGACACATTATTTCTGGGTGTTCTCGTCTGGCTAACGGCGAGTATTTGCATAGACACAACCTTGTTGCCAGGATTATCCACCAGCAACTTGCTTTGAAGTACAATCTTGTGGAATCGGAAGTGCCGTACTATAGGTATGCGCCCGACCCAGTTCTCGAAAATGGCAATATCTCGTTGTATTGGGATCGACCTATCATCACTGACAGGACTATTGTTGCCAATAAGCCTGACATTGTGGTGATAGATCGATTGGAGCGTCGCGCAATAATTGTTGATATAACGGTCCCACATGACGAGAACCTCGTGAAGGCAGAAAAAGATAAACAATTCAAGTATCTTGATCTGGCTCGCGAGGTTGTTGACATGTGGGACGTGAATACGGCAGTTATTGTGCCGATAGTCGTATCTGCCAATGGCTTAATTGCCAAGAGCCTCGACCAACACCTGAGGAGGCTCTCGCTGGGTGGCTGGATCAAGCGCTTGATTCAGAAGGCAGTACTCTTGGACACGGCGCGTATTGTTAGGAGGTTCCTCTCTCAAGAGCCCTGACCACCGGTAGCCCGGACCCTGTTCCCGGTACTGGTGGACTGCTATTTTTTATATTTTTAAATGTTTTTTGTTTCTTTTTGTAAAAATATTTAAAAATGTAATTTATAAGTTTAAAGAAAAATAAAGAAATAATAATAATGTTTTTTATTGACATAAAAATATAGCATACAGTTTCATTTAAAACCCTGACTCCTGAGCTAGGTGAGACCTGTGTTACAGGAGTCAGTGCCTTTCCCGTTCTTAACAATTTATGCAATAAATCGAAACAAATAATCACTTAAAACTAATTTTAATGCAGGCCTGCTATTGTGTGGTGTGTGTGTGTGTGTATGTGTATGTGTGTGTGTATGTGTGGAAGAGTGAGTGAGTGTGTGTGTGGGTGTGTGTGTGGGTGGGTGTGCATGGGTCTGTGTGTGTTATACATACATAAACATAAATGATAGTTAAATTTTATTATACATATACTGTACTGTTCAATCATCATCACTACTATGATTTTATAAAGTTTTCTGTCTGCAAGTAGTCCAATGTTTGAAGCCATGAATTTACTATAATCTTAGTTTTGTATATTGTAAGAGGGTTAATGTTTAGAATATTATTTATTTTGTTGTACATATAAGTAGATAAATACAGTCGTTGCCGTCGTGCGGTTGCTGTCCTGACCTTCCTTACAAAATACTACTAGATAGTAAGCATTTAACTACGAAATAATATAAATAGTTTACAGGTATACAATGAACACTAGAATTATGAAAACCACTTATGGTTTCCTTCGGCGCTGTCAATGTCGAATTGTTACCACAGATGTGTTGTTTGTTCAAAACGAAGCAAAATGTAATCAGTACAATTCTTTAATTTTTTTGAGACTGGCTTAAGCTAAGTGGTTTCACGCTTGAATATCTGGGAAATTATCCCATGGAAATCCCGGTTTCCACCGCGAACGGAACGGACACATTAATGACTCCTTTAAACTCGCAAGCGCAAACTGCATACTTGTATTTCCACCAACAAATCGTTTTTGCGTTCCCAGAGCGAGCTCATTTTTACTCTTTTCACCCGCTGGGTCATTAATGTGTCCGCTCCGCTTGCAGTGGAAACCGGGCTTAATACCAAAATAAACAGTATCATTTCTGATTCCAAGAGGGCCAAAAGCCTGCTGGGCTCGCGGAAATATCGATATTTAGTCAGTACAAGTCTGACAGTCCTTCCCGCCCTGCCCTGTGTGGTAGGACTTATTTGATCACTTTACTACTTTTAAAAAAATTCTGATTCCAGACTGCAGCTTATTTCTGCGTCAATTTTTATCTAAATCTGTAACGGGAAAAAGTATCAAGCAGTTTTATTCACACAACCACAAGTCATCATGTACCTAGCCTTTTCTCAACTATATTGGGGTCGGCTTCCAGTCGAACCAGATGCAGCTGAATATCAGTACTCCTATCGGACCTCCACAACCCAGCAACTAGATAATACGATACCCCATGGTAAGACTGGTTGTTAGACTTTCGAGCTTCTGGTCAAAGATCTACAAATGACAGCCGGGACCAACGGCTTTACGTGCTTTCCGAGGCACGGAGGAAACTCACTATAACAGATGGTCACCCATCCACAGACCAACCTCGGCAAAGATCGGCCTGTGCGGCTGTAATTATTTAGCCACGAGCTTCACAAACCCACAAGTATACTCACAAAATGTAGATTTTTTATTTTGATCTATCTAAGATGGTAAAATGTAGCATATAGTTAACTTTAACTAAAAGTCTATGTCAAACAAAATGAAAAACTTTTTAATGATACCTATCGTATGTTTCAAGTGACAGTTTACTTTGAAATAAGAAACTGAAAAACGAAGCAAAAATATACGTACAGAGAAAAGATAACTCTAATTTTTCTTTTGCGTACACCTTTTTTATGTAAAATATATGTATATTTTTAGACCTAGATATCGGATACAACCCAAGTCCTATCGGTATTTCATTCCCGACCTTTACATTTTAGTCTTTCCATCGTATCGATAGTACGAATCGTAAAAAAATATTTCTACAAAACATATTTATTATAATAAACTAATCAATATTCTGGAAGCAAGCCAATTTTGGCCTTCTTCGGTTATAAAATCCGAGGGTCAGAGCCCATTCGTCCCCTAAAATTCGTACCCCAGCATAAAAGTTGTGGATTCGGCCCCTATATAGGTGCCCATTGGTCTCCTGGTAGGGTACCAATTAATATTTTGATAAAAAATATTATTTCTAAGGTACCCATTCGTCTCCTCTAATATATTTCAATATAAGTTAAAGATTCGGCACCTATTCAGGTGCCTATTGGTCCCCTGAGATAAAATTAGCTATATTTTACATAAGAAATGGTTAACAGAGTACACTCGTGAACAGTTTATTAACGGAATTAATTTAATCAATCATAACAGCTCATTGAAAAAAGAGCTATGTTGAATGATATCCGTCATGATAATATAACCTGTCGATAGGCTTACCATGCAAAATTGTCTCTCTACGAATGGCTTGTTAAAAATAACGGGTTACAAAATTAGATAAGGTGTTTTGTTTGTATGTTATGGCTGCCTCGGTGACATATTGGTTCTTGAAAGTGACTGCGAATACGAGACTGTTCAATGTGTCTTTGGTCTTTTATTAAATTATTGAAGTTCGCCTAACGAAATAAACTTTTTGTTTTTGTCACCGACTATCGAAAGAAATGTTTCTTTGTAGGTTATTTTGAAGTCGGTTACTTACATTTTTTTTTTTAAGTTTTTCATTTTATCCTTTTTAGTTTCACTATCCAACCCAAATTTTATGGGGCCAAATGGCAGATATACTTATATCGAACAAAAAAAGAATCATCGAAATCGGATCAGAAACCTCGCAGTAATCGGTGTAGACAAAGTTGAAAACTTTTTAGGTTTATGTTGATTTTTCAAAATGTGCTAGTCCGATTTCGATAAAATTTTAATGGGACCATTCCGAAAGTATTAAATCGCAAATCGGTTGTTAAACGACGGAGTTATGCCCGAACAAACATAAAAAACACAAACATCCGAATTGAGAACCTCCTCCTTTTGGAAGTCGGTTAAAAATAATGAACGTTCTAACATTAATTCTGTTTTGCTCCAAAAATTGCGTTAAAATTGGTAAGTACTCTCTGATATTGCATTATTTTGTAGATCTCTTTGACTGTACAAAGTACTAACAATTAATTGTTATTTTTGTTATATTGGTATTGATATTTGGTTATTTGTTTGTACACTGGATGTAAATTTATCTAAAATTCAGTTATATTATTACTGAGATTTTATTTAAATAGTTACACACAGTTTTATTTTACTGCATAAAGATTATTATATGTAGTAATCATATATTTTGCTGAATATTTACAAATGTACAAGAAACCAAAAGTTGATTAATTATTTTAAAGACTGACTTAATGCCTAAAACCTAGAGGCATTTATTAAACTTAATATTATTTGAAATAAACATGATATCTACCGAATTACTATATTTTTTATTTTACCCTTTTCTGCGCGACTGTACCAGGACTACCAAGCTGCAGTATACACATGTACATGTACTTATATTAGAAGAATGAATAAAAATAAATATTCTTCAGGGGACGAGTGGGCCCCTCAAAACTTCCAGGGTACGAGTGGGCACAGGGTGCGAATCTTAGGGTACGAATGGGCTCTGACCCAAATCCGATATTTCGATTCCTTGAAAGTTTACAAAAAATAGGTTAACACTACCACCGATTACTGGCTTTTTGCCAGCATTTCAACCTACTTACTTTTGTAAAATTGTTCCAAGTCAAAGTTTTAGTAAGGAGAATAATTTTAAGTAGCTATTATGCATTGCAGTGCCAAAAAAATTTATGGTAAAATTCTTGGTGCACTTTGAATAGATTAGCGCATTTATGCCTGACTGGTTGAAGAAAAACCTCTGCAAAATTATGTAGTTTGCTAAAAGTTTTTCTACAAACCGCAGTGAATAAGTTATGTCATGCATTTATTTAAATGCTGATTTGCTTGTTGACTATCTACTTATTCATAAATTCTTAGGCATCCTACGTAAGTCCTTTGCAGCTGTTAACAGAGGCAACTTCAGCTGACGACAGAAACAACTCCAGCTATCAACAGAGTAGCCGGGGTCGCGGGACTGTCTCATCAAGTAACCGTGACCCTGAAACGTAAAGGGCTATTGAAGGATCATCGAGGAATTTAATCAGTACCTACGAGTCTGACAGTCCCTCCCGTAGCGCCCTGATTATAACACGATAAAAAAAGCTATTAACAGAGTTCACTGTGGGACAGTATCACAGTCTGTAGTCTACAAGACCTTACTGGAGGATAGCTACATTAAACATTCTCAAACGAACGTAATAACATCAAAAAAGCTCAAAATCAGAGTCGTACCGTCGCCATGTGTGCGTAAATGGGCGCGTGCGTACGCGCATATGATCCTCTGACGGATATGTGCCACATGTTGAGATTTGTCGGCGAGCTTTGTACTGCACTGTATGCATGTGAACAGTGAGGCACAAAAGTCGATTGGCGTTTTGGGAATTTTGAAAATCATAAAACCTTTTTATGTTGTATTTATTTTCAAGAATTCCCAGAAATCAAAATAAGCTTTTTTTTTCTGCTCCTGCTGTTTTATTTGAAAAAAAAAATGTTTGAGACAAAAAAGCGAATAAACATTATTTTACAATAACTTTGTCACGGTACTTTCTAATAGGTACAGCAAACTTGGAAAGCAAAGTGGAATGGGAAGGTTTTTAGTTTGTATGAGTCTGACAGTACTCTACGCTCCACGTTGGGTGGGAGAAGTAATTTGAAAATTTTGAATCCTATTAAAAAAAGTAGTTCTAATACCCGACAATTTTTTATATCATCAAATAACTTCTCCTGCTTTGGGTGATACGGAAGATAGCGTCAAACTCAAGATTGCTTATTTGATTGCCAATCAAATTACAGCTTAATACAAGCTGAATGCTGTACACTACTTCTTATTTGACATGGGCTTTCATCTTACTTATAGTTATAACAAAATAAGGAATGTCGCTTGAAATGTAAAATATAGGAGGATTACCTAGTTTGCGTAGATACTATGTAAATAAAAGCACTTACATTATGTAATGTGGATCATAAAGATGATAAAATTACATTCGCTTTACAAGGTTTAAGTTCTTGATATACAACAGGGTTTAGTTTGCAAAGCTTTCGCCTGAAACATGGAGAGGTTTACAGCAATCTTTTACTCTTAAAACCACCTTTAATGCTCTTGCAATTGAGGTCTTCGCCTTTTGATGAGGAGCGGTGGTGGCCCAGTGCTAGCAGCCCGGACTGACGAGTTGTATGTCGTGGATTCAAACCCTGCTAGGCGTATTACTTTGTGTCATTTAACACCACTGCTCTCAAAAACGATGAAGTAAAACATCATGAGGAAACATGTTCATGCATGTTCTAGAATCGAAAATTCGAAGACATGGTATAGATAGATCTACGAACCAACAAAGGTGGTGCATTACAGGCCACTCTCTGTCACAGAGAGGAAGCCTGTGTCCCGGCAGTGGGTATATTAAAGGCTGATTAAGTTATGATATATTTAGTCCTAATGACTTTTTATCGTTTCTGTTTACATGACTGTCCAAAAAAGAGCGTTTCGGGCTCACTGTTTACAAATGTGGCCGACCATCAAGTCTGTACGTAAATTTCTAAAAATTACACAGCTTGATCTAAAAAACCACTCAGTAACAACGTTCTCCACGTATAATTCACTTGTGGCAGTAAGCAGATCAGATCGATCTCACATTAAAGCGTATTTTGGGAACGAAAGATTAATATTTTTTGGCATAAATTCAAAGTTTCCATCTGACGAGTGATGTTGGCCAGACGGCTATCTCGTTATTATAATTATAGGTTTTTTTCTCATTATTTTATTAGCATTACAAACTGAAAGTATTTAAGGTTCTGGTTTGTGTTACGTACCTTCTAGATCTATAAATGTACAACCAGTAGGTGATGCCCTAATACTTATGAAACCTGGAGTTTCGATCAACAGTTCGGACACACTCTAATCCGTGTCACTTATGGACACAAGATTTTATTAGGGACACGGAATAAATTGGTGGCAAAATAATTGCACAGTTGTCAAAACTCATAAATTGGATAATTAAGAGTAGGTTTCACTCAAAAGTTTCGGGGTAGTTTCGGACAGGTCGGATCTTCGTGGGCGGACTTCAAGAGTAGACCTCCTTTTTTGGAAAACTATTAGTAATAGAATAATTAATATACCTAAGGGAATTATAATAGAGATAAAAATCTGCATTTGTAATGCATGCTGAAAAAGCAAACGTTTATTATTATTTTGTTCTGTGTCTTATTATGAAGACTGACATGAGAAGCGACGTATCGCTTAAATTATGAAACTGGCTATGACTTCCTATGAATGTGTGAGTGTTTTTATCATGTGTGACTTAAATTATAATATGAATGGTAAGCAATACTATCACTTTTTATGTTATAATGATTACCATGGCGAAGGAATTAAAAAAAGTAATTGCGAAGGCCAGTTAAAAATAGTGTAGCTCCATATTGATTGGCCCAAGAAATCAAAACACAGGGAAAATTGGAACAGATTGTTTTCTTTTTAAATTGGAAGCTTTTGTCCAGTATCAAAGGCGAAACGAGGTTCCGAAGGCAAAACAACTATCAAATATTATAAAACTATTAATCAACTCAAATAAAAATAATAAGTTTATCACACCCGTTGATTATACAGATACATCAGTAACACAAAAAACAACAGTCAAAGAGCTTCTCAGTTAAAATGGCGATGATAGTGTAAATCACGATGATGAAGCAGTAATAAAAACAGTTACTTTAAGTATACTTATGAATAAGGAATAGTAGATTATTAACCAAGGGGATAAAGCAGTGTCTTCTGTCGCGGGTGACGATTTAAATCGCGAGCTTAACGAAGGACTCGAGATTTACTCCCGAGCGTAGCGAGGGTGTTAAAAACTTAAATCACGAGCGAAGCGAGGGATTTAAGACGTGTCCTGAGTGTAGCGAGGGATTTAAGTTCACCCAAGACTAAGACAGCTTTATCACCGAGGAAAATACTCTACTTTTCGTACCATTTGCGAAAAAATTAACACAATAATAATATGAGATAAGCTGCATTAATAAACATTAACATTTAACATTCACTTATTTATAAAAATAAATTAAAATAAACTTAACGTTTATGTATTTGAAGAAAACAAATATGCGGCAAATTCCTAGACTAATATTTTTTTGTCGGGAAAGCAAAGGCATCAAGCTCATACGGCCTTTTCGGTTTTCGTAATTTTATTGAATAATCATAACTGCTTAATAAATTCGTATTCCTTTTTCAAAAAGTTGTATAATGCTTTATATACAAACTCAATGGTGTAAAGACTGACGTAGTTCAGTATCGGTAAGTATTCCAAATTTAAATCACATTCTCTCCCTAGAGGATGAATGAAATTCAGTACAATTTTCTTTCCCTGTTTTTAACAGATTAAAAATGACTATTGTTATGTACGCTTTTTGTGGCATAGAATGTCACTTTTTTGAGCAAGTGGTACGAAAAATCGGTTATGACTTACCAAATCTTCAACTATGGTGGCTTAATCTCATAATATTGTATAGTCATATCTGAAAGAAAAGAAAAGATTTTATCAGTAATTTAAATCTATTTTTTTACTATTTATGCCCACACAAAAGGTAGGTATACAACACAGGATTTAGTTACACTAGATAATAATATTTTTTGCAAATATAATACAAGAGCCTACATCAGTTTATAAAAAACTGGAGTATCATTTGAGGATAATTTGGAAACTGGCGGATTTTTTGTGTTGTCTTCTCGACTGTCCAGACAAGATTTAGTTAATAGTTCCTTTTTTAGGGTTCCGTACCCAAATGGCAAAAAACGGAACCCTTATAGATTCGTCATATCTGTCTGTCCGTCCGTATGTCACAGCCACTTTTCTTCGAAAGCATAAGAGCTATCCTGTTAATACTTGGTAAGTAGATGTATTATGTAACCCGCATTGGGATTTTTACATAAACATAAAATAAAAACATATTTTGGGGGTACACCCCATGCTTAAAATTGAAAGAAAATGTGGGCTATCTATAGATAGGTCTCTAAAAATGATGTGGAGGTTACTAAAATTTTTTCTAAACTGAACAGTTTGCGCGAGAGACACTTCCAAAGGTGTAAAATGTGTCCCCCCCTATAACTTCTAAATTAAGAGAATGATAAAACTAAAAAAATGTAGGCGATTCCGACTCGCACTTGGCCAGTTTTTTTTAAAAAAGAAAGGATTTGAAGCTACCAAATAAAGAATGTTTTATAAGCCCCAGTAACTGGGTTTTAGAGTTCAGAAGCAGAGTTTATTTACGGCGAAAGTGGAAATTATTAACCACTAACTAGTTTTTTTCAGGCCGCGTAGGAACATTAAGGCTTCAGTCTTGGTTTGCACAAAATAGAATCGCGTTCAGCCAGTCGATCGTACGTCAAATTTCGGGCTCCCTTCCCGCAACCCCCCGCATACATCCTGCCTACTGAATTATTATAAAACAATTTTGATGCGGTAAGAACATTGCTCTACTAAGGATTATTTAAAAGGAGTTATAGAAATTGTTGCTTAATAAGGAGTTTTAATATGACTTGGTTTGTAATAATACGAGTATCACACAAGTGTTTTAATAATAATAATAACAATCGTGTTTAACTAATTAAACCTAAAAAAAAAAAAAGGTCAGTGCAGCAGTGATGCTGGCGAAGGAAGAGGCGGGACGCGTGAGAGAGAGGACAGCGTAAACCTTACATCCCAGCCACAGTGGCCATGACCATGTCACCGTGGGCGTCTACGCCCACGGTGACTCGGTCATGGTCATCTCTGGCCATCGTAAGCGCGTAATGGGCGACTCGCTGTCCGACCATGGACCATGTCCGAGTCAAGCGCTCTTTGTATACCCTTGTAAACAGAGAACGTAAAAGGCTATTGAAGAACACCGTGAATTTAAGTCAGTACAAGTCTGACAGTCCCTTCCGCTTGGCCTGGGGTGGGAGGACTCATTTGATGATTTTACCATGATAAATAAAATAAATATTAAAAAAAACAAAAAAACCCAACTGCGTAAAAAAACTAAAAAGAAAGAAACAAGCCCAGTAGTTTAGAATTCACTCATTCACACTCACAGTCGGGGCCCATTCAAATTATACCAATCAAATCATCCCAAGGGGCCCCGACTGTGAGTGTGAATGTGTGAATTCTAAACTACTGGGCTTGTTTCTTTCTTTTTAGTTTTTTTACGCAGTTGGGTTTTTTGTTTTTTTAAATATTTATTTTACTTTACTATTTTTGTTTTTTTTTTTTGCATTTATCAGTCCAAATTAAATTGAAACATATAAGTTATATATATATTTTGGTAAACCATTTTTAAAATCATTTGATTTGTCACCCCACTTGATAGAATGTGAGAGATTTAAAAAAAATATTTTTAGTTCGGAACCCTTTGCACGCGAGTTCGACTCGCACTTGGCCAGTTTTATGTACCCAGTGACACTCTCACGTTTAAGACGAATCTAACGACACCTCTCAAGTTAAACTCCATCAAGCCGTTTAGGCTGCAGAGCAACACAAAGAAATATACATACATACATACATACACTCGAAAAACATAACCCTCCTGGCGCAGTCGGGTAAAAAAAGTTATGGGCCATGCCCGGGTCGACGGCGCGTTGTGTTCTACGAGCGCCTCAAATAGCGTCAGCATGATGACGGGGTCCCCCTCTAGAGGGCTAAAGCCTGCTGGCGTCGCGGTACTTATCTCATTACCGTGACCCCGGAACATGAAAGGGTTATTTGAAGGACACCGTGGATTTTAGTCAGTACAAGTCTGACAGTCCCTCCCGCCCTGGCCGGGGTACCACAGTAACATCCAAGGACTGCACTCATTGTCATAGGCACAGTCCATTACCACCTGGAGACAGAGTAACCAACGCTATTGTTCCTTGCTGGATTTTAATGAAGGAGCAATGTTAGCGAACGTGAATGTGAGACAATAACTTGCTATCGTTAAGCAATTTGAAAAACAGGTTCAAACGATTTTCGACCTTATTGACATTTATGCAAAAACCGGATTTTAATGAAGGAGCAATGTTAGCGAACGTGAATGTGAGAAAAAACAAACCAAATTTTAAATGTTAATAAGGTCGGAAATCGCTTGAATCTATTTTTTTAACTTGCTATCGTTAGGCAATTTAAAAAACAGGTTCAAACGATTTTCGACCTTACTGACATTTATTCAAAAACCGGATTTTAATGAAGGAGCAATGTTAGCAAACGTGAATGTGAGAAAAAACAAACTAAATTTTAAATGTCAATAAGGTCGAAAATTGCTTGAAGCTGTTTTTTTAACTTGCTATCGTTAAGCAATTTAAAAAACATGTTCAAACGATTTTCGACCTTACTGACATTTATGCAAAAACCGGATTTTAATGAAGGAGCAATGTTAGCAAACGTGAATGTGAGAAAAAACAAACTAAATTTTAAATGTCAATAAGGTCGGAATTCGCTCGAACCTGTTTAGTTACTTCTCCATATCTCTGCCATATAGTATAATTATAATGTCCTCAGGACTACATTATGTTAACTTTATTTCAACAGAATCGGTTTACAACTGAAAATTCTGTAGGAAAATTGACAATTAATTCCTTTTTTTCTACCCATATAGGCCGCGTTTAGTTTTGATATTTAAATGGGACCAACTTTCAGATACACTACGTACAACAAAAAAAAATGAATTTTTGAAATTGGACCACGCAAGAAAAAGTAATGAATGGTCATAAATAAAATATATATATATATACATGTCGAATTGAGAACCTCCTCCTTCTTTTCCGTCGGTTAAAAAATATATTTTAATTTAATAAAGTAGAGCAACCTGAGATGCGTAACTGTGCGTAATCACCGTTAGAGCGAGAGGAAGGTGCGAGCGAGAGGGACCAATAAAAATTCGTCGTGGACCTCACGTCCGATCGCTCCGGCCGTCCACCGGCCACTAAGGAATTTCTCTTGCAATTCTCGTTTATAAACACTTTTTGAGAGGTTATTTGAGATATTTTTATTGTTGAAAAAAAGCGCTTTGGGTAAAAGTTTTTTTTTGTATTTGCTTTATTGAACAGTTGGCATCAAAATAATCTAAATATTACATACCTACGATGCATAGTTCTTATGAAAAAAACTATTTATTAAGAGATAAAATCCGAGAATTTTGATGATATTCTGCCATCTTAATTTAGAAAATGAAAGATAAATATAAAAAACTAATCAGCGCAGTTTGAAGACGAGGATATTGCGGTCATTATGCGCTGCTCAGATTTTTAAATTAATTCTTCATTGTCTCAGATTGAGTGCACCAACGTAACTCGAAATGATGTTGGGCAGGAAAGAGCTGATTTGAACGCTTGATTTACCGTATATAATCCACTTAAATCAACTTAAAAAAAATAACTAGCTGTTACTTATATTATGGTTATTTATGTGCAATAATAATATTTCAAGCTATTGCACTATTTTGTTCAAAAATCACAAACAAAGTTACGCAAATAATTCGGCGCGAGTGAATTTTACAAGACCTGAGCCTTAAGAAAGCTACATTCCACGTTAGCAATAAAATTGCTAACTCCAAAGCTTAGATTTTGATGAAATAATGAGTAAGAAACTCCATGGACACTCTTTTAAATCAGTCTGATATCCTTTAGATCATACTGATATAGGTTGTTGCCGGATTTCAGTAGATTTGATACATCTTGAGCTATGGAAAATTCTTTAGCATTTCATGAATCAGCTGATCAAGGACAGCGGAGACTTGCCTCTCTGCTCATGACGCATGATATCATAAATGTACGCAATGTATGTACTGAATGATGTCATTATCAAATGCCGACTACTATATCTAATTATAAAGGCCTGCAGAAGGCCGAGAGATTTGCGGGCAACCGATGGATGCAAGTAGAAGGTTGTCATTCGGCGCGGTGGTGTTAGAGCAGCCTTTGTTCAGCTGTGGACGTCTTCCGGTTGATGATGCTGATTGAGTAATACCATGCAATAGTAGTGAAAAGGGGAAGAGGAATGTAAGATTCGTTGAGGTATTTGTTTGGATCGTTTGGAGTTGAAACATTTATGCTATGGTATCCAAGAGCCCTCCGAGTTGAAGCTTTCATCAAGCATTTAGGGGACTCTTCGAATGAGACTGGGGCTGGTCTATTTCTTGGTTGAAGAATCGAACATTGCCACTTTCGATGGCAATGCTGTCATCAATATCGTTGTGGACACAGCGAATTTTTCGATGCCATATACCTTATTTGTTTTCCCACATTTTAATTTATATTGATAAATTTTTATTACAATCATGTTCATTCAAGACTGACGATGTTTGATTAGTAAATATAGAATTTTAGAGTGTACCTAATTATAATATTTTAACTACTATTTACTATATTTTCTGCCTATATATCTATCTGCTATTTACTATATTAATCTATTTCTCATATCATTAAGGAAAAACGAGTGAATATATTGTAAAATCTACAATACTACCATCATAATTTAGTCAGAAAACACTCCATTCATAAATTGCTCCGCATACTACGAAATAGGGCAAATGGTTGCCACGCGGTAAATGCTTGGTATTTCGCAATATTTCATAATGAAAAGGAGTAGGTAATGGCTCAAAAAGCTTCATAATTATATTATATAACCGTGTTCATTGACATTGAAGACTGTCGATTCATGATTGGGAAAGAAGTTTTTCTTTTAGAAACATTTTAACGCATGTTTTCCTTCTCAAGATGACTATGCAATATCGGACAATTAAATTAACATTTGTAACACTGATTGTCTAAGTATTGAGTATGTAGTTTCCGGTATTGTGATCAGCAGAATATTCTTGCTTATTATCAATTTGAACCGTGCCGGAATTCTTATGATTAAAAAAAAATCGCAGCCCCCAAATCTATGATTTTCTCCTATATCGTGCATTACACAAAATATAACCTTGAAGATCCAGTAGATTAGAGATCTAGAAGATTGCTTATCGTTTTCGATCTTTCTTGTCGCTAACGCTCAGAAATCTTTAATAGATTTCCAACTTTAGGCCCTAGGCTATAAAGTTGATGTCATGATTAATGAATGATGAATGATTATCGTTTGACTTGGCTAGGGGGGCAGGGCCTGTCAGTAGCCAAACGGCAAGCGTCAATCGTTAACGTTCAGCAGTTGCTAATACATTTTCAACTTTATACCCAATGGCATAAAGTTTAAAATCTAGTAAAGACTGCTGAGCGATAGCGAACGAAACAAACGAAAACGATCTGTAATCTTTAATATGGGTACACTACGATAATACGAAAAACTTTATTCCGAAATTCATAAATACGAATTTCAAAATACCGGTTTTCATAATTCCGAATGGTTCAAAATTCCTAATATAACAACTCCGATGGATCAATATTCCTATTTTAATAATTCCGAAATTTCAAAATTCCTAACGTTTATAATTACTATTTTCAAAATACCGAATTTCAATAGACCGAATATCAAAAATTCCGACTTAACATATTTTCCGAAACATGAAAAACACGAATACCGAATATTAAAATTCCGATTATTGGAATTCCGATTCGGGTCCGTCAGGTCGAAAAGTCCGAGTCGGGGTGCCTCAAGACACATTTTGCTCGCTATTGCATCCTGAGTAATAGCACCACCAAGGTGGTACAACGGAGCCCCGCTTCGCGAGGCTCCTATTTTTGTGAGCAAGGTTTAAAGTAACCTAACCAAAACGAAATGGATGACGCCATCCCCTTCGAACCTAATCTGTCCGTGTCGGGGTGTCCCCAGTCTCAAGCTCGCTTCGCTCGCTCTTACATCCTTGGTCGATTTGTTGACTACCACCTACCAAGGTAGGTCGACGGAGCCCCGCTTCGCGGGGCTCCTATTTCTGTGAGAAAGGTTTAAAGTAACCTAACACGAAGGGGATGGCGGGGTCTTTCAGACCCCGCCATCCCCTTCGAACCTAACCTGTCCGTGTCGGGGTGTCCCCAGTCCCGAGCTCGCTTCGCTCGCTCTTACATCCTTGGTCGATTTGTTGACTACCACCTACCAAGGCAGGTCGACGGAGCCCCGCTTCGCGGGGCTCCTATTTCTGTGAGAAAGGTTTAAAGTAACCTAACACGAAGGGGATGGCGGGGTCTTTCAGACCCCGCCATCCCCTTCGAACCTAACCTGTCCGTGTCGGGGTGTCCCCAGTCCCGAGCTCGCTTCGCTCGCTCTTACATCCTTGGTCGATTTGTTGACTACCACCTACCAAGGTAGGTCGACGGAGCCCCGCTTCGCGGGGCTCCTATTTCTGTGAGCAAGGTTTAAAGTAACCTAACACGAAGGGGATGGCGGGGTCTTTCAGACCCCGCCATCCCCTTCGAACCTAACCTGTCCGAGTCGGGGTGCCCCAAGTCCAGAGCTCGCTTCGCTCGCCCTTGAATTCTAAGTTCTCCTAATAACAATAAAAACCCTGAAGGCAAACAGTGAAAGTTAAGAGGATACGCCTCGCCACTCCGTTCCTACACGGGTTTAAATAACACTCTGGGAGTACGGTAGACAAAATTACGTGGAGCCGGTTTTGCACCAATTCGTTTCTGTCTATGACTTTGTGGAATGAGAAACGAAATTCCGATTTTCAATATTTCGAAAAAATCAGTTTATTCGGAATATTGAAATTCGGAATTTCGTTTTTCGGAATGAGAACTCATCGAGCATTACATTTTTCGAATATGTGAAAATCGGAAAAAGAAGAAATCGGACATACGACTTTCGGTCAAATAACTTTCGAGATTCTTAATAATAGATATTGTAATTTTTAGGTATTATGATATTCGGAGTTTTGAAAATCGGAATATCGAAATTCGGAATAAAATATTTCGGAGTATTTGGGTGTTCCCCTTTAATATACGTAGATTTTCAACTTTTTGCAATAAGATATAAAGTTGAAAATATATTAGCGACTGCTGAACGTTAGCGATTGTCGATTGCCATTTGGCTATAGGGCCTGATTCCACTCTACTTGGGTTCTGAAACACATTCCTTTCTACCTCTCCCAGTTTTTGGGTTATCATCAATGATCCTAACGAAACCTCGAAGTCGAGAAGGGACTGTCAGAGTCTTATGCCTTTGTCAAACTGAAAAGCGTGCCGAAGCGTTTTTGTTTGTAATGTATGGAATTGTTTGAAGCCTGTCACATAGACTATCGGACCGCTTTCGCTTTTTTATATGACAGGATTCGGATCGCATTCGCTTCGCCCTGTCTGTTTGACAGCTTTATTGACTAATTTGCCTTGTTCCTTCAGTTGCCCTTCGCGTTCCAGGGTTACGGTATCTTGCTTAGACAGTCCCACAACCTCGGCAGGCGTTTAAGGTCTATAAGGCCTTTTCAGTTTGCTAACAGCTCCAGGAGACGCGCGAGAAACATTAACACTACGCACCGTCGTCGTCGACCCAGGCGTGGTCCTTGATCAGACGGCGAGTTTATGAAGAAAGGAATGGCGAGTATTTGGTTACTCGCCATTCCTTTTTCCCCTATCAGACGTCGCGTCACAATTTACTCTTTTTTCTATACCTTTTTATCAACCTGGATTTTTACTGGCAACACTAAATCTTCCAGACAGCCTTGCCAGTTCAAAAAAAACTTTTTTAATTGACACGCCATGTTGGCAGACAGCAGTTGGTCCAAATCCTTTGATATCGACTCTGATCAAACGCAGACGGCTTCTAAAATAGCTGTGTTTATGGTAACTAGAATAGCGTAATGTTTCTGGCAAGTAATCTTTTACACGATAGTATGGGCGGCTGTGAATTTGTGAATTGTGCCCTAGCATAAATTCTATGTATTTGGCCGTACAGCGTACATACTTAAAGTATTACGGTGTTAGTTGTATAGCAAATGAAAAAGCGTCTCTAAAATACGAGCAAGGCACTAATTTTATTTTATCCATCAAATTATCATCAAAATCCTCATTTACATTAACGTAAAAACGTTAAAAAACTCGTGAAAAGGCCACTGTTGGCAGATGTTATGTTCATGGTTAGTGTCGGTAGATGGTGCTTTATAGAAAAGGGTGATGATGGTTAACTTAAAATTTAAATCAATAAACATTAAGGTTTAAGAGAGTGATGGCCAACCGCATGGTTGGCTTATTGGCGGAGTTATCGACTCCTGCGCCTTGTGGGTTGGCTTTATTATACATATTTGTATGATTCATATATTTGTTACTTGTTCTGTGTTTCGCTATTTGTGTATGTAAGTTTAAATGAAATTACTACAGTGAGGTTGCGTCCTTTCAAAAAAAGAAAAAGGTAAAGTGTCAGTATTGAATAGGTTACTTTCAGGCAGCTTCACCGTCGACATCTTCGCTTACCACCAGGCGAGTCAGTGTTCAAACGCGAGCCTATCGCTAAAAAACGATAATGGAATAGGTACATAAACACTCACATAATTTTATTCAATGGTGGAAATCAGAATCAACTGCGATCTTTAAAATATTCACTTGATTCATCCACCTTCATACATCTATTAAAAATATGAACGATCCCTTCCAAATACAGTAAGCTGACCTTTATAGATCCCCAAAATAATTGGCCATTGACCTCTTGAACGAAACGACTTCACCGCGGACCACCCTCATTCAATTCATCTAGTTTATAAATGAACTTAATGACCAAACATTAAAATGGCGGAAACACTCCAAATTCTTTCCAGTGACTCACTTGAAACAATGATTTCGTTAACAATGTTACCAACGTAAAATCTACTCTCTTCCTCCGTCAATGCAGATACGGTCTCGTACCACGGACTAGCAAGCGCAGCGTAGGACGTCCACCAGCAAGGTGGACAGACGACCTTATAAAGGTCGCCGGAAGACGCTGGATGCAGGTAGCTTCCAACCGGTATGTGTGGAGATCAAAAGGGGAGGCCTATGTTTAGCAGTGGACGTCCTACGGCTGAGATGATGAACTAATGTTATGTCCGTAAGTGATAAAGGGTAGGAAATGCCCGAAACTTTGGCCGAAGCTACGGGTTTCGTGCTTAGATAGTAGTACCTCAGTGTTGATTTAGATTGAGACATGCCTGTCAGAATATTGATAAGTATAATTATATGAACAAGGTATCCCTGTTAGATTTATTTGAGGTACATTGTTAAAGCATTAGGCTTCGACCGGATCGAAACGGTGCAAGTCATTCTGACGGAACTGTTTTGATTGGAGGTTTTACTCACAAACAAAATGATGAAATAGAAGAGAAAAACAACCTACGGCTAGTACAATAAATGCGTAGTTAAAGACAGAGAAATCAGAATTGAAGTTAATTTGAGGTATTTTAATATAGTGGATGATTATGATGATAAAAACGAAGTATAGAGAATAACTATTTGAAAGGCGTTGATACTGATTATGTCAAATTAAAAATAGAAAAAACTACACACATTCATTAATAGATGGAAAATGAAACCTAAATAGACAATGAAAATGAAGATAATTTTATTAAAGAAAGCAATTACATGTATTATGGTCACACATCTACGGATCGACCTAATAGGCAAGCGCGGCTTAACTTTGCAAATAGATCCGTATGACCGTAATTACTCACGAGCTCATTCATTAATTAATAACCGAGTAAAAAATATCCGTAGTGGTAGCTTTAATTAAAAGGTCAGAACCCCTAATACTAAATACTAGGAAATGTTATAGATAATCCACTACATATAAGCAGGATAATCTAGCTTAATACTAATGAGATTATCGGTACATAAGGACTAATGAAAAAGCAACTACGTTGATATTTTGTTCAGACCTTGTAAATTCTGTTTAAAACGACAGATAATTTAATACTCAAATCTTTTTTGCATTCTAAGATAATCTATAAAAGTTGGTGAAAATTAAGTAAGAGAACAATGTGGCTGTCGGACACGGGATTTAAAGAGAGGCAGATAATTATGTTTAGCAAAAAAAAAGCAGATATCTTACACAAAAGAGGTTGAACTGATTAGTCACAGTCATATATGTGGGAATATGATATCCACATACTCGCTTTGGATACCCGTCAAGGAAGATATCATACAACTGCTACTCTCAAAAAAAATGCCTGCGACCCAGCAGTGGATCATACTGATATTATTAACTTCCCAAAGATTCCTCTTGAAACAATAGCCTCAGAATATTTTTCATGTACTGACAATAGAACAATAAGCTCCCCATTTGATTACAATCCTCAACCACAAATCTTTAAATTGTAAACCCGAGAAGCACTTGACCTAATTTTGAAAAAAGCTTCAAGAATAATACGAGAAAGGTACAAGACAATAAAATGGAGTTTGAACAAATAGCTATGTACGAGAGACGTCAGATATAGAAAGGAAAACAGAATATATTGCATGAGCGATCGAGTCTGAATACGAAATATATTTTAAGGGTTTCGATTTTGAAATTGATTTTGAAGAGGCTTTGGATGTTGATACAGTTTGTAACATCAATAATATTTTTAGAAATAAACCGAGTGAGATAGATAATAATGCTTTGTAACTTGAAAACGGTAAAGAACCATAATTGATACTTAGAATGAAGATTTGAAAACATACCAACACTGGAAATTATGCGACGTAATCGCACTACCTGAGATAAAAGTATTTGTATGAATGCAGGGTTATTGACCATCTGTGTCCCAAATTCATTTAATAGGTAACATTTCCGTAGTGTACTAAAAAAAATATCCTCCTCACTAACTGTCACATTTATAATATTGTAGTAACACTATAGTTGCTAGACACAAAGAAAAAGCACATAATGAAGCCAAAGACAAAATTACTAATGACAGTAATCCAAATGACAATAACTAAGAAGCGTAACATTAACCAGACGATCGTCGGCAAATTAATCGCGATTGCTCTCCAGGGGCGCCTAAGGGTCTCCGCACACGGGCCACCGGGAACAACCACAAAATGCCACCACCCCGGCGCCTGCATGTTTACATTCTATATGGACTCGCCGCACACGGTTGACATCGGTGGCCACAAACGCTAAAAATCGTCGCTGCCTGCTTCTTGTAGCTTGAAACTGCCAGTAAACACCGTCATAATGCCACTCGCACGATTCATCACCCATCTATCTTTTATCTCAGTTGACCCGTTCGATTCGAAATGAAATGAAATGATATTTATTTTTGCAAGTAGGCTAATATTAACACTTTTAGGTGTTTCGTACCTGACTACTCTGAGAAGAAACAGCCGAAACAAACTCAGAGGTCACTCTCTTTTAAAGTCCAGACATTAAATTGGTAGTCATACGAGGGCCATGTAGGTTAGCGAAGGTAATGCACTTAACCATGTAGTCTGTTGATGATCTTCTTCATCAGAATAATGGTACTGCGCACATCAATGGCTGCTACTTTTTGACCTATGCGGTCAAAAAGTAGCAGCCATTGACTACAAATGTCGTCCACTGGCTACAAGGGGTTGCCGCGATTTTCAGCTACCTTTGTGGCCGCTTCTAACTTCTTGTAGCAACGTATGGCCCGTGTGCGGCAACCCTAAGGCGATTGGGTCTCCGTAAGGAGTAGTTACTAGTTCTGGCTAGTTCGATAGTAATGCTCATTGGCACCTCAGGGACTGTCCAGGGGAGTGTTGCAATCAACTTGACTTGTCGTTGTCTGGTCTGGTCAAGGTACTTACTGTTTTGTTTGTTTGTCACGTATGTTTTCGTCGACCGATTATGGAGAATTTGGAAACCTGATTTTTCCAAATTTGCCGGAATATTCTAAGATGTTACCTTTAGGCGATCGAAGAAACATAGTCAGCCTTACTACAAAAACTTAAACATCTGTTGAACACTTGTCTAAAAAAAGTGTGACTGCAAAACGGACATACTCTACGTCATAATCTATCATTTTTTAGACAAGTGTTCAACAGACGTTTAAAAGTTTTTGTAGTACGACGGAAAGAGTTTACTCAGTAGGTAGATGTGAGACTGACAGTCTATCTTTTTGCCCCAGAAGAAGTAATTGTGATTTGTCACCTCTTATAGAAAACCGTGGTGGTGTTCAGAACATAATCAAAATATCAAACAACAGAGTGTCCCTAAGTAACCATAAACCCGAAAGCCAATTAAACTTAATGGCAATTGCTTTCAACCCGTTTTATTTTTTCAACAAACTTCATCAAGATTCGCATGAGCTTTTCGGTTGCTAATGTCAATCCAATTCATTTTTGACGATTTTATTTCAATAGGTGATAGATAACAGATACATAAATGTGTGTTAGGACTCAGGGCTTTATAGGAAGGAACAGAGTGGTTTTAGTCTGCAAGGGTCTTATAGTTCCATCCGCTCCACCCAGGCGGGACTCTATTGATGATTATTAAAAAAATAAATAAAGCTCTCTGTTTTTTTCTCCGTATCTCATTAAGTAATTTCTTTAGCGTGGTAAAATTATCAAATGAGTCCTCCCGTTCCGCCCCGGGGCAGGACGGAAGAATTATCAGACTCGTACTGACTAAAATCTACCTGGTATTTTTTTATGTACTCCATAAGCAGGACCACAAAATTATTAAGTTTCATACAACTGCCTCAAAGATACAAAGAATACAAAGACTCACCAACAACACTAAAAACATACCTCCATTTTGCTCGAATAAATATTTCAATTCTACCAAAACTAAAGCAGAATTTTCAACGTAACATGAAAACATTTAATTTTATGCTCACTACTCTTGTTGCAATCATAACCATTACTCCTTGGCTCAGGTTTAAAAATAAAATGCTAGTGCCGAAAAGCTGGAAGAGGAAAATTCTAGATCATTTTAAGATGTAGATGTTTATCTTGAAAAGAACTTGGAGGTGCAATAAAGTCAAGTTTGCAGACATGAAAAGATAACATAAACCGTATCGGGTTTTAAAGAAAATTATTTTGACATTTGGTTGGGTTTGTTTTATTGGTTTGAAACGGGAATCAGAATGGAAGCTATCGATTTTACTGAAGATTTTGTCTTGAAAGTAGGATTATATGTTTTGAAACTTGAATATAAATACTATGTAATAATTTGATATTCAAATAAATCACGGATGATGGTGATGTATTTGAATTTCAAATTAATACAAGGATTGCTCTAATGAATGAATGAATTGCATACATTCAGCTTTAATGCTAACTGGTATACAATGACCCTGGAACGCAACAACAATTGAAAAAAACTGGTTAGATTTTAGTCAGAACGAGTCTGCCAGTCACTTCTACTCTAGCGCCAGACTCATTTGGCAATTTTCTAAATCCAAAAAAAAATGGGATGCTCACATATCAACAGTGAATGAATTTTAATTCATCAACAGTTTAACACTTAAACAAAAACAATTGAGGCTGCAAAAAATTACATAATTCCTCTGTTGCATTACTACCACTCTCTCCACGTTTTCTAACACCTAAAACTCATTTAACAAAATTCTAAAACCTAAATAAAACTTCAACCACAAAATCCTCACAGTAACGGTTAGAGAAATAGAATAAATCCCACATCCTTTGCCAATTTTAGATTTAACATACCAAAGCCTAGGGGGACGGTAGATAATATACCAGTAAAACTCTATGCCATTCTATAGGATTCCATTTTGGATTCCTCTCTAAGCCGCGATGGATTCCCGAGGGAAGTGACGTCATTCAACCTCGGAAATAGGTACACGTGACGTCACTTCAGACATACACATGCATCTCTAGTATAGCTAGAACTTTCATTGTGCTGAAAGTCTATGCTTGGCTAGGTCTGGTTATATTGGGAAGTATGGTTTCATGTAACGTTGTGTGTACTTAAACAGCGTTTTGATAGCGTTTTTCGGTTTTTGCTGTCATGTTGGTAGAAGGTTTAGGAAACGTTTTTCCAGCATATGTCTCAAGATTTCTAGCGTATTTAATTAATACGCTACTACTATTCTACTTATTTAATACTGTAACGTTTTAAAGAAGCGATTGAAAAAAAGTTTGACGATTGACAAAATTGTTGAAGGAAAAGTTAATGAATTTGTAATAAATAGATTTATGTGTTAATAAACTGATAAATAAGAAAGTAAAATTTTAAAAGGTTCCTATTACACAAAGGTACAAAGTCCACGTAAAAAAAAACTATAATGAAAATACTTACAAAAACAAAAATATTGATCTTATTGGTGATAGACCCCGATACAGGAGAAAAAAAATAGAAATAAGGAAGAGATTTTGATATTGAAAAAAACGTTTTAATAAGATCACATCCACAACACATCAGGATATAATTATTATTACCAAAACTACAGGGTGGAGGGTTCTCGTCGAGAACCTCTCGCTCAATTAAATAGCTGAAATCAATTTAAAGGCCCGTAATTCCAACTCGGCCATCCGTGTTTAACAGCCACTTACAGGCAGCTACTTTTTTTCATGTGAGAGATCCGCATCCGGGATTTTTTGGGGCGAAAAAACGTTTAAAAGGAAAATGTCGATATATCTTTCGTGAGTTTTTGAAAAAGCTTTTCTTGCGAGTCGCGAATGAACAGTGTTCAGTGAAAAATAAATGTGTCTACTATATAATGTATGTTTTTTCTCTGAGTTTATCTTGAAAATTACTTACATTGGTAAAGGAAAACATTGTGAGGAAACATGGCCCTTTAAGAAATTTCTATATGTATAATACAAAAGCTGCAATAAGTTATGAAACAGCATCAGAATTTATAATTTAATGTAGTTTAAAAGAAAAATACTGGAATACAGACAAAAACCGATTTTAATTTGTTATAAAATCTGTTTGTAAATGAATGTAATGTAATTAATAAATAAATAACTAATAAAAGCGGTACAGTTTAGTAAATTGCAAGAATTTTCAGATAAAGAATTTGCAATCCTATATCATCATTGTTAAAAAAAAATTGCAATATAATTAATACGTAAAGGTAAAGAATTATTTATTGTAGTACAAAATATTATATAGAAAATGCAAAGTAAGAACAACAGAGACAAAAAACGTGACTAACATTTGGTGTAGGTAATTAAATTATCAGCAGGTTAATGAACTCAATTAAAAATAGGTCTCGTAGAGTCATTGTTCCTATTACTTTTAATCTATTTGGAGCTTGTTGCCGTCTGTTCAAATGGAGCCTAAGGCAACTCGCTGCCCGACCATGGACCATGCCCGGCGGCGCCCGGCGCGTTGTGTCCCACACGCGCCTCAAAGAGCGTCAGCATACTGACGGGGCCCCCCTCTCAGAGGGCCAAAGCCTGCCGGTGTCGCGGGATTATTTCCTTACCGTGACCCCGGAACATAAAGGGCTATTGAAGGACACCGTGGATTTTAGTTAGTAGAAGTCTGACAGCCCCTCCCGCCCTGCCTGGGGTGGGAGGACTCATTTGATGATTTTACCACGTTAAAAAAAAAAATGGTTCAAAGCCGGGTGGCATGACGATGGCATGACAGAATCCGGTTTGATTCCTGGCCAGGATTATCAATTTTTCTAAAATGCAATGATGCAGTTTTAGTTTTCGTCAAAATTGGCTTCGAGAGTCCTTTCAGTATTTTTTGAAAATCCTCATAGTTTCGGAAATAGTCATCCACGTCCCATGGAAAAATTCACCCTGTATGTTGATATTACAATTATTGTGTATAATAAACAGTGATTGGACTAACTGTGTGCTAACATACCTAGGTACCTAAAGCTTGAAAAAGAACAGAGACAAAGTGGAGACGCATTACGAAAAACAAAAACAGGATTATTAATCCGTTTGGGTAAAATTAATAACAGTAAACTGTGCGTCGCCGAAGTCGTCACACGAAGCTTTTCTGTCAAAAAAGTCCTTTGAACAATCACTTATCTTTCTTTCCCTTTATCAAATCACATCAGAACGAATCATCATAGGCCTCTTTGATATCAAACAAGATCTGTTCTAAATCAACAAAAAAATCGTGCAAATAAATACCTTGGCCAGCGTCAGCGGTTTCCATAATGATTTCGTCATGATGACGATGAAATCGTCACTCGGTGATGTTTCAAATTTTTTGTTAATTTCGTCACTGAAGTGAAGAATTTACACGTGTCGGTACCAGTTTGTTATAATTGGACGCCATTTTTGCATTTATTAACATTTTAGTGTTGTTTTTTGTGATTTTCATAATTTTTTTTGGGGGTGTAAAATTATCAACTGAGTTAAACATTTGTCAAAATATTTCTGTCTAAAAACCACTTATTCCTTCACATGCTCTTTACGTTCTAGGGCAGTGAGGCCAATGAAGCTTATACTTTCTTTTTGTTTGATACAGGCTTTAATTTTGGACTGTATTAACGAGACAAATTATGTTTGTTTTGTATTTCACAGAGAGTTCAACTACATCTTAAGAAAATAAAAGAACTTAAACGATGTCCTAATGAAAACCTCACTGGGTTTTATGTGGTTAAAAATACAGATATTTGTTTTCTATGCTTGGAAAATTGACATTTTCACAAGCAAGTGTTAATAATTATTTGCATTGAATGAACCTATAAATATTTGTCCAGTTTCAATTTTGTGAGAAAAAATTTGATTTTAATATTTTCTATGATAATAATAATTCATACAAAACAATAATTAGAATTCTATAAATAGGTACACTTATTTAAGATAAGTAGGTGTCGTACATCACGGAAAGTTCGTGATATTATTAAACTTCAAACTTTCGTACATATTTTTTTGTTTTTCCTTCATAAAAGAAATAAGTGAGTGGGACATTTTCCAAGGTTTTCTAATCAAAACTTATCTCAACTTGGAAGCCGCCTTGATTGCCAAAAAAATACTGAAGCGTTTTAAATGTAAAATATATCCTACTAATAATAAATGCGAAAGTTTGTGAGGAGATATATATGTGTATGTTTTTTACTGTTTCACGCAAAAACCACTAAACGGATTTGGCTAAAATTTGGTACACAGATAGTTTATAACCTAGATTAACACATAGGATAGTTTTTATCCCTATTTTATGTTCCCGTGGGGTAATTTTCGAGTTGTAGCGGGTGAAGCCGCTGACAACTACTAGTTCTTCATATTACTAAAAAAACTACATTTTAAGAACTTTACTGAAAATTCAGAAGATTTTTCAGAAAAAAATCCTATTTTATAAAGAGTCTCAGTCTCTTAGTCTGTTTTTTTTTTATATTTGGAGATCTTGTTTGATCCCTATCTCGCATGATGGTAAGCAATGATGTGGTCGACGCGACGGTGAAGCACGCTTGCCTAGAAGTAACCTGTTCACTCTTGACTAAAGACCTTTATCCTGGGTCGTAGGACTACTTCATCAGGTAATCGTGACCTGGACCGTGAAGGGCTATTGAAGGATCAGCGAGGATTTTAGTCAGTACAAGTCGGACAGTCCCTCTTGTCCAGTCTTGGGTGGTAGGACTCTTTTGATGATTTCACCATGATAAGAAAAGAACCTAATCTTAAATTTACTAACCAACCTAAAAAGTTCCCACAGCTGGGATGTAGGGATTCTCTATGGGAGTGAGTGGACTGTATTATTTCATAACTGTTATGAAATGGCTGCGTTCAAACCCACTTCCTGATAGGAAATGCTTCAGGCTGGGTTCAAACCAACAACCTCGTAAGTCGTGGCCATTTCTCTCCTCACCTCCACTGCTCCATAAAAACCCTAATGCCTTTGTCAAACTGACAGACGAACCGAATGCGGGGCGTAGCGTTTTTGTTTGTAATGTATGGAATTGTTTGAAGCCTGTCACATAGAGTATCGGATCGCTTTCACATTTTTATATGACATGATTCGGTTCGGTTCGCTATCGCCTGTCTGTTTGACAAAGGCCTTACTGTTATGCCTTTGTCAAACTGACAGACGAACCGAATGCGTGGCGTAGCGTTTTTGTTTGTAATGTATGGAATTGTTTGAAGCCTGTCACATAGAGTATCGGATCGCTTTCGCATTTTTATATGACATGATTCGGTTCGGTTCGCTATCGCCTGTCTGTTTGACAAAGGCCTTAGGGCGTTTTCGCACTACGTCCGATCCGAATCCGATCCGAACCCGTGAAAATACGGTCCGTAGTGTAGCCGTAGAACTATTTCTATGGTAGTTTACGCACTAGATCCGATTTCCGTCATATGATATCTTTGCGTCATCCGAGAATCTCCGTTTCGGAGAAAAAATGACGGACCGAAGTAGCCATAGTATAATTTTCGTATGTATGCTCGCGCACTGCGTCCGAGTTGAATCCGAGCTGCTTACGAGCAGAGAGGCAGCGGGGCGGGCGGGGGGTATGCGGCTGGTTGTCAGAGATGGGAGTAGATTTTTTTCACGGGTTCGGATCGGATTCGGATCGGACGTAGTGTGAAACCGCCCTTACAATGTAATTATTATTGAGGCAGTGATCTAAAATATTAGGTAACTACCTAGCTATTCCTCGTGTTTCTACACCCGCTGCTTGGTTCCTTTTTATCGTTGCGTGATGTTATATAGCCTATATATAGCCTTCTGAAATATATAGACTATCCAACACAAAAATATTTTTTCTATTCGAAACAGTAGTTTTTGAGATAAGTGCATTCAACCAAACAAACTCGTCTGGTTTATAATAATAATAGCCTTTATTCAGACATACATCATATTGCATTACCTACATGATAATATAATTATATAAGTATTATTTTTAATTCAATTCAATTACCTACATAATTTCAACATTAAACTTTAATTGATAATTTAATTATTATTTATTTATTTATAATACTTGTGATTATTTATTGAGTTTAAATCCATCTGTGTGTCTTTTGTTGGCAAAGGCCTCCCCCAACTGTCTCCATCTTTCTTTTATAATAATAGTATCTATAGATTAATTAAGAAATAATAATGCTGCAAGCCATAAAGTCCTTGGTTCGGACCTTGAGTAGTGCAAAACAACTAGGGTGCATTCACAAGGGAACTAAGTTTCCGGTCTTAGCCACCGGTCACAATAAGTTTGCTGTTAACTTGCAGATTTAATTTTTATAGTGCTTTTCTAGATTTCAATTCGAACAGTTATAATGTTTTAGCTGTAGCATTTTAAAACCGATACAAAAACCCATCCTCTGTATTTGAAAAATCCTAGATTTATTTTTAATAAAAAATACCTTGATATATTTCATTAACTGGCATTAAAATATTTTCGATGGTATGCTCAAATACCGAATCCGATACCGATACCAGAACCGATAAAGAAGAAACTTCTATCTGAAAGTACCTTTAGCTAGAACTCCTATTTCAGATTTTCAGTGCTATAAATCATCCTGAAATTGGAATTCTGTCTGATAAATTGTGCTTAAGCGTTTATTCCCGAAGTTGTCTTTAAGTTTAAGAACTGTTTTGAATACGCCGATTCTTCTCCAAGTAAAACTTTGGAATCGCTTACTTCAGTACTACGAATAAACTTTAGAGTTTAAGTTGGTTGAAATAATATTTTATGAAGAGAACTGTTCTTTAGATTTATTCGACGAAGTTTTAAACGTAAATGAAAACTTTTCTTCTCGATTTTTATGACGTCTGTTTTTAACAACGAACCTATTTTTGAGAATTTTGTTTTAATTAGACCGGAAACGCTTTGTTTATAGTTCGCACCTAACATTCTAATTGTTTAATAAAATTTCACTCTGATGTTTACAAGAAAAAACTAAAAGAACTCGTTAATTCGTGTTCTAGGCTGGCGTCCAATTATCGGGTGTGGGCGAGTTCGACTCAGAACTGAGTCACTCATTTAACATAACACGATCGAAACAAATTAACACATATTAAGTTAACGAACGAAGATTTCAGAGACGACCGCGCGCGATGCCGTCACGTGGGCTACTGAGTCTATTCGTTCCATGTTCCTCTTTATAAACCATCGACAAGGGGTTGCGCGCGCACAGACAATAAAAACTAAATGCTAGCTCGCCCCATAAAGTGTCCTCATTAGAGAAAGGGCGCGTCGGCTATGTACACACTGGTTTATTGCAGGTGGACACCACACCTCGTTTGACGATCATCTGTTTATTTTAAGGTCATTTCTTGTCTTTATCGCTTTTGTAACTTATTTGAACAGGCTAAGGGCAGTTTGGGCAGGGTAATAATGCGACGGATTGACCGATTATAGTGCGCAATACAGTTATATGGGTGGCGCGCCCCGTTAAACAAATGTCGAAGAAAATAGGTAGATGTTGGAATTGTTTATCGTCGGCCGAGGGTGCGGCCGGGCGGGGTTGCAATCGCGATACGCCCTGATTTATCAAGGTAGGTAGAAAATGGGTAGAAAAAAATTAGACCTCACAAATTGGAGTCGCCCCATTTTATTTTTATACCGCTTTTTTATCGCGGCCGTGTCAATCTGTACCCCTTTTTAAATATTGGATGCGACAGAGACAGCATTTCACCTTTTACGTAAATAGATTGGGACATTCATTTGGATGGTTTTATTTAGCAATTTGTTATGTAACGGTTTTATTAAATGCACTCTCGTTTAACTGTTTGCTCTGTTCATTGGAACTTTAGTATCCAAATACTGAAATTTTTCAGGACTATTCAGGCGTTTTTATAACTGTGCCTGCTCACCTACCTTTGTAGAAACATTTACATAGATTTCATAGTAACATCTATGTATAGGATGAGCAAAAATATCTTCCTGCAACTTCTAGTAACTATAGTAAAAAATATGAACGTCATTCTGTCACTTTTCATTATTTTTGATAGATGCTTTATTACGATGACGCATAACTTTAACATCATCAATTATGTTG
Organism: Agrotis clavis; assembly: GCA_954870645.1. Taxonomy (NCBI): domain Eukaryota; kingdom Metazoa; phylum Arthropoda; class Insecta; order Lepidoptera; family Noctuidae; genus Agrotis; species Agrotis clavis. The sequence continues at coordinate 3,178,231 of OX940943.1, forward strand.
CTGAGGCGTCTATAACGGTCAATTACAAAGGAAGGTACCTTTTTAAAACAATGGTCATTGGTCACATTGCAAAGAAACCCTACGATTTAAATGAAAACAATAAGAAAAAATCATTGCCCAACCAAAGTATCAAAGAAAGGTATTCCCAAAAACGTGATTTTTGAAATAAAATGTAGAAATAAAGAAATAACTCGCCATCGTTCCTAAAATAAAGGATTTGTTTGGGAATTTTACTTTGACATTTCATCGAGGGGTTTTCCTGAAACCTTTTCGGACCCGGGTTCACGTTTTCGAGAAACCGGGTTTAAAAAGGTCAGATCCTGAAACTCGTGAGTTTCATACCTTCTGCTTTGTTGTGAGTTAGAAACAATATTCTGAATTCGAATTTTATGCAAATTGTTTGGAAGTACTTTTGCTCTTGTTGTTACTTGATTAATTGTGATTTTGTTGCGATGGCAGGTTGAGAGGCCAAACCCGGATAAGTACCTACCAATGTGCGTTTTTCAATACAAATGTGCTTTCTAATGGTAGCCATACACCATCCTGCCTATCGAACGATCGATTTGACGCTTGCAATTGTTTCAAATTGGCAGTTCGTCCATATACACCAGACACCATACTGCCTATCGTACGATCGATTTGACACAACTTCAAATCTGCAGCAGCGATGCCAACTTAGCAACTTTATAGCTAGATCTAGCTATTATTCGGTGACCGATAGCTACAAATTTTATAAAAATTGTAGCTGTCGTCACCGAATAATAGCAAAATGCATCACTGCTGCCGATTTGACGTTGTGTCAAATCGATTTGATGACCTATCAAATTGGCATGTCATGCCATCAAATTGGCATTTTTAAACAATTGCAATTTGAAACAATTGCAAGCGTCAAATCGATCGTCGATAGGCAGGATGGTGTATGGCTACTATAAGTTATTGTTCAACATCACTGACATTAAATTTAATGAAGAAAGACATGAGGAAAACTGGACTTATATGTATTGTATTTACTCAATATATCAAAATAAAGCCATATCAGTGGCATATGTGGGTCTAACAACCAGTATTACTACATATAGGGTATGGTATTACTGGGTTGTGGAGGTCCGATAGGCAGTCGCTCCATGTAAAATACTGACATTCAGCTGCATCTGGATTGACTGGAACCCGACCCCAATATAGTTGGGAAAAGGCTAGGCAGGCAGGCAGAGATGATATGAATTGTTTATTTAAAACAAAAAAACCAAATAGGTAAGTCTCCTATTTCATGGATACGTTTACAAACATTATAACACACATACACAAACACCCAGACCCGGAACAACACAATAAGTAGGTCATTTTTTTTTTTTTAGCTTGGTAAAATCATCAAATGAGTCCTCCCACCCCGGGCAGGGCAGGAGGGACTGTCAGACTTCTACTGACTAAAATCCACGGTGTCCTTCAGTAGCCTGTTATGTTCCGGGGTCACGGTAAGGAAATAATCCCGGAGATCGTCTGCTGACGTCCGACGCCGCGGGCGCCCAAAGTAAGTAGGTCATACAAAAATTTCTTCCTTACGAGGGTCGAACCCACGACACGCTACACAACAGTTGATTGCTCAGCCACTGCGCGAACTTTGCCATCAAAAATTAAATCTGAAACCAGATGGTGGTTCTCACATGGAAAATTGTTTTTATTTTGAAAATTTTGATTTTATACGCCAGCTTAGTTCTTACTTTAATTCATGTAAAACATGGAGTTCTAAAACAATTTGAAAAACGATAAATCTCTAATGTATCAATCAGTTTTGGACATTTTGGCACACTTTTAATCAAAACCGATACCTAATGGAAAAATATAACCGATCACCTGCCCACATTTCAATTAAACTTTTCAGAAATTGCGAGGGTTGTATTGAAATCGTATCTCTGAACCCACGGTTTATTGATACAACCTTGGGCGTAAGACTTGCAATAGAGATATTTTGGCTAAACAATGAAGATATTTACCGATTCCAATGCTGAATTTAATGCCGATTTGAATACTGATATTGATACCAATAATGATACCGATACCAATAACGATACCTGTATCAAAACTGATACCAATAACGATACCTGTATCAAAACTGATACCAATAACGATACCAATACCGATATCGATACCGATATCGATACCACAACAAAAAACTTAAAAATATCAAAAACAAGACCACAAAATTTCAATGCCCACGTTACACAGATTTTCATATCAAATTTTACAAGAGAAAAAGGAACTGAAAAAAAAATTGAATTAATTACGCAAAAACCCGAGCTTCGCTGAAATTTCTGACAGTTTTTGTCCACCAAGTGAATAACTTAAAAACCACTTTACCGACTAGCTAGCTAGATTAATTACTTTAATGGAAATTTTATTGGAATCAAATTAAATTCCAAGCGAGCTTTCAGTTTCTGCCATTTTTTGTGGACCGCAGTACCTTTTGTGGTTATAATTGAGTAATCCTGTCGTTCTTAGTAAAAATACGTTGAAATCCCTTTTTTGTGTGCCCTCAGTAACAGTGGAAGTGGAACAATGAGAATGAAAGAAAAATGTTTATTGTGCCGAAATTGAAGGAACTAACATCATTAAAGAGGTAAAGTTTGGAAGTTAGTAGGTAATCTTCGTGGTCACAGGACTTGTCTTTAAAGGGCACCGTGGACGTGGAACTCATAAGGGCAACTGAAGGAATGGGGGAGACTTTTCTTTTGACCCTGACCTTGGCTCATTCTAACAAACGAAGAATTTTTAAAATCGGTTTTTTCGTCATAAAAAATCCGACAAATTTAGAATATGTCCTCCTTTTTTGAAGTCAGTTAAAAAACAAAGAGTAATCTTTGGAACATTAAACTGCTCCATTCTAGCAATTTCTCCTAAATCACCCAGATCTGTCACAATCACTTGTCTTCATCATCATCTGCCGGAAGACGTCCACTGCTGAACAAAGGCCCTCCTTCTTTTGAAATAGCAAATCATCAAGTGGGTTTTCCCTGTTAAACTAGGTTTATAGGTTTTCTTTTTTTCAAAAGTAACTCTTAGGCGCCTGTAACTTTCAAACTATTATAAATTTTGAGAAAAAGAAAACCTGTAAACCTAGTTTTTTACTGTGTTAGAAGCATTCTAAAAAAACATTGAGATAGGATAACATTTAGGGGTAGGAAAACGTTTTCTCTTTTAGTATGGACGAGCGCTCGGTAGACGATCCTCTTAAAAGTGCACCATAATCCTTCGATTGTTCTTCACGTTCCGGCATCATGATAAACTGCTAAAACAGTCCTACAACCCCGAGAGACGAAATTATTATTCATTTTATTAATTAGCCTGTACTGTCACACTGCTGGGCAAAGGTCCTTCTAACGTTTACGACTCCTGATCCCATTCTCAAGGAAGACATTCAGTTCATCCCACCATCTCCTTCGAGGTCGAAATTATACCGTAACTAGCTGTGCCCGCGACTTCATTCACGTGGATGTCGGAACATAACAACGTATTTTTATAAAATTGACAAAGTTTCATACAAACTTTCATCCATTATTATATTCCCTTGGGGGTAGAATTGATCAAAATCCTTTCTTAGCGGATGCTTACGTCATAACATCTACCTGCATGCCAAATTTCAGCCCGATCCGTCCAGTGGTTTGGGCTGTGCGTTGATAGATCACTATGTCAGTCAGTCACCTTTGAGTTATATATATTTAGAAGATCTAGATGAAATTGTAACAACGATCCATAGCAGGGCTCAAGCCTCACAAGCTCTACACCAGCTTCCGTTCATTCAACCGCTTCTAACACAAATCTATACAAATATCAAATTACAATCACCCAACAATAATAACTGTAGGGGTTTTTGATCACTCCTACACTTGGATGATAAATGATAGATGACTGCTGATATTGATATAGGCAGAAGGATCGCGTAATAAATGATAAACGACACAACCTTCTGCGATAAGTATTTAATTGATACTTATTGATAGAAATTATAAGGTGCAGTGATACATAATGCTAAAGTAACAGTATAAATACGATACAAAAGTGCTGACGCGCGCCGCGGCGCTAATTATGTATATAAAACAAAATTAAACCTGTACAGTTGTCTGTACATGCTGCCACAGGCGCAAAAGAAGGAATACATAACTAAAATAACTAAATTGATTACATAAATCGAACCTCTAACTTTCACATAAAGGTATATCAAACTTAATAGACTGCAAGTTAGGGGTTGATGTGCTCTCAGTGATCCGTGGGGCAGGCTGCGGCTTGGTCTGAAGTCCTGCTAATTCTAGACTCGTCTCCCGTGTTGGCTGCTGCCTCCTCTTCCTTCGGATGTACATGACGACTAAAACAAAGCCCGTCAGGATCGCTCCGGCCACCAGCAAGTAGAGCACGCTGTATTGATGCACGTCGTGGACACTGATTGTCTCGGTCGATTGTTGCTTAAGATCATCTATTTCAGATCTCAATTGTTTCCATATAGTGTGATGATCCTCTGGTACAAAAGGCTCAACAGAAGAAATGCTTGTGTTGACTATTTCATTGACTACAGACATCTGTGGAAGCTGCATCTCTTCTGCATAGTAGTCAACGTGATTGATGAAATTCTTATGAGAGTAAATCTGGAAAGACTCTCCTTTAAGTGTGCATCCTTGACAAAGGCTAATTATACCATTGCCCGATAAAGTTTTTACTTCCGTGCTGCGTGTGCTAAATATGCGGACAGTGCATTGCTGACAACATTGATACAGCCAGTCGTTCGGGCGTCGTAACTTGATCCACTTACTTTCACACTTTGATTGTTTTGTTATACAGGCTGATGTTATTATATCATTAATTTTTACATCACAAATGGATTGTTTTTCTCGAATTTCATAGACTGGTTTATCAATGGAACATAAAATCTTCTCTGCATTCGCGTGGAGACATTGTTGCAGGTCGTTTTCTGTGAAGAATAAAACCAAGTCCTTTCTCAAATTAAATGCCAAATATGGGAAAGTCGGGATAACTTGATAGTTTTGTCCTAATTCTTCTCTTTGAAGGGAAATAACTTTGTCCAGTTCATATTTTTCTGTAGTAACCAGAGGAATCTTGATTTCCATTATAAGATAGTTGTTATAAACTCGAGCGAACACTCGTAATAATTTATAAAGACTTCTGATACTTGATTTGTCCATTGGCACATTGAGATCATCCTGTATTTCCCGTGTAATGATGTTTATCTGTGCTTCCAACTCTTCAGGCGGGAGGAGGTGAGTGTCTATGCGTCCATGATAAATATCGGTGACTACATCTATGAGGCCTTGCTGCATTCTCCGTAACGTTGATAAAACGGCATAAGCGGATAGTGCTGATGACGTTAAATAAAGACCGTGCGTTGTCTCTGATTGCACGTTGTTTACTTCCTTAAATAAGGTTTTCATTTGTTTATCCATAGAAGTAAATTGTTGATTCATAATAGCCTCATTTCTTCTAATAATGCTGTATTCCGATTCAATGATTAGCGTTTGATTTTTGATAAGGCCTTGTAAGTGATTTTCATTCAGAGATATCTGTTCAATATCTCGTTCATACTGCTCTGCAAACTTGTCGTCTAGAACCCCAAACAAGTAACTAGCCAGGTTGCCAACCCCATTAACTAGTCCTCTCTTTTATCTTTTGTTAGGGTTTCGCAGTAATGAATTATAATGTTGAAGTTCGTTCAGCTCATGTTGCAGTTGTAATATGATAGTTCCGTACGGCATTCTTGATTGAGGTAGGCACGTTTGCTGACACAAATGATTTAAATGTCGAACATAAATGTTTGTAAGTCATTGAATCCAGACCAATATGTAGACATGTTGTAGTAAACTATTAACTTCCACTCGTCCTTGATGTGTTGGAGTTCTGATACCTTGTCGAAAAGCATGTTCCTTTGACTGTCCAGTGACGTAATATTGTATGAGACAGTTGATTGCTGGATGCTAGGTGATATTATCATCATTAACAGAAGAAGTGTTGTTGTTAATAATGTTTTCATGCTGAATTTCGACCGGTTGCGATGCCCGCGGGATGTTCCTTGTGTCCCATTCAAGGGAGGTGTGTGCATAGTACTGCCTTCTTGAACCGGCAACGGAATAAGTTTGTTGACCGGACGTTTGATAATATTGTTGGTAGTTTTTAATGTTACAACTCGTACACACCCGTCTGGACCGGGATGCAGAGCTTGAACTCGTGCCATCGCCCATTTGCCTGGAAGTATGTGGTCTTCTTTGATGAGAACTACGTCATCTAATTTAAGATTTTCCTTCGTGGTGCGCCACTTTGTTCTTGACTGAAGCTGTTGGAGGTACTCCGTGGACCACTTCTTCCAAAACTGTTTGTTAATTGCCTGAATCAATTGCCAACGTATAGTCAGGCTCATATGATCGGGATCAGTCTGAGGTCGTGATATTATGGACCCACCGACAAGGAAATGCCCTGGAGTGAGATATGTGTCGTCTGGGTTTTCAGTGAGTGCGCAGAGAGGCCTCGAATTGAGACAGGCTTCAATTTGACACAACAGCGTGGTGAACTCTTCATAGGTTAATTTTTGCTGGCCAAGCACACGCTTTAAATGATATTTCAAACTCTTCACCGCCGCTTCCCATAGACCTCCTGCATTTGGCCAGACGGGAGCATTGAAGTGCCAATGTATTTCCATGTTGTTTAGGTCAGTCAAAGCATAAGGGTTGATTGAGGCCATGATTTCTCGGTATTCTTGATTGAGAAGTCGTGAGGCACCCACAAAGTTCGTACCATTATCACTGTAGATATTTTTGGGTACTCCACGCCTGGAGCACATTCTTCTTAACGCTGCTAGGAAGGATGCTGTGCTGAGATCGGATACCAATTCGAAATGTACGGCCTTGGTTGCTAGGCACACAAACACTGCAATGTATCCCTTGGTAGTCTTGATGCCTCTTCCCTTGTTGGATTTTATATCCACATGCCCTGTGAAGTCTATACCCACATTAGTAAAGGGTCGAGATGGTGTGACTCTAGGCTTTGGAAGGTCAGCCATGTGTTGTTGATATGATTCTTGGCTATATCTTCGGCACTTAACGCATGATCTGATATGCTTTTTTACGCGGCTGATGCCACTAATCAGCCAATATTTCTCTCGGATGAATGATAAGGTAAGTCGTGGCCCGCCGTGAAGCGTAGTGACATGAGCTTGTTGAATGATTAACTCTGCCAAGCGACTTCCAGGTGATATTATAATAGGATGCTTTGCCGCATACGTGATATTTGCTTGCTCAAGGCGTCCACCGACTCTTAGTATCCCGTGGTCGTCTAAGAATGGTCGCAAGCTGGACAATCTGCTGTTGCTTCGGACGACGCCCTTTTGCTTTAATTGATGTATATCTTCTTTAAAATCTATATCTTGTACATGTTTGACAACAAGGTACAATGCGCGTTGTATTTCGTCACCGGTCAGTGCACTTTGCTCCGCACGTGAGTTTTTACTTCGCAGGCTAGCGATGTAACGTGACACCCATGCCACTGTTCGCGCAACCTTAGATAGTGAATTGAATTTATTTAATAATTCAATTACAAAAGAGCTGCTAGTTTGACATAAGGCTGTTTGTACAATGGGTTTTTTTATTTCTTCTGTTGGAGTTTGATATTCAGTTGTGGGAATGTGATCGATTGGGTTAAAATTAAGAAGCCATTCTGGTCCTTCCCACCACAATCGATTTTTTGATAGACATTCAGAACTCAATCCACGCGTGGCACAGTCTGCTGCATTGTCACAAGACCTGACGTGACGCCAATTCGATGCTGGGATGATCCCAGTTATTTTTTGTACACGGTTAGCCACAAACTGCTTCCATTTTGATAAATCTCCGTGTAGCCAGCTCAATACAACCATCGAATCAGTCCAGGCGAAAATCTGTATTTGTTCTGAAGACAATGTTTGACGAAATTTCTCCATCAATTGTGATAATAATAATGCACCTAGCAGCTCAAGCCTAGGTAACGTGATTGACTTGTTAATTGGCGCAACCTTTGTTTTTGCAGTAACGAGCTTCGATGTGCGCTTGCCTTTATGATCGCTTGTTACAATGTAAATTGCGCATGCATAAGCTTTTTCCGAGGCGTCACAAAATGCATGTATTTGAATGTTATTTTCCATTTCACCTAGATATCTAGGTATTTGAATGATGTTGATATTTCTTAGGTCGTTTCGCAACCTTTTCCATTCTAGTGATATGTGGCCCGGTAATTCTTCATCCCATGCCAGGGACTCAGTCCAAGTTGTTTGGAATAATATTTTTGCTCTGATAGTGAGCGGTGATAACCAGCCAATGGGGTCAAATATTTTTGAAATATCTGCCAATAATTGCCGCTTCGAAAATGGCTTGTTGCTGTCTTGATGTACGATTCTAGTGTCGAATGTAAATATGTCAGTTGAAGGAATCCATCGCAGACCTAGTGTTTTCCGGGTTTCGCTATCCTTGAACTCAAATGGAGCGTTTATTTGTTCTGGCTGCAATGTTTCGATTAGTCGAGGTTCATTACTGGACCATTTCCTCAGGTTCATGCCAGCACTCTTTAAGACTGCTATTAATTCTTGCTGTAATTGTCTGGCATGCTCGATTGTATGACTTCCTCCCATGTAGTCGTCCATATAAAATGATGATTCCAGGGCGACCGCTGCTAAAGGATATTGTTCAACATGATCAATGCCAATTTGCTTCAAGGTTCTCATCGCTAAGAACGGCGCTGCTCTTGTACCGTATGTAACAGTAGTAAGGTTGTATTCTCGAAGTAATTCACGAGGATGATTTCTCCATAATATAGATTGAAGATGCTGATCTTGAGGTCTCACAAGGATAGCTCGAAACATTTTTTCCACATCCGCAGTGACTACGAACTTATATTGTCGCCACTTTAGGATGAGAGTCTGAAGGTCTTGTTGAAGGTTCGGTCCGTTGTACATCAAGTCGTTTAAGCTGCGTCCAGATGACATTTTAGACGAAGCATTGAAAACAACACGTAGAGCTGTAGTTGTCGAGTCTAATTTCAACACGCCGTGATGAGGTAAGTAGCACGCTGTGTGATCTTGTTGTTCTACTCGACGCATGTGACCGAGTTCTTCGTACTCTCGCATGAATTCGCGATAACCTGCTGCTAATGATGGATTCATGGTCATCTTCTTTTCTTGTTGAATAAATTGAGCGACAGCCTTTGACTTTGATGTCCCCATTTCTTGTTCGAAGTTAGGTTTCATGGGTAATGCTACTTCATACAGGCCCGAGTCCAATCTCTTAGTAGTTGCTTGATAAAATTCCTCACAATATTGATCTGCAGATGATAATGATGATGTGGGCTCTTGTATGTCTTCGACCTCCCAGAATTTGGAGATGTTGTCGACGTCGTTGAGGACAACATGACATGCAAACGTCTTCACATTGCCTGATAATATCCACCCAAGTTTTGTTTGCTGCGCGATAGGAGCTTGGACTGGTCCTTTGATAAGTCCACTCATGATAATGTTTGAGTAGACACTGGCATCCAAGAGCAAGTCAACTGGTTTAGAAATGTTATACTCAGGATCTGCCAGTCGGGTGTGTGATAAATGAGGCCAAGTTTGTTTCTTAAACGATGTATTAGGCAAGTTATTTATAACTCGGCCTACGACTAGAGCCTCCGTTGTAAAATGATAGTCATCGTAAATTGATATGCAGTCAAGCGACACTAAGCCTCTGCTTTGTTTTTGTGTCGACCCAATTCCGAATACTGCTGCTTGATATGATTGCCTTTTCAACCCTAGTAATTGGGCAGCATTTTCTGATATAAGTGATACTTGCGACCCTTGATCTAGAAGGGCTCTGAATCGCATATTGTTGCCATCTGCAGCTTTGATATTTACTGCTACAGTGGTCAAAAGGACTTCTTCATTTTCGCTTGCAACGTAGTTGACATTGTGACTGCTACGCGATGTTGAAGCGGAGTCTGCTGACGACGAAGAATCCTGAGTTTTAGGATTGTCTGTTTGTTCCAGTATATCACCTCGCATAGTTGAAATTGCGTCATGCATAATCGAGTTATGATAGCCGTTGCATTCTTTGCATCTTTTTGTAGAAATGCACTTTTTGTCATAATGCTTGTAAAGACAGTTACGGCAAATATTATGTTGTGAAATTGTCCTCAATTTCGCATCCGCCGATTGCGCAAGGAAGCGTTTGCATTGATACAAACTATGAGGCTCCTTACAAACTGGGCAAGATCTTTTATTGTTTGTTGCGTTTGATTGATATTTCTTGTACTGGGATGCATTCCTGGAGTTGTCGTTATGATTATAAGGTTTGGGATGACTTGAGCTTGACTTGTAGGAATCTGATGTAGTAGGCTTTTCTTTCTTGCCTACGGGCTCTCGGGCCATAAACTTATTTTCAAGGAAGTGCAAGAACTCGGTATAAGAAGTGAGATCTCGAGGCGACGCACGTGACTCCATATAGTCAGTACGCGTTTCGTCGTCCAGCTTCTTTGATAAAAGATGAACCAAAATCGGGTCCCAGGTAGCGATGTCAATGCCTAGGTTCCGAATACTGTTGATACACTGTGTGGTCGTATCGTGTAGCTTCTTGAAAGCTTGATATGATGATTGCTTGGTGATCGGTGGTTGATTTAAGAATATATCCATCTGAGTTGAAAATAAAATCTGTGGATTGTTATAACGATGCGTGAGGATATCCCATGCCGTCTCGTAATTTTCTGCAGATATATTGAGATGCTGGATTAAACCTTCTGCCTCACCCTTGACCTTCCCCTTCAAATGTTGCATTTTCTGCGCTTTAGAAATACCTTTGTTGTTATGTATTGTTTCGACGAATAGATCAAAAAAGGTCGGCCACTGCGTATATTTTCCGTAAAATGTAGGGACTTCTAATTTGGGTGTGGCCTGCTCAAGGTGAGCAGTAGAGTTTAATTTTCTGTTGAGACCCCTTTTGATTGTAAGGTAGCGCTCTTCAATCTGCAGAAACTTGGTTTCATATACATCGTTGCTTCCGTTCAATTGGTTATCGAGACGTAAGTGAGTAGTGTCAATAACCTTCCATAGATGTTGAAGATTATTTAGCTCATCTTGAAGTTCCCATTTTTCCTCTAAATCTTCAATGTTGATTCGATTCATTAGTCGTTCCAATGCTCTAAAGTTGGTGTCCTGCTGACCAAGCAGGTCATCCCCTTGATAATGATATTCTTCAAAGGCGGGTAATGAAAAGGTCGGAAACTTAGGCTCCTTATATGATGACATCATTTCCTTGGTTTTGATATAATAATCCTTCATGTACCCATAAATACCTTTTGCGAAATATTCGTATTGATCATCTTCAAAATCCAGCAGCTTACTGTGATTTTCTTCGAACTCCTTCCAGCACTTGTCCAACGCAGCTAAACGGCTGAGAAGGTATTCAGTTGTTTTTCGGCTCGAACTGTCCTTCCGGAAATTGGTGTGTATTCTCTCCATTTCCTTGGTGAGGAAACTCTGGCGTTCGAACATTGCTTGTATGCCCTCCATGATAAATGATAAATACCTGAAGTTGCTGAGACTGATATATGATATTCTTCTTTACTTCTGATAAATGATATTGTCTTGCTTAGTGTTTCCTTAATCTCCAGCACGATATGTGCGCCTTCTCAATCCTACTGGTGAGACCCGCTTGTGGGAGGCCAGCGGACCGATTCGCTATCGTACCGGAAATCTTCAAAACACTATCTTGATAATGATACACTGATGACTGGATCCGCAGGTCACTGGATCAGATCCAATCCGGCTCGAAGGACCAATAAATGTAGGGGTTTTTGATCACTCCTACACTTGGATGATAAATGATAGATGACTGCTGATATTGATATAGGCAGAAGGATCGCGTAATAAATGATAAACGACACAACCTTCTGCGATAAGTATTTAATTGATACTTATTGATAGAAATTATAAGGTGCAGTGATACATAATGCTAAAGTAACAGTATAAATACGATACAAAAGTGCTGACGCGCGCCGCGGCGCTAATTATGTATATAAAACAAAATTAAACCTGTACAGTTGTCTGTACAATAACTATGCTTTAAACTCCATAACTCAAAATCAATAGCTTGAACTCTAAAAAGAGAAGTATCATTGTTTCAACGACTAAAAATGAACAATAATTCCACTCTCGGGACTCGAACTGTGGACCGTGCGCTACTAGTAAAACAATCAGCTCTTGTTAAAATAACTTTGGTTGGTGAGTGGTTTAAGTTACAAGAGATTAGAGTTCTTGAAAAAGTCTGTTTAACACTGTACTATTGTTATTATGAAAGCATAATAATTTATTCATGTTGTCAAAATGTAAACTTTATAGTTACCTTTTTATAGCTCAAGTAGGTACCTACTTAAGTTTTAAACATTATAAGGGACTTCCCTTAAGTATGTTCCTACGCCGGGAAGTAACGCATAAATCAATAAGTAATTATGATTTATTTCTTCACCAATCTTATCGTCAAATATTTTTTTTGATGAATCCTTTTGTATTAAATCAAAGATATGATTAAGAAGATATATAAATTAAAGATACGTTCCAACTAAGAAGGTCAGTGTCTATGGTCAACTGACACTCCGATAGTACGGATAATATTACAACTGTTCCGATTTGGCAGGTGTGAAGTCAGTAGAAGGTAACCTTCATAATTGGATCGCACTATAAAATGGGACGTTAATTTAGCAGCAAAACAAAATATTAGTGCAGGCATAAACTCAGCTTTTGTCATAGGACTGTCTACACACCGCGGCCCTGGAATACAATGGGCAACCAGATTTTAGACAGAAAGTCTGACTGATAGTCTCTTTCGCTCCACCCAAAGCGGTAGCACTTATATTTTGATGATTTTGCCATCCAAAAAGAGCTATAAACAAGTCTACCTCTTTAGAAAATACAACCGTAATTTACAAAATAACTTAAATAAATACACAATTTTCGTCCGTATAAATAATGAATTTGATATTCCGCAGCGTCACGTTTTCGCGCTTAAAATATCCGGAGAGAGGGACATGTATTCAATTTCGTGTAAAACCCAGTATTGACTTTGTGTCGTATTCAATTTGTTACTTAATTTTGCTACGATATTAAATTCACGCTCATTACGCTTCTCTGGTATTACGTTCACGGCAAAGCTCTTAAAAGGGAGAGACAAACTGTCTCTTTCATGTATTTGTGGAATAGCTTAATCAGTTTGTGCTATGTCCACAGCTGGGACACAGATCTTCTTTGTGAGAGAGACAGTAGACTTTTTTCTAACAATAGTTAGTATATTGTAATAATAGTTACTTTCGTTTTTTGTCTTTTTTTCTTCACTCTTGAAGAGTACAGTGAAGATGACCTAAAAAGAACATGAAAAGCCTATTTGGGTTTCGATCCACGACCTATGCCACGTTAGAACTTTACAAAAATCTTAATACACACACTTCTGGGCTAGATTGAGACCAAGAGCAAATCCATAAAAAATGGCATCGTCTTTCACATAATCTATGCATCTTTCTCATATCAAAAATCGCTCATTTACACCAGCAGTCCAAACCCCGCTCTCGCTTACACCTTGTCCCCAATAACCTCTTAATATTAGTCGATGACTCAAACTCAAGCAACGCCAGTAGTTATAATAGTATAGCTATAAAACCATTTATAAGTTCCCATTGTAGCACGTCAAAGCTTAAAATAGGAGCAGTTATGAATTGGAAACTCATACAAGCTTCGAAGCCCGCAGTGAGGAAGTATGTGGATAAATTTAGTTTTGAATATTACGCCCATACTTGTGTGTTGCCAGTGATGACTTACGGCACTGAAACGTGGTCTTTCATTATCGGCCTCATCTCAAAGCTCAAAGTCGCTCAACGAGCTATGGAGAGGGTTATGCTCGGTGTTTCTCTACGTGATCGAATCCGAAATGAGGAGATCCGTAGACGAACTAAAGTCACCGGTATAGCCCACCGGTTTAGCAAGCTGAAGTGGCAATGAGCAGGCCATATTGCTCGCAGAGCAGATGGCCGATGGGGTGGAAAAGTGCTAGAGTGGAGACCACGGACTAGCAAGCGCAGCGTAGGACGTCCACCAACAAGTTGGACAGACGACCTTATAAAGGTCTCTTCCAACCGCTATAAGTGGAGATCTAAAGGGGAGGCCTATGTTCAGCAGTGGACGTCCTATAGCTGAGATGATGATGATGATGATGACTTGTGTGGCAGTATGTATGAATGTGGATGAGGCAAAAGGAGTATGTAAGGATCGTATCAGGTGAAATTCTGCAGTTTCTGGCTACCTCAACTTGTCTCTCTAACTATGAGAAAAAGGACTGCACTCTCTGAATTTTCTATCTCCTAGAAGGGCAAATAAGGTTTCATAGTAAAGTAAAATCATCTAAAGAGTCCAGGGCGGGACAGGATGGACTGTCAGACTCGCACTGACTAAAATCCACGGTGTTCTTTCAACAGCCATTTACGCAGGATTTGGCAGACCCCTTATATAGGTCCTAGACAAGTTATTACTTATATCGATTAAAATTGTTTCGGAGTTTCTTAAAATGTCATACAACGTTTTATTATTATCATTACCACTGATATTGTCGTCATAACTAGGCCTTCTTGGATATTGAGTAAAAAACTTTCAAGGAATAGGTCAAAGAAAAAGTTTAAGGTTTTTGTAGTGATGGAGGCGACTGCCCCCCAGCACGTCTAGGAGTGGCGCGTGGAGGCGTAGGCGCAGCGCTGGGGTGAGTCCCCGCTGCCTCGACAAGTCGAGGAGCGGCAGGAAGACCTCTGGCGCGATCTCACTCAGGGCAGTATGGAGCGACTGTCGCAACCGAGGTCAGGGCACGCCGCAATCGCAGCGGTAAGACCCCTCTGTAAAGGGCTATTGAAGAACACCGTGGATTTTAGTCAGTACGAGTCTAACAGTCCCTCCCGCCCTGCCCTGGGTGGAAGGACTTATTTGATGATTTTACCACGATAAAAAAAAGCCTTTTATGTTCCTTTTTGACGAATTATATTCCTTTTCCTACTATATAATACCCCAATATGCTTTCACTACAATATTATCGACCAATAAGAACTCCAAGATACACTACCTCGTTAGTATTACCCAGTAAATTAACACTTAAACACTGAACGAACCCGTTAATCAATTAATTAATAAATTCCGTGCTTCAACTGGTATTTGTATTGGTCGATTCAATTCGAACGTGAATAGTCGATTCACGAATTCTGGGGCCAAACATTCGATATAACCTGGCATAGTTTTGATAATTGTTATTGGTAATAACATGATTGAGTAATGAAGTCTGGAAACCTAGGTTTGTAAAGCAGGGATTTTCAAACAAAAGGTACTTTTGCTTGTATGTTAATCAATGATTCTATATGAAGTAAGTGTCGAGGAAGAATTGGCTTATAGTAAATAAGTTAGACATACCGGGATGAAAGTATCCTTGCCTTTATCCAGGTTATGAACTACCTGTGTTTGACATCCGTTTTACAATTTTTTCTGTGATCGAGAAAGGAACCCGTGGCTAAATAATTATAGCCGCACAGGCCGAACTGCCGCGTTTGCTGAGATTGGTCTGTGGATGGGTGACCATCTGTCATAGCGAGTTTCCTCCGTGACTCGGAAAGAACGTAAAGCTGTTGATCCCGGCTGTGATTTGTACATCACTGACAGTCGCTACTGTTAGTCAGAAGCTCTAAAGTCTGACAACCAGTCCCACATGGGGTATCGTATTGCCCATTTAGGGTTGTGGAGGTTCGATAGACAGTCGCTCCATGTAAAATACTGATATTCAGCTGTATCTGGTTTAACTGGAAGCCGACCCCAATATAGTTGGGAAAACGGAGACAGATGATGAGTTTTTACTGTGTTCCGCCAACGTTCATGCGCAGGAGTTTCAGTTTTTTCTGGTTGAGCTCCATCCTTGGTGTCAACTTTACTTCTGGACTAGATTGAGACCAATAGCAAACCTAGACCGTAGATATAGCTCCTCAATCTCGAAAAACAAGTCGCAATAAACCCGAACGTAAAAAAGGCGTGTCCTTAGTTTATAAGTAATAAAATATAGATACAAAAATGATATATAAAGTATCCCTACAACATTATAATTAATTACGCTAATGGATTCATTTTATCCCAATAAGTTAATGTAGCATATAATATTTCACATGTGTTTGCCCGGGCTTGCGGTTTGAGCAATTATTTTGATTATAGCCGTTTATTGGGCTGGCAACCCAATCTCCGCTTCAGGCAATAACAAATTAGTACTTGGCTACTTATTTTAAAATGGCTCAGGAAAATATCTTTATAAGGGAGTAGATAAACAGAAAATTAAGAAAAACTTAGATATTTTTTTCTATCAAGTTAACGTAGCAATGCTTGGACACCCGCAAAGAGGTATGTCTTTAAAGATAAACACCCGTTGAACGCTTGTCTAAAAAAGTGTAACTGCAAAACGACCCTTATATCAAGGAGAAATGTCGTTTTGACGTTGTAAATTTTTTTAGACAAGTGTTCAACGGGTGTTTAATTTTTTGTGGTAAGACGGTTAAAGTTTCGCTTATGCCCAGCGTTGTACCCCACCTATTGTATTGTTAGCTAGCTGTTACTCGCGGCTACGTTCGCCCCAGTATATGGCATAATTATGACCTCTAGGGTCCATTTATGTCTGTTCCAAATGCCATTAAAGGCCAGTTGTGTGGAAACAGGACATATCCACATTAGAATACAGAAAAAAAACATGAAGTTGGAATATGGTACCTATTAAATAGTTCAAGTTTACCCCAGTCAGTTACCTATAGAAGAGCACAGCACACCTCTTCAACCGTTTCCTAAATTGCAAAAGCTACAGTCTCCACAATTTATTTTAATTAAGACTACAAAACCAAACGTTGCGACATTTTGCGAAATATTTGGTGCATAATGATTTCTTATCAAGATGTGCAGTTGGAAGTGAAGGGATCTGGATATAGGATTAGGTAACTGTTAGGTTCTCTAAAGGTGGGTCTATGCTAGATGGCTGAGCACGAGCCGAGCACAAGTCGAGCCGTTCTACTCGCGATGTCAAGTGTGGATACACCGAGCCTACAACAATCCCGTTCTTCGAACGCATTGCAAATTTTTGTGCCTATTAAAAAACCAAACAATAAGAGGAGCACTGCCAGTATAAAAGCTAGTATGTATGAGCAAATTGAAGGAACCTGCTGACCTGGACTCGTTTGACCTTAGATGCCGCCCAGATTCACCGGGTCTAATCTCTAATCATGAAACGCATGGTTTCGATCTAAGTTTTTTACGCTCTATGACATCGAGCCCGAACTGACATTACAATTTGACAGTTAGCTCCTTAGAATCCGCGGCACCACTCAAGATCTTCAATAATTTGTGGTACTACATTTTTGTTAATGCAATTTGATGTAATGACATAAACACTAAGGCCCCGTCAAAAGGACTTCAGACATGGCGCGGTCTCGACTCGTGAGAGTCGAGCTCGGATCAAAAGCTCGAAGCGCGCTCACTCGGGGCTTGTGACTTACAAGCCCTCAATCTAAACTACACAAATTTCTACTCGACTCGTGCTCAGCTTGTGGTCGACTCAGATAGCGTAGACCCACCTTAATGAGGGGCTCGGTCTTAAGGATAAAATAAATGAATACAAGACCGTCTTATCGCTATAGGAAACTGTATTAAACAGTCACATATTTCTGGGAAACAAGATTTTGTACCATTCCTTTTACTATGGTTGATGCTGTGACTCAAAACCTGAATTTCGTGGAATGGAAATTGATTAAAGCAAGAAATGTGCACTGTGTCAGGGTTTCTATGCATGCATGAACTATATTTCTAAGTCCATCAACGAAAACACGGTAACGGTGTACGAACGTAACTAACGTCATTTTGGATGAGAAGAGTTTTCAAGTACTTACAGACAAAATGATTAGGATTTCGCTTAGTCTATTTTCCAGTCGATATCCGCAATTATAGGTATTTAGTTCAACAACTGAATACCTACCAGCACTTTACATGGAGTGACTGTGATTTCACATCCACAACAATGACTGGGAACCATTGAACTTTTGGTAAGATATATAATTTATGTTGACGGCCTATCAGTTAAGGCGAGAAAAAAAAGTGGTCCCATGAAGCAATCACTTGGACGTTTAGAAACCTACCGCCTTACCACAAGAAAGATAAACATCTGTTGAACACTTGTCTTAAAAAAACTGTCAACGTCAAAACGACATTTCACATTGATATAATAATAATTATTATAAGGGTAATTTTCAGTTACACTTTTTTTAGACAAACGTTCAACAGAATGTTTATCTTTTTGTGGTAAGGCGGTTAATATTTGATAGTTTCTTATGAAGCTATATCTTCGTTAGAAGCTTGTATGGTATACAAGCTTGTATAATATAGCTTCTAATGAAAATATAGCTATTTCGCATAATACTATGCGAAATGAAGAAAGGCACCTTCCCATAAAATACTTTTCACGAAAATCTCAACTGCCTACTAAAAAATTATCCTTTTAAATCATTGAAGTGACAAAATATATCAAAAAGGCCTAAAGCTTCGCCGTAGGGCGATATAATCTTTAATTTAGTACACAATACAAATCTATTATAAACGGTGTTATAATGTAGGTCTATGTAAATTTTATATTACAACTAATCTCCATAAGATACGTTGGAATGGATATTATAAACCCGTGCCGTGTGTGGCAAGGAAATTAGCGAGTTTCTGATATTATTTCCATTATTTTGAAGCTACATTGAAGCATAAATGATGTCTTGAAGTCTGTCGGTATGGGAAATAGAGTAAGAAGACGTGTTATTGACCCCAAGTAGAATGGGATAAGGGTTGATGATAATTATTTTGAAGCTACATGATCGAGAAATATGTCAGAACTATTTGCTATAACTGAGGAAATCAAATAGGTATACCAATTTTCTTATATATAATTCGTGATGTTATTTTATTGGTATAACGATGTTGAAGATATCAGAAGTGAAAAGTGTATTGAATTTGACATAAATTATTATGAACGAAAATATTATGTCTAATCTACTGCGAATGAAACCCTTTGAAAATGATGACTACTTTTCTACGCAGTCAGATTTTGGAACATGCTAGATAGCTGCTTGTGAATCTGATTGAACATTGAGATCTGAAAAATCCAAGCACCATTGGTGCAACAAGCTACACAGCGAATTGAGTGTCGGATTTAGGTGTCATGCAATCCTCTTTGGGAAGCTGAGCTCACTGGCTCTATAGAAATTCTTTTGTAGGTTTGTTATATTTTAGCAAAATTGAAGTGAAATTCGGCAAACAGCTGACTCGTAACTCGTAACTCTGATAACATTTTATATAGTTATTTCTTTTTTTTAAGTCAGATTTCAATGTCCACAGCCACTTTCGTCATTTTTCCGTAGAAACAGAACTTTAGAAAAAAAAAGTGTTTCTTTTTCAAGATCCGCCCTATTTTTCCAGTTACCCAATAGGTTACAGCTGCCCTTGAAAGCATCCAAGACATCCGTAGCCTTTTTAGATAGATATTTTATCACAATAAAGTATAATTCTGCCTTTTTATACTTTTTATATATTTTTTATTTCCATAGACCTATTTATGCCGTCAGTTTCGTGGCCACAAAAAGGTTCTACACGGGCCTTAATCTGTAATATTACGTTGCAATAAGCCTTTATAATATTGTTACCCATGAAATATATGTATATTCCTGATGTTGGCATTCATTTTGATAAATGGGATGAGCAGACAATCCAAAGGCTTTCAGAAAAAATTGATACTTGCCTTATTTTTTCAGTTTGTGAAAAGAATAATGTGATTAAGAAAATATTGACTTAGAGTACCTGTATTGTATTGTTTGAGGTAGCAAAATAAATGAAATTATGAGGAGGTTAACGCTCAAATGCGAAATTATATGTATATGAAATACTAACCGTTGCTAGTGGCTTCGTTCGCGTTTTGTTCGAACATTATTCCACAGGGACGTTACACCAAGCTAAAAGGTATTAAGTGTGATACTTCAGACTATATCTTGACTCTGGCCCTTATTTCATCAAGATCCATTCGTTTGCCTGAAACTCAGATTTTCACGAAACTAGATATCAGACAGGTCATCAGCACAGTCATAAGATAATTAAATTTTACTTCGCTTGTAATTAATATTATTTTTATTACTTGTTTTTTTAACCCGTGTCACACTGCGGGGCAAAGGTCTCTCACAACCTTCCATTACTTCCCATTTGTAGTTTTCTCCGGCGCGTCTAAGAGCCTATGCACACCACGTTTTTTGAACGCGTTGACGCGCGTTTGAAGCGATACAGACGCGACACGCATGCAAGTCAGACGCAGCCTGTAGACCTTTGCACACCTTTATAAATTACAAACGCGCGGCGCCACGCGCGTTTATATCGATACAGACGCGTCCGTACCGCGCGTTTGACTGTTTGATAAAAACGTGCCGTCGACGTGCGTTTCAGAAACGCGCGTCGACGGCGCGTTTAAAAAACGTGGTGTGCGTAGGCCCAAAATCGTCACGCCAGCGATTTTTGGAATAATTTTCAATTAGATTTTAATTATGTAGTGAATCCCTTATATTTTAACAATACCGTTATCTATGTAAGTGCATCCAAACACACTATTTTTTATAAAGATGTAAACAGATGTATAAATATAACACATCCATTTTAAAACCAGCCAAACAGTATTAAAAAGTTTATGGACCTTCCACACAAAAAAAAACGCAAATAAAATGGGTCACACATTGATATTCAAATGTTGCATGTGTAATGAAAGAAAGCTTTTCAAATATCCTACGTGTGTAAAGACTTTCAATTGAAAAGAAATAAAAAGTAAAAAAAGAGGGACAGTGATAAAAAGGTGTGAAAAAAGAGGACACATTCATTTACTTAACTGGTAAATAGAGAGGAATTTAATGGCGAAGTCCTATGACAGCTATACTCAAAGTGTGCTTCGCGGAGCCCTGGGGCTCCGCTAAGCCTTTCTGGGAGCTCCGCCAGAATACAGCTACCAACAAAATATCGAAATAGACTAGATGCCGATCCTGATATAAGAATTCAACTCCCTTCGATCAAACCTAATATAAACCGATTATCGAAAAATAAAAAAACAATTTCAAACATTCTGATTAGATTTTTTTTTCATTTATTATAGTACTCGTATACACTTTCATTTTAATTAATCTATTACATGACTTCAATTCAATTTATCAATATTTATGTTTGAAATGTATAATCTTATCTATCATATTTTACTATTTTTATTTTACTAATAATGTGTATTTTATAAGAATTAACTTTTAGTTTTTATTAAGAACCAAAATAATTGTAATCAAATATTTATGTAAACAAATTTTAATTGTAAATTTTGGGAAATAAAAGGCTTAAATAAATAAAAAAACTACAATTTCATTGTAATGTGACTCCTTGTTACTGAAGAATGCACGTATTTTTTTGTTTCATTTTGGGGTTCCGTCAAAAATTTTGCTTTTCAAAAGGGTTCCACCACCAGAAAAGTTGGAGAACGACTGTGGAGTAGACAGTCACCCGAAAAGCGGTTTCAGTTTCAAAATTTACATAAGCTCTACGATTTTTTCTCGCATGTCAAAGTAAAGGAAGTTAGGCTCGCGGACGGCGAGTAATGGGTAGCTCACCGTCTGATCAAGAACCATCCATAGCCGGGTCGACGAGACGGCTCGTCGTGATCCAGTTAAGTTAGAGAGAGGTTTTAGAATTTGGGTTTCAGGAATGTTTTAAAGAGTTACCGCGGTTCTGTTGCGGTGCGCAAAGGGCGATTGAAGGCACAGGGTGGTTTTATTCAGTAAGGTCTGACAGTCCCTTCCACTTTACGAAAAGAGGGAGGACCTATTTAAAGGTTTGCAATCCCAAAAAAGGTAGTTACAAAGTAATAGTTTTTTTAGAGGTCGTGGATTTCTTGCGCACTCTATGAAGTACAAAAAAAAATGCTTCAGTTCCGTTATCCTTTGTTTACCCTTTTTTTCTGCCAATGCCACAATGGTGACCAATGAAAGACCAACCCATCGCACTACACATCCCCAAAGGACGGTAAACTGTCTTACAAAGTTAGACCCCGCAACAAACTTCATACGAAAATACGAGGAGTATCGAAAAAGAGTAAAGTGAGTATAAAAGGGATTCAATATGTAGGAACCTTGATCTCCAGAGAATTGAAGAGAAAAATATTGAGGTAATAGCAATCAATTTACGATCCCTTGTGATAGATCTTGGTCAATATTTTTTTAATCCTGACATTATCAGCTGTCACTACCCTCTTTCTTCGTTTGCTCTGTGTATTTCAAACACGTGGTACCCAGTGTACACGGGTTGCGGGACTAACAAGCTACCGTGACCCCGGATCGTAAAGGGCTATTGAAGGACACCGTGGATTTTAGTCAGTACAAGTTTGACAGTCCCTCCTGCTCTGCTCTGCTCTGGGTGGAAAGACTAATTTGATGATTTTACCACGCTAAAAAAAACAGGGACTGTCAGACTCGTACTAACTAAAATCTAGGATTTTCCTTCAATGCCCTTTACGTTTTAGAGTCACGGTAACCTCCTTAGATAGTCCTGCTACCCCTGACAGTTCCATGACTTCAGGCAGTCACGTAACCCCAATTTATATCACTAGTACCCATACCATGAGTTGTCATTACGATACTCAATCATCGATATCGACCGCGTTTGGCGCTCTCATTGGCCCGCTCCAAGGTTGTATGAACTCTGCACCAATGAGAGCGCCAAACGCGGTCGATATCCATGATCGAGTATCGTAATGACAATTACTCATGGTATGGGTACTGAATACAAAAATTGCACAGACACCAGCATATCAACCTACCTCAATCTGTCAAATTTCTTTAATAGATTTTCAACCTCATCACAAGAGCGTAAGAATTAATGTTCAATTGGTAAATTGAATGATTGGGGTAGGTTGACCTGCTGGCGTTTGTACCAAAATACAAGTCGAAGTCTGTGCAATGTCATATCTTATCATAATTCATAGTTTTTTTTTGTGACAATCTCTGATAGATTAGGTTTTTTTTTTTAAATGCAATAGTTTTTAAAAATACAAGAATTCTCCTTTCAAATAGAAACAAAAAACGACTAGGTTACTTGATTCGGGTTGTTGTAAGTTTGCCACAAAGTTAATTCGCCACGAAAAAAAGTATGTGTAAGTTTGCCACGACTCTATTTTGTTGAGAATATTTTCAAAATAATAATTTATCTTACTGTAAATTCGCCACGATGCTTTCTTACGTACGGATAGCAGAAAAATCGAACAATAAGTGCTTGGTTCACCTAGGTGTACGTGGTACCACGGGAAATTATTTTTGCCCGTGGTTGACCTGAATGTCCATTATGTTTTATCGTAGTATTACGAAAGAAAAATAGTGATATTAAGTTGTGAAGTCAGTATAAAAATGTTGCAATCTTTCTAACCGACTTCAAAAAGAAGGAGGTTATCAATTCGACGGTATATTTTTTTTTGTGTTTCTTACCCGATTACTCCGCCAATTGTGGACCGATTTCCAAAGGAGATACTTCAGGAGTGGTCCCATTGTCACCATGTCGGGATCCGATGATTGGATCCTGGAGAAATCGAGGGCAACCCTCAAATTTTATAGGCCTACACATCGTTTTTCGCAAATTTTATGAAGTAATTTAAGTATTTGCGTATGGTAATCATCAACTCATGTATCTGAGCTGATGATGGAAGGTACAACTCCTCTAGTAAGGACTCGGCATCGACTGATTTAGTAAATTATGTTTGTGTTCGCATATATCCGGAACTGCAAGTCCGATTTAAGTAATTCTTTTTTTGTTGTACTAGGTATCGTTCAACTTAGGGAATACTACAAGTTTCATCGAAATCGGTTCAGTAGTTTTCGAGATAGGGAATGAATGTCAGAGATTTTAACGATGTTATTACCGGTGTTACGGATTACAAAATTCTAGTGCTCAGGTAAAAAAATGATGTACTCGTATTTGATAAGAATTGGGGTTGAATATTTATACTAAAAAGAGTAAAATAAAAACTTTTTCAAAAAAAAATGTAACCGCCTTCAAAAACAACCACAAAAAAGGGTAAAATAACAATCGGTGGCCAAAAGACAATGAAATTAATAAAAAAAAAGTCACCGACTTCCGAAAGAAAAGTTTTGAAGGTTATTTTACCCTTTTTTGTGGTTGTTTTTGAAAGCGGTTACATTTTTTTTTGAAAAAAGTTTTTATTATTTGAAGGTTCCAAGATAATAATGGAGGACCTTTACAATAAGACATACCTACATAAACATTAAAAGTACTAGGCTGGCATGAGTTCAAGGTGGCATTTTTTTATAATATGGTTATTGTTTTAATCATTTCGAATAGTCTATCAAAAGTACAAGAACGGTCAGCTGAAGTTGTTTAAAAACATACCACCTTGAACGTATGTAAGCCTGGTACTTTTTCTGGTTAGTAGCATTCTTGCAGTTTCTAAGCTTGTAGCTGGAATTTTGTCATAAGGACAAGTTGCATTGTTCCTATGAATCTTCTAAAATGGTGAACCAAGCGGGTGGACTAGGGGCATTAACGAATAAGTGGAATAACAACGTTATTTATTTTTCATAATAAAAAATAGATTTAAAAAGTATTTTATGTTTCTAATAAAAGCCATAAGCTATGTAGCTCACACGACTGTTAAGTCTCACATTTTCGTGAAGCATGTTTTTTGAAAAATAATTGACTAGAACGTTCGCTAGAACATATCATGAAAATGCTCGTAGCGATGTTTGGCTCGATGCTTAGCTCGGTTCGTTATTAAGTTCGAGAAATTTTAAAATGATGCATGCTCGATTTTCTATTAGAAGTGAATACTTAGGTCTCCATAACAGTGTGTTCAGGAGTGCGAATATTTAAATTCGAGCTCTAAAACCAATAACTTTGCTTGCTATCGCTACCTTTAGCATAAATCATGTCAAATGTGGAATTCTGGCAAATTTACAATTACCATGACATAACTATGACGAATTTACATATGATTTCTATGCATGTGGCGTATTTACTTTAAATGTATGGACTTTACAAAACTGTGGCAAATTAACTTTGTGGCCAACTTACAACAACCCCTTGATTCTTTCTCGTTGTCGTTTTAAAACAAAAGAATGTGATAACAAGGCGACTCAGTAATTCTATTGGACAGTGACCTCGCCATTTAACCTTTTAATTTTTCTATTAGTAAGTTGTCTACACTGTAGATTCTACTCTTCTGTATGTTAGAGACCGTGACACGACAGACGTCTTTTTGACGCGGAGCTAGTGTGTATGTAGTACATAAAATTGCATTTAAAAAAATTATTTATAATACCACGAATTTTCCATAGGACTGCATTTTGTGATGCGGACTCTACCACTACGTTAAAGAAACAGTAGAAGTATGTTTTTGTGACATCTTAATAATCCTCTATTTGTATTACATTTGCATGCTTTGTTATGGCAGAATGCATGGATCCTATTTATAATTCAACATCTTATTTTTATGTACCTACATTCTAAGCAAATAAAGACCTATTCCATTGTATTCTATTATATAATCCAGTAACTATCGTTCGATTCTAGCGTAAAACAATGTGAAAAATAATGTTAATGTCATAATTATGATTATTATTTTGACTGGCCTGTTGGTCTAGTGGTTAGTGACCCTGACTACTATGCCGGAGGTCGTGGGTTCGATTCCCACTCAGGACAAATGTTTGTGTGATGAGCACGATCATTTGTTCTGTGTCTGGGTGTAATTTATCTATAATATGTATGT
Source organism: Agrotis clavis (assembly GCA_954870645.1). Classification (NCBI taxonomy): domain Eukaryota; kingdom Metazoa; phylum Arthropoda; class Insecta; order Lepidoptera; family Noctuidae; genus Agrotis; species Agrotis clavis. Next base: position 3,204,144 of record OX940943.1, read on the forward strand.
ATTTAGAAATATATAAGTATGTTTATCAGTTGTCTGGTACCCATAACACAAGCTCTGTTGTGTGATAGATGTGGAATATTAAAAAAAAAAAAAAAAAAGTTTATAGTTATTTCAGAGCGTGCAATTGCTACAAAAGCGTGCATTACGTAGCAATAATAAAGCGCCAACGCGGGTTTTATTCAGGCTCATTTTCATCACAGCCCATGCTCCCACTTCTGGGACACAGGCCTCCTCTTTGTGAGAGGGAGTGGGCCATAATCCACCACGCAGGCCCAGTGCGTGTTGGTAGATGTCACATGTCTTCGAATTTTTGGTTCTAGGACATGCCGGTTTCCTCATGATGTTTTCCTTTACCTTTTTGAGAGCAGTGGTAATGAAACACAAAGTAATGCGTGCCTGGGTTCGAATCCTCGACCTACAACTCGTAAGTCTGGCTCAATACCACTGGGCCACCACTACTCTTCATGCTGCGGGGCTTTATATTTTATTGTTGGCATCATTTTATTGCCACGCAAAAACCTCTTTCTATGTATATTCCAGTTTTCAAATTCTAGAGCAAACGTAGTGGTCTGCACCAGGGCTTCTTATATGCGAACATATTCCTACTTTAACTCATATTTTCAAATTGTAATAACATATGGCTCCAACCATTTTCCACGTACGTATTTTAAAACAATTTTAAACACAGGAATATTTATCCAAAAATAAATTGTAACGTTTCTGAACGAATGTTATGTTACACACAATTGTGAACCGTCTCGCACCAAATGTTTCCATTGTTTCAATTTTGCGACGAAAATGTTTATTTTACAATTAAAATTCAACGTTTGAAGTGCTTTAAAAATGTAGTCGGATGGAATGGGTTTGTTTGTTTGAGTGGTAAAGCATTAAAATCAATGTTTTTCCCTTTGGATAGACTTATTTGTGAAGTGAGGTGAGGTTACGTTCAATTCTTGTTTAAAGTTTTTTTTGCACCATTTTTTTTAACCCAATATTTATTGGGCCACTTATTCCAAATTCAAAATATTTCACATTCGTTAAGTTCCCACATTTGTTAAGTATGCTTACAGCTCTTAAGATTTTGATTTATTAATCATTGATTAACTTTAGTGGACGTCAATGAGTGGTGGCACTCAGAAAGGTCGAAGCAAAAAATATACCACACGTTAAAACGCTCAAGAACTTCAAATTTTAAGCTCATTAGTATAATACAAGCGTGGAATAACAAATTCATCCTCGGTCCACCCATCCCACCCAAAATAGCCCGAAAAGGCATGGAAATAGCTCCAAATTTGGTCCCAAATTATAAACCCAGGGCTATAATCACATATACCGTTACAGTGACGCAATGATTGTATACAACAAAAGGGTATTTGCATATGTATCTCAACGCATCTGGGCCGAGTTGCACGTGTCCTTCCAATACTCCATTATGCACCCCACGAACTCAAACACACTCCAAACTCAACCTTATTACCAGTACACAACGATTTCTTTACCAATTCTCCGAACGCAAATCGATTTGCGTCGCTACAAAATTAGGTTTGCCGCTCGTAAAATCGTTTTTATTCAAATGTGGACTTTGTGTGTGTGCCTCAAAGATTGTGTTAGCGTTTTTGGAGTGTAATACGATTGGAGAGGTTTTGAAGAATGGGCTGTTTGTACTGAATGGAGTCTTTAAAGGTACAAAATGAGCTTTATATAGATGTATGGCACAAGTAAGTACGGAACGATGTATGAGTACGTTTGTTGTGTATGAATCACGCATTTGTAGACTTGTATTATCGTAGTACTTACTTTTGCCACGGTTTACTTAGAATTTGACAATCAATTTTGCAACATGGCGACTCGTGGCGCCATCTTTAATTGTAAGAAAGTTAATGTTGTTTTCCTCGAAAATAGATTTTTTTAGGGATTAAAGATACTCTACGTATTTTTAAGTTTAGAGTAAACACAGGTAATCAGAAATCATTAAGTATTACACGCAGAGAAATGTATACGACAACTTCTGGTTGCAACCGTGACAGCAAGCAAGACTCACTAGTTGACTTTACAAAATTTCTAGTATTATATACTAAGTCCTTGATAATCTACTACTTACTTAGAATTTATTACTAGAAATGTTGTAAAGTCAACTAGTGAGTCTTGTTGTCACGTTTGCAACCAGAAGTTTCTCGTATAGGTAGCCAGACATTTCTCTGCGTGTATGTAAAGGCGAGATGTTTGAACTAACTATTTATTAAGTCCTATGTCACGTTTTAACCATTTGTTAAAAAATGTTAACACATCTTTTAACTATTCATCAAACAAACTTTAAAGTTCTGGAAAGTGAGTAGTCGTATTAGTTTCATTCGTTTTAGTAATACATATTTTGAATGAACATATCGAATATACATTAAAAAAAAAAATATATAATTTTGTTTAATGATTCATCGAAACGGCATCCAAAACATACCAACGTTTTAATAACATCTGACCTTTAGCACCTAAAGAATTCAAGCACAACATACTAAAATGTGATCTCTCATTCATAAATCTTTATAAATCGTCTCTACACTTTATCTTATTTTATTAAAAATAATTGTAAATGAATGACATAATTAATTCTATAATCATTAAAAAAAAAGTGTAGGCTCTAGTGTTGTAAGCAGCAAAAAACTTAATCCATTATTACCAGTTAATCAATATTAAAACATTAGATTTATCATCAATGAGCATTTTGCTCACGTCATGATGACTTAGCCCTAAAATCATTGCTCTTTAGATCATTAAGCATCAGATGCAAATTACATAGCATTACGGTTCATTATCAATAATCCATCGTGTTATGCCGGCGAAAAACCACTATACCGCAGCCGATGGATGCGGGTGGCGAATTGTCGTTCGGCGTGGCGGTCTAAGGGAGAGGCCTATGTTCAGCAGTGACGTCTTCCGGCTGATGATGATGATGATGGTCAATAATGAAAGTTGTTAGAAACAAAACATGTAACATGGAGGTGTATTCCCATTTTCCCCATTACATTTTCCCCCATCGATGAGGACAGCGCAATTCGGAAAAATAAATAAATATACAACGTGTAACGTTAAATGCGCAAAACCTCTCGTGGGGTAACTCAGCCCATGTTACTGAACAATGTTTAGAAAAAAAATAAAAAGTAAAATGGTTTTTCATACTAATGGGCCCGATCAATTCCTCATTTTGTATGAAAAACCATTTAATTTTTTATTTTTTTTTCAAAAGTCTTAGAACTAAAATTGTTCAGCAACATTGGCTGAGTTACCCCACTAGAGGTTTTGCGCATTTAACGTTACACGTTGTATAGTAAATAGTTCCCGCTGTCCCTAATGATCAACAAGTGAACTTGAATAAAATGATTAGATGTTGTTCACACTGTCCCCATTGCTTCATGCCGTTTCGTTTCCGGGAACAATTTCGATTTTTCATACGAGTTGCTTTATCCCCATCGATGGAGAAAAAGCGTACCGGGGACAGCGGGAATATACCTACAAAATATCTAGGTTGAAATATTTTAATCAATTTTTTTTACACCAAAAAAAGAAATTCTAACATACCGATTTTTTCTTTTTACGTAATAAATAGATTCATTTGTAGAAAAACAGATATAAAGAAAGTCATTTTCATATTTATAAATTAAGTATGGATATCAGAACAGCCTCTTCAAGACAATCTGTCATAAGCAAACATTTATTTACGTAATTCGTGTTCAGAATAATAAAAACAATTTTACTAACTTAGGGTGAATGCGGGCAAATTGGAACAACCGCGAAGTATAATTATTTTATTCCGTTTTTATTCGAATAAAAATTTCGCTCGCGTTCCAGTGATCCGAATAATACAGATTTCGTTAAGATAAAACAAATGGAATTTCTCATTTACACCTGTGCGAAGTAAAACGTGTTCGTTGTAGGAAATTAAAAGAATGAGAAAAATATGTAGGTTATGTAGGAATTTTTATTAAGTGCCTGAAGATTCGGTTTTATTGGGTAAAAAGTATAACTAACAAAATTTTGTCTCTAGGGTTTTTAATACTTTGATATTTTCTCCAATAATATTGTTACCTTATTCAATAGATGAGAAGATTTTAAGAAATAAATCAAATATTAAGGTAATTGAAAATAAATATTCCCAGGCTTATATAAATTACGACAGGGAATTACAACCTATAATTCATTCCATTAAAATAGCTGGTACTTAAATAACTCATTGTCAGCTAGAAACAGAATAATTGTTAATAGTTTCCAGACGAAACAATTGTCATAACTCGCATCATGAATCATAGATAATTAATGCCCACGATAATCAACAGAGACTGCCATTTAATAATAATCTATAGTAGCCATCTTAAATTCCACAAGATGACGACAAGAACTTACAAAATCACGCTCAAAAGTAATGAGTAGTGAAACATAAGGAACAAAAAAGCACATTCATTACACATGTCAAGCAACACGTGTTGGTCCATATCATAACAAAAGCAATAAGTCACTGGCCAGACAGAAAATTATTCTAACACCAGACCAAAATTTGAAAAAAAGACATGTCAACATTTTGTCCTCAGCAAACAAAGAAAAAATAAATCAGTAGATGCCCAAAGTAGCGTGACCTGCCCCTCCCCTCTCCATGCAACTACACGCATTAAAAACGAGGCTACACAAAGAAGTTTTAAAGTCCAACCAAAATTGGTCCCTGCTTGGCCTACATCTAAGCTTCAAAATTCTTTTACGGTCAAATAGTCACTATAAATTTAAATTTAGGCCTTATGACTTTACTATTAAGAATTTAAAGGAGTTGTTTGAAAGGAAAATTCAATTTTGCGCTGAACAGTAGGCCTTTTCATGACAAGGAAGCCACCATGGTGATGTCATTATGATATTTAATTGTGGACGTTCTAATTCTTGGAGGATGTTCGGTTGATAGAGCTTTTCCTGGGGATTTGTTAGAGGAACTTACCTAATTTAGGGGTGAAAATGATAACATTTCCCTTTCTGTGATATTAAAGTAAATTTTTAAACGACCTTTTGCTAGCTAATATTTATTTTATAGCAACTGCTCTAACTGTACTGAAATAAGTGGTTTATTACTTTTTCTACCGCATTAGATACGCCACAGACTCCAGTTAAAATTTACGAAAGCAATCTAACATTATCATCATGACTTGCATTTGCCAGTCTACCAAAAATTCTCATGTATCGGCCCAATTCTTTACAAACCAAAATTCACACACGCAAATGTAAGCACAGACGATAATGAAGCACCACATCAAAGAGAGCGTTCAAATTCAAAAGATCGTAACTCCTTTTTTTTAGTGCTCCACAAATTTTTACATAGACACAGAATGTTTGAACATGATAAGGAAGACAAACATGACTCGTGATGTGATGCCGTAAATACCTGCTAGATTTATCAGCAGGATTAGTTGGATTAAGAGGATGAATCGTTGCGACATCACACAGGGATATACGAGGCATTGGAGACGGTAAAGCAGGATGTATTGAAGAGGAAAATGTTAGGAGTACGAAACAGACAAAGCAAAATGATCTAGCGTATCGGACGCGCTCGTTGGAACAATAGATTTGTTCTGCTTAGTATGGTACGCTGAAGACGCTGCATGCGTTTGAATTTCAAGTATTACATGCTAGTATTACTAAATATTTGAGTGTTATTTTGACATTTATCTTAATACATCTGATCTATAGGTTTAATAAAGTAAGCGTACAAGAATAGTATTCTTGTGTGAGCTACTACTATTTGTAAATTGTTTTGTGTCCTTATTTAGTAGTCAGTTTTATTATGTTACGAATTTGGCAAAGAATGACGTACAACACAAAACTTAAAGCATAGATCCAAAAACGGTGTTCTGTAGAGCAAATTGGATGTCTCGTGATCATATTTTGACTGTGAAAGGTGATACAAAACAAGTATTCCTAAGCGGGTCTATAAATTGCAGTCAACACTTCGTGCTAGTAAATTGCATAACATACCAACTGCCAACAAAATCGGCACTGTAAAGGTGATACTGTTATTGATACACTTAGCTTGGAACACTAGAGCGAGATATTTCACGAATGTAATAAATTAGAAAGTATAGCAGAGCTTGGTCTTAGAGACAATGACCTAAAGGTTATAGCTGATGCTGATCGAGAAATCGTGAAGCCAGATCCGGGATATTGACGGCTTATGAATTATGATAAAGCTCCTGGTGGCAGCATATTTGAAATAATTTAGGCAATCGATGTAATCATGGCATGGTTTCGTGACTGAATTACTGATTGGCTGATAGAAAACGCATAGCCTGAGGTGTTGAAGAAAAAAACAAGAAATTTGATAAATATCAGGGTATACGTCGCTCCAAAAAGTTCCTAATAACTGCGGATAGTCTAGAATTTGTTTTAATCTCAGATCTCTATCTGATACATTTTTGAGCTTCTTGTGAAACACCTAAGCAATTGTCAAACAGACAGGCGTGGCGAACGCGAAGCGAGGCGTTTTTGTTTGTAATGTATGCAATTGTTTGAAGGCCGTCACGTAGACTATCGGATCGCTTTCACTTTTCTATGTGACTGTATTCAAACAATTCCATACATTATAAATAAAATCGCTTCGGGTCGCATTCGCTGCGCCTGTCTGTTTGACAATAGCTTTATTGAATAATTTAATTCTGTCGGATTTTCAAACATAATTTCACAAATAACAGAGCTGATAAGGGTTTATTCGATTTAATTTAGATCCAAAATAATGATCCTGTTAGTAACATAATTGATGTTGAATATACTTACAGCATGACAGCATTTTCTTCTTTAATAGAACCATCTGTAACAATTAAAATATTATTAATATGAGATTCAGTTTTAAACTTATCTGTAACAATTAAAATATTATTTAATATGATATTCAGTTTTAAACTTCTACGAGTACAGGTAGGATTAAAATGAAATAAATAATAGTAGATTAATAAAAAGCCTACAATTAGGATTACGGCCATATTTTTTAGTTATTTTATTTCATAATCATGTTACCGCTGAATTCAGTTCAAAATGTCCAAGAAAAACGTAAGTACTACATAAATAAATGTTTGTGCAATAATTAGATCATAGAATACAGTAGATAAATAATGCTTTGCGGCATTTAGTCCACCTTTTGTATCACAAATAAGTATGAAGTTTGATCGTAGTGTTTTTTAATTATTAGATTGTACTCTAGAGTTCTTATATGCATTTATAACAATCATTATTTTACATAGAGCGACTGCCTATCTAACTTTATACAACCCGATGACTGAGCAAAATGATATACCCTTTATAAATCCTATAACACATAAAATTATCGACTGATTGTGTTGTACGAGTATCGAAAACCCGAACCAAAAGCCATCGTTTAACCATTATCCGCCACGTCAATCTGATAGTCCAATTAACTCCATTAATGTTTCCAACCAGCTTCCATTACTTACAATTATTTTAACAATATCGTATTACAGAGAATCGACAATTAAGAACTTCGAACAAGTGAGTAAATGAGACAAAAGTAAACAGAATTTTTGTCTCTTTTCAACGGCACGTCTTCATAGTAAATTATGTAAGAAAAAAATAAAAAAATCATATTTTGGAAATAATTTCTTATTAATTTTTAATAGCATCATTATCATCAGCCTATAATGATCCCACTGCTGGGACACCGACCTCTTCTTTGTGAGAGGGAATTTGATGTAATTCACCACACGGGTCTAGTGCAGGTTAGTAGCGATGTCACAATTTTTTTCAAAAAATGGAGGTTTCCTTCACCGTTGTGAGAGCAATGGTGGTAAAATGAATTACCTACACAAATTAAATGCGGCGGCTAAGTTCGAATCCACGACCAAACAACTCATAAGTCAGGGACCTTACCACTGGGTCATCACTGCTCTTCAAATAACTTATTTATTCGAAAAAAATACACACATCAACTTTTCTCTCCACCCTCCCCTTGTCATCAAAACTCAAATCCTTTTAACCCGATTTCACTCTAACTCCAAAATTTAGCAAACACTGAAAAATCGCACAGATTACTCTACGTGCCACGTACTTATCTGAAATCTGGATTTATCTGGTTCACGCCGGTATTAGCCAGATGCCTATTGGCCCAGTAACGTTCAACCTTATTTATTTAGCCTATTTCAGAGGCAATGCGTCAGCAGGTTGGTAAATACAGTTCTTTTTTAATCCAGGTTGAATTGTGTTACTCAGTGGGTAACTGAATTGTGGAGGTCAGATCGGTAGAGAGTTATTCTTTATCGTCGATTACAGCTTTATATACTCTAGTCTGGAGTATAAAGTTTAAAATCTACATCTAAAGAAAAATTCGAACTGCGAGCAACATCTGATCCTGTGACCTCCAGAATGAGTACATCCGATCTATCGAGGTTCACGCCTACTGCGTCGAAATCTTCAATCCATTTCTAACGTCTCAAGGTGTAGGATCTCTGATCGTCTGATCGTCTGTAGGATGTAGACTGTAGTCAACTGTTAGGGTCAATACACATCGAGACGGGACGCGACGTGACGTGACGCGATGATACTAGAAATGTGTTATCCTATCGTGTACCTACTAAATAAAGTAAGGTATTTAAAACTGCGCGCAGTGTCGCGTCTTGGCGTTGGCCCTTAGACAACTAGCCCGATGGAGCCTACGAGAGCCTACGACTTAGAAAATATCTGTTGCAGTCGCTCTGAGATATCTAAGTTTGGATAGTCTCGAAGCCAACTTCAACATAGTATACGAGTTGTTGGGTAAAGTCTATAAGTACATGAAGGCAAGTGCCCAATGTAAATTGGACCCAGGAGTCGGCTATAGGCTACTCAGGTGAAGAAATGGAGAGAGGATAGCAAAGCTAGGGGTAAAAGTTAGTTGGCCCTGTTAATAAGTATGTCACTAAAATTGTCTCTGAAATATAAAGGTATGGGTTCGAGTCAGTTATATCAGAATAACGTAATTGCCTACTGGCTACTACCATTTGTCTTCATAAAGATAATAAAATATTATTGTCTGATATGTCATGTCAATAGAAAATAGTTGATACATTTTTTTTTTTATTTTAGATAGATTCATATCCAAATAAAACCTCGCCTAATACACGAGTGAGTTCAAATCCGGATCTGTAACATAATATTTTTAAAATATCTGATACTCCTTTGTGTAGTTTATCTTGGTGTTTTAAAACGGTGGAAAGACATCGAGAATGTGAGAGAAAACCTTTAGAATTACTCCACCCGCTATTAACGTGGGGCAAATAGGTTTTTCAGACTCTTACTGGCTAATAGTTCACCCTGTTCTTGCAGCTGCCTTTAGCGTTCCCTGGAACATGGTGTCCTTGCAAGTCAGTTGGGTTGGCTTGAGAGGAAACTTGTACTAATTTCTCGGTTGTTATTAGAAGTTTAAAATATTCAACCCGCCTTCACCAGGAGCGAGTGAGAAGAATTTAAGCCTTTCCCAAACTGCACGGCAGAAAGAGTCAATTCACACATCGACGCGACGCTATCCACACGTTTCAAATGAGCGACTCAAAATCTAACTTTGTTTACTACACGAAAAGATACATAATTATTACTATTATTTCACCAAAGCATCATCAAGCGCTTACATGCACATACCTCACATAGCCACACACCCTCACACTATGCAAAACACACACACACACACACATACTCATACTGTCTCTAGATGCTAACATAGTAAGGGGCAAATTGTTGTACCATTTATATTTTTAGTTTCTTTTAATTTGCAAATATCTTGTCTCCTTGTCAACAAGATGATCCAAACTGTACCTAACCAAATATCTTTCATGAACTTGTACATGTTTAGTTATTATACTATACCGGAGTTCGAGGGTTGAGGACCTGGTGATCTGTAATACAGGTGTAAACCTATAATAGACACCAGCTCCTCACAAACACTTGACTGTGATTTGTCCACTGCAATTGTACAAAATGTCTGTATAATATTTAAGGTCTTGTTTTGTGAGGAGAAATAAAGATAATTATATATTATTATTATTAAAGACGCGACGCAACGCACCGCATCGCGGCGCTGGGCGCCCATTTTAGTAGCGACTCAAATCAAACTTCATTTACTACACGAAAAGATGCACACTTCCAGTATCGTCACTTCACGTCACATCGCGTTGCGTTTCGACGCGTCTTTATGTGTACTGACCCTAAAAGGCTGGTATTTTTTTTTAATGCAGAACCTCTTATTGTCACATATTCTCTTAAGCCTTGCATCCTTCGTTCTCATAAAACTTCAGCACCATAAGTAGATAAAATAAATTTATTATTCTAATTAAATACAAATCTTTAGTCTGTCATCCAGCGGACACACACACAGATAAACATACATGCGTCATTCTGAATAATGAAGTCTTCATTCACGATGTTCCTCGTTGCAAAATGTTGGTTGCGTGAGGTTCCCACGGAGGGGCAGTTAGCTGGTGACCAAGTTATGAGGCCGGAGAATATAGACCACCCACAAAAAGAAAACGTAGAAAAATATTTAAAATATTTTTCTTTTTTTTTTTAATCCACAATTTATCATCCTACTAAAATTAACGTGAAAGTTTGTTTGGATGGACGGATGTTTGTTACTCTTTCACGCAAAAACTATTGAACGGGTTTGGATTACATTTTGATTCACAGATAGTTTATAACCTGGATTAACACACAGGATAGTTTTTATCTCGATTTTATGTTCCGAAAGGATAATTTTCAAGTAGCGAATGAAAGCGCTGGCAACAGCAAGCTTTTTAACATACATGTGAAAGTTTTGATGTTTGCAAAAAAGGGAAAAAAACATTCACATTTTTCATAACCAAAGCTAGTATTCATCAAAATAATAACACTACTTTGTCCCACAAACTAAAAATAATAATAAAACAACGGAAGTGGAACCATTGGCGGTATTTCGGTGAAACTTTCAGGAACTATTTTTACTTTGACAAACGTATTCTCGTCTGAAATATATTTAGCTTTTCACCGAATTTAGTTCAGTGATTCATTTGTATTTTATTCAGGGAATTATGGAAAACGTAAACTTTTGGTTTTGTTATTTCCTGTTGAGAAAAGGAGATTAAAGGGGTATCAAACTTGGTAATACTCTTATTTTGTTTGAAAATCTTTACGGTTATGATTTATTTATTTATATTTACTATCATCCGACGTTGTCTGCTGGCTTTTTGGAGAGAATGAAAATCACTCAACGAGCAATATTATAATCTCTTTGTGGGATAAAATCCGGAACAAGGATATTCGCCGAAGAACCAGAATCAACGAAATAAGTAGCTAGTAAAATCTGCAAGTTGAAGTGGTAATGGGCAGGCCACATTGATCGTAGAACTGATAACCGATGAGGAAGAAAAGTTCTCGAGTGGCGACCGCAGAATGAAAGACGCAGCGTATAGGCAGGCCTCCAACTAGGTGGACCGACATCGTGAGAGTCGCGGACAACCGATCGATGCAAGTGGCGAATTGTAATTCGGTGTGGCGGACTAGGGGGAGGCCTATGTTCAACAGTTACCTACTGTTCTGTAACTAAAAACGGATGAAAATAATAAAGCATTTGACTATGCCAGCCCACACAATACCACTCACCTTACTATCTAAATGAAAATGTGTTGGTTTTTGTCGCCCTATCATAAGTAAACACACTTATCTAAATGCCCGGGGCACCAACACCTAATTATCTTTCTATCTAACTGGTTCCATGCTGAAAATTAAATCGTTTACTTTGTAGCGACCAATTTGCTACATAGTTTTGTGATAAAAAAGAAGGTATGTAATTATTTTCTTTGTATAATTGAACGATAATGTAATCGAGCTGTTTTTCGAGATCAATGAGCTTCCAAAATACATTCAGGAAGGCAGACCAATCAAATAGAACTAGACAGGCAGGACATGTCCATCGCGAGACGGACAAACTGTGAGATAAATAAAATATCTCAAAACTGGTGTCCTGAGACGCGGGGTCGCACACGCAGAGAAATGTATACGAGAACTTCTGGTTGCAACCGTGACAGCAAGACTCACTAGTTGACTTTACAACATTTCTAGTAATAAATATAAGTCCTTGTGATCTGTACTACTTACTTAGTATTTATTACTAGAAATGTTGTAAAGTCAACTAGTGAGTCTTGCTGTTACGGTTGCAACCAGAAGTTCTCGTACAAGTAACTAGACATTTCTCTGCGTGCAGCATCTTCTCATTTGTGATTCGAGCGCGCAGGAACACTCCGAGCATAGCCCTCTTCATAGCTCGTTGAGTTATCGTGAGCTTACTAACTTATTCTATGGCTGTTATAAAATTATTCTTACAACAAAATTAGGTTAATAATGTTCTTAATTACCGCCAGGAAATGAACCTGCCTATTATGTTTATATAACCGATAACCTCATGCCTTATCAATGGTCTTAGTTTTGCCTCTAATCAATTTGTTGGTAAGGAAACAAATATTTAATTGATTTTTTTTTAAAAGGGATTATTAATTACGTTGAGAGAATTTCTTGGGTTCAAATAAGGTTTTTAATTCTAGTTTCATTTCCACCGTTTTGTTTCAAGAATTCATTAAAATCTAGTTACTCAAGTAGCACTAAAATCATGAAAAAAAACTAATTTTATATACCTATCACCAGAAAACAATAGCTGTTACCAGGTTATAAACTACATACTCGTAACTCAGAACCTAATTTCATCCTCTTTTCAGTGGTATTTGCGTGAAATAGTTTTAACAAATCCATCCATTCAAACTTTCGTTCATAATATTAGTAGGACAGGATAACAAGGATTTACAATTTCAGAAACAAATTCTTCATTAAGTGTTGATAAAGCAAAAGAAAGCTTTTGCTTTATCAACACTTAATGAAGAATTAAATATACTAAACAGATATAACCGATCGGCAATAACAGCCGACAAGTATAGTTATTGCTTCGGGTCAGTATTTTTGCTGAACCGATCGATAGCCGCCCGAACTTGAGACCCCTCACAATTTTAGATACCCTTCCTTGCATTGAAGCCAGACGAGACGCACTGTATAACAAGCTAGGTACAAGATGTCCGTAGCCGTAGGGCGTGCAATAAATCGATACAATATCGCTATACAAACAGTTTGCAGCACGTTTATGGATCTACGACGCTTTTGCGTAGCTTTTTTGTAGTGCTATGCTCCCACAGTCGTAATGTCGACTGTACTTTATGTACGGTAAGCTTCAGAGAAAACCAACTCCCCTTTTTTTTTTTTTTTAAGGCGGTAAAATCATCAAATGAGTCCTCCCGCCCTGGGTGGGGCGGAAGGGACTGTCAGACTCTTACTGACTAAAATCCACCCGTGTTCCTTCGGATGCCCTTTACGTTCCAGGGCCAAATTACTTCTCTCCAAACAACAAACCAACTCCCCTTGGTATTGATGTTGTTATCAAAGGGGTTACCCATTAGGTACATACATACAAAAATACGGAAACCACAGAAATAATTATCCTACGATCCTTACCTTTCGCCTAGTCCATATCATATCTTATTGGAAGTCATAATAAAGTATTTCTGAAGGAACAAGCGTATTCTTTTTTTGTGGCGTATCGTCACGAGATCATACCTTCATACAGAGAGGAGGCCAGTGTCCCAGCAGTGGGGACTTTATAGGCTGATATTAAGCTCAGTCTTATGATAGTGGAAATTCGACCATAAATCATCAATATTTTAGGCTTAAAAAGGAGCTCTTTCCACTGCTTTTTCTCATAAACTTTAACTATGCCATATACAGGCTACTTTTCCATCTGAGTAATTTTCGTAAAAATATCTAAAAAGTTTATATGCTTCCAAGTATTTATTAATGCTTATACCTACTAGTTTGAGCAACGTCATCGATAATATTATATACGAGTACCATATCATAAGTTACAGCACCTTAGGTGCTCTAATTACAATAAATTAGAATTTTATTTTTGTTCCTGTTTGAGCAACAGGGCAAAATATTGATAGGTGCTCAAACGGGAATCAATCGTTGCCCTAAAAATCGTAATTGAATCTCACAGTTGAAGCCTATTTCTTTTACATTTTATTTTTTGATACTGATCATACACGATCTACGAGTATCTATGTATGATCATACCATGATGTATGCATGTATGTACTATGTAGTATGTTTATGAATGTAAGGCAATCACTCCTCTCTTACGGGCGGTGCTATAAAATTACAGCGTCTATTGTCACCATATGCGTTGAAAGTATGATGGATATTTTATTTTTTGGCTTTTATTTTGTCAGTGGAATTGATTGGCCTTCCATTACCTGTTTTTTATGACACAAAAAAAAACGTCGCAATTCTATTTTTATGAACCTTATCATTATCTTTTTTGCTAAAATAAATGTTTTAGTTATTTATGCAACTGTTGTATAATAAGGGGTATTACTCGTAAAACACGAATGTGGGTTTATCACACGAGGCGTAGCCGAGTGTTATAATAGTATCACATGAGTGTTTTAATACCTAATTATAACAGTTGCATACAAGACTTTATCTACAATCATGATGTGAATCCTCTATAAAAGATTCTCATACCATAGGGTGTTGTACAGTGTTGTAAGAACTATGTAAATTAAAATTAAAGAAAAGTCTAATTGCGAAGCATGTAAAATAAACATATAAGTAAAAGAATTATTGTTCTTTTTTCAAAATTTTAGCGATCTGGTGGTGAAAATGTCATTGCATGAGAATCTTCTTTTTTTGAAATTCATAAAATCACGCGTTTGGATGACATAATGATCATAATATCATTGAGTGTTTTAATGTTGGAAATGAGCTAATTGTTATAGGTTCTTTTTTAGAGGATTAATAGCATGATAGTAGATAAAATCAATAATAAATTACATTATATCCAAACAAACGAGAACCCTTTTTTCAGACATAACAAATTATATTAATGATTTCTAAAAGAAAGTTTTATTTAAGCTTGCTTATTGCTCTTCTTTTCTATAAATAAAAAAAACAATACGTATAAGAGCAAGATGTTGCCTTGATTGGTTATAAATTACATAATATTTATCATCTTTCTGCCCCTATTCTATTTTACTTTGGGTTTGTGCAACACTTTTTCTTCTTTCATTCTTCCCTGTCAGACGTCACAACATCATTATAGGTACCCCTTTTTCTTTCACAGATCATTCCTCACACAATTCGTCCAGTTTATTTTTTTAAGCAGCAGACCCAATACAAACATTTAATTCCGAAAGTCACCTACCAATTACCACCAATCACAAACCCACACTTCATCAAAAGCCATACAACAGACAAAAGCTAACATTTTTGTAATCAGGACTGTCCCGCCAGTCGCCACTGTCACCCTACAATTGCGTCAACACATGAAGTGTCTGGTTTAGGGCCTGTGATTATCAGCTGTGTGATAAGGCCGCCCCCCTCCCTGTCCCCCTCCCCCTCCCTCCGCATGACGCCAGCACCCCCCCTTTATTGAGCGAACCCGCATAAGTGCATGATTAGAGCGATGTGTTATTTAGTTTTGTTTTGTAGTTGTTTTCTGGTGCATTGACTTCATTTTTTTGGGGTTAGTGACAATTCTACCATTCTTCATTCACCACGCATCATTCCTAAATACTCCTGAAAGCCAGAATCCACAGTAGCAACCACCAGAAAAGCGCCGAGATATAGAATTCCAACGTGTTCCGGAGAATGAATTTAACTGTCACAGTTTGGGGTTAATGAATTAAAGGAGATAAATATGGCTAAAAGCAGTATGGCCCAGTGGTAGCGGTTCCGACTCATGAGTTGTAGGTCTTAAGGTCGAACCCAGTCAGGCGCAGTATGGTGGATATCCCGTTTTCTTTTTGGGCTCGCGTTTGACCTTTTTCTCACTTGAGCGGTGAAAATATCTCTTAGAAAGTTCACTCTCTTAAGCTGAAAATATATCTTTGTCTAACCTTAGAATCAAACCTAGGACCTCATACTTTGCTTGAATGCGCAACTCTAGTAACAATTTGACCAAGTTATCAATCATCTACTTACAAAACAAATTTAAAAAAATCTGTTTTAACATGTAAGGGCTCCCCAGCCTACACTGGTTTGTTACACTAAAAACTGCTTTGATCGCCTTTTGATTTGATCGTCAAAATCCGCAGACTCAGCTTTTGAATACCAATCCTGAATGCCATAGTGAGCTGCTCAAGGAAGCGTGGATCAAAATTGAGGAGGAATAAACTCAGCAGTGGATGGAACAGGACCGCCAATGATGATGATCATGATGATGATGGAAGAAGAAGAAAAGCAGCGCCGAAGTGACCAGGAAAAAGATGATGTAGCACTTTAAGTAGGTACTAGAGAGTAGCAGAGGAATAGCGACAAAACAGCTAAATAAGGAAGATTGATTTGGATGACATTGAAGTGTGTTGTTTAGTCAAAAAACTTACATAAAAGTCTGGACAGTCTACCAAACTCTATTCATTACAATGTTGATGGCCGAAAACGAATTAACAAAAGTTATTATAAGCACATTTTCAATGACAATCCATTCAACTTTGTATTAGACTCGGTCAAAGTAGGTTCTTAGATCCGTTTAGCTATTATGAAATACTATGAAAATTTAACTCAAGTATTTCACCGATCATAATTCAAAATAGATGTCACTTTTCGGCAATTACCAAATCTACAAATTCTTTTACAATTTCGTTAACTGGCGAATCAAATGCTTTAACTATTCGGTAATCTTTAAAAGCTTAGACATTTTGACTAATCGTCTAACAGTAAACCTATAATTATACATACATTACTCGAATATTAATAATTCTCCCATCTCGTTCCGTGGCAAATCGACTTCTCAATTGCTATCTTTACGAATTAAATCGACTATTCATCATCAGCCTATAATGTTCCCACTGCTGGGACACAGGCCTCCTCTCTGTGAGAGGGAGTGGGCCATAATCCACCACGCGGGCCCAGTGCAAATTGGTGGATGTCACATGTCTTCGAATTTTTAGTTCTAGGACATGCCGGTTTCTTCACGATGTTTTCCTTCACCGTTTTGAGAGCAGTGGTGATGAAATAAATTACACAAAGTAATGCGCCAGGCGGGGTTCGAACCCACGACCTACAACTCGTAAGTCGGGACCGATACCACTGGGCCACCACTGCTCAATCGACTATTGCTTTACATAAATTATTATATTGCCCAATTATTGCTTTACATGTCATGTCAAAAATATTGTTTTACTAAATTCTGTTAATTTATTCTTCATTTTTAAAATCTATATTTTTTATCTGTATTCACTGGTGTTTGAGGTTTGACTTCACCAACTTTTAGTTCTTGGTCTATAACCGGGTCTGTGTGTACTTTATCATCACCAACATTTTTATCACAAGCAACTCCTTCATTCATATTTCGAAGGCTGCAAGTCTTTTCGTTACTCGTAGATCTACTAAAGCGAAATCAACTTATTAAACGAAGTAAAAGAGTTCAATCTTGATAAAATCATCCCAACTTAGTAGTTACTACAAAAAAACACAATGGTTTGAGGCCTAGAGATTCATTTGTTTTTTTGGCGATTCGATCTTTGCAACCCAATTAGATATCTTGAAATTAGGAATTATTCCCGCTGGATCCCACTTTTGAATCCCACTTGAATATTTTTCCCGTTGGATCCCAAAAAAATTAAAAGTAATTCCCGTTGAATCCCATAACAAAAGAAAAACGTTTTATTCCCGTTGAATCCCAAAAACAATTCCCGTTGAATCCCACATGCTTTAAAAAATCTGAATGCGAGTACTTTCAACGACAAAATTGCTATCATAAATTGCGGTTCCGCCCGCGTCGTGTTAGGCGTATGGCCCTATGGTCCAGTCTCGCATCAGTTCCCTTGAGGAAAGCGTGAAACACGACGCGCCATGACTTGGAACTGTCCTTGGTCGGACGGCTCCCGGACTCCTCGACCAGAAGCGGCTGGAATATGACTCGCCGACGACGCCCTCGGGCGTCATCTGTTTTAAGGGGCCCATATCTTAGAGCGCAGCAGGCATTTAGAGTGATTCCCCCCCCCCCCCCTGTCACGTGGCATCACAGCGCTTTTCAATGATCTTCGCTGACCCCGTTGAAAAACGTACCACCTTGAGCTTATGCTAGCCTAGTACTTTGGCAGGCCATTTAGAGTTACCTTACCCCCGCGCTGCGTGTCACGTGGCACCAGACTGCAAAACATACCACCTTGATCTTATACTAGCCTAGTACTTTTGCTGGTTAGTGACATTCTATCAGTTTTTAAGTAAAGACTGAAACAAATTCTCAGAATATGTCTCTGCCATCTTTCTACACACTGGTGACCGGTCTATGGAAAGCCTATGGTGGCCGGATCTTGTGGAACTTTTTTTTTTGTAAAATTCATAAATTACCTACTCAGAATACATCAGTAAAATAACGATAACAGTTTTCTTCTGATATGTACACATGTTGTCAAAAAGTGGGATTCGACGGGAATTAAAAATGGGATTCATCGGAACTACCTAAAAAATGGGATCCAAAAGTGGGATCCATCGGGAATAATTCGAAATTAGACCGGTTAGGACTTTGGACTTTGAATCAAGCGAGACGAATCTGCCAGACATTCTTATGATTTATCTATCGAAACAAATAAAGTTCAGTATATTTTCTCAAACAGTAAAACTATTATACAATATACATAGTCCTCCGCCGCGTTTGTCTCTCTGTCTTCCTGTCTGTTCGGAATAAACTCAAAAACTACTGCACCGATTTTCATGCTGTTTTCAACAATGGATAGAGTGGTTTTTGAGGAAGGTTCTAGTGTATAATTTGGTCCCTAGTGAAGCGGGGCAAATCGCTAGTCTTTAATAAAACTTGCGAGTCAGACTCTTGCATGAAAGGTTCCACTTTAATTTTTTTTTGGCATTTTAACGGAATATAACTAGGTACACAATCTGTGAAAATTTCAAATATCTACTTATTACAGATCGTGAGATACAGCCCGTTTACAGACAGATGGACAGCGGACACTCATATTAATAAGGGTCCCGTTGGTTAGCCTTCACGCACGGTACCCTATAAAACGATTATTTTACACCAAGTTCAAACAAGCAACCTCATAATTTAAAAAATAAAGAACCAAGCGTTAACTTAAACACACAAATTGGCGCCAGAGGCGTTTTTGAAGTTGATGCAATCAGCAGTACAAATTAGGAAACGTCAAACTTTTTAAATATCAATTAAAGCAATAGCAACGAACGTATAATTACTGTTTGTAAAACATGATGATGATTATGTTTAAATATTTTGGTACAGACTACAGACTTCAATATCAAAGTCAATTATTAAGTCCTCAAACTTTTTTTTTAAATCAGCTGATTTCTCGTAGGTGGGTAAGGCTCCCCATTTCTCCGTGCTATTGACGAGTGTTGCCATAAGGTGGAGCAGAAGGGACTATCAGACTACACTTATCACTCATCTACTGACTATCCGACGAAATTTTTCATTCGTAGTTGCATTCATAAACATTGAAATTCACAAGCTCAAACAGCTAGATCTGGAACAAGTACCTACTTGTAGGTTCCAAACTGTGCGGGAATCGCACCGTTTACACGTCCCTCTAAAGGGCCAAAGTCTGGCAGGATCATGGGACTATTGGGTAACCGTGGCCTCGGGACGAAAAGGGCTATTGAAGGACACGGTGGATTTTAGTCAGTACAAGTCTGCCAGTCCCTCCCGTCGTGCCCCGGGCGAGACGACTCATTTGATGATTTTCCCAGGTAAAAGAAAAAAGCCAAATCAGTCGTTAAAATTTATTTTTTATTTTCCTCTACTCAATTGTAACCCGCAGGAAAACAAAACATTCATAGGTATAAAATGCCTCATCAATTCGACTATTTCAAATCAATATGTGCGCCTCGTACCTATACGGAACCCGGTATCGCAGCAGATGTGCAAGATAAACAGGACACGCGCGCGCTGACTCACGCCTGCGCGCGCGCATGTACAGTCCGTTGCACAAGCGTTTGGTAATTGTGTGTGGTAATAACTTTTGTGTGGTGGTTGTTTTGATTTTTTTTTACTGAACCAGAACTGTCATTTACTTGAAAATGTTGTTTAGTTTACTTTTCCTTGCAAAGAAATAGTAAAAAGTAATAACTTTTAAAAAAATAACAGAGTAGATATAATAATTCGTACTAGGCGACACTTTGAGGCGTTGATTTTTTTATGTATATTTATGGCATTCTATGTGATAAATTATTAAGTATGTCGAACCATAACTGATCATCATTATCAAATCTTTAACAAAATACTGCTTCTATAATTATAATTAGGCTAAAGCAATTCAAAAGAACAAATTATTTTTGTTGCCCATTGTAAAACAAAAAAGTCAACCTTTTTACTCTCTCCAAAAATAACCCAACTAATATTTGCAATATCCCCAAACCAGATGCGTTTTTACAAAAGGTGGCGTTCGTAACCACATGGCTCGGCAAGGTGCAAAAAGGAGATGGGAAAGTTCAAGTATGTGCAAAAATTCAGACGGCTATAGAAATGGGACCTAGCACTGTATAACGCTGAATAGCTCAATATTAATATTTCACATAAAAAAAGTTTCTAAAACTTGTTATATCTTCATAATCATGATAAAAAAAACGTGAACACCTACCATTATAAGTACTACAAAAATTGCAAATATTGATATTGCTATAAACTTTTACTTAGGCGTTTACTTTTATGTATCTGCGATTGTATTTATTTATTGATGACCACATTTGTGACCCACTCAGATTAATTAAACATCTTCAAACTACTTACCAAATAATGTGATACGTGCTTAAACTTAAAATAAAGACAGTTTTCACAGACGATATAAGTAGGTAAGTAGTTGTAATGATAAACAAACGATATCGTTTACTTGATTGACATAGTTGAATACAGTATACCTAAACCTGTTTGGAAGAACTAATCTATCTAATAATGATAACCACATTCATAATATTATGTTAGTTATATCGGTAAAGTCAAATAAACGCGCTGGGCGCTTTCATTTTGTTGTCGTGATTGATTAATCCTTTCTGAACTCGTTGTTGAACCCTCTAATTAGCTAAGGATACATTTAACAATTTCGAAATGAAACAAGAAAAATAGGAAATACTATATTTATTCGTTAATCTGTGATTCTTTTATATAAAGTCTGAAAGAATACGAAGCGACGGACTGTGTTTAAATGTCATTTTATTTCGTGATGATGGAAATCTGGGTGTGATCTTGTTAATTTCTGCAACTTTGAACTGTTTCTTTCCACTACATGGCGATGGCCTTGCAATGTTCTCACAGAACAACCACAATAAGCACTCCGTTGAATAGCCGAATAAACGAATTTCACCAGTTGCTCCTGAATGCAGCAGTTCATAACAAGGATGACAATGTTGGCTGAAAGATCGGCCTGTGCGGTTATAATTATTATTTAGCCACGAGCTCCTCTCGAGTGTATATGACGCCGCAGTCTTCGCGTGGATATACCACAGTTTATGCATTGCATGATTCACTGTATACAAGTCAAGTCCGAGCCGAGAAGCGAGAGGTCGGTAGGTTTGCAAGCAGGAAGTCCAATAAACAAGCGGGAGTCAAGGAAAAGCAAAATGAAAGAATCACAACGAACAATAATAATAAGCAGAGCGTTCAAACGACGTCTGACGTTTGTTTTTTTCTTAAAGATGGGATTGGACTCAAAGTGTCACAGAAGCGATAAAAGAATCGATTGAAATCGTTAGAAAGTAGTATCGATCATACTTCAGTTATTTTTTTTATCTAGAATAGGCAAAATGACAGAACGTAGAAATATTTTTAGCGTTTTAAGCATGGTAATGTAAAAATTATGGAAAATAAACGTTCTTATCTACAATGGTGTACAAATGGTGTCATATTTGTGCAAAAAAACAGTCGATTTGTGTAGAAATAACGATGAAATAACTTTGTCTTTTCTTGGTAGAATAGAGATAGAATCGCCATGCTACGCGTGCTGGGCAATATTCTCTTTCCACTCCTACCTTTCGCGATGTTGGGCGTCTTCCTTCCAGTTCAGACGGAACCTGTCCAGTTAATATTATTCTGCACAAAATATGAACTAAGATTAAACTAAGAAGCTCATTCCGAAGCTTTTAACGAAAATAATAAAGTCACTTTAAAACAATCTGATTTTCCGAATCAAAACGCATGAAAACACAATAAAAAGCAACGAAACGACTCTGAATCTATCGATTCCAGCCAAATACTGTTTCAACGCCAATTCTTAATTTCAGAAAACAAATCGTTTTAAATCACATTAGTAAAAATCGATTAAATACAGTTTCATTTTAACAATCTGGAAAAGCGTTATTACCCTTCCCTAGTTTTCATTATTTCATCGTGACCAATAGTCATCATGTCAATAAAAAATGAGCGAAAAGCAATTCAGATACTTTTTTATGTTTAACATTTTATATAAGTCTTAGGAAATTATTAAACATTAAACAATTCATTAATGAATTTTCAAATACTACGAGTTAAAATGAAATTCTTATAGACCACTGGGGCACTCATTTAGCCATCTCCTTTCAACCCTCTTTCGATTTTAACCCATCCCATTACTGAAAACAAAACATACATAGCAGATGTAGGATAACCATCTAAATAAAACAAAATGAGTCAAAACAAAAACTAAGATGGATTGACTGAGGTCATTTAGTTCATAGAAGCAGCTGAATTACTCCTAATTGACGATTGTGAATTTTTTAAGTCATTTTGGAGACTAAATACGCAGATGACTATCTGTTAACTAACGACTTCGCTCGATACAACTCAAAAATTATCCCACGAAATCATAAAATTGGGTCAAATACCATCCTATGTGCTAATCCAATAAAGTATCTATAGGTTCTAAATCCGTTGTGTAGTATTTGCGTGAAAGAGTAACAAACATCCATCCATCCATCAATCTTCTTACTAGTGAAAAGTAAGATGATAATGCATGACGAGTGACTGTATAGTGTGGGGCACCCCTCAATTATTAGACAGAGCATATGAATTTAAAGTACCTGACTGGCAGTGGAAGGTAGAGACGAGGTGTTATGGCGCAGTTTTGGAGATATATACCCAGGTCTAGCAGTGGGTTGAAATAGGTTTATTACTTTATTGATTGACAAAGAACTATTGTCCACTGTAAAATTATTCATGGCGTATTTAATTAAGACAAGAATGGCTATGTCAAAGAATTCTGCACAAGAATGAAAAGTGTTGTTAAAACAAAATAGTGAAAAAATACCCTGCAGTGCGGCAATTTCAACACGACATTATAATAGCAAAACAAAGTGACGCAACTTTACACGAAGCTTCACCCAAACTTCACCAATCTGAAATTTAATCCGCTCCATAAATCAATAGGAAAATGTCTGACAATCCAAATAAATTGTCACTGTTCTATTAAACTAACTCAAATACAAAACCAAAAGTAATATTGAAACTTTTTCGAATAAGCCTTGAACAAAATTACCTTTGTCTCACAATATAGACTGCGGCTTATAAATCCTCGTTAAGTCATGGCGTTTTATGGTTAACCTACTTCGCCCCACCTTTGTAGACACCTAAAATGGCGACTAATGCTAATTACTGACCCACTTGTTCGACTCGAATAAAGAATACACTTTTGGTTGCTTTTCGTTTTTCCTGTTTCGTGTTTCGAACATTTTCTTTGTTGTCAGGAGTTGTTGTAATAGTTCCTGCGTTAGTGTCTTTTGTTTTTGTATTGCCTCGTTTGTGTGACGTGTACTGATGAAGATTGATATGTGTTGTACGATGCTTTATAGAATTGTCAGTGTCAATAAGATTGTCATCATTCTCATCAATATTATTACAGCTGCATCGTTTAATGGACTTAGACGTAGTAAATATCTTGAAGTACACCATAAAATCATTCTCTCCTAGTTGGAATCGCCATTACACATATGTTAAGGATTGTTAGTGGCCATTCTCATGATGTTAAACCCTTTAATCTTCTTTTATGACCCTCATGGGGTTGCTCTTTCAGATTAATAGCTTATTCTCTCCTATATATAGCATCTTTACATTGCAGACATGGTAGTCTTGATTCATTAGAATATCATTGTCTAAAATTATAGTCAATCTAACTTCATTACCTCATCGATTGTCTATCGGCCTATAGGTCACAAGTCAGTAGATTATCAATCCATTATAATTTTATCTGTATACTTAGGACTATTAGTCACTCCACGAGTCCTTGGTATTATACAATTTTCACGGTCCGCAGTTTACATATCTACAATGTCCGAACATAGTTTGTTGATATCACTAGACCCAAGAGCTTAATGTACTATCCCTAGCAAATGAAAGGTACAACGGTATCCTAAATATATTTATGTAGTTTAAGTTATGTGTTGGTCTACTAATTAACTGTCCCTACTTTGATATGGATATTATGGGCTTTGGGTTGCAAAATGTTTCATAGTTACTCTAATACCTACAGAATTGCCCAATACTGGTGTAAGCTTATCAACTATTTCAATTACCCTATTGTTATCTTATTAAAACACAATGTCTTCAATCAAAAAGTCATCTTGTTCACCCCTATCAAAGCTTCAATTTCACGTCAAGCAGAAAAAATGGGGTCCTCTACTTAAATGGAATACCAATAGATGGAGCCACCTGTTACTCAGAACATTAACTATATGGACACGGACAGATCGAGTGCCATTCACTACACGAGTTCTCGATTGATTAAGTACCTTCTCTTGTTTCGCTAGGGTTAAAAAGGATACAGGTAAGCACTAAAATCTAAAATGTAGTACAAAGGTTTTTAGAAAGAAATAGATTTTAGAAAGAAAATTAAACAAGAAGTAAATAATAACACAGATAATTCTCTTGCTTACAAAAATAAAGCTTCTTGAAGAGGTAGCAATGAAATTGAAGATTCCGAGTAAAAAGCAATTATAGAGAGAGAATTCGGCCTTGACCGGAAAACCCGATAATAATGTAGGTCAAACTGAAAAGATTAATTCAGAAGTCTTACAAAATAGAGAAGTTTGTAGTGCATAAATGTAAAGAAAAATTATGCACCACGAGTATAAGTCAGATTTCAAAAGACAAATAATGAAAACGTTACTCAGAACCTTTCATTAATGAATATAAGCGAAGATTACAAAGAAGTTAAGATAATGGCTAGTGCAAATTAAACTTATCTAAATGTACAGACTTTTTCAAGGCTTAATGAGAACTGAAAATTAATTTGTGTAGTGAATGCTGGGACAAAAACGGAGTAATGGGATTTATATCGCTGGCATTTAAAAGCTGGATGAGAACCTGGTGATAGTAGCTGGTGATTGAGCAAAACGATGTGCAATTGATGGTCTATGTATAGCAACAGACTTCCACGGGCTGACGATAATTTAAATCTATGGCCAATCTTAGTTTTATCTGAATTCTTCTCATCATCTCCCTATAGCATTTCTCATTATGTTCCCTGTTGGAGTCGGCTACGGGATACAATTATTCTTATTTCCTTGTATCGACTGCTTGTCAGACTTTAATTGAATTGTAGTATACTAATGATATATCATTGTCGTATATTTTTATGAAAGTTATATGAGTATTGATTGCTTTATTGTTATTTACTGTATCAATATCAAGGTTTTCTTCTTTGATTTTATTTATAATCCGATTAAAATGAATCATATTTTGTTATTATCTTGTCACTTGGACCTCTTAAATTTTTCAAGTCAGCACAAAAATGGAAGATTCTGAAATATTGCTCTGTTATTTAATTTTGGCCGCAACTTTATGCTTTCCTCTTCGCCGAGTAAAAATGTAAAAGTTTTACGATTTAATACAAATGAATTCTTTGGCTTCATTTATAATTAAGTTCTGGTTTGTATTTACTACCATGATGAATGAGGCCCTTTATTACATTTTTGAAATTGCTTTACTTAACCTCTTGAGTTGTATTTTAAAATTATACTTGGTAAGTAACAAAGGTTTTTGATCAGTTACATAAAACCAGGCTATTCAAATATTTATACCGTTCCAGAAAATAATTGGAAAATGTTTAAGAACTATTAATGCCCAAAAATCTTCAATGAGAATTGGTTCCAAGTCAAACTGGTTGAAGTTATCGAGTACTTTATCTGTTACTACTTCTTCATTAGTGAAGATTAAAGGATCTTTGCAAGGATCAACAGCCTTTGGCTATTGCTTTGGCTATAATCACAATTAATCTTCCGTTTCTGCTCGATAGTACCTCTCGCCCACTCCGAGGCCTCCATGGCGCCTGATGGTCGCATCCCAGCAATAATTAAACTATGTAGGTCGCTTGAACACCCACAATGACCAACGTTGTACAAACCACCAGTCTAACCTGACCCACCCCACCTCCCACTAACAATCAAACGTCAGACAGGCACACCACACGGCAGGGCTCAGCGCAAACTGGTCGTGCGGTGACCTCGTCGACCGCTCTTCTGTTGTTCTTTATTTCAATTCAAAATGCGTTCCAGACGTGTACGCTGATGATAAATGACGGTTGAAACTTGAAATTCGATTTCAATTTTGGAAGTTTGAAATTTAATTTTGGAATGTGGGGTATTTGAGAGTTCGCGTGTGAAAAGTTTCGGTCGTTAAATATGTGGGGAATGGAGTAATTTCGGTGGAGGAGGTTTGTGAGATATTTTATACAAATTAAGGTGAATAAATTCAGTGGGTTGCTTACAAAGTTTTAATTTTAAATATTGTGTTACAATTACAACCTATTTTTTAAAACTAAAAATCGATACCTACGGAAAAATATTTATTATTTTACGATAATGTCAAAGCTAAGAAGAAAATATTAATAAATTAAATTCACAGAAGTCATCCTGTGATAGTATTAATTTAGTTATAAACCGTGAAATCTTAAAACAGTGTAAAAAAATTGTCTTGAAATAAAACTAACTACCTATAGTTTAGACAACTCAAAACCAAATAAGAGAAACAGCCAGCAAAAAGGCCAAAACGCAAACCATAGTTCCAAAGAAGATTAAAAATAAATCCGTCCGCTTATCTCATACGATGTGGCTTTACAATACAAGAGGCCCGAATAATAGATTTTCTTTCTACGAAAGAAACTTAACAATGGCGATGAAATCGTAGTATCTGTCAAATGAAATCGCAACAAAATAAAAGTATACGGAGATATTCTACTTGACAAATGTCCCCTGCGGCAGAAGTAATTTGCCGCAATTTTTAAGAATGCGGCCACCCCATTCAGAGTCATTCATAAGGTTTTTCTTCCACGCAAAAATGGAAAAGGATGCGAGAATAATTTTTCTTCTTTTAAAAAATTACATTGCGCAAAATTGGTGCTGGCTGTTTTTACTAAAACCATTTTTTTAATTTCCATAGAATTCCTTATTTAAAATATAGATAGGTCTTTGGAATTTTAAGAAAAATCTATAACGTGTTAAGAGGCCGATAGTTTTTTTTAGTTTTAAATAATAGATACTAAAACAATAAATTCTAGTTCAAAATGGTTGACTTCGTTGAAACAAATCAATGATAGATTCCCACAGCATAAATAAAATCACCATTAAATTCACGCAACCGTAAGCACAAAGCGCAATAAAATTTCTTTCGAACCATAATTTACAAAATATCTTTCATGTTTTATTTTAATAAAAAGTGCAGCACGATAAATCTTCGTCTAGCGTCATTATGACAGCCATTGCTCTAAATACAACGATATCATTTACATTTTAGCGCAAAAAAAAAACGTAAACCCAATATCGGCGTAATTCGATGCTCGCGTAAAAGAATTGGAAACGAAAACTTCCCGCTGATAGCCGCAAAAAGCTTGGAAGCTTTTAATCGATCACTGTACTACAAGAGAAAAAACTTACGTTTCAATCCCGGTTCCTTCCGCAAAAGCGCAACGTAAAAAAAAAACAAAAATTCGTACACATAACTAAAAAGGCACTAAACGATATACGTCCAAACGCGTTTTCGAGATAAAAAAAAATGGGTGCGTGTCTATACGACCGCGCGGAGGGCGGCTTGAAGTATACTGATCTAATTTCCAAACGTACGACTGTGAAAGTGACGTAATGGCGGCGCCATGTTGCCCCGCGTCCCTAGCCGCGCCCCTCCCCCCCGCGACCGCGCCTTGCTTCCGCCACTGGAAAAATGCACTGCCTGTGCCTATTTAATCAATTTCAGGAGTTCTATGGTATGTTACGAAGCTTGATGGCCTTATAACGTAGTATCACGTTACTGTCTATGTTAAGTTTTCCGCGAATCGATTAGGACTGTCTTATCTGTCGTTCCGGCGTTAGAAATGGCTTTTGCTACGTAAGTTTGTATAGGACTGGCACGTCATAAATAAGGCCCTCGCGTGCAGGTTGCGTTGGGGATCTGTTTTTGAAAATGTTTCTTTTGAATTTGAATTCAGTTTTCGAATTGTTTTGTGTTTTGTTTTAATAGGGTAGGTATAGTTCTTTACCCATTCCTCTTTCATAATTACTAGGACTTCTATTAAGATATTCCGAATTCTACTTTTGAAAACGAATTGGGATGTTTCTACTTCCTATTCACTACGTAGTGAGTTTTATATCTTAATAATTATGTTGAAGCTCGTGGCCGAATAGTTCGATATTTATGGTTAAGCCTTGTTTACCAAGGCAAAATCTTGGATGGATAACCATTTTTATATAGGTACTAAGTTTTTTACGTGCCTCGATGTCTCGGAAAGCACGATACGCTGTCATTTGTCTTTGACAGTCTATAAAGGTGAGCAGTGGTGGCCCAGTGGTATCGGTCCCGACTTACGAGTTGTAGGTCGTGGGTTCGAACCCCGCCAGGCGCATTACATTGTGTAATTTGTTTCATCACCACTGCTCTCAAAACGGTGAAGGAAAACATCGTGAGGAAACCGGCATGTCCTAGAACCAAAAATTCGAAGACATGTGACATCTGCCAACCCGCACTGGGCCCGCGTGGTGGATTATGGCCCACTCCCTCTCACAGAGAGGAGGCCTGTGTCCCAGCAGTGGGAACATTATAGGCTGATGATGATGATGATGATGAGTCTATAAAGGAAGTGACCTGAAAGTCTGACAGTCAGTTTCACCAAGAGGTATCCATGTTCCCCAGTTACTGGACAGTCGCTCCGTATAAAATACTGATATTCAGCTGAATTTGGTTGGACTAGAAGTCGACCCAAACATAGTTGGGAAAATGCTAGTGAGTTGAACGCTTCGATCGCTCTACGATTGACGTGTCTGCAAACTCGCCTGAAATTCTTAGCTGTAAACCTGTAATATGTATCTCTGTTTTATCTCATGGATCGGAACTATAGTCTTGATCTTGAAGATGTATAAATAAACTCGAAACGTCCGTATCGAGATGTATCTGGTATTCGTGTGGGCGCTGTGTTATGAACTTTGGTCTTTTTATACGAATTGGATTTGTTGGAACGGTAGAATTTTTTTAAGCTTTAAAAAAGTAAGACCAAGTGCTATGTGACATTATTTACGAAGAAGGTATGATTTCACAGTATTCTAAAATAATGCATGCTTTTTATAATATAACAAAGAGGTAAAGTTGGTAAGTAAACAATAATGTAGGAGAATAATCTCAAATTAGTGAACTGATTTTAAAAATCAATTCTTTCACCAGGAGAAAGCTACATTATTCGTCAGTGTCAGCTATATTTTGTTTTAAAAGTGAGCTAGGGCGGATCGGTACTAGAAATAACTAAATAACTACCATCAATTTTTCTGGTCCTTGGAGCCGGATACAGGTTCCTGTATCCGGCTCCAAGGACCAAAAAAAACAATAAAATAATCGTGTTTATTGTGTTAACAGTAAACACGATTATTATAATTATCTTCTAAGAAATCATGTATAACAAGAATATTATGAGTCCTATAATCCTCAAAAGCGCTTCAGGTTATATCTATCGGATTATCCTTCACATAATATACCTAAATAATAAAATATGGCCTCTTAAGCTCCGAGAAGTACTAGGTAAACCTTTATGTGCGATTAAATCATGTTATTTGGTTTAAGTAACAATTTCTAGATATATGGGAAGACAATTAAATATTAAATAAGGAGTTGCCGTTTATAAACGTTTTTGATACTCATTTAATTATGATGATAAAATTGTCCTCAAGCGGTTAATCGGCGGCCATCGCACACATTCGGCCTTGGTCCAGATCATGGTATGGTATAGTATCATGAGTGAAGCGACATGAGAAGCGGTCACCTCCTCCTGCGAAGCAGTAAGTGAAGGAGGAGGTTGAAAACGTCAGGGACAGGGTAGCCTCCTCATTACGTTCCAGTTACCTTATGAGTCCTCCTGCCCTGTGGAGCGGAAAAGACTATCCGACTATTATAACTGAATATTATCCAACCTATTTCTTCTTATGCCTTTTGCGTTACCAGCTAATGAGTAAAAGCCTCCTTCAAGTCCTAGTAGGTAATCAGCTGCAGAGAAAAGGTATGGTAAAGGGAGATTATTTGGTGAGACAGGTAACTCAGTGATAGTCTTAAAAGTCTCTCAAAGCGTTACCTATATGCATGCAGTAATGCGTTTACTATGCATGCAGTAATTTTTGTAGTGATGTCACACCCAAATGGGGTTAATTTTCTCTGCAGCGTACCTTACATTTTTACGCGCTAAAAACGTCTGAAAATCTCATATATTTTGCAAAATGCATGAAGGCAGCCTCACCCTATGAATGCGTCAGCTTTTCTCGAGGTCAGGTAAAGCTCTGACGTAAAACATTAACGATCGACACAACAGGTTGGTATCGATAATATCTATCATAGTCATAGATAATGTAATCATTATCAGCTTATAAATGTCCCCACACAGGCTTCCTCTTTGGAAGAGAAAGAGGGTCTATCCACCACGCGGGTCCATGGCGGGTTGATAGATGTCACAACTTCGAATTTTTAGTTCTAGGACTTGCTGGTTTCGTCACAATGTTTTTCTTTCATCGTTTTGAAAGCAGTAGTGATCATTCGGCCTTTTGTTTAGGTATTAATTATTATGAAAGTTGGTCAATATAAGTCTGACAGTCCCTTCCGCTCCACTCAGGGTGGGAGGACTAATTTGATGAAACTTTGAGATGATGGATGTAGGTATGCATGTTTGTGTCTGTTCCACGCAAAAACTACTGAAAGGAAATGGATGAAACTTGGTACCTACACAGATAGTTTATAACCTAGATTAACACATTATTATTATAATTAGCCTGAGCTGCTATCCCACTGCTGGGCAAAAGCCTCCCTCCATGCCTTCCAATGTTCGCGACTTTGCGCCACCTCTTTCCAATTCTCAAGAAAGACATCCAGCTCGTCCCGCCATCTCCTTCGAGGTCTACCGCGGCCCCGCGTCGCTGTTGAGATTAACACATAGGATAGTTTTTAATCCAGATTGTATGTATCCTTCGTACTTACAGGTAACTACCTGACCCCGCAAACGTTGTTTTGCCATATAAATAAAAAAAAAAAATAGATAGTAGCCGATTCTCAGACCTACTGAATACGCATATAAAATTTGGCAAAAATCGGTAGAGCCGTTTCGTAGGAGTACGGTAACTAACATTGTGACACGGAAATTTTATATATAAGATTATCGAGTTGTTACGGATGAAACCGCTGGCAACAGATTATTATATAATAACACCAGGGCGGATAAATATACTCGTACTATAAAATATACATCTATATTCGGTAAGTACACAGAATGGTTCACTGATTGCTTAATCGATGGCTTTCCCATCAGAAATGTACGATCATAACCGATTGTGACAATTTGTAATACCTTCCTACGAATTGATTTGAAAAGTTTCAAAAGGTAATTTTGCAAGATGAGACTTTGCCTACGGAAACATTAGAATAATAATTATTAAAGGAGATTTAGTTTCAAACGTTCAGTAAGTTTGTCAGGAAAGAATAGCTTTAACATCAGAATGGAATGGTAGTGCATTTTTATTTTTGTTTTTGAAAAACATTACAGTTTCTATGTTTGTGAACGCACTCACGATACAGGAAAAGTACCAGAGAGGAAGTACAGGACGAGAAAACCAGGAATGAGCTTTTTTAACAAGGCAACTTTCCATTAAATTATCTGCACATTTCCACTGGATTGTTAAAGATTAAGGTTAAGTATGTCAAAATAATGTATTTTTGTGTTTCCTTAATACCAGAAAGTTACTTGTGGACTATTAATGGACAATAAATACAAATTGATCAAACAAATAGCGCAACGTATTCAATCTTGCATGCAACTCACATGCAGTTTCTTGTACCTATCTTCTACATGAGGCTTTATGTCAGTTTGTCCAAGCAAATATCACCACTATTGCGAGCTATTTTAAGATTAGTTTCTAAGTTCGACAAAAGCTGGAAATAAAATTATCGGATAAATGTGACAGTGTAGAAACTATTAATTTGGTGATGATGACGTCTACAACATAATCTTAATTTCTAACTGTCAAAAACAGTGAATGTAATAATCGGCGCATATTAAAGCATTAATAATGAATGAATAACATTTGATCTATTATTCACTTAATTGAATATATTATTAAGCAGGATGAGGACGTTTCGAGTATTTGAATAAACGTCAGGCCTCGCGTCGTGGTCGCCATTTTGAATCCACTTTGACAGTAGATTAGTGAGTTTTGGTTTTTTGTTGACTTGTAGATATACAGGGTGACTTTTTTACCACCGTCCAAAATTTTTCTATACATTAGGTATCAATCACTAAACCCATTTTTGAAAAAAAATCGGTACGTCAAATTGTCATATTAAATCATTTTCTCATCCGCTCTGTGTGGTCACTAAGCTAAACGTTAATAGAACTTAGGAACACGGGAAGTTTAACATGGCGGAGCAACCAAGATGTCTACCCAGCTTGCCGGCCCGATTCAAAGTCCTTCTTCACTCAACTGTCACCGCCCATGTGGTCTACCCCACACCGGTTATTAAACACTTGCCGACGCATGAAACGGGCAGAGCGCACCCCGCTGACCCCCCGCCCCGCCCCGCTACACCTGAGCGACACATCACAGCGCGGTGTCCAGATTCATCAACTTTTTATAGATAACATTGAGACGTGAAATCTCGATATTTTTGTATTGATCGCCAAAGATTAATATATTAAAATTTGGATGGTGACTAAAAAATCACCCTGTATAACTGGGTTACTGTTTTGTATGTTTTTAATATATCAGAGATTAGTATTATCCCCTAATACGAGTAGTAAGAAGCTCAGAAGTCTGACATGTCACCTAGTAAGAGAATTATGGAGGTGTGATAGTCTTTGTTATTTTCTCGAAATGGTTCATGAAAACCCTCCTAACTTTTTATGATCAGCATGTTTTTCTCCATCTCTCAGATATTTATATACGTAAATAATGATGGATCAAATGCTATACCCAAACCACTGCAACTCCTGAAAGCCAGAACCAAAATGGCAACCACCAAAAAAGTGATTTCAATTAGAATAACCACGAGTATAATAAATAAGAGTGTAGTTTATTTTAAATAGGTCAGCTTTGTTACCAAATATTCCTCAAATTCTTTAAACTTTATCTCTAGTATATAAGGATATCACCAGTTCTACTTAACCCCAGTACGATCTAAGCCAACGTGTGTGGGCCGTATCCTCATTATGCTGCCGCAATCATCTGTTCTAGTTCCTTCCTCTGCGGAGTTTGCGTCTCGTTTGAAGGAAATCCTTCGCATGTTATACTAGAAATTGTTATGAAATGCAATGTTTTAAGAGGTGTATTTTTTAGCTTTATTTTTATAGAGGAATAAAAGCGTTCATCTATGGTCTCATTATATTATTATATCTAACTAGCGGCCCGGTACGTGCTTCGCTACTTTGCTAGCAAAATCCACATTAACAAAATGATCCGCCATTTATTGAATTCAAATGAAGAACCGCTCTACCGATTTTGTACAACAAAGCCTAAACATTTGGTTTGGATAGGTGAGTGTGCCCGTTCTTGAGTTATAAAATTACAACGAAAAGTGGCATTGATTTTTATATAATTATATTATAGAATATAGATATAAAAATATAGATATAAAGTTTTCCCGCGCGGTTTCACCCACTGCCCATGTCTTATTATTCGTGGTTCAGTTTTTGGTGTCAATTACTGGTTCAAAAGTTATAAAGGTGTAGGGCCGAGCTAAAGTCAGTTTCCCCTGCTTGAACCTGACTGACTTTCAAAAACTAGGGCACTTTAGGGGAAGACCTGTTTTCTTGTTCTTAGTTCAGAAGATAATTATAATGAGTTAATTTTTTAAGGAATAGTTCAAGAGCTAATACGCTCTAGAATGATCAACGTAACGATGGGCTGCCATATCGATATCGATAAAAAGTGCTGAATAAAATAAAAAAACAGAGTTCAAAAAATCCTAGTATACTTCTAATGTAATAAACGTGAACGTTTGTTAGGATGAATGGACGTTTGTTCCTCTTTCACGCAAAAAACAATGAACGGATTTGATTGAAATTCGTTACACAGATAGTTTATAACCTGGATTAACACTTAAGATATGGATTTTTATCCAGATTTTATGTTCCCCCGGGATGATTTTCGAGTTGTAGCGTGTGAAACCGCTGACAGCAGTTATAGTATGTTTATATTTAAATAAAAGACTTATCTAAACAAAACTTTGCCGGTAAATGGTAAACGACCACGTACCTATTCCATAATATCGAAGATTCCTGTTATCCCCTCTAGCCGAACTAAAATTGATTCCAAGAATGGGTCCACGCCATTACTGCATAAGGTAGGGAACGAACTCACGACCTCTTGCTTCCCAGTCGAACGCTTTAGCCGTTGGGCTATAGCCACTATTATAAGTAAGCTGTGTTATTAAAACGGTTATTGAATACTGCTTTGTCGGTTGAGTGATTACAAGCATGGTTGCTGAGCTTGAGGAACTGGGTTCGATTCCCGGATTGGGCATAGTGTCATTGAGTTGTTCAATATAGAATTTCTAATTAGCAATTTGATGACTTGATCTGATGTCATTATCAGCCTAGCCATTTCCAAACTATATTGGGGTCGGCTTCCAGTCGAACCAGATGCAGCTGAATATCAGTATTTTACATGGAGCGACTGCCTATCGCACCTCCACAACCCAGTAACTGGGTAATACGATACCCCATGGTAAGATTGGTTGTCATATTTTAGAGTTTCTGACTAACAGTAACGACTGTTAAAGATCTAGAAATGACAGCCGGGACCAACGGCTTTACGTGTTTTCCGAGGCATGGAGGAAACTCGGTATGACAGATGGTCACCTATCCACAAACGAATTTCGGCAAGCCCGGCTTAACCCAGAAGATCGGCCTGTGCGGCGTGTTACAGGCGTGATAAAACACAGTTTAAAGTTATTTTGATATCGAAGTGATATACTTATGCCATAATTTTCAGATCATTACACTTCACAGGTAAATCTTCCATTTCATTAATGGAGATTTTCCACAAAACATAAATAAACCTAGATTCCTATCTTCAAATCACTTCCATCAAGAAATTCTGGGAAGCATTTTAAAAATCTTATTCGGCTAACATTTGAGTCGTTGGACTCATAAACTTGAATCTTGGATAGCTACCAAATGTAAAAGATGGATGAAATGGTGTATGAAGAAATCTCTTCTATATTTTAGTAATTCTCAGTAAACTGAGCATCTATAATAAGTTTATGAGTATTTACATACAGTATTTCATTAGATTTGAATTGAATTGAATTAAATCTTAATAAGGTAAAATGTGAAATTAAGTTTGTTTGTTACCTATTCAGTTTTCTCGTCAAAACCGTTCCTGTGTGTATCCTGAAAATTTTCTGTCTCGTATAAAAATACCCCATAAGAAAATAAAGATAATGTTCATAGGATAAATTAATAGATAACCATGAGTCTCTTGTGTAGTTTCAAAATATATGTGTAGGGCGAAAAAATAAAAGATTACGTTGTAAATATCATAAAATGGGTGAGATAATATTTCTTGTGTCAGAATTGTGTAGGCAATTCCGAGTACCGTGAAAATAGATCGTAATTGAAAAAAAAAGAAGAAATAATCTAAATAGTGATATGTTATATAAAATACGAGTAGGTAGGTATATCATACAAAATCTCA
This sequence comes from Agrotis clavis, assembly GCA_954870645.1. Classification (NCBI taxonomy): domain Eukaryota; kingdom Metazoa; phylum Arthropoda; class Insecta; order Lepidoptera; family Noctuidae; genus Agrotis; species Agrotis clavis. Next base: position 3,240,363 of record OX940943.1, read on the forward strand.
TTGACAGGATTATTTTTAAAATCGGTGCAAGTTATAAGAGGAAGCGGGATTAATACAAAGACAGACGGAAATTATTCATTTATGCTTTTTTCATAAAAGAGAAGTAAGAAAAAGAACCGTTAATTTGGGGGACCGGCACACACAACATAAACAAAAAAAAACTTGAGAGGTGTCAAGGGACTCCCGGATGGAACGAAGTTAGGTACTGTATAGATACACTCAACAAAAATAATCGTCGCGACACCACACTGTTCAATTCGAAATAGAAAGACGAAACGAAAATATCTGGCATGCTTTCTATAAGAGAGAGAGAGAGACAGACGCAATGCGATGCGAATCTTATTTTTTTTCCGTCTAGCCCCCTTTTGCAACGCGCGATAAGGAACTTCGTTCCAAAAAGAAAAACATAAAGGATTAAATTATAAGTTAAAAGCAACAACAAAGATAACAATAATTGTGTGTTCCACTGCTACGCCAAATAAGTCCTTCAACAAATTGTCGAGCAGCTAGTGCTCGACACTGCCGCTGGTTTTCAACTGGACCTGGACGGTGACAAAGCATAATAAAAGTCGTCAAGAAATGAGTTTGTCCTGTTTACACCTGAAAAAGCATATTGCCTTGTGTGAATAATTTTTTGTGAAAAACTTTTGTAAATAATGTAGATATTAAATAACTTTCTAAACAACGATAGTACAAAAACATGCAAGTCAGATTTTATTTCTTTATCTGTTGATTGCGAAACCTAAAAGTCAAAACTAACGAAACAAATACATTTTCCCGCCCCGCTTACCGCTCAACACTTGCACCACAAACCTCAAGCCCGTAAAAAGCAGCCATGATTTATCGGAATATAATTTTAATGCCACATGACGTTCGTAACTCAAGATTGACGTTTACGTAATGACGTAAAATCTAAAATGATATACTGGTACTCTACTTAGTTGAAAAATTGGAATCCGCGCACTAGTAGACTACATTTTTGAAGTGAAAACTTCTTTAGCGGCGTTGTACACTTTTCTGTAATGGGTAAAAAATTTAAAACTCGCGTCAGGGTCACGTGACCCTGATCGAAAATGAGTAAGACGTCATTCAAATTAGTTAATTTCATATCTGTACTACTCCAGTTTTAAAATAAAACATAGTAACAAAAAAGTTTTCACTTCTACCGGCACTCCTGGAGTGCAACCTTTTTTTTTTTTTGTAATTCTGATACATCGATAAGAATAACTATTCCTGAGACAGCTAGGTGGGATCCCATCAGGCCGATGACAAGATAGCGGGACGCTTTGGATGGCTTCCTTGTGAATTGGCGTGACGAATCACAACATCGAGAGAAGTGCAAGGAATGGGGGAGGCCTTTGCTCAGGTGTGAAACATTTATGTCATGAATACAAACATACATTTAAACTCACACCTTCCTTCCATGGGGTAGGTAAAAGCTACATAGCGCCATCTGCTACGATCTTTACATACTCCTTCCGTCTGAGCCACATTCATACATCTATACCCTTTTTTTTTTTTTTTTGTAGGTGGTAAAATCATCAAATGAGTCCTCCCGCCCTGGGTGGGGCGGAAGGGACTGTCAGACTCTTACTGACTAAAATCCACCCGTGTTCCTTCGGATGCCCTTTACGTTCTGGGGCCACGGTATCCTGGGTTAAGAAAAAACCCGGGACCCCAGCAGGCATTTGGCGCGAAACACGACGCGCCACCGACCCGGGCTTGGTCCTTGGTCGGACGGCGAGCTACCCATTACTCACCGTCCGCAAGCCCGCTCCGCCGCTGTGCCCTCTGCTATTCAGAGGGACACGCGTTGGAGCGTCCACCTGACAGGCTATTCGCATACGGGCAAAGAGACCCCTTAGGCACACAGTGCCTAAGAAACAGTTTTTGCCCGCATCCCAGGGTGCACCGGCCCGCAAAACTGGTCTTCCCCCCGGACGTATCCGAGAGGGAACTCCAGTCCACGGGCTCACGTGGAGGTTTCCTGTCTTAGCACCCCATACATCTATACCCTTAGCACGAGTTTTCAGTATTTGAGACGTAAAGTAAACTGGAACTTTGACAATTTCAAATTGACAATTTTCAAGGAAAAAAATAGTTCCTTCTTCGCACACCAGAGGCGCTGTTACATTTTTTCACACTTGTTTTTTACAAAAAACACTATAAATACTGGAAAGACGCTGTTAAGTAAAAATGTGGAAACTCGTGCTAAGGGTACTGGTCATACAAGCACATCGATTGCGAATTGTCATGAATCTAAACTTGAAAGTCTCAGATCAGATTTAAACGCAATCACGTCTCAAATCTTGTTCAAAATCGATTTAAAATTCAGACCGAGGACCATTCTAGAATAACGCTATGTATGTATGGATGAGGCGATCTATCTGTTGCGGACGACAAGTTTCATATCTTTAGGGAATCCGAAAAATCCCCATCTTAGCACCTGGACTAGTTCCAGGAGCTAATATGGGGATTTTTTTTGATTGAGGTGAAAAACGAACAAATCAATTCAATATTTTTTTCCTTAGCTTGTATTGATCCACTGCTGCTCCACCTCCCCCAAAACCTTCCAGGAACTCTTTTCCTGGACCGCTTCGAACCAGCCCTCATGGTAAGCGTCTAGGTCGTCTCGCCATCTTTTTCGTGGCCGGCCTCGGCGCGGCGTCGTCCATATCCGCCCGGCACCTATAGTGTGGAGATCTTTGGCAGCGGTCCTCTTACATGCGATAGAGGTGACCCGGCCAATCACATTTCAGCCTAGCAGAAAAATAAACATACCTAATATAAAAACGTTAAAAAGCCTTGTTCTTTTTCATCATTTTAAGATCATTGGTAAAGAAATCGATACAAATATAAAACTGAGGAGTGTGTTCATTAATGACTACTGGTTCGTATTGAAAAATTAATTCTTCTTGTGTTAGATAGTCTATTCACCGAGAAAGGCAACATTACGCTACGACCAACAGAGGCTAAGCATTTTATAATAAAAATCAATATCGATATAGTCCCTAACATCGCGCGTACCTAAGACTGTCTAGAAAAATAAATAGGTATGCTAAAAGTTCCCAATACCGATACGCCAAAAATACCTGGCCATCAATAAACTTTCATACAAACAAAACAATAAAAGACGAATCGAGATCTGATTAAATAACACAATACCAAACAAAACACAGTTTCCACAAATGATCCCCGAATGTTTTTCTTATCATGGCACCCTAAAAGTACAAATCTTCGTCCTAAATCGCTATGTAAAGATAAAAAAAAAACTTGTAACTGTAATGTCGTAGTAAAACTTTTTACCCGCTCGATTGAACTCTAAGATGGCTTACAATGGATATCGACTTAAGGTGGCGGCTTTCCCGCGCTTTCTTATGTCAAACGTAATGCGTGCGTTCTTGCTTGGTGAATTTTTTCGATGTTCTTTTTTTGTTTTTATGGTGTTGAAGAGTATAAGGGAAGTTTTTTGGGTGTGCAAGTGGGAAATTGCTTGAGTAAGTGGTAGGCATCATAATTCTATTGGTAGTAGATAAATTGAGAAATGTTTACCTAAGAACCATAATTTAAGGGCTAATTGGTAAGTCATCGGTAACCTATTATGGTTTTTTTCTTGTTTCTGCTTAGGACCACAGCAGTTTGTTTCTCGCAAATTGATCCCATTAGAATGTTCCACTGCGATATAATAATTATATCCTTTATCCTAACCTAGGTTTTAATCAAAGCCCGAAGTAGGTAGATTGATTTTATGTGCTTGTATAATGAACTGTCAGAGAAATCATAACATGGATAAGCCTTTTTCCCGAGATTTCATGTCAGACTTTCAGTAGATACTTACGGGATTTTTAACAAATTTGGCTGATATTTGAAGTAAAGATGGCTTTTACCTTGGATTAACGCATAGATTACATTTCATCCTTAAAAATTTAGAAGTTTCCACGGGAATAACTATGACTGTACTCGGAATCCCGGAGGCATGTCCTTATTTATATTTACGTTTCAGGCGTTTGACCTATCCGTGAGCCCAATATCTATAAAAACCACCACCAAGTTATGACGTAAACGTACATGCTCATTCATATACATTTATATTATTAGTCTAGAATCGTATTATTTTCCTTACGTTATATTTAGTTAAACGATAAAATAATACCTAAAGTTACCAAATTCGAATTAGTAACAGCTAAAGCCATATCGTAGAGACTTCGGAACAGCAAAAAGATAATAAATCTAGATGTTTAACACAGAACACCCTTAGGCACGATAAATTTATTGATGAACGAACAAAGTTTTCGAAGAATTATTGGTCTTTTGGTACAAATATATCTGGGAAGGTCCAGTAATGATTTATTCAAACAAAATAATGAATTAATAGAATCTTTGACGTCACACCTGGATCTTTGAAAGGTTAAGCCGAGGTGTGGCTTTCACACCCACATTTTGCTATTTTTTTTGGATATTTAATGGCTTGAGGTTATTATTTTCAACAGGAAATAAATTAGCTGGCTTGCGGACGACGAGTAATAAGGAACTCGCCGTCCGATCAGGGACTAGGCCCGGATCGATGAAGCGTTATTTTCCATGCGCGATTCAAGGAGCTGTCAGCGAACTGATGGGGAACTGAACCTCTGTAAGGCCAAACGCCTGCCGGGGTCACAAGACTGCTTAAACAGGATACCGTGGCACTAGAAAGCAAAGGGTAGAAGGAACAGGGTGGTCCTTTGATCAGTAAGAGTCTGACAGTTCACTCCGCTCCACCTAGAGCAACCCAAAAATCCCTTTGTTAATTAAATACCCTACTTCTAACGTGCACGCGGTGCATGAAATAATACTCGTATATTAGGTTTTATTGAGAGAAGAATAAACAAAAAGACAGGATGTAGAAAGATTTCTATAGTCTTAGATTTGTAGCTCTTGGGCCCGAACCTAGCCAGGTGTATTACTAATTTCTCAAATGGTGATGGATAAAATTGTGATTATCATTCATCATCATCAGCCTATAATGTTCCCACTGCTGGGACACAGGCCTCCTCTCAGTGAGAGGGAGTGGGCCATAATCTACCACGCGGGCCCAGTGCGGGTTGGTAAATGTCACCATGTCTTCGAATTTTTGGTTCTAGGACGTGCCGGTTTCCTCACGATGTTTTCCTTCACCGTTTTGAGAGCAGTGGTGATGAAATAAATTACACAAAGTAATGCGCCTGGCGGGGTTCGAACCCACGACCTACTCGTAAGTCGGGACCGATACCACTGGGCCACCACTGCTCAACTAACAACTAACTAATTAAAAATTCGTCGAAATGACGGCTATGATGTCTACCAATGCGCAATCAAATGGGCTCATGTGGTGGATTACAAATTACAATCCACTCCATTTCACATAGAGATGGCCAATGTCCCAGGAATGGGAACATTATACCTAGGCTGAGTATAAGGAGAATGAGGTAACCTACCTACAAATAATAATTATTACATCAGCTGGGAATCTATGTACGTCTACTATAAATGTCAGCTCTTAAAAGCAAATACCATTTATAATTACGAACACATTACGATATGATACTGGATTGTGTGTCCATTACTGAGTCTTCCCACGCGATTCTTAATGTCAGTTGAAGGAATGGATCACTGTGCAACAACTTAGTGATGTACCTACTATCCTATACAATACTAAGGTATCGATATCTCGATATTTTGGAGCAATACAAATCAATACGAATGAGCATTCGTATCTATAAAAAAGTAGCGCTTACAGAAATAATGGATCGTATTGTGCAATTTTGTTTTTAATCGAAGAATCTGTCAATTTACATAATAGAATAACAAATAAGTACCTCACCGTACCGATTTTTTCTTAACTCTTGGCATTATTCTCAGAATTGTTATTATATGCGACACAATTTGTATTTTCAATGTCAATCCAAAGACGTATTTATAGGTACAAATCCAATTGGTCTATTTCCCAGAAAACGATACGATACCATTAAAATTTGATATTTCGGGTATCCGACTGAGTTCATTCGACATAATTTTTTAATACAATTCTATTCTTCTTATTCTATTCTTCGATCCGGATCGATAGAAAGTATCGATAATAAATGCTTTTAAATATAGTGCATCCCTGCGATTGCGTTTTATTGTTCAATACGATGCCATTCAAGTTCATTTGCCTTTAAAGGCATTAGAAATGTGGATGGAATAGGCAATAATAACGAAATAAATAACCAAAAGCTTGTATGCGTGATAGTTTTGCCAGATCTGATCAAGTCGTAAAGTTTTAAAGCTTCTGAGGAAACTTTGGAGTCATTTGACATGGTCTGGTTACTGATTTTGTCAAAACTATACGTGACTTTGTAGTGCAAGGGGAAGCTGCTGCTTTTTGTTCTGATATAAAGGAAATAGTGGGATATAGCCTGATAAAGCACATAGTACAACAAAGCAAAATGATTTGCAAAACCCAATTATGGGTTAACATTGTAAATTATTACAAAACTTTAGTTTACTTTTAAGTTTGGTTGATTTTGGCTTCAAAATTAACCTACAGACCACACCAGGCCTACCATCAAATAATAATAGTTGGACTTATGCTGTAAAACAATTGAAAATAATAATAAGGTTTGATTGTTTTGACATTACAATTTTTCGAAGTGAAAGAAAAATTAGTTTAACATAATGCCGTATTTCACATTTTAAACATTTTAACCACTTATTCAATTCGTTCTTCACAAAACATCCACATTTAGTTCCTACATGAAGTTTTAATGCCTTTTTAAAGCCAACTTTATTCAGTACAGACAAAGTGGAGCAGCAAGGTTAAATATAAAATGGAATAAACTAGCACATTCCAACATTCATCCACATTTTGCAGAGGACCAAACTGAATAAAAATGTCGGAGTTTTTTGCTAAATGCTGTGATGTGACTTGATCTCCCGGGTGAATTTTTGTGTGCTCCATTTTATGTTGAACTAGTTTAAAAAAGTAATTAAGGTAAAAGCTTTTTGGCTGTGATAAAGAATTTTTTGCATAATTTGACTCATCATCAGCTTATGATGTTCCCATTGCTGGGACACAGGCCTCCTCTCTGTGAGAGGGAGTGGACCATAATCCACCACGCGGGTCCAGTGCGGGTTGGTAGATGTCACATGTCTTCGAATTTGATGGTTCTAGGACATGCCGCTTTCCTCACGATGTTTTTCTTCACCGTTTTGGGAGCACTGCTGATAAAACAAATTAAACAAAGTAATGCGCTAGGCTGGGTTCGAACCCACGACCTACTCGTAAGCCGGGGCTGACACCACTGCTCACATCATAAGTTGACTACTTTTTCTAATCTAGTACCTACCTAAAGATGATTTTTTTGAGGAAAGAAAAATTTTAAGATTGCAAGTGGGATCCCACTTGCAATCTTAAAATTTTTCTTTCCTCAAAAAAATCATCTTTACGATGCGCGTCGCATGCGTTAATGCGTTTAAAATAATAATTTAGTACCTACCTATTGCTGAACATAGGCCTCTACCAATTTACGCCGCCATCCTGAGCTTTCCTCATCCAGTCTCTGCCGGCTTCCTTTCGCAGGTAATCGTTCCACCTGACCAGGGGTCTTCCTACACTACGATTGCCTAGTCGCGATCTCCACTCAAGGACACGTCTATTCCAACTCTCAATGTTACCTTATAAGTACGGTGAAAGATTTGTTCGTGATTGGAGAGGCCTATAATCCAGCAATGAATTGCTTACCACATGCTGATGATGACGATCATATTATTGAATGTAGATAGACTTCATACACATGTGTCAGACTCGTTATTATAACTGTTAAATTAGGCCGGGACTGTAACTTTATATCGCTATGAGTTTTTGTGACTCAGTCAAGTGGTATAAAGAATTGCCGGCCGCTAGGAACTATTTGTCATCATAATTAGCGCACTCCCATATATCTTTATAGCACCCGACAGGGTAGCAAAAAACACGAGTGCGCGGGTAGACTTAGCTTTTTTTCTTAGCGTGGTAAAATCATCAAATGAGTTTCCCACCCCGGGCAGGGCGGGAGGGACTGTCAGACTTGTACTGACTAAAATCCACGGTGTCCTTCAACAGCCCTTTATGTTCCGGGGTCACGGTAAGGAAATAAATCCCGCGACCCCGGCAGGCTTTGGCCCTCTGAGGGGCGCGCGTGGAACACGACGCGCCGTTGACCCGGGCATGGTCTATGGTCGGACAGCGAGTTGCCCTTTACTCGCTGTCCGCATGCCTGCGCCTACGGTGGCTGGAGATCGTCTGCCGACGTCCGACACCGCGGGCGTCTACCACTGCGGTTGGGGCGGAGGGAGGACGCTGTCCTCTCTCTCTCACGGCCCGCCTTCACGAGCATTACTGCTTCGCAGAAGGAGGCGACCGCTTCCCACTCCGTCTCACCCCGCAGCATGGCCGCAACCAATGCCGGGCGCGAGAGGTCTCCGCCTATCGCCGCCGTGAGGACACGTCGGTGCTCTGCCCAAGCGGGGCAGTCTTGCACCGTATGCTCTACTGTGTCCTCCGGGTGCTCTTTGCAGTGGTGACACCCGGGCGTTTCTTCCCTCCCTATCAGACACAGGAACTTCCCGAAACTTCCGTGTTCGGTGAGGACCTGCGTCATCCGATAGAGTAGTATTTTTTTTGTCGTGATATTTTTATCAAATGAGTCCTACCCAGGATGGGACGGGAGGGACTGTTAGTCTTGTGCTGACTTGAATCTACGGTGTACTTCAATAGCCCTTTACGTTCCGGGGTCATGGTTACCTACCTGATGAGATTGTCCCTCGACCCTGGTTATTTAATTTCAAAAATGAAGTCGCAAAGCATTATGACTTTTTAGTATGTTGTTTGGACCCATTAGGGCTATGTAGAGCTATGCATACCCAAGTTTGCAAGACAGATTCTGGTCTAAATCTCCATGCATTTTTCCTCGAAAGCTAATCTCACACGTTTGCAAAAGTATTTAATTTGCAACAGATTAAGCCCAACAGCTCTGTAGGTCATGCTTTGCGAATTTAGCGGTTTTTTTGTTGATTTTGACTGGCCTACAAGACAGTCGTAGAAAAACAGGCGTTATAACTTCGTACATTCATCAAGGATTGGTGGAATAAATAGAAAATACAGGCATTTTAAAAAAGACTGTATTGTAAGAACATTCATCATTCACTTACTCGATTGGTGATTATTTTCAAGATTCATCTTCTTTCTGTCCTTTTCCCATTTTACATGCCATGGGTTCGGCACAACACGTATTTTTCTTCCATTCTCCCCTATCAGACGTCACAGTATCATACACCTTTTTCGTTCATAACATTCTTAGAAAATACATCCATCTTTTCTTTGGCCTTCCTCTTCCTCTCCATCCATCAACATTCATACTCACTCTCTTAGTCACATGAGTGTCATGAGTCACATGATTATGTATAAAAATGAAGATTATTGTATAAAAAATAGAATGCAAATGCTGGGAAGGGACGCCCTAGGAAGACCTATACTAACCTTCAACGACGATATAATACTAGACTCCGCATGCACGATCTAAGGAACAAAAATTATTCTGTCAACTCGCTGAGGTACTACGTAAGCGAGGGGGACGGGGTACTGCGTTGTGATTGGCTAACTCAAGGTCTGTTCTGTCTCAACGTATGTTTACGGCTCACATGATTGGTCGAAATGAGACGAATATAAGACTTTTTTGCCTAATGTGTTAACAGACATCGGTCGCCTGTTATTACGAGTCTAGTATTATATCGTCATTGCTAACCGTATTGGTAAAGTGCTTCAGAAAGGCGGGGTGCGTAGTACTCGCAATAATTGGCGTGCGTATATGACCAGATGTATGAATTCGGATTCCGCGAAAGGAGTATGTATGGATCGTAGCAGTTACCGCTCTGTAAATGATAAATGATATTTATTCAGCAAATGGTTTTGGCAAACACGTCAAAAAGACACTATTTTTACACTAGATGAGGCCGGTGTTTCGTACCTGACTACTCTGAGAAGAAACATCCGAAACAAACTCAGAGGTCACAGTCTCTTTTAAAGTCCAGACGATTTTGTATTGATCAAGATATAATATGAGAACCATGCAGGTGTCTGAGGTGGTCTTTTGAAGAAAGAACCACACAGATTTGAGTGGACCTGTCCAGTCAGTGCAAGCATGTGTCACTTACCGTGTAGCTCAACTCATAACACAAGAAACTCAACGTTGTTTCTGCCTATGGTAAGAAGGCGTGAGTTTATATACAATGTAATTATGAATGTATGTATAGTAATAAATAGTATAATAATAAAATATACAGTCATACACATAATAGTTCCTTCCATAACTCAAATACCCCCTGCGCAACAAAATATTCCCCTCGAAATAAATAAATCTGTACCTGAATGTTCACATTCGTTAAGATAGCTGAAAGTATACTGTAATAGAACTCAATCAACGTTAAGGAGGGCGACAACTAGTAAGTGCGACAAATAACAATGAACGAGATGTAGTCATTGGAAGGGAGAGTTTTTCCACTTTTACCCTACACTGCAGGACAGAGAAATGGGAACGCTAACAATTTTTGTTCTAAGACTTTTGGAAATTCGCAAAAAAAAATGGTTTTTCATACAGATGTGCCCGACCAATTGAAAAACCAATTTTTTTTTTTGCTAATTTCTAAAAGTCTTAGAACAAAAATTGTTCAGTAACATGGGCTGAGTTACCCCACGAGAGGTTTTGCGCTTTTGGCGTTACACGTTGTATAACATTACACTTCGACCAACATAACCCGAACAGCGTTGTTGAAGCCTCGGGGAACAGCTAGTCATTCATGTTTGTTTCAAATTGTATTTAATTTTTCTTCCAGAAAGCTTTATAAATTATAATGAATGAAAAACAGAATTTAATTTAATGAACTTCAAAAGCAGGTTTACAGTATTTAATAGAACTTGCAGCGCAAAGTTCTGCAATAGGTTGGGATTATGTTTCAGGAAGATTATTTCTACTACATTTCTGCTATGTAGGCTAATCCGTGAAAGTACTCGCTGGATTCGAGCACCATTTTCAGTACCGCTGAAATATCTTTAGTTGCATTGCATAAACCGTGCTTAAAACAGTTATATTTTTTTGTTCTTATACAGGGTGACTTTTTTACCACCGTCCAAAATTTTTCTATGCATTAGGTATCAATCACTAAATCCATTTTTGAAAAAAAATCGATACGTCAAATTGTCATATTAAATCATTTTCTCATCCGCTCTATGTGGTCACTAAGCTGAACGATAATAATATACACTTGCCGACGCATGAAACGGGCAGAGCACACCCCGCTGACCCCCCGCCCCACCCCGCTACACCTGAGCGACACATCACAGCGCGGTTTCCAGATTCATTAACTTTTTATAGATAACATTGAGACGTGATATCTCGATATTTTTGTATTGATTGATACAAAAAGAAAAAAACACGTATTCAATGATTTTCGCCAAAGATTAATATATTAAAATTTGGATGGTGACTAAAAAATCACCCTGTATAGGTATGTTTTTATCGTTATTATCTCTTTTTTAAAGGGTTTTACCTACGTTAAAAAAATTGTTAGTTTTGCCCATTTAAAAAATACAAGTAATTAGGTATTAGTACCTTTTCCTTGGCTCTTTGTGATAAACTAGGACGAGCAGAAATTTTAGCCCTGCTATTTTCCAAGGATCCACTCTTCGGGCACGCCGCAATCGCGGCGGTAAGACCCCTCTTTGAGGAGTGGCTGGAGAGACGTCACGGCGTCCTGACCTATCGGATGACGCAGGTCCTCACCAAACACGGAAGTTTCGGGAGGTACTTGTGTCGGATAGGGAGGGAAGAAACGCCCGGGTGTCAACACTGCGAAGATCGCCCGGAGGACACAGTAGAGCATACGGTGCAAGACTGCCCCGCTTGGGCAGAGCAGCGACGTGTCCTCACGGTGGCGATAGGCGGAGGACCTCTCGCGCCCAGCATTGGTTGCAACCATGCTGCGGGGCGAGACGGAGTGGGAAGCGGTCGCCTCCTTCTGCGAAGATTACTGCTTCTGTTCGTGAAGGAGGAGGCGGGCCGCGAGAGGGCGGCGTCGGACGTCGGCAGACGATCCCCGGCCACCGTAGGCGCGGGCATGCGGTCAGCGAGTTAAGGGCAACTCGCTGTCCGACCATGGACCATGCCCGGGTCGACGGCGCGTCGTGTTCCACGCGCGCCTCAAAGAGCGTCAGCAAAATGACGGGGCCCCCTCTCAGAGGGCCAAAGCCTGCCGGGGTCGCGGGACTTATTTCCTTACCGTGACCCCGGAATATAAAGGGCTATTGAAGAACACCGTGGATTTTAGTCAGTACAAGTCTGACAGTCCCTCTCGCCACGATCCACTCTTGTGTGCAGCGCTGCCCTAGTTCACTGCTATACTATGGTATTCATTGAGCTACTGACAGCAACAATGTCACAAGCCGCAAGCGCGGGGACGACGGCGACGTGACGAAACGTAAGCGCGGGGAAAGCTGTTTTACCACGCGCCACACTACGGATCGTGCTTGTCCCTAGGCGAATCGTTTACGGTACGATTCCGATTAGTTGGCTTATCAGTAGGGGTTTCAAACAAATAACACTAATCAAAAGAGATCTTCCACCCAGAGCAGGACGGGAGGGACTGTCAGACCACACTACTACTGACTAAAATCCACAGTGTTTTTAAATAGCCCATTACTTTCTGGGGCCACAGTTTCCTGATAAAACACTCCCGCGACTCCGGGATATTTTTACTTTTACACGCGAGGAGAATATAAGATTAATGGTGAGACTTTTACTTAGCAGAAAATAAAGGTATAGGCTTAAAAAAAATGTGCGCAATTTATGCTTCAAAAAGGTAGCATACCAAACTGTCTAATTTAGTACAAACATTCCCACTTCATACTTGATTACTACCATATAATTTCAAACAAACAAATAACTAATTAAACGCAATGTGTAGTCTTCCCCAAATTAATCCTTTTAGTGGTCCGTTCATTTTAGCGAGCCAGCGGTAGGACGGTGTTCGATGAAATTTGTTCGCCAAAGTTTGGGCAGTCGCTACTGTAAACTTTCAACATCCAATGCAGATACGACAAAGTTTTCACAGGAAATTTATTCAGGATGTTTGCTGACTTACCTGCCTAATTTTGGTACAGAATATAAAATAGCACGGGGTTTTTGTTCATAAAAATAATAATCGTTATTATTGTGCAAACTAAATTATTCTTAAAATTCATATTCTAAATTTTTTATTTTAATATACATTTTTTTTTAAATCATTTATTTAGAGGCTTGCAGTACATTTGTACGATGTCAGCCTCGTAAGGTAATACATTTAAAAAATAAACTAAAATACTATCTTTAAACTAAAAATATTTAAAACACCACCACTACCTAATTTACATAATTACCTATATAAAAAATCACCCCTCGCCAAAATGCCGGGCACCCATCGACCCAATGACAGAGCCTACCGACATAATCGATGGCGACATGCACAATGGCAGAACCCACGCCATACCCAGGAAACAGCCCGGAACAGAGTGTTGAAACCATTTTAATATACATGTAAAAGATTTTATGTTCGCTTCTCTGTATGTACAGACGCCTGCACATCAACCTACCTCAATCCGTCTCTTTAATAGATTTTCAACCTTACACAATAGTGGAAGGTTAATATTCGATTGGTAAACAAACAAATTTTTATATAATTTTTAAAATTTGACAAATTCGTATAGGTTGACCTGCTGACGTCTGTACCTAGATTGAGATCTGAAAAAGAAAAGATTTAGTTTTCTTTACGGACATAGGAATACAAAACAACAATAAAAATTAAAAGCAGTCCCGCAAAATGCATGTAGCGACTTTTTTTTATTAAGTGTTTCAGATTTTGAACATTCTGGAATCAATATAGGAAATTAATGTTTTATAGACTATAAGATATAACTACGAGTAAAAATCTCATTGATTTATTGATAAAAAGTCTACAATCGAGCTCACTAACTTAGCGCACAAAGCTCTAAACAAATGACGATCATAAAACCTCAACCTTCATCAAACCTTATTCCAAAATACTACTAAAACTCAAAAACAATGTAGACCCATTTTCCATGCCCGCCAGTGTACGAATCACAATAGCTACAGTGTAGTACAAGTTATTGAGCCGAGCCAAAGTACGGCCTTTTGTGAACTTCCCTTATCTCGACCGTTTTGGAGTCGCCAATTGAATTTTGACCTTGCCAGATTCGTATTAACTTTCTTTTTTTATTCTCGTGAAAAGGGGTGAGATTGAGACTTATTTGATTAGGGTGAATACATAGTTTTGTGAACTTGTTGATAATCGATGTAGATCGTTAAGGTTCATTTTTCATAAACCACTGTAAGTTTGTTGGGATACCAACTTATAGGTAAGCTTATTTATTATGTTTCGAGCTTTTCCGACGCGACGTTTGCTTTTATTTTGTTTATTGCATAATTTAGAATGAAATAAGGATAGAACTGCAGTTTCCTAAATAGTTAGTCACTCAAAATGCTCGATTTGCGGGTTAAAAAAGTGGCACTCCAAACTTCTTTTTTTTTTGTTCAGTCTATACTGTCCTACTGCTGGGCAAAGGACTCCCCGAAGTCTTTCCAAGACTTCTTGTCCAGCACCATTTTGAACTAGCCCTCACAGTATGAGTCATTTCAGTCATTTTCAAATTCCCTTGCAGTAGAAAAACGCCTTGACAAAAATAAATTGGTAGGTTGTGAACTTGTGATTGAAATGATACCGATAAACCGGCCATAAAACAACAATTTTCCCCAATGGAAACTCCTATTTTATTAAGTAAAACTTGAATAGGACGAATCAAATTAAATATAGTATATTCCTGCCCGTTAAAGTATTCTTTTCAAAACAGACAACAGATTTGATAGTATATCTTATCTTACTTCTATCTGTAATGCGAAAGTTTATGGCGATGGATGGAAAGATGGATATTTGATATTCCTTGAAATCTGATTGAACATTTGATGAAATTTTGCAATTACCTATTTATTATATTTAGAATCCCTAACTTATCTGTAGATACTTACTTAATATAATAATATTCCACAACTATCACACAACGCTATCTAGTCCCAAGCTAAGCAGAGCTTGTGTTATGGGTACTAGACAACTGATAAACATAAATATATATTTCTAAATACATACATATTATAGATAAATTACACCCAGACACAGAACAAATGATCGTGCTCATCACACAAACATTTGTACTGTGTGGGAATCGAACCCACGACCTCCGGCATAGCGGTCAGGGTCACTAACCACTAGACTAACAGGCCAGTCAGAATATAATGCAGCAACGTTTTAAAATACAGGCTATGTATCTTCTGTTTTAACTTCAAGCAGGCTGAAGCCAATTTGGATGAATTGGATACGGAAATAGGTATAAACCCTAGAAATACATACATGTAATGGTATGATATTTGTAGATTTCCACGGGCAAAGTAACAGCCGGAAGCTATTTCATTCCATTTTCCATCGCCATTAAAAAAGGCACGGTCTAGAAATATCCGGTCGCTCGGACAAAAGTTACAACCAGCGCAGAAAGGAAGTTACAAGTTGGTTGTATAGCATAGGACACTGCCGGCAGCCTAGTGACCTGATTACCTTAGAATGAAGTTTTCTGCATCAATCCAAGTAAAGTGGTAAGTCTACCTATATTCGAAATTAATAGAAAAAAACATGCTTTTGAAAAGTACCAAAATAGTGGCAGTCAGATAGGCAGTCGCTCCATGTATAGGACTCGAAGTGACTAAAATCCATGGTGTCCTTCAATGCCTGCCGGGGTCGCGGGACTAATTAATTACCGTGACCCCGGAACGTAAAGGGATATTGAAGGACACCGTGGATTTTAGTCAGTACGAGTCCTGCTCTGCCCTGGGTGAGGACTCATTTGATGGTTTTACCACGCCAAACAAAAATGTTTATTTTCAATAGCCTTTTACTTTCTAGGGTCATGGTTAACTGAACAGACAGTCCCGCGACCCCGGCAGGCTTTGGCTTTAAAGCCCCGTAAACCGACAACAGTGTGATTGCAATCTTATATAAAATATTGTTTTTTTTTAGATTTATATTCATTTTGACATAATTATTGTACGCTTGACATAAAATATAAATTGACCTGCATCAAAATTGATTATTGACATTAAAATAAGGTAGCTCGTAGCTCTGAAATACTCGTAGATATTGTTGTATGTAGATACTCGTAATCCCGATTAAGACATATTGGATACATTATGATTAGCTGTAACTGTAACAGGACTGACATTGATTTCTATTGCATTATATTACAATTTTTAATTTATATTCTAAAACAATTTGCATACCTATGTGATGGTAAAATATGGAATGAACTTTACCTCATGTTAAACATCTATGTCTTTAAACCCACCCATGTTTGCAAAGAAATAAATGATTTGATTTGATTTGAACAGTTACACTGTTCAAATCATGAAATTATAACGTCTTATGGCGTAATAGGTTTTATTTCTGTTGGTTACAAATAACACTTCGGTGATTATGAAATCTGGAATATTCCTGTAACATTTGTGCCAAAAATAAACTAAATAAAGAATAATCTTACCCAATACGTAAACCCTTAAAAGTCTCCAAACATAACCAAAGTTTCTTTTACGTCACTAATTAAATAAAAGAAGCGGCGCAACGACAAAACGAAATAAATTACAAAATCGTTTTATTCATCTATACATATAAAATAAAATTGGAGTGTCTGTTTGTAATATTAAAATAACCGTTTATTACTACATGCATACGAATACATACATACGGTACATACAGTCACGAGCAATAACATGTATACACTTAACAAAATTCAAACACAATTGACTCGTAAAATACCTACTGGTTTCTGCCTTGAAATAAGACCTATTTCGTAATAGTATGGCTTCCAAAAGTAAAGTCTAAAGAAAAACAAAAAAATAATCAATAGGGTAGCAGAACAGCGTTTTTGAATACTGCTTAGTGTATACATACTATTGCTCGTGACTGTACATACACCAGCATATTTTTTTTTTACAATTTTTGTCCGTCTTTCTGTCTGTCTGTTTGTAATGCTAATCTCTGTAATGGCTGGGCCAATTTTAACGGGACTTCTATTGACAGGTAGCTGATGTAATAAGAAGTACCTAACTTAGGCTACTTTTATTTATTTTTTATTTTAGACCAAATCCTTTATTTAAAAAAAAAAATTGCTGAGTTCCGACATCCACGCGAACGAAGTCGCGGGCACAGCTAGTTCACTATAAAATTCTTAAACAATCAAATCCACGGTCCTCATAACACTAATTTTCTTTTTAACCGACTTCCAAAAGGAGGAGAGAGGGAGGAGGGTTTTTTCTATGTTTGTTCGGGCATAACTCCGTCGTTTAACAACCGATTTGGAAAATTCTTTTTTTGTTGGATAGGGTATACTTCCGGAATGGTCCTATTAAAATTTTATAGAAATCGGACTAGAGTTTTTTGAAAAATCAACAAAAACCTAAAAAGTTTTCAACGTTGTCTACACCGATTACTCCGAGGTTTCTGGTCCGACTTCGATGATTCTTTTTTTGTTCGATACAGTATATCTGCTATTTGGTTCCATTAAATTTTCATTTAGTTTGGCAGTAGTTTTTATTTTTAGCTCATTGTGTACCTACATAATATTATTACATACATGGGCGTTGTTATTATCGGTGCTACGGATTACAAAATTTTAGTGCACATGTAAGAAAATTATGAATTTGACAATAATTTGGGTTGAATAGTGAAACTAAAAAGGATAAAATAAAAAACTTAAAAAAAAGTAACCGACTTCAAAACAACCACAAAAAAGTTCAAAATAACCTACAAAAAAACTTTTCTTTCGAAAGTCGGTGACAAAAAGTCTTTTTTTTGTAACATTAAAATTACTGATTTTTATTTTGTACATAGATAGGTACAGCTAATATAATTATAATGCTTTATTATATGAAATCCAAGTGATTATGTTAGAAAACAGAATATTTTTTTTTTCGAAAGACACTAATAGTTACAAAAAAAAGGTTGCACTCCAGGAGTGCCGGTAGAAGTGAAAACTTTTTTGTTACTATGTTTTATTTTAAAACTGGAGTAGTACAGATATGAAATTAACTAATTTGAATGACGTCTTACTCATTTTCGATCAGGGTCACGTGACCCTGACGCGAGTTTTAAATTTTTTACCCATTACAGAAAAAGTGTACAACGCCGCTAAAGAAGTTTTCACTTCAAAAAACATTACAACATAACTTTTTGCCCTGAAAAAGGTGGAAACTATTTTTTCATTATAACACTTCCATAATATACTAACCCTATTACACTTAGAGTAGAATTGTTTGTTTCATTTGTAAGATAGAGCTGTGATAGACATTCGACCGCCATGACAGTGCGACTGCAAGTGACAGCTGACAAGCGCCATATTGGTTTGTCTGTGGCAGAACTACCCGTTTAACTAAGAATAGGTTGTTGATCGCGACTTTGCTTTTAAAACTATGTACATATTATGTTTTAGTGAAGTTTATGTTTTGTTTAAATTAATTTTAAGTTTCAACCAAAGTATATATTTATTGGTGAAGTAAGTGGCCATTTTGTCCGTAAGTTTGAGTAACTTTTTTCCTAAGGTGGTGTATGGGGCCAAATGCCTGACGTGCCGTGGCTCTGAAATGCTAAGTGTGACCTAATTAATTGGGCGAATTTTAGTTAGTAATATTCTGACAGTCCCCTTCCGCTCCACCTAATGCGGGAAGACTCGCTCGTTTGATGATTTAGCCATCCCAAAGAAAACACGGTTAAAAACAAAGGCGTATCTGATCTACACAACTTACCGACCCGGCAACATCTTGGTAAGACTGGTCAGCAAATTATCAAGATAAAAATCTATACTCTCACCAACCCAAGACCTTACAGCTCAAAGTCGTTTATATAGCACGGAAGGAACTTGACATTGGGTTGTCACCCATCGCCGTGCTGACCTCAGCATAGGGTAGTTTAACCTCCAACCCAGCTAATATTATAAACGTCCAAGTCCTTAAAAAGCTGTAAAAATAACACTTCTAATCACCTATATCACTAGTTACTAACAAATCAATAGTACAGGCTGGCAACATCGATCCACCGCCATGGAGACTCTATTATCTGATCATTTTAACCATAGCTGTCCTTTATCTATGGCCTGTTAACTAACGGCTCGACGAGGTAAGTGATTGTAATGGTCGAACAGTCATGTTATTTATTGAATCAATGAAAATAGCTATGAGTTTGTTTGCTTGATAAAATCTCATCATCAGCCTAGCCTTTTCCCGACTATATTGGCGTCGGCTTCCAGTCGAACCAGATGCAGCCGAATATCAGTGTTTTACATGGAGCGACTGCCTATCAGACCACCAAAACTCAGTAACTGGATTACAATCTCCATGGTAAGACTGGGATGTCAGACTTTTAAAGCTTCTGACTAATAGTAACGACTGTCAAAGATCTACAAATGACAGCCGGGACCAACGGGTTTACGTGCTTTCCGAGTCACGGAGGAAACTAGCTATGACAGATGGTCACCCACCTACAGACCGACCTTGGCAAGCGCGGCTTAACCCGGAAGATCAGCCTGCGTGGCTGTAATTATTTACCATGAGCTTGATAAAATCTGCAACCCTTCCGGTCCGGGGTAGCAGAAGTCGTAGTAGACCCAGTAGCTCCGAAAACCATCCAGGTGTTCGAAGGAACTCTGGCGTGGTTCTCTGACATTCCCTTTTGTCTTTTTGGGGTGGAAAAAGGCCATGATTTCCACCCTTTTGATAGTCCTTGCTACTCCACTAAGGGCGGAAGGAATCATTTTGAAGACTTTAGCCCAAAAAAAAAAACTATTAAATAGTGACGCAATAAATGCGTTAAATAGAAGAGCTATTCTATGAAACTTTGTTTTCCACACACAATCAATTATTATGGGGTCTAAGTCAAGAGTAGCTTAGAATTGAAGAATTAGAATAGCTTCCGGGGCCGCTTACTTCTAGGTAATTATGCTTCACCGTCCACCACATCATTCCTTACCATCAGGTGAGGTAGTGATCAAATACGAGCCTATCGCTAATTAAAAGTAAAAACAACATCGCACCCCAAACGCAAATATTGTCTCCGTATCATCATTATCATCATCCCTATAAATGTTCCCACTGCTGGGACACAGGCCTCCTCTCTGTTAGAGGATGTGCTTTTTTTAACATATGTAGTTGCGTGTCCCCAGACCGTCGCGGGTAAAAATGACAAATCCTTGTCTTCATTATCCACTTTTCTCAATACAAGCTTCGCAGCTCATAATCAAAAAGGCAAAAATATGACAATTCCCTTCCGATCCAACCAACAAATAACCTCGTTTAAAAAAGAAGTGTTACTCTCTCCCCCTGCACCCCCTTTCTCCCCTAGGGGTGGTCATTTATCACAATCGAGCCGACGTTTGGAAGCCCTTCATAACCTAATCTATCCAATCAGGGGGGACATTGTAATTGACATGATTTAAGTCTGCCTATAAATGGTTATAGAGCGGTTAGTCTTATTTATTATTTTGTT
Organism: Agrotis clavis; assembly: GCA_954870645.1. Taxonomy (NCBI): domain Eukaryota; kingdom Metazoa; phylum Arthropoda; class Insecta; order Lepidoptera; family Noctuidae; genus Agrotis; species Agrotis clavis. The sequence continues at coordinate 3,261,021 of OX940943.1, forward strand.
TTGGTAACTTTTTAATGTCATTCGTTTTTGCGGTAGGCCTTGATTAACGAGACGACAGACGAAGGCAGTGGTTTTCTTTAGGCCAACGGTCGGAAACGCGCGGCCCGTGACTGTTCTGAAATCTGAATATTTTGTTTTGTAAATTAGCAAATTATTATATTTAATAAGAAAATTCATGTAGAATTTCTTTCAAAAAAGGGAGGAGGATTCTTAATTCGACGGAATCTCTTTTTTTCATATATGTTTCTCTATGCCTCGAAGACGCCTGGACCGATTTAAAAAAAATCTTCTTTAGATTGAAAATGTGTAATCAAGTCAGAATCTGATGACTGAATCTTGGAGAAATCTTCGGAACTCTTCAATAAATTACAGTAAATCAACGGCGATTGCTGCTATCACAATGGATATGCATTGTTTATCCAATCAATCCAATTAAATATTATATCTTTACGTACTAAAAAGAGTAAAATAAAAAAAAAACTTAAAAAGAATGAAACCGACTTCTAAAAACACAAAAAAGTGTAAAACAACTTTTGAATGAAAACAATATGATTAGAAGTCGGTGGGAAAAAGTTTAGGAAATATGAAACAAATAATAATAACTTTTCTTTGATATATTTTTTTTTTAATAAGCTTTTCATGCGAAAGTTATTTTACACGTTTTTATAAAAAATTGCGGCCCGTCATAGCCTGATTTTGATACTTTTAGTCCTTGCCTAACAAAAGGTTGCTGACCGCTGCTCTAGGTATATTCAATGCTAGGCGGTATTCGCTACCGTCTGTGGTAGAGAATACCGATTGGATACCTATGCGGTAAAATTATTGTTCACACAAAAGCGGATTTCGCTTTCCTTGTAAGTAGAATACAGAGTTGTGAAAACATGCGCCGTATGCACATTTACCCTCAGCGGAAACGAATTTCGCTCAGTCCGCTCTAGTCGCGGAATGTAACAAAGAATTTTTGTAACATTAAGTCACAAATAGTATTTTTGTGTGACAGATTTTGTACAACAATTTCACTAAAAGGCCACACAAAGCTTTTACAGCGGTACTGAAAACTTGAAACGTTACTACTTCGTGGAATGATTTTCAAAAACATATAGTCTAGCTTTTACTCATACTAGGAAACAGTGTTGTAATGTGGCCATAAACAAAATGTGTAGTTGCCTAAAATGAAATTTGTTTCTATACCTACCTAGTTAAATGTAAATGGCGATGTTTTATTTGTCGATTTTTGAAATTAACTGTCATTGAAGGGCTATTCTCTATTTATTTCTTATTTTTTTTTTAAATCTTTTGAGTTAACATTGGGGTAAACTGTTTTTGTTTTAGTTTGTTGATTTTTTTTTCCGTAATTAATACATTCAGTGATCTTATAATTATATATAAATCTTGTTATTTTATTTAGACTAACAATTCAGGTGAATTAAAACGATTCTGTAGTTCTTAAATATAATATTTTATTTACATAAATATGTATTTGCGTTAACTAGACTATAACTTTGAAATAATTTAGGAATAACATGACATTGACCTCCATTTCACTATTTTAAAGTAACATTTAAAAACTTTAAAGATACAAACCTATTTACGAAATAGTCCATAACATTCGATTTTTATAATATTCATACCATAATGCTCTGTTGCTGTTTACAAAAGGAATAAATGCAGTAATTACAAATACTTGAAAATAAAAACTATAACTTTGTGCATCAATAATAACATGAAATCCATCCCATACGACATAAGTGAACACAAAGATATTGCATAAGAAAAATATATATATATAAGATGTCGCTAAAAAGAAACGACGCCATTTTTCTTTCTTTCTTTCTGTTTTATCCACACTTGAGTTTAAATCTTCAGAATAAAATAAAGAATGGCAAAGTTTAATAAAAAATGACAAGTTAATAATTGCGGGGATTATGCTGCACGTAATTAGGAAGCAAATATAAATATAAAGTATACGTATTACTTCTATTTTATCTGAAAATAGAAACTGTTGAATGATTAATAAAATCAAACCAAAAAATAACACTAAAATAATAGGGCCGCCCCAGGCAAACAGAGTGCTTCTCAGATATTTATTTTTGATATCTCCATTAAAAACTTTTACAAGTTTCACATAAAACACATAACTCATCACTACTAACCAATAATTATACACTGACGTCAGAAAAATAAAAATATAAAAGTATACAATTGATATAGATGCTCCACATTCACTTAAAACCAATGATGCAACAATCAGACGTAATATATTCACTATTGTTGCACTGAGATACACGTAATTGTTAAAACTGCGAAATTTCTTGATGAGGCACCACGATGTCAATCCATATATGAACGTAGCTACTGTCATGCCAAAGACAATGTAATGTGTGATCTTGTAGCAGGGAGCAGTTGGTCGTTGTCTGGCTTGCTGGGTAAACCAGGTTACGAATGTGTTGTTCGCATTCATGATGGGTATCAAATTGTGAAAAAACTCTGTGGCTGACGTAGATAGCTTTAACAGTAAACACAATAAAACTTTCAGATAGAACGTTACGCGAAAAGTAACAAAAACATACTAATGTAATTTCGCCAGATTTTTCGGCACTTAGCATACTAATGGATTTTGTTTTCCTAGTCTAATCGTTATCAGTCGTAATGGCACCGGTAGTCCATAAAAGCCTGTGATAAAGCCGATATCCAATTTATTGGGACTTAGATTCTGTATTATGTGTGAATAATTCGTTTCACATTTATTTATTACGTTATGTACTTTCACAGTTGTGTTTCACATGTCTTGTGACTAGCGCCATAAATTTTTACAGCCTTACTACAAAAACTTAAACATCTGTTGATCACTTGTCTAAAAAAAGTGTGACTGCAAAACGGACCTTATAGACAAGTGTTCAAGAGACGTTTAAAAGTTTTTGTGGTACCACGGTTAGTGTTTTATTTGTCTATGACAATTCAAAAGTGCCTGCAACTGACCTACTTGAAATAAATGCTAAAATTTTGATACAAACGTAGTATTGCTTGTCTACGTGGCCGTGTTGAGGTGCCAAAGCCGATTCATGGGGGTGCGTTACACGGAGGGGCACAGGTCCTCAAGTCTGCTATTACAATAGTGTCAGAATGACCTATCATTGATTTAATAAATTGTTGATTCAACAAGTTTAGTAATCTACTAATAGGTATTATGGCGTCTTTATGGCTTTCCAATGGTTAACCACTTTTGAAAGAAATGCCATAGAATGATTATCTCGTAAAATGTTTTTAGCTATTTACGAACTTTTTATTACTTCAGATAATATAACACTAAAATTTGACGACACGATAGCGCAGTGGCTGAGCGATTGGACTGCTGCCATGCGTGTCGTAGGTTTGATTAGCACGGAGCATATTATATATTATTCGTTTGATCTACAAGTAGATTTTCCGGGTCTGGGTGTTTGTGTATGTGAGTTTATATGTTTGTAAACGCACCCACGACACAGGAGAAATTCCTAGTGTGGGGCAACGTTTGAATAAATAAAAAAACGACAATAGTAATATACATTACAATAATATTCGACACCGGAAGTATCAATTAACGTAAGGGACATTTTGGCGAAAATGAGTTATATATATCATTGGATTCAGAATTTCGCGCTCTATCGATTGGTATTATTAAAAAAATTCTATCTTTAAAAAAATGTCCCTTACAGTACAAAAATTTTGACCGCGAAAAACGATTTCTGAATAAAAATGTGATGTAACAGTCATTAATATTTTTTCTTCTCAAAAAATTGAAGTAAGTCACCGTACTAAACAATTTACACCCTTACCTTAGTCAAAAATAAGTCGATTTAAATGACAATGTCCCTTACTTTAAATAAAATGCCCCTAACTTTAAAAACCATGTCCCTTACTGTAAATAAAATGTGTCTCACTGTAAACAATATGTCCCTTACTTTAAAAAATTGTTTGACGAAATCTGAAGTTTATATAAAATGTTAGGAATCGAGACACTTTTTTTTTTTTTTTTTTTTTTTTTTTAGCGTGGTAAAATCATCAAATGAGTCCTCCAACCCCGGGCAGGGCGGGAGGGACTGTCAGACTTCTACTGACTAAAATCCACGGTGTCCTTCATAGCCTGTTAAGTTCCGGGGTTACGGTAAGGGAATAATCCCGCGACCCCGGCAGGCTTTGGCCCTCTGAGAGGGGAGCCCCGTCATTGTGCTGACGCTCTTTGAGGCGCGCGTGGGACACAACGCGCCGTCGACCCGGGCATGGTCCTTGGTCGGGCAGCGAGTTGCCCTTTACTCGCTGCCCGCATGCCCGCGCCTACGGTGGCCGGAGATCATCTAGCGACGTCCGTCGCCGTGGGCGCCTACCACTGCGGCTGGGGCGGAGGGAGGACGCTGTCCTCTCTCGCTCGCGGCCTGCCTCCTCCTTTACGAGCATTACTGCCTCGCAGAAGGAGCTGACCGCTTCCCACTCCGTCTCGCCCCGCAGCATGGCCGCAACCAATGCCGGGCGCGAGAGGTCTCTGCCTATCGCAGCCGTGAGGACACGTCGGTGCTCCGCCCAAGCTGGGCAGTCTTGCACCGTATGCTCCACCGTGTCCTCCGGGCGATCTTCGCAGTGGTGACACCCAGGCGTCTCCTCCTTTCGCATCAGACACAGGTACCTCCCGAAACTTCCGTGTCCGGTGAGGACCTGCGTCAAGCGGTAGGTCAGGACGCCATGACTTCTCTCCAGCCACTCCTCAAAGGAATCGAGACACTTACGACATAAGAAATTCGAAAAATTACCTCGAATAAATTTAAATGCAACAGAAAAGGATGAAGGGATTTGGAAAATTACGGCTATTAGACATAAAAATACATAAACTATACACAACACTAATCAATTTGCAGGTGAAATTCATCACCATTATCATTTCTAAATATTAAAGACCACTTTTGGACATAGGCTTCCATCACCCAAGGAGCACCACAGCGCACGATCTCCATTCTAAGTCGAAATGAGCTGAAATTACTGCAGATGAAATACGTCAAACAGATATTTATTGCTTCATCTTTCACACAACCCATGCACCTTTTATTCTATCTTTTCCCCTTACGTCCTCTCTACTCGTCACTTCTACTTTATCATACTAATATCATGTTTCGCACAATTCCTATGCCTTAATTAATTCATCGACCTTTCGTTTCCATTACATTCATTCATTCATCGGCTCTGAAGAAGATAGGTATCCTCTTCAGATCCGCTACCTACACATCATCACTTCTTCCCAGGTGGAGAAAAAGTGGTAGGTAGCAATAAATTCCAAGAAAACTTAAATTGTTAATATAATCAAATTATAAAGCCAATTAAAGCCGCGTTGACACGGTCAGAGTGTGCTCGGACCGAGTGGGCTCAAACGAGTAAGTTGCATACAAAGTGTACTCGGATAGTCGTTAATTCTGTTAAATATTTTATAGTCAACAAAGAAAAAAAACGGATTTTGTTTTAAACAGTATCTGAACTGTCAGAGACATGTTAATCGAAGAGTTAAGACGGGAAAAACATAAGTCTTTTATAGCAAAAGTATAGTAATCTGTGAAAAGGAGAAGAATTTGGACTATTCCTTTGGTTCAGCGATCACTAAGAACATCGCACATCTAGCAATTTTCTAAAGTGAACAGGTAAATCCTGCTTCATAAACAGCTAAAACTATGTAGAACTACTCTGAGCCTAGGAACCGAGCTAGCTCGGAGCAGTAGGACGCGGTCCGACTCAAATCAGACTTAAATCTGCTATAGATAGCAGTAAAACCTGAAACTGAACTCTTTAATCTCATTTCCATAGTGCTAAAATAGTATAAATTTTAGTAAATAATCTATTGTTACATTAAATTGCAACACTGATAAAGTCCTTTACAATAAAATTTCGTATAATTTTCTATTTCTCTTGCTGCTTACACTACGCTCGACGGAATATCTATAAAATTTCAGTAACGTAACGGTCATCTAAACATTTTTTTTTAATGTAAAGGACATGCTATTTTTGAAACTACTGGGCATTCCTAAATCTTTTGTATAAAACAAGAAAGAAGGGGAAATTCTAAGAAACTTTGCTCTGAACACCATAAAAATTGGACCAGACAGTAAAAAGTTATAGACAAAATAAAAAAATAAAAATCGTTTTTTGGCTCTCCTGAAAAGTCGTATTTTGTCCCTTACGTTAATTGATACTTCCGGTGTCGTATAATAATTTATTATTGGTATAAATTGTTTACACATTCATCCATTACAAAAGTATTTAAGTCATAATCCTTGACATCCGATTTTTATAGTATTTGTACCATAAAATACGGTTACTCTTTGCTAAAGGAATAAATAAAGATACAGCCAAAAGTTGTGTGTACATTGTCACAACACGTAATAGCATAGAAAATTGAAAACCGTTCCAAATAACAAAATACAATACGAATACGTTGCTTAGAATAAATAAAGATGTCGCTATACACAAACGACGCCATTTTTCTTTTATTCTTTCTTTTATAGAAAGTGTACTCGCATTAGTTTCTTTAGAGCAAAATAGAACATACAAAAGTTCGACAAAAATTATAGTATTTATAACAGTGGGTATAATGTGGCTTGAAACTAAAATACAATTATCTATATACAGTCTACGAGAAAAATCGGAATGTTCACTGTCTATTGATCGTTCAATAATGAGTAATGCCAATCTACATACGACCATTATTAATAAAGGCAAACCCCAGCATAAAAGAGTGCTTTTAAGATACCTCCTTTTTATATCACCATTAAAAACTTTTATCAGTTTAACGTAAACTACATAACACATCACTACCAACCAATAATGATACACTGTCGTCAAAAACATGAAGATATAAAAGTAAACATTAATAAATGGGATATCTAACACAATTTTGTTACAATCTCGTAAAACAATTGACATAATGAATAAACGCATAACATTCACTATTGTTGCACTGAGATACACGTAATTGTTGAAATTGCGGAATTTCCTGATGAGGCACCACGATGTCACTCCATATACGAACGTAGCCAGAGTCATGGTGAAGCAAGTGTAGTGTACGATCTTATAACAGGGAATGATATCGGTGTCGAGTGGAATAATACTATACTGATGGCCCATTATCGTACACTTGGGAAGAAAACGTAGTTGTAAATAACAATCCGTTTTCGCAGAAAGACACGGTGGCTATAATAGCAACAGAAACGTAGTAATGCGAATGAGCCATCTGATTTGCAGTACTTAGTGCCCTAATGGATACTGTTTCCCTTGTCTTATCAGTTGTAATGGCACTGGTAGTCCATAAAAGCCTATGATAAAACCGATAACCTCTCGTATGACTCAAATAATGTTAATGCAATAGGTATAATAAATATTCTGTCTGTCTATCTTCACAATTACGTGAATCTCTTTTCTATCTTGTGGTACGAGTTCATCACCTTCACTATCTTTTCCTAGCTTGTAAGGTCCTGTATGAGATGTTTATATTTAGTCCCAAATAGAAACTATGTACCCAACACCTACGCTATATTTAAAAACACTAGTGTTGGGCAACGTTAAAAAAAAAATAGAATTATTTGGCATATCGTATTCTTTTGTATACGAAACCTCCTTTGTTGAAATAACTGATGCATAATTCCATAATTTAAAGAAAGAGATTGCTGCTCATACTCTTTTTCTCGCCATTAAAAATGTTACACAAAATTATGAAATTTCCCTTTTCAAACGATTTTTATAGTATTCGTACCATAATTCTCGATTACTCTTTAAAAAAGGAATGAAAAGCGTAACGGCTAATATCGCACACCCAGGCCAATAAAGGCGTAAGTGGAATTCACTAACTTTACAGGGGAGCAAAAAAACTGTTTAACCAGGTATATCTACTTTGTTTTTGACTCTATGATCTATTGTTATATATCAAAAAATAGTAAAAAAAAACAACCTTTTTTTTTGTTTACATTCGAAACACCTTAAATTAAATTGGTAATCAGTATTTAATGTTTAAAGTTTTACAGAAGTTTTCCTTATTTATTTAAGACCAATCCTCAAATGTAATGTTTTTTATTCTAATCATCGCTTTCTAAATATTTTTAATACTGTAACTACTCATGCTTACGTCTGTTACGAAGTTCTATACTATGATAAAATACAGAGGCTAAGTACTGCTTAAGCCCTTTTTTGCTTAATTTTATTTTACTTATCGAATTTTAAGATGCATTTACGGCTTTGTTTGTTAAAAAATAAAAGTAAAATATAGTTTTAAGTCTAAATACGGCCTTTTTATAACAGTATGTTCAATTAAACCATAACTGTAAGTAATATTAAGTTTCTAGGTAAAATATAATTCAGTGGTGTAATAAAAAAGGTTTTTAAAAATTGCACTTTATTATAATAATAGTCATAACAGAACAGATTATTAGTGATAAAAGATAATCAAATTAACAGTGAATTATAATTTTAATTTTGTAATTAAATCAGAACGGTAACTAAATAGAAATTCTTATTAAGACCTCAAAATATTAAAATTAATAATCACAACAAAAATCTTAAAATTATTTATTATACCAATTACTAAACATTCACACAAAAGAATGTTAATCATATTAGTATTGAAAAAAAACCCCAAGTGCCCGGCGACTCCAGCAGTTGTGCTGGCGTAGACGGGCGCGAGCACAGGCCTGGTGTCAGGGGAGCTAAGAATCTCCGGCGAGATATTCGACTAACCGTCAAACGACAATTACGGCAAATTACATAAAGGACTCCGGTACACTCAACATTCTTACATACAATGTTCGGACACTGCTGAAAGATGAGCGGTTGATTGAGCTTTTAAATGCCCTAAAGGATATCAGTTGGAACATTTTGGGACTTTCAGAAGTGAGACGAGAAGGTGAGCAAACAGAGGAAAGAGACGATGCCGTGTTCTTCCACTTCGGTGAAACCAGTGGCCAACACGGAGTGGGGTTCATGGTGGTAAAGAAGTGGAAGGACAACATAATTGAATTTTTAGGATACTCTGAACGTGTCGCTGTGCTCAAGTTCCAACTAACACCTACCAAAACTCTAACTCTTGTTCAGGTATATGCACCAACATTTGCATATTCAGATGAAGATGTAGAAGATGTTTACGATCTTGTTAATAGAGCATGCGACGAAAATAAAGGCACCTGGAACATGGTTATTGGTGACTTTAATGCAAAAGTGGGACGAAGGCAAGAACTGGACTGTGGTGACACAGTTGGTAGTTTTGGGTTAGGAGATCGAAACGAGCGAGGCGCTCGACTCAATCAAATTGCCTTTGGACAGAGCATGCACATAGTCAACAGTTTCTATATGAAGAAATCGCAAAGACGATGGACCTGGGTGTTACCAGATGGCATCACGCACAACGAAATCGACTACATCTTGTCATCCGATAGATATATTATTAAAAATATTAATGTCATAAACAGGATCAAATATAGTTCAGACCATATTCAGACACCCATTCGTGTTAAAATAGGACTAGATTTTAAAATCCATCAAGCCAAATTATTTATAAAACAAATTAAAAGACTGTCTAAAGAGACCCTCGTTAATAACTTCCAACATTTCAACCAGGAACTGTCTTATTATTTTAAGGAACTTGAAATCGATGAAACAGATGCAGAAAAACAATACAGTGCAATAGTTACCGGAACAAACAACACCTACAAAATATGTATCTGTAAAATATAATCAATAAATCTGTAAATACCTGTAAAATCATGGAAATTGCCACAAAATATTATAAATCATTATATTCCGAGCATCCATCATACGATAACTATACTGAATATAATCTATCCGATTCCATTCCCCCCATAAATGGTTATGAATTGCACAAAGCGCTTGCTACTATGCGCTATATAAAAGTCCTGGAGAAGATGGAATTACCACAGAAGCACTCAAAATAGGATCTTCCACTCTGTTGCCCCACCTTACTAACCTATTTAACACCATTTTTACGGTCCGGAAAAGTTCCAAAAACAATGTGCCATTCAAACATATTCCTTCTGCATAAAAAGGGCGACAAAAGTGACATCGGCAATTATCGTCCAATAAGTTTAACATCATTCTCACATCTACAAGACTTTCATTAAAGTAATACATAACCGTATAGATGACAAATTGGATAAACATCAACCACCTGAACAAGCTGGATTTCGCCCCAGTTTCTCAACAACCGACCACCTGCAGACTTCGAACCAACTTCTAGAAAAATACTCAGAATTTAATAAACCTCTCTACTTAGCCTTCGTAGATTATTCTAAAGCCTTTGACAGTATTAAACACTCCTCAATATTTAAAGCTCTTGAAAACCAAGAATTAGAATCGCAGTATATTGACCTCCTCAGAAGTATTTACTAGAACAGCACCGAAAACATCAAACTCAGTAATGAAGGACCCACATTTCAATTCAAAAGAGATGATCCGCTCTCTCCGAATAACGTGGTAAAATCATCAACGTCTCTCCAGCCACTCCTCAAAGAGGGGTCTTACCGCCGCAATCGCGGCGTGCCCGTCACCAGCACACTTGAGATATTTAAAACTCTGGCAGCCTCTTGGGCGACTAAAGGTATAGAAATCGGCAATAAGAGGCTGACAAACTTCCGTTTTGCCGACGACATTGTTCTTTTTGCCCCTACAGCTTTTGAACTACAAATCATGCTCCAAGAACTGAGCACGGCTAACTCCTTGGTGGGACTTGCGATGAATCGGTCTAAAACAAACAGCACTAAGCGTAGGGTCGAGGTAGATGGGCAGGATATTAAATATGTCGATGAGTATATCTACTTGGGCCAGTTAGTATCTTTCGAAAACAGGCAAGAAAGAGAAATCGATCGCCGAATCGAAAACGCCTAGAAAAGCTACTGGTCCAAGAAGACGCTTATGAAGGGTGATTTACCAATCTCCCTAAAGCGCAAACTCATCGACATGTGCATCCTGCCCGTCCTAACCTACGGTGCTCAAACCTGATCGCTTACCGAGTCGCAGAGGTTCCGCCTTGGAGTCTGCCAAAGGGCAATGGAACGCAGCATTCTGGGCATCAAACGACAGGACAGAGTTCGCAACACCACGATACGTTCCAAAACGGGCATTCTGGACGACGGCAAGAAGGCTGCCAAGCTGAAGTGGGACTGGGCGGGTCACGTCAGCCGCATGAACATTGACCGCTGGGCGAAGGCCGCCACACAGTGGGTGCCTGAAGATGGACGGCGCCGCCGAGGCCGGCCTAGAAAAAGGTGGCGAGACGAGCTGGATTCACACCGTGAGGACTGGTTCGAAGTGGCGCTGGACAAGAAAACTTGGAAAAACTTGGGGGAGGCCTTTGCCCAGCAGTGAGACAGTGTAGACTGAAAAAAAAAAGGGATACTTAATTCCGATTAGTACCTAAACACTTCTTTAAACTTCTTTTTAACTCGGAAATACAAATCGTTACGTGCAGTTGTCTCTGAGCGGCGCGTGAGTTATGAAAACTAAACAAATAATCCACACCCGCGCATGCGATGTAAGGGTAAGTACCCAGACCTTTCGATTTGTTTATGTGACGAGTTCATGATTACTTCCGCCAACTAGATCAAGAAAGGCGAAAGAAAAAAGGCGTAAGCATGATTATTTCGAAACTGTGTGCGAGTGCACCCGTGAACATAGAAATACGGCTTTTTTTGTTTGATTATTTTTATTTGTGATGGGATGTAATAAATATTATTTTAAGAAAATCGTTTTTTTATTAGGCATTAAAAAGCATAATACGAGATATAATTATACGTTTTTTGCTTCTTTTGATGGAACAAAAACCTAAGCATGATTAGGTGTATTTTAATGAAATTTTACGTGCTTATGTTGGTTTATCGACTTTATTATTTGAAAAAATATTAAAGTAAAATGACGCCAAAATTTTTTTTTTGTTATAAAACCTTCATTTTAAGTCTAAATTGCACGGAAAAAATTGAGCACATGTATCTTTACGTATGCTATCCAAAACAGCAATAAAAAAAAATTGACGTATCTGCACTTACGTCTTTGTTGATCTGGGGGTGCGAATTTGAACGTTAATTGTAACACATCTTATGAAAAACGCAAGATTTAAAAGATCCCATATAACATAAGTCAAAACAAAAACATTGCTCAAAAAAAATATAGACGTGGCTAGAAATAATCGACGGTATTTCTCATTTCTTCTTTCTTTTTCTGTCAAAGCTATCTCATTCGTGTGTTTAGGATAAAATAGAGAATACAAAAGTTTAATAAACATGATCAAATTGAATATCATAGGAAAAAAGTTACATGTAAGTGAATTGTAAAAAAATTGCTGGAGATTTGTTGATTTGTTGCCGGACTGCATTCCCCACTAAATAACACTAGGAAGTAAAGAAGACGAAAGTGCTGTGTAATGTTTAAAACACTAACAACAAAAATGTCTGGTAAAAGCAACCATTATCCAAATATAACACATGATTTGTAACTAGAATATTATACAAATATGGCATAAGATGCTATTTTTTATGACTAACGCGAGGCATTCGATTTTGTACATCATGAATTCATGAAACACTAGCGGAAAAAAAAACAAAAGATATTGATAAATAACTTACTAATATTTGTTATGGAAAGAGCTCTGGATTTTTTTAGTTCTTATCTCAGTGACAGATTTAATTCAGAGAGCAAATATCTACTGGATACTCGATAACCTTGGGCATTCCGCAGGGTTCTATTCTAGGTCCTAACTTGTTCACGTATGAGAAATCTCATTTCTTTCTGACTGTGGTTGGGACTTTTTTTTTAGTACTTGAAATAGTTAAAAAGGAAATGTTAACAGGAACTTGAACTCTTTCTGTAAAATGGCTTTAAATATGATGACTTATGAAAATTTCTGACAAGACTTGTTATTTTATAAATAATTTCATTTTTTTTTCACGTGTTAACTTGTGTGAGGAATAAAACCTCCAGAAAAGGGACAACATAGCTAGAATAGTTGATTTCTTACCAACTTTTATTCCTTTGCGATTGTCAAAGTCACAAAACACTCGTTCTCGAGTCTTCTCTTTTCTCACGGGAGCTCCCAGAAGGTTTTCTAGGCACAATTCAGCACAATACTGTATATTTTCTAGATATACTAATTTTAATAAAGTAAGAAAATTCTACTTCAAGACCCATGCGTTTTAACCAAAGAACAAAGTTCAACTGCTTTTTTTCTTGATGACTTTTCCGCATGTTCTTTTTTTATTTTTAGCTGAAAGCAAACGCCAGTAAATTGCAGAAATCAAATAAAATAACAAAAATTTGTAATGACACATGTCCATTAATTATTGTATTATGTCCATAGATTAATACATTGTTTTAGAAGGTAACTTTATTATTACGTGCAGAAAAAATAACATGAAGCACATTTAAAAAAGAAAAAAATAATAACGACTCAGTATTGTCGGTTGGCGCATTGGCTGACCGATGCATGAGTCTGCGTTGCTTGTCCCGGGCTCGATTCCTGTATGGTACAATTTATGAGTTTGATTGACATTCATATTAATATAGTTCTGGTTCTGGGTGTTTATATGGTTGTAAACGGTCACGATACAGGATAAATTTCCAGCTTGGGGTAACGTTTAAAACAAAAAAACTTACTCTACCACCAACTCCTAGAAAATAAACGAATCCTTTAAAACCCCAGCAACATTATCGTGCTACATTTTCCACAGTATCTATAACAGCTGTCTCGTTAGTCGACCACCGTAATGGCAGAACCCTGAAAATAATTAAAAGTCGTTTGATGGCGTGTCATGGGCCGGCCTGGGAGTGGTAGTACTACCATAATGCGTTAGGGCGCGTTCACTGGACGTCGGAAGTTCTTTTATTGTTACTGGGATATTTGACGCGTTCACTTTGTAGTGGTAAAAAAGATGGGTGGAATTTGTGATGACTCATTACCGTTTCTAAAATTTACGTCATTGTGGGAAGACTTTTCGCGGGACCGTCCTTAAAAGACATGAATAAATTCAAGGACTGATTAAATATCCTACTCATAATAATAAACTTTAGGTTTGACATAGTATTTCCAATAACTCAATGAAATTAATATCCCTACCCACAATTGATTGATAAGCGACAACCTCCGACCACGCACAATCACGACATCACGATTTTGTGCGATGCAATCAAGCCTGAATTAACGTTTAATGGTTGTAAACACTTAAAATGAGGTAATTTACTGTGTACAAAATAGTTATTTAAAGCTAAAATAAATCTAGAGTTGTAGACACAATATCTCAGTGACGAAATTGCGACAGAAGATTCAGGCTCTGATGAATCGACAGCGATTTTATCATTTGTCCAATCCCTTTGAGATCCTTTAGTACTGTTTGTCGTGTTTCCCATCACTAGAAGCTACAGTAGGTGCTCTAATGGGGATGCCATTTCCACTGCAGGCGGTGAGTATTGGGTTACTCACCGTCCGATCATGGACCATGCTCAGTGTCGACGGCTCGCCGTGTTCCACGCTCACTTCAAGGAGCTGTCAGCAATCTGCGGGGCCACCTTAGAGGGCCAAAGCCTGCCAGGGTCGCGGGACTGTCTCGGTAACCGTGACCCTGGAACGGTATTAAAGGATCACTGTGGATTTTAGTTAGTACAAGTCTGACAATCCCTCCCGCCCCGCTCTGGGTAGGAGGACTCATTTGATGATTTTAACATCCCAAAAAAAAGCATGAACCTCATGATGCATCAACCTTCCACAGGTACAATCTATATGTATATCGTAGCTTTAAAAATAGTTGGTCAAACGGGAATGGCATGACCACATGAGCTTTTTGGTCGCTGATACGTATTCTGCCTACCTCCACCTGGTCCTTCTGTAGTCCTGATCTTTTAGTAAGGAGCTCGTGGCTAAATAATTACAGCCACACAGGCCGATCTTCCAGGTTAAGCCACGCTTGCCGAGTTTGGTCTGTGGATGGGTGACCATCTGTCATAGCGAGTTTCCTCCATGCCTCAGAAAGCACGTAAAGTCGTTGGTCTCGGCTGTCATTTGTAGATCTTTGACATTCGTTACTATTAGTCAGAAGCCCCAAAAGTCTGACACCAGTCTTACCATGGGGTATCGTATTACCCAGTTACTGGGTTGTGGAGATCCGATAGGCAGTCGATCCATAGTTAATACTGAGATATTCAGCAGCACCTAGTTTGACTGGAAGCTGACCCCAATATAGTTGGGAAAAGGCTAGGCTAATGATATAAAGTCATCGTGGATTTTAGTCAGTACGAGTCTGACACTCCTTCCTCCACCCAGCGCTCAGGACACATTTGATGATTTTACTGCAATAACAAAAAGTCTTCAAAAACTCAAACAGTGTTTGCTATGTTTAAGTCCTCTATAGCTATTTTTTTTTTTTGTTTTTAGCGTTGTAAAATCATCAAATGAGTCCTCCCACCCCGGGCAGGGCGGGAGGGACTGTCAGACTTCTACTGACTAAAATCCACGGTGTCCTTCAATAGCCCTTTCTGTTCCGGGGTCACGGTAAGGAAATAATCCCGCGACCCCGGCAGGCTTTGGCCCTCTGAGAGGGGGGCCCCGTCATTATGCTGACGCTCTTTGAGGCGCGCGTGAGACACAACGCGCCGTCGACCCGGGCATGGTCCATGGTCGGGCAGCGAGTTGCCCTTTACTCGCTGCCCGCATGCCCGCGAAGTCCTCTATAGCTTGCAACAGTTTGTAAACCAATACATTTTCCATTTACTATTATAGAGAACCTTTTAGTCTTCACTCTACACATAAAAAAGTTAGACATTGTAACCGCAGTCTTATGTAGGAAGCGAGGGAGCGGCGGGAAATGGGTGGGGTCCACCGACCCATATACTGCGGATCAACTAGTTGAACCCCAATGACCCGGTTAACTTAACACCGATAGTTATTAGCTGTTTAAACTGGAAGGAAAATATGAGGACACTATAACAACAAGACGTATCTAGCTCTATTTCTTCTCTTTCAGATTTTATCTCTCTCAGTTTTAAACGGGAACTTTGACGTAAAGACAGAAAAAATAAGTTCCTCGTTCGTACGCAAGCTTTTTCATTTTCCTTACAATATATGGTTTGCATACTCCAAGTACGATGGCTGGTAAAATAAGGAAATATTGGGTCTCAGTCTTTAGTAAAGCTATTGTCAAAGAGACAGGCGAAGCGAATGCGATCCGAAGCGTTTTTATTTGTAATGTATGGAATTGTTTGAATCCAGTCATAGAAAAGCGAAAGCGATCCGATAGTTCATGTGACTGGCTTCAAACAATTCCATACATTACAAACAAAAACGCTTCGCAACGTGTTCGCCATGCCTGTCTGTTTGACAATAGCTTTACTAATGACTGAGGCCCAATATTTCCTTACTTTAGAAAGAAAGAAGAAGAAAGAAAATAAAGTAAGTACGTACAGTGCCAAATAGGCTCACCACAAAAAGCTTTACCTGCCAGCGTACTTGGAGTATGCAAACCATTTTTTGTAAGGAAAATGAAAAAGCTTGCGTATGAACGAGGAACTTATTTTTTCTGTTTCTACGTCTAAGATCCCGTTTAAAACTGAGAGAGATAAAAACTGAAAGAGAAAAATAGAGCTAGATACTAGTTGTTATAGTGTCCTTAGTATAAAATACTTTTCACACCACCTGCTCGTAAATGTCAAATTATATGTCTGCTAAACGGCCGTAAAGCAAGGCATTGTTCCCTCCCGCTCGAGCAGGGAATAATATATGTACTGAATTTCATTATTCCGGTGGGAATAATGTGATTTATTCCCACGGGAAATAAATCACATTATTCAAAACATAGTATGAAAATTTTGAACGAAGGAATTGAAGCAGCGGCGGCTGCCCCCCGGCAGTCCCCACTGCAACAGCTGCTGAGGTGGGCACCACAGCATGCTCACGTTCGAAAGTTGTCGTACCACATCAAATTTCAAAATTCGAATTTATTTCCTCGCAGGTGGTGTGAAAAGCAGAGTACTCGCCTCAGGAATAAAGCTGCCTTTGTCTTGGGCTAACTTAAATCCCTCGCTACACTAAGGATTCTTATCTTAATTCCCTCGTTTCACTCGGGAATTAACACTTGAACCTCCTAGCTGCGCTCCGGAGGTTCACCCCCAGAATCCTTAGTGTCGCTTCGGGATTCAATACGCCCGTGACGTAAGGCACTGCTTTATTCCCTTGGTGCGTAATCTACTATTAAACACAGACATCATTTGCCGGCATGGTTGGCGCAGTGGCTCAGCCATCGAGTACTGCGCTGCGTATCACCAGGTTCGATTCCCGCACGGAAAAAATATAATAAGTGTTATCTTCTTCTTCTTCTTTGTATGTCAATTTATTTGTTTGTAATCGCACCTAAGATACAGTTGAAGCACATAGTCTGCAGCAAAGGTACGAAAACAAAAACAAACAAGTTGCTAGTAAAAGCTAGGTATATAATGTATATTTCAAATGTGCTCATCAAGTCCTTTAATTTGTTACGACTTTACATCCCCTTAAGGGCGCCATATTGGATTTGGTGACACGTCGCCTACCCTATAACCAGCGGACAAGTGAGACGCTTCTAATGACACATCATTTGTCGTGTATTGATAAGTAGTTTAGAAGTTACGATGGAACAATCAAACATACATCATACATACATACATACTGGTCAAAATCATAACACTCCTTTTGGCTTTGCCGTAGTCGGGTAAAAAAGACTTGAATGGATCTGACCACTCAGTGCAAACATTTGTCATTGAATGTTTATCAGACGACCTATTCCAAAATACACGGCGAATTTAACGCAAATCTAAGAACACAATGATATTTAGCATAAAATCGTGCGTGCACGCATGAGCTGGACTAATGTTATGACCATTACGAACACTGCATGATAACCGGCGTGGGCTCGTCGTAGGCGTGACGGTCCTAGATTCGATGCCCGAGTCATTAAAGGTGCCTGTAGATTTGTATTTTGACAACTAACACGGGCGATGAAATAACATCTAGCTTGTGAATTATATTACTTTTGTATTATTTTACATTAAAAATTATCTCTAGAGACTTTGAAGTGTCTATATGCGAGTCTATCACGTTCAAAATAATTTAGAAAACATATTGTTATAATAACAAACTTTCAGATATTAATTTTTAATCGTCGAAACACAGTCGAACGATGCTTTTTTATGCGTGGTAAAACCATCAAATGAGTTCTCCCACCCAGGGCAGGATGGGAGAGACTGTCAGCCTTGTACTGACTAAAATCCACGGTGTCCTTTTTAATGCCCTTAATGGTCCGAAGCCACAGAATCAGAATCATTTATTTGCCTGAAATATGGTACATATTTTTAGTTACCCGATACCCAGTTACCCGAAAATCTCACGACCCCGACAAGCTTTACCCTCTAAGTCAAGGGATGCTTGCGATCTTCAAAAATCAAGTCAGTTAATCTATAAGTACCTTAACACACTCGTCCCCTATACCAGTTCTGTTGAATCATTCATAGTTAATTAGTTAAAGGCAATTATAATGGTTAAAATGTTGGACGAGGTCAGAGTTTAATTTAAGTTAGTTTAACTAGCGGGGAGGTGGAGTAAAGTGGTGGTTGATTAAACTAAAGTGCAGTTTGACATTTAATGTAATTAAAGAATCGCTTAAACTGTATCGTTCAACTCCATACGAATAATTCTTGTTGTATCTGCAGAGTCGGGTGTTTGCAAACAGTTCGCGAATCAATACGAAAAGGTCAACAGCTGGCGAATGCTGACTTCACACGGCGCGTAATTCTAGCTTCGTACGTCCCGTATCGAGAACCACACCGTGCTCCGCGCTCGACCACATCTGCATGAGCGCAATGCATCCTGCGGATCGGACGCGCCATGCCAGAACAAACCGTACTGTGCTATTGCCTTCACAAGGTGCGGGGCTCGATACGGCTCGTGTGAAACGAGCATAATGACAAATCTTACCGTATTTTCACACCGACTTAGACAGCCATCATCATCATCAGCCTATAATGTTCCCACTGATGAGACACAGGCCTCCTCTTTGTGAGAGGGAGTGGGCCATAATCCGCAACGCGGGCCAAATGCGCGTTGGTAGATGTCACAATCTTCGAATTTGATGGTTCTAGGACATGCCGGTTTCCTCACAATGTTTTCCTTCATCGTTGTGAGAGCAGGCTGTGTTCGAACCCACGACGGAAAGCTCGTAAATCGGGGCCGATACCACTAGGCTACCACTGCGATACTTCTCAATTAATCATCACCCCGGCATGTGCAGTCACCTTCCTTTAAGCAGGATAACTAAAACCTTTCACACGGTCTATCGGTCTTTTTTTTTCAGTTTCTTAAATACCTTGTTTAAAAAGACGATCTGTTAACTCACAAAATTAAAAGATCCATCAACACTGATCAGTACAAAGCCTTTATCAAAAGCTGTTTAACAGGCTAACTTCGGAACTTCCCAAAAATTCTTGGCAAAATTTATCAGGCCATCGTTTGGCACTCTTTGCTAGTAAACAAGTATGTCCCGCCGTCGTCTGGGGATGATTAATGTGTCCCTCCCTGATCTCCCCCCCTAACTTATGTTTACCTTGGAGGGGACACTATTAATTAGAGTATATTATTATAAGGGTGGTTCTGGATTTGTCGGGCAATGTGCGTCGGATGTAAACTAGCCTTGGGAACAATTGGTTTTTCTTTGTTGATTTTGGAATGCTGAATCGAATGTGAGTTAAGTTTTAATCTTTATGGAAATCATTTAAAGGATTTGACTATGACATAACTTTCGAACTCTTAAGCAAACTTTTATCAATCCAGTAGCGAATTTTTTAACCTCTTTCTCTTTTCTTCACTAAAATCGATTTAATAGGTTCCATCATTTTAACTATTTCGTAACGACATGGCGGCACCTACCATGTAATTGCAAAGAATGCAATCGTCAGCCATTATTTTGACCATATCGATATAGTCTACTACACTAATTGAATCATAGAAACGATGGCATCCGTGACGAAGCTGCTATGCGTGGAATATGTGTAACTTTTCATTATTTTGAAGTTACTGTTATTATAAATTACTATGGCTACTCTACTATCCGTGGTTACGTAACCAATCCAAAAAGCTGCTGATAGACTTAAGCACTCACTTGTAAGAGAACATCGAGCATTCGCCAATTTTTTTAATTATAAACTATCTGTGTACCAAATTTCATGCAAATCCGTTCAGTAGTTTTGTAAAAGAGTAACAAACATTCATCCATGCTCACAAACGTTTGCATTTATAATATTGGTAAGATTTTAAGGTAATGAGGTGAAGTGCCAAGAGTAAATTAATGACAAATGCAATGCGGGATGATACCACACTTTAAAACCAAAACAAAAGGACACACAGAATCCTCCCGAAATATTGATTGGTTCCCCGAATCTCCGAAGCAGTCGGTAACCGCAGCAGCTTTATATTTTACGATAGCTGTTACAATTTTATTGTTTTGTTATTGTCTTTGTTATTGCATCAGCCGCACGTTTGTCAATGGGTGCTTCACGTTCTTTTATTAATTTTGTATCGATTATGTGACATATTATGTAGAAGTTATAGAGAATTGAGCTGACTGGAGTGCTATTGAATTGACAGCACGGTTAGCTCAGTGACCGAGTGATTGAATGTACTGCGTGTCGTGGGTTCGAAACTCGCACGGCGGAACAAATATTTTGTAGTGTAGTGTCTGCATTATGACGGGGCCCCTTAAAGCTATTGTCAAACAGACAGGCGTGGCGAACGCGAAGCGAAGTGTTTTTGTTTGTAATGTAAGGAATTGTTTGAAGCCAGTCACATAGACTATCGGATCGCTTTCGCATTTCTATGTGACTGGATTCAAACAATTCCATACATTACAAATAAAAACGCGTCGGATCGCATTCGCTTCGCCGGTCTATTTGACAATAGCTTTAGAGGGCCACAGCCTGCCGGGGTCGCGGGACTCACTTATTACCGTGACTGTGGCACGTAAAGGGCTATTGAAGGACAACGTGGATTTTAATAAGGACGAGTCTGACAGTCCCTCCCACTTTGCCCTGGGTAGGAGGACTCATTGAACGATTTTACTACGATAAAAAACAATGTGATACGGCCCTACTCATGGACACGGCGCGCATAGTGAGGAGGTTCCTCATCTTTGACACCAAGGACCAGTAAACATAAAATTTTAAGAAATAGTTTACTTAACTTCTGATTAAATACAGGACACAGCTAGGCCTCCTCTCTGTCAAAGGGAGTAGGCCATAATCCACCAAGCGAGCCCAGAGCAGATTGGTGGATGTCACAAATGTCTTCATATTTGGTTCTAGGACATGCCGGTTTCCTCACGATGTTTTCCTTCATCGTTTTGAAAGCAGTGGTGATGAAATAAATTACACAAAATAATGCGCCTGGCTGGGTTTGAACCACCCCACCATGGACAATTTGTAAATTGGCGCCGATACCACTGGGCCACCACTGCTCAACAAAACAACTCGCCCTAAAACGCAACAAATCTGTCGCATAATGTCTTTAAAAACTAAATAAAAAGTGACAATATTCTCGCTACCAAACATATTTAGATCAAATCGAGTGGTAGCGAGTGGAACTTCGACTTCCATCAATCATAACCTTCGTTGGCACGCGGAACAAAAAAACGGAACTCCCGGTCTGATCGTCATTAACGATAATTAAACGAAAAGAATGCCGAAATAACTTTACTTGTTGAACAAAGAAAAATAAAGGATTTTGAACCTTAAAGACTTGAAGATAACGACGCAAATTATTCTAGGTATGGTATCAGGAAAATTGTTTGTAGAGAAACATGTGATAGGGTTGCCAGATTTTGGTGGTAAAGGATTTTTTTTTTTTTTCAATTCTGGGAAAGTCTGAACATAAGTTTAAAAACGTCGGTAACTTGAATGGGAGCGCCTTGAAGCGACACCTGTATTTGTAATAAAATTAAAACGAATGGTAGGTAAGTACCTACCTAAATGAAGTCACTTATTCTACAAAAAATAAACAAGAATACTTATTTGGCGTGTTTGGAGTATTATATTTTTCATAGTTCATCCTCTAAAAAATGTTCAGCAGAAATCAGAATTTATGTAAAAAGTTATAGTAGTTTTCGGCAGCCATGACGCTTTTATCTAGGTACATAGGTACCTCTCAGTCTCATGAAAGTCACCCGAATAAATTCTAATACTTAGGCATCTGTCGTTTTCCAGGGTATAATGTAACTATTTTCTGGAACAACGTTTGGGTCGAATGGATCTCTAAACTTTAAAATAATGTGGGGATAGGAATAATACGTGTGGCATAAAGCTATTACATAATTATCATTTTTTTATCAACTTATGCAATTGTTTTTCTTTTTTTTAGGCTATGGTCCGCCACGTCAATCTAGTGAAACGTCAAGAAGTCTGCCGAACTGAAAAGACGTTAGACGATGTGGGGTGTTACGTTTATTTTCGTTACGGAATTTCTTGATTCGATCGCCGCGCTCAGAGCCCGCGAAAAAGCTATGCTATAGCTTAAAAATACTAAATTTGAATATCATCAGAACGTTTGTGTTCTTTTACTTTATTTCGGGATGCAATGTATACTGTGTCCGCAGCTTAACAACGTATAATAATTGCAAAATTTCAAATCCGAACAGAAAATTTTTGCGATCGGCTTAGTGGTTTCAAGGTCGTAAAAACGTAACAAATAAGCTTACTTTTAATCGTAAAAACGTAACAAACAAGCTTACTTTATCTTTCTAAATAAATTGAATGGAATTGCTGAACTAAGGTCATAAGGACTTACTGAAATGAAAAAATCAAATCAAAATCAGAGTAGGCCGGTTACAGGCACTTTTGAATTATAAAAAACAAAAATATAAAAAAAAAACAGTTATGGTACTACAGTCTCAGTCGCAAGACATAATAACTTTGACAGTAACGTGGTTGTCCATTCCAAAGCGTAGATCTCTGTGGAGAAGAATGGGCAAGAAACTCCATGGAAATTCATTTTCAATCTGCAAAATTATTACATTACCTTTTTTACATCATTAATTTTCAGATGGTACATTATGTGAGAACGATGTAGCAAGTTAAAAGTGTCCATAGTATTATTCAATAGTCCATAAAAAAGACAATTCAGAAATAAAATTATTCATTAATATTAATTATTCATTGGAGTGAATTATGCTTACCTACATTAATTTAAATAGATATTTTGTGACTCAATTCAGTCGAAAAAAGTAGGTTCCGCTCCAATTTGAAAAGCCTCTCTTTTTTTACAAAGCCATTCATTATTTAAACAGAATCATAGAGCCAAACATCCCGTCATGTCATCCCTAACCAGCTTCCGACGAGATCACTCGCCGCCCCTGATTGGCTGCCGCGTTCCCGCCAAAAACGACATGATGAATGACAGCTGTCAACTTAACCTCAACAATTTGTTAGCTGACATGTTTGAAAACAAATTATTGTCACTTAAGGTGATTGCGTCGATGCAGCCCGCGAAATTCAATTTTTTTTACGTTTTTTGCAATTTGCAGGCCAGTGACATGTTGTAACTTTATAAAAATATGAGTTGCGGTAATAACAAGTATAATTTTAAATATAAAAATTATCAAAAAATTCGCTACATCAGCTCTCACATAGAAAAGGTGCATCGTAGTTAGATTTCGGAGATTTTAACATGATGCACCTTTTCTATGTGAGAGTGAATTTCGCGGGCTGGTTGGAGCATCCCCCTTAAGATTATTCGTTTAGAAGTGAAAGAGATTTGTTTGATTTCATTTGTTGAGGTTTTAAGTGCGAATGATGTTTTGTCTTTAGTTTTAAACTGTTATAAGACAAACGTGGTATTGAAAATAAATAAGTATAATTCCAGGTCATTGTAGTCCTACTATTTGGGCAAAGGTCTTCTTATACAGAGAAGGCACAAGCATTGATCATCCCATGATAATATACTGGGAATTAAAAACAGTAAACAAACGGATTATTCAAAAATTCAACATACCTACTGCGCTATGACGATGCAAAGTCCGAGTATTGAACATTGACAGAAACAAAATCAAGGTAGGTAACAATTTTATTATGACAAAAAATATTCAGTTATTTCAGTAAATTGTCAAACACACTGTAAAACACTGTCACTGGTCAGCAGATATTATATTGTAGAAAGATACCACCAAAAAGTAATTGACAGATACAAACTTTGCGTAAAACGCATCACTAGGTACTTCAAATTATAACAATATTATAATATATACAAAAAGTAAGTAAAATAAAGTTCTTCATGCACTCAACATTTCCGACAAACAACACAACAATAATAATCACGACATGGTCTTTTCAATCGATTCTTCAAATACTCATGCCAATATACCCGGTTACTCCTCAATAAAGGAACGAATAATGCGAGGACTAACATCTGAACATTAATTGTTATAGCACGTTTTAAGAACGACACTTCAAGAAAATCCCAAATAAGCATTGTCATCACAAAAATATTGCTGACTACAAACATAACCGTTGCTGTAAACAAACGGCTCAGCTTCTGTTTTCTTCTGACTTTCGTAGATATTGCACACTCAATCGTTTTGTTGCAAGGAAACAAAGAAAACAAAAGTTTGATAAAAAGCACCAAGTTGATCATCGCTGGTAAAACGCTGGTGATCACAAATTGAGAAATATCAGCAAAATCATCAGGAAAATCTTCCCCTCTTTTCATGAACAATACAATCAATCTAGTAATGACCACTACTGTGGAAGGCACGCCCCAGGCAAAAATAAAACTAAACAGATACCTCCGTTTGATATCTCTGTCAAATACTTTTACAATGTCCACGTAAAACATGTAACACATCACTATCAACCAATAGTTGAACACTGTCGCTAGAAATACGTAGGTATAAACATGGATATCCTGGTGTTTGAAGAAGATTGCAATGTAAACGTTATTGACTAACGGAAGTGACACAACAACTAACCGCAATAAATTCACTAGGACCACATTGAGATACACGTAGTTGTTGAAAGTGCGAAAGTTCTTCATGAGGCACCACGATGTCACTCCGTATATGACCGTCGTCAGAGTTGTTGCAAGTTGAACGTAGTGTGCGATCACATAGTAAAAGATATATTTGTCAAATAATTCGTCGTCTTCAGTCATTGAGTTTGAATCACTTGTATCAGCCATGACAAACTTCACTTATATTGTATCAGATAAGTCACTGCCTAGTAATTATTTGAAAATGAGGCTACTGTAATATAAAACAGACTCCCAAAACAGCGAGAATAAGTAAGTTTTAAATGAAACTTAACTTTACCAAGTATAGAAAGATACTAACGTAATGGAGCAAATTTTTCGGCGCTTATGATGATAAACGAATTTTGTTTGGTTTACTTATCTTTGGCTGTCGTAATGGTTACGTACATTGTTACTAAAAGCTTTTTGAGCTTCATCCAATTAATTTTTATGGTATAAAGCAGTACATAATCAAATGTTAACATGTTTTAACTTTATTATAACATGTACACATAGTACTCGTATTATAGTCATTATTATCCAAGAGTATATCACACAAATAACGTATTGTGAGCTCAAGGGTTCTTCTTAATTTTGAAGAAGGAAACTAATTAAAATTGTGTATGTGATAGTAAACTATCAAATTAAAAATTATATGACGTTAGTTGAGGACTTTGAGCCTACAGTACAAAACCATCGTTTCATCATCATTTCAGCCTATTGCAGTCAACTGCCGTACATAGGCCTCTCCCAGGGACCGCCACAGCGAACGAACTAATGCTTTTTTCAGCTTTTGCCAGCTAAATCAATTCGTGTGGTAGCCGACAATCAGCCCATGTATTCGAAAATAAATCATTTTCGTTACGTATCCTTGTTCATCAATATTGAATTCCAAGTCCCAGAGCGTAAACTTAATTAGTATTACAAAGTATGAGCAACGATTCCATTTTCTACCCCAGACACTCTTCCGATGTTATTTTTAAACATTTCACTATGACAGCGTGGTGATTACACCATGGGGTGCCCATGGGCTTCTGGACACGCGTGCTCTATTAAATTAGAAGCCGCTAAGTGATCGCGGCACGAACCATACAGAATTGGCTGTGAGGGTGACCATGTGTTTGGAAGGTACAGGACAAGTCTTACTTTTTCTTTGAAGCTCTAAAAATCAGAACTATCTACAAAAACTATGAAATAGAACAAAAAGTTAAGACAAACGAAGAAGATAAACACAATTTATTAAATAAAGTAGACCTAACAAAAGCTTTTAATACGGAGTAACTGAGCGTATTTTCTGTAATAATAAATATGAAAGTTGGGTACCTATTCTAGTAATTCTAGTATTACTGGAATAGGTACCCATTCAGTAATTTTAATCGTACTTAACGGACCTCACAAAAAAGTATGCATGAATGACAATTGCAGCAGTTATGCTTGCATTAACTGTGGAGTTCTTCAGGGCAGTATGTTCGGGCCAATTTTATTAATCCTATACGGAAATTGATTCTACACATTGGTATTGTATCTTGCTTAAATATTTGCTTATGTTACCACTATGATAATATTCATGACAAAATTTCGATGGGGCTTAAAGAAACTGGATAGCTAGGATGCAAATCTAATTTCCAGTTTGCTTTTCTATAATCTACAAACGGACGCTTAATGAAAGAATAACTAGGAATAGAATAAAGACAGGGTAAATATATTCCGCCCAAGTAATTTGTTAGTCATGTTGCACTGATGTAAGATGATTAAATGTAGCATAGCCATAATGCTTCCTTATTTCACGTATTTGACGAGGTACCATAGCTTTTTGCCCTTTATCTATCGACAGAACTAATTATAGACTAAGCTTCACCTCAGAAAGCTTTTAGTTACTATTAAACGTACGTAATGATAAGAGAAACAAAACAAGATCCATTAATATCGAAAGAACTGAAAAAAACAATACTCGGTAGATATCATTAGTTTCGTTCTGAACTTCGTAAAGTAACGTTCCGATCTGTTTTATATCTGTCATCGCTGTTATAATTATGTTTAATTGTAAGGAAGTACTAAGCAGTGACTCAGTGCTGATACAGCCTTGTGTATTTCATCATGGCTGATATCCAAACTAACGAATCCATCTCAGTAAGAAAACCCAACGAACACATATTTTACTATGCAATCGCACACTACATACAGCTTGCAACAACTCTAGCTATTTTCATATACGGAGTGACATCGTGGTGCCTCATGAAGAACTTTCGCACTTTCAACAACTACGTGTATCTCAATATGGTCCTAGTGAATTTACTACGGTTGATCATTGTGTCGCTTCCTTTAGCCGATAACGTTTACGTTGCAGTCTATCACAAACACGAGGATTTAAATCTTTTCATCTATTTATTTCTATGGACAGTGTCCAACTATTGGTTGATAGTGATGTGTTACATGTTTTACGTTGACATTGTAAAAGTATTTAACAAAGAGATTAAACGGGGGTTTCTGTACAGTTTTCTCTTTGCCTGGGGCATACCTTCGATAATAACGTGTATTACTGCGTTGATTGTATTGTTCATGAAACGAAAAGACGAAGAAGATATTGAGGATTCTCATATAGATTTTGTCGGAATTTGCTTTTTTGTCACAAGCAGCGTTTTACCAGCGGTGATCAACTTGGTGCTTTTCATCATGGTAGTGTTTTCTTTGTTTCCTTGTAAAAAAACAGTTGCATGTGCAGTACCTAAGAAAGTGAGAAGGAAACAAAAGTTGAGCCGCTTATGCACAGCAACAGCTATGTTTGTAGTTACTAATGTTTTTGTGTTGATGATGCTAATATGGTATTGTCTTGAAGTGTCAGTACGAAGACGTGTTATTACAATTAACGTTCAGATGTTGGTTCTTGCGTTATTTGTTCCTTTATTGAAGAGTAACCGGGTATATTGGAATGAGTATTTACAGAATCGGTTCAAAAGACCATGTCGTGATTACTACTGTTGTGTTGTTTGTCGTTAGTGTTAAGGGGGATGCTCCAACCAGCCCGCGAAATTCAAATTTTTTTACGTTTTTTGCAATTTGCAGGCCAGTGACATGTTGTAACTTTATAAATATTTGTGTTGCGCAAATAACAAGTATAATTTTAAATATAAAAAATATCAAAAAACTCGCTCCATCAGCTCTCACATAGAAAAGGTGCATCATGTTAAAATCTCCGAAATCTAACTACAATGCACCTTTTCTATGCGAGAGCTGATGGAGCGAGTTTTTTGATATTTTTTATATTTAAAATTATACTTGTTATTTGCGCAACACAAATATTTATAAAGTTACAACATGTCACTGGCCTGCAAATTGCAAAAAACGTAAAAAAATTTGAATTTCGCGGGCTACATCGAAGCAATCACCTTAAGTACATGGAGAACTAACTTACTACTTTTTTTTTAAGTTTTTAATTCATTTCCTTTTATAGAAAAAGGCATACTTTTCATATTAGTAATATATCTGTATAGTTTTAGTAGTATCTTAGTCTTTATTTTTAAGGTTTTTTTTTGAGTTACCTATTTTGTCAATTTATTGAATTTAATCAAACTAATGAGCCTTTTATTTGTTTAAATTACTATCATGATTTTGTAACTGCAAAACATTAATATGACACAGCTTATTGAACTTTTGCAGTAACTTCCTTTACATGTTGAATTGATCGAAAATCTCAGAATGCTATTTCCAGTTCCGATGATGATTTATTTTCAAAAACAAATACATACTTAGGTACTACATAACATTACATTACATGTGAATTATATTTACATCACCAATATCACATAATACATCGATCATTAATGTCCATTATAAATATAACGATAAAAATAAAGTAAAGATTTGCGGTTACGTAATTATTCATGTGAATTTACAGATAGCGATCATGTCATCCTTATCACGGGCTTTTGTAAGCTAGGTACTAACGAAACAAGATAGTTAAATGTCATATCGATTATAAAAAACCAAAATTTACTGCCATCGCATTAGTTGATTTCGATACCTGCTCTGACTACGTCCTACGTGAAAATTTATTGTTTTAACGAGGAAGTTGTGAGACACAATCAAAGACACGTCTGGAACTTGTGTTGACTGCAAACCGACATTAACAGTTGGTAAAATTCCAGGCAAACTTTGAATCAGATACAAAAACTATCGTTTTCAAGTGCAAGATATGTTAAAATTACTGCAGGAGTGCCTTTGTGTGGGTACAATTAACGAAGCCAACCATGGCTGATGAGGAAGGCAGTGAGTCTAAAAACATTGATTATGTGATCGGACACTACGTTCAGAGTGCTGTGTCTATAGTTTCATTCATCTACGGAGTGACATCGTGGTGCCTCATCAGGAAGTTCCGCAATTTCAACAACTATGTGTATCTCAGTACAATCCTAGTGAATAATTATTACGATTAGCAGTTTTGTCGCTTCCTTTAATTTCTGAGAACTCGTACATTGCTCTGGATGTGCAGTTGAATAGCTTCTATTTTTTCCTTTATATATTTTTATCTACGGTTTATAACTATTGGTTACGAAGATAGATACCGGTTGGAAGCGACCTGCATTCAGCGTCTTCTGGCGACCTTTATAAGATCGTCTGTCCACCTTGCTGGTGGACGTCCTACGCTGCGCTTGCTAGTCCGTGGTCTCCACTCTAGTACTTTTCGACCCCATCGGCCATCTGCTCTGCGAGCAATATGGCCTGCCCATTGCCACTTCAGCTTGCTAATCCGGTGGGCTATATCGGTGATTTTAGTTCGTCTACGGATCTCCTCATTTCGGATTCGATCACGTAGAGAAACACCGAGCATAGCCCTCTCCATAGCTCGTTGAGCGACTTTGAGCTTTGAGATGAGGCCGATAGTGAAAGACCACGTTTCGGTGCCGTAACTCATCACTGGTAACACACATTGGTTGAAGACTTTCGTCTTGAGGCACTGAGGTATGTCGGACGAAAAGACATTGCGTAGTTTCCCGAACGCTGCCCAACCGAGTTGGATTCGGCGGTTGACCTCTTTCTCGAAGTTGGACCTACCTAACTGGACTACTTGTCCTAAGTAGATATATGAGTCAACAACTTCGAGTACCGAGTTTCCAACAGAGACTGGGGTGGGCACAACATTGGTATTTGACATAATTTTCGTCTTGTCCATGTTCATTTTCAAGCCCACCCGTTGTGAAACTCGGTCGAGGCCATCGAGCATCATGCTGAGTTCCTCCATCGACTTTGCCATGACTACGATGTCGTCGGCAAACCGAAGGTGAGTGATGTATTCGCCGTTGTTGTTGATGCCAAGTCCTTGCCATTCCAGGAGCTTGAAGGCGTCTTCCATTGCGGCAGTAAACAGTTTCGGGGAGATAACGTCCCCCTGTATTACGCCTCTTCTCAATGGAATCGCCTTCGTGCTCTGCTCCTGTACTCAGACCGACATGGTGGCGTTATTATACAAGCACTTCAACACCTCGATGTACCGATAGTCAATACGGCATCGCTGGAGTGACTCAAGTACCGCCCATGTTTCCACCGAATCGAAGGCTTTCTCATAGTCCACAAACGCTAAGCATAATGGCATATATTTACTCTTCGGTCTTCTGTATAACTTGCCGCAGCGTATGGATGTGGTCTATGGTACTATAGCCTCTTCGGAAACCGGCTTGTTCGGGAGGCTGGAAGTCATCAAGTCTGTGTTCGAGACGGTTCGTGATAACCCTTGAAAACAGCTTATAAACATGACTTAGAAGCGTGATGGGTCTGTAGTTCTTCAATAGGCTGTTATCACCTTTTTTGAAGAACAGCACCACCTCAGCTCTACTCCATGTTTCAGGCGTTTTGCCCTCGAAGAGGACGGAATTAAAGAGTTTCTGGAGGACCTTAAGTACCGGTGTTCCACCCGCTCTCAGAAGCTCTGAAGTGATTCCGTCCTCGCCCGGCGCCTTGTTGTTCTTAAGCTGCTTCAGGGCCATCCTAATCTCGTACGTCCGGGATATCTTCGGTATAATGTCGGGACAGCTTGGCTCTTGGATCTCCTACCAAGCTGTCAACGGGCTTTGCGACCGAAGTGTATAACTGTCCATAGAACCTCTCGATCTCGCCTAAAACCTCTGCTTTGGTCGACGCTATGCTGCCATCCTCCCGTTTCAGCTTTGTCATCTGGCTTTGCCCAAAAGACTTGTCCTTTGCGAACACTTTAGAGCCTTGGTTTCGCTGCATGGTCTCTTTAACACGATTCGTATTAAAGAGACGCAGATCGTGTCGCAAGGACTTAAATATACGTCTATTGAGCTGCCTATATGACTTCGCGTTATCGGAAGACTGCAACTGTAGCAAACGTCGTTCAGCCATGAGGTTTAAGGTTTGCTCGGTCAATTTCTGAGGTCTATCTTTACGGCAGGGTCTAAATAACTTAGACCCTACCGTGCGGATAGTTTCCACTAGCCCGTCGTTGACCTCGTCCACTAACACTAAGTTTTGAAGCGTAGCAAATCGATTAGAGAGCTCGAGTTGAAAGCTTTCGGGGTTTTGAATATGGGGCCGAGTAGGTCGGAGCGTAGACTTCATCAGGCTGGACCTTTCAAGTTTAACATTGATATTCAGCGAGCCTCTTACGATTCGGTGATCGCTACCGGTTTTTACCCTGTTGATCACAGAGACATCACTGAATATCCGTTTCTTGTCGGTCATGAAGAAGTCTATCTCGTTTCTCGTGAAACCATCGGGACTCAGCCAGGTCCTTTTCCTGTGAGGCGGCTTCTGGAAGAAAGAGTTGAAGCTGTTATCACAAAATTATAATAATTATTTCGTTTTACCATATTTATTAATCAAACTTTTCCTCCTCTGTTATGAAAAGTTTTCACATTGAAGGGTTGAAATGTTTGTTTTACTAAATATGTTTTTCGTATAAAACGTTCGATATCTACCTGGAATAATTGTGGTGACACTTTGTGGAAAAGGTACAATCGATAACACAGATAAGGATAATTTAGCGACAAATTATCCTAAATTCCCAAAGCTCGCATACATTGTATTAGTTCGCTTCGGTTACTGTTGCAGGAATGATGAATCTAAAGTTTTCATTAAATGAAGTGAATTGAAAGACTTTGAAGTAGACTTTTACATATTTTCGTTTTTGTAATAAAGTGAAAAATATCGTTACAATGAAACTGAAATCGGAACAACTGATAAAAGCTCTAATGGAAGATAACGAAAATAACGAAATTAACTTTACTGGAAACGAAAACGATGAATTACTCTCTTTTATTCATTCTGACAATATATTTAGCTATATTCAGATTGCTTTTTCCGTACTTTCATTCATCTACGGAGTGACATCGTGGTGCCTCATCAAGAAGTTTCGCAATTTCAACAATTACGTGTATCTCAGTGTCAACTTAGTGAATTTATTACGAGTAACAGTGCTATGGATAGCTTTAATATTCTTCAGCAGAAATATTAATTTGTTCATTCAATTCCTTACCATATTTTTATATAGTGTTGTATATTTATCGACGGTTTATAATTATTGGTTGGTAGTAATGTGTTGCATGTTTTATAGAAATATTGTTAAAGTGTTCGAAATTCGTATCAAGAGAAATTATCTTTTTAGCACACTTTTTGCGTGGATCGTGCCTGCTATAATATTGTCTATCTGTGGATTAATATTTTTTCTTCTGGAATTAGGTGCAGAACTTATATTTTGGATGTCTCTTTCTGTTTATATCGTGGGCAGTGTTTTACCTATGATTATGAACTTGATTCTTTTTATCAAACTTATATTTGCTTTGTTTCCTTGTAATGGCAAAATCGCGTGCGCAGTTAATAAAAAAGAAAGAAGAAAACAAAATTTGAGTCGTTTATGTACAGCGATAGCAATGTTTCTTATATGCAACATATTTGTCTCGACTGTATTTTTATTAGAATTATTGGAATTTTCAGTAAGCTTCTATACAATAGGTATACAAATAATTGTTCATGCATTATTTGTTCCTTTGTTAAAAAGTAATCGGACAGTTTGGTACGACTATTATAAAAATCGATTAAATAGATATATTTTGTGATTATTTTCTCTGTGTTTTGAATACGTCAGTCATCTACCAGTGTGTGTTCACTTCAAATAACGGTTTCACATACAAAGAGGATATTCGATAGCTCACTATCATGTACATTTTGTACAATCGACAAAGTGGAATTATGACCCACCAAAAGCTTATTTCCCTACAGAAATTCAAATGTAATTAAGTCCACATTTACGTAAACATGCATACCTAACCCATGATAACGACTTTGATCTTCGTCAATTTGACGGATTCAAACGATTTATTGTCAAAATGGGTCATGATTCCACTTTGTCGATTGTATGTACAAACAGTTTTAACATTACAAGAGATAATATATCAACTTTTTAACTTATATTATAAATGTGAAAGTTTGGATATTAATATCCAAACAAAGGCAACCTGTGCAAGTGTGCATGGGCGTGTCCCCATGACAGTCGATAAATAATACTGGCCTGTTGGTCTAGTGGTTAGTGACCCTGACTGCTATGCCGGAGGTCGTGGGTTCGATTCCCACCCAGGACAAATGTTTGTGTGATGAGCACGATCATTTGTTCTGTGTCTGGGTGTAATTTATCTAAAATATGTATGTATTTAGAAATATATAAGTATATATATGTTTATCAGTTGTCTAGTACCCATAACACAAGCTCTGCTTAGCTTGGGACTAGATGGCGTTGAAAAAAAAAAAAAAAAAAAAAATAATTATGAAGAACATCATCGATTGCCACAGTGGCATAATTTCCCGGATAGTTCCGGTAACCGTAAGAAACTTGTGAAACTGAAGGTTTTTGGAATTTTAATTCATTTATTTAATTACACCTGAAAGATTGAGAGAACAAAGTTCAATGTATCAGAGATGAAGATCTTGAGGTTTGAAATGACTATGGGCGTTCTTCGAGGTTCAACATTCAACCCATCTCTGTTCTTAGTTTACATGAATGATTTTTCTTGATAACTTAAAATTCAACTGAAAATAGCTCGTGTTGTTAATAATTATTCAATTGCTAAATTTCCAAATCTCAGAAGCATACAATTTAGTTTGTGGATCTTTTTATCAAACTTTTCCTTGTACGTATGAGTCTCAAATATTATTTTGACAATCGTGAATCATGTTTTTCGTAATATACTGACGAAAATATTAGTTAAAATAACAACATTTATCATCTAAGTGTAGCAATGGTTACCACATTTGGCATTATCACAGGCTTTTATAATGTAAGTGGGTAATTAGAGGAATTGTGTTTATTACAATGATAAGGAATGTTATACATTGATGATTGTACTAAGTGCACAAAATTCGCTATCATTACATTAGTTCGCTTTAGTTACTGTTATAGTAATGATGGATCTGGAATTGCTCTTAAATCGAGGGAGTTTTGAAACTTGTATACTTTCGCCTCTATATTTTTACTACCGGTTATTACTTCGTTATAAAACTAGTGTCTAAAAGTCACTATCACTAAGTCTGACTACGCTAACTTAAAAAAGAAAACTAATGGCTGGTAAAAGAAGCAACTTTCTCAACTCTACACTTAGAAATAGTGGTGATTTATACACTTTATTCTATGTCGAATTGATTTTGAACTACATTCAGAGTGCCATGTGTGTGGTTACATTCATATACGGAGTGACGTCGTGGTGCCTCATCAGGAAGTTTCGTAATTTCAACAATTACGTGTATCTCAGTGCCATTCTAGTGAATTTATTACGAATAACAGCGTCATGGATTGTTATAATTTTGCTCTTCAGAAATATTAACTTAACCATTCGATTTATAAGTTTATTTTCTTACACCTTGATTTATTTATCAACAGTTTACAACTATTGGTTGGTGATCATGTGTTATATGTTTTACAAAGATATTGTAAAAGTGTTTGACATAAATATTAAGAAAAGGTATCTTTATAGCACTCTATTTGCCTGGGGTGTGCCTTTGATAGTTTTGCTAATCTGTATATTAATATTTTCTCTTATGGAATCCGCAGCGGAGGATACGGTACAATTTTGGTTAACTTTTATGGCTTTTTGCGCTTATATCACATGCAGCGCTTTTCCCGCGATTATGAATTTGGTTCTTTTCATCAAACTTGTATTGGCATTGTTTCCTTGCAACGATAAAAACGTGTGCACAATGTCTAAACAAGCAAGAAGAAAACAAAACTTGAGTCGTTTATGTACAGCAACAGCGATGTTTCTTTTGTGCAACATATTTGTGGCAACTTTTTTATTATGGGAATTATTGAAAATTTCAAACTTTTTAAGCGCTTATTTTTCAAACTTTCAAATTATAGCCCTCGCGTTATTTGTCCCATTAGTAAAAAGTAATAGGGCAGTATGGTATAAATACTATAAAAATCGAATAAATAGAACCATGTCGTGAATTCTCTTCTGTCCACTTACGGCACAAAAATAAATCTAGTCAGTCTGTCAATACAAATATTATAACCAATTTGTTAGAAGCCTTGCCACGGAAGATTGGCATTTTTCCATTCATCAACTTTGGAAACTACTAAGCACCATATTGTGGCAATGACTTTGGAGATCATGACTGAAAAGAGTTAAATAAAGCATACCACTACAAAAGCTGGATGCGGTGCGACAGCACTTACACATAAAAAACCAGTGACATAGATGAGATAGCCTAAATTAGTAGAAATGTTGCGATGACGTACGTATTCAAAATCAAATTCGTTGTCATTCATTAGATTACTAAAACGAACATTAGAGATCACAATGTAATTACGACCTGAACTGATAAAGCTTGATAAAAAAGTCGATAATATTAAAGTGCCGAAAACTTATCATATTAGTTCGGTTCCATCACTGTTGAAGCATGTTAATCTCAAAGTTTTAATTTTATGACAAAATTAAGCTGAACAGTATTTTTGGTCAAAGCTTTGTCATGCGGTTATTAACTGTAATTTTTATTGAATGTGCACAATAACGGATACAGACTCCAATATTTGAATCCAGTGTCAGATTTGAATATTTGTCGCCGTTGTATGATCAGTTGATCACCCAACCTGTTAATCAGTTTTATTGAGTGGTGCCGTGTTACCCGATAACAGGGTTGTTGGTATCAGTCAGGCAGCTCTTACACCATCATAGTTCGGAGAAGGTCTACCTAGGACATTTGCAATGGATGAAGAATGTGACATCGTCGTAGAATTCTTTACAGTGCGTGACAGTAATGACAATCCAACAGAAATTGTCTACATCGTGGGACACTATATTCAATGCATTTTGACTCTTCTTACGTTAATATACGGAGTGATATCATGGTGCCTTATCCGGAAATTTCGCAATTTCAACAACTACGTGTATCTCAATGTAACCGTAGTGAATACATTTCGTTTAACTGTTGGGACGGTTAAATTACTTAAGAATGGCACGTATATTGCTGTGCTTGTTCAATACATCAATGTCTACTATTTTGTCTTCATGTTTTTTTCGGCAGTGCACAACTATTGGTTGGTAGTGATGTGTTACATGTTTTACGTTGACATCGTTAAAGTATTTGAAAATAAAATAAACAGCAAGTACCTTAAAAGTTTCCTCTTTGCCTGGGGCGTGCCTTTAGTGCTTTTAATCGTTTACATATTAATTTATGTGTTAATTGATCAGTCTGATGACATTAAAAAAGAACTAAAACTTGAAAATTTTGTCCGTATTTGCATTTTCATAACTTGCAACGTTTTACCTGCAATTATTAACTTAATCCTCTACGTTGGACTTGTGTATTCCTTGTTTCCTTGCAATGGTTCAATAAATGCAATTATTCCTAAAAAGGAAAGAATTAAGCAAAACATGAGTCGTTTATGTATAGCGACTGCTACGTTTTTGTTAAGCAATATTTTCGTGTTAATGATGCTCTTATGGGACATAGGTAATTGTTCTCACGTAGTTCGAGCCGTGTCATTTTGCTTACAAGTGGTAGTCCTATCATTTTTTGTACCTTTAGTAAAGAGTAATCGAGTTTTATGGCAGGAGTATTATAAAAAAGGTGGAAGAGGCTGTTAATAACAAACAAATAATATAATAACTTGCATTAGCATAATAATGCATTATCAATGTACAAATAATTTAATTTTTATTTTAATTTTAATTATTGTCGTTGTACAAATGTACAACGACAATAATTTTCACAGATCACAGTCATGTTATTTTTTAACATGACTGTGATCTGGTGAGATTTAAAAAAAAAAACATAGGTATCTTTGAATTGTGAGAAAAGAGGACAATACAGATTTGTTTCACTTAATTTTTGCAGTAAAGATTTGAACATATTCGTATATCACTGGTCCATTGCAATCTCTCAAAGACATTCGATAGCTTGAGCCACGAAAAACTGCTGCTGAATCTGAAGCACTGTAATTTGTAATATCGAATTCTTTATTTACTAAGATTACATCTGAAAAATAATCAGACAAAAGTTTAGTTAGAAGTAATAAACTCATAAGGGTCTGAAATTTCAATGGGCGTTCCTCAAGGTTCCATTTCGGGTCCATATCAGTCTTATCTTGAGTTTTTAATTCATAATTTAACAGCAAATGCACGTTCTGCATGCATGTCCCATGACTCCACCTGAAGTCGTGGAAATAAAAGATTGCAATGACGTAGGTGATCAAAATCGTATTCGTTATTGCACTTTAGATTACTCAAACGAACATTACAGATCACCAGTGTTATTACAACCTGAACTGATAAATCCTGATAAAAAGAGCCGATAAATGTTCAAGTACCGAAAATAGGCTCGGATCAAATTAGTACGATTTTGTCGGTGTTGAAGAATTGTTTGATCTAAAAGTTAGACAGTGTTTGGAGTCACAGCTTTGTCGAGTAATTTTAATCTATATTTTTTATTTAGAGTGTATTCTAAGGAACACTTACTTTTAAATCGGAATTAAGTGTCAGGTTTTTGGATATTTTGTCGTCGTCGTATGGCCACCCAATCACCCACCATAATTGTTAAGTGCTCCGTGACCCGATAAATGAGTCGTTGATGCCTGACAAGCAGTCTTTACGTACATCTGGTTAGAATACATAAAAACCAAAGCCAACGTAGTTGGAAAAAGCCAGCCATAGACGTCCACCATGGCTGATCGTGACGTAGAAAACTCTACAGTGAGTGAAAGTAGTAACTATCCAATAGAAAATGTTTATATTGTTGGACACTACATTCAATGCATTTTGACACTGGCGACATTTGCATACGGAGTGACATCGTGGTGCCTCATCCGGAAGTTTCGCACTTTCAACAACTACGTGTATTTTAGTATAATATTAGTTAATTTATTACGTTTAATTATCGGGACTGTCACTTTAATTCAAGACGGAATGCATATTGCCAAGCTCGTTCAATATATTAATTTTTACTACTTTGTCTTCATGTTTTTTTCAGCAGTGCATAACTATTGGTTGGTGGTGATGTGTTATATGTATTACGTTGACATTGTTAAAGTATTTCAAACTGAAATCAAAAGGAAGTATATTAGAAGTTTTCTCTTTGCCTGGGGAATCCCCTTCATATCATTAGTCGGTTGTAAATTAATATACATGTGTCTGTATAATTTAGCTGAAGACGCTGATAAGGAAGTAAAGCTTGTGAAATTTATCCATTTGTGTATTTTTCTCACATGCAACGTTTTGCCTGCAATTATCAACTTATTCCTTTACATTGGACTTGTGTATTCCTTGTTTCCTTGTAATGGTTCTGCAAATGCAATTATTCCGAAAAAAGAAAGAAGGAAACAAAACATAAGTCGCTTATGTATAGCGTCTGCTATGTTTCTGCTTAGCAACGTTTTTGTGTTGATGATGCTTTTATGGGATTTATTTAATTGTTCGAACATAGTAAGAGCTGTATCATTTTGTTTACAAGTAGTAGTCTTATCGTTGTTAATACCTTTATTAAAGAGTAATCGATTATTATGGCAGGAGTATTATAAAAGTCTACTGAAAAGGTTAAAAAACTTGTTTTAAAAACAACGAATTTAGAAGTAGATTAATTTGATTTGAATGCTAATCAGTCCCGCGTCTTTCTGATCTCTTTCTCTTCTGATTGTGACTTTGGAGAAATTAGGAACTGCAAAGTTTACATTCATGTATGTTTGTAGGAATATTTTCTTTTCATACTCGTAACACTAAATAAAAATCAGGAAAAATTTATGAACTTGGCTTTACGAGTACATCCTAATTTGTAATTATTAAAAACCGATTGCATGTTGGCGATCAGGAACGAACAGGCATAATCTTAAGTCAATATACATAGCATAAATTGTTACTTTCTATTACTTTGTTTAATGACCTGTTTACACAAAAATAATAAATAAAATGTTTAAAATCTATACTACCGATACTGATACCGGGCACGCCGCAATCGCGGCGGTAAGACCCCTCTTTGAGGAGTGGCTGGAGAGACGTCACGGCGTCCTGACCTATCGGATGACGCAGGTCCTCACCGGACACGGAAGTTTCGGGAGGTTCCTGTGTCTGATAGGGAAGGAGGAAACGCCCGGGTGCCACCACTGCGAAGATCGCCCGGAGGACACAGTAGAGCATACGGTGCAAGACTGCCCCGCTTGGGCAGAGCACCGACGTGTCCTCACGGCGGCGATAGGCGGAGACCTCTCGCGCCCGGCACTGGTTGCGGCCATGCTGCGGGGCGAGACGGAGTGGGAAGCGGTCGCCTCCTTCTGCGAAGCAGTAATGCTCGTGAAGGAGGAGGCGGGTCGCGAGAGAGAGAGGACAGCGTCCTCCCTCCGCCCCAACCGCAGTGGTAGGCGCCCGCGGCGTCGGACGTCAGCAGACGATCTCCGGCCACCGTAGGCGCGGGCATGCGGGCAGCGAGTAAAGGGCAACTCGCTGCCCGACCATGGACCATGCCCGGGTCGACGGCGCGTTGTGTCCCACGCGCGCCTCAAAGAGCGTCAGCATAATGACGGGGCCCCCTCTCAGAGGGCCAAAGCCTGCCGGGGTCGCGGGATTATTTCCTTACCGTGACCCCGGAACATAACAGGCTACTGAAGGACACCGTGGATTTTAGTCAGTAGAAGTCTGCCAGTCCCTCCTGCCCTGCCCGGGGTAGGAGGACTCATTTGATGATTTTACCACGCTAAAAAAAAAAAAAAAAAACCGATACTGATACGTTATGTTGTAACGGTTTACAATTTTTCAACACTTTATAATCTCATGAGATAAATCATAAATCCACATAATTTTAGGTAGCATAATAATCATGTCGGTAAAATAGACATAATTAGTAATTACTCAGCAAAAGCGATGCACGAAAATTTGGACGTTATTGACCGTAGCAAAATTACAATATTCCTTTCTTGATAAGGCAAGATAAACAGGCATGATAAATTGAGTGTGAAAGCTTCAATGATATTAGTCTGATTTGATCGCTGTTGCAGCAATCATTGATTTGATTTCGTCTTTACGTTAATGCGTTTTTGCAGTGACTGTTGTATTTTTGAAAAACATTTTTGTTCAGAGGTTGCAAAAGAACATAATTTAAATCGAAGAAAACCTACGATATCCGAGTGTACTGGATAATGAATAATGGGTACTGGATAATGTTAAACTGCAGTTACTCAGTGCGCACCTTTTTAAGGCTCATCATGCCAGATAGTAATAACAGCGTAGAATCTCCTCCAGTGAGTGAATTTAAATACCCTGAAGAGAACTATACCATCGTCGGGCATTATTTACAATTAGCTATGACCCTAGCTACGTTTGTATACGGAGTGACATCGTGGTGCCTCATCAGGAAGTTTCGCAATTTCAACAACTACGCGTATATTAGTGTCATCTTTGTGAACATCTTACGCTTAGCCTTTGCGACTCTTATTTCTTATTATACCATAAAATTTATGTATTTGTATTTATTTTTCCAATTGTTTTTAACGGCCGTGTACAACTACTGGTTGGTAGTGATGTGTTACATCTTTTACGTTGATATTGTTAAAGTATTTGATTCAGAAATCAAACGGAAGTATTTAAAAAGCTCGCTCTTTGCCTGGGGCGTGCCTTTTATTTTATGTCTCGCATGTATAATATGTATAGTGCTTATTGCTCTCGTTAAAGAAGATAATACAGAATTCATATTGTCGATCTTTATACAGGCTTGCATATTATTCACATGTTTAATTTTACCTGCATTTATTAACTTGATCCTTTATATCAAACTTGTGTCTTCTTTATTTTCTTGCAATGATACTATTGCAATTCTTTCTACGAGAGAGAAAAGAAGACTAAACTTGAATCGTTTGTGTACTGCGACGGCCATGTTTCTTTTGAGCAGCATTTTCGTTCTGATGATGGTTATATGGGATTTATCTGGTATTTCACGCAGAGTCCAAGTTATTTCATTTAGCTTCCAAGTAGCTATTCTATCGTTGTTTGTTCCTTTAGTAAAGAGTAATCGGTCATTGTGGCACGACTATTTCAAGAATTATTGACTAAGAGGACTATCAATGTGGTGAGTTTTGCCTCATCTATTATACGTACTCGTATTTAAACTTGATTTAAACCTATTCGTTTGTTTCGCCAGTGAACACAGTGTGAGTATCATTACAACTACATTCAAGTTTTACGTCAAATCAGCAAGAACTTCAGTCGATGATCGATGAATTGAAACTTGTGTTTTACCAACTGTTGACATTATATTTCTGTAGATCGTTCAAATCTAAAATAAACTTTGTAAGAATTTGGCCATTTGATTTCTGCTATACACTTTTTAAACCCGTCTTCAAACAATTAATAAGATAATTATTTTTAAGCTTTGGCTTTTTATATTATGTTATCCCATTACTAGGAAAGGGCCACCTTCGAGATTTTCTAAAAGCTCTTGGTCTGGGCCCCTTCAAACTTTTATACTTCCCGCTGCATTAGTTGCGCGAGGGTTGGCCCTCGTGCAACTAAAATGCAGCGAGAAGTATAAAAGTTTTTATTTTGCAATAAGGTACGAAATTAGGTACCTATTGCCCAGGCGTATCCTATTTCGAACATGATTGAGTACTACAAGCTATTGCGTCCAGTACTGATAAACCGAGATAAACAGAAACGATTACTGAAGTACACAAAGCTTTGATGAGGCTAGTCTGATATCATCGCTGTTGAAGCAACGATCGATTTGAAAGTTGTAACATTTTGGTGACAATAAAAATTAAGAAGCACAATCACAGTAGTGTACATGCTATTTTTGTGGACTTTGTTTTTAAGTGTACAAATGCCTAAACTGACTTTGGAATAAGATCTTTGGAAATGTGAACTGTTCTTCAGAGAGTACGACAAAAATTTTGCTGGACAATCACAGAAGTGTGTGTGCTTTTTATTTTTAAGTCTACAATTATGGATTTTTGATACTGTTTAGGATCATTATTTCTGGATGTCGTGTTCTGATTGTGTGATATTTTTGTTTGTGGATTCAATCACAATTTGTTTTTTACCAAAATTACTACCTACAGCTACAGTGTTTGAGTGTATAGTGCTGCTTCATCAACATGAGTGATAATGACTCCAAAGTAGAATCCACCGCGGAGGATGAAAACTCAACAGAACTATATTATATCATCTGCCACTTATTCCAGTGTTCCATGACTCTAGCTACACTCGCATATGGAGTGACATCGTGGTGCCTTATCAAAAAATTTCGCACTTTCAATAACTACGTCTATCTCAATGCATTACTTGTAAACCTCTTACGCTTAATCGTTGTGTCGTTCAATATAATCCGAAACGGTATGTACATTGCGAAGTTTGCTCAATACATCACTATTTATTTTTTCATCATAATATTTTTTTCTGCTGTATATAACTATTGGTTGGTAGTGTTGTGTTATATATTTTACGTTGATATTGTTAAAATATTTGATACTGATATCCAAAGAAAGTTTCTCAAAAGCGCGCTCTTTG
Source organism: Agrotis clavis (assembly GCA_954870645.1). NCBI lineage: Eukaryota > Metazoa > Arthropoda > Insecta > Lepidoptera > Noctuidae > Agrotis > Agrotis clavis. Next base: position 3,304,083 of record OX940943.1, read on the forward strand.
CCTGGGGCATACCTCTAGTATGTTTAGTCATTTGTAAATTGCTTTTATGGTTTATAGATTTAGGTGAACCAGATGATCATAAGTTAAGAGTTATGGCTTTTGCCTGGTCTGGCATTATGATAACATCTAATGTTTTTCCAACAATTATCAACTTTGTTCTTTATGTAAAACTTTTATATTCTTTGTTTCCTTGCAATGACATTGTTAATCCAATTATTCCTAAAAAAGAAAGAATAAAACAAAACGTAAGTCGTATAATTTTAGCGACAGGCATGTTTGTGCTGAACAACATTTTTGTGTCAACGATGCTTCTATGGGACTCAACGAATTGTTCAAACGTAGTACGAGCTGTATCGTTTTGTCTACAAGTAGTAGTCTTCTCGTTATTTGTTCCTTTAGTAAAGAGTAATCGGGTACTGTGGCGCGAGTATTACAAGAATCGATCAAAAAGTATCATGACGTGATTCATTTTGCAATTTTTATCACTGATTTAATGAGGATCGGTTTGAGACGATTGGTCGCTTTTAACAAGAAATTCAAATCCCAATAAATAATCAGCGGTTCAGTAGTCGAGTTCATTTCTCATATGTATAAGGGTTTTCTATGGCATCACACAGAGTCACCGCGTGTGATCTCAATGATTCCTCTAATAGCTGTTTGATATTCTACATGTCGTTGAGCTACAACAACTTTTGTGTTAGTTACAATTCTAATTAATGCAATGTAAACGAATTAACACACTATTGGCTTTTCTGAAATACAAGCACAAATTGAATCTGTGACTGATAAAGCGTGATAAACAGAAACAATATCTCATGCACTCAAAATTGGCTCTGATCAAGTTAGTTTGTTTCCATCGCTGGTGCAGCCATGATCGATTTGAAAGTTTTATAGATCGTCGACAATATTATAATAAGAATAAGATGGTCAGTCTCACCAAAGTGTGCGATATTTTTGTTTTCAAGTGACTCCCAAATCTTTGGATATCGTGCACGGTTTTCAAGATGTTCTGCACATTTCTCTGTATCTTGTTCTTCATGGCTTCAAACTCTGTCTGCTTGAAGCTGACATTTATTTAACGCAAGTGGTACAAAATTATGCCAGATAGCGTCAGTGTCTGAGTGCTCAGCTTTTAATGATTCAAAATGTCCGATAATGATTCCAACGTAGAATCTACTCAACTGATTGGAAATCGTGATTCAAGGGAACTGTTCATCATTATCAGCCATTATATCCAATGCGCCTTGACTCTGGCTACGTTCATGTACGGAGTAATATCGTGGTGTCTCATCAGGAAGTTTCGCAACTTCAATAACTACGTGTATCTCAGTGCCACCTCAGTGAACATTTTACGATTAGCCGTTGGAACGCTTACATTAATCAATGGCGGCTTATATGTTCCCAAGGCCAAGATTGAATATATCAATATTTACTTCTTTATTTTCATGTTTTTATCGGCTGTATACAACTACTGGTTAGTAGTGCTCTGTTATATGTTTTACGTTGATATTGTCAAAGTATTTGATACTGAAATCAAAAGAAAGTATCTCAAAAGTTTGCTTTTTGCCTGGGGTGTACCTGTGGTGTTATTCGTCATAAGCAGAACGATTTTCATGTTAATTGAGCTAGCCGAAGAGGACAATACAGAAAAAAGACTTTTGGCCTTTGCCAGGGCATGGATTAGGGTCACATCTTATGGTTTTCCAACAATTATCAACTCGTTCTTTTATGTAAGACTTGTGTTTTCTTTGTTTTCTTGTAATAATACTATAAATACAATAATTCCTCGTAGAGAAAGAATAAAACAAAATGTGAGTCGTTTATGTATAGCAACGGCTATGTTTGTATTGAACAACCTTTTCGTGTTAACGACGCTTATATGGGAATTAAGGAATTGTTCAAATTTAGTGCGTGCAGTTTCATTTTTCTTACAAGTAGTAGTTCTGTCAATATTCGTTCCTTTAGTAAAGAGTAATCGAACAGTTTGGCACGAATATTATAAACGCAAGGAATCTGTGCGTCAGAGCGTATCCCGCATTCCTTCCGCATCTTTAAACTAATGCGTAATGAATTTTAGATATTTTTCATTAATCTCTCTCTCTTTTACAAGATCTATGTCTAGCTGTACAGTTTACATTGTACATCGATTCCATGGGTATAAAATATAACAGGTTAATAGATAAGTTTTAAAATGGGCTACCGGGATCACCCTTCAATTCTCATGTGAATTAAATGGGTTTGCTTTTTAAAAACTTTTATTACAAGATTCGCTTTATACTCAGATGTTCAAATGTCCTTACTCCTTAAGCTGTTGATAAAACTTTGTGAACTGAAGTGACAAAACAAAGTTACAGAATTCTTTCCGTTTTTGTGTTGTTCCGTGCCAAAAGATCCGCATACCGCACTAAATTGACTATTCTGCTCCTTGATAATTACTATTCGACCAATTACACAACATTTTCATCGGTATTTTCCTCTTTTATCGTCTGTAGTGTACCTTTAATTAACTAATTCCACTCTTATTTTCACATGTTGTATCGATGAGTGCTTTTTCGCAATAACATATTTTAATCAAGCCAAATGTATGTGGCAAACGTTATCTTAGCCTATTATTGCTCACCAGCTAAATTACGAAGCCTCCTGATAAGCCAGTTTAACGGAATCGATTATTCGAGTGGCCAAATTAGGTTTAATCACATTCTTCTACCACAATGTTCTATCGGGAAATTTTATTACTTCGCTGACTGTTTATGGAGTTACACCTGTGATTTGCATTTTTGTTTTTAAAAATTCATTGCTTTGTCAGTCGGTGTCATTTCTGCTGCTGGAATAGAATCCCTGTGAGGACGAATACGATCTTAGAAATTGAAAGCATCATCTAAGCGTCGGTGCTTCGTTTCGTAATCGCCATGGCTGTCAACGACACAGAATGTAAGCCGTACGCAAATAACGCTGTATATCTCATAGTGCACTCTGTTTTATACGCCATGGTTTTGCCTGTGTTCATCTACGGTATAGTATCCTGGTGCCTCTTTAAAAAGTTTCGCAATTTCAAGAACTATGTGTACCTCAGTGCGACCTTTGTGAATATAATACGATTAATCGTTGTGACGCTGATTTTACTTTATTGCGACGGACACATTGACATACTCGTAAATTATGACTTCTTGGATGTACTCAAGTTCCTCACTATGTTTTTCGCGATCGTGTACAACAATTATTTGGTAGTCATGTGCTACATGTTTTACGTAGATATAGTTAAAGTTTTTCATTCAAATATTACAAGAAAATATCTTAAAAGTTTTCTTTTTGCCTGGGGAGTGCCTTCAGTAGTAATGATTATTGGTTTTACACTTAAAATTCTTTTTAGTTTAGTAAAAAATCTTAACGAAGACTTGTTTTTTGCTATCATTGGCTTATCTATTGTTTTCGTGTGCATTATTTTGCCAGTAATGACAAACTTCTACATCTTTATCAGATTATTATGTTCTCTTTTCCCCTGCAAAGTTATTAACGCATGTGCGGCAACTAGAAGAGAAAAAGTGAAACAAAACTTTAGTCGTTTATGTACAGTGACTGTAATGTTCGTTTTCAGTAATATCTTTGTGGTAACATTTGTAATTTGGGATTTTTTTTCTATTTCAGAATTAGTGAGAGGTATTACTTTTTGCTTGCATATAATTGTTCTTACTTTATTCATTCCTTGTGTGAAGAGTAATCGTGCCTTGTGGTATGAATATTATGAGAATCGATTTAAAAGACCATGTCGTGATTATTACTGCTGTGTCGTGTGTCGATAAAATGTATTTTCTTATAGTTGGAAATCATTATCAAAAAAGTTTGTTACTTTAATTTAATAGCCATAAGGATACACCAATACCATCAAAGTTTTATTGATCCTGTCAGGACGCTTGAGATGATTGATTCATTCATTTCAAATTTTGAAATTCATTCATTTTAAATTTAAATATTGTTTCTCATTTTAAATTCATCTAATATACTGATATTTGTTTTCAATTATTTGTGATGAGGGATAATGTCAATATGAAAATAAATGTATTTTTATTCCTCGAATCTGAAATATTTGCTGTTTTCACTATTATTTTAAGACAATTTTTTTGTGCTTTTGTTATATTTTGATCTATGGAATGTTAACTCTTACTATTGTAAACAGCATTTTTTAATTTTTAATTGGTAGTAGAAGAGATCATAATTAAGTTGATGTTTTAATTGTGTATTTAATTTTAGTTCTAATTAAGTATTTTTTGTAAATATTTAGTTTGTTATATTTTTAGATTTTTCAGTACTTTTTTGTAAATATCTTTAAATTTTAGTTTGTGTAGTTTCTAAATTCCTTATTAATAAAAATGTTAAATTAAATGCTATTTAAGCAGTCTATGCATGACTGTGTAAATATAAAATTAATGTAAATAAAAGATAAGTAGGGTATGTTAAACTTGAATAATTTTGAATGTAACATATAATGTGCTGTGCCTTCCAAATCAAATTCAGAAATAATTGGTTTTTATTTTAATTCTGTGACTTTCATAACTATTTTTCTGTCAGAAGTCACCAACAATAATATATGTTGTAAAAAGCTAGGCAGATTATGATGTTATCTAGTTATCAGTTCAAAATTAGTAGTCTTAAATTGTAAGTAGATATTTTTTATGTTTCTCATGTCTAGTTATGTCACTATTTGTAACAAATAAACCATGTAAATTTGTATTGTGTAGCTTTTATTTAAAACATCGAATATGTCTTATTTTTCTCATCGTCATCATCATCAGCCGAAAGATGTCCACTGCTGAACATAGGCCTCCCCCTTAGACCGCCACGTCGAACGACATTTCTCAAGATGTCGTCGGTCCACCCAGTGGGAGGCCTGACAACCGGTGGGGAAGAAAAGAGGCGACCACGGACCGGAAGACGCAGCGTAGGCCTCCCACTAGGTGGACCGACGACATCTAAATTGTCGGCGAATAATGGCGAATTGTCGTTCGACGTGGCGGTCTAAGGGGGAGGCCTATGTTCAGCAGTGGTCGTCTTCCGGCTGATGATGATGATGATGAAATATTCTTATAAAAACCTAGTAAACCAAAATTAGTTTAATTACAAATTCCTTCACACATTAGTAATTAATGAAATCCAACAGCTATGAATTAGGAGACGTACATTTTTAAAATGTCATTTACATTTAATTAAACAAAGAGGAAGTTTTTCTAATGGCGCAATTTCGTGCTGACTTGAAATAAATGGCTCTGGCAACGTCTGTTTACAAAATTTTGTTCAAATTTTTAACAGAGTGCTAATGGTTTTTCTTTCTATTGTAGGTGCAGTTGAATAAATTTATGGAAACACTACTGCATTTTATAGTTATTTTATACAACTGTTATAGAAATTTAATAAAATTTGTAAATTGACAAACTAATTATGAATTTTTTAAGACAGATAAATTCAGCTGCTATTGGAGGTTTTTCTTTCGTCAAACAATTTTTATGATACGCCATTCTACAGCTTTATTATTTTTTTCTAAATAAAATAATCCAAAGCATTGGTAATACCCAGTCTCTGTTGGAAACTCGGTACTCGAAGTTGTTGACTCATATATCTACTTAGGACAAGTAGTCCAGTTAGGTAGGTCCAACTTCGAGAAAGAGGTCAACCGCCGAATCCTACTCGGTTGGGCAGCGTTCGGGAAACTGCGCAATGTCTTTTCGTCCGACATACCTCAGTGCCTCAAGACGAAAGTCTTCAACCAATGTGTGTTACCAGTGATGAGTTACGGCACCGAAACGTGGTCTTTCACTATCGGCCTCATCTCAAAGCTCAAAGTCGCTCAACGAGCTATGGAGAGGGCTATGCTCGGTGTTTCTCTACGTGATCGAATCCGAAATGAGGAGATCCGTAGACGAACTAAAGTCACCGATATAGCCCACCGGATTAGCAAGCTGAAGTGGCAATGGGCAGGCCATATTGCTCGCAGAGCGGATGGCCGATGGGGTCGAAAAGTACTAGAGTGGAGACCACGGACCAGCAAGCGCAGCGTAGGACGTCCACCAGCAAGGTGGACAGACGACCTTATAAAGGTCGCCGGAAGACGCTGGATGCAGGTGGCTTCCAACCGGTATAAGTGGAAATCAAAAGGGGAGGCCTATGTTCAGCAGTGGACGTCCTACGGCTGAGATGATGATGATGATGATGATTGGTAATACGAGTACGTCTACTCTACTAAGCGAATTACGGAGATATTTACTAAAGATTTTTTTTTAAGTACCATCCTACTAAAACCAAAAACAAAACTATCCCAAATCACAACAAAGCTTGGCCACCCTACACCATTCGGTAGTAATCAAGAAACCCGACAATTTTGACGAATATTAATTCGTCAAAGTTGTTTTCGAGTTGAGATTGCGTGCCTAATGAACAGACAGACGGACATACAGACTACTTCCCATTGTCTCCCAATCGCCTTTAGATTAAATTGGAACACAATGGAAATTGTACCTTGGTACTCAATGATAAATGCCAAATCACTTTGTCATGGTGTTTTCGATGGAAATCATTAATTTTGTTGGCAACAATCACGTTGTATTGTTTATTGTTTTATTTTGGTAATTAAATTACTCGATTGGGTCTGTCTGTGCGTCGCGTGTCAATTTGCGAAACTTTATTTTTGTTCCATTGAAAATTAATTTGGTTCACGTAACTTGGTAGTCACAGGTCCGAATATCAGAAAATAAACTTTGCCAAGCAGTATCATAGTAATATTACTTGATGGCATGGTGTGCTCAGTGGCTCAGCAATCGACTGTCGCTGTCAGACTCGTACTGACTAAAATCCACGGTGTTCTTCAATAGCGCTTTACGTTCCAGGGTCATGGTAATTCGATAAGTCCCACGACCCCGTCAGGCTTTGGCCCTCTAGAGGGCGTCCCGTCATTAAGCTGATACTCTTTGAGGCGCGCGTGGAACACAACGCGCCGTCGACCCGGGCATGATCCATGGTCGGACAGCGGGTCGCTCATTACTCGCTGCTAATCTAAATCTTGACCCCGGCAAGCGTGGTTTAACCTCGCAGATCAATCTAGCTATTTAGAACATTAAACTCTATTCCCAATCCAGTGTAATTGCTCTTAGATTGTCTATGATTGGTTTATCTTCTGAATTGTACCGCCTTAGATAATCTAATAGAAATTAATTAAGATTTTTATTAGATGTGGTTTGTTCACGCCTAAAATACTTGAGCTTATAGGAGCTTCAGCTTAGACAACGTGTAACCTTAATAGCGTAAAACCTCTCGTGGGGTAACTCAGCCCATGTTACTGAACAATGTTTGTTCCAAGAAATTCGCAAAAAAAAAATTGCTTTTTCATACACAATGAGAAATTGATCGGGCCCATCAGTATGAAAAATATTTTTTTTTACGAAATTTTATTTGTGCAAAAAAACAGTCGATTTGTATAGAAATAATGATGATAGACGCTGGATGCAGGTCGCTTCCAACCGGTATGTGTGGAGATCAAAAGGGGAGGCCTATGTTCAGCAGTGGACGTCCTACGGCTGAGATGATGATGATGAATGATGAAATAACTTTGTCTTTTCTTGGTAGAACTAATAGAGATAGAATCGCCATGCTGCTCGTGCTGGACGTAAACCCCAAAAAGCGCCAACCATCATGGGCAGTCCGTTTCAATTCACTGCCAGCCACCTTCTACAAATCATCAATCCGTCATACCACACCGTTTTCCCATACGCATAATATAATATATTATTTTATTTAAATGTCTCTCTCTCTCACTTCTTCAGTCTTTAGTCACCCAATGCTGAGCGTGGTCAGTGAGGTCTCTTCCAAATCTTTCGCAATTTTGTGTTATGGCTACCCAGTTCCTTTCGGCCACTGTAACAAGATCGTCGGTCCACCTAGTCTGTTCTGTTCTCCCTACGTTTTTCCCTCTTTCTTTATATCACTAGTAAAATATATTTTACTCGTGACAGGCTTGGCGCACTCCGCGGTGTACCCCGTCCACGGTGCGCCCGCGTAATGCAGTTTCTACAAGCATCGTTGACGCGTTTCACAATCGGATGCCGCCCGGTTCTCTCGAGCAAAGATTTTAAATTTGTTTATTTTTGGGAAGTGACACCTCTGTACGTAGTATTATTAAGGCGAGGTTTCTATATTTTTGTGCTCGTGATAAGATTTATGATGGACTACATTCTACCGGTAAACTGTGGTGACATGCCTTACCTCCTCCATATTATATTATTTTATAACACATTTGCTCGTAAAAGGTCTCTTACTGCACCTATTTCAGTATCGTAATGTATCTTATTACGCACTAGTGCGTAATGGTAAAGTAAAACGCACTAGTGCGGTAATGGTAAAGTAAAACGCACGGTTTATCAAGATGCTCCGTCTAAAACGAACGGTACTTTTTTAAATCTTAGCAAAGAGTTTTTATGTCAGAAAAGCGGTCAACATTTTATTATTAAAATTAAATTTGGGAGATGAAATATAATAAACATTTTATTCTTTAATTTAATTAATTTTGACAATTAATTACAACCATTTATCTGTAATAAAACCACAAAAGAATTAATTTACTTTATTAGTAATACTGGCTGTTTTTTGTGCCTTTGCCATATACAAAAGATGCTGGTGCGCGCGCATCGCTAATTTGTGAAAAAGTAAAAATTATTCCGCTTGCTTTTCCTTTTCGATGTAATGATTTTATTTATTTACTCACAAATGTGTTATAAAACGTCGTATGACATACGTGCGGTTTGATAATTACAGCCTCTGCTTTCTTATAGCACTCGCCTTACGGCTCGTTCTACCAATATCGCCTCAGCTGTAATTATCAACTTACCGCACTTATATCATAATGTACTATTATCCAACTAAAATGATATTATTATATTCTACTAGCTTATGCTGTTGGCTTCACCCTGGAGATGTCCTACGGGGACGTATCTAAGTTAACGTATAAAAGAAGAAAATGTACTAATGCTCCGGGGACCTGCCATTACTATTTATACCAGTATAATAATCTTAATATTTTGATTATCTAAGATGGTTTCGCGTCTTGTCCTCAATCTAGCTCAGAATGATGTAGCTAGCTCAGAAAGAACTGAAAAACAGAGTCAGAGACCCCAAAGGAACTGGGAAACTGGGCACCGATGGAACACAGTAAAGCCAAGGATACACTTGGATATTAATGTGGGACGACATGCACCGGCGACATGACAAGCGAAGCCGACCGATTTTGCCTGACAAAATATGGCGATAACGCGGCAGTCGCTGCGGACAGGGCATGGACAGGGCAAGGACATTATTAAAAAGCGCTCCCCCACCGCAAATATTCACCTGTAATACGAGTAGAATGTTACAGATTCTAACATTATTCATCAGTGACGGAAGATAATCGAGCATCACAATGCGCACCTTCTATCAAATCTATGTACGCAAATGCTCGTCAGCCAGGGAGGTAGTATTGTAATTGTCTTAATAATTATTGATCATTTTGTTTTTGAATTGTCTTTGTTTTAATTGTTACTCTGGACACTTTTAATCAAAAACTTGCTACATCGTTCTCACATAATGTACCACCTCAAATGAATGATGTAACAAAGGTTCTGTAATAATTCTGGCGATCTAAAAAGAGTGTCCATGGAGTTTCTTGCACGTTCTTCTCCATAGAGATCTACTTCTTGGAACGGGCATCTACGGTACTTTCACAGTTTTTATGTCTTGTGACTGGGACTGTAGCACCATAACTTTTGTAGTGTTTAATAATATTCCTTTGATTGTCTATGACAATTCAAAAGTGCTTGTAACTGGCCTACTTGAAATAAATGCTTTGATTTTGATTTTGATTGATTTTTTTTTATTTTAATGCTCAAAGTCAAATCTAATATGACTTCGCGAAACTTCGCCTGACGTATCTGGTGACATCACGCGATGTTACTCACACTACTTCACTCGATGTAGTTGGCGACACGTGTCGCGCGATGTTGCCAGACATGTCGACGGAAGTCCGGCTACGTCGTGCTACTTCACCCAACGTCACACGATATCAGTCCCCTAATGTATCCTTGGCTTAAAACTATTTGGCGCCGGACTCCGACAGGATGATGGCTCCGAGTCATGCGACCTTGGTTATATAAGCCTACCACCGCCAGTCATCATCATCATCAGCCGAAAGACGTCCACTGCTGAACATAGGCCTCCTTGGACCGCCACGCCGAACGACAATTCGCCACTTGCATCCATCGGTTGCCCGCGAACCTCACGATGTCGTCGGTCCACCTAGTGGGAGGCCTGCTTACGCTGCGTCTTCCGGTCCGTGGTCGCCACTCGAGAACTTTTCTTCCCCATCGGTTGCCAGTTCTACGAGCGATGTGGCCTGCCCATTGCCACTTCAACTTGCAAATTTTTTGAGCTATGTCGGAGACTCTGGTTCTTCGCCGAATATCCATGTACAAGATTTTATCCCGCAAAGAAACTCCGAGCATAGCTCTTTCCATTGCTCGTTGAGTGACTCTTAGTCTCTCTAAAACTGCCAGTGAGACTATGAAATTGGTCTCATATACCACTATGACAATGCCTCTGAAGCACGCAGTATTATGACGGGGCCACCTTTAGAGGGCCAAAACCTGCCGTGGCTGACTGTCTTATCAGTTTATCAGGTAACCGTGGCCTCCTAACGTCAGGGGCTATTGAAGGAAACCGTGGATTTTAGTCAGTACAAGTCTGACAGTCCCTCCTCCCGTCCTGACCTGGGTGGGAGGATACATTTGATGATTATACTAGGTAAAAAAAAGCATAGTATTGGAGTAAACCTTCTGGTTGTTTCTTTAGTGCCGATATTGGGGTCGCGCCATATTTACAAAATAGAGGCGCGTTAGAAGGATTAGCGTGTCATTTAAACTGTTAGTTTTCGGCGACACTGTCAGTTTTGTGGGATTAGGGATTTCCAATTTAAATTGTGGATCTAAAATGGGGAAATGTTTAGGTTTTATACAATACTTGTATTCGTTCCTGGCTTCACATACATTACAACAACACTACCACCAACGACCATCACTAGAGGATCCAAAGTTTACTGTAAGCATTCACAAAATTTAATAACAATAGGTTTGGTAGTTTCAGGGATCAGTTATTAAGACTAACTGTACCCTTTGTTTTTCTTCCTCGGTTGGTCCCTATTGATCATAGCGTGATCTTATATTAAAGCCTTCTTCGATAACAGAACTAACCACTACAAAAATAACTTTCAACTCGCACCAGTTCCTGAAATTATTGCGTTTTAACAAACAAACAAGCAAACAAACTCATAAGCTACTGTCAAACAGACAGGCGAACAGAATGCGATCCGAAGCGTTTTTATTTGTAATGTATGGAATTATTTGAATCCAGTCACATAGAAAAGCGAAAGCCATCCGATAGTCTATGTGACTGGCTTCAAACAATCCTATACATTACAAACAAAAACGCTTCGCGTCGCGTTCGCCTCGCCTGTCTGTTTGACAATAGCTTTCATCTTTGTAACATTAAGTATAGATTCTTCAGACAAAAATGGGTATGGAGTATGTTGCTTCCTATCAAAAATAAAACATAGGTACTTTGTCCATACAAATTCTTACAGTGAGTCAGATAAGAGGCGACTGAAGACTTCAGGGTTATCAGGTCATTGGCCAGCACATGAATCATCTGCCGACCTGTCTACGTTTCAATGACGTCACATGTACACATACGGACTAGCAGATACCGACTACGGTTCCTACATTTTTTAGAAATCGCAAAGTATTATTGGCCCCTTCATACATTTCTATTCAAGTGAAAGCTGCTGTTTTTTTTTGTATTCGCTCCTCTGGAGGAGGTTTGTCTCTCCCTCATGCGTTTGAACACCTCCTTCTCCAGCATAACTGCTTTGTTGAAGGAGGGCGACCTCCTTCAACAAAGCAGTTAGAGTAAAGTTACTCTTGTTGCGTTAGAGCCACAATAACGGCATAACCCGTTAATTTTGCGCAATAATATTCTTGAAATGTTCGTAGGTATAATATTAAGTGTGGCTTAGTGTAACAGGTTTCTGAAGAAAAACTAATTTTCTTCAAAATAATTTTCATAGCATTTGTGTCACCGCTAGTACATTGTTCACGGGTCTCATTATAGAGGTCAATTTGACCAATTGTGTACATCGCCTACATTGAAGTGGTCTGTACTCGCTGAATGTTCTTAACAATGTCGATTATTCACGCCATTTAGCTATAGCGTTAGTAGAAGTACAAGTTAAAAGGCAGGGGAGAAAAAACTGCCAAGCTACGTATGTCTAATGCCATAAAATCGCAAGGCAAAACAAACATCGATTGAGTGTCAAAAGGGAGAACTCGACGTCGTGCCAGGCCCAAGCAAAGATGGCGGGATCACGTGGACCGCTTCTTGGAAGACTGGACCACGGTCACAGAAAGCCTTGAGAAGTGGAAAGAGTGGAAGAACGCCATTGCCTAGCAGTGGGACACTATGGGCTGATATAATTAAATAATAAGTACAAATAGTGACGGCCCCGACTCACAAGTAGTAGGTAAAGGGCTCGAACTCAGTGAGGACTAGTAGCACTGGCCTCAAAACGGCGAAGGGAAACATCGTGAGAAAACTGGCACATCCTGAAGTGATCTCAAAGACATGTCATCATCATCTGCCTAGCCTTTTCCCAACTATATTGGGGTCGGCTTCCAGTCGAACCAGATGCAGCTGAATATCAGTACTTAACATGAAGCGACTGCCTGTCAGACCTCCACAACCCAGTAACTGGGTAATACGATACCCCATGGTAAGACTAGTTGTCAGACTTTAGAGCTTCTGACTAACAGTAACGACTGTCAAAGATCTACAAATGACAGCCGGGACCAACGGCTTTACGTGTTTTCCGAGGCACGGAGGAAACTCGCTATGACAGATGGTCAACCATCCACAGAACAACCTCGGCAAGCGCGGCTTAACCCGGAAGATCGGCCTGTGCGGCTGTAATTATTTAGCCACGAGCTCCTCAAAGACATAATGTGACATCTACCAATCCGCACTGGGTACGCGTGCTGGATTGCATCCCTCTCCCTCTCAATTATTTTTTGCGATTTTTTTTTCTATTAGTTCTATTATTATGTTCGCGTTTGACCACTATCTCACTTGATAGTAAACGAACAGTCTTCAAGTCAAGAGTGAATTAGATGTGGTCTTGGAGACCCCAAGGTTATAGCTGTCGGGAAATACAGATTACAGGGAAGATTACAAGGAATTCCACTTCTTAGCTGTGCGCACAATAAAAGTACAAAACGCTTTGTACGTACCGGAGGGATGTCCTCGTGTTTGACCATTGTCTCGCCTAATACTAAGGACCGACGACCTTGAAAAAGAGGCTGGAAAAGACTGGATGTGGAAGGCAGAGGACAGGGAATTGTGGCGCAGTCTTGGAGAGGCCGATGTCCAGCCGCCTGAGTTGGCTGTTGGCTGAGTTGATGAAGTAGTAGTAGTGTTGGTTTTAATAAGTGTTTTGTGTCAGTAAAAGATATTTGGTTGATTGGTGTTCATTAATTAATCCCAGTATCAGCTCGTACATTAATCGGACGGCAAGTAATGGGTGACTCGCCGTCCCATCATGTACCAGGCATCGACGGCGCATCGTGTTCCTGACCTGTCAGCGACATGACGCGGGATTACTTCGTCATAAGGCGACGCAAGTCTTCGATAGCTTACGACTTTGGTGTCCAGGCCACTATCGCGATACAAATCTATAGAGGTTCGTACACAGGCAGATGTCAATGGACACCAGCGTAAGGTATCGAAGACTTGCATCGCGTAGTGTACGAAGGAAGGGGCTAACAGGTAACCGTAGCTCCAGAACGTAAAGGGCTACTAAAGCACACACACCGTGGATTTTAGTGAGTACAAGTCTGAAAATCCCTCCCGTCCTGCCCCAGGTAGGACTCATGCAAAATCAGCGACAAATCAGCTCGTAACTATGTATATCAAAAAGTTGCAAATAGGTCATCATTTTCCGATTCTTCGGCTGTTACGATAAAACGGATCCTTTCTTTCGCTTTATCGAAAGCCTACGATTCTGCAAGTTGTTCAACACAATCGTAGGATATTAGCACCGGTTATTAACAGCACTCTGGCGTCAGCTCCAGGAAGGAAGGCATTCGGCAAAACATTTCCCCTCGCAGTTGATGGATGGGCTACAACTATAATATGGGGGGTCACACCGCGCGGTTCAATGCTAAACAAGATCAGTTAACTGGCGTTTAGTGTATACCTACGTTTATTGTTGTGGATGAAATTATGGGTTACATCTGTATAATCATATAAGGTTTGCGGGATCGTCTGAAAGGACACCGTGACCCTGAAACGTGAAGGAACACGGTAGTTTTTTTTAAGATATATGTTCGCGTTTGATCACTATCTCACCGCTAAAGTACGGCTGCCTAGAAGTAACCTATTTTCACTCTTGACTTTGAAGATCCCAAGGTTAAAGCTATCAGGAAACACAAACCCCGCTAGGGAAGGCTTAGCCGTGTGGACAAAAAAGTTTTACATAGTTAAAATTATAGCCAGTCAGAGTTTGACAGTGATCCCTTCCGGTCCACCCAGGGTGGGCAGACCTATCCTTTAAGTTTTTAAATCAATAATGATGTTGATTTAAAAACTTAAAAAAAGGCATAGTCATATCCCCACCGGCGGAAACGACTGTCACAGTCAGCCGAACTGTTGCCGTTTATTTCAAAACGACTTGTGAAGTCACCGGGATATCGCAAAGGTAGTTATAATTTGGAAGATAATCATAAAATAAAATATGCATATTTTGGACAAAACCACTGAAGTTATTCCGCTTTTATGAAATAACTAGCTTTTGCCAGTGGCTTCACCCGCTACAAATAGAAAATTATCCCATGGGAACATAAAACCGGGGTATCCTATGTGTTAATCTAGGTTATAAACTATCTGTGTACCAAATTTTAGCCAAATCCGTTCAGTGGTTTTTGCGTGAAAGAGTAACAAACATACCTACATGCACATACATACATCCTCACAAACTTTCGCATTTATAATATTGTAGGATTACTATGAAGGTTCGATGCAGGATTAGCCAGTTAGCCACAAATGCTGAAATGTCACAATTCTATTTTTATATTCATCAAATTAATTTCTGAAAACTCAACACAAAACTTTAAGCCAACGTTAAAAAAAAGCTTTTAATCAAAGTATCAGTTTAACGGATTGTTGTGCAACCCACCCTCAAGGTGTTTGCCATGACGTAAGTCTCGCGTGTAAGCTATAAGTTTCTGCGCTATAGCGATACCTCACTCTTTGTGGAACGATATAGATACCGGAATAGTAGGTCAGAAGGTTAAAACTGGGTAGTTGAGTAATTTATTTATTTTTGGTCATCGACGGATTGAAAGCACACTATTGACCAGTGGTACTAAAGTTCAGAGGCCTTACCATGAGCTCTTAATGCAATCCAGTTTAGGCTGTGGAAAAGAGACAGAGCTATACAAGTTGTCTAGCGCCATCTCTTTCCCACAGCCTAAACTGGATCGCGTTAAGAGTTCATGGTAGGCCACCAGGGAGGGTATTACAACGTCTTAAAACCAGGCTTGTTCCAGTGAGTGAACGAGATGGCGCTAGACGACATGTATAGCTCTGTCACTTTCACTCACCGGAACAAGCCTGGTTTTAAGACGTTGTAATACCCCCCCAATTTACTATATTATTATAATACTGCAGACCGTTTTTTCGTTCCGTTCGAAATTAACGTTTTGGATAGTGGAAGTTTTGGGAAGCTGTCGTTATGAATCTAAAGGGAATAATCTACTATTATTGACACTAGTGCACTGGTGCTGAATAAATAGGTAAATAAAAAAACTATATTAACGCAGTTAATACATTCATCTTATCATAATCTAAAATAAGCATCATATAATGTATTGTACAAAAGTACAATACATTATACGGTGTATTTATTTTGGGAAAGAGTGTTCGGTGTTTCTGAAAAATCCCTTCCGCAATTTTTTCTTATTATAATGATGTTCAGCTTATCAAGCATATATAAAAAAAAGAATTAAAAAAAAAAGTCGTAGTTCAGAACTTCTGCACCTTATCTGTACAGTTACTAACCTGCAGCCCTCTAATTCCCGTCGGAGCGGGAAATGACTTTGTTTATAAAAGGAAGGGACGCTAACGTAATAATTTGTAACATCAGATTAAGTTAGTATGGATTTATTCTCTTTTGGAACTAAGCGAAGTTAGGTGAACCGGAGGAAGGTCTTCTGATCTTATTGTGTTATCATAATGTACCTAGTTCAAGTACTGGAGGCTTGAGCAGAGCACCGGCGACGGCAACGTGTCCTCACGGCGGCGATAGGCGGAGACCTCTAGCGCCCGGCATTGGTCGCGGCCATGCTGCGGGGCGAGACGGAGTGGGAAGCGGTCGCCTCCTTCTGCGAAGCAGTCTTGCTCGCGAAGGAGGAGGCGGGCCGCGGGCGGAGTCATTTTTGATGATTTTACCTCGTAAAAAAAATGTTAAAGTGCTTAAATATAATTACGTAAGGGATCGCCTGCCAGTTTCAGTGTCTAAACAGGTAACCGTGACCCTGGAATGTAAAGGACTATTAAAGGAACATCGTAGATTTCAGTCAGTACAAGTCTGACAGTCCCTCCCGCTCTGCCCTGGGTGGGAGGACTTATTTGATGTTTTTACCACGATAAAAAAGAAAGGTACCTATTATATATACCTAGGTCACGATATTATAACAAAAGTGTTTAATAAAATGTGTTGTACCGACCCAGATTTATTTTTTTAAGTTTCATCTCGCCACATGACACCAGCTGAGTAGTCGAAAAGGTTCATTACCGAAATAGAAAAAAAGAGGTCTACAACTAATCGTTATTTTGATATATTAACCTACCTCGTCTTAACTAAAGTATTCTTTTGCAATAAGTCAAACTACATAATTTATTGGACTTATTAAAAAAATAACAGGTTCATGACAAAAATATGGGCCATCACACCCGACCGACCAACTTGACCCAAAAAGTACCTCAACATAATCATACGACATTCAACCTCATTTCACCCGCATCATACCATATTGGTTACATAAAAAGCATTTTTATCGCACCTCTTCAACACCACAGACGGAGCCAAACATACTTAAACACAAAAAAAAACAAAAAAGTTGAAAAAAAAACCGCAATTGCGGCCATTCAGACCTAAGTGACAAGTTGACACGAGAAGGAGACGGGGATATACGTCTGGTTGCAGGTAGAAAAGGACAGGTAGATCGTTACTGAGCCGCTGGGGTCATCAGTCGGGAGACAGGGGTGCTTGCACTTGACCCCGCAGTGGAGGAGTAAGATACGAAAAGCTTTCGAATTTCTGGAGTTTCAATGTGCTATTTTTAAGTGGCTTAAAACATTTTTATGTGTTAAAGTTTCAAGTTGACATGAAATGTGAGATAATGATAATGAAATGATAGATTGAGGAATATTGTGAAAAATAATCGTGACTCGACTCGGAACTCGAACTTCGACTAATTTATCCACTTTTTGTAAAGAAACTAAGTAGTCTATGTTTACCTAAATGATTGGACGTGCTAAGATAAAAATGGTAAACGGATGTACAGTCAACAGCAAAAGTAGATGATCAAAATCAGTTGAAATTCAATACTAATAAACGGAGTTCGCATCAGAACTGTGTGGCGTCGAAGTGATTCAAAAGTATGACGTGATTGTATATTACCAAACATTTACTACTAGTTTATCTACACAGTTCTGACGCGAACGGATCATTAGTATTGAATTTCTGATTTTGATCATCTACTTTTGATGTTGACTGTGTACATCTTTTTAAATGAAAACCAGTGCTGTGCTGTGGGTCTCTCACAGCACAGCATTATGCTGAGTGGTTGAAGAGCTTTCTTTTTACAGTCATGGCATGCAACTGTCGAATTTTGTCTTTGTTATTATGTTTATTTTTTTTTTATGTTAAGATTAAGTTAACTTTTTTATTTCTCTTATTGCATGCATTTCTGTAAAAAAATAAAATAATTTTCTTTCTTTTTAAATCACACTAGTTGGATCGGAAGGGACTGTTAGACTTGACTGACTCAAACCTTTATAATAATAAATTAAGAGGAGATTTAAACCACATGGGAATGTGTGGTTAATTAAGGCCATTTTTCTCCGTTTGAAACGATGAGAAATGATCAGATTTATGTATAGTTCTATCATTTTATTATAATAATATTTTGCCTTTATAAAGCAGATAAAAATTAATTTACTCAATTTCCAAGATATTAACTAAAGAGAAAAAAAAAACTAGTTGCTCTACATAAAACTTCATGTACAACAAAACTACGTTTTTCATTAAATTCCCTAGAAAACACAGAAACAAGTTAGTTAAAAAATTAAAATGTAATTCGGTAATGCGTCTGCTTCAGCTCGAGCTTAATTAGGTAGTGCTCATTTTTAATTGGACGCTCGCAATTCAGTTAGTAGTTGCGAGTTGATCTACTGCAGTACCTAATTCGTTTAGTTAATTGCATACGTTAATCCTGTATTTTGTTTAAAATAAATAATGGCGTTCTTTTGTTATAGTGCGAGAGCCGGCTGCAAAAATACCTACCTTATCGGCTACCCCAATAGGCTATGTATAGATCGTTAACCGACACCTAAACACGTAAAAAAAATCAGGTCTGCCAGAGCCGATCCTGCCGGGTCATAGAAATAATCGAGATTTTTTGACGTAATTTTTTAGTAAAAATTACGTCATTAGATACCCGAATGAAAGTGCTGGCAGCAGTTAACCATTGATTAGTTATGTAAAAAAAAGTGGGTCTGCCATTGCGCACCTTGCCGGAAGTACTTGGCAGACTCCTAAAATATGCCCTTCTGAAACACTAAACCTACCTCATCGAGTACCCGGATGGGACCAACGCTAAATAATAACCAAGATGCCTCTGATAATGGATCAAAAGGTCTGCCAGGTCTAAGCTTGCCGGAACTTAGTGTTCAAAGCATTTGAAGTTGATAGGGAGCATAATTTCACCTTAAGTCAAAATAAAATTTAACATTTAAAATAACATTTTTAAACATTATTTTGTTTCTAATTTTATACAAATTTATGAATATTAAATATTTTTTATCAAAACATTAAATAAAACAACAAGTGTAGAGATAAAAGATGTACATTCAAAATTTAGCGACAATCACTACGAGTTCAATACTCGTATCATGCTTACAATTTATATACTTACAACTATCAAAACTTAGTTTAAGTTGGCATTACAATTACCTGAATTCTGTATATATGTAGGTTTAGGGAACTAAGTAGGCTTCCGAGTGTAGAACCTGTTATTGCGTAAATCATCGTAGGAACGCCGAAAGGTAGTCAACGCCTAATCAACCTGACCACCACCAGGATCTTTCTAGTCCACCGAAATCAGGTCAAAGTTTAAACATTAATGGTTAGGTTGACTAGCCATTTACTGTCAATACCTGAGTAGGTACGATAACTGTATAAATTAAAAAAAGACGAGTGTTTGTGTGTAGTTTCAGTGAACGAGATCAACGACGGGCTAGCGGAAACTGTCCTCACGGTAGGGTCTATGTTTTTTAGACCCTACCGTAAAGATAGACCTCAAAAATTGACTGAGCAAACCTTAAACCTCATGGCTGAACGACGCTTGCTACAGTTGCAGTCTTCCGATGACGTTAAGTCATATAGGCGGCTCAATAGACCTATATCTGAGTCCTTGCGACACGATCTGCGTCTCTTTAATACGAATCGTGTTTAAGAGACCATACAGCGAAACCAAGGCTCTAAAGTGAAGTGCTTGTATAATAACGCCACCATGTCGGTCCGAGTACAGGAGCAGAGCACGAAGGCGATTCCAGTGAGAAGAGGCGTAAGACAGGACGTATGTCCCCGAAACCGTTTACTGCCGCAATGGAAGACGCCTTCAAGCTCCTGGAATGGCAAGGACTTGGCAGCAACATCAACGGCAAATACGAGTACATCACTCACCTTCGGTTTGCCGACTACATCGTAGTCATGGCAAAGTCGATGGAGGAACTCAGCATGATGCTCGATAGCGTCGAGCGAGTTTCACAACGGTTGGGCATGAAAATGAACATGGACAAGACGAAAATTATGTCAAATGCCATGCCCACCCCAGTCTCTGTTGGAAACTCGGTACTCGAAGTTGTTGAACATTATTATCTACTTATATTTATAAGTTTTTAAACTGACATGGTCACTATTATAAATGTTAGTGTTTAAAACGGGATATAAAAAAAAAAAAAAAAAAAAAAAAAAAAAAAAAAAATAATAAACATGGTAAATATCCCGTTTTAAACACTAACATTTACTTATATTTATATATTATTTATTATTATATTTCAAAGTCTGTGGGAAAATAAGCTTATGGTGGGTCATGATTCAACTTTCTCGATTGTACATCTTTTATCTCTACACTTGTTGTTTTATTTAATGTTTTGATAAAAAATATTTAATATTCATAAATTTGTATAAAATTAGAAACAAAATAATGTTTAAAAATGTTATTTTAAATGTTAAATGTTATTTTGACTTAAGGTGAAATTATGCTCCCTATCAACTTCAAATGCTTTGAACACTAAGTTCCGGCAAGCTTAGACCTGGCAGACCTTTTGATCCATTATCAGAGGCATCTTGGTTATTATTTAGCGTTGGTCCCATCCGGGTACTCTATGAGGTAGGTTTAGTGTTTCAGAAGGGCATATTTTAGGAGTCTGCCAAGTACTTCCGGCAAGGTGCGCAATGGCAGACCCACTTTTTTTTACATAACTAATCAATGGTTAACTGCTGCCAGCACTTTCATTCGGGTATCTTATGACGTAATTTTTACTAAAAAATTACGTCAAAAAATCTCGATTATTTCTATGACCCGGCAGGATCGGCTCTGGCAGACCTGATTTTTTTTACGTGTTTAGGTGTCGGTTAACGATCTATACATAGCCTATTGTGGTAGCCGATAAGGTAGGTATTTTTGCAGCCGGCTCTCGCACTATTATACTCGAAAAATAATGAGCTTTCCTAGACATTGACAGTGTATTCTCCCCATCCTGACATAATTATGGTGCACAGACTTGGTCTTTGACTGACATTCAGATGTCCAGACTCAGGGTTTGCCAACGAGCGATGGAGCGCAGTATACTTAATGTTAAACTAACTGATCGTATTAGAAACACCAAACTATGATCCAGAACTCAAATAGCCGACGTAGCTTACAAGGCTGCAAGACTAAAGTGGGACTGGGCAGAGCATGTCAGCCGGATACCGTCACAACTATGGGCTCGAATATCACAGGAATGGAGCCCTGAGACAGCTGGTGTTACGACAGGTCGAGGAAAAGATGTGCGGGACGCTTTGAATGGCTTCCTTGTGAATTGGCGTGAAGAGGCACACCATCGAGAGAAGTGGAAGGAATGGGGGAAGGCCTTTGCTCAGGAGTAGACATTTGGGTCGACATGGTTATTGCCGCATCTAAACTGGGGTGCAAGGGCTCGCGCGGCAGCCTCGATGTGTGGCTCGCAAGCGTGTGCGTGTGGAAATTCAGTGGAAAGCATCGCGAGCCAGGTCAAGCCAACAAAAGAACGCGAGCAGTCAAAATGGACAACACAACTGATGGATAAACTGCACACAGAAGCACTTTTGAGCGCGTGCCGTTTACTGATAGACAACGGCTTGCTCAGTCGAAGCAACATACGCCCGAACAGCGAGCATTACATTCACACCGACCGAGCATTTTGGATTACGAGGCTGCCTCGCGAGCCCGTGGTGCACCTGGTGTAGACGTGGCTATTGAAGTTTGGTAAAGAGACCGTTGATGTTATATTATTTTTGTTTTTTACTTTGTCTTTTAATATATTATTTTGGTCTCTTACATTCTGAAGTAATCTATGCACAGCATTCTTGCTGTCAACTGGTAATATGCCCAAGAGACCAGTGCGCCATTAGTCAAGGAGAAAACAAGGCCTTGGAATCGTGAATTCAGTTAAATAGAACGTCTGCAAATCCAGCACAAAACCACATCACACTGTATGTGTCCTGTATATCGGTGTGGTCGTGTTAATTTCCGCAGTGAACAGACCTGCACGATCGTCTGACTAGATTGTCAGGTGCTTATCATAAACTCCGAGATAAAGCACTATTGAACGTTTCTGTTTCTATGCGAAAGGGATGAAGATTTTGGGGGAATTTATGAAGAGTGATGAAACCAGGACAGGTGGTTGGGGTTAAAAGTCAACGCAATGAAAATAAGACAAGTTATGTTCAGTTTTGTCAAGTCGTGGTAACGCCACTCTTTTATAGTTAATATAGTTTATTTCATGCTAGCGGCCAGACCAGGGGATCTAATTTCTAAGAAGAAACCCGTGGCTCGGCCTTAGTTACGGGCGTTTTGAAAACGAGCCCGCACTAAGAATGAATAAATTATGAAGATTTGACAAAAAGCTCATTTGAGTCCTTTATGAGTTTTAATGCACTTTGACGTAATGACATAGACGGACTTAGTCAGTAGATCCTCTGGCTTTTCACGGGTTCCAGGTAGATTTCCTGATATTTTTTTTAAATACAAACCTTCTCCTAACAATAAAAAACACAACAGAAAAAGAATGATCGAATTTGGTACAGTCGTTCTGAAGTTATACGCGTACAGACAGACTTCACTGACTGAGCTTCTTACTATTAAAATATACGGTTAGACCTTAGATCATTAATGATTGAAGGGTGGGACAGAGGCGAACAGAAGCGAGTCAAAAGGATCTACTGATGATGATTAAGGTGATGACACGAATGCTAAGTCGAGAACGTCTTTAGGTACATATACAAATTCTGTAATACTGATTACAATTTTATTCCTCAAGCACTTAAGCTATCATTACTTGTATTTGCAACAAATTCATTCCCCTTTTATACCCTCTCGTATAGAAGCTCCTACTCATACGATATACCGTCAGATTTTACAGCAGTGTAAAGTTTAACGGGCTATTTCTGTGACCCAGTTCTCACAATCAATTCCTACAGCTTACGTAGACTTTACTGAGCTTATGTTGTATATTATTTTTGGCCATATAGTCTATATTATCGGAGACACTCGCTTAGTGTATGAAAAGAGGTATTTGCCTGGCAGGGAGATTATTAAAAGCTATATTATTTTTGGGATCCACGTCCTTGCGGTTCACTCTGGGCAACGGCACCATAGGCTATCTGTAAGCTTTTTTTTTTGTTTTTGGTAAAATCATTAAGGCCTTTGTCAAACAGACAGGCGATAGCGAACCGAACCGAATCATGTCATATAAAAATGCGAAAGCGATCCGATAGTCTATGTGACAGGCTTCAAGCAATTCCATACATTACAAACAAAAACGCTACGCCACGCATTCGGTTCGTCTGTTAGTTTGACAAAGACATAAATGAGTCCTCCTACCCCTATGGGTAGGAGGACTCATTTATGCCTTTGTACAAACTCCATGGTTACTCTTTTTCAGTCAGTACAAATCTGACAGTCTATACTGTCAGATTTGTACTGACTGAAAAAGAGTAACCATGGAGTTTCTTGCCGGTTCTTCTCCATGGAAACGACCAACCCGAACCGTGCCAATTTTTAGACGTTTTATAAGTGCCCATTAAGGCCCATGTAAAATAAAACATTCTGATTTTGATTTTCGATTTTGAAATCCATGGTTATCCTGCAATAGCCCTTTACGTTCCAGGGTCACGGTTAACTCATGAGACAGTTCCGCGACCCCGGCAGGCTTTAGCCCTCTAACGGGGCCCCCGACATTTTATTGTCAGCTCTTTGAGGCGCGCGTGGAACACAACGCGCCATCGACCAGGGCATGGTCCATGATCAGACGGTGAGTCACCGCCATTACTCGACATCCGCATGCCCGCGCCTATGGTGGCCGAAAATTACAGACGATGGTATCACCAGTAGTGCTATTCTTTATAAACACAGCCACTGACAGCGCAGCTGGAACTCTCCCTATTTCGGATAGACAAAATAACTTTTCTTTCGGAAGTCGGTGGCAAAAAAAGACAATGAAATAAAAAGAAAACAAAGCCACCAACCTCCGAAAGAAAAGTTATTTTTTAACCGACTTCAAAAAGAAAGAGGTTATCAAAGGCGGTTACATATTTTTTTATCATAAAAAAGGAAACATAAAGTGCTAACAAAAATAGTCTAGTTTCAAACAGCAATATAGTTTACAACAACAACGTTTCAAACCGTGGTTGAAACCTACTCGTAGCAAGATTGTTGCCTCTCGACGGATATATCCTGCTTACCCCAGACTTGTGGAGCGCGATGATACTTTATGACCTCGTTACGGAACACGTACAATCGCTGGCAAAGTTGCTAAGGTTTTTAATTTTTATGATCCCTTATTCTGCTGTTTACGATTACGGTCATGTAAAGATGGGTAGTTTTTTTTTATCATCATCATCCGCCAGAAGACGTCCACTGCTGAACGTAGGCCTCCCCCTTAAACCGCCACGCCGAACGACAATAATTCGCTACTTGCGTCCATCGTTTGCCCGCGCCCACACGATGTCGATGTTTGGACCCGGGTACGTCCTTAAACTACGTCCAGCCACCGAAAGACGGGCAGCAGCGTCCTTTGTAAACTTTCGGTGACCCTACTGCGATCATCAAGTCACCTTTTTGGCTGGCAACCACCAGAAAAGCGCCGAGACAATGAAGCTCGACGTGTCCCGGAGAATGAATTTACCTGTCTTGGATCCTGCAATGAAATCAGAAAAGAATAGTGGAGGAGTAGGAAAAAAATTGTTTCCACTTCCCTCCATGCAAGCAGGAGACAGAACAAAACAAGGCCAATAGGCACAAAGGGACATTACAACTGGGAGAAGCCCAGTTGCCTAGCACCACGGGTAAAAATGACTACTAACATTAATGGGTCCATTAATGTTGGCAGGCGCCAAGCGTGGGAATTATGGCAACCCCCCCTCCCCTCCATTATGATTGGCATAATTTTCATCAGGGCGGGACGGGAGAGGCTGTCAGACATAAACTGACTAAAATCTACGGTGATCCTTCATCCTTCAATAGCCCTCGACATTCCAGGGTCACGGTTACCTGAGGCAGTCCCGCGACCCAGGTCGAAGGAGTTCGCCGTCAGATTGCTGGCTTTTTGAGGCGCACTAGGAACATGACGCGCCGTCGACCCGGGCATGGTCCATAATCGGACGGCGAGTTACCCCTTACTCACCATCCGCATGCCCAAAGATGGGTAGATACTGTACGAAAATTTTGGATCCGGCTCGAAGGACGTAACGCCCTGTTCTTCACTACTGCTAAACGTGAAATCATCCCAACGTGACGCAATACATTTCAAACTGCGGAAATTGTGGCAGACGTCAGAATCAGACCGACCATAACCAAAATGTCTGCAAGTTTTACTTGAATTGTATAACACAAATAAACTTCACGTACGCCATTGCAGTCACAACAACATGAAAACGTTAACATTGCAACCTCATAACAGCTTTCATGAAAAATATTTAGTTTACAAATAAAAGCTTGCTTCTGGCTGCAAAACGTTGAATTTGTAGCCGACTGTCGTGCTATCGACCACGACAAAAGACAGTTAGCGTTCTTGGTAACATATACATGAAAGAAAACAAGCAATTTCCAACGCTATCTTCATGGCAAAAGGCTCAATTTCAACTCTAGCAATCCTACTAGAAAATACCACCACACATTCAAAATTCAACCTAATCTGTCAGAAAATACAGTTCAAAAAGCTCTGTCTTTCAAAACACACTCGCACATAAACATCTCGTTCGATAATATAACTTGTTGCACGTCAGAAAACACACACATATACACGCCAACGCACACACAAATGTTTACACTAGCATAAATGGATAGGGCTTGTTGGCAAAAAGTATTGAGTTACGAGTGGTACGACGAAATGATAGAAATAGTTATTTGTTATGCAAGGCTGCAAAGTTGATTTTTGGCGCGAGTACTTGAATTGAAAACTGAGCGAGCGAAGGATTCTAAGATTGAACCGCGAGAGAAACGAGCGGTTCAAATATAGAATCCTGAGCGATGCGAAGTTTTCAAAGGTACGAGACGCAGAAAAACTTTGCTGCCGAGTGCAACACACAACTTTTCACCTCACACAGCGAGGAAACGTAGGGGGGCGGCTCGCCTGTCAGTGTAGAAAAGTAGAAAACAATTGAATACAAGACGTGTTCGAATTTTAAACAACACTTTGTGCTCTAGAGCACAAAATGGAGTTTTGCGCTCAGATTTTGAATGAGAAATAGAATCTTTCCGAGCGGGTGAGGTGAAAAATATATTTTTCGTGAGGTCGCTACCTTAAGGATAGGTATTGAATAAATTTTTGATGTTACCTGCGTTGGCAATTTTGTGATCGGGGGATCGGTAACATGTTTATTTCTGTGTCGTGTTTTCTAGGGTGGATCTAGGCTTAGGAGCCGAGCACGAGCCTAGAAAGCCTCGAACGCTTCGAGCGTTTCCATGCTGGACTACACGCAGAGAAATGACATTTCACGGTTGCAACCAGAAGTTCTCGTATACATTGTATACGAGAACTTCTGGTTGCAACCGTGACAGCAAGACTCACTAGTTGAGTTTACAACATTTCTAGTAATAAATACTAAGTCCTTGTTATCTTTACTACTTACTTAGTGTTTATTACTAAGTCCTTGTTATCTCTACTACTTACTTAGTATTTATTACTAAGTCCTTGTTATCTCTACTACATAATTAGTACCTATTTATTAAACATGTTGTAAAGTCAACGAGTGAGTCTTGCTGTCACGGTTGCAACCAGAAGTTCTCGTACACGTAGCTAGGCATTTCTCTGCGTGTATGATCCGCCTATTGTCGGCGGGTTTTTGACGAACACAAAGGGATTTGTTATGTGTTTGAGGAAAGTCATTGCTGCAGTCTCGTTGTGTGTCCACACCGCGATTAGAGCGTCTCGTCTTGTGCTCAGCTCGTGCTCGGCTCCTTAACGTAGACCCTGCCCTAACGTTGGTAGAAATTTTAAAACTATGCTTTGATGGGTCGGTCATGTTGAGAGGGTGAGTGAAAGGCGACTAACAAAAATACACACATCAAAAGTGTCTAGGGATCAAGCATTTTTATGCGGATTTCTTGAGATTGAGATGTGGCTTTGTAATAAATTTATGATTTTATAAATTTATATGGATCCTTTTTGGTGCATTTCATAATTTGAATCAGGAACTGTAAATCAAATTCGAGTAAAAGATGAAAATCAGCTGTCAATATTTTCCCTATAAAAACATACAACGCATTGAAGACATTATTAGTGCTACTGTTTCCCTACTACTGATTAAAACCAACGTTATTATGGAGCGGCGACGTCATTTAAGCAGGGAAGAAATGCTCAGAGCCGTGGGAATGATAGAAGCTGGTTCCCGGCAACGTACTGTGGCTTTAGCTCTGAATACAAGTCAGAGTGTTATCAGTCGACTTTGGACACGTTACCGAAGCACTGGTACCGTGGCTGAGCGCCATGGAGGACGGTATCGCTGCACTACACGGAGACAAGACCGATACATTCAAATCTTAACTCGAAGAGCTCCAACAATAACCGCCATGATGTTAGCCGTGAGGCTTCATCACTCTTCAGGGAACTTAATTAGCGACCAAACAGTCAGAAACCGCTTGCATGAAGTGAACCTTCATTCCCGAAGACCGCTACGGGTACCACCTATAGCAATGCACAATCGTAGGATTCGATATCAATGGGCTCTTGAACACAGAAATTGGGCAGAAGAACAATGGCGTTTCGTGTGCTTTTCTGATGAGTCTCGTTTTGGTATGAGACCGGATACAAGACGTATACGACACTGGAGAACCCCTGGACGCCAACAGCGATTAAAATCCTGCCAGGAAGTCCATCCTTATAGTGGTGGAACCATCATGGTATGGGCGGGTATTTGGATCGGCGGAAGAACTGAGTTGATTTGGATCAGAGGCAACCTCAACGCTCAAATTTATGCTGAGACGATTGTATCAGACGTCATCGTTCCTCTACAAGTGCAAATCGGTCCCTTATTTCAGTTAATGCATGATAATGCACGACCGCACACCGCAAGAGTTGTAAGACAGACTCTCGCCGCAGCTAACATCAATGTCCTGCCCTGGCCTGCTCAGTCGCCAGACTTGAACCCGATTGAGCATGCATGGGATATGCTACAGAGAAGAGCTCTGCCGAATATGGAGGGTATCCAGTCGCAAGAAGACCTTTTTTTGTTGTTGCAACGAACATGGGCGGCCATTCCACAGCGTGATTTGGATGAACTCATTTTGAGTATGCGAAACCGATGTTCTTGTGTTGTTAGTGTTCGCGGTAGAAACACGGATTATTAATTGTTTAAGTTACCCAATAAAATTTTAAAGAAAACTGTTATTTCAGTCTTTTTTTCGAACTTTAATGTTAGTGGTTCAAATGTCAAAAATCCCTTTATTAGGAAAATGGCAAATTTCTTTATGAATGCAAAGGTGACTTGGTTTATCGTTACTGTGACAAACGATAACACTTTATTTGATGAATCCTTAAAGAACATTTTAATTAATATCAATCAGGAGAAAAGTTATTGCAAAAATATATGTTGATCCCTAGACACTTTTGATGTGTGTAGTTTCGAAAGCAGATCTGAGTGGCAGTACCGGTAGAGGACTAACTAGGAAGACCTACACTGACCTTATTGTGAGGTGCTTCAGAAATGTCGGGACCGTAGTACAGCCACCAGCGTACTTTTACGACCAGATGTATGAACGTGGCCGAGCATGTATCGCTCTGTGGTTTCTGCTTACGTCCATGAGAAAAGGAAGTTAGTTCCTTTTTTTTTTTACCATAGAGGTGATAAGCAAGCTTACGGCCCGCTGCTGGTGCGTGGTCACCGTAGCCTATGGATACCTGCAATATCAGAGAAATCGCTTGCGTGTTGTCGACTTTACAACTCTTTCACGGCTTATTTGAGGGTGTGATGAAAATAGGAAGGAGCGTTGTGCTGACAGTTAAAAGGACAATATTTTGAAATGTGTTTACACCGTAGGACTTTCAGCTCCAGGGTACTACTGTATCATAAGGTGACTTGTGACTCTGAATCGTAAAGGGCTATTGTAGGATCACCGTGGCTTTTATTCAGTACGAGTCTGACAGTATGGGTAGGAGGACTCGTTTGATGATTATGACCACGATAAAAAAGGTACAACAATGTTTCATGAAAAGCTATGAAATGTATTTAACGTGGTTTGTCGCAAAAATAAATGGGAATTCTTTGGTTCATAGAGTTTTTCTTATTCCGTTTTCGTAGTAACTCTTCGATTCAATGTAGTTAAAACTTACGTGAATCGAGGAGAATCTGGTTGGAAGCGAAGTTTCAGCAATTCGATTTTTAAAGTTTCTCAACGATTGCATCTGCAACTGGTTGAGAACTTGTAAATCGAATTGAAATGGCTGAAAGTCTGGTTTTCAATCTAGACCTTATGCTGGAAAATTTAATTCTAATAATTTTTACATTACATCTCTGTTGTGAAGCAAATATCGCGTATTTTAAGGAAACTTATAATATTGTTTTGTAATCTTAGAATTAATTATTTTTTGGGTTATAAAGGGCAGAATAGATAATGATAGCTTAAAAAACTTTCAGCTATCATGAAACATCATAATTTTGAATGAACAAAAATGCGTTAGTCTGACTGTCTGTGAAATGCGCTTAACAAAACGGGAGCGCTTAGATGGGAGCGCTTCAAAACGGGAGCGCTTCGAGGAATACCTCTTTTTTTCAACCGCCTAGACCGAAGCAAAATATCATTTACTTTTTCTGGTTTGAAAGTCTTCATTAAAGACTCCTTCAGCTCTAATTGGGTGCTGACTGAAACACAACGCACCATCGACTGGTCCAAAATTATTACACCATTCTTTAATATCCATTTAATTGTTTTTTTTTTCACTTTATACTTTCCCATCGTGCCTAGATCTTTATCATACCTACCTGAAGCTTGATAGGTTTATTTACACTCTAGATAACCCAATCTAGTCATAGACACATAGAGGATGCACTTTTGAACAAAGGGCTTAGTGGCAGCCTGGATTTAACAGGCGGTTGGTGCTCGCTGAGTTGCTCTCTGTCAGACACATCCCCTAATACCAGTAGGTTAGGCAGGGATAGGATTATATTGCAGGCTGAACAATAGTTTAACAGTGACGATCTATATTCTTTAGCAGGACTTTTTTCAGTAGACTAGTGCCATCTGCCTACCATTTTATTTATACCAATATGATTCGGTTATATTGAAGAACCCTTTTAGGCCTTTGTCAAACAGACAGGCGATAGCGAACCGAACCGAATCATGTCATATAAAAATGCGAAAGCGATCCGATACCCTATGTGACGGGCTTCAAACAATTCCATACATTACAAACAAAAACGCTACGCCACGCATTCGGTTCGTCTGTCAGTTTGACAAAGGCATTAGTGTGGAAATACTCAGCACAGGTCTTATTGTATTTTTTTTAAACATTGCTTCACTCAAGGATCTTCTGTGTCGCGGATGTGTTGACAAACATATAAACTCACATACACAAACGCCCAGACAACCAAAAACTACTAATTGTAGATCAATTATCATCATACAATGTTTTACTCCGTGCAGTAATCGAACACGTGACACGCAGCGCAACAAACCAATGGCTCAGCCACTGCGCTTACCGTTGTTGTTGTTGTGTGTTTACAAAATTTAATTGTTTGAATTTTCTATTTTATTATTCTACTATTACAGATGATGAATGTACAGGATAGTGATACTGGGGTCTTCTAAACAAGTAAACATGACCCTAGAATGTAAAAGGCAATTGAAGGAACACCGTGGATTCTTGTCAGTACGAGTATTATCATTTGATGATTTTACCGCGTAAAAAATAGGTTGTACTAGTAAGTTATATAAATGTTAACACTTAAACTGCTAGACCACTAGGATTTGGAGGTTGTACATCTTAATTTTTTTTTTCTCTCATCAAAAAATGAATATACAATACTGATATCATCGTACAGCCTATATCTAATTACCTTCAACTCTTCCTCTTATATCACATTAACCTTCAAAGACTCCTGATCTGACCTTTACCACCTACGGTAAGATATTATCGTATTTCGATATTAATACTCGGAATCAGTAAACAATTTCGCCCACTACTGTCATAAATTCTTCATTGAACAAATAGTTTATGCAATCTATGATCTTTTTGAATATTATATCTTGTAAGAGCATACATAAATACCTAAAAAGTAAAAATCAATAATTTATCTCCCAAATAAATAGCTGGTGCCTAAATAATTACAGCCGCACATGGACGCGTTTGCCGAGGTTGGTCAATAGCCCTTTATGTTCCGGGGTCACGGTAATGAGATAAGTCCCTCGACCCCGGCAGGCACGGGGCCCCCTTAGGTGGATTTTAGTCAGTACAACTCTGACAGTCCCTCCTGCCCTGCCCTGGGTGAGAGGATTCATTTGATGATTTTACCACGAAAAAAAAGTTAATCTTGAACATCACTAACATTGTTGCAGTAAAAACATCGTAATGAAACCTGGATATAATTAATATAAGTCCAAAACCATGTCAAAGGCCTGCGGGGTAACAAGAGGTATCGCTTTACTCGGTAATTGGGTTAGGATAAAAATAACTTATAAACCGTATAAGCAACAAAATTCTCAGAGGTAAAAAGTTTCGAAATGACCTCGCCCATGGGGCCTTTTGATTTGACCCTTACATACAGGGATACCCTGAATAGAAACCGCAGGGTTACAAAATTTGTAGCTCGGCGTCCGATCAAGCACCAGGGGTATTTACTATCTAAGCACGAAACTCTTAGTTTCGGCCAAAGTTTTGAAAGAGTCGTAACATAAGATTAGTTAGTAGAGCGAGATAAAAATTGATAACAACACGCTTCTTATCGTGGTAAAATCATCAAATGGGTCCTCCCACCTAGGGCAGAGCAGGAGGGACTGTCAGACTTCTACCTACTGACTAATATCCACGGTGTCCTTCAATAGCCCTTTACGTTCCGGGGTCACGGTAATTCGTTAGTCCCGCGACCATAACAACACGCTTGGACAGTTTTACCGACTGCGGAAGTATTAACAGAACTTATAAATTCAAAACTAAAATGTTCACTTCTCAATCACTTTCTTGAAAAAACAAGTTTCCCTTTAACAGCATTTTCCATACACTACGTACATATTATTATTCTAACGGTGCAAATGTCTTCATATAGGCACATTTCCTCCCAAACGCAATATTATCAACCGTCCCCTATTTCCACCAACATAACTTGACGCACCTCCGTCTTCCAACTATTCGTTACGAAGGGTCAAGAGCTATTGGCCGTAGTAACCGATATAAAAAGACCCGTCGTCTTAGTTTTCTTCTCCCAAGAGTCGAATAAAGTACTTAGAATGGTGTGATGCGGAGGGGTTATGACTTTCAAGGTTAGGGGACTAATTTCAGAAGGAAATGGAAAATGGGTTTCGAGTTCAGATATTGAGTTTCCGAACGAGTAGACGGTGGTTTTTTTTTCATGGTTTGTTGTTATCTTCAATAACATTTACAGGACAACATGAGTTTACTTTGGTATTTTTTTTTGGTTTTTTTGAACGTGAACCGAATTAAAACGACACAACACAATTGAGGTTTGAGATAACTGTATTTTAATAAGAATAATGTAACATACATTTGTTTGATACGTACCGATTAGTAAACTGGATTCGCTACTTTATTACCAAAGGTACCTTAATCATAATATCTAAATCGGCAAGTGCGAACTAAATCGAGCGATAAGAAGAACCTAAAAACTTTAAGAACTGTATTTACTACCTGAGTTAGGGCTGATTTTTAGGGTTCCGTAGTCAACAAGGAACCCTTATAGTTTCGCTATGTCCGTCCGTCCGTCTGTCCGCAGTTTAGCTCAGAGACGCACAGTACTAGAGAGCTGTAATTTGGTGTAAATATACGGATTTGTTGTGCCGAAAAAGTGGTAAAATAAAATCTCGTAAAATATTTTTTTTTAGGGTACCTCCTGTACACGTAAAGTGGGGATGTTTTTTTTCTTTCTCGCGTACCCCTTAGTGTGGGGTATCAATAAATAGGTCTTTAAAAAATAATGTAAGTTTCCATTAACAATTTTTTGATAAAAAAATTCGTTTGTGAAATATTAAGCTTTAAAGTGCTAAATTTTGCTCGACTCGAGTGTCCCCCCCTCTACCAGCTAAACGGTTATGTTTGGGGGTGTGAAAAAATTCACAATAGTAGTATATATAACGAAATTTAAAAGAAAATTATCATGACTGAGTAGGCTTTACAACTTTACGAGTAATAGTCCACCAACTTATAAAATGTACTTGGATATCATATTTTCTTAAACAAAATGTATCGGAGAACATGCTTTTCAACTGCAAATGTAAGTTTGTCAACTTTATTTTTACAGCTTTTATAGGTATGTTTTTTGGGGATAGGTAGGTTTTTATCGTCAACTATTTTAAATAACTTCAAAAAAAGGAGGAGGTTCTAAATTCGTCGTAATCTTTTTTTTTATGTATTGTCCCCGATTTCTCAAAGACTCCTGGACCGATTTTGAAAATTCTTCTTTTTAAAATTAAATTCAGCGAATCAGTTTAGTTAGTTCGCATAAGTATTTTGTTGGGCAACTACGGAACCCTACACTGTGCGTGGCCCGACATGCACTTGGCCGGTTTTCAATAGTCAGATAACTTTTATCAGAGGAATTAAAATAACAGTTTGACATAATATTTTCCATAATAGCTTATTATGGAAAATATTATGTCAAACCGCCATTTTTTTTCCTCAGATGAAAGTTATCTTACTATTGAAAAATCAGCCCTTACACAAATAAAAATTGATTTGATTTGATTTGCGATTATTTGCCATCAACACAGTTTTATTTTTGTGGAAATTATTTACTAACTAGCTTTTGCTAGTGACTTTTCTTACTCCCCCCCCCTCTTATCTAGTCTATGCCACTCAGGATAAATGCAGCTTGCTACGAATGTAGAAATTTTTTGAATCTATGCAGTAATTTCAGAGATTACACCCTTCAAACAAAAAATAACAGATTTTGTTAATAGACTGGTATAGATACATATATCCAAAAATCACTAGCCATTCATTCAAATCTTCACACAGAACCACTGATTTTACGAACAGCATCATAAATTCCAGTTCACGGACATAATGATGATGAAAGCCCACATTAATTCGGTAAAGCATTTGCCATAGCCGGTAATATCTACCGGTGTTAAATATTCACCATTCGCCATGATGGCTGCCATTTTGATTCTCTCGATTTGTGATTTAGCTGGGCTCGTGAATTTGTGGATTTAGGATTCCTATTTCA
Source organism: Agrotis clavis (assembly GCA_954870645.1). Taxonomy (NCBI): domain Eukaryota; kingdom Metazoa; phylum Arthropoda; class Insecta; order Lepidoptera; family Noctuidae; genus Agrotis; species Agrotis clavis. The sequence goes on from OX940943.1 coordinate 3,338,623, forward strand.
GAATATGCTTTGTTCCGGCATTAATACATTAAAAATCGAACTAATCCGTCAATTAGAGTTTTAAAAAGCAAAGGACACGTATTTTTTTAAACTCATTACCGTGGCCATGGAACCTAAAGGGCTATTGAAGGACACCGTGGATTTTAGTCAGTACGAGTCGACAGAAGGGTGGTAGGACTCATTTGATGATTTTACCACGGTATAAAAAAAAACCCTTGATTACTTACAAACATTAATGCTAGCTAGTATGTTCCTTATAATTATTCGGATATCTTGATAATTTCAAATTAATTCAGACTTTTTTTATTACAACTATTACTAAATCTTGGTGGTTTTATAACTTCTCATATGGGTAAAAAAAAACACGCTACTACGCAACTCTTACTTATTAATAATACAAAACAAAGTTTTATCTTACCATTTTGTAACTTTTACAAGAAAATCCTTTTAGTCCGTTTTTCACCTCCATTCTCCCTTGTCAGTCATCGTGTTATCATATTTGACTCCTTTGTCATCCTTGTTACATAACATTAGTCTCGATTTCGTTTCGTAAGCTGTTGTGGCGGCGTTCGATTTCCGAACGCACCACGCAACGCCTCGAGATGGCAACACTGCCGCCATGTTCGGAGAGATGCCAAAACTTTCAAAAAAGGGCTCTGATACTTTGTACTGTACTAATCTGATATACTAATAAGAACTGTGTACACCATCTATTGTGAACCGTATACCTGCTTAACTAGTAACCAACGGCCTGTGTTGTTAACAATAAACTGTACAGTATTACAACGGAGTGTTATTATTACATGGGAACTGATCTGCATCCTGGAATCATCGCTCCCATATTGGTGACCCCGACACGAGCACGTTTCCCGAAGAATCTGCTGAAAAAGGACATTCTGGTGCAAGGTACATCTGTTTTCACGGGCTGAGAGGGCCGGTGACAGAGTTTTTGTCACAATTGTTTCTCAATCATCGAGCGTATTCCTACAAGAAAAATTCTTCCAAGGTCAAAGTTCGCAAGCGTCGAAGCTATGCTATTTTTAGCACATTTGAATCCTTCGATCTGATTGGTCGATTATTTTGACCCGCATCAACTACGCTGTACATTGCTGCTGCGAGTTCGAAGTACATTGCCACTGCAAGATGACTTGACCATGACTGGCTAGTACATTTCGACATTCATTGCTGACACGGTTTAATGTTCATTGCTGCTCCCCTACTTCAACATTCATCGCATGTTTTGCACGACGACAGGAGGTGTGTTTGATTTTCTTTTATCGGGTTTTCTGTAAACTACATTGTGTTTTCTTTTCCGCGTGTTTAAAAAATGGACTGATTTTTTAACAAAGATTAAGAGACATTACTATATTATTGGTTACGGTATCTTTTAGTTTTAAGGAAATACTTTTGCTGTCTTAATTTTTTCCTGGTATATTAATTATAGTAACTGGTTATTTTCTATAATTTTACTGATCTAACTTGTTTGTGTGTGCTCATACTAACTGGATCATTGGGTATTAATGGTTATTTTCTTTTCTAATTGACATTTGATATTCCTTTTGCATTGTGTTGCACGGAATGCTAACTTATTTATCATATTTGTTTAAATTTAGCCACAAGTTTTAACCTAACACTTGAATTTTTAATCTTAAGGCCTTTTCTTTATTTGAATGTGTATTGTTTTCTCTTCCATCCACGAACATGCCGTTTGCACTTAGGGTTTATTAACCAGCGATTGCTGTTATTCTGCCTTAACAACTAGTATAAAGCTACACACCGCATTTACACTACTACCTTTTGTTTTTCACTCACACGCTTTAGCTACTTACCCTTCTCGCCATGTCTGATACAGATGAATCCGCCGTGAAGCTAGAAGCTCTCAGACGTGAGCTTGAATCATTGTCTTCGCAGTTGCAGGCAACTATAAAGGAGAATGCACAACTTCGCACTGAAATGCAAGCCCAGAAATTTACCCAAGGTGAACCTATACAGGAGCCTAAAATGGATGACTCAGGGAATCAAGTATGCAAAGTATCGCCAAAATTACCTCCCTTCTGGCAGCAACGACCTGAAATATGGTTCGCGCACGTCGAAACGCAGTTTCGTATTGCTGGCATTACAAGTGACCAGACTAAGTTTGATCACGTGATTAGCCAGCTAGATTTCAAAATTATGGCCGATATCGAGGATATAGTTACCAGTCCTCCAACCTCTGGTAAATACGAACACCTTAAAAAGGAACTGACACGCCGGTTATCAAGGTCTGAAGAGGAACGGGTAAGACAACTGCTCACTGAGGAAGAGCTTGGGGATAGAAAACCTTCCCAATTTTTACGACACTTGCGTTCCCTCGCCGGCGTCAAACTCAAAGACAATGACGACAGCATCCTGCGACAACTTTTTATGCGTCGTTTGCCACAGCATCTTCAAGCAATATTGGCTGCCAGCGCGGATCCGCTTGATGACATCGCAGCCCGCGCCGACAAAATTTTGGAAGTCGCACCCGGGATCGCAGTGTCTTCCTTTGTACATGCTGCTGCAGCACCTGGAGGAGCGCCCGTTGTTCCTGACCCCTATGGCTTACATGCCATTGCTGCACAAATGCAGAATTTGACCGCGACTGTTGCAGCACTCACTCGCGAGCGCAGTCGCAGCCATAACCGCAATCGAAGTCAAAGCAGGTCTAGGAGCCATTCCCAAGGATCTGATGTGAAGCTTTGCTGGTATCACCAGAAATTTAAAGCTAAAGCTACCAAATGTATTACTCCTTGTTCGTGGAATTTGGAAAACAAGGAAGCCAGTCAGTAACGGCGGCAGCTGACTGTGCCACTTCGCCAGCAGGGCTAGCATGCGCAAGGCGACATTATCTCTTATTTTGTCGTTCTCGATTCGTTTGTCACTTTTCATAACATGCGCACCACGCCACGCTCGAGAAGATATCTCGTCGTGACTTCGCCTTCACGACGCGAGATAACCGATGTTACCATTTCATGAAAACAAACCGTATTAGTTAAGTTACCTCGCAAAATTTTATCCTGCTGTCAGATTGACATTAAGTTTTGTTGTTTTGCTCGATTCGCGCCGTAAAAACGAATATTATTTTTATTTTAGAGAGTGAATATTATTTGTGGATTATGGATTTATATTAAACCGGCAAAATGATTATTTGTTCAATAAACTGAGCTGTCAATTGAATTTGACAACTAACATTGACATAAACTTATGACTCAATTCAGCGAATCCTCGCTAGTTTAATTTTTTTCCGGCGAAACATCGACGGAAGATTTAAACGCACCCCCTGTGGTTCGCTCGTGCTAAATATTTTCGAATTTGAAATAATTGTTAGATGGCTTTGGCATCAAAGAAATTGTAAGTATTAGATCAAAATCCCGTTACAGATGGCGGAGATGCATAATTTAGTTTATTATCACCTATTCAATGATGGCCCAGAGCAGTGGTGGCCCAGTGGTATCGGTCCCGACTAACGAGTTGTAGGTCGTGGGTTCGAACCCCGCCAGGCGCATTACTTTGTGTAATTTATTTCATCACCACTGCTCTCAAAACGGTGAAGAAAAACATCGTGAGGAAACCGGCATGTCCTAGAACCAAAAATTCGAAGACATGTGACATCCACCAATCCGCACTGGGCCCACAGAAATATTAAAAACAGGAGAAGTGGCAAGGGGACGTGTCCGCTACCATGTGGTTCTGAGCGGTACGCTCAGAAAGTGAAAAAATGGCCGTCACCGCGAGTTAGTCTGTTGTCAACCGCATTCGTGAAAAAAACGATTATGCCGTCTTGTTCGGTGCTTTTGTGCAAAAATAGAAACCAAAACAAATATTTTAGAAGTCATGGCATCGGGTTTCACATGTAATTACAAGTATTTTACAATATTTGTCTTAAAAATCACGAAAAACAACAAGCAGTAAAATATATCTGACTTGTACTACTGTACTTTTGTTTTCCTACATTACTCCGACGGTATTATTTTTGCAATAAATACATTGCTCTTTTACAACCATATCATTGCATCACATAGTGACTGAACAAGCAATGTAAAACTGACATAACGATACCTCAATCAGCCGTAATGTCGCATGGTACGGCCGCTGGCTAGTGACGTGCTCTTAGAAATCCGACAAAGTCTATCGACAAGAAAGTCGACTGCTAATTGCTATTTTTTTTTTTTGAATTTTTTATCTTGTAATAAGGCTGGAAGGCCGATGTGGTTCATGGATTTTTACATTTTTTTATTATTTTACAGAGTATTAAATAAATGCGAAACCGAAGATGGTTAAGTAAATTAATTAATGTTTAGTTTAGTAATCTATGGACTAAATTAATAGTAATCTATACAATAAAGATAATAAAAACGGTTTCATATCGTTTTATATTAATTTTATTTCCAAACCTTTATAATTTATCGATATATTTATCATGAACTCTTCGATTTAGTCAAACACTGTCGAGTCCGCCCCCGTGTCCCGACGACACACAATGATAATTGTTTTAGTGTGAGTAAATTACACGGAAAAAGTACGCTGTGGTTTAAAGAATAAGGTTTATATTTAAATGACAGAGTTTTCGACGGCGCGTGTGTGCACTTGGTCGTAGTATTGTTTTGATATACTACATGCGTAATATTATCTTTATGGTGGGGCAGTTGTGGCTTCACCGGTTTTCTATACATTTTGAATTTGAACTCCACGCCATATCTCCTTCTATAATATATCTATGGCCCACTCCCTCTCACAGAGTGAAGGCTCGTGTCCCAGCAGTGGGAACAATATAGGCTGATGATGATGATGATGAATGTTGTAGGTAATTGATTTACAAAACAAACCGTGTAAATAATGGATTTTTCAAAGTTCTAAGTTATGTAATCATAATACTATGTAACATTAAATTATCTCGATGAAATGTCCTAAATGTAATGTACAAAATAAACACTATGCCAACCATAAATCAAGATTGAATGTTGACTATTCATAAAGTACAAAGTTCTGAAATTGCTGCGAAACGTTATTCGTAATACGAACGAAAGTTTACTTGTCGTGTGTGTACGTAGGTACTGTACAATAATAGTGCCCTTATTAATTGAAAGAGATAGATTGATAGTTACAAATTGAACTGTAAATAACTGTAAATGTAATCGGCTTGGAGCTTATCTATAACATAAATAGCCATAGGCTTTGTAATTCGCCAAAGGGACTGGAACTCGTTATCCCTTAGGTCAAATGGGTTGCAGACGTCGCGAATCACCTTCCTCTGTATTTTTCATGCTTCCCTCTCCTCATACACAGATAAATGATAATTGTAGTACGGCACCGCCATTATACTTAAAAGTTTACAGAACACTGTTTTCAGTTTTTAGTCACTGTTGTCGCGATTTCTCGTCTTCGAAAACCATCGACGAGAAACTTGTCATAGGAAAATGTCAAAATTCGACTAAATATAGCGCGCATGACGACAAAAACAGGTTTGACAGAACGACATGAGTTCTATGTCAGAACGACACGACATATAAGTGTCACCATGTTAGCTCCCATCGACAGACATTATGTCGTCTCAGGACGAGATAATGTTGCGCATGTTAGCCCCTCCCATCGACAAACAGACATAAGTCGTCTCAGCACGAGATAATGTGTCGACAAAATTTTGTCGACTTGCGCATGCTAGCCCTGCAGGCCGTCGTCTTTTTGTCACAGACAAAACTTCACAGGTCAGATTCCTGATTGATACAGGGTCTGACCTTTGTTGCTATCCTCGGAGGTTGATGAGAGGCAAGACTCCTGTTTCCGATTATGAGCTCAGCGCAGCCAATGGCAGCTCAATAAAGACCTACGGTATGGTATCGCTTAACCTCAATTTTAAATTGCGACGTGAATTCCTCTGGCAATTCGTCGTAGCTGACGTCAACACTCCCATAATAGGTTCCGATTTTCTAGCCCATTACCATTTGCTGCCTGACTGCCGAAACAAACGCCTTCTGGACGGCATCACGGGCCTTTCCGTTTCCACCATTGTTGCTTCTACCGATCAGGCAAGCGTCAAAACCATCTCGGTTGCCTCAGGATCTGAATTCAGCAATATTCTCGCCGAATTTCCCGCTATTACTAGGCCTCCAGGACTGCACAGGGACATTAAACACACGACCGTTCACTTCATAAAAACTACTGAAGGCCCACCTGTGTCATGTCGCCCTCGTCGTCTGGCGCCTCAAAAACTAGCAGTTGCTAAGCGGGAATTCGACGAGATGCTTAAAAACGGTACCGCGCGACCTTCCAAGAGTCCATGGGCCTCGCCTTTGCAGCTTGTACCAAAGAAAGATCTTTCCTGGCGTCCGTGCGGCGACTACCGCGCTTTAAATTCACGCACCATCCCTGACCGGTACCCGTTGCGTCATATCGGAGATTTCGGGCATAATATTGCAGGTTCCACCATTTTCAGTACCATCGACTTGGTTAAAGCTTACCAGCAGATACCTGTTCACGATGAGGACATATGCAAGACCGCGATCATAACGCCTTTTGGCTTATACGAATTTCCGTATATGACTTTCGGATTGCGCAACGCGGGACAAACTTTCCAGAGATTTATGGACGAACTACTAAGGGATTTCGACTTCTGCTTTCCTTACCTAGACGATATCCTCATTTTCTCCCACAGCAAAGAAGAACACGCGCACCATTTACGCTTTCTTTTTCAAAAACTGGCTGACTACGGCGTTGTCGTGAATCCAGTAAAATGCGTTTTGGGAGCTAAAGAGGTTAACTTTCTAGGGTATCGTGTATCTAGGGAAGGCATAAGTCCACCAGCAGAGAGAATCGCTGCCTTGCAGGAATTCCCCCTGCCTAAAACTGTTCAGGGCCTCCGTAGGTTTCTGGGCATGATAAATTACTACAGGCGTTTCTTGCCCCGAGCGGCTCTGATGCAGACGCCGTTGGTAAATGTCTTGGCCGATTCCAAACTCAAGGGTGCAAAGCCAGTACCTTGGACCCCAGAGCTTGAGAGTGCCTTTCATGCTTGCAAGGAAAGCCTTACACAAGCGACTCTTTTGGCACATCCTCTTTTCAATGCACAATTGGGTCTCTTCACGGACGCTTCTGGTACGCACGTTGGTGCGTGCTTGCAGCAACGTACAGGTACTGAATGGCAACCACTTGCATTTTTCAGCAAGAAGCTGAATCCTCGCCAATCCTCCTGGCCGGCCTATTATAGAGAACTCTTGGCTGTATATGAGGCTGTACAACATTTCCGACACGTTCTGGAAGCGCAACACTGTACAATATTTACAGACCACAAGCCTCTGTTGCACGCTTTTTCTCAACGCCGGGAAAAGTTGCCCCCTGTACAGCTAAATCAACTCTCTTTCATTTCGCAATACACGACCGACGTTGTCTACGTCAAAGGTGCAGACAACGTTGTTGCCGATACGATGTCTAGGATTGAGGCGGTTTCTCTAGAGACCGACTTCTCAGCATTGGCTGAATCGCAAGGAGACGACGAAGAACTCCAGAGTTTCTTACGGGATGCTGATACTTCTTTAAAACTTGAAAAAGTCACCTTACCTGGTACGGACGTCACCATAATCTGTGACACATCCACCGGCAAACCGCGTCCTTTTCTCACCGTTCCTTTCCGACGAAAGTACTTTGAGAAACTGCATAGTTTGAGTCATCCCGGCATTCGCGCGACTACTAATCTAATGGTTAACAGATTCGTGTGGCCTTCCATCCGAAAAGACATCCGCGAATGGACAAAAACGTGTCTTTCTTGCCAACGAAATAAAGTCACGAGGCATACAGTTTCCCCGCTCGGTACTTTTGCGTCACCATCTGGCCGTTTCAGGCACATCCATATCGATATCGTGGGTCCCTTGCCCGTCTGCGAAGGCTATCGCTATCTTTTGACGGCCGTAGACCGATTTTCACGCTGGCCTGAAGCATGGCCTATGCGAACCATCACTGCCGAGGAAACTGCCGACACACTGCTTTCCGGTTGGATTTCAAGATTTGGAGTACCTTCCCGCGTCACGACTGACCAGGGAAGACAGTTCGAATCTGACCTATTCCATCGACTTATGGCACAACTAGGCACTAAAAGAGTTCGCACTACCAGTTACCATCCTTGTGCCAACGGAATGGTCGAAAGGCTCCACCGCCAATTAAAGGCATCGTTAATGTGTCGTGAAGAATCATGGATCAAAGCCTTGCCCATCGTCTTACTCGGTATGCGAGCCGCGCTGAAGGACGATCTCGGTACCTCGGTAGCCGAATTAGTTTACGGAGAACCACTACACCTACCTTGTGAGATGGTTGTTCTTCAGCCAGCTCAATCTACCGCTGATCCAGCTGATTTTGTCACGCAACTTAGGAGAACCATGTCCGAGTTGAGACCTGTTCCCGCGTCACGACATGACCAAAAGAACGTTTTTCTTTTCAAAGACCTTGCCACGGCTACACATGTGTTCTTACGATACGATCACGTGAAGCCACCATTGCAACCACCTTATTCAGGCCCTCATCCTGTCGTGAGTCGTTCCGAAAAGACAATGACCATCATGGTCGGGAACAAGAAAGTAATCGTGAGTGTAGACCGCGTTAAACCTGCATACGTGGACACTCTTGTGCAACCTTTCACTCCCACACAAACTCTCACTCACACAGCTGACACACCCATTCCTCCTACTCACAACAGTCAGACGTCCTCTGAAACACCCCATTCAAATACTCACAAACCCCAAACACAAGATACAACACACAATACTCAACGTACTTTACCTTATACTACTCGTTCAGGCAGAAGTGTTCGCTTTGCAAAACCTTTCGATCTATGATCTTTCCCACTCCCTAGGGGGGTGGTGTGGCGGCGTTCGATTTCCGAACGCACCACGCACCGCCTCGAGATGGCAACACTGCCGCCATGTTCGGAGAGATGCCAAAACTGTCAAAAAAGGGCTCTGATACTTTGTACTGTACTAATCTGATATACTAATAAGAACTGTGTACACCATCTATTGTGAACCGTATACCTGCTTAACTAGTAACCAACGGCCTGTGTTGTTAACAATAAACTGTACAGTATTACAACGGAGTGTTATTATTACATGGGAACTGATCTGCATCCTGGAATCATCGCTCCCATACTGTCTTAGAAATAACTTTATACTACAAGTAGATCTTTCACAGTATGTTTTTATTTATATACAACTATTACAAGATTATTAATTAATTATTTAATTATACCTATAATACATACTTCATATTATATAAAAACTAAAATTAAAAGTAAAATATTTACAAAAATAACTAAACTAAAACTAAAATTAAAAATTGATTTATTTACATTTTTCTTTCACAGTCATTTTGTTCACTGAAAAAAAAAACTAATTAGTTTTACGTAACTACTATCTAGGAGAACAGTACTCAACCCATTCACTAGATTAATACACACTGTATGCTTGTACTAAAACTACTTTGTCATGTAATCTAGCCCTAGTTACACAATAAATAATTTAATTCTTCAGTTTTAATGTGTTTTATCTTTGTCAATATTAATTGTAAACAAATAAAATAACATCATCATCATGATTGCTTGGAGTTTCTTTGCGGGATAAAATCCGGAACATGGATATTCGGCGAAGAACCAGAGTCACCGACATAGCTCATAAAATTTGCAAGTTGAAGTGGCAATGGGCAGGCCACATCGCTCGTAGAACTGACAACCGATGGGGATGAAAAGTTCTCGAGTGGCGACCACGGACCGGAAAACGCAGCGTAGGCAGGCCTCCCACTAGGTGGACCGACGACATCGTGAGGGTCGCGGGCAGCCGATGGATGCAAGTGGCGAATTGTCGTTCGGCGTGGCGGTCTAAGGGGGAGACCTATGTTCAGCAGTGGACGTCTTCCGGCTGTTGATGATGATGAAAATAACAAATACGTATTTCTTGACCATTATTTTTCAATACTTCAACTGATGGACTAACTATAAATTCGCAATTAATACTGCTATCAATATGGCTTTTCTGGTATCCAGTTGAATCTATCACAAAAAGTCGACCCATAGCTGATAAAAGGTAGAACCATAGCTTCTACAATTTTCTCCTGTAAAAATGCTTATGACCTTTTTAAATTAACCCCGGATCTAAAAATAGTTCACCATAAAACTATGCAAGTACCAGTACTGCGCATGTTTTATATATTTCATGAATATTGCTGGCCAGGCGCTCGGGCGCCTACGATGATTTTTTTGTGCTATTTTTATAATATTCCAGCCGTTTTCCATAGCGTAAAGTGACTAGCCTTAATACTGTAGCGAACTCGCTTAAGAGGAAGCTAGCATTTTTTTGGTAAAAATCAAAATCAACATGAAAATAGTTTTTGGTTGATCTGAAAGTAGAAGAGACTAGAAAAGATTTATTAGTCATTATGGTTATTTTAATGTTTGCATGTTTAGGGGCCATAATATCACGACAGACTGGCCAAACAGGAAAAATATTTGACATAAAGGCGCGTTTCCATTATGCAAGTGACTTGCATACAAGTTGCAAGTTGCATGCAAATTGTATAGTGGAAACAACAACTTGCATACAAGCTGCAACTTGTGTGCAATTAGGTTTAAACTTGTACGCACAATAATCAAGTCGGAAACAACGTCGTTCTTTACTAAAACTTGTATGCAAGCTGCAAGTTGAACAAAATCGTGTTTCCAATTCAAATCACTTGCATCACACATGTCTGACGTCATACTTGTATGCAAGCACTTGCATAATGGAAACGCGCCTTAAATCAAAGCTTTCAACCAATCAAAGTACGACAATTTAACATATTTTTCGTTTTTGTGGGACTTTCAGACTCGTATTAGTGACTAAAATCCACGGTGTCTATCAATAGGTAGCCTTCCAGAGTCACCGTGCCTGATGAGACAGTCCCGCGCCCCGGCAGGCTTTGGCCCTATAAGGGGGGCCCCCCTTATGATGATGGATGGATGGTTTGCTGACAGCTCTAAGAGGCGCGCGTAAAATACCGACCCGGGTATAGTCCATGATCTGACGGCAGGTCATCCACACCGTCTGCATGCCTGTAGCCACGCACGAGCTCCTCATATTTCTATCAAAGTATTTCCTGCAAAAATTAATGTCAGTATCCCGAAGTGCATTTCGATTACTTCAAAGTATATCCCGGGAGAAATTCTAGCTCGTCTTGGAGCGACGAGACCAATCGGGAAGATTTCAATACCACTGTGTAGCCGTGTAGTAGTAGTGTAGCAGTGTAAGGAAAGAATATAAAAAGGTGTCTGATTCAGAAAATCAGAAAGCTTTTTTTTTTTAGATGGTAAAATCGTCAAATGAGTCCTCCCGCCCTGGGTGGGGCGGAAGGGACTGTCAGACTCTTACTGACTAAAATCCACCCGTGTTCCTTCGGATGCCCTTTACGTTCTGGTGCCACGGTATCCTGGGTTAAGAAAAAACCCGCGACCCCAGCAGGCATTTGGCGCGAAATCAGAAAGCTAAGATAATTTTTCATGTTTCAAGATTCCGATAATCTGTGTGTCTGTAATCAAAAGATGTTCCCACAGCTGGGACACAGCATGGTACGTCGTAATGTCTTTAAATTGTTGATTCTTGGTCATTAATTAATTATATTTTTCTTCGTAGTCTTGAGAACAGAAACTCAGCAGTATCAATAAAATTATCAGTGACTTAAAAATCAAAGATACACCACTGCTTCTGTTATGATTATCATCACAATCGAAACAAAATAAAACACATCTACCAATCCCATTTGGCAGTAGTAATGGTAACAGTGCTGGTGATTAGAAATCTTTTTCCAATAAATTATTTGACGTTTACTACCACGCTGAGACTTTACGACTCCCAAAAATTCCTTCTTATTTTTAAACTCAAGCTCGATCATTTTCACTCCAAATCATCATAAAAACTAAAAAAAATCAGAAGTAACTAATAATTTCTTACTAAAACGGTCTCCCCTTAACACATACCTCGAAATAGCAGCGTTTGATCGCCAACAGGCGCTGCGCACGCGTCGATCGCCTGCGCACAGATCGATTGATTTATACACACATCCTTTCTCACCTTAACAACGTAACCGCCACTATTTCCCCACTGAAAAACCCACTTTAACTCCCAGAAATAAAGTTGGAATTTCGAAGTATAGGTCTTCTTCCAGAATCAGGTATAAGTTCACGCTCCATCTTTATGAGAGTAGGTAGGATTGAGTAATTGGGGCACGGCCACGTGCCATAGACTAGAGACCAGACTCTTTACGTAATGTGCTTTATTTTAATTTTGGGGGGCTTGTACTGGGGCTTCCGAGTCTCTTTGTGTTTGTGGCTAAAAATAAAGGTTACTTGCGTAAGTAAAAATGTTGTGAAACAAAGAAAAGTTAAAATAGAGATTTTCCTTAGCATGTAACATCATCAAATGAGTCCCTCCACCCAGGGCAGGGCAGGACGAACTGTCAGACTAATATCCAAGGTGGCCTTCAATATATCCCTTTACGTTCTGAGGTTACAGAATTCGTTAGTCCCGCGACCCCGGGAAAGATTTAGTTTGTGAAACATTTAAAAATTTTATTTTGTTCTCGATAACTAATGGGAATAGCAGGGAAGTATCTCAATAAGTACACCCACATTTGGCCAGTAATAGATGACTAGCTAATTAAAAGAAAGAAAGAAAATAACTTTTTTTGGCAAGCCTTAGGCACACAATTTTATTACCATCAACCGTGTACTTTAGGAACTCTGATGAAAAAACCCAACAACACTTTGCCCAACTTTGGAATCAAACTAAGCACATTATGTTAGCAGTCGCGATTGTAACCATTGAAACAACGAAGCAGAAAAAATACCTCATTTACAAAAATTTGTTGCCTTAAATTACTTACCAAAAATCATTACAGCTACAAAAATTAATTGCGACCGAAATTGCCTAGTTACGACATTTCTTTCACAACTTCAACAAAATTCTTGTTTAAAAAGAAATAAAATGCAAAAGTAATTCGCGTTTCTAACAAAACGCCGATTTTTAACAAGCTTTGCTGAGGGCGAGATTCAAGCCCTTGACTTAAGTGCTGACGGCCCCAATTCAATCGAAAACCAACTATAACTCCCTACAAATAAGGTAGAGTCTCAAACAGCACAAAACCAGCAAAGAACGTTTATCATAAAGAAAATGAGGGAAATAAAGAAAAACGCACATTATTTTTTGTAGCAATAAAGTTTAAATTTCAATAAAGTATGTAAATTTTTCTTATTTTTTAAATAAGGCCTGTTTTATTGGAGTAGAAGAGGAGCTCATTGTTTTGAGTGTACTGAGGTTAATGTCAACCGAATTTGTACCCTATTGTATCAGCTATTGGGTCTATATTTAGCTGTATTTCCTATTATTGATTACTGATACTATACAGCTTCGGATCTCACGACTTGATTCAAGTTTACTGGGTCATTCCACTCGCTAGGCAAGTAAAGTGGACGAGTACTCGCTCGAACAATGATTGCATAGACTTTTACAGCTAAAAGTCGTAGTAAATACTGGTCTTTTCAGTTTTCTTAATAATGATTTGTAAGGGTCTTTTAAAAGGTATCTATGCTATTGAGCAATGCAATTCTAGATTCAGTACTTCTTTAAATAATTTGATTACAGTTGCTGGATCTGATAGTCATTTAAATTAGAGATTGAGACAATAGAGGCAACCTCTTGCAATTATTTAAGGAAGCCGGATAATAAATCAGACCAAAGTTGTAAAAATCTTAACAGTATTAACCTGGTGCATCAAAATATTCAAGGACTTTTAAATAAAGAATTAGAAGTAGAGCTTTTCCTGAATTATAATAGTATAGATATCCTTTGCATAACGGAGCATTGGCTCAAAAGTCATCAGTACATTTTTAACTTTAGCAATCACCAGGTTGGTAGCGCATTCAGCAGAGTGAATGCTATACATGGCGGCGCATTAATCTTAGTAAACAATAATCTCAAATTTAAAGACCGCAAAGATATTGTAAGCCTTTCTGTTGAGCGGACGATTGAAATAGCCTGTATAGAATTGGAGCAGTTTGTCATATTAAGTGTGTATAGACCCCCTTCAGGGTTGTATGACTGTTTTGAGAAGGTTATGGATGAAGTGTTGCATAAAATTTGTAATTCTAAAAAGTCAGTTATTGTATGTGGGGACTTTAATATTAATTTACTAGAAAATTCTGGGTCAACTACTAAAATTATTAGCCTGTTCCGGTCATACAATCTTGAAAACATATTTTTGGAGCCAACTAGGATAACCCCCACCAGTGCCACTTGCCTAGATAACATATATACCGATGTTGTACCAACTCACAAGGCAATTATAAACCTGTTAGATTCGGATCACTGCGGGCAACTTGTCACGATTTCAAATGTAAACAAAAAAGTTACTAAAAAGGATATAATTGTTAACCCTAAAACCAAAAGTCGTTTAGAAAGCTTTAAAAATAAACTTTTATGTAAATTACCAATTTTGTCAAGCAATAATGATCCCAACCAAAACTATAATGACTTTTTTAATACATATTGTAAACTTTTTGACACTACATTTGTGCCCAAGACAATCTCGGTTAAAAGTAATGCTTCTTTCAATGAATGGGCTACACTTGGTATTCATAAGAGTAGAAAGAGACTGTATGAGCTATATGATGAGCGTACTTATATTAATACTGAAGAATTTAATCTCTATGTTAAAAATTATTCCAAATTATTTAAAAAGGTTTGTAGTATGGCAAAGTCAAATTACTTGAGTTTAAAAATTAAAAATAGTACCAATGTAATTAAAACGACATGGAACATTATTAATAGTGAAACGGGAAAGACTTGCAACAGAGATAGTGACTACAGCCTTGCTATTGGAGATACTATTTTAAATTCAGATGATAAAGTTGCCACAGCCTTTGAGAGTTTCTTTGCTGACATTCCTGTGTCTACTACTAAGTCCCTAAACTCGTCACCTGCTGCTGCTGAGTCTTTGCTGAAAGAAAACGTTCCTCTTTGTGATTCCGAATTTAATTTTCAATATGTAACTAGTCAAGATATAGTTAAAACTTTTCATACGTTAAATGTTAAGAAGACCACCGATCTGTGGGGTCATTCAGTGGACGTTACTAAGTCCATTATAAATATTGTAGCACCATCTTTAGCCGTAATTTTTAATGATTGTATTGATCGTGGAGAGTTCCCTGATCTAATGAAATATAGTAAAATAATACCGTTGTTTAAATCGGGTAGTACATCAGACCCCACTAACTATAGACCCATTTCTGTACTACCAACCTTTAGTAAAATCTTTGAAAAACTTATATTAAATCAATTGCAAACATTTTTCAATAAACATAACTTACTGCATAATAAACAGTTCGGATTTACAAGGGGTCGTTCAACTACCGATGCTGGTGTTGAACTGTTAGGACATATTTATAATTCATGGGAGGACAAATGTGATGCTCTGGGCATTTTTTGTGATTTGTCCAAGGCATTCGATTGCGTTCTTCATGAAACATTAATCAGGAAACTCCGCCACTACGGAATCCGGAACGCCTCTCTGGATCTTCTTACTTCATATTTGAGTGAAAGGATCCAGAGAGTGGATGTCAACGGTAAAAGATCTCTCGGATCTGTAATAAAAATGGGAGTACCCCAGGGTTCAATTCTTGGCCCTTTTTTGTTTCTTATTTATATAAATGATTTACCGAGCCTCATAAAGGATAATCATGATATAGTGCTGTTTGCAGACGACACTTCTCTTTTATTTAAACTCAAACGCCAACAGCTAGTTAATGATGAAGTAAATAGATCCCTTGCAAAAGTAGTAAATTGGTTTAACTGTAATAATCTTCTTCTAAATGAAAAAAAAACGAAATGCATTAAATTCACGTTACCACATGTTAGACAAGTGGAAACCCGTGTACAAATCAAGGATCAGGAATTGAGACCGGAAGATACCACGGTATTCTTAGGCATAACTTTGGATGCTAAACTTCAGTGGGGCCCCCATATAGATAAATTGTCCAAAAAGCTCAGCTCTGCGGCATTCGCCGTTAGAAAAATTCGTGAATTAACTGACTTAGAGACAGCCCGTTTAGTTTACTTTGGTTATTTCCACAGTGTTATGTCGTACGGTATTCTGTTATGGGGCAGTGCCGCGGAAATTCAAACAATTTTCATTTTGCAAAAAAGGGCTATTCGGTCCATCTATAAATTAAGTCCCAGATACTCCCTCAGAGAAAAGTTTAAAGAGATTAATATAATGACTGTGCCAGCTCAGTATATCTATGAAAACCTGTTGTACGCACATAAACATATTAATCTTTTTAAAAAATACAGTGATTTCCACAATATAAATACGAGGAATAAGGACAAATTCATGGTTCCAGCTACCCGGCTCAAAAAAATAGGGGGCACATTTCGATGTCAATGTATACGTTTTTATAATAAGATTCCTAGTCCCATTCAAGCACTAAGCATAAATAAATTCAAATTGTTTATAAAACGGAAATTGCTTCAGAAAGCCTATTATCATGTTAACCACTATCTTGAAGACAAAAAGGCTTGGGATTAAGCTGCTCCAATTGAATTTACTCACTGAATGTATTTGTTGTATAGTAATTCTCGTTTTTTTTTTTTTTTTTTTTTTTTTTTTTTTTTTTTTTTTTTTTTTTTTTGTATTCTTATAATTATTTTTTATATATGTTTCGTTTTTTTTTTTTTATTATTATTTTTTGTATATTTGTATTTCATATTTTTACCACTTTGTCTGTTTTTGTTATTTATTCCTTTCTTTTTATACAATCTGACATTTATTTTTATGTTTATACAATTTGACGTGGGTTACTTTGTGACTTTAATTTTTTGTTGTTTTTTACATTTTACCATTTGACATTAATTACTCTGTAATTGTATTCTATTTTCATTATTTATTTTTTACAATTTGACATGTTTCTAATTTTTTATTTATTTTTATTTGTGTACTTTTTATCATTGTGAATGCGAGGACGAATGTGGGGAAGTTTTGCTTATGATTTATAATAATTTTACTGTCTGACAATTTGAGTACTTTAAGCGGCCTACCCAAATGTCCTTTCTTTGGTATTGTTCGTCGTGTCGTTGAGCTCCTTGTGTTCTGAGTCGAGCTACACGATTACCGACAGATGCTTGCACTGACTGGACAGGTCCACTCAAATCTGTGTTGCTCTTTCCTCAAAAGACCATCTCAGACACCCGCATGGTCCTCGTATGACATGAACAAAACAATGTCTGGACTTTAAAAGAGACAGTGACCTCTGAGTTTGTTTCGGCTGTTTCTTCTCAGAGTAGTCAGGTACGAAACACCGGCCCCATCTAGCTTTAAAAATATTAATGACGTGTAAAAGTGTTTTTTATAACCAACTTGCAAAATAAATATCATTTATCATTTAATATTATGAAGGTAATGTAACTTTACTATCTGACAGTTTATCGAAATGCTGCATTTCAGGTTTTGATGAGTGATGCGCGCGTTGCCTGGGTGTCGAGTCTGCTAATTATTAGTCAGAATGGCGCCACAATGGCGTTTCAATTTTCGAACCATTTTTTACTCAGCAGTAAAAAATGGTTCGAATAAGCACTACAATTGAATTTGTCAGACGGCGAGCTGCGCCTTCGGTGGCTGGAAATCTGAAGCAAGACCTGACCTTGTCCTCAATTTTAAATCTTACTTGAGTCTCTTATACTTATAAATCTCGAAGTCGGGACTGAAGTTATTTTCTGCAGATAGACGAAAATATCTCAGTATGCATAAGGCGAGATTACTTGCTGGTTCTATTTTGGTCACTTAGTAGTATCGTCGAGAGAAACAGGACATAGGTCATAACCTAAGTACTAGATCAACTTTCACCGTATTACCGTATTTTCGTAGTATCTTATCTTAGTAGGTACTATAAACGCGAAAAGTGAGGAAGGACAGAATATGATTGTTTCTTTCTCTTCCGCGCAAAAATAAGACGAATTTTGAAGATATTCTTCAGTCTGGAAGATAGATTTTCAAAAAATATTTAAGTTATGTACTTAACTATGATAAGTTATGTAAGTGTTAACTTGCTAACGTTCAGATCTTTGACTAGAATAAGAAATCTGATTCCACTTACCTTTTTAATCGTGGTAAAATCATCAAATGAGTCCTCGCGAGATCGGAGCCGGAGTACTTGCCCTAAAAAGCCATGCTCTTTAAAAACCGCCAGGTTTTTATAACTATTTATTATTATGAAAGTGGACCAACCAATAATAATACACGTAACGTCCAAAAGTTGCTACCAAACCCCCAAGGTAATAGTCGTGAGTATATTTGACGTGGTTTATAGGTGTGCCATATAACTCCAAGAATATCTTGTAAGTATTACATTAAGATATTAAATCGTGATAGGTTATTAGATTAATTTGGGCTATTAATAATTTCCTACTGTTCTTAGAACCTTTCACTGTTGCAATTTTAGTTTAAATATTGTCTTCGCCTTTGGTTAACTTTCCATTATTTATTTATTTATTCTCAATAAAATAACATTTGTGTCGAACAGTGGTTATACAGTGGTCATAACAGCAAAACACAAAAATTTAAATAAACATATCCAGTACAAAAAAGAAAGAACACCACAATTGACATTGGTCCTAACATAAAACATAGTCAGTATTTTAATTCATTTAGCTTAATAAAATTGTATTAAAAATTCAATTCAAAAATAATATAAAAAAATCAATTTATAAATGTATATAAATAAAATTCATAAATATGCAAATTAATTCTAAGTAAATCAATTCAAAATAAAAATCAATTCAAAAATGTACATAAATAAATAGGTGATCTTTCCCTTCTTGATTTTGTGGTAATAATTATTCATTTTGAATCTATCTATAAAAAGCAACGGCACACATATAGTTATAATAACGTAAGCACCCCCTAAGGGCCTGGCCCCATGTCTCCGGCGCGGCGCCGTGCGCCGTGCGGCGGCGCCGCCCGCCGGCGGGCGGCGTCGTGTACCGGCACGTACCCTATGTTCAGCAAGTGTATCCAAAGATAAAAATTACAGTTATATAACATGTTATGTTACATAGTCTGTACGCACCGTAAGGTAAGAAATAAAAGAAATTATTTTAACTTATTTATTCTTATAGAATTTTTTTTTTGATGTAGACATACGTATGACTACATACATACATATGTATACACTAGCAACAGGACCAGGATACGCCTTTCGCGGTCCATATCAAATCAAAACTGTAATTTTTATCTTTGGATACACTTGCTGAACATAGGGTACGTGCCGGTACACGACGCCGTAGCGCGGCGCGGCGCCGCGCCGGAGACATGGGGCCACGCCCTAAGTAAGGAGTTTCTGCCCTAAAGGGTTAAAAAACCGGCCAAATGCGAGTCGGACTCGCCCATAAAGGGTTCCGTAGCAGCAAGTAACATAATATAAAAGTTCTTGTAGTTGGTTGTAATTTTGAAAGGTAAATTGCGGTTTACGATTTATGACGATTAAAAAAAAACTAATTACTCGATCTCGTTCAAACCAATTTTCAATTGAAGTTTACATGGTAATGTACATCATATTTTTTTTTTAGTTTTATCATTCTCTTATTTTAGAAGTTAGAGGGGGGGGACATATTTTACCACTTTGGAAGCGTTTCTCGCGCAAACCTTTCAGTTTAGAAAAAAATTATGTTAGTAACCTCAATATCATTTTTCAAGGCCTATTCATAGATACCCCACACGTATGGGTCAGGCTAAAAAAAATGTTTTCAGTTTCAATTCTAAGTACGGGGGGTACCCCCAAATTTGGTTTTTGTTTTATTTTTGTGTGAAAATCCTAATGCGATTAACATAATACATCTACTTACCAAGTTTCAACAGGATAGCTTTTATACTTTCGCCAAAAAGGGCTGTGACATGGGACGGACAGACAGACAGACAGATATGACGAATCTATAAGGGTTCCGTTTTTTGCCATTTGGCTACGGAACCCTAAAAAGGGGTTAATATTTTGTATGAAAGTCCGTCAATGTCACAGTTGGCAACTTTTTTGTGTGAAGACTAACAGTAACTAACGATTATCAATAAAAAACGCATTTCTAAGTCTTTATTAATTCTACCCCCCCGTAGGGCTGAAAGAGGGGGATGAAGTTACATGTTATTCCAAATTAATTTGAGTAACATACATCCATCCATTAATTAAAACTTTCGCATTTAATTTTATTAATATTAGTTAGGATTGCAAGAATATAATATTGTGAATCGGCTATTTATCTTACTCATTTTTTTAACCTTTAATGTCCAATGTCTAATGTAAATGGGAAGATTGGAAGGTTATGAGGGGTTTGCCCAGCACTGGGCAAACCCCCCATAACCATCCAATCTTCCCTTCGAATTAATTTTATTTCTCCCTCCTCATAAATTCACATTTACGCTAAGAAAACTTCCACCCACTTCTTAAACAAGCTAAATTGACCATAAAACATCGTACAACCAATTTCCCTTTAAAACACACTTTCACTACAGCCATTATAATAAAAAAACAAAGTTCTATTGTTTTAATTTTCGACACTAAATGGCCGGATACCGTGGAAGGCTTAAATTAATAGAGCGAGCACAATGGCTAGGATGGCGGGGTCGTTGACCGGGTCATGAGGTCACATGGGTAGCCAACGGGGTCACCATCGTTCTATGGGACTTTTTTATTCCTATGTTTCTTTGTGGTGGCTTATGAACGAGCAGGTGGAGTGCAGTACCTACTGAATATTTTTTGCTTAGTGCAAACTATGGTGCAAACATTAGTCCTATTAGAAAAATTAAAAATTTGGAAATAAATTGAATTCGTCTTCGTAAACCTCATCAAATTGCAACAAAATTACGACTCGCTTGACGCAGTATCTCAATTCAAAAATCATTCCGTTTTTTTTTACGTCAGAGGCTTTAGGCCTTAATATCATGATTTTTCAGTTATTTTGACGTAACTGTAACTTTGACATTTTCAAATTGAAAAACAAGGAAAAAATTAGTTCCTTCTTCGTACACCAGAGACGCTGTTCCTTTTTTCCATACAAAAAACGCTGTAAATACTGGAAAGACGCTGTAAAGTAAAATAGTGAAAATTCGTGATAAGGATACTGGTTGGACATCTTTAAAACTCTTATAGGAAGCCGTTGATTTTGAGCAGACGAGTATTATTTATTTCCAGCGTGAGGACTCATTTGATGATTTTACCACGCTTAAAAAAAATTAAAAGCGTATTATTAAGTTGATCGGAAAGGACTGTCAGACTGTGACTGACGAAAATCCACCCTGTTCTTTAAGCTGCCCTTTGCGTTTCAGGGCCACGGTGCCCTTTTAAAACAGTCTCGCGACCCAGCTTAGCCATTTGGGAAACAAGCGTACACTCGTGTCTGGTCCTTAATAAGACGGCGAGCTTCCCATTACTCGCCGTCTGCAAGGCTCTTTGGAGTAGATAGGTAATGCTAAAGGAAATAGTTGTTATTCTATTGTTAGATCACACTTGTAGATCATAATTAATTATGCATGCGTGTTGCATAGATGGTATTCAATGTCAGACATAGTACAGTCAGTGACATAATGTGGAAGCACCTAGTGGAATACAAAATACATAATCGTCACTGGAAAGGCAAAAGTACTAAAGCGCCAAAATACCTGAAATGCGTTTTTTATGGTTGAGTTTGGTTTTTACTACAGTGGCACTATTTTCGAAAATACAACAGTAATGAGCAATGTGTCAATATAATAATTCTGTCTTTTTAAAAAAAAGATAATTAATATTATAGTAATTTCATAAACATTTTTTGCCTTGAGTACGTTTAATTTGGAACACTAGAAAAAAAGTTAAATGCCTGTTAGAACAAAAAAACCTTTTAATCACTTTCCTGGAGAATGCACGATTGGCGCTTTAGTAATTTTGCCCTAAAAAAGTAGCTTCACTAAAAACGTTACGTTTTGTTTCGAATACAGTTTTATAATGTAAGGACCGGGGTCGCGGGACTAGCGAATTACCGTGACCCCAGAACGTAAAGGGCTATTATAGTACAAGTCTGATAGTCCCTCCTGCCCTGCCCTGGGTGGGAGGACTCGTTTGATAATTTTAACACGATAAAAAAATTGACTTTAAGGGACTTTACTCATGGTGCGATGCGATATCGAATTGCATCGAATGACGATATCGGTCAGATATCACACATGCGTCCAGCCGAAGAAAATGTATGGACGATCGCTAGTGTTTGCTAATGGAGTCGCACGTATTGACGATATCGCTCACAGATCTGCTCGATATCGAATTACATGTACGTCCTAATGACAATGCACATGATTCTGTGTTCGAAATTCGATTGCACAACTACTCGTCTCGTACGACATTTTTTGTCTTTGGCTTGCAGCGGCCTCGTAGTAGTAAGGTGGATTTTTGAAGTGCACGGAAGAATTGCATTGCATCACTCCATTAGTAAATACGTGCGACTTAAATCGGCAATCGACGCGATATCGCGCCATGAGTAAAGTCCCTTAGTGTAATCTTTGCTTTTGGACGATACAGCCCAAAAGGTGTGTAAAATTATGAGTAAACCATTGATCTATTAGCAACACTACACCCAGAATGAAAAATGCCGTTATCACAACAATGCAAACAACTACAATGTTATGGTTTAGTATGCACCACGCCTGCTGCTTACAAATATAATCGTATGGGTGTTCTCCGAGCTGTGTTATCGTAAACATGACACATATTTACGACTATGGTGGTCTTATGGGGAATATTTAATAGGATGTGATGATGATGATGAAATTCCTGTAAGTATTTTTTAGTCTTACTAGGATAGGATATAATTATATGTTACTGTTAAAGCCCAAAGTGCGGTTACACCTAGGTATAACCTGTTAAACCTAGGTGTAACCAACCACATGCGGTTAAACCTAGGTTTACCTACTTATCTTTGGTTAGAACTAGGTTTAGCCGGTTAGAGCTAGGTCTAGCCTCGCTGGCACCCCGATTAGGAAAATTTAGGTTGTTATTTTTTTTTAAACCACGCATAAGTAGGAGCCACCGCGAGGCGGGGCTCCGTCGACTTGCTCCTGTCAAGAAAGGATATACCTAGGTTTAGCCGGTTAAACTTAGGTGTAACCGCACTTCGGGTATTAGCCGTAACCTACAGAAACTGATGTCTTTTTCCGATAGGGGTAGACAAAAGCTACCAAATAGGCTGCTACTGTCCTATTTGTTTTTGTTTTTTGACGTGTTCAATCATCAAATAAGTCTTCCATGAGCCCTGGTTAAAGCGGAAGGGACTGTCAGACTCATACTGACTAAAATCCAAAGTATTCCTTCAATAGCCCTTTACGTTCCAGAGTCATGGTCAGTTGATCAATCTTTTAATTTTAAGTGTGTAGCGGAGGATGCCTAAGAAGAGTAGCTCGCTTAAAACGGGTAAATTACGCGTCGTTCTTGCTTATGAGAATGTGTGCGTGCAGGACGCGGCACCTCATAGGGAGAGGCGACGCGTCGGACGGAGAGGCGACGCGTCAGACGGAGAAATTGTTTCAATAGCGTAAAGTAACGGAGAATTTAACATGCATAGCCGTTTTAGGCGGGCTTCCCGTCTTAGGCTTACCTCCCCTACCTACATATAAGTAACAGGATTTTTAAGCGAGCACAAAGGAAAGCTACTACTTTTATCCAAATAACCTTTGATATTACGCAAGAATGAAGCCGCGAACTAAACTAGTCTATAAATTATACCGACGAACCAAAATAGCAATAAATTGAATTGAGCCACAACTCGCCTCCTTCAATTGACTATAACAACTCACTCAATTTGTTAAACGACTGATAACTAGATTCATTTTATAGTATTCCCATTTTAAGAGCATCGCAATCCGAGCTTCTCTTGCGTAAATGAATTGCACAACTGCGGAAATCTTCAACTGCCCGCAAAGTGTATTTATATCTCAGATGTTCAATACTTCAAAATGTCGGTCAATTCCCATCATGATTTTATATTTAAAATCGTAACAGTTGCCAAAACCTTTTGTTAATTTCGGCGTGGTTTACGAGCGCTAGTAAAAATCTGACATGTTGCCATCGCTTTATCGCGATATGGCGGCCTAATGTCAAAAAGGGCGCGAAAACGAAGAAAATGGCCGACCGCGATCGTTATTTTTTAATAGTCTGTTTGTTGGCTGTTAATTTTGTGGCCGTTCTTGATGAAATAGCTTTGGTTTTGGTGGTTGCGAATGTAATTAGTTGATTTGGTATGAGTTACATGAAATTATCGTCTTTCTAATTTAATGTGCCTTTGTAGTTTACACCTCTTCACAGGACTCGCAGGCACACCACACTTTCCCGCGCAGTACCTAACCAGAGACATAGAATCAATCATAGATGCACATCTACATTGTAGAGTTAATGCTAATATTTTGAATCAGAATTTTACTCTTAAGGTAAGGTTCATATCACTTCAAGCGTATCATTAAACATCTTTACATATGAATTAGCGTGCCCATACAATTTACCGAAGTAATTTGTGTAACAAACAAAGGACGGAAGGTATTTAGCGGGATTTTATAGAATTTACATGCAAATTTCAAATTCTTGGAAACTTTGCAAATTAAGTGCTTCCCCTAACTTTTCGCACCTTGCCGCGTCACCCTTATACACGCTCTGCTACGCATCATTTATGAGACAATGCATATAAAATTTACCTTATAAGATACGATGAATAAAATTAGAGAAACTGAGCAATCATAGGCTCCTAAGAATATGGAATCGCAAGCAAAGCCAACGTCGTCAATTATGCCAATATAAAATATAAAGACAAACACACTTTTTGACAATGTAGAACTTATTGCAGTGTTTTCAAATTAAATCATTGTATAATGTCAAAGAGATTTAAAAGAACCTATAGAGCGGGCATTGGGAAAATTGTCATACAAAATTGTTGATGCCGTGCGTCACTAGCACTATATAGCGTTGCATAGCAACGCAACTACTAGACTGAGCGACTTTTTACCTATTGGTAAAAAGTTTTGGATCAGAACTTTCTTCGTGATGTCCCGTCTATTGCTCGTATATAGTTTAATGTCTTTGTACAATGTGATTTATTTAACGATTGATTGACATTGACAGCGGATGCTGTCGTTTGACATTTTTATTATAAAAACATCCTTTGCAATATTGTTTTGAGAAATCAAGATGGCGGCATTAATTCAAATTAGTTCAAGTTATTTCACTAATTCGAGTAACTTAAAAAATGTTGTCATAGTAATAAGATCTACGTCAATAGATGCAAAGATAATATGACCTTCTTACTTGTACTAGCACGGTACTACAACTCCAGTTTACCTACTTAGTTAACAGTAAGCTCCAAATAGATTAGAAGTTGTGTTTACATCAATAGAGCAAATGGTAGGGATTGAACTCACGACTGCACGTTTGTTGTCCGTCCCAAACAGACCCATTACGATTTTGCACAGATTGAACACTATAATCATAGTTGCCTATAGTTTTTCCATTGCTGGGGGCTGGGAAATAGGTCTCCTGTTTGAGAGCGAGTGGGAAATATATCTCTGAATTTTGTTTTAGAAGTTCGAAGATTCCTCTCTATGTTACACGTTCACTATTTCTAGAGCTGTAGTGTTGTAAAAAAATACAAGCGATCTGTGCCAAATTAGCAATATTATAGCAGCATATCAACATATCCCGCAGGATCGTAATGCCATTAAAAACTTTATCCTATGTGCTATTTATACTATTAATTATTTATTTCCTATTTCTGAACCAATTTACATCA
Organism: Agrotis clavis; assembly: GCA_954870645.1. NCBI lineage: Eukaryota > Metazoa > Arthropoda > Insecta > Lepidoptera > Noctuidae > Agrotis > Agrotis clavis. Next base: position 3,364,488 of record OX940943.1, read on the forward strand.
AGATCCGTCAAACCTTAGTTATTCTAACGTGATTGAGTAGCTAACATCTATCTATCCATCCATCCGTCCAAACATCGAAACTTTCGCGTTATTATTATTAACCGACTTCTTCTAAACAGTAAGGATATTAAGCATTATAGGGTAAAGGGAGATTATTTGGTAAGACAGGCGACTCAGTGATAGAGTCTTAAAAGTCTCTCAAAACGTTACCTATGCATGCTGTAATGCGAAATGATGTGTCACTACATCTTGTCCACTTTAGTGGTAAACTAGTTGCATCATTTCGCATTACTGCATGCATAGGTAACGTTTTGAGAGACTTTTAAGACTCTATCACTGAGTTGCCTGTCTCACCAAATTCCCTTTACCTTACTAATAACTTTATACCTTACAACTTGAATCATCTCCATTTTGACCTAACATTTACAAGGATCATTAATTTTCTATTCAAAATGCCGACAATCAACTACCCTTTACTACGCACAAAACACTTTGACTCCCTTCACCAAAATGAAAATGTCAACGAAAATGCCGAACGATCCCCAAAAGATCATTAAAAAGAATTTCATAGATGTTATCGCAAATTAAATGGTTCCAAAATGTCAGAAATAAGGTCGGGAATCAGAAATGCCAGTACAAATGCTAGGTTGCGACATTTGGAGCTTGATCCGATCGTGGCACGGTTGGGTAGGCACCCCAAGTTGGTGCCGATTCCTTGCGCTTTTGAAATATCGGTGGAGAGAAAGTTGGCGCGGGCACGTCGGTGATATCTTCATAGTTGTCTCACTGAATTCAATATATTCCGAGGAAACTTGGAATTTGGGTGTCTACTTTCTAATTCCGTCTTAGAAAACACGGGAACGAACGAACGGATGTAGGTAACTAACGTCAAAATTAAATTGCGGACGGATAATATCGCCACGACTGAGGACTAAACATAGCTAAGTTCATTGCAAGCAGATAATGGAGACTGTGTTCACTAACAAAATTATTGTGATCATAGTCAACACAAACGAGAAGTTATGGACAACTTAGATACCGAAACTATAAATCGTATCTTAACTGATATCAAATCAATGCCCCATTAAAATAAACAACATCAAAAAGTAATTAGTGATACTATTTGCGAAATTAATGTTATTGCAATTGAATGAATTGTTTCTGCTTCCAATTTGGGAGCGCTATTCAATTTAGGAGCTATTTATAATTCTGCGCAGGCACGAGGTCTGTTTAAGGAGACGGGAAACGGTGTTCATTGTAGACCCGATCATTCATTGATAATGATATTGTCTGTTGAAGTACATACTTCAATCCCCAGATAATCTCTTCTACTCTCGCAAGCAAATGTATGGAATCACTTACTCCGACTCCGCGCGATCTTGATTAACTAAGATATAAAAATGATACCATTTTAAAGGTTCAACTGTTAACTTCAAATTGATACCTAATTCATTCAAATCAGCCCATTATTAAAGGAGCTATCCCGAATCAATTCCAAGTAAGTGATTCCATATTTTTGCTCGCTCATGTAGATTCCGCATACAAGGCAACGTATGCGAAATCGACACACGTCAGTGCATTTTTTACTTAAGTCGTCTTCCATGAAATGCATGTACTGTCAAATTTTACTAAAAACACCTGGCATTCTCAAACTATACGTGCTATTCCTAAAATACTGTTGAAAAGCCGAATAAACACCAAATCTAACTCTCAATTTTTTTTGCGTATTCTCAAGTCAAATTAAAGTCTAAATTAGATTTCTGGAAATGTTAGCTTAACCACAGTTACTGTCTCTGATTGACACTGAGAGGATCAAGAACGAACTGTTTTGTATAGGCAAATACACCGCACATTTGCCGCGCATAGATTGTCTTGTATGTGAAATCTAGAGACGTTTATCTGTAACTTCAATGTCTGTGTTCATTCAAGATAACATAAACTTATCGATATAAGATATTATAAATTGGATTTAGACTGAAATCTATAGAGCGAATTTAGACATTTTTTTTTTTTTTTTTTTTAGCTTGGTAAAATCATCAAATGAGTCCTCCAACCCCGGGCAGGGCGGGAGGGACTGTCAGACTTCTACTGACTAAAATCCACGGTGTCCTTCATAGCCTGTTATGTTCCGGGGTTACGGTAAGGGAATAATCCCGCGACCCCGGCAGGCTTTGGCCCTCTGAGAGGGGGGCCCCGTCATTATGCTGACGCTCTTTGAGGCGCGCGTGGGACACAACGCGCCGTCGACCCGGGCATGGTCCTTGGTCGGGCAGCGAGTTGCCCTTTACTCGCTGCCCGCATGCCCGCGCCTACGGTGGCCGGAGATCGTCTCGCGACGTCCGTCGCCGTGGGCGTCCTACACCGCGGTTGGGGCGGAGGGAGGACTCTGTCCTCTCTCGCTCGCGGCGCGCCTCCTCCTTCGCGAGCATTACTGCTTCGCAGAAGGAGGCGACCGCTTCCCACTCCGTCTCGCCCCGCAGCATGGCCGCAACCAATGCCGGGCGCGAGAGGTCTCCGCCTATCGCAGCCGTGAGGACACGTCGGTGCACTGCCCAAGCTGGGCAGTCCTGCACCGTATGCTCCACCGTGTCCTCCGGGCGATCTTCGCAGCGAATTTAGACATAGCTCAGTCGAAAAGTAAACGTCATTTGCATAAAGTTTAATAAGTGGAATGAATTCCTGCAAAGTAGGAGAATAACACATTATTTCCATATCACAGTATAATGTAGAATGTACACATTAAGTTGATATTATTTTTTACATTATAAAGGTCACCAACGACCAGCCAGGACCGAAACAGTGCAGGTGACCACGACTTACATCAAGACATCTGTGGATGTCTGTAGTTAAGAAAAACCTAGACAGTAATTGTATTGACCCAATGACGGCCCAGGAAAGAAATCTTTGGAAAAGTAAGGAGAGCCGAATCCAGGTAAACGTGGCATAAGAAGAAGAAGAAAGATCACAAACAAGCATACGGCCCGCTTGATGGTGCGCGGTCATCGTAGCGGGAGCGTGTTGCAGGAGGCGTCCATATGGACGCCTCCTGCAACACCAGAAGTATCACCTGCGCCTTGTCAACCTTGCAACTTTTTCACACTCTTTTTGGTGCGAAATAAGTAGGAAGGCCCGTTGTGGCGACAAAGAATAAAGTTCATTACCAAATGAATCGTGAACTGGGCAAGCATTTTTTTTTATCGTGGTAAAATCATCAAATGAGTCCGACCCAGGGCAGGGCGGGAGGGACTGTCAGACTTGTGTTGACTAAATTCGACGATGTCCTTCAGTAGCCCTTTATGTTCCGGGGTCACGGTAATGAGAAAAGTCCCGCGACCCCGGTGTCTTCGGCCCTCTAGTGGGGGGCCCCGTCATCATACTGACACTCTTTGAGGCGCGCGTGGAACATAACGCGCCGTCGACCCGGGCATGGTCTAAGCGAGTCGCCCATTACTACGCATGCCCGCGCCTACGATGGCCGGAGATCGTCTTGCGACGTCCGTCGCCGTGGGCGTCTACAACTGCGGCTGAGGTGGAGGGAGGACGCTGTCCTCTCACACGGCTCGCCTCCTTCTTCGCGAGCATTTGTTTTTTTGCAATTGCGAAAAAACTCTTGATTTATATTTTCTACCTAGCAAAAATCTATTTTTTGCTAGTTTAGGAGTCTGGTCCATTATTTAACCTCATCAATCATGTTTGAAAGATCACATGTTCCATGCCAACATTATCTACGTCTTGGTTCGTTTTCTTAGACCTTGTAGTGTCGTCCTTGAACTCGGCCTTGGCCCTGCCATTTACATAAGATTTACGTAATTAGATCCAAACATACAAGTTTTAGTGGGAATTTCATCTTACTTTGAGTTGGTATTTACTAATTAACAAGTACTAACTAGGTTGTGGGCGACATAACTTACGACATAGCTCGTAAAATATAGGTACAAGTTGAAGTGGCAATGGGCAGGCCACATCGATCGTAGAACTGATAATCGATGGGGTAGAAAAGTTCTCGAGTGGTGACAATGGACCGGAAGACGCAGCATAGGCAGGCCTCCCACTAGGTGGACCGACGACATCGTGAGACTCGCAGGCAACCGATGGATGCAAGTGGCGGTCTAAGGGAGAGGCAGTTGACGTCTATCTTCAGCAGTAGACGTCTTCCGGCTGATGATGATGATGATGAACTAGGTTGTGGAGGATGTGTTCTCCCTGACACGTTCCGCCTCCTTCGCCAGCATTACTGCTTCGCAGAAAGAGATCACTGCTACCCTTTACCCCTCGCTGCGTTACATGGCCTGAACCAATGCCGGACGCGAGAGGCGAGATGTTTATCACCCCAAGAACTAAGATCTTATTTTATAACTTTTACATGTAATATTCAAATACTTATAAAGGTTAGATTTTGTTATTATTTGAGAAGTATTTACCCTTGATTCTAGTGTGTTCAAATATGACAGAGACAAAGCCAATGATAGAGCGAGCTTACCGAGAAGAAAACTGTTGGTTTTCTTAAAAATTTCTTTACTGCACAAAATACTTTAAATCCACAATTTTTCCCAGTTCTTTTAAAACGCGCCTGCCCCACTTTCCCCGCCGTATATTTCCGCACACACTGCCTATTGTTTTTCACCGTTATTTATTGCGAAGTTTAGCATAATACTCGGTATATTAGGGGCCGGCCAGAGGGGCTCGTTTTGTTTTTTAGCAAAATATTCTTGAAGCACTCGCAAGATGTTTCTTTAACATACTTATTGAATCATTAAGTTGTTCAGGAATTTAGGAAGCTCGAAAGTCAGACAACCAGTCTTACTAAGGGGTATCGTATTATCCAGTTATGAGGTTGTGGAGGTCAAATAGGCAGTCATCATCAGCCAATAAATGTTCTCACTGCTGGGACACTCTGTTAGAGGGAGTGGGCCATTATCCACCACGTGGACCCACTGCGGGTTCGTAGATGTCACGTGTATTCAAATTTTAGGTTCTAGGACCTCTTTTCTCACGATGTTTTCCTTCACTGTTTTAAGAGCAGTGGTGATGAAATAAATTACACAAAGTAATGTGTCTGACTGGACTAGAACCCACGAATAACTCGTATGTCGGGGTCGATACAACTGTATCGATATGCAGTTGCTTGTAAAATACTGATATTCAGCTGGATCCAGTTCGAATGGAAGCCGACCCCAACGTTGTTGGAAAACTTCTATGCAGGTGATGAGATATCTGGTTCCTAAGTAGAGATTTGGTTTTCAATTACCCAGGATTTTGAAACATCCAGAGAGCAGATTGTAGCTGTTTTTTAACCTTTCCAGCAGTGTAATTTGACGACTTTTTTATTATTAGCATGTCATTGGTGTAGAGGAAAAAGTCAATAAGTCGACAAATCCTGCTTTGCAACTTAGAGCTTAAGTTACTTTTGAGATTTATGTCTCAAATCATTTTTGACTTTTCCCTCTGCGCTGACGATAATTATGATGTTCCGATACGGGGTAAAAACCACCCACAAGCAAATGAAATCATTTACTTCAAGTACGCCAGTTACAGGCACTTTTGAATTCTCAAAAGACAAAAAGTAAAATAAATTAGTTTAAAAATAGTTACGGTGCTACAGTCCCAGTCGCAAGAGATAAAAACTGTGAAAGTACCGTAGGTGCTTATTCCAAAGCGTAGATCACTATAGAGAAGAACGGGCAAGAAACTCCATGGACACTTTTTTTCAATCGCCAAAATTATAACAGAACCTTTGCTACATCATTCAACTTGAGATGGTACATTATGTGAGAACGATGTAGCAATGCCTTCCAGGTCTTAAATCCTGTGTCCCTTCCAAGACCTCACTTATACAAGACAAAAATCGTGATCGATATTCTGTAGGTGCTTAACGCACCTAGACGCTCACAAAGTCCATTCAACTATACCTACATTTTAAATCAACCGCATACATCGACTTATATTCGTGAAACACGTATAAGAACAAAGAAAAATAAATTTTCTTTTATTCATACACCTTTGATATGCACATAAAAGTTGGAAATTATGTAAATGTATGAAGTAATGTATGGAAATTAGTTCTCAAACCATTTGCTCGATGTTGAATTCTTAATCTGTAAAGGTGAGGTGTGTTATTTTATTTTCTAATACTCCTAAATTATATACAGTGGAGAAGGGTATTGTTCATCATAATTATTATTTTATCAGAACCTTCTAAAAAGAAAACAGTCTGACCAACTATTATCGTATCGAAGTCTGACATTCTCTCTTACTGAGGTTTTCTTGGAATAAAAAGTTTTCAAATGAGTCCTCGCGCCGGTAAGCTTCGGATCGGGTCTGCCAGACTCGTACTGAATAAAAGCCTTTCTGTTGGTTCTGTTGCTCTTTGCGTTCCATGGCCATAGTACCTTGATAAGACATTCCCGCCACCCCGACAGGTGTTTATTGGCCTCGTAGATTCAGTTTGCTGACAGCTTCTTGAGGCACGCGTAGAACACAACGCGCCGTAGACTCGGGCATGGGCCTTACAGCTTCCAGCATTTTTCTACTACTACTTAACTAGCGACTCGCCTCGGCTACGTATAGGCCCAAATCTTGGTGAATTTTCTGAAAACTCTCTTATATGTATATACTTGATGCTTGAAAAATAATTGGTGCAGTCGTTCAGACGATATACGTGTACTTATAGACAAACATAAGCAGCTTTGTTTTGGGTCCCGAAACTCTGACCAGGATAAGGAACAAGGTGGATTTAGAGTCAGTCAGAGTCTTAAAGTGCCTGAAACGTAAAGGTCTATTGAAGGATTCCGTGGATTCGAGTTTAGTCGAGGTAGGATGATTCATTTGATGATTTTACCACGATAAAATATAAATAAGAAAAGTGTCCTAAAGTCCTTTCTGGTCCACTATTCATTATTCTGTAATTTCATATATTCTTATTTATACAACATTATTTTTTGTTTATGCGAAACCCGATACACCTGTCCAATATTTTTGTGTAAAGAATCTATGTACAAAATTTTACAACCGTATCATAAAAAATCACAAAGTTATAAGCTTGTATATTACCTGGTTGTCCATTCAAAAACATGCTTATTTCGCGGTACACCCGCGTGAACCGCGTCTACTGTGTTATACACTCGTGATAATAGTTTGGCAATAGGTACCTAACCGTACGGTGATTGTATTGTAATGAACTGGTAATAAAATTTAATTATAATATTTTTGAAAAAAATTGTAACATGGTGTAAAAATGATTGGAATCGAATCAGTTACTGATTCTGAACAAACTATATTCAGGTTTCGCATATATTAAAAATAATGTTGTATAATCACCGGTCATTTGATGGTTGTACCAACCCGTAAAAAAACAACTTAAAATATTTTTCTTTCCAAATTATACTTACAATTTTGTAAGAGTGTGTATACCGTGTGCTTTAATAAATTCTCCTGGACTCTTTTCCTCATTTCGCCGACATATTGCAGCTCTGAATCTTCATTTGTGTATTCAAATGATAATTATAATATTTGCAAGCACTCTACTCTCGTTTTCTTCATGAAAAGGAGTTACTGTATTAAACAAGGCTACATTTTAAATTGAAAATCCTTGCTGATTGGTTTTATTTTAATAATAAAAACATTTCAGAAGATGGGTGACATTACAGCTTTATGAATAAAAATCCATTCGATTCACTCACGTTAATTTGGAATTTGGCAAACAATTTGTATAAAACATATTGTAGCACCAACTTATCATCATCTGCCTAGGCTTTTCCCTACTATATTAGAGTCGGCTTCCAGTCAAACAAGAGACAGCTGAATAACAGTAGGTATTCTACATGGAGCAACTACCTATCGTACCTCCGCAACCCAGTAACTGGGTAATACGATAACCATGGTAAGACTGGTTGTCAGACTTTAGAGCTTCTGGAGTAACATTAACGACTGTCAAAGATCTACAAATGGCAGCCTACCAACGACCAAATAGATCTAGCAAGATGTAGCACATCTATTTAATGTTTATTCGGCATGAAAAGTACCCTATATGTCCTTCTATACTCCTGAAAACGCCCAATGGATAGTCCTAGCATGAAGAATTAGTTAATAAAGTCAGCCACTGTTATAATACTGCAATCTACTTCTGTAAGTATGAATAATTGTAACAGTGCCAAAAGTGATCGTAATGGAAACTAAACAAATGAGGGCAAGGTTAGGAAAACTTCATAAGCTATGGTGTGTCGCAGTACAGTTTTTTCGCACAAGCGTTCATCGCACTTCTGTTTGTTGCACTAGCGTAGTACAGTCAGCATCAAAAGTTGCTGACCACATTCAGATTTTCAAAATCGCTGTACACCGCATTATTACGTATTATTAGGGTGTACAGCGATTTTGAAAATCTGAATGTGGTCAGCAACTTTTGATGCTGACTGTACACTCAAATGCATGGTACTTGGAAGCTCCAGCCGTTTTCAGCATTTACGAATAGTACCATTATAGTCACAACAAATAAATGTCTTTATAAATTCGATTATTAGGACATGAAAGTGAAAAAGTGGAGAACATAGAAGATCGATACAGTATGGAAAACGATAGGCAAAGCCTCAGGCACCACCTAGATATCTATAATTAAGCTCTTTTCCATATCTAATACATAAAGATGTACATCATCTACCATAATACCGCATACCGATTTGAATAGAAACAGTGACTCAGTATCATATGACTAACTATTTAAGATTGTAACTACTTGCCTGTCCGTCAGTATGTTATCATCTTTAGCTGTCAGCAACTCCAACAGTAGCGCTATTCTGTAACATTTACGAGCACACTTTACCTTATAGTAGCCATACACCATCCTGCCTATCGTACGATCGATTTGACACAACTTCAAATCTGTAGAAGTTTAGCCACAAGTTACACTTTTTAGGTTCTTTTCTAGCACCTTTATAAAATTGTAGCTATCGGTCACCAAATAATAGCTAGATCTAGCTATAAAGTTGCTAAGTTAAGTAAGCACTGCTGCCGATTTGCAGTTGTGTCAAATCGATTTGATCACCTATCAAATTGGCATGTCATGCCAATTTGATGGATTCCACGCCCACACACGGTCAATTCTAACTGATCAAATTGGCAGTATCATGCCGATTTGACAAATAGGCAGTATGGCTACCATTGTAGCCATACACAAAAAAGGCAGAGTTCAATTGTGCGTAAGCTAATGAGCTTACGCACAATTGAACTCTGCCTTTTTTTAGCATGGTAAAATCAACAAATGAGTCCTCTCATCCAGGGCAGGGCAGAAAGGACTGACAGACTTGTATTAACTAAAATCCATGGTGTCCTTCAATAGCCCTTAACGTTGGATTCTCAACGAGGCAACGTTATAATTTCAGAAATCCCCACTGACAGAAAACCAATGGAAATTGGTTAACTTTTTTCAGAAATCTACACCTCACCACCAGTTATTATAATTTTGAACAGGATCAATATATACATCAGGCTCGACGACGGAGCCCCGCTGAGTACTCCTATTCTGTCCGAACCTCGGGGTGGGTGCCCTTGACGACGATCATCTTCTTCTGGTTCAAAAGCAAGAAAACAGACAAAATCTGGTTAGTGCTCAAAACAAACAGTAGGTGAATCGTCCGTCAGTTTAAGGCATTTTTGTTTAATAATTTAGAAATGACAAAACATGTGGGGATTGTTTCTTATTTTTCCTAAAATCCCCACTATGCTAATTTTTTGTTTTAAGTGTGGAGATTTCGGGAAAAAATAACAAACCCCGCTGGTGGGGATTCTTCAGTGGGAATTTCTTATATAAACCCTACTTTCGAAAGTGATGTCTAGAGAAGTTATTTTATTGTCTCTTTCAGAAAATCATCATCATCTGCCCGCCTTTTCCTATTGGGGTCTGCTTCCAGTCGAACCAGATGCAGCTGTATATTAGTATTTTATATGGAGCGACTGCCTATCGGACCTCCACAACCCAGTAACTGGGTAGTGCGACACCCCATGGTAAGACTGGTTGTCAGAGTCGAGAACTTCTACTTCTACAAATAACAGCTTTCCGTAACACGGTGAAAACTCGCTGTGACGGATGGTCACCCATCCACAGCCCAATCTCGGCAAACGGTTGTGTGGCTGTAATTATTGAGCTCTTGAGCTTGCCTCCTTCAGAATCAGTAATGATTTTCTTTAAGAGGAAAGTATAGCGGCGGCCATTTCAAAAAATAGGTACCTATTTAGAAAAACTCGTGCTGTCGCTCTCCTCACCTTCCCGACCCCCCGATCGTGCGATAGAGAGCGTTTCAGCTCGCGACTGACTAAGTATTTTTTTATAATTATGAAATTTGTCTCTCTGGAGAAAACGTTTTTCACATACTAAATCACGACCAATCTCTTAGATTCTGGCGTCAATCGTTTCAGCATATTATATTCTAGGTTTTTAGGTAAATCTTTTTTTTCTAAAACTTCTTTGTTTTTAAAATACAAAGGTTTTACTTCAAAGAAGATTTTGTCATAAAAATAGTAACTCTTAGGCGCCTGTAACTTTCAAACTATTATAAATTTTGAAAAAAAGAAAACCTATAAACCTAGTTTTTTACTGTGACAGAAGCATTCTAAAAAATCATTGAGATAGGATACCATCTATGGGCAGGAAAACGTTTTCTCTTTTAGTATGGGCGAGCGCTCGGTAGACGATTGTCTTAAGTAAATGAGTTCCATTGTGGTGTCGCTTTGTGTGAAGTCAGCTCATGAACGTTACAGAATAGCACTACTGTTTGTACTAGGCGGTTAATTCTTGGGATTTCTGGTCTTATATTGTGATGGGAGGCCCTAGTAACTATCTGGAATTAGTCATGGCTGAAAATGTGGGTATCGTTGCTAAAAATACAAGTTAACTTTGAATTTTATGAGGTCAATGGCTCCACAATTGGAGATACATACGCCTACACATCAATCTATGCAAAACCAGTTTGTCTTGGACTCGCTTTATTATAATCTTTCTGAACATTGAACGGTAAGCTTATACTAGTTATGTATAGCCGTGTGTACGTAACTGTTGCCTATGGATTTTCAATACTAACGAATTTAAAAAAAAATGTGCGTTTACGACTACGGAAATCTATAGTTATGAAAATAATATCGGCATGAGATTTCATATTTTATTCAAAGTGACAAACCATTGCTATTATTTTCTCATCAAACTTTAAAAATTAAGAGAATAAAATGTATTCTGCAAAAGTCTATTCAAATAATTATGGTAATGGTAATGTTGTCGTACTAAAAATGTCTTTTTTCCTCATACAAAGAGGACTGCTGTGTGTTGATATCAATTTCGGGCCCATAAAAGCGTAAAATCACTAAGATTCCTTTTCACCTTGGTTCAAAAGACATGACAACTCTTAATTTCCATCCAAATGTCAGAAAAAAAACAAAAAAAAAAACCAAAACCACCAAATCGACCAAAATTCCGCAATCTTGCCATCTATTTCAACCATTCTTAAATTCTTTCTACCGCACAGGTATACGTCTCGCACTCGACCGTTTTATATTTTTACCTCGAGTATGGGCCATGTGCTGTATACACGGTGCTACATCAAAGAACAAAAGAATTAGCTTCGTGTTAAAAGTAAAAATAAAATGTAGATACAGCGTGTTGCTTTTTCGAAGTGTCGGGTTTAGGTAAAGGGTTGTCTTTTAAGGTTGTTTTGGGATTTATTTGGAGGTTAGAGTAGATTTTGGTTGGTGTTATAATATAATACTAGTTATGTAATAAATATGTATTACGTACGCTATACATTATTGAACAGGTCCCTCGTAGAACTGACAAAGAAAAAATCTCTTCGAACGTCTCTTATGAACCGACGACGTCGTGAGAGTCGCGGGCAACCGTGGTGATCACCACGGTTGCCCGCGACTCTCAAGACGTACTATAATACTAAGGGATATTTATTTATTTATTTAAACTTTATGCACAAGTTACAAAAACATGTACAAAGGCGGACTTAATGCCTTGGGCATTATCTCCCAGTCTACCTTAGGGTGATGCAGAGACAAAGACAAAGTAGGTGCAACTTATAAGACAATTACTAAATATGGAAATGAATATAAATGCGTTGTTCCGCAGAGGACTTCCTCCAGATGATGACGATGAATGGACCAAATGATGTTTATCGGGTTACTTTATTTGCACATAAATAAAGTAATAATAATACTAGAACTAAAAAAAAAACTAAAGCTACGGATAATTTTAATCTACTAGAAAGCAGAGTTAGTTATCTGTGAGCTTAGGATGCACACAACAAAACAACAACTACCGGATAGTAACCAAACACAAAACACACCTGGTTGTAAGATTACATTATTTTCATTAGAGAATAAAGAACATGGGCTACTTCTAATGATTCCGACAAAAAAACGGGTAATTTCCTTCCTCTGTTATTATTGGTGGATTTCACTGGAAATCCAAAAACTTTGGATTGCCGGTGAAATCCGTAAACAAAGCTTTGACAATAAAGCTTTGGAATGTAGAACTAGATCCCTTGAAAAAACCGTCCATCATCATCTTCATCCATCTCAACATCCTCATATCCGCTACATACAATCGTTTCTCGTCCATCTTTTTCACTCTCTAACCAAAAACCATCCGTCACGTTTTAAATCTACGTGCATAAAACTCCGTATATGTATAATAATTTACCAAGAAAATCTGATCCCCTTAAAGCCACAAGTACGTCACAATATAAAATCTGAAACTTGTCATTGTATTCACTAATGAGCTGAGCGACAGTTTCCAAACAATATGGCTGGCAGTGAGCCAGAAATGAGTACGACAGACTATGAAGCATCAAAATTATGCCAAAATCTGTAGAATTATTCTGTACTGGCTGTTTCAAGGGGGGAAAATATCCAAAGGGAAGAAAATACCTGAATAAACGGTATCTTGTTGTGTTATTCCAGACTAAACTAAACTATATCTAACAATCATCCAAGCTTTCGCATTTATAAATAATATTTTTTTTTTTACCATGACCCTTGAGCGGAAAGGGCAACTCAAGAAACAGGGTGGGTATAGTGTAAATTGAATAGAAAATAAAAACCTCCTCTAGTGTACGAATTAGGGAGTAATTTTACCCATCACTCGTTTCTTTACTCTCGTAATAAGACAACCTCTAGAGCCCCGGGGCACAACTTTGTGCCACCAAAACCTGACCGATTTTAAGACTTATTTTTCCAAAAATACAGTTTAAAATCGTTCGGGGTTTGGTGGCACAAAATTGTGCCATTGGGGCGCTTTGGGGTCCTAGAGGTTAAGTAGATGGCCTACCAATGCGTCTTAAAGCGAGAGTTATTCCCGTGTGGGAACGAGAGTCCGCTAGACTACTTTTATAGCTATGTCTCTTTCCACAGTGGAATCACTCTCGCTATAAGACGTCATGGTAGGCCACCAGGGGGGGTATTACAACGTCTTAAAACCAGGCTTGTTCCGGCGAGTGAAAGAGACAGAGCTATACAAGTCGTCTAGAGCCATCTCGTTCACTCACTGGAACAAGCCTGGTTTTTTTTAAGACGTTGTAATACCCCCCCAGGTCATAAAAGCACGCCGGTTACTAGTGCTACGCATTCGACCTTTCTGCAGAACCTTACAAATAAGGTCAGTGTAGGTTTTCCATTGACCATAAATTCGAGATTTCACACTACAGTGTTCGTTCCTTACATTCAAATTCTTCCATTCACCTTTCAATAGCTAAGTTTTATTCAAACCCCTGCCAAGTTTTATTTGCTCCCTTTTCCTTTGAAACAAATGTGAACCACTTTAGATTTATTTTAGGGCTCAGTGTAACGATTTGCTTTAGCCATTCATTATTGGTTTCGGATTTTCTCTGAACCGATATTGCTTTTCATCTTTTCATACGAACTTTCAGAAATCGTCAGGAGATAAAACAAACATCTCGCCACATCAGGCTTGAAATGGTCGCACTGCTGGGACACAGGCCTCCTCTCTGTGAAAGGAAGTGGGCCATAATCCACTACGCGGTGCGGGTTGGTAAATGTCACATGTCATGTCTTCGAATTTTTTGTTCTTGGATATGACGGTTACCTTACGATATATTCTTCACCGTTTTGAGAGCAGTGGCGATGAAATAAATTACACCAAAGTAATGCATCTGGCTGGGTTCGAGCCCACGACGTACCACCGGGCCACCACTGCTCGCAATTGACTGCTGAGAGCCATAGGTCCTGGAAGATTCTTCTATGTTAGAAATAGATATAGAAGAAGTGCTCAAATGTGATACGTGCAGGTAACAAAGACATAGCCACAGTCTTTAACAGGACTTTATATCAGAAACAAGAACATTTTAAAGTCTAATACATAATAATTATGACAATCTATGCATTATGAATCAACACGCCTACAGTCTATGAGATCACAACCATATCATTATGTTTCACACAATTATGACATTTATGTGAACACTCAAAATTGTTGTAAATTTTAAGATGTTCGTAGATCATAAATAATGATGGCTAATTTGTGAATGAGAACATTGCAGGTACAACCGAAGTGAATCATTATTTTTTGCAAATCCTATTGATAGATTTTAAGACATTTTTTATGGCAATTTGGCAAAACGTTTTCGCATAACGATGCTTTGTCATATCATAAAGTATAGGTTGGCCTATCATTTGTTTGGTCTAATTTTAAGTCTCGAAACTTGGGGGCGGGACTCGAGAATCGCTAGGTTCGAAGGAGACGGCGAGGTATCAGGGTTGTTTTCAATTTCCATACGCTAGGAATTTCTCCTGTGTCGTGATTGCATTTACAAACAAATTAAACTCTCACACACAAAAACACACAGACCTGGAACAACTTCTTGTAGGTCGTACAAATACTTGTTTCCTGAAGGAATTAAACCCGCTACACGCTGCACAGCAGTCCATTCGCCACAGCGCTAACAGTGCAAACACACTTTCAAAATAAAATACGTTTCCCAAAAAGATGTCTTTTCAATTCAACATTATTCAGAATAGGATATTAATGCATGATCGCCTGGACGTTGTAAGGGCCAATTGGACCTACCTGGACCCTTCAGGGGTTGGGTCCAAAAGGGTCGAACGACGATCGGTTAACGACCTGTCACTACACGATGCGAATCCGATATTTTGTAACGGCCCATATTTTATTAACTTGTTCGCGAAATGGTTTGAAAAAAATGATTGAGTGATCGATTTAAGAATTTAGTTCAAATTAAGGGGCTCTCTGTGACGTATACTAATAAACTAGGTCGTGGCGCACGGTTATTCGTTACTCAGCCGTCGGCCTAGACGGACGTGCGTGCGGCACGACCACTTGGAAATCCAGTGTTTGTTTTACTTACCCCTGTGACGCCGTACTGGGACGTCACAAGTGGCGACGAGTCTACGGGTAAGCACCTGATCTATCATAATAATTATTATGGGAAGGAAAGGATAAGAAATGTGCGTAAACTCGAAGGTAGGTACATTGCAAAAAAAAAAAAAGACGTACATAAACAAATAATTTAAATGAACTTTGCATATCTAATTAGTTACCTATTTTAGATTAAGATATATACTACATTTTGTTTTGTTTGTCTGTTAGACCGTACGACGATTATGATATACAAATTGTAATGTACCCGGGGCACGAAGATGTTATCAAATCATAATATTATGATACCTACGCATTCCAAAAGAATGATTAATTCCTAATTCCTATTCCATAATAATTCCAGTAGTAGGTTGATCGATAACCGGTACTAAAGAGTTTGTTACTTTTAAGCACTAAAAGTAATAGATAAACCGTAATTTAGTTAAAATGTCAATGACAATATATAAAAAAAAAAAGAAGATACCTACGGGTATTAGTGTTGGGAATAGGTGTGGGACTGCCTACATTGTTATATCACAATCTAAAAATGAACATAATTTGTTCGCAAGTAAACAAAGTTTATACAGACGTTAAGTCCTACTTATAGTATAATAAAGAGAATACCCCAAAAAAAAAAAAAAAAAAAAAAAAAAAAAAAAAAAAAAAAAAAAAAAAAAAAAAAAAAAACTCAACTAACATTTCTAAGATGGAAAAAGGTACCCACCCTAATCATAATATTAGATTTGACTGCCTCGGTCTAGCAGTTGCAAGCGTAACTGTTAAGTTTGGGGTCCCGGGTTCAATTCTCGGGTCGAGCAGTGTTGTTGACTATTCCATTAGGAATTCTCAGTAGCATGGAGTCTGGATTTAAACTGGGTGACGTATATGTTACAGTTGTGACGTATATGTACTTACTTAGTAGTGTCTGCGGGGTGGTATTCTCGAAACTAAAGTATTTATCTTGGGTAGTATGAACCAATTTTGTCGGTGGATACTATCATGATTTTGATTCCAAATTCTTTGGAAATTATATATGAAGCAGTAAACAAATTTGGGTGGTACCTACTTAAGTGAATCAAAGAAATCAAAAGTAACAATGGGGTCTGAAAGTAGTAAACTGACATGATAATGTCAGTTGGTGCTAACGAAATGTGAATCAAAGAATCACAAAAGTAGCAGTGTAGGTAGTGTTACATTTAAATACCTAAGTAGTAAACTGACATAATTTGTCAGTTGGTACTAACAATAAAAAAATGTGAATCAATGGAATCACAAAAGTAACAATGTAGTGTTACATTTAAGTACCCAAGTAGTAAACTGACATAGTGTTCAGTTGGTACTAACAATAAAATTTAATGTGAATCAATGGAATCACAAAAGTAACAATATAGTGTTACATTTAAATACCTAAGTAGTAAACTGACATAATTTGTCAGTTGGTACTAACAATAAAATTTAATGTGAATCAATGGAATCACAAAAAGTAACAACATAATGTTACATTTGGGTACATTAAGTAGTAAACTGACATGATTTGTCAGTTGGTACTAACAATAAAAAAATGTGAATCAATGGAATCACAAAAGTAACAATGTAGTGTTACATTTAAATACCTAAGTAGTAAACTGACATAATTTGTCAGTTCGTACTAACAATAAAATTTAATGTGAATCAATGGAATCACAAAAATAACAATGTAATGTTACATTTAGGTACATTAAGTAGTAAACTGACATAATTTGTCAGTTGGTACTAGCAAGCAAAAAAAAAAAAAAAGTAGTAAACTGATGTGGATCTGTCGGTTGGTACTAAAAAGTACCTGGTTGTTGTTATAGGTCACCCGAAATGTCACATATTTCACCTTTGAAGGGTTTAAAAGAAAAAAAAAAGAGAAAAAAGAGGAACAAAGCAAGACCAAAAAAAAAAAAAAAAAGCAGTAAAAGTACAGTCTGATACAGGTATTGAATCAGTCACCTAAATCTATAACCAATAAATATAAAAGCTCTAAAAAATCAAATCAAAGAGCATAATTATTCTTAATGAGTTGGTGAACAAAGTGGACTTGCTGACTCTCAACAACACTCGGTGTTGCTGACTCTCGGCAACACTCGATGTTCGGTTCCTATCAGAGGGAACCTAGTGCAGTTTCCTTCAGCTTCAGGCAACGGAGGACCCGTTCCAAGCTGTTAGTGCTCAGGACTGTATCACCAATACCTGACGTTATACGAAAGAATAACATGCGGTAGCAATAGTTTTATTTCTTATAATCATGATGAGTGTTCGTCAGTTATGTTTTCTAACAGTAAACATAGGTAGAGGGCTTGGTGGTTTAATAGGTAATCAAATGAGTTATTGTAAATACTCAAAATTATTGTATGCCCGGTTCAAATTACAAACAGATAACCCAACTAGCAAAACAGTCTCAGAACTCGCACTTTCTAAGAGTAGTACCTAGACTTAATGCGCTCTTATATTTGTTTTGATCATACCATCGATCCTATGTCACTTTTGGACAGGCCGGTATGGGCTCAGGAATGCTCAGTCTCATAACCAAGTCTCATATATGTATATAGGAGCATTTACTAAGACTAGTTGCACTTGAAAAAAAAAACTTGCTCTCGGTATCGGTATTTTCGTTCGTTTGATTTTATATTAGACTTGCTAAATGCTATTGTAAGATGTCAGACTAATATCAGCATAGCATAAGAGTACTGTGAGTATGTGCATTTCTGATCTTGTCTGGAACTAATATGAGATCAATGCCGCTGGATGAGTGTGATATTGGAGTGATTTTAGTTCAACATATTTTATATTTGCAATACAAAAGGCAAGACCCATATAAGAGCGTTTGATCTTTGATCGATTTTGGGAATAATTAATTTTAATGGTTTTAAGAGTAATTTTGCGGGCCATATTTTATTTTAAGTTTTAAAAATAGTTATAATGGGTTACAAAAACTGGAAAAGATTTATGAAAACTTTAAAGAAACTAAAACTACAGGAGGAAAATTGTAAAGAAGTACAATGAAACCCTAATTTATTCCAATATGGAGTTATCTTTAGTATAAGTACCGAATGCTAAAATTAGAGTAAACAATCTTACATTGGTTTTATAGTGCGCTTGTAAAATGCAGCTATACTAATGGCGACACTATCAATATAAATTGACAAATAAAATAATTAAACGAAAACAGAAAATACCTTATTTAACAAGGCGCATGAATTTTAAAGTATAAATCGAAGTCTAATTAACAGTAAATAATAAATTCCAATACGAATATTTATCTTATAACTACTTTTACTCTTATACTAAAGTTACGGCACTTTTCAAGTTACGGCACTGCCCAAATCCAGGCTTACATTATATAGGAGTGATGTAAGAGCAACAAAACAGTAGTCTTGAGATAGTTGTAAGCCTAGTTTTTGCTGGTTGGGAATGACATCACTCACTAAAAATGTGTGTTGTTCCAATTTATTGGAAATAGTTCCAAGATTAGTAAACAAGACATAACTCACTGTACATAGTGTACTTAAATACCAAAGTTGTTGAAATTAGATTATAATAAAATTATTTTGTGTGTTTTTCAATATTTTGAAAAATGTCTGATAGAAAAACAGTTAGACATGCTGAATAAGCATGTACATTTTTTGGCAAGTCATATAGCGACAAACTAAAGTCTGACAACCAGGGGTATCGTATTACCCAGTAACTGGGTTGTGGAGGTCCGATAAGCAGTCGTTTCAGCGTCTGGTTGACTGGAAGCCGACCCCAGTATAGTTGGGAAAAGGCTAGACTGGTGAAGATTTACTCGGACATAAGTAATATGTTTTCATCGTGTTCACATATTTATAGTAGGAGTAATGGTAGTACCTATTAGCTGTAGTATCAGTAGTGCAAAGAAGGATCCATGTGTCGCCATGGAGGATTCTCAATCACAAGGTGAGACTACTGGTAGTAGGTTATTTTGCCTGGTGATGGCATCTATTCTGGCTCACTCCAGATAATAGTCCTTTAAACTAGTCAGTAGGACAACAGAAGATACCAGTCGAAATTTAACATCCACAAGTAACAGTGTATCCTCTAGCAAAAACCTAATTCGTTAAAAAAAGAGCTAGATAAGCATGTGTGTGCTTATAGACCCCCTAACTAGCAAACTTTTTCCTAATTTAAATCAATAATGGAAGATGTTCTGGCTAAGGTTTCAGTAAGCAATAAAACAGCAATTAATTGTGGTGATTTAAATGTCAATATTTTGGAAAAAAAAACTGTAATAGTAGTAGGTTATTAAATCTTTTTAAATAACAAATTTCTTTGCAGAACCTACTAGAGTTACTCAAACATGTGCTACTTGTATTGATAATGTTTTCTGAAATTGTGATTATTTTGATAAAACCATAGTAAGTTGTTTGCCGTCGGATCACAGTGGACAGACGGTAACTTCTAAGTGTAGCAAAATTGAGCAACAAGATCAGATTAAAATATTTAGACCAATAACGACAAATACTTAAATTAAATAGATTTAATAGTTCCTTAGACAACAAGTTAAGTGTAATAAGTCCTAATATAGACGAAATGAATGACAATCAATAAGAATATTTATTTTCAATAGTTCAGTGAATTAAAAATGAAAAGAAAACAAGGAATAGTTGCCCGAAATTTATATTTAGTGACTGGACAACTAGAGGTACTAGGAAAAGTAGGGAAAGCCTTTTTTCAACCTTATGGCCTTAAGCCTTACATTAATACTGAAATTTTTAGCAAGCATGTCGCTACCTATTCCAAAATTTAAGATATTACTTTAGAATATTCCAGACATCAGAACTCCAGACAGGACCCACGGTGACTTTTGTTGAGAGGATGTTGGAGTTGGCGATGAAAGCGTGTCTACGTGCCAATTATATGTATGGTGGGCTAAAATTGATGCGACGCCGAAAAATTTGTTAAATGTTGCAAGGGTTGTATTTTGGTAAGCGTCGTAAGTATGTCCTCACAGGCTTGGGTAGATATCGAAATAGATTTTTCGCCTCACACGCTCGGAGGGATTCTGTTTCTCATTCGGAATCTGGGCGCGGGGCGCCACTTTGCGCGCTGGGGCGCAAATTGTCTTTTAGTGTTCGAACACGCCTTGTGCTAAATTGTTTTCTGCACTGACAGGTGAGCCGCACTGCATTTCCTCGCTTACTGAGGTGGGGATTTGTGTGCTGCGCTCGGCGGCAAGATTTGGTACACCAGTTAGTATCTCAGAGATATAATACCATCCCAGACAAAGATGCTAATCCTTTTATTTCAGAATTTAGGTACAAAGATAAAATAACGAATGAAAAGGGGAAAGAGTATGAGGACAGAAATAGGAAAGCCGCAAATATGAATATAGAAATTGGTGAAAAAGTATTTGGAAAGAATATGGTGAAGGAATATAATCCACCTCAAATGGGTGGAGGGACAATGGAAAGTGTGCGAAGATACTAAAATTCTGAGTCCGAAAAAACAAGCGAGTTAGGTCAGATACTGATTAGATTTTAATTTCTATTTAAGGCCTAGATTTGTAATTTAGAAAATTGTAACTTAAATTCAAAATGCTCATATTTGTATAAAATCTGAATTTTGGACATGTTCGTCATTTAATGTCTTCCTGTCATACGTAATGTGTTCTATCACGATAATTTACCTACTTGTACTCTGTAAAAATATGATTTTGTAAACAACTAATACCCATTTCAAAAGAGTAACCATGGAGTTTCTTGCCGGTTCTTCTCCATGGAATCTACTAACGCGAACCGTGCACGACAATACAATAATTGTGATTTTGTTAAGAAAGGAGAGGTGTGACGTATACTAATAAACTAGGTCGTGGCGCACGGTTATTCGTTACTCAGCCGTCGGCCTAGACGGACGTGCGTGCGGCACGACCACTTGGAAATCCAGTGTTTGTTTTACTTACCCCTGTGACGCCGTACTGGGACGTCACACTCTCAAACATCTGTTTACCAAAAAAAACTAGTTATGTTTGTAATACTGGGTCTTTCGGAATTTTTTAATTTTTTATTATTCCTGAAAGCACAGACATCAAACTACTCAAAATACTCTTTCTTTGAAGATTTTCAGCCTTTTTACAAAAGAAGAAGGCTAGAAGGTTCTTGTTCGATTGGTAATTTTTTACAGATTTTGGGTCGGTTGATATGCTAGCGTCTATATCATCATAAATGACAGCTTTATAAATCACTAACAAACCATAGATATCCTAATGTAATTTGTTGTAGTTGTAATGATTTTAGGTTTGTATTTTTTTTGTACTCGTAAAATTAGCAATTTTTCGGGTGCTCATTTACCTCAGAAATACTTAAAAATTGATGTGAATAGTTAGTTGATATTAACTCAAAATCATTTACTAGAAAGCATAGTCATACAACAATCAATACAAACAAAGAACATCAACTAAATAACACTCGTTTATCACCCAAAATTATATAAAAAACTATTCAAACATCTGTTGAATAAAAAATTAACAAAACAGTCTTGTGTTCAGTAGACTATTAAACGATTAAATCATATGTGTATATTACAACAACAGCTATGACAAATCAAAATAAAGCTGATCTTGTGTAAAATATTTTGTCACTTAGGTACACTAAAATTTTTATAGAAAAAATAAGTACTATGTGCCTTTTATGTTCCCACTGCTGGGCCACAGGCCTCCTCTCTGTGGAAATGAGTGGGCTTTAATCCACTTAGTGCCGGGGTGGTGATGAAACTTTCTTGTTTTAAAAAGTTTCCAATTCTCCTTCCATAGGACCTGCTAGAACTTTCGCAAGAAATAAGCAATAAGTACTTACATTTATACCTTAATTATTTAAATAATTAACATTTTATTTTATTTTAAGACAGTTTGGCGTTTCACCACTATCTCACTCACACCTGATGGTAAGCAAAGATAGTTAGATAGTGTTCATTCTTGACTTGAAGACCCCAAGGTTATAGCTATCCTATCAGGAAACGCAGAACCTGGCAGGAAATTCCACTGTTCGTAATTATAATCTAGATAAAAAACCCTACCACACTTTTCTCAGCGTCTATTGGATAACTGTTTAAGAAATCTATGGCGTTCACAAAATACATACTTCAATTTACATAATAAAGTAGGTTAAAAATCCAACCACCCTGTATGTCCCGGGCCCCCAATAAAGTAGAGTTAGCTGCGCGGACGCACCGAAATCGTTCATCGAACTCGGCACATCTGTTTCTTTGTGCACGCGCCCGAACGTTCCCGAACGCCCGACAGACTGTCTCGAGTGCTCCCGAAGGCTCCTTACTTTATTACTTGAACTTTTTACTATCAAACTTTTATATTTTACTCAATTCTGTGTCCTCGAGCGAAGACAGCGAATAGGCAAACGTTACGCGGTTAAAGGACGCCCACAGGATAGTTTTTTGTAGTCCCTTCCCCCACCCAGGGCGGGACGGAAGCTGTACTGACTAAAATCCACGATGTCCTTCAATAGACCTTTATGTTCCAGGGTCACGGTTATTTGATAGCACAGTCCTGCGACTCCGTCCTCTGACCTGGTGGAGCGACGTTCTTCGCAAGGTGGTCGGTAACAGCTAGAGATAATTATATTCCTTTCAGATTGCACGCCATTTTACTCAATCACCGACTACTCGAGTAGTCCAATCCAATTTGTCCACTGTAGCATTGGACTGGTAGGTTAATGATGATGATGATGATTCGATTCTTTCTAGTTTTTTCCAACGTTACTATTTTGATGTCAGCCTATCTGATT
The DNA here is from genome assembly GCA_954870645.1 of Agrotis clavis. Lineage (NCBI taxonomy): Eukaryota > Metazoa > Arthropoda > Insecta > Lepidoptera > Noctuidae > Agrotis > Agrotis clavis. The sequence continues at coordinate 3,387,642 of OX940943.1, forward strand.
TCCACATCCCAGTTACTGTGTTACACGATAGATACCTCTTATTGGCATAACAAGATCATCAAATAACATATTTTTCACATAGAAGCTATGCCAGATTGAAAATTCTCGCCACCTACTACATGTAATCCTTAGATACTCCTTTTTTCTTTAGATATTGGGCAGATGTAAACTTTTATAGGTAAGTTAGCTACCCAAGGTGTGCCAAACAAGAAATACCCGAGTAACATTTCAGCTAAGGTAAAGTCTAAAATTGACCCATTTATATTCGAAAAATGAGCTAATTTATCTTGTTGTTCATTATTTTAAACCACCATAATGTTCCTTTAAACTAATAACAGTCAATAAGTTCATAACTTAGTTTGAACGAATGGTTTTCGTGACAAAAATTGTCACAATCAGGGTATTTACCTAACATTATAGTGATCTTATTTCCTAGTTATTAGCGTAAATCAGTGACAAGTGGTTAGACCTATTTATAAGACCTATTTATCAGAAGATCAACTAACTGGTAAACTACTGGTAATAACTGTTTGTTTGTCACATAATTCTCCAAACAGCGTGTTTATATGACTCCATTCAATTTAGTTAGCTGTCAAATTGTCATGTTGTTTATTTAATAAGCTGATGGTGTTTTAGTTAAATGACTACATCCGTTTGGGGTGAAGCTCGTTTTATCTAAAATAGTAATATGGGAATTTACGTTTCATATTCATAATAACCGTTAAGATAATAATTTGGTGGTGGTTTGACCCCGGAACGTAAAGTGCCATTGAAGGACACCGTGGATTTTAGCCATTACAAGTCTGACAGCTCTCCTGCCCTGACCTGACCTGGTTGGCAAGACTTATTTGATGATTTTATCACGAAAAAAAAAGGTTAATAATTTATTTGTAGTTCGTCGGGCGGTTAAATCACCAAAAATGAGTCTTCAGTGGTGCTGAAGGGACTGTCAGTCTTTTCAGCAGCTCCTTGCGTTTCAGGGTCACTGTTACCAAACAACCAGCCAAACTGCTCTGGTTATAACAGTTAAAACTACTAAACTATCACAACTTTGAAGCTGGATCACTGCTGCTGAACCAATCATGAACATTCACAAATATTTCCCGTTTTTCTGATGACGACACATGATTTATAAATCTAAGTTCTAACTATAACATTAATGCGAAAGTCTGGAAGGAAGTATAGTTGTTTGTTAGTGTTACTCAATCACGTCACAACTACTTACTGAATGGATCTTGATGAAATGCACCACGCAAACCACCTAGCGTTTTTTTTTTAGCGTGATAAAATCATCAAATGAGTCCTCCCACCCCTTACTGTCAGACTTGTACTGACTAAAATCCACGGTGTCCTTCAATAGCCCTTTATGTTCCGGGGTCACGGTGAGGAAATAAATCCAGCGACCCCGGCCAGGCTTTGGCCCTCTGAGAGGGGGCCCCGGCATTTTTGCTGACGCTCTTTTAGGCGCGCGTAAAACACGATGCGCCGTCGACCCGGGCATGGTCCATGGTCGGAGAGCGAGTTGCCCTTTACCCGCTGTCCGCATGCCCGCGACAAACCACCTAGCCTAGCCTAGGTCAGAAATGACAAAGACAAAGCACGACGGAGCTTACCTGAAAGAAGCCTCTTCACTCTAACATTGAAGTTATCCAGGATACGTCGATATTATTTCCACAAGTTAATTCTACAAATGAACACCATTTAACTCCCGACCGCGCCCCACCCTGTATACGGGGCCCCAATAAAACGTCCGTGCCTAAACCGTTCATCGAACACCAGACATCTGTTGCCACGCTGCGCACGCGCCACTCGCTCATTCATCGCTACGTTTTTGTTGTTTTAAAATATCCTCCTCTTTGTCCTTCAAGCTGTCTTCGTTGGGGAGTGGGCAGGGAAGGTAGTTTTATAATTATTGTTAAGTGAATTCAGCTGTTTTTTATTATGAAGATTTTTTTGGATGGTCAAAGTTTGTTGATGTTCTAGAAAATGTAAAAAAAAATATACCTATTGGGATAAGGCCTTAGCATAAAAAGCGATACCTGGATAGATCATTGCCTGAATGCGATGGGGATTATGAATTTTGAACTTTCACGCTATCGCGTATTGCGAGCTTATTATATTATTACAAAAATGTTTCTTAAGGTGCTCCCACACAGCAGTTATATAACGTTAGAGACTGACTCTTTTAAACAATTATAACAAAAGTTATAAATTGTTACAAATTATAATAAATTATTATTGAAGTTATACAACTTCATTTAACAAAATGTTTTACAACTGATTACAATATGATATAACAAAATATAACTTTTGTTGTATAACATCATCATTCCTCGAAAGACAAACCCAAACTGATTGAACATAATGTTATACGATGTTATACAAAAAGTTTAACCAATGTGGGAGCGTTTATAACATATAAAATTTCTTAACATGTTGTAGAGTATTGTTACACGCTATTATAAATGTTATCGTGTTACAAAATGTTGTATAACGTTATATAACTGCTGTGAGGGAGCACATTTAGGACTAACAGAAAAAGTTTAAAACCTAATATACCTACTCGTATTTCAAACAAGACCTAGATAATTATAATACTTGATTGATTTAATATAAAAGAGACGGATATTCCATCCTGCGATTCAAAAATGGTCAATTTAGCAACTTTGGCAATATAAATGTTAAAAAATGAATCTTCTCTAAAAAATTATCGTGTTTTCTAACAAATACAATGTTATAGATATAAAAATTTAGATATAAACCGAAACATGGAATATTCTACTCTATTATTCAAGCAATACAGTATTTACTGTATTGCTTGATTGATTGATAATTGATGAAGAACAATTTACGCAACATTGATATTAGTACCGCTGCTAATGTTGCCATTTTAGATCCCCTGCACTTTGAACAAATCAGATTCTGAACGATGTTATCAACAACAGCTTGATGAACGAGTTTCCTCTCGAGATTATCTATTCTATTCTATTTATACGTAAACGAGAATGAAATAATGAATGAAAACAGCGGAAGACATCAACTAACGCACAGCTGTTTTGTAGCTACGTCCCACACAGACATACCTACATAATTATGTAGATGATACAGCTACTAAAGTAATGCTTATTAATGATTGTAACATGATTTAAATGGATAATTGTATTGTCTAACAATAATACGGTATGCACTACCTACGTCTTTTTTTATTTGGGCTAAGAAGTATTGATATATTATGTACTAATGACAATATGTTTCTATATCTACGACTTATGTATTAAGTACTTACTTTTGCTCGCAGCTTGGCTCCTGTTATTTTGGAATTCGACAATCAATTCAGAGACCCGTGGCGCCATCTATTATCATAAGAACGCAGTTTTTTCATTAAGAGCGCTTATTCTGAAAGTTGGCAACTTCGCAAATGGCTGTCAAATATTTACAAGTTTTAATTAAATTGTCAAATTTTCTTACTGTATGAAAATAAGAAATATGACTCTGTAGTGCACTAAAAAATTGATAAAGGAATGCAATTAAAACACTGAATTTATTGTTGTAACTGGTTGTAACCATTTCAGGTGTTTATAAGGCATTTGTAAATGTCCCAGATGCTTTTTTTACATCTGAAACTATAATATATATTCGATGTTACGATATTAATTATTGCATTCCCTTATTTAATTAGAATTTCACTTATGTTCCTTTTTTTACACTTTTTCGACTATAGGTCCCTTCTTTGTCACCGTACCGCTGCATCGCACAATTGTGCATTCGAACTATTAGTCACAATACTGTTTTGTCGCACAACCGTCAATCGCACATCAGTTTGTCGAACTCGCGTAATAACACGCGAAACATGGGGTATAGTATTAGCCAGTAACGGAGTTGTAGAGGTCAGATATTTAAGCAGTCAGTAGTCGCTCCGTGTAAAATATTGAAAAATAAAGCTGCAGCTGCATCCAGTTTAACTGGAAGACAATCCCTACATTGGTGGGAAAATGCTAGGCACATAATAATAAACCTCTTCTTCATACCGTTTTGCCAACATTAATTTTTCTGTGCAATCAAATCGTCACCCTTGCAGGTCTAAAATGATTTATCTCTCGACAAACATTTGAGAGCACCCGGCAACAACACCATTGACAGATCTATAAAGCGACAGACCACCATAAAGTACAAACGATTAATATTTAAAACAGCTGACGAAATGCAAATGGCGTCGAGTTAGGGACGGTAGCCATCTTTGTGACGTCAGTGTGGCCGCTGTGTTTGATGTACAGGGTTTTGTTGTCGGGATTATTTGAGTTTGATTAGGATTAGGTATTTGATTAATTAATAATTATTGACATCGTGAGGGTCGCGGGCAACAGATGGATGCAAGTGGCGAATTGTCATTCGTCGTGGCGGTATCCTTATACCGCCACGACGAACCCCTCGAACGAGGAAGACGTCCTCTGCTGAACATAGGCCTGCCCCTTGGCAGGCCTATGTTCAGCAGAGGACGTCTTCCGGCTGATGATGATGATGAATAAATGATATTTATTTTGTAAGTTGGTTAACACTTCTACACGTCACAACCAATACTTTTTAAAGCTAGATGAGGCCGGTGTTTCGTACCTGACTACTCTGAGAAGAAACAGCCGAAACAAACTCAGAGGTCAGGTCAGCTCAGGTCATACGAGGACCATGCGGGTGTCTGAGAATAATAATTATTATAGAAAGATGCCATGATAATTTTGAAACTGCAGGACAAAATTCAAAAAGTAAATTGTTGGATACGCTTTTGTTGAACTAATTACAGGATTGATCGTATTGGGAGTAGTTCCATATTTATAAAGTACTGACACTCAGCTGCATTTAGTCAGACCAGAAGCCGACCCGAATATAGTTGCGAAAAGGCTAGCCTAGGCAGATGATAGTAGTGATAACTTTAACCAAAAAATGTTTTTACAATTTATGGGATCAGTAAACTCATTGCTTATGTAGAGATTCACATGGCTTATGTAGAGATCTCGACTTCAACATTATTGCAATCTGTCGTGAAGATAGTTTATGCAACTGCGTCCGCTCAGCTAATAGCTTCCACGTTGGTCTTAACAATGCTGTTCCTATTACGATCTACTGCGGACATCCTTTGCTTCCTCTCCGACATTTGTCATACTTTCAAGGCTCAATGTGTTGCCCGTTCTCATCTCATTATTATTGTTCTTAGATAGGCAGTATGCAGTTTCAATGGCTTATTCTAAAGTGTGGTCAATAAATTAAATAATTTACTGTCTTTGTATTAGATTGCATTCAAGGGTTTAAAGTTCGTGCCTTACTTATTACAGCCGTACATGCCAATCTACCGAGATAAGCCGCGGTTGCCGAGTTTCGTCTGTGGATGGGTGATCATCTGTCATAGAGAGTTTCCTCGGTGCCTCAGAAAGCACGCAAAGTCGTCAATACTGATATTCTACTGCATCCGGTTTGACTGGAAGCCGACCTCAATAAAGTTGGGAAAAGGCTAGGTAGATGATGATTCCAGGATTATAAGTGTGACTAAGAAAGTAATGAGCATAAATGTTGAAGGATGGAGAGTAAGAAGAAGGCCATAGAAAATTTGAATGGATTGTGTGAGGAGTGTTAAGAAAGAAAAAGTAGTAAAGATATCTCTTGGTAAGACTAGTTGTCAGTCTTTCAAACATCAATATCAATAGGGGTATTTGGGAGAAAAATAATCAAGTCTGAGTTTTGTCCTCAAAAAATCAACCATTGCAAATACATGTGTATTAGACACATGTATTTGCAATGGTTGATTATTGTCATCTTATTAACCATATACTCGTAGGATGTCAGAATAGATCTAAAGATTTCCAATAGGAGCAGTTGGAAGCAGCTTGCTTCTAGAGCGATCCTGTGGTCTTCATCAGGTCGTCTTTGCACCTTAAGTACCATCTATATTATACTTGAATAGAAATAAAGATACAAGGGCTACACTACGTCGTTTATAGACGAAATATGAAGTTACATGAGTATTTAAACACAAAGCTCACCAAAAACATTTTAGAAATCATTTCTTAACTGAAAAATAATGCCAGAATTCACCTGAACAGACACACAGACAGTCCGCCCATTTCCAAGATTAGTTATGATATGAATAATTCAGTCTCCATTCCACCTAGTTTCACAGCTAAAGGCGTTTGCGACGCGGACAAAAGTTTAGATTTCAGATGAAAATGGATAAAATTATTTTTCCAGGGATTTATTCCAGTAGGTAAGCAAATTATTCGTCCAATTTGGAATTAAGATTTTGCTGGAATTCAGTTCTCTAGTTGTTGTTTGGATTTAGTTGAGTTTGGGATACATTATTGTGGTGTTTTGGTGGATTATTTCTGGCAAAATAATGACATCTTATTGTCTATATCTTCTTACTATTATAACTGTATTGTGTTTGAACTGATTTTAAACATTCCTTCACAAGCAGAAACTTGCGTTGGTGTTAAGTGACATAGGCTGCAGGGGGTGTGGACGTGGAGTGAGGTTGTTACAAAGCTAGTTATTGAATCAAAAGATAGACAGTGATATTGATTTAGCATAAGCCCATCATATCATAATCAACCTAAAGTGTTCCCAATACCGGGACACAGACCTCCACTTAGTGAGAGAGAGTGGACTTTAAATCCAAAAGTTATGTATTAATTACTAGATGTCATATTAATCATTCGGTTCAATAAGATTTCTGGTAAGACATGCCGATTTCCGCACGATGAATTACTTCACGGTTTTGAGAGCAGTTTTGATGATATAAAATACACAAAGTATGTAATACAACTGACTGAGTTCGGACCCACGGCCTCACGTGAGCCGGGGCAGTTACCGCTGTACCACCACCGCTCTCGTGAACGTTAACGATGGTGAAAATGACAAAAATGCTATCGAAAATCTGATACATCGAACACATCATCGCTTTCCATCAGGCGAGATTTGGGTCAAACGCGGCTAAATGAATTAAAGAGGCTGTCTGCCCTGTTGCAAAATTGTTGCAGAAAAAACTGACGAAGCATTTACATAATTGAGTACACCTAAGTGTACATAGATAAGGCCTAGGTCAAACCTATGAGTGTATGTGATTATGTTTTACTAACTGTGCCCGCGACTATGTCGGAACTCAACAATGTTTTTTTTTTTAACAAAGGATTTTTCTAAAAATAAGTAATAAGTAGCCTAAGTTACTCCTTATTACATCAGCTACGAGCAGTGGTGGCCCAGTGGTATCGCCCCGACTTACGAGTTTTAGGTCGTGGGTTCGAATCCAGGCAGGCGCATTACTTTGTGTAATTTATTTCATCACCACTGCTCTCAAAACGGTGAAAGAAAACATCGTGAGGAAACCGGCATGTCCTAGAACCAAAAAATTCGAAGACATGTGACATCCACCAATCCGCACTGGGCCCGCGTGGTGGATTATGGCCCACCCCCTCTCACAGAGAGGAGGCCTGTGTCCCAGCAGTGGGAACATTAATAGCCTGATGATGATGATGATGACATCAGCTACCTGTCAATAAGAGTCCCGTCAAAATCAGCCCAGCCATTTCAGAGATTAGCCATGACAAACAGACAGACAGACAAAAAATTAAAAAAAAATGTTATTTTGGTGTATGTACCATGTATATTATTATTACGTTTACATGTAGTAAAAAACCGGCCAAGTGCGAGTCGGACTCCATAAAGGGTTTCGTAGCAGCAAGTAACATACTAAAAAAGTTCTTGTAGTTGGCTGTAACTTTGAAAGGTAAATTGCGGTTTACGATTTATGACGATTAAAAAAAAACTAATAACTCGATCTCGTTCAAACCAATTTTCAATTGAAGTTTACATGGTAATGTACATCATTTATATTTTCTTTTAGTTTTATCATTCTCTTATTTTAGAAGTTACAGGGGGCCACACATTTTACCACTTTGGAAGCGTTTCTCGCGCAAACCGTTCAGTTTAGAAAAAAAATATTTTAATAACCTCAATATCATTTTTCAAGACCTATTCATAGATACCCCATACGTATGGGTCAGGCAACTACTTAGAATTGAAACTCAAAAAAAATATTTTGAGTTTCAATTCTAAGTACGGGGGGTACCCCCGGCTTTTGTTTTATTTTTGTGTGAAAATCCTAATGCGGTTTATATAATACATCTACTTACCAAGTTTCAACAGGATAGCTCTTATACTTTCGTCAAAAAGGGCTGTGACATGGGACGGACAGACAGACACAGACATGACGAATCTATAAGGGTTCCGTTTTTTGCCATTTGGCTACGGAACCCTAAAAACGGTAATTTCAATATTAGAAACAGACACTCCAATTTTATTTATAAAATGTATAGATGTATAGATTTAATAGTAAAATCACTTCTTTCATCATGTTTAAGGTTAACACCCTTTGACCAGAATCCAAAGTCCTTACAAATCACAAATCCACATAACCTACTAGAAAAGCGTGAACTCTGCCCACCCTCGTTATGTAATAGCTAGCTAGTGGGCAGACTGGGCAGTCTGACTAATCGGCCTCTAACAGGTGGTTAGCAGATGCATTGTTGTAATGTACCGACAGCAAATTAATTGGGACTTGTATCCTGTGTTTTCGTAAAACCTTTTTTTGGGGTGCAAATTAATGATTTAATGACGTGCCAGAATGTTATCAAAGTTAATTTGAAAAAAAAACATTTTTTTTTTCAGATCTTTTACAGCTAGTTTTTAACAAAAGTAAAAAGGGGAATACCTATAATTATTAATTATTCGGTGAATAAATAATTATAATAAATAAATCACTTAGCCATTGCGCCAACAAATCGACACGTCTATATTATTTATTTATTTTGATGTATAGCCATACATCTTTTTACCGATTATGTTTACTATTTGCAGATCTGACTGACCAGCTAACTTTGCAAGCCTGTAATGTAGATACAGCTGTAAAGTTACTTATAATAAATAACTATTCAATACAGTCATTACTGGTTGAATATGAAAACTCACGTTAATATTGTATTTCGAATGCCTTACTTATTTAATTTTCAATTTTAGGATCAATGTACTTTACTTGGTTATCCATCTTTATCTTCTGTAAAATTGATTTCAATGTTCTATAAAATGCTAAAATAGTAGATTATTAACCAAGGGGATAAAGCAGTGTCTTCTGTCGCGGGTGACGATTTAAATCGCGAGCTTAACGAAGGACTCGAGGTTTACTCCCGAGCGTAGCGAGGGTGTTAACAACTTAAATCACGAGCGAAGCGAGGGATTTAAGACGTGTCCTGAGTGTAGCGAGGGATTTAAGTTCACCCAAGACTAAGACAGCTTTATCACCGAGGAAAATACTCTACTTTTTGTACCATTTGCGAAAAAATTAACACAATAATAATATGAGATAAGCATTTAGTAAACATTAACATTAACTTATTTATAAAAATAAATTAAAATAAACTTAGCGTTTATGTAGGAGTATTTGAAGAAAACAAAAATGCGGCAAATTCCTCGACTAATATTTTTTTGTCGGAAAAGCAAAGGCATCAAGCTCATACGGCCTCATCGGTTTTCGTAATTTTATTGAATAATCATAACTGCATAATTAATGCGTGTTCCTTTTTCAAAAAGTTGTATAATGCTTTAAATACAAACTCAATGTTGTAAAGACAGACTGATGTAGTTCAGTATCGGTAAGTATTCCAAATTTAAATCACATTCTCTCCCTAGAGGATAAATGAAATTCAGTACAACTTTCTTTCCCTGTTTTTAACAGATTAAAAATGACCATTGTTATGTACGCTTTTTGTGGGATAGAATGTCACTTTTTTGAGCAAGTGGTACGAAAAGGTTATATATAGAAATATCTTGTAATAATAATTTAAAAAAAAAAAAACATCGTGTTTATTTGCTGACGGTCCACAAATCTGTTCGTTGCATATTCATATAAAATGGCCGAGCTATTACATAAACGATTCTATGTATAGACATGCCATTGTTTTGATAAAGATCTGTCATTATCGCCATGGCGTTGTTTCAGGCCCCTTTTAAAATAAAATTTAAAGAATTTTGACGACATTATTTTGCTGTAACTGTAACTTACAAAAAATATAAATAGACTTAAAAAATGACCACTGTAAAGTGTAAAATAACTTTTCTTTCGGAAGTTTTGTTTTTAATTCGTCTTTTTTGCCACCGACCACCAAAAGAAAAGAGAAAACCTCTTCGTGTCGTTGAAAATTGCAACAAATGACATGAAAACAGTGAAAGTATTTTGCCTGATAATTGCTGAGCTGATGACCTTCACTTTGAATAGCATCTATAGCATCTCTTTTTTTAGATCTTTAGAAAATTCGCTGATTTTTTTCGTAACGTCGCCTCTTCGCTACTGTAATTAAATTTATTTCTTCTTAAATAAGTCGATCCTAGAGAGGTGGGCAAAGATCGTCACTCACTGGATACCTGAGGGAGGACAACGCCGTCCAGGTTGACCGCGGTGGAGGTAATGTGACAATCTGATCATGTTCACAGGGCAAACATGGCCAGAAACTGCCCAAAATAGAGAGGTTTGGAAGAAAAAAGGGGAAGCCTTTGCCCAGCTGTGGGATAAAAAATAGACTAAAAGAAAATACGATACGTTGCATTTACTTCCATAGTATATTGTTACACAAAGGTTGAAAGTTACTAGATTTTTTATTAGGTAGCTGGCACTTGAAAGTGATTCTCCCTAGGGCTGCAAAGCATGTGACTTTCAACCCGCTCATCAAGCATGCGATGATGACCTACTTTCAGAGTATGAGTAGTTTATTGATTTTTATTTCTGAATTGTCTTTGTTTTAAATTTTACTATGGACACTTTTAAACTTGCTACATCGTTCTCACATAATGTACCATCTCAGAATGAATTATGTAACAATGATTCTGTAATAATTTTGGCGATCTGAAAAGAGTGTCCATGGAGTTTCTTGCACGTTCTTCTCCATAGAAATCTACGACTTGGAACGTGCATCTACGGTACTTTCACAGTTTTTATGTCTTGTGACTGGGACTGTAGCACCATAACTTTTTAGTGTTTAATACTTAATATTCATTTTATAATTGTCTATGACAATTCAAAAGTGCCTGTAACTGGCCTACTTGAAATAAATGCTTTGATTTTGATTTTGATGATTTTGATTTTGAGTAATGAAAAAACTTTTGATGACTTAATGCATTATTCTCAGTCATTGCAATTCTGATCATTAAGACACCTTCCTTTATGTATCACTGGGATTCCCAAATGACGTGATATTCAAGACTCTGAGAACATTATCAGTAATCATCCAATCAATATGTCTATGCGTGTGTCCTTACTTGTATCTATAGTCCAGTCATTAAAGCCCAAACCCGAAAATAATTAGTAACTTGCTGAAATTTTAGGGGGTTCTTAAGGAAGGTAAAATAACATACCGGGTGATTTTGCAGCGTTCTGGGGTGTACGGAAAGGGTTGAAAAGGGGTGAAAAGGTGTTTTTTGCTAATAACATTGCCAAAAAAAATTAGTAACACGCTGCAAATTTGGAATAAGGTTGTTCTTACGGTTTTGTAACGTGTATTAAATTTGCAGCGTTTTGCAACATACGGAACATTGTTTTTTTTTAAAAACAGTGCAATTAGTTAAAAACAGGGGTAAGAAAATTAGTAACACGCTGCAAATTTGGAATTAGGTTGTTCTTACCGGTTTGTAACGTGTATCAAATTTGCAGCGTTTTGCAACATACGGAACATTGTCTATTATTGAAAAAACAATGAAATTATTTAATCACACGGGTGAAAAAAATTTGTAACTCGCTGTAAATTTGTAATTAAGTTGTTTTTACCGTTTCGTAACGTATATCGCACTGTTTTTTTAATAATAAACAATGTTCAATTTGTTGTAAAACGCTGCAAATGTGATATACCTTACGAAACGGTAAAAACAACTTAATTACAAAATTTACAGTGAGTTACAATTTTTTTTTAACCCGTGTGATTAAATAATTTCATTGTTTTTTTAATAATAGACAATGTTCCGTATGTTGCAAAACGCTGCAAATTTCATACACGTTACAAAACGGTAAAAACAACCTAATTCCAAATTTGCAGCGTGTTACTAATTTTCTTACCCCTGTTTTTAACTAATTGCACTGTTTTGAAAAAAAACAATGTTCCGTATGTTGCAAAACGCTGCAAATTTAATACACGTTACAAAACCGTAAGAACAACCTTATTCCAAATTTGCAGCGTGTTACTAATTTTTTTGGCAATGTTATTAGCAAAAAACCCCTTTTCACCCCTTTTCAACCCTTTCCGTACACCCCACAACGCTGCAAAATCACCCGGTATCTTATTTTACCTTCCTTAAGAACCCCTTAAAATTTCAGCAAGTTACTAATTATTTTCGGGTTTAGGCTTTAATGACTGGACTACTAGTATTGTTTTAAACCGCTTTGCTGTTGTTTGTATTAAGGGAATGTTTACACAGCGCGATTGAAATGCTCGACACTGGTAATTTGGAACACTGCCATCAAAATGTTTTTCTTTTTGTATTTCGCAGCATCGTTACCAATTGTTTTCTTTCGTAGTCGCTTTTCTACAAGGGAAAAATACAATGTTAGACCAATTAACACTTCAGTTAATTGACTGTCGTAGTTCCTGTGGTCTCAGAACTGAGGATTTTATGCAAGATATTGACTGTCAACTGCAGAAACAGTCAGGCAACGGCATAGCTTATAATAGAAGTACTTATCAATACTGTATTAATATCTATGAAAATATTTGATTAATCCACATTCACCTTGATCTATGTCACAGTCACCAGGATTAGTTTTAGAGGAGTTATTTTGTGAAAACAAAGTCTCCTGGAACCAAAAATTCCAAATGTTGCATTGCATCCACGAACCCTTTTTGGATGATCATAGCCCGCCACCTCTTACAGAGAGGAGGTCCAGCCGCAGCCATTGGAGTTTTATAGGCTATACAAAAATCTATGAGCCGCAGTCACTATTTATCTGCTATCACCTTATTTCTTTGGTACGAAGCACGTTAATCAACGTTTATTACGCAGCGTTTTAAACGCTCTGTATGTAACTACCCTTACCAAACAATAGTCTCTATAATCCCTAGAGCCTGATTAAAACGGCCTTGCAGCGTCGCTAATCTGTGCACTACAGTATTTATACATATTATATACTATACAATCATACATACATATTAGCTTTAGGTATATGTAGACACTATCATAATTAGCTCTTTGTAGTTTTGCCGCTGCTTTGCCGTTTGTTTTATTTTTTGCTACACTCATTTGCGGGGCATATTGAAATAGCAAATTGCTATATTTCTGCTCGTTTATGCCTTTACGTTGTTATTGGGAATTCATGTTTTGCATTGTAATTAGAAAATAATCTCGCTGAATGGCAATACAATGGAACTTGCTCTGTGGATTTCTCTATGTTTGTATGGAAGGCTACAGGAAACAGTGAAGATTAACTTCATAAGGAAATATTTTTTTTCAGAGGTCATTATTTTTTCAGATAAATCGTGACATACACCAATCGGAGGTTGGGATTGATCAATAACTATAAAGCCTCATTCTCTTTGGGATTGATTATAAATAGCCCACTTAAATCTGTTTACAATCATGTAAGGTACTGAGAAAAATACTTTAGGACTTCATTTGGTGACTATCTTGAACAAACATACCCTTTTTGGGGTAGTAAAATCATCAAATTTTAATATGTCCTTCCGGCCTTGGGCGAAACTGCACTACGCCGCAGTCTCAAACCACTGCAACTCCTGAAAGCCAAAATCAACAGTGGTTACCACCAGAACGGCGCGCGGCGCGAGCCATATGAAGCTCGACGTGTCCCGGAGAATGAATTAAACTGTCAGGATCCTGCGTGCTTCATTGTCGACCCATCTTTGCTTACCATCAGGCGAGCTAAATGAAATATGTAACTACAAGCACCATTAACCATAAAATTCCTTTACTAATTCCATTTCATCAACCCGTAGACTTGAGTCAATGACTACACAGATGGTAGCTAGATGTTGACCAGGGAGTACATACTGCATGTAGGTAGATGTATACGAAGGTATACAGAGTATCACAATCACTGGCTTTGTTTATGTTATCATATGAGCAGACGGCGGCAGGGATTGACAACATTTGATATGTGTGTGCAACCTGATAAACGTTGGGGAAGAAGTTTTCGAGTTATGTATACATATTTTTTAAAAGAGTAACCATGGATTGTCTTGCCGGTTCTTCTCCATGGAAACGATGAACGCGAATTGCCATTTTCGACGTTTTATAACAACCCATTGAGGCCCATGTTAAATAAAATATTTTGGCTTTGATTTTGAGTGGCGACCACGAACCAAAAGACGAAGCATCGGAAGGCCCGACACTTGACCGGAGATATCGTGAGAATCGCGAGCAATCGATGGATGCAAGTGACGGATTGTCGTTCGGTGATGCAATTATTTCTTATTCTCCCCTTTAGACCACCAGGGGGTGCTTGCCGAGGTTGGTCTGTGGATGGGTGACCATCTATCATAGCGAGTTTCCTCCGTGCCTCGGAAAGCACGTAAAGCCGTTGGTCCCGGCTGTCATTTGTAGATCTTTGACAGTCGTTAATCACAGTCTGAAGCTCGAAAGTCTGACAACCAGTCTTACCATGGGGTATCGTATTACCCAGTTACTGGGTTGTGGAGGTCCGATAGGCAGTCGCTCCATGTAAAATACTGATATTCAGCTGCATCTGGTTCGACTGGAAGCCGACCCCAATATATGTAGTTGGGAAAAGGCTAGGCAGATGATGAGACCACCAGGGGAGAATAAGAAAAAAATTGCTCAGCATTGCATGTGCACTGCTGAGCAATTTTTTTCCTCGGCTGATGAATAATAAATGGAATGAAGGAATTAAGTTTCTTCTTTATTTAAATCGGGCTTGCTGTTGTCTGCCCAGAGGCAAAGAAGGACCTGAAACTCAAGCTCACTGCAATAAAAAACTGTTTGTTTATCCATGGGCCGGCGGCCCTTTTGAGGCCACCACCTGCAAACAAAAACCTTTTTTTTTTTTTAAAAATAACTTTTGCTCCTGGGTTTTGCCTTCCTTCCTCCACTCCTTACACTTCTCGCGAGCCCCTGCCTCCTCTTTCTTAATAAAGACAAATACCTTTTTCTTTTTTTTTTTTAATCTAAAATTTTAAAATTTTGGTAAAATCATCAGTCCACATCATGAGTCCTCCCACCCCGGGCAGGGCGGGAGGGACTGTCAGACTTCTACTGACTAAAATCCACGGTGTCCTTCAGTAGCCTGTTATGTTTCGGGGTCACGGTAAGGAAATAATCCCGCGACCCCGGCAGGCTTTGGCCCTCTGAGAGGGGGGCCCCGTCATTATGCTGACGCTCTTTGAGGCGCGCGTGGGACACAACGCGCCGTCGACCCGGGCATGGTCCATAGTCGGGCAGCGAGTTGCCCTTTACTCGCTGCCCGCATGCCCGCGCCTACGGTGGCCTGAGATCGTCTGCTGACGTCCGACGCCGCGGGCGCCTACCACTGCGGTTGGGGCGGAAAAAGGACGCTGTCCTCTCTCTATCGCGGCTCGCCTCCTACTTCACCAGCATTACTGCTTCGCAGAAGGAGGCGACCGTTTCCCACTCCGTCTCGCCCCACATAATGGCCGCAACCAATGCCGGGCGCGAGAGGTCTCCGCCTATCGCCGCCGTGAGGACACGTCGGTGCACTGCCCAAGCTGGGCAGTCTTGCACCGTATGCTCTACTGTGTCCTCCGGGCGATCTTCGCAGTGGTCGCACCCGGGCGTTTCCTCCTTCCCTATCAGACACAGGAACCTCCCGAAACTTCCGTGTCCGGTGAGGACCTGCGTCATCCGATAGGTCAGGACGCCGTGACGTCTCTCCAGCCACTCCTCAAAGAGGAGTCTTACCGCCGCGATTGCGGCGTGCCCGAAAGACAAAAACCTTAACATAAATTATTTATTGTTTGTGTGTTATATTTATTTCACGTACCGTTGCTACCGGCCTATATTTTTTTTTTCTGTTTGCATAACTCTATGACTACTCTGTCAATGTTAACATTTTTGTGGTTCTTCTATGAATTTATTTTACCTAACCAACCAGTAGGTGTGTGACCCCTGTCCCTAATGTTTACACATTACAGATGCGGCGCACGTGTGCGTATCGCGTGCGCGGGCGCGTCGTGACGTCACACTCGGTCAATAGACAGTAGACACCGGCAACTGTTGGGGCACAAAGAGTTAGTAGTTCAAAGAGTTTGTGTATCATTATGAATAGTTTACATGCGTCTATCTATGTTGGTATGAAGATATTGTGGCTATTCTTGGTAAAAAAATAGATATTTTAAAGAGTGTTTGATTGGTTAGCGAGGAGCTTGTAGCTAAATAATAACAGCCGCACAGGCCAATCTTCCGGGTTAAGCCGCGCTTGCCGAGGTTGGTCTGTGGGTGGGTGAAGCGCACAGAGCCGTTGGTCCCGGCTGTCATTTGAAGATCTTTGACAGTCGTCAGTCAGAAGCTCTAAAATTCTGACAAGCAGTCTTTCCAAGGGCTGTCTTCCCAGTTCCCTGTAACGAGACTTCGTGATAGTGATGGATGCAAGTAGCGTTCGTTCGTCGTGGCGGTCTAAGGGGGAGGCCTATGTTAAGCAGTGGACTTATTCCGGCTGATGATGAAGCTTACTCCTTCTTAGGCCACATCTTAAGGGGTCTACAAAATTGAACTACTGTTCATATATTATACTGTGTAGGTACTAGAGTTCAACACATCACATGTGCTAATATAATATCTAGTATAATTAATTACTTGACTACATCATTCAGTTTGCTTATTGAACCGAATTCCTCTTACGTCATGCTCTGATTACTCATTATCCATGATTCAGGAGTACTTTATGAATGTACTAGTATTTGCCTGTGGCTTCGTTTGCGTTAATTTTGATTATCAATTAGGCGACACGTAGAGTTTTATCATAAGTTGAAAGTTTTTTTTCCTCTGTACACCACATGGCAACGTATAAAATATATTTTAAAAGTGTTGGCGCATCACGTTTTTTTCTTCCATTCTACCCTATCAGACGTCACAGTATCATTTACTCCTTTTTCTTTCAAATCATTCCTTAGACAATCCATCCATCTGTTCTTCGGCCTTCCTCTTCCTCTCCATCCATCAACATTCATACTCATCACTCTCTCTCTTAGTCACATGAGTGTCATCCCTCCTCATCATATTTTTTCTATTTACACGCACGCATACCATAATCCCCCAGACCCGGAATGACTCTTGCAAATCGCACAAATATTACTACAGCAGTTACGTACTTCCGGAGATTACACCCTATTTACAAAAAGAACAACGGCATACCTCTTTTTAAAATAAGTATAGAAAATAACAAACAAAAGCTTTTCGTCACAATTTCTTTCGTATTGTAACACCGATGGATCTCATGATTTTCTCTTTTCTAAAAGCGAATATCGGAAAAGATCCGATAAAACTTCACAGGCTGAAAAGTGCGAGCGCAGTGACCTGATTCTGAAGAAAACAATAAAAAGAACGCTTTTATGTTAGTATACCGTATACTTTCTATACCACAAGTTCAATAGAATTGCTTTCAGATGTAGTAGGTAGATATTATTTGATACGAGTATTTGTTTGCAACCTAAGTAAAAAGACATATTAATAATACTTACTAATTAAGTAGTTTTTGAATGGGAACATCTAGAGAAGTACTTTGGGACAAACCCACCACACTAATCCCAAACCACTGCAACTCCTGAAAGCCAGAATCAACAGTGGCAGCCACCAGAAAAGCGTTGAGACATTGAAGCTCGACGTGTCCCGGAGAATGAATTTATTGAATTTACCGGTTTAGGCGCATTTGGGCTAATTCTCATTTGGGCAACCTACTCCATAATGGACTACTTCTCATTTGGGCTACTTCTCATTTGGGCTACTTCTCATATGGGCTACTTCTCATATGGGCTGCTTCTCATTTGGGCTACTTCTCAAATACTGGGGATGTTTATTAAAATAAGTACTGTCTTTATCTATATAAACATGTTTATGCGCATTTTTCAAAAGTAAAACTTTTATAGATTCCAGCTATGCTTAAAAACTGATAGAATGTCACTACCACAACCAGCAAAAGTACTAGGCTAGTATAAGATCAAGGTGGTATGTTTTGCACTCTGGCGCCACGTGCCACGCTGCGCAGGGTTAAGGTAACTCTAAATGGCCTGCCAAAGTAATAGGCTAGCATAAGCTTAAGGTGGTACGTTTTTCAACGGGGTCAGCGAAGTTCATTTGAAAAGCGCTGTGATGCCACGTGACAGGGGGGGGGGGAAATAACTCTAAAGCGCATTTCACAAAGAGAGCGGGCGCGGGTCGGGCGCGGGGCGGGTCGTGCGCGGGCTTTCAGTGTGAAGTCTTCCATTTCAATACAAAGAACTAGACCCGCCGTACGGCGCCCCAAAACGCGCCCGACCCGCGCCCGCTCTCTTTGACGCCCTTTAAATTTTAGTTTTAGTTTAGGTATTTCTGTAAATATTTTACTCTTAATTTTAGTTTTTATATGTATACAGGGTGACTTTTTTGGCACCGTCCAAAATTTTTCTAGGCGTTAGGTATCAATCACTAAGCCCATTTTTGAAAAAAAATCGATACGTCAAATTGTCATTTTAAATCATTTTCTCATCCGCTCTGCGTGGTCACTAAGCTAAACGTTAATAATATACACTTGCCGACGCATGAAACGGGCAGAGCGCACCCCGCCGACCCCCCGCCCCGCCCCGCTACACCTGAGCGACACATCACAGCGCGGTGTCCAGGTTCATCAACTTTTTATGGATAACATTGAGACGTGATATCTCGATATTTTTGTATTGAGTGATACAAAAAGATAAAACACGTATTCAATGATTTTCGCCAAAGATTAATACATTAAAATTTGGATGGTGACTAAAAAATCACCCTGTATATGTAGGTTTTATTTTTATAAAATAATCTTGTTATAGTTGTATATGTATAAATAAATGACAACTCCTATAAAGACAGTACTTATTTTAATAAACATCCCCAGTATTTGAGAAGTAGCCCAAATGAGAAGTAGCCCAGATGAAAAGTAGCCCAAATGAGAAGTAGCCCAAATGAGAAGTAGCCCAAATGAGAATTAGCCCAAATGAGAAGTAGTCCAAATGAGAAGTAGTCCATTATGGAGTAGGTTGCCCAAATGAGAATTAGCCCAAATGCGCATAAACCAATTTACCTGTCTTGGATCCTGGAACGGAATTATTCAGAAAAGAATATTGTACAGGAAAAATATGTTTCCACTTCACTTTAGAGAAGTACTTACTTACTGGTCGTACAGGTCGATCTTCAAGGGTAAATCGAGGTTGGCCTGTGGATGGGTGACCATCTAGGATAGGTGAGTTTCCTCCGTCCCTCGGAAAGCACGTAAAACTGTTACCGTAATTAATTGACAGTCGTTACTGTTAAGTCAGAAACTCGAAAGTCTTACGACCATCTTGGGTATCGTATTACCCTGTTACTGGGTTGTGGAGGTCAGGATAGGCAGTCGCTCCATGTCGTCATCATCATCAGCCTATATTGTTCTCACTGCTGGGACACAGGCCTCCTCTCTGTGAGAGTTTAATATCCGTTTGACCGACCCTTTGCAACGTACTAGCTGTTGCCAGCGGCTTCACCCGCTACAACTCGAAAATTATCCCACGGGAACATAAAATCGGGATAAAAACTATCCTATGTGTTAATCCAGGTCTGTGTACCAAATTTTAGCCAAATCCGTTCAGTGGTTTTTGCGTGAAAGAGTAACAAACATAGCTACATACACATTTTTTCTTTTTTTTTTAGCGTGGTAAAATCATCAAATGAGTCCTCCCACCCCGGGCAGGGCGGGAGGGACTGTCAGACTTCTACTGACTAAAATCCACGGTGTCCTTCAATAGCCTGTTATGTTCCGGGGTCACGGTAAGGAAATAATCCCGCGACCCCGGCAGGCTTTGGCCCTCTGAGAGGGGGCCCCGTCATTATGCTGACGCTCTTTGAGGCGCGCGTGGGACACAACGCGCCGTCGACCCGGGCATGGTCCATGGTCGGGCAGCGAGTTGCCCTTTACTCGCTGCCCGCATGCCCGCGCCTACGGTGGCCGGAGATCGTCTCGCGACGTCCGTCGCCGTGGGCGTCCAACACCGCGGTTGGGGCGGAGGGAGGACTCCGTCCTCTCTCGCGCGCGGCGCGCCTCCTCCTTCGTGAGCATTACAGCTTCGCAGAAGGAGGCGACCGCTTCCCACTCCATCTCGCCCCGCAGCATGGCCGCAAACAATGCCGGGCGCGAGAGGTCTTTGAGCTACATACATATACATGCATCCTCACAAACTTTCGCATTTATAATATTAGTAGGATTAATTATGTGTTCACATGTTGATGATTAATTGTCAAAACAGGAAGATCTGTATAATTGTAATTCCAAAGAAAAAAGTAACACAATCTCTTTTGAAAACAAATAAGAGCCTATGCACACCACGTTTTTTAAACGCGCCGGTGCAGCGCGTTTTAGAAACGCGTTGCACCGGTGCGTAATAAAAAATAACTTCATCTAATACCCACCGTTTATTGATTAAATTACGTTATGGTCGCTGAGAGGTTCAGTGGTTCAGGCGAATTCCCGCGAAGTTATCGAGACAGTGGGGTCAAGGACGAGAAACGAACTGTAGTCTTGGACACGGTACGTACCTAGATACCTACAGAGGGGAGGTTTCACTCTTTAAAACCTCTTTTTTTAACCTGTTAAAACCATCAGAGAGCAGTCTGTGGTGGCCAAGTGGTATCGGTCCCGACTTACAAGTTGTAGGTCGTGGGTTCGAACCCCGCCAGGCGCATTACTTTGTGTAATTTACATCATCACCACTGCTCTCAAAACGGTGAAGGAAAACATCGTGAGGAAACCGGCATGGCCTAGACCCAAAAATTCGAAGACATGTGACATCTACTAACCCGCACTGGGCCCGCGTGGTGGATTATGGCCCACTCCTGACAGAGAGGAGGCCTGTGTCCCAGCAGTAGGAATATTATAGGCTGATGATAATGAAAACCATCAAATGAATCCTCCCACGCAGGGCGGAACGGAAGAGACTATCAGACTCGTACTGACTAAAATCCACGGTGTTCCATCAATGGCTCTTTACGTTCCAAGGTCACGGTTGCCTGATGAGACAGTCCCGCGACCCTGGCAGTCCCTTTGAATCCTAATTTCCTAACTACTGCGTAATGTGAATACTCATAAATCAACTTTAGTCACCACGCAAGACGAATTTTATTATATTGCATGGATAGCTGGGGCCATTGGAATATGACATGATATTTAATATTGCAAATGGGTTTAGAAAACTTTTTTACATGACGTCTATTTACAAACTAGATGATAAAATCCGCGCATTGCGAAAATAAATGGTTTGGGATTTCAAGAACTATGTAGTTTTCGGTTTTAACGCGATATAAAATATATCTACGATTTTTCCTGGCGCGCTCTTCAAGCTTCCATTATCAAATGACAATCTCGAAACGTTTATGATTCTTCAGATATCAAACTACCCTATAGCTCTTCTTTCAGGAAATCAAACTTGGCTTACACAGGCGGTTACACCGGTTTTACTAATAATACCTGATTAGATGTACAGTCACCAACAAGTCAACCTAACCGAATCTGTCAAATTTTTGAATATTATGATTATTTCAATCGAATTCTTTAATTAATTTCCAACCTTTTCAAAAATTATTGTGATCAGGTTGAAAATCTATTACCTAAAGAATTTTTTTACCGATTGAGGTTGGATGTGCTGGCGTCTGTACATGTTCTCAATAACGTCATACAGTAAACAAGATTGACAATAAAAGCAAAGAGCTATAGACTGAGCCACACCTCGAGTGTTGCTACCAACGAATTATATAGCTACTGCGTTATGAGTGCTAGGGGAGTGGCCTCCGGTATCGACTAATCGATAAAAGATTGACGATTCGACTATATTGCATACTAGCTGACCCGGCAAACTTCGTACCTCTTCAGAATCTTTTTTTTATAATATTCACTCACCTTTTAAACCTTCCCAGTACGCGTAGCATGGCGATTCTATCTCTATTCTGCCAAGAAAAGACAAAGTTATTTCATTCGTAAACCATTGAAGAAAAGAACGTTTATTTTCTACATTTTTTACATTACCATGCACGAAGCATGGTAATGTAAAAAATTTAGAAAATAATCCGTCATTTTGTCTTTTCTTCCGTCGACAAAACCCCTTTCTATGGCGCCATGCCACGCCTGCTGGACTTCAAAAAAACAGTTCAAAACAGTCGATCCAGTCGTTCTCAAGTTTTAGCGAGAGTAACGAACAGCAATGTTGTTTAAACCCTTGCCTCATTGTACGAGCCGCTAGCCCGTACAGTAGAATTGTAGGTTGTGGTGAAGTATGTAGATTGTTGCAGTAGACGGGATGTAGCCAGGGAATAAAACCTCTGTTTTGTGTCCGTGCTACCGGAGTGAATTTATTGTTTACACTGATCGTACAAAAGATTAACCTAAATAACATCGACTACGCGTGTTAGTAAAATAGCATAATCGACGAAATAATGTAATGCTAAGTAATTAAGAAAGTTAAACAATTAAAATCATGTGGCGATGCTCGTACATCCTGCCAACAACAAGAAAATAAACAGAAAGGAGTCAATAATTGTAAAATTGTGTAGACATAATAATTGTGTAAAAGTAAACTTAAAAATAAACATAATACATTAAACACATAAAGGAAAGATTAGGACGTTCTCGGTTCAGCTCTGACTGACATAGGAGATGTTCCACAGTCCATCTTGATATTGCCTTGGCCCGCTCGTAAGTGCCCGGTGGTTTCTTCTGTTGCTGCTTCACGCGCCCTTGCAGGCCTGCTGCTCTCGTGAGTTTCCACCATTTCAATTTCTTCCTTGCGATTTTGAGCTTGCGGTAGACAGGAGAATCGGTTTCTCACCTTGAAGAAGATCCATATGCCGAGAAGAGTTCCACAGACGGTGATGAAACCGTAGAGAACATAATGGTGTTGTTCCGCGTCGATGGACTTTATTATTTGTATATCTTGTTGATCCTTAATCACCATTATTTTCTTCTTCAGGTCATTTAGTTGCTCTTCATGTGTTTCTATTGTCGTGTTAGTCAAGTAGGCAAGGTTGCTGTTACTGGAGACTACGTGATTTATGCTTGTCTCCGGTATGTAAATTTCGTCATCTTCGTCCAATTCCATTTTGCTTTGCAGATTGTAGTGCGCGTGAATAAGGTGATTGTCCCCACGCATCATGCATCCTGTTGCTAAGGCAATCGTCCCAGTATTATGTAGTGTCTGTGACGTAATTCCAGCTGGACAGAAAATGCGCATCGTGCATTCCTCGCAACACCTAAACAACCAAGCGTTCTTGCTGTGTAGCTTAATCCAGTCATTCGTGCAACTTGATATTCTAGTGCGGCAACTGGACGCTACTCGGTTGTTTATTATATCTGCTTCACATATGCCTGTTGTGGTTTTTATTTCATATATAGGTAGATCGAAATTACATAACAGCTGATTTGTTTTGATTTGTATGCACGATAGAATTTGTTGTTCGTGCAACGGTATCATCATGTCCTTTCTCAAGTTCACGGCCATGTATTTCGCTGTCGGTATTATGCTGACCATTGAGCTTCCGTTTATGTTGCTTATGGGTATAACTTGCGTTAATTCATATTGTTCGTCTGTCACCAAGGGAATTGTCACTTCAAAAATGAGGAAGTCTTCGATAAGTTTTCCGTGAACGCTTGATAGTTTGTATAGTTTACGGATGCATTTGAAACCGCTTGTACAGGGCAGCGATAATCCTTTCGGCACTTGTCCTGATATGATGTTCAGTTGTTTTTCAAACGCATCTGGTTTCAACAAGTGAGTGTCGACTTTGCCGTTGTGAATATCTGTGATGAGGTCGATCAATGTGTTCTGTATTCTTCGCAGGTTATCGACCATCATGTTCGCGGCTACTGCAGTGGCTATGATGAAAGCTGCCTTGTCTTGCTCTGTTTTCAATTGCTGCATATAATCTCTTAGCTGTTTATTGATTACAATGAACTGTCGGTTCATCACTTGCTCGTTTCTCTTGAGTAAATTGTATTCGCCTTCGATGACTGATGTTTGGTTCTTGTAAAGATTTATCAAGTGATCTTCGTTGCTTTGTATCAGTTTTATGTCTTTACTGTATTTTTCAGCGAATTTATCATCGAGCACTCCAAACAGAGAGTTGGCAATGTTACCTATCCCGTTTATAAGACCTCGTCTAAGGCGTTTTCCGTGTTCATATTTTAAGACTTCATGATAATGTCTTAGTTCGTTCAATTCGTGCTCGAATTGTGTTGATATAGCAAAGTAGGCTGTATTTCGCTGATCGAGTTCTTGTAATTGTTTGACATATTGTTCAACAGCGGAGACACTTTTCCAGTACGTTGACATGTTGTAGTAAATAACCAATCGCCATTCATCTTGAATTATCTGTATGTCTGCGGTTTTATCAAAGAATACAAGGCGTGATGGGTCGAGAGTTGTGACGTTCACTAGTTGCTGTGAGGATGGTGCCACACACATGATCATGAACATCAGCATCGTAGTCAAGCACGTTGTGTAGATTCCTGTTTTTGCAGTTGTAGGTCTTTGTCGAGCTTGCCGCGATGGTGTGGCTGAAGTCGCCTCTTTTTGTATGCTGTCAGGCTCTTCAATGGGTTTGTCTTCAATATGACGTCCTGTTTCTATGGGCAGCCGCGACACCTTTGTTATCGGCCGCTTCATAATGTTTGACTTAGTTTTCAATGTCACTACTCGTACTAAGTCATCGGCTCCTGGATGTGTTTCTGTAACACGTCCCAGTAACCATCTAGCAGGGGGTATCTGATCTTCCTTTATAAGGACAACATCACCCACTGCAATGTTTTGTGTGGGAGTTTGCCATTTTCCTCTAACTTGTAATGTTTGTAGGTAATCTTGGGACCACCTTTTCCAAAATTCCTTGTACATGTTTTGTGTCAGTCGCCATCGTATTGTTAATGATGTGTTGTCAAATTCTGAAGTCATAGGTGGGGCCAGAACAGGACCGCCGACTAAAAAGTGCCCTGGTGTTAAGTAGTCCAAGTCATCGGAGTCGTTTGTTAGAGCGACGAGTGGCCGAGAGTTGAGGCATGCTTCGATCTGTGTTAAGACCGTATTGAACTCTTCGTACGTCAATTTCTGTTCGCTGATGACACGTTTGAGGTGATGCTTCATGCTTTTGACTGCAGCTTCCCATAGACCTCCGGCTGTTGGCCATGATGGAGCGTTGAAGTGCCACTCAATGCCATACTCCGAGATGTCTTTTATTAGGTCGCTATTGTTTATTAGTTGCAATGCCTCTTGACGTTCCTTTGCTAGTACTCTTGCTGCGCCAACGAAGTTTGTTCCGTTGTCACTGTAGACATGTTTCGGTGTTCCTCTTCGTGCGCAAAGTCGCTTCAGTGCTGCTAAAAATGTTGAGGTGCTGAGATCTGATACTAGCTCGAGATGTGTCGCTTTAGTGCTTAGGCAAACAAAAATAGCAATGTATGCCTTTACTGTCTTTATGCCACGGCCTTTGTTGGCTTTTATGTCAACATGACCTGTAAAATCCACACCTGTATGGGTGAATGGCCGGGACGGCGTAACTCGAGCCGGCGGTAAGTCTGCCATCAGTTGATTGCTGCGTTGCGTTTTGTAGCGATGACAAGTTATGCATTTATTTAATTGTTTCTTGATAGTTTTCATTCCACCAATAATCCAGTACTTGTTTCGAAGATGTCCCAAGGTGAGCCTGGCACCACCATGAAGCGTTTGCTTGTGGGCTCGCTCAATCAAAAGGTTTGATAATTTGTGGTTGTTGGGTAAAATAATTGGGTGTTTTTGGGAGCTAGTTAAACTCGCATGTTCAAGCCTTCCACCCACTCGTAGTATGCCTTGGTTGTCTAAAATAGGACACAAATTCAAGAGTTTACTCGTGGCTCGTACTTTCTTGTACTTCTGAATGTGTGTGATATCGTCGCCAAACGAATTGTTTTGTACAATTTTTATGATTGTGTATTCAGCTAATTCTAAGTCTTCGGTCGTTAGCTGATTTATCCGTTTGGCCTTTGTTGCGTCACGCGAGTTGTTTGTAAATCGTAGTATCCAACTAACGATTCTTGTAACACGAGCCATCGAACTGTGTTTTTGCAAAAGTGTCTCAATGAGTGGTATTTTTGTGTTGCGCAACTTTGTTCCCGGTTCCTAAGCTCCTCGTTGGTTGCGAAAGTCTCTTGTTTGTGTATAATGTTGTTGTTTTTAAGCCAGGCAGGGCCATTCCACTATAGTTTGTGATTCATAAGATCGGCCGGCAAGATTCCTCTACTTGCACAATCTGCGGGATTTTCTTGCGACTTCACATGTCTCCATGCGTTGGTTGGAATTATTTGTGTTATTTTTGATACTCTGTTGGCAACGAAGCTCTTCCAGCGCTTTACATCACCTTGTAACCACCCTAGCACCACCATCGAATCTGTCCAACAGTAGGTTGTAACCTTTTGTTGAGTGTTGAAAGATTCCGCGACCTTTTTGATTAGTTGAGCTAGTAGGGCCGCGCCGCATAGCTCTAATCGAGGCAGAGAGATGGGTTTTTTCAACGGAGCTAGTTTGGTTTTTGCTGCCACTAGTCGAATCAGCGGTTGACCTTCCTTGTCAGTGGATTTGCAGTAAACAACACATCCGTAAGCTCGTTCAGATGAATCGCAAAAGCCATAGATTTCGAAAGGCAGTTCTGTGTTGCCCATCCAACGTGGTATCGAAATGTCGTGAATATAGACCATCTGTTGGCGAAATTGTTCCCATTCTTGTTGTATGTTTAATGGAAGACAATCATCCCAGCCTGCTGTTGTGTTCCAAGCTTGTTGAAAGATCAACTTAGCCCTTAGTGTGACAGGCGAGAGCCAACCTAATGGGTCATACAATTTGGATATATTATTATCAGACAGCAACGTGCGCTTAGTGTTGACGTCACGCTTGTCAATAAGCGGTATTCGTTTATATGTAAATTGATCCGTGCGCGGATTCCATGTTATGCCTAATGTTTTGTTTGTGTCGATGTCTTTGAAATCAAACATTCCTTGACTGACTAGGTCAGTGGGCAAATTCTCAAGTAGGCGTTTGTTGTTGCTAGTCCACTTTCGAAGGTTGAATCCGCCGCGCTTCAACATGGTTATCAGTTCATGTTGGGCCTTCTCTGCGGTGACGATGTCGTTGCCGCCTCCTAACAAATCGTCTACGTACAGCTGATTTGAGAGCATGTTCGCTGCCAGAGGGAATTCTGCGCCATCATCTTTGATCAATTGTTTTATTGTTCGCATGGCCAAAAATGGAGCTGATTTGGTACCATATGTCACTGTAGTCAATTGAAATTCTTGTAGTGGCTCTGTCGCAGAGTTTCGCCAGACTATTTTTTGTAAGTGTTGGTCCGCTTCTTGAATTCGAATCTGTCAGTAAAACTTCTCAATATCAGCAGTATATACGTATTGGAACGCTCTCCATCGTAGAATCATGGCTTGAATGTCTTGTTGCAGATTGGGTCCGCATTCCATTAGTTGATTCAAACTACGTCCTGTAGTAGTGGTCGCCGATGCGTTGAATACTACGCGTAATTTTGTCGTTGTTGAATCAGGTCGCAGTACTCCGTGGTGAGGTAAGAAACAACTTGGTGTTGTCGGCATAGTACATGGTCTCATATGCTCGAGAGCTATGTACTCATCGATGAAGGCCTTGTAGCTTGAGGCAAGATTTTCGTCTCGGGCAAATCGTTTCTCCAGTTGTTTGAATATCGCGATCGCTTGTGGTTTTGATTGTCCCAGATGTTGATCAAAGTTTTCTTTCATAGGTATTCTAACTGCGTATCGCCCATCTTCAAGCCTTTTGGTAGTTTGAGTATACAGTGCCTCACAGTAGTCCTCCTCGACTGTTAAGGAGTCGTTTTGAGCTGCGATTTCTTCCATCTCCCAAAAACGAGAGATGTCTTCAGTATTTACCACTACATGGCAGTTGAACGTCTTAGTGTTTCCAACTAGAATCCATCCGAGTCTTGTCTGTTGTGCAACAGGTGCGTCTATGTTTCCTCGGAGGATATTGTTCATAATAACGTCGGCGTATATTCCAGCATCAAGGAGGATGTCAACTGGCCGAGATAAGTTGAAATGTGGATCAGCCAAGTTGATGTTTTGTATGTGAGGCCAGTCTTGTTTCTCAAAGGAATAGTTGGGCAAATTGTTGAGTAATTTTGCCATAACCAATGCCTGTGTTGTGAACTGGTAGTCCCCATATAGTGACTCGCATTCCAAATAAACTGTTCCATTGCTATGACTGGCAGCTGCTCCGATTCCGGACACCGTTGAGTTTTGGTTGTATCTCCGAAGACCAAGTTGTTGAACAGCAGATTCGGTAATAAGGTTTAGTTGGGATCCTTGATCTAGAAGGCATCTTAATGTTGTATAAGTTCCATCTATAGCTCTAACTCTGAGCATGACTGTTGATAGAAGAACTTCGTTGAAGTTTCCTGACACGTGATTAGCTTTGCCTTGTGAACTCGACGGTTTATTGTTGGGTCGTTGACCGTTCGATAAAGTCATTTGCGCAGTGTCACGAAAAATGTCATGTAATGTGGTGTGATGTGTATTGTTGCACACTCTGCACCTTTTATTCGAATTGCATTTATTTTCTCTGTGTGAATACATGCAATTCTTGCAAACATTCAATTGCTCAATTGTCCTCAATTTGAGTTCCGGATTCATTTCTTGAAATGTTGAGCAATTAATTAAAAGGTGATCTGTTTTACAGATTGGACAATTTTTATTGGAGCTTGTGTGATTCGCCTTGGGCGCCCGCTTGTATTTGTAAGCGTCCCTTTGGAATGATGTAATCTCCTTGTCCTGGGATGAAGATGTTTGTTTGTGAAAGTTAGGTGGATTCCTTTTCTTCGTTATTGTTTCTAGCGCTGTAAACTTGTTCTCGACAAACTGAATGAGTTCTTCAAACACAGGAAGCTCTCTAGGATGTTTCCTTGCTTCCATGTAGTCGGAGTAGGTCTGAGAGTCGAGTTTTCCCCCGAGGATGTGTACTAGAATGGGATCCCACGTAGTGGTGTCTATCCCCAAGTTGCGCAGGGCGTGCACGACTTCCAGACTAGTGTCGTGTAAACGCTTCAGCTCGTAAGCGTTTTGATGTTGAATCGTCGGCTGACCCATTAGCGTTTGCATCTGTTTCGTAAAGAGCAGCTGTCGATTGTTGTACCTGTGGTTGAGAAGTTCCCAGCAGGAGTCGTAGCTGTTTTCAGAAACCGATAGATGTTGCACCAAGCGCTCAGCCTCACCCTTGAGCTTTCCCTTCAAATGCTGCATCTTTTGGGCTTTGGAAAAGGTGGGGTTGTTGTGGATAGCAGCGGCGTATAAGTCTAGGAATGTCGGCCACTGCGAGTAGTTTCCCGAAAACACCGGTATTTCGATCTTCGGGGCGCTGTCGCGTTGCTGTGCTGCGAGATTTAGTTTGCGATTAAGATCTCGCTTTGTTGATTCGTATGTTGCTTCATACTTTGAAAACTCAAGCTCGTAGTTCACGTCACTGCCGACGAGAATGTTGTCGAGTTTCCAATGTACTTCGTCGATCATCTTCCATCGGGCTTCAAGAGTCTTGAGCTTATCCTCAATGTCCCATTTTTCAGTTAATTCCGCCATAATCATGTTACGTGTGAGGCGTGAGAAAGCTCTAAAATTGGTGGCTTGTTGGGTTTTGAGCTCGTCCGCTTTCGACAGGACTCCAACGTTCTTGCTGGTTTCGCCTGTATGCCCGAAGGTTTCAGAATCCTTGTCGCCAGCAGTATAAGAGGGCCAGGTTTGCAACTTCTGTAATATTGTTAGGTATTCACCTTTGACTTTCTCATATACTTGAGCGGTGTAGTAATTGTTTGTTTGGTTTTCAGCGTCTTGCAGAATACCATGGTTCATCTCAAACTCGTTCCAGTGAGCCTTGAGATTATCCAATCTAACCTTGATGTAGGTATTGTTTTTGCGGTCAGGGCCATCCTTTCCGAAGTTGACACCGATTTTCCTGATGCCTTCAGCAATGATTTCCTGCCGCTTCAGAAGTTCTTGTTGTTTAGCGTCCATTGTAGTTGTGGGACACTCCTGTTGACTTCAATAGCTTCCGGATCACTTCCTGGTGAAGTTGCCTGTTATGGTCGCAGGATCAGAAGGTATCTCTAATACGATATGTGCGCCTTCTCAATCTGACTGGGGCGATCCGCTTGTGGAAGACCAGTCAAACCGATTCGCTATCGTAAATAGAAACGCTTCGTACCTGTGACGGATTTCAGGGCTGTAGTTCCAGTTGCGATGATAGTTCCGGTTCGAAGGACCAAAATGTACGAGCCGCTAGCCCGTACAGTAGAATTGTAGGTTGTGGTGAAGTATGTAGATTGTTGCAGTAGACGGGATGTAGCCAGGGAATAAAACCTCTGTTTTGTGTCCGTGCTACCGGAGTGAATTTATTGTTTACACTGATCGTACAAAAGATTAACCTAAATAACATCGACTACGCGTGTTAGTAAAATAGCATAATCGACGAAATAATGTAATGCTAAGTAATTAAGAAAGTTAAACAATTAAAATCATGTGGCGATGCTCGTACACTCATAATGAGGACCTCGTTAGGGATAAAACCCAATCACACTTAGCTCCAATTTTGTCTATGACAGTTTAGAAATTCAGAGAATCGTTTAGCCGAATGAAGTTTATGACACCATATTTTATTTTGGGAGGTTATAAACCTGTATGTATGTCAATAATCTTGAGTTGCCTCACGAATAATTTCTAGCATCGTGGTTACGTTTTCAATCATAAGAATTATTACAAGATCCAAAACAACTTATTCTAGGCCATACAAAAATTCATGTAAGTTCCGTGGTAATCAAATCCGCAACTTGCAGTACAGCAGGCTCTCGATCGCTCAGCTGCTGTGCTAACCATGCCGATAATTTATTATTGACTAAGTTTACCATTAAAGTTGAGGCACCAATTCAGACTCTTTTAAAGATATAAATTACATAAAAACAACTTTCCACAAAGTAATACATTGTATTCCAAAACATTTGCCGTCAAAAAGGAAAGAAATATAACATCTTAATTCAAACCGAACTTCGATTCAACCCTGACTCCGAAAGACTTCAACAATCGACTAGGACCAACTTCACCCACCCCTACACCGAGTATAAGATGAGTTTTTGAATCACCCCATTACATACGATGGGTCGCATTCCTAGGAGGGGTGGAAATCAATTACAGGGGGGTGTAGGGAGGAGCGGGGGTGTTGGCAAGACGCATGTAGGTTACGACTTACGTACATAGATTTCCTACAATATTTTTCAAGAACTGCTGTCAACATTCGTCGGGGTTGTTTTGAAAAATTGGAGTATTATGTCTGTTGCGGTTTTATTTTGCGATCACTGAGTTTGTAGTTGGTTAGTTGGTAGCTTCCAACCCATGGTCGCGGGAGTTACGAGGTACCGTGACCCCGGAACGTAAAGGTCAATAGCTGAAGTACACCGTGGATTTTAGTCAGTACACCTACGGCTAATAATAATTATGATAATGATGATAATATAGTCGTAGAATTCACTGGCAATATTTTTAATGCCAGATTAGCGTATTAAGAGCAATGGTAGTCCAGTGACCCTGACATTCAAATTGTAGGTCGTAAGTTCGAACCCAGCCAAGCGTATTACTTTGTGTTAAGGGCGGCCAACCCGTCTATCTTTTCATACAAACGCTCGTACGTGATTATGGCGTTGTAACAGATATTTCTTTGAAACTTTTGAACTAATAGGCATCTTGTGCACTATATCTAGGTTTCTATCAAAACGCGAAATCAAAATTTTAAGAAACAAATTCAGTACAAACCTCCAAAAATCAGCTTTTTTGCACAAATTTTATATGATGTTTGGGCGTTTATAATGTATTTATTTTTTGAAACCGGAAATAATTATTTGCATAAAAACCTTGCAAATGTAATGGAGTTTCTAAATGCAAAACTTTTTTTTCATAATCTTGTAAGGCTTACGAAAAAACACGTATTTCTTGGAACGTGTTTTATGAAACTTCCGCACACTATTTTCCTTTTAATGTTGTCGCGTTCTCACTTGCTTGTTAGCCATGTGGCGGTAAGAGGTAAGCGGGGGACGAGTCGAGCGGGGACGGGTTTGCTTCTTGTTCTGGATGAAACAACAAGCTTTTTGGCCATGCTCGCGTTGTCGTTCGTCGAATGGGGAAGGGCGCTCTTAATCTTTTTCATTATCACTGCTCTCAAAACTATGAGGGAAAACATCTTGAGGAAACTGGCAAGTGGTAAACCGCTCTTAGCCCGCCGCATGGTGGATTACTTACAGCCCACTTCCTGTTACAGAAAGGAGTCCTGTTTCCCAGCAGTGGGAACATAATAGTATTATACACTAGCTTCTGCCCGCGACTTCGTACGCGGATCCTGTTGCTTATGCCAGCGACGACGGGGTCGTCAAAATCGAAGATCTGAAACGTCGAATTCTAAGAGCCTGGGGACGGGAAAACAACGGGATGCGCGAGACGATTCCAGACGTTCCAGATCTTTCATTTCTGTAAGTCAACAGGAAATGACCATCAGACTAAACAACTCTTGCTAAGACGTCAGTAGTGTAGCTGGGCTCTTGGAGTTCCACATCAGGTGTTCCAGATCTTCAATTTTAATACGTCAATAGAGAGTGCTCATCAGGCTGAACAACTCTTGCCATGACATCATTCCTATATAATAATATGTTATAGTGTAGCTGGGGTCTTGGAGTTCCACATCAGGTGTTCCAGATCTCAATTTTCATACGTCAACAGAGAGTGCTCATTAGGCTGGACAACTCTTGCTAAGACGTCATTCCTATATACGTTATAAAGTAGCTGGGCTGTTGGAGTTCCACATCAGATGTACCAGATTTTCAATTTTTATATGACAACAGAGGTGCTCATCAGGCTCAACAACTCTTGCTAAGACGTCTTTACTGTATATGTTATAGTGTATCTAGGCACTTGGAGTTCCACATCAGGTGTTCCAGTTCTTTAATTTTTATACGTCAACAGAGAGTGCTCATCAGGCTGAACAACTCTTGCTAAGACGTCTTACTGTATATGTTACAGTGTAGCTGGGATCTTAAAGTTTCACATCAGGTGTTCCAGATCTTCAATTTTTATACGTTGGCAGAGAGTGCTTATCAGGCTGAACAACTCTTGCTAAGACGTCGTTCCTGTATATGTCATGGTGTAGCTGGGCTCTTGGTGTTCCCCATCAGGTGTCCGGGATCTTCAAATTTATTCCCTCAGCAGAAAGTGCTCATCACGTGGAACAATTTTTGCTATGGCACTATTTCTGTATCTCTTATAGTTAAGCAGGTCTGTTGCGGTTCTGCATCAGGTGTTCAAGTTTCCAAGATAAATTATAGCCTATATGTTAACGGAACTTAATACCTATACAACAAAAAAAAAATATTCAAATCCGTCCAGTAGTTCCAAAGATTAGCGTGCACAAACACACAGACAAACAGACAAACAGACAAACCGACAAACAGACAAAAAAAAATTTACCTACATTTTCGGGTTCGGCATCGATATAATAACAACCCCTGCTACTTTTTTTTATATATTTCCATTGTACAGACACCACTTTTCTACAAATTTATTATATACTAGCTTCTGCCCGCGACTTCGTACGCGGATCCTGTTGCTTATGCCAGCGACGACGGGGTCGTCAAAATCGAAGATCTGAAACGTCGAATTCTAAGAGCCTGGGGACGGGAAAACAACGGGATGCGCGAGACGATTCCAGACGTTCCAGATCTTTCATTTTTGTGAGTCAACAGGAAATGACCATCAGACTAAACAAATCTTGCTTAGACGTCATTCCTATGTATATTAAGTATAGTGTAGCTGGGCTCTTGGAGCTCCACATCAGGTGTTCCAGATCTCAATTTTCATACGTCAACAGAGAGAACTCATTAGGCTGAACAACTCTTGCTAAGACGTCATTCCTGTATATGTTATAGTGTACCTGGGCTCTTGAAGTTCCACATCAGGTGTTCCAGATCTCAATTTTCATACGTCAACAGAGAGTACTCATTAGGCTGGACAACTCTTGCTAAGACGTCATTCCTATATATGTTATAAAGTAGCTGGGCTGTTGAAATTCCACATCAGGTGTACCAGATCTTCAATTTTTATTGGACAACAGAGGGTGCTCATCAGGCTCAACAACTCTTGCTAAGACGTCTTTACTGTATATGTTATAGTGTAGCTAGGCACTTGGAGTTCCACATCAGGTGTTCCAGATCTTCAATTTTTATACGTTGACAGAGAGTACTCATCATGCTGAATAACTCTTGCTAAGACGTCATTCACTTATATGTTATAGTGTTGCTGGGCTCTTGGAGTTCCACATCAGGTGTTCCAGACCTTCAATTTTTATACATCAACAGAAGGTGCTCATCAGGCTGAACAACTCTTGCTAAGACGTCATTCCTGTATATGTTATAGTGTAGCTGGGCTCTTGGTGTTCCACATCAGGTGTCCAGGATCTTCAAATTTATTCTCTCAGCAGAAAATGCTCATCACGTGGAACAATTTTTGCTATGGCACCATTTCTGTATCTCTTATAGTTAAGCAGGTCTGTTGCGGTTCTGCATCAGGTGTTCAAGTTTCCAAGATAATTTATAGCCTATATGTTAACCGGACATAATACCTATACAACAAAAAAAAATCATTCAAATCCGTCCAGTAGTTCCGAAGATTAGCGTGCACAAACACACAGACAAACAGACAAACAGACAAACAGACAAACAGACAAACAGACAAACCGACAAACAGACAAACAGAGAAAAAAAAAGTTAACTACATTTTCGGGTTCGGCATCGATAAAATAACAACCCCTGCTACTTTTTTTTTGTATATTTCCATTGTACAGACACAACTTTTTCTACAAATTTATTATAAGTATAGATAGATTATGTATAGATTATTAGATTAGATTATACTATGCAATGCATGTAATTCATTATAATAGGCTAGTTGCCTAAAAAAATGTAATTAGTCCGTCTTTTAGATTATTCAAAAATAAGGGACACGTATTTTTTTATTTGTAAATTAGACCAAAAATGACAAAGATATAGCCTATTAAAGTTACGTGTGACGTCACGATGCGTGGCATTTTTCGCGCAGAGTGACGTCACAGGTAACTTAAATAGGCTATTATCTTTGTTCTTTTTTGTTTAATCGAAAAAGAAAAAATACGTGTCCAATATTTTTTTATAATCTAAAATACGGACTAAATAGAATGTAATTATTTTGACCCTGGAAACTACCCTATTATATATTACAGCTCATAAATGTGAAGTATGGCGCGATGTCTACACATAGCAAATAGATTGTGTACTGTAACTTTGCTATTAAAATGTCCGCAGGCATTTGTTTCTCGCTTTTTCATTCACATAAAACTTTACAGCCACAGGACCCTTCATTTTGCTTCTTTTTGATGCACGTTTCGTAGAATATTAACGATATATTTTAAAACTTAGATATTTATTAAAATTAAAGTTAGTAGATACTAAAGTAAAAATACAATCAATATCGGGATGCATGTAGCGGAGATGAGAATGTTGAGAAGGATGTGTGGAGTGACAAGAATGGGATGAGGGCAGAAAAATGATGATGTTAACCATAGGTACCGCGATGGTTCTGATCTATAGGTATCCTTTCTGGGTCTTCAGCTAAGTCTGTAGGTTGAAACCTTACCCGTGACCCATTAATATTGGTGGGTAGGTAGTCATTTTACCCGTGGTGCTAGGCAACTGGGCTTCTCCCAGTCGTAATGTCCCTTTGTGCAGCATATTGGCCTTGTTACGTTCTGTCTCCTGCTTGATATGGAGGGAAGTGGAAACTACGTGTTTTTCCTACTCCTCCAGTATTCTTCTCTGATCAATTTCGTTGCAGAATCCAAGACAGGTAAATTTCATTCTCCGGGACACGTCAAGCTTCATTGTCTCGGCGCTTTTCTGGTGGTTGCCACTGTTGATTCTGGCTTTCAGGAGTTGCAGCGGTTTGGGAATAGTGTGGGGTTTGTCTCAAAAATAGGTTGGAACCTGAAAAATGTGATATAAATAAATTGCAAGCTAAGTGGCCCCGATGAAGTCTTCCACCACCATCACCCATTTAGATCAGCCGTCACCCCACGGTACAGGTGGCCCTGCCGGAGTCAAGGGACGGTCTAGACAAGTAACCGTGACCTTGGAACTAAAAGGCAATTGGAAGAACACGGTGGACTTTAGTCAATTCTAGTCTGACGGTTTTTTCCTGTGCATCCAGAGTGGGAGTACACTAAGAATTTCTCCTGTATTGTGGGTGCGATTACAAACATAGAAACTCACATGCACAAACGCCCAGACCCGAAGCTACTACTTGTAGATCATACAAATATTTGCGCCGTGCAGGAATCGAACCCGTGACACGTACCGCAACAGTCCAATTGCTCAGCCATTGCGCCAATAGTGCTGAATTTATTTAAGGGTAACCATCTTCAGCTTCTCTTTACATTGAGAAGCTATAAAACAATCTCACGTAGCTATAATAATATAACACCATATTCATTAATAACTAATCTATTTATTACGTTGTAAGGGGAATAGGGGTCTACTATTTTAGTCCGTCAACGAAGTTACAACCCGTACGAAAGTAACACGATTCTTTTGTGTGAACCCTATTCTCTATTCTGAATTCATAAGTTCTGAAAACACATCGGGAGACGGAACAACTTTACTGTCCAATCATTGTTACCACCAATTTTTAGCTCGTACAACTAACTAATATAATGTGTTCACTATCACTACATAGTATAAAACAAAGTAGCTTCCCGCTGTCTGTCCCTATGTATGCTAAGATCTTTAAGACTACGCAACGGATTTTGATGCGGGTGTTTTTTAATAGACAGAGTGATACAAGAGGGAAGTTTATTGTATGTATTTAACATGCATAATATAGTAGAGATTGCACCCGGGGTGAGCCGGGGCGGGTCGCTAGTTAAGGGATAAAGTGTATGAAAAGTCCGAAACTGACCGAAGTTACGGGTTTCGTACTTAGATAGTAGTACCCCAGTTCCCATTGACAGTCAAACGGATCGATGGGTAGACTGCACGCCGTGTAGAGCGGGGGCCGGCAGAACAATAGATGTCGATAGTTTTGACGTGTTTCGGAATCAATGTGGGTTTCAATGCGATAGTAGGTGCAAATGAATCGTGGATGATGTGAGGTTGGGTTTGGATTGAAATGTTACTGCTAATAAAACTTTATTGTATGAAACGTTATTGACGATCAATAATATTAATTAGGTACTAGTTGCTTATATAGTTCTAAATACATAAAGGTACGCCTTTTCTCCAAAGCAACTTAAATAATAAATGAATGTTTTGTTATATAATTTTATGTACCTAAGTACTTAGGTACATAAAATTATGATAAAACATAGCAAAAAT
The DNA here is from genome assembly GCA_954870645.1 of Agrotis clavis. Lineage (NCBI taxonomy): Eukaryota > Metazoa > Arthropoda > Insecta > Lepidoptera > Noctuidae > Agrotis > Agrotis clavis. Next base: position 3,425,379 of record OX940943.1, read on the forward strand.
TGCTGAATGCCACCAAAACGTGTAATAGCATAACCAATTCTATATTTGATGATTCTACCACAATAAAAAAACGGTCTTCGCTCTTGTTTCGCTCAGATTCATATCAGATTTAGCTGTTAATATTTTTATTTATAAAGACAAACTGACAAAGCCCAAGTCTGCGATGGAGCAAGCTTACCCAAAAGCGTATTCACTCTAACTTTGAAGAGATTCAAGTTGTAGTCGATCAGGAACAAAGACAAAAGCAATGAGTTCCACTCTTTTGCTGTGCGCATCATGAAGGATTTTTGGAAGTGCTGAAAAGGCAACTAAGCATATTGGTAATTAACAACTCCGGAGCAACTGGACAGATTCTAAGCTGGACAGTTTCGCAACTGGACAGATTCTCAGCTGGACAGTTTCGCAACTGGACAGATTCTCAACTGGATAGATTCTCAGCTGGACAGTTTCGCAACTGGACAGATTCTCAACTGGACAGATTCTCAACTGGACAGATTCGCAAATGAACAGATTCTCAGCTGGACAGTTTCACATCTAGACAGATTAGCAAGTAAGATGAGGCTGTAAAGTTTTTGCGCACACTCTTCGAAGTACAGTTTAAGTAATTTGGTTTGTTAAACCAAAACTTACACCTTACCTAACAACGAATCGATTCCACGTCCCTTCGATAATTATTAATAAGTCCCCTATTCATAAATTACTGTAGGTATGTCACTAGTCGAAGGGTAGGTAACGTTAGGAGTCCGACAGACGACTCAATTATTCAGAAGCCCTGATCGATTGTTTGTTGTCTTGATTTACAAGGACATATAAGTCTTTTACGACACTTCATTAAACAGTAATTAGGTATTTAATAACGAAGAATTCACAATTATTTTAACGTTTAATATCTACAACGTGTAACGTTAATAGCGCAAAACGTCTCGTGGGATAACTCCATGTTACTGAACAATGTTTGTTCTAAGATTTTTGAAAGTTCGCAAAAAAAAAAAAAGGTTGCACTCCAGGAGTGCCGGTAGAAGTGAAAACTTTTTTGTTACTATGTTTTATTTTAAAACTGGAGTAGTACAGATATGAAATTAACTAATTTGAATGACGTCTTACTCATTTTCGATCAGGGTCACGTGACCCTGACGCGAGTTTTAAATTTTTTACCCATTACAGAAAAAGTGTACAACGCCGCTAAAGAAGTTTTCACTTCAAAAAAGAGTTTTCATAATGATGGGCCCGATCAATTTCTCATTTTGTATGAAAAAGCAAAATTTTTAAATAAATAATAAACGACCCTAAAACACCCAAACCGAAGCTTATCTTCGTAAGAAGTCTGAATTTAATAACATCACGAAGTTATAAGAATGCCTTAATACAGCGTAGATATGCAAGCGGCGCCGGGTGTCACAATAAACAATATGAATGGTGGGTACGTGCCTCTTGTAATGAAGACGCCGTAAATCTGCCAGCTCCCGTCTGGCGGCGCGTGATGATATCACAAGCGTATGAAATAAATATTTTTGAGGATAATGAGGTGTTTTGGGATACCTAGTAGGAGTGAGACGTATTTATAGAAAGAGTTAAAAGGAACAGGTATTTCAAAGGCACAACATCTAACAGGTATCTCAATACTCCAATCACGGGGCTTTTAGACGGCCAAAGCCTGCCGGGGTCGCGGGACTATCGAATACCGTGATCCCGGAACGTATAGAGTTATCGAAGGACAACGTGGATTTTAGTCAGTACAAGTCTGACAGTCCCTCAGCCCTGCCCTGGGTGGGAGGACGCATTTCATGATTTTACCACGATAAAAAAAGGTGTCTCGATACCGAAAAAATAATTCCTGCTTTTTCGCCTGTTCCACAAACAATCTACTTACAACAGGCACAATTTCACCTGTTCAAGCCCACCGCTAATACCTAGTCTGTAGTTGTTCGTGAGATCTACAGTTTTTTTTCTTACCTACCTTTGTATATAAATAAGTAAATATGTATTTCATCATCATCATCATCATCCTATAATGTTCCCACTGCTGGGAGACAGCTAGGCCTCCTTCCTGTGAGAGAAGTTGGCACTCTTCTTCAAATCCATCCAAAGAATGTCTTGAAAAAATCGCTCAGTGATAAGACCGCTCATTTTTGTGTCACTTTATTTGTAAGATCTACTTTGCACAGACCTGTAATTTGTATGGTGTGCATAATGAAGTGTATTCTATCTACCTAGAATTCTAGACCATAATTCATCAAACAGGCCCAGCATAAGACCGGGCCGATGGCACTGGGCCACCAATGATCGTCAAATAAGCTCTTTTAAATAGTTTATTGATGGCCTTACAAGGAATATAAAATGAGTTGAAATAAGAATGAAACAATTGAATTTACATTTTGGGACAAAAGAAGGATATTGTTTGGGCCTAATTAGGAATATTTTGTTTGAATGTTGTTTCTTGCCTTCCTCAACTAAATGAACACTATCTAACACAAAAGAGGTATTCTACATTGCACCTGGCATCTGAGAAAAATAATGATAGGAGCCGTATATGGAATATAGTTAAGATGCCATTAACTTAGGTGCCATTTCAGCGGGTGCCCAATGCGGGATACCTCACAAAAACCTGTAGCTACAAAAAAACTTAACTGAATTCCACCAAGACATTAATATTATAGTTGTATAACAGTGCGCCATGTTGTGACGTCAGCGTTATGGTGACGTCACCGTGCTAACTGCGTTTATAGCAACATAATCAAATGTACAGAGGAGGGCGGTTGCACCGTGGTAACCGTGGTTTAAAATATTGCAGCTAAGTTTGAACTAAGATTAGGCTTTCAAGGGGATTTTCGCATAAAATCTTTTAAAGAGTCTGATTAAACTTGATATTGTCATGTTAGCTTTAGTTAAAAAAGGATTGTCGTGTACATAAGTCTCCAACAAGAAAATTAAGACTATAAAGCAATATCGACCAAAAAATTACAGACATCGAACAAAAAAAGAATTATCGAAGTCATAAGATGGCTTATGAGGTAACAAACATTTAAAAAAGTACAGTTGAATTGTTGGGGGCCTCTACCTTTTTTTGAAGTCGGTTAAGAATACGCGTGACCTTTGACCTATAACGTATAAAAATAAGGTCATCGTGACCCTCATTTCCTTAACCTTTGTCCAGTCGTTCTCCTGTTACTTCTAAAATAAGATTATTCTTTGTAACAACTAAATTATTGTATTTCTGATAAGGTCAAACTCCTTACGTAAGTTATTTGACCTTTTTCTTTACACAACTACTTATATAAAGACTTTTTAGCACTGTAATGAGGTTTATGACGGGGGATTATCAATTTTTTATTGATTAAACTACCGATCTGACTTGGGATCGCACACCTATACGTAGCACGGTACTTTTTTATACTCAAGGATAAGTGCTGGTGAAAGAATTGTCAAAATCAGTTCAGTAATTTCAGAGATCACTTCGTACAAACAAACTGACAAACATTTCAATATTAAGTATAGATTATAGAGCAAATGATTAGAAACAGAGGGTCTAAAAAACGCCATTTTTGCAACATCATAAAGTATTGCGGTAAAATTCGTAAAATGGGGAATTTTATCTGTCGCTCAAGCAATAGAGTCGATAAAATTGATAGAACAATTTTATCGCAATTCTGTAAGCAACATTCTCTTGAAGAATTCATATTGCTTATCAACGAATGAAAAGTAGCACTTAGCCATACAAAACCTAAGTAAAACATTTATCTAAAACAATTTAAAAGTCATGCAACAAAGGAAAAAGATATGTTTGCACAACTGACAAAATTGAGAACAGGTTTTTTTGAAAGAATGACTTGCTTTTAATACTTACTTAGATTTTGTTGCTTTTAATATGTAGGTAGATATCTGTTCAAAATCAAAATACATAGTTTATTTTACCTTTAGCTTATTTCAATTTAATTTTGTTCACTAATAATTTGCGAATCAGTAATCTTTAACATGAAATCCTAACCTTTCGTTGTAAGAAAAGCCATCCATAGATATACCTAAACGACAGTTTTACAACGCGTTATCCCGTAACCGCAGTTTAATGCATCGGCCGCGTTGGTGCAACCGTCCTTGCCCTAAGGAAATTTAGAGATGTGTGTGTAACCCCTTACCATGAGACACGCGCTTTCTGCGTATGTGTGTGTGTGTCTGTTGAACGAGTCTGTTTGTGTGTGTGTTGTGTGTATGTGTGACAGGCAATGCCGCGGGAAATGCTTAAATTGAAGTGGGATTAGTTTTAAGGTGATTGCTTCGATGTAGCCCGCGAAATTCAAATTTTTTTACGTTTTTTGCAATTTGCAGGCCAGTGACATGTTGTAACTTTATAAATATATGTGTTGCGGTAATAACAAGTATAACTTTAAATACAAAAATTATCAAAAAATTCGCTCCATCAGCTCTCACATAGAAAAGGTGCATCGTAGTTAGATTTCGGAGATTTTAACATGATGCACCTTTTCTATGTGAGAGCTGATGGAGCGAGTTTTTTGATAATTTTTAGGGTTCCGTAGTCCACGGAACCCTTATAGTTTCGCCATGTCCGTCCGTCCGTCCGTCCGTCCGCAGTTTAGCTCAGAGACGCACAGTACTAGAGAGCTGTAATTTGGTGTAAATATACAGATTTGTTGTGCCGAAAAAGTGGTTAAATAAATTCTCGTAAAATATTTTTTTTTAGCGTACCTCCTGTACACGTAAAGTGGGGATGTTTTTTTTTTTCTCGCATACCCCTTAGTGTGGGGTATCATTAAATAGGTCTTTAAAAAATATTGATAGTTTCCATTAACAATTTTTTGATAAAAAAATTAGTTTGTGAAATATTAAGCTTTAAAGTGCTAAATTTTGCTCGACTCGAGTGTCCCCCCCCTCTACCAGCTAAACGGTTAGGTTTGGGGGTGTGAAAAAATTCACAATAGTAGTATATATAACGAAGAATAAAAGAAAATTATCATGACTAAGTAGGCTTTACAACTTTACGAGTAATAGTCGACCAACTTATAAAATGTACTTGGATAACATATTTTCTTAAACAAAATGTATCGGAGAACATGTTCTTTGACTGCAAATGTAAGTTTGTCAACTTTATTTTTACAGCTTTAATGGGTATGTTTTTACGGTATGTTTTTTGGGGATAGGTAGGTTTTTATCGTCAACTATTTAAACTAACTTCAAAAAAGGAGGAGGTTCTAAATTCTTCGTAATCTTTTTTTTATGTATTTTCCCCGATTTCTCAAAGACTCCTGGACCGATTTTGAAAATTCTTCTTTTTAAAATTAAATTCAGCGAATCAGTTTAGTTAGTTTGCATAAGTATTTTGATGGGCAACTACGGAACCCTACACTGTGCGTGGCCCGACACGCACTTGGCCGGTTTTTTATATTTAAAATTATACTTGTTATTACCGCAACTCATATATTTATAAAGCTACAACATGTCACTGGCCTTCAAATTGCAAAAAACGTAAAAAAAATTGAATTTCGCGGGCTGGTTGAAGCATCCCCCTTAACTAGGTTTCGCTCCAGGCTTTGGGTGCAATTTCTAGTTTAGAGGTACGTAATTTGCTCGTTGTATATTGATGTTCTCAAAGGTTTTGGGCCGAAGTTGATATTTACGTTTTTATTAAAGCGCATTTTATAAAACCACCAAAAAACACTGATTTTTCTTGAAAACTTTGGGAGCAAAGTTTCTATAAAAATCTTAATTTTTAGTCATTAAACTCACACAGGTACACAAACAAACGGCCTAATCCGGAACAACTAGGTACGTGTAGATCACACAAAATATTTGTTCACCGGGAATCAAATCTGCGACACGTAGCGCGGCAGTCGTTCACTCAGCCACTGCACCAAATCTTTAGGGTTGGACCTCATCTGGCAGCAGGGAATCGCCTTTTTCCGTCGCCCTTTCTCTTTCTGTCGCTTAGAACTGCCATTTGCTAGACCGAGACAATGCGATAGCACGCGGCCGCCTCGAGGATTCCGCCGCGTGCTATCGCATTATGCTTTCTGTCTCGGTCTAGCAAATGGCAGTTCTAAGCGACAGAAAGAGACAGGGCGACGGAAAAAGGCGATTCCGTGCTGCCAGATGAGGTACAACCCTTAAGTTACGCGCATTTTATCACCGTCTGTCGTTGGCATACCTATTTGTTAGATATAGAGTTCCGAGACAATGCGATAGCACGCGGCCGCCTCGAGGATTCCGCCGCGTGCTATCGCATTATAATTTCTGTCTCGGTCTAGCAAATGGCAGTTCTAAGCGACAGAAAGAGAAAGGGCAACGGAAAAAGGCGATTCCGTGCTGCCAGATGAGGTACAACCCTAAAGAACGAAGATGCGCAGCTCGAGCTATGCGATTTATCGATAGTAGGGAAGACGAAACATAACACGCATCCATAGCACACCTCCATAGCACTCATCTATAGCACGCAGCCATAGCACGTATCCATCCATTTAAAAACACATCTTAGTTGAATCCGTTTCCACCAGTGCTGTGCTATGTAAACCAATGAATATGATTGGTGGATATCAAACGCATCCGCACTTCCGCAGCAACGAAGCCTAGCGCCTCTCTGGTGTAAAAGCAGCCTTAGCCTTCATATTTGCTCCAAGGTTAGATTTAGGCCAAAGGTAAAAAAAACCTTATCAACTCCTCCACTGAATCAATCAACCAGTTATCTCACCTTAAAACTCCTTAAAAAGGTAAGTTATAAAAAATATTTAATTAAAATCCTCCACGTTTTTAATCTGACTGCGTATCTTCCATTTATTTCTGCGTAATGTTTTCAGAAGGGCGTGAACCGTGAAACGTTACGCTTACCTTGAGAAAATGTTGTGTAACTCCAGTATTTTTGCAACGTTTCAAGAGATTTTCTGAGGCCTTAGCGTATTTTTAGCTAGATACAAGTATGTACAGCGATTGTTGTATAAAGCAGGGGTATGCGAACTTTTTCAGTTCGCGGCGCACATACAAGTTTAGAATTTCACCTCGGCTCCCTAGTCAGTTGATACCAGTTGAATAATAAAACAATAATACCTGGTTCCGAACTCCACGAAATCAGAGCACCTGAATCTGGGTTTGTAGCTGCAAAAGATATTGTTACGAGCTGGGTATTGGGATAAATTAATTAACACCAATTAAAACCAAATAAACTTTAATCACACACGAATCACAAATTAAAACAATCACTAAACACTACTCAACACTTAAACACTTATACACACTCTTAATCACACGTAAAAGTCACTTAGAGATCGCTTGTAGTTCACTTCGAGTCGCCTCGATCGTAGTCAAAACCAGACTGACTCAGGTCGGCGCCCTTTTTATACCCCGGCCGGGCCCACTAAATGTTTCTAGAAGGTGGTCGAATGTTCTGGAAACATCCATAGACTTCGACATAGTCCCATACCTTCTGGAACATTCCAGAACCATCCCGAAACATCTAGAACAGGGTACAATTTTCTAGAAACTTCCTGACCAATCTTCAGTAGAATTATTATTGTCGAGAACCTTGTGGAACTTTCGAGAAGCTTATAGATAGGTCTCGCAATTCGATCGACGTAACAATATTAATGAGGCTATTCTCTTCTTTCTGGTGGATATTTCATACATAAAAGAATCTTGGTTCCTCGCAATATCAATCCGGAGAATGGTCGACCCTAGCGTCTCACGGCTCCCCTCTATACTCTCTACGACGCACCAGGCGCACAGATTGGGGACCCTGGAATAAGTAGAGAATGAAACGTTTCGAAGCTCTAGCAGGACTTTTCATGTTTTTGTGACGCAAAGTAAACAGGAATTTTGAAATCAATGATGGAAAAAAATGTTCCTCGTTCGTACACGGAGGCGCTTTTTCATACAATTAAGTACATCTTACACATTATAAGTACGGCCAAATACGTAAAACTCGTTGCGTTCTCGACGTTAAAAAACCTTAGGCGAGGGCCACATAGAAAAGACGTAATACAAGGACGCGTCGCGGACGTGCGAAAATGAATGAGAGTCGCGCCCGCGCCCCGTCTCTTCTATGTGTTTTTGTATGAAAGAAACGCCGAAGAGACATAATTATGTCTCCGCCCCGTCTGCGTCTTACGTCTTTTCTATGTGGCCCGCGCCTTAGTAGGTAACAACAAGAGCTGAGAGTGGTGGTCTAGTAGAGCAGTGGTGGCCCAGTGGTTTCGGAAACGACTTACTAGCTGTAAGTCGTGGGTTCGCCCAGCCAGGCCCATTCATCATCATCATCATCTCAGCCATAGGACGTCCACTGCTGAACATAGGCCTCCCCTTTAGATCTCCACAGATACCGGTTGGAAGCGGCCTGCATCCAGCGTCTTCCGGCGACCTTTATAAGGTCGTCTGTCCACCTTGCTGGTGGACGTCCTACGCTGCGCTTGCTAGTCCGTGGTCTCCACTCTAGTACTTTTCGACCCCATCGGCCATCTGCTCTGCGAGCAATATGGCCTGCCCATTGCCACTTCAGCTTACTAATCCGGTGGGCTATATCGGTGACTTTAGTTCGTCTACGGATCTCCTCATTTCGGATTCGATCACGTAGAGAAACACCTAGCATAGCCCTCTCCATAGCTCGTTGAGCGACTTTGAGCTTTGAGATGAGGCCGATAGTGAAAGACCACGTTTCGGTGCCGTAACTCATCACTGGTAACACACATTGGTTGAAGACTTTCGTCTTGAGGCACTGAGGTATGTCGGACGAAAAGACATTGCGTAGTTTCCCGAACGCTGCCCAACCGAGTTGGATTCGGCGGTTGACCTCTTTCTCGAAGTTGGACCTACCTAACTGGACTACTTGTCCTAAGTAGATATATGAGTCAACAACTTCGAGTACCGAGTTTCCAACAGAGACTGGGGTGGGCACAACATTGGCATTTGACATAATTTTCGTCTTGTCCATGTTCATTTTCAAGCCCACCCGTTGTGAAACTCGGTCGAGGCTATCGAGCATCATGCTGAGTTCCTCCATCGACTTTGGGCGTTTTTCCATTAGCCGGCACGGCACCGGCACCGGCGACGGCGCCGGCGCCGTGCCGGTGCCGGGGAAGCAAAAATGTATGAAAATGTACGTCTCGCTTTTCCACTTACCGGCGCCGGCGCCGGCACGGCGTTCATACATTTTCGCTTCCCAGCACCGGCACTACGCCGGCGCCGTCGCCGGTGCCGGTGCCGTGCCGGCTAATGGAAAAACGCCCAATGCCATGACTACGATGTCGTCGGCAAACCGAAGGTGAGTGATGTATTCGCCGTTGATGTTGATGCCAAGTCCTTGCCATTCCAGGAGCTTGAAGGCGTCTTCCATTGCGGCAGTAAACAGTTTCGGGGAGATAACGTCCCCCTGTCTTACGCCTCTTCTCAATGGAATCGCCTTCGTGCTCTGCTCCTGTACTCGGACTGACATGGTGGCGTTATTATACAAGCACTTCAACACCTCGATGTACCGATAGTCAATACGGCATCGCTGGAGTGACTCAAGTACCGCCCATGTTTCCACCGAATCGAAGGCTTTCTCATAGTCCACAAACGCTAAGCATAATGGCAAGTTATACTCTTCGGTCTTCTGTATAACTTGCCGCAGCGTATGGATGTGGTCTATGGTACTATAGCCTCTTCGGAAACCGGCTTGTTCGGGAGGCTGGAAGTCATCAAGTCTGTGTTCGAGACGGTTCGTGATAACCCTTGAAAACAGCTTGTAAACATGACTTAGAAGCGTGATGGGTCTGTAGTTCTTCAATAGGCTGTTATCACCTTTTTTGAAGAACAGCACCACATCACCTCTACTCCATGTTTCAGGCGTTTTGCCCTCGGAGAGGACGGAATTAAAGAGTTTCTGGAGGACTTTAAGTACCGGTGTTCCACCCGCTCTCAGAAGCTCTGAAGTGATTCCGTCCTCGCCCGGCGCCTTGTTGTTCTTAAGCTGCTTCAGGGCCATCCTAATCTCGTACAGACTGATGTCCGGGATATCTTCGGTATAATGTCGGGACAGCTTGGCTCTTGGATCTCCTACCAAGCTGTCAACGGGCTTTGCGACCGAAGTGTATAACTGTCCATAGAACCTCTCGATCTCGCCTAAAACCTCTGCTTTGGTCGACGCTGCCATCCTCCCGTTTCAGCTCTGTCATCTGGCTTTGCCCAATAGACTTGTCCTTTGCGAACACTTTAGAGCCTTGGTTTCGCTGTATGGTCTCTTTAACACGATTCGTATTAAAGAGACGCAGATCGTGTCGCAAGGACTTAGATATACGTCTATTGAGCTGCCTATATGACTTCGCGTCATCGGAAGACTGCAACTGTAGCAAACGTCGTTCAGCCATGAGGTTTAAGGTTTGCTCGGTCAATTTCTGAGGTCTATCTTTACGGCAGGGTCTAAAAAACTTAGACCCTACCGTGCGGACAGTCTCCACTAGCCCGTCGTTGATCTCGTTCACTGACACTAAGTTCTCAAGGCAAGCAAAGCGATTAGAGAGCTCGAGTTGAAAGCTTTCGGGGTTTTGAATATGGGGCCGAGTAGGTCGGAGCGTAGACTTCATCAGGCTGGACCTTTCAAGTTTAACATTGATATTCAGCGAGCCTCTTACAATTCGGTGATCGCTACCGGTTTTTACCCTGTTGATCACAGAGACATCACTGAATATCCGTTTCTTGTCGGTCATGAAGAAGTCTATCTCGTTTCTCGTGAAACCATCGGGACTCAGCCAGGTCCATTTCCTGTGAGGCGGCTTCTGGAAGAAAGAGTTCATCATGAAGAGTTAGAGCCCATTACTTTGTGTAATTTATATCTTCACGCACCACTGCTCTCAAAACGGTGAAGGAAAACATCGTGAGGAAACCGGCATGTCCTAGAACTTAAAATTCGAAGACATGTGACATCCACCAACCCGCACTGAACCGCGTGTTGGATTATAGCGCACTCTTCACAGTGAGGAGGCTTGTGTCCCAGCACTCCAGCAATGGGAACATTTATAGGCTGATAATGATGAACTATAATTGGTGCATAACGGTCCATTTTTTACCTGGATACTTAGATAGTTGTAGATTATATTTAGGTACTTACCAGCTAAAATTGTGATAATCATTGTTTATGACTTTTGGTCATCGATAAAAATAATTATGGATTATGCTGATTATAGATAATTGGATGAAACCGGTAAAAATAACATTTATACCGGTTTTTACCGGTAAATATGACTGTTATCACTAGTATTTAGATTGTACTTTTATTTTTGGCAAAAATATGTTGTTAGTTATCACGGACTTAAAAGCTTATTATACCATATCTATGATAAGATGACCGTATGTCATTTTTCTGTTTCCACTTAAGATTGTTCTACCTAGTTGCCTTGTTGAGGATCTTAATATTTATTTATTTATTTGACACTTCATGCAACACAAATGTTTAAAAGTTCCTGAATATACCTAAGTATTTTGCACTTAGCGACTGCCATCTTACATTCTCATTTATATTTTTAGGGTTCCGTAGTCAACAAGGAACCCTTATAGTTTCGCCATGTCCGTCCGTCCGTCCGTCCGTCTGTCCGCAGTTTAGCTCAGAGACGCACAGTACTAGAGAGCTGTAATTTGGTGTAAATATACGGATTTGTTGTGCCGAAAAAGTGGTAAAATAAAATCTCGTAAAATATTTTTTTTTAGGGTACCTCCTGTACACGTAAATTGAGGATGTTTTTTTTTTCTCGCGTACCCCTTAGTGTGGGGTATCATTAAATAGGTCTTTAAAAAATATTGATAGTTTCCATTAACAATTTTTTGATAAAAAAAATTCGTTTGTGAAATATTAAGCTTTAAAGTGCTAAATTTTGCTCGACTCGAGTGTCCCCCCCCCCCCTCTACCAGCTAAACGGTTATGTTTGGGGGTGTGAAAAAATTCACAATAGTAGTATATATAACGAAGTTTAAAAGAAAATTATCATGACTAAGTAGGCTTTACAACTTTACGTGTAATAGTCGACCAACTTATAAAATTTACTTGGATAACATATTTTCTTAAACAAAATGTATCGGAGAACATTTTCTTCAACTGCAAATGTAAGTTTGTCAACTTTATTTTTACAGCTTTAATAGGTAGGTATGTTTTTTAGGGATAGGTAGGTTTTTATCGTCAACTATTTTTAACTAACTTCAAAAAAAGGAGGAGGTTCTAAATTCATCGTAATCTTTTTTTTATGTATTTTCCCCGATATCTCAGACTCCTGGACCGATTTTGAAAATTCTTCTTTTTAAAATTAAATTCAGCGAATCAGTTTAGTTAGTTCGCATAAGTATTTTGATGGGCAACTACGGAACCCTACACTGTGCGTGGCCCGACACGCACTTGGCCGGTTTTTTTATTCTCAAATATAAGTAGGTACACTCGGCTACACATCAAGCTGTACAAAACCAGTTTGTCTTGGACTCGCTTTAATGATCTTTCCGAACATTTAACGGTCAGCATATACTAGTTTGACATAGCTTGATGCATGTGTCATGTTCGTGAACGGGCGCTGATGATTGTCTGATGTATGTGTCATGTTCGTGAACGGGCGCTGTCAGTTGAGACTGGTCATCTCTTAGAATAGATCATTTTGATTTTGAATTGTCTTTGTTTTAATTGTTACTCTGGACACTTAATCAAAAACTTGCTACATCGTTCTCACATAATGTACCACCTCAAATGAATGATGTTACAAAGGTTCTGTAATAATTCTGGCGATCTAAAAAGAGTGTCCATGGAGTTTCTTGCACGTTCTTCTCCATAGAGATCTACTTCTTGGAACGGGCATCTACGGTACTTTCACGGTTTTTATGTCTTGTGACTGGGACTGTAGCACCATAACTTTTGTAGTGTTTAATAATATTCCTTTGATTGTCTATGACAATTCAAAAGTGCCTGTAACTGGCCTACTTGAAATAAATGCTTTGATTTTGATTTTGATGTGTACTTATGTTAGATGTTTTTTATGAATAAAAACATTTTTCAAGACTTTCAGTATACGAATAAGTGATAAACTAAACAGAAAATGGTTTCGTCGACCCTGCACTGAACCAAATAATAGTCGGTTGAAAAATAAGGCCTGTGTCGATTGAGATGTAATGCCAACTTTGAAAGCATCGTATCACCGTCAATTTCGGTTCACGTAATATAAGAAAAAATACGACTAACAACGATGACTAATTATTATTTTTCAGTCAAATAACTAATTTGACAGGCCTGTTGGTCTAGTGGTTAGTGACCCTGACTGCTATGCCGGAGGTCGTGGGTTCCACCCAGGACAAATGTTTGTGAGATGAGCACGATCATTTGTTCTGTGTCTGGGTGTAATTTATCTATATATGTATTTAGAAATATATAAGTATGTTTATCAGTTGTCTAGTACCCATAACACAAGCTCTGCTTAGCTTGGGACTAGATGGCGTTGTGTGATAGTTGTGGAACATTATTATTATTATTATAATATCCCAGAAAAAAAAAATCGTTAAGTAACATTCTTTACCATCAAGAAAATAATCTAGATAGTCATCTAAGTATAACTACAGCGACCACCTTCTAACCAACACGTATTATACATATAGCTAGCGCACAAAGGGGCAGGGCAGTGGGTCAAGTACCACTCGTGTAGCCCGACCAATTAAACGAACATGAGGTTCGCTTCCTCACTTTGTCTTATGTGAACATTTTTTGCTGAAAAATATTCTTAAAGGCGGATTTTGTGGAAGATTGGAATGGCTATACAGGGTGATTTTTTAGTCACCATCCAAATTTTAATATATTAATCTTGGGCGAAAATCATTGAATACGTGTTTTTTCTTTTTGTATCACTCAATACAAAATATCGAGATATCACGTCTCAATGTTATCTATATAAAGTTGATGAATCTGGACACCGCGCTGTGATGTGTCGCTCACAACGACGATATAATACTAGACTCCTAATAACAGGCGACCGATGTCTGCCAACACATTAGGCAAAAAAGTCTTATATCCGTCTCATTTCGACCAATCCTGTGAGCCGTAAACATACGTTGAGACAGAACAGACCTTGAGTTAGCCAATCACAACGCAGTACCCCGTCCCCCTCCTCAGCGAGTTGGCAGAATAATTTTGTTCGTTCGTTCGTTTAGATCGTGCAATGCGTAGTCTAGTATTATATCGTCGTTGGTCGCTCAGGTGTAGCGGGGCGGGGCGGGGGGTCAGCGGGGTGCGCTCTGTCCGTTTCATGCGTCGGCAAGTGTATATTATTAACGTTTAGCTTAGTGACCACGCAGATCGGATGAGAAAATGATTTAATATGACAATTTGACGTATCGATTTTTTTTCATAAATGGGGTTAGTGATTGATACCTAATGCCTAGAAAAATTTTGGACGGTGCTAAAAAAGTCACCCTGTATAGAAAAACGAAATGAGAAACTGGTGGAAAAAGAAAACAAGCGTTTTTTTTTAGTTGGGGTTCAGAGACATTATTAGTTTGCAAGTTTTTGTCACGTAAAGTGGTTACTTTACGTGACAAAAACTTGCAAAAAAAAATTGAAAATTGAAAAAAAATTGATAAAAAAATTGTTCCTCGTAAGTACCTACACTAGAAGTGCTTTTTCATAATAATTAACGCCTTATTACTTCAAGTAGGTACGCTGTGTGTGTGTTTTTCGAAGCGTTTCTTATAATAAATTTACATATGAATTAATAGGTCTACCGACCGCAATTTAAGAGGCGATTTTTTTTTAGGTAGTTTATAGTCACAAAATGAGTTCAGCCTTAGGTTGAGCGGAAGAGAGATAGACACCCTCATGCCTGACGAAAAGTTCACCCTGATCCTTTGGTTATCAGTCCTCCCTTTAAGAGCGCTTATTCTGAAAATTGGCAACGTCACAAATAGTTGTCAAAATTAACAAGTTTTAATTAATTTTACAAATTTTCTGCACTTCAAAATTGATTAGGGAATGCAATAATATTATTAATATCGTAACACCGAATAAATAGTTTTAGATGTAAAAAAAAGCGTTTGGAAACTCTCCAAATGCCTTTTATACACCTGAAACGGTTATAATAATCAAATTCAGTGTTTTAATTGCATTCCTATAGGTATTAATTTTCTAGTGCACTACAGAGCCATATTTCTTATTTCCATACAGTAACATTGCCAAATTAAGACTATCGTCTACCGAGCGCTCGTCCATACTAAAAGAGAAAACGTTTTCCTTCCCCTAAATGTTATCCTATCTCAATGAATTTTTAGAATGCTTCTGACACTGTAAAAAACAAATTTTCTTTTTTTCAAAATTTATAATAGTTTGAAAGTAACAGGCGCCTAAGATTTACTATTTTCATGACAAAATCTTCAATGAAGTAAAACCTTTGTATTTTAAAAACAAAGAAGTTTAAAAAAAAAAGCAAAAGCTACAAACCTAGAATATAATATGCTGAAACGATTGACGCCAGAATCTAAGAGATTGGACGTGATTTAGTATGTGAAAAACGTTTTCTCCCGAGAGACAAATTTCATATAAAAAATACTCACAGTCAGTCGCGAGCTGCAACGCTCTCTATCGCACGATAGGGGGTTTTTCAACGCGCGAGAGAGACAGCACGAGTTTTTCTAAATACCTATTTTTTGAAAAGGCAGCCGCTATACAATCCTCTTAATTTAAACTTGTAAATATTTGACAGCTATTAGCGACGTTGCCAACTTTCAGAATAAGCGCTCTTAAGGGTGGTCATTCAAAACTTGTGTCATCTATGTTTTTTTTTTTAATTCTGTTTTGAAAATCCGATCTGACTAAAATTCACGGTGATCCTTCAATATAGCCCTTTACGTTCCAGGATCAAAGTTACCTAAGCTGATGAGACGCATTTATTTTCATCTTTGTTACAACACAGAAGGCTCGAGGATGCTGCAATGTATAGTTAGCTTGCATTTTCGAGTTTCATAATATCTTAATCTGCAAGATAAACGGTGGAAAGATGTTTGTAATCAAATCATTATAATTAAGACAATGTTTAAGATACTAAACTTTATTGTTTTATTATGTAAGTAGTCTAATGAATGATAAGGTTGCGACTGTATGATGAAACAACACAAAATCAAAAATAGATTCTAGAGCAGCGTCTAATCCTCCTTCTGTGAAGCAGTCATGCTAGCGAAGGAGGAGACGAAATGCGTGAGGGAGAGGACAGCCTCCACCTCACGACCTAGCTGCCACGGGAGACGCTTACGACAACAGATGTCGCGAGAACGGCGAGTAATGGAAGACTTGCTATCTCATCATGGACCATGGTGATGGCGCGTCAACAATCTGACCTCATAGAGAAAATGGCTGCCGGGGCTTTCGGATCTACCATCATAATACCGTGGCCCTGCAACGCAAAAGACGGGACGACTCGTTAGATTGTTGTGTATGTGAGTTTATATGTTTGTAAAAGCACCCACGACACAGGAGAAATTCCTAGTGTAGTAGCCCAAAGTTTTTTTTTTTTTAAGATGGTTTTACAACCACCAAATAATAAGGTATGGCTCTAAATCCTTAAGATTGCGGAAGGAAAAGATAGTCATGCTAATTTACGCTTTTCACACTAATGATAAACAGTGACATTCGTATATATTACTGCTTTTTAGATCACATTAACTAGCATCCCAGATAACATAATATCTACTTAATTATCAGCTGATAAAATTGCTAATACTTATTTATTTAACGTTAATAGCACTCCGTAGGTCTGAGCAACACTACATTCAGTTGTTTTGTGGCAGTGACTTTGTAAAAGTTATTTGAATTTTCAAAAGTAAAATTATAATTAAAATATTTATAAAATAGTACAACATTATTAAATATAACTATAACTTTTGAAATTATTACAAAATTAATAAATTAAAATAAATCAATTTAACCATAAAAACATTTAAAAATAATCATCTAAAACAAAAACAAATCAGTTACAATAAACCGCTGAGGTAAAGTGCAGTTTTAATAATAAAATTATAAGTACATATAATAGAAAATCAAGAGAATAAAAATAAATCAAATCAGTCATCTTAAGCTGAAATATAAATAGTCAGCTCAAAATAAATTATTAACATGCAATACTACCAGTAAATAGAGTGCAAATGGCCAAACAATAAATTTGATACATGCGGAAAAATTCACACGGAATCTCTCAACCAACGAGTCCCTGCTAGGAATGTCTAACGATGGCTAACACATTTTTAAAACAGGTAATTTATTTTCATTTACAACACATCTGCCTGGCCTTTTCCAGACTTTAACGGGGTCAGCTGCCAGTCCAACCAGATGCAGCTGGATATTAGTATTTTACATGGAGCGACTGCTTGTCGGACCTCCACAACCCAGTAACTATGGGTACCTAATACGACACCCCATGGTAAGACTGGTTGTCAGACTTTAGAGCTTCCGACTAACAGTAACGGCTGTCAAAGATCTAGAAATGGCAGCCGGGACCAACGACTATAAGTGCTTTCCGAGACACGGAGGTAACTCGCTACGACAGATGGTCATCCATCCACAGACCAACCTCGGCAAACGCGGCTTAACCCGGAAGATCGGCCTGTGCGGCTGTAATTATTTAGCCACGAGCTCCTCATTTCATATTTTCATTTACATTCCTCCAAACATATTATACTGATTCTTTTTCCCGTTTCTCTAGGTTCATACATCTGGTCATACACCCAAGTCGGTTGCTTATAGGATACTTATACGCACTTGACTGTCTTTCAAGGTCCATCTCGGAGTTTCCAAGCACATTTTTTATATATAAAATAGTTTTTGTAAAACATTAACAACATTTCTTTATTATGAAAGAAACCCCGAAAGAAAAAAGAAATTAAGGTGTTATAGATGTTTAAAATGTAGGTGTGAAAATATTCCATACTGTATGAAACATCTGATTTTATTTGATCTCAGAGTTGGTTTCATTATAATAACCCTGTATAAAATAAGACTGCTAGATTTAAGTGGGATTGTGCGGGCCATGTCTAATTGTGTATAGAATCGATGGGCCAAGGTCGTAATGCAGCGGGTCCCAGAAGTGAGTAGTGCGATGTTGCCGTTGAGAGGCTCAAGGGCATCGGTAGACAAGAGGGCAGTGCCAAAAATAGGGATATGCTAATGGAAAGGACAAAGATATGCGCCCTATGCCTGGGGCAGAGGACGTACATCTTGAAGAAGCGGAGAAAAATGCCCGACCAGGGCGCAGTTAAAGAATTTCGCACTGGGCGCAGATAGTTGCGGCACTAATAAGATCGTGTCTTCTCCATGATGTTTCGGCTCGTACAGCATGATTTCCATGTTGCCATGAGAAATGTGTGGGTGCTCTTCAGACTGTTTATGAGGCCCCAAGGGCGCAAAACTGGTATTTTCACCCTTTGTGTCTTGTTGCAGGCATGGATCGTGTCAGGAGTCCTCCTAACCATGTTGGCAGTGGGGATGTTCCTGGGGTTCACCACGTGTCTGCTGCCAGCGCTCAAGGACCCAAACTCCCCTATTCAAGCATCCCTGGAACAGTCTTCTTGGATAGGTATGCTAATTGAACCTGTTTAGTACAGTGCAGAAGATTTTTACCTGGTCTATCACGGTGAAAAGAAAATCAGTGCTCAAATTTTATTGTAACCATGAATTTATATAACTTAATTAGGCTTAACCCAGCCCGAGATGACATCTTTCATCAGCTGTTAATAATAAAACAAAATCTGCTTTTCCATAAGTTGGTGAGCCCAAAATCCTATGCACCTATTGAATTCAAGGTTTCTGATCCTGTATAAACACTGGTTCTTAAAATATTTAAGACTTACTTTTCTATTCACAGCTGCATCCTTCAGTCTAGCCTGGATCCCCGGGTTTCTATCATCCTCCTACTACATGGACCGTTTTGGACGAAAAATAGCCTTCATCCTCGACATCATCCCTGGAGCTTTAGGCCTGGTCCTCATGTACTTCTCCACCAACGTTACTTGCTTGATAGCAGCAAGGGTCTTAGAAGGCATCACAGCAGGATCTACCTCAATATTAGGAGCTATTGTTATTGGGGAATACTCGAGTCCTGTCCATCGAGGAATGTTCCTGAATTTGAAGACTGCAGCCCTTTATATGGGGAGTACCATAGTCCATCTTCTGGGTCATTATTACCATTGGAGGACAGTTGCCCTGCTTACTTTGATACCGTATGGTCTAATGTTCGGGACGATCTTTACATGGCCTGAAAGTCCTTCCTGGCTGGCAGCAGAAAAAAGATTTGAGAAGAGCAGAGAAGTCTTCTACAGACTTCGAGGGAAGACCGAACAGTCCACGAAGGAGTTAAAAGAAATGATCAAGGCTCAAGAGGAACGTATCAAAACTGACGACATGTCAATTGTCGAGAGTTTGCAGAACTTTTTCCGAAAATTTGGCAAAAGAGACTTTGTGCTGCCAGTGGTAAATTACTTTTTCGCTGCAGTTCTTTTAGAGACCACTGGCAGACATATTTTCCCGGCCTATGCTGTCCAAATCATATCCGAAGTTTCTGGAAATACTGGTTCATTTTACTATACCTTAGCTTTAGATCTCCTGGTGGCTATTAGTGCTACTTTTTCTTCATTCCTCATCAGAATCATGAAGAGAAGAACTTTGTTATTCTCTACAGGCTTTGTAGGAGTTCTTGTTCTTTTGAGCGCGTGCTTGTATCTCTTCTTGGCATCTAGAGGCATTATTTATAACATCCCATGGATTCCAATGGCATTGTTTTGTATATATTTTGCGATAGTTAATTTTGCGTGTGCTCCTATTCCTTTAGCTTTAGTTGGTGAAATTTTCCCTCTGGAGCACAGAGCAGCTGGGACTACGATTGCAGGAATTTTAATAGCTTTGACAAGTATTGTAACATTAAAAACTACACCAGTTATGTTGGCAACTGTGAAAGTTTATGGAACATTTACCATTTTAGGTGTAATCATGATAATTTCGTTAGTATTTCTGTACTTTTTGTTACCGGAAACTAAGGATAGGACTTTGCAAGAGATTGAATATTTCTTCAACCATGGGAAATTTAGAGATGAGGTTAAAAATGATAGGAATGATGGTGAAGAGCTTAAACAAATGATTGTTAGAAAAGTATAAAATAAGTTTTTAATTATTTGGTAGAACAATTATTAGGTAGCAATTAAAAGGTTATTTTCTCTGCATTTGTTTTATTTCAATACTTTATCTAAAACTTTACTTATTTCTGGTAGGTATAAAATTACAAACTTGACCATGTCACTGGTTAACTAGACCCTGTCAGCAATAATGTTCTCTTAAAAAAAAAAACTCAACTTAGGCAGAAACCTGTATGACGCAAAAAGCAATGACATTTATAAGTCGACATAAAGTTACCGGGATTCAAACCAATAAAGACACGCTGAGCTGTTCTGTTCACCGCAGTGATAAGTTACCTGAAGAACGACAGTGCAATGTTAAATGATTTCTGAGAATTATGATTCAATTTTAAGTACATAATTATGATAACTCCAAATTTTTGAGAGAAAGTTTAATAAATTATTTTCTCCATACATTTCCTTATCGATAGTCTACTTATCCACAGTGGGCCATCATCAATCTTTTAAGACAGAGCCATCTATTGGATTTTAATAGTACTAAGCTGAATCAAGAGTTGCGTTACCAAAGACAATAAGATGGGTAAAACTCAATAACACAATCCAAATAAATTATAAATCTTATTTATTTGTCAAATTCATACTAATAACTAATACACAATGACATCACGACCCATCCATGTTGGGTACCTACAGAGTAAGTAGTGTACAACACTGAGCGAATACCAACAATTAAAATTATTAATAATAACTAATAAAATCGCCTAGGAACAAAATAATCGCCTACTGAAATGTCATTTGATTTTTATTTACAAAAACAAAGTATCACAAGCAGTTTGTATGTTGGAAAAAGAGGTATTAATGTTGAATTGTTATCTCTCAATTTTTTACTAGATTTTTTTCAATAATTATCACAAAAGATAAAAGTATCTATGTTTCTACGAATTTATTGGAAGTAAATTATGTATAATATTTAGTATAGGTCAAATTTTTAAATAATTGAATATTTGCAACAACAAAACTGCCAACTTCATAAAAAATATAGAACAATATTTTAAGCAATCATACATTGAGATTACACAAATAAATAAGTCTAAAAAATAAGCTAACAAATCACAAATACATTTTTAAAATATTAAAATTAATTAAAATGGTGTAAAAAATAATGACTATCTTTTACATAAACATGACATTATAAAATAAAATGTAGTTTTATATGTCATGATTGATATTAAATCTAAAATGACTTATTTTATGGTGACCAGCACCCATGAAGCTCATTTTCTACTAATTAATGTAAATTAATATAATATTAAACTGATTAAACATTTGACACTTACACTGCATTACCTATTGTTTGGTTTTATGAAAGAACTTGACGACTGGACACAGTTTCTTCAAATAAAAGAACCTTTGAGTTTTACCTTTGAAGAAACTTTATCCAATAAACATACTAAAATTAGAAAAAAATATTGATAACGTAATAAACTATGAAATTAAAACTGATGATTTCATGGATTACAATTAAACATTAATTTCTAAACTGACAAACAAAAATCATACAAAAAAAACATCACATTGTCTCTACTTGAAGCAAAAGTATTTGTAACGTTCTGAAATCGCATTGCCGCCAAAATATAAATGCATAAAAACATGTACACCAACGACTAAACTGTACATTTGATGGGGAAATAAAAATTGTCTACTTACAAACTAAGGCTAGGCTAATATAACTAATAATACTCATTTAATACCTATAGTTATGAAATAAAATAAAATATTGACTATCGACTTTGTTCAAGGATAAAAAAAATATGTAGAATATTATCCCGGGTCATTTAGGCAAGTTTAAAACAAACATGTAAATATGTTGTATCTGTATTTTTTCTCAGGCGGTAGTTCTATAACAGCAAACTAGACGGCGTTAATTGTAACAGATTTGTCTATTCTTTAAACTCATAAAATAAATGTTTCTCGAATAATAAAAGGACGAATTTTATGGAGAAATGTCTGTTTAACAGACTATTTAAAAGTAACATTATTAAAGAAATATTAATGACTTTGAGCCTATTTCAGGGCTATATTTTGCGAAAGAGACCGAGATAAATAAAAACAAAATACAGCAGAAATACAATTTCAGAACGTTTTTATAAAGACAAAAGTATACTTATATTGCTTTATAGGAGAAAAATTGAGCTTCTAAAGAAAGGATACAAGATAACATTTTTTATAAGCCGCCAAACAATATTTTTTTTCAACAGTGCCACTGTTTTTTCACAAAAGATATTATTAGTGCGACATAATAAAATGTACAAACTACAAGGTTCTTGATATCAAAGAAAGAAATGGCGTAGGTAACAAAATTTCATACTAAATCAACATTTTCACTTTACTATAGTTTTAAAACTAAAAATAAACTAATACAAGCGGTAATATTTGTAAGCTATTTATTTACAAGAAATCCTGGTATGATTGTGCGGGAGAATAGCGTGGCAACTGCGTGGCGTTTGCGTTGTTTTAACGTTATTGTGACGCATAATATTTTTCTTTCCTCCTGCCATGTAAACGCTACGCAATCGCCACGCCGAAAAACCGCACAACAGCCAAATAGTCACAGCACTGTAGAACTGGTGTATTACAAACGCCTTTTTATTTAGTTATTTTTTTTGTCGAATTATTAATTGTATTTTACAGTATGATTCGACATTTTTGTACATTAAAAGTATATATTTCAGAAACCTACAGATTTTCACTTTGGACAAGAAAACAGTTTGTCAATCAAATTCAAGTTGTGTCAGTTGCAAAACACCTCGCGTTTAGTTCATACTTTTCATAATAGATGGCGGTAATACAAATAAAATTCTAAATGTCAAATTCATTGAACGGTTCATGGTCTATGGTTTTCACCGCGAACTTTTTATAGAAGATATTTCTTTTATTTATGCAACACAATATGCAAATAAAATTCTAGAAAGCTATTTTTGTCAGTGTCATTATTTATACAAGATTTTTCTTTCAGAAATAACATATTATGTTTCTATTTCCATTATGCCAATACTTATGTGATCAAGTGATTATTCAGTTGTCGATTTACAAAGTAGTAGTACGTAGGTGTGTGTGTACGTGAAATTGTTAGATATTAGGTAATAGAATTTGCATGTGGAGATTGCATTTTTATTTGTAGTATTTTTTGTCAAGCATCGGTTTGCAAACTGTGAAATGTATTAGAGAAGAAAATTTTATATTAATTCCTACATAGAATAGTCATGATTATACATAATGATATTATCCACATTGAGCTACGAATTACACGTACAGACAAAAATATCAAATTTGCTGTAAATTGGCGAACTTTTTCTCTGATTTAAAAATATATACTTCTGTCTATGACACACTGGAAATCAATCTATTTTTCCAAATATTGACTTTCATTGTACTTATAGTCTGTGGTTTTGTAATAAAAGTATTTTTATCTTGGCATAAAGGCCCTGAAACCAAGCCAGAAACAGTACAAAAAAAAGTACTTTCATCAGTGATCTTTAACTACGTTACAATAGGGTTCTTTTTAGATTGCAGTCAATAAAATTATTGTTACTGAAAGTTTTATTTCTGGATTGCTACCACTGGCAAGTCTTTCATTATTTCTATTGACACAAGGCTTTTTGGGTTGCTATCACTGAAAATGTCAAAATCACAATGATCACTTATTTCGTTGCAATTAGATTGTTGCTACCAAAGAACTTTAAAATTAGGTTAGACAAGGGCTAAAGCAAAATCAACTTTGAACTGTATAAAATTGAGTACGTTTTCTTTTCTTTTTTTCTTTTATTGAGTAGATTTTGTTAATGATTTGATTGTCCAGCATGTCATATGTCAAATTACAGCACATTTCCCTTAGAAACAAGTACACAAAAATAGTCCGGTTACTTAGTAACTTCGACCGAAGTCTGGAAACCACTCACTCACGTTCTTAGTAGTGGGTAGAGGTAGGTGTTCATCGCTGTCGGGGGTTCGATGTCCCGTTGAGGCTCCTGAGCTCGGTATAGGGTCTCCGGGAGAGGAGTTTATAGTCCTCACCGCCACTGACTCGGATGTAATCTCTGCGTTTTCTGTAGACCAGGAGTCTGTAAAGATAGAATTGGATTTGAGTCGAGGAGTCTTTGATAAATGAAAATTTGAATTTAATAGGACCGGTTTTTTTTCTGGTTATATGGAACTAGCGCCCCATCCCGGCTTCGCACGGGTGGACATGATGATTTTCGTCCTCTATAACCTGGTCCTGATGGTTACAAACACAACAAAAAAAGAATTATCCAAATCGGTAAAGCCGTTTGCAAGTTATGGGCTTAGCAACACATTTAGCTATCCATTTTTATATTGTAGAAGAAGAAGCTAGATAGAAGATAACAAGATAATACAGGCTTTTTTTGGTTCTATAGGAGTTTTTAAAGGTTAGTTAGGTTTTAGGAAACAATAAAGGAGGAGAATCAAAATTATTTTGGTCACGAGGAGTTTAGATAGATTATAGTAGGTACGTTTTAGCATGACAAGAATATGTTGCTACAGTCTGCGATTATAGCAAATTTTTCATAACACTTTTACAGAAATTCTCCAATGGTTATTTACTTTGTGATACTTCATAAAGTAAATAATCATTGAACATTAACAAGAATTTCTACAGTTTTTTTTTCATATATTACTTTGTTTAAATATTTATTTTATGAAGCTGACTATTTATTTAAACATCAATGCATACGATGAGATACAGAAATAACGTCATGAGGCCCGCAAATGAAACAATCGCGCTGAAAAACAATTCATAATTCATATCAGATAATACGTAGAACATGACGAGTATAGTAGAGTAGTAATAGTATAATAATATAATAATATAATTCATATTAGTCGAGTACGCTTAGGCCAAGATTCACAAAATTAAATCTCATTTGATGTTCCATCTCTACCAAATTCATAAAGAGATTTATACTAATTTGAACACTATACTAACGGCTTTAGTGTTTGCATCCGTTTGAAAAACTTGTTCACATGAATTTTGTTTGAAATTTTAACTTTATTTTTAACAGACTTCAAAAAAAAAGGAAGTTCTCAGTTCGACCCACATGTTTGTATGTATGTGTGTTTGCCTGCGATTATCTCCCGTTTAGATGAACCAATTTTGATGCGGTTTTCAGAAAATTGATCGTTATAAAAGTTAAATTTGTGAATTTTGTCCTTAGTTTCACACAAAAAACACATAATACATGTTTTTAGAACAAGTAGTTTTATCTCTTGTAAATATGTACATGTGAATTATAAAGGTATATAGGTATGTTACAGAAGGCCGCTATGTAGGTAATACATAATTTTATCTTTGTGTACAGACGCCAGCAGGTCAACTTACCCGTATCTGTCAGATTTTACCAGTCAAATATTAACTTTCTACTCTTGTGATAAGATTGAAATCTATTAAAGAAATATGACAGATTGTGGTAGCTTGATGTGCTGGCGTCTGTACATTTTGTTGATTCTTCTTTCTTGATGACGTTTTTCAAACTTGTTTGTGGCTCCTGGCTTATTTTACCAGTAGATAAAATTTGTTTTTTACATACTATACCTACTATAAAACTAAGATAACACGTATTACTTTTTATAATAGCTATGAACACTTTAGCAAATAGAAGTACATTCATAAATAACCGACTTCAAAAACAACCACAAAAAAGAGTAAAATAACCTACAAAATAACTTTTCTTTCGGAAGTCGGTGGCTTTATTTTTTTATTTCGTTGTCTTTTTGCCACCGACTTCCAAATACAAAGTTATTTTGTAGGTTATTTTTTTTTCCCTTTTTTGTGGTTGTTTTTGAAGTCGGTTAAATTTTTTTTGAAAAAAGTTTTTTATTTTACTCTTTTTAGTTTATATATTCAACCCAAATTCTTGTCAAATACATAATTTCCTTACAAGTGCACTAGAATTTGTAATCTGTGGCACCGGTATTAACATCGCTCATGTACACATGCTAATAAAATTCCCTATCTCAAAAATGCTGAACAGATTTTGATGAAACTTGCAGTATTCCCTAAGGTGAACAATCTCTAGTACAACAAAAAAGTAATTTTGAAAATCGGTCCACAATTGGCGGAGTAATCGCGTAACAAACACGCAAAAAGTAAAGATCATCATGTCATCCAAGTAGCCGAAATCAATAAAAATGCTCACAAAATAAAAAGTTCTGAACCAAATTGGATGAAATTTTTATGGGACCACACTGCAAGTATACTGCATCGAACAAAAAGAGAAGAATGACACTAATCGGACTAGAAACCTCGGAGTAATCGATGTACATACATAAAAAAAAAACATACCGACCGAATTGAGAACCTCCTCCTTTTTTGAAGTCGGTTAATGAAGTCGGTTAATAACTGTTGATAGATTAAAAATATGTGGAGCAACAAGTTAGCAATTTATTTCCTAATAGATTCGGTTTTGCAACTCTTAAGGAACTTGAACCTTGTAATAGCGCTTTAACATCTAGCATACGTTAAGAAATTTAACGGAAAATGTTTATCGCTGAGAAAATTTAAATCGTTGCATTCTCCTTTTTGCTTCAAAACAATGTTTATTCTCCAGCTGAATGCAACTAAGACAAGCAAGAGTAGAGACACATAAATGAGGCACATGAATACATACTTAGTTAAAGATAAATACAAAGTAGTAATCAACAAAAGTATATTAAACAACTCATAAAACTAAACATCAACAAATCGTATCTTCAACGACGTAAATAACTTTGTAAAACATATTACTGTCATTCGTTTATCCTACTAAATTATAAATGCGAAAGTTTGTGAGGATGTATGTGTGTATGTAGGTATGTTTGTTACGCTTTTACGCAAAAACCACTGAACGGTTTTGGCTAAAATTTGGTACACAGATAGTTTATAACCTGGATTAACACATAGGATAGTTTTTATCCCGATTTTATGTTCCCGTGGTGGATAATTTTCGAGTTGTAGCGGGTGAAGCAGCTGGCAACAGCAAGTACTGCATTTTATTGTAGCCTACAAACTCACGGCGAGAAGTCTTTCTGAGACTTTGCTTAAATAAATGAGACGTAGAGAAACCTCTCACTCACGCATCTCGGGTGACCTCGAGGTTTCTCGCCGTAAATCTGTAGGTTACATTAGGAACACTTGAAGTGCAATAACTAGCCCATAGCACTAATGGAGAATGCTGGTTGATAGTACTAGAGTATTAAAAATTTAAAACATCAGAAAAGGTGGAATCAAAGACGCATCTTTCTTTGTATTATAAGCGTTTCGAACAAAGACAAATGGCTTAGACCATAGAGCATGGACTAAGCCAGCCCTAACTAAATGTCAATAAAATTGACCATACTCTTTGGAAAAAGAAAATTGTTTTACCATCTACCTATATGGGCAAAAAAAGATTTTTTTCCTCTACACTATAGTAATGTTTTGGCAGATAATAGGTACCCCAAGTCCATGCTCTATCATAAAGACGAAGTCAGCTGATAGCACTAGCAGTAAGTAGATACTAGAAGCTAGTACTCACTAGTAGCAAGTATTAACAGCTAGTAGCAATCAATAAACAAGTAATAAAATCTACACAAACAGCAATAGATCGTGTCACAAACGGTCTTGAACACATTAGAACAAGTATTCATCTCGTTTTACGACGCAATTGAGTGTAAACACATCATCATTACTATCGTTCGTTTATATTGCACTTCAGGTTCAAATTGTACTTCAGGGTCGCGAGACTGTCTTATCAGGTTACCGTGGCCCCGGAACGTAAAGGGCTATTGAGGGACACCGTGGGTTGTATTTTGTCAGTACAGCCCTGGGTGGAAGGACTCTTGATGATTTTATCGCGAAAAAAAAAGTTTCTAAGGTACTTATTTTGGGTAGCGGAACTGTGTCAAAAGGGCAACGTGGCCCAGAAACGCAATAGGCATGTGAAGGAACAGGGTGATTTAACTAGGTAATAGTCTGACAACTCCTTCGCTCCACCCGGTGCCCTCCTCCCGGTGGGAGGATTCATTTGATGATTTCACCACTTCAAAATAAAGTGTATTTGGTTTTATAACTCGTTGCTAGTAGATTCTTACTAGCAGCAAGTACTAGCCTCGAGTAGGTAAAGGTGAGTAGTTGAGGCAAGTGATAAAGGCGAGTTCTATAGTCTAGTTATAGACAGTAATCATCTCATTTACAACGCATCCGAGTGTAAACAGATTATAACATTACTGTGTTCCGTTTATATTGCATCAATTTACGACACTTCATGTGCAACTGAAGTCAAGTAGATGCAGTAGATGCGTTCCTGCTTGCAACGAGGTTGTTGGAAATCTTAAAATGATTCCTCCAGCCCTAAGTAAAGCGGAAAAGGCTGCCAGACTAAAACCCACTCTTCTTTCAATTGTCCTATGCTTTCTAGGGAAGCGGTTACGCCTCGGAAGGAAAAGATATTTTTGAGGAAAGAAAATTTCAGTTGCGAGTGGGATTTGAACCCGCGTCTTCTGGATAAAGTACTCCAGACGCCTTATCAATTAGAATATCGCTACTCACACTCAAAAGCTGAATTTACAATTCTCCCCTATGATCGTTTTACGGTAACGTCTTTCTCCGAACATAACAGCAAGAATTAGACATTAGTTATTATTAGGATAGCAGCTAGTTGTAGCAATTCAAGAACAACATGTAGCGCATCTGGCTTTATAAAACTATCGTCCGTTTACATTGCACCTCTTTGAAACATCTCAAGTGCAATACCTATACTATGTTTGTACTTGGTTTTATGACTATCAGCGAGTAGATACTTGCAGTACCTATTCTGTAACAATCACGACCTCACTGCACTCAAGTGAGCGCATGATCGAACTCAACGAATCTGAGTTCGTATTTTGAATGTGTATTTTTTTTTTCATTCAGAATCGGTGATGATTTGCTTGAAACAAATGAGGTCGATTTTGCGTTCACTTAGATGAAGTGAACTTTACCGAATTACGAATAGCACGAGGATATTCCCATTTGAGCAACTTTTTCCAGAGCACCTTTTTTAAGGGCAACTTTTTATTCCCGTTTGAGTAATTTGTCAAAATTTTGACGAGTTCTGTTGTTGTTACTAATGGCGAAGTCCTGCTAGTACGAGTAAGTGAGCAACGGGCTTAACAATAAATTGCAATTTATTGTAGAATCACGTAACAAAAGTGACGCAGTCGAAATCGTTCCTCACTTTATCTAAATTGATGCATTAAATTGCATTGCACAGAGACCAAGGTTAGCATTTTTTACCCGATTGTGCCAGAAGGAGGGTTATTAACTGCTTTTCCACGGTTAGAACAATATGTGGATTAAAGTGGTACGGTAGGCGCAGTTGCTGAGCGAATGACAGCTATGCTGCGATTCTCGGGTTCGATTCCCGCACGGTAGCAATATTTGTATGATCTACAAGTAGTCGTTATGGGTCTGGCTGTCTATGTATGTGAATTCTACTGATGGAGGACCATATTTTAGACAAAACAAAGACAGATCTTCAAAAGCAGTCAAAATAAAATTTAAAAATATCTTAAATGGTGTTACTTAAAAGGAGTCAAATGTTTCATAACAATTTTTTTAAAAGTATAAGTAAAAAACGTAATAAGGTAACAATAAAATTACAATATCCAATGATGCTATTTGGACGATATACAGGTTGGATCCGAAACGACTGGTCAAATGTATATAAAATAATGTATGTATCTAGCCGTTCGAACCCACGGCCCACAACTCGTAAGTAGGGGACGATACCACTGGGCCATCATTGCTCTTGACAATGAACGTAGGAAAATGGTTAGTACAGTGCTCAACAATAAAACCATTATATGCAGGAACTACCAAAGGATCACAATAGATACGAATGTCCTTGACATTTAACTTCTATGCAACGTAGTCGTTGCATGCAATGGAGAGCTACGATTTTTTTCAACGCTCCAACTGCGCCCGCGCTGATGGGAATGCGGTATATAGCAGGTTGGTGTTTAAAATGGTCTTTTGAAGAACCACACAGATTTCTATATCCTGTATCGCGGATGCGTTAACAAACATTTAAACTCACATAGATAGACACCCAGGATCAACTACTTGTAGATCATGCAAATATTTGTTCCCTACGGGAATTGATCCCGCGACATGCAACACAGCAGTCCATGGCTTAATCACTTCACCAACCGTGCAAGATTCGAGTGGACCTGTCCAGTCAGTGCAAGCATTTGTCAGAAATCGTGTAGCTCGACTCATAACTCAGGAAAAATACCAAAGAAAGGACATTTGGGTAGGCCGCATAAAGTGCTCAAACTGTCAATGTAAAATTTCATTAAAGCTGAAGTAGTAGTAGTCATAGCCACATTCCGGAAGTTACGTCAAGATCCAAGGAATAGATAAAGGAGGTCTTAAAAGATCTTTTTTATATTCTGAGGTAAGACCTATGTAATAGGGGACGACCCTATAGACATCAACCAGACATAAATCTAGACTCCTGGCTACTGAAATTGAAATTCATGAAAGATTTTGAAACTTTATGGTATGACCAGACCAAATTGGAGGATGAAGGCGCGGTTTATACAAAAGATAAGTGACGGTGGCAGATAAAATAAAAAAAAATTAACCTAATAGTTATGTCGCATAACGTCGTTTTTGTCGAAAAAATAATTGCGTACGCGCTTCCAGGTGACGTCAGCGCCACCAGGTGAATCACTACCGGCACTACATGACGCGCGTTCCGTCTACGATGCTATGATACATACCTGAGCCAAACCTGAGCATTATTCGAAAAATGTGTATGTTTATTTGACTCTCGCTGAGTCCAGATCGATTAGTTTTCCAAATTCATTTAATGGAGTTTGGTACGTTTACATGAGATTTAAAAAAATCAATGATAGCATTCATTTTATCGGCCACCGCAACAAAGGATCGTAACTGATGGTCTTCTGGAATGCCTACCTCCTAAAAGTTGGTATGAAAATAATACATTTATTCGCATCAAATCAAACACGCCTAAAAACAACACGCTGTACAAGCAAAGCGACTGGTAAAGAATTAATTGCATCAAAGTATGCGCACACGCAACGAGATCTAGCGAGTGCATTCGACGCGGGCTCAGTTGTCGCGCGACCATCGGCCTGTCAACACGTCTGTCATTTTATTTAATTTACAAGTTTTCCGCGAGACGGAATTACGACGTCAATGATGACTTGAGTTATAATAGGTATGGAGGAAAGGTATCAGGATGTACCTAAGGAAAATGTATACGATGACGGGGACATAAGGTTTAATTGAAAATGGAGCCTTCAATCATGAAAAATACGAAAATATGGCAGTGAATTTTTGTATGGATTTGGGCAAAAATTGACGTCAAACGAACAAATGGGAAACTAAGGTAAGATGTATGTTTTTTTTTTTATTGTGGTTGCCTCTTTTTTATATTGTTTTCTTCAATTTGTATGATTTATGGTATGCGATGGACTTTCCCTTGACTGATGTTAAGAAAGTGCAATTTACCTGATGCAATAAAAGCTATGGGTTGCATACTTGGTAGATGGTCAAGTATACTTGTTTTAGAGAAGGATCTAGATTTAATAATATTAGTTTGGATTGAGATTTTTCCCAACGGACTATTGCTCGAAACTTCGATGAAACAGAAAGAAAATTGAGTCGATTTAAAAAAATTCACATCTGTGTCAATCAAGAATTTTGCTTATTACTTACATAGGTATTTAGTTTTATTCTAAGGCCCTAGACAAGACGTGGTAAACGCTTTTAAATTATTTCTACAACTTTATTAACGTAAGTTTTCCGATAGCATAAATTATATCAGAACAATTAATACATTTTTATTTTTCTAAAATCCTTGATAAACTCTTTCAAGAATCTTGAACACAAATGAAGAAAAAAAAAACTATTTACTCAGAAATGCATAAAAGAGCAGTTTAAGGGGCTACGTCAGTACTTATACGGTTTTTATATTTAACTTTCTGTCGTACATGACTGGACTACAGATCTTACAACTTGGAATATATATAGTTATTGACTAAATGATCTAAATTCTCACAAAGTTGAAAACACGATTCAATTAAATTTTCTCGACAGCAAATGTTATCAGATACAATTAAATGCAATCACGCGCAGGTTAAAATCCTTGCAATAAAATGTAAGTAAACAAAGCATTATGTATAATTATCTCAGACGCTGTAATAAAAGATGTAACTGCACCTGCATCGTAATCACCTCTGTTTTACGTCAGTGTTTATTAAAGATAATTAGCACACTAATTTTTATCTTAAAGCTTAATTAACTTCGTGGGTTGAACTAAAGACAGACTTGTTGACTTTTACGTATCAAAAATTGCTTATATTATTATGACAGTTCCCCAAAGCGACCCTATTTTCTAATGTTTTAGCTGTGAAGCAGTGGCGATGGCGATGCCGGGACAAACTCCCCGAAAAAGTGTGTTTCGCAAGAAATGTATTTATGGGTTTAGCGCTATTTTTCTTGAGGTTTTATTGTCAAAACTATACCTCTCTATTCGATATTTAATTTCATTAAGACATTTGACATTCGGTATACCTATACCTATATCATGTTTTTTTTTTCTAATGAATTTAATGTGTTTAATGCAATATAACAAAATTTCGTCACTTCTCTTCCATTTAAACTTTTAATCTCTGCGTATTTTTCGTTAAATCGATGGATTGTCTAACGAATGATATGAAAGAAAAACGAGTAAATGATACTGTGACGTCTGATAGGGAAGAATGGAAGAAGAATCACGCCGACCACAAGTAAAATGGGATAGGTTAGGGCAGGAAGAAGATGAATGATGTATTTATCGTTAAAAGGGGTGCAATGTTAATGCTTCGCGTATTTAATTAATAGAACAAATATAATATGTATCCAGTTACTAATGATTCATCATTATGACTAGATATTCTGACTCAATCATGAAACAGCAATTTTCTAAAATTCTACAACTAAAATAGCTCCTGTATGGAAAAACACAATTAGGTATTTGTCATTTAACTTAACAATTAGGTCTTTGCTAAAGTTGACACGACACTAATACTATGTCAGAATTTCCACAAGATTTCAGGGAAAAACCCATTGCATTGTTTTAAATGGTTTTAGTAACTATCTTATTTGAGAATGCAATTGTTTTTTTTATAATATTAACAAGCTGTGCTCCGCGGTTTAAGACCCGCTGCTCAGTCGCTATTATCGGAGTTTCCAACATATTTTTTTTTTTTAATTTTAAGCAGTATAATTCATAAGATAAGCACGTTGAAGCAAACAAACTCTTCAAGCTTTATAATATTGGTAATAAGGATCAAAATTCATTTTTTTTTTCTTTTCAGATTTGCCAACAGCCGAGACTAAAGAAATAATAATCCCGCGTTATTATTGAAATAAAATCGTAAATTGATTGTATTACAAATAAAGTACAAAGGTGTAAGATTTTAATTACCCAAAGACGACATGGAAAGGTATTGGTAAGATATTTTAGTATAAAGTTAATATTAATTCTAGTCCAAAATAAACATTTCTAAGGCTTTGTGTTTTATTTTATCACTACTAAAACCACAAGATTAAATTCAAGAGAGTTTTTTACAAACTTTTGCATAGACCTTGCTCAAACGGAAATACCTCATTGGGCTTTATGCTCTAACATTTTGGTTAAAACAATAGTCAATAACAATTAATACATACATAGGCACAACATCTATGTGTGTACCTATGTATGTAACACATCATGTCGTGAGATAATAAATACTGACATAAATAAACAACACAATGCCTCATAATAACTTTACGGTTGGAGGATTTTGGAGTTCCGCGAGCAAATAGCACCTTTTTTGCAAAACCAGTACAAACAAAAGAGACTATATCGAAGATTTGACAAAATATGGACATGGCCAGCAGTGATTTCATTTTTTTTGGGTTGTTTTGTCGTCAAATGAGTCCTGCGCTGGGTGGAAAGAACTGTCAGTCTCTTATTGACAAAAATCCACCTTTTTTTCTGGTCACTTTGCGTTTTATGGTCACGGTTATCTTTACGTATAGATGGCCACGTGAACCTGGTAGGCGCAGTGAGATCTTGACTTATTCATAGATCTTTGACGAAATATAGGTAATTAATTTGCCATGCCTTTTCCCAAACATGTTCAGATCGGCTTCTAGTCAAACCGCAGCTGAATAGGTAGGGGAACAATGTATAAGACGAGGACGCAACGAATAATGGGGACATACACTCTTTAGGCATGCTTAACACAACACTAACATAGAGCAAACGCCATCAGGACGTCATGCGTCATTAGCAAGCGGCCATTAGCAAATGGCGTCCTATTGGCGTTTGCGCTATGTGTGATATTTGGATAGGACGATATGCCTCAAGTGGAGCTGGGCAGGGCATCTGGCTAGACACAGAGATGACAGATGGAGTAAGGTTTTGACCGAATGGTGGCCAAGGTTCGGCCAAAGAAACCAGGGCCGCCCAAAAGCCTGTTGGGTTGACGATATCGTCAAGATCGCGGGGAATAAATGGATGAGAGAGGCACAGAACCGAGAGATGTGGCAGAAAAAGGGGGAGGCCTATACCCAGCAGTGGGTGATTCCGGGCTGATATGATGATGATTGATGATGATGTGTGATTTCCCATCACACCCCACGTCCCCGTCTTATACATTGTTCCCTTATCAGCATTTTAAGCATAGAGCGTAGGCCCATTCATCGTTCCCCTAAGCCCAGTTAGTATTGGGTAGTACGACACCCCTATGGAAGACTTGTTGTCAGTCTTTCGGTCTACTTCATGGTAGATATGGGATAGTGAGGCCAAAAGTGAGACAAACAATTTTACCAAGAGTTTATTGGGTTGCCCAGGTTGCATTGCCCAGTTATTGGGTTGTGTAGGATAGGCAGTTGCTACATGTAAAATAAACATAGCATTCAGCTGCTTCGAGTTATCCTAAGTGTTGATCCTGACATAGGATAGGACAACAATGGGATAAGACTAAACTGTATGGTTAGGGACGTTACACCTTTTTCTTTAAAATGAAAACGTTGTCTCACACTAGGAATTTTTCACAAGCTGTGGGTGCGTTTACAAACATGTAACTCTCAGACACAATCAGCCAAACTCGGAACAACTGCTTGTAGATCATACAAATATTTGTTGCGGAAATCGAGCACGCGACACAGCGCAACAATCGACCTCTCAGTCACTGCACGTGGTGAAACATTGGGACAAGGTTTAACAGATGACGATGAGGATGACACTATCGAGGAAAATGAAACTCATCACTACATGACAGACACAAGGTTTCCATGACAGGTGAGAACGGAAGCTGGCTTTGTCTGTACTTCCGGTTATTAGTGATACAATGGAAGAGGCTGTTACAGCCTTGCAATATGTTAATTAGAATGATGACAGAGATCGGATGTTGGATGTGGTTCATGTACCAACAACTCGCGTTTGGCCAATATCTCGCCTGATGGTTAGCGGTGATGTGGTCGACGTTGGAGCACACTTGCCTAAAGGTAACCTATTCACTCTTGACATAAAGACTCCAAGGTTGTAGCTATATTTCAACAAAACTTATTTGTATTGTGCGTTCTTACAGTGTTTTGGATGTAGCAAGAGGGATTGCAGATCGTGAGGTGTAAATTCAATCCTCAAATCGACATTTTTTCATTTGAACACTCGGTGTGTGGCATAGCTTCTGGATTAGGTCCCAGATAAAATTTTAGCCCTAATGGGAGTTGGTTTAACACCAGGAAAACATTGACTCCTCTCTCTAGCCAGTAATAGCAGTAAAACAGTCTTAATGCCAATACTGTCAAACAAATAACATACCTAATTACGGCTAGCCTAGAATATGACAATAGG
Organism: Agrotis clavis; assembly: GCA_954870645.1. Lineage (NCBI taxonomy): Eukaryota > Metazoa > Arthropoda > Insecta > Lepidoptera > Noctuidae > Agrotis > Agrotis clavis. Next base: position 3,461,411 of record OX940943.1, read on the forward strand.
TGCCTGAAAATAGACGGTATCACTAAGGCCGACCCTTAAAAAGGTGGCGAGGAGACATAGATGCTTACTAAAAGGGCTGGTGCAAGGATAAGCAGAAGAAGAGTTATTTGAAGGACTTGAAGGAGGCATTTACCCATAGAAATTGAGTCTTAAGACGCGTTTGATTGACCCTCCAATAACATGGAATTGAAAACGTAACAGGCATTGTGTTGGTGTACTATTAGGTTTACCCTAGGTCCATATTTATCTAACACTTCGGGCATTACAAACGCGGTGTTTCCGAAAAAACAGGGCCGCAGTTACAGTTAGCAACTACAAGACAATAAAGACATTTTGAGGTGAAGGTATGAACTACTAAATAAAGTGGAGTAACAAAGGCAAACATTAATAAAATCACAATAATTAATCTCAAGGCAAGTGAACGTTGAGATAACTATGACATTTATGAGTTTATAACTGCTAATTGCCAGTTCGTAGAAAACTTTATTTTATAGCAATCGAAGGTTTTAATTGTAAGGTTTTAGGTGTTAATTGAAACTAGGAATTGGGAAATACTTGAATAATTTATTTTGGGCAAAACTGCCGCCTGTTTAGGTATATTTTTTAACGGCCTGACGGAACATCGAAAATATTACCATTTATTTATTCAGGGTGTATGTAAGAATGGATCAAGTCGAATAGGGGCATGGTAGGTGCTAATTTTTACAGTTCAAAAGTCATTTCTATTTTTCGTGTTCCTCAATAAATTCTAGATATGATAGAGGTAGCTAGACTAATTAAAGAACGAGTGGAGTAAGCTAACGTATGATTAATTTAATTATTTCTTAGAACATTGAACAGATAATGAGGGAAAGTAGGTAAGTATTTGGTCTAAGCCAGTTATTATTATAGCTCTAATGTTTTAGAGCTATAATAATAACTGGCTTAGATTGGCTGTTATTAATGTAATGTAATCTATCTACATAATAGTCTGTCTGGACCTAATATAGTTACTTTATTTTTTTGGAGATTTTTTCTAGCCATAACATTTCTACTCCAGAAAGCAACGTTCTAGGTTTTTTCGAAAATTTGTTAAAAACTGCGTAATCAAACGTCTTCTTTAAACCGGTGAAAAGTGTGCGCTTTAGGGGGACTTTCATATGATGTAAAATCCTTTTTTGAATAAATAACTAGATTTTGAAACACCTTAACCGATTTAGAGGCATCTATTGAAGACCTAATAGCATAGTCTTGTAGGATGATCCTTAATCTCAATACCTACAAGCCATGGTAAGTTCTATAGCAAGATGGCTGGACAGATAAAGTGGTTAGATAGATAATGACACGAGTACCTATTAAGTTGTCAGTCGTTGTTAGAAACAATTAAAGGAAATGACAATCATTACGACATAGTACAGTACACGCTACTGATGACCGGATGCAACAAAATTTTATCAATACACCTACGGATTTTAGAAGACTCTGGTCAAAGATTTTGAGGAAGAAAAGGGACCTCGTAGACTTTTTCTGCAATTGATAACTTTATAGATGGAGCATGATCGGTCATAAAAGTCTCAGAGACATTAACTAAATGCTGTATTTATATTAATAAGAATTACTCCACTGTAGTTTCTTACTGGATTTAAAACAAACTGTCGTACAAAACCAACAGTCAAAGTCTACAAATCGTGACCGATGACGTCACAGAACCGTGCGCATCTAATCACAAGCGTCCTGCATTAAATCTTGTCTGTCCTTTAGTACGAGCAAGGTCTTGGTCAATGATGCTATTAATATTTGTGATGGTACTGGTGCAAGGAACTGTATGCAGTGTGTTGAAATAGTAGTAATAGGTGCGACGAGCGTTGCCAGGCGTCCGAATAAAGCCGCACACAGGCTTTTTATTTGCGTGTCCGGCCAAATTATAGACCGTGTCTAGCCTGTCCGGTTTTTGTTGATCTTTGGCTTGTTTAGTTGAACCAACCCTTGCTTTCATTTAAAATATTGGTGGTGTTACACGATGACTAAAAAATTAAAAGGGGTCCGGTCATTTCACCCAAATGTCCGGCTTAACTGACTGGTTTGTCCGGCGTTTCGGTTTTAAGACCTGGCAACCATAGACAACCTTTGGCTGCCTTAACGCGTATGAAACGGCAACCCCCATAATCCTGGAATGCTAGGGTATTGCTGATCAACGGGCACAAAACCTTGGCACTCCGAAACGCCTGTGAATGTCACATGACACCTCTGGGCTTCTGGAAGGAGCTCGGTTGGAGGAGAAATTCTAAGACTGGAGCAACGTTTAAAAACAAAAAAGAATTTGAAGCTCTTGAGGCTGAATATGTAAAAGGGACTTCAAAGTTATTGAAGTTGAAAGGTTAACGTTACAGCCTACAACCTTGAAAGTATATAAACAGACCTGCTTATTAAGTAGGTACCTACATTATAATGGTACAGACGCCAACAGGTCAACCTACCCGAATCTGTAAAATTTTACCAATCGAACGTTACCCTTTCACTATTGTGACAAGGCTGAAACCATATTAAAGAAATTTGACATATTGAGGTAGGTTGATGTATCTACTGGCCTCTGTACTTATACATAGATTCAAGACACGACCTCTGAGCTAGTAACAAAAGACCTCGTGATATAAAATGAGGAAGGAAAGGAACCTTCGTTTGTACTTGAAGATGATCCTGACCACACTTCATAGTTTTAAAGTAAATAATCTTAAGCTTTTCGAATTAAACAAAGAAAAATGGTTGTTTTTTTGCAAATATAACGAAACTAGCACTCCGCCCGCGACTTCGTCCGCGTGATTTTCGAACTTTCCTTTAATGAATTTCTACTCCCAGCCACCCTCTTTATGGGATACTTTTCAAAAATCAGAATAAAATAATAATCTTTTTTACCTACGTCCTAAAAATAACCCCAATGCATCATTTGGTATTCCTAACTAACAACCCCAAAACAACTCCTCGAATTTCGTAACATCCTCTCTTAGTGAAAACCTATTTTCTTAACAGAAACCCTGCAAAATTTGAGAGCATTAACTATCAACACCAAAGACAACCCCTTAGAGGTCGAATTTATGTATTATTACTTCATAGAGACCTACGTCCTAAAAGAACCCCTGTGGAAAAATTGAAACTTTTTGCATTTGTAGCAATTAAGTTAAATACAAACTCTCCAAAAACAACCTCTTAGGGGTCACAAAATACTGTCTCGGTGTGCTTTTACCTTTTAAAAGAGCCCCCTTGCAAAATTTGAGTATCCATACTGTCAACCCGAAAAACAATTTGTTAGGGGTTGAATTGCGCAAGATACTACCTTGTTGAGCATTTAAGTCTTAAAAAGAACCCCCATGCAATATTTCAGACTCCTAGCTCTTGTAGTAGCGAATTTTATTTCATACAAAATATCAACCCCAAAAAGAACCCTCTAGAGGTCGAATTTTACTAACTTTCTTCCTTTTTGAGCATTTACGTCTTAAAAGGAACCGCCATGCAAAATTTTGGACGCCTAGCACTTGTAGTAACAAAGTTTAATACAAACTATCAATCCCAAAAACAAACCCCTAAGGGGTCGAATTTTGTATGAGAGCATTTACTTTAAAAAAAAAAAGCCATGCAAAATTTGAGACGCCTAGCACTTTTAGTAAAAAAAAGTTCATACAAACTATCAACCCCAGAAACAAAAACCCTTAGGGGCCGAATCTAGCAAAATCCCGTCCAAGTGTGCATCTACGTCCTAAAAAGGAACCCGGTGCAAAATTCAAAGCTCCTAGCACTTATAGTAACAAAGTTTCATACAAACTATCAACCCCAAAAACAACCCCTTAGGGGTCGAATTTCGCAAAATTCCGTCTTTAGTATCACTTACGTCCAAAAAAGAATCCGTATGTAAAAATTTGAGTTCCAAAACTATCAACCCCAAAAACAACCCCTTAGGGGTCGAGTTTCACAAAATTTCTACCTCGTTGTGCATTTACGTCTTAAAAAGAACCGGCATGCAAGATTTGAGACGCCTAGCACTTGTATTAAAGAGTTTCATACAAACTATCAACCCCAAAAACAAACCCCTTAGGGGTCGAATTTCGCAAAATCCCGTTATGGTGACCATCTCCGTCCTAAAAAGAAACCTCATGCAAAACTTGAAATTCCTAGTACCTGTAATAACGAAGTTTCATACAAACTATCAACCCCAAAAACAACCCCTTAGGGGCCGAATTTCGCAAAATCCGTTCTTAGTGCTCACCTACGTGGTATAAGGAGGGCTTATGCCAAATTTCAAGTTTCTTGGCCCAGCGGTTTGGGCTGTGCGTTGTCAGATCAGTCAGTCAGTTTTGAATTTTATATATATAGATGTGTAATAATAATTGTCAGTTTTATTCCTTCCCTTTAATGTCAAAAGGAAAACAGGCCATTTCACTAGTTTTCAATTTTTTTTTTGTTCGATGCTGGAGGCAATTTTACAGTTTCCATACGATTTATGTCAGTCAATACTTTAAGAACACTGAACGGCTAAATACGTAAAATTCATGCTAGGGCCTCTGAACCGAGCTTAGTTAAATCTGTCATTTATTGGTTAATATTTGTAAGCTCAGATCAAAGAAACAGGTATATAGAACGTGCGCGAACAACAACGTGGTGCCAGTCGTTATTTATGTGTGCGCGGCAGATAAGTGGCGCCGTGTACGGACACGTGCATCTGTTTGCGTTTACGGTTGCCAGATATTGAGAAATACTCCCATATTTTTGTTCAGTTAAATTGTTCTCAAATATTGTACTAATATTTTTTTTCAATTAGAAACACGATTTTGCTTTAAGGCAAATAAAGATATAGGCATACCTAGATAGCAATAGCGTGTAGTATTTATTATTTCACAGAATAAAAGGAATAAAAGTTAATATGCATAATTACTTCTACCTATTTAATTAATTTATATCAAACCAGGCTGCAGTCTCGACAAATATAACGACAAAAATCGCTCGTTAAGTCTAATCGATGTCAAATTTCTTTAAAAGATTTTCAATCTTATGCTTTCGAAATAAAGTTGAAAGTCTATTAAAGGAATTTGACAACGATACGACTTAGCGACCGATTTTTGTCGCTGTCTAATGTCGAGACTGCAGGGCCTGATAACACTTTTTAACGCTTTTTGATAATTTGTTTAATTAACTATTTAAGAATAGGTATTTTAATATAAAAAGATAAACAATTTGTTATAACAATCAACATATTTATTAAATAATTTTTATTTTACACACATTAAACCTTAACAGCCTTCGTTGTGCACCAATTATTGTACATACATACTATTAATGTTTAAAATTGGAAACGCGATTTTGCTTTATGGTTTTACCCAGATAGCAAAAGCGCGTAATATTTAAACAAGAATAATAATGAGGGAATAAAAGTTAAAGATGCGTAATTACTTAACTTAATTCACCGATATTTTTTATGCAGAATACACATTCCCCTAATTCAGGGTAATTTTCCCGTCATAAACTAGCAACACAGACGATTTACTGTTAAGGTTTTGTGTTTCAAGTGAGCCGAAAATATTTTATGTAAAATAAATACCAAAACAATAAAAATAACAAGAGTTACCTGGGAAAAGATATTCCATCTTGTTTCCTTACTTTTTGTGAACAACTTTTGCAGTGTTTAAACACACAAGATGCCATATTTTGACTTATAATGACAAATCACTAGTGACGTGTGAGCGAGACGATGCGTAGCTTGGTACTGTCGCGAGTTTGTAGCAACTTTTGATTTTGTAGTAACTTTGGTGGACCCACTCGCGTGTTCTGAGCGCTCTATCTGTCTATTTTTTTAATCTGAGTTTGTAAGTATAAACTTATTGTGATAAGTTTATATTACAAGTTAGATTCAAGGTCTTTCATCATCATCTGTCTAGCCTTTTCAATGCAATAAAGAATTTGAGTTTGAGTTTTCCCAACTATATTGTGGTCGGCTTCCATTCGAACCAGATGCAGCTGAATATCAGTATTTTACATGGAGCGACTGCCTATTGGACCTCCACAACCCAGTAACTGGGTAATACGAAACCCCATGGTTGTCAGACTTTACTAAGATTCAAGATCTTTAATCTTAGTAAATCAAACAGTTAAGGTCACGCGAACTAAGGATGTGCCGACGATGTCGTAGTCACACTAGAACAATAGTTCCTCTATTACAGCGTAACTAGGTAAATACCACACTAGCTAGTATTGTATACATCCTGGTATATAAAGCTGGTATTTACTGGATTTGATGCGAACCAAGATAAGTAGAAATAGGGTTTTATGACCATTTAACAATTTGGAAAGATTGTGGTATTAAAAAGTTTTTTAAAAATCCATCTTTCGTATTCTATCGACTACTACTATTTGAGTTATATACTATAGATACTATTTGAGTTTGAGTTTATTATTCACAAACGTAGGTACCGTGCCAGCTTTAACATAATTATTGTTTTAAAAGGAGAAATGATTACCTACATGAGAGAAATGAATACATCTAAAATTACGAGTTTTCAACCACGTAACAGGATTTAGTGGCACGAAGATCGCTCCACTCAAGACAGAAGGACTCATTTGATGATAGAAAAAACAAAAATTGGTGAACGGAGATCGGGGTAGAATAGGGGATCGGACCGAACAGAATTTCGTCTGGTGGGTGCCACCAAAATCGCGTGAGGTTTTCTTTAAAAGATCTATAAGTAGATACTAATTATTATCAACCTGAAGAGTTTGTTTGTTTGAACGCGCTAATCTGAGGAAGTACTGGTTGGAATTGAAAAATTATTATTGTGTTGGATAGTACATTTATCGAGGAAGGCTACAGGCTGTAAAACTACACGCTACGACTAAAAGCAGCCGAGGAGCAGGACTGAAACCGCGCAGAACAGCTAGTATAAAAAAAAAGATGTTAGTTCTTCATTTGCGTCATAGATGGCGCTTTCTGTATGTTTTATTTTTGTAAGTTCACTTTCATTCATTCAAATGAACGAATGAATGTATATTGTTTTTTTTTTAATGTGGAAATATTGTTTATATTTTATTCTAAAATAAATCAAATATCTTTGTTTAATATAAACTTGCGTCTGTATAACCTAGAACTTTATTTATCAATGTCAGTATGCTAATATCACTAGTTTATATACTTAGGTTTATGGTTGAACAAATATTTACAACACACATTACATGATAGTGCTAATTATAACAAGATATTGTAATTATCATAATTATACCTAACAAAATACTGGCGAATAACAATAATATAGTATCACATTTTTAAGGAATGTTTTTTAATTGGGAATTAAAAAACATTCCTTAAAAATGTCAAAAGTCACTCAATTCAAGGCAGAAAAAATATATTTATTTTGATTTAAATTTTTATGAGGTTTTGTCAGACAATTAGCTTTCGTCTATTGTAATAATGTCTTGTAATATAAATAAATTGCACACCATCTATGATACGTAATCACTAGCATAGGTATGTCAATCATTATGATTTCAACCTTATTTTCACATACATAAAAGTCAATCGACGTGTGCACATGATTTGCATCAACCTTATTGTATATGTATCAGAAAGGTATGATATACATTGACATACACAGACGTAAATAGACATATCCAGCTGAACAACTTTTTTTTTTAATTTAATGATATGCTCGCGTTTGATCACCATCTCGCCTGATGGTAAGCGATGATGTGGTCGATGATGAAGCACGCTTGCCTAGAAGTAACCTGTTCACTCTTGACTTGAAGACACCAAGGATATGTAGCTATCAGAAATCGTGAATACGGTGTAAATTACCTTTCTGATACACACTAAAGTTGTTTCATTTCACAAGTGCCCAGAAAACTTTTGATTTCAACCTTATAACAATAATTATGTATAAAATTCATAAGCTCGTGATTTGAACCAACTTTACTAAATTAATTAAAATAAATAATGGAAAGATCTTACTTTTAGCGGGCCTCAAGTAGTACGTGGTAACTGGCATGATTGTGGTGGAAAATGTAAGTTTATGTAAAGATTTATATCTGAAACAAAAGAAGAAATCGGTTATTTTGTAGTAATAACATTGCATTGTAATATCCTAAGTAACCGACAAGTCATCATCATCATCACCATCTCAGCCGTAGGACGTCCACTGCTGAACATAGGCCTCCCCTTTTGATTTCCACTTATACCGGTTGGAAGCGACCTGCATCCAGCGTCTTCCGGCGACCTTTATAAGGTCGTCTGTCCACCTTGCTGGTGGACGTCCTACGCTGCGCTTGCTAGTCCGTGGTCTCCACTCTAGCACTTTTCGACCCCATCGGCCATCTGCTCTGCGAGCAATATGGCCTGCCCATTGCCACTTCAGCTTGCTAATCCGGTGGGCTATATCGGTGACTTTAGTTCGTCTACGGATCTCCTCATTTCGGATTCGATCACGTAGAGAAACACCGAGCATAGCCCTCTCCATAGCTCGTTGAGCGACTTTGAGCTTTGAGATGGGGCCAATAGTAAAAGACCACGTTTCGGTGCCGTAACTCATCACTGGTAACACACATTGGTTGAAGACTTTCGTCTTGAGGCACTGAGGTATGTCGGACGAAAAGACATTGCGCAGTTTCCCGAACACTGCCCAACCGAGTTGGATTCGGCGGTTGACCTTTTTCTCGAAGTTGGACCTACCTAACTGGACTACTTGTCCTAAGTAGATATATGAGTCAACAACTTCGAGTACCGAGTTTCCAACCGACAAGTGCTAGCTCAAAATAAAAGGTCATTTTGGAAGAAGTTTCTGAATTGAATTGAAAAATTGATTTTATGACAAACTAAAACAGGCCAAAACACAGGCCTTTTAAAAATTTGTACGATTTTGACGACTCTTTCATTTACTTTTATTAATTCTTTAAAACGATCACAACTAGTTGATGTCATAATAAATTCTAAATTGATAAGTACAAACAAAGATATTCTTTTTTTAGGCTCGACTTTCAGGCGGATCAAGCCTGTCTAATATCAGTAAATCCTGGTTGAGAGTCGCGCAGGACAGGGATATGCCTATGGCATAAGTGGGAGGAGGCCTACTCTCAGCAGCGGGTGGAACAGGGCTGCCAATGATGATGATGAATTGCTTGTCTGAATTCCAGGTATAATGGATAATACAATTCCCCGTGTCATCAAAGGAAGAAGACTTCTAAAAAATGGCTACAATTTTGACACATACCTCACCCAAGAGTCCCAGCAGCTAAAGACGCCAGCACCACCAGTATGGCCGTGGCGACCCCGCTGGCGCCGACGCTCGCTCCGTACACTGCGCCGGAGTCGGCGGCGGCTCCCGTGCCGAACGCGTCCGCTGAAGTAATGGTACCTGTCAAGAGACCACCCGTGAGCGCGTGCGCACCGGTGGGCTCGGCTAGCTTGGATTTTTGGGTTTTGTTGTAAGGTTTTTTTTTTAATTTAATTTTTCTTGTATTTCATAGATCAGTTGTTTTTATTTGTTATGTTATGATGGTCTTGTACTTTTGGTTTGAATGACCTCAGATATATGTATATATATTTTTTTTGTACTCATGCTTGATTAACAAAAGCATAACAGTTATGTTAAAAATATATGTTGAAAAATATATAAAATAAGGTTACACTACTACTAGGAATATTATTAGAAGTAATTTATTGAATAAATAATAATTTAATAATACTACGCATACGTATTTCCAAAACCAATTAAAATAACTACAAACACCAATTATTAAATTACGTTGTAAAAAGCAGATATTAAAAACAATACCTAATACCAGTGTTAAAAATAATTAATAAACCGGAAGTAACAAAACCCGTGTCAAACTAGACTTACCCACCAAAGCATGCAGTGTAGAAAACATAATAAAAATAAATTAAAGTATTAAAAAATATTAACAGCAATATAATTCAACATTATAAAATAAGTGCATTCAACTAAAAAATAAATAAAACTTCTTCGTTCAAATAAAAATTGAAAATAGATAATTTTATGTTAAATCATGTAATGGTCATAATATCATAAAACGAGTGCAAAAATTATAAAAATACACCTGCTATCTACTATGCCAATATAATATTTTCTTAAATAAACCATCAAACGAAAAATAAAAAACAATCATTATAATATCAACAAAATACCCATAGATACGTTGTATGATAATTTAATAGCACTAAACCGCTTATTTTATCGTGGCAAAATCGCAAAAAAATATTAAATATAAAAAAATATATTAAAAAACTACAAATAAATAAAAAAAAAACAGTAGCTACATAAGATACAATTACATAAAATTCTACAGAAAGCAAGACGAGCAAACTAAATATTTTTTAAATAAAAATAATAAATATCAGCCTATCCTGCCCCATTGCTGGGAAAGACCTCTACAGATAACAGACGATCACCAAGTTTGAGAAAATATAAATATAATCACACACAGTACCCAAGAAAGAAATAACACACAGCTAACTACACAATCACAACACAAAATTGAATGAACGAAACGTACCGATGTCACCAACTTCCATGATGAATGAATGAATGAAAGGTGAACAGAAAATAAAACGATTAATTGAAGCGGCAACACAAAGGGATGTCAGTTAATTGCAATGATGATGTTTTTATTTTGGGATCAATTCATGTATTTTTCCTACTAAAGTTAATAATTAACTGAATTCAGCCACTCATACACGGACACACACGCAAATCTTCTCATAAAACGGACTTAAAATATTTAACAGATATTATTAGTCAACAAAGATATAATAATATCATGTTTTCTAAACGGGATTCGGACCCGCAAAATGTTGCCAGACATTTATGGAAACAACCTCAGATCAAAGAAATAGGCAGATAGAACGCTCAGAACACGCGAGTGTGTCCACCAAAGCAAATACAAAATCAAATCGAATTACATTCCATATTGTTTTCTTTATTTTTGAGAACAACTTTTACAATGTTTAAAGACACGAGACGGCATATTTTGGCAAACAACAATAACGACGCGTAGCTTGGTACTGTCGCGAGTTTGTATTCACTTTTGATTTTGTATTTGCTTTGGTGGACACACTCGCGTGGTCTGAGCGCTCTATCTGCCTATTTCTTTGATCTGAGGAAACTACAATAAAATAAAGCTAAAAACTTGAAACGAAGCTGCCTCGATTTGAGGCAAACCTCAAAAGTATGACTCGTTTTGAGACGCACTCAAAAATTGCCTTGTAATGAGTCGCGTCCGAAAGTATACCTCGTTCAAAATTACAAATATAATTCTTAGTAAAGCGCTTCGGAAAAAAATCTTCTGTTATGTTATTTTGCTCAAGCCATTTTAAACCTTATACCTCACACATAAAGCACACAATGACTTACCTCCCCATTTGTTAAGCATGGCCATAATAACGCCATTGGTCCATCCGAAGCCAGTCTGTACAACATACTCGCCGCCACCACCGAGACCGCCGAAGATTGTAGCATCGTACTGGAAAATAGACATTAACGTTTAGAAGAAAAGGTTCATTTTGAATATTCTTCACAGGCCCTTTTTTCCTTGATGAAGAATTAAGAAAATGTAATCAGTATTTGAAAATTTATCTGATAATGAAAGTATTTATATTTTAAACTCCCTAAATGTTAGTATGTTATTGAATTCACAACATTTCTGGAATACATTGTTTGTTTATATAACACTCAATCTTTTAAAACAAAGGTGGCTTAATTCTATTTCAAAATAAAACATAATGGTCAGTTCAAACCGAGGCTCGACGCGGCGCGACGTGACACAACGATACTCGTACTGCAAATGTGTATGTTTTCATAGTGAAGTTCGATTTTGAATCGCTATTAAAATTGCGAAATGTGTATCCTTCCGTGTAAGAAATAGAGTTAGATTTTGAGTAGCTCAACTGAATTGTGCGCGCATCGTCGCGTCTCGGTCTGAGCTGACCTTAAATGCTATCAAAATCTATATAAAAGACAAATAAGTTCAATAAACTTTTGCCCCATTTGGTAGGTAAAAACCGGAATTGAGATTGCCATTTTTTTTCAATTTTTTACCCGACTGCGACAAAAGGAGGGTTATGCTTTTGTACAACACTTCTATTTCCCAAACATTTACCAACAGCGCCCCCTGAATAGATGGTAAAAATTTTCTCAATTATCACAAAATAAATAAAAAATTACCTTCTCAAGCATAGCAGTCTTCTGCTTCCAAACTTCGAAATTGGAACGCACCCACTTAGTGGCCATCTCCATGGCCAGTCTGACCGCCTCAGGTTGGCCCGTGTTGGCCAGGCCCATCACCACGATGTATTGCAATGGCGGCCATGCATTGGGGTAGTCCCATTGTTCACCCGAGTGCTCGAAAGTCGTGGGGATCCCACCGTCGAAGATGTCGACCTAGAAAGAAGAAAATTGAATTAAATATTTTTTTGTACCTTCAAAAAGGTTTAATTATTATTATTATTTTATATATTATATTATAATTATTTTTTGTTAATTTTTTTCATGTAACAGCAAGGTTTTATGTAATAAATAATTAATATTTTAAAATATTAGCTAAATAATAATATAGCAACAATGCTACAGAGCAAGATTCTGAAAAAAAAAAACAAGTCTTGTAAAATATTTTTTTCTTTTTGCAATGTTTCAAAATCAAATAATATTTTTTCATGGAATTGAAATTATTGTAATCAATCAAAACGTAACATTTTAAAACAAAATTTAGTTCATTATAGAAAAAAACATCATAACTGAATTCCTCTTCATAAATAAACAATAATTATTCTTGCGAAATTAAATAAAAAAAAGTATAAAACAATTTGCAAAATTTACAAAAAGTACCATTTGACCCCGACGTGATTTGAACACGCAACCTTCTGATCTGGAGTCAGACGCGCTACCGTTGCGCCACGGAGTCTCACGGTTGCTGTCGCGAAATTAGAGTTCCCTTCGAGCGATGTGACGCAACAGCTATTTGTTAATTGCAGATAATAATTAGCACTAATAACCGTTAACTATGTGTGAAGGTTATTTGATTGAATTTGACGTCAAACAGATTGCGAAAGTGTAATGAGTGAACTTTTGACGTGATACCGTCTTTTATTTCGATGGCCGGCTGCACGCCCGAAAAAAGATGACGTCATGCGGCATAACCTCGGTCTGTAGCGTTCCATAGCAACGGCGTGTCAATTGTTTGTTTATAGCAACGGTATTTTCTTATAACGTTGTCACGTTCAACCATCGTCAGTAAACCGACTTTACAGACAACCGATTTTTTTTTTACCAAGTTTTATTAAATCTTGCTAAATTGTCTAAGAACTGACTGTTATATTGACAGTAAATTTTTCCCGGCGAAGATTTAAGTATCACAATAATAAATACATCTATAAATTATTTATAGATGCAATTCGAAGGAGACAATTTAGCTATGAAGTTGTTATTTATGTTAATATTATTTTATATTTTTATTATTATATTATAAAAATCGAGCTTTATATAATAAATGTTATATGAAGAATATTGCAAGACTATTTATGGTTGTTGTTTTTTTGTCATTTTAGGTTATTTTATTTAACAATAATGTTGACAGTTACAATTATTTTTAATTTCTTAGGCTAGCCGCACACACAAAATAATATTGACAATAAAGTACGTACTTATTGTCAATAATATTGTGCGTGTGCGGCCTGTATTGCGGGATTTTCATTTGGTTTCGATTAATATTAACAATCTTGCATTGACAATATTATTTTGTGTGTGCGGCTAGCCTTAAAGAAAAAGATAAATTATTCAACCATCAAATATTACAATTGATTTTTTTGACTCACCTTTACTTTATCTAAATAATTGACGACTCTATTGACGAAGTAGTCCTTCCTGGCCTGGTCATAGCAGACTGCCCATAGTGGAGACACGTTAGATGGGTAGAAGTAATCTCGTCGTCTGCCTGACTCCAGGTTATAGTCCAACCATACTCCTACGTCCTCGTGCCATAAAACCTGAAGAAGAAAAAAGAAATTCTGAGTCAAGTACTTGTTTTTAAAAAGGGTGGTTACTATAATATTTTGATTGTCTACAAAATAGGACATTGACGACATGAATCTAGCACCCACCATTTTTATTTAGCTCCGAATAAAGTTGCTGGGAGTGAAATTAGATCATCCTATCTTCTATCTTTTTTTTTATTTGAGTAAAAATTACACTGGCAATAGTTATTTGCTAAGCAAGGCTGCAAAGTTGATTTTTGGCGCGAGTACTTGAATTGAAAACTGAGCAAGCGAAGGATTCTATGATTGAACCGCGAGAGAAACGAGCGGTTCAAATATAGAATCCTGAGCGATGCGAATTTTTCAAAGGTACGAGACGCAGAAAAACTTTGCTGCCGAGTACAACACACAACTTTTCACCTCACACAGCGAGGAAATGTAAGGGGGCGGCTCACCTGCCAGTGTAGAAAACAATTGAATACAAGACGTGTTCGAATTTTAAACAACACTTTGTGCTCTAGAGCACAAAATGGAGTTTTGCGCTCAGATTTTGAATGAGAAATAGAATCTTTCCGAGCGTGTGAGGTGAAAAAATAATGATTTACATCTGTTTATGTGGTAGTTACTATTCAAAAGGATAACGTTTTGTTTGATTCTCGGCACTAAAAAAATACTAAACCACTAAAAACTTACCTACTCACGTGGTTTTAGAAAGTCAGTGACTAATTATATTACAGCAATAATTTCATATAAGTACCTGTTCAATAGCATCCATGAACCTTGCATGCACATTTCTATAGAACTCCGCTTTATCGATGTTACCAAGCCTTAGATGGAAGTCCCTCATCAGCTGCGCGTTCCAACACATGATAGCGTTCAGGTCCACCGGGATGATGGAGCGGGTCTTCAGGTTCGTTAGGTTACCTGATGAAGGAGAATAGGTATGCGGCTTTAGAATTTGATGGCGCAGTGACTGAGCGATCAACTGCTGTACAGCGTGTCGCGTGGTCGATTTCCACAAGGAAGATCTATTATCTTCTTCTATATATCTTCTATATTTATCTATCTTCTCTTCTTCTATCTATAATATAAAAATGGATAGCAAAACGTGTTGCTAAGCTCATAACTTGAAAACGACTGGACCGATTCGGCTACTTCTTTTTTTGTTGTGTTTGTAACCATCAGCGCCAGGTTTTAGAGGACGAAAATCATCATGTCCACCCGTGCGAAGCCGGGACGGGCCGCTAGTTGTTCATAATTATTGGGTTGGGTATTCGTGTATGTGAGTTTCTATGTTTGTAAACGTACCCACGATACAGAAGAAATACCTAGTACGGGGCAAATAAAAAGTGGTTTAGTGGCGTGTTCGATTTCCGCAAGGAAGATTGTTCTTTATGGGTGTTTGTATATGTGAGTTTAAATGTTTGTTAGCGCACCCATGATTCAGGAGAATTTCCTAGTGTGGAGCAACGTATTTATGAAAAAAAAGCGTATTTTTGCTTTTTTTTATTGCTGTGTTAGAGCTCCATGCATTCTGTTTCTCGATCAAGTCAGACCAAGATTATGTCTAGATGTTTATAGGAATGTAAAATCAGACTCTTTTCATGTTTCTTTTCAGGATAGTCGCATAAGAAACTTTAGATTGTTTAATGTATCCAAGGTAATGTATGCACAACTAAATTGTAGAAATAAAATGTAAATTGTTGATTTTTGTTTTTTTTTTGTTTGTGTGTCTACGCGTCTATGTAGTGACTCCCACGCACACCACCACTGCCGGGCCATCGCGGGGAAGACACGAGGAAGCGGGCGGCACTCGGGAACGGGCGGCGCGGCCGGCCGGCCGCGCCCGGGTCACCACATTCGACATCAATTCATATTATCGACAGCGCGTTGCAAGAGTCGCTTTATTATAACTTTAATTACTGTATTTATTGTACCTACCAAAATTAAATTAATTCGTAAAATCAACTATTAAAATCAATCATTGAAGAGCCCCTGAAGTTCCTGACCTCACACAAGAAACAAACATCGCAGACATTGTGTACTTATATAATAATATTTAGCTGTTTAAATGGTCCGGTAATGGGTAGGTACTAAGTACCTTTTATTTTGTTATTTCTTCATGCTACAAAAACCGCAGTTTCTAAATTTGTTTCTACTTTTTCACATTCAGGGTAGTATTTCTCACATTTAGTAGAAAGAAATGGTTGCTTACATATTAGTAGGCAGTGGACAGATGAGTATTGACAATGCTTTTGTATTTATTATTTTGGGGTAACTAAAATAGTTAAATCTACTTTTATATCATGTCAAATTCTATGGTATGTTTTTCGGGTTTTGGAAATATTTTAAAATGATATAAATTATTATTATTATTAATCCATTCAAAAACTGGACCTGAGGCCTTACCAATCACTCTTAACGCGGTCCAGTTTAGGCTGTGGGAAAGAGATGGCGCTAGACGACTTGGTTAGCTCTGTCTCTTTCCCTCACAGAATCTACTCTGGCTATAAGGCCCGGCATCCACCAAATCGGAGAGGAGAGATGTGTTTGAATAACCAATCAGATGTCAACTCAAGTCAACTGAGCTAAGCGGTGAGGAGATGTGGACATCTGGTTGGTTATTCAAACACATCTCCTCTCCTCTCCGCTTTGGTGGATACCGGGCCTAAGACGTAAGGGTAGCAGGCCAACTGTTAAAGCTGTATTTATAAGATCGACTATGATTGGTCATGATCGATGTCTAGGAAATATCTAATGAAGTAATACGGGGTCCACACAAAGGGTATTTGTACTACATACCACCGACTTGATTATATCCATCTATAGAGATGTCAGCAGTTTGATGTAGATATTCTGAATAAAATAGGGATAAAAATTGAAGCATTTTCATCATCTACCTTGCCGGGTCGGGTTCGGTCGGATTCCAAACCAGATGCAGCTGAATATCAGTATTTTACATAGAGCGCCTGCCTATCGGACCTCCACCACCCAGTAACTGGGTAATACGATAACCCCATGGTAAGACTGGTTGTCAGACTTTAGAGCTTCTAACAGTAACGACTGTCAAAGATCTACAAATGGCAGCCGGGACCAACGGCTTTACGTGTTTTCCGAGGCACGGAAGAAACTTGCTATGACAGATGGTCACCCATCTACAGACCAACCTAATTGAAGCATTTTGTTGTAAGTTTTTTTTCTCACTTGATTTTTGCTTAGATGTAGTTTTCCTGCTACGGTTTATTTGTTTTTGTCAAAGTATTAAGTGTTAACTTAATACTTTGGCAAAAACAATACTTTGACAAAAACAAGTGTTTACATATGATGTGATGTCAAACACTAGATATGTATGATGTCAAACACTTGTTTGACATCATGTTCTATCGGTTTAAATCTATTGAGGAATATTATTTTAAATTCTTTTTTGAGGCCATCATTTGAGACCTCCCTACCCCTAATGTAGCAAGGGAGTGTCAGACTCGTACTGACCTAAAACCACCCTGCTTCTTTAATTGCCCTTTGCGTTACAGGGCCATGATACACTGTTTAGACAGACCCACGACCAATTTTACGGTCCTTCTCACGAAAAACGCCTCCTGACGTTGCCTCAAAAACTTTTCATAAAAAGAACTTCATGTTTTGAATTTATTGTCTCTGGTGCTCTTTGTTTTTTGGTTTATTATCACTCTTCGTCACTATCATAAAATAATGTTGTTACGCAGAAAATTTTCAAACTTGGAATTATTTTCTTTTTTTTTTTTTAATGTGTCTGGCATGGCTTAGGGGCCCTTTTTTACGTAGTAAAATCATCGAATGAGTCCTCCCACCCAGGGCAGGGCGGGAGGGACTGTGAGACTTGTACTGACTGAAATCCACGGTGTAATTCAATGCCCTTTACGTACCGGGGTCACGGTAATTCATTAGTCTTGCGACCCCGGCAGGCTTTGGCCCTCTAAGGGGGTCTCGTTATGGCTTCAGGGCGTTAGGAATGATTTTCTTACCTTTATTCGTGCCATTGAGAATGAACCATCTGGATGAGAAATCCCACCCTGACTCAGCAGCCGCTTTCAATTCAGCGTACAATTCTTCTTTCTTTTCATTTGTGTCGAAATGTCTGAAAATGTAATGTTGAAGTTGATAGGTATTACAAATAATTCAATGAAGATAAAGCCATTATTTGTTTTTTTTTTTATCTTTTACTACAGGTATGTTGGTATTAATCAGGGTTGGAAAAAAAAACAGTTTTTTTTTAAATTATATAAAACAAACAGTTCAAAATGTTTTAAACAAGTGTTTTTTTTGTTTTTTTTTTAGTTTAGGGCATTATTTCAAATTAATTCGACTATGTTTTTATTTCTAGGCTAGATCTTTATAAACTCGCCATAATAAATTAAATATTTACAAAAAAACGATCAATAGATAACATTTATTTGTATGTTGCGTAATCAAACGCTTCACATTCACCCGGTAGGTATGTTCTAATGTTGATTTTATTTTGGGCGACACGTAGGGACTTTCCTAGCGGGACAGGCGGCGCGCCTCCTATTCGTAGAATAGTTCATTGTTCATAAGGTATATCCCCGCGCCGGCGCCGCTGCGCGGGGCTTTACCTTATGAACAATGAACTGAGAAACACCGACCTACCTATATGTCTAAAATAGGGGAATCACCAAATTTCTTTCGACAGCCGACATTAGGGATCGAAGTTTACGTTTTTTATTTGACTAATGTTGTTTATTAATTAAAATTGTTACTTACTGTGTTTTGAAATTATTATGATAATGTTTCAAAAATAGGTGCTATTTTGTCCCATACAAATCCTGGTACTTAGATATTTGTTTGATTTAATGAAATACCTACATAACATAAAAATAATGTTGGCGGCATGTTTGAGTTTATATGTTTGTAAACGCACCCACGACACAGTAGAAATTCCTAGTGTGGGGCAACGTTTTATAAAAAAAAAAATGAAAGTCAATTACAATGCCAATGAAAGTTCAAAAATATAACAGCAATAGAGACTCTATTGGTTTTATGTTGAACTATTCAGACTCAAATAATATTTTATTTTCATTTTAAGTATATTCAGTTATTATGCGACATGAAAAGTAGTTTTAAAACATGTTTTTTTTCGTATTGTTTTATACAATGTTTTAAACTTGTTTTAATCTTTGTTTTTAAACATGTAATAAAAAACACTGTTTAATTTCAAACTGTTTTAAACACTGTTTTAAACATGTGTTTTAAAACAACTTGTTTTAATCATGCCAACCCTGGTATTAATACCACATGCATGTACGCATATGAAAGGCCCATTAAATAATAATATCTGGTTGACCGAGCTTCGTTCGGTTTTTAAAATGTCTATATCTTGGGAACCGAGCTTTTCTCGAACCTGGGACCTTGATATCGATTCCTTGAGCCGAAAAACCCCTAATCTGTAACTTTCATGAAAATCCTTGGAGCCGTTTCCGAGATCCTGATTATATATAAATATACAAGAATTGCTCGTTTATGCCTTTGTCAAACTGACAGGCGAACCGAATGCGTGGCGTAGCGTTTTTGTTTGTAATGTATGGAATTGTTTGAAGCCTGTCACATAGAGTATCGGATCGCTTTCGCATTTTTATATGACATGATTCGGTTCGGTTCGCTATCGCCTGTCTGTTTGACAAAGGCCTTAAAGATATTAAGATAATGAAATTAAGATATTAGATTATTAAGTTCTCTTAACGACTGTTTAGCCAATTTTTTTTTTTGAAAAAAGGAAGGAAAGTTCTATAAATCAGGCTAATCGTTCTATAAAAATTTTCTTACCTGGCAACATCCACGTCTTCTTTGTAACTTTCAGGCCTAGGTCCTTGTGAAAGGTCGTAATACCTTGCTAGTGTATATCTGAAATTAAAAATGATATAGTTTTGGTGTGTACGACTGTACGTGTGTTAATCATAATCCGTAGAGGTCTTCTGAATTTAAAATTACATAAAAAAAAGATTGGAAGGAAAGTTTCGACCATGCAGGGTTTGAACCTGTGACTTCTGGACGCTTATACCAGCCGAGCTACCGAGGTCCTGCCAACGAACCAGTCCAGCGAACGACAACGTAAGCGAGTTTAACTACAAAACATGTGAAACACGTGAAAATCATCCTTATCACTACGAAATATGATATACAACGTGCGGTCACCAAGGGGTAGATGAAAAACAAAACACGCTCGCCATGACGATGTTAGTCAGTTGAATTCCATCCTTATATAAGAAGTAGCAAGGACGATTTTCAATTGCAAATTGCACGAATGGCAGCATGAGCAAGCTTGCTAAGACGTTTTTTTTATCGTGGTAAAGTCATCAAAATGTGTCCTCCCACCCCGGGCAGGGCGGGAAGGACTGTCAGTCTCGTACTGACTAAAATCCACGGTGACGACATTCAATAG
Organism: Agrotis clavis; assembly: GCA_954870645.1. Classification (NCBI taxonomy): domain Eukaryota; kingdom Metazoa; phylum Arthropoda; class Insecta; order Lepidoptera; family Noctuidae; genus Agrotis; species Agrotis clavis. The sequence continues at coordinate 3,481,837 of OX940943.1, forward strand.
CCCTTTATGTTCCGGGGTCACGGTAATGAGATAAGTCCCGCGACCCCGGTAGGCTTTGGCCCTCAAGAGGGGGGCCCCGTCATTACGCTGACGCTCTTTTAGGCGCGCGTGGAACACAACGTGCCGTCGACCCGGGCATGGTCCATGGTCGGACAGCGAGTTGCCCTTTACTCGCCGCCCGCACCTACGGTGGCCGGAGATCGTCTTGCGACATCCGTCGCCGTGGGCACCACTGCGGCTGGGGCGGAGGGAGGACGCTGTCCTCTCCCTCACGCGGCCCGCCTGCTCCTTCGCGAGCATGACTGCTTCGCAGAAGGAGGCGACCGCTTCCCACTCCGTCTCGCCCCTTGCGATGGCCTCGACCAACGACGATATAATACTAGACTCCATAACAGGCGACCGATGTCTGCCAACACATTAGGCAAAAAAGTCTTATATCCGTCTCATTTCGACGAATCCTGTGAGCCGTAAACATACGTTGAGACAGAACAGACCTTGAGTTAGCCAATCACAACGCAGTACCCCGTCCCCCTCGCTTACGTAGTACCTCAGCGAGTTGGCAGAACAGTTTTGTTCGTTAGATCGTGCATGCGTAGTCTAGTAATATATAGTCGTTGGCCTCGACCAATGCCGGGCGCGAGAGGTCTACGCCTATCGCCTGCGTGAGGACACGGCGGTGCTCTGCCAAAGCGGGGCAGTTCTGCACCGTATGCTCCACCGTGTCCTCCGGGCGATCCTCGCAGTGGTGACACCCAGGCGTTTCCTCCTTGATTCGAAACTTTTAAGCAGGATAGCAGTGGCTCGGTTAGCAAGATCGTCAATTTCACAGAAAATCTGTTTTTTGATAAAAAGTCTTCTGGCAAACATTTGTATTCTTACTTATGACCATTATGGTGGACTTCAGTAGTGTGGTTGGTCATCCAGTAGTCATACTCTCTGTCCAGGGTGTGGATGTGCTGTCTCAAGAAGTCCACGTCGTCCATGTCATCCATGATGAGCTTCACCATTGGAATCAGTAGTGGAGGCTGTGACCTGGAAAAATGGAAGAAAATATTGAAGTGTTTGGCAGACTGATTCTTAAAAAAGTCCTGATAAGTCGTGGTCGCTGGCCGTGAACGAAATCTTAATTTACTATATTTGTTGGTAAAAACGCAAACACGATTTTCCCCACACTAGTGCTGGAGGCACACTAATGGAAAATGCTGCATTTAAAGTCTATTATTGTGAAATTTAACGGTATTTCCGTAAATATCAACGACGATATAATACTAGACTCCTAATAACAGGCGACCGATGTCTGTCAACACATTAGACAAAAAAGTCTTATATCCGTCTCATTTCGACCAATCCTGTGAGCCGTAAACATACGTTGAGACAGAACAGACCTTGAGTTAGCCAATCACAACGCAGTACCCCGCCCCCCTCGCTTACGTAGTACCTCAGCGAGTTGGCAGAATAGTTTTGTTCGTTAGATCGTGCAATGCGTAGTCTAGTATTATATCGTCGTTGGTAAATATAGATCACACATAAGAATTTCTTACATATCTTAGATGCGTTTACAAAAATTCAAACTAGGATCCACAAACAGCCACGCCTGGAACAACTAATTGTAGGTCCCACAAATATATTTTGCGTGCGGGAATCGAACCAGCTACGAGTAGAAGCAGCAACACACGCAATCTTGTAGTAACCATGAGATTGGTATTATAATGCTTTTCTTTACTACCTTTAATTTAATGACTGGCCTGTTGGTCTAGTAGTTAGTGACCCTGACTGCTATGCCGGAGGTCGTGGGTTCGATTCCCACCCAGGACAAATGTTTGTGTGATGAGCACGATCATTTGTTCTGTGTCTGGGTGTAATTTATCTATAATATGTATGTATTTAGAAATATATAAGTATGTTTATCAGTTGTCTAGTACCCATAACACAAGCTCTGCTTAGCTTGGGACTAGATGGCGTTGTGTGATAGTTGTGGAATATTATTATATTATTATTATTTCTCTAGCTAAGATCGACATTCCAAATAACCAGGTTAGTCAACAAACCTCATAGCATAATAAATCCTTCCACCATTGGGAATGAAGCCGATCCTCTCCACGATGTCCATGAAGTTGGAGACCATGCCCTTGGCAGTGGACCGCATCTCGGAGAGTAACAGACCCTTGATGATCCAGTACGAATCCCAGTAGTAGAACTCACGGAAACGACCACCTTAAACATAGTTATATCAGTGGTTAGATTTGATTGTAACTAGATTCATCATCATTCATATTACCATAAGCTGTATTTACACTTTTAATTTGGTTTGTTAATCATTATATGAATTCTGGGCGTAAGGAAAGGAACTGAATTGACTGACTAAGGGCGTGGACCCATGTCTGTGGTGCGGCGCCGTGCCGCGCTACGGCGGCGTCGGGTACCGGCACGTACCCGCTCAGCAAGTGTATCCAAAAATAAAAATTACAGATTTGCTTTGATTTTTGCTGCTGTTAAGACGACGAGAAATGAAGAAAAAACAAAATTAAAGAAAATATTGGGTAACGCAATATCGGGTACGCCGTGGCGCGGCACGGCGCTATGCCGTCCGCCGGCGGCGGTGCCGTGCCGTTGCGCGGCGAGCGGCGCCGCACCGTGGACATGGGTCCACGCCCTTAAACCCGACCCTTCAGTTGCTCTTTGCAGTCCAGAGCCGTGGTGCCTTTTTAAGAAAGTCCTGACTATCCCGCAGGTGTTTGTACCTATACTATAGGGTCCCCCGTAAGTTTGCTAACTGCTCCTTGAGGTGCACGTGCAACACGAATCTTCGTCGATTCAAGCAGTTTTTTATGAGTATGAGTAAACTAAGATCCAAATAACTAAATATACAATACAGGTACAATAGTTTGAAGATATCGTAATAATGATATTTCTGTCTGCAACTGTTTCCAAAGTATAATTATCTTTGTACCATTTCTCAACAAAATCGTTCAAGATGTTTAGGAGTGATAGCGTAACAAACAAAACTCCCTTTCTCATTTATACTGACCAGGCACAATAACAGGGTTATCAACATATATGATGGAGTACAGATCCTGGTTCTCCTTGACATCTGGCTTCATTTTCCTGCCCAGTTGCAGCCACAGCCTATTCAGCTCGGCCGCCCACTGGTGCAGCAGTGGGTCTTTGATTTTCTGGAGAAACGCTGGAAACGAAGGTTCGAAAGTTACGAATTTGGGAAGCAAATGGAGAAAATTGAAATAATAAGAGCTAATTATGCAAGTGCATTTTTTGTATGAGGAATCGAGACATGCCTATGGACTTTTGAGCGTTTACTACACGTGAGGCACTTTTTTTTTATTTGCCTCACACTAGGAGTTTCTCCTGTTTCGTGGGTGCGTTTACAAACATAGAAACTCACATAAACAAACACCCAAACCCGAAACAATAACTTGCAGATCATACAAATATTTGTTACGTGCCGGGAATCGAACCCGCGACACGGTGCGCTACATTCCAATCACTCAGCCACTGCGCCAACCGTTCCTTGAACTTTGTGATCTACACAGTAATCTTGATCTGGGTTATTATATAGGATACTTTTTATTCTGTGTTATAATATCTGATCTTCCCGCAGGGCCGAACCTAGTAATGGCGTATGCAATAATGCCGTTAATTCTGCGTTGTTTTAAGTTAAAATAATTATGTTAAAAGGCGGAAACAATTTGTGTTTATGGCCGCGAATTTAATTGTTTCAGCTGGACAAATATTTGATTTTACTAGCAAAAAGATACTGTCAATTTAAAAAACAAACTTCAGGAAAAAAATATAGAAACTGTTGAAAAAAAAAAGATTCAAGGAGAATATTTCAGACTGTATAACCACCTCTATAGCAGTATTATTTTCGTTTTAGGAAAGAGATGGAGCGTACCGCCATTAGCTCACTACCACTTGCCTTCTTTCACATACTGAAATGGAGAAAGAGAAAGAACTAGGTATTACCAGGATTGTCCTTCCAGTCATTAGGCTTCCAGTCCTCAAACTCGGAGCCCTCAGGGTCGAAATTCTGGTTAACGAACTCCTGGATGTCAGCCTTGGTCGGATGTGAACCTGTCCTGAAGAAATATTCCGATTATCGCCGCCGGCAAATAGGAAGCGGCGGCGGAAGCGCGCCGGCGTGGAAGTCCCTTCTGATGTTGTTCCTGAGCGGCCGCCCGCTCCGACATAATAAACGCATGCAACGCAATCTTTCATGATTTAAAGGAAGCTAACGTTAGAACCGTGTAACAACATATCTAATAACAGACCTTTACAACAAGCACAGAATATTTTATGATATTTGAATGCTAAACTTCTGGGATTGTTAGATTTATCAAAACTTTGTTTATTCCAAGTTCTGCTCAATATTAGACTTTGAAACATCTGAGGATCTAACTCAGAATCCAGTGACCGTACGGCCAAGAATAAATTATCTTTGCTAGAATATCCATGAAATGAAATCTGGGAATGTGTCATGAAAGCAATCGCTAATATTATAAAGGTTGTTTCGAAATTTATAAGCACAATAAACATAATTACCACTGGTGGGACACATGCTTCTACTTTTTTAACAGTCATTGTACCATCATCGACAATTCGTGCCCAATATGGATTGGTTTTTTTCTAAGACAATTTTCTAAAATCTGCAAGGCCAAATCTTCACCAAGTGTAAGCAAGTGTATACCTGGTCATCATCTCATGGAAGTGGTCCATGGTGATGTTAGCGGACACCTTCAGCTTCATGTCCACGAAGGTCTTAGAGTCGTTGTAGAGCCCTGCCATTTGCACCGTATCCAGCAGTGGGCCGTGGCAGTAGATTGTACTGGAAAAGGAAAAAGAGAATTTAGTAAGTGGTTTTGCAGTCTTGGAATGATAAAAGAAGTTGAGGGGGTTTCTTTTCATTTCATAAATGTGACAAACACGCATATGTTCCTGATGGTAAGTGGTCATCGTAGCCTATGGACTTCTGCAAGACCATGGGCATCGCCAGCGCGTTGATGAAACCACATTTTTCTGAGGCACAAGTGCAAGGCACTTTTGAACGACGTAAGTTATAATATAGGAAATAGAACTGTTTTTACATTCAGTCGCAAGTGTAGATTCATACGGACGTGATTGGGCTGGCAGAAATTAGGGCACTGAACCGTCATGCCATTTATTATAGTTTCCTTTAAACCTTACACAAATATTTTATGTTAAGGGGGATGCTCCAACCAGCCCGCGAAATTCAATTTTTTTTACGTTTTTTGCAATTTGCAGGCCAGTGACATGTTGTAACTTTATAAATATTTGTGTTGCGCAAATAACAAGTATAATTTTAAATATAAAAAATATCAAAAAACTCGCTCCATCAGCTCTCACATAGAAAAGGTGCATCATGTTAAAATCTCCGAAATCTAACTACGATGCACCTTTTCTATGTGCGAGCTGATGGAGCGAGTTTTTTGATATTTTTTATATTTAAAATTATACTTGTTATTTGCGCAACACAAATATTTATAAAGTTACAACATGTCACTGGCCTGCAAATTGCAAAAAACGTAAAAAAATTTGAATTTCGCGGGCTACATCGAAGCAATCACCTTAACTTTATTTGTTGTAAATGGGAACACCCAAATACTCCGAAATATTTTATTCCGATTTTCAAAACTCCGAATATCATAATACCTACCTAATAATTACAATATCGTGTGCATCAGCCCAGCAAGAAAATGTCTTTTACAAGGAATTGAGTTTTGCCATTAATTAGTGCGTAATAAGCTGTAGCGTCACATTAAAAAAATTGTGCGTGCCATGTTTTAGGAATAAATTCGAAAAAACGATTCCTGCTGGGATAACGTTTTTCCAGCAAGAAAATTTTGAACGAGTGACCGGAGCCAAAAAAAAATTATATCGGCATGTAGCTTAAATTAGTGCATAAATGTGCGCTGAAAATGAAAATTGTGCGGCTTAAGGCTTCGTAGATATTTCATTTCCTGCTGGGATAACGTTTTGCAAAATCTGGTTTTTTAGGAATCAATGATTGTGCGCCCGTAGAAAAAACGCAAGTTCGTAGATCGTAATTTGTGCGTTATTTGTGAAATAATAGATTTTCAAAAACATCTACCATTTCTAAGTAATCATAAATTTATGAAAAACCGAAAAATTATCTTATCGCTTAAATGAACAAACAAATAAACGTACTGTTAACGGAATTCGGTTTTTCTTGCCGTTTTTAACACCCACCAAAAGTTTAAAGGCAAAGAGCACACACGTTTTTGAATAATACCCCTTTAAGTTAAACTGAAAATGCTTAAGCTTTGACGCGAAAGTGCAAGAAATAGAACCAACCCAAGATAATTATTTATGCACCAAAAATTAGAGCGTTTAATAAAGTATACATTCCGTAAATTTCAGCTTCAAGCATCTCTTATTTTAGCAGATATAAATCAAGAACCAAAACTATTTCTACATGACTGGTTATCCGACCAAATGTGAATGACAGCAAAAAGGCGACGGTTTCATACATACCGATGACCTTCTATAAATTGCAGTGTTATGTGAAGCTATTGTGTGTACAGTCGCGTCCATCACGTTATTGGCAGTAGTTTTATTATTCTTGTTTGTCGTGTTAATGATTCCTTTTAATTAAACGAGCTTTGATCAAATTAAGTTAAGTACTTGAAAATCATAGGTATATTGTTCTCAAATGAAAAAACAATAAAATCAAAATATGTAGGTTTAAAGAGTGGACTATTGTAATTTCTAAAAGCACAGGTCTATCCTGAAGTAAAAATGCATAATGAAAACTGTTCAACCTTGAACATGGTCACTAGCAACAGCAGTGCAGCGTCAGCGACATACATTCGCTCCGCGCACCGGCAACACCAACACACCGTCAGCGCTAAGAAGTGACCTACTAGATCTTCGCCTCATCGGCTCAATACACAGACAACACACATGTAAATAGGCATCAATGTGTATTGAGCCCAAAATCTGTATATAATAAGAATAATAACCATAATAAATTAGTCATCAAGTTGGAGCCGAGTTTGATTCATCTTCCGTTACTCCCTCACTGTGGCCAAGACACCCTTAGCCGTAATCAATCCTATGAGTCTGTGGGATTGGCAGTGAAAATCATTTCCTGTGTACATTGCACTTCGTACGCAAACCCTATTCCTACCCAAATTCCGTCTGTTACCGTAGGTCTACTTGTAACAGACTTCCCTCTGGTAAATTGGTATGGTTTGTATGGTAGGTTAGGGAACTAGGGTAATTAGGTTGCTAGGGTATCGCGATTGGGCTAGGTCGGGTCAGTAGAGTCTTAGGTAGTTCAAAGTACCAAGCTCAATTGGTTTGTACGTAGCCACACTGTGCGCATTAGGAATAACGGACGTTACAAGCCTTAACCCCGGTGCGTACATTTTGGTCCTTCGAGCTATTTTAGGGAAACCGGAATAAATAAATTAATATTGGTATTTTATATCGGTATTTTGCGTTAAATAATAAATCTACTTAAAATCAAAATAAAAAAATCTTGTTTTCTTGAATAATATCTAAAATACTTTAAATTCTTGTTTTTTTTTTTTAAATAATACTTAAAATCAAAATAAAAAGTCTTGTTTTTGTCCAAAACAAATACTGAATGACTAACGTTTAAACGCGGTTAAAACTAGCGTACATAAAAACTTTGTGTGTGGTAGGTAAGTGACTGACATACTTTACACAATTGCACAATAAGCAGATCGGAAATCGGCACGAACAAGAGAGTTCACCGATATTCTTAAGAAGCGAATATAATATAGTATCAAAAAGCAATTAGGTAACGTCTAAACGTATAGGACTAGTAAGGAAAATAAAAGGAAAATGGACATACAAGAGATAAATGAACTTATTAGAAGTCAGGAAGCAGATTATAACGAACTAAGACAAATATTCACCAACGTCAAAAAAGACTCAGCATCAAGAAAAACCCAAAAATATATCACGGAAAGAAGAACTCGGCTTACAGAAATATTTACTAGAACAACCAGAAACCATACACGGCTTCAAGAGCAAGATGTGTTGCGTGATCACAAATATATCACTACCAACTACTTTGGCTCAATTAATACACAGTATACACAGGCAATTGAATACCTGTTAATGTGTGAGAATCGACTACAGGTAGTAAACCAACTATATGAACCAAAAGATATAGAAACGGAAGAAGAAGAAAGCGTTAGTTCACCCAAACTATTTATTCAACTATTTCGGGTTAATCAAATTCAGAAGAGATTACAGACGGCAGTTCAATCGGTAACTGAAGAAAAAGCGAGTTGGTATTTAGAGTCGTTGATTTCCACTTTGCAAAAACAGTGGCAAGAAATTGAAGAAACACATTTACTAATCTTATTGGAAAATAGTACGCTGGAACACAGCTATTTCCAAGAGAATATGTTTGAGAAAACTCAAATAGAATTTGATCTTGTGATGGAAAAATTATTAGCAAAAATAGGACAGAATTCTAGTAACACCGTCAATAAAACATCGGTCAAATTACCAAAAATAATCATTCCTACGTTTAGCGGAAGTTATGAGTCATGGAATTCATTTTATGACTTATTCTTGAAAATAGTACACGAAGACAGATCGTTAAGTGACACAGAAAAAATGCAGTACTTAAAAACACATGTGCGAGGTGACGCCGCTAAGCTGATCAAGCATTTAACCGTGTGTGACGCTAATTATATAACTGCGTGGAGTCTGCTGACAAGGCGGTACAAAAATGAAAGAATGATTGTTACTAAGCATATTGATAATATTCTAAGTATGCCGAAAATAAAGAAAAGCAATGCCTCAAACTTAAGAAATCTACATGACACTATCAACGAAAACCTAGAAGCGCTAAAAAGTCAAAATATCAACATTTCAACTTGGGACCCGATTTTGACAAGAATACTCAGTAGAATATGGGACTCAGAAACTGATGAAAAATACGAGCAGCAATTAGAAGAGCCTAACAAGATGCAGGAATTTTCGGCTATGATGCAATTTTTAGAAAAAAGGTTCAAGTGTCTCGAAACCTCAAACACTTGGAAGGAAGAATTATCTACTCACAGGTCGCGTTATGAATCATCAAATTCAAAAACAAAACAAACGGATAAACATAGTTGCTGGTTTTGCCAAAGTCACGAACACGGCATTTATCAGTGTGCTAGTTTTAAAAAGTTATCGGTGCAAGATCGCAATAAAATTGTATACGAAAAACAGATGTGCAAGAATTGTTTGACTCATGAAACGTCGATAAAATGTCACAGCAATAAAAGTTGCGGATACTGTGGGAAAAGAGGTCATCATTCCTATCTACACCACATCAATAATAAAAGTTCGAGCGGACTAAAGAATATTTGACAGAAGTGAGCCAAACTAGGAAGAAAAGGGGCATATTGGGACAATTACTAACATCTGTCTTCGGGGTGAACGATGAAGCATACCGAGATATAGAGACACTAAATTTAAACCAAAAAAAGTTAATTGAGGCGGCCAACCACCAAACCAAATTTATGATATCAACAATATCACAAGTCAACAAAACTGAAGAAAGAATAGAACAAAAACTAATAGGATTCCAAACTAAATTAAACCAAGTTATAAATTACTTGGAGAGTTACAACAATTGGTTCAGTACAGTCGACCATAACAGTGTAAATATACGTGTTATGCAGACTTACCAATTAGCATATAATTACATGGAAGAAATCATGGATTACTATAACGGACTAGTAGAAATATACTTGACCAAGGCAACAGTTTACAGTGTATTGACACCTAAGAACGTTAGTGACCTGATATCAAATTCAAATTCAAATTCAAATTCTTTTATTTCAGGTAATTACCCATAATTTTATATATACATTACATTACATTACATTAAATTCATAAGTTAAAATCAAATAAAATAAAATTAAATTAAATTAGATTAAATTAAATTATAACATTATTAACAAAACAAATAATTATATTAAATTAAATTGAGGCATAAAATATTGTCTATTCGATTTTTTTTTTTTTTTTTTTTTTTTTTTTTTTTTTTTTTTTTTTTTTTTTTTTTTTTTTTTATTAGGTATTATAAGCCACAGATGCTGAATTTGCAGCAGTCATACACAGCCTTAACAATTATATTATGCGTGTTCCTTATTCGGTCCATAAACGAGGCAGCCCTTTTCCTCATGACCGCATAGAAATCGTCAACCCTATTCTCAGCGAACATGCCAGACGCACTACACCGCCACGGCAGGTTAAGCATGGCTCTAAATGCATTATTATACTGCACGCGTAGTGCGTGGTAAGTTCGCTTTTTGTAGTTATTCCATAGGTAGCAGGTGTAGAACGACTGACAGTACGCCGCGAACAGAGTGACCTTAGCAGCTTTGCTGCACCGAGAGAATCGACGTGCCAACATGTTGCTTATTGCAGCAATGGATCTCTTTTGCCTTTCCATGTCGCTGTCATCTGTAAGATTATCATTTATTATGTGACCTAGATATTTAAAGTTCGAGACAATGTTTAATTGCGAGCCGGCAAGAGTTATTACTGGGTTAAAGCAACCTGTTCTGTCGTGCCTAAAAATCATAACTTCTGTCTTTTTTACATTGTAGGTTAGCCCATGGCTTTCAGCATATTTTTCGCATTTCGACAACAATGTTCTCAAACCATCGACCGAGGGGCTCAGCAGGACCATGTCGTCGGCGTAGCTCAAGTTGTTGGCCGGTTCATTGCACATGTGACAGCCGACACCAGACCCACCGAGCTCCTCGATCAATCCGTTGACGTACAGATTAAACAGTGTCGGTGATGTTAAGCCGCCTTGTCTCACCCCACATTTAAGGGTGTAATCCTTAGAATATCCGTTATTTCCCCATTTCACCACATTGGTCTGAGATCCGTACCAGTATTTCAACACGCCCAGTACATCAAGTGGTATACCTGCCTTCTCCATCTTTGTCCATAATAAATCATATTTTATAGTGTCAAATGCCCGACTTAGATCGAGAAAGCATGCATATACAGTGGTGTTTCTTGCGTTATAATATTTAACCGTATTTTTTAGTGCAAATATGGCCATATCAGTTGAAAGACCGGCACGGAATCCAAACTGTGCGTTATTTAGGTTTATGTACTTAAGAAGTTCAGGGTGAAGCAACCGCTCAAAAATTTTCGATAAGACTGTTGCAAGAGATATAGGCCGATAATTTTTTAAGTCCGAAGCATTGGTAGACCCGGTTTTTAAAAGCGGGACCACTACCGTTTTCATAAAATTTTTAGGTAAATAACAGTGTGATAAACATAAGTTATAAAAATTAGCGAGTATTTCATGCAACAGCTTACCGCCATAAAGTACGTGCTCCACGCTCAGACCGTCGTGCCCAGGTGATTTACCTCTCTTCATATTTTTTACACACTCAAACAAAGTAGAAGGAGTTATAGAAACACTTGTGTTAGACAACGACTCACGGGCCCGGCAGTCCGAGCGCGATGAGTCACACAACGGCGCGGACGACGATTGTGGGCTGCCACCCGCCGCCGCCGCCGCTTGGAATTGCTGTGCAAACATCTCGGCTATTTCGCGAGTGTCCTGACTATTGTTAACTGTGACAGGTATGGTAGGTTTAAAAGAGAGTTTATTAGTGGCTTTCCAAAATTTTCCAAAGTCATGTTTTGATCTATGCTCTGTAATCATCAGCAAACAGAAAATTACCATCAAACTTAAGAATCGTTCAACAACAATTACTGGATACCAAGATATCTGAAAACAAAACGCATATAAAAGTCTACTCCTATTTTCCTATACAAGAGATAACTAGATACACGTTAATGTATATTACACCAGTCCCAAAGATAAACTCGGATAAATCTGCCCAAAGTCTAGAAATACATAAAACTTACATAGGGTTAGATTACAACAACGAACTGTATTTTGACTTGAACTATGACGAGTTCAAACGTTGTTTAGAATGGACCAATCATTTTATTTGCTTTCCTGGGGCCGTGAAAAACATGCAATTAAATGAAAATTGCATTGTAAATCAACTATTCAAAAACCAGACACAAAAGAAATGTCCTACCAAAATGTTTAAGTTATCTAATACTATAATATGGAAGCAACTTCACATGCCAAACACTTGGTTATTCATTGTAAGAGATCGGGTTACGACTTCAATCATTTGTGATGGACAAAGAGAAGAAATTGAGCTCCAAAATGTTGGTGTAATACGCATTGCAGATAACTGTGTTATTAAAACAACTAATAACATATTAACTGCCAAACGAATAGTTTCAGTACCGATTGTAACATCATATTCAAAACAAATAGACTTTCCTGTCAATTCGCTCATGCTGTCTAAATCTGTGCTAAACATTTCCAAAGAAGAAGTTATAGAGAACTCAAAGGAAATTTTTCAGCATTTAATTAATAAAGAAAATGCGTTACAAACTGAATTAGATAGTACAGTTTGGAGTCAAATTAGTTCTCACACATACTTGACAAGTACAATTACTGGTGTAATCATGTTGTTAATCTTTTTATTTTTAGTTTTCTACGGTCCAACAATACTGCGATGGATTGGAGTCACAAGGCTGCACAAAACCAGAAGAACAACTACCGAGACAGCTGACCATCCATCAAGAGAAGCAACCTCGGTCGCTGCCAACAAAACAGCTACCCAACGAACTATCACAACGGAACCAGTGTACAGCTCACCACATCGACACGAAACAATCGAGTTATACCAACTGGAGTCCAGGTCCTGAGAGGCGCCAGAATGTTCAACCTTGAACATGGTCACTAGCAACAGCAGTGCAGCGTCAGCGACATACATTCGCTCCGCGCACCGGCAACACCAACACACCGTCAGCGCTAAGAAGTGACCTACTAGATCTTCGCCTCATCGGCTCAATACACAGACAACACACATGTAAATAGGCATCAATGTGTATTGAGCCCAAAATCTGTATATAATAAGAATAATAACCATAATAAATTAGTCATCAAGTTGGAGCCGAGTTTGATTCATCTTCCGTTACTCCCTCACTGTGGCCAAGACACCCTTAGCCGTAATCAATCCTATGAGTCTGTGGGATTGGCAGTGAAAATCATTTCCTGTGTACATTGCACTTCGTACGCAAACCCTATTCCTACCCAAATTCCGTCTGTTACCGTAGGTCTACTTGTAACAGACTTCCCTCTGGTAAATTGGTATGGTTTGTATGGTAGGTTAGGGAACTAGGGTAATTAGGTTGCTAGGGTATCGCGATTGGGCTAGGTCGGGTCAGTAGAGTCTTAGGTAGTTCAAAGTACCAAGCTCAATTGGTTTGTACGTAGCCACACTGTGCGCATTAGGAATAACGGACGTTACAAGCCTTAACCCCGGTGCGTACAATTAATAATTAATAATAATTAATTTTTTTAGTATTATTTAGAATCATAAATATCTTACGAAGTAGAATAGAGAGAAAAACATTTTTTACACATTATAGAGTTATATACTGACGAAATAATTTAACGTTCTAGACGCGGGAAATATAATTATTTCGTTAGGAACTAAAAGAAGCTATGGTTTTACTTTTTTTTTGCGCTTTGCTTTCGCCAGGTTGAAGGAGGAGCAAAGGTATAAAGTCGATAAACAGACTAATATGAAAAATAGATTTTTTTTTAACTTAGAACACTAATAATAGTTAATATCTATTATAAATAATAATGTTTATCTATGGTATTCCATTTATGAATTAAAAATATAACCAATGCCGAAATTAAAAAAAAAAATCACTAAAAACAACTGGACCAATTTTAATGACTTTTGTTACATTATTGATTTTGTCTTCGTCCAGAATAGGAGAATAAGTATTTTAGATATCTGAAAATAAATCAAGGGATAATAATATCTAATAATAAGAGATTCTCAGTCAAGTTGGTTTTCATCTTCCGTAATTTACTGGATAGTGTTGGTAGGGTAGGTAGTGTAGGTAGGATAGGGTGGTTAGGGTATTTTGTGTAGGTTCGACTGCAAGTATTACTTTCCTGAATTTGATCCTCATACATAGCGATACTAACGTGGTGTTATATGGAAAAAAAAATGCTATAAACATCAATAATACCGCATGTGGTTTTTGTCCCTCAATCAAGGGTTCAATCCTGGCCAGGAATATCTATTTTTCAAAGAGCCATTGATGCAGTTTGCAGGCAAAAACGGCGCGCGGTGCGCCCTCCCGCGCTTTTTCTCGTCGGCAGTGTGTTGTGCTAGGCGTGATTTCTATATAAATTGAGATACTTGCATACAATGGTGAAATCTGCCATCCCGCGCTACGCGATGAGGCGCGGTGCTGTGGGTGGAGTGCCATAGGATTTTTTCATTCAGTATTTTTCAATATTTCTCATCAACGACGATATAATACTAGACTCCTAATAACAGGCGACCGATGTCTGCCAACACATTAGGCAAAAAAGTCTTATATCCGTCTCATTTCGACCAATCCTGTGAGCCGTAAACATACGTTGAGTCAGAACAGACCTTGAGTTAGCCAATCACAACGCAGTACCCCGTCCCCCTCGCTTACGTAGTACCTCAGCGAGTTGGCAGAATAGTTTTGTTCGTTAGATCGTGCAATGCGTAGTCTAGTATTATATCGTCGTTGTTTCTCATAGTTTCGGATTTGATCATCGACACCCAGTTTGAAAATTCAACCTGTATATTTATTAATTACATAATTTATGTTGTTCTGATAAAAAAAAATATATTTTCAAATACATCCTCAGGCACTGGGTGGAGCGGAAGAAAATTGATTTACTCAAAAAACAACCTGTTTTCTCAGTTGCACTTTGCATTCCAGCGCCATACTGACTTTTGAAGGTATTATTAGTACGTGGTTTGCGAATTCAGGAAAACAAGTATCACATGTCAAGTTTCAAACGCGTGACAGGATAAAAACTGTTCCCAAATAAAAGTATTTAATGAATTAGAACTTTTTATACCTACATAGTATAATTATCTTAAAAAAAAAAATTAACTATATGTGTTTATTAATTTTCGTTAAGCAATAAAATGCCCGCAGTACCGCACCTTTTTTTTAATATGTATATAAAACCAAATAAAAAAACACTATATTAGTACCCTAAAACTTATTTATTTATTTATTTATTTATGTACACACACAGATATATACAGGAAATATTTTAAGAGGAATAAAAAGTACAAAGGCACTGCTTATTTCTAAAAGAAATCTATTATCCTAACACTTTTATTCCTAAGTGTACTCAGGCATAAAATGTATGTAAGAAAATTTAAGAAGGTCATCGGTATGTATGAAACCGTCGCCTTTTTGCTGTCATTCGCATTTGGTCGGATAACCAGTCATGTAGAAATAGTTTTGGTTCTTGATTTATATCTGCTAAAATAAGAGATGCTTGAAGCTGAAATTTACGGAATGTTTACTTAATTAAACGCTCTAATTTTTGGTCCATTAATAATTATCTTGGGTTGGTTCTATTTCTTGCACTTTCGCGTCAAAGCTTAAGCATTTTCAGTTTAACTTAAAGGGGTATTATTCAAAAACGTGTGTGCTCTTTGCCTTTAAACTTTTGGTGGGTGTTAAAAACAGCAAGAAAAACCTAATTCCGTAAACAGTACGTTTATTTGTTTGTTCATTTAAGCGATAAGATAATTTTTCGGTTTTTCATAAATTTATGATTACTTAGAAATGGTAGATGTTTTTGAAAATCTATTATTTCACAAATAACGCACAAATTACGATCTACGAACTTGCGTTTTTTCTACGGGCGCACAATCATTGATTCCTAAAAAACCAGATTTTGCAAAACGTTATCCCAGCAGGAAATGAAATATCTACGAAGCCTTAAGCCGCACAATTTTTATTTTCAGCGCACATTTATGCACTAATTTAAGCTACATGCCGATATAATTTTTTTTTGGCTCCGGTCACTCGTTCAAAATTTTCTTGCTGGAAAAACGTTATCCCAGCAGGAATCGTTTTTTCGAATTTATTCCTAAAACATGGCACGCACAATTTTTTTAATGTGACGCACATTTACAGCTTATAACGCACTAATTAATGGCAAAACTCAATTCCTTGTAAAAGACATTTTCTTGCTGGGCTGATGCACACTACAATATCTATTATTAAGAATCTCGAAATTTATTTGACCGAAAGTCGTATGTCCGATTTCTTCGTTTTCTGATTTTCACATATTATTCGAAAAATGTAATGCTCGATGAGTTCTCATTCCGAAAAACGAAATTCCGTTTTTCAATATTCCGAATAAACTAAATTTTTCGGAATATTGAAAATTGGAATTTCGTTTCTCATTCTACAAAGTCAGTGACAGAAACGAATTGGTGCAAAACCGGCTCCACGTACTTTTGTCTAGGAAGCTAATTAATACACATGATAAATTGCAACTATTTCATCAGTCACGCAAAACTAATAATAGCTTTTATGTTATTTTTATCAGCAAAATATAACACGTTAATACATTTATAACATTACCTATGTGCTGCATCATTAGTCTATACTGCAAAACTCTATTTACATCATCGGTTTTTCCTTTAATTCTTGTCTCTATAAGGTATTATGGATGCAAATAACTCAGAATTTGAACGTCAGCGATTTTATAGCGAGGACTATATTAGTCATTTTATTTAGCTATAATTATTTCTAGCCATATTGGTTTACTACTTTACTACTTCTGCCTACCGTACAAACGTACCTAATAGAAATATATTTTCTTTAATTCTTAATTAATAAAAATATCTCAGTTTGCCTTACCCCATACAATTTCACCTGTCGTAGATGTGCGTTTACCAACATTTAAACTCACATAAACAAACTTCAAGACCCAGAACAACTACTTTATAACGGAAAAAATGTGGATGAACTATCCAATATTCCGTGCGAAAATCGAACTTTCAATATTCAGCGCTGCAATCGATCCCACAGCTACTGCGCTAACCGCCTCATTAGCACGGATACGCAGCAAAACAGAGGGTGACAGAGGGCAAGTATGGATTGCATTTGCAATTCAGCACTTTTTAATCCAGCAGAATTCTACGGAATCTATGGACAAGACTATTCTATAGGGTGACTGGTAATTAGTGTACGATACTTATACACGTGATTGTGCTCATGATAATAAACAATTTTTACTATGGGAGCAAAGCCGAAATCGTGAAAAAAATATCAGCTGTTCAGTACATACATTAAGCAAACATAAATGTACTGAACAGCAAATTTTTTTCAGGTTTGTTCCCATAGTAAAAGTTGTTGGTTATCATGAGCACAATCACGTGTTTGAGTATCGTATACTAATTACCAGTCACCCTATATAGCGGTCTCTTCTTTTGCCAGTTGGCTACGAAACCTTAACAAACTAGAAAAGTGAAAAGGAGGCCATTGACTTACAGTGGGTCAACAATCAATAAAAAGAATAGGTTATGGCTACTTATCGTATCGGGTCGTATAACTACTCGTACTCTAGTTAGGTTAGTAACAAACTGACTGGCTTGTTTGACCAGCATTGCTATTCTTTGAGAATACAGCCTTGTGTTCAGTCCTGTCCTAGTGTCGAAACTCTCCCGTCTTTTAAATAATAGCTGATGCGAGAGGAGTATGTAGGTAAATATCGTGCCATCGGGTCGTCATGTGTGGCAGGACTGTCTTAGCAGGTTACCGCGGTCCTAAAACGCAATTTTTTGAAGGTACCAGGTGGATTTTTAGTCAATAAGATTCGTGGCAATCTGATACTGATTTATTTTACCAGCTAAAAAAAAGGTGACGGTCTGTAGTATCTGCCTACTTCAAAGGGAACAAAGTGTACTAAAGTACGTATTAATAACAAACCGTTGCTAAGCTACTTTAGTCGCGAACTCAACCTATCTCACATTATAGGAACTCGATACCTCAGTGTTCTTTTTCATCAAAGTGCATTGACAATACGCTGATATTGTTCATCAGTAAATTTATTCTTGGAAGAGCTTCGGAAACTAGAGATGGTCAATGTAAAGATGGAAAATGTATCGATAAATTGAGTGGAAATACGGTGAGTACAATAAGTTTGCTTCAAACAGCGTTAATTAGTATTTTTTCAGATAAATACTAAGTTTAAGCATGTGACCTATACACTTAGCTTTTTATTTATTTTTAATCAACACTGTAAGTTTTTAGTTTTTTACCTTTTCAATCACGTTTAAGTGGCTTGTGTTATTTTTTTTTTGTACTTATACAATTTAATTCGTTTACATATAATAAAAAGGGAAAAATACCAAGCTGTCGAAAAATAATTGTCTACAAAAAATAAATTACTTAACTTTATACTACGGAATTATGACATTGTTGACAAACAAAATATGTTTTACGTAATTATCGCGTAAAACACTAATTTATAATCACATCATGCGTATAAAACAAAACATAACTATAAAATAACACAACTGGTTAAACTGGAACTCAACCATTACATAGTTGAGAAAATGCATAAATAATGACAACATAAAAACAAAGACGTAACGTTTGAAAACAAATCAACAACAGTATGAGTACTAATACTAATTTACATGACTGTAATGCACGTATGGAATCAGCGTCAACACATTCGCAGTGGTCGCGACAAGGCCGGTGTACTTCCGACTAGTGGCCCGCGCGTGTGCCCCTTGATCTATAGTCTATACCCAGTAGGTACCACAAACTAGGAAAAAACTGATGATTATTCCACCAGCACGCGTAGCATGGCGATTCTATCTCTATTCTACCAAGAAAAGACAAAGCTCTTTCTATCCCACTTGTTATGTCTTCTGCCCGAGCATGGCGCGACCTGTAGACTCGTGTTTCTATGAAGACAAGACATAAGTTTTCTTTCCATAGCAACGGCGAATGACTGAACTGTGAATGAACTAAAACGTTTAGTTAACCAAAAAAACGTGTAAAATTCTCAAGTTTTCAATACAATTAAAATGATTTATTGGAATCAGACAGAATTATCCATAATTCTAGTAATATGTGCATTCATTTGCAATAAAAAAAACTGTTGTGCACATAAATCAAAGCGACAACAAAACGCAAAAAGGTTCCACACCATAGACACACAGTATGGACACGAGTCTTTCCTAGCCAAATATCAAATAAAATTAACATACTTTCTAGAACGAGAGAATAACAAGTGTAGAACATTATCTATGTGTTATAGGAGACAGATATTTATTATAATTATGATAAATTATGATTATGGCAATTTTTGGCAGATAATGTTGGGTCCATGCTGCATGTCTATGACTGATGTCACGTAGGTAGATTCTTGTTATTATTTTTGTGTAATCATCGTGTGTAATAAAACATTGGAAAGATTAGCTATCTGCATTATTTCACTGAAAGTTTCTCATTTTATAAATTTTCATGGAGCTCGTATTAAAAAAAGTTTGATGCACTTTCCTAATTTTCATTCGACTTTTATTCTTTAGGGCTTAAAAACTAAAGCGATTGAGTTGGGAGGACCCTTACTTGTTTTTAAAACAAATTTAAGTTGATAAACACCAAGAATATTATAAAAAGAATCTTGTCTAGGTCTGATTTGATGTAGACAAGTTTCTCTTGTAGAGAAGAAATGTGTCTTCCCCCAAGTGTCAAAAGTAGAGAAAATATTGACGCCATGCTCGACGTTGTAGACTTCTTTCTATCGTAGAGAAGAAACATTTCTTTTCTACGTGTCAAACATCGCCATGCTTAGGACGATAGAGATCTTTCTTCAATCTGTCAGTTTGTCGATTCTCCCGTC
The DNA here is from genome assembly GCA_954870645.1 of Agrotis clavis. Taxonomy (NCBI): domain Eukaryota; kingdom Metazoa; phylum Arthropoda; class Insecta; order Lepidoptera; family Noctuidae; genus Agrotis; species Agrotis clavis. The sequence goes on from OX940943.1 coordinate 3,501,656, forward strand.
GATATAACCCCTTTCTACGGCGCCATGCTACGCCTGCAGGAATTTCTTAGTTACAGCCAAGGTCATTTGTGCTTGGTTGATCACAATAGGCTGGCTTAGAATGAATCAAAAGACTTCAAAAAATTTGGTGGTGGTATGTAAATCCCGCAATGGCTACAAACAGGTTTAAATTTCAGACATTCCCAGTGGATTTTCCGAAAATTATAACATTCAAACCTCGTCCTGACAGAAAGAAATTGGAGCCCTCGCCCTCGCTTCGAGGTACAGACAGAGTGGAGTGAAGTGACTTTATTTTATACTCAAAGATTCGCCTTGGGGATTGGACCAACCATGATTTTTATAATCAGGTAAAGGGTTTAGATACTAGCTTAGATCTTTCAAGGCCAAGAAGCGGTAATTCCATCAAATATTCTCAATGTTTTCAAAGTATCTCCTTTACTCATAAGGTAGGTGATCATTCAGTAGATAGATAAGTCATAATCATTTTAAAAATATTTTTAATTATTTTATTGAGCTCCGTGATTTTTTTTTTTAGTAACTGCATCTGCACTTTCATTACGACTGTGTCACAGTACAGTGATGAGCACTTCCGGCAACGCATCTAGCGTGACCATGATCTACTTGATCTACGTCCAAGATATGCTCATTCGTTTATAGATAGATTTTATTCGATAAATCTAGCTAGATTAGTGCTCGAGAGTTTAGGAGCACATATCAAATCCAGCCACTAGATTGTATTTTGGAGATCTATAATTCTATATTTATAGAATACTAGCTGTTGCCAGCGGCTTCACCCGCTACGACTCGAAAATTATCCCACGGAAACGTAAAATCGGGATAAAAATCCTATGTGTTAATCCAGGTTATAAACAATCTGTGTACCAAATTTTAGCCAAATCCGTTCAGTGGTTTTTGCGTGAAAGAGTAACAAACATACCTACATACACATACATACATCCTCACAAACTTTCGCATTTATAATATTAGTAGGATTTTGCAGAAATTGGTTTACCTGACTTTGACACTTTTTTATCTTTAGGGCCAATCTATTCCCTATTATTGCAGCTATGAATTATTTCTTACTGTATGGCATTACCAAGTTACCAACATCATCATTTTATGACGTTTTTTTTCTATTTAACTACATTACTCTCTGTCAGGTGCAATTATAATTTTATGTAAGAGGTATAGGTAACTTTAATAAAAAGTTCACACGTGCAAGACAAAGATTGATTACAATGCTACTATGGATATACATTCTGATATTTAAATCAAAATATAACGACTTATACCTCCGTAGAATGTGGAATACAATTAAAGTAACCTTCACATAGAAAAATATCATATCATCATACCTACCTAATTTAATAAAAGAAATTCATCGATCTACAAAGGATTAAAAAAACAGACACCAGCACATCAACCTACCTCAAACTGTCAAATTTCTTAAATGGATTTTCAACCTTATCATCACAATAGAGGAAGGTTAATGTTCGATTGGCAAAATTAGACAGATTGAGGTAAGTTGACAGGCTGGCATCTATACATATCTAAGTAAGATACGAACAAGAAATGGAAAAATAGTGATTAATAAAAAACTCACCTAGAACAGGTAGGTGGCAAATGGCTCCTATCCATCGCCGCAGCCACCCCAAAGATCGCACCAAATAAACACCACATTTTGTTATACATCTTCACTTTATCGATAAAAAACTATCGACAATGGCACAACACTTCACTTACACTAATATCACTCGGTAAAATAAATTAACAGGAACAATTGCACTACTTAAAAATTAATTAGAGTTTTTTATTTAAGTCTGTAATTTGGTTTTTTTAGTTTATTTACGTGTTGAGGTATGTGCTTAGTACTTTATATGACTTCCTCCTGAATGGTTGGATTGTCATTTTGGTCGGTATGCTGGCGAAGTAACTTCAGAACTTAGAAGTCGACATGGCAAACCTGGAACAAAGAAAAATAATATAAGTTACTATTGTAGAAGTAGACCAATTTCTCCTTGCCTGGTTCGCAGGACTAAGGAGCTAACGTGACCTCGAAACGTAAAGGGCTTTTGAAGGACACCGTAGATTTTAGTCAGTACAAGTCTGACAGTCCCTCCTGTAATGCCCTGGGTGGGAGGACTCATTTTATTCAACGATGTTTCACGATTGACCACTATCTCGCCTAGATGGTAAGAGAAGATATGTTCGACGGTGAAGCAGGCTTGAGAAGTTGTAATTGAGATTGATAAGGTGTAATTTTATTTTAATTCATGTAACAACGGTATCGTGGTACAGCAACTTCTAAAGTAGTAATTAAAGACGGCACACAACACCATAACGTATCTAGTAATGAACAAAATCACACAAAGAATGAACACATTGACGATCAAACTCGAATCCAGCTAAAACAAATGTACTCACAATGTCAGCATCTAAAATAATCCTCACAATTAATTAAAAAACAATGTAAAAACAGATCCAAATAAAAACTATCTATGTAGAATCTAAAATCAGCGGTCAGTCCGTTCCGACCGGCGGATGCCGATTGTCTGTCCACAATTGTGCATTGTATTGTCAGTTGTCACAATGTGTGTGACGTAGACGCCAAGCGTGAGCAGAATCCGGCTCGAAGGACAAGACACGTGAGTTGTGACGTCTGGACCAGAATACAGACATAGCTCAATAGGCAGGATTGAATACTATTTCTGTATATCAACGTGTTGCAATCACGATGTATGTGAAATACTGAAGAAAACAACAGAATGTTAAGAAAACTCTTGATTTGTAGAAATAAATGAAAAGAGGTACTAATAACTTTAAAATTTAAAGGAGCATGCAAGATACTAATTAAGCTCAAAATTATATTGATTAGAAAAGGAAAATGAACGTTCGTTAACTTCGTGATGTATACCATGACACGGCAAAACAATGGGAGCATACTAATAAGGTCATTTTCTAAAATACATTTACTAAAAAGGTAAATACGATTAGAATTGTAGAATTTAGAGATAATTTAGTCATTTAATTTAATTTTGTAGGTTAAACTACATTTTTTTTTTTTTTTTTTTTTTTTAGCGTGGTAAAATCATCAAACTTCTTCTGTCTGTCAGACTTCTACTGACTAAAATCCACGGTGTCCTTCATAGCCTGTTATGTTCCGGGGTCACGGTAAGGGAATAATCCCGCGACCCCGGCAGGCTTTGGCCCTCTGAGAGGGGGGCCCCGTAATTATGCTGACGCTCTTTGAGGCGCGCGTGGGACACAACGCGCCGTCGACCCGGGAGGTCAAACTACATAGCAACAAGAATCTATCAATACAATACCAATATCAGAAAAAAAAAATAACCTAGTTTAGAAAAAACAATAACCAAATGCATAACGCACGTCACATCTGCACTAAACATTGAAGTTCCACTACATAGCCAGGGTCGTCTTTACATGTGGGCACTCTGGGCAAGTGCCTGTTATCCATAAGGGCCCCGGATCCCAGGTTAGCCATCGACTTATATAGAAAACCTATTTATCCCAGGAGGTTATAAAACAGCAGGGCTGGCGTAGGTTGTCGGGCGATCGACTGCTACGTTGCACACAACGCAACTGACGATCGAATATTTGTAAATGCATCCATGATACAATAAAAATTGCTAGTGAGGGGCGAGGCGTAGAAAAAATGCCTTGAAGTGCCCATAGCGTCGAATACGTTAAATCCGGCTCTGTACATAACCTTTGAACAGGCTCGTGGCCAAATCGTTATTTTACCGACACTTGCAAACAGAGCCCTTAACAATAGGCTGGATAAGCAAAACAGAACGAAACGTGTCATGTTGAATGCTCATCGTTCTATAAATATATTCTGCTGAGCTTTTCATTGTGATGTCATCCAGTGAGCTAGAGGCTTTTAATGAACATGTTACAATGAACGCATAGTCTAATCCACTAGATCCAGAAGAGCATATTATTTTGCACAAAAGTTGACTGACTAGGCCCCAAAAGCCTGCCGGGGTCGTAAAAGCAACCGAAAAAAGGGGTGTAATTTATAGTTGAATATTTTAACACCTGAAGGGGTTATTATAGAAGGAAGATAATTTTATGAACTCAATCGAATATTTTGAATGAGTTATCCAATAGAAAATCTAGCCGCCTGCAAGCTTTCTTAAATAAAATTGCAAAGGCCAGAACATCACAGTAACATAATCATCCATTGATTCTTGCCCTCCATAAATAAAACAAGCCCTTTAAATAAACAAGACCTTAACACGATAACATCAGAGGTCAAATGCTTCGGGAGAGAACACCTGTCAAGGTCACAACCTGACCCCGACATGAAGGGTCCCGATGATTCCGTAGTGAAACCCGTCATACGAAACAATTGTCCAATCAAATAAATTGCAGGTGACGCGATAGGCATCGGAAGCAGGAGTAAAAGTGGGATGCAAATAATATCCTGCAAAAATGATACGCAGTTTGGATAGGTTTATTGGATCTTCCGTGGGACCTAATCTTTCTTTCTTTCTATAGGTCTAGAAAGAAAGAAAGAAAATACGTTTGTTTGAGACAGGCAGGCACACAATGTTGTCATAAAAAATTAAAGAAGAATACAGAAGGTACTGTGTGTTTTGCATCTGTGCCAAATAGGTTCAGTTCAGCAAAAATGCCAGGCCACTAGGTGTCTGACACTGGTTTTCAACTGGGTCTGACAGGAGACTGAATCTATCGGAAATTAACTTGAATAAAATCTAGATACCAACTGGTATCTTACATAATTTCTTCAACGTTGTATTCTATTGCAAGTCAAGGCCGTTATGACCACAAACAACTCACATTTCAATAAATTATTCTGTTTCAATCTAAAGTCTCGTTTTGATTCTTTTTTATACATTTCCTGGTTCCCTTTCTGTATTTGCCTAAAGATTAAAAACTATTCCTACAAAATAAAGAGGTGGGTCTATTGTGTGCTCAGTCTGTAATTTTATAAACATTTTTAATTCATCATCAGTTTAAAATTCCTGAAACTTCAAAAACGTTTTTGTTTTAGAATAACTGTTTGCTTTTCCATAATACAAAGTAAAAAATACCTTTTCCTATCATATTCTAATAATTCTTTATCGATAACATTAATCAGTGTCATGCATCACTGGACTTTTATTGTTCATAAATTATTTTCTACAGTTCTGCATGCATTGTACAAAACATTGTGTTAATATGGCACCATAAGCCATCCGTGGATGTACAAGCCGATAGTGAAAGAAGTAGTACCAAATTGTAACTTGATAAAATGCTAAAATCATTGCATTCCTGTTTATTTTTACACCCAAACCCAACCAACAATCTGAACACAGTGCGAAGTGTCTAAATCCATACATCTTAAATACCCTACCTATTCATACACATGCGTAAATTAATAAAGGATGCATGAGGACAATGAGGTAATATTACAGGAACAAAATATTGAGGGCAAAACTTTTCCTTCCCGCCTTTCAAGAATTATAACGTCAAGACTATAAATAAAAATGCAAGTATGCATAATAATTGAAACAAATAACAAAAAGCCAAAGCAAATGTCACAATAGAAAGAGTAAACCAATTGAAAAATCTCTCTGTGTATGCGGAACAACAAAATGACGAGAACCACCGAACAATTGACTCTACCGCACCAATTGGAAAATTGTCCTACCTTTGGCCAATCTTGACCAAGGAGACATGATGGAATATTCTGGTCCCTTCGACTAATGCCTAGGTCAAAATACTGTTAACATTTATTTTCTATTCAAAATCAAGAAATTAGGAATCAGAAACACGTCACAGAGAAGTAGATGGAATGGAAGGAAACTCAAGTGGAACCGTATAAGAAAAATAAAAATTTAAAGACCGAAAAATAAAATGTCGGTGAAGAAACAAGAATAGAGCTAAGAATAGCATTGGTTAATCAAATGAGTGACAATAAATAAACTCAAGCAACAATTGTAGACAACGAACTGATTTAAGTCAGTCGGTCAGTAGGTTCAATAGTGTTTAAATATAAATTGATCCTGTTGAACTGTTCAATCATTACTTATAATTACACTGTCGCCATTGTATTGACATCACATGTTATGGTATGTAATATTAGAATATTGCAATTACGTCTTTTATAATACATAGAAGAAATATTTTCAAAGATGGGAAATTCGGCAGTGTACGATTATAGACAAAATGAAAATGATAAAAAGTTCTACACAATTAATGAAAATTGGTCGATTCATTCAAGAAGTTTAAAACTTTAGTTTTATACTTAAAACTTTCGAGATATGGATCACAATGACAATGATACCGAACTGGCCTGAGCTCCGCTTTGTCATGTCGTTGCTAAATGAAGCTACTAGGTTCACGTATCTACCATTCTTCCGTGACGATATGCATTTAGCTATTCATCAATTGACTGCGAATTCACGTGACTTCTGTCAAGGCATCAATATAAACGACAACAAGCAAGATATTGTGGTCCCAAACAACAATATCTCGGAGTACAGTACTACAAATGAACACAATATTTCAAGAATTAATTTGAATTAAAGTGAGAAAACTTCTGCCTTTCCAAAATAAGATGAGAGGGAATGAAATATTGAACGGTTGGTTAATGTAGATGATGTTATATTGATTCGTCAATTTTTAGATTTACATTTACACACTACTGTTTGTCTCTGCATCAACTAAGATTGACCGATAGTAAATTCCTTTAGCGATAATCCTGTGTACACAGTTAAAAAAATCAAAGGACCCGAAAGAACATTAACCACAGTAACATAAACAAGATGCATTACGTTACTAGAACATTCCGAGCTGAAAGGAATGCACAGCCAACAATCAATCAAAATTGTCATTCTACAAATTATTCTGCACTTGTTTACTACGCCGTCTTAGCCATAATTGTACACAGGTATAACTGCAATTATTTACTCATTTGACGTGGTCTATTGTCTCACGTGATGACCCCACCCACGGGGAGACGTAAGGGAAGCTCGGTACCACGTGCCATCACACCATCAATCTGGCATGGCTCCAAGAGATCACACGGTCACACCCCCAAGGAATGACGTCAGAGTTAGAAATAGAATGTGGATTGATAGCGGAGGACAAGCTCTGATGAAAGATGAGGTAAATAGGTGGGAAGGGCAGGAGATTATTCTGCAAAAGTATGATAAAGAACTTGGTAGTATTATGTATTGGCTGCAAAATAATGAAATTCAGAAGATTGTGGGTACCTTGGGCCACCGGATTAGAGAGGCGATACAACCAGAGAAGCATGAAAGTTAGCCATTGATGGAAATGATGATTAGCTACAAGTCCTATGTAGATGTTTGGGGAATGCTAATGTCTATGGCGTATTTGGCATTGTGAATAAAAAAAACTGAGTTATTAATCTAGTTTCGAGTATTTCGACCGAAGGAACAGCTGAAGAAGGATGCAACGGACTTTGATAGACCGCCTGGCAAAGGCACAGAAGTCGGAATTAATAGATTTAGTAATCCAGTTTTTAATTTGGAGTACTAATGACTACTTCATCAAAACCATCATCTTCATAACATCAATCTTGACTTAATTCTCAGTGAACAATACACTATAACTCAAGTTGTCACGAATGCCACACTGCATTTCAGTTTTCCTTGAAATGTATATTTGTGACAGGAAAAAATATACCGGGGTTACTCCCCGTTATCATTTTCAGGGAATTACGTGATTGGCGCTAAGTAGGTAAGTAGTGTGATTTATGACTAAAAATTAAACAAATTAATAACAATAGAGTCTTATAGGATTATTATTTATGACATGCTGGTAGTTAGAGAAAGTGATAGAGAATTATTCTGAATAGAAAAATGGAGACTGCTTCAATGACGAGTAGGTAATATGTGAGACGAAATACAGGCTGCGTGGACCACAAATGAATTTGAGTGATGATGAAGACAATGTACAACAAACTGAAATCAGCACACTTACTAACTAATAAAGATTACCTACACTCGTAATGAAAGTGGACAGCTATAGGTACTGCGGTGTCTGTGACCCCAAACGGACAAAATTTGGTTTCGTAAGACACATTTAAAGCCCTAGCACTAGCATGAATTCTATGTATTTGACCTACAGCATACTTGAAAGCATGGTGACGTAAAGGCGCCAGTATTGTATGAAAGAGGAACTAATTTTATGCTTCAAATCAACGTCAGTTCCCGTTTACGTCACAGTGACCAATACACTATCACCCAAGTTGTCACTTAAACCATATTGCAGTCACAGAAACGTTATAAGGCCTCCGAGCACATGAGGAGGACCATGGGGTCGCCGATGACGGATACGTTGAGGACAAAATCATAAATCAGTAACCTAGTAGTAGTTTATTTTAGTAAACAACGTAACCTAAACCAATTAAAATCAAATAAAAACTCATACAACGCAATCTGTTTACGATCGAATGAATGAATCGTACTGAGAGACCACGTTAACATTCCTCTGTTGCAATATTAATACTTTTGGCACTGTTTTCTGGCAATGAAATCTTCAACAAGCATTTGCACATAAGATGTTCCTTTCAGTATTTTAAAGAAAGAAAAGATTCCAGAGGCAAGTATAGAAGAAGGTCGATGACTTTGCGAAAATTTCGTCGATTTCAAGCAAAATTTGCAGCAAAATAAAGATGAAAATTGGTTTTGAATGTTTTTGGTTTTTCGTTATTTAGAGGGAAGAACTGGATGTTTTCCTACTTTTCCTTGAGAACTTGTAGGAACTAGCACGAAATGGAAGGTCTTTCCCCAACTGTGGGACAATACAGGCTAGTGATAATAATATTAATAACTACCCCGAGATGTTTAAAGGCACTAAAACAATAATAGTGGATATCGAAGATACATAAGTTGGACTTTTCACACTGGGGAGAGAAATTAAACATCATTATAGCGAGCGAGTTATAGCCAGCGGAGCCGCTGGTAACAGCTTAGAGAAGATGAGACCTACTTAGATTATGATGGTATCGGTGTTATCGTCATAAAAAAGTCTAGACTGAACAAAAATATTAAGAGCTATTTATAACACACCTACTATCGTACTATCTATTTGTTCGGCCGATAACGCTTCTAGACAAAACAGATTTTCAAATTCTTTTTGTAACACTTCAATCTATCTCTAAACATATAAAATGCTCTGTCCTGAATGACTGACTGACAGATCAACGTACAGCCTAAATTACTGACCGTAGAGACTTAAAACTTGGAGGGTGTGACTTTTGTACGTCATCATCATCAGCCGGCAAACGTCCACTGCTGAACATAGGCCTCCCTGTCTGGACCGCCATGTCGAACGACAATCTACCACTTGCATCCAGCGGCTGCCCGCAACTCTCACGATGCGATGTTGTAGTTCCACCTAGTGTGCGAGACCTGACTACGCTGCGTCTCCCGGTCTGTGATCGCCACTCTTAAACTTAGTAGAACGTAGGCATCCGATAAGAGAGGATTTTAAGCAAGTCTACCCCTAAAGCGATGATTAAGGGGATGATCGGAAAAAATCCATAACTTTTGCAACTCTCCTGGTAATTGACAAAAGCTAGCTACACTTTACATTATTAGTTTTCACGAGTCTATTCTTGGGAGACCTTGAAACAGATTAGTTTGTAGACACGGTGGACACTAATGACAAAATCGATTTGGCAATAATAAATAGTTGTAAGAATACTATCCGAGATCCTCCTAAAATGTTTTTTTTTTTTAACATAATCTCGGTTTCGACCACTATCTCGCCTGTAAGCAAGGATGTGGTCGAAGGTGAAGCACGCTTGCCTAGAAGAATGACCTAGTGGATAAACTGAACTTATAGAAGACTGAAAGACATGTTATTGATAATACTTTTCGACTTCGTAATGAAAGAACCTGTTCTTGTTTACTCCATCAATATCAGATTATCACTTCAAAAAACCTACAATCACAAATAAACATCATAATTATTTTGCACATCCATAGTTCTGGGGGCACGGCAGTGCCCCGCCAAGTCTCGAGCAAAACGGGCACGGCCGTACCATCTTTTCTCGAAGCGATTCGCGGCTGTTTCGCCCCACCTATATCTTCGACGTGGACAAAGCTAGGAGTTTATTAGGTTTTCGGTCAATAATAGTAGGCATTAGAACAAGCTTAAGTTCGAAATTACATGCCAATTGAATGAATAGTTTAGGAGTTACGGTCGATCAAAGTTACACCATTTTGTCACTCACTGACTGACTGACTCACTGACCGATCATCAAAAATCTAAGGTACTTCTAGCAGACTTAGAAACTTCAAATTTTGCACCAAGATAGGTCATTAGCCACATATAAAGGAAAAATTATAAAAACATTAAAAAATAATATACCATAGAAAACAATTTTATATTTGCGGTTTGGCAAGAACATTGTGTATGGATTTTGACTGCATTGTTAACTTTGTTCGTTGTTTAAGTATTCAATTGGATGAATACATACATAGAATAGAAAAGAATAATATAAATGTAATACATAGACTATAATTAATCTAAATTAATACATAAAGTTCACAATTCATTAAATTAATAAAGCTAAAACTCCATTGTATTGCGATAAATATTGTATGCGCGCTCGATAGATGGCATTGTACCTGTCTGAATCGCGCTATGGTTTCGTTACAGAGCGCAGTCTAAGTAGTACTTTAAAATACTTCAATAATTTTCATTTGATAGCGCCATCTATCTATGAACAACCATTTCGAAACTAAAAAAATATTGTAGCGATATTTAGAGAACTTAAGTTAGCCGGATTAGATAGTAGATTTATTATTGTTACTGAAACAGTTATTTAGGAAAATAGTTTATTAATATAACATGGACATAGAACGTTACATAAATCTAGTTGTTTACGTGTTATTTAGTTTAGTTATATTTAGTTTGTAAGTTAGTAGATATATATTTATTTAGTTATTTGTTAGTTAGTTTAGTTCTATTTAGTTTGTTAGATAGAGAATGGGTCCTAAGCAAAAAAGTAGCTGAAGTCCAAGAAATTATGAGGACAGCTAAAAAAAAGAAAGAAATACACTTACAAAAAATAAATGAGATCCCACCAAAAACATTAAATGTAAAAAATGCCAAGTCATTGTCTTTTTAGGCACCGACTTCCGAAAGAAAAGTTATTTTGTAGATTATTTTATACTTTTTTGTGGTTGTTTTTGAAGGCGGTTACATTTTTTTTTGAAAAAGTTTTTATTTTACTCTTTTTAGTTTAAATATTCAACCCGAATTCTTGTCAAGAACAGTATTCTCTCACATGTGCACTAGAATTTTGTAATCCTTCGCACTGGTACTTACATCACTCATGTACACAATAAGCTAATAAAATTCCATAATTATCTCAAAAATTACTGAACCGATTTTGATGAAACTTGCAGTATTCTCTAAGTTAAGTGATACCTAGTACAACAAAAAAAGAATTACCTACTTAAATCGGACTTGTAGTTCCGGAGATATGCGAACACAAAGTAAATCAATCGATGCCTACTCCTTACTGTTAAGGAGTTGTACCTTCCATCATCAGGTCATCCACCTGAGATGATGATTATCAGATGCAAATACTTGAACAGCTTTAGAAAATATATGAAAATGGTACTATGTGCCTATAAAATTTGAAGGTTGCTCTCGATTTCCCTTGGATCCCATCATCGTATCCTGACCTGGTGATTATGGGACCAATTGGAAAGTATACCCTTTCAAACAAAAGAAAAAAATTCTAAATCGGTCCAGGCGTCTTCGAGAAATTGGGGAACATACATAAAAAAAAAAAAAAAAACATTCCGACGAATTGAGAACCTCCTCCTTTTTTTGAAGTCGGTTAAAAACAGTCCAGAAAACACGATTCGCTGTTCTGATCAAAACTGATAAAAACACTTACCTGAACCTTTGTTCTCATATTATTACATTCGCAAAATATTATATTCGCAAAATATTATATTTTAGAATTATTATATTCTCAAAATATTACACAAAGAACAATCACAGCGAAAAATGTTTTTAATTTGAGGGAAACAATAATAAATATTTGACATCATCACATAGGTTATTCATCACATATATTTGTCTCGAATGGGAATCAAATCTACAACCACTTTTTTTTTAAGGTTAACCTACCTTTTGTAAAATAAATCTAACTAATGATTTTATATCACCCAGTAGTAGGTAATCCTGAAGTACTGTATGATACTGCAATTAATTTTTATTTTAATATTGTATTACGTTCGAAAACGTTTCCATGATGCTTATGTATAGGAATAAAGAGATTTTGAGTAAAATTAATTAATTTTTATTTTTCACTGTGTTTGATTGTACTTCTAATATTTTGAGAATATAATTATTCGAGAATATAATATTTTGCGAATATAATATTTTGCGAATGTAATTATATGAGAACAAAGGTCTAGGAAGTCATGCTTAATTTTTTATCTTGGCGTGTCAATGTAAATCTTAATTGAATCAAATGTTTCGCGTCGCGACGCTTCTATACATTTTGTTTGCAATGGACGCTGTAGAGACAAAATGTCTCCGACCCTTCTGCGTCTTACGTCTTTTCTGTGTTGCCAGCAGCTAAGGAGCTACCTATCAAATCGTAATATTATCATTAATTCAAATCGATGGAACACTAATAAGTGCCCCATAGTTTCTGGAGTAGCACCACATATACACTCCTGAGCAGAGTCATTAATGAATCTTCACCGTGGCTTACCACGACCTCTTAAAACGTGAGTAATTCCAGTGTAACGAGAAACGAGGTGGCTCTGAATGACTTGTATAGCTCTGTCTATTTCAATACTGGAATAAAATGTCTCGCTATAAGACGTCATGATCAGTACCCTTTTTTTTTTTTTTTAGCGTGGTACAATCATCAAATGAGTCCTCCCACCCCGGGCAGGGCGGGAGGGACTGTCAGACTTCTACTGACTAAAATCCACGGTGTCCTTCAGTAGCCTGTTATGTTCCGGGGTCACGGTAAGGAAATAATCCCGCGACCCCGGCAGGCTTTTTGGCCCTCTGAGAGAGGGCCCCGTCATTATGCTGACGCTCTTTGAGGCGCGCGTGGGACACAACGCGCCGTCACCCGGGCATGGTCCATGGTCGGGCAGCGAGTTGCCCTTTACTCGCTGCTCGCATGCCCGCGCCTACGGTGGCCGGAGATCGTCTGCTGACGTCCGACGCCGCGGGCGCCTACCACTGCGGTTGGGGCGGAGGGAGGACGCTGTCCTCTCTCTCTCGCGGCTCGCCTCCTCCTTCACGAGCATTACTGCTTCGCAGAAGGAGGCGACCGCTTCCCACTCCGTCTCGCCCCGCAGCATGGCCGCAACCAATGCCGGGCGCGAGAGGTCTCCGCCTATCGCCGCCGTGAGGACACGTCGGTGCACTGCCCAAGCTGGGCAGTCTTGCACCGTATGCTCTACTGTGTCCTCCGGGCGATCTTCGCAGTGGTGGCACCCGGGCTTTTCCTCCTTCCCTATCAGACACAGGAACCTCCCGAAACTTCCGTGTCCGGTGAGGACCTGCGTCATCCGATAGGTCAGGACGCCGTGACGTCTCTCCAGCCACTCCTCAAAGAGGGGTCTTACCGCCGCGATTGCGGCGTGCCCGGACCTCGGTTGCGACAGTCGTCCCCTCCATATTGCCCTGAGATCGCGCCGGAGCTCTGATCAGTACCCTAGCACGACTTTTCACTCTTTTACTTTACAGCGTCTTTCCAGTATTTACAGCGTTTCTTGTATGAAAAATGGAACAACGCCTCTGGTGTGCGAAGAAGGAACTAATTTTTTCCTTGAAAATTGTCAATTTGAAACTTTCAAAGTTCCAGTTTACTTTACGTCTCAAATACTGAAAACTCAATGCTAATGGTACAGATTGTATTTGCTTTCTTTTAAACAATGTAAATTGTAAAAGTTTCAAAATGTGGCCTACTTTTTATAGATCCTTGACGTTGCAATCTTGCCGAGTTAAAATCCATAATGCATCATTAATTATCATCATACAGTCCAATCATGAATAATGATCGGCATTTGACAGATCGGTCACTAACCCATCAAAAACCCGGCCTAGATGATGGACGCTTACATTTACAACCGAAACTATAAGCAATAAAATCTCGATACTAGCCAATGATGTGGTGTAATGAATTTTAAAACGGTGTTTATATACGGTAGACTTAAAGTCATTGACCCACACTTTTGGTATAAACTATAGATTTATAGAGGACCAGTCAGTGCACGCGTTACCTGCTTGTAGGGTTGCCAACTTTTTTTGACAAAAAAAACGTATAAACTGGTTTGGATAGGAAAAAAATAAAGTATTAGGAAGAAAAAAAAGTATTTTTCATTTTTTTTTATTGTTTTAAAAACGTATTTTTGTGTGCTTTTATCAAATGCACATTTTTTTTTGTTAACTTTAAATGTTGCAGAATTTGTTTGACAACACAATTCATTTTTAATTAAATTTATTGATGCTCTATTTCTCTCTTCCCGCCACTTTAGATTTTAATCAAGTACTGAAAAAACTCTTTCAGTGAAAGCTGAAGTGGCGGGAATGGAGAGTAGGTAAGAAAAAAATGTTTCTTTTGTATCAAGTAAGCTATCAGATGCATTTTTAATTACATATTATAAATTCTTCATGATTATTGAATTTTCTTATGTTTATATATAATCTGTCTTGTAATTTGGCCTTTACGCATCATAGTAAAAGTTGAAAATAAAGTATTTTTGCATACTTTATTTGTATGTAAAAGTATAAAGTATAATTACCAAAAATAAAGTAGGATACTTTATTATATAGTATGGTTGGCAACCCTACCTGCTTGCTCTTTTTTGTCTATGTCCGCTAAGTCTTTGAACACTTTTTTTTGGAATATGTCATCAAGAAATTAATAAATCTGCTCTTCAAAGTTGAAAGGTGTTTAAGAATCCTTACATCCGGGTTGAACTAAGTGAAGCTTAGGTTTTTTGTCTTCAAATTGGTGTATTTAATTAATTAATATTCAAAGTAACTGTAGAGAAGACTGTAACTGGCAGCATTGCCAAGTTGAATGGCAATCCATTTAACTTGGCAATGATGTCAGTTTTCTGGGGTTCTAAAAAGACCAGAATCATAATAATGTAATTTGCGGTAAAATTCTTAAAATTGTACTTATATCTTTCCGCTGAAGTCTTCGATCATTAAAATAATGATCGAAGGCCAAAGTGCCACGGCTCTGGAAAAGGACAACTGAAGAAACAGGATTTTTTTAATCAGTACGAGTCTGACATTCTTTCCGCTCCACTCAGGGCGGGAGAAGTCATTCTAATTTCTGTAAAAAAGCACTTAGTACTTAAGATTGTGAGTAGGAATGGATGGATGTTTATTTCACAGACACTATAAAATCTGGATTAATAACATATAGGATATTTTGTCTTCATCCCGATATGACGTTTCCGCAGAATAAAAACCGAACTAAACGCAGGCAAAATCGCGGGCACACACTGGTAAAGAATAAAACTGGAGCTACATTTAAACTATCAGTAATAAAACTAACCACCTTCCGACAAAAATGCGAACAAAATGTATTGCAAATACTTAGCCTCGGACAGTGAAAGTAAATCACAAGGCATTGTTTCAAGACCTTGTCTGCGATAACATTTGATCAATCTTAAATGATGTGGACTTCTACGGGTTCTCGGCATCCATCTTTTAATTTAATTAGTTCTAGAAAGTGTATCATTGATGTGTCTGTGGCGTTGTCGGTGGCAGCACAGAGCTCTGTTACAAATCCACCACTACTCAGTGTGTCAGCTCTCTCCTTCTCGCTTCTGACCATAATACAAATGGTGGATGGGAAGCAGTCACCTCCTTCTGGGAAGCAGTCAAGGAGGAGGCGGAACACGTGTGGCAATCCTCTTCCTCACAAAGAGCATAATTCTTTAGAAAGCTAAAACGTTTCCGTAATACCTAAACTTAGACGACATTGACCTTTATACCGATAACGTAGTGGAAATCTGTGTCCATAGAGGTTGCATAGGTCAGTGGAGTGCCTTAATCTCGTGACTTGTGACGTCACAAATAATGATTTTGATTACTAATTAGCAAATCCAATGTTTACAGTAAACAGACACGCCTTCTTATACGTCGTTTATTATCAGATTAAATACCTATTGCTTCTAGTAGCTAATTACAAGCTAATAGATAAACAGTGCTCCCTGATACGGAGATACCCACCAAAAACATTAAATGTAAAAAATGCCAAGTCTCTCGTTGCAGTCTTTCCATCGTAAAAAGTTTTGAGATCTCACAGAAGCCAAGTCCTATTCAAATTATTTTGTAGTTATAAATCAACATTTAGTAATTATATCAATAGTTTTCTTTATATTATAACTATAGTGACTTGGCAATGAGCACAAATTAAAAGCTGCTTGCTGCCTGGAATTATGTGCAAATGTTACTGACGAGACCTGTGATCAGATTATTTGTTATGTGTGAATCATGATGGTCACTACCGACTACATGTTCCAATACAATAATTAAGAATACCTTACGGGCCATCGCTTTATGAAAGTAAATGATGAATGTTAAGAGAATAAATAAAGTAAATAAAAGAGAATGTTTATGCATGCGGTGTGTGTAACTTTCAACTCCTCCAAATATGCCGTTTTATTTGTTTTTACTTGTGCTCATTGCCAAGTCACTATAGTTATAATATAAAGAAAACTATTGATATAATTACTAAATGTTGATTTATAACTACAAAATAATTTGAATAGGACTTGGCTTCTGTGAGATCTCAAAACTTTTTACGATGGAAAGACTGCAACGAGAGACTTGGCATTTTTTACATTTAATGTTTTTGGTGGGTATCTCCGTATCAGGGAGCACTGTTTATCTATTAGCTTGTAATTAGCTACTAGAAGCAATAGGTATTTAATCTGATAATAAACGACGTATAAGAAGGCGTGTCTGTTTACTGTAAACATTGGATTTGCTAATTAGTAATCAAAATCATTATTTGTGACGTCACAAGTCACGAGATTAAGGCACTCCACTGACCTATGCAACCTCTATGGACACAGATTTCCACTACGTTATCGGTATAAAGGTCAATGTCGTCTAAGTTTAGGTATTACGGAAACGTTTTAGCTTTCTAAAGAATTATGCTCTTTGTGAGGAAGAGGATTGCCACACGTGTTCCGCCTCCTCCTTGACTGCTTCCCAGAAGGAGGTGACTGCTTCCCATCCACCATTTGTATTATGGTCAGAAGCGAGAAGGAGAGAGCTGACACACTGAGTAGTGGTGGATTTGTAACAGAGCTCTGTGCTGCCACCGACAACGCCACAGACACATCAATGATACACTTTCTAGAACTAATTAAATTAAAAGATGGATGCCGAGAACCCGTAGAAGTCCACATCATTTAAGATTGATCAAATGTTATCGCAGACAAGGTCTTGAAACAATGCCTTGTGATTTACTTTCACTGTCCGAGGCTAAGTATTTGCAATACATTTTGTTCGCATTTTTGTCGGAAGGTGGTTAGTTTTATTACTGATAGTTTAAATGTAGCTCCAGTTTTATTCTTTACCAGTGTGTGCCCGCGATTTTGCCTGCGTTTAGTTCGGTTTTTATTCTGCGGAAACGTCATATCGGGATGAAGACAAAATATCCTATATGTTATTAATCCAGATTTTATAGTGTCTGTGAAATAAACATCCATCCATTCCTACTCACAATCTTAAGTACTAAGTGCTTTTTTACAGAAATTAGAATGACTTCTCCCGCCCTGAGTGGAGCGGAAAGAATGTCAGACTCGTACTGATTAAAAAAATCCTGTTTCTTCAGTTGTCCTTTTCCAGAGCCGTGGCACTTTGGCCTTCGATCATTATTTTAATGATCGAAGACTTCAGCGGAAAGATATAAGTACAATTTTAAGAATTTTACCGCAAATTACATTATTATGATTCTGGTCTTTTTAGAACCCCAGAAAACTGACATCATTGCCAAGTTAAATGGATTGCCATTCAACTTGGCAATGCTGCCAGTTACAGTCTTCTCTACAGTTACTTTGAATATTAATTAATTAAATACACCAATTTGAAGACAAAAAACCTAAGCTTCACTTAGTTCAACCCGGATGTAAGGATTCTTAAACACCTTTCAACTTTGAAGAGCAGATTTATTAATTTCTTGATGACATATTCCAAAAAAAAGTGTTCAAAGACTTAGCGGACATAGACAAAAAAGAGCAAGCAGGTAGGGTTGCCAACCATACTATATAATAAAGTATCCTACTTTATTTTTGGTAATTATACTTTATACTTTTACATACAAATAAAGTATGCAAAAATACTTTATTTTCAACTTTTACTATGATGCGTAAAGGCCAAATTACAAGACAGATTATATATAAACATAAGAAAATTCAATAATCATGAAGAATTTATAATATGTAATTAAAAATGCATCTGATAGCTTACTTGATACAAAAGAAACATTTTTTTCTTACCTACTCTCCATTCCCGCCACTTCAGCTTTCACTGAAAGAGTTTTTTCAGTACTTGATTAAAATCTAAAGTGGCGGGAAGAGAGAAATAGAGCATCAATAAATTTAATTAAAAATGAATTGTGTTGTCAAACAAATTCTGCAACATTTAAAGTTAACAAAAAAAAATGTGCATTTGATAAAAGCACACAAAAATACGTTTTTAAAACAATAAAAAAAAATGAAAAATACTTTTTTTTCTTCCTAATACTTTATTTTTTTCCTATCCAAACCAGTTTATACGTTTTTTTTGTCAAAAAAAGTTGGCAACCCTACAAGCAGGTAACGCGTGCACTGACTGGTCCTCTATAAATCTATAGTTTATACCAAAAGTGTGGGTCAATGACTTTAAGTCTACCGTATATAAACACCGTTTTAAAATTCATTACACCACATCATTGGCTAGTATCGAGATTTTATTGCTTATAGTTTCGGTTGTAAATGTAAGCGTCCATCATCTAGGCCGGGTTTTTGATGGGTTAGTGACCGATCTGTCAAATGCCGATCATTATTCATGATTGGACTGTATGATGATAATTAATGATGCATTATGGATTTTAACTCGGCAAGATTGCAACGTCAAGGATCTATAAAAAGTAGGCCACATTTTGAAACTTTTACAATTTACATTGTTTAAAAGAAAGCAAATACAATCTGTACCATTAGCATTGAGTTTTCAGTATTTGAGACGTAAAGTAAACTGGAACTTTGAAAGTTTCAAATTGACAATTTTCAAGGAAAAAATTAGTTCCTTCTTCGCACACCAGAGGCGTTGTTCCATTTTTCATACAAGAAACGCTGTAAATACTGGAAAGACGCTGTAAAGTAAAAGAGTGAAAAGTCGTGCTAGGGTACTGATCAGAGCTCCGGCGCGATCTCAGGGCAATATGGAGGGGACGACTGTCGCAACCGAGGTCCGGGCACGCCGCAATCGCGGCGGTAAGACCCCTCTTTGAGGAGTGGCTGGAGAGACGTCACGGCGTCCTGACCTATCGGATGACGCAGGTCCTCACCGGACACGGAAGTTTCGGGAGGTTCCTGTGTCTGATAGGGAAGGAGGAAAAGCCCGGGTGCCACCACTGCGAAGATCGCCCGGAGGACACAGTAGAGCATACGGTGCAAGACTGCCCAGCTTGGGCAGTGCACCGACGTGTCCTCACGGCGGCGATAGGCGGAGACCTCTCGCGCCCGGCATTGGTTGCGGCCATGCTGCGGGGCGAGACGGAGTGGGAAGCGGTCGCCTCCTTCTGCGAAGCAGTAATGCTCGTGAAGGAGGAGGCGAGCCGCGAGAGAGAGAGGACAGCGTCCTCCCTCCGCCCCAACCGCAGTGGTAGGCGCCCGCGGCGTCGGACGTCAGCAGACGATCTCCGGCCACCGTAGGCGCGGGCATGCGAGCAGCGAGTAAAGGGCAACTCGCTGCCCGACCATGGACCATGCCCGGGTGACGGCGCGTTGTGTCCCACGCGCGCCTCAAAGAGCGTCAGCATAATGACGGGGCCCTCTCTCAGAGGGCCAAAAAGCCTGCCGGGGTCGCGGGATTATTTCCTTACCGTGACCCCGGAACATAACAGGCTACTGAAGGACACCGTGGATTTTAGTCAGTAGAAGTCTGACAGTCCCTCCCGCCCTGCCCGGGGTGGGAGGACTCATTTGATGATTGTACCACGCTAAAAAAAAAAAAAAGGGTACTGATCATGACGTCTTATAGCGAGACTTTTTATTCCAGTATTGAAATAGACAGAGCTATACAAGTCATTCAGAGCCACCTCGTTTCTCGTTACACTGGAATTACTCACGTTTTAAGAGGTCGTGGTAAGCCACGGTGAAGATTCATTAATGACTCTGCTCAGGAGTGTATATGTGGTGCTACTCCAGAAACTATGGGGCACTTATTAGTGTTCCATCGATTTGAATTAATGATAATATTACGATTTGATAGGTAGCTCCTTAGCTGCTGGCAACACAGAAAAGACGTAAGACGCAGAAGGGTCGGAGACATTTTGTCTCTACAGCGTCCATTGCAAACAAAATGTATAGAAGCGTCGCGACGCGAAACATTTGATTCAATTAAGATTTACATTGACACGCCAAGATAAAAAATTAAGCATGACTTCCTAGACCTTTGTTCTCATATAATTACATTCGCAAAATATTATATTCGCAAAATATTATATTCTCGAATAATTATATTCTCAAAATATTAGAAGTACAATCAAACACAGTGAAAAATAAAAATTAATTAATTTTACTCAAAATCTCTTTATTCCTATACATAAGCATCATGGAAACGTTTTCGAACGTAATACAATATTAAAATAAAAATTAATTGCAGTATCATACAGTACTTCAGGATTACCTACTACTGGGTGATATAAAATCATTAGTTAGATTTATTTTACAAAAGGTAGGTTAACCTTAAAAAAAAGTGGTTGTAGATTTGATTCCCATTCGAGACAAATATATGTGATGAATAACCTATGTGATGATGTCAAATATTTATTATTGTTTCCCTCAAATTAAAAACATTTTTCGCTGTGATTGTTCTTTGTGTAATATTTTGAGAATATAATAATTCTAAAATATAATATTTTGCGAATATAATATTTTGCGAATGTAATAATATGAGAACAAAGGTTCAGGTAAGTGTTTTTATCAGTTTTGATCAGAACAGCGAATCGTGTTTTCTGGACTGTTTTTAACCGACTTCAAAAAAAGGAGGAGGTTCTCAATTCGTCGGAATGTTTTTTTTTTTTTTTTATGTATGTTCCCCAATTTCTCGAAGACGCCTGGACCGATTTAGAATTTTTTTCTTTTGTTTGAAAGGGTATACTTTCCAATTGGTCCCATAATCACCAGGTCAGGATACGATGATGGGATCCAAGGGAAATCGAGAGCAACCTTCAAATTTTATAGGCACATAGTACCATTTTCATATATTTTCTAAAGCTGTTCAAGTATTTGCATCTGATAATCATCATCTCAGGTGGATGACCTGATGATGGAAGGTACAACTCCTTAACAGTAAGGAGTAGGCATCGATTGATTTACTTTGTGTTCGCATATCTCCGGAACTACAAGTCCGATTTAAGTAGGTAATTCTTTTTTTGTTGTACTAGGTATCACTTAACTTAGAGAATACTGCAAGTTTCATCAAAATCGGTTCAGTAATTTTTGAGATAATTATGGAATTTTATTAGCTTATTGTGTACATGAGTGATGTAAGTACCAGTGCGAAGGATTACAAAATTCTAGTGCACATGTGAGAGAATACTGTTCTTGACAAGAATTCGGGTTGAATATTTAAACTAAAAAGAGTAAAATAAAAACTTTTTCAAAAAAAAATGTAACCGCCTTCAAAAACAACCACAAAAAAGTATAAAATAATCTACAAAATAACTTTTCTTTCGGAAGTCGGTGCCTAAAAAGACAATGAAAAGAAAAAAAACAAAGGCACCGACTTCCGAAAGAAAAGTTATTTTGTAGATTATTTTACACTTTTTTTTGGTTGTTTTTGAAGGCGGTTACATTTTTTTTTGAAAAAGTTTTTTATTTAAAGTATATGACGCTAGTAATACGCAGACAGAAACGTTTTAATTTATTTCAATATAGGTATCAATTAATTATTAAAATATCATCAAAGCCAGACGTGATTTAAAAAAGCAACGCACTTAAATACTATAACAGTCAAAGTACTTTCAACAAATTAATTAATTTCAGATATTTACAACATGTCAAATTGTAAATGAACGTGATAGCAACGTGGTAGTGACGTGTTATGTACTCCGTTCACCTATGCAGTAATTACGTACATACAAAATTACATAATAGATTTGTGACGTTAAGTTTATGACGGTTAAGTTTGTTTTTAAAATGTGGCTATTGTTTTCAAAATTAGCATTCACTGAAAACAGAACAAAACTGGTTTGTTGAAGTAACAAGTAATGCTTTATCAAAATTATTAGCTTCCCATCTTTGAGACAAAAGCCAAAAACTGTATTTTCTTTCGCTGTCTCGTGTCCTGTTTTCCATACAATCTATACATCTTCATCTTCCTCTCCTTCTCAATATTAATTCAATTAATCCACTGTGAAAATGGTAGTTACGAGTATCATTGGCAATTATCATGTCGTACAGTTATACTCAATACTCAAATCTTTTAGACATCATGGCTTTAGCCTCTTCTATTCCCACTGTTGTAATGAAACACCGGCCTCTTTTTTTTTAAGATAAATTCTATGGTCTATCATAGACATCATCATCAGCCTGTATATGTCCACTGCTGGCGTTTGGGCTCCACAATTACGCGACTGAACCTTATCTAGGGCCTCTTCATCCAGTCTCTACGGCATATCAATTACTACTTGTCCCTAATTACAAGTATACGTATATATTCGTATTCTATCTTGTATTGCTTACTGTGATCGTTATCTATCTTCCTGAATCCACACCCAAAACTTCGCACATAACGACCTTCATTTTGACAGTTTTAAAGACTTGCAGATTTCTGAGCTATGTGGATCACCTTGCTATGTAATTTCCTATTTCCGGTTGCTTTTATTCGCTACTTATTTTTGTACGCTTCCAATATTTTAAAGAAAGTTCGTAGTGTAATTTTCATTTGAAACAAAATTTGGTAGGTATTAGGTAGTTAGTACTACATAACTTCAAGTAGATCTTCTCAAATAATTCATTTAATTAATCAAATAAATAATTTTGATAGCTAATGTCGAGCATACTTTACTTTGGAAGTTTTTGCATCAAATCTTAAGGTATGTGCACATTTCAGCGCACTGAAGCCACATTGCCGTCTAGAGAAACCAGGATGAGGATGGCACAAGAGCGTAAAAGTTGGTAGTTGGAACAAAGAAATCTAAGGTTAAACCCATTAGTGGGCAAAGAAGGGGTCTGGGTGTTGATGATGAAAGCTACGCTCCTCTACATACTACACACATACTTCTGAATTTTGATTCCTATAGAAATACGAAAAGGTTAATGTAGTTGTTTACCAATGAATATTAGTGCATGATCGCTTGATCGATGAGTTTCTAACATGTAAGATAGATTGCAAAAGCTGCATTTCAATCATCTTGTGTCAGGTCACATTAGCACATTGCAAGAACGCCATCTTGCATCTAGATTTTTACATTTGAATTTATTCACAGCATTAACACCCATCACCATAATCATTTTTACCTTATTTCAATTTACTTCATGCGAGTGTTGCATGATCATCTTTTACTTTTTCAATTATTACTTCTTTATAATTTGCCACTTCAGTAGTCACCCCCTTTCTACGAGTATCCTTATCATCTTTCATACAATATATACCTCGTTCCTTTGGTCTCTCCCTGCTCCTGTAACCGTCCACATTCGAGTCACACTTTAAAAACAAATCAGCTTTTTCCTGCCTTGCCATTCTAGGGATGGGAGCATCACGTCTTCTTCTCTCCTGTCAGGCATCACGGCATTATTTACTCCTTTATTGTTCTTTGGTTTTTCTCTTACTATCCATCTATCTATCATATTCATACTTATCGCTCTCTCAGTCACATGCATTACAAGTCCATACCTATCAAGACAGAATTCAATGTTTCCTTTCTTGTTTAAACTGCAGTAAAATAAATAATATTTAAAACCAGAGCTATAGAAGTCGTGCCAAATCTATGTCTTCTTTCAAAACAGTACGTCCATGTGCGGTTACCTTTATGTGACATAACGATGTCTATAAATAGAAAGATATGTCCGTTTGAATGATTGGTCGTACCGAGAATCGGCGTGGGTGTTATAACAAGCAAATTAGATCGAATTAGCTCAATTTGCGAGACCGGTAAGTTGTGTTATGGACTTATGTAGTGTTTAGATATTATAGAATCTTTATATGGTAAGGTAGAATATAAGTAAGAGTAAGATAAAGAAAGTTATTTCCTTGATTGATCTACCTGTATTGAGGAAACAATTAGTTTAATACAGAAAGTGACTGATAAAATATGATAAACACATCTACCCCTTTAAATTCTTGCTCAATAGCAGCTAAAATGTTCAAAACAGGGCTTCTCATCACGACAGATGCAAAAAAACTAAATACACGTGCAATTATAATGTTTTATTACGACTGTCGCGTAACAAAACATTATATTTAGAACTCAAACAAGAGTGCAAGAACAGTTTCAAAAATAAATGGTCAGAAATAACAGAGAAGGTCGAACATATAATTGTAACGAAGATGTAAGTACTATTCATCAAGAAAATAAATGATCTTAGAAAGAGTTAAGTGTAAGAACAGGCTAAGGACACAAAAATGGACAAAGGACATTCAACCTGAACAATGAAACGTTCTGGGATGAAGAAAATGGAGACAAAAACATTGATTCGAATTTATATTAGCGAAAGAATAGAAAGGTAGTGACTGCTTTTACGCCGAGTAATAGAGAAGTTAGGAAGAAGGCACCAACCTCATGTAAACTGGGATTAGAGCAAGAAAATAATAACTAGCAAACAGATAAGGCTACCGAAAAGGTAAAGCCGTCGTTTATCAAAACGACGATTTCAAAAGGATTGCCACTTATTTGGGCTCTAATGTCTAATCAGAGTAATTTTTCATAACGAGATAGGTTTATATCAAGAAGACATGCGTTGACAACAATGAAGATCTATTACTCATTAAACTATTATTATTTAATACAATTACTAAGTTGTCAGTGTCACTTATTGATAGTGCAATGCGCATTCAGCATTACCATGAACAGTTACATCACCAGTAATTAAATTGACTTTCGATACGTCAGAAGTCACAATATCATCCTACTTGAGCATGCATCATCATCATCCCCTCTTAAGTTACTTATAAGCAATACGGTTTTTTCTTCCATCTTCTTCTGTCAACGTCACTTATACCTGTACTATTTTGTTTTGAAGTTCATCATCAGTCACACAATCTTTTACATCTATCCTTCTTAATTCATCATTATTGGTATCATTGTAGTTAAGTGTTCCTCTAGGATCATTATCTGTCCATAGGTCAATGTTTGCACAAAGTTTTCCACCTCCAGTCGTAAAGTAAGATTATACAATTGTTACCGGTCACATCTAGTTATAACAGACTAGTTCCTTTGCCGTGAAGATCAAGGTATTATTCGTATGTACTTAGCTAGTTAGCTACTTCGGCATTAGCAACATCCTTTGAAACTGACAGTTTTACTGCTTGGTTTTTATTTAGCTGTTGTTTGTCGTAAACTTCTACTTCCGAAGTAATGTTTTTATGATCCAATTCTTGGATGTTGTCTTTTTGAGTAGGTATACCTTCGCAAAGTTCAGATATCTTTAAATTTTTCCTATCTCTTTTTTTACGTAGTAATTTTATCAAAATAAGTCCTCGCAACCTCGGTGGGACAGGTGCGACGGTCAGATTCGTATTGACTAAAATCCACGGTGTTCCTTCAATAGCCCTTTACGTTCCGGGATCATGGTTTCCTGATGAGATAGTCCCGCGACTGATAGCAACTATCTCTTTGGTTCATCATTTGCCTTTTCCAGTCTGACCTTTTTTTTTTTTTTTTTTAGCGTTGTAAAATCATCAAATGAGTCCTCCCACCCCGGGCAGGGCAGGAGGGACTGTCAGACTTCTACTGACTAAAATCCACGGTGTCCTTCAGTAGCCTGTTATGTTCCGGGCGCGAGAGGTCTCCACCTATCGCCGCGACGACACGTCGACCGCGTAAGACACGTCGGTGCACTGCCCAAGCTGGGCAGTCTTGCACCGTATCCTCTACTGTGTCCTCCGGGCGATCTTAGCAGTGGTGGCACCCGGGCGTTTCCTCCCTCCCTATCAGACACAGGAACCTCCCGAATCTTCCGTGTCCGGTGAGGACCTGCGTCATCCGATAGGTCAGGACGCCGTGACGTCTCTCTAGCCACTCCTCAAAGAGGTGTCTTACCGCCGCGATTGCGGCGTGCCCGGTTCCAGTCTGACCTATTGAAAATATGTACGTTTCATCGATGATGAATGTCCACCAAATCACTCATTCTGACGATGGAAAAGCAAACACTAAAAGCATGTATAACTTAGAACAGATATTAAGTGGGTACAAGGTCAGTCCAAAATGATGACCCCACTTGATGACTTACAACAATTAACCTATTAATTGCGAATGATTGATTCCCGATTAAATGAGTCGCGTCAATTTAATCAGACAACCGTTTCAAGTGCAAAAATTTGTTCTGATTGCCAAATCACGACATGCACACATGAGAATTTCAGAGAGCTTAGATTTTGTTGCTTTAATGTCTTTCAATACATTTTTCATTATCATTTTTCTAGTCACTGGTTTATCTATATGCCAGACCAGGATCATGATTTGGAGAAAGTTACATAAATATCAACTGGGTAATCTGAAGACAAAACCGCCTGAAAAGAGACTTTTGTCGATCGATTTTTTGTTGAGCCAGTTATGAAACCAGGAAGTCCACACAGTTTATAATACAATTCCCAAGCCAATAAGCTAAGCCTATATTATTACAACAATAAATGCAAATTAACATTGAGAATGGCTAGTTTCGCACTATGGTATGGTATGGTATCAGAATTAATTATAATATTTAATGTACGTACAATAATACGTATGTACATATAACAAATATATTTAACCATGCAGGTTCCACATGGTGTAAAAGAATGTTGTGTAAACAACGTCGCATGATTTTTAATACTTCAAGAGATAGAAGGTAAACTTAAATTAAGATAGTGTGTTCTTATGTTACATGAATTTTCTTCCTTTGACTGTCCCAGCAAAACAACAAAAACAAACTAAAAATCTGAATTTCCATTTTTACATCATTCTTATATTATAAAACCCTTTGAACTTCAGGACTAAATAGCCTCGTGTGTGGGACCCAAAATAAAATTAAAAACTAACTGAAAAGACCAAAATAACATACAAATCAAGCATTTAATCCGGCTCGAAGGACGAATTACAAAAAACACCTTCAATAAATTACCTTAACACACACGCGGTTGGTTACACTAAGAAATCACGTTCTAAAATGCTGATTCTGGAAATCACAGTAAATGCACACCTAGTGCAGTTTACGTAACGTAACACAACGGGATATCACGTGATTACCAGCTGACAGAACTAGGTGCATGCATGATAAGTTGCCGATGAATGAACTAACCTACGTCATCGCGGAAACAAGTATTCTTTTATTTAGAACCGTTCTTCATTTGTTTAATTCAAAGTCGTATTTTTAAAACCTAGCTTATTAAAGGCTTGGACATGTAGCATTCGCTTATGACACGTTTCGTTCTTATAAACTTTTTGATAGATAAAAATAAACGTCAAAAAGATGCGCATCGACCAGTCATCCAGATGCTAGACGGCTCAAAGTCATAGCCCATCTCAAATGTTAATCCATAATTTTTTTGGCATACCTATCCATCACCGCTATCGGTTAAACATACAAAAAGTTTTGCTTGTGTTCCGTGGGTATCTGTGCACACTTGCACAGGAGTTTTAAATTCTTTCTGGGTGAGTTAGTCGATCATTGCTTCTGGGCTAGATCCAAGCCAAGAGCAAGCGCATAGAAATTATAAAAGAAAGCCTAGACAGTTTATTCTTTGTTTAGCGATAGGCTCGCGTGTCACCTCTACGAGTATCTCGCCTGATGGATGGTAAACAAAGATGTAGTCGACGATTAAGCACATTTGCCTGGAAGTAACTCTTGACATAAAAATGAGACAATGTCATCAATCATCAATTGTGGCCTTCAATTTGAATAAAGACATAGGTTGCAATGAACCCGAAGTGTGGCGAGATTTACAAGTATAGTTTTTGGCACAAAACTACAAGCAAATAGTGGAGAAAATGTAAAGACACAAATCTCACTTGAACGTTTTAACATCTTACATAATGACCAGAACGCATTCTATTATGAATCTAGTTGGAATGATATATGATCTAGATGTGATGCCAAGGTGTAATGCTGAATCACTCATATGTTTTAGATTCAACTATACAAAACAAATAAAACAGTCCCGTAGTAAAAGATATAGAAAATCAGACAGATTGTGTTGTACTGGTGTAGATTTAGACAAATATGATAGTATTGACTTTATGAAAGATGGAATAGGATATTATAAAAGAAAAAATATGGAAGGTACAATTTCCTATCTAGGTTATGTCAGAGTGAACATTGTCAAGTTGTACATCTCAGAAGACTAGTAGTTCTGCTATGATTAAACAGGGGAATTTATTATGAGTGAAAAAATCAAGTAAGTATAGTTTTCTCATCACCACATACTTATAGTACAATCAAGGCGTATGGTAACGAAGGTCACACGCTTAACACTAACTAATTAGCACTTACAATCAATCACTCGCAGTAGCCATATACCCATGGCAGAGATAACAAAAAGCTGATAACAAACATTTCCATGCCAAGATCAAGGTTACTTGATCTCAGGCTCAATCGTCATCACTATTCTCTTGCCCTCAACTCAGATTCCAGTCTATCCGCAGAACTAACACCAGATAATTTAAGTGTTTGCTTATCGGATCTCCACAATCCCATTATCGGATGAAAGGGACATGATAAAACGCAGTATAGCATCATCACCTATCTGCCCAGCATTCTTCTTTGCTGGGGTTCCAATTACCGCCACCAGTTTAATTAGATGCAGCTGAACACCAAAATTTTACATGCAGCTTATGGATAGTTTAAATCCACAAGCCAGTTCTTGGGTCTCTCTAGGACTGCCCAATACTTCTCATGGATTTTAAGATGATTTCCAGGAAGTATCCTAGGTAAAAACTTCATCGATACGATTAATTTATGGCGTTGATCGAAAAACTAAATCGATTGATCGGTGTGGTGGCACACCAAGACTTGGAAAAGCCAAAGATTCGTACTCTTTACACTAGAAAAAATCTGCAAGTTGATATTCTCGCCACGCAGTTACTAGTTTCCTAGTGATAAGGTGGGCGTTGAACGGACATAATAATACACAATCAGTGGGCACGTGACTTACACGTGGCACTATTATGCCTAGGTTGCCTGAGTGCCAGTGATAATGTAAGATTTTTTTGCAGAAAGAAATTAGGAAAGAAAAATTGCAAGGATTTAATTATTTATTCATAGTTTTGATTGAGCTGAAGTGCTGCTTACTTATCAGAAACGAAACGTGACTTAAGAGAGACTTACGGAGATTAGACAATACGCCTTCAGAGTTCAGTTGTCATTCTGCTAATCTTATTCCTATTAATTTGTTGGTAAGCATGTCTTCTTCTTTCATCGCTATTAGTTTTCATCTTACTCAATGTTCACACATTTTCTAACCATATCATCTAGATAAATAAAGCCCATTGCGCCTACATTTCACTTATTCCATTTCCGCAAGCTTGATCAGATATCCGTATGAGCCTTTTAGAATCCATTAAAATACACGGAACTCGGTTGTTTCTACGAGAAAACTGAAGTAACTGGTATTGGAGCACTCAGAAATAAACCGGTTCTCAGTATTATTTTTGTCAGCGTATTTTCCTTCCAAAGTTATTAAAACCACTTGAAAGTACTTAACACGGATAGGTAGTTAATTTTGCGTGGAATGATGACATTTGGCAGTCAAGGTGATCAGCAATGGAAGACAAAATTCTGTCAAAGATGACGGAGAGACCTTTAGTGTAGAATGTAGATTGATGGACTACGTTCGATGATGCCAGTTTAGCCCGAGTCAATACGAGCTAGTCTATCTATATAAATCTGGAAGCTGATGGAACCTTCGAGATGGAAGATGAAGGCGA
This sequence comes from Agrotis clavis, assembly GCA_954870645.1. NCBI lineage: Eukaryota > Metazoa > Arthropoda > Insecta > Lepidoptera > Noctuidae > Agrotis > Agrotis clavis. Next base: position 3,532,011 of record OX940943.1, read on the forward strand.
TGAAATCTTAGTGAGTTTTATCTGTAACAGACAGAGGGTTGTACTCCCATAAAATTAATTAGTACGAGGAACGATGGAACTGGATAAAAACAATCAGAGAATTTCACAAGTAATATTTAAGAAAAATAACCCAGTAGGATCATCATAGCTGCGACCTCATTCTCAAGGCTTAGATCATGCCATGTAACATGTTGCTTCTCCCAAGTAACAATCACTCAAACCCATGTGTAAACGAAAAACCAGTTTTATAACACTTCCGTTAAAAAATTGTAGCAAAAACAACTGGTCGGGCAACTAAAAGAGCCAGAATATAATTGAAGTTAGCAACGCGAACGAGGATTCGCATGCGTGGATAATATCAGAAACGTATTGATATTTTAAAATAATCAAAGCTAAAATCTCAACTGCATTTAAAATTTTAAATTGTAGAATAATATGGTTTTCCAATAATTCAGTATCTGGACGTTGTTTGTTATATTTTGCAGAAACTTGTAGAATTAGAAAAAACATCTGCATAGCATTACATGTAATAGAAATGCAAACACATGCAATTTTCATATAAAAACAGGATGATTTACCGAAATACCGAAGTTAGCAACGCGCAATAGGATTCGCGCGCATGGAAGATATCAAAAACGTTTAATATTTTAAAATAATCAAAGCTAAAATCTCAACCTGTAGAAATATTCAACTTGTAGAAATAAATGGTTTTCCAATAATTCAGTATCTGCCAGAAGTTGTTTATTATATTTTGGAGAAACTTTTATAGAATTAGAAGAAACATCTGCATAGCATAACTTGTAATAGAAATGCATAAACATGCAATTTTAATTTATAAACAGGACAGAATTACCGAATAACCTAGGTGAAGGTGAAATAAGAAGTTTTGTTATAAGTTTACCTATTTTCTAGCATTGGATGAGAAGTACCTATAAACAATCCATCATTAGCTAGCCATTGGTAGTTCGGGAATGACCAAATAAAGTAGCAATTTACTAGACCGGGAAGAAGCAAATATCTACGTATCTAGTAACCAATTAATTGAAAATCGTCAAGAATAGCTGCAGATCACCTACAACTTGAGTGACTATATCTACATAACTTTATAGTGTTCTACAATATTGTCCCATCTGGTGCATCATGCATATCATTATTGCATTAATGATACAACCGTTATCAGGGAATACGTAGATCTTGTTATTAGTCACGAAAAGGCATCTAAAGATGTGGTGGAGACAAATAGCATTACTGCAGTGACTGAAGAAAACTGAACATGACCTTGCCCGTTAACTCAGTTAACCTGGCAAGGTTGTCTGTAAGAATACCTATCTGGTCAAAAAAAATAAGATAACTATTCGAGACAATGAGAATTAAGAGTAATTACGTTTGAAATTGGACACGGGAAATTAATTTGAATGCAAACGTAGGTAGAGCATAATTAAAATTGGCAAGTCGGCTGTAGGTATAGTTACAGTTTCTAACTAACAAGAAGATGGTATAGAAAGGACTAAGAAAGATTGATACAAGGAACAAACGGAAAGTGATAACAGATTGAATAAAACTTATAGTACCTAAATCGTAGTTAATCTCCAAAGTTTGAGATCTTCTGGGTAGCTTACCCAGAAGATCTCTCTGGGTAGCTTACCCAGAAGATCTCTCACTCTCCTCAGCTCTCCATCGTAGGCTTTGTCAAGACAAGAGTCGAAAGCAAACCTATCTCAAACTCGAAAATGAAGAAGACTGCAATAGTATCTCTTCAGGCTTACGTTCCAAGTTGTCTCTGTTCTCTCGACGAGAAGTCTTGGCATTCATATTATAATGCCTAAAACATTAACATAATCATGTTTTCCAAGTTTTCATAGGAATACTCAAAAGACCAGAAAACGGTTGTATAATAGGACCACGATTAACTGTAAACAAAATGACGTAGAATCGCCAGACTGACGAGCAATACAATGACCTGTTAACACCGACTTGCAACATACCCAGCGTAACGATCGGCTGAAACAATCTACTGTTTCAGACATAATAACGTATAAGTGAAGAAAGGCCACTTTTAGAAGTAAAAACTGTATCTCTCATGAAGAAACTAGGTATGTCTGGGCAAAATACTTGAGACACACCAACACACGTTGCCATCAACAATAAAAACTTGACAGAACGCATCGACTTGACTAACCTTGAAGACAAGAAAAATTGCCAAGACGCAGTCTTACGATGCAAAATATACTACGAACAAACAAGAATCGTAAAAGGCATAACCAAAGATATGTTACAGTGCCATTTTATTAGTACAATTAACATAATTACATGCAACCGACACAGACCGTGGATAAATATTTTAAATAACATTGTTAAAGCGAATATCAACAAGTGCCATATCGAAGATTCAGAGAAAATACTTCAGCTGTGGAAAAAAAAAAAGGTTCTCAATCAAACGTGATCAAACAGTTAAATTCATGCCAATTACATTTCACAAAAAAGGGAAAAAAATACTGCGAATTCGTTCAGTATCGCGTCAAGGGTACAGAACGGCGTGGTGTGCCAAAACGGTTATTTCTGGACTTACGAAGAACGAACCATCAAGATCACGGTACAACCAGTAATAAAGTAACGATCAACTTACCTAAGAAACTTGATCGAATAATCACAACACAACACAGTCCACTGTATTATAATCAAGACGAAAACATCACGTGAATAAAAATTCCTTGAAATCGAGACGTCCGTACCGTGTGACGGCTAGATATGAACTGAATGACTCTTTCGCATTGTATAGTGTAGCGGCCAAACTTCCACACATATACAAGTTGGATGAAAGTGAGGTGTGTGTATATGCCTTTTTTGTGTGTGCAATTCAGTCAACACAATATACCTTGAATGACGCATTGGTGATTGCGTTTGCATTACAGTTTACAGTTTTTGAAGACTTGCACTATATTTTAGACTAAATGATATTGTAGTAAGTAAATTGTTATGTAATGGGATTTAGCGACAAAAATATGAGTGAAGACAACAAAAAAGAATAAAATACGTTGCCACGCCAACAAATATTTATCTTTTCCACCGGAGTAACACATATTTTTACAAATAGGAGTTTCAATAAAAAACATTGGAACTAACTGACATTAGGGAAAGAAAATATTGTGAGGAAACCTGAAATCCCAGAGTAGCTTAATTAACTTTGGCACCAGAGAATGACTAGCTCCTCACACGGAAAAGAAAGAATTCATAAGAAAAAATCACGTTCTCACAAGACATTCAAGCCAGAGCAATTCAGAGCAACTACTCCAATGAAGTATCCCAACGACTAAATCGTCGTTGAAGTATCCCATCTTTCCAAGTGGTGTTTTCCGTAATTGATGAAGACCGTTAATGGAATCGTTTTTACGCTTTGACCCTGAAACCACGTGCAGGATGTATGTGTGTTCAGATCGCTATTGTACACATAGCAGATAGTTGACTGCAATTCATTGCCATTAATTTGTAAGTGCTATTTACATTCGAATCTGTTTTTCCTAGTTTTATTTAGGTTAACCTGGGAGCAGTGGTGGCCCAGTGGTATCGGTCCCGACTTACGAGTTGTAGGTCGTGGGTTCGAACCCCGCCAGGCGCATTACTTTGTGTAATTTATGTATTTCATCACCACTGCTCTCAAAACGGTGAAGGAAAACATCGTGAGGGAATCGGCATGTCCTAGAACCAAAAAATCGAAGACATGTGACATCAACCAAACCGCACTGGGCCCGCGTTGTGGATTATGGCCCACTCCCTCTCACAGAGAGGAGGCCTGTGTCCCAGCAGTGGGAACATTATAGGCTGATGATGATTTAGGTTAACCAGTGAAAAAGCTTGATCAAGGTTTCATTAAATTCGATATTTTTGTATTGTCAAATGAACCTTTGTTCAACATTTTCGCTGCATTAAAATTTTCTTATTTATTTTAGATTTGTTTGCTCTTGACTTTACTCTTAATAATAATAATAATATCTTTATTTATATAAACAGATTGTAGTACACGTAACAATTTTCACAATGTGGGTAGAATGAAATTTCTGACAATCAATTGGATGACGTGCTGTTCTCCTCGCTAGACTATGAAATAGTCTGTATTAAAGAGTAACAGTGCCGATCCCCTCAATTTTCTATAATACTACAATTGAATGTTTACAATTTTATTTTTACTTATCTTATGTAACAAGAAACTTAATTAATCTACATACATATTTATATATTTTATTTTTCTATGTTTTAATACAATTACAAATGCTTATGAGTGTTTGTATGTGAATGTATGTATGTGTATGTGATTGTGTGTGTCTCAGTATGTGTAATGTGTGGTGTGTGTGGGTATGTTAATAGGCGCGTGAGTGAGGGATTGATTTAGTGTAGGTGTTTTGGTGAGTGGTACAATACATAAACTTATCACAACTTAATAACTTACATATTTTTCTGTTTCGTCGTAGGTTTTATTTTGAAGAAATGTGCGGACAGTCTTTTTACAATTGTGATAAGACATGTTATATATTGGGCAAGTTTTGTTTATTTTATTGTAAAGAGACGGACCTAAATAGTAAAAGAATCTTTTAGCAAATGCTAAGCGAGTTTGAGGAGGCGTACATATTTTATCTTTTCGGCGTTTGGTAATTACAATATATGGGGTTAGGCGGTGTTGCAGCAGAATTGACTGTAAAATAAAGTGTTGCCGCACGTTGAGGACATTGCAATGTTCGTATAACTGATTAGTTGGATAAATTAGTGGACGGAAGGTGGCCACTTTCAGTATGGCGCGATGTGCAACTTCCAACGGTTTAAGAATTGTTTTTGCAGCACCACCCCAGCAGGGAATACAATAGGTAATAATAGATAGGCATAAGGCAAAATAGACATTACGTATAATAATAGGATTTGCAATGTTCCTTAAGGTTTTAAAGATATATATAAGTTTACGAACTCTGCCAGTAAGGGAATTGATGTAGGATTTAAATTTAAGATATTTATCTATGACTATTCCTAAGTATTTCGTTTCATCCGTAGAGGAAATGAGTGCACAGTGACATAAAACCCGAGTTTGAAGATCGCATGTGTGAGCTTTAAGTTCAATTGGTGGGTTTGGTTGGGTTGCAGAACTGATAGAGTAGGTAATGAACTTGGTTTTAGAGGTGTTAAGTGTAAGCGTATGGAGATAAAGCCAGTTCGATACCACATCAAACCCATGCTGTGCAGTGTCCTCAAGTTCAGACCATGTGTTCGCAAATAAAGTTATAGCAGTGTCATCTGCAAAGGATGTCATCTTGGCATTTGGGATATTTAAATTGCACAAGTCGTTTATGAAGACTAAAAATAAAGTGGGACCCAATATGCTTCCCTGTGGAACGCCATAGTAGATGGGGAGCTGATTGCTACTGTACCGGTCAATCTGAACTATCTGGAACCGATTTGTGAGATAGCTTTCAAAGAGATCAAGTTGTGAACCCCTGACACCCATCTTTTCAAGTTTGAGTAAGAGTGGACGGACGGGAACTGTGTCGAATGCCTTCGCTAGGTCTAAGAATATAGTTAGGACCTTTTTATTCGAGTTCAGGTTTTGTACAATATTATTGGTTAATTCCTGGACTGCGTCACAGGTTGACTTGTTTTTGCGAAAGCCAAATTGGTGTGGTGATATTAGTTTGTAATGTTCAAGGTAGTGCACAAGTCTTTTATTAATAAGTCGTTCTAATACTTTAGATAAGGCAGTCAGAACTGCTATGGGACGATAATTGTTCGGCACGTTCCCGTCGCCTCCCTTGAAGACTGGATGAATGATTGCCTTTTTAAAAGAAGAGGGAAAGACGGCACTCTCGAAACAGAGGTTAAAAATGTGGCATAGTATGGGTGCCAGAGAGGTTGAGTATCTCTTTAGGATGCAGGGTGATATGCCATCCCAGCCAGTTGCAGCGTCTGAGCGCAAGGAATGTATGACTGCTGTAGTTTCTTCAAGGTCAGTAGGGTCGAGGACAAACGATGAAGTCGATGTAAAATCAGAAGTGGGTTGATTGATTGAAAGTGGCTGCGTGGTTGTAGTGTGAATGTCATTTGCAAGCCTCTCGCCAATGTTAACGAAGTATGAATTTATAGTGTTGCAAGATTCAATAGGTGAAGATGACAGATTAAGTAATTGGGCAGATGTAGTCTTATTTTTATTAGTGTTAGTTACCTTTTTAATAGTGTCCCATAGTTTCTTTGGGTTTTTACTAGTTTTTTCTAGTTCCTCTGTATCGTAGGTTCTCTTTGCTTTCTTCAGAATGCGAACACAAAAATTTCTGTACCGAAGGTAAGTAATTCTTAGAACTTCATTATCTGGGAATTTTTTAGCTTTCTTATGAAGTGCGTCCCTGTTTCTTATGCACCGTAACAAACCAGGTGAGATCCATGGTTTGAGGATTCTCTTTTTAGCTGAAACTTTTTTAACAGTGGTATTCTCAGAGATGGATACAGTAATTAAATTTATTAATTTGTCAGTAGCTATATTTACATCTTTTGTATCAAAAATAGGAGTGAAATCCAGCTGTGCTATTGAATTATCCAGCCCTTCGTAGTCAATTTTTGATATAAGGGACTTTGTAACTGTTCGTAAGAATTTGTCTTGAATACAAAGTAAGGAGGAGGAGTGATCAGTAACTGTAGTGGTAAAGACAAATGTATTGGAGGGACAATTTGTTTTGAGAAACATGTGGTCCAAACAATTACCATCCCTTGTAGGCAGGGTGTGGGCAGGAAGATATCCGTGAAAAGCAAGGCAGTTAAGGTATTCGTGGGAGCGCATGTCAGATGTGGTAGGTTTGATATCCACGTTCAGATCACCTGTTATAACCACTGATTTAAATCTGTGCAGCGAAGGAAGAATGGTGTTAAGAGCAGTGAGAAAATTGGTAATGTTGTCTATTGACGGCGATCGATAAATACAGATAACCGCCAAGTCAGAGTTAATTTTTATAATAAGACCTGATGCAGATTGGTGGAAATCTGGCTCTTCGCATGTTACAGACAAATCCGACTTCGAATACACCACTACACCATCACTTTGGTTTATATGTTTGGTTGTCATGAAGGAGGAGTAGCTACTGAGAGTCGGGATAGTACTGTTGCTAGAACATGGTAACCAGCATTCAGTTAAAACAATCAGATCACAATCGAAAGATATTCGGTGCAGAAGTGTTTGTAAGTTCAAAAAGTTACGGTTTATAGAGCGAATGTTTTGTGTCAGGATTTTAATGTGGTTAGTTGGACATTTCATGATGGAGAGTGTTTCCTCAGGTGAGCATGTATAGGTTGTCGATACAGATAATTCGTCGATGTTGTCCAATAGTTTGTGTATGTCAGTGGCCATTTTTCCAGTAGTGTAAGGGTAGATAGAGGATTACGAAGTGGTTGGTGTTTGATTTAGGAACATGTTGGAAGCTGAAGCTTGGGGGTAACATATTTAAAAAGATGCGTTTTATGCTATTGAAATAGTCAGTTGTGGAATAATAGAGACGAACGTAAGAATTTATATTTAGTATATGTGATGTGATAATAGAGTTGTAATATGTACTTGTATGTGTTAAATGAATCATGTATGAAAGTGTGTTATGGTGATAGTTGTAATAGTCTTGTGTGTGAGTTTTGTTTGTGTTTGAACTAAGCATTTTAATATAAAAATTTGAAAAAATCGTGAAAGTAATCAAATAATACGTAAGAAATAGCAAGGTATACTTAAGTGCACAATATAGTCATGCTTTGACGATTGCCGCTAGCTGCTTAAGTTGTTCTTCGCTTCTTATGACGATAGCCTGGCTATCGGAATCTTTTTTCAATAAAACTCTTCCGTTTGACGTCCAACAATAATTGTACTGCTGTTGCTTAGCGTAATTTCTAGTAAGGTAAAATAACCTTTTAGAATTTGCTGTTAGAAGCTCAGTGATGTAAATAGGTGTTTCTTGTGCAGATTTAAAATTTAGATGGGTTGATTTTATCTTGTCTGTAGGATTGCGTTTGTTATAGTCTTTAACAGCAGTAAGAAAATTCGTTTTCGTCAGTGTATTACAGAACTCAACAGATAAACTCGATGTTAGGTTTTCCTTTTTTGAGGGTAATCTTACAATATCACGGATACTAGCGGATTCTGTATCTAGGCCTAGATGTTTTGATAACTTCGTTATAGTTTCATACAGCATAATTTTGGTCTCGCTTTGCCTTTTGGGTACATTTCGCAATTCTATACAGGTTTTGATGAGGTTATGGTCGAGGATTTCCAACTTGTTTTCTAAAGTAGCTAACTGGATTGCCATGGAGCCACGTTGAGTTTCTAGTTCTGTAATTTTCTTCTCTAGACATTGTAATTGGTCGGAGACCGCCGTCATTGCCCTTTCGAGTGCAGTATTTGTGATCTTAATTTCTGCGTAGTGATTTTTTATTTCTTTAATATGATCTTCCAATCTATCTAATCGGGAGCTTTGAGTGCTCATCAAATCACTGATCATCTTCTTGATATCATTTTTAAACATATTCAAGTCACCATCTGTGACGTCATCCGAAGGGCATCTGCGTTTAGCTCTCTGAGTAATGCTCCCCGCTGAGTCTTCATCTGCATGCAACTTCCGAATATCAGACTCCGAACGCGATGAGTATTGATTCGGAGGAGTTTTGGGTGGTGTCTTAGACATGTTATCCAAACTTGTTAATTTGTGTAATCAACACAAAAACAATAATAATCACAAGTAAGTTACTCGCTAATCGCTACCGCTTCTGAATTATGGCAGCTAGTAATCGAGAACCAGTTCCTTAGTGGCAGCCGACAGTGATGACACATACACAGCGTACGCGGAGCAGGCGCCGTCTTTCTATCGCCGTCTTGACTGTTGCCGTCCCGTTTCCTCCAGCACTCTGCGTGCGTTTTGCGTTCTCTTCGAAGTTTATGCGCGCCTGGTACTTATGCAAAATTTGTTACACATTTAATTTCGAAATACTATTACTTTTTAATAAAAAAATCAAAAACAGTTGTACGAAATGCACGTCTAAACGCTTTCGCGGTCCGAGGGGAAGGGGGGGACTCTTGACTGTATTAAAGGTCAGTGGCAACGACGATATAATACTAGACTCCTAATAACAGGCGACCGATGTCTGTCAACACATGGTCAACACATTAGGCAAAAAAGTCTTATATTCGTCTCATTTCGACCAATCCTGTGAGCCGTAAACATACGTTGAGACAGAACAGACCTTGAGTTAGCCAATCACAACGCAGTACCCCGTCCCCCTCGCTTACGTAGTACCTCAGCGAGCTGACAGAATAATTTTTGTTCCTTAGATCGTGCATGCGGAGTCTATTATTATATCGTCGTTGGTCAGTGGTGACAAAGACAAAATCTGCGATGAAGTGAGCTTACTTTATTTAAGGAAATTCTGGTTAGGTTCGCCATTTTTATCGTCTTCTGTAAAAGACGTGGACATTTGCAACTATGACATTAAACTAAATAAATATATGGCAAAGTCAAAACCGTGAACGGTGCAACCAAAAGAATTGAATTGGCTATTGAACGATCTTTTTTTTTTTTTTTTTTTTTTTTTTTTTAGCGTGGTAAAATCATCAAATGAGTCCTCCAACCCCGGGCAGGGCGGGAGGGACTGTCAGACTTCTACTGACTAAAATCCACGGTGTCCTTCAATAGCCCTTTCTGTTCCAGGGTCACGGTAAGGAAATAATCCCGCGACCCCGGCAGGCTTTGGCCCTCTGAGAGGGGGGCCCCGTCATTATGCTGACGCTCTTTGAGGCGCGCGTGGGACACAACGCGCCGTCGACCCGGGCATGGTCCTTGGTCGGGCAGCGAGTTGCCCTTTACTCGCTGCCCGCATGCCCGCGCCTACGGTGGCCGGAGATCATCTAGCGACGTCCGTCGCCGTGGGCGTCTACTACCGCGGATGGGGCGGAGGGAGGACTCTGTCCTCTCTCGCTCGCGGCCCGCCTCCTCCTTCACGAGCATTACTGCCTCGCAGAAGGAGGCGACCGCTTCCCACTCCGTCTCGCCCCGCAGCATGGCCGCGACCAATGCTGGGCGCGAGAGGTCTCCGCCTATCGCAGCCGTGAGGACACGTCGGTGCTCTGCCCAGGCTGGGCAGTTTTGCACCGTATGCTCCACCGTGTCCTCCGGGCGATCTTCGCAGTGGTGACACCCAGGCGTCTCCTCCTTTCGCATCAGACACAGGTACCTCCCGAAACTTCCGTGTCCGGTGAGGACCTGCGTCAAGCGGTAGGTCAGGACGCCGGCTATTGAACGATCTAACCAAAAAGCTGAACCGTCCATCAAAAATATCAAAATACCCCACAATTAATACAAAAGAATCAAAAACAATTCTTATACCTATTTCAAGTGCTTTCATCATCCGAAAAACAAGCAAGCCAGCAACACTTATTTATACAACGTGTAACGTTAATAGCGCAAAACCTCTCGTGGGGTAAGTCAGCCCATGTTACTGAACAATGTTTGTTCCAAGACTTTTGGAAATTCGCAAAAATTTTCATACAAAATGAGAAATTGATCGGGCGCATCAGTATGAAAAATCATTGCGAATTTCCAAAAGTCTTAGAACAAACATTGTTCAGTAACACGGGCTGAGTTACCCCACGAGAGGTTTTGCGCTATTACCGTTAGGTACACGTTGTATAATAGGTGTACTAGTAATTCCCCAAATCCACATCATTTATACCAGATATAATATTATCTACAAAACTTATCAACCCGGAACCCCGCCCATGTTTTTTGTATGATTTGCAAACTGATAAAGTGATAAATTACAAAAGTAGTTTGATCAACCAAGCCTTTTATTAACTGTGACACGATTTAGAATTATCATGACGAATATTATTATTCTTTAATATATTTAAATCCACACTGTTTTAAATTCAAGGACTACAAGAAGAACGAACAACATTCGAAAATTTTCTTAAAATTGCTATAAAAGAATTTTTACTCCTTAAAAAAAAAAGACGGTTTTCAAAAAAAAGAACATAAGAATCGTCAATTTACTACAGGTGCAGTATTACGTAATAATCATTGGTTGGTGTGTCGCTCGTTCTGCTTTCTGATTGGTCAGGCGATGTCTTACGATCGCTTGACGCGTGTCCGTGCGCAAGAATTTAACATAATGTTCCATTTATAGACTTCTTTAATTGTTCTGTTCTCCTGGTACACTTGTACTAATTGCTTGTTTTATGTTTTCTAGTGCTTTTTTTTTTTTTTTTTAGCGTGGTAAAATCATCAAATGAGTCCTCCAACCCCGGGCAGGGCGGGAGGGACTGTCAGACTTCTACTGACTAAAATCCACGGTGTCCTTCATAGCCTGTTAAGTTCCGGGGTTACGGTAAGGGAATAATCCCGCGACCCCGGCAGGCTTTGGCCCTCTGAGAGGGGGGCCCCGTCATAAAGCCCGGTTTCCACTGCAAGCGGAGCGGACACATTAATGACTCAGCGGGTGAAAAGAGTAAAAACCGGCCAAGTGCGTGTCGGGCCACGCACAGTGTAGGGTTCCGTAGTTGCCCATCAAAATACTTATGCGAACTAACTAAACTGATTCGCTGAATTTAACTTTAAAAAGAAGTATTTTCAAAATCGGTCCAAGCATCTTTGAGAAATCGGGGAAAATACATAAAATAAAGATTACGACGAATTTAGAACCTCCTCCTTTTTTTGAAGTTAGTTAAAAATAGTTGACAAAAAAAAACCTACCTATCCCCAAAAAACATACCGTATAGCTGTAAAAATAAAGTTTGCAAACTTACATTTGCAGTTGAAGAACATTTTCTCCTATACATTTTGTTTAGGAAAACATGTTATCCAAGTACATTTTATAAGTTGGTCGACTATTACTCGTAAACTTGTAAAGCCTACTTAGTCATGATAATTTTCTTTTGAACTTCGTTATATATACTACTATTGTGAATTTTTTCACACCCCCAAACATAACCGTTTAGCTGGTAGAGGGGGGGGACACTCGAGTCAAGCAAAAATTAGCACTTTAAAGCTTAATATTTCACAAACGAATCTTTTTATCAAAAAAATGTTTATGGAAACTATCAATATTATTTAAAGACCTATTTAATGATACCCCACACTAAGGGGTACTCGAGAAAAAGAAAAAACATCCCCACTTTACGTGTACAGGAGGTACCCTAAAAAAAAATATTTTACGAGATTTTGTTTTACCACTTTTTCGGCGCAACAAATCCGTATATTTACACCAAATTACAGCTCTCTAGTACTGTGCGTCTCTGAGCTAAACTGCGGACAGACGGACGGACGGACGGACGGACGGACATGGCGAAACTATAAGGGTTCTGTTATATCGAAATAACTATTGTTTAAAATATAAATTAAAAATGCTGAGTTTCCCATTGCATTGACGTCAATGCAATAGGAAACCGTAGTTATTTTCATAAACGATTCTAATTATTTTTACTCAGTTTGGATTGGACTTCCGTCGGGCATAACAATTCATAACACGTGTATCAATTCTAATTATATCTTTCTCTTAGCAAATTAAAATAGTTTTTTTTTAAAAACCATTTTCCGACCCACTCCGTAATAGTGGTGTCAGAAGTGGGATACCAGTGTTGATATCGTCGTAACCGTTCCGCTGGTATTCCATAACGGGTCGTGATTTTCCTGAAAACTGTAAAGTGATCGTGTATGAACTTCGCGCTGCCGACGAGACAATCCATCTCCGGGGTGTCCTTATTTTCGCTAAGTGAAATCACACCTCGACAAACTCAGTGCCATCTCCTAAGACGAGTCGCGACAGTAAGCCTTACGAGTATCTTGCGTAAGCCTGCCGGTCGTCCAGAATTCTCGAAGCTTCCATCTCCAGGAGCTCAACATACGCGAGCTCTGTCATCTTGATATCGCCGCAAGGAGCTGGTGATTGCCCTTGCCGCCCTGACACGCGGTGTTGCCGCGTGGTGCTGCCACGTGTAAGCGTTGATCACGCTCGGGTGTCGTGCGCCGCCACCCCGCTGTTCCTGACGTTCCTGTTGCTGCTGGCCGCGAATTATCGCGCCGCTGCACTCCTGCTCCAGTAATCGTGCTAATCCAGTGCCAGAAAATGCGTATCGACTACTTCGTGTTCCTGTGTCTGTGAGTAAAACATACTATTTTGCTGCTATCGCTACAACATCCTTAATTTCGAGTAGATATTCCTATTACCTAAGGTATCGCATATCGTAAATCCTATTCTTACCTACATATTCGTGTTCATCTACCTTTATAATTTCCTTTCAAGTTCATAATGTCTACGGAAACAAATGAAACTTCTTCCAAGAAAACCGCGAAAATTGCGTTGAGCGAACAGTTTCCTATCAAGGTGCTCTGTGATTTTATTAACCCTTATAAAGGAGAGCGCGAAACTCTTATCGCTTTTCTCACCAATTGCCAGAACGCATTAGATTTAGCATCACCAAGTCAAATAGTTCTATTAAATAAATATTATATTCTATCGCGCCTAGAAGGTAAAGCTCAGATCGCGTGCTCTAATAAAGTCTTTGAAGACTTCAACCAATTGAAATGTTTTCTTAAACAAAATTTCGGTGAGAGAAAACATTATAATCATTTGTTGCTAGATTTACAATCGTGCAGGCAAACGGCAAACGAAACTGTTGCGCAATTCGCTCTTCGTGTAGAAAGCTGCCTTACCGATCTTCAATCAGAAATTTACAATTCTGAATCTCTTAAGAAGGACATATCCGGTCGTATCGCTATGACCGAAGATTTAGCATTATTTACTTTTAGTTTGGGATTACATCCACGACTGAGTAATAATGTCAGATGCAGAAACCCAAAATCACTTAATGATGCGATAAACGTGGCTCTCGAGGAGGAAAAGATACAAAACCTCCTATATAAAACTTCTATTAAACCTAAATGTAGGACTTGTGGTAAACCCGGGCACTCGGACGCTGAATGCCGGGAGAAACAAAAACGCACGGGTCCACCACGTGCTCCATCGGACTCTCAACCATCAACATCATTCAATAACTCGGGGTCCCAACTTTTTTGTAAATATTGTAAAAATAAGGGTCACGATATTACTCAATGTCGCAAAAGAAAATATAATAATGAACGGCGTAATACATCTAATTCTGACAATCGCGACAGACCGGCTGCGATGCATCATGTTACATTCGAGCCGCCGATGTCACCGGACCCCTCACCGACACCTTATTATGTTCCTTGTGAAAACGATGACGATCCTAACAACTCTTTAAACTAATTCCACGGATTACGAAAACGTGCCGACGTCATCCGGATAATTTAGGCACTCATACCTTTACACGAAATTCGCATAAAAACGATATCTCATCTCAACATGCTCTCTCGAGAGTCCCTGAATCGTTGAGTCAAAAACGTATTTCATCTCAGCATGCTCCAAAGAGAGTCCCTGCTTCGCTGAGTCGTTCCACTGTTTCATCTCGACACACTCCTCCGAGAGTCTCTGTTTCGTTGAGTCCAAATCCTATCGCATCTCAACACGCTCTTCCAAGAGCCTCTGAATCGTTGAGTCCAAATCCTATCGCATCTCAGCACGCTCTTCCAAGAGCCTCTGAATCGTTGAGTCTAAAGTCAAATTCATCTCAGCATGCTCCAAAGGGAGTCCCTGTTTCGCTGAGTCAAAATTCTGTCTCATCTCGACACATTCCACAGAGAACCGCTGTTTCGTCGAGTCAAAATACCATTTCAACTCAACAAGCTTCTATTAGAGCCCCTGTATCGTTGAGTCCAAGACTTCCCTCTCACAACGAGTCCACTGAGCCGCCGCATAACCCTAAAGATGAAATTAAAATCAATCCTGAAATACCTGTCTATGAAATATCTTCATACTCAAAGAAAGTGTCATTGCCACACGTGTATGTATCTACTTCTCTTTCCATTCATCCGTTGTGCCTTCTTATCGACACGGGAGCTAGTATTAGTTTGGTCAAACTGTCAAGTTTAACCAAGTGCCTGAACTATCTCGCGAAATAGCTAAAATAAAAGGTTTTAATAACATAGGCACCTATTCAACAACTTTAGGCACGTGTCAGATATACTTCACTTGGAATAATAATTGCCACGAGTTTAAGTTTCATGTAGTGGACGATAACATCAACTTAGAGTATGACGGTATCATTGGTAGCGACTTTTTAAATCATTTCAAAGCGAATATAGACTATACCTCACAATCAGTTCATATATGCGGACAGAGTCTGGACATAAACTATATTCAACCGACTTATGTCATTCCCGCTCGTTCCGAAGCGGTCATCGAATGCGCAGTATCTAATTACTCGCGTGAACATTATAAAAATAATGAGGGCCTATTATTAGATCACTCTATAAGCGAAGGTATTTATATCGCAAATTGTCTTGTCACTATAAAGCCTAATAAAAGAATTAACGTAACCGTTTTAAATACTACTAACATCGATACCCAAGTCCGAGACTTTAAAGTCCAGTTAACACCTCTTGAGTATGACACCGCCACAGATTCAAACGAATCCGTCAACGCTTTATCCTATTCCGAATCTGACAGACCGCAAAAGGTATTAAATCTAATACGCTGTTCTCATCTAAACTCCGAAGAAAAAGAGGCATTGCTAGAATGTTGTTCTGAGTACACAGATATTTTCCACTTAGAGGGCGAACCTCTTTCGTTCACAAATGCGATCGAGCACACTATAGATTCGGGTGATTCAGCCCCTATTCACGTAAAGTCTTACCGTTTTCCTGAGTGCCACAAGGAAGAAGTGGACTCACAAATCCGCAAGATGCTCGATCAAAATATTATACGTCCGTCAACGTCACCTTGGAGCGCCCCTGTTTGGGTAGTCCCTAAGAAGATGGACGCTTCAGGGAAAAAGAAATGGCGTATAGTAATAGATTATCGCCGTCTGAATGACGTCACTGTCTCTGAGAGTTACCCTTTGCCGCTTATTACTGACATCTTAGATCAGTTAGGCCACTCAAAATATTTCAGCACCTTAGACCTTTCAAGTGGCTTCCACCAGATCAAAATGAACTCCCAAGACGCACAAAAAACGGGGTTCTCGATAAACACAAATTCTAACAGTGCAGGGCACTACGAATTCTTGCGGATGCCTTTTGGGCTTAAAAACGCCCCTTCAACCTTCCAGAAATTAATGAACACTGTCCTTTCTGGTCTTCAAGGTCTCCATGCATATGTATATCTTGACGACGTCATCATTTATAGTAGTAACTTAATATCTCATATGGAAAAAATTAGGTCAGTCTTCGATCGCATCCGAAAATTTAATCTAAAACTTCAGCCGGACAAGTGCGAGTTCTTGCGACGCGAGGTCGCCTATCTTGGTCATATAATCACAGATAAAGGTGTTTGTCCAAATCCCGAGAAGGTCAAGGCCGTCTCTCAATTCCCTACTCCCAAGAATCCAAAGGATATAAAATCATTTCTAGGGCTAGTCGGTTACTATCGTCGTTTTATTAATAACTTCTCCAAAATCACAAAACCACTGACTGCCCTTCTGAAAAAGGATGCCATATTTCAATGGTCGCATAGTCAAGAACAAGCGTTCACCACCCTCAAGGATAAATTAACATCAGCGCCTCTGCTTCAATATCCTGATTTTTCACAGCCCTTCCTTTTAACAACTGATGCCTCTAATTACGCAGTAGGTGCTGTACTCTCTCAGGGCGCAATCGGTTCTGACAAACCCATCTCGTATGCCTCGCGCACCCTAAATAAAGCCGAGGGCAACTATTCGACTATCGAAAAGGAGCTCCTAGCAATCTTATTCGGCGTGAAAACATTCCGCCCTTATTTGTATGGACGTAAATTCAAAATAATTACAGACCACAAACCTCTAGTGTGGCTTTTTAACGTCAAAGATCCAGGATCTAGACTCGTTAGATGGCGTTTGAAACTCGAAGAGTATGATTATGAAATCGTGTACAAGAAGGGTAAATTAAACGCAAACGCCGACGCTTTATCTCGATTCCCTGTAAATGTATTACAAGATGAGGAAGGCTCCGATTCAATTATCTGCAATCCGGCACCGACATCTAACAACGAAGAAGACGCACGTAATTCACCATCCATATCAGAAACTTATGAGCAGTTTCTTAAAATAATAAAACAACCTGATGTGTCATTCGATACAGTCATCCTAGAACACAACGAATCATTAATGAAAGCAAAGTGTAAACTTATTGCTTATCCAACATCCATTGACTTAGACGAATCTGTGCCATATTGCAAAGACATTATAGACGCCTCCACTAGTGAACCTAATATTTGCGACGTAGAACGCGAATTAAACACCTACTACTCCACATCTAACGATAATCATTTATTCACTCATTTATTTCTAAAAATAAATCACTATGACGAAATGAGTTACAAAGACATATTCAACCTCCTTCGCGATTATAGAGAAATGATAAAGTATTGGTATATGGAAGAAAAAGAATTCGCGATATCAGACTTTACAGACCCTTACACGAAATTATCTTACACAAAACTTTATAATATTTTATCATTTCTATTTCACAAGACTAACATTAAAGTCAACATCTACCGTAATTCTATACGATACCCGACCCCTGACGAGGTCAAACGTATTCTCAGAGAAAATCACGATTCTCCTCTGGCTGGCCACCCAGGTATATCGCGCATGTTTGATAGAATCAAAACCCAATTCTGGTGGAAAAACATGCGGCAAGACATCGAGGATTATGTGAAAAATTGCCGCTCTTGCCAAATAAATAAACCTCTAAGACAAACGAATAAGGCCCCTATGATTATCACGTCTACGGCATCTCGGCCTAACGAAAAACTTTATCTCGATTTAGTCGGTCCGCTCCCTGAAACACATGAACACAAATATAAGTTCTTGCTTACTCTACAGGATGACTTGACTAAATTTTCTCAGGCCTATCCTATGCAATCCTGTTCCGCTGAAGAAACAGCGAAATCTTTAGTCCTATTCATATCCCATATGGGAATTCCTAAACTAATAATATCTGATCAAGGCACCAATTTCTGCTCAGATGTCTTCAAACAACTTGAGAAGTTGTTTAGCATTAAACATGTGTTCGCATCTCCTTACCACCCTCAGACATGTGGTGGCCTTGAACGCAGTCATTCTACTCTAAAAGAATACCTCAGATCGTATATAGGTGAGAACCAACATACTTGGGACCTCTATGTTCCTAGCGCTATGATAGCATATAATTCAAATATACACAGTACTACAGGTTACTCACCCCTAGAATTGCTTTTCGGGTTCAAACCCTACTTACCTTCAAGTATCGACACTCTCGATACAAACACCTATACGGATTACATCCGAGCCCTTAATCACCGACTATACTACAGTCGTCAGAAAGCTCTCCAAAATATTCAATCCTCAAAAGAGAAATCAAAAACTTATTATGATTCTCGCGCGAAGCCATTATCCTATAAAACAGGAGATATGGTATATGTCCGTTGTCATCATAAACAAAATAAGGCACTATCTCCAGTATGGAAAGGCCCTTACAAAATAATAAAACTAAATGGCAACCATTCTGTTACACTGCTCATTAATCGTAAACACGTACGTCACCACTACGACGAAATCAAACCGGCCGGTGACGTAACAGTATAACTTTAGTGTCGTAATGAATAGTACCTAAAGCGCTTCATTGTTATTTCAGATCGACGCTGCCATCGCCGATCACATGCGAATATGTTTCCTCTATCGTCAGCAGTCCTGGGCTCTACTTTGATAAGCTCTTAGATATTAAGTTCACCAATAGTGATTGGAATGTTATAGCATACGTAGATATAAGTCATGTGCAACCTAATTTAGATAAGGTCGAATTTTTATTCGAAAAACTCAATGTATTCTGCAACTCGTTGACTTCTTCTAAAATACAGTCTGACTGTATTAATTCGTTATCCGCTTTAAAAAATCGCCATATTCTTAACGTTAGCAAATTCTCTTCTTTATCCTACTTATTGGTTGACGAAAAACCCAATATGCGTTTTAAAAGAGGTCTCATGGACCTTGGTGGCTCTCTGCTGAAAACTATTTTTGGCACTTTAGATTCTGAAGACGCGGTGAGATTTTCGAAAGCCATAGAAGAAGTACAGACGGATGAAAAACGTCTTGCTCATCTCATGAAAGATAACATTCATGTAATTAAATCGACCATATCATATTTCAACAACACGATGTCTAAGGTCAACGAAAACGAAAACCACATATTAAAGAACATTGAAACAATTCATAAAATATTAGAAACGGTTATGAATAGTAGCAATAAACTAGAAATTAAATCTGAATTAAGTTCCTTATTAAATTCTTTAGAGGCCATTATAATGACCTTGTCTTTTGATATAGAAGATATTAACAATGCAATTCTTTTCGCGAAGCTCAACGTTTTGCATCCTACTGTACTCAGTCCGCACCAACTGTATAGTGAGTTGGATAAGCATAGGAATAACCTTCCTAGCCACTATGAACTTCCTGTTCCTTTAACACTACAAAATATACATAACCTAATTGACATTTCACAACTTGCGTGCTTTTTCCATTTAAATAAAGTCATTATTGTCGTCAAGATCCCTCTCGTGTTACCACAAGTTTATGACCTGTATAGGATCATTCCCCTACCTGTTCCCTACGATATGTCGAAACCAGATACCTACGTTCTTATCGAGCCAACTAGCTCATATGTAGCGATTACAGCTGATCGCATGTTTTATTCACTTATAGCAGACATAGACAAGTGCAAATTAATAAGTGATAAGTGTTATGTGTGTGTGTTAACTAATGTTTTTTCAGTGATTGCCAACCCTACGTGTGAAACGATTCTCTTAAGTGACGTGATTAGCAAAGTTCCTGACATATGTGTAACGAAACTTATTCATGGTTCGATTGACCTATTTCATAAGTTAACTTTAAACCGCTGGATTTTTGTACAATCCGAACCTGGCAAGTGTCATGTAACTTGTAATGATGGAGACATAAACTCTGATGTTATTTTGTTTGGTACTGGTATCTTGACCTTGCCCAGGAACTGTAAAGCTTTTTACAAGACGTTGCAATTCGCCGCTGTTGGCGAAACAGTTATTGGAAATGTAACTAATATGATATCAAATTTCAACATCTTAGAAGATGATTGTTGTGAACGATCTAAGTTGAATAAAACTTTACAACGATTACCTTACTCAAAATTAAATAACTTAGACAATCTCGATTCTTTGCTACAAGCCAGTATCCACTTGAACTCTTTTGAAGATGAAATTAATAAGATAGAAAACCCATCTCATTTTCAAACTTATAGCACTCACTATTTGTCTTTAAGCCTGTGTATCTCTATGTTAACTCTGTTATATGTTATATATAAGAGCCGTAAGTTCTTTTGTTCAACTAACGCCCCATGTTGCATTCAAATATTTAACCAATGTCATAATACAAAAAATAAATCGGTTCCCACCTCTCAAACTGTATTTCATGGTGATACGGTAACACCCATCAATAAGGATGAGTCAGAGTCTGTAGAAGACTTACGGGTGACGCCAAGTCCTATTAAAAGGAATATTCTGTTTGGCAAAACTCACGATAACTAAATTGTAACGAATGCACATGGTTAGTTATTTAAGTCATAGTTTTTCTTTCTTTCTATATTATTATTGTTATCCTTGTCTAGATTTTAATAATTGCTCTATTAATAATGTCTTAGTACTTTTATTGTTAACTCTAATCTCAATTTCCTTGTATCTTGAATAATGTTAAAATGTAGCTAATAATTATAATTTTAGAGTAACTTTTCTATCAATAGTTATTTTGGTGTTTTAGTTTTACTATAAACATTTGTTTCTTTTATCTGTTATAATGTTCGACGAAAATCCAATTTAGCATATATCAATCCTGATATCTCTCATCACTTTGAGATGTGATGATCGATCTTAACGGGGGGGTTGTTATATCGAAATAACTATTGTTTAAAATATAAATTAAAAATGCTGAGTTTCCCATTGCATTGACGTCAATGCAATAGGAAACCGTAGTTATTTTCATAAACGATTCTAATTATTTTTACTCAGTTTGGATTGGACTTCCGTCGGGCATAACAATTCATAACACGTGTATCAATTCTAATTATATCTTTCTCTTAGCAAATTAAAATAGTTTTTTTTTAAAAACCATTTTCCGACCCACTCCGTAACAGTTCCTTGTTGACTTCGGAACCCTAAAAATGAGCTCGCTCTGGGAACGCAAAAACGATTTGTTGGTGGAAATACAAGTATGCAGTTTGCGCCTGCGAGTTTAAAGGAGTCATTAATGGGTCCGTTCCGCTCGCGGTGGAAACCGGGCTTTATGCTGACGCTCTTTGAGGCGCGCGTGGGACACAACGCGCCGTCGACCCGGGCATGGTCCTTGGTCGGGCAGCAAGTTGCCCTTTACTCGCTGCCCGCATGCCCGCGCCTACGGTGGCCGGAGATCATCAAGCGACGTCCGTCGCCGTGGGCGCCTACCACTGCGGCTGGGGCGGAGGGAGGACGCTGTCCTCTCTCGCTCGCGGCCTGCCTCCTCCTTTACGAGCATTACTGCCTCGCAGAAGGAGCTGACCGCTTCCCACTCCGTCTCGCCCGTTTTCTAGTGCTTGAAGAAATTAATTCAAATAATGTCTGAAAATCTCAAAATTATTCTCTCTCAAAATTGAGCAATATAGTATGAAATTCTAAATTGCACTCTTAATTCAAAAATACTGTTACGAGCTGGGTAGGGGACCATTTAATGAACACCAATTAAATCCAAATAAACTTTATTTACACACGAATCACATATTAAAACAATCACTAAACGCTACTCAACACTAAACACACTTGCACTCACTTAATCACACGTTAAAGTCACTTAGAGATCACTTCGAGTTGCCTCGATCGTAGTCAAAACCAGACTGACTCAGGTCGTCAATCGGCGCCCTATTTATATCCCGGCCGGACCCACTAGATGTTTCCAGAAGATGGTCGAATTTTCTGGAAACATCAATAGACTTCGACATAGTCCCATACCTTCTGGAACATTCCAGAACCATCTCGAAACATCTAGAACAGGGTAGAATTTTCTAGAAACTTCCAGACCAATCTTCAGTAGAATAGTCGAGAACCTTGTGGAACCTTCGAGAAGCTTATAGATTGGTCCCGCAATACGATCGACGTAACAATACTGTTGCAATAACTTTTTTATTCCATTTCTGAGGACAGAAAGAAAACTAATGGATGATTTAGAATTATAGACAACACTTTGCCAATTGAAGTACTATTTTATGATTTGTATCCAGACGTCATAATTATTGATGAATGTCCTCCAATGAACTCTCACATTGCGTTGGAAGACAATGTGACGGATATACAAAGCAATTAAGATTTGCTGAGTAACCAACAAACAGGTAGATAAGCATAGATCATTTTTGATTACGTTGCTGTAGAACATAAAATCATGATGAATTGCTTATTGTTGTTTCCGTACAATTCAGTACGCAGCTTCCAGTCTAAGCTGATTCAGCTGAGTAACATATTTTACTTAGTGCATTATCTGATCTCGAGAACATAGTTCTGGGTAACAAGATACTGGTTTACCTAGGAGTAAACTCTTAAGTAAACCAAATACGACACGGCGATAAAAAATAATAACTGCCTGTAACGACTGTGAAAGACCTACAAATGAAAGCTGGAACCAAAGACTTAAGAAAGAAGGAAAAGAAAGAAAGAAGGGATTTATTGACACACACCAGACAGAACAAACAAACTATACAGAAGAAAAAGAAATACAAAAGTAATACAAAATAACATTAAAAAAAAAGATAGCAAACGGAACAAAAATAACATAATTATAATAGTCCTGTGCGAGGCCAAAAGGCTCCTATCTCAGCATGTGCTGCGACATTTTTTTAAGATGTCACCGCGCAGGTTTTCTGATAGGGCCCAAAGTGATGTCACGGTCAGATACGAAAATACATAAAAAATAATAATACGAAATACTTAAATGAGAGTAAACAAATATAAATAAAATAGGTAAAATAAAAATAACATGTTATTTTGCACCAGATATCGACGCTTGTCTATGCCAAGAATGTCTGATGGCTGACAACACAAACAGAGACGCGAGACGCGGTCGCAGACACAAACATCAGAACAACCAAAACAAAAATATATTATTAGATTAACAAAATAATGATGGTGTGTAGTTAGATGTAATAATTACTAAGCTGGGCACATACCTAAGAGAAGAAAGTAAGGGCAGAAAAGTGACAAATATATCCAGGAGTGAAGAATTCAGTTACTGACGCTAGAATATTATGAATTATCAGACAGTTCTGTGAGAAGAGGCCAATAACAGGTATGATGATGCTCTGGTTTTAATTTGGTTCACGTCACGCGACCAAGACAGCTTTTTATATAAATAATCAGGTTTTTTTTGTGAGAATTATGCCAAAAAGTAGGGTAGCCAGGTGAAGCTTTCGCCGCGCTTACATTCTCATTAAATTACCCTTATTCAAGAAAGGAGTGATGTCAGCTCTGGGCGGCATATTGTAACATGTAACAGAACCTTGCACAAGCATTCTGTACCCGCTGGATTAGCTTCTGACTTCTACCGAGAATACATGACCCATACACAGTGTCAGCGTAGTTCGGCTTGGATAAGACAAGTGATTCACAAAGCATGACTCGCATATCCACACTTATGTAGGGACGGACAAGATATAAAAGCTTGAGTCGGTAGAAGCAGTTGCGCACAGCTTCCAGAATGTGAGTTTTGAAGTTCAGTTGTCCATCAAAAACTACCCCAAGGTTACGAGCTTCCAGCACCCGGTCTATACTACAACCATCAATCCTGAGGTCCAAGTTGCAAGTACGCATTTCACTAAGAAAATCTCTGGTTCCCATCACAACAAACTTGGACTTAGTAGGATTCAAAACCAGGGAGTTTCTCCTGGACCAATCAGTGATCCTTTCCAGATCCTCATTAATGAGCTTTACTGTTTCAGTAGTATCCCGGGCACAGAAAGAGAGGAAAATCTGCAGATCGTCAGCATACAGATGAAACTTGGTGTTGACCAGACTGTTGACTATGTCAGCCCTGAACATTATGAACAGCAAGGGGCCAAAGATCGATCCCTGCGGGACGCCCCTGCACACGTGCTGTGGATTGGAGGATAAAGTATCACCATTGTCACTTGACACCTGAACAAATTGTGATCGGTTGGAGAGATAACTCTCGAACCATTTTACTGTTTTGGAGTCACAACCATAATATGACATCTTTGCATGAAGAAGTGAAGTATTAATCGAGTCAAAAGCACGAGAAAAATCTAGAAGGACAAGCAAAGTTCCCATGCCTTTGTCTCTAGACTCGAGAATGTTTCCAACCACATCAAGTAGAGCTGTTGTCGTGTTATGACCCCTGCGAAATCCAGACTGTGCCGTTGGTAGAATACCATGGCACTCTAGATATTATGATCTTAACGATCTGTAAAACTAAAGTACCAAATTGAAATATTGTTGGCTTCAATGCATGGCTATAATAAAACTCTTGAGGCTTTACAATGCTTTTAGACGTGAAGCAATAAATACAACTGCTTGTGTGCACAAATGCTTTCAAATGTATCGTATTAAAACTAATCTGGATGGTATTTCAGTATTCAGTGCCAAGTATTGCGAAATAATTCAAGGATCGGACAAGAGCATCTCAGTTATGCCAAAACACGAAAGTACAATGCACCTGTTTTTCACTTTTGATCAATTTCTGATTATGAACTGCATTATTTTAATCATACAGAGAAAGAATCGAACCGAAAATTATCGTAGAAATAATATGGTTTATTTGAAATACGACAGACGTGGCCAGTCGCATTTCAGCTTAGCAATTTTTGAAGTAAAGCAATTTTATGGAATTCATCTCCAAAAAAGACTAAATACAAAAAAGAAGCCCAGTTGTAGACGTTTTAAGACCTGCAGAATTAGTAAGTTCTAAATTTGGTCCAATAAAAGCCCTCTTTCTACCCAAGTAGATTGGCCTAATAAATAGATAGTTCCTATCTTCAATCTACACGTGTTTCTAGAAAACGCACCAGCTATTATAGATGGGAACTGACTAGTACCCACGTAGACGGCAAACAAGGAGTCTGCGTCACATAAAAATACAGGCTGTTGGCCTTTCCAGTGGATACCAATACTATTGTTTTAAAAACAGCAATAAATATAATATGGTATAAATCAGGTGGTAAAGTAAATAACATTTAAATGAAGCCAGTGACTTGAAAGTAAAGAATTGCATAGAAAAATGAACAGGTATATGCTTTTCTATATAAATGATATCATTAGCAATCAATACAATTGTTAAGCATGTGAATTATTGGTTGAAAGAACTGCTGTTTACTGGTTCGACGTGTTTCTATTGATACTGAACTAAATATAAAACGAAAGGCTAGAAACCATAATGAAAACAGTACTTAGCGTGAAGAAGAAGTTCATTAAGAAGATCTAAAAAATCGACAATAAATATCTGCGATAAAGATGATAGACAAGCGGAAGCTAACAGAAATCTCATGCCAAGGAACGTCGTAGAAATAATAGTAGGAAAGGCTTTAAAAAGAACTAAGATATACATTATGGAATGACTGTACGAATGACGGAGGATGATATGGATAGAATGAAGAATTGCTGAGATGACAAGTAATTAGAAAAGTATTGAAGAAAAAGGCATGCAATGCCTACCCCAAATGAATTGGTATAAAGGTAGCAAAATGATGATAATACTAATTTAATACAATCAAAGTAAACTCAATATAATCAGTATCATCAGAAACTCATAATTAATGGACTAACAATGTAGCCATCTACCCGAGTAGCATGTTACAATCAGCAAAACTAAATGTATTTATTTTTCTAATCAAAGTATATTGCGTGTTTTTATCGCTTCGAACCAGTTCAGAGGAATAATGTAAGGCTGTGTATTTTACTTGCAATAAACCATTCTCTATAATTTGAAAGAACACCATGAAGAAGACCCATGCCATCATATTTTAGTCCATACATAGATTGATCTTAAAAAACACATACTGTAGTGTCTAAACAAGACCATACTGTATTTCACTCCGTTAAAAGATTGATTGAAGGAAATGAATTCCTGAGTTGTCTGCATGCACTGACAACCTATGGCCACTTAGGCACGAGGATAGCCTTTGAACTAAACGTTTTCAAACACGTGGGTTCGATGCTATAAACTGCACAATATGTAGTCAGGGTCAATTTTGATAACATCATTTTTCAATATTATGTAGAATAACAATTAGCAGATTTAATGGTTTTTGACTGGTGGAGTGGGAATGGAATTTTTGGTGGGGTCACAAATAGTGATTAGAAAGTGAAATTAAATAATTTTGAAGCAATATGAAAATATCCTCGTCGAATCGAAGGTCGACAATAAACTTAGGTAGGTACTACAATTATAAAAAGAACCTCTCGTAGAGTCCATCTGATAAGTACAAAGAATAGAAACTTCAAGTAAATGCTACGGAAAACAACAGTAACATAGACAAAGGTGAACCGCCTTCACCATAAGCAGCCTTCACCTTGAACTCATACAAAGACAAAAGATAACAAACAAACTCTACAACAGAGAGAGAACTCTTAACGTAAAACAATAAATTCAAGTCATTATCGACACAGAAGGCCCCTAGCAGTGCATTCACAAGCACACACACATAAACAACGGCGGCCATGACAGTTCGGCAAGCCTCCGAAACGGCGACCGCTGATTGGCTGGCTGGATCGCGCCTCCGTGACGTCATCGGCGCGGGCGCACGCATTTTATCGAAAAACTATAGGCACAGTGAAGCCGATAGCGATTTATGAATAGTTTATTGAGTGTTATCTTGTAGGTTGACATCATAACAGTTTTGTTCGATCTTGGAGGGTATTGAGAACTTTGTGAATGCTCTTACAAATGAATAATCTTGAATGCACTCAAAGCTGCGGTTATATATACTACGCAAATATCTACATGCTATATTTATCTTCGTAATCGCGATTACAAATCTCAGGCATCTAAATCAATAAAGGAAGTCAATGACAAAGTAGAAAATTCAGATTGTAGTTATGACTTACTTACTGAGATTTATTATCACCTTTGGCCTCAGGTAATTTTATATCTAAAGATACACGATGATTCCCGATGTCCACCCCCAGCTTGTCCCCCGCTGGGGGACAGTGATACGATTTTTTAAAAATATTTTCGTTGTCCCCCACGGGTGGACAGCGCTACAATTTTAAAAATGAGAATTCTCAGTGTCCACCGCGGGTGGACGGAGATACTTTTTTTTATTTATTCCCTTTTAATTGTTTTTGTAAACTTTGAGTGAAGACTCGTTATAGATTAAATACTTTAGAAGGAAGATGATGATATTATTAAAATAATAATAAAAACAAATTATGTATTTTAAAAAATCGTATCACTGTCCCCCGCTGGGGGACAGTGCAACTTTTTCTAAAAAAAGTTCCAAATGTCCACCCCGGGGTGGACATTGGGATTTTTTTTAGAAAAAGTTGCGCTGTCCCCCAGCGGGGGACAAGCTGGGGGTGGACATCGGGAATCATCGAAGATACACACAATTTTAAAAATTCTTATTCATCTAATGAGATTATCATGTGCTTCACTTTTTAATATGTATATCATGCAATTTTGACAGCCTATCCTCAATCTGCAAGTGCCTTGTAATGGGTAGAACTCAGTCACTCGTTTCCTTTATCATCCATCCAAGCTTCCTGATTCAGGTCGTAGGCGCACCTGCCTGCATCTATGCAACCACATTCCCCGACCGGTTCTTTCAGAGCTACTCCAGCCTCATTCTTCTTAAAGAAAACGGGATTGTATGTAGTACTACAGGGTTCAACAGCATGAGATTGTGGCAGGTCGTCTTTAACCGGTTAGGTTTCTATGTCATGTCCTTTCCTCTGTATATGTTTATCAGTTCATCTCATCATTTATTTGAAGTGAGATGCTCAAAATTTTGTCATGATTTGTTTAATTTGAGAGAGAGTAAGCCTTTAAAATGTTTTCGCTTTCTTTCTTAACGGATCGACGGATGGTGGCGCTGCAGTATTCATTGAGTCAAGGTGTAGGGCATACATAACTACAGCAAGTGGAACATAATCTGGATGGGAGTACCGCATTCAGCATGGGATATGTCTTTAATCCTCCATTTTGTATTCTTCAAAGTGCATTCTAAATCGTCATGTATATTATTATTATGTTCAGCTACCATTCAATCGTTATTTTACTTATATAACGCACTTATTACTTATTTACCTAGGTTCCGATGTAAAGATGTTGGCTCTGTGTTAATTTTATACCTACTTGCCGTTTCATGTATCACAGCATGACGAGACGGTTCTGTGTTTGCAAAAAACATACTAGTGCCATTAATGAAGAGGATTAATATATTTACTAAGACTTTTTTGCAACGTAATACATTATTCATGAGGTTCGTAGTTAGTAATAAGAATGTTGTGAAGCTTCTTCGATGACATCACCGCATCAACCGTTCAAAATGGCTCTCTAAAGGCCAATCGTGCCACATTTATCACAAATAAATGATTGATTTAAAGCCTGCCGGGATCGCGGGACTAAGGAGTAACCGTGGCTCCGGAACACACAGGGCTATTGAAGGACACCGTGGATTTTAGTCAGTACAAGTCTGACAGTCCCTCCCGACTGCCCTGGGTGAGAGTACCTACTCATTTGATCCTACTACTATTATAAAGGCGAAAGTTTGTAAGTATGGATGTATGGATGTTTGTTACTCTTTCACGCAAAAACCACTGAACGGATTTGGTTAAAATTTGGTACACAGATAGTTTATAACCTGGATTAACACATAGGATAGTTTTTATCCCGATTTTATGTTCCCGTGGGATAATTTTTGAGTTGCAGCGGGTGAAGCCGCTGGCAACAGCTAGTGATTTATAAAGTAGCCAAGGTACGAGTATTCTAATTCCACTCAACACAACAACAGATCTAATACCCTCCTGCACCACACCATGGTCTATATCCTTTAGAAAGTGAGTGACCTCGTGCGCTAGACTGCAAACTAGTTGCAATACACTGTTACGGACAAATAGGACGTACTTGGTTGTTTACTTGGAGAGTACTTGTTAAAACTACTACAAGGGAATTGATTTCTTTCATCCGTCCAGTAGTCACAGCAGTTCATCCGGTTGAGAAAGCCTTTTCTCTCAATTCTTAAATCACAGCTTATTGGAGATGTTGCGAAATGGACAAGTGGAGCTGACGGATAACCCTGTGGTACCCCAGAGACAGGAAGAGAAAAGAGGGACAACCAATGACATGAAAGAAGAATGACGTATGTATAACTTTGGGGCCATACTGGAATAGGGTTGCAGAAGACAGACAATATTGGAGAAGTCTGGAGGAGGTCTTTGTCAAGAGACATACTAAACGGGGACATAATTAAAACTGTAAATCAAGCAGAGTTTCTATAGTAATAATTGTACTCGAAATTCTGAATAAAAGTCTTATAATTTTACCGTTATTGCACATTTCTTACCGCCATAACCATCAGACCTTTTCCAGCCGTTCCCATCTTTAATCCTGAGGATATACTTAAAACGTGGTACTAAATAACAAGATATTAAAACGAGAGAAGCCATCTTTGGTTTGATTAAGTGTGACGATAGTACAACCCTAATTATTTTAACCTACATAATATTAGTTCTCGAGAGGTTATTCCGCCAATTTTTCTGCCTAGCTAAAAATTTTCATAAGGCGGAGGAGGCGTTCTGGCGTCTGCGTTATCTACTTTTGATATTGAAAAAGTGATTCTTGGCTATTTTTCCATCATCAAAATCATGTGCACGTGAGCCAGTCTTATCTAGATCTACTCAGCAAAATAAACTTACATCATCAGTTCAGAATCTATCGAGATAGATAGCTAGATCTAAATGATATTAAATACTTCAATAATCAAGTCCTTATCACAGAAACTGCTGTTTTATTCCGCGTCGTACGCGCCACCGATAAATTGAACGTGAAATATTTTAACAAAGCAAATCTAACTGTACTGATAAACGTATTATTTAGCAATGCGAAATAAAATAGCGATAATGTACCAATTTTTTTTTAATAGCGATAAAACTTCAAATGTGTCCGCCTGCCCTGAGTGGAGCGGAAGAGACTATCAGACTCATACTGACTAAAATCCACCCTGTCTCTTCGGGTGCTCTTCACGTCCCAAGGTTCCTTACTTAGACAGTCTCGTGAATCTCACGACCCCGTAGACAGTCTCATCTTCCTTGGCGCGAACATGAGACGGTTCTTATGATTTACTAAGTATTCTTCTTTACTTTTCACCGGTCCAGCACCACCTTGTCATCTACTCTTCGTACCGTCTTTCCTTCTAAATGAATCCTAGGACATTTCAAGAATATTGATTTCTATTCTTTGGTCTTAGCCAAGGCCTTGGCTCTAGGCTCTACTCCAAATAATTAAATGACATTTGGAAAGACTTTAAGAGGAAAGTTACTGATGTAAGGGAAACTAAGATCGATGTATAGAATCTTCGAGAAAAACTTGCCACTCCACACTCAATAATTCAAAGCATCAAATGCCAAGTAAGGCAAATAAACGCAAATTCGCTGCATGATCAATGTTTAGCACATAATGACGCAAGTAGTATTTGAGAAAGGTTAGACCACATCGTGAGCTAGATAATTAGAACGGAATGATGTAATACTACATAATGTTTGTGTAGGCCGAAATGTCTTTAGACGTTGCAAAAAACTATTGTTTGTAATCTGGAAAGTCTTTGTCGGGTATTGCAAATACTGTAATGTCCCTAATTACAAATGGGGTTCCTTAGGAGCGTGTACGCCGAAATGTTGACATATAAACTTTCAACTCCTTATTTTTCGAAATGACTGAACAGATTTTAAATAAACTGCACACGTGTTGGATTTAAAACACAGATTTGCTATTATTCAATAGCAGGCCTGTCTATTACTGGAACTGTAAAGATCAAGCCAAAAAAAATATAGGTAAAATACAAATTAAAACGAAACAGGTCTTGCTAATTAACGGTTATAATAAAAACCTATAAATTCCTTTCAAATATAAAATGTCAACTGGTAATAATGTTTCTCCATAACAGGTTATAATAAATTGAGGGCGTGGTACAATACAATCAAACCGGTAACAAAATAAGCTAGCTATTGATAAAGTAGGCGAATAACAAGACCTAGACTTAGACCCAATAACGAGAAAGTGATCAGTCTAAAGATAAGAACGTTAGGTTGTTTATGTAAATAAACCCAGAAGTCCAAAGAGCAAGAAATAATTTCTTAAAGACAACAACGACACAACAGAATTTGTCAGTACAGTGGCACATTCCAGCTTAGTAAATAGTCATGTTTCAAAGTTCATATATAGAGTAGGGTTCTCATTAGAAGACCTAGGGATTTTAGTTTCGAGTTTTTGACTTGCTGTTAAAGTGACCTGTTCTGTGGCAGACGATGTCCTGGAAGTGACGAAAATTTGGACGGACGAAGAACTACTGTACCAGTACCAACACGAAGAATGGGATTAGATCTCGAATCTCGCCTAGATGAGTATGAGAATCACATCAAGCGCGATCCTTTGTCTAAAACAATGATGAGATTTATCCTTTGTCCAAAACAAAGATGATATTTTTCATGGATCAAGTTGAAAATATGTGATTCGTGGCCTTAGGCCGAGACTCCACCAAAGCTGTGCGAGTCGAGACGTGTTTTGAACAACCAATAGAATTGCGTTGCGGCACGGGTTGCGGAGTGGAGCTGTGTCTATAACGCAATTCTATTGGTTGTTCAAAACACGTCTCGACTCGCACAGCTTTGGTGGAGTCTCGGCCTTAATCTAGCTGTGGACTAACGAAGATGTACAGTACTAGTAACACAAATAATGGAAGTAGAGCTCGGTTTTTTTCTGGATATGAGTACATCCAGTCAATCTGATCATCACTATCTATCAGATGAGATGGTGGTCAAAGGCGATCCTTTGAGGTAGGTACAAAAAATACACGGGACTTCATGTTGAAAAGATGGATGAGGTTTAAGTTGATCAAAAATATAATGTGTGACTGGAGGCCTAAGCCCATAAATCGACTGTTGGACTGATAATGGAGATACATATTCCTGCATTTAATATGCTCTAAGTTTTCACAAGATTCAATTTAATTTTTTTTTTTATCTACATAACAATGTAGACCTTGACATTCATACAATGTTATCAGATCGTAAAACTACTTAATGCTAAATCAAATTTAGATTCCAAAACCTTAAGATAGTAGGTATTAGAGATGTTACGAATATTCGCATTCGCATTCGCATCATGCGGATATTCGCATATTTTTAGACATTCGCATTCGCATTCGCAAAATTCATGCGAATATTTTGCGAATACGAACGACTGAAAAAATACCAATATTTAGTACTCCTTCTTCCACACACTCCATTCATTCTTTTCTTTTGTCGTCCTCTCCATTCATCTTTTGTTCAATCTGCCTTTTTCTCGCCATTAATGTTCATCAAATCAATCACAATAATTAATCATAAATATGACCATGCTAAGACAATTAACGCCACTCATAGAGCTAATCTTATACAGGGTGAATTGTTCAATGGGGTGTGGATGGCTATATCCGAAACTATGAAAAATATCGAAAAACATTGAAAGGAGTCTCGAGGCCAATTTTGACGGAAACTAAAAATGCATCATTGGATTTTAGCAGAATCAGTAATCCTAGCCAGGAATCGAACCAGCTGGAGCAAGGATCAAATTCTGGTGAAGTAAAAATGCAGTTTTAGTTTTCGTCAAATTCGGCGTCGAAACTCCTTTCATAGTTCACGGGACAGCACCTCATTTGAGAAGCTCTTCATCAAACAGATGACTCGAATGGACATCCGAAAAATAGCAAACACAACATAAATAGTAATAACACACAACTTTTTTTCTCATGAGGCTGAAACTACAGATTGCCACCTGCACAATCGTTACATACTTATTTCTCCTCATCCTTGCATCCAAAGAATTTAAAAGGACATTCAGTATCCACTGCTTCATGTTTTCAACATTCATCTAGTACACAACGTAAATTATAACACTATAAACATATTGTCAACATGAATGGCATTGGAACCGTTCGCAATTACCTTTCTTGGATCTATTCTAATCCTAACACCATCTGAACCAAAGAATACCTCCAAATTTTCCGCAGGTCATCAAGGTAAGGATGAACTGTTTACATGGAGACATGAGAGTCCTTATCACGATGTTGTTGATGTCGTAAACTGCACATGTGAGAGATCGATCGCTGCAGTGTATACACCGGCACTTTCCGCTAAGGAAGGTGTCTTTTCGTAAACAATTTGATGTATGAGCTCTTTATAATCTTGCTATGTTGAGAATTGAAAAAGTTTATATAAAGAAGGAAGGTTATGGGTTGTTTAAAGGTAAAGGTTACGTTGCACAAAAGCAGGTGACCGGATATGAAGAAGTCAATTTGTATAGGAATGATAAATGTCAAATAAACCTAGTAACTGCAAAGCTCATGTCCTATTAGAAGTCGTTGAAGATGCACGAAACTCTTTGAATTTGGTACACAACAGCCTTTCGTCTAGGTCCTTTAAACCAAGACGAATGCTTATTTGTGTTCTCTGCCCAGCGTAGGATTTTACTGTGTGGTTTAAAGAAATTAATAGAACAACGAACAACAAACCATTAAACAATCGAACACTAATGTCATTTAAAAAAGATCAATCACAATGAAAGTCAATATATTATGTGTAAATTTTTAAAGACCGTGATTGAAGACCTTGGAGCAATCAAAGACGAAGACGTCAAAAATACGGATTCACGAGAATATAAACATGAAAGTAATTGACACCAATGTGAACCCAGGAAACATGGGCGTGGAACAGTAATTGATGATGTATAAGAAATACGTCAGAAAGAAACTGCGTCGTATGAGAACAATGATCGTAATAAAAATCAAGAATTCTGAGAATCAAGGTTTGAAATTTGGTCTGAAGATTTAGTGCCTGGACGAGTTTTATCGTAAATCATCACATTAACATGTAATGCTATCGAAAGTTAAAGAAAGAAAGACTTGGCAGTCAAACAGACTTTCAACATTATCTGACATATTAGAGACAGATTTTTGTGTAGTGGACAATTTGAATATTGAGATTTACAAATATCACAAGTAACGACTTGGTAAGGACCAACACTCAAGTACATAAAACGCCAATAACTCTTCTTACGTAGTCGGGTAAAAACAGACAGAAAATACGGATTTGACAATGATGAAGGTAACAGTAAAAGGAAGAGAATTGATTTATTTATAAACAATTTCTATTTGCTTAACTAGCGCAGGCATTGACAACCCTACAACTAGTAGTTTTTTACACCCTAATTACTAGTATCACCAAAAACATCCAATAAAATAGTTCCATCTAATAATTGAAACTCAGATGCGTAATAAGATCGCAATACATAATTCAGAAATTGAAATTAATATCCAACCTGTCCAGCCTGAAACAAGATGGATGATGATACACAAATTGATTCTGACCAAGACATAAGAGATGGCCTTGGTATAATAAAACAAATTCTGATGGGAATACCAATAACACTTATAGAAACGAAAAAGAATCTTACAGTCCTGCAACAAAGGCGAAATTTGCAGACGTAATAAGTATTTGTATTGGCATGGTTGACGTAAGAGTACAGACCCAGAATTTACGTCAAGTATGACGCGAAAACAATTGTTTGTCATATGAAGTGTTTTTACAAACGAATTTGTGCCTAATTAATTGGATCGTCTCACATTTTTTGCGTTGTTTCAGTGGAGTCAAGTCTTCATATTTTGTATCTCTGACTATCATTAATGTCTATTTGTCTGATAACTCAGTATCTGGTTTCAAGAGATCGGGTAGATAGTCGATCCAAGAGTGTGCTGGTTTTCAGCTGCATCCAGTCAAACTGGAAATCGACTTTAACCGATTGGGGAAAATGCTCAGCAAGTGATGATGTTACTAGATTGTAAGGTTATGGGGATTTAGTTAACACAATAATTTGAATCAAATAAATTGAAATAAAAACAGAAGCACAGCAGGTGTACTTCAGGCATGCACGTGTTTTTATTGCTGAGTATTATCGATAAATCATTGCCTTGCAATTTGAAATAGGGGCAGTAGAGAACATGACGGAAGTATCGATAATAAACAAGTAAGCAATATTACAAAGCCAGTAAAATTAGAGCCATTAAAACAAATCCAATCCAGACCCACAATTGCTCAGAATTAAAAGCAAGCGTTTCAAAGAAGTCCCGTTATGAAGTGATTTATGTTTAGGCTGCTTTAGTCAGCTGATGCGTTGCGTACCGATCGTCACGTAGGCAGTTAGGTGGACCACTTGAACTGAACAAAAATAATGTTGAACACGTATCCTAATACAACAAATGGCAGGTAAGAGGACAAGCCGAATTGGGAACTTATAAAAAAAGACCTATGATCCAAAAGTGAAGGAATCCTTGCGTGGTCCTCACTAAGTTATTTTAATCCGAACATGTAAGGAATTGGGATTTTGGAATGATGGAGATATTAAGGGGTTTCAACTGCAATACAAATGTATTGTGTCGCGTAACTTGCATTCGCACAAGCCAACGGGTTTAAGGAAACCCCATCGAAGACTTATCGTTTAGAACATTGATCTTTTATAGATAGTGGTTTTCATAAATAAGAGTCTAATTCGTGAACGAATGGAAACGGAGTGAATGAAAACTGCCGAACCAACATCGTCTTTGGAGCAGAGTTAAAAAAACTCTTGGTAATTTCAACAAGTTTTCGACTATAATGTCAAATAAACAGATTTATTTCCAAATGTATTTCAACAAGTTATGTTAAATGATAAACCGAAACGCCAAAAATAGAAACGACATTTAAAAGTTCCGTGTTGGCAAAATTAGCATTGTTGGCTATGAAGTAAAGTTGCTAAAGTTCAGTCATTAATTTGAATATTTATTTTTCTAGATAAACCTTCTTTAATTGAATGCCGACTGACTAATAGCATCTTTTTTTTTTATTTGAAATTATTTTCCTCTCTAATCTAGCCCGTAAGCAAAGATGAGATATTAGTTGGAGCGAGATTTATATCCAGGCGACTATCGCAATACAAATCCATAGAGGCTAGTACACAGGCAAGCGTCAACGGATACCAAAGTCGTAGGCGCAGGCCATACAGACTACTAAACTACATACCGTGGAATGGGGTGTCATTGATCAATTTAAAAATTCAAAGGGCTGTATTTTCTAAAATACAAAGGTACCGAAGACGAAAAAAAAAATGGAATATCGGTTTTTACTATACAATCGATACAATGAATTAGATTCTATTTTAAATAAATAATATGTCGATGAAAAATATAAATGTGAGTGGTCAATGTTAAACCGTAAGTGGGGTTACTTTGATACCCCCTAATATTTTCACGGCAAATGAAAGTAACCCCTTTAAACGTTATTATTTCGAAAGAACAAAAAAAATCGGCTAAGTGCAAAAAAAGATATTAATTTTTTTAAAGTTTAGGGGTGACATTGATCAAGGCAAAAAAAACTTTTTGAAAAATCACCTTTATTTTAACGTTTCATTGAGATATATTAATTTTAAAAACATAATTAGGAACATTAATCAGTCAAAATCTTAAATGTTAAGTAAAAATAGAAAAAAATCACTACTAGCTACTGCTCGTTCTAACACGTCTTCATTAGAATTCCGATAGGCGCGAGCGCCTAAACGCTTCATGTATGTTCTTGGCATAGCGCTGAAAGTAAAAAAAAATCATATAAAGCAGCCATCATTGCAAATATATTGATAATATATGTTAAAAATGTCATGGGGTGAGATTGATCAATGACCAAAGTAACCCCATGCCTGTGATCAATGACACCCCGTATAGAAAATAAACCACCACTGAATGAAATTTTGGAGGTTATAATACAAAAATAACTTCTTTCTCAAGCTAATTAAACACATAACAACATAAACTATCATTTTTTCTAGCAACTTGCATATCCAATCTGGTACCCTGGAAGTTATTTTAACCCCTAAAATACTTTAAACACAATACTCACAGTTTTTTATGAAAATCTCCGGTAGTGATCTGTTTGTACGTGCAGCGCTTGGGCAATGTCAAAGAGTGACATTCAGTGCTGCCAATGCAAAAGACGAAATTTTTCGGTTGCGTTCAGAAATTAAACAATTCCTGTTTTAAAAAAATATAAAGTTTTTATCAATGTTACCCCGTGAATCAAACTAACCCCATTCCACGGTACTTTAATTACATGCCAAATTTCAGTGTCGGAGGAATTTGTAGGAAGTCTTCATACAACAAACAGCCTCGTTGATTGGACTAAGGGTGGACCTCTTGGAGGTGGATCTTATTCTCCAGCAGAGGAGTTGTAAAGGCCAGCGATTATTGATCAAATCTGTGTGGTTCTTTCTTCAGAAGACCACCTCAGACACCGCATGGTTGTCGTAAACTTTACCAATACAAAATTTTCTGGACTTTAAAAAAGACTGATGTGCCCTATGAGTTTGTTACGGAGATTTCTTCTCAGATTAGGAAATAATACGAAACACCGGCCTCATCTGGTTTTAAAATAGTGTCTTTTTGACGTGTTAAAGTGTTGGCCAAAAACAATTTGCTATGTAAAGACCATTTATCATTAATTTTTATCATTTATTCCCTGTTCACTTTTCCAGACTTGTGTAGAAGTTTCAGTAAACAAGGTTATCATTTTCATGAGATACCTATATACATAAAAGTATAATACCTACATTAGGGTGATAGGTGCTTTTTTAACCGACTTCAAAAAGAAGAAGGTTATCAATTCGACGGTATGTTTTTTTTTTTGTTTGTTTGTTACTCGATTACTTTTTAAAATCAATTATAAATTATTTTTTTGTTCGAAAGGAGATACTTCAGGAGTGGTCCCATTGTCACCATAACAGGATCTGATGATTGGATCCTGGAGAAATCGAGGGCAACCCTCAAATTTTATAGGCCCACACATCGTTTTTCGCAAATTTTATGAAGTAATTTAAGTATTTGCGTATGGTAATCATCATCTCATGTAGCTGAGTTGATGATGGAAGGTACAACTCCTCTAGTAAGGACTTGGCATGGACTGATTTAGTAAATTATGTTTGTGTTCGCATATCTCCGGAACTACAAGTCCGATTTAAGTAATTCTTTTTTTGTTGTACTAGGTATCGTTCCACTTAGGGAATACTGCAAGTTTCATCAAAATCGGTTCAGAAGTTTTCGAGATAGGGAATGAATGTAAGAGATTTTACCGATGTTATTACCGGTGTTACGGATTACAAAATTCTAGTGCACATGTAAGAAAAAGATGTACATATTTGACAAGAGTTGTGGTTGAATATTTAAACTAAAAAGAGTAAAATAAAAACTTAAAAAAAAGATGTAACCGCCTTCAAAAACAACCACAAAAAAGGGTAAAATAACCTTCAAAACTTTTCTTTCGGAAGTCGGTGGCTAAATTGACAATGAAATTAATAAAAAAAGTCACCGACTTCCGAAAGAAAAGTTTTGAAGGTTATTTTACCCTTTTTTGTGATTGTTTTTGAAGGCGGTTACATTTTTTTATTTTAAAGTTTTTATTTACGTGGTAAAATCATCAAATGAGTCTTCCCACCCAGGGCAGGGCGGGAGGGACTGTCAGACTCGTACTGACTAAAATCCACGGTGTCCTTCAATAGCCCTTTGTCACGGTAATGAGATAAGGGAGATAAGTGCTTAGAAAATCTTTATCTTTGGTTATAATTCGATATCACGATGAGCACGTGAGATGTGCCTTCTGTCAATGAAGAAGATTCAAAACTAAAATTATAAAGTTTTTTTCAATCGACTCGCTATTGAAAAAAAAATGATAGGTAATTTTAGTTTTCAATCTTGATTGCAAAACTGCTGGAAAATCGTGATACAGCAAGTTTGTACTTTTTTTGAAGTTAATTGTCAGTTTAAAACAAATTAAAACAAATTGTCGAATTTTAAAGCAAATATTATCGTGTTTTGTTAAATTCAGTGGATATTTTAACCAATATTACACAAGTGACGCCTAAATGTTGAATTTTCAAGTAACGGTGACTAGATGGATGAGCATCAAAGTAGGTAGGGTCCCGTTTTACTCTTTGGTTACGGAACCCTAAGAAGTATAGTACAATAACTACCTAGTACAGGTAATGAATTAAAAAGTAGCACATAAAAGTTCATAAAACAAGTTCATAAAAGCACAATATGACACATTGGTTCTGCACGCCAAAACCGTAATAAGTCATAATACAGAACTTAAGTATAATTAGTTTACCTTTCAATATTTGAATAATCTAGTAAAAAAATCTGTTCTTTCACCTCGCGCACCTCAAAACAGGTTAAAAGATTTTGAAAGCTCC
The DNA here is from genome assembly GCA_954870645.1 of Agrotis clavis. Classification (NCBI taxonomy): domain Eukaryota; kingdom Metazoa; phylum Arthropoda; class Insecta; order Lepidoptera; family Noctuidae; genus Agrotis; species Agrotis clavis. Next base: position 3,571,621 of record OX940943.1, read on the forward strand.
ATAAATTTTAAGTTAGCAACAGTGCCATAAACCGTCGCAGGGCTTGTCAAGCCAGCATCACATTTCATTTCGTTCACTTGCATTCCAGTTGCGCGTGCGCATACGTGCTGGAGGTCGCGTGCGCCGACCAATGAGAGAGCGCCGCGAAGGGGCACGGCTCTGACGCATGCCTTACGCAATACCACACGATATTTACACCAGACTGTGCAAATGTTGGTTGAGGAAAACTTCGAATTTAATGGCTTTGCGGGAATTCTGATGACTCCCATGCAAATAATAGTACTTACCAAGTTACTGTTGATCAGAAATATTCATGAGTTTCAAAACCTAGACAAACAACACAGTCTTTACAAAGAACATTTACCTACCTATTACATAAAGGATAGGAGTATAGAAAATTGATCTGGGTATTTAAATACCCGACTACATCAAGTTTTTTTTTTTTTTTGCTGATTAGTAGGAGATACATCTCATCTCATCAGGAGGAGCTCGTGGCTAAATTATTACAGCCACACAGGCCGATCTTTCGAGTTAAGCCGCGCTTGCCGAGGTTAGTCTGTGGATGGGTGACCATCTGTCATAGCGAGTTTCCTCCGTGCCTCGGAAAGCACGTAAAGCCGTTGGTCCTGGCTGTCATTTGTAGATCTTTGACAGTTGTTACTGTTAGTCAGAAGCTCTAAAGTCTGACAACCAGTCTTACCATGGGGGTATCTTATTATCCAGTTAATGGGTTGTGGAGGTCTGATAGGCAGTCGCTCCATGTAAAACACTGATATTCAGCTGCATCCGGTTTGACTGGAAGCCGACCCCAATGTAGTTGTGAAAAGGTTAGGCAGATGATAGTAGGAGATACATCTAAACTTAAATCCTATGAACTAGAGATCAAATAGATTTTTTAATTCCTTTCAACAACTACCAAGTAAAGCTATTGCCCCCGCTCCCAATCCTGGCATAAAAAGAAAACTAAAGCATAGACTTTAATTTTTTTTAAACCGGTGCCCTATTTATTCAGCCTATAATGTTCCCTCTACTGAAACTCAGCCTCTGTGAGAGAAAATCAGTGGTACAAAGTAATAAGCCTGGCTGGATTTGAACCCACAACCTTCAGATTGTAAGTCAAGAGGAGCCCTTTAGTAAGCGTACTAAAGGGCTAAAACACTGGTCACTGGTTTTAGTTAGAATAAGTGTGCATCAAATAAAAAAACACCATTTATGGTCCCTGGTCCACCCACTTGATTCACCTAAGTGTACCACGGGAAATTATTTTTGCCCGTGGTTCACCTAAGTTTTTATCGTAGTATAGCAAGTAAGTACAAAACTTTGTCTAAAGAATCCTAAAAATTTAAAAAGCTATTTCTCCAAAAACTTGTTTTGTGTGGTAACATCATCAAATGAGCCCTACTAACATTTAACATAAAGGCCTTGAAGCCATGACAGAAATATTACAAAAAAGAAACCTCCAATCCGCAGAGCAGAAAAGATTAACAGACTCTTACTGTCTCAATATCCACCCTATTCCTTCAGATGCTCTTTAAATTCCAGTTATGTAATAGTAATATGAAACCTTTACAATAATTTTAAAACTGCTTTTCCATGTAAGAACTTCATTTCCACTACCTTACAGAAGAAGTGCATGTTGATTGGTATGCTTCAACATACAGTACCTATGCATACCGTTGTAGATTCCAAACTGTCTGAACAAACAGACTGTGGTTGTAAATACTTATTCTAAATTACATTTTATTTTATTGTCTCACATGGAACTGATTGCAAATATGAGTAAGTATGTGAGTTTATATGTTTGTAAATGCACCCACAGTATTTGAGAAACTCCATATGTGGGGAAATTTAAAAAAAACAAACTTTGCCTCTATGGTCTAGTGATAGCAATTTAATTTTAGACTGCTGATCAAGAGGTCCTGGATTCTATACCTACCCAAGTTGGGCAGTGTTATTGGGTTTTTCTTATGGAATTACTCAGCACCTTGCAATCCCAGTTTGGATTGGTGAACAATTGATGGCATTTTAAATGAAGGCAATCTTTTCTGATAGATTCGGCTAAATCGGCGAGTTCGTTTTTTTTTTTTCATGTTGGAATTACGAGATGAGAAATATTTTCATGCTTTATTTGACATGAAATAATTTACTATTATTAATTACTTGAATGGATATTGTTATTTTTAAAGTAATTTATATTTTAAAATGTTAAAGTAAAAACACTGGCTACTTACATTATTCAATCGGCGCAGGAAGCAATTCCAAAAACAAATCTAAATTCAAACAAAACACGATCTGGTTTTTTAGCTCACTGCTCACTAACTTTTCTAGATTTTTTCTTGTTAAAAACTCATTAATTATCAGTTTAATTGAAGAGAAAATATTACTGAAAAACGTAACTATTGTAAAATATTCGGTGTCAGACGTAAATTCTAACCACGAAACGCCGTCCGTGACATTGACAAGACAAACAGCTGAGAAACCGGAGCCGGACAGACGTGATGGCGCTGTTTATTTACTTTTCTTCTTTTTGCTTTCTTTTGGTTGGCAGTCAATCCCAAGATTCTCAGGTAGGTACTGATTAAGATTTATTTTATAGCGTAACATTTGTATGCCGTCTGTGGTTTGAAGCAAATCTGTATGAGCAGTTTTCGTATTGGTTTTAATTACCTAACTTGAAAATTAAGTTTCGTAACTTTTTCAACCAGTAAAACGAAGCCCTTACATTCCTAAGGTTATAAAATGTTAAATTTAATAATAAACAATAACCCCCTAGTGTATAGGTTTTATTATTATTATTTCGTTTTTGGATTTTAATGGGGAAGGCAAGTGTCAAAGTGACAAGTGACAGTTTGGTCCCAAAAGAACTGTCAAATCAAAGGAATTTTCTAAAAAAAAACGATTTAATGATGTAAAATGACTAGATGTTGTGTATTATGCTGTAAAATGATGGAACATACAAATTTCCGACAATTCACACTATCAAGAAATAATGGGTAGCTGCTGTGACTGCCTTGAGAACAAAAATTGAATTATAACTAAGGAAAAGCTATATAATAAACAAATATCCAGCCTTGCGAAGCCGAGACAGGCCGTTAGTTGAGTTTATTAATGAAATTCTATGATTATACCATAACTAAACAATCGAATAAACTTTTCAAAATAATATCTACTTTTCTATTGGAGGTTAAGTACCAGTATTGCATCGCTCCATAAATCATGAAATGGTTCATCTGGCGGAAGAATTATCACCTGGAACGAGTTTTGTGATAGTTGTGGTGTTAAGAAATTAAATAATATATATTGTGATATTTCTCGAATCTAAATAGAAAAAAGGGGTAAAATTACTGACTTAAAACATTATGATATTTTATCAAAATAGAAAGTCAGAAGCAGCATTATATTCTTGTTATAGGAGAGGACAGGTAAAACATACCTAATCTCAAAAATTGAAACCTCAACTACAAGTAATTGTGGATTTATTACGGTAAAATCAAATGTATTACCACTGAATTAATCACTTTTTTTCCTCTTGTAGATGCATCACGGCGTCTTAATTCTTCTTTTAGTGTATGCACTTGCATTGACGAATAATTTTCCATATTTGTTTTGTATTTATACTCAATTTTTATAACAATAAATCTTGTTTGTTTTTTGTACAAGGTAGACAGTAATCTGACGTAGGGACCAACTATCTCAGCGCCATCTACGATTAGCTTTGAGTTGCCATCCCCATTGATTTTCATGCACCGAGCAAGCTTGCTTCGAGCGCTTACTGCCATCTGTTTGAATAATTATGAACTATGTAGAAAGCAATGTGTAGTAGAGTCGGAAGATGGCGGTATTAGTAAATGAAAGAAAAGGAATTTTATATTTGGGTTTTTTTATTATTGATCTTAGAAATACATACCTAGTATTTTTTATTATTTTTTTTATTTTTACATTTGCTCTTTTTAATCTATTCTACTGCAATAATAATACAAATAGAGTCATTATATAAATACAGATAAGTATTTAAAAATAAATATTAATTTACATACATACATAATAAATACATAATACTACAATAAATTTCGAATACATAGATATTATACTTCCAAAATATTGATATGAACACATAAAATAACAATATCACATTAAATATTTATTCATATGTCCAAGTTCAGGCCGGTATTTGTTATTATTTATAAACTAAAAATATTTATTTGGTGGTAGTCGAAGTTCTTACGCCTTGCAAGATGTGGGCACTCTAAACTGTTCTACTCTAGAAACACCAGAAACCTGAGGGTTCTGTCCCTGTTGGATCTGGTTTCTGTAAGTCCTGAACTGTTGATCAGTCTTCGACCTGCAGATAACCTGGGATTCCTGGATCTTGTAGCCTTCTCCGTGGCAGTGTGACTGGCAGGCGGCTAAAGGAATGGTAGTTATGCAGATCTCGCCATGGTTTTCATAGTACTGCACTTGCTGCTGCAGCTGGCACTGTCCACGTGTCTTCATGTAGCTCCTGGCCCTGTATACATTCTTGGAGTCCCATTCCTGATGCCTCTCCTGGATGGCTCTGTTCCATTCCTCATCTGAGCGAAGAATCGCAGTGTATTTAGGAGTTGGCACGTACGCCTTGTGCTGAGCCTCCACCTTCAGCGCCTGGGTTTTAGGGTCGCTGTCTTCGACGTCAAGGGAGAAGGAGGCACCGTAGTGCTCAGGCAGGTCAACTAAACCAGAAGGAGTCAGGTAATCGTTGCGTGGCTCACCGCTGTTCTGGCCGCAAATACCTCTTGTGGTGGTACGGTAGTATTGGGTGGTAAGTACCAGGCGCTGGCCATCGTACATGGCACGGAGACGTCCATCACGGATGTTGAACATCAGAACACCCTCCTGGGTGAAATACTGCAGAAGCGGAGTTTCACTGACATCATCCCAGTAGATGGTCAGGTCACCATCAGAAATCTTCTTGCTGTTGGTCTTGACCTGCACGTTAGCCTTGTTGGACTGCATAGGATGAATTTCAATTTCCAGGTCTTTGCCGGTTTCGGTCCTAAAAATTAAATTAACATTTTAGTGATTTATATCGATCTAGTTATCTACAATAATCCTTCAGAGATTACAGGTCATGTGATGAATTATATTTTCCTAAATCAATTTTTAAGTACACGAATAGTTATTACAACCGTTTTGCGTTAATATCAATAAAACTCACTTGTAAGAAACGTAGATCTCCTGCTGCTTCTGACTGGGTCTCCTAGCGAGGATGACCAGCTCGTCCCATTTGCCCCAGGCTTTGTTGAATTCCTCCTGCATCACCACATGCCACGAGCGCGACAGTTCGTAGTTGTAGGTGCGGTTGCTGAAGGTCCTCACTTTGTTTCCGTCGACGGTACAGAAAGCTATGGAATAAAAGGTTATAAATGAGATACCTAATTCTTAGAACACATTATTATGGCAGTGAGAGAAGCGCCTTTTAAACTTTATAAAATTATATTTGTCGAAGTAGCTGAATTTGGTAATTTAGAGTTCCAACAATAAGTCTCTTTCAATTATAAGAAAAAGTTTACATGTAAATACTTACGCTGGTATTGGTTGCTCGTGTCGTAGTTAACGATGCGCTCAATCGGGCTGAAGGGTGAATAGACAGACACCAAATAGGGAGTGACTTTGGGGATCTCCACGTTGTCGATGCGAACCAAACCAGAAGGCGAGATCATCTCAAAACGAAGTGTGTTGTCGACGTAGGACGTCTCAACGTCGAACTGTAGTTTGCCATCAGCAACCTTCTTCATCGGGTTCATTTCAACGTTCCAGCTCAGTCGCTTCAGGATGTCGTATGCTTGAGAAGTCCAGATTTTGTACATGGGGCTCAGGTTCTTGTAAGTCACTGTGGCCTTGAAGCTGTCAGGGGCATGGGCCTTAATCAGCATCTTGTAGGAAGCAGCCTGGTACAAGTTGCCGTTGGCGATCTCCTGTTGCACAAGCTTAGCCAGAGGATGGTTTTTCAACTCTTCGGTGAACCTCTTGGTGCGTTCAGCATCACCTTTGATGTGAATATTTCCATTCTGACCGTACTTGATGTCGCCTTCGTAAGTCATCTTTATGTCGTTATTCAAAGCTTCCAAGAAATTCAGAGGCGAAATCACGGGCTTGGTTACTTTGAAGACAGCGTTGATTTGTTCGCTACCCAGCTTGGCCGAGTTCCTTCCAGCGAACAGAACAGCTTGGAGTTTGTGGTCGACAGGGCTATCGGCAAAAGCGGCAGTTACCACATACTCCTGTTTTAGGGGACCTTCGAATGTTGCGCTGACGTCAACCATTTGAGCATTGGCGTTTTTGATTCCAGATGAAACACGCTTGACCATCTCTTCGCGACGGACTGCGCTGTTGGGTTTCACGTCATTCCTGTTGTCAGCTTGTCCCAGTTCACCGCCTTGTTGCTGGTTGAATAGTTGGTCTGTAACATAAAATAAAATCAATATCCAGAAAACACAATTATGTATATCAAAAGCAGTCTATTTACATAATTAGATCAGTACGTACCATAAGCAGCAGTTAAAGTAACAACCTTATTCTGTGACTGCTTTCCAAGGTACCTCAAGTTGTAGTGGGTCAAAGCGATGTCCTTTTGAGCCAATAAGTCACCCATGTTGTACAGGGCCTGGAAGAGATTGCCAGCGTTTCTGAAGTCAGTAGAATAGGAGTATCCTTGCAGTTGGAAAACGGCTCCAAGTTGCTGGCCGAGTTTCACATCAGTGGATTGTACTTTCCTTATGCGTTCTACAATTTTCGTATTAGGATCCTGAGAATAGGGCACTAAAGTATCCTTCTTCTGGATAGCGGTGTATGGCCATACGCTGTAATGAGCAATAGTGTAGTCTTGGTCAGGGCGCAGTGGTTCCACCTTCATTTTAGCCTCTCCGGAATGCATCTCAATGTGGAGCTTGACAGGTACGTACACTTGGTACTTCTTGACGACTCCAGCACTAGCAAGCTGGTTGCTGAGGGTGTCCATGAAACCAACGTTTCCATCAATGTTTCTGGCAGCCGTAAGTGAGACTTCCTTTTCCATAACTATGGACAAATCTTTCTGGTTCTTGGTGTGAGGGTTAATTGTGCCCTTAGCTTTGCTCTGAACGTGTATAACGACGGGTTCTTTGTATTTGTAGATAAACGGCATACCAGAAGCGATGGGGAACATGATTGACACCTGGTTAGTGTTAAGTACTTTAGTGTAATGCTTCTCAACACCTTGCTCGACTTCCTTCAAATACTTCATGATCTCTTGTGCGAATCTAGTCAGGTCTCCTTCATCAAAACTGAAGAACCTTTCTTGGTTGGAGATCGCGTAGAAGAAAGAACCCATGAGTGGGCCCTGGCGCTGACGCTTGATGTTAAGCATTTCTGAAATTCTTTGAGCGGTGTACTTATGGTTGGCATCAGACTGGAGGGGTTCATACATAATGGATTTGAGGATATCAACGATTTCCTGAGCATCGGAGAATGAAGAACCAACCTGAAAACGAAAAATGTGGAAATGTAGTTAATGTCAAAATACATAATGATGTAAATGTATGCATTAAAAACACAGATAGTTAAAACTTTGTCAAATAAACGTGAAAGATAATATTGAAAATTTGAAATGAGTTATGGAGCGCATTAACTTACGGTAGCCCATCCATTGATTTTGTCAATCCACGAATATTTCTGGTACTTAGGCATAGCACTGCTATCGCCACCAATGTAAGATGCTACTCTGAAGTATTCCTGTTCCTCGTTATTTACGTAACTGTCCTCGAAGTCTTTGTTAGAATAGCGCATGCCAAAGTTTTCAGGCGTCACGATGTCCTTAACAGCTTGAGCTGTCTTTGACCTGAAATTATTACACAAAACCATAAATTAATCTACTTTGTAGTTTTACCTCTGTCTATATTTAGGATTATCAAACGAATTACTTACAGGTGCCAGAAACGCGGATTCTTCAGGCTGGCAGCCGTAACGATGCCATTCTTGAGAGCAGCACGAACCTGGACGCTAGGATCAACGTTGGTCATCTGGGCCATGACTTGCATCATCTCGACAGTTGGGTGAGCCATAAATATGTTTAAGATGGCAGCCACTCTCACTTCATAGGGTTCAGCAGTGTTTCTCAAGATGCTGTAGAGCACAGCACGTGTATATTTATCCTTCTGGGCCGCAAGATAGCGAAGCTGTACAACCATTTGAACGCGGAGGTACGTAGGCACTTGGGAAATGCCCTCCAGGTAGGGAGAAAATACATGTAAGATCTCAGGGTGTCCTAAGTTGCCGATGGCCTTAATGTACACCTGGACCCTGCTCCATTCTTTAGCTTCAATAGCTTGCTTCAACAGCTGCGACAGACGAGGAAGGATGCTCTCCAGCAAAAATCGATCATGTTTCCTTGCGAGACGGCCATATATGTGGGTGGGGTAGAAGGAGTGAGCGGTCTCGTTGTTTACTTGACCCATGCGAATGAAATGCGTTGCAGCGATTAAAGCACTGGTGTTAAGACTTTCTTGCTGTTGTACCTCGGGGCTCATAGCGAGCTCGAAGAACTTGATCATAAGTTCCTTTGTAGGGTAACGAAGTGTGCTAGGCAGGGTAGACATCACCTGAGCTGCTTCCTCGCCTTCTAGTACCTTGCTGTGAATCCAAATCTTAATTTGTAAGAAGGCCGGTGGCGTGCCAGCTTGTACGACAGCATCACGGTAGATCATCCACATGTTAGCTTTGACGATGTTGTTTGAAGATCTGCCGACTTCAATGCCACGGCTGGTTTGGGCAAGCTGAGCACTGCTCATGGAAGCAATTATGCGAACAAGAATGTTAAACTTGGAAAGGAAGTCAGCTTTAGGCATATTGTTGGGATTTTGCAGTTGCTGAGCGATGTCCTGGAGCAGTTTCTGAACGTTCATGGTGTTCTGTTTCTTATCCCCACGTGGTTGAGCACTCATGTACAAAGCAGCATAAGCGGGTTCATTCATCTTGGGAACGTCATCGTTGATGTAAGCTGATGAAGAGTCACTAGAACTTGAGGAGCTCTGGTCCTTGCTGAACATCGTCTCTCGCTGATGGACTGAACGGCGCACTCTGCTTTTCAGTTCTTCCAACTGCACGTTAATGTGCTCATGGGATTCGGAAGACTCATTTGATTCGGAAGACGACTGGTCGTGGATAGCTATTTGTCTGGTGCTTAATGCGTACAGAAGAGTCATGACTTGACGGCTTCCCTCAGGTTTTTGCCATTCATCAGCACTGTCTTGTTCAACTGACACTAAGTTCAAGCTTACGTAGCTGTGAACCTGCGCTTTCTGCTTTCCGTATACATGGGGATGCACGTTGACCGAGCTAGTGGTTTCAGCCTTGTAGATGGGGCCCTGCTTACCGGCAAGGATGCGGGTGACGGCATTGTGTGAGATAAACTGTTTCTCCTCATTGCTGTGAGCAGTTCCTGTCCATTCAGCGCCTTCAGGTACTCCGAAGTGGTAAGCGACGCGGTGGTGGCAGTGACCGTAGTTTTTGCTTTTGGTTATTTCCATGGGTTCCTCTTCTGAAGTAAACAGAGGCAGCTCTCGTCGCCATTCAGAGGCCGCAGGAGAGACGGTGTACATGGTTTCGCAGTCACCGGTGACATCAGTTTCCATCTTTCTGAAGAGACCCTGCTGGCGCTCTTTGTCGTAGCTGTCTTCATGGTTGTGCACAAGGTGGTAAGTAGACAAGTCCACTTGAAGTGTGCTGATCAGACCCTTCAGCAAGTTCTCGTGTGAAAGTAAGAACGTGGAAGGCAGATTGAGGCCGAGAACGCGGCCACCTTCAACGGAGATTTCGAAAGGCATGTCCAGGTTCTGTACGGTTTCGTACTTGAGGTCGGAAGGTACAGCCATGTTGTTGGGCAGCTGCTGGTGGAATTGAGCATGTTGCGGGTTTTCCAACTTAGCCTGGAGTAAGCCTGGGGACTTGACGCGGATGATGAATTGGGCCTTGAATGCGCTGCCGGAGCTGGCGCTTTCCTGATAACGGGCCAGGGTGTGTGTGTGGACGTCATAGCGGTATAGTCTGCCAGTTTGCCACGGCCATTGGTTATCCACCTGCTGCTCGCTCAGTCTCCCTGAGGAGACGACGGCTGCAAGAAAATAATGTTATTAGCACAAATGATACAAAATATGCAATTTTATTTTAGTGCAAAGAAAAACATGATAGATAATTTTGATAATTGATTTAAAAACCACTGCTAAAGCACGTTGCTACTTTTTAGAAACCGCTACATAATCAATAATAATCTAAATTTACTAATTCGATTATCTGCTTTTGAGATGTATATTTTGAATCTTACATTATAAAGAAAAAGAAAAATCTTGATTTGAGAAACAGTAAATGCAAGTAAGCATTCTTAAAAACTAAACATTTTTATAAATTAATAACTCATTGTTTGAAATTTTCACTGTGATACATTTACAACGTACACGTACCAAGAACAAATAAAAAAAAGGTTTAAAAACTCACCGATGAACGCCGCCAAAACCAACAACTTCATATCTAATTCCTGAGGAGTGCCGGTACTAGATGTTTTCAGGAGAAGTGTACTTCTGATGTTTCGTGCAGATCCCAGACATTATATACTAGCTTCTAATACACGTGGATAAGGTTCATCACCGACCCTTGAACCTCCAGATCGATAGTTACAATGTTAATCTGTTTATTGAAAATATTGATTTGATGTTACTTTGTATACCTATCTGCTTAGATAAACTAGATCTTGCATTAGGTTTCGGTTGACAATGTATACGCAATCCATCGTCATCCATAGCCATCAGATCATCAGGCTTCTTCCAAACCTTTCTACAGTACTTTCACAGTTTTTATGTCGTGTGACTGGGACTGTAGCACCGTAAGAATTTTTAAACTATTTTACTTTTGTCTTTTGACAATTCAAAAGTGCCTGTAACTGGCCTACTTGAAATAAATGATTTGATTTTGATTTTTTCCACTTCTAACGGTTTTCTAGTTTCTTCCGGAAACTTTACCGAGATCTTCTGTCCACCTATTGATTGTCTTCCTATATTTCTATTTGCAGTCCATGATCTCCAATCCACTTTGACACTTAACTAAAAAGTGCAAATCAAACCTAATTATTAAGTATTAGTTTAGGGTATGAAGATGGTTCATTTATGTAAAATAAGTGTTATAGAACAAAGGAGGACTTCGTGGCTAAAAATACTACTTACATCATCATCAATGTTAAACATGTCTTTACAGCCTTTGCAGGTTGTTGAAGATGAGGATGGCTTGATAGCTTAAGAAAACACACGACACACACTTTTTGTCGAGTTTATTAGTCTAGCTGGTTCTAGCTAACACATTTTTAGGAGACCTTTTTTTTTGCATGACACATAGCCAAAATAAAAGCATAAATCTTATAAAAAAGAAACTTAAAGGTAAAAAAGAGGTTGGTTGCTGGTCGCCAACACAGGTACTCAGATACCCGAAAGTCTGATAACCAGTCTAACCGAGATATCTTAGAATAATTACCCAGAAAATAATAACTGTTTTGTAGACGTCTTTTAAGCAGTCACTTAATTTTCAATACCGATAGGTACTTAGCTTGCACCCTGTTAGTCTAAGCAAGCAGACCCCAACATTTATGTATAGTTGAGAAAAGGCTTGGCAGATGACGAAGATAATTCAACAAAATTTATTGCGTTATTAACGTTGCACAAGCTTTTGTATTTTCTTAAGGTTTTAATAGACTTAAGCATTCACTTGTAACAGAACTTCATACATTCACAAACGCTTTCGGTCAAAATCAGCACCTATAGAAGCCATTGTTGATAAAAGAAAACGCTTTGAAACCGATTGCTGCTACTCAACAATATCGAATTTTACCGTTTGAACAAAATGTTTACTTTAGTTACAGAATAGAATTTCGCGGTCAATGCTTGAACAGCTTATGAATGGTATTAAGAAATGTCCCTATAATTACATTTAACTTCTTTACAGAAAAGCTTCTCAGGATGTGCCACGACAATCTTTCTAGTAGATTAAGTTGGCCCAGAACTTTGGCTTTGGTTTGCGGCCTTCAGAAAAAAAACTATTAAAATTATACAAATGACTGCAGTGCACACTCACAGAACTTTGGAATTCCAAGTAAGTTCTATTAAACTATTTTCTACAAATAAGATCTCAGATTTATACAAAATGCTTTAATTTCTTATTTTTGTGTGTGTATATCTATCTATCTATATCATATCGGTCTATAGGTACCTACTCTTACTTTTCTTCTTTAGCTTTATTGCATTTCGAGAGTTTGCCAAGATTATGTGTAGCAAACTTTTCACTACAATAGAAAATACTCTTGTTTTTTAAAAACTAAAATTAAGAGTAAAATATTTACAGAAATAACTAAACTAAAACTAAAATTTAAAGGGCGTCAAAAAACTCATCCACATCGCTGTCAATGGGGAAAGTGCCCAGAACGCTGGCAGCATTGCCACGTTGGATGGCAATGCTGATCCTTTGGCCAAGAAATATGCCAGCCCTCTGGTCACGCGAGGCGTCGACTATACGCTTGGCGATGTCTTTGAAAACTCGATGAGCACTCGGACCCCATGGCCCTAGTGTTTCAACCCCAAACGGCTCAAATACATAGCTAGTAGTCAAGCCATTGTATTTGCGCCGTTTGAGGTTTTCGGCACTTGCAGCAGCCGCACCAGCACAGCATGCAGTACCAGGAAGATGGGATGGCGCAAGGGTGTCGACACAGGTTGCATCCCACACCAAAGGTCTACCCAACTTCCATGGCATTATAGTCATCCCATCTGGTCTCTTCCCATCGTCGCGTGCCAAGCCACTGGGTTCTAAAACGGCTGGCACACCGGCGGTGACAAGAGCACGACGGATAATTTTTATTATTAAAGGCCATGGTGCCCTTGGCAGTCGACGCCTTCGCCACACTGACAACGATGTGGAGCCCCACAAGGAGCGCCAAGACGCAGGCATGTAGCGATCCGGAAGGTTTCGTCACCCAGCATAGTGCCTATGTTGGGTGACGGTAGTGCCTGAAGCCATAGACCCGACTCCCATTCGCCCACAGCCAGCAGGCGGGCACGCTCTACAGAATTGGTTGACGTATTAATAAGATTATACCGTACCAACCTGCAGAGCGGCTCATCCCACTGCCTCTGGGAAGATGGGTTCACGGGTCGATCTGAATCCGGGCAAGTCATTTTCCAGGCGTTCTCCGCATCGGTCAAGCACGGCACTTCAGAGTCAACCAGGGATAGATTTAAAATCTTCCTGGTTTAGGTTTCAGTGCTGTGGACAGAGGACAGGAACGCCGGTAAACTCACACTAGAAATTTTGCGGACGCCGAGTCCACCAAATCGGATAGGGAGGGTGGCTTGCAGCCACGCTCGGTCGTCCAATGCCACATTAAGGATGGATGTTAAAGTTTCACGAACAATTTGGTCAATTTTGTCCAAAATATGTGTGTGCTTCCACAGAGGAGAACACCGGAGAAAGTACATAAAATTTGGACCAAAACAACAATACCTAATAATGGTGAAAGCCGAATGTAAATTGATTTGGGAAAGTATTTATTTTCTTATATCATAATTTACAAAAGGCGCTTAGAACTTCAACAATAAAACTTCTCATTATAATCTTAACATAAATATCACTCCTCCTTTAACGCCACGAGCACTTACAACTTTTCCACACCTGCCATCATTTCGATAGATGTGTTGCCCAACTCCATCGAGATCCTTACGTTATTCTTCCATACTTCTCTATTTCTTGCCATATCATCCTTCGCACAATCTTTCCCTCATGTCTTAGGAATGTAATTATTTTGCCATAGACTTTCTTTCAAATAAACATACAAATCATCATCATTTTCCTGTCCTTGTCCCAGTTTACTTGTGGTCGGTCCCCTATCACAGTATCATTTTACTCTTTTTTCTTTCAAATAATTCCTTAGTCATTCCATATCCGCTTTCTTAGTTACATGAGTTTCATCCCTCCTCAGCACATGTTTAAGGGATGACATACAAACATACAGACGTAAAATCAATTTTCCATGTAAATACTAAAAGGTCAGAAAGTGAATTAGTCTGTGAGACAATGTTGTCACGCTTACGTAAGAAGGGTAACTTAAACACGGGTAGTACTGAATGGAGATATTATCAGCTAATCTTAATATACAAGAAAATATGTTTGTCTGTATGTATTTTCAAAGGTCCAGTGTTAATCAATTCTTTGCTAGTTGATGTGGATATAAATACAGACAAAGACTTTATGGATTGTTTTGCGTCTCCATCCCATAAAATCGTGTTTATGTTAAATTTTATAAATTATGACTGTTATACAAATAACGATTAGGAACATCGACTACCTGCACTGGATCTGCAGATAACTTTCCACCCACCCCAGGGAGAAATGGGTCATTTCACGCAGGCTCAATTTTTTACTATTTTCGGTGGAATTTTTTATTTGTAGGTTTTCGGATGAAAAAATGAACTTATTTTATCCTAGAACATATTAGTATTCTAGATGTTTTAGTAGGAAATAAACAACTGTACCTAGTTGTTTTGAAAATAATCTGACGGCCACCGAAATTGCCATCCCACCGAAATTGAATACCTACTGTACACCGAAATTGCAACTTCGCACCAAAATGGAATTTTTGTATTGTACCATGACAGTTATTAAACAAAGAACAACTTAGTCGTTTTTTTTTAGCGTGGTAAAATTATCAAATGAGTCCTCCCCCCGGGCAGAGCGGGAGGGACTGTCAGACTTGTACTGACTAAAATCCACGGTGTCCTTCAATAGCCCTTTATGTTCCGGGGTCACGGTAAGGAGATAAGTCCCGCGACCCCGGACAACAATAACTTAGTCGTTGGCAACATTATTTAGCGGCTGCAAGGCCCCATAGCAGGTCTAAAATATGTTTATTTGTCTGTATTTGATACTGCATCTTTTGACACGGATCATAGACCACATTTTGCACTTTTACAAAATTAACTTTAGTTCTGCTAAATGTGAATGTTGAGGGTAATACTAAATAAAATGACGTTATGGTGAGATCTTCGTTTAATTAACACTTGAGCAAACAACTAGGGTTTTTTTATAAAAAACCTTTAATTCGTAAACAAACATAAAATAATAAAATATCAAAAAACTGAAGTGCTCGCTTTCCCATCCTATAACAAGACAAAATTGAGTAGGTATAGTATAAAGAGTTTTTCCATAATATTGTACAGGTCAAATGCAGGCCCAGATAAAAAATTCAAAATTTCTACAATATTACATTTATTAGTTCATTTTTTTAAAGCCAGTTATAATTGTTTAGGTAAAATATGTACCTAACTAACAATGCTACCCTCCAAAGTTTGTCCAATTAATTGTGTTGCCTCTCAGGTGTTAATATCTTACCAAAGTCACATGAACTCACAGCCATTTGAGTATTGATGGAATATCGGTGGCAATAAACTTACCACCGAAACCACCGATATTGCACCACCGAAATTAGAAACATGAAAAAAAAACAAAACTATTTATGCTTCAGTCATTTAAAATGTAGATATGGTCGCTAAGGGTACCCATTAACACATACATACTCGCGTACTACTACGGTATGGCCGTAAAAAAAATAACATTCATTCGTACAGTACCGAGATTGTAAAATTTCGTATTCCCTCATAGATTTAAAAAGTATTTACGTATTGGCACGAAACCTCGGCAGGATCGGCCAGGTCACTACTGCGAGAACGCAAGAGCACGACTGGGCCTCCGTATGCGTAAGGAGATAGTTTGTTGGACGGTTTCAACAAAACACACCGATATTGCACTTTTGGCGTGGAAATTCCTTATCACAATGGTCCTGATATCTGCATGCTAACAGAAGTAAAGAAATAAGAAGTAATAAATATGGTTGCTTTATGCATAGTACAACCACGGTAATAATATGTACAGTAGTGGATCTCGGCCGCATGATAGAAATAAATACCTACAGCCGCGCGGTACGTAAACATGCGTTAGGGCTGTCCGACGCCCGCCCGTCTCCAGCATTTTAATTACATTTGCCTACTTTCTGTTTCTATTTAGTGTTGTGATTGTAAATTTACTTTTCTTATATTTAAGTAAACAAATAAAATACTTTGTATATTGAAAAGGTTCAATAAAAATGCGTGTTGTTTTTTATTAATAGATTTAATTTATAACTTTACGAGTAATAGTCGACCAACTTATAAAATGTACTTAGATAACATATTTTCTTAAACAAAATGTATCGGAGAACATGTTTTTCAACTGCAAATGTAAGTTTGTCAACTTTATTTTTACAGCTTTAATAGGTATGTTTTTTGGGAATAGGTAGGTTTTTATCGTCAACTATTTTTAACTAACTTCAAAAAAAGGAGGAGGTTCTAAATTCGTCGTAATCTTTCTTTTTTTTGTGTATTTTCCCCGATTTCTCAAAGACTCCTGGACGGATTTTGAAAATTCTTCTTTTTTAAATTAAATTCAGCGACTCAGTTTAAGTTAGTTCGCATAAGTATTTTGAAAGGCAACTACGGAACCCTACACTGTGCGTGGCCCGACACGCACTTGGCCGGTTTTTCTAGTATTACTGTAGCGCCGTTACGTAAAACGCACCCGTGACGGCGAATCCACACGACGACGTAATCAGACCCTTGTTATATTATAACAAGGGTCTGATTACGTCGTCGTGTGGATTCGCGTCAACCGCTCCTTCAAGGTCAGTGCGCCGCCGGCTCGCGCTACCTCGTACAGCGCATCGCTCGCGCAGGCAGTCGGCCTAATGCAACCGTGTCAACACTCAAATACGGAGCGAACTATGTACTCTTACGTTCCAAGATTCATGACTGTGTTAAAGTTTATGTAGTACACTGAATATACGTTGATTGTACACCGTACCGTAGGTAAATGAAGCTCACTGCTTCATTTCCGTGCCCGCCGACAATCCCACCGCGCCGTTACATCATGACTTTACTTTGAATAATACAAACTAACAAAACACACATGCACTGGAGTTTTAACACAAGAGTAAGTACCTACCGTATCATGATTCATTCAGAACCGCCTATAACTTAACTATTTAACTTGCCTCAGTAACTTTCCTTTACTTTATTCATTTTACTGTATTTATTAACCCAAATACCCTTTTTTTCGTGAGATAAAGGAAAATACATAACCATTAAAAAGTCACACATTATGTACCTACCTACTAGCACGGCTACTAGCTACTAGTAAGTAAAATTATTTTATAGTTAGTACTCACCTTTCAGAGGTTGCAGGTAATTAAAAAAAACTTATGTCTGGATGCGTTATTGTTGACGTTAAACACCCAAACACAGCACAATATTTTCTACTTGTCATATTTGCTAAAAAAAAACAACGCACCGTCCGTTCATCACTACGGTACGGCCGTGACTGTCTGCGCCTCGAGCGCGCCCCGACATCGAGGCGCGTAGGTATTGCTCGCGTTTCGTCCGTTTGTAGGGAGATCCAATACTGTAGATATTTATACTGTGGTACAACTTATTCATGTTCAATTTAAGTACCAAATTTCCATCACAACGTATTTAATATTTATAGAGGTAAAATGCGCTCAAAAGTTAATCACGGACATACCACCGTTATTGAGAAACGGACATTTTTAATTTTTATTTATTTATATTTCACAGATTTTTATTTATACTGGTGCCTTCATATGAGCTAGTTTTCTTATTACACGAAAAAAAAAAAATGGTCTTTTAAATACATTTTACACAGTGATTTCACGCGAAGAACCTCTAAAAACGCTGTCGGTGAAACTACCCAAATGAGGCCTCAACAGTGTGGTTCCTGGTTCTCTATTGTGTTACCTAACTTTTTTATCCATAATTTAATGTGCCATAAATTCTTTTGATCTAATTATCATTTGTCCGAATGATTACTTACCCGAACTTATTTCACATATCTAATATCACATGACATAACATTGAAATTCCTAAATAATATATTATGTCTTAAATTCGTTGGTCATAAACATAACAATCAATAATATACAAAATGCATAAAACCAAAGCATGGCATAATATGGGACTCTTGTTGAAGATTACTTGCTCTAGACCTGCGTCTAAAGCCGTAGAGCTACGTTTTCTATCAGTGAACGAATTTAGGAACTGAACTAAAGTTCTTAATTGGATCACAACACTCTTTTGCGCGCAGCAAAGGAGTGAAACTTTCTACATTCGGACGCATACAAACTAAATATGGTGGACATGTTTCTTCTGGGTAAGCTTGCCTCATCGTCGGCTATGTTTCTGTCATATCTGAGCTAGACTAGAATCACGAGCAAACCCGTATTAAATAAAAAAAATAAACCTAAATCACAATTTTAAAATCTGTTCTTACGAAGATGTAAAATCAATAAAAAGAAAATGGCAGGTAGCCACATAGAACAACATACTGCAATGTTATTTTAACGTGTCCACGCGTACTTCCGAAGCTTATCTTGAACGCGTGATATAGGTCATTTTTGCAATATTGTAGTAATCTAATCATCGTTACTTCTACAAGTGGTAATAATTGGCTTCTGTACTAAGGCTTTATTAGGGATGCTACAGACATGTTCGGGTCGGCGTACGTCAACGGCAACAAGACATTTGCATTGAACAACATAACATCTTTACGATGACATTAGAGGACGCCATAGAAGGACATCTTTAGCCTTTAACCCAATATTGAGCGTAGGTCTCTTCCAAATCTTTCCCTTTTTGTTGGAAGATCTACATTGACCCTGTTGAGGAGGCCTTTCATTGACTTCAATGACTTTGGCGGTTGAGAGTATGTCATGCATGCTCACTCAAAAGTATCGCTAATGGTGGCGTGTATGTCGGATCATTTAGTTCCCTTCAAAATGGTTGACCTGAATGGTGCTGATATATGTGTCATGTTCGTGAACGGGCGCTGTCAGTTGGGACTGGTGCCACGGTCTATTTTAATTATTAATAACTTTATTTTGAATTGTCTTTTTATTTTACTATGGACACTATTAACTTGCCACATCGTTCTCACATAATGTACCCATCTGATGATGAATGATGTAACAAAAGTTCTGTAATAATTTTGACAATTGAAAGAGTGTCCATAGAGTTTCTTGCTAATTCTTCTCCATAGAGATCTACGCTTTGGAATGAACACCTACGGTACTTTCAGTTTTTATGTCTTGTGACTGGGACTGTAGCACCATAGGTAACTATTTTTGTACTTGTTTTATTTTATGTCCTTTGACAATTCAAAAGCGTTTATTGCCCGAGGTACTACCCGTTGTACTACCAGTAGTACTACGGGAAATATAATTACCCGTGGTACTGTACTACCAAGAGATCTAGTAGTACCACGGGAAATTTTAATTTGCCCGTGGTACTACTCGTTTACTATGCCGGGGTCGCGGGACTGTCTAGACTGTCTTAACCATGACCCTGGAATGAAAATGGCAATTGAAGGAAGTGCCTGTAATTGGCCTAGTTGAAATAAACGATTTGATTTGATTTGAGGTGCTTCTAAATGGTCAGATACGTAGTACTCGTAACTGGTGTTGTTGTATGACAGATTGTATAGTTAATGGACGAGGCGAAAGGAGCATTAAAGATCGTAGGATTATTTAAAGTTTTATCCGGTCCAGGATGGGGAGTCCATCAAAAACACCTAAGACGTCTATACATCTCTTTAATTCGAAGTAGAATTGACAATGCCAGTTTCTTGTTTGATAATAGTTGCAATTCTAAACTAATTAAATTAGACCGGGTCCAAAACCAGGCGTTACGTGTTATCGGTGGATTTATACGGAGCACCCCGATACATGTCATGGAAAGTGAGCTATGCCTTCCGCCACTTCATATTCGTCGGAGATACCTAGCCAGCAAATTTTTTTTTAAGGTCAATTTCTTCTTTTAACAATAAAACTATACAATCACTAGAAAAACTTTCGTTAGTTACAACTTCCAATTATTGGCAGAACAAGAAGTTGCCTTTACTTATTGACATCTTCTCTCAGTATAATTCTGTTTCTATACACTCAAGTATTCAACTTGGAATGTTTTCTCTGGACAAGTGGATAAGTAGTATAGATTTGTCTCATATAGTTATCGATAAAATTCCTAGTATCTCTAAAGCTAAGCGAGTTGGCAGCGCTGCGCGAGGCGTGCGTTGCCGCGCGACGCCGGTACACCAGGTTCCGCAGGCGCCGCACCCGACCTCCGGATGCGGTGGCTGTAGAGGCGGAGCTGTACGAGGGCTACAGGGCAGCGAAGACCGTCCTCCGCGACGAGATCTTTCGGGCCAAGGAATTGGCCCGCGAGGAGATGCTGGGGACTCTGGACGGGGACCCATGGGGCCGCCCCTACAAGTGGGTGCGAGAAAGGCTCCGCCCCTGGGCCCCCCCGTTGACGCAGAGTCTCCAGCCTCAGTTCGTGGAGGACGTGGTGAGCGCCCTGTTCCCATCGCGAGGGGAGCATACTCCCCCGCCCATGGCTCCGTCTCCGACGGAATCTGACAGTGAAGCTGGCGCAAACGCGGACCACAGCGACGACGACGTCTACGACGCTCCAGAGGTGACCGAGGTAGACCTGAGAGTGGCGGTACAGCGGCTCAAAGCCAAAAATACCGCCCCGGGACCCGACGGCCTGCCAGGGAAAGCCTGGGTCCTGGCCTCGGGGACTCTCGGGCCTCGACTGGGGGGGCTCTTTAGCGCATGCTTGGAGAGGGGCCAGTTCCCGCTTCGTTGGAAGACGGGGAAACTGGTCCTGATCCAGAAGCCCGGGCGCCCTGCGGACTCTCCGTCCGCATTCCGGCCCATCGTGCTGCTCGACGAGGCGGGCAAGCTCTTGGAGAGAGTAATTGCAGACCGCCTCGTCGGGCACCTGAACCGGGTGGGCCCGAACCTGTCGGAGAGCCAGTTTGGCTTCCGCAGGGGGCGCTCGACGGTGGACGCCATCATGCGCGTGAGAGCCCTCACGACGGGGGATGCAGTGGCCCGGGGCAGGGTCGTCTTGGCGGTGTCTTTGGACATCTCCAACGCCTTTAACACCCTGCCCTGGAGTTGCATCAGGGAGGCACTCCGGTATCACCGGGTGCCGACCTACCTCCGCCGCATAGTCGAGGACTACCTGACGGACAGAGCCGTCATCTACCCCGGTCACCGGGGAGAGTGGAACCGGCGAGAGATGTCGTGCGGTGTTCCACAGGGTTCGGTCCTGGGACCGCCCCTGTGGAACATCGGATACGACTGGGTGCTGCGCAGCGACCTCCCTGACGGCGTCAGCGTAATTTGTTACGCTGACGACACGCTCGTCCTGGCACAGGGAGAGTCGCACCAGGCGGCGGCCGACGTGGCGACGGAAGCGGTTGCGACAGTCGTCGATAGGATCCGGCAGCTGGGACTCGAAGTGGCGCTGCACAAGTCAGAGGCCATGTGTTTTCATGGCCGTCTGAATGCGCCGCGGTCAGAGTCCCACATAACGGTAGGAGGAGTTCGCATCGGCGTCAAGAGGACGATGAAGTACCTGGGACTCGTCCTCGACAGCCGGTGGAACTTCAGGGAGCATTTCCTGAGTTTGGCCCCCAGGCTGAACCGGGCGGCGGCCGCCCTCAGGCGACTGCTGCCCAATCTCGGCGGGCCGAACGCCTCCTGCCGTAGGCTGTACGCCGGCGTCGTGCGGTCCATGGCCCTCTACGGGGCCCCTGTGTGGGCCCTGAGCATCCGGACGCGACCACTGAAGTTGGTCGCATGCCAGAGGGTCATGGCTATCCGGATGATCCGGGGATACCGCACGATTGCCGGCGAATCGGCCAACCTCCTTGCCGGATTACTGCCCTGGGATCTGGAGGCGACTGCCCTCCAGCGCGTCTATGAGTGGCGCGTGGAGGCGCAGCGCCGGGGCGTGACCCCGCTGCCCCGTGAAGTCGAGGCGCGGCGGGAAGAGCTCCGGCGCGATCTCAGGGCAGTATGGAGGGGACGACTGTCGCGACCGAAGGCCGGGCACGCCGCAATTGCGGCGGTAAGACCCCTCTTTGAGGAGTGGCTGGAGAGACGTCACGGCGTCCTGACCTATCGGATGACGCAGGTCCTCACCGGACACGGAAGTTTCGGGAGGTACCTGTGCCTGATGGGGAAGGAGGAAACGCCCGGGTGCCACCACTGCGAAGATCGCCCGGAGAACACAGTAGAGCATACGGTGCAAGACTGCCCAGCTTGGGCGGTGCACCGACGTGTCCTCACGGCGGCGATAGGCGGAGACCTCTCGCGCCCGGCATTGGTTGCGGCCATGCTGCGGGGCGAGACGGAGTGGGAAGCGGTCAGCTCCTTCTGCGAGGCAGTAATGCTCGTGAAGGAGGAGGCGGGCCGCGAGCGAGAGAGGACAGCGTCCTCCCTCCGCCCCAACCGCAGTGGTAGGCGCCCGCGGCGTCGGACGTCAGCAGACGATCTCCGGCCACCGTAGGCGCGGGCATGCGGGCAGCGAGTAAAGGGCAACTCGCTGCCCGACCAAGGACCATGCCCGGGTCGACGGCGCGTTGTGTCCCACGCGCGCCTCAAAGAGCGTCAGCATAATGACGGGGCCCCCCTCTCAGAGGGCCAAAGCCTGCCGGGGTCGCGGGATTATTTCCTTACCGTAACCCCGGAACGAAACAGGCTATGAAGGACACCGTGGATTTTAGTCAGTAAAAGTCTGACAGTCCCTCCCGCCCTGCCCGGGGCCGGAGGACTCATTTGATGATTTTACCACGCTAAAAAAAAAAAAAAAAAAAAAAGTATCTCTAAAGCTAAACGCCATTACAGTATCTTACAATTAAAACAATTATGTACTTCATACATCCATGAACAATATTCAGATTATCATAAAATTTTTACTGACGGTTCCAAAGATAAAAATAAGTTCCATTTGGGGGGCGCAGCCTTCTTGGACCCCAAACTTCTGAATCACATGGGGATTAAGATTGATTCAGATATTTCTATAATGCACATTGAACTGATTGCGATATTGGAAGCTTTATCTTATATTTCATCAATCAATGGCGATAAATTTGTGATTCTGACAGACTCCAAAAGTTCGCTGCAACACTTGGCTCGGAACACTTCTCACGTGCGAGGTATTCCGACAGCCTACGTTATATATGAATTACTCTTAAAACTTCAATCCGATTCCAAAACGATTCGTCTCCAATGGATTCCATCGCACGTACAATATGAAGAAAATGATGTTGTGGATATGCTCGCCAAACAGGCATGTGTCGATGGTGTTCCTATGAATATCACCCCACTGTATTCGGACTATTTTGGAAAGGCCAAAATCAAGTGTTTGGATCTTTGGCAAGAGTATTTTGATCAAAGATCTAAGGAAAAGGGGATATGGTACCGAACTATCCAGCCAGAGATTTCTCGGGTTCCATGGATTGACTGTAATCTTAACAAAACCTTCATGACCATAGCCTTAAGACTTCGCTCCGGACATATTCCATCAAATAAGTTTTATTATTTAATGAAAAAAGTTTCATCACCAAATTGTGATTCATGTGGAGTAGTTGATGATGTCTTGCATATCTTGATGGAGTGTGTCCGGAATGAAAATGATAGGGTAAACACTTTTGGGCCGTTAAAAATTAATGATATTGGCATTTGTAACACCATTCTTGCTTTTCCATGTTCTGATAAAGCCAAACTTTTGTACAAACTTGTGTTAAATAGGTCTTAAGCTAGTAATAAGTAACGTGTTTGTAATTTATAGAATCTGGTTTTTCCCGCACAGGGCGATGTGGTCTCTAAGAGACAAACCCTTTCAATAAATTAAAAAAAAAAAAAAAAAAAGATCGTAGGAAGTGACGTTCTATAGTTGTGAAAAAAAGGAGTTAAAGTACTCGTATCTATGAATGCGGTAGCTTCATCTCGCTTATTGACCTCTAAAACATTATAAAGGTAGATTTATTAGTGTACCCACATTTCGTCAGTTATATTTAAATCCTATGTAAGAGGAGCAGTGAACCTTTCACCATGAACAAATACAAGTGACTGCTACTGAATTATTTTTTTGTGGAAGATCCCCAGACCTGTAAAGTGAAACAAAGACATAATAGCAATAGCACTATTGTTGTTATGCTAAATGCACCTTTGGTAAACAGTCACTTGTTCGAACATGCTTCAGTAATAGTAAATACTTGACGAAGATTGCCGAAATGAATGAATTTTTATTTTAATGTGCTTAAGGTGTCTTTATTGTTCAACAAATACGGCTAGGTCGATCCCGATCAAGTGTATAGGACCTCTTACTTCGTATTTGTCACTCTGTTGATTGCTGTTCGTTGCACATGGTGTGATAAAGTCCAGTATGTCAGCATTTTATAAGTCATTGCCTCCAACATGCGTAAATCCTACGATGTTGTTTACTAAGTTTAGCTTGGCAGTTGGTACTTAATTTTAACCCCCAGTCACTTTTAGACCTTGCGCTAGAATCATCTCCGTTCCACTTCTGAGCGTGTCGATTGCAATCTTTGTAAGTTTCTTGCACTTTCAGACTCGTTCCTCAGTAAGTAGTAATCCATTGTGTCATTATTTATTGTATTAGAATATACCGAAATCGACTTTGCATGAAAAATCTTCAGAAAATAGTTAATGCTCTATATTAGAGAAGTCGGATAAAAAGCTACATCAGTGTTTGTAAAAAGTCATATCATGGACAAGTTCATCAAAATCCGTAACGTATTTCTCTGAGCAAATCCCATCCCATCATATCATCGTTTTCTTTCATCTTTGGCCTTCCTCTTCGTCTCCATCCAGCTGGATTCATATTCATCACTCTTTGGAGCCTCAGAAAAATGAAATGGATGTAGAAGCTTTACATCTTCTTTCTTTCTTTCATCTTTCTTTTATCCCTGGCTAATAAAGGCTATAAAGAGTCCCTTAACTTTTTTCTAGCGTTGCCATATATTAATTATTTGTTCTGGACCATATCTAGGAACTTTCAAGTTACTGAAATATTGATCTGTATGTATAAAAAAACATCTATTTATACATGACTAGTTGTTGCCACCGGCTCCGCCCGCTACAACTCGAAAATTATCCCACGGGAACATAAAATTGGGATAAAAACTGTCCTATGTGTTAATCCAGGTTATGAACTATGTATGTACTAAATTTCATCCAAATCTATTCAGTAGTTTTTGCATGAAAGAGTAACAAACATCCATCCATCCAAACAAACTTTCACGTTTATAATATTAGTATAGGATACATAAACTCACGTCTTTTTCCCATAGAAAACTATGTTCACGTCCACCTTCATACAAGCTAACGACGTAGCGAGTACCTACTCAGTAGGTACTTACCTGACTTTCTCCTCACCCACCAAGGCGAGTGTAAATCTTCCAAGGATGTCCTATTCCGGCGTTGCCCATCTGTCATATTAATTCCCTTTGTTGGTCGCCTTTCACTCATCTCCTCAACATGACCGAACCATCTAATCATACGCTTTTGAATATTTGTCATTACATTGTCTTTTAATCCGCAACGCTTTCAAAGCACCACACATGCTTGGAAAACGCGTTTCCACAACTTTTATCCTACATTCATGATTCGTTGTGTGTGGCGGCTCAGTGAGTGTTGTATGGCAAAATACAACATTCACTTCCAAACGTAAGTGTAGTGTATCATTGTGATGACGGGCCCCCCTTAGAGGACCAAATCCTGCCGGGTTCGCGGGACTGTCTCACCAGGTAACTGTGACCCTGGAACGTAAAGGGCTATTGAAGGACACCGTGAATTTTAGTCAGTACGAGTTTGCCAGTCCCTCCCGTCCTGCCTTGGGAGGGATGACTCATTTGATGATTTTACCACGATAAAAAAGGCGCCTGTGTGAACAGCTAATCGACCAATTCTAGTCGGGTTGAAAGTATAATTTTGGTGTAGGTATTTAAAACTAAGTAAGAGAGATAACGAATCATTAAAAACAAACCGTTACCTACACTGTATGAAGACAGATAATGATTACATACTAGTCACTCTAGTCAGGAATAATAGTCCTTATCAGTAAGGTCAGCTGATGTATCGTTTTCATAATATTTACTGCAAATGGGTTGGTTATAAAAGAAGGTGATAATCAATTTGATATTTACACAATCGTATATATTTGCAAGTATTCGGAGTGTATATAGAAAGACTACACGGCATCTACACCTTCCGTAGTCCTTACCAGTCACAGCTGAAAACTGTTCCGAGAACGGGCAGTGGAGTAGTGATGAGGAAAAATAATATGAATCTTTGGTTTTATAATAAAAGTCGTTCTTTTCTTTTTTTAGCGTATTAAAATCATCAAAACTCATTTGAACCTCCCACCCAGGGCAGGGCAGGAGGGACTGTCAGATTTGTCTTGACTTGACTGACTGGGCCCTTATAGGGCCAAATGCCTGCCGGAGTCACGGGACTTTTAGTAAACAAGGTAACAAGGTTCGTTTGAACAAAGGGTAACGCATGAGTTGATGAAAGGTATGCAACAGAGGACAATTGTCTGATTTTTAGGGTTCCGTAGTCAACAAGGAACCCTTATAGTTTCGCCATGTCCGTCCGTCCGTCCGTCTGTCCGCAGTTTAGATCAGAGACGCACAGTACTAGAGAGCTGTAATTTGGTGTAAATATACGGATTTGTTGTGCCGAAAAAGTGGTAAAATAAAATCTCGTAAAATATTTTTTTTTAGGGTACCTCCTGTACACGTAAAGTGGGGATGTTTTTTTTTTTTTCTCGCGTACCCCTTAGTGTGGGGTATCATTAAATAGGTCTTTAAAAAATATTGATAGTTTCCATTAACAATTTTTTTATAAAAAAATTCGTTTGTGAAATATTAAGCTTTAAAGTGCTAAATTTTGCTCGACTCGAGTGTCCCCCCCCTCTACCAGCTAAACGGTTATGTTTGGGGGTGTGAAAAAATTCACAACAGTAGTATATATAACGAAGTTTAAAAGAAAATTATCATGACTAAGTAGGCTTTACAACTTTACGAGTAATAGTCGACCAACTTATAAAATGTACTTGGATAACATATTTTCTTAAACAAAATGTATCGGAGAACATTTTCTTCAACTGCAAATGTAAGTTTGTCAACTTTATTTTTACAGCTTTAATAGGTATGTTTTTACGGTATGTTTTTTAGGGATAGGTAGGTTTTTATCGTCAACTATTTTTAAATAACTTCAAAAAAAGGAGGAGGTTCTAAATTCGTCGTAATCTTTTTTTTAATGTATTTTCCCCGATTTCTCAGACTCCTGGACCGATTTTGAAAATCGATCTTCTTTTTAAAATTAAATTCAGCGAATCAGTTTAATTAGTCCGCATAAGTATTTTGATGGGCAACTACGGAACCCTACACTGTGCGTGGCCCGACACGCACTTGGCCGGTTTTAATTTTCTTATTCAACTCACGCACGACATTTGCCTTCTTTCCTTTCTCTTTTCTGTTTGCACATTAAGGCTGCATATTCTGAAAGTTGGCAACGTCGCAAAAAGCTGTCAAATATTTACAAGTTTCAATTAATTTGGCAAATTTTCTGTATGAAAACAAGAAATATCGCTCTGTAGTGCACTAAAAAAATGATATAGGAATGCAATTTAAACACTGAATTTGATGTTGTAACCGTTTCAGGTGTATAAAAGGCATTTGGAAAGCTTCCAAATGCTTTTTTTACATCTAAAATTATACATTCGGTGTTACGATATTAATTATTGCATTCCCTTATCAATTTTTTAGTGCACTACAGAGCCATATTTCTTATTTTCATACAGTAACAATGCTAAATTAATTAAAACTTGTTAATATTTGACAACTGTTTGCGACGTTGCCAGCTTTCGGAATATACGCTCTTAAGTATTTATTCGTAGTAGTAGTGTTATTTGTAACCCTGTTTGTGCGAATACGGCGATGCATTGCGTGTTCCATACTATATAATTTTTGCAGCTTTACATAATAATATGTATATGATGTTTTTTTTTTTGTTTTCATCATATATTTAATTGTATTTAATATGTAAAACGTTCCTTATGAATTCATTAATAATAAGAAAAAAATAATCGTAAATCAATGTAATGAATAATTAAAACTGAAAAGATCAATTCTCATTATGAATTTATTTTTAACTATTGCTTTTTAACGCATTGCGTACAATAAGTTCATAATTGTGCTGTGTGCAATTTATTACTGCACATAGTTTATACTATGCTCTATTATTTATACAAAAAGAAATACTTGACATATTTACATAATATTTCAATAAATATTTAAACATTTGGTCCATACGCTTCTTTTCATTTTTATCACATTCATATTTCCAATGAGCTTGCCGTAGTCTATCCAACATGTGTTTTTAGTGAGAGTAGTTCTTAGACTTGATCCATTCGGCATCAGAGCGGAGGATGTTGGTGTACTTAGTCACGGGTTGGTACGCCTTCAGTTCAGCTTGCTTCTTCAGCTCCACAGTCTTAGGGTCGCTGAATTCATCGTCCAATGAGAAGGATGCTCCGTAGAGCGCTGGAAGGTGTACCAGACCATAAGGAGTTAGGTAGTCGTCCCTGATCTCGGTGGAGCTCTGTCCACAGATACCTCTAGTGGTTCTGCGGTGGTCAGCGGTGAATATAATCAGTCTCTGGCTATCGTAGACTAGACGAAGAGCTCCGTTGTTGATGTTGAACACAAGAATACCGTCAGCAAGAGTGTAGTATTGCAATAGAGGTACATTCTCAACGTCATCCCAGTATGAGGTTAGCGCTCCTTCAGAAACCTTGTTAGTGTTGCTCTTAACTTCGACTGCCGTAGGTTTGATGTCTACTTCAATGTATTTTCCAGCTTCGGTCCTGTAAAAGAATTTAAAATGTCCTTAATAAAAAGTAGGCTATCACATTTTTATAGATTTCTCACTTTTATTTTCAACGTTAACAATATCTCTCGCAGAAAGCGTATCACTCACTTGTAGGAGATGTAGACCTCTTCCTGTTTATCACTGGGCCTTCTGGCGAGGATGACCAGGTCAGTCCACTTGCCGAAGTCGTTGGACTCGTCCACCATCACGGCGTGCCAGGAGCTGGTGAGGCTGTAGTCATAGCTGCGACCGCTGAACGTCTGGACCTTACTGCTGTCCACGACACAGTATGCTATTGTAATCAAACATAGAATCCATTGTAATTATGCATTTGCAAAAATCCAAGTACAAATATACTTATCCAAATAAATAATCAAACTTACGCATATACTGGTAGCCATAGTAATAGTTGTAGGCACGCTCCCATCCAGTGATGGGCGCATAGATAGCCATTGCGTAGGGATAGTAGCCCAAGGTTGTTACATTTTCCAAGCGGAAATTTCTGGATCCGATTGAAAATTGAAAATTATCGTAGTTGTCGTAGTAGAATGACTGAATCTCTATTTCCGTTTGACTAGCAGTGGTACTTGACACTACTTCTTCCTGTTCCCGGGAGTAAAACTTCTTTAATATTTCTAAACTTTCGAAAAACTCTCTAACGTGGGAAGTATAAATGGGATCGTGTTTAATAGTGAACTTGAAGTGGTCAGGAGCGTGAGCTTTCATAATCAATTTGAAGCAATCCTTCTGGTAGAAGTTGCCGTTGCTAGTTTCCTCAAGGCATTGTTTCGCCAAGGGGTCGTTCGACAGCTGTTCAGTGTACTTATCGCTGCGTTCACCGAATCCTTGAACTCCAATGCTTTTAAAGTGGTCGAATTTAACGTCAGCTTCATAGGTGACCTTAACTTTATTTTTCAAAGCTTCTTCGAAGTTGAGAGGAGCAATTTTAGGTTCTACCACCTTGAAGACGGAGTTGAACTGAGTTAGAAAGCCCTTTAAGAAAAAGGCTCCCTGGGTTTTGTTGTCTACATAGCTATTGGCAATAGCCCCGGTTAACACGAATTCAAATGATCCTTTTCCGTTGAATGCGAAGATTGCCTCATACAGCTGAACTTCAGCAGACTCGATGCCAGACGCAGCACGCTTTACAATTTCTTGACGTCGAGCCTCGGGTTTAGCTATAACTTCGTCCGATAAAACGGAAGCTGGTCCCAGTTCACCACTCTGATTCTGGTTGAATAGAGTATCTAGAAACGAGAAATAAATTAAAATTCAAAATATTTATACGAAGGGCCTCTTAAAGATTTAAGTAAAAGAAAACTTACCGTAGAACAAGCTGAATGCAATATCTTTGAGCCCAGAGACCTTTTGATAACTGATGTTAAACTCAGTTAGAGCGATATCCTTTTGGTATATCAGAGTGCCAATGTCCGTCAAAATATTATCACCGTCGAAGGCTACATTTTTGTCGAAATCAGAAGAGAAGGAGTATCCTTGCATATGGAAAGGTGCTAACGGTAAGTTAAATTTGATAGAGAGCAATTTAGCGGGGCGCTCTATGTATTTAGTCTTCGGGTCTTCAGAAATAGTTAGTAGAGAGTCAGTCTTTTGTAGACTCGTGTAGGGCCAAACGCTGAAGTGAATAAAGGTGGCGTCTTTTTCTGGAAGCACGTAGTCCAGTTTGACTAATCCTGGCAGGATCTCTGAGTTGAGATTAACGGGGAGGTAGAACTGGATTTTATTGATGATTCCAACTGTAGCATACACATCGCCGAGTGTATCCAGGAAGCCGACAGTGCCATCTAAGTTTCTCGCATAAGTAAAATCGAGGTTTTGGTTCACAGAACCAGACAAGTCTTTGCTGTTCTTAGTGTCAACATTTATTTTGACTTGACCATTTACCGACAACATGAGCGGTTCACTGTATTCAAACAAAAATGGTACACCAGCAGCCAGAGGGAAGACTACATATGCTTGTCTCTGGTGCAATATCTTTTTGTATTGTAAATCAACACCTTTAAATATTTTTTCCATGCTTTGAACAGTGCTAGCAATGAAAGCCTTAAGATCTGCCTCGTTGAAGGTGATAAGCTTCTGCTGATTCAAGTTTTCAAGGAACAGAGACCCTTCGAGGGGTTCGCGGGGTTTACGTTTGATATTCAATGATTCAGCGACTTTCTTAGCAGAAAACTTCAAATCAACCTTAGATTTGTTAGGTTCTTGTACCATCTGTGCTATGAAGTCCAAGAGCTGTTGCACGCCTGTTACAGACATGGTTATCTAAAATAAATAAAGCAGTTCTTTAAAATTACTTACTAGTAATGAAAGATTCGAAAGTAAAACAAACGCGCTAGTGAAATGTTTTTCAATGCTGGAGACATTGCTACGTTTTCGAATGGATTTTTCTTTTTTACTCATCTAACAGTATTTAAATAATGATGTTTTTTTATGTCAATACACGCGGATTATTGTAGGTTAGGTAACCGAAACCTATACGGAAAAGGTTTGTCTTACCTGATTTTCTTCAGTCCAGCCGGTACCTCTAAACCTTAGAGCTGATCTGTGATACACAGGCAGGAAACTGTCTTTGCTGCCAACATATGACAGTTCTCTGAAGAATGCAAAGTCATCATCGCTCGTATATTGGTCAATGATACTGTCAGTGGAAATGCGATAGCCGAATTTCTCTTTCGAAACAAATGGTAGCACTGCCTGAGCAGTCCTAGCCCTGTTAATAGGAAAAGTACGATTTATTACGTGGCGATAAAAATTGCTCATTAAGCAATCGTGTGATTGCATAATGAGCATAAAGAAATAATATAATAAAGTAGTTTATCTACTCTTGTTATGGTTGTTGTTGAATTAAACCCTTCGATGGAACTGATGGCCATAGGCGACCTTAAGTCGTGCACAATCACGGGATAAACTGGGATAGCAAGAGAGGTAGGTACTCACGGACTTCGCAGACAACGGTTGTTCGTGGCGCCACACCAATGCAACCCAGGGACGTCCCTTATCACTTGACACTTCACTGAATTGTTAACAGTCTTGTAGGTAGGTTGATAGAGTATTGTTGGTATAAAAGTTTATAGCCGGCAAAAGTTCGCGCGCGCCATGTTGCTCCTGAGTTCTTGTGAGTTGTTTCTGATTGAACGGATTGAAGGAATCCGGAAGGAAGTGAATGAATGAAAGGAATGCAGGATTGGTTGGAATGAGGAAGTAGTGATTGTGCAGTTAGTCAATTGAATGTTTTTATTTTGTTTCGATACTTTAACATTCTTCCCCCCTGCTGGCGAAATTATGGAGCCTGAACTCTACAATAAAGCTACGTCCATATAAGCCAAAAACTGATATTGTATATAAATGATGTGATTGATGAATATGCAAATAATGTGTTGTGTATGGTATTATTGATATAATATTAAAGTAGGATATAAAAGTAGTGGTAATTTAATTATGCCCATCAGGGAGAGGACATAATTTTACAAGTGGTCTATCAAGAATACCTTGAGCAGTTTTGACAGTGGCCGATCGCGGAATACCATCACGACCAGGATATAGTTTGATTATCCTGCCAAGCCGCCATCGTAACGGATGATGACATTCATCTTTAATAATGACTAACTGATTGATGTGAACGTCACGAGAGGATTCGTTCCATTTCAAACGTTGCGTCAAATGGGTTAAGTATTCCGTATGCCATCGGGACCAAAAATCCTGATGCATTCGTTGCAAAAGTTGCCAACGTGTCAGACGATTGGTGGGTATGTTTGTATAATTTGGTGTTGGTAATGTTGTTAATGGTGCTAACGTTAAAAAATGGCCAGGTGTGAGTGCCGTGATGTCACTGGGATCCGAACTAATGGAGCATAAAGGTCTTGAATTTAAAACGGATTCCACTTGGACAAGTAGGGTATTGAGCTCTTCATATGTGAGTATCTGTGTTCCTATCACACGATAAAGATGCGTCTTAACAGACTTAACCCCAGCTTCCCAGAGTCCTCCGAAGTGGGGGGCCCCAGGAGGGTTGAAATGAAACGATATATGTTCGGTCTCACACGCTGACTTCATGATATTGGACAACTCTGATTGAGCGCCTTTAAAATTTGTTCCGCAATCTGAGTGGATAACATTACATCTACCACGCCGTGCGATGAATCTACGTAATGCAGCCAGGAATGATGCAGATGACATATCTGAAGCTAGCTCCAAGTGGAGCGCTTTTGTGGCAAAGCATACAAAAAGACATAGGTACGCCTTCGTAACACGTGATCCACGTCTTCTGACGGGGGTTACATTAAAGGGACCTGCATAATCGCAACCAACTGCTTGAAATGATTTTAATTGAGTAACCCGGAGTTTAGGTAAATCTGCCATTTTAGGCTCAAATGCCGTGGGCTTGACACGCAAACACTTATAACAATTTGATAAAACTTGTTGAATTGCCCGCCTTGGAGACAAAATCCAAAAATTTTGAAGAATTAAATAATGAAGTGTTTGTAATCCTGGATGCATGTTTTCATTATGCACTGATTCAATGATGCGCTGAGTTAAAAGATGTTTACGAGGAAGCAAAGATGGGTGTTTTGTTTCAAATTCTAAATCAGAACGAGAAAGCCTTCCCCCCACCCGCAAAACACCAAAGTGATCTATAAATGGGTTAAGTTTTCTAAAAGGTTTAGGCAAAACTTTTCCTGCTAATAATCGTTTGATTTCGTCTTTAAATTCAATATGTTGTACGTGTTTCACAAGCACCATGAGGGCGTTGTGTAGCTCATCTTCTGTTATATGGTTAACTACTTTGTTTTTGCGTAAAGATTTAATGAATCTGACACAATATGCTAAAATACGTTGAATTTTACGTAATGACGAAAATTTATTAATGAGTTTTTCTAAAGGGTTGCTGTCGTCTAGGCTGCATAAGAGCGCTATGACACGTTGTTCACAAGCGACATCATTATCTGTAATGCTGTATGATTCTGTATTTAATGGCTCGTTAGGCCATTGATTGTGATTTAGTGATAACCACTCCGGTCCGGTCCACCAGAGGGCGTGGCTGATAAGCTCGTCTGGTAGTAGACCACGACTTGCGCAATCAGCTGGATTCTGCTTGCCTGGCACATGTTTCCAGGTGGCATTTGGTAATTTTCTTTGAATGTTTGCTATACGATTACCGACATAGGCTTTAAAATTGGTGGAGTTTGATTTGATCCATGCTAGCACTATCATGGAATCAGACCATGCGAACACGCCGTCAATTTTGATAATGTTAGAATATATGTTTATGATGTAACTCATGAGATCTGCTAATAATGATGCAGCACAGAGCTCGAGTCTCGGCAGCGTTCTACGCTTGGTGGGAGCAACACGTGATCTTGCGCTCACCAGACGGACTTGATATTGATCTTGAGAAATACTGGAACGAAGAAAGACTACGGCCGCATAACCAGCTTCACTAGCATCGCAGAAGCCATGAATCTGATAAGACTCTGCTTGGTCATGTGTAATACGTCTCGGAATACGTAATTGAGAAAGATTTGATAATTGATGCGTATACTTCGTCCAAATTTGATGAATGCCATCGGGTACAGGTTCATCCCAAGAAGACCCTAGTAACCAGAGACGTTGAATAAGAAACTTTGCTAAAAATGTTAATGGTGTCAGTAGACCGATAGGGTCATAGATACGGGCAAGCTCAGAGAGCATAGTCCGCTTTGTACAGTCGCGTGGGATTTGATGAACTTGATAATTAAAAACATCTTGATGAGCATTCCAGGCAAGGCCAAGAACCTTGATAAAGTTTGTGTCGCTGTCAAACGTCAAATCTGGTACCATTTTATGTTCTTCAGGTATGTTTTGCAGTACAGCCGCATGGTTGCTGGACCACTTCCTAAGCTCAAAACCACCGGCAGCCATGATTTTTGCTAACTCTTGCTGT
Source organism: Agrotis clavis (assembly GCA_954870645.1). Classification (NCBI taxonomy): domain Eukaryota; kingdom Metazoa; phylum Arthropoda; class Insecta; order Lepidoptera; family Noctuidae; genus Agrotis; species Agrotis clavis. Next base: position 3,606,462 of record OX940943.1, read on the forward strand.
AAACGAGTGGCTTGTTGGATATTATCACAGCCAGTGACTACGTCATCTACGTAAAGATCTGTTCGCAGCACCTTTGCAGCAACAGGATAGGTGTGCTGTTCGTCTTGAGCTAACTGATGTATGGTACGTATGGCGAGAAATGGCGCGGACGACACTCCAAATGTTACGCGATTGATTCTATATTCTTGAATTGATTCGTCAGGTGAACATCTAAATAAGATCCGTTGATAATCCCGATGATCCTGAGTAATGATGATTTGACGATACATTTGACGTACGTCGGCTGATAATACGACTGCATGGAGGCGAAATCGTAAAATGATGTTGTTAATATCTGCTTGCAATTTAGCGCCAGTCAACAATGTGTCATTAAGAGATCGACCCTGTCTGTCCTTAGCTGAGGCGTCATAGACAACTCTCAAACGTGTAGAAACGCTATTGGGTTTAATCACTGCATGATGGGGTATATAATATGCTGAAGATGACTGGTAATCATTAGGTGAAACAGGTTCCATCTGCCCACTTGATAAATACTCCAGTATGTGAGATTTGTACTCTTCTCCGAAAATTGGATTCTGATGAAGACGTTTCTCAAGTTGATTAAATCGCCGAAGCGCAACAGTATACGAATCGTTGAATGATGGTAATGATGAATCTTTAAATGGTAAATGCACGATATAACGACCGTCAGCATCACGCTTACATGTTGATTGATAAATGTCCTCGCAACGAATATCGTCAGCAGAGGTTGCTTGTTTTGGTTCCGATGGTATGTTGTCGGTATCCCAAAACTTTAGGACTGCAATGTCTAAATTGGCATCCATTGATACATGATTGATAGATACTGGAATAGACTCAATGGGATTGGCTGCTTGTGTCCTACCCATGAGAACATACCCAAATACAGTGTTAATTGCTGTTGCTGTATGATTATTGCTATCAAGTTTACCTGGTAACAAAATCTGAGGAAAAATCTCTCCACCAATTAAAATGTCAATAGGGCGAGATTTATGAAAATCAGGGTCAGCTAGCTTAAGATTAGATATATGCTTGAAATCATTTATATCTACTGCATGTGTTGGCATATCACTGCAGATTTTATCCAAAATCACCGCTTCCGCTGTAAATGTTATATTAAAATTATCCAAAGGACGAATATCCAGAAAGACCTTACTACATGATAAAGCAGGAGCATCGCCTATTCCTGACATTGGAGTGTTACATTTAACTCTACTCAAACCAAGTCTCCGTGCACAAGAATTTGTAATTATATGACTTTGGCTTCCGGGGTCTAACAAGGCTCTTACCCTTTGATAAGTGTTATGTCCATCCTTGATTTCCACTTGTACTGTGGCAAGCAAAACAAAAGAAGAAGTGGACGCTCTGGTGATATTTGATAATGTTGTAACCGGGGTAACGGTACTAGAAGAGCTAGTCTGATTTACAGCAACTTGAGATGAATTTTGTTCATTTGAATTATTATTTTGATTTGATTGGGAACCCTTTGTAAAATGTAACAGGCTGTTATGACGCTGATTACAAGTTTTACAATTATGAGTTGATACACATTTAGAAGTGTTATGATTTGAACGCAGACAATTTAAACAAAGTTTATGTTGCTTTGCAATTTGAAAGCGCTCTTGAGGTGTTTTAGCAGAAAACTTGTCACATGAAAACAAAGAATGATTTTCTTTGCAAATGATGCAATTAGATGATTGAGGCGTTTGAGCCAAAAGCATAGTAGATGTTTGATTAGTTGAATTATTTTTATTTGAGTTATTATTTAAATTTGTGTTATTTTTGTTAATATTGGTATTATTAGGCAATGCCACTGTTGTTAAAGTATTTATTAAGGATGAACGCTCTAATGCATTACATCTTTCTAATAAAAATTTTTCTAACTGGTCAAACCGTGGAAACTCACACCCACTGCATGAAAGTTCAAAAGCTTCACGAGATTTTTTATCTATTTTTACTATGAGTGAATGAAATAAAACAAAATCCCAGTTGGATGTGGGCAAGCCTAATGAGTTTAACATTGAAAGATTTTCAGAGAATGTATCCAGAAGATTTCTTAAGCTTTGGGCAGACGGTGTGGTTACAGGTTTAAGATTGCATATTTGTTCCCAACATAAAAATGATAAATATCGCTTGTTATTATATCTATTGACAAGTGCTTGATAAGCGCTAATATAATTAGCCTCAGAAATTGGAAAAGCTCTAAGAAGATTAAGTGGTTCTCCTGAAAGGGAACTTACAAGATATTGGAACTTTTCTACTTTTGATATATCTGTCCTGTCATGGACTAATGTGTTAAACAAATCAATAAAACCAGGAAAATCCTTAAACTGACCAGAGAAAGTTGGTAGCTTTATCGCAGGCAACTTTGTAGGTTTCCTGTTTTCTATTGAGGATGTGGGACATTTTACCACATCTGCTTTCTGATCAGGTAAAAGTTTACGAATGGTTTCTAATACCTCAAAATACATGTCATCTGCTTGCTCTTGATAAATTGTTTGTTTTAACATTTGTTCATCACTGATATCAAGATTTTTATATTCACACAAAAGTTTTATGTGGGCATCATTAAATGCTTCCATAAGAGATTCTACCCGCGCTCCCCATGTTTCTAAACGCGGTAGAAGGCTTGCATCGTTGATGCATTTGCGAGCGCAGACAACAGCATCTGTTAAACGTTTGTGCGCAATGTTGCGCTTTGATTCATGATGAGCTGCCATTGCTTCACTCATGATGACTAAATTTTAATCTAAAATCGTCAGTTAAATATGCTAATGTTATGTTAAAAGTCTATTTTCGTAACCCAGCAAGTTAAAATAAAGTTTTGAATTCGTTCAAAATGTTGTTGTTTGTTATGACAGCAATGACAGCAAACATTCACCGTAAATTATGGTAAGACTAAAAAATAATAGTATTTTAATGATATTTCAGAGATGACAACACTGAAGATTGAGTTGAAATGGTGAATGAAAGATCGATTGTGTTTTGTTACGCTACTGGATACTAGATGGCGCTATTAGCTGTAATTCTAAATAACTGTGATCAAATTATCCAATAAAAAATACTTTTAATGTTTCGAAGGACCTTTATATGATAAAAACAATAGTGTAATTTATAAATTATATGTTATTTATAAATTCCACAATGAAAGAACTCAGAATTGTTGATATTATGTTAAGAGTATTTTGCTACGTTACATGTTACGTTAGCAAACAAAATTACGTAAAAAATACGCTAAGTTAAAGATAATGTTATAAATGATGTTTTAGTGTTATATGTTACACTTTGAAACGTTTGAAATGTTCAAGTCAAAATTCCTGTTGGAACTGACGAATTATGGTACCTACCTACGAGACCGGTCAAAACTGGTTCAGGATTTCAAACTTCGTATCGAAGTTGAGAAAGCTTTAAAAACTGTTTGATATTATGATGATATGATGCTTGTTTAATGAGTTATTACGTGTTATAACTCAAAAATATTATGATACATACATAAATATCGTGTTATAAGTGAAATGTAAATGGCAAATATGGACGCCGCACGTGTGATGTTACGACAAAAGTTAGAGGTACATTTATATAAATCGGGCTCGATGGTCCAAAAATGTTATGGTTGTTGTTGAATTAAACCCTTCGATGGAACTGATGGCCATAGGCGACCTTAAGTCGTGCACAATCACGGGATAAACTGGGATAGCAAGAGAGGTAGGTACTCACGGACTTCGCAGACAACGGTTGTTCGTGGCGCCACACCAATGCAACCCAGGGACGTCCCTTATCACTTGACACTTCACTGAATTGTTAACAGTCTTGTAGGTAGGTTGATAGAGTATTGTTGGTATAAAAGTTTATAGCCGGCAAAAGTTCGCGCGCGCCATGTTGCTCCTGAGTTCTTGTGAGTTGTTTCTGATTGAACGGATTGAAGGAATCCGGAAGGAAGTGAATGAATGAAAGGAATGCAGGATTGGTTGGAATGAGGAAGTAGTGATTGTGCAGTTAGTCAATTGAATGTTTTTATTTTGTTTCGATACTTTAACAACTCTCATATCGTAAAATTCGAAATACAAAACTCAAAACGAGTTTATAATGACATACTTTATACCATAGAGTATCGTAATGAAATTAAAAAATTAAATTATAACACTGTTTCTCTAACAAAACAATGTTATAATTTAATTTTTTTTCATTATATATCAGATTACTGACCATAGATACATCTATTTCATTTTTTATCTGTGGCTGCGCGCGCTTTGAATGGGAATGTTGGAATTTTGACGTTTGTATTTCGGTGGATGAATATTAGTGTTAATTCATTTTTATCTTTTATTTGTTATGTTCGTATTCAATGAGAGTAGATAAAGTAGTGTATGAAACTGTACATAACTAGGTATTATACCACTCGTGTGATACTATTAAAAAACTCGCTTCGCTCGTTTTTTAAACTCACACTCGTGTATAATACCCCTCATTATGTACCAGTTACATAAACTACTATTATCTACTCTCATATCGTTAAATTCGAAATACAAAACTCAAAACGAGTTTATAAAGACGTACTTTACAAATACCCATATCGAAATGAAATTTAAAAATTTCATTATAACACTTTATACTCAAACAAAATAATATTATAATATTTTTTCTTCATTACGATACAGATTACAGATCATAGATACATCTATTTAATTTTTTATCTGTGGTTGCGCGCGCTTTGAAAAGAACGCTTCATTGAAATTTTGAAAAATGAACACTTACAATAACCAATAAATAAACTGTGTCAATCTTTATCTTTTATTTTTTATTTAATATTGTTCGTGTTCAATTATTTAATTTTTTATCTGTGGCTGCGCGCGCTTTGAAAAGAACGATTCATTGAAATTTTGAAAAATGAACACTTACAATAACCAATAAATAAACTATGTCAATCTTTATCTTTTATTTTTTATTTAATATTGTTCGTGTTCAATGAGAGTAGATAAAGTAGTGTATGAAACTACACATAATTAGGTATTATACACACGTGTGATACTTTTAAAAAACTCGCTTCGCTCGTTTTTTAAACTCACACTCGTGCATAATACCCCTCATTATGTACCAGTTTCATAAACTACTATTATTTCCATAGAAAGGAAAAGGATTGAGTGCGTCATGTCTGTCGCAAATATTCTCCCTTTTCTACCAAATATAACTAGGGTCAGGCACCCATTTGCTGACCCCCTTCTATTTATTGATCTCTTAACATTTTTTTTAATCAAAAATAATAATACCTAAGTAATCATTTAGTAATCATTTCAAAGAGAGAAACTTACAGGTCTGCGAATCGTGGATCATTCAATTTAGCCGCGAAGTTAATTCCATTTGCTAGAACGGCGCGAACTTGTGTGCTGGGGTCATCATAAGTCATGTGTGACATTATTTGCATCATCTCAATGGTAGGGAAAGCCATGAAGATGTTCAGGGCAGCAAGAACTCTCACCTCATAAGGCTCTGCGGTGTTTCTGAAAATACTAAAGAGCACAGCACGAACAGATTCGTTCTTCAGGTTAGCCAATGTTTTTAGGCTAGCAACCATCTGGATTCGGAGGTACTTGGTAACTGCGATGCGACCATCCAAGTACGGAGCGAACACTTCTAAGACTTCTTGTCGAGCCAAATTACCGAGAACCCTTACGAAGACTTGGGCCTTGTTAGAGTCTCCAACTTCAACAGCTTTTTTCAGATATTTAGAGAGATATGGAATAACAGTATCGACAATATATGAGTTATCTTCACTGAACCGCATGAATTTGGTGGCAGCTAAGAGGGCAGAGTTGTTCAAGAATTGTTGCTCCATCACTTCAGGGTTTGTGGCGAGTTCGAAGAATTCAGTCACAATTTCTTTGGTTGGATAGCGAAGAGCAGCACCTATACTAGTGGTAACCTCAGCTGCTTCTTCACCTTGAATTTTCTTAGTAAGGATCCACGACTTGAATTCCCTAAATGCGGCAACAGTGCCTGTTTGCGCAACAGCGTCACGGTAGATTGTCCACATACCGGTCTTAGCGACATTCTTCGAGGCCTTGGCGATTTCGACGCTGTTTGTCAACTGAATTAACTCCTCTGAATTTAAAGAAACTATGATGCGAACAAGAACATTGAATTTTGAAAGAAAGTCCGCCTTGGGCAACTCGCTAGGAGTTTGTAGCAAAGGAGTCATGTCCTGGAGCAGTTTTTGGGCATTGGCAATGCTCTGATCACTGGCTTTGGGAATGAACATAGATTCGCTTAATGTGAATAAAAGCGAATCAATCTTGCGGCTGGCTTCAGGCTTTTCCCACTCAGCACCATTTATGTCTTGGACGGATGAGAGTAAGACTTTAATGTAACTGTACACTTCAGCCTTTTGTTTACCGTACAAAAGAGGACTGAGGAAGACCGAACTTATGACTTCTGATTTGAAAATGGTGCCCTGCTTGCCAGCAACCATACGGGATTCGAAGATGTGCTTAATGAACTGTTTTTCTTCATTTTCGTAAGCGATTCCATTCCAGATGGCGCCTTCTGGCAAACCATAGTATAATGCAGCACGATTCTTGCAGGAATCGTAGTTTTTACCCTTGATGATCTCGACTGGGTCCTCCTCTGATGCGAATTTAGGTGATTCACGATGCCAGTCTGCAGAAAATGGCGATACAGTATAGAGGGTCTCACATTCCCCAGTGACGTCAGTCTCAAACTTTTTAAAGAGACCCTGGAAGGTTTCCTTGTCGAAGCTGTTAGGGAAGCTGTCGACATGACCAAAAGCGGATATGTCAACCTGGAGAGCGCTGATGAGACCCTTGAACAAGTTCTCGTGAGCAAGGGTAAGGTTGAGAGGAGCATTGAATGATTTAACACGGCCGCCCTCTACGAATATCTCAAAAGGTTGGTCGATGATCTGAATAGGTTGAAACTTGAGGTCGGAAGGTATATCTCTGTACGTAATTTTCTCCGCCTGGATCTGTGCGTACAAGGGCTGGCTCAGCTTAGCGAGAAGCTGGCCTGGCGCCACCACGCGAATAAAGAACTGAGTCTTGAAAGCATTGCCGATGCTGCTGCTGTTGTCGAATTTAGTCCAGGTGTATGTGTCCACATCGTACAAGTACTCTTTGCCGACCTGCCATGGCCAGCTTTTGCTTTGGGTGAGCGGGCTCGATGCTACCGCGGCTAAAACAATATTAATTAAATTAATAAGTGAAAATAAAATTTCAACACATTAGCATGACCACAGACACGTGGGATCCGAAATGTCTCTAACAACAGTTTATAAATTGTTTTTAGGTTCCGAACAACAAAAAATTAAAAAAATTTAAAGTTTTCTGTCTTGTCCGACTTTTTCGTCATCAGGCTTAAGACTTGACTGACCTGTTGGTCTAGTGGTTAGTGACCCTGACTGCTATGCCGGGGGTCGTGGGTTCGATTCCCACCCAGGACAAATGTTTGTGTGATGAGCACGATCATTTGTTCTGTGTCTGGGTGTAATTTATCTACAATATGTATGTATTTAGAAATATATAAGTATGTTTATCAGTTGTCTAGTACCCATAACACAAGCTCTGCTTAGCTTGGGACTAGATGGCGTTGTGTGATAGTTGTGGAATATTATTATATTATTATTATTACTTTTTTTGGACCAAATGTGGCGAGGGAGCAGTTCCATCAAAGATAGATAATGTTTGGCTTTTATTTTTTACAATGAACATGTAAACACTGACAATGATTTTGGATTTGTTGTTTTGTTGTTGTTACTACTAGTCTGTGAACCGGTCTCCAGTCAATTCTAGCCTACTGTTTTATTCCTACACTTTCATAAGTACAGTTATGAAGTGGTCGACTACTGACCAAATGACCTAGTGAGCTCCTAACTCCTAAGCATAACATAGTGTTAAGGAAAAAAATATCTGTTCAAAATGATTCACTTATGTAAGTCATAATTTTTATTGAGAGCAGTGGTGACCCAGTGGCCAGTTGTATCGGTCCGGACTTACGAGTTGGGTGATGCCAGGCGCAGTACTTTGTGTAATTTATATCATCACCACTGCTCCCAAAACGGTGAAAAAAATTGAATAACTTGGTTTTTACGGTGAAGTGATTATAAAAAGAAATGTGAACACAATATGTTTCGACGAAGTGCGCTGCAAGTGTCATCAATCTAGGCCATGATTTATTTAATAATCGATTTATTAAAGAATATCGTTTTTCTTAAGTTTGTCGTAGGTACGAGTCAAGTACGAGTATATCTGCCCTGGGATCTGGAGGCGACTGCCCTCTAGCGCGCGTGGAGGCGCAGCGCCGTGGTTTTTTTCGATATTACATAATTATTATAGTTTCAAATACAGATGCATCCACGCTCAGTTAAAAAATTCACCCTGTTTGTTTTATAAGTAGTGATAGGTCTAATTGTTGTATTTGTACCTACTCGTAGATCAACACAAAAAACACATTTAACGCTAAAATTCAAAGCACTAAAATAATGTTCCAAAAAATCTTCGATCTATTTCCATAGACGGGAACCGATCAATTTACCGAATTTTGTTTGTTCGAATTTCATTATACCGAAAACTATTGACCGACATCTCTTTTGCTATATGTATTATTTGACATATTTTCAGATCATCGAAGTATCATTAGCCATAAGTATTATTTTACCGAAGTATTTTCCGCCGATTAACAAAATAACTTTTTACTATTGACCGAAGCCTCTTTTAAACTTTTTTTCAGTTGCCAAATGATTTATTTGCCATATTTTCACCATACCGAAACAACGTTTTACCGAAAATTTAATTACTGTTATAAAAAATCATTATATTGTGCTGCAAAACTTTGAGGCGGAAACGAAATGCTGCAAAGCCGACTTTACGTAGTCTTGTCTGCCCTACCCCTAGAGTGTAATTTAAAATCGCGTAGTCGCAGAGGGGTGGGGTGGCCCGCGAGCTGAGGAGCAGGTGGTGAGCGTTCAAATCATCTGCGACGATAAGCTCGCGTGGAGCCACCCAAAACCCTGCAGCGCCGGAGCCATGACAGAAAAAATGCTTGTTGCATGTTGCATGCTTGCTTGAATGCTGCGTGTTTGCTGCATGTTGCATGCTGCTTGTTGCATGCTGCTTGCTGCTTGTTGCATGCTGCTTGCTTGCTTGCATGCCGCATGCTTGCTTGCATTTGCATTCAATTTCTAGGCATTGGGTGAAATGAAAATATGGCAATTAAAACAGTGGTATACTGAATGTTTGGAAACATAATACTTCGAGCAACCGTCGTTTCGAGTAAGTGTAACATCGTTTAAAGTTTTTCGGCCAAATTAAGTGTTGGAGTAACGAAAAAAAACTAATAGATAATAGGTTAACTGTAACAGTGGCAATCGTGACTTCGATGAAGTAAAAAAAAACCAAATGAAAATAGTTGAAAAGTTTTCGGTCAAATGAAATTCGGTCAAACGTTTTTCGATCTTATGATAGGTAACCTCCATAGACTGCAAAACAAATAAACTCAATGTTGTACTTGGTAGTAGTTGGCGCAGTGGCCGAACCATTGACTTGTGTATAACGGGTTCTATTTTCGCACGGTACAAATATTTTATGGCCACCTGGCATTCAAAAATCAAAATCATTTTACCTACGTAAATAAGGTACAGAACGGTCTTAAGCAAATTAATTGCAGATCTCTTATTCTGCCTTTAATTAGGTACGGTGTGCAAATGAGTCATAGAAGTTATTAAATAAAATAATAGTCACTTAAAGTCAAAATTCATGCAACAGTCAAGATTAATTAACAAAAATAATGATTAAAACAAATAGATTACAAATGAAATTACATAAATGTTTATCAATTAATTGTATAACACCACAGAATATATAATAGTACCTAAAGGTACAGAAGCGTTACTCCCAAAAAAAAAACAAACAAATGTAAAATATGCACGAGAGAATAGAGTCCATTTTTACTTGCACCCGCATCGCCCACCTACTTTTATAATAGCCTAAACTTCCCGTGCGCACAACGACGATATAATACTAGACTCCTAATAACAGGCGACCGATGTCTGCCAACACATTAGGCAAAAAAGTCTTATATTCGTCGAATTTCGACCAATCCTGTGAGCCGTAAACATACGTTGAGACAGAACAGACCTTGAGTTAGCCAATCACAACGCATTACCCCGTCCCCCTCGCTTACGTAGTACCTCAGCGAGTTGGCAGAATAATTTTTGTTCCTTAGATCGTGCATGCGTAGTCTAGTATTATATCGTCGTTGCGTGCGCAAGCAAAAATGAACTGAATAGTGACGCGCGAGAGTTCATTTTAGTTTATCTGACGCCAACGACATTAAAAGGTTACTGTCGGTCAAGCTCAATAGGGTTGCGACTCGCGAGTTTGGGCACAGTTAGTTAGGTATTCGTATTTTCAACGTTTTAAAATCTTTGATATTTGATGTAAACAAAGACCGCAGATTTGTTAGATTTATTATTGTGCCATAAAACTAACGTAGTAAGTGAAAAAAAAAACATTCAAAGTGCTGGTAGCGCGAAGACAGTGGCGACTTCCGGTTTTCTACAGTTTTATGTCAAGCTGTAGGTATCCATTTTTTATGATCTAATGTTGAAAAAATATTTGAAAGGTTAAACCAAAAAACAACAAAGTGGTTTTGTGTGAGAAGTGTGAGAACACATTTTTTATTCATAATACGACCTAAATTCCTTGAGGAAAGTTCTTTAGTTTTATAGGCTCGTTCGCCCACTGAAATATGTATAATTGTATATCGAACATTTTTACACCATATGTAGTTCGATGTTCTTTTTTGACCATGGCTCTTGGTCTATAATTTTATTTAGTCATAACTTTAAAGATCGATTGTTATCGTTTACGTCAAAATAGGTAACTAGTCCTTATCATTTGCACTCCAACTAGTAACCGACCAATTGACCAATTACTATCGCATACTGTCATTGTCACAGGCCCCGTGTTGCGTGTCTTTGTAGGTAAGTAGGTAAAAAAGTCGCGCAGAGAATTACGATCGCTTACCTTGAATGCGTAGTGTAGCCATTTTCTGAGTTTGAACGTGCCTAAACAATAACGTAAACATCTTCCTATTTTCTACCGATCATAATTCGACCTACCTACGTATTCAGCTTAAGGTGAGTGAGAGTGATGTCACGTTTGATATTAGTCTATTTTAATTATCTTGGTCGTCTTGTAGGCCAAATTTGTAACCTACATAATCATGATTAACTGATCATGATTACTAGCTGTCGGTACAGCTCGAGACGCAAGAGCTAAACTGACTCGACACTACACTGAGGATATCCCGGACATCAGCCTGTACGAGATTAGAATGGCTCTTAAACAGCTCAAGAATAACAAGGCGCCGGGTGAGGACGGAATCACAACAGAACTTCTGAGAGCGGGTGGAAAACCGGTACTTCTAGTCCTCCAAAAGTTATTTATTTCCGTCATACTCGAAGGTTCTACGCCAGAAGCATGGCACAGGAGTGTGGTGGTTCTTTTCTTCAAAAAGGGTGACAACACCTTGTTGAAGAACTACAGGCCAATCTCACTTCTGAGCCATGTGTACAAGCTGTTCTCAAGAGTCATTACGAACCGTCTCGAACGCAGGTTTGATGACTTCCAGCCTCCCGAACAAGCCGGTTTCCGAAAAGGTTTTAGTACTATAGACCACATACACACGCTCCGCCAGATTATACAGAAGACAGAGGAGTATAATCGGCCATTGTGTTTAGCGTTTGTGGACTATGAAAAAGCCTTCGATTCAATCGAAACCTGGGCAGTATTGCAGTCCCTCCAACGATGTCATATCGACTATAGGTATATCGAAGTGTTGAAGTGTTTGTATAGGAACGCCACCATGTCCATCCGACTTCAGGAAGGGAGCACGAAACCAATCCAATTGCAGAAAGGCGTGAGACAGGGAGACGTTATTTCTCCGAAACTGTTCACGAACGCGTTGGAGGACGTTTTCAAGCTCTTGGAATGGAACGGACTCGGCATCAACATCAATGGCGAATACATCACTCACCTTCGTTTTGCCGATGATATAGTCATCATGGCAGAATCGTTGGAGCACCTCAATGCTATGCTCAGCGACCTCAGTATCGTTTCCCAACGGGTCGGCCTTAAAATGAACATGGACAAGACGAAAGTCATGTCGAATGTCCATGTGGCACCCGTACCGGTTGTTGTTGGGAGCGATACTCTCGAAGTTGTAGACCATTATACTTACCTTGGACAGATTGTTCAGTTAGGTAGGTCCAACTTCGAGAAAGAGGTCGCCCGAAGAATCCAACTCGGATGGGCAGCGTTTGGGAAGCTACGTGATATCTTCTCATCGAGAATCCCACAGTGTCTCAAGACAAGGGTGTTTAACCAGTGTGTGTTGCCAGTGATGATTTATGGCTCTGAAACGTGGTCTTTGACTGCTGGCCTTTTAGAGAGACTGAGAGTCACTCAACGAGCAATGGGAGCTATGCTCGGAGTTTCTTTGCGGGATAAAATCCGGAACATGGATATTCGGCGAAGAACCAGAGTCACCGACATAGCTCATAAAATTTGCAAGTTGAAGTGGCAATGGGCAGGCCACATCGCTCGTAGAACTGACAACCGATGGGGAAGAAAAGTTCTCGAGTGGCGACCACGGACCGGAAGGCGCAGCGTAGGCAGGCCTCCCACTAGGTGGACCGACGACATCGTGAGGGTCGCGGGCAACGGATGGATGCAAGTGGCGAATTGTCGTTCGGCGTGGCGGTCTAAGGGGGAGGCCTATGTTCAGCAGTGGACGTCTTCCGGCTGATGATGATGATGATGATGATGATGATGATGATTACTAGCCGGTACTTGAATGACATTAATAAGCACACCACAAGCAGGCAGATAAATTTTTTGATCATTATTAAATATGTACTACATAGATAAATATTCACTTTTTTCCTTACTTTTCGAAATCACGCGGTAGTGTGTGAAACGTGAGGCTCCTATCCTATCACTGTCATTATTTAAACAACCAAACGATATGCAGTATTTTTTTTTCTTCATCATATATTATTGTTTTAAAACTTGTGCGTAAATACAACCAAACTTAAATATTATTTAAGAAAGCGCGTGCGTAGTGGGTGGCGGCGTGGCGCGCGGCAGCTGACTAAATGGCCACTACGTAATGGCCCCCGCCAATGCTTGCAGTTTTATACCTACACCGCGGAGTGAGCCAGGCCTGATAACACTAGTCATGAGTTGTTTATATCTTACTAACAATACGGATTCATGTGATCTCAATAATAGAGTGATAATAAATAAAATTGGAACATTAATATTAAGTAGGTAACTCTATCTGCTTCAGGTAACACAAAAAGATAAACATCTGTTGAACGCTTCTCTAAAAAAAGTGTAATTGCAAAACGACCCTTATATCAACGTGAAATGTTGTAATGACATTGACAGTTTTTTTAGACAAGTGTTCAACAGAATGATGTTCTTGTGGTAAGATGGTAACTCTTTAGAACTTGTAATCCAAAAACTCAAATACACTCACTCAAAAAACATTTCTCAATGAGCAGATTTGTTAAACTTAGATTGAATTTGAAAAATGGTAATGATTTTGTGGAACTAGGTATTTTATAATACAATTTGATGCAAATAATTTACTACCTAACTGTTATTGAATGTAAGTGTGATATTAATTATTCGTTAGTAGTACACAAATATTATACCTATTAGGCCTCAATCTGCGCTTCATCCGTCAATGAACCTTACCTGTCTACGAATAATGTCCTTATTCGAATGATGAGCTTTGTCAAAGTCGTCTTCAATATAATATGCCACTCAACGTTACATAAATAAGGTTAATTTTTGGACGAAACAATCTCAGCCAACCTTGAGTTTATATTAAGTTCACTCTATAGATTTCGGTCTTAATATGGGAAAAAGCTTTATCAAAACAAAAACTAAGAAATATGAAATAACTGAAAAGATAAAAACACAATCGTAGTCAACACAAAACATAGTCGGATGCCTCCGACTACGTTTGCGAAAATTGTCCACCACGATCGCTTAAAAAACAAAAAAAATATATTTCTTAGCTTGTTTTTATCTTTTCAATTATTTCACATTTTTTCACGCAGTCGGGTTTTTTGTAATATATTTTTTTTATTTTACTATTTTTCGTTTTTGTTAGCATTTATCAGTCCAAATTAAATTGAAACATAATTTATGTATATTTTGGTAAACCATTTTTAAAATCCTTTATTTTGATACCCCACTTGATAGAATGTGAGAGATTTAAAAAAAATATTTTTACTTCGGAACCCTTTGTACGCGAGTTCGACTCGCACTTGGCTAGTTTCATGTACCCAGTGACACTCTCACGTTAAGACGAATCTAACGACACCTCTCAAGTTAAAATCCATCCAGCCACTTAGGCTGCAGAGCGCGCCAAAGAAATATACCCACATACATATACATACATACATACACTTGAAAAACATAACCCTCCTTCTGGCGCAGTCGGGTAAAAAAGGTACTCACCGAAAATCGCGGTCAATATCAAAAGTTTCATAGTTCCAATTTCGTAGCTGTGGTCGTGGTCAGTGGTGCTCGGAACGCACACATCTGATGCAGAGCCCTGAGCCACATAGTCTTATATACAGACCAAGCTAGTCTCCGGTATCGTGACCCCTAACCTGGTACAATGATAGTGTTTCCAAAACTTAAAAAGCAAAAAAATACACTTACCTACCTATCAAATATTTATTACTAGCATTACTAGCGACCCGCCCCGGCTTCGCACGGGTGCAATGCTGATACTAAATACACTACAGAAAAAACTGCGCAAACGCTACGTCCCGCAATTTTTAAATCTGTAATATCTTCGAAAATATTCACTTAAATCATACGGTGTAAAGGGCCATATAGATCTATATTAAATGCACAATGTATTCAAGGTATTTAATTGGTTAAGGATTAATGCTGTATTGGTTAAAATCGCTTCGAAAATTAGCCATTATTTGTCGTAAAGAGTAAATGACAAAAAAAAGTTATTGTGGGTTATCCATAAGAGATAGACATATACCATCACGGACTTTTCTGTAGACCTTTTCAATGTGTACAATACTTAGTACATTATTTTGATAAAACTCGTAGGGTTCAGCCTGCTTTTGCAATGTAAGCGGAAAAAATGTAATTATTTACGACATCACATTAGAAACCTCAAAAATAACAGTACTTCTCCACTATTTAATGGATGTTATTATACATATAAACCTTCCTCTTGAATCACTCTATCTATTAAAAAAAACCGCATCAAAATCCGTTGCGTAGTTTCAAAGATTTAAGCATACAAAGGGACATAGGGACAGAGAAAGCGACTTTGTTTTATACTATGTAGTGATAACAAAGTGTTGTCTTCTCTGGCTTGATAACGATTTAATTTGACTGGACTTCAAACGATAGATGTGAAATTCGGCTATACTAGGTTGGCGCAGTGTTCAACAGCGATCAGCGATTGTCGCGGGTTCGCCACACGGAACAGGTATTTCGTGATACAGGTAGAGTTTTAACGTTTATAAACACCCACGATACACGACAAATTCCATAACTTACAGGTCATTTTTTTTTAGCGTGGTAAAATTATCAAGTGAGTCCTCCTACCCAGGGCAGGGCGGGAGGGACTGTCAGATTCGTACTGACTAAACTCCACGGTGTCCTTCAATAGCCTTTTACGTTCCGGAGTCACGGTAATTTGTGAGTCCCGCGTCCTCGGCAGGGTTTGACTCTCCAAAGACAGGGCCCTGTCATAATGCTAACCTACAGGTCATAGTACCTTATATTTGTACAGGGCGGGAAGCAAATCTGCGTATTAGTCACTATAGTAACTCAAAACTTTTAAGTCAACCCTACGACCTGCTAGTTCTGAATTTGTAAGTTCTGACAATACATGGAGACTTCGTCATCATCATCATCAGCCTGTATTCGTTCACTGCTGGACATAGGCCTCTCCTAATGTGCGCCACTGAGTCTTGAGCTTTCCTCATCCATTCCCTGCCGGCCGCCTTTCACAGGTCGTCACTCCACCCGCCCGCCGCCGTTCACAGTTCGTCATCATCATCATCAGCCTATAATTTTCCCACTACTGGAACACAGGCCTCCTCTCTGTGAGAGGGAGTCGGCCATAATCCACCACGCGGGCCCAGTGCGGATTGGTGGATGTCACATGTCTTCGAATTGTTTGGTTCTAGTACATGCCGGCTTCCTCACGATGTTTTCCTTCACCGTTTTGAGAGCAGTGGTGATGAAATAAATTACACAAAGTAATGCGCCTGGCGGGGTTCGAACCCACGACCTACAACTCGTAAGTCGGGAACGATACCATTGGGCCACCACTGCTCTACAATACACCACAGTTCGTACAATAGATTATTGGACAAACCCTCAATGTAAAAATAGGTTGTCAAAAAACAATTGACCCGTATTTTTCTTTTGTTACGACAACCAAAATTTACGAAGATACAACGCTTCTAAAAATCACAAAACGGTCGGTATAATTTTACAGGTGTTATGACGTCATAAGCCCGTACTTCCGAATTTCGAAGCGTTTTATCGCCGTAAGCGAGGGACGGAAAGCCGACCGCAAGTCGACCGCACACTGCACCGCGGTTCGTGAGGCGATGCAATTACGTTACGATTCCGATTAGTGTGCGTTGCAGTAAGGAGTTTCATCCAAATAATACTGAACGGCTCGAGTTGATACGGTGACGATCCCATTCCGTTTTGATAAGTGTGTTGCGACCCTAAAGGAACACTTTAGAATCTAGTCAGTATGAGTCTGACAGTCCCTCCCGCTCCTGCTCCTATCCGTCGTCGGAGTACAAGACGTAACGGCAATGCGACATCAGTACATGGTGGACATCCCACGCTAACATACAAAAGCGTTTTGCCAATACGTTTATTGTGCGCACAGCTCTGTTGTTGTTGTTCTCAGTTCTCTGCCAGAGTCTGTTTCCTACAGCTACAACGTTGGGGTCTATAACTCCAGAGTAGGTTACTTCTAAGCAAGCGTGCTTCATCACCGACCAAATCTTCGCTTACCATCAGGCGAGGTAGTGTATCAAACGCGCTGCCTGTCGCTGAATAAAAAAATCCTTACATTTGAACAATGCTTAGATGTATGTAAGAACATAATATAGGATGTTATATAATGTCGCTGACCTTAGTTATGAAACCCAAACATATGGGAGGTTCATTCAGTTACTGACTGAGATGTATGTTCTTAATAACTTTTTGCAGTGTTTTAACTATAAACTTCCATGGCATTGACTTTTAATTTTTGATTGAATCTCTGAGTAAAAACAAAACATTTGATTAGGTATAATAAAACACTGTGTGATCGATTCTTATCTTTAATTGAGCATTAAAATTAACGACAGCAACTGTCTATAAAGTATAAAAACAAGATGTTCAAACACCTTTAAAAATAATAAATCTAATGAGCAAATTAAGAGATCTCAAAACGGGAAATACTTATATGTAATCCTAATACGAGATTCTTTGGAAAGCATGCATTTGTACATTTTAGGAATAACTTAAAATAATTTTCAAAAACAGTGGAGTCTGTAAAGCTAAATGTTTAATCGTAAGGCTATCATACTATGCTTACACTGAATGCCTCTGCGTCACAAGGTGGTATCCGAGTACTCGTACTTGAAATAAGGGCTGGGCGCCCAATATGCTTGTATGGTTGCCATCCATGCACTAAAAAAGGTAAAGTTACAGTTGCAATAACCGGGCTCGACACGACACTGGTTTATGCCAGTTACATTACTTAATACTTATTACATGTTTTCCAGTACATTATCATTTCAAAATATGGATCCGAGTCTAGTTGCATCGTTTGACTGAACCTAAACTGGAAATAAAAAAAATTAAAACAGATAAGTTTTTCTTTTTCGTAGGAATTTCAACTTTACAGACAACACTTATTTCTATAATAACACTTGCTAAAACTAATGCAATGTACAAAAATATCTTACATTTAATTGAGCAAATATAGGTGCAAATGGAACAATTTCTTAATATCTACAAGATTCTCCACCAATCCGCACTGGGCCCGCGTGGTGGATTATGGCCCACTCCCTCTCACACAGAGGAGGCCTGTGTCCCAGCAGTGGGAACATTATAGGCTGATGATGATGACAAGATTCTCACATTTTAGTTCTATACAATACTTATCCCGCCTACTAATGTAGGTAGGCATCGTATTTTATTTAGGTCTTGTAAGGAGATCTATACCAATAATAATCTAAAATGTATCGACATAGTAACGTAAACAAATGCAAAGCCGTTGCAGTCTACCGTTGCGGTCACAATTTTGCCTTTATATTAAAACACAAAACATCAATTGGTTCACCTGTTTTACTCATCTTTCACTTCTTCAACTCAATCCGTGGTACCACAAAAACTTTTAAACGTCTGTTGAACACTTGTCTAAAAAAACGCAGATTATAACGTTGAAATAAGGTCCGTTTTGCAGTCACACTTTTTTAGACAAGTGTTCAACAGATGTTTAAGTTTTTGTAGTAAGTCTGTAATGTTTTTAGTTGTTATTTATAATCAATTCCGTACTCAATAGTTTCATCATCATAATATTAATTATTAGCCATAGGATATTGAACATAGACTTTCAGTCATCATCAGATCGTCTGTCCACCTTGTGGGTGGACTTACGGGTGGTTTATTGTAAATAGTTAAAATGTTATATTTTATAGAACATTCAAATAACAACCGTCTATGCCCTACGGTTTCTATTTCCGAAAGGAAACATTATTTCGTTATTTACTATTAAATGATTTCATTTAGATACTACCAGATCATCATCTAACTAAACTGTCTATCTACATTTGGAATCAATTTGTTAACTTATAGACTAATTAATAGTGTAACATTTCTAAACCTATGTTTTTGTGTTTTAAACACAAGTCATACTCGTATAAAACAATTACAAGTACTTACAAAGTAATGAATATTGAGCCAATAATTATGTTCCTTCAGTCTTGTTTTTGAGCTTCAAATATATTTATATTTACAATCACACTTTTCAAACATTACCATTTCAAAAACTTCTACCAAACCGTAAGGCCGAGACTCCACCAAAGCTGTGCGAGTCGAGACGTGTTTTTAACAACCAATAGAATTGCGTTATTGACACAGCTCCACTCCGCAACCCGTGCCGCAACGCAATTCTATTGGTTGTTCAAAACACATCTCGACTCGCACAGCTTTGGTGGAGTCTCGGCCTAATAGTAATGAAAAGAAAATTGGTAAAAGTCAGTAAAAGTATTAAACGTAAAAAACTGAAGTCTTCAATAAATTGAGCATTCTTTGTAAAGATCTAAAAATTAATAAAACCTTAGTCTTACTGTTTTGTATGGAAATAATACAAAACAAATGTTAGAATACCTATGCTCTAAGCCACCATTTAGAAGATAAAAGTAACAAGAAACAAACACGCTAACAGGATTTCGTCAAAAGAGTCAAAGAAGAAACTAATAACTGCATTAAAACGTCCGAATTTGCCACTAGGCCAGAGCCTTCTATAACAGATTGGAAGCTCTAGATACTTAGGCCCAACGACGATATAATACTAGACTCCGCATGCACGATCTAAGGAACAAAAATTATTCTGTCAACTCGCTGAGGTACTACGTAAGCGAGGGGGATGGGGTACTGCGTTGTGAGTGGCTAACTCAAGGTCTGTTCTGTCTCAACGTATGTTTACGGCTCACAGGATTGGTCGAAATGAGACGAATATAAGACTTTTTTGCCTAATGTGTTGACAGGACGTCGGTTGCCTGTTATTAGGAGTCTAGTATTATATCGTCGTTGCTTAGGCCCATGGAAGACGTAAGAGCGAGCTAATTCAACCCGAAAGTATTTGTAACTCGCCAGGGATATGATGGGTTTCTTTTAACAGCCCCTAGCTTACCACAGGTCCAATCGTGAGACCCAGGGCCAAAATGCCCATTGTAAAAGATGGCTCTGCATTAGACGAACAATTGACAGCATAAGATATTAACACCAAGTAATAAAAGTAGCCAACATTGCCAATAACTCTTACAGTTTCTGCAACCTTGGTACTGTCAGTTTATCCCTAATACATCGCAACGTGGTCAGCTTAGCTGGTGAGCTTGGTACTGTCTGCTCCTGATCAGGCTTCCTCATCGGTCTGGCAGCTGGTATGCAGGTTCGGGGCACGGTTGTGATGTGCGGATGCGTCTTCACGTGCTTCCGAAGAGAGGAGGGATCTGTGTACCTCTTGCCGCAACCGATGGCACCACACGCGTATGGTCTCTGGAAAAACGTTAAAGATTCATAAAGAAATTTATGCGATCAATGTAAAAAGGGTTACTAATAGGTCAACCTATACGGGATTAGTATTGCCTAAAGTCATGCTTTTAGAGATTCTTTCTAGAAAACAACAGAAGTACTGAATCATACACGGGGACCGTAATGGCAGCGTTTCGAATCAGGATTAGCAAGTAAAAATGAGGTGAGCCGGTCACGCTAATAAATCTGCTATGAGCTATCAAGTACCGTTTATTACACCGAATGCAGACACAAATATGCATAAGCCCCCAGACACAGATAATGGTCCACCTTTCATTTAACAGCGCGTGTTCTGTCGCTTGTGAGACATAATGATCTGAGGACTTCGGCAGACAACGGGTAAAAAGATGTAGTTTAGGTATAAATACTACGGAAGGACGATGAAAAACATCAAACGAAGGAGTGCGATTATTAAGGCGAATGTAATGCATTGACGCGACAAGTACGACTAAGGTAACCGTAAATGTGACCTGCATGACATTTATAAGGATAAACTTGCAAAACACATGGGTTATCGCCAACATGTAGACATGGCCGGCCAGAACCCTCATGATAAACAAATAAACAGTAAAAGTCTAGCATGATAATGATTACATTATTGCTACTGCTTATCGTGTTTACAGTTTAGGTTAAGAGCTCAAGTTCAGTACTCTTCCGTTGCGAGGCGAGTAAGATAATTCATTTTTGACGGCCAGTTGATATAATATCAACACTGATGGCCGCGTTCAAGAAGATGCGACTGCAACAATTGTTGCCGCTTCTCCGTGAACGCTCTATACATCACCGAACGTGCGGCCCTTTTTGCTTTCCATTGAACGAAGTCTAAGGTTGTGCAATGGTAGGTACTAAATTAGACGAGTGAAAAATTATTTTCCAAAATTGTTATGAATCAGAATATGGCTTTTTCGGGCCAAGTACGGCTAAGTAGATGTCTTTATTAAGCGCAGAGTGGTATGAAACAAATTCACTCTGCGAAGCAATGTAATTCATCTGCTTGTGGTCGAACCAACGACTACCAACTCATAGGTCGGATCCATACCTCTGCTTTAAAAGACGTGCTTTGAAATGACTTGAACAATTTGTAATACTTACAGCATTGAAATGTGTCCTCTGATGTTTAGCCCTGTCCGAAGAGTTGGAAAAAGCTTTCCTGCAGTGTGGTGCAGGACAGGCGTAAGGACGTTCCCCGGTGTGAGACCTCACGTGAATCTTCAGGTTCTCTAACCGGGAGAATGCCTTGCCACAACCGGGGTGCTAGAAAACATAATGAAAAATAATCTTATTGAAAAAGTGAGGTATTTGATCATAAATACAATCATAGATCACCAGTAAAACTTTGATCATGTTTGCATCAAGGATAATCCACAAACGGCAATCAACAATATACAAACATTTTCGGAAACTGATTAAATAATGTCGGCCTTTAGCTAGGTGAAAATGATAACCACAAAAGTAGAGGTGATACTTACATGGCACCTGTTAGGCTTATGTCCTGAATGCACACGCATGTGTATCAAAAGCTTGTAGCGAGCGTTGAAAGGACGCCGTTCCCGGGCACATTCGCGCCACAAGCAGCTGAACTCGTCTCCTAAACAATATAGTATACTTTCAGAATTCTGCTTTATAAAATCAATCTACCTCTATGCCAGAAGTTAGTAAAAAGTTATCGCCACTGCTGGACTGAGGACTGAAGTCGTTCGATTTCTAGACAGGAAAGTTACTGTGTTGTCCAAAATATTGGATAATCTCAGCAGTTGAAGCTAAGATTTGAGCCCGTTTCTTGAACATAACGGCGGAAAGGTGTGGCTACAGACTGATGCATATCACTGTCTAAGTCTCCGGGCATAACGGGCGTGATGTGAATCGTATTTATACATAAGGGGAAACTAATCACCTTCAACAAGGAATTAAAAGAATTTGGATTAGTGATGACTTGTCGTGTGGCAGTGTTCCAGAATTTAGATCCAGCATTAATAATTATGATGTCATTAGTATTCAAAACAAACGATAACAGATTCTTTATCTTGTTACCAAAGAGGTTATTTTTAACGTTTTAGATTGTTTCTTTGGTTATTTAACATTTATTGTAAATTTACTTAAAAATAAGGTAAATTGACTGTACCTTTATAAGTGTTGACATGGGCTCTCTCAATGTGTTCCACCAACAAGGTTTGATTTGGATATCTTTCGTAACACTGCTCCCATAGACATACTCTTTCACCTAAAAAATTAAAAAAAAAAAAAAAAATTAGTAAATCAAGCAATAATAATTAATAGTTTCAATGTTACCATTAACCACTAATGTTAGAACATACAAACATAAAAGTATGTATTTTAAAATTAAGTGGTGATGTTTTACCTTGGGCCTTATCTTTATCGGTCTTCCTCTGATTTTGAGCTTTGCTCTCAACAGTATTAACATTATTTTCCGTCTCAAATGTTAAACCAAAATCGTCCAAATTAACAAACAAGTCTTCTTCATCAAAGTTTTCAGAGTTTTCATCGTAATAACTTGAACTGTGTACATCACTCTCAACTGATTCTGATACTGATATTTTTCTCTCATTTCTATCAAAACTGAATTCATTACAACTTGTTGGTGTATCGGGCAGTACATATTTCCTTTCTTCTAAATTGTATAGAATATTGTTAGGATAACTGTAGTGTTCTAAACTATTTACAGACCCAACATTTTGTTGAACAGGAGTCACATTGGTGTATTCGGGCATTTGAGCATCTTCAGTAGCATAATTACAATATCGTTTTGAAAACACTGTATCTATTGACGGTAGAAGGTTTTTGTCTGGTGTAGTAGAATTTAAATATTCTTCATTAAAATCTGGTGTAAGTCTACAAGATTCACCATCCTCTCTGCAAAGCTCGTCGATCAGGGATTCGTCGTCTATGTAGTCATTGTTAGCTTCATACATTTTACATTCTTGTGTCTTGTAAGCATCCATTTTGCAATTCTTATCTTCAAAGTCGATGCCATCTAAATCTAAAAGGACTTCCTTAATATTTTGCTCATTGATATTACTATCAATAACTTCGTCTATAATCTCGAAATCGGCTTCGTTAGTGGTAGGGGCACTCCAGTTATCTAATACTTCAAAATCAAAACTTTCTTCTACTCCATACTTAAAATTGTCTACTTTCTTATTTTTGTTGCTATTTTCTAGTTCTAAATTAAATTGTGACATGTAATAAGCGTGTAGATCTGTTACATTGTCGTTTCTATCATTGAACATGTCCTCTTCCTCATAGCAAGGTATGATATCATATTGCGCCATCTTCATAGGTTCATTTACCTACAAAAGTTCAGTAATCTCTATGTAGAGGTGTTGACATGTGGTGTTTACTCGTTACTTTGCGCATGTGGTTTTGCTATTATTATAAAAATAAACTTTCTCTGTGTATGATCACGCGTGGCTCGAGCATCTGCGAATTATAAAATTAATCGTCTCTTTAGAATTATTATTTAGTCTCCACACGTGTTAGTAAGCTGACTTACGGCCTATTATTATTAGAGTTAGGAAGCGTATTGGATGATGCAAAAAGGGCTTTTATTTTTAAATATTGAATGGACATCTTTTGGTTTGAATCACGTTGGAATATTTTTAATTCATGACAGAATCTTTTGATCAATCACAATTTGATTGCCAAATGTTTAATGAAACCTAAAAAAAGCTAGATGATTTGGATAGCCCATTTAGAAATCAAGATAGGTACATGTTAATGATTGTCTGGAATAGGTATACCTACATACATAATTATAAATCCATTATTTAGTAGGTGCATGTTTATTATTATCGAAGTCTGTTTAATTTTTACCCACAATATTGTACAAATGCTAAAAAAATGGATGACTTTGACGCGCTTTAATTTTTGCATTTCAAAAAAGCACGTGGTGCATAAAAATCAATGCATCATGTTTTTATTGCCGAAACAAAATCACATTGCTTAATTCATATTACATCAGACCAATGCAAAGCAAAATAGGAAGAAAAATTCAAGATGTAGCATTTATTTTCAGAAATGGCCTCGAAACGCAGCCGGAATTACTGAAAGTTTGCAAATAGTAACGTGTGTTTTAAAAATATAAATAGATATTGCGATTTCCACTAATTTGTAAAACATAACAACATTACGGCTGCAATCTACGAAGGGTGAGGCAGAGGTGTACCTTTTAGTACACCCTTAGTTCGCCATATTATTAGTTTTGTTTAAGGTGATTGCGTCGATGTAGCCCGCGAAATTCAATTTTTTTTACGTTTTTTGCAATTTGCAGGCCAGTGACATGTTGTAACTTTATAAAAATATGAGTTGCGGTTATAACAAGTATAACTTTATATATAAAAAATATCAAAAAATTCGCTCCATCAGCTCTCACATAGAAAAGGTGCATCGTAGTTAGATTTCGGAGATTTTAACATGATGGCGTAGGCGTATTATCACTGACAGGGTACAAATGGGTTGTTACTGAGAAGTAGAATAAAAGGTTAAAATCGGTTCATAAGCGACGAAGTTATTCGCGAACAAACATAAAAAGCATTATATACGATCGAATTGAGAAACCTTTTAGAAGCTGGTTAAAAAATTAATGAAAAAGTTACCGTTGCAAAAACCCCAATAAAGATTTAATCTTTGCAATCTACTTAGGAATCGTATACACAAGAGTAAAGACAGTAACATTATTTTGTATTTATAAGCAAAAAAGCCGACGGATTTTTAATATCACCTGAAAAGTCTGAAAGAAATGGTTATCTATTACTACCGCTGCCGCCGCCGGCACGCGGCGGGCCGTAGGAGTTGAGCATTTATGCTATGTGCTTTTTTTTTTTTGAAGTGAAAACTTCTTTAGCGGCGTTGTACACTTTTTCTGTAATGGGTAAAAAATTTAAAACTCGCGTCAGGGTCACGTGACCGTCAGGGTCACGTGACCGTCAGGGTCACGTGACCCTGATCGAAAATGAGTAAGACGTCATTCAAATTAAAAATAAAACATAGTAACAAAAAAGTTTTCACTTCTACCGGCACTCCTGGAGTGCAACCTTTTGAAGTGAAAACTTCTTTAGCGGCGTTGTACACTTTTTCTGTAATGGGTAAAAAATTTAAAACTCGCGTCAGGGTCACGTGACCAAAACTCGCGTCAGGGTCACGTGACCCTGATCGAAAATGAGTAAGACGTCATTCAAATTAAAAATAAAACATAGTAACAAAAAAGTTTTCACTTCTACCGGCACTCCTGGAGTGCAACCTTTTTTTTTTTTTTTTGAAGTGAAAACTTCTTTAGCGGCGTTGTACACTTTTTCTGTAATGGGTAAAAAATTTAAAACTCGCGTCAGGGTCACGTGACCGTCAGGGTCACGTGACCGTCAGGGTCACGTGACCCTGATCGAAAATGAGTAAGACGTCATTCAAATTAAAAATAAAACATAGTAACAAAAAAGTTTTCACTTCTACCGGCACTCCTGGAGTGCAACCTTTTTTTTTGTTGGGGTGCTATGACAGGAAGCCTCCACGTGCGCCCGTGGACTGGAGTTCCCTCTCGGATACGTCCGGGGGGAAGACCAGTTTTTCGGGCCGGTGCACCCTGGGATGCGGGCAAAAACTCTTCCTTAGGCACTGTGTGCCTAAGGGGTCTCTTTGCCCGTATGCGAATAGCCTGTCGTGTGGACGCTCCAACGCGTATCCCTCTGATTAGCAGAGGGCACAGCGGTGGAGCGGGCTTGCGGACGGTGAGTTATGGGTAGCTCGCCGTCCGACCAAGGACCAAGCCCGGGTCGGTGGCGCGTCGTGTTTCGCGCCAAATGCCTGCTGGGGTCGCGGGTTTTTTCTTAACCCAGGTTACCGTGGCCCCGGAACGTAAAGGGTATAGGAAGGAACACGGGTGGATTTTAGTCAGTAAGAGTCTGACAGTCCCTTCCGCCCCACCCAGGGCGGGAGAACTCATTTGATGATTTTACCACCTAAAAAAAAAAAAAAAAAAAAAAAAAAAAAAAAAAAAAAAAAAAAAATGTGCTTTTTGTTATGTGCTTTTTGTTATGTATTTTTTGTTATGTGCTCCTTAATACCTAAAGAGTATTTAAAAAAATTCTACAAGCCTCGCAATATTTTATACGTAAAATTTTAACAGCTTAATTACTTTTTTATGATTATTTGTGAATGACATAATTTATCATTGATTAGCACTCTTAGTTTATACGCTTAAGTACTTTTTACCCTTAATTTATCACTTCATAATATTTTAACAATCACCATTGATGGGCATCAGAAAACAAGCAATACCTGTTGGTTATCAAAGTTTGATAGTATTTTATCACATTGCACTGTTTAGTAAACGCTATAGGCTGTGCTGTAGGTATTCATTCATAAATTGAATTGTTTATGCATACCTACCTTAATTTTTATTTAAATATTTGGGTGAGTTTTTGATTATTTTTTTATTGTGTAATAAACCAAATTATACAGGGTGAATTTTTCAACTGGGCGTGGATGGCTATCTTCGAAACTTTGAGGAATATCGAAAAACGTTGAAAGGAGTCTCGAGGCCGATTTTGACGAAAACTAAAACTGCATCATTGGATTTTAGAAAAACCAATAATCCTGGCCAGGAATCGAACCCGCAGATTTTGGAAAAAAAATCACATCCCCTATTATTACACTATTCGATAGTGTTGCTAATAAGGATCAAATTCTGGGAAGAAATGATATACGGCAAACTTAAAGAAATAGCTGATTTTTACGAAATTGCTCTTTTTCCATGTAACTTTACTTCTACAGAGCCATAATTTATTCGAAATTATAAAATTTTATTGTTTTCAATGTTTCACTGGATCGTCTCAACAATCCCACTGTAACCAGTAATACGAAATTATTGAGTTGAACAAAAATAGCATTATTTCAACGAAGAAACGGTTAACTTATGTTTCGAATACAGTCATTGCATTGAAAATTGATCAGTTTTTTAGAAATAATACGTTTTCTTTAAGTTTGCCGTATATGATTACTACCCGGAATTTGATCCTTATTAGCAACACTACCGAAAGGTCTAATAATATAGGGTGTGATTTTTTTCTCCAAAATCAGCGGGTTTGATTCCTGGCCAGGATTATTAATTTTTCTAAAATCCAATGATGCAGTCTTAGTTTTCGTCAAAATCGGCCTCGAGACTCCTTTCAACGTTTTTTGATATTCCTCATAGTTTCGGATATAGCCATCCACGCCCAGTTGAAAAATTCACCCTGTATATTTGTAAAATAAAGATACCTACTCAATTAAATAAAATATATTCTGATTGATTTCATAAAAATAAAAGTAACCTTTTATTAGTCTATTTGATATAATAGCCTCTTACCAGAGGATGGAAACATCATTAATTATATATTAATTATCGATTAGTAACCATGAAAATGCTTTATTAATATTAGAAAATTAACATTAAAATAAAATAGAAATAAACACACACTAAAATACTCACTTAACAAAAACAAAACGGCGAAATTCAAAAACACAAACTTCACAATTTTGGCGCGAACTATCAAAGTGACACATAACCTAACTTTTTAAGTGCGCAGAGCACACAAGTGAACCACTCCAGGACATTGACGGGAATAGTTCAGGAGCTAACGGGATCGTGTAAAAACTCCTTACTGAAACTATAAGACGCCATGGATGTGGTAAACTATGGAAGGACACGTGTGACGCGGATGTGTGAAAAGAGTAGCGCGTTTGTTTCAACTTATTATGCAAGTTTTTTATTTTAGATTTGCCTTCTACGCTTCATAAAAAAATTTGTTCTACTTTTCAATTAGCAGTCGACTTCCGGATCAGTAATTTTCCTTGAATTTTTCCTTAGTTTATTTTTAAACCTGAACTAAAGAAAATTACGTCAATATTTCACTAGTTAATTACCTAGTGAAAAGGACACCTTCTTTTCAAATAATTATATTGAATTCCTAAAAGTAAAACGTTTCTGAATCATTAATATTGTTGTTTTTATTTACTTATCGGATATTCTGACACAGCTAAGGAGATTCCAATACTCAGCAATGAATTGTAATAGGCTAACTTTATTAAATTAACCCAATCAAGATTCAATTCACAAAAGATGTGACCTTAATAATATTAGATTTAAACAAACTTTACACCATCTAGTAGCTCTAGTTCAAAGTAACAACATGTGCTTTCAAAATACCAGCTTAATTTTCTGTCCAACCCTGCTGAAAATACTCGTATCATAATTATGAACATTCTTATTTCTGAGAGATTAGGATTCAAAATCGTTAAACAAACTGTACATATTCGAGCAAAATAATCTCAAGATGTGTTTTACTGTCTTTGGCGCCAAGAATATTTTATTGATTCAGTTGTCAATACAATATATAATATTTTTAATTGGAAATTATTTTATGAGCGAATTCAACGTTTTTAGCTAAGCAAGAAAGTGGTTACTGAGGCTACCGATGTCAAAAGTCTGTATGGAATCAGATAGAGTCTGTGTAAATCTGGATTAGATTTCTGTGAACTGTAAATCTTAAGGTTGGTGATTCATATCCGGCTCGAAGGACAATGATAAAATTATATGGCAGTTTCAGATGCGAAGAGATAATCAAACTGTATAGAGAAAAAAATATATTATATCTATTTTTTGATCTGAGATATCAACACACGCAATGGCATCTAATGTCTGATTATTTAATTTTGGAAACAGAAAAATAAACTTTTCCTGTTCACGTTGTAAGTGCGAATGGTTACCACGTATTTAGCAAATCATTCTAAGCCTCTTCACATACAAATTTCTAATGGATAATTAAAGAAGAACAAAAAACCCACAAACGTAGAAATTTTGAACACACACAAACCATTTATTTGTATATATTTATTTTAAACTGCACTCATTAAATAATTATATCTTTCCGAAATTGCTCATAAACCCCAAGTAGACGCCTCTTATTAATTTTAATCCCTTGACTCGTAAAATGCTGTGCCAAAAAAAATTAAACTCCTGTAATATGAACACAAATGGGTCGTGATACTTTAAAAAGCTGTCGAAGAGACATAATGACGGCTCTCGTCAAATGTTTTTTTGCCTTGTTGTCGAACAAGTGCATTTTCAAAAGTTTTTGTGTTAGGAAATATTTTCAAAATATTGTATCCAACAATACAATATTTTGAAAATATTTCCTAACACAGATTTTTATAAGTTTGTTTGAAATTGAAGTACCTTAATGTCTAGTACGGGTTTATACCTAATGAAGTCGGTTGAAAATATACCTACTTAAGTTAATCGGTCGAAGTTAATTCGATCGGAAAACCGATCGATGCCAATTTAATTTTGGGGCATTTCAAATTCGAATTTTATTTGAATTCGAATGAATTGATTAATTTAACCCGAAATACTTATTTCACCCAATGTTTCAATAATATAATGGAGACTGATTTTAGCATCTTAATTTTTGCACATTATCGTGCCTATTTAGGCCCACAGCTCATCAAAGATACTGCAGACGTGACCAGCTCGATGGTGGCACGATCTGCAATAGGCCGGGGCACCGTATTGAACGCAAAGGGCAACCGAAAGATCAGGGTGAACTTTTACACAGTAAGAATCTGACAGTCCCTTCCGCTCCACCCTTTGGGCGGGAGGACTTATTTGATAATTTTACACACCAAGAAAAAAAAAATCGGTTGTCTGTTATAGTAAAGTCGGTTTACTGACGATAGTTGAACGTGACAACGTCATAAAAAAATACTGCACTTACGTTGCTATAAACAAACAATTGACACGCCGCCGCCGTTGCTATGGAACGCTACAGAGCGAGATAACGCCGCATGACGTCATCTTTTTTCGTGCGTGCAGCCGGCCATCGAATAAAGGTAAGCGTCCACAGGTCGGCATCGTACGTATCGGACGCATCGGTATCGGCAGCGATCGGATTGCCGACGCGAGTATCAGCAATCGGATTGCCGATGCCACCTTCATCGCGTCCACTGATCGGCATTCCGTATGACGTCATCGGTACTCATCGCATGTAGGCATTGCCGATGAGCCGTCCGTACGATGCGGATCAGTGGACGCAGTTGTATGAGTTTTAATACAAGGCAAACTAAAATCCGTTACGTACGATACGTCCGATACGTGTGATGCGGACCTGTGGACGCTTACCATTATAAGACGTTATCACGTCAAAAAGACATGGCCAGTGCAAATGACGCCACGATCTCCAATGTCATTCTTTGTTCCAATAGACAAACTGGAGGAACTGTTCCACGACGAGAGAATAGTTCTGCTAGACTAAACAAACTCGATCAGTAGCCCACATGAGCTCTGGATGGAGGGAATTGGAAGTCACAAGGACACATCAGTGAGATGAAACAGGCTCACAGTAACAATTGTTTTTCCATTGACAACTTTAATAATATAAAAATATTTATTACTCTCAACACAACCGACGTCAACGCCAACTTTGCATAGGCACCTACCCGACCATGTCATCAAGCAAAGTCACTCACCCCAAACCAAAAACACAAAAAAAAACTAAGAAAAGAAAACATAACTCTTCATTTCATTTGAAAAAAGCAACGGTTTTATCATCAATTCGAATACTACCGTTTAAAAAAAGAAGTGTTGCGTGTAAGTGCGTGTGCGCAGCCTGGTTCGTTTTATTGTCCCTGCAGTTGCCGTGCACGTGTGCGAGATCAACCATTTGTTACAATAATCACTAGCTTTTTGTACAATTATTTTGTTGGAGAAAGACTTTTACTGAGATCTCTGTTTTTGTGGAGGTGGAGATCCTTTTTTATGCTGTAAATCAGTTTGTCGGTAGGTAGGTAAATAATACCTTTTTCTAATAAATAAAAGTCAGATCCAATCTAACGCTACTTCCAAATGTTGCGAAAAATTTTGCTACTGTCGAAGTTAATTATTTTCCTACTGAGATTCTTCGTGCCGTTAACAGGAGAGTATTTATTATACTGCCTCATTTCGCCACTTCCACGGCAGCAGGCTTGCAGATTTTGGAGCACACAGGGTGGGATGCAGGCCGAAGTTGACAGAAAATAGTATGTGCCGCAGGCCTGCAGTTGTACATACGCACCATCCTACACAGTTCCTCAGTTCCAATTTGATCGATGGTAGCTTTTCATTCCCACGTAACTTGGCTTATAGGTGGTTCATGAAAATCTTTTAACCTTTTAACTGAACTTTTAAAACGCCATAAACCGTTTACGTTCATTCACCCCAAAAAATAAATTGCACAGCTATTAATGTGCAACTTAATCGTATTTTTTTTATTTATGTAGCAGGAGCAAACACAACGCTAACCACTA
The DNA here is from genome assembly GCA_954870645.1 of Agrotis clavis. NCBI lineage: Eukaryota > Metazoa > Arthropoda > Insecta > Lepidoptera > Noctuidae > Agrotis > Agrotis clavis. The sequence continues at coordinate 3,638,210 of OX940943.1, forward strand.
GAAGACACCCAGAAGGAGCTAGAACTCCTGCGCATCGACAGAGCACTGTATTTTGTATTGTTTGCCGCTGGACTCCAACAGAATGGTGGTGGTCACGAGCCATGTGACTTTGGTGAGGTTTACCACCGTAATTGGGATCTCTCAGTGGTCGCCGCACTAAGTGAATCATTTAAGTCTAGAGTCCATTCACTCAACAAAGGCCTCCCCTTTCTTTTACCACACTCCTCGGTCCTCATCCATCTGAACCCTCAATTTTGATGACAATGTCAACCCAACGTGCATTTAAACGGCACTGGTTTCATGCAGTTCGTGAAAAGTATAATGCATTTGTCAAACTGAAAAGCGTGCCGAAGCGTTTTTGTTTGTAATGTATGGAATTGTTTGAAGCCTGTCACATAGACTATCGGACCGCTTTCGCTTTTTTATATGACAGGATTCGGATCGCATTCTCTTCGCCCTATCTGTTTGACAATGTGTAAAGTACTATGGATAGAAAGACGTTAAAATAGGAGCTCCGCATAATCATTTTAGAAGACATTTTATTAAATAAACGGTTTTTTATGAAAGTTTCCCTAATTTACTCACATGGCAAATTGTTTAAAGTCCATGACCCATATTCATGGCATTACTAATTACAGTGAAATAATAGCTGTAATAAGAAGCTAATGTACAACCAAATCTATGATTAATTGTATGTTTATATCTCTTCAGCACGTCGTTCTATCTAGGACAAGAAATGCTTACACTTGTTACAGGACTGAGCTTCTCAAAGTTGTCTTAAAGCAGCCATTGTTGTTTCTATTTATTTAGCTTTTGGTATCATTTTTTTTTTCATCTATATTTCCTACAAGAAACATTTTATTTTATTTTAATTCAACGATAGGTTCGCGATTGACCACTATCTCGCCTGATGGTAAGCGATGTGGTCGACGATGAAGCACGTTTGCCTAGAAGTAACCTGTTCACTCTTGACTTGAAGACCCCAAGGTTATAGCTGTCAGGGAACATTGGCATCGGAAGCAGGATCCATGTTACCGATGCGATGGTCAGAGCTACAGGGAATGTAAAATCGACAAGGTGAATCATAACCCATTTTGACAATAAATTGTTTGAATCCGTCAAATTGACTAAGATCAAAGTCGTTGTCATGGATATGTATGTTTACGCAAATGCGGACCTAATGGGGATGGCAACTGGGGAACTAATGGCGCTAGTTTAGCTTGTTCCAAGCATCGTCATTGGTTCAAATCAGTTCAAATCTTAAAGGTACTTCAAAATAGTACTACGTCATTGGTCGGATTACGACTAAGCTATGGTGGCGCCATCTACAATATCTTTGCGTTGCCAACCCCATTGTATTTGAATGTCTGTAAGAAAATAAGCTTATGGTGGATCATGATTCAACTTGGTCGATTGTACATCATGTATGTTACTCTAGTAAAAAGTTTTTTTGCGATATATTCGACCACTATCTTGCCTGGATGGTAAGTGATGAGATGAGGTCTACATAAATATGACCAATGACCATATTTGTACATAATTATCGATGTAATAGATGAGTTAAGTGTAGTTTCTAGTTTTTACACCTAGGACGATCTGTTTGTGGCACTGAGCGATAATTACATAATTAGGTAAGAAATATAATTTCTATATTATTTATTGTGTTATATTTAACTGTTACAAAATCATAAGCACACATATTATCGAGGCTCCTCATTTTTTCCGTTGCATTCACTTTATACAGCGAGCGTTTCGAGAAATCAACAGTAATTAATTAATTAACTCGTAATTCAGTAAATCATTATCTATTTTTAGAGAAAGTAAAACAAATAATGTTGAGATCCATTGATCATCGCGGTGGTACACCAAATTAACACACTCGTGCGCATCTGGGGAGATTAACTGCGGCCCGCGAGACTTCATAACCATCAGGAAATAAAAAAAGCTATTGCATAGCATTTTGTATCAACTTATCAATTATGCAGTATTGCTTTTTCTTTGATATTAATTCAAGTTACATTTTAAAATATTTCTTTAAAAAAAATATATATATATTATTATGGTTTTATTATTATTATTATATTAATAAATTAATAATTAATTAATTTTAATAATTAATAACTAATTTAATAAATTAATATATTAGCGTGAGGTTTTTTCGTTACGGAATTTCTGGATTCGGTCCCCGCGCTCAAGGCCCGCGATAGAAGCTATGCAATAGCTTAAAAAGAATATTTACTTGCGTGGCTTTTTAACTAAATCTCTTAATATAAATTCCCGTGTAAAATCCACTTAGTTAAACGGACGAAGGCTTCTACGAGTATTAGGCTGTAGATCAATCTACATGGCTTTTGGAAACATGATCTATTTTCATTACACATTCATAATTATTATGTACAAGGTCGGATCCGGGCTGGATCCGCCCTTAACCGCCTGTTACAGATGGTTCTTTCAGGTTCACAAAGCAGTTCAACCTCTAGAAGCTGAACGGCAGGCCCAGGGCTAGTGGAAACCTATTTTTCGTACTATTATTTTCTGATTAAATTCGTTGCAGGAGCCAAGACAGGTAAATTCGTTCTCCGGGTCACATCGAGCTTCATTGTCTCTTTTCTTTTCTGGTGGTTGCCACTGTTGATTCTGAATTTCAGGAGTTGCAGTGGTTTGGGAATATAGAGGTGGCCCAAAAAAAAGAAGCCTAGAACTTGCATAGAATCTTGTAGCAGCTGTATTTTACAATGAAGCTTATATCGTGGAAAGTTAAATTACGAGTAACTTTTTCTTCTCTTCGCAGCCCCCGGTTGGTAACCCGGGTGATAGGTACAAAAGTAAGCACGCGCACATGTGGCCTTACAGAAATAAACACAATACTTACACTTAGTAGTAATTGTGCCACACGCCTGTTTCGGCGCACGGACAAAAAGACAACACCATTTTTTATATAAATAATCTCTCTTTGAAAAATCCGTAGATAAGTCGGGCATTTTGTTTATTTTACTTTGGTTAGATAAATTATAAGTAATGGTAAAAGGGTTTGGTTAATAACGTGGGTTTTATCGAAACTCATTGGTTGGTTTTCGTCAAACTTGATTTGTTGGCATCTCATGGTGTATTTTATCTTGTTAACTGTGTGGTCTATTGTTCAAGAGGCTAAGTCTACAATTTGCCTATAACAGCTGAAAAAAAACACGTTTATAGACCAACTGTGGATTCAGGCATCTTGAGACAACTGACTACCTCTCAGTAGTGCTGATGAAACTTCTGCTTTTTCTTTTACGTAATCAATCAATTTAAAAAAAGAAGTGTGCCTACTTCATTTTTAAAATTGATTGGTTATTCCTCAATCTAGCTCAGGGGCAAAGAATGAGGCCCAAGATCAACTGAACAAAATCACCACCGTGTGTATTGCCATTGCTATTAATATTGTAGGAACAAACTTCACAAGAACATGAAACAATTTTTGTTCAAAAGAAAATACAACAATCTTTCAGGAAAATCGCTTGTGTGATTGCATAATCATAACATAGATGTATACCTATGCGTTTCCAACAAAAACGGTGAATTTGCTGGCATTTATTGAAGAGCTCCGTTGGCTATCTCTAAAATTCACCATTTCGAAATAAAACTTAAGCAATAAAAAAAGATATGACGAATAAGAAAATTAACTTCTAAATTGATAAGCTCTTCCTTTTTATGCAGACGACGGTTAAAACAGTAGTGGGTGTTGCTAACGGCAAAAATATGGCAAACCCATATTTTTGCCTTTAGCGGTCCACTATTCAACTCCAATCCTGTTATTTTCATCGATTTCTAGAAAAACAAGTCTTATACCTAAGTTTCTAAGAATCATATCAACCAAACAACGCTGTGCAGTTTTAAAATAGTACAGACTCACGCCCAAAACATTTCCACTCTAGGAAATCTATAAACAAAACTGACGCAACCTGAAAAAAAAAGTTTCTCACGTGTTTCGAGTGACAACACCAAATCATAGCCACATGCACCATCATTACTCATCCCTTTAACAAAAAAAAAACATCGAAATAACACTAAAAACCCGAAAAATACTAAATTAACCCCTAACTTTCCATTTCGAATTGAAATGACATTTTTTGTAAAAGAAAAAACGCGCTCATCATAATTTTAACCCATTCGTAGACATGTGCACAAAAAAGGAGTTTTTTTTTTCTTTCTTAAAGTTCAGTAACCAGATATGGATTAAAACTACAGTTATTTTAGATTTTTTGTCGGTTCACTAGTTTTTAGGCGCGTACAACTCCAGTTATAATTAAGAGCCACATGTCACACTAGTGTTGTGCAGATGTCGACGTGACACCAAAGTACCGATCATAAGCATAGGTCGGAATGGGGATGGCAACTCAAAGCTAATCGTAGATGGCGCTGCGATAGTTGGTCCCCACGTCTACCTTGTACAAAAAAACAAACAAGATTATTTGTTATAAAAATTGAGTATAAATACAAAACAAATATGGAAAATTATTCGTCCATGCAAGTACTATATACTAAAAGAAGAATTAAGACGCCGCGGCGCATCTACAAGAGAAAAAAAGTGATTTAATTGAGTGGTTATACATTTGATTTTACCGTAATAAATCCACAATTACTTGTAGTTGAGGTTTCAATTTTTGAGTTTAGGTATGTTTTACCTGTCCTCTCCTTTATCAAGAATATAATGCTGCTTTTGACTTTCTATTTTGATAAAATATCATAATGTTTTAAGTCAGTAATTTTAACCTTTTTTTCTATTTAGATTCGAGAAATATCACAATATATTTAATTTCTTAACACCACAACTATTACAAAACTCGTTCCAGGTGATAATTCTTCGATTTTCGAGCGATGCAATACTGGTACATAACCTCCAAAAGAAAAGTAGATATTATTTTGAAAAGTGTATTCCATCATTTTTACAGCTTATTACACAACATCTAGTCATTTTACATCAATAAATGTTTTTTTTTCTGAAAATTCCTTTGATTTTACAGTTCTTTGGGGACCAAACTGTCATTTTCACTTTGACACTTGCCTTCCCCATTAGGTAGAGTTATTCAAATATTCATGTACTTCATAATATAAACTGATTTCATAGGTACAGCGTTTTATTAAATAAAAAAAGTTATTTACTTTTACACAATTTATTTGTGTAATCTATCTCTGATGTTTTTATTCGTATTATATATGTATTTGTAATAATGATTTCCACACGAGATTGTATATTAGAAATCCCTGGAAGATCCATAAATTAATATCAACATTACGATGCAAATACCAAAATAACTCTACCTAATTCCGACCTCTGATCATAAGTCTTATTCTAGGCACACATACTGAATTTTAATCGCGAGAATAAAATTCGTAATGCGTTCTTGGCCTTAGCGGTTTTGGTAGAATTATTTCATCTATCCAGAACTGTTGGTGTTTTAAGTATGTTTCTAGTTTAACAGTTGTAATTCATTCCAAATTGCGTTTTCAAAGTTGTTACCACCTTACACTGGTTGAAGTAGCTGTTATGGATGACAAGGACTGCAAATAACATAAGTTGCTTTCTTCACACCCTCAAAAAGGACGCGGATTTGTTGCAGGGTCGGTATACCTCTGGTGTTGCATGTGTGACCGCTTTCACCCAGGGCGGGCTGAATGCTTTTTTGTCACTTTTTTTGGTACAAAATGGCTAAAAGAATAGCTCATCTAAATTATCCCTAAATAAATATTATTCACTTTCACTTCCTTCTAGAAATGCTGAGCAGCGGTATTTTGAACCTTATACATGACAATAATGAAGCTCTTGTAGGAAACGCGTTCATGGCAGGTCAAAAGCAAGTTGGAAAAAAGCTTTCACCGTATATTGACCTCCTATAAATTTATAAATGTATGGTACTCGTATAACCTAAGATTCGTATATTTTGGAAGCTTTTAATAAAAACTTTAAAAAATTCTATCGACATCTCCGTCTTGGCCACATCCCTAGTGCACTTGTTTCGTATCATAAATCAAGCGAGCTCGCGCTTGCGACGTATCGATTATATTACACACCACATTTCAGTAATAGTTTTATTCTGTTTATCTCTGTTTTTCAACGTGTGCTGTGTCGCCTTTTGATGTTGAAAAAAATATGTTTTACACAAAGTTGTAAGGTTTCTATTCGCCATACTTACTTAAATCACAATATGAATTTACAAAAATCCTTTTTATTTATGCGTTATTTTTTTGTATGAACATGGACATGGCGAAAGGGTACCTATCATCTTAGGATCGTAGCAGATGCAATTTTGTAGTTTCTGCATCTGCCTTGTAAATGTAGGATATTTTTTGACAATATTTGATAGGATAAAATGATTTGGCAAAATAGTCAACCAAATGATTGTTTTAATATTTTTTTTTAAACCAAATATATTGCCCCACACTATTATGTTATTGAGCTTTGAAAAGTAATAGCGACGATACAAGCTAGATTTATGTCTATTCTATTATCTTGTTAATTACCAGACTAGTGATGGGTTTTTATCCGGATAAATACTCAAAATGAGTAAATACTCAATAAATTTCCATTTTTACTCGAGTTTTTATCCAAAACAGTGGATAAATACTATTTACAGTTTATGTTACATTTGTTCATCGTAAATGTTATTTTACAAGAAAAATTATTGAAATACATGAAAATCTGATAACATAGATTCGTAAAGTACTTTTTTAATCACTTTAATAATAACTATTACTAAAAGCGTTAGAAAAAGTGGGAAATATTCAAGTTTTTCCAAATACGTTGTTTTTTTTTTCATATTTCCAATCAAAACCTCAATTGAATAATACATAATTATTTTCATTTTCTAATTAATTATAAAGTAGAACTGATGCGGACGCGCGACCGTACATTTTTGTCTGATCAAATCTAACCGAGTATATCTGAGTGTATCCGTCAGACTGACTCCGATTCTGATCCTAGTTCCGAGTATGACTGAGTCTTACCGAGTCTTACGAAGTCTTAACGAGCATGACTTCGAGTCCGACCAAGTCTTATAGTCTTACGGTGTCGAGTACGATTTCGAGTCTGACCGAGTCTGATCGATTCTTACTGAGTCTGACCGAGTCTTACGGAGTCTTAACGAGTATGATATCGAGTCTGACCGAGTTTTCCTAAGTCTGACCGAGTCTTACCAAGTCTGACCGAGTCTGACTCCGAGTCAGACTGAGTCTAACCGATTCTTACTGAGTCTTACCGAGTCTGACCGTTTCTTACCGAGTCAGACCGTGTCTTATCGAGTCTTACGGAGTCCTAACGAGTATGATTCCGAGTCTGACCGAGTCTTACCAAGTCTGACTCCGAGTCTGATCGATTCTTACTGAGTCTTACCGAGTTTGACCGAGTCTTACCGAGTCAGACCATGTCTTATCGAGTATTACGGAGTCTTAACGAGTATGATTCCCAGTCTGACCGAGTCTTACCAAGTCTGACTCCGAGTCTGAATGAGTCTGACCGATTCTTACTGATTCTTACCGAGTCTGACAGAGTCTTGCCGAGTCTGCCCGAGTCAGACCGTGTCTTATCGAGTCTTACGGAGTCTTAACGAGTATGATTCTGAGTCCGACCGAGTCTTACCAAGACTGACCGAGTCTTACCAAGACTGACCGAGTCTTACCAAGTCTGACCGAGTCTTACCAAGTCTAACCGAGTCTTACCAAGTCTGACCGAGTCTTACCAAGTCTGATCGAGTCTGATTCTTACCGAGCCTGACAGTGTCTTACCGAGTCTTACGGAGTCTTAACGAGTATGATTCCGAGTCTGACCGAGTCCTACCAAGACTAACTGAATCTGATTCCGAGTCTGATTGAGTCTTACCATATGTCAGAATCTTACCAAGTCTTACCGAGTCTGACCGAGTATGGCTGAGTCTAACCAAGTCTTATCGAGTCTTACTGAGTCTAACCGTACTCGACACCGAGTCTTACTACGAGATTTGACTTGAATCTACTTGTTTCAAATTACGAGTAAACGGTTTCCTTTAAAAAACATGACAACAAAACTTGTTTTCAACCCTTACCTAACATAGGGCTTTGGCCTTATTGACGTCATCTCAAGGCCTAATTGCTGGATCTGTGGCAGGACCTGTTCATTTGTTCAACCCCTGTTCATTTGTTATCAGTAGTGACTAGTCACGGTACGTCCTCTTCGAAGAAAGAAAACCTATTTATTTTACAGTTATAACATGTCATCGGCGTAGTAGACAACGCCGATACCATGGAGGATTGTACCACGAAGCCCACGGTCAAGCAGAAACAGTGTGCCAGGTTCCGATGGCGACGGTGCACCGGAGATGGTTGGAATTCGAAACTTTGTAACAGCGGAGCGCTTCCTTAATTTAACTCTAGGGCAAAGCCTGGAAGACGTTCGTCATGACGAGAGACGCTGCCAAGATGTTCTCACCCCGATTGCTTCCTTCGCCCTTTTTTAACGTGGATAAACCGGCAAATGAGTCGCCCAGACTTGTACTGGCTAAAAGTCACGGTGTTTCTTTACTAGCCATTTACGTTTCAGGGTCACGGTTACCTGTTTTGACAGTCTCGCGACCCCAACAGGCGTTTGTCCCTCTATGAGGGCCTTGTCAGTCAGTCAAATCCCTCACATACACTTTTTGCAGAAGCCAAACAGGATATCCGCAGATCCAAGATACGCAGACGAGATAAACGGCATAGAAATAGAGGCCGAGTTAGAATGCAGTGAGAAACACATTGCTTCTCCTTCACTGGAGAGACTTCTGAGACCTAATAATCGGTAATGTAATTTTTGGAAAGCCCAAATGACAATCCTTGTCATTGAATTTGAAAAAATAACCATTCCATTCGCAAAAAATATAAATATCCATCATTTTGAGTAAATATCCGATAAAAACGAGAAAATACGAGTATTTACTCATTTCGGATAAATACTCGAGTATTTATCATCTGAGTATTTACTCTCCGCCCATCACTATACCAGACTATCTATAGTCTCGTGCATGACCTCATAACCAGGAAGCTTGTCATTCGCCATTTCAACTTGAATGAATGGTTAACAGGCTAATGACCTATATAGGCAATTAGCACAGTTTTTTTAAACTGCAGAGCTGTTACTAACTGACGCTGAAAAAAAAGAAATTAACAGGTTGACTTAGCTATACTTTTAGGGTGTACTAAATAATTTACGGAAAGCGTCTCTCCTTTTGTAGAGCAGTGGTGGCCCAGTGGTATCGGCCCCGACTTACGAGTTGTAGGTCGTGGGAACCCAGCCTGGCGCATTACTTTGTGTAATTTATTTCATCACCAGTGCGGGAATCGAACAAGCAACACGCAGCGCAGCAGTCAATCGCGACTGCGCCAACCGTGCTGTCATCATCATCATCAGCCTGCATTCCTCCATTCACTGCTGGAAATAGGTCTTTCCCAATGTACGCCACTGAGACTGTTCTTGAGCTTTCCTCATCCAGTCTCTGTTAGCTGCCTTTTGCAGGTTGTCGCTCTGTTATCATCATCATCAAAGCTTATACTTCTTATCTCACGCAGAGAAATGTCTGGCTACCTCTACGAGAACTTCTGGTTGCAACCGTGACAGCAATATATTGACTTTACAACATTTCTAGTAATAAATACTAAGTAAGTAGTAGTGATAACAAGGACTTAGTATTTATTACTAGAAATGTTGTAAAGTTAACGAGTGAGTATTGCTGTCACGGTTGCAACCAGAAGTTCTCGTGTACATTTCTCTGCGTGCAATATTGCTGAGATGGATGGGTGTTTGTTACTCTTTCACAAGAAAACTACTGAACGGATTTGGATGACATTTGGTACAAAAATAGTTTATAACCTGGATCAACACTTAGAATAGTTTTTATCCCGATTTTATTTTTCCATGTGACGTTTCTCGAGTCATGTAATCATCAAACATTTTTAAAAGATATCGTGAACTAATCAACATCCATAACTAGCTATCAAACATCAATTTATGATATCGTTAAGAGTGCAGCGGATACGTCGCTCGACGGATACGAGAGCTCATTTATTTTTACATAATATTAATTATAGCGGTCCTTGCACGTCTGCTCGACAAATGTGACGGTACTGACTCATGATACGGCTAGGTACCATACCTAAGGATGCAGATCTGTAGGCATTTCTTTACCACATATGGCATGAAACAGGAAGCAAAACATTGTTTGTTTGATGTTATATTATGTTATGAATCCGTTAGTGTGCAAATGGTGTTCAAATAAGTGAGTTTTTAACTTCCTTATAATCACTTGAATCAGTCATTTACTGAATTCTCTTAAAATTAGTGAAAAAATATGAGTACATAATTAACTCACGTCTTCTTCCCATGGGGGTAGGCAGAAAATGAGCAAATATGAGTAACTGTATGAAAATTTTTATGTAATGTAAATTCATACATTTTATTTCATTTCCGGCCAGTATCTGACAGGCCAAGAAAATAGAAAGTGTCGAAATTGTCGATCTATCATCATCACCATCCATCGTAGGCCTCTTCTTTGCTTTTGGACTCGATGGAAGCCAAGAGCACACTAACAAAACGTGTAAAAAATAGCTTTGATGAAAAATATGAATGAGCATGGGCCGAAAAAAATGAGTTGAAAGTGAGTGAGTTCTTTTCTCGGTCCTAGATCCTAGGTTGAAATAAAAACAAAGGTTTCCCAAAAATAAAACACTTCATAATTGTAATGATTTCGTTTAATACAACACTAAGTAAGTATAATTTACAATGATCAATAAAGTATTCGTGTTGGCTCGAGCGCAGGCTTCACTGAACATAACCACTTTTTCTGCAGAACAAGCTACGTAAAACGGAACGCAAATAAGAGGCGATTCACACTACACCGCCCGAATCCGCAACGATCGCATTCGATCCCGTACGAATATTTACGAACACATCGACGCCAACTTAATAATTCTACAATAGCAAAATAAAAAAAATACAATTCGTAAACGGTGTAGTGGGAAACTTCAAAATTCTTTTAAATAACCACGCACTGATCGCAAAACAATAATAATAAAAAAATAATGTCATAAATTATAATTTTTCTCAATTCCAAAATCAGGTTCAATGTTTTCGTGCATAACAATGGATTTACAACAAGATACGTAACTATTGTACTTAACTGTTAGGGTCGGTTCACACGTATTCGTTTAGAGACATACAATGTGCTAGATGGACAAAATATACGCGAGTAATTCAAGATTGCTCAAATTACAGAAAAATCGGTCAGCAAATATCCTCAAAATTACGACAGATAACATTAAGTAGACGTATGAAGAAAATAGTAAGTAGGTATATCTACTGGCTACGGTTTGTGACGAACGCGTGTGAAAGTACCTATCTACATGCGGTCAGGTCACGGTAAATATAAAATTTGGAATAAAAGTTCAAGCGGCGGGAATCATGCTAGGTATATAGGCGGATGAAAACTGCTAACAAGTATACATACATCTTTTATTTATTTCTACCTTTTTTAAATTGAAAAGCATTTTACCATAGCCCAACCGTGACATGACATCGCTATTTTTTTTTGCAAAGTATATGTAAAAACGTGACACACCTACATCGCTATTATTAATGTATACATTTTTTTTTAATCCCAAAGTTATTGCGTAATCGAATATACATTTAACATACTCATTTTACAGCTCTACGTTATAAGTATACATACAATGTGTGATATGGTTATTTTCACCCTTTCCGATATTTATCGAAAAAGTAACAAAAACGCAACATAATACGCACTTAACATTATATTATAGTAAATGCAAAATCGAAAAATGCACGAATAACCAAGTTTTTAACCAAACAAATAAACGATTATCAGAATACAGTGATTTTTTACTACTAATATTATTTCTTCTAATTTTTTTTCTCTACAACATGAACGATTTAATATGCAATAGTTAAGTGAGGTTTACACCCGTCTAAATTTTTTACCATATTTTTTTTCAAAAAGATTTATTTTTACAATTCATGATAAATATTTACATTCTAATCTTACGCTAAAAACAATTCCTTGGAATAATAAAGTAATAGAAAAATGGTACCATCAAAAATCATGGCACGCCATCCAAAATAAAAATTACATGTTTTTATCAGATCAATAATCACAAAAAAAAATTAAAAATAAAGCGGACTCTGTAGTTTTGAAAAATAAATGTAAATTTTCTGAGATCTTTTTCGTATTTCTGCAGCACAAAATGTTGACACAACTGAAACGCTTGGCGTATAATTAAGCTTATTTTAACATACCAATAGTTACTACTTATTGTTCTTATTACTTGTATATTACAAATAATGATTAAATATTTTATTTAAATATTGATATGGACCTTTTAAGGTTATTTATCGTTGAATTCAATGATTATTTGCGTAATCCGTTCCGTCTAAAATCTTCCTAACACTTATACGCTATAAATATTTCTAACAAGTATAACTACCTCAGCTACCAAACCTAAGGAAAAACTAAATTTAAAAAAAAAAACGTAAAACCTATAATACTTCAAAACCCCGTTAAAACCGGGTCAATTAAAAAATAAAGAAAAAAAAATATTTGGTTAATTCTAACTTACAATTCCTCATTTCGAGATCGTCCATTTTTTATTATAAAAACTTCCAACAGTGAACACATTACACTTTCTAGAACACCATTTCTAATAACTTGAAATAGATCTACACCCGTAATTAATATAGTATTATATACTGTGATAATAAACGCCAAACACTGGAGTGTTGTGTAAACGATTTACACTTAGTTCACATGTACACTTGACACTCACACTGAGCTTTGAATACAGGAGGGTACACTCGATGGTACCTCTCGAAGTCTCGTTGTACTCGATGGTACCTCTCGATGCACTCGTTAATACCTCTGTACTCGGTGGTACCCCTCGATGCATTCGATGGTATCCGTCGATGCGTTCGATGGTACCCTTAGATGCATTCGACGGTACCCCTCTATGCATTCGCTGGTACCCCTCGATGCATTTGATGGTACCCCTCGATGTCCTAATTGCATGCAGCCACAAACTTGCAGTCCCACTTAACATCGCAGATTGCACCACCACCCATACGCGTGGTAGTGGATGGTTTATTTGTCAGATCTCTGTTCGTTGAGGGACAGGTTCTCAGCCTCATCCTTGATGTGAGACATGGAAGGCCGATATCGATCCTCTGGGCGAGGGTAGTCGTCGTAGGGACTAGTCTCTCCAGAACGGTTGCTAGATGACTCCTTGTTTGAGTTTGAGTAGTCTAAAAAGAAGAGAGAAAATTAAGTAATGATGGTAATGATCTTGACTTGTAATATTTTAACTTAATTGAACACGAAGTTCAAGTTTTCTGTGATAAGTATTATAATGTCTAATCTATTTAAGAAATCTTTAAAGTAGATTTACGACAAACATGACATCTTTATAAGAACAGTGGCTTAGTCAGTACAAGTCTGACAGTCCTTCCTGACCCGCCCTGGATGGGAGGTCTAATTTGATGATTTTAAAAACTTCACAATCGTAAACCCTCTCGTCATTGACCTGAGCAACATCCATAAAAAAGACAGTTTCTTGATATCTGTTAATACTACATATTATTTAATAAACATGTAAACACAGAAAGAGCTATATTTTGGCTTAAATGGATCAGTGATAAATCATACCTTTGTTAGAATAATCAGATGCCTGCATCTCATTCTTCAGCGCATAGATGTTGGGCTTAACATCCTGAGCGTCGCTGGTCAGGTCCTCGGCTTTCACGTCGTGAGAGGAGCTGCTACTGCCGTAACCGTTTAGCAAGGGGGGCCGGCTGACAAAGGTGATAATGTTTAGTCAATACATACATCGATAAAGAAGTCATTTCATTTGTAAAAATGGACGTAGAATTTCCAAAATTGTCCAAACTACAAATCTTGCAACATTGGCGCTCATATTTCGCGCATGAAATTATATTTTGTTTTTAACGATAGATGCAAAATAAGACGGTTATTATCTTTTACAATTATCTTCCTGAAATCTTGAGTCAATTTAGAGCAGAATACTGCTACCTGTAATCATCATGCGAGGATGGGTAGTCCTCGGACTGCATCATGTGATCCTCACCGGACATATACGATAGATTGCAATCTTCCATCATGCCCTACAAATAAGAAGACCACCTTTAATGCATTCATTCAATAGAACATCAACAGACTATTATAAATCATGAACTAGCTACACTTCATGTACTCATTAAACCATTACAAAAATCTACTTTTTACTTTAGAAGAAGAAATGTTTTTTACCGTACATTTCAGTGTTTTAACTAGATCACATACATTGTACCATACCTGCAGGTTTCTTTTCAGCGCTTCGCTGTATCCGTGGGGACTGGTCATCATTGGAGGACTTTGAGCTCCCATGAATCTGTGAGGACATATCACTAGTTATAGAAAGAGCAAATAAATAAAAATCATATTTGGCTTTCAAAATAAATTACTGCATTTCTTTTAAAACTTTGATTCTAATGAATTCATAATATTAAATGGAACTGATCATTTTTAAAAACAAAATTAATAAAAAATCATACCCCGGCCATTTCAGACCTCTTCCAAATCAACTCATAACCATTTACACTATTTATAGTGAATTCTGTGTTGTGTTTATCTTGTGGAGTGTATAATTTTGAATTAAAGTCCAATTTATATGAAAAGTGTCTCAGTGAGTGTGTGAATGTGTATGAAAGAGAAAGATAAATAGAATATAAAATAGAAAAATGGAAAAAAGGCAAGCTTATCGAAAATATGTTAGAAAAAACTTATCTATCATGCGACAAAAATGCACGGGCAAAGCATAAGAAGCGGTACACTTACCTGGGGAATTACATGCACAAATGTTAAAGATTGGGAATAGTAAAAGATTAAAATATAATATTTAATCTTACTTGGGTATCCAACGACGATCCTTTACAATAATTTGTATTAGATGCAATACATGCAAGTCTTTGTAAAAATAAACATTGTTTATAATCATCGATATAGCTCCGGAGTTTCACCAAATGTAAATTAAAATATTCCATGTAATTACATTAGCAAAATATGATATAAGCTAATTTATTAAACAAGTTATTTGTTTTATGTGATGTTAAAAACTATTGCAAAACAATCGGCTATAGCTTCGCACTCTAGGAGTCTATAATACTTGTGTGTGCTTCCATTTTTTATATGGACGATATCATTGTTTTACTGCAAAAAAGTTACAAAACGGATGTTCACGAAAAGCTTTGTTACTTCTAAAAATCTATAATAAAAAAATGGAAGCACACACAGTGTTCATAATCCGCTATTATAAACACGTGTCTAGTTACAGACTAACATGACATGTTGAATTAATCTAAGCTTACACGGTGAACACTTTACAATAATGGTCAGAAACATCAAATCTAGTGTGTCTACCGAGAATTATCCCTTTCACTGTAATATCTTGATAATTCTCGGCTTCTGTATTGTCACATACATTTACGCTATGTGGACGCGATCGTCCAACGACTCACGTTTTTATATAGAAAGACCTCATTTTATCACATTTTCGTTATTTAGAATCAAATGAATAAGTCGACATGTATCTGGTCAGAAGTTTGTGTAACTAAAGGAACAATCTTATGACATCTAAGTATATGTCCTTAATCAGCTTTTTGTGTCGATATTCATAATTTAAAATTATCTATAATAAAGACTAGAACAACATCTTTACCTTCACGATTAAAATTATGAACATCTGCTACTTTGTAAGGTACTAGTAATTATTTAGTAACATTATGAATATCATAAAAAGCCAGACTAAGTAGATTCGTTGGACGGTCGCTTGTGTGTCGCGGCGCCCTTACTGTGGCGGGTTGTGCGCGGGCGCGGCTGCCGCGGGCTCGTACTTGCGCGGCCGCCCTCGTGACAGATGTCGTCTCTTCACGAACTCCGCGTCGTCCACCATCCAGAACGAGCCGAAGTCATCCTCGTAGCGCACGAAACATTTGTGCAGAGACAGGTTGGTCCGGATAGCGTTCTATAATTGCATCGCCGTTTAATAACTATCACAGTTACTCAAAAATCTCGAATCATCTTAATATTAATGCTTGTGCTCTCATCGTTAAGAATCTGACTAATAAATTTCCAAAATTGACAATGAAAGCACAATCAGATCGTCGTGGAATGGAACACCGTACCATGCAGGATATGATAGCCCCGGAAACCCTGAAGGATGGATAGGAAAGGAGATTAATAGGCAAGCGAGAAAACGTTAGTCACCGTTGTGCCGAAACCCACGTACACACACATAAATCCTAAATACAGAAAAATTACATGACCTCCACAAATTGGTGACGTTATAACTGACAAGCTGTAAGTTATAATGCCACTCACAATGATCAAGAGCCCACTACACAAATAATTACAGATTCAAATCTGAAACGAGATGAAAACGTTTATTTACACAATAAGAGTTAGATACATCACTAGGTTAGATAGAAAATATTTAAGAGAAGATTAAAATGTACCGAAAACTGTGTAGTATATGTCATGTGCAGTGATTGGCTCTGTTCAAGATAGTTTTTGGGCATTTGGAGTCACTTCTTTGGCCCTGAAGCAATTTAGCTTTGGCTGCATTGAATGTCCTTCGTTAAATGTATTAGCTTCTTTTGCTTTTGTTGACTCTTGATAGAAAAACAAAGGATTTGTAATTTCAACTTTGAAGTTTGATTAATGTCTTGAATAAATGATAAATCCCTTAAGATATCACGATCCCAAGAATCCCATGTATGGGTGTAAGTCCTCTATTACTTTTGTGTTACCTGGATACTTATATTTTAATGCTTTTCATGATATTTGAAGAGTAACTATGTACTCTAATGTTCAATGTTAAGTTTAACATTTTTAGATTTTCTCTTTCAATGTTGGTTATTTTATGAAGTCCACGTGGAGTCTTCAAGTGTGAATTAGTTTCTGTTTTGCTCTGTTGCATGTTTGTTTGCTTTGTTGTTTGTGGTGTTGTTTATGTCTTCATTATTGTTTTTGTTAGTAATAATCATAATTATTATAGTGTTGTTATGTTTTTGGTAGATTGTGTGAATTTGATTTTGTAAAAGTAAAATTGAAGTATGTGACAGTGTTTCAAGTAGAGTGTGATTTGTATAGTGTTAAATTTTGAGAGTATATTATGTGTTCTGTGTCGTGTTAAAGTATGAATAGAGAGAAGTGTTCATAATGTTGTAGGTATGCATAAAGGGTAGTGTGAAAATATATAGTATTGTGTAGTCTTATCTGTAAAGTATACAATGTGTGTGATTGGTTGTCATTCTGTGAGTACGTATTGATAATGTAAAGAAAGAAGTAAATTGTGTACAGTTATTTATGTAAATTGTTTAGTATTTGTGTGCACGTAATGCAAATATTTTCTCCGTGGCCCAAAGAACAGGTCTGCATGGCGAGAGAATTGTAAAGTAAAACCAGAGAGTAATTTGTAAAGTTTCTCATGTAAGTAAAGTTGATTGGGTGCAGTTGTAGTGTGCTGTAATTATGATGGAAATAATTTCAAGCAGTGTGTCATCAGCTAGGTAAGTTGCGGTAAAGTGTCAAGAATTTGTGTTGCCAGTTGCGTTATTAGTTAAAACTGTATGTTGTAATGTTTCACATCAGAGATGCATTAGAGTGTAATGTAATGTCTCCAGAATAAAATCCAGAGTAAAGTATCAATTGTAATGTTAGTGTTATAGTTCAAATAGCAGAAAAACAGTGTATTGCTGTATCTGTACAGTCTGGAGACAAGTATACACCTGTCTGACCAGTATTAAGTAACTAATACGACAAAAAATTGTGAAGTGTAGTCGAATACTAAAGTATAGTGTAATCTGTATAGTCTTGTGTAATGTAATGCTAAGGCAGTAGAACAGGTCTGCATGGCTGGTGGAGTAGTACCCGGCGTGCAGCGGCGGCGGGTGCGCGTGCGCGGCGCGCTGCGGGCGTCGCTTGTAGAACTCCACCTCGTCCACCGTCCACACGGCGCCCTTCACGTTCTCCACCCGCATGAAGCATTTGTGCAGCGACAGGTTGTGACGCACCGCGTTCTGTGTCGCCACTCAACGCGTCTTTATTTACTTCACTAATATTTTGACGATACGCTATGTTTTGTTGAAGACTTCCCTCATTTCCACCAAATAAAGATAGACTACACAAATCGCCATTAACAAAAAAGTCATCGTTGAAATTCTTTTTGACGGCAATATGAATATTGGTACTGAACTTATTGATAATAATAATTATTAATAAAGTGAGGACTAGACAAATCACAAAGACGTTGACAATGAGCTTAACGCCAACATTCTTGTTGATTACAAAATGAATATTTATTCAGATAGAAATAATTGAAAATGATACTAATGGTAATGGCAAATTGTTGTTGGTAATGATTTAGTGAAGGTATCATAGCGTATCGTCGTAGTCACACATATTTATTTGTAATACAAATAAGAACATCTTATAGGAAAGAATACACATCTATAAGCTTCTTAATATAATTTATGACTCTTCAATCTTCAACTGAAGTAATGTAAACATATAACCTACTAAGTATTTTTAATTCTCAAACAATTTATATACTAAGAATTTTCTAAGATATTTAAATTTCAATCAGAGGCACAATACTGTTGAAGATTGTAATCATAAAATTCTATGTAGATATAAGTAAATACGAATAAACATAATATTAAACTACAGTTACCTTGTCTCTTTGCATTTCAAACAGTCTTTCTTTCAAAAAGGAAATATTAGTTTTATGTCTAAGAATCTACACAATTTTTACTAATTTTTCCATCTTTTGTAAAATTTTGCATTACAATTTCGATTTTTCACTTCAGTGTTTTTACTTTAAGATGCCAATCACTATTTCAATATTGATAAAAAGCTTAATTTTCTATGACATACCTTCCATGTAGCTGCGTTGCGCCTGAAGTAGCAGAAAGTAGACTGGAACCAGTTGTAGATTTCGTTCAGAGTCAGCTGCTTGTCTGGAGATTCTATTATAGCCTGGAAAATACATAAAATAGATTAACATTGCTCTTTGGTTTTTCTCCAGTTCTTATCTAGACAAGAATCCTAAAAAAATGCAATATAAACGCTCTTGGCACATTAGGTCCCAATATACACCCTTGAGGAACCCACATGCTTTTAACAAAAGATTATTTATTCCCAAAGACATAAGTTACTTCGTTTGATATTTACAAAATCTTACGTATCATACATTAAAGCATATTAAAACGGTTATATATTACTTATGTTTTTAGAGAAAGGTAGTTAACACAATCATTCAAAAGCGTTAGAGAGTACAAACCTGTCGAATAAGTGAAGCATACGTGAACGGCGGCCGCACATCAGCTGATTTGTAAAACTCGCGATTACGTTGTATCTCTGAAAACAATTTTATTTAGTTTTAAAAATATATAAAAAATAATACAGCACTACAAAGACCTACTAAAGCAAAAAATATGTAAAAGGAAAGTAATAATTTTTAAAAACGAACACGTCTACTCTCTTTAGTACCTATTTCGTTACCTTGTTGCACATCTAATCCAGCTCTTTCGAGCATATACGGAAGACCTTTGGGACAGAAACAATATTTATGAATTATGCTCTATACCAAAACTGTCATAACTATAGTGTAATCTCCTAAAACACAAACTGGAAGATGGGTTGCCAACAGATTTGATACGCGCATTTTTGCTATCGCACTGAAATCAATAGTACGTTAATAATGGTAGAATAATAAATTACCTCCAGCAATAGCGACGCCTGACTTGTCAGAGACTCGACGCCGCACAGGGCCTGGAGAGGCACCTTCAGAAGCACCACCTGAAATTATAATACAACGCTTAGCTTAGTCATGTCACGAAGAATGTTTAAACGCGGTTATGAGAAATCATACTATGATTAATTTTATTCATTATTACAATGAAGAGCATTGGTAACCCAGTGGAATCAGCCCCGACCTACGAGTTGTTTGTCGTGGGTTCGAACCCAGTAGGGCGCATTACTTTGTGTAATTTATTTCATTCCGCACGATTATGGCGCACTCCGTGTCCCAGCAGTAGGAACGTTTATAGGCTGATGACAACGACGAACACAAATTCCGAAAATCATTGGAATGCAGGAATCTAACATACCGAATATAAGAAGAAGGGTTCCAAAGGGAACGTTGAGTACATTGCAGTACCTGTTACATCAGAAGAGGGGAAGAGATCCGAAAGAAAATAATTTTCCGTACCATAAAACTAAAATTGCACTAGTGTGGCACTACAGCGGATTAATAGTACAGATATAAAGTATCACAAAGTGTACCATGCGGATGCTTGGCCTGGTGGTGCGTGGTGTCGCGCGCGGCGTGCAGGTGGCGCATCATGGCGGCCAGGCGGTCGCGCTCGCGCCGCAGCTGCAGCTCCAGCTGCGCCACCACCTGCATCTGCACGCGCGCCTGCGCCGCAGATCGGTCGTCCAGTGTGTGGGCGGCTTCCAGGTGCCTGGGGAGTTCGAGTGGTTAGAAGAAGAACAAGAGTGCCAGTACTTGGAAATTTAGGGAGAACCAATCTCGTTCCAACCATGTGCCCATTGAAGTACAAGGAGACGTGTTCAAAATTGTCAGCCAACCTTCAACCATTGAATATGCAACCAATGAAGTAAATATACTGAAGTTCTGCTAAAAGTTTATGAACTTTTAAAATATGGCTAAAGTAAAATAGGCGTAGGAATGTAAATGGATAATGGACTCACTTTAGGAAAGCCTGGTAATCCTCGGCAAGCGCATCACATCCGGGCCACTTGCAGACGCCGCGACCGAACAAAGGATGCTCCTCCATTTCGCTGCCCCACAGCATCAAGCCTGACCAACACAAACATTCATTCTAAAACATGTTTCTTACGTAACTATACCGTGCTAACTATGTAGATGAAATGAAAATGAAGACAAAATTAATCACAATTTCACAAAGAACCGAAAATGTCAAAGTTGGATAACTTCCACTTGGGATAGCATTCCATAAACCGCTTTATTTTACTGTTTATAGACATACAGATTTTGCTAAAGGCATCAATGCGGAAGAATATGGCGTTGTTTACGAAGAATTTGTTGAAGAAAGTAAGAAACAGGGATAATTTTCAAACCTGGTGGAGCATTTGGAGGCACGGAGAGAGGTCCGTGCATCAGGTATTGTCGCTGAACTGCCTGCAGCTGTTGAACCAGCTGCTGCTGTTGAGCACCTAGTTGCTGCTGAAGAGAACCTGGAGTAACAGGATATTTTAGAACTTCATACGATGAATAAGGTAACTTGAGTACAAAAAATGAAAACACCAATAATGATAGGAGTTTATAAATGGCGTCATTCAAATAGCCAAAGAACACAAGCTTATCTCGATTTTAAAAAATCTAAATATGAAAGAGTCTTTAGTCTAAGCACTGACCTGGCGAGGTGTCTGGTGGCGGCAGATGAGATTGTGACAGCAAGTTGAGATTGATCTGGTCCTGAAGCCGAGACTGCTCCAGCTGACGCTTAGCAGCCTCCGAAGTCATATGCTGATGAAATAATATAGTGTTGGGTATCTTTACGATGCTCAATTTTTTTAATGGTCGCGTTTCTAGTCAGGAGAAAGTCAGTTTAAGGAGTGTTGTTTATTTATCACTTCTTATGTATTTACTTACCTAGTACGTTATACTAACATAGCATACTTTTAGAAACTGGGTATGTTTACATGCAGATTTGTTTTATCATTGAGTTTTCGTGTCAGCATTGTCAAAATTAAAATCAATTTTAGTACACATCTCATGACATCTGTAATTCCCCAAGTATTAGACTGAGATCTACCAAAACACCCACATTTTGCCAGTTATGTTTAAATCCCTCGTGACTGCTGCTGATAAATTCCTTGTGAATAAACATAAAATATGATTTATTTCGACTTGAGACGCGAATCCAGGATATCGGGCTCAACAGTCGCGTTTGCAACCACAAGATCAACGAGGCGGTCCATAATCCGAACAACATAAGAAATCAAATGATATTTTCGCTATTCTTCAACTCCCTCACCTGTTTCTGCATATGATGCTGATGGAACAGGCGCTGCTTCATAAGCGCTTGCAGCTGCGTGTGCTGGTCGAGCAACTGCATGGCCAGCAGGTCAGGGGCCACCAGTGGTAGTGGTGAACGGGCACCACCTGCTGCACCCGCGCTTCCGGCCGGTGATACCGGTGCAGGGCTTGAGTGCGCTGACCCTTGCGGGGATGTTGGGGCTGATGCCTGGTAAGAACGAAATCGATGGAGGTTTTCTTTGGCATAGTAAAAGAAAAGACTTAGCAATTAAATTCAAAACTCCGTTTAATGATGCAACCATATTAAGATCACCAGTTGCGCATTATGGCTCTTAAGTGGCTTAATATAGAAAACAACGCCTAAAGCTTCGTCAAACTTTAATTTCGCCGGAAATAGTCGCCCATATCTTATCTACTTCTCACTCGCATTATTAGTTAGTACAACTCCAACGAAGCTTTTCCCAGAAAAGAACAGATCTAGATAGTTTTCGAGAATCTTGGAATCACGTTGACTTACCCGTGCAAGAGCAAGAGGCTCATGGTCACGAGGGGGCGAGGCGCGGCGCGGGGGCGAGCTGCGCCGACGTCGACGCGCCGCCTCGCCGCCCCACCTGCCAGACTCCTCCCTGAGGACAAAGCGGATTGAATTGGTGGCCTAACATGATGTCTTAAAGTCACAGTAGTTCTAGTGTGCGAAAGAGACAGAGCTATACAAGTTGTCTAGCGCCACCTCGTTCCCTCACTGGAACTACTGTGGCTTTAAGACATGGTAGGCCACCTGGCTACTTTACTACCTATCTAAATCTTCTTCAACTTCCTAAAATAAAAGAAAATTCCTGGAAAGTAAGATTTGACGTGGTTGTACTCGTGCTTTTACTTTTGATTGTAGTTACTTCATCTTCCGAGGCTTTACCTGTATTTACCTTGCAGTAGACCAAAATTCTAAAAGTCCTGTGAGGACGTTGGATTCTGTTCTTCCTATGAATTATTTTTCGACTATTTGCCTAGCTCAATAACGTTCGAGTTCTTGTCATCTAACTCAATAGACTCACTGCTTATCTGAACCATTGATAACATCTACTTTTTCTTCTTTGCGTGACAAAATATAAATGGAGTCGGCTCACAATATTTTTTCAATTTTTTTATTTAGCCATAGTCTCGTATTTTACCAATTTATATCTCCTAAGTAATCTATTCACTCTTTACTTAAAGACCCAAAGGTTTTAGCTATCAGGAAATACAGACTTAGACAGGGAATTCCACTGCTTAGACGTGCGTACGAGTACAATAAAAGTATAGGCAAAACGCTTTGTAGGGGAACAGTGTATAAGACCACGCGAGGTCCTATAATGGGGACATACACTCTTTAGGCATGCTTAACACAACACTAACGTAGCGCAAGCGCCATCAGGACGTCATTTGCAAGAGGCCATTAACAAATGGCGTCCTGTTGGCGCTTCCGCTACGTTAGTATTATGTTAATCCATCATACCCCGCGTCCCCCGTCGTATACACTGTTCCCTTACGTAGGTACAAAGTTTGACATCTTCAGCAAGGTGCATGTTAAATCCACGGGTAACACGATAAATTAATCTTCTGACTACTAATCTAAACAGGAGCTACTTACCGGTCCAAACACCGGTCCAGCTCGAATGAGTTGATGAGCGGCGGCTTCGCGGCGCCACCCGGGTTTGAGTTCAGTGCCGACTCCGGACCCTGGGAACAATGCAACAAAAACAATATTAACAAAAGTTCATTTCAAATGTAATTAGGTAAAATTAGTATAACCATCATCGTGGTAAGTATGAGTTCGAGTAGTGACTACGAGTTACTTGTTCTAAAGTGCTACTTTTACAGCCTGATATTCTATTGGTTTTAGACTGTAACTAACGTAATCATTATTACAAATATTGTTCTCAATAAAAATTTAAGCCGTAATGTAAACAAAGTTGTGTTTAAGTTTATGGAGCTTAAAGTATATGCATGCTTGTAGCAAAGTTGACGTCATGCAATCAATATGTATGTGCACGTGTTTCTTCAATGGTTCCGTATAACAATGGAACCTTTGACTTTTACAAAGTGTCTATTAATTCTTGTTACCAAAAACCCAAAGATAATGTCGAGCACTCTGATCTCTTTACTGATCGAACTGTTACAGGGTTCATGATGTAATTCTTTTCTTATACAAGGTCTTAAATTGATACTATGGTTGCCAAAAATGTCTATTCGTGAAATTTAGCCATAACATAGGAATTGGGTCAACGTATTTTTTTTCGCTATAGCTGTTTCCCTTCATACAATACGGTGTCTATATTTAAATTTTCTTTGAAGTACTCTTACCACAAATAAATCTTGAGACTCCATTAACAATGTCTCCAATTGTAGTTATGAGTCTTTTTAACTATTACAAGATAATACACTTACGATTCGGGACGAAAAAATAGAAAGACAATAGAATAGTTCAGCAACAGTTTTCACCTAACGCTCGGTCGTTATACTTAGCCAACGACGATATAATACTAGACTACGCATTGCACGATCTAACGAACAAAACTATTCTGCCAACTCGCTGAGGTACTACGTAAGCGAGGGAGGCGGGGTACTGCGTTGTGATTGGCTAACTCAAGGTCGGTTCTGTCTCAACGTATGTTTACGGCTCACAGGATTGGTCGAAATGAGACGGATATAAGACTTTTTTGCCTAATGTGTTGGCAGACATCGGTCGCCTGTTATTACCAGTCTAGTATTATATCGTCGTTGTACTTAGCAAAATGTTATTGTTACTAGTGTGTTAGCTCCTATCGTTGAAGAACAAACATATTTACATTATGAGGTCACCGTTGCCCGTGGTGAGATTTGTTTTCATAAATAACTAACCATATTATAAACATGAAACCTTACATATTGTAAACTAAGATACATTTTTTCATAAACATCCACTACATAGAAAAGAACAAGGACTAGGATAGGTGGCTAATTTTGCTATTGTAAATTATCGATAGAACAATGAGGGGCCAAGACAAAGTATCTAAATAATGGACTATAGAAAAAGGTAGCGTACCTAAAAAGTTAAAAGGTGAAATGAACTCAGTGCCTTGCAATATCTTACCTATCAATAATAACGAAAAGCCAAGATAGGTATCAAATGCAAACCCTCACTCGTCCCGTAGGTTTAAGGTAGCAGAAGTCTCATCAGATCTGCTGCAAGTGTGTTAAGGGCACACACCCAGATGGTTTAAATCAACAGACTCCTCTGCACGCCCCAGGACATCCATTGAGGATGTTCAACTTGAGAAAAACAAGATACCAAAATGTATGCCCTCGTAAACGAAAACACAGTAACTTTAATTACTTGGTAACTGAAGTTACTAAGAGCTAAGAAGACAAAATAGCACCAAAAATATTTTAGAAAGCCAAGATCAATCATTGTACTGTTCATAAAAAAAGGTTCCGGTCCTAAATTCCATCAATATTGAAAAAATATGTACCAGGATTGGCAATCAGCTATCTGAAAATCTGTTTACAGCAAAACAGTGATGTTATCATAGAAAAACATCAACATATGGGTCAAAATTGATCGACAGGGATCAGTTAGGTTCATACACATGTCTGGGTGTCTACTCTGAAATTACACTACCGATTGTTCGGGACCGACCGACGCACGACCGAAGTTCGCATTGTTGTCCTACTACGAAAATAGTTCGGTGTAGCTAGTCTTGATCGGGCACCATAAACAATGTTCGTGAGAGTATAGGACCGAATGAAATGAAGTGCTAGAGTTGAACTGAGTTGAACATTGCATCGATATGTTTCTTTTATCCATTAATCGTGATTTCGATATAATTTAATTGTTGAAATACTTATCAAAATATTTTTTTATAACAAGGAAATTAAACATTGCATTTGATTCGGTATTTTTAACTACGAATATCATTATATATTCTTAAAAACAATATATTCGTAGCCGAAATAAAGTTTGCCTTTGCCGATTGTCAAAAAATGTGATGGATGACAACTAATATTTATAAACAACTTTCGCTACATACTTGAGTTTTTTACTGCAAATTCACGAAAAAACTCAAACCAAATAAAAAACCTCGTCTGCCGCGACCGTCCTAACGATAACAGTATTAATTATCAAGTGTTGACTGAAGCGTCGAAGTGCAAAGTGTTTAGGTTGAGTTGTGAACTGTAAACAAAAAAGTAAGTTATTAAACTATAAATTATTCACTTCCCGTGATCAAGTGCCCTTGGAACATTTTGGAAACAGTTGAAGCATTATAAGACGAAGTTGCTAAGTGGGCTCAAAAGAAAAAAAGGACCATTGGGGTGGGAATATCGTTCCTCATGTACGTGTTTCTGAAATTTGAAATCGAAAGTTATCAGAAGCAGTCACCATGTCCGGACCGACAGCTGCACAAATCGATGCTCTCCTTGATTTCCTCGACGAGCATCGAGATTTGGCTCGAGGCAACTTGAGGAGCATCGATGGTCGTACGCTCAGCCATAGGTTGTGGGAGGAAATAACTACCACACTGAACGCTATGGGTGTATGTACAAAATCAGTGAAACAGTGGCAAAAGGTAAGTTTTCTCTACTGATTTATTAAAAACTCAAGTCTTATATTGCTTGATTGCGAAAATTCAAAGATTCATAGGAGTGATTGTGATCTCAAAATTAAAAAAAAAATTTTTTTTTGTGAGTGAGTGTGTAATTTAAATGTTTATTATTTTAGGTGTGGACTGATAAAAAACATCTGGCCAAAAAGGCAGCATCAGCTGCACGTCGGTCTGCATCTGCCACAGGAGGTGGGCCATCCACTGCCCCTTCACTCTCTCGATGGGAACTTAAAATTGTTTCCATAATGGGAGATGGATTTGGTGACCCGCAGACTTCAGCGGCAACACAACCTTTTGTTCAGCAAGTATGTATTATTTTGTATCTATTAAATAATCTAGTTATTTGTATGTAAAGATGTTCAGTGACAATTTAATTTGAAAAAAAAAATGTGCCTTAGTCTCAATTTTAATAAACTCAATTTTGCTTTCCAGCCATCTCAAGAGGAAACAGCTGCCTCTGCCCATGAACCGTCCAACCTAGAAGGGGATCTTTATTCACTAAATGGTATGTAGTGCAAATAATAATATTATTTTTATAAAACACAGTATTATTTACTAAATTAATTTTATGACTTGCTGTGTTATTGTATATACTTAATTACTGAAACCATCATCACATTAACATGTATCCTACCACATTTTTTTTTAAAGTTTATGCTTATTTTGTTGTCATGAACTTAAATACATAAATGAAGTCAGTGGTTAGTTTTTCTAAGTTTATTTTGTTTTTAAAAATTGTTTCTCATATTTTATTATTTGTACATCTTTTTCCAACAGAAACACAGTCACAACCAAGCCAGCAGGCTTCAGCCACACCATCCAGAAATTCCTCAACAGCACAAAACCAGCTGACTCGTAAGTTATTGTTTAATTTTTAAAAAGCATTTATTTTAACAAGCATCCTTTCGTTATATATTTTTCATATACACACATCAACAAAAGATTGTGATCACTAGCATCAGCTGTTTCATTTTAATTTGATGGAAACTTGAACTGTTTTGTTTTAAATCTAGGTATATTTTAAATAAAGCATCTGAAAAGGAGAAGAAATCATAATTATAATGTATCGTAACTAAAAAGATTTCGATTATAAGTGATCACAAACTTTTTTTATGTGGATATAGGCATTTGTTTAAATTAGATTTGGGTTTTAAATAACTTTTGCGTAGAATGTACCAAACTATTGTAAATTCTATGGTACTTTCACAGTTATTGTCGTGTGATTGGGACTGTAGCACCATACTTTTGTAGTGTTGAATTACTTTTTTTTTGTTTTTGACAATTCAAGTGTCTCTGGCCTACTTGAAATAAATGCTTTGACTTTGATTTTTATTTGCTGTATGTGTACATAACAAGGATATTTACCAAGTATGTGAGGCAAATTATGAGCATATGTTCTGTCATTTTACAGCTTCACGACGGCGCAGAGGACCTCGGCGACTTCGTGAGTCTCTGCGAGGTGATAGCTCTGTACGGGACAGGCTGTTTAGCATAGATGAGCGTCGTTTGTGCCTCGAGGAAGAAAGTAATATCTTATTAGCTGGAATAAAGGAGGTTCTAGAAAAGTGGTACATGGCCTATGTGCAGCAACAAGGCCGTAATAACATTTAATTTTTTTTATGTAGTTTTTCTTTTAAGTAGTTTTTCTTTTATTTATTTTTTAAGAATTGTCAATGCTATGTATACTACGTGCATCAGACCACTTTTATTTTAAACTGTAAATTGATATGTATGGCTGTACTCTAAACCTACTGTAATTTTGTTCTACTTTTGTAATTTTGTGTTGAAATGATTGAATAATTGTTTTAGATGTTGGTTTTGTTTTTGAAGGTTGATTTTAGTAAGGAAAAACAATGGTGACTTGTAAAAAATTGTATATTAACTACTATTTTCTAATAAAGCTATTAATCTTTCCCTCTCTCTTTGTCCACTCCTCAAAGCATCTGTGGCAGATGTAGAAGCCTGGCTGATGACCTGCCGAGAGTTCTCAGAATCAAAATCATCTTGACTTAGCTCTGGAGCACTCACTCCGGCCTTAATACACATGTTGTGCAATACACAGCAAGCCAAGATGATTTTGCCTGCTCGTTCAGGATCATAGTGCAGCTCCCTTGCTGCCAATAGACACCTCCAGCGACCTTTGAGGATCCCAAATGTGCGCTCTATGGTGGAGCGGGCACGTTTCTGCAGAGCATTAAATCTGCCTTCTGGACTGTCTTCTACAGCATTACTGACAGGTGTAATAAGGTATTTCCTCAAAGGATATCCTGAATCACCTGTCAAAGTAATATTATAGTTAATAAAAACATAATCACTTTACTAGTATATTTTAGAAATGAATATATAACGTATACTTGCCTAACAGATATGCTGTCTCGTCTAGACTCTCCAGATGGCTCTTTACATCACATTGTGACCAAATGTATGCATCGTGTGTGGCTCCACCATAGGTTGCATTCACATCTAGGATCACACAATCTGAATCGCATATCTGGAAAAAAATACTCTCATAACTCTTTGAATGTATGAAGTTTATTTAAATCTCGTGTTTATTAATACAAAACAAAATGTCTTACCACTTGGGTGTTAATGGAGTGGAAATGCTTTCTATTGAAAAAGCGCTCTTCGTGCTCACTAGGCCTTACAATAGCAATGTGAGTGCAATCAATACACCCAATCACACCCGGTAAATTATATTTTTCATAAAATCTGAAAATAAATAACAATTTGAATCAATATTAACTTAAGGAACTAAACAAATTCTATGAATGAAACTTATGATGTATTACTTACTTCCTCTTGGTGATATTTCTGTCAGTTGCATTTTGTGGAAATTTTATATATTTCCTTAAGATTGTAGGTGTATTGATTGCTGATGAGACCTCTCGAATACATCGGGAGACGGTTTGCTGGGCCATTGGAGCATCATCGTTCTGCCCTACAGAGCCTTGATAGCTGCCCCGAGCATAAAAATTCAAAGCAACAAGTATCTAAAATAAAACAATAATAATGATTATGTTTTATAGCTAATTGATAGCACGAATTAC
Organism: Agrotis clavis; assembly: GCA_954870645.1. Lineage (NCBI taxonomy): Eukaryota > Metazoa > Arthropoda > Insecta > Lepidoptera > Noctuidae > Agrotis > Agrotis clavis. Next base: position 3,668,007 of record OX940943.1, read on the forward strand.
TAAGTCTTATGTATCGAAAATACCTTTGTAGTAGGCTCGACTGCACGGCGATTACGCTTTCGAGGTAACAGGGGCACTATATCCTGGCAGAGTTCTTCGAAAAGTGCCCGAGTGAGTCTATAATTAGATATAAACTCAAGGTCGGGCACTGTATTAATGTTGAAGGAGTCACGAAGTCGTCTGCGATTCCTTCTGCGCTCCAAACGCTCTTCTTCGAGAGCCTCTTCAATTAAAAACATTCGTCGCGCCATTTGTCTACAATTGTAAATAATTCACATTCACGTTAACACTTTCAATAGACATAAAACATAAGGTAATCGTAAAATAAAACAATACATCCGATACTTACGATACTCAAAAAGCAGCGAATTTGTTGTCGTGAGATTTGACATAAAATGCACGACGACAGGCTTGTCAAACTCAAATGTTCGGTCGGCAAAATAACTTTCATGGTACGGTCTAAATGTCAAAATAATGTTCGGTGGGAACCGTCGGAACCCTGTGGAACGAACCGACCGAACGATAAAGAATTGATTTCGTAGTAAGAAACATGCGAACGTTCGGCCGATAGTTCGTATTTAACACGTTCGGAGTAGACCCCCTGCGTTCACATGTGAATTGGCAAACTCCGGATGATACTGTCTCTGGCACTCATAACTTCCAAACGACTTTTGAACTTAGTTGGCAACATGTTCTACCTGTTACCTGATGCTTGTAATAAGTCGTAAGGGCGAAAATAGGTAGAAGTATTAAGAAGTTGATAGTTAACTTAACTACTAATCCGTACTGGCCTGCCAGAGCTATTACAGGAAAGACGCCATTTTTATTTTGACTTGTTAAAAGAAATCATCTAATGAGTCCTCCCGCCCTGGGTGGATAGGAAGGGACTGTCAGACTCGACATTATGTCTGTGTGTATGACATAATGGGGGTTGCGTAACTGTACAGGTATACCTGTACAGTACGCAACCCCGCCGCGACAGGAGTGGGAGGACTCATTTGATGGTTTTCCACCAAAAAATTGTTAAGGTTTGCTTATCAGCTAATAGCTATGCTTTCCTCTAAAAGACAAAGCTTACAGATAGTTTCGCGGCACGTTCCAAAGTAGTTACTTTATTGAATACCAAACAGTAGCTTCGATACTGGGGCAGCGCTGCACACAAAGCTGTGTTCTTACAGAATAACACTGAATGCATAAGATAATATATAACAAATATGATAGTATAAGGCATTTGCAATAATTATTATATCACTCATACGCAGGTGGCAAATCCTAAACATTCATAAGGTGACATTCAATTTGTCTTCAACATCAGATCTTTACGATAAACGTGTTGAATTGTTGATATTATTATAAAATACGTGCAATAAACAATAACATATGTTATACTTAAACATGTAACAACAAAGTGTGCTGCGTAATAAATCTACATGTAATAAATCACGTTCTGAACGATCCAGCCATTATCTACGTGATGAACACAAACATACAAACAAAACTTCCCGGAATTTCATAAAATTGTACACAGTTATGTAATTAGAATAAGAAGATAGATGTGATGAGTAAACGGTAATTTTTACACGTGGTTTTAGGAATATTTAAGTGCTGAGTAAAGTTATAAGAATAATATATCATAATATCATGCCATCTCCCAAAGGGTTCGACGGCGAGTAAAGGGTGACTCGCTGTCCGGTCATGGACCATGCCGGGTGGACGGCATGGTCGGACGTCGTGTTCCATGCGCGCCTCATAGAGTTAGTCAGCATTCTGACGGGGCAGAACCCCCATAGAGGGCCAAAGTGAAGTGGTCGCGGGACTGTCTTAGGTAATGGAAAGCCGTGACCCCGTAACGTAAAGGGCTAATGAAGAAGTGGATTTTAGTCAGTACGAGTTTGATAGACCCTCCCGTCCCGCCCTTTGCGGGAGCACTCATCAGAAAATTTTTAATTGAGATAAACAACACAAGTATTTCTTTACCCGACCTGAAAATCTATCCACTGTAGGCGACTCTTTCTGAAGTGTGGAACATGAAAATACTTATTCTGTTTTTAGATTTTAACCTTTCCTTACTGTCGTATTTATTGAAGTGAACCTAGTTTCACAAAATAAATATGGCTGCATAATTAAAGTATTAACGTGAGCCTACCTAGAAACGTTGGCGTTTTAAACAAAGCATTTTGTTCTCCTTTGGTTAAAACCTACCGAGCCTTTATAACTAAGTGCAACAGAGGCCTTATCATGAGTTTTCAGTTATTCTGACGTAAAGTACTGGAGCTTTGACATTTTCAAATTCACACACAGCACACCAGAGGCGCTGTTCCATTTTTTCCATACAAGAAACGCTGTAAATACTGGAAAGAGTAGACGCTGTAAAGTAAACTAGTGAAAACTCGTGATAAGGGTAGATACAGAAGCTTATTTTTGGAGCGGGACATCGTCAAATTACTCCTCCCGCGTTGGATGGAGCAAAAGAGACTGTCAGAATCTCCACATGAACACAGGTTTTCTTGGTTTCGGATAATACACACTGTAAAATGTGCTTTTACTTTAGTGCGTCATTCAAGAGGCCTTATCACAAATTTATACGTTTTTGTGACTTAAAATAAACTGAGAATTTGATGTTAATTTGATAGAAAAATTGTTTGTCGTTCATACACTAGAGGTGCTTTTTGATTTTCCGAAAAGTTAACGTCATAATACTTCAAGTACGGTACGGTAAAATACGGAAATATTGTGCTAAGACTTCAATTGATTTCTTTTCTTCTCAAAATAAGTATTACTTCTTGATTTGACGCGCATTGTTAGGAGGTTCCTCTCTCTGGAACCCTGACTGTTGGTAGCTTGGACCCTGCTCCTGACTACTATTTTGTACACCACTGATGCTTAACCCTTTTGGCACTCGTGGGCTGCAGCTGAAAATCAGCGTAAAGTGGCAAACTTTGTGCTGCCACCTGACATAATGCTGAGTTGAAGCCCTTTTGGCATTAAAAGACTTTTTTTTCGTTTTTTTTTTATATGCAATGTGTTTGCTCTTGACCTTAGTCGCGGTCAGGAGTGACTAAGACAAGGTCGACGATGGAGCGAGCTTACCCAGAAGAAGCCTGTTCACTCTAACATTGAAGAGATTAGGGTTGTATGCGTTCGGAAAAACAGACCTAGGCAGAGAGTTCCACTCCTTCGCTGTCCGCATAATAAAAGACGTTTGGAAACGCTTAGTGCGAATTGGTAAGTTTTAATGCCAATAAACACAATTTTATTATTTTCTTTCTTTCCTTTGGGGATTTCAGGCTTAACATTTATTATGTGTTGTAAGTTCAGCATTATTCACCGCGTCTTAAGATCGGTACTTTCCACACAGCACACATACATAAAGAAATCCACATACAATATACATGTTTGTTTAAAATGCACGCTACGTTTGACTCAGCTCCAAGTGTTTACTTATCGAGTTACTTTGTTTTGTTTTTTTAGGGAAAACACAGCGCGACTCGGTTGAATGCGAGCTCGCAAGAAAACAATAACATGGCCGCTGTACGTTGATAAACTAAGCAAATAATGTACCTACACAACGTGTGCCTAGAAGAAATTACGGCCGCCGGATGTTTTAGATTTTTTAAACTTATTTTTCAAAAACACTAACACCTCTTGTTAGGCTTGACTTGTATAATATTGGTCATAATAATGTACCCACTACTGGGGCTCAGGTCTCCTCTCTGTGAGAGGGAGTGATTTGTAATCGGGGTGATAAAATATCATCCACATGTGCCAAATTTCATCCATATCCATTCAGTATTTTTTGCATGAAAGTCTCATAAACATCCATCCACCACCCTCACTAACGTTCGCATTATTAGAGAAGTAAAGTTTAACTCTCATAGTAGGATCTTCCGGGGTCGCGGGACTTAGGTAACCGTGACCCTAGAACGTAAAGGGCTATTGAAGGATCACCGTGGATTTTAGTCAGTAAAAGTCTGACAGTCTCTCCTGTCCTGCCCTGGGTCCCGGACCCATTTGATGATTTTACAACGATTAAAAAACAGGTAGTTAGGATCCCCCACCTTTCCACAGGATATCATAATGTACAATGTGTCCAGTTTTGGTCTGTACAAACTGAAAGGGGTGGTAGCTTACTCAATTCTGTCAATCAAATTTTAGTACTTATGGGGTCGGAAACAAACCCCTGCTGAATGGTAGCCATTTTTGTTTTACTTATTCTTTTATGAAAAACAAGGCGAAAATGTTCATCGGAATATCTAGTTGGAAGGAGCCCCCCATAATGTGGAAACTTAGTAACTAGAAAGTGCTGACATCGCGCAAATAACGCATATTCGTTCGTGCGATTGACGTACTAGACCGGAAGCCAGACCAAAATATCGTTAGTGATTTCTTCTCAAGCCATAATTAGTAGACTACATAAGGGAGTCGGATCATAAAGATTTGTGGAAGTCAGCTGCTGTTCCGTTGGTGGGATAAGCAGCATTAGCCGTTCAAACACGTAGAAAAAATTATATTTTTTTGTCATTTCCTCCCAACTGAAACCTGGTTTATATTGAAGATTACCTTATATCACGAAGAATAAAACCAATCAGCCGTCTGTAACATGGTGGAATACACGTCTGCTGGTCACTCGAACATGTAATTTTTTATATTATTTTCAGTGATTTCCTCTCGACTCAAATTTTACCTGATGAAAGTTTACATGAAGATATGGATAAAAGCAAACGTCAGCTGGCTGTATCTCGGTGGAAAGATCGTAAAATAAAATATGAAGAAACAAATATTTTATTAAATCTGAATAACTAAACGTAATTTATTTGCAATATCAAAACGGAAATAAGGGAAACGAGTGTCTGTCATAATGACACATATAAGAAGCCATAAAAAAATGGAAAAAAAAACTTGTGTCATCCTTAATGTCTAATCTTGTCAAATCATTCTGCTGTCATAAGGTTTCAAATCAATATTAAATGATTTTGTTGTTGTATTTCGTTATTTTGTTCAAGTTATGGAACTGTTCTTACTGGAGTGAATAAGTAATTGACACCCTGATCAAGAAGGTCCGTTAACCGGTTCAACAGAATCAGAAGGATTCCCGCACGATCTTCAATGATGAGACAAGGCTCTCGCTTGGAGATTACGTGAAGAGCTCTCGATCCGGCTTGCATTATGAAGAAATTCCTATCTTTGAGGTCCGAACTAGATATCCATTGATATATGTTTCATAACAACATGTTTATTTTGTATTTTTAATTGTTTTATATGTAATGTAAATGAAAAATGTAAATGACAATAACATCAAATAATGAATCAAGCAATGATTGGGGGTTTTCTTTATAGAAAAGCTTTTTATTTCTTATACTTTTCACTAATTGAGAAAATAAATCAATAGACCCATTTATACGTTTTTTCAAGAGTCCATTATGATCGTTTTGCATATTCGTGCAAAGAATGGGCAGAGTACCTTAGGCCCATCGCATACGGCGTATTCTAAACGCGCAGAAGACGCGCGTTTCAGGAACGCGCCTCTTCGGCGCCGTAGACGCTGATTTGTTATTGCGTTTGGATTGATGATACAAGCGCGCGTATAAAGAAGCGGAGTAGAGGAGAGAGTCTTATATGTATGAGTTATTAAGTAATCGTTCAGACATAACCGCGCAGTTAGTCAACCGCCAGAAAATAGAATCGCGCTGCTCCCGCGCGTTTCTATTACTATGGAGTCTTTACTTTGCGTTCAGTTGCGTGGCGGATACCGCGCGGTTAGCACATCACAGCTCTTGAGTTTGGCACGGTTCGTTTCGACACTGAACTGTTTAATGATGAAGTGGAGAAGAGAAATACAATATGGGATATTCAGTGTGAGGATTACTCAAATAAAACTATCATAACCAAGCTTGGCAAGAGTTAGTGGAGATATTTGGAAATTGTGAAAATACGTTGGAAACTTGGTTGGTTACTTAATATTGGATGCACCCATTTGCATTGCATACCGCATTTTTCTTATCGTTTTTTTAAGGAGCAACAACCACAGTAAATCGATTTTTCGCTGACATAATAATCACATATAACCGCCGGAGTCTGATTGCATAACAATTTTGCGGTTTCGAACCGCGCGATTCATGAACGCGCGGTTTCCGCAAGTCTGTACTAGCCCTTAGTCCTGCTTGTACAATAATTTTCAAAGTATCAGCTGACGACCTTTCCACCGAGATACAGCCAGCTGACGTCTGTTTTTAGCCATATCTTCATGTAAACTTTCATCAGGCAAAATTTGGGTTGAGAGGAAATCACTGAAAATGAAATAAAAAATTACATGTTCGAGTGACCAGCTGACGTGTATTCCACCATGGTACCGTCGGCTGATTGGTTTTATTCTTCGTGATACAAGGTAATCTTCAATATAAACCAGGTTTCAATTGAGAGGAAATGACTAAAAAAAATATTTTTTCTACGTGTTTGAACGGCGATTGCTGCTTATCCCACCAACGGAATCGCAGCTGACTTCCACGAATGTTCATGATACGACTCCCTCATGTAGTCTGCTAATTATCGCTTGAGAGGAAATTGGTCACGGACATCTGTTACGGGCTCCCGCTCTATACCTAAATGAATGACATTAGCGTAAGAAGGATCTCCGTACCATCGAGAGAAGACATCGCATAAACTGTCGCCACAGAACACAATGGTGAATGAAGAGCCATCACAACAACAACAACACGATACACATGTCATTGTTCAGACACAAATAATCACCAAATCAATGCTGTATTCATGGACATTGTATCACACTTGTCGTGAATGAGAGTAATAAGAGGTTTTCCACTTCTTCTCCTATCGAAAAATTAATCACCTTTTATTTTTTAAATTTTGCCCATCACTAGGAATTTCTTCCTGTATCGTGGGTGCGTTTACAAATATCACACTCACATACACAAATACCCAGACCCGGAACAAGTACTTGTAGATCATACATAGATTTTTTCCGTGCGGGGATCGAACCCGCAACACGAAACAGCTCGCATGTTAAGCACGAGGTTGTAAATGCAAACCCGGGCCATCAGTGTTCCTTTTTCTAAACAAATGTGCTTTCTTAGTTTTTCATAGACATCACTAAAATGAAGAAAGACATCGTGACGAAACCTGAACTTGATAATTAATATAAGTCCAAGGTCTTGTCTTGGCTTTTGGGGTTTTCAGTGGCGGATTTAGACATTACGACGCACCCATTGGATTGTATAGTGACTTAGGTTGAAGATACCAGCAAAATGGCAGAAATTTTGGGAGACAGCAGCACTGAACTATGTGAAATCAATTCTAAACTAACAAAACAAAAACAATAACCTTCAAACAATTGCTTTTAAAAGGGACAACATAATATTGTCAGCATAATTGAAGGTATTAGTTAATGCAAAATGCGTGTACTTACAGAGGCCAAGACCTGCGTCAGCCATAGGTTGACATGGAATGGCCAAATCTAACCTACAATTTTATAACATTAAAGCAATGGCTACGACGTGTCTATGACGCTACGCAGTGTGCTACGCCTCTTTTAAACTACGACGTAACTGCGCCTACGCTACGACTCTTCTACGCCTACGGTTTGATTCAGTTACGAAGTTGCGTAGCCTAGGCTACGAATATTCGTAGCCTCCGCTACGACTAGGCCACGCCTACGCTTTGATTCAAGTACGGTTTTGTGTAGCCTACGCTACGTTTTCACGTATAATTAATAAAAATAATATTTTATTTAAATACTTAAATGTGGTTTTGAGCAGGAAATACAAAACTTACCTCACGTCACGTGCATTGTATTCTAATAAACGTGTGCGAAAATAATAATTTGGCAAATTATTTCCTGGTCGATAAGAGTAAACACTAATTAATAAAGTACACAAAATCATCGATGTTAAATAAGGCAAAATATATTGTTTTTTTCCTTAATGAATTTGAAAGAGGTGCGAAGGAAAAAACTACATACTTCGTTAAAATAAAATTCTAAACGATTGATTGTAATCAATAAAAAAATGTATTTTATTAATAAAAGACTAATACCTGCAACCTATATCTTCATAGAAATGTTACACCCAGGAAGCATAATATATAAACAACTATAAAATCTAAAACAAATTGAATTCAACAACAAAAAACGAGTTACAGCTATAAAAATATCAAACGGAATAAATTTATAATAAATAAAAACAAAGCATCTAATAATTCCTGTCTACTTTAGCTTTTAAAACTGTGTTTATGTACCGTAACGAAAACAAAATGAGCATATTATTCTCTCTATATAGCAAAAAATAAAAACGAGAAAATACGTTCAAGGACACAAACATTCTACTATTATTACGAGTAATAGACCAAAAACTCACCTGACGTACTGCATACAACATTGTTATTTCTTCTTTATTTCTTTGGTTGTCACAATTATTTTCAATTTATTTTATTACACTTTAACTCCTATTTTATTTTTAACGAACACTTTTTTCTACTTTTACTAACTATCAGTCATATTATTTACCTTTGTTTTAGTATATAATTCACTATATAATATTTTTTCTCTCATGTTATAATACGGAGTAATACTTAAGCAAAATCATCTGGAAAAAATGTTTTAGTTAAGTACAGCTGTTGTGTTATGGCGGTAAAATTCGTAAAAAATATTTAAAATGAAACCGTGAGTGAAAATTGTCTATGAAAGAAACTTTTTATCATTTAAGTCAAAGAAAGGAAAAGTAAGGAAAAGTCGTCCAGGCAAAAAAATAAAAATCCTGCAATATTTAATGAACTTACAGATAGGTATGTAAGTTCATTAAAATATTGCAGGATTTTTAGTTTATTATTAAAATTCTAGATACGTATTTTTGTTTACTACTTTTAAAAGGTTGTTTTACTGAAACATTTTTAGTTTCCGTTAAATTGAAAAACTTCTAGTAGACATTCTTTATTTTCACGTAGTGCTTAAAACTATAATTCCTAAAATTAGTCTGTCTACCCTCTAATTTATAATAGTTTGAAAGTTACAGGCGCCTAAGAGTTACATTTGAAAAATAAAATAAAACCTATAAACCTAGATTTTTACTGTGTCAGAAGCATTCTAAGAAATCATTGAGATAGGATAACATTTAGGGGTAAGGTATTTAGGTAACATTTAGGGCTTTTAGTATGGACGAGCGCTCGGTAGACGATCCTCTTAATTAACGACCCAGGGACAGTCAGACTTGTACTGACTTAAATGCACGGTGTCCTTTAATAGCCCTTTACGTGGCTGGGCCACGGTTACGTTACTCGTTAGTCCCGCGACCCGGCAATGAAACATATCTTAGGATATCAACAATAAACTAAAAATCCTGCAATATTATAAATTATTTACAGATTGAGCTGTAGCTTATATTATATTGCCTGGACGAACATAATTTGGTAGGGACATGATTTATTTGCCGTTTTTATAGATAACATGGTACGGAACCCTTTTTCGTGACTCAGACTCGCACTTGAGCGATTTTTTACTTCTACTTATTGAAAATCCATTCGGAATCACGATTATTCTCTTAAAATTTGACCTACCATTTCTAATTGATATATTTAATTGTGTCTGTAAATTGAAGTGACTTATTATTCATTAAGATATTCAATTTATTATTTTTTAGACAGACGCTCTATACAAAACAACGACGATATAATACTAGACTCCTAATAACAGGCGACCGATGTCTGTCAACACATTAGGCAAAAAAGTCTTAAATTCGTCTCATTTCGACCAATCCTGTGAGCCGTAAACATACGTTGAGACAGAACAGACCTTGAGTTAGCCAATCACAACGCAGTACCCCGTCCCCCTCGCTTACGTAGTACCTCAGCGAGTTGACAGAATAATTTTTGTTCCTTAGATCGTGCATGCGGAGTCTAGTATTATATCGTCGTTGATACAAAATAATGGTATTCAGCTACATCTAATTAGCACTGAAGTCGACCTTAGTTCATTAAGAAAAGGCTAAGCAGATGATGATCGTTTGCAGATAAATTATTGATATGTTGCTTTCAAACAGATACATGATGGATGGCCTAGGTCAAAACCTAGGTCTTTAAATTTTTTTTTTTATGTAGCGATAGGCTCACGTTTGTCCAATATCTCGCCTGATGGATAAGCCAGGATGTGGTCGACGATGAAGCACGCTTGCCTAGAAATAACCTATTCATCATGACTTAAACCCCAAAGTATCAGAAAATACAGATTCCGGCAGGGAGTCCCACTTTAATTCTGAAAAAATATTACTGTACATCATCATTCATCATTGTTCGTCGTGTCGTTGGGCTTCTTGTGTTCTGAGTCGAGCTACACGATTAACCGACAAATGCTTGCACTGACTGGACAGGTCCACTCAAATCTGTGTGGTTCTTTCCTCAAAAGACCATCTCAGACACACGCATGGTCCTCGTATGACCTGAGCAAAATACCTATCTGGACTTTAAAAGAGACTGTGACCTCTGATTTTGTTTCGGCTGTTTCTTCTCAGAGTAGTCAGGTACGAAACACCGGTCCCATCTTGCTTTAAAAATATTGGTTGTGACGTGTAAAAGTTGTTTTTATAAGCAACTTACAAAATAATATTTATTTTGTAAGTTGCTTATAAAAACAACTTTTAAGTAAGTTGCTTATAAAAACAACATTTATCGTTCATCGAACCGTTACTAAACTAAGTTCATTTCGTTTACTCTTTTCTGTTAATTTGCAAAATAAAATCAAACAGTTATTACAAGTAACTAGGTATACCTACTTTCAGTAAACATTAAAAGAACCTCATCTAACAAAACAATTCCAACGAATTTCTTAAATATTACATTTGAATAAATAACAAAATCCTTCGCAGTCTGAAAATGTAAGTTTTACCTCTGAAAAGCGTCTACCCGCCCCACTGTTCAGTGACGGCGGCGACATCAAAGAGCGAGCGGCCAATGGGGACGCTCCGCTGAAAAGAGACACGCCCACCCGCTATAAAGAGACCGCACCGCCTTTGATGTACACCGAATTTTATATAATACAGGCTTATGTTAACGGTACAGAAGATAATACTGGAGGTACCTAATGTTTTGAGGTGCCTTTATTCGTCTTATATTTGCTGAAAATGGCCTCTGAAATTGGTAGAAAGGACATTATTTGTGAGCCTTGTTGATACTAAAGATCTTTCACGAAATAGATGTAAACTAACTCGAAAAACAGGCCTTATAAAGAAGATTATTGCTAAAAATAGTGTTGTTTTTGCAATCAAAGAGAAGATTGAAGATTGTATCTGGATAAATTGAGATAGATTTAGTCACATCGTTACCTTATCAGTCAAAAGTCAGCAACTGCTCTATTTTTGATTATTTTTTACAATACTGTACCAATAAGGATGCTTTATGGTGAAATTGCTTCAGAGAAAGCTTATGTGAATATTAATAAATTAATCCTTACATTCTAAAATGTCTCTTATTTCATTGACACGAGATTTAGAATATTGTTAAACTCCTTTAACCACCTAATTCTGAATGAAGATCTCTTCTAAATACATATCTTTAAATTTTTTTAATCGGTTGAAAAGTTATTCTTATAACGATACGAGCTTTTCGAAAACAGCGTACATGACACAATCAAAAGATTTACTAACCATCAAGGCTAATGAAAAAGACTGCTCAGGATTTACCTGACTTAAATAAAGCTTGGTGGGCCAAACTCATGCCGGGGTCGCGAAACTGTCAAAGCAGATAAGCGTGACCCTGGGGCCTCTCTAAATAGGTAACCGTGATTCTGAACCGTAAGTTGCAATTGAAAGAACACAATGGATTTAGTCAGCACACGTCTGACAGTCCCATCCGGTCCTTCCAGGGCGGGAGGACTCATTTGATGGTTTTGCCACCTAAAAAACAAGTATAGCTTGCTATCTGGAACTAATTAAAGCTTAGTAACCTTTTGCTCCATCTACCACTGCTATTTATGAGTCTCCCATCTTACGCCATTTGAGTATCATATAGGCTATTCTCATACAGCTTTCACCAACTCACAAACTTAAGATCACCAGTACTCAACCTACCATAACTCTATAATGACCTTCTTAAAAATTACATTTTTTTTCCTACTACAATAGCGTCGATTTTCAACGATGATCATCACCTCTTCTGTACAGGATGTGACCGGGGTTTTCAAGACCAAGTTTGGTTTTGCTAGTCATCAGAGACTTCACAAAAGAGAAGACAAGAAGTCTCAAAAGGGCTATAATATATAGGGTCAACTTACAATTCATCCAATGCAACTGACCACCAGTTCGTTAAATGAATGACTGCCATTTCACTATACCTATTAACTGAGTACCTACTCGATATCCTATGTTGAGGCTGAATGAATTTGGCAAGCCGTAAATGCTGTCAAAGATTACCTTTCTGAGAGAAATAAACTGACGAAGTGATTGATGAGCACCACAAGAATCTTTCCGACTTATGTTTCTCAAGTCATTGTTCCACCGCTTTAAATTTTGAGGGTCTCAAGACAGTCTACAATTCAACACTTATTAAATTTATCCTGTGTTTTTAAGGTATAAGGGCATAATGAATAAAGAATGTGGATTTCAACTCTGCTCTAAATGCGATAAATTAGATTGTTAAACGAAATAAGATGTCTAGAAATAGCATAAATCCCGTCATGCTTTAAAACACCAAAATATGAATATTATCAACTATGTTTTATAAGACTGATGATATACAAACGTTTAGTGAGTAGCTCCAAAAAAACAACGTTGTCCTGTCCACCTCACGGAGTCTTTTCCCAAGTATTTTTGGGTCGGCTTCCAGTCTCTAACCGGAGCCGAAGCTGAATGCTGCACATGAAGTGATTGCATTTCTGACCTCAAGAAGTCATTAAGAATTGTGAAATTATGATACCTCTAGGCAAGCGTGCTTCACCGTCGACCTCATCATTTCTTACCATCAGGGGAAATGGTGTTCAAAATGATCCTATGTTAGATAAAAAAGATCTGTAAGGACTGAAATTTCAAATATGCAAATGACAACCGAGCTCGTTTGTGGAGTCACATAATTTATCATCAGCAGTTTTGCTTTGGCCAACCTGAGTTCGGAGTCGGTTTTAAAACAGGTCAGTTGTAGCAGGTCATATTCAGTAGGAATATTTTAGGAAGGGATTTTTTTCCCAATTGTCACAAAAATGGGAATAGACGAATAGAGGTGGAATACGAATGGCTTTGGTAAGGATACCGACTCACCACAATCTAAATCGGTCCTTAGACCGCTCGCCAGTGAATGCACTTCGTCTATCCGTTAAGCGATCCGAGTTATGATAGGTAGTTGCCTCGCAGGCGGCATCGACCTTAACATCAACGAAGTCAGACTACTTCTGTAAAGGTTCTTTATGACGCAAATAGATAGGAAGACGGAAGTAGTATTTGCCTAAATAATCGTTAACATACTAAAATAGTATTCGATTAGGAACTACACATTAAACTTGTATTCAGATTTTTAGTAAGCCACTGCGAATTGAACCCAAAAACGCGGTAGAAAAATTACCCTTTCTGTCGATTCCGATTCCTCCTTTCAAAACAAGTGGACATCTCCAAGGAAATATTTAAATGTGTGCGTTCACTCAAAGTGTGGCTTCACTAAAAACGTTACGTTTTCTTTTGAACGCGGAATCTGGACATTTATTATAATCTAAGTGGTATTTATAAAAATTACAAAAAGACGCAGTAATTCTTACTTTACAAATAGCTTTTAAGCTATGGATTCATCATCTGCCTAGCCTTTTCCCAACAATGTAATGTTGGCGTCGAATTCCAGTCTAACCCAATGCATCTTGATATCATTATTTTTACATTTAGCGACTGCCTATCTGACCTCAGCAATGGCCACACTCTTGCTATCTGATAAATTGTTACCATTTAAAAACTAGTTGTGTCAGTGGTGTGACCTATCATTGCACCAAGCATCTTCGAATTTAAATCAAGTTCAAAACAAGATGCATGAATAAAACATAAGATTGTAATGCGGTAATTAAATAACAATTTATTTAAGTCCCAAAATGATGAAAGACACTCGTTGGCAATTCTTCTAAATTAGGTAGTGAAAACAGACAAGCAAAATCATTGATTACAAGACTCAGTAGAATGATAGATGCTCCTACGAATATTTTATAATTAATAATAATTATGGTTATGTTAGACAGTTAAAGGATTGGATGTCAAGGAGTAATCGAAATCAGCTTTTCAATATGGTTATTGAAAAGCTGATTTCGGTTACTCCTTGACATCCAATCCTTTTTGATTCTTCAATCAATATATTATAACCTATTTGATAAAATTTTGTTTACACTGTTTACATAAATAACTAGCTATTGCCAGCAGCTTCGCCCGCCTGTAAACTCAAATATTATTACATTGGGAACGTTAAACCAGTATAATGACATTCCGGAGTCCGGACTATTACCTACCTATCTGTAAACAAACATCCATCCATCCAAATAACGCAACGTGTCTTATAATAATGACAGAAATGCATATATTGTGGATAATAATGAGTAGATCATATTTTCTTCGTCTAATAAATGTAATGATTCACTAAAGAAAACCAATAGTCTAGCCAGTATAAAAATAAAGGTGGGTGTGTATTGAAATAAATGTTAGATACCTACTTAATTAAATACCAGTTTTAACAGTACAGGATTTAGTAAAAAACTTATTTACAACACACACCTACATATTATTCTATATTTGGGTATCTTGGGTCGCGGGACTATAATAAAATATACCGTGACCCTGGAATGAAAAGGGCAACAGAAGGAACAGGGTGGACTGGGACTTTTAGTCAAGACTATTTCACTCCATCCAGTGAGGACTCATTTTATGATGGGCACTAGTCTAACTAATATCCAGTACAATATAACGAATTCCTTAAAATTACAGTAGTTGTTGTTATCTGCTGATTTAAAACTATAAAAAAAAAACTTGTATTTGTTAACGTCAAAACCTTTTGCTTTAAATTCACATTTTATGAGCATCTATCACTAAATTAGCAATAACAATCTACTTAAGTGATTCAATTAATCTAATAATGTGATATTTCGATATATCGGCAGAAAATTACTAACCCAATTATTACAAGAATTTCCTATAATTTTCCCGAAAATAGTGTTAAAATAGATCTACCTATGTACCTAAATTTTAAATCATTCATGGTTTAGCTAGCTATTTTTTTTTTTTTCTGTTACCGTTATACATATTTGTTCTAATTATAATTATAAAATCATTTAGTTCTTACGTCAACGCAGTCATTCATTTTGATCACATTAAATTTAAAAATCGGAAGTTAGAAAGACGTCATACGAAATTACGGATGCAATAATTAAGGTTATCGACCAGATTTACACGTAAACATTGAATTAATTAATGATTAATTGCAAAGAATGATGAATTAATAAAAATATCAATAAATGACGTTCTCGTGCTATATTTTAAATACTTTTCATCGTCATTCTAATCGATTTTCACACCACTTTTGCAAAAAGTAATCTAACAAAGTTATTTTTATTTCATCAACCATAGATTTTAAAAAATCAGTCAAATTAAAAGCTCGTAAAAAGTTTCATTATCCGAAAGATACTTTCGCGAATTTTCCGCGCGTCTCTTATCAGCTGTCAAAAGAGGCGCTCAAAAGCGGGCGCTCGTGATTGGTTGACTCGCTGATGAGCGACGCTGTGATTGGTCGCCAGCCGGCGCACATGAGCGACAGACCACGTGCTCATAAGTTCCGTCGTGGAAATTCAAACTTTTCTCGATTCGCTAAGTATTGCGTTTGAATATTTTGAATTACTTCTGCGTTCTTTTGTATTTTTAGCATAGTTTTGGTTTTGTGAATTGTGAAAAGTGAATAAAACTGTGTTTCGTAATGAATATGGTGATAACTTTCATGTAGAATCAATGTTACGAAATTATCACTGTTTTATTGTCTAGTTTTTATGAAGCACTGTTTGAACTATGTAGTTTCAATTAAATTTAGTTAGGTAGCGAAACTATATATTTTTTTCAAAAAGTATTTGCATAAAAGTCCAGAAAAAGCCAAGAAAATGTGAAAATATTTTCGAAAGTGAAGCCAAAAATGTTGAAAACCGCGTTCCTCCACCGTTACTCACTCATGAAAAACTTACGCGCTCGCCAGTTGTCCTCAAAAACTCATTTCACTCACGGCAACAACAAAATGTTTAACATAAAACAAAAACAATTAACAAACAATAAAAAACGAACACTTTACAGCGACTAAGTATACCACTCATAAGTACCGGTACACTGCAGTTTCAGATGCAAATTATTTACACTGCTGCAGCGCGATGCATTCTACACAAAATCTACTAAAACGAACCACTGAACCACTCAAATTATTATTCCAACCCTACACGCCGTTGCTGTTTATATTTAAAAAATATTTGCTTGGAAAGGCGCCTCTAAACAATACACAACAGCCTGCGACGACGCAGCATCAACAATGCAAGGGCGAAATAAGCAAGAAATATTTAACTACCGAAGAGGGGTGGGGCGGGCACTGGCCCACAGTATTGGAGCTACGCCTGTGGTAGTTATAGTTTACGTGATACACAGCTCAAATACAAATAATATAAACATTACAGCGGAGCATGCGCCGTAGCAACAGACAGGGACGAAGCGACACTCGCCGTCAAAACTAAACGCTTACTAATAACATTTTTCAGCGATTCGAGAACGTCAGAAGTAAATTTATTACTTTCAAACTAACATTCGTATCATAATAGTGATGTTGAATCACATTTTTATATATTAATTTGCATATTTTTGACAGGAACGCGTCGTTGTGAGACGGTGTCTCACGCATGCGCGTTGTTGAGCGCAGGAATGTTATTGACGATGCAAAATGTTTATTTTTTGACGCAATACCATGCTGGCTGTTTCTGCGTGAAACGGAACGCTTGCAGCCATTTTGGAAAATGGCTTCCTTACAACGATACAAGAAATTTTGTGAGGGTAAAAAAATGTTGAATGAAATAATAGGTTACATTCGGGTGATGAAAGCTGCGGTAATCCTAGTAAAGTAAAAGATAAGAACGTAATCAGTTTTCAGCGAGGCAGTCGGGAGTTTGAGCTGGATTTATTTCAATTATAATCCGACATGAACGTTGGGCGCATGCGTGTGGCATTATTTACACCGAAGTGAACTTTCCACAATGGAGTTAAACAATCTGAAAACCCGACATACTTTTGAAAACCATTTTAGAGTTTTTGTAAATTTTTCTTTACTTTGCGCAAAGACAAAGTAAATCTAACTAAAGATCAAAGATCTAAATAGCACGTCAGTTAAATCATCAAAACAAAATTTGACCCGCATATTTTCTTTTATTACGTAAACAAAATTTACCGAAGTTTTTGAGCAGACGATTTAAAAATTCGCGCTGTTCTCTTAAGGCTGCATATTCTGAAAGTTGGCAACGTCGCAAAAAGCTGTCAAATATTTACAAGTTTTAATTAATTTGGCAAATTTTCTGTATGAAAACAAGAAATATCGCTCTGTAGTGCACTAAAAAAATGATATAGGAATGCAATTAAAACACTGAATTTGATGTTGTAACCGTTTCAGGTGCATAAAAGGCATTTGGAAAGCTTCCAAATGCTTTTTCTACATCTAAAAGTATATATTCGGTGTTACGATATTAATTATTGCATTCCCTTATCAATTTTATTGCACTACAGAGCCATATTTCTTATTTTCATACAGTAACAATGCTAAATTAATTAAAACTTGTTAATATTTGACAACCATTTGCGACGTTGCCAGCTTTCGGAATATACGCTCTTAAGTTACAAAACACGCTTTCATCATAGATTAAATAAATTCGTGTCCATTATTTTTGAATACTCTTACCTGATGGACGAAAAAGATTTGCAATAACATTGATTGATGGTGTCAACAACTAACCTATTGTCCTTATGCGTATTTTGTTCAGCTTTTCAATACTAGACAATCAATTTTCCGGTTTTTCATCCACAATGTTAACGGCTTTTTTATAGATGAGTCTAAATTAAGGGATTAATGTTTTATTTATAGTAATAACGCCCACTAATCGCCAATCTGGGTCTATTAAAAATGATAATTCGTACTGAATTTACATAAATATATGCCGTACGAGTCTCAGCCCAAGATAAGCAAAATTTTTAAATATTCACCAACTTGCTGTTTATCTTAACTTCCTATTTACGTAATTACATTAAAAATGTCAACGAAATATGATTATATTTTAATTTGCAAAAAGTATACAATTCATTAAAACTTATGACATTTTAGTCACATTTCTGGTTGATTCTTGGCCATGATTTTCATAAACTGTACTATCTACAAGTTCGCATTCTTTAAACTTGTATTTTTCATCATCATCATCATCTGCCGGAAGATGTCCACTGCTGGACAAAGACCTTACCCTAACAAAGGCCTGGTTGGCATTACTATTTGACTAGTCAAAAAACCAAACATTGGACTTACATAAACTCTCTGGTATTTTATTGCAAAAATATGTGTGTCGTGACTATCAAAATTAGCTCAACTACTTGTTTGGACAAGGCCGGTCGGTTCCGCATAATTTGCATATATTATTATGGTTTCTATTAAACAAACAAAAGCCTCTTTTAAATGTCACACGCATTCAAATATCGAAACCTGTTTTTTTTACACCTTTTTCTGATTTTTGAGTAGGTCGCGTGCAATTTTTCGAATTACATGAATGTTAAAATTTAAATAATTATCTATTATATAAAAATAAGTCGGGTTTTCCTTCCTGACGCTATAACTCCAGAACGCACGAACCGATTTCCACGGTTTTGCATTCGTTGGAAAGGTCTCGGGCTCCGTGAGGTTTATAGCAAAGAAAATTCAGGAAAGAGGATCCGCGCACGAAGTCGTGGGCAGAAGCTAGTCATTCATAATAATTTGTAAACTAACTTCGTAGAATAGTATTTTTCGAACGTATTAAATACGGTTTTATTGTGTATATTTGCAATATAAATAAAAAAAACATACATAATTCAATTGACATGGACGTAAAATTAAAAAGTAGTGGTCTTCTCATTGTTGGTAATTATTTGATTTATAAATTATTATTTACATACATTAGTAGTTGCATCAGACCTCTACTTAACGCTTTAGTACATTTATTTACGGAATATGTTTATTATTATTCTATCAGTCATATAATTATCACAAATGTAATAACAGTGTTGACGTATTAAATTGATTACCATTCGCTGACGTAAATAAATTTAATTTTAAACTGTCCTTTCCTTGAGGGTAATTTATACAGATATAAAAATTTAGGAGTTACAAATAATAATAATTTAGCTTTTATATATAAATATAACTCTTATAAAAGGGCAGACAAATTCTAAATATCTATTGACAAAAAAAAGAAGAAGACAAATTCTATATGTATATCTATTGAAAAAATCTTGTCTTCAAATTGTTTGTTAGCGAACATCGGTGTAAATGCGTCCAGTAACCAATGGGCCACTGACATTTTTATTGGCCGATGATTTAATGTCTATCGATTGTGGCTCCACTATTCATTCGATGGGAAAAAATATTATACGAAGTCCCTTATTTATAGGGACCTGGCAGAACCTGCTAATGATTACAGGGAAAAACTTCAGGATTTAGCTGGCGTTAATTGTTCTGAAAAATTTGTTGATTATTGAAAGTAGCTTAGAATTTCTGAATTAAAGAAAGCAGAGTTATTTAGGGTATGATTAGCGCAAAATACATTACATTAGTAATAGGAACAGCTATGAATTGCGAATTGAGAACGATTCAACCGATTCGTTAAACAAAATAACATAAAAATATTTAATTTGTAGATGGATTTTCTTCGGAGTCTATCATTTCTGAAATTAAAAAAGACTAAAGAGTATCGTAGCATGTTAGGTACCAAACATTAAACAAAGCCAGTTTAAGAAAAAAAAACCCGTTTTGAAAAATCGAACACGCCAGCTAAAAGAAAATAAATTTGTAAAAATCAATTACAGCGAATACAATCGCCGATATTCTCGACACGCAGAGCTAAAAAAGGTTTCTCAGTGTAAAAAAAAATAATTAATTAAAAGTTTTCAGCGTTGGGTTTTCAGACGCGGACTGATGAGCGGGTGGGCGTTCGCCCCGCCTACTGAAAAGCGACGCCCAGCCGCGCTGTAAAGCGACCTCCTACCGAACCATGTCTAAGAGATGGATACCACTTCGGAATCACGATATATTTTTTAATTAAAGTATCTTTGCTCTAATATTACTTCTTTTAATGAGAATTTTGAGGCAGAAATTAAATATTGTAACATCGAAACTTTGAAATACGGTTTTGTGTCAATAAAAATTTTAGAGTTTTATTTTATAGTTAGATTTCGAATTGTCTATTTTTAGATTTTGTGTGACATTTCCTTAAACTCATCGTACTTCCCAATTACAAACGAAATGGCAACATTAGAATATTGTAAATTAATTTGAATACTGTGTTTGTTATTACTTATTGCTTTAATTTACTTTCTCAAAATACATTATGAAGAAATACGAAAGTAAATAAGCCATTACACTATTACCTCGATATTATTAGAGCATTTGGAGAGCAGTAAAGCTATGCTGTAACGCTAACGAGCTTACTTCGCCCAAGTGAGCGGACAATTAAAATCATTTCTTTTATTTGTATTCGTAAATAGGTAAATTTTCAGCAAAATTTACGTCTGCTCTACTAACTATAATACGCGTTGTTGCCCGGATGAAGTTTGGTTACTATACCACAGGTTCGTCAAACTGGGATAAAAACTATCCCATGTGCTAATCCAGATTCTAAACTATAGCTGCTCGATAAATGGGCTATTCAACACAAACATATTTCTTCAATTCGAACCAGGAGTTCTTGAGATTAGTGCGTTCAGCCAAACAAACTCCATAGCTTTATAATATTATAATTAGTATAGAAGTATGGATCTGTGTTTTATGAAAACTAATTTTATCAGCCTAATTTTAATCCCTCTTAGAGCGCCAAAGCCTGCTGGGACTGTCTCATCATTTATCAGTGATCCTGGAACGTAAAGGGCTATTGAAGGATCAAGCAGTACAAGTCTGACAGTCCCTCTCGTCCTGCCCTTGGTGAGACTCTTGATGATTTTACCATTTTATAAAATAGCATAATTTGATTAATGACTTTTGATTTCGATTTAACATTCATTCATTCCATTCAGGAGTCTTATAGTAAGAAGTACCTAACATACATCCATCTATCCCTACAAACTTTCCTATCTAAAAATCCAGTAAGATGGTGTTAAACTTTGCTAGACTATCTCCGCTACTAGCTTTTAATGGCGTAGAAATTGTAATATAACCGTGCTCCTCTGGTCCGGACAATAAACTCTATACTTACGTATTATATGAGCAGAAACTAGAGCGGTATTACTGCCACCCCCCAGTGGGGGTAGTGCGAGTTTTTGTACCTTTCAGCGTCGCAGTACTAGGTACGGTGTATAGTGTAGTTTCAGGGGGTTTAAAAGGCTATTTTAGCGAAATCATAAAATGCGTTGCGATAGAATTATTCCGTAATTACTCAAATTAAAAACTGAAACTTTATTTTTAAATTGGATAGTAAATTTACTGAGGAAGGCTATTATAACATCACGCTACGATCAATTATAATAGCTGAGCAGCGGGTGAATTCGCGGGGAAAAGCTAGTTTAAAATATAATGTAAAGTAAATACCTGTTATGTATATGGTGTGCATAATAAAGAGTATTCTATCTATCTATTGCATGAGCAATATAATCGAATATATTCCATTATTGCAGTTCATTTTATGATACTGCTAAAGTAGCCTTTTAAGACCGGTGGTTCTGTGGTGAAAATTGCTCACAGTAACTTATAATAGAGTAGTAGTTCAGTAAAGCTTAGTAAATTGTGGATTTTGATGTAACCTTTAGGTATAGCTTATCTCGTTTTTAGAATAGTTTACGTGTTTATAAAACCACTTCTGATTTGTAACCTGCATGGTGGATTGTTGAAAAAAAGTTTATACAACGTGTAACGTTAATAGCGCAAAACCTCTCGTGGGGTAACTCAGCCCATGTTAATGAACAATGTTTGTTCTAAGACTTTTGGAAATTCGCAAAAAAGAAAATGATTTTTCATACTGATGGGCCCGATCAATTTCTCATTTTGTATGAAAAACATTTTTTTTTTTTTGCAAATTTCCAAACGTCTTGGAACAAACATTGTTCAGTAACATGGGCTGAGTTACCCCACGAGAGGTTTTGCGCTATTAGCGTTACACGTTGTATATTTTTGAAGCCAGTTTACATTGAGCGAAGAAAATCTATACTAATATCATAAAGCTGAAGAGTTTGTTTTACCGTGATCTTCTCGAGAACTACTGTTTCGAAGTGAAAAATTATTTTTATGTTAGTCTAGCTGACCCGGCAAATTTCGTACCGCCTCAAAATCAACTTTTAAACCTTCCCTCGGCTTCCAAAAATAATTCAAAACAAAAATTAGCCAAATCGGACCAGCCGTTTTACGACTTTTAGCTAGACTAATGAACAGCAATTGATTCTTATACAACGTGTAACGTTAATAGCGCAAAACCTCTCGTGGGGTAACTCAGCCCATGTTACTGAACAATGTTTGTTCCAGGACTTTTGGAAATTCGCAAAAAGAAATTGTGCTTTTTCATACATAATGAGAAATTGATCGGGCCCATCAGTATGAAAAATCATTTTCTTTTTTGCGAATTTCCAAAAGTCTTAGAACAAACATTGTTCAGTAGCATCGGCTGAGTTACCCCACGAGAGGTTTTGCGCAATTAACGTTACACGTTGTAAAGATAGCCTATTTATCGAAGGAGGAGGAACTTAAGATCATGATACGACCAATAGGAGCCGTCGACCCGGGCGTAGTCCATGATCGGACAGCGAGTCACCTATTACTCACCGCCCGGGCTGAGTCCATCTTCAGTTATGGTTAAACCCTTAATTTCAATTAAAATTAACTGACCAATAAACGTGTTTTTCTTACCGGTAATAAAACTCGTAAAAACTGCTTTCATCGCGACATTTTGACGTCTCCTGCTCCCATTACCGTTAACAGTTGCAATAAAATCTTTTTATTGACTAAATGTCGTTGGTTGCATTTATTTTCAACCCTTTACAACCCTTTTTTGGGGTTAAATTGTTATAAGCATTACTATCCTATCTATTACTTTATACGAGTTGCCAAAGTTTTTGATAGATGGTTGGAATTATGAATGCTTGTTGCACAATCGGTGGCCCCAACACCATCTTCATGACCCTATTCTCTTAGTACTTGCTGTTCAGATGCCACATCCTGTTCTCATTTACTGTTATTTTATTGTTTTTATTACTGTAAAGGTTAAAAAAAAAAACAAAAAAAAAACAAAAAAAAAAAATGTACTAGTATGAACGAGGAGGAGACGAAAGGAGAAATGAATGTTTGTGTGATGGCGTTCTGTGGTTTCTGCCTACGTCCATAGGAAAAAAGCGTGAGTTTATGTACTTTTATGGTATAAGGTAAGTATATGTCTATAATATAACAATATTTTATACCTCCTCAAACCTCTTTTTATCATTAACCTTATCAAGTACAGCTTAAAAAGAGGTTTTAAAAATGTGATCTGACGATCAAATAAGGGCTGCTCAGTGCTCACCCCTCTGAGCCTGGTCTTAGCGTGAAGGTCAACAACATGCCAAGAGGATTGTCTCCATTGAAACATTTAGCCTTTGAGAAGTAGCATGGCTCCTGGTTACTTCATAAATAAAAGTGTTTACCAAAATATTAGTAACCCTTCTTTGCAATCTGGCAAAAAGGGGAGAGAAAAGGGGGAGACCCACTTCGTACATGAAATATAAGCTTTTAGACTGACATGGTCACTATTACAGATGTTAGGGTTTAAAACGTGCCGAAATATCGTAAACTCAAAACAAATAATATAAAAATGGTAAATATCCCGTTTCAAACCCTAATATTCTTACATGAAGTAAGTATTCAGTCTTACATTTTAACGTAAACAGACCTGAAAAGCGTATCTAGTGTACGAAGAACTAAATAATCATCGATATAACGTTAAATAAAATTCACGTTGACTATTATGTCACACAAACATGAAAACTTGTACTAGGGCCTTAATTATTTTTTTAATTACCTTCAAATTAAATCAAATGATCATCATTAATTTTATTATACAAATGATTGCAAATAATTATAGAGTGTTTAAAAACTCACACAACTCAAAACATCTGAATTTCAGTTACCTTTTTCGATACCAACAATGTAAAATATGGGAAATTTTTGGAGATTTGAGAACTTAAAATAAATATCATATTTACTTACCACAGGAGGTAGTTGCACCATTGGTGTCTGTAACAAAATAAAAATATTTATTAAAACAAATAAATCAAAAGAAAATGTTGAAAGTACAAGAAAGTTTTCAATTTGGGTGCGTAGCGTAGCTCGTAGCGCGTAGCAAGAACATCGTAGCGCTTCCGTAGGCTTCGTAGCAAGGGCCAAGATCACACAAATATCTACGTGCGTACAAGCCGTACAAGGTAAATGTACTAGCCCATTTTTTTTTTGTAAATACTAATGAGATCTAATATTTTTTATGTATTGATTATCACAATTGTTGTAAAACCGTCGAACTAAGATAACGTAAGTTTTTTTAACTCATTTTGGAATTCAAACTTTTTTAAAGGAATTTCGACACGAAAATCAGGTCAGTCATACACGGACTGCTTGAGCAGTCAGTATCGACTGCTTAAAGCTGCAATTTTAAAGCAAACTACAGTCTTCGTGCACACCACACATACACTGAACCTCACCAGCAGTCGAACTGCTTCGTGCGGTCAAGGAGGTCAAGGCATGCACTAACTGCTCGAGCGATCAAATTCAACTGCTTGAAGCTGCCATTAACTGCTCCAGCAGTTAGTATCACCTGCTCTTTCAGCAGCTACACTGCTCGAGCAGTTCCGTGTGTGTGTGAATTCGTAGAAGACTGTAGTTTGCTGCAATCGCAGTTTGAAGGTCTCGATTGTGATACTGCTTCAAGCAGTCCGTGTGTGGGTGGCCTAAAGTGGCAGTACTTTAAAGTTAAATATATTCGTTCAGCATTAAATTAAACACCTTGGATTTTTGTTAGAACAAGTCTGACAGTCCCTCTCTCTCCACTCTGGGTGGGAAGACTCATTTGATAATTTTACAAAGAAAAGAAACGAAGCCAAAACTTTGTACAAATATAATCAGATTATTTCTGGAAGAACATAAATACTTACATATAGATGCGCGTTATTTCATGACTAATCTAATAAAAGTACTTCACATCAAGGGCATAATATTATGAAAATATGTCATCATAATCAGGAACTAATATTACTTTCAAACCTAATATTCAATAACCTACACAAGATAAGATTACCATAAACTTTATCTAAATCTTAATAAATAAATAATCTACACAAAAAAGAAAAAAAAATCTAGGTCGATATCACGAAATGTCGAAGTGAAAAACTATAGTCCAATTTGAACTTTAAAATCCTTGACTCTTCAAGATAAAGTTGTACATAAATGTAAATATAATATACGTACCTATATTTTTTTATGAACCAACAAAGAGCTGCTATAAACTACATTAATAAATAAATACGTCATCACGTACATTAAATAAGATAGCGAAATACTTTGGGTTTCCTTGAAGTTATATTTTATTTAGATAATATTGAAATTTATTGATGATGACGTCATATGTTTGCCTACACGTGCTTAACTGTGCCCTTCGTCTTCTCCCGTGGCATTAAATTGAGGTACAGTCAGCTTCAGCTAATTAAACTAACCCCTTTTGGTAGTAATGTCACTAGCAAAGGGGGTGAGATTTCTCTGAAGCTTACTATACTATGCGACCACATTAAGAACATGAACGTCAATGACCTCAAACTGTAAATTTTTAATTAAAAAATGTTTTATACATGTACAAATTAGTTTTCAGCAATATCCAGGGTGAATTTTTCAACTGGGCGTGGATTGCTATATCTGAAACTATGAGGAATATCGAAAAACGTTGAAAGGAGTCTCGAGGCCGATTTTGACGAAAACTAAAACCGCATCATAGGATTTTGGAAAACTCATTAATCCTGGCCCGGAATCAAACCCATTGATTTAAAAAAAAAATAACAGCTGCTAGAAATGCCCTTGAAATAGCTCATTAGCAACAACAAGAAAGCCTTTCAAGACAGACACAACCCTTAGTAATGAAGAAAAGAATTAATTCTGAGATAGTTACCATTTCAAAAAACTCCAATCTTGGATCTATTTCATCAACTGGTACACTATTCAACATTTATTGGAATCAAAATATAGGTAGCTGCTCACAATTCAGGACCCATAAATATTAGTAGTAATTTCTATCCGTGGTGCTAGGCAACCGGGCTTCTCCCAGTTGTAATGTCCCTTTGTGCCTATTTGCCTTGTTTTTGTTCTGTCTCCTGCTTGCATGGAGGGAAGTGGAAACTACTTGTTTTTCCTACTCCTCCACTATTCTTTTCTGATTAATTTCGTTGCAAGATCCAAGACAGGTAAATTCATTCTCCGGGACACGTCGAGCTTCATTGTCTCAGCGCTTTTCTGGTGGTTGTCACTGTTAATTCTGGCTTTCAGGAGTTGCAGTGGTTTAGGAATACTGTGGTGGGTTTGGTACACTATTCAACTTTTGTAAAACAATTACGTACTTCTTTGCAAAAAATTGGCAATACACGCGGACAGACACATTATATCGTTAGGTATAGCTGATAAATATGTAGTTTATAGATAATTCAGTTGTTTTTGTTTCCCTGTGTTATCAGTGCCTGTGATAGGGTCTTCTGTAAATAGAGATAACCACCACTCATTGAGATAACAACTTCAATCGGATGGACTACTTTGTGGAGCTGGTTCTCTCGCGATTTTTTTTTTGCAAATACTTTTCTGCCTTTTTTATAACAATTATTTTGTTTTGTTTACAGTTAGTATACATTAGTATTGTATTAAAACGCGTAGTATTTAAAAGTACACAATACATTAGGTAAAAATATATTGGCGGTTGTCATTGTTTTTCTAATTAGCATGACGGATGTAGATATAAATGAATCAACTCAGACTGTCGCATCCACAAAGACTAAAAAAAGAGAGATTGAAAAACTGTTATGCTAGAAAAGAGTTTACTGCTGTATTAGTGTAGTGAAGAAACAAATAAGTTAAATGTACCCACAAGGCTGCAAACTTGATGGGTTGGATGACACCATTCTTCCATATTTGTTTAAAAACTGGTGCTCTCTGCTCTTCTTCAAACCGTCTTATGCGCAGGCGCCATCGACTGGGAATGGCAGAAAAAGAAGATGGAGAGATTCTAAATGATTTTGTATACCTAAGAGTAGGAGAATTTTGAACCTGTCTTTAAGTAACAGCTGTCTAGAATTTTCGGGAGGAAACCTTCAAAAAGCTATGGCCTTTTAGGATGTGACTGGGGAGTATGGGATTTATACGTCATCGAAACCACTCCGGTGGTGATGGTTCATCAGAAACGTTTTTAAAAACAATCACTGAAAATCAACTCTAGTGCGCAGTCTAGTAGTATCTTGTATTATGATAGAAAGCGGGTTAGAAAATTCAAAATCTATAAGTTGAATGGCTGACTCATGCCATTTTATTTAATTTACACCACATCAGTACTTTCTACTCAAAACATAAATCTCAAAATCAAAACAATTTATTTTTAAATTAAAACCAACGACCGCGCCTAAAGCACCTTTATCGATTAACAATAACAATTAAAAAAAACGCACTCGCCACCCGCGGTGTTTATAAAAAACAATTTTAACAAAAGTAAACCTCGATAAAGCGAGAAGAGGTAAAATCTAAACAATACCAAACCGTGTCGATATATCGATCGCTTTCATCGATTATTATAAACAAGAAAATCGATTGGTAACGTACACACATCCATACAAGGCGATGTTATTTTATAAATATTCGCGACATTACCTTTATTGAGATTTAATGCCTCGCCTTTTGTTTTAGGAGAGTAATCAAGCTTTCTTGATTTTTTAGGGTTCCGTAGTCAACAAGGAACCCTTATAGTTTCGCCATGTCCGTCCGTCCGTCCGTCCGTCCGTCTGTCCGCAGCTTAGCTCAGAGATGCCCAGTACTAGAAAGCTGTAATTTGGTGTAAATATACGGATTTGTTGTGCCGAAAAAGTGGTAAAATAAAGTCTCGTAAAATATTTTTTTTTAGGGTACCTCCTGTACACGTAAAGTGGGGACGTTTTTTTTTTTTCTCGCGTACCCCTTAGTGTGGGGTATCATTAAATAGGTCTTTAAAAAATATTGATAGTTTTCATTAACAATTTTTTGATAAAAAGATTCGTTTGTGAAATATTAAGCTTTAAAGTGCAAATTTTTGCTCGACTCGAGTGTCCCCCCCCTCTACCAGCTAAACGGTTATGTTTGGGGGTGTGAAAAAATTCAGAATAGTAGCATATATAACGAAGTTTAAAAGAAAATTATCATGACTAAGTAGGCTTTACAAGTTTACGAGTAATAGTCGACCAACTTATAAAACGTACTTGGATAACATATTTTCCTAAACAAAATGTATCGGAGAACATCTGCTTCAACTGCAAATGTAAGTTTGTCAACTTTATTTTTACAGCAATAATATGTGGGTATGTTTTGGGGATAGGTAGGTTTTTATTGACAACTATTTTTAACTAAATTCAAAAAAAGGATGAGGTTCTCATTTCGTCGTAATCTTTTTTTTTAATGTATTTTCCCCGATTTCTCAAAGACGCCTGGACCGATTTTGAAAATTCTTCTTTTTAAAATTAAATTCAGCGAATCAGTTTAGTTAGTTCGCATAAGTATTTTGACGGGCAACTACGGAACCCTACACTGTGCGTGGCCCGACACGCACTTGGCCGGTTTTTTTATATTTAGAAAACTACTAAAGTGCTCACTGTAGTGGTTTTCTAAATATAAAAAAATATTCAGTACCCTAAGCAGGAATTTTCACTCTTTTACTTTACAGCGTCTTTCCAGTATTTACAGCGTTTCTGTATGAAAAAACGGAACAGCGCCTCTGGTGTGCGAAGAAGGAACTAATTTTTTCATTGAAAATTGTCAATTTGAAATTGTCAAAGTTCCAGTTTACTTTACGTCTCAAATACTAAAAATTCGCGCTAAGGGTATCTACTGAAGTGAGTTAATTTTAAACATTACAGGAAATAGTAAATGTAAACTATTTGTGTATCTGAGTTTAAATGTTTGTAAACGAACCAAGATACAGGAGAAATTCCTACTTTGGGCCACTAAGTATTCTGTGCTTTGGGGCAAAGCCTTATAAAAAATA
Source organism: Agrotis clavis (assembly GCA_954870645.1). NCBI lineage: Eukaryota > Metazoa > Arthropoda > Insecta > Lepidoptera > Noctuidae > Agrotis > Agrotis clavis. The sequence continues at coordinate 3,697,474 of OX940943.1, forward strand.
CTCCTGAAAACCAGAATTTATGTATTTTCTTTGTAGTATCCCACAAAGTTTTCTCGACTTCATTAGAACAGCTGAATGCTAACCACACCTTTTTTATCAATATAATGCAAACGTTTAAAAATGTGATTTGTTTATTCTGAACTAGGGTTTACGAAAAATAAGTTTTTTGTGTTCTTTGTATTGCTGTCTCAGGGCACAATCATGAGCTTAGCGAGCCCAAAGTTCGTTCGGCATGCGGCAAACATTATACCTACCCCCTATTATGTCGAACATTAAATATAACTGGCAAAATGTGGGTGTACAGGTACGCCTCTGCCGTACCCTTTGGAGATTACAAGCTTGATGTTTATGTATAACAAACAGATCACTACAGTCAAAGGTCTTAATTTCAATCTGAAATAATCTCTTATATTTTATTTTAAGTGCTTCAAGATATAAACGGTTATCAAAATACTTATTTACAAAGATAATGTTGTGTATAAACAACTGATTAATAATTAGGTATTATTTTTGGCATAATGTTGGTCAATTTTTGCATGTTAATTTTATTCTTATCTATTTGGAGCAAAATATTTATATCTTTATATATTTTTTTAATTTGATACTATAATTTTATCTATAGGTACTAGCAACAATAAAACATGAATTACATAGATATATTAATAGAATTAAACAACCTTAAAAAAATACACTAGATTACACTCGCGTACAAAAGTATGGAATCACTTACTTTTGAAATCGATCATGGATTAATTATCTACTATCGAATCGACCACGAATATTTAATAGATTTTCAACCTTATCCCAATAGAGGAAGGTTAATGTTCGATTCGTAAAATTTGACAGATTGGAGTAGGTTGATCTGCAGGCTAGCGTGTCTGTACCATCTCATGTAATCATGTACGCTTTTTAAACAATTACACGCTCTCAAACAAACGATAATCACATGAAAATAACATCAATTTTATATATTATATATTATATTATAAATTAAACAATTCATATAAAAAATTAAATATACATCTACAGTCAATATTAGGTATATAAAAATTAAATGTCAGTGTCATTAAGAAAATCAGTTACAGAATAGTAGCATTTTTCAATTAATAATGCCTTCAGTTTTTTTTTTAAGTTTTGAAATGATTCATTTTTAATGATGTTAGGTATTTTGTTGTAGATAATTGGACCCATACTAATAATACTTTTTTTTTGTAATGCTGTGTTACAATTTTCGACACGTAGTAAATATTTATACTGACTTCTTAATGGCCTGCTTCTATCTTTTGACACGGCAGAGAAAAGATTAATGTTACATTTAACAAAAATTGCGACTTCTAAAATGTACATAGCTGGGAAGGTTAATAATTTTAGAGACTTAAACTTAGGAGCGCAACTATCCGTTACTTTCATATTACACATTGCCCTTAAACATCGCTTTTGGGCTTTGAACACTTGTTCTCTTAGAGTACAGTTTCCCCAGAAGATATATATATATTTTGAATTGTAAATAATTAAAACAAAAACATTTATAAAAGTCCCAATAATAATATTTTTTGTGAATGATTTCATGTCAATGAGTTTGTAATGTAATGTCATTTAATTTAGTTCAATGTATTTTTATTAAGTAACATCTTACGCTTCCTAAAAAACACGTCCAATATGGCTGATTATACTTGAAGGTATGGTTGGGAGGGAGGACTCATTTGATGATTTTACCACGATAAAAAAAGGTATGGTTCTACCAAAAGGTTTGCCGCACGAAATCGCATCGCAGAAATTCGTATCGCATGTTTCTTCGATGCGACGACGCATCGCAGTTTTGTGTGGGAGCCCTTATCGTGCCAGCATAATAGGAGTAAAACCGAAAATTCTAACTTTTCACTGAATATTAACGGTTGTTAACTAAAAGTTAATTAACCCTGTAAAACAGGATACTAAAAGCCAGAACATTAAAACTACGCCAGACGTTACTTCACTGACCGACGTAAATTCTGGGAATACTAGACAAGCTCAACTCGTAGAATCAATATTTAACTAAACATATTAGGTATAATACCGCGCTTATTTCAACGGGTAGGGAGGGCAGAGTTGGTATTATTTATCTATACATCTATAGATCTATACTACATCTATACATCTATACATATAAATAAAATTGGAGTGTCTGTTTGTAATATTGAAAAAACCGTTTTTCAGTACATGCATACGAATATATTTATATACGGTACCTACATACACAAAAATAACATATTTTACAATTTTTGTCTGTCTGTCTGTCTGTTTGTAACGGCTAACCTCTGAAATGGCTGGGCCAATTTTGACGGGACTTTTATTGGCAGATATAGCTGATGTAATAAGGAGTAACTTTTATTTTAGAAAAAATCTTTTGTTTAAAAAAACCATTGTTGAGTTCCGACATCCACGCGAACGAAGTCGCGGGCACAGCTAGTATTTAATATAAGGTAGGTAATACGCCCTAGTTAATTGAAATTGAATAAAATTGTTGGCGTATAACATGGCCGAGGTCGAAAGTCATTATGTATGCCAACAGTGCGGCCACACTCGCGTGCGATTCCTAGTACTAAGCTTGAGTACTAGAATGACGGGGCGTTTTGTCAACTAGGGCGTTTTCACCTAGTTAACCCCTATTGAATTACAAAATCAACTTAGTACGCCATAAAAAAAATGGTATGAAAAGCCAACCAACACCAAACAAGCATGCAATATGTACAGCTACAACATCAAGCAATACATCACCACAATGTGGTCGCGGGACTTTTCCAATTAACGTAACCCTGGAACGTAAAGGGCTATTGAAGGACACCGTGGATTTTAGTCAGTACGAGTCTGACAGTCCCTCCCGCCCTGCCCTGTGTGGGAGGAGTCATTTGATGATTTTACCACGTAAAAAAAAACTACCACAATCTGTCAAATTTCTTTAGTAGATTTTCAACTTTATCACAAAACAAGTAGGTTTCTAACACGATCGATGTGCAAAATTTGACAGATTCAGTTAGGTTGGTGTACTGGCTCAGTCTGTACTTGAATTATTGTATTACAGAATGTTATCAGAAAAATAACAGCTTTTTAAACCCTACAGAGGGGTCGAACATCAAAATATGTTTTGGAACTAAAATATGCGTCGTCATCTGATGAGATGGGCAGATCTCAAGGAAGCTGTGAAAGGAGCCTTCTATTATGAAAAGCTGAATATCAGGATTTAAATTATGTTTTTGAAAAAGCTGTTGAAATTGATGCTTTGTCGAAATAAATGATTGGACTTAAACCCTGCTGAACAACAAAATTTTGAAATAAATTCATATTTTTTTAAGAATAGAGCTATGTTATAAATTTATAATCAAGATAAAATGGAGCTTCAAACCTCTATTGTTTGTTAGTTACGATTAAATCTTGAAAGATGCTGATATGAACTGTTCTGTACGTCTATCAGTGATTTTAAAATGTTAGTTCGCTTTTTATCACCACAATAAGACACAAATTCTTTCAAAATACGTGCTAATTCTCAGGTATGTCGTAAAATGGATTCTCCAAATTGAAAACAAATACGGTTCAAGCTTATTTAGATATTAAATCCCGTTATTTTGTCAAGTCACAGACTCTCGCTAACTATCACGCTTAGAGTAAATAAAGGTGCTAAAAAACCAAAGAAAAGTACACACCGAATTTAATTTTAATGTTTTAGTTGTCATGGCAAATTGCTCCATATTTACTTCTATCATTGTACAAATGTACAATACAAGTGCCAACATAATTGATAGGTACCTTTTGGAATTTGTTTGGTACTTAGACACTAGTTTTATTTTTGTATGTTTTTAAGATTTCTTTAATAATCGTAAAGAAAAAAATACATTTTCTCTATCAGACCTGTTAACAATTTTTTTAACATTTCAAACGGTGACCTATATGTATTCAAATTGCATCAATAACATTTAAAATAAATTAAAACGTAATTCATTATACTCCTTTTATAAAATCAGTACAAAATACTGCCGCTTATACTTTTGACATACACAGCAAGAAAATAATAAACTTGTATTACAAATACTGATATTACAAAATCTAAACATAAAACCTGTATTATTACAAAAGGCTCAAAATAACTTCAGCAAAAAAGTTTATCCGTTACATCAATCCCTTCTTCACTAAGCAAACGATTTGTCTAAATCCATTTATTTTTACAATTTTATAGGAATTCTTCTAATAACTTAACTACAGCTCAATCAACTGCCCTTTAAACCTGTGAACAAAAAAGTCCACTCACCGCTTCATCTAAGTTTTCACCATAGTCTTCATCCCGTTGGAGACACATCCAGAAAACACTAATCCCAGGTCACTTCACTTCATAAAACAATTATAAGTGGACCTAACACGATGCCCTGCGGCACTCCACCACAATACTCTCGACCAGACTGACGCAGGCCAGCCTCAATGTTTTGAATACAATCTGTAACAGAAAAAAAAAACAATAACAAATTATACTTGCACGTAGTTTTGTGTTTGTGTTTCTATGGTGAGAGTTATGTGCTGTTGAATCTGTCAAAGGCTTCGGATGTTTTTTTGTTTGTTTGTAGCTAGAGAAAATTCTGAGTTTTTGTCTGGAAAACCCTTGATACTGTACAGTAATTAGGATTTTTTTTATATAATATGTATGGCATGTAAAAGAAGCAAGCAATTAGGTAACTAAATCTCCAAGTAACACATTTGCGAAGGTCTTTTCAAATAATTTCGTTAGACTGCTTAGAACAATGGGTGCGGTGATGTAAGATACTACTATACTCTAATATAAATTGTACTCACTACAAGAGCAGTCCACCCATCACATATCAATGTTATGGAATTTCAGAATCTTCCAATAATACATACGTTCATAGACACATTGCACAACAGCTTTGGTAGTAAACTTAAAATGTGTGATAACAAAACCAAATGATTCTGAACTACCATGATTATGGTGATAGCAAAACACAAAAAAATAACTAACAGAGTTTTTTACTAACTAATGTTGTAACGTTAGAAGCAAAAATACCAATAGCAACGCAGCTGTACACCAAGACTTCTAACATTCACCTACAGTAGTTTAACTCAAACAATAAGTAGTATTTTTAAATATTGCCCGGCAATCTTTGCCTATGACTAATTTCTAGACAACCCATAACATACAATATACCTACAAGCCAAAACAATCAACCGGAAATCAAACTCTATTCCAATAACAATAAAGATGAAAATAATAATTAAAGCAATGGGTTTTATGACGTTGCATGTTTAGAAAGTACAATTGGTTGTAAAATGACACCTGAAGGCGACACTATTCTGAAACAAAATATTTTGTTTCTATGGTCAGTATAGCAAAGCAAAACATTTTTGTTAATATCCTATTTCATAAACATAAGGGTGAGCAACAATAGAAAAATGTAGACCTACTCTAGCAATTGTTAATCACAACAATTTTCTCCAGTTAAGTTTTTATTAAGCCGACTGAAAAAGTTTTTTCTTCAAAACATTAAACACATGTTCGGGTTTAAGCTCAATATGCTGCTATCTAGTCATTAAATTAAAAAAAAATCACAGTTACATTTTCAAGGATGTTAACTACACCTTTATAGTCATTAGAATATTTTCCTACTCCTCCGCTATTCTAATTTTGATCTAAGACAGTTAAATACGTTCTCCGGAGTTTCATTGAGCTACACTGTCACGAACCACGGTGCTTTTTGGTGGTCATCACTGTTAATTCTGGCTTTTAGGAGTTACAGTGATTATAGAGAACAGTGGAAATGTCCAATCATTACAAAATTCCTATTTGTGATAAACATTTCTTACCGAACAGAATCACATAACATCTCCATAAAATTCTTTACTAATGTTAGTTCTATTACAGTAACAAAGTTAAACAAAAAAAAAAGATTCTCGCCTGTCGAAATAGGATCGTTTGCTGTCCAAAACACAGTCATAAGACAAACAAAAACTATTGAAAACGATCAACAGCAGTTGCATGACATACAATAGCTCAAAACACGACCTGTCTCGTTACTGTATCATAACATGGCGTGTTTAACTTATGTAATGGAAACACCATCAAATTCTGATAGCCAATCATATTTTGTTTCATATTGAGGATATAAAAAAAACATTGTGATGAAGCAGGTACCGAAGAAAAACTTACAAATGAGGTAAAATAATGATTCGGTTTCAAAATAGTAATAAGGATCAATTTTAAGAAAGGTTGTAAATTATTAATTGATTCGTATCAGCACTATTCTATTATTACTGATTAAGTTTTTCAGTAAAGTCATCCCGAGCGAGCACTATGCATTCGTATAGCTACTACAAAAAGAAGAAACTGTTGTTACATAGACAAATGAATAATAATAATAATAATTATTTATTTATTTGTACACAATAACACAACAATCAAATAGTACAATGCAGTAACATATTTTATGTAGTACAACAGTGACTTAAGTTAGATGCAAACCTTTGGCTTCTAAACTAGGCAAGAAGCCTGTATCTTAGAAGCCAATGTTCACCAAAATGCAGTGACAATTAAGTTACAATCGTGCAAGTACTTCCAAATTGCTAATACAAAGAAAAAGTAAGGGTAAATAATTTATTTAATTTTTAATACTTATGAATTTATTTTAATTAATATCTTAGAGTCTTTCTAATATCCGCAGTAAATAACTTTTCGTCTTCGACACTGTCAAAATTTACTATAAGTACTAGACACACGACAAGTCATAAAAGCTTTTCAAAATGAACAAAAAGACAAGAGACATGTTGAGAGGATAGAATTCGGATTCCTGCAGTATCTGGGATCCTTAATTTAATACCCAGAATTGGAAAATTAAGAGGGCTGGTTTCCTTTGCGACACTAATAAAAAGTTAGTTATTGAAGATGACACCGTCGCGAGATTTAAAGCAGTTGAAGGAAAAATCAAAATTGCAGATATAATATTTGAAAAAGTAAAAAATCTAGGTAAAGCAAACAAGTCATGTGATGTGCTGAAAACAGAATCTTAGATAGTATCAAGCAACGTTTGATGTATAAACTCTTTTTAAATAAATAAAAGGTTTGGATCAGGATCTTAATGAAATGTATATCAAAAAGTGTCAATAGTTGAAGGTAGAAAAGATATAAGCAATTTAATCGAAAATAAAATTTTATCGTTGTTGCCTACTTATTACCACACAAATTGTAAATATACCTAACATCTTATTTACATTTCATCTTTATAAACATCTTTCGTTTATCATCAAGTTTTGATTCGTTTATGTGTATTTGTGTAAACATGCATCCGTCAATAAAACTTTATCTAAAAACTATAAATATTTTTTGAAATAAGCGCCATCTCTTTATGCATTACAGAACTTATTAGTCAGGCAGTTGGCTAGAATATGTTGTAATAGCGCCATCTAGGGTAGATAACCTGTAGCGTTTTTTTTTCGAGGCGACGTCACGCCTGTTGCATACGATCAACCAATTGTTTACACAATACAAAAGACCCCTTGTTTGTTTTTCGCTAGACGTTTCCTGGTTTGTTTTGTGTGTGAATATGTGTTTGTGTGTGTGTTCGTATGTTTTCACAGCCGGCTCTGTGTGTTCGAGGACGGTACACAAAATGTTGTTGTTTGCACGGCCCGAGTAGGTAATAAATTCTCTGTCTGACTTACGTACAGATATTTTTATGCTTTAAATATTACGATGGATGTGTTCACTGTAAGATCAAGCGATAGATAACGGCTTGAATTAAGATTGTTAGACATTGTGAAAGGAAACATTACTATTGTAATAACGACATGTCATAACATAATGCATTATTGTTAACTCTATTTTGATCTAGTTACTTATAACAAGCTTATAACAAAGTGACTGTAGCTGTTGAATGCCTAGTTACTAATAGCAATTAAGTTTCGTTAAGGATAACGGAAGCCATTTCTGATACAATTTGGTTAATTGCGAAAATATTAGGTTGGCTATTTTGTTCTGTCAATGCTTCTAAATTCAATATATTGTATATTCCGGCTTATTCCAAATAATGCTAATAAATATTATCTTTTATAGTAATTTGAAGGACTTTAACAACTAAAATGCCAGTTATTACTTTCAAATCACATTCCCGCCTCTCTGCATAGATCTACAGATCTTCTCATTTTGCATCATTGGCAAGAGATTTGTTTTCTTTTATAATGATTTCAATTAGTGTCTGTGTTCAAACTACCTAAATCGTGTCAATGAGCTGAAACAAGGAACTCTACATTTTTGCGTTTAGGTATTTTTTATTCATCAAGTTTATATTCTAGACCATCAATTTGAGGATTTGAGGATGCTTTTTTTCAATTTGGACACAAAATTATTCTGGGTCTTCAATATCTTCAATTGATTCACTAGTAATCATTGAAAATCTGCCAGTATCTATCAAAATAAAAGTCAAAATGCTGAACATTTATTAAGATTATTTAATGAAACTAGGAATGGATGATTTTGCTTATATCCAGTTAAAGATTTATGAACAGAATGATAATTGTGTTCAGTATTTAAAACTCTTTCGTCGTTCATTTTAATCACATCATTAATTTGGTCAATAAATCTTTTCTTCCATTTTTGACCTAAAAAGTCAAGAACGTACCGCATCAAATCGAATATGATTTATCAACAATAAAAACTGTTTTACTCTTCTCATGATTTTTACATCAATAAATGAGGAATCACTTTGCTCTCAAAATTGAACTCATTCATTAATTTTCCTTACAAGCACTCAAGCGATTATATGCCTCCTCTTAGGAGCTCTACAATTTCGACAATTTATTTTATTTGTGTACATTTTCTTCTGCACCATCCAGTCATAAGAGATTTATCGGTTCAATTACAATAGATTACACACATCCTTAACCAAACTATTTCTACCCAGATCAAGATATAAAAACTAATATGTAACCGAGATTATGCAACGTCAGTTACAAGCGGTACGTCGAGGGAAACTGCTAACAATACCCTGGGAATATGGCCGCCTTTCCTACATTGTTCTTGTATTTATTATGTGCATGTACTAACAAACAAACCAATTAAATTGTTTATAGCTTGCTTAGTTCGTATCCAAGCTGAGACCTGAGAACTAGACATTTAATTCATTTACGTTTTTCTTCTGATACCCAATTTCTTGATCATAAATGTAAATGTGTTTCGACAGAAATTGGGTACCTATAAGAGGGGACATTTGCCTTGTTACTGATACAGTAGCTGCCACTTATATTATCTTTGAAAGTGTATGAAAATATTCAGAACCTTCTTAAGTGTGTCTGGGCAAGACTGTTACCATTATCTTTTCAAACTCGCATTTCAAATACAACAAACAATTCCGTAGGAAAATTCAGCATAATAATGCCTTCAAAGATTTATGTAATTGAAGATTTTAAACGTATTAATATTAAGTTTATCCTGCATAATTGTCCCCAAAGTATCCGCTGCATTTGTACAAATCGCCAAACGACGGTTGGTTCAAAGGAAGTTTCAAGACGACATTACATTTTATCCATTTTTAATATGATGTGCCCAAAAGTGCGGTTGACCGATCAAGCTAACATTACACAAAAAAAAATATAAAAGCAATCCTTTTCTCTTTTAAGTCTTAATCTTGGGGCAACCTAAAGTGATAATATTGAGAGGGGTCCCTCGAAGGACTTACCTGAGCCCTATGGGACAGGTTATGTTGTAATTTACAGCATGTTCCTTTGACGAGAGTCTGCTTAAAGAAGTCTTGACTCTCGTGTCCATAATGTGTGAGTCGAGAAATTATTTTGGGTTATTTCAATAGGACTTCTAACCCCAATGGGCCCGCGTGATGGATTACCTAATGCCTACTCCCCCTCAGAAAGAGAACTCTATAGGTTTATTGCTATGCAATAAGAATTTTACATCTTATGGATTGATTTAAATTGTTTTACAAAAAAAGCCATTACTAATCTGCTTCGTATAAAGCTATTTTCGAACATGCTACCCTCAAATTATCAACAAATTCGGAAACGCTGGATGTACAATCTAGATAATAACATAAAAGAAAGTACCGACTGGTGAATAAATATTATAATAAGTAGTATCATTTCCAAAATTGATGAAACTGTCAAAACATTTCGCATTGATAAGATATTTCTTGCCCTGCTTATTCAAGCTTAAAAGACTGATAAATTACACATAGTAACAAACACCAACAATATTCCTTTATTTTAATACGAACCTAAATATAGATAAAAACAAAAATCGTCCATGTACACATACAAGTTGTAAAATCTATATTGATTTGTATAGGGCCCAAAGATTAGATATATCTTTTTGGTTATCCATATGGTAATAAGCATAATGATATAAAACTGTGTTTTGAACAAAACGTGTGTGTTGGCGGTAAAAAGACGATGCACAGATATTTGGTGATAAGTAGCAAGCATGTCCAAACTTGTTTAACTAAAATTGTTTTAGCAATTAGGTACTGAAGTGTTCGAGAATTACTGATACTGCTAGCCTGCATCATCCCACTGCTGGGGAAAGCCCCCTTTCCCATTGCTTCCAGTTCCCTCAATCCAGGGCCAAAGTGGACCACTAGTCATTGTTTTAATCCAGCTCGTCCAACCATCTATTAGATGTACAGACCAACAAGCTATTAGATGTTACTTATTTGATTAAGAAGTTATAATTACAGGTTTTCTTAAGGATCAACGTTTCACTCGACCAGTATCGCAAACATAGCAAACATAGATAGAATGAGCCTAATTTTAAAAGATAACGATATCGGCTTATTTACACATGGTTTTTATATTCAATTCACATAGTAACAATCTGTTAGAATGATACAATAAAGGATGTGTTGATACTTTGATAGATATCAATGTACCTAGGAGACCATTATCAGTAATTGCTAGTTAAATGACACACTCCTAATAAGCAGAAAAGAAAAAATCTACACTCGATGTAATAATTTCATATTTATGAGGCATTCAGCAAGGAAGGATCTGCGGTCAAATTTGATTGGGTTTACCAAGCCGCTGGTCATAATAGTAAACAAAAGATTGTAACTAATTTTACCCTGAATTTCTCAAAATATTTGTACCCCTCCAATATGTGCAATATTATTATAATGTAGGAAAAATAAACAACAACATAGAAGACAGGAAGAGGAAAACCAAAAAGATGGATGAATTTTGTGATCAATTATATGAAATCAAAAGAGGTAAATGATGCCGTGGCGCCTGACAGGGGAGAATATAAGAACATTGTTGTGACAACCCCAAATAAAATGGATTAAGGGTAGGAAGATGATGAATAAAAAGTAACACTTGGAAGTACTACTTACAAAGATGAAGGTCGTGAATTCAATAATGAATGAGAAGAAACAACAGCTACTCTGTAGTCAAAGGTAGAACATGCTCCAGACATGACTCACAACGATTGCGATTACCATCTAACACAACACCAACAATCGTTAGAGAAACCATTTTTCCGAACATGTACTAAATAGATAACACAAATACAATAAACAAATCTACTGACACAGAAATCAATACGAACAAAATATTAGCAAAAACAAATATTATTTACCTACGCAACCACTCACTGATACTGATAAGCATTTTTTATGTGAAATAAACATTTTTATTTATCACTTTATATGTAGATACTGGACTGGCGTCACCAAAGGGCGCCACGTTGTGTTAAATGAATTTGTAGAAGCAAAACATGAATGAATACAGGGAGTGACGAAAGAAATCTTAATTCTTACTCCTATTATAGATGCGAAATTTTGTGACAACGATTTTATTTAATTTTCGTGGGTTTGCCCTTGACTCTACTCTTGGTCAAAGGTGGAAAAGTCTACGTTGGAGCGAGCTTACCCAGAAGAAACCTGTTCACTCTAACTTTGAAGAGATTCGGGTTGTATGTGTTCGGAAACATTGACGCAGGTATAGTATAGTGAGTTGTAGGAAATTTGATAGAATTTGGCAAGCAGGTAGTTCATAACTTGGATTAACACAGGATACGTTTCATCTCAGAGGCACGACGCTGACGAACAATTTTTATCGAACTACATGCGAAAGAAAAAGCAGGCATATGCTAGTAAATTTCTAAACGCTTGTAAATAAAGAAATAATGATTCGTAAGCTGTAAAATTGAGCGAATAATATGAATGAAGAATGAGGTGGAGAATTGGAACAAGTTATAATAGTTATAATACTATTTGTAGAAGAAAAGAAAGAACGTATCTAATGTTATAAATTCGATGGTTATTACAGTTGTTTAAAGGTAAGGTAGGTAACTTATGCCTGCATGTTTAAAAGAGGTGGGAGAATTCCTTATGACAAACAAGAAAAACACTGCAACTTCGTTGCAATGGCTCTTAGTGAATGGTTCCCGATACGCTGACCTGACCCAGAGCCCAGCCTAGTTTAAGTAGGTCTTTAGGAGGAGCTAAAGAAGCCTTTGTCCTGACAGAAAATGCTACTATAAGAAAAGAAGTCCGCTTGATAAAAATTAAGAAGAAAGACAGAGAAGGAATCATTATAGACATGGAACACAGTGATCTTTCCAATTCATTTTAGGTTAGCAGATTGTCTTTTTCTTCCATATTTCGTTATACGTCTGCATCATTTCAGCATTCAGCCCCTTTCTAATCAAGTCATCCAATTATCGTTTCTTTGGTCTTCCTCTTAAAACCATCCACATTCATACTTAAACTTTCCTCACCTAATGATCCTCATTTCTCCTCATCACATGCCTGTATTAAGACAATCGATTACTACACTAATTTTGAGTTACCAGCTCCACTTCATCTTTTAAAACTATTCCTTATTTTATGAGAAGGCTGAACATTTTCTCAAAAAAGCCATTGCTTGTTGGATTGAACGTAAAGCTTAGTCATTACATGATGAAAACCGGAAAACCGGGATTCATCATCTGCCTAGCCTTTTCCCAACTATATTGGAGTCAGCTTCGAGTCGAACCAGATTTAGCTGAATATCAGTATTTTACATGGAGCGATTGCCTATTGAAACTCCACAACCCAGTAACTGGGAAATTCGATACCCCATGGTAAGACTCTGGTTACACTACACAACCCCCTGAGCATTTTTCATCTTAAACATGGTTTGGAGAAATGAGGACAATGTGGTGAGGAAAATTTTGCTAAGTGCCCTTCATTGATTTGGAACACAATCATGTCTTAAAATGTCTGACTGTTTTATGTTAGAAACAGGAAATCTGCTTTCTATAACGAGTGTGGAAAAGAATATAGGTCATCATCTTCCTCTCCTTATCCCAACCAATTGAGGTACTTAAATAATATAGATAACAAAGAATACAGTGGGCTACGGTGGCCTACCGTCTTGGTAGGCCACCTGTAGTCTGTAGTTCCAGTGAGTGAACAAGACGGCGCGAGATGACTTGTTTTGCTGTGTCTCTTTCTCTCACTGGAACTACTGTGGTTTTAAGACTTCATGGTAGGCCACCAGGTCTCAAAAAGAGAAGAAAGAGACTGGATCAAGCGACACACGACGTGCGGGTATCCTAGTGTAGGATCCAGTGTCACATTCAAATATTGTAACACTTTTTTTAAATAAAAATATTCTTATACCTAGGAAATATCTAATACGTAATTTGAATACTTACATGTTTTAGATCCCAGGATATTATATCCGATCGAGCTGCCAATATATAAAATAATGAGCCTATTGTTTAGCAAAAGACCTCCAATTATTGTGAATGCTCAAATCTACAAGCAGTTTTTTTGCTGTAAATTTTTAGATTATTCAATTTACCTACATTTAAAATAATACCTCTAAATTACAAATTAATGCTAATATGAAACATTTGTATTTTTTTTAGTTCAATTATTGTAAAAACTAAATTTTAATAGTAACCTATCCAGGTACAGCGTTGAATCCCAGTTTGCCAAACTGGGATTCGACAGAAAAATAATCTTTGTTTGCATGGTTAACAAAATCACAATTATTTTTTGTTTATTGTATTAGGCTGCTATGTTTTACGAGCGTTGGCGTCTCTCCAACGTCTGCGCAGCGTCAAAACGTTGAGCGGACGCGACGTTGACGTCGCGTCGTGGCGTGGCAAGCGTCCACTGAACGCTACGTCAACGTCGCGGACATAATACTATGGCCAATGATATTTTAGTAAACCTAAACAGATATATGTTATGAGCGCGCAAAACGTGAAGACCAGAAAATGTCCTACGTGGGACAATTTGCTAGTCTATGATGCCGACGTGCGGGGGGATTGATGACGCGTGGCGCTGTTTGTTTATCTAGCTGTCACTTTTTTTCTTATTGCGTTTTATCAAGCTATCCTTTTTACTTCTAGTGAAATGTAATGTGTGAATAAAAAAGTGTGTATGTGTGCTGCAGCTCGGCGCGGAACAGTTTTTTCTGTTGTTTTGTAAATGTATAACATATCTGTGTATTAGAATATCATTGACTATGGCCAACTCACGCGACGTTAACGTTGCGAGGTATCGAACGCTAGCACTAGAGAATGGCGACGTAAACGTCGCGTCTGTATAACATTGACGTTGCTCAGACGTTGGAGAGACGGCAACGCTCGTAAAACGCTAGTGGAATAGCGGCCTTAAACTCAGTCACTGACAAATCTGTCAAATATTAATTTATTATAGTGGTCTTTATTTTAGTGCTTATAAGGTTGTCTAAAAGAAACAAACTGTGTAAGGTAAAATAACTGCCAAATGAATGTAGTTGAAGTAGCATCTTATCTTGTAAACAAACATGGCGTCAGAGGTACCATAGACAATGAGTAGTGTTGTGATATAAGTGATTGATTAGTTCAACAGGATCAATTTTACTTACGTAGTAAACGAATTGAACTCGTTGTACTATAGTTTTTTGTTCTGTTTCAATACAGTTTTATTTGTTTATTTTATGGATACAATTTCTTACTGTATTTTTAAGACTCTTCGCATTTTAAGCATAGTTTTATTCAGTGAATAAATTATAAAATGAACTTGTTTTTTTATGCTTAATTTTAATAGGTACTGCGATTTTGTATGGGATGGTTTTAAGGACGGGAATAGGCAAAATAACTGAAAAAATGAATTGTTCATTACTAGTTAGATTAGGAAGGAAGGCATCTAAAATTAAATTTAAATTAAATGTATTTTTTGGTAAGCCAAAATTGACGAAGATCGACGCTTTCAAAATTCGCTCCCAAAGCGTTTTACGTCATTTAAATCTTTGTCAATATTTAACGAATTAAAAAAAAAAGTGTCCACTTTCTTTCAATAAAAGGACTTGCAAATATTTATACTCGTACTTTCATCTTGCCTATTGGCCATCAATATGAAGAACAGGGTCCAAGCTTGGGTCGATACAGAGAAACTTCTAAAACAATGCTAGGCTTGTTGTCGAAGAGCTCCGCTTTCTGGATCAAACCCTTGACCTAACTGTTTAACGACAGAGCTATAAATTATGTCAAAACAAGGAACCTTTTAACATTTTATTTGATTTTTTTGCTGACAACGTTAATACCTAACAAAAATTTTGTTTGTATAATTTCGTGTTAGGTAGTTTCTACATAATTACCAAAATCTGTATCTAAATAAATCAGTAGTTTTGTAAAATAAAATAATTGTTTCACATCAAATATCTCACGTGAGTTTGTTTTAATGTAATGAATAAATTATGAATGCAGATAGTATCTTTATTTTCAATGCGTGCAATTAAAAATTAAGTACCAACCAAAAAAGTGCCTAACTGTGGCCTAACTAGAATATTTTACTTAGCGAACTTACTTCACCTATTATGTTATATAAAGATAAGTAAATAATAATTAAGTACATAATCTTAGCAACTTGTGCTAAAACGTGATAATTAAGAAACATGCTTTCCTGATTTCGACACAGTTTTTGACATTTTTTTTCTAATTTATTCACCTACTTTTTTAAACATCATCTTCAACAAAATAGTTCAATGTCATCAAAACAAAAAAAGTTGAACCACATTACCAAAACTAAAAAAAAAAATATTATGCTCACGAATTCTCGCAACAATAGGCTATTATTTGTTAAGTATAATATTAAATCTTTACTAATAAATAATGAATGAAAAAAAAAACTAGCGAAATATCCAATAAATCGTGTTTTATGAAGGCACGCGCCAATTTCAGAATGTTTAGGAAGCAAAAGGAGGTCGGAAGCGTTGCTGATAGTCATTTATTTAGATTTCGAGGCCGCTACATTATTTAGGTTGTTTTTGTTTTATCAGTATGAAGGCGCAATTTTGCGCTAAAATTCGCGTACATGTAAACTTTTTAGATTAAACACGTGGAACTAAGCTATTTTTGTCTGCGTAGGTATACAATGTGCTTCGAATTCTGAATGATGGTGTAGTAATTCTTACATTGAATTTGTTTTGTAACAAGCATTAATGTAGGTATTACTTACGCGATTTAAAAACGAATAGGGTTATGTTATTACAGGAGTCATAAAAAAAATCAAAAATGATAATTTTGTTTTATATTTTAAAATCATAAATTATACTTTTAATTAACTGGGAAATGTCTATTTTCCTACATATTTATAACAGTATTGTTTAGCGTAAAGATCGAATAAATTATGGAAATAATTAACATCTTCAAGATATTTATCAACAAACCGTAATAAAAATAAGAAAAAAAAAACGGGAAAATTCTGCTTAAGTGCTTAACTTATAAATGCAAATAATAATAGATGAGTAAAAATAATAGCACTGGTAGTTTATTTACTCCCATGAGTTTAAAAAATAATGTTTATTTTAATTACTTAACTTCTGGAAATCTTTAGGTGCCCAATTATTTATATTTATAACAGTGTTGTATACAAAAATGAATTAAATTATCAACCTATTTAAAATATTAACTTATTACATCAAAACGCCAAAAACTGGGTTATTCTGCTTTAATTATGTACATTTTATTAATAATAATACATACATAAATAAATAAAAAAAAATCACGTGGTGATCTCTGGATGCCTAATTATTTTTGTCTCTCAACATTTAATTATTTTTTTTCAACTCCAATTGTGTAAAACAAAAGTACTTTCAAGAAATTTAAAAACGCACCACAAAAATGTTTTTGTAAAACCGAATTAATTATATTATTATTGTATACATATTTACATAATGCAAATAACAATAAAAAACACAAAAAAATCTTAATTAAATTAATCTAAAAATAATTATTTTAATAAACCTGGAAATACCTATCTAGATGCCTAATTATTTTTCGGTTTTTCTTGAGTATACATTTAATTAAACGTAAAAAATACAATTAATTATGTAAAACAAGCATTTTCAAGAGATTTAACGACACACCGCATTTTTTTCTGGAAATTCCTAACCAAGTACTTATTTAAATAATATACGATTACAAATGCAAATAACAATAGGTAAATAAAACAATGCTTTATGAGCAAATCATTTAAATATCTGAATTTTTATTAACACGTATAATGAGGTCTCGTTTTGTTTAAAACGGGCACAAAATAGGCTATATCTGATTTGCCATTGTATTAAAATTAAAAAATGTAAAAAAAAATGGCGGGCCTCCTTAAGAAGCCCCAATACGGAACCTGAGAAGTTATTATTTATTTTTGGCTACATAATTATCAAGAAACAAACCACACCTGTGCTATATGTACATACATTACATATACTATGTATGTTTGTTGTATATTTTTGCAAGGCTTGGTCCGATAACACTATCGGGCCGTCACGCCTACTCGCACATACACACACACAAACAAACATTATACACGTGTGTGTAAAAAAAAAACAGTTCATACGATCATCGTTTGTTGCCAAGTTGCCTAAAAAGCTTTATTTGTTTAAACACGACTGTGACTTTATGCAAAATCATTTGTTTTAGTATTTCGCATAATTTTAATTGAATTATCATGTATTGTGGTATGTCTGGAGATTGAACGCAGTTCATAGTGTTAATTGGAAATATGAACAGTTTTTATTTATCTTTAGATTTTTTTCTCAGTTACCATTTTTTTAACACCTGTGTGCCTGAAGCTAATAAATAAATACTAATTTGATAAATATGCAGGCTGAATACCGTCATGTCAAATTGAAATACTTAGCACTTTATTGAATTTTAAATTTTTGGGCAACTGCGAAAAGTATGACTTGCCTAATTCATTTTTAAGTTTCTTTTTTAAGGCCTTTAATTACCCACTGTTGGAGGTCTCCTTCCATCCCTTCCAACGATCACGACTGTGCAACACCTCCTTCCAATTTTCGAGGAAGACATCTAGTTCGTCCAGTCGCTAGTCGTCTCCTTCGTATGCTTTAAGATAAAAAAATATAGATATAAGTTTAATTAAATCAATTAAACTTAATCGGAGCTTTGTAAAAAAGGATATCAAACGGAAACTTATAAATATGATAAATTGTTCATAAATAATTTGTGATTATTGCATTTATCGCGTGCTAATGGCAAATTTAGTAGACTCACAAGTTCACAACTAAAATAATGGTTACTGAGATATGGTAGAAAAAGCTTCGTCAAACAGTTTTGTCAGTAATCATTGATCATGAAAAAAAAAAAGGAATAAAGTACTTACCTGTCTATTCAATTGTTAATTTATGTATTTTTAATCCTTTAACTGGCGAAATAAGCAGATTTTCAATTTATTTAAGTATGCATCATATCTATTAGACATTTACAAGTTATGTAAGTACAGCAAAATATTAGCAGAATATACAGAAACTGATAATCTGGGTAAAGTTGGGAAAAAAGAACAGAAGATAAGCCAATAATTACCTAATTAATTGTTGATCTTGACCTTTCATTCGTCAGAAAAAAAGAGGGTATTCCCATGACATGTCATAGCCAGTTTTTACCTATCATTATCAGCCTATAATGCTGGGACACAGGCCTCC
Organism: Agrotis clavis; assembly: GCA_954870645.1. Taxonomy (NCBI): domain Eukaryota; kingdom Metazoa; phylum Arthropoda; class Insecta; order Lepidoptera; family Noctuidae; genus Agrotis; species Agrotis clavis. The sequence goes on from OX940943.1 coordinate 3,716,431, forward strand.
ACTTTGTGAGACTTTGTAATCCAGTATGACGAAATTCCTGTACGTAACAAACTCACAGATCGAAAAAAACATAGGTATATCTTAGAACGAGAATGGGATCCATGAATTTTCTTGCTCTCTCTTTCTCCTTAGACTCTAGTGTAGTCTCTCTTAGTAGAGTCTGTAGTCGTTATCCATCTCAAAGCGTCAACCTGTGTGGCTGTGTCTACGCTTTCAAATACATAGGTAACAACTAAGTACGTAGTGTAAGTACAGAATTCTGACAGTTATGCCTTGTATCAGACTTCGTTAGTTGACACTTCAAAAGTGCATATAAAGTGAAAGTGAAGTCTCAGTAAATGGCCTATTTGGTTTTGAAAAAGGCAACCTAAAATGTATAATATCTCAATCCGACCGCATACTACTGTTTCCTTGCATAAAATATCTACTTGATTATAATCTTAACTGCAAATAATCAGTATCAGACAACCCACATCCTAATTCATTGGTTCGAGAATCATCAAATATTGCAAATAATGGTGAAACGCTTGGGAACAAGGATTTTAGAAATTCCTCCCCTAAAGAGGAGAGATAAATGGAGCATTCAACATAGACGAAATCAAAAAACTGATAGTACAGACTTTTTTTAATAAAACTCACTCTGAACTATCAAATAGGTAGATAGTTACACTATGATTAAATTCATGCCATAGTACAGACTTACACCCCCTATTGAACAGGGGGGAAGTTTCCAAAAAAGTTGCCTCATCATACGTAGTTATTATAATCTCAATTTTTGGAACTACTCGCAAAATTATTAATTAAGGCTATTGGTAATTTCTGCCGGTGAAATTAAAAGGCAAGCCAAGCACCCAGAACGGGAGGATTATTTGAAGATTTTACCACCAAAGAAAAATGTTTCAGGTAGCTGGTGGTGCCATTGACCCAGGTGCACTGCTAGGTTCTTTAATATAAATGATATATTATATGCCGTAACTACATACAGGTACGTACGACAACAGCTAACCAAACCACATAACTATATTTGGAAATGGAAACATATTTTCCTACTCCTTCACTATTCTTTTCTGATTAATTTCGTTGCAGGATCCAAGACAGGTAAATTCATTCTCCGGGACACGTCGAGCTTCATTGTCTCGGCGTTTTTCTGGTGGTTGCTACTGTTGATTCTAGCTTTCAGAAGTTGCAGTGGTTTGGGAATAGTGTGGTGGGTTTGTCCCAAAAAAAATATCTATATGTAAAGGCCAATATTGCTGTGATATTACATCATTATTCTGATGAATAACAAATGAGATCCTTCGTAGGCTCAGTCTTATTTCAACACGATTTCTTATTTATTTTAATTGTCTTATCACATGAGAAATTAAAAAGGAAGTGTTGTAATTCGTTGTTATTTAATTTAATTATTTATCATCAGCATAGCTTAAATAGCCTGTAATGTTCTTAGTTTGGGACACAGGCCTCCTCTCTGTGAGAAGTGATGGGCTGTAAATTGTAATATTTGTAAACCACCACGCCGCGCGCTGCCGGCCCAGTGCGGGTATGGATCAAATGAGTCCTCCCACCCCAGGCAACGCAGGAGGGACTGTCAGAGTCGTACTGACTAAAATCCACGGTGTCCTTCAATTACATCGTGAGGGAACCGCGGCATGTCCTAGAACCAAAAAAATCGAAGACATGTCGGTTCCCTCACGATGTTTTCCTTCACAGTTTTGAGAGTATGGGTGATAAAATAAATTGTACAAAGTAAAAATAAATTGTAATAGGTACGTTGTTGTTATCGATTGGGTTAGATAGGGAAGCAATAAAGACATTGTTTAAGAACATTTACTCTGTAGCCTCCGAGAAAATCTGAAATTCCTACACAGAAGTTGGTGTAGAGTTTGTAGGCAATAAAATATTTAAATCCATAATTATACCTAGTCAGGTACTTATGAATATCCAATGTGTAAATTTATTGCTTACTAATAATAAGAATGGAGGGAGACGTTACAGGAGTAGAACAGTACAGGCTAGTTAATAAAATCAATAATTTTGGATGGATGGATGTTTGTTAGTCAATCACATCAGAACGCCTGAATATTTGTAGTCTGGAATAACACATAATATTGCATACCGGTTTAATTAATACGTTCTTATTGGATAATTTTCGAGTTAAACGCAGGCAAAGCCGCTCAACAGCTACTTTATACAAAGCCAATTAGTTTTTGCCGCGAGTAATTCTAATAAAAGTTATTAATTTTATAATTTTCCTTAGTTATTAATTAGGATAAAGTTTATTTAGCAATTATATGTTATTTATTTTAATAGGAATTTCGTTTCGAATTTTATATGAAACTTTTGAACATTTTGTTTGACAATTTTGCAATTAAAAAATATATATTTAGTACTCCTCATTACATGTGTTGAAATCGATCCTACGGTGAATTTTCCGAAAATTTTCATACACAAAAATACATAACAAAAAAATAATTAGTTACATTCATCCAATTTGGTGCAGTTGTCCAGGCAATTTTGACGGTTTTTGTTGGCCATAAAGATAGAGAAAATAAACGAACTGATTATTTAATTTATTTTTCTTACAGACAGAATTTGAAACAGTTGATATAGTAACCTACTCGTAATTCTAAGTAGCTCATCATTTTATTTGCTGTTTATAGCGACGAAAAAATATATCTCATTTCTTCCATCGTAATTTTTACATATTAAACAGGTTAAACTGTTTTGTAGTCACCTTATAAAATTCATATTCATCAATTTCAGTAACAGTATAGAACACCTAATAGTACTACGTACGTAACAGTAGAGTATGAAACCATTGGTCTATATAGGGTGACTGGTAATTAGTGTAGGTACGATACTTAAACACGTGATTGTGTTCATGATAACCAACAACTTTTACTATGGGAACAAACCTGAAATCGCGACAAAAAATCAGCTGTTCAGTACATTTAAGTTTGTTTAATGTACTGAACAGCTGATTATTTTTTCACAATTGCGATTACACAAAAGGATACTCGTAGACTCTATGGTCAACAGTCACTTGAAAATAACTTTCAGCAATAAAATGCTCTGTGCTAATCAATTTTTAATAATTGATATTTTATTATCTCGTTAGACTTATTTTCAAGTGATAATAATTTATTTAAACCGTGCAAGGGTTTAAAGGTGTTGCATGACGTCACAATAAGACGTCTTCAACTACCCGTCTAAGGGCTGATTTTTCAATAGTCAGATAACTTTTATCTGAGGAATAAAAATGGCGGTTTGTCAGCTTATCTATAGAAAATATGTCAAACCGCTATTTTATTACTCAGATAAAAGTTATCTGACTATTGAAAAATCAGCCCTTAGTTGAAACGCATTATACTACAACACAACTTTAAAACTGGCAACATTTCACCAAGCTTTCCAAGAAGTATTTACTCATCCACGGCTCAAAAATACGGTTCCAATTTTAAAAATAAAAAAAAAGTCCAACACAAGGGTTTGGTTCGGATCCCTTGTTTTTATAATTCGAACCCCCTTATTTGCCTTTCCCAGTCTCGACGCGACATTTCTGTTGACAAGCTTTTTTTTAAAAAAAAAGCTTTTGTAATGTCTGTGATAAGGTGATTCTGTTAATGTTAGTTCTTCTTTTTTCTTAATAATACTGTGAAGCATAGTTAATTTCAGCAGATACAAAACTAGTTAAAAATGAAAAATATTAAATTATTATGAAGTTGTATTTTTTTTCTTGGGTGAAGTTGGGTAATTTGGCACTATAAAAAAGTATTTGACTTTTAAATTACATAAATATAAATTATATAGGATATGTCAATAGATGTTTTTCTATTTATTGAATCTAAGATAGTTTAAACACCTATTTCTAGTACCTATTTAAACTCATAAAATAGAAAACATAATTTTACAGTAGGTAGCTCATTAAAGTTCCTGTTTGTTGTATAAATGGGAGATGAATCTTTTAAAAACAAAAATAATTCCCGTTAGCCAATCGAATATGATTAATTAGAGTCGTTAATAGATAAATTAATAATAACCTAAACATTTTCTAATAAAAATCTTGTTTTCGTATTGAAATAAACGAATTCTTGTATAATTTAAAGTATGAAAATGACAAATTTGTTTTCGTACAACGTTTTTGTGTAGAACTATTTAAAAAAGGTTACATTTTTTTCGTTTATTTAATTAGTATTATGTGATCATTCAAATATTAAAAATTCTTACCTAATGTATTTTTTATACATCATTATTTACCACATTTGTTTATAAGGTAATAACAACTGTGACTGTGAAAGGTTAGTTTAAGTTGAATTTTTAAGTGTAATACGCACATTATATTATAATAAATAATGGTAGTAGGTATACTTACATAAATTATAGGTATACCTACATTGTATATTATTCGATGTTTTCCTCAGAAAGAAACTTTGTTGGTCATTAAGTATTTAATTTAATCACCAATGAGTACCTACTTATTTATCAAATAGGCCTATATTTCACAGTGGTTGATTTTAATAGACTGTACGTATTTACTTTGAAACTAGATGGATTTATTTTACCAAAGCAGAAATCAAAAATTAATATAAGGAAAAAAAAAATATGATTAATTTATGTTGATATTTTCTCATAATTTATTGATATTTCCATATTTGAAAATCAATAAGGAGGCCTCAATATTTTCTATGAGGACAACGCACTTTAAAAATAAGGTTTAATTACATTTCGCATTTACATAAAACTTTTGGTAGTGTGATGCCAAAAATCAATATAGGTACCTAAATAAATGTGGAGACGTTCGATACGTGAGCAAATATAATTTAATGACGTCTCTTGTCTCAACATTTTTTCTTCCGATTGCCATAAAAGGTGCACATAAATTAAAAAGTCAACTCATCAAAGTTCGTCTTCGCCTAAATACATGACAAGTAACCTCTCCCTCCCTGTCTCCCCTCTTACACAAAGTGACAATAAGTCGCGCACGCACACATGCGCTTTGTTTGTACACTCACACATGTTCAGAACCGGCTAGGTATTTGGTTTCCCGCCACCGGCGCGAACACGCACACAAAACACGAAGAGCAAACAATACAAACACCAACACACAAGTAAATTTAAACTCACCTCAAAATAAATCCATTAGAAAACACACTTGTTCAAACAACTAGCGCTTAGCCTCGAAAACGCGTTGAAAAAACACTCGCCAGCATCCGATGTGTACTCAACACTTTTCCAAACTTTCTGTGCAGCCTACTTCTTCGTTAACACTTCGCTTCCCGCCAAAAGTCAATTCAAATTAACTAAACTTCCAAAAGCGCGCCGAACACATTTAAATTTTAAACTGTCAAATCAGGACACCCTGGAACATCGATCATCATTTATCGAAGTTGTTAATCAAAACTATATCTTGTTATCTATATAATTGGGTCTTCATGCCGACTGTCTTCATATCGCGGCACGAATTCGCGAACTTTAGTTTTCACGGCCGAAATCGCTTCCGCAATTCAATTGCGAGTTTTGATCAAACACTATGGCGAAATAAAAGAAACGACGACAAGTGGCCCCACTTATTAACACACGTTGCGCGGTAAAAATAAACTATGATTAACTGCCATTAAGATTCGCGGAGACAACCGAGGCACCGGCGAGCGTGCGAATAGGTTATGAAAAATAAATAAAATGTAAATAATGCAGAAAAAAACTCCTCGTTACAATGAGGACCTGCCAATAAAATCGCGAATTTGTTTACCGCGTCGCTATTTCGGTCGCTAGAGACGGTTCCGATATGAATAATTATTATCGCCGGCGAGCGAACATCGACGCATAGTTGTCGTTTCATAAAACGTGCGCGTTAAAACTGAGTCGAAAGGCTCGCGGCCCGTGTCGGAGCATAGCGCCGAATAAAATAAACAACAATATACCTAAATAAGCGGGCGACGGGCGCGGCCTAGTGTGCGTGCGCGCCGATGTGTGCGTGTGTAAACAAGGGGCAGCGCGGCTTCAATGACATCCTCGCCCGACAGCCACTCACTGTGCTCATTAATAATATTCTGCGATGTCTAAATTATTTTTTTGCCCAAAACATGATTCTTAAACTGAGAGTGAAACAGCAGTTCATATACGCATTGGCTTGAAATGATAGAATAGTTAACAACTGGCACAAACAGAGTGAATACATTCTCACTCAGAAAACTATATTAACTGTACGTATTACGTATGTCAAAATCCTGTTGTCCCATAGCTGGGCGCAGGCCTTCCCCATATCCTTCAGAAAACTATGTAAAGTGAAAAACCAAGGAACGACTGTCGAATTAATCTCGATACTTTTAATAAATAGATGGTGTCATGTCAGTCTTTAAACAGGAACCTAATCACCAGAATCCAGTAAGACTTGTTTAGTGTTGGTAATTGTAGAGTCTATGCTGGGGAGGCGAAAACAATATACAAGGAAGACAAGATGTAAAATTTATTCTTGTGAAAAAGCTGGTTGGGGAATTAAATTACAAGTAATCCCGTTTAAAGGAGTTTATAGCCGCGATCAGATCCTAATTGACACAGTCATGCCGAAAACTCTCCACCTTTTGAGAGAACCTATCTTTTGATATAGCTTTTCAAAACCGTGGGAAACCAACCAAAAATTCGAAGGCCCGTGACATCCAGAAATTATCGTACACTAGCCTTTTGTGGTTTATAAAAGAACCACTCCTTCCAATGGTGGCGAGGTTTATGTCCATCATCATCATCATCAACCGGAAGACGTCCACTGTTAAAAATTATTTTTTCACCTCACCCGCTCGGAAAGATTCTATTTCTCATTCAAAATCTGAGCGCAAAACTCCATTTTGTGCTCTAGAGCACAAAGTGTTGTTTAAAATTCGAACACGTCTTGTATTCGATTGTTTTTACTTTTCTACACTGGCAGGCGAGCCGCCCCCACTACATTTCCTCCCTGTGTGAGGTGAAAAGTTGTGTGTTGCACTCGGCAGCAAAGTTTTTCTGCGTCTCGTACCTTTGAAAACTTCGCATCGCTCAGGATTCTATATTTGAACCGCTCGTTTCTCTCGCGGTTCAATCTTAGAATCCTTCGCTCGCTCAGTTTTCAATTCAAGTACTCGCGCCAAAAATCAACTTTGCAGCCTTGCATAACAAATAACTATTTCACCTCACCCGCTCGGAAAGATTCTATTTCTCATTCAAAATCTGAGCGCAAAACTCCATTTTGTGCTCTAGAGCACAAAGTGTTGTTTAAAATTCGAACACGTCTTGTATTCAATTGTTTTCTACTTTTCTACACTGGCAGGCGAGCCGCCCCCACTGCATTTCCTCGCTGTGTGAGGTGAAAAGTTGTGTGTTGCACTCGGCAGCAAAGTTTTTCTGCGTCTCGTACCTTTGAAAACTTCGCATCGCTCAGGATTCTATATTTGAACCGCTCGTTTCTCTCGCGGTTCAATCTTAGAATCCTTCGCTCGCTCAGTTTTCAACTCAAGTACTCGCGCCAAAAATCAACTTTGCAGCCTTGCATAACAAATAACTAATTCCACTTTGTTCACCCAGGTGAACAAAGTAGACAACTTTGGTGTTCTCTGTTCACCTCGGAAAAATATCACCTTTATTCCACTTTGTCCACCCAGGTGATATCACCCAGGTGAACAAGGTAGACAACTTTGGTGTTCTTTGTTCACCTCAGAAAAATATCACCTGGGTGAAATTAACCAGGTGAATTGCGGTCACCAAAGTTGTCCACTTTATTCCCTTTGGAAAAATATAACCTATAAAGCCTTTGTTCATCCAGGTGATATTTTACTGAGGTGAGCCAAGTGGACAACTTTGATGTCCGCTATTCACCTAATATCACCTGGGTGATTACACCCAGGTGATATTTTTCCGAGGTGATAACAAAGGACACAAAAGTTCTTCACTTCGTTCACCTGGGTGAAAAAAGTGGAATAATCACTGTTAAACATAGGCCTCCCCCTTAGACCGCCACGCCGAACGTCAATTCGCCACTTGCATCCATAGGTTGTCTGCAACTCTCACGATGTTGTCGGTCCACCTAGCGGGAGGCCTGAGCATCTACGCTGCGTCTATGTACCTATGCAGGTTTATGTCCAAACCGATGAAATGTTATTTGATTTTAATAAGCCTTCGATTACCGGCGCTCAGGGTCTGTAATCGACTCTACACTAACAGCAACGTCGGTGTCCGCTTGTCAAGCATTGTCCAAGAAGCAAGATCTCTCAGCTGTAATTCATGTTTTTGAGAGGTATTTTAAACCTAAGCAGAAGCATGCAATTTTTTTTTTTTTTTTAGTCGTGGTAGAATCATCAAATGAGACCTCCCACCCAGAGCAGGGCAGCAGTCACTGTCAGACTTTCACTTACTAAAATCCACGGTGTCCTTCAATAGCACTTTACGTTCCAGGGTCACGGTATTCGTTTGTCCTGCGACCGAAGCATGCCATAGTATGTTGTTTTTATCGTTGCATGATAAAATCAACAAACGAGTCCTCCCACCCAGGGCGGGGAGGGAGAGACTGTCAGATTTGTACTGACTAAAATCCACGGTGATCCTTCAATAGCCCTTTACGTTCCAGGGTCACGGTTACCTGATTAGACAGCCCCAGCATGCTGAAGTTTAAAATACCTCTCAAAAACAAAAACTATTTTCGAGAGAACCATGAAAATTGTTAAAAGGTGCGTACCTACAGACCATGTAACAATGTTATATAACACTACAAATGTATTAATGTATGTAAAATGTTATATAACAATGTTAAATGACATGACCACACTGAGAAAAATATTAAATAACAATGTTATATAACATGTTATGCTACATAGTCTGTACGCACCGTTACTGTAAAGATTTATAAAACTCTTTTTAGCGCAGTCAGGAAAAAAAATGCTCACAAATATTTATTTAAAAAACGTACAAACTTTGAGAGCATTAGATTTTTTGTGTGAAAAATAAGGAGTGTAAAATGAACAAAAATCACTAACCTATGGTTTCTTTTTTCACTTACGAAGACGGGGTCAATATATTAAAACACACAACATTTTACAATCACAAAACAAAATGCCAAACTCTCACTTAGTAATATTTTAAAAAATCGATAAGTAAAAAAAAGAAATAAAACTACTGGCACCTCCACAGAGCCCCAACCTCCCCGCGAGAATAAACATATGACGTCACCGGCGGGTAAACAAACAAACAAACACATGCGCGCCGCTCATGTTTCCTTAATACAATTATTATTTCGAATGTGGAACGCGAACGAGGCGGACGCCGTTCGCGATTTATTTTTAAAACTAGCTGACCGCTTACAATTTAAACCTTTTTAATAGTTATAATTGTTTGTTTTTACATTACGAACCTCTTTTGATTTGAAAGAACACTTGTTTCTACTCTTTGCTTTTTGTTTCTGGTTTGTAAGCGGCCATATCGTGTGGTTCATACAGCTACACGTTATACATTTGTTTTTGTTTACTGAGTAAAAATGGAGTCATGTAGGCGCTAGTGCGTGCAAAGTAAAATGCAATAGTTGTCGTATTTCGAATCATAACTCCGACAGCTCTTTATTTATAACATAAATAATTAACTGGCAATATTATAGATTATGTTTGTAATACGAGATCAATGATTATTATCTACGTTTGTTTTTAATTCTTATGCATGTTAAGCCATTGATAATTTAGCACTAAATCAAACTTAATAACTGCCCAAGTACAGACATCAACCTACTCCAATCTGTCGAAATTCTTGAATAGATTTCCAACTTTATTGCAAAAGATGAAGGTTCATGTTCGATTGAAAACATATGGCAGATTGGGTTAGGTTGATGTGCGTCTGTACATGATGATAATTTTCATAATGCAATAGATTCATAGAGTATGGGCTGATTATTACCGGGAAAATTGGCGCTCACTGCTGCGTTTTTTATTTTCGTGAATTAGGGGATCTGTAGAAATCAACTAACTATTTCGTACCATTCATTGATTTATTTCAGCACTATTGTATCTTCAGTGGTGCTAAAATGAATGTAACGCCAACTTATGTGAAGTTTACAACAACCATAACAATTAATTAACTGCCTAGAATAGAGTAGTAAACCATGCTTTACATTTACTTACTTCTTGCTAGCCCGTCGTTTTACCCGCGTGTATTTCGGTATTGTCAAACGAATCGGACTTAACGATATTCGAAGTATCCTATAAACCAATCCTGGTTAAAAACTATCTATGTGTTTCATATTTTAATCCTTTTAGTGTAACAAAAATCCATTCATGCCGTGTGGGCTAAAATACAAGAATGTTCACTCCGCAAGACGTAAAAAGCGGCAAAAATCGTCACGTTTGGTGCTGTCCCCTTCAGGATCTGAGCTAGTACTTTTTTTAAGGGGTCTTTGTAAATTAATATTTACCCACAAACAATTTATGCATTTCATCACAATTCTGCTACTGTTGCCCTTTTAGTCCCCCTTTTTTGGACTGTATTTTTCATAAAGTTGTCACATGCCCTGGATGCGTAATTGGATTGTTCCTCCCGCGGAACAGTCCGACTCTTTCTGACTGGAAAGCCACCCTGTCCTAAAAATGCTTTTGAATTCCAGGTCCACAGTACCCATTTAAGACGGTCCTGTAACTCCGGCAGTTTTTTAAAGCCCCTGGTCGGACAAAATAAGAGTCATCGATTCAAGAAGAAGCTGTAATTTTCTTTTTTCTGTCTTAAAACCCTTAGGAAATGGAAGTAGGTAAATATCCAACCTCACCATCATCTGCCTAGCCTTTTCTCAACTATATTGAGGTCGGCTTCCAGTCGAACCAGATGCAGCTGAATATCAGTATTTTACATGGAGCGACTGCCCATCGGACCTCCACAATCCAGTAACTGGGTAATACCATACCCCATGGTAAGACTGGTTGTCAGACTTTCAGAGCTTCTGACTAACAGTAACGACTGTGAAAGATCTACAAATGACAGCCGGTACCAAAGGCTTTACGTGCTTTCCGAGGCACGGAGGAAACTCGGTACTTATGACAGATGGTCACTGGTCACCCATCCACAGACCAACCTCGGCAAGCGCAGCTTGACCCGGAAGATCGGCCTGTTCGGCTGTAATTATTTAGCCACGAGCTCCTCTAGCCAACCTACGGTATAGTAATTTTGAACACCATACATTTTTCAAGGCTGTACGTGCTAAACTGTACCATGAATATAATGTTATGTTGTGTAGGCATTAGGATATACTTATGATAATAATATAGACGTAGGCCTCCACTATTAGAATTAATTAAGCAATTTGTAACTTTTGCGTACAATTTTAACTTGTTTAGCAAAAATAAAAACAAAACAAGTCTTTGTATTTTTTGACATTATGTAGACTAGACTGCCGTAAGTATATTTTTTTTGTTAATGTCGGCTTTGTCGTTTCCTGTAAAATAATATATGGATAAAACTTGATTGAGCTAAATTATCAAATGACTCCTCCCACCCAAGGCAGGACGGGACTGTCAGACTTGTACTGACTAAAATCCACGGTAATCCTTCAATAGCCCTTTATGTTCCAGGGTCATAGTTAGGTACCTGACAGTTTCCGGCAGGCTTGGCCCGTCCGTCATTTTGCTGAGAGCTCTTTTGCCACACGATGCGTCGTCGACTTGGTCATGGTCCATGATTGGACGGCAAGTCACCCATTACTCGCCACCCGCATGCCCGCGCCTACAGGCCGGAAAACGCCTCGCGACGTCCGTTGCCGTGGGCCTCTTCCGCGGCGGCTGGGTCGTGAGGTGGACGCTCTCCTCTCCCTCACGTGTCTTGCCTCCTCCTTCGCTAATGAGAGAACACTAAAGCTGTTCCAAGAAATGTTTCGGAACCCTTAGGCTTCTCCCTTAGACCACCAAACCGATCGACAATTCACCACTTGCGTCGGATGCCCTCGACTCTCACGATGTCTCGGTCCACCTAGTGGGAAGCTTACCTATACTGCGAAGACATCTTTACCTAATATAACATAAACTCACGCACTTTTACTATGGGGGTAGGCAGAAAATACAAAGCGCCACTGCTACGACGCTTACATACTCCTTTCAACCCATCCACATTCATACATCTGGTCATACACGCACGTCTGGTCACGCACTTCACCAATAAAGCGCATTTCACACAGAGAGCGGGCGCGGGTCGGGCGCGTTTCGGTGTACGGGCACGACCCGCCCCGCGCCCGACCCGCGCACGCTTTCAGTGTGAAGTCTTCCATTTAAATACAAAGAACTAGACCCGCCGTACTCCCGCCCCGACCCGCGCCCGACACGCGCCCGACCCGCGCCCGACTCGCGCCCGCTCTCTGTGTCAGTGTAGGTAGTAGTGTGGGTAACAGTGTGGGTAGGTAGTCAGTGTAGGTCTTCCTAGGGCGTCCTCTCCCGGCGTTATCACTCACCTCTGCTTTATAAATTACTTTTGAAACATCATTACCTATTTATTAAATAAACAAACAATATTATATAGCCAATATTTTGGTGAGCCAATAGGAAAATAGGTTTGTATTAGTATCTACATATTATTAAACAACAGGTAAATTAAATACATAAACAAATTATTAATTTTGTAAATGATAAACATTCTAATGAACAATACACACAAATCAACATGATTATTTCTGATCACGAAAATGTTTTCAGGAAATTGTTACACGTAATTACATGAAATCATGCCGCTGTTAACCTGACAGGCTGAGGTAGAGTTATGCGAATAGTAAGTATTTCGTTAGTAAAAAGAAGAGCATATACAGGGTTTTTTGTAAATCATGAACATAATTAAACAAACTTATACCTACTACATGCCAACCCTGATATAAAAAAGCATGGTTTCATACAATTGTCAACGGATTTTTTTTCCATTTTGCACGAATCACCAATTTTATTTTTATTTTTCAGGGTTGTTTGATGAAAGGTTGAGTATCCCTGTTTATACTTCCCCATTAGAAAGACCCAAAAATCTACATTCTGTCTGGCATTTACGAGTAGCTCACCTGGGAATCGAACCCCAAACGAAAAACCTATTGTCACCAACTGCCACACATTTTCAAAAAAAATTCAAGCCTATGTTCAGCAGTGGATGTCCTGCGACTGATTTATAATGATGATGATTTTTCAATAGGTTGTTAATTCAATCAAATACAGGAAAGTCAGTAATTGTGAGCTTTCAATGTTTGTCTTTAATACTAAATCTTGAAAAAACGTTAAAAAAATCTCTAAGAAAAAATACTTTTGCCATACAATGAGACAGCAATAGGCTGTTATTTTATTTTTCAGGGCTTATAGCATTCCTTATAGAATTCCGTAATAACCCGCTACATCTCGAAATCTCTGAAATGATGAACTGTCGATGATGAACAAAATGAATTACAAATATAAGTTTGTACTGTTTTTTTCTGTGATATAGTTATTTACGGTACCATGCTACTCGTGCAGTTCCCAAGACCCACAGACCCACAAGGTCAAAACAAAAGCCTCGTGAACCAAGCCTATTATAATACCGATAAATAATACTTGTGTACCGGCAAACAATTAAAATTTTAAGGAAATAAGGATCTAAACCTGATAATTAATTTCCTTATTTGTATCAAAATTTTGATGTTTTGCTAATTTCGCTAATCACGCAATAAACGTCGGTGTTTTATCTTAATTAGTCATGTTCTCTAAGTTAGGTTTCTTTTTTTTAATTTTGGGCAAACAAGAGACCACATACGGGGTGTCCCGTGAAGTGTGGATCAAACTGAACAGGGACATGAAAGAGGTCATTTCCAATATGTGATGCCTCTTAAACATACGCTGCTATCTTTACAGTCCAATAGTTATGATCACTTTTCGTGTTCAGATTGGCAACTAATGTATATGAATAGCAAATTAATTAAAATGTCTAACTTTAAAACTACTTAGAATATACCAGTGAGTTTTCCTAGTACTTACGTGGTCAACTTTTTCCCAAGAAAATTGATTGTAAATCGAGTAACTGTTTTGCTCGAAAATCGAGTTTTTTTTAAAATAAATATTATGTTTTTATATTGAACAATTGTTTTCTAGCTGCTATAAAAGTGTTGCGACAGGAATGTCGAATGCTAATCAATATATGCAATAAATATGATGAGAGAAAGCAGAAATGAGTCTATACTAGAGTGAGCTAACCCAGCAGTGGGCGTAGCGAGATCGAAGCTAGGCAGGGGCACAGCGGGGGCAAGAAATGTGATTGTGATGTGACAGCGACATCAGCTTTGCGAGGCCTCGTGGATTCTTTCAGTTCCCAGTAACAAATAAAATGTTACCAAGTTATTTTGCCTCTGCCTCGCGCGAGCAGTGACGGCACTTGACCTAAACGTGATCGTCGGCGACATCACCATTTCGAGGTATTTTGAGTCCTTCAGTCCCCACCCATCTGACACTAGAAGTATCATTGTAGGTCGCGTTAATTTCTTAACCTTTTAACCGCCAGACTTCATATCAATAAAATTGTCGTGCCCCCAGCGCCAGGCTATGAATCGGTGAAATACAAGTTCTTCTCTTTCTGCTCCTCTTAAGCTCCGATTTCTAATGTTATGGTGTACAGTAAAAAGTATTATATCGGTCTATCTACATAAACTGAGAGATATAGAATGGATGCAATAAAATCAATCAAAACAACAAAAATCGTGAATATCCGACAGCAGAGAGTCGGATATATCCGACTCTGGCGTAATGGGCCCGAAATTTTTTTTCGGATATATCCGACGTTGGCGGTTAAAAGGTTTGTAAAAGTTAAGTTGCAATGCTTTACTGACTGATGATCGCCGTTGTCCATTTTTTTTTCTCTGAGCGCGTGGCATCTTCAGGTGCGAGGCAGGGGCTAAGGTCCGGATCGCCCCCGACTAGCTACGCCACTGTAAACCAGAAGAAGCCTGTACACTATAACTAGGGTTTTAGGCGCTCGGGAACCCAGATATAGACAGCAGGCCACTGCCTGCTGTCTATATCGTGTGTGTGTTGTGAATTCCACTCTTTTGCTGTGCGCGTTAAAATATATATGTTTGGAGTAGCTTAATGCGAATTGGTGGGCGAGAACTAGGTATGGAATGGTAATTAGCAATACGTCTAGATATCCGAAGATAGACCCCGCCCCTAAAATACCAAACCTCTATTTAACTGCAAAATAAATAAGAAATTGCTTCATATTTATTTACTGAGAACACAGACTGTATGTACACATTTTTTTTTTCAAAATCTTTATAAACGTTATTGAACCCGGGACTTCACCTGTAAGTAGGTAGGTAATTATATATTTATATAGCCATTGCAATGTTTTGTTTACATAGACATATATTTAATCTATGCTATTATTATTTATTTATGTATGTTCGCACACAGATGGACCCAAACGACTGTTGATTTTAGTGTTTTTCAATTTGTGGTGAGGGCTGAGCGATCTCAATTTTGGTGGAAAACCTCACTAGGGCTTAAGACCACACCCACACCACCATTTAGTCAGTACGAGTCTGGCAGTCCCTCCTGCTCCACCCAGGGTGGGAGGACTCATAGGCTGTGAAGAGAGCCAAACCCAGGACGACTTTTCTCAGTAATCGCATTTTAAACATCCTCTTTATTTGTTTCGTGGTTGGAACCACGAGACAAAAAGAGGATGTTAGCTGTAACAAAGAAACAAAAACATATTATCGCAAACAATTTAATACATTATCGATCATAATGAAGACATGAAAACGGGGTAATAACATTATGTAAACACCAAAATAACTCGGTAACGCCGGTATCAACCAGTAACCTGTTTTTCCTTCTGTTAATTGTTACTATGGCTTCGGTTTTAAACTAATAATTATTATAATAATTGTTTGTTATCAACTCGCTAAATTAATGAATATATTGCTTGATTGGATCAGGGTGAAGCCGCGCTTGCCGAAGTTGGTCTGTGGATGGGTGACCATCTGTCATAGCGAGTTTCCTCCGTTCCTCGGAAAGCACGCAAAGCCGTTGGTCCCGAACCCTATAAGTCAGAAGCTCTAAAAGTCTGACAACTAGTCTTACCATGGGGAATCGTAATACCCACTTCTGAGTTGTGGAGGTTCGATAGGCACCACATAAAATACTAATAAAAATACTGATTTTTAGTTGCAATTGGTGCGACTGGAAGCCGATCCCAATATAGTTGATAAAAAGCAAGGTTATTATTAAAGGTCGCTGGAAGCCGCTGGATGCAGGTCGCTTCCAACCGGTATATGTGGAGATCTAAAGGGGAGGCCTATGTTCAGCAGTGGACGTCTTGTCACAGATTGGCTGAGATGATGATGATTATGAAGGTTATAATTATGATTATTGCTTGATTGGACCACCTGTTATCCTGGCGTTTACTACTTGCCGGGTCCCGGTCTCAGCGGGCCCCCAACGAACCTGGCTTGCGAAGCCCACGTCTGATCTTGTGCACATTTCGATCCCAAATCGAAATGTACACAAGATCAGATTGTGTTACCAGATAAGACAGTCCCGCCACTCCGACAGGCTTTGACCCTCTTAAGCAGTTCATGTAGCACTATTATTCTTATAACCAAAATGTTAGTTGGGCGACCACTGGCCGTGCCAATTTCCAGATTCATGAAACTTTCTCATCAGCAGATATCACCTTCCGCAGTGGTACACGCCCACGGCGACAGACGTCGGCAGACGATCTCCGGCCACCGTAGTAGGCGCGGGCATGCGGGCAGCGAGTAATGGGGCGACTTGTTGTCCGACCATGGACCATGCCCGGTCGACGCGGCGCGTTGTGTTCCACGCACGCCTCAAAGAGTGTCAGCATTTGATTATGACGGGGCCCACGTTCAAAGGGCCAAAGCTTGCCGGGGTCGCGGAACTCACAAATAACGTGACTCCGGAACGTAAAGGGTTATTCAAAGGCACCGTGTATTTTAGTCAGTACGAGTCTGACAGTCCCTCCCGCTCTGCCCTGGGTGAGAGGATTCATTTGACGATTTAACCAAGTAAAAAAAAAAACAGGTCTCTACCTTATTGCCTTGTTTACGTGATCAGTAAACTGACAGTCAATCAATTTATCTGACGGGAGGATTGACAACAGATCTAGTTGATCAAACGCAAAATTAGCTTACAGAAATAGAAAATTTGTAATATACCTGCACTAGGATATTGGGACGAATTGTGGTGTTTTTGAAATGCCCTACGAAAGGATTTTCTCCTGTGTCGTAGGTGCGTTTGAAATAAAAAACTCACATGCATTAACAATTTTCCGTACGGTTAGCGCAGTGGCATGAGGTCGTTCTTTCGTTCGTTCACATCTTGGACGAAACAAATTTAAATATGGACCTAAATAATTGGCAGCAAAAATTTTGTCCTCGTGAAAATCGTACTCGCGCTATACTCGCGCCACTACGGCAATCGTGCTATAAATTTTTGTCCTAATCCTAAGAGAAAAATGTGTAGGTATTGTTTGCAATGCTGATTGGGTCATGGAGGTCAGATGGGCTACTGCTCCGACTCATCATCTTCCTGTCTTTTCCCACTTGTGGGTATTGGGGTCGGCTTCCGGTCGAACCAGATACAACTGAATATCAGTATTTTACATGGAGCTACTGCCTATCAGACCTCCACAACCCAGTAACTGGGTAATACGAAACCCCATGGTAAGACTGGTTGTCAGACTTTCAAAGTTTCTGACTTACAGTAACGACTGTCAAAGAACTACAAATGACAGCCGGGACCAACAGCTTTACGTGCTTTCCGAGGCACGGAGGAAACTTGCGGTGACAGACCAACCTCGGCAAGCACGACGTTTTATCAACAAGGGTGTATTCTATAACTTTCCCCTTTATTTTATCTTTTTATGAATGGAAAATTATCAAATGAGTCCTATATTTTGACCCTGTGTGGAGCTGAACTGTCAGAGACTGATGTGAGGTGACTGATTAATTAAACACAAACCTGTTCCTTAAGTTGCCCTTTGCGAATAAAAATTAAAATTTAATAGTTTCCTGTCTAAGCACAGCAGTATTATGTGTACATACCTATAAACAGCATGAAGTCCTACATTCATTCAACAATATCAACGTTACATTGTTAAAGAAAAATAAGATTCGCAAATTGTACTCCTCATGGTCATATATTGTCGCGTAACTCATGGCATACAAATTTGTAGAGGCGGGCATCGAATCTGGGCCCGTCTACTGACTGCTAATGAACTTCAATTTTACGAGCTATTTCGCTTACATAATATGACGTAATTTTGTATGTGTGTGTGGTTGTGAGTGTTTGTGTGGTCTGGCATCCATTGGATGGTATTGAATATTGATTACTAAGCTTAGGTACGTCTGATCATTTCTGAAACGGCCATGGGATCAAGAATTTGGCAGAGTCAGCTACGTTCCTAATGCTGAAACACAGGCGTCCTCCTCAGTATTATGGTAAATCTGAAAAAAAAATGTATTTTTCTCTGTAGTGTATTTTATAGGTTCACCGGGGTCTTAAGTGACACTAAACGTAAACGTATAACGGTGCAATGTACGTAATGTATAATGTACGCCGCCTTACCCTTCTGAAATTGCAATAGTTTTTTTTTGTTAGCCTATCGTGTTCTACTCCCGACCAAAAGTCTCAACCCATTCCTTACAATTCTCTCGATGGTGCATCTCTTCATGCCAATTCAAGGGAGCCAACCAAAGCGCCCGTTGTCTTCTCGGTCTGCTGTGACCCCAGCTGCACAGGTCTCCAAGCATACTGATATTTCAAATTTTTGCCATTGAAGAGCTGCATTCAATCACCTCAAAGTCTTTCCAAAGACTCTATAGGCAGTCACAGCCCTCGACAGCAGTCTTCAGTGTCTTTAAGCTAACCCACTTTTCTGACCCCAAAGTCACATTCAGCCACCTCACCTTCTGTTGTGAATGCGTCATCAAATGAGTCCTGTCGCCCTAGGATGGGACTGTCTAACTATTACCTACTAACTAAAAGTCCACCAACAGGGTGGACTCTTAGTAGCGATTCAGGGCTACAATATCCTTACGCTTAGATATTTCCGCGAATTATTAGAAATTATTACCTTATATCACTTTATTACCCAACTGGGATGGTACATCATACTCCGCACCCATCAACATTTTCCTAGAACAAACCACTTAAAAATTCTTTCCCAGTAGCTCGGCGCCTAGCACACAATAAAGCAAGTCCCCCAAAGTCCTAAGCTCCTAACAAACGCCACTACGTGTAGTTATGTACTTACTTAAATCATTAGCGGATCGCGAACATAGCCTCACTTTGCAACGTCTGCTAAATTATTGTTTCTATTTTGTTTAATTTGGCATTATGTCACGTTTAGGCGTAAGCAAACGGCTATTTTTGATTTTGTTGTTATTTTTCAACATAAACCTCACGCCTTCTTCCAATGGGGGGTAGGCAGAAACTACAGGGCGCCATCTGCTATGATCCTTACATACTCCTTTAGCCTCATCACATTTATACATCTGGTCATACACGAACGATTGCGAGGACTACCCGGCCTTTTTGAAGCACTTCACCTATAAGGTCAGTGTAGGTCTTCCTGTCTGGGCGCCCCCTCCCGTCGTTTCCACTCACCTCTGCCTTAATTTTTTTTCAGTATTTTCAATCTAAAGTTAAGGTAGACCTTTGTCCAGGAATGGAAGAAAGTAAGAGAGGAGAAGAAAATAAATAATAAAGTGAATTGTAATAAAAAACCATAACATAGGAAATACCAACCAACCGCTCCTAAGTATGTCGATTTCTGGAATGATAGTCATCACTACAATCGATCACGTCCATCGCTAGACTTGGGCATTTCCCAAAACCCAATATTTTGGCTGCTTGTCTGGCTATGTCACTATAAAATTCTCGAGCCCCTTTTGTTTTTTTTTTTGTTGTAAAATCATCAAATGGATAGGAGGGACTGTCAGACTCGTACTGACTAAAATCCACGGTGATCCTTCAATAGACCTCTACGTTCCAGGGTTACGGTTACTTGATGAGACAGTCCCGCGACCCCTGCAGGCTTTGGCCCTCTAAAGGGGGGGCTCCGTCAGATTTCTCACAGCTCATTGAAGCGCGCGTGGAAAAAGGACGCGCCGTCGTCTACGGTGACCGGAAATCGGTTCGGGATGTACCTACGTTGCCATGGGCGTCTCCCAAGCGTCTTCCGTGGCGGCTGAGTCGTGAGGTGAAGGCTGTCCTCTCCCTCACGCGTCCCGCCTCCTCCTTTGCTAGCATGACTGCTTCGCAGCAGGAGGCGATCGCTTCCCATTCTGTCTCACCCTGCAGCTTGGCCTCGACCAATGCTGGGCGCGAAAGGTCGCCGCCTATCGCCGACGTGAGGGCACGGCGGAGCTCTACTCAACCGGGGCAGTCCTGCACCGTGTTGTCCGAGCTCCTTTGGTTGGTTTTAGTAAAATGATCAAATCAATCCTAGGAAACCTTGACGGAACGGGAATGTCAGACTCTTCTGACTAAAAGTCCAACCTGTTCATCACTCTTTACGTTCCAGGGTTTTCTGCTCATACAGTCCCGCTAATTCTCGTAGCCCTTACCAGGTCAGTGCTGTATAGCACAGCTCACTCCCTCTCACAGATAGGAAGCCTGTGAAATAATAAAGGTTATAGGTAATTAGATATAGATTATCTTACATATTCTGTGTAGGTATGTTTTATAAATAAACAGATAAAGTAAGTATTTGTTTTCATTCAATTTGTCCTTGATATTGTTGGTTAGTACTTATGTAAAATTCGAAGACATGTGACATCTACCAACCCGCACTGGGCCCGCGTGGTGGATTATGGCCCACTCCCTCTCACAGAGAGGCCTGTGTCCCAGCAGTGGGAACATTATAGGCTGATGATGACTTATGTAGTAGGTACCAACATACCTAGTAAATATGTATATCATAGGTAGGTAGGTACGAGTATATTTAGAGTCTAGTCGCCATGCAAACACTATCTTTGCAGATTAGCTATTGTATCCATAGAGATAAGTAATACCGAGTAGGCATTTCGGGGAAGAATTACATATTCATAAATCATACTTAGGTAGGTACCTACTGATGAATCTGTTAGCTTAGCTGATATTCTCTAGTTAGCCAAACGAATTAAATACTTATGGTGCTAGGTAGGTACCAATAGCAAGATAGGTAGTTCGAATGCCGAGAATTTTTCTTTATGTTTAACTTTTGACTCAAAGCAATTACTCAATGTGTTTAGAACTAAACAATGAACAACGTGATTACGTGAATCATAAGTTTCCTGTCATTTTTTACTTTCAGATGACTCACTGTTACGCTTGGTCTGCCATCTAGCGGTGTTTTGGACTAACTATAACGGTGAAAGGAGAATGAGTCATGGCTGGTTGGATCTAATTTAGATAAAACGATAATAGATGGCGCTAGCAGAGAGATATTTTTTTGAAAAATATTTTAATTAGAGTTTTTTATTTATTTATTTTAGTAGCATAGCATTAATAAAAATCACAAATATTTAGAATTTAACTATAATCATAAAATCAATATTTTTAAAACCATCCAATGCAAACAAGACTGTTTGCAACGTTGGCCTTTGCATGACATTACGTACGAATTTCCATTGCACAAAAAATTAAAAAAAAGTGCGAGGTAGCGAGAAATGGCGTCGCAAGTTGTTTTTTATTCGTAATCAATGTGTTTCTAATCAATATACATGATTGTAAAAGCTATACGTGATGTTAAGATAATACTGATCAGTTCCGTTGATGTTTAATTGAAGAACAGTGGTTATTTTAACGTGATTACATCTTTAGCCGTCGGACAATGGCGTCGTCGAACGAAGCGAGAGTAACCCATGTAAAAGTTAGTGAAAATCGCGATTTCGTTGACGATTACTGTGGCTCAAGCAGCTTAGAAGATGCCGGCGAAGGTGCTAAACGTCGTCGTACCGGTTATGACGGTAAAACTCCGTCACAACAGGGATGCGGGACAAGTGTGTCAACGGATCCCAAACATACAGCAGCCTTAGAATCCAAAGGTATTATTTCATTCTATACGTACTTACTAATCTTGTACACGTTGCTTTGGGGCGTTCAATACGGTTGCTGTAGTAGTTTATAGTATTTAGACTTGCAATATTTTGGTGGGAAAGATATTAACCTCTCATAAAGTGAATTACATCATTACTTCAGAGGTCGCAGGTGTTTATCAACACAACACACGCTTTCCATACGGTGTTACTGTCTTTTCACCTGCTCATCATGGTAAATTTTCCATTTTGCACCTTATTTGGGGGTAATAGACAGGGTATTGTACACTTATGAGGCACTTGCAACACATTGTGACCTTGTATTCGCTAGACCTTTACTTTCTATCTCTTATTATAACTGTACATTGCAGATATTTTATTGGTTACTGTTAAAAAACTTAAGGTTATTGATGTTGATGGAAAACCTTGGCGTTAGATGTTAAAAAGTCTGCCTTTTGTCTCCGAATTTGATTTCTATAAGTGAAGCAAGACTTTCTTCGTAAATTCAATGTTTCCTATGAATGAATGATTTACAATGTGGGAAATATATTTTATACTGTACATATTAATGGTATTTAATAATTTCCACTATTGCACTGTCTTTGTCCTTGCAATTCCTAAAGACAACTATTTTAGAATATTAAATTGGTAATTCATGATGCTGCACCTATTTCTTCATGTCCTACAGCTATCTGTACCTGCAGAATCAACTAAAAATCACAACATGTAACTTACACTTTTTGTCAAAACATCTAAACATTACACATTATAAGTCTTTCGTTCAGTTTCACTTTTGCCTCCTTGTATTGTTACAGAAACCTTGTTAATTAGCAAAGTTTTAAAACAAATTTGTGACAGTGGAACTATCTGAAAAATCCTTGACAAGATTTATAATAATAATAATAATAATAATTTATTGCAAGTAACAAGACTCATAGAGTTAGTAACAATATATACTTATAAACTATGTTAGTAAACAATTACAGAGACAAAAACCAGACATCAAACAAAAACAAATTACGACATCACTGCTGCAAGGTTACAGGCGCAGCCGAAATCTTGCAGCAGTGATTTATAAACACACAATCCAGCCTACTTGCTATCATAGACATAACATGAGGTCCAAGATAATAAAAATAAAAATCTGAACAAATCAATGAAAAGCCTTGGTGTTCAATATTAAAGTCTGTCTTGGCTCTAAAATTGATTTCTTACTGTGAAACGAGAAATGAATCATAAGTTCCATGTTTCCTCCAATTTTGAACATGGAAAATATATTTTATACTGTAAATATTAATGGTAATTTCACCTATTTCACTATTATTCATATCAGAATTCTCTAAAATAACTATTTAATAGACAATTTATCATAATGTTACCTGTTTATCCATATCAAACAACCATCTGTACCTGAAAAATCAATTAAACCTCATCAGAATACTACTCTTAGAATACTACACTTCTATTTTGCAGAACTTGACAAAAATACTTCAGGTTTATGTTTCAACCATCTCTTAGTAAAGATTGTCTTCACCTAGACTTGCAAAACTGACTAACTATACACCTGTAACAAATCAGATACAAGTTTTTCTTGTAAAATGTTTAACAAACTAAATACACAAACACTTTCTAAACAACCAAATAGACTTTGGAATGATGGCTAATCATCCAGAAGATGTGATCTTAGCCCAAAACCTAAACCGATAAATAAACTAACTAAGGAACCTAACTCTGACACTTCAGGGTGAGGTAGTTTGTGGTCACAAAAAAACCACAAGAATAAGAAAGATCACAACACCCTGATGTTTTCTATATTAATTCAGTACCAGCCATTTTAAAAGGTTGTTGGCACACAATATCGAAAATGTAACTAAAATCCCAAATCCCCAGTTTTCTGTCTACTATTGCAATGGAAAATACATTTTTTATCGCAACTATCACTTCCACTTAGTGTTTACACCAATTCCTACAAGTAGGTTGACACATCTCTATCTCTTAAATGTAATTGGAATGCACAGCATTTAATAAGTTTATTCACCTTTATAACTTGCAGAATTGGCTAAAAATCATTAGATAACAAATTCCACTTGCTGAATTTTCATACAATATCAAAACTTTGTTTTGATCATCATTTGTTGATTATCCATAATGTAAAAAGGACAGAAATAAGCTACTTACTGTCTCCCACTCACTCCCAGAAAGGTGTAGTGAGGAAATACCCCTCACAGTTATTGTTTTTTTTTTTTAGGCAAACTAGGCATAATCAGAAATAACATAGTTTGATTTCCTTTGCCTTTTTTATCACCATGAACACTGGTTGTGAACCGAAGTTTGATTTGTAAGGAGGTAACTTTTTCTTATTGAATAGCAATTTCAAGAAAAATAGGAATTTCTTCATTATGTGAGAACAGTTTAAGAAAAAAACAATAACTTTTACCTAACACCTCTGTTATTATTCAATAAAATATTTACTTCCATCAGAAACTATTCATGAATGTTGGTTTTACAACATGCATATTTATAATTTTATTATCTCTTGCAACTCTCTCTATTGAATTGTCAATGCTGGTAAGCTGTCAAATAGAAAAATGGAATATGAAACGCCTATACATTTTATCTCAGATCAAAGAAATAACCAGATATAACGCTCGGAACACGTGAGTTTGTCCACCAAAGCAAATACAAAATCAAATCAAATTACATTCCATATTGTTTTCTTTGTTTTTGAGAACAATTTTTACAATGTTTAAAGACACGAGACGGCATATTTTGGCAAACAACAACAACGACGCGTAGCTTGGTACGACGCGTAGCTTGGTACGACGCGTAGCTTGGTTCTGTCGCGAGTTTGTATTCGATTTTGATTTTGTATTTGCTTTGGTGGACACACTCGCGTGTTCTGAGCGCTCTATCTGCCTATTTCTTTGATCTGAGCATTTTATCATATAATTTTGTCATACAACTTGTATCTTTAATTTACTTACTTGATTTTGCTAATGTTGCAAGCAAAATTGTGACATAATTTAACCATGTTCAAATTAGATTTTGGAGATGAGGCTGCATAAATGTGGACCGTATTAATAGCTCTATTCCTGGAATATTGTTCAGAATGTCTTGAACAAATACTTATAAGTTATAACTGAAATTTCGACAGCACGATTGGCACAGTGGCTGAGCTACGTAGCGTGTCGCGGGTTCGATTCCCGCACGGAACTAATTTTTGTATGACCTACAAGTAGTTGTTCTGGGTCTGGGTGTTTGTATATGTGAGTTTGTAAACGCACCCAGATACAGGAGAAAATCCTTGTTTGTAAAATTTGGGGCCAAAACCACTTTTGAGCTCTCACACAGCCAGAAGGTATCGCTGCTGACCTCGTAAATGGCAGGACGAATATTATCATCAAAATTCACAAACACAATTTTATAAATTCACAAAAAAATATCCCATATAACTACGTGATTACTGATCCCAAAAGAGGATAAAAAAATAAGAGTTTTCCTTGTACAAGATTGTTTCAAGAAATGATGTTGATGATGTGATGAATGATTCATGCTAATATTTACTTACTGTTAATTTGAAAGTTTCACTTCATTTGGTAAAATGTACAGATTTTTAGCAGGTTTCAAATCGCCTCTTTATCGACGTTTCTAATAACAATATGCTAACTTGAGTAATAAAATAGAATATTCCATGTTATGAATTTTATCGGAATCTAAATTAATAAAGTGGCGATTTCAGACCCACTGTTTAGACTAGAAATTTGATTTGTTTGAGTTTATACTAAAACTCCACATTCGACATTTTGTATACTCAGAAATTATTTTATAGACTTTTTACCAAAATTAATACTTTTTTAGTTGAACAAATCTGAAACTGAATTTATAAAACAGTATTATATTTTTTCTAACTTAATCACATCCACACTTTTAGTTAACTTCAGTTTGCATTAAAACTTGTCTAATTTTAATGTATGTTTTTTTTTGTAAATTGCTACTAACTGCCATATGGCCAAGTTGAGTTAGGTGCATCAAGTACTTAACAACATCACTACTAACAACTACTACTAACTATCTTTATTGCCTTTATTTAATTGATCCAACTCATAAAAATGCAAGTCACATGTTTATGGCGGCTCCAAACTATTGCCGTGAATTCACGCCGCGAATTCTCGCCGTGAATTCTCGGCACAAGTCGTGCCCTCCACGCTATCGGGATGCTCTCAGTCGTTCGTGAAACCTGCCGTGAAATAGACGTACGCGTGAACATCGCGCGAACGAGGCGCGAACCCTTTGTCGCGGGACAAAATACCGACACTGATCGGAGAACAGGCGCGAACGCCCGAGAACCCCGCGAAAACCATCCACATTCTCGTTCGCTCCTGTTCACGGGTGTTCAAGGCAATAGGCTAGAGCCGGCATTAGGAATTATAATATGGCTACACATGGATTATAATATGATGTAATTTATAACAAGTAAACTACTTAGAAAAAAAATATGATGTTATTTAGGTAATGCCTTATGCTTGACAATCATCTTTTAGTGTTTGTTAAATTAAACACAATATTATGAAATAATAATAAATACTGCATCATAGTACATAGGACTTGCTGAAGTCTTTTACACGACAGCCCAAAAAAGATAGAAGTGTTTCACAACCAGATCAATGTTTTAAGTATAGGAATGCATAGAGGACAAACATAAACAATATTTTTATTTATAGAGAATAGAAATTGATACTGATAGCCGACTTTAAAACTCGAGGCTTACAAAACCTTAATAATCTAAATAAAAGTGCGCTTTTATTTAGACATCCATTTATCTCTTAGCGTTAATGAAAATGATAACGGACTCCATCATACTTACAACCTCCTTTTAACTCCACAGGCAAGAAGCGCAAAATCAGCGAAAGCTCAAAGGACCTTTGCGTTTGGGGTGAAAACGCTCGCCCATCCAAACAGAGCAAAATATGGCCGGTCTTCGATTCCGGAGGGTTCAGCAACGCTGCGGTGCTCAAACTGAACGTCCTGAAGAAATCACCGCCAGGCAAAAACCCCCTACTCTTCAATATAAATTCAAGCGATGATATCGAACTTGCGGAGATCAATCGAGACCCCTTCAGGTCCGACTGGTATGGTGGTATCCACGCGTGGTGGAAGCAAGCGCAGATGTCCAACAAAATGGCTGATGATGACGTCACCAAGAGAATATTCTCGTCGGTCTCCCGTCAGCTAAGGATCATAAATACACACTTTCAGAGATCCATGTGCAGATACAAATACCCAAGAGTAACTAGACAAAATGTCTTGTTGGAAAGCACCTCTGGAATGAGAAGACCAGCTACCCATTTCAACCTATCCATGAAGGCGATAAGGTTCCAGTCCAATCCAAGAAGAGAGCTGCCATGCTATGGTAATCTGGAACTGCCTCTGAAGCAAATCAAGCAGGAGGTGAACTCACAAGTGTTTCCTGCTATCAGGAATGTGAAAAGTGAGAGTGATGTGAAGGTTAAAGTGGAGAATGATAGAGTTAAAGTGGAGAAAGAACGGGACAGGGAGAAGGACAAGGAGAGGGATAGGGATAGGTAAGATTATATTTTTCATTTATTTACTGACATGCATGAATAGATGTGTAATAGAAAATGTAGTAGACAGCAATAGGGATGTCTGTTTGGTACTAATTTTTACAAAAAACAACAGATTTTTCCTAAGAGAATCTACCAAACAGTTTCCATACTAGATGGTCCTGTATCGCAAATCACTTTGCGTTGTTTTAAACTACGATATTAATTTTTTTTTTAGAGTTCCTTACCCAAGAGTAAAATCGGACCCTATTACTTAAACTTCGCTGTCTGTCTGTACGTCTGTAACCCGGCTGTATCTCACGAACCTTGAACTATTTAAATTTTCACACATGTTGTCGCTAAAACAAAAGAGCAAAACATGAATTTCGCGAAATGGATGTTTTGCAGTTACTGATTTTTGATCTCAATGAACGTTTATAGTCTTTGAGCGTAAAAAAAGTCTACATTTCCTTTGTTTTCAATAACTATAATGATTTCCATGTCTACCCTCAGGTCGTCTCACCGCCACTCGTCTTCATCATCATCATCGTCCTGCCACCACTGCCGCCGCCGCGCACGTGTGAAGCGCTGCTCCATCGGTGTGCAGTGTCGCCGGGACCGCGCCGGAGCACCACTGCCAAACGACAGCTGGGGACCGCTGGCTGAGACTCCTACCGTCAAGGAGCTCAAGTATCATAGGTGAGATATGTTTTTTTATTTGATTAGCCTGTACTGCCCACTGATGGGCAAAGGTCTCCCAAAATTTCCACAAGCCCTAATGTGTCTTCATAGATAATGCGTTTTAAGTGTAGGAGTATTTCTGGCTTGTCTGCAAAAGCATATCTTCCGTTTTACAGAAAAGATCTTTCTATTTCTATAACAAGCAACTCTACATACAAAGCAAGTATTTTGCGTGCGGGTGGGAAAACCGATGATTCATTCTACCATATCTCCTGGAGAAAAACAAGCACTGTCTTGTTACTAGCGATCTCGAGGAGATTTAAATCTTTGGGTGTCCTCTTATCTTTCTTGTCGCTTGACTTTTGTTTTCAACCAGTACGTAGCCACCATCATGGCTCCATCATTGGCTTCTTTTTAAATACTGGAAGTTCCAGGATATGTGCTAAAACATGTAGCATCCTGCAAAAGAGCTTTCACAGTATTTCGGATGGGTCGAAACACCTCATTTGACCAGAATACTTCTAAAATGGCCAACCTGACCCAATCAAACCATTGAGAAATTACTAGATTAGCCACTGTACTTTCAGAAAATGAAATCTTTGGATTTCCTTAGTCAGAAAACACAATAGTTCAATTCCAAAAGGTCTTCCAAAGTGTAACTTCGTTGGACCCAAAGAGGAAATTGTCTCTCTCGCTAAACAGTAGAGATAGAACACACAAGAGAGACAGACAGAAGAGAGAGACAGAAGCATCTCTTTTATTAGCATTACTTCTAAACTATGTTCCCTTTGCCCACAGACTGATGCGAGTAGAGACGCACCCTAACGGCGGCGCAAGCGTGGTGTACCTGCATCAGAGAGACGTGGACATGCTGAGCGCGCCGCAGCAGGAGTCACTGGCTAAGGAGTTCCTCAAGGTGAGTGTTACGTTTTGGAGTCAGTCGGGGTCAACACTGATGGTGATTCCATGGCCATGTATATGGGTAATAACCTTTTTTTTAACGTGCTAAAATCATTAAATGAGTCATCCCAACCAGGGCAGGGCAGGAGGGACTGTCAGACTTGAACTGAATAAAATCCATGGTGCCCTTCAATAGCCCTTTACGGTCCGGGGTCACGGTAGCTCGTTAGTCCCGCGACCCTGTCACCATACATATGCCTGATGGTCTGATAATATGATATGTAACATCCTGCAATCTTTTTACATTTTTTGTAAAGATAATCTGCAAACGCGTTTAACGACGAACTGCTCTTCGGCGATTTCTCATAGACAGACTTAGTGTCTAAACACACTATGCCGAGGATACGCGACGGAAGTTCGGCATGATTACGCCTGCAATGCTATTTAAATTACTGGCAACACATTATGCCGAAATTACGTTGCGTTATAGCGTACAGCCGAACTTCAGTCGGGCGTAAGTTCAGCGGAAATTCGGCGGCAACGTATTCTGTAGAACACACATTATACGCGACCGAAGTTCGGTTCTCTGCAATTGCTGTTACTGTAAAATAGTCCATTTTTCGGGATTCGCACCTCAAAAGTAATAACGGAACCCTAACAGGATCACTTTATTTTGCATTTGTCTGTCCGGCTGTTTAGATAACACGACACGACGCCACGACAGCGCTCGAAACACTGAATATACACACAAAATTGCGCAACTGAATTTCTGCCGCGTAAGTTCGGCACTTATGGTGTGTCATATCAGCCGAATACGTTGGAACGTAAAATCAGCTGCGGAACTTCGGTCGCGTACGTTCGGCATAGTGTGTTTAGACACATAGGGTTCTCCCAGACTGCGCCACATCATCCTGTCCTCCAACTTTCGTATCTAATCAGTCACCTATTTAAGGTCGTCGTTATCTAGCTGGGGGCGTCCTTCAGTAGCCCTTTACGTTCTGGGACCACGGTTACTCGTTAGTCCCGAGACCCCGGCAGGCCCCGTCATTATGCTGGCAGCTCTTTGAGGCGCGCGTGGAACATGACGTGCCGTCGACCCTGGTATGGTCTATGATCAGACAACGAGTCGCTCATTACTCGCCGGTCGTGCCTACGTTGGCCGGAGATCGTCCTGGGACGTCTGTTGCCGTGGGCGTCTCCCACTGATTGGACATAGCCTGCAGTGTAAGCAAACGGAAGTGGCAGTGGGCTGGCCATGTTTCCCGAAGGACCAATGGCCGTTGGAACGACGATTCCTGGAGTGGAAACCGCGTATCGACAAGCGTAGTGTGGGACGCCCCTAGCTAGATAACGACGACCTTAAATAGGTGACTGATTAGATACGAAAGTTGGAGGACAGGATGATGTGGCGCAGCCTGGGAGAACCCATAAAAAATCGCCGAAGAGCAGTTCGTCACTAAACGTGTTTTCAGATTAGCTTTAACCCGTACGTTTCCTTATCGCGCAGGAAATGAAAAGATAATTCACTTACTGTTTTGGCTTCCACGAAATAGTGATATCACAGCGCAAAACTGAATGTTTTTGGTAAAAATGTCAAAGCGACGTGTTCGTCGCACCTTCAAACTTTAAACTTTGGCTGTTGCACTGCGCGTCTCACGTTCAGTTTCTGGGTGTTTTTTTAATGTGAATTAACATTTTTATTTAGTAGTATTAAAAAAAAAAACAGCTCTATATTTGATATTTGTTCTTATCGAATAATTAAAACGCGAACGAAATCACATGGAAAAGCTAGTTTATTCTTACATCAAATACTAAATAGGCAACATGACGGAAATAAACAATTATTCCGTCAGTAATTTTTCTTTTTAATATTTTTTTTTCTTCTCGACTTTTTATAAGTGCCCCATTGGGGCCCATGTAAAATAAAACGTTTTGATTTTGAGTAAGATTATAAAAAAAAAATTCGAACCGTATTTTTTTCTTTAGGGACGTAAGCCAAAATTGTCGAAAATACAGCGCTTTTAAAATGACCTTTCGTCACTTCTAGGTAGTATCCCCCACGGCAGCAAAAAGACGTTAAAATTTACATTCTGACGTCACGCGGTCTTACTGCCAAGAAGATGCGTTTTATCTTTGTAAATATTCATCATATCAGCCGTAAGACGTCCACTGCTGAACATAGGCCTCCCCGACTTCCAGTAGGACCGGTTGTAAGCGGCCTGCATCCAGCGTGATCCTGTGGCCTTCATAAGATCGTCTGCCCACCTAGTGGGTGGACGTCCTACGCTGCGCTTGCCGGTGCGTGGTCTCCATTCGAGAACCTTACGGCCCCATCGGCCATCAGTTCTGCGAGCTATATGGCCTGCCCACTGCCATTTCAACTTGCTAATTCGTTGGGCTATGTCGGTTACTTTGGTTCGTCTACGAATCTCCTCATTTCTGAGTCGATCGCGCAGAGAGACTCCGAGCATAGCCCTCTCCATAGCTCGTTGGACTATACTGAGCTTACTAATGAGGCCCATAGTAAAGGACCACGTTTCGGCGCCATATGTTATCACTGGTAACACACACGTGTGTTACCAGTGTAAATATTCATTGAAACGTATTATCGTACTAGCTGTTGCCAGTGGTTTCTCCTGCTACACCTCTGAGATTATCCCACGGGAATATAAAATCGGGATAAAAACTATCCTGTCTAAATCCAGGTTATAAACTATCTGTGAACCAAATTGTATCTAAATCCCTTCGGTGGTTTTTACGTGAAAGAGTAACAAAGATCCATCCATCCAAACAAACTTTCACGTTTATAGTATTGGTAAGATATTCATAAAAAAAGTGTCCATTACTTTTCAATGATAACGGACTTAATAAATTTGCAATTTATTGATGCCTATTCTCTTGTTATCTTCATCTAACCTGTTATTCTTCCACCAGCTGGTATTCTCCGAGGACAGTGACGGCTGGGCGCACTTCGTGTGCGGCGTGGTGCGCGGTGCAGCAGCGCAGTTCCCGTGCCTGCTGCAGTACTTGTCTGACACACACCCCAACCTCACCGTCAAGGCGGGAGTGCTGGCCAGGGCTTCGGATATCGAGACTACTACTGTCA
Source organism: Agrotis clavis (assembly GCA_954870645.1). Lineage (NCBI taxonomy): Eukaryota > Metazoa > Arthropoda > Insecta > Lepidoptera > Noctuidae > Agrotis > Agrotis clavis. The sequence continues at coordinate 3,748,709 of OX940943.1, forward strand.
ACCGGTATTATCAGCAGGTTAGTAACAATATTCTTCTTAGCATTAGCAGCCTGTAAGGCCGCAATTTCGGAACCCCGGCCGGACCCACTAGATGTTTCTAGAAGATGGTCGAATGTTCTGAAACCATTCATAGACTTCTACACAGTCCCATACCTTCTAGATCATTCCAGAACCATCTCGAAACATCTAGAACAGGGTAGAATTTTCTAGAAACTTCCAGACCAATCTTCAGTAGAATAGTCGAAAACATTGTGGAACCTTCGAGAAGCCTGTAGATTGGTCTCGCAATACGATCGACGTAACAATATTATCAGCTTATTGCCGTCCACTGCTGAACGTACGCCTCCCCCAAAGAGCGCCATCCATCCCGGTCCTGGGCAGTCCGCATCCATCCGCATCATATTGAGTGATAAACGAAAAAGAACAGGAATGTCTTTTGAAAGGACTTCACACTGGCGCGGACCATTTTAAAGATTCCAAAGGCTTCCCAGGTGGTCGGACCAATCCAAATTCTGAGCTGATGATCTAGAAAAATCGAGGAAAGTCTTTCAATAAATGATAGCAAATTAACCGTGATTATTGCTATTGCATATCTATGTTTTGTTTACATAATCACTCTACATAAATATCAGGCCCGGCCTCCAAAAAAATTTCTTCGAATTTCGTCGGTTTTTTTTAAGTTTTCTTTTTAATAATGCTGATGCTGATTCTCTGTCTTTCAATATTTTTGTTTTCTACCCCACAGGTGCAACAATCGTATGCGGCGGGTACGTTCCGCTGCGGCCCTCTCCACCAGATCTCCCTGGTGGGCACGGTGCATGAGGAGGTGGGAGGGTACTTCCCAGATATGCTGGATATGCTGGGCACCTGCCCCTTTCTCAACATGGTGAGTAGATGAACAGCTTCCTGGGTAATGGGCTCGTAGACATGAGACATTACTTTAAGAATCCATCCAACTATAATGGTATTCATCGGTTATGAGTCGAGCCACACAATAACTGCCAAATATTTGCACTGACTGGACAGGTCTACTCAAATCTGTGTGGTTCTTTCTTCAAAAGACCATCGCAGAAATTAACCTACATGATGGCGAGGGTTTGGTTTTTTCGAAATTACTGTTAGCCTTAGCAGTTCCTGTACGACTGCATCATCTCACTAAGGGACAAAGGCCTTTTCCGATGACCTTCAAGCTCTTCTAATTCAAGATAAAAAATGGACGAAGGTCATTGGTTTTGTCCAGCTCGTCCCATCGTCTTAGTCAAAATTTTACTTTTATTTTCGTAATTTTCAAAATATATTTTATCACACAGACAATGCCGTGGGGTCCGATGTCCGCCGTGGACATGGAGCCGCAGGAGTCCAACGACGGCCCCATCCTGTGGATCAGGCCTGGAGAACAACTGGTGCCCACTGCCGAACTTGGGAAGAGCCCTATCAAGAAGAGGAGGTATGTTTTCCACTGCTTATTGTAGGAAATCTTGATCCCGATCTTTGTCTGTTACCAATTAAAAACCAGCCATAAGCAACCCGTTAAAGATAGCAGATCAGGATTTGGATCGAGTTACAATAATATTCATTTCAGGCAAATATGAATATTGAACATAGGTAGTTTAAACAGGTCAAGTATTCTTTTCGTTATTGAAATCGTTATGTAGAATCGTTACGTACCTGAGAGCTATTTTTTTATCGTGGTAAAATAATAATAAGCCTTTTCCGTTCCGGGGTCACGGTAGTTCGTTATTCCCGCGACTCACATAAGAGCTATTTAAAATATCAGTTTTGTAATTTTTAAAACATACATATTTATACTTTGTTTCTAATCTTGAAGTTACTTCACAGGACGGTAGCAATCATAGATTTCTTCGTTACTTCATGAAGTCTGTAATCATGTAAATAACTTAACATTTTTCGTCCAGGACTGGTATCAACGAGCTCCGCAACCTGCAGTACCTCCCTCGCTGGAGCGAGGCGCGTGAGTTCCTGTTCGAGGACCGCACGCGCGCACACGCGGACCATGTGGGACATGGGTTGGACAGGATCACTACTGCTGCAGTTGGTAAGTCATCACTTGCTGTATCTAGCTAAGTACCATACATTTTCGCGGGCATGCGGGCGGCGAGTAAAGGGCAACTCGCTGTCCGACCATGGACCATGCGCGGGTCGACGGCGCGTTGTGTTCCACGCGCGCCTCAAAGAGCGTCGGCATATTGACGGGGCCCCCCTCTAGAGGGCCAAAGCCTGCCGGGGTCGCGGGACTTATCTCATTACCGTGACCCCGGAACATAAAGGGCTATTGAAGGACACCGTGGATTTTTGTCAGTACGTGTCTGACAGTCTTTTCCACCCTGCCCGAGGTGGGAGGACTCAAAAAAAAGGTACCATACATTTTGCCTGTGATTTTACTGGGGGTAAGGCCGAAAATTATTCCGCGGGACTGTCTTATCAGATTACCCCGTGGATCGTCGAACGTAAAAAGTTATTGAACCAACACCAAGCGTTTTTAGTCAGTACGAGTCCGACCGTCTCTCCCGTCCTGTCCTGGGTGGGAGGATTCATTTGGTGATTTTACCACACTAAAAAAGGTAGAAAATTATCCTACGTACGGACTTTCAGAGGGTGTAAGGGGGATACACACGTGGCGGAGGTGGGGCTCTATCTCTGCCCCTTCGTGGACATCGATCCTCATACTTTCTACTATATGAATGCAATTTAAGAAAAACGATAATTTTATCAGCCTAGGGTATTTTATGAACAGACATGCCAGATTCCCCTAATGTCATTCTCACCTGCGCGCTAAGCGCTGCGGAATAAAACCATCTAACCCAACCTTAATTCTCCAGAACGGTGACTGGCAGCAAAGTCTTCATACATTTTTGCCAAGCATGCCTGCGATAGCCTAGTTGATGAGGCGTCTGGTGTCCTTCAATAGTCCTTTACGTTCCGGCAATGACAATAAAGCCTCTTGACTGCTCATACGAGCGACTCAGGCTCACGACACATCAATGAAATTGCACTTATATTAGATGAAAATACAACGACGATATAATACTAGACTCGTAATAACAGGCGACCGATGTCTGCCAACACATTAGGCAAAAAAGTCTTATAACCGTCTCATTTCGACCAATCCTGTGAGCCGTAAACATACGTTGAGACAGAACAGACCTTGAGTTAGCCAATCACAACGCAGTACCCCGTCCCCCTCGCTTACGTATTACCTCAGCGAGTTGGCAGAATAGTTTTGTTCGTTAGATCGTGCAATGAGTAGTCTTGTATTATATCGTCGTTGTGAAAATATGACTGACCATTTTAGTTTTAACCAGTTAATGGATCTCTCCACACGCGATTATTTTGATAACATTTTTAAATATTTCTGCTTAATATCAAATTAATTATGAGTTCTTGTTCAATTAAATGGTGTGGGGAAATCGTCTAGAACATCCAGCTATAAAAAGGATGGCATAACTTTTCATCGGTAAGTAAAATATATTTATAATTTGATAATATTATGAATAATTGCAGGGCTCAAGCTAAACTGGTTGTTTACGTTTAAGGCACACAAAATGTACACCGCGTTGATGTCTTTTTGAAAAGTCCCTTACTCTCACTAGGTATTTTCAATAAGTGTGTCCAGGCCTGGCTCACTCCGCAGTGTAGGTATAAAACTGCAAGCATTCGCGGGATCCACTTCGGAGTGGACATTTAGTCGGTTGCCGCGCGCCGCCCACTACGCACGCGCTTACATAAATATTATTTAAGTTTGGTGTTTGGTTGAAAGTACGCACGAGTTAAAAAAAAAATATGATGAGGAAAAAAAAATACTGCATAACTTTTGGTTGTTTAAATAATGACAGTGATAGGAGCCTCACGTTTCACACACTACCGCGTGATTTCGAAAAGTAAGGAAAAAGGTGAATATTTATCTATGTAGTACATATTTAATAATGATCAAAAAATTATCTACCTGCTTGTGGTGTGCTTATTAATGTCATTCAAGTACCGGCTAGTAATCATAATCAGTTAATCATGATTAGGTAGGTTACAAATTTGGCCTACAAGACGACCAAGAAATAAAATAGACGAATATCAAACCTGACATCACTCTCACACACCTAAGCTGAATACGTAGGTAGGTCGAATTATGATCGGTAGAAAGTAGGAAGATGTTTACGTTATTGTTTAGACACGTTCAAACTCAGAAAATGGCTACACTACGCATTCAAGGTCAGCGATCGTAATTCTCTTCGCGACTTTTTACCTACTTACCTACAAAGACACGCAACACGGAGCCTGTGACAGTGAAATGAATGAAATGATAAGGACTAGTTACCTATTTTGCCGTAAACGATAACAATCGATCTTTAAAGTTATGACTACAGCTTGGCCAGAACGGATTGAAACGGAACTAATATTTTTATTTCTGACAACGTTTTAAAATCTTTGATATTTGATGTAAACAAAGACCGCAGGTTTGTTAGATTTATTATTGTGCCATAAAACTAACGTAATAAGAGAAACAAATAAAATAAAAAATTCATTCAATGTGCTGGTAGCGCGAAGACAGTGGCGACTTGCAGTTTTCTACAGTTTTATTTCAAGCTGTAAATAAAATTATAGACCAAGAGCCATGGTCAAAAAATAACTGAACATTACAATAGAATTGACGATCATTATATAACTTTACCTACCTACATCCTACATTTTTAAATATTATTCTTTTTTGTTTTTTTAAGATGAAATGTTTAAAATAGAACAATAATATGTAGAAAAGATAATATTGGTATATATCATTTCTAACGTAAGGTGCCGTAAGTACTATTAACATTTTGTGCTACCTATCGATAATGTATGTAGTAATCGATGACGAAAACAAAACGATATAGGCTGATGATAAAAACAAAATTCCTTGAGGAACATTATTTTATTTTAATAATGTAATTTAACATATTATGCATATAGACACCTACCTACCTAACTGTGCCTCCTAAACTCGCAAGTTACAACCCTATTGAGCGCGGCGAGCGTTGACCTTGATGTGACGGTGGCGTCAGATAAACTAAAATAAACTCTCGCGCGTAACCATTAAGAGGCCTTTTACCCATTTGCGCGTAGAACTAAAATTATGATCGTCTAATTTACCATATTAAGTAATACTCCAACATTTTTGAATACCTGCAAAAGAAAGACCAGTCTTTCGTGTTGTAATTATACGTAACATATTTCAAAAAACTCTTTTACTAACTTTGTGGTAATTAATCTCCGACAAGTAGTTTACTGAAAAATCAACGCAGAGTCGATTTGCGACTCCTACATCTACCATTAACATTCGTAATTTTAACCAAAAAAAATACACAAATCATCAGACATACGTTTTTGTCGTAAAACTACGTAGTAGAATTTATATTTTTAATAACACAAATTAGTAAAAAATTAAATTCTGAGGTCAATTTTTACGTTTTATATCGCTGTTTTATCGCCATTTTTGGTTCGAACAAAGCGTAATTACATTAAAAAAACTATGTAAATATAAACTATGTTTACAGACTAAACTAATTTCTAAATTTCATTAAAATCCCTTCATGTAATTAAACATACTATCGTTTTTAAAATCACTCTAAACTAGTATAAATTACGAAACATAACCAGGCTGCAATCAGTACGGCTCCAGCGACCGTCGACGTAGGACCTGTATCACTTTTTTCCTCGTCCTGATTATAGAGCGTACGTATCGTGAACGGAATATTATACTGCGACTGCCACATTTTGATTCTCTCCATATTTTTTTTCATAAGGTAAGATTTTCGTTACTTTATCAAACTAAAGTATTATTATAATTATAATAGTAGTTTGTAGAATTTGTGCATTAATTAGCCATCCGTTTTCGTCTTATTAGTTTTTGCAATGGGGCGCAAGAGTGGTGAGAAATCCAATATGGCGGCCTCCCCAAGATCGCGGTCGGGCTGTTTGAAATCCACCCCCATGATATGGGTATCAAATGAAAGGGTTTGCTGTCAGGAATATGAAAAAAATAGTCACGTGTCTTAAATCCAACATGGCGGACATCCAAGATGGCGGATTGCCTATTTGAAATGCATCCCCATGATATGGGTATCAAATGAAAGGGTTTGCTGTCAGGAATATGATAAAAATAGTCACGTACCTGAAATCCAGCATGGCGGACATCCAAGATGGCGGATTGGCTATTTGAAATGCATCTCCATGATATGGGTATCAAATGAAAGGGTTGCTGTCAGTAATATGAAAAAAATAGTCACGTGTCTTAAATCCAACATGGCGGACATCCAAGATGGCGGATTGGCTATTTGAAAGGTACCCCCATGATATGGGTATTAAATGAAAGGGTTTGCTGTCAGGAATACGAAAAAAATAGTCACGTGTCTTAAATCCAACATGGCGGACATCCAAGATGGCGGATTAGCTGTTTGAAATGCACCCCCATGATATGGGTATCAAATGAAAGGGTTTGCTGTCAGAAATATGAAAAACCCACGTTTTTAATTTTCTTTAAAAAAAAAGAAAATAACCCTACGGGGCTGAGAGAGGGGCCTGGGATATATTTACATGACGTGTATAGATCGTGGTGTTAACTTGCAAAGAAACGCTCCCACGCTTTGAGTGGCTCTTGTCTGCCCCGTAGCACAGTAAAAATATGGATGGTCCGGCAATTACGTACTAACGTTCGAAACGGTGCACTCACACAAACACGCGCATCTACGAGGCTTCTAAGCGGACATCGCAGTGCTGTCAGTTCTGAGTACCGCGTAAAGACGAGTTGCGTTTATTTACATATGTTACGTATATGGCTGTTTGAACTCGGCTTCATCATAACCGGAGATTTTGTTTTTTAAACTCCCTGCTTATTTTGAAGGTAAGAATGATTTTTATCAATATCGAATTCTATATCCGCGTGACCTTTTAATAAATTCGTAAATAAATAATTTGTAAAAAAAACCAACATGGTTTCTGCTACAATTTCTCATAATAGGCGTCTTTTTATAGTTTTCGTCTTCGAGGGTTTTGAATCCGATAGTGCTGTCAAAATGTAAATCCAAGATGGCGGCTGCAAAAAATATCGAGGTTCTCGTCATGGGTGTCGTTTTCATGGTTTTCGAGGGTGTTGAAACCGATGTTGCAGTCAAAATGCAAATCCAAGATGGCGGCTGCATAAATTATCGAGGTTTTCGTCATGGGTGTCGTTTTCATAGTTTTCGAGGGTGTTGAAACCGATGGTGCAGTCAAAATGTCTATCCAAGATGGCGGCTGCATAAATTATCAAAGTATTCGTCATGGGTGTCGTTTAAATGGTTTTCGAGGGTGTTGAAACCGATGGTGCAGTCAAAATGTAAATCCAAGATGGCGGCTGCATAAATTATCGAGGTTTTCGTCATGGGTGTCGTTTTCATAGTTTTCGAGGGTGTTGAAACCGATGGTGCAGTCAAAATGTATATCCAAGATGGCGGCTGCATAAATTATCGAAGTATTCGTCATGGGTGTCGTTTAAATGGTTTTCGAGGGTGTTGAAACCGATGGTGCAGTCAAAATGTAAATCCAAGATGGCGGCTGCATAAATTATCGAGGTTTTCGTCATGGGTGTCGTTTTCATAGTTTTCGAGGGTGTTGAAACCGATGGTGCAGTCAAAATGTAAATCCAAGATGGCGGCTGCATAAATTATCGAGGTTTTCGTCATGGGTGTCGTTTTCATAGTTTTCGAGGGTGTTGAAACCGATGGTGCAGTCAAAATGTATATCCAAGATGGCGGCTGCATAAATTATTGAAGTTTTCGTCATGGGTGTCGTTTTCATGGTTTTCGAGGGTGTTGAAACCGATGGCGCAGTCAAAATGTATATCCAAGATGGCGGCTGCATAAATTATCGAAGTTTTCGTCATGGGTGTCGTTTTCATGGTTTTCGAGGGTGTTGAAACCGATGTTGCAGTCAAAATGCAAATCCAAGATGGCGGCTGCCAAAATTATCGAGGTTTTCATCATGGATGTCGTTTTCATGGTTTTTGAGGGTGCTGAAACCGATATTGCTATCAAAATAGAAGTCCCAGATGTCAAATAACGAAAATCACATGAAAATAACATGAATAAGATAAATATTAAGTATTGAAAAGTAATTTGCCCAAAGTATTTTTCGATAAACACAATTGTATGTATAATATGTTCCATTCTCCGCGCTCGTGACAACCCTAAGGCTGCAGTTGAGAGCGTAGGTATTTATTTCTACAATTAGGCCTTGTTTCCATACTATCCATATTTTGACTGCACCATCGGTTTCAACACTCTCGGAAACCATGAAAACGACACCCATGACGAAAACCTCGATATTTTTTGCAGCCGCCATCTTGGATTTACATTTTGACTGCACCATCGGTTTCAACACCCTCGAAAACCATGAAAACGACACCCATGACGAAAACCTCGATAATTTATGCAGCCGCCATCTTGGATTTTCATTTTGACTGCACCATCGGTTTCATGGTTTTTGGCCAATTTCAAGAGGCGCTTTAAAATTGTAACCTAAACCACCACAGATTTCACAGAAAATTCATATTCCCCTATGAATAAGCAATAAGACTAACAATTCGACAACAATAACTTTTTTTATTGTGGTTGACATGAATAAATTCTGATTCATATAAATACTTAGACACAAGAAATTAAAAATATTTTCACTGAGCACAAAAACTTCCAATACTCTCTTCGACTGTTCTCATTATGAGCTTACAGCAGCATTTCTAGGAGCGTATTAATCAAATTTTTTACTATAACTTACTTATATTGAGATTAACAGGAGTAATTGTATTGACGTAATTCTATTTAAGGAGCAATATGGGCGTATATGGCATTTCAGCGGACTAATATAAATACGTTATAAGTAAAAGTAGACTTATAAAGTGGGCCCTTTTCGCGACTTATATGTGTGATATAAGTCTCATATAGTCCTCGATAAATGTGGTTCTAGGATAGCATTAAAACCACTTTTTGCTAGTTGGGGGGACACCCGGATGGAACGAAGTTCCTTTCGATTAATAATTAGTGAAGGAATTGTAATAAAATTTTATTTTTTTTAAGTTATAATAATATTTTTTGATTTTTGTTATTTGACATCTGGGATTTCTACTTTGATAGTAATATCGGTTTCAACACCCTCAAAAACAACGAAAACGACATCCATGATGAAAACCTCGATAATTTTGGCAGCCGCCACCTTGGATTTACATTTTGACTGCAATATTGGATTCAACACCCTCAAAAACCATGAAAACGACACCTATGACGAAAACCTCGATATTGTTTTCAGCCGCCATCTTGGATTTACATTTAAACTGCACCATCGGTTTCAACACCCTCGAAAACCATGAAAACGACAACCATGACGAAAACCTCGATAAATTTATGCAGCTGCCATCTTGGATTTACATTTTGACTGCACCATCGGTTTCAACACCCTCGAAAACCATGAAAACGACACCCATGACGAAAACCTCGATATTTTTTGCAGCCGCCATCTTGGATTTACATTTTGACTGCACCATCGGTTTCAACACCCTCGAAAACCATGAAAACGACACCCATGACGGAAACCTCTATATTTTTTGCAGCCGCCATCTTGGATTTACATTTTAACTGCACCATCGGTTTCAACTTCCTCGAAAACCATGAAAACGACACCCATGACGAAAACCTTGATATTTTTTGCAGCCGCCATCTTGGATTTACATTTTGACTGCACCCTCGGTTTCAACACCCTCGAAAACCATGAAAACGACACCCATGACGAAAACCTCGATATTTTTTGCAGCCGCCATCTTGGATTTACATTTTGACTGCACCATCGGTTTCAACTTCCTCGAAAACCATGAAAACGACACCCATGACGAAAACCTCGATATTTTTTGCAGCCGCCATCTTGGATTTACATTTAGACTGCACCATCGGTTTCAACAACCTCGAAATCCATGAAAACGACAACCATGACGAAAACCTCGATAAATTTATGCAGCTGCCATCTTGGATTTACATTTTGACTGCACCATCGGTTTTAACACCCTCGAAAACCATGAAAACGACACCCATGACGGAAACCTCGATATTTTTTGCAGCCGCCATCTTGGATTTACATTTTAACTGCACCATCGGTTTCAACTTCCTCGAAAACCATGAAAACGACACCCATGACGAAAACCTTGATATTTTTTGCAGCCGCCATCTTGGATTTACATTTTGACTGCACCCTCGGTTTCAACACCCTCGAAAACCATGAAAACGACAACCATGACGAAAACCTCGATATTATTTGCAGCCGCCATCTTGGATTTACATTTTGACTGCACCATCGGTTTCAACTTCCTCGAAAACCATGAAAACGACACCCATGACGAAAACCTCGATATTTTTTGCAGCCGCCATCTTGGATTTACATTTAGACTGCACCATCGGTTTCAACAACCTCGAAAACCGTGAAACGACACCCATGACGAAAACCTCGATATTTTTTGCAGCCGCCATCTTGGATTTACATTTTGCCTGCAACATCGGTTTCAACACCCTCAAAAACCATGAAAACGACACCCATGACGAAAACTTCGATAATTTATGCTGCCGCCATCTTGGATTTACATTTTGACTGCACCATCGGTTTCAACACCTTCGAAAACCATGAAAACGACACCAATGACGAAAACCACGATATTTTTTGCACCCGCCATCTTGGATTTACATTTTGACGTAACATCGGTTTCAACACCCTCGGAAACCATGAAAACGACACCCATGACGAAAACTTCGATAGTTTATGCTGCCGCCATCTTGGATTTATATTTTGACTGCATCATCGGTTTATACACCCTGGAAAACCATGAAAACGACACCGATAACGAAAACCTCGATATTTTTTCATTAAGGATTCATTATTATTATTATTTTTTATTATTTACAAAAAACCTGTATACACTCAACAAAAATAATCGTCGCGACACCACACTGTTCAATGCGGAATAGAAATGAAAAAATATCTGGCTTGCTTTCTATAAGAGAGAGAGAGACAGACAGAGAAACATATGTTTGTCTCTTACTATAGCAAAAAGTGTCGTGACAACTTTTCGCAAGAATTTTTTTCCGTCTAGCCCCCTTTCACAACGCGCGATAAGGAACTTCGTTCCAAAAACTTTTTCAGAAATGTAACCAAAGTGCATTACGATTATATCGGCTCAAGATTGTTTAGTCCGTCTCAACACTAGCGCTACACTGGTTGCGTTGTGTATGTGTGAATAGCTACGCACACATGAACATTGCTCCCGTCTTTTACCTAAACTCGAGCGTTCGAATTTTGTGAACTGGCTCTTAAGTACATTTTTGCTTGCGCACGGGAAGTTTAGGCTATTATAAGAGTAGGTGAGCGGTACGGCTGCAAGTAAAAATGTACTTTATTTTCTCGTGCATACATTTTACATTTGTTTGATTGTTTTTGGGAAGAGAATCATCTGTAGTACTATTATATAATCTGTGGTGTGTCCCTTTCTATCTGTAGGCATAAATAGAAAGAGACAGATGCATTGCTGTAGTGTTGTGACAACTTCGAAACTAAGTCTTTAAAATATTGTCGATAAAAATAACGATGACGACGACGACTAACTGTAAAAAAGTAACGTTACTTAATGTTTACATTTTAGATTTCCAAATATTCCAGAAGTGAAAGAAAAGTGGATCAATGCTGTCAACAAGGAAAATTGTTTTTTTTTTGAAAATTTGTTCAAGGCATTTCACGGAAGATTGCTTTGAAACCTTAAAGAACCGACGCCGTTTATTTAGTTCAGCAGCACCGACTCTGTTTTTGCCTGTATTGGTATGTTTTATTTTACATATGTATTTCAGTTAAATTTTGTATGTTTTTAGAAAAAAAAATAAGAAGTACCTACATGTAAAATAAAAACTTTAGAATATACAGGCTTTACCACATAAGACGGGTGATCTATGTATACATGGTTCTAATTTACCCGGGCCTTCCCATCTAAATATCTCACAAGTAAGTTAATTTATTCTAACGACTTGATTCGTGATCCTAGGCCGCATTGTTACAATATTTAATGCCTGATGTATAATTACAGGATTTAGTATCAATAAATAGGACAAACTTAGGATCAAATACCCTCCCAGAAATGCGATGATCATAACGTACCTGGAACTTCCTATGATAATGTCCTCGTTGTAAGTTAATTTTAAAATAATTGTCTCGTACAGGAGGATCGTCCAACCTAGGCGCAAATTTTTTTCTTTTGATTTTTTTTTACGATTTTATTAACCTTGATTTAATTTTAGCATTATTTTTAAATAAAGTTAAAACAGAGTTACGTAAGTGTTTTATTTGCACCCAGTTAACGCCAAATCACTATAATTAATAAAAAAAAAAGAATAAGCAGACATCGTTATCTTCGATTTTATCGATATTAGGTATTGTAGCAAAACTGACTTGTGCATCACTATGTTTGGAACATTCGTCCTGACATTGTTGCATCGGCCAATCACAACCGCTGTTTTTTCTTCGTCCCCCGACCCGCAGTGGTGAGTCGTGTGCCTAGGCGAAATCGGTCTTTGAGCTCTCAAGTGGTTTAATTCTCTTTGCGTTCCGGGGTCAAGGTTGCCTGATAGACGCGGGACTGCGACGGATGTGTTAAAGTTTTCTTTGGTATTGTTCGTCGTGTCGTTGAGCTCTATGTGTTCTGAGTCGAGCTACACGATAACCGACAAATGCTACCGACTGGACAGGTCCACTCAAATCTGTATGGTTCTTCCCTCAAAAGACCATCTCGGACACTCTTATGATCCTCGTATGACCTGAGCAAAACAATGTCTGGACTTTAAAAGAGACTGTGACCTCTGAGTTTGTTTCGGCTGTTTCTTCTCAGAGTAGTCAGGTACGAAACACCGGCCCCTTCTAGCTTTAAAAATATTGGTTGTGACGTGTAAAAGTGTTTTTTTATAACCAACTTACAAAATAAATATAATTTATAATTTGACATTACTTCATTCACAGGCGTACTGAAAGCGATTCACTGCGGCGACGAGTCTGACCGCGGCCGCATCACGAAGGACGTGGTGGCCTTCCACGCGGCCGACTTCAACAAGCTGGTGCAGCTGCTGGGACTGGACCTGTACGAGCCGCCCATCTCGCAGTGTGTCACATGGTCAGTGGAACTTCACATCCTTCCAGCAGGAATTGAATCTTGACGTTCTGATTCAAAACACCCGACTTACTAAGTAGGCCAACTATGGTCACCGCCAGATAAGTCTGGAATAAAACTCGTTGACCCCCGTGTACCAATGTATTCCAATATTTCAAAACGGTTAGAAAAAATGTAATAAAGTGTCGTAACACGATCAAAACAAACGTATCGTGGTAAGAGGCGACCTAGACCTTATATTCTATTTTGAAATTCTAACGATGCAAATATTTTTTTTCTCTCTTTAATGCATTAAAAGGATCAATTAAACCTTTATTCCAGACTTATCTGACTTGGACTATAGTTACTGTTGCAAATCCCGATTCCGGTCGGTTTCATAGAAAAGTTTTTCGCGGTGCTAAATAGATCGACGCAATAGACCAGTGTGCTTAGTGCTAGTTATTGTATTATACAGAGCAGTGGTGGCCTAGTGGTATCGGTCCCGACTTACGAGTTGTAGGTCGTGGGTTCGAACCCCGCCAGGCGCATTACTTTGTGTAATTTGTTTCGTCACCACTGCTCTCAAAACGGTGAAGGAAAACATCGTGAGGAAACCGGCATGTCCTAGAACCAAAAATTCAAAGACATGTGACATCTGCCAACCCGCACTGGGCCCGCGTGGTGGATTATGGCCCACTCCCTCTCACAAGAGAGGAGGCCTGTGTCCCAGCAGTGGGAACATTATAGGCTGTTGATGATTGTATTATACTGGATTGCTGTAATGATAGTCTATCTAATTAATGTCCTGTTTTCGAAGTGACTGTACTTACACTTGATCTTATAAGAAACTAGCTGCTGCCAGCGGCTTCACCCGCTACAACTCAAAAATTATCCCACAGGAACATAAAATCGGGATAAAGACTATCCCATGTGTTAATCCAGATTGTAAACTATCTGTGTACTAAATTTCATCCAAATCTGTTCAGTACTTTTTGCGTGAAAGAGTAACAAACATCCATCCATCCAAACAAACTTTCACATTTATAATATAAGTAGGATAGTAGGATTGTGGGTGCGTTTACAACATTGAAATCCACCAACACCGCGACCCGGAACAAATACTTGTCGATCTAACTAATATCTGTTTCGTGCGGTAATCGATCCTCCGACACTTAGCGCAGCCGTTAAGACTATCGTCTACCGAGCGCTCGTCCATACTAAAAGAGAAAACGTTTTCCTTCCCCTAAATGTTATCCTATCTCAATGATTTTTTAGAATGCTTCTGACACTGTAAAAAACTAGGTTTATAGGTTTTCTTTTTTTCAAAATTTATTATAGTTTGAAAGTAACAGGCGCCTAAGATTTACTATTTTTATGACAAAATCTTCATTGAAGTAAAACCTTTGTATTTTAAAAACAAAGAAGTTTTAGAAAAAAAACAAAACCTACAAACCTAGAATATAATATGCTGAAAAGGTTGACGACAGCATCTAAGAGATTGGACGTGATTTAGTATGTGAAAAACGTTTTCTCCCGAGAGACAAATTTCATATAAAAAATACTCACAGTCAGTCGCGGGCTGCAACGCTTTCTATCGCACGATCGGGGGTTTTTCAACGCGCGAGAGAGACAGCACGAGTTTTTCTAAATACCTATTTTTTGAAAAGGCAGCCGCTATACAATCCTCTTAAGGCTCAGGTCTTGTAAAATTCACTCGCGCCGAATTATTTGCGTAACTTTGTTTGTGATTTTTGAACAAAATAGTGCAATAGCTTGAAATATTATTATTGCACATAAATAACCATAATATAAGTAACAACTAGTTATTTTTTTTAAGTTGATTTAAGTGGATTATATACGGTAAATCAAGCGTTAAAATCAGCTCTTTCCTGCCCAACGTCATTTCGAGTTACGTTGGTGCACTCAATCTGAGACAATGAAGAATTAATTTAAAAATCTGAGCAGCGCATAATGACCGCAATATCCTCGTCTTCAAACTGCGCTGATTAGTTTTTTATATTTATCTTTCATTTTCTAAATTAAGATGGCAGAATATTATCAAAATTCTCGGATTTTATCTCTCAATAAATAGTTTTTTTCATAAGAACTATGCATCGTAGGTATGTAATATTTAGATTATTTTGATGTCGACAGATCAATAAAGCAAATACAAAAAAAAAATTGTACCCAAAGCACTTTTTTTCAACAATAAAAAATATCTCAAATAACCTCTCAAAAAGTGTTTATAAACGAGAATTGCAAGAGAAATTCCTTAGTGGCCGGTAGACGGCCGGAGCGATCGGACGTGAGGTCCACGACGAATTTTTATTGGTCCCTCTCGCTCGCACCTTCTCTCGCTCTAACGGTGATTACGCACAGTTACGCATCTCAGGTTGCTCTACTTGATTAAATTAAAATATATTTTTTAACCGACGGAAAAAAAGGAGGAGGTTCTCAATTCGACATGTATATATATACCTATATATATTTTATTTATGACCATTCATTACTTTTTCTTACGTGGTCCAATTTCAAAAATTCATTTTTTTTTTGTTGTACGTAGTGTATCTGAAAGTGTGGGAGATGGGACCACCATTTAAATATCAAAACTAAACGCGGCCTATATGGGTAGAAAAAAAGGAATTAATTGTCAATTTTCCTACAGAATTTTCAGTTGTGAACCGATTCTGTTGAAATAAAGTTAACATAATGTAGTCCTGAGGACATTATAATTATACTATATAGCAGAGATATGGAGAAGTAACTAAACAGGTTCGAGCGAATTCCGACCTTAATGACATTTAAAAATTTAGTTTGTTTTTTCTCACATTCACGTTTGCTAACATTGCTCCTTCATTAAAATCCGGTTTTTGCATAAATGTCAGTAAGGTCGAAAATCGTTTGAACCTGTTTTTTAAATTGCTTAACGATAGCAAGTTAAAAAAACAGCTTCAATCGATTTTCGACCTTATTAACATTTAAAATTTGGTTTGTTTTTTCTCACATTCACGTTCGCTAACATTGCTCCTTCATTAAAATACGGTTTTTGCATAAATGTCAATAAGGTCGGAAATCGTTTGAACCTGTTTTTTAAATTGCTTAGCGATAGCAAGTTATTGTATCACATTCACGTTCGCTAACATTGCTCCTTCATTAAAATCCAGCAATGAACAATAGCGTTGGTTACTCTGTCTCCAGGTGGTAATGGACTGTGCCTATGACAAGGAGTGCAGTCCTTGGATGTTACTGTGGTACCCCGGCCAGGGCGGGAGGGTCTGTCAGACTTGTACTGACTAAAATCCACGGTGTCCTTCAAATAACCCTTTCATGTTCCGGGGTCACGGTAATGAGATAAGTACCGCGACGCCAGCAGGCTTTAGCCCTCTAGAGGGGGACCCCGTCATCATGCTGACGCTATTTGAGGCGCTCGTAGAACACAACGCGCCGTCGACCCGGGCATGGCCCAGGACTTTTTATACCCGACTGCGCCAGGAGGGTTATGTTTTTCGAGTGTATGTATGTATGTATATTTCTTTGTGTTGCTCTGCAGCCTAAACGGCTTGATGGAGTTTAACTTGAGAGGTGTCGTTAGATTCGTCTTAAACGTGAGAGTGTCACTGGGTACATAAAACTGGCCAAGTGCGAGTCGAACTCGCGTGCAAAGGGTTCCTAACTAAAAATATTTTTTTAAGATCTCTCACACTCTATCAAGTGGGGTGTCAAATCAAAGGATTTTAAAAATGGTTTACCAAAATATATATATAACATATGTTTCAATTTAATTTGGACTGATAAATGCTAACAAAAACTAAAAAAAGTAAAATAAAATAAATATTTAAAAAAACAAAAAACCCAACTGCGTAAAAAAACTAAAAAGAAAGTAACAAGCCCAGTAGTTTAGAATTCACTCATTCACACTCACAGTCGGGGCCCCTTGGGAAGATTTGATTGGTATAATTTGAATGGGCCCCGACTGTGAGTGTGAATGAGTGAATTCTAAACTACTGGGCTTGTTTCTTTCTTTTTAGTTTTTTTACGCAGTTGGGTTTTTTGTTTTTTTAAATATTATTTTATTTATCATGGTAAAATCATCAAATGAGTCCTCCCACCCCAGGCCAAGCGGAAGGGACTGTCAGACTTGTACTGACTTAAATTCACGGTGTTCTTCAATAGCCTTTTACGTTCTCGGTTTACAAAGGGTATACAAAGCGCCGTCGACTCGGACATGGTCCATGGTCGGACAGCGAGTCGCCCATTACGCGCTTACGATGGCCAGAGATGACCATGACCGAGTCACCGTGGGCGTCTACCATTGTGGCTGGGATGTAAGGTTTACGCTGTCCTCTCTCTCACGCGTCCCGCCTCTTCCTTCGCCAGCATCACTGCTGCACTGACCTTTTTTTAGGTTTAATTAGTTAAACACGATTGTTATTATTATTATTAAAACACTTGTGTGATACTCGTATTATTACAAACCAAGTCATATTAAAACTACTTATTAAGCAACAATTTCTATAACTCCTTTTAAATAATCCTTAGTAGAGCAATGTTCTTACCGCATTAAAATTGTTTTATAATAATTCAGTAGGCAGGATGTATGCGGGGGGTTGCGGGAAGGGAGCCCGAAATTTGACGTACGATCGATTGGCCGAACGCGATTCTATTTTGTGCAAACCAAGACTGAAGCCTTAAGTGCTTGCCACTGCACCAATCGTGCCGTCAAATGATAAAAGATTTATTTTGTAAGTTAGTTATGAAAAAAGAAACACTTTTACACGTCACAATCAATATTATAAAATATAAAGCTACATAAGGCCGGTTTTCCGTACTCTGAGAAGAAACAACCAAATCATTTGTAATCATTTCCTCTCAGGTTGGAAGAAGCGAAGTTGAATCAGCTCCGTCGTGAAGGCGTGAGGTACTCCCGCCTGCCGCTGTGCTCCGATGACATCTACTTCCTTCCCAGGAATATTATACATCAGTTCAGGACTGTCTCCGCAGTGACGTCAGTTGGTGAGTCTCTAAAATTATACTTTTGTTTTAGTTATAATTTATATTTCTCGGTTTTACTTTCTGCTATGTATTCTTGAAGTGTTTGATTGTGAAGCCTATATTATATAGGGAGTCAAAAAATTAACTGCAGGAATTTCGTGTACGTACTCGGTATCAAAACCAAATATAATCCAATTTATTTTTTCCAAGCATTTTTTTTTTGGTCTTATTAATGAATTACTGTTTACTGGAACACAGTCTATCCAACAGGATGGTGAACTGGCTCTGGTAAGGCCTACTTCCGCCAGTGGGATCGCCATCAGCTGTTTCCACAGTTTACAGGGAACCTGTGCTGCCGTAGTCCGGGGTGGACCGCTAGAAGTCGGATCTCGCCCACCAAAAATCATCATTTATCAACTTTCTGCTCCAATTCACCTCTATAAAAAAATATTTTAACCTACATTTCGTCTACAGCTTGGCACTTACGTCTGAAGCAGTACTACCCAACATCGGAGGCGTCGTCTCCGGCAGAGGAGAGATCGGTAGACCCCATACCTCCTATCATCACCCACACGGCTGGTAAGCATTATTGATTTCCAGCATTGCCATTCAACCAGCATTCGAGAATTAGTTTTGAAGGTATACCCGTTTGAGTAACGATTTTTAGGGCACCTATGTTTAGAGCAACTATAGTTTTCCTATTTGAGCACCTACGGTGCGGTAACATGTAGTGATGGGTATGGTAATACCTCTAGTTTTGTCGGTGACAGCGATGTGGATCAATACTCGTCTGCATTTGTAGAACATGTTTCTGCATTAGAAGATAATGTAGAAAGTAAAGTAAATAATGTAGATATTATTACTGGGGATTTAGGAAGAAAAGCTTTTGTTTCTTCGTAAATATTTAAGTTCAATGATCTAACAATGGTTACTAATAGTTTACTAGATAACCGCAACTGATTTTGAAACAGAACTGAGCATTGAGTGAACCCCAATTAGATAGGAAAAGTCAAGATTAGAAAAAAAAACTAACTTTATACAGGACTTATCTTCGATAAAATCTTTCTGATCTTTTGGTACTTAAATTATTCTAATTTTTTCTACAGAATCCAAGAAATCAGCAGAGAAGCATAAGGCCGGTGTCATAGAGATGAGAGCGCTGAGCGCAAAGTTCCACCAGAAGTTGAACCAGAAGTCACCTCTTAAGGTCGGTCCCAAAAGAAAGAGCGTTGAGACACAAGTCAAACATACAGACAAGAAGACAGACACCAAGACACAGACAGACAAGCCTGAGACAAGCAAGTCTGACAAAACTGAAGTCAAAACTGACAAATCAGAGTCCAAGTCTGACAAGGTAGAATCAAAGCCTGAATCCAAAATTGATAAATCAGAATCTAAAGTTGATAAAACAGAAATCAAGGTCGAAAAATCAGAATCTAAGTCTGATAAATTAGATGCTAGTAAGTCTGAAAAAGTTGACGTGAAACCAGAAAAGACTGATTTGAAGCCACAAGAGAAAATTGATCTCAAATCTGAAAAGACAGAAGTCAAGGACAAAGTTGAATCTAAACCTGAGAAATTTGATCAAAAGTCTGACAGAACAGAAAATAAGAGTGACAAATTGGATCACAAGTCTGACAAATCAGAACACAAAAGTGATAGAGTAGAACAGAGGTATGAAAAAACTGAAATAAAATTCGACAATCCTGATATGAGGCACGACAGAGACAGAAATAGAGCAGATCAAAAATCAGACAAAACAGAAATAAAAACTGAGAAATCAGAATCAAAATCTGACAGAGTAGACCAAAAATCAGACAAGGTAGACAAACCGGATAAAAACCACAGGCACAAGGATTCTGATAGACACCGTTCAGATCAATCAGAGAGGTCAGACAAGACAGATTTCAGACACGAAAGGTCAGACAAGGATAGGTCAGACCATCACCGTCGACATTCATCATCATCTCGTCACAAATCATCACACCACAAGTCAGACCGCCCAAGAGACCATAAGAAGGACCACAGGAGTTCAGATGACAGGAGGAATGACAAGCATAAGGACCGGTCTGACATCAGTAAAGACAAATCAGACAAAGTAACAGTTGACAGCGGAAAGTTACCAGTAGAAGTGGTCCAGCGACCACCAGATTAGTGACAATAGTGATGTAGTGAAGTGACAGTGTTTCGTGAAGGATTTTGACCAGTAAGTACGTTGTTATAAGTTTCTCTATAAGCTCTTGATCACATTTAAGTAATATTGGTTTTGGAGAGGATCTCATATTTTGTATGTCTGATTTGCGTGAACGATCAAGATGAAAATTATAAACTAATTTATTATTGTACTATGTTCTAGTATAATTGTTATTTTGTCGCGTGAAACTATTGCTGTGTATTTTAAATAAATTAGTGATACTATAAAATGCCTGGACGCTTTGTAAGATCCAGTCTTTTTGGCTGGCAGTGACGCGTTGAAAATGCAGGATTTGAACGTGATTTTCAAGTACAAACTCGTTTACTCCCGGCGTTTTATACCGTAGCTAAGAAAATTGTCCTTTAAACCTTTTAACATAAAGCATATATTTGAAGGGGCCAAAACAACACGATTTTGCGAAATGGAATCATTGACACTTGCACTTCAATATATTAGAGAATTGTAGAAATCTTTATCAAAATATGATGAAAAATAGTTCAGAGTCCTTCATGAATTACACCAACTTCTTAGCACTAGGCACACTGTAAATATTAATGTTTTAAGCAGCCTCTTAGAGGCTAAGCAGAGAAGGATAATGGATGAATGCGCAGTTTTAGATTTCAACGTGTTTACTTGTATGAAGTTGTATGTATAGCTTTTCAGGGTGTCAAAGTCTTCACATTATCAGCTAACATGCGGTTTCAAGCTTCATGATCAGGTTCTACATACTTATAAACCCGTTTCTTTAATGAATCGAATAATGATCATTGAAACCTATTTGTGAGTTACACTTCGTAAATTATATTTTCCAAACAATATAATAATTATTTTGTTACTTAAATATTTTCATAAGAGCAGCTAAAATAAAAGTAAATTTTAATTGAATACCCATGATACCCATAAATTCATGATAATTGAAAATTATGACTAATTTCTTTTCAAGGTTAATATCCATTAAGGCATTTTTCACTATTTTGATGGGAACAACTATGGAAACCATTGATATAATAAGATTTATTCATTCAAAAATAATCTTTAAAATCTAAAACTGCGTCGCGTATGTGATTTGAGAGAGTTTTAAACGAAAACGTAATTGAAAGAATAATATTAAATAAAATAATTCTAAGTAAATATAAATTTATTCACACATATTTCTAAATTGCACTAGAAGAGTAAATTATATATTATATTATTATTATTCTGATAGACATCCTTCTGCCGCCGAATCCTACACCCTGCGTAATGTGTAATTGATACCATACTGCCAGTGTTAAGGTGCAACCAGAAATTAAACAACAAGCAACCAATCGTTTCACATTTAAGATAAAGGCTCGAGAATTCCTACTTAAGAAGCTGGCAGATTCGACTCACAATTAATTGGTTGACAGTATTTCTATTTATATTTCTTTTCTCTGCACAATGTGATTGTATGTATGTATAATGTATATGTAGATGTATTTTTTTATATATATATATAGGTATGTATTATATTATATTTTATAGGTATGTAATATCACTAATGAATGGTTCTTTTTTTTTTGTTGCACCTACTATGTTTTATCTCTGCATCATCCTAAGGTAGACTGTTAGAGAATGCCTACGGCATTAAGTCCGCCGTTGTACTACTTTGTGCAAAAAGTTTTATAAATAAAATAAATAAAACCGGCCATACACTGCTAGAAGCAGTCAGTATCGACTGCTTCAAGCTGCTACTGCTTAGCAAACTACAGTCTTCTACGTACACACATACACGGGACATCTCGAGCAGTCAAACTACTCCAGGAGCAGTTAATGCCGGCTGCTATATCAGTTCGAAATGGCAGTATCAAGCAGTCGAATTTGACTGCTCAAGTAGACCGTGTATGTTGATCACTAGCTAAATGTTCTAGCAGTCTGTGTATGAGTGGCCTACCACTTTCAATTACCGGCTAGTTTTGGCTTGATAGTGTATCTCTGTCCTACTAAAAACGAGCCAATTGTAATGAACGACGAAACGTCACATATAGTGTGTGACAGAGGCTCAATATTTATGGCCGGTGCCCGCGGAGGTCTATATCGTCACGTATCCTAACCTATAACTGGGACAAAGTACTTTGGTAACCGAGAAGGTACTCTCCCAGTAATCCCCAGTGACCAGTGATATGAAGGCTTTGCTGTCCTGTTTCGAAGAGCTAGGGTGGTGAATCCATTTTTTTACACATACGCAACATACGCGCTTTCAATGTAGAGTTGCGGGTACCACCGTTATACACAATCTCCTATCATCTTAGTTAGAATTTTCGGGAAAAGCCCAAATAATATCACACATGTTCGAGGATCTGGTGGCCTATCGAGTTTGTGTTACGTACGTTAGTGCTAAATTCCCTTAAACAGTCTCATATCTTGGAATTTTATAGTTGGCTACACCTTCAGAAAACTAGAAAATTTTGAGCCATTTACTCAGCATTTCATTTCAATTCCACGTAGCGCAGGGTTGCAAGCGAATCAGTTTGGTGGCAGAAATATATTTGAAGTTATTTCTCAATTTTTGTTTTGAATGCATATGTTTTGGTATATGTTATAATTTGTGACCACTGGTTTTATTTTTTGGAGTTATAAATAAATAGTGGGCCTATGCCCAACTGTGGGCTGTGGATGATGATGAAGAATTAATTAATAAAGCATTTCTTTTTAACTGCCAATATTCTCACTTTATAATTGATTAATTAATAATAAAATAAATACAGGTACTCTCTAAATCGACTACCCAAAATAAACTATTCATTAAATTTAATTTTATTTTATCAAAAATCAAACATAAGTCAGTGGTCACAAAAATATAACAAGTCCATTAAAGTGATTACATAGTGTTGAGATTTTGTTATCAAATGTTTTAGCCGCTCCATAGCTTCTTGTTTTGCAAAACGATTGTTACGATCTAACGCTAAAAATAATATGTATCCTACAAAATGTGGTGCGAACTAAGAAATAATCGTCTGCGTGGTAAATGCCAAGAATATCAGTTCTCAAAATATACGAAATGGCAATCAATTGATGCTGCAATATGTATTTTATTGTTGTCCAAAATCTGAGGCGTATTCACATATTTGCCTCATGTGATAACGAAGTTTAAAATTATTTTTCACACTACCTGCTCGTAAATGTCAAATTATATGTCTGCTAACCGGCCGTAAAGCAAGGCATTGTTCCCTCCCGCTCGAGCAGGGAATAATATATGTACTGAATTTCATTATTCCCGTGGGAATAATGTGATTTGAATTTGGAACCTCAAACAAAACATAGTATGAAAACTTTGAACGAAGGAATTGAAGCAGCGGCGGCTGCCCCCCGGCAGTCCCCACTGCAACAGCTGATCGCTTGCTGAGGTGGGCACCACAGCATGCTCACGTTCGAAGGTTGTCGTACCACATCAAATTTCAAAATTCGAATTTATTTCCTCGCAGGTGGTGTGAAAAGCAGAGTACTCATCTCAGGAATAAAGCTGCCTTTGTCTTGGGCTAACTTAAATCCCTCGCTACACTAAGGATTCTTATCTTAATTCCCTCGTTTCACTCGGGAATTAACACTTGAACCTCCTCGCTGCGCTCCGGAGGTTCACCCCCAGAATCCTTAGTGTCGCTTCGGGATTCAATACGCCCGTGACGTAAGGCACTGCTTTATTCCCTTGGTGCGTAATCTACTATTATTGACTTAAAACTTTGCCGCGCCGTTCGTGGCAGAACAGGTGCCCTACCATAATGTCTTAATGCGATAGTAGTTCCACTGTGGTAGTCTTGGGCATACTAGTTCACAACTGAGGTCGCTCAGTTTAGTTCTCGACTCTTAAACGAACTAGTTCGTTCTTCTAGTTCGTTAGCTCCTATCTCGTATTAGAGCTATCAAATCGTTCGCTCGTTTTAATACGGTTCCTGCTGCATGCGACATGTGGAATACTTTTAATCTCCAAAAGTAGCGAAAACCTCTTATTTAATTAATTAAAAATATTGGTGCAATATTGACAATATTGGATAGATAAAATAAAGTGTACGGAACGAGATGCGCGCATGATCGGTGAGCGAACGGGAGTATATCACATAATTATATTGCGACGATCTTAGTTCAGTCGACGTTAATCTCGTTTATACTGTCACGAACTAATGAACTACGGAGCGGGAAATATGGGATCTAGTTTGTGTAGTTCATCTGTGGGAGCAGTTCTTTCGAACTAGTTCGTTCGCGAACTACACAACTCTACCACTACGAACGAAATGGCGCTAGACAAGTTGTATAGCTCCGTCTCTTTCCCACAATAAAACAACCCTCGCTTAGACGTCGTGGTAGACCTCCAGAGGATACTATGACTATTTTGGGGCTCAGAGTACTGGATAAGTGGACACACTACTTCCACAGTTATGATCAAGAGTCAATATTATATTCGATAAGATTTTTGTGAGTTCTTGATAAATCGTATGTCAAAATAATGGGCCTACCACACGCACAAGCTTCACTACACTTTTGCCTGCGCAAACTTCTCGTTTCTTTACAGTTTTACCAACCCCACGCACGGCGTTCCGTGTACAATACCGGCTTGCGAAAGCAAAACTGTGGTGAAGATTGTGCGTGTGGTAGTCCCATAAATTTTAGTTCGCGCCACTTCCAAACAAAACAGAATACAGCAATAAGTTAGTGACTTGTCCGTTAAACGCCCTTCATGTCTACTTAGATAAACACAGTATTATTAATGTTTATAGCGAATTCTAGTGACGAACTTAGCGCTCTATGATTCTTCCAAGGAAAGCAACCGAAGCTTATGTGACTTATGACCTGATTTTACAACTTTTATTAAAGCGACATCTATCGGTGTCCTTTGGTGTGTAAGTTTAACAAACTAACAATAGATGGCGCTGCAGTAAACTCGCGCAGTGTTTTATTTGGACTGGTGATACGGATTACAAGACAAGTTATGACTTCAAGTTGTTTAGGTCAGAATCTTAGGTCTGGTATTGGCGGAGAACGCGTTTTAGGACTCTTCCATGATCTAAAAATTAAATTTAGTATTCTTGGCACAATTTGTACAGTACTCATTTCGCGTTCTTCAACATTACCAGACTAAAAAATATCTACCAAATGTAAATAAACATGTCAATCAACTGATCACAGTTTTTAAAGAAATTAATTGATATTTTGCGCAAAACATTTCTTTTTTTTTCTTGTAGTTTTTATCGTTGGTTTTTTTTTATCTTAAAAAGTAAGAAATTTTTTAAGTTAGCCCAGCTTTTTTGCGATCGAATGTACATTTTGTATATTTTATACTGTATAGGTTAAGTGTTATGGAAAATACATATTGTCTAGATTTACTTTTGGAAAGATAAAATTTATTTGAATGAAAATAAATATATAATTAATTATATTATGGCTAATGCATAATAAGTGATTTTTTGGGGAGTGATGAGCCGAGACCTTTAAAGGAAAGAATAATTGAAATTATAAATAAATCCTTCCCTAAGTAAACCTAATCATTATGCAAATTGGTATGAAAACTCAAAGGGCTGCTAATCCAAAAGACATTTCCAAATATTGCAATCTTATTGTAATTTTACAATTGGCAACACTACAAACGAAAACGCCTTTGAGTGACCAGAGTTGTCTCTGAAATTGTTTTTTAATTCTTACTTATTAAGAGTTTAATTGAACACAAAAAAAAGTGTTAATTTCGATCATAAATGTGAAAGAGTGAATATTTTTGAGTCAATGTTCGTCAGATGAGAGTCAAAGCCAAAATTAGCTGAAACAGAGTAAGACACTGATATCTTGCCTTATAGATTACACGGTCAAATTATACATCAATAATGATGTCAATTGCAATAATTTTACTAATTGCCACTAGATGGTGTTGATGGAAAACGGCTAGCCGAAAATATATATAAATCTTACGAGTTTTTTTTTTTCTGGCACATTTGACTAACTTTGACAAGGTCTCAAGTCTGAACTTCAGACACTAATGTGATTGATAAATATTTAACATATTTATGTTTAGGTGGTTAATTTATTGTTTCACGTTCCCTATATTTTTTTTGAAAATAATAATTAGATTATAAATAGATTATGTTGTTTTATTTACTTATTCCATACTTGTCATTTCTAGGAGCGTATGTCCCACAAGGAGAAAAATGAAACAAAGATTAAATTTTGTTATTTATTCATTTCCTTACTCTCGAATAATATAAAAAATCGGCAAAACTTTTTAAGTACAAACAAATAAATATAGAGAATCCAATATTCAGTCACATAGTAAAAATTACCTAAAATACATTTCAAAATGTATCTCTATTAATAATAAACATGCGATATTATAAACAATAGTAATAATTATTAAATAATACGAGATTATTAGAACATTGAGATGGCACAGAGAGATAAAATTATAACTATATTGTGGCAAGACATTACATACATAATTGCCAGTTGAAAAAATCACATAGCGTGATTCGGCAAGTTCGATTATACTTATAAATTCGAAGTTTAATATTAGTAATAATATATAAACTTTTGTAAATAAGATAAATAAAGAATTCCTCATACGTAAGATATATAATTGTATATCTTATTGAGTATTCCGATAATTCTCTCTATATAGTAGTGTGACTAAGCTTAAAACAATGTTTTCACATAAAATTATAAATATTAAATTAAATAATGACATTCAATGAGTTACAATAATGATAATGACAACATGTTCTGATCAATAACTCTATAAATTCTTCGTAAATTGATTATTTATCTATTTAAAAAACATGAGAATTTCTGTAGATTTTTCTAAAACAATTTCTTTATTAAATTGCACGTTCTAAGGCACATTTTGCTTTAAAATGCATTTACTATCAGTCGTTACCGAAGTCCGAATGTACATAAATATATTTCTATAGAATATTCGTCGACAGGTTACAACCGTAACTAATTATGTTCTACGATATAATAGTTGGCAAGTAGTATATTATGAGATTTTACTACAATAAAGGGTTAATATTGCTTTGGTTGGTGTGGTAGTGGACTCGCGGGACGGTCACTGTGGAGAAAACAAAATAAGATTAAAACTTTTAATGTTGAAAAATACGTAACTGGGTTCGCATTGGGGTATCAATCTCTTTGGGTGTATGTAAAAACGCATGCATACAACATTCAGGAAACACGTGTATATCTTGCTGTCTGTATACTGTTCTCTTTTGGGTACAACTCATTACATATTATCGTCTGGTAGAGAAAACACGCCGCCAGAAAGAGTAGAGGGTTTTAACTATTTTTATTATTCACGATACAGGCTGTAACTATATAAATGTTGTTTACAATGTAAATTCAATCAATATAGTTCATACATTGTCTTGCTGAAGCCTAAGATTTATTAAGCTAGAGAATAAAACCAACCGATTTGTTTTGTACCTTGTACAATCGACAAAGTTGAATCATGACCCATTTTGATAATAAATCGTTTGAATTCGTAAAAATAACAAAGATCAATGTGGTTATCATGGGTATGTATATTGTTACGTCGATCGAATTGCGAGACCTATCTATAATCTTCTCGAAAGTTCCACAAGGTTCTCGACAATTCTACTAAAGATCGGTCAGGAAATTTCTAGAAAATTCTACCCTGTTCTAGATGTTTCGAGATGGTTCTGGAATGTTCCAGAAGGTATGGGACTATGTCGAAGTCTATGGATGTTTCCAGAACATTCGACCACCTTCTAGAAACAACTAGTGGGTCCGGCCGGGGTATAAAAAGGGCGTCGATCACCAACCTGAGTCAGTCTGGTTTTGACTACGATCGAGGCGACTCGAAGTGAACAAGCGATCTCTAAGTGACTTTTACGTGTGATTAAGAGTGTGTATAAGTGTTTAAGTGTTGAGTAGTGTTAAGTGTTTATTTTAGTTTGTGATTCGTGTGTGATTAAAGTTTATTTGGTTTTAATTGGTGTTAATTAATTTATCCCAATACCCAGCTCGTAACATTTGGTGTCAGAAGTGAGGGATAAAATGCCGATTTTACCAAAGGACGACACGGACGGTATTCGTACCAGGAGTCAGCGCCAGCAAGACATGGACCAGAGGCGGTTTGGAGGTTCCCCGATACAGACGCCGGGTGGTGCTCAGCCTACGACGGAACCAGCCGCTGGTCCATCTGCAGTCTCTTCAGCACCAGCGGGTCCAGACCTGTCTGCGCTTATGGCGCTTCTGCAGGAGCAAGCCCGCCGCCAGGAGGAGCAAGCCCGCCGCCAGGAGGAGCAAGCCCGCCGCCAGGAGGAGCAAGCCCACCGCCAGGAGGAGCAGGCTCGACGCCTGGAAGAGCAGCTACAAAAGGACAAGGAGGAGCAAGCCCACCGCCAGGAGGAGCAAGCCCGCCGCCAGGAGGAACAGTCTCGCCGCCTGGAAGAACAGCTACAAAAGGATAAGGAGGAGCAGGCCCGCCGCCAAGAAGAGCAGATATTCCTGATAAAAGACCTGCACTCGACATTTGGCAAGGAGCTCAAAGTGGTCAAAGAGCAAGTCAATCAGCACGAGAACCGCATCTCTGAAGCTGAGGTCCAAATTGCCGGGGTGAAAAAGGCTTTGGGTGAACTTCGGTCTGGAGACGGGGTTGTGTGTCCAGTGATTGCTGCACCTTCGGCACGAGGGTTTAAGGTGCCACCATTCGACGGAACATCTTCATGGTCGGCATACAGGATGCAGTTTGAGGCCGTTATGAAGGCGAATGGGTGGACGAAAGAGCAAGCAATGACCGCGCTCACCTTGGGCCTACGAGACCAGGCCCTGACCGTACTTGAGGCTCTTGGCAAGGATGTGACTTACGATCAGCTGCTGGAAGCGTTGGAATCCAGGTACGGCGACGCGCACTTGGAGCACGTATTTCGCGCTAAGCTAAAGGATCGTGTCCAACGTAGTGCTGAGGGCCTACAGCAGTGGGCCCTGGAAATTGAAAAGATGGTCCGAAAGGCATACCAGTCTGCTCCTGCCCTGATCAATGGTAATCTCGTACAGGCATTCGTCGACGGAATACGTGACTTGGAAGTCAGAGCCGCCGTAAGACTTGGGCATCACGAAACATTAAAGGACGCCTTGGCTCATGCGTTGGAAGTAGAAGCAGTGAGGCAAGATCATCGCACGCATCGCGTCAGAGAAGTTGTGGAATCACCTGTACGCGACCGACCACAAGGGTACAGTCCCAGGTGCTATACTTGTGGGGAAAAAGGTCATCTTCGGTCCAGCTGTCCCAAGCGAAATACACCAAGGGAAGATCAATCCCAGCAGGGAAGAGGGACCGATAAGACTGCCCAGCAGCAGCAGGGAAACGAGTAAACGCCAGGACTGAGGGGCGGGTGCTGGCTGGTATGGAAAGAGCCCCGAGGATCTCGATCTCACAGGCCCATGACGGAAACAGCCTGATCATCAAAGGTGAAGTCAACGGAAAACCATGCAAATTGACACTCGATACAGGAGCTTCTCACACGGTCGTCAATTCAAACCTAGCAAGTCGGTTCCTTGGGGACTTCTTCAACAACCACGACCGCATACAATTACTGACAGCTACCGGTCAGCACATAACCGTCCGAGGCAAGAAGGAGGTGAAGTTAAAACTAGGTCATAAAGCATATTGGCATAATGTCATCGTGGCCGACATAGTAGACGATTGCATCTTGGGCTTGGACTTTATGAGGAAATATCGTTGTGAGATCGATGTTGATCGAGGAGTGTTGAAATGTGGTAAAGAAGAGATCTTAATGGAAAGTACACCGTCAGAAAAAGTGCTTCGCTTGAAATTTGACGTGTCAACACTTCTGGAAAACTGCGATCTAACTGGAGTAGAAATGGATAAGGCTAAGAAAACGTTACTCCAGTATGCCGACATGTTCTCTACAGATGATGCTGACATAGGTAGAACAGGACTGGTTCAGCACAAAATTAACACTGGCAATGAGTTACCAATCCGACAACGACCAAGAAGGGTGCCGGTTGCTCGCGAAAAGGAAGTGAAGGAGATGATTGAGCGCATGGTGAAGAACAGTTTTATAGAGCCTTCATCTAGCCCGTGGTGTTCTCCTGTGGTCCTAGTGAAGAAAAAAGACGGCAACACGCGGTTTTGTGTGGATTATCGACGGCTAAACGACGTCACGAAAAAAGACAGTTATCCACTGCCTAGGATCGATGACACATTGGATACGCTGACAGGAATGAGGTGGTTCACAACGTTAGACCTGAAAAGCGGCTACTGGCAAGTGGAAATAGACCCTAAAGACAAGGAGAAAACTGCATTTTCCACAGGAAAGGGCCTATGGCAGTTTAAAGTCATGCCATTTGGATTGTGCAATGCTCCTGCGACATTTGAAAGGTTGATGGAGCAAGTACTTGCTGGATTGATCGGAGACGCATGTCTTGTCTATTTGGATGACATCATCATCGTGGGCCGAACATTTGAAGATCACCTTCAAAACCTAATTAAAGTGCTGTCGAAAATCCGGACGGCAAATCTTAAGTTAAGTCCGGAAAAGTGTTCATTTTTCAGGAGACAAGTGAACTTTTTAGGACACATAGTTTCGGAGGAAGGTGTTCAGACAGACCCGGAGAAAATCGTCGCCGTCAAGAAATGGCCAGTTCCGAAAGACAAGACGGAGGTCAGAGCATTTTTAGGTTTATGCTCCTACTATCGACGGTTTGTCAAGAATTTTGCTGACATTGCAAAACCCCTACACAAACTTACTGAGGAGAAGCAACAATTCTGTTGGGACGAGAACTGTGACATCGCATTCCAGGAATTAAAGAAACGTCTGTGCAATTCACCCATTCTTGACTATCCTGACACTGAAAATGACTTCATAGTTGACACAGACGCAAGTAATACTGGAATTGGTGGCGTGTTGTCTCAACGGAAAGGAAATCAGGAAGTTGTTATAGCTTACTACAGCAAATCTCTATCGAAACCGGAAAGAAATTACTGCGTTACGAGAAGGGAATTACTTGCCGTAGTAAAGACTTTGCAGCACTTCAGTAAGTATCTGCTGGGACGAAAATTCTTATTGCGAACGGACCATGCCGCATTAAAGTGGCTATTGCAATTCAAGAATCCAGAGGGACAGGTGGCGAGGTGGATTGAGCTACTACAAGAGTTCGACTTCGTAACTGAACATCGCAGTGGGAGGGCACATGGTAACGCAGATGCACTGTCTAGAAGACCTTGCCCTGAAGACTGTAAGCACTGCAACAGGCAAGAGGCCAAGGAGGTTGTGCCTGTAAGAATGCTAAGAACGGATATCAGTAACGAATGGAAGGAAACCTTACAGCATGCTCAGCAAAATGACGCAGACATTAAACCAATTTTTGACTGGATTAAAGCTGGTGCTCCTAAACCCAAGTGGAGTGATGTAGCTGCGATGAGTTCCATCACTAAGAGTTATTGGGCGCAATGGAAAAGCTTGGTTATCCAGGAAGGAGTCTTGTGCCGTAAATGGGAAAACGCTCGAGGAGACCACTGTCACTTACAAATGGTTGTCCCCAAAGCCAAAGTACCGGATGTGTTGCGGCTCTACCACGACGGATGTTCAGGTGGACATATGGGTGTAAAAAGGACCCTACTGAAAATACGTGAGCGATTTTACTGGATCCATTGTCGTGAAGATGTGGAGGACTGGTGTCGGAAATGTACCAGTTGTGCGGCTGTGAAGGGACCCCAGACACGCAGCAGAGGTGCTTTGCAGATATACAACGTTGGAGCCCCGTGGGAACGGATAGCACTAGACGTGGCAGGACCATTTCCAGAAAGTGAAAACGGTAACAAGTACTTCATGGTTGTCATGGATTACTTCACAAAGTGGCCAGAAGTCTTCGCCATTCCTAACCAGGAAGCTACAACAGTCGCAGATAAATTGGTTCAGGAGGTCTTCTGTCGTTTTGGAGTACCCTTGGAAATACACAGCGACCAAGGAAGGAATTTTGAATCACAAGTATTCCAGGAGACTTGTCGGCTGATGGGTACTCACAAGACTAGAACGACTTCCTACCATCCACAATCTGATGGAATGGTGGAGCGTTTCAACCAAACGATGGAGAGATATCTGGCAAAGGTTGTGGATAGCAGGCAAAGAGATTGGGATAAGCACATACAGCCATTTCTTCTATCATACCGTAGTGCAGTTCACGAAAGTACAGCTGTGACACCAGCCTTCGCGAACTTTGGAAGGGAATTACGGTTGCCTGCTGATTTGATCACCGGAACCCCTCCTGATGTTCCACGCAGTGTAACTGATTATGCAAATGACTTGCGTAACAAGTTGAATGATGTGTATGAGCATATCAGACAATCCGGCCAACAAATGTCTGAGAAGATGAAGACCCGATACGACCGGAAGACAAACAATGGAGGTTTCGACGAGGGGTCACTTGTGTGGTTGCATAACCCAGTGCGTAGCAAAGGAAAGTCTCCTAAATTACAAGCAAAATGGGAAGGACCATACCGAGTCGTGACTAGGATTAACGACGTCACCTACCGGATACAAAAGGGTCTACGTGGTGCGCCCAAGATTGTCCATGTTGACCGTTTGGCGCGATACAACGGGACTAACGATGCTCGGGACGAGCATGTCTAAGGAGGGGGCAGTGTTACGTCGATCGAATTGCGAGACCTATCTATAATCTTCTCGAAAGTTCCACAAGGTTCTCGACAATTCTACTAAAGATCGGTCAGGAAATTTCTAGAAAATTCTACCCTGTTCTAGATGTTTCGAGATGGTTCTGGAATGTTCCAGAAGGTATGGGACTATGTCGAAGTCTATGGATGTTTCCAGAACATTCGACCACCTTCTAGAAACATCTAGTGGGTCCGGCCGGGGTATAAAAAGGGCGTCGATCACCAACCTGAGTCAGTCTGGTTTTGACTACGATCGAGGCGACTCGAAGTGAACAAGCGATCTCTAAGTGACTTTTACGTGTGATTAAGAGTGTGTATAAGTGTTTAAGTGTTGAGTAGTGTTAAGTGTTTATTTTAGTTTGTGATTCGTGTGTGATTAAAGTTTATTTGGTTTTAATTGGTGTTAATTAATTTATCCCAATACCCAGCTCGTAACAATATTTACGCGAATATGGACCTATTCGTAATTGAATGTCCGTAAGAAAAAAGCTTATGGTGGGTCATAATTCAACTTTGTTGATTGTACACAAATTACCACCTTCTTGAGGACTCTATTACCAAGAATGGCTCCTTATAGAATCCTAGTAAAATATGCAACTCACCACAAATCTGTTGACTTTGGGTACGAAGGTTTTTGTTACGTTTGACTGCGTCACATTCATGCTCTCGAACTTTTGACGCAAGCTGAGGAAACAAACAACGTGATCATTGGTTAACGGATTCCAAAAATAAGGAAAATTGCATGCATTCGGTGAGTACCATTTTTCTTTTGGGGAAATAAAAAGTTTGAAATTTATCCAATAACTGGGGTTCAGGGGATGTCAAAAAATTTAACCAACTTCGGCCCAAAAATCTGGGTAAAAAAACTGGCACCAATCGCGCCTCTATTGACTGCGACTTCATTATCAAGATCTCCCGTTCCTACCCTCTTGAAATTCATTTATCCTCATTACAACTCAAGTGATCAGAGTCCTAATTGTTTGAGATCAATCATTTCACAAATTTTTACACATCTAAGTACTTGTTTCGGGTCTGGACAATGATATTTTAGTAAACAGATATTATGATAAGAGCGCGCAAAATGTGAAGACCAGAAAATGTCCTACGTGGGACAATTTGCTAGTTATGATGCCGACGTGCGGGGGGATTGATGACGCGTGGCGCTGTTTGTTTATCTAGCTGTCACTTTTTTTCTTATTGCGTTTTATCAAGCTATCCTTTTTACTTGTAGTGAAATGTAATGTGTGAATAAAAAAGTGTGTATGTGTGCTGCCGCTCGGCGCGGAACAGTTTGTTCTGTTGTTTTGTAAGTGTATAACATATAATGATCTGAAGTCATATTACAAATAAGTAAGACATAAATGGTCTGGATGTTTGTGTGTGGATTTAAACGTTTCCACGACAGGAAAAAAGTCCAGTGTGGGACAACATTTATTTATTTATTAGTTAAATGATAAATAAATGATAAATGTTAAATACTGAGAAAAAAAAATTGTCGTCTTACATCCATCTTCTCACAAAATCTCAAATATCCACGACATACTTCAATTAAAACAAAAAGTCCCATGAACCACGTTTGTGATCCAGGACTGTTGTTTAGTAAGGTATTGTGTCTGCTGCGCGGACAATGAAACTGTTAAAAAAAACGAAGTTCCAGTGATGTTACCTCCTGGCAGTCTCAAGCTGTGACTCTCCGTCGTCGTCCTGCTCCGGTTGTCTCTCGATGACGACGGCGGAGGGAGAGCGTTGTGGCTCGGACTCCGACCAGTTCTCGAAGCGGTCGCGGAAGCTCTTCGTGCGGGCTAACTGCTGGGCCTGGAATAGAAAACAGTGAATATGAGTTTTATTTTTCATCAGGTAAAGATTTTAAGCCTCTTAGAGAGACCTGCGGCCGTATTACAATGTCTTAGAACCAGGCTTGTCCCAGTGAGTGAACGAGATAGCGCTAGACGACTTGAATAGCTCTGTCACTTTCACTCGCCGGTTTTAAGACGTTGTAATACCCCCCCTGGGGGGTATTACAACGTCTTAAAACCAGGCTTATTCCGGCGAGTGAAAGTGACAGAGCTATACAAGTCGTCTAGCGCCATCTCGTTCACTCGCCGGAATAAGCCTGGTTTTAAGACGTTGTAATACCCCCCCTGGTCACCTGTCCAGCCAGTCTTCTGGCCACGTTCCCAGATGACAGCGATGCGGATAAGTATTTTGACGCCTTAAGTGTCATCCTTTTCGTGTTTTTTAAATAACAGTATATTTAATTTTTGTTTTAATTTATTTTCAGTCACAGTCCACAACGGAACATGTTTTTTTATTATATTTTGTCTGTTCAATATTTTTTTTTTAAACAATTTCAGCATTACCCCCATTTGATTGGGAGTTTTTAATTACTTCGTTAGTATTTTTGCTACAAAAGGACAAAGATTTGACGACACGGTTGGCGCAGTGGCTCAGCGATCGACTGCTACGCAGCTTGTCGCGGGTTCGATCCCCGCACGGCACAAATTATTTGTATGATCTGCAAATATTTGTTCCGGGTCTGGGTGTTGTGCATGTGAGTTTCTATGTTTATAAAGGCACCCACATTACAGGAGAAAGTCCTAATGTGGGAGGCAAGATTATTGTAAAAAAAAAAGATATTGTTCAGTATTCCAAACCTGTTTCAAAGCCTCGTCCCTCTGTCGCGCCTCAAGGTAGACCCTGCGACGTTCATCCTCGCTGTCCTCGTCCTCATACTCTTCTGAGGAGTACTCCTCCTCCGAGGAGTCACCCTGGTGGTTGTTCTCGCCGGGAGGGGGAGGGGTGAACCTCTTTAGGGGCTTGGGACCTGTGGAGAAAACGTGAGAGGTTATTTTCATTGCAATATTAACTCATTTTTTTCTGAATTTCCTGTCGTCCTTGTGATAAGAATATAGTAATATATTGAACAATCCCTTCCGCTCTACCCAGGGCACTTTTTACCCTAGGTGCCAAACCGCGCTTACCGACGTTGGCCTGTGGATGGGTGACCATCATCTGTCATAGCGAGTTTCCTCCGTATCTCGGAAAGCATGTAAAGCTGTTGGTCCCGGCTGTCATTTGTAGATCTTTGACAGTCGTTATTCACAGTCAGAAGCTAGAAAGTCTGACAACCAGTCTTACCAGGTGATATCGTAAACCCAGTTACTGGGTTGTGGAGGTCTGATAGGCAGTCGCTCCATGTAAAATACTGTTATAGCTGCATCCGGTTCGACTGGAAGCCGACCCCAGTATAGTTGGGAAAAGGGTTAGGGAGATGATAAAGAATGCTCAGGGTATGCTAACCCAGAGAGAAAGAGACCAACGGCTATATTCTGACAAGTTCCTTTCCCTCGTACCTTGCTGGTCATCAGGTTTGTTCTGCTGGTGCTCCAGCTGTCGGAACACGTTGATCATGCGCTGCGCGGTGTGTCGGGAGGCAGCCACGCTGGTGTCGACGGCCGCGTCCTCGCTGCGGACTACACTTGGCTCGTGGTAGATCTCGGGAGATGGGGACTTTGGACGCTGGAACAAAAGACCATGTTGAAATAAAATAATTTACAAGAGGATTTTGGGCTTGATTTCATGATTAAACTTCTTCAAGATTATGTA
The DNA here is from genome assembly GCA_954870645.1 of Agrotis clavis. Taxonomy (NCBI): domain Eukaryota; kingdom Metazoa; phylum Arthropoda; class Insecta; order Lepidoptera; family Noctuidae; genus Agrotis; species Agrotis clavis. Next base: position 3,785,339 of record OX940943.1, read on the forward strand.
AGGACGTCTACTAACTGTGATTGTATAAACAATGCATAGGTATGCGATACCAGCCACAGCCGTTGATTGAAGAGTTCCCTCTGTTTTGCCTAAGATCCCGTCATCATCCCTTTCAAACAAAAGAAGAATTTCCTAAATCGGTCCAGGCGTCATCGAGAAATCGGGGACAACAAATAAAAAATGGACAAAATTCCCACGAATTAAGAACGTACTCCTTTTTTCCAAGTCGGATAAAAAGAGAAATGATAGAATATTATTCATGGTAATTTATTACATGAGAAGTGAAGAATATGAGCGGTAAGATGGGTGGTTATCAGCCTAACTTCAAGGTTTACAGGCCTGATGGTTTATTAACCTTTTAAGCGCTTTGCTAAATTAAACTAGAGCGCGTCTACGAATCGGTGAAATAAAAGCTCCTCTCTTTTTGCTCCTCTTAAGCTCTGATTTGTAAAATATCATGATGTACAATAAAACGTATTCTCTCTGTCTATCTACATAAATAGAGAGATATAGAATAGATGCAATAAAGTCGAATGAAACAACAAAAATTGTGAATATTCTCTGTCGTAAAAATACGACACGGGCGGGCAGTAGGGGCACGGAAATATTTTTCACATAATACGACGACTCGCGCGGTTATAAAGGTTACTGTAGTTGGTATTCACCTGTGTCTGCCTGGGCGGTGTCATGCGGAACTCCTTGCGCTCACTCTTGGGCTTGTAGGTCTCGAAGAACTTGAATCTGTCCGATATGTCGGACGTCTCGATCTTCACATCTTCCATTTTGTCGGCCGCGCGGACCACGTCTTTAGGGATGAAGGGCTGAGGAAATTGAATCGTGTTTTTATGAAAACAGGAGAATTGTAGAATCTTATTTACCATAACTAATTGTAGATTTTTTGTGAAAATTATATCATTGCATACAGTCATTTAAAAGCAGTCGATAAGTTTTCTATTCGGTTATGTTTTTCGTGGCATGATTGGGTGAAAAACATCTCATGCTATATGAGTTCAGTTTTTTATTAAAATAAAAACAATACTTCTTTTTTGTTCTCTTCTGGTTTTTTTTCAAAAAAAAAAAACTTTTTTTTTTTAAGTTATCACACCTGGGTGCATTTTTATTTGCTTTCACAGTATAGACTGATTTAATTGATTACACTCTAAATCAGCTTCCAGTGTATTAGAACAGAGTTTGCTTTGAGAAGAGCATATCCATCTTCAATTTTTGTTTTGATTTATGACAATGTTTTCCATCATGATTTCTGAAGAAGTAGGATACTTCAAATAATACAAGACTACTCACGATCTCCTTCCGCTTGGGTACTTCCCCGGGCGGTGGGGAGGTGGGCGGCATGCTCTTAGCGTTGGCGTCTAGCTCCAGGAAGATAGAGCGAGACTTCTTGCCGATACCTGCAACAGTTAAATGTCAATTATGAAATACAAAACTGGATTGTTATTAACAATTTACTGGCGTCATTTCATATTTCAGAATAGCTGATCCGGCAAATTTCGTACCGCCTCAAAATCACCTTTAAAACCTTCCCTGGACTTCCAAAAATAATTCAAAACAAAAATTAGCCAAATCGGAACAGACGTTCTCTAGTTTTAGCGAGACTAACGAAATTGATTTTCCTATATTAGATTTGATCTTACCTTCATTAAAGAGCGCCCTATCATCAATCTCCCTGTTCCTGGGCGGCTGGTTCTCATCGTTGAACACCTCTCCGTTTTCGAAGCGTTGCTTGATGGCGCGCGCCTTCTCCGCGTTCACGTCCATCTCGCGGGAGATCTTGTCTGCTGACGTCACTCCTGAAGGATGAAGGGGTTTATTGAGGCTTCTATTCAAATTCTAGACGTCAAAAAGTTAACAAAGCTCAAGGTTTCTAGTAAAACATTTCAAATTGTTTTCTAAAAATGTAATTCCTTAAATAAATTTAAGTTTTCATCCAGTTTTCTAGTGGCCCGAGATCTAAGATGCAGTTTTTTGGAGAGTGTTTCAGGCATTGAAGAGTATTGGACAAGCTTTCAGCTTGCCAATACTCTTCAATTATCTCAAAACATTTTTTTTTTTTCTTTTTTTGTACATGTCACAACTTTTTTATATGCTATGACTATACTATACATTATGTTACTAACTTTTTAGATAATTATTAATTTGATTAATACTGTTTTGCTTGTTGTATTTACCGCTCTATATTGTACACTCAGTCTAAACTACGCATGTATACTCGTATACCTATGTAACAGTGTAACAATTGTTGATAAGCCGAATAAATAAATAAAACATAAATTCAGACCTGACTGGGTAATAAAGGCATTTGGTTCAATGCCGCTGCTTCTTACCCGGATCGACCATTTTTAAAGATCAGCGATTCTTTTGGTCCCAAGAAAAGTTTTGGAGGCATCTTGAAACCTTTTTAAAAGAATATTAAAAGAGTGGAAAAAAAATAAACATAACCCAGTTTTAGCCGGGATTTATACCTCTGCGGACGCAAAAATATTTTTAAAAGAGTCTTAGAAATCGCATACCTTCATTTTTATTTAAAATATTTTTCCATGTACATATTATTATCACACAAATGGGGATGGCAACTCAAAGCTAATCGTAGATGGCGCTGCGATAGTTGGTCCCTACGTCAGATTACTGTCTACCTTGTTTAAAAAACAAACAAGATTTATTGTTATAAAAATTGAGTACAAATACAAAACAAATATGGAAAATTATTCGTCAATGCAAGTGCATATACTATAAAAAGAATTAAGACGCCGCGGTGCATCTACAAGAGGAAAAAAAGTGATTTAATTTAGTGGTATGGCATTTAATTTTACCGTAGTAAATCCACAATTACTTGTAGTTGAGGATTCAATTTTTGAGTTAAGGTATGTTTTAGCTGTCCTCTCCTTTAACAATAATATAATGCTACTTCTGACTTTCTATTTTGATAAAATATCATAATGTTTTAAATCAGTAATTTTACCCCTTTTTTCTATTTTGATTCGAGAAATATCACAATATATTTAATTTCTTAACACCACAATTATCACAAAACTCGTTCCTGGTGATAATTCTTCCGCCAGACGAACCATTTCATGATTTATGGAGCGATGCAATACTGGTACTTAACCTCCAATAGAAAAGTAGATATTATTTTGAAAAGTGTATTCGATTGTTTAGTTATGGTATAATCATAGAATTTAATTAATAAACTCAACTAACGGCCTGTCTCGGCTTCGCAAGGCTGGATATTTGTTTATTATATAGCTTTTCCTTAGTTATAATTCAATGGCTGGCCTGTTGGTCTAGTGGTTAGTGACCCTGACTGCTATGCCGGAGGTCGTGGGTTCGATTCCCACCCAGGACAAATGTTTGTGTGATGAGCACGATCATTTGTTCTGTGTCTGGGTGTAATTTATCTATAATATGTATGTATTTAGAAATATATAAGTATGTTTATCAGTTGTCTAGTACCCATAACACAAGCTCTGCTTAGCTTGGGACTAGATGGCGTTGTGTGATAGTTGTGGAATATTATTATTATTATTATTATAATTTTTGTTCTCATGGCAGTCAACAGCAGCTACCCATTATTTGTTGATAGTGTGAATTGTCGGAAAGTATGTTCCATCATTTTTACAGCTTATTACACAACATCTAGTCATTTTACACCAATAAATCGTTTTTTTTTAGAAAATTCCTTTGATTTGACAGTTTTTTTGGGACCAAACTGTCACTTGTCACTTTGACACTTGCCTTCCCCATTGAGTAAAGGCTGTCCTAGTCTGTTTATTATAAACTTTTTCTTCTATCAATGAGGAACACACCCGTGCTACAATGTATGTATGTAGTGTATTTAAAATGGCATCCCCAAATAAAATAGTCATAAAAAAACAATGTCTTATGTGTTCTTCAACTTCAAAATGGTCTATAACTATCGAAATATTTTGAAATGATAACTGACTGAAGATTTAAGCCATATCGATCATCATTTCAAGAGCCATATCGGCGTTATTTGTAGCGTCTAAAATAAACATTACACAAAACGTTATGTAAAATAAACTACAAAGTGATTTTTGGCAACATTTGGCAGGAATCCTAATTACCTCAATATTGATACCTATCAACACTCGACAGTTTGGCCGAGAAATTGAACAGACGTGGCCATGAAACTGTTTTCTCACGTAAACGGCGTAAGGACAGTCTTTTTTTATCAACTTTTTACTCTTTTTTTTTCGATAGTGATGTATGCGAGCTATGGAGAGGGCTATGCTCGGTGTTTCTCTACGTGATCGAATCCGAAATGAGGAGATCCGTAGACGAACTAAAGTCACCGATATAGCCCACCGGATTAGCAAGCCGAAGTGGCAATGGGCAGGCCATATTGCTCGCAGAGCAGATGGCCGATGGGGTCGAAAAGTACTAGAGTGGAGACCACGGACTAGCAAGCGCAGCGTAGGACGTCCACCAGCAAGGTGGACAGACGACTTTATAAAGGTCGCCGGAAGACGCTGGATGCAGGTCGCTTCCAACCGGTATATGTGGAGATCTAAAGGAGAGGCCTATGTTCAGCACTGGACGTCCTATGGCTGAGAAGATGATGTTGTATGGAGCACTATAAAGTCTAGTATTAGAATAGACTGGTTTCCAGCATCAATAAATTAAAAATCTATTAAACCGGCAGAATACTGAAAAAATAATATACACGTATTTTTCTTATAAATCAATTAATATTGACAAAAATAAAAGTTATCCTAACTCGAGAGTGGTAGCACGTGACTTCATAATACACTACCAAATTATGCCACAACAATTTCCGACCTCCGTCAGTGGTAATTTTTCTCCTCATTCTCTTTTATTAAAAGTTAGATTGTTAATTTAGTTTTATTTTAACATAAGTAATGACTTTTCTTACCTTGTTCGCTCTGTAGTACTGACTGTTCGTACATCTCCTTGATCTTAGCTTGCTTGCCCTGAAACAAACATCCTTTCGTTAGTAGATATACAACATTACACTACAAATTACTTTAATTATTTTTGGTTGTAAAATCATCAAATGAGTCCTCCCACCCAGGGCAAAGAGCGGGCGCGATTGTCAGACTTGTAATGACTAAAATCCACGGTGTCCTTCAATAGCCCTTTACGTTCCAGGGTCACGATAGCTCGTTAGTCCCGAGACCCCCAGGCTTTTATTGCTGATAGCTCTTCGAGGCGCCCGTAGAACACAACGCGCCATCGACCCGGGCATAGTCCATGGTCGGACAGCGAGTCGCCTATTACTCGCCGCCCGCATGCCCGCGCCTGCGGTGGCCGGAGATCGTCCTGCGACGTCCGTCACCGTGAGCGTCTACCACTGCGAGAAAATCAATAATCTATGTGATGTCATGATTCCCACCATGAAGAGTCTGCTGCGTATGTTCTGTATCTCCTGTTTCCTCTCGCGATGCCTCTCTGAGGAGGAGTGCTGGCCCGTCTCGAACTTGCCGACGATCTCGCTCATGTTGCAGAACGACACCGGCTGCTCGCGATTCGCTGAGTGCTTGTACGACTTCTTTAGGACTGAGTCTTCGTCTGTGAAGCAAAGAAATAACAATAAGTGAAGGTGTAACTTAGAATTGGGATGGGTACAAGAGATGGTAGCCTATCATAACGTGCGTCTTAAAGCCACAGTCGTTTTTTTTATTTTTATATAAAGATATCTTCGCGTTTGACCTCTATCTCGGCTGATGGTAAGCGAAGATGTGGTCGACGGTGAAGCACGCTTGCCTAGAAGTAACCTGTTCACTCTTGACTTGAAGACCCCAAGGTTATAGCTGTCGGGAAATACAGATGCCGCAGCAGGGAATTCCACTCCTTAGCTGTGCGTACAATAAAGGTATTGGCAAAACGCTTTGTACGTACCGGAGGGATGTCCAACATATATTGATGGCGCATTGCCGTACGTCTTGTAGTCCGATGATGGAACGGCCAGGCGGAATCAAGTTGTGAAAGTAATTCCAGTGAGGGAAAGAGACAGAGCTATACAAGTCGTTTAGCGCGATCTCGTTTCCTCACTGGAACTACTTTGGCTTTAAGACGTCATGGTAGCCCACTTGGACATGGTTCTAGGGTGTTCAAAAATAAGCATAAAAAGAGAGAAGTGGAAGTGTTTTTTTGAAAGTCCACCCTGTTCTTTCAGTTAAACTTTGCGTAGAGCCACTATGTCCTTTTAAGACAGTCCTGAAACCCCGCTACCTTTGCCCTACAGTAGGAAAGTTGAGGCCAATAATACTCGTAAGAGAAGGAAAAAAAACGTGAAAAACGTGATGAAAATATCAAAAATCAGAACTATTCTTTTTAAGAAATTAATTCAACGGACTTTAAAAAACAAACAGGTTTATAAAAATCGTAAGTATATCTGATATCAGAGATTGTAAAGCCGCAGATATCTAGTCTAGATTTCTTAAACTTATGCGTCAATATAATCTTTTCTTTTCTTTTGGTCGACGTAATGTTATATTACTAGTTAAATTAGAAGAAGGGAATAGACTCACCATCTTCATCGTCCTCTGGCTCGCTGGAGCTCTGTTCCACTGGTACTCCGTTCAGGTACTCGTCAGACACGCCCACGTCCATGCCCTTCGCTTTGAACCTGGGTAGATGACAAGCAGTTAGATAAGAACTGAAGATAAAGAGAAGGATGGGAGGACGAAAGGACTCTGTCCAGCAATGGTCCAGTATAATAACGTAGTATCACGCATGTGAGCAAAATGGGGTAAGATTGACCAGGAGGGTCTGCGAAGCAGCGAAGCAGTCATGCTCGCGAAGGAGGAGGCAGGCCGCTTGAGGGAGAGGATACCGTCCTCCCTCCACCCCAGCCGCAGTGGTAGACGCCCACGGCGACAGACATCGGATATAAAGGTAGAGCGAAAAAATACTCGTAATACATAATTACACAATGTGAAAAGGCGCCCATTGCGCGATATTTACCCATAGATGCAGAACATGGACTGATCCCAAATATATACTAATATTATATTTATAATAGTTATTTATGCAACTGTTGTATAATCAGGGGTATTAAAATACGATTGTGGGTTTGTCACACGAGGCGTAGCCGAGTGTGATAATAGTATCACATGAGTGTTTTAATACCTAATTATAACAGTTGCATACAAGACTTTATCTACAATCATGATGTGAATCCTCTATAAAAGATTCTCATACCATAGGGTGTTGTACAGTGTTGTAAGAACTATGTAAATTCAAGAAAAGTCTAATTGCGAAGCATGTAAAATAAACAAACCTTAATAAGTAAAAGAATTATTGTTCTTTTTTCAGAATTTTAGCGGTCTGGTGGTGAAAATGTCATTGCATGAGAATGTTCTTTTTTTTAAATTCATAATATCACGCGTTTGGATGATATAATGATCATAATATCATTGAGTGTTTTAATGTTGGCAATAAGCTAATTGTTATAGGTTCTTTTATAGATGATTAATAACATGATAGTAGATAAAGATCTAAAACGGCTACTTTAAACACCTTTAACATTCACTACGTGCATTTCCAGCAACATCATCGGCTATTCATTTACGAAGTGAATCATTTGGAATATTGCTAGGTGGCCGTTTGAGACCCTCTGAAGAGTTTGTTTGGGAGCAACTGCCTATCGGACCTCCTCAACTCAGTAACTGGGTAATAAGATACTCCATGGTAAGACTGGTTGTCAGACTTTAAAGCTTCTGACTAATAGTAACGACGGTCGAAGATCTACAAATGACAGCCGGGACCAACGGCTTTACGTGCTTTCCGAGTCACGGAGGAACCTCGCTATGACAGATGGTCACCGATACACAGACCAACCTCGGCAAGCGCGGCTTAACCCGAAATATCGGCCTGTGCAGCTGTAATTATTTAGCCACGAGCTCCGCAAAGCTCTCAATTTCTCGAGAATTCCTATGTTCGGGGTTAGGGTGAGATTAAGATAATACTAAGGTTGAAGATTGTAAAGATATATTATTTCAGTACTGTAAATGGGATAATAACTAAAACTAATGAGGTGTATGAGATGAGATTGAGTCGCGCCCGATATGCTATCCGAAAGCGTACTGACTATTTTACTTAGGTGTAACATAAAATATTCAATGCATATGGCGCGGTGTCGCAATTACGCTGACATGTTCATATTGTTCGGTGATTGACCCGAACATGCTCCCGAGGGAGAAAAGGATGAGGTTAGTATGCAAAGTTAGTTATGGAATAAATACTAACAAGGTGAAGACAATGTTCTTAAAATAATAAAGTAGTTATGTAGGGTTAGTTATGTTAAACTATGAGATGAAGGTAACATCACAACTTAAACAGAGTCTCTACAGTTTAAATCAGGAAGAGAAAACACACGAAAGATCGGAGAAGAACCTCTATCTTCCTTTTTTTGTAAGCACTCACTAGAAAGAGCTAGTCTCTTAGGATCACTTTTCACTGATTTACTACTAGATTGCCCATTTTCCCTAAATTCACTACACTCAATCACAACACTTTCTGGAACTGCTGCTGACCGCTCTACTGTAGGAGTGGGACGATTTTCGTTACGTCGTTGTCGCCGCCAATACTTGAAACAGTAGACTGCCACCAATAACAAGATGAATGATATGACGAGATATATAGCAGCATACTGGTGAACGTCATGGAAGGAGATATCGGTGCTCAAAGGTTCACTCTGCTTCATGATCTCGAGACTTCTCTTAATAGCTTCAAATTGCATGAGGTTATCTGAGTTATTGGGATTAAGCTCATATGAGATTTCAGGCATGGTGATATTTATCATATGGTTGATTGGTGATATTTCTGGCGAGATAATCTTTTTCGTCGAGCTAATTATACTAGACAATCTTTTGTTTGAATACACCATAAAATTTTCTGTTTTTACTAGACAGCCTTCCCCTACACGCAACAGACCCGCACCTGATAATCTAACTGCCTGTACTTGATTAACACACAAGAGTTTGACGTTACATTCATTGCAGCATAAATAAAAATATTTGTTTTCTGATGTTAACTCTCTCCAGTCATTTTTGCACGAAGTGGTTTTAGTTTTACAAGTTCTTGTTCCTGGGATTGTCTCGCAAAGGCTATGATCGTCTTTCATGTGGTGAATAGGCTTCCTGATGTGGCACAGAATTGTCGCAGGGTTTTGCAATATGCAGGACTGTAGATCCGTGTTTGTAACGGTCAAATACGAATCTTTTCTCATGTTGATGGCTGCTATTTCAGAGATAGTTTTCACCTTCATGATCAAGTTATCTTTCACAATGCGTGGAACCGGGATAAGATTGAATACCTCGTAAACATCCCTTTCAATTAGGGGTATTTTTATTTCTACAATTAGGTATTTGCCAGAGTATTTAGCTCTTACTTTGAGTAAGCTGTAAAGATCTTTAAGGTTAAAATTGTCGACAGGAACTACTAAGTCTCCAGATATTTGTGCGGAAATTATACTTAGCTCTGATCTGAGTTGCTTCGGAGATATTAAATGAAAATCTAATTTTCCACTATAAATATCAGTTACTGTATCCAAAATTGAGTCTTGGATTCTTCGAAGGGTATATAGCAAGTTGTTGGCAGTGAATGCTGAAGTTATAAAATCTGTGACCATAGTTACGTTTTGCACTTGCAGGGCGAGATTTTTATATGAGTCTTGGAGATAATTAAGCTTTTGATTAATTAATTTATGATGTTTGTTGATAGTATTCTCCATCCTTTTCATGAGATTAAATTCAGCTTCTACGACTGACGTTTGGTTCTTCCAGAGGTTGTATAGATGGTTTTCATTATGTTTTAAAAGCTCAATATCTTTCTCATATTTTTCTGCAAATCGTTGGTCTAACACTCCGAATAAACTATTCGCAACGTAGCCTACTCCGTCTATCAAGCCGCGTCTCCGCCGTTTGTTATTAGTCATAAATGAGTCATTCATCGTGACAATATTATCGTAATGTTTAATTTCTTCGAACTCGTGCTCGAGTTGTAACATGACGCCGTCGCAAGGTGTTTGTGTTCTGATCGTAGAGCATAAGGTTTCAAGATACTTGATATATTTTAATAATGCCGCCGTTCCTTCTTGATAAGGTTTTGTGTCATAATAGACTATTAAATGCCAATCATCTCTAATTAGGTGCATATTAGATATTTTGTCGAAGTAGACACTATTGTTTGTCAGCATGGTGAGGTTGTAGGATGCTTGAGCGGTGCTTATTAGAGTTAGTAAAAATAATGTCAAAGATAAAACCATAGCTGAGAATGAGATGGGACGTTTATTCCTCGTAGCTGGAGGTTTATTATCAACTTTTGGTGCATTCTCATTTTGATCATTACTATTTGTCGGCAGCAAGGATAGTTTTACAACTGGGCGTTTTAAGATCCCGTTTTTGGTTTTAAGTGTGACGACCCTTACGTGTCCATCACTTCCAGGGTGTAGCGTTACTACGCGACCTAGACTCCATTTTCCTGGTGGAAGGTTGTCGTCTTTTATAATAACGATATCGTTAAGTTTGAGATCGTTTTGGTGCTGCCGCCATTTGGCCCTAGTAGAAAGCTGAGAGAGGTAGTCAGTCTTCCACTTGGCCCATATATCTTGGTATATTTTTTGCGTCAGGTGCCATCGTGTTCTGAGATCATGTTCTGTCTCGAAAATCGTTAAGTTGGGGCCACTTGCAAGAAAGTGAGCCGGGGTCAGGAAGTCCAAATCCTCAGGATCTTCTGTCAGAGGGCACAGTGGTCTGGAGTTCAAACAGGCTTCGAGTTGGGATAGCAGGGTAATATATTCTTCGTAGGTTAGTCTTTGCTCTCCCACGACCCGCTTGAGATGATGTTTAAGGCTCTTAACTGCAGCTTCCCAGAGTCCGCCAGCAGATGGCCATGATGGGGCATTAAAGTGCCACTCAATATTCATTTCAGAGATTGTCGAGCTTACTTCTTGATCAGAAATGATGCTTGAGATTTCAGACAGCTCCTGTTTTAAGATTTTGTTGGCTCCAATGAAGTTAGTTCCCTGGTCACTGTAGATGTGGCCAGGAACTCCTCTTCTAGCTGACATTCGTCGCAGTGCGGCAATAAATGCTGACGCAGTGAGATCTGAGACTATTTCTAAATGTATTGCTTTAGTCACCATGCAAACAAAAACTGCGACGTACCCTTTACAGGTTTTAATGCCACGGCCTTTGTTTGCTTTTATAAAGATGTGTCCGGTATAATCTACTCCAGTGTGGTAAAAGGGTCGGTTAGGGATCAATCGCGCTGGAGGTAGATCGCCCATGATTTGATGTTGAGGTGTGGGATTATTTCTTATACACTTGACACACAATCTTAACCGTTTCTTAGTGACTCTGTTGCCTCCAAGAATCCAGTACTTCCTCCTTATGAATCCAGTTGTCATTTTTGCTCCACCGTGAAATACAAGTTCGTGGGATTCATCTATGATAAGATCTGCCAGTTTCGACTTATTCGGTATTATGATGGGATGCTTCATTTCGGGGTCAAGATTCGAATGCTTAAGTCTACCTCCGACGCGGAGTACTTGATTGGAGTCCAGGATGGGATTGAGATTAAGAATCTGGCTTTTCTTATTTAGTGGGTCATTGTTTTTCAACCGCGATATTTCGTCGTGGAAATATTCATTCTGAACGTGCTTTATTAACATTTCTCTTGCTGTCTTTATATTTTGCAGAGTAAGGGAACTAGTGCGTTGTTTCTTGTAAACAACAATGTCGATGAATTTGTTGATGTAGGCTAATACTCGAGTCACTTTCCTTAAAGTGCTATATTTTGTTAAAAGGTGAATTACTATTGAATTTTTGGGGTTAATTATGACCGTGTTTACTTTCTCTTTTTTCCTTAGTTCTTCGCAGCTAGTAACACTTGTATCAATTGGCACCTTATGGGATTCTTTAGGGTTATATTGTGGCAACCAGTTGGGCCCTTGCCACCACAATGAGTGATTGGCTAATTGTGCAGCAGGTAAACTACGACTGGCGCAATCTGCGGGGTTTTCCTTTGATTTTACGTAATTCCAATTATCTTTAGGGATTATTTCTGTAATACTCCTCACTCGGTTTGCAACAAAAGGTTTCCATTTCTCCGGTTCGCCACTTAACCAACCTAGTGCGGCCGTTGAATCAATCCACCCATAAACATGCACCTTGTAGTGTCTCAGGGCTAAGATTATTTTTTGCATAAGCTTTGACAGCAAGAGAGCGCCGCAAAGTTCCAAGCGTGGGATGGACTGTGGTTTCTTCAGCGGTATTACTTTTGACTTCCCTGCGATGAGAGTTACGTGGGTCTCATTATCTCTTTGTATTTTGCTATACACGACGCAAGCGTATGCTTTTATGCTAGCGTCACAAAAACCATGCAGTTCGATGGTATCTTTATCCTGGGTTTGAATCCAACGTGGAATTTTAAATTGAGACATGTGAGATAGATCGGCTTTAATTATGTTCCATTCTAACGCAATGTCTTGAGGGACAGGGTGGTCCCAACCTAGGTCTGATTTCCATAATTCTTGAAACAAGATCTTGAGCTTTATTGTGACTGGTGCTAGCCAGCCCAAAGGGTCAAAAATTTTCGATATCTGAGATAGGAACTGTCTTTTTGTAAGGATGTCCTGTGAGATAAATTCTATAGGGTGAAAGATAAATAGATCATTTTTTGGTTCCCATCTAAGACCTAAAGTTTTGGTTGACTCCGGTTGCTTGAAGTCGAAGTCTTCCTTCAGAGGTGCATCAGAACTATCTAATATTTCCGGTAAGTTTGATCGCCATTTTCTGAGATTAAACCCTCCAGATTTGAGGAGGTTAATCATCTCGGCTTTGAGCTGTTTTGCTGCTTCCGCTGAATGTTCTCCATGCATGAGATCATCCATATAAAATGAGTCTTCTAAGATGTCAGGAGCGCAGCTATGCGGATAGTTTGGCCTTTCATCGTTGGCCAGTTGCTTCAGTGTCATCATGGCCAAAAAAGGTGCGGCTTTTGTGCCATATGTAACTGTCGCTAGGTGGTATTCTTTTAAAGGTTGTGATTGATTGTTTCGCCAGATAATTTTCTGATATTTCTGATCATCGGGATGCAACCAGATTTTACGAAACATCTTTTCTATATCTGCTGTAAAAGCGTATCTAAATTGTCTCCATTTTAAGATAAGGCTCTGAAGATCTTGTTGTAAATTGGGTCCTCGGCACATAAGATCATTGAGGCTGTAACCGCTCGAGGTTTTTGCCGAGGCATTGAAGACAACTCGCAGTTTAGTAGTTGCTGACTCAGATCGTTGGACGCAATGGTGCGATAAGTAGCAGTCCGGCTGTAAGTGTGGCGCAACGCGTGTCATATGTCCGAGCTCTAGGTATTCAGAAATAAACGTTTTATAGTCACGTGCCACAGCCGGCTGTTTACTTAATTTCCGCTCTAATTGAAAGAATTGAGCAATCGATTTTGTTTTCGATTCCCCAATATTTTCCTCAAAGTTTTCTTTGAATGGTATTTTCACGACATAGCTTCCATCTTGCCGCCTTGAGGTCGAAGATTGGTAGAATTCGATGCATTTTTGATCTTCTTCCGATAACGCTGGAGGTTCATGTATGTCCTCCACTTCCCAAAATTGCTGAATCTCTTCGATATTATTTAAGATCACATTGCAGTGGTATGTTTTGTAGTTGCCGCTAAGGATCCATCCCAACTGAGTTTGTTGGGCTATGGGCAACATACCTTCTGCTCGACAAATACCGTCCATAAGGATAGTGGAATAGATATCTGCCCCAAATAAGATGTCAATTGGCCTACTTTTGTAGAATTCGGGATCTGCTAGAGTTATTTGGTTAAGGGTAGGCCAGTCTGGTTTAGGTAAGGTACAGCTGGGTAAGTTATTTATTAGTCTGTTCATTATATATACGTCCGTTTCAAAGGTAAAATCGCTGACTAACGATGAACATTTAATGGTAATACTGCCCTTACAGTTGTTTTCCTTATTTCCTATTCCAGAGATATAACCGTTGCATTTTCGTCGCGGTAGTCTTAGCAACTGAGCTGCGCTTTCCCTAATAATGGATGTCTGTGACCCTTGATCTAAAAGAACTCTCATTTTTTGGTAGGATCCGTCCGTTGCTTGTACGTTAATTATTGCTGTTGCAAGCAAAATTTCTGAAGGTTCTTTAAGAAGCGATGCAACTGTGTTTCGTTCTTGCTGTTGGGATGGCGATTTTGTAATCGTGGCTGTATTTGACCCAGACCGATGTGACGTAAATGCTTCATGTAAAATGGTATTATGGTCTTTATTGCATTCTTTGCATCTTATTTCAGAGAGGCATTTTTTGCCTTCGTGGTAATGCAGACAATTAATGCAAAGATTCAATTTAGCTACAATATTTTTCCGTTCATGAGGTTGCATTTCTATTAACTTTTGACATGCATGAATTCGATGATCGTCGGAACTGCAAATAGGGCATTGCTTGCGATAGTTATTTTTGCGCTTGGACTTTGACGATTGCGAAACTTGGTTTGTTGAGTAATTCGTTTTAGGATTGTTATAATTTCGGCTAAAATTGGAACCTTTTGAAAAAGATGGTTTGCTATTGTTGTTGGATTGAGATAAGGATGATTTCTGCGTGGAGTTTTCGAGCTTCTTTCTTGAAGTTTCCAGCATCATAAATTTAGTTTCTAGAAAATTAAGGAAATCTTCTAAGACGGGCAACTCTCGCGGGGATTTTAAGGCTTGTAGATAATCCTCATATGTATCGGAGTCCAGTTTTTGGGACAATATACATACGAGGAAGGGATCCCAGGAAGACACATCGACTCCGAGGTTTTTGATAGCATTTACGCTTTCGTACGTAGTGTCGTGAATGCGTTTTATATGATTTGCCGACTGCTGCTGGTTTGCAGGGATATTCATGATGTTGTTAAGATGAGATGTAAAGATCAGTCGTTTATTATTGTAACGATGATTAAGGATATTCCAGCACACTAGATAATTGTCGGAGCTAATTTGGAGATGTTGGATTAATTTTTCGGGTTCACCTTTCACCTTACTCTTTAAAAACTGCATCTTTTGTGCATTCGACAAAGAGGGGTTATTGTGAACTGCTTCGGTAAAAAGATCTTTGAACGAAATCCACTTATTGTAGTTTCCTTCAAAGGCAGCTATCTCCATTTGAGGAGTAGATTTTTCAATATGCGCTACGGACCACATTTTCTTATTGATGTCTTTCTTGATTTTGTTATAATATTTCTCGTAATGAGTAAATTGTTCTTCGTACTCGGGATTCGATCCGCCACACTCGTTGTCTAGCTCCCAATGAAGCGAGTCAATAGCCGCCCAACGGGATTGAATCGTCTTCAGGAGGTCTTCGAACTCCCATTTTTCCGTGACGAGGTCAAGGTCGATGTTGGAAGATGTTCTTAAAAATGCCTTAAAGTTTGTGGCTTGCTTTTTTAGGAGAATTTCGGCTCTACTCTCTTCAAGAGCAGGAGTTGTAGCAGCAGCTTGGGATGCGAGGTTTAAAGATTGAGATTCCACAGTAGGTTGGAATGTAGGAGGTTTCAATTCAGAGGTTTGCGGTCTGTTTGCGTGAGGGATATAGTTCTGAATAGTAGATTTAATGTTGTTATATTTTTCAGTCATTTGATCATACTGATTAGTACTGAAATATGTATGAGATTTATCACCAAAAGATAACAAAGTCATATGATTATTATGGAACTCTGTAAAGTATTGTTCCAAGGTAGCTAATCGACGACGTATGTAGTCCGAGGTCTTGCGCTCTGCACCATCCTTCTTGAAATTGGTGAAGAGCCCATTTATGGCTTCGATTAGTTGATGTTGGGTTGATAAAATGTCTTCGATTTTCGACATTATAGGGATAAAAAGAGACCTTACTTGTACTGCAGGCTTCTTTGGAGATCAAATGTCCTTGCGAAGGCTGCAAGAACAAACCTGGAGTAGCAGCGCGATGAGATGATGCGATGCTCTCGTAGAACCAGTTTCACCAGGATCAGCGGGATGATGAAAGTTTTGATTCACTCAATTCTGTTCACCAGGGTCTGGTTACAGGTTTCAAGCGAGACACACACACGTACAGTACAGTTAGTGGATAACTGGATACGAAATACACTAATGCACTCGCGTCAGTCCCGCCGTAACAGGCTCGAAGGACCAATGTTCGGGGTTAGGGTGAGATTAAGATAATACTAAGGTTGAAGATTGTAAAGATATATTATTTCAGTACTGTAAATGGGATAATAACTAAAACTAATGAGGTGTATGAGATGAGATTGAGTCGCGCCCGATATGCTATGCGAAAGCGTACTGACTATTTTACTTAGGTGTAACATAAAATATTCAATGCATATGGCGCGGTGTCGCAATTACGCTGACATGTTCATATTGTTCGGTGATTGACCCGAACATCCTAAGTATTATTAATATTCCAGTATGTCACTGGGTTACAAACTAGTTCAGTGCACACTTAATCTGGCTCGGTTTCTGTCCTTGACTTCGATTTATGCTTCCGAACTATTTTCATAACAAGTGCCTGTCTTACAGGTATGAAATATCTGTTAGGAATGTATGATTTAATATGGGTATTTATTTTAAAAATATTTTTCTCAACATGTTAATGAAAAAAGAATGGAAAATGAAAATAAAATGTATACCTACACACATCAAAAAACGTTTGCCATCACTTCGAAAAAACTAAATCTTTTTTGTTATGGTAGATTAAATATCTAATAAAAAAATAATATATGTGGGATATAGGGTTCTTGTAATAAAATTCGTCTTCACAAATTATTTGCTTTTTTATTTCTTATTCCTAACGTCTTAGCGGTCAGCGGCACAGCACACACAGTCCTTGCATCTCCCTCCTTCCTTCCGTCCCCCGTCATCCCGCCTTTCACTCACACATAGCACTCTATCTCTTTCTTCCAATTGCGTTCCGTTTCCCACATATATATTATATTAATCTGGTCTGGCCTGTTGGTCTAGTGGTTAGTGACCCTGACTGCTATGCCGGGGGTCGTGGGTTCGATTCCCACCCAGGACAAATGTTTGTGTGATGAGCATGATCATTTGTTCTGTGTCTGGGTGTAATTTATCTATAATATGTATGTATTTAGAAATATTTAAGTATGTTTATCAGTTGTCTAGTACCCATAACACAAGCTCTGCTTAGCTTGGGACTAGATGGCGTTGTGTGATAGTTGTGAAATATTATTATTATTATTATTATCATGGTAAGTACTAAGTAACTATTTCCATCTCAAGAAAAGACACAAAAAAGATTTTTTCTTGATAAATCCATTTTTTTTTTTTCAGCTTATTCTAGTGATCACAAGCTTTTATTGATGTTTTGATGTAAATAACATAATATATTTTTTATGTAGAAATATTTATAAATGCATGTAAGTAAATATGTGGAAGATGGAAATACCAATAAACGGAATATAGGTAAGGTAATACAATAATCGATATTACAGCAAAAATAAACTGTAACTGAAACTGGGTTCAACGGTGCAATGTGTATAAATGCACATCTGACTAACCCCATTGGATTGCAGGAAGTTATGTGAAAAATCTTCATTATATTATCTTCTTACTATTTATTTATTAATAAATATGCGAAAGTTTGCGCAAATGGATGGATGGACGTTTGTTACTCATTCACACACAAACTACAGAACAGATTTAGATAGTGCACAGATAGTTCATAACCTAGATTAACAAAGCGAATAATGTTTATCTCAGTATGAGGTTCCCATCAAGGACTTTAACTGAAATTCACGCGGGCAACGTCACGGGTATAAGATAGTTCCTCCTTTTTTTCGTGGTAAAATCATCAAATGAGTCCTCCCACCCATCTGCCTTTCAATAGCCCTTTACGTTCCAGGGTCGCGGTAAACTGATGAGACAGTCCCGCGACCCCCAGCTAGTTCCTCCATAAAACAGATTTTACCTCACATTTTGCAGACTGTATAACTCTATAAAATTTATTTCTCGTTAATAAATTCAATACCACAAGCAAAATAGACGTCAAATCAATAAACAATGAAATACCTGTACATTACACCAAACTAAACAAAAACTTGAACACACAAAAAAGAACTTCGCAAAAAGTGTCCACCCCGCACAAAATCCACTAACACTTTAAAAATCTCTTTAGAAATTAATTTTAAACCATATTTTCGTTCGTCTTTCACGCTACACAGCTCACAATGTGATATCCATCAGTTACTTTATCTTTGCCAAACTAACTTTACATTCAAACAGGGGATATTCACCCTTATGGTGAAGAGATAAAGTGTATGCGAGGTGTAAAATAGTTTGCGGTTATAAAAAAGCTTATGGAACATGCTGGTTGCTGAAAAAATCTTTTGTGGAGACTTGAGTGTGTTGATGTTATTTATTGGTTTAGAATACATCGGTTGGTAAGGAAAGTTACGGCTTTATTGAATTTTTTAACTAGTGATTACCCACATCTTCGAAGTTTTATTTATATTTCATTATCGTAATTATTCTTTCTTTATAAATATAAAGAATTTTTCAATACAAATTAGTAGTTTCCGAGTTTAGCGCGTTCAACCAAATAAACAAATTCTACAGCTTTATAATATTAGTATAGATCAGTCCGGTTTCGATCTGTACCAGCAAACAAACTTAAAGGGGAGGTAGCTTGCTCAATTCTGTTAATAAGTTATTCTACATTTGGGGTCGGAACCCAAGCCCCACTGAACGGTACCCGTTTTTGTATACCGAAACCGAAACTTCACGCGGGCTCGCAAAAATAATACAGCACACGAAATTGTAGTTATCATAAATGCGAAAGTTTGGATGGATGGATATTTGTAACAAACATGTCAGAAGTGTTTATTTGCGACTTTTTTAAATTGGGACAAACCCACCACACTATTCCCAAACCACCGCAACTCCTGAAAGCCAGAATCAACAGTGGCAATCACTAGAAAAGCGCCGAGACAATGAAGCTCGACGTGTCCCGGAGAATGAATTTACCTGTCTTGGATCCTGCAACGAAATTAATCAGAAAAGAATAGTGGAGGAGTAGGAAAAAAATTGTTTCCACTTCCTTCCATGCAAGCAGGAGACAGAACAAAACAAGGCCAATAGGCAAAAAGGGACATTATAACTGGGATTTATTTGGGATTGCATACAAAAGCATTTGAGACATTTATTCACACCCATTTCGTTCGAGTTCAATGCCGAACGGTAAAAGATGCAATTTCACTAGTGTGCGGCACACAAGTTCGCACACATCTTAGACACTTTTTTGCGCCCACACGTGAGTAATGGTCTTGTTGAAACTCAGTTCAATATAAGTAAATGTGTGGCACACTATTTTGGTGGTACCATACCATAAGATTTGGGACACAAAACTGTTGAGTGATGAAAGGAGAACCTGTATTAATGGAAGCACATATAGGAATCATGACTGAACATAAAACTACACAGGATTTTCCCGTCATAATTCACCGAAAATAGTCGAGAAGGGCCGTCAATGTACACCAAACAAATCGACACACTCGTTCCTTATGGAGCACTTGTATCGCCCCGGTCGGTTCTCATGGCGAACCGAAATAGAACATCTGAAGCTAACCGCTGACGCAAGTGCGAGACAACGACTGAATCATTTTGATACTTTCTAGTTATGAAGATTTCTTTGAAAAGATTATGTTTTTAATGTTAGGTAGAAATATTCGTTTTGGAAATAATTGTGTATTATCTTTTTTTTTGGTAGTCGCTTGCCTATAATAAACGGTGATGCGGGAAAAGGAGTTAATCATTTTGATACTTTCTTGTTTAAATTATGAAGATTTCTTTGAAAAGATTGTGTTTTTCATGTTAGATAGAAATATTCGTTTTGGAAATAATTTTGTGTTAAAGTTTTTGTCGTATTTTATGTCACAAATGTTGGCAGTTGCTTTTATATGTTAAATGCCGACTCAAGTGGGAGACATTGAGTAATATACTTTCTTGTTTAAACTGTGAATACTTCTTAGACAGATTTCGTGTTTTTTTTTTTGTAATTTGTGCTTTATGAAAACATCGCAAACGAGAGACGTGGATTGATTAATTTTGATACTATCTACTTTATATTTTAATTTCAAGGATTTTATTCCGTTTTTATTCAGACCACCACCTAAGGTTCCACCTAAGTAGAAAATAGTGATTCTCTACCTAGGCAGAAAATAGAGTTTTGTATACATATTTATATTTTTCACTTCCTTGTTTTGTTCGCAGCTACCTAACTAAGCCGATCATCAGATAAATCATCTTGATACTTTCTTACTAGAAATCAAGTTTGTATGAAATAATTCAGTGCCTTTTATTGGATTTCATTTTACGAGTGACACAAATATAACCGCGTGAATTTTATGATCTTACAAGAAAACGCTCTATGTGATGACTCATAACAGTTTTAATTTCTATTTATGCACAGAAAATAAAATAAGACAGACATTAGTCTCTTCAATTTTTATTCTGTTCTCATGCCCAATTTATATTAAGTATCTTTTTGTGCCTTCTAGTCACGGTTGGGATGTAATATCGGATTGATGTATAATGTGAATGTTCTATTAAACTGTATAAAATCTTGGTTCTTCTAACCGTACAGACAGATGTGTTGCTGGGGAGTTTGTTCCGCCACTTCTTCTTCCCAGCCAAAACACTAGAAAGTGTAGAAGGGGGCGCTTTGGGGGACTGTCATGTAAAAATTGATCTTCAAAAAGTGCTAATAAATCAGCCTAATTTGAATAAATGACTCTTGATTTTGATTTCAATAACACCCAGGTGTTATACAATTGTCGGGTGATTCGATACAACCGGGCGGCAAAATAATAATTATTTTCATGAGGTTTCGACAAAAAGTAGTACGGCACGGTGAGCCTGCTTGTAAACTAAGAATATGAAGTGTGTAGCACTCCTGACCAATGACTAAGGGTCTAGGGACTGCCTAATCTAGATACCGTGTCCTGGTACGTAAATGGCAATTGAAAGAACAAGGTGGTAGTCAGTAAAAGTCTGACAGTTCCTTCTGCTGTATCCAGGGCGGGAGGACTACTTTGATGATTTTACCATCCCAAAACAAATCTACTATTACTCAGTTTTCGGAACATCGCTTCTTTTTACTTTCAAGATGAAATTTTACCGCGTCGGTTTATTCAGGCAAAGCTTCTCAGTATTATGATTTCGAGGTGAGTGCCAGAATTAAATTATACGAGCTTTTACCAGGGGTTTCACCCGCCAAAACTCGAAAATTATCCCATATGAAAACTATCTAAAATTTTGTTAATCCTGTCCAAATCCGTTTAGTGGTTTTTGCGGGAAAGAGTAATAAACATCCATCCATCCGACAAACTTTCACATATACAATGTGCTGATCTGCAACCTAGTCAAATTCAAGGACGTGATTATACTCATGATTCTCGACCCAAATCAACAATAAAATAGGTAGGTATTTTTTTATTTTATTTTTCCTTTTTACTGAAATCCGTAAGTGTGAACTAGTTTCTTCAAGAGTAGTAGATTCAATTGACGCACACCAGCTGCTCATCGCTGTGTGCGTACGCGCGGACTGCGTAGTCGGGTGATTCTCTTTCATTTGTATTGAATTAAGGGTTTAATTCTGAAATACTGTAAAATTTCAACAACAAAAAAAAGCAGCCCTTATTAGTTTTGCCCGGTACTGTACTTTCAATTGATTATTTATGACTTTTGTGACAACCACCTGAAGTTTGACGAAAATGCAAAAAAACAGCGTGTAAATATTAGCAGGGTTAATAAATTATGCTGAAAAAACGATTGAAAAATATATCTCTCATAATATCTGACTCACTTGGCAAGTTTGGAGAGGATGGCCTTGGTCTTCTCCCTGGGCACCCTGGTCTCCACGGGTGGAGGCTCCTCGGCCGTGGCCTTGCGCTCGAACACCTCGAAGCGAGACTTCACATCCAACTGCGAGAGCTCCTCCAGTCCAAGATCTGGTTTGTCTGATGCTGTTGACAAAGT
This sequence comes from Agrotis clavis, assembly GCA_954870645.1. Lineage (NCBI taxonomy): Eukaryota > Metazoa > Arthropoda > Insecta > Lepidoptera > Noctuidae > Agrotis > Agrotis clavis. Next base: position 3,807,381 of record OX940943.1, read on the forward strand.
GTGAGTGATAATACAAGTCAAATTTTGGAATTATTAATTTTTTTTTTTTTATTTCTGCTAGTATTCTTGCGGTTTACAACACAACAACTGCTGTGACCCATGTTTGTTGATGGAATAATGCAATTCTAAAAAAATACGTACAGGTATGGCTAACAGATTGACAGCTCAATGTACTCAGTGACAGAGCTTAAATTACTTTTTGTCACAATGAGCGCTGTAATCGATAATGATACCCCCAGTAGGTGCGAAATACTAGACGCACCCAGCGAATAGCGACTTTACAATATAAACCGATAAATCTCCTGTTGCTATAATAAATATTTTTTAAATAAAGGCTATAGTACTAAAGTACTGAGTAAGTATTCGAGAAAATATATTTTTTAACAATAAATGTTGTACTTTATATAATATGTAAAGCATTACCTATTTTTGTTAAAAATCAATTTTTAACAAAAATAGATTAGAATAAAGATTTTAGTGAAAATAATAATAATTTGAATACATTATTTGTATATCGCGCCATCTATCGGTAAACATATGAAACAGTTACTAACCTCTAACGACATCTGGCGGCAACTCGACCGGATTACTCTCGCAGATGATCATCTGATGCTTTTTGGGAACAGCTGCTGTGATGAAAAACATAAAAAGAATGAAATAATCTTTGTAAATGACTCTGAAGTAATTTAGTAAACTGACAATCCATGAAGGAAACATACAGGGAGGAAACCGTTTTTTTTACGTCCTTTCCTCATCCAGGGCAGGGCAGGAGCAACTATCCGACTTGTACTGACTAAAATAAACAGTCTTTCAATAGCCGTTTACGTTCTGGGGCCACGGTTGCCCTTTATTCCCGCGACCCCGACAGACTTTGGCCCTCTAAGATTGAGAGGAAACCTGGACTCAATAACAAATGTGAGTCCAAAGTCATATCAGAGGCCTGTGGTGTTACCAGAGGCGGCTTTTAGCTTTAATTCTGTCTGTCCGGGTTACAAGACTGTCTAATAGACCAACCTTGACCCTGGAAAGGGTAATTGAAGTAACAGTGTATTTTAATCAGAGTCTCACAGTCACACCGGCTCTACCCAGGGCGGCCAGACTCACTTGATGACTTTATAACAAAAAAAAACCGGCCAAGTGCGAGTCGGACTCGCCCATGAAGGGTTCCGTAGCAGCAAGTAACATAATATAAACGTTCTTGCAGTTGGTTGTAACTTTGAAAAGTAAATTGCGGTTTACGATTTATGACGCTTAAAAAAAAACTATTTACTCGATCTCGTTCAAACCAATTTTCAATTGAAGTTTACATGGTAATGTACATCATGTATTTTTTTTAGTTTTATCATTTTCTTATTTTAGAAGTTACAGGGGGGGACACACATTTTACCACTTTGGAAGCGTTTCTCGCGCAAACCGTTCAGTTTAGAAAAAAATGATTATAGTAACCTCAATATGATTTTTCAAGACCTATTCATAGATACCCCACACATATGGGTAAGGCGAAAAAAAAAATTTTGAGTTTCAATTCTACGGGGGGTGGGCCCAAAGGAGATGTTTCATTTTCGGCCATCAGAAGTACCAAGTAATGTACATTATATCAAAAAAGAGGAAAAAATACCACACGCGCCTTTTACGCCTGGACAGGACCGACATGCGTCTGCTGACAGGGACCATAACGGGACACTGCTCCCTAAATAAACACTTCCACACAATAGGCATAACGAACAGCCCCCTGTGCAGGGCATGCATGGAGACTGAGGAAACCGTCGCGCATGTGCTCTTCGAGTGCACAGGTGTCACACAGATCAGGACAGAGACCCTCGGGACACCCAGGACTTACACGCTCCCACATCTAACGACGCGGAATCGGCTTTTTCCGTCGCCCTTTCTCTTTCTGTCGCTTAGAACTGCCATTTGCTAGACCGAGACAGAAAGCATAATGCGATCGCACGCGGCGGAATCTTCAAGGCGGCCGCGTGCTATCGCATTGTCTCGGTCTAGCAAATAGCAGTTCTAAGCGACAGAAAGAAGTGTTATGGCCGGAGCGCCATCTAAAAGTGAAACGTCTCCTTTGGTTTTTGTTTTATTTTTGTGTGAAAATCCTAATGCGGTTTACATAATACATCTACTTACCAAGTTTCAACATGATAGCTCTTATACTTTCGTCAAAAAGGGCTGTGACATGGGACGGACAGACAGACAGACAGACATGACGAATCTACAAGGGTTCCGTTTTTTGCCATTTGGCTACGGAACCCTAAAAAGGCATTAACTGTGACACTAGCGGATGGCCACATCTTTGTTTTTTTTTTTTTTGTATGGGATTGCTCTTGGTCTCTATTAGGCTATGAGCTCGAGATTGTTTTAATAATAATATTACCGTCTGTAACGTCATCTTCGTCAACTGGTTTGGGCTCAAACAGATGCTTGAAGTGAGGCTTGCAGTACAACGTTGTGTGATCGCTCTGGTAAGTCTCCACTCTGTAACAAGAAAATAAGGATAATATCTGTGATAATTTGTTCGTACGAAAAAAAATACCAACATTATACGAGTATGAACCCAGTGATTTCAAGACACGTAAAGCAGTTGGTTCCGCAAAGGACAACCAGAAGAACAGGATGGTTATTTTCAAGTGACTTTTGACCTTAGTTGAACCGCACTATATTGATGGAACGTAAAGGGCTGTTGAAGGACATCATAGATTTTAGTCAGTAGTCTGACAGTCCCTCCAGCCATGCCCTGGGTGGGAGAAGTTATTTTGATTTTACAACGCTAAAAAAAAGCTCCACAATTCCAATGGACATGCCTGTTTTATATCAGCATTCTGGTGCTTCACTATTGCAATTGATTTATGTTGTACAGGTCCATTGCTGATGAACAAAGACTACTCACGTGAGCTGCTTGTTGCACTGGACACATCTGAAGCACTCCTTGTGCCAGATCCGTTTCTCAGCCTTGATGCGCTCCATGGCGTACACGGGCCGCGAGCACTTCTGGCACTGCGGGATCGAGTCCGTGTCTGTCGCCGCCTTCATCTTCTTGAACAGCTTCTCTGAACTTTTTGACTGAAATAGAAGAGAGGAGGAGTGTTCAGAACTTGTGGGTTATCGAGGGTTGGTTTTAGGAAGGCAGTTCTTAAGGAAAATGCTGTCTTTTTGCGTTTTGGCCAAAATTAATGTTAGGGATTGAAAATGCCATCTGAGCTCGATATCACGACCTTGGAAAGGAAAAGGCATGTGAAGAAACACTGGTTTTTAGTTAGAAAGTGTCTGACAGTCCAGGGCGTGAGGACACGTCTTACTAAATCAATGCCCTCAAGGCAAAGAGTCTAGGGTAAACTATGGTTCGATTGGTTGATTAGATAATTCAATTGTACCATTGCCTCTCCCATGAAACACGTGTGGTTAGAAATAAAGAAAAATATATTTCTCCTGTATCGTTTTAACATACACAAACACTCAGACCTTTGACGGCACGGTTAGCGCAGTGGCTAAGCGATTGGATTGATGCGCTGCGTGTCGCGGGTTCGATTCCCGCACGGAACAAATATTTGTATATGATCTACAAGTAGTTGTTGCGGGTCTGGGCGTTTGTGTATGTGAGTTTATATGTTTGAAAACGCACCCACGACACAGGAGAAATTCCAAGTGTGAGGCAAAATTAAAAAAAAAAAATACAAAAAAAAGACCAACTACTTGTAGCTCATACAAATATATGTCTTGTGCGGTAATCAAACCCGCGTACACGCACCGCAACAATTAATAGCTGAGCCACTGTACCAACAATGGCGTGTCGCGGCTACGCGGGACGGGACAAATTATCACAGGTGGACTCTCTCTATTCCTTTACTCTCATAATCCGATAGGTCGACAGCTCAGCAGGGCTATTGGCTAACTTGATAGTCACTTACCAGCGGTTGTCCACTGAACTTGGATGGCTTGATACCTGTTATGAGGCCAAGTTGAGGAGTGGAGTGCCGCAAGAGCGTTGGAACAGTTGATTTTAGGGAACATTTACATTTATCCAGTTTCATGGCAAATGCAAAAACCAATACGAAAGGACATGGCCAATTTTTGTATGGACGTTTGCATAGTTATTGAATTCAATGTACACTAATGATTTTTGGTGTTTTATATTCGTGAATATTGGTACATTAAACTGCAGTAAATAAAACACATAAAGAACTTGTCATTACAAAAGACTAGTTACTATTCGAAAACAGATTGACTAAACCTTTAGTCAGATTGCTGGCAATAAGTGCACTTTTTTTACCTGGTAAAGTCATCTAATGAGTCCTCCCACCCCGGGCAGGGCGGGAGGGACTGTCAGACTCGTACTGACTAAAATCCGCGGTGTCCTTCAGTAGCCCTTTATGTTCCGGGGTCACGGTAATGAGAAAAGTCCCGCGACCCCGGCAGGCTTTGGCCCTCTAGAGGGGGCCCCGTCATCATGCTGACGCTCTTTGAGGCGCGCGTGGAACACACCGTCGACCCGGGCATGGTCCATGGTCGGACAACGAGTTGACCTTTACTCGCCGCCCGCATGCCCGCGCCTACGGTGGCCGGAGATCGTCTGCCGACGTCCGACGCCGTGGGCGTCCACCACTGCGGCTTGGAGCGAGGACTCTGTCCTCTCCCTCACGCGGCGCGCCTGCTTCTTCACGAGCATTACTGCTTCGCAGCAGGAGGCGACCGCTTCCTACTCCGTCTCGCCCCGCAGCATGGCCTCGACCAATGTCGGGCGCGAGAGGTCTCCGCCTGTCGCCGTCGTGAGGACACGGCGGTGCTCTGCCCAAGCGGGGCAGTCCACTGTATGCTCCACCGTGTCCTCCGGGCGATCCTCGCAGTGGTGACACCCAGACCTTTCCTCCTTCCTCATCAGACATAGGTACCTCCCGAAGCATCTGTGTCCGGTGAGGACCTGCGTCAGGCGGAAGGTTAGGACGCCGTGACGTCTATCCAGCAATAAGTGCATCGAATAGGATTTGCTATAATAAAAAGGCGCTTTTATGAATTATTTATTAGAATCTGACAATAATAACTAGCTATAATAGAATTTCATGTTTTTCTTTAAAGTGTATTTTATGGGTTGCATTAATGAATGAATTTAGAATTCATCTTGCATTACTCAATAATTTTTGAAATAAAAAAGTTTTTTGTTTTACCCTTTTTAGGTTAGTTAATCAACAAAAATATTCACACTAATCGGCGCGTCTTTGAAAATCTACAATCCTAGTAAGCAACAAAAACGGATCTATGCCGGCCACTTTACGAGATATTCATTATTGTTATATACCAAAACCTTTCATAGAATGTAACAAATACTTTTTTGGAAACCGCATCAAAATCCGTTCAGCCAAACGCGAGATAATTGCGGACACACATGCAATGGTCACTGAAAATCTACAATCCAAGTAAGCAAAAACGGATCCACGCGGACAACGTCACGAGATATCCATTAGTGTTATATACTAACCCCTTTTTAAGAATGTAATAAACACTTTCCTGAAAATCGCATCAAAATCGGTTTAGCCAAACGCGAGATAATCGCGAACAAACCTGCAATGGGCGCTGAAAATCTACAATCCAAGTAAGCAAAAACGGATCCACGCGGACAACGTCACGAGATATCCATGAGTGCTATATATTAAAACCTTTTTAAGAATGTAATGAACACTTTCCTGAAAACCGCATCAAAATCGGTTCAGCCAAACGCGAGATAATCGCGGACAAACATGCAATGGGCGCTGAAAATCTACAATCCAAGTAAGCAAAAAACAGATCCACGCGAGCAACGTCACGGGATATCCATTAGTGTTATATATTAAAACCATTTCAAGAATATAATGAACACTTTCGTGAAAACCGCATCAAAATCGGTTCAGCCAAACGCAAGATAATCACGGACAAACCTGCAATGGGCGCTGAAAATCTACAATCTAAGTAAGCAAAAACGGATCTACGCGGGCAACGTCACGGGATATCCATTAGTGTTATATATTAAAACCTTTTCAAGAATGTAATGAACACTTTTCTGAAAACTGCATCTAAATCGGTTCAGCCAAACGCGAGATAATCGCGGACAAACATACATACAGGTTGAACTGAGAACCTACTTTTTATTTGAAGTTGGTTAAAAACTAGTGACCGACCGAAATTTCGGTTTCGGTTTCGGTTTCGGCCGGTTTCGGCCAAAAAATCTAGTTTCGGCTATAGTTTCGGTTTCGGCCAAAATATAGCCGAAACTTTCGGCCCCGCCGAAACTCAAATGTTCGTGCATTTTTGTGCGTCGTTCGGTAAAATTCGTAGCTTCGCCACCATCCGTTTTATCGAGAGTTGAGGTTATGTTTTTGAGTTTACCGCCTAGAGCAAATATTCAGGTCATAATTAAATATTTTTGTTACGTTCGTTAATGATTAAAAACTTATCAATTAACAAGGCAATGGAGCCCCGAGAAAAAATTTTTGCCACCAAACCCTGACCGATTTTAAGACTTATTTTTCCAAAAATACAGTTTAAAATCGGTCGGGGTTTGGTGGCACAAAATTGTGCCATTGGGGCGCATTGGGGTCCGAGAGGTTAACATAGTTAAGTTAACGGTTTCTTCTTTGAAATAATGCTAATCTTTTTTCAACTCATTAATTTCGTATTTCTGAATATAGTGCTATTGTTGAGACTTCAAATCCAGTGAAACATATAAAACAATTTTTTTTTTATAATTGCTAATAGATTATGGCTTAGTAGAAGTTAAATAACATAAAAAATAGTGATTTCTTAAAAATCTTTCCATAACTTTGCCGTATTTAATTTCCTTCTCAGAATTTGATCCTTATTAGCCTCACTATCGAATGGTGTATATATGTATAATACACTGTGTGTTTTATTTCCAAAATCAGCGGTTTCGATTCCTAAACAGGATTATTGATTTTTCTAAAATCCAATGATGCAGACTCTCTCAAGACTCTATTCAACGTTTTTCGATATTCCTTATAGTTAAGGATATCGCCATCCACGCCCAGTTGAAAAATTCACACTGTTTATTTGACACTTTTTCTAATGTGTTAATAAATGTTAAAAAAACAGTTAATTTCAGAAAATTATCGAAATTTAAAATGTTTTAAAAAGTTTCGGTTTCGGTTTCGGTTTCGGCCGAAACTGAGAGCAAGGCCGAAAGTTCGGTTTCGGTTTCGGTTTCGGCTGAAAAATCAGTTTCGGTCGGACACTATTAAAAACTGACAAGTTCAGAGAGGCTAAAACCTACGCAGTAATTTATTTTAATATTGTTATTTTATAATGGTATTTACTATGTACGTGTACATGGAATTGTGATCGAATGCAATTTTTGGCCATGTCCTTTACTTTTTGACAGCTATTTGACTTTTGATAGACAACGATATACGCAATAGCCCCGCTGGACACGGTTTATAGGTACTATGTTTGTCGAACTTACCACCGATATGGTCCCCTCATCCTTATGCCTTCTGGACTTGGTCTTCTTCTTGACCGTCCTCTGCTCCGAGACCTGGACCTCCTGGTAGCTCCTCTGCACCCTCGACTCCGACTGGATGAGGGATGAGGACGACTCCATGGTCGCTGACGCTGTAGCTAGTGCCATTACTTTGTGCTCTGGAAAGAAGAACGAGAAAATTAAGGAATATGTTTTTGAGGGTAGCTTTATAAATCAAGTAGGTACCAAATTTGACCGCGGGATTGCCTCATCAGGTCACGCGTGACCCTGGAACGTAAAGGGCTATTGAAGGATCACTGTGGATTTTAGTCTGTACAAGGCTGACAGTCCCTCCTGCCCCGCTCCCTGTGGTAGGACTCATTTGATGATTTTACCACATAAAAAAAGTACCAAAGTTTCCCTGTGGCTTGCCCACCCTCATCCCATATACTGGTCTGTACAAACTTAAAAGGGGAGGTAGCTTGCTCAATTTTATCAATGAAATTATTCTACATGTGGGGTCGAAACCCAACCCCTTCTGAATGATAGCCATTTTTATTCTTGCGTAAATTAAAGGGGTCATTTTGGGTTTGTATAGACCGAAACTGGGCACGGAGATTTTCATGTGTAATACGTATTACAATTCAATAGATGGCCTCACTACACGGCATATTGTCACATCTTGAGAAGAAATAACTAAGGCCGACGTTTAGCATTACTTTATCCCGCTTTTATCTAGAACTTGTAGTTAGGTAGTTGCACAATAGTGAATGAAATAACAAAATAAAATTCAACAAAATATATAATGGATAAAATTAAGAACTAACAGGGAGTTGGCTTGTTCTTAATTTATGTACCTAAATTAATGAAAGAAACTGAAAAATATAGGTAGGTACCTACTCAATTTTGGCTACAAGTAAAATAAAAAAAATATACTTAGTAGTTACACCAATGTTCATATGAATTAACACAAATTGTATAAAATTGCATGGTAATTACAAAAAAGTCTAACAAAAGTCTTTTTTGTCATTATTATTCAAAATGGTAGTGAGCAATGTTAGCAGAGAAAGCGGTACAAGTAGGTACTTAGTATTTATTTTAGCGAAACACATTAGCATTTCTTCGCAATTATGTTTCGGAAATAGACCTGAACTAATCATATTTTTAACCTTAACTTTGGCTGGTTTTGGCAATGAGGCCAAATTTGTTTTTTTTTATAACGCCATTTTTTTTCTCAGATTTAGAATGTTAAATTTTTGAAGTTGTATGAGAGTCATTCCGAAAGAACGTGCCATAGGGTCTAATACGTCCACTAGCAATATTTCCAAATAACTCACTTCGCAACATCATTGGCTATTCTGCTATTATTCATTTACGTAGTGAATCAATAGGAATATGGCTAAATAACCGTTTTAGACCCGCAAAATGAAAGACCGACCAAATGCGAGTCTTACTTGCGCAATTATTTTTATTGTTTGTAACTAAAATAGGTACACATTCCGTGAAAATTTCAACTGGCTACCTATTAGATATCACGAGTTACAGTCGGTTGCCAGACAGACAAACGAGGGTAAATAATAGGGTCTTACTGGTCACGTTTCGGTTATGGAACCCTAAATATCAAGTCCTTTTCGAAAACACAAGAGAAAATGATTGCTTTGCAGTTTTCACTAAGAACTGGCGCCTTTTCCTTGCTTTAATGACGTTTAAAGGGTCGACAAATTATGTCAAGAAGCTATCTGGCAGTCAGAGCTGCTTTTTAGTCACGTACAGATCCTCACGACATTAGGGGCTTTAAAACAACATTTTTGCTTAAATGAAGAATATTTTGATGACTAGTTTCTGCTCGTGACTTCGTTTGCGTGAAATTTTGGGCAGCGCCCGGACGCGCTGTTACTTTTTCTCGGCTAGCGAGACAAAAATCGTAATAGCTATAAAATTTGTATCGTGCATATTAACCAATGTACGATACAAATTTTATAGCTTATATGGCACTCAAGATTTTTAAAGCTTCTTACCAGAAAAAGAAAACATTTTAAGTTCTGGAGATTTCCTCCTAAATACAAACAAAAACCACTGCAATATTCATAGAGATATTTCTAGAAAGGAGGTAAATACTTTGTTGATGAGTAAGACAAGTATTCCGTACCGCACCCCAAGAAGATTAGAATAAGGGCAAGAGAATGATGAATGAACCGATATTTAAAGCTAAAGATTAGTAACAAGATCTTTAAAACGATAAACCACAGAAAAATACACACATCACTTAACGTGATAACATACGGAATTAAAAACATATAAATCTGGTAATGAAATTAATTCATTAACAGGTAGTAAGACCCTCCATGCGAGACGGCAGGTTTCTAATGAATGCCCCATCGTGAAGTCACGCGAATATCTGGCAGACGTCAATACCGTAATGGGGATGGCAACTCAAAGCTAATCGTAGATGGCGCTGCGATAGTTGGTCCCCACGTCTACCTTGTACAAAAAAACAAACAAGATTATTTGTTATAAAAATTGAGTATAAATACAAAACAAATATGGAAAATTATTCGTCCATGCAAGTACTATATACTAAAAGAAGAATTAAGACGCCGCGGCGCATCTACAAGAGAAAAAAAGTGATTTAATTGAGTGGTTATACATTTGATTTTACCGTAATAAATCCACAATTACTTGTAGTTGAGGTTTCAATTTTTGAGTTTAGGTATGTTTTACCTGTCCTCTCCTTTATCAAGAATATAATGCTGCTTTTGACTTTCTATTTTGATAAAATATCATAATGTTTTAAGTCAGTAATTTTAACCTTTTTTTCTATTTAGATTCGAGAAATATCACAATATATTTAATTTCTTAACACCACAACTATTACAAAACTCGTTCCAGGTGATAATTCTTCGATTTTCGAGCGATGCAATACTGGTACATAACCTCCAAAAGAAAAGTAGATATTATTTTGAAAAGTGTATTCCATCATTTTTACAGCTTATTACACAACATCTAGTCATTTTACATCAATAAATGTTTTTTTTTTTCTGAAAATTCCTTTGATTTTACAGTTCTTTGGGGACCAAACTGTCATTTTCACTTTGACACTTGCCTTCCCCATTGAATAGATTGTTGTTATTTTGTTATTGTTGTCGATTTTTAGGAGATTTCTCTTAAATGCCTATGATATTTACGTGACTAAGATGTATGGTAAAAGTTGATGAGGTCAAATATTGACATTGAAATTCGAAACCTCGATGGTTGGCGTATGAATGCCGATAATTATGGAGAAAAGTGAAATTGTAGGGACCCAATAAATACAAGAAAGCCATAATTGAAGTAGAAATGGGAAATTAGAGTATTTTGGAACTGGACATAAGAGTCAAACTGGTTTATAAAATAGATACTGACTAGGGAGCGTCCCATTTAAGGTCCTTTTATCTCGATGACTTTTTAAATAAAGATTTTGATGCACTTTCCAACGGGTCACAGGAATTTGAAGATAGCTGTCGGTGAATACCAAAGTTATCATCGATGAACAAAATACAAGATCAAATCTTAAAACACTTTCCAAGCTTAATAATTAAAAACACAATTACCAAAAGACACCGGAGCCATGATAAGCATCTTTCCTCACTTCTCTTCACAATATATCTCACTAAGACACAACCACTGACTGACGAATAAAAGATAAAATGAAGATTCACAATTCACTGTTTTTTCATCAAATTCCTTTCTAACTTGCTCTCTCGGGCGCTTTCGAGTAACTGAGAGTATTACACCAACACATATGATATTTATACGTCAGTTTTTCATATATGAAATTGATGATGGAGTAACAAAATTGGAGTATTACGAATGATGTAGGTCATCCTTCTGTCATCAGTGGGCAGGGAAGTGGGAGACGGAAGTATGAGCAAGGGATGTTATGTGTAGGAATATGACAAAGCAAGAATGATGATGGTAAACATATTATTAGTCCAAAAATCTACGTGTATAATATTTTGGTAGAGGTGTTCATTGAAGAAGTGGCATACCAAGATACTTAATAATGGATGTTATATCAGAATATGATGGAACAATACGCTCTCGTAAGCAATCCATCATATTATTTGGATGAGACGTGAAGTGTACTTTGGATGAGCAATGGATACTCAGAAATAATGTGGCTAAACCAAGTGTAGGATGTTCAATAACTGCATGTAAAGAGATGACAAAGATCTTGGTAACGTAATAAGGGTACATTGAAATATCCGGCTCGAAGGACCATACAATAGTAGTAAATACAGCGATTTGATTAATACAAGACAGTGTACTCTGGTACTAATATTTGACGTCACGTTAACGTTTATCATCGAGAAAATTCACTGAATTCATAAGAAAGTGGGTGGAGCTGTAGGTGAGGGATGTATCAGTCAGAGATCTTGCATTTGAACATGACACAGCATTGAGGATAGACGACAGTGCAATTTTGCATCCACTTCAGAAAGTCTTGATCGTTGCACAAGTGCCGGTACCAACTAAGGTGTGCATCTTTGACGGACACTAAAGCATCGCCATCGTTAAATAGAATCATTGGTATCCCGGCAGTCAGCACTACAGGTCGTGGTTGTTTAGCTCTTGTAAGCTAAAATGCTGGCTTCCGTAAGTAATTAAATCTTGACCTATCGTTATCACCTAACAATTTATTTATCGTGCAAATGCTTACAATATGCTTTTCAGTGTGGACAAACTTTTATTTTTTTATTAAGTGTAGTGTTTTCGAATCGGGCAAAGACATTCAAAGAAATAAAATACACAAAGCCAATGCAGAATCATTTTCTCAAACCCTATAATTCTGCTTACATCATCTAAAATGTTTCACGAGGAATCACCGAATTTGTTTCACGTGGTTAATGGCGGGTAGTCTCATAAATGTTTGTTTACACAGGGATTTTTGGCGCCATTCCATACACCGTTCCGTTTTTCACGTTTATTTGGATTCTGCTGCGTAATTCTTGATTATGCAAAATTCTCTTCCAAGATGAGAATTTGGTATGTATTTTTGGATCAGATTTGTCATCTTATTTATGTCTAAGACGTAAATAGTTCTCTACATCACTTCCGATGATGTAAGAGACAATTTGTAAGAAAATGAGCTTTTTTGCATTATAGTCTTCAAATTGACGGTCTTTGGGAGAGAACATCTTCTTTAAAAGGGGTTTTATAGCAAAAATACAACATAATTAAGAATATTTTCGGAAATGCGTATTGCATTACTCCACAAAAGCGCTCAATCAAAACATTTAGAGCGAGCCTTAAAACACTCTTATACCTAATCGCCGTCAAACACCAGCCCCATATATTAATGTAAAAGAAACAAGCTCCTAAAGTATTCACAGTATATTTATTCATTCGTTTATAGGTTAAAACATTCCCGACCGCCCGATGATTCAGAACAAGAGTATAGCAACACTAAAAAGTCAATTTTCTAAATTTAACCACGCCCCAATTAAAGATGGCGCTTAGAAATACGACACCTGTTTTTCTTCAATTAAATATTGGATAAAGGGAAATTGTTCTTGGCTTTGCTTTTAAAATGTATCAGGAATTGTTATTTTTAGATTACGTACATGAGGACACTGCTTTTAACAGTGTTACTCGTATGTCGTAAGAGACGAAAATAAATCTGAGTTTCAAATGTAATTGCTTGTCATTGTTTGGTTTGATACAAGGCTTGCACTTTTGCAAGATTTCGCTGGCGAAATTGACAGAATATGGCACGACCTATAAACAACTAAAAAACACATACCTACAATGTCTTTTCATGCTTAGGACGACACAGGTATAAAATGTAGGTGTATTTTTATGTTAAGAATCACTATAAAGCTTCCCACAACTATGTAATAAAACAAATAAAGATTCGCAGCTTTGATAAAGTGTTTAAAAACTTCGCGTATTAATGAGTCAATTATTAAAAGAAGTTAATGTAGCGTTTGAAAGAAACATTGGGTTGGAAAAAGTGCTTATTGATTTTATAAGCTTAAGATTACTTACATAGTTTATGAGGATCGAGTACTATTTGAAGAGTGTGATATGGATAAAAAGGAAGTGAGTGTCGAAATGTAGAATAAAAGAGAAGTGTGGTAGAAAAAGACATGTTGCGCCGATCAAAAAATTGGGATTAGGGCAGGAGAATGATGAAGATCAGTAGAATTTTTCGAAGAATATTTTTAAGATAAAGTAAAAGAGATCAAAAGAAACCTTTAAAGAGATTAGTAGTCCCAAGCCCGGAGATCAACACTCGCCTGTTATATGCACGAAGTTGTGAGTTCAATATCGGGAAAGAATGAAGACTTTTGCAATGCATAATTATATGTTCACATCAACGACATCGGTAAAGAGAAACATCGCAAGGATATATGGACTTTTATATGCAATATGTAGATATGTCTAAAGCCATGTACAGCGGCCTTTCGGATTGACCAGAGGCTGATCAGTCCACCTGACATGTACGGAGGGTAGTCTCATTCTCACGCGAAAAAGAAAAAATAAATAGATATAATATTATGGATTTAAAAACGAACGTTGTAAAAACTTTGATTTTACTTTTATTACAAATTACTCGTAGTTATCGCACAAAAAATAATCTTTTCATGCTAAAGTAATAAATTAATACATCCAACAGATTGTGTGGTGCAAATGCAGGACAGTCGTTTCTTAGAAGTCAATGTTCGGTCAATTCATAAAGATTACGGTTAAGCAAATGTCGGTCAAACGGCCATTATAAACATCGAGAGATTTAACACCGTGAATAAAATGGCATCTTGTTCTTTTAGTTACGTTACTGTTTCGATAATTTCCGTGTTAATTTTGCAGGGGAAATGATATCTATTAGGAAGTTTATAGAATTCTGCGTGTACGCCGAACGATCAAACCGATTTTATTGAAACTTCGTAAGCTTATACAGGATGCAAACGCCTAATATATCAGATATTTTTTTGGAAAAAAGTTAAAACAGATAAATCAGATCCCGATTTTTTATAAACATTTCATAAAGAAGGTATCTGGCAGTGGCTGGATGAAAAAAGAGGGAGATCGCTGTAGCGTTCTTTGGGGGTGGCCTATGTCTGGCAGTGGACTGCAATAAGCTGAAATGATTATGATGATAAACGAGAGGTAGGTAGTGCCCTTGCGCTCGCTTGCCTCGTCTTGGCGGGGGCACATCCGTGCCCCCAGATAAGTAGGCTCTTAGAATTAATTAAGACTGATATTTTTGTGTTAGTTTTTTTGGAATGTAAAACGTTGCTGCACTTTAGGAATTTCTCCTGTATCGTGATTCGTGGATGCGTTTACAACCATCTCACAATTACACAAACAGCCAGACTCCGAAAAACTATTGTATGTACACATACAAAAAATTTTAAGTGCGAAAGTCGAACCTGCGACACGCATCGCAACAGTAAATCGCTGAGCCACTGTGCCAAACTTTTCGATATCACTACATTTTATTAGTTTTAATATAACTTTCTTCTTAAGGAACTAATCAAGCAAGTGAAGCAGCAGGACACAGCAGGTATCGAACTAAAATGGAATATTCTAGATCGCCAAAAAAAATCAATTTACACCATTCGATCGTAAACGAGTAAGGAAAATGGTATAGAAAAGTGTCCATCTTAGGAATAGTCGCCTTGACCAGGTTGCTACTAGTTTTTCCATGTTTATATTCAACGTTAGATTTCACTGATAGATCAAATCAATGACAATCATATTACTGAATCGGTGACTGTTTGCACGTTGATGTAATGCATTTTTGGTCTAGCTGTGACGTCCGTGCATTACATGTTATAATGCATTCGCCCTGCGTTTTCTGGGCTGTGCGTGTGAGAGCTAGGGCTATGATTTTCTAGGGACGTATGAACAAAGCTGTTTATAAAAAAAAAACCATTCTACGTACCTCAAGATTACCCAATATAGACGGGACTGTTAACGTGCTAGGTTGACTTCATTGGACTTAGACGTGGAATTATAGCAACAAAATAATTTTTGCATCTTGTCTGACGTCAAAAATGGGGTGCGTCAGATAAACAGGGTTTGGTTGTTTGTGAACGTGATTTAAATGTTTATAAATGCACCGTTTATGCAAAGTTTATAGAGAAGAAACTTACTTACGAAAGAAATGCTACACAAGACTCTGTCCACACTATTTTCGTTTCTGTCAAAACAGAAGCGCCATTATTCGTTGTATTCCGGGAAAGGAGACAGAAATCCAGATCTTTAGATCAAATTACCCTACAAGCTAAATCTTTTGGTACCTAACATCCAAGATTATTCCGCATTTATACATTTAGTAAGCTGGCTGAGTGCAAATTCAGAATAGATATAATTCAACGAATTGCATTACTGCATTAGTAATTGAGGCGCGTGTTGAAAAGTCCACCTTAAAAGTAGTTCCTGATTGAAAGCATCAACATTATTCAACATCTATAGTTTCATGTAAATGCAACTTTTCTAGAGTATAAGTAACTAGATGTTTATTTATTGCTAGCTTTTGCCCGGCGGCTTTGATCGTGTTCATTAAGAATTTGAAAATCTGAAGCCCTCGTTTTTAGGGTTCCGTAGTCAACAAGGAACCCTTATAGTTTCGCCATGTCCGTCCGTCCGTCCGTCCGTCCGTCTGTCCGCAGCTTAGCTCAGAGACGCCCAGTACTAGAAAGCTGTAATTTGGTGTAAATATACGGATTTGTTGCGCCGAAAAAGTGGTAAAATAAAATCTCGTAAAATATTTTTTTTTAGGGTACCTCCTGTACACGTACAAGTGGGGATGTTTTTTTTTTTCTCGCGTACCCCTTAGTGTGGGGTACCATTAAAAAGGCCTTTAAAAAGTATTGATAGTTACCATTAACAATTTTTTGATAAAAAGATTCGTTTATGAAATATTAAGCTTTAAAGTGCTCATTTTTGCTCGACTCGAGTGTGCCCCCCCTCTACCAGCTAAACGGTTATGTCTTGGGGTGTGAAAAAATTCACAATAGTAGTATATATAACGAAGTTTAAAAGAAAATTATCATGACTAAGTAGGCTTTACAAGTTTACGAGTAATAGTCGACCAACTTATAAAACGTACTTGGATAACATATTTTCCTAAACAAAATGTATCGGAGAACATGTTCTTCAACTGCAAATGTAAGTTTGTCAACTTTATTTTTACAGCTATATTAGGTGGATAATATATGTTTTAGGGATAGGTAGGTTTTTTATTGTCAACTATTTTTAACTAACTTTAAAAAAAGGATTGGTTCTCAATTCGTCGTAATCTTTTTTTTTAAATGTATAATTTTCCCCGATTTCTCAAAGACGCCTGGACCGATTTTGAAAACTCTTCTTTTTAAAATTAAATTCAGCGAATCTGTTTAGTTAGTTGGCATAAGTATTTTGATGGGCAACTACGGAACCCTACACTGTGCGTGGCCCGACACGCACTTGGCCGGTTTTTTTTTTTGTCTCGGGAACAGTAGGTTCTTTCTGTCGGGAGAAAAATTATCATTATGTCGCATCTCTGTACGCCAACACCATGGATTATGCATCAGGATGAATGGTTCCAGTGGTGTGTGCGTGAAAAGTACCAAACAAACTTGCTTTTCTATTTGTAATAATTGTAACTAATTCTGCGTGTTATGAAGTAATAAAATACTATCAGTAGATCGTTATGCCAATGGGTTGTGTCAAGGGTGCGTTGAAGAGAGTACAGATAGGCGTCGTGACTCTACGTAGTGTTGACCATTCTCCGGACCAGATTTACATGAAACCAAGAATCTTTGCATAAATCGAGTAGAAACGCTAAGATAATCTTGCAGCCTTAAAATCTGATTCTTCAGATTTGGTGGAAATTTCAACCAAGTATCGTTTTCACATTAATTTTACTATAAAAAATCTCTGAAATTGTAAGTCGATTTTGTCATACATTTCCATACTTTAAAATTTGCTCCTTTTATTCTGGTATCCTCTACATCTGATTCATTGGTAACTTTAATTCCTGTCTTCATTTTATTATAACGATCTCCATGGCCAAGTGAAAGCACGTTAATATCAGAAATCGCTCTCCAGTCGTTCGCTCCTCATATATTTCGAGCATATCCCTCGTTTATACGTATATCGTATATTTGGATATTGAGTGGGTGTAATGCACTGACGCGTCTGTACCAAACATACTGGATTCACACGGATTTTATGCGAAATTGTTTGATACCTTGCATGTGTAGATGTATATTTGACTAAAGGAATCTTAGAGCAAATTGAATTGGAGATTTGATGTGGTTGACGAAAGATATTAGTAAACTTATGACAAGGGAAGCAGTTTCTCTGTGAATTTCGTTAATAGATATCTATTGTGAATACAATGAATAAAAAATATTGTCGTAAAGAAAGAAAAATGGCGTAATTTTGCAGAAATCTGTGACATTAAATGTTAGGCAGAATATTTAGTTGTAATTCCGGGGATGTAGATGTATTCCTAAAATTTTATACAGGATAACGATAACTTGAATATTATGATGTGGCTTTGTCATCAAACAAAGAAAACAGTAAATCTGTGGAATTCGTGTCAAACAATACAATAGGCAACATCAACTTATAGACATCAAATTGAAATACAATAGAAAATCTTGTAAAGTCAAATTATTGGTTTGATGTTACGAATTTTACAGCTTTGTGTTTCTAGAACTTTATTGGAATGTAAGCTATGTAGATGTTTCTGTTTATATGAAAATAGACATTCAAAGGTCGAGAAAGGTGACGCTAGCATTTCAGTATAGGACATGTACTATGTTCGGAATTTACTCGCTATCGCTATGATTGGTCTAGCATAATAATTAGAGTCTCTAATTTGCTTGTCTCTCTTGACTAATTATTTCATTAACATAAGGTTGACTGTCAGCAGTAATTATAGTTTGTTTTTTAATCTCGCAGACCAAATTGACAAATGATAACATTAAAACTGACGTAAATACTATTGAAATTTATGTCAGTTTGCCATTTGCACCTGTCAATTCAGTCTACGAGATTAAAAAACCGACTTTAATATGTTCTTTATGAGATAAATCTGACTTGCAAATTTTAGATTTGCAGAGGTCGCAAAGACGCTGGCACTAGTAACTTTTAAGAAGCCCTGAGCATAAACAGAGACAATACGTATGAATTTAATAAACATTATTCCGTTGTAAAATGAACATTGACGACACGGTTGGCGAAGTTGCTGAACAATCCACTGCAGCGCTGCGTATAGCGTTTTCGAATACCGACAGAAAAACATATTTTGAATGACCTACAAGTTCCAGGTCTGTGTGAGTTTAATTGTCTGTATACGCACCAGGAGGACTACCTAGTATGGACCAACATTAAATCAAACACAAATCTCTCACTGTGAAGAAGATTTTCACGCAGTTTTTGCCGCCACAGACTAGATCCACCGCGCCATGAGGTTCTTTCGCGTGTTCCAGGGGAGATCGGCGTCTGCTCGCCGAGCTCCCCTGGAGCACAGTGAAGAAAGGAATTCACGCGGAGTCAGCCGGCACAGACCTGAACCACCGCGCCTGCGCGCTGTCTGATACTTGCGGTGGCTTTACAAGGCCGCGACGCGATCTGCGACACATGAGCGATTAAAACAAACAAATTAATGGTCATATAAATTGATACACCGTACATCAGCGATACCACGTGTGCGGAAGCTTCCCCATGGCGCGATTCGACGCAACTCGCCCGATAAAACTACAAGTGAAAATCATCCTTACGACTACGACATAATAATATGACATGAAACATTCTGTTATCTACGGGTAGATGAAAAACAAAACACCCTCGCCACGACGACGTAAGTCAGTCAAATTGAATTATTAGGAGTGTAGTAGCAAGGACGATTTTCATTTTTAGTTAGTAGAAATTGCTAATCGCATGAATCGCGCCACAAGCTCCCTAACTCGTTTCGCTCTTCCAGTCGCAACGCAATTCGCTGCCTAATGTAGCTTCAGCCTCAAGCTGTGTCTAACTCAATTGCACTGTATTTCATAGGTGATCTCATCACACATAACATGGTAAAGCCATGCATTCAACAACAAATGCCCCTTGAATTAACTATTTTAATTCCGCGACATAAATATTTTCTGGGTTCTAAAGCGAAATATCAAACTTTGTTTCCATTTCATAATTTAATTTTACATCATCAACATAAAAGTTTTTGTAAGCAAAATGACGGTAGTTTAATCATTATTTTTGGATATTATATTATAGTAAACTAACTATCGATCGACCCGTTTTAGCTCGGGATCAATTTAGAACAATTATTTGCATCAATCGATATAACTTATACACGACTGCCCAAAAAGGAGTGTAAATTGCTTTATTTAAACTATCTTTGCCCTTAACAAAACTGAGCTTTAACCTGAGTACCTAACTATGTAAATCAACAACACTTAAGGATATTGAACATTAATTTATCACCTCTTCATTGGCATTTATTACTTATTAGTTTACTTAGCTAATGGTCGTTGTCAAAAGCACATGGATGAATATTGAACCCTCATCTTATTATCGACAGTTGAAATTCCATTGCGGTGTAATATTTAGGCATTCATTAAAATGTCGCATCTTGTTGGAGAAAACAAGCATTCATCCCAGACATAGACCATATGTCCGATGCAATAAGAATGACCGTGTTTGTCTAAGCTCCAGTTGTAATAAATTATGGCTGAAATATTAGCGTTGCTCGAAACAGAGGCAGTTGGCAATCCCGAAGTTATATCGCTTAGCGCAATTTTTGTCAGATCATTATTAATGGCTTGTAATGATTTATTGTAGCCATAACAAATTGATTTGAATAAGGTAAATTAAGAAAACAATTAAGTAACATCTGTTTAATGGTTTGACCTAGTTTTCATAGAACTTCCGTTGCATCATTTTTTATTCTAAATATCTGTATTTACTAAAAACTCGAACTCATTGACAGGCAAGGCCAGAAACTAAATGAATAGATAATTAAATTAAAAATTGAATGTTGTATGAGCACAGTACTAAATAGTAGCGCTTTCTTTTAGTACATTCGAGTTGTAAAATGTTTAGATAACATTTTTTTCCATAGGATTCAATTTAGAGGAATGAGTAGGCCCAAAAAAAATGAGTAGGTAGGCTTAAACTAAGTTTAAATGACAAAACTAGCAAACGTTGACATTTGCCATGCGCCCAATCCAATTCATTAAAGATTTTTTTGTCTGCCATCAATTTCGAGGGTAGTTTTGAATCAACAATCAAAAAAAGAACAACCGCCAACAGACCGATGCGTTTGGAAACAGGAAGCCCATTCAGTCACGAGTATCATTTACCGAGACATTTACAAGGGAGCGGGCACTTAAAAGCTTTCAAATATGTGACGTAATTAAAACTTGGAGCATTTCTAGAGGAGGAGGTATGCCAGGCATTTCCCTCTTGGCGTGCACTGACCATTTAGCCATGTGGATTGTGGAATATTTCTTTCAATGCGCAAGCAATTTGTTGTTTGAGCCTTTTTTGATCTTTTATTGTTTTTTTTTTACAAATCTGTGTACGTTAATGATTCCGTTCCGTATACTTTACCTTACATCCGTAGGTACCTTTATGGACCATTAAACTGACGTTGAATCTCCTAACGAGCTACTCTCAGGAAGCAAAATAGAACTGTTGACATTTGAACGAAAACTGAAGTGAAATAATCTAAATCAAAACTAGTGCCGGAATGGTATTTAGTAATTGATAACACGGTTCACACCTGAGAGCTTGGCAACACCATCGAGGGCTAAAATAAGACGCATACCAGAATACCAGGAATCTAAGATATAGTTTAATTAGGACTTGGTTCAGTAGCCGAATACCCATCCATTGGAGAGATGATGGCAGAAGAAGTAATGAGATAACCACCTGTTAACAGAGCTGCATTCCTGGTTACAAAGTCTAGCATAATAATGATCATATTTTACACATGTTTTGAATTGGACCTACAAACTTGCCTTTCATCTTTACATCATATAAAATCTAAACAAATTGGCTGCCTGTCAAACTATCAACTAATTTATGCTTCAAATACATTGGAACTTTATACCTTATAATATTAACTTCCATATAGGTTTAACAAGTGATTTGCTAAAAGTACTTCGGTGTTACCCGTCATCGGGTTGCAATTTTCGCGTGCGGCAACACCGAGCGCACCTGCAGCGATGCGCGGGCGCACGCAAGATTCGATTGGCTAATTTTAGCCGCACGAAGCGGTTATGTCACAGCAGACAATGCTTCAGCACTTCATCTAGTTGTTAAAATATATCACAGCTTCGTTTTAATACTTCCTTGTAGTCTTAGGCCCGTATTACTGAACGTCACTCAATACTCAAGTATTACTTAAAACTAGTTTCAAGGCATTTGATTGGTTGAAATCTACATATTATAGATTTAAATAGAGATCAGTGCTTGAGTTTTGTTCTGTAATACGGGCCTTAGAAGTGTTCGTGAGGAGTCATTTTGAAAGGAAAATAATGATGTTCACGTTCGATGATCAGTTTTATCTATGTTTTGGTCACATTTACAATATGGGTTACTAGTCAAGGATTGTGCATCGGATGTTCAAAATAGTTTTGATTTGTTTTGCTCCTTTGTTGATCGTCCGGGAAGCAGCAGTTAATGTTTTATTGACGTCTCCAACATAATTAGACGTGCGTAGACCGTATCAGAAAGAGCACAGACAAATGAATGAGTTTTATCTATAAAGCTATCGTTTGGCAGACGCCAGATGAGATCCCAGTCATAGTAAATGGGTACTAACTTCTTATTAAGGACGCCACGGCCCATCAATCCATGTCGCGGCCAGTGCTACACACGTTTTGGTCTAAAACCCTCCAGACTAACATAATATATCAACGTCTCTTACGTAATATCTCGCCAGTTATTTTCAGAAACACATAATTCGCTTATTTTCATTCTGCCAAAGTTAATTTTAAGCTTTTTGATATTTGATCCGTACATTTTCTGAGGAAACTGTGAATGAAAGGTGTTTTTGGGTTACAGTTGAACAGTGATATCAATGACGTGTGTTAAAAACCCATTACTTAGACTGAAAAACAGGAAAAAATCAAAAATAGGTGTCACCTTTGTCATATATATTCATAAACCAGCGAAACAATGTCATGATACCTATCTGGTTTCATAGTAAGATCCACACACTGAACATATTATGAAGGTTATACTTCAAACACTGTCCACAAATCACTTCTCAACCACTTTGGCAATCATTATTCTGTTGACTTTTTCCACAATAATCAAACAATTTCACACAAATCGCTTGACCATGTCCGTGTGACTTATATTGTAAAGAACGAGTACAAAACTGAGTATTACTTTATTGTGTTATGTACATACTTACATTGATGTATACGCCACCTGACACCCGTTTCATTGTACTTAGACCACACAGCGATTACAGAATGTACCTAGTTCCATTTGGACAAAGATGTGATGATTCATCAGATAACTGTAGAAGATAGCACTATCCGCCAGTGGTTTTAGAAATTACGAAGCAAAAAATTGCGCCGGTAATTTGGGAGCGCAAGATTGTGAAGTAAAAGTTTCATGTTTATTTTCGGATTGGAAAAGACAGTTGGAATAACAAGTCACACGGCTGGAAATCCACTATTTTGTTAGTGAACATACAGTGTTGCGTAAGCACGATGATACTTCACTTTCAATGTTTCTTTTGCAATATTCCGGAGCTTCAAAAGTTTGGCAAAAACTTGGGAGTCATGACTTTCAGCTTTTAGAGACAAAATGCAAGAATAAATTATGCTATATTCGTAGTTTTGGAACCTTGTGGATTTTGGCACGATTTGAGTCTTGTTTTCCTAAATGCCACTGTGCTACTACTAAAATCTATTCCCAGAAACTACTTAGGAGTGCTCCTGCGCATTTCACCAAAGAATAACACTAAACATTTATCGAGATCATCATAAAACAAAGCTTTGTTTATCCGCTGTCAAACGGCACCAACTTATTTTTAAAATCATAAATGTCAAGAAACGGCGCGGGCGCCCACAACTAGTAGTCCAGTCAAATTAGTAAGTTCACCTCGGAATACGAGATACCCAGCTGTAAGTCTGTAAATACTTGTATTTGGCCACCCTAAAAGTTGTCTCAAAACCTACATAAGGTAGGGTGTACGCAACTATAAAATTTCAAGGTCAATATATCATATACAGGGTTACTGGTTAAGTCGACCTAGATCCTTTGAGGGGTTATAGTAGACGTCATTTTTGACTGATTTTACTATGGGAACCCCTATCCCAATCCTTACCGTTTTTGAGTTATTAGACTTTTAATTTTTTTTTAAATATTCCACCTCTGCGTCATAAACTGGTTATTGTAAGAATTTTACAACGTTTAGGACACTAAAGTGATACTTTTTTGATAGCTTACGAAAGACCCATTCTATTGAAACCAGTATATTTGATAAATTACTCATTTCTTGGGAAATAAATGACTGGAAAGTTCAAATATGTATTGAAAATTTTTTTGGAGCTACCCTTGTCTTTCGGGCCAAATTTCTCAAAATAAATTTACGGTACTTGATTGGCTGATTGCAGCAAAAACACTCTGCTCTGCTTAATAGAAACGTACATTCGAATTTTGAACCTCCTTTTTCTAATGAAATCGGTTAAAAGAGTATTGACGAGTTTGGTTAAAAAACCACCTTGTCAGTATCAACCTTTGTTTTCTGGACATTACTTACTGAAAGTGGATATTATGGTAACATTTTAAAAAGCTAATGAGACAAAAGTGTTTTTGCTGCAATCTGCCAATCTAATACGGTACATTTATTTTGAGAAATTGGGCCCGAAAGACAAGGGTAGCTCCAAAAAAAATTCAATATTTGAACTTTACAGCCATTTATTTCCCAAGGTATGAGTAATTTATCAAATATACTAGTTTCAATAGAATGAGTCGTTCGCAAGCTATCGAAAAAGTATCACTTTAGCGTCCTAAACGTCGTAAAATTGTAGCAATAACCAGTTTATGACGCAGAGGTGGAATATTTTTGAAAAAAATCAAAAGTACTAATAACTCAAAAACGGTAAGGATTGGGATAGGGGTTCCCGTAGCAAAATCAGTCAAGAATGACGTCTACTATAACCCCTCAAAGGATCTAGGTCGACTTAACCACTAACCCTGTAAATGATAATTTGACCTTGAAATTTTATAGTTGCGTACACCCTACCATATGTAGGTTTTGAGACAACTTTTAGGGTGTCCTAATATAAGTATTTACAGACTTACAGCTGGGTATCTCGAATTCCGAGATTCTTACCTAATTTAAGCTAAAATGACTGGACTATAGGTCATGTAAGCGGATCTTAAATTCTTGAAGATGAGAGAGGCGATGACCAAAGAATGAACGTAAGGATTAAAGGAAGCCCTTCGGTCTTAGTGCCAGCTCAGCTAGTCAGTGTTAGCTCACTGATTGCAGTGACTTTGAAATACAAAAGACATCTAATAGATATCAATAGAGCATTGTAATGAAGACGTAACAATGCACTATTGATATAAAATGTCACATTGAAGAGAAAATACTGGAAAGGAGGCCTTCTCTTATATCGGTAAGAACTATGAGGAATTGCGATTATCTCATACATATAGTAAATACATTGGCCTCTCTAGTAACGTTGTAACAGGACAGACTTCCCAAAAACCTCGGAACACAAAAGCCATAATATAAGCCATATTTAAAAGTTCTGGACATAAAGAATGCACATCGACCTTTGGAAACATAGTATCGGCTTCTTAGCAAGCGTATCGCTGAGTACTTACCTATGTGACGTTAGACACTGTTTTGTTTTTCGTTGTGATACTAGACTGAAACTAGCCTATTATTATCTTTTTTCTTCTTTAAGGTTGATGTGGCCTTCATTCTGGGATACCTACGGGTAAGTTGTTTAATTTATCTATATATTATCTCCAATTCTTAAAGCTACTTTATTCCAGCCCAATAAGCAAAGCGTTGTGTTAAATCAAGACAAAGTGCTGATAATTTCTACTGCAAAATCTGCATCAATAATTTTCAGTGTAATCGGCAGGGTACATGACCGGCTGACACATCACTTATACCACTGACTTATATTCCATACTGAGAAAAAGGCACGCTCAACCGGAGTAAGGGCCAAATTAACAGAGCAGTAGTGGCAGGAGAGTAGGCAGTTACAATGACTTCATTGTCTGAAAACAGGCCATCTTTTATGACTACTCTAACCACAGATTTAATTGTTATTTTTGTTTCCTCATGATAAACATACTAGAGCTTTAACGTCCTGAACATATTTGCCAGTCATACTCTAAGGTATGACGGAAAGAGAAAATATATTATTTGCTCTTGAACAATGGTTCCTCTAAATTCCTGGCCTTAATATCTTCAGTGGCCATGACTTTCTTAAGTCCAGTTTCGTAAACACTCAATATCTTTCAAGAAATGTGTGACCCATATTTTCTTGGACAACGTAATTAAAATCTTCCATTAAGAAAGACATTTCTCTATTTCTGGGTTACAAGTACTTTTCAGAATCTGTCAACGCTAATATGATTAGTTTCAAGTGGGTAGGAAAACACGTATTTATGACTTTTGGCAGAGTGAACGATTTCGGGCGGTAGTTAGAACTTTGTGCGAAGGTGACACAACGAGATGGCAACCTTACACAACATTGGCTGATGTTATTATAACGTTTTATTTCGAAGTATGTTTTTGTTTCTATGCTGATTTTGGATTACTAACAGCACTGTTTGATGATGAAGACTAGACGAATAATAAATTCTATGAATAAAATGCAATGAATCTGGTTACAATCGTCGTAAATGATTATCAGATTAACTGCACATCAATTTTATTGACGGACTAGCTTTTACATAATTTTATGAATGTTTGAAAAGATATAGGCACCAATTTCCACTCATCTCTTCTTTATACTTAAAAAATTTAATGATAAGTCTCGATGTCATCAGCCTCGTTAAGATTATCGTCGAGAAATTGCGTGGAGATAAGTGCAAACATAACGTTACTCAGCTCAACAAAATGTAAGGCATTTTACCAGAGAAAGTTAAGTAATTAGCACTCAATAAAAACACCTTAAATTCCTGTATTGACATGGTAACTACAGTGTTGAACAAGTATTGACGTTCATAATGAATGCTTCATTAATTGCTTCATAGACTTTTTGTCACGTATTACTATTGTTTGCTTTTTTATAAGGTTACATGTGACCATATTTTGATTGGCACGTGAATCTCTAGTGATTCATATAGACGGAGTATTGAAATGTGAATCATAAATAGAACAAAGTATGTATGTTGTTTTTCAATAGATATGGGATACGTATTTGCACGGTCAGTAACTTGAATTACGAAAAGAAATAATTACATAGATGGTAGATGAAGTTCCTGGCGAAGAAACGGTAACACCCGGAACTTACGCAATCATTTCAGAATTAAATTACTTTCTACAGACGACAAAGATATTCTGATTCATCAATCAAATTGCAACGGACCCAATATGACAATAATATCAAAACAATAGGTTCACCCTTGTTTGGCAGAACAACGTTTCGTCGAAAATCACTCCGGCTAATTTTGGTTACAATAAAGTCGTTTCGTAGAATTATTCATTTCACCGAATAATTAATTGTTATATTTTTATTTAGCCTAATTATTTCTTTGAAATAATTTCATTTGACCGAATTTTCAAATGCACTAATTTTATTTAAACTAATGTTTCACTAGACTAATAATGATTTAGTCGAAATATCGCATCGAATATTCAGTTAATTAATTATTCGTTTCCTTTCATTATCTATAAAAAATCGGGCTCCGCCGAGCTACCTTGGTAGGTGGTTATCAGCAATTTTAACAAGGATGCAAGAGCGAGCGAAGCGAGCTCCGAACCTGGGGCACCCCGACTCGGACAGGTTAGGTTCCATCCCCTTCGTGTTAGGTTACTTTAAACCTTACAAACAGAAATAGGAGCCCCGCGAAGCGGGGCTCCGTCGAGCTACCTCGGTAGGTAGTAATCGGCAATTTGACTAAGGATGCAAGGGCGAGCGTATATTACTGATAACCACCTACCGAGGCAGCTTGACGGAGCCCCGCTTCGCGGGGCTCCTATTTCTGTTTGCAAGGTTTACAGTAACCTAACACGAAGGGGATGGCGGGGTCTTTCAGACCCCGCCATTCCCTTCGGACCTAACCTGTCCGAGTCGGGGTGCCCTAAGTCCCGAGTTCGCTTCGCTCGCTCTTGCATCCTTAGTTTAGTTACTGAAAAACAAATATTTACTATGTTTTCTTTTCTGCATTACATTACACCAATCGAATATTCGATAAAATAAATGTTATACCACCTGAATATTATATCAAATGAATATTATACCTTTTGAGCAATAGCGCAAATGTTGTAATCGCAAATAAATATTCGATGAAATGAAAATTAAGTTAACCGATATTATACAAACTGATTATTTTCTCAAACGTTGTTCGAATTAGTAAAATTATATCAAAAGTTGTTCTACCAAACAAGGGTGAACCAAAACAATAAACAGGAAACGACTTGACAAATCAACAAAAACTAAATAAATCAGTTGTTGGGTATAGATTAGTAAAAAAACACCACGCGAATCCAATCACGCGAGCAATTTTCACTACGGTGCTCAATGATTTGTAACGAAACGATATTAGCAGAAAAGTGGATGACATTTTGGTTAATGCGTATCCATTAGATTGGGTTTTTGAGGAAGAAGTATCTGATATTCTTAATAAAAAGCTAGACGATGAGGAAATGTATCTAAATGATGGAAATAGCGGATAATCTATCATCTACGCTACTTTGGCTTGCGATATTTCAGCACCTTTTCTTGGCGCAAAATTGTACAAACATTGTTCAAAGGAAAATTATCTTGAGAGAAAGAAATTAATAATGATATCCCGATTGTTATTGTTAAGATTACCACGACGTTTATAAGTATAGCATCTGGGCCGGCCAGACAAAAAAAAAAC
The DNA here is from genome assembly GCA_954870645.1 of Agrotis clavis. Classification (NCBI taxonomy): domain Eukaryota; kingdom Metazoa; phylum Arthropoda; class Insecta; order Lepidoptera; family Noctuidae; genus Agrotis; species Agrotis clavis. Next base: position 3,835,891 of record OX940943.1, read on the forward strand.
ACGCGTTTATTTTTACGTTATAGTGAGCAAGTCGAAAAGAAAAAATGGCAAGTAAAAACTAAAATAAAAATAAAAACAAGCACTCCAAACAATTATCGGATTATTAAACTCCGCTTATATGCAACAACGAGTAAATATTATGGAGAATTCTAAAACTAATTAGATGTATCACAAGAACACAATGCTTCCTGCGACAGTTATCACTTTGTTTAAAGAGGGTAGAGCAAACAATATTGATTATAATGAATGTTTGCAGTCCTAATTCAATCACAGTTACCAATCGAGCCAATTGTGGGTCTTAGGCACGAAGTGACACGATCATTAACTTGCTGAATTAACTTAGCGTGGCCTAAAAACGTTTCTCAAAACTTTCGGAGCAGAAATTCTTCAGCGAATCATCAACGACGGAACTAAACAGTAGGAGATTAATCTAGCACGGGCTGGATCGACTTGATTTTGTTAGTGTTATGCCCTAGATGACGGTGGAGAAATGGGAGGGGATATTGTTACTACAGCGTGGAAAACCTGGACAAAAGTATGGATCTAACACTAGCATAGAGAGGGCTTTGTTTTACAGTAGTTGAACCTACAGGTCCTGAAAGATGTACTAGTTTTGACACAGAACATAAACAACGCTTACAATCCAAAGGTATACAAACTATATTCTCTATCCAATTTTTACCTGTTTTAATACAAAAACGAAACATTCAGGTTATTCAAACAATCTATTTCGCACCTGAGAAAATATTTGGGCTTTTATTGAAACCAGATGGATTACATCCCGCGAACAGTGCTTCTATTTGTTTTTTGTAGAATTAGCCAGACGCAGATTTACCTGGAATTCTTCCGGCGCATTTCTTGAGAGGCCAACTCTTCTCAAAATGGAAAATGAACTAAGTGGTTTTCTTGGTCAATGACTTTATTTATTATCTCGTCATCTGCCTAACCGACTATTCTGATATCGACTTGCACCTGAATATTTTTTTTTTTTACATATTATTATAGCGACTGCTAATCGTTCTACCCTGTAACTACTCAATCAGCTTAACACCTTATCTTTTACGCCAGTTATGCCTCTACTACAAAGTCACTCATGTTAATTTTTTTCCTGTTCTTTCTCAAGCCCTGTTGTAGGTAACAATTGAAGTTAAGTATGAGTACTTATGCGTATGGGACATTGTAACAAATGCTTGTAAGTTGACGTCATCCGGTCATATTGTTTTTACTTTTGGTTTGTGTACTTAACGTAAGGACTTATGCATGGTAATTTCTTCCTTGATTTGAGTAATGATTTGAGATTGTAGTGAATGTATTGTTAAGAGATAACCTGAATGGAATTGCTTCATCGGAAGTTTTACAGATCTCTCTCCTATTTGCCTCATTTGTGATTGTCTGTACTCTCTAATTAGCTCTCTCGTTTTTAAATAGTTAACAGTACTCCATGTTTCTCATCTCATAAATCATATTAATTACTCTTATGAGTTTAAAACGTTAATCCTAATGATCTTAGTATCACACTCTTGATGCAATCAATTTATCATGTGGGTTTCTTCTTGTAACTAACACTTTCAACCATTCGAATTCATCACTAGATGGATGATGTTTTACAAGAATGCATATTATTGACGGATATTGTAATATATTTCGTCATCTTGATCATCATAATCTTCGTTTTGGCCTTGTCTCATAATATTTTGAGTCGATTCTTTTTTCATTATTTTCATCTCAGACCTCACGGTATCATTTACTCCCTTTTCCTTCGTAATACTGATCATTGAATGAATTAAACTGATTCTCATTTCTCGTTTTCATTTCGTGAGTTTTGCAAGCAACAGTTACGTTCGTGCAATATCAACAAGACCTTTTGTCTCTCTTCCTGTAACGCGGGCTTGTTAGTTTCACAGTATTGTAACCGAATTATCAATTCTCATAACTTTAGCTGTACCTATAGTTCATTCATTTGACTAACCTTTGTGAAGAGGGCTAGGTAGATGCAAGTAGTGGCAACGCGAACGTTATAAACTATGTTTAGTAGGTACCTACTACAGTGAACGACCTACTATGAGGAAGAAACAACTAAGCTTTGGACTACTAAAAGGAGCCACGCACAAAATCGAAGAGTTTGACAAAAAAGGTAGGCCTCTACAACAGTAGGAGATCTCGGGCTGAAATGATGATGATCCTTAATAATGAAATAATGAGTCATAAGTCATGGAAGAAATTATGTAGATTGATATGATTGGCTGGCCAACGAGCGTTTCGTAGGAGTCCCTGTAAAATTCAAGGATTTTTAACAGGCTTGCCTTATAAGCTATTTGACAATTTATCGATACAATTAATTTTTTAAATTTTTCATCGTCGGTAAAAGTTACTCTGTTTAAGTACTTAGGATCATAAATTCCATCCGGAAGAAATTCACAAAATATCCAAAGAATCTCTTATTTACACTGTAAGTCTACTGTTTTTAATACAGTTACGTAAATGTGTTGTTGCCGACAGAATTGGGTTAACATAGGGGACGTAAGTAGGTTAGGAATTTGTCGCCATGAACTAATGGGTTGCACGTCGAAAACGACGCGATGGCGCCATGGTTTGTAACGCTATCGTCAGGGAATTTGTCGTGCGTTACGCTGGGTCTGTCCTGAACCTGTTTTTTTTTTGCGGAAACTGGGCGGATGCCACGTTATATGCCGATGGCTACCATCCCAAAGAGCTTAGAGGCCTTTTTATATCGATCCTGAATTAAGCAGAAGAGTTGCATCTCCACCGATGGACCTCTCGTTCAAAATATGATCGCCATTATACCATTAGCCAAAATCATTGAGAATGAACTGTTGTATGTGGTGAACAATGAAATGAAAGATGTCGCAACCGCGTGAGACCAATGAAAAGCTGGCCTGACTAATTGGACTCATTCTTATGAGATTGGCCGGAGAAGGTAGGTACGACAAGGAAGATCGGAGAGATACGATGCAGGCTTTTGGCCAGAAGTGGGACAGAACAGACCGATAAAAAAGTATCCTCATTATCTATTATTCAATGTGGTGCTTGTACTACGAGTACCTACATCGCCATTATGATCGCCATTCAGTACTTGGATGCAGAGCCCCTGATGACTAAATCACTATGCACCTATTTATAAAGAGGTTCAAATGCAGAAGACCTTGCCAAAAGAATACGGTTAAAAACTGCAGATTGAGTGATAAGTATTCCACATCACTCTGCTAAGGTCGTCACTCATCTGTAAAATAGCGAAGAGAAAGATTCTAACGCACACTTTTAGGGCTTCGGCAAATTTTCGAACACAAAAATGTAAATAGGCCCAAAAGGGAATGAGTTCGATCATCTTAGCAGTGAAGCCTAGCAAGTGTGACTTAGGGTTAAGATGTCGTAAAATTCAAGGGCATAAGCGGAAACTAAGGTCAATGAACAGGGCATGCGGGCGGCGAGTAATGGGCGACTCGCTGTCCAACCATGGACCATGCCCGGGTTGACGGCGCGTTGTGCTCCACGTGCACCTCAAAGAAGTACTAGTTACCTATATTTTTTTAGATCATTTCTCCACACTAGGAATTTCTTCCTGTATCGTGGGTACGGTTACAAACATAGAAACTCACATACATATACAAACACCCAGACCCGAAACAACACTTGTAAATCATAACAATATATATTTGTTCTGGTGCGGGGATCGAACCCTTTGAACGTTGAAGACCAAATTTTTTTTTTATGCAAATAAAAATTCAACAAAATAAATAAAGTTTTTTTTTTTTAGCTATTAATATCACCAAGAATGCACTATCACTTTCTTTTATGGAGCTATAATACGAGTAATATGATTGCTTTAAAATTCAGTTATAAACCTATAAAATGTTGGTTCCAGGATGTTATTTCAGAAATAATCCCAAGAATTTGCTACCCTAGGCTTGTCTGATGATTCACAGCAGGTATTTTTGATTCAAGCACATACTGAGTATGAAATCCTCGATTTGATGGTTACAGGCTTTAAATTATCCCATATGAACATCAAGCTTCTATTGTTATAATAATGGGTTAGATAAAATTCTTAAAGATAACATATTCAATTACATACAAACTCCTTTTCATGTAAACAAATAAAGCTTGAATTAAAAAAAAATTGCTTTGAAACATTAGAACCAAAGACACTTTTTTTTTAATTCGAACTAGATTCCAATTCAAAACTTGACATTTAAAAAAAGAACACAATAATGAGTATTGCTCAATTACCTATCACATATTATTTGTTCATTTCTAAATTTAAATTAATTATGATGACAGTAAGTAGACCTAAATATTAGATAAACGCCAGTCTTGCTCGTCCATTTCTTAGAGGTTTTCCTGACCGTTTTATCAGGTGCAGTAATCCAGAGAATGCAACTATCCTAATGAGTTTTCTTATCACTTGCATACCTACCATTGGTAACTTACATTATCTGTTTTATGTGCCTATTAACATTAGGATGGTGTGTAGTTGTTCTTATTTTATTGTTCTTTTTTTATGTGCACCACACTTAGAATAATTGTTTTTTTTGTTCATAAATATCAGAGTTACTACTTGTAGGCCAGACAAACAAAAATTAGAATGTTTTTTTTTTTAATAACCAGTCAGTTTCTGTCAGAAGAAAGGTTTAAAAAATTAATTTTAATTTATGGATTTGTTTTTAAATTAGGCTTTAATTATTAATTTATTATTGCAAGGCCATGGACTTTAAAAACAGCAATTTAGCAAGTAAGGTCCATTACATTAAAAAGTATCTAAACTATGAATACACAAAACAAAACGTACAGCTTGACATAAAAATGTAGAAAACCGGAAGTCGCCACTGTCTTCGCGCTACCAGCACTTTGAATGATTTTATTTTATTTTTTTTCATTTATTACGTTACTTTTATGGCACAATAATAAATCTAACAAACCTGCGGTCTTTGTTTACATCAAATATCAATGATTTTAAAACGCTGTCAGAAATAAAAATTTTAGTTCCGTTTCAACCCGTTCTGGCCAAGCTGTACCTAACTACCCATCGACAAAAAAAAAATAGAACATGTACTTGAAATAAAAAGTATTTTTAAAATATTGTGTGACACAACCGGGGTATGTAGGCTAAGGTAAAACAAATTATTATTTTCAGTTACCTGACCATCACCTACTAACACATTTTACTATTGACTCGTACACTTTGCCAATCATTTGTCTATTTTAAGATTCACAGTACGCGCGCACAATCGCACATATTTCACTCAAATTTGTATATTCGCGGGAAATACCATCGCGAAAGGTTCCTCGACCCCGCCCTGCGTAATAACATCGGAATGCACAGAAATGATACAACCCACAAAGGTCTTATTTTCACTTTTTTCTTTTTAAAAATAAAACAGTAAAGCATTTCCGGGAATTAAGTGTTAGTAAGCCTATAAACCACATTTTTACAATCAACGCATTGTTATTTCTACTCTAAAGTTAAAATAATATAATGTTTATGTCAAAAACTTACAGTTTCCTTACAATCACTACATAAAAATAAATATTTTTATTGAAAAATTACACACACGTTCACTGCGTTCACAACTTCACTTCGAAATGTCAAACTTTTTCTGGACCGGTGTTGCTACTTTGTAATTTTGTTTTACCATAGTTTTGTTGTCTTAAAATATATTCTCACTTGATTAAAACTGTTAAATATTTTTTCAATCAAGTGATTAAACCGTTTTCTATTAAACTTCCTGTTGTTAATGATTTTGTGCTAAATAATATTTTGAGGAAATAAAACACGATCTTTGGTGTTGCCACAATAATAAATACAATCTCCCCAGGCGGCACTTCTCACGAATTTCTCAGCCAGCTGAGTCCGCTGAGAGGTTCACGTTACCTTTTCTAATTATTATTAGCGGTGCCTAAAAATAGGTCAAATATTTAAAAATGCCTGTTGGCACGCATTGCCGCCGAGAGCGGTCGTAATCGCATTCGCGAAGTGTTGTGTGAATCAATGTTTAAGTGAATTGATTTAACCGACTGCTGCAAATAAAAAGTATGCTGTATTTACTGGTTTCTAAGTGTGTAATTTATAGATTATAAATAATAAATATCAGACCGTGATTTTTTATACGATCACATTAGCTCATTTTCAAATTAATTAAATTCTTTACGATTCGTTCAACATACCGTATCAAGTTCCCATTTAATTCATTTCACTGAAATGAAGCCACTGTTTAACTTTTTATTGAAAATGAACCAGGACAAAGAGATAAAATCTGAATATTTTATTACGGATCGTAAGAATAACTTGATATTTATAGATGTAGCACCTCGTGCGTTTATTAGTTACTTCACACCGGCCGGCCGGCATATTTTTATGAGCCCGTGGCCCGTTCCGGGAGTTATTTGCGATGAAAGAACTAATAATTAAAAGGAGTAGCAAGCAAAAATAATGTAAAAGCCATTACCACCTTTATGTAGATATAGCTTAGACTTTTACATAATTTGCTGTACTTATGTTTAAACAGTTGCTTGGTTTCAAATTAAAGTGACTAGTTAGAAAAACGTCATACGCAATGGGAATCACGAAATAAATTAGTCATTATAAGGTACGTAAAAAATAATCATGACATTATTAATCACACTTGTACATCATATTCCATAAATAAAGACGGAAATGGGTTTTTATATATGACGGAAATGGTCTATAATTTTTTTTAATGCTTCAACTACTTAATTTAATTGCTGTGGGTTTCAAACATCAATGTTGGATACATAACAGCATAAACATGCATAATATCAAAAGTTATTAGATTACACATTAATTCAGTGCAATTCATTTCATGAAAACTGCTCTCAAATGTTGAAGAAAAATATATCAAGGAAACCATCATACCCTGTATACCAAATATCTGAATAGGTATTTGTGATCTTTATATCTTCACCCAACACGCAAATTTGGCGCTACCATATTAATTTAAAGGAATAAAAGAACAAAGGAACAGTAAACATTTTTATTGTAAATATTTTTTATTGTTATCCCCTTACACACGCGATGCACTCAATGGCTTTCCAAAGCTTTTGAAAACTCGTAATAGTCTTCATTTGAAGCTTTTATCGGCTGTTTAAATGTAATTAGTTTGAAATAGGCACGTTTATTAGTGGTTTATGGAAAACCATTACGAGTTTTCAATATGGCGAAATAATACAAGCATGTTACTACGCAGTTACATCTTCAGTCGGCTCTTATAATGCACTTAGACACTACGAAACTGACGTTTTCATTCTATTGAGCTCGTTACCCAACATAATGTAGAAAAAAGTAATGAAGGAATAAAATTATGCCAAGTAAACGTATCTACTCTATTTTAAAAGGTGCTTGTAACTATTGTAATAGGTAAAGTTATACATGTTTCTGGTAAAGGTACTGGCTTCAAATTAAAATAAAACTTTCAATTAATTATTCTGTACATTAAACAAATTGGGAAAGATGATACTCATAGTAACAACAAATTAAAAATACAAATGTAACATTGGATAATATACATCATTTTGATTATTCCTTACATTCAATATATGAGCACTACATCCGTTACATGATTACTGTGCCGATACAGTCCTATTTAAGTGTTTTTTATTTATTATTCTCGTGTTATGATAAAATATTAGGAATAACTACATTCAACTCTTAACCATGTCGTTCGGTGCTGGACTAAAGTATTCACAGTCAATATCTCAATATTTCATTAAACTGAGATTGCTTCATTCACTAACATACTTTCAATTAATCGACGAGCCTACTAGTCAGATTTAGAACACGCAAATTGTAATTTATTCTTAGTTTTATCATTTTGAAAGCTTCAAAGCTTAATTTTTTGAACCAACAGTGATTTAACTAATGAGAAGAGGATAAAACAAAGTGAGAATGATACTTAAGATAAAGTAAGTCAAGTATTCTATTTTCCAAGCCGTTCCGAACAAGACATTAGTAAGGCGAATCAGCATAGCGACTAACCGCTATATTAATCATTAAACTTTCATCTAAGAACTTTAAATTTTCTTCTAGTTCAAAAATTTGTAAGGTGTTTAGCGTAGAAGAATATTATTTTGTTAACAAATATAACTATTAATAGTATTTTTTTATAAATAGTTTTGTATTATTTTGACGACTAATCAAGGTAAAGTGTCGCTAGATTGTCATTAGAATCTAGAGAGCATTAAAATATAGAGAATTATACTATAGCGAAAAGTGGCTAACTTGTAAATTTAAATATGCATTCTTATAAAAACCAAATTACCCAAAAAGCGGGGACTTTTCTTATTACTGGCAATATTTGATTTCGAAAAATAAATAAGCTGTATCGCGCCTATTTTGTATTTTTATAAAAATGCATTGTAGATTTTAATAAAGAGATCAAACCGATGTTTTAAAAAGTGGATTTGTTAATTAGAAAAATACTGTTTCTTAGGTATAGAAAGAGTTGCATTGAAAACGTTGCTCTGTATTTTACGTTAATTAACGTGCTTGTCACTCGTAAATAGAATGAAATGTAAATAACATAGAGATATAGGTACATACTTTGCAGGAAACAATGTTGTAAAAATCACGTTGAAGATAGTAACAATTTCTAAAAGATATACAAAACGTAACTTTGATAAATCGAGAAAGGATTCCTTACTTTCACACACTCACAACCCACCCCGTTCTTTTAATATTTTTTAAGTACATATAATTTTGTAAATAATCACAATACATCGCGTTAAATATAACAGAATATAACTTTTGCCAAAGCGATATGTTTCCTTATTGTAGCATTTTGTGTATGTATGCGTTCGTAATTATATAATATATTTTATATCTTTTTCGAATCGTGTTTATCAAATACTACTCTTAATATACACACGTATGTTATACATTTTACTTGCTTCCAATAAACGAATAATGTCCCTAACTGTACATAAAGCTTTTATAAAACAAAACCTAAATCTCGTTAGACTATGATCACACTAAGCTATGCATAAACTGGCCACTTATGATTAAATCCTAGCGCGTAATTGCCATCTTGATGTGATTTATATAAGTCAAAATGGCGGACATTCTATTTATCGAATGCAAACGATTGTTATATCATCATCACAGAATAGTTGAGTCTTTTTGTCAATGCATCGATCAGAGCATTCTTCGAATCATCCACCGAATACTTTTGCCTAAAATAATTGCAGAAGCTGATCGAATTAAATGTTTTTTTTTAATGATTAAGCTTCATATTTTTATTCCAATGAAAAAGAATACAGAACATACCATGTTATTGTCATTTCCACCCGTTTCCACCAAGGAAGGAGTCATAATTTGATAGAGCAAGGTTACCTATATAACCCATTCCTTTTTTTTCTTTGATGCATTAACAAAAAGTCCTCTGTTATCTTCTCACGTCGACATAGTGCAAAGAAATGTATTTATTGTATTTTAAAACCAGGACGACGCGCCGCCAAGCTTCGTTGATAGTTCTCCGATGCCGCGCCCGAAGATGTTGCCAACCTAAAAACAATTACATTATTGTAAATATTGGGGTAATTTTATTTCTATAAATGCAACCCTTGGAGTATAGGCACCTATACTCCGAGGGTTGCATTTAGGTACCTAAATAGGTATTTTGTTTTTATGATCAATTAATAAATATGATTACAGTTATGGAGTTAAAACCAAAATAAGCTGCCAAAAATTCTCCAGCTACGTAGATTAATTTGTAGTGTGTGACGTTATCAGTTAGTCAGAAAGACGCTGGTAAAACCCAGTTAAGGCTCATATGCAGGTTGAGAAATTAGGCCACAGAGTAAAGGCCTTTACTCAGTAGTCTTTCGAACAAGGCATCTACAAGTTTTGTCCTGTTGTACTAAAACTAAGCACCAAAATTCAAAAATATCGAACACATTTCTAGGTCCCACGCGGTCTTGTAGTGTTCACGTGAGTCAATTGTAACCTTTGGATTTAACTGAAGTGTAAAGGTTGCCATAGCACTTTGACAGTTGAATACCAATCGATTTTACAGCTACTTGGAGCCCTGCCAATATACCTGAGCTAAGAGCAACTAGGTAGATTTTCTTGTATTAATAAATGGATCATATGAATAACTGGAGAATGCCGTACTAGCTCAGTGAGATTGAAAATTTTGACGGAGGTAAAATTGCCTTTTGAAAAGTAGTAGGCTGTGCAGGCATTCACTTTGAAACGAATTTTTATAAAACAAACCAAAAAAGCTTCGTAAATGTTTTTTAATTAATTAAATATTGGCAATACAAGGTAGTGTGGGTGGGTATATTTCACAAGGTATAGGCAAACATAGTACAAGATTAAAAAGATCAACGATTTGAAGAAGTTCATGAGAATAACCTGGCAGATGATCAAATTATGGAATTTCCTAGCACCTAAATTTAGCAGAAGATTGTCTACCTATGAATTTCACTATGTTTACGCTCTCTGCGTCACTACATCCTCTCCTCTGTCTGACCAAGTAACCTTCCTACGGTTATCGGTCCATCTTACTGAACGAGCTATCTTCCTTTACCTACGCGCTTTTTAATATGAACCAATGTTAATTAGTTCATTGGCAGGAGTACAAACCGAGTAAATCCTCCATTCTATTGTATTTTTAGCTTGATCGGACATGATTGTGGACAATAAATGTCTCGTGAAACAAATAGGCGTCCTGTTTACTTTGTCGAAAATAATATTATGTCGGTAGTAATGACCCTTGACGTCGTGGCCGTGGGAAAATGATAAATATTTAGAATCTGAATACGTTAAAAGTGTTTTTCATAGGTTGTTTTTAGCACAGGAATTGATTGAAGATTATAAATCTTACGTGGTAAAATCATCAAATGAGTCCTCCCACCCCGGGCAGGGCGGAAGGGACTGTCAGACTTGTACTGTCTAAAATCCACGGTGTCCTTCAATAGCCCTTTATGTTCCGGGGTCACGGTAATGAGATAAGTCCCGCGACCGATGATTATAAATATTAAAAGGAAGATGCAGCAAATGTTTAATTCCAGATTTTATTTCATTTCACAACTTATAGGAAAAGTAAATGACAGGCTTTTTTCTAGCCTATTTTCAACTCTATTTGGATTGGTTTCCTAACCGTATGCTGCTGAATTTCATTTCACATGAGCGACTGCTTTTCTGACTTTCACAATTAAATTATTGCCAGTCTATTGGTCTAATGAAACGTAACATTCAGAATCAACGGCTTAACGTGTTTACAAAGTATAGAGCAGTCTCAATTTAAAAGTACTTTTTTTTAGTTGTGTCGCGTCCGGATGCTCAGGGCCCACACTAACACATTAAATTGGCCCCCGCCAATTTAAAAGTAGGTACTTAAAGAAATTCTCCAAGTATCTTAAGCTAAATAAGTATTTATAATGTTACCTTTCCAACAACAGCAGTAACATTGCCGAGCTTGGCATCTTCAGTGAGTGACTCCAGCTTAGACTTGCCACTCCTTGATCCTTCTTCGGAGCCACCATCATCACCACCACTGTAATAAAACAAATAATTATGAAAATTATGAATTATGAAAATTATAATATTGTATAGGCTATTTGATTCAATGGCAACAGGCATGAAATGAAATGATTTCTCTTTATGGAGACAGGAGAAAGACGAAATAAATTACATAAAGTGATGGGAAGAAAAGTTTGTGACGCTATTGCTAAAAACATGAGTGCAATAAAAATAGACAGATATTCACGGCTATAGGGACGGATCTGCAAAAATACGTTTGTTAACTATTTCATGCTCACAAACATATTCACAAAGTCACGAAAAAACATCTTTATTTAGATCGAAATTATTTAGGTGGAAATGTCTGCATATCCACTGCCAAAACTTTGTAATTCAAATATAAACTGTTGTTTATTATCACACCGACTAATTTACGAGTATTTTGAGCGGCAGGATTATTTTAACGAATGCGTACTGCAAAATTTAAAGTAATGAAATTGTAATAGGTTTTATCAGTTCATTTTATTATTATAATTTCAAGGGTATCTTGACCTTGACCTTCAGTGCAGCCGAATGGTAGGTAAGTTGTAAACTTTTTGGCACACATTTCAATGTAAACTACTGCTATGGCTATGGTATGAAAGCGCTGTCATTGATAGCGGCATTATATCTATGATGGATGGCGGCTGAAGGGAAAACTAAATTAAAGAACTAACTAGATACAACATAAAGATGCCCAAAAACTGCTAAAACAATCACTTCCTGAAGCTCTGACACAGCCAGAAAGCGTCGCGGCATAATTATTTCAAAGTTGCAGATTGAGCCGAATATCATCATCATCATCAGCCGCAGCCGGAAGACGTCCACTGCTGAACATAGGCCTCCCCCTTACTTAGACCGCCACGCTGAACGACAATTCGCCACTTGCATCCATCGGTTGCCCTCACGATGTCGTCGGTCCACCTAGTGGGAGGCCTTTAGTAACAAGAGAGTAGTAAATCTCTTCTTTTATTTTCCCATCTTACCTAGATTCTTGCTGCGACAGTAGCAGACTGCATGTAGCCTCCTCAGTGTGCATCCTGGCGGCCACATTCTGGTAAATCTTCGAGTTTAACTTGTCATCGATCACGCCTTGCAGCTCGAAATCGCTGTACATTTTCTGTAAGACAAAAAATTGGGTGTAGGTATGTAACTATTGCCGAAGTAATAAAATGAAGCCAGTCAAAAACGTGTGATAAATAAAATTAAAGATGGCTAAGTTGTTATCTTTACCATTTTTCCCCACTTTCAGGGAGAAATTTATAAAGCGGTAACACTGACGCGGGTATTTTTTTCATGGAGTGTTACCAGTTCCGTTCGAAATTTCCCTGTTTTATTTTTAATTGTATTTTTATTCAATTGGGAGCTTCTCTAAAAGCACGTACGTTAGGGGAATAACTTACTTTCAGTATGATAGACAAGCAGGCGACCTGCTGCGGATGAAGCGCAGGCCTCTCCGCTAGCCACGTGTTGATCAGCACCACTTGAATCCCGTACCAGTGTTCGAACAGCTGCAGGATCCATAGCTCGTCTGTCACCTGGAAACATATAGTCCATTACCATTACTGTTGTTTTTTTACGATAAACTTATATTAGACCACTAACTAGCATGATGGTAAGCAATCGTGAGTTTTATTAAAACGCCTGCGTTGATGTTTAAACGTTTCAATAGATGGCGCAACGTTACCAAAAATCGTTCGAAAACAAGGGAAAGAAAAAATCGGCCTCGACGAGTGGAGTTGCAATAGCATGGTATGGCGTTTGGAGTTTTTGATCCAGAGGTGCGGGTTCTAGTAAAACAGCTGAATTTTTTTATTCTTTAAAAATGCTTCAGCAATCATGTGGTCGACGGTGAAGAACAGTATTGCCTAGAAGTAACCTATATAAGTACTCTTGACTTAAAAACCCCAATATGAACCTTGGGATATTTGCGTCGCTGATGGTTTATCCTGCAGTGTGCTTCATTGTGTCAAGGCAATAGGCTAGTTGCCTAAAAAATGTAATTAGTCCGTCTTTTAGATTATTCAAAAATAAGGGACACGTATTTTTTTATTTGTAAATTAGACCAAAAATGACAAAGATATAGCCTATTAAAGTTACGTGTGACGTCACGATGCGTGGCATTTTTCGCGCAGAGTGACGTCACAGGTAACTTAAAAAGGCTATTATCTTTGTTCTTTTTTGTTTAATCGAAAAAAAGAAAAAATACGTGTCCAATATTTTTTTATAATCTAAAATACGGACTAAATAGAATGTAATTATTTTGACCCTGGAAACTACCCTATTACAGATGATTTACTGATTCGTTGGCTTCATGTAACCAGATAAAAACTGACCAACCACCTGTATGGAGTTCAATAGCTGTCCATTTCAATTTAAAAGCGTTGCAAAGCTCTTTAACGTGGTTCATTGGTGAGATCTGGACTTACTCATGGCGCGATGCAACGCAACGCAATGCGACGCGATTAGAACGAATCCCAACTAAAAGTGAAAATCAACCATGCCACTAAGAAATAAAGATGCGATTCGATTGACTTGAAGTTGTCATTTCGTTTTTCATCTATTCATAGATAACACAACGTGTTTTATGTCTTATTTCATAGTGGTAAGGTTGATTTTCACTTGTAGTTGGAATTCGTTCGAATCGCGTCGCATTGCGTCGCATCGCGCCATGAGTAAAGTCCCTATTAGTGTCAGTAATTCCAGTGTGGGAAAGAGACCAAGCTATAATTATTCAAGCTTTAAGACGTCATGGTGATTGGTGGGCGACCGGGGTATTACAACGTCTTAAAATCAGGCTTGTTCCAGTGAGTGAACGAGATGGCGCTAGACGATTTGTATAGCTCTGTCACTTTTACTCGCCGGATTATGCCTGGTTTTAAGACGTTGTAATACCCCCCCAGTTGTGTATTAGAGCTAATTACCTAATAAAAATTGTAAATAATGAACATAGGTACCTTCGATCTGATTTGGTCCATGGAGTTCCTCATGAAGTTGACGTAACCCTGTCCAATGTCCTTACCGGAGCCGGACACGTTGGCTATCGTCAGTATTGAGCCAATCAAACTGAAAATTCAACACTTTCGTTAGTGAATGATTACTGCAAAAATTGGTTTCGACCAAAGTAGCTTCAACGGGGATAGCCAAAGAAATAACTTTATCAAGCGCTGTGTCTTTTGTGAGGTGGTCGATATCCTCTCCCTTAAACCCCTTCTACACGGTCAGACCTGACCGCCTGACAGAGGTGAACTTGGTCGTGTCAACAGTACCCCACCGTCTGGAACGCTGTCGGCTGACGGTCGGGTCCCACCGCGGACGCAGCCTGTCGGGACGGCTGCGCTCCCGACTGACTCCGCCCATATTTGGTCGCACACCGGACCAAGGTCACCTCTGTCAGGCGGTCAGGTCTGACCGTGTAGAAGGGGTTTTACTCATTACGCCTCCTCTTTCGCTAGCATTACTGCTTCACGGAAGGAGGTGACTGCTTCTAATTTCCCCTCGCTCCATAACATAGACTGAACCAGTGTCGAGTGCGAGATGTCGCCGCTGACTATCGCCTCCGTGAGGACTCAGCACGCGGTCGCGCTTATCTTGCGGGTAATTTAAATTGCACGATGCAGGATCACCCATGACGCCAGTGTGATGAGTAGAAATTTTTTTGTAACGTAGTAGATTCCGCCACAGCAATAAAACTGCTGCTGCTACTCATCACTATCTGCTAGAAGTTTTTCCGACTATGTTAGGTTTGGATTCCAGTCTAACCAGACGCAACTGAATAGGTACATTTTACATTCAGCGACTGCTTCTCTGACCTCCTTGGTAAAACTACACAATAATGCAAAATGCCTCACCTTCCCTCGTCGAACCTGGCTATTTTAGCGAGTGTCGCCTCCAAGACAGCAGATAACCTCGTGGTCATTCCAGTCGCCATGCCTTGTAGACACGCTTCAATCTGGGCGTCCATCTTAGTGTGGTATTGGTACTAGTGGGGAGAGAATGAGAAGAATGTAGCATTTATGGATTCTGGCAGTCCAGAGATGGACTGACAAATCCAGGAAGGAGCTTCGAACTGGTGAGTGATTCACTTTTTGCTGCTCGTCGTGTTCCCGTGCCTGAAATGCTCGATCCACTAGCAAGTTTCATTTTTTAACTGTACTTATCTGTCGATACGGTGATCAACAATTCTGCACTGGATATTCACCGTGCAAACATGCAGATAGAAAACTTTTGGAAGGCATTATTGAGATCGACAACGACTAATAATTATTTCAACTTGCTAGTGAATTCAGAGCCGCGTAGATAGATACAGTCCTTAAAAAGAAGGTTGAGCAATTTTTAGGTTAGATTGACATTATTAGTTATGATTTTTAGCAATTACAGGCCAGCACACTGTCTCATTTAAAAACAGTCACATACACCCATTATAGCTCATCTTTTAATGAGGACTGGGTCTTATTATTTTATTCGCTAGATCCTCTTCGCACATGCATTTGAGGTTGACTTCGGGGAAGTTTTGAAACTTCCTCTCAACAGTTATCATTTTAACATATAATTAAGCTGAGGGTCTAGACAATGTGACATTTTACCCATGTTATCGACCACAAAAATGTTTTGAACTGACTTTGTGTGGATGCTACTGGAAAGCTTATGTCAATACTGTTGAAGGTCGTTGCAGAAATATGAAAAACTATCGAAGTAATGATCACTAACTTGTCAAGACCCTCGGGGATAAGTACAAAAGCGTGGTAAACATTTCGCAACTAGTTTCATAGAGGTTAGCGGCAGTCGCAATGGTAAATTTTGATTTAACAGAGCTTAAATCAAATGCGATCACCAATCCAACTGCCAAACTTGTTGTGCAACAGACAATCTTCATAAAACATTTCTTTTGACAAACTTAACAGCCGGGGCTGTTTTTTCTACTATTTTTGACAACAGAAAACATACGAGCTCAAAGCAACACTTCGTGCCATCCAGGCATTGCAGGGACGGACAGATATTTGCAGCCAATTCTGATGAATTGGGGATATAAAATTGGATGTCCAATTCAATGTCCCCAATTTCTTTTAACATGAATACGTGCAACATCGTCATCATGCTTTTAAAATGCTATTTTTGTTTCTTCTCATTGAATCACAGTTATTTATGGTGTCTGTCCACTACGTTCGAGTTCAAGTGCTAAGTGATTTTTATCTGCTTCAATATTTATTCTTTAATTTTGGATGCTTTTTTTTGTCATTAGAGTTTGAACGTAGTGGAAGCATCATTAGGACTAAGTACGCGGCCTGGCTCAAACATGGAGTGGAGACGCGATGGAATCTTTCTAAAAGTGAAATCATGAATGATGTATGTTTTGGAAGGACTTTCTGACAGCAGAAGCTGCAGAATTTATTGTTATCAGTGCTTTGTAAACAAGCAATGTCTGAGAAAAAGAATACAGAGGAAATGGTTTCGATGAATCTTGGTACGAAATGGGACACTTTAGGCATCATAATAGTTGCCTTAACGTAACGAAATAATGAAAGCTAGCACCTGACACCTTTTGGACAAAAAATTATGAAATTTTTGAAAGTTTCCCTTCTTTTTGAAGTGCAAAGTATAACTTGCCAATTCTTGTTTTTGCGTTTCTCGATAATAGAGCCAAACCAGCGGAAGCCTGCAATTTTGAATTTACATGCAATCCAATTGTTTGTAAGCTCATTTGCAACAGCATGCAAGAACTTGATATAGATGTATAGTTACATAGGTCCATGGTAATGTAGTGTAGTGATGAATTGGACTTTTTTTCTGCATTCGTCGAACTTGGAAGTTTTTCAAGAAGAAGCTTCGAGGTTTGGGAATTAAAGCGTAGCCTCGTCCCTAGTTTTTATGTAAGCTTTGGCTAAGCACCTTGCTGCTCGAATCTTCGGTAAATTCTCCGTTTCAAATTCATTACAACAGAGGTTGGATTGTGGTATGCGCCTTGAATCTGAAGTTTTGGCTTCTCAAATTCGGATGCGAAGCTCTTGAGTCTAGCAATTTTAGAATTTCAATATGATGAAGCGTTTGCAGATGTTTTGAATGATTTGTTAAGCCTTTAACGTGACGATGGGTTTGCTGATTTATGCTTTATGCTTTAAGCGCCTTTGCTTTAGTGTTGTTCTCTTCTGGAGTGTTTCCATTCAAATAGTTCGAATCGTTTCTAAATTTGTGCTTCAAAATATCTTGAGCGAGCCCGGTTAGAATAGATTGTATACGTGAGAAGTTTATAATCTTGCTATAGCAAGCATAGATATTTTTGTAGATTTTATCAGATTTCGCTTTCTAGTATGTTGTCTGTTTGTCGTATCGCCGATTCTTTTTATTATTTCTATGTATACTGCTAAGATTTTGTTATAGAGCTCTGCATTTCTTTGCAATTCGTGCTCTTTGCCTTCATGATCTTATTTTGTATTATATTCTAATTGGAAAATTAATGGAAACATTAATAATACAATTTTCGTCCAATTTCTTTTTTCCTTCGCCATCACCTGTATAAAAAAAGAACTAAGTACTCACAATATCTACCCCTTCAACTGCGCATAACTTCAGTGCCTGGTTCTTGGCGTCCAGCGCCACGTTGACCATCGCGCATGTCTCCGCCGGCAGGATGTAGTCCGTTGACATGAAGGTGACGCTTTTCTTCAGCCAGGACTGGAAGAAAGAAAAAATAGTTTTGGAGAACTAAGAACAGGTATGCTAGCCTTTCTTTCTTGAAGAGACTCTCTTTCAGGGATGTGCGCGAATGAACTAAAATTGCTCGAGAGATCAAGTCTTGATCTCTCGAGCAATTAACTTAGGTATGTCCGGAAAGTGGAATTTTAGTCGGTTAGAGTGTGACAAAACTCTTAGCTTGACCCATACGAAGGCTTTTCATGAAAACATCTTCGCCAAAAATCTTGCCATTTATCCATATTTGAAGATTCACAGAGGGATTTAATTAATAAATGCGTGCGAAAAAGACTACAATAAAGATGCAGATTCTTTTTGAATACTATTAAAGAAAAATCACCCATGATTATAATTTAACAGCAAAAACTGTTCCAAAACATCGGAAAGAACTGTATTTACAAAGTGAAATGATATTCCACATAGCGTCCCTTTTTGAATTTTGTACAAAACTAGTGTCCTAACGAACTTTTAGAAAAGACTATAATTTGGACCTTAAAATAAAAATAAAACAGTCACACAATATTAAACTCTATCACCGTTATAACAAGTACTTTTGTTCAGTGCATCAAATTAAAACTGTTAATAAAATAAAAATAAATCCACTCATTACTGAACCTAACGCCAGTTTATACAAGTGCCAAAATCCAGTGCATCAAATGAATAATCGTTGAGACAGGTGTCCCAATAAAATTGCGTCATAGGCCGACGCAGGTGCACCCGGTTTGAATTCCTAGAAACCGCGTCATTTGCTTATTTACGTAAAATACTCTCGCAAAAATAATAAAAAACTACAAGGAACTATGATCCATAAAGCTTAGTGATAAAAACTTATATTGGTGTGCCTCTTCACCCCCTCACAGGAAATCTTGTGGCAATTATTTTTAATATTCTTCAACTTGCATACTCGTACTACACAATGGTAAACAGTTGCGCAACGTGTTCTAAGCCAATAAGAGCCAACCAACACATGATATGTCTTGAATGTGATAGTCATCATCACCCACTATGCGTCAAAGTAATTGACTTCCGTAAATTAACGGAAGTTGCGAAGTCAACTTGGTTATGTATGTCTTGCCGGAACAAAAAGTTCAACTCGAGTAACTCCGACACGTCGGCGTCGGAGCAAAATGATACCGGCAACAGCTCGCTACTGAGGTCTCCGCCTGCTGGGTCTGACGCTGTTTGCTTGTCTGCACTAACGTCTGAAATAAAACTACTACGCGAAGACGTGGGCGATCTAAAGCAACACCTCAAAACGCTCACTGAACACCTTACCCACTGTAACCAACGACTTCAAGTGTCTGAGGCGAGCTTGGCCCACGCAGAAACAAAAATCCAAGTACTGGAGGAACAGGTGCGTGAAATCCCCTATCTAAAGTCCACTATACAACAACTTAGTGAACAAGTACAGTCACACGCCCAGGCTCACTTGAAAAACCAAGTCGAAATACTAGGCGTAAACGAAACTGCAAACGAAAACCCCGTTCACATCATTCTCACAGCGGCAGTGAAAATAGGTATAAATCTAGATAACTCCGATCTAGAATACGTCACTAGGGCTGGACCCCGACACAGTGACAACACTGAGAACACCACTGGCGCCCCCGTGGAAAAACATCCCCGTCCACTGGTAGTTAAGTTTCTGCACCGCGACAAACGCAACGAATTTCTACGCGCAGGGAAAACTAGACGCAACCTCTCTAGTGACGATCTAGACATACCCGGCACCCGCAGAACTGTGTACTTCAACGAAAGACTGACTAAAGAAAACCGGCTGTTATTTCGTACAGCAAAACCTCGTGCCAAGGAATGTGGTTACAAGTATTGCTGGATTAAAAATGGCACAGTCTATATTCGCAGGCAAGAAGGAAACCCTGCCATCGCCATCAGGAACCTGCATGATCTATCGCGGCACTGCCCTATCCCAACTGGCCAACCAGAGGTTTAGAGAGACAGAGCAGTCTTTAAGTTCACACATGTTATGTTCCTTTTTTAATTTTATATTTGTTAAATATTTTAACAACTTGCTTTTTATGCCAATTTTTTGTTTTAACCTTTTATCTCATAATTTTTCTAAAAGTCTGTTTACTACGTTTTTGCTCAAATGCAAAAAATCGCTTCTACTCAAGAACCTACCATGTCCTAAAAAAGTTCTTAAATATTTTTGTCCGTATAATATGCCAAATCTTAACTACGCAGGAAAGCTAGAACTTAATTACCTTTTAAATATTTTTGTTAAAACATTTTTGAATATTTTTAATTACTTGCTTAAATTGTTATTTCCTTCAAACTTTATACTCTACAAAAACAAAATATTATATGTTTATTGTACTAATTTTGTAAAAATACTTAAAGGGGCTAGTACGCACACACACACACATCTTTACTATCCAATTCTAACACTCACATCTTCGGACACACCCATACAAAGACACTATCATAATTATACACTTCAAAACTTGTCTTATGGAAGAACCTTGTGTAACACAAAAGTATTCAAATGTCTCGCAGCAACAAACATTCTACATAAAATCGCCTCACAGAGTCTCAACTTTTATATTTATGTTATAACACTTAAAAATGGCGTTACTTAGCGTATCCAACGACCTAGACGAAACCTTTAACATAGAATGCCGCTCAGTAGAATCTCTTGAAAGCTGCAAGGATATACTAAATACTTCCAAAGATAATATTAAGGTGCTAACATACAACATCAGAAGTTACCAGAAAAACTTCTCCGACTTTGAAATTGCTCTAAATCGGTTAGACTCGAACATCGATGTTATCGTGCTTACTGAATGTTGGTTGTCTGACGGCTCCATTATAGAAGACCTGCAGGGGTACAGCTCATACACAACATCTAAACAAATAAACAAAAACGGAGGAATTGTTATTTACACAAGAACAGCCTGGGACAGCAGTACTGCTATCGTAGAGTCAAACCTCGCTGATGCCGACAGTATATTAATAAAAACCAACAACAATTTAAGCCTCCTAGCCATTTACCGGTCTCCCTCTTTTACAAACACAGAACCATTTCTTAACTCGCTGGACTCCGTCCTGCTAGAACTCAAAAATCAACAAACACTTATTGTGGCTGGCGATATTAACTTAAACCTAAACGACCCAAGTAACAATCAAGTCTCTAACTACGCTTGTCTCATGGCCTCACACGGTTTATCCCCAGCCATAACTCTCCCAACAAGATCCGGAACTTGTATCGATCACATATTTATAAAATCACCAGCAATACCTTTTGGTCTCGTCTGCAACCTATCTATTACCGATCACGACCTAGCCATGTGTAGTGTCCCCTTTAAACCTGAACGCCCTAATATCATTAAACGATGGAGACTCAAAACTGACTGGACCGCTGTAGCTGGAGAGATCACGAAAACAAACTGGGATCCCGTTACTAATTCATCCTGTGTAAACACCGCCGTAAACTACTTCAATGACGTTATCTCGCGTGCCACTGACAAACACACTCAAATTATCAAGCTTAGTCGCAGAATGACCAACATCCAGCCCTGGGTCACTCCAGGTCTAATTAGGTGCATGAGACAGCGCGACAAACTTCATCTTGAATGCAAAGCCAACCCTGATGATCACACAAAACATCTTATTTACACTCGATATAGGAACTTCGTGCACACACTTCTTCGGAAACTTAGAAACCTACACTACAGACAGCAAATTGAAGAAAATCAGAAAAACCCTAAAAAGCTTTGGACGGCCATAAAACATATTTGTGGAACCGAATCTCGTAAAAACTCTTCTTCACACCTTATTGCTTCCAGTATCTCTCCAACTTCAGCACTTGACAACTGCAACCGACACTTCGTCTCTGTTGGAGAAAAACACGCAGCCAATATATTAGACAAACTCTCTACCACTCACCTCTCATTAATCGAATCGAACGTAACTCCGAGCTCTATCCCACAATCTTTCTATTTGCATCCGACCGACGAAGAAGAAGTGTCCAACATAATACGCAATTTGAAAATAGACAGCGCCCCTGGACCAGACCAACTAAATGTTCCATTACTCATAAATTCGCGTGAAAGTATAACCAAGCCACTAGTGCACATCTTTAATTTAAGTCTGGAAACAGGTGTATTTCCTGACTGCTGGAAAACTGCTGCAGTGTCCCCAATTTACAAAAGTGGTCCCAAAGAAAAACCTGAAAATTACAGACCTATTGCCCTGTTGAGTATTGTCTCTAAAATTTTGGAAAAAATTGTTAACAAAAGACTGGTGAATTTTGTAGAGAAGCACAACCTCGTCTCAGATAGGCAGTTCGGATTTCGTCAGGGAAGATCCACCGAAGACGCGGTCTCACTTTTGACAAATCAAGTTGCTCACCACATAGAAAATGGAGAACGCTGTGTCGGTGTCTTTCTTGATTTGGCAAAAGCCTTCGACACGGTGTCACCAGGACTGCTTCTGAAGAAACTCGAGGCGATAGGTATAAGAGGAACACCTCTAGAATGGTTCCGAAGCTACTTAACATCGCGGTACCAATATTGTAAAGTTGGCACACACCAAAGCAAGTTACTCCCTATAGCGTTCGGCGTTCCGCAGGGCAGTACCCTTGGCCCAACATTATTTACGCTATACATTAATGGCGTAGTAAATCTCCCGCTTAGAAACGCTACAGTGATAGCCTATGCTGACGACACAGCCATCGTCTTCCATGATACGTCATGGGACCGAGTGTACCAACTGGCGGAACAAGGTCTCTCCCAGATAGCGCAATCACTAAACACTAACCTACTGACACTAAACACCAGCAAAAGCAAATATATTGCATTCTCCAAAACTATCTCCTCCAATGCCTCCCAAACTATGTCCCTGAAAATACACACCTGCCAACAGCAACACAACACTGTCTCACACCTGCCACACCAACACTGCGCGTGCACAGCCCTAGAACGCACCGACACGATTAAATACCTCGGAATTACGATCGACAGCAATTTAACATACAAAGCCCATATTAACGTCCTCTCCTCCAGAGTACGAAAACTAATACACGTCCTAAAAAAACTCCGCGACTGTACCCCACTCGACATTCTACGAATGGTTTACACTGCACTATGTCAGTCAGTCATACAGTACTGCATCCGGATTTGGGGACGCGCTGGCAAGAGCACTTTTATAACGCTAGAGAGAGCGCAACGGGCACTAATCAAGGTTGCACTAAAAAAGCCCTACAGATTCCCCACAGACCTTATCTACCATGACTTTCAAGTACTCAGGGTACGACAAATATACATACTCCAAGCAACACTCAAATACCACGCAATGGTAAAAAAACGGCCCGACTATGAAGACATAATAAACAAACGCGTCTTTAGAGTACCTATACCAAATGCTAAATCCGAACTAGCTAGACGCTGTACCTATTTCTCACTACCCAACACTTATAATAAAGTTTGGAAAATCTGCAACCTAAAAGAGTGCTCAACTACAACCTGTAAGAAAACCCTAACTTCGGCACTGTTAAAATTATCATACGAAGACACCGAAGCCTTGATATAGCACCCACACAAACATACATATACACACATACACACACACACACGCTCACATACCCACACACACTCGCTCACTTACACAATAACAATCAAGCCCAACATCAACCTTTAAATGTAACATTTGTGTTAACTCTACGAATTCTTTATTCTATTGTCGCCCTTCTTATTTTAAGACTACTTTTTAATTATTTTTTCTTTCGTATTGTTATATTATGTCACAACATTGTCAAACTATTATGTACCTAACTGAAAAAATTTGCACTCCAGCAGAGCCACAAGATACAAGCTGACGCTTAGTTTGTGGCTCACCAAAAATTGACACATTGTAAGTTTACTTTTTGATAAATAAAATTTATTATTATTATTATTATTATTATTATAACAACACCTTTTCATTTTCTCAAAAAGTTCTCACCTGGAACGAAGCCTCGGTCCTTTGAATGCAAGTCTCCATCATGTCACACGCCATCAGCTTGAGCCTCTGTTCCAGATGCGACCGAAACTCGGGCTCCGGCCAGTGGAGGTCCCTGATGAAGCACTGCAGCGCGTCCAGCTTCCAGAACAGCTCCTCGCTTGTGGAGCAGCCGTTACTATGGAGATGAAAGAATGTTTTATGTGTTTTCGTCATGGGAAATATCAATGCGTCTTATGAATTTTATAGCCATTTAAGGGATGTTCAACTACCATGGTGCGTATGAGATAAGTTTTTTTCTGCAGAAATTATTTTTTTAAGAACGAAATAGACATGTTCATGGTCAGGCTAAATGGGTTGACTTTTGACTATGAAATGCTCAGAATTTTGAATAATTATGACATGGCAATGATAAAAATCCCCAACTGAATTTTTTTTACTAGAGGAGTGTAAGGCTGCTAAATGGCGATGGCTTAAAATTTTGAAATGATCAACTTACGTTATTAAAATTAATACAATAATATGAAATCGTTTTCTTACCCCTTTATCTCCCACCTTTCCTTCTCGAAACCTTTGTGTAGCGACTGCGCAATTGAGGACTCCATCAAGTCCACATAGCGCACAACAAGAGGAGCAAATGTATCACGAAGATGCTCATGAAACCTGCCTCCCTTTAGATTTTCTGGCGATGATACAAAAGGAGCTTTACGGAAAATAGAAATGATTATTGTGGAAGTCAGTAATTTAAAAACTCCAAATTCAATATTTTGAATTAATAATAACAAACATATTTCTAACATTTATTACGGTTAGCAATAAGAACACAACACTTAAAGTCACATACAGGCATCGCAAGACACGTACCGTGAATGGTATGCCACATATGCTTCAGGCTACGAACCGATACATATGAAAACTGATGCTCCGAATGAACACCCCATTCTTACAGCATGAGACATAAGTAGTAAACCATCCGCAGCAGTTGCTTCACAAACTCCGTACGTGGCTTAGAAAAGTGAAGAAATTAGAGTTACAAGAGAGTCGCCGTTAGACGACAAAAGTTTCGAAAGATTGGATTTGGACAGGTGCCGATCCGATTTTTTCGAACTCACCATCCGCCCTGAGGTAGTCGTTCAGGATCTGGAAGAGGGGGAAGGAATCCCAGGTATCCGGCGGTTGTTCGGCCAGCACTCTGTCCATATCTACTCCGAACAATGCCCAGAAGATCTCCGCATGTTCCACCAGCAGTTCGGAAAACCATGCGAAAGCCTGTGTACAGATGTAAGATATATTTTTAAATGTAGAACGCAAAAGGTTTCTGAAAGTTTCGAAATACATTTTATTTAAATATTTATTTGAAACAAAGTTTTCTTTAGTTAATTCCTTCGCATACATGGATGACTTTACCATTGGCAATTTCAGAAGAGAGTATTTTTAACTGTTTGGATTAAAAAGGTTTCTTAATTTATATATAATTAAAACATGTATAGTTTATATTTTAAAACATGGACTTGACTTATTAATTAGGCAACCACGTGGTGCAAAAATCAAAATGCGCATACCTTAACAAATGTTATAGCATGCCTTTGCAAAATAAGGTTCATTTTTTAACAAAATTGCGAAGCTAACCGTATACCTACGACTAGTATAACTTATAATTAGTTTTAATAAAAACTAGGGATGGAATCAAAACATTTGCAAGAACTATCGACAAATATTTTGATGTACTAAATAATATAGATAAAAAGGACAACATGCAAGAATCAACACAAAGTAGTGATAGAACAAGTCTACGTCACACACTAGAAGCTGGACAGAAGAGAGAACTGATACTAGTAGAGTATATCATGATATGTACAATGCCTAACTTTACTGAAGATCTAAGTGTTTACTGTAATGGACAACTTAAGTCAAAAGGTTTAAAAGAAAATGGCCATAATAAAGAACTACAATTATAATTGTAAATTCCTTTTGCATATTTAAGATACTTTAACAGAGAATGTATCGCAGTCTTTAAGAACATTTTCAATTCAACCACAAAACCAAGCAAATTTTAAGCATAGAAATTGAATAAATAATAAATAAAATATAGCGCACTACAGGAAAAAGTTTTTGTAATGTGCTCAATGTGTCGTTTGTCCTAAATTTTTATGTAGAAGCATTTGTTCCCGTAACTAATGTATGTTTCGTGAATCGGTAGTCGGAGTAGACTGTAGAAAAAATATACAAAATTCACTTTTCATTGCAGACAAGAACGACTAAAAACCCGGCCAATTGGTCTTGATAAAAAATCTAAGGAAACAGTTTTGATTTGGGCCTATAATGAAAAGTTTGATCTCAGTCAATCAAATCTTCTAAATCATTCGTATCATGCTTTCGACTATTGAAGTAACATTAAAGCATTTGCCAAAGCGAGTTAAACTATCGTTTATCGAGTCTACTCCTTTTATATTGTGATCAAACCAATCAACGTGAAGTATGACCAAGATCGAGTGAACAAACGATTGACAAGTGATTCGTTCAGCCGAGCAACAAATCAAATTCATGAGTAGTTACATTTTGTTGACCGCTAGAGTCCGGTTTTGTGTTATAAACCTGCGGAGAAATAAAATATAAGATAGAAGTGGATAATAAAAGACATGGTTTTATACTTAGCGTACATCAAATGTCGAAAAGTGAACTTATATAACATTCACTTCACGACTAAGCGACATAAATACATAATGTAGGAAAACATAAATACTTTTCAGTAACTAATAAAGTACACGATGAAGCTAACATAGAGAATATTGATAATCATAATATTGCAACAAACGCTGAGGAAACATCGTGTACCGTTGATTGAAATGAAAATATTGAATTTTCTTTTCAACCTCAAATAAAATAATAATACTGCCTGACATTCCCCACACTAATAGCGACAGGAGAATAGGATGCTATCCAGTTAACATTTAGGCATTGGTAAAACATTTTAATATACACATCAAGTTAACAATTCAAATAGTCTTCTAACAGAGAAAAAAGAAGGTCGATATTTCTTTGACAAAGAAGCCACAGCTCACATTGAGGATAATATAGCCGCAGTATTAAAAAGTCTTACCAAAACAGAAAACCACGACATTCAGGATAGACACAAACATATTTAGGCAAACATTAACGAGCATTACTTTGATATTACTTATCCACTTGACAAACTCCATCATTAAATCCTTCCTAAATATCAAAGTTACGCTCATGAACTTGCTAGTTTTTGAGAATGGAAATATTTGATTTATCTACATTACCTCTGCGTAATGTTCTTCGTTCTGTTGTAGAAGATCGACGCATAGCTCTGCTAAGTGAATGAGATCTTCCAGTTTTTTTGCCGGTGTGACCATTGTTTCACCTCTTAGGTCCTCTGCAAGGAAAATGTTATTGTTAGCTTGAAGTACGTACTGTGAGTTAAAAGCGTCATTAATCAGTACAGAAGAAACACATATTGTTCGTGTTTTTCTTATGGTCTTATAAAATTTACCTTCGATATTAGCCTTCTGACTAAGCTGTGTGTAGTTCAACAAGGCCGCGTTCTCCAAGCTCGTTTGTATCATTGCTCTTACTTCTTCAGGTGCTACTGGCGTCACCACATCCTTCATCAATACTCGTTCCAGTAACGATAATGTGGCCTGGAAGAAAATTTATATTTTGTACTTGCTGGTTTAATACTTTTCGTCACTCAATTTGAATAAAGCTTCTGTTGTATTCTCCATTTCTTTTTGTTTAATAAATCATTGAAGTCCTTTATAATTGTGTCTAATTTTGTTATAATTTATAATTATAATTTTATACTAATACCTAATAACTGATAGATCTGTACATTTTGAATCTCAAATTTTACTTTTCGCCACGTTAAAAAGAAGATAATATTCCTCATCATGTTATTCCGAAACCAACCCACCTTTAGCGCTCCCTCTGGCCGTCCAAACGGGAACGCATATCTGAAGTTCGTGATCTGATGCTGTAGTAACGCCTTCAACCGTTCCTTTATCTCTGCGAACTTCTCTTTCTCTTGCACGGTGATGCTGCCTACCCCGTCTGGCCTGCCAGTCAACGTCGCTGTACTGTGAACCACTTCCGGCGTAGGGCTTACTCTAGTTGGGCACAAGCGGGATATAGGGTAGGCTGTGAAATCAGCAGCTTAACTACTAACTAATGTCTAAATATATATAAATGACTCTAGTTTTAAAATTAAGGGAGAGTGTGAATTTTGTTTTGTTACGTCTCTGCCTTGTTTCATGGGTTTCCATTTGTTTCTGGTTAGATAACTTTCCGATTTTACTGTTTGAATTGTCGAGGGAGAGTGTGCTTTGTCTTTATTATTAGATACTTCTCTGCCTTCTCTATTTTGTTAAATTATCTAAAGTTCATCTGGTTTTACTGTATCTCTTTCTTCTAAAACTTTATTGGTATTTTTTGTTTCATTGCAATTAGAAATATTTAATACTTTTTTAATATAGAATCTTTGGATAGATTCATTTCCATGACTCAATGGGCTACAGATTTATTTACTCCTCGATTAATTTCTTCAATTTAATGAAAATCTTTTCGTATGTTTGATTTTATAATAAAGGCTCTTTCATAGAATAAATATAATATTTTCAATCCATGCATTTTGCTATATTTACCATTCAATTAAAAATCACAAATTATTCGCTTCTCATTGATTTTTTAATCCACCAACCCATAGCGAGCCTTCGTCGTGAATTACGGCCGATTCTCCCACAGGGAGAAGGCCTGAGTACCAGTAGTGGGAACTTTATTCTGATTATGAAATATTCTTCGAACTGCTGACTCCAAAAGCCCGAAATAGATACATTAGTAAGGAGAAGCAGGCATAGTTAGTAAGCACACTTAGTACAGTTGCATAAGTCAGTTAGTATAGGTAAGTTCTAATAGTTGGAAGCAACATCACACTCATGTGAGGCATAGGTTGGGTAGGTCGTGGTTCTTTACTAGTTTTGGTTTGTGAAGCTGTTTTTGACCTTATCGTTTGGTAATAATTGAGTTTGTTCTTCAATAGCAAGAAATATCTCCAGAAGATTTCTATGTTCTATGTTGAAATCATTTTGATATTTAACTGAACTAGTTAAATCTTGTCAAGCAGAGTTTTGATAACATCTGCTTCAATTGCTGCATATGTTTTTTCAACAATTGCTTGTAAAGTAGAATTAGGGACAGTTCTATACATATGTCGTCAAATACAGCTCCTTTTTCTATCCATTGATCACGACTAACATTCACATTCATTTGCGGACCTAGTACATCGCCTTGTGGGACACCAAATCTAACACATTTACCATTCAATACCAACCTGTTATTATTATTTACAAGATTAACTACAAATGCAAATTCTTTGATACATTTTTACATAAATCCAAATATGACTTGATCAGACTTTGGTTTCATTGTGTACTGGTCTGATCTGGACACAGGCCTCTTTCACACTCCTACAGCACTATAATTTGGACAAAGAAGCTAATATTTCTAACGGTTTATTCTTCTTCAAAATATGAATTAATTCATCATTCATTTTATTTACACTACTGCCAATTTCATATTTTTATTTTTATTTTTATTAAAATTCGGCCTTTCTGATTTCCGTCATCATCTACAGTTCATTCATAATTATTTTCCTCTGTTGACAGGAACCTTAATTACATCGAGAATTAAGTGATTTGACTCACTGTGATTTGACAAATTAATGTCACTGTCAAAATATCAGAGGTAGTAATATGATTGTGATGGAACTGTATCAACTTTAACAAAGACCGATATAAGAATTTAAAAAATACAAAACTCTAGCTATCCACCTACCTGTTACCATGAACATGGCTGGCACAGAACGCGAAGGAATAATGCATGAGGGTAGGGTCCACCGTCTGTGACCCACTTTCGGCCACGTCTAGGAGGTCTGACAGGTAGCAGAGGTGGCGGAAACAACCTCGTACCCCGTATCTTGCGCAGTACTCATCTAAGACGAATACTTGGCCAGGGGAGAACCAACCCTGGAATGGAGAAAGGCAGTATAAAGAGATGTGTAATAAAAAAAATATATAAATCTGCGTATAGTTCAACTTTTGGGATCTCCTAACAAATACTGGGTTTTTAGACTTATATTATGTCCCGAGAGTTTTGATAATATTTTGAGGATTTCAGACGTTAACTTCAAAACTTAAGTTGACAAATCAATAAGATTTATCAAAAGCTTTTCATCTAAAACTGTCATGTTTGGATCAATAAAAGTAAATGAATTAAATATTTACCAAGGAACAATACGGGTCTTGTAAACGATACTTCAACGTTAGAGACTGCAGCACACAGAAAAGTTGATGATGGTCATACTGACACGGATCTGCTTGAATATAATCTTCCATGCCGTGTTTACGAGCTTTGTCAGCATCTGAAGAAGAGAAGTATGGTATCAAATGAAAGGACGGAGACAAAGTAATGTAAGGATTATTTTAATATGACTTGACTCCTATAATTTGCTAAGAAAAATAATCTAGGTATTTACATTTTTACGACACTTGTTCTTTTCCGAACAAGTTCTGTTTCGAAATAAGCGTGATGCTTTTGATATTCATACGAAACTCCTACTTTACTTGGCAAAATAAAATTAAAATTACTTTTTTAATCTTTCCTTGCGGACACGCTTGAGCTAATTTTGAGATAAGTGAAAGCTTTAATTTGTAGAATATTATAAAGATAAAGAGTTTGTTTTTTTGTTAAACGCAATATTCTCAGGAATTTCTGGTTCGAATTGAAAAATTATTTGTGTTGGATCGTCCATTCGTCGAGGATGGCTATAGGGTATACAACATCACGCTTTGACCAATAGTAGCCGAGTAATGGAGACCGGAGATGAGACCACGGGGAACAACTAGTTTGTAGAATAAAATCTACTCGTAGATAAAGTATATGGATTGGCAAAAGAGGCTTTTCCATAGATATTGTCACGGCCTGTGACCACCGAATTTGCTAATTAGTATAATTAGTAATGATATACCATGACATTGACGTCAAACATGGAACAGGAGTGTGATAGACAAATTCTGATAAGATAAGGGACCAATATAATAATTTAGTAGATACTACTGCTACAGATAGTGCCAATAAAAGTATTCTCGTTAATATATAAGAGTAATAAATAACAGACAGGATTCTGAGTGCTAATATATCAGCAACGGATGGAATTTACCATAGAATATTGTATTGTTTTATATTCATCATCTAATGAATCATAAGGAAAATTTGTCAATTTTCCTTTGTTATTTGGCCAATGCTATAACTAAGTTATGTGTATGACATATCTAAACTATGGTTATACAAACATAAACAAAAAAGATCAACAATATTCCTAATACAGTGACCCCCTTTTTCAGAAATGGTTGTTATTTTTAGAATAGGAATCGATGGAGCTGTACTCGTATTCAGAGAATTGACAGCCTGGTAGAGGCTTATATCCAGCAGTGAACTGCGAAAGGCTGAGTTGATTGATTGAATTATCTACTACTATCACTGTATCTACTTCTCTTATTCTGGAATTATCATCTACATCGACTTCATCAACATCATCTTTTACTTCTATCAACTCACCTCCCATAATCTTATGATGCGTGTCTGACGTGGTTGGTGGCGTGGGTTTATGACTCTGTCCAGTTGCTCTGTATAGTGCCATTACCCATAAATGGCATTCATTCTCATCTGTTACCCCCATAAGAACTGACTCGCCGTCTCTAACAGCGTTCATGAAGTATTTAGCACCCTCCAATTCTGCAAAGAGATTTACGGTAGTGGTTTCATAGATTTTTCAGCCATTGAAGATATTGTAGAGATTTTGAAAGAGTGTAGGTACAGTGTAATATTTATTAAGACAAAATAGTTAAGACAAAAATATTTAATTTTAGTTTTTAAGTGTACTTGGGCGTCAAAACCTTGCATATAAGGCAACATTTAAATGTACCTAGTTCTCTAAGTTTTTTTTTAAATTTTAATCTGCGTTGAGTATACCTGGGAATTGAACCCATACTTATTGACCATTTAGTTTAAAGCTCTCAAAAAGAAAATAATTTTCGATTCGAGACAGTACAGTCAACCGCACATCAGTAGTAATACTTGATTTATTAAAATCATCTTTATATCAATTTGGTGTCGTAAATTGTTATTTATTATGGATGGGCGGTTGACTGTACAAAAGATATTTGAAAAAAAGATAGAGAAGGAAAATTATAAATATAAAAGAATAATAATCACAAAAATGTTCATTACCTATTTGTTTCTTGTTTGCCTTACCTTGTCCGACGATGAGCTGAGCTGTAAAACAAAACGACGTTTTAGTAAAATCACTATATCTGTTCTTAGCAACAAACAAAAGAGTCAAAATACTTATAAATTCAAAAGTAAATTGTAAATGCAAAGGTTAATTGAAGACAGCAATGAACACAATAAACTCTCTAAACTTATTTTTAAATTTAGATAAATTAAGGGAGGACATGTTTTAGGAAATTGAAAATTTTAAAGAATGAGTACTGTACCGCTTGCTAGCTCGATATAGTCGACTGTGAACCCATCTAACTGCATCATTTCAGCAGGTTCAGACTTTTTGTCTTTATACGAACATAAGGCAAAGGTATACTGGCTGACTTGTACGAGCACCATATATCTACGTTTCCATTTACGCCATACATTCTTTCCGATTACATGAAGGTAGCTGAAAAAGAGAGAAATAATGTTAGATAGAGAACATAATCATGAAATAAGTAGGCAGTTTCCGCGCTTAAACATGACGTGTTTACGTCAAATATACGAAATTAAACCGTAGTATAATTACTTTTAAACCCTTGAAAGGCATTCGACCTTGTAACTGATGAAACTTTTATGAAACACTTGAAAGTTTTCTGAGAAAAGATAAATTATTATGAACTGTATTAAAATGCTACAAGATATTTGTGCGATGTTATAAAAGGAATAAAATTACATCGTGTTCAACTTATAACCGATAAAGTTAGTTACGGTGTACCACAAGGCCACCAACTTGGTCTAGATCTGTTGCGCAACAAAATTTAATATTGCAACTCGAAATAAAATGATTGAAAAGGTTTGTCTTTATAACAGTGTGTACTTACCCACAATGCTTCATATTAAGAGGCTTATCCATTCTGCAGGCAATTTTGATTCTTAAGTCTTGATCTGGTAAATTCTTAGGTACTGTCATTCGATGCCATTCAGGTACCTGTAAATATCAAAGCAATGGTTAATACTCCAATTTAGTAACATGCTTGATGGTACAATTTGACTTTGAATTGTTTTCCACAAATATTTTGTTATAAATCCTAAATACTTCAAGGCAAGATTTCACAAGGCTCAAGAAAGTTTTGATTAATGTGTCTATTTTGCAGTTGGTATTATCAGCTATGAGTTTCATTTTCTTCACGAGGCTCAGTAAACAGAGGTCATACTAATATTCCAACAGGTGACAGACAGAAATCAATGCATTTATTCAGATGTATACTCACTTTACTAGATAAAGGTGTCGGCCTAAGAACAACTTTGCCGAGTTCCTTGTCTTCAAGAGCCAGCACCCCTGGATTCTCAGTATACAGCTTCACCTTGACGGCAGGCAGCGGCTGTGTCGTACTGAAGTCACCTTGTGTATCCCACCTGATGGTGATAAATTTATGAAGAAGAATTCTCAGCAAAGAAAAATAATGTCTTTCTCTGATAGAAAACTAAAGAATTGTTGTGATTCTTATTCGTTACATCGTTGCAATAAAGTCACAGTGCTAGTGTATTCTAATGTAAAGTAATTTCGTCATGTTATTTTACAGGTTCAAACAGTAATTATGTACAATTAGAAATTGTTCTATTAAAATTAATATTTTATTAGACACTTTTCAATAACAGTGTCTTTGCTACACTTATTATAATGTTACAAATGATAGAATCGTTAATCCGGTGAACACAGGTACGATAATCCCTCTAAGGCTAAGCAAAATAAGGTTTTCGCCCTATTCTAAATTGAATCTTAAGTCAATGTGTCATGGCTACTTACATAGGTTTAGAGGCTTCCGCTTGGTCAGTCTGGAGTTTGTCTCCGCCTTCAACTTCCATGGTGCAATAAACTATTCTATTTGGTGCTAAAGACTTGAGACCTTTCACCTCCATTACAACCACCTAGAATATGTTTAATGTGATGATAAAATTATGAGACAAATGTTACCCTGAAAATGACCCCCCTTTAAATCAAATATTATAATTATTTATGTGTGCTACTACAAAAACAAAACCTTTACTGTCATGAGCGATATACAGTGAGTATCTCTTTGACTAACAAAGAATAAGAAATTAAACTGATAGTGACATAAATATTTCTTCACCAAATCCAACGAGCTTTTTAAATGTGACGA
Organism: Agrotis clavis; assembly: GCA_954870645.1. NCBI lineage: Eukaryota > Metazoa > Arthropoda > Insecta > Lepidoptera > Noctuidae > Agrotis > Agrotis clavis. The sequence continues at coordinate 3,870,511 of OX940943.1, forward strand.
TTAATTAATGAGACATTAATTTAACTTTAGCATTTTCAGCAGTTCCAAATGTTACCTCTATTTGGAATGTTAGCACTACATCCATTTTCGTGAGCTGTGTGTCCACGTCGCCACCATCAGCCTCACCCGTCAACTTGTTGGCAAGCGAGCCTTGCGATCTGAAACACAGCTGCTTACTCAACCTTGGACTCGGATCCGGCCCAGCGTTTGATCTAATCACCATTAAGCAACCAATTCAAAATACCACCACCAAGAAGTTCCACCAAGAAAACATTTAACCCACACAATTTATTTACAAACATTAAGATGTTAGTAATATTATTGACGAATTACATGAACCACAAGTTAGGAATGATAAATTCACAGTTATTAAGGAAAGGGAAGCGATCATTGAGGACATTCACAAGCCCGTGGGAATGATTGGTGGCATACAATATGAACCCATCACCGATACCAAGAATGATTAAGCATACAAAAGGGTAACATTACAAATACGTCGGGACACATTATCTAAATCTAAGGTACTGTTATAAAATGGCATTTAGGTTTGTAATGTGTAAAGCGAATTTGATGTATCAGTTAGAAGAGACTCCAGTTTGCAAGCCAAGAAAAGAGGTCAAGAAAATAAAACTAGATTTGAAGAAATAAATCCGATAGTGCACTTTCGTGTTGACTCAATTCCACTCGATTTAACTTTGACGGGTTAAGTTTCTCGAACTATAATATTAAATAAAATGGAACCGGTCGAAATGAAAATACCAGATCTACGGCTTTGAACTGGAGACTCGTAACAGGCGAAATGAAATGTAGTATATAAATGTGTAAATTAGAAGCAAAGCCCTATCGAAGCTTGAAGCGTAGTTTTAGTACAATATTAGTAGAAAATATAGGTACAAATAAGAAAAAATAAAAAGAGAAAATGTGGAACAAAAGTTAAAGCAGTGGGATATATTGAAAAGCTTACGAGTCTAGTTTGATTTACATCTGGGGTATTGTATCTACGTTCCAAATAATAAGCTGACGCTTAGGTGTTACTGTAGCTATTTAGACTAGAATTATTAAATCTTTATCTACGTTTTTATTAACTATAAGCTTATTAAAGTCTTCTGGCGGTGTTGTGGAAGCTTTAATATGTCCATTGTTGTCATTGACATTAAGTTTAATAACTTCTTTTACTGGACCACGGGTTTTGTCATCTAGATTGTTAATATCAGTGGAAAGCTCTACTCTAGGATACTTGTACTTAGCTACTGTGGTCATCAAGACAACATTAGGATTGCAAACTGTATCATTCATGTAGGGAATGTGTTGGGGTCCTGCTACACAAGACACGTGCTTAAAATTATCAATTCTGTACTCATTACTTGTACTTCCTTTAATATGACCGTCCGGTTATGTGCCAGGGACAGAAAAAAACCAAATAGAAATCAACAAGTAGAAACAATGAATGTCTGGATGAACGTCTAAAGACTGAGAGAGATAGAACGATCGATCAATCCAACGATTTGATGTTTGAATCGTAGATGCAAAAGTAACAAAGTCATTTTTATGTCGCATGATAATTTTCTTACTTTTTGCATGTTAAATGGAGTTCGGTACTCGGTTTAAGATTTTAGAAGAATGTAGTACAAACATTTTTAAGTAAGTATTACAAAACTTTGTTCAAACATCAAGACTATACTAAAGGGTTTGAAAATAGTGACATTGTTAGACATGATAGAAAGTAAACGTTGCATCCAGATGAGTTTGTCAGTGAGGAAGATGAATCATAACATCACAGTATTAACACAGTTTTTTAGTTAGTTTTACAGAATGTTAATTCACATACAGATAAAGTTTCCAATACATTTTTGTTTTTTTTTTTCACCTTGATAGTCGGGCCTCTGAGATACTTATAGTTACTCTTTCGCTAGTTTGAATTTTTCATGAAATAAGAGGCAAGCCCTATTGTAATCAACCGGGCATTCCAGTTTCCGACAATTCATTGCGTAGGTATACTTTACAAAAATGTACGTAGAACTTTAATATTTTTTTAACATTGTTCTTCGTACACATCAAAATTCAGTAATCTAATCCATTAGATAAAGTAATTTTGAAAACATCACGTTTTCTGATACTGATTTGGGAAGTGTACGTCGAAATTTTTTATAAACAGACACATGTACTAAATACACACATATCATATCAATGCAAAGAAAATACTTTACAAACAGGTAAATGCAAATATTGAAAATTATGGACAACAATTAGTTTTATGTTACAAACTTATAGTATCCTTGAATATGGACCCGATATAGGTATAAAAGAGTAGACCCAATAAGTATTTTCCTTGCATTTCAACGACACGAGCATGAATTCCATAGAACAATATGGAGTTACATAAAAATATCCAAATTATATTCCAATATTCAACAACCATTCAATACTGATTGACCATTGATTAATAATGACACCTGATATTATAATGAGACTAGATTGAAAGAAAGAAAAGATAATAAGATGAAAGAAATAGTGAGTAAAGATACACAAACTTCTGGATTTGATACAAAGTTCGAATTTAATTTTGTTATTAACAATGGTCAACCAACAGCATACATTGACCACATCCAATACAGCATTGAAATTTTAACAGACATTGATTCATGAGGCATGAACAATTGAACATTCATACTAATTAATTTTGTTTTATTCACAGTAGAATGCATTTGCAATAATGTGACACAATTATGTGATAGGAAAGGACTAGTAGAAGTAGCAATGCTTCAGAATATCCTGCACTTTAAGAATGCTACAGATGCTTTAAATACTATACCCACATACAGAGACGAAGAAGGTGGCACGATGATACATATTATAAATATGTAATAATTTAAGTGTAAGTAAGACATTGACAACCTCTTCATATTATTGCAAATGCATTCATTATAATTAAAGCAATAGTATTAACCACCTTTTCACACAGTATTTTTCTTTGAAAGTGTGGAAAGGATCTTAAAATATTTCATATCGTTCTTTATCTTTTTGCATTCATAATAATTATAACACTGACCTGTGATTATACCGCTTGATTTTATGTAGGCCATATTTGGAGTCAGCTCCGCCCTTGGATACGGGCAGGGACTCCAAGTTGGCCATCAGAAGGTTGATGGAGGACTTCAGTTCTTCGATGTATAGCGACTCCATCTCTTTCAACACGAACTTTGGCATCAACTTGCGGTTCTACAATAACAAGGTCATTAGTTTCAACATTTATGTCTTGCAAATTAGTTATTTTATGTTTTGTGTCATTTGCTTTATTTATTTCTGGTGTAATGTTTTTTTTTGCATTATTGTTTTTATATTAATTATTACCTTTTCCATTTCGTTAACCTTCTGCATTCTTCCGTCTAACTCTCTTCTTATAGCTGCCGCTTGTTCGTCGGCAGAATCCAACTGTAAACACAGCCAAATATATCCAAACCCATCATCAGGTAAACGTTTAATTAAGCTGTATCCTACTTAAGTATCAACCACATTGATAAAATTTTCAAATATTGAGCAAAAACCTTTTCCCACTAAGGACCAATTCAATTAACCATTCGAGGTCGATGAGTTTAATTTTAATGATTTCAAAGGTAAACACGAGAGCTTTGATGTGAATTACGGATGGCTTTAAAAGAATACTAATTTGACAGCTCGAGGGGGACACAGGACGAATACTCTCAAATATCATGGCTTTGAACATGTCTAAATTTTGATGGAGGCAAAGCGTTCATATTTTTGTTATTAAAATCGGACAAGCCTTTGTGAGAGCTCAAACGTTATGTTGTTGACACTTTTTACAGTGAGATGTTACATCAAACAAAAATTTTGAAAATATGTTTGTGTGTGTCATGCTCTGCTTTGATATGATAATAATAGTATTACAATTTTATTTCAAAGCGAACTCAAAGACAATAATTTTGATGACTCGAATAAAAAGACACATGAAATAAAAAAAGTTAAAAAGCTAAGTTTAACTCGATGTTGATGAAATAGTGGAATCCCGTCTAGAGGACTAGAAAGCGCTTTGTAATAATCATCACCATTTCAGCCCGGAATCATGAACTGCAGATCCTATGCATTTCCCTTCTTGTTCATTATAATATATTCTCAGTTTTGTGCGTCCGTCTCTCATCCAGGTGTTTCATTAGACTTTGACGATATTGTCAACCCAATCTGCATTTAGATAGCCCTAGTTTCTTTGGTCTGATTTTGGGATCTTTCAGATAAAACTCGGAAAAAAGGAAAGCATTATAAAGGGATGGCTGTAAAAATACTTACAAGAAGAGCATTGAACAACAACTGATGTTCAAACTTCTTGACTCCAAGGATTTGCTGGAACATGTCGTAGAGCTGTTCTTTGCTGAGAATGCACTCAGCGTTCAGGCTCTGTTGCTGCGCCCGAGACGGTCGCTTGGACTCGTCGTCTCCGGGTATGCCTGAAGATGTACTGGTTCTTACGATACGGGATTGTAGTTGGTGATAACGGGAGACGTTCACGTAGTTTAAAACAGGATATATTAATGGAGTGGCTATACCAGAATGTTTCACTGGGTGCCACTCTTTAAATCGAATTTTTAGTGTGGAATTGCTAATTTGTAGATCGTGTTTAAACATTGAAAATTCTTATACAGATAATAATCCTTTTTCGACTTTATAAATGGTCTAAAGTCAAAGACAAATTATTTGATTGCCTTTGACTATTAGAATTGTCACTTATACCCGTCTTACATATAATTTATTATTAAATGCTGCTCTTCCAACAAACCATTAAATACAGTGAGTGTTTGTAACACGGAAAGCCAAGTGATTTGGACACATCAAATCATGCAGTGCACTTATTAGAAAACTCACCTCAAAAATCCTTAAACCTCTATGTAATGAAATGTAAAATTTACTTAAATATGAAGTCTTATAGAACCGAGTGTTGCTGTAAAATTTAAAAGTGAAAAAACTGCAAATGATAGAATCTTAAAGAATAAAATAATTTTGATGTAAAATATTTTGTGGTAAATATTAAATTATTAGTGACGAAATATTTAAAAAAAATCTGCAAAACGTGTTGTAAATAACAACAATAACGGTGGGTGTGATACACAATATTTTAACTCACGGTATAATAGAAACAATTAACAACTTAACTGACAAATACATAGAAGTGAATTTCGAAAACCATCTCATTAGTTTTATAATTATAAAAAATGTTTTCGATTAAGAATACTAAAGTCAAGCAACGGCACAAGACGTAAGCGAAAATATGGAAAAAAAAAGGAAGGAATCAAATGAAAATCTTCGTCGAGTGATACCTGTTATTCCTGTTCAGGATGTGTGAGAGAGACATGTCGTGAGAGAAAGGGAAAGAAACACAGACAGTGAGACAGACACAGGCACACACATTTTCAGGTACATTTAGTTTTAGGACCGGTGTTTCGCAAACTCAAAAATTTTTACTCAATTTACGAGTTTGGTAAGCACACCTTTGGTCGGTTGTTTCATGGTTATGTCTGCATTACATTAAACTTTTAATTTGACACTTAAGGAACATTACAAAGGTGTACTTACAGCGGTTGTAAGACATTTACATTCTACAGTACCTATACTAAAGGTTGCATCAATATTATTATAGCGAAGTTTGCTGATTGCTTATTACAATCAAAGAACTACTTTATTTAATTTTGTAGACGATGATGATTTGGAAATAGAAGAGTGTATCGAAAATAAAATAAGGAGTACAACTAGCAAACTTCTTTAAACTGTAACATTTTGCTTTCATAATTATAAAAGGTATCAAAGAGAATTTTATGTAGGTACACATAATGTTATCAGTTTCACAAAATGTCACAGTTGCTGAATATGATCCTATATTAGGAATGGTTGATAAAATACATACACGGGATTATGATAACGTAGAGTACAAAAATGGATTTCAGGATAATCTACTTGAAATAGAAAAAAAGTTAACCGTCGTTATTTTTAACGCTAATAATTCAAAACAAAGTCTTTAATAACCTATCAAATCTACAAAATAAACAACAGAAAAAAATCCTGGAATAAGTTAACGCAAAAGTTTTCCGCGATGAAAATAATATTGATAACTATTAAATTGATGTCATTATTAATATTATAATAACTAGGTTGATATAAACACTACCGCACACTGATTATTCTTGTGTCTACAGAGCCAGTAAACCAATCAATTTTGAAAACAACTTTTTCATTCACAAAATTAATAAACAGTTACCCTGAAAATGAATCATATCACCTTCTCTATAAAAGCAGATTACTTGGTAATCTCAAATTCAAAGGTTAACCAGAATCAAATAACTTTTAATAAAAACACCCACATAAATGATAAAAAAATGGATGCGAGAAATTACCAAAATTTAGCGAATTGCCTCACAAATCGTTCTTAGATGGGTTTATAATATTTCCAAGAATACCACCCATTTCTGAATTAATTTATCAATTTCATAATTTTGCTACCATGTTGTTTTGGACATGTCTTGTTATATTTGGAAAATATTTATTCCAAATACGTTTTTCGGCAGAAAGATTAGAATCTTATTATTCAAAATCCATAAATCTACAACCAATTCCAGATCATGTTGATGATCTTAATGACCGGGCTCTTATAGACGCAAGCGCTACACAAACATTCAAAGGCACATTGCAAACATAAGCACATCAATAACTGATGCCTCATACACTGCGACATGCTCCTCATCCTTCTCTCCAAACTTAGCTGCCGTCAACGAAAAGAAATTTCTTCAGAAATCAAAAAAAAATATTAAAACTTCAAGGAATTGAGAGAATTGATAAAGTTATTCTAAGAAATTTTGAAGTTGTTGTAGCATGGAAACTTTTTGTAGGTCATCATGAAATTGAATAAAAACAAATACTTTCGACAAACTGATTTGATTTCTTCTAAATGTGCGTCTAAAGGATCAATTAGAAATCAAATCAATTTTATGAATGGCAGACTTATAAATACGTTCGTGACTCAATTACGTTTCTGTTAGATCTTTATGAGGATACCCTTGCGCGACATTAAAATTTTCCGCCCCTTCGTTTTAAGCCGTAGGAGTACCAATGAGAAGCGTTCTGTTGTTATTTGCATCCGTTTCTTCAATTAAATATCGGATTTCTTGTCGCCTACGTGTTCCATTAAGACAGCCGTTTCCCCTCTTAGAGCAATTGGTACTCTGTTAGCTTCTGTGATTTGTTAGTAGTTTTATACAATTCCTAGAAAATGTTATTTTATTGAAGACTAGCTGACCCGTGCCCACTTCGTTGGGCAGTAAATATCTTTATAATTTATAGCTTATAGCACTCACGGATAGTGTAGCTTTCTACCAGTGAAAGATTTTTTAAAATCGGTTCATTACTTCCCGAGATTACCCCCTACATACAAACTTACAAACAAATTTTACCTCTTTATAATATTAGTATAGATTTACGAAATTATTATATAATTATATTTCGAATTTAAGAAATTTTCACTTTATAAGTGATAATCCAAAGCATTTGATCCAGTTTCATCAAACGAAAAGATAGAAGTTAAGTAGGGAAAAGTAAATGGACGTTTTGAAGAAATTCTTTATCGTTATCGTCAACTTTAGCGAGGTAAAACCTTTGAGAAAAGCGAACTTCCATCGTTGAAACTTGTAGATATCATTTTATCTAATTATTTGATCAATACCGAACGGAATGTTTCCTTGGATGTTTCTTATTTGTAACTTCTTAATTTCAAATATAAAGGAGTCTACCCGTGTATTTTTACAGTCGTCATGCATTTAATTAGGAGGGGTATTAGGTTCGCTCTTCTCAACTATTTCCACCCTTATAGCTTCATCAAGATCGTGAGACTTACCTGTTCCCTTCATGATACAGTCAAACTTTGCCAACCATGATGACAGAACAGTCTCTTTACTTAGTCCATCTATTTCTGGGAGAGACCTGTAAAATATGGATGTTAGGAACTGTCCTGAACGCTGTAAGAAAAATAGATAGAAAAGGTTTCTTTTGAGATCCTAAAAGTGACTTTCACGAAGATATAGAAAAATAATAAACCCCTAACTGATATTTTTCTACAAACAAAATTCTTTTTTAAATATTTGACAGGTCATTTTACAAAAGAGCCACACAACAAGTGAACATAATCTGGCCAGTGTACGCATTTGATGTGACGGTCAATACTTCATTATTTAATCATATTTTATGAAACACTCTTGAAGATGAAAGTCAATGTAAAACCTAATAAAACTTTGGCCAGTCTAGGTATCGAACCCAGAACCCGTCACTAGATTGCTTGCAACCTCGACACAGGCAGTCGATGAATGATAGCATCAACAAGTGAAAATATTAAAAATTCCACCCGCATGCCATGCCTATTGAGACCCATCCTAACATTCCAAACCTGACTCTCTTCTCTATGTTATTTCTGAAGACCTCGCGGAAGTCGTGGTGGGAACAGGCTCCTGACTTCACCATCTGTTCTACTCTTTCTGACTTAAGGAACACGTCGTGATAGGACTGGACTGCATTTTGGAACGCTTCATCTGCTAAGATCTGTGTCTCACCCTTGAGGAAAGCCTGAATGGAGATAAAATGTATTACTTTTCTTGGGAAGACTCAGGTGACATCTTATAATACACATAGAATAGAAGAATAGAATCAATGTAGATCGAAAGAAAGAGCAGTAAATAATGCCAGTGATAGGAAAAAAGAGAAAGAAAATACTAATGTGATAACACAAGTAGCATAGAACAAGGTCAAAAATAAAATGTGGATTTCTCTAGTAGATGATAACGATGAAGAAACATTACTTCGGTTTGGTATAAAGATTCATTTAGATGATATATTATTCGTATGAGACAGATGAAACGGTAAATATTGAACTGTTTTCTTCCAAACAAATATGCTTCACATGTAGTCTACATAAAATGGCTAGAAAAGACATAAAGTCAGTGAATTCATGACCGAATGGATAGGTACAGTACGAAATTCACTACCCTAGGATATTATATCGGAAACGTATAAATCGTAAATCTTTCGGGAGATACTGCGAATATAGCCCGTAGCTTTTGGTATTGTAATGTATATTTACATTATATTTTTGTTTGTTTTCGGAAAATGAACAAAGAAATATTTAGTACCTACAACAATTTTTATCATTTGAAGATTTACGTAAACAGGTCAATTTTTATGGAATAGCTTTCTATGAAAGAATACTAATTTAATTATTAACGTCGAATTGAGTCGTCTCTGATAAGATACTGTGTTCATAATTTAGTAGACTGTGTTTTTTGTTATGTTATTTTGTCTTTTATGTTTTTAATTAAAGAGATTTTTTTTTAACTACATTAGAAGAACTAGTAACAGATTATTTATTATACGTATCTCAAAGTTTCCATTAAAAAAATCAATAGATGACAGTCATATATTTAATCAAAATCGAATTATTCTTACCTGAAACCGAGCCTGAATAGTCTCCAACTGGTGAGGAGTAAGCTTCGTATGTCTTCTGGTCATATCAGTTGGCTGTTTCGCGTTAAAAGGATGAGCAATACATCGAGATACAAAAACATACAGTTGTATACGCTTCTTTTTGTCTTCCTCTAACTTTTCGATCTTTTCCTATGGAGAAAAAAGGCAAAGCAATTTAGGTACTAAAACTGCTGTAAATAAGCGATAAGTTTAATTTGCTACAGCTAAAAAATACATTATCTTGATGAAATTAATCTCTACCATTAAATATTTGTACTCACAATATTTGAGGTTAAGATTAATATCGCTGTTGACCTTAATACTGAAGTTTTTCACTAGTTTGTTCTTGGTAAAATAAAAGTACTATTTTTTATGTACAATGTAACACACTTATTCTCTCCTGTATCGTAGGAGCGAATTAAATTCACAAACACAGTCAAACCCACAATAACTACCTATATACCATACAATTATTGGTAAATGTGGGGATCAAACCCATTATATGCAGCGCAACAGCTAATCTTTCAGCTATTGCGTCAACCAAGCTAAAATTCTAACATACCTGAGGATCCTGGTCTTTGTCAGAATGGCTGGCTCCTGATGGACTTGGTGAAGGTGCGGGTGCTTCCCCAGAACTTGCACTTCCGGTCGACGTCCTGCGCAAGAATGATCTACTCGATCTATAGCATTAAGTCATCAATGTAAGTGAATTTGGTCTTTACACACCGACATGGGTTTAGTATACTTCCTTCTTCTGTGATTCCTATGTATTTATAAAGACATGTGTAGGTAGAATATAGTTAGGTTAGTCAGTGTATATAGACTTATGGTTATGCTTGAAACTACAAACTATATTTGGGGCATTCCGATTTGATGAAACCCCGAAGCCATCTCTATAGCTCTATTAGCTGTAAAACTTTCTACAATCAATTTATTGATTTGATCATTAATTGATATGCTCGTACTGATTTCTAATTTAACTTCTATGTCTAGGGCATATTCTAAAGGTCAAGGAAGAAGGTCAAGGTCAGAATCTACTTCTAGATTAGCATCTAGATATTTCTAGAATGTGTCGTGAATGGATATGGACGTGAGTTATAAGACATTTTTGTGATAGCTTAGATACTTACGCATGAGGTGGTGGGGCTAAGGCAGCAGTCTCTCTCTGTCTTGTTGCAGGATGTAAAGGTGCTGCTAGTGGAGCCGTTGTTAGTGGACTGGGACCTTTACAGAAATATATAGCATTGCATAACAGATCAATGCATAGTTATAAGCACAGTACGGTATCAACATTGACTCTCACAGCTCTAATTTTACGGTATTAAACGTCACATCACCATACATGAAATCACGCCTGTGTTCCATAAAGGGCCAGTTTGAGATATACTCGTAACAAACTCACATTTCAACTGTTATGTTTTTTGAAAGTCATGTAATACAACATATATTTTAAATTTCTGATGGAAAGATCGTCTATCAATTTGCGCTAACCAAGACTGGAATTTTAGGATCGCAGTACGCAGTAGTCGCACTAACGACCACTAGACACACATTTTATAAACATCGTAATGGCAAGAGCTAATTAGTACAAAAAAGGTAAAATTTTGCGGTCCTCTCAGCTTGCTTTGGCCTTTGCATTGTAAACTTTTGCAGTAACGTTTGTGTACAGTATAATAAAACCAAGAACCTTGAATACTTCTTGGACGAAGTATACGGAATACGAACTGGGTGTCGAGTCTGCTAATTATTAGTCAGAATGGCGCCACAATGGCGTTTCAATTGTAGTGCTTATTCGAACCATTTTTTACTGCTGAGTAAAAAATGGTTCGAAAATTGAAACGCCATTGTGGCGCCATTCTGACTAATAGTTAGCAGACTCGACACCCTGTTATGAAGAATTTTGCTACTAGGCCTACGTCTAACAATAGACCATCTTACGGCTGAACTACGAATGAATGAAAACTTTCTTAGTTCAGTTATTAAGTTCAATTGAATCAGACTTCACAATGGATGCTTTTGTTACTATTGTCAGCTTCAAAACTCATTCTGCATTGATATTTCATTCTACAGTTCTTTTACAGTGGTTTTATTAAAATTGCAACCTTGAATAAATCTTTAATAAATTCTTCAAGATAAATAACATATTGTGTAAAAATCCTCTCTCTCTATTTTAAGAGCCAGTTCACTCTGTAGGGAAGAGGTTTAACAGAAAATTATAAACAAAGATCATTGCAATTTTGACCGCCTTTTAGGAAACCGCAAAACTAATCTTATTGAAATATGTGTAAAGATTATTATAATTTTCACAGTTATGGATTTTGTTAGTTATAATTTTCATAGCAGATAGCTATGAAAATTATAACCTTAAAACTAAAATACCTTTGAAAAATATGATAGGTTATTGCTAAAATTAATGTAAATTCAATAGAAACCTTACCTTTACCTGGCAGGCCGGCTGTAGACCCTCGGGGCAGTTCTGGTTTCCCTCGCACTGATGGTCTTCCACCCGCCAGGGAACCGGGTGGCATGACTGTTAATAAAGATATGTGTGGTAGAGTTAATATCACATCACTCCTGTAATCTCCGAAAGTTTCAGAAGTGGTGTGTCGCAAGATATTTTTTTGGTTTATAATCACAATTTTGCGTCCTCTTCTTCATTGCCTTCATACGTCATTATACGTCACTAAACTTCTGGAATCAAATCCCAAAAATCAAGCAGAGGTGCACAGTACATCCGTATTTCACAAATCATGTTTAAGTCTTTTGTAATAGGGCACGATTCAACTGTCATCAATGAGCATCCAGACTCCGTTGCTTCTGAGATACTCCTGATGAATAAACCCAATAACACTTTGTCCTGCGACCATCGGACTAATAATAATAATAACCTTTATTTCAGACTACATGAGGTCCATATTTAAGTTAGTATTTTGGTGTTAGTAACAATGGTGCTTAAACATTTATGTTAGTACTGTTAGTTTACACAAAATTATTTTTTACGTAGACCAGTGACTATCCCCACCCAGTGTGCCTGAAAGGTACAGTCCGGTCTAGCAGCTATCATTTTCAGGATGCTGTTGTCACTACCATGCAAGCGCTGCAGTAAGGAGGTCGCTTTTTTCCGCAAGATGGCATGGAATCCATCAGTGCGAGCCTCAGCGAACATTCCTGAAGCACTGCAACGCCATGGCAGTCTCAACAGCATCCTAAAAGCGTTATTATATTGTACACGCAGGGCGTTATAGGCTCGGCGCGTGTACGATACCCACAGGCCACTCGTGTAAAATGACTGACAGAACGCCCTAAAAAGAGTTACTTTGACGTCTGTAGTACAACGAGCGAACCTGCGGGCAAGCATATTGCTCCTCACCGACAACGCCCTGCGCTCCCTCTCTGCATCTGAATCATCCCTTAGGTCGCTCGTGACAATGTGACAATAACACAACAGTTAGTCAAAGTTACATTGTAAAGAAAATATTCTTTGAACTGCTGTAACAGTTAAAGTGTCTGGAAGGTTTTTACGAGTGCCTCATAAAATTTACCTCTGAATGTCAGTATAAGAGTAACAGTTATTGTTTGTATTTGCTTAGTGTGGTTTACAATAAACAATATCTCATATTATGCTCAAGCATTTATCTGTATCCAGTTTTATACATCCAGAGGATGAGGCAAACTGGTTGTGGTTCTGTTAGCTGGTGACATCTTACTGCTGGACAAAGGCCCTCTCCTCATCCCTTCCAATTTTTTCAATCTAGACCAGTAATCGTCATGGTTCTGTCAACCCTGTCCCGTTACTTTCTACGAGGTCTACCGCGAACCATTCTAACTGTGTCAGACCTCCAGAAAGTGTTTAGGAGTATTTTGGTTCACAAGAAACGGTGAGTTTGGAAAACTATTTCTGTTACTTTAATACCCTTCACTTATTTCTATGGACAAATATACTTTTATTAAAACTCCTAATCGAAAATCCCGTAAATTGCTGAAGAATGTTGTAGAAGAGATGTTGGAACTTGGAACCATGCTTGGAACAGACCATTAACCTATTGTAATAAAACATGTATACTTAGGTTAAGGTGGGGTCTTTGTTACCTGACATTAAATGGTTTATTATTATTATTAACCACTTCATCAAATATTTAAATAAATAAGTTACTTACTTGGTAATTTAGAGGGCTGTTTCTTGTGTTCATCTTCGCTGTCTTCTTCCGATGAGCTGGGATCGATCATCGTGCTGCTTCTGTTAGCCAAACAAAGAATTTCTATCAGGGTATGAGTTTTCAGAATAAATTAAATAACGTCACGTCTGTAATCCCAGAAGAGTGTAGAAGTGCAGAAAGTTTTATAATAATTATCTTATTCTAATTCTTGCAAGACACACAAAACAATAGTTATCTCTTACTTTGAATGAAATATTTTGTTACTTTTTAACCAGAAAGAAAACTCTGTTTGCAAAATAAATTAAATTGCAGATTTCCAATTTAATTTATTTTGCCCTATCTTCTAATTTTTAACGTACCCGCAAGCCAGATTCTCCACAAATATCTTTGAACTGTCGTATACCACGCGATCCCAAACCCTTTGGGTTAATAACTAATAAATAAACCTACATTCATAATGACTATATGTTCAGAGGAGCGGTTATGATTGGTATCCACGATCAATAAACCTATTAAATTGGTTATCTACCGCGAAGATGGTAAACCTTTGTCATCGGCATTTTTTCCTATGTATGTTGGTTGGATTCCAGTCTAACTAGAAGCAGCAGAATAGTAAATTATATGAGTCTAACGCTCTCTCCTGCCATGCTATTCTTTCTAATAAATGTCATCGCTGGACCCTACAAAGTGCTCTTCGACGAGACAGCTTTGAGATTCTCTGATATAAACTTTTGAACTAAATCTACTGGAGCAAGAAATTTTACTGCCGTATTTTCAAATCTCAGTTCAAATCGTAAGCAGAAACGTAAGCAAATCTTGTTTTACGCGTTTTCTGCCGCCGATCTCCCAGCAAAATATACGATTTAAACGAAACAAATCGCCTTCTCTGGGCAAGAAAACCCATAAAACCGCTATCCTACTACCAAACATCTCAAAGATTCAAAAGTCGTACCCTATAGCCTATAAACCAGGATTGAATAAGAAATACATCAATTTATAATACATAAAGTGTATGAAACGTAAAATGTCGGGCAAAATGCTTCGCTATAAGTATACGTCGGGGTTACGAAACGACGTGAATAATATACAAGGTCTGCACAACCATTATGTCTGGTTATGCTTGAATTACTTCTCATTTATAGACTATGTATTTATGTGAATGTTGGAAATTCAATAGCATAATCACTTAATCAGCCTATTCCCCACTGCTGGGATATAGCCTTCCTGTGTGTGAAGGAGTGGGCTGTAATCTACCACGCGGGTTAATGTGGGTTGATAAATGGCACATGTATTTCAATTTTTAGGGTTCCGTAGTCAACAAGGAACCCTTATAGTTTCGCCATGTCCGTCCGGGGTGCCCTCTATCTGGCAGAAACTTGTTTCTCCGAAACCTATTTGGCAGAACTCACTTGGCAGAAACTTTTTTAAACGAACATTGTTATGGTATAATTTTTTTTAATATAATTGTTTTTTGGCCTAATGTTTTTATGTCCGAATTTAAATTGGGATACTTTTAAGATGGCAGAATTGTATTGGGCATAATTACTTTTGTCAGAGTTACAATTTTGCATATTTTCATTTAGCATAACGTTTATTTAGAGCGCCGATTATTTGGAATAATTTGACTTGGTATACTTCGAAGATCACAGAATTTCAGAATAGAAATAATTTAATAGTCATAATAAAAAATAAAAAAATTGTTTTATAAAATCAATATGGTGTGGTACAAAAGTTAGTGACAGAAATGAATCGCTGCAAAACCGACTTCACGTAGTCTTGTCTGCCCTACCCCTAGAGTGTAATTTATAATCGCGTAGGCGCGGAGGGGCGAGGCGGCCCGTGAGCTGAGGAGCAGGTGGTTTTAACGCACACCGCCGCGGCTGAGGCTGGCCGGCTTGCCGGCCAGTAAGCCGAAGCTGCGGTGGTGGGCGTAAAATCATCTGCGACGATTAGCTCGCGTGGGACCGCCAGAGACCCGCAGCGCCGGAGCCGTGACAGAAGCCATGCCTGCTGCATGTGCTGAATGCTTGATGCATGCTTACTGCATCATCTTACTGTCTGGGAAATAAAAACCACACAATTATGCAAAAGATGATTCTGGTTGTGAACTTTCTACGAAATGATGGTTATACTTATTGATTATTATGGAAATGAAATTTATGCCTAAAGATGATTCTGACTTACAAAATTATGGGTTTCGGTGTTATGGTAAATGAGTGTATGCCAAACGATTTTCTGCGAAAAGAGGTTTATGCTATCCGTTGCTATGCAAAATAAAATTATGACGTAAAAAGTTCTGCTATAAAGGGTGGACCCGTCCGTCCGTCCGTCCGTCCGTCCGTCTGTCCGCAGCTTAGCTCAGAGACGCCCAGTACTAGAAAGCTGTAATTTGGTGTAAATATACGGATTTGTTGTGCCGAAAAAGTGGTAAAATAAAATCTCTTAAAATATTTTTTTTTAGGGTACCTCCTGTACACGTAAAGTGGGGACGTTTTTTTTTTTTCTCGCGTACCCCTTAGTGTGGGGTATCATTAAATAGGTCTTTAAAAAATATTGATAGTTTTCATTAACAATTTTTTGATAAAAAGATTCGTTTGTGAAATATTAAGCTTTAAAGTGCTAATTTTTGCTCGACTCGAGTGTCCCCCCCCTCTACCAGCTAAACGGTTATGTTTGGGGGTGTGAAAAAATTCACAATAGTAGCATATATAACGAAGTTTAAAAGAAAATTATCATGACTAAGTAGGCTTTACAAGTTTACGAGTAATAGTCGACCAACTTATAAAACGTACTTGGATAACATATTTTCCTAAACAAAATGTATCGGAGAACATCTGCTTCAACTGCAAATGTAAGTTTGTCAACTTTATTTTTACAGCAATAATAGGTGGGTATGTTTTGGGGATAGGTAGGTTTTTATTGTCAACTATTTTTAACTAAATTCAAAAAAAGGATGAGGTTCTCAATTCGTCGTAATCTTTTTTTTTAATGTATTTTCCCCGATTTCTCAAAGACGCCTGGACCGATTTTGAAAATTCTTCTTTTTAAAATTAAATTCAGCGAATCAGTTTAGTTAGTTCGCATAAGTATTTTGACGGGCAACTACGGAACCCTACACTGTGCGTGGCCCGACACGCACTTGGCCGGTTTTTTGGTTCTTAAACATGGTAGTTTCCTCACGATGTTTTCCTTCATCGTTTTGAGAGAAGTGGTGATGAAATGAATAAAAAAAGTTAGTTGGGTGTGTGTTTAAAATTAGTAATGTTTGGTACCTTTTCTGGATGAATATTTGATCATGATGAGTTATTTTTTTTAGGACAAACCCACCACACTATTCCCAAGGGGTCCATATTGGCTCACCTAAAGTTGTTTACCCGAAATTGTTCTTCCTAACGATTTGTAATCCGAATGATCACTCTTCCTAAAATTTTTCATCCTAAAGTTTTTATTCATACTTTTTGTAGTGCTACCAGCGATGTTCATAAAACTCATTTTTCCGAATATTGTTATCAATAATATCGTTATTGTAAATATATTGAAACTCCTACTGTTTTTTATCATAACGTTTTTATCCCTAAACATTATTACGGTGATATTTTTATTTAGTCATTTTACTGAATTTAGTCAAACTAAATCCAGTAAAATGTCGACAATTTAGTCAAACTAAATAAAGTAAAATGTCGAGAAAATTCGACGGAGCACCGCTTCGCGGTGCTCCTACTTCTGGGTGGTTTAAAAAAAATAACCACGAAGGGGATGGCGGGGTCTTTCAGACCCCGCCATCCCCTTCTAACCTAACCTGTCCCGAGTCGGGGTGCCCCCAGTCGTTTTTGGTCAGAGTGTCGTGTTGGAGTCACTATGAAAAAAATACTGGCGACAAATTTCCAGGTTGCGCTCGCCGGTCGCTGCCGCGGCACCGCTCGCTTTGCTCGCTCGACTCGATCGCAAGTAGCTGGTCACAGTTCTAACCTATCCTAACGTATGGATATCTTTTCAGGTACACACCGCTTTAAATAAAATTAAAGAAGACGCTTTAACTAATAAAAAAAAAACAATTCATATAATTAGTGAGTGCGAAGCAAGCACTTCCTCAAGTAATACGTGCTAATATGCCAACAAAATAAAAATAAATCTAAACAAAAAAGATATGACTTTGAATAATAGTGTAAAAGAAGGTTATGTTGAGAAAATATAGGAAAACAAATAATAGTATAATAGATGTTTATTGCTACCGACATTATGAAGTCGAATGATTCGGAATTATGAACATTAGTGACAGTGCAATTAGGAGTTGTGATCATTAGGATTAAAAATGTTAGGAATACAATTTTCGGGTTTCCGATGATCGGAGTTTAAATTTTAGGTGAACTTTGGCGGGCCCATTCCCAAGCCACTGTAACCCCTGAAAACCAGAATCAACAGTGGCAACCACCAGAAAAGGGCCGAAACAAAGAAGCTCAACGTGTCCCGGAGAATGAATTTACCTGTCATGCAACGAAATTAATCAAAAAAGAATAGTGGAGGAGTAGGAAAAACACGCTACAGAAACCGCAAAAATCATAGCAAGCGATAGAAAAAGTTCCCAAGACGTCAAGTTTATTACGAAACAAAACAGAGGGAGGAAAGTAAATCAATAAAAACTTTATTTAACTTTCGCAACTGAATCGGAAAGCTCGAAGAATATGCCGCCTATAACGGAAAATGGTCTATTTCAAAGTTTCAGAATGCTTTTCCTTCGTTCCTAGGTGAATACTATTAAAATCAAATTGGCTGAATAAAACTACAGCTTTGAGTGCCTAGCACTGTTCCCGTTTTGGGGACGTAAAGTAAATGAGAACTTTGACTTAATTTGGTGCATGAAAAAGCAAGAGGCGCGTTTTCATTTTCCATATGTTTTGCCGTATCCGTATATCATCAGGGGAAGTAGGCCTAAAAAAACGGGTATGCATGCGTCGTTTCTCCCTATGAGGAGACGCGTCCTGAACGCACACATTTTAATTAGCAAGAACGACGCGTAATTTAAGATGCATACCCGTTTTAGGCGGGCTACCCGTTTTAGGCCTACCTCCCCCCCTACTTCCCAGAATTCGAATGGTGTAATAATACAGGGTATGATTTTTTTTTCAAAAACTGCGATTTCGATTCCTGTTTGTGTACCTATGTTTGTGAACTTTCTAAAATTCAATGATGTATTTTAATTTTCGTAAATATCGGCAACGGGCCTCATTTTAAGAGTCCTTTTACCCATTTGAGCGTAGACCTAAAATTATGGTCGTCTAATTTACCATATTAAGTAATACTCCAACATTTTTGAATACCTGTACCCCTAGCACGAATATTCACTCTTTTTGACGTAAAGTAAACTGGAACTTTGCTGTAAATTTGATGGAATACTGCGATTTCTCTGTTTAACTCGTGCTACCTCATACTCTGTAAAGTAAAATACTGCAAAGTTTCTGTAAAAAATACTGGGATTATTGTCAGCCGAACTGACGTCACTGAGAAGTCACTAAAATCCGACCCACCACTCATGACTTTCGGAAATTTCAAGGTACTAATTTTTTAATGCAATTTGATGTAATGAAATAGACACTAGCGCCACGTCTAAAAGTCATGAGTGGTGGCATGGCTGCTCCATAAGATCGTTCTGAAACTCGACTTTTTGACTAATATTTATTTTAATTTTAAAATACCCAGTTCTAATCCAAATTCAGTGACTAAATAAGAAAAGATTTGTACAAAAAGTGTTAATTATTTAATAGATTTGAATTAAAAAACTAAACAAAATATTTCCGCATTTCATTTCACATTTAAAGTAGTAGACAAACGTTTTCAAACGCACCATGTCTAACATGCGTACATGCAATATAAGACAGTGTTCCCACTTTATAAAATTTTCCCTTTATTTAGGGTTAGGGGGTCCTTTCAAATAATGACAACTAATTATTTTAGCGAAAAAATTGTAAAAGAAAATAATAAATCTAAGGAGGTCTTTATGAAATTAACTACCCAAAAACCAATTTTGAAATCACTGCAATCCTATTGCTGGCTGGGGGGCTGCCGTGTACCATTTTTGAATTCTATCAGACAGGCTGATAGAATTTAAAAAATATACACGAAAACAAAGTTGATTTTAAGGAGAAATTTAATTTTTATTTAAAAACGAGAAAACAATCAGTTACATTTTTCACAAGGATACGCGGAAATCTAAAATCAGAGGCTGACAATACGGTAACTATGACAACGAATATTTAATTAAATCAATCATGAAAATAATAAATCTAAGGAGACCTCCTTAGATTTATTATTTTCTTTATTATTTTATTTATGAAATTAACTACCCAAAAACTAATTTTCAAATCACTGCAATTCTATTGCTGGCTGGTGGGCTGCCGTGTACCATTTTTGAATTCTATCAGACAGGCTGACAGAATTAAAAAAAAATACACGAAAACAAAGTTGATTTTAAGGAGAAATTTTATTTTTATATAAAAACGAGAAAACAATCAGTTACATTTTTCACATGGATACGGGTAAAGGAGGTGTTAATTTGTTCCCTACATTTAAGGCCAAGCCATGTACCTCAAGGACAAAAATACGAAATTATAGGAAAAAAATCGTAGATTTTGAAAAAAAATATGTTGTATTTATTTGGGCATTTGTACCATAAGAAATTGTCGATCCAAAATGTTAAAACTTGCAACCCAAGAATTGATTTTCAATCTAGCAATGTCATACGTCTCCGACATGATGCGTTTCGTTACTTCATTTATAAACGTGTGAAAACCCAAAAATGTACTTTACAGAATTTATTTATGTATTTCAAATAAGTTATAATTACTAGTACACATATTTTGTGAATAATCATGGGAATAAGAACTTTAAAAAATGCATTTATTTCACATTTCGTATTATTTTTTGCGTTTGGTTATCTGCCGGCCAAAAGCCAGGGTTCCCGACCTAGTTCGATAGTTTTTTTCTATTGTTGTTGATATTCATTACTGTCAAAAAGCTGTCAAATAATGAAACATCGATGTCATATTTTGACGTGATTTTGACAGATGAAACAGATTGAAGCTGTCATAAACGTTTCTTTGAACGCAGTTCCGTTGCGAAGTAGTGTTTTTTCATATACTTTTATTTCTTTTTCTATCTAGTATTGAAGGATTTTAAATACTGCTAAAAATACTAATTATTGGAAGGGATTTTAATAATCATTTGTACCTCGGTACATGGTAGGGCCGAAAAATTAACACCTCCTTTCAAATCAGAGGCTGACAATACGGTAACTATGACAACGAATATTCAATTAAATCAATCAATGTGTACCAAAGATGTCAAACCTACGTAAATAAACAAACATAAAAAAAAATGTTTAAAATACGCTATGAAATTCAACAAATAAAGTTGTGTGGTTCGTTTCACTAAAATCGAGAAGCGTAGATACCTACCTAAGGGAGAAAATCATCGACGACTCAGTTCTGGAAAAATATTATTATCTGGAAAACTCGTGGTCCAATTCTGGCCCGACTCAATTTAGATTGCCATCGACATGCAGAAGAGGATCAGCACAAAATAATCGTAGAACCTGCCATTCTTCAGACATGAATAAAGTGAAAGATAAAACCAGCTGACACAGTGATATACCTAGTGTGAAACCACTACCTACTGTATGATCCAAATGTTTCCTAATTACTTCATGCAAACAATTTGATACAGAAAGTTGAGAGCCATTGGATCAATGTGTAATTCTTCATCATGGATTTAGGTACTTTGATTAACAAAAAATGTACAATTTTACATCTCAGTGAAGTGAAATTATTCTAATATCATATTCAATATTGTAATTAGTAATAGTTATTTAGTGACAAACTGTTGTAACTTACAGAATGTAAATAATTAAAGTATTAAATACCAACGACTTTCATTTTGATATGGTTTTAATTGTAAAAGCTAAGCAGCTCTGTTAGAGCAAAATAAATATTTAATAATTATTTTTGCATGAAAATATTGGTAAAAAGGTGACTACTGATATAATGAGTAGAGAAAAATAGACGGTTGAATTAGAATAAGGGCAGGAGAACGATGAGACGACGAGTTATTTAGGCCGTGCGCTGCGTTAGCCGGACGCCCGGCGCGGGCGCCCCGTGGCGTGCTGTTTTCATGTAATCTCATCGACGCGCGACCCGCTGCACGCAGCGCTGGTCTATGAGATTACATGAAACAGCGAGGCCACGCGGGCGCCGCCTAACGCAGCGCACGGCCTAAGATTTGTAAATAAAATATAACTATTCATATTTCTGTATTTATTTAAAAAATTGGTTAAAACACAAAATGTACCTAATATTAGGTAAACTACTACATATTTTGTCATATAATTCAGTGTATTTTTCTTGCATGATTCACAGAGCAGCAGCGAAATTGAGAGTAATCCTTGCTCTCAGTAGAGTTACCGTCCAAAGATAAAATAATCTGTAAACATAAAGAAATTACCATTAAATTAACCCATTTTTCTAGTGTAAAAGACTTGTAACTAAAATAGTACAGCGAAGATGCTGGCTGAGTGGTGGTGGCCCTTGCTTGTGAATTGTAGTTCAGTTAATTTATATAGTGTGACAGATTCGGACAAAAGTGCACACCATATAGGTACGTTTTTAATCTACCAGTACCTATAAAGGGGTAGAAATGGGTCGTGAGACTGTCTTCACCAATAAACGTAATCAAATGGTTGATAACATATGAATGAATGAAGCGATGGTTTTGCATTTGATAGCTGTTGATGTATATCATCACATCCTGCATAAACTTATGGTAGTAGTAGGTGTGGTTAATAACCTTTGGTTATTCTTACCTTAATTTCCAAGCTGATAACTGTAGTAGTTTGCTTTTTAGCATACAATAAAGTTGGTCGTTTTCTGTTAGTAGAAATCCTGTTTTAAATTCGGTTTTGCACAGATTCAACACATTGAAAGTACTTGGTTGCGTTTATATGGCCCTGCGCTTGCTTATTCTGTAAGTAAGATAAGGATTTTAATAATAAAAAATAGGAAAAACTAGAATACAAAATGCAACAACAACTTTTACAAACATTGTACAAATATAACTTACCAGACGTCCCGTATATGTTTTGACTCATTGCTTGCTGGATAAAATTGACAAAGACGCGAAATATATCCATTATAACGGATTTATTTTTATTTTAACAGTATTTTCATGTTTATTATCTCGAATAACATCTGTCACAATAAATACGTGACAGATAGCATTGACATTTTACAGAATTTTTGCAGTAACGTACTCCACAGTAAATTGCTGCATGCTCGTGCTAGCATTTTTTGCTGTAAACAGCTGTAAACTTGCATATTGTATGGGATCACTGTAAAATTTACGTCCCAAACACAGCGTTCTCATAATTTACTGAAAAAATTGTTCCTGCTCTGCACACCAGAGGCGCTGTTTCATTTTTCATACAAAAAACGCTGTAAATACTGGAACCACGCATTAAATTTCTCCTTAAAATCAACTTTGATTTCGTGTATATATCTTTAAATTCTATCAGCCTGTCTGATAGAATTCAAAAATGGTACACGGCAGCCAGCGACTGATTAAGAGTTCTGACCGCCCTAGGCTAATTATGAGGATGCGCCCCCGCCATCGCCATGCCAGGTGTGTAACGGACGACGGCCTAAAAAGTAGTATAGTAGTGTGAAAATTTTACGACTAAAATCCACGGTGTCCTTCAATAGCCCTTTACGTTCTGGGGTTACGACCCCGGCAGGCTTTGGCTCTCTAGAGGGGGTCCCCTTCACAATGCTGACACTCTTTGAGGTGCGCGTGGAACACAATAAAATCCACGGTGTCCTTCAATAGCCCTTTACGTTCTGGGGTTACGACCCCGGCAGGCTTTGGCTCTCTAGAGGGGGTCCCCTTCACAATGCTGACACTCTTTGAGGTGCGCGTGGAACACAACGCGCCGTCGACCCGTTCATGGTCCTGGGGGCCAATTCTCGATTTTCGCCATTTTTCTCGAGTTCGAGATTGTAAGTCTATCTCTATGTCTATTAAAAATATCTCTATCTCTACCAAAAAATGTCGAAATGAGCAGAAATCCGTATTCTCAGTCAAAATAGAAATAAATGTCACGAAAATGTCGAGTCGAGTGAAGATAATGTTACCATTATGAAGAATCGCACGTTCCGTTTTAGGTAACCATAGGTTAATGAATGATTTTGTTTTAAAACGCTGACTAAATCTAATTATTTAAGGATGAAACGAAACGTTTTGTGTATAAATAATCAGTTTGACAGTTGATTGTCTGTCAGTGTCAGAATTTGCGTCTTTTGTTATGTTTACATGGACTCTGTGTTTATAAATCATTAGTGGGCTGTGCTGATTTACATTTCATGATTTTTATTTTAACATGGAGGGGAATTATTTTAATGACTTCTGTTTCGCTCAAATCGTAAATATCGACGGCGGGATAAGTGCGCTATTGTCGCCGTGTATTGGCCAGTTGCTCGCCACTTTCCAATAACTCCGAGATAAAAATGCTAATAAACTCGTCCATCTTTCAGTGGTTTCAAGTCCAATCGTGGGTACACAAATTACAAAGTTTGTTATTTGCGCGAAGGTTGTCGTTTCAAGAAAACACAATACAAAAATCAAGAGTATAAATCGAATTTCCAGTAGGTATGAGATGCCAAGCCGTATTTTATTTAAAAACTAAAGAAAAGAAAACACAGTGTACAATCCAAAACTCTGACATGTATTAGTTGACATTTTATTTGACATTTTTATTTTATTTTTTAACTTATTTATTTATGATTCTGATTTTATAATTAGTTCAAAATTTTTAATGTTTTTCTTTTATATTTTTTGTACTGTGAATATGGACTTACATTGTCTGATATAAATAAATTATTATATATTATATTTAAAACTCTACGAATTCACTCAGAAATGACGTATCGCTACAATCGAGATGACATCTCTACTGCTCAGAAGCACTCGACATGAACTCTAACGTTAGCCTTCGACAAATGTCGAATTCGACATCCCCAGAATAGCAACTTTTAAAAGTTGTCGAAAAAATGACGTCATTAGAAATCTTGTCGAATTCGACACCATGTCTAAAACCGAGAATTGGCCCCCTGGTCGTCATCAGCGAGTCGCCCTTTACTTGCCGCCCGCATGCCCGCGCCTATGGTGGCCGGAGATCGTCTGCCGACGTCCGTCGCCGTAGGCGTCTACCACTGCGGCTTGGGTGGAAAGAGGACGCTATCCTCTCCCTCACGCAGCCCGCCTCCTCCTTCGCGAGCATGACTGCTTCCCAGTAGGAGGCGACCGCTTCCAACTCCGTCTCGCCCCGCAGCATGGCCTCAGACACAGGTACCTCCCGAAACTTCCGTTTCCGAGGAGGACCTGCGTCATGCGGTAGGTCAGGTAGCCGTGACGCCTATCCAGCCACTCCTCAAAGAGGGGACTTACCGCCGCGATTGCGGCGTGCCCGATGACATTCAAGGGTGGCAAACCATTTTTTTAAGCTGATCGTACATAAAGGCAAAGTACCTCACGCATTATAAGACCAAAATCATGACAAGTGACTGCAGGCTACCAAGTAGAAAACCAAATCTATGTCGTGTTTGGCTGCGTGACTTAATGTATTGGCTTAGTTTCTATAGACAACTTAGTTGCCATTGACCACCATGAACGTGGTCATCTAGTGTGTGAAGTTGATTCGACTTAAGTATTTTTTAACTATTTACTGTAGAGAAAAAATAAAAATTAAATATTTGAAAAAAAGAGGAGAGGCATCATCATAGACACGATTTCAGCGCCCCCTCCGATCCTCGCGCCCTAGGCTGCAGCCTAATTTGCCTAAGGGTTAATCAGGCCCTGACGGCAGCCCCCCAGCCAGCAATAGGATTGCAGTGATTTGAAAATTGGTTTTTGGGTAGTTAATTTCATAAAGACCTCCTTAGATTTATTATTTTCTTTTACAATTTTTTCGCTAAAATAATGAGTTGTCATTATTTGAAAGGACCCCTAACCCTAAATAAAGGGAAAATTTTATAAAGTGGGAACACTGTCTTATATTGCATGTACGCATGTTAGACATGGTGCGTTTGAAAACGTTTGTCTACTACTTTAAATGTGAAATGAAATGCGGAAATTTTTTGTTTAGTTTTTTAATTAAAATCTATTAAATAATTAACACTTTTTGTACAAATATTTTCTTATTTAGTCACTGAATTTGGATTAGAACTGGGTATTTTAAAATTAAAATAAATATTAGTCAAAAAGTCGAGTTTCAGAACGATCCTATGGAGCAGCCATGCCACCACTCATGACCTTTAGACGTGGCGCTAGTGTCTATTTCATTACATCAAATTGCATTAAAAAATTAGTACCTCGAAATTTCCGAAAGTCATGAGTGGTGGGTCGGATTTTAGTGACTTCTCAGTGACGTCAGTTCGGCTGACAATAATCCCAGTATTTTTTACAGAAACTTTGCAGTATTTTACTTTACAGAGTCTGAGGTAGCACGAGTTATACAGAGAAATCGCAGTATTCCATCAAATTTACAGCAAAGTTCCAGTTTACTTTACGTCAAAAAGAGTGAATATTCGTGCTAGGGGTACTGTAAAAGAAAGACCAGTACCCTTAGCACGAATTTTCACTCTTTTACTTTACAGTATTTACAGCGTTTCTTGTATGAAAAAATGGAACAGCGCCTCTGGTGCGCGAAGACGGAACTAATTTTTTCCTTGAAAAATGTCAACTTGAAATTGTCAAAGTTCCAGTTTACTTTACGTCTCAAATACTGAAAATTCGTGCTAAGGGTACAGTCTTTCGTGTTGTAATTATACGTAACATATTTCAAAAAACTCTTTTATTAACTTTGTGGCAATTAATCTCCGACAAGTAGTTTACTGAAAAATCAACGCAGAGTCGATTTGCGACTCCTACATCTACCATTAATATTCGTAATTTTAACCAAAAAAAATACACAAATCATCAGACATACGTTTTTGTCGTAAAACTACGTAGTAGAATTTATATTTTTAATAACACAAATTAGTAAAAAAATAAATTCTGAGGTCAATTTTTACGTTTTATATCGCTGTTTTATCGCCATTTTTGGTTCGAACAAAGCGTAATTACATTAAAAAAACTATGTAAATATAAACTATGTTTACAGACTAAACTAATTTCTAAATTTCATTAAAATCCCTTCATGTAATTAAACATACTATCGTTTTTAAAATCACTCTAAACTAGTATAAATTACGAAACATAACCGGGCTGCGATCAGTACGGCCACAGAGTACTTTTATTAATAGGGCATAGAGATCTAACTTCACGGGTTTTTCGAGCAATGGACAACAGCGACATCTAGTGTTCACCGACGAAAACTTTTCTGTATATAGTTATATAAATATAGGTATATACAAAGCTTGCTCATTCCTTTTAGTGTTTTGATTGACTATTAATAACTATATGCCTACATTAGTAAAAAATAAAACAAATTTGTTAAGTAATTATATGTATTTCATCAACTATGAGGCCTTTTACAGTGTTTTTACAGTAATTTCTAGCCATTACTTGATATTTATCGGTGTCACTGATAGTATCTTGCTTTCCAGTAAGAATTTTATTAGCATGGAAATAACACACGGATACACTACTTTAGAATAGCACCAAAAGCAGAAAATGCAGGAAAATAACGAACCGCACCAAACGAGAATCAAATTTTTTCAGCAAAGTGCAATGTGACACTGACATTTTATTGACGTATTGAAAAGACATCGCACCTTCGGTGCAACAAAGTCACTAATAGCCAAAACTGCAAAATCGACCTAAGTATGCCAAATTGTTTCTAAATCATGCCTTTACTTGGGGCAACAAAGACATCCGCGAAAGTATCTCGAAACTACACTAGATGGCAGAAGTGCCTTTGTGGTTATTGGCGGTTTTTCCATGCGTTTTGGGCCGACACCGTTTCATTGTACCTAAGTAGTGCCCCCTCGCCCGCGACCTTATATTGAGGTCTTTTTTCGCTCAAAATCTTGGAGCAACAAAGGCATAAAACATAACAGTCATACAAAAAAAAAATACAAAATAGTTTATTGTCTCAATAAGATAATTTTACATGAGTCGTGTTTGGAGCCCACCTTTAGGCAAACAATTCCTGTATTAGAGGACTCCGCTCTTTCATACAATTATTATTGTTACATTATAAACTACATACATGGAATGCGGTGTAATGTGCGTGATGTGATGAGATGGGTGATATGTGGGGTGTGTGGTGAGGTATGTATGGGGTGTGAGGTGTGAGTTGGAGTGTTTAGTGTGTATTGTGATGTGGATTAAGTCATAAAACTAAATTAATAACTTCTGGTGCAACAAAGACACAGTTCAGGACATTTTTTTTTGTTATGTCTTTTATTAGGATTTCTTTGGCAATTAAATACAAGATTTTTACGTATAACTATAGCCAACTAAAAAACAATTAATTAAATGTAAAGATTTCAAACCTTCTTTAGATAGTTATCCAGAACCGAGGAAAAACATGCAAAAAAAATTTAAAAGTCTTCTCCTGTAAAATTTCAAAATGAGCTGTTACGTCTTTGTTGCACCAAAGGTGCGAATGTGTGAAAATTAAAGTTACCAGTAGGTAGCCCAAATAATTATAGAATTCTATTAATAATTTGGGAAAATATCGAAATAGAAAAACATATTATATAAATATTGAAAAACGACACAATTAAAAAGATAATTAAACATTAAACTAGGAACGTAATAAAATACATGATAAATAATAGTATTTTTGGTATAGCGACATCTCTATAGAACAGATCGAAACTCTCGTATTATAATACTACTAAATTAAAAAATACATCTCTAAGAAGATGTATAAGTTACATTTGGTACTCCACAATTTTTTAGTATAATGATCTAAGTCGTGCCAGGCTTTTAGTTAGAAGATTGATGACCCTGCTCCAGCGCCCGTCGACGTAGGACCTGTATCACTTTTTTCCTCGTCCTGATAATAGAGCGTACGTATCGTGAACGGAATATTATACTGCGACTGCCACATTTTGATTCTCTCCATATTTTTTTTCATAAGGTAAGATTTTCGTTACTTTATCAAACTAAAGTATTATTATAATTATAATAGTAGGTAGTTTGTAGAATTTGTGCATTAATTAGCCATCCGTTTTTGTTTTATTAGTTTTTGCAATGGGGCGCAAGAGTGGTGAGAAATCCAATATGGCGGCCTCCCCAAGATCGCGGTCGGGCTGTTTGAAATCCACCCCCATGATATGGGTATCAAATGAAAGGGATTGCTGTCAGGAATATGAAAAAAATAGTCACGTGTCTTAAATCCAACATAGCGGACATCCAAGATGGCGGATTGGCTATTTGAAATGCATCCCCATGATATAGGTATCAAATGAAAGGGTTTGCTGTCAGGAATATGAAAAAAATAGTCACGTACCTGAAATCCAGCATGGCGGACATCCAAGATGGCGGATTGGCTATTTGAAATGCATCCCCATGATATGGGTATCAAATGAAAGGGTTGCTGTCAGTAATATGAAAAAAAATAGTCACGTGTCTTAAATCCAACATGGCGGACATCCAAGATGGCGGATTGGCTATTTGAAAGGTACCCCCATGATATGGGTATTAAATGAAAGGGTTTGCTGTCAGGAATACGAAAAAAATAGTCACGTGTCTTAAATCCAACATGGCGGACATCCAAGATGGCGGATTGGCTGTTTGAAATGCACCCCCATGATTTGGGTATCAAATGAAAGGGTTTGCTGTCAGAAATATGCAAACCCACGTTTTTAATTTTCTTAAAAAAAAAAGACGTGTGGCACTCGGGGACTGCCGCGGTAAAGCTATTGCATAGCATTTTGTATCAACTTATGCAATTATAATTTTATTTATTTATTTTATTCATGCAGTATTGCTTTTTCTTTGATATTAATTCAAGTTACATTTTTAAATACTTCTTTAAAAAAAAAAAAAAAAAACAAAAAAACAAAAAAAAAATTATTATTATTATATTAATAAATCAATAATTAATTAATTTTAATAATTTAATTAAATTGATAATTTAATAATTTAATTTAATTAAATGAGCGTGAGGTTTTTTCGTTACGGAATTTCTGGATTCGGTCCCCGCGCTCAAGGCCCGCGATAGAAGCTATGCAATAGCTTAAAAAAAGAAAATAACCCTACGGGGCTGAGAGAGGGGCCTGGGATATATTTACATGACGTGTATAGATCGTGGTTGTAACTTGCAAAGATACGCTCGAACGCTTTGAGTGGCTCTTGTCTGCCCCGTAGCACAGTAAAAATATGGATGGTACGGAAATTACGTACTAACGTTCGAAACGGTGCACTCACACAAACACGCGCATCTACGAGGCATCTAAGCGGACATCGCAGTGCTGTCAGTTCTGAATGCCGCGTAAAGACGAGTTGCGTTTATTTATGTTACGTATTGACTATGTGCGAAGTGGGTGGTGGGGAACGGCAAATCGATCGTAGCGCACGACGTGGCAGAAATGTGAATTAATTCTGGGCTGTCATGTGTCAAGTTGCTTTATTTTCATAACTTTCTTTATAATTTAATACGAAAACTTTAACTTTAACTTTTCCCGTTCGTTCTAAGCTCTTCCACTTCTCTCACATGCTGTGCTAATACTAATTTTTTCCCTTTTTGCTCAGTTTGAGGTTGGAAATGTATTTTATGCTTAACCGATTCAAATCCCGTGCGTATTATAATATCCATATTTTCCACGAGGAAGAAAATCGCTAGGTATAATATACACACTCACTTTTTACACTATTTTTTCAATTTCGTTGAAAAACTAGTCGAAATTTAATATCACAAAGATATCTTATCATCTAGTTGACATGATTTGACAGATGACAAGTCCTGAATAGTTGCGGCCACTAGGGGCGCTGTCATCGCGCACACAACGAATATGGCTGTTTGAACTCGGTTTCATCATAACCGGAGATTTTGTTTTTTAAACTCCCTGCTTATTTTGAAGGTAAGAATGATTTTTATCAATATCGAATTCTATATCCGCGTGACCGTTTAATAAATTCGTAAATAATTTGTAAAAAAAAACCAACATGGTTTCTGCTACAATTTCTCATAATAGGCGCCTTTTTATAGTTTTCGTCTTCGAGGGTTTTGAATCCGATAGTGCTGTCAAAATCTAAATCCAAGATGGCGGCTGCAAAACATATCGAGGTTTTCGTCATGGGTGTCGTTTTCATGGTTTTCGAGGGTGTTGAAACCGATGGTGAAGTCAAAATGTAAATCCAAGATGGCGGCTGCATAAATTATCGAGGTTTTCGTCATGGGTGTCGTTTTCATGGTTTTCGAGGGTGTTGAAACCGATGGTGCAGTCAAAATGTAAATCCAAGATGGCGGCTGCATAAACTATCGAGGTTTTCGTCATGGGTGTCGTTTTCATAGTTTTCGAGGGTGTTGAAACCGATGGTGCAGTCAAAATGTAAATCCAAGATGGCGGCTGCATAAATTATCGAGGTTTTCGTCATGGGTGTCGTTTTCATAGTTTTCGAGGGTGTTGAAACCGATGGTGCAGTCAAAATGTAAATCCAAGATGGCGGCTGCATAAATTATCGAGGTTTTCGTCATGGGTGTCGTTTTCATGGTTTTCGAGGGTGTTGAAACCGATGTTGCAGTCAAAATGCATATCCAATATGGCGGCTGCATAAATTATCGAGGTTTTCGTCATGGGTGTCGTTTTCATGGTTTTCGAGGGTGTTGAAACCGATGGTGCAGTCAAAATGTAAATCCAAGATGGCGGCTGCATAAATTATCGAGGTTTTCGTCATGGTTGTCGTTTTCATGGTTTTCGAGGGTGTTGAAACCGATAGTGCAGTCAAAATGTAAATCCAAGATGGCGGCTGCAAAAAATAGGTATCGAGGTTTTCGTCATGGGTGTCGTTTTCATGGTTTTCGAGGGTGTTGAAACCGAGGGTGCAGTCAAAATGTAAATCCAAGATGGCGGCTGCAAAAAATATCGAGGTTTTCGTCATGGGTATCGTTTTCATGGTTTTCGAGGGTGTTGAAACCGATGGTGCAGTCAAAATGTAAATCCAAGATGGCGGCAGCAAAAAATATCGAGGTTTTCGTCGTGGGTGTCGTTTTCATGGTTTTCGAGGGTGTTGAAACCGATGGTGCAGTCAAAATGTAAATCCAAGATGGCAGCTGCATAAATTTATCGAGGTTTTCGTCATGGTTGTCGTTTTCATGGTTTTCGAGGGTGTTGAAACCGATGGTGCAGTCAAAATGTAAATCCAAGATGGCGGCTGCATAAATTATAGAGGTTTTTGTCATGGGTGTCGTTTTCATGGTTTTCGAGGGTGTTGAAACCGATGGTGCAGTCAAAATGTAAATCCAAGATGGAGGCTGCAAAAAATATCGAGGTTTTAGTCATAGGTGTCGTTTTCACGGTTTTTGAGGGTGTTGAATCCAATATTGCAGTCAAAATGTAAATCCAAGATGGCGGCTGAAAAAATTATCGAGGTCTTCGTCATAGGTGTCGTTTTCATGGTTTTTGAGGGTGTTGAATCCAATATTGCAGTCAAAATGTAAATCCAAGATGGCGGCAGCAAAAAATATCGAGGTTTTCGTCGTGGGTGTCGTTTTCATGGTTTTCGAGGGTGTTGAAACCGATGGTGCAGTCAAAATGTAAATCCAAGATGGCAGCTGAAAAAATTATCGAGGTTTTCGTCATAGGTGTCGTTTTCATGGTTTTTGAGGGTGTTGAATCCAATATTGCAGTCAAAATGTAAATCCAAGATGGCGGCTGCATAAATTATAGAGGTTTTTGTCATGGGTGTCGTTTTCATGGTTTTCGAGGGTGTTGAAACCGATGGTGCAGTCAAAATGTAAATCCAAGATGGAGGCTGCAAAAAATATCGAGGTATTTGTCATGGGTGTCGTTTTCATGGTTTTCGAGGGTGTTGAAACCGATGGTGCAGTCAAAATGTAAATCCAAGATGGCAGCTGCATAAATTATCGAGGTTTTCGTCATGGTTATCGTTTTCACGGTTTTCGAGGTTGTTGAAACTAATGGTGCAGTCTGAATGTAAATCCGAGATGGCGGCTGCCAAAATTATCGAGGTTTTCATCATGGATGTCGTTTCCATGGCTTTTGAGGGTGTTGAAACCGATATTGCTATCAAAATAGAAATCTCAAATGTCAAATAACAAAAATCACATGAAAATAACATGAATAAGAAAAATATTAAGTATTGAAAAGTAATTTGCGCAAAGTATTTTTCGTTAAACACAATTGCAGTTACAATATGGTGCCAACGTCATTTATACTTAGTTGAAACGCATAGTACGGTGCGCAGCCACCGGGATAATCAAGCATCGGCGCCACATAATTATGTTCCATTCTCCGCGCTCGTGACAACCCTAAGGCTGCAGTTGAGAGCGTAGGTATTTATTTCTACAATTAGGCCTTGTTTCCATACTATCCATATTTTGACTGCACCATCGGTTTCAACGCCCTCGAAAACCATGAAAACGACACCCATGACGAAAACCTCGATAATTTATGCAGCCACCATCTTGGATTTACATTTTGACTTCACCATCGGTTTCAACACCCTCGAAAACCATGAAAACGACACCCATGACGAAAACCTCGATATGTTTTGCAGCCGCCATCTTGGATTTACATTTTGACAGCACTATCGGATTCAAAACCCTCGAAGACGAAAACTATAAAAAGACGCCTATTATGAGAAATTGTAGCAGAAACCATGTTGGTTTTTTTTACAAATTATTTACGAATTTATTAAACGGTCACGCGGATATAGAATTCGATATTGATAAAAATCATTCTTACCTTTCAAAATAAGCAGGGAATTTAAATAACAAAATCTCCGGTTATGATGAAGCCGACTTCAAACAGCCATATACCTACACAACGCAATACACTCGTGATTTTATAGAAATAAACGCAACTCTTCTTTTACGCGGCACTCAGAACTTCTTACAGTAGCTCGTTCTGTGTTCTTGTAGTAGATGTTTAAGGTTCACATTCATAAAAAATATGAAAACACGGAAAATGTATTAAATTTAGGTTATATTCGATGACTAAGGGCTGATTTTTAATAGTCAGACAACTTTTATCTGTGGAATGAAAATAGCGGTTTGACATATTTTCTATAGATAAGCTGTCGAACCGCCATTTATATTCCTCAGATAAAAGTTATCTGACTATTGTTCAAACTTCACTTCTTAGGTTAATCGCAGATTCAGCTTTAACTCACAGGTTATTTTTAACACAAAATTTAATTAAAATCACCAGAACAGTTTGTTAACATTCGATATCAAACGAATTATCTAACAAATAATTATGGCGGCGCCGCCGCCGGGCACATGATGTTCAACCAATCAGCGCGCGAGATGCTTTCCGTTCTATACCATTTAACAGTCTAATAGACTGAATAAACAAAAAAACTTGAGAGGTGTCAAGGGACACCCGGATGGAACGAAGTTCCTTTCGATTAATTAGTGAAGGAATTGTAATAAAATTTAATTTTTTTTTAGTTATAATAATTTATTTGATTTTTGTTATTTGACATCTGGGATTTCTATTTTGATAGCAATATCGGTTTCAACACCCTCAAAAACCATGAAAACGACACCTATGACGAAAACCTCGATAATTTTTTCAGCCACCATCTTGGATTTACATTTAAACTGCACCATCGGTTTCAACACCCTCGAAAACCATGAAAACGACAACCATGACGAAAACCTCGATAAATTTATGCAGCTGCCATCTTGGATTTACATTTTGACTGCACCATCGGTTTCAACACCTTCGAAAACCATGAAAACGACACCCATGACGAAAACCTCGATATTTTTTGCAGCCGCCATCTTGGATTTACATTTTGACTGCAACATCGGTTTCAACACCCTCGAAAACCATGAAAACGGCACCCATGACGAAAACTTCGATAATTTATGCTGACGCCATCTTAGATTTACATTTTGACTGCACCATCGGTTTAAACACCCTGGAAAACCATGAAAACGACACCCATAACGAAAACCTCGATATTTTTTTATTAAGGATTCATTATTATTATTATTATTTATTATTTACAAAAAACCTGTATACACTCAACAAAAATAATCGTCGCGACACCACACTGTCCAATGCGAAATAGAAATGAAAATATCTGGCTTGCTTTCTATAAGAGAGAGAGAGACAGACAGAGAAACATGTCTGTCTGTCTCTTACTATAGCAAAAAGTGTCGTGACAACTTTTCGTAAGAATTTTTTCCGTCTAGCCCCCTTTCACAACGCGCGATAAGGAACTTCGTTCCAAAAATATCTGGCTTGCTTTCTATAAGAGAGAGAGAGACAGACAGAGAAACATGTCTGTCTGTCTCTTACTATAGCACAAAGTGTCGTGACAACTTTTCGTAAGAATTTTTTCCGTCTAGCCCCCTTTCCCAACGCGCGATAAGGAACTTCGTTCCAAAAATATCTGGCTTGCTTTCTATAAGAGAGAGAGACAGACAGAGAAACATATCTGTCTGTCTCTTACTATAGCAAAAAGTGTCGTGACAACTTTTCGTAAGAATTTTTTCCGTCTAGCCCCCTTTCACAACGCGCGACAAGGAACTTCGTTCCAAAAACTTTTTCAGAAATGTAACCAAAGTGCATTATGATTATATCGGCTCAAGATTGTTTAGTCCGTCTCAACACTAGCGCTACACTGGTTGCGTTGTGTATGTGTGAATAGCTACGCACACATGAACATTGCTCCCGTCTTTTACCTAAACTCGAGCGTTCGAATTTTGTGAACTGGCTCTTAAGGTTTTTCGTTAATCCTCAAAATTTCGGTTATAGCCTGTTTAGTATTGTCAACGTCATCTCAGTTGTCAAACCAAATAGGACCGACAGATGTCGCTCTTACTCACTTCCGTCAACACAAGGAACAGAGCGCACACGTCTCTTGTAACCAATAACTTTTAATACATGGACCTAAAAAAAAAGGCGGACGGAACTTCACTAAGAAACAATTGAAGCACCACAATGGCGGCGGCGTAAATATGTGTGCGTGTGTATAGGGATGCCAGTGAAGGAAAAAATTACCCATTTTTAAACAATATTTAATTAAGATCTCCCTTGAACTTAAGTTTAATTACAATTTTTTTGTGACGGATCCCTATTTTTAAAATAAAGGTAAAATAATTTAAGCACATTGGATATTAAAATATTTACAACTCGTTTAATTTTAATAAAGTTTTACAATCCCTTTTGGTGATTCAAATTTTTGTAGACTTGTCTTTTGCTATCGACACAAATCTAGAAATCCCTTCTAATTTACTTAAGTGGTGAAAACGAATGTTTAAGTATTTTTCGGCTATAAATATTTAATTAAAGCTATTTTATGTTCCATTCCTACACGTCTACATTCCTATTCCATGTCTACACTCCTTTATTATTTTTATACAATCATTTTTCCATGCATCATTTGCCGTGGGAAATCTGTAAAAATATATAAGAATACAATAACGATAAATAGTAATATAAAATATAAATCTCCCAATTTTAAAATAATTTGAACCTTGAAATAGTTGCAACACTGATTGATTTCGAGATGTTTATTAAATTTATTGACGTAAAATCGAGAAATGAGCTTCAAATTGACATGCTTAACTATGAAAAGTGATCCCCTGGCTTTTTAAATTGAACTACTATGGTTTAGACAACTTTTTGCAACACATGAAGGCATACTTTGATTTTTATTAGACAAAATAACACCGTATAAAACCGCGAGTGTCGTTCGAAGCGTAATGGCCGACGGCTGACTTACTATGGTGTGAATGTGTGCGTGCTGGCTTGTCCACATTAGCGCACTGACTTACTATGGGTGCTTCAATTGTTTCTTAGTGAAGTTCCGTCCGCCTTTTTTTTTAGGTCCATGTTTTAATATGGGTGCTAATTAAGGCAGCTTCTTTAAAATGTCATTCTCGTCTGCAAATATATTTAGTTGTCTAATGAATTAATAGGTCAGCGACAAACTTTTAGCGTCTAATAAATGGTTTATAAGCGACCATATATTGTAAAACAAGCTACTGTTAATATGACGCAACATGGTGATAATTCTTAAGCAACTAAATTTGTGATATGTCTACTCATTGCCAGCTTCTAATAAGTGTATCAACTTCATCTATAAAATAATATCAACGTACTCTAATTTCATAGAGTCACCGTTATTTTTATACTTTAGCATAAGTAATTGATGAGTGAATCTACTATATTTGAACATAAAATTTCCTTAATATTGTCATCAAATAATGGTCAATAAAAGATATAATTTCATGTATTCGCCTATCTATTTATAATGTTACCATAAGTAATTGACTATGGATGGTATTTAAAAGTACTTCAATTTATTTAAAAGTACTTCAATTTATTCCCATTTCATTTACCTAATTTTGTCTGTGTTCCACCAAATATACTGAATGTGCACCAAAATATGTCATAACGAGGTGTAATAAAAAAAATCTACCTAAGCAGGGTCGACGAAGCCCCGCTTCGCGGGGCTTCTATTTCTGTGTACAAGGTTTAAAGGAACCTAACCAAACCGAACTTCGGGGTGTCCCTGAAATCTTGCTAAAGCGAGTTTTAGATTTGGTGCACATTCAGTATATTTGGTGTACAAAAAGAATTATTGATGCGCATTTAAATTTTATCCAGAAGAATACGAGCACTCCTTAATCGTGTCATTAATGTAAACAAATACACGTGAACTCGTTGCTGCACGCACCGAATAGAGCTCGCTCATTGGTGCAAATGGCCGGTCGCGCCCCTCTGATTCCCAACGAGCGTCAGGTACACTCCCGCGCTTGTGTTGCAAACTTTCACGGAAAAAGAATATGATTTATTAATTTAGTTGTTGAATGAAAAACTTTGATTGCTAATTTTGAGGCTGGATTTTGATTTTATTAGCAGACAGATGTTGAATCTCTAAAATATATAAAGTAGCTCACTTACAACATTAGTCGCTGAGTTATCAAATCAGAAGTAAATATATTTATCGGTAGCTCGGAGTCATATTAATTTACGCTCGTAAATTGACGCTGGTTTCTTGATATTTTGTTGGAATAGTAAAGATGATGAATTAATATAATTGAAGCTGTTCTATTAACTCGTCGCTCACATATAAAAAAAGACGCTAGGTTGCAGGTGCTAAAGAAAACTTTTGTTGCCGCACATATAATTTCCCTTTTAATATTAATAAGTAGTTTCTAAGAGTGCTTTCTCCTATATAAAGTGTAACAGTGTCCAACAGTCCAATAAACATTATAATAGTAAAGAGTGCAACGTGGTTTCAATCAAGATCCCAAACATAGCCATAACATTTTGGTGAGGGTTTTCAAAAAGGTCCCGCAACCGAGTTAAACATAAGTTCATGTTTGCAATCATTTTAGGCTCATTTTTATAAATCTTTAAGCCTGATTTCAGAATCACTTTAGGTTCCACACGAAATAGTTTCATCGTATATTCTATCACAGCGACCCAAAGATGTATCGATCGCTAAATTATTCATCGTGATGACGTTCCATTAATCCCTTCTCTCCTCCTAGCGTATCTCTTACATTATGTATGTTCAATAAATCTACCCCTATTTCATATTCAATTTCATT
Source organism: Agrotis clavis (assembly GCA_954870645.1). Lineage (NCBI taxonomy): Eukaryota > Metazoa > Arthropoda > Insecta > Lepidoptera > Noctuidae > Agrotis > Agrotis clavis. The sequence continues at coordinate 3,908,929 of OX940943.1, forward strand.
TTCCATACCTATTATCCTAAATTGATAGGTTTCACTTTTTTTAGGGTTCCGTAACTTAAAATGAAAAACAAAACCATTATAGGAACTCTTCGTTGTCCACCTATCGTTTGTCTGTCCATCAGGAAGCTGTCCCTTTCTCTCGGGAACGCGGGTTAGATAGATATTGGCTGAAATTATTTATAAACTAGCACTCTGTCCGCGATTTCGAACGTGATTGCAGTCAAATCCAAACTATATATATATATATTTATATATTATATTATAAATGCGAAAGTAACTCTGTCTGTCTGTCTGTCTGTTACGCTTTCCCGCTTAAACAGTTTTTGAGAAAATCAATTACATACAGACCATACGACCTGAGTATATGCAATCCTTTGAGGCAGAGAAAAAATCAACAAAATCTTCTAAGTTTACGTAGTCAAGGTCGCGGGACTTATCGAATTACCGTGACTCTGGAACGTAAAGGGCTATTGAAGGACACCGTGTATTTTAGTCAGTACGAGTCTGACAGTTCCTCCCGCTCTGCCCTGGGAGGACTCATTTGATGATTTTAACACGATAAAAAAAGATACGGCCGTTTATGCTCCGTTTAGACCGCATATTTTGACGCGCGCAAGGTAATCAAAATATGAAGGGTAGTAGGGTACTTCCCATTGACCCAGAATCAGGGGCATGATGCAAGGTCAGCACAAGTAAAGGAAAAAGTATCAATTTTGTCGATCTGTAATTACGAGTAGGTAAGTATATCGCATTTTTAAGGATTTTTTGTTTTTCAACTACCTACAATGTAAAATTTTATAATTTACTAACACTCCGCCCGCGACTTCGTTTGAGCGAATTTCGCACTTTTCTCAAAATCCAGTCTTAGTGAACAGTTGAACACCCACGTCCTGAAAATAACCCCCATGCAAAATTAAATTAGAAATTCCTAGCACTTTCTACTTTATGAGATCTAGAGATGAGTGAGTGAATGAGTTACTTTTTACTTTTATCTAGATTTTCTTTTTTATATTCAGAAAGGCACTCAGTATGATTGATTTTTTTCCGGATCTGATCTATCACATCACTAAGTATATCTTTTTCAATGTTGAATATTTTCAAACGAGTCTCTTTGATGACACAAAAAGATATCGAATCAATTTCCAAGGCTTTGTAAGTTAAACATTTGTTCAATTTTGTTTTGACTAATTTTCCTATGGAAATGTTTTGTGTAGACGAAAGGGAACGGTGAATTTGGTAGATAATGTTCCAGGAATTTTACAATCGCTATGGAGTAGAGCTTAAGGCACAACGACTTTTCTTTATCGTATTACGTTTATAAAACAAAGCTTCCATTGTACTTTGTGATCACCAAAAATAATGTTTTGCTTCAAGATTACATACTTTCCGTGACCCAAAAGCTTTTTACCTTTAGCCAGAGGCTTAGCGTTGCCTTACAATGTGGCAATCTCTTGGGCATAACATCAGTGTTAGAAAAATAAATCTATGATTTGACAAAAAAAAAAATATCTCAAAAAAAAATCAATTTACATCTCTTCAGATTACGATACTTAGTGAAATCAAAAGCCTAAACAACGGCAGCCATCAATTGCCATTTGCCAATAAAAAGGCGCCAATGGTTTGTAAAATGGAAGATTGCTTCTCGACCCCTCATGCCAGTTCCTCGTTTCCCTTAATAATGCTTTGTCCATTTCCATAAAATGTGGATCCAATATCAGCAGGATCCAATAAATAGAACCCCGTTTGTACAATTGAGGCTATATCTATTCTATTGCATTGAAATGAATGGATGCAAATAAAAAAGAAATGCAGGCTTAAGACTGCTCAGATGGCGGTATCGTTTTCAATTTAAATATAAATAGGTACTGCTGCGGTTGAATTGCTTCTAATTATTAAATTAAGTATTCTTTTTATTTCTCTTTCTATCTCTTGAGACTTAGTTATTTTATAGTAATTAATATCAAAATATGAGGTAATGAATATTAATTAGCACAGTTATTTCTTAAGGAAACATGATTCATGGATGATTTATTATTAACTTGCTTATGCCTTGCACGTGTAGTTAGGCGATTGCCAAAAGGGATTAAGTCATCGAGATAAAAAAATATCATATGTTTTGATGCAGGATAAAAACTATGTCTGGCAATTTAATTAAAATCCGCTAAATTGTTTTTGCGTGGAAGAGTAAGAAAGGTTAGTTCTTCAAAACTGTTTTCCACGTAACTCTCGTGGCGATTTTCCTATCACTTCTGTAAGAGCAATTTGGTGAAATGTAGTCGCTACCGCATATGAGCTAGTAAGAGAATATTAAATAGTTTTTGAAGAACTACCCCAAACATACATCCTTTCTCGCTTTTCCCATTCAGCAGTAAGATATACAATATAAAATATTCATAGACTGTTAACACAGTTTCGTAGTTTCAAACATAGTTAACAATTTCATGTTCGTACACTTCGTAGATTCCGTATTCACTGAGCTGTTCATACGAGAAGCTAGACAAAGCCTTTCGTGTGAGTGGACACACTGACCTCTGAAAAGGTTGTGGGTACGCCTTTCTGTTTCCTCCTTCGAGTAATTAATTATTTGGACCTTTGTTTCCTTGTTTGGATAGAAAATCTACGATGGAGTTTTGTGGGCAAGTCTTTTGTGGAAAAGTCGAACAGGATGGTTACGCTTTCGGTAATATGAGAATCAGGGTGTACTCAGGCCCTGGCATGCAATTTTAAGTATTTGGCCTTACAGTGTACTTCAAGTATTATGACGTAAATTGTATGGAAAACGAAAAAGCCCCTCTAGTATACGTAACGAGGAATTATCCATGAAATTAACGTTATTGTCGTAGCCATTCACCAGAGCGGGCGTAAAACTTCGCCCGAAATTAATACTTTAATTATCTCAATTTAAACCTCGATTAAGTTGAGATAATTATGGATTTAGATTTTCTTTGACAGCTGCTTCTAGTTGGTCATCTAAAAGACTCGGATGGGCAGATTCGTCCAAGTTCTGACGTGCATTCGGGATTACAAATGCAACCAAGATAGTTATTTTTTTATTTGCTCTCGTCAAACACGTAATATATCCCAATAAGTCACGTCCAAATTACTTTGTTTAGTTAAGGATCTCTTGTCACAACAAACTACTGATACTGATATTAATTTGCCAGTGAAGTTATATCTATCATCATAACACAGCTAAAGAGTGGAATTTACGTCAGTTTCTGTGTTTCCCGATAGCTACAACCTTGTTGTCTTCAAGTCAAGTGTGGATAGGTTATTTCTAGGCAAACGTGCTTCACCGTCAACCACATCATTGCATCAGACAAGATGGATCTCAACATGAGCAACTTAAAAAAATAACTGCCTAGGCTCAATATTGGGGTCCGCTTTCAATCGAACCAGCTGACCTGTATTTTTATTGAAGGGACTGCCCACATGACCTCAATTATCCAGTGAGTAACAAATAAAGGACTTAACAGAAAATTAATCGTTTCAGCGTATTGTAATCCTTTTTATTGGCATTATTGGGGGCTGTGAATTGGTAAATGTAGCGTGAGATGCTCAGTGAACTGAAAAAGTACTGTAAGGATGGATTGGTAGGTCAACAACTTTGGATAAACGAACAGAAAAGGTCACATTTATTTGAGATATTTGGATAGGAAAGGTCTGTGAAGTTTTTTTAATAATAATGTACGATATTGACTATTTCGACTATCAAGAATAGAAGCTACACCTAAACCTAACCTAAAATTTATCTCAATTGTCTAAAAAAGTGTAACTGCAAAAAGACCCATAATTAACGTGAAATTTCGTTTTGAAGTTGCCAGGTTTTTTAGAGAAGTGTTCAGCAGATAAAAGTTTTTTTGTAGTAACGGTAAATGTCTACTTTTAAGCTTCAATAATGTCGTGGGACTGTCTAACCAGGATACCGCATTCCTGGAACACAAAGAGCAACCTGACAAACAAGTTGTGTTTTAGTTAAAAAGAAAAATATATAAGAAGATCCACAATTTACAAAGATATGTGCATGAACTATTTCAATTGTAATAAAGTTCAGAAAATAATTTTGTAATGAAACACAGTTGAAAGTATTACACAATCCTACTAAAAGTTTGTGAGGATGTATGTATGTGTATGTAGGTTTGTTTGTTACTCTTTCACGCAAAAACCACAGAACGGATTTGGCTAAAAATTGGTACACAGATAGTTTATAACCTGGATTAACACATAGGATAGTTTTTATCCCGATTTTATGTTCCCGTGGGATAATTTTCGAGTTGTAGCGGGTGAAGCTGCTGGCAACAGCTAGTGTCATATAAACAACAATATCTACTAAGGTATTAAAGCGAATGTTTTCTACAGCATCCTATTTGATGTCGAGTCCTAAGATATCTTTATTTTCCTTCAATTACTTCCGTTTGTACTCTTTCTTTGTTTGTGCTGGAGAAAAATAAACAACGAATAAAAAACAACTTGCTTTTTCCAGCGGTTTTACTGGTATTTTCATCGGAATTCATTCAACGGGAACGTTTGAAATATAGCCTATAATTACTCTGGAATTATGTAGCTTCCTTTATGTTAAATAATTTTCGAAATTGGATCAGTCATTTCAGAAATACCATACAGCTTGTTGTCAAAACGTGCATTCTGCGCAAATTAAATGAATATTTTTTCTAAACACTGTTTTAAGCTTTCACGGTTTGTCTCTAAATTTAAAATGTCACTTACGGGATATCTTCCGTGATTATATTTTTGTTTGAGTTCCCACATATTGAAATATAATCACGGAAGATATCCCGTAAGTGCCATTTTAAATATTTTTTCTATTAACCAGGTACTTCTTTATAATAATATCTAACTGATGTTATAACTATGCGAAAACTTGGATGTATGGATGGATGTTTGTTACTTGATCATGTCAGAAGAACGGATCTTAATGATTTTTTATTCTGAAGGCTCAAAGATAGACCGTTACAATCTGGAATAACACATAATATGATATCGTTTATCCTGGTATTGTATTCCCATGGCATAATTTTCAAGTTAAACGCAAGCAAAGCCTCTGACGAAGGCTAGTTAGTACTTAAAACGGACCGCTTGTTAATTTCGTCTTTGTTATTTTTCAGATCTCTAGGCTCTTTCCGTTGTTATGTCATGTACTAAGTTTTCTTTTTAGGGTTCCGTAGTCAACAAGGAACCCTTATAGTTTCGCCATGTCCGTCCGTCCGTCCGTCCGTCTGTCCGCAGTTTAGCTCAGAGACGGACAGTACTAGAGAGCTGTAATTTGGTGTAAATATACGGAATTGTTGTGCCGAAAAAGTGGTAAAATAAAATCTCGTAAAAAAATTTTTTTTAGGGTGTATTTTTTTTTTCTCGCGTACCCCTTAGTGTGGGGTATCATTAAATAGGTCTTTAAAAAATATTGATAGTTTCCATTAACAATTTTTTGATAAAAAAATTCGTTTGTGAAATATTAAGCTTTAAAGTGCTAAATTTTGTTCGACTCGAGTGTCCCCCCCTCTACCAGCTAAACGGTTATGTTCGGGGGTATGAAAAAATTCACAATAGTAGTAGGGTAAATTCGTTAGAGTTGGCCGTACGGGAGAGATTGCCAATCGAAATATTTCGGCAACAACTCGCTGGATATCGCTGTAAATGCCAGGTCCGCTTCACATCGTGCACAAGTACAAGTGTAAGTTAAAAGTATTGAGAAAAACAAGATAAAAGAGAGTAAAATCCAACATGTTTTCAAACTACCGTAATATTTCTTTATGTGTGCATATTTTACAAAATTACATTGTTATTTTATAATAGTAAGGATTTCTTTTATCTTTTACATTTTCCAATAACTTCATGAGCGCAGCTACATTATAACCTCCAATTTCTTGCCGTATTACATACACTTACTTTCTTAATGGGTGTGGCCTTCTTTCCCATAAGATAAGGAGAGATGGCCATGCAAAGTTGGGAAAACATGCCAATGACCAATAATAACAATATCACAATTTTTTGATCTAGACAAGCCGATTTAGGGACATTGTTGCACGATTTTTCGAAATTTGATAAAAAAACTTCTACATAACGTTTTTCACCGAAGATTGGATTCAATGTATCTTGTCCAATCTTTGGGTTCATGAAAATTGTACAATGTGTGACGATTAGTGCATGCTGAGTACGTATCGCCATAGGTACAACCATAAAAAACATGTGGTTCAAAAAAATAAAGCAAATTAGTAACAAGGTATGTAGACATAGTACTGGTCATCACTACCTCACTCATATGGCCATCTTACACGGGCACCCTGGGAGAGATGACCAAACGAGTTTTATTTTTAAACGTATTTTTGATCATGATCTCTTTAATTAAAACGATAAGTATGCCAATAATGTATAAAATTAATGTTAAAATTATGAAAATATGCCAAAACTAACAAGGTAAAGTATTTATTCTTATTTCAGCACACCTTTTAAAAAACTATGGCCAACTCTAACGATTTTACCCTATATATAACGAAGTTTAAAAGAAAATTATCATGACTAAGTAGGCTTTACAACTTTACGAGTTATAGTCGACCAACTTATAAAATGTACTTGGATAACATATTTTCTTAAACAAAATGTATCGGAGAACATGTTCATCATCATCATCATCATCATCATCATCATCAGCCGGAAGACGTCCACTGCTGAACATAGGCCTCCCCCTTAGACCGCCACGCCGAACGACAATTCGCCACTTGCATCCATCCGTTGCCCGCGACCCTCGCGATGTCGTCGGTCCACCTAGTGGGAGGCCTGCCTACGCTGCGCCTTCCGGTCCGTGGTCGCCACTCGAGAATATGTTCATCAACTGCAAATGTAAGTTTGTCAACGTTATTTTTACAGCTTTAATAGGTATGTTTTTACGGTATGTTGTTTGGGGATAGGTAGGTTTTTATCGTCAACTATTTTTAACTAACTTCAAAAAAAGGAGTAGGTTCTAAATTCGTCGTAATCTTTTTTTTTATGTATTTTCCCCGTTTTCTCAGACTCCTGGACCGATTTTGAAAATTCTTCTTTTTAAAATTAAATTCAGCGAATTCAGTTTAGTTAGTTGGCATAAGTATTTTGATGGGCAACTACGGAACCCTACACTGTGCGTGGCCCGACACGCACTTGTTCTTTTTTAGGATGTTGAATTTGCCTCCGCTTTTTTGTAAATGGCCTGTTATACCGCAGTTATTTAAGATTTTGGTAGTATTATACAGATAAATATGTTGATGGCAGTGGCGTAGCTAGGCCAAAAGGGGCCCTGTATCAAAACATTTTTGGGGCCCTTCTAATCTAAGTGTATAGTTCTGCTATTGTAAAGACAAAAGCATCCTGACTCGTGAAAACTAATGCTATTACGTCGTATTTACATGATGAAGTTATTTGCATGAAATTAGTTTCACAAAAAATATGCGCACAGCACGAAACTAATTCAGTGTCACGAAAGTAATGCATGCATTGTAAAACTGAACGTTTACACGTGAAATTACTGGTGAAATTAGTGTCATGAAACTAATTTCATGCAACTTTCGTAATGTAAATCCGGCTTTACTGATGTCGTTAAGAAAATTTTGAAAGGAGCTAGTAAATTGAGAATGCTGAAAGACTGAGCTAGGTATTTTAGGAGTTCGATTCGAACTTATTTCAATTGTCGGGGGCCCTTGACCCTTGGGGGCTACGCCTGTGGTTGATGGAGAGTTTCTTGGGCCACTTATTCTTCCACACTATAGGTTGTGTTTTAAAGATTTAACGTGTTGAAATCCTGGACTTCCTGCGCCCGGGGAAGGCGGATGAGTGTGGCAGAATCTACAAATTATGGAAATTCTTGCGGCAAATGAGGGTTTTTGGGGGATTGCCTTAAGTAATCAGTCGAAGAAGAAGGAGAGAAGAAGGGTTAATTCTAGAATTAACCCTATCTTTTTTAATATTTTTTATGCTGTGCTGCCGTGTCGGTGAAATGCAAATCAAATTGACAGAGAAATCCTTTTCCCTTGTTTTTATCAACGTTCTACACCTACTAAAGTTACTACTGTTTTTAAAACTCTGAAAAAACCAAAAGGGTCTCGTGCGAGAGTTTCAACGGAGTTTTTAGAAGACAATAGCTTTAAAGGACATTACTTTTGTAGCCACAGTTTAGGCACATGACAAAATTGCAAAATTTAGGCCAGTTCTATTTATGGGTTAGTCCTACCTTCATTTAGCTGAAATATGTTTTAACATTAATTATGGGAGAGTTTTAGACCTAGTTTATAGTTATGTATGAGTGTATCTGGAAGGCTTGGGTGTTAAAAATGTATAGTATGCGTGAAAGGAGAATATAATAATAATAATAAATTTATTCAAAAACATATGGTACAAGGTTATTACAGTTTTCTTATCTAAGTACATTAAATTCACTAATAAATTTGTACCTGAACTAGGTAATCCTGTGTTTCAGGCGATTTAAGGTAACATTAATTTAATTAAAAATAATCACATAATTATATAAAATCATACTAATCTAATGTTTAGAAAGCTCACGCTTCACAGAAAAAAATACGTGTGGCACTCGGGGACAGCCGCGGTAAAGCTATTGCATAGCAATTTAACCCTTAACCACCCAGTATGCTTTTCTAACGTAACCGACCAGTAGTGTCCATCAGACACGTTACACAAATAAACGAATTAGGTAAAAAATACAATGAGTTAACTAGAATATTATGTGCCTTGATATTATGATGGTAGCTGTAGCATTGATGTGTTCATAAATAATCATATTTTTCTTACATTTTAGTTACAAAAAATTTTTTTTCAAAGTTTTCAATGAAAACGTTACGACTCATATAGCAAAATATTACTCAGATGTTTTAGATATTTTTGGAGTACAAATTATGGCAACGCGTCTTCCTTTCCGCAGCAGATTCATATGACGAGGCTGCAGTAGGTTCCTATGACATCCTGCATGGCTGCTAGAGGATAATGATAACGTATCGTTACGTCATTTTGTTTTGTCTTCTCAAAATAAGAGGCATTACCAAATTAGTTGCGATTTTACGTAAAACGATTTTTGTGTATTCTGCTTGCTTATGTACTAATCAGGGTTCAGGATTTTCTATATAATTATTAGTCCAATGCCTACAACATTTATAATATATAAAAATGTCTATTTGTTTTACGTCGCACTTTACCTACACTCATGATCTATCTGGTAAAGCGTATCGACACGCACTTGTGGTTTTAGTTTTAGTATTTCATCTCAGATTTGTTTGAAGTGCAATTTGTGCCAAAAATACGAAAACATGTGACATCTACCAATCTGCATGGAGCCCACATGGTGGATTACAGCACCTTTCATAGAGAGGAAGCCTGTGCCCCAGCGATTGAAGCATTATACTGATTATGTTCGTATAGCTCATCGCTTGCATCTATTTCTTTGCCATAATGTATCGTAAACAAAAAGAATAACAACACGGTCCTTTTTTGGTGCATATGAGATTATGTAATCTAATCTGTGCTGTTTGATTTTTAGCCATTTCTTAGAACGTATGAGTGAACAACTGCTTTATTATAATAAACGTTTCTAAGCACCGATACAAACAAAATGCAAGTACAAAGACAATGATTGTAACAAAATCAAAGGTCTTAAGAGTTGCAATTGGTTACCCGATACTATGTGATAAAGGTTTATGTAAATAAACAATCTAATTTTGAACTAGAGTCAAACAAAATGTTACTGTGTCTGTTGGACACTTGTGGGTGGATAGGTTATTTCTTTAGTTTTTTATTAATAAATATTTAAATGTCCCCGGTACGAAAAAAAACCTTGCAGGTTTAGGTTTATAAAGAATTGATGATAGATTAGAAAAAATATCAATATTCAGTAATAAATACTTAAGATTTTATTAGGACTCAAACGCAAAATTGTGTCCGCGAGACACTTGTGGGTGGTTAAGGGTTAAAATAAAGCAAGAAAAAATTATCGCCTACCGCAAATATTTAACGATAATATCATTTATTTAAAAATGTTGTGGTGCACTACTGTAAAAAAGAAAAAGAAATTACAATGAAGGTGTAACAATGAAGTGGATAAGTTATAAACGAGATTCCCAGGTCTCACTTTCAAACTGGGTCAAAATTTTCAACAGGTTATGGGCCCAGCACGCTTCCACTGCGCCCCTCTGCTTTGTTGTAGGAGAATTATATGAGTAGGTTTCAGTGTGAAAACCTCTTTTTGTAGCTGGCCGTTTAGATTTTAGAATCAGTAAGAAAAAGTAAATTGTCTTTATGACAGATGTTTTTATGATTGCCGAAGTCTTCCGAACTGAAACGACGTTAGACGACGCGAGTGTTAGGTATTTTTGTTACGGAATTTCTTGATTCGGTCAACCCAGCAAAATATAATTATTGCAATAAAATAATAACCGGGTATGATTGTGATCATTCCTTCCTTACTATCTTCACCCCAACATTTTTCATCTCGATCTGTCGTAATTCGTTCTTATGCCATATATTTTTTCACGCAGTCAACGCGCGTATCCACAATTATTTTCTTTCCGACTTAACTCTAATATTTGCCTTCTGTATTTGCGAACATTTTAGCATTAACCCCATTTCTATGCATATCGTCTTTCTCATTATCTTTCCATCCTTTTACATTGCTTTCGAAGTGAATATTGCTTATCTCCTCATTACTATTATAATAATAAATAATAAATCATTTATTTTCAGGTTACAAAGACCCATAGATAAATACCTTAACCTAAGTATACATATGTTTTATTACAGTTGTATTAGTAAATATAACTTAAAGCTATGTTAGTATCACTGCGTTGCACTAATCTTTGTGCGTTCTGGTGGCACTTGACCGCGAAAGCGGCGGAATACCACATCCTGTGGCCAAAAACTTTCTTCCATCACCTGAGGCAGATAGCATGTTGGGACGCGCACCACAAACGCCTTAAAGTTGACGTTGTGATGGGACTCCGGCAACTGCACTCTCGGCGAGTAATTCAGCCTTTGGTGCACGTATTTCACGATGTCTTCCGCGTCACTGGTGTAATGGAGACGCGAAATATACATGTGTTCGGCTTCGCAGCACGCATAATCGTGCAAGTTTATAAGGATGGATGGATGGATGTTTGTTATTATTTCGTTATTTCAAACACGTGGACTGTTATATTACTAGCTGTTACCCGAAGTTTCAACCCGGCTGCCTTCCTCAATGAAAAGACTACCCAACAAAATAGTTTTTTTCATTTGGAACCAGTAGTTCCCGGGATTAGCGCGTTTAACCAAACAAACAAACTCTTCAGCTTTATAATATTAGCATGGAAGTACCCATACAGGGTGAATTTTTCAACTGGGCGTGGATGGATATATCCGAAACTATGAAGAATTTCATCGATGTCTCGATGCCAATTTTAACGAAAACTAAAACTGCATTATTGGATTTCAGATTTCAATAATTTTGGACAGGGTTTAAACCAGCTGATTTTGGAAAAAAACACATTCTGTATCAGGGAAGTAATGATATCTTCCCAGAAATTGATCCTTATTAGCGAAACTATCAAATGGTGTAACAATATAGGGTATGATTCTTTTTTCCTTTCTGGCCCAGGTGACCCTGTAACTAAGCAGGTGCTTAGTTACAGTCCCGCGACGTTACAGTACAAATGTTCAAATAATTTATAAATAATTAACTGTTAAAACAGTTATGATTTTTGCTGTCGTTGAAGTTAAATCACTATACCGGTACTTTTACTAAACTAGGCCATCCAGTTAAGTGTTAGAGCAAACGAGCATTCCAAACTGGAGAAGAATACTTATTACAAAGCATTACTTTGAAAAACAGGAAAGTAGGTACATTATAGTACCATTTTTCATTAAAAGTATTATAAACGTCGTTATTTATAAGTACTTCTTTTCTTCTTTTTAACCGACTTCCAAAAGGAGGAGGTTCTCAATTCGGATGTTTGTATTTTTTTTTTTTTTTTTTTATGTTTGTTCGGGCATAACTCCGTCGTTTCACAACCGATTTGAAAAATTCTTTTTTTGTTGGATAGGGTATACTTCCGAAATGGTCCCATTAAAATTTTATCGAAATCGGACTAGCACTTTTTGAAAAATCAACAATAAACAACAAAAACCTAAAAAGTTTTCAACTTTGTCTACACCGATTACTCCGAGGTTTCTGGTGCGATTTCGATGATTCTTTTTTTTGTTCGATACAGTATATCTGCCATTTGATCCCATAAAATTTTCATTTAGTTTGGTGCAGTAGTAAATATTTTTAGCTCATTGTGTACACACATACATGGGCGTTGTTATTACCGGTGCTACGGATTACAACATTTTAGTGCACATGTAAGAAAATTATGTATTTGTCAATAATTTGGGTTGAATAGTGAAACTAAAAAGGATAAAATAAAAAACTTTTTCAAAAAAAAATGTAACCGACTTCAAAACAACCACAAAAAAAGTTCAAAATAACCTACAAAAAAACTTTTCTTTAGAAAGTCGGTGACACAAAGTCAATGAAATAAAAAATAAAGTCACCGACTTTCGAAAGAAAAGTTTTTTTGTAGGTTATTTTGAACTTTTTTTGTGGTTGTTTTGAAGTCGGTTACATTTTTTTTTGAAAAAGTTTTTTTTGCTTAATAGCTTCCATTACGAAGTACTACAACTTCACTTACTTTAATATAATAATACTTTATTCTATTTCCATATCAGATCTCTTTGTTATGCGGGGCTTCGTCATAACATACTAGTACCTACTATCTTTATAATAATAATAATAATAATAATACGTACGTCAAACATATGCTTGAAAATTTTACCATTCGTTTTTTATTAAATTTTCATGTTTTAACCATAAATAAATAGTGCTAATCAAGTTACAATAGTATATTATCAACAAAATATCATAAAACCAATAAAAAACAAGCTAAACCATGAGTCTCAAAGAAAATAACTATTTGTGACAACGACTGACACAAATGTCATGTCAAAAATTTTCAAAAATAAGGATGAAAAATGTGAAATTTAAGTTAATATGTTGACAAGAGCCAGAGCAGCACGCGCACGCCCACCATCCCCGGAGTCGCCGCTGAGCTCCGCCTCGCCGCCACTGGACATCGGATCTCCCACGTCACCGGCAGCGGCAGAACTTGCGTCGAGCTCGAGCAGCGAATATTTCTCCCCGCCGACGTCGCCAACACCTGTACGTCGGCAGGGGAGACGCCGGCCACCGAGGAGCTTGGGATCTAGGGGCCAACCGGCCCCGAGCCGGGTCCCCGCTACCGGTGGTTGTGTGCAGCGCATGAGGTGGACTCAGTCCATAAATGAGAATGTCATGCGCGCATACTACGGGTCTACAGAGGGGGGAACTAACCTCACTGCGTACCGTGTTAGAATGCTGTCTCTGTTCCAGGTACTTGAACCAGCCCTAAATGTCTCGGCCCAACGACTTTCGGATCAGGTGCGGGTCATCCAACGTAATCACATGTTGGACGACACCGCGCTTGATAGGCTGCGCTCAGAGATACTAAGCAACCGTACCATCTTATCTCCACCACCAGCAACGACGTCCGCATTTATTAATAGGGTTCCGTCGCAGTCAAATATTGCTCCTGTTGTGGAGGAGGATGATACGGTTGCCACGGTAAGTAGCCAGTGCAACGAACGATTGAGGAGCGCACTGGAGGATGCGCTTCGTGAGTACCGCTCAACTCCCATGGCACTTAGACCCCGATTGCCGCGGTTGCCCATGCACAAAAAAAATAGGGCGCTGGTGAGTGCCTTGAACTCGCTGCTTAAGAATCTTTTCGAGAGCAGCGAGGATCTTGTCGATACACATTCGGTCCTGTTTTGCGGGGCTGTTGCGGCATGTCGATTAGCCAATGTCAAGTTTCCGGACAGTGACGGAGCTAATCGACCAAAACCAGCTGTACCAGCCTGGCAACGCAGGATTGAGCGTCGTATCGGCGGGGCCAGGGTACTCATTGGCAAACTATATTGCTTCAGGGAGGGAAATACACGACCACGTGTGATGCGCTTTGTGAGGCGGGCGTTCTCGGGGACTGACATCGGCCCTCAAGAATACATGTCCCGTGTCACAGAGCGCATCGACTTCCTGAAGCAAAAAGTTTGTGCATGGGCAAGCCGTATTCGGCGGTATAAGCGACGAGTTGATCGGTACTCGCAGAATCGCATGTTCCGGAGCGATGAGAGGTGGGTATATAGAGCTTGGGAGCGACCTGAACCAGGCGTGGCTGATGCGGGCCGTCCGGATGATAGCGCCACAAGTTCATTCTGGCGCAGCATCTGGTCGGTGCCCGTCAGTCATGCTGAGGCTGGCTGGATGCGTGATGTCGAGCGAGTGTGTGAAACTATTCCTGAAATGGAACCAATTTCCATAACGCCATCAGATGTGGCAAGAGCAGTCCGTCCGTTACCGAACTGGAAATCCCCGGGACCGGACGGACTGCACAACTTTTGGCTCAAATGGTTGAGTAGTTCACACACTTGCCTGGCATCTCAATTCCAGTCAGCCTTAGAGTCTGGGTCGCTACCACAGTTTCTAACAACTGGTGTTACCCACCTGCTCCATAAATCAGGTAGTACCACGGAACCCAAGAACTATAGACCGATCACTTGTTTGTCGACGGTCTATAAACTTCTTACATCCATTTTGAGAGCGAAAATTAACACACATATTGAAAATCACTCCATCATGTCTGCCTCTCAAAATGGATGTAGGAACGGGTCCCGTGGTACTAAGGAGCTGCTCCTCATTGACATGGCCATTAGTCAACAGGTTCGTCGATCTCGCAGGGATCTGTCCACATGCTGGATAGATTATAAGAAGGCCTACGACTCGGTGCCACATACATGGCTCATGAGGGTGCTGGAGTTGTACAAGATAGATGCAACTCTACGTGCCTTCCTTGAGTCGTGTATGAGGCAATGGAGAACGGTCCTTCGCTATCCGGGGTGTCGACAGATCCAGGCGAACGACGAACCTGTATGGATCAAGCGGGGAATATTCCAGGGTGACAGTTTGAGTCCGCTTTGGTTCTGCTTAGCCCTGAATCCTCTAAGCACATTGCTGGAGGACTCAGGTCTGGGCTATCGGCTGAGGAGAGGTGGTCAGGTCATATCTCACCTTCTATACATGGATGATCTGAAACTCTTTGCCCCCAACAAATTGCAACTGATGGAACTACTAAAGGTAACTGAAACTTTTAGTAATGCCATCAGGATGGAATTTGGTGTGGACAAATGTGCAGTCATGCATGTAAAGCGAGGGGAGATTATGGAATCTGAAGGGATTCAGCTTTCAGATTCCATACACCTTAGATCACTTTCCTCATCCGAAACCTACAAGTATTTGGGTATGTCGGAAGCGTTAGGCATTGATGTACCGGACGTGAAACAATCGTTGAGGGAGCGCTTCTTTGGACGCCTGAATAAGGTTTTAAATAGCCTTCTTTCAGGCGGAAATAAGGTGCGCGCCTTCAACGGTTGGGTCATGCCGGTTTTAATGTACTCTTTCGGCATACTCAAATGGACTCAAACTGAACTCGACGCCTTGGATAGACGAGTCCGTACGCTGTTGACCGCAAACCGGATGCATCACCCACGATCATCGGTGATGAGGCTGTACATCCCGCGGAAGTGCGGGGGTCGTGGTTTTTTAAATGCTAAGACCCTCCACAACCGCGAGGTGTGCAGTCTCAGAGAATATTTTTTGAAAATGGAAGTGGGTATGCACCGAGATGTGGTCACAGTGGACAAAGGACTCACCCCGCTGTCCATGGCTAAAGAGAACTGGCACAAACCTGTGGTACTCAGTACTGAAGACCGCAGGGAAGTATGGCAAAGCAAGGAGCTACACGGACGCTTCTACCGGGCTCTTCATGGGCCCGATGTAGATTTTCTAGCGTCCGTGTCCTGGCTACGATTCGGTGACCTCTTCGGGGAAACTGAAGGTTTTGTCTGTGCGATTATGGACGAAGTTATCTTGACGAACAACTACCGGAGACATATTATAAAGGATGGGACGATTGACGTGTGTCGGGCATGCCATCGTCCAGGTGAATCCATCCGACATATTATCTCTGGTTGTTCTCGTCTTGCTAACGGCGAGTACTTGCACAGGCACAACCTAGTAGCCAGAATCATCCACCAGCAACTTGCGTTGAAATACAAACTTGTGGAATCTGAAGTACCGTATTACAGGTATGTGCCCGACCCAGTTCTCGAGAAAGACCATGTCACGTTGTACTGGGATCTGCCTATCATTACTGACAGGACTATTGTCGCCAATAAGCCTGACATAGTAGTGATAGACAGATCAGCGCGCCGCGCAATGATAATCGATGTTACCATCCCGCATGACGAGAACCTCGTGAAGGCTGAAAAAGATAAACAAATCAAATATCTCGACTTGGCACGCGAGGTTGTCGACATGTGGAATGTGAGCTCGGCTATCATTGTGCCGATTGTCGTGACTGCCAATGGCCTGATGGCAAAGAGCCTCGATGAACACCTTTCGAGGCTCTCCTTAGGGGGTTGGATCAAGGGCCTGATCCAGAAGGCAGTACTTCTTGATACGGCTCGTACTGTGAGGAGGTTCCTGTCTCTGGAACCCTAACCACCGGTAGCTTGGACCCTGCTCCCATACCGGCGGACTTCTATTTTTATATTTTTAAATGTTTTTTTTATTGTTTTGTATTTTTTAAAGAAATATTTAAAAATGTAATAGTATGTGTGAAAAATGAATAAACGAAATAATAATAATAACCACTTTATTTCAGGCTACTTGGGCCCATAGATATATACCTTATAGACTAACATATATATTGTTATAATACAGTTTGTGTTAGTATAAAGAAACTTAAGCCTATGTTAGTAAACACTTCACTTAGCACTATTTTATAGCGCACTCCAGTGGCACTTGTCCGCGGAAGCGACGGAACACCACGTCCTGCGGCCAAAAGTTCTCCTCCATGACGAGGTGCAGCAAACATGTTGGTACACGCACCACGAACGCCTTGAAATTGACGTTGCGGCGCGATTCCAGCAGCTGAACTCTCGGCGTGTACTTGATCTTTTGACGCACGTACTCCACGATGTCCTCAACCTTAGTGGTGTAGTGTAGGCGTGAGATATACACCGGAGTATTCGGCTTAGCAGCACGTATAGTGTTGGGCTCCACAGGAGCCGTGCCGCAGCGGTTCTTGTTGGTTCGCTGACGGCGCTTCCTCCTTAGCACCGTCACGAAACCATCATCATCAGCCCGCTTCGATGCCTTTTCCGGCATGGGCTTCGTAGATGTAGCAACCTTGCTCACAGCAATGATGTTTTTTGCTGACTCTGTTGACATGGGCAGCTGACTGGAAGGTCGGGAAACTCGAGCGGCGGAGCACAGAGGAGCCGCAGGGGCAGGAGCGGAGCTGCGGGGCGCGCATGTTGCACGTTTTGCAGGCTCAGCATTCGACAGCGACGGCGCAGGCGACGACAAAACCGCTGACGCAAAACTTGCCCCCGATACATTGAGGCCCGCTCCGCGACACACGTTGATATTGGATGCACTCGATGGTGACCCAGTTACCGCTGCCGCTTTACGCAACTCTATAACTTCATTGCGCAAATCGGCAACTGTAATTTGGGATGCATCCAACCTCTTCTGGACATCCACAAGGCTTGCCTTCAGGAACACGATGTCCTTCAGCAGGCTCGTTACATCGACGTGGTCGAAAGTGACGGGAGGGAGCTTGTGTAGATCCTTCGCCACAAACGTAGGCACGTCGTCAGGGTCGGTCTCTTTCAGCAGGGTTATGATGTCCTGCACGCTTTTCTTAGTCCCATCACGTCTGCGGGACACCATCTGGTCTGTCTTCTTTGTCAGTTGGTATAAGAGCAGCTTAGAAGCCGCAATGTCATCCTCACTGAAGTTCGACGTGCAGATCTGGATAGCAGACACCTCGTCCATCACATCCAGCTTCTGTTGCAGGAACGCCAGTAATTCGTTTGCCACAAGTTGTTGACTCATGGTGAATAAAATCTCCGAGCAACGGCTTGCGCCGCGCTACACGACTTGGACAAAATATATTGTCAGCAACACGTCCGCATCAAAACACGGCTAATGCAAGACTCATGCATTAGCCGTGCTTATGCTATGACATCATCATTATTAATAGTCTTATGGCCTCGCCTTATTTTCTTTCTTTGTAAACGTATAATATTAGATTCTGGACCAAAAATACGTCTTTCATTTACTTAGAAGCCTTTTTGTCGGTTCTGGCACATAAAGCCTAATTCGCAAAATGGCAACCGAGTCACAAAAAGACAAATTCTCAAAATGGTTAATTCTCTACACGCCTAATTCTCAAAAAGGCAAATGATCACCAATATGGGATATAAATCCAAAATTTAGAGGTTTAGAGGCAAAAATCGCCAATACTCGGGAAATGTCCAAAATCATGATATTTTTTCTTTCTGTTTATTAATCAATCAAAAGACATGTCTGCCGCATGCCAGATATACTATAGGTCAAAATTTCACAAAACTGATGCCCTGAGACAGGGAGGCGAGGTTGCGACAGGCCACGTACAGCTTGGCCAGAACGGATTGAAACGGAACTAAAATTTTTATTTCTGACAGCGTTTTAAAATCTTTGATATTTGATGTAAACAAAGACCGCAGGTTTGTTAGATTTATTATTGTGCCATAAAACTAACGTAATAAGTGAAAAAAATGAAATAAAATCATTCAAAGTGCTGGTAGCGCGAAGACAGTGGCGACTTCCGGTTTTCTACATTTTTATGTCGAGCTGTAGGAGATGGCGGGACGAAGTGGACAGGATTCATTCCAACTGGAAGGAAGACGCTTATTGTAGGGCCAAAGGTGGAAGGAGGCCTTTTCCCAGGAGTGGGACTAAGCAGGCTATTAAAAAAAACAAAGTTACTAACTTAGTACCATCTACCTACATTTGTAGTAATATGAGAGTCATTTTACTTTTTGTACTGAAAGCTATAAAGTTATTTCACAAAGAGTGGCTCAGTTTTACCCTACTTAAGGAGCTCAAAGATCCGACGAACACTACTAAAGAAAGAATTTGTAGACTAGAGCTATTAGGTATTCTATGACTAGAGTAGAAAAACCTAGTTGAAGCACTACAAAAATAGTACTAAGAAAGTAAATTGAGACGAATAAGAACGTGTCTGGAAACAAATTCGGTTGGTAACAAGAAGCCACCAAGTTTCGTCCCTAACTTATACAGTACTGAGACAATCTAATTATAGATGACATGTTTTTTATGTACTATCCCGTCGGGAGGTATAAATAACAGTACCTATGTGACGACATTTCACGACTGTTTTTATAGAAAAGTTGGGTAGAACAAAAGTTAGGTACTATACACTGTACTGTCTTTCTACATGTGAGGATTCTAATCACAGTATTAATAATTCTTCTTTATAAGCCAACGCACCGGGTCAAAGAAACACCTTTGATAACCGTCCACACTGAGTTCGACGTATGATTAAATTCCTGTTACCGCCACGCTTCGGATCAACGCCAACGAACGATGGTTGGCGTTCGAAAAGTGGTCCATACAGGACCAACGAAGACCAGCAAGACCCATTAGTTGGTCTTCAATACCCCGAAGTGTACGCGGCAGTGTTCAAGCTGCGTAAACTGCAGTACCAAATTACTTGTCATAAAACCTGCCAGTAATTTTATGAATTTCTTCTTTTTTAGAGTGATAATGAGGATTCTAATCATAGACACATAATTCTTCTAGGTATTTTCTGCGGAAACTGTCAGTACCAAATTATAACATCATCTGCCTGCCTTTTCCCAAAACTATATTGGGGTCGTCTTCCAGTCGAACCAGATGCAGCTGAATATCAGTATTTTACATGGAGCGACTGCCTGTCAGACCCAGGGCCGCGCCGACTCCTGGCAGCGCCTGTGTGCAAATCTCTTGACGCGCCTCTTTTTAACCGACTTCTAAAAGGAGGTTATTTTATGTCGCTTTTTTTTTATGGAAAAAATATATTTTCTCCAGTTTTATTTAATAGTAGCTGTTGACCGCAGACAACTAATATTTTAAATATTTTCCCTAATATTTGATTTTTTCCTGCCGGGGTCACGGGATTATTCCCTTACCGTGACCCCGGAACATAACAGGCTATTGAAGGACACCGTGGATTTTAGTCAGTAGAAGTCTGACAGTCCCTCCCGCCCTGCCCGGGGTGGGAGGACTCATTTGATGACTTTATTTTATAACTTTTTGCATGTATATTTTTTATCGTTGCCCCAAACTTTATCATGGGCGCAATAATTGAAATTCACAAACACAAACGTTTAGAACAGTTCTTTGCACCTAATATTGTTCGGAACGAAAACGAAATGGGAACGTTTGAATGAAATGAAAAAGACCGGTTTAAACTTAAAAAAAAATCCTTATTAAAGTTAATATTACTCGAAAAAACGATGAAATTAATCATGCCACAAGGGCGTGTAATATTAACAAAATCTTTGCAATATTAAAATTTGTACCTGCGTCTTGAAGCCAAAAAAACGGTTAAATCAGTTTAAAACGTTATATTAACCAAGAACGATAAAATCAATGTTGTTCTTCTTCTAAACCGTTTTACTTTACGTTCCGTCCGAACGTAACCGCAACAATTAAGTTCTAAGGCATTTAAGTTTAAATCGTTTCGAAAAATACACCGTTTTCCGAGCCGTGCGCAAAAATGACGGTTAGTGCAGTGGCTGAGCGATTGGCCTGCTGCGCAGTGTGTCGCGGGTTCGATTACCGCACGGAACAAATATTCGTACAACCTACAAATAGTTGTTTTGGGTCTAGGTGTCTGTGAATGTGAGTTTCTATGTTTGTAAACACACCCACGATATAAGAGAAATTCCTAGTGTTTTTAACGTTCAAACAAAAAAATCAGTGCTTTTGTAACATATTGTATAGAAAATTACATAAAATACCTACATACCCCCTGCTTAAAGCACTATTTGTTTCAGTTTTAACACCTTCATCGGTTCTGTTTCGAAACATTTCAATGATTCCTTGGACGTTAACGGTAGAGCCGTGAAACATTTACTAATTCTAGAAGTATTTTTATTACGTTCTTCCTCGTCTTCTTTTCCTCAACAAATTCTGTTTACCAGATAATTTCTTTTTTTTTTGTTGTTCCTTACAACTCGTCATCAAAACACTTTAACTTAGTATTGTTATTAGTGTTAGGAGTTAAACTTATTTTAAATATCATAAAGCACGGGACGTTCATTCAATGCGCACCTAGCACCCACTTTGGATAAAATGTTTCTAATTATTGTATAAAATTTATTCTGTCGCTGTTTAAAATCGTGGACTCGCCGCCGCTGTATCCGGGACGCATCAAGTTTCTTTAATATAAACTCATGATCTTTTGATTTTTTTCGCAGACGCAGCGCTTGAAGTTCGTGTAAACTCATACCCGAAATATAAACAGTGGGTCAATTCAAATAGTACTTATGTCTTGGGAGACTTGTATCTACTTACTTATCGATGCTGAGGTTTCATGTATGTTATGTGAAAAAATTATTTCATTAAATTGGCTTTGGCATTTCATCCGGCGCCCCTAAACCCCTGGCGCCTGTGTGCGCCGCACACATCGCACACAGGGGCGGCGCGGCCCTGGTCAGACCTAACCTAAAGCCTAAAAGAGTAATACGACTGTGAGTAATACTTGTTTAGATAACTTTGCACACAATATCAAACAGAAATGTAAATCTCAAGTAATAGACTTCGGGCTATCTGACCATACAGCACAATTGATTAAGATAAAAGTAAATAAATCATGCATAATAAAAAGTTGGAGAACTAAGATTCGAGACACTTGTATAGAAAACCTTGCTAAATTTAATAGCTACCTTCAAAATCTATCGTTTTGTGACGTATATGACACTGAGGATTCGAACAAGGCGTATGATAATTTCATTGAAACATTTAAGCTTCTGCATGACTTATGTTTTCCATACATGCTAGTGATAAAAAAATCAGAAAAGCCTATTAAATGGCTATCGCGTGGCATACGATTATGCAGTAAAAAACAGCGAAATTTACTTTGGAAATATAGATTAAGACCATCACGAGAAAATAAAATCGCTTTTATTAATTACTCTCAGAGATTCAAAAAAATCATAAAATTAACTAAGACATCCCAAAATAATTACATGATCGAGAACTCTAAAAATAAATCAAAAACCTCATGGCAAATAATAAATAACAACAAAATAATTAAGGAACCAATTACACAGATAAAGATTAATAACCATACAATTACGGACCCGAAACAAATAGCAGAGTGTTTCAATAATTTTTTCATTGACCAAATTACAAATATACCTAATAAGACATTACTCGACATTAAGAAAATAGACCATAACCCAAACTCAATATTTGTGCCACCAGTCGTACCTGAAGACGTGATAAGAATAATTAAATTACTAAAAAATAAAAAGAGCTTTGGTTATGATGGGATTTCCACTCAAGTCATAAAATTTGTTGCTAATAATATAGCTGGCCCTATAGCTCATATTATTAACGTTAGCATATCATCAGGAATATTTCCAGACAGCTTAAAAACTACAATTGTAAAACCAATTCATAAAAAGAACAATAAAGAGGATATGTCGAACTATAGACCGATAGCTTTAATTCCGGTTTTTTCAAAAATAATAGAAAAAGTAATATCTGAGGCAATATCATCTTTTTTAAATAAATTTAATATACTTTGCCATGAGCAATACGGGTTCAGGAAAAACAAAAATATAAACATGGCAATTTTTGACTTGCTGAATGTCATTATGCCAAATGTTGATAAAAAAACGCCTATATGTGCTGTTTTTACAGATATGTCGAAAGCCTTCGATTTTGTCGACCATAACATACTCCTACAAAAACTAAATGCCTATGGTATTCGAGGTAATATCCTAAACTTAATAAAAACATATTTATCCGGGCGCAAACAACTAACAGAAATAAATAAAGTATGTGTTAAGTCTAAATTAGAAAAAAGGTACGTGTCTTCAAGTAGAGAAATTAAATTTGGTGTACCACAAGGAACCGTCCTTGGTCCATCGTTTTTCTCAATTTACATTAACGACCTCCCACGCCAAATCCAACATCCTATGGTACTTTTTGCGGACGACAGTACAGCAGTCATAAAATGTGATAATAATGAAAATTACGAAAACGATATAAACGACACCATTAAAGTTATAATAAATTGGCTAAATAAAAACAATTTACAAATTAATATACAAAAAACAAAAATCATGCATTTTTACCAAAGAATCCGTAATAATGACCTTAACATCAATTACAATAACCAAGACGTGGACAGAGTGGAGGTTACAAAGTTTTTAGGAATTTTAATTGATAGTCAGCTGACATGGAAGCCACAGGCTGAAGCAATATGTAATAAACTCAGCGCATCTGCATATGCACTTTATAATCTTAGGAAAAAAGTTAATATCAAAACAGTATTACTAGCATATCATGGTCTTGTTGTTTCCATTCTAAGGTTTGGTATTATATTCTGGGGCAATTGTACTGAGAGGGAGAGTATTTTTAAAGCCCAAAAACGATGTTTGCGAGCAATATTTGGTTTGAAAGTTACTGACAGCTGTGTTCCAATCTTTAAAAATTATAATCTTTTGACTTTCCCGTGCCTTTACATTTTGGAAATTGCTTTTTTTGTTAAGTGTAATAGAAACCTATTTTTACCGTTATCGGAAGGCAGATACCGAGATGTAACTTTGCGTTCTCAATACCGAAACTTGTTACACACTGGAAGATATAAGACTGCTTTGTTGAGGAATAATGTTCTTGGAATGGCACCCTCTATCTTTAACCACATTCCTGATTCTATAAAAGAGGAACCTTTAAAAAGTTTCAAAAAGAAATTAACTGCACTTTTATTAAATAAATGTTATTACTCCGTATCTGAGTTTCTAACTGATAAGCTTTAGCAAGACTTGTATGTGTGATGATGAACTGCATCAATATTTGCATGCCAAAATGGTAGGATGTACAAGGATTCTTCAACATTTCTGTAAACACCTTATTGTAAATACCTACATTCTGAGCAAATAAATGAATATTATTATTATTATTATTATTATTATTATTATTACGACACCCCATGGTAAAACTGGTTGTCAGACTTTTAGTGTGCAATTACAGTGGCGCGGGGCGGCAGCGCGCGGGTAGCGGGTCACAATAAACAGACTAGATTTCTGCTCAAACCGCCCCGCCTGCACTTGATGCTCCTTAGTCAAAAACTATGTGTTTGCATTACCCGCCAGCGGATTCCGCTACCCGCCCCGCTGCCACTGTATTTGCACACTTGGAGCTTCTGACTAATAGTAACGACTGTCAAAGATCTACAAATGACGACCGGGACCAACAGCTTTACGTGCTTTTCGAGTCATTAAGGAAACTCGCTATGACAGATGGTCACCCATCCACAGACCAACCTCGGCATGCGCGGCTTAAGCCGGAAGATCGGCCTGTGCGGCTGTAATTATTTAGCCACGAGCTTCTCCCAGTACCAAATTATAACCTGCCAGTACTATTAAGATTTGATGTGAGGTATCAAATCCTATCCTACTAATATTATAAATGCGAAAGTTTGTGAGGATGTAGGTATTGTGTGTATGTAGGTACCTATATTTGTTACTCTTTCACGCAAAAAACACGGAACGGATTTGGCTAAAATTTGGTACACAGATAGTTTATAACCTGGATTAACACATAGGATAGTTTTTATCCCGATTTTATTTTCCCGTGGGATAATTTTCGAGTTGTAGCAGGTGAAGCCGCTGGCAACAGCTAGTACAGTGTAATCTACTACCTATATTCCTCCGCTCTTCCTTCTACAACTCATACCTATGATAGGACCTATATCAGCTTTTGATAAACATCCGCGAAGCGGGACAGTCGAAGTTCCGTTCACAATCCGTACCTCAGGTTTGTCTTTAGCTAACTTTAGAATATCGATATCGACCGACTATTGCTTGACTATAGGGACTAGGGTACTGGTTGGGGTAAAGTGTTTCAGCAATTGTTTCAGTGATCATTGTTGAAATACAAACCATACTCAAAGCTATTGCTACATCATCATCATCAGCCGGAAGACGTCCACTGCTGAACATAGGCCTCCCCCTTAGACCGCCACGCCGAACGACAATTCGCCGCTTGCATCCATCGGCTGCCCGCGACACTCACGATGTCGTCGGTCCACCTAGTGGGAGGCCTGCCTACGTCGCCACTCAAGAACTTTTCTTCCACATCTGTTGTCAGTTCTACGAGCGATGTGGCCTGCCCATTGCCACTTCAACTTGCAAATTTTATGAGCTATGTCGGTGACTCTGGTTCTTCGCCGAATATCGATGTTCCGGATTTTATCCCGCAAAGAAACTCCGAGCATAGCTCTTTCCATTGCTCGTTGAGTGACTCTCAGTCTCTCTAAAAGGCCAGCAGTCAAAGACCACGTTTCAGAGCCATAAATCATCACTGGCAACACACACTGGTTAAACACCCTTGTCTTGAGACACTGTGGGATTCTCGATGAGAAGATATCACGTAGCTTCCCAAACGCTGCCCATCCGAGTTGGATTTTTCGGGCGACCTCTTTCTCGAAGTTGGACCTATTTGAAGCTTATTATTTAAGCATATTGAAGCTATTGCTATGAATACTCGGTTTTCTTTGAATTTATATCGATCTGGATCACCGTGTTCATCATTTTAGTTTATTGTAGTCTACTGCAGGATACGGGGCCCGTATCCTGCAGTAGACTGCAATAATAATAAATAATAAAAAAAGCGGGAGGCCCTTATTACGGGCCTCCCGCTTTTTTTCCCAAAGCATGTTCGGTTCAGACATAATTGAAACTCAACTAAGAAGGCTTTTTCCTGATCATACACGATGAAAATAAACATGAATAAAATCCTAGTAAAGAAATGAAACGAAATTAAGCGCGCTTAGCGTCGCTGATCGACTAGAAGTGAAAATCATCCTTACTACGACGACATAAATCAGTTAGTCAGTTTTAGCAATTGCAACTTTTCCATTCTTTAGCTAAATAAAAAAAAAACGAGATGGCTCAAGATTATTTTAGGGACGAAAAAATCTTTAAAAATGTCTGGCTTTTTTCAATCCCGCTACTTCTCAGTTAGCTCTGCATTTCGGTGTTTTAAGGACAATCGAAGTAGAAAGTATTGAACACTGTTACTTTTAATACTCGGGGAGGGTATTAAAATATACACTGTAGGGGGAAAAGATATCCTATATTATGACATTGTGTTGTAATTATGTAGCAAGACAAGGCAAAGGGGCTTTTCTGACAACACAATGTCATACGAAACGATATCTTTTCCCCCTACAGTGTATCTTTTAATTAGTACCCTCCGCCATGCAAATGGCTTTGTTGCTCTCAATTGCTTTTAAAGGCACACGTCGACAATTTCGAGCCAAAATAATTGCGAAATGCAACATTCATATTATTCACAACAGTAATGCCACTTTTGTGCTCGACGCTATTCAGTGACAAAGGCTTTTCTTTATACTTAACTTAATTGAAAATGGATTTTGAAAGTCCAGATACCTATAGATTTTATTTTTTTCACTTTTATCTATAAGTACTCTATTATTCTATAATATTATGAATCTGAAAAGTTATAGTATAGATGTAGTGAAGAAAGCCTTTGGCTGCTTTTCCACCAGACATAATGTGCTATGCTACGTTGCTATGGATTCGTTTGATATCCACCAATCATATTCATTGGTGCATTTAGCTTAACAATGGTGGAAACGGATTCAACTGAGATATGTTTTTTTATTTGGAAGCATGCGTGCTATGGATATGTGCTATCGTTGCGTGCTATTGTTGCTGCTATGGGTCATCGCTTCCCTATTATCGATACATCGTCGCATAGCTCGAGCTACGCATCTAACTCGCGCAGCTACTTTACGGCGGCGATCATCATAGCACATCACTCGCACCGCTAGTAATAGCTTAGCATCAATGTAAATGGTCACATAGTCTCGTAGCTTACCTTTTACATTTTTTCAATACAGCTGCACAGCACATCTCTGGAAGAAAGGCGCCCTTAATGCTATTGTTAAGTCGATCGTATTGCGAGATCAATCCACAGGCTTCTCGAAGGTTCCACAAGGTTCTCGACTATTCTACTGAAGATTGGCCTGGAAGTTTCTAGAAAATTCTACCCTGTTCTAGATGTTTCGAGATGGTTCTGGAATGTTCCAGAAGGTATGGCACTATGTCGGGATATAAATAGGGTGCCGATACCCGCCGGGAGTCAGTCTGGTTTTGACTACGATCGAGGCAACTCGAAGCGATCTCTAAGTGACTTTTACGTGTGATTAAGTGAGTGCAAGTGTGTTTAGTGTTGAGTAGCGTTAAGTGATTGTTTTAATTAGTGATTCATGTGTAAATAAAGTTAATTGGTGTTCATTAATTTATCCCCTACCCAGCTCGTATAACTATAATTCCTTTTAAAACCTTTCAAAATCGCAACCTTTACATAACACTGCGCATAAAATTAGACTGTACTGAGGCCGCATTGTCTTCAATGACGCACCTCGATCAGGGGCTAATAACTCACTGTTATGGCTGAGCTTAACCACATAAGTGCGGGGTTCTGTAACTTGGGACTTTAAGGGATGGTGAGGGTAAATGTCAACAATTATACACTAAATATATTTTGTACCGGGTGTTTCTAAGTGTGAGGGGACATTTTGATAATTACATTAGTGTGTATAATAAATAATTATGGTCGGTTGGGCTAAATATATTAAAGCGCTGCCCTAAAAAGTAAGGTTGCCCGACGCTATTTCTTCTGTGTCTTGGGTGATTTTCGCTCAACACTTACATCTAAGATAAAACTTGGATAATTGGACCAACATGCCGGTGGGGCACCTGTCGTTAGTTTCTCAAAATCAAAATCAAAGCGTTTATTTCAAGTAGGCCAGTGTTACAGGCACTTTTGAATTGTCAAAGATAAATAAAAATATTATGTGTGTGGTGCTACAGTCCCAGTCACAAGACATAAAAACTGTGAAAGTACCGTAGATGCCCGTTCCAAGAAGTAGATCTCTATGGAGAAGAACGGGCAAGAAACTCCATGGACACTCTTTTTAGATCGCCAAAATTATTACAAAACCTTTGTTACATCATTCATTTTGAAATCGTACATTATGTGACAACGATGTAGCAAGTTAAAAGTGTGTCTCGATTATACTCTAGTATCAATCATCTAATCATGAATCATGTTAAATCCATAGAAATTCTCTAAAACGAACACTCCCAAGTAACAATAGGTTCTATAACCTAGGCGTTTTATCACCAAAGAGTGATATATTAGGCCTTTAACAGTAACCATTGTGACTGCATGTACTATAAAGGTTTATAACAAAGCATTTTGGTTCTATAAGATTAAAGAGCATTTAAGTTCTATTATTTAGCTCTTAGAACGCTTACAGGGCCATTCAAAAGAATCTTTAAAGTGTTGCACTGTAATAGAAATGAGAAAAACGATTTTGGTACTATTTAGTACTATAGACAACCTTACTGACACTTTTATGTATCTATTTTGCTCTAATAATGCGTCAAAATAATTTTTACAGTACTAGGACTGTAGCAGTATCGAAAACACTATTACAGGATCAATTTGCACTATAAAAGTACCATACACAACCATTACGTATTACAGGATCAATTTGCACTATAAAAGTAACTTACACAACCATTACGTAACCGTTTAGCTTCATAAAAGCTCCCTCAACATCGCTAAGGGGCTAGTTCTGTAAAAATCATGAAAACTCTTCTATAGTACTAAATAGTACCATAGCGACTCCTGGCGCAATTGCTAAATACTTAAATTCAAATAGCTCTTAAAGTGAGTTGGTGTTACTGAAACGAGACTAAAGCGTGACAAAAAAACACTAAAATTCATCATTAATGGACTAATTGGACCTTTAATGGCTTTTCAGTAACAATTACATCACTAGTATTTCTTAATGTCGATTGTGTTCTGGTAAAGTTTTAAGTAAAGGTTTGATAATGGATTTAAGATCGCTGCGTCAGTATAATGAGAGTGGTAGTTATAAAAAAAGGTAAAGAATCGATATACACAAGCATTATCATCAATACAACAGGCTCATGCTCAAAATGTAAATACTGGTTAAGCGGGTCCAGAAAATATAGCACATGGTTCTGCGCAAAATATTTGTTTTAAATCACAACAGGGCTGTAGTATTAATGTTCCTTTTGCTCAAAGTTGTAATAAGGATGAAGAATACAGTGAGAGCACCTGTCTTAAAAGTTCCCAAACATCGGAATGTTCAGAGGAGGAGAGCGATTACCAATTATACAGTGACCTAAGAAGATGGTGCGTCACTTACAGTATACCAACTGCAATCCCAAATTATGCCCTAGTGTGTATTTAATGCAACTCCATGCAAAGAAATTTATTTTGACTACACTGTTTTATATTTGGACAAGGACCCCTAATTGGAAAATATGGCCGCTATTTTCTGCCGCGATAGCACATTAGTAGCACAGCTGGAGCCAATGTGTACTATAGGATCCGTATTCGGGACAAGTCCTTATTTTATTAATTAAAATTTAATTAAAACACGA
Organism: Agrotis clavis; assembly: GCA_954870645.1. NCBI lineage: Eukaryota > Metazoa > Arthropoda > Insecta > Lepidoptera > Noctuidae > Agrotis > Agrotis clavis. The sequence goes on from OX940943.1 coordinate 3,938,668, forward strand.
AAATAATGAGGGCGCATTGTCAAATTCGAAATCAGCATATTGATTTTAACGATACAATTATTTTCGCAAGTGCAAGTTATGGCAGTTATGGCAGAGTTGCATGTCTTTTTTATTACAATGATACGTTAGGCAACATGGCAAACGACATGAGTCTTAAAACTTATCTTGAAGAACACGACTGACACAACACAAACAAAAAATTATGAATAATATAAGTGTCAAGAAAGATCTCTCAAATCGTTAACAGTGCAAAATAGCACTTTAAACATGTTTTGGTTACTTTTATAGTGCAAATTCGTGACATTATTGCACTTGTGGCACTATTTTAGTACTAAAAAGCGTTTCACTACACTTTTACATCTCAACTATCGAGCTGATTTATCACCGTGAGAGCCTTTATGTAATGTTTATAGAATAAATTAGTGATAAAACTCCGGCCTATTTGGGGTTTTGTAAACGTTTACAACACCATTATAGTACTATTGTTTTGTTATTGTGGAGCTTTTTAGCACGCTCCAAAACGTTCTCAGGTCTTTTATAGTACCAATTTTTGTTACTTGGGCTTAGTTGACCATGTTGCAGGTCTATATGCGATTGCATAAGAAGGCAAGGCGCGATCAAAGTTCAGACTTCAGACCAGTAAAAATCTGACTGTTTGTTCTATAGATTTTATTAGAGCATTCTCCCTTTCATTACACGATTCCATCCACTTCAGAAGCTATATTGTTCAGAATATTCCGTCCATTTGTACTAGTTCCATTATCAGTGGCGTATCAAAAGACGCAGTGGACATTTTGCGGGCTTCCTCCTCTTAGGGTGACAAAGTCGTAAATGTAATTACGTTATATAAGTCTTGCTTTTTACGGTCCCTCTGTCCTCTGGGGAGGTCAGAATAGAGGAGGGTTCTACCTCACTTGCTAACTAGTAGAAGGTAGTTTTTTTTGTATGTTTATGCATACTTTTTTTTTACATCATAATAATTATAATCAAATGAGCCCTGCCACCCAGTGCAGGGCGGGAGGGAGTGTCAGACTTGTACTGAAAAAAATCCACGGTGTCCTTCAATAGCCCTTTACGTTCCGGGGTCACGGTAGGTAATTCGTTAGTCCTGCGACCATGTATAGTCATACTTGTTTTTTTTTTATCGTGGTAAAATCATCAAATGAGTCTTCCCTCTCATATTATCAGACTTGTACTGACTAAAATCCACGGTGACCCTTCAATAGCCCTTTACGTTCCAAGGTCACGGTTTGCTGATGAGACAGGCCCCTCTTACTTAAATAGTCATACTTATAATAATTGTCTCTTTTTTATTGTAGGTAGGTAGGTACCTAAGTACTTTCGTAGGTCTGTCAAAACAGGATACCGTGGTCCTGAAACGCTAAAGACAACCGAAGGAACAGGGTGGACATTTAATCACTGGCGGGATAATTAATGAGAAAGTTTAGATGGATGGATGGATGTATAAAATCGTCAGAATGGAGAGAAAACCTTTATTTGTAATGATCGCCGACATTTAAGAGTCAAAAGTTTCTCTAAATTATTTATTCAGCGTTAGACTCGTGTTTGATTAGCATTTCGCCTGATGGAAAGCGATGATGTGGTTGACGGTAAGCACGCTTGCCTATGTGTAACCTATTAATTTAATCTTTTACATTGCTGCTACAATTAATTGATGTCATAGTTATCACACGTGTATTAGTTCAGACACATAAAAATCCGAGAACCGTTCCAAAAATACATGAAAAGTCACCAAAACAACTTCACGTTTTACAAAACAAAATCCCAACTGTAATTCAGTAACACATGCGTCTTATTTCAGACGTCCCGGAGGGAAATGTCAAACTTTCAGCACTTGTAGGCTTTTCAGCACGAATCCCTGAAGGATTGAGGGAAGGAGGGTAGGAGCGTGTCGCGTGGCCCTCTCCTGGGAGGGATAAAGTTATAGTTTCGGGGAATATTGTTGTTCTACGTAATTAATTGCGGAAATATGATAATAATTCTTGAAGATAGGGAAATTACTTTGTACATTATCTTAATCCTAGATATCCTTATTATATTAATCCTTACTTCCTACTAATATTAAAACGTGAACCTCTTTGTGAGGATATCATGTATGAATGTAGAATGTTTGTTACTATTTCACGCAAATTTCTGAATGGATTTGAAAGACATTTGGTATACAGATGGTATATGGCCTAAATTAATACACCGGATAGTTTTTATCCCGATTTTAAGTTCCTGCGGGATAATTTTCGGGTTGTAACGGGCGGAATCGCCACTATCACTGTCGGCGACGGGACCCCACGAAATGACAAGGGGTGCAAGTAGTGGGTGGACCTTTGACGTCGATCAGTGCAATGTTCTTGTCAAAGTGAATTTGAAGACAAGTATTTTTAATTAGAATCTAGTAATTTTGTTGTGTAAATAACTAATCCTTATTAGATTATGTTCCATTAGGTTATAAGATTCTAATTAGATAAGTTTTGTAAGGAAAAATTGTAAATAATTTAAATTTTCTTCTATAATTACGTAAGTTGATAATTGACTTTTTTGTTTTTGGATAGTTTTCAATTAAATTATTTCAAAGGGGTGTGTTTCATTATAAAAATGATTGCACAAGTTGTTTCATGTAAATCGGTTCAGTAGTTTTTAAGTTATTGTAGTTTTTGTATAGTCAAACTTTTGTTCCTGTGTAATTTTTGTAGTTTATGTCCTAGGAATTTTTTTGTATTTAGACATAGGTACATTTTGTTTGTTTTATATAAAAATAGACTTAAAAAGGAATCCAGAAAGGTACGATACATAGTTGTAAGGTTTAAATTAATAAGAAAATAAAGGCTACGAAGGCCTCGGTCTTAGTAAAAATCACAAGGAAAAACGGGCTCAAAATACGTGTGCCTCGCTAAGGTAAGCACGGGCGGTATATAAGGCGGTACGACCGCCGGCACTGCGTTCAGTCGCAACCGAGCCACCGAAGAAGAAACATCACTACAAGAAGACCGAAGCCTTCAAAGTGAACTCTTCAAGTTTGGTGTTTTTATTTCCGTTGTCCGTGGTTTCCCTATTGTATTTCCGTAATCTTCGAAAAACGTACGCATTCAGGGGTGCGTGGGTGCATGCGTCACCAGCGAAGGCAAGGCACGTGTGCACAACAATAAGGTAGTAGTGGACGCGCCGTCGGCAATCCCGGTCCAGTCCATTACAGTTTTGGTCCTTCGGAGTTCCGGATCCCTGTTGGAAGAAAGAAGGTGGTGCCAGAAGAGGTACCAGAAGAGTACCAGAAGAGTACAGAAGATAAGAAGATTGCAAGATGCCCATTACCAGGTCACAGAAAGATGCTCCCTTACGTCCCCCGTCACGTCCTTCCGATAGGGACGCGACAGAAGATGCGTCAGGGGGGGGAGGGGTCACGTCTGCGTCAGCGTCATCGGGAACAGCTACTACTTCGGGTACAACGACCACGTCAGGCACAAACACATCGTCGGGAACAACGGCAACGGAGGGGACCACGGCAACGGAAACCACGAAGACTACGGTTGCGACCACCACCACAGCGGCTTCAGATAAGAAGGAAGGAGAAGCCACCCGTAAGGAGGCGACAAAGAAGACCCCAGATCAGGCCCCGGCTGAAGAGTTGTATGGGTCGAGAACCACTCTTAAGCCGATGGGGGTCAGTCGCCGCGCCAGGTCAATGAAGACCACGAGCACCTCAGCCAGAAGACGTGAACTAGAAGCCAAGGAAGAATTAGCGCGCCTGGAGCTGAAGCAAGCTCAGGCTGAGGCCAAGCTAGCACGCGTCAGGTTGGAGCTGGCACAGTGTGAAGATGATGACTCCGTCGATGAAGACCAGGAAGATCGAACAGCACAGGTCCAGAACTGGATCGAGACGTCAGTACTGAATGAAGACGTCCAAGAACAACCGGAGCTACGAGGTCAACGCCCTCCTGAGGAGTCGAAGAACATTAAACCTGAAGAGAACTCTTCAACCAAAGGAGCTACGATCGAGATTCAAGCGTTGGCGTCGGTGTTAAAGGAAGCTCTTACCACACGGGAAGGACCAGCATCGCAGCCCAAGTATATCCACGAGTTACCGTTCTTCGACGGCAGCAGCAGCGAATGGTTGGCCTTCAAGGTTGTTTATGAAGATACTGCGCCAATGTTTAATGACGTTCAGAACATGGCGCGGCTTAGAAGAGCACTGAAAGGGAACGCGAGAGAAGCAATCAAGAGCCTGTTGTACTCAGAAGCCTCTCCGTTGGAAGTCATGCAAGCATTAAGAAGAAGATACGGGCGACCGGATGCACTGGTGCTGGCGGAATTGGAGAAAATCAAGACTCTACCGAAGATATCGGAGAACCCAAGGGACATATGCATCTTCGCGAGTCAAATCAGCAACAGTGTAGCAGCCATCAGAGGATTGAAGAAGCCCCAGTATCTACATTCGCCGGAAATGGTGAAGCAAATCATCGAGAAGATGCCAACGGTTCTCAAATTCCGCTGGTACGACTTCACTGCAGCATCAGAAGAAGGCGAGTTCTCCAACCTGACATTGGTGTCCAAATTCCTGAACATAGAAGCAGACAAGTGTGGAGCCTTCGCGACTACAGAAGAGAAGAGCGGGTTCAAGAGGACTCATCGACAAGCAGCGCATTCTACAAAGGAAAAGGAAAGGAACTCTAACTCGTCGAAGCAACAAGAGAAGACTGAGAAGACTTGCCCTATGTGTGAGGGCGGTCACTTCCTCCTCGAGTGCCAGAAGTTCCAGAAGGCGTCGGTTCAAGATCGGTGGGCAACAGTTAAGAAGAGTCGCGTCTGCTTCAAGTGTCTTCAAGGGAACCACAGGAAGGAGAGCTGCAGGAAGCCATCGTGCAAGGAGTGCAAGAGGTGGCATCATCATCTGCTGCACGTGGAGTCAGAAGAAAGGAAACCCGAAGACAAGAAAGAAGATACGCCACAAGAAGAAGCAAGTGTCACCGCATCAGTGAACGCGGTCAATAGTAAGAGGGCATATTTGAAGATTGTTCCTGTGGAAGTCTTCGGGTCGAAAGGATCCAAGAAGATACTGGCCCTCATGGATGAAGGGTCAACGGTGTCACTACTGGATGAGAAGATAGCAAAGGAGGTCGGCGCTCAAGGAACGACAGAAGAACTGGTCATCGAGACAGTAGGAGGCAAGTTATTAAGGAAGAAGGACTCTCAGACGTTGGACCTGATAGTGAAAGGTGTTCATCAGGGAAGCAAGAAGACATTGAAGAGGGTCCGAACCATCGACGAGTTGAAGCTTGCACCACAGTTCTTGGACAAGAAAAGGATTCAAGACTGTCAACATTTGAAGAAGATCGCCGACTCTCTCTACTACACAGGGGAGTCACCACAGCTACTCATCGGGCAAGACAATTGGGAGCTGATCGTGACTCAAGAAGTAAGAAGAGGCAAACCAGGGGAACCAGTCGCTTCAAGAACGGGACTCGGCTGGGTACTGCATGGGTCGGACAATGGAAGCACGAAGCCAGTACACTACCTAAACACGTGTCTTCACATCAGCACGGCAGAAGAAGAGATGCATCAAGCCATCAAAGAACACTTCGCCATTGAAGCACTAGGGGTGTTACCAAGAAGACCTACGACCGACTCAGAGGGAAGAGCACTCGCCATCCTGGAGAAGACCTGCAGAAGACTTGAAGATGGTCGATTCGAAGCTGGGCTCCTGTGGAAGAATGAAGAGGAGCAGATGCCAGAGAGCTACACTTCTGCCCGGAACCGATTGATCAACATCGAGAGGAAGATAGACAAGGATCCTCAGCTGAAGGCAGAGTACAGCAAGCAAATCCAGCACCTCATCGACAGCAAGTATGCAGAAGAAGCGCCTGATGGACAAGAAGACCCCAAGAAGACATGGTACCTGCCCTAACTTCGCCGTGGTACATCCATTGAAGAAGAAAATAAGGATCGTCTTCGACGCGACAGCCAAGTCAAAAGGAAGAAGTCTCAACGACGCTCTGCTGCCCGGACCAGACCTACTGCAGTCTCTCTTCGGTGTGCTGCTGCGGTTTCGACAAGGACCACTAGCGGTGGCGGCCGACATCAAGGAAATGTTCCTGCAAGTTCGCATCAGGCCAGAAGACAGAGACAGCCTACGGTTCCTGTGGAGAGGGGAAGATCGCAACGTGCTACCAAAGAAGTATAGGATGACATCCGTTATCTTCGGTGCAACATCGTCACCAAGCACAGCGATCTACGTCAAGAACCGGAACGCGGCGGACTACAAGGAGCAGTATCCGGAGGCTACAAGGGCGATCGAGCTGAATCACTACATGGACGACTACCTGCATAGTTTCCATTCAGAAGAGGACTTCAAAAGGGTGACAGCAGAAGTAGACTTCATACACAAGAAGGCAGGCTTCGAACTAAGAGGTTGGGCATCAAACCGGCCTAAACTGCTGCAAGAAGTGAAGACTGATACCACAGAAAAGACAGAAGTGGACCTCGGCGAGAAAGAAGAAAAGACTTTGGGCCTGCGTTGGTTTACAGAAAGGGACTCCATCGGCTTCAGGGCAAACCTACGTAATACGCCAGAGGAAATTATCAAGGGTTTCCAGGTGCCTACAAAGAGGGAAGTCACCAGCGCAGTGATGTCGACCTTCGACCCATTGGGGTTGGCGTCGCCAGTTCTCGTCCAAGGGAAGAAGCTGCTTCAGAACGTATGGAGAAGCGGCGTTGGATGGGACGACGAAATAGAAGAAAGGGACTACGAAGCATGGAAAACTTACCTGGAGAAGATGAACCTGCTCCGAGATCTTCACATACCAAGGTGTCTGGCGCCGCATCGCACCGAGGGGGAGCTACACACGTTTACAGACGCGAGTGAAACAGCGTATGCAGCCACAGTCTACTGGAGGACAGAAGAACCGAGCGGCACCTATCACGTCAACTTGGTGGCAGCGAAGGTCAGAGTCACACCTCTGAAGCCAGTGTCAATCCCGAGACTCGAGCTACAGGCAGCACTCCTGGGAAGCAGACTAGCGCACTCAGTAGAAGAAGAAATGGACCTGAAGGTAGTGAAGAAAACATATTGGACAGACTCCAGCATCGTGCTCTCCTGGATCAAGACAGACCCGAGAACATTCAAGACGTTCGTGGCTCATCGCTTAGCGGAGATTGAAGACCTGACCAAACCTCAAGAATGGAGATGGGTACCTACGGGGAAGAATCCAGCAGACGACGCGACGCGTGACGTACCAGAAGACTTCGACTGCAATCACCGATGGTTCACCGGGCCTGACTTCCTACGGAAAGAAGAGGTTCACTGGCCGGCAGCAAGGACTTTCAAGAAGGAGACCACCGGTGAAGAAAGGTCATCGGACGTCGTAGCGACAGCGAGCATCGCGTACCCCGTACCCGACCCTGAAAGGTTTTCGTCGTGGAAGAGATTATGGCGAGCTACAGCGCGAGTACTACAGTTTATTCAACTTTGTAGAACAATGGAAAAGGTCAACGTCAGCAAGGAAGATCCAACATGGAGAGCGACGGGAAGGAAGGAGACGATTACGACAGAGAAGCGACATCAGTCTTCGAAGAACGCCGAGAAGAAGTACATACCCTTAGACGCCGGACTACTAGAGAAAGCCGAAGTTCTGTTGCTAAAGAGAAGCCAAGAGAAAAGCTTCAGAGAAGACATCAGGTGTCTACAGCAAGGAAAGCAACTAGAAGGCAGTAGCAAGTTAAAGAAGCTCGACGTAGTACTGGAAGAGGGTCTTCTGCGGCTGAAAGGAAGGATCGACGCGATACAGGGTGTGACCAGGGACTACAAGCGACCCATCGTGCTCGACAGCAAGGAAAGGACAACACGACTCGTCATAGAGGAATACCACTGCCGCTTCAATCACGGCAATCACGCAACGGTCATGAACGAGATAAGGCAACGCTTCTGGGTGCTGGGACTGAGGTCAGCAATCAAGACAGTTCAACATCAGTGTCAATGGTGCAAGACAAAGAAGGCAACGCCGCACGAACTCCCGACGGGCAACTTACCCTCAGAAAGGCTGATGCACGGCCACTTTCCCTTCACGTGCACCGGCGTAGACTACTTCGGCCCGCTGACAGTCACCGTGGGAAGACGTCATGAGAAGAGATGGGGCGCTCTATTTACATGCCTAACCACAAGGGCTGTACACATTGAGCTCGCTCCGTCACTCTCCACGCACAGCATGATCATGGCGCTACGAAGATTCGCCGCGAGAAGAGGGATGCCGAAGACAATCTACAGCGACAACGGGACCAACTTCGTCGGCGCTAACCACGAACTGAAAGAAGCGCTAGACAACATGAAGCAAGAAGACCTCACCTCAGAAGCAGAGAAGATCGGCGTGCAGTGGAAATTCATCCCTCCTGGTGCGCCAAACATGGGCGGCGCATGGGAGCGTCTGGTGCGATCAATCAAAACCGCACTGGGCGCCACACTCAACGAGCAACATCCACGAGAGGAGGTCCTATATACCCTCCTCCTAGAGGCCGAGCACATAGTCAACTCTCGACCTCTCACCCACCTCTCCGAGAACCCTGAAGAAGAAGCACTCACGCCCAACCACTTTCTCATTGGGCGTTCCTGCGGCGCGGCGAGAATCGGCAGCTTCACGGACAACGAGCTCGTGGGCAGACACAGCTGGAAGACTACGCAGCGGCTTGCCGACCACTTTTGGCAACGCTGGCTGCGCGAATACCTGCCCACCCTGCTGCCAAGGAAGACGTCTGGAAGGAGCGACGCTGCTGATCTACGCGTCGGGGACATCGTGCTCATCGTCGACCGCAGCCTGCCGAGATGCACTTGGCCACGCGGCAGAATCCAGCAGGTGTATCCTGGACCAGATGGGCGGACCAGAGTCGTCGACGTCGAGACGCGCGGAGGAGTGCTGAGAAGGCCGAGTTCGAGAGTGGTGCTGTTGGTGCCGGGAGTGTCGCCGAGCCAGGAAGATGGTGCGACGCACGAGGGGGAGACTGTCGGTGACGGGACCCCACGAAATGACAAGGGGTGCAAGTAGTGGGTGGACCTTTGACGTCGATCAGTGCAATGTTCAAAGTGAATTTGAAGACAAGTGTTTTTAATTAGAATCTAGTAATTTTGTTGTGTAAATAACTAATCCTTATTAGATTATGTTCTATTAGGTTACAAGATTCTAATTAGATAAGTTTTGTAAGGAAAAATTGTAAATAATTTAAATTTTCTTCTATAATTACGTAAGTTGATAATTGACTTTTTTTGTTTTTGGATAGTTTTCAATTTAATTATTTCAAAGGGGTGTGTTTCATTATAAAAATGATTGCACAAGTTGTTTCATGTAAATCGGTTCAGTAGTTTTTAAGTTATTGTAGTTTTTGTATAGTCAAACTTTTGTTCCTGTGTAATTTTTGTAGTTTATGTTCTAGGTTTTTTTTTGTATTTAGACATAGGTACATTTTGACTTAAAAAGGAATCCAGAAAGGTACGATACATAGTTGTAAGGTTTAAATTAATAAGAAAATAAAGGCTACGAAGGCCTCGGTATTAGTAAAAATCACAAGGAAAAACGGGCTCAAAATACGTGTGCCTCGCTAAGGTAAGCACGGGCGGTATATAAGGCGGTACGACCACTGCGGCACTGCGTTCAGTCGCAACCGAGCCACCGAAGAAGAAACATCACTACAAGAAGACCGAAGCCTTCAAAGTGAACTCTTCAAGTTTGGTGTTTTTATTTCCGTTGTCCGTGGTTCCCCTATTGTATTTCCGTAATCTTCCAAAAACGTACGCATTCAGGGGTGCGTGGGTGCATGCGTCACCAGCGAAGGCAAGGCACGTGTGCACAACAATAAGGTAGTAGTGGACGCGCCGTCGGCAATCCCGGTCCAGTCCATTACAATCACCATTGAACAGATTATCTTGTAAAGTCAAGCAAGTGCAAGACAAGAATAAGTATAAATATGAAAAGTGCATAAAATCAAAAGTAAGACCTTCCAAATTGTTCACCGATATAAAATTCTGTGTAACCACCATAAAAGAAAGTTATTATGTTTAGGCATATTATGTATATGTACATAGAAGGTATACATATAAAGTATACAAATAATAATAACTAAAATGGCTACCATTCAGCGGTGGTTGGTTTCCGACCCGAAATACCCGAATATTATTGACTGAATTTAGATCGTAATCGGACACATTGTAGGTATATCCCATAACCTTTCAAGCAGTAAAACCTCTTATATAAGATCCATCTAATAAATAAAGATTGAAGTAAAAATAATCCCACATAACGACATCGCAGACGCGGTTGCAATAAATTTCTTTCAGCCGACACATACGACCTTATGTGGGTAACTGGAACACAGTTTTTCATACCTAATTCAACGCGTTAATATTCCGTAATAGAAGAAAATAGAACAGAAGGCTAGCACTATAAATTGCGTAACGCACTTTTCTATTTGGGGTGAAGAAATTCGTAATACGCACTTTCGCTCATATGCATGAAAAATGAGTCTGATCGACTATGCAAAAACGCATTCATCATCAGCCTATAATGTTCCCACTGCTGGGACATAGGCCTCCTCTCTGTGAGAGGGAGTGGGCCACAATCCACCACGCGGGCCCAGTGCGGATTGGTGGATGTCACATATTGTCTTCGAATTTTTGGTTCTAGGACATGCCGGTTTCCTCACGATGTTTTCCTTCACCGTTTTGAGAGCAGTGGTGATGAAATAAATTACACAAAGTAATGCGCCTGGCTGGGTTCGAACCCACGACCTACAACTCGTAAGTCGGGACCGATACCACTGGGCCACCACTGCTCCAAAAATGCATTGCATGCAACCAATTCGGAAACTTGAGAGTTTCCCAACTGAAGTTTTTATCTATTGGCATGTGTGTGTGAGCAGTGGTGACGGCACTGAAGAGGTGTAGGTCGCGACTTCAAACCCAGCACATAACTTTCGTAGTGTTTAATAATATTCCTCTGATTGTCTATGACAATTCAAAAGTGCTTGTAACTGGCCTACTTGAAATAAATGCTTTGATTTTGATTGATTTTGATTTTGCACACATCAAACTGTGTCATTTATTAAATCACCACCGCTCTCAAAAAGGTGAAGGAAAACATCGTGAGCAAAACTAGCATATCCGTGCGGAGACACGTGTCATCTGCCAATAGAGAGCATTCCGCCTGCATGACCCACCATGCAGGTGGAATGCAGCCCACTTTTTCTCACAAAGAAAAGGCCTGCAGTTTCCCAGCAGTGGGAACATTATATGCACTGATTATGCGGTATAGATGAATAGTGTGTATTTTCGCCAGCTGTACAAATCCGACCTTCTATTCTGTTCTGCGGATTATGGTGCTATTAATATTTTAAACTACAGCAAACCGATCGATGTCAGCAGTTACTTACTCGTACCTTGTTACGGTTGAGGGGACGTTAAACTCGGTTCATGATTGAACGTGTAGTTTTCTACATGAGTCATGGTAGAAAAAGTTTTAATTTGCGTGCTGTGTGCATGTGGCTTTTTTATTTACTAAAGTACCTGCGTTTTTTTTCTAATATTAAAGAAATAAACTGATCAACATCTTAGAGTTCGTAAATCGGTTTAAGAAAGTAAAATAAACCCTTACTCGTTGGGTAGTTGGATCAAGGGCCTGATTCAGAAGGCGCTTTTTCTCGATACGGCTCGTATTGTGAGGAGGTTCCTGTCTCTGGAGCCCTAACCACCGGTAGTTTGGACCCTGCTTCAACACCGGCGGATCACTATTTTTATTGTTTTTATTTCAATCAAATCTGAACGGATTTTGATGAAATTTAGCACAGATGTAGATTATAGTCGATAGAATGACAGAGGTTGACATGATTTTAGGACACTTTTTATCCGAATTTATATATGTCGCGGGCGAAACCGTGTGTCAACATATAGTAGGTTATTGTTATATAATCTAGCTGATCGAATTATGGTTTTCTAATTTATTAAAGAACATACAACCAGTAATAGGAGGACAGAGCGCAGCGTCATCAACTTCAACAAAAGATAGGCACTTTCAAATTCAAATCCAAGATGGATGGAAGGCCGATATTTTGTGTATTCTAACTAATACCTACATTCATCCAAGCATTAAGCGTGCTGGGTCGACGGCGCGTTGTGTTCCACGCGCGCCTCAAAGAGCGTCGCAGCATGATAACGGGGCCCCTCTCTAGAGGGCCAAAGCCTGCCGGGGTCGCGGGACTTATCTCATTACCGCGACCCCGGAACATAAAGGGCTATTGAAGGACACCGTGGACTTTAGTCAGTACGAGTCTTACAGTCCCTCCCGCCCTGCCCGGGGTGGGAGGACACATTTAATGATTTTACCACGCTAAAAAAAAAGGCCTGCTCATCATTATCATCATCATCATATTAACAGCCGTAAGACGTCCACCGCTGAACACAGGACTCCCCTATAGACTTTCAATGTATAGGCGTGTCGCGTGCTCATCCTCATAGATATTTTTTTGTACCTAAGAACCTATAATTTATCGTTACAAGTTCCCAAAAATCAGATAACCGTACCCTTTTAGCTCTAAAATCAAAAGCTTTAATAAAACACTAACGAAGGCACTTTACGTTTATCCGTGCTTTCTCCAAAGCATCCGAAGAAAATATACCGTTAATTTCACTTTTAATGTTCTAGACCCAAAAGAAACAATTGTAGACAAAATGGGTCCCAGTTTAAAGCCAAATTAGCCATTTCAGGACCCCCATCATTTGCCCGGGGGACTCTTAAAGATATCAGTTTTATTTGTGACCCAGTTTGCATTACACAATTGAATTAAAAAGAAGAAACTTGGCAACGCTGTCTATGGGCAATTTGCATTAATTTTCTGATTATAGCAAGTAAGGTAGTAGTGCAAATATTTGGAAAGTTGACAACGGTCAAGGGTAACTGGTTTACTATTAAGTACTCGTACTGCTGTAGCTATATATACTTCTTACTGAAACAAAACTTTCGTAAAATTACCTAGCTGTGAGTTACCTTTACTCTAGATATGAGCGCCGCGCCGGCGCGCCGCCGCCGCCGTGATTTCCCCCGCGCCGCCGCCGCCGTCTTCAGGCGCCGGCGCGCCGAACCCGAGCGGGCGGTGGCGTTCAGTTTAATCTAACACGCTGACCAAACCGAACGCACGATAATACATGCTGGTAAAATGGCGGCACTAGACGTAGACGTTTATAAAACGAAACTCTTTGACATAAAAATTTCTGTGTTGTCCAAGTTATCAGCAAACAAGCACAGTTTTTGTTGGACCTATTTTGGTCAGTTAGTTGTCAATATTGAGGGAAAAAAACGAACAGTGTTGGGCGACCAAGTGTTTTGCGACGCTTGTTTGAAACAAGCGAAAGAAAAAGATAGCGATATGCAATTTTCCAAGTAAGTTTATGTCGGGCACGCCGCAATCGCGGCGGTAAGACCTCTCTTTGAGGAGTGGCTGGAGAGACGCCACGGCGTCCTGACCTACGTATATGACGCAGATCCTCACCAGACACGGAAGTTTCGGGAGGTACCTGTGTCGGATAGGGAGGGAAGAAACGCCCGGGTGTCACCACTGCAAAGATCGCCCGGAGGACACGGTGGAGCATACGGTGCAGGACTGCCCCGCTTGGACAGAGCACCGCTGTGTCCTCACGGAGGCGATAGACCGAGACCATGCTGCGGGGCGAGACGGAGTGGGAAGCGGTCGCCACCTTCTGCGAAGCAGTTATGCTCGCGAAGGAGGAGGCGGGCCGTGAGAGAGAGACGCCCACGGCGTCGAACGTCGCAAGACGATCTCCGGCCAAAGTAGGTGCGGGCATGCGGGCGGCGAGTAATGGGCAACTCGCCGCCCGGCCATGGACCATGCCCGGGCCGACGGCGCGTTGTGTTCCACGCGTGCCTCAACGAGCGTCAGCAAGATGACGGGGCCCCCCTCTAGAGGGCCAAAGCCTGCCGGGGTCGCGGGACTTATTCCATTACCGTGACCCTGGAACGTAAAGGGCTAATGAAGGACACCGGGGATTTGAGTCAGTACAAGTCTGACAGTCCCTCCCGCCCTGCCCTGGGTTGGAGGACTCATCTAAATTAGTACCTACTTACCTATGTTGATAGGTTTTTTACGAAGTTAATAACCTGGTAGAAAAACCAATTTTTAAAACCACTTAGGCGCGTGGTGCCACCCAAAGCCCCGCAGCATCGGAGCCATGACAGAAACAATGCTTGTAGCATGTTGCATGCTTGCTTGAATGCTGCATGTTGCATGTTGCATGCTTGCATGTTTACTTGCACGCTGCATGCTTGCTTGCATGCTATATGCTTGCTTGCGTTCTGCATGTTTGCTTTCGTGCTGCAGCAAACGTCATTAATCATAATACAATTCCCGTCAGAGTTATTTTATCGAATATTACGTTTGCACAATTACCTATTTTGTATTGTCTGCTACATTTCAATGGCGCATGTCAAAAATGTAACAGCCATAATTACCTAGCGTGCACAAATTTCTAGGCGTTTGGTGAAATAAAAATATGGCAATTAAAACAGTGATATAATGAATGTTTGGAAACATAATACTTCGAACAACCGTTGTTTCGAGTAAGTGTAACATCGGTAAAAAGTTTTTCGACCAACTGAAATATTGGAGTAACGAAAAAAAATAGGAATAGATAAAATAGGTTAACTGAAACGTGACTTCGATGAAGTAAAAAAAACCTAACGATATTAGTTGAAAAGTTTTAGGTCAAATGAAATTCGGTCAAACGTTTTTCGATCTTATGATAGGTAACCCTTGTCAATCAAATTTGTCTCGTCAAAATTATAATAAATCGTAATTATACGTAAAACATTGTTTTTCTTAAATTAAAGTAGTTAAATAAAGACCAAGCCGCGCCGCCGACGCCGCCGCCGCCGACTTCAAAAAGTCGGCGCGCCGCCGCCGACAAATTGACCATCGGCGCTCATATCTACTTTACTCACACACTAATATCGAAACCCTTAAGAGGATCGTCTACCGAGCGGTCGTTCATACTAAAAGAGAAAACGTTTTCCTACCCCTAAATGTTATCCTTATCTCAATGATTTTTAGAATGCTTCCTACACAGTAAAAAACTAGGTTTAATAGGTTTTCTTTTTTTCAAAATGTAATAGTTTGAAAGTTACAGGCGCCTATGAGTTACTTTTGAAAAAAAGAAAACCTAGTTTTTTACTGTGTCAGAAGCATTCTAAAAAATTATTGAGATAGGATAACATTTAGGGGTAGGAAAAAGTTTTCTCTTTTAGTATAGACGAGCGCTCGGTATACGATCCTCTTAAAAACTACAAATAGGTCATCTGAACAGTTTTAATAAGGCATTTATGTAAAGATGAGTCATGAGACTCCCTAGGGTTATTACCAATATACCATGTGAATACGTGTACAAATCTAGTACGTATTTAACGTCACAAAGTGACAAAACATAAAAATGCGATTCCAATGGTGCAGCACAAAATAATGTTCGCGTACATTCTAAAAATATTCACGCACGCCTGGATGGAAGACTTAGTTCAGTGAAAATGTTCGCGCACAAAAGTGTCCCATTGTACGCGAACAAAAGTTACGCACAGCCTTGACGTTGGACACAGAAGCTAAACGCGATCCCAGCTCAAATTTCGCGCATTGCGGAACGTACACTATTTTGGTGACACAGAACACCTTTTTTTGGGTACAAACATCATCAAAAAGAGTCCACCCGCAATGGGTGTCAGACTTCACCGACTGAAACCAACCTTCAATTGCCCTTTGCGTTCTAAAACCTCGGTACCTTCTTCAGAGAGTTCCGAGACCCCGGCAGGTCTTTTTACAATTTCTTACCTATAAAAATGATTAAATTACAACAGATAAGATCTTAATCCTTATTAACAACGAAGTATTTTCAAGAAAGCGTTCAAAAACAGTTCTGTTTATCTTAAAACCATCTTGGAATCCCAGGAAGATGAGATAGCTAGGATTCCATTATTCGATGAGATCCTTAGTAATCAGAATGGAGGTTTTAATGTAGAAGATTCGAGAAAGGCCGAAATCTCTAGAGTGAATGTAGATAGTTTAAGCTCAGCTGAGTTACGCTTTATTCGAAAATAAACCTTATTACTTAGATTAAGATTTATAAAAGGTCCAGTACCCATTCCATGAGTTGTCATTACGATACTCGATCATCGATATAGACCGCGTTTGTGGCTCTCATTGGCCCGCTCCAATGTTGTATGAACTCTCAACCAATGAGAGCGGCAAACGCGGTCGATGCGTATGATCGAGTATCGTAATGGCAACTCATGGTAGAGGCTCTGATTCCATGTTCAAAAACAAAAAGGGACATCCTGGATCATCAAATATGTGTTCAGTAGAGCTTTATTAAAAAAACGCAATTTATGCATTTTTTTTCTTTTTTTTTTTAGGCTATGGTCAGCCACGTCAATCAAGTGAAACGTCAAGAAAAAAAAACACCGTGCTGAAGTCTGCCGAACTGAAACAACGTTAGATGATGCGGGGTGTTAGGTTTATTTTCGTTATGGAATTTCGTGATTCGTTCGCCGCGCTCAGAGCTCGCGATATAAGCTATGCAATAGCTTAAGGCCAGGTAATCAGGAATCGACCTATTTTTGATTCAACAATAAACAATCAAATATTCTTTTTTTCGATCCGAAAAAAATATATGTTGTAGTTCAATGAACTATCTAAATTAATTTGCAGTTGAAAACGCGATATTTATAACTTGCCTTGATCAAAAAAAATCGCGAAAATAGAGATTTTTTTAACGTTTTTTCAGTGGTACTTGAAGTAGACCATGCTTTTGGTCCTAAAAACATATCAATAGATAGGTAATGATGTTTGTCAGAGGAATTTCCGGTTACTTTTTTTCTAAATATTTCTGTTTTTTTTTACCCTTAACTATATAACGACGTGCCCTAAGTGCATTGCTTCAGTCGCCCGCGAGGCGTGTCCGAGGTAGGACCTGTGTCGCTTTTGCTGGCTCGCGCCATTCCCCCCGCTAGTGATCGATATAATATACGTAATATCATTTATTTCTGAGTTTTAACCATTTAGTGTAATTTTGTAGCCACGTTAACAGGAAAGCATAAAACGCAACGGTTACATTACAGACACAGTGCATGCGGCATCGAAGTATATTTCTGTCACTGTCGTGTGACAGAGACACCATGATATCTTCGATGTTTCTCTCTTATGGTATCTTTGTCTCTATCTAATCTGCCACATAAACTATACAACACTGCTCTAACAAGTCATACACGAAGTTTTTAGTACTAGGCGATCATAGATATGAAAGAGTTTCTTTGACATTAGCGTAAGTAAACAAACATTTATTTTCACGAAGTTCCTTCATTCATTTTTAAGGGCATTTTTTGACGATCTTACCAGGCAAACATATTACGAAAGATATCATCACGGCGGGCGGTGTTTCAAACTATTTTAGACTTTCAAAACATAAGGGGCAATTTACACTGTCCTAAATTCAGGCTCCGATATTCAGGACGTCCATAATTCAGGAAAGTGTAATTGCATTTAGGACGAGTAGCATCCTAATTAGGACACGATTTAGTACATGCTTTGGCGACTAAGTTTCTTACTCTAAATCATATTCTGATTATCGGATCCTGAATTTAGGACAAGTTATGGCCCCTTATAAATTGTCACGGCCGGCGCGCATCGCTTCACTTCAGTCAGTAAGGCTGCGTTTCCACCAGAGATGTGCGATGGAAATGTGTCGTGCGAGGATGTTTAGCTGTGCTGTAAAAGGTGTGGTTGTTTCCACCAAAGCTGTGCATGAAAATGTGCCTATGAGGATGTGTAGCGTAGCTGTGAAATGTGGCGACGAGGGTGCGGTGTAGTGGGAGTGAAGACACAACACATCCCTCGCAACATATCCCACTTACACATCCCTCGCAACACATCCCTCGTACATATCTCTCGTACACATCCTTCGCAACACATCCCTCTCACACATCCCTCGAACAAATCCCTCGCTTGTTTTGTATGCGCAAAAATCTAGCTCCGCTCAGCCGTTTTCACCAGAGCTGTGCTGACCAAAGCGAGGTAAATGAAGCGATTCTATTGGTTCTTTACAAACACATCCCTAGCTACGCATCCTCGCACATCTCTGGTGGAAACGCAGCCTTATAGTTTGATAGGAGAGTCGTAAAATTTGCATGCATTTGTCCCGATAGTACCAGGATTACATAAAATGTGAAAGATAAAGCTTCGTCCTCTGCTGTATTTTATCAGTACCAATGAAAAATCATGACATAGTTTATGAACAGCTATTTTAAATGTTTACTCAGTGGACCGGGTAGCCGAACGGAAGAACGCCGGGACTGGTAAGCTACGAGGTTCGGGTTCGATCCTTACTTGATATGATATTCTTTTTGCATTACATAAAGATTTGTTATTTGTTTTTTTTTTTTTTTTTTTTTTTTCTAATAATATGTTACTTTTACTTTTAGTGCACAAGTAACTTGTGCTTTAACTTGGATACACTGTTTTTTAATAAATAAATTGAAGAGAGATGAATTTTAAACATGTTTCAAAGAATTTCTCGAAATAAAAATGCATGAAGGTATGCAATAATATGCCCGTGTCGATATCTCCTTGAGACGCTTTGTATTGCGCATTTTTCAAAAGTAAAAAGTTTTCAAATTCCAGCTATGCTTATAAACTGATAGAATGTCACTAACCAGCAAAAGTACTAGGCTAGTATAAGATCAAGGTGGTATGTCTTGCACTCTGACGCCACGTGACACGCAGCGCGGGGATAAGGTAACTCTAAATGGCCTGCCAAAGTACTAGGCTAGAATAAGCTCAAGGTGGTACGTTTTCCAACGGGGTCAGCGAAGTTCATTTGAAAAGCGCTGTGATGCCACGTGACAGGAGGGGGGGAAATCACTCTAAATGCCTGCTGCGCTCTAAGATATGCGCCCCTTAAAAAAATATTATTATACATAGCTGCCCAATCTGGGTAACAAACCCAGGACCTCATGATGAGTAGGCCTTACAGCTGGACTAACTAGATAGTAATTAGTATTTATGAGAATAAGGTTATTTCTATTTTTTGATATCAAAGGAAACAAATATAATTGAATGTGGGTGATTTTATTTCAGTAGATTTTACGTGGAAACTTCTTCATGCTTGAAATACTTATGTACATATACGTCAACGATACATTAATGTTTTATTTTAGTCACTTTATGTTGAACTGAAATTTTAATACTCTTCATCACAAATAATTCTTGTTAGATCTTATTTGAGTATTTTATTACATTTCGAAATAAGTGGGGAAAGTTATTTATTGCATTCGAGGTGGAATTGTCAACCGAGCCGTAGGCAAGGGTGGAAAGGAATAAATGCCCAAGCGTATGGAGCGACAGAAAACACATAAAAATGATTACTTAAGATTTATTTTTAAAGTAGGTAACTGTTTTACTTTGTCAGAGTTGGTGCTTTTCATTAATAATTTATTTAATTATCCTGATAATAAAATCTTTAATTTATTAGTGTTTATAGTGTGTAGGTGCATATTTAGCTCTAAAGTAATCCTGGCGGCGCCTATGTCTGGTTTAAAACAAAGGTTAGTTTAAATAAACTATTCTCTTATCTATAACACCCCATCATTACTGTCACATTGAAACTAATAACTCAATCAACAATGAAAAAATTACCATAAATTACCCTACTTTACATTTAGCTTTTTTTAAAACCTTAGTGAAAAAAAAGCATAGAGTTTTTTGTACTCTACCTACGGTAACGTGTCACAAAGAAATTAATTCTCCCCCGTTCGTGTACCATAAACTCTATTACTCACGTTATGGACTCATTATGGAAGTACTGTAAAAACTATGTATAACACTTTTGTCCTAACGTAATATTAAAAACCCGATTGTTACTATAACTGGTTGTTTGTAAAGTGAAATATATTGGTTATTTATTTATTTATCACGTAATTAGCTATAATTTCCTTGTTCCGACACAAAATTATTATTTGTTTTGCAGCATTTTATTTCCACTTCCTAGCGGTCTACTCCAAGCAACGTCTCCTGCGGTGATAGTTAAGCGATCGTACTGACGGTGGCAGAACATACTAAGACCCTTAATGACCTTACTACCAACTACTTGTAGAAAAATCCAGACCAGAATAGAATATAAACTTTGTTGTGCACCAAAATCGGTACAAAACTGTTTTATAAAATTGCTAATTCTACTGTTACAATGGCGGTCTTAATATAGCAAATAATTCCAGGAATTATTAAGGCAAAGGTAAGTGGAAACGCCGGGAAGGAACGCACTAGGAAGACCTACACAGACCTTATTGGTGAAGTACTTCAGAAAGACCGGGTGTGTAGTAGGTACTCGCAATCGGCGTGCGTGTATGACCAGATGTATGAATGTGGATGAGGCGAAAGGAGTCTGTAAGAATCGTAGCAAGGTTGCGGTCTGTAGTTTCTGTCTACCCTCATGGGGAAGAAGGCGTAAGTTGTCGAAATCCAGCACCAAATACATAGTATTTACTGTGTTCCGTCGTTACGTAGGAGTTCCAGTTTCTTATCGGTGAGTTTGCTCCAATTTATGTCACATCTTTGCTTCTGGGTTTGATTGAGGCGAAAAGCAAACCCCATTGTTAGTAAAAAAGATACGTAGCATTTTTTATCAACTTATGCAATTTTTTTTAATACTATGGTCAGCCACGTCAATCAAGTGAAACGTCAAGAAAAACAAACACCGTGCCGAAGTGTCGGCCGAACTGAAACGACGGCGACGTTAGACGATGCGGGGTGTTAGGTTTATTTTCGTTACGGAATTTCTGGATTTGGTCGCCGCGCTCAGAGCTCGCGATAAAAGCTATGCTTTAGCTTAACAATTATAATAGGAAAAAACTGATAAGGTAGTAATTTATTAGTCACTAACGGCTCGCCCTGATTCGCAACGCTTTTATATTTTAAAGAATAAAACAAAAATGTGTTGTTTTAAACACCATGTTCAGGGTCGGACGAACACGAAATGTGATTTTAATAACAATAATTAAATAGGTTCTGAAAATGTGAATTTAACAATTGCCCTGTAGGTGTATAATTAAATATTAAAAGTTTGAGATCCGATAATTAATATACTCGCTTCATATAAAATACTTAGGTATACTTATACTAGCAGTTGCTAAGACTAGAACGAGATATTCATTTCATTTCATGATTATTTAAACAGTCTTTGTGCGAAGTCGTTAGTGATTGACAAATTGCTTTAATGTCGTCCCCAAAGAAATGTAAATAATGTAAAAAATAATAATTAATAAATGGTAAATAGGTGACGCTGTGATCGCACAATAGTTTTCAGTCTTCTTATTCTTTAGTAACCTAAAAATAGTTCCAGTACGTAGAAACCTAATTAATAATTCAAGTATCCATACGAAATAGCATAATTACGGTCCATTGACCCGTTAACGATTGATTTAAACAGTTCTACAAACCAATAAGTGTTATTGTGAAAAATCATTATTTATGCAAAAGGCTTTCGTGTAACTGTACAACTGCAATTCCGGCACTACAGCGGTAAATAATATGGCAACACAGCAATTTTATTATAATGTATATTTAGTTTCACCTGACCCGTTGTCTGTAATCAAATCTTGCAAGTTTTTGATCCACTCCCTGGTCTCCGAATAATCTGAAATTTGCACGTATACAGGGTGAGTTTTTCAACTGGGCGTGGATGGCTATATTGAGTACGTGCACGACATCAGCGCCACCTAGCGTTCGTAACTTTAGGGGCTCTGACCGTTCTAACTGAAATAAGATTCTTTCACAAATCACTTGGTTTTGGGTTCCATGGCGATTCATTGGCACTGAACAAAATTAAATAAGCATAGGCAAATTGTATTCTATAAGAAAAATATCAATTAAAGGATTAAAATTAGGGTTATGATGTTATTCACTTTTTCTCTTCACGGCAGCTAACCATCTCCTGCATTGTTCATCTTTCCAAGAACCGCTTGGGGATCAATAAAACTTAAATTTACTATTTCTGCTAGTATTCTTGCAGTTTACAACACAACAACTATTTTTTCCAGCGGAATATTGCGATTATAAAAAAATACGTACAGACGACAGAGCTGAATGTCAGAGCCATCGTATTCTGACTGCGCCCCAACACCTGCCGTTGAAGAAACTACGATATCACGTCAGATATTCATTGAAATCAAATGATGTTAAGGGCATTTTGTTTAAAATTAAATGCTTGTAATTATTAACGCATTTTTTTGGATATGGATCAATACTATATTCATTAAAACATTGTCGCAAGAAATGTATTATTTTAAAACCAATTTGATTTCCAAAAGAAAGGTTATGGTGAGTTAATCTTAAAAGATAGACATATGCTGTCGCAGACTTTATTTTAGAACGTTTCATGAGGAACAATTCCGTCATAAATCATTTTTGCGTAATATAAACCGTTTACGCAGCGTACGCAAGGGAAGCTCTCAAGAAGAATTTCCCGATTTGACAACATTTTTCATTGCTGCTCTGCTTCTATTGGTCATAGCGTGATGCTAAATAGGCTACAGCCTTCCTCGATAAATGAACTATCTAACACAAAAAGAATTATTCAATTCGAACCAGAAGTTCCTGAGATTAGCGCGTTTTTAGCAGTTGGCATAACTGAATGTCCTCTGAGATAATCCCCCATTAGTTCTACTTTTCGCCACCTTGAGCGCTGCAATCGAATAGTATCTACTACTCCCACCGCCGTCGTGCACGTTCTCAATACGTAACTATGAGAAATATCGAAAAACGTTGAAAGCATTCTTCACCATTGGATATTAGAAAATTCAACACTGTTGTCCAAAAAATCGAACATGCTGATATTGGAAAAAAAATCACACCCTGTATTATTACACTATTCGATAGTGTAGCTAATGAGGATCAAATTCTGGGAAGTAATCATATACGACAACTAATACTATGATGACATGGAGCTGATCTGTTGATGGAGCTGGAAGGTGGCCATAGGAACCCTGTAATGAAACGCCGTCAACCCGTCGAGTTTAGACTCATTTGATTCGTCTTGTCGAGTACTTTGTCTATATAATAAAACCTTTTTAAAAAAAAAGAACATACCTTGGTTTATGAAATGACAAACTTGTTTAAATAAAAACTTGTAATGTTAGCCTGGCCAGCTCGCGGCTGTACAACAATCCACTTCAATTACTTCAAATAATTTTTCCACAAATTGGTTACAGTTTTTAATTGAAACAAACAAAACCAATTTACTTGATGGCCACTTGATCGGCTTTCCGTGGCGCGGAGAACATTTGAACCATTGACCTCAATATCATGAGAGGTTTGAAAATAAGTTTGAGTGCACCTTACTGAAGTGATTTTGCGTTTTCGACTTGGTATCTAATCTATACTTATACTAGCTTCCGCCCGCAGCTTCGCCCGCGTGGTGTTATGATAGCCTATGTTCTTTCTCAGGGTCTAAAGATTGTCTGTGCCCATCAAAATCGGTTGAGAGGTTTAAGCGGGAAAGCGTAACAGACAGACAGACAGACAGAGTTACTTTCGCATTTATAATATTAGTTTGGATGGATGGATTTTAAAAAGCTGAGGAGTTTTATTTTTTAAGTTTGTCCTTCACTATACCGTGGCCGCGGGACTTATCTCATTACCGTGACCCCGGAACATAAAGGGCTATTGAAGGACACCGTGGATTTTAGTCAGTACGAGTCTGACAGTCCCTCCCGCCCTGCCCGGGGTGGGAGGACTTATTTGATGATTTTACCACGCTAAAAAAAAAAGAAGTTTGTCCTTCACTAGGAATTTCTCCTGTATAATGTGTGTGTTTACTAACATTCATAAACTCACAAACACAAACGCCCAGACCCGGAACGACTTCTTATGGATGATAAGTAGGTACAAATATTTGACGCGTGCGGGATTTGAATGAGCGACATACAACGCAGCAGTCCAATCGCTCAGCTACTGCGCTTATTTGAGGTTTTTGGCTAGGAAAGGGGAAATTATTAATTATCTATACTTAAAGCTCAAGGGTTTGTTTGTTTTGAACGTGCTTATAATAATAATAATAATTCTTTATTTTCGGACAAATTAATCCATTTGGTTAGTATACAAACAACTTATAAACTATTGTTAGTACTTAAAAACTACCAGAATAAACAAAAATATTATATCTTATCTCAGGAACTATTGGTTTCAATTCAAAAAATAATTTTGTGTTGGATGGTCTAGTGCTTCCTTGATTTGATCCTCTGATAAGCGACACCATCAAAATTGGTGTAAATTAAAACAGAGTATGATTTTTTCCAAAATCATCAATTTTAATGATTTTTCAAAAATCTAATGGTTCAATTTCAGTTTTCACCAAAATCAGCTTCGAAACTCCTTTCAGTATTTTTCGATATTCCTCATAGTTTCGGATTTGGTGATACTCGCCCCAGTTGGAAAAATTCACCCTGTATAAGTCGAAAGCCATGTAAGAGACCCGTGGTCGTCCCTCAGTAACGCCTCAATCAACTCTCAAACCCTTTAATGGAAGCTACCATAGCTACTCAAACCTCACAACAATCATTAGCTTTTATCAGCAAGTATTGATAAAACAGCCAGTTTGGTCGATAACGAGGTCTAAGCTTAACTCCCAGCTAGGGTTGCCATACGTCCGGGTTTCCCCGGATTTTTCCTAGTTTAGAACCCTCTAAACTATATAGGTCCGTAATCCGGGGAGCGTCCGGGGGGGGGCTTCATTTATAGTACGGGTTTAATAATAAATTAAAGTCTTGAGCCGCCAACGACACTCGCACACTTCATTGTCATCCCACCCTCTCCGACGCAGTTGCCACGGTACGCACTTCGACTCACATGTCCGGGTTCTGGACTCTAAAATCCGGAGTTTTTACGAGTCTTGTCCTGGTTTCCAAATTTTAGAGATGGCAACCCTACTCCTAGCCAACATCTTAACCGTTCTATTTAACCGTTGCCTAGTTACAAACACAAATAGTGTAGAACAAGTAATTTACATACGAGTATGTTCAAGTTTTCTGCATAAAATAACGATGTAATATTAAATTGCTGAAACTAAGTATAGGTACCAGTTTTCTCACTGAACACACAGAGAAAGTTTCATTAATTGTACATGGTTTTAATGGCTTTATGTAAAACTAATAAAGATAATTAAAAGTTAAATCACAAATTGCATCTGAAAACGTGGTCAGTGTAATCAACGAGCTAGCGAAACCAAAAGCAGGGGAATCAATGACTTATGTTCATAATTGGACCAACGAGCGGCGTAATCTTTCACAAAGACGTATGAAGCACTACCAGCAGCGCACATGCGACGGCACGGAGACAATCTTCTTTAAAATTCTACTAAGATATACGAAGATTCATGACGCGCCACGGGAATCACTGTTTAGTCTCGGACAAACTTTATATTGTAATTTAAAAAAAAAACTATCATAAATATACATGCTGTATCTTTTTTAAATATATCTACAACAATTCTGGTAGCGATTAGACCACACTGTTTATTTTGTTTACGTTCGTAAGTAAGAGTTTTATTGGTATTTTGTTTGCGAAATGTGCAGCGGACGCGCCAGGGTTATCAATTTTTAAGCCTTTTGGATTTTTTTTCGACTGTTTAGAACCAAATTAGACACAAAAACTATCGTGCAACAGTAAGATCATACAATATAGTAGCATAAAAAAAATATTTTGGTTTCTAATTTAAATACTACGGGTAGTTTTTTTCTTCGGACAACGTAAAATTAGCCTCTCAAGATTCACCCATCATCAAACCGCGCAAGAGTAGTGTGGAAAGGCTGTGGTGCATATTAAACTTGACACGTCACTGCATGGGAGTCCCAAGTCAGTTCACATGTATATTTGTCACATCGCGCGCTGTGATTGATTTGATAGTCCCCACACACGACTTAGCACTAGCCGAAAAAAAAGCCGAAACGCCGTTCTAGCGTAATATACCGCAGGGTAAATAAAACGTTTTAAATCTTGGATTAAGGCGCGATCGCTTCGCAAACTGAGATCTTTGCCAGAGGCCCCGAGGCAACAAACTAAGGAAATGTCAAAATAAATTATATTATTTTTCTTTAAAAGATTGGGGGTGGGTTTCACGTCGAAAAGTGTTTTCTATTAAGTGAGTAGGTGTTTTCTATGAATATTTCAACTTAAACCCTGTTTATTTTATTCAATCTTCTATTCACCCACACTTTGAAAGGTTTTGTAGAGTTTTTTTTTTTGGGAACTGCTGTATCGTGGGTGTAAATTAATTATAAAAAAGTGAGTGTATAAAA
The DNA here is from genome assembly GCA_954870645.1 of Agrotis clavis. NCBI lineage: Eukaryota > Metazoa > Arthropoda > Insecta > Lepidoptera > Noctuidae > Agrotis > Agrotis clavis. Next base: position 3,965,049 of record OX940943.1, read on the forward strand.
ACGTGGGAATTGCACAGATTTTCTGAAAAACTACCCTTACCCAGCCTTGTTGTGATATTCATCTACACTTAATACTAGCTTTTCCCAGCGGCTTCGCTCGCCCCCCCCCCCCCTTATTGCCTATGTCATTCCGGACCAAAGCAGCTTTCAAATGGTGAAAGAATTTTTGAAATCGAACCAGTAGTTTTTGAGCCTATTCATCACAAACAAACAAAGTTTTGCCCTTTATAATATTAGTATAGAAGTATAGATAGATTACAAAGCTGTAGAGTTTGTTTGTTTGGTTGAACTTGCTAATCTTAGAAACAACTGGTTCGAATTGAAAAAATCTTTTTGTGTTGGATAGTCTAATTTATCGAGGAGAGGAAAGCTGTATATATATAACATCACGCTATGACCAATGGGAGGCGAGCAGAGGGGTTGAAGTGACGGGGAACAGCTATAATATAGTTATTTACATGAAAAGATTAGCTCGCTACAACTCGAAAATTATCCCACGGGAACATAAAATCGGGATAAAAACTATCCTATGTGTTAATCCAGGTTATAAACTACATGTGTACCAAATTTTATTCAAATCCGTTCAGTGGTTTTTGCGTGAAAGAGTAACAAACATACCTACATACACATACATACATCCTCACAAACTTTCGCATTTATAATATTAGTAGGATTTATGATACAACACCATAACATTTTTTTTATGAAGTTTTTAATTTGAGGCTGGGTTTGTTTTATTTTTTAATTAAAACGTTGCGCCATTTTAGGAATTTCTTCCTGTATCTGTTGTGCATTTACAAACATAGAAACTTATACGCAAACACCCAATGACGTATTAATATATAGACACGTCATGAACGAACATCGCGGGCGAAATACTAGAACTACTTATACGCGTGAAGAAAGAGAAAGAAAATATGAAACCGTACGGCGGGAGGGAGACGCAACTAAGCGCAATGTGGCCAATTGGCTTCATTTTTTGTTGCCATTTTAGAGTGCGGACAACGTATCTGTAGTTTACATATATCATTGCAAACACCCAGTCCCGAAACAACTATAGGTATTTATAAATCATGCAAGCCACAGATAAGTTTTAATATTACAAAGGGAGTAAAAAAACATCATAAATAAATCTATTACACTCCCACAATTACCTTATCATCGCTTTACAAGAGCGATAAGAACAATGTTTAAGTATCCTATAGCCACCTACAAGCCTTTACAACCTACACGCGTATATGTAAAGAGATAACATGGACGATGACGTCACTACAGCTTCGATAGAAGAGATAGGAATACTGACTTAATTGGTTAACAATGTCTGAGACGATTGGTTGGAGTAGGAGAAAGATGAGTAGGTTTGAATGTGGGTGGAGACTGCTCAGAGCAAATACTTATTTATAGAGAGAAACTAGCTGTGCCCGCGACTTGATTCGCGTGGATGTCGGAACTCAACAATGTATTTTTTTATCTGTCTGTCTGTCTGTTTGTAATGGCTAATCTCTGAAATGGCTGGGCCGATTTTGCGGGACTTCTATTGGCAGGTAGCAGATGTAATAAGGAGTAACTTAGGCTACTTTTATTTTAGAAAAATTCCTTTGTTTAAAAAAAATACATTTTTGAGTTCCGACATTCACGCGAACAAAGTCGCGGGCACTGCTGGTAACAGATAAAAGTGGCCAAACTGCAATTTCAGGCCATACAGTCTCCAAAATAATAACGAGGTCACTAAACCATAACAACCAACCTCTTTTTCCATAACTTTGTTAAGACTGTCCGCCATTTTTCCCATCCTAGACCTAACAATTATTAGGTCTAAAAGCTCGATGAGCTCACTCAACAAGATACTATAGCTACGCCAATTTAGACCTTAATTGTATGCTATTAAGTGTTATTAATTTCAAGGCTGGGGGTTATGATATTCCCGTAGGAAATCATGTTAGTTCAGGCTTTTAGTGCGGGTAGTGTAATAATATTAGGTATTATTTTGTCATGTACACGCACTCAACCTACCCCAGTCTGTCAAACTTCAATAGATTTTCAACTTTATCACAAAAGCAGAAGATTCATATTCGATTGGGAAAAGACAAACGGCGACATTTCAGTTACACTATCCAGTATAAGCTGATAGCACTGTATATTGGCTTTTTGTACAATCAGAGATCAGCTTACACTAGATATGCAGAGCTTGACCGGTCGTCTTGGGTTGCTTTTCTGATTTTAGCCTTAAAACTTCTCAGCGTGAATCGAATTTTACTACATTTACGTGTTGCAAATCGAACCCGCGACACGTAATGCGGTCAATCGCTCAATCACTGCGCCAACCGTGTTATGAAATAATGTATGAAAACTGGAATAATTCACATTAAGGTGTTTCTCATCCGAAACCGCTGATCCGCGCGGACGAGCGGATGCTGGCAAGCAATGTATTACTAATAAGATAGATAGAACACTCTCTAATATGCACACCATACACATTAAGGGTATTACAATACTTTTAACATTACTTAAACATAGGGTAACACCATGGGTGGTCTTATCACTAATAGCTATCTTTTCAAGACAACCTTTAGATGGATTTGGGAGAAAGAGAGACAATACTGTAGTAAGCCGCGCGGTCGAGCGGAGGCGGTGAAGCAGAATTGGTAGTCCGTTGCTCGTCCGCGCGGTCGAGCGGAGGCGGTGAAGCAAAATTGGTAGTCCGTTGCTCGTCCGCGCGGTCGAACGGAGGCAGTGAAGATAATTGGCGGTTCGCCGCATCTCCGAGCGGTCGCTCCGGTTAGGCATCAAAACACACAAGCCAATGAAATATGGAAACCGACTCACCGCAAGAAACTTCCAACAATTGCGAAAACCCACGTTCCCTGTGCGTGCACCACATGTGGGTCACTGTGAGGTCACTCTGACACGTGCGTGCACCACATTTGGGTCACGACTCCATACAAATTTGAAGCTTTTTTATAGTTTACACGTGTGATTTATTTTAATTTTTTTTGCATACACGTGTGAACAATAAACTATAAAAAAAGTTTGTCCGCAAAACGTGTTTGCACGTGAGGGGCGCCTCTCACATTTGGTAGCTGCACTGCTAACGTGTTAACAAACATCTGACCTACTTAGTTTTTTTTTAATTACTCGTAGCAAGCTAACGGTTACACGTGTTTTGAGCCTAAAGCTTCTCAGAAAAAGGGAAAACCCTTTTTTTTACCGTGCTAAAATCATCAAATGAATCCTCCCACCCAGGGCAGAGCAGGAGGGACTATCAGACTCGTACTGACTAAAATCCACGGTGTCCTTCAATAGCCCTTTACGTTCCGGGGTCACGGTAGTTCGTTAGTCCCGCGACCCCGGCAGACTTTACCCCTGTAAAGCATTAAAGAAAACTTAAAAAAAGTTTTTCAAAGAAGTGTTTTTCCATAATTTCGTAAAATACGGACATGAATATCGACACGGAAACTTTGAGCGTTGAAAGTGTTCTTGTTCTTACAAAGTTCTTGCTTGACTATTATAATTAATCAAAAGTCGATAGTCGAGAACTTCATCTATTAAAAGACGAAGTTAGTATGCTTATGAAAGTTTCTTCACACCTATGGACGTCAAATCGATGTGACCTGGTCAGAAAGACCTTTCTGTCCATGCATAAAGTGAACCATGATCCATCACCAGGGCTTTTTGTGGGTATTACAATAGTTTACTGTATAAATAAATTGAAAATTATGTACAGTCCCATATAGTATTTAAAAATAATAAAAAAAATATTTTATTTTTATAATGCGGACAGCGAAGGAGTCTTCTTCTTAGCGTGTCGATGGCAAATATGATTTTATATATTTTGTTTAGCCCAAAATTCAGCTACGCGAACCCCGCCCTCTGCTGCAGTCATAAGGTCGTCGAGTGTACAGGTGACAGGACTTGCGGTGCAGGAGAGAAGGTGAGCCATTGTCTGTGGGGACACGTCGCATATACATTTGAGGTCTGAGCCGTCAGTGAATCCCCATCTGTGAAGGTTATCTTTGCTGCGGCCGACCTGGGTTCGCAGTCTATTTAGCGACTTTCAAGTGGACCACGGCAACGCGTGACCAGGTGGAAGGCTTTCAGAAGGCTCGATAAAGCCACCAGGAGGTCTGAGCTGTTCCCGCGAAGGAGTGGAACTCTGCCTCTGCCTGCGTCTGTGTTTCCGAACGCATACAACCCTAATCTCTTCAAAGTTAGAGTGAACAGGCTTCTTCTGGGTAAGCTCACTCCATCGTCGACCTTGTCTTAGTCATTCCTGACCTAGACTAATGTCACGAGCAAACGCACCTCACCTATTTGTTTACCGAGATAGAGATAAAATTAGTAAAATTAAAATTAGAAACAGTTGGCCAAAGCTTTCCTCTAAAGAGAGGAATGAGGCAGGGCGACCCATTATCGCCAAAGCTTTTTATAGCTGTTTTGGAAAACATTATAAGTAAACTGGACTGGAAGAAATGCGGGTTGAACATTAATGGCAAATACTTAACCCATCTAAGATTCGCAGATGACTTAGTATTATTATCAAAAACGAGCGGTGGTCTACAATATATGTTAGAGACTCTTCACTTAACAAGCAGAGAAGTGGGATTGGACATAAACTTATCAAAGACAAAATCCATGACAAACAGCACCAACACCTCCATTAGACTACAGAATGAGTCGCTAGAGTATGTGGACCGGTATATCTATCTATCCCGAGGGGTATTACAATACAACGGCTTAAAACCAGGCTTGTTCCTGCGAGTCGTCTAGCGCCATCTCGTTCACTGACCTGTGAATTGAATCCGAGACCTTATGCTAATTAGTCGCACTTGTAACGACTAGGCCAACAAGGCTATCTGATGGCCAACTATCTAAGCTATTTACTTTATCAAACTATTCCTATATTGCCTTTATTACAGCGTACCTCATTGGACGGAGGTAAAGCCCAAATGTAAACAATCGCCTACCCTCCGAGTTACAAACATTCCTTTTGTTTAAACCTGTCAATTACACGAAACATAACAACGATAATTTGTAAAGTGGGTAGGGTTTTGTTTACGTCAAGTCTTTTGTTTATGGTGAGAGCTTCGATGTTCAAAATTTTGTTTTTGGAACGTTTTGTGTTATTTTTTCTCTTTTTATGTTTTAATATTGAGACTTTGAGATGGAAATTCCTAGTAAGACTTTTATCCTTCGTAGCAATAGCAAACGTAGGCTTTCGTAGCGAGACTTTGATCCTCCATAGCATAATGTAGCACCTTCGTAGCGAAGCCTAGATCATTCGTAGTATAACGTAGCACATTCGTAACGAGAATTTGATCATTCGTGGCTTCTCCTATGTCAAGAGTGCTTTTAAAAAATTTAACTCACAAAGCTTTTGCGGAATGAAAATTTCGACTCCGAGCAATTTTTAACAAACGTCTCACGGTTGATCTTGACACTGCTACAGTAGATGGCGGAAAGTCACTAAAAGATGTTTAAAATGAAAGATTCGACATCGCTGGATATGACTGAGATAGCCTAGTTGGTAAAGTATCTAGAATATTTGTCCAAAGGGACGCAGGTTCGAATCCTGCGCCTATACAGCTGTTATTATATAGCCACAAGCTCCTCCTTTAGTTACGAGTTCCTCTACAATAACACAAAACATCCATCAAATAAAAATAAAAGTAAATCAATTAATTATTTTATGAACAGATTCCTACGCAAAATAAACAAGAACAACACAATATTCGTTGGCATTTTAACATCAAAGCCAAAGCAATCGTTTCCATTTGCCGAGATAATCCGCTAAAAGTCTGTATTATTATATTTCCCTTGATCTCTTTGAAGTTACATCATGGAGATTTTGACTTGAAATGTAATGCTGAATAAGTAATGCCACTTTTAAGCTTCAGATGAAGAGGAAAGAGGTGAAATAGGTAGTCCAGAAAATTAAAGGTTTTTCATCTTATAACAAAGCATTCTAATCCCCGAAAAATTACTCGAAGTGTTTTAAACGTCACTCGTCTCGATCGGTAAAGCTATTGTCAAACAGACAGGCGAAGCTAATGCGATCCAAAGCGTTTTTATTTGTAATGTATGGAATTGTTTGAATCAAGTCACATAAAAAAGCGAAAACGATCCGATAGTCTATGTGACTGGCTTCAAACAATTCCATACATTACAAAACAAAAACGCTTCGCTTCGCGTTCGCCACGCCTGTCTGTTTGACAATAGCTTGAAAATGACTTGCATTGAAAATTATGCACTTGAAAGTTATGCATTACAAAAAAACACTTTTGGCAAATCAATCATATTTTTGTTGTTATTTTCTCGTTAATATGATTTTCATCGGGCTATTCTGTAATGGTTACGAGCTGACTATACCAATGTGAGTGCTCTATCAATCAATTTTTTTTCCATTAAATCCTTTCGGATTCGCAACGAGATATCACGTGCGAATTTCGGTCGTCATGTTTTTTTATTAACTCGTTCAGAATCTACGACGATTTTCTTTTACAAGTTCGATTCGGCTTTGGGTGAAGTGAGCTCGTGAACGTTACAAATATAGTAACTTACTGATTATTGTTTATACAAGAGCGTGGTTTTATAAAATAACTAGCTGTTGCCAGCGGCTTCACCCACTACAACTCGAAAATTATCCCACGGGAACATAAAATCGGGATAAAAACTATCCTATGTGTTAATCCAGGATATAAACTATCTGTGTACCAAATTTTAGCCAAATCCGTTCAGTGGTTTTTGCGTGAAAGAGTAACAAACATACCTATATTCATACACATACATCCTCACAAACTTTCGCATTTATAATATTAGTAGAATTTATGACACAACACCATAACATTTTTTAATGCAGCATCTTAATATATTATTAAATATAATTTCGTCCTTGAGCTTTTCTTGTTAAGTTGAACAAATAGTTTTTCTTTCTTTTCTCCATGCCCTTTTACTTTCGCCTCAAGAAGCAAGGCGCCTTCGCCCATTAAATCTTTAAAGTTGCGTGAAAGATTACCATCGTAAAAAACCGTGGATTTAATTATGGCTGTTGCCATATTGAAAATAAATTGTACGTTTTTAAATATTACAATTTCATGGGAACATTCAATAAATTATAGTACGTTTAATGGCTTCTTTTATGGCTTTTAAATTTTTCGAACATTTTCATTAAAAATCGACTATGTTTTCAGAAAGCGGAGAATTGCTTTTAGAATAGTCTCCAGTTTGCGACTATTATGATAACACATTTTTTTGTATGCTTTACAAAAATGTTTTTGATAATATTCCCAATTTTTGTTGCATTTTTTAATGAAATATCGGAAAATGGTCGAGCTTTGGTTATACGCCTTTGGTTTAGAAAGATCAATTAGCTGTTTTTAACTCTAATGAAGTAGCGTTATAAAACATTATAAATTCTATTATTTCTTCCAAAAAAATCCTTGCAAAATAATATTTACGCCACATCACGTAATACACAATCCGTAAATGTTCTAAAACCCCTGAAAAAACTTGCGAGAAAGAAAATCAGCCATTTTGTTCGAACGTGCCACACGTTCAAAATATAAATAGAAATCTGATTTTACCCTTATAAGGTACAAAGCTGTATAAAATAAATACGTGAACAAAACTTCTGAAAATAAAGCCACACAAATACTTCCATTTCAAAAACAACCAACAAAACGAAATTGCTTCATTTACTGAAAAGCATAAACACAAATAACACGACAAAAGCGTAGACAAACAAATTAAATACGCCAGAACAATACTGGCGTATTCGAGCCAAATGTCGTAGTGCTCCACACTGACCTTTTGTCGTTTTTATCTAAAAATACGCGAGACTATGCTGCAGTTTTCTGCTAGCTGCTTAGCAGAGTTACGGAGAATCGTATTTTAATGCCCTTTACTCAAGTCGGCTCGATGCCAAGCACTTGGAGGCTAAGAGCACTACGCAGTTCGGCTTTCTTTTTAAACATTTTAAGGAGGATTTCTTTTCTTTTTGAGCTTTTTTTTTTGGTATTATGAAAGAGAACTAAGGTTCTTTGTTTAAAATAAGGTTTACTTACGGCTTTACAGAGTTTGAATGTTTCTTTTTTAGGCTTTTTTTCGGAGTACTCGTAGGTATCAACTGAGCGGATTATTTTAATTTCGTATTCATGTAGTGTACGGTAAACCTCATGTCAGAGTTACTATAGCTTGCATTAGCTGGCCCCTTTTTCTACATATTATGTTACTTGCGATATGTAGCCTACTGTACAAATGTCAAAACTATTTGTAGATTTTCAACTTCATCACAAATGCAAGTCTTATATTCGATAAGGAAAATTTGTCAGATTGGGTTAGGATGATGTGCTAGTGTCTGTACCTACATACGCACATGCATTTATAAATAAAGGAACAGCAGAGAAGCTATTTTCCCTCAATGATTAACGTTATATTTAGTGGACCGATTATGTGCATTACTTTATGAAGGTAGGATTGTACCTTGTAGCACAGCCACGTTTTGCCAATTACGTTAAAGTCTCATGTAATAGGGAGCGAGCCTTTTGCAATCAACTAGGCACAAATCTGATGATGGTAATGAGGAATTCCTCTGGAAAAACCCAATAACACTTTGTCTGACCTGGGAAGCGAACCTAGGACCTAGTCACGCTTGCGGTCACTAGGCTAAAGAAGTCAGTAATTGTTTATGTTCATCATTTACCTATTGTCACCAACGCTTAACCATGCCTAAATGAATGCCTAAATAAAAGCCTATTTGGAATTTCAATACTAGACTCGAACACGAAATTGCGAAATTCCAATATGACAAAATTATTCATATCTCGCTTAGTATTACAATACTACAATGCCTAACGGGGAATGTCTTAAAATAAAAACCTTAAGGCTCAATTTACTTTAATATTACAACCAGTTCCTTGAAAAAACGGAAATCCAATAATATTACCTCTTCAATAAACAAAGAAGCCCTTAGAAATATCGAGAAGAGATTGAATACGTCGACTTATTTCATATTAATAGTATTTCGATATTGACAAATCCGAGGGAAAAGAAACCCTATCTCTTAGTTCACAAAGTCGTTATTCAGTTTCCTAAAATAAATTTCTTCTGTAAAGAAGTATTTGTCTTCAACAATCAAAGGAAAATAAGAAACAGTAGTGATTAAATAAATTGACTTCAAGATAAAAATACTTCAAGATTTTCGTAGACTCTCGTAGCGCGCGTAGCTCAGTGCTACGAATCTCTACGAAAATCTTAAAATACAAATCACGAAAGTCGTGTTTGTCTACGCGAGTGCTACGACATTTGTGAGAAAATTTTGCTTAGGCTTATTAACTTTACTGTTCTAAGTACTAATTTGAACCCTTTTTTACTAATGCTAAAAGAATTCTTAGAATTATTAATAAGCTTATTATAGTAGGATAAACTGCAGGGCAAGGTCTCTTATATGACAAAGGTCAAAATTAGATTGCACTGTTGAAATAAGAAGTCTCTACGCTAAACCAACAGTCGAAAATAGAACAGCGCTTTTATTTTAAACTTTAAAGACGCCAAATTGCGTACTCATTCAACCACCTGATTTTCTATTAAAAGGTCTTCAATGTTTTTACACATAACTGCCGTTTAGTGTTATTGAAAATAACAATCTACCCAATGAAAAAACAAACGCAGTAATACATAATTATGCCAAAAGGAAGCAGATAAGGCCGGAATAAACACATAAAGCGGACTGTCTGACTTTGAAACCCACATTATCTGTCCTAATAATGAACCGGATTATATGAATCATTCGTGCACGGAACTTTGAACCTAATATATAGAATACCATAGATATGACTAAGCTTTGCGCAAATTTTTGTTGATTCAAGGACAACTTCCCTAGTCCCCTACGCCAAATGGCCTTGGGCTTTTAGCTGTGTCGCAATGACGCTTAGACCTCTTGATTTTAATGAAGGCAAATAAAAGAAAAAAGGAGTGTACAAAGAATAAAAACCTACTTGGTGAATTTCTAACACATAAGGGCCTAAATAAAAAAGAAAATGCACCCACGCTGAGAAAACTCGTGAAGTATTTTTATCTGCTCTCACAATACAAAAGTGACAATTCAAAGGAAAATCCAAATAAAAATGTGTCACGATCTTTTGTTACGATTTGGAAACGTCGTGGTAAGAAAATCGTACGCGTTATGCTTACTAAATATATGAAAGGGGAATAGGGATTGGCAAAACACGTAGTACTTATCTACCTGCTCCTTCAGCTAGCTCCATACTAAAAATAGACAGACTATTCGGTAGAAATTGTCTACATACCGGTCTTAATATAGCTAAGGCACTAGATTTTCTTAATATAGTTTGCCGAAACTCGAAACGATAGTCTTGACCTAAAAATTTAGGAAATCATTGAGTACTTCCACATAATAAACGACCAACATAAACCTTATTTTAAACAGTTCTAATGATCACCAATTTTTGCTTAAATAACAGCCAGTAATATTCGACAAAAAAATATTTAATTTTATCAAAATTCACACAAATTAACCTAACGCCGCACTTCCTAATCTATATACATACATAACTATGTATGTCTTGCTAATAACTTACATCGTTACATAAAAGAAAAGAAACACACGCCGTGTAATCGTCTTTATAACAAAACTGCGCTCCAAGAAATACAAAATCCAATTTGTCGAACAATAATACGATTTAAAAATAATTTATGATAGCAAAATTAACTTACCCTTAACCACTTCTTTTCAGCGCGAACTCTTTATTAAAAACGTCTATTCACACACTGGCATTACTTTAAAATTACTTTGATGAATAAAAAATATCACGTTTTTTTACTAAATTCTATTTACAATTTTATTTACAGTTTTCCGTAATTTTCGGAATGATACTGGGGTTTGTTGAAACGTCAGTGGTGTCGCATATGTGGTACGCATGCGCGGCGCAAGATGGCTGACACGAGGCGGGTCGATAGCGCGCGATAAGGTTCCGAAGGCTGCGCCACCATTGCCGGGTGACATTGTGCTAACGGGGTAACATAAAAACGAGGTCACCGTTTCATATTAGCCCGCGCTTCCGTGCTTCGGTGATACCAGCATATTTGTTGCCATTGCAAAAATGGCAACAAATATGCTGGTTTCACCAGTTTCGGGTTATATTTACTGGGGTTCTGGATTTATGATGATACTGGTCTGGGTAGCCGTTATTTTTTATAAATTAGCCCCCTTACTTATAAAAACTTGTGTTGCTTAGCTACCGATTAAATATCACCTGTCCTTGTCATCTCTATTTCAATGAATAGAGATGGCAAGTGACTTAAGAGCTATTTAATTTAAGTAACGTCTAATCAATGTTTATATAAGTAAGGTGGTAGATGTTTTATTAATTCAGTAAGAGCGCTACTTTATCAGTATTTTACAACGTGACATTTGAATGTGGCAGAAACCTTCGATACTCTAAAACTTGCGCTGACTTTTAATTCTTACTTTATTTTTCATTCTGGAAACTTATTACTTATATCGAAGCCTGTTTTATTTTTAAACAAGTAAGGATTTACTTGAACTGAAAGTCTAAATGATAAGTGAGACGGAACGAGTAAGGTGTCCCTCAGGGTAATATCTTTGGACCATTTCTATTCCAACTTCATTCTTGACACTTGCTCGCTTTGTCTATTAAGTCACTAGTTTAATGTCATGGTCTTTATATGTAAATGAATCACTAGCATATAATTAAAAAATAATTTATTCATCTTCAAGATCGACATCGGTCTTAAGGTAATGTACTTCAGAGTCATTAAAAGCACGGCCACGGAGACGCGCAAGCGCAGCCACTCCTCGGGTCCGCGACGCTTTGTAGGCAACCCACAGAGCGCCACAACACACCACTGCAACCAGCAACACTATTGTTGCTACTAATCCTCCACTCATACCTGTATGAAATGAAACGTTACATAAATAAAAAGGCAAGAAATTGAGTTAAGTATTATCAACTAATGCAAAAGATTCTACACATAAGGTTATTCGACGGGACCCAAAAGCGCTCCAGTTACGTTGTAAACTCTAGCTAACGTGGGATGAATTCTTTTTTTTCTTTACTTTGGTTTCTAAACTTGAGATCACAATTTCACGTTTTATGATAAATAAGATAAGATAAACAAAAATGTCCCTAAAGACTTTTAACTCCATAAAGTTACAGGGTGATTTTGGCAATATTTCCATTTAGATTCCACAGAATGTAAAATTAAATAATGTAATTAAACTTAAAAATAAATTACCTTCAGCTTTCTTCGCGACAACTTTATCCTGTTTTCCTTTCTCAGCAGTTTTCTCTTCTTTAGGTTTAATTCCATCATCATGGATAGTGGTTCTCACAAAGAAAATGGTTGAGGCAGACATCGGTGACACTTCAATTGTCAATGTAGTTGATTTACGTGTAAAGATTGGTTTGGTAGCAATGGTAGTAGTGCTAGCAGTAGTTTTCTTAGGTACTGTAGGAGTAGGTACTCGAGAAGTAGGATATATTTTGCTTGGTTTAGTGGTTGTAGGCTTAGGTGTAGGTTTAGGTGTAGGCCTTTTAGTAGTTGTAGTAGTCGTAGTTCTATTTGTGGGTCGTTTAGTTGTAGTACTAGTAGTAGTTGTTCTAACTGGAGAAGGTTCTTTTGTATTTGTAACTACTACAGGAGTAGTTGTACTAGTCGTTGTAGTAGGTCTGGTAGTAGGTGGCAATGTCTCAGTGGTTGTGGCGATCAATTTCTGCGTTTGTGGTTGAGCTATTGTTCTGTTCGCGAATGAGTAGTCATCTGGCGTCGTGTCTGAAATAAAAAAATACTCAATTAAAAACTTTAGTTTTATCGAAATTGTATTCCTCGCATTGCCCCCTTCTATGAATAGCTCCTTTATCGTGAATGCGTTTAATGTTTGTATTTTTCACATACAAAGTTTGTATTTTTTTTTAATAACTACTTACAAATATTTGTTACATATCATACAAATATTTGTTCCGTACAGGAATCGCTCTGTCACTGCTCCCACCGTGCCATCATTGTTTAGTCTGTCTAGCGGTTGGAAGCACAACTGCTATGAGGTGGAGGATTGCCTCTCTGTCACTCATTCCGCCTCCTCTTCCACTAGCATTACTGCTTCGAAGGAGGTGACTGTTTTCGCTCCGTAACATTTTTTTTTTTCTTTTTTTTTTTTTTAAAAACGTTGCCCCACACTAGGAATTTCTCCTGTATCGTGGGTGCGTTTTACAAACATAGAAACTCACATACACAAACACCCAGACCCGGAACAACTACTTGCAGGTCATACAAATATTTGTTCCGTGCGGGGATCGAACCCGCGACACTCAGCGCAGCAGTCCAATTGCTCAGCCACTGCGCCAAACGTGCCGTCAAACATGGCCGGACGCGCCGGTGCGTTAGGTCTTTAATGATTAATATACCTGAGGAATCCTTGTTGTCAAAATCGCAAACGTCCAAGATGTCAGGGCAGCAGTTGTGGGTGACCACACAGATGATGCTGCAACTACAGCCGCGGTAGCCGGTAGCTTCGTTGAAGAGGTCGCAGCGCCCGACGCAAGACTCCTCTGAAAATGAGACATAGTTTATTAAAGACATTATTTTGTAGTGGCCGAGGTTCGCCCATAACTCGCTCATAAATTGGAACGATTTCAAGGTTTCATTGTCAAATAGTACAAACCCTTTGAAAAACGTGCAACTTCAGTATGATATTTAACATGACGTTTCAAACAGTAGGACAAAAAAAAAGAACCGCAAAGGCCTCTGGCACGGACCTGAATTGATTATTGAAATCTAGTAAGTTGGTCAAATTACAGTTACGAAATGGGACGCGAATGATGACGATGGTAATAGCTAAATAATTATATAATTTCTCATGTGTCGTGGGTGCGTTAACAAACATAGAAAGAAACACAAACACCCAGATCTGGAACAACTACTTGCAGATCATACAATTATTTATTCCGTGCGGGGTTCGAACCCGCAACACGCTACGCACTCTATCGCTCAGCCACTGCGTCTACCGTGTTGTCTTTTTACCCGACTACGGCAAAGCCAAAAGGAGAGTTATGATTTTGACCGGTATGTATCTATGTATGTTTGTCTGTTCCTTGCCTCATAACTTCTAAACTACTTATCATTACATGACAAATGAGGTGTCGTTAGAACTCGTCTCCTACCTAATGAAGATTGCATGTGTGAAACATCCGCAGGTGGCACACGACCACGGCTAGCACAATATCGGTCAAATGAATATTGTTCTTGTTTTATCCTTTTCAGTGCGCGTTTTAGTTATTTTTTCTGACTTGAATTGACTGTCAATCAACGCAAGCAAAGTTTGTTTTTAACAAAGTTCAACTTACGTAATACGGGGGGTGGTGTAGTAGCCTGCGTGATGGCCCTGGAGCAGTTCTCGCCATGCTGGATGGACACATCGTCAATGGCCACGTCACTCATGAAACTTTCCCCTCTGATACCCTCAATGATGATCTGTTGAAGAAACGTAACATCATATTTGAATGTTTAGGCTGCTTTTCCACTAGAGATGTGCTATGCTACGTTGCTATGGATGCGTTTGATATCCACTAATCATATTCATTGGTGCACATATCATAGCACTGGTGGAAACGGATACAACTAAAATGTGTTTTTTGTATGGAAGGATGCGTGCCATGGATGCGTGCTATGGGTCGTCTTCCCTACTATCGATACATCGCAAAGCTCGAACTGTGCATCTTCCTTGCACAGCTACTTTGCGGTGGCGCATCTTTATAGCACACTAGCTTCCGCCCGCGGCTTCGCCCGCGTGGTGTTTTGATAGCCTATGTTCTTTCTCAGGGTCTAAAGATTGTCTGTGCCAAATTTCATCAAAATCGGTTGAGAGGTTTAAGCGGGAAAGCGTAACAGACAGACAGACAGACAGAGTTACTTTCGCATTTATAATATTAGTTTGGATCTTACTCGTACCGGTACATAGCCTAGCATCAGTGGAAACGGTAGTACAGCTTTCACATTCTCGCAGCATAGTTGCATACCACATCTCTGGTGGAAAGGCATCCTATAATATGGCATAAACTAATCAAATATCTATGAACAAGCTTTTCTTCGTGGTTTGGTTGTGTATTAAATTCCCAGATGCCCATTTTATCTTTATCGTCTACTTGATTATATAGGTACGTATACCTATATTTTTTCTTTATTTAATAATATAGTTTTTCAGCTTTTGGTAAAAAGTTCTCCCTTCTTATCGTGCCTACGATGTTCTCTCGTGTTTATGTAGGTAATACCAAACTGTAACAATAACATTGTAAACGCAAATATTTTTAAAAGAGTAGGTAACCATGGAGTTTCTTGCCGGTTCTTCTCCATGGAAACGACCAACCCGTACCGTGCCAATTTTTTTTCCTCGACGTATTATAAATGCCCATTGAGGCCCATGTAAAATAAAACATTTTGATTTTGGTTTCATCCTCGACGCTCGGCTTCTATTAGTGGTAGCGTAATGTTATAAAGCCTATAGCATTTCTTAACTAGAACTTTTATATTATGTTACTTGCTGCTACCCGGAACCCTTTATGGGCGAGTTCAACTCGCCCTTGGCCGTTTCTTAAATAGCAGAATAAACTATTAAAAAAAAAAACTAAAAGAATCGACTGTTAGGCGGTACGAAGTTCGCCGGGTCAGCTAGTTTCTTAATAAAAAGACGTATTCAACACAGAATTATTTTTGTAATGCGCCTGGCTTGGTTTGAAACCTCGACCAACTCGTGAGTCTGGACCTACCCCAGTCTAAGACACCACTGTTTAACAATGAAGACTAATTTTAGTTACCCCACAACGGAACAATTAGTTTTAGATCGTACAAATATAATATTCTGTGCGGGAATCAAAACTGCGACACGCAGCACTCAATCGCAATTTCTAAACCAAAGGATAGAGGATGAAGACTAACCTGGAAATCTTCTCCATAATCGGACAACATGGCAACGGCGCTATACCATTCATTGCCCTGATCCCCCCACTGTTGGAAGAGAGTATAGGTGCGCGCCTGCGACGGAAGCAGCAGTTGGTTCAGAGACACACTGTCAGGCTTCTGGTAGACTCGGAGACCACCCATGCTCCTGAAATAAAGATTTACTTATTAATAGCTGTTTTCAATGGCTTCGGTCGCGTTTATGTCTAATATAATCCCAAGGACACGCAAAACCGGGATGTTGTGTGCTCAAGAGTGCTTTTTTATGTTGGAGTATCATCTTATGCGTCCTCCCGCATTGGGTGGAGCGGAAGAGACTGTCGGACTTGAGTGACTAAAACCTAGCCTGTTCTATCAGCTCCCATTTACGTCCCAAGCCCGTGGTGACTATTTACGACATTCCGGCGACCCCGGTAAGTCTTAATTGGCTGGTTTTATTGTTACACGTTTTGGTAGCACCATTGGAGCGCGCGCTTTCGGAGATTTTATGGGGTAGTGGTTGCGTTTCAAAATTGTACGCTTGAGCAGTACTGTCGGCGCAGCCGAAGCTTGTGCCTGCCAAGATTCATACGCAAAAAATAAAGCCCGGGAAGATATTGGAAAGGAATTGTTTGGAATATACGACTGTCTCAACAGCAAACGCGCGGTATTAATCCCGTTCACAGCGAAAAACTGTTCAAGCACAAGCGCGCTACCCAGACCAACTCAACCTTACCTTCCATACATGTGGTACCAGAAGACGAAGCACCCATTCTTGACCTGATCAGCTCCATACACTGGTGATATCAATCGAGCGGTTTCATTGACGACCCGTCCTGTACTTTCTATGTACATGTAGTATCCTGAAATGGAAAATATTGGACATTAAAGTCTTTACCAACACACTGAAATTAATCATTTAAGGCTTTAAGGCTTCGCACAAGTCTATCTGCAAGGGTAAGCCGTGCGTGTAGAGGTTCGTCTGTGGATGGGTGACCATCCATCATAGTGAGTGTCTTGCGGCACGGTTGCCGCAGTAGTGGAAATCCGCATGGGACAAATATTTTACGTTAAACTTGCAAGTGATTGTTACTTACGGAAAGAAAAGAAAGATATTTTTTTTTTTTTTTTTTACAGAAATGCATGCAAAGTACTTAAAGAGAAAACAGACAAATTAAAAAGTTAACTTAATCTAAACATAAAAAATAGACATAATAACAAAGACAAAATTCGACAGCTGCATGCCATGACTGTAAAAAGAAAGGTGACCACTCAGCATAATGCTGTACGGGTCTGGGTGTTATTAGTATTGTATTTCAGTAAAAATATACTGCCGTTTAGACGCACCTTTAGATTCACCTTTGAGAAGATTGTTTTTTTTTTCTTTGCCCTTTTTTCGGAATTTCTCCTTTGTCGTGGGTGCGTTTACAAACGTACCTACAGACCTGGAACAACTACCTACTTCCATAATATAATCATACATTTGTTCCGTACGGGGATCGAACCCTCGACACCGCAGCGCAACAGTCCAATCGCTCAGCCACTGCGCTAACCATGCCGTCAAAAGTTTTTAGGGTTCCGTAGCCAAATGGCAAAAAAACGGAACCCTTATAGATTCGTCATGTCTGTCTGTCTGTCTGTCCGTCCGTATGTCACAGCCACTTTTCTTCGAAAGTATGAGCTATCCTGTTGAAACTTGGTAAGTAGATGTATTATGTGAACCGCATTAAGATTTTTACACAAAAATAAAACTAATTTTGGAGGTTGCCCCCATACTTACAATTGAAACTCAAAAATGTTTGTTTCACCGAACCCTTACGTGTGGGGTACCTATGGATAGGCTTTAAAAATGATGTTGAGGTTACTAATATCATTTTTTTCTAAACTGAACAGTTTCCGCGAGAGACTCTTCCAAAGTGGTAAAATGTTGGTCCCCCCCCCCCCTGTAACTTCTAAAATAAGAGAATGATGAAACTAAAAAAAATATATGATGTACATTACCATACAAACTTCAACTGAAAATTGGTATGAACGAGATTAAGTAATTTGTTTTTTTTAATACGTCATTAATCCTAAACCGCAATTTACCTTTCAAAGTTACAACCAACTACATGAACTTTTATATTATGTTACTTGCTGCTACGGAACCCTTTATGGGCGAGTCTGACTCGCACTTGGCCGGTTTTTTTTTTCGATGATTAAATCGGTTTTTTTTTTTTTTATCGATTCCTCTATCTACCAGTTGGTGTATTAGGGACTTTACTCACGGCGCGATGCGATATCGAATTGCATCGATTGACGATATCGGTCAGATTCAGCAATGGCTAATTCCAACAATTTTAAACGAATTACCACCGCAAATCTCAATTGAAGCATCTAAAAATGCCCTAAAAAATGTCCTTCGAAAACACTATTTGCACGTTAACTATTTGGGATTGTGTCCGTAGCATGTGAGTCAGCCAGACTAGCATGCGCGCGCGCCGTGTTGTTGTTCTGAGTGCTCGGGCGTCCGTCGTGGCGTCTCGCTCGCGCTGGGCAGCCTCCCGAGCGGTGGGGCGCGGCGACGGTCGTCGTCCCGAATGAATTGCGCAGGTAGGTGATGTTTACACTTTTTACCTACATTACATAATCTGCAGCGTCGCGCATGCTGGCCTGGTTGGCAGGACGATGAGCCTAAGAGTAGTGTGTTTGTGTTTAGTGTAAAGGAGAATGCCCATATCTGGGCCTAGGCGTTACAGTCAATTATTGTATTGCAAAATTATCGTCATTTTATCATGTAACGAACACACAAAAAAGAAAAAAAAAATACAGTTGTAAAACTGTGAAAAATGCATTTTATTGTATTAGTACAAACTCTCACTAGCTAAGTATGGATACGTGGCTAAAAAGACATTGTGTCAGGTTTGAAAATATATGTCAAGTATTTTTTAATTTGTTTGTTAAAGGTGAACGCAGACCTAGCCGCACCGCAGTCTCCGCAGTCCCCGCATTACGAATTCTTTGTATGAAGTTCTATGAAACTTCGCACACTCACCCGCATCGCAGTAGCCGCAGAAGCGGTAAGAAAACGATGACTGCGGGGACTGCGGAGACTGCGGTGCGGCTAGGTCTGCGTTCACCTTAAACATGAACTTATACTCGACGTCAATTCATTCGCTTTGTTGTCATTTGTTGTGCTTGCGCCGGTGAATGTGTTCATGTTGAAGCTCTCTAACTGAAAGGCAAGCAATCTTGCAATATTATTGTTATTGTATTGTTGGCAGGCGCACAGTAGGGTGTTATGCACACATTATGTCTATAGATGGTATTTGAGTTGAGCTAGGTATCAAGACCACATAATCACCTCCTTCACACTTTCTTGACAATATATTACTTAGTTGTTTATGAAGATGATGAAATGACAAAATACATTAAATATAGAAAAACTGTGTTCTTTTTTATTTTCAGTCCCGCTAGGCACCTAAGTGTTGCTAAGTTATGTGTACATTAACTGTACAGTATAGACTTTTATACTCTTAGCCAGACCATTGCAAACACAATATCATAAACCTTATTAATAAAAATGTTTACAATTAATCTTTGACATTATTGCAATCTTATTAGTGTATTTTTGAAAACATGATCTAGGTAGATACATACTACAAAAATATCAGGTTTCGGTTATAATTACATGTAAAGCGATTACCAGTAACTGTAATTGTATAACAAACCAGTTAAATCAGAATGATTTCTGATTTAATTGTATTGTTGCTTGTCATTTAATCCATTTTCTAACCTCACTTTAGCCATACTTTCAAATTCAAAAATCTCAGAATACAAACTGTCAATTTCATTGAAATTAAGTGACATAATACTAGGTGTATTACCGTAAAAAATAACACCAATTTCATGACTGTAACATGTAGGCCCCAAGATATAGGGAAAGTGGGCTATCTCCTTTTAAGTTTTTCTTTGCGTCGATGTATAACATTAAATGATAAGTACCTACTTGGTTAAGACAAGCTGTATCCATGAGGACTCTGCCGACAAACTGTACTGCAGTTTGGCAGAATATAAATGTTATATTTCTATTTAAAAAAAAAAAAAAAAAAAAAGATATCACACAAGCGTCCGGCCGAAGAAAATGTATGGACGATCGCTAGTGTTTGCTAATGGAGTCGCACAGATTGACGATATCGCTCACAGATCTCCTCGATATCGAATTGCATGTATGTACGTCCTAATGACAATGCACTGTATGATTCTTTGTTCGAATTTCGATTGCGCAACTACTCGTCTCGTGCGACATCTTTTGTGTTTGGTTTGCAGCGTCTTTATGTCGTAGTAGTAAGGTGGATTTTTGAAGTGCACGGTCGAATTGCATTGCATCACTTCATTAGTAATTACGTGCGACTTAAATCGGCAATCGGCTTAGTCTTGTAAGGTGTCAACAGAAAAGTCCGGTTAAGCAGCTCACAACCTCTTCGAGGTTGACCTGCGAGATGCCACTCAAAAATAAAAATAAAACATCTTGCTAAGTATAAAATCTTACCTGTTCCATTCTTCCCATAAGTATGATCATAGGAAGGTCCAGTTTGGAGGAAAGAACTTGGAGTCTTCTGATTCAGCCGTCTCCAGTCGAAGTCGTGGTACTCATCCGGCTTCCAACCGCAAATGTCGGGCTGTTCGAAGTCGCATGACGTCTCCTCATGTTTCGTTGAACTATCTGATAATTAAAAGAGATATCTAATATCTTTAAACGAGCAATTCTTGTATATTTTTTTATATATAATCAGGATCTCGGAAACGGCTCCAAGGATTTTCATGAAAGTTACAGATTAGGGGTTTTTCGGCTCAAGGAATCGATTTATCAAGGTCCCAGGTTCGAGAAAAGTTCGGTTCCCAAGATATAGACATTTTAAAAACCGAGCGAAGCTCGGTCAACCAGATATTTAATTTTATGAATCGATCTTTACTTTATTTATGGACAATGTTAAGGCTTATGGGAGGCCTATGTTCAGCAGTGGACGTCTTACGGCTGATAATATGATGACAATGATGATCGTGATAATGATGAACATTAAGGTTTTTTTTTTATCGTGTTAAAATCATCAAATGAGTCCTCCTGCCCAAGATGGGACGGGAGAGACTGTCAGACTCGTACTGACTAAAACCCACGATGTACTTTCAATAGCCCTTTACGTTCCGGGGTCACGGTATTCGTTAATCCCGCGACCCCGGCAAAATTAGACCCCTTTAAAGCCCTCTAAGGGCGTCATTGTGCTGACACTCTTTGATCGCTGGACTCTGCGATATACCTACTCTTCGACGAAGCGGCTTTGAGATCGTCCAATAGTGCAGCGCGAGCGCTCACCGTTCACTCTGCACGTTTGGATAGTGTCGCTGACAATGGCTTAGTGAATGGCAAACTTTAGGGTGACAAATCAACATCGAGCTATGCTGCGCTGTACTGCGCTGTGCTGTGCTGTGTTTCTTAAGCTAGTTTTTTTAACAATCAACATCAAGCTGTGCTGCGTTTTGCTTAGCTCAGTATTAAAAGTAATCAGCAGGTCATGTAGTCATTTATCTCGTCAAAAATTACTTTATTTTAAAAAAAACGTTAACCTTACGACATAGTTGAATCCGATGAAGATGGCAGAGCTCCATAAAAAACATAGCACAGTTCGACACAGCGCGGCGCAGCACGGCGGGTAGCGCGCCTCGCTCGAGACTGCTGCATTTTTAAACAGAGTGTAGCCTCCCGCAGCACAGCACAGCATGGTTTGTTTGTATCCTCATTAAAATTTTAGACGAGCGAGTTGACTAAACATAGCACAGCGCAGTACAGCACACGCACAGCATAGCTCGATGTTGATTTGTCACCCTTAGTCCTACCCAGCGTGGAATGAGCGCTGTGGTCACGCCGTCGCAAAGCTGTGTTTATACAGAATAGGATTGCAGCTATATGAAGATTAACCATTTGAGTAAGTATGACTGTACCTACCGGAAATGGGCGGTTTCCGCATTTTATCAGATTTATGTATTTTTCTAGCTACACAGTAAGTTATCATTCAAATAACACGCAAAACTTAATTTTGCAGATGCATTTTTACTTTTGGAAATGTGTTCTACGTAATCAGTTAATCACATATGGATAACTTTACAAGGGTCTTTTGACGTGTGATAAAACTAGAACGTACAAGCTTGACAAAAAGCAGTAGAAAACCGGAAGTCGCCACTGTGCTTTTGCTACCAGCACTTTGAATGATTTTATTATATTTTTTTTCACTTGTTACGTTACTTTTATGGAAAAATAATAAATCTAACAAACCTGCGTTCTTTGTTTACATCAAATATCAAAGATTTTAAAACGTAGTCAGAAACAAAAAGATTAGTTCCGTTTCAATCCGTTCTGGCCAAGCTGTAAGTCGCCATTTAATTAAAGAAGAAATAATTGAATTGTTTCTCAGCAATTTAAGCAACTCTTTTCAAAATATTTCTAGCAGGAAATGAACTAAGCTACAATATTAAATACCTGATTATCTTTGATTACTCCGAATACATAAAAATATTTTCTTTCTGTATTTAAGTAAGAGCTTTATTACAACTTTTTTGTATTGCTTTCCTGTATTAAAAACTTTTTTATTACAGTCATAATAATGGCAATGAAAATAATGGGGATGGCAACTCAAAGCTAATCGTAGATGGCGCTGCGATAGTTGGTCCCTACGTCAGATTACTGTCAACCTTGCACAAAAAACAAACAAGATTTATTGTAATAAAAATTGAGTTTATATACAAAACAAATATGGAAAATTATTCGTCAATGCAAGTGCTTATACTAAAAGAAGAATTAAGACGCCGCGGTGCATCTACAACAGGAAAAAAAGTGATTTAATTGAGTGGTTATAAACTTGATTTTACCGTATTAAATCCAAGATTACTTGTATTTGAGGTTTAAATTTTTGAATTTAGGTATGTTTTACCTGTCCTCTCCTCTACCAAGAATATAATGCTGCTTCTGACTTTCTATTTTGATAAAATATCATAATGTTTTAAATTAGAAATTTTACCCCTTTTTACTATTTAGATTAGAGAAATATCACAATATATTTAATTTCTTAACACCACAACTATCACAAAACTCGTTCCAGGTGATAATTCTTCCGCCAGACGAACCATTTCATGATTTATAGAGCGATGTAATACTCGTACTTAACCTCCAATAGAAAAGTAGATATTATTTTGAAAGTGTATTCGATTGTTTAGTTATGGTATAATCACAGAATTTCTTTAATAAACTCAACTAAAGGCCAGTCTCGGCTTCGCAAGGCTGGATATTTGTTTATTAAATAGCTTTTCCTTAGTTATAATTCAAATTTTGTTCTCAAGGCAGTCACAGCAGCTACCCATTATTTCTTGATAGTGTGAATTGTCGGAAATTCATATGTTCCATTATTTTTACAGCTTATTACACAACATCTAGTCATTTTAGATCAATAAATCGTCTTTTTTCAGAAAATTCCTTTGATTTGACTGTTCTTTTGGGAGCAAACTGTCAGTTGTCACTGAGCTTGTCACTTTGACACTTGCCTTCCCCATTATTAATGTCTTATTTGATTCGATTACTTAAACCCTTATTTAATAATGTTACCAGCATACACGAGTTTACCCCGAAGATGGGTAATTTGCAAAAAAATATTAGCGCATTGAAATGAATTCCATCACAATGTGTTTGTCAAGTTGTGTTAATATTTCACATACTGAAAATAATAAGCATATATTACCTATACAAGCAGGTACTGTTGAGTTCCATTGTGATCCATCGCAGTAAATAGCAGGTGAGCCCAGAAGTTGATGTCCAGGCAAACAGAAGAAGACTACCCAAGCGTCATTATGTGAAGTCATATTCACCGCATTCTTGACTTCTTCCAACTTTGGGCAGCCAGTTTCTATGTAAAAATTGAGAAAACAGAACTTGTTGAGATAGTGTAAAATTGAAACAATAAAGCCTGGTATTTGAAAGCTAGCTCGAATATTACGTTTGACATAACAGAATTATTTACGTATTTTGATTGAATTCTTTACGATTGAAACGTTATACATATTTGTTCCGTTTTGGAAGCGGGCATACATGATCCCTGTGACCCAAAGGACCGCACCTCACCACGCTACAGTTTTTAAAGAAGATGACTAAAAATGCAGAATAGGCAAACAATTAAAAATACCAGCTTTGTTGGAACTGGAAGCGTTCAGAAAAATTAAAAGACTGGAGAAAACTAATACTTACTGACACATACGGGTGGAGGCACGTCCCATTGCCGGAATCCACACGTGGCATACTTGTTACCCACTAAGGTATAACGAATGTTACAGGTAAACTTGACAAACGTCCCCCTCTGCCTCAGTCGAGCTCGGCCGTTCTTGATCCGGGGAATTGGGCATTGCGAGGTTGTACGGCGGTAATAGGTATATTCTACGACAAAAAATAACCTTGTTTAGATACACAAATGGTAGTTATAAACTTAGTAAAATTATGAATTGAGATCCACCGGTGTTATTGCGTACAGTAGCAATCTAAAGCTATTCATTTTCTCAAATCAATAATATTGACTGTGAGTTACTGGAACGTTGTCGTCAGACGCATAAACGTTAGTGACTGGTTTATGAATCTTCTTTATATTTTGATAGCTAGTATAATATTATGCTATATTACGCAGTTGAAATGAATTCTTTGGTAGAACGAAAGCAAGTGAGAGATAGTTAATTATGACTTTCTGGAGCCTAACCACGAGCTCTTAACGCGATCCAGTTTAGGCTGTGGGAAAGAGATGGCGCTAGACGACTTGTATAGCTCTGTCTCTTTCCCACAGCTTAAACTAGATCGTGTTAAGAGTTCATGGTAGGACTGTAGGACACCTGAATCTAAATTGAATATCAACGTTTGTGAATTAGCGGGCTCGGCAGGTCTCTCTAGACTGTTGTTTTGCGCGTCATTCGCGTCACCATTAAACAAACACATGATTTTTTTAACTAAGGGCTGGTAATGCCACCTACGCTATTATTTTATTTCCATGAGGACGGAAGTTTGATGTCACGCATACCGTCAAGAGCGTGCGTCCGGCTGATAAAATGTATAAACCATGTTTTTAACGTTTAGATAAGTTCATATTATTGTTTATTAATAATAATTGCTTAAGATACGTTTCCTGGGTTAATTAATTCACGATATCTTTACTTATAATATTTTAACTACACCTATGTTAAGAATAACTTTTTCTCTGGTCGCAATAGTGTCTTCCAATATTCAAAAAGTTTTCGAAATCGGATCAGTAGTTTAAGAGATTAAGTTACCTAATTAAAAAGTTGAGTTCCTAGACGTCTCTATCAAAAAAAGATTACTGCAAAACATCATATATATGTTGTTACTGAATCATGTTTCCCCATAGAATGCTGTGGTTAATACCTACTATATTCAGGACAATAACAGGAGGATAATTTTCCTGAAGTTTGTTTTGGTTTAAACCGCAATGGTAATTAATATTTTGCGAATATATAACAACCATAAATCGCAGCAGCTGTAGGTATAATTAACAGTTCTAAACAAAACCGTGATGTCACCCCCTGGAAATCAGAAGCGAGATATTCATAGTAACTTGTATAAGGACAATTGCATAGTCCACAGAACGATTTATGTTCGTAATATGATTTTTAAGGTTAAAATTCTAGCATAACTGCTGATCAAACAACTAGTACGTACATAGCCACGCAGTTTATTTGGAGTGTATACAACCGCAGTGGGTATTGAGATCCGCATGTTGAAAACCCGCAATATTCCAGCACCTCAGCCAAAGGTAGTCGAAAAACACCGTTTGGTTTTAGTCAGTAGAGTCTGTTAAAATTAGGCTAGAGAAAAACATCTGTGAAGATTTGAACAGAAAAAGGCAGTTATTCTATTTAAATTGGGAATTACTGGGAGCTGTTGTTTATTTTTAGCAGTTAAGTGCAATTACAGCAACTGTTAAGGAAAATACACAGTATTAACACACTGATCCATTTTAATGAACATTACGCTTTATTAATTAAAATTATTTAAATAATATTGATAACAATAAGCCAATTACCTACTGTTTGTGAACTATAGTGCTTATGGTTTTCTTTTATTTTGATAACGATTAAATCAAAAATACTCATAACATTTGCTAAGAAATCACGTGTATATAATTATTACGTATATTAAAACTTATTATTCAAGGTGTAATTACGTAGGTAGTGCATTACTAGTTTAATACTATTGCATAAATAGTTATTTGTTATGCAAGGCTGCAAAGTTGATTTTTGGCGCGAGTACTTGAATTGAAAACAGAGCGAGCGAAGGATTCTAAGATTGAACCGCGAGAGAAACGAGCGGTTCAAATATAGAATCCTGAGCGATGCGAAGTTTTCAAAGGTACGAGACGCAGAAAAACTTTGCTGCCGAGTGCAACACACAACTTTTCACCTCACACAGCGAGGAAATGCAGTGGGGGCGGCTCGCCTGCCAGTGTAGAAACAATTGAATACAAGACGTTCGAATTTTGAACAACACTTTGTGCTCTAGAGCACAAAATGGAGTTTTGCGCTCAGATTTTGAATGAGAAATAGAATCTTTCCGAGCGGGTGAGGTGAAAATTAAGTTTTTCTATCCTAACAAATACCGTGTGCTGTTGGTGAGTTTATTTCTCCACTCTTTCCCAGCTGATACTCATCTACGTGGCGAAGGGAGAAATATCATTTTGGATGGTTGTCTTTTGTAAATTGATTTAATAAATAAATGACTTTTGATTTTGACCTGCAAATGGGCAAAGGCCTTTAAAATGAACAGCTTTATCATTCCTTTAGATATAAAATTGAGAGTGAATTATGACGCAGTGGGCTGGCCAATTGAATACAGTAGTAATACAACTGCAGAAATAAGGCATGTTGGTGAATATAGCCCACGAAAGGACACCTGAAATGCTATACCTTTAAAGCCTTACTACGATACCGTAGCGAAAAATCAGTTTGTAGCTATAGTTACGACACGGGGCATCGCTGCACACAAAGCTGTGTCCCTTACAGAATAGCACTGCTAAATCCCAGCACAACAGTGAATTAAACAATGTGTAGTTAAGAAAAAAGCCCTAAATTATGTTTTATTAGCCATATTTTTTTCTTTTCATAATGAGAAATACTCCCACATAGTCACTAGCGGATGGACATAACCGTCAACCGAGATAGTAACGGATGTGAACAGAAACCAAAAACTCGCTATATGGAGGTTGAAGATATCAAGTACTGTAAAGACATAAATAGCTAGCTACTTAATTACTATTATTATTTTTATGTAATGCTTTTAGTTTTCCTACAATATGGTGCAGAAATAGAAAAAAAAAATAGACTAGCTAAGTGAAGTAGGTATTATGCCCTGTACAGTAAATGAATTTTAAATTGTCAGTAATTAATTAGAATACATTCAGGCTGAGGATAAAAAATATGACAAATAATATTCTACACTATCGAAGTTATTATAAAAAAAAACTAAATTCGATAAACCAAGACGCGAAAATCACTGTAATATCGCAAAAAATCAAAAATTGGTGCTGGTGTTGATAATCACGATACATCGTAATACGACGTTTACCTACTTAATATTTTCAGCCTGTATTCGCCTTGCACTTGGTGCAATAAATCAGATAAGTACATATTATTAGCTACAATTCATAAGATGATCTTAAAATTAAATAATAATTTCAAACCTTTAACAGATTTTGTTTTTAGCTACCTTATAAAATCATTAGACAAAAATAATAGGTATTTAATATTTAATAAAAATAAACCATACTAAAGTAAGGCAGTTTACAATTATTTAAAATAAATACCTGCTTCCACAAAACTGAGTACAAACAACAATAATAAACACTTTATAAACATTTTTCACTTTTAATACTATTCCGATTTAACACAATATTAATTACTGTTATTTAAAAATATTTAAAATAAATAATGTACATGTTACTTCGTATTTTAGGACTAGACTGGATGTCGTTACGTACACATTTTAAATGTTGTTTCATTTAAATGGTCGTTTATGTATTGTTCACATCGAACCAGACACAGAATAATACAGAAGGTGTTACAGATTCATAATATAATGCCTACACGGCTCAGAGCGCACCAAAGAGCAATTTTACACGGCTCAGAGCGCACCAAAGAGTATTTCGGAGCACAGAATTTATAATTAAAGAACCTTAAAATTTTCAATTCAATAGGACTTCCGAAATTGTAAAATCTCTGAGTACAACTTTGTGATATTGATTATAAAAGATTTTCTACTTTCTAAATAAAACTGTGTCAATTTTATAGGAATTTAATACCATTAAATAAATCTTCTTCTAGCTTAGATACATTATCTACACGTAGGTAATGCATAAATTGTTGTAAAAATACATAAAATTTTAGCGTAACTACAGGTCTCTTATAAATCGGCGGCACGGTTGGCGCAGAGGCTGAGCGATCGACTGCTGCGCAACGTGTCGCGGATTCGATCCCCGCACAGAACAGTTGTTTCGGGTCTGGGTGTTTGTGTATGTCGGTTTTCTATGTTTGTCGCATCCAACGATTCATTCAAAATTCCTAGTTTCGGGCAACTTTTTATAGGGTATCCTTTGAAATTCCAGCTAAGAACAGAAATTAGGTATATTATGATAATAAAAATATTAAAAAAGAAACATTGTCCTCTCTGTTCATTTTTGTAATCTCTGCGCTGGACGGGATGTACTTTTATCAGAGGACGCTTCCTTTAGACTTTCCACCGATATTCCATTGAATAATATCAACCATCCATGGTATTTTGTAAAAACAGATTAGTGTAGTAGCCAATTGTAATCTTATCACAAAATAATAACTTCAAAATTATTTCGTAGAACTCTCTGAATCACTTTGGTATTTTTTTTTTGTAATTCCAATTACTCATGAGTCTGTCAGGAAGTCAGGATGCGACGATAATTGAATGTTTTAGATAAGGTTTTGCAGTAGATAGGTACCTATTTATTACTTTCTATTTCTAGTTAATGAAGTGGGTGCATTGTAGATACTAACTGTATCCATCACAACATCGGTAAATATTAGTATATTAACATCCCTGCCAATAACCATGCAGCTTAGAAAAAAATCTAATTAGAACTTTATACCTTAGAATATCCACTAAGACACTGCTCATACCATAGTATAAAGAGGGGAAATAGGTTATCTCTGGCCCAATCCGCGATATAATTGCCTACTGTCTCAGGGTTGTAACTTTTAGCTAAATTTTGATACGGTGCCTATAAATTCGCAAGGATCGGGAAGTTGTATTTATATCCATAAGAGGTTAGCATTAATGATGTTACACGTTGTATAGGTACTAGTCAGTTTTTTGTATTTTTTTTTTATCGGCATAATGTTGTAGGTAGTTTTATAAATAAAGGACTATTATTTATACTGATACTGCTAGCCTACATCATCCCACTGCTGGGCAAAGGCCTCTCCCCATTACCATTATTTATATGTATTTTTATTGTTTTCGATGTTTCACTTGGTTCGACATCTCGGCGATCGTGAGCTATTAGTCCAATACTAAAATATTGAGATTTTTTTTAAGGTTCCGTTTTTGTATTTAGACGAATACAAAAACGGAACCCTTATAGGATCACTCGTGTGTCCGTCTGTCTGTCACTTACAGTCAATTACCTCCGAATCTACTCGACCGATTAAGTTGAAATTTGGTACACATCTCAATTCCTGTGACCCAAGCACAGAGGTGTGACGTGAATAGATGAAATCTGTATATGGGAGGTAAGGAGGGAAGGGGAAAATAAAAAAATATATTTGAAAACTGCATCGTGTGATATATCAAATGAAAGGTCTTGTTGAGAAGATCTTAAATGTATTTTTTTGTAATTTTAAAATAAACTGTTTCCAAGTTATTCAAGAAAATAGACGATAATTGACCATTCCCCCCCCCCTTATCTCCGAAACAACTGAACCTAAACTTTTGAAAAAATACAGAAATTAGTTTTCTACTTATAGATTATTGGAAAACCTATAAGAAGTCCATAATATTAAAATAACATGGTAAATCACTCAATATTGTGCGTACCGATCATCAATTATTCGTAAATTTTTCAGATATAAAAAAACGTGATAGGTAACATCGTACCACAGCATCGTACGGAACCCTCTTCACGCGAGTCCAACTCGCACTTGGTTTTTTATTTACTAATAACATTGTTCCACTCCAGGGGAATGATGAATCGAATACAGCGTGTTTTTAACATAACTAACGGGTTTGATTCCTACTTTCCTAGCCAGCATTTTAGATATTTAAATAATCCAATCATGTAGTTTTAGTTTTCATAAAAATCGGCATTTCGCTATTTTTAATAGATTCGGATTTAGCCAACCACGCCTAGTAGAAAAATTCATTTTGCATAAAGCCGTCATTGGATTTATTCTTGGTAAACATTCCATAACGATTTAATTTACGTCTGCCGTAAATAATAACAAACTGACTGAAGTCGCAGGAAAATGGTTGTATGTATACGACTAATTATAATATGGGGTGATCCGCAGTTATTTTATGGCAACATCTACCAACAGTTGTCATTATAACACAGATTATAGAGTTGGGTTAATACCGATATTTCTACGTATTAGCTAATATGAATATATTCGTCTAGTAATATTATAATACCTAAACTAATATTTGAGATCAGTGATATTTAACTAGGTACGAGTAAGACCTAATAATACTTATTACTGCCGTATTAAATATTAGTGTTTAATAGACTGTACCTATCATCTTGGTATTTATTATTGCTAGGTGGATTAGGAATGTTAAATTGTTTTAGCTGGTAATACGTATCACTGCCGTATTAAATATTAGTGTTCAATAGACTGTATCATCTCGGTATTTATTATTACTAGGTGGATTATGAATGTTAAATTGTTTTAGCTGTTAGGTTCTAATGAAGTTATGAGTTTATACATTTAATACAACATTTAACATATGGAGTCGTGGCTTCGTTCGTTCAGTGTTCAACTGTTCATTCACTTCTCAAAAGATCAGATTATATTAGGTACTAGCTGACCCGTGCCCACTTCGTTGGGCAGTAAATATCTTTATAATTTATAGCCTATAGCACTCACGGATAATGTAGCTTTCTACCAGTGAAAGAATTTTTAAAATCGGTTCATTACTTCCGGAGATTACCCCCTACATACAAACTTACAAACAAATGTTACCTCTTTATAATATTAGTATAGATATATATGAATGTACTCCGTGCAGTAGTCAACCCGATCCGTGCCAAGCGAAATGAATCCCAGATTATGTGAATATTAAATATTAGCATATGGGAGTTCGTCGGATTACTAATATGTGAATCCATAGAATATTACTAATCTCTTAACTAATACCTATTAATATATTAGTCACACCCTTAACAGATTATATGTTCTTTCACGTTCCAGCGACCACTAGTTCTATTTCATTTTTCTGCTTCAATTTTAGAAAGAGAGAACAGCATAAAATGCTGTATTCCGAATTTCTCCAGTACTTCAAACGCTCGTTTGACAACAAAACCACAGAGAACAAAACAAACATTTACGAATCGTGCGTGAACGAGAATTATTTTTGTTTTTTTGGGAATTTTATCAATTAACATAAGTAAAAGAAACTCAATGAAACATGGACAAAATATGTAGATTTTGTTTAAAATTATCTGCCAAAAACATGTGCAGTTTACAAGAATGCGATATACTTTTTAACTTACAAAGATTTCTAAAGATACATGTAAGTAGCTAACAGAGTTATATTATGGCTATTATTAAGTTTCCTGTATAAAAAATCATGTCCCTTGTTTTTAATGAAACGGCAAATTAAGTAAACTCCTTTCTAAAATATGAATTTTAGACCCTAACCTATGAAGGACCACTAGGCATTTCTTTTTTTATATCGTGGTAATATCATCAAAATTTGATGACCCTGGGTGGGAGGACTCATTTAAAGAGTCTTCCCACCCAGAGCAGGGCGAGAGGGACTGTCAGACTTGTGCTGACTAAAATCCACGAAGTCCTTCAGTAGCCCTTTATGTTCTGGGGTCTAGGTAATGAGATAAGTCCCGCGACCAAGACCACTAAGGCATGGATTAACGAAAAGGATCTGAATCGGAAAGATTAGTTTTATGCATATTATTTACTAGCTGTTGCCAGCGGTTTCACCCGCTGCAACTCGAAAATTATCCCACGGGAACATAAAATCGGGATAAAAACTATCCTATGTGTTAATCCAGGTTATAAACTATCTGTATACCAAATTTTAGCCAAATCCGTTCAGTGGTTTTTGCGTGAAAGAGTAACAAACATCCATACATCCATACATCCATACTTACAAACTTTCGCCTTTATAATATTATTATTTATTATTATTTATTATTTATTAATTGACTACAAAAATATTATCAATTAATCGGTTGAAGATATCTACTTCAAAATCGGATTCAAAGATTCCAACTGAACAACCATACATACATTGCAAGTTAAGTAAAGTCTTTTAAAAATATGATGCTTCTTCTGGGTAAGCTATCTCCATTATCCATTGTAGACTTTATCTCGATCACCTCTGAGCTAGACTAGACAGTCAAGAGCAAACTCAACTCAAAAAAAAATGCAAACACGCATTACCTACAAACATTGTATGGTGGGTGTCATCAATTTATTATCCCAGTAACAAACATGGGGTCTTCTAGGGTGGTTAAACACATAGCAATAAGAACAACAACCTTAACACATTGTCTGTCCGTGCATAACATGTTATGCATTTTTGGTCTGGACTTTCTTTGGGCTGGACATATGAGCTAGTGCTATGGTTTTCTAGGGACATATGAACAAAGCTGTTTATAAAAAGAAACTATTGGATGTTCCATGAGATTATCCGAAATAGACAGGACTGTCAATGTGTTAGAAAGTTTTGCCTTCGTAGAATGTTGTCTGTCATGAAGCACTAACATAACATCAACAACAAACATGGATATAAAGCTGATTAATTAATATGGATTTAAAGCCGATTATCTCATTTCCGAAGCCCAATGAGTGCTAGCTTGTATTGCCGGTGGCATAGCCGCTCAGCACTGTGTGGTAGCTTTTATGGCAGATTACCCTATACCTACAACATTACCTGTGTGAGGTACCTTGATCATTCCACAGGAACATCATCTGCCATGGACAGAACTGTCTTGAAGGAGCAATGTTGCCCTAAACTTACTTAGCATTCTTGCCTAGTTACGTTTTTGTATTTTTCAGATCCCCACAAATGAGTATTTTCCCAAAAAAATATGCAAGGATTGCTTTAAAAATGTATCACAATTCATTAAATTCTGTTTAACTCTCAAAGAGAATGAAGATGAATTACAAAGTTATGCAAGAAATGGCCTATTAGAAGATTATTATGCTAGAATTACACACAATATATTTATTAAAGATGAGGTTGAAGAGCCAGAAAGAAAAATGGATACTTTTGTAGTAAAAGTTGAAGATGAAATAGACACAGATTACTATGAAGAGTATGAATTTTTAAAAAGTGAAAGTCCGTCTATGGAATTTAATGAAGCCCGTTACAGTTCTGATGAGACAGCACTATCATCTTTAAAAAAGGAGAATGAAATAAATATAGAAAAAGAAGCTGAATTAAAAATAGGAGAAAATCCTCAAATAACACAGTTCCAACCTGTTCCTATAGGTCTAGAAAATTTTAAAAGAAAAAGAAAAGATGAACCACAAATCTTTGAATTTGTAAAACAATTTACTTGTCTATCATGTTTAAAAGAATGTGAAAATCAATCAGAACTTGCTAAACATTACTATGAGGAACATTATAGTAATCCAATGCCTTATAAAACTTATACGGAACATAAATTGGAAGATAAGATTACGTATACTTGTGATACTTGTGGAGAAACATTTGATTTGAAGAAGGATATAAGGAAACATGTCACGAGCCACTCTGATGAAAGACCGTTGACTTGTAAAATTTGTGGTAAGTTTTCTTTATTTTTCCAGGGCTAAGAGGGCCTTCACACTAGCGTTTGTCCAGCAGCGTAGGCGTTTGATAAACGTATGCGCAGCACAACCGCAACAGCGCGGCGCAAGCGTCACGTTGTTGCGACGTTTCCTCTGGAGTCAATAGAACGCCTACGCTGGTGTGAAGGCGCTCTAATATGGACCACAGAGCACTAGGTAGACGCTTATCCAGCTTAAGGCCTACGCAGACCGGGACGGCATGAAATCAAAATCAATCAGCCCTTTGCCACGGCCCCGCTTCTCCACCCCCGCCGCCGTGCCGCACCCCGCTGTATGTCACTACGAGCGCCAGAGTCCGTGGCATGCCGTTGGCTACCGCAGTATCCGCCACGGGAGCCTGTGGCGCGTCTTTTAATGCCGTGCGATAAAATCCCTTTCAATGCCATGGCATCATTTTAAAGCATACCTAGCAATTTATGTCGTATTTCTGTAACAGTACGGTTGAATGTCCATTAGTAAAAAT
This sequence comes from Agrotis clavis, assembly GCA_954870645.1. NCBI lineage: Eukaryota > Metazoa > Arthropoda > Insecta > Lepidoptera > Noctuidae > Agrotis > Agrotis clavis. Next base: position 3,999,598 of record OX940943.1, read on the forward strand.
TAAAATCCCTTGCCATGCCGTCCCGGTCTGCGTAGGCCCCTATCCTGCTAACAGGCAGATCCTCTAGATCTTGCAGAAGTGGCCAGTTCTATTTCCATATTATGACATCACCTAACTAGGGTATTTGACTTTAAAAATAAAATTAGTCCATAAGTAAAAATATTTGACACGTATTTTTGTTTTCTTACGTAAACCAAAATTGGAAAAATACGACACTTTCAAAATTGCCAAAATGCCACAAGCAAGTGAAGTCCTCATTTACTTTGACATCACGAGCCCTCTCGAATTTTGATGCGTTATATCTTTTGTATTAATTCAACAAAAGAAAAAATAGATATTCGTTATTTTACAAAACTCTTACTGCCCTAATTAAAATTAATTGAATGTATTGCAATGTATTGAAGCTCTCAACATGCCTATTTGCTTTCTTTTACAGCGAGGACATACAGGACCGTTCCAGACATAGTCCGGCACGCGAGGGCACACAACGGTATCAAGCTGCAGTGTCCCTACAACTGTGGCTTCTCCACCGCTTACCAAGGAGCTATGAAGGAGCATACAAGTAAACACCTAGATGAGTACAAGGTATGTGGACATTCTCTGCACCAACCAAATATGTACGCACCATCAAACAGTCTTACCATTGGATATTGTATAGCTCATTTACGGAGTTGTGGAGGTACCACATGTAAAATACTGATATTCAACTGCATCACCATGTAAAATACTGATATTCAGCTGCATCTGGTACAACTGGAAGCCAAGCCAACCTCAATATAGTTGGGAAAAGGCTTAACAGATAATAACTGAATATGTAGCATAATCCAAGCTCAGGGCTAGTTAATAAGGGCAGCGTGAATCCACCTTTTTTACGTGGCAAAATCATCAAATAAGTCCTCGAACCCAGGGCGGGATCGGAGGAACTGACAGAATAGTACCGATTAAAATCCACGCTATCATTCAATACCTAGCCCCACCACTGCGAAGATCGCCCGGAGGACACAGTAGAGCATACGGTGCAAGACTGCCCCGCTTGGGCAGAGCACCGACGTGTCCTCACGGCGGCGATAGGCGGAGACCTCTCGCGCCCGGCATTGGTTGCGGCCATGCTGCGGGGCGAGACGGAGTGGGAAGCGGTCTCCTACTCCTTCTGCGAGGCAGTAATGCTCGTGAAGGAGGAGGCGGGCCGCTTGAGAGTGAGGACAGCGTCCTCCCTCCGCCCCAACCGCAGTGGTAGGCGCCCGCGGCGTCGGACGTCAGCAGATGATCTCCGGCCACCGTAGGCGCGGGCATGCGGGCAGCGAGTAAAGGGCAACTCGCTGCCCGACCATGGACCATGCCCGGGTCGACGGCGCGTCGTGTCCCACGTGCGCCTCAAAGAGCGTCAGCATAATGACGGGGCCCCCTTCTCACAGGGCCGAAGCCTGCCGGGGTCGCGGGATTATTTCCTTACCGTGACCCCGGAACAGAAAGGGCTATTGAAGGACACCGTGATAAATGATAAATGATAAATGATAAATGATATTTATTTTGCAAGTTGGTTATAAAAAACACTTTTACACGTCATTCATATTTTTAAAGCTAGATGGGGCCGGTGTTTCGTACCTGACTACTCTGAGAAGAAACAGCCGAAACAAACTCAGAGGTCACAGTCTCTTTTAAAGTCCAGACATTGTTTTGTTCAGGTCATACGAGGACCATGCGGGTGTCTGAGATGGTCTTTTGAGGAAAGACCAACACAGATTTGAGTGGACCTGTCCAGTCAGTGCAAGCATCTGTCGGTAATCGTGTAGCTCGACTCAGAACACAAGGAGCTCAACGACACGACGAACAATACCAAAGAAAGGACATTTGGGTAGGCCGCTTAAAGTACTCAAATTGTCAGACAGTAAAATTATTATAAATCAAAAGCAAAACTTCCCCACATTCGTCCTCGCATTCACAAAGATAAAAAGTACACAAATAAAAAAATAAATAAAAAATTGGAAACATGTCAAATTGTAAAAAATAAATAATGAAAATAGAATACAATTACAGAGTAATTAATGTCAAATGGTAAAATGTAAAAAACAACAAAAAATTAAAGTCACAAAGTAACCCACGTCAAATTGTATAAACATAAAAATAAATGTCAGATTGTATAAAAAGAAAGGAATAAATAAGAAAAACAGACAAAGTGGTAAAAATATGAAATAAAAGATACAAAAAATAATAATAAAAAAATAACAAAAACATATATAAAAAAATAATTATATTAAAACTAATACAAAAAAAAAAAAAAAAAAAAGGAGAATTACTATACAACAAATACATTCAGTGAGTAAATTCAATTGGAGCAGCTTAATCCCAAGCCTTTTTGTCTTCAAGATATTGGTTAACATGATAATAGGCTTTCTGAAGCAATTTCCGTTTTATAAACAATTTGAATTTATTTATGCTTAGTGCTTGAATGGGACTAGGAATCTTATTATAAAAACGTATACATTGACATCGATATGTGCCCCCTATTTTTTTGAGCCGGGTAGCTGGAACCATGAATTTGTCCTTATTCCTCGTATTTATATTGTGGAAATCACTGTATTTTTTAAAAAGATTAATATGTTTATGTGCGTACAAGAGGTTTTCATAGATATACTGAGCTGGCACAGTCATTATATTAATCTCTTTAAACTTTTCTCTGAGGGAGTATCTGGGACTTAATTTATAGATGGACCGAATAGCCCTTTTTTGCAAAATGAAAATTGTTTGAATTTCCGCGGCACTGCCCCATAACAGAATACCGTACGACATAACACTGTGGAAATAACCAAAGTAAACTAAACGGGCTGTCTCTAAGTCAGTTAATTCACGAATTTTTCTAACGGCGAATGCCGCAGAGCTGAGCTTTTTGGACAATTTATCTATATGGGGGCCCCACTGAAGTTTAGCATCCAAAGTTATGCCTAAGAATACCGTGGTATCTTCCGGTCTCAATTCCTGATCCTTGATTTGTACACGGGTTTCCACTTGTCTAACATGTGGTAACGTGAATTTAATGCATTTCGTTTTTTTTTCATTTAGAAGAAGATTATTACAGTTAAACCAATTTACTACTTTTGCAAGGGATCTATTTACTTCATCATTAACTAGCTGTTGGCGTTTAAGTTTAAATAAAAGAGAAGTGTCGTCTGCAAACAGCACTATATCATGATTATCCTTGATGAGGCTCGGTAAATCATTTATATAAATAAGAAACAAAAAAGGGCCAAGAATTGAACCCTGGGGTACTCCCATTTTTATTACAGATCCGAGAGATCTTTTACCGTTGACATCCACTCTCTGGATCCTTTCACTCAAATATGAAGTAAGAAGATCCAGAGAGGCGTTCCGGATTCCGTAGTGGCGGAGTTTCCTGATTAATGTTTCATGAAGAACGCAATCGAATGCCTTGGACAAATCACAAAAAATGCCCAAAGCATCACATTTGTCCTCCCATGAATTATAAATATGTCCTAACAGTTCAACACCAGCATCGGTAGTTGAACGACCCCTTGTAAATCCGAACTGTTTATTATGCAGTAAGTTATGTTTATTGAAAAATGTTTGCAATTGATTTAATATAAGTTTTTCAAAGATTTTACTAAAGGTTGGTAGTACAGAAATGGGTCTATAGTTAGTGGGGTCTGATGTACTACCCGATTTAAACAATGGTATTATTTTACTATATTTCATTAGATCAGGGAACTCTCCACGATCAATACAATCATTAAAAATTACGGCTAAAGATGGTGCTACAATATTTGGTGGATTTTAGTCAGTAAAAGTCTGACAGTCCCTCCCGCCCTGCCCGGGGTTGGAGGACTCATTTGATTATTTTACCACGCAAAAAAAAAAAAAAAATCATTCAATAGCCCTTTACGTTGCTGGGTCACGGTTACTGATAAGGCAGTCCCGCGAACCCGGCAGGCTTTAGCCCTCTACAGGGGTCCCCGTCAGTTTGCTGACAGCTATTTGAGGCGCGCGTGGACACAACGCGTCTTCGACCCGGGCATGGTCCATGGTCGAACAGCGAGTCGCCCATTACTCACCGTCCACATGCCTGCGCCTACGGTAGCTGGAGATCGTCCCGCGACGTCTGTTACCGTGGGTGCCTCTCGAGGCGACTGGGTCGTGAGGTGGACGCAGTCCTCTCCCTCACCCGTCCAGCCTCTTCCTTTGTTAGCATGACTGCTTCGCAGAAAGAGGCCTTGAACTGGGTGAGAGGACTCATTTGATGATTTTACCACGCTAAAAAAAAAGAGCTTGAGCAGATAATAAAATATTTTTTACTTTTCCAGTACACCTGTGACCAATGCGGCAAGGGTTTCAACACGAAGACATGGTTTGATCAGCACCAAAACCTCCATACGGGAGAGAAACCGTTCGTCTGTGATATTTGTGGCGTCGCCTTCCCTATGTCCAGGTTTGGTCTGGTTCCAGTATTACGTATTCTGATGCCGTTTTGAGTATCTGAGGTGGGATTTAGGGTCGATTTGGTCTTGATCTAGCCATGCGGCGAAAATCGACAAATGTCCTTCGAAGTGACAATTTAAAAAGTCACAATTGACTAAAATCGCAAGCCTCAACGTTGGGTGACATCTGACTTTTGTCGTACGCATGCGGTGGGTGCTTAAAATCGAATCTGTAAATGGTCGGTTGTAGGCAATCGCCTGCCGCATGAATTGTAATTTGTCTGTGTTGTTAGGCTGAAATTTTGTTGCGATTTTATTTGATCGGTGTAAAAGGGGTGGCGATCCAATTATTGCAACCAATGCGACTGTGTTGCCGCACGCCTAAATTGACCGACTAATCGACCATTGAAAATTCCCCATAACTCAATTCCTTTGAATAGTCAATTTTGAGCCATGCGGAGATGACCTACAGGGCTATTGGCTAACTTGATAGTCACTAACCAGCGGTTGTCCACTGAACTTGGATGGCTTGATACCTGTTATGAGGCTAAGTTGAGGAGTGGAGTGCCTCAAGAGCGTTAGAATAGTTGATTTTAGGTAACATTTACATTTATCAGTTTCATTGCAAATGCAAAAGCCAATACGAAATTTACCTTTTGACAGCACACTATAGACGCCGAGATAAGCAATAGCCCCGCTGAAGTATCTATTTATTAGGAATGTCGATATTTAACTTTAGCTTACCTCACATTGTTGTTTTCAGATATCTCCAAACCCACAGAGCTGCGAATCACCCGCAGTCCTCCAACTTGAAGCGATACAGATGTGTCCATTGTGGCGAGCAATGTGATAGCGCTAATAGTCTTGCTATACATATGCAGGTACGTTATAAATATTCATCTATGAATTTTTTAAGCAAGAAATAATCATTTGTGGTAAATCTTTATGGAACAACGTTCCATTTTCTATAAAGAAATGTTTAATGAGGCCACAGTTGTCATCCAAAAATAATAAAACAACACTATCAACGCCATGATCAGTGGCGTAGCCAGGCTAGGCCCCGTATGTTTTGTAGAATAAAGATAGTTATCAATAATAGTATCGTAACTCTTGTAACTAATGCTATTACTGATGTCATTATAAGAGTTTTGAAGGGAGCTAAAAAATTGAGAATTTGGTTATTTCTTCAAAAGATCATTTCAGACACTGACCTGCATGGCCCTCGTATAACCTGATCTACATTTATAATGTCTGTACTTTAAAAGAGACAGTGACCTCTGAGTTTGTTTCGGCTGTTTCTTCTCAGAGTAGTAAGGTACGAAACACCGGCCCCTTCTTCCACCGCATCCTTTCGTTTAAGAACCTTCTTGCATAAATATACATCATTTCATTTCATTACATAAATAGCCTTTTGAAAATTGAGCTATGTTCGAAGTTTTATTGGAGCTTTATGGCCGCTTTAAGTATTCATTTAAGAGCAACATTTTATGTTTTTATTTTTATTTCTATTGTCGGAGGCACTTGACACTTGAGAGCCCCGTATAATTGATACATCATCAGCCTATAATGTTCCCACTGCTGGGACACAGGCCTCCTCTCTTGTGAGAGGGAGTGGGCCATAATCCACCACGCGGGCCCAATGCGGGTTGGCAGATGTCACATGTCTTCGAATTTTTGGTTCTAGGACATGCCGGTTTCCTCACGATGTTTTCCTTCACCGTTTTGAGAGCAGTGGTGATGAAACAAATTACACAAAGTAATGCGCCTGGCGGGGTTCGAACCCACGACCTACAACTTGTAAGTCGGGATAATTGATACGGCGGTAGCTAACCATAGTTTATTTAACCTAAAGGCTAAAATATTATCTTTTGATTTCAGGACCATGGTATAAAGCATGAAAAAGATTTTCTTTGTGACTTTTGCGGCAAGATTCTCGCGACTGCTTATCAACTGGCGTATCATCATAGGATGCATATGGGAGTCAAACCTTACTCTTGCCAGTAAGTTTCTTACTACTCTATCACATTATTTAAAACTAGCTGCGCCCTCGACTTCGTTCGCGTGGATATCGGAACTCAACATATTTTTTTTTAAATAAAGGATTTTTCTTCAATAATGCATAGTAGCCTAAGTTATTCCTTATTACATCAGCTACCTGCCAATAGAAGTCCCGTCAAAATCAGCCATTTGAGAGATTAGCCATTACAAACAAACAGACAGACAGACAAAAATTGTAAAAAAAAAATATTTTGGTGTATGTAGGTACCGTTTATACAGGATGAATTTTTCAACTGGGCGTGGAGGGCTATTTCCGAAACTATGAGGAATATTGAAAAACGTTGAAAGGAGTCTCGAGGCCGATTTTGACGAAAATTAAAACTGCATCATTGAATTTTAGAAAAATTAATAATCTTGGCCAGAAATCGAACCCGCTGATTTTGGAAAAATTCACTACCTGTATTATTATTACACCATTCGAAATTGTTACTAATAAGGACAGAACTTGCTTGTGACGTATTGGGAATTTTAAAAGTGTCGTACGCTCGTCAATTTTTGTTTACGTAAAAAAATAAGAGTCATAATTATTATTCAGTCAAATACACTAATGGGTACAACCATGCACCACAACCTTTTTAAGGTTTTTTTTCCTACATTGTCCCACTGCTGGGCAAAGGCCTCCCCCAAGTTTTTCCAAGTTTTCTTGTCCAGCGCCACTTCGAACCAGCCCTCACGGTGTGAATCCAACTCGTCTCGCCACCTTTTCCAAGGCCGGCCTCGGCGGCGCCGTCCATCTCCAGGCACCCACTGTGTGGCGGCCTTCGCCCAGCGGTCAACGTTCATGTTGGGCTGACGTGACTCGCCCAGTCCCACTTCAGCCTGGCAGCCTTCTTGCCGACGTTGCAGAATGCCCGTTTTGGAACGTAGCGTATTAAGCTTTTTTTTTAGCTTTAGCTAATGAATTTAGTAAAATAATGTGTATATTGTTTCTCCACTACCCTTGGTTGACGTGTAGAAAATGCGTCAGGCATTAGGTCCGCCTATGTACCTTTGGTGCTGCATGAAGTTTTAAATAAATAAATAAATCGTATTCACAGTATATGCAAGAAGAAATTCGCGAAGAAATATAACGTACAGCTGCACATGACGATCCACTCCGGCGATAAATCCCACGGCTGCAGTCGCTGCGGCAAGCAGTACTCTCAGCGGAGCACCCTGCTCAGACACCTCAAAAGGTACACTTTAATGACACGCCATTTTTCGATTTGATTCGTTCAAGTTTTGAGTAGCTATTTTATTTTAAGTTTGTGAAGGCCGCGAAACGCCATTTTATTTTAAGTTTGTGGGGTCGCGGGCAACGGATGGATGCAAGTGGCGAATTGTCGTTTGGCGTGGCGGTCTAAGGGGGAGGCCTATGTTCAGCAGTGGACGTCTTCCGGATGATGATGATGATGATGATTGTGAAGGCCAACCAAATGTTATGCAGTCAAAACTAGATATTTACCGTGTTTAATGTAATATTCAGCCTATTGCCGTACTCTGCTGAACGTACGCCTCCCCCCAAAGAGAGTCAACCATCTGGGTTCTGGGCAGTCCACATCCATCCGCTGCCAGCTACATTCTTCAAATTATCGACACATCTTGTAGCAGGGCGTCCTACACTACGTTTGCACATTCGGGGTTTCCACTCTAGCACATGGGGGGGTATTACAACACCCCAGGTCTGCTGTCGCGGGACACGTCTACCGCGACTCCGGTACACAAAGGGCTACTGAAGGACACCGTTGATTTTAGTCAGTACGAGCCTGACAGTCCCTCCAGCTCTGCCTTGAGTGGGAGGACTCATTTGATGATTTTACCATGATAAAAAAAAGCACTTGTCTGCTCCATCTACCATCTGTCCGTCTACAGACGTGGCTGGCCTACTTCCACTTCAGCATGCTTATTCTACGCGGAATTTCGATTACTTTGGTTCTCTGGCGAATGACTTCGTCCCGAATTCTATCCGCCAGAGAAACTCCGAGAATTGCTCGTGTTTATTAATTATTTTTAAATAATATGCGCATTATGTCGCGAATTTCAAATATTTTTACTAGTGCCGAAAGAGCAGTTGTTGTGGCCCAGTGGTATCCACCCATATGGTGGGTTTGAACCCAGCCGGCGCATTATTTTCACAATAATTGTCCCTTTTTAGGGTTCCGTAGTCAACAAGGAACCCTTATAGTTTCGCCATGTCCGTCCGTCCGTCTGTCCGCAGTTTAGCTCAGAGACGCACAGTACTAGAGAGCTGTACTTTGGTGTAAATATACGGATTTGTTGTGCCGAAAAAGTGGTAAAATAAAATCTCGTAAAATATTTTTTTTTAGGGTACCTCCTGTACACGTAAAGTGAGGATGTTTTTTTTTTTTCTCGCGTACCCCTTAGTGTGGGGTATCATTAAATAGGTCTTTAAAAAATATTGATAGTTTCCATGAACAATTTTTTGATAAAAAAATTCGTTTGTGAAATATGAAGCTTTAAAGTGCTAAATTTTGCTCGACTCGAGTGTCCCCCCCCCCTCTACCAGCTAAACGGTTATGTTTGGGGGTGTGAAAAAATTCACAATAGTAGTATATATAACGAAGTTTAAAAGAAAATTGTCATGACTAAGTAGGCTTTACAACTTTACGAGTAATAGTCGACCAACTTATAAAATGTACTTGGATAACATATTTTCTTAAACAAAATGTATCGGAGAACATCTTATTCAACTGCAAATGTAAGTTTGTCAACTTTATTTTTACAGCTTTATTATGTATGTTTTTACGGTATGTTTTTTGGGGATAGGTAGGTTTTTATCGTCAACTATTTTTAACTAACTTCAAAAAAAGGAGGAGGTTCTAAATTCGTCGTAATATTTTTTTTTAATGTATTTTCCCCGATTTCTCAAAGACTCCTGGACCGATTTTGAAAATTCTTCTTTTTAAAATTAAATTCAGTGAATCAGTTTAGTTAGTTCGCATAAGTATTTTGATGAGCAACTACGGAACCCTACACTGTGCGTGGCCAGACACGCACTTGGCCGGTTTTTTTTAAATGATATCGCATTATATCGCGAATTTCAAATATGTTTATTAGTGCCGAAAGAGCAGTTGTGGCCCAGTGGTATCCACCCATATGGTGGGTTTGAACCCAGCCGGCGCATTATTTTCACAATAATTGTCCCAATTACAATTTGACGGTCTTGAATCCCAGAACTTGACCCTTTCACCACTTTCCTGTGTTTCAACAACTGAGAAAAGCAACCGACTCCGCAACAACATTTTTTTTTCTGACTAAAATACTTTGTTACAGATACCATCCCGATACCTCGTCAGAAAACAATGGAGAGACATAAATGTATCGTGTTTGTGTAGGTATGAGACACTTTTTCGGGTTACATTTTATTTTATTGGGATAAAACTTCGCTACATCTACACTTCGTCGATGGAAGCTCAATGGTTGTTTTGGTTGTATCGAGGATCAGCGCCTTTATAGCCCGTCTAAGCGGTGATCGGAGCGAAGGGCGGCGCGAATGGACATTAGTTTGCTTTTTATTATGCGAATTCGCTAAATCGCTACTAGCGGCGACTCGTAGCGTGTTACAAACATTTCTATACATTTGATTTTACCGCTCGCTCTGCCCTAAGTCTCACAGCGGTAACGACTTGAACGGGCCGTTTGCACATGATTTTTTTATTAAAGTATGTTGTTTATTTTTTGTTTATTATAAGATGAGATACCTGCCTATGTTAAAATATTAAAATTGAATTAGAATGTAGTTATGATGATTTATTCAGTAATAATAAAACCTTATTCTGACTATGATTTTTTTAATGTGTGCATACAATATTGTACTAGAGTAACCATGGAGTTTCTTGCCGGTTCTTCTCCATGGAATCGACCAACCCAAACCGAACACTTGTTGTAGACGTTTTATTTTTATGTGCCATGGGTCAACGTGAAATAAAACATTTGATTTTGTATTAGAAATCGAGAAGTATAAAAGGAATTGCTGCGCCTACCCAAAAAAATAGTCTAAGGTCAGGATATAAGATCACAGGACGGCTACTATCAGAAATCAATTCTGTAAACCACTGAACAGTCGCCTTGGGGCACTGACGGACTAAGGACAGGGCATAAAGGGCGGACTGCCCCGGGCCTCTGGTCCGGGCTCCGGTCGGTTGGACCTCCAGATGACCAAATTTTAAACAGGTCTTAAAAAAAATATTTACCTAAATCTGTCTACACACCGAAGCCGCCGCCCGCTGCCGCCGGAACGAACCCGGAGCCCGGCTTTAGGCCCGGTATCCACCAAAGCGGAGAGGAGAGGAGATGTGTTTGAATAACCAATCAGATGTCCACATCTCCTCTCCGCTTATTGACAGACGCTTATTACAGACATCTGATTGGTTATCGGATTGGAAGGCAAGAGGTTACGAGGCCGATCACCAACTCGCTGGTCTGACCTAATAAAAAAGGCTACTGAGTCTACCATGGTCCAATGTACTCGGAACGTCTCCAACCGACAAAAATGGAAGCACATCGCTGAAAGAGCAGTCCTCGGGGAAATCAACGACCCACCGAACATCCCTCCATGTACCTAGTCTGCGCAACCACGACCACTCTGAGAAGAGTGTTACGACTAAGAAGAGATTAGTTATTCTGTTATTCAAACACCATCTCCTCTCCTCTCCGCTTTGGTGGATACCGGGCCTTAGAAGTTGCGAGACTGAACAATGAAAAATTTTTAAAATCAGGCCACCGGCCGTCAAAATCAGGCCTTGCCCGCCGGGTTCGTGCCGGCGGCGGCGGCTTCAGTGTGATTGGCCCCGTCGAAGATAGTCATGGTAGGTGTTTTTATGGCCGTTCAGAGCCTCCTTGTCGCAAGTAAAATCACAGCAAAATCGAAATGGATTGTCAAAGGAGATGTTTTTTTTAACCGACTTCAAAAAGAAGGAGGTTATCAATTCGACGGTATGTTTTTTTTTTTTTTTTTTGTGTGTTTGTTACCTGATTACTCCGCCAATTGTGGACCGATTTTCAAAATTCTTTTTTTGTTCGAAAGGAGATGCTTCAGGAGTGGTCCCATTGTCACCATGTCAGGATCTGATGATTGTATCCTGGAGAAATCGAGGGCAACCCTCAAATTTTATAGGCTTACACATCGTTTTTCGCAAATTTTATGAAGTAATTTAAGTATTTGCGTATGGTAATCATCATCTCATGTAGCTGAGCTGATGATGGAAGGTACAACTCCTCAAGTAAGAAAATTATGTTTGTGTTCGCATATCTCCGGAACTACAAGTCCGATTTAAGTAATTCTTTTTTGTTGTACTAGGTATCGTTCAACTTAGGGAATACTGCAAGTTTCATCAAAATCGGTTCAGTAGTTTTTGAGATAGGGAATTATGAATGTAAGAAATTTTAAGGATGTTATCACCGGTGTTACGGATTACAAAATTCTAGTGCTCATGGAAGAAAACGATGTACTCGTATTTGACAAAAATTGTGGTTGAATATTTAAACTAAAAAGAGTAATATAAAAACTTTTTCAAAAAAGACGATGACACTAAAATTTTTTCAATCCCAAAATTATTTTTGTGATCATGATAATATTCCGATATAAATGGCTTCTAAATATATTCCATAATTTGAGCTGGTGCCATCTATAAAGATGGAGTATGCGCTTTGGCCAAACGCGAGATAAATAAAACGATGGTGACCGCCTCTGTACGCACTTCGTGTACTACTACTCGAAGTAAGAAAAAGCTCGACGAAGCACCGTTTGCATGAAGCAGGGGCTGGTAGTCGGCCAGCTCGCGTCTTTAAGTGTGACGTGTGCAGCCGGTGCCGTGTGTCGCTGAGTTCGCAGCGCCGCGCCGTGCTCCGGAGTGCGACACCTGCAGCCGTGTCTTTGTGAATCAAACAGTGATACTGCTCCTGACTACCGTTTTAGTGTTCATTTTTGTTTTAGTTCCTTTATATTCCAGTTACTTTCGTGTGTTTATTTAAATTTAGTTTTTATAAGTATCTTAATTAATTATATTTATTTTTAAGCCCTTTTCTTTTCAATAACTCATGAGTTGTAGCGGCAGTGATGTGGTAGGTGATAGTGCATGTCAATCTTCAACATCGCTGACCTCCCTGGAGAGATGCCCACTTTGTTCCCAGGCACGATTTTTTAAAGGTAAGCGGGGTCTGAATGTTCATATAGGTAAAGCGCACAAACCGCAAAATGTACCAACTTCAGACCCTGTCTTACCCTCTCCTCCTACAACACAAACATTACCTTGTTCTGACCCACTTTGGAAAATACTTTCAAAATTCAAAAATTCTGTCCCTATATTAAAGCGAGTTCCCCGAGGCGCCAGGGTGTCGAGTCTGCTAATTATTAGTCAGAATGGCGCCACAATGGCGTTTCAATTGTAGTGCTTATTCGAACCATTTTTTACTGCTGAGTAAAAAATGGTTCGAAAATTGAAACGCCATTGTGGCGCCATTCTGACTAATAATTAGCAGACTCGACACCCTGACCTCTTGTTGCACAAAATTTGGCTGGTTGTGTCCGCCTTGCGGTCCGGGAGAACTCGCTTAGTGCTTGGGTAAAACTGCTCACCTTCCCTTATAGAATTCTCCACGTTCAAAAGAATTTGGCAACCAAAAAAACTTTAACTTCTCAAATTAAAGAAAATTGTAACGTTTCGGCTCATTTCGACCCCAAATTACTGACTCAGAATTTTAATAACGCTAGAAACATATCCCACTTGGTGGAATCTAAGTTAGGGGAAGGTGACATAAGTGGTGCAGCCAGGATTCTCTTCAGCAGCGATGTGCTGGCACCGTGTTCTCCAGATACACTGGCAGCCCTGGAATCTAAACACCCTGCCCCAGCTGATGACCTTTCTTTTCCCGACCCTCCTGACCCGGACATTCACTGCCTCACCATTACAGGTCGAGAGGTGATCTCAGCCGTTTGCTCCTTCCGGAGCGGCTCCGCCGGCGGCCTCGACGGCCTAAGTCCCCAACATCTTAAGGACCTTATCTGCTTGGGCGCCGGGGAAGCTGGTGAGTCGTTGTTGAGGGAGCTTACGGCTCTGATTAACCTCATGCTCTCCGGCAATGTGAGCGAATCTGTCATCGACGTTCTGTATGGGGCAAATTTATGTGCCCTGCGCAAGAGGGATGGCGGTATTCGCCCCATTGCCGTGGGAACAACCTACCGTCGTATGGCAGCCAAGATTTGCTGCAAATTGATTGGTGAGGCTGTTTCGGAAAAATTTCAGCCCCTGCAGCTAGGTTACGGCTCTAAAGGGGGCTGTGAGGCTGCCGTACACGCTTTGTCGACCTACCTAAATTCTGGCAAAGGTGAGGTCATCTTGAAGGTTGACATTAAGAATGCTTTCAATTCGGTTAACAGGGACACCTTGTTGGCTGAAACTAAAAAAGAATTACCCCAAATTTATAGTTTTCTTTGGCAGTGTTATAGGCACCCATCTAAATTACTGTATCGGGACAACCTTTTAGAATCTGCTGTTGGTTGTCAACAAGGTGACCCCCTCGGGCCAGTGATTTTCAGCTTGGCTATTCATCCCATTGTTCGACAGCTAAATTCTAAATTCAACGTTTGGTACCTCGATGATGGGACCTTGGGTGGCGATGTTGACACCGTTTTGAATGACCTAATTTTTTTGAAGAATGAACTTCTTTCCATTGGCTTAGACCTCAACCTTTCGAAATGTGAACTTTTTTTAACGGACAGCACCGACAGACAATTAACAATTCCCAAATTTAACTCAATAGCCCCAGACATCAAAATTATTGACAAAATGTCTCTTCGCCTCCTGGGGTCACCAATTTTCGAAAATTCTTTTCCTGACTTCATTGACGAAAAAATTCAAAATTTTCTTGATATTTCAGGTAGATTGCTCGAAATTAACATGCATTCGGCCATTACTCTAATTCGCTATTGTTGTTTCGGCCCTAAATTGATATACACTTCTCATCAAAAAAATCGAAACACCTCGCAGTTTATGATTTGATAAGGATTATCAGAAAAATGTGTATATTTAGGAATAAATGTAAAATGTCATTTAATAGTGAGTAGTATGAGGTTTTTAAATCCTAATGTTAATGTTCTAAATTCAAATTAAGTCTTCATAGGTTTCGTATTTTGTATAATGAGTAATTTTTACCTTGTATGGAATATGAAGGAAATGGGTAAAACAACACGCGTAAATGAAAAAAAAATGTAAGAAACGTTTATTTAATAACTTGTATTCCCTCCGCGAGCTCTTATTACTGCTTCCATACGGTTCTTCATCGATCGGATGAGAGTCACGATCACATGTTGTGGTATATTATCCCATTCCTCTTGGATTGCATTTTGCAGCTGGCTAAGTGTTTCTGGGGCTGGATCTCTTGCTCGAATTCGTCTCTTTAATTCATCCCATAGATGTTCAATGGGATTCATGTCCGGGCTTCTTGCTGGCCATACCATAATGGAGATACCGACTTCGGTAAGATAATCTCGTACGACGCCCGCGGTGTGAGCTCTAGCATTGTCGTGCATGAATATGAAGTCGTTGCCAATAAAATGTGCATAGGGCATCACATGAGGTTCAAGACACTGTTCGATGTACCGATGAGAGTTTAGTGCAGGCAGCCGTGGCCCAGACACAAAGGCAAGTTCTGTCTTACCGTCGGCGCTGATTCCTCCCCAAACCGTCCACGAACCGCCACCATAGCTGACCTTTTCTTCAATGCAGCATTGTGCAAAGCGTTCTCCATCTCTTCTGTAGACCTTGTTCCTTCCGTCGTTACCATACAGCATAATTTTACACTCATCAGAAAACAGTACTTTGCTCCACTGAAGGTATGACCAAGTTAGGTGCTCGCGTGCAAAGTTAAGGCGCGCTCTTCGATGGTCTGCAGTTAATTTCGGCCCATTCGCTGGCTTATGCGGTGCCAATCCGCGTTCCTTCAACCTTCTTCTTATTGTAGAGTCACTTACAGCTACTCTTCGTACAACGCGAAGCTGCTGCTGCAGTTGAAAAGCGTTAAGGCGTCGATTTCGTAAAGAAGTTGTTACAATAAATCGATCATCTCGCTCAGAAGTGACCCGATTCCTGCCAGATCCTGAACGGCGCGTGAACGAACCAGTCTCCCGATAGCGTTTGTAGACTCTATGAACAGATGATAAGCTTAGATGCAATCTTGCAGCCACAACACGCTGACTAAGTCCAGAATCCAGCAATGCCACCACTTGGGCGGCTTCTGCGGGCGAAGTATCCATATGTTTTAGAAAAAAAAGTTTTTTCAGACGTCCCAAAGTCACAGTAAATGAAATAAGAAACAGAAAGTTTAAAGACAAGCGCTAATTTTTAGTTTTTAAACGAGAAACGTACTCCAACCCTAAATACACATTTGTCTCAAAACAGTGATTAATTTCATTTATAGGATAAACAAATGAAATTATTTCGAATTTTGATTTTTTTCTTCTTACTGTAATGACCAAACTGCCAGCTACACAGTAATGTTTTTTTTTCATGGAATTAATTCTCTTTTGTAAAAAATTAGGACAAAAACAATAAAAACGAAAGTGTTTCGATTTTTTTGATGAGAAGTGTATTTCCTTCGTGCTTCCCATTTATGGAAGTTCAATCATCTTTTGGACAAAATTGACGTCATTATCAGAGAAACACTTTCATCCATTTTAAATGTGGCTTTGGACGACCGAGCTTGGATCCAAGCTACCCTTCCCATTCGCATGGGTGGTCTCGGCGTTCGCAAAATTTCCAGTATCAGCTTACCGGCGTTCATTTCTTCGGTCCACGGCACTGAAAAATTAGTTAGGAATATCCTGGCTTCCACACTAACTGATTTTGATGTGCCGTGCTTCTTGGAGGCTTTGGACGCTTGGAAAATTGCTTGCCCGAATACCGATTTACCCGGCAATCCATCTTCCCAGAGACAGTGGGATGAGCCGCTCTGCGGTGTAGTTCAGAATAACTTACTGAACACATCTGCTACTACTGCTGAGCGTGCGCGCCTACTGGCTGTGGGTAAGTGGGAGTCGGGTCTTTGGCTTCATGCACTGCCGTCGTCGAGCATTGGTACCTCACTCGACGATACCACCTTCCGGCTCGCTGTTGCTCTCCGCTTGGGATCCCCACTCTGCTCTCCTCATCGCTGTCACTGCGGTGAAGCCGTCAACAGCCTCGGACATCATGGCCTGTCTTGCGGCCGCAGCGCGGGCCGTTTTGCGCGCCACGCGAACATAAACGACATTATTCGACGAGCTCTTGTTACCGTCGGCGTTCCAGCTGTTTTAGAACCCAACGGCTTGGCACGCGACGATGGCAGGAGACCGGACGGTATGTCTTTATTGTTTCCTTGGAAGATGGGTAGGCCTTTAGTATGGGACGCTACCTGTGTCGATACTCTTGCGCCATCCCATCTTCCAAGTTCATCGTGCTCTGCTGGCTCTGCTGCTGCGGTTGCTGAGAACCTCAAGCGGCGTAAATATAGCAACCTTAGTGGTAACTATATATTTGAGCCGTTTGGGGTTGAAACTTTAGGGCCATGGGGTCCGAGTGCTCACAGCCTCTACAGAGATATCGCAAAAAGACTTGTTGACGCTTCCCGTGACCCAAGAGCTGGCTTTTACTTTGGCCAGAGGCTAAGTATTGCTATTCAAAGGGGCAACGCCGCCAGTCTCTTGGGCACATTACCAGCTGACAGCGTTGAGGATGAATTTTTCGATGCTCTGTAATAGTTTAGTTTAGTTTTACTTTAATTTAGTATTTTATATTTATATAGTTTAGTTTATATTAAGTTGCATATATTAAGTTTCTGAATAATAATTAGTTATCTATACATAAAATAAATCTTTTCAAAAAATAAACTTCAAAACTTTTCTTTCGGAAGTCGGTGGCAAAAAGACAATGAAATTATAAAAAAAAGTCACCGACTTCCGAAAGAAAAGTTTTGAAGTTTATTTTACCCTTTTTTGTGGTTGTTTTTGAAGGCGGTTACATTTTTTTTTGAAAAAGTTTTTTTTTCCTTGCAATAATGGCCAAACCGTGTACAGCTTGGCCAGAACGGATTGAAACGGAACTAAAATTTTTATTTCTGACAGCGTTTTAAAATCTTTGATATTTGATGTAAACAAAGACCGCAGGTTTATTAGATTTATTATTGTGCCATAAAACTAACGTAATAAGTGAAAAAAAATAAAAAAAAATCATTCAAAGTGCTGGTAGCGCGAAGACAGTGGCGACTTCCGGTTTTCTACATTTTTATGTCACGGCTTCACCCGCTATAACTCGACAATTACCCTACGGGAACATAAAATCGGGATAAAAACTATCCTGTGTTAATTCAGGTTATAAACTATCTGTGTACCAAATTTTAACCAAATCCGTTCAGTGGTTTTTGCTTGAAAGAGTAACAAAATATACCTAACAAACACACAAACTGTCGCATTTATAATATTAGTAGGATTATTTTGAAGCAGTAACAGGAGAAGAATAAATCCTTGTCCAATTAAGTGATACTTATGATAATAAATAATTATTTGTAAAAAAAAAATAGTTACAAAAGTATCATTATACTCCATGTTTCGCCCTCGAGATTAGCGGTATTATAATTATTCGTAATTCTATTTACTTGTAGTATCGCGTTATTGACTTCCACTCGATCACTAAAGTTGAGAAAAAAGGTGTCGCCACTAGCGACACCAACCTCAATTTAATTATTTTTTTCCGTTTCCTGTCACCTGTCACTGTCACCCGCACTTGCGAGGTCTCAACAGTTTCGTCTCCATTCGTGTTTTAGTGCTCATCCACTTCGGTTCACTACTTCGCACAAAGAACAAAAAATCATGCCGGTGCGCCGCCATGATAATGATTTGAACTATTTGATTTTTTAAATCCGAAAATTAGAAAAAAAAAAAACAAGTTAAAAAATCACGGTGTTGAAAGTGTTTTTTATCTCGAACGAGGCCGTTAAGCCTGTCTTCGTCAGGATCATTTACGGGATCTTCCAGAGATCCCTCACCAATTCCTGCTGAAAATCTCACAAGTAAGTGCGTACCTACCCTCATTTTTTATATTTTTTGCAATTTTGTATAAGTTACAAAGGATGGCCCGGGGCCGATCCGAAACTTAGACCTAGGGTCTAAATCGATGCGCCAGGATGACCTAGGGTCCGTATACAACAAACGGCTAGCATTCGTTGCACTAGGATGACCTAGGGTCGATCCGAAACTTAGACCTAGGGTCTAAATCGATAAGCCAGGATAACCTAGGGTCCCTCTACACCAAATGGCTAGCATTCGTTGCACTAGGACAACGACGATATAATACTAGACTCGTAATAACAGGCGACCGATGTCTGCCAACACATTAGGCAAAAAAGTCTTATAACCGTCTCATTTCGACCAATCCTGTGAGCCGTAAACATACGTTGAGACAGAACAGACCTTGAGTTAGCCAATCACAACGCAGTACCCCGCCCCCCTCGCTTACGTATTACCTCAGCGAGTTGGCAGAATAGTTTTGTTCGTTAGATCGTGCAATGAGTAGTCTAGTATTATATCGTCGTTGCACTAGGATGACCTAGGGTCGATCCGAAACTTAGACCTAGGGTCTAAATCGATAAGCCAGGATAACCTAGGGTCCCTCTACACCAAATGGCTAGCATTCGTTGCACTAGGATGACCTAGGGTCGATCCGAAACTTAGACCTAGGGTCTTAATCGACAAGCCAGGATAACCTAGGATCCCTCTACACCAAATGGCTAGCAATCGTTGCACTAGGATGACCTAGGGTCGATCCGAAACTTAGACCTTGGGTCTAAATCGATAAGCCAGGATAACCTAGGGTCCCTCTATACCAAATGGCTAACATTCGTTGCACCAGGATGACCTAGGGTCGATTCGAAACTTAGACCTAGGGTCTAACACAGTTCACCAAGACTACCTAGGGTGGTCATATTGTTGCATTGTGGCATCTGATCTCAGAATGCAAGGATTTCTCCACATCCTAGTCCCAGGGACCTAGGTTTTGCATGTAAGCTGATTTATTGCAGTTTTACTCTTAATTTTGGAAAGACCAAGATTCATAAGAATTTGTGGTTCAGTACAGTACTACCCTCTGATTAACAATAATCTAGAGCGGAAGAATGCAGTGTTACGGTTTATTATTACATTTCACGATAATACACCAAACCCGGTCGTAAATACTGTGGTGATCACAGAACCGCTTGCGTCACCAGAGCAGGAGACCACCCCGATAATAATCATCTGATTCTCCTGGTGACATACGAAACCTCAGCAGTTTCGAGGAATCAGGACTAAGGACCGGACATCAACGAGAAAGTGGCATCCAGATTTGCGCACTTCACAACATCCGGACAAAGAGGTTCGAAAAGAACTCATGAACAAACATTTGGTCCAATCAAGGCTGCCTTGCCTGAATACGAGGTTAAAAGGGACAAGGTTATGGAGCCTAGGCAAAAACAAACAGCAGCCGGCATTACATTCTTGGCAAAAATAATTTACAACCAGCTTAAGTAAAACAGATAAAGATGGTGACCTAATATAAAATTTGATGGAAATAGGTCGGTTGTTTTGTGACATCCAAAATTCTTAGTCTGAAGCGAGACGCCACCAGGTGCTTGGCAAAGTCAAGAAGGATCTTTCAGATCAGCTGGCACTAACCAAAATTGTCAAATTTCTTTTTTGAGACAACTTAGCAAAGGACGGCCCCCTGCAACGTTACCAGCCGCCTGCACAGCAGAACGCGAGGCAGCAGTAAACCTCGTCGCAGAGCTACACGCAGCGGTCCAAACAGACCCGCCGCTAGTAGACAAGGTACGTCATGCAGGCAGACTTACACTTTTTATAATCGATGAAAAAACTCATTTTGTCATAGATAAAAGGCTACCAAATCAGATTAGATTGCCCGGTTAATCAGCCCTGCTTACCTAAATCAGATTTTCTGACATATATTATGTCCATTGGGGCTGTTTCTGAATGTGAATCTAGCCCTAATCAAATATCTGTCACGAGTGTTTACTGTGGGGTGCTATGACAGGAAACCTCCACGTGCGCCCGTGGACTGGAGTTCCCTCTCGGATACGTCCGGGGGGAAGACCAGTTTTTCGGGCCGGTGCACCCTGGGATGCGGGCAAAAACTCTTCCTTAGGCACTGTGTGCCTAAGGGGTCTTTTTGCCCGTATGCAAATAGCCTGTCAGGTGGACGCTCCAACGCGTGTCCCTCTGAATAGCAGAGGGCACAGCGGCGGAGCGGGCTTGCGGACGGTGAGTAATGGGTAGCTCGCCGTCCGACCATGGACCAAGCCCGGGTCGGTGGCGCGTCGTGTTTCGCGCCAACATGCCTGCTGGGGTCACGGGTTTTTTCTTAACCCAGGATACCGTGGCCCCGGAACGTAAAGGGCGTCCGAAGGAACACGGGTGGATTTTAGTCAGTAAGAGTCTGACAGTCCCTTCCGCCCCACCCAGGGCGGGAGGACTCATTTGATGATTTTACCACCTCAAAAAAAAAAAAAAAAAAAAAAACGAGTGTTTACTGTACCTAAGCCACATGGGAAGACAAAATTTATTTTAAATTCAAAGGGACTAAATGTATTCATCAATACACAACACTTTAAGTTGAAGACATTGGAACTTCTCTAAAGTTAATATCTAAAGATTGCTATGTAGCTACTTTAGACTTAAAAATATGCATACTTTATAGTCCATCCCGGAAATATTTGAGATTCTTTGATGGTAAACTGTACGAGTTCAATACTTCAATGTTGTCCCATTTAGTCTTTGTACATCTCCGTTCACATTTACTAAAGTTATGAAACCGTTCGCTGTTCAAAACAACTAGTCTTTAGGTTTCATTATCAATTATAGAAAAAGCATGTTGATACCGTCTCAATCTTGCAAGTACTTAGGGTATATTGTAGATACCCACAAGTGGCAGTTAAGTTTACCTGCAGACAAAAAGAGCTCGTAATAGAAACGAGCTATTCGCACAATTGATAGGTTTATTAGTATCCGCATGTCCCACAATAGAATATGGGCTGCTATACACCAAAACATTTGAACGTTATAAGTTCTTAAACTGGATTGACAGTTTCAACTACGACAAGTAGATAAATGTCATTACTGTCTAATTTATTACCAGAAATAAATTGGTAGTGAGGGTCCATTGATAATTCTGTTCATGGAATCCGAGATGATAACTTGGTTTTAGAAATATATTCTGACGCCTCAACGACTGGGTGGGGAGCTGCTTTGTGGGGAACAAACGGCTAGTGGTCGGTAGTCCCATACTGGAAAAAATATTGCATAAATTAATTGGAACTTATTGCAAACTTTTTCGCTTATCTTTGCGAAGAACTATTTTAACTGTTCGGTACTTTTACGCATTGATAACACTACCGCAGTTAGTTATACGTATAATTGAATGGGAGGTGTTCAATGCCCTCATTGACCAGGGTCACGAAAGACATGGCAGTGGTGTGAATCACAAAACATTTTAGTAGTAGCTTCATACATAAAATCGCAGAATAATTTCACTGCAGACAGAGAATCTAGACGAACCCATCCTGATATGGAACGGGAACTTTCTAACAGGGGCTTCAAAAAAAAAAAAAAGTACAATATTTATTTAGCCCAGAGATAAATTTCTTTGCCAAACGTATAAGCAAAAAAAAAAAAAACGATATATTCGTATCTTGGCATAGGACCCAGAGGCTTTTGCTATTGACGCCTTTACTTTGGATTGGTCTAATCATTTGTGTCATGCTCTTCCGCCTGTGACTGTAATACTTAAATCTTTGCGAACAAAAATTATCCGACAAAGCTCAGGGTATCATGGTTATTCCTTGCTGGACCTCTCAGCCATGGTACCCATTTTTTATGAGACTGCTCTATTTCTTTATACCTGATTCCAGCAGCCGCAACATACAAGCCAGCACCACCCCGGTAGCCGGGATTTTGTAAGGAAGGCGTTACCTTAACGTCTAGTCCCACCACCGATAGTAGACATCATGATGGCTTCCTTTTCGGATAATACACTCGGGTAATATGACGTTTGCTTAAAAATAGGAGAAAATGTACGAGCCGTCCATTTCAATAATTTTGAAATATCTCACTTACATTTTTAATGATGCTGGCCAATACGGTACGATAAATTCCCATCGCTCCGCACTTTTCTTAATCGTAGGAAACATATCAGGCGATGATTGGATATCTAGGTTTTGTAAGAGTGCCTATAGGTTGCGACCACCGCTAACCCCGTTTTAACACTACTTGGGATGTCAGGGTAGTCCCTGAACTTTACATCCCAATGAAACTCTAACCTTTGAACGATTATCGAAACAATGTGTGACATTGCTAGCTCTTGTGATGGCTTATAGATTACATTACAAATGCTTTCTAAACTGAAGACTGACCAAATAATGATTCTAAATAACCAGATTATAATTAAAATTAGCGATTTGATTAAACATCTAGAGTTGGTAATAAACAACCAACTTTATATCTGCCTTTTTTTTTTGAAGACCATGGGATTTGACCTGCAAAAAAAAAAAAAAAAAACGCACCTTGTTTATTAGTGCTCGTAAGCTTTGCAAACCGGTTTCTTCGCAAACGCTCAGTAGATGGGTTTAGGTCATGTTAAAAGCAATGATATTATAAATAAAAAGAGGTAGATATCGCACTAGCGCGCACAAAATGTTGAGGAGAATGTAACACAATTGTAGCACCCTTGATTTAGTCGGATTACAACAGCGAGCGAGGTAAAGTGAGTGCGCGGCGTAACAAAAACGCTAAGTTGTGTCTTCAGAAAGTGCAGAAACTATGGTGCCAAGAAAAATAAGAGTTGTGGAGTGACATACCATAAGCAAGTCTATTAAAAATATATCAATTTTGTATTTTTTTTACGAGTTATTCCTCATTTTCAAATACATTTCGTATTATTGACGTAATGGTTCGAAAAGGATAGATAATAGGATGGCAATCTGCTGCGTGACAGAGACAAATAGCATCCGTCATAAGTCGGGTCATAGATTATTCAAACAGAAGCGAAATGGTAGGCACAATTATAGCGTTGCGCTTTAAATTTTTTATGATTAATGTTATATAGAATGAGGTTAGTTATAGTTACAAAGTTATAGTTATAAAGTTATAGTCATAAATAGAATTCAATTTTATTTAAAACATCATTCATTACCAACTCAGTACCATTATAAGAAATCTACTTATTCTCACAGGCGCTTGTGTTGAAGTATTTATTAATTATTAAAATCCTACACATTTATTTCATTTTTATGAAAGTCGCCAATGTAACTAACAGCTATTACGTATTCGACTAAACTATAAATATAAATAAACTGTCTTCAGAAATTTGATACAAATATTTGACAGTATTTAAAATATAATATATATATTGTAAAAAGATAAATTTTCCTTCGCAGTACTTAGTAGCTGTACATTGGTAATCGGCATAAAAATAATAAATAATTATACCAAGCGCGCACCCACGCGCTTGCCTATTTGTTATATTCAATGTCTCTTCTGTGGTGAATCGACAAACTCTATGATACTCTAGTGTAGTGTGGACTATACTTCAAGCGCAACACACTAAAACTAGCTATCTCTTTCTATCTTATACGTTCCGTATTATCTATCGCTGTCGTAGTTTTAAATTACTGTATAGGTACATTTAAGTTAGTACTTATAATAACAACGCAACGAAATCTGAACGCCATTTAGTATGAACATGGCGTATCTTTCTTTATAATATCATTGGTTAAAAGAGTGAAATTGACGTCTGTCTTTTCCTCACATAGTACCTACTCGTCACGCTGCAACATCCAAAGCTCAGTCTAAGAATCAGCTCTGATATAATAATAAAAATAAATGACGGTTGGATGGAGTGGCAACTCTTCCACCTTTGCAAAATTTTACAAGCCAATCTTTATTTCGGCAGATAGTACAACTTTAGCATGAACAATCTGTTCTCATTGATTATGAATAGGTATACGTTTGATTGCGTATATCCAGTTACATACGTAGATAACAGTCTGATTATAGATGATATTGTGACTTAGATCCAATAAGTGGTTTAGTTTTGATTTTGTTACCTAATATTCGATTCTGTTTATTTTTGATACCTATTTAGCTATACGGTTAATTTAACTAAGTAAAAATGAAATTGCTTAGTTTATTATTTTTAGAGTTATGGATATTTCCTCCACTTGCTCTCAATATCTACAAGTAAATAGAATTACGAATAATTATAATACCGCTAATCTCGAGGGCGAAACATGGAGTATAATTAATGATTAAACGAACTTACCTGTACGTGAAGTTCTATCATAATTATACGAGATATTTCGCCCGAAGAGATTAGCGGGAGCTTCCCGCCCTCCCTAAGTAGCCCCAGACGTTACGGAAATATAAATCTCTCAACGTAATGAAGACGAAACTGTTGAGACCTCGCAAGTGCGGGTGACAGTGACAGGTGACAGGAAACGGAAAAAAATAATTAAATTGAGGTTGGTGTCGCTAGTGGCGACACCTTTTTTCTCAACTTTAGTGATCGAGTGGAAGTCAATAACGCGATACTACAAGTAAATAGAATTACGAATAATTATAATACCGCTAATCTCTTCGGGCGAAACATCTCGTATAATTATGATAGAACTTCACGTACAGGTAAGTTCGTTTAATCATTAAATAGGTACTACATTTTGGTACGGCAATACGTTCACAGCGGGTTGCTATAATGAATAGCACAGTGGCGACTTCCGGTTTTCTACTGTTTTTGCCAAGCTGTAACACTTTTTGTAAACATTTCAATTTCAACTTTTCAAGGAGCTGGCAATCCTGATCAAATGTCATTAATGTCAAGTCAATCATGATAATCATGTAATTTTCAGTGGTCTAAATTCCATTCCATGTTGAATAAAACGTTTATTAATCCTGTACTTCTGTGATAATCGCTGTGTGATATTATATTTTAGTATAAGAACCAGTTTATAACATGTTTGTGTCGTGAAAAACTGCTGTTTTTACACTGTTGTCAAATATTTGATATGGCTGAGGCACAACGTAGTGAAAAACGAGAAACGATGACTCTTCACAAGATCTTATTCACCGTTTTTGCTGTCTCCCTTATCTACAAATACTACAATACCACGACGCCTAATATAATTCGGATAAAGAATCCAAAATTCAGTCTTCTAGGTCCTTCTAACACGACTCAAATAACGGTTGAGGACAACTACACACAATTGATAGATATCAACAGTTTTTCCTTTAAAATTAACCCACAACCGTGTAAGGAGTATCCTGCGGGTTTGCTGTTAATGATAATTATATCGTCGAATCCAAGTAACAGTGAAAATCGAATGGTTATCAGAAATACTTGGGGTCGAAATCATGATTGGACTAAAGTTGTATTTCTGATGGGTGAACCCGAAAATGTGACAGTAGCACAACAAGTACAGAATGAAAGTATGAAGTTTGGCGATATAGTCCAAGGAAATTTTGTGGATGTGTACAGGAATATGACTTACAAGCATGTTATGGGTTTAAAATGGGTAGCGCACCATTGCCCCACAGCTAAATATGTTTTGAAGACGGATGATGATGTTCTGCTGAATTCTCGCGAGATGACGCACTTTCTAGCAAGAGAATTGTCTCCGTGGGGGGCTAAGGACCTGATCACATGTCAGGTGTTGGAGAATGCGAGGGTGCAGAGGTCTAAGAAGTCCAAATGGAAGGTGTCAACAGAAGAATATGAGGCAGCTTATTATCCTACTTATTGTGCAGGTTTGTTTTTTATTTGTAATAAAGGCTTTTTACCCGACTGCGCCAGAAGGAGGGTTATTTAGCGCATGTGTTTTCTTTAATAATTTAATCATTCACTGTGACTTTACATAAGGTACAATCTGAATTTATCCCATGACACCATTTTAAATACATATAAATATTTCATTTTTATCATATTATCAGTTTGTGAAATTTGTTAGAGCAGCTAGGTACATAGCCTGTAGGTTAGACAGATTTTAGCAATTTTGTAATATTAGCATAGATGCTTAGTGTTTATAATGTGGCACTGAGGAAAACAATTTCAACTTAGGGCACCCAACATCCCATACTGACTTATATCAATAACAATTTTCAGGTTGGGCCATCCTCTACTCTCAAGACGTAATACCTCGGCTACTAAAAGCAGCTCAGTCTACTCGGTACTTCTGGATCGACGATGTCCACATTACAGGAGTAATTGCTGAGAAGATTGGCGTAGCCCGCACTCCGTTGTCCAGTTTAATACTGAGCTCTATAAGTGTGAAACAAATGAAGGTATTTGGGCCGAAGTACGTTGGTCCATTTGTTCTTGGTCCGCCGGATCTGAGTACGGGAAAGATCATGGAGATTTGGACCATGATTCCTGCTTAATTTAGGTTAAAGTAACTTGCACTAGTAGCTGTATCTTTAGAGACCTGTAGCATAATATCAGTTTTATATGTTTCGAATTAGCTGTTGCCAATGGCTTAATAATTATGGTGTTAATGTATTACGGTACTCACACTATGTGCCTAATAACACAATGGGACTAAATGATTAGGGTTTAATTCCCGGATCGGGTAAAATGTTAGGTTTTTCCAACAGAAACTTCTCAGTAGGAGAGTTGAGTAGAGCTGCAGAGTCTAGATTTGTTACCGATAGATGCCAATAGACTTAAATATAACTGTTACAAGTGTATTGTTATTTTTATTAATTGTTGCAAGAAAATAATGTAATAACCAAAGTATAGAATAAGTTTAAATGTATGTAATGAATGTTGTGTTACCATAGTGATATTGTTCATAAAGTATTATCAGTTGTTTTCGCTCTACAAGCTAGTCCACATAAAAATGTAATAAGTCTATCAGATTATCGAAAAATATTTGACCCCTATTATTTCTACTTAAACCAAAATTGACAAGAAAAAACTCTTGCATAATTCACAATGCCACAACAAGGTTAGTAGTAATTAGCTGGCAATTTATTGCGTCACGCAAGAGCCCCCACTTTTGAGTTTTGATGCGTGGTATCTTTGTCAACATTAATTGTGCTAAGTAATTCCCTGCATCTGTATTTCCCGACAGCTATAACCTTGGGGTCTTTAAGTCAAGAGTGAACAGGTTACTTCTAGGCAAGCGTGCTTCACCGTCGACCACATCTTCGCTTACCATCAGGCGTGATACCTAGTGGTCAAACGTGAACGTATAATGAATTAAAAAATTAATTAAAAAAATATATATATTTGCAATACTAACTTGCTAAATAGATTTGTAATTTATTGATGCTATCAGCTATCCTAATGGTATAATACAGAATGTTGGAGTTTCTACATTATAAGTGCAAATCTTTAAATACTATTATGTATCTTGTGTGTAGTAGTTTAAGGATGTTATTTCGCTGTTTTCGTTTTGTTATTAGTTTTTTGTATAATGAAAAGATATTTACAGGCTGTGTATTGCTTTTAACTTGTTTTTGTTGCAAATCTCTGAATTAAGTTACAGTATTAGTTGCTGAACTAGAGTAAGTTTATTGAATCAAGGATGTAAAACAAACAATTTTATTATTGACATGCTGACTGGTTTGCTGGGTCTATTGATATGGAAATAGGTTTTACTTCTGTTTTACTGTTCGTATTTGTTAAAGGTACATTTCGGTCCTTCGAGCCGGATTAATCTCTGAAAGAAAGAAATCTCTTCGAGTCTGTCTTGTCTGATTGTGTTGTCCTCCTATACAAAACTACTGTTTTCCATGTAGTTTTACTATCATTTGGAATGTTAATGTGTTCTATTGTGTACAATTCAGACTTGGAGGTGATTCGAGACCCCCATCAACTTCCGTTAGTGCTTAGAAGAGAGTTGGTGAGGTTTTGCATAAGCTTTTTTATGACATGTGGTCTGGGAGAGTCTGGGTGGTGGCCAGCAATATTTCTTCTTTCTGTTTTTTTTTTTGCATTTATTAGGTTTTAATTTGAACAAAAATGGCAACACTACCAATGTTAATGTGACCATATGAGAGCAGGGGGAAGAATATTGCTCACTTTCTCTCACATGTAGAGGAGTGTTAAGAAATACATTCTGACGTAATATAAAATGTGAATAATCTCTTGCATTTATAAAGAAATGCAGATGTTTGTTTAAGCTGTAACTATGGCATAAAGATAGATTGCTTGTTGTTTTATGTCCAAGAAATACCAAAAACTAAGTATT
Source organism: Agrotis clavis (assembly GCA_954870645.1). Classification (NCBI taxonomy): domain Eukaryota; kingdom Metazoa; phylum Arthropoda; class Insecta; order Lepidoptera; family Noctuidae; genus Agrotis; species Agrotis clavis. The sequence goes on from OX940943.1 coordinate 4,028,346, forward strand.
ATTTATAGTTTTAAAAGTATTCATGATTTTTCATTTAATTTGTGAATCTATACAATTTAATTTTCTTTATTTGAATACAAATGAAAAAATTCAATAATTTATATTAGCAAACATTATTTAGGTATGTAATTTTTTTATTAGGAATGTTTAAATATATTTCTATATGTAATAAGTTGAATATTTATGAAAACATTGATGTGCCTTGAGAACAAAATAGAAGTAAATCAACGAACTATATTTTTTCTTTATTTTTCGTATGAAGTTGTGACCTGGTGATGACTGAAAGTAGCTTTACCTTAGTTTAGTCGCTCTTCATCCGAAAATGGACCTTATATCATACCACTAACGTTCTTATAGAGTCGTTTAGGAATATGCAATTCAACTTTATACTTATAAGGTTTAATTTCGGATGAAGAGTACTTAACTTGGCTAAAACTCAGTCGATTTTACTCATGAAACGATTCAATATGTCGCCAGTCGCCAACCAACTAGAAGTGAAAATCATCCTTAACACTAACGACATAAAGACGTTTCAAAATGGTTTCTTGAATCAGAAATAATAGTAGAAGAAAACTTGTCACGTCGATCCAGGGTCGTAACTAGGTAGGGCATCGTGGGTCAATGTCATACCTTAAATAATTTAAAATAGTATTTTCAACCTAACTCCGACCCTGTGTCTTACTGGCCACAAGCATAATGTTTGGAGTGATAAATAAAAACAAAATATATATAAAAATCTATGTCTATTTGTACAATATTGTCATCTTAAAAATAGTTTATAAAATTCACGTTTGTTCGTAAAAACATTCTATTTGGGTTAATATTAAGACTAAAAAGTGTTTTTAATCTCACTAAAAAGAAAATCGGTAAGAAAGAATCACAGCAAGTTCAGCAATATTTAAAAAAAAAATGCTATATTTAAAACTATTTGAAAAACTTCGTTTATTTTACATAATTATGTTCTTGTAACTTGTCAAAATTGAGTTAATAATTAGGTATGTCTTTTGATTTTATCTGGTGGTTCTATGTTAGGTATTATAGTATTAATGGTGCTACACTTTACTCGATTTTGATCCTTATTTCAACATATTCGTAAATACATAATTATTCCTATTATTAAATAGGTACCGTGGAATGGGGTGTCATTGATCAATTTAAAAATTCAAAGGGCTGTATTTTCTAAAATACAAAGGTACCGAAGACGAAAAAAAAATTGGAATATCGGTTTTTACTATACAATCGATACAATGAATTAGATTCTATTTTAAATAAATAATATGTCGATGAAAAATATAAATGTGAGTGGTCAATGTTAAACCGTAAGTGGGGTTACTTTGATACCCCCTAATATTTTCACGGCAAATGATAGTAACCCCTTTAAACGTTATTATTTCGAAAGAACAAAAAAAATCGGCTAAGTGCAAAAAAAGATATTAATTTTTTAAAGTTTAGGGGTGACATTGATCAAGGCAAAAAAAAACTTTTTGAAAAATCACCTTTATTTTAACGTTTCATTGAGATATATTAATTGTAAAAACATAATTAGGAACATTAATCAGTCAAAATCTTAAATGTTAAGTAAAAATAGAAAAAAATCACTACTAGCTACTGCTCGTTCTAACACGTCTTCATTAGAATTCCGATAGGCGCGAGCGCCTAAACGCTTCATATATGTTCTTGGCATAGCGCTGAAAGTAAAAAAAAATCATATAAAGCAGCCATCATTGCAAATATATTGATAATATATGTTAAAAATGTCATGGGGTGAGATTGATCAATGACCAAAGTAACCCCATGCCTGTGATCAATGACACCCCGTATAGAAAATAAACCACCACTGAATGAAATTTTGGAGGTTAAAATACAAAAACAACTTCTTTCTCAAGCTAATTAAACACATAACAACATAAACTATCATTTTTTCTAGCAACTTGCATATCCAATCTGGTACCCTGGAAGTTATTTTAACCCCTAAAATACTTTAAACACAATACTCACAGTTTTTTATGAAAATCTCCGGTAGTGATCTGTTTGTACGTGCAGCGCTTGGGCAATGTCAAAGAGTGACACACAGTGCTGCCAATGCAAAAGACGAAATTTTTCGGTTGCGTCCAGAAATTAAACAATTCCTGTTTTAAAAAAATATAAAGTTTTTATCAATGTTACCCCGTGAATCAAACTAACCCCATTCCACGGTACCTAGTTCACAATATTCTAGTCTACTTGGATACAAAAATACCCTGTAATTTTAAACTAAGAAAATTCGTACGTATTTTTTGGTACTTTAAAAGCATAATACAAAACGCCAGGAATGACTTGAGTATACTAGTTACCTACAACACCCTCTTCTTTTATAATAAGTTTCATTTGTGCTTCCGGATCATTACTTTTCTTGCCTTTAAAACTATCTTCTATATCCTGTAATGTCCTGTCTTTAGTTTCAGGCAGTAAAACATACATTATACTTAGGAACACAGTCAAAATCGCTGAATAAACTAAGTAAGCACCTTCAACTCCCACTGAAGAATACAAATACGGTGCAGATTTCATAGAAATCACGAAAGAGGGAGTTAAAAATGACGTCGAAAGTGTTGATCCTAAACTTCTATAAGCTAAAGGAAATACTTCTCCACATATTACCCAATTTAAAGCTGCTAAGCCTAAGCAGAAAGATAAAGTGTACAGAACCATTAAAGCCATTGGAACGATGTCCAACATCCACGGTTGAGTAAAAACTTCTGCTCTTCTCAAATATACGAAGACTGAAATCGCTGTCATTGACAGAATAGTCATCACACCACTCGAGAACAAAATAGTCCTTCGTTTAAAGTATTTCAGTAAGAATATTGCACAGAACGCACACACTGTCCTCAATAGATCTATCACTGTGAACTGCCAAGCGACGTCTTTGACGTCTTTTTTGTCCAAAACCACTTGAAGGATTATATTTCCGTATGCAGCCACCATATGTGCTCCACCGAACTCAAAAACAACCAGCATGCTTATAGCAATGATTGCAGGTTTATAAAACTCTTTCTTCTTGAAAATCTTCACAACTTCACTGAAAGCTTCCAAGATTTTCTTGAAAATGTTGTTGCAGGCATGAGTTTCAACGTATTCTGGTCTTTTCTCTGCCTTTTCCATTTTCTGGGCGTTGATCATGGCATCTAATTCCTCTTGCTGTTCCGTTCCTTCACCTCTGACCCATTTGAAGGCCTTTCTAGCTTCAGCAAACTTGCCTTTAGAAACCAACCAACTTGGCGATTCAGGGGACAGACTTATGATTGCCACGGCTATCAATGGAAACAGAGAACACACGGCAGCAGTCATCTTCCAAGTCATATGCGCTCCCCACAAATGCGATAAAAATATCCCCATTCCAAGAGATATCGCGAACGTTCCCAGAAATGCTCCTCGGTACTTCGGATCGGTGTATTCCGCGACTAGAATGGCTGCTAACGGAGTCCGAAGTCCTAATGCCAGTCCATGCAAGAGTCTGGCCAGTATGAAGAGGGGTACAGAGTTGCCGAAGATGAAGACTATCCAGCCTATGAGGGCCGGTAAGGTGGAGATGAGATGGGCTCGCTGACGACCGAACCTGGTCATCAGAACCGGGGACACGAAGTTGCCCACGATGCCCATCACGCCGACTACGGACGCTGAAACAAAAATATAGAGGATGAGTAATTTTATAGGAAGCTTATCTGCCCATACTCCAATTTGGACCTTGTAGTCAAGGGCAATGATAATACTCAGAAAGTACAATAAAAAGTGGTGTTCTGTCTGACTAGTCGCGCACTATTTGATTTGATCAATGAACGTAAGCGAAGCGGTAGGAGTTGGCCATCGTATGCGACTACTGTAAGGCTCGTTTTTTTTTCGCAACATTTGTATTGCAATAGGCGACGAATAGGAGCTTTGGAGGACTCCGAATCTTACACCATTCTTTTTTCGAAACACTATTTTCCCACGAGAAAAACAATAAATTCCTATCTCTATCGTGACAGGAAAAAGATTTTTTGTTAGCAAATAGTCATGTCGTGTCGCCTTTTTAGTGCAAATAACAAAATACTTGCAAATAGTAATCTCGTTTATAAAAACTCGTTTAAAATGAAAACCTTGACAATCGGAGACCTTGAAGAGTTCACGGACCGTACTTCATCTACCTAGTTATGTTTAATTTACTTGCTACTGATTCAATCCAATCAAAAAGGGTTTCTTCAATTTCTTGCTCGACATTTTTTAAACCGTGAAGTTGTTTTTTTTTAGTCTTGCCTGTATTCTTCATCTATTTTTTGCGATTCATAGCAAGATGGAATTTTGTTGTTAAAGGTATGGACTGTATAAATAATTTCAATTTACTTAAACGCCTCATTTCATTCTCTCAAGGCGTACTTAACGGATTTAATATTTCCATAGCATGCTGTGTTTAGTTTGTGATCGTGATTTCTAAATTGGCAAGGCGTTCATTGACCTATATAGAGCCAGTGATTTTGTAGAAAAAGAACCTCTAGGTTTAAGTTTGGTCCAGAAAATGGATCTCAATTCTCCTGAAAACTATCTCGCATTCGGACAGGAGGTCTCTTTCTATTAGACTCTATTGGCTGTTCTAATGTTCTCACTCTAAATCTATAGTAGTTCGATCGGAGCGGCTGTCATAATCAAGCCACAGACCTGACAGACCTCTTCCTTATTTTTTTTTAATTTGGTATGTGTTCGCTTGACTTTACTCTAGGTGAAGTGACAGACAAAGCCTATGATGGAGCGACCTTAGACCTTATACGACCTTAGTGAGCCCGCAGAAGGATAGGAGTGGTCTTATTGTGGAAGTTTGAAAGCCTTTAAGTACGAATTGGTCGAATGTCGACTAAGTTTGTTCATTTAAGAGCATTGTCTTATAATAAGAAGAAAACCAAAGCTTACCAATCCAAGAAGTGTCATGATCTGTCAACGTGACAGGCCCGCCATCTCTGTTGAGTTGTGCAAACAGAACGGCTGGATAGCCGTGTGCGCATCCATGTCCTGCTATGTTCAGAGCCGCTCCACTCACCACGAATGCCTGGAACGCAATGTATTGTGTGATGTTAGTAGAGAAGGAGTAAACGATGCGATAGAGCACGCCGCCATCGGGGTAAGACCCGCTCTTTGAGGAGTCGCTGAAGAGACGCCACTGCGTCCTCGCCTTCCGCCTCGACACGGTAGTTTTAGGAGGCGGATTCGAATGCGGCAGTCGGGTTTTTCTACACCGTTTTGAGAACAGTGGTGATGATATAAATTACACAATGCGCCTGCCTGGTTTCGAACCCACTACTTATAACTTGTAAGTAGATGCCGTTACTACTGCCTGCGTTAACTTTTAGGAGCAGGCTACGGTATGTAATGGGAATTGCCAATTAGAAAAAAAGTCGGAAGATTCTATCAAGGTTATATGAATGACTCTGTTGTTATTTTCCTGCGCAGTTAACTTTTAAATGATTACCTCAGTAGGTATTTAATTATCTAAGAACCTAGAATCATCTTATGCAATGAAGTGTGATGGCCTTTCTTTGCAAGCACCAAGCAAGATGAATCATAATTACCTATAAGTAGTTGTACATGGATATTTTGGTGCGTGGCTATAACAAATCAGGTCTAATGTTGCCATATCCATGGGCTGTGTTTTAGTTGTTAAAATCATCAAATGAGTACCTACTCCCGCCCTGGTTAAGGCGAAAGGGAGTGTCAGTCTCGTCTTGATTAAAATCCATTGTGTTCCTACAATTGCCTTTTACGTTCTAGGGTCACGGTTATCTTTCTAGACAGTCCTGGGCTGCGACTCATATCCAAGGGCTCACTTTTACTTTGACCAAAGGCCATATAAAATATTGTTTTCATTACTCATAAGTACTCTCATTAGTCCTTCACTACGCTTGGGTGCCAAACCCCATCTCGGGTCTAAATAAGTTACTTTACCCCTTGGATAACAATAATTAGTAAGTGTTTTGTTATTAAAAGAGATAAAACAAAACATTTTAAAAATTACCTGCTTTAAAAAAGGCTTCATTGCACTGCGGCTTCATGCAGGAGATTGAGTCTGTAACAATTAAAAAAACGTTATGATCCAAATGACGCAATAAAATAACTACGGTTTGCGTTTTGCTATAATATATACCTATCGGTTGAAACTTACAGCGATTGCTTCAATTTGACCATTACAGGCACTTTTGAATTGCCTATCATGTAAATGAATCTACAAGGCATAAGAAACTGTGTTCTGTAGTTGTCCATTCGCAAGCGTAGCGCGTTCGCCTTTTTAGAATTAGTAGCAATAATGGCGGCAAGTCATCGCCGAAAAAATAAAATCTTATTCAAAAATCTAATAAGTTTTTTTTGTTTTGCAGTTGGTGTAAAAAGTAGAGACTAGAGTACTCTCGTCGAGTTAAAGATGCCTTTGTCTTTGGATAGCTTGAATTTCCTAGGCTTCCCTTTCGTCAGGAGTTACCTAATATTAGGTAACTCCTGACGAAAGTGAAATACATAGCTCCCTCGCCAGGCTCGGGGATTCAATCCCAGAATCCTTAGTAACGCTGCGCTCGGGTTTCAATATGCCAGCCAAATGCCAGCGACAAAGCACTGCTTCATCTCTTTGCTAAATAATCGACTTAAGAGACACGAAGATCATGGCACTTGGTTTGTAATAGGTGTTCACGTATCCACAGATTTACCTTGGGAAGCGCATGTTTACCTACAGTCTGTCTATAAGATCATGAAAATCGATGAGGGCGCTGCGGATGTCATCGATTTGTTTTTCAACTCGTTATCTATTGCATTTTTATTCCTTTTCAAGTCTACGGTGATAACGAGTCGCAAAACAAGTCGATGACATACGATGTACCTACCTCGATTTAGTGCTGCCCTATTATACTTTAAATAATTTTAGTTCCCTCAAAAACCATTTTCATGATTTTATAGACGGACTGTACCTACCTTGTAAAATCTACCTGTACGGTTCCATAAATGTGTCGTGTTATTGTAAAAATAGATTATTATTTATTATACAATAACAACAATAGGGTAGGTACGTAGTACCTATTATTAGGTGTTCTATGCAATAGGTGACTTCATCACATAAGCTTTCCTTTAAAGCTTCAAACAACACTACCTTCAGTATACCACATTTACAAAAGAGACTACAGTTTAGATAATACGCGTAAATTCAGGGAATGCTTACAAAACCTCTCCTGGTCGGATGTTTACATGGAAAATGATGCAAACAAAGCTTTCACCTGTTTCCATGAATTAATATGTCTACTGTACAATCTCTGCTTTCCAAAAGTAAGGGTAAAGGTAAGTTTGAACAATAGGGTAAAACGCATGTGGATCACTAATGGTCTTAAACAAAGTTCTAAAACAAAACGTTTCCTGCGATACCAATACTACAAACATAAAAATATAACGAACAAGAATAAATATACCACATATTCGAAACTACTTCAAAAATGTATCTCCAATGCAAAGCGAAATGCTAATATAAAATTTATAAATAATAACGACAATAAGTGTAAAGCCACATGGACAGTTATTAAAAATGAAATGCAAAATTCCGACCCAAAAAATCACATTGAACATATTAAAATTGACAACATAGTACTTACCGAACCAGCAGAAATAGCCTCTGCCTTCAACAAACATTACACAAATTGTATCCCATCACATACTAATTGTACAAATACATGCCGCAGCGATACTCTAACTGCTAACTCGATGTTCCTCACACCTATGTCGGAAAATGAAGTTAGAAATCAGATTCTATCGTTGAATAACACTAACTCTGCAGGTTATGATGAACTTAACACCAGAATTATTAAGGCATGTGCCAATGATATAAGCGGAGTATTGACCCATCTTATTAACCTGTCTTTCTCTCAAGGAGTCTTTCCAACCGCTTTGAAAATATCTGTGGTCAAACCAATATTTAAGAAGGGCGAAAAATGTGACATGAATAATTACCGCCCCATAACTCTGATACCCATCATGTCAAAAATATATGAGAAATGCATGTATGAAAGAATAATTAGCTACTGTGAGAAATATGGTATTATAAAAAGTGAACAGTTTGGCTTTCAGAAACATAAGTCCACGTCTTTGGCAATATTCTCTCTTTTGAAAACAATACTCAACAGCCTTAATAACAAACACCTAACAACGGGTCTGTTCTTTGATCTATCAAAGGCCTTTGATCTTGTGTCACATAGAATATTATTGCAAAAATTAGAGATCATCGGTATTAGAGGATTGCCACTTCAGTGGATAACGTCGTACCTGACTAACAGACAACAAAGTGTCATCATCACGAAATTAAATAAAATGAGGGATATGACAGACTACTCGTCTGAATATGTAAATATAACGCGCGGTGTCCCCCAGGGTAGCATATTGGGTCCCATCTTGTTTCTACTCTACATAAATGACATCGTTAATGTAACCAACCATAAATGCTTTCTTTTTGCTGATGACATTTCTATAATTGTTACTACCGATAAAAAATATAAATCTATTAAAGATCATGAAACGGACATAAATAATACTATCAAAAATTTAATTATGTGGTTAAATAATAATAATTTATCAATTAATCTAAATAAATCAGTTTATATACAATTTAATCAATCTTATAATAATCAATTTAATTTTAAAATGGACATACCAAAAATTAAACAAGTGGCCGTAACTAAGTTTCTAGGAGTCATCATTGACGAACAACTTAACTGGAAAGCTCAGGTTGAAAGCGTATGTAGCAAAATAAATAAGTTTGTTTATGCTCTGAGACAAATTAGAAAAGTGACTAACATAAAAACGGCTGTGATGTCATACCGCGCATATGTTGAGTCTTCTCTGCGGTATGGACTGATAATGTGGGGAAATAGTACTGATCACAATAGAGCATTTGTCGCCCAAAAGAAATGTTTACGAGCTATATACGGGATTCCGTCTGATGAATCTTGTCAACCGGTGTTTAAGGAGCTTGGTTTGTTATCTTTACCTGCATTATACATTTACGAAGCATGCATGTTTGTTCGGAAATATAAAGAAATTTTCAAGACAGCAGGAGAAATAAATTCGAGAAGTCGGCGTGACCAATACAGGCTAGTGCTGGATGAGCTCCCCAGATCAGCTAAATATAATAAAAATACTTCTGCTATGTGTGTAAAAATTTATAATAAATTACCAAATATGTTAAAAGCACTAAATTTAAAGCAATTTAAAATAAAACTGTATGAATGGCTCAATAATAATAATTTTTATAATATTAATGACTTTTTGTAATTTAAATAATTTAATTGTATTGTATGTCAAATTGCATTATAGTTGTAAGTAAGTTTGCATGCTTAAGAATTAAGCAAAACATGTTGAACTAAAATGTTTAATAACACCCTGTATACCGTGTTTTATGCAAATAAAATATATCTTATCTTATCTTATCTTATCGTACTAAGTAATACTTTTTCAGTTTCACAATAGGTATTAAAGCAACCTTGGGTTTCCCAGTGCTCAGTGCATTTCCGTGCTTATTCATTGTCAGAAATTAACGTCGGCATACCATTTTTTATTCATGTTTGAATGATTTAATTTTGTTTTAAGTGTTTGCTTTTAAAATTAAAATATTTTTTTACTTATTTCGATGAAGCGATAATTATTGTCTCGAACTTTTTGTGCGGTACCTACACGTGGCGACTTTTTGCTGTCAGAATCAAAACCGAAATTTCTATCGGAAAACCCTCGTTCGTACAATCACCGATTTAAAATTTTGAGCTCAGTGATGAACATCTTACCACGTAAAAAATGCTGTTGAATTTCTTGGCACTCAGCGCAGTGCCTTGAAAATTCATTTTATTTAATTTCATGTTTTAACATACCGCCCACACGTATGCGGTGTCCTATCGTCACCATTACTCGTTTTTCATATTTTTTAAAAGTATTTCAAAAACACTACTAATATCAAAAATAAAAAACACTACCCTTGGTTGACTGATAGAGAATGCGTCCGCCTTTTGTGTTAAGCATGAAGTGTTAAATAAATAAATAAATATCACATGTAAAATAAATGGGGAAGGCAAGTGTCAAAGTGACAAGTGACAGTTTGGTCCCAAAAGAACTGTCAAATCAAAGGAATTTTCTGCAAAAAAACGATTTATTGATGTAAAATGACTAGATGTTGTGTAATAAGCTGTAAAAATGATGGAACATACAAATTTCCGTCAATTCACACTATCAAGAAATAATGGGTAGCTGCTGTGACTGCCTTGAGAACAAAAATTGAATTAAAACTAAGGAAAAGCTATATACTTACCTAATAAACAAATATCCAGGCTTGCGAAGCCGGGACAGGCCGTTAGTTGAGTTTATTAATGAAATTCTATGATTATACCATAACTAAACAATCGAATACACTTTTCAAAATAATATATACTTTTCTATTGGAGGTTAAGTACCAGTATTGCATCGCTCTATAAATCATGAAATGGTTCGTCTGGAGGAAGAATTATCACCTGGAACGAGTTTTGTGATAGTTGTGGTGTTAAGAAATTAAATATAATAATAATAATAATATTCCACAACTATCACACAACGCCATCTAGTCCCAAGCTAAGCAGAGCTTGTGTTATGGGTACTAGACAACTGATAAACATACTTATATATTTCTAAATACATACATATTATTATAGATAAATAACACCCAGACACAGAACAAATGATCGTGCTCATCACACAAACATTTGTCCTGGGTGGGAATCGAACCCACGACCTCCGGTATAGCAGTCAGGGTCACTAACCACTAGGCCAACAGGCCAGTCAATATATTATGATATTTCTCAAATATATTGTGATATTTCTCAAATCTAAATAGAAAAAGGGGTAAAATTACTGACTTAAAACATTATGATATTTTATCAAAATAGAAAGTCAGAATCAGCATTATATTCTTGTTATAGGAGAGGACAGGTAAAACATACCTAAACTCAAAAATTGAAACCTCAACTACAAGTAATTGTGGATTTATTACGGTAAAATCAAATGTATTACCACTCAATTAAATCACTTTTTTTCCTCTTGTAGATGCACCGTATAAGCACTTGCATTGACGAATAATTTTCCATATTTGTTTTGTATTTATACTCAATTTTTATAACAATTGAAATCTTGTTTGTTTTTTGTACAAGGTAGACAGTAATCTGACGTAGGGACCAACTATCGCAGCGCCATCTACGATTAGCTTTGAGTTGCCATCCCCATTGTAGGTACCTATCTAATAAACTGTTTTACAGCGTTAAAGGTGTAGCTTAGATCTAATGACTTCCTGTACCTACTTAACTTGATTAAATACACAAGTCAGACAAAATGGGGCTAAGATTTTTTCTTTTTGGCTTGTTTATTGCAACTACTTGTCATAGCTAGGAGCTATGACAAGGACGAAGCCGCTGACAACAGCTATAGTAGGTAGTAATAAAAAAAAAGATGTCCTTCGGAAATCAATGTTTTATAACATTCATTTAAAACAGATAAGTGTTTAAGTAGTGCTGCAGGAAGTAAAAAGCGCGTCTTACCTATAACGAAAAAAATAAAAAAATCAATTAGATTCGATGATTTGTTTAACGGAATAAAACAATTAAGTACATCGTACGAAGGTTTATCAATCTATTAAAGTGAGAAAAAAAATTAGGAAGCTGTTTATTAATAGAGTAGTTTTTTCAGACCGATTATGATACTGATCGATAAAGTGGTCGATGGACCAATGATTCATAGCCGATTGACCTTGGTCTCACACCAACCGAAAGAGTCGACGAGAGGTGATGAGTTAGGACTAGAAGAAAGAACTTACTAAGTAAATTGTACATTGCAAAATGTTTATAATATCCAGGCTAGATATTACATGGCCCGAGGCCACGGTGCATCAAAGAACTCAGCATACTGACGGGCCCAAAGGCCCAAATGGGAACTGTAAGCAAACTGACGGGCTTTAGGGGTCCAAATGGGAACTGTAAGGAAACTGACGGGCTTTAGGGGTCCAAATGGGAACTGTAAGGAAACTGACGGGCTTTAGGGGTCCAAATGGGAACTGTAAGGAAACTGACGGGCTTTAGGGGTCCAAATGGGAACTGTAAGGAAACTGACGGGCTTTAGGGGTCCAAATGGGAACTGTAAGCAAACTGACGGGCTTTAGGGGTCCAAATGGGAACTGTAAGGAAACTGACGGGCTTTAGGGGTCCAAATGGGAACTGTAAGGAAACTGACGGGCTTTAGAGGTCCAAATGGGAACTGTAAGGAAACTGACGGGCTTTAGGGGTCCAAATGGGAACTGTAAGCAAACTGACGGGCTTTAGGGGTCCAAATGGGAACTGTAAGCAAACTGACGCGCCTCAAATGGCTAAATGTTTGCTGGATTCGCTGGAAGCTGGAATTTCTTATGAGCCCCTCATAGAACAAATTGGTAAGTGCCATATTTAGCTACAGGTAATTGTTCGGCTGTTTGTGCATGTGAGTTTAAATGTCTATTTATATAGACACACCCCACGATACGGGTAGAATTCTTGTGGGGGGCAACCTTCTTTTTCTTCAAGAAAGAAAAAAAAACTAACTTGTCTATTAAACACAGCTCTAAAAACGAACAAAGACAACAAATAACTTAGTTCATTAATTACTTATGTTATGTATGCACTGCGCACTCTTAGCGAAGTTCGTGACAAAGTAACAGAATATAAATCTGTCGAGTTTACCAAGATTTTGCAGCGATGCTTTGTCTTTAGTAGATTTTCTACTTTAAATATTATAAGATAAAGTTAAAAATTTAATGCAGACAAACTGTAGGTTCCGCGCTCCTGCGGCACTGAGTCTTTAGAGAATAGTAGTAGGTACTACTACTACAGTACAGCCTACGGCATTAAGTCCGCCGTTGTACGTTGTTGTGCATAAAGTTTAATAAATAAATGAATACAGTTCTGCTCGGCGCCGCCGCCGTACGGACGAAGCGAAAGCGTGATGTTTTTACGATTCAATGGTTTTTACTTGGAAGTGCTGACGTCCTAATTAAGCATTTGATGCAGATTACAGCAATTTAAAACTAATGAGTGCAATGACATTTAATTGCAGTTGTTAACAAGACTTTTATAACGAAACTAATTATACTCGTAGATTTTTTTGCTGTAGTAAAATCATCAAATGAGTCCTCCTACCTATGGCGGGGCGGCAGTGACTGTGAGACTTGTACTGACTAAAATCCACTGTGATCCTTCAATAGCCCTTTACGTTCCAGGGTCACGGTTAGCTGGTGAGAGAGTCCCGCGAACCAAAGATAGTCCCGCGGCCCAAACTAGGTCTTTGCCTTTGATTTTGCTCACGTTTGAAGTCCAAAATTAGCAACCCTATTCTACCGCGTCTTTGATCGCCTGTCTTCTACAATTCCCCCTTCAAGTTAAGTGTCTTTGAAAATATCTGTATTGAATTTATAGACATAAAACACCGATTCAAAAATTAGGCATTTTTTTGTTATTAAGAGTATAATATTTAACGATAGGTAGCTCTCCATTTCGGGTACTCTTCGGGTAGAGATTCTCATATCGAAATTTATTATGAGAGCTATAATGTCAGCAAGCAAGAAAATTTATTCGTCAGCTGATTACCTCTAAGCTAATTCAGCTATTACTATTATGAATGACGAAACTACTAGTAATATAATTAATACAACTATAGGTACAACTTAATTAAATCGTGTTGTTGTCTTGTTATTCATAACGCTGAGAATACAATAGAATTATGAAATCGTCACAATCATGTACTACCGGAACGCATTATTTACAACACATTGATTTATATGCCTAGGGTTCAAAGAAAATGAGAAGATGCAAAAACCAATGGAATAATCAGGACAGAGATGATGCATGTGCTTTTCTATAAGAATCTACAAATTAAATAAAAAAAATAGGAGTCCTAATAATGGCAACTTTTTTTAACTAAATACAAAAATTAATATATTTTTTTTTATCTCACGATTTATGTTTTAGAAATTTAAAAAAAAGCAGCTAAGCATCGGGAACGAGCGGCGTTCAATAAAGCAATTTGTTGTTATTAAGGTAGGTAACCAATTTTCAGCTACTATTTTATACCCATAGTAGCATCAGCCACCTTCCAGTGGTTCCAACACTCAAGTAATTTATTTTTTTAATTTCTTAAAATATAAATCGTGACATATAAAAATAATAATAAAGACATACATGTCAAGTCATTCCCACAATAATTCTTTATTTTATATGGACACGAAAAAAAACAAAAAAACTGGCTCTGAAAATGCAATTACAAGTAAGTTCAACGGAACCTAAACGAACTAAAAATACATAGGTACTAAATAAGTACGCAGTACAGTAGTCAAGTACTTATTTAATTAACGAACGCATAAATTAAATGTAAGTCGTGGTTAACACTGAGTCATCAAGTTGAGTGCCGGCACTTACGACTGCACGTTTTTAATGCAAAAAATACAAATGATATCAACAATTTTATTAAACTAGAATGAACTATAATATTGCATGTGTTATAAAAATGCTGAAGTGTGTAATAAAAATACTAAATATTAAATTAATTAATTATTTAATGTTAAAAACAATACCTCTGATTTTTTCTAGTTGACTGAAAAATTATCCGACAAGACATGTTTTCTGAGGCCTTACCAAGATCTCTTAACACGAACCAGTTTAGGCTGTGGGAAAGAGATGGCGCTAGACGACTTGTATAGCTCTGTCTTTTTCCCACAGCCTAAACTGGAGCTCGTGGTAAGGCTCCTGAACCTTTTAAACCTCTTTGATTGGAACTGTTATTTATTTATTTGTTACTAGCTTCTGCCCGCGACTTCGTACGCGGATCCTGTTGCTTACGCCAGCAGTCGGGGTCATCAAAATCGAAGATCTGAAACGTCTGATGTCAAATTCTAGGAGCCTGGGGACGGGAAAACAACGGGATGCGCGAGACGATTCCAGACGTTCCAGATCTTTCATTTTTGTAAGTCAACAGGAAATGACCATCAGACTAAACAACTCTTGCTAAGACGTCATTCCTGTATATATTATAGTGTAGCTGGGCTCTTGGAGTTCCGCATCAGGTGTTCCAGATCTTCAATTTTTATAAGTTGACAGAGAGTACTCATCAGGCTGAATAACTCTTGCTAAGACGTCATTGCCTGCGGGCATGCGGGCAGCGAGTAAAGGGCAACTCGCTGCCCGACCAAGGACCATGCCCGGGTCGACGGCGCGTTGTGTCCCACGCGCGCCTCAAAGAGCGTCAGCATAATGACGGGGCCCCCCTCTCAGAGGGCCAAAGCCTGCCGGGGTCGCGGGATTATTCCCTTACCGTAACCCCGGAACATAACAGGCTATGAAGGACACCGTGGATTTTAGTCAGTAGAAGTCTGACAGTCCCTCCCACCCTGCCCGGGGTTGGAGGACACATTTGATGATTTTACCACGCTAAAAAAAAAAAAAAAAAAGACGTCATTCCCTTATATCGCACATGACAACATATACAGTCATAACTCAAAATTAGACATTTCGAGTAAAAGCGATTTGAAAGTTCAAAAAATCATAGAACTAAAACTATTGAAGTTACGTTAATGATTGCAAAGGAAGAAATATTATTTAGGGAATGCTTTTATCATTTAAATAATAAAAACGTAAAATATCTGTGATTAAGTATCATTTTTCTCTGGTTAAAAAAAAAGTTTGTAGTTATGACTCTATTTCCCGCGTTCTATTGAAAAATTTCGTTTTAAATCTCTCTTTCCCGTTCAAATCCACCAATTATAGTAAATTATCGCTGTATTAAATAAAATGTTACCATATTGCGTTTCTTCTTTTTTTAAGTTTACTAATTGCTATTGTATTATCTCAGTCAAGTTGTTATTAAAAACAGCAAAATAAAAGAATAATTTCCAAAAATAATAAGGTTTTATTTTTAATGATAAACATGGTGGTTATAATTAACCATACAAATTACAAAAGGTATGAGGTAATTCAGACATTATTAAATCTTTTCTCTTAGGGCTGATTTTTTAATAGTCAGATAACTTTTATCTGAGAAATAAAAATGGCGGTTTGACAGCTTATCTATAGAAAATATGTCAAACCGCTATTTTTATTCCTCAGATAAAATTTGTGTATAAAATATGACTATTGAAAAATCAGCCGTTAGAAAAGTAAATATATGAGAATTAGGACGGTACAGTATCCATTATCTAATATCACAATCATCTTACATTATAATTTAGTTTATTATATAAAGGTTTATAGATGAATCAGTTTACATAATATTACATTTAAATTAAAATCAACAAACATAAAATCTAATTAATTAAAGAAACACACATTAAAATACAAAATAAAATCATTAAAACAGAGAATTATACAATGGATTATTAAAATATAAAATTCATTGAACCAACCATGAAAAAATTAAAATCATAATTATCATTATAACAATTAAATGTCAATAAAGTCTAGTTCGTCTAAAAATAAAAAAAAACTGTCCTAATCAAATAAACCATCCCGTGACGCTCCTGGCACAAAAGACCCCAGGATACTAGCAGCGTTACTACGCTGAATGGCAATAGCCAGTCTTTGCACCAGGAACGAACTAGAGCGATGGTCCAAACCGCTGATACTAAGTCGCTGACCAATTTCGCTGATAAAAACTCTTGCCTCTCTTCCCCAAGCACCAAACGTCTCAAACGCCACGGGAACAAACAAGTACCGTGACTGAAGGACAGCATACTTAACATGTTTTGACGCCGCGGCGGTCTCAGCCGCAGCAGAAGCGGCTATCGACGTTCGCGCCAAATGACAACGAGCGAAGGTGACACAAGTGGCGTCCCAAATCAAGCATCTGTACCCATACCATGAGTTGTCATTACGATACTCGATCATCGATATCGACCGCGTTTGGCGCTCTCATTGGCCCGCTCCAAGGTTGTATGAACTCTCAAACAATGAGAGCGCCAAACGCGGTCGATGCGTATGATCGAGTAACGTAATGACAACTCATGGTAGAGGTTCTGCTCTTCTGCCACGGAACAAATGTCAAACCGTCGGGCCTTTTACCGTCAGACCGAGAAAGACCAGGGGGTTCTGTTGGAACCCCCTGGTCTTTCTCGGTCTGACAAGGACTGAGCAAGGGACACCAATCGAAATTAAAGCCCTACGGATGATGTCATTCAGAGAATGATGGCGTGGATAACGACCCAGGCAACGACCGCAACTGAGCGCATGGTAACCACACGCATCGACCGTGGATCCACAAATGCAAACGTGAGACTCGACCACTTCACAGCCCACGCAAAGACCCACGGCCACACGCAAGGATTCGTTATCCAGAAGGGTGCCTAAGTTCAGAGAAGGCAAAGCATGAAGCCAAGCACCTGTCTCCAGACCAGACACACCCTTGAGCCTAGCCAGATCATACCCTGAAGCATGTCTTAAAAGGCGGTCCCAAACCCCTCTGGAGCCAATCTCGTCCCAGCACCGCTGAGAAGCAAGAGTACAAGGCGAATCCATGCCCGGATTCCGGTCGCTCCAAGCTTCACATGCTTCAGTAGCATAGGGAATGATAACTTGGCCACCGTTAGGAAAGAGAATTTTAGTAACCTAAGCCACCACCCCATGCACCAAGCCAAGGAAAGCCGGCAGACCAACATCAGCAATCCGCCTCACACCCAAACCCCCAAAACGGACCGGCAATGAAACCTGATCCCACTGCAAGTCAGTTAAGTTAACGTTGAGAATTTCGATGACTGACTCTCTAAGCCCTACGTCGAAAGCAAAAACCTCATTTGAATACAACCACGTGGGCGCCGTACGCAATAAAAACAAAACTTTCGGAGTCGCAAAACACATCCTAAGCAAAAGCAAAGCGACGTGACTGGAGAGCTGCCTCAAATCTGCTACCGCAGCTAACAGAAGGAGTCTGCGCTGCTCCAAGACCATTGGAACAGCATCGATGAAGATGGGAGAACCCAAAAGAAAAAAGGACGAGGCAGTCAGAATCTTGCACCCCAGCAAAAGGGCATCGAACAAAGAACCAGATGAAAGAGCCTCAGAGCCACAAGAAAATACTTCACACTTTGACCCATTCACCTCCAGCCCAAGTTCAGCAAGACGAGGAATTAACTGCCGTAAATCATCACAAACCTGATCCGGGGCCCCGCCTATACACCGAAACAAAATCAGATCAGTAACAACTGATCAGAAAAAGAAAGTGTGAAAGTGTTTGGTATAAACTTTACCTCTTAGTACAATATTCATTTAGCTAAAACTTGGACAACAGAAAATCTTAAACTGTCCTAACAAAGATGATACACGTGAAAACATATTGTTTGAAAAGTGAATACAGTCGTAACACGAAAGTTTTGATTGACACACAGTCATAAAACAAATAATACAAAACGTTCCTACTAAATATGCAGAAATTAAAAAGTCAAAACAGTATTAACTCAAAATAATACACAGCTATTAGATAATTTAACATCAGTCAATATAGTCATATCTCAAAAGTGTCTTTTTAGACTTTCTTACCTCGGCGAAATTCCCAATTTGGCAGCGTATTATTTGGTGTATCGAACGGCGCGCGGAGCACTAACTAAGAAAGTACGTTGTTGCCTGGCGCAAGAGGCGAGGGCGAGGCAAGTTCCGGCGTAAAAACTAAGAAAGTACACTGTTGCCTTGCGCAAGTATTGAATGCGGCGGTAGTTAATAAAGTGTTTTATGTTCATAACTTTTACAAAAATTGACTTTTTTACATGAGTGTCTTGTCAGTATGTAGATTAAAAATTATTTGGTCCGTAGGTAATCTTAAGTCAATTCGGCCATTTTTTGAGTTAGGACTGTATATGTTGTCATGTGCGATATGTTATAGTGTAGCTGGGCTCTTGGAGTTCCACATCAGGTGTTCCAGATCTTCAATTTTTATACATCAACAGAAGGTGCTCATCAGGCTGAACAACTCTTGCTAAGACGTCATTCCTGTATATGTCATAGTGTAGCTGGGCTCTTGGTGTTCCACATCAGGTGTCCAGGATCTTCAAATTTATTCTCTCAGCAGAAAATGCTCATCACGTGGAACAATTTTTGCTATGATGAAATTTTTATATGATGCGGTTCTGCATCAGGTGTTCAAGTTTCCAAGATAAATTATAGCCTATATCGTCGGCCTAATTCGTTAACCTGCTAAGTCCATTTTTGGCAAAATTGACTTTTTGATGCAGTTAGAAAATTCAACCTAATATCTACCGTAGCATTTAAGAAATAGCAGCGATTTCAGCCTAAAAAGGTGTAAAAAGCTATGCACGAAAAACTGCTTTCTTACCATAGCCAATCTCCACAACGCAAACCTGCTAAATCCTGTTGCGGCCTCAGTTTTGCACTGAAAACGTTCCCAAACTCACGTGCCGTTTGGGAAAATTGTTTATTTTAATTTATTGTTATAATAATTAATTGATTGTGATACAGTAGCAGTAGCAAAACAATATTTAATAGCTGTCATTAATAATAGTAAAATACTTAGGAGTACAACACGTACTACAAGACAGATAACACATTATAATAACGTATATTATAACGATTACTGATTGTTTATGAAGAGTTTACCATTTTTTTTATCGTGGTAAAATCATCAAATGAGTCCTCCCACCCAAGACAGGGCAGGAGGGAATGTCAGACTTGTACTGACTAAAATCCACGGTGTCCTTCAATAGCCTTTACGTTCCGGGGTCACGATATACGTAAGACCCGACACCGGCAGGCTTTGGCCCTCTAAGGGGGCCGTCATTGTGCTGACACTCTTTAAGGCGTGTGTGGAACACAACGCGCCATCGACCTGGACATGGTCGATGGTCGGACAGCGACTCGTCCATTACTCGGAGCCCGCATGCCCGCACCTACGGTGGCCGGAAATCGTCTTACGACGTCCAACGCAGTGGGCGTCTACCACTGCGGCTGGGCTGTGAGGTGGACGCAGCCACGACCTCACCTTTACGCGTCCCGCCTCCTCCTTCGCTAGCATAACTGCTTCGCAGAAGGAGCTGACCGCTTCCCACTCCGTCTCGCCCCGCAGCATGGCCTCGAGCAATGCCGGGCGTGAGGTCGCATAATATCCTATCGCCGTCGTGAGGAACGCGGCGGTGCTCTGCCCAAGCGGGGCAGTCCTGCACCGTATGCTCCACCGTGTCCTCCGGGTGATCCTCGCAGTGGTGACACCTAGGCCTTTCTTTCTTCCCTATCCGACACAGGTACCTCCTGAAACTTCCGTGTCCGATGAGGACCTCGGTCAGGCGGTAGGTCAGGACGCCGCCGTGACGCCTATCCAGCGACTCCTCAAAGAGGGGTCTCCGCCGCGATTGCGGCTTGCCCGGACCTCGGTTGTGACAGTCGCTCCCTCCATACTGCCCTGAGATCGCGCCGGAGCTCTTCCCGCCGCGCCTCGAGAAGTCGAGGCAGTGGGGATTCGCCCCGGCGGGCGGTAGGCAGCGCTGCTCCTCCACGCGCCACTCATAGACGCGCTGGAGAGCAGTTGCCTTCAAATCCCAAGGCAGCATCCGGCAAGGAGGTTGGCTGATTCACCGGCGATCGTGCGGTATCCTCGGATCATCCGCATAGCCATGACCTTCTGGTAGGAGGCGTTTGGCCGGCTGAGACTGAGCAGGAGTCGCCTGAGGGCGGTTGCTGCCCGGTTTAGCTTTGGGGCCAAACGCAGGAAGTGTTCCCTGGAGTTCCACCGGTTGTCGAGGACGAGTCTCAAGTACTTCATCGTTTTCCCGACGCCGCCGCCGCCCCGATGCGAATCCCTCACACCGATGCGATGAAGAGTTTAGTTTAGATATTTTAACCCTGTTTCCTATTAAAGAGGGACTGATTGTTAAATTTTTAATAATAAATAATAATTTTGATTACTGATTGAATTCGTTTAACTGCACCATTCAATTATCTATACACCATACCAAAAAGATAAAAACTGCTAAGTCCTCAAGCAATTTGAAATTTCACCTCGAATAACTGCTAAATAAACGTTTTCCTCATTTTTGAAAAATCTGTTTAGGTTTTTTTAAATATTATGTTTTTAAAATATCAAGAAAAAATATAGAAGTCAACGGGATTTTCAAAATTTTGATTGCTAAACTAATAAAGATATTATTCAGTTTTTTGTTCGTCCTGTAAACTTTGCAAAAATGCACTTAGCAGGTTAACGAATTAGGCCGACGATATGTTAACGGGACTTAATACCTATACAACAAAAAAAAAAAACATTCAAATCCGTCCAGTAGTTCCGAAGATTAGCGTGCACAAACACACAGACAAACAGACAAACAGACAAAAATTTTTTAAATTACAGTTTCGGGTTCGGCATCGATAAAATAACAACCCCTGCTACTTTTTTTTTGTATATTTCCATTGTACAGACACCACTTTTCTACAAATTTATTATATGTATATAGATGATTTTTATCTGGGCTTAATCTAGCTCAGAAGCAAACTCTTAGCTCTAATCTATAGCCCAGAAGCAGACTCTGGCAGGCTTTGGCCCTTTGGGTGGCCCGTCAGATTGCAGAACCGGGCATGGTACATATATAATAGGGTGTTATTTCCTTCTCTTTGACATGTATGTAATTAGCTGAAAGACTAGATGTAAGTACAATCTGTATGTACTATTATATAATGTACCTTTCACTAACACAGATATTTCCAACAAAGATTACATGCACGCGCTAAACTCGTAAGATTCGCATTTATCAAATTTTTTACGGACCGAAGCCATTGAACTCTTGAGAAATTATTTTTAAATATAATATTGAAGGCAGCCTTAACATTCACCTTGTGAGATCGCAATTCGCAATCAGTCAAGGTTTTTGTTGAAAAAAGTGCGTTTTTTGGAACACGACTAACTGCAATGAGAGAAATAGGTAATTAGAGTCGCTCTATATAAAATATTGCTCTGTGTAATTTCTTCTAGTTATGCTGGAAGGCTATCCCAATATAGTTGATTGAATAAAATCTAGGCAGACGATGACGCACGCGTTTATATCTTTTGGTAGAAATAATGTTAGCACATTCACGATCCATTTTTCCCTCAAATTGGCACCGCGTTGGAAGCGGCGGCGTGCGGGAAACTGGGATGATTTTATAGGTGCGTGAGGACTCATTTGATAATCTTATCATCAATCCAACTAACCTTATCAACATCATCTATGCTACCTAATATTATAAAGTTGAAGATTTTCTATGTTTCCTGCACAGGAAAATTAGCGCCCTCGCTCCGCTCGAGCCCGCAAACCCAGATTCGAGAATAATAAATTACTTTAACCCCTGCTAGGTTAACAATGTGCTATTTGTGTTGGATAGTCTATATAAAGAAAGCTTTCGGATAGGATACCAGTAGGGGCCTGCTGCGGGGGTATCCAGGTAACAGCTAGTCCACAATAAAATGCGATACCATAGTTCAATCAAGATGAATGGACGATAAAGCAACAAAAAAACGACGAACAACAAACCCAAATCAACTGAACCGGGAAATTCATTAAAACTATAAATAAATCAATTTAGGAAATAAACTGACCGATTTGGAAAACTACTAAAATGAATGAACAATGCTTTAGATCACGGATAAAGTAAGTAGAGTCCGCGTCACGAGTACACGACTGAAGTTCTGCGGAAAATTCGTGGTAGAGACCGCACCACGACTGAAGTAATTCTTTAGTACACACGGCTACACATACTAAACCAGTACCCAGTACTATACTAATACTAAACCAGTTTATCGTGGTCTCGCATTGTATGATCGTTTCGCGCATACAACGATCAGGCAACTGGTTTTGTATAGCTTGATGTGGAGCCGTCCGTGTGTACAACAAATTGCGTTCAAAAAATGTAGTACGGGTCAAACGGGATGAATAGGGACGTAGGGGTGAATCGGGACAAAACTTTGAAAGAGATTTTAACGATAAATTATGATATACATACAAATATGTTGCCAACAAGGTCTCTAAAGAATTCAATAAATAAAAGTGAGGTAGGTAATGAGGCTACTAAACTACTAAAATGAGGCTGGTAATCTATTATATTAATTCAATATTAAAATCCCTTTTTCAAAGTTCCCAATTTTAAATGTTTTGTACCGATTCACCCCTGCGTCTCTATTCACCCCGTTTGACGGTACACACGGCTAACCAGTTTATCGTGGTCTCGCTTCGTGTTACCTTTCCGCACATTCAACGCTCAACTTATTCTGGTTTTGTAAGTATAGCTTGATGGTGTAGCCGTGTGTACCACGACTTTTCCGTAAACGGTGGCGCGGTCTCTGTGCCCCATTTTTAGGGTTCCGTAGTCAACAAGGAACCCTTATAGTTTCGCCATGTCCATCCGTCCGTCCGTCCGTCCGTCTGTCCGCAGTTTAGCTCAGAGACGCACAGTACTAGAGAGCTGTAATTTGGTGTAAGTATACGGATTTGTTGTGCCGAAAAAGTGGTAAAATAAAATCTCTTAAAATATTTTTTTTTAGGGTACCTCCTGTACACGTAAAGTGGGGATGTTTTTTTTTTTTCTCGCGTACCCCTTAGTGTGGGGTATCATTAAATAGATCTTTAAAAAATATTGACAGTTTCCATAAACAATTTTTTGATAAAAAAATTCGTTTGTGAAATATTAAGCTTTAAAGTGCTAAATTTTGCTCGACTCGAGTGTCCCCCCCCTCTACCAGCTAAACGGTTATGTTTGGGGGTGTGAAAAAATTCACAATAGTAGTATATATAACGAAGTTTAAAAGAAAATTATCATGACTAAGTAGGCTTTACAACTTTACGTGTAATAGTCGACCAACTTATAAAATGTACTTGGATAACATATTTTCTTAAACAAAATGTATCGGAGAACATCTTCTTCAACTGCAAATGTAAGTTTGTCAACTTTATGTTTACAGCTTTAATAGGTATGTTTTTTAGGGATAGGTAGGTTTTTATCGTCAACTATTTTTAACTAACTTCAAAAAAGGAGGAGGTTCTAAATTCATCGTAATCTTTTTTTTTATGTATTTTCCCCGATTTCTCAGACTCCTGGACCGATTTTGAAAATTCTTCTTTTTAAAATTAAATTCAGCGAATCAGTTTAGTTAGTTCGCATAAGTATTTTGATGGGCAACTACGGAACCCTACACTGTGCGTGGCCCGACACGCACTTGGCCGGTTTTTTTTTTAATGCAACCTGATGTAATGATAATGACACTAGCGCTTCGGCAAAAGAACTTCAGTCGTGGCGCGGACTCATATGGTAAGCGTCCACAGGTCCGCATCACACGTATCGGACGTATCGTACGTAACGGATTTTAGTTTGCCTTGTATGAAAACTCATACAACTGCGTCCACTGATCCGCATCGTACGGACGGCTCATCGGTAATGCCTACATGCCATGCGTACCGATGACGTCATACGGAATGCCGATCAGTGGACGCGATGAAGGTGGCATCGGCAATCCGATTGCTGATACTCGCGTCGGCAATCCGATCGATGCCGATACAGCAATCCGTTTGATGCGATGCGTCCGATACGTACGATGCCGACCTGTGGACGCTTACCTTTATACCAGTAGGACGGCATTGTTGGCGCTGTGACTGAGTGAGGAGCTGCTACGCTACCTGTCGCGCGTTCGATTACCGTTATGGAACAAAATATTTGTTTGGCTTAGAGGTAGTTGTCCGGCTGTTTGAGTATGTGAGTTTAAATATTTGTATAACGCACCCATGATACATAGGACATTCATAGAGGTACTTACAAGCTAAAAAAAAGTATAGAATTTGCATACGGATAAAGACCGATAATTAAGGCCCACTAAACGATGCAAGAAAATGCATGCGAATTAAGTGCAAGTTTGACTATTAACGAATGATTAATTCAGTTCATCATCTCTAGCCTTTTCTCAACTATATTGGGGTCGGCTTCCAGTCGAACCAGATGAACCAGATGCAGCTGAATATCAGTATTTTACATGGAGCGACTGCCTATCGGACCACCAGAACCCAGTAACTGGGTAATACGATACCAAACTCAAACTCAAATTCTTTATTGCATTCATGTGTACATGGTTTTACAGAAATGTATAAGTTTCAACATTAAACCCGGTCTTACCCCATGGTAAGACTGGTTGTCAGACTTTAGAGCTTCTGATTAACAGTAACGACTATCAAAGATCTACAAATGATATCCGGGACGTGCCATCCGACTTTACGTTACGTGCTTTCCGAGCCACGGAGGAAACTCGCTATGACAGAATCATGGACACCCATCCACAGACCAACCTCGGCAAAGAATGTTCAGCTGAGCAAACAAATACCGCAATGCACAACTTGCATGCAACACATACGCAATTTGTTGCATCGCTCGTCTAAATGAGGCTTTGCTTGCAGTAAGGCCTGATTTTTTACCCGACTGCGCCAGGAGGGTTATTTAAACCACTACTTAACATGCGATTGACGGTACCAATTAAATCCTGCAAATGACCATCATTGAAACTGAATTTATTAGAATAATTATATTTTGCATAACATTTAATTAATGAAAAATGTTAATTATTAAAAAATCGTTGTTTTGCATCGATTCTTGTGCTAATTGGACAGGGATCGAACTTGTGTGTCAGTGTCATGTCAGGCTATTGTTTTTTTTTTAATTAAGAGTGATGAGACTGTCTATGAATTCATTAAAATTCTGAATCTTTAATTTTCATTGATAAAACGAAGCCTCGAATGATCTGACAGAATGTCGAAGTAAGAGCCTAATGGTAGCCATACACCATCCTGCCTATCGAACGATCGATTTGACGCTTGCAATCGTTTCAAATTGGCAGTTCGTCCATATACACCATACACCATACTGCCTATCGTACGATCGATTTGACACAACGTCAAATCTGCAGCAGCGATGCCAACTTAGCAACTGTATAGCTAGATCTAGCTATTGTTCGGTGACCGATAGCTACAAATTTATAAAATTGTAGCTGTCGTCACCGAATAATAGCCAAATGCATCACTGCTGCCGATTTGACGTTGTGTCAAATCGATTTGATGACTTATCAAATTGGCATATCATGCCATCAAATTGGCATTTTTAAACAATTGCAATTTGAAACAATTGCAAGCGTCAAATCGATCGTCGATAGGCAGGATGGTGTATGGCTACTATATAATGCACACCACGTTTTTCAGACGCGCCGGTGCAGCGCGTTTGACGCGATACAGACGCAATACGCACGCAAGTCAGACGCAGCCTAAAACAAACGACAACAAACTGCTCTGATAAAAACGCATCGTCGACACGCGTTTCTAAAACTCGCTGCACCGGCGCGTTTAAAAAACGTGGTGTGCATAGGATCTAAGATGGAACAACGAAACCCGTAGTTTCAGGCGTTTCATATATCCTTTATCACTAACGGAAAAAGATTAGTTAGTGGTACCTGTTGGGCCAACTCCCGATGTGTTGTCAAAACTTTGAATTTAGAAATAGGTAAGGTAGTAGGGTTCACACAAAAGTTTCGAGTTTCTTTTCGTATTTTCGTTGACCGACTGAGAGAGTAGATCTCTTGATCCGTACGGACGTTTTTCTATCCTCTTTTTAGGTTTCCGTAACTCCGGGCTATGTTTTCATCCAATAGGCTCCATCACTCGACTCGACTCTTGATCACACGATCTTTTCAGTGAGTCGTTCACACGAGCGACTCACTGAAATGACACGCGGCTACCCTGACCGTGATTTGCATCAATGTCATTTTTCATTCCAAAACAACAACAACAACAACATTGTTGCATTATAATATAGTATTGTTGCTGCATGGGAATAAAGAAAAGGTTCGTCAGGTTACATGCGTTGTGATCTTGTGACATATTTAACAATATAGAGCAATTCATTTACGCTTGACAAGGGTGGATCCTTATCTACAAAGGTCAGGGCTATATTTTATGTGAATCCATTCCTTCATGTTCTAAAGCCCTATTCCCCTTTAGCTAATCTGTATAATCTTCAAACGATTGAAAGATGGCAGAACCAGGGGCTTCTTTAACATATTGAAGGCCTTATCTTACCTATATTGTAACAACTAGCTGATCTCGCGAACTTCGTACCGCCACAGAATCGATACTACTACCACATACTACTAACTATTACTACATACCTACTACCATTTTTACAAAAAATGTGATAAATGAAGAACCGCTCGACCGATTTTGTGCAAACTTCAAATAAATCATCTACTAAATAGTCCGAACAAAACCTAAACATTTGGTTTGGATAGGTGAGCCCGTTCTTGAGTTAGGTATAAAATTACATCGAAAAGTGGCATTGATTTTTTTATAATTACTAGCGGCCCGTCCCGGCTTCGCACGGGTGGACAATATGATGATTTTCGTCCTTTATAACCTGGGGGGGTATTACAACCTTTTTAATTCCTTGCAGTTTTCGGGCAGTTGAATTTATTTCGTACTAGCTTCTGCCAGCGACTTCGTACGCGGATCCTGTTGCTTATGCCAGCGACAATGGGGTCGTCAAAATCGAAGATCTGAAACGTCTGATTTCGAATTCTTAGAGCCTGGGGACGTGAAAACAACGGGACGCGCATGCCGATTCCAGACGTTCCAGATCCTTAATTTTTGTAAGTCATCAGGAAATGCCCATCAAACTAAACAACTCTTGCTAAGATATTATTCATATTTATGTTATAGTGTAGCTGGGCTCTTGTAATTCCACATCAGTTGTTCCAGATCTCAATTTTCATACGTCAACAGAGAATGCTCATTAGGCTGAACAACTCTTGCTAAGACGTCATTCCTATATATGTTATAGTGTAGCTGGGCTCTTGGAGTTCTACATCAGGTGTTCCAGATCTTCAGTTTTTATACGACAACAGGGAGTGCTCATCAGGCTGAACAACTCTTGCTAAGACGTTATTACTGTATATGTAATAGTGTAGCTGGGCTCTTGGAGTTCCACATCAGGTGTTCCAGATCTTCCGTTTTTATACGACAACAGGGAGTGCTCATCAGGCTGAACAACTCTTGCTAAGACGTTATTACTGTATATGTAATAGTGTAGCTGGGCTCTTGGAGTTCCACATCAGGTGTTCCAGATCTTCAGTTTTTATACGACAACAGGGAGTGCTCATCAGGCTGAACATCTCTTGCTAAGACGTCATTATTGTATATGTAATAGTTTAGCTGGGCTCTTGGAGTTCCACATCAGGTGTTCCATATCTTCAAATATATTTTCTCAGCAGAAAGTGCTCATCACGTGGAACATTTTTTGCTGTTGCGCTATTTATGTATCTCTTATAGTTTAGCTGATCTATTGCAGTTCTGCATCAGGTGTTCAAGTTTCCAAGATAAATTTTTGCCTATATTATGTTGCCCAGACTTAATAGCTATACATAAAAAAAAAACAATCAAATCCGTCCAGTAGTTCCGAAGATTAGCGTGGATGGAGTAACTTCTCCCGTTTTCCTAACATTTCCCTTCACTGCTCTGCTCCTATTGATTGTAGCGTGATGAAAAGTATTCTATAACCTGCCCAGGAGTATGAAAAATAATTGTACCAATTTTCGTCAAAATCCGTCGAGTAGTTTTTGTTTCTATAACGGTTATACAGACAGACAGACAGACAGACAGACAATAATTTTTTTAATTGCATTTTTGGCATCAGTATCGATCCCTAATCACCCCCTGATAGTTATTTTGGAAATATATTTCATGTACAGAATTGATCTCTCTACAGATTTATTATAAGTATAGATAGATAGATTATGACGTACGTAATGGGGATGGCAACTCAAAGCTAATCGTAGATGGCGCTGCGATAGTTGGTCCCTACGTCAGATTACTGTCTACCTTGTACAAAAAACAAACAAGATTTATTGTTATAAAAATTGAGTATAAATACAAAACAAATATGGAAAATTATTCGTCAATGCAAGTACTTATACCAACAGAGGAACTAAGACGCCGCGGTGCATCTACAAGAGGAAAAAAAGTGATTTAATTGAGTGGTTATACATTTGATTTTACCGTATTAAATCCACAATTACTTGTATTTGAGGTTTAAATTTTTGAGTTTAGGTACGTTTTACCTGTCTTCTCCTCTACCAAGCATATTATGCCCCTTCTGACTTTCTATTTTGATAAAATATCATAATGTTTTAATTCAGTAATTTTACCCATTTTTTTCTATTTAGATTAGAGAAATATCACAATATATTTAATTTCTTAATACCACAACTATCACAAAACTCGTTCCAGGTGATAATTCTTTCACCAAATGAACCATTTCATGATTTATAGAGCGATGCAATACTGGTACTTAACCTCCAATAGAAAAGTAGATATTATTTTGAAAGGTGTATTCGATTGTTTAGTTATGGTATAATCATAGAATTTCACTAATTAACTCAACTAACGGCCTCTCCCGGCTTCGCAAGGGTGGATATTTGTTTATTGTATAGCTTTTCCTTAGTGATAATACAATTTTTGTTCTCACAGCAGTCACAGCAGCTACCCATTATTTCTTGATAGTGTGAATTGTCGGAAATTTGAATGTTCCATCATTTTTACAGCTTATTCCACAACATCTAGTCATTATACATTAATTAATAGCTTTTTTTCCGAAAATTCCTTTGATTTGACAGTTCTTTTGGGACCATCTTGTCACTTGTCACTTTGACACTTGCCTTCCCCATTCTGCAAGGAATCATCCTGGATTACTTGTCTCTGGATGATTACGACGGGCTAGCGAAATCGTTCAAAAATCGAATCGACAATTTACCGATGATTACCGGTTTTATAAATTGTGTGTAAAAAAAATCTTTTTCATTGTAAATTTAGGAGATATTTGAGTTAAACTGTATTTTAATAACAATTTAAATATTTACAATCAAATTGAGCAACATTTACTGTCATTTTATGCAAAAACTTAATACCAAATAAAACTCTCACAAAGGGGTTTGTTTCTGAACGATCGTATTGCGATACTTTTTAAGTCTGTGGCGGGTTTGTTTACCAAAACAAACAAGATTATCGTATTTTATTTATTTATAATGCCACTATGTAGTGCTTTTTACTGCATTAATAAAGAAGCACACCGTTTTCCTACCGCAGAGAAAGTAAGGAAACAAAATGGACTAAGTCATGAGCGGAAAATTTTGAAAAATGGTGCTGTTCCAACACAACAATGTTCTAATTTTTAAAGCAAGAGCTAGAAATGTTTCAACAAGTGAAGGAATGATAAAACCTAGGACGTTTATTCAAACCGAAAGACAGTGTACCTAGTTCTCTTGAAATTGGCTGCGAAATTGTCGTAGGTACCAGAAGCAATCGAGGAAGTGAAATTAAAAATGTCTGCTGATACATTAAAGACTGCCCAATGTACCCAAATAAATATTGAACACAAGTTTTGGCTCCATTGGACTGTACCATTTCTGGAATGATGCTGCGCGAGGCTATTAATTTTAAGTGTTTGAGTTGATCATACATTTTGTTTGGTTTATTCAACCCTACGTCCATTGCTACGAAAGATTATTTATTTTGTCACCATGTCTCAAATCTAAGCTCTGTATATCTTTTTTCTTACACTGATGGAACTACGACAAATAAAACAATTTTTTCAGGAGTAACATGTTTTTTATTTAGAACAAAATATTACTATATGAGTAAATGTTTACGTATATGAATCTATATAATGCTTAGCGTTCAGTAAATGAGTGTATATTATGTGTCGTAAAAGGTAAAAACTTTGTCGTCTTTTTATGTAAAGCTCGTCAGCTGAGATTATATCGTGTATGCACTCTCCAGATAGGTATTCTGTAGTGCCTCCATTATTAATACCAAAGTTTAATTTAGTTCATTTCAATTAACTGTTTAAAGACAAATTAAAAGAAACAAGTCAGTAAAAGTAACTAAAAAGTGGCGTAAACTGATTTTGGAGATGCCAATTTTGACAGTTAATCCGGCCTTGAAATGTCATTAAGTAGCTTGTAATACGAAATTTCCAGGCACAAGCACAGGCAGAAGTCGGTATGAGGTCACGTGACCGTTTTACTGGCCGTCATTGTGTGATCGTAATACGACTAAGCAAGGCAGTTCACTTTAAGGCGTAAACTGACAGGAATTAAGAGCTTGTAATACGCCCCCTGGAAATGTATTACAAGCTCTTTGGTATTAATAGTGGAGGCACTACAGAATATCTGGAGAGTAGACGTAGGGTTGAATAAACCAAACAAAATGTATGATCAACTCAAACACTTAAAATTAATAGCCTCGCGCAGCATCATTCCAGAAATGGTACAGTCCAATGGAGCCAAAACTTGTGTTCAATATTTATTTGGGTACATTGGGCAGTCTTTAATGTATCAGCAGACATTTTTAATTTCACTTCCTCGATTGCTTCTGGTACCTACGACAATTTCGCAGCCAATTTCAAGAGAACTAGGTACACTGTCTTTCGGTTTGAATAAACGTCCTAGGTTTTATCATTCCTTCACTTGTTGAAACATTTCTAGCTCTTGCTTTAAAAATTAGAACATTGTTGTGTTGGAACAGCTCCATTTTTCAAAATTTTCCGCTCATGACTTAGTCCATTTTGTTTCCTTACTTTCTCTGCGGTAGGAAAACGGTGTGCTTCTTTATTAATGCAGTAAAAAGCACTACATAGTGGCATTATAAATAAATAAAATACGATAATCTTGTTTGTTTTGGTAAACAAACCCGCCACAGACTAAAAAAGTATCGCAATACGATCGTTCAGAAACAAACCCCTTTGTGAGAGTTTTATTTGGTATTAAGTTCATAAAATGACAGTAAATGTTGCTCAATTTGATTGTAAATATTTAAATTGTTATTAAAATACAGTTTAACTCAAATATCTCCTAAATTTACAATGAAAAAGATTTTTTTCACACACAATTTATAAAACCGGTAATCATCGGTAAATTGTAGATTCGATTTTTGAACGAATTCGCTAGCCCGTCATAATCATCCAGAGACAAGTAATCCAGGATGATTCCTTGCAGAATTACGTCACACATAAAGAAAATGCTGGTTCAGTCCCTTATCTTCCCCATAATTGACTATGGTGATATGTGTTACTATGACCTGAATGCAGATCTCCTCAATAAACTTGACCGTCTTCTGAATAACTGCATTCGATTCGTGTTTAATCTTCGTAAGTATGATCATGTGTCTGAATATCGATCTACTTTAAAATGGCTACCCATTCGTCAGCGCAGAGCGTTGAGGGCGCTGACAACCTTATTTTCTCTTCTAAATAATCCTACTTCTCCTTCATATCTATCTTCTAGTTTTCAATATTTATGCTCTGCGCACACTAAAATTCTTCGTTCCTCCAACAATCGTCTTCTACGATGTCCCTCTCATCGTTCTGGTTTTCTAAAATCATCTTTCCTTGTCCAAGCGGTCTTCCTTTGGAACGAGCTCCCTCAGAACATCAGGACGGTCACCAGTCGGTTCACTTTTAAGTTAAAAGTTCGTGAGCATGTGCACAAGATGTTGGCAGACTCGGCACAAAATTAATTTGTTATTGGCAATCCCCATCTTTATGTATTCATATTATAATTTCTATTTTACACTTTATATTTGTATATATCTTGCTTGTATGTATGTATTTGTGTATTTATCATTATTACCTAAATATCTTTTTCATTTTGCGTATTGTTGCACCTTCTATGTTTCTTTCTCTGCATCACCTGAAGGTAGACTGGGAGAGAATGCCCATGGCATTAAGTCCGCCTCTGTACTGTTTTTTTACATGTGCATAAAGTTAAATAAATAAATAAATAAATTACGTACGTCATAATACGAAATAGAACAAGCCTGCTTAAGGCCTTAAAGTCAACTGCCCGAAAACTGCAAGGAATAAAGAAGGTTGTAATACCCCCCTGGTCCTGATGGTTACAAACACAACGACAACAAGAATTATCCGAATCGGTCCAGCCGTTTGCAAGTTATGGGCTTAGCAACACATTTAGCGATCCGTTTTTATATTATAGACGAAGAAAATAGATAGAAGATCAGTTGAATGGTGCCTTAAAAGCCTCACAAAAAGGAGAAGTTCTATTCTTCCTGCAGTAACAAACGCCTTAAAAAGCAGTGTGTTTACATTATTATTTTTGTGTAACAACGCAAATCCAATGCAGAAACTGTTACTTCGTGTATACAAAGTCTAATAGAACTTTCATGCACTTTATGCATATCCCCTTATTTTGCGGCCGTGTTCCAAGTTTTGCAATATCATCCAACGTTGCTTATCTTCCTGCATTTATCATAGACTAGCTGACCCGGCAAACGTTGTTTTGCCATATAAATTATTTCTAGTTTCCCTTATTTCCTCACCGTTTAGACCAACCCTGGACTACGACAAACATTTTAAAACCAAAATCAGCTTAATCGGCCCAGCCGTTCTCGAGTTTTAATCAGACTAACGAACAACAATTCATTTTTATTTATATAGATTTGGATGCAGAATGTTCAATGTAGAACTTCGTTTATTTATTGGTCGTATAAACCCAAATCTTCTTCGGATGGTGTTCGTTTTCCTTTCAGATATTGATGTGGAAATAAACTTTTGTTCTAATGTGAATCTTGCTTATTCCGGTTGGAAATTCGAAATTTTATTTTTAAAATTTCAAGACTCGGATGGCTTATTATAGAAACAAGGGTATTATTTATGTTTTACAGCGTATCTTTGAAATGTTTGTCATATTTAAGCGTGACATATAAACCACGAAGCTATAAATATTATTTATTTCTATCTACGAGTATTATACAATCTTTTCAAACTACGAAGAGTAAGTAATACCTCCGTCAATTCATAATTTGATTTCACTTAAGTAATACGAAGCTCTTTTAGGCTCCAGCAATCTTCTATATTTCATCAAAGAAAATATCTCCTTTACCCAGAAATTTCTTCATACATTTACATGAAAACCATTACCTACTTAGTACACAACTAAGTGGATCCTTTCATTCATAAAAGGTTCTTCCAATTCATATCACCCGCGTCGAATCCAGCGGGGCCCGCTGGATTCGACTTATGACATAAAATTTTCGCCAATGCGGTGTAATATAAATCCTTTCTGTTCCAGTGGTCGCAAACGCGGCTGCTCAGCGAGAGGATGAGGTTCGATTCCCAGGAGGGGTATTACAACCTTTTTTAATTCCTTGCAGTTTTCAGGCAGTTGAATTTACGGCCTTAAGCAGGCTTGTTCTATTTCGAATTATGACGTACGTAATTCTGCAAGGAATCATCCTGCCTGGATTACTTGTCTCTGGATGATTACGACGGGCTAGCGAATTCGTTCAAAAATTAAGTCGACAATTTACCGATGATTACCGGTTTTGTAAATTGTGTGTGAAAAAAATCTTTTACATTGTAAATTTAGGAGATATTTGAGTCAAACTGTATTTTAATAACAATTTAAATATTTACAATCAAATTGAGCAACATTTACTGTCATTTTATGCAAAAACTTAATGCCAAATAAAACTCTCACAAAGGGGTTTGTTTCTGAACGATCGAATTGCGATACTTTTTTAGTCTGTGACGGTTTTGTTTACCAAAACAAACAAGATTATCGTATTTTATTTATATGTAATGCCACTATGTAGTGCTTTTTACTGAATTAATAAAGGAGCACACCGTTTTCCTACCGCAGAGAAAGTAAGGAAACAAAATGGACTACGTCATGAGCGGAAAATTTTGAAAAATGGTGTTGTCCAACAGTCCAACACAACAATGTTCTAATTTTTAACTCAAGAGCTAGAAATGTTTCAACAAGTGAAGGAATGATAAAACCTAGGACGTTTATTCAAACCGAAAGACAGTGTACCTAGTTCTCTTGAAATTGGCTCATTGGCTGCGAAAATGTGGTACCAGAAGCAATCGAGGAAGTGAAATTAAAAATGTCTGCTGATACATTATAGACTGCCCAATGTACCCAAATAAATATTGAACACAAGTTATGGCTCCATTGGACTGTACCATTTCTGGAATGATGCTGCGCGAGGCAATTAATTTTAAGTGTTTGAGTTGATCATACGTTTTGTTTGGTTTATTCAACCCTAAGTCCATTGGTTCGAAAGATTACTAATTTCAGTTACCATGTCTTAAATCTAAGCTCTTGATAATTTTTTTCTTATACTGTTGGAACTACGACAGAATAAAACATTTTTTTCAGGAGAAACATGTCTTTTATTTAGAACATTATATTATGTATGACTTTGACTATTATGATGACTAAATGTTTACGTATATTAATGTATTTATTGCTTATCGTTCAGTAAATGAGTGTAGGTGTAGATGAATATGTGTCGTAAAAGGTAAAAACTTTGTCGTCTTTATAAAGCTGTGACATTTTATCGTGTATCCGCTCTCCAGATATTCGGTAGTGCCTCCATTAAGGTACAATTCCGAGACGGGCCGCAGACCGCAAACTGCAGCAGCAAACTGCAAGCGACAGCACTTGTTTCTATGAACATCTATGAAATTGATTCCAAGCGCGGCAACACTGCTGCCTGCAGACGCAACGCGCAGCGTGCGGCCGCGGCGCGCAGCGACCGCAGACTGCAGCGCAAGTCGTGTCGCGAACCGCAGAGACTTCACACGTATAATGTCGACTTTTTCGGATGACGATGAAGAAAAACTTATTAACATTGTAGCTGGTCATCCAGTTCTTAATAGAATAACTTCCTTCTTTGGTTC
Organism: Agrotis clavis; assembly: GCA_954870645.1. Lineage (NCBI taxonomy): Eukaryota > Metazoa > Arthropoda > Insecta > Lepidoptera > Noctuidae > Agrotis > Agrotis clavis. The sequence continues at coordinate 4,064,150 of OX940943.1, forward strand.
GACTTAAAAAAAAAAGATTAGGTGCTTTTCTTTTTCTTTTGGCATATAATAACAACAAGTTATCATCATCTTCCTCTTCTAGTAAAAGACACATTAGTACACTATCGGTAGCGTTATCTAACATTCTGTCTCGCATGAAGCTATTGGAACAACTGAGGCACGGTTCTGTGCATTGTGCAGCCACGGCATGCAGCCGCAGTTGGAATAGCGACCGCAGGCAGCATTGCGGTAACCGCAGCCGGTAGCCACAGTGTCGCCTGCGGTTGCAGTCTGCGGCCCGTCTCGGAAATGCACCTTTATTAATACCTACCAAAGTTTAATTTAGGTAGTTTAAACTGTTTAAAGACAAATAATTAAAAGAAACAAGTCAGTAAAAGTTACTAAAAAGTGGCGTAAACTGAATGATTTTGGAGATGCCAATTTTGACAGTTAATCCGGCCTTGAAATGTCAAATATGTAGCTTGTAATAAGAAATTTCCAGGCACAAGCACAGGCAGAAGTCAGTATGAGGTCACGTGACCGTTTACTGACCGTCAATGTGTGATCGTAATACGATTAAGCAAGGCAGTTCACTTTAAGGCGTAAACTGACAGGAATTAAGAGCTTGTAATACGCCCCCAGGTCGGGCAAAGTATTACTTATTGGATTTTCATCAGTAATTCCTAAGTAGCAGTCATTGATTCTGTTTGTCACTACCGGCCCTTCAAGACCTTGCCCCTATTAGCGGTAGCTTAGCGCAGGGCAGCGAGCAGTAATAACTATTATAAAATGTATAGAAATGTTTGAAGCACGCCCTGCTCGTAGCTACAATGCTCGCTGTTTTCTCCGAGCTGATCGTAAAGCGGGGCGCGGTACTAGAAGCCGCGAGAAATAAAAGAATAAAAGCACACACGAGTGTGCGACGCTGCGTCAGCAAATGCCGCCAACTGCTTCGCCTGCTTACGCCGCGCCACGGAACGGGATGTATTACATTAGACTTAAATATTATAATCGCCGAAACGTGTATGTTCTATTACAAATACAAATACAAATAGTTTATTGGAACAAAAATAACATGTTACAATTTATGTGTACGTTAATACCGCGTTAGTTTAGTAACTGAGTTGCAGTTATTAGCGCCCACCCCCTGGAGCGAATTAAACAGGTGTTCCATAGACAAGTAAAAAAAAATTAATTAATTAAATTAAGTAAAAAATTAAAAAGTTAAAAATTAAATAAATATTAAATTGAAAATTAAATTAAATTTAAATTAAATACTAATAATTCTAAAACAAAATTTTAGTTATTTATACAATGGAGAAACTAGAAACAAAATTCAAAATTGTGTATTAGGTAAAGCTCTGCCTGACTCTCCGGGGATTTTAAGTTATTAATAAAAAAAACTATTAATACATTAAATTTCTAAAGGATTGGATCGAAGTTTTTTATCATGCATCAGCCCCCAAAAGATTTAAATAAAACAGCAGTAGTACGAAATGGAAATGGTTGCCAAAATGTTTGTAGGAATTTTTGCGACAAAGCGTTGTCGAATGAATCCTGGATATGTGTTGTCAAGATAGCATCGGCTATTTTAATAAACAATAGAAATTATACTGGATTCCAGTTTATGAAGCTGTGCGCTTAGAATCGAATTCTAAGGAATTTGCTCATTTTTGTATGAGAATTGGTCCAAATGCTGCCCAGGAATTATCGATATATTCCCTTTATGTCGAGTCCCGTTACGTCGAGTCTGGAAGTCTATTGTTCTCCAAAGTATTGATATTTTACGCTTTCTATTACCTTTATGTCGAGTTTGGTGAACAAGTACAGTCAGGAATGTAAATTAAAAGCCAATGGCATAAAAACATAATAATACACACATCAAAAGTGTCTAGGGATCAACATATATTTTTGCAATAACTTTTCTCCTGATTGATATTAATTAAAATGTTCTTTAAGGATTCATCAAATAAAGTGTTATCGTTTGTCACAGTAGGTAACGATAAACCAAGTCACCTTTGCATTCATAAAGAAATTTGCCATTTTCCTAATAAAGGGATTTTTGACATTTGAACCACTAACATTAAAGTTCGAAAAAAAGACTGAAATAACAGTTTTCTTTAAAATTTTATTGGGTAACTTAAACAATTAATAATCCGTGTTTCTACCGCGAACACTAACAACACAAGAACATCGGTTTGGCATACTCAAAATGAGTTCATCCAAATCACGCTGTGGAATGGCCGCCCATGTTCGTTGCAACAACAAAAAAAGGTCTTCTTGCGACTGGATACCCTCCATATTCGGCAGAGCTCTTCTCTGTAGCATATCCCATGCATGCTCAATCGGGTTTAAGTCTGGCGACTGAGCAGGCCAGGGCAGGACATTGATGTTAGCTGCGGCGAGAGTCTGTCTTACAACGCTTGCGGTGTGCGGTCGTGCATTATCATGCATTAACTGAAATAAGGGACCGATTTGCACTTGTAGAGGAACGATGACGTCTGATACAATCGTCTCAGCATAAATTTGAGCGTTGAGGTTGCCTCTGATCCAAATCAACTCAGTTCTTCCGCCGATCCAAATACCCGCCCGTACCATGATGGTTCCACCACTATAAGGATGGACTTCCTGGCAGGATTTTAATCGCTGTTGGCGTCCAGGGGTTCTCCAGTGTCGTATACGTCTTGTATCCGGTCTCATACCAAAACGAGACTCATCAGAAAAGCACACGAAACGCCATTGTTCTTCTGCCCAATTTCTGTGTTCAAGAGCCCATTGATATCGAATCCTACGATTGTGCATTGCTATAGGTGGTACCCGTAGCGGTCTTCGGGAATGAAGGTTCACTTCATGCAAGCGGTTTCTGACTGTTTGGTCGCTAATTAAGTTCCCTGAAGAGTGATGAAGCCTCACGGCTAACATCATGGCGGTTATTGTTGGAGCTCTTCGAGTTAAGATTTGAATGTATCGGTCTTGTCTCCGTGTGGTGCAGCGATACCGTCCTCCATGGCGCTCAGCCACGGTACCAGTGCTTCGGTAACGTGTCCAAAGTCGACTGATAACACTCTGACTTGTATTTAGAGCTAAAGCCACAGTACGTTGCCGGGAACCAGCTTCTATCATTCCCACGGCTCTGAGCATTTCTTCCCTGCTTAAATGACGTCGCCGCTCCATAATAACGTTGGTTTTAATCAGTAGTAGGGAAACAGTAGCACTAATAATGTCTTCAATGCGTTGTATGTTTTTATAGGGTAAATATTGACAGCTGATTTTCATCTTTTACTCGAATTTGATTTACAGTTCCTGATTCAAATTATGAAATGCACCAAAAAGGATCCATATAAATTTATAAAATCATAAATTTATTACAAAGCCACATCTCAATCTCAAGAAATCCGCATAAAAATGCTTGATCCCTAGACACTTTTGATGTGTGTATTAATACAAGTATAGGTGAAGATTACCTAAAAAAGGAAGCTCAACGGAGCCCCGCTCCGCGGGGCTCCTATTTCTGCGTGCATGGTTTAAAGTAACCTAACACGAAGGGGATGGCGGGGTCTTTCAGACCCCGCCATCCCCTTCGAACCTAACCTGTCCGTGTCGGGGTGCCCACAAGTCCCGAGCTCGCTTCGCTCGCTCTTGGATTGGATCCCAAGTTCTCCTAATAACAATTCCAATCATTAATAATTCTAAATTATGTGCATGTATTCATTTCACTGGACGTGACTGCACCTCTAAAATATGATATAACTAAACTCGACATAAAGGTAATAGAAGCGTGGTAAATAAACTCGGCGTAAAGGGAATAGAAACGGGACAGAAAACTAAACTCGACATAGGGGTAATAGAAGCGAGACAAGGTTTTCGGCTCGACGTAACGGGACTCGACATAAAGGGAATCAACCGAATTATCAATAATCTCAACAATAAATCAGGAATCCCAGGGTAGATAAGGTGTGTGGTTTCTGTGTGTAGTTTATTGTAACTTTAAAATATTTTCTATTACGTCGTATTATGGCCAAACAGTTAAAGAAATTCGCTTTTTTTAATTTTTGGGTTATTGAACACTTGGCCAATTCTATTTTTCATTTTTACCAACATGTTTTTCCTTCGAATAAACCGCGCCCCTTTTGTTTCAGTCTCAGGTCAAAGTTGTCCGGTAGCTCGATAGATGGCATTGTCGTCGAATTAGATCTCGCTATGGTTTCGTTACCGCGCGATACATTTAAGTTTCCGAGTCACCAACGCTAGTTGGACTTCTGCACCACGCTAAGTGGGTGTTTGGATTATGAGATGCTTCTTGTCTTGTATTTTTGTAAAGATCGGACGTGTTTAGAGTTCGATCTTGTATTATTATAAACGTCAATTCTTAAAATTCCGAGACTCGGAATTTTAAGAATTTTTGAAATTCTTAAAATTCCGATTAATTTGAAAACTTTATGGTCGGAAACTCGGATTCCGAGTTTCCGACCATAAAGTTCTAAATAGGGATGTCGATTCTTTCCGAAAAAGATTGATTTTTAAATCGATTCGAATCGGAACCTAATGAATCGATCCACAAAAAAATTGAGGCCAAAAAGATCGATCTCTGAAAAATCGATCTTTTTTCAAGTTTTTGTTTCATGAAAATCTATTTTATTAATAACTAGCTGTGCCCGCGACTTCGTTCGCGTAGATGTCGGAACTTAACAATGTATTTTTTAGTGCGAAGCGCTGTGCGAGAGACCGATACAAATCATTTTCTTTATGCTTTTTTTTAGCGTCATAAAATCGTCAAATTAGTCTTCTCACCCAGGGCTGGGCAAGAGGGAATGTCAGACTTGTATTGAGTAAAATCCACGGCGTCCTTCAATAGCTCTTTACGTTCCGGGGTCACGGTAGCTCGTAAGTCCTACGACCCCGGCTGGCTTTGGCCCTCTAAGGGGTTTGAAAGAGAGGTCTTACCGCCGCGATTGAGGCGTGCCCGAACCTCGGTTTCGATAGTCGCTCCCTCCATACCGCCCCCTTTTTTTTATCGTGGCAAAATCATCAAATGAGTCCTCCCGCCCAGGGCGGGACAGGATCCAAGTAACACATCAAAGCATTATAACGGCAGTCTTACAGCATTTCTGTAGCGTTTAAGCATTTTGAAGGTAGCCCTATATTAGCCCTACAAACGTTTATACGGCTGATATAACTCTTATTTGGGCACAAATTATACGGCTTTAGATCCTAAATGGGTTCACATAGTTGTTTAATGGCATTATAAGCGCATTATATAAGCATTATTGTGGTCAAGGAGTTGCCAATCGCATTATAGAAGCATTATTACGGTCAAGGAAGATGCCAATCGCATTTTAAAAGCATTATTAGGGTCACTGAAGATGCCAATCGCATTGTAAAAGCATTATACTATCATTATTTTTGATAGTGAAGATGTTAATAGCATTACAAATGCATTAGAGGAGCATAAAAGTGAAGTAAAAGTATGATTGTAGCCATTTAAGTGTTCACAGTTAGTAAACCCCTCATCATTGCAAAAACATCTCTAATGCCATGATATAAATTTTATAATACAATTATCGTTGAACTTAACTACTTTGCTTTTTTATTATGGACGAACATGGACAAACTAGAGTAACTGATGCCACCATATTTGTTTACATTAAATCAAAATTTATATAAGTTTTAGACTCTGAAGTTACTTTCTGCCTTCAAATATTACTGCGCAGTGTGATTTACTGTTAATAATATGTATATAATTTTTAATGATATTTTTCACGCGCCTTCGATATTTTGTGATTTGGATAAAAAATGTTGTATTAAGATATGTGTGAAATAACCAAAACAATAAGGTATTTCTAATATAGAACAAATTTTGAATAATTAACATAATAGTATAGTTTGGGCAGTGTTCATTTATGTTGTATTACTATTATAAAGGGTTATTTCTTTAATAAATAGGTCCGAATGATAATATTTTTAGGTTAGAAAATATTTCCAAAATGGTGTCGGTCTATAGCAGCCATAATATGAATGTTTCTACAGCTTTACGCGTTACAATAACTCACGTGACAGCTGCTAGCCATACAAAAGAACTCAGTTGACCTTTAAAAATGCAGGCATTACATTGATTCAGGTTGACACCTTTCATTGGCCCTAGGCTTTTACTTAGCATTTAAAATGCCATTATAGACCCTAAGGCACTTTAAATACCCAAAAGCTGTATAACTGATTTAAGTAGCATTATAATGGTTCACGTTGCTGTAATAAAAAAGCATACGGCCTTTATTTACTTCAGGAAATGCCATTGTAGACCCTAAGGCACTAAAAACAGCCAAAAGCTGTATAGTAGATTTGACCGGCATTATAATGGTTCATGTTAATGCTATTAAACAGCATTAGGCATTAATTTACTTCTTAAAATGCTATTGTACATCTAAAAGCACTAACAACAGCTGAAAGCTGTACAGCTTCGCTGTAGCTTGCTGCACTAAAACTCCAGGTTTTATAACAGGATTCTGATATGCCGTTATACAATCATTATACAGAGTAAAGCATTATAATAATTTAAAAATGCCAATATAAAGCGTCAAGACTCTCGGTGAACTTATATACGAGTCTATATGGAGCTTAAGCTCTACATAAGTTCAATATTCGTTTGTTATAATGCTGTTTGTGTTACTTGATAGGGACTGTCAGACTTGTACTGACTAAAATCCACGGTGTTCCTTCAATAGCCCTTTATGTACCAGGGTCACGGTTATCGAGTGAGACAGTCCCGCGACCCCGGCAGGCTCTGGCCCTCTTAGGGGGGCCCCGTCAGATTGCTGACAGCTCTTTGAAGCGCGCGTGGAACACAACGCGCTGTCGACCCGGGCATGGTCCATGATCGGACGGCGAGTTACCCATTACTCGCCGCCCGCATGCCCGCGCCTACGGTGGCCGTGGGTGTCTCCCGCGGCGGCTGCATCGTGAGTTGGACGCTGTCCTCTCCCTCACGCGTTCCGCCTCCTCCTTTGCTAGCATTACTGTTTCGCAGAAGGAGGCGACCGCTTCCCATTGCGTCTCGCCCCGCAGCATGGCCTCGACCAGTGCCTATCGCCGCTGTGAGGACACGGCGCCGGCGGTGCTCTGCCCAAGCGGGGCAGTCCTGCACCGTATGTTCTACCGTGTCCTCCGGGCGATCCTCGCAGTGGTGACACCCAGGCATTTCTTCCTTCCCCATTCGATACAGGATCCATACCGCCCCCTGAGATGGCGCCGGAGCTCTTCCCGCCGCGCCTCGACTTGTCTATGCAGCGGGGATTGGCCAGTGCTTCTTGCTATAAATACACGCCGTCGGACGGCAAGCTACCCATTACTCCCCGTCCGTAAGCGGCTGGAATATGACCCACTATTTCCGACGCCCTGGGCGTCTTCAGCGGTGGCTCGGGTGAGAGGTAGAGGCCGAGGGTGCACTATCCCTCACGCACAATTATGATATGCTCGGTATTGCCACAGGTATTGCCCAGGCAGTAATAATTTTGTTGACACATTATTTTGAAACTATGATAAATCCCCTAAGATATTCATTGAAATCAAACGATGTCAAGGGCAATTTTGTTCAAAATTGAATGCTTGTGATGATGAATGTATTTATTTTGATAAGGATTAATATCCTCATTATGAAAATACCTTCGCAAATAATGCATTACTTTAAAACAAATTTGATTTCCATAAAAAAGGTTAAGGTTAAGATAGATATATGCTCTCGCGGACTTTATTTTAGAACTTTTTATGAGGCATAATTCCGTAAGTAGTAAGGTACATAATTTTTGCGTATCTTTAACCGTTTACGCAGCGCACGCAACGAAAGCTCTCGAAAAGGAATACATTTTCCCGATTTTGAAACATTTCTCATTGCTGCTCCGCTCCTTTTGGTGATAGCGTGATGTTATATATAATATAACTATCCAACACAAAAATATTTTTTCAATTCCAACCAGTCGTTCCTGAGATTAGCGCGTTCAAACAAACAAACAAACTCTTCAGCTTTATAATATTAGTATAGATATGTATAGCTGATGTGGTCCAAGTAAGGTGGAAGAGCGAGTGAAAACTAAAGTTGCCGACTCAATTACCGCCGAAAAAATTTTTGTAAGAAGTTAATGTTGATGAATGGAGAAGAGGAAAACCAAAAGGGAGAATTGTGTGAGGAATGACATGAAAATAAATGAAGAGAATTGAATAATAATGAGGATAATAGAAGAAAAAAATTAAAAAACGTGTTGCGCCCAAATGACATGATGTGACAAAAGATGATGACGAGGTTGCGCGACTTCAGCTTACCTATATGTGTATTACGGACAGTCGTCCGTAATACAACTGTCTGTAATCCATATTTTTTTTTGAAAAATGCACTCTACTATTCTTCTATTATTTCTTGATTACTTATTTTTACTTACCTTGTAGGTAACCATAAATAATTGGTTCTTAGATCTTTAACTTTGTGCCTGAATTTCATTATTTAATTTTTCTGCTATCCGTGCGGAAAAGCAATGGTTAAGTAATTTACAGTTATCAAAATTAAGTGTACTTAGTGATTTTTTTCGTGGCGAATTGACTTTGTGGTAAACGAACAACCCTTAGATATTACCTACTACAACATGATGATGGACAGTTTATTACTTAATTTAAGAAGACAATTGAAAAAAATCGTAACATTGAAATTTTTACAGCAAATTAAAAAATTATTATGAAAGAGTTATAATTGACTTTTCAGTAGTAATTATTTTTAATTAACAAGATTTATTGTTGTTAAAAGAAAATAATTATGTAATCGAACAAAAGATAGCATCTGTTTCTGTTAAAAATAATTACATTGACAGTGACATACTGTCCTAGATCAATAAACTATTGTTATGATTTTTTCGTAAAATAGAGAAGGAAAAAATGGTTAAAGAAAAATTATTTTCCTTCCTTCATAATAATGATGAATGTTTTCTCTTTTTCTTTACTTCAAAAAAAAACATTTAAAAATATAAATAATAGTGCCCCAGCGGTATCGGGAACAGGGTCCAAGCTACCGGTGTTCAGGGCTCCAGAGAATGGAACCTCTCCTAACAATGCGCGCCGTGTCCAGAAGAACTGTTTATTGAATCAAGCCCTTGATCCAGCTGCCTAACGAGAGCCTCCTTAGATGTTGGTTGAGGCTTATGGCAATTAAGCCATGGGCCGACACTAGGTAGGTACTATCGGCACAATGATCGCTGAATAATTTATTATCCAGTAGACAAGACGGAAGTAACATACAGACCTTTAGGCCTTTAGTCCCTAGGGGCAATATCTAAATTCCTCTCATCTTATACTATGATCTCGCTCTAAATTGCAGTAGGTAGTTATGTATATGAATTTGGGTGACACCTTTAACACGAAATAAAAAAGTACATTATGTGCCATATAACGCAGAGATTCCACCCAAAAATTATGCATGACCAAAAAACAGGCAATGCAGTAGCCTCTGCCTGTTTTACGGTCAGTCACACATTGCAATATCGAAATCGCGCGTATCGATTAAAGATGATCACGAATGCACCACAGCCATTTCTTTCGGGAGTCATTTCAAAACGCTCTTTTCATACATATCGCAATAGTATCGCCATTACATGCCTTGCATTGCCCATGCGCCTGCGCAGTCCATTCTCTCACGTGACGTGTATTATAACGACCCCAGGATTTCCTCATAGAGTATGACATTATTTTTTTTCGAACAGATTAATGTCTCTGTAGGTAATTGTAAAATAAGCCTAGTCATTTTGACGTTTACAATTTTCAATGACAAGAATTGAGTCAGAGGTTGAAAAAAGAAGAAAAAAATGTCTTTTTGTTTTTAGGGTTCCGTGCATCTGATTTAAAATAACGAAACCCTATAAGATCGCTCTTGTGTCCGTCTGTCCGCCCTTCACAGTCAATTTTCTCGGTAAACATATCGATTTCTATGGCCCAAATACAGTGTTTTTTTTTAAAAATAATGATTCCTTCATCTTAATGTGTGAGAAAGTGTTAATTGTATCCTTCGGAAGCTTATACAACTGCAAATTATTTATTCCGGGCTTGAGCCCTGCCACAGTGCCCTTCCGGCGCAGTTCGGCCCTGGGAAACTACTCATTGAAAAATTCGCTCAAGATTTTTTTTTATAAACTTTTATTGACTTTCGAGAAAATTATAAAAAAGGAAGGAGGTTCTCAATTTGAATATTTTATTGTTTTTGTATGTTTGTAACTTGATTTCTCAAAGATGCCTGATCCGATTTGGAAAATTCTCATTTTGTTTGAATGGTAGGTATTTTTGCGATAGCAGCAATCGCGGTTGATTTGATGTACCTAGGTATATTTATTTTCTTTTTTAGTTCCCTCGATTCCTCCAAGATCCCATCATAAGATCCTGAGCTGGTGATCAGAGACCTGATGATCTGGAAAATATGCCCTTTTTACCCTTTCAAACAAAAGAAGTTTTTTTTTTGTTTATTTGTATTTTAATTTAAATAAACTTCTAAAACTTATTAAATTAAAAAATAATAATAATCGTTACTGTTCAATATTGTAATTATAATTTATTTATTTTCAGATTGTATTGTCTTCTGAAAGTTGTATGTATTAAAAATAAACCATATTTATGTGGGAAAAATAGTAATTAGAGTTTTTGTTTAAATGACTTTGATACCTAAGTATATGTTTTAAACCTTACATTAAGTAAACTTAAAACATTCATTCCCTTTCAAATTAAAAAAACAACTTACCTGGACTAGAAATCACTGTATTCTATTTTTAAATTCAAAGACTCATCCACCGAACCAATAGTGATCGACTAAACCAACACTGACATGCGCCGGCGCTTTTAAGCCGCAAGCTTTTTCATAAAGGTTGACCCTGACATTGTAAAATGACTATTATAATAAGACCTTGAAATGTACGGAAACAATATGACGTGGCGGGTCTATGCAGGCTGGGTGATTGACTGCGCTAACTATCCATTTTTGCCTTATAAAATGTACTAGGAATTAAAGCTGTTGATATCCGCTGTTGGATTTGGGTTAGTAGCAACAGCCGTTCTGACTGATTTTCAAGGTTCAGTTTACACCAGTGGCGTAGCGAGACCGAAGGTAGGAGGGGGCAAGATACATCTGTGAGACCCTTTTGTTTCAGGACGAAAAATGTTACTTTTTCCACTGCTCGCGCCCCCTTACCTAGTAAGATGATTTGGTCAGCGACATCAGCTTTGCGAGGCCTCTCTAGGCTCTTTCATTTAATTTCTTAGTCGAACTTAAGTTGGACTGCTGTACTGAGTGTTAAAAACTTGTGATCGCCGTTGTCAATAATGTTTTATTTTCCTTGGACGCCAGGCCCCTTGAGATGCGAAGCCGGGGTCTAGGGTCCAGTTCGCCCCAGCCTAGCTACGCCACTGAGTAACACATGCCCTACTGTCTGTGGATTTTATGGTACTAGAGAAAAGTGCATGCAACATGCTTTCCAAGACATGGGGGAACTCCATGTCTTGGAAAGCATGTTGCATGCAGGTTTTTTGCTTGTGTTCATTAGAGGTTTTTCTTTTATGCCATATATCGTGGAGGTTTTACAAACATTCAAATTCACAGACACGAAACAATTACTTGAAACAATTTAAAATGTCACTTACGGGATATCTTCCGTGATTGTTTATTATTTTGAGTTCCCAATATTTCGACGCTGTTGCAAGCGCCATGATCGCGGGAGTCATCCCGCGATCATGGCCCTGATGAGATATCCCGTAAGTGACATTTTAAAATTGTGAAACTAACCGTGATAGCCTAAAACAGAATTACTTGAAAATGATAAAAATATTTGTATGATGATACGATGGCAATCGAATATGCGTCTCGCAGCGCAACGGTTCAATAGCTCAACCACTGCACCAACCATGTGACAATTAATTGATTTTGTATCGGACGAGTAGCTAGAGCCAAATAAATAAAAGTAAATAATCTTTCTCTATGCTAGGACTAATGCGAACAATAAGGACCTCAAAATAATAAAATACCCACATTACATTAGTCATCAAATTCAGAGGATTTTTAAATTTAGAAACAGTCCATCAAAACCAGTACCTAGTAGGTATCAGTGCCAGTGGGTTGTTGTACATTTGCCACAAAGTTAATTTACCACAGTTTTTTAAACCTCTTTCTGTTGAGATTCCACATTGTGTACTCGTTTTCTGTAGTTTTGTGCTGCATTTTATTATTTATTTGTTTTGCTATTCGCGCGGAAAGAAGAAATGGGACAATTTACACAAAAAAAAAACAGAAAACAAAAACTGTGGCTGTGCTGTGGCTAATTTACACATACTTTTTTTCGTGGCGAATTAACTTTGTGGCAAATTTACAACAACCCGTCATCGGTCTTATTCACCAGACCTTCAAAAAAAAGTTAACTGAAATGAATGACAAAAGAAAACACCAGCATAACAAGACCTTCCACAGCATCAAATCTGATATAAATCCAAGTTTAGTTTATACTGGACACAATTTGCATGCTTGCACGTCTCTACTTAGCTAGGAAGTTGTAGGAACTCATTTATTGGTACAAAAGATCTTTTTATATCGATTGTTAATTGACAGGGAAATATTTACGCACGTATCTGATATAATTTAAATGGCGCAGCGTTATTAACAAATCTGCGCACTTAAAAATCGTGCCTCGCTGAAATGGAGTCAAATACAGGGCCCGATCTAAAGTACGATTATTAATTCGAGTCAGTAAAATGACAGTGCAACTGTCACTGATACAAAGAAATTTAGTGCATTTCATTTATGTTTTAGTACATTTCATTCATGTTTTAGTACATTTCATTCATGTACAAATGTCATTTTACTGACTGGAATTAATAATCGTACTTTAGCTATAGCCGATACTTTATGTAAACTATATGTTTATATGTATACATGCTACGGTGTAACGAAGGTTAATTTTTATACAAGATTTTTTTCATTAAGAGTTGTTCGGGCTTTCTTTGCGGGAAAAAATTTGGAACAAGGGTATTCGCCGAAGAACAAGAGTACCTAATCAATTTATTATCTCGTAAAATAAATGCAAGTTGCAATGGGCAGGCCACATCGCTCGTAGAACTGATAACCGATGGAGAAGAAAAGTTCTCGAGTGACGACCACGAACCGGAAGACGCAGCGTAGACAGCCTCCCACTAGGTGGACCGAAGACATCGTAAGAGTCGCGGGCAACCGATGGATGCAAGTGGTGAATTGTCGTTCGACGTGGGGGTCTAACGAGGCCTATGTTTAACGTGGATGTCTTCCGGCTGATGATGATGAGATTTTTCCTCCTAGACAAAAATTTAGTCGTCGTGCGCCCTTTTTGTCTCCTTTTTACTACTCTGGGTATTTCCCCAGCTGGCACCTGGTTACAAGTAGTTGTTCTAGGTCTAAGTGCGTGTAAAACACACCCACGATTCAGGTGAAATTCCTGGAGTGGGGCAAAAGAATTGCGAGCTGGCGACGTTTCGAAGTATGGGAGCCTTTTCCACCCTGATCCTGATATATTGCTATAGGCTTCGATTATAAAAAAAAAACGACGGGTTGCACTCCAGGAGTGCCGGTAGAAGTGAAAACTTTTTTGTTACTATGTTTTATTTTAAAACTGGAGTAGTACAGATATGAAATTAACTAATTTGAATGACGTCTTACTCATTTTCGATCAGGGTCACGTGACCCTGACGCGAGTTTTAAATTTTTTACCCATTACAGAAAAAGTGTACAACGCCGCTAAAGAAGTTTTCACTTCAAAAAGGTTGCACTCCAGGAGTGCCGGTAGAAGTGAAAACTTTTTTGTTACTATGTTTTATTTTAAAACTGGAGTAGTACAGATATGAAATTAACTAATTTGAATGACGTCTTACTCATTTTCGATCAGGGTCACGTGACCCTGACGCGAGTTTTAAATTTTTTACCCATTACAGAAAAAGTGTACAACGCCGCTAAAGAAGTTTTCACTTCAAAAATGCCCAGATTCCAATTCAATATATTTCGTGTTTTGATTTTTTTATATGTGTGAATGAGTGAGCGCCACGCACACTTAATCATTTTCGTTGGAGATGTTCACTTGTTTTACGTAGAAATCGAACGAAGGGGATTTTTTTCTTCCTTTTTTTTGCTTGAATTCTCAGTGGTTTACTTTTAATCTTGACATTCTATAATCTAAAGCCATAAGCATGTCCTACTAATCCATTTGGCTATCACGACCACTAGGGTAACGAGCTAACTCAACTGCAATGGGCTTATTAGGAAAGGTCACTTATCGTTTCCGTAGATGCTCTTAAATAGTCATTAAATAAAAAGGAAGTACCTAATTAGCTAATGGTCATTTTGTACACAACTTTATCGTTTCCTATCTGTGTTCCAATAATGTTTGTGAATCCCATTGGAAACTATCCCACGGGAACTTCAAAACAGTGCCGTAATTAGCCTTTTATCTGCAGTGCGAGCTTCTTTAACTGCGCCCAAATGGCCTATCATGACATATTAAAGCCAGAATAGTTCCAGTGTGGGATAAAGACAGAGCTATACAAGTCGTCTAGCGCCATCTCGTTCGCACAGTGGAACTAGGTCCAGTGTTGCCGTTAGGACAATGTAGTTTGTGGCTACATGTAAGTAAAAAGTAGCCAGTTTTGCAAAAAAATCTCTTTCAAAATTCGGCTAGAAGTGGCTAAAGTGCTTTTGGCCAGGTACTGTTAGGTATCCATCCAATTACTATTGATAAGTATTACAATTTCGGCACGGTGATAAATGGGTTAAATAAAAAAAATTTAATACTACTTAGTATTTAACATTATTAAAAGCTAATAAACGTTCAGCTAGTGAAAAATATTCTCAATTATTTGGTTTAAAATTAAAAATCAATTCCTAAGTCTACAGTGACATCTGGAGATTCATTAATCTCTTCGTCAATGGGTGATGATGTGGGTGGTATTTCAATTTGTTTGACCGATTTGACCGTTTTTGTGACTTTGTTTAAAACTTCAGTAGGCAAAACATATTGTGGCAAGCTTTTTTTAATATTTTTAATTGTTTTTTTGTAGTTTGGTTTAATTAATCGGTAGACTTCTAATAGTAATTTAGTAAAAGTTTAACAATCGAAAAATCAGCCAAAAGTGGCTAGATTTATTTTGGTGGCTAAAATGGTTTTCTGTTTGGCTAGAACCGTTGAAAATCCGCTAGATCTAGCCACAAAGTGGCTAAAACGGCAACACTGACTAGGTCCTTGGTCTGCGCCCTGTGTCCTGGACACTGTTAGCACACCCCGTTTTTCAGCACTTCCTACAATGCTCCAAATTACCGCTTGACTGTACCTACTATGCGTAGTCTATGATTAGAATAAAAAAGTCAAAGCCTTCATCTACCAACTGTAACTTGAAAATTAAGCTGGAAGGAAGAAAGCAGCGCTATTCTCAATTAACACAGTCACCGCGCGGCCGCAGCGCTGACGCCACGTGTCCTATTCCTAACCAACTTATCGTGCGGCACGAATGGTAAGCCCTCGCGTTTCACGATTGGGCGGTCTCAAAGTCGAAGAGTACAGCGTAGAGTCCAGCGATGTGATTTATTATTATTGAGAATATCATAGCTGGGCAGCCTATACCTCACGACCCAGTCGTAGGACATGTCTAAGACATGAGAAGTTGCGAAATTAATGTTTCCCAACAAAGTTCTATCTCTCAAGGATTCGGATTTCTCATGGATTTGCCCCTGTTGGGCTGCCTAAAAAATCACGAATCATGAATCTATTGAGATAAATTAGCACCTTTCGGATGTAAACGTAATGGTTATTGATTTATCTATTTTTATGAGCATTTAACATAAACAAATCGTAACTAATAATTATTAGCAGTAAAACACAATTTTAATAGTTAAAGGAGCATTTTATAATAATTCAAACTGGGCAATAAAGGCTTATTGTGTGACGACGTCTTGTTATGATTGTCAATGTCAACATTTGTTACAGAATAATCAGCCTGCAGTCAGGGCCGGATTAACCCTGTCATGGCCCTTAGGCAATGCAATTCTCAGGGCCCGTTCACTTCACCCTTTTTGCAGAGCCATCACTAGCGGTTTGTAATGCGTAAAGCGCAGACCAGACTGAACAGACGTAAGACGAGGACGCGTCGCAGGCAGGCGCAGATGATTGTAAAAGCGTTGCGCCCGCGACCCAACTCTTCTGTGTTTTGCGTCGCGACGCTTCTATACATTGGGTCCGATTGCGTTTCTCTCCGAACCTAAATAATGACAGACTAAAATTTTACTAATTATGTCCATGTCCTGTGCAGTGAGCGTGTGGAGAGCTTGGGTTTTTGTGGACTGTATTTGAAGGCTGGTAAACTCGAAGACTTGAAGACTCCGAAGACTCCAGGAGCTGGGCTTAGGAACGGGGTAGCGGGGCACTGATTAAAACATTACTTTGACTCACATTTGGGCTTGGCAGGGAAACCCCTACAGAGGGACTCACGCGTCTAGTTCTAGACGGCTTCGTAGAATATTGAACACTGGTTGTCGCGCGCTATGAGGCGCTTTCTTTTATACTTTCGTTTTACTTTCTCTTTCTAACTCTTTCTTTCTCTTTCGTAATTTTGCACGATTGCTGGCCAGAGTGCCATTTTGTCAATGTGTGTAATGTACTTTTAGCAAACTCGCGTCGATGCTCACTATAGGTTAATCCATGCCACGCCCATTTTCTCTTTATTTACAAAGGTCTAAATCCACTTTACAAATCAAATAGGATTCTTACAAGACTAAATTACAGATCTTTTATCGGGCAATATCATTGCACATAGTCTATACATAATTCTATGTTCCTACGACAAACAGACCTCGAGATATGGCGCGTTTTCGCTTAACTGCGAATCTATAAATATAACCCGCCCACGCACGTGCAATTTTGCCATATTGAAGCAGGTTGTCGTAGAGAACACATCTATATACTATGTATATGGGCCACAAATGCCTTATGTATGACATAAGTAAGTATACAGCATTACACATTAAACTCTAAGGGACAATAATACTTCACCTCAGTACCAAATTCTATATTTTTCTCTTATATACTACTTATGTTTCTATATCGTTACAACAATAAGGGGATTTGCAGGTATATTTATTATGATACATCGTTCTCAGACCTTATATACTAGACTTTTTACCATTTCTTTTGCTGATAAGGCTTTAATACATAAACTTTTGAACAAATTCCGCTATAAGGGAAAGTAAATAAACAATGTAAGCTACGTTAAGTTATATAGACCGGAAGCCAGACCAAAATATCGTTAGTGATTTCTTCTCAAGCCATAATTAGTAGACTACATAAGGGAGTCGGATCATAAAGATTTGTGGAAGTCAGCTGCTGTTCCGTTGGTGGGATAAGCAGCAATAGCCGTTCAAACACGTAGAAAAAATAATATTTTTTTGTCATTTCCTCTCAACTGAAACCTGGTTTATATTGAAGATTACCTTATATCACGAAGAATAAAACCAATCAGCTGTCTGTAACATGGTGGAATACACGTCTGCTGGTCACTCGAACATGTAATTTTTTACATTATTTTCAGTGATTTCCTCTCGACTCAAATTTTACCTGATGAAAGTTTACATGAAGATATGGATAAAAGCAAACGTCAGCTGGCTGTATCTCGGTGGAAAGATCGTAAAATAAAATATGAAGAAACAAATATTTTATTAAATCTGAAAAACTAAACGTAATTTATTTGCAATATCAAAACGGACTTATGGGAAACGAGTGTCTGTCATAATGACACATAGAAGAAGCCATAAAAAAATATTATTTGGAAAAAAAACTTGTGTCATCCCTAATGTCTAATCTTGTCAAATCATTCTGCTGTCATAAGGTTTCAAATCAATATTAAATGATTTTGTTGTTGTATTTCGTTATTTTGTTCAAGTTATGGAACTGTTCTTACTGGAGTGAATAAGTAATTGACACCCTGATCAAGAAGGTCCGTTAACCGGTTCAACAGAATCAGAAGGATTCCCGCACGATCTTCAATGATGAGACAAGGCTCTCGCTTGGAGATTACGTGAAGAGCTTCTCGATCCGGCTTGCATTATGAAGAAATTCCTATCTTTGAGGTCCGAACTAGATATCCATTGATATATGTTTCATAACAACATGTTTATTTTGTATTTTTAATTGTTTTATATGTAATGTAAATGAAAAATGTAAATGACAATAACATCAAACAATGAATCAAGCAATGATTGGGGGTTTTCTTTATAGAAAAGCTTTTTATTTCTTATACTTTTCACTAATTGAGAAAATAAATCAATAGACCCATTTATACGTTTTTTCAAGAATTCATTATGATTGTTTTGCATATTCGTGCAAAGAATGGGCAGAGAACCTTAGGCCCATCGCATACGGCGTATTCTAAACGCGCAGAAGACGCGCGTTTCAGGAACGCGCCTCTTCGGCGCCGTAGACGCTGATTTGTTATTGCGTTTGGATTGATGATACAAGCGCGCGTATAAAGAAGCGGAGTAGAGGAGAGAGTCTTATATGTAAGAGTTATTAAGTAATCGTTCAGACATAACCGCGCGGTTAGTCAACCGCCAGAAAATAGAATCGCGCTGCTCCCGCGCGTTTCTATTACTATGGAGTCTTTACTTTGCGTTCAGTTGCGTGGCGGATACCGCGCGGTTAGCACATCACAGCTCGTGAGTTTGGCACGGTTCGTTTCGACACTGAACTGTTTATTGATGAAGTGGAGAAGAGACATGCAATATGGGATATTCAGTGTGAGGATTACTCAAATAAAACTATCATAACCAAGCTTGGCAAGAGTTAGTGGAGATATTTGGAAATTTTGAAAATACGTTGGAAACTTGGTTGGTTACTTAATATTGGATGCACCCATTTGCATTGCATACCGCATTTTTCTTATCGTTTTTTTAAGGAGCAAAAACCACAGTAAATCGATTTTTCGCTGACCTCCTTTTTCAAACGGACGTTATCCCTGTACGATAATCACATATAACCGCCGGAGTCTGATTGCATAACAATTTTGCGGTTTCGAACCGCGCGATTCATGAACGCGCGGTTTCCGCAAGTCTGTACAAGCCCTTAGTCCTGCTTGTACAATAATTTTCAAAGTATCAGCTGAGGACCTTTCCACCGAGATACAGCCAGCTGACGTCTGTTTTTAGCCATATCTTCATGTAAACTTTCATCAGGCAAAATTTGGGTTGAGAGGAAATCACTGAAAATAAAATAAAAAATTACATGTTCGAGTGACCAGCTGACGTGTATTCCACCATGGTACCGTCGGCTGATTGGTTTTATTCTTCGTGATACAAGGTAATCTTCAATATAAACCAGGTTTCAATTGAGAGGAAATGACTAAAAAAAAATATTTTTTCTACGTGTTTGAACGGCGATTGCTGCTTATCCCACCAACGGAATCGCAGCTGACTTCCACGAATGTTCATGATACGACTCCCTCATGTAGTCTGCTAATTATCGCTTGAGAGGAAATTGGTCACGGACATCTGTTACGGGCTCCCGCTCTAATATAACAAAAAAGATTTAAAACTACGCTTATGTACAGTCGTGCACATGTCCTTAACCTAAAGCTATTACGTTTCTGTTAAAATAAGTTCACGTCACTAAATTTAAACTTAATTTTACGTCTATGGAAATGGACATAATTACGTTCGTTTGCCGCCGCAAATGGCAACACCACACCGCTAGTCTGTCAAGTTGTCAAGTCTGTCATGGATTTTTTAACCGACCTCAAAAAGAAGGAGGTTATCAATTCGACGGTAGGTTTTTTTTTTGAGAGAGTGAGTTTTTGCAAGTATTATTGAAATTTTAATAAATATGGGTACAAAAAAGCCAAGAATGAAGAAAAACAGCAACAATACTCGTATTTATTAAACTTCTTCAAATAATCAAAAACTGCTGAACAGATTTTGATGAAACTTGCAGTATTCCCTTAGGTGAACGATCCCCAGTACAACAAAAAAAGAATTAATCACACTCATCGGACTAGAAACCGCGGAGTAATCGATGTACATACATAAAAAAAAAAACATACCGACCGAATTGAGAACCTCCTCCTTTTTTTGAAGTCGGTTAAAAACAAAGTTTCTATAATATAAATTTCGTAGTCATACCTACCGTTGCCGTTCCTCATTGTGTCTTCTTTGAACGATAGCCCAGCCATAAGGAAACATTTTTACTATTTTCTGAAGAAACTTAGCTTACGCACGGACTAAATAGGTGCGAACTTAAAGAATAACACTTCCTAGACGTATAAGTTCATTTAAAGCCAACGAACTGTCAAATTGTCAGAAACGGAATAGCAAAAGACATGCGTAGACATAATTTAGGTCCGAATTGGACATAAATAGTGTTGTGGACATAATTAATTAACAAACGCAATAGCAATAATATTAGTACGAATTTTAGACTAATTTAAGTCTATTATTCGGCATTATTTAAGTGCGCCGAAGAAACGCAATCGGACCCATTATGTAGGTATGAAACGGACGCTGTAGAGACAAATGTCTGCGTCTTACGTCTTTTCTGTGTCTAGCGCCTCAGCACAAGAGGTTTAAAAAATAGTGTTTGCATTTCCACTATAGTTTCCAGACCATTTGCCCAACCTCATTAAATTGATTTGTGTCATCCTAAATGCATGTTTTGGTAATGTAAAGTAAGGTTTATTTGATGAGGAAGAAAAGGTGTTAGACTCTCAAGATGTTACCTATTATGCACGCAATATCGCGTTTTGATGTGCCACTACGTCTTGTCCATCTTTGTGGTTAACTAGTTGCATCTTGCATCATTTCGCATTACTGCATGCATAGTAGGTAACGTTTTGAATTTTTGAACAGTACTAATTAGGTAAGCGAAAAGAAAATTTCAGATGATGATTTTACTTTTATATATATATATTCTTTATTGTGTACAAAAATAATTACAATAAAAGCATTAACTTAAATTTAGTTCACAAAGGTGAGCTTATCTCTAAAAAGAGATCTCTTCCAGCCAACCTGTAAAACTGATATATATTCGAGATAAATAATACGGGGACAAGAAAAGTGTACACACAAATAATTCAATTTTATAAACCATCCAATAAAATAAAATAAATATACATATATATATATATATATTTTTTTTTTAATGATAATAACGAAGTACTAATCGATGGATAAACCGACAAGACCGTAGGTGAATTCTCATTTATGTATTTCGTTTATAAGTTATTAGAAAAAAATGGGGTTTTCTGAACCGCGACTGATCACATTTTTCTGATACACGCGGTATACATATACTTTCGATTGATAGTAAAAATACCAGGCTTGTATTGTATAACATCGTAACAAGAATTCGGTCAGGTATAATCAGAAATTATGTAACCGTACATTGAATAGACTTTAAAATCTCTATATTAAATAATAATATTTTGAATATAATTTTGAAATATAAAAGAAAGTCCGATTAACGAAATATAAATCGATTCCACTATTATATCATCCTTTTTTAATAAGTAGGTGTGAACTGTGATTTGGATTTGAAAAAAAAACATCTTTTTATAGCAACCCAGCTTAGACTCCAAAGCGATGGTTTATTTTCATTGATTGGAAGGGGAATGCATCTACTTTAATGAATTTCTCAGTACAACCCACTGAGTTTGGAATTATACCCTTTTGATGATTATAGGATCATTCTCAATTATATGGGGCTAAAACGGGCCAAACGCCAGAGACGTGAGACTGTCTGCAAAGGTAACCATGATCTAGGAAAACAAAGGGTAAGTGAAGAAACAAGGTAGATTTTTCGTTAGTTAATGTCTGACTGTCCCTTCCACTGCACTCAAGAAGAGAGAACTCAAGAGATGATTTTGCCAACCAAAAGGATTTATACGTTCTGGTCAGCGGAGTCCTGTGGTATTGAAAGTAGAGGTGAAAAAAATGGCCACCAGAGGATGGCCAGTGGCCAATGGCCGCAAGTCCTCAAAAGAAAGGCTATGTTCATATTTATTTTTCGTCGGGGATAGGGCGATACGCCTCAAGTGGAGTCGGGCAGGGTATCTGGCTAGATGCAGAGATGGTAGATGGAGGAAGGGTTTTGTCCGAATGGTGGCCAAGGTTCGACCGGAGAAACCCAGGGCCGCCTAAAAGCCCGTTGGGTTGACGATACTCGTATCGTCAAGATCGTGGAGAATAGATGGATGAGAGACGCACAGAACCGAGAGATATGGCAAAAAAGGGGAGGCCTCTACCCAGTAGTGGGTGATCCAGGCTGATATTATGATGATGGAAGATGACGATGATATTCATATTTTAAAAAAGAGACCATAGAGTTTCATAGCGGATCTTCTCTGTACGAAACATCTACTAATTGCATGTTTCATTTGAACCTTGCAAAATCAAGGTCGTATGACATAGCGACCGACACTAGGTCAGAGAAACGACCTTGACTCCAAAATAAAGCAGGTGCTTTCTGTTCCTATCCATAATAAGTAGGCAATTTGGATATTACTAGCTACAGGGTTTTACCGGGGTTGCGGGACTAACTAGTAACCGTGGCCTCGGAACGTAAAGGGCTATTAAAGGACACCATGACGTCAATACAAGTCTGGCAGACCCTCCTGCCCTGCCCTGGGTCACGGTATTTGTTAGTCCCACGGCCCCGGCAGGGTTTTCTTTTACTGTGGTTTTGTTGACAAAAACTCACCAAATAGTTAGGTACGGAAAAACTACCTTTAGGCCACACCAGCCACTCAAATATTCCATGTGGAAATCGAACCCTCCACAGGCAGCGCAGCGGTCAATCACTCTGTCACTGCGCTAATCGTGTGTCCGTGGTCCCGTGCCCTCAAATAACCGTAACCCATGATAAAATGGTATTTAATGGTTTTACGTCATTAAAGTCAACATAATGTACTAATAATGCTTATGAGCTTTAAATAAATACATTGCGTGTTAGTTAGCACATATTTAGAGGCATGAATTAAAAAAAAAATATTGTACCTAATCTACGTTTTGGGACCAAATTATCCTGGCTATACTTAATGCTGTGCCAGAAATATTTTTTTTGTTCTTTTCATTCAAGATTTAAGTACCGCAAACAACATACCTACAAAGGGGCCTGGCTATTAGAAATATTTATAATACTTAAGATTCTATAAAGTATTCGTATTCCTATGGTAAACAATCAAGTTAGGTACGCTTTCCAATCGCAAGCGTTCACAATTTATAAAATGGAGTTCGTTGATCCATTTGCATACAGTTATATTATTATTTAATGAAAAGTTACCTAGAATTTAAAAAAGTTAAATAACTTGAAAGTATTTTTACCAATGTAACAGTTATATTATATTATATAAAACATAAATACCTATACATAAAGATTAACTGCAACCTGACACGAATGTAATAATTTTTATAGTTTTCATTGTGCAACAGAATGAATGATGCAACTATAAATAAAAATAAACACCACAGACTAGACACGTTGCTTGAAGCTCTACTTAATTAAACCATAGATCATCAATTAATTATTTAAAAACTTACTTCAATCAAAAATTCACTCCACATTTTTTAATAATTTGTCATTAAAGTCCATTTCATCACATCAATAAACAATTATGTAAACTAAGAACACATTTAAATTAAACATTTAATTTAAAAATACAGAAGAATTTATTCGATTCATTTTAAAAATTTCGAATGATTTTTTTTCACTCGCGGTACCTAGTGCGGGGAAAGCGGACGCGTCGATTTCTCCGTAGCCTTAACATCGACTGACTTCGTCGAGTTCTTACGAAACCCCGTCTTTCATCTAGTGATGCTAACTTATGTATTATTATTACTACGTTGACGCATCTTTTTTTTTCTTTATTGAAATCGAGACTTAAAGACAGAATTTATATCTTGATGCATATTTGACCTGATTAATAAGTAAAGAGTAAGTAAGTAATTTGAGTAAAAGTATTATTTTACATAACTGCCCTACTAAAATAAATTAAGTAACAAACTCTTATATAAAAAATATCGTTAATACCTTCCCTTGATCAATTTAAAACGGTTCCAATTATCGATAGTCGATAGACTCTGCAGCAAAAATAAACATCCCTAGCGTTAGCTAAATAGAGATGGTTTGTTTGTCCCCTTCGTCACGTACTTAGTGGACATTGTGCAAAACACAAGCCTCATGATTTTGCACAACACGAGAGGCAAGGTGACATAACTATGAATAACGACTTATAAGACTTATAAGTGGGTACAGTCAGCGAGGAAAACTTGCTATAAATCTTTAGGAAGAGAAAAGGTTTCGATTCCGACTGCACAACATTATTGTATCGTAGGTCAATATTTGCGATGATTCCCGATGTTCACACCCAAAGAATGTTGACTGCATTTATAAATTGCAAATAAGTATAATTTATAAGTCCGTCAGCTAGATTTTAGAAAAAAAAATGGACACGTACTTTTTCTTTTGTTGAATTAATGCACATTTACAAAGATAAAACATATCTATTACGCATCAAAATTCGAGAGGACTCTCGTGACGTCAGAATCAAGTAAAAACTGTACTTACTTGTGACGTTTATTTAATTAAAAAGATTTTTTAAATTAAATAATGGGGAAGGCAAGTCAAAGCTAATTGTAGATGGCGCCACCATAGCTTATTCCTAATCCGACCAAATGACGTACCTAGTACTATTTTGAAGTACCTACCTTTAAGATTTGAACTGATTTGAACCAATGACGATGCTTGGAACAAGCTATACTAGCGCTATTTAGTTACCCAGTTGCCATCCCCATTGTCTCATTGGTCTCAGATTCATAGGTCTCACATTATAATACTTAAGTTTCTTTAATCTGAGATAACTTTCATTTACTTAGAGAGAGAAGGACTGTGGTCTGTGTTCCAGTGTTGGGAGCACTGTAGGCTAAATAGCTTGCAGGTGGCCTACCATGTCGTATTAAGCGAGTGTAGTTAAACTGTGGGAACGAGATGGCGCTAGACGACTTGTATAGCTATGTCGCTTTCCCACAATGGAACTACTCTCTCGTAGTCGTAGGCTCCCTGGACTCTGGAGGTATTTGCTGTTGCGATACTCAGTCGATCCCCATCATTGTAAGATCCATCTTATACTGTAGAATAATTTTAAATCCGATCAAGTAATGCTGGCCACTGACTGTACACCACGCTACTGTATCTCTTACTGCAGTTACGTACCATAAATATTGCACATTTTATATTTACACGGAAAACAATTTTAAGGAGCTGACTGTACAAAAGTATGCCTCTGGCATCCGAAATGAGAAAGCGAAGGCTCGACATTTCATTTGGTATCCATTGCAATATTAACACGGAGAAATTTAGATACGTCTTCAATAAATCGGAAATGAAACGCGAACAAATAATTTAGGTCTTTATTTTTTTTAAGTTTTGTATAGTTGTCTTAACCCAGTTGTGGTAAACAAGCCGACACAATATAAAGTTGACCTTCCAGTGCAACTGGGGGCCAACCTATCATAAATCGAAAGTAGTTCCAGTGAGTGAACGAGATGGCGCTAGACGACTTGTATAGCTCTGTCTCTATCCCACAGTAGAACTACTCTCGCTTTAAGACGTCATGATAGGCCACCGTAGTTAGTCGTTATTTTTTTATTTTAAAAAAGCCCCACACTATATGAGAAATTCCATATTTTTCACAAATTAGGAGATTATAAATTGGTTGCTATAACAAAAATTTAGACCCTGCACAACTACCTATAGGCCACATAAAAATTGTTCCGTGTGGGAAACGAACCAGCGACCATGCAGTGCCACACCGCGCAGCAGCCACTACGCCAATAATTATGTCGTCAAATAATCCAAACTAATCCAAACTAATATTATAAATGCGAAAGTAACTCTGTCTGTCTGTCTGTTACGCTTTCCCGCTTAAACCTCTCAACCGATTTTGATGAAATTTGGCACAGACAATCTTTAGACCCTGAGAAAGAACATAGGCTATCAAAACACCACGCGGGCGAAGCCGCGGGCGGAAGCTAGTACGTAATAATATAGTGCACGGGGAAACCATCCATGCGTAGGTACTATGGCCATGGGTCGCATTGGCGTAGAGAATTTCGTAATTTCTCAATTGCAAAGACCACGTGCATGGGCGATGCGACTTCCGGAAAGCCACATGCGGATGCGCAGGTACCGTCACACTCGTTCCTCGTTCTTCTGGTGCCTCTCCAATAGCGTAGAGACCGCGCACCACTCATGATTTTTTGACGCAGCGCTATGCGCTAATGCCTAATATGTCACTACTCGTACATTTCTTTTAAACCGACGAAAAAAAAAGGAGGAGGTTCTCAATTCGACATGTATATTTTTTTTTTATATGTTTGTTTGTTTGGCGCCGCCTCAAAATTTATTTTTTTCTTTTCAGTTCGATGTTTCGTCGGTTTGATTTTTTTTTTGTTTAATTAGCCCAGCTACGCCATAGCTAACAGTGTAGCAGCACCTTTAAACATAACCACTAAAACAGGCTTTAACTAGTTGTCTTTGGTAACTTCGTAAAAACCCTACGGTCGAAGAGTCGTTACAGTGGCATTGAAAATAAATACAAAAGTCGGTTATGCACTACAATTTTGTAAGTACTGGGGTACTGGAGGAAACCGGCATGTCCGGAAGGTTAGAATTTAACAGTCCGGTCCATAACAGCCCAGTTACGGCTTTGATCTTAGCGGAGCGAATAAGACTGAGGAGGCGAATTTGCCACTGGCGGCGCTTCGTGAGGTTTTTCAAACATTTCTATACATTTGTTCTTACCGCCCGTTTCCCCGCGCTATAGGCACCGCTCATAGCAGCAAGGTCGTGTAGGGCCGGTACTGTCCACCCAGAGTGGGAGAACACAATGAATAACGTCTAGTTACACCCCAAAAAAGCATTTTGCAAAACAGTAGCCTCTAAAATTCTAAATTGTATCCATGTGTAGTAAAACAAGACTCAAGCCTTTATTCGGTTTTTAGGGTTCCGTAGTCAACAAGGAACCCTTATAGTTTCGCCATGTCCGACCGTCCGTCCGTCCGTCTGTCCGCAGTTTAGCTCAGAGACGCACAGTACTAGAGAGCTGTAATTTGGTGTAAATATACGGATTTGTTGCTCCGAAAAAGTGGTAAAATAAAATCTCGTAAAATATTTTTTTTTTAGGGTAGGTACCTCCTGTACCTACACGTTAAGTGGGGATGTTTTTTTTTTCTCGCGTACCCCTTAGTGTAGGGTATCATTAAATAGGTCTTTAAAAAATATTGATAGTTTCCATTAACAATTTTTTGATAAAAAGATTCGTTTGTGAAATATTAAGCTTTAAAGTGCTAATTTTTGCTCGACTCGAGTGTCCCCCCCCTCTACCAGCTAAAGGGTTATGTTTGGGAGTGTGAAAAAATTCACAATAGCAGTACCTATATATAACGAAGTTTAAAAGAAAATTATCACGACTAAGTAGGCTTTACAAGTTTATGAGTAATAGTCGACCAACTTATAAAATGTACTTGGATAACATATTTTCCTAAACAAAATGTGTCGGAGAACATGTTCTTCAACTGCAAATGTAAGTTTGTCAACTTTATTTTTACAGCTATAATAGGTATGTTTTACGGTATGTTTTTTGGGGATAGGTAGGTTTTTATTGTCAACTATTTTTAACTAACTTCAAAAAAAGGAGGAGGTTCTAAATTCGTCGTAATCTTTTTTTATGTATTTTCCCCGATTTCTCAAAGACGCCTGGACCGATTTTGAAAATTCTTCTTTTTAAAATTAAATTCAGCGAATCAGTTTAGTTAGTTCGCATAAGTATTTTGATGGGCAACTACGGAACCCTACACTGTGCGTGGCCCGACACGCACTTGGCCGGTTTTTCCCTGATAATGAGGAACACGTACTAAATTATTTTACCGAGAACTGAACAACTTAAATATCTGTAAGAATAAGAACGCTAAGAAAAAAAAGAATACGCACAAACTGGAGCAGAGTGACAGGTGCTTTTTATTTTATTTTTGTTTCTTTTTTTTTTCACTTAAATGTATACTTGTTATTATTTCAAGTTCTAGCAAGTATTTCACTTTGTACATAGAGCTACGTTGGTAGAAATGGAGGACTAAGTCTTCCCTGGCCAAAAGTTTATGTCTACCTCTAATAAAATATGATGGGTCTGACGCTCATGCCATATCGTTCGTTACGTAAACGTTTTTTTTACAATCAACGACCATACGGTTGTATTGCAGCAACTGGGTCCACCACCAACAACTGGGTCCTCCACCCAGAAACTGGGTGGTAATACGATATCCTATGGTAAGACATGGTTGTCAGACTTTGGGCGTCTGACTAACAGTACCGACGGTCAATGATCTACAAATGACAGTCGGGACCAACGACGGTAGTACGTGCTTTCCGAGACACGGAGGAAACTCGCTATGAATAGATCTTCACCCATCCACAGACCAACCTCGGCAAGAACAGCTTGTGCGGCTGTAATTATTTAGCCACGAACACCTCGGACAGTGATATATACCTAATCTATAATATTCCATCCACAGCAAAGATGTTTTGACAACGTGCATTGATTGAAATCTACGTGGAGAAGAAAAATCAATCATATACGAATGACTTCTTTAACGAATACCTAGTAGTGAGAAACTTGGAGTAGTTTTTTACAATTTCTTGCATGACCTCTTACGAGATCTTTACAATAACAAAATGACTTTGTACTTTGCTACTGAACGTTTTGTTCAGTCTAGAACTAATAATAAAAACTCGAATCGAACCGATTCGGAACTGTGTTATGGGTTCCGTGGGTAACATACCTACCGAAAATCTAGATAGTTATGTCTACTTTATTGTAGTCGAGATAATATATATTGTGGTAGTAACACTTATAGAAACAGGTAAAACTTGTATAAAGAAACCGCTAAATGCCAAGCACATAAGTCTATTTACCTGCACGACAGCTGTACCATACCATAGAATATATAATAGTGACCTACACGTAAAGAGTAATCCGCGCCTTGACTGAAGTCAAAGTCCTTCTGCCTTTGACGCGGTCTACCAAAATCCATCAGCCGGCCTTCTTTCATGAGCGCGCTCTACCTACCGACCTGTCTGTACTGTACAGTGTACCTATTAGCGACGACATTATGCTTCTTTGTAAAATCATCCAGGCCACAGAGTACTAACAGAGAGGACACTGTGCGGTGTAGGTATGAAACGGCACGCTCACACGCGCACACCGCGGGCGGTGTCGCTACATGTGGCTGCCGCGCGCCGCCTCCGTATCGTAATTATTTTTCTTACGTGTAATCACGTACAAGTAAATAAAGATAATAAAATATGAAGACAAGCAAATACTGTATAACGTTTGGTTGCCTAAACGACAACAGTGAAAAAGGCCTCGCGTTTCATAAACTACCGCGTGACGTCGAAAGGTGAAAGTATCGAATGTTTATGATTAGTGTTATTCCCACATAATGTTTATGAATCTAGGGTTAATTATTAATTACCTACCTGTTGTGATGTGCTTATTTATTATGTCATTCAAGTACATACGTTCCGCTGAACTGATCATGGTTAGGTAGGTTACAAGTTTGGAAATGTGTCGAGATACTCGGGGGGTGTGAGCCTACTAGACGACCGAGATAAATAGACGAATATCAAACCTGACATCACTCTCACTTACCTTATCGCTCGGTAGAAAGTAGAAAGATGTTTGCGTTGTTATTTACTCACGTTCAAACTCAGAAAATGGCCACACTATGCATTCAAGGTCAGCGATCGTAATGGGGAAGGCAAGTGTCAAAGTGAAAATGACAGTTTGGTCCCCAAAGAACTGTAAAATCAAAGGAATTTTCAGAAAAAAAAACATTTATTGATGTAAAATGACTAGATGTTGTGTAATAAGCTGTAAAAATGATGGAATACACTTTTCAAAATAATATCTACTTTTCTTTTGGAGGTTATGTACCAGTATTGCATCGCTCGAAAATCGAAGAATTATCACCTGGAACGAGTTTTGTAATAGTTGTGGTGTTAAGAAATTAAATATATTGTGATATTTCTCGAATCTAAATAGAAAAAAAGGTTAAAATTACTGACTTAAAACATTATGATATTTTATCAAAATAGAAAGTCAAAAGCAGCATTATATTCGTGATAAAGGAGAGGACAGGTAAAACATACCTAAACTCAAAAATTGAAACCTCAACTACAAGTAATTGTGGATTTATTACGGTAAAATCGAATGTATAACCACTCAATTAAATCACTTTTTTTCTCTTGTAGATGCGCCGCGGCGTCTTAATTCTTCTTTTAGTATATAGTACTTGCATGGACGAATAATTTTCCATATTTGTTTTGTATTTATACTCAATTTTTATAACAAATAATCTTGTTTGTTTTTTTGTACAAGGTAGACGTGGGGACCAACTATCGCAGCGCCATCTACGATTAGCTTTGAGTTGCCATCCCCATTCGTTGCGCGACTTTTTTTACCATTTACAAGGACTCACACACAACGCAGGGCCTGTGACGTAGGGATGGCAATCACAGATCGATTAATCGAAAAATAGATTTTTGGAGCCAAAAAGATCGATTTTTTAAATCTATTTATAGTACTGAATTCAGTGAATCGATACTTCACCCTTGAAAATCGACATTCGTTTTTATTTTTGCTTTAGACCAAAAAAGTACCTACTTACAATTAATTGAATGTACCCATATTTTTTCTTGTTATGTTTTTACATTTTTATATTCTAATGAGTTTTTATGCTTTCTATATTCTAATACTGTGTATTTCGTAATTCTAATTTGCATAATTGTCCTTAACCTTAAATTGCAGTAATTGGCTGTTCACACAGCCGTTGTAATTTGATAAATAAATAATAAATCAATTATAGAGTGCTGCCGGTTAAAGGGTTAATTATTCAAAAACTCGCGTGGTGGCTGTATGTTTGGATTCCTTCGCCTCTCTTTAATAAAAAAGTAACGTTTGTTTGTAATCTTTGTCTTTCTTTTTATAATCTGTGACTGACATTTCAATACTGATTTTTATGTAGTGTTTGTTGCAGTATAATAACTACTTATTTGTAAACCAATACATTTAATAAAGGCTTTAAACAATAAAGCCTAACATTTCAAATATTTTTAAATAATATTCTTTTTTGTTTTTGTAAGATGAAATGTTCAAAATATTACAAGAATAGGTAGAAACGATACTATAATTATACATATATTATTATTTCTAACGTAAGGTGCCGTAGGTATTATGTATTAACATTCTGTGCTACCAATCGATAATGTATGTAGAAATGTGTGTAGTATGTAGTAACGAAACCAAAAAGATATAGGCTGATGATAAAAAAAATCCCTGAAGAACATTTTATGTTAATAGTGTAATATAACAAATGCATAAAATACACCTACCTACCTAACTGTGCCTTCTAAACTCGCAAGTCGCAACCCTAAGTGAGCTTGACCGGCAGCACACCGATAGCAACATTGTAATGCCGCGACGTCGGATAAACCAAAATAAACTCTCGCGCGTAGCCATTCAGTACAATTTTGCTTGTGCACGGGAAGTTTAGGCTAATATAAAAGTAGGTGGGCGGTACGGCTGCAAGTTAAAATGTGCTTTATTCTTTCGTGTATAGATTTTACATTTGTTTGATTGTTTTTTGGAAGAGACCGATCTGTAGTAATCTGTGTCCAGGCTGAAGTCTGTACAACAGATTTTATTTATTGTAGCACAAGCTGCACAAGTTTCATCGGAAAATAAATTGTCATAAGAAGTTAAAAAGTAATAGGAATGGTTTATGGTACACGTGCAGTTTCCCGCTATTAGTTTTATAGTTTTCAAATTCAAGAATGGCGCCAATGACCATACTTAAAAAAACAAATCTTTGGCGCGGAACACTAAAATTAGCGCGAGTTTTAAATTACGTCACATCGTAGTAATGCGCCACATAACAATCAATTTATTTTCATTGTTAAATAAAAAAAAGAAACGATTCTGCTTCATAGTACAGAAAAATCTGTAAAAAAACGATTTCGTTTTAAGGAAGTGATTTGAGTAATACACCTCGTTCAAGGTTGCGGTCAGTATTTTATTTTAATAAAACAATAATTGCTTTTTTTAAAGAACGGATCAATCAAATCATATAAATAATTGTCTTTAACAGATAAGCAGTCGTCGCGTTTATTCATAGACGATTTGTTGATATGATTGATTTGATGTTACTTAATATTTTTTTAGGATCAGTTAGAATTAGATACCAATCGATTATTGGGTCAATGATTTTATCGATTTCCTTAGTTATGAAGCTCGAAATAAAACTGAGGTCACTGTTCGTAAGGAACATAAGAAATGTTTAAATATTTCTTTCACCGAGATAAGTCACCGATGTGGTGAGATAAAATCGTCAAAGTCCCGCCCTGGGTACAGCCAGTACAGCGGAAGGGAATGTTAGACTCGTACTGACTAAAATCCACGGTATTTCTTGTCATAAGAAGTTAAAAAGTAATAGGAATGGTTTATGGTACACGTGCAGTTTCCCGCTATTAGTTTTATAGTTTTCAAATTCAAGAATGGCGCCAATGGCCATACTTAAAAAAACAAATGTTGAATGTTAGACTCGTACTGACTAAAATCCACGGTATTTCTTCGAAAACCCACATGAAGCGTTCAGAAATCTGGCAACCTCTTTCACCAGGGGTTTGTATCACCGAGTTGGCACGTCGCGACGCCGCTGTCAACGCTGATACTGCGAAGACGCAATGCACTAGGACCCTCTACTATCTTACTGGGTCGTGGAGGTCAGGTGGCTTACCATGACGTGTGGGAATGAGATGGCGCTATACAACTTGTATAGCTCTGTCTCTTTCCCACAGTGGAATTACTCTCGCTTTAGGACGTCATGCAGGTGGCCACCAGATCTAGGCAGTTGCTTGTAAAATACTCATAGGCAAGATCCGGTCCTACATAGTTTTTTTTTAGCAAACTACATTGTAGGCCACTTGGATGAGGCGGGCAAAGCAGCTTGAAGATTGGCACGTACGAAGAGAGACCTACAGACTACGGTGCAGTGTGAAGATGGGTATGGATGATAAATAAGAGATTCGATTTTAAAATAGGTACATTATTATTCAATAATTATTAAAATTTTAGATGTGTCATTATTATTAATAGAAAAATCCTTTTAAATAAATCAGTGATAACATCTTTAAACGCACTTTATCTGGGGGCACGGCAGTGCCCCGCCAAGTCTCGAGCAAAACGGGCACGGCCGTACCATCTTTTCTCGAAGCGATTCGCGGCTGTTTCGCCCCCCCCTATATCTTCGAAGTGGACAAAGCTAGGAGTTTAGGTTTTCGGTGAATAATAGTAGGCATTAGAACAAGCTTAAGTTCGAAATTACATGCCAATTGAATGAATAGTTTAGGAGTTACGGTCGATCAAAGTTACACCATTTTGTCACTCACTGACTGACTGACTCACTGACCGATCATCAAAAATCTAAGGTACTTCTAGCAGACTTAGAAACTTCAAATTTTGCACCAAGATAGGTCATTAGCCACATATAAAGGAAAAATTATAAAAACATTAAAAAATAATATACCATAGAAAACAATTTTATATTTGCGGTTTGGCAAGAACATTGTGTATGGATATTGACTGCATTGTTAACTTTGTTCGTTGTTT
This sequence comes from Agrotis clavis, assembly GCA_954870645.1. Lineage (NCBI taxonomy): Eukaryota > Metazoa > Arthropoda > Insecta > Lepidoptera > Noctuidae > Agrotis > Agrotis clavis. The sequence goes on from OX940943.1 coordinate 4,097,906, forward strand.
AAGTATTCAATTGGATGAATACATACATAGAATAGAAAAGAATAATATAAATGTAATACATAGACTATAATTAATCTAAATTAATACATAAAGTTCATAATTCATTAAATTAATAAAGCTAAAACTCCATTGTATTGCGATAAATATTGTATGCGCGCTCGATAGATGGCATTGTACCTGTCTGAATCGCGCTATGGTTTCGTTACAGAGCGCAGTCTAAGTAGTACTTTAAAATAATTCAATAATTTTCATTTGATAGCGCCATCTATCTATGAACAACCATTTCGAAACTAAAAAAATATTGTAGCGATATTCAGAGAAATTAAGTTAGCCGGATTAGATAGTAGATTTATTATTGTTACTAAAACAGTTATTTAGGAAAATAGTTTATTAATATAACATAGACATAGTTACATAAATCTAGTTGTTTACGTGTTATTTAGTTTAGTTATATTTAGTTTGTAAGTTAGTAGATATACCTATATTTATTTAGTTATTTGTTAGTTAGTTTAGTTCTATTTAGTTTGTTAGATAGAGAATGGGTCCTAAGCAAAAAAGTAGCTGAAGTCCAAGAAATTATGAGGACACCTAAAAAAAAGAAAGAAATACACTTACAAAAAATAAATGAGATCCCACCAAAAACATTAAATGTAAAAAATGCCAAGTCTCTCGATGCAGTCTTTCCATCGTAAAAAGTTTTGAGATCTCACAGAAGCCAAGTCCTATTCAAATTATTTTGTAGTTATAAATCAACATTTAGTAATTATATCAATAGTTTTCTTTATATTATAACTATAGTGACTTGGCAATGAGCACAAGTAAAAACAAATAAAACGGCATATTTGGAGGAGTTGAAAGTTACACACACCGCATGCATAAACATTCTCTTTTATTTACTTTATTTATTCTCTTAACATTCATCATTTACTTTCATAAAGCGATGGCCCGTAAGGTATTCTTAATTATTGTATTGGAACATGTAGTCGGTAGTGACCATCATGATTCACACATAACAAATAATCTGATCACAGGTCTCGTCAGTAACATTTGCACATAATTCCAGGCAGCAAGCAGCTTTTAATTTGTGCTCATTGCCAAGTCACTATAGTTATAATATAAAGAAAACTATTGATATAATTACTAAATGTTGATTTATAACTACAAAATAATTTGAATAGGACTTGGCTTCTGTGAGATCTCAAAACTTTTTACGATGGAAAGACTGCATCGAGAGACTTGGCATTTTTTACATTTATATATATAATATACTATATATAATATATATATAATATACTTGGACCTACTTAATATTTTATTGTCAAGTAACATCTTATTATTAGCAATAAATGTTTTGTCGTGTATCGATTATTCTAATTTATATGCGATAACAGTAAGTACGTTATTTGTTTTATTGCATTGAATATTAATCGATTTATTATTGGTCGTGTTGTACATAATAATAATCATAATAAAATCTAGTTACTAACTGGTATAACTTTAGATGACCCGAAGCTGGGAATTTTTCCTATCGTGGGTGCATTGACAAATTAACTCACATTCACAAACACCCAGATACGGAAAGCGGAACTTGCAGATCATAATAATTTTAGTACCGCGTGTGGAAATCGAACCAGCGAAGCACACAGTGCAGCAGTCAGTCACTTAGCCACTGCGCCATCAATTTGATTTCCTAATCTCAAAAAATATCAGCGAACTAGGAGATTTTTATTACGATAGGGAAAATGTCTGTGACTCGAGTTAGTTTGAACCTATCAAGGCTTCCAACCTTTATGTTCAGTGTCGTTAACTTCCTAATACACTTCTCATCAAAAAAATCGAAACACCTCGCAGTTTATGATTTGATAAGGATTATCAGAAAAATGTGTATATTTAGGAACTAGCTTCTGCCCGCGACTTCGTACGCGGATCCTGTTGCTTATGCCAGCAGTCGGGGTCGTCAAAATCGAAGATCTGAAACGTCTGATGTCGAATTCTAGGAGCCTGGGGACGGGAAAACAACGGGATGCGCGAGACGATTCCAGACGTACCAGATCTTTCAATTTTGTAAGACAACAGGAAATGCCCATCAGACTAAACAACTCTTGCCAAGACGTCATTCCCTTATATGTTATAGTGTAGCTGGGCTCTTGGAGTTCCACATCAGGTGTTCCAGATCTTCAATTTTTATACATCAACAGAAGGTGCTCATCAGGTTGAACAACTCTTGCTAAGACGTCATTCCTGTATACAGGGTGACTTTTTTACCACCGTCCAAAATTTTTCTATGCATTAGGTATCAATCACTAAACCCATTTTTGAAAAAAAATCGATACGTCAAATTGTCATATTAAATCATTTTCTCATCCGCTCTATGTGGTCACTAAGCTAAACGTTAATAATATACACTTGCCGACGCATGAAACGGGCAGAGCGCACCCCGCTGACCCCCCGCCTCGCCCCGCTACACCTGACCGACACATCACAGCGCGGTGTCCAGATTCATCAACTTTTTATAGATAACATTGAGACGTGATATCTCGATATTTTTGTATTGAGTGATACAAAAAGAAAAAACACGTATTCAATGATTTTCGCCAAAGATTAATATATTAAAACTAGTATTTGCGCGTTGCGCGAGCTGCAAGCAGCTCGCGGGGTCGTGTTTTGGAGAAGTATTCCTTACCTTGATAAAATTTTGAGAATCCATAAGAATCTTTAAATGAATTGGATAATCCATAGTCCTTAAAAGGTTTTGTAAATTATTAAATTATATAAAATATTTTTGATATTGTGAAAACCCTTATAACTAATTCAATAAAAAAATAAACAAAATTAAAAAAAAAAAAAACAAAATAAATTGAGTATTCATCTTCATTCATTCTTAGATAAAAGAATTTTAAAATCCGTGAGAGCACTTAAAAGGTTTTGAAAACCCTTAAGAACCCCCTAATTCAATCTAAAACCTTATTTAAAACTCAGAAGGAGCATAAGGGGCAACTTTGAAAAATGGTTTTTACTTTTCTGAACACGGGTCTCTTAGCTTTTGAGATACGATTGGAAGGGGGGGGGGGGGGATAGCCAAAAAGGAGAGGCTTAGTACTTTTGCCCTACTCATGAGAGTTACTTGTAAGTTTGCTTGTCGTCGCCCCTGAGTTACGCTTCATCCACTCAACCTTCGTTACGTTCCATGATGAAATTGATGAACAATTAGAAAATTATAGCAGCCGCCATCTTGGATTCTCATTTTGACCTCGCTATCGGTTTAAGCAACCTTGAAAACCATGAAAACGACATCCATGATGAAATTGATGAACAATTCAAAAATTATAGCAGCAGCCATCTTGGATTCTCATTTTAACCTCGCCATCGGTTTTAGCACCCTCGAAAACCATGAAAACGACACCCATGATGAAAACACAAAAACTATCATACTCAAAAAGAATTTTTCAATTCCAAAACAAACAAAACAAACTTTGCCATCTTGGATTTTAATTTTGACCTCACTATCGGCTTTAGCATCCTCGAAAACCATTAAAACGACTCCCTTGATGAAATTGATGAACCATTCAACAACAACAGTATTCCTTGCCTTAATAAAATTTTGAGAATCCATATGAATTTTTAAATGAATTGGAAAATCCATAGTCCTTAAATGGTTTTGTAAATTATATAAAATATTTTTAATATTCTGAAAACCCTTATAACTAATTCAATAAAAAAAGAAACATAATAAAAAAAAAACAAAATAAATTGAGAATTCCATAAGATAGTTCAGCATCCTCGAAAACCATTAAAACGACTCCCTTGATGAAATTGATGAACCATTCAACAACAACAGTATTCCTTACCTTTATAAAATTTTGAGAATCCATATGAATCATTAAATGAATTGGAAAATCCATAGTCCTTAAAAGATTTTGTAAATTATATAACATATTTTTTAATATTCTGAAAACCCTTCTAACTAATTCAATAAAAAAAAGAAACAAAATTGAAAAAAAAAAAAAACAAATAGTGAATTCCTTGGGATAGTTAGAAGAATTTTAAAATCCGTTAGAGCACTTAAAAAATTTTGAAACCCCTTAGGAACTCCTTAATCCAATCTAAAACCTTATTAAAAACTCAGAAGGGATAAGGGGCAACTTTGAAAAATGGTTTTTACTTTTCCGAGCCTCCACTATACGAATCCGTAAAAAAAAAGAACACGCGTCTCTTAGTGTCTGAGATACGATTGGGAGGGGAGGGGGGAGCCAAAACGCAGAGGCTTATTACTTTTGCCCTACTCATGAGAGTTACTTGTAAGTTTGCTTGTCGTCACCCGTGAGTTACGCTTCATCCACTCAACCTTCGTTACGTCCCATGATGAAATTGATGAACATTTCGAACATTATCAAAGCCGCCATTTTAGATTTTGATTTTGATCTCACTTTCGGCTTTAGCATCCTCGAAAACCATGAAAACGACTCCCATGATGAACATTTCGAAAATTATCGCAGCCGCCATCTTGGATTTTAATTTTGACCTCACTATCGGCTTTAACATCCTCGAAAATCATGACAACGACTCCCATGATGAACATTTCGAAAATTATGGAAGCCGCTATCTTGGATTCTCGTTTTGACCTCACTATCGGCTTTAGCATTCTCGATGATGAAATTGATGAGCAATTCGAAAATTATAGCAGCCGCCATCTTGGATTCTCATTTTGACCTCGCCATCGGTTTTAGCACCCTCGAAAACCTTGAAAACGACACCAATGATGAACAATTCGAAAATTATCGCAGCCGCCATCTTGGATTTTGATTTGACCTCACTATCGGCTTTAGCATCCTCGAAAACCACGAAAGCGACTCCCATGATGAACATTTCGAAAATTATAGCAGCCGCCATCTTGGATTCTCATTTTGACCTCGCCATCGGTTTTAGCACCCTCGAAAACCTTGAAAACGACACCAATGATGAACAATTCGAAAATTATCGCAGCCGCCATCTTGGATTTTGATTTGACCTCACTATCGGCTTTAGCATCCTCGAAAACCATGAAAGCGACTCCCATGATGAACATTTCGAAAATTATAGCAGCCGCCATCTTGGATTCTCATTTTGACCTCGCCATCGGTTTTAGCACCCTCGAAAACCTTGAAAACGACACCAATGATGAACAATTCGAAAATTATCGCAGCCGCCATCTTGGATTTTGATTTGATCTCTCTATCGGCTTTAGCATCCTCGAAACCCATGAAAACGACTTCCATGATGAACATTTCGAAAATTATCGCAGCCGCCATCTTGGATTTTAATTTTGACCTCACTATCGGCTTTAGCATCCTCGAAAACCATTAAAACGACTCCCTTGATGAAATTGATGAACCATTCAACAACAACAGTATTCCTTGCCTTAATAAAATTTTGAGAATCCATATGAATTTTTAAATGAATTGGAAAATCCATAGTCCTTAAATGGTTTTGTAAATTATATAAAATATTTTTAATATTCTGAAAACCCTTATAACTAATTCAATAAAAAAAGAAACAAAAAAAAAAAAAAAAATATATATTGAGAATTCCATAAGATAGTTAAAAGAATTTTAAAATCCGTTAGAGCACTTAAAAAATTTTGAAACCCTTTAGGAACTCCTTAATCCAATCTAAAACCTTATTAAAAACTCAGAAGGGATAAGGGGCAACTTTGAAAAATGGTTTTTACTTTTCCGAGCCTCCTCTATACGAATCCGTAAAAAAAAAGAACACGCGTCTCTTAGTGTCTGAGATACGATTGGGAGGGGAGGGGGGAGCCAAAACGCAGAGGCTTATTACTTTTGCCCTACTCATGAGAGTTACTTGTAAGTTTGCTTGTCGTCACCCCTGAGTTACGCTTCATCCACTCAACCTTCGTTACGTCCCATGATGAAATTGATGAACATTTCGAAAATTATCGAAGCCGCCATCTTGGATTTTGATTTTGACCTCGCCCAATAAAATGACATCCATGATTAAAGCTTTGAATTTGTTTGCAGTCTGCATCTTGGATTTTGATTTTGAACTCATTATCGGCTTTAGCATCCTCGAAAACCATGAAAACGACTCCCATGATGAACCATTCGAAAACTATCGCAGCCGCCATCTTGGATTCTCATTTTGACCTTACCATCGGATTTAGCTCCCTCGAAAACCATGAAAACGACATCCATGATGAAAACTTTGAATTTTTTGCAGTCGCCAACTTGGATTTTGATTTTGACCTCACTATCGGCTTTAGCATCCTCGAAAACCATGAAAACGACTCCCATGATGAAATTGATGAACAATTCGAAAATTATAGCAGCCGCCATCTTGGATTCTCATTTTGACCTTACCATCGGTTTTAGCACCCTCAAATACCATAAAAACGACTCCCATGATAATAATTCGAAAATTATCGCAGCCGCCATCTTGGATTTTAATTTTGATCTCACTATCGGCTTTAGCATCCTCGAGAACCATGAAAACAACTCCCATGATGAATAATTCGAAAATTATCGCAGCCGCCATCTTGGATTTTGATTTTGACCTCACAATGGGCTTTAGCATCCTCGAGAACCATGAAAACGACTCCCATGATGAAAACTTTGAATTTTTTGCAGTCGCCAACTTGGATTTTGATTTTGACCTCACTATCGGCTTTAGCATCCTCGAAAATTATGAAAACGACTCCCATGATGAAGATTTCGGAAACTATCGCAGCCGCAATCTTGGATTTGATTTTGATCTCACGAATGGCTTTAGCAGCCTCGAAAACCATGAAAACGACTCCCATGATGAACAATTCGAAAATCATCGCAGCCGCCATCTTGGATTTTGATTTTGACCTCACTATCGGCTTTAGCATCCTCGAAAACCATGAAAACGACTCCCATGATGAAGATTTCGGAAACTATCGCAGCCGCCATCTTGGATTTGATTTTGACCTCACGATCGGCTTTAGCATCCTCGAAAACCATGAAAACGACTCTCATGATGAACAGTTCGAAAATTATAGCAGCCGCCATCTTGGATTCTCATTTTGACCTCGCCATCGGTTTTAGCAACCTCGAAAATCATGAAAACGACATCCATGATTAAAACTTTGAAATTTTTTGCAGTGGCCATCTTGGATTATGATTTTGACCTCACTATCGGCTTTAGCATCCTCGAAAACCATGAAAACGACTCCCATGATGAACATTTCGAAAATTATCGCAGTCGCCATCTTGGATTTTGATTTTGACCTCACTATCGACTTTGGCATCCTCGAAAACCATGAAAACGACTCCTATTATGTACAATTCGAAAATGATCGCAGCCGCCATCTTGGATTTTGATTTTGACCTCACTATCGACTTTGGCATTCTCGAAAACCATGAAAACGACTCCCATGATGTACCTACATTTCGAAAAATATCGCAGCCGCCATCTTGGATTTTGATTTTGACCTCACTATCGGCTTTAGCATCCTCGATGATGAATTGATAAACAATTCGAAAATTATCGCAGCCGCCATCTTGGATGCTCATTTTGACGTTGCCATCGGTTTTAGAAACTTCGAAAACCATGAAAACGACATCCATGATGAAAACTTTGAAATTTTTTGCAGTCGCCATCTTGGTTTTTGATTTTGACTTCACTATCGGCTTTAGCATCTTCGAAAACCATGAAAACGACTCCCGTGATAAACATTTCGAAAATTATCGCAGCTGCCATCATGGATTTTGATTTTGACCTCACTATCGACCTTGGCATCCTCGAAAACCATGAAAATGACTCCCATGAAGTACAATTCGAAAATGATCGCAGCCGCCATCTTGGATTTTGATTTTGACCTCACTATCTACTTTGGCATCCTCGAAAACCATGAAAACGACTCCCATGATAAAAAATTCGAAAATTATCGCAGCCGCCATCTTGGATGCTCATTTTGACGTTGCCATCGGTTTTAGAAACCTCGAAAACCATGAAAACGACATCCATGATGAAAACTTTGAAATTTTTTGCAGTCGCCATCTTGGATTTTGATTTTGACCTCACTATCGGCTTTAGCATCTTCGAAAACCATGAAAACGACTCCCAAGATGAACAATTCCTAAATTATCGCACCTGCCATCTTGGATGTTGATTTTAACCTTACTATCGGCTTTAGCATCCTCGAAAACCATGAAAACGACTCCCATGACGAACATTTCGAAAAATATCGCAGCCGCCATCTTGGATTTAGATTTTGACCTCACTATTGGCTTTAGCACCCTTGAAAATCATGAAAACGACTCCCATGATGAAATTGATGAACAATTCGAAAATTATAGCAGCCGCCATCTCTGATTCTCGTTTTGACCTCGCCATCGGTTTTAGCAACGTCGAATACCATGAAAACGACTCCCATGATGAACAATTCGAAAATTATCGCAGCCGCCATCTTGGATGCTCATTTTGACGTTGCCATCGGTTTTAGAAACCTCGAAAACCATGAAAACGACATCCATGATGAAAACTTTGAACTTTTTTGCAGTCGCCATCTTGGATTTTGATTTTGACCTCACTATCGGCTTTAGCATCCTCGAAAACCATGAAAACGACTCCCATGAAATTGATGAACAATTCGAAAATTATAGCAACCGCTATCTTGGATTTGGATTTAAACCTCACTATCAGCTTTAGCATCCTCGAAAACCACGAAAACGACTCCCATAACGAACAATTCGAAAATTATCGCAGAGGCCATCTTGGATTTCGAGATACGATGGGGGGAAGGGTGAAGGGGGGGAGTGGGGTAAGTTTTGAAAAATGATTTTGACATACTCTGAGCCCCTTGATATGAATCAGAAATAAAAATGTTCCAAGTCTCTTCTGAGATCCGTCTAAAGGGGGGAGAAGGGAGCCAAGAGGGGGAACTTTCAAAAATGGTTTTTACTTAGCCGACCCTCCTCTATACGAATCCGTAAAAAAACAGAACATCGGTCTCTTAGTTTCTGAGATACGATTTGGAGGGGGGGGGGGGGGGGCACAAACGGGAGGCTAAGTACTTTTGCCCTACTCATGAGAGTTACTTGTTAGTTTTCTTGTCGTCACCCTTGAGTTACGCTTCACCCACTCAACCTTCGTTACGCTACGGAGGTCGCCGGCTCGCTTCGCTCGCCACCTCCCCCCTTCGCTCCACTCGGTCTCGCAGGTTCGCTCCACTCAGGACCTACCTACCACCGGAAAGCTATCGTGACCACATCCCTACGCTACGCTACGCTTCGCTTTACCGCTACCTAGTTTTTCCGAGATACGATGGGGGGCGGGGTAAAGGGGGGAGAGGGGGGAGTTCTGAAAAATGATTTTGACTTACTCTGGGCACAAAAAATGTTGCAAGTCTGTTAACTTCCGAGATCCGCCTGAAGGGGGGAGAAGGGGGCCAAGGGGGGGGGGGGGTGGGCTTTGAATAATGGCTTTTACTTTTCCGGACCTCCTCTATACGAATCCGTAAAAAAACAAAACACGGGTCTCGATGGGGGGAGGGGTGAAGAGGGGGAGAGGGGGGAGTTTTGAAAAACGATTTGGACCAACTCTTGGCCCCTTGATATGAATCTAAAAAAAAAATGTTGCAAGTCTGTCAACTTCCGAGATCCGCCTAAGGGGGGGAGAAGGGGGAGCAAGGGGGGGACTTTGAAAAATGGTTTTTACTTTTCCGAGCCTCCTCTATACGAATCTGTAAAAAAACAAAACACGGGTCTCTTAGTTTCTGAGATACGATTGCGAGGGTGGGGGGAGGCCAAAAAGGGGAGGCTTGGTACTTTTGCCCTACTCATGAGAGTTACTTGAAAGTTTGTTTGTCGTCACCCCCGAGTTACGCTTCACCCACTCAACCTTCGTTACGCTACGGGGGTCGCCGGCTCGCTTCGCTCGCCACCTCCCCCCTTCGCTCCACTCGGTCTCGCAGGTTCGCTCCACTCAGGACCTACCTACCACCGGAAAGCTATCGTGACCTTATGCCTACGCTTCGCTTTACCGCTACATACTTTTTCCGAGATATGATGGGGGGAGGGATGAAGAGGGGGAGAGGGGGGAGTTTTGAAAAATGATTTTGACCAACACTGGGCCCCTTGATATGATTCTGAAAAAATAAATGTTCCAAGTCTGTCAACTTCCGAGATCCGCCTAAAGGGGGGAGAAGGGGGGCAAGGGGGGAGGAACTTTGAAAAATGGTTTTTACTTTTCCGAGCCTTCTATATACGAATCCGTAAAAAAACAAAACACTGGTCTCTTAGTTTCCGAGATACGTTGGGGGGAGGGGTGAAGGGGGGGTGAGGGGGGAGTTTTGAAAAATGATTTTGACCACCACTGGGCCCCTGGATATGAATCTGAAAAAAAAATGTTGCAAGTCTGTCAACTTCCGAGTTCCACCTAAAGGGGGGAGAAGGGGGGCAAGGGGGGGAACTTTGAAAAATGGTTTTTACTTTTCCGAGCCTCCTCTATACGAATCCGTAAAAAAAACAAAACACGGGTCTCTTAGTTTCCGAGATACGATGGGGAGGGGGGGGAGGGGGGGCGAAAAGGGGAGGTTTGGGATTTTTCCCATACTCACGAGAGTTACTTGTTTACGAATCTGTCAAAATATACCCACCTCCCCCTTCACCATCTGGGAGAACAATTATGTCAATCAGTGAGTGAGTCAGTCAGTGGTAATCGAGCTTTATATAGTATAATATAACTAGTATTTGCGCGTTGCGCGAGCTGCAAGCAGCTCGCGGGGTCGTGTTTTGGAGAAGTATTCTTTACCTTGATAAAATTTTGAGAATCCATAAGAATCTTTAAATGAATTGGAAAATCCATGGTCTTTAAAAGATTTTGTTAATTATTAAATTATATAAAATATTTTTAATATTGTGAAAACCCTTATAGCTAATTCAATAAAAAAAGAAACAAAATTAAAAAAAAAGCAAAATAAATTGTAAATTCCATAAGATAGTTAAAAGAATTTTAAAATCCGTGAGAGCACTTAAAAGATTTTGAAAACCCTTAAGGTGATTGCTTCGATGTAGCCCGCGAAATTCAAATTTTTTTACGTTTTTTGCAATTTGCAGGCCAGTGACATGTTGTAACTTTATAAATATTTGTGTTGCGCAAATAACAAGTATAATTTTAAATATAAAAAATATCAAAAAACTCGCTCCATCAGCTCTCACATAGAAAAGGTGCATCGTAGTTAGATTTCGGAGATTTTAACATGATGCACCTTTTCTATGTGAGAGCTGATGGAGCGAGTTTTTTGATATTTTTTATATTTAAAATTATACTTGTTATTTGCGCAACACAAATATTTATAAAGTTACAACATGTCACTGGCCTGCAAATTGCAAAAAACGTAAAAAAATTTGAATTTCGCGGGCTGGTTGGAGCATCCCCCTTAAGAACCCCCTAATTCAATCTAAAACCTTATTTAAAACTCAGAAGGGGCCTCATAAGGGGCAACTTTGAAAAATGGTTTTTACTTTTCTGAACACGGGTCTCTTAGCTTTTGAGATACAATTGGGAGGGGGGGGGGATGTCCAAAAAGGAGAGGCTTAGTACTTTTGCCCTACTCATGAGAGTTACTTGTAAGTTTGCTTGTCGTCACCCCTGAGTTACGCTTCATCCACTCAACCTTCGTTACGTCCCATGATGAAATAGATTAACAAGTCGAAAATTATAGCAGCCGCTATCTTGAACTCTCATTTTGACCTCGCATTCGGTTTTAGCACCCTCGAAAACCATGAAAACGACACCTATGATGAAAACACAAAAACTATCCATCTCAAAAAGAATTTTTCAATTCCAAAACAAACAAAACAAACTTTTCAGTTTAGATAAAAATAAGATATTTAAAATATTATTGTGTTAGGTACACGCTTACTGCCCCTCGAACACTGCATTTTTTGCAGTCGCCATCTTGGATTTGGATTTTAACTTCACTTTCGGCTTTAGCATCCTCAAAAACCATGAAAACGACTCCCATGACAAGTATTTCAAAAATTATCGCAGCCGCCATCTTGAATTTTGATTTTGACCTATATATCGGCTTTACAATCCTCGAAAACCATGAAAACGACTCCCATGATGAACATTTCGAAAATTATCACAGCCGCCATCTTGGATTTTGATTTTGACTTCACTATCGGCTGCAGCATCCTCAAAAACCATGAAAACGATTCCCATGATGAACAATTCGAAAATTATAGCAGTCGCCTCTTGGATTTTTATTTTGACCTCACTAACGGCTTTAGCATCCTCGAAAACCATGAAAACGACTCCCATGATGAACAATTCGAAAATTATTGCAGCCGCCATCTTGGATTCTCATTTTGACCTTGCCATCGGCTTTACCATCCTCGAAAACCGTGAAAAAGACTCCCATGATGAACAATTTGAAAATTATAGCAGTCGCCATCTTGGATTTTTATTTTGACCTCACTAACGGCCTTAGCATCCTAGAAAACCATGAAAACGACTCCCATGATGAACAATTCGAAAATTATTGCAGCCGCCATCTTGGATTCTCATTTTGACCTCACTATCGGCTTTAGCATCCTCGAAAACTATGAAAACGACTCCCATGATGAACATTTCAAAAATTATTGAAGCCGCCATCTTGGATTTTGATTTTGACCTCACTAACGGCTTTAGCATCCTCGGAAATCATGAAAACGACTCCCATGATGAAAAATTTGAAAATTATTGCAGCCGCCATCTTGGATTCTCATTTTGACCTCACTATCGGCTTTAGCATCCTCGAAAACTATGAAAACGACTCCCATGATGAACATTTCAAAAATTATTGAAGCCGCCATCTTGGATTTGGATTTTAACTTCACTATCGGCTTTAGCATCCTCGAAAACCATGAAAACGACTCCCATGATGAACATTTCGAAAATATCGAAGCTGCCATCTTGGATTTTGATTTTGTTCTCACTATCGGCTTTAGCTTCCTCTAAAACAATGAAAACGACTCCCATGATGAACATTTCAAAAATTATCGCAGCCGCCATCTTGGATTTGGATTTAAACCTCACTATCGGTTTTAGCATCCTCAAAAACCATGAAAACGACTCCCATGATGCACATTTCGAAATTATCGCAGCCGCCATCTTGGATTTTGATTTTGACCTCACTATCGGCTTTAGCATCCTCGAAAACCATTAAAACGACTCCCATGATGAAATTGATGAACATTTCGAAAATAATCGCAACTGCCATCTTGGATTTTTATTTTGACGTCACTATCGGCTTTAGCATCCTCGAAAACCATGAAAACGACTTCCATGATGACATTGATGAACGAATTCGAAAATTATAGCAGTCGCCATCTTGGATTTTGATTTTGGCGTCACTATCGGCTTTAGCATCCTCGAAAACCATGAAAACGACTCCCATGATGAAATTGATGAACAATTCGAAAATTATAGCAGTCGCCATCTTGGGTTTTGATTTTGACGTCACTATCGGCTTTAGCATCCTCGAAAACCATGAAAACGACTTCCATTATGAACAATTCGTAAATTATCGCAGCCGCCATCTTCGATTTTGATTTTGACTTCACAATCGGCTTTGGCACCCTCGAAAACCATGAAAACGACATCCATGATGAAAACTTTGAATTTTTGCAGTCGCCATCTTGGATTTTGATTTTGACCTCACTATCGGCTTTATCATCCTCGAAAATCATGAAAACGATTCCCATGATGAAGAATTCGAAAATTATCGCAGCAACCATCTAGGATTTGGATTTTGACATCACTATCGGCTTTAGCATCCTCGAAAACCATGAACACGATTCCCATGATGAACAATTCTAAAATTATCGCAGCCGCCATCTTGGATTTTGATTTTGACCTCACTATCGGCTGTAGCATCCTCGAAAACGACTCCCATGATGAACAATTTCAAAATTATCGCATTGCCATCTTCGATTTTGATTTTGACCTCACTATCGGCTTTAGCATCCTCGAAAACCATGAAAACGACTTCTATGATGAACATTTCGAAAATTATCGCAGCCGCCATCCTGGATTTTTATTTTGACGTCACTATCGGCTTAAGCATCCTCGAAAACCATGAAAACGACTCCCATGATGACATTGATGAACAATTCGAAAATTATAGCAGCCGCCATCTTGGATTTGGATTTTGACTTCACTATCGGCTTTAGCATCCTCGAAAACGACTCCCATGATGAACAATTTCAAAATTATCGCATTTGCCATCTTCGATTTTGATTTTGACCTCACTATCGGCTTTAGCATCCTCGAAAACCATGAAAACGACTCCTATGATGAACATTTCGAAAATTATCGCAGCCGCCATCTTCGATTTTGATTTTGACTTCACTATCGGCTTTGGCACCCTCGAAAACCATGAAAACGACATCCATGATGAAAACTTTGAATTTTTGCAGTCGCCATCTTGGATTTTGATTTTGACCTCACTATCGGCTTTATCATCCTCGAAAATCATGAAAACGATTCCCATGATGAAGAATTCGAAAATTATCGCAGCAACCATCTTGGATTTGGATTTTGACATCACTATCGGCTTTAGCATCCTCGAAAACCATGAAAACGACTCCCATGATGAAATTGATGAACGATTCGAAAATTATAGCAGTCGCCATCTTGGGTTTTGATTTTGACGTCACTATCGGCTTTAGCATCCTCGAAAACCATGAAAACGACTTCCATGATGAACAATTCGTAAATTATCGCAGCCGCCATCTTGGATTTGGATTTCGACTTCACTATCGGCTTTAGCATCCTCGAAAACGACTCCCATGATGAACAATTTCAAAATTATCGCATTTGCCATCTTCTATTTTGATTTTGACCTCACTATCGGCTTTAGCATCCTCGAAAATCATGAAAACGATTCCCATGATGAACAATTCCAAAATTATCGCAGCAGCCATCTTGGATTGTGATTTTGACCTCACTATCGGCTTTAGCACCCTCGAAAACCATGAAAACGACATCCATGATGAAAACTTTGAATTTTTGTAGTCGCCATCTTGGATTTGGATTTTGACCTCACTATCGGCTTTAGCATCCTCGAAAACCATGAAAACGATTCCCATGATGAACAATTCGAAAATTATCGCAGCCGCCATCTTGGATTTTGATTTTGACCTCACTATCGGCTTTAGCATCCTCGAAAACCATGAAAACGACTCCAATGATGAAATTGATGAACAATTCGAAAATCATAGCACCCGCCATCTTGGATTCTCATTTTGACCTCGCCATCGGTTTTAGCACCCTCGAATACCATGAAAACGACTCCCATGATGAACAATTCGAAAATTATTGCAGAGGCCATCTTGGATTCCGAGATACGATGGGGGGATGGGTAAAGGGGGGGAGTGGGGTGACTTTTGAAAAATGATTTTGACATACTTTGGGCCCCTTGAAACGAATCTGAAAAAAAAAATATGTTCCATGTCCCTTCTGAGAGCCGCCTAAAGGGGTTAAAGGGGGTCAAGAGGGTGAACTTTGAAAAAAATGTTTTTTCTTTTCCGAGCCTCTTCTATACGAATCCGAAAAAACGGGTCTCTTAGTTTTTGAGATACGATTGGTAGTGGGGGTGAGGCCAAAAAGGGGAGGCTTGGTACTTTTGCCCTACTCATGAGAGTTATGGACTTGTAAATTTGCTTGTCATCATCCCTGAGTTACGCTTCACCCACTCAACCTTCGTTACGCTACAGAGGTCGCCGGCTCGCTTCGCTCGCCACCTCCCCCCTTCGCTCCACTCGGTCTCGCAGGTTCGCTCCACTCAGGACCTACCTACCACCGGAAAGCTATCGTGTCCTCATCCCTACGCTTCGCTTTACCGCTACATAATTTTTCCGAGATACGATGGGTGGAGGGGTGAAGGGGGGAGAGGGGGGAGTTTAGAAAAATGATTTTGACACACTCTGGGCCCTTTGACATGAATCTGAAAAAAAATATGTTCCAAGTCTCTTCTGAGATCCGCCTAAAGGGGGAGAAGGGGAGCAAGGGGGGAGGGAACTTTGAAAAATGGTTTTTAGTTTTCCGAGCCACCTCTATACGAATCCGTAAAAAAACAAAACACGGGTCTCTTAGTTTCCGAGATACGATGGGGAGGGGGGAGAGGGGGGGCGAAAAGGGGAGGTTTGGGATTTTTCTCATACTCATGAGAATGACTTGTAAGTTTGCTTGTGGTGACCCCCGAGTTACGCTTCACCCACTCAACCTTCGTTACGCTACGGAGGTCGCCGGCTCGCTTCGCTCGCCACCTCCCCCCTTCGCTCCACTCGGTCTCCCAGGTTCGCTCCACTCGGGACCTACCTACGACCGGAAAACTATCGTGACCTTATCCCTACGCTACGCTTCGCTTCGCTTTACTGCTACCTACTTTTTCCGAGATACGATGGGGGGAGGGGGGGAGAGGGGGAGTTTTGAAAAATGATTTTGACCACCTCTGGGCCCCTTGATATGAATCTGAAAAATAAAATGTTGCAAGTCTGTTAACTTCCGAGATCCGCCTAAAGGGGGGAGAAGGGGGGCAAGGGGGGGAACTTTGAAAAATACTTTTTTCCTTTTCCGAGCCTCCTCTATACGAATCCGTAAAAAAACAAAACACGGGTCTCTTAGTTTCCGAGATACGATGGGGGGAGGGGTGAAGAGGGGGAGAGGGGGGAGTTTTGAAAAATGATTTTGACCAACTCTGGGCCCCTTGATATGAATCTGAAAAAAGAAACGTTGCAAATCTGTTAACTTCCGAGATCCGCCTAAAGGGGGGAGAAGGGGGGCAAGGGGGGGGAACTTTGAAAAATGGTTTTTACTTTTCCGAGCATCCTCTATACGAATCCGTAAAAAAAACAAAATACGGGTCTCTTAGTTTCCGAGATACGATGGGGAGGGGGGGGAGGGGGGGCGAAAAGGGGAGGTTTGGGATTTTTCCCATACTCACGAGAGTTACTTGTTTACGAATCTGTCAAAATATACCCACCTCCCCCTTCACCATCTGGGAGAACAATGATGTCAATCAGTGAGTGAGTGAGTGAGTGAGTGAGTGAGTGGTAATCGAGCTTTATATAGTATAATATAAATTTGGACGGTGACTAAAAAATCACCCTGTATGTTAAGTAGCTCGGCTCTTGAAGTTCCACATCAGGTGTTCCAGATCTTCAATTTTTATACATCAACAGAAGGTGCTCATCAGGTTGAACAACTCTTGCTAAGACGTCATTCCTGTATATGTTATAGTGTAGCTGGGCTCTTGAAGTTCCACATCAGGTGTTCCAGATCTTCAATTTTTATACATCAACAGAAGGTGCTCATCACGCTGAACAACTCTTGCTAAGACGTCATTCCTGTATATGTTATAGTGTAGCTGGGCTCTTGAAGTTCCACATCAGGTGTCCAGGATCTTCAATTTTATTTTCTCTGCAGAAAATGCTCATCACGTGGAACAATTTTTGCTATGGCACCATTTTTTTATCTCTTATAGTTTAGCAGGTCTGTTGCAGTTCTGCATCAGGTGATCAAGTTTCCAAGATAAATTATAGCCTATATGTTAATCGAACTTAATACCTATACAACAAAAAAAAAATCATTCAAATCCGTCCAGTAGTTCCGAAGATTAGCGTGCACAAACACACAGACAAACAGACAAACAGACAAACAGACAAACAGACAAAAAAAATTTTAATTACAGTTTCGGGTTCGGCATCGACAACCCCTGCTACTTTTTTTTTGTATATTTCCATTGTACAGACACCACTTTTCTACAAATTTATTATATGTATAGATAAATGTAAAATGTCATTTAATAGTGAGTAGTATGAGGTTTTTAAATCCTAATGTTAATGTTCTAAATTCAAATTAAGTCTTCATAGGTTTCGTATTTTGTATAATGAGTAATTTTTACCCTGTATGGAATATGAAGGAAATGGGTAAAACAACACGCGTAAATGAAAAAAAAATGTAAGAAACGTTTATTTAATAACTTGTATTCCCTCCGCGAGCTCTTATTACTGCTTCCATACGGTTCTTCATCGATCGGATGAGAGTCACGATCACATGTTGTGGTATATTATCCCATTCCTCTTGGATTGCATTTTGCAGCTGGCTAAGTGTTTCTGGGGCTGGATCTCTTGCTCGAATTCGTCTCTTTAATTCATCCCATAGATGTTCAATGGGATTCATGTCCGGGCTTCTAGCTGGCCATACCATAATGGAGATACCGACTTCGGTAAGATAATCTCGTACGACGCCCGCGGTGTGAGCTCTAGCATTGTCGTGCATGAATATGAAGTCGTTGCCAATAAAATGTGCATAGGGCATCACATGAGGTTCAAGACACTGTTCGATGTACCGATGAGAGTTTAGTGCAGGCAGCCGTGGCCCAGACACAAAGGCAAGTTCTGTCTTACCGTCGGCGCTGATTCCTCCCCAAACCGTCCACGAACCGCCACCATAGCTGACCTTTTCTTCAATGCAGCATTGTGCAAAGCGTTCTCCATCTCTTCTGTAGACCTTGTTCCTTCCGTCGTTACCATACAGCATAATTTTACACTCATCAGAAAACAGTACTTTGCTCCACTGAAGGTATGACCAAGTTAGGTGCTCGCGTGCAAAGTTAAGGCGCGCTCTTCGATGGTCTGCAGTTAATTTCGGCCCATTCGCTGGCTTATGCGGTGCCAATCCGCGTTCCTTCAACCTTCTTCTTATTGTAGAGTCACTTACAGCTACTCTTCGTACAACGCGAAGCTGCTGCTGCAGTTGAAAAGCGTTAAGGCGTCGATTTCGTAAAGAAGTTGTTACAATAAATCGATCATCTCGCTCAGAAGTGACCCGATTCCTGCCAGATCCTGAACGGCGCGTGAACGAACCAGTCTCCCGATAGCGTTTGTAGACTCTATGAACAGATGATAAGCTTAGATGCAATCTTGCAGCCACAACACGCTGACTAAGTCCAGAATCCAGCAATGCCACCACTTGGGCGGCTTCTGCGGGCGAAGTATCCATATGTTTTAGAAAAAAAAGTTTTTTCAGACGTCCCAAAGTCACAGTAAATGAAATAAGAAACAGAAAGTTTAAAGACAAGCGCTAATTTTTAGTTTTTAAACGAGAAACGTACTCCAACCCTAAATAGACATTTGTCTCAAAACAGTGATTAATTTCATTTATAGGATAAACAAATGAAATTATTTCGAATTTTGATTTTTTTCTTCTTACTGTAATGACCAAACTGCCAGCTACGCAGTAATGTTTTTTTTTCATGGAATTAATTCTCTTTTGTAAAAAATTAGGACAAAAACAATAAAAACGAAAGT
Organism: Agrotis clavis; assembly: GCA_954870645.1. Lineage (NCBI taxonomy): Eukaryota > Metazoa > Arthropoda > Insecta > Lepidoptera > Noctuidae > Agrotis > Agrotis clavis. Next base: position 4,117,228 of record OX940943.1, read on the forward strand.
GTTTCGATTTTTTTGATGAGAAGTGTATTATAGTGATGTTTTAAAAATGGGCTGGGGTACTAGCTGAAACATAAAAACCAAGGAAGGACTATGATAATTCCGTATTACCATAGAATACCTAATAGGTAGTACTATTATTACGTTATTATCTGCAGTGGGAGAAGCCCACGGCAACAGACGTCGTAGGACGTGTTCCGGCGGCCGGAACACGTCCTACGACGTCTGTGTCCGCATGCCCGCGCCTACGGTCTGGCGGACGACGAGTAATGGGCGACTGGCTGTCCGATCATGGACCATGCCCGGGTCGTCCGAACATCGTGTTCCACGCGCGCCTCTAAGAGCTGTCAGCAAAATGAAGGAGCCCCCTTAGAGTCCTCTCAAAGCCTGTCATGGTCGCGGGACTCACTAGTAACCGTGGCCCCGGAACGTAAAGGGCTATTGAAGGACACCGTGGATTTTAGTCAGTACAAGTCTGACAGTAGGGGTGGACTCATAAACTGTTGTCATCTATTTGTGTCCACGAGATAACGCTACTGTGTGAACTGAGAGCGCTACGTGCCCATTGTTACATGCTCATTGCCCATTCTGAATTATTAAAATGCCGTCAATCCTGAATCCTCCAGTGCACAATCTCCCACTTGTTGCTATTATTATAATCTCAGGCGTGACGTCATTATTTTAATTTATAACTCAGTGGGATTTAGTAATCTTGTGTCTATGGTATGAATTAAATAAATTATTTTATGTTTTGTATTGATAGTGTTCCAAAATCAACTGTTTGAGAGTATAATGTTATTTATACATTGTAATGTTTCATATCCATATAGGAATTAAAATTAATAAAGTTAAAATAAAATTAAAAAATATGATGAATTTTAAAATGTTTTTTATATGGCAACCCTAAATCGACGTGGAAAGAAAAAACTAGGAAGTTGTCTATTCGCCATTAAAATGGCGTCATCGAAGGAAACCTATTGTTTGTGTGGTCAACCATACAATATTGGACAATTTATGATAGAATGTGATTGCTGTCGTGAGTGGTTTCATGGCAGGTAATGTGGAAAATATATAAATTTCATAGTGAAAGTTACGTTGTGTGTTAAAAAAAATACAATGAAGATTGACAGTGTATGCGCGTTCGGCCATCGCTTGTATGCGAATGTTTTACTCAATATTTCCAAGTTCTCGGCACTCTGGCATGTTTTTCGATAATTATTAACCACGATACAGTTTGTAATTAACTATCCGGGATTTCTACGCCGTTTTACAATAGTTCTTGTTTGTTTACATGTGTGGTCGCCATGGGTTTAGCAGAATGCGCTTTTCGACCGTGCATTCTTTGTGTTTATTTATATTATTTTAAGCCTGCTAACGTGTTTTTAGTGGCACAATAGTACATGTGCAATATTTATTTTACTATTGCCTTAGTTTAGTGGTGTTTTGTATGAAATAGAGTACCATAAAATAACTGTTGTGAAATCCGTAGGACCCTAATTATATGCCAAAGAAGGCAAAGGTCTATAAAAAGTGCCTATAGGACTTTGGCCACATCTCCCATAAAGCTTAATTGCAATATGGTAAGCTTGAACATGAAGTACAAACAATCTACAAGTTCAATGTTTTTTTAATGGATGTATGTGGTAATTGGACGTAGTTCCAGAAAAACGTTCCAACCCACAAACTTATCGTTTTGAGATAATTGCGATTAAAGTTCAATTTTGTATTTCTTTATGATATCATTATTCTTTTACTACATAAACTTTTGTGTGCTATAGATGACATAATCGAGTTTTAATTTAACCCTATTTTGGACTTCCAATGTTTATAGTTTTTTGAATATTCATAAAAATATTGCTGTGGAACGTTTTTGATTTATTGCAATTTTCATGTTACATTTAAAAAAAATATTTATCAAAAATGTTCCAAACGACATGTAGGACAAGAAAATATGAATAAAACCAGATAAAAATATGAATAAAGTATTATTTATTGTGAAAAATAACTAGACTAGACTAGTTCTTCTTCATCGTCTTCAAAATCAAAGTCTTGTTCACCAGAAAATCCTTCAATATAATCGGGTGTAAAAGGACAGGCAATTCTCAGGAATTAGACTCAACATTGACCTTATGTCATATTACACACATTAATTGGGTTAAGTCGGGGGTTTTGAGTTATTTTATTCCCTTTCAATTACATTTTAACATGTCAAATATTTATGGGGATACTGCTGGAGCACTTGCACTCATGGACAAGTATTGATAGAAGCACTATTCGCATTAATTTTATATATAATTGTGCGCAAATGTGAGCGTAATAGGAAATATTTAACTTTATTATAAAGTGATTAATATTAAAATACAAACTTTCTGTTATTCTTGTCACTGTTATTATGTTTACTTACATTGGAACTTTTTAATGAATTACTTATTTGGCTGACGCTGATGACTTGGAACTTATAATAAGAATATTAGATTTTGCCGAGATGGGTAACATTTATTTAAATCAAAAACGTTTCAAATGGTTTTTATCATTATGATGAAATGTCTATTCTACGTAGAGTGCGCATATTAATTCAACAAAAACGTTTCATGTACCTAGTTTGGAACGTTTTAGTGAATCTATTTCAATAAGGTCAATCAGATTTCAAAAAATCAAAAACGTTTCAGATAGCTTGGATCACATTTTAGAAAATCGTTTATGTCTCTGTCTTATATTTGGGTTGTTCCACACAGCTTGGGCTCTTTTTGTTTAATACTTATTTGTGTTCTCCATACATGTGGGTTGGGCCACTAGATCAGGTTTTCATTATTAAAATGACAGTAGAGCCACCAAATTTTGACAGTTAGTAAATAGCAATAATGTGATTCGTATGGTATTCATAACTCAATTTTGATCGAATTGTGGGTTGGAACGTTTTTCAGAAACTACGTCCAATTATGACTACTCTGTGGTGATAAATTACTATGTTAGATGGACATAAAACCCTCATTTACATATACTCAAGTCATAGATGGCAATTAATGCAGGAAATGTTAATATTATCATTGTAAATATTGATTGATGATGTTTTATATCTATAGTTTGACCTTAATTATACTGCTACTGTGATCAAATTATACAGGGGTCATTTCACAAAGAAACACATTCCTCAATAATTTGACAATAATCATCATCATATCAGCCGCAGGATGTCCACTGCTGAACATAGGCTGCCCCCATAAATTTTCTTTGCCAGGTGCCAGACACTCCTCAAAATGTAAGAAATATTATTAAATACAAGGCTTAAAAGATGTTTGTAAAGGTTTGATGTTTGTAATTAGGTATTGTTAGATGCAAACTCACAATGTCATGCTCATAATCTTTATTCACACTTTATATATCTTTGTTTCAGCTGCGTTGATGTCAAAATATATCATTCGGATGACATAGACAAGTATCACTGTCCAAAATGTGCACAGACGTATGGACCTTCAGTATGTGAGTATTGATTTATTGTTAATTACAAAGCTTACTTAAAAAATGACCTTGTAGAACTAAGTTTAGGTGATTATAATAATATTGGATTAACATTAAACACACATTCCAAGTGATAACATGTCAGTATTTGTGACTCTGATACTGGGACAATTTTTAATATAAATAAAAAAAAATATATGGTTTATTTCATTCTTAATAATTTTAATTCATAACCCGCGCAATGTTGAACCAACCATTTGGGCGTTTATAACCGGTTTTTTGAACCAATCTCAAATGGTCAACATTACATGGTTTATCCAAGCATGATGAACTTTCATCCGTAGCATGTAGCATGTTTTTGGGGTTGTATAAGTCTAAGTCATAAAATGAATCCTCTTTCCCTGTCCTTTGCCCTGCAGTGATGTGGTACAATCATCATCTGTATGCCCTATTCCAATTATGTTGAGAGTGACTCCCTGTTTAACCAGATGAGACTGATAATTTTATATGTACTGCCTATATTATGACCTTCACAGAGTAGTAACTGGGCAATTGGGCAGTAATAGACTAATAATATTACTTCATTTACCATAATATTCTTTATTAATTAATAATTCTAGTAAAAATCCCAACAAACAACCATCGTGCGGACCGCTACGAGTTGGGTGCGGAGACTCGTCCGTCTCAGGTGGGTACTCCGGCGTGGGTGCGGGCCCTGGCCGCGCGGCCCCTGCGGCCTGCCCCGGCCGCGCTGCAGCGCATGAGTCCCCACCAGTTCACTGAGGAGTTCATCAGAGATAATGGTAAGGAACTAACTGTCTAGCATTTTCACTATGTGTTTTAGACAGTAAAATGAGATGCATCTGTATAATAATAATAATAATATTTCACAACTATCACACAACGCCATCTAGTCCCAAGCTAAGCAGAGCTTGTGTTATGGGTACTAGACAACTGATAAACATATTTATATATTTCTAAATACATACATATCATAGATAAAATTACACCCAGACACAGAATAAATTATCGTGCTCATCACACAAACATTTGTCCTGGGTGGGAATCGAACCCACGACCCCCGGCATAGCAGTCAGAGCAACGACTATTTATTACTAGACGACGCATTGCACAATCTAACGAACAAAACTATTCTGCCAACTCGCTGAGGTACTACGTAAGCGAGGGGGACGGGGTACTGCGTTGTGATTGGCTAACTCAAGGTCTGTTCTGTCTCAACGTATGTTTACGGCTCACAGGATTGGTCGAAATGAGACGGATATAAGACTTTTTTGCCTAATGTGTTGGCAGACATCGGTCGCCTGTTATTAGGAGTCTAGTATTATATCGTCGTTGAGTCAGGGTCACTAACCACTAGACCAACAGGCCAGTCAGTATGATTATCAGTACTTTGAATAAATCATGTGCTTATTCTGTCCTCATCAACCCTATTATTTGATAACAGTTGAAAGCACCTACCGTACATACCTATAACTGTGATTTGAAGATTGGACATTTGACAAATAAACTATTTCAGAATGGAGATAAATGCAATTCTACAAGTTTTCCTTGAACTTCAACATTTTAAAGTTTACATTACCAGGGAAGTCTTAAAAGTTAATGAATTGATTCTCTTTCTAAACAGGATTCACGCGACCAGTTACATTCACAACTTCAGATGGTTTGGATATGAAGACTCCTAACCCAGGCACTTTCACAGTCAGATCTGTGCTTAGATTCTGTGGTGCACAACTTGAGGTAATTTTTATAGACTAGTAAAGTTATATTTCAGAAGTCTAAAGAAATTATTCTTTTTCTGTTTTATAATGGCAATAACTTACAAAATACTGATTTTGATGGAGATAAAGGCAGTGAGAAAAGGCGCATTTTCTTAATTTTTAATAAAATACGTTGCCCCACAAATATTTGTCATGTCACTAGACCTCAGTTGTTGGTCACTCAGCCACTGGGCCAACCGCGCCTACGAATCTTTAATTATGATTCCACATGATCATGATATAACACACACAGAGAATAGGTTTGGAAGGATAGAAGGTAGCCCATGAGGAGAAATAGACGCATTCTTTCTCAAATAGAAGAAGAAAGAAATAACATTTATAATAGAAATAGACGAGGCCTATGTCATGCTATCTGCCAACTGTGGTAGTATGGTAGTTGAACATACTAACTTTAAATATTATACCTCTCTAGGTTGAAGTAATAGACGTTCGTAAGCAGTCAACTCTGCGCATGTCGCTGGGAGACTTCGTGGACTACTTCGAGACACCGCCCGAGCATCGTGATGAGAAGGTGCTCAATGTCCTCAGTTTGGAGTTCAGTGAGACCAAGTGAGTGATACTGTTTTATTGCGACCATTCCAGTACATATGACGTTGTTTCCTGGAATTACTGTTGACTGAAAAAGGAGGTTTTCAATTCGTCGAACTTCTATATAATTTTTTGGAGTGCATTTGAAAGTTATTATTACTTTGAAAGGGCATTCTTCACAGATGGTTCTATGGTAATCACGTTAGGATCTGATGACGAGATCTTGGAGAAATATCTGTAGAAATACCAGAATACCTCAGTGACTCAAGTCAAAAGTTTTCGACTAATGTGTGTGTTACCAGTTATGACGTATAGCGCCGAAACGTGGTCTTTTACTATGGGCCTCATAAGTCAACTCAATATAGTCCAACAAGCTATGGAGCGGGCCATCGACTTAGAAATGAGGAGATTCGTAGACGAACCAAAAGTACCGACATAGCCCAGCGAATTAGCAAGTTGAAATGGTAGTGGGCTGGGCAGGCCATATGGCACGCAGACAGCCTATGGAGCGTTAAGGTTCTCGAATGGAGACCACGCACCGGCAAGCGGAGCGTAGGACGTCCACCCACAAGGTGGGCAGACGATCTTTTGAAGACCACAGGATCACGCTGGATGCAAGCCCCTTCCAACCGGTCCTATTGGAAGTGTATAGGGGAGGCCTATGTTCAGCAGTGGACGTCTCATGCTACGATGCTATTATGATGAATAAATTTCCCTTGTCTCCCAGCATGTCCCGCGCCGTGGAGCCCCCGGGCGTGGCTCGCTCGCTGGACTGGGCGGAGCGCGTGTGGGCGGCGGCCCGGGAGCGCCCGCCCGCGCCGCAGGTGCGCAAGTACTGCCTCATGTCACCCGCCGGGGCGTACACTGACTTCCACGTGGACTTCGGAGGGACCACCGTGTGGTACCACGTGCTGCATGGACGGAAGGTAACGACAGATGTAGCTTTATTATGATAAATAGTAGATTAAGAGAGCAAATAACCGTTTTAAAGGCAAGAGTTTTTTTGATTCAGAGGGGAGCGAGGGATTTTTAAGTAGAATCTGGAGCGCAGTGAGAGATTCAAAGTACTTAAGCTGAAAATAGATTTCCTTCCGAAGTTGACTTTTCATGGCCAAATTTTTTCGTTGATACATATTGTATCTAAGAATAGTTTGCCATTTTGGACCCACTTGCACCGTCCGGATTTTATTCTTCCCATACACGGAAAAGGGTCAAAAACCATAAAAAACTACCTATTTTACACTATTTGTCGACAATTCACACTTTACTAAAAAAACAAAATAATATACTATGCCAAAACAGTTAAAATTAAATCATGGGGAGAGACCTTTGCCCAACAGTGGGATGTTGTAGGCTAGCAGTATCAGTATCACTTAAATTACAATTTTCGTTTCCAATGGATTTGGATTTCCCCCATCACCCTACATAAAGAATGAACCAATGTAAAAAGTATACTGCAAGTATAAGTTACAGACTGACTAACATTTCTGTTTTATCCTTCCAGATATTCTACCTAATCCCACCAACGGCCACAAACCTAGCTCTGTACCAGCAGTGGTCCGCCGCCAACAACCAGAACGAGCGGTTCTTCGGCGACATGGTGGAGTGGTACGGCACGGCCGAGATCAGCGCCACACAGACACTGTTCATACCCAGCGGGTGGATACATGCTGTGCTGACTCCGTGCGACTCGCTCGTGTTCGGAGGAAACTTCCTGCATTCTTATGCAATTGAGATGCAGTTGCAGTAAGTACATCCAATTGTATCTCACTTAATTTAGTAGGTACTTCCGTCCTAATGAAAAACGGAACCGTTTTTTTAATATTGTTGTCATATTCAGTAAATTAAAATATATATATTATGTGCTTTCCTAAGACGCAGCGTCGCCTGGAAGAATGCTGTTGTAAATCCGCCTTAAATTGATTATCTGAGGTTAAAAACTTACCCAAATGTCCATAGATCTATACCTGTCTCTTTCTTTCACCAGCGTGCATCCTTTTCTTACCGTGAAAAGTGCTTGACATCGCAGCTGTCAACTTCATAGCGTTTGTAAATTTTGCCGGTAAGACGTCAGAAAATTTTCCAAAGCTATAAAAGTGTTGAAATACAATAATTTATTGTATTTATTTAGCACGCAGCGTTTATTTAGAGTACGTGACACGTTTTCTTTTGTGAATTAGTGTTTTAGAAGGATTACGAACTAAATTGAGTGGGTAAGTGTGGTGTGAGGTGACGAGGTTTGAATGTCGATGCTCAGGCGGTAGATCAGCATTCAATACGGTGAGACATGATGACTGGTCATCATCTTCATCCTTGAACGACGAGTGCATAGCCTCACATACACCCAACAGAAGACGCAAAGTCACGTAAGTACAAACAAGTTCAAACTTGTCCGGACCCTCGCGCCTCGTGTAGAGACACAAATTCAAGACGAGGACCTTAATTCTAGTTATTTAACTACTTGTATTACCTCCTCTAACAACGAGAAGGCTATCCTACATCAAATATTTTGAAAAACAAAAAAAAAAAAAAATATTTGTCTATTTCGAAGTTTTTGGTATGGAGTTGGATGAAAGACAATTTATTCCACTTCCAATGAAGGATTACAAGCAAATCCAAAATTTAATCAGATTTGTCTGATACTTTTTTTTAAAAAACCCCCGTACAATCTTGTATCGCTACTCCTTGTTTTAACCGATTTGTTGCGGAGGGCATGTTTCAGTGCCATCACTTTCTTTTGCGTGTGACGTTAAGCACGGATGCGTGTCATTGTAAATCGGTTAAAGGTCTTAAAGTTAATGATTAATTGTATCATTTTATCAAGACCAAAGATTAATAAGTTTCAACGGAGTTGTTATTATCCAACAATATTTTTTGAGAAAACTACTATGATTAACATTACAGGACTTGCTTAAGTGGGTATCGGATACCTTAATTATTTTCATTTTAACACATACTTTGAAGAGATTTTGATTATTTTTGGTCCACCAACGTCGGACTCATAATTATCTATTTAGTTTTAGGCTTTGCACCCTATCAAAGCTTCTTTAGGTGGACTTAAGGTCCAGCTAATTAAACAAGTGTAAACAAATAACTATTTGAATATTTGACTATTCAGAACATTTCAGAACATTTAGAGGGGTTGTCTAAAGGACCATGCTCATTCAGGGCAACCACAGGGAGCAAGCAATCATATTTTGAAATTAATAACAACTTACCATGTTCCATTCGTATAGGAACCTCCCCTTGGTATCTAGTCAAAGATGTTTATAGAAAAGTTTGCAACCCCAATTACAAAAGGCCATATAGGTACCTATTTCGAGTTTACTATATCAAAAGATTTAGTGAAAAAAAAAAAAAAAAAATATATATATATATATTTATTAAAAATGGGTTATTTCCCATATTAGACCGCGGAGGTCTCAATTCATAATGCCAGTGAAACATTTGTGAAGATATACATTCATTCATAAATTACTATGCTTATTTTTAATTACCAATTGCAGAGACACAACGGAGTCTCCTCCTTGTGATCTATAACAACAAAGTGCTGCTGTTAACAGCCCTTGTATTTGTCCTATCTATGGCTTCAATTATGTTGTTGTGCGAACGATGTTTCTGTATAATTATTGTGTGCCTGGACTGTTGTTCCTGGTAAATCAGGATCGTACAGTACTTGTTTCTCAGATTGCGGAAACGCTGAGAATATTGGAAATCTTGGGGCATCACATAAATCATCACAAGTCTGCTTGAGTCCTCTCTTTAAGCAGAATATATTGGTCTAGTATGGGACACCCAGCAAAACTGGGTATAACGCGCCTCCAATAAAATAAATAAAGATTAAACTATTTTTTAACAAGATAGAGCAATTTAATCAGTTGTCCACAAAAAGCTCAGACTTTATTGGTTTTACTGAATTATGATAATTACGAAGTATCAAAAGAACTTTAATGTTGCAGAAGGTAACTGTTTCTAAAATTGTTCTATCAAAACAGGTTACTAGAGAAAAGTGAAAAGTTTCCTCTGCCTGTTCAACAAGGGTGGTTAAAGCCATAGAGTACAACTCAATACCGTAGAGTTAAGAAAGGTGCAACTCACTTCTTGACCACGGATACACCCAACTAGGGGTAAGGAGCCCAATTAAACATCACTTACTCATCTGTAAGGTGGGATCCATGCCAGATGCTTTTGTTATTGAAATTTTGTTTCTGAAGCAGATGTCGTATTTGCACACATAAATATTAAGTCCGAAAACAGGACTCTTATTGCATACCTCAGAAACGAAGGGGGAGGGGGAAGATACATACCCTTGCAATACTAAGGCTGACAAACAGGCTTCAAGAGACTTGCAAAGCAGTTGCGTCTAACTCTCTCAGCCACTTACTCCCGGAGAGTAAACAAAATTGCGGATCGCCTCTCAAGGGACCGCAATGTACCAGGTTGGCATCTTTTACCCCAAGCCGTGGAGGCAAACAAAATTGCGGATCGCCTCTCAAGGGGCCGCAATGTACCAGAATGGCATCTTTTACCCCAAGCCGCGGAGGCAAACAAAATTGCGGATCGCCTCTCAAGGGGCCGCAATGTACCAGTGTGGCATCTTTTACCCCAAGCCGCGGAGGCCATGTTAAAGATGTGGGGCGTCCCAGACGTAGATTTATTCACGTTATGAGAAACGGCTTTCGTAACAAAACTGCAAAGTACGTTAAAATTAGGTTCCAAAACCTTATGTTATATGCGAGGTTTACAGCCGACAATGGGACTGTCGGCTGGGCTGGGCATTCCCCCACCCAGCGTAATACTAGAAGTATGAACTACTTATTTGGACAAGGCACAATATTACAATCGACAAAGAATTATGACCCACCAAAAGCATTATTTTCTTACAGACATTCAAATATAATTAGGTTCACAGTCATAAACATAAATATCCATATTAACGACCTTGATCTTTCTTATTTTGACAGATTCAAACGACGAGTTGTCAAAAAGGGTCATAATTCAAATTTGTTGATAGTACATTCTACTAACGCCACAGTGCGCCAAATGCTTCTCACTACTCGATCTGCAAGCGAGAGCGATAGCCAGAGCGGGAGCGACTTCCGATAAAGTACCTGCGGAAGGTCTTAGATCGGACTACAGTCAAGTGCCCTGTACAGGTGGACAAAATTCCGATAAAGAACCTGTGGAAAGTCTTAACATATTGCACTACAAGCAAGTGCTTGGCACAGGTGGACAAGTTATCCCCCCTAGCTTGGAAAATTAAGGGTGGGCTGACCAAGTCTCTCCCTAAACTCTAGCGGAACAAGACTTATTAAAAAAGTAACTGGCGGACAGCTACTTTTACAACAATATAAAGCCCTATTTAAAAGATGGTGATCCTGGTGGACACCAATCAAATTAAAGCTGAAACACCTGTAGGTGTATAAGCTGATAAAGTAAAAATTCCAGGCTAAATTGTTTTGAGAAAACAAACTAGATTATAGATTCTATTTGATCTATTATATTTTGCCTGCATAAGTTTACTATCTCAACTTACTGAGCAACATCTGAGGTAGATATCTCAGGACAATCTCATTCAAAAAGTTCTAGAAGCTTTTTCACTTCCTAAAGCTTGCAGTACAAAAACTGCTAATAGGGTACATTACAATATTACTTTGTTTTAATTGACTAAAGAACTCTGCATATCCAGATTCTTCATTTAAGATAGGCGAATAGCTCTAATATTATTGCGACCCTCAGGTCATAGAATTCATGATCTCACATCAGATCGAGATAATTAGAGAATAGCCCTAAAAATCTTATTTCTATGAAAAGATGAAATCAGTCTTTGTCCAATATTTTGGTATAAAAACAGAATCAAAATCACACAGACAGTAAGGTTCGTCGTTGCGGAAACATCAGGACCATGTCTGTCTACCCTGTTAGAACTGTCTGAAAATAGAAAAAACACAGTCACAAAATTCTTCTATCTGGAAAATTAAAACCAGCTTCTACACAAGTTGGGAACATAGCATTACTTTCAAAGTTGCTAATATTAGTGCCCCACTGGGCAGTTATTACAAGTTAGCTATTATAGCCTCAAGAAGCTACTTGAAGAAAATACTTGTTCAAGCAGTACTTGACAGTGGAAAACTGATAGAGTTATAAAATGTAGGTATCAGAAGTTTTACTGTCAACCAGTAAACAAGATTGATGACACCAACTCCAATGCTTATTTATTGCAGTTAGATTTATGCAATATTCATTAGATAAATAATTGTCTTCATTGGTTATACCTTTAGAAGACATAACTTTATCCTGGATAAAGATTTAATTTAGAATTATCTTCTTGTACCAGGTACCTCTATCAATTGGCTACTATTTTGATTTCTGAAGATTGAAGAAGTTACTAATTGTAAAGTTACATTACAGATCTTGTTACAGTGGGGTTTGATGAAGGGTTTTTGAAGAACTATCTTTAAACATAATTACCTATGCTTTGAAGACATTATTATAATTCATTCATCATAGCGTTTGTGTTTATCACCAGCAGATACCAAACAGGTCTTCCAGGCGACGCTGCGTCTTAGGAAAGCACATAATATGACTGTTTTGCATTCCAACAAAACAGGTATTATGTGTTGAATAAGACGCAGCGTCGCAGCCAGAGGCGGATTATCCTTAAGGCAAACTAGGCATGTGCCTAGGGGCGCGAAGGTACAAAGAGGCGCGCGGGTGGAATTGTGAAATAAAATAAAGAAAAAAAAATGTAACCGCCTTCAAACACAACCACAAAAAATGGTAAAATAACCTACAAAACTTTTCTTTCGGAAGTCGGTGACTTTTTTTATTAGTTTCATTGTGTTTTTTGCCACCGACTTCCGAAAGAAAAGTTTTGTAGGTTATTTTACCATTTTTTGTGGTTGTTTTTGAAGGCGGTTACATTTTTTTTTTTGAAAAAGTGTTTATTCTCCCCTTTTTAGTTTTAATATTTAACCACAATTCTTGTCAAATACATCATTTTCTTACATATGTAAGAAATCCGTAGCACCGGTAATAACATCGTTACTATCTCTTTCATTCCTTCCCTATCTCAAAAACTACTGAACCGATTTTGATGAAACTTGCAGTATTCCTTAAGTTGAACGATACCTAGTACAACATAAAAAGAATTACTTAAATCGGACTTGTAGTTCCGGAGATATGCGAACACAAACATAATTTACTAAATCAGTCGATGCCGACTCCTTACTAGAGGAGTTGTACCTTCCATCATCAGCTCATCCACCTGAGATGATGATTATCAGATGCAAATACTTGAACAGCTTTAGAAAATATATGAAAATGGTACTATGTGCCTATAAAATTTGAAGGTTGCCCTCGATTTCCCTGGGATCCCATCATCAGATCCTGACATGATGATCATGGGACCAATTGGAAAGTATACCCTTTCAAACAAAAGAAAATTTTTCCAAATCGGTCCAGGCGTCTTTGAGAAATCGGGGAACATACATAAAAAAAAAAGATTCCGACGAATTGAGAACCTCCTCCTTTTTTTTGGAGTCGGTTAAAAATCTATACATATAATAAATTTGTAGAAAAGTGGTGTCTGTACAATGAAAATATACAAAAAAAAAGTAGCAGGGGTTGTTATTTTATCGATGCCGAACCCGAAACTGTAATTAAATTTTTTTTTGTCTGTTTGTCTGTGTGTTTGTGCACGCTAATCTTCGGAACTACTGGACGGATTTGAATGATTTTTTTTTTGTTGTATAGGTATTAAGTTCGATTAACATTTAGGCTATAATTTATCTCTGAAACTTGAACACCTGATGCAGAACTGCAACAGACCTGCTAAACTATAAGAGATACAAAAATGATGCCATAGCAAAAATTGTTCCACGTGATGAGCATTTTCTGTTGAGAGAATAAAATTGAAGATTCTGGACACCTGATATGGAACTTCAAGAGCCCAGCAACACTATAACAATTATACAGGAATGACGTCTTAGCAAGAGTTGTTCAGCCTGATGAGCACCTTCTGTTGATGTATAAAAATTGAAGATCTGGAACACCTGATGTGGAACTTCAAGAGCCCAGCTATACTATAACATATACAGGAATGACGTCTTAGCAAGAGTTGTTCAACCTGATGAGCACCTTCTATTGATGTATAAAAATTGAAGATCTGGAACACCTGATGTGGAACTCCAAGAGCCCAGCTACACTATAACATATACAGGAATGACGTCTTAGCAAGAGTTGTTCAGCCTGATGAGCACCTTCTGTTGATGTATAAAAATCGAAGATCTGGAACACCTGATGTGGAACTTCAAGAGCCCAGCTATACTATAACATATACAGGAATGACGTCTTAGCAAGAGTTGTTCAACCTGATGAGCACCTTCTATTGGTGTATAAAAATTGAAGATCTGGAACACCTGATGTGGAACTCCAAGAGCCCAGCTACACTATAACATATAAGGGAATGACGTCTTAGCAATAGTTATTCAGCCTGATGAGTACTCTCTGTCATCGTATAAAAATTGAAGATCTGGAACACCTGATGCGGAACTCTAAGAGCATACAAAAATGATGCCATAGCAAAAATTGTTCCACGTGATGAGCATTTTCTGTTGAGAGAATAAAATTGAAGATCCTGGACACCTGATGTGGAACTTCAAGAGCCCAGCTACACTATAATTATATACAAGAATGACGTCTTAGCAAGAGTTGTTTAGTCTGATGGGCATTTCCTGTTGTCTTACAAAAATGAAAGATCTGGAACGTCTGGAATCGTCTCGCGCATCCCGTTGTTTTCCCGTCCCCAGGCTCCTAGAATTCGACATCAGACGTTTCAGATCTTCGATTTTGACGACCCCGACTGCTGGCATAAGCAACAGGATCCGCGTACGAAGTCGCGGGCAGAAGCTAGTCTTCTTCTATCTTCTTCTATTCTATATCTTCTTCTATACTTATAATAAATTTGTAGAAAAGTTGTGTCTGTACAATGGAAATAAACAAAAAAAAAGTAGCAGGGGTTGTTATTTTATCGATGCCGAACCCGAAAATGTGGTTAACTTTTTTTTTGTCTGTTTGTCGGTTTGTCTGTTTGTCTGTGTGTTTGTGCACGCTAATCTTCGGAACTACTGGACGGATTTGAATGATTTTTTTTTTGTTGTATAGGTATTAAGTCCAATTAACATATAGGCTATAATTTATCTTGGAAACTTGAACACCTGATGCAGAACCGCAACAGACCTGCTTAACTATAAGAGATACAGAAATGGTGCCATAGCAAAAATAGTTCCACGTGATGAGCATTTTCTGCTGAGAGAATAAATTTGAAGATCCTGGACACCTGATGTGGAACACCAAGAGCCCAGCTACACTATGACATATACAGGAATGACGTCTTAGCAAGAGTTGTTCAGCCTGATGAGCACCTTCTGTTGATGTATAAAAATTGAAGATCTGGAACACCTGATGTGGAACTTCAAGAGCCCACCTACACTATAACATATACAGGAATGACGTCTTAGCAAGAGCTGTTCAGCCTGAAGAGCACCTTCTGTTGATGTATAAAAATTGAAGATCTGGTACACCTGATGTAGAACTTCAAGAGCCCAGCTACACTATAACATATACAGGAATGACGTCTTAGCAAGAGTTGTTCAGCCTGATGAGCACCTTCTGTTGATGTATAAAAATTGAAGATCTGGAACACCTGATGTGGAACTCCAAGAGCCCAGCAACACTATAACATATAAGTGAATGACGGCTTAGCAAGAGTTATTCAGCATGATGAGTACTCTCTGTCAACGTATAAAAATTGAAGATCTGGAACACCTGATGTGGAACTCCAAGTGCCTAGCTACACTATAACAGATACAGTAAAGACGTCTTAGCAAGAGTTGTTGAGCCTGATGAGCAACCTCTGTTGTCCAATAAAAATTGAAGATCTGGTACACCTGATGTGGAACTTCAAGAGCCCAGCTACACTATAACATATACAGGAATGACGTCTTAGCAAGAGTTGTTCAGCCTGATGAGCACCTTCTGTTGATGTATAAAAATTGAAGATCTGGAACACCTGATGTGGAACTCCAAGAGCCCAGCAACACTATAACATATAAGTGAATGACGTGTAACGTTGTGGATTACCAACGTTGCATTTCAAAACTATAAATAGTTCATTATTATAAATTTGTAGGTATCTAGTAAAATATTCTTAAATTACGTTGAGACAAAAAGTAATTTTTAAGTGGGTATTTCTAAATTGATAGTATCTGTTGACAGTTTAACGGTGGAATGTTCCAGCAGCAGATGAGTGAATGAAAATGTTGTGGTCTCGCTCTCACGCGTGCAAAGTCCAATTCCCCTTCTCTTTGAGCGAGGCATTTTGTAGCAACCAGCTGGGACATGATTCAGTACAGGAAAATCTTACCGCGGGCTACACGGTTCCTCATTATATTAGGACTATCTAATTTTGCTCGCTCCAGACTTGGTCAGATTTTAGTCAATTTATAATTAATTTTGATATATTAAAAATCCTGTTAATTCACCTGTGAAGTGTCTATCCCCGTGAAGGGTAAGTTTGCCAAACAAAACCTTTATAACTGCTAGCTTGTGTTTCTATATTTTCGTATTGAGCAGTTACCTACAGACTTATTATTTTGTGTTCTAATTTTTCTTTGTTAGGTTTTTATTTTGTTAAGCCTCGAATGTTCCATACGCTCGTAGGCCTAGAAATAATGTTGTGTTAATGCTTCACGCTAATTATAAATTGTGTATCTACCATGTAAACTCCGTTCTGCTGATGACCAAACTCACAAACGCCTTAAGCGCTTAACGTCCTAGGCTTTCGCTTACGCTGCGGGGTCATCATCGGAGAGGACTTACAGTGGACCTTTTATTTACCGCTGGACGTTGATTCCAGGGAACAAGATTGGGGGTTAGAAATACCCACCCTCGTCGTTCGTTGAGTTCGACAAGCTCACCCTACCGAACGTTCGAGGCCTGCGCACACACAGCACCTAGCTGCGCACACAGCTGACCTGCCACACACATCCAGCAGCGCACAGCCGACCTGCCGGCGCATCCACCATCCCGTCCCTGAGGTCTCTCTCACCTCGGGACAACTCCTCGGCATCGCGTCCCTGCTCCACGCGATAAGCCAGGACAGTACATAGTGCGCCTACTTCCACGGAACGAATAAATACCGAGTGACGGCTGTGAACCACGACCTTTTAATAAATTAATTGTAAACGTTGGTGGGTTCTTTTATTTTAACCCACCATTAACCGTTACAGACGGCTTAGCAAGAGTTATTCAGCATGATGAGTACTCTCTGTCAACGTATAAAAATTGAAGATCTGGAACACCTGATGTGGAACTCCAAGTGCCTAGCTACACTATAACAGATACAGTAAAGACGTCTTAGCAAGAGTTGTTGAGCCTGATGAGCAACCTCTGTTGTCCAATAAAAATTGAAGATCTGGTACACCTGATGTGGAACTCCAACAGCCCAGCTACTTTATAACATATATAGGAATGACGTCTTAGCAAGAGTTGTCCAGCCTAATGAGTACTCTCTGTTGACGTATGAAAATTGAGATCTGGAACACCTGATGTGGAACTTCAAGAGCCCAGGAACACTATAATATATACAGGAATGACGTCTTAGCAAGAGTTGTTCAGCCTAATGAGTACTCTCTGTTGACGTATGAAAATTGAGATCTGGAACACCTGATGTGGAGCTCCAAGAGCCCAGCTACACTATACTTAATATACATACATAGGAATGACGTCTTAGCAAGATTTGTTTAGTCTGATGGTCATTTCCTGTTGACTCACAAAAATGAAAGATCTGGAACGTCTGGAATCATCTCGCGCATCCCGTTGTTTTCCCGTCCCCAGGCTCTTAGAATACGACGTTTCAGATCTTCGATTTTGACGACCCCGTCGTCGCTGGCATAAGCAACAGGATCCGCGTACGAAGTCGCGGGCAGAAGCTATCTATCTATACTTATAATAAATTTGTAGAAAAGTTGTGTCTGTACAATGGAAATAAACAAAAAAAATAGTAGCAGGGGTTGTTATTTTATCGATGCCGAACCCGAAAATGTAGTTAACTTTTTTTTTGTCTGTTTGTCTGTTTGTCGGTTTGTCTGTTTGTCTGTTTGTCTGTGTGTTTGTGCACGCTAATCTTCGGAACTACTGGACGGATTTGAATGATTTTTTTTTTGTTGTATATGTATTAAGTCCGGTTAACATATAGGCTATAATTTATCTTGGAAACTTGAACACCTGATGCAGAACCGCAACAGACCTGCTTAACTATAAGAGATACAGAAATGGTGCCATAGCAAAAATAGTTCCACGTGATGAGCATTTTCTGCTGAGAGAATAAATTTGAAGATCCTGGACACCTGATGTGGAACACCAAGAGCCCAGCTACACTATGACATATACAGGAATGACGTCTTAGCAAGAGTTGTTCAGCCTGATGAGCACCTTCTGTTGATGTATAAAAATTGAAGATCTGGAACACCTGATGTGGAACTTCAAGAGCCCACCTACACTATAACATATACAGGAATAACGTCTTAGCAAGAGCTGTTCAGCCTGAAGAGCACCTTCTGTTGATGTATAAAAATTGAAGATCTGGTACACCTGATGTGGAACTTCAAGAGCCCAGCTACACTATAACATATACAGGAATGACGTCTTAGCAAGAGTTGTTCAGCCTGATGAGCACCTTCTGTTGATGTATACAAATTGAAGATCTGGAACACTTGATGTGGAACTCCAAGAGCCCAGCAACACTATAACATATAAGTGAATGACGGCTTAGCAAGAGTTATTCAGCATGATGAGTACTCTCTGTCAACGTATAAAAATTGAAGATCTGGAACACCTGATGTGGAACTCCAAGTGCCTAGCTACACTATAACAGATACAGTAAAGACGTCTTAGCAAGAGTTGTTGAGCCTGATGAGCAACCTCTGTTGTCCAATAAAAATTGAAGATCTGGTACACCTGATGTGGAACTCCAACAGCCCAGCTACTTTATAACATATATAGGAATGACGTCTTAGCAAGAGTTGTCCAGCCTAATGAGTACTCTCTGTTGACGTATGAAAATTGAGATCTGGAACACCTGATGTGGAGCTCCAAGAGCCCAGCTACACTATACTTAATATACATACATAGGAATGACGTCTTAGCAAGATTTGTTTAGTCTGATGGTCATTTCCTGTTGACTCACAAAAATGAAAGATCTGGAACGTCTGGAATCGTCTCGCGCATCCCGTTGTTTTCCCGTCCCCAGGCTCTTAGAATACGACGTTTCAGATCTTCGATTTTGACGACCCCGTCGTCGCTGGCATAAGCAACAGGATCCGCGTACGAAGTCGCGGGCAGAAGCTAGTATACAATATATTAAAAAGCAGAAGACTTTGTTTGTTTGGTTGAACGCGCTAATCTCAGGAAATACTGGTTGTAATTGAAAAATTCTTTTTGTGTTGGATAGTCCATTACTTAAAGAAGGCTCTATAACATCACGCTATCACCAATAGGAGCGGAGCAGCAATGATAAATGTTTCAAAATCGGGAAAATGTTTTCCTTTTCGAGAGCTTCCGTTGCGTGCGCTGCTTAAACGGTTAAAGATTCACAAAAATTATGTACTATAGAATTATTCCTCATTAAAAGTTCTAAAATAAAGTCTGCTAGAGCATATATTTATCTTTTAAAGTTAAGTCACTATTACCATTTTTATGGAAATCAAATTAAATTTAAAAGTATTGCATTATTTGCGAAAGTATTTTCATTAACATGATATTATCAAGGACAAGGCCCGCGTCACGGTACGTCATAGTGTTCCACGCGCTCCTCAAGGGAACCGATGGGGATGGGACCATAGGGCCAAACGTCTAATATGACGAGGGTGAAACCACGGGCAGAAGCTAGTATTAAATAAACTGATTTAATTCATTTTTTATCCTGTTCAATAATTTAATTCATACGACTGGCGTGTAAAGCCAGATATTATTATGTAAGGAATTTCATAATTTTCGAGTTTACATGCCAGTCGTCGACTGTACCTTAAAGTTTTAAAATACTTATTGTAAACCGAATTCGTAAGATATAAATTCATGCTCTTTTTCCTTGGCCCCCATCTCACCGCGTTTTGCTAAGATACATACGTTTTGGTCAAACTATAGTATGAGTTATTTTTAATATAGGGGCGCCGCCGCCGATGATATGCTTGCCTACAGCGCTCCCAACGTTTAATCCGCCTCTGGTCGCAGCAAGTCTCTTGCTGGTACCTCGAAGACTCTATGAAGTTGACAGCTGCGATGTCAAGCACTTTTCACGGTAAGAAAAGGATGCACGCTGGTGAAAGAAAGAGACAGGTATAGATCTATGGACATTTGGGTAAGTTTTTAACCTCAGATAATCAATTTAAGGCGGATTTACAACAGCATTCTTCCAGGCGACGCTGCGTCTTATTCAACACATAATACCTGTTTTGTTGGAATGCAAAACAGTCATATTATTAGAATCATTAAAAATATCTTCTTAGCGTGTCGATGACAAATATTATATTTTGTGTCATGTCATAATTATAATAAGTTTGGCCCAAAATTCGGCGACGCGAACTCCGCTCACTGATGCATAAAAATTAAGAAAGAATTTGTAATTGTTCATTCTGAACCTGTACATGTCGAATTGCATAGAAATAACTTTATCTAATCCTAATTCTTGGAATTTTCTTCAGGACCAAAAACTCTTCATCTGTTGTTTGCCATCTTGTTCAACAATGTTGATAATTAATCATTATCATATTTCTCATTGCAGGATCTATGAGATAGAGCGTCGAGTAGAAACGCCCACAATGTTCCGGTATCCGCTGTTCGAGGCGATGCACTGGTATGCTGGGGCACATCTACTCACTATGTTGCGTAGACATAATGAAGAGACACAGGTATGATTGTAATGCCTGCTCTATTATTTACATAACATGACAGCTGGTTAGCTTAATGCCGTCAAGAGTTCGATTCTTGACTTCTGGACAGAGAACAGTTGTTTTTTTTAGGATTCCGTATACTGCTAGAAATCTTTATAATTTCGACATGGCCGTCTATTTGCAGCTTAGCTCAGAGAATAATGCCTTGATAACACAGTGCTACTAGTACAGGGACATACTGAAAAGCTTTAATTTGTCATTGAGTAAACAGATAAATTAAGTCCACCTGTGTACCGTTATTGTACATTCGCGATTCGCATTCAGTCAATTGTTTGTTGGTAAACATGGTAGACAGACGATCTTATGAATGACCACAGGATCACGCTGGCTGCAAACCGCTTTCAACTGGTCCTATTAGAAGTCTATAGGGGAGGCCTATGTTCAGCAGTGGATGTCTTACGGCTGATATGATGATAGTGAAGACTACTACAGCTTGGCCAGAACATCTTGAAATGGAACTATTCTTTTTGTTTGCTGACAATGTTTTTAAATCTTTGATATTTGATGTAAACAAAGAACGCAGGTTTGTTAGATTCATTATTGTGCCATAAAACTAACAAAATAAGTGAAAAAAAAAAACATTGAAAGTGCTGGTAGCGAGAGTACAGTGGCGACTTCCGGTTTTCTACTCTAATTTGCCAAGCTGTAACTATCCTCTACACATAAGTGTTTATGATTTTTTTTTCTTGCGTACCCAATGGATTGTAATATATGTATAATTGTTACTTCTATTATGTTGTACAGGACGAAGAGTTCACTCTGAGCGAGAGCAGTCCTCGCGTGACCCCGGCCGCGCTGCCTCCTCTGTTGCTGCGCGGGATCAAGATACTAGCGAACGCGCTCAAGGAGTGGCATGCGCTCAAAAGTGTACGTATTATCGATATTAACCAGTTCTAGGGCTGCTTAGGACATGTTCAAGTCATAAGTGTTGTTCGATATCACGGTATATTTATAGCATCAAGGAATTCAACTTTTAATTGTAAAAAAAATTGTCATTAAAACAAAAATAATAAATTAAGTAGGTATGTCGCCTATTCTGTAATGCAGATCGGTACGAACTTTCCAGGTGTTCATTTAAATAAACATTTTTATCTGAAAACCTTAGTCATGTTGAACACGGCGCCATGGTTTATTATTGGCTGTTATTTTTGGTGAATTGGCGATCAACAAATTACTTCTTAATCTTCTACGCTCCACCGAACTCAACATTAGAAGACTTCTGACTCAAAACCTGTACCTGTTCTTTCAATTTCTAAGACATCACGGAATTTCAGATTATTTTGTAAACGTATTATTTTGCAATGCTCTTCTTAGATTCATCTTTATCCTTAAGGGCTTCACACACAGCAGCTATAATGTAAAGATGTACATTATAGCACGATACATCTCATTACAACTTTCCATAGAAATCGTCAGGAGACCACACACTGCAGCTATAATGTTTATTTTTACATCTTCGAATTTCTATGGAAAGATGTAATGAGATGTATCGTGCTACAATGTACATCTTTACATTATAGCTGCTGTGTGTGAAGCCCTTTATCCATTTGTAATTGCAGACCGACACAGCGAAGCGTGACAATGTACCCAAATGCCTAAACTCTGGTCAACTGGTGCGAGAGCTGTGCAAGGAACTGAGGACCTTGGAGAAAAGGTCTACCACCACTGCTAGTAAAGATAAGGTGAGTCTTTCTGTTTCTTTCTATCGTTTGAGGTCTTATTCCAGCCTGTTATGTTGTATATTCTCAAAGAACTTAAGCTTACATCTAAATTTCAAAATTGAAAGCTCAAATATCATTTAAATTCGCCTTTGCAAACTGAGAGGTAAATAAATAAGAGTACTAACTACTTGCGTCTGTGTTCCCGAACGCATACAACCCTAATCTCTTCAAAGTTAGAGTGAACAGGCTTCTGGGTAAGCTTGCTCCATCATAGGCTTTGTCTCAGGCACCACTTTGACCTGGACTAGAGATAGGAGCAAACCCTCTCAAATAAAAAAATATTCTTCCCTTTCCAGGACTTCAAAATAAAGAACCACTCGTCCCCCACAAAGTCACACTCGAAGAAAGCAGCGAACAACTCTAAGAAGTCCCTCAAGCTGACTCTACCGAAGCCAATCATGCACATGGGACAGAACGGAGAGTTTGTGGAGGACAAGGTGTATGCTGACAAGTTCTATATTGATAACAAGGTAAGTAACAATGCCTTTAATACCCACAGGGCAGTGGCAGATTTGCAGTCCTAGCCGTTGTAGGCCCCACACCACGTGCCGCCCCTTTTTCAGCAACCATCATAATATAGACTTATGAATTTACTTTATTGCACACTTAAACTAATTCAGAAAATTGATTTTGGATGATGCCATTGCCACACGTGAATTTCTCTTGTATATATAGCATTTACAAACATTTATAAGCCCGGAATAACTATATAAAAAATATAAAATAATAAAACTATGAATGTAATATCTATCCCCGATATCAGTCTAGAGACCCAATGAAATTTATCAAAATCTATCCAGAGGTTTAGGCGTAACAGTGTATCAAACAAACTCACTTTCGTAATTATAATATTAATAATGATTTTGTTTAAGACTTATATCCAAAATCTTATCTCCCTTCAACAGGAAGTGGTATACCAAGAAAGATACGTAACATCACAAGACGTGAAATTCGCAAACGGCATACCAGAGACAAAGTACGTAGTGGAAGGTAAAGAGATGGTTGTTCCAGAGAAAGGGTACCCTTACCAGACGTATGAGGAGGTGTCCTTCCCAGAAAATGGCTCGTATGTTGAGAGGAGTGATAAGAAGAACACTTTGAAGATTAAGATGAAGTAAGTTGATGATTTTGAAGGAAAAAAATATTAGTAAAATATCCATGCTTTGTTAGGGTTCAACATTTTGTTGGTAATGCCAATTTTTTATACAAATAAGCTAAAGTAGAGAGTGTATATATATACACTCTCTACTTTAGCATATTTACCTAGTTACCTCTGTAACTTTAATGTTGTTGAAAAGCCATTTATTACTCAGGACAGAAATGCTTCGTTAGGGTTCTAAATTTTATTGGTAATGCCAATTTTTATACAAATATGCTAAAGTAGAGAGTGTAAAGATTATCTCTATAATCTTTAATGTTGTTGAAAACCCATGTAATACTCAGGACAGAATGTTTACCTCCCTATTAAATGTTTATACAAAGAATAAGGAGAGTTGTACCCCCTTTTTACATAGGAGTGCAGAAAGATTTAAAATAAAACTTTTGATTAAAAAATCACACACCACTATTGACGTCTCAGCCAGTGCAAAAGTCAAAGTCAAATCATTTCTTTCAATTAGGCCATCGAGGAGGCAGTTTTGAAAGTCGAAATTTAAAATTTAAAAAAATCGGATGGGATGAGATTGATACTACACATTGGTTTGAGATAGCAATAAGGGTCAAGAAACAAGTTGGGATACATCATTAAATTTCTGCATAGATCAGGGTTTTGTTCAGTAGCTTCATTAATTCGCACAAATAAGAACTGTTGTAAACTAATCTAAAATTCCTCTTACAGCAACTCCCCCTCTTCATCCCGCGAGGACGCCCCCCCTCCGTACTCCCTCCCTGAGCATTCAATCCTCAAGTCCCACCTCATCCGCTCAGATAGACCTCCAGTCTTGAAGCCTATACATCAGTGGACCATCTCCAAGAAGGACATAGGGGACTACCACGAGGAACAGATCCTGTTCACCAATGAGAACACCCTTCAGGCTAACGTGAGGATGGATGGCCAGGAAATGAATTATGGACCTGGTGAGTTTGTTGAAGTAAAAAAGTTATTTTTTTATGCATTTATGGCTACTATTGAATTTTGTATCTCAATCCAAATCTTGATCTATTTTCATTGATCTCCTTACCGTGTCGATGATAATATTGATTATTATCGACATGGTGGCCACAGAATTGGGCCATGAGCATCCATTAATGTGTGCTTATGATTGGACTTTTCTTAATATGTCAATAAATTGGAATTCTAATTAGTCTTTAAAAGGTTTGAAAAATAATGGCCACGTATTTTGTCTATAATAAATTAATGCATATTTAAAAAGATATAATGCATCAAAATTCGAGAGTAATTTAATATAATATTCCACAACTATCACACAACGCCATCCAGTCCCAAGCTAAGCAGAGCTTGTGTTATGGGTACTATACAACTGATTAACATACTTATATATTTCTAATTACATACATAATATAGATAAAGTACACCCAGACACAACAAATGATCGTGCTCATCACACAAACATTTGTCCTGGGTGGGAATCGAACCCACGACCTCTGGCATAGCAGTCAGGGTCACTAACTACTAGACTAGACCAACAGGCCTGCCAAAAATGATGATGATGAAGTTTGGAAACCCTTGAACAATCCTATTAAATCTTTCCACCATTTTCAGGAATGTATTCTGCAGAAGACATACAACAAGACTATCAGTACTCAGAGTCAGCCAAGCCAGGCTCTTACCAGCCAGCTGTATACAGCTACCAACAACCACAGCACATAGCGTACACCACCGTGGACAACTACCAGAGATATGAGGAAGTACCCTCTGTGCATCAGGTAAGACATACCACAACACTACCTTATAATGTTAGAGGCTCACAAAGAAGCACGACAACGTAGAAACAGGTTTTTTGATGAAAGAATAGTCATAATAAAATTACATAATCTAGAAAGATTTTTCTTTTATAATATCGTTCTAAGCATGGCGATGTTTAAAATGTAGAAAATAAATTGTTTATATTCTTCGGCGTCGACGGTAAATTGTAATGACTATCATAAAAGTACTTATAACAGATTAGAGGAATATCGAAAAATGTAGAAAGGAATCTCCAGGCCGATTTTGACGATTACTAAAACTGCATCATTGGATTTTAGAAAATTCAATAATCCTGGCCAGCAATCGAACCTCCTGATTTTGGAAAAAAAATCACACCCCTGGGTATTATACCATTCGATAGTGTTGCTAATAAGGATCAAATTCTGTGAAGTAATAACCCTGAATTTTCCGAGGCACTCTCATAAAGGCGCTCCCTCACCACGATCATTCACCTGTAATGTAATGTTACAAGTTCGAACATTTCATTAGTGAGTGAAGACAATCGTGCATCTCAATGCGCACCTTGTATCAAATCCATACTCGAATGCTCGTCTTTTAAAATAGTAATTTTATAAGTATACATTTTCTATTTTTCAAAGCAAACGGCAAGTTACAGCAATGTGGCAGTACAGGAGCCTGTGAACGGAGACCAGTATCATCAGAACCACCTACCTTCATATGATGCGGCCATCGCACACCAGTACACAGCAACCACCAACTATGTGAGTGATAGTTGTAATATAGATAGCTATGTTATTCTCTAAAACAATATGAGATGAGTTTGTAATAGATTTTCAATTTTATACTCTTGAGTATAAAGCTGAAAATTGATCAAAGACAAGGACTGTTACCGTCTCACTACAAAAGAGTTAAACATCTTTTTGTTAAACACTTTTCTTAAAAAAACTCAACTTCAAAACGGCATTAGTCAAGTGTTTAGCAGATGTTTATTTTTTTTAGTACTACAAAAACAGTTTGGTTTTTATAGACTTTTAACATTACATATTAGAGTAGTATTTTTCTAAATGAGAATTTTCAAAATATTAATAAAATATAATTGAACACCACATTTTAATATTTCAATATGGGTTGGAGTGTAAATAACGGGGTACTCTGGAAAAATGTCTTAAATCTTTCTTCAAAGAGCCTTGTGTCGCAAAAACTACTTGGGGCTCGCCAACTCGGACAGATTAGGTTAGTTTATGCTTAAACCAGTAGAAAAAGAAGCCCCGCGAAACGGGACTCCGTCGATATTACCCTTTTTCGTATCCACCTACCTTGCTGTGCAATATTTATTGCCTGTACCTGTTATTATTATGTACAATCTTTACAGGTGGTAGAAGAATCCAAGCCCAGTGTCTCCACGACTCCCCCCACACCAGTCCGTCGCTCAGAGCGTCCCGTGCGACGACGTGTGTCAAATACCTACGACTATGAGGACTCTGACCTGTACATCGACGACACGCCCGCACCGCGGCCCCGGAAGGCGAAGCATAATAAACATAGCGCTTATAGGCGGAATGAGAGTAGCA
Organism: Agrotis clavis; assembly: GCA_954870645.1. Lineage (NCBI taxonomy): Eukaryota > Metazoa > Arthropoda > Insecta > Lepidoptera > Noctuidae > Agrotis > Agrotis clavis. The sequence continues at coordinate 4,144,201 of OX940943.1, forward strand.
GTAATGGTGAGTGTGTTAATACAAATATGAAAATAGATTTGTTCACTAGAAAAATTAATGAATCCCTTAGTTAAGCTGAGCGCACGTTGGACATATTCATGTCATCTGTACATGGAAACTATTTACTAATCATCTTTTTTTTATTTTAACTGCTTCACTGGACCTTGAAACAGATTCAGCACCCAGTTATTCAAGTAAGCAAACTTTGAAACCCACTGCATATTATCCCATATACTAATTTAGTAAAACTAGGCGACACGCAAATTGAATTCCTAAAAATAATTCACCATTGAATTTTCAACTGCAAGCTTAGCATAGTGAGATGAAATTGTAACTGCAGAATAGTCTGGTAAAAGACATTTCAAACCAATGATATTATAAGTAAAAAAGGTGTAGATACGTCATACGCGCTCAATAACGTATGCGCTCAAATGAGGCTGATTCACACATCTTGATCTCAGCGCGACGTTGCCAGCGGCACTTCACGTGCCACTGACTGAATCAAAAGTAAAAGTGACTCAAAACTACCGAAAATGCCGTCGTGTGTGATGAGATATTGTACAAATTAAACATGCAAGACTTCTAAAAGTCAAGGAATCACATAACATTCGTAAATACTTATACTATTTATCTTTAATATTTTCACAAATAAAACATTACGTTTTTATAAACTCTTTAATTTAATGATAAAAGATATTTTTATTATTACCTTATCGAAACATAAGATCAGGTATAAAACAAGACATTAATTTTTAAATGTGTTCGTTTACAAAGTTAAGGAAATAGTTAATATCTTATAGTTCTCAATGCTTCATATCTAAACTTTTTAAAAACAACAAAACAACAGTCTGTCAAGTCTACAGGGATTCAACAGGAGGTATTGCTCATCGCTTGCGATGTTTTTGAAGCACTCTTTTAACATGGGTACATTTAATTAACTGTAAATACTATTTTAGTTTATACCAAAAGATAATATAAAATCGAATATCGATTTTCAGGGGTAAAGTATCGATTCACTGAATCGATTCAATACTACATATCGATTTAAAAAATCGATCTTTTTGGCTCCAAAAATCGATTCATCGATTAATCGATCTCAGATCGACATCCCTAGTAAAATCATCAAAGGAGTCTTTCCACCCATAGGGACTGTCAATCCCGGCAGGCTTTGGTCCTTTAAAGGGGGTCATTGTGCTGACAGCTCTTTTCGCGTGAAACACGACGCGACGCGCCGTTGACCCAGGAATGGTCCATGATCGGATGCCATCGGCATCAGCATGCCCGCGCCTACGGTAGCCGGAGATGCTTCACTGTGTCCTCCGGGCGATCCTCGCAGTGGTGACACCCAGGTGTTTCTTCCTTCCTCATCAGACACAGGAACCTCCCGAAACTTCCGTGTCCGGTGAGGACCTGCGTCATGCGGTAGGTCAGGACGCCGTGACGCCTATCCAGCCACTCCGCAAACAGAGGTCTTACCGCCGCAATTGCGTCGTTCCCGACTTTGAATACACTAGTAGAAATAACACATATCAAAAACCGTCCTTAGTGTACCCAACGTCTCTACCAAAATTCAGCTGTGTCGGAGTTTTTGCTTTTTGATTGAAATGTTTATTTTGATCAATTACTATTTTCATGTTGAATTTTACCAGACTAAATATTATGGCATCAATTTAGGTCTCGTCGTCATTACCTAGTGCTAAAACTGTAATTAGTTATGACACTATTTATTTATTTCATATCTAATTCATTGTATTTGTTTCAGCATCCACAAATGTAACAACGAGCAGTAGTTATAAGCAGGTAGCGGCGAGGCCGGCGCCCGCGAACGGCATCGAGTCTCTCATACAAGCGTCCGTGTTGGCTGAGGAGGAACAACCTGTGGTTGAGACGTGAGTATTAGAAAACATAATTACTAACTATTGATACATTGCAATAATACTCGTAGTTTATTTGCAAAATCATAGTTAAATTGTCTCCACATTCCAAAACGTAAATAAACTGTGAACTTCTTAGTACCGTCATTTGAACATTTTTTTAAATATCATCCACAGATTAAATTAATACAAAAATCATAACTTTTCAAGCTCATCATCTCATTTCTGTCAGACATATTCATTCATATTATTTCTCACACAATCCATCCATGTTTTTCTCTGGTCTACCTCTCTCTCCATCTTTGAACATTATTTGCCATTACATATTACATGTTATGAAAAATATTTAGTTTTAATTCCGCGACAAAAATCCAAGCTTGGATGCAGGATGCATATGTACTCATGCAGGAAAGCGAGCAAAAAGTTAACATGCCGCGAAAGGGTGGGACTACCATATGCATCAGCAATTTTATATATTATCTTATTCCTGCAGTAAATAATTATTGATTTTAAACCGACTCCAACACAACCATCATCCTCTCCCAGGGAACCAGAAGACGCCGCAGTAGCAGGCATGTTGTCCATCAGCTCGCGGTTCTCAGCGCCCGCGCGGACCTTCGGTCTGGCCAGCGACTCTCCGCAACCCTCCTCCTCGCGACACGACGGCAAGCGCGCGCGCAAGCCGCCGCCGCAGGACCTCGTCGAGGAGGAGGATGTCATCAAGGAGGTGCATCGAGATGATGAGTATGGTGAGTGGATTGATAGTCTCAACTTGACCCAAAAATAAAATGGCTACCTTTCAGGGGAGTTTGGGTTCTGATTCCACATGCAGAATAGTTTTCAGTATAAAACAGTCGGTATAATTTTACAGGCGTTATGACGTCACAAGCCCCCACTCCCGAATTACAAAGCGATTCATTTTTGTCAATATTCATTGATTTAAAAAATCAAAAAATACGTATTCATTATTTTTTTAAACATGTTTTTATTTATTTATGTAATGAAACTACCCAATTGAGGTTACCTTTAAGTTTGTACAGACCAAAACCGAACACATTGTGTAGAAATAGATGTTTTACAGTATCAAATTCGCTACAATTTCCCGCTAGGAGCCCAAAGTTTCGAGCATAATTTACAAATATAGATTTTAACAAGTTTTTTTATCGATTTTGTATCGAATAGCTCACTAAATTGTATTTGTTACTATACTAAGTTGAATATTTACTTGTTTCAGTGTATCCATCGTTAGAAATGAGTTCAGATGAAGATGAGGAATGGACGGCGTCGAAGCGACGACGAAATTCACGGAACAGGGTAGACTCACGGTCCAAGGCGGAGAAGTAAGTTATATTCTATTTAACGTAGTCGACGGAGCCCCGCGCTGCAGGACTCCTATTATAAGATGATAAAAATTAACAAACTATCTCGAAATAACCTGTCTACCTGCCCTTTGAGGGTGCCTAATATCCGGTTTTTGTAGAAATATTTAAAGGGTTTTTCTGACATTATTCTTAACTTGCGTTTATTCTCTTTCAGAGATGAAGCTTGGTCTCCTCGAGCCCGACTAGGTCGTCTGCTGCCGCGCCTGCGTGTGGCGGCACGCGCGGGTGTGCGGCGCGAGTGTGTGCGTGCGGCGCTACACGCGGCGTCGACGCGCACGCCTGCGACACACGCCGCACACAAGCACGACACGCCCGCACACCACGCGCCCGCACCGCACCTCACTGAGAAGGTTGGTAGTTTTTTCCAGCGTATTCGCATTTGGCAGGCCGCCTCTCGCTACTCACGTTTACAAAAATTCATACAGTATCATATTATGTAATCATCAGAAGTCGGAATTAGATAGAGATATTTTAGTTCTTGCATCGAAATATGGATCTTCCCGGGATTTCAAACAGACAATCTCGCGTGGAAAACACGTGGAAAACAGTATTACAAATAAATAATTATAATTTAAACATCACAGATAGATTATAATAAATTGTTTGAAACTAAATTACTAAACTAATTTTCTGCTCTTTAAAAGTAATTCCGGGATTTCGGGCATATTCACTTTATTCTTTCGCAGCGTAACTAGTACATGAATAACTTTTTATTTTTTTTAGCGTGGTAAAATCATCAAATGAGACCCACCCAGGGCAGGGCGGGAGGGACTGTCAGACTTCTGACTAAAATCCACGGTGTCCTTCAATAGCCCTTTATGTTTCGGGGTCACGGTAATGAGATAAGTCCCGCGACCCCGGCAGGCAAACCTATGGTGATGATGTATGATATACAGTATGTGTCTATACAATTAAAGTGTATATTGTTATAGCCCAATGCAAAGCGAGCAGTGTTAGCCACAAAAAGCAGACGGCCCCCGCCGCCTGTACACAATACGCCAAATAATAAGAGTGAGTATACTTTTCTTTTTATTTTGTTGACCTCCCACTTCTGAACAAATACCTCCTTCACTTCTAACGAAACCACGCTTCCTCCTTCCAGTTCTGACGGAACCTATTGTTTCATGACTTTTAAGAACATTTTAAACTTTCAATGAAATAACCCCTTAAAGTAATCAATTTTAACACAATAGTCGTACTTGAGAAATATTTTCAAGAAACCAAAAACCCACCAACTGTAGAAAATGACACGTCGTTATTTATACACGCGTATCCGCGCTTTCATGCGCCTTACTGAGCAAGTATGATTTTTTATGGATCAAACGAGTCGGTCATTGCAAAACGCATTGTAAGGAACGCGCGTATGAAAACGCCTTTGTGTCTTATTTCGAAAATTTTAATTACTATGATTTTATCCATCTTAAAATCGATAGTCAATTATTTAAATATAGTTTAAAATAGGCTGACATAATCAGAATTTTTTGAAGGTCAATTTTACATATTAAGGTGATTGCTTCGATGTAGCCCGCGAAATTCAATTTTTTTTACGTTTTTTGCAATTTGCAGGCCAGTGACATGTTGTAACTTTATAAATATATGTGTTGCGGTAATAACAAGTATAATTTTAAATATAAAAATTATCAAAAAATTCGCTCCATCAGCTCTCACATAGAAAAGGTGCATCGTAGTTAGATTTCGGAGATTTTAACATGATGCACCTTTTCTATGTGAGAGCTGATGGAGCGAGTTTTTTGATAATTTTTATATTTAAAATTATACTTGTTATTACCGCAACTCATATATTTATAAAGCTACAACATGTCACTGGCCTGCAAATTGCAAAAAACGTAAAAAAATTGAATTTCGCGGGCTGGTTGGAGCATCCCCCTTAAGATCTAAGTCTCCCAAAGACTCCCATAAATTATAAACGTCTTATCACAAAAAATTTAAACACCCGTTGAACGCTTGTCTAAAAAAATTGACAACGTCAAAACGACATTTCTCCTTGTTAGAAGGTTCGTTTTGCAGTTACACTTTTTTTTAGACAAGCGTTCAACGGGTGTTTATCTTTTTGTGGTAAGGCGGTAAATGTCCAGATTCCGAGTTCAAAACAAAACGTAACGTTTTTCTTAAAGCCACTTTTTTATAAATGTGTGAGCGCCACGAACATATTTAAATGTTTTCTCTTGAATATGTTCACTCGACGTTTAAAAGTGCCTTTTTTATTGCCTTATTGAAAAAATGATTTGACTTTGAATCCTTCTTAGAGGTATTCCACATAGGAAACCTGGCAACTGTGAAAAATTTTGACAGGAGTCTTTAATGTGGAATAGATAAGGTGCCATTGCCAGCGGGTGCCTTATGTGGAATACCTCCTTTCTTACATTGTTTTTTATGCAAAATTGTAATAAATGTTTATAATAAGATATATTTTTTCCTAAAATCCAGACAAAATTCCAGATGCAAGACTGAAGAAGGGTATGAAGACCGCAAAGCAGCGGCTTGGTAAAATCCTTAAGATACACAAAATGATATATTAATTTTAATTAATTAGTTTAGTAGATTGCGCGTGACAGACGGACGTGTGTAGATGTATATTTTATATAATATATATGTATTGTATATAAGCACGGACCAATACGTGACGTGATTGTACGATCACTAGAACACTTTGTGGACCTTTTTTCATAAGCAATATTAACGGAAAAGTGGTCATATTATATGAGGAGGTTCTTTTCAAAATTTGACTATTTCACTTTCTACAAAACATGGTTTTATGCGTTTCAGGGCTGCGGTAACCTTCTAAGTTGGTCAGTGGTGGCAGCCTTAGTTGGTAACATTAAATTTTGCCTAAATATGAAAGAATGTAATAAACAGTTTTAACTAAATATATTTTCTCAAATTCTGAAACCAAGTTTTGAAAAGCACCTCCTCATTCATTAATCTGGCCACATTCTTCTGGTACATCACTTTATTGGAGAAAATGTTGCATCATTTTTAATTTGTGGCGGGTGTAGTTTGCAATATTTAGAACGCATAATATTTTTACAAATGCATCAAAAGGCGGGTGTTTATATCGCATAAACTTTTTGTAACGCATCAAAATGCCAGAATATTGATGCGTTTACAAAAATTTTAATGGCATACAAGAACGGATATAGCCGCAACAACTATCTGCGCACCATGCAAATCTTCCCGAGAACTGGGGGGTATTGAAACCAGGCTTGTTCCAGTGAGTGAACGAGATGGCGCTAGACGACTTGTATAGCTGTCTCTCTCCCACACTGGAATTACTAAAGTTGTGTGTATGTGACGTTTCTTGCTTGTACGTCGATCGTTGTGTTCGCGTGTGACAGAGATAGCACTCTTCGAAGCCGATACTAGCCGATTGTCTGTTTCTAAGGGTCGGTGCGCAATATATTATTTAATCAGTATTTGTATGATTTAAATATCTTATTATAAATGGTGCAATATTTTTATATTTTTTTAGTTATTTGTCAGGTGGAAATGGTAGTTCCGGTTTCTAAAAATGAACTTTTTTGCGTAAAGATTCATCTATTTTTATAACTTAGGGACTTGACCCATGGCGCGATGTGACCGATTCCAACTACAAGTGAAAATCAACCTTACCACTACGACATATGACATAAAACACGTTGTTATTAAATGAGTAGATGAAAAACAAAAAATTGATCGCCACGACGACGTCAAGTCAAATGAATTGCATCATTATTTCTTAGTGGCAAGGTTGATTTTCACTTGTAGTTGGAATCGCGTCGCTTCGCGCCGTGAGGTAAAGTCCCTTATTAATATGGGTTGCAGTTATTTAGTTTTTATTTTCATATAACAGTCAATGGAATTATGATGTGAAAGTTCTATGTACTGAAAAAAATAATAATTCACGTTTTTTTTATTTGATACTAAAATTCGTCTCCATGAAATTTTGTTTGCTACAAAATAATGCATATTTTTACCAACAAATATCACAGTCCCAGTTAAAAGGAATAATAAATAATGTAAACGTATGTACTATACTTACACAAAAGGCATTTAAATCGAGTTTTTCGGAAAACAGGACAAATGAGAGACTTATCTCTAGTTTTCATCTTCTTCATGATTTTTGCAGGAAGGTTTTAAAGGGTTACCTTGCCCCCTATAAGGGCATTTAAGGAACAAGGTGGGTTTTAGTCAGAAGTCTGATACTCTCACCATTTTTGTAAATTTTCCACCTAAAAAAAAACTTGTGTATAATTTCCACCAGATTTTTAACAAACACACAATTTTGACTCTTAGCAACCCAGTGATAAGATCGAACTGCCCAAAAGCCGCGTAAACATTGACTTTAGTAAGCGCACATGTACTAGTAACTGCTAATCAATAAAACACGCATAATATGTTACGTGTTCAGTACCTTTACAATAGGTTTCTCCACTTAAAATCTAATTGGTCTGCCAATTAAATAATCAAAAACTATTTGCCATGTATTTGTTACTTTCGTTACGTAAATGAAATTTAACTAAGATACGACACTTTAAAGTGTAATACGTCACGCCGTCGTATAAATTTTAAGTCTATCTTTGTCAATATTCATTTATTAAAAAAAAACTCTGTACAATATTTTTCACTGCTTTGACTTACTAATTAGAATTTGTAATTTACTCTTGCTAAATGACTGGCACTTGCGCCTACAACAAGATATAAGAACATCAGTTTGAATGATAAATAATTATTATCTTTCGTATGAATTTAAACTATTTTTAAATAGTTTGTCCGAGGACCTAATAAAGATATTTGCCTGACATCAATGTCTTTCTGGCTATAGGAAAGAGTGCGCTGGTCGCACATCCACAAACAACAGGTTAAGTAATGTTCAGGCATATTCTTTTCTTCTATAGCAAGCACTAGTACGGTCCGTTCACGACGATCGGGGAGATCAAATGTTTAAAACACGCCACGAGCGACGCCGGTAGCGAATTCGTGTCCAACCAAGTAATTAATGTCTTATTCGCGCAGCCCGCCGCACCGCTCACCGCTAACGTTTGATCCTGATGCTATTTCGGTAAACCTACCGAAATAGCATGAGCCATCACTTCCCACTGCTGAGACGCAGGCCTCCTCATTGTGAGAGAGAGTGGGATGCCGATCCCACTCACTCCCACAGAGAGACTCAGGTTTTCTCAGCAATAGAAACATTAACATAGATTTCTGGCAATTTTTATAAGGAAACAGAATCGGTTAAAAAAAATAAACGATTAATTTCGGTTATTTATCTTTTTCTCAATGGTTACGCGGCTTTACAAGTGCACACAGGTTTATAATGTGATTTTATATTTAATAACCAGAGATTGGAATAGATAAGAGTTTATTTACTAAAACTGTAAGGAAATGAGTAATGGGCTTAAGCTCAAACCTATAGAGCGAACTGAAATGAACTTTATAGGCCTACGATTAACGTTCTTATTCGTGTGATATCATTCGCTTTTAGAACGAAAAAAAGTTAGTTTTTTTATATCTTTCCTTCTATTTTAGGTAAATAAACTCTTCTTAAACCGATCTCTATTGATAATAATAACGTAAAAGCGTATTTTCTCATTCAAGTAGCCTTATGAGTGTTTACGCCGTACGAAATTCCATACGAATTTTGAATTCTTTAACTTTATGTGTTGACTGAACCGATTTTAATGAAACTTCACACACATACCTGGATAAAAATAAGTAGAAACACTTTGACTTTCAACTAAAAACTTGTTTTAATATCGTTTCTATGAAACAAATTAATTTAACTGTTCCAAAATTTTATCCTAACCTTTTAGACCTATTTATCTTGCTATAGGTATGTGGTCATTAACATCGAATCAGTAATTTCGAAAAATAAGGACTTAGAAGTTTGTATGAAATGTCAATCGGTACACGCTCTATGATTGATGTGAAATGTTTGTAACTTTGTAGTTTAGTGGAAAGTCTCTTTTTGATTATATTAATGAACTAAAAAAAAATCTCGAATACTAGGTACGTTTTGTCTCCATGATTTAAATGCATTTATTTCCATTCATCTTAAACATCCATACACTATATTTTTTTTTCGAATACGTACTATGCGTTTATGAACTAAAGATTAGGACGGCCTTTGCGCCATATTGTGGCTTACCTTTATACTTTCTACTTATAAATCTTAGAGTTAAAAGAGGCTTTCCATAGACTATGTTTGTTTTGAGTAAGATCTGATTTCTCACTTATTTATGTATTTTAAAATTAATATTTGAATAAATTAAGCTAATAATTATCTGTCTTTTTATAAGCGTTGTAGAGACACGACGTAATTGATTCTAAATTAAATCCATTTTCTACATTATAAATGAATAATACTCGTCATTTGATTCTGTTCGAAACATCTTGGAAATTATTGAATTAAAATATATTAAAAATATATAAAAAGACATTATTTTTCATTAAAAAAAAAGAAATGTAAAACCAACCACCGAATATTAAATGTAAATAAAAATGAATTGAAAAAATAAACGTAAAAAAAAAATACAAAAAGAAAAAAATATTGCTTTAGCTACTTATGGACATTTTTTTTTTGTTATGTTTTTAGTGATAATAGTACATAAGGTCGTGTTTTCAATGTTATTTTGTTGTATCAGAATAATACAGATGCAGAATGAATTTATATTTTTATGAAAAGTAGTGCAATAAAATTATATGGAATTATTTATGTTTATTAAAAGATATGTACTAGATTTGATATTGAGACGCTGTTTTGTACTACACTTAGTAAATTATTAAAAGAAACATGATTTTAAAATATTGATTAGTAATAAATATTGATGAGCTTGAAATGAGATATTTTGGTTGTTTGTTATTTGTTTTGAGTTTCCGATATTTCGGTACTGTTACAAGCCCAATATTTCTTCAAAATTATTGATATTCAATATCAAAGAAAATTTCGGTTTCCAATTGTTCATATAATTTTATTGTACACAAATAGTTTTGCATCTGTATTAAAAGGCTTGTTCTCATTTGCAAAAAAACAGGGTGTGTTTTTCAAATAATATTTTATATTTCATAGATGTGCCGCGTTCGTGTGAAACGTCCATATTTTTTCAATTAATACGTTATTTTGTAACATATAATAAATAAAACGAATTATTATATATTTATATTTATTATCTGACATGAACTAAAATTGACATGAAAACTTAATATTTTTCTATGGAAAAGAAAAATCTATTTCATTGAAAAAGTTTATCATTTTATTATATGTTACTAAATTACTTCTTCTCTGTGTAAACAATGACCGGGATTTTTTAGGCTATGATTGTAAAACCTCGATATCGCCCGGTCATTGTCTCCAGCACATATAAATATGGATCAGTCAATGTCCATTTACCCTTTAAAATTAATAACCAAAAACCAATGTACTTTATAAATTAAAATAATAGTTTTTGTGGACACTGATAGTTATTTACATAGTATTTCAAATAAGTCAGTGATATTTTAAAGGGTTAAAATACATTTAATTTCTACAAGTTTTTACGTATAATGCACTATTCAGTCATGATAGAGGTCGACTCGTTTACTATAAAAAGTGTTATAATGTTTTTATTTTCTTCGTATAAAAACAACATTCTGGTGGCCTGTCTTAAAGCAAGCGTAGTCCCACTGTGGAAACGAGATGGCGCTAGACGACTTGTATAGCTTTGTCTCTTTCTTACAGTGGAACTACTCTTAAAGACGACATGGTAGGTCCCCATGCCCTTAAATGAAAGATACATCCTGTATCTGGATAAATTGTTGGTTTATCTGTAAGTCCTAAAACTTTATAAGAAAAGATTGAAAAGGCACTAAAGAATGAATTCAGATCGGTGCGGGCTAGCTTCATTCATTCAATCATCATTCACCGATTTAATTATTTTTTTCATCATTCATTATTTCATTCATCGCTAGCCTGATACCGTTCTTTGTTTGAATTTCTTTTTTAACCAACTTTAAAAATAAAGAGGTTTTTGAATTGCTTCAATAGATTTTTCAGAATTTGTGTTTGTGTTACCCATTCATTCATACATCACATTCGACGCAAACGCAGGTTTTGAAAAAGATATTGTATTAAACATTATCTGGTAACAAATTAATTGAAACTTATCTGGAGTTTTAAGGTTACTGAACATGTCTGCAGGGGTCGCGGAACATTCTGTAGAGGTAGCAGTGACCCTGGAATGCAAAGGGCAACTGATGTTACGTGGATTTTTCATGAGCAAGAGTCTTTTCTGACAGTTCTTTCCGGTTGACACAGGGAGCGAGGACTCATTAATAGATGATTTTATCACAAAAAAAAAGTTACTGAAGGTAGTTTTTTTTTTTTAATAGAACTTAACGTCATTAAGGCTCCATAGTACTTCAATATAATCTTACTCGCTCGCACTTGCACGTACCACGCACTATTGCTTGCTCTTTCTTTTAGCTGTCTACACGCAAATCTATTTATTTTACGGCGAAAAAAAAGAAAATTCAAAAAAATAAATAACATAAGACCTGCTTTATAGTTAGTTCAGTTAGTATAAAAAGTTTCATGATCTAATTTTAAATATTTTATGATTGCCAGCGGTTTATTGTTCAATTTAGAGGTAACTTTGTTTTTTTTTTTCTATAGAGAAAATTTTATGGAATCATGTTTTCGCCAAACATAAGACCTAACATTAATCCTCAACTTTACCATATATTTATTTCAAAATTAATGCTGCAGTATTTTCAACGTATCACAGGCTTCTGCTAAGCCATTTGAGGTAGTATGGGCTCTTAATCTTTGAAGATTAGGCGAGGGTGTAGGCTATCTCAAAGTAGTATTTTATTTCTACTTTTTCTAGTAAACGAGTCGCCATTGCCACATTATTTTGTAAGCCTTTGATGTTAATTAACTTATTAAGAATGTTTTTCTTGTAGAAGCACATTAGATTATAAATGGAAGCGCCTTCACGGTTTTAATTAGCGTTTTATTGTATATTGGTGATGTGTATCGGTTACTTGGGTTTTCTATTACTATTCATATTAAGCAAAATTTGTATATTTAGACGAGTAAATTGTCCGATTTCACTGACACTAAACGCAACCTAAAAGTAGGTATAAGCTTGCCGGGGTCGCGGCACTGTCTTATCAGGTAACCGCGACCCTAGAACGTAATGGTTTTTTTAAGAAATACTGTAGATTTTAGTCAGTAAAAGCCTGTCAGTCCCTCCCGTCCTGCCCAGGGTGGGAGGACTCATTTGATGAGAGATGTATAAATAAAACCCGACTGGAAAATATTCAACTCATCCCTTTGCTATAGATTTTCAATTTTATGGTCTAGAAAAAAGGTAGAAAATCCACAAATAATATACCACAGCTTCAGCGCGGAGTCTGAATAGTTCCAGTGAGTGAACGAGATGGCACCATACGACTTGTATAGCTCTGTCACTTTCACTCGCCTGAACAAGCCTGGTTTAAAGACGTAATACCCCCCTCTGGTCAGTGTATAGAGTCGAATTTTTAACAGCATAATATTTAGGTGTCACTTAGTGTTAGTGAAATTGGACAATACTCACCTGTTTAAGGGTGAAGGGATTTGATTCTTGTATTGAAGACCATTGAGGCATAATTAGATAAAAAACAGTTTATATATAGAACTAAAAATCAATGTTCAAGAATATTAGTGTTTTTTTTTTTTAATTGACATAATAAACGTTTATTTTAATAGTTCATAGAAAACTTAAGTTATCGAGAAGTATGAACGTTTGATATATACATATAGTATAAAAGATATATTGTAAATTATGAATAACAGTGAATGTATATTGTTGTGACAGAGGAAACAAGTTCTCTAGACAAAAAAAAAACATTTATTTATTCGTTTCATTTATAACACCTTACCACTCTACTATCAGTGGGTCTAAAAAGTTCACTTTAGCAGAATCATATTTAATTTTACCAATTTTATATCAATCATAATTGTTATACTGCTAGACTGCCATTTTAGATCCCTTGTAAGTGTATTCAAAATTCCTTTACTAGCATTTTCCAGCAGGTTCACCCGCGTTAACCTTTTAACCGCCAGACTTCATATCAATTGTTGTGCCCCCAGCGCCTCTTAAGCTCCGATTTGTAAAATATTATGGTGTACAATAAAAAGTAATATATAAAAATCTGTTTATCTACATAAACATAAATATGAGAGAGATATAGAATAGATGCAATAAAATCGAACAAAACAACAAAAATCGTGAATATTCTCTGTCGAATATATCCGACTCTGGCGATTAAAAGGTTAAATAAATATTAAAAATCACAACTACTACGTAACGCACATACAGACAGTGTCTTGTTACAATACCCACTTTCTCTTTTTATATTGTCTAATATCAATTATGATAGACACTGACTTAAGCAAAAGGAAAAAAAAATTGTATCTTATAAATCAAATCATAGTCTACCCATATGCTAAATTTCACCAAAATCAATGCAGTCGTTAACAGTAACAAACAGTCGTGATATACAGTACTATTATTATTTAAAAAATGAAAATTCACTTTATAACAATTGCCGAACCGGTGACGTCAATTCTAAATCTAGACCATATTGTGCCTTAGTAACACAAAATGCTGTCTTACTTAAAAATTGTTGACCTAAGCTTCAACAAATGTTACAATGAAAATAAACAATAATTATGACTCAATAATGCAAACTGCCGATTTCAAATTCTTTCATTTTGATACAAAGTACAGTATTTTAATGCCACTAGTTGTTTTATGGTAAATGGCCTAGATTGTTTAAATAAGTGAAAATATAAGTGTTACTAAGTGGAATTTTTAAATATTTTAGTGTTAATAACAAAAATAACTGTGATTTGGTCATAAATTAAGTGAAAATAAAACGTTAAAAAGTATCATCATAATATTATCTCCCTGCCCTAATCCCATTCTACTTGCAGCAGGCGCAAAACTTTTTCTACTGCCTCTCCCCCTATCAATTACTTCCTTTTCCTGTCCTATCATCCTCACACAATCCATCCATCCATCAAATGTTTTTCATCTAGAAAATATCCATCAAAACAAAATGAATATAATCAAATTAATTCTCCTACTCCAATGCACTCTAATCAACGGAATAAATAAAACAGAAATAGAAAAAATCAAATCAATAACCAATTATAAAACTAATAGATATACTAGATGTGGTGACTTGGATAATACGGAAAGTTTTGTCGCTAAAACAATTAAATTGGTTGAAAAGCATGCAGGTATGGCGGAGTTTCTCAAAGGTTTCAATGTAAGCCAGTGTTCTTTGAATAAAGGCGCTGAGTATTTGAGACAGCATATTCTTGAGGGATTGATCGTACATCCTGATCTACCGGACTGGCATTGGCATGAGTATAAGGTAAGCCATTTTTTTTTTATATAAATACTAGCTACTGTTAGATTATGATATTGATGAATGAGGAGAAAGAAGAATGTCAGAGAATAGGCGTTTTTTCATTAGACGGCACGGCACCGGCACCGGCGACGGCGCGCCGTGCCGGTGCCGGGGAAGCAAAAATGTATGAAAACGGATGGTCGTTTTTCCATTAGACGGCACGGCACTACGCCGGCGCCGGTGCCGGTGTCGTGCCGTCTAATGGAAAAACGCCTATTGGCCGTGCACTGGCCGAGCGATCGACTTCTGCTCTGCGTTTCGCGGGTTCGATTCCCGCACGGAACATATTCTTATAATCTGCAAGTAGTTGTTCCGGGTCTGGGTGTTTCTGCATTGTGAATTTGAAATACCCCACGAGAGGTTTTGCGCATTTAACGTTGTATACACGTTGTATAATTGATACAGGGAATTATGCATGACCGTATCCTATTGTAATAGGTAGGTACTGAGATGGCTAAAATATGAATAATAAACTACTTAATAGATCTCATTTACTAACAGTAAAGGAGATCATCGTGGGGGTAAACCATGTTACTCCATCGCCCTTGGTTGACTGGTAGAGAATGCCTCAGGCATTAAGTCCGCCATGTATCTTTTGTGCTGCATGAAGTTTTAATTAATTAATAAATAAAACCGCATGTCTTTTTATCAAAAATTCAGTAATGACATCTACCACCTAAGTACCCACACTGCCCAGTACTTTACAGACCACTCCCTCACAGAGAGGAGGCCTTTGATTGGTTCAAAACAACGATATAAAATAGGTCCCCATTGTTCTAATTTTCAGGCAGTCCACAAGAAGGCTTATGCCACTCCTCATCAAGAACTAAAAGCAATAACCAAGTGGCGAAGAAATCTACAGATAGTGGCGCAACACAACCGCGACTTTCTGATGGGAAAACAGTCTTACTCGCTGCATCTGAACCTTTTTGGAGATCTGGTAATATAATGTTATTGTTTACTTGTGCTGACATCGCCTTTATGTCGCAGCACTAAGGTTCATTTTAGCAGTGTAAGTCCTATCACAATTCGTTAAAACGTTTCTTGTTTCTTTCAGGATGTAAAAGAATACTTTGAAAAGTTTCTGAAGCTGTTCCACACGTTTCCATTGTTCGACCCGGCAGAGGATCCTCATAAGACTGCCTACCGCAAGAGTTTACATCGCAGTGTTCCTGAAACGGTGAGCCACTAAGATTTATGAATGCAAAAAAAATGCGCTCGTGTTTCTCCGAAGTGGAGACGAACAGAGCGGGGAGGAAAAAAAAATCCAATGATTACTGATGTCCACACCAGCTTTTTTTTTTCATCATCACCAGCCAGCATTCGTCCACTGCTGGACATGAACTTTGAGCCCGGTCTTGAGCTTTCCTCATCCAGTCTCTGCGGGCTGCCTTTCGCAGGTTGTCGCTCCACCTGGCCGGCGGGCGTCCTTCATTATATTTTTTTTTATCGTGGTAAAATCATCAAATGAGTCCTCCTGCTAGGGCGGGACAGGGGGGGGCTGTCAGTCTTGTACTGACTAATATCCACGATGATCCTTCATCGTGCCCTTTACGTTTCAAGATCACTGTTACCTGATGAGGCAATCCCGCGATGATAACTTACGAAGCATTTTGAAGTTACTTTCATTGTGCGCACAGCTGAGGAATGGAATACTCTGCCAGACAACGACGATATAATACTAGACTAGACTCCTAATAACAGGCGACCGATGTCTGCCAACACATTAGGCAAAAAAGTCTTATATCCGTCTCATTTCGACCAATCCTGTGAGCCGTAAACATACGTTGAGACAGAACAGACCTTGAGTTAGCCAATCACAACGCAGTACCCCGTCTCCCTCGCTTACGTAGTACCTCAGCGAGTTGGCAGAATAGTTTTGTTCCTTAGATCGTGCAATGCGTAGTCTAGTAATATATAGTCGTTGCTGCCAGAGTACCTTGGGGTTTTTAAGTCAAGATTGAATAGGTTACTTCTAGACAAGCGTGCTTCAGCATCGAACACAACATCGCTTACCATCAAACGAGATGTGATCAAATACGAACCTGTCACTAAATAAATGCTCCTGCTCAGGTCGACTGGCGCATTACCGGCTTCAAACCTAAACTGGAAGAACAACATCACTGTGGAGCATGCTACGCCTTCGCTGTGACACACGCCTTGCAAGCACAACTTTATAAGAAACATGGATTTTGGGGAGAATTGAGGTAATGTTTTATTATATTAATAGCCCGCGGTTTTGCTCAGGATAAATTTATAATTTGACATTCAATTTAGATCTTGCATGTTTTGGGCCATCATAAAGATGGCCCCACAAGTAAGATCACAAAATCGATGCTTTTGCATTTAAGGTTCGCCGGTGTACACTTGACCAGATTGCTTACCATGATGTTTAATTTTTGTGTGAGTCATTCCTACCTGCCTGATAACCTGATAAGAACAGTTGTAGTTCCCATAATTAAAAGTAAGACAGGTGACTCATCTGACAAATCTAACTATAGACCTATATCATTGGCTACAGTCATTGGCCAGGTGTTGGACAGTCTGCTTGAGAGGCGGTTGAATAACCACATTAAATTCCACGATGCACAGTTTGGTTTTAGAGCTGGATTGTCCACTGAAAGTGCTATCCTGTGTCTCAGCAGACTGTGCAGTACTACACAGACAGGAGAACACCGGTGTATGGCTGTTTTCTTGATCTGTCAAAAGCTTTTGACTTAGTAAATTATGATGTTTTGTGGCAAAAACTGTCTGAAGATACTGACCTACCAACTGAATTTATAGATTTATTTAAATATTGGTATAAGCATCAGATTAATTATGTTAGGTGGGCTGATGCTCAATCGGAGTCATATGGACTAGATTGTGGGGTAAGGCAGGGGGGATTGACTTCACCGAGTCTTTTTAACGTGTATATGGATCGGCTGATTGGTGAGCTGAGCGGCACCAAGATCGGATGCTCTATTGATGGAACTATGATCAACAACATAAGTTACGCTGATGATATGGTGCTGCTCAGTCCATCAATCTGTGGTCTGAGGAAATTGTTGGCCATCTGTGAGAGGTATGCGGAGGCTTATGGCTTGAGGTATAATGCCACCAAGAGCAAGGTAATTGTTTTTAGAGTGCGCAACAATACACCTGTTAATATTCCATCTATTAACTTGCGAGGAACTCCGTTGGAGTTTGTTACGCAGTTTAAATACCTAGGTCATATTGTCACGGGCTTTCTCATGGATGACCAAGATTTGAACAGGGAGCGCAGGGCGTTGGCGGCCAGATGCAATATGCTGGCTCGCAGGTTTGCACGTTGTACTAGGGAGGTGAAACTGACTCTTTTTCAAGCGTTTTGTCAATCGTTTTACACGTGCAGCCTGTGGGTAAGGTATACGCAGAAGGCTTACAACGCTCTGCGCGTTCAGTATAACAATGCGTTGAGGATGTTGTTGGGGCTGCCTCGGTTTTGCAGCGCGTCTGGTATGTTCGCTGAAGCGAGGTTGGATGATTTTTATGCCGTTATGCGCAAGCGATGTGCCAGTATGCTGATAGTCCAGTCATTAAAGCCCAAACCCGAAAATAATTAGTAACTTGCTGAAATTTTAGGGGGTTCTTAAGGAAGGTAAAATAACATACCGGGTGATTTTGCAGCGTTCTGGGGTGTACGGAAAGGGTTGAAAAGGGGTGAAAAGGTGTTTTTTGCTAATAACATTGCCAAAAAAATTAGTAACACGCTGCAAATTTGGAATAAGGTTGTTCTTACGGTTTTGTAACGTGTATTAAATTTGCAGCGTTTTGCAGCATACGGAACATTGTTTTTTTTAAAAAACAGTGCAATTAGTTAAAAACAGGGGTAAGAAAATTAGTAGCACGCTGCAAATTTGGAATTAGGTTGTTCTTACCGGTTTGTAACGTGTATCAAATTTGCAGCGTTTTGCAACATACGGAACATTGTCTATTATTGAAAAAACAATGAAATTATTTAATCACACGGGTGAAAAAAAATTGTAACTCGCTGTAAATTTGTAATGAAGTTGTTTTTACCGTTTCTTAACGTATATCGCACTGTTTTTTTTAATAATAAACAATGTTCAATTTTTTGTAAAACGCTGCAAATGTGATATACCTTACGAAACGGTAAAAACAACTTAATTACAAAATTTACAGTGAGTTACAATTTTTTTTCACCCGTGTGATTAAATAATTTCATTGTTTTTTTAATAATAGACAATGTTCCGTATGTTGCAAAACGCTGCAAATTTCATACACGTTACAAAACGGTAAAAACAACCTAATTCCAAATTTGCAGCGTGTTACTAATTTTCTTACCCCTGTTTTTAACTAATTGCACTGTTTTGAAAAAAAACAATGTTCCGTATGTTGCAAAACGCTGCAAATTTAATACACGTTACAAAACCGTAAGAACAACCTTATTCCAAATTTGCAGCGTGTTACTAATTTTTTTGGCAATGTTATTAGCAAAAAACCCCTTTTCACCCCTTTTCAACCCTTTCCGTACACCCCAGAACGCTGCAAAATCACCCGGTATCTTATTTTACCTTCCTTAAGAACCCCTTAAAATTTCAGCAAGTTACTAATTATTTTCGGGTTTAGGCTTTAATGACTGGACTATGAAGCGATTCAGGGGTAGCCCCAACAACATACTGGCTACACTGGCGACAAAATTGAGGGGCCCTTCATCAGGCACTGGGCAGGTAGACATGTGCTCACTGGCGTACATGTCCCCAATTAAATTAAGTATCTCAATTTTATATACTAACAATAGGTTAAGATTTCACTAACACTGTATGGATCAATGGTCTGAAATAAATAAATTATTATTATTCTCTTTATTTATTTTTACACTTATAAATTACATTTTTAAATATTTTTACAAAAAAGAAACAAAAAACATTTAAAAATATAAAAAATAGCAGTCCACCAGCACCAGGAACAGGGTCCGGGCTACCGGTGGTCAGGGCTCTTGAGAGAGGAACCTCCTAACAATACGCGCCGTGTCCAAGAGTACTGCCTTCTGAATCAAGCGCTTGATCCAGCCACCCAGCGAGAGCCTCCTCAGGTGTTGGTCGAGGCTCTTGGCAATTAAGCCATTGGCAGATACGACTATCGGCACAATAACTGCCGTATTCACGTCCCACATGTCAACAACCTCGCGAGCCAGATCAAGATACTTGAATTGTTTATCTTTTTCTGCCTTCACGAGGTTCTCGTCATGCGGGACCGTGATATCAACAATTATTGCGCGATGCTCCAATCGATCTATCACCACAATGTCAGGCTTATTGGCAACAATAGTCCTGTCAGTGATGATAGGTCGATCCCAATACAACGAGATATTGCCATTTTCGAGAACTGGGTCGGGCGCATACCTATAGTACGGCACTTCCGATTCCACAAGATTGTACTTCAAAGCAAGTTGCTGGTGGATAATCCTGGCAACAAGGTTGTGTCTATGCAAATATTCGCCGTTAGCCAGACGAGAACACCCAGAAATAATGTGTCGGATCGATTCTCCCGGACGGTGGCATGCCCGACATATGTCAACCGTGCCATCCTTCACAATGTATTTCCGGTAGTTATTCGTCATCATAACTTCGTCCATAATTGCACAGACAAAACCTTCGGTTTCCCCAAACAGGTCACCGAAGCGCAGCCAGGATACGGACGCTAAAAAGTCTACATCGGGACCATGTAATGCCCGGTAAAAGCGTCCGTGAAGCTCCTTGCTCTGCCATACATCTTTACGATCATTAGTGTCTAATACTTTAGGTTTGCGCCAGTTCTCGTTAGCCAAGGAGAGCGGAGTGAGACCCTTGTCCACTGTGACCACATCTCGGTGCATCCCCACGTCGGCTTCTAGGAAATATTCCCTGAGACTGCATACCTCACGGTTGTGCAGGGTCTTAGCATTTAAGAAGCCACGACCCCCGCACTTCCGCGGGATATACAGTCTCATCACCGACGACCGCGGGTGATGCATCCGATTTGCAGTCAGCAGTGAACGGACTCTCCTATCCAGGGCGTCAAGTTCTGTCTGAGTCCATTTGAGTATGCCGAAAGAATACATCAATACCGGCATGACCCAACCGTTGAAAGCGCGCACCTTATTACCACCTGACAAAAGACTGTTAAGTACTTTATTCAGGCGGCTAAAGAAGCGCTCCCTCAACGATTGCTTCATGTCAGCATTATTGATGCCTAATGCTTCCGACATACCCAAATATTTGTAGGTCTCTGTTGAAGAGAGGGATCTAAGGTGTATGGAATCCGAGAGTTGAGTTCCCTCTGATTCCATAATCTCTCCTCGCTTCACATGCATGACTGCACATTTGTCCACACCAAATTCCATCCTGATGGCGCTACTGAAAGTTTCTGTTACCTTCAGTAACTTCATCAGTTGCAAGTTGTTGGGGGCAAAGAGTTTCAGATCATCCATGTAAAGAAGGTGAGATATGACCTGACCACCTCTCTTCAACCGATATCCTAGCCCCGAACCCTCCAGTAATGTACTGAGTGGGTTCAAGGCCAGACAAAACCACAAAGGACTCAGACTGTCACCCTGGAATATGCCGCGCTCAATCCTTATCGGTTCGCCGCTACCTCGGATCTGTCGACATCCTGGATAGCGAAGGACTGTTCTCCAGGTCCCCATACACGACAACAGGAAGGTACGTAGAGTTATATCAACTTTATACAACTCTAGCACCCTCATGAGCCATGTATGGGGTACCGAATCATAGGCCTTCTTATAATCTATCCAACATGCGGACAGATCTTTTCGGGAGCGGCGAACCTGTTGGCTAATGGCCATATCAATGAGGAGGAGCTCCTTAGTACCGCGGGACCCGTTCCTACATCCATTCTGAGAGGCGGACATGATGGAATTAGTCACAATATGTTGATTGATTTTAGCTCTCAGAATGGATGTAAGAACTTTATAGACCGTTGGTAGACAAGTGATCGGTCTATAATTTTTGGGTTCCGCAGTACTACCTGATTTATAGAGCAGGTGGGTCACTCCTGTTGTTAAGAATTGGGGTAACGACCCTGACTCTAAGGCTAATTGGAACTGGGATGCTAAGCGAACGTGTGATCTTTTGAGCCATTTAATCCAGAAGTTGTGCAGCCCATCCGGCCCTGGAGATTTCCAGTTCGGCAACAGATGGACTGCACAAGCTACGTCTTGGGGGCTGATGGTGATAGCCCCCATTTCTGGAATGTGATTACACGCTCGCTCAACATCCCTGATCCAATCGCCCTCAGTGTGACTGACAGGTACCGACCAGATGCTGCGCCAGAATGAACTCATGGCATCATCATCCGGCAGGGGCGTGTCAGCCACACCTTGGTCCGGTCGCTCCCAAGCCCTATAGACCCACCTTTCATCACTTTGGAAGGTGCGATTCAAAGTGTACCGCTCCACTCGTCGCTTGTACCGACGAATACGGTTTGCCCATGCACAAATCTTCTGCCTCAGGAAGTCGATGCGTTCCGTGACGCGGGCCAAATAATCACGAGGATCGATATCGATTCCTGTGAACGCCCGCCTCACAAAACGCATCACTCTAGGACGAGTATTACCCTCCCTGAAGCAGTGCAATTTGCCGATGAGTGCTCTAGCTTCACCGATACGCCGCTCAATCCTGCACTGCCAAGCTGGAGCAGCTGGTTTTGGTCGCGTAGCTCTGTCACTGTCAGGGAATTTGACGTGAGCTACACGACATGCCGCTACAGCTGCACAGTACAGGATTGAGTGGGTATCAGCAAGATCCTTACTGTTGTCAAAACAATTTGACAGCTCTGAGTCTAGAGCACACATAAGCGCCTTGTTTTTATTGTGCATAGGCAAACGAGGTAAACGTGGTCTAAGTTCCGGTGGTACGGAGCGGTACTCCCGGAACGCACTCTCCAAAGCGCTCCTCAATTGTGCGTTGCATTGGGTACTCACGGATATAACTTCGTCATGATCCTCTTCACAATCGCGATCGGGTCGCGGTGGCATATTGGAAGAATTTTGTTGCCGCACCGCGATCATTGGTGAAGCAGGAATAACTCGGTTACTCCGTGAATCCGAGCGTAGTCGATCAAGTAAGGTGTCATCCAGCATACAGTTACGCTGAATGACCCGCACCTGATCCGAAAGTCGTTGTGCCGACACGCTGATACCTGGCTCAAGCACCCGAAACAGAGAGAGCATCCGACCACGGTACGCAGTCAAGCTGCTTCCCCCCTCAGTAGCCCCATAATATGCGCGCATGACGTTTTCATTCATGGACTGGGTCCATCGCATGCGCGACACATTTCCACCGGCAGCGGGGACCCTATTCGGGGCCTGTTGGCCTCGAGGTCCCAAGCCCGCTGGTGGCCGTCCTCTTCCTCGTCGTCGCGGTGGTGGTGGTGTCGACGGTGGGGAGAAAAACTCGTCGCTCGAGCTCGACGCAGCTGCAGCGACCGGAGACACGACGTACTCGGATGAGGCGCGTCCCGGCGGCCGCGAGGCGGAGCTCGGCGACGAGTCCGGAGATGGTGGGTGTGCCTGTAGCTGTTTAGTCCGACTTCTTGTAATCATTCGGGTGATGTTGATGGTGACATTACTATGGTTTCATTTTCGTTTTTTTCCTGTTATATTTCATTGTCTGCACTGTAGCAATTTTTATTTCTGTTTTTCTGTTGAAATAACACGTTTTATGTTCGGTTTATACGAAAAATAAATTAAATATTGTAAGAAAATTGGAGAAGAAAATTTTATACGTCACTCATGACAGACGTCGGACCACAGATTATTAAATTAAATTAATTAAATTAAATTATTATTATTATTATTAAATACATTGTTAGGTGGTATATCATCAAATGAGGATTGATTTCCATCCCATTCAGGGCAGGGACTGTCAGACTTGTACTGACTAAAATCCACGGTGTCCTTCAATAGCCCTTTACGTTCCGGAGCCACGGTTACCTGAAAAGATAATCCCGCGACCCCGGCAGGCTTTGGCCCTCTAAGGGGGGGTCGTCATTGCGCTGACATTCTTTAAGGCGCGACGCGCTGTCTACCCGGTCATGGTCTATGATCGGATGGCGAGTCGCCCATTACTCGCCGTCAGCATGCCCAGCTTCGTAAGCCTGGAAGTCCACTGTAGCAAAGTTGACAAAAAATGTATGCAGATATTGATGTTCATTTTACTACCTTTCCTTACACAAGTATAACCTTACTTCCTTACCAGTCCCCAGCAGATAGTGGACTGCAGCTTCAAGGACGGCAACGCGGGCTGCGACGGAGGCTCACTGCGGGGCGCGCTCCGGTACGCAGCCAGAGATGGACTGATCACAGAGACACAGTATCCTTATGTTGGGAAGGTTGGTAGATCTTTATATTTACCATCTCAGCCATAAATATATACATAAAAATGCTTGTACGCATGATTTGTTCTAGTTTCCACAAGATCCGTATAGTAAATGACTATATAACATCACGACTACCAATACGAGTCGCGCAGCGAGGTAAACCACGGGGAACAGCTGGTCCAACATAATATGGCGTTCATTCTGCCAAATAGTAGACACTTCCATAAGAGATGAGATTGACAGTCCGATTACTTTTTTGCAAAGTTACCATGTACCGTGAGAAATTGGGCAACACAGTTTTCCACCTCCAGCCTCGACCTGACCAGCTCATGAACTGATGGAAAGAATTAGTGGAGGTGTCGCCCCATGATGGAATTATCCCACCTACATTGCCATTCTGAAAAAAAATCTTCCGAGTCGTCACACGTGGTTTTTAGTAGTAGGGGAGCCGAGGATGCTAAATCTGCAGTTCCTCGAGCGCCATGGCAATCTATTGGGTTTGAAAGATTATGTTTTAAAAAGAAAAAAGTTTCTGACAAGTTTTCTATTTTAGTGGGGGGGAGAGCGTGTAAACATTTTTAAAACTGTAAAAAAAAAACAGTTGTAAAGAAGTACTCGAGCGCGTCAGCCATTTACAGTGTAAACGCGCTTTATATTTCTGATTACCATTACATATTAATCTGACGATTAATTCGAGGGGGCTGTCCGTAACAAGCGGTTGAAGACCCAAAAACGAAAACGCCTTACAAATAATAAAAATTAATTGGACGGAACGTTGATTGCTATAAAAAACGAGCAGGCGTTACGTTTTTGTTTTACAACTTCAGGACTCGCTCATTTCCAAATGCCATGCTCAAATTGTCAGATTATTGAGATATACACTCTTCTGAACGAAATTAATCTACCTTTTCTTAATCTGACGCGCTCGAGTATTTTTGCGGATCGATTTTTTTTTACTAATCTGACGGGTTCTCCCAAACAAACCCCACAATATTAAGGGTTGATATTTGGTACAGGTACATTAAAAGGTGCAAGGATTCTCCCCTATAATAATCTGACGCGCTCGAGTCACAACACAAATCCCTTCCTCGCCGCCCCTACTATAGGCAGTCGAGCCTGAAAATACTTGCAAGTCCACCTAGAGCAAGACTCATTTGATCATTTTCCAAACAGAAAAAGTTTACCAGCGACTAAAAATTTTTCAACATCTATTTGTTTTTCCAGGACGGTAGTTGCAAGTACAACAGTAACCTTGTGAGGGTCCGGGCCAGAAGATGGGCCACCTTACCAGTTGGTGACGAGGCCGCGATTGAGAAGAGTCTCGCCACCATCGGGCCTCTGGCTGTTGCTGTTAACGCTGCGCCGTTCACCTTTCAATTGTACAGGTAATTAGGCATTTAAATGATAATTGGTTTTAATTGGTATACTACTGCCTAACGATCTCAGACCTGATGTTATGAACAATCGAATTTGCATTAGGACCCACCATAAGCTTAAATAATACATATCCATGGTACTGCAATCAGATCATGATCAGAGGTCGGAATTAGGTACATTTATTTTAGTAATTGCATCAAAATGTTAATATTAACCGTATAGTTCGGTACCGCCCCCGAAATGGGCGCGACAAGTAAACCTACGCTGGCTCAATAGTGGGTCCAAAAGGGGCAGACGTTGTAGTCATACGACATCCTCATTATAAATTAAAAAAATATAATATTCCCTGCGTAAAATCCTATGAGTGCGCATTAATTAAGAATGTTCAATAAAAATCTGATTTATTCACGAAATTTAAACTTCTACATTTAGCGCTTATTTTCTTAATTTACCGTAACAAAATCCAAAAGTGTAAATACGATCTTCGCCATTTTGATGGCTGTGCTGGGTAGGGCTAAAAATCATAAAAAACGTGGTTTTCGGACATCCAACGGATCATTATAGGAGGAATGAATAACTTCCCATTTAGTATTGTAACGAATTCATACATCATTCAACATAAATTGGCAGTGGTAATGAAGAATTTGATATCTGAACTCGAACTTTCGCGCCACTTTTGTTTGTTTACATTTTTATTTTTCACTTTGATCACATACGCGTGCTTATACTCAATAACTATTAAGATATATATCATGCCAAATGTTATAAATAACGTAAAAAAGTACAGATCTTGGCGTAATTCTCTAATAAAGGGCCAATAACACGTATTTTTCATTACCACTACTCAATTTGTGTTCGTAAACGACAACCATGTTTATTTTTTTTAATCGTAATGATGTGTGAAAGCGAGTATTCTAATCGATTCCATACTTGATTTTTTTGTCAACTCGAGTGAAAAAAATAAGGAAACTAGGAAATCGATTAATAAAAATTAAAATAAATTTGTTTTAAGAGGGCTTTTACACGTTTCGTTGTTTTTGTGCGACTTTTGGAACCTGATTCTGGGTATGTCATAGCCACAAAAAAAAAAGATATATACTCGAGAAAGTTTGATTATTTCTGTGTGGAGTGCTTTAAACAAATTTTTAGATTTGTTTACATACATGAGTAAAAACCTTGACTCTGCAAAGGATGTTTCATAAAATTCTACTTTTTGTCATACTTTGGTACCGAATTACATAGAAGGTATAATAGTAAAATAATATTTGAAAATGTCCGTGGTACATCTGAAAGATTATATTTGGACTGCATTAATCACTTTTTTATTTTTCATTCAGAAATACACCAAAAATAATTTTTTGAAAACAGGAAGAATTTGACATTTTTTCGTCCGAAATTATTTATTTATCAATATTTACTGAATATTCAATCAAAAAGTATTGAATAACTAAGGTTACTATCTTAGCTTGCATTAAAAAAATAATTAGCTCATTTAAAAGTAAAATAATAGTATTAAACAATTATAATATGCAATGACAAAATTCAACATAAAACCAAGAACGGTTTGTTCTTAGATTTAGACGGCGCGGGGCGCCTTTTGAGGGAGGACGTATCGCTCGCAACCATTTTGACATTAGTCACGTAATTATTAAAATTTAAAATACACGCCACCATTCATGACCTTTATACGCGGCGCTAGTGTCTTTGTCATGACATCAAATTCCATGTGAAAAATGTAGTACCTCGAATTTTTCGCAGGTCATGAGTCGTGGCCAGTAATTTTCCCAATCGCCAAGAATACAGCATAACCTACCTTTCTTGATACAAGCTAATATTTTGAATTAATTTAATTTTGATCTGTTTGTAATGTAAATATATAAATGTGTTGATTGTATTTTCCCACTATATTCGAATGTGGATATAATTGTAGATAATAAAATAATGTAAATAATTCTGATAGCTTTTTTTCTGAATTGGTAATTAAATGTAATTTCAGATTCGCAAACTTCCCAAACATTCCAGTTCATCATCTCAGCCGTAGGACGTCCACTGCTGAACATAGGCCTCCCCTTTTGATTTCCACTTATACCGGTTGGAAGCGACCTGCATCCAGCGTCTTCCGGCGACCTTTATAAGGTCGTCTGTCCACTTTGCTGGTGGACGTCCTACGCTGCGCTTGCTAGTCCGTGGTCTCCACTCTAGTACTTTTCGACCCCATCGGCCATCTGCTCTGCGAGCAATATGGCCTGCCCATTGCCACTTCAGCTTGCTAATCCAGTGGGCTATATCGGTGACTTTAGTTCGTCTACGGATCTCCTCATTTCGGATTCGATCACGTAGAGAAACACCTAGCATAGCCCTCTCCATAGCTCGTTGAGCGACTTTGAGCTTTGAGATGAGGCCAATAGTGAAAGACCACGTTTCGGTGCCGTAACTCATCACTGATTGAAGACTTTCGTCTTGAGGACCTGAGGTATGTCGGACGAAAAGACATTGCGCAGTTTCCCGAACGCTGCCCAACCAAGTTGGATTCGGCTGTTGACCTCTTTCTCGAAGTTGGACCTACCTAACTGGACTACTTGTCCTAAGTAGATATATGAGTCAACGACTACGAGTACCGAGTTTCCAACAGAGACTGGGGTGGGCACAACATTGGCATTTGACATAATTTTCGTCTTGTCCATGTTCATTTCCAAGCCCACCCGTTGTGAAACTCGGTCGAGGCCATCGAGCATCATGCTGAGTTCCTCCATGACTTTGCCATGACTACGATGTCGTCGGCAAACCGAAGGTGAGTGATGTATTCGCCATCGATGTTGATGCCAAGTCCTTGCCATTCCAGAATGGAAATGGAAGACCAATTGCGGCAGTAAACAGTTTCGGAGTGATAACGTCCCCCTGTCTTACGCCTCTTCTCAATGGAATCGCCTTCGTGCTCTGCTCCTGTACTCGGACCAACATGGTGGCGTTATTATACAAGCACTTCAACACCTCGATGTACCGATAGTCAATACGGCATCGCTGGAGTGACTCAAGTACCGCCCATGTTTCCACTGAATCAAAGGCTTTCTCATAGTCCACAAACGCTAAGCATAATGGCAAGTTATACTCTTCGGTCTTCTGTATAACTTGCCGCAGCGTTTGTATGTGGTCTATGGTACTATAGCCTCTTCGGAAGCCGGCTTGTTCGGAAGGCTGGAAGTCATCAAGTCTGTGTTCGAGACGGTTCGTGATAACCCTTGAAAACAGCTTATAAACATGACTTAGAAGCGTGATGGGTCTGTAGTTCTTCAATAGGCTGTTTTCACCTTTTTTGAAGAACAGCACCACCTCACCTCTACTCCATGTTTCAGGCGTTTTGCCCTCCAAGAGGACGGAATTAAAGAGTTTCTGGAGGACTTTAAGTACTGGTGTTCCACCCGCTCTCAGATGCTCTGAAGTGATTCCGTCGTCGCCCGGCGCCTTGTTGTTCTTAAGCTGCTTCAGGGCCATCCTAATCTCGTACAGACTGATGTCCGGGATATCTTCGGTATAATGTCGGGACAGCTTGGCTCTTGGATCGCCTACCAAGCGGTCAACGGGCTTTGCGACCGAAGATATCCCGGACATCAGTCTGTACGAGATTAGGATGGCCCTGAAGCAGCTTAAGAACAACAAGGCGCCTCTCGATCTCGCTTAAAACCTCTGCTTTGGTCGACGCTATGCTGCCATCCTCCCGTTTCAGCTTTGTCATCTGGCTCTGCCCAATAGACTTGTCCTTTGCGAACACTTTAGAGCCTTGGTTTCGCTGTATGGTCTCTTTAACACGATTCGTATTAAAGAGACGCAGATCATGTCGCAAGGACTTAGATATCCGTCTATTGAACTGCCTTCATGACTTCGCGTCATCGGAAGACTGCAACTGTAGGAAACGTTGTTCAGCCATGAGGTTTAAGGTTTGCTCGGTCAATTTCTGGGGTCTATCTTTACGACAGGGTCTAAAAAACTTAGACCCTACCGTGCGGACAGTTTCCACTAGCCCGTCGTTGATCTCGTCCACTGACACTAAGTTCTCAAGGCAAGCAAAGCGATTAGAGAGCTCGAGTTGAAAGCTTTCGGGGTTTTGAATATGGGGCCGAGTAGGTCGGAGCGTAGACTTTATTAGGCCGGCTGGACCCTTTAAGTTTAACATTGATATTCAGCGAGCCTCTTACGATTCGGTGATCGCTTTCGGTTTTTACCCTGTTGATCACAGAGACATCGCTGAATATCCGTTTCTTGTCGGTCATGAAGAAGTCTATCTCGTTTGTCGTGAAACCATCGGGACTCAGCCAGGTCCATTTCCTGTGAGGCGGCTTCTGGAAGAAAGAGTTCATCATAAAGAGTTCCTCTTTCTCCAGAAAGTCGGCCAGCCTCTGTCCCCTAGGGTTCCGTTGCCCATACCCAAATTGCCCCACTCTCAACTCATCACTGCTTTTCTTACCCAACTTTGCGTTAAAGTTATGGGAACAACAGTGAAGTGGGTTTTGGAGCTATGTATGGCCCTACTTACGTCCTCATACATAGTCTCCACTTCATCATCGGAGTGTGACGAGGTCGGTGCGTATACCTGAATGACCTTCAGCAAATATCTTTTGGATATTCTGAGTATTAGGTATAGCACCCTGCTCGACACACTGTCGATGGTTATTATGTTGTTTACGAGGGACTTGTGAACGAGAAACCCGACACCACCTTGGGACTGTTGGTCGCCCTCCCGGTAGTAGAGCAAGTTGCCAGACTTCAGGGTTACGGTGTCCTCCCCCTCTAGAGATTATAATTTAAAGCTCACCAAAACATTCTGTTTTAAGAGTGAAATGATCTGAAACCTGTTGAATTCTGATAGATCTGTCTTTATTAAAAAAATAAACCAGCTGTACATACATATATACATATAGCATACCCAGTATAAGAAGCACTGAAGCCCAGTCAAAACAGTTCAATAAATTTTCTCCTTTGCAAATGTTTAACGATTTGCACCATCCGCTCACAGTTAACTGCAGGCGAACCAAGAATCTTCTTGAATATTTTTAATCTTCATGGTGTCGATTCGAAATTGTCTTGTCAATTATAGGGGAGCTTGTGGCTGGTCGCAATGGAGTTTGTATGATCCGCGCAGTAGATTATCGCTCTCTTTGCACGGTTTAACGAACTTGATGGTCTTCTTGGGCCTTACTCACTTTCTTCCTGGATCACGGCGTTTGGTGATATTACCCGTCTCTTTTGACACTAGTTTCAAATATTTTGTACCACTGCCACTGGTTGGAAATATTCGAGCATTAAACCGACCACTTCTGGCTATATCTCCTTATCTATGTCACCGTAATCACCCCAAGGGGCTGGTTTTGCGTCCATTATGTCTCTGAATAGATGGCATAAATGACTGTTTGATGTATAAGTCAAAGAAAAAGTTTGAAAAATTTTAAACACCAAATCGTAAATTCTAAATAATTTCAAAAATCTAATTAAATAAGTTATGAATTCAAATTAGCTACTAGAAACAAAATTAACACTTGAAAGATATCACAAGATAATTCACTCGTAATATAGAATGGAATTGAATAATCTTTATAATGCACGCTTTGTAAATTACAAATTATATCCAATTCGCAGATTGACACAATGTGCGGTTTAAAGTGTATTATAATGAGTGGCCCTTATTTAATTTTGATAGGTATACATTTATCATATTATCCATTCGTTTATGAATATAAGTAGTATCTAGAAGCCCCCGATCTTACTTTGTTTATTCGAAAGAAAAGTGGCAAAAGCTCATGTTGTTTTCTTCCTGGTATACGGGGCAATCTGTTTCGTTAGTGTTTTGTTTTTATGCGGGGGGCATCACGATGTCAAATTGACAGAAACTGTGTTCTTTCAGTATGTCATAGCGCTCTTAAGCTTAGAATACAATTATTATCTATTATAATATTGTTTAAAGCTTTTATAATAATATAACGTACATTGTCATTCCCAAAAAACAATAATAGACAAAGGAACAATGTCAGTTATAAATGTTTGAATGCGCGGCAATTATTTAATACTAAAATTTTGAATTAGGAATGCGCTCGCTGTGGTACTTGCTATTGAAAATATTATGTAATAACATTTTAATTTATTAGCTAATTTTTACTGTACATTTTATTTTGTACAATAATATAATTTTTAAGGTTGAATGAATATAGAATGCCTTGGATCTTGATAGGCTTTTTATAAATGAGTTTGTTTCTTACCAAATAAAAGTTTTTGGTTTTTATCGTGGTAATCTATAATAATATCGTGGTAATCGTGGTAATAAAAATCATCAAATGAGTCCTCCCACCCCGAGCAGGGCGGGAGTCGGGAGGGACTGTCAGACTTGTACTGACTAAAATCCACGGTGTCCTTCAATAGCCCTTTATGTTCCGGGGTCACGGTAATGAAATAACTCCCGCGACCCCGGCAGGCTTTGGCCCTCTAAGTCATTATGCTGACGCTCTATGAGGCGCGTGTGGAACACGACGCGCTGTCGACCCGGGCATGGTCCATGGTCCATGGTCGGGCATGGTGGCATGCCGTGCCTACGGTGGCCGGAACTCGTCGTCTGCCGACTTCCGACGCGGGCGTCTACCACTGCGGTTAGGGCGGAGGGAGGACGCTGTCCTCTCCCTCTCGAAAGATAGCCAAATTAATTATTTTATTGTACAAAATTGTTTCGTGAGATTGGTTTGGTCATGCAAGTATTACACGTCAGAAATCGAGCTTTTGAATTATAAAAAGAAAATGCTAGGTATATTTTTACACTATTCGATGTCGCTGTTAAGGATCAAATTCGGTGAAGTAATGATAATTTGGTAAATATGAACTAATATACAAACAATAATTTAGTCATTGTACAGCAGATCAAAATCAAAATACGCGCAAACTCACTTAAAGTTCGAATTTCAAAAAAATATTTAATGTATTTGCACCGCGAAGTGATAATAAAAATTTGAAATGAGAACAGTATGTTGTGAACATGCAGCGAAATTTTATTTAATGGAATATGATTCCATCCCTCGTAAAAATCGAATTATTAAAAAAAAAAAACCTTATACCTCAAGTTTGTCGCATGTTACTACTTCACAGAATATTGATAGTTTGATTGCTGAATTTATATTTCAAAAATTTAATTTTTATGGTGTTATATAATTTTTATCAAATCGACTTCGAGACTTCCTTCAGGATTTTTCGCTATTCCTCATAGTTTAAAATTTAGCCATCCACGCCCCGTTGGAAATTCTAATTGTTTATTACTGCAAGGAATCATTTAGAAGTACTCCCATCTCTCAGCATTAGATCCGAACCCGGTGTTTGTCTTTTCAAGTATTTTAGATCCGTTGTAAAAAGATAAATTTAAATTAATTAACGAAAACACAAAATGGGTATAGGTAAAACCTTATGATTGAATTTAAGTTTAGAAGACACACATGTTTAGCCTCCAATGAAACACCGATATTTATTACTATATAAAACATAAAATTAAATAAATTATTGCGTAAACGACAATACTTGAAATATAATTCAGATATATATATATATATATAACATGATTCAGATTTAGTTTCATAGACTTATTGCATGGACTGAGCTTTCTATAGTCAAATAAGCGGATAAATCAGTCCATGCTCTATGTCTTGTTTTACTTTTTTTCCATGTTCGATTATGTTGCGAGTATCGATTAGGCTGAATGAACGTTTTTAATCGTTTTGTGAACATTGGGTTTACGGTCAGCACTAAAAAGAGTCATGTTGCAACATAGTTTTGCTAATTTTTAACCAGACTTTGATCGTTATTATTTATAAAATTATGTATGAACACTAGCAAATCTAATAATGTATATAGTAAGTTATTTTATTTATTTCACTGTGTAACTATTATTATCATGTGATAAGCTTGTTTATGTACATATTTTTCTGCACATCTAAATTACCTAGTTTTTGGAACGGTGTAGCATTTTGTATGTTACACACATTTTACAACAGAATGAGGCAGTTTTATTGACCTCAACATGTTCTTAGAGATATTGCTCACAAACTTATCGCATGAAATAGCTGTAGTAACATATTTTTGATCAAAAATTGGATGCTGAAAGTTGACAAAAAATCTTGTGTAATAGCTCAAATTTCGAATCACCCGGTCGACTCAGCTGATGTGTCATGTGTCAAAATGTTGTCGTGCAGAGTGGTTAATATGGATCTTCCCGGGATTTCTAGTAGACAATCTCCTGTGGAAAACAGTATTACAAATAAATGATAATAGTAAAAACCTCAGACAAAGAATAGACAAATAAATTTTGTAAGTAAATAACCTTTTTATTTAATAAATCTCGGGATTTTTCTGCAAAAAGTAAACCAGGGATTTGGGGCATATCCATTTTTTTCTTTCGCTTTATGAAAACAGTGTAAGTACAGGAATCATCATCATCAGCCTATAATGTTCCGATTGCTGGGACACAGGCCTCCTCTCTGTGAGAGGGAGTGGGCCATAATCCACCACGCGGGCCCAATTGCGGGTTGGTAGACGTCACATGTCTTCGAATTTTTGGTTCGAGGACATGCCGGTTTCCTCACGATGTTTTCCTTCACCGTTTTGAGAGCAGTGGTGATGAAATAAATTACACAAAGTAATGCGCCTGGCGGGGTTCGAACCCACGGCCTACAACTCGTAAGTCGGGACCGATACCACTGGGCCACCACTGCTCAAGTACAGGAATAACTCTACCTAATTCTTATTTGTTTTTTGTCTTTTTTTTTAATTGGAAATGAATGGATTTCTAGTAATCCATGTTTTCTATTTCGCAATCAGAAGCGGTATCTACGACGATTTCTTCTGCACCTCTTGGACTTTGAACCACGCTATGCTGCTAGTCGGCTACACCCCAGAGTACTGGATCCTACTCAACTGGTGGGGCAAGAATTGGGGGGAAGATGGATATATCAGGTTAGTTATTGTTCAAAAGATAGCTATAAACTTGAGGTCTTTAAGTACGGACTAAATAGGTTACTTCTGGGTGTAATTTATCTATAATATATATGTATTTAGAAATATATAAGTATGTTTATCAGTTGTCTAGTACCCATAAATCTATTGTATTATTCTATTCATAACACAAGCTCTGCTTAGCTTGGGACTAGATGGCGTTGTGTGATAGTTGTGGAATATTATTATTATTATTCTAAGCGCTTCACCGTCAACCACATTTTCGCTTACCATCAGGCGTGGTCAAATGTAAGCTTATTTTAAACTAGCTGCGCCAGCGTTCGTTCGCGTGGATGTCGGAACTTAACAATGTATTTTTTTTTATAAAATTGACAAAGTTTCATACAAACTTTCATCCCCTAAATTATTGGGGGTAGAATTGATCAAAATCCTTTCTTAGCGGATGCCTAAGTAATAACATCTACGTGCATGCCAAATTTCAGCCCGATCTGTCCAGTGGTTTGGGCTGTGCGTTGATAGATCACTATGTCAGTCAGTCACCTTTGAGTTTTATATATTTAGATTAATAAAAGAAATACTTATCGTGGCCCTGAACGCCTAACATGCGACCATAGACACGGGTGTTGTCTACGGAAAAAAAACTAAATTGAAATCGCTTCATCCGTTTGGGCTCTATCGTGCCGCAGACAGACTGACACGTCAAACTTATAACACACCTCTTTTTCCGTCGGGGGTAAAAAAAATAGACAAAATGTAGAAAGTCGATCTTTCTACTTTTCGTAATTTAGTTTTTTTTTCATGACGATTACTTGACTACGACTTTAATATTGTAAAAAAAATACAGCAAAACCATAATCCAATTTTTTGTTCACTAAAGTGACCTTATCTCTAGTAAGGAGATCTCTTCCAGCCAACCTGTAAAACTGATATACCTACACCAAAATAAATACATAATTATGGGGACAAGGTTTAAAAACAATTTGTTTTCCTACTGTTGATGATTGATGATGACATATTTGATAGATTAATTAGATTTTTTCAATGGAAATCTCTTCGAATTATTTCATCAAATTTCTCACTCGAAAAACGAAGAATTCAATATGTTTACCTACTTTTTTCTTATTTCAGGATTAGAAGAGGCCTCAACAGATGTGGAGTAACGAATATGGCGACATACGTTGAATTGTGATTTTTATGTAAATAAATACCTAAGTTATTATTTTAATAGTTATTTACCTAATTCATAAAAATACTGTAATCCCCCAGTCTTGAAATCCCACTGCACTGTAAACAAACCACTGCAACTTCTGAAAACCAGAATCAATACTGGGGTCGTTACGTGGTCACGAATACCTGATAAGACAGTTCCGTGTCTACGGCAGGTTTGGGTCTAAGGCGGCCATTGACTGCTTCGCAGAAGGAGGCGACCGCTTTCCACTCCGTCTCGTCTCCAGCATGACCTCGACCAATGCCGGGCGAGAGAGGTCGCCGCCTATTTCCTCCATAGAAAACGGCGGTGCTCTGCCCAAGCTGGGAAAAGAGTTGCACCGTATGCTTCAAAAATTATCATTAATATTAATAACACGGTAAAATACAGGCATATTAAATTCACATTTTGCCAGTTCCGTTTACTCCCGATGTAATTGAGGTCGAGTTTATTGACATCAACGGCACAAATCCAGTCTCCGTGGTTACTGTGATCTTCCTCATGATAAAACTTTTTTTTTGTTTTAAATAACGGTGCCCAACTTGGGAATTTATCCAGAACCTCTTATTCAGAACGAGGCACACGACAAAACAATCCCACATAATAATTTTACCATCTAATTAAACTTCCAATTTTATAACGTTAGCTTAAACTGAAAATAAACTATTTTGTGAGCAGCGAACATTGCACGGAATAACACTAATTCAGCTGGTCGTGGGAAGAGTTAAAATCTTAATTAATTTAGAACAGTTTTCTCTATTCCCCCGCAATGGATGGTGAAGTATTTTGCGCGTTCGTTGAACATGGTTTGTGGTTTAATAGAAAAACTGTAGCGATTCGATTTTTGTTTTATCTATCTTTTACATATTGGGACGACCACGGATAAAAATAATACTAAGTAATGGGTCCTAAACTATGAACTGCTATGTTTGACCCCAATAATAGATATGAAAAAACGCTTGAACCCACGGAAATTTGTTTTACTTTTCACAAGAAACGTATAGTAAATGACTCCGGATGTGGTCTAGTGTACACTATCCAACATAATTTTGCGTTAATTCTGCCAAAGAAAACAGTGCAACCGACATCAACGTGACAGAAATTATTAAGCCTTTGGCAAATTCACTGACGTGTGGCGCGTATAGGTTGCTCTCTATGAGAAATCAGAGAAAGAAGAGATTATCCTGTGCCCGTGACTAAAGCCAGCAGTCTCTTACAACTCGCACCAACCAGCTAACATAATTGAGTAGTTGAGGAAGCGGTCAGAGGCACAAATGCGATTTATCTGTTCGCGAGTCACTCACTGACTCAGATATCTTAGCATTTTTTTAGGTTCTGTAGTTAGGTATACTTCATTCAATAGGCAATTTGAAAGCATCAATAAATAGCAAAAATTAGTCCGCGGAGTTTTGAAAACAATGGACGCGTGTTTTTCTTTCGTTAAATCAATAATACATTACCAAAATAACGCATCAAAATCCTAGAGACCCTGCAAAAAACTGTACTTGCTTGTGACGTTTTGCAAATTTTATAAGTGTTCGTCAATATTGGTTTGACGTAACAAATTAAAAAAAAAACGTGTCGATATTTTAATTGAGGCAATAATGATTTTTTTTTCAGTCAAACACCCTATTTATTTTCGAGCTAAACACGGGCAAAGACGCTGGCAACGGCTAGTTTCAGAAAACAATAAAAAAAAATCGCAATAAAGAGAATTACACAGTCATGTAAGTCAAGGGCGGATCCAGCTTTTGCCATGTCGCAGACATGTCTGCGACATGGTGACCCCCCCTGATATACAAGTTGGATTGATCTGAGTTGAAAGAAAGACATCCCGAATACCGTGACCCTAGGAACGTAAAGTAACGTAAAGGCTATTGAAGGACACCGTGGATTTTAGTCAGTACAAGTCTGAAAGTCCCTTCTGCCCTGCCCTGGGAGGACTCATTTCATGATTTTAGCACGCTAAAAAAAGAAAAAAAAAGGGGTGGCCAACGAACGGGTCGATCGCGACTTAGTCCAGTCGATCGTGGCAAGGCAAAAAATATAAATAATAGTATAGGACCTATCCTATACCAAACCTATACCTACAGGATTATTCTTTAAAATTGGTCAAAAGGGAGAAATTTGCTTCCATATGAGATACGGGAAAACTTTCTTAGGAAGCTTTAGCTATTTTTTGTTGTTAAAAATTTTGGCGTTTTTGTTTTTTTAGTCAAGTGTGAGTGGTCCACAAAAATGAGTGACGTTGGGCAATTTTTTTAGTGCCAATGGGCGTTTTTCTATTGTGTAGGAAGACACGGGAGGGGTAGGAGGATGCGGAACAGAGGGAGAGAGACTCGAATTTGGTTTGTAGTTCGTTTGGATGAATCCAAAATTCGTTGTCTCTGCGTTGGTATTGGCGTTGTAGATGTAAAAGATAAGAGATAATAACATTATTGTTACATCTACACGTTGTAGGTACTCTACTTGTGGTCATGCTGAAGTCCATGTGAGTACTGTACTGTACCACTCACCGGGCGACCGGCGTGGAACCGGTGCAGTGGAAAAACGAAGCGCTGGTGCCGGTGTACGGCCATGCCGGTGCTGTGCTGTTGCCGGGCCGGCTAATGGAAAAACGCCCATTCGACTTTGTTTCATGGAAAAAATCGGGACGGCAGACTAATGGAAAATATTGTTTCATACAAATTGTATGAACGAAAAAATTACATATTTTTTTATTATGCTGTTTGATTTACCTACTTTCATGTAAGGATGAGATAATTGTATGGGTAGAAAAATATCTGGACATCTACAGACTGTCCAGAGTACAAATAGACCGGAAGCCAGACCAAAATATCGTTAGTGATTTCTTCTCAAGCCATAATTAGTAGACTACATAAGGGAGTCGGATCATAAAGATTTGTGGAAGTCAGCTGCTGTTCCGTTGGTGGGATAAGCAGCAATAGCCGTTCAAACACGTAGAAAAAATAATATTTTTTTGTCATTTCCTCCCAACTGAAACCTGGTTTATATTGAAGATTACCTTATATCACGAAGAATAAAACCAATCAGCTGTCTGTAACATGGTGGAATACACGTCTGCTGGTCACTCGAACATGTAATTTTTAATATTATTTTCAGTGATTTCCTCTCGACTCAAATTTTACCTGATGAAAGTTTACATGAAGATATGGATAAAAGCAAACGTCAGCTGGCTGTATCTCGGTGGAAAGATCGTAAAATAAAATATGAAGAAACAAATATTTTATTAAATCTGAATAACTAAACGTAATTTATTTGCAATATCAAAACGGACTTGGGAAACGAGTGTCTGTCATAATGACACATAGAAGAAGCCATAAAAAAATATTATTTGGAAAAAAAACTTGTGTCATCCTTAATGTCTAATCTTGTCAAATCATTCTGCTGTCATAAGGTTTCAAATCAATATTAAATTATTTTGTTGTTGTATTTCGTTATTTTGTTCAAGTTATGGAACTGTTCTTACTGGAGTGAATAAGTAATTGACACCCTGATCAAGAAGGTCCGTTAACCGGTTCAACAGAATCAGAAGGATTCCCGCACGATCTTCAATGATGAGACAAGGTTCTCGCTTGGAGATTACGTGAAGAGCTTCTCGATCCGGCTTGCATTATGAAGAAATTCCTATCTTTGAGGTCCGAACTAGATATCCATTGATATATGTTTCATAACAACATGTTTATTTTGTATTTTTAATTGTTTTATATGTAATGTAAATGAAAAATGTAAATGACAATAACATCAAACAATGAATCAAGCAATGATTGGGGGTTTTCTTTATAGAAAAGCTTTTTATTTATTATACTTTTCACTAATTGAGAAAATAAATCAATAGACCCATTTATACGTTTTTTCAAGAGTTCATTATGATCGTTTTGCATATTCGTGCAAAGAATGGGCAGAGAACCTTAGGCCCATCGCATACGGCGTATTTTAAACGCGCAGAAGACGCGCGTTTCAGGAACGCGCCTCTTCGGCGCCGTAGACGCTGATTTGTTATTGCGTTTGGATTGATGATACAAGCGCGCGTATAAAGAAGCGGAGTAGAGGCAGGGGCGGGGCCCTCACGCCACTACTGCACCGCCCGTGCCTAAACAACTGAAGAAGAGGAGTCTCTGATCTAAAAAACGCAGAATCTACGAGCGACTACAGCGCGTCTGTTTCGCTGTATCTGCGCGTATACGTGCAGTAGAGGCGCGATTCACGCCCTGAGTGCTTATGTTACAAGGTTGTGATTGAATCTCGTCTACGCGCGTAATCTGCGCGGTTAAAGAACGCCGTGTGGCGTAGGGCCTATGTATACCACGTTTTTTAAACGCGCCGTCGACGCGCTTTTTGTAAAAGAGCAGTTTGTTGTCGCGACACAAAGCGTCAAACGCGCGTTTGCATTGCATCTGTATCACTACAAACGCGCGTCAACGGCGCGTTTAATAAACGTGATGTACATAGGCTATTTGGGCTAGTCCATACACGGCGGAACCGCGCTATTTCAGAATCGCCTGGAAATCGCGCGAGTCTTATATGTATGAGTTATTAAGTAATCGTTCAGACACAACCGCGCGGTTAGTCAACCGCCAGAAAATA
Source organism: Agrotis clavis (assembly GCA_954870645.1). Classification (NCBI taxonomy): domain Eukaryota; kingdom Metazoa; phylum Arthropoda; class Insecta; order Lepidoptera; family Noctuidae; genus Agrotis; species Agrotis clavis. The sequence goes on from OX940943.1 coordinate 4,184,430, forward strand.
GAATCGCGCTGCTCCCGCGCGGTTCTATTACTATGGAGTCTTTACTTTGCGTTCAGTTGCGTGGCGGATACCGCGCGGTTAGCACATCACAGCTCGTGAGTTTGGCACGGTTCGTTTCGACACTGAACTGTTTATTGATGAAGTGGAGAAGAGAAATGCAATATGGGATATTCAGTGTGAGGATTACTCAAATAAAACTATCATAACCAAGCTTTTTTTTTTTTTTTACGTGGCAAAATCATCAAATGAGTCCTCCCACCCCGGGCAGGGCGGGAGGGACTGTCAGACTTCTACTGACTAAAATCCACGGTGTCCTTCAATAGCCCTTTATGTTCCGGGGTCACGGCAAGGAAATAATCCCGCGACCCCGGCAGGCTTTGGCCCTCTGAGAGGGGGGCCCCGTCATTATGCTGACGCTCTTTGAGGCGCGCGTGGGACACAACGCGCCGTCGACCCGGGCATGGTCCATGGTCGGGCAGCGAGTTGCCCTTTACTCGCTGCCCGCATGCCCGCGCCTACGGTGGCCGGAGATCGTCTTGCGACGTCCGTCGCCGTGGGCGTCCACCACCGCGGGTGGGGCGGAGGGAGGACACTGTCCTCTCTCGCGCGCGGCCCGCCTCCTCCTTCGCGAGCATTACTGCTTCGCAGAAGGAGGCGACCGCCTCCCACTCCGTCTCGCCCCGCAGCATGGCCGCAACCAATGCCGGGCGCGAGAGGTCTCCGCCTATCGCAGCCGTGAGGACACGTCGGTGCTCCGCCCAAGCTGGGCAGTCCTGCACCGTATGCTCCACCGTGTCCTCCGGGCGATCTTCGCAGTGGTGACACCCAGGCGTTTCCTCCTTCCGCATTAGACACAGGTACCTCCCGAAGCATCCGTGCCCGGTGAGGACCTGCGTCAGGCGGAAAGTAAGGACGCCATGACTTCTCTCCAGCCACTCCTCAAAGAGGGGTCTTACCGCCGCAATTGCGGCGTGCCCGTTCATAACCAAGCTTGGCAAGAGTTAGTGGAGATATTTGGAAATTGTGAAAATACGTTGGAAACTTGGTTGGTTACTTAATATTGGATGCACCCATTTGCATTGCATACCGCATTTTTCTTATCGTTTTTTTAAGGAGCAACAACCACAGTAAATCGATTTTTCGCTGACCTCCTTTTTCAAACGGACGTTATCCCTGTACGATAATCACATATAACCGCCGGAGTCTGATTGCATCACAATTTTGCGGTTTCGAACCGCGCGATTCATGAACGCGCGGTTTCCGCAAGTCTGTACTAGCCCTTAGTCCTGCTTGTACAATAATTTTCAAAGTATCAGCTGAGGACCTTTCCACCGAGATACAGCCAGCTGACGTCTGTTTTTAGCCATATCTTCATGTAAACTTTCATCAGGCAAAATTTGGGTTGAGAGGAAATCACTGAAAATAAAATAAAAAATTACATGTTCGAGTGACCAGCTGACGTGTATTCCACCATGGTACCGTCGGCTGATTGGTTTTATTCTTCGTAATACAAGGTAATCTTCAATATAAACCAGGTTTCAATTGAGAGGAAATGACTGAAAAAAAATATTTTTTCTACGTCTTTGAACGGCGATTGCTGCTTATCCCACCAACGGAATCGCAGCTGACTTCCACGAATGTTCATGATATGACTCCCTCATGTAGTCTGCTAATTATCGCTTGAGAGGAAATTGGTCACGGACATCTGTTACGGGCTCCCGCTCTAAAACTGTTTGGCCAAAAGACAAAGTATATAGTATATACCTTCTAACAGCGCAGCGTAAAGTCGTATTGTAGTACTTACATAGTATTTCATTAGATTTGACCACAGATTTGACCCATTTCTGTTGCCCAAACATTTTCCTTCCGATACAATGAAATGGTCCATAGATAACACTAAATCAAATCACAAAACATGGGTAACTTTTTCGTTTACCTATACAATTTGTATGAAAAAATATTTTGCTAAAGACCAACTTCCGCCGTCCCGATTTTTTTCTTCGAATACAATGAAATGATTTTTACACGCAACGAGTTGAATGGCACAAAAAAAAATGCCCAACTTCACTCATTTTTGTTGGAAACTGACACTTGACCAAAAAAATAAAAACACCAAAATTGTAAACACCAAAAAAGACCTAATGTTCCTGATGTTCCTAAGTTTTTCTGTATCTCTTATGGATTCAGATTTCTCCCTTTTGGCCAATCCCGTACCTATACGAGTATGTTGATTAAATATACGAGTAATATGACAGCCGTGACGTTGTTTAATTCCCAACGACCTAAATATCTGCAGTTGACACAAACTACAAGCGCGTTTGAATGTTTCCGCAACCGACGCACGGATAGTTGTGTTTTCTAAACGTTTCACAAAAAATAGGGTTGTTTTTCAAAATGGCGGTCCGTCCGTACAAACTGACATATTTCATACACGACCCGACTGAAAATATCCGGACATATTGGGTACTGGGACAACGGAAAGCGGGAAATAGTGTTTGTGGTAAGGGTTCCGTATAGTTAAAGATTTAATTTCACCTCTGTATCTAGACCTGGAGGAATCATTTGATGACTTTCCACCCCGAAAAAATGAAACCGCTTTACCTCAAAAAGATAAACATTGTGTTGAACGGTTGGCTAAAAAAGTAAATGCAAAACAACCCTTCTATCAAAGTGAAATGTCGTTTTAATTATGACAGCTTTTTTATACAATTAAGCGCATTTCACACAGAGAGAGGGCGCGGGTCGGGCGCGTTTCGGGGCGGGCGTACGGCGGGTCTAGTTCTTTGTATTTAAATGGAAGACTTCACACTGAAAGCGTGAACGGGTCGGGCGCGGGGCGGGTCATGCGTAGTGTTCAACAGATAAACATACCATAAAAGATACATACAACATAAAGATAAACATCTTTCTTGTAGTAAGACAGGTTATGGCTGCAATGGTTGTAAAACAACACTACGGAAGGCGGACTCCTAAAAGTCTACAACTGCACGCAAACTTCAGTTTTTAATAAAAACGGGTAACGAAAAATAAAGGAATTGTATCAGAGCTTTCAATCTGGGTTTCCACTTTTTTATTTTTTGTTAAGGAATTCTAAAACCTTTATCTGCTTTTAAAACCGTACATTGTTTTTGTGGGAGCTCTATGTGGTTGTTATTTCGTAACTCTGTGGTCAACAATATTTCCTTTGAAACGAGCTCGAAAGGTGCATCGTAGTTAGATTTCGGAGATTTTAACATGATGCACCTTTTCTATGTGAGAGCTGATGGAGCGAGTTTTTTGATAATTTTTATATTTAAAATTATACTTGTTATTACCGCAACTCATATATTTATAAAGCTACAACATGTCACTGGCCTGCAAATTGCAAAAAACGTAAAAAAATTTGAATTTCGCGGGCTGGTTGGAGCATCCCCCTTAATGAATCGCCATGAACTTAGTGTATAGTCAAATTGTATATTGTTCAGGTTTTTTTTAACATTACTACATTAGTAAATCTACCGTTTCTTAATGCTAAAGATTAAAAATACTTAATTTTAAAATAATTCAATCTTAAAATGATTTAACCACTAAAATTATCACTTTTTTGGAAATGGTGGGTCAAGTAAGGAACGCCCGTGGGTTGCTATTTTTTAATTATTATTATTTCAAGTTTCTGAACGCAGTTTTCTGGTTCAGCGTGTATCGTGTATCGAACTCATCAAATATTGTATCATCGACCTTCGAATAAAGCGGGCAAAAGTATAGAATTACTTACTCTGATTCCGCGCGATCTTGAGTACAGAGTACCTACTTCATAACAAGTTAAGAATAATAACAGTGGTAGACTTTACATACCAAATCAAAGGTTTGACTGATAAATTTAAATTGATACCAATCACACCATTATTCAAAGCTATCCCGGGAAAATTCCAAGTAATTTCATACTTTTGCCCGCGAGTGTAGTAATCATTAAGTATGTATTATCACAGTACCGGCGTTAGGGTAAGGCGCGGTTAGGCGACCGCCCAGGGCGCCGAAAACGAAGGGGCGCCGCAGGCCTACTTTCTCGTAAATTTCCCAATTTCTTTTGTCACATTTTTAAGGTATAAACCCAAAACCCGTCAAAAAAAAACACAAAACTTACTTATTTCAAGGAACGTTTGTGCAAAATTACATGCTTTTCGTCACTCAATTGAGTAAAACGCCATCTATTTCAAACATCAACAGAGAGTCACGTTAGTTGAACTTTTTCATTCTGTTTGATCGAACGGAAGTAAAAGTCTTCAGTTTTCTTTTTTATCGAAATTACGTGATTCATTTTCATTTTCTATTCTCGCCACGGCGCGCCGTGTCGTCACGTGGAGACCTCTCGTGTCCGGCATTGGTCGAGGCCATGCTGCGGGGCGAGACGGAATAGGAAGCGGTCGCCTCCTTCTGCCAAGCAGTTATGCTCACAAAGGAGGAGACGGGCCGCGTAAGGAAGAGGACAGCGTCCTCCCTCCACCCCAGTCGCAGTAGTAGACGCCCACGGCGATGGATGTCGGCAGACGGTCTCTGGCCACCATAGGCGCGGGCATGCGGGCGTTGTTGACTCGCTGTCCGACCGCGATTGTGTTTTATTGCTTGCCTCAAAGAGTGTCAGCATAATGAACGGGGCCACAGCCTGCCGGGGTCGCGGGACTCGCAAATTACCGTGACCCCGGAACGTAAAGGCCTATTGAAGGACACTCTCTCTCGCCCTGCCTTGAGTGGGAGGACTCATTTGATGATTTTACGACGATAAAAAAAAGTACAGCTATTCTATCCGAAATTCCGAACTAGACTACGGAGACAAGCTGCCTGCGACATGGTGACCTCCCCCCCCCTGATATAAAAGCTGGATCCGCCCTTGCATTTAGGGGGCGCCGTAGAAAATCTCGCCCAAGGGCGCTGGTAGTGCTAAAACCGGCACTGTATTATCATTTAAACGATTAAGATTCTTACTTTAGTAATTGGATTGTAATTTGTTATTATACAGCTTGACATAAAAATGTAGAAAACCGGAAGTCGCCACTGTCTTCGCGCTACCAGCACTTTGAATGATTTATTATTTTATATTATTTTTTTTACTTATTACGTTAGTTTTATGGCACAATAATAAATCTAACAACCCTGCGGTCTTTGTTTACATCAAATATCAAATATTTTAAAACGCTGTCAGAAATAAAAATTTTAGTTCCGTTTCAATCCGTTCTGGCCAAGCTGTAGAAACAACATTTATAATTATCATGATAATTACATCAAAAGATATCTTGATATTTAAAAAAAAAATGTTAAGTACGTACTAAGTAGGTACTGAACATCTTCAATCAATGGTCAATGGACTTAGCACAACTCTAGCACGCTTGGTCTGTATTCTACTAGATCCAACAGAATTAGACTGTGTCGCTTCAGGAGCAACCACTGGCTTTTGTACAACAACCGGTGCAGCTGGTTGAACATAATAACTTATATTTGAATAAGGCTGGTCGCTATTAAAATTTCCAAACCTTCCCGAATTTATAATATTCCTCAAAATATTTAAAACACCCGATTGGAATTCCAAAGTTTGATCATCGTTAAGTGAAGTTAAAGAGGGATGTATGCTTTTAAAAAAAGCTACATGTCGGTCTTCTTGTACAATACTTTCGTTATTTACATGTTGTTCTACTGGCTTGCTTTGATTATTGACATTGTGGTTTTCTTCTTGTATATTACTCCCAGTATTTTGATTTTTCATTATTTCAGTATGCGCACTCAAGAAGGCTTCCATTTTCGCGATCATTACATCGTCCGGTAAACTAGCATTGGGTGTATTCAGTGGGTCATCTGTTGTTTCGTTTTGAAAGCCTTTATTTCTTGTTGAAGAAGAAGAAGTTGACCTATCAATGTCTTCCTTTGAGTCTACATTTGATTCATTATCAGAATCTGCAGCAGCATCATATTCACAATCGTCAGCACTCGTTTCTTCTTGCTCTTCTTCCTTACTTTTATCATTTTTTATTTCGAAGCGCTTACTGCTTGATTTTGTCATAAACAACATTTGTTTGTGATGTTTGTATAATTTACGACGCAATCCGGACTTTTTATTAGCTATTTGATTCGTTCTTAAAGATCTTGCCCAGCTATCGACTGTGTGTTTCCATAGTTTAACTATGCAATTATCTGTAAGAGTTTAGGAAAATAAGTAGGTAATTATGATATAAGGTCAAGTTAATGTACATAATATGTAGGACTTAAACATTATGTTGCAAGCAAGCATACGATGCGATTACTTAAAGTGCAGGCCACACTTCCAGCTGGCGAGCGAAGTGAGGCAAGTCATCACCTTCCTGCCCTTATGCGATTTTACTTGGGGTCGGCGTAACACGTTTTTTTCTCCCCTATCATACGCCACAGTATCATTTACTCCTTTTTCTTTCATATCATTCCTTAGACAATTCATCCATCTTTTCTTTGGCCTTCCTCTTCCCCTCTAAGTCACACGAGTGTCATCTCTCCTCATCAGGGGTGCGTTTAAATCTTCCAGCGATGTTTTGCCGGAAAAAAATTAAACTAGCGAGGGTTCGCTGAACGGAGTCATATCTTTTTGTCAATGTTAGCTGTCAAATTCAATTGACAGCTCAGTTTATTGAACAAATTATCAATTTGCCGGTGTATTATAAATCCATAATCCAAAAATAATATTCACTCTCTAAAATAAAAATAATATTCGTTTTTACGGCAAGAATCGAGCAAAACAACAAAACTTAATGTCAATCTGACAGCAGGATAAAATTTTGCGTGGTAAAAAGGTCGCAAACAGGGTCCTGTAACTCAGTAAGTTTGCATTTTGTTCTGGGCTATAGTTCTGTAACTGGACATTAGATGGCATGACTGTCTCAATTTCATCTATACTGAAATACAAATAAAAAATAAGAAATATTGTTCGAAGATCTATAAAATTTTAACTATTTAAATTTGTTAAAAGGAAAATTAAATAAAATTAAAACAATATTGTATAAAATATTTCTATGACAACACTGACCCGTAGTAAAATAATGATACGTTTCATTTTACGCACGCATTAAAACACAAAACCGAAGTAAATTGACATATTCATTGTGATAATTTTTATTTCTTGCTCTCAAAGAAATATACTGAGCTGTAATTAAAACAACTATTTAAATTTTAGACTTATAGTCCAGTCATTAAAGCCAAAACCCGAAAATAATTAGTAACTTGCTGAAATTTTAAGGGGTTCTTAAGGAAGGTAAAATAAGATACCGGGTGATTTTGCAGCGTTCTGGGGTGTACGGAAAGGGTTGAAAAGGGGTGAAAAGGGGTTTTTTGCTAATAACATTGCCAAAAAAATTAGTAACACGCTGCAAATTTGGAATAAGGTTGTTCTTACGGTTTTGTAACGTGTATTAAATTTGCAGCGTTTTGCAACATACGGAACATTGTTTTTTTTTCAAAACAGTGCAATTAGTTAAAAACAGGGGTAAGAAAATTAGTAACACGCTGCAAATTTGGAATTAGGTTGTTTTTACCGTTTTGTAACGTGTATGAAATTTGCAGCGTTTTGAAACATACGGAACATTGTCTATTATTAAAAAAACAATGAAATTATTTAATCACACGGGTGAAAAAAAATTGTAACTCACTGTAAATTTTGTAATTAAGTTTTTTTTACCGTTTCGTAAGGTATATCATATTTGCAGCGTTTTACAACAAATTAAACATTGTTTATTATTAAAAAAACAGTGCGATATACGTTACGAAACGGTAAAAACAACTTAATTACAAATTTACAGCGAGTTACAAATTTTTTTCACCCGTGTGATTAAATAATTTCATTGTTTTTTCAATAATAGACAATGTTCCGTATGTTGCAAAACGCTGCAAATTTGATACACGTTACAAACCGGTAAGAACAACCTAATTCCAAATTTGCAGCGTGTTACTAATTTTCTTACCCCTGTTTTTAACTAATTGCACTGTTTTTAAAAAAAAACAATGTTCCATCATCTTCCTGCCCTTATCCCATTTTACTTGGGGTCGGCGCAACACGTTTTTTTCTTCCATTCTCCCCTATCACACGTCATAGTATCATCTACTCCTTTTTCTTTCATATCATTCCTTACACAATCCATCCATCTCTTCTTTGGCCTTCCTCTTCCTCTCCATCCATCAACATTCATACTCATCACTCTCTTAGTCACGTGACTGTCATCCCTCCTCATCACATGTCCATACCAAGATAGACGATTCCCTTTCATTTTTTCTGTAACAGGCGCCACTTTCAAACTGCCCCTTATAAACTCATTCCTTACTTTATCCATTCTTGTTACTCCACACATCCATCTTAACATCCTCATCTCCGCTACATGCAATCGTTTCTCATCCATCTTTTTCACAGCCCAGCATTCCGATCCGTACAATACGACAGGTCTAATCACGGATTTGTATATTTTCCCCTTTAACTTGAGGGGCATCCGTGGGTCGCAAGTTGTTCCAGTGACCTGTCGCCATTTCATCCATCCCGAGTTGATCCGGTGTGTTATGTCCCGGTCTACATCGCCATCTCCTTGGACAAGCGACCCGAGGTACCGAAAGTCGGAACAGACTGGTATGGGCGTTCCTGCAAGAGTTATGGGCACAGGACCGGAGAGACCGCCAAAATCGCAAAACAGATACTCTGTTTTGGTTCTGCTTACTTTTAGGCCAACGTTCTCCAGTCTTTGCCACCACACCTCCAATCTGTTCTGGACCTCTAAGCCACTCTCGGCAATCAGCACAATGTCATCGGCAAACAGCATACACCAGGGGGCCTCTCCCTGGATGTCCGACGTCAGAGCATCCATTATCATCAGGAAGAGGTACGGGCTGAGAGCCGAACCCTGGTGCAAGCCAACAGCCACATTGAAGCTGCCGGTAGTGCCCGCTGTAGACCGGACTTGGGTGCTGCATCGACTGTACATAGCACGGATCAACTGCACATACTTCCCAGGCACACTTTTCTCCTTAAGGGCCCACCACAGAACCTCACGGGGCACTCGGTCATATGCCTTTTCGAGGTCGACGAACACCATGTGCAAGTTTTTATGCGCACCTCTGTATTTCTCGCACAGTTGGCGAATAGCGAAAATGGCATCCGTCGTACCCCGACCAGGCATAAAACCGAATTGGTTCTGTGAAATTTCACTCTCCTCTCTCAGTCGCCTTTCAATTACTTTCTCCCAAACCTTCATACTGTGTGATATTAGCTTTATTCCTCCATAATTATTGCATTCCAGCACATCACCTTTGTTTTTAAAAATGGGCACTAGCGAACTATTGCACCATTCATCAGGTATGTCTTCTTCTAGCAACAGCTTATTGAAGAATAAAGCTAACCACGTCCAACCATCCATCCGCAATATCTATATAAAAAAAAACAATGTTCCGTATAAAAAAAAACAATGTTCCGTATGTTGCAAAACGCTGCAAATTTAATACACGTTACAAAACCGTAAGAACAACCTTATTCCAAATTTGCAGCGTGTTACTAATTTTTTTGGCAATGTTATTAGCAAAAAACACCTTTTCACCCCTTTTCAACCCTTTCCGTACACCCCAGAACGCTGCAAAATCACCCGGTATGTTATTTTACCTTCCTTAAGAACCCCCTAAAATATCAGCAAGTTACTAATTATTTTCGGGTTTGGGCTTTAATGACTGGACTATTATTGTAAATTTATAAAATAGTTTTCAAATTACAATTTCAAGTCAAATATTGGCACTGCAAAAAATGTTTGTTACGGAACTTCAATGTCGGCCATTCCGAAATTGTTGTTTTTGTTACCATGGTAACCTGTCTTGTGTCCACTTGTGTCAAACTCGATATTTTATGTTTTGTTTGATGTATTTAGAAAGTTTCAACCGTGATTTTCATTTACGACCTGGATAGTGGCTATGTTATTTGAATTATTGTGGATTCATTGTGTTCTTTTTACCCGACTGCGCGACGCAAAGGAGGGTATCAGGGTAATTACTCGTGCAGTGCCCGTGCATTCTCTTGGACTCATGGAGTTTTTCATTGGAATTTCCTGTGACCTAGTGTTATCTGTTGTGTGTTAAGTTGTTTGTTTAGTTTCTACAAACTTAATAAAATGTTGTAATACTCAATTTTGTGTTTTATTTTATACAAAATAAACAATAAAATAATATAAGTGAAGAAAGAAAGGGATAGCTATATAGCTATCCCTTTCTAGGATACTGCACATAAATGTGTGTATTGTATGTATCTACAGACACACACATGCACTGCAAGTTCTGTAACTCCACATCAGATGGCGCTTGTCGTTGAGGTCAAGTGAAGTCTCTATACCCCTATATACAAATGTACTCTATGGTCGCAAAAATGTATTCCTTTCAGTAAAAACATAGACCAGCGGACGACCGTAAACGGGGCAGATTAAATTTTAATTGGTATAATTTTTCACCTCTCGGTGTACTTAAACGGGCTGTTTGACATTTAGTCAGTATAAATTTAAACTGGATAAAGGATTTAAACGCAGCCCAGGAGCGACGAGGCAAAGGTGACAGGTGAGGCAAGTAAAACTATCTAAACTAAGCAAAGTTTTGTTGGTGTACTAAACTGGGTTCACACCAAAAACTACGTCGTTTAATAACGAGTGTCGTCTAAAAGAGGAGATCGCGTTGCGTGCGCGGAATTGAGGGAACCCACCGGGTGGGCTGAATGAACCTTTAACTACAAAGTTAAAAAGCGATATAAACAATGCAAACGAAATACCTATTGGACGATGCCAACGATACTACGCGTTCATCTCCTTGTGTAGCTTTAGCTCTGTAGTTCTAGGGCGTGGGAGGTTCGCTGTCCCACCATGGACCATGCGTAGTAAATAATTGTAGACGGTATAAATGCAATCAGTTATATTTTCACAAATTATAAAGATACTTGTGCTAGGCACAACTTGTATTTTATATGGCTGGGGTGCGTTTAAATCTTCCAGCGATGTTTCGCCGGAAAAAAATTAAACTAGCGAGGGTTCGCTGAACGGAGTCATATCTTTTTGTCAATGTTAGCTGTCAAATTCAATTGACAGCTCAGTTTATTGAACAAATAATCAATTTGCCGGTGTATTATAAATCCATAATCCTAAAATAATATTCACTCTCTAAAATAAAAATAATATTCGTTTTTACGTCAAGAATCGAGCAAAATAACAAAACTTAATGTCAATCTGACAGCAGGATAAAATTTTGCGTGGTAAAAAGGTACCAGCGGACGACCGTAAACGGGGCAGATTAAATTTTAGTTAGCTTCATTTTTCACCTCGCGGTATACTTAAACGGGGTGTTTGACATTTAGTCAGTATAAATTTAAACTGGATAAAGGATTTAAACGCAGCCCTGGGGGTGTATTACAAGCTCTTAATTCCTGTCAGTTTACGCCTTAAAGTGAACTGCCTTGCTTAGTCGTATTACGATCACACAATGACGGCCAGTAAAACGGTCACGTGACCTCATACCGACTTCTGCCTGTGCTTGTGCCTGGAAATTTCGTATTACAAGCTACATAATGACATTTCAAGGCCGGATTAACTGTCAAAATTGGCATCTCCAAAATCATTCAGTTTACGCCACTTTTTAGTAACTTTTACTGACTTGTTTCTTTTAATTTGTCTTTAAACAGTTGCAACTAACTAAATTAAACTTTGGTATTAATAGTGGAGGCACTACAGAATATCTGGAGAGTGCATACACGATATAATCTCAGCTGACGAGCTTTACATAAAATACGACAAAGTTTTTACCTTTTACGACACATATACACTCATTTACTGAACGCTAAGCAATAAATATAATTATTCATATACGTAAACATTTACTCATATAGTAATATATTGTTCTAAATAAAAAACATGTTACTCCTGAAAAAATTGTTTTATTTGTCGTAGTTCCATCAGTGTAAGAAAAAAAATATACAGAGCTTAGATTTGAGACATGGTGACGAAATAAATAATCTTTCGTAGCAATGGACGTAGGGTTGAATAAACCAAACAAAATGTATGATCAACTCAAACACTTAAAATTAATAGCCTCGCGCAGCATCATTCCAGAAATGGTACAGTCCAACCAAACAAAACTTGTGTTCAATATTTATTTGGGTACATTGGGCAGTCTTTAATGTATCAGCAGACATTTTTAATTTCACTTCCTCGATTGCTTCTGGTACCACAATTTCGCAGCCAATTTCAAGAGAACTAGGTACCTACACTGTCTGAAACATTTCTAGCTCTTGCTTTAAAAATTAGAACATTGTTGATTGTTGTGTTGGAACAGCTCCATTTTTCAAAATTTTCCGCTCATGACTTATTCCATTTTGTTTCCTTACTTTCTCTGCGGTAGGAAAACGGTGTGCTTCTTTAATAATGCAGTAAAAAGCACTACATAGTGGCATTATAAATAAATAAAATACGATAATCTTGTTTGTTTTGGTAAACAAAACCGCCACAGACTAAAAAAGTATCGCAATACGATCGTTCAGAAACAAACCCCTTTGTGAGAGTTTTATTTGATATTAAGTTTTTGCATAAAATGACAGTAAATGTTGGTCAATTTGATTGTAAATATTTAAATTGTTATTAAAATACAGTTTAACTCAAATATCTCCTAAATTTACAATGTAAAAGATTTTTTTCACACACAATTTATAAAACCGGTAATCATCGGTAAATTGTCGATTCGATTTTTGAACGAATTCGCTAGCCCGTCATAATCATCCAGAGACAAGTAATCCAGGATGATTCCTTGCAGAATTACGTACGTCATAATACGAAATAGAACAAGCCTGCTTAAGGCCGTAAAGTCAACTGCCCGAAAACTGCAAGGAATTAAAAAAGGTTGTAATACCCCCCCTGACGGCTGACTGACAGGAAACCATAAAATTACATGCTCTGTGGCAACAACTGTCACATTATACCTATATCCTGTTAATAAGACTGGTCACATCCTCTCACCAGATCAGACCTGAGGCCTTACCAAGAGCTCTTAACGCGATCCAGTTTAGGCTGTGGGAAAGAGATGGTGCTAGACGACTTGTATAGCTCTGTCTCTTTCCCACAGCTTAAACTGGATCGCGTTAAGAGCTCGTGGTAAGGCTTCTGGTGGCGTACCATGACAAATTAAAGCGTGAGTAGTTCAGCTGTGGGAACGAGATGGCGCTAGACGACTTGAATAGCTCTATCGCTTTCCCACAGCGGAACAACTCACGCTTTAAGGCGTCATGTTAGGCCAGCAGATCTCGTGGAAGGATGTGACGGCATGGTTAGCGATTCAGCTGGCTAGCTGAAAGGCAATGGCTTTGGCAATGGTTTTGGCTTAGGCTGGCTATGGCTGCAATCAGTGGCGACATCTCTGCCAGGCGTTACATAACTGAAGAGTTCAAAACAAACTCTCTTACTCTCATTTTCTAGAATAGGCAAGTTTGCTATGGTTTCGTTTCGCGCGCCCTACATATGGCAAATCGCGTAGACCGTACAGAGGTTTGGCTACTACAGTTTTGATTTGATTGCAAAAATAACTGATCGAAGACTAACAGCTCATTCTGCTTCTACGCTCGTTGATAGTATCGTTTTTGAATATTGCAAACAATTTTCGAAGTATGGCCACAGCGTTCGAAGTTTGCCGTATATGATTACTTTCCAGAATTTGATCCTTATTAGTAACACTATCGAATGGTGTAATAAATTAGGGGTGTTATTTTTTTTTCCAAAATCAGCTGGTTCGATTCCTGGCCAAGATTATTGAACTTTCTAAAATCCAATGATGCACATGCATAGTTTTCGTCAAAATTGGCCTCGAGACTCCTTTCAACGTTTTTCTATATTCCTCATAGTTTCGGAAATAGCCTTCCACGCCCAGTTGAAAAATTGATCCTGCATAAAAGGACAAAACGCAACGGTGTGTAACTAATTGCGTATAGATTAGCAGTCACTTTCTTACTAATTTCTTCCAATACATACAGAGTAGTGAAAAAAAATAATTACAATGGGGCGTTCTGGCCGTGTACATATTGGAAACACCCAATGCCAACAACTCTTTTATAAAACTTTGTAAATCCAAAACAAAAGTTTTTCTTCTACTTCTTATTGTTAGTTTCTAGCGCCTCAAGCTGCAGAAAATATGATGATAATTTTTAATATCGAAACTCCGGTATTGATCTTGCCAATTCCGGAATTGGAAACAATATTGGAATTCCGGAGCTCAAGCCCTAGATCGAGAGCATAATCAAAATTATGTAATTAATGTAAGAAACACAAGCTTTCTGAAATTAAATAGTGCTTTTTGTTTGTTTGTTCCTAATCAATGTTGAAAGTAGGTACTCCATGTAGGTATTTTGCAAAATGAAAAGCGTATTCGCCACAAGACGACATTGCAAAAAAAAACAACAGAAACAAATAAAAGCAAAGCATTTATTTCAAGTATGCCAATGTAGAACTATTGAATATTTACAAAAAACTTAAATTAAAACTATAGTTTAAAATAATTATGGTGCTGCAATCCCAGTCACAAGACATAATAACTGTGAAAGTACTGTAGATGCTTTTTTAAAACACTAAAAAATAAAACAAAACTATTACATAACCTTTTTGTAACATCATTCATCTTGAGATGGTACATTATGTGAGAACGATGTAGCAAGCAAAAAGTTTCCCAGGAATTATTTAAAAGACAATTCAATAAAATTATCAATAAGTACAAAAACCATGGCAACTGAAAGATGGCCAGTCTCTCCTGACCGCGCCCGATCTCGAACATGACACATGCATCAGCACCATTCAGTTCAACAATTTTAAAGGGAACTAAATGATCCGACATACGCGCCACCAATATCGAGACTAGTGAGTTGAGTGATCATGACATACTCTCAACCGCCAGGGTCATTCAAGTCAATAAGAGACGTAGGTACTCAGTGAATGATAGCTCCGAGGTACAGTACTCACATAATGCTGGCTATGAAATTATTATAATACTAGGAAGATTGAATCTATAAGTACAATGCAAATACGCTTCAGAATATTTAATAAACGCTATTAATATTTATCCTAAACTATCAGGTGGAGCATGGAGCATGGAGCCAACCATTGTTATCAGCGATATAAACGCCCAATTAATAAGAAGCCCGAATTAGTAAACAACAAGTGAAAAATGTCATGAAACCTATTGATGAAATAAAAAATCTATTGATGGGAACCGATCACATTTCCGAATATTTTTTTTTCGAATTTCATTTTACCGAAACCATTGACGGACGTCTTTTTGCTATATAAGCATTATTTGTTAAATTTTTAGATCATCGAAGTATGATTGTGTATGGTTATGGTATTACTTTACTGAATAATGTTTCACTGATTTACAAAACAACTTTTTTCGTTTGCCACAAAATAATATAGTTTAATGTCTTTGGTTGAAACAAAATTTTACGGAATATAACTGGGTCACAAACACCGGTTACTTACGAGTAATCATAAAAATAATTTCAAAATGTTATTAAATTTGTTTATGGCGATGGCGTAAACATGTCGTCATTACATTCATTAGTAAAAAGTTCATAGTTTTTATCATTCCTAACAGATGACGGCGTGTATGTGTACGGTAATGATCTGCTTGCGCGCTTTGAGCGTGTGTATGTTTTATTTTTATCTGTACAGCTTTTGTTTCTGCGGATTTCAAAATTAGACAAAGGATCTGTTATATCAGTTTCATCGCTACAGTTTGATGGCGTGTAAGTGTCGTATTTGTTTATAGGGTTATTATTTTTGCCGGTTTGGTAATGAGCAAAAGCCGCATTGATTATTTTAGTGTGATCATTACCAACCGATGATTGCGAGTGTTTCATAACACTTTGACCACGAGATGAATATAACAAATTAAATTCTTCTTGTTCTGACAATTTTAATTCTGCGGCATTAACAATCTGGAAGATCTTGCGTTCAATTTCTGCCTTCATTTTATTAGGCATACCTTTTACCTTGCTTGCCATGCTTTTAAAAAAATAATCTGTGGAGTCTTCTTCCGTTTTAGTCTCAAGGTAACGGGATAATATTTCGGATGTTGTGTCTCTTGGCTCTTGTGGCTCTCTAGGCTGTTGTGAATGTTTTAGTGTCTGCGATGGATACCGCGATACTGATCCCGGTTGTGAAACTGGCGAGTTTGCTTGATATGGTGGTTCTACAGGTTGCGAATCATCATTTATAGAGTGTGCAGATGAGTCATCTAGATTTGTGACCTGGGGAATGTCTTGCTCAATATATTGTTTTAGAAACTCCAATTCTTTCTCATATTTTATGGGTTTATTCTTTGCTCTGGAACTACTTTTACAATCTTTTCTTAAATTTAATGATCTTCTGTAACTATCACGGATTTTTTTCCAGTATTTTTGACAGTCTTGTGCTAAAATTAAAAAAAAAAACTTTATTATAAAAATGAATCGCCGAATGTGTTGCTAAGTGCTAATCTCGAGAGCAGCTAAAAGCTATTTTTGTTTATAATATTAAAAAGAATGCTTGATAATGTCTAGAAACAACACTTTTCTACATTTCCATACTAGGCCAGTCAATATCGACATCAAACATTGCAAACGCGCATGTAACTACGATTTTGTTATAATGTTGTTAGGTCCCTTGAGAGTGTAGTTAACACCCAAGTTTGCAACACTGAAAACCCTGTGCTGCCAATGTCAATGTCGAATCAAAATCCGTTCAGTACCTAGTTTTTGCGTGTGTATCTCATGAACCGTGATACTCGTAGCTAGAGAGTTGAAATTTCCACAGGTGATGTACTTCTGTTGCCGCTATAACAAAACATACTAAAACCAGAATACAAAAAATATTAAGGGGGGCTCCCATTTAAAAACGTATTTTTTTGCTGGTTTTGTAGATAATGTTTCGGAGGCTGTTTCTCATGAACCGTGATAGTTAGATAGTTTAAATTTTCACAAATGATGTATGTCTATTGCCGCTATAACAGCAAATACTAAAAACTGGCTAGGTAAGTGCGAGTCGGACAACAGATTTGCCATTTTTATAAATGATGGTAAGGAACCTTCCGTGCGCGAGTCCGACTAAACTATCTAACTATCACGGTTCATGAGAAACAGCCTCCGAAACATTATCTATAAAAAACACGTTTTTTGTATGGTAGCCTCCATAATATTTATTGTATTTTGGTTTTTAGTATGTTTTGTTATAGCGGCTACAGAAGTACTATCACCTGTGAAAATTTCAACTCTCTAGCTATCACGGTTCATGAGATAAACACGCAAAAACTACTGAACGTAGTACTAACAAAATCGTAGTTACATGCGCGTTTGCAATGTTTGGTTTTTTATGTCGATAATGACCGTACAATACACAAGTTTCGTAATAATCAATGATTTATATTATATGTAATAATACATAAAAGTCAATTTGAAGTTTAGAATATCATATAGTTTAAGTGTTATTGGAGGAGTTCCGGGAAGGCAAAACAATTCAGTGACATGAGTATCGTGTAAATAAGTATTAATGTCAATATTTATACGCTGGTAAAACTACTCAAAAACAATTTGTCTATGGAAAAATTTAAATTGTCTGTGCTTAAATGTCACTTGAAATGTAAACGTCTCTTTGCTGTGCATAACACTAAATCGTGTGTCTGTATGTTTGTAATGAATATACTTAAAAACTTCTGTGCCGATTTCTTTTTTTTTCTCTTTTTGTAAGTTACATTTACCATGATAACTTACTAAGCATAAATACCTTTATATCATATCCACCCGATCGCCGGGACGGGCCGCTAGTTTTCTATGATAATAATAGAAATACAGGATATCTCAGAAATCATCGTCAATCCGGAAACGACTAACTCGTAGTCATATTTACTTTTCAAATTATAATTATTTTTTCTCATTATATTTTCAAAAATCTTTTCAGTTTTTGACAAAGACATTAAACTATATACGAGCAATAGACGGGACATCACGAAGAAAGGACATGATTTTTTTTGGGCCCTTTCTGAAAGAGCCGGCCAACGAAAAAAATTGGTACGTATAGGTAGTACTAGTCATTTGGAGCAATAGTTATTATGGCACAAAAGTTGTAGGATTGCTCTCGGCCAAGTTATACAAGTTCGAAGATTCGTAATTTTCATACATTTTTTAATTTCTGAAACTGCCTATAATCACCAAATAATGATAAGTATTGCTAGAACTAGCGACCTCAAGCAATTTAACATAACGCAGAGGGCAGGGCAGAGGTGTGCCGAATTAAAATGAATAATAATAATCTGTTTATTTTTTGTGAATTGTAATAAAACATTTTAAAACATCGGGAACAGAATTGAAGCTGCCTGTGGTAGGCCTCTTGAGAGAGCAACCTCCTAACAATACGAGTTGTGACCAAAAGTACTGCTTTCTGAATCAACCACGTTTTTCGGGTAATAAAATCATCAACCGTGCTACGGTACCTATCCTGCTGAGATAGTCCCGGAAGCCGGTAGGCGTTTGGTTCCATAAGGGCCACTGAAAGCTTATTTAGACGCGCGTGGAACACGACATGCTGTCGTCCTGGGCCTGATCTTTGATAAGACAACTTCAAGTAGCTCCGCATTATTTGCCGTGCGCGCCTGGATTGAGATTTCTCTTTCGCGTGTTCTGCTTCTTCCTTCGCTGTCATTACTGCTGCAGAAGAAGTGGCAGCCTCCTTTCCGGATTGCCAACTTGTGATCTGGAAGCAGATCCCCCAGCTTCTATGTGTATGAGTGGATCACACGAATAGCCATGATCCCCTGGTGCGATTAGCTTGTGTGTTAGCTTCCTTATGGACACGACAGACACAGGGTTCCCGTAGAGGGGCTTTAACCGTACCACTTCCACATAGAGCCTTCAGAAAGCGGCGTTTGCCTCGCAAGGTTGGGTAACAGCTTGAAGGCAGCCTCGGCTCGATCCTGTTTTTGATCCAAACGTCGGAAATGCTCCTTGAAGTTCCACGGGATGTCAAGAACGAGTATTAGTCGAGTCTCGTTGAATGGACGGTGAGGCAAACCCTTCTCACCGCTAATTGTGAACCCGACAGTATCGCGTTCCAAAAGCTATGAAGCTCTTTGAGAAAAACACAAATGTATGAATGAATTGTAGGCACCGGCTCGTCGACTATCTTAGTATCTGGAACGCAAAGGGCAACTGAATGAAGAGGGTGGACTTTCTTGTTCTTAGCGTGTCGATTGCAAATATTGTATTTGTGTCGTTATGTCATATATTATGATTGCTCCAAAATTCAGCTACGCGAACCCCGCTCACTGATGCTGCCATAAGATCGTCCAGTGTACAGGTTACAGGGCATGCGGCGCAGGACAAAAGGTGAATCATTGTCTGAGGTGATACGCCACATAGACACTTCAGGTCCGAACCGTCCGTGAATCCCCATCTGTGGAGAAAATCCTTGCTACGACCGATTTGGGTTCGCAGTCTATTTAGAGAATTCCAAGTCGGCCACGGCAACGCGTAACCCGCCGGGAGGCCCTCAGAAGGCTCGATGAAGCCGTCAGGTGGTCTGAACAGTTCCTGCCAAACTTCACATCTTATTGTTGTTGAGGTGCTACTACCGACTGAACTATCTGGACTGACGCACCCAAAGATTTTGTTACGGCTTTTAAGCCTCCGAGTCACTGAAACGTGCCCGTACATTGGGTGTCGTGAGTCAGCTTGCAGCTTCGTCCTCTCGATTCGGCTGGCTGTAAGTCTTCTTACTTTTGGAGGCGCAATTCCCGTTAGTGGATATAAGCATTCGTACCGGGGTCGGTTTAAGGCAACCACTAACAATCCGGTTCGTCTCATTTAGAGCTGTATCCACTAGGTTGGCGTGGGCAGAACGGTCCCATACTGGACAGGCATATTCACCAGCCGAAAAACAGAGCGCCATTGCAGTTGTTCGCAGAACTTGAGGGAACGCTCCCCATTTGGGTGGTGGACTTTTAGTCAACAGGAATCTGACAGTCTATCAGCCCAGAGCGAGATAACTCATTTGATGATTTTAATTCCCCCTAAAAAGGGTTGATTCTAAAGCAGCAGTGCTGATCACGTCTCGTATTGTTTCCCGAGATTCCTCTCCCAAGACCCCTAACCACAGGCAACCTCAGTTCTGTTCCCGATGTTGGTCCCACCAGCAGATTTGTATACATTAAAATGTTTTATTACTTTTTACAAAAAGTAAACAGATTATTTTTCATTTTTATTCGGTACTCCTGCCCAACCCCTCAGGGATTACAGGCGTTATGTTAAATTACTTGAGGTCACTAGTTCTAGCAATACTTATATTATTATCATTATTTGGTGATTCTCAGCACTTTCAGAAATTAAAAAATGTATGAGAATTACGAATCTTCGAACTTGTATAACTTGGCCGAGAGCAATCCTACAACTTTTGTGCCATAGTAACTATTGCTCCAAATGACTAGTACTACCTATAGGTACCAATTTTTTTCGTTGGCCGGCACTTTCAGATTAGGCCCAAAAATGTATGGAGCGTGAATGTTCTCCTTTGTGATCCAAAACTTTTTACCAATAGGTAAAAAATCCCTCAGTTTAGTAGTCGCGTTGCTATGCAACGCTTAGATTGTGCTACTGACGCATGGCATCAACAATTTTGTATGACAATCTTCCCAATGCCCGCTCTATAGTTTCTTTTAAATCTCTTTGGTTTTTGACTAAGTTTTGCAAGTTTGTTGTACAAAGCTATCGCATAGGTTACAGTACTGTTCTAATAACTATTCACGAGACCATAGTGATGCACTTTGGAAAGCATTGCAAATTGCAACCTATGGTTGGTTATGCCAAAACCAACTCGAGAGCTATGGGAGTAGATAGAAAAAGATTTTGATAATATCTGGAGTTTTCGTAATTGCATAGAAGCTATTGACAGAAACAAAGACATTAAACTATAGGTATACGAGCAATAGACGGGACATCACGAAGAAATTTGTGATCCAAAACTTTTTATCAATAGACATTGCCAATAGGTAAAAAATCCCTCAGTTTAGTAGCCGCGTTGCTATGCAACGCTTAGATTGTGCTACTGACGCATGGCATCAACATTCAACAATTTTGTATGACAATCTTCCCAATGCCCGCTTTATAGTTTATTTTAAATCTCTTTGGACAGAAAGCACGTCCACATAAGATAGGGTTCAAAGTCAAAGAAAGATCTTTATTGTGAGACAACGGTTTAAAAAAGTTGTTCTAGAGGTTGTTGTGCTCTTGCACTACTCAACTATGTTAGGCATACAATAATTGTAACAAAATTATTAATTGTTTTTAATTGCTAAATTATATTAAATTAAAAATTATTAATTACATTAAATTATCAATTACGTTAATTTAGAATTTATCAATTACATTAAATTTAAAAAAAATATTAATTATATTTTGCATCAAAACATAAAATGGCAGTTTGGATTTACCTAACTGTTTACGAATCTGTCGGACAAAAATTCATGCAGTGCATAATATGGTCCATTCACCAGGAAGTCATTCAATTCTTTCTTAAAACAAATTATTTTCAATTTCCCTTATTTGTTTAGGAAGCTTATTATAAATTCGTGAAGACATTCCGAAGAAACTTTTAGAAAGCAAGGCTGTTTTTGAGGGTATATTTTTCCCACGTTTTTTATTTTGTCGGCGTGTCGACGGGAATGAAGGCTACCAAACCTTTCCTTATTGTTTTTTACAAATATAGCTATCTCGTAGATGTAGAGAGCAGGAAGGGTTAGAATCTTGAGCTTCTTAAAATACGGCCTACAGCTATCGGGGTCACGTAGGTATGCCACAAACAGCTCTGAGACATTTCTTTTGTGCCCTAAAATCGAGTTCTCTGTCTGTAGCATTCCCTCAATAAATCAATCCATATCAGGGGGCCAATTCTCGGTTTTAGACATGGTGTCGAATTCGACAAAAATTCTAATGACGTCATTTTTTCGACAAATTTTAAAAGTTGCTATTCTGGGGATGTCGGATTCGACATTTGTAGAAGGCTAACGTTAGAATTCATGTCGAGTGCTTCTGAGCAGTAGAGATGTAATGTCGATTGTAGAGATACGTCATTTCTGAGTGAATTTGTTGAGTTTTAGATCGTACACTGTTTTCTTTTCTTTAGTTTTTAAATAAAATACGGCTTGGCATGTCATACCTACTGGAAATTCGATAAACTCTCTTGATTTTTGCATTGTGTTTTCTTGAAACGATGCCCTTCGCGCAAATAACAAACTCTGTAATTTGTGTACCCACGATTGAACTAGAAACCACTGAAAGATGGACGAGTTTAGTAGCATTTTTATCACAATAACAATAGCATTTTTGTCTCGGAGTTGTTGGAAAGTGGCGAGCAACTGGCCAATACACGGCGACAACAGCGCACTTATCCCGCCGTCGATATTTACGATTTGAGCGAAACAGAAGTCATTAAAATAATTCCCCTCCTAATAAAAATCATGAAATGTAAAACAGCACAGCCCACTTATGATTTATAAACACAGAGTCCATGTAAACATAACAAAAGACGCAAATTCTGACACTGACCTGACAGACAATCAACTGTCAAACTGATTATTTTTACACAAAACGTTTCTTTTCATCCTTAAATAATTAGATTTAGTCAGCGTTTTAAAACAAAATCATTCATTAACCTATAGTTACCTAAAACGGAACGTGCGATTCTTCATAATGGTAACATTATCTTCACTCGACTCGACATTTTCGTGACATTAATTTCTATTTTGACTGAGAATACGGATTTCTGCTCAATTCGACATTTTTTGGTAGAGATAGAGATATTTTTAATAGACATAGAGATAGACTTACAATCTCGAACTCGAGAAAAATGGCGAAAATCGAGAATTGGCCCCCAGGAGGGCCCTCGCCTCAGGGCAGGTAAAGTTATATTAGGACCATAGTCCATAGATATAGGTATTCAAGAAGCTGTTTTTAATATTTCTGTGATTAGGACCGTCAATTCTATTGTAATGTTGTTAGTTAAGTTGACAGCTAAGGCCTTTTGCATTACAACTTCCAAAAAATAACTAAAATCTTCGACTGATCGGTTCTTTTGGAAAGACTATGTTTTGATGTTCTGATAGTCTCAGAGCAAAAGTAATTTTTTCAAATTCATACGCTGAGTAAACAGACGCTCTTACTTTTTTTATAGGTAGTTTATTATTTAATACATTATTGCTTCCATGCATATTTCAGTGAGCTAATTGGTGTAAAAAATATGAAATACTTAAAGTAGAAAACATAATTATAAGTTATAACTGATCATATTTTATTTTACTTAATTAACCATTAAAAGTTTTATTTTGCCCTTGAATGCATTTGCAGTTTCGATTTTGTTCGATGAAAAACTTTACGAAATGACGTTTTTTTTTAAAGGACTTTTGAGGCCGATTTGACGAAAACTAAAACTGCATCATTGGATTTTAGAAAATTCAATCATCCTAGCCAGGAACCGAACCCGTTGATTTTGGAAAAAAAATCACACTGCATTATTTTATTACACCATTCGATGGTGTTGCTGATAAGGGTCAAATTCTGGGAAGTAATCATATAGGTACGGCAAACTTAAGGAAATAGCAGATTTTTTTGAAATTCCTATTTTTTATGTCACTTTATTAATATGTTGGTTCCCTTTCTTTTGAAATCATTGATGGTTACAAAAAGTTCGTGGTTGTGACTGGCCTATATGCCCTTTGTTAAGTAGATAAAAATAAAGAATCTGCTGGGCTCGTAAGACTGTCAAGCAGGATACCGTGGCCCTATAATGCAAAGGGCAACCAAGGAACAGGGTGGTATGAGTCTAGTTGTCCCTTCCACTCCACTCAAGGTTAGTTCGTTTGGTGATTATAACAATTCAAAGAAAAAAAAACGTATCTGGCACAGCAACTATCATCAAGCATCATTTTAGAGTTTGCGAGTGAGCTACAAAAACCCATGACAAAAACCGACTAACAGCACACAGTCAAAATTCATTCGAACAGAAATAATACAAACAATAATGCTTCATCTCTTTCTAGGTTGTCATAGTTACGTGTGTTCTGTCTCGCTCTCAGCGGCGCCGCAGCGCGAACTTTGCCTCATGATATATCATAGATAATGCAGATTTCGAAGCAATAACATTCTAAAATATTCTATTTCTAAGTAATTCAACATAGGTATAGAAAAATACTCACAATATTTCTCCTTTTCTAGTGCACTATAATTGTCATAACCTTCTATCATAATACGACATATTTCTATCCAACATTCCTTTCTAGTTTCTTTGCAATTATAGTCGGCCGAACCTTTATCCCATATCGATGGTCTTGCTTGCACTGACTGAATTAGCAACAATTTATTAAACAATATTGGTTTTTGCATTTTGTCTAGACTTCAAACGCACAGACTAATATGAGATACTACGCATAGAGTACATTTGTATATATGATACTACGTATCAATCAAACGTTTAGTCGTCCCAGATGGCGGAAAAGTGCGAGCAAGAAGGAGTGATGTAACGCAGGCGCGTTGAAGTGAAACAAAATAACGCAACGATTTGACTTGGACGATGAACAAGGCTACATTTGGCGTCGGATTATAGCTCAGAACAATAACATAGGACATTCATATTTTGCCGTGTTACCGTTTGTGACGTAAAAAATAACCCGTTTGTGATGACTACAGAGCGCAGCCGCGTGGGTCTGGCTGGGGAGGACTCATTCATTTTGATGATTTCTGAAGATTTCGGAAGATCCCTTACCGCCTTGCTGCTGCCCTCTGTAGTCATCACAAACAATAACTCGGCAAAACATGAATGTCCTATTATAATCCGACGCCAAAATGTAGCCTTGTTCATCGTCCAAGTCCAATCGATGCGTTATTTTGTTTCACTTCAACGCGCCTGCGTTATATCACTCCAGCTCGCTCACACTTTTCCGCCATCTTAAATCTACTGTGTTACAAGTTTGTTTTGGTATATTAAAAAGCATTAAACGTTAGACGTTTAGACAAACAGAAAAATGTGTGATAAATTGTTGCTAATTCAGTCAGTGCAAGCAAGACCAGCGATATGGGATAAAGGTTTGGCCGACTTATGACGATTCCAGTGCACGGGAAAAGGAGGAATATTGTGAGTAGGTATTCTTTTACTATTGCATTCTAAAATTTAAATATATAACTAGCTGACCCCGCAAACATTGTTTTGCCATATAAATTTAAAAAAAAGTTCGAAAAATAGATAGTAGCCGATTCTCAGACGTACAGCCAGCTTGACATAAAAATGTAGAAAACCGGAAGTCGCCACTGTCTTCGCGCTACCAGCACTTTGAATGATTTTTTTTTTTCACTTAATAGGTTAGTTTTATGGCACAATAATAAATCTAACAAACCTGCGGTCTTTGTTTACATCAAATAACAAAGATTTTAAAACGCTGTCAGAAATAAAAATTTTAGTTCCGTTTCAATCCGTTCTGGCCAAGCTGTACTGAATATGCACAAAAAATTTCATCAAAATCGGTCAAGCTGTTTCGGAGGAGTATGGCAACGAAAACTGTGACACGAGAATTTTATATATTAGATAAGATATTTTAGAATGTAATAGCTTCAAAATACTAGGTATTGTGAATGATGACAATAACGTAAGGCAAAGTTTGATGAGAGCGAGACAACACACGTTACTATAAAAACCTAGAAAGAGATGAAGCATTATTGTTTATAACTCTGTTCAGTTGAACTTTAACTTTGTGTGCAGCACCACAGAATATATAATAGTACCTAAAGGCACAGAAGCATTACTCCCAAAAAGAAAACAAACAAATGTAAAATCTATACACGAAAGAATAGAGTCCATTTTTACTTGCACCCGCATCACCCACCTACTTTTATAATAGCCTAAACTTCCCATTCGCAAGCAAAAATGAACTGAATAGTAACGCGCGAGAGTTCATTTTAGTTTATCTGACGCCAACGACATTAAAAGGTTACTGTCGGTCAAGCTCAATAGGGTTGCGACTCGCGAGTTTGGGCACAGTTAGGTAGGAATACGTATTTTATGCATTGTTTAATTACATTATTAATTAACATAAATATATATCACTCCTCATTACCTCCTTAAGTCCCTCAAGGAATTTTGTTTTTATCATCAGCCTATATCTTTTTTCTGTTTCGTCATCGATTACTTCATATTCATATCGATTGGTAGCACAGAATGTTAACAGTAGGTACCTACGGCACCTTACGTGAGGAATAATATATACACCGTGACTTTTTAGTCGCCTTACAACGGCAGCCCAGTTCATGTATCCAATCACTAAAACACGTTTATAATATAAAATATGTATTTAAGAGATTTCAAAATTTAAAAATAAAATAATATAAAACCTGCGGTCTTTTCAAAGATTTTAAAACGTTGTCAGAAACAAAAAGATTAGTTCCGTTTCAATCCGTTCTGGCCAAGCTGTAGTCATAACTTTAAAGATCGATCGTTATCGTTTACGGCAAAATAGATAACTAGTTCTTATCATTTCATTCATTTCATTGTCACAGGCCCCGTGTTGCGTGTCTTTGTAGGTAAGTAGGTAAAAAAGTCGCGAAGAGAATTACGATCGCTGACCTTGAATGCGTAGTGTAGCCATTTTCTGAGTTTGAACGTGTCTAAACAATAACGTAAACATCTCCCTACTTTCTACCGGTCATAATTCGACCTACCTACGTATTCAGCTTAGGTGAGTGAGAGTGATGTCAGGTTTGATAATCGTCTATTTTATTTATCTTGGTCGTCTTGTAGGCCAAATTTGTAACCTACCTAATCATGATTACTAGCCGGTACTTGAATGACATTAATAAGCACGCCACAAGCAGGTAGATAGTTTTTTGATCATTATTAAATATGTACTACATAGATAAATATTCACTTTTTTTCTTACCTTTCGAAATCACGCGGTAGTGTGTGAAACGTGAGGCTCCTATCACTGTCATTATTTAAACAACCAAACGTTATGCAGTATTTTTTTTTCTTCATCATAATTATTATATTTTTTTTTTAAACTCATGCGTAAATTCAACCAAACACCAAACTTAAATATTATTTAAGTAAGCGCGTGCGTAGTGGGCGGCGCGCGGCAACCGACTAAATGTCCACTCCGAAGTGGTCCCCGCCAATGCTTGCAGTTTTATACCTACACTGCGGAGTGAGCCAGGCCTGGCAGCACTAAGGTCTGTTTTTGTAGCTCACTCGCAAACTCTCAAAGTGATGCTTGATGATTGTTGCTGTACCAGATTACGTTTTTTTTTAAATTCATTCATCAAGCGAGTCCTCCCACCTTGGCTGGAGTGGTAAGGACTTTCAGATTCATGCTGAGCTATTTCACCCTGCTACTTCGGCTGCCCTTTGCTTTTGAGAGCCTCAAACAATTCAGAGGTCCACGTTATCTGCTTTTAATTTTTTTTATCGTGATAAAATCATCAAATGAGTCCCCCCGCCCTGCATTGGGACTGTCAGACTCGTACTGACTAAAATCCACGATGTCCTTCAAAAGCCATTTACTTTCCAAGGTCACGGTAATGAGATAAGTCCCGCGACCACGTTATTCTGCTTAGACAGAAATACTCGTTTCATATAGGTATTCGTTGGCAACCCTACTTTTTAGGTAATGGCCCTATATTTCTACTTAGTTATGCTGTCCACAAGCTCATGCTGTGACATCACCATTCGATCCCCGAAGCACCCAGGGTCACTCCCGTGGCACGGTCATATTAGTTTGTTAATAGTTTTACTTGCCTCATTTCACTCGCCAGCTCGCTAACTGGCAGTGTGGCCTTTTTTTACGTGGTTAAATCTACAAATTAGTCCCAGCTAGGGACGGGACGGGAGGGACTGTCCGACTTGTACTGACTAAAATACGGGGTGTCAATAGCTCTTTACATTCTGGGGCCACGTTTCAGATAAGACAGTTCCACGACTGTGTTCGTGTGCAAGCGCTTTACGCGATCGCATCGCGTGCTTGCGGACAGACATAATGTTCAAGTCCAGACATTATATCAAATTGACCTTGTATCATAAATATATATTTTCCTAAACTCTTACAGGTCGCTACTTGGTTAAACTATGGAAACACATAAAGGATCGCTGGGCAAGAACTTTAAAACTGAATAAAATAGCTAAAAAGTCGGGATTGCGTCCTAGATTATACAAATATCACAAAGAAATGTTGTTTATGACAAAATCAAAAAGTAAGCGCTTCGAAATAGACAATGATGAAAGTGAGGAAGATGAGCAAAAAGAAATAACTGCTAAAGATTGTGAATCTGATGCTGCTGCAGATTCTGATAATGAATCGGATGTCGACTCAAAGAAAGACATAAAAAGGTCAACTTCTTCTTCAACAACAAGAAATAAGGGCCTTCAAAACAAAACAACAGATGACCCACTGAATAGCCCCAATACTAATTTATCGGACGATGTAATGATCGCGAAAATGGAAGCCTTCTTGAGTGCGCATACTGAAATAATGAAAAATCAAAATAATGGGAGTAATATTCAAGAAGAAAACCACAATGTCAATAATCAAAGCAAGCCAGTAGAACGACATGTAAATAACGAAAGTATTGTACAAGAAGACCGACATGTAGCTTTTTTTAAAAGTATGCATCCCTCTTTAACTTCGCTTAACGATGATCAAACTTTGGAATTCCAATCGGGTGTTTTGAATATTTTGAGGAATATTAAAAATTCGGGAAGGTTTGGAAATTTTAATAGCGACCAACCTTATTCAAATATAAGTTATAATATTCAACCAGCTGCACCGGTTATTGTACAAAACCCAGTGGTTGCTCCTGAAGCGACACAATCTAGTAGAATACAGACCAAGCGTGCTAGAGTTGTGCTAAGTCCACTGACCATTAATTGACATTGTTCAGTATTTAGTACGTAACATTTTTAAGAAATATCAAGATATCTTTTGGTATAATTATAAATGTTGATTCTTTTCTTACAAATTAGAAAATCATTACCCAAGTTAGAAGTTTTATAAAAGATTATTTCACATGCGAGCAAAATTATGGAATCACATACTTGGATTTGACCCGGGACAGCTTCTTAAATAATGGCGTGGCGTTGGAATGTATTTGATAGCAATTTAAAGTTAACAGGATAACCTTATAATTGGTACTATTTTTATTATTCACTTATGTACTCAAGATCGCGCGGAATATACACATAGTAAGTGATTCTATACTTTTACTCGCTAGTGTATTAGTTTTATTCGAAGAAAGGTTTTGATACTTAATACAATATTTGATGCGTTCGATAAGGTTCATTAGAAAGCGCTTGCGATCACTCAAGGGGTAGTTTAATAAAAAACAATGATCGAAGATTAAATTTAACGGCACAAGTAAACTAATTACCTACTCTTCCCTAATCCATCCAGATTTTCCTAGTTCAAGACTCATACAAACAATCCAATCGCTGTAAGCAGAAAATTGCGTTCAAAAACTTGAAATAATAATTATTATCAAAATAGCAACCCATCGAGCGTTACTTGCCTGACCATTTCCAAAAATGACGTTATTTTAGTGGTCAAATCATTTAGTTCTTTTTTTTTTAATTAAGATTTTTAATATTTTAGGATTTAAACTGTGTATATTCCTTAATGCTAGTTTGACTGTCGAATTTAATGATCGAAGAATGTAGTACCTTGGTAGAACCTACGACTTGAACGAAACATGTAAGTTCATGGCGATTTTTCTCTTACCTGTGTAAGCTGCTTGTGATAACAAAATAAGTAATGTTTACTTCGTTAGCTTTTCGGATAATAAGATTCCTAGGTAATAAAACTACTTATCTAAAATGAATTGTGTGTTTTTATTTTTGGATACTTACTGAGCAGTTAGCCGTAGCGCGGCACGGCGCCGCTCCGTCCGCCGGCGGCGGTGTCGTACCGTTGCACGGCAAACGGCGCCACACCGTAGACATGGGTCCACGCCCTGAGGCCGTGGCTAAGCTGCAATTTACTCTAAAATACAAGTAAAACCGCGAGTAAACTCTAGTGACCGATAGAGGCGATAGATATTTTATCGAAACCATAAACCAGAGGACCATAGAGAGCCTTTAAAAATTTTATAGCCGGAAGTTGCGTCAATTTCCCCTTGCATTTCCGGTGTCCGCAGGCCGCCTGCCGGCGAGACTTTTCAATTATTCCGTTATAGGTACTAACCTCCGCTTTCAGGACTGAACTAACTGAGCCGTTTTGATTTAATCGACTGAACCGAACCAAAACTGAAACCGAAAAATGATAAGAACTTTATGCTAAAAGTTTTGTGGTAACTTTTTAGAACCATAGGACATGGGTCCTGCCAGGGTCGCGGAACGGTCTTGTCATGTAAAAGTGACTCTGAGACGTAAAGGGCTATTGAGGAACACCGTGGATTTTAATCAGAGAGTCCGGAGTTGAGGACTCATTGATGATTTTTCCGATACTATGACGTGTGATAGGGGAGAATGGAAGAAAAAAACGTGATTGCGCTGACCCCAAGTAAAGTGGGATAGGGGCAGGAAGATGATGATGAAGATGATGATGATGATAGGATAAAAGGCTACAATTTAAATGCTCATCAATAATTCTTTTTGTATGCCAAAATTGATAAACGCTCAACAAATCTAGGATTTCCGGGTGTGTCCCTGAAATCCTGCTAAAGCACAAGCAAAACCCTAAACATATAAGGTACGTAGTTCTAAGGATAACCTAGCCTAGGATATGCAACCTCAAAACATTTTAGCAAAAACCTTAATTTTGTATCCAGTTTAACATTTTTAAACATTGCCCCACGCTAGAAATTTCTTCGTGGTTACATTTACAAACATGGAAAATCACACACACAAACACCCGGACCGTATAACTACTTGCACTTCAGCATTTTTGATCGTTTAGCCACTGCACCAACCATGCCGTCAAAGATCGTCATTAAAATCGGTTCCGTCATTTTTGATCGTTTAGCCACTGCACCAACCATGCCGTCAAAGATCGTCATTAAAATCGGTTCCGTCATTTTTGATCGTTTAGCCACTGCACCAACCATGCCGTCAAAGATCGTCATTAAAATCGGTTCCGTCATTTTTGATCGTTTAGCCACTGCACCAACCATGCCGTCAAAGGTCGTCATTAAAATCGGTTCCGTCATTTGGAATTGGACTTGAGAAAATCTATAGGGTGAGTGGGGGGAAAGTCGGAATGAAAATTTGATTAGATGCAGTGTTGATTTAAAACTGTTGTTAAACAAGGGGATTCAAAGCAAATATGCATAAAATGATGTTTAGGGTAAAAAGTATGGTCAAGTTGTTTCTTTATTGTTGAAAGAAATCTTTTTGACCGTGAGGACACGTCGGTGCTCTGCCCAAGCGGGGCAGTCTTGCACCATAAGCTCCACCGTGTCCTCCGGGCGATCTTCGCAGTGGTGACACCCAGGCGTTTCCTCCTTTCGAACAACCTCACTCATTGGATGATTAAACCACGTAAAAAGAAATGCATTAGAACACATGTCATTATCTGTTTACTAAAACTAAGTACATACGCAGGTTCATTAGTACCATTTAATGCGGTTTTCCTGTGTTTATTTTAATTACAAATCACGTCACAAGTATTTAGGTACCTAATGTAAAATATATTTATGTGTTATTGTTATTTTGACCGCTTTTTTTACGAGGTAAAATTATCAAATGAGTCCTCCCACCCGCCATACTTTTTTTAGGACAAACCCACCTGAACCCACCACACTATTCCCAAACTACTGCAACTCCTGAGAGCCAGAATCAACAGTGGCAACCACCAGAAAAGCGTCGAGACAATGAAGCGCGACGTGTCCCGGAGAATGAATTTACCTGTCTTGGATCCTGCAACGAAATTAATCAGAAAAGTATAATAGAGGAGTAGGAAAAATATGTTTCCACTTCCCTCCATGCAAGCAGGAGGCAGAACAAAAAAGACCAATAGGCACAAAGGGACATTACAACTGGGACGAGCCCAGTGGCCTAGCACCACGGATAAAAATGACTACTAATATTAATAGGTTCTAAATTGTGAGCTGCTACATTTGATTCCAATACCTAATAGGTATGGCCAAAACGCTTGAATTGAACGCACGGAAGTTTGTTCGAGTTTCCACAAGGTCCGTATAATAAATGACTGCAGATGTAGTCTGAACAGTATCCGACATAATATTGCGTTCGTTTTGCCAAAGAATACACTCCCAAAGAATATGATGTGCTGATAGTTCATATTTACAGTCATGTGTCGAACATTGACAAAAAGGCGACGGAACAAGCTTAAAGGAAAACAATTTACTTTTAAAGTTGCCATATCCTGTGAGAAAGTGTGCACTTCAAGATCTACTGGAAGAACACCAGCAAGTACCGGTAAAGCTTCAGTACTGACGGTCCTTACGCTTTACTTAGGTTATCAAAGCCAAGCGCTACAGCTAACAGTAACGACTGTCAAAGATCTGCAAATGACAGTCGGGACCAACGGCTTTATGTGTTTTCCGAGGCACAGAGGAATCTCGTTAAGACAGATGGTCACCCATTCAAAGACCAACCCCGGCAAGTGCGGCTTAACCAGAATGATCGGCCTTTGCGGCTGGAATTATTCAGCCACAAGCTCCTCAAAAATACTCAAAATACAAATTCGAATATGAAGACCAGGATTCCAGTTACATTACATGAGTTGACTGATTATTATTTACCGCATTAAGTTTAAATAAATTTCTTACAAAAGTATTTTTTTAAGTATTGTACGTAAAGTAATTTTTAACCTTAAATAGAAAGAAAAAGAATTTGCTACTTGCAAAAACTTCAGTTTGTGCTGCAACTTCAATTGGTTTTTTGTCCGGCCTCCGTTTCGCTCTACTTAATATTTTTAAGATGATAATTTTCTAAAAATATTTTCATCATACATTAAAATACCTACCTCATAAAAATGGAAATGAGTGTAATGAGTTTTACTGACGTAGAACATCAGAAGAAAAAATGCTCACAAAATAAAAAGTACTGAACCAAATTGGATGAAATTTTATATACTTACTGAGTTAGAAAAAGGCGACGTAGATGATGAAAAACGTAGAGGAGACAAACACAGTTAATTAAGGAATACAATTTTGAGAAATATTTAATCAAAAGTTAAAGGAATAGGTTGAGGTACCAACACACAGTACATACTCACGTAAGCAACAATAATAACCACAGAAAAAACACAGTTAATAATGTTCGCGAATTTTGTCCAATCTTGACTAAAACGTTTGATATCAATTATTGTATCGTCTTCCACATTCCACAAGGGGATTATAAAATGCTTTCCAACACTTTCATACACAAAATTGTTCATAGAAAACATGTAATTAGGAGGTGTCGACTTCCACTTGCATAAAATACGCAAAAAGAATGAAAACAGAATGATAGTAATAGTTAAAACCACTGAGCCTCGATAGTAGAGTAATAAGTTTGGTGGCTCGCCTGTCTGCTTCGGAATATCTACGGCTAGCTCCATCAGAAACTGATAATGGCCAAGCATACTGAAGCATGCTATAGCCAAGCGTACGAATCGCCTCACATCCAGAAACAGTGCTGTCAAACTGAGAACTGTCAAAATGACAGCTGGATAAACAACAATGGCCGCCAACCCTTCAGATTCCCGCTCCAAAGTGAAAGTCATCGTCAACTGGCGATCAGAACTGTGATTAGCCACTTGTTTATAATCAGAAATGAACCATTCAGCGGAATACTCACTCCCAAACATGGTAATAGCACGCGAAGTAAAATTCATTGTGAAATGGGACGATTTTATTGTCCACGCGCCAAATATGAGACTGCATTCTTGCTGGTCGTAAGGCCACTTCGTGAGGTTGACGTCGCATATCGCTCTATGGACATTTTTTAAAACGCAGAGAACGTCTCCAGTATGCTTCAAACGACACCTTTCGTAGGTGAATCTGTCGTAGTCGTTAGAATCCACGCTGTTGAAAAGTCTAAAAGCCGGTGTCCAGAAATAATAACTCCACATTTCCGTTTCATCGATGCCGTAGTATTTTTCTGGGTCCCACTTGAGTCTCTCGTCGTGCCAGGTTATGAACATCCAAGTTTTCATGGACAGCACTCCATCATCGCCGAAGTTGAATTGTTTTAAAGCGAACCTGAGGTTGACGGTGAATGCCGAGTTATTATATGGGGGCTCAAACGCGAGGTCTTTGCACTGCAGGTCTTCAGCCAGCTTTTTCTCGAACGCCATACGTTCTGGCACATTGTTGATGATACAGTCTTCGGCTAATGTGATGTTTAGGAGGGCTAGTAGTATAAGGTATGTGGACAGGGCCATGGCTCAGTCGGTACTGGATAGTGTTTTGGTATCGGTCTTCGCGTCTAAGGTAATCCGATCCTGGTACGCCCACTAGTTCATGCTGATTGCGTTGCATCGATAACGGTTGAGGCACCAGTATTTAGTTAGATAGATAGAATAGGGTTCTTTATTTTGTAGACCAAATATTATTAATGACTAGCTGTTACCAGCGGCTTCACCCGCTACAAATCAAAGTTTATCCCACTGGATCATAAAATCGGGATATAAAAACAGTAGTAATCAAAAACATTTTAACTGAGATAGCAAAAATCGGGTTACTCTATTAAGTATTCTGTGCTTGAGGTTTTAATTTTTTTACTCTTTTTTATTATATGGAACTCACAAGTATTGTGTATCAATTCAGATATCTGATTAAATGCGCCAACTTTTAATGCAACTTGCCAAGGCACATTTTTTTAAAGGAGGGCCTGTCAAAGTCGACGAATCTTGGAAATTTTAAATTCGTAGTCTACTATTTGCTTTAGTCTCAATTCTCGGAAACTTGAGGCAATTGTGTCATTATTTTTTATTGAGATTCTAGAAATGTTATTTAGGATTACGTTTCCAAAATTCAAATGAACAAAAATAAAAAAGAATAACCACAATAACCGAAAAATGGTACATTTTGATCAAATTTCTAGGTTTTTTCTTAAAATGCCCATAATTTTCAAACTGCATGGTTACAATTATTTTTTCATATTTTTCTCGTGATGGTTATGATCAATCCTGTGACCCCGTTTCGGCTTGACGTTGAGTTCTGGGACACCCTGTATAATGATGGTTACTGAGAAAGGGGCGGCATGTGGTGAGGGCCTAGAGCGGCTAGGACTGCTAATCCGCCACTGTAAAGATGGTCGGTGCTTTGGTTGGCACCCTGCAGTGTCACCGTTAACTCCTCGACGCTTCCAGCGTGCTGCAAGCTTGACGGTGAACGGGATCCTGGTCTCCAAAGATAATAAGAAAGAAAATCAGTAAAGGATGCCCCTAGTTTAATGGGATATGAGCAAAAAGATGATGGTGATAATATTTTCAGAAAAATGTATATAAACTAAGTACCATAACTAGTCTAGTGAAGTTTATTAGTGTCATATATTTTTATTAAAAGGGCGAGTCCTGCTGCTATCGAAACGGCACAAAAAAACACTCATAGACTTAAAAAAATGTAATTAACAAATCTAAATTATTTTTTAGGAACATAGGTAGGTACAAAATATTTTTAAAATTAATAATAATAATAATAATATTCCACAACTATCACACAACGCCATCTAGTCCCAAGATAAGCAGAGCTTGTGTGGGTACTAGACAACTGATAAACATACTTAAATATTTCTAAATACATACATATTATAGATAAATTACACCCAGACACAGAACAAATGATCGTGCTCATCACACAAACATTTGTCTTGGGTGGGAATCGAACCCACGACCTCCGGCATAGCAGTCAGGGTCACTAACCACTAGACCAACAGGCCAGTCTACAAACTAAAAACTAACTAACTAACTAATTAATATCTACAAACTAAAAATTAAAGAAAGACATCATTTTTTTGTGATTATTTTTTGTGGATAAAAAAATTCGACTACGAGCAGGCAACAACAACTCGCTTTGCAAAAAGTGAACAACACTAACATCACAGTATGACGTTAATAAATAACAGAATGAAGAATTCAATAGTTGCGAGTATGTCTACGATAGCTTGGTTGGCAATCGAATTTTTCTATCCACAACAGAAACTAAAAAATAAAACGTTTTCATGCTACTTTTTCAAGTTCAAAGGTATAAACGAACTTTTGATCTTTTTTTCGTAGTATTTCTTCCACACAGTGCGATTTAATCTAATGACAAAAAAGTACAGATCCATTGCAATAGGTTGCAAATAAACCACCACCATTGCAAAATAACTTGGAAATTTTACTTTCAATCTTAATAGTAATACTAGAAAGAGAGTTCCACTGATTAAGAATATCATTGTAGCCAGTCCAAAACGCTTAAATCTATCATTACTATCACGAAAATCAATCTTAATTAGAGCGTACAACACTCTAATATAAATTAACAAATTAATTACCAAAGGAAGGAAAAGTGTTGAGATATAACATAGAGCAGGTATTTTGTCAGAAGTAACTATGTGTGGCATTACGAAAACATTGAAAACAGTAATAATTAAAGACAGTCCCCAGACAAATGAAATACTCTTTAGGTATTTTTTTGTAACATCACCATCGAACACTTTTACAAGATCAATATAGAACACATAACACAGAACCAATAACCAAAAATGAATGCTCATTTTGAAAAACAAAAACAGCAATCCATGTGCATATAAAGTCGCAACACTACCACTTTTCTTCACATCATCAGCAAATAATTCCAGCACTATAACCAGGACATTGTTTAAAATAATATTCAGAAACAAAAAGTTCTTGAAGTGCCTGAACTTTTTTATTAATATCCACGAAGATATGCCGACGATGAAGGTGAAGGTTGATAGCACAACTACAGCGATGGATACGTATCGAACTACAGTTAAACTTCTAATATAATCAGAAGACGAAGAGTTGGTATATGTGGAGTTGAGAATACTGGAGTCGTTATCAGACATCGTGAGTATCAAAAAGCTGTGCTAAAAACACGTACGACGGCGACGTGTCTTCTCGACAGCAGTCAGTGACTGAATGGCAGGAATTCTCAATCACACATAATTATTCTAGATTTTTACATTCCTTACTATGACGTAAATTTTAAGGAAACTATTTTTAATTAATTGTTATTTTTCCTGTTATTATTTTTTTCCACGTGCATACCACAATGATATTTTTTTTCTAATAAATTTTTAAAACCTTTGAGAATATAAAAATGACCTAAAACAAGAAAATAACCCTACGGGGCTGAGAGAGGGGCCACTCAAAACGTGGGGGCGTATATTGTTTAAGGGATTATTTATGGGATATATCGCTGACTGAATACAATAGTGGCACAAGTCGAAATTGTGGCAATTTGAGTTAGTAATGAATTCTTGTTCTAAATGAGGTACTTTATTTTATGCATTATAGACCCAACTCGTTAGTTCATGAACTACCCGTATGGAGGTGTAAGTGTCGTTAGTGCATAAACAATATCGTTGCATTTCTTTCATGCAATACCGACTCATTGTGAGTTTTGCCAGTTTTGCACAAACATTGCGAAGTTTTTTTAGTTGTGCTGATGTATAGAAGAAGGGCCATCTGTGACCCAGCCCCGGCGCAGTTGAAATGTATCTCAGGTTTTTCGTTATTTTATGTACATTACATAACAGATAACCTTTTTTTCAATTTCAGTGGCTAACTTAATTAAATTGCTTAAATAAGCATTAGGAAAAATGTTAAAGTTACTAGCTGTTCTCCGCGGTTTCACCCGCTGCTAGGCACCTATTGGTCGGAGTGTGATGTTATATAGCTTACAGTCTTCGTCAAGAACTATCCAAAACAAAAAGATTTTTTGAATTCGAAACAGTAGTACCTGAGAAAAGCGCCTTCAACCAAACAAACAAGCTCTTCAGCATTTTCAACTGGGCGTGGATGGCTATAATGTCCAAAACTATGAAGAATATCGAAAAACGTTGAAAGGAGTCTCTAGGCCGATTTTGACGAAAACATAAACGACATCATTGATCTTAGATTCAATTCAATTATTCTGAATGAAATCATATCCTGTATGATTAATTTATTACACTATTCGATAGTGTTGGCAACAAGATTCAAATTCTGGGAAGTAATCATATACGGCAACCTTAAGGAAATAGAAGATTTTTACGAAATTGCTATTTTTTCTTGTTACTTGTGCTTTGAAGATTGATCAGTTGTTTTTTACTATACGTTTTTCCACCTTTAGATACAGATAAAATTATGAATTACCGTACAATGTATGAGCAAGCAACTAACGATCCTAATAACATTATCTGTAGTCCTGGTAGTCCTTAGATTTTGCCACCAACGTCTGAATTTAGAACTGAACCCATAGAAGACGATTTGACTGATTGTGGAAGTCCTAATAAACAGCAAATGCCCCTGAATCTATCTCCATTAAAAAGCCCTTCGCGATATGACATTCTACTTGATTTACCCACCATTGTGTCTCCAGAGCACCATTACTCTGAAGTCAATTTATGTAATACCAACTTCTGCGATTCTAACAGTTGTGTTAAGTTCTTTAAGTTCGGAGTCAGAAATTGACGACTCTGATGCCGACCCTGATTATGAAAATCTTGATAGGATCGAATCCAGAATTTATGAGTCTTATGAAAGTTTATCAAATCTATCTGAAAGTGTGCAGGAAGAAAACATTAAGCCTAAAACTCGCAAAAGAAAAGCAAATCCAATCGTATAATTTCCTACTGGAATCATAGGGTGAATTTTTGTGATTTGAGAGTTTATTGAACTGAAACCTAAGAAGTTTTTGATTTATGTTGGTTAATTTTTGTTATATTTCTAAAGTCGATTTTATTTTTAAGTGTAGTACTTTTTGTAAGTGCAAACATAGAGTACAATAAATAAATTACCTTTGTTGATTTGTGTAAAACTGATTTTAAATACTTAGGTCAGTCAGACTTAAAAGTATGCTAATGAATATTAAGTTACTAAACATTTAATGGTACTTTTTTTAACATAATGTTTTGCATTACTCAAAAAAGTGAAAACAAAACAATGCAATACTGGCATAACTCGGAGTCGCCATCTTCTGAACCTCATATTAATAAAAATAACAAAAGATATTTCAAAACTATTACTCCTGACAATTGAAGCTTTAACGTAGATGTTTATAAACCAAACATGGACTATATATTCCATAAAATACAGTCGGTAAGAGCTTTTTTGTGCGCGCGCACTAGTCCTCGAATATTTTATTGTACGTTTTCTCAAATTGTTGAATTTTGACTTGTGCACTTATCGAATTCAGCCAGCGATATTTACATGACGTGTATAGATCGTGGGTGTGACTTGCAAAGATACGCCCCCACGTTTTGAGTGGCCCCTCTCAGCCCCGTAGGGTTATTTTCTTATTTTTAGGACATTAAAAAACGGGGTTTTTTAGATCTTTTGAAATCTATTAATTATTTTATTATTTTTATCATTGTTCATCGGGTTTGAAGCTACCCTGAAAAGTTCAGCCTGTTAGCTTATCGGGAAGTGCTTCAAAGCCTGTCCGCCATCTTAAACGTCCGCCATATTGGATTTAAATCACGTGACTATTTTTTCGTACTCCTGACAGCAAACCCTTTCATTTGATACCCATATCATGGGGGTGGATTTCAAACAGACAGTCCGCCATCTTGGGGAGGCTGCCATATTGGATTTGTTATGACGTTTCTTAGCTAGTCATATAATATATTGTCGTCAGAACTCAGAGCGTATGCAAAATTTCAGCATGCTAGCTTATCGGGAAGTGCCTCAAAATTGAGTTGCAAAAGTCCAACCGGAACGACAAACAAACAAACTAACTAACAAATAAACAAGAAAAACGAGTGTATAAAAACGTGGAAAAAATAGTAAATCACCGGTAAAGGGAATAGTTTTCAAGCCACAACAGCGGCGGTTAGGGCTCCAGATAAAGAAACCTCCTAACAATGCGTGCCGTGTCCACAAGGACCACAAGTAGGTACTGCTTTCTGAATCAGGCCCTTGATCGTACTTCCTGACGAGAGCCTTAGATATTGGTCGAAGCTCTTGGCAAGTATGGCATTGGCCCGTACAACTATTGACACGACTATTGCTAATTTCAAATCTTTATCAAGTCACGAAATTCAGGAAACTGATGAGTTTCCGATTATAAGAAGATGAATGATAAGAATTTACAATTGTTACTTTAGGTTTGCGACACACGACCATAACGTGGTTCGTGTGTCGCAAAGCATTTTTGAGGAAAGAATAATTAAACATTATTATATTATTATTTATTATTAATTTTATGTAAAAAAATAGATACCTATTCCAACAATATTAATTTCAGTCTAAATAATTATTGGTACCTTCGTGAGTTTTACCCTAACTGCGCGCATATAAGGACTTTCATAGCACAATAGGACGTACATAATTAGAAGGAATTCATTACACATTTTCGAATCAAAAGTAGGTAAGTAGTGTAGTAGTAGCGCAATGGCTGAGCGATCGACTGTCGCGCAACGTATCGCGGGTTCTATCCCCACACGGAACAAATATGTAGTTGATCCAGGTCTCGATGTTTTGTGTATGTGTGAGTTTCTGTGTTTGTAAACGCACCCACGATACAAGATACACTAGGAATCCTAGTGTGGGGCAATTTTTTTTTTGGAAGGAAAAGATCTCCTTGTCAACGAGCTGTTGGCATTCGTCAAGCATCTATTGCATGTACGAGGTCAGCATCTTGCAGATCCGCAAGTCCTCTTACAAGGAGGAATACCTAAGTCATCATCATCATCATCAGCCGGAAGACGTCCACTGCTGAACATAGGCCTCCCTTTTAGACCGCCACGCTGAACGACAATTCGCCACTTGTATCCATCGGCTGCCCGCGACCCTCACGATGTCGTCGGTCCACCTAGTGGGAGGCCTGCCTACGCTGCGTTTTCCGGTCCGTGGTCGCCACTCGAGAACTTTTCTTCCCCATCGGTTGTCAGTTCTACGAGCGATGTGGCCTGCCCATTGCCACTTCAACCTGCAAATTTTATGAGCTATGTGGGTGACTCTGGTTCTTCGCCGAATATCCATGCGCCGGATTTAATCCCGCAAAGAAGCTCAAGCATAGCTCTTTCCATTGCTCGTTGAGCGACTCTTAGTCTCTCTAAAAGGCCAGCAGTCAAAGACCACGTTTCAGAGCCATATGTCAACACTGGCAACACACACTGGTCAAACACCCTTGTCTTGAGACACTGTGGGATTCTCGATGAGAAGATATCACGTAACTTCCCAAACGCTGCCCATCCGAGTTGGATTCTTCGGGCGACCTCTTTCTCGAAGTTGGACCTACCTAACTGAACAATCTGTCCAAGGTAAGTATAATGGTCTACAACTTCGAGAGTATCATTCCCAACAACAATCGGTACGGGTGCCACATGGACTTTCGACATGACTTTCGTCTTGTCCATGTTCATTTTAAGGCCGACCCGTTGGGAAACGATAGCATAGCATTGAGGTGCTAATACCTAAGTATGCAGTGCTAAGTTGCACCAATATCAATCAGTCGACCAACTTGACCAATCTTTATCTGTAGGACATCATCGACCTGCTGAAGAGGACTGTCAAACGGGGTGAATAGGGACGCAGGGGTGAATAGGAACAAAACTTTGAAAGCGATTTTAACTATAAATGATGATGGTGTGTTGCCAACTAGGTCTCAAAATAATGTTGTATTATACAATAAATAAAATTGATGTAGTTGTTGGTAAAATCCCTGTTAAAGTTTCGTCCCGATTCACCCAGCTGCGTCACTATTCACCCCGTTTGACGGGACTGTTTCTGATCCATATTTTGTGGCGAAGGAGCTGCACTATCTGCTTCCAGGCATTTTTCAACCACGTTGAAGTTACCAGAAGGCTAAACACGTAATTTTATGACGCGCCGATGAAGTAGTAGTGCAGTTGCAGTTAAGTTCACGTTCGAGTGATAAACGGTATGTAATCTTTGAACTGCGCGTAAGCTGCGCGTGAACTGCACGTCAACTGTACAACAACCAAACCAGGAGAGAAAAATTATTGCCCACTGAATAATCGAATGGAATCGATTACATTTCAATGAATATGACATTAAAACTGCACGTTGATCGAATTGAAACTTGTATACTGTCATTTTGAAACGTCAAACGAATAGTAAAATACCGGTCATGTTGCGATCCAAAGATCCAAAACACGCACGCGTGACGCGAACTTGACGCGAGCGTGTCTGACAGCGACAGAGAATACGAAAAGCGTTGTTTTGATCGAAACTTTACTGCAACTGCACTGCAACAGCACTTCTTTAGTTACGTGAATTGCCCTACAGGTTGCTGAAGGGCATCATGTCTCTGAAGGTAAGCTAGGCCAAGATCAAGTCCATTGTCCAGCGTTAACACAACGTTATTCTGGGCCAAGAACTAAGTGCTATGTTAGGGAAACTGTAGAAGAAGAAGTGAGATTGGCCTGTAGTTCTTCAACAAGGTGTTGTCACCCTTTTTGAAGAAAAGAACAACCACACTCCTGTGCCATGCTTCTGGCGTAGAACCTTCGAGTATGACGGAATTAAATAATTTCTGGAGGACTAGAAGTACCGGTTTTCCACCCGCTCTCAGAAGTTCTGTTGTGATTCTGTCCTCACCCGGCGCCTTGTTATTCTTGAGCTGTTTAAGAGCCATTCTAATCTCGTACAGGCTGATGTCCGGGATATCCTCAGTTTAGTGTCGAGTCAGTTTAGCTCTTGCGTCTCGAGCTGTACCGACACTGGGTTGTCATGTTGATGTGTATAACTGTCCGTAAAACCTCTCAAGCTCTCTTAGGATCTCCGGTTTCGTCGAAATGATGCTGCCGTCGTTAATCTTCAGCTTAGTCATTTGGCTCTGCCCAATAGACGAATTCTTTGCGAAGACTTTTGAGCCCTGGTTCCGCTCGATTGCCTCTTTGATGCGTGCCGCACTAAAGGAGCGCAGGTCACGTCGCATTGATTTAGAGATTCGTCTATTGAGTTTGCCATATTCCGACATATCAGCTGAAGATTGCAGCCTCATCTCGGACCGGTCTTGCATCAACTTGATGGTTCCGTTCGAGAGCTTTTGAGGCTTATTGCGGCGCGGGGTCTTAAAGAACTTGGACCCCACAGCTTGGACAGGTTCCATATTTTAGTACTTGCATAGAATATAATTATAATAGTACCTACGTACTTGCATCGAAATGTTGATATTAATATGGATCTTTTTGGGATTTCTAATAGACAATCTCCTGTGGAAAACAGTTTTACAAATGAATGATAATAATAAAAACATCTGAGATAGATTAGACAAATAAATCGTAGAATTTAAACTTTTTATTTAGTAGGTAAATCACGGTATTTTTCAGCTCTTTAAAAGTAAATCCGGGATTTGGGGCATATCCACTTAATTCTTTTGCAGTATAAAATCAGGGTAAGTACAAAAAATAACTCTACCTAATCCCGACCTGTGGTCATATAATTATCATTAATCGGATTTTAATATTTTTTCACTTCACCAGCACGCATAGCATGGCACAGTAGAAAAGAGTTTTAGCGACAGAAGAAAAGCAAATGACAGAATGTAGAAAGATTTTAACCCTTTTATGCATGGCAATGTTAATGCAACATGCTGGCCCGCAGATTTGCAAAGTGTGATAAAAATATCAAGTTAACGTTGTTTCGGGCATATTGTCAGGCTTTTTATACTTGCAGTCTGTGGACCAGATACACGCAAAAGACCTTCAATGCCTTGCGTGTGCAATACAATAATGCTCTTAGGGTACTGCTGTCCCTGCCGCGTTTTTGTAG
Source organism: Agrotis clavis (assembly GCA_954870645.1). Lineage (NCBI taxonomy): Eukaryota > Metazoa > Arthropoda > Insecta > Lepidoptera > Noctuidae > Agrotis > Agrotis clavis. The sequence continues at coordinate 4,228,344 of OX940943.1, forward strand.
CGCATCAAGTATGTTCGCAATAGCGCGCACCAACGCGCGCACAGACGACTTTTTTGCAATCATGCGTAAAAGATCAGCATCACTACTGCGTCGAACACGAGACAGCGATAGCAGTCTCCTGAGCATTGTTGCTAGTAAGACTGAAGGCCATCTGATGGGGCACCTGTGCGCAGTGCATGTATTGTTGCCGAGTGAATCCAGGAGATGGTTGGATAGATATAGGTTTAATTAATTGATGTAATGAATTTAATTAATAATTATAATAAAATTGTTTGTGAATAATAATTATACTAACATAGTTTTTAAGAAATACTAACAAGTTATGGGTTTATGTGCCTGAACCAAAGCTAAATAAATAAATAAATAAATGTTTGAAATAATTTATAGAAAATCAAAAAACAGTAAAATTGTACCGAATAACCATGAAATAACTTTGTATATTCTTGGTAGAATATAGATGGTCATGCTACGCGAGCTGGTGCAAAAATCCATTCATCTATACATATAAATAAAATTGGAGTGTCTGTTAGTAATATTGAAATAACCGTCTTTTACTACATGCATACGAATATATAAACCGTACATACACCAAAATATTTTATTTACAATTTTTGTCTGTCTGTCTGTTTGTAATGGCTAATCTCTGAAATGGCTAGTCCGATTTGACGGGACTTCTATTGGCAATCCTTTGTTTAAAAAAAATACATTGTTGAGTTCCGACATCCACGCGAACGAAGTCGCGGGCACAGCTGCTGCACAGCTAGTATTAAGTAAATCCTTCGAATTTACTAATAGCAACTTGGGGCGTCTGTGTGATTATGATGAGGACTGGCCTGTTGGTCTAGTGGTTAGTGACCCTGACTGCTATGCCGGGGGTCGTGGGTTCGATTCCCACCCAGGACAAATGTTTGTGTGATGAGCATGATCATTTGTTCTGTGTCTGGGTGTAATTTATCTATAATATGTATGTATTTAGAAATATTTAAGTATGTTTATCAGTTGTCTAGTACCCATAACACAAGCTCTGCTTAGCTTGGGACTAGATGACGTTGTGTGATAGTTGTGGAATATTATTATATTATTATTATAGAGCAGTGGTGGCCCAGTGGTATCGGTCCCGACTTACAAGTTGTAGGTCGTGGGTTCGAACCCCGCCAGGCGCATTACTTTGTGTAATTTGTTTCATCACCACTGCTCTTAAAACGGTGAAGGAAAACATCGTGAGGAAACCGGCATGTCCTAGAACCAAAAATTCGAAGACATGTGACATCTGCCAACCCGCACTGGGCCCGCGTGGTGGATTATGGCCCACTCCCTCTCACAAGAGAGGAGGCCTGTGTCCCAGCAGTGGGAACATTATAGGCTGATGATGATGATGATTATTATATTAGTTTTCAGTAGGTATGGCTGAAACATGTCCCTAAAATTGCATTTGCTTTACTGCATCCTGCAACCATGCCTGTATTTTTGGCGTGGAATTAAAAAAACTAGATATTTTTCCTAAAATTTTGTTTTTACTAAACTTTGCCCCACACTAGGAAATTCTCCTGTATCGTGGGTGCGTTTACAAACATATAAACTCACATACACAAACACGCAGACCCGGAACAACTACTTGTAGATCATACAAATATTTGCTCCGTGCGGGAATTGAACCCGCGACACGCAGCACAGCAGTCCAAGCGGTCAGCCACTGCATCACCAACCGTTCAGTGTGTCCCGTTTTCATCACTCTATGAAGTCTGAGGACATAGACATCACGTAACTAAAGAAGTGCTGTTGCAGTGCAGTTGCAGTTAAGTTTCGATCAAAACAACGCTGTCGTATTCTCTGTCGCTGTCAGACACGCTCGCGTCAAGTTCGCGTCACGCGTGCGTGTTTTGGATCTTTGGATCGCAACATGATCGGTTCTATGTGGTTCTACTATTCGTTTGACGTTTCAAAATGACAGTATTACAAGTTGCAATTCGATCAACGTGCAGTTTTAAAGTCATATTCATTGAAATGTAATCGATTCCATTCGATTATTCAGTGGGCAATAATTTTTCTCTCCTGGTTTGGTTGTCGTACAGTTGACGTGCAGTTCACGCGCATCTTACGCGCAGTTCAAAGATTACATACCGTTTATCACTCGAACGTGAACTTAACTGCAACTGCACTACTACTTCATCGGCGCGTCATAAAATTACGTGAATTAGCCTTTTGATACCGAATTTCCAAAAGTCTTAGAACAAACATTGTTCAGTAACATGGGCTGAGTTACCCCACGAGAGGTTTTGCGCATTTACCGTTACACATTGTTTAGTGGATGAAGATCGACTGAACCTTGAAAATGGAGAAGTTGGGGGCTCACCTGATGGTGAGTCATTCGTGGTCCGCTTTTTGATCCAATATTTGGGGACTTGCCTCAAGGAAAAGTTTTGGCCTCAATGAAGAGGGAAAAGATTTGGATTCGGTATCGATTCCCACACGGAAAATTTCCACAGTCATTGCTGGCTTACACGCTTACACGTTTCGAGTCTGGCTATTTTCTAAAAGTGACTTAAAGTCACATTTTTATAAATGTATTCACGATGCAGGACGAAATTCTAGCGAGCGACAAAGTTTTTAAAAACAAAACTGTTGGAATACAACTTTATTTTGAACAACAGTTTACACGATAGTTGCATGCCAACAGGAAAAACCATTCAGACAGAATCACTCTTTGACCAAATAACCTTGACTTACAACAAGAAGAATGTATAAAATACGAGAAAAAAAGCAAAATAAGTTAATTGCAAGTTTATCAGAAGAACCGGAATGTTATTAATGCACTGTGTCACATTTAATCGTAGGTCAATGAACTAACGACAGGTTCTTGACCTTACTCAACATGAATGGTGACGTATTTATGTAAACGAAGTGAATGTTGTAGGTATTTTGTGATGTAGGTACACTTCTGAAGTGGCAACAGGCAAAGAGCCATAATATTGTAAAAGACATGTTAAAGATGTAAACTATTTACTTAGCATTTAAGTATACATATAAATATAAAAATAGATTAGCATTTATTTTTGCTAGTAGGTTATTAGAAACACTTCTACACGTCATATTTTTGTCGATGTAAAGTCACTCTTTTCAGAGAAGATACGAAACACCGGCCGTTGTTTCGTATCTGACTAGGTACTTTGGCAAGAAACAGCCGAAACAGACTCTTAGGCCCTTCGTACATTAGGCGACTCGGGTATCCGATACTCCAGTCGAATACCCAAGTCGCGCGACTCTAGTAGCGCACGATCCGTACACAGCGGCGACTCGAGTCGTAAGACTCAAATCGTTTATTCGGCCACCATTCTATATTCAACCTACATTGTACAAAACACAAAATGTACATCTCATATCATAAATTAAAATGCTTCTATTAAAAAAATGACGAGCGCATTCCTATTTCAAATTTTTGGAATTAAAAATTGGCGCGTATAGAGGAAAAAAATCAATCTAGAAAGAATATGGTTCATAATTTCGCCGCGCCAACCGGCTACAAGGTAGCTCGATTTGTTCAAGCTTTGACTTTCGGTGGTGACCATGGGTTCAATCCCCAGGCAAACATAGAATTTTTCTTTTTTCTTGTTTCAGTTGTTTTTTAGAGGTTTATTCAATTTTTTTCTAGGTTTTTTTTATAGTTTTCTTTTATTTGCACCGGAACGCTGACGCCCTTACTGCTATGATGATGACAGTGGTTTCAAATTTCAGATTTGAATAGGTTTTTTTTAATGTTTTCGTTTTCTTAATTACTTTATTTTTGTCGTATGTGCAAGTACATGACGAAGCTAGGTTATAGTAGTAATGTTTGTAACGAAACCATAATAATTTATAAAAGTGCAAAAAGTTTGACACCATGCTCGATAGATGGCGCTGTCGTCGAGTTAGATCGCGCTATCGTTTTGTTAGGTTCTATTGAAGGACACCGTGGATTTTAGTTAGTACGAGTCTGACAGTCTCTCCCGCCCTGCCCGGGGTGGGAGGACTCATTTAATATGATGATTTTACCACTTAAAAAAAAGCTTATTCCATGCTAATTATCTATTAGAATATTCTTTTGAATTTGACAAGCCTGTTGGTCTAGTCGTTAGTGACCCTGACTGCTATGCCGGAGGACGTGGGTTCGATTCCCACCCAGGACAAATGTTTGTTTGATGAGCACGATCATTTGTTCTGTGTCTGGGTGTAATTTATATATTATATTTATGTATTTAGAAATATATAAGTACCTATGTTTATCAGTTGTTTAGTACCCATAACACAAGCTCTGCTTAGCTTGGGACGAGATGGCGTTGTGTGATAGTTGTGGAATATTATTATTATTAATTGTAATGATACAAACAAGGATATTTTTCTACCTCAGATACTTTAATAATAAATTTTAAAATAATAGATACAAATTTTTCGTCGGTTAAAAATCGCGAAGACTTGGGTATCGGCGATCTTGATAGATGAGTAGCGAGCGACTAGAGTCGGCGACGCATGTCGGCGACGCGACCTGTGTACGAGCCTCTATGGATTTGTATTGCGATAGTCGCCTGGAAACCAAAATCGTAAGGTATCGGAAACTTGCGTCGCCTCGTGTACGAAGGTTCGTACACGAGGCGACGCAAGTTTCCGATACTAGAGTTTCGCCACTACTCATGACCTGCGGAAAATTCGAGGTACTAAATTTTTATAATGCAATTTGATGTAACGACATAGACACTAGCGCCGCGTCAAAAGGTCATGATGGGTGGTCAAGAATATGAATTTATAAAATGGCTGACACATGACTGTGACGATCAAAGTATATTTTTTAGGGTTCCGAAGGTTCAAAAAAAAAACGGAATCTTTATAAGATCAGTCGTGTGACAGTCCGTCCTTCACAGTTAATTTCCTGGGAACCTAACATTAATCCAAATCCAAATACTATAACATAATTTAAAATTTTTATTCAATAAAATAGAAAAAAAACCATCTCTCCCAACTTTTTAATAAAACTGCATACAAAATTATGATTTGATAGAGGATTGTAAATATTTTTCTATCGTTTTAAAATAATTACTTTCCAAAAATGATTCAAGAATATGCTACGGAACCCTTTATTCTGTGAATAAAATTAAAAATGGTAAATAAATTGTTCCGCCATCTTGAAAGTCGCGGAAACTCAAGTCGCCGCGATGTCAGCAGATAGGTAGCGCGCGATTGGCGTCGCGCGTCGCGTGCATGTGTACGAACGTATATGCATTTCTATTGCGAGAGTCGCCTGGATACTGAAGTCGTAAGGTATCGGAAACTTGAGTCGTATAGTGGACGAAGGGCCTTACAAGGACACTAATAATAATAATAAAGGACACTAATAAATAAATAAATAATATTCCACAACTATCACACAATGTCATCTAGTCCCAAGCTAAGCAGAGCTTGTGCTATGGGTACTGGATAACTGATAAACATACTTATAAATTATATTTCCATTCTCCCCTTTTTATCCAAAGTACTTGAAGCTTGTGTTCATAAGCAATTCTCCTACTTCATCTATCAAAACTCCCTCATTAGTCCACTCCAATCCGGATTCAGGCCTGGGCATAGTACTGGTACTGCTCTCCTCAAAGTGACTGAAGGCGCGGTATGGAAGATACTAAAGTTACGGTTTTAGTATTGATTGATTTTACCAATGCTTTTAATACCGTCAGTCATGATGTCCTTTTATCCATCCTGTCCTATCGCATGGTCTCTCACGAGGTTCTGGAATGGTTCTCATCCTATCTTCAGGGGCGTCGGCAGTCAGTGCTTGCTGGTGATTCATCATCGAGCTGGCGTGATCTTGCAGCGGGCGTCCCTCAAGGCGGTATTTTATCTCCTCTTCTGCTCTCTGTTTTTATAGATCTAATTACAACCGAACTTCAGTGTGCGTATCATCTTTATGCTGATGACCTGCAACTCTACTGTCAGGCAGGTGTCGATAACTTATCTGATGCTATCGAGGACTTAAACCGGAATTTAGGTATAATCAGCGATTGGTCACATCGTTTTGGGGTGGCGGTTAATCCTAGTAAATGCCAGGCTATCATTATTGGAAGCCCTTATAGCTTGCGAAGGCTGAATGGTTTAACTGTACCGCCTGTTACTTTTGACGGGAAAATCATTCCGTTTGGGTCCGACGTCATGGATCTGGGTTTGCATGTTGACACCTGCCTTGACTGGCGTAAGCAGGTTGCTACTGTCAGTCAGCGGGTCACCGGAACGTTGCGGTCGCTATATCGCATGAAAAATATTCTTCCATCTCACATAAAGGCAATGCTTGTTCAATCCCTTATCTTTCCCATATTTGACTATGGTGATGTGTGTTACTATGACCTGAATGCAGATCTCCTCAATAAACTTGACCGACTTCTAAATAACTGTATTCGATTCGTTTTCAATCTCCGTAAGTATGATCATGTCTCTGCACATCGTTCTCTTTTAAAATGGTTGCCTATCAGACAGCGCAGAGCATTGAGGGCTTTGACGACTCTGCACTCTCTTTTGGAGAAACCTACCTCTCCTACTTACTTAACTCGTCATTTCCAATACTTATGCTCTGCGCATAGCAAAATTCTTCGTTCCTCCCATAATCGTCTTCTACGATGTCCCTCCCACCGCTCTGGTTTTCTTAAATCTTCATTCTTGGTCCAGGCGGTCTTCCTTTGGAATGCGCTCCCTCTGAACATCAGGACGGTTACAAACAGGTTCACTTTTAAGGTTAAAGTGCGTGAACATCTACTGAAGAAGTTGGTAGATTCGACTTAAATTACTTTGTTGTTGGAATTTTCCCTTCATGTATTTTTATCTCTATTTGATTTATAATATATTTTGTTGTATGTATGTATTTATGTATTTATTATAATATTTATATATTTTCATAATAAGTTTTCTTGCTGCACCTACTGTGTTTTTTTTCTCTGCATCACCCTAAGGTTGACTGGTAGAAAATGCCTAAGGCATTAAGTCCGCCTATGTACTCTGTGCATGAAGTTTTAATAAATAAATAAATAAATAAATTTCTTAATACATAAATATTATAGATAAATTATTACACCCAGTCACAGAACAAATGATCGTGCTCATCACACAAATATTTGTCCTGGGTAGGAATCGAACCCACGCATAGCAGTCAGGGTCATATAACCACTACGGACCTACGCATAGCAGTCAGGGTCACTAACCACTATACCAACAGGCTTGTAAAGTCCAGACATTATATTGGTCATGTCATACGATAGGATATAACTTAATTAATGATGTAACAAAAGATCTGTAATAATTTTGGCGATTGAAAAAGAGTGTCCATGGAGTTTCTTGCTCATTCTTCTCCATAGAGATCTACTCCTTGGAATGAGCACCTACGGTACTTTCACAGTTTTTATGTCTTGTGACTGGGACTGTAGCACCATAACTTTTTAATGTCTAATTACATTTTTATTTGTCTATGACAATTCATAAGTGCCTGTAACTGGCCTACTTGAAATAAATGCTTTGATTTTGAATTGTGGCAATGCTGCCAGCATTCTAGGCAGTTTTAACAGCGATGTGGATTTATTTGATATTACAGCCCTGAGTATTCTTAACTACCTACCTCCACAAAAAAGACGGATAGATAGACGGTGAAATCGACAACAGACGGAAAACAAATAAGAGTTCCTTTTTTAACCAAGAGATACTTTTATTCAAACTGGTCTTTTATCTGGTGGGAATTCCCCTGACAGTCAATGTAGAACTTAAACCGGTGTTGCAAGGTTTTGACTTTGACTCCCCTGGGTGGGGGGAGGTCCTATTTGATGATTTTACCACAATAAAATGATGGTTGCGAGGCAGGCAGCCCTAGTGAGATCAAGGCTATTGTATAGACCGCTAGGAGGTGTCTCACTCACTCCAAAAAAAGGTAACGTGGCTTTGGAGCATTAATGCAACTGAAAAAACAGGGTGCGTTCGCGGCTTATGGAATGTGAAAATTCTTTGATATGCGGCATTTTCTTTTACTTGTATGGATTCCCCATACAAGTAAAAGAAAATGCCGCATATGAAAATGGTTGGCGCAGTGGTTGAGCGATCGACTGCTGTGCAGCGTGTCGCGGGTTCGATCCCCGCACGGTACAAATATTTGTATGATCTGCTAGTAGTAATTGTTCTAGGTCTGAGTGTTTGTGTATGTTAGTTTCTATGTTTGTACCCACGATACAGGAGAAATTCCTAATGTGGGGGAACGTTTTATAAAGAGAAAACAGAAAAACAACCAGTTCCTTAACTCTAGTTTAATTGACGGCCGAAGCGAATATATTAAAAATATTTTATTTATAGTTTAAAATAGTGTTTAATAATAGAGCACTTTAAAAAAAAAAGAAAAACTTAAGAAGAAAAAAATAACGCTTCGCCTGGCTCGTCTTGGCGGGGGCACTGCCATGTCCCCAGATTAGAGAAACGTACACACATCAAAAAGTTTGTGGTCACTAGCATACGCTACGCACTACCGTACCAAAAACTCATATTTCGAATTTTCAATCTTTTTTTGATATCTTTATGACGTGATAATGCCCAATTAAACGTCAAGTTATTTTTAGCGCAGCTATTTACAATGACGTAAACCATACGTAGGTAGAGGTACAGCATGAAGAAGGTATTTTCGAGATAAGACTGGTTCCAGAGACGCAATAGATTGCGGTCAGTAATGTTGAGACGTAGGAAACACAGTAACTGATTATTTGTATTTTCCCGGTCTTGTCTTGTGGGAATGATTTGGTAAAACCAAAATTAGGATGTATCATTTTGCTAATAAAACTATTTTCATAAATTATTATTATAGCTTGAGGGGGTCATAGGTTATTAAGATTTTAACTCTTTATTCCCATCTGCCACCCTCGAGCTTGCCACGGGGGGGTGGTTGGCTGGCACTAAAAAGTGGCGTTCACCACCCTAGTGGTAAATCTACCAGTACCTACTTAGATTCACTTGCCCCCTTCGTTATAGTACAGGATTTCGATAGTCTAATTGGCGAAGCGTTTGGAGTACTTACTTATCAACAAAAAAGTCTATAAAATCATCGTTATCTGCCTAGCCTTTTCCCAATTATATTGGGGTCGGCTTCCAGTCGAACCAAATTCAGCTGAATATCAGTATTTTACATGGAGCGACTGCCTATCGGACTTCCACAACCCAGTAACTGGGAAAATTATTAGGGTCGGCTTCCAGTCGAACCAAATTCAGCTGAATATCAGTATTTTACATGGAACGACTGCCTATCGGACCTCCACAACCCAGTAACCGGGTAATACGATAACCCATGGTAACCCTTATTCAGCTTCTGACCAGTAACAACTGTCAAAGATTATCAAATGACAGCCGGGACCAACGGCTTTACGTGTTTTCCGAGGCACGGAGGAAACTCGTTATGACACACATGGTCACCCATCCACAGACCAACCTCGGCAAGCGCGGCTTAACCCGGTTGATAGGCCTGTGTGGCTATAACTATTTATCCACGAGCTCTTCAAAAAAAAAGCCTACAAAATATTTAGATATTTGGTAAATAATTATTTAGGCATTACTTCGTTACTAATAAGTGACAAGGAAGAGCTAGCGTCAACCAACCTTTGGATCTAGTTTCACAATAAAATTACTAATTTCTGAGTAAAACGGATGGTCAACAAATTCTCATTATTCATCGATCAACATGACGTATAAATCCTGTATATTTCCGTTGGATCCCACAAAATATAAGTGTATAGTTTTTGCTCTTGTAAATAAATTATCGAAACGAATGGACGTCATAACACATGGGTTGACGCAGTAACAGAGGAAGTTAAGTATAGATTTTTTAGTTCTATATTATAAAAATAATGATGGGTAAAGATTTACGTAATAAAAAGGGCGATAATAATTGGGGTTTTTTTTAGTTCCTGATTTTAAAACGATTCTGTCTTCATTGTTTCAAAAATAGATATGCATTTTACTCTGCAAAGTGAATGAAATAACCTAATTAGTCCTCAAGTTACCTATTTAGATTTTTCAAAAATTATTCGACCCGTATTTTTCATTTCTTAAGTAAGCCAAAATTGACGACGCTTTTAAAATTCCTATCTCTGTCAATTAATTGATTGACGGACAAATAATAATCGGATAGCTGCAAATGCTTATTGACTCAAATAGTTGTAACTTTTAGCTAGCTTAAAAAAACTAATAAAACATAAGAAACATCTTGTTACTTAAAATAATAATGGACTCAGTATAAAACCTTGAAGAGCACCAAAGAGATTTAAAAGAACCTATAGAGCGGGCATTGGGAAAATTGTCATACAAAATTGTTGATGCTGTACGTCAGTAACACTATCTAGCGTTGCATAGCAACGCGACTAATAGACTGAGCGACTTTTTACCTATTGGTAATAAGTTTTGGATCACAACTTTCTTCGTGATGTCCCGTCTATTGCTCTTAAATAGTTTAATGTCTTTGAAGAGCACCCAATTTTCTTGCATGTTTTGATGAAAAGAAGTGTAGGTACACTTACAATAATGATTCTTTGCGTAATGTGTTTTGCATATTTAGCATATTTAATATCTAGACATACTTTCTGATTTATAATTATTGGTTACATTTAAACGTTGAAAAATTTTCCCCGATTTATAGGCACTGTATGGTCAACTTTATCAAAAGCCTCACCCACTGCACGGCACAGGTTTCCCCACTTTCTTTCCACATCTTTCTGATTGAAGCTGTACTGCTGCGAATTTGTATGCAATGGTTTGTTCTATTAACTAGTTAGGATGAGTCTAGTACATAAATAAATATGTAAGCACTTATGTGTTAAGACCAAAACCTCGCAGCGTAAACACGACGCCGTCACTTCGTGTGCAATAGTTTTTAAGTTTATTGTTTTAAAATAATTATACCTTTATTAGTTTATAGTTATTATTTTTTATACTTATTTATGTATTGTGTTTTTATGGGCCTTAGTTGCCTGAAATAAAGGATAAAATAAAATAAATAAATATCTAAATGTTCGCTATCTGAAACGAATACCAAGTGTTTGCAAACATTTTGTGAGATTATTTAGATCATAAACAGTTAAATTGTGTGATACCCGTATATGAATGCTAGTCTGCCTATTTCCACCGTTATGATTTTATTTCAACATCCTGTTAACTTTTGCTCATAATTGTGCAATGTCTAATTGTTTTTTTTTCATTTTGATTATATATTGGTATTTTCTTATTTCCTTCCCTATCCATGCTTTGCTTGTAAGTTTGATTTGAGGGATTACGAAAGTTTAATTGTTTTTTGAAGTATTAAGAATCCAATGAATAGTCTTGTTCTTTGCTCTCTGCCGTCATTCTGCCATTTCCAAAGCGTCGTCGGTATTGTTATCAACGCACAGTTTACTTTAACTGCAATGTATAATGTCACAAACGTCAGGAGATCATTGTTTGTTGGAAGTTATCACTTGTAAAGCAATCAACAGTAGAACAGATTTTGAAAATTATTTCACTACTAGAAAGCTACTTAATCCTTAAGTTACATAGGCTATATGTTGCTTTCAAATTGCACCTCTGCGAAGCTAGGACAGATAGCTGGTTTTAAGATAAATTATGACACGGTTTCGCTCACTATTCTGGTTACCTAAATCGGCAATTCAACCGAGTATTACACTCAACTGGTAGGTTACAGGTTTGATTTCTCGTTTTATAGTCTGCGAGTTGAAACATCTATTTAACATGCAAATGAAACATAAGTACATATTATGTTGAAGTGGAACCACGCAGGTTTCAGAAAAAGCATGATCTCGACCTGCAAAGATTCGCAATTAAGTGCGGAACCCATACTGGTCATTACCCTGCTAAGCGAGTTCTACACTGGTTTTTCCTGTGGGTCGTATATATAAAGTTTTCTTAGTCACCAGCCTCCATTTGTGAGTGATCGCAGAGACGTCGTGGACGTGTTTCGATCTACAGCGTTTGGCGACAAAATCAAAATGTCTGATGATGATGTGCATTATAGCAAAATCCTAGTGCCTAACACGACAGCCTTTCGACCTCCACTCGTGTCTATCTTAGTGGAATATTTCGTCTTCGCGCTGACTTTCGCCGCTTTCGTTTATGGCGTGACATCGTGGTGCCTTCTCAAGAAGTTCCGACACTTTAGAAACTTTGTGTACATCAGTACAGTGATGTCCAGTTTACTTCGTTTAACAACAGTGTCTCTCATCATACCTGGTGTTATGCAAATTATTGTGATTGACGATAAGATAATCATGGACATTTGCCGCTATATTTGTACCTACTTCAGTGCAGTGCAGAATTATTGGATGCTGGTGATATGTTACATATTCTACGTGGATATTGTGAAAGTTTTTCGAGGACATGTAAATAGGAAGTATTTAAAGTGTTGTCTGTTCGCTTGGGGCATACCTTTTGTGATATTTCTGTTGTATTATGTTTTCTTATATTTCAATGAGATAACTCATCTGTATTTAGCTGGTTCAACATTGGATGATGTAGCTAATGGTGTGGAAGTTTTTATTATAATTTCACCTTTGATGATTAATTGTTTTTTATATGGTGCGGTTATGTATTCTCTGTGTAATTGTTGTCAACCGAAAGCACCTACAGCAACTAATAATTGGCGTCGATTCTACATCGCCACGTTGTTGTTTCTTATGAGTGACGTGCTTGTGTTATCTTCATTATTATGGGACTCAATGTCTGTAACATTTACATTAAGAGCAGTTATGTCTAAGTTGCAACAGATAGCTATTGATTTATTTCTTCCTTTAGTGAGGAGTAATAGAGAGTTGTGGCATCAATATTTTGAACAAAGAATGGCTAAAAACATTCCGTGATTAAGATGCATTCAAACAAGTTGCATCATTGGATTTTTTTCGTCCGTGTCTAAATTGACATGAGTTACAAAATTCAAATATATTCTAGAAGAAGGAAGTTCTTTTTGACGTGTTTTTGTTTTTTGTAAGAATTAGATGCTCGGAAGAATAATAAATCTTCGTTGAGTCATCGAAGTAAAACCCAAGATTTGTATACCTAAAGCTGTAGTAGGTGAAAATGTAAACATTATTTTGTGTTGTTCATAATCCTCCTCAATATTTTAAATTCAAAAGTGTATAATGTTAGCTTGCATTTATGTTTGTTCCATTTTTGTGAAATTTTGACCACCGCGAACCAACTCACTATGTCACATTCTGATTTTCCCGACTTGTTGTCGAAGATTGTGATAGCTTGGCTAATAATTGTAGATGATAGAAATATAATTTATAGCACTCAGGAATATACATCAACGTCCTACCAAAAAATAGATTTGAGTCATTAGTTTCGATGATTTACATACAAACGAATTTGAATTATTTGTAATATTGAATCAATATAGGCATGTTTCGCATATGTCCTAAAAATAATGTTAAATATGCCTAGTAATAAGGTAATTATTGAGACGTGAAAGTAAATATGTTTATGTTTAAACTAAAAGAGTGTTTAATTAAACAACAAAAATGGGTACACAAATACGTACTTAATAAAAAAGGCAATAATTTAGGTTATTTTTAGTTCCTGACTTTCAAACGATATTTGCCTTCATTGTGAAAAATAGATGCAACCTGGTTTACTCTAGCAGGCAATGCACCTGAAAAAAAATTGTCCGTAAGTTAGATACTTTGCTACTCAAAAATTGCTTGACACGTATTTTTTTCTTCTGATAAGTCTAGAGAGCCAAAGCCTGCCGGGGTCGCGGGACTTATTCCATTACCGTGACCCTGGAACTTAAAGGGCTAATGAAGGACACCGTGGATTTTAGTTAGTACAAGGCCGACAGTCCCTTTCGCCCTGCCCTAGGTGGGAGGACTCATTTGATGATTTTACCACGTAAAAAAAAAGGCAAAATTGACGACTGGATCGTAAAGGGCTATCGAAGGATTACCGTGGATTAAGTCAGTACAAGCCTGACAGTCCCGCTCGTTCCATCCTGGGTGGGAGAACTCATTTGATGATTATAACACGATAAAATAAGCCAAAATTGTTGAAAATACGACGTTTTAAAATACGATGCTTTTCAGTCCTAGGTATAAGGAATAGTGTTTGATGGGAAATCACACACTTAAGGTGAACTTAACACTATTACTAACATAGCGCAATCGCCAACAGGACGCCATTTGTTAATGGCCGCTTGCAAATGACGTCCTGATGGCTCTTGCGCTACGTTAGTATTGTGTTAAGTATGCCTAAAGAGTGTATGTCCCTATTATAACTCGCGTCCCCGTCTTAGGGTGCTCCCACATCTATCGACGCGGAATCGACTTTTTCCGTCGCCCTTTTCTCTTTCTGTCGCTTAGAACTGCCATTTGCTAGACCGAGACAATGCGATAGCACGCGGCCGCCTCGAGGATTCCACCGCGTGCTATCGCATTATGCTTTCTGTCTCGGTCTAGCAAATGGCAGTTCTAAGCGACAGAAAGAGAAAGGGCGACGGAAAAAGCCGATTTCGCGTCGATAGATGTGGGAGCACCCTTATACACTGTTCCCCTAATTTCTCACTGGTTCTAACGTCACGAGATCCAACTTTCAAGTTATGATGCGTTTGATCTCTGTCAATATTCATTTATTGACGCTGTCAACAAGTTTATTGACTCAAAATACATGTATAAACAGTTACAACTTCGGTTGGACAGGTCAGTACTGGTAGATGCAGGAAAAATAAACCAGGGAAAAGAAACAGGTTGAGACTTGACGGATTTTTCGGTTTCTTGATACAAGTTTTACCTACGACTTATAAAAACCTGTCTGTAACGAAAAGATTCTTTAGACTTCTTGTTGCGATTCTAAGGCAAATTCACGTAATTTTATGACGCGCCGATGAAGTAGTAGTGCAGCTGCAGTTAAGTTCAAGTTCTACTGATAAACGGTATTCTTGTAATCTTTGAACTGCGCGTAAGCTGCGCGTGAACTGCGCGTCAACTGTACGACAACCAAACTGTATTTATGGTGCGCTACTAACGTGCATAATATGGCGGTGTCCTGCGTGAGAGACAAATACGACGCGACGCGACACAATGCTACCAATTTTTAACTAGGTAGGTACTATTAATTTAAGTACTTCGTGTTGAAAAAAATATATAGGTATGTGGGAGATGATCTTAGCATGAGATTGCTATGCAACGATAAATATTTGTAGTACCTATTATCTGCATCATTATAGACTTGTTTCTAGCAAACCTTGGACACACCTTTGTCTAGCTATTTTTATACCTATCTGCATAATGAGTTCGATGACATACTTCACATGACCTAAAAGTTTTGGTCAAATACTTTTATTTACTTAATTTCTACCTAAAATATCTTCAAGATTGCGGGGAATAGATGGATGAGGGACGCACAGAACCGGTAGACATGGCAAAAAGGGAGGAGGCCTATTCTGGATGATGCCAGGCTGATATGATGATCATGATGATGATACTCAAAGTACTCAAATTATTTGTTTTAAAATTGTTGTGTTACAACGTTCAGCCTTAACATTTTGAACCAGTTTACGTAAAGGTGATGCAGACACATAACACAGTAGATACAACATTTTTGTTTCCTGCATTTAATTTATGTTGTCTGTAGATTAAGGAACCGGTTTCGTTTTATTTATTTTTCAGTGAATCATCTTAAATAACTGTTTGTGGAGGACAAAATCAAATATCATCGAGCTCTTTTGTGGCTTCTTTGTGCATACTTACACATATACATATATTGGAATATTTATCGTCGTGATTGTGGATGGCAACAGCCAACCAGTCTAAATGGATACAGCTGTTTTTTTTTTAGATTAAGTATACTAAAAATCTTAAACTTTCTCTTGACCAATAAAATTATTTGACTTTTTGGCTACATTGGTTTTTTAATTAGTAAATATCCTTATAATTTCGATTTAATTACATTGTATAGTTGTATATAGTTTATTAAATGAAATTATAAAACATACTAAGCAGGCTTTATGTGCGTTTTCGTTTGGTGACATTGTTCGATACGGAACCAGCAGCAGCCGAGACCTACGTCCTTTTGCGCTTTGCTATATCATGTTCCCTAACTTCTTAAAATAATGTCACTTTCTGTGTTGTGTCGTATGAATATTTTGTTTTTTTTTTTTACTACTTAACATAGTTTTCCTTTCTCAGCAAAAATAAACAAATCTTATAAATCAACAAACAAATCTCGACTATAAAGTTTATAAAATATTATGTCATGGCATAAAATCGCGTGAAGTAAGGTCGCATCAATAAAAACTAAAAAGATATACAAATTAAACATCATAACAAACATCTTGTGAATTAATTAATTAAAATAATAGTGGGCCCAGTACACAACCTTGAAGAGCACCCGTTTTCTTGCATATTTTAATGAATGATGCGTAATATTTTTTGCATATATTAGCATTTTTAATGTCTAGAAAAACTTTTTAAGTTATAATTATTTTTTACAAACGGTGAAAACTTCTCCCAGATTTATCGGCAATGTATGGTCAACTTTATCAAACGCCTCACCCAATGCAGGGTATAAGGTTTCCCGACTTTCTTTCCATATCATTCTAAGTTTCCATATTATGCTAATAAGTTGAGCGTTTACTTACAATACCTTCTTTAAATTTAATATGTTCAATGGTGTGTACATAATTGTTAGTAAAACCATTGAACATAAATTCATTTGGATGATAATCTTGTACATAAAAACTACGTAAAGTACTTAACTTTTAAGACCAGAATATAGGGGCATTTAAATATTCAAAATTTTCACTATAAAAAATATAGAAAAATACAAACATTTGGCAGATGACATAAATACAACAAATAAATTGTGTAATACACTTATATGAACGCTGGCCTGCCTAATCTTAATTTTCAGTCTAAAGCAAATGTGGAACTGGGCATAAATTAATAGAACGGATTATGAAAATTATTTCACCAGTAGAAAGTTACATAATTCTTGAGTGACATATTAGACTGTTACTTTCAAATTGCACCTACGCGATGATAAAATGGGTAGCTGGTTAAAGATAAATTAATGAAAATACACGGAAATTATCGCTCTCCATTCTGGTTACATAAATCGGCAATTCAAACGAGTATACTTTACACTCATCTGGTAGGTTAAATATACAGGTTTGTTATCTGGTCTTCAAAAATCATACTCTTTTAGTTGAAATATATATATATTTAGCATTCAAATCAAACATAAGTACATAATTATCATGTTTAAGTGGAACCTCTCAGAGTTCAGAGAACGCATGATATTGACGAGAAAAGATTCGCAATTGTATGCGGAACCCATAACAGTTATTCCCCCAGCTAAGCAAGTTCTACATTAGTTTTTCCTGTGTGTGTATATGTATATTAAGTTTTTATTAGTCACCAGCCTCTATTTGAGAGTGATCGCAGAGACGGCGTGGTCGTGTTTAGATCCACAGCGTTTGCCGACAAAATCAAAATGTCTGACAGTGATGTGCATTATAGTAAAATCCCCGTGCCTAACACGACAGCCTTTCGACCTCCACTTGTGTCTGTCTTAGTGGAGTATTTCGTCTTCACGTTGACTTTCGCCGCTTTCATTTATGGCGTGGTGTCGTGGTGTCTTCTCAAGAAGTTCCGACACTTTAGAAACTTTGTGTACATCAATACAGTGGGGTCCAGTTTACTTCGTCTAACAATAGTGTCTCTCATCATACCTGGTGTTATGCAAATTATCGTGTTTGACGATAAGAAAATCATGGACATTTGCCGCTATATTTGTACTTACTTCAGTGCAGTGCAGAATTATTGGATGTTGGTGATATGTTATATATTCTACGTGGATATTGTGAAAGTTTTTCGAGGACATGTTAAGAGGAAGTATTTAAAGAGTTGTCTGTTCGCTTGGGGCATACCTTTTGTGATATTTCTGTTGTATTACCTTTTCTTATATTTCAACGAGATAACTCATTTGTATTTATCTGGTTCAAAGTTTTATCGTGTAGCCGATGGTGTGGAAGTTTTTTTAATTGTTTCACCTCTGATGATTAATTGTTTTTTATTTGGAGCGGTTATGTATTCTCTGTGTAATTGTTGTCAACCGAAAGCACCTACAGCAACTAATAATTGGCGTCGATTCTACATTGCTGCGTTGTTGTTTCTCATGAGCGATGTGCTTGTGCTATCTTCATTATTATGGAACTCAATGTACTTAACATTCACATTAGGAGCAGTTATGTCTAAGTTGCAACAAATAGCTATTGATTTATTTCTTCCTTTAGTGAGGAGTAATAGAGAGTTGTGGCATCAATATTATGTACAAAGAATGGCTAAAAACATTCCGTGATTACGATGTATTCAAACAAGTTGCATCACTGGATTTTTTTCGTCCATGTCTAAATTGACATGAGTTACAAAATTCAAAGGAAGTTCTTTTTAAGGTGTGTTTGTTTTTTTTATAAAAATAAAAAACTTGGAAGCATAATAAATCTTCGTTGAGTCCTCAAAGGAAAACCCAAGATTTTTTACCTAAAGCTGTAGGTAGTTGAAAATGAAATGTATAAACATTATTTTGTGTTGTGTACAATGTACCTACTCAAATTATAAATCCGAAAGTGTATTATGTATGTTTGTATATTTTATGTATGTTCAGTTTTTGTGAAGTTTTGAC
This sequence comes from Agrotis clavis, assembly GCA_954870645.1. Classification (NCBI taxonomy): domain Eukaryota; kingdom Metazoa; phylum Arthropoda; class Insecta; order Lepidoptera; family Noctuidae; genus Agrotis; species Agrotis clavis. Next base: position 4,247,037 of record OX940943.1, read on the forward strand.
CACCTCGCCTCGGTCGTTGGGCCGAGACATAGTGATTTGACGATAATATGTCACACTTCGTCTGCTCGCGCTTGTGCTTTTTCAGACTTGTTTGTGTAGACAAAGATTAAAGTGATAGCTTGGTTAATGTTAATGATAGAAATATAACTTATAGCACTCATGAATGTACATCAGCTTCCTACCACAAAAATAGAATTGTGTCATTAGTTCGCGATTTTCCTCTACATACAAACAAATATCAACGCACTGGGACCACGTGGTGGTTTATGGCCCACTCCCTCTCACAGAGAGGAGGCCGGTATCCCAGCAGTGGGAACATTATAGGCTGATGATGATGATGATGACAAACTAATTTAACTTCTTTTTATTAATATTATTCACACATTGAAACAATATACACTTTTCGCATATATTATACTAAAAATTATGTTGAATATCCCTAGTAATAAGGTAAATATGAGGCGTGAAAATAAACTACAAGAGTGTTTAATTAAAACTAACCCTTGCATGCATTTTTGTGTTGGTATATAAGGATGGTCAACAAATATTCGTTATTCATCGATCAATTTTAAAGTATAAATTCAGTCTATTTCCATTGGATTTCACAAAATATAAGTACCTGTTCAGTTTTGCTCTTGTAAATACATTATACACAGGTCGACAGCATTTTTGCGCACGGGTTCTACATAAGTTATTTTTATTGTTTGTATATCTAGAAATAAGAATATGAACAAAAAAAAGTTCTGAATTTGCGTTTATGAGTAAAAAATGGGTAAATTAAAGTCGATGAAAATACCTAAAAATTATTGACACAGAGATGAGTTATTATAGAGGAAACCGTACACCCATTCATGTGTTTTTTTTACAAAATATTAAGTTTTATAATAATGTTAAATTATTAAAAAAATAACAGTTTTAGTTTTCCTGCTATTTTTAGTAGAAGTTTCTCTTATTAACCCCCAAATGTAGTCTCCCATAATGTCCCTTTCGGTACTGGTCTTGGTAACGTCTCTCAAATGTTTGTCAAATCTCAAATTGCCTTGATGGAAGCGTTCCTCTTGTTCTTCCGTACAAGCTTCCATGTTATCTTTAAATTTATCCAAATGAGAATGTAGATCTTTAGTGTGTCTTTAGAGACATTCCACTTCCGATGATGGAAAAATTTCGTAGTCGTGTCAGTGATTAGCTCGTCATAACTTTCAGCTCTAGGGTTTACAATAAAACCATGAACTGCCTTAAAACTGTTCCTGGCTTCTTTCTCTTCAATGCTAAGTAACTTCAGGAAAATATCACAATTGTTTTTTTTTATTATTTGTTCGCCTCTGAAAGCTTTGGAAAAAAAACTCTTAAAGCAAATATTTTTGATTTGTGATCACATTTTTTAAATAAATATGCTTGTATAATCAGAATATAATAAGTAAAACCCATGCGCAAATTTTTTTTTTTAATTTTTCGACCGGTGAATTATCGAACGGACGAATGGACGTCATTACATATGGATTGACGTTGTTACAGGAGAGTTAATTATGAATTATTTAATGATAAAATGAAGATGGGTAAACAATCATACATATGAAAAGGGTGATAGTTGGGGTTATTTTTAGTTGCTGACTTTAGTACGTTATCTGCATTCATTGTTTCAAAAAACAAATTTTGTTTCCTGCATTTAATTTATGTCTGTAGATTATGGAACCGGTTTCGTTTTATTTTTATTTTTCTGTGAATTATCTTAAATAACTGTTTGTGGAGGACAAAATCAAATATCATCGAGCTCTTTTGTGGCTTCTTTGTGCATACTTATAAATATACTTATAAAGGAATATTTATCGTCGTGGTTGTGGATGGCAACAGCCAACCAGTCTAAATGGGTGCAGCTGAATTTTTTTTTAGGTTAATTATACTAAAAATCTTAAACTTTCTCTTGACCTATAGAAATTACCTATTTGACTTTTTGGCTACATTGGTTTTTTTTATTAGTAGACTAGCTTCCGCCCGCGGCTTCGCCCGCGTGGTGTTTTGATAAAAAGTAGCTTATGTTGTTTTTCAGATTTCAGACTATCCATATCCAATTTTGTAACAAACGGCTCAGCAAATTAGCCGTGAAACAAACATTTACACAGTTATAGTAAATTAATTTGAATATTAAGGATTATATTAATGGAACGGTATAGATTTGGGTATAGAATTTGGTTAAAAGAGAGTAGGTATATTTAAAAAAATTATAAAATATCTGTTTACAGTAGGTATAAGGTACCTATGTATTCCATTAAGTGGCAGAAAGTACCCAGGAAAATTTATTGGTCCCTTATGTCCAAGAGACACTTCCAAGGGTTAGCATCACGTTGTGTACAAAAATATTTTAAAATGACCTAATTTAAAACATTTTTGTACACAAAGTTTGCTGTTTTGTTATTATTTATTTGTTAAAATGTGGAGATTGTTTGGACTCGACATTCTCTGATCGCATGCGTCCGACAATGATGTCTGCCCTCACGTGTCTGGACGTTCGGGTAGGCATAGTTAGATTCGTGCGCTCCCCCACCACACGACAGCGCCGTTGCCTGCCGCCACACTTCGGCGAATGTGCGCGACGGCGACTGACAACCGACGGCAGCGGCGGCGATGCAGAGTACCTATTCGTTATAAGGAACTTTAACTTCAAAAGCCAATTTTTTTTAACTTGATACACCCAAAATATGATGTTCCTAGGTTCAGTGGTTAAAATTTTGTTTACAAAAAGTTTGGCTTCGTAGTTCCCGTTCCGAATGCGTTCCGTTCCGTTCGAATTTCGGGAATTCCGTTTGTAAAATTTCACCCCCACAGTGGTAAAAATTTTAAAATGCTAGAACAAACGATTTTAAATTTCAAAAACGCTAGAACAAATTGTTATTTATTTCTTATCGTGTTCCTAAATATAAAGTTTCATGGTTTTATCCCCAGAAATGACAAAATTCCATACAAACTTTCAACCCTTATTTCACCCCCTCACTGGTCGAAATTTCAAAAACGCTAGAACAAATGTTTAAATATATCTTATCAAGTGCTTAAATATAAAGTTTCATGGTTTTATCTTTTAAAATTTAGAAATCCCATACAAACTTTCAACCCCTATTTCAACCTCTTCATCCCCTTTTTCGCAATAAAAGGTAGCCTATGTTCTTTCTCAGGGTCTAAAGATTGTCTGTGCCAAATTTCATCAAAATCGGTTGAGAGGTTTAATCACGACTGTAGACGTACGACGTCGTAATCAGTACGTAGACGTATTAAATAAATATGAGTACAGTAGAATTTCACCCCCACGGTGGTAAAAATTTCAAAATGCTAGAACAAACGATTTTAAATTTCAAAAACGCTCGAACAAATTGTTATTTATTTCTTATCATGTTCCTAAATATAAAGTTTCATGGTTTTATCCCCAGAAATGACAAAATCCCATACAAACTTTCAACCCTTATTTCACCCCCTCACTGGTCGAAATTTCAAAAACGCTAGAACAAATGTTTAAATATATCTTATCAAGTGCTTAAATATAAAGTTTCATGGTTTTATCTTTTAAAATTTAGAAATCCCATACAAACTTTCAACCCCTATTTCAACCTCTTCATCCCCTTTTTCGCAATAAAAGGTAGCCTATGTTCTTTCTCAGGGTCTAAAGATTGTCTGTGCCAAATTTCATCAAAATCGGTTGAGAGGTTTAAGCGGGAAAGCGTAACAGACAGACAGACAGAGTTACTTTCGCATTTATAATATTAGTTTGGATGTTCCATATCTACTTAAAATAAAGTTGCTTTCTGTGTTTGTATCGTATAAACATTTTGTTTTTCTTAACTACTCAACACAGTTTTCCTTTCCCTTCATAAAAAAAAAAAAAAAAACGATTTATTTCAGACCCACGAATGTCCATAGAATGTTAGTATTACAGCATGAAAAATCTTAAAAGCTAGTGTTAGTAACAACTGATAAAAGAATACTTAAAAAACAACTATTTAATGATATGGGTTCTGACCCAGTGTTGGACGTAACACGAGTCCAACCTATCCGCTATAATGGCCAGGATGCTGTTGGTGCTGGCGCGCAGCCTGCAGAGCGCCGCAGCGTATCGCTTGCGGAGCACGGCGCACAGTGGTCTGGAAATCGAGCTCCATACTCATAGAAACTTAAAGTGAGGAATTAAAAAAATAAAAATTGTAATGGCTCTGGTATACCTCCCTTGACATCATATTAAAGTATGGATGGTATAAGTTACACTAGGCGTGAGAAAAAAAATATTTATGTTTTTTTTGTATGGGACAAAACACTAAAAGTACGTTTTCTCGAAACTTAATAGAACTGTTAGGCTGGTGGTCACACGAGCTATAGTCCCATGGACGGCGATCAAGATGACATACAATTCATGTACCGTTAGGCGCCGCTTCGCACGTAATAAATTTTTGAAATTTTGAATTTTCGACATGTGATTTTTCAAGTCTTTGGCTTGGTTAAATGACGTTGCCAGTCGATTTATTTATATTATTATACGATTAAGCCTGCGAATGACCATTACGATGACAATAATTAAAAAAAATGATTGTACAAGTTTTTTTACGCATTCTAAGAACTAACTCATAACTAATTATTTGATCTAAGAACTTCTCCAACTTTTTCATTTCCTTACTTATATCACATGTCTGCTCTGCTTTACAACATGGCTTCCCATAATAATCCAATAGAAGGCTGCAGTGCTTCAATCTCAGCCTCAATCAAAGCCTATTCTTCCACGGTTGTTTTCGTTTGAAAACTTAAAATAAGTAGGTCTGTAATAAAACATGGTGGAATATATTTAAAAAAGTATGAGACACGGCTTCAAGAGAACATCAAATTGCCTGAGATCGTGAGGGTAAAAATGACTACTTCTGTAGTGTCGCAAAGTAGAGCAGCAACCATGTTCCAGTTCTGACTTTGGTGTAAATGAGGGTGCATCAACATCCTACACACCGGAGACATGCAATGTTGGAACATCAACACCAGTTGTGACGCCAAGAAAACCATTCGTGGAGCTAAGCCCGCTATAGCAAAGAAGGAGAGTGGAAGAGCTGCAAACGCATAGCACTGAAAGCCTTGCTCATGCAACTGGTTTGAAAGCACAAAACAAGAATGTACCTAGCAGATATCATTTTACTGGTAACGGAGAATCCCGAAGACTTGGTTGACACAGCTTTAGGTATTTTGACCTCATTGAAGCTATCATTAGCATTGAGTGCGTTACAACATAGCTTCCCATTATAGAAGGCTGCAGTGTTTCAATCTCAGCCTCAAACAGAGCCAGCCCTTTACGATGTTTAACTTGTTTTCGTTTGTAAACCTAAAATGAATAGGTCTGGGTGGGATTTGGGTTCTCCCATACTTTTTCATCGCCACAAACTAAACGCAGAGACACAAAAGAACACATAAAAATACTGCAATCGTCTTCGTCTGCCATAGTTTGCTTATACAAGCTTTGCCCTGAAGCACCATCAAAGCCCCATTTGCATATATCAACTCTTTGCCATCCAATGAAGATTGCACACGTGACAACTTTCCAAGCCTAGCCACAGTTATGTCCAAAACTGCTTGGAGCTTTACTTTAACCTCTCTTTCCGTGATGTCTATGGTGTCTTTTGGGGGTTAGCAGTTCTTCACTTCAGGGATGGCAGTACAAGAAGGATACAATGGTATTCCTTCTTCTTTTGCACAAGATCTTAATGTTACAATATACTGCCACTTCTCTTTAGAAGTGGCTAGAGAGGCTTTCCTCAATGAGGTCAAAATACCTAAAGCTGTGTCAACCAAGTCTTCGGGATTCTCCGTTACCAGTAAAATGATATCTGCTAGGTACATTCTTGTTTTGTGCTTTCAAACCAGTTGCATGAGCAAGGCTTTCAGTGCTATGCGTTTGCAGCTCTTCCACTCTCCTTCTTTGCTATAGCGGGCTTAGCTCCACGAATGGTTTTCTCGGCGTCACAACTGGTGTTGATGTTCCAACATTGCATGTCTCCGGTGTGTAGGATGTTGATGCACCCTCATTTACACCAAAGTCAGAACTGGAACATGGTTGCTGCTCTACTTTGCGACACTGCAGAAGTAGTTATTTTAACCCTCACGATCTCAGACCATTTAATTTTGATGTTCTCTAAAAGCCGTGTCTCATACTTTTTTAAATAGGTTCCACCATGCTTTATTACAGACTTACTTATTTTAAGTTTTCAAACGAAAACAAGAAACACCGTGGAAGAACAGGCTTTGATTGAGGCTGAGATTGAAGCACTGCAGCCTTCTATTGGATTATTATGAGAAGCCATGTTGTAAAGCAGAGCAGACATGTGATATAAGTAAAGCTACTCCTTCGGAAATGAAAAAGTTGGAGAAGTTCTTAGATCAAATAATTAGTTATGAGTTAGTTCTTAGAATGCGTAAAAAAACTTGTACAATCATTTTTTTTAATTATTGTCATCGTAATGGTCATTCGCAGGCTTAATCGTATAATAATATAAATAAATCGACTGGCTACGTCATTTAACCAAGCCAAAGACTTGAAAAATCACATGTCGAAAATTCAAAATTTCAAAAAAAAATTACGTGCGAAGCGGCGCCTAACGGTACATGAATTGTATGTCATCTTGATCGCCGTCTATGGGACTATAGCTCGTGTGACCACCAGCCTAACAGTTCTATTAAGTTTCGAGAAAACGTACTTTTAGTGTTTTCTCCCATACAAAAAAAACATAATTTTTTTTTTTCTCACGCCTAGTGTAACTTATACCATCCATACTTTAATATGATGTCAAGGGAGGTATACCAGAGCCATTACATTTTTTATTTTTTTAATTCCTCACCTTAAGTTTCTATGAGTATGGAGCTCGATTTCCAGACCACTGTGCGGCGTGAAAGCCGTCTACGTGTGCGTCCGCGAACATGCCCGACGCACTACACCAGCGCGGCAGCCCCAACAACGCCCTGAACGCGTTATTGTACTGAACTCGTAGTGCGCTGAACGAACGTTGCGTATAACGAGCCCACAGGCTGCAAGTGTAAAACGACGTACAGTGCGCTCTAAAGAGAGTTATTTTAACATTCGCCGCACAACGCTTGAACCTGTGAGCTATCATATTGCCTCTGATCGACAGCGCCCTACGCTCTCTATCCATGTCCTCGTCATCACGTAGGTTTTCCGTGACCATATGCCCAAGATATTTAACCCTATACTTGGCAGAGAATTTTACCTTAAGAAAAATTAACTTTTACTAGTTCCCTATGTTAATCGGATCATAAGGATGTCAGGAAAAATAAAACAAAAAATCTCTGAATTTCAGTTTTCAGGATATATTATGTGTCTTCAAGTGCACACTGCCAAGCTCACAAGAAAAAACATACAAAGAAAACTGTGTCTTTACATGCACACTGCCATGTAATCACTAATCTAAAAAAGAAACAATATCATAAAAATAACATTATTCTAAAAATATTAAAAAGTTTTGAAATTCATTAGGATCTGGGTTCGATACGGTTACGATATTGACATAGTAAAACATTTTTTTCTATTACTATTTATCACAGTATTCAGTCCTAATGCTCTGAGATCAAAGTTTTCTTACATGTCTATCTAAGAATGTAACAATAATTGAAAAACTTAAATACTATTTAAGTACTTAGTATGAAAATCTATAAAGCAATTTCGCCCTTCAACTATTAGCCCAGTCCACGAACAGTAATTATAGAGGGAAATTCTTGGAACACAATTTTTGACTATGTAACTTTGTTTAGACTAATTAGGAGGTGAACATAATTATTAAAAGTCGGGGCCCTAGCCCTTGAGCTGGGGGGTAGGGGGGGTGGCTGCAGCTACCTTTTCTGTTTTTTTTTGCTTATATCTCGGAAACCATGCGTCCAAACGGTATAGCATGTATGAACAATATAAATGCTCAATAAAACCAGTATTATTCAGTAAGTATTTCCATAACTTGTACAGATTCCGAGGTAACCGCTCTTGAAAGTCTGTAATTTTGGGAAACAACATTTTGACCTTTTCGCGTTTGGAAAGTTGTATTTGATATCGCAAAAGATCCAGAAACCAGCAGCAGTCATTTCAGACCCTCCCTTCACTACCTAAGATGAACAAAGTCAAGTGAAACCTACATCTTGAGGTGGAATGGGCCTCCAGCTCAAAAAGTCTCCCTCAATGCCCACAAGTATAAGTGATTCTTGAATTCGGTGGCCACCATCATGCTTGATATCTCTTATCTTCCTCCCATAGCAGTAAAAAAATAGCGCAGAAACTCATTTTAGGCTAGATAGGGAAACACGAATGAACAACTTGTGGAGTGAGGACCCATTTTTTGGGTCCGGGGAACTGTCTTCGGAGACATCTTGATGAGGTCTACACATCTGGAATGCATCTTCCGAAGATTTGCAAGATTCTACATCAGACTTAGCTCCACATTTAGGTACCAACGCTAGAATTTTTCAACTTCTAGTCATCTGAAATAAAAGTATTGCAAGCTAAAGCAAAGGAATTTGGTGGAAAGTGTGATACGAATTGTTGTCATGCGTTATGAAAAAAACTCTGTCTGAAGAAAGGTTCGAGTATGTAGTAGCACAGCATTTATAAACACAACATTCACAAGTAGTAATCATGTATGACGTTGGCAGTGTGCATTTAAATATACACAACAAATAAATTGTCATTCACACTGCACCAGGCAGTGTGTATTTAAATGCACACCTTACAAAAATCGTGAATTACTGTATATGCAAAAAAGATATCAAAAAAATAATATAAACAGACTATTGCGTAAAGCTTGCAGAAAGTAAAATTATAGCAATTTCGTCCATTTAACTTAATCTAAGTGAGATAAAATACGATACTTACAGAGCAATGCACAGGGTCTGACGGACGGTTCGCCATTTTGTTCACCACTGACAAAGTGTGAGCCAGACAAATACAGATTTCTTTTTCTCACGTAAACAGACGTATAGGAAATCACTTGGAGTTATAATTAAAACGATTCGATGTAATATTTTGTTTAAAAAAAAATCTGAATTCAATGTGCATTTAAGTGCACAATGTCAAGTATAGGGTTAAAGCGGGTGACCACCTTCATCGATATCCCGTTTAGGGTAACGGGAGGGACCTGCTCCGGTGACTTAGTACCCGACTTAAATATCATGAGCTCACTTTTTAAAACATTATATTTGAGGCCATGTCTAGCCGCGTACCTTTCACATACATTAACCAGTTTCCTAAGACCACCGATCGTTGGGCTCAGCAGCACCATGTCGTCCGCGTAACTGAGATTATTCACACAAATGTTATCTATATGGCAGCCGACGTGCATGCTGCTGAGCTCAACGATCAGCGCATTAATGTATAAATTAAACATAAGTGGGGATGACAATCCACCCTGTCTCACTCCGCATTGTAGCCCATATGGGTCCGACAACACGCCTGCCCATTTAACGTAGTTGATTTGACTGCGGTACCAAAACTTTAGGATAGCAATAGTCTCATGTGGTAAGTTGGAGTATTTGAGTTTATCCCAAAGTTTATCATAACTGACAAGATCAAACGCCTTTGACAGGTCTAAAAAACAGGCGTATATAGGCATAATTTAGCCAAATGTATTTACTACAGTAATATTAATTTAGACATAAAAAACAAATCTCTACTATTAAGCATAACATATTATGTCATGGCATAAAATCGTTGGGATGCTAAGACAGGAAACCTCCACGTGCGCCCGTGGACTGGAGTTCCCTCTCGGATACGTCCTCGGGGAAGACCAGTTTTTCGGGCCGGTGCACCCTGGGATGCGGGCAAAAACTCTTCCTTAGGCACTGTGTGCCTAAGGGGTCTCTTTGCCCGTATGCGAATAGCCTGTCGTGTGGACGCTCCAACGCGTGTCCCTCTGATCAGCAGAGGGCGCAGCGGCGGAGCGGGCTTGCGGACGGTGAGTAGTGGGTAGCTCGCCGTCCGACAAAGGACCAAGCCCGGGTCGGAGGCGCGTCGTGTTTCGCGCCAAATGCCTGCTGGGGTCGCGGCTTTTTCTTAACCCAGGATACCGTGGCCCCGGAACGTAAAGGGCATCCGAAGGAACACGGGTGGATTTTAGTCAGTAAGAGTCTGACAGTCCCTTCCGTCCCACCACGTTTGATGATTTTACCACCTTAAAAAAAAAAAATGGCATAAAATAGTGTGAAGCAAGGTCGAGTCAACAAATAAAACATTATAACAAACTTCTTGATGAATTCTTCTGATTCTCGTGAATTAATGAAAATAATAGTGGGCCCAGTACACAACCTTAAAGAGCACCCGTTTTCTTGCATATTTTAATGAATGATGCATAATATTTTTCGCATAAATTGCATTTTTAATGTCTAGACAAACTTTCTAATTTATATAATTTTATCACAAACGGTAAAACTTCTCCCAGTTTTGTCGGAAATGTATGGTCTACTTTATCAAATGCTTCACCCACTGCACAGCACAGGTATCCCGACTTTGTTTTTATAATTTTCTAATTTAAGCTGCTAAGTTGAACGTTGACTCACTATGCCTTCTTTGAATTTGAAATGAATTTTATGTTCAACTAGCTGTGCCCGCGACTTCGTTCGCGTGGATGTCGGAATTTAACAATGTATTTTTTAGTGCGAAGCGTTTAATTCTCGCCACCTTTTTCATTTATAAACCTTGTATTTCGAATTCAAGACTATTTGACGTGTTTGTAATAAACGCCCTCTGTTGTTCAAAGGCAGTACCATTTAATTGCTATTGGATAAGAGTAGTTTGTATATCGATTTGAATTCGATATTGTTTAATGAATAATAAATGAATGTTGGTATGGAAAAAAAACCGGCCAAGTGCGTGTCGGGCCACGCACAGTGTAGGGTTCCGTAGTTGCCCATCAAAATACTTATGCGAACTAACTAAACTGATTCGCTAAATTTAATTTAAAAAAGAAGTTTTCAAAATCGGTCTAGGCGTCTTTGAGAAATCGGGGAAAATACATAAAAAAGATTACGACGAATTGAGAACCTCATCCGTTTTTTGAAGTTGTTTACAATAAAAACCTACCTATCCCCAAAACATACCCACCTATTATAGCTGTAAAAATAAAGTTGACAAACTTACACTTGCAGTTGAAGAACATGTTCTCCGATACATTTTGTTTAGGAAAATATGTTATCCAAGTACGTTTTATAAGTTGGTCGACTATTACTCGTAAACTTGTAAAGCCTACTTAGTCATGATAATTTTCTTTTAAACTTCGTTATATATACTACTATTGTGAATTTTTTCACACTTTCAAACATAACCGTTTAGCTGGTAGAGGGGGGGGACACTCGAGTCGAGCAAAAATTAGCACTTTAAAGCTTAATATTTCACAAAAGAATCTTTTTATCAAAAAATTGTTAATGGAAACTATAAATATTTTTTAAAGGCCTATTTAATGATACCCCACACTAAGTGGTACGCGAGAAAAAAAAAATCATCCCCCACTTTATGTGTACAGGAGGTACCTTAAAAAAAATATTTTACGAAATTTTATTTTACCACTTTTTCGGCGCAACAAATCCGAATATTTACACCAAATTACAGCTTTCTAGTACTGGGCGTCTCTGAGCTAAGCTGCGGACAGACGGACGGACGTACATGGCGAAACTATAAGGGTTCCTTGTTGACTACGGAACCCTAAAAATTGATGGAACCTACTCTAAATTCTATATCAGCGCGCGTGAACGTAAAGCGACAAAAAGACCCGCTTCACTCCACTCCACCCGCTCCACTCCACTCCACCCTCTCCTCTCCACTCCACCCGCTCCACTCCACTCCACCAGCTCCACTCCACTCCACCCGCTCCACTCCACTCCACCCGCTCCACTACACTCCACTCCACTCCAGTCCAGACCAGTCCACTCTACTCCACCCTCTCCACTCTACTCCACCCTCTCCACTCCACTCCACCCGCTCCACTCCACTCCACCCGCTCCACTCCTCTCCACCCGCTCCACTCCTCTCCACCCGCTCCACTCCACTCCACCCGCTCCACTCCAGTCCACCCGCTGCACCCCACTCCACCCGCTCCACTCCACTCCACCCGCTCCACTCCACTCCACTCGCTCTACTCCAGTCCACTCGCTCTACTCCACTCCACCCGGTCCACTCCACTCCACCCGCTGCACTCCACTCCAGTCCAGTCCAGTCCACTCCAGTCCACTCCACTCTATTCCATTCCTCCATTCCTCCACTCCTTTCCACTCCTCCACTCCACTCCACTCCATTCCATTCCATTCCAGTCCAGTCCAGTCCATTCCATTCCATTCCATTCCATTCCATTCCAGTCCAGTCCAGTCCAGTGCATTCCATTCCATTCTGTTCGATTCCTTTAAATCGCTTTAATTAATTTCGGATGTGAATTGATTACGATAAAACAAAATACCGTACATATATATTATGTTACTTCAATAACACCTCTATTCCAGGTTTTCTTTAAACGCCATCTGCCGTGCGTTGAAATAATTATGTTGTGTAATTTATTAATAGAATAAGTAGTTTTTCCATTCGAAGCTAGATCGCGCTACTGACCTGCACGTCTCGGTGTGAACTGACCGTAATTTTACTTCTGGAACACTTTAAATTCAAATATCTTTTGATAGACTGAACCGATTCCAATGAAACAAAAACTAAATGTTACTTCAAGTTACGGTCAGTCGTTGTGTATTAAAGTTATCTACAAAGCTTTCGTACATTTTACGTGATGCCCGAACAAATAAACATACAAACAGACAAACAGACAAAAATTCTAAAAATGCTAGAAATGGGTTCTATTGGTTGTCCTTTAACACCCTGGCTATATTTTTTGAGTTTTTTTTATATGTACAAAAATTACTTTTCTACAGTTTTATTATATGTATAGATAGTTTGTACTATCAACTAAGTGCAAACCATTGAACAGAAATTCATTTGGATGATACTCCAGTATAGTACAAAGGTAGGCATTTAACTTCTAAGACCAGATCATTTGGGCTTGTAAAGATTCAAAATTTATCAACCATTTTATCAGATGACATAGATGCAACAATTATATTATGCAATGCACTTATTTGGCTAATCTCAATTTTCATTCCAAGGCAAATGTGGAACAGGGGGGGTATTACAACGTTTTAAAACCAGGTTTGTTCCAGTGAGTGAACGAGATGGCGCTAGACGACTTGTACAGCTCTGTCACTTTCACTCGCCGGAATAAGCCTGGTTTTAAGACGTTGTAATACCTGGGCACAAAATAGAACGGATTTTGAAAATTATTTCACCTGAAGAATGTTACGTAATTCTTGGGTGAAATAGACTGTTACTTTCAAATTGCACCATAGGTAGCTGGTTAAATATAAATGAATGAAAATAGACACGGAATTTGTCGCTCGCCATTAGCAGCCCATCCACTAACGTTCATATAACGCCAGTAGATTTACAAGATCAAGAAAGAATGATGGTATTAAAACCCCGCCACCCCTCCCGTTTCGAAGGACGGTATACCTAAACTTGTGTTTGGTCACTGAAGGATTGTTTTTCAAGGCGTGTTGTGCTAAAATCAGGGGAAAGAACGTAGGATTGTGGTTTAATTAGTGGCTTCAACGATTTTATTTTATCCCCTCGCTTTTCTGTTGATACAGTTTGCACAACGGGACAAATCAAAAGGAATGAACGTTAGTGGATGGGCCGCTATTCTGGTTACATAATTCGGCAATTCTAACGAGTATTAATACACTCATCTGTTAGGTTATATACAGGTTTGACACCTGATTTTTTACTAAACTCTTTGAGTTCAAACTTAAAAATAACTAAGCTTAAGTTGAAGTTTAAATTATTTACCTACTTTTGTTTGATTTGAATGTTAAATTTATAAATTTAACCCTACAATGCATTCTGTACCATATCTGGGACAGTCAAAATAATTAAATCTACTGTTTATTTAGAGACACCTAGCGTCATTAATCGACTGACGGAATAATCTTTACACACATAGCAACGGTTTAGTAATGGCAAGTGTCACCAGATATTGTTAGGTATCGATTGATATTGTGATTCGCACACAATTTGTAAGATCGGCGCAAACTCGTGGTTTACGTAAATAGAAAATTCTTTAAAAAATAGTTTTTTTTAATATTTGGAAGCGTAAAAAATAGATTTACATTGGAAATACTGCATATTAAATGGAGGTAAGTATTTTTTTTTTATTATTACTGTTTATGTTCTAGTAATATCAATTTATTTAAATGTTCCAGATATGGTACACCATGCATTAGTTCACCTCTAACATTCTGTTTCGGTTGGATTTTATTACAGATTATGGCGAAGAAGGTATTGTCTGACGAGTTGATGGAGCAGTATTTAGATATACCGTCTGGGAATGAAGACAGTCAAGACTTTTCAAATGCAGAAAGTGATGATGACATGGCGAGAATCATCAAAGAAAATTTGCACTAAACGAATGAAGATAGTGGCTCTGAAAATGACATTGAGTCTACCAGGTTTGCAGCATTTTCTTGTACTAATTGTGGTATTACCCTCGCCGAATGAAGAATGAATGAATGAAGAATCAACAAATCTTCAAGCCAGCATTTTAGGATCAAGTACTTCATCACGCCACAATAGAAGTTCTTCCACTATGCCAGTTAGAAGAATTCGAATTTCTAATAATGTTAATAAAAGAAAGAAAGTAAATTTTGAAAGAAGAAGAAGAAGAAAACAAATGTTTAGAGTCTGATCATCCCCAATTATCATCATCAAAAGATCATCTCAAATATAAATTTAGAGCCACCAATCACGAATTTGAATGCTCCATTGCAATATTTTTTATGACAAACTAGAAGTTGAAGAAATGCATGAATTCTGCATCCAAAATGACCCATCTAAGACCGTCTTTATATCACCACATACGAATTAAAAAAGTTTTTAGGTTCCCGGAGTAATGCTCATGAGCATTACTCCAGGATCCCTGCGCGATCGACTCAGAAATGAGGAGATTCGTAGACAAACCTAAGTTACCAACAAAACCAACGAATAAGCAAGTTGCAATGGCAGTGGGCAAGCCATATAGCACGAAGAACTGATGGCCGATGGAGGCGTAAGGTTCTCTAATGGAGACCACGCACCGGCCGGCGCAGCGTAGCGTAGGACGTCCACCAACAAGGTGGACAGACGATCTTATGAAGGCCACAGGATCACGCTGGATGCAAGCCGCTTCCAACTGGTCCTACTAGTATAAAGGGGAGGCCTATGTTCAGCAGTGGACGTCTTACAGCTGATATATACATTATGATGATGATGATGATTACTCCGGAACGAGAAGAGACAACCCTGTAAGTATTCACAGTGTAAAGGAAGAACATATTAGATATTTTGCGAAAAGTGCCGTGTTAATTTTTGTTTGAACAAAGATAATAATAGTCTAAATTAATTTCGTTTATAAATAGAGCTACTCTTAATATAAAATTAAATATATAATTATGTTCATTGTTCCTATTTAAGAGCCAAATATTAGTGTTAATGCATACTGTACCACATATGGAACAGAATTGAAAAAATAAATATCTACAAAATTAATGAATTCTAATTTTTATTATTATTTTTTATTATGTCTAGACACCATATAGGACCACATATATTTTTTTGACACGATTTAAAAAAATCATGCATTGTAGGGTTAACATTCAAATCAAACAAAAGGACTTAATTATCATGTTTAAGTGGAACCTCTCAGGGTTCAGAGAACGCATGATATTTTCGTGCAAAGATTCGCAATTGTGTGCGGAACCCATACTTGTTATTCCCCGAGCTAAGCAAGTAACACTGGTTTTTCCTGTAGCTCGTATATATAAAGTTTTTCTTAGTCACCAGCCTCAATTTGTGAGTGATCGCAGAGACGGCGTGGTCGTGTTTCGATCTACAGCGTTTGGCGAGAAAATCAAAATGTCTGACAGTGCTGTGCATTACAGTAAAATCCCAGTGCCAAACACGACAGCCTTTCGACCTCCACTTGTGTCTAGTTTAGTGGAATATTTCGTCTTCGCGCTGACTTTCGCCGCTTTCGTTTATGGCGTGGTGTCGTGGTGCCTTCTCAAGAAGTTCCGACACTTTAGAAACTTTGTGTACATCAGTGCAGTGATGTCCAGTTTACTTCGCCTAACAACAGTGTCTCTCATTATACCTGGTGTTATGCAAATTATCGTGATTGACGATAAGGAAATTATGGACATTTGCCGCTATATTTGTACCTACTTCAGTGCAGTGCAGAATTATTGGATGTTGGTGATATGTTACATATTCTACGTTGATATTGTGAAAGTTTTTCGAGGACATGTAAATAGGAAGTATTTAAAGTGTTGTCTGTTCGCTTGGGGCATACCTTTTGTGATATTTCTGTTGTATTACGTTTTCTTATATTTTAACGAGATAGCTCATTTGTATTTAGCTGGTTCAACATTGGATCATGTAGCCAATGGTGTGGAAGTTTTTATAATAGTTTCACCTTTGATGATTAATTGTTTTTTATATGGTTCGGTTATGTATTCTCTGTGTAATTGTTGTCAACCGAAAGCACCTACAGCAACTAATAATTGGCGTCGATTCTACATCGCCACGTTGTTGTTTCTCATGAGCGATGTGCTTGTGTTATCTTCATTATTATGGGACTCAATGTCTTTAACATTTACGTTAAGAGCAGTTATGTCTAAGTTGCAACAGATAGCTATTGATTTATTTCTTCCTTTAGTGAGGAGTAATAGAGAGTTGTGGCATCAATATTATGAACAAAGAATGGCTAAAAATATTCCGTGATTAAGATGCATCCAAATAAGTGGCATCATTGAAATCTTTTCGTCCATGTCTAAATTGAGGAGTTTCGGACAAAATTCAAATATAAAAGAAGAAAGTTCTTTTTGATGTGTGTTTGTTTTTTGTAAGAATAGAGGCATGGAAGAGTAATAAAGTTGACTTCGTTGAGTCATCGAAGTAAAAACCCAGGATTTGTATACCTAAAGTTGGTAGGTGAAAATGTAAACATTTTTTTGTGTTGTGTACAAATTCACAAAATCCTACTCAATACTCGTATTATAATCGCGAATCTCGCGATAAATTATAATCACGTTCATTTGAATTTATGTATACAACGTGTAACGGTAAATGCGCAAAAGCTCTCGTGGGGTAACTCAGCCCATGTTACTGAACAATGTTTGTTCTAAGACTTTTGGAAAAAAAAATGGTTTTTCATACTGATGGGCTCGATCAATTTCTCATTTTGTATGAAAAACCATTTTATTTTTTTCCAAAAGTCTTAGTACAAAAATTGTTCAGAAACATGGGCTGAGTTATCCCACGAGATGACGAGAGGTTTTGCGCATTTAACGTTACACGTTGATACCATTTTTTGAAATGTTAGCCCCCGAGGCCCAACTACTTTGTCACATTACTTTTTCCGACTTATTACACAAAAATTGTCATAACTTGTTTAATACAGATGATAGAAATATAATTTATAGCACTCAGGAATATATTTTTCATTATTTCCAGCGATTTTCCTCTACATAAAAACTAAGTTTACTTCTTTATTATTATTATGTACAGATTTAAACACTATACAGGATGAATATTCTAACTGGGCGTGGATTGCAAAACCCGAAACTATGAGGAACAGCGAATTGTATCTCGAGGTCGATTTTAATGAAAGCTAAAACAGCATCATTATTTTTTTAAAACACTTATTTTTTAAAACACTTGCTTTATTACTAAACTATCCGTCTGACTCGCTAAAGAGGATCAAATTACCGTAAGCAATAAAAACGGCAACGGATTTAGCCATCCATGACCCGAAAATTCACCCTGTAAGTACCTACCTATGTAATAAAGTAAATAACGAAGCCGTGAAAATAAAATACGATTATGTTTAAACTACAAAAGTGTTTAATTAAACCTCACCATGCTTAGGTTGTTGTGTTGGTGTAAATTATGTTATTAAAGTGTTACAAGATTTTTTTGGCACTTCATTGACACAGCAGAACTTATTGTGTTTTAGTTGTCTAAACGTAGGTACTTATGGTAATTATTTATTTTATGTATTTATCTGTGTTTTTAACCCCTTACCGCATACGAAACCATAAATGGACGACTTATTTCATATTTTTTTTATAAGCTGCTGATATACCCTATCTTAAAAAAGTAACTGACATCAGAACCCGAATTTCATCGTAAAACCGAACGTAAATAATTTGTTCATAGTAAATGTCATCTGTCAAATATTTTTAAGATTATATTGAGCGCGTGCGACGGCCCAGGCACAACAAATAAAGTCCTATTTTGTAATAAAAAAAAAATACCAAAATGGTGAGTAGACGCTTTGAAAAAAATATAACTACATTCTCGAAACTTTCTTAAATACGGTAAATGTTTGATTTTTGCTTTGTATTGCATATTTTGTCGTTTTTTTTCACTTTTTCAAAACTGCCATATTTGGCTTGATATGCATTTAAGGCTTCTTTCTCTCATATTCCAGAAATGGATCCACCACGCTTCTATGGCACTGCAAAGCATGTAAATGTCATTCCAGGTGGTGGCAACGTGAGTGATGAAGATCTTGATTCAGATTGTGATGATAATTGTTATCTTGGCTCAATTCGCTTACCTCCAAAAAGACAGATTATCATACCTGAGTCAGAATCCGATTTTTCTGAAGAAGATGACGTGCCTTTGATAAATTTATAATCGGCAACAACGTCCAAATCCAAAGAATTTTCTTTCCGCCTATCTTGGAAGTGAACCCAGGACAACAAAGCGGCGTTATGTTCGAGGATAAAAAATATGTTTACACACCTTCTCCCCTAGCTGTGGATGTTTATAACCAGCATATTATGGGAGGAGTAGATTTACTTGATTCCATTCTGGGTTATTACAGAATCGATTTGCGGTCTCGTCAATGGTATAAGAGATTTTTTTTTCACATGGTAGACATGCCCCTTGTCAATGCTCGGTTGTTATGGCGTCGAATCAATGCAAACTCTTACATGCCTTTATATGATTTCAAACTGGCCGTTTCTGAGCAAAATAAGCAAAAGGTAGGAAAATCTGTTATGATCAAGAAACGTGGTCGTCCATCCAGCATTCTTGGAACTTCAACATCCAACCGAGGCAGCACTCCCTCTCGTTTACCTGAATCTCCAGTACCCACAAAAAAGCCAAGAAAGACGCCAGAAAGCATCAAGATATCCCTCTGGAGTCGGTACGTACTGATGGGATTAGTCATTTTCCGATTTGGAAGAAGAACGCCCGACAACTATGCCAAAGTTGCTCTAAACTTCGGTCTTTCACAAATGTGAAAAATGTAATGTCTTTTTGTGTTATTATGACAAACGCAATTGCTATAAAGAATTTCACGAGACATAAAATAGTTTTCTCCTAAATGCATACGAAGCCATATTTGATTGAAGATTATTTGAGTGGAATGCATACGAAGCCATATATGGCGTCATTCAATAACTTTTAATATATAAGTTATTATTTTTTTCTCTTAATTTGATCTCACTATTTAAGCAAAAATACACAGGTTATCGCTAAAAAAAAATTTTTATTTCATCGCTTTCATAATTCATGCGGTAAGGGGTTAAGTTTTGTGCGAGAATGGCCATAGGTTTACAGCTTGGCAAATTAGAGTAGAAAACCGGAAGTCGCCACTGTGCTCTCACTTTGAATGATTTTTTTATATTTTTTTTCACTTATTACGTTAGTTTTATGGCATAATAATAAATCTAACAAACCTGCGTTCTTTGTTTTACATCAAATATCAAAGATTTAAACGTTGTCAGCAAACAAAAAGTGCGTGACAGCCACGCAGTGTAGTAGTAAGGTGCGTGATAGCCACACACTGTAGTAGTAACGTGCGTGACAGCTAAGCAATGTAGTAGTAAAGTGCATGACAGTCACTGTAGTTGTAACGTGTATGTGACAGCTACGCTGTGTAGTTGTGAGGTGCGTGACAGCTACGCCGTGTAGTAGTGAGGTGCGTGACAGCTACGCTTAGCTGCGTAGTAGAATTTCCGAAGATGCATCCGAATATTTAAGGAAGAATGCTGAAAGTGCTGATGGCGTAAAAAACGAAAGTTGTTCAGCTTTCCCCTAAACATGACCACACCTTCCTGCTACATACTATTTTGAATAATTCCACTATAAAAGCTTTCACTAATGGTGTGCGGATATACACGGATTACGTTATCATAAGTTTTATTAACCATTACGACTGATAAGATTGTTAATCAGAATAGATATGCAGTACGCTAAGTGCACAAAACCGATTTGATCACATTAGTCCGTTTCGATCCTTGCTAACATAATGATCGGGCTGAAACATTTACTGTTACCGACTGTGATTGATTTTAGTTTTAAAGAAATAGGAAATTATTGCAATGTTTGACTCTCAATGCCAAGTTTAATCTCTGCCATGGCTTTTTATGATCACATAGTTCCAGTCTGCTCTACTGTGAACGATTGCTACCTGGATCCATCAGTTGCTTCCAATTTTGTGATTGCACACTATACTCTCTTCACCTTGTGTATCGCTACGTTCATATACGGAATGACATCGTGGTATCTCATCAGGAAGTTCAGAAATTTCAACAATTACGTGTATCTCAGTGCAAACTTTGTGAATATGTTGCGTTTAACTGTTGTATCAATAACTTTAATACATTGTCAAGCTGCGACCATTGATTTTAGAGACTGTATTACTATGACCTGGTTTATTATCTTCGTTTATTTAACTACTGTGTATAACTTTTGGTTGTTAGTGATGTGTTATATGTTTTACGTTAATATCGTTAAAGTTTTTCACAAAAACATCGCAAGAAGGTATCTTAAAAGTTCCATCTTTGTGTGGGTTGTGCCTTCGGTAATTTGGCTCATATGTTCATTGTGTATGGTTATTATAAATGTAGTAAGTGAAGGTAATAAGGAAGGAATAACATTTTTGTTTATCAGCATATGCTCTATAATAGTTTGCAATGTGTTCCCTTCGCTTACCAACTTGGTGATTTTTATAAAACTTGTGAATTCTTTGTTTTTTTGTAAAGACACAAGCACAAACGCCAGTACTGTTTCTAAAACAGACAGAAAGAGAGAAAGGTTCCGCCGTTTATATATATCTACGGCCATGTTTGTTTTAAGTAACGTTGTTGTGTTAACATTTGTTATATTTGATATATTTAGACTTTCAATAGAGGTGCGATCTGTTATGTTGAGCCTGCAAATAGCAGCCATGGCTTTATTTGTGCCTTTATTGAAAAGTAATCGATCGTTCTGGCACGAGTATTATTTGAACAGATTTAAAGGATTATGTTGTGATTATTGTTGTATTGGGTGTCGAAAACCTCCGGTTGATGGATAATAGAAAGTTCAATGATAGTAACGCTGTATAAATAGTGCTGCATACAGCAAAAAGCGCTTGATAGAGCAAGAAGTGTTAGTTCCTATTTGTTCGTGTATACTACAAGAATGCTTTTACAGTTAAATATTAATAAATGTTTTAAAATTATTATTGTATTTATTTTACCTGCCTTATTAGGCTGCCCTTATAGGACAGGTCGCTCCAGTTACTCGAGCAGCAAGAGCCGCGCTGTATCATTCCCTTTAATGCCTTTACCGATACAGCGCGATCCGTTCCGGCGATTCGATCTGGCGATACGATCTACCCATGCGATCCTTGTAACTTATCTATGTTCATTTATACTGTGCTTTCTCACTGCTAGCGCTAGATCGCATCGTGATCTGCCTTTACAGAGATCGCATTGCCGGATCGGATAGCATCGCCAGATCGGATCGCATCGCCAGATCGGATCGCCGGAACGTCTTTTAATATTTAAAAGAAGCCAGCTTTACATGAAACATTAAGACTTGGCTTGTTTTGTATTAAAAAAACCGAAGGTATGTTTTTATAATTTACCAATTATTTTTTCTGTTTGAAAGATTGGCCACTTATCACGACTGGTGTAAGTAATTTAATGATCGACTCTAGTATACTCTTGCATAGAACCTGTTTGCTTAAGACTTGTATGTCTAGATACAAGGAAATAATATTGAAATAAAACTTGTTAAAAGTACTTATTGATATGTAGGTACCTATATATACTCGTACTTACAGGGCATCGCCGTCGTCGCTCGGCTATGCCACATGGAGGGAAAGTACCTTGAATATTGTAGTTGGACACAGAATATATAATAGTACCTTGATATTATTATAATAAACAGATATGTTATACACTTACAAAACAACAGAAAAAACTGTTCCGCGCCAAGCGGCAGCACACATACTTACACCCTTTTTTTTTTCACACATTACATTTTACTACAAGTAAAAAGGATAGCTTGACTTGCTTGCTAAACAGATACTCCAATTTTATTTTATATGTGTAGATAATTTTAGTTTTTTTTTTGTAAATTAAAAAATACGCAATAATTATAATAATATTAATTCTAGTGGTAACTAACCTACAAGTGAAAATATTTTCAAAATCGCTTCAGTTGTTCCAGAGATTTACCTACTCCTACAAAGAAACTAAAAACTTTTTATTATAAGTATGGAAAAGAACAGCTCTAAAGCTCTGAACGTCTAGACAGATGACATTTCTAACAAGGACTTTGCAGTCTCACAATGTAAGCTATGCCGATGACACAATTGCTCTTCGAGAATTTGGTGAATATATAATAATTACGTTTTCAAATTGGTAAGTATTCTGTTGTACCAATTTTGATAAATAGATAGACAATATTTTATCTTTGAAATTTTATTGGCATTGCAATTTTTATTTACAAAACTATAGGTTATGCTATATTATACAATACTTATATTATTTATTACAAACAATAAATGAAAACTAGTAATATGTATAAAAAATTATTCAAAGGGCGTATAAGAATACGTCCACATTACTGTCAACGGTACCCTGAACGCTGGCAGCATTGCGATGTTGCCATATTTATGGCAATGCTGATTCGTTGGCCTAGGAATAGGCCAGCCCTCTGGTCTGATATATTTTATTGAACACCAAAATTGTTAAATACACAACACTTTTATACAAAGTCAGCACCTTCAATAAAATAAAATAAATATATCTAAGCGTCGAAAAACTCTTTCTCAATGATGTGATCGGGTAATGTGTACACATTGTATGGTGGCCAAGGTAAAAGTCAGCCCCAGGGTCACTTGGGATCATAAACTGGTCGTTTTGGCTGTGAGCACTCTGACTCCAAACGGCTCGTAAATATTATATTTTTACGCGAGTGTTTATTTACGTTGCCTGAGTTTTCAGCACGCGTAGCATGGCGATTCTATCTCTATTCTACCAAGAAAAGACAAAGTTATTTCATCGTTATTCCTATACAAATCGACTGTTTTTTTGCACAAGTATGACACGATTCGTACACCATTAAATAATAGATACATATCTCTTCTATATTTTAAACGTTGCTATGCTTACCTTAAATCGCTAAAAATCTTTTACGTTCTGTCATTTTGTCTATTCTCGCGTCGACAAAACCTGTTTTACGGCGCCATGCTGCGCGTGCAGGGGCCGTATTGGTATCGCCATCACAGCAAGTTTGCACATATTCAATTTATATTCAACAGTTCTACTGGTACATATTATTAGTTTGAACATCACTTCACTCCGTCCAGGCTCTCAGAGCTATTTAACAAGGTCGCATAAAAGATCAGTCAACAATACGATAAAAAGAAGATTCATTTGTTTAATTAAAACTACATTATACAAAACAGGATAGAACCGGTATTAATGTAATTGAATTTCCGCATAGGAATGTGATAAACATTGCATGTAGTTATAACACTATGTTCAAAACAGTGTACATGAGGTACCTTATCTTCATAAATTAGGAGAAAACTAGGTAACCCTAGTTGACAAAACGTCTCTTCATTCTAGCATTCGAGCTTGCTAAGTACTTATTAGGTGACGAAATTAGTAAGAATACTGCCTAAAGAAATTAATAGATATACTGGCAATAGAAAACAATTTTGATTTCATAAATTATTTATTAGACTACCAATCACAGAATTATATGCTATTACTTTCTCAACAGTCAGCTAACGGTGATACTTAGAAAGAAGCAACTGTCGATCCTCCAAATGTGACCGACTACAAGAAATATAAATATCATGACATGACGCTTTTCTTTCGATTCAAATAATACTCGTGCCATAATGTACGGTTACTTTTTACTAAAGGAACAAATAACGATAGAATGATCGTCTGAACGCTAAATGTAACCGCCCGTAATGGCAGAATATCATAAAAAACGCCATAAAATAGTATGACCAAAATATTGGCATTCGACAACATAAACATAACTGTCGCTGTACCCAAACGACGCCATTTTTCCTTCTTTCTTTCTCGTTCAGAAATTTCACATGCATCCTCATTGTTACAAAAGAACAGGGAACCAATAAGTTTTATAAAAAATACTAGGTTTATTATCAAAGGCACAGCATCACACATCACTACCGTACCAATGACGACGATTAAAACAATAAAGTAAACTTATTTATTTATTTATTTATTTATTTTGACACACCAACGACTTATTCACTAGTTTGAATACAATGGATATGGTATACAAGAGCTCTGCAGTGAATTTGTCACTTACAGGTGTGCACAGCACTTACATAAATAATAATAAAAAAAAAAATGATGTCACTAATTACTTACAATAAAACATTAGTTTACAATAAAAATAAGAATGAAAGTAAATTAAATTAAGTGTAAATTAAATTGAATCAAATTGTAAATTAAAGATACATATAGCAACAACAAATTAAATACTGCATAATGTCACAAAAATAGAAAAAAAAAAACAACGACAAGTACACTAATTAACATTAAATAACACCAACCGATCAAAGAAAGAAAAAATAAAGACTTAACAAAGACTGAGGACAAGTCGTCTGAATTCACACAGACTGTTAGAGAATACGTCCAAGTCGTTAGTACGTGTGTTCAGTTTGTTGTAAGAACGCAAAAATCGGCACAGGGGAGCGGAACGACCAATATTAGTTCTGCTATTGGGCATTTGAAATGTGTCCGTTTTAAAATTGGATCTGAATGAGGTACGGCGGGGCACGTTGACACTGATCTCTGAAACCAACTCAGGTACGTTCGCCAAATTATGTAGTGTCTTGTACAGAAAAATTAAATCAGAGCAACTTCTTCGTTGCTCCAAGGAGCTCATCTTGAAATGACAAAGCCTTTGAGGATAGTCAGCTTCTCGATCACAAGACTGTGATCTGTAGCGTAGGTATCTCGTGTACTTTTTTTGGATGCGCTCAATTCTGTCGATGTGGACACGGTACGTTGGATTCCATACGGGAGATGCATATTCCAGTATACTCCTCACCAGAGAGTTGTAGAGAACCTTAAGGGTGCCAGTTGATCGGAAGTCCTTACAAGTTCTTTTTACAAATCCCGACATTTTATTTGCTTTGGCGACGATAGTGTCAAAGTGGTTTACAAAGCATAGTTTGCTGTCGAGTTGGACTCCTAGATCGCGAATGGTATCAACTTTCTGTAGAATTATGTTATTCAAATGATAAGCTGAGGGCTGAATCAACTTTTTCCGTGTGAAAGTTATATGATAACACTTTGAGGCATTGAGAGTCATCATGTTATTATGACACCACTCATGAATTGCGTCCAGGTCCTTCTGAAGCAAAGCAACATCGGTACTTGATTTGATTTCCCTGTATAGTTTTAGATCATCCGCAAACATAGAGCATTTTGAGTAGTTTATTGAGTGTATGATGTCGTTCACAAATACAAGGAAAAGAATAGGACCAAGATGCGATCCCTGAGGCACCCCAGAGGTTGAGTGATAAAGTGGCGATTGATAACCCTTTATAATTACCCTCTGTTGTCGTTCTGAAAGATATGATCTAAACCAACGTAGTAATTGACCATGCATACCGTAGTTTTCAAGTTTTTGAATAAGGAGCTCGTGATTCACTTTGTCGAACGCACTACTGAAGTCAGTGTAAATTGAGTCCACTTGTATTCCGGAGTCTACAGATCTACTGATTTCATTGATGTAGTGAACCAAGTTGGTGGTAGTAGACTTATTGGCTGAGAAACCGTGCTGTTGCGTAGCCAGTTGAGTTTTGACGATCGAAGTCAATACGGGACAAACTAATGTTTCGAACAGTTTCGAGAAGATTGAAAGAAGCGATATGGGCCGATAGTTTTTAACATCATTAGGTTCCCCCTTCTTTAATATTGGTACTACATGTGCGATTTTCCACTGCGTGGGAAACTTAGAAAGCATTAGGGACTTGTTGAAAATAAGTTTGAGCGGTAACGATAGATACTTGGCACACTGCCGTATGAAATGCGGTGGTAGGCCGTCAGGTCCTGGACCTTTGCAAGTATTAAGTTTTTTTAATTGTTTAAATACCTCTCGCTCTGTGAAGCAATGGCTTCCTAGCGCAAGCTGAGGGTACTCTTGCGTCTTTGTTTGTACCGCGGGTATACTGGCTGGAGAAGCAAAAGTGGCAGAAAAGTGGGAAGCGAAAAATTTACTCACTTCTTCTCCAGAGGTTGCCACGTTCTTGTTGTAATGCATCTCAGATGGAATGTCATGAGATTTGGCTTTTTTCGCCTTAACAAATGACCAGAATGCCTTCGGATTTGCTCTGATGTTATTTTCAGTGTTATTGACGTAAGTGCTGTAGCACTTCTTCATCATGTTTTTAGAACGTTCCTCCAATAAACGGTATTCATATTTGTCCCGGGGATTTTTGTACTTCTTAAAACGTAGTCTTAATTTTTCCTTTTCGTTAAGAAGTCTGATCAAACATTTTGAGAACCATACTGGAAATTTGCTATTGGGCGTAGTATATCTAGGAACACATTCATCCACTATTCCATTCAAATGTGCGTACAACGTATCTACCATTTCGTCCACATCCGCCAGATCCGAAAACAAACTCGCCCAATTGATGCTCCTCAACCTCTCATTTACGAGTGTGTAATTAGCTTTTCGGAAGTTATATTTAGGAGAATTCTTAGTTTTTAATAGTGTTGGTGAAATATTTTCTATGGTGATGTCGAGAGGAGGGTGATGAACATCAACTGGCAACATTGGATTCTTGCATTCACTGACAGATCCACCTTGAAAGTTACATAAAATAAGGTCTAAGGTTCTGTTGTAACAGTTCTTAATAGTGTTAATTTGCTTAATACTATTTGACGACATAAAATCTATCAGTGGGTAACCTAACCTATTCGCGAAATTCTTAGCAGCTGTACACGGTGAGCTGGAGAGAGTGTTGTCCGTGCACCAGTCGATGAACCCGAGATTGAAATCCCCAGCAATTATCACATCATCTCCCGTTGATTCACATACTGCATCCACGTTGTCCAGAAACAAGTTAAGTGAGGCGTGTTGCACAGGTGGTGGCAAATAGGCCGCACAGATGTATAGGTTGCCTTTCCTGCAATTGGTTTTGAGCTTGACCCACAGATCCTCGGCGTCTGATTCCCATTTCGTCATGCGTGAGGAGTCTATGGTTCTGGAAACAGCGATCAGTACACCTCCGCCTTTTTTGCACTTTGTCATATTCTACAGCTACATTTATTATGAGTATAATCAATATAGCAGTGATCAATACTGCCATAGGTACGCCCCATGCCAAAAGAAAACTTTTAAGAAACCTCCTTTTTATATTGCCCTCGAATACTTTTACAACATCAACGTAAAACATATAACTCATCACTAGCAACCAATAGTTGAATACAGTTGAAAAAAATATAAAAGTTAGAAATTGTTTAATCGTATTAACAGTTTCAAGGGAATATTCTTTTATTATAAACACTAAAGTTAAACGAATAATATTCACTAGGATTGCGTTGAGATAGACGTAGTTGTTGAAAATGCGAAATCTTCTGATGAGGCACCACGATGTCACTCCGTATGTGAACGTCGCCAGAGTCATCGCACACTGAATATAGTGTCCAACCGTAAAGAAAACAACGATTGCCGTGTTTTGATTATCACTCTCACTGACTAATGAGTTAGATTCACTAGCATCCTTGTCAGTAACAAATATACTGCTAACACTCAGCTGTGTGGTCATTTTCTTGCACACAAAAATAAAGTCACCAGTTTGAGTCTGGACAGTCGATATACTTAACAAAATTTTCACATCGAACATTACGATGAGCGAGGCAGGAGTAAACTAATGTGATTAAACCAGATTTTGGTTGTTATCAAAAATCGATTTTGCTTTCCTTAGCTTATCTTGTACAGTTAGCAATTCGACTAGTAGCCAGTAATAGCCTTTGATAACAAAGGGAAGCGTCTAGTTAATAATATTAGGACAGCGATCACCAAGCTGAAAGTAAAATGTTGTCTAAGAAAACCACTTTGAGGTTGAAACAATATTTATTTTCAACAAACAGGTGCAGAAATCATATAATAATAATAATAATAGTTTATTTTCAGGTATTAACCCATAGCAATAACATTACTTATATTAATGCACACGATAGAATAATAAAAATCAACATAAAAATATTCATAAAAATTGAATCATTAAACATTATTAAAATTAAATTAAATTAAAATTTTGATCAAAATTAAAGAAGCGAAATTATAATTAAATTAAAATATAAAAACACAATTGAAATCAAAAATTAAAACTATAAAATAAACAATATCAAACATTTATAAAACATCAATCAGAAATTAGAAATTAGAATCACAGTTATCACGAGATCAACACATTCTAAATCAATACATAAAAAGCAAATCTCACAA
The DNA here is from genome assembly GCA_954870645.1 of Agrotis clavis. Taxonomy (NCBI): domain Eukaryota; kingdom Metazoa; phylum Arthropoda; class Insecta; order Lepidoptera; family Noctuidae; genus Agrotis; species Agrotis clavis. The sequence goes on from OX940943.1 coordinate 4,275,907, forward strand.
CATAAAATTCACTAATTCCGGTCTTAATAGGTACACGCAATTAAATACTTCAGTCACTAACAGATTTTCACATGCACACAGTCGAGTTTGGAAAGACGCCCTGAGTCTCCTCATCAGCCCGTAAAAATCAGCAACTCTGCTGTCAACAAACATGCCAGTCGCACTACACCGCCAGGGTAACTTTAGAATAGCTCTAAAGGCGTTATTATATTGTACACGAAGAGTGTTGTGTGTGTTGATATAAAAACTTCGTATTTTATTTCAATTGTTTGTAACTTAGTTGGTAATGATAAAGGAAATCACAAGTAACTTACAATCCTACTATTACATATTGTTTGTATCAGAATGGGGTACATTAATAATCATCATATTTTATAGTGTTTCATTATCATTTTTTAACCTTGTTACAATTGATTTGGGGTCGATGCAGCATACCTTCTTCTTCATCACTTGTCTATTCCTCATTGTGTCAGCATCACCTTCATCCTTTCAGAGCAGTGTTGGCCCAGTAGTGATGGCCCTAACTTACGCAGGTGCTTTACTTTAGGCATCTACAATATCAGCACAGCACAATATCAGCCACGACTGAATTCATAAGCTTTTATCGGCAGTTAGATAAATATATCAATGATTCTCATCTGCTTAGTCATTCTTTGCTCGGCTTCCAGTCAAACCAGACGCAGCGTGAGTCATTCATCATTGTTTAACAGGATGATAAAGAATGATCAAGTTCCTTTTAATAAATTATTTAAATACTCGCCCCATAGCTCTCGATTACTCTTCAACAAAGGGAAAAACACGGCTAATGCTAAGATTTGTAAGTACATTGTAACGGCACGAAACGCATATGCAGAAGACTGGAATATAGGTAATGTTAAAACATTGACGTTAATTAACATAAACATAGCCGTCGCTGTACACAAACGACGCAACTTTTCTTGCACTCTTTCATTATTTGGAAGAACAATAGCATTATTGCTTTCAGAATAAAATAACGAATACACAAGTGTCATGAAAATACTGAAATTTATAATCAAAGGTACAAGATTACACGAGACGAAAGTGAACATTCTGAACACGTGATAAAGTTTTTGTTCTTCATCTCCTTCAAGTGTTAATTCAATAATAAGGAAAATAAATCTCAATAAAGCAACAACTATAAAAGGCACGCCCCAAGCAAAGAGGGCAGATTTAAGAAACTTCCTATTGATATCTTTATGAAAAACTTTAACAATATTAACGTAAAACATATAACAGATGACCAACAACCAAAAATTGTATACAGTCGCGAGATAAACAAAGAAAAAGAAATGGGTCTGGGAACGAAACTGTTCGTAGCACACAACGTCAGTAACTGACACTAGTGTCAAACGTAATATATTTACAAACACCGCACTAGAGTAGACGTAGTTGTTAAATTTGCGAAACTTCTTTATAAGTGCCCACGATGTCACCCCATAAATGAACGAAACCATTGTTATGGCGAAATGGACATAGTGTACCGTCGTGTACGCTTTGCAATATGAGTTCACTTCACTCTCACTCACTGTCGAGTTTTGTACACCGTTGTCAGTATCAACCATGTTGGTTTACGAACTTGTTGCTGTTATTTCATTTTTTTTCTAATTTTCATTTTGTTACATGGAAAAAATCAGGTAATACAGATTTTACTCTCTCCTGTTACATGGTTGGACGTAAACTAATATGATTGAACCAATTTCGACCTTTCATGTAATCGATTATGTTTATCTTGTGTTTATGATAACGTCAGTGTTATTGGGTACCTACAGACGTATGCAATTATACCTACATTAAATAAACACAACTTTGCATGATGAGTAGAAAATTGTGGGCCACGGTCCCACGGACTATTTGAAGCGAAGCTACTATTACACTGCGTGACGGTCACGTGCGCTATTATTACACTGCGTGACTGTTACGTATGTAACTATTACACTGCGTAGCTGTGACGTGCGTTACTATTACACTGAGTAACTGTCACCCGCGTTACTATTACTCTGCGTAGCTATCACGTGCGTTACTATAACACTGCGTGTCTGTCATATGCGTTACTATTACACTGCGTAACCGTCACGTGCGCTACTGTTATGCTACGGTCACACGCGCGCCGTGCAGCCCGGCGGGCTGCCTGGCGGGCTGCGCGGCATGCAGCCCGTCCCGGGCCGGCGGACATTCAAGCTGTTCACACGCACGCCCTCGTGTCAGTCAGTGCCAGAATGGCGAGCAGCGAGGATCTCGGTGTTGTTGCTGCCATATCCTTTGGCTTAACTTATTTTTATTGGAAAAAGAAACAAAATTATGAACGACGGAGAAAAAGAAAAAGACTGCAAAGAAGACTTTCTTAGCAACGTTGAATGAAGATCCACTCGTCGCGAAAGCGCGGGAGAGACTGACTGCCCGCGCGCGTGTAAACAGTCACCGGGCGCCCGCACATTCATCCTTTGAACTTTGCCAAAAAACCGACACTTGCCCGATTCGCGGCATTCACGTTCACAGGCGCGTTCACGGGCTTGGGCGTACCGTTTACACGCTCGTGAATGTGAATGTGCACGTTGAATGTAGAGTTGAACGCGCGCGTGTGAACCTACCAATACACTTCGTAGAAGTCACGCCAGTGACTACCAGAAATACGACATTGTAATATTTCAAGACGTATTTTAACATTCGTTGGAGTGCAAGGAATGGGTCTAGTTGTATTTTTTTAAATTCATATTGTGAAGGGGAATAGGAAAATATTGTCAGCCTATTTGGCCAAGCAAGTAATAATAACAAATATGCAGAAAATATTAGATTATAATTTAATAAATTATTTATTTCACAATTACAAAATTCAGTGATATCGAACACAAATATAAAATAACTAGGGAGAAAGGCAAAATGGCTACAACACACCATTAATTTCATCACGACATTGTCCTATTCTTACGTTTCACATAATACTCGTACCACAATCTCCGATTTGTCTTCACTAAAGGAATAAATAACGCAACAATAATTGTTTGCATGGTAAATGTAACAGCTCGTAACAAAAATGATGTAAGACATAAAACCCATAGTAAAAATATTACAACGTTTACATTAGTTAGCATGAAAATAGCCATCGCGATGTAGAGACGACGCCAGTTTTCCCTCTCACGTTCTTTTTTGGGAACCACACTATTTTCTTGGCAGAAAAAGAGAGAACGAACAAGTTTTATAAAAACTATAACGTTTATTATTAAAGGCAGACAGTCACACGTGACTAGCATGCAAAAGAAGATTAAATAAAAAATAATTTTACCGTTTTCATCTTCAACTGCTACATGGATAATTACTAAAATCAAAATACAAATGATCAATTCTACCACAGGTACGCCCCAAGCCAAGAGAAAGCTTTTAAGAAACTTCGTTTTGATATCACCATCAAAAACTTTAACAACATCAACGTAAAACATGTAACATATTACTAACAACCAATAGTTGAATACTGTCGACAAAAACATAAATATTACAAAGACTTCGATAGACGTCGCAGATAAGGCTGAATGTAATTTAGTTATTGATATTATAATTAAACGAATTATGTTCACTATGATACATAATATTAAGATACACGTAGTTGTTGAATATACGAAACTTCTTGATGAGGCACCACGATGTCACTCCGTATATGAAAGTAGACAAAGTCAGGGCAAATTGCACATAGTATCCGATAGTAAAATAAATGTCAGTTGATCGACTCTGGTTATCACTATCACTTGTAGCAGTATTCATTTCATTTGTATCAGCCATGATGATCATTAAACGAGGTTCTCACAGTTTGCTCTGGTAACAAAATTTGGCTTTGAATCTGACCAGACAGAACGTTTGAAACATAACAGAGACTGAACAAAACTAACGTGGGGGTGATAATTATTACTGTGACTATCTTATCTTTTGCAATTTGTTACGGCTTTAGTAGTCAATAATGACCAATATTATGCATAATTTTTATGTTATCGAATGCTTATTTTGAAAATGTGATTGCAATACCTATGATGTTTTCCCTCACCTCATCATCATCAGCCGAAAGACGTCCACTGCTGAACATAGGCCTCTCCCTTAGACTGCCACGCCCAACCCAACTCGCCACTTGCATCCTTCGATTGCCCGCGACCCTCACGATGTCGTCGGTCCACCTAATGGGAGGCCTGCCTACGCTGTGTTTTCCGGTCCGTCCGTCCGTGGTAGCCACTCGAGAACTTTTCTTCCCCATCGGTTATCAGTTCTACGAGTGTTGTGGCCTGCCCATTGCCGCTTCCCTTACCTCACCATTTTTAAATTACCCTCTTCGAAATGACTTCCCGGCTTACAAGAAAAATCGTGGCCCAGTGTAGCTAAAACACGAGAAACCAGCTAAAAGAAACATTTATTTAAAGAACACTACTCGGCCGCCCCGCCTTCGTACTGGTTCAATAGACCTATCCAGTGGATTATGCGAAAACTGTCTTTCATACAAATCTTATAATTTCAACTACCTGTGCCCGCGACTTCGTTCGCGTGGATGTTGGAACTTAACAATGTATTTTTTATCAAATTGACAAAGTTTCATACAAACTTTCATTCGCTATTTTATCCCCTTGGGGGTAGAATTGATCAAAATCCTTTCTTAGCGGATGCCTACGTCATAACATCTACCTGCATGCCAAATTTCAGCCCGATCCGTCCAGTGGTTTGGGCTGTGCGTTGATAGATCACCATGTCAGTCAGTCACCTTTGAGTTTTATATACATATTTAGATAATGAACAAGAGAAAAAAAAAGTTTTCCAGCTTGATGCCTTCTTTCGCATGAACCTTTATTTTAGTTGTTGCAATTGAAAATACAGATGAAATTATATTATAAGTGCGTGATAGCTTATACGAAGAACGCAGTGATTTTCGTTTTATTTTTTCTCTTTCGTTTCTTAAATTTGGAGAGTAGTTGGTATGTCATCGTAGAGAATGTGACAGCTGTTAAGAGTAGTCGTTTTAAACGTGAGAGATACGAAGAGTGATCATATTAATACGTGACAGCTACGAATTAAAGAGAAAGAGAAAGAGTGATGTATTATAAGAGTAATAATATTATAATAGTAATATATTATAAATAGTAATAGTAATGTATTATAAGAGTAATGTTACGTGACAGTTACTCAGAGTAGTAGGTATGATCGTGTCACGCAAAAATACAATGTTATGGGGAAATCTGCAGTATACAGAAATAAAAAACTTTGTCATCTTCAAGAAACATGATTTAGTTCATACAGAAAACAAGAAAAAATGTTCAAAATTAAGGACTTACAGTTTTACATTACTTCCTATAATCATCTTCATTTCGATTGATTCTTATAATATTCGCACCATAAAACCCGATTACTCTTTAGCAGAGGAACAAATAACGCAAGAGTTATAATTTGCAAGCCCAATGTTAAAGCTCGTATTGAAAATGAAAGTTCAAACAAATCCCATAAAGTCATGGCCATCACAATGACGTTAGTTAAAATAAACATAATCGTCGCCATAAATAAACGACGCAGATTTTCTCTTCTTCTTTCTTTTTTAGAAACTTCACTCTCAGTATCTTTGCTAAATATTGAACGTATAAGGTATACAAACATAATCATGTTAATAATCAAAGGTAAAATGTTGCACGTGACGAAAGTGCTAAAAGTGATAAAAACAAGAAGTCTTTTTTCTTCAATGCCTTGTGAAAGCACCTCAATAATAAGCGTAGCTAATCTGCAACCTAACAATATAATAACAGGCACGCCCCACGCAAATAGTGTACATTTAAAAAAGATTCTTTTGATATCTTTACTAAAAACTTTAACTACATCAACGTAAAATATGTAGCACATCACTAACAACCAATAGTGATACACAGTCATTAAATATATAGAGATCAAAAATAGCGTTACAGTAGAATACCTATATTTGTCGTGAACAACAGTAAATGAAACAGCACATAAACGGAAGAAATTCACTAAGATCACATTGAGATACACGTAGTTGTTGAAATTGCGAAATTTCCTGATGAGGCACCAAGATGTTACTCCGTATATGAATGTAGCCAAGGTCACAGCAAACTGTACATAATGTCCGATTATTACATAAGTAGCAAATGCCGGGTACGGATCTCCAACAGCAATGAAAGAGGGTATGATGTTGACACTGTCACCCATAGTAATCATTAGATGAGTAGCCTGTAGACTTTTTAAAATTGTTGGGTCTTGAAATTCAAAATGTAAATGACACGCAACACAACCGTTACAAAGAAAGTTTTAGACTGAATCTTTACAATAATGTGGTCGGAAACAAACTAATATGTTTAATGAAATTTTGTGCACTTAGCGCACTAATCTAGTCTGTTTACCTTGTTTTATCAGTACAACGTGTATTGATTAATAGAAGTAGTTAATTAAAGGCTTTGAGCATTGCATAATAATGTGTTTCGTCTGTTGGTCTGTATGAAAATATTGATTTGCATTAAATATTGCGTGAGTACCATGTGCTTCATAGCCATCATTGACTAGATGCCTACGTCTTTTGTTGACTTGAATGACCCTGGCGGTTGAGACTAATGTTATGCTCAGTTGCTCACTCAAATCATGAAAATAATATGATCAAATTGTCTGGCGGATGGTGGCGCATGTGTCGATTCATTTAGTTCTCTTCGAAATGGTTAAGCTGAATGGTGCTGATACATATTATGTCATGTTGAATGTGATTTGCATTTTTGAATTTTGAGATCTTTATAGCCCCGCTCTCGCTCTTATCGTCTCGCCTTGTCCTGTTAATATTCTTTTTATGGATCAACTTCGTAGCTTCATCGGATCGCCTCAATCGCAAGCTATCGACTCGTGGATGGCGAGTGGACCACTCGGTGACAACTTGCTACTCGCATGGTTGCCTTCCGTTTACTGCGCATTGACAACGAACGGGTCTCGAGTGGACCATGCAGAAGACAAGTGCCAATGGCTGACAGATGTATGTGACCCTCATGGATTTTAGAATTAAAGCACGTGATTGGAGAATCTAGATATTATGGGAAAACTGAAAATTATAGTAAAATGACAGACGAAAATCACAATTACCAAGTTAGATGCTAATGAACAGACATCTACGGGTGATTTCTACTAGCAAATTGTAATCACTTTAGGCAAGGGACGTTATGAAGTTTTCTCGATTAATCAGTTTGAATTACGCTAGTGTTGGCGACTTTATTTTCTTTGGCATAGATACACTATACATTTTCATACTCACACACATTCACAAAAGGCGACAATTTAAATACTCATCAATAATAATTCTTTTTGTATGCCAAAATGGAAAAATGGTCGTCGGCCCTTCGTAGGTCGATTTTTTTATTATTATTAAACATAATAGGTTAATTTCTACAATACTTTATGATACACAATTTGGTGACAATTTATCCATTCTGGCAGAAATTTGGATTTTGGTTTTAAAATAGTTACGAGTACTTTTCTGGTAGGCGTTTGTTTAAACGCCTACCAGAAAAGTACTCGTAACTATTTTATTCAAGGCTTGTGTTTACAAGCCTTCATAAAATAGTACTTACTTTTAGTTCTTAGTAAGAAGTAATATCTTCTCTCTAAATAAGAAGTCTGTCCTATAATCATAAACCTCGTATTTTTTTATTCATAGGTATCCGTTTGATTCATGTTTTCCAGTTAACCTGGCGTTATCAATGACAAAAGATAAACATAATCGACTCCATTAAAAACATTAGTTAGTGACTAACCACGTCACGGGAAGGAGTCAAATCTGTATAGGTATCTTGTTTATAATTTCATATAAAATTATCATTTTGAAGAAAGACCTAAATATCAGCAACATAAGCTTGGCAATCGACTGGATGATACTAACAAGCAACGGTGTACAAAACTTGACAATGAGTGAGAGTGGAGTGAACTCATCGTGCAAAGGATATGTGATCGGACATTATGTCCATTTCGCCATTACAATGATTTCCTTCACCTACGGAGTGACATCGTGGATTCTTATAAAGAATTTTCGCAATTTCAACAACTACGTGTATTTTAGTACAGCGTTTGTGAATATATTGCGTTTAACACTAGTGTCCGTTACTGACGTTGCTTGCCACCAACACTTTTATACATGGACTCATTTCTTTGTCTTTGTATATTTAACGACTGTGTACAATTACTGGTTGTTGGTCATGTGCTATATGTTTTACGTTGATATTGTTAAAGTGTTTCGTAAAGATGTGAAATGGAAGATTCTAAAAAGCACTCTCTTTGCCTGGGGCTTGCCTCTAGCAGTGGTGATTATCTGCAGACTGATTTTACTTATCATCGAACTTTTACTAGAAGGAGATACAGAAAAAAGAATACTTCTAGCTATTACTTTGTTCACTATCATCTCTTGTAACATCATACCTTTTATTATAAACTTCGTCATTTTCCTAAAACTTGTGCATTCTTTGTTTTCCTGTAAAAACAAAAACGCTAGTGTTGTTCCGAAAAATGAAAGAATGAAAGATAACTTGCGTCGTTTGTGTACAGCGACGGCTATGTTTATTTTGACAAATGTCAACGTTTTGACATTAGCTTTGTGGGAGGTATTGAAAGTTTCATTCTTGTTGCGAGGTATTACATTGTACTTACAAATTATAGCATTGGCTTTATTTGTCCCTTTCTTGAGGAGTAACCGAATGTTATGGGGCGAATTTTACAGGAATCGAATAAAAAAACTGTGTAGTGGTTATTGTGGTTTTGATTAAACTGTCAAACGTTTTTTGGGTTGGGAAAATCAAAAAAGTTCTCAACGACTCAAGAAATGAGTCCTTCCGCCCTAGTTGGAGCGAACTGGCAGACTCTTATTGACTAAAATACCACCGTGTTTCTTCAGTTGCTATTTGCCTACCAAGGGCACTGTTTCATTCAAGACCCGTTACAGTAAGATCGTTATAATTAGTTTTTAATCATTATACATAGTTAAGATCTGAACAGACATTAAGAAATTATATTTTTGTAGTTACAGTTGTATGAAATAAATAATTGTAGAGCAGAAAGTTATTTTGTTTGTCAAAAAGTTTCCCTTAGCTTAAATGGCATGGAAGAAGGACATTCCATACCGTGGGTTTTGTTTTTCCGGGTCTGGGTGTTTGTGTAAGTGAGTTAATTTTTTTGTAAACACTACGATACAGTAGAAAATTCCTAGTGTGGGGCAACTATGTAAAAAATATGATGCAAGTATGACTGGCATGATGAAGAACAAGATATAAAATTCTGGTTAGTGTTTTTGCAATGATTAAGCTGTATTGTATACGCTAGCTACTATAGTGCCATTAACAGACTGAACAAGATAAGAAGTAAATCATAAATCGATTTTAGATATTACTCGAAGTCTGGTTTAATCACATTTAGTTTAGTTCTGACCCTGTTATTGTGATGTTCGACGTGCAAACTTTACTTAGGTCAAATTGTAGTCCTCCATTTATCGTTTAAAAATGACGGTCGCATCTGATTGTGAGTTCATGTTCATCATTTATGTCATCAGTGTATCAAATTCTACAATGACTGGAAGTGATGGCAAAAACTCATCATTCGTGTTTTTCGTATTCTTTCACCTTATTCCATTTGCCTTATCTCTGGCTGCATTCACATACGGAGTGACATCGTGGTGCCTCATCAGAAAGTTCCGCAATTTCAACAACTACGTGTACCTCAATACGATCTTAGTGAACATATTTCGTTTGATTTTTATAACAGTAACTGGATTGCAGTTCGGTGGAAACTTTAGTTCAATCACTGACTTCCTAATCTGCATGTTTTTTTCGACTGTTTATAACTATTGGCTATTAGTGATGTGCTACATGTTTTACGTTGACGTCATCAAAGTTTTTGACGGAGATATCAGAAGGAAGTTTCTCAAAAGCTTTCTCTTGACTTGGGGCGTACCCGTGATAGGATTAATAATTTCTATTATCATGTTTCTTGTTATTGGACGAGTAATTGAATGTGATAGAGACAAAACAATTATTTTAGGTGTCACCATTCTTACAATTTTGACGGGTGAATTAGTGCCTCTGATTATAAACGCAGTGGTTTTTACAAAACTGGTTCTTTCTCTGTTTTTCTGTAAAGACAAGACGGCATGTGCAGTTCCTAGGGAAGAAAGTAAGAAAGAAAAATGGCGTCGTCTTTCTACCGCAGTAGCTATGTTCATGTTGACTAACATCACCATTGTGATATACTTAGTATGTTACTGCTTTAATTCTCAAGTTTTATTAATTACTGTCTTATTTAGCTGTCAAATAGCATTCCTTTCGTTATTTGTCATTTTAGTTAAAAGTAATCGCTTATTGTGGTACGAGTATTATGTGAAACGAAAGAATAGGACCATTTTGTGATTATTTATTTTTTATATTTTTGTATACCTATAATTTTCTTAAGACTGTAATGTAAACGAGACCCACAACCAAGTGAAGGATGAGTATGAATGTTAATGGATGGAGGAATGATCAAAATTATGTAAGAAATTATATGAAAGGGAAGGGAGTTAAAATAATGCTGCATGCTTTGACGCAGACATCACCATAATAGACGGTGATGAAAGAAGGAAACGTGTTGCTCCAACTCCAAGTGAAATGGGATAACATCAAGAAGGTGATGATGATTATTAATTTATGATAAAACTTTTTATGTTGAATTGTATGTAATTGATTATATAATTGTAACGTTCGAGTCATGGGGGAATTTTTAAGGTAGTTTCTCACTAGCCTATATGCATTGTCACCCATGAGCTGGCATTTCCTTGGAAAAGCGTTGCCATAAAACATGGCAACGCACCGCCAGTCGCTTGGGCCCATCACCAGCTGCCAGCGTTTAAGGCGGAATATTTTGATGTAATTTTAATGCCATTTAGTACTTTATTGTTAGTTTAGTTCAATTTTGTTAATTCAGTTGTAATAATGTACATTGAACGAAGAATGGTGAAATAAATATGATTTAAACTTTGAAATAATGTTTGTCTGTATATTTTCTCTCAGCCAACACTCACTTTACTACTGTGGCCGTGATGCTTGCGTTACCCTAAGTGGACTCCACCCACCCCAAAAATGGCTGATTAGGTTAAACAATGCATCTAGAACCTGTTATCACAATGCTTTTATTAACTACCATCGTTATTGTGATCCGTACAGATAAGACAAGGTTAACATGACTATAGGAGCGATAAGTGACCTAAAACCGTTCAATCATATTAGTTTGTATCTGTTCCTGTTACTGTTAAGTCCAATTTAGTCACACTTTGGAAGTATTTATCGCCTACAGTATTCATGAAACTTTTGGTGACTTAATCCACGGATCTTGGGTCTACCACGATGCATAGAAACCTGGAGCCAACTCTAGTTCCCGTATTTATGATCGGACATTACTGTTTCATTGCATTCTGTTTAGCCACCTTCATATACGGAGTGACATCGTGGTATCTCATCAGGAAGTTTCGTAATTTCAACAACTACGTGTATCTCAGTGTAATCCTAGTGAATATACTACGTTTAATCATTCTATCACTTACTATAATTCATTGCGGAGATAATGTCATCGATTTTAGACACTGCATTGGTTTTTATGGCAGAACCGCTTTTATTTATTTAACAACTGTGTTCAACTATTGGTTGATAGTGATATGCTTTTTTTTTTTTTTTTTTTTTTTTAGCGTGGTAAAATCATCAAATGAGTCCTCCAACCCCGGGCAGGGCGGGAGGGACTGTCAGACTTCTACTGACTAAAATCCACGGTGTCCTTCATAGCCTGTTATGTTCCGGGGTCACGGTAAGGGAATAATCCCGCGACCCCGGCAGGCTTTGGCCCTCTGAGAGGGGGGCCCCGTCATTATGCTGACGCTCTTTGAGGCGCGCGTGGGACACAACGCGCCGTCGACCCGGGCATGGTCCTTGGTCGGGCAGCGAGTTGCCCTTTACTCGCTGCCCGCATGCCCGCGCCTACGGTGGCCGGAGATCATCTAGCGACGTCCGTCGCCGTGGGCGCCTACCACTGCGGCTGGGGCGGAGGGAGGACGCTGTCCTCTCTCGCTCGCGGCCTGCCTCCTCCTTAACGAGCATTACTGCCTCGCAGAAGGAGCTGACCGCTTCCCACTCCGTCTCGCCCCGCAGCATGGCCGCAACCAATGCCGGGCGCGAGAGGTCTCCGCCTATCGCAGCCGTGAGGACACGTCGGTGCTCCGCCCAAGCCGGGCAATCTTGCACTGTATGCTCCACCGTGTCCTCCGGGCGATCTTCGCAGTGGTGACACCCAGGCGTCTCCTCCTTTCGCATCAGACACAGGTACCTCCCGAAACTTCCGTGTCCGGTGAGGACCTGCGTCAAGCTGTAGGTCAGGACGCCATGACTTCTCTCCAGCCACTCCTCAAAGAGGGGTCTTACCGCCGCAATTGCGGCGTGCCCGGTAGTGATATGCTTTATATTTTATATCGATATTGTTAAAGTGTTCGATAAAAATATTCGAAGGAAGTATCTTAAAAGTTCCCTCTTTGCGTGGGGAGTGCCTCTGTTAATAATAATCGTGTGTGGTTTTATTTTTGTAGTAATTGAAATAGTAAATAAAGGTCATAATGAGGTATTTTATCTTCGTTTTGTGACCATATGCACGTATGTTACAAGTAATATAGTGCCTTCGTTTTTGAACTTGATTATTTTTATAAAACTGGTACATTCTGTTTTTTGTAAAGATATAAACACTAGCGTAGTTTCTAAGCAAGAAAAAGTGCGGCGAGTGTCTACAGCAACAGCAATGTTTATTCTAAGCAATGTTTTTATGTTTACATTTATACTTTGGAACGTGTTTGATCTTTCAATCTTTGTGCGGAGTATTACATTGAGCATACAAATGTTAGCCTTGACCTTCTTCGTTCCTTTAGTAAAGAGTAACCGGACATTATGGTACGAATTTTATAAGAATCGATCAACAAGGAGTATGTAGGTAATGTTTTTTTGAACACAGCCCCAATTTAGGAACAGTTTCTGTATTGTCAGTGCGTTTATAAAAATTTAAACTACCCCTGTAATACATGGTTAAAAAAAGTAGCAGCCAACGACCGCAAGTGGCTGCCGGTGGCGACCACCGGCCACAAGTGGCTGCCGCGCGCTTCAGCTTCTCTGTGGCCGCTTCTAGCTTCTCGTGGCGGCGCGGGCATTTTGTGGTTGTGGCCAGTGGCCCGTGTGCGGCGACACTTAATCGCTCAGCCAATATGCCAAACGTGAAGTCCAACGCTGATAATTAATAATCTACGGTTGCTATCTTCGGTTGGATCTTTGTCTGTAACCAATACTTATTCGAGTCATTAAGATCTCCAATAAAAAGTAGCCGACAAAAAAAAGTTACGGGATTTAGACTGAGATTGAATATTAATTTCAGGCGTAAACATTTACCACCTTTTTTATCTTGGTAAAATCATCAAAGGAGTCCTCCTACCCACGGCAGTACGGGAAAGACTGTCAGACTTGTACTGACTAAAATCCACGGTGTCCTTCAATAGCCCTTTACGTTCCGGGGTCGTTGTAATTCGTTAGTCTGTGACCAATATTTACCGCCTTACCACAAAAAAGTTAAATATCTGTTGTAACCATTTTCATTTTAATTCTACGTCAAAACGACATTTTTCACGTGATATAAGGGTCGTTATGGAGTTATATACTTTTTTATTTAGACAAGCGTTCAACTGATGTTTCTCTTTTTGTGGTAAGGCGGTTAGTGTGTTATTTATCATTTTGAAAAGGATAATTTTGGTTCATATATCCAATGTATATCTTATGTATATTATGTAGATCTTAACAATGTATGGGAATTGGTGGTAAATATCTGTAAATGTAGCAAATAAATAATAATTAAAATTTCCGATTTGTTTTTTATTTACCTTGTGTTTGCCATTAGCTTAAGTACAAATAAATATGGAAAATCGAATCATTGTCATGGGACAGTGTGGAAGTTTGTCAATAGGTGCGTCCACACAGAGCGAGCAGCCTCGCGCGGCATTTGCCGCGTGAAACAGTTCGGTTAGTGTGGAGGTGTCTCGCCCGAGGCAAACGCACTCATCCATCCAGTATTCTAGTGTCGGCTTTTTGTTTTGCTCGCGTATATTGTTTCGTGCCTCGGTCTAGAAACAATAGGCGCGTACACACAGAGCAAGCAGCCTTGCGAGGCAGTTTCCTCGCGAGGCAAATGCTTCGCGAGGCTGCTCGCTCTGTGTGGACGCACCTAATTTCTGTAAAATAACATACAAAGCGATTCTTTAAGTTGGCCCACAGCGGGACAGAAATAGTAGGGGAACACTGTGTGTGTGTGTGTTGATAATAAAGGATCTTGCACACATTTAATTTCGAATGACATTTTATAAAATCTGTTGTTTAAGAACTGTCTCCATATATCTCGATTACTTTTTAAAGCAATCAAATAAACAACCAATGCTATTGTGTTCAAGTATTCTCCTAATTCGCCAATAACATCCAGAGGCGTCTTTACCTATAGTGCAGGGTGTGCGGTGCACGCGGGCGCCAGGTCTAAGGGGGCGCCGAGCGCCCTTTATCGACACCTCCAAAGATGCGTCGATACCGGCGCTCTCAAAGACCCTGCGCGCTCGTGTTATGGCCGATGCCGGGCGCGCTGTAGCAAAGCAAGGCTACTCCTTTTCCTACTCTATTTATATATACACAGCAACTTTTGTTCCAACGTGAAAAATTAAAGATTAAATTGGCGTAATGTCGCATCGCTACCAAAGGCGTGTGCCGGCATCGGCACCTGTTTGTTTTGATTCGTTTGACAACACGCCGACTCGGATGTATTAGAATGGTATAAAGTTCAAATTAAAATTCCCAGGGACGTGTGGCGGTCATTTTTAACTGACTTCAAAAAAAGGAGGAGGTTCTCAATTCGTCGAAGTTTTTTTTTTGTGTATGTTCCCCGATTTCTCGAAGATGCCTGGACCGATTCGGAAAATTTTTCTTTTGTTTGAAAGGGTATACTTCCCAAGTGGTCTTATGATCATCAGGTCAGGATCTGATGATGGGATCTCAGGGAAATCGAGGGCAACCTTCAAATTTTATAGGCACATAGTACCATTTTCATATATTTTCTAAAGCTTTTCAAGTGTTTGCATCTGATAATCATCATCTCAGGTGGATGAGCTGATGATGGAAGGTACAACTCCTATAGTTAGGAGTCGGCATCGACTGATTTAGTAAATTATGTTTGTGTTCGCATATCTCCAGAACTAAAAGTCTGATTTAAGTAATTCTTTATATGGTGTACTAGGTATCATTCAACTTAAGGAATACTGCAAGTTTCATCAAAATCGGTTCAGTAGTTTTTGAGATAGGGCAGGAATGAAAGAGATGTTAACGATGTTATTACCGGTGCTACGGATTACAAAATTCTAGTGCACATGTAAGAAAATGATGTATTTGTCAAGAATTTTGGAAGAATATTTAAACTAAAAAAAAAAAAAACTTTCTTTTGGAAGTCGGTGGCAAAAAAACAATGAAATTAATAAAAAAACCACCGACTTCCGAAAGAAAAGTTTTGTAGGTTATTTTACCATTTGTTGTGGTTGTTTTTGAAGGCGGTTACATTTTTTTTTTAAGTTTTTATCGAATACTTGTGTACGCGTGCCGCAATTTTTGTTTTACCGCTACACTGTAGATTTTTGAAATAAGCCTTGATGCAATTGGATTAAGTATCATCTTTGAATAAACATGTACTTGTACCTAAATATGAAGTAAATCAGCTTTTCTTTTGACAAAAATAATTATATAAAAGGTAAGATTTGTGTTTATGTGCTTGCACAATTATTGCGATATGCCTCGAGGTCGGAGGTCATCAAAAATAGGAAAATAGCTAGCGAAATTCATACAAAAAAAAAAAAAACAAATCATCGAGTGATAGATAGTGATATCGAAGTTAAATATTCGCTGAGCTCGTACCTATCTGCGCCTGGCTTTGTGTGTACGAGCTTCCTGTTTGTCCTGTATTAGTTTTAAAATGAAATATTTTTGATATAACTCTACAAAGTTGTGATTTTTTTATTCTTGTAACCTCCGAATTTCGGTTTGAAAATAATTATAACTGTTTGTATACCATTTTGACCCCGCTCCTACTAGACTAGAGGGCGCCAGGGTACTGGTTGCACACGGGCGCCACAAGGGCTAGAGACGCCTCTGATAACATCAATGGCCAAGATCCTGATATCTATTAATTCAAATAAAGCAGTTAATACAATAACATTACTTATGTAGTATAAAAATTAAAGTCGCTATGTAAAAGCGACGCCATTTTTTAACTTTATTCACGCGGAATAAACGATTTATAACTATTACATAAATAATAAAACTAATAATCACGGGAATTAATAACATTAAAATTATGAGGATTATCAACACTTCAAATTTTAACATTTTCTCCTGGTCATAAACGTAGAAAAACAATGTAGGAGCAAAGAGAATGAAGTTGGATATAAAAGGTAAGCCCCAAGCAAATAGGTTACTCTTCAGGTATCTTCTATGAATGTCAAGACGAAAAACTTTAACAAAATCTACATAAAAAAATGTAGCACAAGACTAGTAACCAACAATGAAAGGATAGTGTGCAATACAATAGCAAAATTAGAGTACAAAATTGGACTACTGGAAATTGCACCAACTCCTCATTTAACGGATATCTATTTAAAATGTAACACAGAAACACTAACATTCGCGCTATAATTGCACTGAGAATCACGTAGTTTTTAAAAAGCCGGAATTTCTTTATAAAATACCAAGAAATCACTCCGTAAATGGCCGCAGCGAGAGTCAGGATGAACAGAACCCAGACTATGATGACCATTGCATCATCATCGACTAGTTCATCAAATTTTTATGGACCGTCAACACTTGATAGGTTGTTATCACTGTTATATCCACTGGTATCATTGATAGTGTTGTTGTGATCACTTCTGTTGTTGTTGACCATGATGAGCGTCGTGTGCGCAGGCTGGCGCGCGCTTTTGAGCAGTGGCACACGTCCTTACCGTTACACAGTGTTCTAAAGTATACCATAAGTTGTTTTTCTTACTTCAGTCATAGGTAAAAGCTTATGTGTGCGAAGACTCGTAAATAAGCGTATGATAATTTAAAAACAGGTTGGTAAGAGGAAGTCGGTTCGACAGTACCTACAGTGAGGATGTATACTTTATGGATATCATCATATCTAATTATAATGTAAATATTTGTTTTGATGAACGCCTGATGTTAATATTCTCTATCATCGTGAGGGTCGCGGGCAACCGATTGATGCAAGTGGCGAATTGTCGTTCGGCGTGGCGGTCTAAGGGGGAGGCCTATGTTCAGCAGAGGACGTCTTCCGGCTGATGATGATGAGATTTGGACAAGCAAATTCAGTCCTTGATTGTTTACAGACAAATATCAGGATTAAATTAGTAAACGATATACAATGTTAAATCAAGAAAAAATAAATGTAGTAGATGGCTTTTAAAATTTAGGTCTAAGAGTTGGAAATTGATTGATTTATTGAAAGTTATGCATAGTTTTAAATGGGAGTTAGAACACTGGACAGGTGCATTGTTAGCGCGTGTTTTGCTCGCTTTAGCCGCGGAGCCGCGCGTTTTTGTGCGTTTATTGTCCCTGTAGAAATACTATTGTTTCAAAAGTCTCTTTAAGTGCCATAAATATATTTTCAACATATTTTAGACGGCGTGGTTGGTGCTGTGTCTGAGCCATTGACTGTTGCGATACGTTTCGTGATTTGTATGATCTATAACTATAGTTCCCGCCACGAGAAGCCATTAATTATTTGTGAACATACAATGAATAAAAGAACGCGTATTGACGCGTTAAATGATTTAAAAAACGTGTATTTTATTGAAAATACACGTTTTTTACCCGACTGCGCCAGGAGGGTTATGTTTTTCGAGTGTATGTATTTAAATCATTTAATATTGTCGGCTCGTGATTTAGCACTATGTAAAAAGTATACTATATAGCAGTGATGTAACAAGAAAAATACGTGTTAAATATATTTTGATTATCTATAATTATGTTTATTTATAAGTTATGTAGAACATGGTACATAGGCGGACATAATGCCACAAGGCATTCTCTACCAGTCAACCTTTGGGTGTAAGACAACATTGTGGAAGAGTAAAAAAAAACAATAATAATATAAAACTTACAAACACTATACAATATGCATAGGTAAATTTATACTAATACATGTAAACAAATAAAATAAATTAGACAATGTTATAGCAAATACAAAATATAAATATAAACAGCCTTACTACAAAAACTTAAACATCTGTTGAACACTTGTCTAAAAAAAGTGTGACTGTAAAACGGACCTTATTTCAACGTCATAATCTGACATTTTTTTAGACAAGTGTTCAACAGACGTTTAAAAGTTTTAGTGGTACGACGGAAAGAGTCTTAAGTCTCTTGGCCGCATTACCAGCTGACAGTGTTGAGGATGAATTTTTACGGTGCTCTTCTAATAATTGTTTAGCTTTACTTTATTTTAGTATTTTTGATTTCTATAGTTTAATCAACTCTTAGAACTGAATAAAACGATAACCTTATAATAACTACGACTCGATTTTTAATTGAGAGCTATATTCTGACTTGTGCCTGATACAGTGAGACGGGGTCGCGGCAGGCCGCGAGGGAAATGGCGGGACGAACTGGACAGGTTCTGTCCAAATTGGAAGGAGGACGCATGGGCTCGCGAGAAGTGGAAGAAGTGAAGGGATGCCTTTGCCCAGGAGTGGGACAGCGCAGGCTATTAAAAAAAGACTTTACTATTCTAACTGACGGTTGTTTTCAGTCATCTTGCCTATTCTCCTACAATTACAATTGCGTTAATTGTAATTGTAAAATAATAGGACAAGAATTTGACAGTTACTTAGATATAAAAAAGACTTACTTGTAAATTAAAAACCCATTGGGTTTTTTGAACATTTTATCTATCGCAACTTGATCGTTAAAATCGTAGATCGAGGTCAATCGTCTGCTGCATGGTAAGCAGTATAACCTGTTTGCGTTTTTATTAACTGGATTCCTAGACGCACTGACTACTTTATCCTCAATGATGTTTAAGCAGGGCCGTAGCTAGGGAGGGCACCGTGGGGCAATGCCTTACCTTCACAAAAAAAAAACAATTAAAATTAAACATTTATTTCCCTAAAAGTTACACTTATTAGTAATTGGAGCATCGTTTTAAACAAGTATTGAGAGACTCTTCCGTGTCGGAAATCTAACTAAAATTAAGAAACATATTCAATAAAAAAAATTATCGACTTCAAAAACCTCCACAAAAAAAATAAATATTTAAAAAAACAAAAAACCCGACTGCGTAAAAAGCTAAAAAGAAAGAAACAAGCCCAGTAGTTTAGAATTCATTCACACTCACAGTCGGGGCCCATTCAAATTATACCAATCAAATCTTCCCAAGGGGCCCCCCGACTGTGAGTGTGAATGAGTGAATTCTAAACTACTGGGCTTGTTTCTTTCTTTTTAGCTTTTTACGCAGTCGGGTTTTTTGTTTTTTTAAATATTTATTTTATTTTACTATTTTTAGTTTTTGTTAGCATTTATCAGTCCAAATTAAATTGAAACATAAAAGTTATATATATTTTGGTAAACCATTTTTAAAATCCTTTAATTTGATACCCCACTTGACAGAATGTGAGAGATTTAAAAAAAATATTTTTAGTTCGGAAGCCTTTGCACACGAGTTCGGCTCGCACTTGGCCAGTTTTATGTACCCAGTGACACTCTCACGTTTAAGACGAATCTAACGACACCTCTCAAGTTAAAATCCATCAAGCCGTTTAGGCTGCAGAGCAACACACAGAAACATACATACATACATACATACATACATACATACATACACTCGAAAAACATAACCCTCCTGGTGCAGTCGGGTAAAAATAAAGAACATTTCTTTCAGCAGTCGCTGGCTTTCTTTTTTAATACATTGGCTTTTTGCCACAGATTTCTGTAAAACAAGGTGGTTTTTGAAGTCGGCATTTTTTTAAGGTTTTCATTTTAACCTTTTTATTTCAAATATTCAACTCAAACTCTGGAATTTCGAAATAACAACATCGAAAGAAAACGAAGGAAAACATCGTGAGGAAATCGACATGTCCTACACCAAAAAATTCGAAGAATTTTGACATCTACCAATCCGCGCTGGGCCCATGTGGTGGATTATGGCCCACCTGTCTCAAAGAGGAGGCCTGTGTTCCAGTAGTAGGAACGTTACAGGCTGATGATGATAAAGAATAAATTTCCTTTAATCATCACTGCCGCCATGCCTTGAATTCTATCCTAGCTACGGCCCTGTGTTCAAGTATCATATCCTCATTTCTAGGGAATTTCGTTTGAATCTCTTGGTAAGAAATTCTCGCCATAATACTCTATTACTTCTTACTAGGAATATGTACACTGCCAATGCAATATCATTCAAATACTCGCCTAACTCCCCTATAACGTCAATTATCAAGATCTGTACATTTAACAATTCTAGCACAGCTGTTAAAACTATGATATTACTAAATACAAAAATCAACGTAGCTATGTAGAAGCGACGCCATTTATGAGTAGATATTACATTAGAAGTTGCATTTCTAAAAAACAGAGAATATAAAACAGCTATATAAATAAATAAACTAATCGCTACAGGAATTAAAAGCAAGAATATACCAACAGGGACTGTAACAATTTCAGTAGAATAATATAGAAATATTAACCATCCAATAAATAAATACGAAAATACTATTATAAAAGGTACACCCCAAGCGAATAGGCTACTTTTCAGATATCTTCTATGAACATCGAGTCGAAAAACTTTTACAAAGTCCACGTAAAAAATGTAACACAGCACAAGTAACCAACAATGAAAAGATAGTGAAAGGAATAAAAATAAACCAAAAGATAACACATGCACTGCCACATTCTGAATCAAATCTTCAGTTAGAATAGTAAAATATAGGATAAACACTAAATACCGTAAAGTATTTGCTGTAACCGCACTTATGAACACGAAATTTTTAAAAAGGCGAAACTTTTTGATAATACACCACGATGTCAATCCGTAAATGGACGCTGCAAGTGAGACAGCGAAGATAATCCAGGCAAAGACATGAAGCGTAGTTTCACCGACGAGGGATACAAATTTATATTGGCTGGCAACATTGTTATATTCACTAGTATCATATTCACTTGTAACATAATCATTAGTACCGTTTTCGGTCATGATGTGCGTGCGTCGTTCGGAGAGCGCTTACGAGCAGTGACACGCGTCCACAGATCCGAGGCTCAGAGCGTTATGGTGTTTTTTTTTTAAGTTATTCATACAGTTGAAAGATTAATATGCTGATTATTTAATTCTAAATATACTTTTTATGAACTCTTCTATGCTGCACCGTACGTTTAGGTACCTATTGCCAAACTAGTGTAAGGCTGCATTTCCACTGAGGCGGAGGGAAGCAAAGCGGAGAGCGATTCACCAATCACATGGCTTGAAATCCACATCTCTTCTCCACTCAAGCCATGTGATTGGTGAATCGCTCTCCGCTCTGCTCCGCTCCGCCTCAGTGGAAACGCAGTCTAAGACACAGGAGACGCGGGCTGCGCGAGGGTAACGCGACCCGCCGATAAATGAGCATGTTTTTGAACGGACAACCAGGTATCATAACTATTATCCGGTCTGGAGCAACATCACCGGTATAGAGGTATCTTGATACTCGTAGTTCAGTCACATGTACACCATCGTTATTCACGACACCGAGGCAACAGGTACCGTCCACGGTTATTGTGATTTTTGATACAGTTTTGAAATTTTGTACATCTTCTAATATATAAAATTCTCGTGTCACAGTTTTCGTTGCCATACTCCTCCGAAACGGCTTGACCGATTTTGATGAAATTTTTTGTGCTTATCCGGTATCTATGAGAATCGGCCATCATCTATTTTTCGAACTTTTTTTTTCTAATTTATATGGCAAAACAACGTTTGCGGGGTCAGCTAGTAGATTTTATACAAAGACAGGTGTATCGAGTTTGACATAAACAAAAAAATTATGTAAAAAGTAATAAAAAATGTATTTCGAAAGAGCACAGAAAATGCAAAATGCTACGCCCGCCGGTAATTTGGTGAAAGCTACGGCGTAGTAAGATGTCAGGCTACGGCGTAGCGAGGTGTTAGCTACGACGTAGCACACTGTGCGCACGATTGCTTTGAATGGTCGCCATTCGGTCTATTTTAGCTCCAGGGGGGGTATTACAACGTCTCAAAACCAGGCAAGTTCCGGCGAGTGAAAGTGACAGAGCTATACAAGTCGTCTAGCGCCATCTCGTTCACTCACTGGAACAAGCCTGGTTTTAAGACATTGTAATACCCCCCCAGGTGGCCTAACATAACGTCTTAAAGCCAAAGTAGTTCCAGTGAGTGAACGAGGTGGCGCTAGACGACTTGTATAGCTTTGTCACTTTCTTACAGCCCAACTTCTAGTAGGCCACCTGATTCTTTAAAAAGTTCATTGCAAATAATTGCTGGAAACATAACTTTTGAGAAAATATTATTTGACTTCAGTTTTTCTTCCCACGTTTTTATAAACTCACTTTTCTTGTTTGTTTGTTTGTCGTTCCGGTTGGACTTTTGCGACTCAATTTTGAGGCACTTCCCGATAAGCTAGCAAGCTGAAATTTTGCACACGCTCTGAGTTTTGATGACAATACATGACTAGCTAACAAACGTCGTAACAAATCCAATATGGCGGCCTCCCCAAGATGGCGGACTGACTGTTTGAAACCCACCCCCATGATATGGGTATCAAATGAAAGGGTTTGCTGTCAGAAATACGAAAAAAATAGTCCCGTGACTTAAATCCAATATAGCGGACGTCCAAGATGGCAGACAGGCTACTTGAAATGCACCCGTATGATATGGATATCAAATGAAAGGGTCTGTCAGGAGTACGAAAAAAATAGTCACGTGACTTAAATCCAATATGGCCGACGTCCAAGATGGCAGACTGGCTGTTTGAAATCCACCCCCATGATATGGGTATCAAATGAAAGGGTTTGCTGTCAGGGATACGAAAAAAATAGTCATAAGACTTAAATCCAATATGGCGGACGTCCAAGATGGCGGACAGGCTTTGAGGCACTTCCCGATAAGCTAGCAGGCTGAAATTTTCAGGGTAGCTTCAAGCCCGATGAACAAAGATAAAAATAATTAATAGATTTAAAAAATCTAAAAACCCACGTTTTTTAAAAATCCTAAAAATAAGAAAATAACCCTACGGGGTTGAGAGAGGGGCCACTCAAAACGTGGGGGCGTATCTTTGCAAGTTACACCCACGATCTATACACTTCATGTAAATATATCCCCTAAATAATCCCTTAAATAATATACGCCCCCACGTTTTGAGTGGCCCCTCTCTCAACCCCGTAGGGTTATTTTCTTATTTTTAGGATATTTAAAAACGCGGGTTTTTATATTTTTTAAATCTATTAATTATTTAATACCTGCTCTAATTTTCTGTTAGAACAAATAAAAAAAAGGCAACAGCCCAAAAACAAAGTTTGAAAAAAAAAACTGAAATGAAACAAAAACAAGTACAGAAGTAAGACGGGTTTCGAACCTGTTACGCGCGGTGCAGCTGCCCATTCGTATGGGTACCTAGCAAAGCTACGAAACTATATGACTGTTTCCACTGATGCTAAGCTAGCACTCATCCATATCACAAATCCATAGCACGCATCCATAGCACACATCCTTCCATATAAAAAACATATTTATCTTAGTTGTATATCCGTTTCCACCAGTGCTAAGCTATGTGCACCAATGAATACGATTGGTGGATATCAAACGCATCCATCGCAACGTAGCATCGCACATCTCTCTGGAAAAGCAGCCTACAGCTTGTTGTTTGCGAGTCATCGAGTCGGAATAGGAAGCGATCGCCTCCTTCTGCGAATCAGTCACGCTAGCAACGGAGGAGGCGGGATGCGTGAGGGAGAGGACAGCGTCCACTTCACGATCAAGCCGCCGCGGGAGACACCCACGGCAACGGACGTCGCGATACGGTCTCCGGCCACCGTAGGCGCGGGCATGCGGTAAGACCCCTCTGTCGGGGTCGCGGGACTGTCTCACCTGGTAACCGTGGCCCTGGTACGTAAAGGGCTATTGAAGGATCACCGTGGATTTTAGTCAGTCAAGTCTTACAGTCCCCTGGGCGGGAGCGGGTCATTTGATGATTTTACCACGATAAAAAAAAGCTTACTGTTTGCTAAAGTTGTAAACGTGACGAAAAAATAAATTTCCATATATTATGTGGGCTACAACATTGTTTACATTTCCTACTTTTCTATTGATGTAGCGTGATCTTATATAGCCTTCCTTAATAAATGGACTTTCAAAAAACAAACCGATTCGATCCTGCAGTTCCTGAGTTTAGCGCGCTCAACCAAACAAACAAACAAACTATTCAGCTTAATAATACTTATAAAATTAGTAAAAATAGTAAATTAGCATATAGTAAATTAGATAATAGATTGATTGATTGCTTGGAAATAGAACATTAATTAACAATAGATTGGAATAATAAATAATAATAGATTAGAATAGTAATTAAAAATAGATTAGAATAATAACTAGTATGTATTAACGATTTCATTCTTTGTGAAATTGATGCAATTGTACTTGGAGAGACTATTTTTTTATCCTGATAAAATCATCAAATGCGTCCTCCCACCCAGGGCAGGCGGCTGTCAGACTCATACTGACTAAAATTCACGGTGATCCTCCCAGTGGTGACACCGAGGCGTTTCTTCCCTGCTTATCAGACACAGGTACCTCCCGAAACTTCCGTGTCCGGTGAGGACTTGCGTCATGCGGTAGGTCAGGACGCCATGACGCCTATCCACTCCTCAAAGAGGGGTCTTACCGCCGCAATTGCGGCGTGCCCAAACTTGGAGAGATTTAGCTATAGTTTATTGTTTAGACAGTGATCAGCGAGACTGGCCAGATCTTGGAACAGTAGAAAATTCTCTACAGCCTGTTTAGACCTACAAGCTTTTAGTTCATCAGCGCACCCATAAACTTATTCCGTTGTACCACAAAAAGGTAAATTCTGTTGATCATTTCATCTTCATTTCATTTCATCATTTGTCTACTTCATTCACGTACCTATTCTGTCATATTTCACAGAATTCTTAATAGTACTACATAAAAAATAAATATTAGTGGACCCAAGATTGAACCTTGTGGAACTCCTGATTTTATTTGCACTGCTGACTGATGACTGTTCACGAAAACTTTTAGAAGGAGCGAAGCAAATTTCCAAGTGTATCATTAAAAGCAATGTTATTCAGTAGGATTTCGTGACCGACCTTGTCAAAGGCTTTTTTGAAATACATATTTATGTATAAACAGGATCAACTTGCAACCGGCTTTCCATGTCTTCAAATAGTTATTAGAGAAAAAACAAAATATACATTTAGAAACATTTGAACGTCGCTGGTGACGTAAGATTGGATTGATTTCGTTGTGTACGAGTTTCTCAACAGGTTTGACAAGGTCGACAGAATCGAGATAAGTCGATATTTCTGTACCGTGTCATTTTAGCCCTTTTATAAAGCCGTTTTAAATAAAGAGTTGCTTACAGTCACTCCCAGCGGGTGTCCCTAAAGAAAAGAGCTGGGTGGTATATCCACTACGTGTAAATCTTAATTAAAGTCGATTCAGTTGTTTCATAATCTAGACTTTAAAAGATTCTTAGAAGTACCGTACGTTGAACAAAGACATTAAAATTTAAAGTGCTTTAAAAAACTAGACAATAGGAAAATTAATATGTGCCTCTTTTATTACAACGGCACCAAATTAGCTTTTTATATTGGTCAAGTTCACGTTCGGCAATATAATGTTTATTTAGGGCAGTACCTACATAGTTGTGTTAAAATAAAAGTGACGTGGTAGGGCGCGGCGACTGGCGCGTGGTTAGCATAAGCATCGAGGTACCCACAAAGACACTTCAAACACGCGCGCATCCGACGACACACGCATCTCTCAAAATGGCGGACGTCGATTATTACGATGATAGTGAAACACCGACCAAGTTAATAGAAGTTCTCGGCGCAGCTGCAATGGACATAATCGCCTGGATTTTCTTCGTGGCAGCATTGATTGCGGTGCTATTCGGAATTATATCATGGATCATCCTCAAAAAGTTCCGGACATTCAGAAACTATGTGTTAATCAGTGCCCTTATAGCGAACGTGCTGCTAGCGTTAGTTATGCGGATATGTAACTATATTATTTCTGGACAAACTGTGGAAAATTATCCGGCCCTTCGAGTAATACCATTGGCTTTTTTTGTGTTCTTCCAAATGGTGTACCTGTTGTGGTTACTCGTGTTGTGCTACGTTTTGTCAGTTGATTTTGTGAAAGTTTTCAATTACGATAGTCGTTTGAAATATGTATTGAGTACCCTCTTTGCTTGGGGTGTGCCTTTCTTAACAGTGATTTTGTATGTGATTGTAGGTTCTGTGTTAATTAACAGGCCTGGTCATGATGCCAAAGATATATTTGTAGGTGTGACAGGTATGTTTTTGTTCTTCATACCTGTTGCGCTGAGTTTTATTACTTACATAGCGGTTGTGTGCCGCCTATTCTGTGGTGCGTCCACTAACAATAAATGTAAAGGTCTCACTATTGCCACATTCATATTTACACCCAGTAATGTTTTTATAGGTATCGCGCTGGCTTCACTATTTCAGAACAACGGTTTAGCTGTTGATGTTATTGGAGCATTATCAGAATATCTACTGATTATAGCATTGATTGTTTTTATGGTTGTATTGAAAAGTAATTGGAAATTATGGCGAGATTTTTTCAATAAGAGACCGGTACCTGAATCTGGTGTCATGTTAGGAGATCAGAGAATCTAATCAAAGTACTTTAAAAATACAGTCAAACGCACACATTTTATTATTGTGCGTAACCTATTTCGAAAGACAAAATATGACCTTTGAGTTTCAAGATAAAGTTGAGCCCACCAAATAATTTAATGATGTAATAATAGTACAATACAAATGTCTCTATTTTTCTCTAATGTACAAATAGATAATGTTGATACGAGTAAATGTGTATCGTTTGCTAATGATCTATTGAGTTGTGAGTTGTTTTATGGCAACTAGTTTAATAGAATTTCGTTTCACTTAAACAACTTTTGAGTGTTGAATAATTATTTTTTGTTCCGTGTATTTTGCCATAATATTTAAATCATGCTTGCCCGGTCGATGGAGACCCCATTTACGGGGCTCCTACTTTTGGGTGGTTTAAAAAAAAACCTCGAATCGAGGCAAATCGGGGTGCCCGAAGTCCCGAGCTCGCTTCGTGCACTTTTGCATCGTACGTTCTCAGTGCCTTTTTCGACTATGAAAAAATAAAATGAAAAAACAATAGACGTAAAACAAAAAAAAAATATACACTGACAAATGTGTTGAAAAATAAATCTGGAGAAATTCATTGAGTTGATTAGTCTGTGAAACAATTATTATATTCTAAAACAAATACAAGCATTTGGTGCTTAGGGCAACTCGCTGCCCGACCATGGACCATGCCCGGGTCGACGGCGCGTTGTGTCCCACGCGCGCCTCAAAGAGCGTCAACATAATGACGGGCCCCCCCTCTCAGAGGGCCAAAGCCTGCCTGCAGCCTGCGGGATAATTTCCTTACCGTGACCCCGGTACATAAAGGGCTATTGAAGGACACCGTGGATTTTAGTCAGTAGAAGTCTGACAGTCCCTCCCGCCCTGCCCGGGGTTGGAGGGCTCATTTGATGATTTTGCCACGTAAAAAAAAAAAAGCATTTGGTGCTTGTATTTGTTTTAGAATATAATAATTACTTACTAATACTTAGAAACATTCGTTGTGAAACAAAAATCTGTGGATCGATCTGTTGTGTATGAAAATAAAAAAATTACATGTTAATTTATGTTTTTATTTGATGAGTTGGTTAATTACAACAAACCTATACATCAATATCGTATTTACACACAAACCAATTCATGAATTAAAACAATTTATGGATTTGGTTGAACAGTTTACCACGACAAAAAAAAAGCCAAAATGTTGTCAAAAACTTAATAATATTGTATTAAAACAAAAAATTAACACTATTTATGACGAGTAAAGCTTATTATTATACAGGTGTTTTGTAATTGGGTGCATTCCTTGAAATAGATGATACTAGACCTATTTCATTTTTGCAACAATTTTAACCCCGACAACATGAGGTCCTAACTGACTTATTTCGAAGATATCGAGACGGGCATGATCCATGATCGGACGGCGAGTCAGTAATTACTCGCCCCGCATGCCAGCGAGACTCTGAGCATAGCTGCTTAAAATGACTATGCTGTCTAGAAAGAGAGAAAAATATTGTAGTACCATATAATAAAATCAGTTCAAATTGTTATAGGAATGATTTACTCTACACCGGGCCGTGACCGGGCCGGGGTAGCGTGAATCATCCTTTAAACAAGTGTTTTTGGTCTTTTAAGCTTAGGGCATTACCTATTTCAAATTAATTCGACCTGTAGGTCGAGGTGTAAACTTATAAAAAAGTTAAATGTTTTATTTCTAGAATATTTACAAATAACGATCGAACGAATGGAAAATAAACCTAATATTTTTACTTAAGTCATAGAATACCTAATAAGGTAATTGTGCCTAATAAGGGCAGGGTTTTTGGAAAATATCAATTTTGGGAAATGTTTTAATTTGTAAAAAATCATGGTCAAATAAACTGTTTTTCTAAGAAGCGAAAATACTTTTATCTATGGTCAGTTATTGACGAAAAAAAGGTTTTTTAAAGATTGTTGATGGCCCTTATTGAGCACTGGGCTCATAATAAGGTCCATAATTTAACTGTAAGATTTTAAGCTTTTTATACCAGAAAAACCATATCTTTACATAGCAAAGGCTATAAACTACTATTAAATTCGTGGCAAACGAATAATGAAACGTAAATTCATATAAATTAATGTCATGGCCCTTATAAAGTCTAAGGAAATGAATATAAGTATGAACTAATCAATTTTCTAGTTGAAAATGAAACAAATTATAAATTTACGCAAATTTTTATTAACTCTTATAATAATATCGCCCGGAGGACACGGTGGAGCATACGGTGCAAGACTGCCCAGCTTGGGCGGAGCACCGACGTGTCCTCACGGCTGCGATAGGCGGAGACCTCTCGCGCCCGGCATTGGTTGCGGCCATGCTGCGGGGCGAGACGGAGTGGGAAGCGGTCAGCTCCTTCTGCGAGGCAGTAATGCTCGTAAAGGAGGAGGCAGGCCGCGAGCGAGAGAGGACAGCGTCCTCCCTCCGCCCCAGCCGCAGTGGTAGGCGCCCACGGCGACGGACGTCGCTTGATGATCTCCGGCCACCGTAGGCGCGGGCATGCGGGCAGCGAGTAAAGGGCAACTCGCTGCCCGACCAAGGACCATGCCCGGGTCGACGGCGCGTTGTGTCCCACGCGCGCCTCAAAGAGCGTCAGCATAATGACGGGGCCCCCCTCTCAGAGGGCCAAAGCCTGCCGGGGTCGCGGGATTATTCCCTTACCGTAACCCCGGAACTTAACAGGCTATGAAGGACACCGTGGATTTTAGTCAGTAGAAGTCTGACAGTCCCTCCCGCCCTGCCCGGGGTTGGAGGACTCATTTGATGATTTTACCACGCTAAAAAAAAAAAAAAAAAAAAAAAAAACTCTTATAATAATGAAAATAACAAAATGTTACTAATCAGTATTTTTTCAGTCTTAGTCCATGGACCTTATTAGGTATTATAATAATAATAAGGAGCTTCACGGACGCTTTTACCGGGCATTACATGGTTCCGATGTAGACTTTTTAGCGTCCGTATCCTGGCTGCGCTTCGGTGACCTGTTTGGGGAAACCGAAGGTTTTGTCTGTGCAATTATGGACGAAGTTATGATGACGAATAACTACAGGAAATACATTGTGAAGGATGGCACGGTTGACATATGTCGGGCATGCCACCGTCCGGGAGAATCGATCCGACACATTATTACTGGGTGTTCTCGTCTGGCTAACGGCGAGTATTTGCATAGACACAACCTTGTTGCCAGGATTATCCACCAGCAACTTGCTTTGAAGTACAATCTTGTGGAATCGGAAGTGCCGTACTATAGGTATGCGCCCGACCCAGTTCTCGAAAATGGCAATATCTCGTTGTATTGGGATCGACCTATCATCACTGACAGGACTATTGTTGCCAATAAGCCTGACATTGTGGTGATAGATCGATTGGAGCGTCGCGCAATAATTGTTGATATAACGGTCCCACATGACGAGAACCTCGTGAAGGCAGAAAAAGATAAACAATTCAAGTATCTTGATCTGGCTCGCGAGGTTGTTGACATGTGGGACGTGAATACAGCAGTTATTGTGCCGATAGTCGTATCTGCCAATGGCTTAATTGCCAAGAGCCTCGACCAACACCTGAGGAGGCTCTCGCTGGGTGGCTGGATCAAGCGCTTGATTCAGAAGGCAGTACTCTTGGACACGGCGCGTATTGTTAGGAGGTTCCTCTCTCAAGAGCCCTGACCACCGGTAGCCCGGACCCTGTTCCCGGTACTGGTGGACTGCTATTTTTTATATTTTTAAATGTTTTTTGTTTCTTTTTGTAAAAATATTTAAAAATGTAATTTATAAGTTAAAAGAAAAATAAAGAAATAATAATATATAATATTAATAATAATAATTTATTTTATTTCCAAAAACTTATAACTATTTTACAAAGGCAATGTGGCAACAATTTCAATTATGGCGAAGAGATTAGCATCTGTAGCCGAACTAGGCATGGCCTGTATTTCGGCTATCAGTACCGTACCCCTCGAGTATTTTTTAATGCAAGAATAGCTGCCAAGCAACATAGGCATACATATAAGAAACAGTCTAATACATAGGATGATAATTTACTACTGTATTAGTTAAGCAAGTTAAATAAGTTAAATTGATGAATAAATTCATTATGAATTGGGTATGTGTGAGTGTGTAATGTGTGTGTGTGTGTGTGTCAGTTAGTGTATGTATGAGTGTATGTGAGTAATGGGGAAATACAATTTTTTATGTACTCTTTGATGTATTCTTAGCATGGTAAGTTTAGTAGTTGTTCTGTCTCCTCGTAGTTTAATTTCTGTAAATATTGACTTACTTTCAGCTTACATTGTTTCATAGTCATGGAGTAAATATGAAGTGATTTATTCAGCTTATTATAAAGGTAGGGGCCTAGGAAACATATAAATCTTTTAATAAAGGTTGTTTTAAATGAGGTGGGATAGTCACATAAATGTGATGTTTTCGACGTCTCTTTAATAACATTGGGTCATACGGATGTTTCTTATGTTCTTGCAGAATAACTTTAAGAATGAACAGCTGTCTTACTGTCAATACCTCGCACATCTGAAACAGTGTAAAGGTGCTTTAGTATTGCTCTCTGGGCCACCTCAACTGCCTTGAGTGTAGTTTTACAGATTTCTCCCCAACAAGAGACGCAGTAGGTAAGAAGCGACTGGCACAGGGCCTGATGCTATTACACTTCTTCAATCATAATCTGGACCTTATTAAGTACGCATTCTTCGTACCCACGCATTCTTCGTGATATCACATGTGACATGATCTGTAAACCATATGTTAAACCAAACAAACTCTTCAGCTTAGAATCAATCAAGATATCAGTGTAGAAGTATCAATTTAAGTGATCATGGTTATTTTAAAACTTCGTACCCTTAATAAGGACCGGCCCTTATTTGGAGCCAACACATAGGACCTTGTTAGGCACTTAGATATGCCCATGAGAAAAACCAACATAATCGAGAAATAAAAGCAATAATTTTAGTAACTTACCCCGTCAATCCAAGTACTGAAAGTATTTTTACATTACATTGCAAAAATTTAAACTCCGCCGTAGCCGGTCCTAAGCCCGTTGTTGAGAAAGGAGGAAGGTTGGTTGTGAATAGCGTTCTCCTAATAACATTTAGGATATTCACAGCCATAAAACTACGCTAACGCCGAGCGGTAGGCGGCGGTCAATTAACCTACCTATTTTTTGGGTGACGGGAGCCATGGGGACTAAATTCCCCCAAAAAGAACCGGCGTAGAAGGTAATGGGAACCCACTACGTCTAAATTCCCAAGAGAACTCCATGATACAAATCAATGAAAGTGCAGTTATGTCGGGCGAGCCGGCCGACCCCCGGCGCCCTTTGATATCCGGGTCAAAGGGTGTGAAATATGCGACCGAAGACTCCTCAACAGTGTGTCTTCAGGCTGTTGAGGCAGTAAATGCTACTGAAAGCAATAAAAAACCATCAATGCGTCCCAAGCATAGGATTGGAACCTGGAATGTTAGAGGACTGCTGAAACCCGAAAAACTTGCTGTGGTTGAAAAGGAAATGAAAGAACAACATTTGTTGATTCTAGGACTGTGTGAAACTAGATATGAGCGCCGATGGTCAGTTTGTCGGCGGCGGCGCGCCGACTTTTTGAAGTCGGCGGCGGCGGCGTCGGCGGCGCGGCGTGGCCTAAATTTAACTACTTTAATTTAAGAGAAGAATTATTAAGCTATGTTTTACGTATAATTACGATTTATTATAATTTTGCCGAGACGAATTTAATTGGCAAGGGTTACCTATCATAAGATCGAAAAACGTTTGACCGAATTTCATTTGACCTCAAACTTTTCAACTATTATTATATATTATTTACTTTACTTCAATTCTTCATTTGGCCGAAAAAAAAAATTAACAAAAAACGCCTAGAAATTTGTGCACACTAGGTAATTATGGCTGTTACATTTTAACATGCGCCATTGAAATGTAGTAGACAATACAAAATAGGTAATTGTGCAAATGTATTGATAATTATGAATTGTGAAAATTCGATAATATAACTCTGACGGGTATTGTATTATGATTAATGACATTTGCTGTCTGCTGCCATCCAATCCACGGTGTCCTTCATTAGCCCTTTACGTTCCAGGGTCACGGTAATGGAATAAGTCCCGCGACCCCGACAGGCCTTGGCCCTCTAGAGGGGGGCCACGTCATCTTGCTGACGCTCTTTGAGGCGCGCGTGGAACACAACGCGCCGTCGACCCGGGCATGGTTCATGGCTCGCCGCCCGCATGCCCGCGCCTACGGTGGCCGGAGATCGTCTTGCGACGTCCGACGCCGTGGGCGTCTATCACTGCGGCTGAGGCGGAGGGAGGACGCTGTCCTCTCTCTCTCACGGCCCGCCTCCTCTTTTGCGAGCATAACTGCTCCGCAGAAGGAGGCGACCGCTTCCCACTCCGTCTCGCCCCGCAGCATGGCCTCGACCAATGCCGGGCGCGAAAGGTCTCCGCCTATCGCCTCCGTGAAGACACGGCGGTGCTCTGCCCAAGCGGGGCAGTCCTGCACCGTATGCTCCACCGTATCCTCCGGGCGATCTTCGCAGTGGTGACACCCGGGCGTTTCATCCCTCCCTATCCGACACAGTTACCTCCCGAAACTTCCGTGTCCGGTGAGGCCCTGTGTCATCCGATAGGTCAGGACGCCGTGACGTCCCTCCAGCCACTCCTCAAAGAGGGGTCTTACCGCCGCGACTGCGGCGTGCCCGACATAAACTTACTTGGGAAATTGCATATCGCCATCTTTTTCTTTCGCTTGTTTCAAACAAGTGTCGCAAAACACTTGGTCGCCCAACACTGTTCGTTTTTTTGCCTCAATATTAACAACTAACTGACCAAAATAGGTCCAACAAAAACTGTGTTTGTTTGCTGATAACTTGTACAACACAGAAATTTTAATGACAAAGAGTTTCGTTTTATAAACGTCTACGTCTAGACGCCGCCATTTTGCCTGCATTTATTATCGTGCGTTCGGTTTGGTCAGCGTGTTAGATTAAACTGAACGCCGCCCACTCGGGTTCGGCGCGCCGGCGCCTGAAGACGGCGGCGGCGGCGCGGGGGAAATCACGGCGGCGGCGGCGCGCCGGCGCGGCGCTCATATCTATGTGAAACGCACATGAAAGGACAGGGCCATTTTCAAACATCGAATGGTAACACAATGTTCTTTTCGGGTCACGAAACTGACAGCAAGAACGGTACTGGAGTAATTGTGTCACGCCAAATAGCCCAACACGTTACTGGCTACGTCACGGTCAGTGATAGGATTATGACCATCCGCATAGACTGCAATCCACTTCCAATGAACATCGTACAGATCTACGCACCAACAGCTCAATCGTCTCAAGAAGATATCGACGATTTTTATGGCCTCTTACAAACAACACTCGACAACATCTCTGGACGCGAACTAATGATAGTGCAGGGCGACTTTAACGCAAAGGTTGGAAGCACAGAACACGATGACCACATTCGCCATATAATCGGTAAATACGGGCTAGGCATTAGAAATGAAAGAGGTGAAAAGTTTATAGATTTCTGCGTAAGTAACAATTTGACAATAAAAAACACTTGTTACGAACATCACAAGCGCAGGCTTTACACGTGGACTTCTCCTGGTGGAAGTTATCGCAACCAAATTGATTTCATTACTGTTGCAAACAGATGGAAATCGTCCATAACGAATGTCAGAACCTTTCCTGGTGCCGATTGTGGATCTGATCACCAGCTTTTGGTGGCAGACCTACGAGTACGTCTGAAAACTTGTCGAAAGAGAAGAAAACCGATGACAAGGTTATCCCAGCCAGAATACGAATATTTCCAAAGAGAAACAGAAGACTCATTAGCCTCGTATGAAATGCACACAAACCCAGACGAACAATGGCAACACCTCAAATCTCATATTGTCAAGGTTCTCGAATCTATAACTAAGAAACCGGAAACTAGAAAGGACTGGATATCCGATGAAGCCTGGGCAAATATAGAGTTGCGAAAGCAATTAAAACAGAGCCGATGTTTTAATGATTTTGAAGTGGAGTATTCCAAACTCACCAAGACTATTCAGAAACAGTGCAGAAGGGACAAAAATCTGTATTTAGAAAACATCTGCACTGAAATAGAAAAGCATGCGGAGAAGTACCAAACGGCCGATCTGTTCAAAAAGATCAAACAGATAACACGCAAATTTAAACCATCATCGTGGGTAATAGATGACAAACATGGCAACCCAATACACGAAGTCGAGAAGGTCGCAGAGAGATGGAGAGAATATTGTGAGGAGCTCTATCAAGATCATTTATCCGAGCCCATTCAACCTGCCCAGTTTTTGGTAGATAACGAAGCTGAACCGAATATACTGCGCTCGGAAATAGAAGACTCGATAAGGAAGCTGAAAACAAACAAGGCTCCAGGGCCAGATCGAATCACAGCGGAAGTTATAAAAGGGTTAGGTCCGAACGGCATAGCAACTCTACTCAATATCTGCAATACTGTATGGGAAACAGGGCGTTGGCCATCAGATTGGGTGCACTCTTCCATACTACCTCTTCATAAGAAGGGTTCGGTGCGAAATTGTAACAACTACAGAACAATCGCTCTGATGTCACACGCTAGCAAAATTTTGCTTCACATTATTAACACCAGATTGAGGTCATTTCTGGACTGGCAGATACCCCAGGAACAAGCCGGTTTTGTCAAAGACCGAGGAACTAGAGAGCAAGTCTTGAACCTCCGACTCATCATAGAAAAGTGCTACGAATACAATACCCCAACGATTGTGTGCTTTGTGGATTATCAGAAGGCATTCGACTGTGTCAAATGGGAGAAGTTATGGGAGGTACTTGGTGAAACAGGAGTGCCAGCTCATCTCATAGAGCTGATTCGGAATCTTTATGAGTCCAGTTATGGCACTGTAACCGTGGGTGATATTTCATCGAGTCGCTTCCATTTTCGTAGAGGTGTCAGACAGGGATGCGTGATCTCACCCATACTCTTTAACATTTACGGCGAATACATCATGCGCCAAACTCTTGAGGGTTGGAATGGGGGCGTCAAAGTGGGTGGTCGTAGAATATCCAATCTCCGCTACGTAGATGACACTACCCTTTTTGCATCATGTGAGGCTGAAATGGCTGAGTTGCTGCATCGCTTAGAATCTGTTAGCCTTGGAATGGGTCTCGCTATAAATAAGAGTAAGACCAAGCTTCTCATCATTGATCGTTTCGAATCCATCCAACGTACCGACCTCTTATCAGAGTATGAAACTGTCGACCAATTTCAGTATCTTGGCTCAGTAATTACCAATAAGGGCAGATGTGAACTGGAAATACGGAGAAGGATTGGTATGGCTAAAACAGCGATGACACAACTAAACAAAGTATGGAGAGATAAAAATATCACCAATCGGACAAAGCAACACCTGGTCCGTACACTTGTCTTCTCCATCTTTCTCTATGGGGCAGAGACTTGGACCATCAAAGCTGCTGATAGGCAAAGAATAGACGCTTTTGAAATGTGGTGCTGGCGCCGTCTTTTAAGGATACCATGGACAGCCCACCGCACGAACGTCTCGATCCTTAAACAATTAAACATAGAGAAAGCGCAACCACTCTCTTCAACATGCCTGCAACGTGTCCTTAAATACTTTGGTCACATTGCTCGCAGAGGTACCAACAATATGGAGCGGCTAATGGTGACCGGAAAGATAGAGGGCAAAAGACCTAGAGGCCGAAGCCCAAAACGGTGGTCTGATCAAGTCTCGGAAGAACTCGACATGTCTATCAGCACTGCACTCCATCAGGCCGCTGACCGCAACCGATGGAGGAAACTAGTTGATAAGTTGAAACGGAGTCACGATTCTCAGCAGTGAGAGAACGATTGAGAAGAAGAGAGACTGGGGAGGGGCCGCGTGGTGTCTGCTTTAGTTTAAGTATTAAACGTGGGAAGTTTGAAAAGATGGACCTTATTTGGCACCGGCCCTTTTTAGGCGCACCTACCTTAGTCCCTACTCTTAAGTGTCATTTAATTACAATGCCAATAAAAGTTCAAAAAGATAACAAAACAGGAGCATAATTATGGGTTTATGTCAAGCTACTCGTATTAAGACTGGTAAATATTAATTATTTTCATTTTTTATTTTTATTTTATATGATCCATTCATTCGCAATGAAAAATAGTTAAAACGTGTGATAAAAACACTGTTTAAATTAAAACTGTTTTATAAAATGTTTTCAACATGTGGTTTTTTTATTGTGGTAAAATCGTCAAATGAGTCCTCCCCACCCCGGGCAGAGCGGGAGATATCAACTGGAAAGCACATGTTGATACAGTTTCCAAAAGAATTAATCGGTTTGTATATGCGCTTAAACAGGTCAGAAACATAAAAACAGCATTATTGACATATCATGCGTATGTTGAATCGGTGCTACGCTATGGTTTAATTATGTGGGGTAATAGCACCGATCAAAATAGAGCATTTATTGCCCAAAAAAATGCATAAGAGCAATATATGGGCTTCAGCCCGACGAATCTTGCAAGCCGGTATTTAGAAAACTTGATTTGTTACCGTCATTTAAAGCGCTAAATATAAGATTATTTAAAATAAAATTACACAAATGGCTGTCTGTTAAAGGTTTTTATAGTGTTAAGGAGTTCCTAGAGCATAAAATCGGATGATGAAAGTTGAGTATATTAAGCCGGATTTACATTACGAAAGTTGTACGGTCTTCAACTGTACATACTTTTTGATGACACTGCGGTCGGCACGAGCGCGCGTCACTTTTACCTAATTATAAGTACATTGTTGCTATACACACGGGTCAGTGTGCATTTGTCATTCATAACATAAACGACCAAAGAGAAAGGAATCGTCAATATCGATAAACTTGTGTATAATTACTATCAAATATAACTTAACTTCTGTGACAACAACTTCGTGTTCTCTTCTCTTCACACTCAACCAACTAACTACAATCTGCAAGTGTACGAACCGTACATTTTATGGTCCTTCGAGCCGGATAAATCTCTGTGTTTAGTACATCTATATACGATAGCGAATCGGTTCAGCTGGTCTCCCAGAAGCGGGTCGCCCCAGCTGTATTGAGAAGGCGCACATATCGTAGGTAGAGTACAACCACACGGAGTATCCCAAAGCGACTACTGGAAGAAGTCTGCAAACTACGGTCTTCTGGTCGCTAACAAACGCTCATCTGTCGCCGTCAACTACGTGACTACGAGCTACAACAACTAACCAACGCTCATCAGTCGCCGTCAACTACGTGACTACGAGCTACAACAACTAACCAACGCTCATCAGTTGCCGTCAACTACGTGACTGCGAGCTACAACTAACCAACGCTCATCAGTTGCCGTCAACTACGTGACTGCGAGCTACCACAATTACATCAACTAAAAGGCGGTAACCTGTCGCCGTGAACTGAGTGAGTTATCTGCGCACTTTTAACTAAAACTCATCGACATGGATAAACTGGAACTACAGTCAACATGCTTCGATAACATCAAGACCTTGTGTGCCAACTATCGCAAGGATTCTTCATCCCGTAAAAACGTGGACTATCTGAACAAACGCTTGTCATCGCTGGAAGACCAATGGAAGGATTTCGACAGCAGGCATGCAACTTTAGTACTAGAAGTAGAAGATAAAACTTTGTTCTACTTCACGAATGATGTCTACGGAAAAACAAAGGAATTGTACTTGACGACTAAAACAGACATTATGAACAGATTGTCCGACTTAGAAAAACCAAAACAAAGCGTAAGGTTTGATTTAAGTGGGACGTCAGCAGAAACTGAACTTCCAGTCGATGATAACATTCAACTGTTAATGAACAAACAGGAATGTAATTTTAACGCTATATATCGCATAATGTCGAAGATCAACAACAGCGCATCTATTTCAGAAAAATGGGAATTAGATGATCATCTGACCACCTTGAAATCAAAATGGGAGCCAATTGATAAACTGCACTGGGAAATTGATTTCAAAGTAAAGGGTTCTAACGAAAGGTACAACAAGATGTTTGCGGATGTAGAACAACAGTACGATGAATTAAAGAAACATCTAAACTCCAAAATTTGGACCACGGTCCACTACGAGAAGTCTGCACCCAAGATCGAGATTCCTGAATTTTCTGGCAACTACAGTCAGTGGATTTCGTTCAAGGACTTATTTGTGGAGGCAATTCACAAAAATCCTATGATCAACAGCGCGCAGAAAATGCAGCATCTTAAAACCAAGCTGCGAGGGGAAGCTGAGCGACTGGTGCAACATCTTACCATTAGCGCCGATAATTATAACTCTTGTTGGGACATTTTAAATCAGCGGTATGACAATCGTCGTCTCCAGTTCACATCTTTCATGAACAGCATGCTAAATCTTCCCACCATACAGCATCCAGACTCCGCTAACTTGAAGAAAATGCATGACGTCGTTACCGAATGCTTGAACGGTATCTCAAACATTGGCATTGATACGTCATCGTGGGGTCCAATTATTGTGCATATTATGTCACAGAAACTAGACTCCAAGACGCTCAGTGACTACATGAAGGAATTGCAAGATCATCGGGAGCTACAAAGTCTACAAGATTTCCTATACTTTCTTGAGACTCAATTTATGGCATACGAAACAATGAAATCTGCCAAGAAAGGGTGTCAAACAACTTCAACGGACAAAACTTCTAACTGGAAATTCAGCAAGCAAACCCCAACGAAAAAACATAGTTATTACAATAAAACTAATAACTATCACGCAGGGCACAAAAAATGCCCACATTGCAACGAAAGTCACGTTTTAATGCAATGTGACAAATTTCTAGAAATGGACTTTGCCAAACGGAATGACACAGTTGCAAAACTACAGCTGTGTAAAAATTGTTTATTTAGCCACGGAAACGATGTGTGCAAATCTACAAAAACTTGTCGAGAATGCAATCTGAAACACCACACATTATTGCACAATCCAGACAAGAAAAACTCAGCCATATCCAAGAGAAAAAACAATAATGAACAAAATTCGTCGTCATCTCAACAGCAAACGTCTAATCATATAACAAGTAACATGGAAGTTTTACTTACTACAGTACAGCTGAAAGTCAAATCTATAGATGGGACTTATGTCAAACTTCGAGCACTGCTAGATCAAGGTTCGCAGGTGAATCTTATTACTGAAAATGCTGCGCAACTGCTGAGGCTTCCTCGTAAAAAGGTCAACGCATGTGTAACTGGAATCGGAACGGTCTCTGGAGAATGCAGGGGACAACTGAACTTTACCTGCACATCGATTCACTCAGATTACAACTTTACAACACATGCACTTATTATGAAGAAGCTTACAAATAACTTACCAACTACAACTTTTGAGAAGTTTGAATGGCCGCATTTGAAAAATTTGAAACTTGCGGACCCAGAATTTAATATCTCTCGCCAAATTGACCTACTACTAGGGGCAGAAGTATATTCAGAAATCATTCTGGATGGTGTCCTGAAAGGCAATGACCAATCTCCCGTTGCACAACAAACGCAAATAGGGTGGATTTTGTGCGGGAAAATGAAAACTTTTAACTGCAACGTAACTCTTTTCAACTTAGACGATTTAACTAAATTTTGGGAAACGGAAGCTATTCAGCACACTCAAGACATACCCCAGGACGACCAGTGCG
Organism: Agrotis clavis; assembly: GCA_954870645.1. Lineage (NCBI taxonomy): Eukaryota > Metazoa > Arthropoda > Insecta > Lepidoptera > Noctuidae > Agrotis > Agrotis clavis. The sequence continues at coordinate 4,316,639 of OX940943.1, forward strand.
AAAAATTCTATACAGAAACTGTGCAACGATCACAAGATGGGAAATACATCGTGAAAATGCCCTTTATACCAAATTTTGAAGAAAAACTGGGATCATCTAGATCAGTGGCAATTTCACAATTCCTACAATTGGAGAGGCGACTCGACAAAAATCAAAAACTTTCAGACATGTATAGAAAATTCATTAAAGAATATATCGACCTCGGTCACATGAAACTTTCGTCTCATTTATCAACTAATAGCTGTTATTTACCACATCACGGCGTCTTGCGGGAAAATTCAACAACAACCAAATTGAGAGTTGTATTCAACGCATCGCAAAAAACTTCAAGTGGTTATAGCTTAAACAGCCTTATGGAAAAAGGGTCAAATTTACAACAAGATATACAAGCTCTAATCCTGAAGTGGCGAACGTACAAATACGTTTTCACGGCTGACATCGAGAAGATGTATCGTTGTATATGGATGTCAGAAGAACAACAAGATCTTCAACGGATAATCTGGCGAGACTCACGGGATAAACCGCTTCTTGACTACCAGCTATGCACAGTTACATACGGAACAAAATGTGCACCTTGGCTCGCTATGCGTACATTAAAACAGCTAGCCATAGATGACGGGAACCAACATCCAGCAGCGGCCAAAATACTGCAAACGGAATGCTACGTCGATGACGTCATAAGCGGTCATAATTGCATCCAGGAAGCGCAACACCTACAACAATCCCTGATTGAACTACTGAGAGGTGGGGGAATGAACCTGCGCAAATGGACGAGTAATCACCGAGCCTTGCTAGAAAACTTAAACGAAGATCAAATAGCAAGTCAAAATACCTTGGATTTTAAATCAGAAGAATCCAACAAAACATTAGGACTTGGTTGGGACCCTAACAACGACACCTTTTACTTCAACTGGCCTGTGAATCAAGCAAACAATCTTACGAAGAGATCACTACTCTCGGAGATTTCTAAGTTCTACGACCCACTGGGTTGGCTTTCCCCAATAACAGTCAAAGCCAAATTACTATTTCAAACACTTTGGATTAGTAAACTTGGTTGGGACGACAAGGTCCCAAGTGATATCGAAGCTAAATGGCTGAAACTAAAAAATGAACTGCCGGACATCAAGAACATAAGGCTCAACAGATGGGTCGGTGATATGCAAAAACGGGTCGAATTACTCGGCTTCTGTGATGCAAGCGAGAAGGCGTATGCTTGTCTGATCTACAGTCGGGTGATAAATGAAGTTGGCCAACCAGTGATATCCTTACTCGTCGCAAAAACAAGAGTGGCACCACTAACACAAAAAACAACATTGCCAAGACTCGAACTTTGCGGCGCCCAGTTATTAGCTGACCTAACAGAAAAAACTAAAGAAGCACTATCTGGGTTCGACATATCTGTACAAGCGTGGTGTGATTCGCAAGTCGTTTTAGCGTGGATTCAAGGTGACTCATCAAGATGGGAAACATACGTAGCTAACAGAGTTACTAGAATCAAACGCGTAATTCCAGCTACTCAATGGCATTATGTGAAATCCGAAGAGAATCCCGCGGACTGTGCGTCGAGAGGACTACTGCCAAGCAAACTCATGAGCTTCAGTTTATGGTGGCAAGGCCCCGATTTTTTGTCAAAACTAGAAGACTCTGAAAACATTACTTCTTTCAAAACGGATATTGGTTGCATAAATCATGCAAAAGCCAATCTAAACATAGACGGACATGATAATCAGCACAACATAATAAGTGAATTAATGAATAAATACAGTTCATTGACACAAACAACTCGAGTCATCGCATGGATACAACGCTTCATAACAAATATGCGCAACAAAGCGAAATCGAAAACTGCATACTTAACAACAAGCGAACTAAGTGCAGCGAGTTCAAGTATTGTTATTCATGTGCAACGAACACAGTTCGATTCCGAATTTCATCAACTTAACAGGAATGAAACTTTATTAAAGAAGAGCTCGATTTTCAAGCTGAATCCCTATTTGGATGACGAAGGAATTATTCGTGTCGGAGGTCGTCTGAAGAACTCGAGTCTGCCTACTGAAATGAAAAATCCGATAATCATACTCATACCACATACGGGACGATATACTCAACTGTTGATTGAACAAGCACATTCACACACGCTGCACGGAGGAGCTAGACTAACGTTAGCTTACATTAGACAGCGATACTGGATCGTTGGTGGGAACAGAGCAGTAAAAACTATATTGCGTAAATGTGTCCGCTGCCACCGATTTAACAAAACAGATAGCCACCAACTGATGGGCGATTTACCCCAGCATAGGATCACCCCGAGCCGGCCTTTCACACATACAGGAGTGGACTTCTCCGGATACGTGGAGGTCAAACACAACAAGGGCAGAGGTGTCAAAACGTCAAAAGGGTACATAGCGATATTTGTATGTATGGCTACGAAAGCCGTCCATATTGAGCTAGTATCGGACCTTAGCACAGAAACTTTCATAGCTGCTTTCCAAAGGCTATGTGCGAGGCGTGGTACACCGAAGCATATGTACTCGGATTGTGGAACGAACTTCGTTGGAGCAGCAAAAGTACTTCGCCAGGAATTTGAACTATTCAAACAAATAATGTCACCGGAAATTTTCAGCGAGTTAGCAAAAATGGAGGTCGTGTGGCATTTTAACGCTCCAGCTTGGCCTAGCGCAGGCGGTCTGTGGGAAGCCGCCGTTAAATCAATGAAACATCATTTGCGACGTGTTTTAGGCAATCAAAAATTAACCTATGAGGAGTTTGCTACACTCTTGGCAAAGATCGAAGCTTGCTTGAACTCAAGGCCTCTATGTCCTCTTACTGAAGATCCGGAAGAGTTCTATAATTGCCTTACTCCGGGACATTTTATAACAGGAAGCTCGATACTTTCTATGCCACTATCCGATTACAATGATGTAAACAACATTGACTTACGTCGACGCTGGCAATTGTGCGAACACATGTTTCATCAATACTGGAAAAGTTGGTCTAACGAATATTTAACGACATTACAAACTCGCAGCAAGTGGAATAAGCCCACGAGAAACATAAAAGAAGGGGACTTAGTACTGGTGAAAGAGGATAACCTTCCGCCTGGAAAATGGGCAATGGGACGGGTCTTGGAGACACATCCCGGCTCGGATGGCTACGTTCGAGTCACTACTATCAAAACTCAAGCGGGGACCGTCAAGCGTCCTGTAGTCAAACTGGCACCGCTACCTTTGGATAACGAAATTCAAGCTGAGCGGGATGACGAGAAGAGCAAGGAGTCTTTGAAAAGGAAAAGACAAAAGCGGTCGAAAAGAAACAAATTTACAATCACTTCACTTTTAACCGTACTATTGACTCTGTTTACATTTGTGTCCGGAACTAATGGTGCCATTGACAGTGCGCGCAACGCATCATGTGCTCAAATTACAAGTTTGGAACCGGAGCGCCCTGTTTACTATGACACAATCGGTGAAATGCAAATAGAACATGACGAATGGATATTAATTATGTATTATAACTTAACTGCCTACTGGGAAGGCATTCGTCGCATTGAAACTTACTTTGAAAATTTGAAAACCACCTGCTACCATGCGAAACTACAACATTGCAGAGCTACAATGGACCAGCTTGGTCATGAAATGGAACTGCTTAGCTATTACAACACTATCCTGATCAATCCCCATAAACATCTCGGTAACCGTAAGAAACGAGGCTTAATAGATGGGATCGGGTACGTAGCTAACAGTCTGTTTGGGATACTGGATCAACGCTTCGCTGAAAAATATAAAAATGACATTCAGTCTCTTCAAACAAATGAGAACTATCTGCTGGATTTGATTAAAAACCAAACATCTATTGTAGAACTGGAAAATCAAGTCTTGAAGAAAAGCGAAAACAACATCAAGCGGCAGTTTGACATAATTGATAGCTTCGTCAATCAAACCAACTTGAATCTAGCTTCTATCGAAACGGGAATGGAAATAATATCTGCTACAACTTATATTAATTCAGCCTCCTTGACAGCGTATCTACTGATAAACAGCTTGCGGACGTTTCAAGAATTGCTGTTTAACACTCTCACAAACGTGTACCGAGGACACATAGATGTCCATTTGATCAGTCCCACGAATTTGATTCAGCAACTAGGGGAGATATCTGGAAACCTCCCGAAGACTGTGGCATTTCCAATTAAAAACTATAAGGAAAATATCAAGGATCTCTACAAGCTGATTAATGTAAAGGCACGGGTCACAGAAAACTATTTCCTTTTCGAAGCGCATATACCACTGGTATCTAACGAAGACTACGTTATTTATAAAACGATACCATTACCCATAAGGACAGCTAAACAAGCTACTTATGTACAAATATCAACAAAGTACATTGCTGTTAATCTCAAACAAAGTGTTTACATCTTATTAACCGAAGATGACTTCCAGCATTGTATACAACAAAGGTCAACCAACTTCCTATGCAGAAAAAACTTACCGACCTACAACTTGCATAATAACAATGCTCCATGCGAAGCAAAACTGCTGTCGCACCATAATACCACGCCTTGTGACGTACAACAGGCAGCATGTAAAGACGCATGGATCGAGTTACATTTACCGAACAGCTGGTTGGTGATATGTTGTAATACGTGTCCATTACGGGCAATATGCAACAATGATGTCACATCATATACTATGTCGTCATCAAGCCTAGTGACGTTATCTCAAGGATGCGTACTGCAGTCAAAGGATTTAACTATCTATGCCCATCGTCAGTACAATAGTCAAGTAAAAATAGACTATAAATTAACACCCGCTACTTTCGATACATCTATAAACCAGCTAGTAAATCTGAAGCACCGCTACGCTCCGAACACCCTTCAGTCTACAACTACAGATGTAGAAATTACGAAGATTGAAGATAGAATCAAGGCACTAAAGGAAAATGAAGCTCTACCAAGTACAATTTCAACACACGATGTCCATTTATACGTTATCAGCTATATTCTGTTGACATCAGCCATCATCGCGGTACTTGTGGTGGTGTGGAGGAAGCGTTGTCCCCACTGTTGTAAGAAAAAGCCCAAAAATTCAAATATGGGACAACAGAATAATGACATTGAACTTCAAATTATGAGTAAGAGCAATTACGAACGGAAGGAAACAGCTGAAACAGCATCGCCAAGCAAGGAAACCGGCGTGGAGCCTCACCCCGGGACATCTCGCCAACGTCTCAAAACCGGAACTAGGAACATAGCATTCAGCTTTGACTAATTAGTATTTTTTTTTGCTTTGTGATGACTTTTCCTTCTCTCTTTAGTTACTTTTAACTTTCTGGGGTTGCCAAGATGTACGGTCTTCAACTGTACATACTTTTTGATGACACTGCGGTCGGCACGAGCGCGCGTCACTTTTACCTAATTATAAGTACATTGTTGCTATACACACGGGTCAGTGTGCATTTGTCATTCATAACATAAACGACCAAAGAGAAAGGAATCGTCAATATCGATAAACTTGTGTATAATTACTATCAAATATAACTTAACTTCTGTGACAACAACTTCGTGTTCTCTTCTCTTCACACTCAACCAACTAACTACAATCTGCAAGTGTACGAACCGTACAAAAGTAGTGTCATGCATGATAAAACTTGTTTCGTAAAACTAGTTTCAGCACACATGAAAGTACTTTCGTTTAAATTTTAGTGTCGTGAAATTACCAGTATCGCGGAGATACTGGCCCTGTCAAGATCAAAGCTGTATTTCATTTATGATGCAAAGCGTCGTTGTAGAAATGATAAAATATAAAATTTATCTCGGAAAAAAGACGTTGATAAATCCACCAACGTCTTTAGTTCCATTGTCTAGTCCCATTAGGGAATTACTCGAGGCAAAAACTTGAAAAAAAGCATCTGGGTGCAACACAGTTAATCTCTGAATTAGCAGATGATCCTAAAAGCTATGCAAATTACTTTCGTATGGGTAAAATCATTTTAATTTCAAATACCACACGTCCACTCAACGCAGGTGCTGTAGCGACACTAGTTTCGCGTCGTATTTAAGCCGGATTTACATTACGAAACTAGTTGCATGAAAGTACTTTCATGACACTACTTTCACCATTAATTTCACGTGTAAACGTTCAGTTTTACAATGCATGCATTACTTTCGTGACACTGAATTACTTTCGTGCTATGCGCATATTTTTGGTGAAACTAGTTTCATGCAACTACTTTCATCATGTTAATACGACGTGAAAGTAGTGTCGCGACAGCACCTGCGTTGAGTGGACGTGTGGTATTTGAAATTAAAATGATTTTTACCCATACGAAAGTAATTTGCATAGCTTTTAGGATCATCTGCTAATTCTGAGATTAACTGTGTTGCACCCAGATGCTTTTTTTCAAGTTTTTGCCTCGAGTAATTCCATAATGGGACTAGACAATGGAACTAAAGCCGTTGGTGGATTTATCAACGTCTTTTTTCCGAGATAAATGTTATATTTTATCTTTTCTACAATGACGCTTTGCATCATAAATGAAATACAGCTTTGATCTTGACAGGGCCAGTATCTCCGCGATACTGGTAATTTTACGACACTAAAATTTTAACGAAAGTACTTTCACTTGTGCTGAAACTAGTTTCACGAAAGTAGTTTTATCATGCATGACACTACTTTCGTAATGTAAATGCGGCTTTACATGATGAAAGTAGTTGCATGAAATTACTTTCACAAAAAATATGCGCATAGCACGAAACTAATTCAGTGTCACGAAAGTAATGCATGCATTGTAAAACTGAACGTTTACACGTGTAATTACTGGTGAAATTAGTGTCATGAAACTACTTTCATGCAACTAGTTTCGTAATGTAAATCCGGCTTTACTGTAAAATTTGCATGCACCTAAAAAGCAAAACATGTATGATGTATGTTCTAAAACTGTTTCCACCATCTTGTATACCATGTTTTATGTAAATAAATGGATTTTGAGGGACTGTCGACTGACAGTCCCTAAAAATCAAATCAAATCCGTTTAAACGAGACTTCGTACTGACTAAAATCCACGGTGTGTACGTCAACATGTGGTTTGAAACAACAAATTTTATTTATGCCAACCTAGCTTATTAATCTTAGCGTTGTTCATTTAGACCACAAACAGAAAAAAACAAAGGCCCCTTAAATTCATGCTTAACAACATGGGCCTATTTTTTTTAATAAGTAAATCAACAATAAATAAATTAACATTAATGTAAAGACTGACTCTTCCGAGTTATCTAAATTATTTAACGATGATTCTGTCTCTTTTCCGCATAAACAAATAGCCATGTCACTTCATGTCAGTGACCGAGATAATTACTGGCGCCAGTAACTAGCTCATTTTTGGAATGCGCGTGCCAGTTTCTGGGGCGGTGAAGGTCATGTTGACTATATTAAGAGGCCGGAGTGGGATAGAAAACAATTAATGATGCGTGCTATTCATAAAATTAGGACGGCCTAGAAAGAAAACAATATGTCCCTTCCAAAAGACGTAAAGAAACGCGTGTAAAACAGACATACAAACTATCACAGTTCAGTAGGGCAATTCACGTAACTAAAGAAGTGCTGTTGCAGTGCAGTTGCAGTCAAGTTTCGATCAAAACAACGCTTTTCGTATTCTCTGTCGCTGTCAGACACGCTCGCGTCAAGTTTGCGTCACGCGTGCGTGTTTTGGATCTTTGGATCGCAACATGATCGGTATTCTACTATTCGTTTGACGTTTCAAAATGACAGTATACAAGTTTCAATTCGATCAACGTGCAGTTTTAATGTCATATTCATTGAAATGTAATCGATTCCATTCGATTATTCAGTGGGCAATAATTTTTCTCTCCTGGTTTGGTTGCGCGTCATAAAATTACGTGAATTAGCCTTCTGAAGGCTAATTCACGTAATTTTATGACGCGACGATGAAGTAGTAGTGCAGTTGCAGTTAAGTTCACGTTCGAGTGATAAACGGTATGTAATCTTTGAACTGCGCGTAAGCTGCGCGTGAACTGCACGTCAACTGTACGACAACCAAACCAGGAGAGAAAAATTATTGCCCACTGAATAATCGAATGGAATCGATTACATTTAAATGAATCCCACCAAAAACATTAAATGTAAAAAATGCCAAGTCTCTCGATGCAGTCTTTCCATCGTAAAAAGTTTTGAGATCTCACAGAAGCCAAGTCCTATTCAAATTATTTTGTAGTTATAAATCAACATTTAGTAATTATATCAATAGTTTTCTTTATATTATAACTATAGTGACTTGGCAATGAGCACAAGTAAAAACAAATAAAATGGCATATTTGGAGGAGTTGAAAGTTACACACACCGCATGCGTAAACATTCTCTTTTACTTTATATATTCTCTTAACATTCATCATTTACTTTCATAAAGCGATGGCCCGTAAGGTATTCTTAATTATTGTATTGGAACATGTAGTCGGTAGTGACCATCATGATTCACACATAACAAATAATCTGATCACAGGTCGCGTCAGTAACATTTGCACATAATTCCAGGCAGCAAGTTAATTTGTGCTCATTGCCAAGTCACTATAGTTATAATATAAAGAAAACTATTGATATAATTACTAAATGTTGATTTATAACTACAAAATAATTTGAATAGGACTTGGCTTCTGTGAGATCTCAAAACTTTTTACGATGGAAAGACTGCATCGAGAGACTTGGCATTTTTTACATTTAATGTTTTTGGTGGGATCTCATTTATTTTTTGTAAGTGTATTTCATTCTTTTTTTTAGGTGTCCTCATAATTTCTTGGACTTCAGCTACTTTTTTGCTTAGGACCCATTCTCTTTCTAACAAACTAAATAGAACTAAACTAACTAACAAATAAGTAAATAAATATATATCTGCTAACTTACAAACTAAAAATATAACTAAACTAAATAACACGTAAACAACTAGATATGTAACTATGTCTATGTTATATTAATAAACTATTTTCCTAAATAACTGTTTCAGTAACAATAATAAATCTACTCCGAATATCGCTACAATATTTTTTTAGTTTCGAAATGGTTGTTCATAGATAGATGGCGTTATCAAATGAAAATTATTGAATTATTTTAAAGTACTACTTAGACTGCGCTCTGTAACGAAACCATAGCGCGATTCAGACAGGTACAACGCCATCTATCGAGCGCGCATACAATATTTATCGCAATACAATGGAGTTTTAGCTTTATTAATTTAATGAATTATGAACTTTATGTATTAATTTATGTTAATTATAGTCTATGTATTACATTTATATTATTCCTTTCTATTCTATATATGTATTCATCCAATTGAATACTAACTTAAACAACGAACAAAGTTAACAATGCAGTCAAAATCCATACACAATGTTCTTGCCAAACCGCAAATATAAAATTGTTTTTTAAGGTATATTATTTTTTAATGTTTTTATAATTTTTCCTTTATATGTGGCTAATGACCTATCTTGGTGCAAAATTTGAAGTTTCTAAGTCTGCTAGAAGTACCTTAGATTTTTGATGATCGGTCAGTGAGTGAGTGACAAAATGGTGTAACTTTGATCGACCGTAACTCCTAAACTATTCATTCAATTGGCATGTAATTTCGAAATTAAGCTTGTTCTTATGCCTACTATTATTCACCGAAAACCTAAACTCCTAGCTTTGTCCACGTCGAAGTTATAGGGGGGGCGAAACAGCCGCGAATCGCTTCGAGAAAAGATGGTACGGCCGTGCCCTTTTGCTCGAGACTTGGCGGGGCACTGCCGTGCCCCCAGATATGACATTAAAACTGCACGTTGATCAAATTGAAACTTGTATACTGTCATTTTGAAACGTCAAACGAATAGTAGAATACCGATCATGTTGCGATCCAAAGATCCAAAATACGCACGCGTGACGCGAACTTGACGCGAGCGTGTCTGACAGCGACAGAGAATACGAAAAGCGTTGTTTTGATCGAAACTTAACTGCAACTGCACTGCAACAGCACTTCTTTAGTTACGTGAATTGCCCTACTGGTGACAGACGGACAGACAAGCGGACAGCGCGCAGCGGAGTCTTAAAAATAGGGTCCAGATTCACCCTTTGGGTACGTAACCCTAGAAAATAAGACTAAGTTGTGACGTATTGCCAATTTTAAAAGCGTCGCAACTTTTTTTTTAAACTTGTCTGCTACGGGAGCTGAGAGGGATAGATAAATCTCTCCCTCTCCCTCTCCGCCGTCTCCTTCGCGAGCATAACTTCCTCGCAGAAGGCGACGGACCCTCATGCACTCTCTCTCGCTTCCGACCATGGCCGTAACGATAGTCGGAAGCGAGAGATCGCTCCCGCCGATCGTCGCGATCAGATCACGACGCTGTGATGCCCACGCTGAGCGTTCCTCGAGCGTGTGCTGCGCCGTCTCTTCCGGGCAACCGTCGCAGTGGTGGCACACGGGCGTCTGCTCTCGACCTATGCAATGCAGATACTTTCCGAAGCAACCGTGTCCGGAAAGTATCAGCGTCAGTCGGAAGGTGTGAGCGCCGTGCCTCCTACCTATCCCACGCCTCCATGACGTGACGAGCCATACCGCCGCAATAGCGGCGTGCCCCGCACTGGGTTGCGCAAGTCGCGCCTAAGCGTCGCATCTCCGTCAGTTTTGGTAACAAATTAATCAGAATAGTAATTTTTTTTTGGCTCACTTGACCCAAAAGTGTAAAAAAAAAAAAAAGTTTATAAAACTAAAAAATGCAAGAAAGCATTTTTTTTAATTTTTTCTCCCACCTAGGGCAGGGCGGGAGGGACTGTCAGACTTGTACTGACTAAAATCCACGGTGTCCTTCAGTAGCCCTTTATGTTCTGGGGTCACGGTAATGAGATAAGTCCCGCGACCCCGGCAGGTTTCGGCCCTGTAGAGCCCGGCCCCGTCATCATGCTGACACTGAGGCGAACACAACGTGGAACACAACGCGCCGTCGACCCGGGCATGGTCCATGGTCGGACAGCGAGTCGCCCATTACTCGCCGCCCGCATGCCCGCGCCTACGGTGGCCGGAGATCGTCTTGCGACGTCCGTCGCCGTGGGCGTCTACCACTGCAGCTGGGGTGGAGGGAGGACGCTGTCCTCTCCCTCACGCCTCCTCGGTCGCGAGCATGACTGTTTCGCAGAAGGAGGCGACCGCTTCCCACTTCGTCTCGCCCCGCAGCGTGGCCTCGACCAATGGCGGGCGCGAGAGGTCTCCACCTATAGCCGTCGTGAGGACACGGCGTTGCTCTGCCCAAGCGGCAGTCCAGCGGTTTCGTAGCGTTATGCCTACTTCGCACTATGACTACTTTCTGTAGCTTTCAAGTAATCGGTAGCACAGAGCCAACATTTTGAAATCACCATACATTAGATCGCATCATGCCTACTTTTTATTTTGGGGAGGCCGCCACATTGGATTTGTAGGTAATGACGTTTCTTAGCTAGTCATGCATTGTCACAGAACTCAGAGCGTGTGCAAGACCGGGAAGTGGGTCAAATTAAGATTCCAAGATTTTCTTACTTTAGGTAGTTACAAGTGAAGCTAATTTAAAAGCGTGTTAAAAATACGAGTCAAATGTCTTTTGATAATTTATAATTTATCTGACGGACTAATAACAATTTTAGTCAAAAATAATTTATATTTTTTTTCAATAAATTGCCTCCAGCTTTTGTATTTATTGCTGTTGGTTTTCCTATGTTTAAAAAAATAAATAATAACGCCTGTTAATTTTATGTTAGCAACGGGATGCTCTACTAAGAATTTATTCGCGATAATTTAATGTAGGTACGAGAGAACACAGCACCATTAACGAATTAAAACCGACTGACAAACAGGTCAAGAGACTTATATTCAAATATTTGGCTTAATTCAATTTTTTTATCTACTATCATGCTATTAATCCTCTATAAAAGAACCTATAACAATTAGCTTATTGCAAACATTAAAACACTCTATGATATTATGATCAAATCATCCAAACGCGTGATAATATCTATGAATTTCAAAAAAAGAACATTCTCATGCAATGACATTTACACCACCAGATCGCTAAAATTTTGAAAAAGAACAATAATTCTTTTACTTATTAAGGTTTGTTTATTTTACATGCTTCGCAATTAGACTTTTCTTGAATTTAAATAGTTCTTACAACACTGTACAACACCCTATGGTATGAGAATCTTTTATAGTGGATTCACATCATGATTGTAGATAAAGTCTTGTATGCAACTGTTATAATTAGGTATTAAAACACTCATGTGATACTATTATCACACTCGGCTACGCCTCGTGTGATAAACCCACATTCGTGTTTTAATACCCCTGATTATACAACAGTTGCAATGCAACTGTACACTACTTATCTGTGTACCAATTTTAGCCAAATCCGTTCAGTGGTTTTTGCGTGAAAGAGTAACAAACATACCTACATGTACATACCTACACACTACATCCTCACAAACTTTCGCATTTTATTAGTAGGGGATAATATAATATTCCACAACTATCACACAACGCCATTTAATCCCAAGCTAAGCAGAGCTTGTGTTATGGGTACTAGACACTGATAAACATGCTTAAATATATCCAAATACATAAATATTATCCATCCACTCGCTCGATCTTTTTCTCTCCCGCTCCGGCCTCTCATCCTTGAAATTCGCACAAACATTCCGAAAATGAACAAGTTACTGGCGCCAGCTACTATCTCAGTCACTATCACGTCGTTTTATTATGCGGAAACGAGACAAAATCATCGTAAAAAGCACCATTTAGATGGAGAGATTTCCTCGTACGTTTAGTGGCAAGAAATCGCACGCTTGGGTCACAAACAATTCTCATTATAATTATTATCGTAGCAGAATTTTCATGTTTATTTATTTATTTATTTAAGCTTCATGTACAAACAGTGGTACATAGGCGGACAATACTAATACCATACCATAATACTAATGCCACAAGGCATTCTCTACCAGTCAACCTTTGGGTTAAATAGGAGAGTATTGTGGTAGGGTACTAAAAAATAATAATAAAAAATAAAAAAAAAACGAAGTAAATATTAATTAGCAAACAGAAAAAATAATGCTATCATTATATTTACGTAGATTCTAATACATATATACAGATAAAATAAACTAAACAATATTATAGTAACAATAAACATAAAAAATAACTTAATAATAACCATTATGACTTGACAAAGAGAGCTATTTATTGTGACATAGATAGAAATTACGCAATTTTCTTTTAACCCTATAGTTGACATTGTGCACTTAAATGCACATTGAATTCAGATTTTTTTTTAAACAAAATATTACATCGAATCGTTTTAATATTAACTCCAAGTGATTTCTTATACGTCTGTTTACGTGAGGAAAAGAAATCTAAATTTGTCTGGCTCACACTTTGTCAGTGGTGAACAAAATGGCGAACCGTCCGTCAGAGCCTGTGCATTGCTCTGTAAGTATCGTATTTTATCTCACTTAGATTAAGTTAAATGTATGAAATTGCTATAATTTTACTTTCTGCAAGCTTTACGCAATAGTCTGTTTATATTATTTTTTGATACCTTTTCTGCATATACAGTAATTCACGATTTTTGTAAGGTGTGCATTTAAATACACACTGCCTGGTGCAGTGTGAATGACAATTTATTTGTTGTGTATATTTAAATGCACACTGCCAACGTCATGATGATTACTACTTGTGAATGTTGTGTTTATAAATGCTGTGCTACTACATACACGAGCCTTTCATCAGACAGACTTTTTTTCATAACGCATGACAACAATTCGTATCACACTTTCCACCAAATTCCTTTGCTTCAGCTTGCAATACTTTAATTTCAGATGACTAGAAGTTGAAAAATTCTAGCGTTGGTGCCTAAATGTGGAGCTAAGTCTGATGTAGAATCTTGCGAATCTTCGGAAGATGCATTCCAGATGTGTAGACCTCATCAAGATGTCTCCGAAGGCAGTTCCCTGGACCCACAAAAATGGGTCCTCACTCCACAAGTTGTTCATTCGTGTTTTACTATCTAGCCTAAAATGAGTTTCTGCGCTATTTTTACTGCTCCCTCGGTGGGAGGAAGATAAGAGATATCAAGCATGATGGTGGCCACCGAATTCAAGAATCACTTATACTTGTGGGCATTGAGGGAGACTTTTTTAGCTGGAGGCCCATTCCACCTCAAGATGTAGGTTTCACTTGACTTTGTTAATCTTAGGTAGTGAAGGGAGGGTCTGAAATGACTGCTGCTGGTTTCTGGATCTTTTGCGATATCAAATACAACATTCCAAACACGAAAAGGTCAAAATGTTGTTTCCCAAAATTACAGACTTTCAAGAGCGGTTACTTCGGAATCTGTACAAGTTATGGAAATGCTTACTGAATAATACTGGGTTTATTGAGCATTTATATTGTTCATACATGCTATGCCGTTTGGACGCATGGTTTCCGAGATATAAGCAAAAAAAACAAAAAAGGTAGCTGCAACAATCCCCCCTACCCCCCAGCTCAAGGGCTAGGGGCGGGGACTTTTAATAATTATGTTCACCTCCTAACTAGTCTTAACAAAGTTACATAGTCAAAAATTGTGTTCCAAGAATTTCCCCCTATAACTGTTCGTGGACTGGGCTAATGGTTGAAGGGCGAAATTTCTTTATAGATTTTCATACTAAGTACTTAAATAGTATTTAAGTTTTTCAGATTGTTACATTCTTAGATAGATATGTAAGAAAACCTTGATCTCAGAACATTAGGACTGAATACTGTGATGAATAATGGTTGAATTAAATGTTTTACTATGTCAATATCGTAACCGTATCGAACCTAGATCCTAATGTATTTCAAAACTTTTTGATATTTTACGAGACTAATGTTATTTTTATGTTATTGTTTCTTTTTTAGATTAGTGATTACATGGCAGTGTGCATGTAAAGACACAGTTTTCTTTGTATGTTTTTTCTTGTGAGCTTGGCAGTGTGCACTTGAAGACACATAATATATCCTGAAAACTGAAATTCAGAGATTTTTTGTTATATTTTTCCTGACATCCTTATGATCCAATTAACATAGGGAACTAGTAAAAGTTAATTTTTCTAAAGGTAAAATTCTCTGCCAAGTATAGGGTTAAAAGTGAAATCGCTTTCAGCTTTTTTAATGCTAATGGGAAGCGCGTTCCAGAGTTTGATATTGCGAAAGAATTAGACATAAAACCAGTGCGGTGTGGAGGAATTTGGAGAAGTAGTTTTTTGGAAGCTCGAAGGTTACATCTATGAGAACTGCCCAACACTTTAAATTGAGATTTTAAATATTCAGGAGCACGTGGATCGTTCAAAATTTTGAAAAGCAAGCAGAGAGATCTGAGGGATCTTCTGAGTCGGATAGGCAACCATTTAAGCTGAGAACGAAAAGAAGAAATGTGATCGTATTTACGAAGGCCAAAATCGAAGCGAATACAGTTATTGAGAAGTCGATCCAATTTGTTGAGAAGTTCTTGGGATAGATCAGAATAACAAACATCAGCATAGTCGATAATGGGAAGCACAAGAGACTGGACCAAAATGAGTTTGGTGATAGATGGGAGGAAATGCTTGAATCTATAGAGAGACCACAGCGAGGACGTGACTTTTTGACTCACTTGAGCAACGTGTTTATTCCAACTCATGCTGTTATCAATGTACAGACCCAAGTCTTTGACATGAGGTGAAAGAGGGATGACAGAGTTCTCGTACAACAGAGGCATAATGTTGAAATGATGAGGCACGTGGTTTGGTTCTTGGCAGCGTTTGGGGGGACCAGTAGGTAGCGAATGGAAAACAGTCCAACCTTCATTTATAATATGTAGCAGTTTATTTTCACTATAAATGCACATATAACATCGTCACAATAATTAGCAAGTAAAGAATTCACCATTACATTTATGTCTGAGCACACCGTAGTCAGCGAGCGAGAAAAAAAGAACAAGGAAGTGACAATCGGTACGGGGTTCACACATCCGGTGATGCCACATGTGAAAAATATAATAAGGGCATCAATACACAGTAAATTTAATACTTCCCCTTGTCCTATTATATTTTTAGTCAAAATATACAATTTACACTATATAATAAATATCACACTGCAGTCTCTACAACTTATATACTTAAGCATCACATAAACTTAACAGTCAATAGGTTAACAAGTAGATTATATTAAGTTACAGTTTTTACACAAGATACACATTACACTATAATTAACTTACTTTATAGTTTTAACCACATTCAAATTTTGTGTGAAACTACTATGTTTTTGTTTACCTAAAGATTTTGTGAGAACATCTGCTATCATCCTGTCTGTAGGCAAGTATCTAATTGTTATAGAACCATTATTAATTAAGTCTTTGACAAAATGATATCGAATGTCAATATGTTTAGTTCGTTTATGGCATACTTCTTTAGACTCTAATAACTTTTGAGCACTCTGGCTATCATTATACAAAATACATTCATCCAACTGAATTAATGTTAGTTCCGAAAGTAAATTTAGAATAAAACAGATATCTTTACAAGCATCGCCTATTGCGAGATATTCTGCTTCTGTACTTGAGAGAGCGACACACCTCTGTTTACGCGATTCCCAGTTTATGGTGGAGTTACCTAGTTTTATAACGTAACCAGTGTACGATTTACGATCAGTAGCGTCGTTAGCCCAATCAGCATCAGTGTACGCGCTCAATTTCCAATTGACACTCTTTGTGAAAAGCAAACAGTGATCAATTGTACCAGCTAAATATCTAAGTACATGTTTGGCTGCGAGCCAATGGCTTTTATCGAAACAGTTGCTAAACTGGCTTAAATAACTACAAGCATAGGCAATATCAGGCCTAGTGCAAACACATAAATACATCAGACATCCTAAAAGTTGTCTGTATTTATAAACACTATCATCCAACTCTACACTTGTATGTTCAGACTTTTGTAACTTACAATTAAGAGGCAAAGGTGTGGTTACTGGTTTACAGTTTTGCATGTTAAATTTAACCAATAATTTCTTTGTGTATTCAATTTGGTCTAAACATAATATACCTTTTTCTCTATGTCTAGAAACTCTTATACCCAAACAATTTTTAAGTGGACCTAAATTTTTTACATTAAACTGTTTTTCTAATGCATTTTGCAATTGAACTTTAATTTTACTATTTTTATTATAAAACAGATAAAAATCATCTACATAAAGTGCCAGCAAAACAATGTCATTGCCTACCTTTTTACTGTACACACATGGTTCACTTTTACATTGTATAAAATCATTAGCACATTAGTTCCACATCTTGCTGGATTGCTTTAAACCATAAATAGCTTTCTTTAGTAAACATACTTTACCATTAAAATGTTCCGAAAAACCTAAGGGTGGTTGCATATATATTTCTTCATCAAGATCTCCATTCAAAAATGCAGTTGCTACATCAATGTGATCAATTTCTAAGTTTAGTTGATTGCTTATATTAAACAGAATTCTCATTGAAGAATGTCGAACCACCGGTGAGAATGTATCATTGTAATCTATTCCTTGCTTCTGAGTGAAGCCTCTGGCAACTAGTCGCGCCTTAAAGCAGTTGAAATTACCATCTGTGTCATGCTTCACCTTAAAAACCCATTTACATTGAACAATGTTTTTGTTAGGAGGCTTATCAACTATTACCCATACCTTGTTGGTGACAAGCGAGTCATACTCGCGCTGCATAGCGGCTTGCCACTCATCAGAATGTGGAGAAGACAATGTCTCTTCATATGAACATGGTTCTCCACACAAACTGTCATGCAAGGACATAGACATAAAACAATCATAATCTTTGTACCTTATGGGAGGAATATTGCGTGTAGAACGCACACTACGCTTAGTAGAGACTGTTTCTGTATTAATAACTTCCCCTCCAGCAGATGTCCCACCACATGTCAGATGGTTATCACCTCCGACATCAGCAGACTCTTCAGCTGAGGTACTCGATGAGTCATGGGTCTCACTAGATGCGTTTGAGTTCTCTTCTGATCCTGAAATGTCAGAAAAAGAATTCATGTCATTTTTTGAAATTCTAGAATCTGATTCATCATTTGTAATAATTGAGTCATTATTTAATTCAATGTTACTACTACAATTATTTTCAATATTATTATCAATTATATTATCATCAGAATTCAATTCAATATTATTCAAATTATTATTATTTATTAATGAATTATCAATATTCATAAAATCTTTTAAAAATACTAAATTATGTTGGTCATTTTGAAAATCATGTCCCAAATCCTTGTAAAATTTATTCTCTATGAAAGCTACTGTGCGTGACAATACCACTTTCTTTGGATTTGAAGGCTCCACAAGTCTATAACCTTTGCAGGTGTCACTGTAGCCAACAAAAATGGAAAGTCTGGCTTTAGAGTCCAGCTTCTGCCGTTTCTGCGATGGCACCTGGTAGTATGCTAAGCATCCAAACACACGAAGATGGCTGAGGTCAATTGGAGTCCCAGTCCATACTTCTTCGGGCACTCGTCCAGACAAAGCAGCTGTAGGTGACCTATTTTTTAAATAAACAGCTGTCATGACAGCTTCACCCCAGTATTCCTTGCTGAGACCTGCCTCTGCCAGCATACTCCTAACCTTGTCCATTAAGGTACGATTCAATCTTTCTGAAACCCCATTCTGCTCAGGGCAGTAAGGGACAGTGACCTGATGGACAATACCCTGCTCTTTTAAATAGTTACTAAACTTGTTGTTGCAGTATTCACCGCCATTATCTGATCTCAAAATCTTAATTTGCAAGCCTGTCTGTTTCTCAACTAGTGTTTTAAATGTAATAAAATGGTTAATTACCTCAAACTTATTTTTCATCAAGCATGCAAAGCTCTTCCGAGTGTAGTCATCGGTAAAAGTTACGATGTACTTCGCTCCAGACCAGCTTGGCACCTGCATGGGTCCACAGACATCAGAATGGATCAGCTGCAGAGGCTGCGTCGTTTTTGATGTGCTGTCAGGAAAAGCTGCGGCCGACAACTTCCCCTCGAGACAAGCAACACAGTTCTTGAGTGACTTTTCATCCTGAAATAAACAACGCATTCCACATGCAACCTTCTCCAGTGTTTTCATACCTTGTATATTCAGGTGACCGAGACGTCTGTGCCATAATTCAGCAGGAAGACCAGCAATGTCTCTGGTACTCAACAGCTCCTCTCCATGATCAAGGAGTAGAGAGTGTCCACTATTAGTCGAAGACCCGAAAACATTTACATTAACACACTCAGACATAACAACACGCCCATTAAGTTTAAACAAACCATTGATACATACACCAGATGCAACTAAGTTGCCAGACTTGCCTTTATGACCAACATTGTCATTATAAATAAAACATTTCTCGCTGCTAAACCTAACTGAATGGCCAGACAACACTAATTTGCTAACAGAAATAAGATTGGCCGCAATTTGGGGAACATATAAAACATTTAAAAGTCTAACCTTCTGATTTGACTGAATCTCCAAAGTGCCCATACCTTCACACTTAATTTTAGAATTATCAGCCATAGTTATTAAGTTATCTGACTTTTTAAAGTACTGAAGTAAGTCCTTGTTGTTCACCATATGACTGGTAGCTCCACTGTCAATATAAAACTCACTGGCTTTTAACAGAAATGCTGATGCTGAAAAAGTCTTATCTTCATTTTCTTTATCATTGGCTTTTCTGGTCTTTTCAAGTTTCTTTAATTTAAAACAATTTGACTTTTTGTGACCACTCTTCTTGCAAAATTCACAAACAATAACTTTTCTACTTTTGGAAACATAAGCTGTGCTTTCTTCATCACCCGTTGTCTTCCTCGAATACTCTTGCAGTAGTCGGGCTCGTACAAGTTCACTTGTTACTGTAGTAGTGACCGCAGCAGTTGACAAATTTGAAACAACAGAATCATATTCGGTTGGCAGACCACTCAATAAAATTTCAGCAACTTCCTGATCTTCAGTGTTTTTCCCAATATCATCGAGCTGCTGGACTAGTGTAAACACAGCATCAATATAAGCCTGCATATCAGAAAATTCAGAGTACTGAATGCGGTGCAGTCTCCTCAGTAGAAGAACTCTTCGGTAAAGACCTTTATCTTCGAAAACATCAAGCAACGCCTTCCAAGCATCTTTAGCAGTGTTACAGCTTCGTACATATTGAAATAATTGCGGTTTTAATGTTAAGCAAATTCGTGCAAGTGCTCTTTGATCACGCTTCAAGTGACCTTCGGCTTGGTCTGTTCCAACAACGACTTCCCACAAGCCTTCCAAAATAAGCAAATTCTTGATCGAGAACTTCCAGGTATGGAAGTTCGATATACCATCCAATTTTTCGAACCCATTGAGGTTATGTTCCATGATGCACGGCTTGCAGTACTGCACGTGCGCACCGAATCACACTCCCAAAACGACTACGATTCTTTTAATAAGCTTTTGTATATAAGCAAGCAGCCAAGATGCATTCAATTCTCTGGGTCCTAACCTGTTGAAATGATGAGGCACGTGGTTTGGTTCTTGGCAGCGTTTGGGGGGACCAGTAGGTAGCGAATGGAAAACAGTCCAACCTTCATTTATAATATGTAGCAGTTTATTTTCACTATAAATGCACATATAACATCGTCACAATAATTAGCAAGTAAAGAATTCACCATTACATTTATGTCTGAGCACACCGTAGTCAGCGAGCGAGAAAAAAAGAACAAGGAAGTGACAATCGGTACGGGGTTCACACATCCGGTGATGCCACATGTGAAAAATATAATAAGGGCATCAATACACAGTAAATTTAATACATAAGTTGGGTAGTGTCCACGTTTCTCAAATAGTATGAACTACCAATGAGGACTGTCTGGCATTTCCCGACGTTGACAGAAACCCCAAATTTGCCAGACCATTCTTCGATAGCTCGAAGATCGGCATTCAATGATGAAATGCAATTGTTAAGGTTAGCAATACTCGAATGAGCGTATAATTGCAAGTCATCAGCGTAGAGATGGTAAGAACATTTGAGGATGGTAGTAATGGAATTTATGAATAAAGAAAATAAGATAGGAGAGAGTATACCGCCTTGTGGAACCCCAGTTGCCAGGTCGCACCAATCAGAGCAATCCCGATCAGCACGCACCGCCTGCTGGCGACCACGAAGATATGATGAAAACCAATCCCGTGACAACGAAGAGACTCCAATTTGAGACAGGATGGCCGAGGATATCGTGATCAACGGTGTTGAAAGCATTGGAAAAATCGATTAAAACTAAGACCGTTAACATCGAATTCTCCAAGTCATCCCTGATGTCTTCAGTAACCTTAAGAAGAGCTGTCATATGCAGGTGAGAGCTAAATTATCGCTTACGATTATGTCATACTAGCTGTTGCCAGCGACTTCACCCGCTACAACTCGAAAATAAAAAAATACGGGAACATAAAATCGGGATAAAACTATCCTATGTGTTAATCTAGGTTATAAACTATCTGTGTACCAAATTTTAGCCAAATCCTTTCAGTGGTTTTTGCGTGAAAGAGAAACAAACATACATACATACACGTACACATACATACATCCTCACAAACTTTCGCATTTATAATATTAGTAGGATAGGATGAGATTCTCAAGTGACTTATGTAAGTATCTACTGACTTTTTACACAACGATAAACTGAACTTGTAAGAAGAACATTACCTACTTACGAGTTCTCAACTAAAGAAAGAAAGAACAAACCTTTATTATCGCACACCACAAGTGCACATATTGTTAGAAAAGAAAAAAAGATGAAAAAAAAAACTTAAAAACTAATCTATAATTAGGTATAATGTGTGTCTCACAGCTGCGCCAAATAGCTAATGCATAATGCTGAGACAACTAGTTGGTTTTCAAATAAACCTAAATCGTGAGTCTTCAAGTTCATAGGTATAATACGAGTATTATGATTATCAAACAAATCGCTTTGAGTGCGATATTTGCCATTCAAGATGCGAGGTGATAATTTCAGTTGCGAGGCATTGCACCCTTTCACTTAAATTTTTATGTTTTTTTATTATCGTATTCGTTAGTCGTTTATTCGAGTCGAGAATTTCTCCTCGTCTAAATGATCCGATGACTCATAGAGGCGAGCCGGTCTTTGACATTAATGCAAATGAATTTATTGTTTCCCTACAGAACCTTCTAACTATAGGTAAGTATATGCCTAGATTAGAGGCCCCAACTTTTTTTAAATCTGTCTTTAATTAATAACAACGATGAGTTTGATATTTTGATGTTGGTCCTGGATCATAGAAATTTTATATAAATGTAAGTAGTTGTTTTTAGTTATGAATTGGTGTGTTTTAAAAAAAATGTTATATACCTATGTTAGGTTCGAACCTAACATGTATAAATAAGAGCCGTATCTTTGTTGTAATTAGAAAGGTTATCGAATAAAAAAAACATTTAAACCAACTTGTCCTTATTTATTTACATACAACAGATAACTATTAACGAAACACGTTTATTATTATCATCTATGGAAGAGTATTTTTACTTATATTAGTTCATTAAATTATTATTTGGTGGGCTTAAGTTTATCTTAAAACATAAAAGTCTATCGAAACTGGTTACGCAGATTTTGACTGTACTTTAAAATAGTCTGACTAGATTCTCTGGTCTCTTAACATGAAACCAGATTCACGAGCCATTTTCTTACTGATAAATTCTCGCCATAATTTCCAGTTGCTCTTCAATATAACTATAAGCACAAATAATGCTATGATTAGTAGATATTCTAATATTTCACCAATAATATCAAGAGCTACAACATTTTTCTCTAATGTTAAAGGAACCAGTTGAAACAAAAACACATTACTGAATGTAAATATTAACGTGGCAATAGCAAAGCCTTTACAGTTGTTGTTCGTCGACGCACCACAGAATAGGCGGCTCACAACTGCTATGTAAGTAATAAAACTTAGCGCAACAGGTATGTACAACAGAGACAGAATGATAGATAAGTCAAATATATCTTTGGCATCATCACTAGGCCTGTTAATTAACACAGAACCTACAATCACATACAAGAGCACTATTATGAAAGGCACACCCCAAGCAAAGAGGTTACTCCAGAGATATTTTAAACAATTATCGTAATGGAAAACTCTCACAAAATCAACAGAGAAAACGTAGCACAACACTATTAACCAAAACTGGTAAACCATTTGGAAGAACACAAAAAAAGCCAATGGTATCACTTGAACCGCTGTATTATTTATCACGTCATCATCAGAAATGAAACGGTTAGACACCTGACCAACTAACGCAAGCAGCATATACGTTATTATGGCACTGAGTAACACGAAATTTCTGAATGTCCTGAATTTGTTGAGGGCACTCCATGATATAATTCCGAATAACACCGCAATCACTGATGCCACGAAAAAAAACCAGGCTATTGCATTGGTTACAACTTCACCAATAAGTCCCAATACTTTTGATGGTGAAGAAATTTCTTCATAATTAAATTCGTATTTCGTCATATTGAGAGACGCGAGCGGCGTCCGGAGCGCGCGGGTTTGAAATGTCGATGCCTCGTGCCTCGATGCGTGCTAAACACGTGTCAAAGTCGACACACCCAACCACGCCAGTTTTATTTTAGCACAACTATAATGTAAATTAGGCACTGTCTGAGTTTTTTTCAACATTTAGTTGAGCTCCTTGAATTATGAGTCGAGCTACACGATAACTGACAAATGCTTGCATTGACTGGACAGGTCCACTCAAATCTGTGTGGTTCTTTCTTCAAAAGACCATCTCAGACGTTAACCTACATGGCCCTCGTATGACTACCAATTTAATGTCTGGACTTTAAAAGAGACAGTGGCCTCTGAGTTTGTTTCGGCTGTTTCTTCTCAGAGTAGTCAGGTACGAAACACCGGCTTCATCTGGTTTGTAAAAAGACGACGTGTAAAAGAGTTGATAAAACCTATTTGCAAAAATAAATATCATTTAATTTCATCATTTCATTTCAAATTAAGATTGTAAATATTGAACGAACGTGAACTTGACCAATATAAAAAGTTGAATTGGCGCCGCCGAGCACCTTTCCAATTAACATGGAGTAATCGCCGTAATCGTGTATTTAATTTTATATCCTATACCTAGCTTAGTTTGAATTCTTGTTACCTACTCTGATTTCGGGAACGTATGTCGGACGAATATATTATGTACATTGAAAGAGTATGCTAAATACGTAAGTAAAGCATGTTTGTGTTACTAAGTGTAAAAACTGGTTAGGTCTATTTTCCCGTGAACGTTTGGTAAGCTATGGCCTCGGTTGCGGGACATACGTATACCGCGACTCCTCCGGTACACAAAGGGCTACCGAAGGACACCGTGGATTTTAGTCAGTACAAGTCTGACAGTCCCTCCCGCCCTGCCCGTGGTGGGAGGACTCATTTGATGATTTTACCACGAAAAAAACAAAAAAAGGTATGGCCTCAATAAAAAGTTTGGAGTTCCTGAGATTAGCACGTTCATCCAATAGTTACTGGTTCGATTTCTAAAATAGTTTTTGTGTTGTATAGTCCATTTATAAGGGGGCGAGCAGCGGGTGTGAAACCGAGCGGTACAGAGTTAATGGGCTGAGAGGCGACTGTGGTTATATAAACAATTTTTACTATGAAACCTAAGAGATAAAAAAAACAGGTCTGTGTTTCATACAAAATGGAATATAATTTTATCTGTTTTTTGTTCTTTCCGGGTTGGGTTGCGACTGCCTCGCTACTACAGCGGCTCAGGTATGTTCGCTGAGGCGCGCACAAAAAAACCCTACTTTCGAGCACTAATTTTCTGGCATTTTACTGAACTTGGCTTATTTGGCGAAGCAGTGAGTTTCACAATTTTCCTTGTGAAGTTATAAGTTTTTTTTTAACATTAAATGTACTAATTATGGCATGTGCCTATAAACATTGGTGGGCCAGAATCGTTACGCAGTGGGTGCCGTATGGGCGTCGTTGCCAAGGGAAGCCTAGAAAACGCTGGCGCTGACACTGGCTCAGGAATGCGTCTTGATCTTTAGATCAAGACGCATTCATGAGAGATTTACCGGAGAAAGTCGCACAAAAGGAAGAGTGGAAGTTTATAGGGGAGACCTTTGCCTAGCAGTGGGACAATACAGGTAACTAAAAATATATCAGTCGTACCACAAAAACTTTTAAACGTCTGTTGAACACTTGTCTAAAAAAATTTCAGATTATGACGTTGAAATAAGGTCCATTTTTCTGTCACACTTTTTTTAGACAAGTGTTCAACAGATGTTTAAGTTTTTGTAGTAAGGCTGTATATATTTATGTTTAAAAGTCACTTTATCGTTTTACTTTATATCTGGGTGTTGTGATTTTTTTTCAATCCTTACTTACTATAATTATAAATATTTGTGAGGATGGATAAATTGACATTTTTGTTACTTTTTGACTTAAAAGTATCTACTGAACAGATTTTGGTAAAATACACATGATTTGTAAACAATTTTTTTAAACTTAACCCCACACTAGGAATTTCTCCTGTGTCGTGGATGCGACACTTGATCGTTGATTTACAAACATAGAAACTCACATAAACAAACACCCTGACCCGGAACAACTAATTGTAGATCACAATATTTGTTCCATGCGGGAATCGAACCCGCGACACATGGCCACAACACAACTTAACAACCTATACACGTACTTTTTCCCGTTAGTACTGCTATCACATGGAATAATTACCGAGCATGAGAATAAACAGGTAAATAATAACAACACTTATATAATTACACACTAATAACACCCGTTCACTCACACATAGCACTTTATAAAAAACGGACGGAACGGAAAAAACGGATAAAAGTATAAAGTAAAACAAAATTTGATCAAGCAACAGTGAGTCACACCTGCGCCAGCTGCTACTATTCGCCGGTTGGTGGTGAGTCAGAACATTCGATACTGCTTGGTGCGCTACCATATATGGTCACAAATCCACAAGCGTCCCGTTCTTCAAGACACTTATACCAAAGAGTGATTGCTAATTTGGTGACGATACTGTATGTTCAAATAGCGGATTGGCGTTTGGTTCTACACCCCGCGCATGGGAGCTCGAGTTCGAATCTGAGAAGCGGATACTCTTTTTGCTTTTTGTTTTTGTTTGCTTGCCTTTTCGCTTACTTGTTTCTTACTATTGAAACAATTATTTGCTTTCTACCAAGCGTTAAGAAATTGAACGTTTTATTTTACCAAAGATAATTAAACATGGCTGATGGAACATCTCCCACAAATAAACGCGAAAATACACCTTTGCGTAATGTGGCGACCACCAGAGGGAATAAAAGGCAAGCTCTCGGATCTCCACCACAGGCGACCTCACCTGAAAGTGTATTATCGCGAGATAGTGTTCGAGAAATAATCCAGGAAGTAATGAAAACGGAATTATCGATAATGTTATCTAAATTTAATGAGACCATGATTGCAACACTGAACAGAGAGTTGCAACCCATCAATGAGAAAATTGATGCCATGGACGATGCTATGAAATTTATGAACAAGCAATACGAGGACCTACTAACTGCGCATGCTTCATCTAAGGAGACCATTACAAAACTGCAAAGTGAGAATCTTGAAATGAGCAATAATATCATTTCGCTGAAAGTGCGCGTAGATCAGCTTGAACAGCAGACTCGATCTAACAACATTGAAATACAATGCTTGCCCGAAAAGAAACAGGAAAACCTGTTTAATATAGTGTCAGCCATCTCCAAAGTGGTTGGATGCGTCATGGAAAACAGAGATATCTTGCATTGTACCAGGGTTGCCAAACTCAACCCTAATAATACCAGACCACGTTCAGTAGTAGTACAGCTGGCTTCCCCTCGACTTCGTGATCAATTCCTGGCGTCAACAATTAATTTTAATAAAATCAATAAGGACAACAAACTGAACAGCACGCATATTGGTTATTCTGAACCAAAGGCAGCAATCTTCGTGACTGAACATCTGTCCCCAACTTATAGGGCTCTACACGCCGCCGCGAGGATCAAAGCCAAAGAGCTTGGTTATAAATTTGTGTGGATACGAAGTGGTAGAATTTTTATGCGAAAACAACAGGAATCTGAGCACATTATGGTTAAAAACATGGACACCTTAAATAAGTTAACATAGTTCTAGTTTTATTATTATTGTGATCGCATTGGCGTTACTGATTGTTAAAATTCTCAGCTCTAAATATTAATATTTATTACCAAAACACAAGAGGTCTACGCACAAAAACTCATAACTTTTGTCGTCAATTATCTTTGGAGAACTATGACATTATTATACTGACTGAAACTTGGCTAAATAGTAGTGTTCTGAGTACAGAGCTTTTTGATGAAAGGTATATTGTATACAGGAGAGACAGAGATGGTAGGAAAAGGGATGGAGGTGGAGTATTAATCGCCGTGTTAAAGAAAATTCATTCTAAACGTATGCGTCACTGGGAAAGCCAATGCGAGGATCTTTGGTTAACTATTGAAGTTCCGTTTATGAAGCGTTTTCGTCGAATAGCTCTGTGCGCAGTCTACTTGCCACCCCCCGTATTGCGTAGTGACTTAGACAAGTTTTTGGACTCTTGTAATGTGATATTTGAACAGGCAGACTTGCATGTCTGTATTATCGGCGATTTTAATTTGGGTAACATAAAATGGGACTTGGTTAATGACACAGTGAACAATTACGCATCCTCTGGCATTTGTAACGCGCTAATAGATTTTACTCATATGCATAAATTGACACAAATCAATGGCGTCATGAATGTGTCGGGACGAATATTAGACCTTGTACTGACTAATTTACCTTCCGGTAGCGTTACTGAGGCCCTTAACCCCCTTAGTAAAATTGATGTCCACCACCCTCCTATCGAAATCCTGCTACCATCGAGTGTAGAAACTCGACTTCCTTATAACCCCCAGATTACAAGAACTAATTATTATAAACTAGATTACTCTAAAATCTGCGCGAATCTAAACGATATAAACTGGGATAAAATTTTCGAACCTTTGCCTGATGTTAATGCAATGCTTCGTGTTTTTTACGACAGGCTTCTAAACATTATAAATAAGCATGGGCATACCGGGCCTACCTGCAAACGTAAAAAGTACCCTCCTTGGTTCAACAAAAGTTTAATAAGAGCCTTAAAAGAGAAGGAAAAATTAAGATCTCGATACAAAATCTATAAGAACCCTAGAGATGAACTCGAACTCAAATTGTTGGGAAAACGGTGTTCCAAATTGGCAACTGACAGTTACAACAATTACGTAAAAGACATAGAAAAGGACATCGCCAAAAATCCTAAACGCTTCTGGGCATACATTAAGGATAAAAAAGGTGGCTCTAGCTCTTTCCCGGCTACAATGACTAACGGAACCGTATCTACATCTGACGGTCCTCAATTATGTGAAATGTTCGCGTTAAATTTTTCCTCCGCATTCAGCGATGCAAAAGCGACCAACACTGAGCCAGTCTCCGATTATCTTCATAATATGAAGAATAACAGTTTACCACTAACGGCACCTGTGATTGATCGCGAAAGCCTTCTGACCAAGCTAAAATCACTGGATCTGCGTAAAGGCGCTGGCCCTGATGGTATCCCTCCAATATTTATCTATAAATGTGCCCCCGCTCTGGTATCCCCTTTAACACTGATTTTTAATAAATCCCTCAGCTCAGGTATCTTTCCCGAATTGTGGAAAAAAGCTAAGATTATTCCTATCCATAAGAGTGGTGAAAAGGACAACGTCAAAAATTATAGACCCATCTCTATCTTGTCTACCTTTGGCAAGGTATTCGAATCCTTAGTTTGCCCATACATTCAGGCACACTTCAAACTCTATTTGAGCTTTTCTCAGCATGGCTTCGTGAGTTCCAGGTCGACTTGCACTAATCTAGCGACTTTCACAGAAATGCTATCGGATGCTATTGACTGTGGCGAGCAGATTGACGTGATTTATACCGACTTTAGCAAAGCCTTTGACCGTGTACCTCACCATTTACTTTTGTCGAAGTTATCTGCGTATGGTATCACTGGTACACTCTATAATTGGCTAAAGTCTTATCTCGAAAATCGTTTCTTCTTTGTTGCAGTTAATGGTTTTCTATCTGGAACCTACAAGACGTCCTCAGGGGTTCCCCAGGGCTCACATATTGGACCAATTCTATTTAATGTTTTCGTTAACGACATTCCACACTGCCTGAAATTCTCGGATTGCTATATGTATGCTGACGACCTGAAATTTTCTAGGATAATCTATTCTGAAAATGATAAAATATTGCTTCAGCGGGACTTAGACTCGTTAGTTAAATGGTGCGACGACAACGAAATGAGCTTAAACATAAAAAAGTGCTTTTACGTGAAATACACCCGAAAAAAAAATAATTTTGCTAATTTATATTACGTGGGCAATAACGCTATCCAAGAGGTGAACCAAATAAGGGACTTAGGAGTTGTATTCGATAACGCATTGACCTTTGTACCTCATGTTGACGGCGTCATCAAAAGGGCTTCTAGAATGCTGGGTTTTGTCGTGCGCAATGTTGCTGGTTTTAAGCATAGTCGTACAAAAAAAATAATGTACAACTGTCTCGTTCGCAGTATCTTAGAATATTGCAGTACAATATGGAGACCTCATTACTCTACGCATATCCTTCGATTGGAGCGTATACAAAAGAGATTCCTCTGGCATCTGGCCTTCACTACCGGAAATACAAAAAGGATACGATCATACGAAGCCCGGTTATCTTATTTTAAGATGATCTCTTTGGAGAAACGACGAATGATTATCGATTCCTTATTCCTTTACAAACTCTTCAGATGCAAGATTGATTGCCCCCTATTACTATCCAAATTTCAATTTCGGGCCCCTGCTAGAATCCCTCGTGCTCCAATTACCCCCTTACACCCTCCACTCCGCAGAACAGTACTTGGTGCAAACTCTATCGTTCCTCGTCTTTGCAAATTATTAAATGGCTCCAGTGATCTTGTTGACGTGCATTTTGACTCATATGCCAAGTTTCATAGAATAGTTACCAGTACCTAACGTAATTTACTGTTTGTTGTTTTTTCTTTCTACTTTTGCTGATCATTTAGTTTTTTTTTTTCTTGTATTCATTTCATCACGTAATTTTAATTTTAATATCTTGTTAATTTTAAGTCTTATATTAGTCTAGCGATTGTAAGTTAAAGGGGCATGCGGTGCTAACCTGTAATAAATTGTTATACTAACCCTAGATTATGGTAGATTTAACCTTGATTATATTTTTGTAGTATAAACAATTGTTGGTTGGCCAATAAAGAAAAATAAAAATAAATAAAAAAATTTATAAGTCTACTATTTAATTAAAAATGCACACACAAGTCTATCAACGACGTAAATGGAGGGGAGGTAAAACATTATCTAAATACTAGGAAAAACCAGTTACTACTGTTGAATTAAACCGCTAAGCGTCGCGAATCGGTGTGGACGCGTGATACTGCTCATCAATTTACAATTACATCGACCTGCGCACGCGTCGCCGACATGACTAACAGTACCAGTGTTAAGGCAACAGAAAGCTTCATAGGTCTCGTTGGCTTCAAAGTTCTAAGCTACATTGCCTGGAGTTTGTTCGTGCCCACTTTCTTAGCACTACTATATGGCGTAACATCGTGGTGTCTCATCAAAAAGTTCCGACATTTTAGAAATTATGTGATGCTAAGTGCAACCGTTGCAAATACAATGCGTCTGTTTGTGTTTGCAATGTTCATAACTTTGAAAACTAAGAAAATTGTGATACGGAATGCGAAAGTGCGATTAATACCTTCATCTTTGCTGTTGTACTGTGCGTTATCTCACCATGGTTGGTTACTAGTGTTGTGTTATATTTTCTATGTGGATTTCGTTCAAGTTTTCCGCCTTGACATTCATAGGAGGTATCTGAAAAGCAGCCTCTTCGCGTGGGGTGTTCCTCTCGTTTCAATGTCTTTGTATTATCTTAGTGGTTGGTTACTTCACTTGTATTACGCAAGAGAAATAATAACAATTCCTATTGCCAAAGCTTTGTTATTAATACCTGTTACTATGAACTTTATTATTTACATATTAGTGTTATTTTCCCTGTTCCGGAGCAGTAAAACCGGCTCGTCTACTAATATATGGCGGCGTTTCTATATTTCTACTATGATTTTTGTACTTAGTAATATTATAGTTTTAACTTATGTATTTGAACTGTTGCAAATAAAGTTATTAGCAATTGATATATTGGGAGAGATACTAGAATACTTAAATACATTAGCATTGGATTTGTATATAGTGGTTTTGAAGAGTAACCGAGCATTGTGGGGAGAATACTTGAATAAGAGATCGAGACAAAAGTCACAAGGAATTAAAACAGCCCAAAAACTTCAGAAAAATAGTAGTAACACCACAACTTCCTCGACTCCATCAACATCTACTTAAGAGCGTATATTCCGAAAGCTGGCAACGTCGCAAATGGTTGTCAAATATTAACAAGTTTTAATTAATTTATCATTGTTACTGTATGAAAATAAGAAATATGGCTCTGTAGTGCACTAAAAAATTGATAAGGAAATGCAATAATTAATATCGTAACACCGAATATATAGTTTTAGATGTAGAAAAAGCATTTGGAAGCTTTCCAAATGCCTTTTATGCACCTGAAACGGTTACAACATCAAATTCAGTGTTTTGATTGCATTCCTATATCATTTTTTTAGTGCACTACAGAGCGATATTTCTTGTTTTCATACAGAAAATTTGCCAAATTAATTAAAGCTTGTAATTATTTGACAGCTTTTTGCGACGTTGCCAACTTTCAGAATATGCAGCCTTAACCTTTTTCCAACAAAGTATGATGGGGTTTAAGTCTAAGCAGCTGAACACCGTCTTACCACAAGAAAGATAAAAATCTGTTGAACAGTTGTCTTAATAAACAGTCAACGTCAATCGACATTTCACGTTGATATAAGGGTCGTTTTGCAGTTACACTTTTTTTAGGCAAGCGTTCAACAGATGTTTATCTTTGTGGTAAGGCGGAAGGGGTCTGAACTGAAAACCAATATTATTAGAATCATAATATGAAAAGAGATGAAATATACCTATCTTTTATATAAAAATGTTCCATTAATTTCATGAATTTT
The DNA here is from genome assembly GCA_954870645.1 of Agrotis clavis. Classification (NCBI taxonomy): domain Eukaryota; kingdom Metazoa; phylum Arthropoda; class Insecta; order Lepidoptera; family Noctuidae; genus Agrotis; species Agrotis clavis. Next base: position 4,348,869 of record OX940943.1, read on the forward strand.
ATCACAATTCATAAGTACTATGATTTTGCTAGAGTGGCTTGTAGCTTGACGAAGGCAAGGAATGCCTATCTGACCTACTACGGTTACACGCGAGAAACCAGAAAAAGACAATTTTACATTATTTTTTAAATAAACTGGTATTTAAAGGTGCGGCCTGTGATATTTAAGTTTTTAGCATATGTATTATCTTTGTATAGAATTAAATTATTATTTTGTAATCTACTAGTTTATTATTTCCAAATATCACAAAAAACAGACACGTTAAGGACGTTTGGATTGGAAACATACACGTTTACTGACGTACGACTAAAAAGTTTGAAGTTTTTTTTACAAACAACACTATCCAAATACAAAAAAAAAAAATGGTTTATTTCTCTTCCACAAATAAAGACAATATATGCACCTACAGCTACGTAAAAACGAAAAAAAATGTGTTTGACAAAGTCTGTAATTATGGGATACCGGCCTTTCATGACTTTTCAGTTATTCTCACGTAAAGTAAACTAGAACTTTGACATTTTCCAATAGACTTTCAAGGAAAAATTAGTTACTTCTTCGTACACCAGAGGCACAGTACCCTTAGCACGAATTTTCACTCATTTACTTTACAGTATTTACAGCGTTTCTTGTATGAAAAAATGGAACAGCGCCTCTGGTGCGCGAAGTCGGAACTAATTTTTTCCTTGAAAAATGTGAACTTGAAATTGTCAAAGTTCCAGTTTACTTTACGTCTCAAATACTGAAAATTCGTGCTAAGGGTACCTACTGTTCCATTTTTCCATACAAGAAACGCTGTAAAAACGGAATGACGCTGTAAAGTAAAATAGTGATAAGGGTAATCACCAGTGTTCACATTTTTGTGACACTGATTTTCGGGTAAAAAAAACAGCTGATGGTAGTGATCATAAACTTTTTGTGATGTGTCATCATCATCATCATCATCAGCCGGAAGACGTCCACTGCTGAACATAGGCCTCCCCCTTAGACCGCCACGCTGAACGACAATTCGCCACTTGCATCCATCGGTTGTCTGCGATCCTCACGATGTCGTCGGTCCACCTAGTTGGAGGCCTGCCTACGCTACGTCTTCCGGTCTGTGGTCGCCACTCGAGAACTTTTCTTCCCCATCGGTTGTCAATTCTATCACGAGGAGGTACCTTTGTCGGATAAGGAGGGAAGAAACGCCTGGGTGTCACCACTGCGAAGATCGCCCGGAGTACACGGTGGAGCATACGGTGCAGTTCGCCCCGCTTGGGCAGAAAACCGCCGTGTCAATGTCAAAATGTCACGCCCTGCATTGGTCGAAGCCATGTTGCGGAGCGAGACGGAATGGGAAGCGGTCGCCTCCTTCTGCGAAAAACTTGTGATATCGAAGGAGGAGGCGGGGTCGTGAGGGATGGGACAGCCCAGACCTCACGACCCCGCCACCATGGAAGACGCACTTCAACGATTGACGCAAGACGATTTCCGGCCACTGAATGTGTGGACATGTAGACGGCGAGTAATGAGTGATTTGCCGTCCGATCATGGACCATGCCCGGGTCAACGGTGCGTCTTGTTCCACGCTCAATTATTAAGCTTTTAAATAAATAGTACCTACTATGCTTTTAAAATATCAAGAAACATTTTACCTATCTGAATATCGAAACAATTTATACGGAATGTTCTGGAAAGTGTGGATCAAACTGAACAGGGGTATGGGATTCTTTGGAAGTATTACGTAATGGGATACCTACTTTTGTCCATTTTAAAGTTAGAGAATTTAATAAAATTACTATTAAATGAATGTTTTACTTAGATATCTGAACATGAAAATTGGCCATAGCTTTTGAACAATAAAAAATAGCACCCTATGTCTCAGAGGTAAAATCATTGGAAATAAACTGTTCCATGTCCTGTTCTGTTTGATACACTTTCCGGGTAGTATAACCAAACTTATGTAAGTTTAATTGTGACAATTTATTGCTTTCTGCATGATCATATAACCAGGTGCGTAGCCGTATGTCAGTATCCGATGAAATACGGCGAGGCACCTGGCTACGCACCCAGTTACGCACCATGGTTACGAACCCAGCTACGCATCTGGCTACGCACCTAGCTACGCACCCGGCTACGGCGTAGCGTACACTTTACTACAAAATAACCGCGATAGCTGCTGTACTCTCTCACCGAAGTGTAACGAGTTTCACACGAACGGAGCATTTTCAAGTCTAATTATTGAACCGAGCAAGGAAAATCAAACAAGGTGAGCCCCAAGGCTTTAAAAACGCACTTGAATGCACTAAGCAGTACAATATTGAAAAAACACAAATAACAGAAGCTAAAAAAAATTTTTTCACCTCACGCGCTCGGAAAGATTCTATTTCTCATTCAAAATCTGAGCGCAAAACTCCATTTTGTGCTCTAGAGCACAAAGTGTTGTTCAAAATTCGAACACGTCTTGTATTCAATTGTTTTCTACACTGCCAGGCGAGCCGCCCCCTGTATAGGTCAATGACCCCACTTCATTTCCTCGCTGTGTGAGGTGAAAAGTTGTGTGTTGCACTCGGCAGCAAAGTTTTTCTGCGTCTCGTACCTTTGAAAACTTCGCATCGCTCAGGATTCTATATTTGAACCGCTCGTTTCTCTCGCGGTTCAATCTTAGAATCCTTCGCTCGCTCAGTTTTCAATTCAAGTACTCGCGCCAAAAATCAACTTTGCAGCCTTGCATAACAAATAACTATTGTTAGTTCCTTATGTAAAAAACTAAAATAAGAATGGAACATAAATGTTAAGGTCGAATGCGAATGGAACGAACAACAAAGACGATACGCATAATAAACTGAAATTCAACTTTAAAAATATCAATAACTTCACCAATACAACAATGCTATTTTCCCCGGATGGGTGTGGACACTGTGGACATCTGTTAGTGTTAAATAGCCTGCTCTGAACTACACACGCGTCCTCAACATGGATAACACCACAAGCGTTAGCAACACTACCGATCACATCGTGCACTATTTCTTTGGATATAATGAGAGTGCGCACAAGTACTATGTTCGCGAACAAATGGACAGTACCAGTGTTTATGTGTATTTTGACAGTACATATAATACAAGTGCAAACGACATGACTAAAGAAAACATCCGTGAAAACAACGTCGTTGCAATGAAAATTGTTTTAACAACCCAATGGATAATAATTGTGTTAAGTCTTGTGTCGGTTATATACGGAGTGATTTCCTGGGGAATCTTGAAGAAGTTTCGCCATATAAAGAACTAGCTGTGCCCGCGACTTCGTTCGCGTGGATGCCGGAACTTAACAATGTATTGTTTAGTTCGAAGCGCTGTTGGAGGATACCGATACAAATCATTTTCTTTAATAATTATGCTTTTTTTAGCGTCATAAAATCGTCAAATTAGTCTTCTAACCCAAGGCAGGGTAAGAGGGACTTTCAGACTTGTACTGACTATAATCCACGGCGTCCTTCAATAGCCCTTTACGTTCCGGGGTCACGGTAGCTCGTAAGTCCCACGACCCGCCTGGCTTTGGCCCTCTAAGGGGGGCTCCGATTGTGCTGACACTCGTGGAACACAACGAGACGTCGTCCCGGGCATAGTCCATGATCGAACAGCAAGTCGCCCGATTACTCGCCGCCCGAATGCCCACGCCTGTTGGCCAGAGATAGTCTTGCGACGTCCGTCACCGTGGGCGTCTACCACTGCGGCTGGGTCGTGAGGTAGACGCTGTCCTCTTCCTCACGCGTCCCGCCTCCTCCTTCGCTGGCATGACTGCTTCGCAGAAGGAGGCGACCGGTTCCCACTCTATTTCACCCTGCAGCATGGCGTCAACCAATGCCGAGCGCGAGAGGTCGCCGCTTATCACCGTTGCCGTTGTGAAGACATGTGCGATGCTCTGCCCAAGCGGGGCAATTCTGCACCGTATGCTCTACCTTAGACCCCCACCCCCCCATAACCTCGTAGTGGTGACATCCAAGCGTTTCTTCCTTCCCCGACAAAGGTACCTTCCAAAACTTCCGTGTCCAGTGAGGACCTGCGTCAGGTGGTTGGTCAGGAAGCCGTGACACCTATCCAGCCACTCCTCAAAGAGAGGTCTTACCGCCACGATTGAGGCGTGCTCGAACCTCGGTTTCGATAGTCGCTCCCTCCATACTGCCCTGAGATGGCGCCGGAGCTCTTTCCGCCGCGCCTCGACTTGTCGATGCAGCGTGCACTTTCCCTCACGTGCAATTATGGGGTACACTACGATAATACGAAAAACTTTATTCCGAAATTCATAAATACGAATTTCAAAATACCGATTTTCATAATTCCGAATGGTTCAAAATTCCTAATATAACAACTCCGATTGATCAATATTCCTATTTTAATAATTCCGAAAATTCCGACTTAACATATTTTCCGAAACATCAAAAACACGAATACCGAATTATAAAATTCCGATTATTGGAATTCCGATTCGGGTCCGTCAGGTCGAAAAGTCCGAGTCGGGGATCCTCAAGACACATTTTGCTCGCTATTGCATCCTGAGTAATAGCACCACCAAGGTGGTTCAACGGAGCCCCACTTCGCGGGGCTCCTAGTTCTGAGAGCAAGGTTTAAAGTAACCTAACACGAAGGGGATGGCGGGGTCTGAAAGACCCCGCCATCCCCTTCGAACCTAACCTGTCCGTGTCGGGGTGTCCCCAGTCTCGAGCTCGCTTCGCTCGCTCTTACATCCTTGGTCGATTTGTTGACTACCACCTACCAAGGTAGGTCGACGGAGCCCCGCTTCGCGGGGCTCCTATTTCTGTGAGAAAGGTTTAATGTAACCTAACACGAAGGGGATGGCGGGGTCTTTCAGACCCCGCCATCCCCTTCGAACCTAACCTGTCCGTGTCGGGGTGTCCCCAGTCCCGAGCTCGCTTCGCTCGCTCTTACATCGATTTGTTGACTACCACCTACCAAGGTAGGTCGACGGAGCCCCGCTTCGCGGGGCTCCTATTTCTGTGAGCAAGGTTTAAAGTAACCTAACCTTCGAACCTAACCTGTCTGAGTCGGGGTGCCCCAAGTCCAGAGCTCGCTTCGCTCGCTCTTGAATTCTAAGTTCTCCTAATAACAATAAAAATCCTGAAGGCAAACAGTGAAAGTTAAGAGGATACGCCTCGCCACTCCGTGCCTACACGGGTTTAAATACGTAACACTCTGGGAGTACGGTAGACAAAATTACGTGGAGCCGGTTTTGCACCAATTCGTTTCTGTCACTGACTTTGTGGAATTTCGTTTTTCGGAATGAGAACTCATCGAGCATTACATTTTTCGAATATGTGAAAATCGGAAAAAGAAGAAATCGGACATACGACTTTCGGTCAAATAAATTTCGAGATTCTTAATAATAGATATTGTAATTTTTAGGTATTATGATATTCGGAGTTTTGAAAATCGGAATATCGAAATTCGGAATAAAATATTTCGGAGTATTTGGGTGTTCCCGCAATTATGATATGCTCAGTATTGCTCAGGCAGTAATAATTTTGTTGTGGCATTATTTTGAAACTATGATATCTCCTAAGATATTCACTGAAATCAAACGATGTCAAGGGCAATTTCGTTCAAAATTAAATGCTTGTGATCATTAACGTATTTATTTTGATAAGTACCTATGCACTGTTATTAGAAAAAGTTCAAAAGGCTTTCCTTAGGTACTTATATAAGCAGAAACACGGCTACTATCCTTACCTCTATCCCTGTGCCTGCATGTCGTACGGTTGCACGTGCCAAGTCGCCAATCCCTCGCACTCTGGCCGCACTTAATGATCTCTTGGACGTTAATCCAACAGAAGATCTGTTTGTGGATGGATGGTCGAAGATTTTATTGGTATGCCAGAAGTACTGTGAGATGAATTTATGAAAGTGTTTTTCTTGTTATGTTTTTTATAATTTTATATTCTAATGTGTTTTTTGTTTTTTATATTCTAATTTATACTGTTTAATTCGTGTTTCTAATTTGCATATTGTCCTTAAATTGCTGTAATTGGTTGTACACACAGCCGTTGTAATTTGATAAATAAAAATAAATAAATAAATAAATATTAATGAAAATACCTTCGCAACTAATGCATTACTTTAAAACAAATTTGATTTCAATAAAAAAGGTTACAGTGACTTAATCTTAAAAGATAGATATATGCTCTCGCGAACTTTATTTTAGAACTTTTTATGAGGAATAATTCTGTAGTACATAATTTTTGCGTATCTTTAACCGTTTACGCAGCGCACGCAACGAAAGCTCTCGAAAAGGAATACATTTTCCCGATTTTGAAACATTTCTCATTGCTGCTCCGCTCCTTTTGGTAACAGCGTGATATTATATAGCCTATAGCCTTCCTCGATAAATGGACTATCCAACACAAAAAGAATTTTTCAATTCCAACCAGTCGTTCCTGAGATTAGCGCGTTCAAACAAACAAACAAACTCTTCAGCTTTATAATATTAGTATAGATTATGTGATTATCAACGCCATGATTGGCAAAACATGTTGCTACTTCCTATTATTTTTAAGACCTGTATAATTTTGCACTCATGTTTTACAAAATAAATATCTTGTATCTTGTATCAACGTAATGTTATCTAATATCCTGAGTTTCACTCTTTTCCTTTATTCCGATTCGATTTTACGCTTTTGCACTACCATCAGAGCTAACATCGTTTGTATTTACAGTTTTTTAACAGTTCATATGTACAGTGATATTTCTCGTGAGTACTGGGTACTCACTTTGTCCTTTATGTTTTATATTGATTTTGTAAAACTCTTCAACAAAGATATTCGTAACAGATACTATTAGGATGGGGTGTACATTTAATATCAATGTTCATAGTTTTATTAATTAGTTTTGTATATTATTTGATAACTTCGACAGATATGCTTATAGCTATTTATGTAGCCACGGGATTTGAAATAATACCTGAGACTGTAACCTTATTTCTCGGTGTCATAGTTATATTTTCTTTATTTCGCATTAGGGCACCCGGCGGGAGTGCGTCTTTTATCAGATGGTGACATCTCTACCTAGCTACGTTGAAATTTCTACTCATCAAAGATTTACTCATTAGTATACTAGCTGCTTTTAGCAAGTGCAGTAAAGCTTGTGCAGCGGTAGCAACGTTATTGAGGACAATAGCAATAATTGTGTTTTTTTTTTATGGTTAAAGGAAACGGTCATTGTGGATAGAATATTTTAAATACAAATCGACGCTTAGACGAACATCGCTAGAGTTGAGGAGGCTGTAACAACAAACTAATATTTTTATTAATAAACGCACATGAGAGTTTAAACGGTACTTATAAAAAAAACTTGTTTTAAATCTTTTAATTTCTGTATCTCTGTTCGTTTGCCAGCTAGTCCAGTTTTGAAGGCTCAGAGCTAAAAACAAAAACATTCTACAGGGCGCGTGCGAAGTCGCGATGTTATCAAAAATGATAATGAGCTAAGCTATATTGTTACTCACATAGACTTAGCTATATTGCTAATAAATAACAAAGACTAAGCTATATTTTTACTAACATAGACTAAGCTATATTGTTACTAACATAGACTAAGCTATATTGTTACTCACATAGACTTAGCTATATTGTTAATAACATAGACTAAGCTACATTTCTACTAACATAGACAAAGCTGTATTATTACCAACATAGATTAAGTTATATTGTTACTTACACAGCAGTAGATAATATATTGTTACTATTGTAAAAGTTTAGTTAGTTTAAATCTATGTTTAATTAGTGTTATATCTGACGGGGCATAGAGGGCCAAACTCCTGCAGAGAACGCGGGACTGTCTAAACAGAGGACCCTGGAACGCTATTGAAGGAACAGTGTTGATTTTAGTCAGTACGAATCTCATAGTCCCCTCCGCTCCACCCAGGACGGGAGGATTTGCAGCGAACATACTCGTCAGCAAATACTACACTAGCGTCATCTATGCAACGACGGAGAAACTAAGTGTTCTACATCGCGCAATCAAAGTTATCCGCTAATTCAGAACATATATGATATTCCGACATTGAATGTTGGGCAGAAAGTTCGACAGACAAAACACCCGTCTGGTCGGAAAGTACCTACCAGGCGTCGTTAGACACAGGACAGCCCGGACCTTACGAGTCAGCCGCCGCGGGAGACGTCCACGGCATCGGTATCCTAAGCCTGCCGGTGTTAAGGGTTATATAAGGATCACCGTGGATTTTAGTCAGTACAAGTCTTGCAGTCCTTCCTGCCCTGCCCTGGGTGGGAGGACTCATTGGATGATTTTAACGCGCAAAAAAAAAAGTTGTTGGTTAGTAGTTCGCTAGGTAAAAAACTAAAATGAAAAAAGAATCTTAAGGTCGAATACAAATGGAAAGAATGACAAAGGCGATTAGCATAATAACTTGAAATTCGACTTTACAAATATTAATAACGTCACCAATCCTATAATTGTTATTGTTTTATAGTCTGCACTGAACTGCACACGCGTCCTCAACATGGCTAACACCACAAGCGTTAGCAACACTACCGACGACATCTTATACTTCTACTACATGCATGGATATAATGAGAGTGCGGACGAGTACTATATGTACAAAAAAGAAGATAATACCAGTGGTTATGAGTATATTTACAGTGAAAATATCAGCAGTGCATACATCGTTGCAATGAAAATTAGTTCTATAGCCAAAATTATAACAGTTGTGGTAAGTCTTGTTACGGTTATATACGGAGTAATTTCCTGGGGAATCTTGAAGAAGTTTCGTCATATAAAAAATTATGTGATTATCAACGTAATGTTATCTAATATCCTGTATTTGTCTGTTTTTCTTTATTCCGAGACAATTTTACGCTTTTGCGAAACCACCAGTGTTGACACCGTGTGTATGTACAGTTATTTTACAGTTCGTTTGTACAGTCATATTTCTTGTGAGTACTGGGTACTCACTTTGTCCTATATGTTTTATATTGATTTTGTAAAAGTCTTTAACAGAGATATTCGTAACAGGTATCTTAAGAGCACACTATTAGGATGGGGTGTACCTTTTATAACAATGTTAATAGTTTTATTAATTAGTTTTGTATGTTATTTGATAATTTCGACAGATATGTTTATGGCAATTTATTTGGCCCTGGGATTTGAAATAATACCTGAGACAGTTACCTTTTTTTTTGGTATTATAGTTATATTTTCTTTATTTCGCATCAGGCCAACTGGTGGGAGTGCGTCATATAACAGATGGCGATGCCTCTACCTAGCTACGTTGATATTTCTAATCATCAAAGATTTATTAATTTCTATACTATTCGCGTTTAGAATATGCAGTAAAGTTTGTGCAGCTATAAATATTCTAGCAACGTTATTGAGGACAATAGCAATAATTGTGTTTTTTATTATAGGTAAAAGCAATCGGTCATTGTGGATAGAATATTTTAAAAAGAGATCGACGCTTAGACGAACATCGCTAGAGATGAGGAGACTGTAACAAGAAACTAACAGTTTTTTAATAAACGCACATGAAAGTTTATACGGCACTTATAAAAAAACTTGTTTAATATATAGTTTAAATCTTTTAATTTCTGTATCTCTGTTCGTTTGTCCGCTGGTCCAGTTTTGCCGGCTCAGAGCTAAAAAACAAAAACATTCTACAGGGCGCGTGCGAAGTCGCGATGTTACTAAAAATGATAATAAGCTAAGCTATATTGTTACTCACATAGACTAAGCTATGTTCAGTGGCGGATTAACGTATAAGCACTACAAGCACGTGCTTGGGGCCCCTGTTCTCCAGGGGCCTCCATCCTCTGCTGGCGTTTCATTTTTTACCTACATTTTATCGAGATTCAGCTACATTTCCGAAATCACAAGGCAAAAGCGGTCCGGGAGTGACCTTTCATACACCCCCGCAGGGCCCTGCGGCCAGGGCCCCCACATCCATGTGTGCAATGCACACGGGCGCCATCCTCTAAGGGCGCCAAAGCCAAGGCCCCGAAAAAAATTGTAAAAAAGATTTATTAACAAAAAAATTAAATTGAAATAGGAGTTAAGAACTTGTGTACGATTAGGTTTAAGTACTAAAGACTTCAAATGTTTGATCTCACTTTCAGATTAAAACTTGAAGTCTGGAAACGTTTTACTTTTAGAGCTGACTGCGTTCACTCTTCTATGAAAATCTTCTAAAAATTTTCGCGCTCGCTTCGCTCGCGCTTCAAATAAGGGCCTACACAGGCTCTGTGCTTAGGGTCTCAGAAACTCTTAATCCGCCACTGGCTATGTTGATTACTAACACAGACTAAGCTATTTTGTTACTAACATAGACTAAGCTATATTGTTAATAACATGGACTAAGCTACATTTTTACTAACATAGACAAAGCTGTATTGTTACCAACATAGATTAAGTTATATTGTTACTAACACAGCAGTTGATAATATATTGTTACTATTGTAAAAGTTTAGTTAGTTAAAATCTATGTTTAATTAGTGTTATATCTGACGGGGCATAGGGGCCAAACTCCTGCAGAGAACGCGGGACTGTCTAATCAGAGGACCTGGAACGTAAAGGGCTATTGAAGGAACAGTGTTGATTTTAGTCAGTATGAATCTCATAGTCTCCTCCGCTCCACCTAGGGCGGGAGGATTTGCAGCGAACATACTCGTCAGGAAAAACTACACTAGCGTCATCTATGCAACGACGGAGAAACTAAGAGTTCTGCATCGCGCAATCAAAGTTATCCGCAAATTTAGAAGATATCGAATTTTCCGACATTGAATGTTAGGCAGAAAGCGCGCCAGACACAACAACCGTCTGGTCGGAATGTACCTTCCTTTTCACTGGGGTATAGAGAAACTTTCCTCTCTATTCCTCATATCTCTAAACTGGTGACCCCGAAATGTGACGTGACGTCATCATCACCTGCATCACTTCCTCAAGCTTTCGAGCAGCGAGTGTCACAGCCAGCCAGCCAGCTTCAAACGGGCATCCCTGTTTATCAGCATGTGCAGCAGAAAACGTTATACCAGGTCAGCACCATCAAACTCTTCAAGCGACCATGCTACCGGAATAGGCACATCTCAGTCAGTCGAGTGCCTAACCACCTGGTTGTCATCAGCCTTCACCTCCATGGCGGCGCTTCCTCATCCGATGCACTGAATGCTATTCAGTGCCAGATTCCGACACACTGGGATTTCGCTACACCGCAGCTGATTGTTCCAACTCACCGTAAACCTTGCGGCAACTACAACTGGCTTGGACTTTACTTACTGTCGACTTCTGGTCTCCGGAGGGGAGTGTTATAGCGAACATACTTGTCAGCAAAAACTACTCTAGCGCCATCTATGCAACGACGGAGAAACTAAAAGTTCTACATCCGACTTTGACAACCTTACTACAAAAACTTAAACATCTGTTGAACACTTGTCTAAAAAAAGTGTGACTGTAAAACGGACCTTATTTCAACGTCATAAACTGACATGTTTTTTAGACAAGTGTTGAACAGACGTTTAATAGTTATTTGTTATGCAAGGCTGCAAAGTTGATTTTTGTGCGCGAGTACTTGAATTGAAAACTGAGAGAGCGAAGGATTCTAAGATTGAACCGCGAGAGAAACGAGCGGTTCAAATATAGAATCCTGAGCGATGCGAAGTTTTCAAAAGTACGAGACGCAGAAAAACTTTGCTGCCGAGTGCAACACACAACTTTTCACCTCACACAGCGAGGAAATGGTAGGTGTAAGAGAAACAGCTTAAACAATTTACTATAAAAGTATTTACTTATTCATTTTAGAAATTAAAAGTAAAATTACTACAATTGTTAATATTGAAAGTTAAATGTTTTTTTGGAACATTAATACTTGTGTTTGTCACTTGTGTGTTATTATTACGTAAATTTGCGGAAAATTGCTCAAATTTATTGGATTCCATTGTGAATGTTGGAGACAGAGACAGATATAAGGCGGTTCGAGACGATTTTCTCGAATTTTAAAAACTCAAACTTACCTACGACATCAACTACTTAGCACTAATGTTCAGAAAAAAAAGGTTGCACTCCAGGAGTGCCGGTAGAAGTGAAAACTTTTTTGTTACTATGTTTTATTTTAAAACTGGAGTAGTACAGATATGAAATTAACTAATTTGAATGACGTCTTACTCATTTTCGATCAGGGTCACGTGACCCTGACGCGAGTTTTAAATTTTTTACCCATTACAGAAAAAGTGTACAACGCCGCTAAAGAAGTTTTCACTTCAAAAAAAATAGGTTGGTGCACTGACATGCAGTGGGGGCGGCTCACCTGCCAGTGTAGAAAATAATTGAATACAAGACGTGTTCGATTTTTAAACAACACTTTGTGCTCTAGAGCACAAAATGGAGTTTTGCGCTCAGATTTTGAATGAGAAATAGAATCTTTCCGAGCGGGTGAGGTGAAAAAGTTTTTGTGGTACCACGGTGAATGTTGGGCAGATAGCCCACCAGACACAACACTGTTTCTGTGGGTTGTTTATAGCTGAGTTTTCTTACCACCGCGCGAACTCTTCACTGTAACCGTTATATTTCAGTCAATTTAAATAAAACTGTAATATACTATTTACCTAAGTCTTCCCAAGAATGTATAATAATTATCTTTTAGTAAATCATTTTATTAAGTTAAAAACGTTTTTTATTTTATCCTTTTTAGTTTAAATATTCAACCCAAATTATCTATACATCTAGACATATAAATAAAATTGGAGTGTCTGTTTGTAATATTGAAATAACCGTTTTTTACTACATGCATACGAATATATATACGGACCGGTACATACACCAAAATAACATTTTTTACAATTTTTGTCTGTCTGTCTGTCTTTCTGTCTGTCTGTTTGTAATGGCTAATCTCTGAAATGACTGGGCCGATTTTGACGGGACTTTTGTTGGTAGGTAGCTGATGTAATAAGGAGTAACCTAGGCTATTTTTATTTCAGAAAAAATCCTTTGTTAAAAAAAAAAAACATTGTTGAGTTCCGACATCCACGCGAACGAAGTCGCGGGCAGCAGCTAGTTGTTAAATATAATTTTCTTACATGTGCACTAGAATTTTGTAATCCGTATCACCATTAATAACATCGCTAATACACACAATAAGCTAAAAAATGGTCATAAAATAAAAGCTACAGAACTAAACTAAAATACTGAAAATTCGTGCTAAGGGTTAGCACGAGTTTTCAGTATTTGAGACGTAAAGTAAACTGGAACTTTGACAATTTCATATTGACAATTTTCAAGGAAAAAATTAGTTCCTTCTTCGCACACCAGAGGCGCTGTTCCATTTTTTCATACAAGAAACGCTTTAAATACTGGAAAGACGCTGTAAAGTAAAAGAGTGAAAACTCGTGCTAAGGGTACTGGACGCCTTGAAGCCTATTCAGCCACTCCTCAGAGGGGGTCTAACCGCCCCGATTTCGGCGTGCCCGGACCAGAGACCTTGAAGTAATCGGTGTTGACAATATTGTCAAATTCGGTGTTTGTTGACTTTTGTTGATTTTTCATGGGACCATTTGGGAAGATATCCTTTCAAACAACGAAAGAATTTTTCAAATCAGTTGGTAAGCGACGAAGTTATGTGCCTTCTAGTCACGATTGAGATGTAATCTCGGATTGATGTATAATGTGAATGTTCTATTAAATTGTATAAAATCATGGTTCTTCTGGTGTACGGTTGTACAGACAGATGTGTTGCTGGGGAGATTGTCCCGCCACTTCTTTTTCCCAGCCAAAACAAAAGGAAGTGTCAAAGGGGGGGCCGCTTTGGGGGACTGTCTTATGTAAAAATTTACCTTCAAAAAGTGCTGATAAATCAGCGTAATTTGAATAAATGACTTTTTTAGCAAGCAAAATTGCTAAGATCGATGCTTTTAAAATTCGCAATTCGGAATTCTTACTAGATCTGACGTCACGATAATTATAGCATTAAAAAAAAATGTGTCCATTTTTTTTAAACCCTAGTTGTAGCGTTAATTAGAGATGCAATTTATTGATGCTGTCTACTAGGGGCAATTTTTCATTTCCCATACAGTTGACGTCGTGCATTGCATACTCCAAGCACAAGTAGGATCAAATACAAACAGGTTATACGGCTCTGTGTTAAATGTAATATTTAACTTTATGTGGTTCATCAAAAAGTACATAAAAATATTTGCTACGTCACAAGCGTCTAGACGTGATACGTAGCGGTTTGCTACGCAATGTCTACGCGACAAGCTACGACGTAGCGCATTTGCTACGAATGTTATTTTTTTAATTCCATAATTTCGATTTGAATGTTTTGACGTTAAGTATAATAATGTCTTACGTAAAATGTAGAATCGTAATACTAACAGCAATGGCTTCATTCGCATGGTGATTAAAAACAAGCCCACGGAAACGTTAAGGTGCGTACAGACTTTATAACATAACATGTTATATAACATGTTTCAGATAATGTGGACACAGAATGTTATATAACATTGTGGATATCACTGAAGAACGACAAATGACAATTGTTATATAACATTGTTACACTAATGTGTACGGTATTGTTTTATGTTGCAATGTTATATGACAATGTTACATGATGTGGACGTGTTATATAACATTGTTATATAACATTGTGTGTTTACATCATCTGAAACATGTACACATTAGTGTAACAATGTTATATAACATTGTTATAACATTGTTATATAACAATTGTCGTTTGTCGTTCTTCAGTGCTATCCACAATGTTATATAACATTCTGTGTCCACATCATCTGAAACATGTTATTTATAACAATATTATATAACATTTTGTGTCCACATCATCTGAAACATGTTATATAACATGTTATGTTAAATAGTCTGTACGTACCTTTAGATGTATTATTAAATTGCCCTTTGCGTTCTTGACCCGGGGCAACTCTTTAACAATGCATCACTGGCAGGCATTGGCCCCCTGTCATGCTGACAACTCAACTGATGCATAGTTCGTGTGCACTGTGCAATGGATATCAAACGCATCCATAGCAACGTAGCATAGCACATCTCTGGTGGAAAAGCAGCCTGAGTGTCGCAAGCGGCCTATTTTCAGCAGTAGACGTTTTTCGGATGATGATGAACAACAATTTAGACATCATAACAATTAATTACAAATTAATCATATCATTACTCTTAATAAATACAATCGACAAAGTTGAATCATGACCCATTTTGACAAAATATCGTTTGAGTTCGTCAAATTGACAAAGATCAAAGTCGTTACCATGGATATGTATGTTTACGCGAATGTGGACCTAATTGTATTTGAATGTCTGTAGGAAAATAAGCTTATGGTGGGTCATAATTCAACTTTGTCGATTGTACATAAATACATCTCAAGTTTTTTACTAAGAACAAGTTAGTCAAAAAATAATAAATCACAAAATAATACGACACACTTGGAATATGTAAATTTCCACGGCAAAAATATCAAATAAGTCACATTTACGTACACACACACACGCACACATTACGTTTGAATGTTTTGAACAGGATCATCAAAATCCAAACTGGTTTTCATTTTCCTCAAAGATGCTTTGAAATATAACAACAACATTGTTTAGGTATTATCCCATTTAAAAAGAGACGCGGTTGATGAATTTTAAAACTAAATTCAGATTGCCATTATAAGTTCAACTGGAAAAACTGGAATAATTGACGTAGGTAAAAAGGCTGCCAGGCTCAAATGGGATTGGGCGGGTCACGTCATTCGCATGCAAGATAGTCGCTGGGCAAAAATATGCACTCAATGGGTGCCTGAGAATGGACGACGCCGCCGAGGCCGGCCCAAAAAGAGATGGCAGGACGATCTAGATGCGTACCTCGATGGCTGGTCCGAAGTGGCACTAGTAAAGAACACTTGGAAGGATATGGGGGAGGCCTTTGCCCAGCAGTGGGACATAAATGGCTTATTAAAAAAAAAAAAAAAAGGTTGCACTCCAGGAGTGCCGGTAGAAGTGAAAACTTTTTTGTTACTATGTTTTATTTTTAATTTGAATGACGTCTTACTCATTTTCGATCAGGGTCACGTGACCCTGACGGTCACGTGACCCTGACGGTCACGTGACCCTGACGCGAGTTTTAAATTTTTTACCCATTACAGAAAAAGTGTACAACGCCGCTAAAGAAGTTTTCACTTCAAAAATTATAAGTTCAACTACACTTACTCGTATCATCATTTTTATCTGACTACGGCAAAGCCAAAAGGAAGGAAGAAGGAACCGATTTTGGGTTCGAACCCACGACCAACAACTTGTGAATCGGTGCCGATACGGGGACGTGGGTTTTGGGTTTTTGTATTGATCATGCTTCATCTTCGTTTCTTACTTTTTTTTGAAAAACGTTCTCCTGGTAGGTATCCTTTAATTGCTATTTCGGTGAGTTTGGTTTTTCGGTAAATATCTCAGCCAAAACTTCACGATAGCAAATTCGAAAGCAGAAGCAAGTAAAAAATAAGACGCAACATGTTTTGCAAAGAATTTAATAAATACTGTATCTTAAACCTAAGAACAGCTGGTTATCATTGCGCATACGCATTGCATGTATAAGTAACCTAACCAGCTTCATTTTCCTCAAAGTCATATTATATAATTATATTTGAAGCGATGTTTGAATAGACCTTTTTCTCAAATATCCTTGCCATAACTCTCTGTTGCCTTTTCCAAAAATTAAATACAAATCTAATCCTATTATATTCATGAACTCCCCAAACACTCCCAACACATTAACATACTTGTCTGTTATTTCAAAAAGATCTCGTAAACAGTAAAGCACCATGACATTGCTTATTACAAAAATTAATGTAGATATGTAAAAACGACGTCTTTTGTCGTTTGATTTACAAGCTTCACTCCCGCGAAACAAAGAATATACAACCATTACATAAACAACAAAACTTAAAGTAACAGGTAATAATAACAATGATATTCCTATGGGAGTAGTAAGTATTTCCATAGAGTAATAAAACCAAAGTAGTCTACCGGTAATAAAATATAAAAGCACTGCTGTAAAAGGCACACCCCAAGCAAAGATACTACTCTTAAGATACCTCCTACGAATTTCAACATTGAAAACCTTTACAAAATCAACGTAAAAAATATAACATAAGACGAGTAACCAACAATTAAAAGTTAAAGCCCAGAACTCAAATAAATACAGAAAGAATTGAACGCGTACAAGATGTAGATAACGAATGAAACAATTTGATTCCACATATACAAACAAACAGTAACGTATCGTATTAGTTAGCATAAGGTTGGGAAGCACATAATTTCTAAAATGTCTATACTTCTTGATAATACACCAAGAAGTTACTCCATATATGAAACCAATAACACTTAGGATAATAATAATCCAGCCAAAAACGATGAGATAATATGCACTGGGAACGCAAGGTTCGTCGAAAGCACTGATGTTATATCCATTGGAGTTGTATGCACCATCTTCGAATGCACTGGTGTCACTAATACTGATGTTGTGTTCAGTAATGTCATATGCACTGGTGTTGTAAATATTGGGGACATATCCACTGGTATTGTAGACACTGGGGCCATATGCACTGTTGTTGTAGACATTGGGGTCATATGCACTAGTGTTGTAAGCACTGGGGTCATATGCATTGATATTCAATGCACTGGGGTCAGTTATGTTGTTACTGTTGTCCGCCATTGCATAAGTCGCGTGCGCAGTTCGGCGAGCGCTAAACCCTAATGCCCCGCTTCTTCTCTTGCGTGTGTGACTAGTCAAGTTACTTGTAGATATTATTACGCAGTATGTCACGATGCGTGAATCACATAAACTTGTTTGGGTTGGTCGTGGAAATCCTACATTCTATCTAAATCTTGGTAGACAGCGACGGCGACGGGTAAACATGTGAGTCAAGCTAGCGGTTCTTTTTCAATTTTAATGTGTTTTTACCCGACTGCGCCAGGAGGGTTATATTTTTCGAGTGTATGTATGTATGTATGTTTCTGTGTGTTGCTATGCAGCCTAAACGGCTTGATGGATTTTAACTTGAGAGGTGTCGTTAGATTCGTCTTAAACGTGAGAGTGTCACTGGGTACATAAAACTGGCCAAGTGCGAGTCGAACTCGTGTGCAAAGGGTTCCGAACTAAAAATATTTTTTTTTAAATCTCTCACATTCTATCAAGTGGGGTATCAAATTAAAGGATTTTAAAAATGGTTTACCAAAATATATATAACTTATATGTTTCAATTTAATTTGGACTGATAAATGCTAACAAAAAACTAAAAATAGTAAAATAAAATAAATATTAAAAAAAAACCCGACTGCGTAAAAAAAACTAAAAAGAAAGAAACAAGCCCAGTAGTTTAGAATTCACTCATTCACACTCACAGTCGGGGCCCATTCAAATTATACCAATCAAATCTTCCCAAGGGGCCCCGACTAGTTTAGTTTTTTTACGCAGTCGGGTTTTTTGTTTTTTTAAATATTTATTTTATTATGCTAAGTAATATTTGTAGCAATTTATTTTTCAGTAGGTATTAAATACATTATTAAAGAAGAAACTGTCCTTCTGACTGACTGATGTATTAACGCAACGTGTAGGCTTCTACACGCTTATCCGCAGTGAATCTCCGCTGCCTCGGTAAGTCGAGGCGCTGCGAGAAGAAATCCGGTGCGATATCAGGGCGCTATGGAGCGACTGTCGCAACCGAAGTTCGGACACGCCGTAATCGCGGCGGTATGACCCCTCATACGACTCGTAGATTACGCGCGTATACGCGATTCAAACGAGATTTGATCGCAACCTTGTAAGTTAAGCACGCGGGGCGTTCGTGAAACGCGCCTCTACTGCGCGTAATACGCGCAGATACAGCGAAACAGACGCGCTGTAGTCGCTCGTAGATTCTGCGTTTTTAAGATCAGAGACTCCTCTTCTTCAGTCTGTTGTTGAGGCACGGGCGGTGCAGTGGTGGCGTGAGCGCCCCGCCCCTTCCCCTAGTCCGCTCCTTTATACGCGCGTATGTATAGCTTCGAATGCGCGTATAGGCTCTTAATACGCGCGCTTGTATCATCAATGCAAACGCAATAACAATTAGCGTCTACGGCGCCGAAGAGGCCCGTTCCTGAAACGCGCGTCTTCTGCGCGTTTAAAATACGCTCTGCCCATTCTTTGCACGAATATGCAAAACGATCTTGATCGCATAATTATATGGGTCTATTGATTTATTTTGTCAATTAGTGAAAAGTTTAAGAAATAAAAAGCTTTTCTTTATACAAAACCCCCACTCATTGCTTGGTTCATTGTTTGATATTAATGTCATGTAATGATTAAAAAAATAAATAAAATTATCGAACACAGAACATTCATAAAGCTTTTCTTTATTTTTACATACCTACACTTTACAATACATTTTACATTAAATATATTAAGACAATATATGCCCCTTCATCATCGTCTCCAGGCCCCACTTACTCTGTGCTATTCAAAAGAATGAAAGCAGAACAAACAAACTCACATTCGCGTTTACTCGTAAAGATTTAAAACATTTACATTTAAAAATACAAAATAAACATTTTGTTATGAAACATAGATCAATGGATTGCTAGTTAGGACCTCAAAGATAGGAATTTCTTCATAATGCAAGACGGATCGAGAAGCTCTTCACCTAATCTCCAAGCGAGATCCTCGTCTCATCATTGAAGATCGTGGGATTTGTCGTGGGGGATCCTTCTGTTGAACCGGTTAACGGACCTTCTTGATCAGGGTGTCAATTACTTATTCACTCCAGTAAGAAAAGTTCCATAACTTGAACAAAAATAACGAAAAACAACAACAAAATCATTGATTTTAATTTGAAACCTTATGACAGCGGAAAGATTTGACAAGATAGACATTAATACCCCTTCTACACGATCAACCCAACCGCCTGACAGAGGTGAACTTGGTCGTGTCAACAGTACCCCACCGTCTAGAACGCTGTCGGCTGGGTCGGGTCCCACCGCGGACGCAGCCTGTCGGGACGGCTGCGCTCCCGATTGACTCCGCCCATATTTGGTCGCACGACCAACGTCTACACGGTAGATTTTCATTCCCACTGGACCAAGGTCACCTCTGTCAGGCGGTCAGGTCTGACCGTGTAGAAGGGGTTTAAGGATGACACAAGTTTTATGTTTCTTCATAATATTTTTTATGGCTTGTTCTTTGTGTCAGTATGACAGACACTCGTTTCCCTGTTTTGATATTGCGAATAAATTACGTTTAGCTATTCAGATTTTACAAAATATTTACTTCTTCCTATTTTATTTTACGATCTTTCCACCGAGATACAGCCAGCTGACGTTTGTTTTTACCCATATCTTCATGTAAACTTTCATCAAGTAAAATTGGAGTCGAGAAGAAATCACTGAAAATGAAATTAAAAATTACATGTTCGAGTGACCAGCTTACGTGTATTTCACCATGTTACAGTCAGCTGAGTGGTTTTATTCTTCGTGATATAAGGTAATCTTCAATATAAACCAGGTTTCAGTTGGGAGGAAATGAAAAATATTATTTTTTCTACGTGTTTGAACGGCTATTGCTGCTTATCCCACCAACAGAACAGCAGCTGACTCCACAAATCTTTATGATCCGATTCCCTTATTTAGTCTACTAATTATAGCTTGAGAAGAAATCACTAACGATATTTTGGTCTGGCTCCCGCTCTATTACCATGGATATTGTACGTTCATGCGAATGCGGACCTAATTGAATTTGAATATCTATAAGAAAATAAGCTTATGGTGGGTCATGATTCAACTTTGTCAATGGGGATTGTCTTAATTTTTTAAACATTCGATTTTATTTTATTTTCTGCAAAAATAGAGCATTTTGAGAAACTAATTTGAATATTTTAATGATTGGCTCAATAGTTTTTTTATTTTTAATATTTTAATTTTTGAGGTAGGTGACGTCACCATTGGCCTAAAAGTTGTGCCGTTTCCTTACTAGAGCAAAATTAAAAAACTGTCAACACAACGTCAACTGTCTAAACGTCACGTCACTTACATCCCGCTAGGTTATTATTTACAAAACAAAATTACTCCTAGATGAACATACAAAGGAATCTGAGGCTTCTGAAATACTAACATCAAAGTGATCTTCGCAACAGTACATTGTATAAACCTTGCAACATTCCACGCCGTCATCACGATACCACTTTTCTCGCAAATCTTCTTTAGTACGAACAAAATGTTGTTTGGATTATTATTAGTATTATTGTTGCAAGTTGGGACAAAGCACTTCCTGTATTCTATTTTACTTGTAGTTTATGTTATATTGCCGATGCCGATTTAACAGATTTAACCGAGATAATTAAGCAATTTGCAGTTACAATAAAAACTTGTTTGTTTACATCTTTGACATTTACAAATTGACACTTGAGAAAATCAGGGATGTCAGACGGCCACTGTGATGTACCAATATGAAATATTGATACATCGGTAAAATGTGTCGAAAATCAAATACGAATGAAAAATCTTTTTTTTTTTTTTACTGTTTATAGAGGGCAGTAAACACTAAACACGCAGTTTTACCAACCGTATAGTGGATAAATACTAACAACCGACTGCGATTTTTGTCCGTGCTATATTTGAATTCATGTTCAAAAAAAAAAAAAAAATGTTTAGTAAGCAATACTCGATTGTAACTAAAGAAATAGATAACAGAGTACAGCTAGCGTGGAAGAGATATTGGCCACACAAGGTTGTCAAAAATCCTCGGGTTCCTCCCAAATCTAATCTAGAGACCTGTCAACATAGCATGGAGCGTAGCATGCTCAACGACAAGTTAAAAGACAAAATCAAACTAGAGACATTACGAAACCAAACTAAAATCAACGAAATCACATATTGCATAAGGAAATTGAAATGGAGATGGGCAGGTCATATGTTGAGGAGTACTAATAATAAATGGGCTAAGGACGTAACCAAATGGTGTCCAAGATATAACAAAAGAAAGAAAGGAAGGCAACGCCTAAGATGTGAAGACGACTTTCGAAAGATGGCTGGTGCTACTTGGAGGAGGATGACCCATAATCGGAAGGAGTGGCAAGCTACAGGGGAGGCCTTTGCGAAATCGCAAGACAATCTCAATATCGGTGTCTAATAATAAATATATAGATATATAAAAGAGAGGGAAAAAAATGTAAACTTTTAATATTTTTCTTTTGTAAGATTGTTAAATAAAGGCTATTAATAATAATAATACTCGATTGCATCCTAAAATTTGTCGTTTAATCTGTATTGTTGGTCAACGTCCAATCTTGGTTTATTTTTCTCGAGTAATAATCTTGGTACATGGTACGTGACACTGAAAACTGGTATGTATACCAAGAAATTGGTACTTATGCCTGACATCCCTGGAAAATACTTGTCACTTATTTTTTAGGGTTCCGTAGCCAATGGCAGAAAACGGAACCCTTATAGATTCGTCATGTCTGTCTGTCTGTCTGTTCGTCCGTATGTCACAGCCACTTTTTGTCGAAATTACAAGAGATAGCTCTTATAATTTCGACAAAAAGTTGAAACTTTGTAAGTAGATGTATTGTGTGAACCGCGTTAGGACTTTCAGACAAAAATAAAACCAAAACCAATTTTGGGGGTACCTCCCATACTTAGAATTGAAACTCAAAATATTTTTTTTTCGCTTTATTCATTTCGTGTGGGATATCTATGAATAGGTCTTGAAAAATTATATTGAGGTAGTACTATTATTCTGTGATTTATTCTGTGATTGAGGTTACAAACATATTTTTTTCCAAACTGAACAGTTTGCTCGAGAGACACTTCCAAAGTGGTAAAATGTGTCCCCCCCCCCCCTCTATAACTTCTAAACTAAGAGAATGATAAAACAAAAAAAAAAAAAATTTGATGTGCATTACTATGCATGCAAACTTCAATTGAAAATTGTTTTGAACGAGATCGAGTTATTAGTTTTTTTTTTAATTAATCGTAAACCGCAATTTACCTTGCAAAGTTACAACCAACTACAAGAACTTTACTTGCTGCTACGGAACCCTTTATGGGCGAGTCCGACTCGCACTTGGCCGGTTTTATATTTTTTAGGGTTCCGTAGTCAACAAGGAACCCTTATAGTTTCGCCATGTCCGTCCGTCCGTCCGTCCGTCCGTCCGTCCGTCCGTCTGTCCGCAGTTTAGCTCAGAGACGCACAGTACTAGAGAGCTGTAATTTGGTGTAAATATACGGATTTGTTGTGCCGAAAAAGTGGTAAAATAAAATCTCGTAAAATATTTTTTTTTAGGGTACCTCCTGTACACGTAAAGAGGGGATGTTTTTTTTTTCTCGCGTACCCCTTAGTGTGGAGTATCATTAAATAGGTCTTTAAAAAATATTGATAGTTTCCATTAACAATTTTTTGATGAAAAAATTCGTTTGTGAAATATTAAGCTTTAAAGTGCTAAATTTTGCTCGACTCGAGTGTCCCCCCCCTCTACCAGCTAAACGGTTATGTTTGGGGGTGTAAAAAAATTCACAATAGTAGTTTATATAACGAAGTTTAAAAGAAAATTATCATGACTAAGTAGGCTTTACAACTTTACGAGTAATAGTCGACCAACTTATAAAATGTACTTGGATAACATATTTTCCTAAACAAAATGTATCGGAGAACATGCTCTTCAACTGCAAATGTAAGTTTGCCAACTTTATTTTTACAGCTGTAATAGGTATGTTTTTAAGGTATGTTTTTTGGGGATAGGTAGGTTTTTATCGTTAACTATTTTTAACTTACTTCAAAAAAAGGGGGAGGTTCTAAATTCGTCGTAATCTTTTTTTTATGTATTTTCCCCGATTTCTCGAAGACTCCTGGACCGATTTTGAAAATTCTTCTCTTTAAAATTAAATTCAGCGAATCAGTTTAGTTAATTCGCATAAGTATTTTGATGGGCAACTACGGAACCCTACACTGTGCGTGGCCCGACACGCACTTGGCCAGTTTTTTTTATATTTTCTGTTTTCTGAGGCAAAGATACAAAACTGTGTACAGCCAAAGGTTTGAAGAAGGTGTTAAACATTTGAAGGGCAAGGAAGGTCAAACGTATTTTATTAAAAATATCAATGAAATATGAATATTTTTCATTTTTAATTAGTACATAATGATCAGTAACGCTATTCCTCGAAATGGTTTTTCAATTACAGCATATTAAAAAAATGAACAATGCCCATTGTACACACATAGTGTACCAAATTAAATAACATTTTGCATAAGGGTGAGTTATGTACAAAGGCGAGCTTAACCCAGAATTGGGTTTTCTAACAGCAAACCTTAGAGCGATAGAGATATTTTATGGGATATTATAAATTGCATATCAAATAAATAATCGCCTATCAATACGTACTCATCATTTATAGTCTTTTTTACATTAAATAACTTCACTACAATTAATAAACTAAATGTTTAACAAAACTCAAACTGCAGATAATTCGAAATACATCAATATGAAATGAAATGAAATTGATTATTTGCCAGATTTGCATCCACATAATTATAAATTATATATAACTATACATATTGAATTATTAAATAATAAGTAATTAAATAATATGACATTACTTTTTTCCTCATAATGCAATATAGTTATAGTACATTATGATATAAGTGCGGTAAGTTGATCATTACAGCAGAGGCGATATTGGTAGCACAAGCCGTAAGGCGAGTGCTATAAGAAAGCAGAGGCTGTAATTATCAAACCGCACGTATGTCATACGACGTTTTATAACACATTTGTGAGTAAATAAATAAAATCATTACATCGAAAAGGAAAAGCAAGCGGAATAATTTTTACTTTTTCACAAATTAGCGATGCGCGCGCACCAGCATCTGTTGTTTATGGCAAAGGCACAAAAAACAGCCAGTATTACTAATAAAGTAAATTAATTCTTTTGTGGTTTTATTACAGATAAATGGTTGTAATTAATTGTCAAAAATAATTAAATTAAAGAATAAAATGTTTATTTATTATATTAATTCATCTCCCAAATTTAATTTTAATAATAAAATGTTGACCGCTTTTCTGACATAAAAACTCTTTGCTAAGATTTAAAAAAGTACCGTTCGTTTTAGACGGAGCATCTTGATAAACCGTGCGATTTACTTTACCATTACCGCACTAGTGCGTTTTACTTTACCATTACGCACTAGTGCGTAATAAGATACATTACGATACTGAAATAGGTGCAGTAAGAGACCTTTTACGAGCAAATGTGTTATAAAATTTATTTTTGTACAAAAATACTACATACATAGCATATAAATACTGACTGCACAGCAAATTTTCGAGGCACTGACAAATAAAAAATGTCGTAGAAACGATTGTGGGACACGGATAGGTTAGGTTAGAAGGGGATCCATCCCCTTCGTGGTTATTTTTTTTTTAAACCACCCAGAAATAGGAGCACCGCGTGTGTTTAGTGATATTTGAGTTGAATATTTTGCTGTGCAATCAGTAATTTTGATGGGAATTCGGAATCTTATTGCATAGGAAAAGGATAGTTTTTGAGTGCGTTTAAATAGGTCTTAAAAAGAACCCCTATTTTTATTTTATCGAGGACAGATAATCGGTGTACAACATTAGGTATACAAACAATATAAATAAAATAATACACACATACAAATATAAAGTAATACATACCATGTAATATATAAAATAATACGTACATACCAATAGGCCATGATAACAGGAAATGCTCCTTAATTTTTCTCTTGAAACCTTCCAACGACGGGCTATCGCGTAAGGTGTGAGGAAGAGAATTCCATCTCCATCCACAGATCCATCGGTTTTTTTTTTACATGATATTTGCTGTTGGCCTCAATTTAGCCCAGAATCAAAGATGAGCCCTAAGACTAACTTACTAAGGGTTAGAACTCCTGCGCATCGACGGAATACAGTAAAAACTGTTTGGCGCCGGACTCCGACAGGATGGTGGTGGTGGTAGCGACGCCGGAGAGGCCATCCATCGCTAGTGGGATCGTTCAGCCGTCATCACAGGTTATAAGTAGCCTGTGGTGCCGTTGCCGGGGATGAATCTACTAGAATCTACTAGGAGATGGATGCCACCAACCTCAAAAAAGATTACCTGGAAGATATCCGTATCAGCGATAAGACTGCTGTTGTACAGACGCCAGGTCACCTTACTGAAATCTGTCAAAGGAGATGTTTCATTTTGGGCCCAGTCTATGTACACCATATCAATAAATAGGAAAAAAATAGGAGAATTTCATAAAAATACTGAAAAAATCATTTGAAGACGGGTTTAGCTGTTAAAAAATAATAATTAGGACTGTTTTTTGGCACGATAACCCTATTTCAGGGCGGCCATGACAGTACTATTTGACGTTTACTATCATGACGTTTGACAACTTTGACAGTCCCATGCAGTGAGTGACGTTTGAAGAATTTAAAGATTTTCTTGAGTTAGAATTATTCATATTTTTCGGAGTTAGCAATGATTGTATTTTTTTTTGTACAATTCAGAATACTATTATTTGACCACGGCCTTAAATCGCCTGTGATTCGGATTTCGTTGTGTGTTATTTTATAATAACAAGTTCAGTTTCAGGTATGTCTTATATCCATGTTTTTGTTCAAATATTTTTTCTGTGTTGTTTTCTTCCCCTGTGTCTTATTCACATTATATCGATAAACAGGTCAGTGGGTCGTCTAACACTATATACTTAACCATTTTTTGTTTGTTTTAGGTTAATGTAAATGAAATAATGTGCCCACAATGCTTTGGCATCAAATGTTAAATAACTTACATTAAACTAAATGTTCGTACACAAGGAGATCATGAACTGACCAGCATCGCCATGATAGCAATGTTTGTGTCTGTTGGGCGTAGGACATCATTGTTTTGTGAGGCGCACTCACTCTATTTCAAAGGAGCGGAAGGGCAATGATTATTATTGCTGAAACAATTTGTTGTTCCACGACAGGTAAACACTTTTTTATTCATACAGAGCAAGCACAAATGCAGAAGTTTCTTTTTATTATGATTCAAGACAACATTGTTGCGGAAAGGAAAAGAACTGATACAATCAATGTTTTGAAATGTGTGTAACAGATTCATATCTACACATATTTCACACTTCTAACATTTCCTTGGTCAGATCTGTAAAGGTGATATAAAAATAACCAATCTTGATTAATATTATTTATTTATGATTGATATCCAAATAAACCTTTATTTATACTTGTTTTAGGTACCCGAGGGTTACTTGCTATATTTTACTTCTTGGGTGCATTCAGAGTACAATACAACAACAAGGACTCATGCCAGCTCCAGTTACAATATAAAATTATGAATGCATGTGTGTAGCGCCAACAGTTTTGTGTCGAAACACACAGCCCCTCCATCAATAAAGGTCCTAAACAGACCGTAATAGCACAAACAGTGTTGTTACAAACTCCTTGGTATTTTGTAGTTTTTTACTGTCCATTTCTATGTTTCATGTTATTTTTTTTTTTTTGTCAATAAAGACATTTATTTTACACATTTACATACGACTTAAACAATTTTAAAGGACATTTAAAAAGTTCCAGATTTTCCCTAAATCGTATTCCAATAAGAAACACACCTCAATAATGTCTGCCAAGCACGGCAAATAAATAGTGAATTGGTATCAAATACCTCGACTGCTTTCATTACATGACGTAGTTTATACAACTATCTTAGATATAGAAACGTCGACATCTTGCTGAACCTCACCACAGGAACAGCACAGCATTCAAGGTATTTGATCCGGCTCGAAGGACCAAAAATAAAGGCGATAGGATGGACTGTATGAGATATGGTTGAGGTGAGGTGGAATAAAACTAATGAATGGCAATAAAAATCTAATTTCGCAAGCAAAAAATATTTCTTACAATCTGGCGTAGCTAAAACAATTTGACAGTTCTTTTTCTTTATAAAAAAATAACATGAAACATAGAAATGGACAGTAAAAAACTACAAAATACCAAGGAGTTTGTAACAAGTGTTATAAAAAAAGAGGTAATATTAGCAACTTAATTACCAACTTTTGGAATGAAATAATTATGTGAATAGCCAATATGTATATCATATTCTTTTGTTTTATTCAGATTCCACCAAGAGGTATGGTTTGCTATGCTTGTTGGGTGGCAGCATGTAGAAAGATAAAAACAGTAGCGCATAGCAAAAAGGACGATGGACAATGAATTGCTGTGCCCACATTATGATGATTGTGTTGTATTCCAGTTGGGCTCGGTACCGTGAGAACATACAAGAGATGATGTAGAAAATAAATAAATCATAAGTCTCAACAAATTGTTTTATTAAAAATATTCTTCATGGCTGAATTGACTTCCTTTTAACATCACTAATAATAGTTATTATGTATAACTTGTTTCAAAAATTGTTAGTGCATGGTTTGACATGATGTGCATTCCCTCGCAGATAGGGGTCTATCAGCTCATTGGATTAAAATGTTTGGTCTTCCTAGCTGTGAGCTGTTACTGTGTAATAGGAATAGTTAACATTTAACAATAACCTGTAGTTATCAGATACTGCAATGTCACTGCTTTCCTAAGAATGATACATACATCCAAAGTATACTGAATAGGCATTATAGAATGAAGCAGCAAGGCAGTGTTGAAAAACAAATAACGTCCAAGCTTTCGTTTCGATTGACCCTTTTCCCTGAAATAAAAGATAGGTGATGCAAGATGTGCTGCCGCTCTCTCTCTACTAGCTACTATAACAATAACTTGGAGTTGTTAGGTAAGTAAGTACTGCACATGTCACTGCTCTCCAATGGATTATCGTGGTTAAGAGAACTTTGAATAGGCACCGAAGAATGAAGCAGCAAGAGTTGATAAACATAACGTCCACGCCTGCGTTTCGTTTCTTGACATTGAGAGATAAAAGACATAAGTTCTGCCGGAATCGAGTAAAATATCCTGTAGGTACTATTATTTTTATCGAAACCCAAGATTCTTGAGATCAAAAATTCTTTTTTTCGATTTTTACACCAATTTATATCACGGTATGTACACGTTAATCAAGTGTCATTGTCAAAATAAACATACTACTGTCAGATCCACCATGTTTGATTTTTGTCGAGTGTTGTTATCCTTGACAAAGTTAATTTAAAAGCGCAATTAAACGAAGTGAAATTAAAGAGAATTAACAATTAAAAACGGTTTATGTATTAAGAAGCTATTTTTACATATGGTGTACATAGAGTGGGCCCAGGCTCCATACATTTTTGGACCATCTCCTTTACCAATCGAACATTAACCTTCTACTATTGCGATAAGGTTCTAAATCAATTTTAAAGAAATTTGACAGATTGAGGTGTGGCGTCTGACGCGTCTGTACCATTTTGTAAAGCTATTTACTTATTATGTTATTTTTAGTGTACAACAAAATGTATATTCTATTTACATTTGTACATCATAGCGATATTTTTTTTTTGATACATACATATTTGCATTGGAAAACATGTTTCTGATACTTGGCTAACCTTTAAAACTGCCTTAATGAGAATAGTAAGCGGACAAGTGATTAAAGGATATATTCCCTTTATGTCGAGTCCCGTTACGTCGAGTCTGGAAGTCTATTGTTCTCCAAAGTATTGATATTTTACGCTTTCTATTACCTTTATGTCGAGTTTGGTGAACAAGTACAGTCAGGAATGTAAATTAAAAGCCAATGGCATAAAAACATAATAATATTAATACAAGTATAGGTGAAGATTACCTAAAAAAGGAAGCTCAACGGAGCCCCGCTCCGCGGGGCTCCTATTTCTGCGTGCATGGTTTAAAGTAACCTAACACGAAGGGGATGGCGGGGTCTTTCAGACCCCGCCATCCCCTTCGAACCTAACCTGTCCGTGTCGGGGTGCCCACAAGTCCCGAGCTCGCTTCGCTCGCTCTTGGATCCCAAGTTCTCCTAATAACAATTCCAATCATTAATAATTCTAAATTATGTGCATGTATTCATTTCATTGGACGTGACTGTACTTCTAAAATATGATATAATTAAACTCGACGTAAAGGTAATAGAAGCGTGGTAAATAAACTCGGCATAAAGGGAATAGAAACGGGACAGAAAACTAAACTCGACGTAGGGGTAATAGAAGCGAGACAAGGTTTTCGGCTCGACGTAACGGGACTCGACATAAAGGGAATCAACCGATTAAAGCATTCAATTTCCAAATATAGAAGCTGTTTTAAAATTAACCTTTTTTCGTATTAAAATCAAAAGACATTTAAAAACAGCTGTACTAAAATACGCAAAGTAATACCTATAATAAAACTCATTTGTTTTATTATTTTTGTTCTAAAAGTGCAAAAATAACTTTTGCTTCGAAAGTCGGTCACTAATTAAATGAATCAAACAAACAAAGATCACTGAACTCCGTGCCTAAAGTTATTTTGCACTAATTTTCTAATTTTCCCGGATTTTGGATGTAGAAAAAAAGAATTTGCTTTCTCCGACTATATATAACTGGACGAACTTACAAAACAATTTTTCGTAACCTCTTCCTTTTTTTTTGAGGCTGGTTAAATTCATTCTTTCAAAATAACGTCAAAGTCACGAAAAGTGAAAACTCGTGATAAGACTGATAATGCCCCAGAAGTTATTCTTACAAAATAAAAGAAAAGCGACCAATATAATAAAGAAGGTTGAATACCCCTACTCAATCCTTAAAAAATCTAACCTAGAACATAGAATAAGTTCATGCCAGTCACAAATGCGTACTCGATTGAACCACTCGCGGATGCTATAAATTAAAATCAACGTTTTAGTTATCGATGAAAAAAGTGTTAAAATTTTTTGTAAATAACCAGTTCTTTCGTCAATTAAGTTCTTTAAAACATTATCAGTTGATATGAGATAGTTTTATATTTTAAAGTTTTATAATTAACTTAAAATGTGTGGCGATGTATATTTTTGGAAACAGGTTTGATTTTTTTTTTAACTTTGCCCCTCACTAGGATTTCTCTTTTCGTCTTGGTATTCGTGAATGTCTTATTTACTGACTTCAAAAAAGGAGCTTATTACATTTATTGGGGCAATGTAAGGTCCCCCCATAACCTACCATATTTCCTGTATTTTTATACAAGACATTCATTAACTTTGTGAGGTTTCTCTTTCATAAAAAAACTGTAAGATGAATTTGGAAAAGTGGTGATAAATATTTCATGAACCCCGGAAATGCTATGTTAAGATCCCGTGGCACAATCACGAACCCCACACAAAAACTATCGTCCAAAATATTTATATATTTTTTTCCAGTTCTTCATACTGGCGACTGGTTTATTCTACTCTATTAGCATCGGCTTCATGTTAGCATTTCCATCGGTGTTAACCCCAGCCTTGGTTTCATCCAACAGTACTGACATTCGAGCCACCTCCAACCAAGCTTCATGGATAGGTAAGCATTTATTATTTTTTGTAGCAATGGTGGGCCCGAAGTACCACCCTGACTTACACTATACTTTATTTTGTGCAATTTATTTCATCACCGCTGTTCTCGACTGTTACTCAGAAAGTCAGAAGGTCTTAAGTCTGACAACCGGTCTTATCATGGGGTTACGGTTCATCCTGTTCAAAGGTGAAAAGCTAGCCAGTCAAGAAATGTCATTTTCCTGAGAAACGTTTCTCACGTTTCTCAGTGGTAGTATTTTGACTATGAGCTAGCAATTCATCTGTCCCCATTTTAATTGGAAATGGCCAAGCGGCGGATACTTAATATCAGGACCAGTCTTACCGGCTTTGCTGCCATCAGATTCATGAGCATAAAATTCCGATTCCGATTGTTATTATTATGTTTAAATCCACCACGCGGGCCCAGTGTGGATTGGACGATAACACGTTTATCATTTCAAGTTTCTTCAAGATGTTTTTAGAGAGCAACAATTAGTTGATAATTCATTTTTTATCTTCCAGCTGCCAGCAATGGCTTCGCAGGCATGTGCGGATTCTTCATCTTGTCACCGATCCTGCAAATGTTAGGAAGAAAAGTTGTCAACATCAGCTGCAATCTCTTACTCCTCACTGGCTGGGTCATCTTCCCGCTAGCCAATAGCATTCCAGTCTTGTTCGTCGCGAGGGTCATCCAGGGCCTTGCTATTGGCGGAATCTACATCCAAATCATGGTCATCTGCGAATATTCTGAAGCTAAGAGAAGAGGGTATTTCATGACTATGAAGAAAGTGTTTATTGCTATTGGCGCCCTCGCCTGTCATGCCATGTCTTTATTCTGGAATTGGAGACAAATATCAACATTTGCAATAATACTGCCGACAGTTGCCATTATTTTCACAGTATTCTGGCCTGAAAGCCCATCCTATCTCGCAATGAAAGGCCGATTTAAAGAATGCGAAGAATCATTCATATGGCTGTTTGGTCGATCAAATTTGGACGAGCTTCATCATTTAATATCAACCCACATGGAGAGGATTAAGAACCGTAAATCAGAAAAGACTTATAAGTTCTTGTCGAAGAAAGATTTCTTGACACCTTTAGCTATCGTCTCCATTCTTACGCTAATTTTAGACCTTTGTGGTAGGTATTATTTTGTAGTTTATATTATTCAAATTATGATCGAATTGATTGGTGATAAATCTATAGCAGTATATTGTTCCTTGGGAGTTGATTCTTTGATCATAGTTGCCCTTGCTTCTTCCTGTTACATCATCGACCGTTACAAAAGACGCACAATTTTATTTTCATCTGGTGTCCTTACCTTTGCTTTAATGTTGCTTATTAGTTTACTTATGTTACTCAAGTCATACAATATTGAGATAAATGTGTGGCTGACACCTTCGATAATAGTTTTACAGAGTTTTATTGTTAATTTAGGTTTAATACCAGTTTCATTTGCTTTTATTGGTGAAATATTTCCACTAGAGTATAAAGGTATTGGCTCATGCATTTCTGGGATAGTATTTACCTTCTTGTATACTGTTACATTGAAGATCACACCAATGTTGATAGAAAATACTGGTGTAGGAGGTACTTATGCTGTGTACGGGGTTTGCTTGGCCGTGTCTTTGGTTATTTTATACTCTGTGGTACCAGAGACTAAAGATAAGACTCTGCAACAGATTGAGGATGAGATCAAAGGCGTTAAGGCGGCTAATAATGGAGTCGAATTGAATACTTTATTATCCTAATTCTAACAGTTATAATATGGTAAATCTGAAAAATTGGACTAGTTTGTTTGCTCTCGCGCCCTAATCACAACACTAATTTTGAAGAATTTTAGTTCAAATTCAGATAAGACGGATATATGCCACTTTTTCTGCGAGAAATCGTCAAATTATGTCTTCTGTTCTGGGGTAGTGAAAGAGAATGACATACACAAACTGACTAAAATCCACCCTGTTCCTTCAATGGCTTTTTGTGTTCCATACACTATTTGACCACAGGTCCACTGGCCACTGAACCACTGCACAAATGACCACATTAACCACTGCACCACAATGAACAGATTACTATTTTGGGCATCACGTGGTGAAATGTCTCCCGTTTTATAGACAGTTGCTAAAATATGATAAAGCATTTTGTCTGAAACCTGCATGCTGTATAATCAAGAATTGTTTTTATGTTCTCGATTTCGTAAATCCGTAAAAACTTTAAGTAGTATGGGTGTATAAAAAACAACTGTGCAAATTACAATGATGTTTAACATCTGAAATGGGATACGATCGGTTTCAACACCATTTTTTATGTTCGATCGCTTCCTATTGGTTAATTGTTGCTAGTTTATGAACTGTATCTGCTTACTTAAGTATCTACCTTTATTGGTAGTATAACTCATATATAAACTCAAGCCTTTTGCCCATGGAGGTTGGCAGAAACCACAGAACGCCACCTGCAAACGCTTAGCAAAATGCCAATAAATACCGCATTCGCATTCTCCAAGGTTACCTATTGAGCACCGTTACCTATTGAGCTTTTTCAAATTTGAAATTATTCAAACTGAGCAGAAATACATATACCCAGATGGGAGGAGCACTTCTACAGTGCACTTTTCTACGTTTATAACACTGATAATATAATATGCTTTGCAAAAGGATAGACTAGAAATGTAATATCTTCTATATTGTCGTCGTTTACTTGGAAATAATAATAAACTGATTAGCATACTTGACGCTACAACTTTATAAAAACTATAACCGCATCGACGTCTTTATTATTATGCTGTTTTTCCCGGATCGCTGTAGACGCAAGCCACTGCATAATAATGTGCACTGAACTGCGCACGCGTTTATAACATGGCCGCTCAACACAACCCGAATAAGAGACACTAATGTCATAACCAGTACAGACGAGTCTACCAGCAGTCAGTCTTACTACATCATGGAATATGATACGAGTGCAAACAAATCCAATAAAAGTGCATACAACACCAGTGATTATGATATCAGTGCATACAGCAGCAGTGCATACAACACCAATATTAGTGCATACAACACCAGTGAATACAATATTAGTGCATACAACAGCAGTGCATACAACACCAGTGCATACAACATCAGTTCATACAACACCAGTGATAATACCAGTGCACACAACTCAACACAGATTAAATACAATACAAGTCAAATCATAGCAGATACATTTGCCGGTGTTACACTTATGTTGAGTCTCGCTGCATTCATATATGCAGCGATATCGTGGTGCATCCTCAAGAGATTCCGCAATTACAAAAATTTTGTCCTTTTCAATGTTATGTGCACGAACATACTTCGTAGCTCTCTACAATTATCTTTGGCTTTGATTTTACTCTTTTGCCCTCCTAGCGCGGGTGGTATGAAGTGTTTTTATACCTATGTTTACGTTAATATTTACAGCAATCTTTCCTTTGATTACTGGGTACTCGTGTTGTGCTATATATTTTACGTTGATTTTGTTAAAGTTTTCAACACTAACATTCGTAGGAGATATCTTAAGAGTACTGTATTAGGCTGGGGTGTACCTTTTCTAACAGTTTTTATGTTTTTAATTGTTTCTTTGTTATTTTATTTGTATGATTCGAGAGATATACTTACAGTTCCTGTCGTCAGTGCTCTTGAGATAGTTCCTGCGATATTAATGTTTATTATTTATGTAATAGTTTTATTTTCCCTGTTTCGTACTAGTCCTGCCTCTGAACAGAGTATATCGACTGACAAATGGCGACGTTTCTATATAGCTACATTGATATTTTTGATCAGCAATGTTTTAACGTTATCATTTTTGTTTCAAGAACTTGAAACGAACACTAAAATATTTGAAACAATAGGTTATTTAGGAGCGTTATTGAATACAATAGGATTATTTGTGTTTTTTACTGTAGGTAAAAGTAATCGGGCATTGTGGGCTGAATATTTTAAAAAAAGGTCGACGCGAACACAAACATCGCTAGAAATGAGGTAATTTGTGAACAAAAGGAGAAAGGTTGGGCTACGTAAGGACTGCCATTGCTATTCTCTCTATAAATACAGCCTTGTGACAATGCGACCGCAACGCTGCAACTGAAGTTTGGTTTAGAGTCCGCGCCACAACTCCAAAACCGACGCAGCGCCAGCAAGCGCCAGTGTCTGTTTTAACAAATGAGAGGTTTCACACAAAGCTCGACTCAGATGGCGCTACCAACGCTTGATGTCATCAACGAGAACCTCAAACGCCGCCTATTTTGACAGACGCGTTTGACATGTCAAACACACAGAAGAGACGGGGCGCGGACGCTACTCTCATACATTTTAGCACGTCCGCGACCGACGCGTCCTCGTCTTACATCTTTTCTATGTGGCCCGTGCCTTAGACAAAACTGTGGTAAGGTACAAAAAATCAATAAAAAGTAGTAAAAAATAAAATAAAAAAGCTACACAAACAAAAAATATTTTATACTATTACATATACAGGGTGTTTCTTTAAAATGGGACAAAAGGGAGAAATCCGAATCCATAAGAGATACGGGAAAACTTTTTTAGAAACCTTTAGCTCTTTTTTGATGTTGACAATTTTGGCGTTTTTATTTTTTTGATCAAGTGTGAGTTGTCCACAGAAATGAGAGAAATTTGCCAAAATTTTTTTTAGTGCCGTTCGACTCTGTTTCATGTAAGGATCATTTCATTGTATCACAAGAAAAAAATCGGGACGGCGGAAGTTGGTCAAATTTTGCGAAATATTTTTTCATACAAATTGTTTGAACGAAAAAATTATCACTTTGTTTATGATGTTATTTGATTTAGTGTCTATTAAGGATCATTTCATTGTTCGGGAAGGAAAATGTCTGGGCAACAGAAGTGGGTCAAATCTAATGAAATACTGACTACTACTGATAAACTTTATGCTGTTAGAAGAAACTTTACTGTTCTTTTGATTTCCCCTTTTGTCCCATTTTAAAGAAACACCCTGTATGTACCTACAAATAAAATAAACTAAACTATATTATACCAAATAAAATAAATAGAAAGAAAAACCTAATAATTGATGACATGACTCGCCTTTTGTTAATTGAGGCTAATTTAGCCCCTTCGCACATGGCGTCGTATCATTCATTAAGTGATTAGTGGATGGATCCAATGAGCACGTCGCTTTCTACTTCTAACAAAATCAAATAACAAGAAATCCTCTTCGTCTGAAGAGAAGGTAAGGTCATGAAATAAGTTCCCCAAACACATCTGGTACCTACGCTTGACGCCATGATTTTAACTGAGATACTCGTATTACAAAACGTCTACGCGACGATTCGTTTGTAGAACACTCCGCGTCTCGTACGCGTAGCGTAATTACGATACGCGCGCGAGACGTCTACGCCTACGACCCATGTGCGAAAAGCCTAAGGCTTTTTTTTATTCTGACGTATATAGCTTGAAAACTTTTACGTTATGCGCTTCTAACTCGCAGTGAAACTCCCTATGGCTTTAAAAAAATCAAAATTTAATCGAGTGCAGATTGCACTCAGTGAGTTTGACTGAGTGAAATCTGTGCAAATTGTTTTCTTCGTGTTTGAAAGGCTAACGCAGCTGATCCCACCCATAGAAACTCACCTCACGATCACGAAGCTTTATGAACAACTCTCTGATGTAGTCTACTATCGCTTGAGAGGAAATTGGTCTGATAAATTGGCCCCCAGGTATAGCCTATTATATTTACGGGTGACCGCTGAAAATCAGCGCTTTGCTGTAGGTCCCCCATAGCACAGCTTTATGCTGAGTGGGAAGCCTTTCAGCCTTTCTTGTCACAGTCATGACCTACAGCTGCCTAAGTACTACGTTTTGTATATATCTTTGATTTAGATTTACTTAAAGAGAGCCAAAGCTTGCCGGAGTCGCGGGACTTACGAATTACCGTAACCCCGGATCGTAAAGGCTATTGAAGGACACCGAGGATTGTAGTCAGTACGAGTTTGACAGTCCCTTCCGCTCTGCCCTCATTTAATGAATTTACCAAACTAAAGAACATGTTTTAGATTTACTTAGCTATTTGTCATTTTTCTGTACAACATATTTTTTGTTAATGTTGCATGTCTGTGCCAAATAAAAAATATAAAATATTTCTTTCTCGCTCTTTTCTTTCTTTATTTATATTAGCGATAAGACCGCCATTGTAAACTTAAATCTAGAAATATTGTAAAATAAATAAGTTTTAATCAGAATCGAGTATTATTTGGAAGTAATTTCGCTTCAATCCGCTCTTATCTGAGGTTATTTCACTTAATCTATTGACGATCCCCAGCAATGGGGATAGGCGTACCTTTTGGTCGACATCATCATCAACAAAAGCGTGAAAGTTTTATTTAAAAAAATCTTGCCTTTTATACACTTTGCCCCACTCTTATAATTTCTCCTGTACCGTGGCTTGTTGACGCACCTTACTGTGCATGATGTAGTAACACACACAAGCCTGAAATTATTCCAACCAAAGCTAAATTATACATCTTACTAATACTCTCAAACTTCCATTGTCTACACTAATTAAGTAACTACTTACAATGAAGCAATCAACTTTTCACAAAACGTTTGTAGAGTACTCTTACTTTCAAACAACCGCGATTTTTAATTTCACATAAAAAAACAGTCAGCCCCGTACAATTGTTTGTAGGCCATAAATTATAATATATTTGATCCGTGTGAAAATCGAATCGCGCATCGAATGAGAAACCTAGCGTGAGGGCAGCGTTGTATAAAAAAAAAAGAAAATAATGATAACAAAAGTCAAAAAAGCATAATAATGTAATATAATGTCTTCTTTATGTACACACCTTGAAATTAGATTTATTTAAAGATTTAAAGCCAACTGCAAAACAACATCGCTTTTTTAATTTCATGTGGTTACGGGACGGTTGGTAATGCAGCGACACCTTTACGGAGAGTTGAGGTACTACGTGATGAGGTAGTGTATTAAGAAAATGGTAGATGGCGCACTTCTAATTTTTTTTTGACATGGTATACCTACGACAGGGTAACTTTTTAAAAGGGTTCGCCGGCAAAATTAGCGGAACAGAAAAATAAGGTCGCATTTTTGTCAAAGCTTTCATTGATTTGATCAGTGTTTCCATTTTTAAGGTTCCGACCCTCTTCATACGGCATTATGTCACATAATGACAGGTTTTAATTTTAATAGTTCAACAGAAATTATGTAACTACCTACTCTTAAGTGTTTTTAGCAATCTTGAAACTTTTCTTTCGAAAGTCGGTGACAAAAAAGAAATCAAATACATAATTTTTTGTTCTGAAAGTTCGTTTTTGGAGTTATTTTGCCCTAGCTTATTTTGTTGTGTGTTTGTATGGTGAGTTCACGTTGTATTGCATATTAAATGATTTGGCTGCAACACAAGTCGCTAAAGCTGTGACAATGATCAAGGAAGGTCATCTACTACCGTTCTGTGAGTCGAACATTGTGTGAATTAATATCCATGATCCACCGTCATGTGCAATGGTACAGACAGATTGGATCTTATGGACAGACACTCAGACAAGGCAGAAATCGCGTGCAACGAGTCCCATACCTACCTAGACTACCGTTTTATAAGAGTGCAAACTTTGAAAAATCGTCTTCTACTAAGGGTCATAGCACACATATCAAAACGGAAAGGGATCGTCACCGCCTCGCCTTTCTCCTCGGCGTCAAACAGTCGTCCACTTTACGTTACCACGTAACGTAGGATCAGAAGCTCCGCCCCGCCGACTCGGCTACAGCTAGACGACGCGGACGCCGCGCTTACGGCTCGCCGACCGCTGGTTGACGGCTAGACGGAAAGCTTTTATTCGTATTTTGGTTTAAAATAAAATGAATAACATTTTTTTTTTACGAGTGTACATGCGCGAACGTTCGCAAAGGCTAACTTCACGGTCGCCTCTCTCGTGAATCGTACAGCACTTGCGGCAACGCAGACCGCGGGCGGAGAGTGGACGAAGATACGTAAGCTAGCATACGGAGAGCCGTAACCGAGGCTACGGAAAGCCGACAGCAAGTCGACCACGCACTGCACCGCATTTCGTGAGCTTGTCCGAGGCAATGCGATTACGTTACTATTCCGATTAGTGTGCGTTGCAGTAAGGAGTTTCATACAAATAATACTGAACGGCTCGAGTTGAGACGGTGACGATCCCTTTCCGTTTTGATATGTGTGCTAGGACCCTAAGGCTTTTCGACCTTTCGGTCGCATTTTTGTCGTACGATAAGTTCGGGTGAATTTAGTCATGTAGGTAGGTACTAACTAAAAGTGAGATGCAATGTGCAACCGTGCCCGGACACGGCGGCACGGGCGGGACACGGCCCGGACGTGAATCATCCTATGGACCCATATGATTTAAAAATAAAGAAGGCGCGCGTCGTGCACTTGCAAGACTATATGAATTTATAATAAGAGTTTAATAAAGGATTATAAAAAATATTGAGTTGCTAGCTTATGGGAATTAAAAGTTAGAAATAAATTAAATCTTTTGAAAATAAGTTACCTATTTAATTGTGCAGTTTACGAACGCATCACGTGTCACCGGTTGGAACGTTTGCCTGACAGTGACGTGTTATGTTATAAATGTCATTCCATCGTTTATTTTTAACGGCTAATTTAGGATTTCAATGCGATTTCGTGGATTATTTTTTGACGACTTGGCTGTAAATTTATAGTTACCTACATAAAGTTTTTCTCCCAACTTTTACAGCTTTTGTTGAAATAATGCATATTTACAAAGATAATATAACGCATCAAAATTCGAGAGTGCCGTTCGTGACGTCAAAAGCAAGTGAAAATTGCACTTCCTTGTGACGTATTGGCAAATTTAAAAATTTCGTGATCTACAATTTCGGTTTACATAGCAAAATAAAAATTAGGATCAAATATCTATCTTCTATACCTAATATAAAAATGGATCGCAAAATGTGTTGCTAAGCTCTTAACTCGAAAACGGCTGGACCGATTCAGCTACTTCGTTTTGTGTTGTGTTTGTAACCATCAGCGCCAGGTTTCGTACGAAAATCATCATGTCTAGGTCCACCCGTGCGAAGCCGGGACGGGCCGCTAGTTTTTAGATAATAATAATTGACGGACTACGGATTTTTTCAGTGAAATACCCTAAGAGCGAAAACTACGTGAAACTCCTGGCATAAGTTAGTATAATTTTATTATATTTCAAAGACTCTCGCAACCAAATAGTTCAGTATTTTGAGAGCACTTTCAGAACCATCTTAAATAATTACTCGTTTCAAACCACTTCGTTTATTAGGTCGGCTATGAGAATTTTGAAAACTCCTTTTATTAAAGAACAGTTTGAAAGTTTTGAGGTCTAAGGTTTAGTAGTACCTACGTTGTTAAAGTCTATAACAGTTTCGAGTACCTACTTTCTAAATAGCTTTTGAAACAATGGAGTAGGTATACCCGTAGTTTGAAATTTAA
Organism: Agrotis clavis; assembly: GCA_954870645.1. Taxonomy (NCBI): domain Eukaryota; kingdom Metazoa; phylum Arthropoda; class Insecta; order Lepidoptera; family Noctuidae; genus Agrotis; species Agrotis clavis. Next base: position 4,389,797 of record OX940943.1, read on the forward strand.
TTAGCTACCTAATTACTTGAAGTGGGTTACATGGAGAGGCTCAAAAGAACCACTGTATTATAACATACTTACTAGTTTTTACCCACGACTTCGTTCGCGTTAATTTAGAAAGTAACAAATTTTGGCAATTTGATAAATTGTTGTATATAATTGTGAATCATTTGTTGGTCCATATATTACATACACACATCAAAAGTGTCTAGGGATCAACATATATTTTTGCAATAACTTTTCTCCTGATTGATATTAATTAAAATGTTCTTTAAGGATTAATCAAATAAAGTGTTATCGTTTGTCACAGTAACGATAAACCAAGTCACCTTTGCATTCATAAAGAAATTTGCCATTTTCCTAATAAACAGGGCCCCCGCTACCATATGTGCAATGTGTGCAATGCACACGGGCGCCATCCTTTAGGGGCGCCAAAGCCAAGGGCCCAGAAAAAAAAAGAAAAAAAAAATCAAAAATAATTAAAAGAAAAGTTGAGAACCTAACTAGGATTACTTTTAAGTACCTACTAAAGACTTCAAATATTTGATCTCACTTTTAGATTAAAACTTGAAGTCCGGAAACGTTAAACTTTTAGAGCTCACTGCGTTCTTCTATGAAGAATTGCCTTGTCCTATTCCAAAAAGCTAAAAAATTTCGCGCTCGCTTCGCTCGCGCTTAAACTAAGGTTGACGTTCGCTTTTCATGACCTCGCTTTTGATAGCTCATTTTTCAATAGCCAATGCTTATGTTAGTTAATCTTGTATTGGTCTACAAAAAATTTAATTTGTCTTCTCTAAGATGGTATGGAACTCTGGGTGTGAAGTTTGAGTACCTAGCATTTGGTGGTTTTTTTTTGTGTTTAAGTTATGAAGCGCAGGGCACTGAATTTTAAAATACGCCACTGACCGACATACAATCAAAAAAAAAAAAGATAATTCAAAATGCCTTAAGGGGCGCCAAAATCCTTTTTTGCACACAGGCGCCAGTAGACCTTACGGGGGCCCTGCTAATAAAGGGATTTTTGACATTTGAACCACTAACATTAAAGTTCGAAAAAAAGACTGAAATAACAGTTTTCTTTAAAATTTTATTGGGTAACTTAAACAATTAATAATCCGTGTTTCTACCGCGAACACTAACAACACAAGAACATCGGTTTGGCATACTCAAAATGAGTTCATCCAAATCACGCTGTGGAATGGCCGCCCATGTTCGTTGCAACAACAAAAAAAGGTCTTGCGACTGGATACCCTCCATATTCGGCAGAGCTTTTCTCTGTAGCATATCCCATGCATGCTCAATCGGGTTCAAGTCTGGCGACTGAGCAGGCCAGGGTAGGACATTGATGTTAGCTGCGGCGAGAGTCTGTCTTACAACTCTTGCGGTGTGCGGTCGTGCATTATCATGCATTAACTGAAATAAGGGACCGATTTGCACTTGTAGAGGAACGATGACGTCTGATACAATCGTCTCAGCATAAATTTGAGCGTTGAGGTTGCCTCTGATCCAAATCAACTCAGTTCTTCCGCCGATCCAAATACCCGCCCATACCATGATGGTTCCACCACTATAAGGATGGACTTCCTGGCAGGATTTTAATCGCTGTTGGCGTCCAGGGGTTCTCCAGTGTCGTATACGTCTTGTATCCGGTCTCATACCAAAACGAGACTCATCAGAAAAGCACACGAAACGCCATTGTTCTTCTGCCCAATTTCTGTGTTCAAGAGCCCATTGATATCGAATCCTACGATTGTGCATTGCTATAGGTGGTACCCGTAGCGGTCTTCGGGAATGAAGGTTCACTTCATGCAAGCGGTTTCTGACTGTTTGGTCGCTAATTAAGTTCCCTGAAGAGTGATGAAGCCTCACGGCTAACATCATGGCGGTTATTGTTGGAGCTCTTCGAGTTAAGATTTGAATGTATCGGTCTTGTCTCCGTGTGGTGCAGCGATACCGTCCTCCATGGCGCTCAGCCACGGTACCAGTGCTTCGGTAACGTGTCCAAAGTCGACTGATAACACTCTGACTTGTATTCAGAGCTAAAGCCACAGTACGTTGCCGGGAACCAGCTTCTATCATTCCCACGGCTCTGAGCATTTCTTCCCTGCTTAAATGACGTCGCCGCTCCATAATAACGTTGGTTTTAATCAGTAGTAGGGAAACAGTAGCACTAATAATGTCTTCAATGCGTTGTATGTTTTTATAGGGAAAATATTGACAGCTGATTTTCATCTTTTTGCTCGAATTTGATTTACAATTCCCGATTCAAATTATGAAATGCACCAAAAAGGATCCATATAAATTTATAAAATCATAAATTTATTACAAAGCCACATCTCAATCTCAAGAAATCCGCATAAAAATGCTTGATCCCTTTTTTTTTTTTTTTTTTTTTTTTTTTTTGCGTGGTAAAATCATCAAATGAGTCCTCCCACCCCGGGCAGGGCGGGAGGGACTGTCAGACTTCTACTGACTAAAATCCACGGTGTCCTTCCAGTAGCCTGTTATGTTCCGGGGTCACGGTAAGGAAATAATCCCGCGACCCCGGCAGGCTTTGGCCCTCTGAGAGGGGGCCCCGTCATTATGCTGACGCTCTTTGAGGCGCGCGTGGGACACAACGCGCCGTCGACCCGGGCATGGTCCATGGTCGGGCAGCGAGTTGCCCTTTACTCGCTGCCCGCATGCCCGCGCCTACGGTGGCCGGAGATCGTCTGCTGACGTCCGACGCCGCGGGGGCCTACCACTGCGGTTGGGGCGGAGGGAGGACGCTGTCCTCTCTCTCTCGCGGCCCGCCTCCTCCTTCACGAGCATTACTGCTTCGCAGAAGGAGGCGACCGCTTCCCACTCCGTCTCGCCCATGCTTGATCCCTAGACACTTTTGATGTGTGTAGATTTAAATAGCGTGGTCTGGGCCTTCCCTAGATATCCTTAAATCAAATAAAATAGACGCAGTTGTAGGACTGTCTATCTCTTTTCTGTACAACATGAATGTCTTTGTAATATAAATTATATTCCTACATTTGTATTGTTTTACTCTCTTTCAAGACAGAATGAAAAAAGCAGTTAATGCTCCATCCAGCTAAAAGTTTATGTACAGGTAGGAAATGAATTGAATATGGTTCCGTGTGAAACCAATTTTCCAATGTTAAAAGAATTAGTGATGATTTTGCATTTTACGAAATGAATCACGTTTAGAAGAGTTGCTTAAAGTGGCCGTTCTAGACGCTCTATAATCCGGATAACTCTATAAGAGAGAAATATACTGAGAAACGCACTAGATACATTTCCGACAGCTAAAAGCATTCATATTTACGCCTAAAAACAACTTCAACCGCTAGTATCATGATTGCAGTTTGCTATTCACTTTTTATCAGGCGCTAAAATTATGAATGTGGCTGGCTGGCGCATATATACTTCTCGCTATTAAAATACAATATTTTATTGTTCTGGTTGCCTGCGTATGCTACTATAACTACTAGAATCTATGTAGGTACCTCAAAATAAATCATTAAAAACTATAACGAAACAATTACAATTTCACAAACGGAGTAGGTATTTTAGATCGGACCACAATGATATTTGTAAAACTGATCATTTGATATCCTCTTTCTTTTAGAAGTCTATTAAAAATAACATATAACACTTATGTTTTCCTCCAATCCTTATAGAGTTTTCAGTTATATTACACACATCAAAAGTGTCTAGGGATCAAGCATTTTTATGCGGATTTCTTGAGATTGAGATGTGGCTTTGTAATAAATTTATGATTTTATAAATTTATATGGATCCTTTTTGGTGCATTTCATAATTTGAATCAGGAACTGTAAATCAAATTCGAGTAAAAGATGAAAATCAGCTGTCAATATTTTCCCTATAAAAACATACAACGCATTGAAGACATTATTAGTGCTACTGTTTCCCTACTACTGATTAAAACCAACGTTATTATGGAGCGGCGACGTCATTTAAGCAGGGAAGAAATGCTCAGAGCCGTGGGAATGATAGAAGCTGGTTCCCGGCAACGTACTGTGGCTTTAGCTCTGAATACAAGTCAGAGTGTTATCAGTCGACTTTGGACACGTTACCGAAGCACTGGTACCGTGGCTGAGCGCCATGGAGGACGGTATCGCTGCACCACACGGAGACAAGACCGATACATTCAAATCTTAACTCGAAGAGCTCCAACAATAACCGCCATGATGTTAGCCGTGAGGCTTCATCACTCTTCAGGGAACTTAATTAGCGACCAAACAGTCAGAAACCGCTTGCATGAAGTGAACCTTCATTCCCGAAGACCGCTACGGGTACCACCTATAGCAATGCACAATCGTAGGATTCGATATCAATGGGCTCTTGAACACAGAAATTGGGCAGAAGAACAATGGCGTTTCGTGTGCTTTTCTGATGAGTCTCGTTTTGGTATGAGACCGGATACAAGACGTATACGACACTGGAGAACCCCTGGACGCCTATATAAAAGAAGTTGACCGTTTTTCTGAAATCCCTGTCCTATGCTGATACTGAACAACTTGTGGTAGTATAACGAAACAACACACACATTCACACAACCTTACTCTCGCACACACTCACACATACATACACTCACACACAATATGCTCCCTCACTCTAATATAATAACTATAATAATTATCAGTGACTAAAATGCTATAATGTTATCCGAATGTTAAAATTCTTTAATTTTTATTTAATTTTTTAATTGAAACTTTGATTTAGGTAATTTTAATTTATTTTATTTTAATGTAATTTTAATGGTAATTTTGATTTTAATGATTTTAATTTTAATTGTAATTTATTTCCACTTGTTTTTATAACATTTATTGTGGCACAAAATAATCTGTCGAATTGTTTATATTTTTGGGCGTTGGTAGCTGCGCCGCAGTTTTATACTTTTGCAGCTATCACCGTTCTATATTGTTTTTGTGTAGATGTAAGTTTGTTCCAAATAAATATTATTATTATTATTATTATTATTTAAGTTACCCAATAAAATTTTAAAGAAAACTGTTATTTCAGTCTTTTTTTCGAACTTTAATGTTTGTGTTTAATGTTAGTGGTTCAAATGTCAAAAATCCCTTTATTAGGAAAATGGCAAATTTCTTTATGAATGCAAAGGTGACTTGGTTTATCGTTACTGTGACAAACGATAACACTTTATTTGATGAATCCTTAAAGAACATTTTAATTAATATCAATCAGGAGAAAAGTTATTGCAAAAATATATGTTGATCCCTAGACACTTTTGATGTGTGTATTATAATATAATAATATTCCAAAGATTAATGATAGATTGGAATTACAAAAGATTTTTTTACGTTGGAAATCAGGTATTGCAACTCAACCGGTGAACCTCACGGTGAACCAAACAAATGAATGCCACACAAGAAAACAGAAAAAAATATGCAAAAAAATGGCGACAGAGGAATTCAATTTGGTCGGTCGCTAGCAAATTAAATAAAGAGTCTCACTGTACACTGCATTTTTCTATGGCCCTAATTTTGTTTACGTCGTATGAATTTTAATTTTTAACGTTTCCGAGGGAAGGCACTTGGATTGGTGTGATAAAGGAAATAAAATGTCTACTAGCTTTTGCACCTACCGTAGTGGTAAACGCCCACGGCGACGGATGTCGGCAGACGATCTCCGGCCACCGTCGGCGCGGGCATGCGGGCGGCGAGTTATGAGCGACTCGCTGTCCGACCATGGACCACGCCCGGGTCAACGGCGCGTTTGTTCCACGCGCGCCTCAAAGAGTGTCAGCATAATGACGGGGCGGCCTCTAGAGATCCAAAGCCTGCCGGGGACCTATCCATTTACCGTGACCCTAGAACGTAAAGAGCTATTGAAGGACACCGTGGATTTAAGTCAGTACGAGCCTGACAGCTGGTCCCGCCCTGCCCTGGGTGGGAGGACTCATTTGATGTTTTTACCACGATAAAAAAAGCTTTTGCACCTGGCTTCTTCCGCATTCATATAGAATTTGACAATACAATTTGGATCGTTCATATGTGGCGCCATCTATTTTCATGTACTTAAACGTTATTTCTGGGAACAGTGCTTGTTTTTGGAATATAAGTGTACCCGCTATGTCCGCTTCTGTACACTTGACAAATTAAAATAATTTTATGCTTTCACGGTGATTGGTTCCGTGATTTGGGCGTGAAAAAGTATCAAACAAACTTAGGTACATCCGCATTTAAAATACCTAAGTACTACTTAATTAGGATTTTTTAAACTGGATTTCTCTTGGTCTTAAGCTTATAAGTGTCAGAGCTTTTAAATCGGCTACTTCAGACTTTGGCCGTAATGAACAGAAGCTTGCCACCTTTGCCACATGGCGGGGTTAGTTCGCTCCCATTCTGACCACTTACAGAAAAATCTTTGTAGAGTCAGCTTCAGAGAAAACTCTCCATTTTTGGTAGTGACACCACTACGAAAGGGGTGAGTTTTCTCTGAAGCTGACTGTACAGCAAAAGCCCAAAACGAAAAACATCCGAACACAGGAAAAGGTGAGACGGAAAAAAAAAAGAAAAATCCAAACTCGAAACATGAAAAAAACCGTCGCGAAAGTTGCGTCGCTAAATATAAAATGTATTCAAAACGCTTGCTCCTGAGTCGCGGTACGGTACGGATGAGTTTGTTAAAAATTCAGACATTTCAGACCGCTCGAGCTACCGACCGCATTTCAATTAGAAGTGTTAGGAAGTTCCACGCTTCGCTAAATACGTTATCCTTCTGTTGGACTGTTCTCTCGTTTGATTTCCGTGTTACCTAGTATTTATTTAGAGGTCTGTTAGTTACGGTTTAAATTAAAAGATTTAACAGACTTCAGTTTATAAAACATACTAGCTGTTGGAAAATTATCCCACGGGAACATAAAAATTAAAATAAAAATCCTATTAATATAATAATATAATATAATATAATATTCCACAACTATCACACAACGCCATCTAGCCCCAAGCTAAGCAGAGCTTGTGTTATGGGTACTAGACAACTGATAAACATACTTACATATTTCTAAATACATACATATTATAGATAAATTACACCCAGACACAGAACAAATGATCGTGCTCATCACACAAACATTTGTCCTGGGTGGGAATCGAACCCACAACCTCCGGCATAGCAGTCAGGGTCACTAACCACTAGACCAACAGGCCAGTCGAAAGTCGTATTTATTCTATATTAAAATCCGTTCAGTAGCTTTTGCGTGAAAGAGTTACAAACATCCAGCAATCCAAACAAACTTTCACGTTTATATTAGTAGAATAGTAGAAAGTAGGATAGGAATAGGGTAGGATAGGATAGGATGGTGAAGAAAACCACAAAAATGATAAAGTAAACTAAAGTGTCCCAACGAATAAGAAACTACCAAATGGCATCAATAAATCTCTTGAACACTTTTAGCTGGTACCGCTGCCGGTATCCATTAGGTACTAATGGATACCGGCAGCGGTGCCACGTTTCATGGCAACGTTTAGCCAGCTAAATTAAGGGTTACTCGTCATCCAGGGACCTGATCACCGTGATCCAGGGGTTGGCCCTGCCCCTTGGTCACGGGAAGCGTCAACGTCAATTATGCGTTTCGAAATATCATCACACTAGTCGTCCGGAAGTCGATATTCGATCACAATTCTCCAAAATCTTAAGTTAAAAAAAAAGTATAATTGTTAAAGCTTTCTGTCCACCTTCCTCATATAAACTTCTGTATCTCATACTCCTCCAACGTAAACAAGCATTTTTTTAAACTTTGCCCCACACTAGGAATTTATCCTGTGTCGTGGGTGCATTTACAAACATAGAAAGTCATACGCAAACACCCAAATCCGGAACAACAATTTTTAGATCATACATTTGTTCAGTGAGGGGACCGTAACCCCGACAGGCTGTGAAGCAGTCCATCGCGTGGCCACTGCGCCACCGTCCGCCAAATTATAGATGAAAATAATGATATCCTCACGTTTGGAATATACAACATTATTTTATGTTTATGCGAAACCCGATACATCCTACACCTGTCCAATATTCGTAAAGCATCTACGTACAAAATTTTAAAACCGTATCCTAAAAAATCATAAAGTTATAAGCTTGTATACTACCTGGTTGTCCGTTCAAAAACATGCTCATTTCACACCCGCGTAAACCGCGTTTCCTGTGTTATACACTCGTGATAATAGTTTGGCAATAATAGGTAGGTACCTGGCCGTACGGTGATTGTATTGTAATTAACTGGTAATAAAATTTAATTTTTTTTTTTTTGAAAAAAAATATAACATGGTGTAAAAATTATTGGAATCGAATCAGTTACTGATTCTGAACAAACTATATTCAGGTTTCGCATAAACTAAAAATAATGTTGTTTAATATAATACTAGGCCCTAGGCTTATTAAAATTTCATCACGCAATTCAGCCTATCAACTTTGACTGCCAGACATTACACGATATGCCTCGATTAAATAAAAAACGTGTCGTCAATAATTTCCCCTCAAAGATTAAATATACAAAACTGTGTTTAAAACCCGCTATTTTATTTTAATCAAAGTTTAAAACCAATATATCAAACAGACGAAAATCGCATTATTTACAAACGTAAAAAGCCGTTTTGATAAAAATCACGTTGAAATTTTTACAGGAAATTCCATTTCCCTCAATGTAAATACAATATATTTGCGCCGTATATATTTACGTGGATTGATATTATGTAGGTAGTTCACAAATATTCCGTTCGGAAATTGAAAATTTGTTTTATCGGCTCATCTTGCTTTAGATTAAATCCATCAATTTACAGTGTTGTTGATTTTTAAATGGATTTGACTTGTACAGACGCCCAGGTGAACATACCCGAATCTGTCAAATTTTACCAATGGAACATTAACCTTCCACTATTGTGATAAGGTTGAAACTCTTTTAAAGAGTTTCAACGAATGACCACTCATGGTTTCGCTTTTTGAAGCGTATGGCCACTTAATCAAATCTATAAATAATGTTATTATTTTAAATTAGTTTTAGCATAAATTCACTTAAAACATTTGTGGGGTTTTAATTTTCAATATTATTAGTAATTACTATTATATTTTTGTTCCGGTATAGTGAAGGGCTACGTTACCAGAATCAATCGATTAAACAAAGAACAAAGTCGTAAAACAATTAAAAAATCTACTAGTGTCCCTAAAGATTACCTTAAAAGCTGTTATTATGGTTTTTGTATAAACTTTAATATGATTTATTATAATGATAACACATATTGAGTTCTTATAATAAAAGTAAAGATGTAATCGATTATGTTAAGATGTCGTAATTGGCTGATGTGTCACAACACTATTCCATGAAGTGTCAGTTGTCAAAGTCAAACTCATGATTTTCGTGTTTGTTTGGTTTTGATTTCGTTATTACCGGCGAAAAACTATTTCTTGATTTCTCTGCTAGTAAACTTATATTCGTGTCGAGTAGAGTTTAAGGATACCTCCATGTTGATACACATCGAGCAATTTGACTCTTTTTGTAGTGCGCCGTTATAGTGAATTTATATGTCTACGTTGATTTCTACTGGATAATAAACAATGTGTCGTGCTGTGTGAACTGTGTTTTGTTATTATCGCATCCACTGCCTAATCGCCAAATAAGAGAGGCAGAGGATGCTATGGTAATCTTTTAAATATATGTTGTACATAATATTGTTTTGACGCCTAATATAACCTCAAACAATATCCTGAGTAAGTATTGTTTTTTGGAAAAACCCTACAAAATATCAATCTGTATTTAACTTTGCTTTCCTGTATGTCAATAACCCTTACTTGGGTCCAATTTTCACTACTATACTGTGTCAAAAAGGAGCGCAACCGAGTGCCATAGTAGTATGGTCAATCTCTTTTGACAGATTGTGATAGAACACCAGGAATTTTCATGGGACGTGAGTGCGGTTACAAATATTAAAACTCACATACCTACACAAACACCAAGACCCGGGTCAACTACTTGTAGATCTTGTAATACAAACATTTTGACCGTATCGGGAATCGAACCTGCGACACGTAAGCAGTGCAATCGCTCAGCCACTACGCCAACCGTGTCGCCAAAAATTAAAATAGCGATTCAGCGTACTTTCCGAATTCCGAAGTAAGGAAGAAACTCTGTATGTTATGGATGATGACCGCTCATGCAACGACTTTCCTAAGCAAGCGCGGCTTACCTTGAATATCTACCTGTGCGAAAAACTAAATCCTTCATATCAGCTATATCAGCCAAAATTACCCCTAAAAATTACCTGCTGACGGTACACATTAGTCTTGAATAAATGTTTTAAAAATACTGCACCGTCATCTAATGGCTACTCCGGGGTTAATCTCTTGTTTTATCCGTCGACCCTTCCGTTAAATTCATCATTTCGACATGCCAAGCGAATTTGAGAAAGAGTTGAATGCGATAAAAAGTGGGTAGCTTAGATTATATGGTATGGTTTTTTTTATCGTGGTAAGGTTAAATCATCAATGAGTCTTCCCACCCAGCGGGATGGGAGGGCTTGTGCTGATCTGGTGTCTGATACTGGTGATCTTTCAATAGCCCTTTACGTTCCAGGGTCACGGTTATCTTATGAGATAGTCCCGGAACGCCGGCAAGCTTTGGCCTTCTAAGGGGGACCCCGTCAGAGATATGGTATGGTCACAGATAACGTAGTAATGTATGGTACACATTTTTTTAAACGATTTTCAAGATCAGCTTGTTTGTCTGTGGTCAATTATTCAATAGGTGCGTCCACACAGACCGAGCAGCCTCGCCAGGCATTTGCTGCGCGAGGAAAGCCTCGCGAGGCTGCTCGCTCTGTTGAGCAAGTGTGTCTTGATTAAACGAGCTCCTTCGCGGTTTCGAGGATCTGACTGTGATTAACGACTGTCAAAAATCTACAAATCACAGCCGGGACCAACGGCTTTACGTGGCACGGAGGAAACTCGCTCTGAGAGACGGTCACCCATCCACAGACCAACCTCGGCAAGCGCGGCTTAACCAGTAAGATCGGCCTGTGCGGCTAGCGCTGTAATTATTCAGCAAAGAGCTCCTCTTAGGGTGCCTGGAAATAGCCTCACAAAAATAACAACTTATTTAATATTGTTTCGTTTTATTATACTTCAGGCCATACAATTTCAGCTGGTCCCAATAACACTGCTCCCCAGGGTTTTAACACTTCCGAAGTGTTTCCAAAGTCCATTTCAGTTTTAATACCATTTTCCAATTGCAATAGTAGTAAGGCGCAAGTTAGATATTGCCTTTTAAAAGTTTTGTATCGAGTTATTGGCTAGTCTTTTTTTATTTTGGATAGATACTCATCGTAATTGTAACGTAATAAAATTCTTTTATAGGATGTGTGGTAGTAATGTAGAGAGAGAAGAGACCCATACACAGATGCAAGCACCCATATATTTTAAGCTTTAATAGATTTTGGACTTTAAAAGCAGAAGTTTCATATTAGATTGGAAAAAAACACATTTGACCAATCGAAGGTTAATCGAAGGTGTCCTTTAATAGCCCTTTATGTTCCGGGGTCACGGTAATGAGATAAGTCCCGCGACTCCAGCAGGCTTTGGTCATCATGCTGACGCTCTTTGAGGCGCGCGTGGAACACAACGCACCGGCCGTCGACCCGGGCATGGTCCATGGTCGGGCAGCGAGTTGCCGTTTAAAGCCATCATGACTAATCTGGGCGTGCGGGCGGCACGCCCAGATTAGTCATGATGGCTTAAAAGTTAACACCTCATGTTGTTGGACTGTCTCATCAAGTAACTGTGACTCTAGAATGTACAGGACTATTGGAGGATCACATAGATTCTGGTCAGTACAAGTCTGACAGTCCCTCACCCATCCCACCATGGTTGGGAGGACTTATCCAATGATTTTACCAAGAAAATACAAAAAAATAAGTTAAATTTTTTTTCTCACGAAAAAAGTTGTGTTTAATCTCAGGCAAGTACCAGTATGTCTTTTTTAATGCAGTATTTACCTTGTTTATTAATTAAGTACTTTCTTTGTTCAACATGGACATCACCAACATTGGTGAAGCAAAACGACCTTGTGATAATCTGGTCTTAGGTATATCAAATCAATTAATTGTTTATTCAACAACACGGTTAGCATGGCGGCTGAAGGATCAACTGCTGTGTGCGAGTAGAGCATACAAATAGTTGTTCTGGGTCTGTGAGTTTGTGTATGTGAGTTTCTATGTTTGTAAATACACCTATGATAAAGCAGAAATATTTAAAGAAAATTGTGTTTAAAACTGTCTGTCCTCGTAGGCTCTCAGATGCAATTTAGCCATCTAAATTGCTAATTGAGATGTGACCATTCACATCTCATATTGAAAAAAGAAAGAAGACACCATCGTCAATCTATTTTTTGCCCACTTAACTTGTGAGCAGCATCCTGTCACAGTCCAAACAGTTTCTACTGGGTTACATCAATGCAGTTTCTTCAGGGTAAGTTCGCTTCATCTTGTCTTGCCTTGCCTTATCTTTGCTATTTGGCTGCAATGAGGCCAAGAGCAAATATAAAGTTTCTATGCCATTTTGATGGCAGTGATCTCACTTGTATTTCACTTGAAATAAATCTGTGATTTGCCAAAATATTCAGCAGTTTTTAACATAGGTAAACTTATAAAAATATTATGAATTGGTATGGTACTGAGTACGACAGATGAAAAACCACTGATAAGTATATACTACATACAAGAGCGTCTAATGCCACATCATGTTCATGCGTGGCCTGGAAGAATGTTTTTACTCCTTGTGCCTATGTCAATGTAACGAATACATGAATGGAAAAGCTTAAAACTCTAACAACCTAAAGTACGGAAGTCAAAAGGATCCATTGTAAAACAGTAAAATTAATTTAGTTTATAGAATCACTGCTGTTCTTAGAAAAATCTTTTACGGAAAATAAACAATTTAAGCATTTTTACACTGATTCACTATAGCTTCAGTTTGTTCAAAATCAAACCTGTCTTATGATTTCAACTATATTGAATTTACATACGAGTTACGAGTTTCTAGAATAAATAAAACCAAAACAAACACCCATGCCTTCGTTGCTAGGTTGCTAGGTGAAATCATGACATTTTAATTGACATTGACATGTTTGCATCGGTGTTACCAGCTAATAGAAAAAAAAATGTACCAACGAGAATGCCAAATCCCAAGCTGTAATATTCACGCAGAAACAAAATAATACCAGCAGGAATTAAATCTCTCAAATCAATAAACCTGTAAAAGTCGTAGAAATGATGCAATGGTGACTGTAAATAAGCGTGAAAATCCGATACGCTATGATGTTTTAATAGGATGTGAAAAAATGATGAAAATGTATTAATCAACAGAACAAGCAACACGGGTGGATAATAATGTGAATTGTGTGAAAGAATATACAAGCTTCAAAATGGCCACTAAATTGATTCAGAAGACAACCAAAAAGATAGAAATTCCTGAAAATCAGTTCTTTTTTTATCGTGGTAAAATCATCAAATCAGTCTTCCCGCCCAGAGCGGGAGGGACTGTCAGACTCGTAAGTCGTACTGTCTAAAATCCACGATGACCTTCAATACCCTTTACGTTCCAGGGTCACGGTAAATGGTAATACGAAAAGTCCCGCGACCGAAAATCAACCCTAGTCTAGTTAGGGAATAAGTCTGTCACAGTTTTGCGATGTTGCCTCATTAAACGAGACAATAAATATAAATAAAACTAGACAATACTTATAAGTAGTAGTTAATTTTGCTCAACGACGATTAATACTAGACTCCTAATAACAGGCGACCGATGTCTGTCAACACATTAGGCAAAAAAGTCTTATATTCGTCTCATTTCGACCAATCCTGTGAGCCGTAAACATAATTACGTTGAGACAGAACAGACCTTGAGTTAGCCAATCACAACGCCGTCCCCCTCACTTACGTAGTACCTCAGCGAGTTGAGAGAATAATTTTTGTTCCTTAAGTCGTGCATGCGGAGTCTAGTATTATATCGTCGTTGATTTTGCTGAAGTAATGAATTTATATATTATGCAAATGATTCAGATGGTTACTAAATAAGTGTGTTTTTGCACTGGTTATAGCTTAAAGCTAAATTTTTAAATATTACAATGAAAAAAACTATTAAGTAAATCATGTAATCCGAATTTTAGAATGTTTCACAAAAAATAAACAAAGAATTATTTATTTGCTTAAAATATAGCTACCAGTTCTTATAATTGGTAGTTTAGGCCAGGGACCGAAAACCTTTATAAATTACGGTACCGGTATTGAAGAATTTCGGTTATTTTTCAGACTTAGGTAACCGCTATCTGGGTAACCAGACCGAAGAAAAATGTAACCTCTATTCAGGTTACCGTTTTAATACCGGTTTCCTAAAGATGACCTTGATTACGAGAAAAAACCTTTAATGAGGTTACCGTTTTAATACCGGTTACCTAAAAATCGCTCCTCGCACCGAATAATATCGTAATGTGATATAACGATACTTTGCGTTTTTGTGTTTGTTACGCGATTACTCCGCCAATTGTGGACCGATTTTCAAAATTCTTTTTTTGTTCGAAAGGAGATACTTCAGGAGTGGTCCCATTGTCACCATGTCAGGATCTGATGATTGGATCCTGGAGAAATCGAGGGCAACCCTCAAATTTTATAGGCCTACACATCGTTTTTCGCATATTTTATGAAGTCATTTAAGTATTTGCATATGGTAATCATCATCTCATGTAGCTGAGCTGATGATGGAAGGTACAACTCCTCTAGTAAGGACTTGGCATCGTCTGATTTAGTAAATTATGTTTGTGTTCGCTTATCTCCAGAACTACAAGTCCGATTTAAGTAATTATATAATTATATATTAATTAGTATTTTTGTTGTACTAGGTATTGTTCAACTTAAGGAATACTGCAAGTTTCATCAAAATCGGTTCTGTAGTTTTTGAGATAGGGAATTCTGAATGTAAGAGATTTTAACGATGCACTCGTATTTGACAAGAATTGTGGTTGAATATTTAAACTAAAAAGAGTAAAATAAAAACTTTTTGAAAAAAAAATGTAACCGCCTTCAAAACAACCACAAAAAAGGGTAAAATAACCTTCAAAACTTTTCTTTCGGAAGTCGGTGGCAAAAAGACAATTAAATTAATCAAAAAAAGTCACCGACTTCCGAAAGAAAAGTTTTGAAGGTTATTTTACCCTTTTTTGTGGTTGTTTTGAAGGCGGTTACATTTTTTTTTTTCAAAAAGTTTTTCCTATGAGTACATTACAAATTTGTATTTTTATAATAACCATAGCCCTAATATTCCGTTACAGATTTATTGTACTTATTTACGTGAATAATATCGCTTCAAGTGATTACGGATAGCACTGATAATAAGAATTTCAATATGTTACGATAACGATATTATTCGAGTAAGAACAGCAAAATCGTTTTAATTATAGTAAAGTTTTTCCCACGTTTTTATAAACTCACTTTTCTTGTTTGTTTATTTGTTTGTTTGTCGTTCCAGTTGGACTTTTGCAACTCAATTTTTTAGCAATACTACTCCTGTAGAGATTTTATTTCAAAAAACACATTAATATGGCAATGCTGGTTACTATTTATTAATGTATTTAAAAAAAAATATCATATACTTTTGCAATAGTTAACCTAGGTGATCTACACTCAATCTACGATTGCTGTATTATCTATTAACGCGAGAATAAAGAAAGGGATATAATAATATCGAGTATGTGGCATAGATAATTATGTGGTGCGCCGCCGTCGCCGTGAATTCGGTCGGCGTGCCGCCGCCGAAAGAAACGCGCGGCTGGCCGCCGCGACGAGTCGCAACTTGCTTTCTCGCTCGCACGCGCGCCCTGATGGCATTCGGCGTTTGTTCGCTCTAGAGCTACACTGACTACGTAGCTTATGCCACACACGTTAGTGCCTTTTTACACGTTCCGGTTGCCGGGTTAGCCGACGGCGCAGTGTATGGCACGTGTGAACAGGGACTTACAGTATACTTGCGGTAATCCAGACTTGCGCAAGTATACTGAAACGTGTGTGGGAAGATACTTGCACCTAAGGGTCACGTCAAGTCAATCGAATTGCATCATTATTTCTTAGTGGCAAGGTTGATTTTCAGCCACGCCATGGTTAAAGTCCCTAACATGGTCACTGACCTATGTTTGTGCAAGTCTCGATTTGTACAAGTATACTGGTACGTGTGTAGTCGGCTCTACACATTCAAGTGTATAAATTACCGGCCAAACCCGATTTCAGGATAAACTAGTCTGACCTAGGCAAAACTAGTTCTTCCTTCACAAGAGAAATCGACGGAGCCCCGCTTAGCAGGGCTCCTACTTCTAAGCATCGTCAACTTTGTCTTAGTCATTCGTGACCCTAGACTAGGGTCAACGGGCTCGCCGTAAGATCCCTCTTTGAGGAGTGGCTGGATAAGTCCCACGGCGTCCTCACCTACCGCTTAACTTAGGTCCTCACCGGACAGTGGACACGGATGCTTCGGGAGGTACCTGTGTCGGATAAGGAGGGATGAAACGTCTGGGTGTCACCACTGCGAGGGCTGCCCGGAGGACACGGTGGAGCATATAATGCAGGACTGCCCCGCTTGGGCAGAGCACCGCCGTGTCCTGACGCAGGCGATAGGCGACGACCTCGACATTGATCGCCGCCATTCTGCGGGGTGAGACAGAGTGGGAAGCAATCGCCTCATTCTGCGAAGCAGTCATGCTCGCGAAGGAGGAAGCGAGACTCGCGAGGGAGAACCCTCGCGCACGGCGCCGTGATAGACGCCCACGGCGTCGGACGTCGCAGGACGACCTCCGGCTACCGTAGGCGCGGGCATGCGGGTGGCGAGTAATGGGAGACTCGCTGTCCTACCATGGACCATGTCCGGGTCGACGGCTCGTTGTGCTCCACGCGCGCCTCAAAGAGCGTCAGCACAATGACGGGGCCTCCCATTTAGAGGGCCAAAGCCAGCCGGGGTCGTGGGACACACTTATACCGCGACTCCGGTACACAAAGGGCTTCTGAAGGACACCGTGGATTTTAGTCAGTACAAGTCTGACAGTCCCTCCCGCCCTGCCCTGGATAGGAGGACTCATTTGATGATTTTACCACGATAAAAAAAAAATTAGGGTCAAGAGCAAACCCAGTTCACATAAAAATAGATAGTGCTTTGATTAAAAACTCTGTCTCGCATCTTAAAATACTGAAACAATTATTGTTTAGTTTAGACTAAAATTGTAATTAACAAATACGTTTCTTTATAAAACTTTTTTGGTACCTAACAACAACATGATTTTCTTCATTTTTCTTCTTAAGAAATCTTTCCCTAATAAAAAAACTAAGACACACGGCCGGACGCGACGCGCCGCCGCTGTGAAAATATACAGGCCATGCCGCCGCCGTGGAATTGGCCATCGGCGCTCATATCTAGTATGTGTGGCATACCACCCCCAACGGACATTGGCCCTGGTAACACACAACATTCGCACACTGAGGACCGATGAGAAGATTATCGAGCTGGAGGAAGAATTGAGCAAAATGCAATGAAATCCGAAGAGAGGGTCAGGATACGATAGTTCTAGATTCCGGCAACATGCTCTTCTACCGGGAAGGAGACCTAAATCCCAGGGTGGTGTTGGATTTCCCGTCCGCGGGTCTCTCATCAACAACGTTATGAAAGTCGACAGTGTGTCGAGTAGGGTAGCATACCTTATACTCAGAATTATCAACTGGTATTCGTTAAAGGTCATACAGGTCATAGGCACCGACCTCGATGATGAAGTAGAGGCATTGGATGAGGAGATATCCGAGGCCATACATACCTCCGAAACATACTTCACCGTTGTTATGGGGGACTTCAACGCGAAGGGCGCACGGAATGGCGATAAGTTGAGAGTGGGGCCATTTGGGTATGGGCAGCGAGGGGCCAGCGACTGGTCGACTTCATGGAAAAGGAAGAACTTCATTTAATGAACTCCTACTTCCAGAAGCGGCCATCCAGGAGGTAGACGTGGATGAGCCCCGATGGTACTATCAGAAATGAGATCGACTTCATCATGACGACCAAGAAGCGAATATTCAGTGATGTCTCTGTGCTCCCCAAGGTAAAAACCGGTAGCGATCACCGAATCGTCAGAGGCACATTGAATATTAATGTGAAGCTTGAAAGGTCTCGTCTCGTAAAGTCTACGCTCCGAAATAGTCCTGCCCACATCCAGAACCCCGAAGACTTTCAACTGGAACTGCACAATCGCTTCCAGTGCCTAACCGAATGCGAAACTGTGGACGAGATTAACAGTGGGTTGGTGGAAACTGTTCAAGCTGTGGGATTCAAATTCTTTAAGACCCCTCACCGCAATAAGTCTCAAAAGCTCTCGAACGGAACCATCAAGTTGATGCAAGACCGGACCGAGATGAGGCTGCAATCTTCAGCTGAAATGTTGGAATATGGCAAACTCAATAGACGAATCTCTTAATCAATGCGGCGTGATCTGCGTGCCTATAGGGTGGCATGGATCAAAGAGGTGATCGAGCGGAACCAGGGCTCAAAAGTCTTATCTCTATTAGGCAAAGTCAAATGACGAAGCTGAAGATTAATGACGGCAGCATCATTTCGACGAAACCTGAGATCCTAAGAGAGCTTGAGAGGTTTTACGGACAGTTATACACATCAACACCCAATGTCGGTACAGCTCGAGACGCAAGAGCTAAATTGACACTGCACTGAGGATATCCCGGACATCAGCCTGTATGAGATTAGAATGGCTCTTAAACAGCTCTAGAATAACAAGGCGCTGGGTGAGGACCGAATCACAACTGAACTTCTGAGAGCGGGTGGAAACCCGGTCCTTTTAGTTCTCCAGAAGTTATTTAATTCCGTCGTATTCGAAGGTACTACACCAGAAGTATGCCACGGGAGTGTGGTTGCTTTCAAAAAGGGTGACAACACCTTGTTGAAGAACTACAGGCCAATCTCATTTCTGAGCCATGTATACAAGGTGATCTCAAGAGTCATTACGAACCGTCTCGAAAGCAGGTTTGATGACTTCCAGCCTCCCGAGAAAGACGGGTTTCGAAAAGGTTTTAGTACCATAGACCACATACACCGTCAGATTATACAGAAGACAGAGGAGTATAATCGGCCATTATATTTAGCGTTTGTGAACTATGGAAAAGCCTTCGATTTAATCGAAACCTGGGCAGTATTGCACGTTCTCCAACGATGTCATATCGACTATAGGTGTACCGAAGTGTTGAGGTGTTTGTATAGAAACGCCACCATGTTTTTCCGACTTCAGGAAGAGAGCAATTGCAGAAAGGAGTGAGACAGGGAGAGTTATTTCTCCGAAACTGTTCAAGACCGCGTTGAACGGACTCGGCATCAACAGCAATGGCGAATACATCAGTCACCTTCGTTTTACCGATGATTATAGTCATCATGGCAGAATCGTTGGAGCACCTCAATGCTATGCTCAGCGACCTCAGTATCGTCTTCCAACGGGTCGGCCTTAAAATGAAAGAAAATCATGTCGAACGTCCATGTGGCACCCGTACCGGTTGTTGTTGGGAATGATATACTCTCGAAGTTGTAGACCATTATACTTACCTTGGACAGATTCTTCAGTTAGGTAGGTCCAACTTCGTTCTCGAAGTTGAACCTACCTAACGGACCTCTTTCTAGAGGTCGAAGAAGAATCCAACTCGGATGGGCAGCGTTTGGGAAGCTACGTGATATCTTCTCATCGAGAATGCCACAGTGTCTCAAGACAAGGTGTTTAACCAGTGTGTGTTGCCAGTGATTACGTAGGGGTCTGAAACGTGGTCTTGCACTGCTGGCTTTTAGAGGCTCGGAGTTTCTTTGCGGGATAAAAATCCGGAACATGGATATTCGGCGCAGAACCAGAGTCACCCACGTAGCTCATACAATTTACAAGTTGATGTGGCAATGGGCAGGCCACATCGCTCATTGAACTGACGATCGATGGAGAACAAAAGTTCTCGAGTGGCGACCACGGACCGGAAGACGCAGCGTAGGCAGGCCTCCCACTAGGTAGGCCAACGACATCGTGAGGGTCGCGGGCAACCGATGGATGCAAGTAGCGAATTGTCGTTTGGCGTGGCGGTCTAAGGGGGAGGCCTATGTTCAACAGTGGACGTCTTTCGGCTGATGATGATGATGATGAGTGTTCTTTTATCAGAAAGCCATAGTTTTATTGAAAGTTATATTTCTAACTAGCTGACCCGGCGAACTCCGTACCGCCTGAGAAACGATTAAAAAAAAAATCCTTTTAAACCTTCCCTGGACTTTCCAAAATAATTCAAAACCAAAATCAGCCAAATCGGCCCAGCCGTTCTCGAGTTATAATCAGACTAACGAACAACAATTCATTTTTATTTATATAGATAATGGATATTACTTAACAGGCAATTGAAGAATAAAATAGTACTCAAACAATAATTTAAATTATAATCGCAGTTACAATCTATTACCGTTTATGTTTGGATGTCATTGTTTAACGAATAACATTGTAATATAGGTACTATTATTGTGCACGCTGTCTTTTTGTTTTTACGCGAATAATATCGTTATGTTTTGTTGCGAAATAATGTTTTTCTAACGTATCCAGTAAAATATATTTTCTTTAATAACTTGGTCCTAATAAAATAAAAATGTAAAACTTTTATTTAGAATGATTCTATAAAAAAATAACTTTCATTTGATGATATATAAATCATTCTCTTAGGTTGGATAATTTTTACAATAAAAACAAAAAAACACTGTTTTATTTTTCCTGTAAAATTTGTCGATTACGATATTATTCGGTGGGGGGTGCAAAATTACCTTGATAACGAGAAAGAAACAGAATATCGCAATGCCAATTTGGCATTAGAAAATAGTAAAGATTACCAAGAAAGTCTGTACCAGTGCTGTACGCGGGTACGCCATACTACCTCATACTACCTCAAATGGCTTAGCAGAATCCTGTGATACGTCGAAAATACTGCAGCATTAATTTTGAAATAAATATATGGTAAAGTTGAGGATTAATGTTAGGTCTTATGTTTGGCGACCTCACCTTTAATAAAAAAAAACTAAATTGAAATCGCTTCATTCGTTCGGGATCTATGGTGCCACAGACAGACAGACAGACAGACACGTCAAACTTATAACACCCCTCTTTTTCCGTCGGGGATTAAAAACAACATGTTGGCCACAATGACAATGACGACGGCATAATTATAGAGTAATACTGAGTTATACATACATTTAAGCGCATTTCACACAGAGAGCGGGCGCGGGTCGGGCGCGGGTCGGGCGCGTTTCGGTGTACGGGCACGACCCGCCCCGCGCCCGACCCGCGCACGCTTTCAGTGTGAAGTCTTCCATTTAAATACAAAGAACTAGACCCGCCGTACTCCCGCGCCCGACCCGCGCCCGACCCGCGCCCGCTCTCTGTGTGAAATGCGCTTTATTATCAAACTGAATGAAAGACGCGTTGCGCGTGCCGCGTGCTGTGCCAGCCAAGGCCGTGATTGGTCGGCGTTCGCCTAAGTTCGTGTGTCGGCCCGACTCTTTGTCACACACACAGGCGATGCGCGCCCTTTGACTATTGCCGACGGCACGTGTAAGATAGGGGTAATTTTTATTTCGGTAACCGGTATTAATACTGGTTAAGTATTCACTTTAATAATAAAGGTAACCTTTAAAATTACCTGTAAAAGAAAAAAAGGTTGTTACCGAAAAAATACCCGTATTGTTGATACCGGTTTCGGTCCCTGGTTTAGGCACAAACCATATTTTGCCTGTATCCTCAGTATTTTTTATTCAAACTGACGCACTAAACAAAGAAGTTCGTAGTAATTTTCAAAAATTACTACCATTCGCGATCAACGGATTTATGACAACACTGCAACACGCAGTGTTGTAACCAAACAAAACAATAAAGTGAGGCAACGAACCGGCAAACAAGTAAAATAATGAATTTAAGCCTGTATAGTGTGCTTTAATGACTGAAATATACTTCTTTAATTATATTAACTTTTTTCAGCTTTATTTCGATACATTTACTTAAACATTGATAAAATTAACATAAAATCTAAACTTTTTGCTCCGCGATCCCCAACTCCCTCTAGTGAAATTAACCTCAAACTACGCGTTGGCGGAAGATGGCCGTCGCGTGCCGAGTGTTGCTCCGTTTGTTTACGACGATTTTTTAAGTTTTTATAATACGTATCCTTACAATTGACTATAGAATAAGTGAAAAAGTTGTTTATTTGACATATAAAGTGTTATTTGGAGTGTTTTTACAGTGTTTATTGATAAATTTCAGTTAAAAAGTGAGGCATCAGTGTGAGTGAAGCAACTAGTTTTGAGCCCGTGTTTTTAGGAATGTTGTGAATCCAAGTGGATTGTGTCTTTATTACCGGAGCTTGGACTTGGTACAGCCACATTTAGCATTAAAGGTAGGTTTAACAAACTTTTAGAAACTTTTGATTTGTTTACATCGGAAAGCGCTACCGCGCATGTTCAGATCATAGGCAAAGTTTCTTCGGAATAGTTCATAATTCGAACATAAACTTTTTGCTTGTGTTTTTTTCTTTTTCCAGCCTATTGTTTCGATATGGAGTTCTTGTAGTTTGAAACGACATAATAAGTTTCTTATTTTTTGTGACCGTTGATTACGCTTCCTTGAATTTACGATAGGTACGAACAAGATAGGTACTTAATAGTCAAACGAGTTTTTAAATCTGTATACCTAACTTTTTTACCGTCTTAAAGGATAAGACTATCAAGAACCCAGTAGTAGTGCACTATCTATCACTGAGCCACTACAGCTTTCATATTCATAACTTTTTTTGTGGTCATTGAACCTTCTTGATGCCGACTTAAAGCCTCCATGGAGGTACCTACTATTGCTTGAAAAGTTTTGTTACATTGAAGATATAGCTGGATAGTGTAGATTGTAAAATTTATCACATAATTATAATGAAGGTAGTTAAGTAATGGCATGTCATGTAAACAATTAATAAGTGCATCATTTATTGTGTAAATATCATTTAGTGAAGCATTATTTTACCACTTTACGAGCTAGTAAAGGACTGCACTATACAATCTATGATAGACCTATGTCGTAATTTACAGCAAAATCACTGTAAAACGTGCTAAGAGCCAGATTTATAGCAAGTATGTACTTAATTAGACCATTAAAAATTCTGAACTAGCTTTTACTGCACATAAACGGTGTTGTATTTAGGTAGGTACCACAGATTGAATAATTTAATTCTAATTTATGTATTTACTTCCGTCATTGACAAGACATCGAGATGCTGTTCACAAGCGTTCCGTTAACAGTTTGAGAAGAGAATTACTAATCATCGCTACTCAATGATAATGTGACCTATACGACGAAGAATTAAAAAACAATCAATGTAGGTACCTAAGTCCCGTGACCCTAGTAGGTACGAGAAGCGGGTCTAAACGCGTTTATCCACAGCGCGATCCGTCCCGGCGATCCGATCTGATCGCATGCGATCTCGGCCACTTAGCATTGTTCCTAGTGAAGATGTTGCTGGCAATTCCTGAAGTGAATCATTAGGAATATTGCTTACCTTGGCTGTTTTAAACCCGCTCAACTCACTGTGGAAGACTTGGAGACGCCTTGAATGCTATGGCGGAACCTTCATACAAGTTTTTTTTTGCTATGACACTCGTCGTCTGCCTAGCCTTTTCCCAACTATATTGTTGGTCGGCTTCCAGTTAAACCGGATGCAGCTGAATATCCGTATTTCCCATGGAGCGACTGCCTATCAGACCTCCACAACCCAGTAACTGGGTAATACGATACCCCATGGTAAGACTCGTTGTCAGACTTTAGAGCTTCTGACTAACAGTAACGACTTTCAAAGATCTACAATTAATGACAGCTGGGACCAACAGCTTTAGTCAACGGTTACACGCTCAGTCTGGCATCAGTCTGGTCCATCAGTCTGCTCAGAATGACGGGAGAATGATCGTGTAACCGGTTGACTGACGGACTGATGGTCCAGAATGACAAAAATTAACCGTGTTTTTCATCCATCATTCTGGCATCAGTCTTAGCCGGACCAGACTGACGGACCAGACTGACGCCAGACTGAGCGTGTAACCGTTGACTTACGTGCTTTCCGAGGCACGGAGGATACTCGCTATGTCGGATGGTCACCCATCCACAGACCAACCTCGGCAAGCGCGGCTTAACCTGGAAGATCGGCCTAAACTCTAGAAATTTCTCCTGTATCGTGGGTGCGTTTACAAACATACTCGTAGCTCACTTGAACCTTACTTTCTGTCTAATCTGTGCATTAAAATTTGACCACCCACACTCGTCCAATAATACATGATTAAATAAAATATTTAAATTCGCAACGAACAACTCGGATCAATATGGCATCTTCCTAGCCATAATGAAAGCATTGCCAATTTACGAATAAAACACAAAATTTTCCCGCTTAATTAGCAAATGTTTGCAACACCGTTCATTTAAAATGGACACTAACAATGTTTCATTTGAACTCGAGTTTTATTTAAAGGTCCTCTTGTTCATTAAATGCGATTTACGGCTGAACGATCTTCATTAACCAAATTATAATTGGCTACCTTTTGTTATGGTGTAGCTTTGTTTCGGAAATCGTTTACCATAGAGCAATCAAGTACATAAAATACAGAAAATTAAGTCGGTACCTAAGTGGTGTCGACAGAACACACGACAAATATATTTTCTAAGGCCATGGCCACGCAGCGCTCAAACCGCTTAAAGGAAAAAAAGGAAAACTATAATTGGCACTCGCCACACGCAATGTAAGAAATCATCCATCCATCCGACAATCTTTCGCAATCATAGTTATTGTTTACATGTTCAATTATTAGTTCTAGAAGTAAAATAAAGCTATTCATTTAGGCTGCGATCTATAAAGTGAACTCCGACTTAACTCAAGCTTTCAAAATAAAAATACTTAATCAAGTACTTAGTTAACTTCTAATCTCACAGCATAATTTATTCTCACGAGGCTCGCACTTAACTTCTTGAGAACAAGTACAGTCGTAAATTACCTACAGGATTATAATATTAAGTCCTGGTGTTAAACTTTTTATAACTTGATCAGATGAGTTACAATCTCAGATGAACGCGCTTACGTGCTTAGTTATTTAGCTTTTCGCTGTATTATGAATAAATAATTCGAGAATTTTCGGCGACATTCGCTGTTCTTCGTGTTCAATTGTGCGAAATACTAGCTGTTGCCAACGGCCACCCGCTCCAAATCTAAAACGGGAATTACGGGAACACACAATCGGCATAAAAACTATCCTAAACGATATAAACTATCGTATGTTTATATCGGCATATAAACTATATGTGTTAATCCTAGGTTATATTATACTATCTGTGTATCAGATTTCTTCTAAATCCGTTCGGTGGTTTTTACGTGAAAGAGTAACAAACATCCATCCATCCAAACAAAGTTCCACGTTTATAATATTAGTAGGATAGGAAGTAAGATGTAATGGACATGGATGTCTATGTAAAATCTATTGTTTAAAGCCTAAACACCACAAAAAATCAGCGCTTTACGTGGGCGAAGTCGAAAATACTCCTAAAATAAAAACTAAATAATATTAACCTTCAATTTAAAAGCGGAAGACCAAAGGACACGAGCATCAAAGAAATCCGATACAATTACTTACTAAAAAGTGTTGTTAGAAATTGAGTTTGTCGAGGCCTCCTTTACCGTGGCTTTATATTTCCGGAAAAGGGTAGGCTGTACAATCAGTTCGTCAGGAAAACATTTTTCTTTGAAGATAGAAAAAAAAAACGAGTTTAATTGGTATGACGGATGACTCCAAAAGCAACTTGAAGAAGGAGACTATCGTATCCTTGTAAAGATTTTCTGTATGATATCACATAATTTAAGTTTTTTGGTCATTTAAGAGGTCTTGCATGCGAGGTATGCATCTTAAAACACTGCACTCAGTTGCATTCGGTTAGACCTCACCCTACCGGGCCTGGAAGCCTGAGATCTTAGATCGAAATTGAAAGCTAGTTAAAGGAATGATGGCTTAAAATTAAGCAATGGAATCGGAAACTCGGCTTTCCCTTGCCTGATGATCATTCGGGGATCAAAGGCGTAATGTTACGATATTATATTTCAAATTCAGAACTTATGTTTAAAACTTGAAAAAAAACGAAACATTCCAAAGCATTTAAAATCAGAATTTGAAAAAAAAACTCAAAACGTCAGCTACAAACATTCCATTATTAAATAAAATATCAGGCTACCCACTCATGCGGCATAGTTGCATCGTTCATCAGTATTCACTGGCATATTTCATAATAATTCACCATGCATGCCTGCATACATTGATTGGTTAATTTTTATGCGAAACTGCACCATCACAATTGTCTTTGTTGTGTAAAAATGGTTGTGAAACCAGAGAGGAATATTAATTAGGACTTTTATTTTATTCAATTCACAATTTGATTATTGGTTGCTTTCGTTTTTGTATAATAATGTGCGGTTTCCTCCGGCCAATTTTTGTATGGAACTTTTATATTGGTTACATTGTTGGTTGGTTGTTACATTGGTTTGCCCTGGACTGTAGTCTATTCTACGTCAAAGTCTACGATGGACGGAGCTTACGGATAAGAAGACTGGTGACTCTCACTTTGAAGAGATTCAGGTCGTTCAGGAACACATGTAACGCAGGTAGTGAGATGTCGAGTTTATGATTGTTTACTTCCCAAATAACTTCTCTCAAATCGAATTAAAAATAATCGAAGCCAAGAAAAGAATAACTCGCCGTCAGGGACCATGCCCAGGTTGACGGTGCGTGATGTACCACGCGCGTCAAAGACCTTTCATCAGTCGGACGTCTGACTGGGCTGGGGAAAAAGTCACCACTGTATGATCACAACATGATTTTCTTTAAAATTCAGTAAATTGTCAATTTTACGAATTTCTTCGCATTACATATTACCTACTGTCCCATTATGATTCTTAGGTTCTTTGAAAACAATATTTTCAGATGGACGATGGATGTCTAGGAACTTTTCTTTACATAAAAATGTCTTCTCAAAGCCATAAATTAATTAGACTTTTTCAATGCAAAATAAATATTAACCCTTTACTGACATCAATTGATAGAAGCACCGAGCCATAATGACTGCTTCGATTAAAAAAAAGGTTCGATAAATAACACAAACATTCGCTAACCGAAAACTACCGTAACACACCTTTAACCATGGTTAGCTTAGCAGGCCGTGCCTTCACGGCTCGGCTTTTGTAGACAAAGCTATCAGGATCGTGTTACTAATCGTGGTTAGGCGGCAATTAAACAATTAGCCGTAATGAATGAGGTTTAGATGAGTCGGGTTCTTGTTCTCACGCTTCACCTGTGATTGTATTGAACCGGTGTGGGGAGTACAACAGGACCTTTTTTAATTTTATTTGAGGTGACGCTGATGAGACTTTTATTTGTTCCGAACATCATAAAAAAATCAATTTAACAGAATGTTGTCCAAGAACTTAAGTAATGGCTCCATTTTGTTTTAACCTGACTGCTGCAGCAAGAGGGTTACGTTTTAATTTTTTTTTTAAATGATCACTTTGTGGCTTTGTAACCGTTGTACATATATAATTTATTTAGTGTATGTATTTTTATTGTTATAATATATTGTGGTTACAACGCCATAACTTTAAATAAGGACATAAAATTATGTCATTCAAGGCATGATAGCTCCAAAGTTGGTTCAATAGTAAAGTAATCAGAAGTCGTCATAACTTAAACCAAATTCCTGGAATTTGTGTCCCAATTCAGACTTATTTGCACACCAAAGTACGAAGGTTTTTAACAATAAAGCTTCTTATTAAATTGTAACGTAACTTAATATTCTTTTCCGTAACGACACAAAATGTGATAATATTTTCCATTCATTGCTAATTTGCTGCGAAAAGGGACAACACGAAAAATTAAATGAGAATAGCAATAATGACGCGAATGACGGGACAGAAAACATTTATTCCCATCGTTCATGGCTTTATTACCCACTTGATTGCGCACTTATTCGCAATGAAAACAAAATACCCTCAATTATCAACGTAATATCTAGCCTCCAGGGTGTCGAGTCTGCTAATTATTAGTCAGAATGGCGCCACAATGGCGTTTCAATTGTAGTGCTTATTCGAACCATTTTTTACTGCTGAGCAAAAAATATTTCGAAAATTGAAACGCCATTGTGGCGCCATTCTGACTAATAATTAGCAGACTCGACACCCAGGAACAATTTTCACAAATATTTCTTCGATGTTACCTGGTTTTTCGTCCGTGAAGTGTATTTTTATTTGCTTCCCTTAATTGGTAAATAAATATTGTGGTTGAGGATTTGGGTTTGAGGAAAAAATGTGTACTCCAAATCAGTTTTTTTTTGTAAGACCGCTACCTTGATTTGTCTAGAAACCGTTCTGAACATACCATATAATTAATTCCAGAACCATCTCGAACCAACTAGATCCTTCTGTAATTTTCTACTGACTCGGTCGACATAATTATAATAAAATTTAAGTTGTACGCCTGGCCCGCCCAATCCCAATGCAAAGGTCTAAAAACGCTAGCTTGACGATTTAGAAAAAGGATTGGAAGGTTGTGGGGAGACCCTTGCCCAGCAGTGGGATAGTTGAAGTTAAAAAAAGAGTCTGGCAGTTATTTCCACTCCATGCAAGGCGGCAAGAATCACAATGGTTTCACCAACCCGAAAAAAAAAGTTTCTGAATGATCTGAAATATCGTGATTTCTTACCATATTTGCTTACCAAATTACACATGATGTAAGTAAAAGTATACTGTTTATTATATTCCTTCATTCCTTGTTGACAAAATCGGGAGTGTTGGTATTTGAATCTGTTTACAATATTTTCCATAAATCGTCGATAAATTCTGCCATGTTTACTTTGGGCTCACGGGTCTGGGGTATGCAAATGTACGGTTGGTAAATGTCACTTTTGGATCTTTGTTGGGGTATCTCATGTTTAGTATAATGTTGAACATTATGTATTATGTGTTAAGCAGATATCTTTCTCACCTAGGTTTGAAACTTTCGCTTGTTAGACATTGTGGATCATCATCTGCCTACTACACTAGCTGTTTCCCGCAGTTTCATCCGCCGTAGCGTGATTTTGAAAGCCAATGGTAATGATGTATCTGATTTAGACACAGAAATTGAAAAAAGTGGAATCGACGCTGTGGAAATGTGGTGCTGGAGGAAAATGCTTCGGAGTATCCTAAATTTCACACCAACATATCTGTCCTCCAAGAATTCGGCATCAAGCAGTCTCTATCAGCCTTAGTTCAGGCTCGAATACTTCAGTTCTTTGGTCATGTGTGCCGGAGAGACAAAGAGTCGGCTAGATGTTGAAAGGAAGCACGATGTTTCATAGAAATACTGACCACAACCGCTTTGTCAAGAGTGAACCGACGAAGAAGGTGACAGAAAGCAAAGTCAGCCGGAACTTGGCTGACTGGCGGAAGGCTATTTCTCTACTTCAGCAGTGTAGAATTTTAGAAAATGCTTTCGATTTTTGGTTGCTCGCCTCTCGGGTTATATTGCATACACAATGTTTTCAACATCACCACATCCTGAAGAGTTTTCATTCTTCATTCATATGCTACTCCCAAAAAACAAGCCGTCAGTTTGCCCTCACAAACATATTCAGCTCATATTTGCTGTTACAAAGTAGCTTAAAGCAGAGAACTTTAAATAAAACAGTGTAAAGATAGTCTGCAGTGTATTCAGCTTGTGTTTGCGCGTCTTGTCAACATTTACTCTGGCCGGCCATTTAGTCGTGTTTGCACATGGAGTAGTTAGTAAATGGAGTGAGAATTAACATAACATTTGGTTGTTGTAACAAAAGCAAGAACTTTACCACACTAGCAGGATTCAGATCAGCGGAACATTAAGCTCATAGTATTAATGTACTACAGAACTGTTTTTTTTCCACAGAAATAACCTAACGCCACTTACACAATAGGTGTACTGTGAAAGTGGCGTTAGGTTATATCTGTGAAAAAAAAACATCCTGAGTTAAGGGTTTGTTGAAACGATTTCTTTCTTAAAATCATTTTTGGATTTTCTTTTTTATAAAATTTCTATATAAATTTTTCTGTTACAGTCTGACCACATAAAGTCATAGTTAGAAAACAAGCTTCCTACATAAACACTCCATTGACTATTAACTCCTCTAATGCATCAGCTATGTCATTAAAAACACTCTTTATGTCTAACAGACTAACAACACGTCATTTGAGTGTTTGGAAACTGATTTGGTACGAGATAAACTTTGCTTAGCTTTGTAGTTTGTACTGATTCCGTAGTTAAATTTTTGATTAAGTTACAGTTTCATATGGCGGTTAAATCAGTTGGATAGATGATGTTGTGAAGCTTGGAAGTGAGTTATCTGGTTTAATCCGATGTTTAATGAGCTTGACGTTGATTAGATAGTGTATAAATTTGGTTTAACACGGAAAAAAGAGTGGTTTCTGTGTCCTTACTTAAAAATTCTAAGCCAGTAGTGCTATTCTGTAACGTTCACTAGCTCACTTCGCCAAATTAGCGTACTGTCGACTCATTCTTTTGAAATACATAATATCATCGCTGATCCTGAACGAGACAATAAAAGAAAATCTCCAAACGTTTCGTTTGAAATTCGAATTTTGTTGTTATAACGACACTGTTCGAATTTCAAACAAATGAGTTCGATTCTGCGCTCATTTTGGTGTAGAGTGAGCTCGCGAAAGTTATAAAGTAAAGAGTAACTCTATACATTTCTAAACGAACAATAAACGTCCACACAACGTACTCTTACTGTAAAAGTCTGTAAAACTGATTAGGACCAAAGAAAGCTTCACTATCCACATAAAAGCCAACGACATTATAATCTAGCGTCTGTCTGAAAGTGTGAACGTTGCCACATCATGAAAAATCCAATACAGTGTAGAATCGTGACCTGGCAGTGTAATAACCCTGAATAACTGAAAGTTATTCTTCTAGCGACGCCCAAGCAGTTTGACGCCTGAAACACGCCTTGCGATCAAGAAAAATTGATGATGTCCATCGAAATTGAGGGTTTCGTAATGGTCTTTTGGGGACTATGTACACAGAATCTATCAGTAAACTGATATTTTTTTGTTCCGCTAAGAAAAAAGTCTACATTTTTATAGCAAATACATCTCATGATAGGGCAAAATAAAATAGTATGCTTAGAGAATTACCAGTCATTGGTATTTCAGGTCAGGTTTTAACTACCAATTATATCATACTAGCTGTTGCCAACGGCTTCGCCCGCGTTTATATTGCGAAATTATCCGACGATAACGTAATGCCGAGACAAACGGTAAAGACTGTAACCTATACCAAGTTACTTCAAAATCCGATCAGCCGTTTTGACTTTTTATGTGATTGAGGAACAAATATCCATTATATTTATAATATAAGTAAAAATGCTAGAGAACCTCGCCAGCTTTGCATGGGTTTAATTACTTGAATTACTAATTGAAGAAACTGACTGACTTTCGACTATACAAACACAAAAAATAAAGAATTAACCAAATAGATGCAGCCTTTCTGAAGTGATAACAAACATTTGGCAATTAATATTACCTAGTCCATTTATAGGTTATGTAAACCTCAGTTTCTCAGTATGTCAGACAATGCTTGTCTCGATATTAGTCTGAGTACTCCATAGTTAAGACTGGATTAGACACACTGTGGGATGCCTAGAGACACGGCATTCATCAAAGAGGTGTCGCTTAGCTTAGATCTACACCGCAATTAGCAATGCACAGTGGCGCTTCACTGTAACATTTAATAAATTACTTATGTGACGTTAGATCCTAAACTGTTTTACTAATCACCGCAAAACCTGTCATGGAAGGTTTAAATCTTTAGAGATTTTGAAGCTATCGGGGAGACATTTGCCCAGTAGTAAGACCATAGAGAGTACTGAATAAAAAGTAATTTCCGGCGGTCGCCGCTCGTAACATGATCAATAATTATTCCATACGTTCTACAAATATTTTTTTAACCGGCCTACTCTGTCCCATTCCTAAGCAAAGGCCTAACTCATTCCTTCCACTTCTCTCAATGGTGTGCATCCTCATTCACGCCGATTCACAAGGAAGCTGTCCAAAGCTTAAATTACCTTTTTTGCCCGACTGAAGAATAGAAACATTTATTTCCTACTTTTTGAACGTCGTCATGCTTAGCACTATCATTTTGTATTTTCTTTCGCCATGCCACGCATGCAGGTAAATACTGAATGATGTAATACAGAATTATAAGCTTTGGTGTATTTAGGACAAAGCTTAATCAATATGCTAAATCTAATGTTGCAGGAACTAACATTTAACCACCCGCATAATAAAGAAATAGCAATGAAACGCCATTAAACACTAACAAATTCAACGAACAGTTAGTTAAAAAAAATTAACTGAGCACGCAAATTCACTTAATTAATGATGATCAGGGGGTCTAAATTCGCCTCTTTATCAACGTTGCTAATAACAATGTTGCTAAAATTCTTCTTTTAAATTATACTGTATTACTTTTTAAACTGTTGCTCAAGCAGTAGAGTTTTACTCTATTTATTTTTTGGGCTATTGATCAAGTCAAGCAATAGAGTATAATTGATAGTGTCGATTTTAGACCCGCTTGGCATTAGTCATAATGCTCACAAGTCTACACCGAGTAAGCGAAGTTCAGTTAGCTTGAGAAAAGACAAGGATAACAGGAGCATACACTACTTTCGTAATATTGTGATCATTAAACTCAATTGGTTGGACCATGTTTAACGTACCGTCAAGTGGCAACAATGAATCTCGTCAGCTGTGAGTACTATCATCAGTGTCCAATAAAAATCATGCTGTGAATGTAGAAGTTCATAGAGGTTCATGGTGGTCGTTTGTGACATTATGTGTTAATAACATAAGATCTCTCTCGAAATTTGTTTTTTTTTTCTTTGTGAATCTAGCAAACGAAAACTCTTCATTTTTTTTTATTTAGTTTTGCTTTGTCCAACTTCTGGGCAAAGGCCTCCCCTAATACCCATTAGGAGCTGTTTCAAATTACCAGCTGCCTCCACATTACCATTTATCTTACCAACATATTATCAAAGAAAAATTTGGAATTTTTAAAACATTAAAAAGTTCAATTTCAACATAAAACACTAGTAACTGAAACCTTTCTTTTACTCGTTCCAGACAGCCTATGTAACAGTTCTTATAATCTTCTTTTTTTTCTTAGCAC
Source organism: Agrotis clavis (assembly GCA_954870645.1). NCBI lineage: Eukaryota > Metazoa > Arthropoda > Insecta > Lepidoptera > Noctuidae > Agrotis > Agrotis clavis. The sequence goes on from OX940943.1 coordinate 4,423,163, forward strand.
ATCTCGGGACTGCCTAGAGAAGAACACGTATTAAAAAGTTCCATCAATAACGTCCACAAAGTTCTTTGATAACAATTCTGCAAGGTCCCCCAGACAATAATAAATTGCAGAAGTTATAGTATTTCACCAGTCACTGCTGAAACTTGTTGAAAAAGAAGTTTCGCTACATCCTTCTTATCTGCTCTTAAAACTGGATTATTAACTTCATTAGCCGAACAAGCATTCTTAAGTTTTAATTGAGCATTATTCATGATGTTTTCGCTAAGTTACTTAATTACTCATGCTTTCTCAGGGGAATATATTAAAATCCTCAAAGTCAGTCTCGGGCCGGGTTTGTTCTACATCATTTATAACTCCGAATCCTGTATCCATATATCTAAAATTTTCATAATCTCCTATCCCGAATGTTCGGTGTAAGTGTGCAATAAATATTGTATGCAATGGGGCTACAACATGTTATTTGCTAACTCACAATCCCCTGCTTCTGTGCAGGGGTCGTTTCTATTCATAATACGGCCAGAAATTGCGAACAAATAATTCACAGTAAAACAAACTTTACGCCATTGGTGTTTGGGCTGGAATTCGTTTCCAGAACTTCTTAAGTTTCACCGTCCTAGATTTATGTTGCTTATTACATTTTACACGCGTGAAATGAACACGTATCAAATATAAAATGCAATTTGCAACTTTATTCTGGCCGACACAGGAACTATTTGAGAAAAAATCCCAGGCGTTATAGAGGTCCTTTGTTAGATCCCTGTTGAACCCTTTTGTCGTTGAGGCCGTAAATTATCTATTTAGGTTTGCGTTTGGCGATAAATTGCTTTTTATTCAACGAATCGTAAAAAGAAACATGTCAACACAGTATTATTAAAAACGACGTGTATTCAGATATGAATGGCACATTCAAAACAGATGTGACTTCAATCAAAAGCTTGTCTGGGTGGGTTCGCCTCGACGCGCGACTTTAGTTCTGAAGCAACTGCAATAACATTTTCGAACTGAAATACCGATGTTATCCATAAAGTTATTAGAACACGAAGCCCTTTATCTAAGCCATCGGATGTACTGAGAGCCGTTCTGAGTACTTACCTAATCTGTACGGTTGCTATCTCGGGTCATAGGCCAGCAGATACCGTAAGTCGTACGCCAAAAGCCTCCCAGCGATACTGTTACGTATGCGTATCAGACTAAGGTTAATTTTCCAATGAATCGATTGGAAAGTGACGGTAGAGTTTCCAACATACCGCATTTCGTTGAAGAGTACATTTTAAAGAACTCTCTATGCCGAGTTCGACCTATTTCCGAATGTGATTGATGATTTCAACCCCTCCCGTTATCGGGATCACACGATCGTTTTGAATCTTAACGTGTTAGAAATACAGTTGATTACAAATCCGATTTTCGTATTTAATTTGCAATTATTTATTGTAAAGCTGCAGCTGCGGAAATCATGGTACTCGTAGCATATTTTTGGAAGCAAATTAAATGTAGCAGTACACATCAAGACAAGAAATAGGAAATTCTCAAGAGATAAGTAAATTCTGACCTAGTTAGCTCAATTGCTAGAGTTTGCCTCTAAAACGTGGAGTTCTTGGCTTGAATAGTAAGTGGAGGAGGTATTTCCGAGCATTCCTTATCTGTGTCCTAAGGATGTTACCAGACTTATAATCTTTTTAGTCACGACGAAAATAAATTGCTTTTGTTCACGCCAAAAGCGGATAATCCGTTTGGAATCATAGCGCAAGCTTCAGCATTTTTATTACAGGCATGATCTGTTCTGTATGAATGAACTTCATTCATATTAAATAACGTATAATATTATTCGGCTGCATTAGGCTTCACTAAACCCTAATATTGGAAAATAATACTCGTAAAAGCATTACCATAGCTTCCGCCATAACGACGAGTATTTCCTTACCATTTTTTTTGGTCTGTCACATCCGTTTGTCCGGACAATTAGCTTGTTCCTTTTGCCCGACTTTTGTCCTCATTTGCATAATATCTCTAGAACACGACTTAATTTCTTTAAAGACAAATATTGCTTTTTTCTTCGTCCAGAAATTAAGGACGTCCCTTTTGTTGCTCAAAATCTAAACGCGAAAACGGGTACTGGAGAGCTTTACCGAGTTAAAAATGCTTCTCAGACTGGAAATTAAAAATGAATTTACTCTGAAACTCGTCTAAAAGCACAATGGACAAAGATAAAAGGAGGAAACTTAGTAACCCGACTGTTCATTATTCGAGTCATTAAGTCCATTTTCACTCGACTTAGACGAGGAGTTAATCTCTCATGATACAAGGTATGTTTTTGGTTTTTTAAGCTTACCATTTGACATATCCGTCTTGCATCGTTGAATAATGGCTCTGGTCCATTAAAATATCTACTTTGGACGCCCCTAAGCTTCTAAATATAAAGTAACTGTGTCCCTTGACAGCTAAATGTTTATTTGTGGGAATTTTTTGTCGAGGAATGACGTTTTTTTTTGTGTGTAAAGGCGGTATGATACGGGATTTTACATGTTAAACTTGAGTCGTGTTGAGCTCTCGTAATATGTTTTATTTTCTTAGTTTTTACGCTGTGTTTACAGAGTCTTAGACATTGAGTGCGTATAAAGGGACTTACTTGAGTTACTTGGAGCTTTTAGGATTCGTTATGCGAAGTTTATAACTGAAGTAAGACAGTTTATTTAATACTTTATCAACTTGTCTTATTAAGGGTGTTTTACTTCTTTTAAAAGGTTTATGTTCTCCAGTATGTTTGACTTTTATAAATAATACTTTGGTCTAGAAACAGCCTTGTTCATCATTTAGTTAAAAATTCCTTTCAACTTTGTACCACTTTTGCTTAACCATCGGCTATTCATCTACTATTCCAAGCAGCATATACCGACTTTCAAGAAAACACGGCAACTAAACATAACTTAAGAACCTCTTGAATATTTAGTTGAACTTGACGCGTCTATTTAAAACAACGAACATTTACAAGCACTTAACGTTTGAAAACAAAGAGTTATTTCCGAGAGCCAATACCGAAAGTATCACTCATAAGTTTTATTGATATTTTAAATGACCGCCGAGGTATTTTTATCTCAGTACGTTAACTTTAACTTATCTTTTTATTTACTTAAAGAATTCTACCATTCCGTTACGAACAGGACTGTCATTGTAAAGTGTGTTCTGTTATTTTATGGACTTTGCTTTTTTTTTGTTTGTTTCCTTGACTTTGAAGATGGCTTTCTGTTTTACTCGTTTATCTCACTAAAACGGAGTTTGAAGTACGTTTTATTCGATACACATCCTTTACTTGTAAATGTCGTCAGTATTATGTATTTCTAAAGATCTCATGTTACACGAGCAGAGAAAATAAATATAGTGACATCCATTTTAGCAAAAGACAAAACGAAAAAAACACTGATTTCAGTACTTTTTCTGTCAAAACTGTATTTAAGCCCGAAATCGCATTCTTCCATTAATATTGGGCCTTGTGCATAAATTAATATAGACCTCTCTTTTTATATAGACGTGGTTTTAAATTAAAAAAAAAAAAAAAACATTAAACTTTAACAGATAAAATGAGGGTAGTAGTACATTTTCGTTTCGAGCGGCGGGCGCCAAAAAGGGCTAAGTAAGTAAAGTTCCAGGAAGTCTGCTTTAATGAAATTTCTACAAGCTCTCATATATAACTATTTAGTAATTATATTCAGTCTAGCTTTGCGGTGTAACCTAGTTTAAGCTGTAAATTAATTAAGAGTTTAATTTCGGCTAGTTTAGTTTATAAAGTGCCGCCGAGCGTGTTTACTTCTATCTGCAATTAAGCAAGTTTTTAAGCTAATAACAGCTTTAAGTGTAATAGAATTTATTTTAAATAAATAATTGTACATGTATATACACTTTTAAAATTTGGTTTTTGAGTTTGACGTTTTATTGGAATTTTTTGAAAGCATTTGTGAAATTATCTGTGTTTATTATTTAAAGTATTATATTTATATTATTCAATAATATCTCATTACTTAAAGCTACTGCAGCAACGTCTTTGACCTCAAGTTATAAACATAATTATGCACAAGGGTGATATAAAACATGTTCACACTCGTTCGAGCATGTCTAAACGAGTGTGCTCTTGAAATACTTAAAAGCGTGACCTTGACGTTTTTGACCTATGTAACATTGAGTAATTAATTTATTTAGGTCTTTAATAGCTCATTTATAACTGACTTTTTGTCTTCATCAAATGAGTCCTCACGTCCTAGTTGGAGCGGAAGGGACTGTTAGACTCTTACAGATTAATTCCGATACACTGTTTAGACAAATTAATCATCATCAGCCTATAACGTTCCCACTGCTGGGACACAGGCCTCCTCTCTGTGAGAGGGAGTGGGCCATACTCCACCACGCGGGCCCAGTGCGGGTTGATAGATGTCTTCGAATTTTTTGGTTCGAGGACATGCCGGTTTCCTCAAGATGTTTTCCTTCACCGTTTTGAGAGCAGTGGTGATGAAATAAATTACACAAAGTATTACTCGTAAGGCGGGACCGATACCACTGGGCCACCACTGCTCCTGACAAATTAATATCTGGTTGGTTTTGGTTCTGTGAATTTAATTATAAATATGTTATAAACTAAGTACTTATCTCCTATATATAGCTAATTGACCTTCGTCATAACTCGTGTTTTGTGGCCTCAAAAATGGCGGGTGACTTGCTTCTGCTAACACACATGGCAAAAAGTCTGTTTTAAAAGTACGAGTATCATGGTAATGTGATAATCAATTAAGCAAGTAATTTTTCGTGCAATTCTAACTTAAAATTTTCTTTCACTTTTACAGAACTTGGAGCTTTGATGCATGATTACAAGCTTGGCGGCCATCTTTTATTTCCTTTTTCTTAAATAATTAATAGATAATCCGTCCTTAATTTAGTTTGTAGATTTTTTCTTTTTGAAGACACAAACCAGTGTTCTGTAGTTAATTTCTATTTCCCTTTTCATTCATTAGTTTTTGGTAGAATTTATTATAGTAGCTACGTAATTAGAAAAGTATAGTAGTTTTGACAACGATTACAATATAGCACATTCCATCCATCTCTTTATATCAGTAGAATTATTCTTACAAAGTATGTTTTATCTCTTTTCTAACAATCATAACATCCCTAACAATAGCGTTATCACCTCTTTATTAGATCATTTGCAAGCCATCTTTGTAACTTAGACTCATTTAGTTTAATTACTAAACTACCTACTTAAAACTTTATCTAGTTAAATTAAAACCTAAATTAAAGCACTAATATTCGACATTATTAGCATCCATTAAACATCGTAGAAATCTATTTTAAAAACATGTCCATCTTCAGGGCTTGCCCAAGTTGGTCTGTGAAAGGATGATCATCCGTAGTGAGTTTCTTCCGCTTTGGAAAGGACGTAAAGCCGTTGGTCCCGGCTGTCTTTTTTTAAAATGTTCTAAAACTCAGTAACAACAAAGATTAAAGAAGAAGACAAAGCTCGAAAGTCAGGCACCAAGCTTGGGTATCGAATCATCCAGATACTGGGTTGTAGAGTTAATATTGGCATTCGTCGTTACTAATAATTTTTTTAGTCACTTAAATAGCCTGTTTCCTAAATTACAGATTCCATCGTTAGCTGTAGTACTCTTTTCCAAATGTTTTTTGATAAGATATCAATGGCTAACGGAACGATCAATAAAAAGGCAAATGACAATATTCTCAAGCTACTGCTGCTATACTAATAGCCGTTACGACTTCCAAATAACTGATATTACAACCCAATATCTGTTCTTTATCTCATTTTCACCTTTTAACACTTTCTGGTATCACTTTTGATGTTTTTCTATCGCTCCCACGGCACCTGCTCAGCGTTATCCATAATGTCTGTTTGACGAACTAGTTTGACAGCTTTCCGGGAATGTTAAACGTAAACTGTTGTGTTATCTGGCGATATGTAAAACTACCCTCCATATCATTGGCTGTTTCTGACTTGATATCTGCTTTTCTTGGCGTTTCACTAAGGGCCGTTGCACATTACGGAGCTTAGCGCATAGGATTTTTCACTGCCGAAGTATTATCGACATTGTCCTCATTGAAATAACTTCCAAATCAGTTAACACAGCCATTTTTTTCCTGAGGAACTTGAAAGTGTATACAGTCTACATCCATGCGTATTTATTGATTTTGGATATTATTGCATAGTTATAGCTACATAGTATGCGCCGCCTATCATGCAATCGTGTACCTTTATCGTAGTTAAAAGTGCCTAACCTAAGGTTGTCTGAGTGACATCGCTACTCGTATTAGCAATTAGATAGTAACCATAGAATTAGTAATGTTAATAAAATAGTCGTCAACAATTTTGGTGTACAATAAAGTATATTCTGTCTATCTAACCTCATAAAACATTTAGTCTGATCCTCAAAATCAGAACATTTCACTGACTACCGTCCTGTCTTTATGAACTAAAGTACTGGATATAGTCGGAATGATAAATCCCTTGTCATAAATCTTCAGTTTCGTGGCCCACCGTCCGACAGACTTGTTGCCAAACTTGTTTGACAGCTGTCGAGAATTTTAAGCTGTTGCCCATGCATCATACTCGTCACATTTATCATTAGTTTCCACTTTGTTAGAATTATTCCTTTTAGTTTTGTTTTGTTTCTTGTCACTTGTAATGTAGTGGATAATGTAGATGTGTTAAATCTTTTAATTTACTGCCGTGATCTTAGAGCTGACTTATACCTTGGCCAGTGGCTAAGCATTGCCATTCAAAGAGGCAACGCCGCCAGTCCCTTGGACACGTTACCAGCTGACAGCGTTGAGGATGGATTTTACGATGCTTTGTAATACTTTAAGTATTGTATTTTAGTAAATTACTTGGACGAGTAAGTTCAATACTTAAACATTTTAATCTAATTCGTTTTTTCATCAGGACTCGAAGACTTTTTGAGTGAATCCTAGTACGATTTTTAGAGACAAGATGAGAAGATAATATGGAACTACTAAATATGTATTGGCAAAGAGAAAATAAACGATACCAAGGCTAAATATGGCACAAAACTAATCCCTCCTAATTTACAAATGTGTAATAGTGTATGTCTGTTTGTATTGTATGTTCCGATTTTACATCTGAACGAATTTTGAAGTTTTTTTTTGAACAAAAATAAAATTGAACCCCCCAGAAGATTTTTCCACAGAAGCCATCAACAAAACCATCTCCATAAAATTACAGAAGCTTACAAAAAAGTTAATTCGCTATTGTAGTTTCAAAATGGCGTTCTGAAATAGAAGCTCTGTTTTCAAAGGTAAGTATTTGGTTAATACGTGGCTTTTACTTATCATAAAAGCACAAAGCAGTTCTGGACCAAAATCCTTCCAAAATTGTTCAGATTTAATATACCTTCATTCGAAATTACATTTCAGCTCCCAGAAGGTAAAATTTCAATAAATGGATAGCTAGACAAAAAGCATTTTATACTAATTTGCCGATTGTAATTTTCTGAAGACGAAACTCTACCACAGCTTATGTCTGATATTAGTTTCTAGGAACCCAGATTGGTTTAAATGGGTAGTACTTACTACCAGTTTCTGTATAAACTTTGTTCATCAATGGTAAAACCATACGAGCTTATGCCCTCGTTAGTTATCGTACGGGACCGTCGTGCCGGGAAAAGTATCCTACGTGCTAATCCAGGTTATAAACTATCTGTATACCTTTCATCTAAATGCATTCAGTAGTTTTTGTGTGAAGGAGTAACAAACGTCCATCCTTCACAATTTTTCGCATAAATAATATGTTCACTAGATTTACGTAGTAATCGAAGGAATTTTTCTCCCTTATTTTGCTTCAATTCTCAGTGGCTTACTAAGAATCTGGATATTACACATATTTATCTAAGTGTAGTAAGTTAAAGTTTGGATGTGTTATGTAATCTTTGAAATATCATTAAAAAACAACAATTAGAAAATTACGCCATCAATCGTGGGCAAAATCACAGGAAACTGAAACTGAAATAGTGTTGTGCAGTTTGGATCCCGTTTCACGGGACTTTCAGATTTGATTGCCCGTGATTAAGTGCCATAAGAACGGTAGACTGCCTGATTTTCGTTGCGTGTGGAAGAAACATTCAATTTTGAGGCGAGGCGTAAACGTCTTTTCTTATAATTGGTCATTCCTGATTCATGACTTGATGCAAAGCTATGTCGATGACATGATAAAATTAATAGTGTTCATTTATATCTTTTCTTATTAAGAAAATTGTTTCAAGTTGCATTAGATGTTCTGAGACAACTTCAGACTGTTTCATTTGCATTTAAATAAAAAACTAACCTTAAAGATAAAAAATAATCTAGAATTTTACCAAATATGTCTCAAAACTTTGAATTCTAATTTCGACGTTGCCTCTATCCAAATCTCGTTTAGAACATCATTTTCCCAAAAAGTTAGAAGTCTCCAGTATTTTCATTATAACTACATGAATATGAATGCCACCTTTTTATAAGTCCAGGAGTTATTATTTTTAAACTACCCACTTATTACAAGCTTTTATTTATAGTTTTGTAAAAGGATAATTTTAGATTTTACCTTTCATCGTTCTATTTGGTCCGGGAGCTTAATCAGTTGTAATTATCCTGGGTTTTTGTTTTGCTAGGTTAATCTGCTTGCAAGATTTATTCTTGTTGACAGAATTCTACCATCGTAAACCGATTGCCATAGAAAGACAGAAATATTTATTATATCATTCGTGTAATTCTGCGATCCAAAATGTAAGGATCGTTACTAACACAGTTAATCAAAAAATTCTGTGGGAACATAAAAATCTTACCACAAATGTCTCAAAAGTGGTATCAATACGTGCCCCCACAAAGGCGTAAAATGAAGCGAATAATGAAGAGTATCGGGCAGAAAATTACAAGGCTTGGAGAACACATGTTTCCTAATAATAGGGAGGCAGGAAAGGTGAGGGGTCTCGTAAGGTATAAGGTGCTCCTTTTTTATACACGGTGAATCGCTTATCGATCTTTTTGAAGAATGGCTATCGAGAATGACGTTAGTTTTTTTTTTTGCTGTCCCGAATGCATGTTGGGCGCCAATTTTGATGAGACAGTAGAGTGAATATACAAATTATTTGTATAAATACTGATGTCAGGGGACAAAAGATAGAGTTTTTTTTTTTTTAAATGAGCTAAAATATTACCTTGATGAAAATGTTCATACCGCTTCTTCGGATAGTGTAAGAGACATTTTGTCATTGATAAAGAAAAGCTAGAAATATCCATAAAAAGCAATTTTGGGTTCAGATCAAAACTTCCGGCAGGTATAATTTTATGAAAAAAACACCATGTCCCTTGATATCCTCGTAAAACAGGCAAAATTCCACCGCACCGCATCATACGTAACCATAAAACAGTCTTTAAAAACGTTTAAAACCTTATAATTACTCGATAACGTATTCATTACCTACTTAAAAATGTAAACGGAAATAAGGATTTTCCACCACGTGTATTTTCCCATAGAAAAATAACTCCGTTGGGAATAAACCGACATAATATGATGTATTTTTAATGTTTGAAGAAAATTTGCATGTCAAAGCTTTGTGAATATGAATATTTTTACTGGTTCGTGTGGTTGTGGGTAGTCGCGTTTTCGAGTAGATTTTCGGATCTTTTAGTTTCTTTGTTTTATTTCACAAATGTCAATGTGTTGAATTTTTAGAAGGCTACTTATTGCTCATTAAAGTTTAGGCTTCTAGAAAAATGTCTCCTTATAGAAGTTAAGTCTAAGGCCGAGACTCCACCAAAGCTGTGCGAGTCGAGACGTGTTTTGAACAATCAATAGAATTGCGTTATTGACACAGCTCCACTCCGCAACCCGTGCCGCAACGCAATTCTATTGGTTGTTCAAAACACGTCTCGACTCGCACAGCTTTGGTGGAGTCTCGGCCTAAGGCAAAAATGCAGTACTTTTTCCAAAGCGGGAAATCTCCAGAGATCCCAATACAAAAAGGTCAACATACCCCCAAACACTCGACACTTCTTAATTTTTAAATTCAAATGAACGCTTTAAATTAATTCGACTCCTTATTATTCATTCCTTTTATGTCATCGAACGCTCACTTCTTCGACTTGATAATGTAATTATAGCCGTACTAGGGCAGTAATTAATGATGTGTTTGACATTCCACGCTCATTAGTATTCGTAATTATTGAAGTGAATTACTGAATAATAAATATTATACCTACTTTGGTGAGTGTACCACGCGATGTTTGTTCAATTGAAATGAAAGATTATTAATTCATTAAAAGCAGGATTAGAAGAAAATCAGGATGGATTTAATTACCATGAGGTTTATTTTTACCGTGGTAAAGTCATCAAATGAGTCCTCCCTGCCCAGGGCAGGGCAAGAGGGACTGTCAGACTTGTACTGGCTAAAATCCACGGTGTCTTTCAATAGCCCTCTACCATCCGGAGCCATTACTACCTCTTAAGACAGGTCCCGCTTCAATTATCATAAAGGTGAGTCAAATGATTGAGTTGCTCCATGATGTTTCTGAACGATGAAATCGCGAACTATTCCAATCTAATGGAAGAACCATTCCTTACTTGAAAGTTCATACATTGCTTTATTCGCGAATGAAGAGGATTCAAACAAAGTCGGATCTTAAATTGTTGAAACTTTGGAGAGGCCCATGTCCTGTACTTGCTTGAATTGTAATAATGATGCCATAGACAAGGTGAAGTCTTTGTAATAGAATATTCTTATTACTTTAACACGTCTACCGTCCGTGCATTACATGTATTGCATTTTTGGTCTAGCTGTGACGTCCGTGCAATGCATTCGCCAAAGGCAACTGAACTGCGTTTTCTGGACTGGACATGTGATCTAGCAGCTATGATTTTCTAGGGACGTATGAACAAAGCTGTTTATAAAAAAACTATTGGACGTACCACGAGATTATTCAGAATAGACGGCACTGTCAACGTGTTTATTCTCTGAGCCTATAAAATTCCTCAGCTTGAAGTATGGTTCTTGTGCTTAATCTAAAAATGTGTTGTGTATGCGCCTTTAGTACCGTTGTAATAAACTTTTATCAGTCCCTTTGGCACCCTGAGAATTCTGCAGGATTTTTTTTTTTATTTTGTTTATCACTGCCTCGATAGAAAAAGTGATCCCCAGATAACTATACATTCAATACACAGACAGATCCTTTTACGGTTTATAAGTATGTATTTTGATATTTTAGCGGATTATCTACCAAAGGTGGATTTCAGGGGTCAAAGAAGAAAAAAGGCGACTTTAAATAAAACTTTCATTTTTGTCTTCTCAGATATGATCTTGACCTAAAAAGTACTATTAAGTGTGTATTGAATTTGCACTTTTTTTTTAGCTTGGTAAAATCACCAAATGAATCCAGAACCCAGGGCAGGGCAGGAGTGACTGTCAGACTTGTACTGGCTAAAATCCACGGAGTCCTTCAATAGCCCTTTACGTTCCGGGGTATTCGATAGTCCCGCGATTCCGGCGCGAGGAAATGTATTATTTTTCTAAGTAGATTTTCCAATAGTTATTTCATACAATTAAATTGTTTTATAAATAAAATAGCCGAACTTTAATTTGAAGTTAAGTCGATGACATCCGAAGCGCCCTCATCGATTTTCATGATTTTATTGACCGACTGTACTTACTTATTGAAATCACGTAAGAAGACTCTGAGAATACCATGTGATGAGATACGCGTACTCAGCCTGAACCTTCAGACATTACACAGATATATGTTATAATCGTATTGTTTCATTTATTCCATTTATTTAATTCAGAACTTCTATAATTGCTTGCTAAGAAAGCCGGCACTCCCCGCTGTGGCATTTGGATCTCTAGTAGGTAGGTACATATTTTTTTCTCTTTTTAAACTGATCCCTATCAGGCGGCCATCTTCTACAACAATAAACCGACGGAGACGCTATAACGATACTACGAAGAATAACTGTTAAAAAGTTAAGCAATGCTGACAACTTACGCACTAATCTGATGGAGGAACCGGCTGGTTTTCCCTGTACGTGACTCCTTAAAATGAGGAAGCTACATTTTTGTAATTTTATAAGTCACGAATGCGTCATAAGTACCAACAACTTGTTAGATTTGTGCAGTTTTCGGCTGATTAGCAGAAAAATGCAATGTTGAACGTGGAGTGGAATATTTCGGCGTACCCGAAATCAAGAGACTCCTCCCTGAATCTATACGGATATTATGTATAAACTAACTGTTTCCCGGGGTTTCACTCGCTGCTCGACTCCTATTGGTCGTAGTGTAATGTTAGATAACCTATGGCTTTCCTCCGATATTATAATTATATCTATTGTCTAACCAACAGAAAAAAAAATCGAAACAGTACTTTCTAAGATAAACGCGTTCAACCAAACTCGAAATACGTATTATTAAGTTAAGTTCTCAGTCCAGTTAAGGGTTAAAGACCTATCCAGGTAATAGGTACGATCCTTTAGCATAATTTCCGCTTTAGAACCACCCAGCGAAAATTTCTATGAAAGGAGCTACCGTGCTGACATCCCGGGACTTGAAATGACTACAGGTGAATTCTATTTTCACATTAAACTTGGTATATTCTTGCAAAACGATCGATTGACAATACTTAACTGAATTCAAACTACAAAGTACCCGCACTTTTATCGTCAGCAACTTAGTTTTACTGCTCAATAAAAGCTCACCGCACTTCCTTAACTGAACGTTTAACTGGCGGATAAAAAATAAAACTATTTTTACTTTATAACTGGACATTTGTTTAGACCACCGTGTGTTTTAGTTTCAAAGAGAGTTTCGTTTTTACTGTCAAAATAGCGTAACCAGGGTCTGGTGTTCGGTTGTTACTTGTAAAATGCTACTGAATTTTGTGTGTTATAGTAACATCTTAATTTGTTAATCAAGGGAAATTGTTTGAAACATTTTGAGTGTTGTAATATGGCTATTACAAGTCAAATTAATACTGTGTTCAAAAAGCGAAAGTACTTTAGTTATTTTACTTTATGAAGTCTTCAATATGGGAAAATACTAAGTTATGCGTGGTTATTAGGGCATGCAACCGGGAAATCCCGGTACCGAAAATACCGGGAAATCCCGGGATTTTTTTAATCAATCCGGTACCGGTTCTTCAACCCGTAGTCCCGGTACTTTCGATACTTTCGGTACTTTATTATTTTCCTTCTTGTTTTCAATATAAAGTAACGTATCATATCCAATAAGCGTCTATGAGTGGCGCGTGGAGGCGCAGCGCCGGGGTGTGACCCCGCTGCCTCGTGAAGTCGAGGCGCGGCGGGAAGAGCTCCGGCGCGATCTCAGGGCAGTATGGAGGGGACGACTGTCGCGACCGAAGGCCGGGCACGCCGCAATTGCGGCGGTAAGACCCCTCTTTGAAGAGTGGCTGGAGAGACGTCACGGCGTCTTGACCTATCGGATGACGCAGGTCCTCACCGGACACGGAAGTTTCGGGAGGTACCTGTGCCTGATGGGGAAGGAGGAAACGCCCGGGTGCCACCACTGCGAAGATCGCCCGGAGGACACAGTAGAGCATACGGTGCAAGACTGCCCAGCTTGGGCGGTGCACCGACGTGTCCTCACGGCGGCGATAGGCGGAGACCTCTCGCGCCCGGCATTTCTCTCGTTGCGGCCATGCTGCGGGGCGAGACGGAGTGGGAAGCGGTCAGCTCCTTCTGCGAGGCAGTAATGCTCGTGAAGGAGGAGGCGGGCCGCGAGCGAGAGAGGACAGCGTCCTCCCTCCGCCCCAACCGCAGTGGTAGGCGCCCGCGGCGTCGGACGTCAGCAGACGATCTCCGGCCACCGTAGGCGCGGGCATGCGGGCAGCGAGTAAAGGGCAACTCGCTGCCCGACCAAGGACCATGCCCGGGTCGACGGCGCGTTGTGTCCCACGCGCGCTTCAAAGAGCGTCAGCATAATGACGGGGCCCCCCTCTCAGAGGGCCAAAGCCTGCCGGGGTCGCGGGATTATTTCCTTACCGTAACCCCGGAACGAAACAGGCTATGAAGGACACCGTGGATTTTAGTCAGTAAAAGTCTGACAGTCCCTCCCGCCCTGCCCGGGGCCGGAGGACTCATTAGATGATTTTACCAAGCTAAAAAAAAAAAAAAAAAAACATAAATCCAATAAACTATTCTTTTACAATATTGTTGATATAAAACATTTTATTTGAAAATACATAATGAGAATTACATAAATAAAACTAATCATCAATGTAAGGTAAGGAGTCAGTTGTGATGAAAAAAATCAAAAATCTACTTATAGATGTCAGAAGATTTTTGATTTTTTCATTTATTGCATTACTTTCATTTTAAAGAGAATAACTTTAATCATGCTCAGATTTTGTGTATTTTATAATTATTTGGTTTATTAATCTGTAAAAAGCTTTTACTTTTTTATGATACTACCTTTATTTTAAAGGAAATACCTATTGTTACATTCTTTTCTTGAGTTTCATTTTTTTTTTCATCTCGAAAAAACTTTATACTATATTTGTTTAGCTACTGTTTGTTTAATGATATTTATTTATTATGGTAGAAGGAACAAAGTCACTATGTGATGTTAGACTTATTGTAATATGTATGTTAAAGACTTATTTCTAATTCAAAATTTAGTAGGAATTTCCAAATATAGTCCTGATATCTCAGATCAAAGAAATAGGCAGATAGAGCGTTCAGAACACACGAGTGGTTCCACCAAAGTTAATACAAAATCAAAATCTAATACAAAGTCGCGACAGTACCAAGCTGCGCGTCGTTGTTGTTGTTTGCCAAAATATGCCGTCACGTGTCTTTAACCATTGTAAAAGTTGTTCTCAAAAACAAAGAAAACATTATGGAATGTAATTCGATTTGATTTTGTATTAACTCTGGTGGACTCCACGCTAGTGGGTTCTGAGCGTTTAATCTGCCTTTTTTCTTTGATCTGAGCCTGATAAATTTTAATTCTTATATTTAAAAGCTTTTTTATATCAATATAAAATAAACATGTGGCACTCGGAAATTGCCGCGGTGAAGCTACCTTTTTGTTCACCTCACAAGCTCGGAAAGATTCTATTTCCCATTAAAAATTTGAGCGCAAAACTCCATTTTGCACGCGAGAGCGCAAAGTGTTGTTCAAAATTCGAACACATCTTGTAGTCAATAATTTTCTTCACAGGCAGGCGAGCCTCGGAGCCGCCCCCACAGCATTTCCTCGCTTAGTGAGGTGAAAAGTTGTGTGTTGCATTCGGCAGCAAAGTTTTTCTGCATCTCGTACCATTGAAAATTTCGCTACCCTCAGTTTTCAATCCAAGTACTCGCGCCAAAAATCAACTTTGCAGCCTTGCATAACAAATAACAATTTTATTTTAAAAGAAAATGAAATGTTTGTGATGCACTACTGTAATATAAAACTTCTTTGTTGAAGGAGAATTTTATAAGGGTTGCATTGTGAAACCTTTTGTACTAGTCGTCTAGAATCAGTAAATTAATTAAACAAATTGTTTTTATGACGGATATTTTTATTATTGCCGCAGTCTCCTTAACTGAAAAGACGTTATACGATGCGTGGTGTTAGGTATTTTCGTTAGGTTTTTGTTGGGAATGTCTTGATTTGGTCGCCGCGATCAGAGCCCGCGATAAAAGCTATGTAACAGCTTAAAAAAGCATTTAAATTCGGTTCCTTGAGATTGTGTTCTGATGATTATTGTCAATTATAGATTTACGAATAAAAAAATGTTTTATGAACTACACCATCCCCCACCCACATTTGTAATGAGTTCATTTTTCAATCCATTTAGATAATTACATACGTCATGTAGTTAGTGTGCACGCTCGTGCCTTTCATACAATAAGTTAATAGCGACATTTGTACGTGAGTACCGAAAGAACCGAATTTCCCGGGAAATCCCGGTTCCATGGCCAGTACCGAAACTTCGGTACCGGTCTTTAAAAAGAACCGGTTCTTGCAAGCCCTAGTGGTTATGCTGACTCAAAAAATGACTGCAGTGAATTCGTTTTACTATAAGGCTCGTAACACACTGAAAACACTGTGTGATAGATGTATTGAAGAATAAGAAACATGGGCGAGGCCATAGACAAGTCTGAAGCCTTTTGGCTTCGTTCAGGACCTTTTTACAGCTTTACTGATAATTAATAAGAGAATTTCCCAAATGATACAACGCCCGTAAGTACCTACACTTAAATTAATTATTTACACCTTAAGTTAATACGTAATCTAATTAAATCTCTAAAGTACGACAACGACTTTACAATTACTCCCTAAAGTACCAAGACAGATGATATGGCATTTCAAAGTCTGAAAAATTACAAGTTCAAGCGTTGAAGCTGCGACACTTCGTTTAATTGCTCCTTCATGAGTCTGATACCTTTGCAGACAAAAGTTCTTAATATTTTAATGAGTTCTGAAACCTTGAGACAGACCTTCAGTTGTAACTTGAAGCTTACATCTTTGAAATAAAACTTTTTGTAATGACTTGCTGCTCTGCAAGTTTCTATGAAACTCGTGTATTGTGAGGATTTATGTGGCTTATAAATCATACGTGACTGCCCACGGAACAGCATAGCTAGCCCAGTGAGACGTCTCATTTATTACTAACTGCTAACCTTAACAGACATCACAGTACAGTACACTATTACACTCTAGCTGTAACTACTGTAATTTGCAGAAATCTATAGTCTATCTGCTAATCTGGCTTGCTATCGTTCAAAAACCTAAACCAGCAACTGTCTGAAAACTAAATAAGACACTTCGTTTATTTATGCATCATTGTTAGGTACATTACGTGGTGTGGCCACTCCCTAAACAATGATATATCTTCCGGAGTGAAAAGGCTCACCACTATTTCTACCATTCTTATGATTTTGAAATACCCACCTTTACTTAAAAAAGGTATCAACCGAGTATAAGAGGATTCCACCCACCAACACTCGAAATATCGACAATTCCGTAGCTGACGTGGCAAAATTGGACTGTTAACGGTACTCATAATGGCTCTTAAAGTCGTTTCAACAAAAAACCGGAGACTTCCATTCAGTAAGTACTACTTACCTTCGTCTAATAAGTGTTTTTGTTCGTCATTTCTTTGGTAAAATCATATTTTTGTGGTGCTACGCCTACTACGCAGGGTACGTTTACTGTTGTATTATGCCTAGATTCTTAGTGATATTTTTGAATTTATTAAAATGTGTGCTAATATTCACTGAGAATATTTCGCCATTCGTTTATTTGGCATGAATATTATTAAGTTCTTAGAAATATGTTTGTAAGTAGTATTTGTATAATTTTATAATATTCTTCTTTTTTTATCACTTCCCTCATAATATTGAGAGTAACTGTACACAAATGTTTTACATTACTTAAATAAACGTTAAATACTACTTAAGTACGTACATTCTTCTTGTCATAATAATTTGTTTACAACAACATTTACTCTAAACAATAAATACATGTTCACAGGAAAATGTTCGTATTCCCGTTCTTCATTTCATCCGCTCCCAAAACAGTTGCTCCAAGATTATTATAATATAATAGACATTCTGTTTCGACAGATGTTAAGACAAAGAGGAATATTCCACCTTCGCTGCGGTCTCTCAGATATTTTTGGATCATAACTAATTAAGTTTATTAGCGATGTGGTCTCGTTTAATATTAGAATCTACGTATTTCTCGACGTCAGTTTCTCAAAAGCTTGGTGTAATCACTCTACATTTTCTTTAAATACCGGTGGGAAGGAGAATAATGCAGCCAACCTGTAGTGTCAAATCTTTATTTTTTTATTTTACCATAATGCTGCATAGTTCTTTTATTATTTTTCTAGACTAGACATAGGTAACTGTGTTAATCGTTTTCCAAAATAATCTAGAATTAGCTAATTTTCAGGCAAGGCCTAAAAAAATCCATTATCGAAGATAATCTACTTAAACAACACTTTTTAGGTGGTAAAATCATCAACTAACACAACGCGACGAAGTCTCTGATACTTTTCGACTTGGGTATCCAGGCGTGCATTGATTAAAGATTAAAACTCCAGGATGTTAATCCGTGTTAATACACTTTTCTCGCATACATCAGCATAAAAACTATTAGCACAAAGATCCGATAAAAGCCGACTTTCAGCTACATCGGGGTAATATGATTTTGCTGAACCTACTTTTTCGACGACATTATGCTAATGTTTCCTGCCCTACATCTCGTTTGAGAGTGGCTCTTTCGCATTAATATGTGTCTTTTGCTGTACTTATATGGTTCTTACATAATTTTCAATCCTTTTTATCTCTTTTGGAAAGATATTGAGGTCAAATCTCTTCCACTTAGAATGGGGAAGGAAAACATTGTATTCGGGAAAATGGACCTGATAATCCAGTAGCTTTGTTCAACGACGTAATAGTAAAATAATATGTCCACGTGTTAAAATAGGGAAAAATAGTCACCTGGTGCGGTTAGGTATCGTCAGAGGGGGACATACAAACAAATTAGTAGTGTTGTCAAGGAAGTACTACTTGGGGGAACTTCAATTTTCATATTAGCAGGTAATAGCTTCTTCCTAGCTACTGGATACATCTATAAACTATGGTTCTATGCTTTTAAAACCCAACAAATCAATCAAGCAAGCCCATAAAACCATAAACTACCCTCCTAACGTGACTTTTGAACATAACCGAATTTAGAATGTCGTGCGCCATAAACTAATTGAATTGTAGCGCAATAAAATAATTTAATTACTCGTCAAACACATTTTGAGTCAGTAATAGTCGCGCTGGCGTCTCTTAACGCAATTAAAACTGCTTTGCATAATCACGAAATATGCGTTACGTGAATTTTAGACAGTATTTTCATCTGAATTCCCGGTAAATGAGGAAAGAGCATAATAGGGGTTAATTTTAAGGTATTTTTTTTAAATAAAAGTGTTGTTTTTATTTGCATCTTTCCTCGAAAAATACTCGAGCTGCAAAATGGCTGAAAATCATGCAAAGTTCTTTTTTAGGTTAAAGTTGGAGTGCACATGGTAAACAGTAATCGCCTCTAATTTTTATTTTAGTGTCCTATAAATAAATTTATTGAACATAATAAAAAACCGTTCTGCGAATAACACAGATGAAAGATCTCATTCAAATATAATATCTGATCTCAACCCATTTGAATCGAATACTGTGTGTGGTCTAGACAGAACTAGTAACATCTGTTTGTAATGCACAAATAGATTACAGAAATAAACCAACAACTATTTATCAAAGGCTAATTTTATCTAATAATATAGTGTTCTCTTGTGTGCAATGAAGTAACTATGGCTGTACTTGATCCTCAAATTGTCTATTTTTTTATTCCTAGCTTGGTCTGCTGCTCAAGATGTCATAAAAACGACACGTGTGTGACACGATGTCGACGACACGACTCGCCTAATCAACGCGAATGTTTAATTTCTAATTGTGAATTCAATTCTGTTGCAGAGGGATTAAATATTAGGTTAGGAGACGCAGGTGAATGGTACAAGCTTGGGGAATTCGAATTTGATTGTAGAATTCGGAAATTATAACGTTGATAGACGTTGATTTAGTTTTGTTCTACGACATATTTAAGTAGGTAAAGCCGTTGTTAGTAGCGTTTGAAAATTGGTAGGTACTAATTTTATCTCTGGAATCATAGAACCGTTTTATTAAGTTGTTGCTAAATAAGGCTAGGGTACCAGTGGGCGTCAGAAATCTAAATAAATCGAGATACAGATGTCTAGATCTTCTAAGAACTGATAATGAAAACTGTCAATAACAAATATTTCTTGGCATTAAACTTTTAAAGGAACTAATTTACAGCTAATAAGGTATTCAAACGCCAGATCATAAGTTCCTGATGGCGGAAATAACCCAGACGTCGGCTTCTCTCCTACAAAGCGGTTGTTGTGACAACGCTCTTTTGTTTACCCTGCTAATCACGGATTGAATATTTAACACGTCGTCGTTTATACGGTTAAAACGCGTTCCCAGCACAAACATTCAACACCAATTGTTTATTATTTGAGTTACAATTTCGATTTCCGTTTCTGAAGTGTCAGTAATTTTTGAAGTTATTCCAACTCCCGAGTGTTTGTTATGAATGTTTGTTTAATTTTGGAGTGAAAAGTTTTCTGTATGATTGTTTGGACAATTCGAGGTGAACTTGAATTGTCAAAACAAATACTGAGTACTTTTGTGTAGCACAACTTTGGAGCTTCAAGTTATTACAATTAACTTAATATTTTCATGATAACTTTACATTTTCAATGCTTTTGTCTCTATTCACAGATAGAACATTATTTCCTGCAGCAAATTGAAATATTTAAAGGCCACGAAGCCACAGCAAATCAGTCCTATTTCAAAAGTGCGAACTACCCTCAACTCTTACGAAAGCTTTTTTCTTACTACCCTCGAAATACAGAAACCCAGAAGCTTCCTAAATTCTTAAAAGCCAACTTTAGGTAAATTTTAGTAGCAAGCTGGGCACGTTCTGTCAACTTGTCACTACATAAGTGACTCTGGCGTGCTCCAATTATGCTGGCAGACATGTCCACAGTCCTCTAGTGGCTTGCGGGGTTTACGGGAACATCGCACGTATGTTTTAGTTAGCTTTGGGACCAATTTGAGATGGTTTTGAGGTCAAGATGGTGTGTGGAGTTGACTGTTTATGTTTAGTTCAAGTTTCAGCTGGGTTAAATGTTTTATTGGGTCTGTCGTGATTGTAGGGGTGGATTAACTAATTAATTTTGGGGGTCTTTGATTTTGGAACGTAATTCGAGCATTTCAGTGGTGGTGTCAGCAAGTTAATATAGATGATCTATGCTTATATTACTGCTTATTTTATAAACGACAATGTAAAAGCTCATGTGGATATTGGGGGTAGCCTTGTTAAAATAATGAATCTCTGAAAGCGAATGCTTGTAATTTCTAAGAACGAATGGTTTAAATGTTAAGTATCTTAAGAAACAACTGTACTACTGATCAAACCACATCCATCAATTAGTTAACTCAGCTTAGTACAATCCACTGCTGGACTTAGTCCGCGCCACACCACTGGTCCATAGCATAATCATCAAAATAATTCAATGTTTCAGTACTGATCCAAATATTCTACGTGCCTAAATTCAGTAAACCCCACAAGTATATTTCAAATGCGTCACATATTTTCATTTCTCCATGTATATGTTTCCTGTTTCTGAATCTCGCTTGGCTAATTTCGTGATTCAGTCGGCGAAGTGAATTAATTTTCACAATTTCATATTCGCAACACGATTCGCTTTACGTACATACGTTAAGTGTTATACGATTATTTGGATCATCAAATTACTCTGTTGAAATTCAAAATATGGACGGTTTAACACGATACAATATTTTGCCAGTAGATAGGTATCAGGTAAATTGTGTTGAGAGAATTTCGAAAATAGCGCATCGAAATAACCCATTTCGACTCTGTACCTATTGTGTGTTTTGATTCACCTTTTTCTCTGTGTGTGTGTATTTGTGTAATCAAATAATAGTGTAGAATCAATTCTATTTCCTTCAAATTAAAGTTAAAAAGTATGTACCTATCTTAATTATTTGAATACGGTGCTAGGACTCGTATTTAGTACACGAATTTTAGGTTTGGAAGTCTGCGTAATATTGGTAACTAGTAGGTATGAAGCATACCTAGGTACCAGCATAGAATACCTAATAGTACTACGTACGTACCAGTTACTTTTACAAGTTTTGAGGACGCACATTTTATCTACAATACCTATGTATCTACAAAATATTGTCATCCTTATAGCTTGATTTCCAAAAAGCGATGTTCGAAGCCCGTTAGCGCCTTTAAATTAATCATTTGAATCATTCTATAACCATTGAACTATAATGTACAGACGCCAGCACATCTACCTACCTCAATCTGTCAAATTTCTTCAATAGACTTTCAACCTTATCACAATAGTGGAAGGTTAATTAATGTTCGATTGGTAAAATTTGACAGATTCGAGTAGGTTGACCTGCTGGCTTCTACGTCTGTACTAAGCTCAGTGTCTAACCTCAAGTACAGTCTGTCAATATAATCATGAAAACGATGTTTGAGCGAACTACAAAAGCACTAATTCGAGGTACATCGTATGTCATCGACTTGTTTTGCGACTCGTCACCGTAGACTTGGAAGGGAATAAAAATGCATTAGACAACGACGATATAATAGTAGACTACGCATTGCACGATCTAACGAACAAAACTATTCTGCCAACTCGCTGAGGTACTACCTACGTAAGCGAGGGGGGCGGGGTGCTGCGTTGTGATTGGCTAACTCAAGGTCTGTTCTGTCTCAACGTATGTTTACGGCTCAAAGGATTGGTCGAAATGAGACGGATATAAGACTTTTTTGCCTAATGTGTTGGCAGACATCGCGGTCGCCTGTTATTAGGAGTCTAGTATTATATCGTCGTTGGCATTAGATAACGAGTCGAAAAACAAGTCGATACCATGCGCAGCGCCCTCATCGATTTTCATGATTTATAGAATTTTATAGACTATCAATATCAATTCTAAAAGTTATTTACCAAATAACTCGGTACAAATCGTCAAATAACGAGAGGATTTGATATAAGGTTATAAAATAATATGTTACAAATAAAGGTCTTAGACGAAATATGATATTTCTAGAACACGTCCTTATTTTACGCCTAAAGTGCCCAGACTATACGAAATTGGTGAAGAATGAATTGATAATGTTTTCCAATGGCTGGAGATGTGTCGAAGACACGTTGATATCGAATTTCAAAGAATTTGTAATGTAGAATTCATGTTCTAGTCTAGACTTGTGAATGCTCGATGTTATTATAATTCAGATTCAATTAAAGATTTCTTGGTATTGTAACATCTTCGCTTCCAACATGTTCCTAATATCTCTATTTAATTTCACATAATTTTCTACTGCTATTATATCTTATTCCAGAATAATTTGAGTGCCCGAAGATGGTCATCATACCCATAAAACTATCATCGGACATGACATGCCACACTGACGAAAAATTTATAAAAAAACAGGACAAGCAGAGGTTTCAAAATGGCCTTGTGTGCGCAGGAGTTTTAGTTTCTTCTGGGTGAGCTCACTCCATCTTGGGCCTCATCTTTTTGCGGGACTGTCTCATCAGGTAACCGTGGCCCTGGAAAGTAAAGGGCTATTGAAGAATCACCGTGGATTTTATTTCCCGTTGGATCCTACTTTTGAATCCCACTTTTACTATTACATGCACTTTTATATGCAATAGTAAAAGTGGGATCCAACGGGAATAAATCATTAGTTTAGTCAGTATGTACGAATCTAACAGTCCCTCCCGCCCTGCCCTAGGTAGGAGGAATCATTTGATGATTGATTTTACCAAGAGAAATAAAGGCCTGGTCTTTGCCTTTCTACTAGATAGCGTAGATACCATCCTCAATAAATAAAAAAAGTTGATAAGGCCACCCATAAGAAAATTATATTGTTAGCCTAATTGAAATTCAATAAATGCGCAAGTTGAGCACGTCCTAAATAACATGTTGAATAAATGCAATTGTCATGATTGAACTCTGACAAACTTAATTTAAAGTTACGTTGCAGAATAACCTTTCGAACAGTCAGAAATTCCATTTCTTTATTTGAACACTTAAAATAAAGAAATGGAATAAAGGCCCCGAAGCCATGCCAGAAACATAAAAAAAAATCATACCAGTTTATGGGCAACAAAGTTCAAATTATATCAAATTCATTTTCGGATGCACCGTTTTACATATAGATTGACGTTTAACCATTGAAATTGGCAGAAACATGGCCGAAGGAGTAGCATATAGCGTGTAACGTGTTTAGCGTTTATCACGCAGGATAGCGTGCGTATTGCTAAAGTTAGCTCTGAAATATGTTCCTGCGTTTAATGGTGACTTTTTTGTTTTTTAAAGTCTGACTTAACCCATGTTTTTGTTATAATTAATTATTTTTAGTTTAAACGTGAAAGCAAAATATGTTTTAATAAAACGCTGTTTAGCTTAGCAAACAATGTTGTACAAATCTAAGTAAGAGCAATGGATTTGCCGCGTGAAAAAAATTGCCAAAAAAAAAAAACTAACCACTAGATGCAATCTAAATTCGGTGTCTCATATTCTCATCTTCATCAATCATAGCCCATGTGAATACCGTCAGTCAATCTAGTATCGTATATTCCGCGTAGTTGTTTGTCTAAATAGATTCAATCGTCATGCGCCAATGACGTATGTCTGTCAGGACTTGTCCACTGTGAACTGCTACGGTTAATTAGGCAGCTTTGGACCCATTGTTACAAGTCAACTCAGGTGTAAAACATCGTGTTGTGATTGTGGTAGGATTAGTAGGTATACTATCTGACTGGAGGCCTTATAATCCAGGCACAGAATTTCTCGGTTATGCAGTCAATAACCTACTTAGTTGACATTCGAGACACTCATCACCTTCATCATTCAGCCGTAAGACGTCCACTGCTGAACGTAGGCCTCCCCTATAGACTTCCAATAGGACCGGTTGTAAGCGGCCTGCATCCAGCGTGATCCTGTGGTCTTCATAAGATCGTCTGCTCATTTTGTGGGTGGACGTTCTACGTTGCGCTTGCATGCGTGGTCTCCATTCGAGAACCTTACGGCCGCATCGGCAATCAGAGACACTATACTTAAATAAAAAAAAATACGCCATTATTGCCAGACAGAAAATCAAATACATTAAGAGTAGGTACCTATTTAGGTAGTGAAAAGTCTTCTTAAGGTGATTGCTTCGATGTAGCCCGCGAAATTCAATTTTTTTTACTTTTTTGCAATTTGCAGGCCAGTGACATGTTGTAGCTTTATAAATATATGAGTTGCGGTAATAACAAGTATAATTTTAAATATAAAAATTATCAAAAAACTCGCTCCATCAGCTCTCACATAGAAAAGGTGCATCATGTTAAAATCTCCGAAATCTAACTACGATGCACCTTTTCTATGTGAGAGCTGATGGAGCGAATTTTTTGATAATTTTTATATTTAAAATTATACTTGTTATTACCGCAACACATATGTTTATAAAGTTACAACATGTCACTTTGATGGTTGGAGCATCCCCCTTACTAAAAAGTATCAAAAAATGTTGACTGCTTTCATGATAAGAACTGCAAGTACTTAAAAGTGTCTTAATGATGGTGTTTTTTAAATTCTGCATTGGTGCCTAATTTTAATTTTTGAGCTTGTAAAATAAATGTTGCTAAGAAAGTAAAAATACATAAAATATGACAGTCACGGGATTGTATAAAAAAGATACTGTGACCCTGGAACGCAAAGGGTAACCGAAGTAACGTGTCACTAAAAGTTAGAGCATTAATGCAATGTTTTACCACCCAAAAAAAGATAAAATACTTAATTCAAAAGACAGCACTAACAAGGTTTATATTAGTAGTCATTTTTTTTACCCGTGCTGCTAGGCAACTGGGCTTCTCCCAATAGTCCCAATTGTAATGTCCCATTATGCCTATTGGCCTTGTTTTGTTCTGTCTCCTGCTTGCATGGAGGGAAGTGGAAACATATTTTTCCTACTCCTCCACTATTCTTTTCTGATTAATTTCGTTGCAGGATCCAAGACAGGTAAATTCATTCTCTGGGACACCTCGAGCTTCATTGTCTCGGCGCTTTTCTGGTGGTTGCCACTGTTGATTCTGGTTCTCAGGAGTTGCAGTGGTTTGGAAATAGTGTGGTGGATTTGTCTAAAAAAAAACCACTAACAAGGTGGCAGAAAATCCCATCTCGTTGTTTTTAACAACAAGATGAGATATTCCGACACCTATTTACTTTACCTACCTTTGTATTTTCTTTTCATCTACCCCCGTGGATTATATATAATTCCTGTTTTACGAAACTTTAGATTCCTAATCCAAAGACGGAATTAAAAATAAACTCAAGAACACAGCGAAAGTGATAAGAAAACAACCCAGAATTTGTATGAAAAAAAAAAAAGGTTGCACTCCAGGAGTGCCGGTAGAAGTGAAAACTTTTTTGTTACTATGTTTTATTTTTAATTTGAATGACGTCTTACTCATTTTCGATCAGGGTCACGTGACCCTGACGGTCACGTGACCCTGACGGTCACGTGACCCTGACGCGAGTTTTAAATTTTTTACCCATTACAGAAAAAGTGTACAACGCCGCTAAAGAAGTTTTCACTTCAAAAAAAAAAGGTTGCACTCCAGGAGTGCCGGTAGAAGTGAAAACTTTTTTGTTACTATGTTTTATTTTAAAACTGGAGTAGTACAGATATGAAATTAACTAATTTGAATGACGTCTTACTCATTTTCGATCAGGGTCACGTGACCCTGACGCGAGTTTTAAATTTTTTACCCATTACAGAAAAAGTGTACAACGCCGCTAAAGAAGTTTTCACTTCAAAACAGCGTATGATTACAGAAAATGGCTAAAAAATGAATAATGAATCATAACCTCATCCGAGTTAGTTCATTAAAAATGTACCTACGTACAGAGGAACAATTCTAAATTGTGCTTTATTGTTTAAATACGGCAATTAGCAACTGGTTGTTCAGCGCTTGCTTAACGAACGATAATTAGCTCTCGTCAGGACCTAGTACTTTTATTAGGATGTAAGCCGACGCCGACGTCATAATTTGCAGCTTTTGCAATAATAATGAATACTTAGTTGTTGGTTACAAAGAAAACAGACAGAGACACGACTGTAATACTTTATTTTTTTAAATAATTGCTACTATATTGGTGTCTTTGTCAAGACTGAACTTACTACCGTCGACTACGTCCTCGCTAACCATCTGCCAATATATTGGCCAAACGCGAGTCTAACGCTAAATAATAACTATTAAAAAAAAAACTAGACTACGCCCGCAATAAAAAAAATATCATGAGTCATAATAATACCGTCAATAAACGAACTTTTGAAATGTCATATTAAGTTATATTATCAGAATTGACCAAACCAAACTTACTAACTCTTAACCTCTATGAAGTACCCATAAACTAGTGATGGGCCGGAGGGAAGAAAAAAATGGGAGGGAAAAAAAAGATTGGGAAAATATGGGAAAATAAAATAAATTCCCGGAATTTTCCCAAACGACGGGAAAATAAATATTGAACCAATAACAATGTTAAAAATATGTAAATAATTGTTGTATTAGGTAGTAATAAGGTGGTAATAAGGCCTGCAACGGCTGGGTCATGCCAGTATTGATGTAGGTACTCTTCTGACATACTCATGGAGTCAAACAGAACTTAATTGTACGGACCCTCGTATCCAAGGTGATAGGAGGGTCCGTACATTGCTTACTGCATATCGAATGCATTACTCACGGTCTTCGGTTATGAGATTGTATATTCGAGGTTGAGATTTTCTAAACGTTAAGACTTTCCACAATCGTGAGATATGCAATCTCAGTGAATATTTCCTAAAAGCCGACGTGGGAATGCATCGAGATGTAGTAGCGGTGGACAAGGGCCTTACCCCACTCTCCTGGGCTAAAGAGAACTGGCGCAAACCTGCAGTGCTTGACACTAATGGTCGCATGGAAATATGACAGAACAAGGAGCTTCACGGACGTTTTTTCCGGGCCGTACATAGGCCTGATGCAGATGTAGACATATCTGCGTCGGTAGCCTGGCTACGATCTGGAGACTCCTTTGGAGAAACCAAAGGTTTTGTCAGAGCAATAATGGATGAAGTTATGATGATTTAAACTACCGGAGATTTATTGTGAAGGATAGCAGGGCTGACACTATGTCGGGCATGCCACCGGGTCTACGCTACAATCGCGGCGGTAACACCCTCTCTTAGAGGAGTGGCTGGATAGGCGGCTCGGCGTCCTGACCTACCGCATAAAGCAGGTCCTCACCGGACACGGAAGTTTCATGAGGTACATGTGTCGGATGGGGAAGCAGGAAACGCCAGGGTGTCACCACTGCGAGGACCGCCCGGAGGACACGGTGGAGCATACGGTGCAGGACTGCCCCGCTTGAGCAGAGCACCGCCGTGTCCTCACGGCAATAGGCAGAGACCTCTCGCGCCCGGCTTTGGTCGAAACCATGCTTCGGGGCGAGACGGTGTGGGATGCGGTGGACTCCTTCTGCGAAGCAGTCATGCATGGGCCGAGTGAGAGAGAGGACAGCGTCAGCGTCCGTCCACCCCAGCCGCAGTGGTAGACGCCCACGGCGCCGGACTTCGGCAGACGGATCTCCAGCCACCGTAGGCGCGGGCATGCGGGCGGCGAGTAATGGGCGACTCGCTGTCCGACCATGGACCATGCCCGGGTCAACGGCGCGTTGTGTTCCACGCGCGCCTTTTCAAGCATTTATTTTTGACCGTATTAATGAATTTGATTTCTGTTTGAGTTCGTTCACCCGTGTGTAGCGTTCACAGCTGATTCCAATGTTTCCATCACATTTTGCAGACTTTGAACTGGCTATTCATCAAAATACTTACAAATAACTTATTTTATTGGCCATATTAATAGGCCAAAAGAAAAATGCTTGAAAAAAAATATTTAAAAAAAAAATATTGATGATTTCTGAAAAAAAAATGCATTTTTTTTGGAATGTACTTGGTTATTGATACGAGTAAGCACACTAAATTCTTGCAGTTAATTTTTAAGGCCATATTTATTACGTTGAAAATCTGTTAGAGACTCGAGAGTTTACGTTTGCCATTTGTCTACAAAGCAAGACTAAAAAAATATATAAATTGTTAGATTAGAACTATGATTATGTGGCTGTTTATACGTACAATACCCACTTTTCAGCGAACCAAGTAGGTAATAGATTTATCTTCAAAGTCAGCTGATTACTATTATAGGTATAAAGCCGCATTTATAACAAAACTAATATTCAAAAAACAACCTAATAATCAGAAAAAGATCGGTGTGATACTTTTGAGACTTGTTCGAAGTTGATTTTAAGTCTTTTTAAATAAATACGTATCAACAAACATTTCCTTATATAAAATCCCTTACTTTTATGCTGTACCCATACTTTTACAATTAATGTCTTTTTTTTAACCACTCATATGCATGCACAGACTCACACAAATGCAAAACTTTGTAAAAAATAAATTAAATTGCATAATTTTATACGAAAAATATTTTCCCGTCATTTGGGAATATTCCCGGGAAGAAATGGGAAAGTATCGGGAATTTTCCCAACTCGGGAAAATTCCCGGGCAAAAACCCATCACTACCATAAACTTAACATATTCTTACAAAACTATTCTCAAAAGTAGATGCTTATAAAGGTCAGTAATTTTCTCACAAAAAAACTCACTAAAATATGTCATTACAACAAACAATGTCAAACAGTTTAAACTGACAAAAACTGAGGTTGTTTCAAAAAGCGACTGTTAAGCAATCATTAAACAACCGTTGTTCCTTCCATTTGTTTAATGTACTCACGATATCAAACACGCTTGGGTGCCCTGAACAAAGTGCCCAGATGCGTGCTGTAGATACGTATAATTATGATGTAATTTCCATTATATTTTGCCGAGGAATTGAGAATAGCGATTGTTGGAAGACAATTGCAATTTGTAGCTTTTGAACTACACATTGCAATTCTACATAAATATTTAACTTATCGGGGAGTTTTTTCTTGTTGTTTTTTTGCCAGTGACTTTGAGCCATGTGTTTTCTTTTGAAGAGTTACAAAGAGGGGTATCAAAGCCAAAGTCAAAGCGTTTATTTGCGAACTAAGTGTTTACATTGTTGGTGTCATCTTACGTTAGTAGATACTTATGACTTAGCAGCCTTTTACAAGCGTTGCAAATTTCATCTGAACTTAATGTTATATCATGAAATTCATACATTTTACATTATTATTGCATTATGGTTTTCTTATTTTGCAGTTTAATTTAAATGAATAATTTTATTACAGTCATGTTCAATTTAAATTTAGAAATATAAGTAGGTATAGTAAATAATATATAAAATTAAGTAAATTTTAAAACCAAATGTCAATAGAGATTAAAAATTAATAATTCAATACAATATCTATTCATATTCATGTCAACTTGAATCTTATTGTTTGTATAGGACAGATCTCCACTTTTGTAAATGAGAGGAACTCGTTATACTAAGTTAGACTCCAAATATTCTTGTACTGAGTAGAAGCACTTTTGGATTAGGAAAAATTTTAGCCTTTTTTGGAATATAGTTACTGTTTTTTCGGTTTTAAAATTGTTGGGCAATTTATTGTATATTTTTATTGCCATATAATGTGGACTATTGCTTAACATTTTAATTCTTGAGGGTGGGGCGCATAACCTCTTTTTATGGCGAGTATTGATGTTATGTGTATCTTCTACTTTAGTAAATTTATTGATATTTTTAAAAACAAATAGGCAAATGTCAAGTATATATATTGACGGCAGAGTTAGAATTTGAAATTTTATGAAGTATGGTTTGCAGCTCTCCGTATTGTCTATTTGGGCTAGAATTCTTATGCATTTCTTTTGGGTTATGAATAGTTCATCCACGTTAAGAGCGCTATGACATACTGAAAGAACACAGTTTCTGTCAATTTGACATCGTGATGCCCCCCGCATAAAAACAAAACACTAACGAAACAGCTATGCCTCGTATACCAGGAAGAAAACAACATGAGCTTTTGCCACTTTTCTTTCGAATAAACAAAGTAAGATCCCGAGCTTCTAGACACTACTTATATTTTAAACGAATGGATAATATGATAAATGTATACCTATCAAAATAAAATAAGGGCCACTCATTATATTACACTTTAAACCGCACATTGTGTCACACTGCGAATTGGATAAATTTGTAATTTAAGTAAATGTAAGTGTGCATTATAAAGATTATTCAATTCCATTCTATAATACTAGTAAATTATCTTGTTATGATATCTTTCAAGTGTTAATTCTGTTTCTAGTGACTAATTTGAATTCATAACTTATTTAATTAGATTTTTGAAATTATTTAGAATTTACGATTTGGTGTTTAAAATTTTTCAAACTTTTTCTTTGACTTATACATCAAACAGTCATTTATGCCATCTATTCAGAGACATAATTATGGACGCAAAACCAGCCACTTGGGGTGATTACGGTGACATAGATAAGGAGATATAGCCAGAAGTGGTCGATTTAATGCTCGAATTTTCCAACCAGTGGTACAAAATATTTGAAACTAGTGTCAAAAGAGACGGGTAATATCACCAAACGCCGTGATCCAGGAAGAAAGTGAGTAAGGCCCAAGAAGACCATCAAGTTCGTTAAACCGCGCAAAGAGAGCGATAATCTACTGCGCGGATCATACAAACTCCATTGCGACCAGCCACAAGCTCCCCTATAATTGACAAGACAATTTTGAATCGACACTATGAAGATTAATAATTAATATTCAAGAAGATTCTTGGTTCGCCTGCAGTTAACTGGAGCGGATGGTGCAAATCGTTAAACATTTGCAAAGGAGAAAATTTATTGAACTGTTTTGACTGGGCTTCAGTGCTTCATATACTGGGTTACAGCTGGATTATTTTTTTAATAAAGACAGATCTATCAGAGTTCAACAGGTTTCAGATCATTTCACTCTTGAAACAGAATGTTTTGGTGAGCTTTAAATTATAATCTCTATCTCGCAAAACTGAGCTTTCACTTCCTAACGAAGGTACGTAACTGCTCAAAATTGCGTAGAAAATGTGGTTCAACTCCACATTATTTCATTTGCACAGCAAGTAGTACCTGATTTCATCTTCGATCAATCGCGACTAACAGTGCATAGATTCGTATATGCTCGAATTACGATGCTACAATTGGTCACTCAAGCTTTTTACCTGATTTCTATTGAAATGGTATAGAAAATGTTCGTTATTCAATACAGAACATTTCACCTTCAGTAAAATAACACAGGGTTTAAGAGAAAAAAGAACTCTTAAGAACATTGAAAACATAATTTTTTCGATTTCATTATTTTATTTATGAAACTTGACACTTTCCTGTAATTTCTCAATTTTCATTCTTTTCGCTTATTTTTACGATTTATTGGAATGCTAACTTATTTTTTGTATGTTTTGTTCTGACTAGTATCTGTATTCATGAATAAAATTCACAAAATAATATCAGGCGAAAGAGCCATGGCCGGTTGAGTGCTTGAACTTCAATGCTGCTAAGACGTGAATTTTTCCGCAAAAAGGAGCCAATCCGACCCGGTTCTATCTTTCTGAGGTCTGTGTAACCGTAAAAATGACAGGCCATCTTGACCTTTTTGGGGTGCCGTTGACATCGACCCACAATATTAGTCCACTTATTGAGTTGGCTGCAAAAAAGTTAGGTACATGGAGTGGTACAGGTTTGCCAAATCCCAACTCGATGCAATTGAGTCAATTTAATAGCGCCCGGCATTGATCGAGGCCACGATCTGCGGGGCGAGACGGAATGGGAAGTAGTCACCTCGAATCCTTATGCAAAGCAGTCATGCTAGCGAAGTAGGAGGTGGAACACGTGAGGGAGAGGACAGCTGCGTGACCTACGACGAGAAGCGATTTCCAATCAGAGAGGTACGCCTTGGAGGGCCGGAGCTTGTCTTGGTCACTGGACTGTCTTATCAGGTAAAGGGCTACTGAAGGATCACCATGGATATTAGTCAGTACGAGTCTGGTAATAAATCCCGTCCCGTTTGGGAGGACACATTTGATGATTTTACCAAAAAAAAAAAAATACAATGCAGCTGCCAAAGCGGAATATTGCGGTATTCCGTTTTGGCAGCTTCATTGTATTTTTAATTTTTTGATTAATTTTTTTTTTAATTGACTGGATGCCGAACCTGATACAAGACTTCAACTCTCTTCAATCAAACCTAATAACAAGAAATCGACTGATAAAAAAAAAAAATGAAAAAAAGTACCGACTTCAAAAACGAATACAAAAAAGTTTAAAATAACTTTTCTTTTGAAGTCGGTGGCTTTGTTATTTATTTCATTGACTATTGCCATCGACTTCCAAAAGAAAAGTTATTTTAAACTTTTTTTTATTCGTTTTTGAAGTCGGTACTTTTTTAAAAAAGTTTTTTTTTTTTAGTTACTTTTCTCTGTAACCGATCAGATCAATTTTTCACGGATTTTCGGGGCGCACGTTAGAGAGCCAAATCCTGCCGGCGGCGTCGCGGGACTGTCTTATCAGGTATCCATGGCCCCGGATCGCAATGGGTTTTTGAAGGACACCGTAGATTTTAGTCAGTAGTGTCAGTACAAGTTTGTATGTCCTTCCTGTAGTCCTGTCCTTCCCTGGGTGGAAGGGCTGATCTGATAATTTTACCACGTAATAAAAAGCCACACCACCAGGGGCATGGCCGGTGGTATGGTGGGTCCCGCAGCGAGGTATATTATCTAAACGAACTGGAATGTTTGGGAAGTTAGCAAGTCTGAATTTACATTTAATTACCAATTCAGAAAAAAAGCTATCAGAATTATTTACATTATTTTATTATCTACAATTATATCCACATTCGAATATAGTAGGAAAATACAATCAACACATTTATATATTTACATTACAAACAGATCAAAATTAAATTAATTCAAAATATTAGCTTGTATCAAGAAAGGTAGGTTATGCTGTATTCTTGGCGATTGGGAAAATTACTGGCCACCACTCATGACCTGCGGAAAATTCGAGGTACTACATTTTTCACATGGAATTTGATGTCATGACAAAGACACTAGCGCCGCGTATAAAGGTCATGAATGGTGGCGTGTATTTTAAATTTTAATAATTACGTGACTAATGTCAAAATGGTTGCGAGCGATACGTCCTCCCTCAAAAGGCGCCCCGCGCCGTCTAAATCAAAGAACAAACCGTTCTTGGTTTTATGTTGAATTTTGTCATTGCTTATTATAATTGTTTAATACTATTATTTTACTTTTAAATGAGCTAATTATTTTTTTAATGCAAGCTAAGATAGTAACCTTAGTTATTCAATACTTTTTGATTGAAAATTCAGTAAATATTGATAGATAAAAAATATAATTTCGGACGAAAAAATGTCAAATTCTTCCTGTTTTGAAAAATTATTTTTGGTGTACTTCTGAATGGAAAATAAAAAAGTGATTAATGCAGTCCAAATATAATCTTTCTGATGTACCATGGACATTTTCAAATATTATTTTACTATTATACCTTCTATGTAATTCGGTACCAAAGTATGACAAAAAGTAGAATTTTATGAAACATCCTTTGCAGAGACAAGGTTTTTACTCATGTATGTAAACAAATCTAAAAATTTGTTTAAAGCACTCCACACAGAAATAATCAAACTTTCGCGAGTATATATCTTTTTTTTATTTGTGGCAATGACATACCCAGAATCAGGTTCCAAAAGTCGCACAAAAACAACGAAACGTGTAAAAGCCCTCTTAACACTATTTCCCCATAGCATGACGCCATATCGCAGCCACGAGTATGCGTATGCGTAGTACGCAGCCATAGCTGTTTGTGTGTTGGTGCTTTGTTTAATTTGAAGCAGAGCATAAGAGAATCTGGAGAGCTTTGTTTTTATATGTTCTACGTGTGATTTCCAGTTAATGTGTGTGTCAATATTTATGCCAAGTAGATTAAATGTATTAACTTCTTCTATTTGCGTGTTCCTGAATGTTGTTTTTAGATTAAGAGGTGGTTTTTTGTATGATCTGAATTGTATTAGTTTCGTTTTGTTACTATTAATTTCTAAATTATGTATTTGGAGCCAAGTGTCAACAGTTTGAAGGGTATCATGTATTTGTAGGTTAGGGTTATTTACATTTTCACACTTGATCAATATTGAGATGTCGTCTGCAAATAATACTGGTAACGCGTTTTTAGTATCTAATATTTTAGGGAGGTCATTGATATAGATTAAAAATAGTGGGCATCCTAATACACTTCCTTGTGGGATTGAGCAAGTAATTTGTCTTTCATTTGATCTAATGGTTTTGATCTGGCTTTTATTATGATCATAATTTTCAATTTGTACTATTTGTCTTCTATTTTGTAAGTATGAGTGGAACCACGAATAAGCTGGTCCTCGTACACCGCAGCCATGTAGTTTAGTAAGTAAGAAATCATATAGAACCTTGTCATATGCTTTTGTCATGTCTAGTAGTAGCCCAATTACATATTGTTTATCATTTATATGTTGTAGCGCTTGCTGAACATAATTATAAACATAATTATATCTAATTAAAGTATCCACGCATTTCGCAAAATCAAATAATTTATTACAATAAGGCTATCAAAGAGGCACTTTTGAATGACATTTTATACAATGGTATTGATTCTACACCTATTCGAAAGGGTAGGTTCGTATGGAGAAAAGAAATGGGCGAGAAACTCCATACTTACTCTTACTTAGGGTTGCCATTTCTAAAATTTGGAAACCAGGACAAGACGCGTAAAAACCCCGGATTTTAGAGTCCAGAACCCGGACAATGTTGGTAGCCACTGCACGCAGCAGCAGCAGACGAGATGTCGCTAACTACGGAGGGAATTTCATAGAAATACGTAGAAACCAGTAGTGTAACTGCGACACGTCGTTTGCTGCAGCTTCATGTCGTCAGCTACCAACTTGTACCGTTATGAAAACAGTTAAAAATGTGTGTAGGCTTCTTCAGATAGCAGCAGACTTGAACACTACCATCGATTTTACAGAAATACATTAGTAGACCGGAATACTGAGTATGTCTTAATGAAACCAAACACACTACCCGATCCAGGAATTGTATTCAAGAACTTCAGTAGTAATATTATAACTAATAGAAAAATAATAAAATTTTACGACATTACGTTCGACGTATGGGCAACCATTTTGTATACAAAACAAATCGTAAGATCGCAAATAACCCTTCACCTGCCGTCCCATAAAATATATTCAATAAAAGTGCTTTTAAACCCTAATAACATTAAACGTTGTTATAAAAAGCATGTAAAATAAACCTCGGCGAGCCACAAAACCGCTCGTATCGCGAACTAACGCGTATCAATACCGTGCAAATTTACTTACTGGCAGTAAACTTTGGGTGTAAAATCGCCTAAAATACTCTAACCAGGCGCTGTTTGTTTGTCCGCGATTACGCGACTGGGAATAAGGATTAACGTGTTAGGATTATATTGCGACTTGCGAATAATTATGGAGGAAAGATTACCTCAATTAGTATGCCTACAAACAACTTTTCTCATTCGCCATCACTGGCGAAGAGCTTTAAGCTAGAATGGAATATAAAAAGTAATTCATACAAATGAGGCAAGGAAGCAACACTTTTTGAAAGTCATGCAAAACGCATACATTTGGCGACTTCCTTGTTCTTTTGCTTGGAAGAAAAGTGGCTGAAAGAACTCCTCAGCAACACTTCTATCTGTCTGTAAAGTTAGAGAAACCTGATTTTGTACAAAAGAAACAGTAAAGTCTCTATAATTTTCTTCACACTTTCGTAACATCCGTTCTCATAAAAACACGTAATTTATACTTTTATGAACCACCTCGTAACTCTTTAAATTATCAAGACGTCACATAATTTAAGAACGCAAGGAAACGTCACGCAATCAGTTAGTCGCGGATAAGAACATTTCGTTTTATGAGCTCACGCCACGTGTGACGTCGACGCCTGACGACGTCGTCAGACGTCTTTAGAAGTCGTGAGCATTTTAGGGTTGAAGCACTTTCTGATGATACTGAACTTGTTATAAGTAAAGTTATATTTTTTAAACGCAATAACGCCTGCGTCGCGTCTTCGCAAAGATATTTTTAAAGAAACGAAAAATTTTTTGTTGCGAGCAGGGTTCGATCCTGCGTCTTCTGGATAGGTACTCCAGACGCCTTAACCACTAGGCCATCGCAACCACTACTCACAACGCTGAATTTCTCGTTCCCTTGTTTTTTAACGCTGTTTACACGTTGCGCCATCTATTGGTAATGTTTCAAACTACTTACCAACCAACACGTCTGATATTGCAATCAAATCAATGCTGTATTAGAGAGCGACTTCTAAACTAAAGTTATATTTTTTAAACGCAATAACGCCTGCGTCGCGTCTTCGCAAAGATATTTTTAAAGAAACGAAAAATTTTTTGTTGCGAGCAGGGTTCGATCCTGCGTCTTCTGGATAGGTACTCCAGACGCCTTAACCACTAGGCCATCGCAACCACTACTCACAACGCTGAATTTCTCGTTCCCTTGTTTTTTAACGCTGTTTACACGTTGCGCCATCTATTGGTAATGTTTCAAACTACTTACCAACCAACACGTCTGATATTGCAATCAAATCAATGCTGTATTAGAGAGCGACTTCTAAACTAAAGTTATATTTTTTAAACGCAATAACGCCTGCGTCGCGTCTTCGCAAAGATATTTTTAAAGAAACGAAAAATTTTTTGTTGCGAGCAGGGTTCGATCCTGCGTCTTCTGGATAGGTACTCCAGACGCCTTAACCACTAGGCCATCGCAACCACTACTCACAACGCTGAATTTCTCGTTCCCTTGTTTTTTAACGCTGTTTACACGTTGCGCCATCTATTGGTAATGTTTCAAACTACTTACCAACCAACACGTCTGATATTGCAATCAAATCAATGCTGTATTAGAGAGCGACTTCTAAACTAAAGTTATATTTTTTAAACGCAATAACGCCTGCGTCGCGTCTTCGCAAAGATATTTTTAAAGAAACGAAAAATTTTTTGTTGCGAGCAGGGTTCGATCCTGCGTCTTCTGGATAGGTACTCCAGACGCCTTAACCACTAGGCCATCGCAACCACTACTCACAACGCTGAATTTCTCGTTCCCTTGTTTTTTAACGCTGTTTACACGTTGCGCCATCTATTGGTAATGTTTCAAACTACTTACCAACCAACACGTCTGATATTGCAATCAAATCAATGCTGTATTAGAGAGCGACTTCTAAACTAAAGTTATATTTTTCAATATCAGACGTGTTGGTTGGTAAGTAGTTTGAAACATTACCAATAGATGGCGCAACGTGTAAACAGCGTTAAAAAACAAGGGAACGAGAAATTCAGCGTTGTGAGTAGTGGTTGCGATGGCCTAGTGGTTAAGGCGTCTGGAGTACCTATCCAGAAGACGCAGGATCGAACCCTGCTCGCAACAAAAAATTTTTCGTTTCTTTAAAAATATCTTTGCGAAGACGCGACGCAGGCGTTATTGCGTTTAAAAAATATAACTTTAGTTTAGAAGTCGCTCTCTAATACAGCATTGATTTGATTGCAATATCAGACGTGTTGGTTGGTAAGTAGTTTGAAACATTACCAATAGATGGCGCAACGTGTAAACAGCGTTAAAAAACAAGGGAACGAGAAATTCAGCGTTGTGAGTAGTGGTTGCGATGGCCTAGTGGTTAAGGCGTCTGGAGTACCTATCCAGAAGACGCAGGATCGAACCCTGCTCGCAACAAAAAATTTTTCGTTTCTTTAAAAATATCTTTGTTATAAGTACTTTACAATAATAGGGTCTGTTGATTTTATCTAATGTTTATTGTTTTAGAAGCTTTTATGTAACTTGCCTTATGTATGTTTGTATGGGTCAAATCTAGCAACTGATTTTTTAACCCATTCTCTCCAACAGATTGAGTTGAAATTTTGCGGAAACACTAAAAAACTTCTACTATATTGTGATGAGAGGGTTTGGAAGAATTTAAAGACTCTTATGGTATGTCTATGTAAAAATCTGTCCATTATAGATTTTTTTCCCGCGTACCTATATCAAATCGTAACGTACTTATCTTATGTTTTATTCAAACTTTAATCAGTCTGAGCCAAAAGCTGAGAAGAAAGCGGTAAAATCAGTTAAAAATAAACAAATAGATACACGTGGAAGCTTAACTTAATTAAGGCGAAAATTCTTTGAAAAAAATAAAATTCAAGGTCCGTCTTTTTTCATTTCATCACTATAGAACGGATGGAGGCGGATGGTAGGTTCCCCGATAAACTGATTACGTCATTGTAAAAGCTGAAGCCATTCCAATAGCTTTCTAAATTGCCCTTTCATTCCTGAAAATCATCCGTACCCTGAGTTGTTAGAAAAATATCTTTTTTTGGATTGGTAGGTAAGTAACGGTGGGACGCTGTATTATTAGTTCAACTCAGTATAAGTTATCAAAAATATAGCCAAGATGGCGAGGTTGTCGGGGTCGTGGCCAATTTGTATGATTTTCAAAAGACAATACGTCATTGAAGACAATCAGTGATGCAATTAAAATAAAACATTACACCCGTAAAAAAAACTTGTAACAGAGTGGTATTTCACCTCTTCTGTTGCCTCAACCTCTTTCCTTTAAGATCTGTTTATTGATTTAAATTTTTGTAAATTCGTATTTCGAATTTTCAATCTGTCATTGCATCACTCTCAACTCTTTTTTTATTCACTACAATTTAACCAAGAAAGGCTGCTGCATGTTCTCCAATACGTTTAAAAAGCTCCAATAATATTATTTTCTCCAATATTATTATTTTCATTTTATTTGTTAAAGTAAATTCAGTTATGTTTAAAGTACTACACAACAAATATGACAGCGAGCTCGAGCATATACCAATGCGCCAACGGTATCGAGCTCGCCATCCGCTACGGCTCCGGCAGCCTGTCCGGCTTCCTTTCGAAGGACGACGTCACGGTGAGCAGCAAGACGCTCACGGAGGCCATGACGGAACCCGGATTTGCTTTCTTGGCCGCCAAGTTCGACGGCATCCTCGGCATAGCGTTTAGCAGCATCTCGGTGGACGGCCTGATACCCGTGTTCGACTATACGATGGTGCAATGCCACAAACTCATGCCTTCTTCCCATGGGGTAGGCAGAAACTACAGACCTACTACGATCCTTACATACTCCTTTTGCCTCATCCACATTCATACATCTGGTTACACAGCACGCACGCCGATTGTGTGCTACGTTTCTTCCATAAAATTATATCACACTTTACAACTCATAAACTTGTTCATTTGGCCGGCAACCAGACACAATAAATATTTGCTGAATCAGTCAAAACCATTCACATATTATTATCTTATATTGAGATCATATGAGAGGATAGGCTATCAAAGATTTTACGATCTAGATCACCTTGATTGGATCTTAGTTTCTGTTTTGAATACGTATTAAAATAAACAAGTTTTAAGCTGTGTTTGAAATGAGGTGAATCGCCTACCCTATGTGATATGTATGAGTGACATAATATATTTCTCATAATAACACTGTGATAACATTTAGAAATGACACAATAGGCCGGTGACGTCGTCAGTAAATTGCAAAGTTGATAATTTTTTCTGGGCCTTTTCTGAAATTGACGGCCAAAGAAAAAAAGTGGTACCCATAGGTAGTACTAGTCATTTGTAGCAATAGTTATTACTGCACAAAAGTTTTGTAGGATTGCTTTGGACTAAGCTATACAAGTTCGAAGATTCCTCATTTTCATACATTCAGAAAAAAATGTATGCAGCGTGAATGATCTCCTTAAGTCGTCCGTCAAAAAGAGTTTTGAAAAATACAACACAACTTCTGGATATGAACTTAGAGCGATGTCATATCTGAAGACAAAATCCATTGGTAAGACTGGATGTCAGATTTACCGGCCTCTGACTATAGACTGTCAAAGATCTACAATACAAGGCAGCCGATATGGTGTCGAGAGAACTCTTCATGGTGAGTAGTCCAGTGACCTACCACGACCAGGGTTGCTTAACCTTGAAGATCGACTGTAATATTTAATCAAAAGTTAAATTAATCTGGTTACGATGCATAAAATTCCTGTAATCCTTGTAAAATAATACAAATAACCGCCTTTACCGCCAATTATCAAATTACAAGCCACAGTAAATACTCCAAGTACCGCCATTTTAAAATAACTTAAAGGACACTTCCAACGGCTCTCGTAAACCCAAAAACTATAAAACTTTGAAAAAGCATTACCATATGTGCAAAAGTAATAAAAACTGTCTTATCTTACATAAGTATAGCCATTCCGATCTGTTCCCGACAGTAAAAACATACAGATATCAGAATTTTTAAAGCATATGAAAACATCTTTTAATATTTCATATATTTTATTGAGTTTGTTTTACTGCCATTTTATTTTCCGCGACTTTTTTAAATCTTTTTGTAAAACAATATGTTTTGGACAAAGGATTTTAAAGCAGTGATAGCCCTGTGGATGGAGAGGAAGAGAATAGAAAAGATGGATGGATTGTGAAAGATAAAGGAGTAAATGATGCTGTGATGTCTGACAGGGGAGAATGGAAGAAAATAACGTGTTGCGCTGACCACAATAATTAGAATGGGATAAGGGCAGGCAGATGATTGCACAGTCGTATTTGTTGCGAATCCGATCAACTTATTATGGGGATTGAAACCCAGAAAAACCGTAAAACGGAACGTGATTATGTAGGGAAAAACTAAATATGATGACCAATTTCGGATTCGTCATAATATTTCATACTTATCATTTTTTGTACACACTTAATTTATAAGCATCTAAAACAATTCATTAAAATCTCAGATAATTCCGTTAATAATTGTGAAAGCAAAAAATTTAATAATACCTCACATCAATATCAATTAGGTATCTCATATAAAAACACTAAAAAATACTGTAATATCATCCTAATGTATGTTGTATTAGGTAGTTAATCAAAATGATGTTAAAAAAGACTAAATAGATAATACACATAATCCTTGAATATAGTTGAAGGTAAGTTGTTCCGTAGGTCTACTTTATTCAAAGTTGGTTTAAATAAAGCCAACCAGTAATAGGAGCCATTATTGGAATTATTGGTCTCCTATTATTGGAAGGTATAAAAAGATAACCCCCAATGGTGACAGCGGGTTCTTTCTGCCCAAAAAATACATCAATTTGGACAGCCGAATAGTCAGAAAGGTAGGTAGGCAAAGCAATTAACAAAAATACAGACAAAAAATCTAGTGCCAACAGAGTTTGTCTAATGTCCTAAATTCGTGACATTTCAATTTTAACTTACTGACAGTTTCCTATGTTAGTTTTAATAACACGACATGGGTTTAGTCGTCAGAATTTCCGGCAGTTCGACCACTGCTAACAAAGTTTTGAAACAATTTCCGTTATTGAAATGAAATGCACCAGAAAACCATCAAACCTGAATTTAAATTTCGAAGCTGGAACCCCAAAACTTTGAACAAAAGAATTAAACAGAAGATCTATCATTGTCATTCATAAATGCAGCAATTGTTTTTGCTGCAGCTCAAATACTTGCTAATCAAATACCACTCTTAACACCCAGTAATAAAACTTATCATTAAGAGGGTAGTCACAAAAAACTTGTATAGTGAAATAAGGGGCAAATTGTGGGAAAAACTCCGGTGGTGTCTGAATAATAACGTGGTATGTACAAATTACTCAATGGAAGTGACGGCTACCGTGAAAAATGCATAACTATGCTTTGGATGGCGTTATGCATAACTACCCACAGTTGTGTCTTTGTTTGAGTACGGGATAAAAATGCACCGTCAGTTATTCTGCTTGAAATGTGTCAAAAGCGGACTCAGTGCGATAGTTTTCAGTATTCGCTGTGGGTGAAACTTTCTTTTTGAGAAAAAATGAGATCCTTTTTGTTTCTGGGGAAAATACTCGTAGTTGCAGATTTTTCCAAATACGTGAGTTGATGGTTAGATTTTATTAGCCTTGTGCGCTTATGGCATCCATAGAAAATCACGCTCCTTCTCAAGATACTGGTATTCAGGAGCATCCAGCTGACTGGCAGAAGACCTCGATGAAAGAAAAAAAAAACGTTGCCCCTCACTAAGAATTTCTCCTGTATAGTGGTGCGTTTACAAACATAGAAACACACATACACAAACACCTAGACCCAGAACAAATACTTGTAGGCCATTTGTAGGTCATACAAATATTTGTTCCAACTACTATGACTGTACATAAATTCAAGACATTGAATAAATATAATAAAGGGTCAACTTCAATACATCAACTTTAGAATCGAAATCTTAAGTTTTTACTTTCTGACGTTTATGTCACGCATTTGTGCTAGGGTTTCGTACGAAAACTACGTATTTTTTGCATTTGCCCATCACACATAACTAATTCTGGTTTATGGTTTGACCTCACATAAACAATCCCTCATAATATATTTCGTCAAATCTAGCGAGTGTGCGATGATAATAACTCGACGGGCTCCGAGACTAATTCAAAAGCCTGATGATGCCATTACAGTCCGGGAACCAGTGTTTTTTCTCAACCACATTAAAATTAAAGTTTTTGTTAATACAAACATTGGTTGTGGCGGAAGTAATATAAGAATTCTAACATGGGTATGGAACATTATTAGGTGACTAATAAAAAATGGTACCTATTCAATTAATTTTTTTGTTTACCAGTAATTGAAGATGTTAAAACTAAATAAAGACGTTAGACATGGCTGTTGTAAAAAATGTAATTATCTAATAGAATCTGTTGACCTCTGTGATACAAAGGTTTTACAATAGAAAAATTAGTTTTGAAACGCTAATTATGACACGTGAGCTTAATTTTATTTTAAGTTTGATAATTTATGTTATTACTTAACCAAAACTATAAACACGAACGTCAGGAAAAAGCTTGGACGGATGTGTTTCTTAATTACGTCAGAACTGTTGCCAACCAAACTGTCCAATGCTAGACGTAAGCCTTCCCCAAAAGAGCGCCAACCACTCACCGTTTTGAGCACTCGGCCGGTATCCATCCGCTGCCACCTTCGTCAAATTTCTGAATAGTCAATGCCAAAATTACTTGAGATTTACACTTGACGTGAGGAGTTCTGGACAGCCCTTTTAGGTACTTCTAGGAGCTTGTGACCACTGCAGTGATTTTAGTGAGGTAAGAATCCCACATTTAACTCATCCGCAAAGTTCAGTCAACTTTTGCAGGTTTTCTCCCATAAAAAGAAAACCTGCTTCATCATAACTCAATAAAATTGAAACATCAAGACATTTTATCTTTCCTGGAATCTTAATAGAGTTACTACTTTTCCCTAACGGTGGATATTACTCAAACTTCACAAATAATTCTTGCCGTATTCAATTGACCGCTGATGTCTTAATGTCCCGCTGAGCTTCTGGTCATCAACTAGTAGGTTAATTATGGGAATCTTAGTCATTACCCCATGTGGGCCATAGGCTTGTAATTTTCTGTCTATTATACCTTGGTATGCCATGCATGGCGATCTTAAGTATAATTGCTAGCTGACTTTTTTGCTTAGATGTCATTAACGGTTGTGACATGTCAATATGCTGATCAATCGTGACCTAGGAGTATGTCATGGGTTTTGTTAAACCTAGGTTGTTAAGATGGCGGCTTTTGCCACAATGTCAATTACTAAGCTTGAGTTGGAAGTTTTTGTAATATGTTTTTATATGCTTGTTTCGAACTGATTTCCATCCAAGGTGTTCCTTCAATAGCCCTTTAAGTTCCAGGGTCACGGATACCTGTTAAGACTGTTCCGCGATCCCCGCAGGCTTTGGCCCTCTATGGCCCCGACAGATAGATAATAATATGGCTTGAAAGCAGGTAATTAGTGACATGCCGAGAAAAGATAATATAGGTACTTAA
The DNA here is from genome assembly GCA_954870645.1 of Agrotis clavis. Classification (NCBI taxonomy): domain Eukaryota; kingdom Metazoa; phylum Arthropoda; class Insecta; order Lepidoptera; family Noctuidae; genus Agrotis; species Agrotis clavis. The sequence goes on from OX940943.1 coordinate 4,467,808, forward strand.
TACACTTTGTTATGCACACCATACATACATACACCATAAATTATAGGTACAGAGTATACTCGTATTTTTTACATATGTACTTTTGGAAAGAGGAAGACATAATATGCTGTTATAAATAATTCTGGGAAGAGATTTTATGACCTGCAAATAAAACCGGTTGAAAACTAGACCAAGTCAGATCTCATGTCTCTTAAAATATTACTTAACTACTTTTTTTTGATATTCCTTCCACTTCAATATTCAGTTTATGTTTGTGTAAAATAAGATGATTTCAGAACGATCAGCCGAAGTCATACATTATAAGAAATTGTAGCTCAAACTGAACTTTAAATCTAGGAAATTGTTTCGCATTTAAATGACAAATGCAGTTTAAATCATCCGAGTAAACTGTCTGACTCATCCAAACAAAACGTCGTATCAACTACTCAACAACTACACTTGAATCATAATATTGCGCACGATTGGCGGCGCAGTCACAACTAAGCCCTTGTTTTGAAACAAATGACAGTTGCGACTTTGACCGGTGCGTGCGCCGAGTGAAAACGCTCCACGTTGTGACGTCAGTTTTAATGCTTTGTGCTCAATGAGCTTCTTTCATGTTGATTTGATGGCGATTGTTTTTTGTTTGACCAGAAAAAAAATACTTTCTTGATGACAGTGGGTGCTATGATTCAACTGGGTTTTAAATTAACCAGTAGACTAAATGTCCATGTTCCGTGTTCAAAAAAAAAACGTAATTTTTCAACTAGCCTCTTTTAATAAATGGTATTCTTTGACGTGTGGTGTGTGGATCGAACGAAAGTGTTAATTTTTCTTCCATTTTTTTTTGGCTTCATTTCTCAGTGGCTTATTAGGAATCTGGATATTCTTTAAAGCTTATTATTTTCCGAGTGACTAATAACTTAAAAGTCGACTAAATGTTTGCAACAAATAAAACAACTTGCCAGCGATTAAATATTTTCGCGACTATTATATTATTTATGGTTCAAAATTATGGGTGTTATAAAAACTAAAAACTAGCAGCTGCGTTTAGGTAGCAAATAAACTATACCAGTCAATTGAAATATTAGGCGAGGAGCTGTATATAATGAGCCGAGGAGCCCCGCGAAGCGGGGCTCCGTCGAGCATTCTGGCAGGTGATACTGATTTAAAGCTATTAAAAGTCACACAATTATAAGCTAGTTTATATTTATTCTTCATACAGACAATTTTAAATAGAATCTGATTTGTATTATTTATGTATGCCCATTTTCTATTTTATTTTCATCATTAAGTTTTCGCTTAGATATTAATTCAGTTCCCAAAAGAAAAACTTGATGCTAGTTTAAATTAAAACGGAGCATATGACTGATATATTAATATGCTACCTTTTACTTATTACGATACTCCTTATTAGCTGCCAACCCATTATATATGGTACCCACTCTATTTTTTTTTAAAACCTAAATTCATTTTACTTAGTTGCCGCATTAAATACATGCCATTCTTTAATTTAAGTCAGTAGTATTATTCTGTAAGGTTCACTACATCCAAGTGAGCGCACGATCCGACGTGTCGCAGATTCTGTACAATTTTGTAAACATCACGTTCAAAAATCGAGGTGTCTGATCATGTCAGATTCTTAATTATTCAAACGTTGGTTTAACCTTGTCAAATCTTTCCGCTAATACACAAATATGGCTATGATTACCAAATCAAACCAAAAAACCTTTCCAACAAATGAAAAATGGAGTATTCATAAACCGGCCCAGCGATCCTGGAGACATAATTCTGGCCGAATACATCACTTTCTCCTTTTTTAAAAGTTGCACCATTATCATTAATTACTGCGGCAACACAGAGGTTCCCATGTCAAAAGATGGGCAGGGTCTGCGAGGGCGTTTTCGATCAGCGAATTCATTGCCACCTTTTAATATTAATCTGTTAAGCTCTTAAACATTATTTAGTTCATTACCGAGGTGTCTGCGTTCACGTTTATCTATCAGAACCATCTTCTTTATAAACAACTGTTGCCTTAATCTATATATAATGGTTTCACATGTCTTGCCTGTAATTGCTACGGGGTACACTTTTTCGTCCATATTTTATGGTACAGTGAATTTCGTTTGGTCTAAGTTAGAAGAGATGCCGTGTGGTTTAATTGTATAACTTTCAAATATTGAACCGTTTCGTCTCCAAAAAATACCTCATATTTTCCCCTCCTGAGCTGAATTTTTCTCATGGCATTTTGGCACTAGCCGCCACAGAAAGCAGCATCGGCTTACGAGTTGTAGCGGTGGTTGTGGGTTTGAACTCAACCAGGCTCATCACTGCTCTTAAAATCCTGAAGGAAGACATTGTAAGGAAACCTCGTAACAAAAATTGGAAGACATTTTACGTCTACCACTCGCCATCATCATCTACGAAATGGAGTGGGTTGTCACACCGTCTCACAGAGAGACTTAAAAAGATAGTCATTCATTTTGCTCAAAAATAAATCTCTAGTTAAGATCCTTAACAATAAAACAATGAATAAAGAAGACTGCGAATATAGTCTGAGTGTTACGTTGTTCATTTTTTTTTTCTTATTGTAGCCATCAAAAATGGACAAGACAACGTCGGTTGTTGCAGTTTGTTGTTTTTTTTTTAAATCATTGGGTATCAAACTTACTTAGTAGAACTTAAGAATAAAATCACGGAAATTCGCCTAGTCCTCAAAACCGTGCGAAGTAGATCGCACATTTAGACAAGAATTATTTTATTAAAAACAAATTAATGATATCGCTTCCTTTTATAACTTGGCCCATCATGGGCGGGTCTCATCCCATGCCCGTTACGGGGCGTGCCGTAATGCCGGTTTTGATTAGATTTCTACAAATTAGTTTCTTTAAATTGTGTTTTTGTTATTAAATTCCTTTTTTGTGTATGACTAACGCCGTTTTTATTCGCCCTGTTTCATTTTTATTTTCAGATTGAATCTGTAATTATAATAATATGGTAATTTTATTGCCATTCATTAATTTAAGGCTGATTTATTATTGAAATGTGTTATTATATCAACGTTTTGCTATATTGTTTAGGTATTGGGTGTAAAATTATGAGTTAGTTTATTTTACGTACAATAATAATATTTGTTCTGTCTTCGATGGCTTTTTGTCCAAAATAAGTTTTAAAAAAACCTTCTAGAACATCGTAATTTTGAATTGTTCATTGGAAATAATGTTGTAAAAAGGTGTAGCGAAAATAGGGATGTGCTAACGTCGCCCAGGCACAAATTGCAGACCCTGGAGGGTCGCAGAAATGTCCAGACTAAGGAACACAGCTGGCAAGACCAGGGCGTAAAGAAGCTCGCACAGGGCGCATAACAGGCTAGTTATGGAACTGTTGTAAGCTTAGTTCCCTTTGGGAATAGGACTGACTGGTGTGTATGTGAAAAGCCTTGGGGAAAAGTGGCTCATTGTCACATAGATTTTGATATCAATAAATGATTAGCCTCTTGAACTAGCTAGCCAATTAGACGTATACGTTTCATTTGATTAATACAATTCCTGACTTAAATCACTATTTCTTTTTTCCAGGTACGTTCACCTGAAGATGTGTTAAAGAAGAGATAACCGATGGGGAAGAAAAGTTCTCGAGTGGCGACCACGGACCTCCCACTAGGCCTCCCACTAGGTGAACCGACGACATCGTGAGGGTCGCGGGCAACCGATGGATGCAAGATGTGGATTTTTCTTCGTTGTGATGGTCTAAGGGCCTTTGTTCAGCAGTATTTGTCTTCCGGCTGATGATGATAATGATGATGACTGCCCATCTGACATCCACAACTGACCTGATGCGTAATGCATTGGTTAATAATTTGGTGAACAATAGTTTAAGCATTCATTGAAGCAATACATAGCTTATTGTGAGCTTGTGGTCCGCACTAATTATGATTTGATTATTAGGAAACGCGTATCTGCATTAATTGCTATAATAAATTAATTGGATTACTAATTAACTTGTTACATACTGTTCTCGATTATGTTGTTTTAATGTTCATTATCATAGTTTATTGGTTTAATGCAGTCCTTTGAGATTACTTGATGAATAAGTGTTTCGGTTCGGGACCTGGGGGTCTACTTTATAACTCCAGTAACAAAGACACGGATACGGACGGACGGAACGTAACTAATGTCAAAATCTTTACGGACGTCACAAACTGATGACATGCGCCTGACATGCATGACTGAAGTCATTTTGACGCGGCTCTAGTGTCTATATTGTCATTACAAGATATTGCATTTAAAAAATGTAGTACCTACCACGATTTTGTCGGACACCCGGGACCAACGGCTTTACGTGCTTTCCCAGCCACGGAGGAAACTCGCTATGACAGATGGTCACCCATTCACAGACCATCTCGGCAAGCGCGGCTTAACCCGGAACATCGGCCTGTGCGACTGTAATTATTTTAGCCACGAGCTCATCTCGATTATTTTGCTATTGCAATTTTCTTTAAATTGCTATCAATTTACATCAAAATAAGAAAAACCCTCAAACGTATAACTTGCTTGTCCCTCGAATTTAAGGGCACAATCACACCCTTTTCTGAACACAGTAGGCGTGGCCAGTGGTCATCCTGTGGTCAACGGGTCCACTTTATTGCCTCGCCGGGTCCCACATACAAATCGTATTAGGGAATAGGGACAATCGGTACTTTAGACCTGTTGATTTTGTTGGAAAAATAGTTTTGGTTGATAAGAATAGTTGCCAAAGGTAATTCTAAAGTTCAAATGTTCTGTGTGTACCTTATACATGCCATCCTATCCCAACTTAAAAATTCTTCCCAATCAATCATGAACCTTCTACTATTGCGATAAAGTTCGAAATCTATTAAAGTAATTTCTAAAGTCCTCAGTTTCTAAAGTCTCAGATATGGAATCCACGGTATCACAAATATATAGACCGCATAGAAAATATACAAAAGCGCTTCATAAAATATCTTTGTTTTCACCAAAAGGTTCCATATAACTCAGCAGAATATCTTCAACTCTGTAGGAAATACCACCTTCTGCCACTAGTAGATAGACGTAATATCGCGGATTGTCTGTTTTTGTTCAAAATCTTCCACAATGATATTGATAGTCCGGAACTATTATCCAAATTTTGTTTTAATGTGCCTAGTAAAATCTTGCGCTTCAATCCTCCCATTTGTGTTCCTCATTCGTCGTCGAATTATAGACAGAATAGTTATATTGTGCGTGCAAGCAAAATGTTTAATGAAATATGCAAGCGACATGATTTAGATCCCTTTATAACCACTGTGAACTCAGCCAGAAGGTGTTTGAGCCTGGAATTTTTTAAATAAGAATAAGTTACCATAAGCAGTTTTCTTTCCACTTTTGTCTGTTTTTTTTTATGTTTTTGCTGGCAGGCAGATGTCTGCATTTTTCTCTTTTAATCTTTTTTAATTTTTAATGTTAAATCTTTAAGTTGTGTGCTGCTGTCTGTGCTCGCATCATACATATTTTTTACTATATTTCTATACGCGAGGACTCGTAATTGGCTGTCTGTTGCCTATAATTACCCCTTTTTGTTATGTTTTTGTTAGCTGTAAGTCCTCCATGTAATAAATAAATAAATAAATAAATAAAATTTGACAAAATTGGGGTAGGTTCATGAGTGTCTGGAATCTGTACTAGGCCTTCTGCCTGATGGATGTCCAACTTTCCATTCTATTGAAGCCCTTTTAACAGTGATGAATTTCCAGAAATCTTCTCTTGGCACTCAACTGCACTATCATAAGTATTCGTGGGCAAAATTCAACGTATTTATTTAAAGTATCCATAGTAACTTCTGCACACGGCTTCGCGTTCCTGACAGCTACAAACTTATGGGTTTTTAAGTCAAAAGTGAATAGGTTACTTCTAGGAAAGAATATCTACTTCACCGTTGACCAAATAATCACTTACCATCAGGCGATATATCGATCAAACGCGAGCTTATCGTAAAATGAAAAAAAAACAGACTCAGAAAATTTCACATTGAAAATGTGACTGCCGAATAAATTATTTTCATAGCAACAGAAAACAGTCAACAACCAAAGTCTTGCCTCAATCTTAATAGCCATTATTAAAAACAGCGATAAAATAATATCTTGTATTGTTTAGTATCTATAATAAACTTCCAAACTGTTCTTGAAGGATATTAGATTAATCCCAAAGGTTCTTTTAACGATCTATCGTTAACGGTAAACGTTTTCCTTCAAAGTTTTTAAAGCTGTCCTTGATTTTAACGATAAAGTAAAATGACTGTCTTATAAATGTTGATGGATTAAGTGGCAAAGATTATTACAAACTTTATTGCTCGATAATCTAGTGGTCTTGTTCGCTTTTAAGCCCAGGTTTTTCAATCTTTATAATAATTCTGGAATAATGGGTTGAGCTTTGAGATCTTAGAGCGACGCAAATCTCCGATACCTTACGACTTTGGCATCCATCTATGCGTGCCTGTGTACGAACCTGTAAGGATTTGTATCGCGATAGTCGCTTGGATAGCGAAGTCATAAGGTATCAGAAACTTGCGTCGCCTTGTGTTTATATGAAAGGGGTAAAGCTACATTAGTGCGTTGCGTCGTCGATAGTCGCAGCGTTGACAACTATGCGACAACGGATAGTGTTGCACTGCTATGCTGAACTGAGACTGAGATGATACGCTGCGAACTGCGACGGCTTGCGTACCGTTGCGTCGACGCAAGGCTTCTTGCCTTGCGTCGTTCTTGCGTGGGTTCTTTAAAAATGTTATGGGCGTAATCAACGTACTTATATGACAAGATGTATGATTGTGGACGAAGAGAAAGGAGCATGTAAGAATCGTCGCAGATGGCGTTCTGTAGTTTCTGCTTTCTTCCATTGAAAAAAAAAACAAATGATTTAGTGAGTTAATGAATGTATGTAAAATAAAAATCATGCAATTTTGAACCCAATCTATGCATCTTGAATAAATTTACTGAAAATTACATTTTACCTCACCAATCACGAACGGAGGGTAGTCTATAAAAACATGTAATATAATCTAAGTTGGCTGTACCAATATTATTAGATTTAGTTAGATAAATTGAATTTCTTTCAAAATTTTCTGCTCTTTTGCCTCTGAAATTATTCAATGTCAGAATTTTTCTAACATTATTTAAGTTCTTTGCATAATGTTTTCAAAAGTAATTGGACAAGACAATTGAGTTATACTGAGATAAAAAATGTTTTACAAGTGAGGTTGATAAGAAAATGAAAGCTTTGACCTTAAGGCTTTAGTGTCTTTAGCTATTAACTATGCTGCCTTTTTATGTTACACTATTTTTAGATAATTTTGTAATTTAATCTCTCCATATCATTAGCTTATGTCGGAATTAGGTAGAGTTATTTTGGTACTTGTATCGAAATGTTGATATATGGATCTTCCTGGGATTTCTAATAGACAATCTCGTGTGGAAAACAGTATTACAAATAAAAAATTATAAAAACATCAGAAATAGATTAGATAGGTACTTATATAAATTGTGTAAAAGTAAAAACTTTTTATTTAATAAATCACGTGATTTTTCTGCTCTTTAAAAGTAATTCCGGGATTTAGGGCACATACAGAAGCGGTTTTTTTATCATTTCATAGATACAAAAAAGGCTGATTGCATTTGCATTCAAATTAGTAGGTACGATATCTTTATAGCCTAGATCCACACAATAAATACTTTTCATGCTGTTATTATGTTCCCGTGAGTTATTTTTGAGATGATATTTTACAATCTAAGTAAAAGTGTAGCAAAAGTATTAAAAAGAATTCAGCGAATAAAAGAATAATGACAAAATGTGCATACAAAACGGTGGTACATCTGAAACGTTGCTCGTAAGTTTCACGTGTATTCACGTAAATAACATTTTGTTGAGAGAACAAAACAATCGTGTCATTGAGAACACGAGTGTTGCTCGAATACAGACGGTTTGTTCCACTTGTGACCACGATGTAGGCACAGTTTTTAGTTCGCGAAATGCTTAGTTGGATAGAAATATCTATACTTCCCTATTAAGATGTAAAAGTATTGTAAATATCCATCAATTACCTGTAAAAAGTTTATGTAAAACATGACCATAATTACAATATTTTCTTTTCCTGGTAAAATCATCAAAATTGTGTCTTCCGAGGGCGGGAGCGGAGGGACTGTCATACTCGTACTGACTAAAATCCACGGTGATCCTTCAATAGACCTTTACGTTCCAGGTACACGGTAACCTGATAAAATAATTCCGCGACCAATAATTATAGTGTATGGAGCAGCTTTTCATGACGTTAATAATATTTCAAACCTATTGATTGTAATATTATTGTAGATATTTCTTTAACAGAAGCAAGTCTACAGTTCCCCTTGTTTATGAAGTATCTCTCATGAAATATTAGGCAATATTTAATGAGAGACTGATAACACCAAATTCAAGCCTGTCACTCCCAGAATCCCTGAGAAAATACATTCGGATTGCCTATCTGATTTCTCAACAGAAATTAGTGGTGTAAGTCTGTTCGCGCCAAACAAAGGGGCTCATAATCCGAGATTAGGGACAGCCAACATGTGTATTCATTGTATACGCTCACATTTAGATACATACATGAATTTATCTAACGTACTGCATGACATCATCCTTTTGAAGTGAGTTTTCTAGAAGGAGAAGGAAGGGTAGGAAAAGATTGTTTTTTAAGCATTACTGAGAAATAATTAGAAACAATTTTAAACTTCATCATCATCATCATCATATCTGTTCAAGCCGTTTCCGAACGGAATTAATAATTCCACGGTGTGATCTCGCGGGCTTTGTGGCATTGGGTGACAGAGACTCAATGGAGAACCAATTTATTTAGTTTTACAATATTTTCCAAGTATTGTAAAACTAAATAAATTAAAAAAAAAAAAAAAACAAACTACCAGAAGTCTCAATTCATTAGAGTCGTCCAATGTAAATAACCCATAATATAATATCAGTCGTAGGGACGTCCACTGAACATAAGGCCTCCATATAGATTTCCAATAGAACCGGTTGGCAGGGGCTTGCATCCTGCGCGATCCTGTGATCTTCATCAGAGTGTCTGTCCACCTTGTAGGTGACTAGGTGGACGTCTTACGCTGCGCTTGCCGATGCGTGGTCTCCATTCAACCTTACAGCCCCATCGGCTATCAGTTCTGCGTGCTATGCGCACTGCCCACAGTGCCCACTGCCACTTCAACTTGCTAATTCGCTGGACTATGTCGTTAACTTAAGTTCGTCTTCGAATATTCTCACTTCTGACTCGATACAAAGATATAACGCATCAAAAAACGAGAGTGGCGCCAGAACCAAGTAAAATCTGCACTTCGTATTGGCAATTTTAAAAGTGTTGTATCTTCGTCAATTTATGTTTGTTTAGGTACTTAACAAAAGAAAAAATACAGGTCAAATATTTTTTGCTAATCTCAGTTACATTTTTTCAGTCATTTTACATAATTATATCAGTAGTATTGTGATGCCTAAATTAAAAAAAAGAAAACCGTCTAAACTTAAACCAAGATTTTAATAGAATCAAAACAAGGGTTTTTTTTTTAGCGTGGTAAAATCATCAAATGAGTCCTCCCACCCCGGGCAGGGCGGGAGGGACTGTCAGACTTCTACTGACTAAAATCCACGGTGTCCTTCAGTAGCCTGTTATGTTCCGGGGTCACGGTAAGGGAATAATCATCGGCAGGCTTTGGCCCTCTGAGAGGGGGGCCCCGTCAGTATGCTGACGCTCTTTGAGGCGCGCGTAGGACACAACGCGTCGTCGACCCGGGAAAACAAGGGTACAAGAAAGAACAAACCTCCGCACAACGTCTACAATTTCTAAATCCATTTTGCTTCCCGTGTCTTGTAAATAAACAGACGGCGAGTTCCCGTGATGACACAGCGCGCTCGTGTCAGGATCGTGTCACTTCGGTTTAGTTCGTGCATCTTCGTGAACGTTCGGACATTTTGACGGGTGGGTTTGAAATTGATATGCGTGTGCGTAAGTGGAACGAAGCTTTTTGTTTTTTTTTTTTATTTTATTAAGTTGCATTCTAAGTGGATTTAGTTTACTGTCAGAATTAGACGGAAATTGAAAATAACATTAATTTTGTTCTTATTTACAGGATTTGATTTGAGTATCCTGTCGTTATCCGTGGTCACATATCAGTTTCCATACTTTATTATGATGATGAAAAATATTTTTTCGATCAATGAAAACACCAAAAACTTCATACATGATTTTGTAATCACATAAAAATGAAGAGACAACAACGTACGCCGTAGTTATTGTGACAAAACAATATAATAGGGCCTTCTCGTAAAAATAACATAAAAATAAATGATTTCCTTTATTCAATACAGTTTCACCTTACGTCCCAAGGAAGATTTTATGGTAAAAATAACAGAATTCGATACTTCGATTTGTATTCCTCTTACCGCTGGGGGCTTCCGGTTTTTTTACATTCTGCCTCCCCTTCTTTAATACAATGGAGGGTAGTTTTAAGGTAAAAGAGGTAGCGGGGGATTAGCGCTAATAGTTCCTTACAATACTTTGAAATCCGAAGTTTAAATAAATAATATTATTAATTATATTATTATTGTTTATATACGTCTTTAAACATCTCGGAATCATACGATCTCGGACTTTTGGAGGGCGTGCCAGGAGCCGAAGCCATCTGGCAGAGACCCATTACGCAGTTTAAATGAAATGAGGCCCCAACCGGTTATTATTGTTATTATTATTGCTCCATCTGTAAACTATCATTTGAAAATTACGTTCAGCAATAAAATATTATGTGCAGATTAATTTTCAGTTAAGTATATTTATTGTCTTGTTCCTGTTATATTCTTAAGTATATTATCATGAAAATATTAAAGAAAAAAGCGAGTTAACCCTAAATACATAGCAAGAAAACCAACAACCAACCAACCCGCACTGGGCCCGCGTGGTGGATTATGGTCCACTCCCTCTCACACAGAGGAGGCCTGTGTCCCAGCAGTAGGAACAATATAGGATGATGAACATATATGATGATGATGACATAGCAAGGAAAGATGATCACTTCACTGTCCACCACATCGTTGTTCACCAAGCCAGACGGTAGACAAACGCGAGCCTATCATAAATTAAAACATTCCGACCGAATTGAGACCCTTTTTAAGTCGGTGAATAAAACGTAGAAAGCCAAGATTTTTAAAGATAAATAATTCAATTTCCTTCAACAAGCTGTTAATCTATTCAACAATACACAATAAATCGAAATAAATAAATAACCTTTTTAAAAATAAACACACTTACCTGACTCAATAGACTCAATACATCGTAAACTCTATTTACAAAACTCTTTCAAAAAAAATAAATTACTTCTCAAGTATTCATAAACGTTTACTTATTCAAGATTCTTATCGAGTACTCCTTCTGAATCACCGAACACAATTGGCTTATCGGGATCAAATCTTGCGCAATTTTCGCTCATAACCAAAAGTCGAAATTACACACATCAAAAGTGTCTAGGGATCAAGCATTTTTATGCGGATTTCTTGAGATTGAGATGTGGCTTTGTAATAAATTTATGATTTTATAAATTTATATGGATCCTTTTTGGTGCATTTCATAATTTGAATCAGGAACTGTAAATCAAATTCGAGTAAAAGATGAAAATCAGCTGTCAATATTTTCCCTTTAAAAACATACAACGCATTGAAGACATTATTAGTGCTACTGTTTCCCTACTACTGATTAAAACCAACGTTATTATGGAGCGGCGACGTCATTTAAGCAGGGAAGAAATGCTCAGAGCCGTGGGAATGATAGAAGCTGGTTCCCGGCAACGTACTGTGGCTTTAGCTCTGAATACAAGTCAGAGTGTTATCAGTCGACTTTGGACACGTTACCGAAGCACTGGTACCGTGGCTGAGCGCCATGGAGGACGGTATCGCTGCACCACACGGAGACAAGACCGATACATTCAAATCTTAACTCGAAGAGCTCCAACAATAACCGCCATGATGTTAGCCGTGAGGCTTCATCACTCTTCAGGGAACTTAATTAGCGACCAAACAGTCAGAAACCGCTTGCATGAAGTGAACCTTCATTCCCGAAGACCGCTACGGGTACCACCTATAGCAATGCACAATCGTAGGATTCGATATCAATGGGCTCTTGAACACAGAAATTGGGCAGAAGAACAATGGCGTTTCGTGTGCTTTTCTGATGAGTCTCGTTTTGGTATGAGACCGGATACAAGACGTATACGACACTGGAGAACCCCTGGACGCCAACAGCGATTAAAATCCTGCCAGGAAGTCCATCCTTATAGTGGTGGAACCATCATGGTATGGGCGGGTATTTGGATCGGCGGAAGAACTGAGTTGATTTGGATCAGAGGCAACCTCAACGCTCAAATTTATGCTGAGACGATTGTATCAGACGTCATCGTTCCTCTACAAGTGCAAATCGGTCCCTTATTTCAGTTAATGCATGATAATGCACGACCGCACACCGCAAGAGTTGTAAGACAGACTCTCGCCGCAGCTAACATCAATGTCCTGCCCTGGCCTGCTCAGTCGCCAGACTTGAACCCGATTGAGCATGCATGGGATATGCTACAGAGAAGAGCTCTGCCGAATATGGAGGGTATCCAGTCGCAAGAAGACCTTTTTTTGTTGTTGCAACGAACATGGGCGGCCATTCCACAGCGTGATTTGGATGAACTCATTTTGAGTATGCCAAACCGATGTTCTTGTGTTGTTAGTGTTCGCGGTAGAAACACGGATTATTAATTGTTTAAGTTACCCAATAAAATTTTAAAGAAAACTGTTGTTTCAGTCTTTTTTTCGAACTTTAATGTTAGTGGTTCAAATGTCAAAAATCCCTTTATTAGGAAAATGGCAAATTTCTTTATGAATGCAAAGGTGACTTGGTTTATCGTTACTGTGACAAACGATAACACTTTATTTGATGAATCCTTAAAGAACATTTTAATTAATATCAATCAGGAGAAAAGTTATTGCAAAAATATATGTTGATCCCTAGACACTTTTGATGTGTGTAGGTAGAGTTATTTTAGTACCTGCATCGAAATATTAATATTAATATGGATCTTCCCGGGATTTTTAATAGAAAATCTCAAGTGAAAAACAGTATTACAAATAAATAATAATTATAAAAAACTTCAGAGATGTATTATGTTTAAATACAACATGGGATTTTTCTGCTCTTTATAAGTAATTCCGGGATTTGGTCATATCCACTTTATTCTTTCGTTGTATGAAATCAGTGTAAGTACTTACATGAATAACTTCTACCTTATTCCGATTTATGCTCATAACTTGTGCCTGTACAAAGAGTAGATCCGGTCAATGTTTATAGAGGAAAAACCTTCGAACAACGGCCATTTTACCCGTAAATAAGCTGAAGCAGATCTCAATTGCACTTTCATGTCTCCAACTGGACGTCTAAGGAAGTTTAAGAGCGCATAAACGTGTTTTGCATCAGAAGTAACGGTTTTCTATTGATTTATTTGTATCCGTATCTCGGATAAACAACATATTCTTGATTCGCTGTACGGATGAGAATTCTGGGTCCTAAAATTTTTATGGTATCAACTGTATGTTTCGTTGATTCTTTCTGTTTTATTTCTTTTTAACCGACTTCTAAAAAAGAAGGAGGTTCTCAATTCGGATGTTTGTATTTTTTTTTTTTTTTTATGTTTGTTCGGGCATAACTCCCTCGTTTAACAACCGATTTGAAAAATTCTTTTTTTGTTGGATAGGGTATACTTCTGGAATGGTCCCATTAAAATTTTATCAAAATCGGACTAGCACTTTTTGAAATATCAACAAAAATCAACAAAAACCTAAAAAGTTTTTAACTTTGTCTACACCGATTACTCCGAGGTTTCTGGTCCGATTTCGATTATTCTTTTTTTGTTCGATACAGTATATCTGCCATTTGGTCCCATAAAATTTTCATTTAGTTTGGTGCAGTAGTTTTTATTTTTGGTAGTTCTCATTGTGTACATACATAATCGGCGTTGTTATTACCGGTGCTATGGATTACAACATTTTAGTTAGCACATGTAAGAAAATATTTATTATGTATTTGACAATAATTTGGGTTGAATAGTGAAACTAAAAAGGATAAAATAAAAAACTTTTTCAAAAAAAAATGTAACCGACTTCAACACAACCACAAAAAAAGTTCAAAATAACCTACAAAAAAACTTTTCTTTCGAAAGTCGGTGACAAAAAGTCAATGAAATAAAAAATAAAGTCACCGACTTTCGAAAGAAAAGTTTTTTTGTAGGTTATTTTGAACTTTTTTTGTGGTTGTGTTGAAGTCGGTTACATTTTTTTTTGAAAAAGTTTTTTTTGTAACTTGGGCTTGGTGAATGAAATATCTTAACTCAACGTCTACACGTTGTTCAGGTCCTAAATTATTTGGAAAACAGAGAACCCCTATCAAAATTTTTGGATGAAAAATTAACTAACCGAGCATCCAGGGTTTCCGACAGGCTGAGATCGGGACTGTCTTAAAAGGACACTGTGGCTCTAGAACGCAAAAGGCAATTGAAGAAATTGGGTGAGTTATTAGTCTGTAGGAATCTGACAGTCCCTCCCTTCCGCTCCTTCTAGGGCGGGAGAACTCATTTGATGTTTATATCACCCCAAAAAGAGTATTCTAGTATGTACGTATTCAACGACGATATAATACTAGACTACGCATTGCACGATCTAACGAACAAAACTATTCTGCCAACTCGCTGAGGTACTACGTAAGCGAGGGAGGCGGGGTACTGCGTTGTGATTGGCTAACTCAAGGTCGGTTCTGTCTCAACGTATGTTTACGGCTCACAGGATTGGTCGAAATGAGACGGATATAAGACTTTTTTGCCTAATGTGTTGGCAGACATCGGTCGCCTGTTATTACGAGTCTAGTATTATATCGTCGTTGTACGTATTGTACACATATTGAGTGCTTCAACTATTTTAAATCATTAGCTAAAAGTATGAAAACACAATCTAGAATTCTAGACAGATATAGTGCATTCTGATCATCCCAAATGTACGTGAAACTTACGCCCGAACTAAAGTCGTTAAAATAGATCTTTTTAGCGACTAATTCTCTTTTCAAGCTGTATATATGTGTCCCGTGGGATTCGAGATTCAGTATGCTTGGTTTAAAAGCAATTTAAAATATTCTTTTCACCTCACCCGCTCGGAAAGATTCTATTTCTCATTCAAAATCTGAGCGCAAAACTCCATTTTGTGCTCTAGAGCACAAAGTGTTGTTTAAAAATCGAACACGTCTTGTATTCAATTATTTTCTACACTGGCAGGTGAGCCGCCCCCACTGCATGTCAGTGCACCAACCTATTTTTTTTTTCTGAACATTAGTGTTAAGTAGTAGATGTCGTAGGTAAGTTTGAGTTTTTAAAATTCGAGAAAATCGTCTCGAACCGCCTTATATCTGTCTCTGTCTCCAACATTCACAATGGAATCCAATGAATTTGAGCAATTTTCCGCAAATTTACGTAATAATAACAAACAAGTGACAAACACAAGTATTAATGTTCCAAAAAAACATTTAACTTTCAATATTAACAATTCTAGTAATTTTACTTTTAATTTCTAAAATGAATAAATAAATACTTACATAGTAAATTTTTTAATCTGTTTCTCTTACACCTACCATTTCCTCGCTGTGTGAGGTGAAAAGTTGTGTGTTGCACTCGGCAGCAAAGTTTTTCTGCGTCTCGTACTTTTGAAAACTTCGCATCGCTCAGGATTCTATATTTGAACCGCTCGTTTCTCTCGCGGTTCAATCTTAGAATCCTTCGCTCGCTCAGTTTTCAATTCAAGTACTCGCGCACAAAAATCAACTTTGCAGCCTTGCATAACAAATAACTATTGTGTTTTCTTATACCTTCGGTATTCTTTTCTGATTAATTTCGGTACAGGATCTAAGAGTTAAATTCTTGCCGGGATCGCGAGACTGCCTCATCAGGTAACCCTAACGTTAAGGTCTGTTGAAGGACATCGCGGACACTGCTACAAGATATTGAAGAAACGTCGTGGATTTTAGTCAGTACAAGTCTGACAGTGTAGGTGGGAAGACTCTTTTTTTTTCATTCTTTATTTTTGGGTTTTATCACTCAGTGATAATGTCACCCTAAAAACTCAGGAAAGACTCATTTGATGATTTTACCACGATATATAAAAGAGTGTCCAGGATTTCTTGAAGTATCATTTTCTAGACGCTTTTCTGGTGGCCTACTATAACGTTTTAAAGCCAGAATAATTTCAGTGTGGAAACGAGATGGCGCTAGACGACTTGTATAGCTCTGTCTCTTTCGCACACTGTAATTATTCTCGCTTTGACGTCGTGGTAGGCCTGTTGATTTTAACTTTCAAGAGCTGCAGTACAGATCTTAAAGCGAGCTTATCTCACTAAGGAAGTAAATCATCAGCAAGACAGCAATTTTATTCCCCTAAACATTGCTTTAAAACGAGCGAAAAATTCAACCCTATTTTAAAACCCAAGGAATTTTCTTACACCTCTTTACCACAATCAGAGATCGGGCGTTTTTTTAACTGTCAAGAGCTATTCTAATTCACAGCGGGTTCTGAACAGGTGATGGTAGATACGAGGAAACGTTTAAGGTTCGTGTCCCGCGTCGAGATCCGACGATATGTTGGTGTGGGGGAAATTGTAGCACAATGTTGGTTTTTGGAATGAGAGCGGGAATTAAGCTTTGTTTCTTTACAACTGGGGGGCAGGGAGTTTTCGTATGATTCTTTGTAGTTATTGTGGCTTTTTTAGGTCCTAAATTATTTGGGAAAGAGAGACATCAAAATTTTTGGATGAAAATTAACTTACCGAGCATCCAGGCTATCTGACAGCACCTATACGGCCAAACAGGTGATGGTAGATACGAGGAAACGTTTTAGTTTCGTGTCTCGTGTTGAGATCCGACAATATGTCGGTATGTGGGGGAAATTGTAGCACAGTGTTGGTTTTTGGAATGAGAGCAGGAATTAAGCTTTGCTTCTTTAGAACTGGTGTCGCAGGGAGTTTTCGTATGATTTTGGGCAGCCTTGGTTGAATATTTAGTCTTTCTGACCTAATTTCAACTGGTGTCACTGATTCCAACAGAAACTGACTATCGAAGTGGGAATGAGTTGCATTTATAAGTCTGAGGGTCGACACAGGTGTACTCTCTTTTCCCTCAAATCGGATGGTGATGAATGATTGAATGATTTAATTGAAGGAGACTTAATTGTCAAATAAAGCTAGAAGTGTAAGTGATGGGAAAAGCGATCGGTCGATGTGAAGACGCTTAGAAGAATTCCGTGTCCAGCAGTTGACCAATTTCGGCCGATATGACGACGACATCAATTCAAGAAAATAATTTTTTTGTTCATTTTAAAATGCTCTTGGCCTCAATCTAGCCTAATAGCAAAGATGAGTCTAAGATGGAGCGAGCTTACCCATTAACTTGAATTCCTGGGCACCGATGAAACACAGTTTAAAATACTTGACATCAGACGTCGACAGGATAGCAGCCACGAGCTGGGCATCTCTTATAAAGCATACTACTACCAGTGGCAAATTCAAATTAAACTAGCCTCACATCCCTTAGCAAAACTAAATTAGAGAACAAAACTCGAAATACCCGCGGTTCGGGGTTAATTAAAATTAGTTACTTAACTAAAACATGCCCTGCTGAATACACGGCAGGCTAAACACGTGGAAATTAAGTAACCACTGCCGAAGATATAATGGAAATAGCTTAACAAGTGTTGTTACTAACATTTTTGGGCGTTGGTCTAAGTAAGGAGATTTTGGGTGAATGGCACTTGTAGTTGCTATTCTGTAAAATTTCGTACGGATAGCGCGTACATTGGGACGCGTGTCCTGGAACGCCATATCCATACTTGCAGCTACTCAAACACTTTTGGAATGCGCATGCCAAATGTTCGTATAAAACTTCATTAACATTTCCCGTTAGTGTGGCCTCATACATATTTTTTTTAGCTTGGTAAAATCAGAAAACGAGTCCTCCCACCCAGGGCAGAGTGGGAGGGACTGTCAGACTTGTACTGACTAAAATCGACGGTGTCCTTCAATAGTCCCGCGACCCCGGAGGGGTTAAGTCTGACAATCTTTAAAAACCATCACCTAAGTCAAATTCACAACCTAAACGTTAACATTGTACCCCCTCAATATATACCAACTTGCAATAATATCTGCTATTTAAAACCATTCCCAAAAGTCGCCCACATCTCGTACCCCACGTCCAGTCCAGTCCAGCCCGGGGGTACACTCCGTCCCAGCGTATAATTCGATTTAGATAGATGTTACAAAGACTCCAGTAACTTCGCTACGGGTCGCAAAGGCTCCCTAACTAGTTTACCATTACACTGGAAGTGAAAAATGAATAGATAAGTTTTACTAGAGCAGAAAGTGTGGATTTCGGTTTTGTTAGTTCGCTTTTGTGGGTTTAGGGATCTGTGGGCGGGTGAGTAAATCGAAATACTCTATCTAGTTTGACTTTATGTTATGCTTTTAAGTAAAATGTCTTATCCAGGTTGGTAAGGTCATCTGTACTTCAAGGACCTTACTACTTTAGACGTTTTTCTCTATTTAATATTAGATACGGTAATGCCTGTAACCATTGATTGTCAAAATTAAATGATTTCGTTTTGCATCTGCCTGGATGTCATACAATACTATTACTCTATTTTATGTTTTATAAATGATATTTAAACTTGTAACTATTTCATGGTTTTGAGATTGGTCAATGGCTAGCATTACTTGATCCAGTTTCCCATAATCTGCAATATAAGATGGGTCATGTAATTTCAAAGAAATGTTTGTTTTTTTTTTTGTAAATTAATAAACTTTGCTCCACACTGTAAGGAATTCCGTTCTGTATTTCTACCTACCGCCATAGGAAAACAAAGAATGAATGTACCTACAAACTTAATAGTAAATACTGAACAGAAATATTCGTACCTACTGCGGAACCCGTTACTGTGCACGATCCATCACGCTCTTAGCCATTTATTTTTTACTCTGGTCGAGATTTTTAGTTCACCCGATGTCTGCACAGGATGATAAATGATTTGTAGCTTCTCCCACTTCTTTGTGATGAAATGCATTAGCACCTATGATCTTCAGTGCATTATGCACCGGTTTAAATTCTCTTTTTATATTTTATTTTGTTGAATCTGTGCCGAGATTAAAGCTCCTCTCGGGAAAAAAGGCATGCTGATAAAGCACTTTTCATCAGCAATAACAGATTTTATCTGAAAAAAAAATAATCCATACCTTATCAACCTTTTATCGATTTAATGTTATTAGCAGGGGATTTAATGCTCAAAAGCAGACATGTGTTAGAGTGGAAACCGCGTATGGGCAATCGTAGTTGGGCAATCGTAGTGTGAAACGCCTTTTGGCACGATGGATCAATGATTTGAGGGAGGTAACTGGCAGTGGATGGATTTGTACTACAAGTACAGGGAAAATTGTAGTAGTAGACGGCGTTCTTTTGGGGAGGCTTACGGACGGCAATTGGCTAAACAGACACAAACAGACAGTCCTCATCATGGTCTGACGCAAAACCTAGTCTATAAAAAAAAGGTTTTATGTCTACTGCCCTTATCATACTTCCAGACTCTTTAAAATCGATCAACTTTCAACTAAAGTTGATTAGATTTACGAACTCTTTCACCAACCTAACTCTGTTCCACTCAAATGGGTCGTGGTTGATTGATGAACTCCAAACTAACTTAGTTAGGGTAGCCTGGATCTATAACCCGGTTATCATTATTGCCTGTTATAGACTGTGTTGATATACTCTGATTAGTTGCAAATCTATTGATTTTGGATTTCATAAGGAAAAGATGGATGTTATCTAATAATATAAAATTCTCGTGTAACAATTACCACTCTCCTCTGAAATAGATTGACCGATTTTTATGAAATTTTATATGCATATTCAGTAGGTCTGAGAATCAGCTATATATCTATTTTTCATACCCCTAAGTGATAAGGGTTATCCACCTCTAACATTTTTTATAATGTGGTACTAGCAATATTTTTATGGCAAAACAACGTTTGATGGGTCAGCTAGTATTACCTACCTAATATGCTGCTAAAACGCTTAACTTGAGTCCAAACCCAGCTTTATAAAATCGAAGTTTCGTAAGTTTTTTTTCCGAATTTTCTGAAAACACAATCAAACTGCCATCCGTCTAAGTCCTAAGTTGATATTAAAATGTCGGTCTAACCAAATTTATACATCATTTGGCAGAAGTTACTTGTTTTCTTTATGTAAAACAAGTTTTGATAGAGACAGAACTTAGTTTTGGGTCGTAGTCATCTACTTAAGTTATTTTCAAATGTCATTCGAAACTAGCGACTTGCCCCGGTTTCGCACGGCGGCTATTGTGTATGTATTTTCATATAAGTATTCCTCTTGAATCTCTCTGTCTATTGATGAAAACAGCATTAAAATTCAATTCGTAGTTTTTGAGATCTATACGGACAAACGATGAAAAGCGATTTTGTTTTCTAAAATGGATCATGGAAAAATAAGGCCTGCTCGGGAATCGTTTATTAATCCTACCTTATATTGAAATATTCTTATTTCCATAAAACGTAAAATCTCATGGCCTTAAATTATATATTTTTTTGGTCAAATAAGTCAGCTTGGAAGCCCTGGACAGTCGGACTCGCACTGACTAAAAGTTCACCCTATTCCTTGGGTTAGCTCATTGCGTTCCAGAGCCACAGTGCCCTTCTAAGACCCGCAATACAAGGTTTTAAACCTTAGACTTTGTTTGAAACTCAAAACTGTTCGTGTCCTTTTTCTTCGATTAAATATTTTACTAGATTTTAATACACGCTTTTCTTCTTTCAGGTAATTTGACAACTGTTCTACGAGAGAATCTAATAACACTATCGGGATAAAAGGTATTCTGTATCCTAAACAGTTTATATTTTCTTGTGTCCCCAACATCAAAATTAAGACGCTATAAGGTAATAAACAAACATTTTATTTACATTGTACATTTTTTCTTAATTTATTCTCGGTTGCTTATGGACTCAATCCAGCCTAGCAGATAAGACCTAAGATACAGCGAGCTCCATCTTGGTCTCACTTTTGACCCTGTGTACAAATGATGTTATAAAAAATACGTATAAAATTGCTTAACATGTGGATGTACTCGTATACATTTTCAAACAAAAGAAAAAATCAAAAAATCGGGGAACACACTTTAAAAAAATATTCTTAAGACTTTTTTTTTTTTTTTTTTAACCGACTAAGCAGTACTAAGATTCTAATCGACTCAATCCATGTCAACATCAAACTACAAAAGCCGTCCAAAACATATCTACATAGCCAAGTTATGCAGTTAAACGTAACTCGAATTCGCCGACAGACGCTTTAACTCAGTGAGCGCGGCATACTGCAGATAAAACTTCTCTTTAAACTTTTATAAACGATACTTTAGGTTTTTTCACCTGCCAACTGGATAATCTGGGGGATTTGGTACCGGAACTCATGCCCTTGCATGAATTCTACGTTTATATTTGACGTATTTGAAGTACTATCTGTTGACAGCGGCTTCGCCCGCTACAACTCGGAATTTCGGAAATTATCCCACTGGAAGATAAAAGCGGGATCAATGGTAGGCGCCCGCGGCGTCGGACGTCAGCAGGCGATCTCCGGCCACCGTAGGCGCGGGCATGCGGGCAGCGAGTAAAGGGCAACTCGCTGCCCGACCATGGACCATGCCCGGGTCGACGGCGCGTTGTGTCCCACGCGAGCCTCAAAGAGCGTCAGCATAATGACGGGGCCCCCTCAGAGGGCCAAAGCCTGCCGGGGTCGCGGGATTTTTTCCTTACCGTGACCCCGGAACATAAAGGGCTATTGAAGGACACCGTGGATTTTAGTCAGTACAAGTCTGACAGTCCCTCCCGCCCTGCCCGGGGTGGGAGGACTCATTTGATGATTTTACCACGCTAAAAAAAAAAATGTGTTAATCCTGGTTATAAACTATCTGTGTAGGATTTTTTTTTAACAAAAAAACTTTCACGTTTATAATATAAGTAAGAAGTAAGATATTAATAAGATAAGATATACGATGTAAATTGTCTATAGAATGAAAAAGCGTCTCTAATGTACGAACGATGAAATTTTGGATGGATAAATATTTTGTGTTTGCGCGTGAAAACTTGTGTTAAGACCTCTGAAAGGTATGTGAAAGGTTTCAAGAGCTTGTGTTAGACGATATATGTATAATATAGGTTGCGCATCTGTCCAAGCAGGTTATCGTGGCTTTGGAACGCAAAGGGTAAAGGAACAGGGTGGACTTTAAAAGCCAATAAGAGTCTGACAGTCCCCTCTGCTGTTCTTAGGGCGGGAGGACTCATGTGATTAGTTAAGACACCCAAAAAAAATGACCAATTACGAGTATATTTCTAGTCTACCAATAAACAGACAAAAAATTACTATTTTTGCCAATGGAAGCTTTTTATCACAAAAACGCCAGATGCTGTTATTAAAAAAAAAACAACACTTTACCAGTAGTACCTACATCTGTTAAAATAATAATCTAAACAACCGTACAGACTTTTTATTGCCATCATATTAACCCTATCACTACTTGCCTACGGTATTATTGACCCCAACGAGATTTAATTCAACTACCCAGAAAATATGCTAATCAAAAACCATTCTTAACTCTACGGAATAGAAGATATGATTGTATGTTTATTAAAATCAATGGAACATCGGGTGTATGTAATGTATGAAAGATATTAATTATTATTCATATTCAACGTTGAAGCTATAAGTTAAATGATTGAGATTAACATAAAAACTACACGTTCTGTAGATAATTTGTCATCCGTGTTATGTGTAGCTAACTACATATCATAATTTGTTTATCTAAATAGTTTTCTGTATGTTTAACAACTTGTTTTTAATATTTTGAAGTTTTTAATTTATTTCTTGTAGTTACGATTAAAAAACATTAATTTAATTATTTATTCAATAATTATGCAAGGTTAATTTATAACTGTATAAAGACAAACTTATTTGCCTTGTCAGTTTTTTACACACAACAAAAAAGATAAAGTAGCTAACCTGAATCAATTTATTATTTTTTAATCATTGCATAATAAGCATATGTTTCGGTTTACCTGCGTATGCATAATATGTATATAATGTTTGTGGGTAGGGGCATCTCGCATCCAAATTAAATTTCGCTCGTTTCAGCGTAATTAAAACTTAATGTTTATACAGAACATTCAGTGTCATGGATTTCCGCAAAATATCTCCATTACAGAAGAATTGTCTTACGAAAGATCTAAAAACAAAACATTCATTTCTTCTTATTTCGTTATCCTCATAAAATATAATGCCGTCTGCCAAAGCTCAGGTGACCACTTACAACCGAAAATTACTTTTGTTTACTCAAACAGCTAAGTCACTGAATTATTAAAGTTAGCACTTTGAAATCCAATGCATTAATAATATGAAAATCCACAAAAACTCATTAAAAATAACCAACGAAAATAACACTTGAAAGTTATAATCGTTGAAAGTCGACCGCGGGCCTATTTGAACCGGGAAGTTTAAATTAAACTTGTCACCCATCAAGTGAGGGTTACTCGGGACTTCTTGCGAAAAAATTTGAGAGGGACGTTTTCGTGGTCCTGTAGGTTGAATTCGATTTTAAATTGGTTTTGAGATATGTACTATTTATTTTTTGTTAAAGACATTTTTATTAAACTCTACGGGGTGTCCAATTGTCCATGGAAGTACTTATCAAATCAAATAAAAGCAAAGTCAATTTCAATCTTTTTACCTCTGAGCGCTATTTTATGCTTCAAAAATTATGACCACTTTTCGTATTCATATAGAAAACCAATGCCTAGAAAGTAAAAAGCGTGGTATATATTTTTGAAAATGTTATTTCTAAACATTGTGTGAATTATGTAGAGACAACAAGCACATCAACCCCAATCTGTAAATTTTCAACTTTATCACAAAAGTAGAATTCCAAAATCCAAAACAACACCTCATTATTAAGTTCAAATTTTCATTGCGAAAAACAACAAGACTATTATCACATCTTCAGAATTAAAATTATTTTGCGGTACCCAATTTTTTCTCGAATCTTCTCGAACGTGCGCGTCCCCTGATGCATAACCAAGTAGGGTGTAATTCGTTTTTAAAACGCCAATGGGTCCTCCGGAATAAGATTTTAATTGTAATGGGAAAATCGTAGCATGATTGATGTACCCTCAACTTTTTAACGTGGCTTGTAGAGTAATTGGTTTGACAAGAATTGTCAATTTTTGGTGTCGTTTTAATTCAATTTTGGTGGTGTAATATTTTTGAGCCATTTGGGGTTGAAACTCTAGGTCCGAGTGCTCATAGCCTCTTCAGAGAGGTATCTTAAAGACTTGTTAACCCAAGAGCTGGCTTTTACCTTGGCCAGAAGCTAAGCATAGCCATTCAAAGTGGCAACGCCGCCAGTCTCTTGGGCACATTACCAGCTGACAGCGTTGAGGATAAATTTTACGACGCTTTGTAATAAATTCGATTTCTTTTTTTTTGTATTTTATAATTACAGGTTGCAACTAGATATATCAAAATGTAAAAAGTTTTTTTTTTTTTTGTTTCTTTGGCATTTTGTCTGGGGTGGTCCACCCCACTGCCACCGCTGAAAGGTCTCATCATCTCTTTTAAAGTCCAGACAATTGGTCAAGTCATACGAAACGAAGACCATGTGAGTAAGTTTGTAATAAAAAAAAAATACAACATTATTTTTAGAATATGCGAAACCTGAATATAGTTTGTTCAGAATCAGTAACTGTTTCGATTCCAATAGTTTTTACACCATGTTATATATTTTTTTTTCAAAAATATTTTAATTAAATTTTATGACCAGTTAATTACAATACAATCACCGTACGGGTACCTATTGTCAAATTTTTATCACGAGTGTATAACACAGGAGACGCGATTTACGCGGGTGAACTGCGAAATGAGCATGTTTTTTAAACGGACAACCAGGTAATATACAAGCTTATAACTTTGTGATTTCTTATGATACCGTTTTAAAATTTTGTACATAGATTCTTTACACAAAAATATATGACAGGTGTATCGGGTTTCGCATAAACAATAAATAATGTTGTATACATGTCGAATTGAGAACCTCCTCCTTTTTTTTCGTCGGTTAAAAACCATAATGACTCATTTACTCCGACTGAGTGTGACGTAGCACAATCAATTTTTCCTCTGCACTGCTGAGATACAAGCCTCCTCCCTGCGAAAGGGAGAGCGCTGTAATCCACCACGCGGGCCCAGTACGAGTGATGTTTTCATGATGTTTTCCTTCACCATTTTGAGTGCACGGTGAAGAAAACATTGTAGGAAACTGGCATGTCCTAGAACCAAAAATTGATGATGATTGATTGATGTGATGATTTGACAAGAATTGTAAATATTTAGTGTCGTTTTAATACAATTTTATATTGTTAAAAGAAAAAAATCCCGTCGTTATTATATTGAGCTTTTAATTAGGATTCTCTAAAAATTCATACAATAACTGGAACAGTTACAGAACCACAGAAAACCACATATTCAATCCCTTACGTCCAAAAGTACAACCTTCATAATAGATGAACAAATCAAATCCGAATCAAATTCCGATCTCATTGGGCCAATTAGAACCGAATCGGCGCCGGTACGGTGATCGATTGATTTATGTAACCATCCTAATTAGGACTCACGTACTTACACAGTGTAAAGATAAACAGTAGAACAAAAAACCTTTTTTTTTTTGGGAAAAATGAGCAGATTTTTTGTTTTATTGGTCACTACTGTACATGAGGTAATAGGTTGGGCGTTTTTCCATTAGCCGGCCCGGCACCGACACCGGCGACGGCGACGGCGCCGTGCCGGTGCCGGTGAAGCAAAAATGTATGAAAACGTATGGCTCGCTTTTCTTACCGGCGCCGGCGCCGGCCCGGCGCCGTCACCGTCGCCGTGGCAGCAAGCTTCCCAGTCGGTGCCGGCCCGGCAAATCTGCATGTGTATTGTATTTCAATTGTAGCCGAGTACGTCTGAATGCGCGGGTGGGTAGGAGGACGCGGGACGGGGTAGGAGGATGCGGAACAGAGGGAAAGAGACTGAATGAAAGAGAAATCTGAATTTGGTTTGTGGTTCGTTTGGATGAATCCAAAATTCGTTGTCTCTGCGTTGGTATTGGCGTCGTAGATGTAAAAGATAAGAGATAACAACATTATTGTTACATCTACACGTTGTACTCTACTTGTGGTCATGCTGGAGTCCATGTGAGTACTGTACCACTCACCGGGCGACCGGCGTGGAACTGGCGCAGTGGAATAACGAAGTTCCGGCGCCGGTGCCGGTGCACGGCCATGCCGGTGCCGTGCCGTTGCCGGGCCGGCTAATGAAAAAACGCCCGTTCAGTTCCTAGGTCGGTTAAATAATTATTAAGTTCTTAATGGGTTTTCCTGAGGCACCGTAAGTGTTATTTGTGCCCGTTTGGCAATAAGCTCGCCTCCTATTATTAGAGTCTTTAAAATAACTGTCAAAATGTGATTTACCACTGCCTATCCATTCAGGGATAACAGGTGCGCCTGGCAGGGGTCGTAGGATTGTCTTAAAAGGATACCGTGGCCTCGGCACGCAAAGGGCATGTGAAGAAACTGGGTGGTTTTAACCAGTAAAAGAGTTCCATCCGCTTTAACTAGGACTTAGTTGACAATGTTTGCAACCAAATAAAAAGGGGGTGACCAGCGCGTTATTTTGGCAGATGCAGGTTTTAGCAATACCAATTTAAACACTTTATTTAGTAGAAGACAAAAATTGCTGGCCTTTAGGACAGCCTCAACGTCAATTTCAATGAGAATCTATTTTAATTTTTATGTTTAAAATTTTTTCAAACGTGTCAGTTGTGCCAGAGCCGATTTCGGATATCTGTTCATAGTTGATATACTGAATAAAAGTGATATGTCTCTGTATAACTAATCAGTTCATATGAACTTACCTACGCACTCGGTTCAGGATAAAATGGTGGCCATAATAGATTCGATTAATATTTGAAATGGTGGTAATTTGCCACTAATTGTCACGTGTGGCCACGTTCAATAGTGGTTGGATAACTAGGCGTGTAGGAACTTTGTATGTAATCAGTTTTATTCTGTTTATTATAATAATACAAAAAAAAAAATAGATTGAGATTGTGGTATGAATGAAAATGGAATAAATGAAGTAGTGATGGATAAGATGAAAATCAATCATGTCCATGTGGCACCCCGTATCGGTTGTTGTTGGGAAAGATATTCTTGAAGTTGTAGACCATTATAATAATAATAATATAATTCGGTCGCCCGAAGAATCCGCCTGGCCATCAGCGTTTTGGGAACCCACGTGAAATCTTCTCATAGTGATGACTCATCATCATCAGCTTATAATGTTCCCACTGCTCGGGACATAGGCCTCTCTATGAGATAGAGTGGGCCATAATCCACCACGCGGGCCCAGTGCGGGTTGGCTCTCAGTCATAGTGATGACTGACAGGGGAGAATCGAAGAAGAATATGTGTTGCGTCGCTCGAAGTAAAATGGGACGATGGCAGAAAGCTGATGATGAACGTTCTTGGGCAAATGCAACTCATTAGATGATTTTCCAAACGAACTAAAACAAACACAAGCGTCATGGATGGACTCATGGTAAAATGAAGATAAAATATGGTTTTCGCATGATCATTCAATCTCCCTGAATCATTTCAACTGCAAAAGCGAGCCTCAGGGAAAATTAATTACAACCCTCAAAATATAGGCCAACGCAGAACAATGAAAATCGCAGCCCATCCAAATATTGACCTCATTAACGTACTAAGGGTACGTTATGATGTACCCGAATGATGAAGCAATAATGAACCCCTTCAAACACTTATTTTAATTATACTAATAACTGTTATTATGAAGATAGGTATCGGCAATTAGTTTAGTGTTAATTAAAAACTTTTATTGTTGTATCTTTTAATCTGGATCTTTTATCTTTTGGGGTGGGACATACCCAGGTGATGAAGCTAATGTTGACTTGGCAGAGGTGCATAAATATGTGTTTCGTTTCAATCCCTATAAAAAACGCATGTAATCATCATTACTTTAATTAATTGAAATACTTATGTAACTTGAACATTGTTTAGAAAAAGGGACTCAAACCACATTCACACATTTTCACACATTTTAATTCGAAAAGCGATAGCGGGTAGTTCTTAGGCGCGGGCCACATAGAAAAGACGTAAGACGCGGACGCGTCGCGGACATACGAAAATGTATGAGAGTCGCGTCCGCGCCGCGTCTCTTCTGTGTGTTTTACGTCGCGACGCTTCTCTACATTTTGTATGAAAGAGACGCCGAAGGGACATTATGTCTCCGCCCCGTCTGTGTCTTACGTCTTTTCTATGTGGCCCGCGCCTTACACTCAGCAAAAAAGATGTGACCTTTTTCGAACTGAGTTACGTATTACGGTTGACCACGGATCTTTTTCGCCTTGAACAACTCATTTTTGACCATAACGCGGATTGAATAATTTTCTTCATTGTATCCATTTCTTGAGTCGTTGAATCTTAACTATCTTGCAATTATTTATTATATGATGAATTATAAGCTGAAACAGACCAACAATATGCTGTCAAACGAACATTCTAGCTACAGTTGCATTAACAATTCACTAAAAACAACAATCATTAATTTCGCCACACGAGGGTTGAAATTTCACCATCAAGAGGGGGTGATACGCTAGCCCATACACCCCCTGTTCCCCTTATCAACCCCATCATCTTGTCCTGATCCCCACAAAATGATATCATGTTATTTCTATTAATGACTTATTTCCCTTGTACTTACTTACCCCTCAAATCCCTTATCGCGTTTCGGCGATCGCTTTCGACCCTAAATAAATTATTTGAGTTATTTTTTTATTGTTAGTTCCTTGATCGAGATAAGACATGGATTGACAGTCTTTATTAGCGATTATTGTTGGATTGTTATTTGGAAAATGGTAATCGTTGTTGTAATTTGTTTTATTGATGTGTAAATCGATTGTTATTAGGTATGTACCTTTTAGCAGTTTTAGCTTCTGTTTGGTCAGGAATAATAATAATATATAATAATATTCCACAACTATCACACAACGCCATCTAGTCCCAAGCTAAGCAGAGCTTGTGTTATGGGTACTAGACAACTGATAAACATACATATATATTTCTAAATACATAGGTACATATTATAGATAAATTACACCCAGACACAGAACAAATGATTATGCTCATCGCACAAACATTTGTCCTGGGTGGGAATCGAACCCACGACCCCCGGCATAGCAGTCAGGGTCACTAACCACTAGACCAACAGGCCAGTTGTTGTTAAAATCACAACAATGCATGCGTTGTGATTTTAATGAAGTTCATGGACCTTATAATATTTCAACATTTGTAATTTGATATTCCAAATCTAAATATCCGTGACTATGGTCGCTAGTCGTCAAAGGAATGACGAGGTTACCGTAGCCCTGAAACATAAATGGCAATCAATCCTTTGATGATTTTAGAAAGAGAAGACTTTTTTCTGTCGCTTATTGTTTATCAATTTGTGTTCACGCACTGATTCAATGATAACATATAAATCCCAAAATTGGTTACCTATAAACAATCAATTGAACTAACCTACAGAAAACATAAAAAAAAACCTAAAAATAATGACCTCACATTACACCAACTATTTCTATGACTTTAATTAACGACATACATTTAAACGAAACAAGATAACTAATTTGAATATAAAATTAATATATCACACCTCGCTCATACTAAATTACAGACAGTCAGATTTTTATTGATTTCATTTCTCATTCGTATTTAACCAATTAAAGGTAAAAGCTCATCCCACCCACATTAGGAAATCAGTAAAAATAATTCAATGTAAACTTATTACATTAATCTACGCCTACGATTTAAATCGTGCAATCAAATTAAAATGGTGTCGAATGCGCTTTCAATTACGAGAGTGCATCTCGTGACTAACTGCTTTGTGATTGGTCGAAATTGTTTTTTGATGATGCC
This sequence comes from Agrotis clavis, assembly GCA_954870645.1. Lineage (NCBI taxonomy): Eukaryota > Metazoa > Arthropoda > Insecta > Lepidoptera > Noctuidae > Agrotis > Agrotis clavis. The sequence continues at coordinate 4,498,017 of OX940943.1, forward strand.
GCTCAAAGGGCAATGGGGAAATACAGTGTGTTTCTGTTTGCAACGGAAATCAGTAAGTGTTTTTTTTTCAGTTGTCGGAAGTTTCAGTAAAGTGTTCCGGAATAATGTTTGACGTCAATGGTTTTCGTTGCTTCCTGTCGATTAATTTTAAATGAGTTGAATGGGTAATGGGAAGTAAAGTGTTAATGGAACTGTTTTTTTTCTTCTTCAGATTTATCGTTCAGTTACTTTTACGTGACGTGTTAACTAAAAGCTCATCAAATGCCTAGCTTATTCCCAGCTAATTTGAGGTCGGCTTCCAGTATCGATTCTAATCAGCTGTAGTTGAATACCTGTATTTTACATAGAGCAAATACCTAACTCACCCAGTTACTGGGTATTACGATTCTGCAACCATTCACCGATGACCGGTTCATCATTGGACGTTTCGCCGACAGGACGATTCATTTATGGCCGTTTCACCGATACTCTTTCACCTATGTACAATCGACAAAGTTGAATCATGACCCACCATAAGCTTATTTTCTTACAGACTTTCAAATACAATTGGGTCCACATTCGCGTAAACATACATATCCATGGTAACGATTTTGATCTTTGTCAATTTGACGGATTCAAACGATTTATTGTCAAAATGGGTCATGATTCAACTTTGTCGATAGTACTTTTCGCCGACTACAAGTTGATACAGTCAGACTTAAGGGTTTCTGACTATCTACTGATAATTCTGCAAAAATCTATATACAACAGATATTAATATAATGCTTGAATTCGAACTCAAGACAAACAAGGGTAGCTACCATGACAATATCACTGTTTTTTTTTTCTTTTTTTAGCTTGGTAAAATCATCAAATGAGTCCTCCCACCCCGGGCAGGGCGGGAGGGACTGTCAGACTTGTAATGACTAAAATCCACGGTGTCCTTCAATAGCCCTTTATGTTCCGGGATCACGGTAAGGAAATAAATCCCGCGACCCCGGCAGGCTTTGGCCCTCTGAGAGGGGGCCCCGTCATTTTGCTGACGCTCTTTGAGGCGCGCGTGGAAAACGATGCGCCGTCGACCCATGACAATATCACTGTTGCGAAATGAAATATCATCTGTGTGTCCACAGGAACATACAAGCTTGCTATGTCGAGGGCACCAACTACTAAGATAATCCATTCATATCAACCTACATGTGTGTTTGTATATTCTGTCCTACATTTCTTTGTATACCCTGTCAGACACTGTTTCTGAAGTGGAACGAGTTTCAGACGTCACGGCTTAGTTTTCTAGGCCTGACGTCGTCCACATAATAAATTGCTAGTCTACTCAAGAGTGCCCTAAATTCATAATTTCTCAAGAGACGTTTAAAAGGAGTTTCGTTAAAAGAACGTTACGGTATCAGAATCTAATCTGAGATTATGGTCTGAAGGGAGCTTTGATATTGAATATGTTTAGGAAAAAAGGCTGGAGCAATTTTGTTTTCTGTAATAACTTTTTTTTTAGAGCAAGTCGATTTTCAAGGTTAAAAATCGATGTCGTTGTGTACTGTGGTGGTTGTGCCATTGTTTTTGGAAGCTTTCATCATCATCAGCCGTATGACGTCCACTGCTAAACATAGGACTCTTCTATATTTTCCTATGTTTGTGAAGATGTTTGTTTAAAGTAATCTCTGGAATTGTGAACTGATTTTGAAAATACTTTAACCAGAAGAAAGTTACATTTTCTTGAGTGACAATAGACTGTATTTAATTTAATAACAACTTTTACTATGAAACCAACCCTGAAAAATAAATGGTTTTTCATAGTAGGTAAAAGTTATTTATAACCAAATATTAGAACTTTCAGCCCATGAAAGGTTGTAAATGTTTAAATATTTTTAAACATTAAACCCTGCATTTAATGTTAGTAATATTGTTAGATAATACTAAAGTGGGTGAGTCCAAAAATAACTAAAGATAAGGCTGAAGGGTTGATAATAACAGATACATAATTATACATAAAGGATTAAAAGGTAACTAGTGAGGTCACAATTGCCCTCCAGCGGAGATAAAAGCCGTTACGATTGAGGTTTTAATACATAATTCAGAGTGCGCACTTCGTGTTCTTGATGCCGCTTGAAATACACACGGTAGGAAAGTCTGGACAGCTTTTCTAGACATTTAGAGAAAGGGATGAAAGATGTTGTTGTGTTGCTCGAACTCGAATGTCATGTTCTCAAGGAATGTTTATAAACAACTTGCCTATGCCTCGTTTCTAAATAGGTAAGTGATGGACGATATGATTAAAACTACATTGCAAAATGTCCAGACCCATTTTGAAGCTTTCTCTCAGTCATTTAACCAAGTTATTTCATATCTATATGTCATTGTAATACGGTTCGAGAGGCACATGATAAGAGCTTCTGGAAGGGATTGGGGGAGGCCTTTACTCAACAGTGGGACAGCATGAGCGAATGAGAAACTTGCCGAGCCGACTGTCAAGTCTGATATCTTAAGGCGCATAGTACCCTCAATGACCTTGAGCATCAGGGCGGAGCTTTCAGCACACTTTCATATCTGCACCACATAAACTAATATGTCCCGAGCATACTGCGATACCTCAAAACGATATCATAGACTATGCAGCGAGGCAGGAACGACTGCCGCGGGCCGCCTTCGCCCGGTTTTTATATATGGAAACCTCAATATTTAACATATTCTTTGTAAAATATTGACTGATTTACATGAGCGTTGCTCACTTTGTAGTAAATTTTAACACCGATTGATCTATTCAAAAATATTTTAAATAAACGAAGCCGTTTAGAAGGAGTGAGCATTTATTTGAACAAAATAGCGTGTTGTTAAATATTTTTTTACAGTTCAACTATTTGTCATAAGAAAATAAAATTTACTCACATTGTTGTACATGAATATACATTCAACATATATTTTTTTTCAATCTTTACACCCAGCCGTTAATCAGGAATATGCTTTAGAATGTTACGTTTTTAATGAAGAAAACTTTTAACGACTATGGACTACCTAGATCTTTCGCTAATAGGTTCGTGAAAATTTTCGTATCGCACCTTTTAGCCTTTGACATTATGGCAGAAAGTTCCTAATAATATAATAATGTCAATTAAAACCGTAAGAATCTAAATCATGCGTAACTGGTTGAGCCCTCGCACCTTCAAACTTAAAAACACGTATGTAGTCTAAAAGTCCAACCCTCTTTTAAATTAATTTCAAACTCACTCAAGTACAGCCAACTCATAGGCGGAGACCTCTCGCGCCCGGCATTGGTTGCGGCCATACTGCGGGGCGAGACGGATTGGGAAGCGGTCTGCTCCTTCTGCGAGGCAGTAATGCTCGTGAAGGAGGAGGCGGGCCGCGAGCGAGAGAGGACAGCGTCCTCCCTCCGCCCCAACCGCAGTGGTAGGCGCCCGCGGCGTCGGACGTCAGCAGATGATCTCCGGCCACCGTAGGCGCGGGCATGCGGGCAGCGAGTAAAGGGCAACTCGCTGCCCGACCATGGACCATGCCCGGGTCGACGGCGCGTTGTGTCCCACGCGCGCCTCAAAGAGCGTCAGCATAATGACGGGGCCCCCCCTCTCAGAGGGCCAAAGCCTGCCGGGGTCGCGGGATTATTTCCTTACCGTGACCCCGGAACGTAACAGGCTATTGAAGGACACCGTGGATTTTAATCAGTAAAAGTCTGACAGTCCTTCCCGCCCTGCCCGGGGCCGGAGGACTCATTTGATGATTTTACCACGCTAAAAAAAAAAAAAAAGTACAGCCAACTCATAATTACGTTGGCAAACTTTCTGCACCGTGTGTATCCATTACAGGGGCGGGTATAATTACTACTCCTCTTTGATATTGTTATTCATTCTCTAACGTCAAACACAAAAGGCAAGTAACTCAACCATTTTACTCCGTTGGGTTCCAGTCGAAAGTAGTTTGTTTTATCTCGGTTCTGTTTTGTGTATTGTTTTAGTAAAAGGGATATTAGGAATCTATTCTGCAGTACCAAGGTACGTCTATTATTAATGGGTTGCTTGCCGTACGATCAAGAACCAAGCCTGGGTCGACCGTGCGTAGTTTTTATCTCTCTCCTCACTAAACTGTCAGCAAAATGACGGGGGGCGCCCAGAAGGGTATTTTAGACTATCTGACTAAAAATCTTCGGTTGCATTTTATGTTACAGGACCACGATGCAATTTTGAGACAGTCCCCCGGTCAATACAGACACGCTCGAAAACATTTTAGGTCCAATTTACTACATTTAATCCCTTTGCACATTGGAATAGATACATAAGAAAAACCATATTATTTAATACACATGGCTGTAAATAAATAAGTCACTTACCTGCATTATTTACGTACAAGAACTCATGCTATTATTAGCGCTAAGGTCTCGGCTATCAATCCAACACTTTCCTCCTAAGAGGGCACTTAACTCCACCTCCTCAAATACTCACATTATTTACTCACAATTACGTTCAAACATCTCAACTGGCGTCATATTTTAAGTGCTGGCAACTTGGCAGCGAAACGCCGTTAAAAACCCGAGCTAGGCTGGCAACCCCAGGCATAAGAGCCGATTGCCACGTGAAAACGTATGGCAATACCGAGTTGAATATTTTATAATGTGCTTTTTACACTCGAGGACACTTTTAACGAAACAGTTTAACCGAACCGCAAAATTTCGATTCGATAAAACTTTTTCAGCGTATTTTGTTTTGTGTTGCGTTTTTATTTATTTTCGATAGAGATGTGTGAATTTCTGTGTGGTTTTGAAAAACTTAACTTTAACCTATTTGTTTTATGTAAAAAAAGGCATTTAGCTGAAAGATCTGTTGCTTTACTTTAATAGTAAACTTTTACAGTTAACTTGGGGTAGGTAAATGCTGCTTTCAATGATTAAATACCTAATGCTCATTAAATTGCGGCTAAATTGTTGTTCGAAGAAATTACTCGTAGTAAAAGTGAAACAGACTCAAGCCACACGCTTGTATAACCACACATAAACCTTCCACGTCCAAAAAAACATAATATCAAAAAAAGATCCCAGTCCACTTTATTACATCTACAAAACCCCAGCTTAGAACATTCATAAGACCCTTAAACACGACAATATCAACCCAGAAACATGTTTACACGTCACTTCGGCCGCAAGTGTACTTCGCTTTACGACCCGAGGCGCTACATAGCGATAAGTCGTACCGATGACGTGTGAGCTTTGGTAACCGATTATTCGATACCGATACTCGATATCGATACCGAGTTTACATGTTTTTATTCGCATAATATAACAGTGTTTTACTGATCTTATCTGAGCTGTCAATCCGGGAAAATGGTAATGTTTTTGGATCGAGTAGCGACGATTATGTATCGATTTAAGACGGGTTCGGGAATCGAATAGTTAATTAGTTTTTGGTATCGGTTTTCGAGGGGTTTATGAACGTTGGTTTTTTTTTTTAGATTTATCTTTGTAACCGTCGGGGTAGGTAACCATTCTTAAAAGGCGATAGGCTCACCTACACCTTTAAATAAAAATAGGTTTTAAAAATTAAAAGAAAAGTTAAGATATTATACTGTGTTTACTGATTCAAAGTCTAAGTCAAAATATCATTTATTTAAATTAGGCCATCAAAGAGGCACTTTTGAACGTCGATAAAGGAGTTCCATGGCCAAATTTGATGACACAGTTTGGCTCGTTGACTGAGCGATCGACTTCTGTGCAGGTTGCCGTGGGTTCAATCTCCGCAGGAAGCAACCATTTGTATGTTCTACAAAATCCACGGTGACCTCCAATAGCCCTTTTCGTTCCAGGGTCACGGTAATTTGATAAGTCCCGCAACCAGCTGTTTCGGGTATTTGTGTATTTTTTTTTCTATAGTTTCTGTTGGTATTTGTACGATCCAGGAGAAATTTCAAGTTTAGAGGGGCGAAGTTTTTTTATAAACGAGATACAAATAGGACATTAATTTCAATTAATGAACTCATCACGGGCGGAGCTGTGGGCAGAAACTAGTTCATAAACGTTCTATAGTAAACCAATCGATTCTCAAATGAAACTCATCTTGTACTACCCACGTAACTATCTCGTAGTAGTAAAAATGGTTAAATAATAAAAATTGGAGTATCGATGTTACGACATCAAGATATTGTGAGCTGTAAACACTGTGGTACAAAACTTTGTTATTTATGAGCTAACAACATTGAAGAATTTGCATTTAAAGCTGGGTGCGTTTTGTAAACATTCTTGAAAGTTTTTAAATATGTCGCCTCACACCGTTTTAAAGAATAAAACCCTGTTTCTGGTTTAAGCATTCTAGTCACTTCTTTTCTCTCATTTTTTCTAGCGGACTCTGTCCCATTTCTGGGCAAGACCCTTTTCTGAACTTCTCTCAATCCTGTAAGTCTTCTTTCAGCTCTGACAGAGCCTTTCCAGTTCTTTCCGCCATCTCCTTCGTCTCAATATGTTTTTTTTTCTCTCAAAATGTTTTCTAACAATGCTGAATTTTAAAATATGCAATGTAAGTATAATCTAAACAAAATAATAAATAAAATTGGATCTGTTTGTAATATTGAAATAACCGTTTTTTACTACATGCATATGAATATACGGTACATAAACCAAAAAAACAGTCTGTCTTTCTGTCTGTCTGATTGTAATGGCTAATCTCTGACATGGCTGGACTGATTTTGACGGGACTTTTATTGGCAGGTAGCTGATGTAATAAGGAGTAACTTAGGATACCATAAGATCCGACATCCATGCGAACGAAGTCGCGGGCACAGCTAGTAATAAATAAATCAGTCGGGTCGGTTCAGAGGAAATGGACTGTTTAGGGCGGACAAACGAACAAACGGAGTCCTTATTAGGCTTCCGTTTTTTCATTCGGACATAGGTACGGAACCCCAAAAAGGTAGTTTAGAACCATGTTCTTTAATCCTAGCGGTCAATTTTGATGGTTTGAATCACCAACAAAGAAGCATGGCACTCTTTCAGTCGCTCCTTGCATAAAATAACAACAAAACTAACAATTTCGTAGGATATATTCAGCATTAAAGTCAGCATAGCAATAAAAATACAAGTCGAACTAACATAGAACCGTTTAGTACAACATAAAACGTATCTGTATTTTATTACTACCGACACAATGTGGCTGTTGAATTTCACAACAGCTTTTATATTGCGTAGATGAACACTATATTTTCTAAATATGTTTTAATGACATAAAATGTATATACTCGTACTATACTGGGTTTAAGGGGCAGCCCTCCACAAACTTTCAGGGCTTGCTCAGTAGACGAAACTGAACTATCTTCCACAATTTTTTTTCAGGAAATGAAAGAAGTGGAAGATTGTTCAGTTTCGTTTACTGAGCAAGCCGTGAAAGTTTGTGGAGGGCTGCCCCTTACACCTAGTATTATAAAGCAGAACAGTTTGTTTGTTTAGTTGAGCGCGCTTATCTCAGGAGCTACTTTTTCGAATTGGAAAAATATTTTTGTGTTGGATAGTCTATTTATCGAGGAAGGCTATAGGTTATATAACGTCACGCCATGTCCAACAGGAGCCGAGCACTGGGGGTGAAATCACGGGGAAGTAGCAAGTATCCTACTAATATTATAAATGCGAAAGTTTGTGAGTATGTAGGTATGTTTCAGTGGCGATCTTTTCATATAAGCCCAAAAGCCTGGCATGCGTTAGAAATGCTCGATAGAGAATCAGTATCAAACCCGAACTATTTAAAAATTCGCGCGCTTAATTCTTATCAAAATAGCACAAAGTATCTACCTATGCCACACTACTACACATCGCGATTGGTCTAATGGTCGCGCGTAGAGTTTCGCATTAAGCAGCATCTACATAAATATAGCTATCACGCTTACACGTACCGGGCTTTTACCGGGCTTTCAAATACTATCTCTCGTCACTTTCGCACTTCTAGCGATGTGCCGTGTAACGAGTTAGAGCCTTGTGCGTCTACAAATTGATCTGTATGATGATTTAAGCCCTGCATGCGTATGAAGTTTTACGCGTATTGTCACTTTGCAAACTCTACAGTGTTGCCATTTTAGCGACCGTCGTGAGATCTTGGAGATTTTTAAAAAGTTTAGAGACTTTAAGATTTAGCAACAATAAAAACTAGCGACTTAAATAACTTAAATAACGAAATTAAATATTCAAGCAATATCATGAATATACAAAATTGCGACTTCTAGCTAGATTTTTCATATACCTGGGGACTTTTTTTGCCTAAATGACAACACTGCAACTCTGCGTAAGTAATTCCTGACACCCGAGTGCAACTCACTTCAGTTTCGTTTGCTTGAGTGGGAAAAAGTTTTGTTGTTAAAGTTTTTTGTGTGTTTTCTTAGATTTTCTAGTGATACAATTGTTTTAGTGACTTACCTACAACCATGGAAGTAATAGTACCTTGTGAGGATTTAAAATGCGTTCAAGTTTTGATTGGCGAAGATAAGGTAAAATCTTTAAACTTTGCTCAGAAAAAACAGGTAATTTCTTCATTAAAATCGACGCCTAATCTGTGTATTTCTCAGACCAGTAAATCGCATAAACGAAAATTTAATAGATCAGTGTTTAAAAGTTGGATTTACAATTATCACTCACATTTTCCTACAGAGAAATTATATTCATTACTTGACATTTATGTAAATTATTTCGACAAACAAACATTAAAAAGTCAATTGATTTGCTTGTATTTTAGTCCTGATCTGAAAGATCGTAATGTTTTCGAATTAATTGATTTCATTCATGAGAATAACCTCGAAGATGCCTTTCCCGAGCTGTTAAAGTTAGCGTATCTTGTAACTATTCCGGCTACAAGTTCTTCCGCGGAACGTGCTTTTTCGTCTCATAAACGTATCCATACCTATCTGAAAAATACACAAGATCAAGAGCGTCTTTCCAAAGTATCAATGATAGCTATTGAAAAACAGAACTATTGGTAGAATTAAAACGATCACCAACATTTTACTCTGATGTAATTAAATCATTTCTTAAGAAAGATAAACGATTCCAATTAGAATATAAATAATTTATTTAAATTCCTTATTACATACATTCTATCTAGATATTTTGTAACTTTCGTTTTGTAACTTTCTGTTTTGTTTTTTTTTGTCTGTAACCTGTTAGTTCTGATATGAACCAAGCAACTACTTACCATAACTTTGTTCCCTCAAGCAATGAAGCAAACCAAACGGCTTTTTTCAAAGCCACCGGAGGTATGCAATTGCTGATTTCGAAATCGGTTAAAATTTTATTGGGCTTGCATCGTTTTGAAACCCTAGGCCCGCCACTGGTATGTTTGTTACTCTTTCACGCAAAATCCACTGAACAGATTTGGCTAAAATTTGGTACACAGATAGTTTATAATCTGGATTAACACATAGGATAGTTTTATCCCGATTTTATGTTCCCGTGGGATAATTTTCGAGTTGTAGCGGGTGAAGCCGCTGGCAACAGCTAGTATTATGTAAAGGTAGCTAGAAAACGAAATAGCCCATTGAAAGCAGGCTACCTATGTGCACCATGTCGACAAAGGTGTGAGACCCAAGTTTTTCTAGGTGCTCTTGCCCCGTTGCCTTCATGATCATGAAACCTGGTAAAAAAATTAATTGAAAAGTTCTGACTGGTATTCACAAGGAGTTCGTGCTGAACAGCAGCACTTGTAACGACTACAAAACCAGAACCCCATTCGCATGCTTGATGCTTTCTTAAAACATCGGTAAAACACAAACATAAAAACGCAACTTCAAATTGACAAAGGAGAATGCCCAATAGACTCCAAACTCACAGGACATTGCCAAATTGATAATTTGACACTAATAATCCCGAATCCTATTAAACACAAATGTTTCCGCTGCAATGTCTGTTCTGTGCCATACTGTTTAATCTTTAGTCCGGGTGGTTAGTGTCGTGTTTTAAATTGGCCAAGTATGTTGTACTGCTTTATTGCTGTTCTGTATCGGTTTAAAAGTAGATGTTTTCCGCATCTCATTGATTCAACTTTGTTGCTAAACAAATGTTTATCATGAACATAGTTTTACGGCCGTCCACGACCATGCCGCTCTGATCGGTGACTTGGCGTGGGGCGGCGACCTGTAAGATCAAATGTGTAGAAATGTTTGAAATACGCCACTAGTCGCCGCCAGTGGCGAATTCGCGTACTTACAAAGTAAAAAATCTCTTATTCGACTGTCGCTTCGTTCACCGCTCAGACCAAATCAGCAAAGTCGTGAACGGGCTGTTACGTGGAATTCTTGAACATAAAACCCCTAACTATATTAACAACCCTATAAATACCACATTATATCAGATATCACATACATAGTTCTCAACTCAAGGACTTCTGAGTAAGGCTCAAGGAACCCACTTTGTTCTAAACAGGTTTCTCATCTTCAACTTGTGCTTGAATTACGTTTCATCTATTTTGGTTACGTTTGAAGTTTGATTTGTATTGTATAAGTAAGTAAACCCCTTCCTACACAAAGCGACTCAAGTGGCTTACCTTACGACTTAGGTATCCAAGCGACTATAGCAATAATAAATCCATAGAAGTTCGTACACGCGTCAATGGTTACCAAAGTCGTAAGGTATAGGGGACTTGTGTCGTCTAATGTACGAAGGGGCTAACTAGGTACTGCGACTAACGATTTGACTCCCGACCCACAGAGTCGCATCCTATCGCCCACCCGGAGGTCTTGACTAAATAATAAAAGACCCACACCCCCACAGGCTGATCTTGAATCTTGAAATTTAAGCCGAGCTTGCTAAGGTTGTAATGTGGATGGGCGACTATCTCTCATAGCGAGTTGTCACGAAAAACATTTGGTACCTATATTATCAGCCTGTTGCCGTCCACTGTTTAACGTAAGCCTCCCCCAGAGCGCCAACCCTCCCAGTCCTGGGCAGTCAGCATCCATCCGCTGCCAGCACAAACACCACATTCTTCAAATCATTTCGCGATCTTGGCGCAGGGCGTCCTTTACTGCGATTGCTCATTGGCGGTCTCCACTCTAGCACATGTCTGCTCCATCTACCATCTGTCCGTCTACAGACATGGCCGATCTACTTCCACTTCAGCATGTTTATTCTACGCGCAATGTCTTTTGCTTTTGTTCTCTGGCAAATGACAGAAATGACTGCGTTAAAAACGACGTTCCATACATTGTTATGGACACGTTCACATTGTACTGTACTATATATTATTGACTTGCTAGAATTAGGTCGTTCTTTGCTATACTTTACAGCACAATAGCTTTAAAGTCTGACACTCAGTCTTACCAATGGGCATGCTATGACCTTGAGTTGTGGAGGTCGGATAGGTAGTAAAATACTGATATTTAACTAAATCCGGATGATGAGGCAGATGATAAGTTCAATATAACATGAAAAATACATAAAAACTGAATATTCAGCGACCTCTTTTGCAAACCATACAAGCTTTCCGGCCTAGAAGCCTTACCTTGGGGAAATATAGACGAATACATTTTTAACTTTAAACTACACCCCACTGTGGAAATTAAACCTTTTAACCAACATTAATACTACGAATGTCAAATTCAACCCTCTAACGTCACTCCCACAACAGACTAGAGTTACCATCCTACTGGATTTTTCCGGACATGTCCGGGTTTTGTTTACCTCCTTTTAGTACTTTATTAAGGAATTTTGTTTGTCCGGATATGTATTTTTTTTTGGCTTCTGTGCGGAATTTACGGTGAATGATCAGGTTGATAATTATTTACAAGTCAAAGAAGTTATTAAATAAGTAGGTAGGTCTATACTAATATAGAAAACCTGAAGTTACAAATAAAAGAACCGTTGTGCAGTACATTTACCGTAATCTAAAATCAGTATACGAGGGGTGATCAAAAAGTAATGATAATGAATATAAAACACGGTTATTAAAGTCAAAATAATAATTTATTATTCTACATAGTCTCTTAACAAATCAATCCTTTTAGTCCATCTTTTTTCTAAACCCAAGATTCCCTTTGAAAAAAATTCTTTGTCTTGACCCTCCCAAAACTCCTTAACAGCGGCCATCACTTCACTATCGTCTTCAAATTTCTTGCCTCGGAGGCGTTCCTTAATGCAGAAGAAAGTGGTAGAAGTTGCTAGGAGCTAGATCTAACGAATAGGGAGGGTTTTCGAGCAGTTCCAATTCCGTTTCTTGAATGGCAGCCCTCACAACTGCGGCTCAACTCGTTTTTTCTTTTGCTCGTCAGTTAACATTCTCGGTACCGATCGCGCAGGGACCTTTTTCATATGAAATTTGTTTGCAAGGATTTTATCAACACTGCCATATGAGATCCCTGTGACCTCAGCTACATGCCTCACTAATGGTCACTCTTCGATCTGTCAACACAAATTCTTCGACATTTTTCACGTTGTGTTCAGTGAGGGACGTGAATGAGCGTCATTCGCGATGTTCATCTTCAGTGGATGTTCTGCCCAGTTTAAACTCCTTGGTATAGCGTGCAACTGTAGTATACGGAGGAGCAGAGTCCCCCAATGTTTCCACAAGTCACTGTGTGTCTTTTATAGACATTTTTATCAAACAGAGGTACTTGATGGCAGCTCTAATTTCATTTTTCTCCATGTTGATGTTATTTCATGTTCGTACTCAAATGAATGTATCTCCCGGAAATCGTGATCTATTCATATGTTTTTTTTAGGCTGATGTAGTGAGTATATAAGCAAGCAAAAAACATTTATTCTTTGGATTTTTATGCGGACCTGAAGTAACCGATTATCATTACTTTTTGATCACCCCTCGTACTCTTAAAATGCTTGTCTAAATCCGTGTGTTTCAGTACTGTCGGGGTAACCGCACATTAAACAGTTAATTGTCAAAACTTTTAAAAATTTCGTAATGGTAACCCTACGAACAACGCACCATTAAACAATGGTCATTAAGACCCCCGATTTATATCTTCATTTTTAATGGTCAGCCACACTCCAATGCTCTTGCAATGTCCAAATCACTTGAAAGTATTGTTTACTTCTTTTAAAGTCGGAAGTTTCGGACAGGATTTGATTGGCGGTCATTTAAGGGTATTCTTCTTGGTTAGTTTGACCTGATCCGATTACAGTTTTAGTCATTACACTGTCTTAGTTTTACGTAATTCTTTCCACATGTTTACAAATCTCGTGTGTTAACTATAGCTGATTAATCTGAACTTAGTATTTGAAGACGGAACTGCGACTTTGCTTAGATAGACAACTCTGATGCCATAAACTTAGTGATAGCTATCAAAATATAGAAATTGAATATTCAATCGATATTACCCGAAAATTGCTCCTTCGGCGACTTTTGTCTTAGAATTTAAAAACTTGAGCTCTTCTCGAATAATTCCCAAAAACATCAAGAATATCTTCGACTAAATCAATGTCAACCAAAACTTGATTCTATATCAGTTTTGAAACCTATCACAAACCGAGTCCATCACCATTTCATTATGACTAACGCCTTAAAATATTCTTCTCCAGCACTCGTATCTAAAATACCATTCAGCAGCTCACCTAATTGATTCCTATTTCAATCAACAAAGTGGTTGAATTTCAGTACTCCTCCATTACGTATTCTGTCCTTCGGTAAATGTGGGCTGATAATAAAATAATAATTGTATTTAATTTTATCTAAAACTCCCTCGCGCGGCGTTTTCAGGGTTAAGTGTGGTTCGATGTTCGAGTTTTTGTGTCAATTAGTTATTTGTTCGGTATTTGAATATATTTTTGAAGATTGAGCAACGTACCCCCGTAGTTACGTTGTACAAAGGTAAATATTTATATTTCTTACGAAAAACTGCAACCACCAGGCTATGCATCCATTTTTTTACTTAGGTAGATTCCGACAGCACCACTGCTTTTAAAACGGTGAAGAAAAACATCGTGACGAAACCGTCCTAGAACATAAAATTCGAAGATATGTGACATCTACCAACCCACACTGGGCCCACTTGCTGGATTATGGCACAGCTCCCTCTAACAGAGAGAAGGCCTGTGCGCTGCTGGGAAGCAGTGGAAATATTTATAGGCTGATGATGATGATGAAAATGTTAAGCCACATAGGTACCACAACACATTCTCTACCAGTCTAAAAACTATTCTTTTATATTCGGCAACAGTTATTCTTGTGATACCCGTGTCGACACGAAATAAATAGAAGTAGTCTTAAACCGTTATCAAAATAACACAGAAAATTCCTGCGGTGATAAAAATACTACAAAGAAAAAATAATATCCGTTCGTCGGCTTGTCCAAATAGTAGCAGAAGCACATTGCGACAGCCCGTCGCATTGTTTTAGACTAGCGTCTGCAAACGGCATTGCTCCTCTTTTATTTTTATTTTGCTATCCAATATTTCTGTCGCGGGACTTATCTCATTACCGTGAACCCCCGGAACATAAAGCTATTGAAGGACACCGTGGATTTTAGTTAGTACGACTCTGATAGTGGGTGGGAGGACTCATTTGATGAAAAAATTCTGAAGTAAATCGGACTCCCATTACGGCATTTTTTTATAGGTGGCGATGTCGTCAAATGTTAACTAATTTGAATTCAATTGCCCTTTACCTTCCAGAATCATGGTTACCTGTTTAGACCATCTCAGGACCCCGGCAGGCGTTTTGCCTTTTTTTCTTGATCGAGGAATGTATTGATTCTTACCAAAGTTTTATACTTACAAAAAAAAAACAACCTATTACTTCCTCAAAAGTCCTATCTATCTCTGTACAAAAATTCGTGGTACTCGGTTCAGCGATTTAGACATGAAAGCGGAACCAACAAACAGACTTTCACATTTATAATATTACATAGTTAGAATTCGTTAACAAAAAGACAACGTCTGTCATAAAACTTTATAGATCATTGAGCAGCATGGAAGGTGAAATTTACGGTAAATAAAATATTACGTCTGTACCTTTACGGGGGCATTTTCATTAATAAGTGCTGGGGTGGCTATTGTTTCATAATAAGGTGGGCGCCACTGTTAGCGGGGAGCGATGCTCATTGAAGAGGTTATTTTTTGACAAAACGATGTTTACATCGAAATATTTTATCCTGATGATTAGCAAGTGTATGATGCTATTAGTTTGCGTCTAGCCAAGGTATATGTTTGTTCTTCAAAAATATCTTAAAGTACAGGCGGGGACGAAAAGCTGCTTCAAAGTCCAAACCCACATAAATTGGATAAAGGCGTCGCGGAGGCTACGCTTTATAATCTTCATGTAACCTTTTGCATCATGCACATCATATACCTAGAATTATTGCCTACTGTGTCTATGCTAAGCCTTGAAACCTTTAATTGTTGTATGAAAGGGAGAGTAGTTTAAAACCAAAGATGATGATGTTTGCCGTCTACGATGTCTCGAGAATTCTTATTCAAAAATATGGCAGTTTTTCACGACCTTTTGCCACACAACCGCCCAAAGTCACGCGCTTGATGCGTGAGCCGTTAACTTCAAGTCTTATAATCGCTGACAGTGAGACCACATCCTAATATCCAGTGTTTAATGTTGTAAAGACTACATTAAAGTGGGGTCGCACCGGGCCTTAGGCTTGCCACCGAATACATTAAGTTTGTTTTTGTTTTTTTTTTTTAAACTTTACGGATTACGGTTTGTTTTGATGTTAATCCCGATGTTGCCGTGTTTGCTTCATGAGTTACGACTTTTATGTTGATGAATCTTTGCTAATGATGGAAATATACGGAAGAAATGTGCATTTCTGTTTGTTTTAGGGCTTAGATTATGATTCCTGCCAGGGTCGCGGGGCTGTCAGGTTATCGTGACTCTGGAACGTAAAGGGCAATTGAAGAGACACGGTGGGTTTAGTCAGTACGAGTCTGACAGTCCCTTCTGCTCTACCCAGGACATATTTCATGATTTAACATAAAAAACTGCCCATTTTAATTGAAAATAAAAATCATCAAACAAGTACAGATAAAAATTACAGGTCTTTCATACATTTTCAACGAATTTTCCATTTCGTATGAAAATCCTGGAATTTTTATTTGATCTTTTAGATTTGGTTTCATAGTATAAGTCATTTATAACCATAACAACGTGTAACGTTAATAGCGCAAAACCTCTCGTGGGGTAACTGTAACTCAGCCCATAATATGTTACAAAACAATGTTTGTTCCAAGACTTTTGGAAATTCGCAAAAAAAAATTTGCTTTTTCATACAAAATGAGAAATTGATCGGTCCCATCAGTATGAAAAAAAGATTCCAGCTTCCTTTTCTTGCAAAAAAATAGGCATTAACACAGATAAGGAAAATAAAACCTGATATTTTCTTAACCATATCTATCAAAACGAGCCAACCCGTACAATAAGACCAGTACATGTAGAAATAGCGTATTAAGAAATACAATTAAGCCGAGGTCATTGCTTTTAATGTTAATTGAAACCTAGGTTCAGTACTAATGAAATTCCCTTAGGTCTAGAAACGTATTGAATTTTAAGGAGGGGAGTATTTTAAGGCGATGTGACACGCTATTAAGGTTGGGGTGATTTGGTTTTATTTTCTTTCTTTTATTTTAATTCAAGCTCTTGGCTAAATCTTCTTTCAGTTTAGGTGGCGCTTGCCGAGGTTTGTCTGTGGATGGGTGACCATCTTCTATAGCGAGTTTTTTCTGTGCCTCGGAAAGCACGTAAAGCCTGTTGGTCCCAGCTGTTATTTGTAGATCTTTGACAGTCGTTGCTGTTAGTCAGAAGCTCCAAAGTCTGACAACCAGTCATACCATGAGGTATAGTATTAACCAGTTGAGGTCCGATAGGTAGTCGCTCCATATAAAATATTGATATCCAGGTGCATCTGGTTCGACTGAAAGCCCACGAGTTGGGTCGTGAATTCGAACCCATGCAAGCGAATTATTTGGTGTTATTTATTTCTTCACCAATGCTCTCCAAACTGTGGAGGATAAAATCGTGGGGAGACCGGTATGTCATAGAAACATAAATTCAAAGACACGTGACAACGTACTTACCCGTTACCCTTACGGTGCATTACAGCCGACTCTCACTCGTTTGCCCTTAGTGTTCCAGGGCCTCTGTACCTTGCTTAGACAATCCCGCGACACCGGCAGCCTTCTACCTAACCCTGAAGTGATGATCCCTTTATCTAACTTTCTAAGCAAATTCCAATTTCCCAAAACCTTTCACATAATAACAAGTTATTACTTAACAAATTACTTGAAATAGTAAAAGCGATCGTAATAAAATCATTCTCAGCTCCTAAGTCAAAAGTTTGTTTTACTCAAAAGTTAGTTATTCAAGTATTCAGAGACGTTATGTACATTTGTCATAAAAGATCTGAAGACGAAGCGTTGAGATGGGCGTGGTGACGTGAGGGGCTTTGAAACCAGCGAGGGACATAAGTGGGTTGTAGCGGGATGTTTTGGGGTGTTTAAGAAGCGGGTTGTATCTAACTAATAGATATAATACTTACAAATTATAGATCTAATAAATAGGGTGACACAATACAAATAGATCTAATAAATAGGGTGACACAATAGGCGGTCTTTTCAAGACAACCAACTAATGTATGCAAAATTTATGAAGATGGATTGAAATTTGTTAGTTTTTCACACATAAACTAATGAATGGATTTGTGTGAATTCTGTTACAGGGATAGTTTGTAACTTGAATTAACACGTAGGATACTTTTTATCCCGTTACAACCATTCTCGTGGGATAATTTTCGAGAAACAGGCAAAATCGCTGGCAGCAGATAGTAACAGACAAATTAGAGAATTGAATAGCTCTAGAAGCTTCTTTTTGCTCCTCGAGTGAAAATAATGACGATATATGGTGACTCTATGCCTCAAAAACTCAAAATCCACTACTCCTAACTTCGGAGCCGCATCAAAAACATAACATAATGACTCCACGGCGCCGTTTATAGGGCAAGTTTCTTACGATAACAAATCGCCAGGAATTTGTCCCACTTCTCTTTTATATTCTACTTAAAACTTTTGAGCTCCCTCTGAACAGACATCTCGAGTACATTATCTTTTTACTGAGCATAAAAAAAAGGTTGAGTTACCTACTCAACTCGTCATTCCATAAAAATAATATTTGGAGTAAGATTTTTTTGTAGATATCTGCGTAATTTTGTTTTAAGATTGCAGTTCTAGTAACTCTTCATCTTGAAGCGACGTCTTGCAGCTACTGTTAAGCATAATTAGGTCCGCAAAGAAGTGGAGCTGCCATCAAAGAGCTTCTAGCTTCTCGACGACGCGTCGTGTTCCACGCGCGCCTAAAAGAGCTGTCAGCATAATGACGGGGCCCCCCTTAGAGGGCCAAATCCTGCCGGGGTCGCGGGACTTACGAGTAACCGTGGCCCCGGAACGTAAAGGGCAATAAGGATACCGTGGATTTTAGTCAGTACACGTCTGACAGTTCCTCCTGCCCTGCCTTCGGTGAAAGGACTCATCTGATGATTTTACCACGTAAAAAAACACCGTCAACTTTAGTTTACGTATCAAAACTAGAAATCGAGGGTTCATCACGGTGCGTACAGACCATGTAACATAACATGTTATATAACATTGTTATATAACATTTTTCATATTGTGGTCATGTTATATAACATTGTTATATGATGATGAAGAAAAAATACGGTTCTAATAGTTTTTAACAATGTAACTGACAGACACCTAGAATTTTTCAGTTCAATACCCAATTAACATAGTGCAGATACTACACGTATCGCACTACCGACATTGTTGCAAAACACAATAGGTACTAGATTTCCTCCTGGAACAATACAGATTTGCTAATTAAGTGCCAATCGGTAGTTAACACAAGGTTTCCATGTATTTACGTTTGTGATTTGGTTTGTTTATGTAATGGAATTGCTTCGGTATTGGATCAGAACCGACATCTTGGGGTAGACTAACGGCAATTGCAATGGCGGATTAATCTGATCCAATGATGATGAACATCTTTACAATGGTAAATTGATTTGATTTCTAGATTACCAAAATATCCTAATTACCTCTTATGAAGCATCGAAAAATTCCTCCTCAACGCTGTTAGCATGTGCTCAGGAGACTGCGCGGCGGTTGCCACGTTGTATGACAATGCTTTTTTGCCTCTGGCCTATGTAAAACCCAGCATCAACGTCAACTCGTCAATGAATGCAAACACATAGAATTATGTGTCTATTGTCTTGTTCTATGTATTTGACACAAGAAAGACAGCTGATCAAGAGGTACTGGAATCGATTCCCAGGAAAAGTGTCTTTGAGATTTCTTCATGAGGCAATTCTTAGCAACCAAGGTACCTGGATTTGTCCCCACTTGTTGGCATTAGGTTTGTCGAAATCACATGAGACTTAAACATATGTGACGAAATGTGGGTATACTTAAAAGGTGCATCTTTAAAGCCTTTGGGTATTACAGACCCCGTGTCTTTTTAGACAGCATAATTAATACACTATTAAAAGAAAAAAGCAATTTTTAGATTCCAGTAGATGCCAAGAAACTCTATGAGCAATATTTTGTTCCAATTCCGCTGAAACAATAGTTTTAAATACGAACACAACCCAATTCCAAACCCACTTTTAGAACCAAACTCACAACGGAATTTCCAGTATTCGAAAAAAAAATCCTAAACTGTAACAGCGTTTGCGTGTCAATCGCCATTTAAGAGCGTTACATAAATAACGTGCGGGCCCGGCGGAGGTCGCCGGCCGACTGACTGTGATTTGTTTGTTTTGACTAGTAGCGCCATCTCGCGTGATCTACGGGCTTTTAGCGACATTACGTTTGCTGCATGCTGAATGACGTATGGCGCTGCTCGACGATGTAAATTGAGGGGCCCGGAATGAGTTAATTAAATTAAAAAGGGTATAGATTTATATACATGGAATAGATTTTATGGCTTTTTTTGGGTTTAAAGACACGTGATTTTAATTTAAATAATTTTAAAGTGGTCTTTGAATTTTTTAGTTCCAAATGCATTATAGAAGAGCTTTTGAAGTAGTATTTATAAACATTACTTATTTCGTGAAGATGAAATCACATAGCACAAGCAAGAACGCATGAAAAAAAATTGACAGATCACAAACTTATTGACAAGAAATCCAGCCAAGCTCTCAACAGCTTTGCGGGAAATATTTAAGAGGTTACTGTGGCCCCTGAACCCAAAGGGCAATTGAAAGAAAAGGGTGGATTTTTCCCTCGGACAGAAGCTACTATGCTACTATCAGACTCGCAGGGCAAGAGGAGCTATTTGAAGATTTCTGACTCCAAAAACAAAAGTTCGGAATTGCTATCTGCTTAGGTGTTCTGAACTTCTGATCATTGAAAAGTGGAAAAGAAAAGTGGAACTCTCTGCCTGCGTCTGTGTTTCCGAACGCATACAACCCTAATCTCTTCAAAGTTAGAGTGAACATGCTTCTTCTGGGTAAGCTCACTCCATCGTCGACCTTGTCTTAGTCATTCCGACCTAGACTAAGGTCAAGAGCGAATCCATCTCACATAAAAAAAAATCTAAGGCTCATCATATTATATTTCCCGACAGAGAAAACTCACAATGAAAAATACAAAAATATTTTCATCGTGATTGTGTTCTCATAGAATTATTTATCCTACTTATTCATAGTGTAAACTAACCACTATGACCTCCAAGAGTCCTTGCCTCGTTATTACATCCGGGTCTCCCCAAGGAAGGCAGATTTCATCCTGTTTCTAATTTATCGTCGGAACAAGGCGACGGGATGATAATTTCCATATTAGTTGTGTTCTTGTTTTGCTATTTTACTTGTTTATTGTTGCTGTGGGATTGTTTTTGGAAAACAAGTAAATGTTTTTTTTTTGTTTAAACATCGTTTTTGGTAGATGCCTCCGTATCTCGCAAAGCACATAAAGCCGTTGGTCTCGGCTGTCATTTTTAGATCTTTGGTAGTAGTTAATGAAAGTCAGAAGCTCTAACCCCCTTATTAATAAAACGAGAAATAAAGTTACGCCAAGGTTAATCCTTAAAAATGTATGGTTAGTCTGAAGATTATCCTGGTTGTTACTTTAGTCCACGTTTAGTAATAAGGGGTTAAAGTCTAACAAATAGTCGTACCATGGGATATCGTATTACCCAGTAACTGAGCTGTAGAGGTCTGATACGCAGTCGCTCCATGTACATAGTTGGGAAAAGGCTGGGCAGATAATGACGACGAAGCTGGGTGGCTTTCAGTCAACAAAAAATCGACTAACTAAAGTACGTTTATTAATTCCAGTCAGTAAAATGACATGTACATGAACATGAATGAAATGTACTAAAACATAAATGAAATGTACTAAATTTCTTTGTATCAGTGACAGTTGCACTGTCATTTTACTGACTGGAATTAATAATCGTACTTTACATAGAACACTGTTTGTCATAAGCATCTCTCAAGTCTATGCCATAGTGTCTGCATGTGTCTTTCATCTACTATTATAAGATTTTCAGTCCATATTCCTTAATGCCACAGCTACAACTTTTTGTCAAAATCACCTGTCGTGTTATTCCAAACCAACCACAAAAAAGGGTAAAATAACCTTCAAAACTTTTCATTCGGAAGTCGGTGACTTTTTTTTATTAATTTCATTGTCTTTTTGCCACCGACTTCCGAAAGAAAAGTTTTGAAGGTTATTTTACCCTTTTTTGTGGTTGTTTTTGAAAGCGGTTACATTTTTTTTTGAAAAAGTTTTTATTTAACTCTTTTTAGTTTAATTATTCAACCACAATTCTTGTCAAATACGAGTACATCATTTTCTTACATGAGCACAATTTTGTAATCCGTAACACCGGTAATAACATTGTTAAAATCTCTTACATTCATAATTCCCTATCTCAAAAACTACTGAACCGATTTTGATGAAACTTGCAGTATTACCTAAGTTGAACGATACCTAGTACAACAAAAAAAGAATTACTTAAATCGGACTTGCAGTTCCGGAGATATGCGAACACAAACATAATTTACTAAATCAGTAGATGCCAAGTCCTTACTAGAGGAGTTGTACCTTCCATCATCAGCTCAGCTACATGATATGATGATTACCATACGCAAATACTTAAATTACTTCATAAAATTTGCGAAAAACGATGTGTAGGGCTATAAAATTTGAGGGTTGCCCTGAAGTCGGTTAAAAAGCACACACATGTCGTGGAATTGTGTAAGAAGGATGCCAGCCTAGAGTTTATGTGAAGGAGCAGGGTCGTTATTAGTTAGTAGTGGTAGAGTGACAGTCCTTTCCGCTCGACATAGGGAGGGAAGGACTTATTTGATGATTTTTATATCGCAAAAAAAAACGCCACTTTCGAGAAATCACTCCCATCAAAGTACTAAGATCCTCTTACCAAGAGATCTACTGATACCAATTCTATCTTCTTTATAATACTTTTTCATTGCACTAAACATATGCAGGTTTGGTGGGTGGATAACAAAGTATCTTACTTACCTAATTACTTAAATAAAATATAAGCAAATACCGCAAGCAAATTCGAAATAGGTTACTGGAGTAATCACACTTAACAAAATAGATCCTACCCCACATTTGTCTGTTTAAAAATTCACGAATACCCACTTCTGTCGTCCTTGAATTCTCTTAGTTCGTAAACATATTAATTATTTCAAGTTATTACTTAGATATGTGTTAGTAATTTAGTTAATTACTATTTCTTGACTCCTTTTACTCGTAGTTAGAATTTTAGAAGTTTGACCTGAAATAGTTTTGAGGCTCAATTTACGTAGGTTAGTTCTACAGTTTTGGGTCTAGATTATCAATTTAATTGGAATGTTAATTAGTCCAGCGTTCTTTGATGTGTTTTAATTAAAATTCTATGTGTATATTAGTTTTTATGCCTTTGTGAATTGTAGTAGTTTTGAAAATGAAATGGAATTCGGTGACAAAATGGCCGCTGTGACGGTTTATGCCGAGAGTTTGAATGATATAATGCTTTATCGACTTTTTTTTTAAACGTGTTAAAATCATCAAATGAGTCCTCCAACCCAGGGCAAGGCAGGATACTGTCAGACTTGTACTGACTAAAATCCACGGTGTCCTTCAATAGCCCTTTACGTTCCGGAGTCACGGTAAGTCGTTAGTCCCGCAGTCCCGGGAGGCATTGGCCCTCTGAGGGGGGCCCCGTCATTGTGCTGACACTCTTTGAGGCGCGCATGAAACACAGCGCGCCGTCAATCTGGGCATGGTCCATGATACATGATGGACAGCGAGTTGCCCATTACTAGCCGTCCGCATGCCAGCGCGCTGTTTTATCGACCAATAGCGATGCGAAAAGCGTCAAGCGATACCTGGGGTGTGTTTAAATCAGCCGGCGATATTTCGCCGGATAAAAATTAAACTAGCGAGGGTTCGCTGAACGGAGTCATAAGTTTCCGTCAATGTTAGCTGTCTAATTCAATTGACAGCTCAGTTTTTTAAACAAATAATCAATTTGCCGGTGTAATATTAATTAAATCCATAATCCACAAATAATATTCACTCTCTAAAATAAAAATATTCGTTTTACGGCGCGAATGTAGCAAACAACAAAACTTAATGTCAATCTGACAGCAGGATAAAATTTTGCGAGGTAAAAAGGTCGCAAAAAATTCCTTTCAGTAAAAACTTATGCCAGCGGACGACCGTAAACGGGGCAGATTAAATTTTAGTTAGTTTTATTTTTCACCTTTCGGTGTGCTTGAACGTGGTGTTTGACATTTATTCAATATTAATTTTAACTGGATAATTGATTTAAACGCAGCCCTGCGCGTGTTCGTTTTGTCATTTGTGTTCCCGAACGCGTAAGACCCGAACCTCTTTGAAGTTGGAGTGCAAGGCTTCTTCTGGGTAAGTTCGGTCCATCGTAGGCTTTGTCTGTCTGTCGCTTTGCTTTTTTATAAAATAAGCTAGCGACACGTAAGTAAATACAATATTTACGTCTCGCTGGCTAATTTTCTTATAGAGTGAAAAAAACAATTTCACTAATTTTTCGCTGAGTTTCAAGTTGCAAAAAAACGGTCGATTGAAGAAGTAACGACCGTGCTGCAGGTAAATTTAAAATCCTTTGAACGAGTATAAAGATTGAGTTAACTGCGGGCTAGTCTAAGCCCAGTTTATATTCGGTAACGGGCCTCTTTGTGGACTGAAAAAAGAGAAAAAAGGAGTAGGTTGGAGGCGGCGTTTCTCTAAAACGTTTGAAGGGAAAATTGTTGACGAAGTCACTGAAACCTGAAATACTTTTACGACGAAACAGCTTAGCTGACTTTTTTGTAGCTGGATTAGTGTTTAGCAAAGTATTAAAATGTTTGTAGGTCGGTTTAAATATTTCTTCCCATAGAGTAGATTTTCAGTAAACCTTGCCCCACTCTCTGAATAGGGGTGCGTTTACAAACATAGATACTCACATACATAAACACTATGACAAGGTAAGACTAGTTAGATTTTTTTTTTATTTATACTCAGAAATGTTAGGTTAGCGAGAAAAAGATTAAAATTGGAAAGAAAATTACAAAGGCTTCTTATTTCTAAGAGTTTTTTACTGTTTTTTTTTTAACATAAACTGCTCCATCTATCTTGGAATTACTCATGTGTAGTTGATGCGCTCAAAAACATAAGTAATTCACACAACTACTCGATATCAGGCAATAATGCTCATAATAAAAGAAAAATAAAAAAAACCCATGATCTAAAGTAGTATTATGTAACTCCTAGCCATTTATTTTCTTACTAAATAAGACCATAACTAAATTAAAATTGAATTAAATGAGTTCCCTTTACTGAATTTAACTGAAATTCAGCAGTTTTCAAAGTAATCCTATTACAAGATGACGAGTCGGCAAATATCATCGCTATGCACGTCAACTCTTTATGTTATGCATATTAAAATATCATACATACAAGAAGTCTGTTTGTTTGTAAATTTTTGACGGTTGTAGGTTTTGTAATAAAAGGGCAAAATCTACTCCTTCAGCAGCGTTCTGACTGTCTCACATCAGGTAACCGTGACCCACGAACGTAAAGGGCTATTGAAGGACACCGTGGATTTTAGTCAGTACTAGTCTGACAGTCCTTGGGAGCACTCATTGGCAGTGTGAGGCCTCATTAGATGATTTTACCACGATAAAAAAAAGCATATCGTGTAAAATATTTAAAAAAAAAATCTCTTCCCTTCCTCTCCGTCGTCATCTATCAAAATTCATGCCCATTATCTCACTGTTCAACTATTTCCAACAACTACACAGGCGCAGTCACAGGCTAAGGCTAGTAAACTTATAACTTAGCAAGTTAAGTGAAAACTTACCTTAACATTGGCAGTCTTTTATGAAGTTATAAATATTTTAGTGATGCAACGCTTTCATACTTTGTTGTTTGTTATATTAGATTTTTGGTATGTATGTGTGAGTACGTATGAGAAAAGAAAAGTTATAGTTGACTACTGAATAAGTTATTCATAGTGGTACTTGTTATCTTAATATTTGTATAAGTTATAGTCCACTGAAACAAAAACAAAATAGACCTTCAGTGAAATTATCAAAAAATATTTGACCCATTTTTTTTTCTTTTGATACATTTTTATCAAAATTGACAAAGATTGGACGTTATGAAAATTCATAATACTCGTACATCACGCTGTAGTATAATTTTTACTACGTTCTATAACGTCACAAGCCTGTTCGCTAACTTGAATTATCTTCTATACATATAATAAAACAGTAAAAAAACTGTGTCTGTACATTGACTATATTAAAAAAATAATAATTGACGGGGGTTTAGAAACAGTAATAGAGCACGAATCCAAAAAAAAAAATCTGTCTGTTTGTCTGTTTGTCTGTTTGTTTGTACACGCTAATCTTCCGAACTACTGAACAGATTTGAATGATTCTTTTTTTGTTGTATAGGTATAAAGTCTGGCCAAAACATAGGCTATAATTTATCTTGGAAACTTGAAGGCCTGATGCAGAACCGCAACAGACCAGCTAAACTATAAAAGATACAAACATGGTGCCGTAGCAAAAATTGTTCCACGTGACAAGCATTTTCTGTTGAGGAAATAATTTTGAAGATCTGGAACACCTGATGTGGAACTTCAAGAGCCCAGCTACACTATAACATATATAGGAATGACGTCTTAGCAAGAGTTGTTCAACCTGATCAGCACTCTCTGTTGACGCATATAAATTGAAGATCTGGAACAGCTGATGAGGAAATCCAAGAGCCCAGCTAGATAAGCACTCTGTGTTGTCGTGTGAAATTTGAAGATCTGGAACAGTAGATGTGGAACTCCAAGAGCCCAGCGAAACTATAACATGTAAGTGAATGACGTCTTAGCAAGAGTTATTCAGCCTGATGAGTACTCTCTGTCAACGTATAAAAAATGATGATCTGGAACACCAGATGTGGAACTTCAAGAGCCCAGCTACACTATAACTTAAACAGTAAAGACGTCTTAGCAAGAATTGTTGAGCCTGATGAGCACTCTCTGTTGTCGTATAAAAATTGAAGATCTGGTACACCTGATGTGGAACTCCAACAGCCCAGCTACTTTATAACATATGTATATAGGAATGACGTCTTAGGAAGAGTTGTCCAGCCTAATGAGCACTCTCTGTTGACATATGAAAATTGAGATCTGGAACACCTGATGTGGAACTCCAAGAGCAGATACACTAACTAACATATATACAGTAAAGACGTCTTAGCAAGAGTTGTTGAGCCTGATGAGCAACCTCTGTTGTCGTATAAAAATTGAAGATCTGGAACACCTGATGTGGAACTCCAAGAGCCCGTGAGGAATGACGGTCATTCCTATATTAGCAAGAGTTGTTTAGTTTGATGGTCATTTCCTGTTGACTTACAAAAATGAAAGATCTGGAACGTCTGTAATCGTCTCGCGCATCCCGTTGTTTTCCCGTCCCCAGGCTCTTAGAATTCGACGTTTCAGATCTTCGATTTTCGACGGCCCCGTCGTCGCTGGCATAAGCAACAGGATCCGCGTACGAAGTCGCGGGCAGAAGCTAGTACACAAATAATATTGTTGTACACTATTTACAAAAAATCTTGCCGTGTTTTCATTATTGTGTAACCTTACTATTTAATGATGTTAGACTTAAGTTACCTACCTATGCTTTGTGAAACTTCTACGACGATATTTTGATGTGCTGATTAATATTACAGGAATATTTTTCAATTAACATTTATTACAAAACGAAGTGATTATAAAATGCCCAGATTCCGTGTTCGAAATAAAACGTAATGATTTTAAGAGCTAGTACATACTGGGCGCTCGGCGACGTTGCGTTGAGCGCGCGTTGGTTGCGTACACACACCGCGCTAAGCACGGCGTTCAGTGCGCGCACTATAAAGAAATCAGTATCAAAATGCTCGATCTCCATTTTCGAAAATAGCGTCCTCTCTATACAAAACCGCACGTTGAAATGTACAACAAAATTGCCGCTCATGTATCTCAAAGCGCGCAGCTGACGCCCGAGCAACGCGCGTTCTAACGAAAAAATGTAAACGCGCGATTGACGCGCGCTTGACCAGCAGCGCATGTGTACACTTCAATAGAATTCGGGGTTCTCAAAACGCGCGTTAGCAAAGCGCGCGTTTCAAAACGCCCAATGTGTACCCGCTCTAATGAAGCCAGTTTTTCATACATGTGTGTAAGCCTCACGCACACGTTTTACTTGGAGATGTTGGCTTGTTTTACGACGGGGATAATTTTTCTACCGTGATTTTGGCTTCTATTTCTACTTGGACATTCTTTAATCTAATGGTAGCCATACACCATCCTGCCTATCGTATGACGCTTGCAATTGTTTCAAATTGGCAGTTCGTCCATATACACCATACTGCCTATCGTACGATCGATTTGACACAACTTCAAATCTGCAGCAGCGATGCCAACTTAGCAACTTTATAGCTAGATCTAGCTATTATTCGGTGACCGATAGCTACAAATTTATAAAATTGTAGCTGTCGTCACCGAATAATAGCCAAATGCATCACTGCTGCCGATTTGACGTTGTGTCAAATCGATTTGATGACCTATCAAATTGGCATGTCATGCCATCAAATACAACAAAACAATTGCAAGCGTCAAATCGATCGTCGATAGGCAGGATGGTGTATGGCTACTATAAGTTTACAAAAAAAAATTTCAATTAAAATTTATTACAACCAATTAGATCAATCAACAATCAGAATCATTAACTTTTCCCATTTGACACGAATACGAAGTCCAATAATATTAATTACAATTTTCTTTTCTTTTTTAGGTAATATTGAAGTCCGCCATATTGGCAAAGAGGTCAGTCTGGGAGTTTTTAATGAGGTTTCAGGATTAGGCCCGACAGGATAATTTGCCAGAAAAACTTGTAATAAGATGTTCAAGTGTTCCAGAACGGACGGAAGGTAATTTTCTTATAACTTTGTAACTTAGGAACTTTATTCATGGCGCGATGCGACGCGAAACGATTCGTGCGATATCGAGTCGATTGCCGATTTAAGTCGCACGAATTTACTAATGGAGTGATGCAATGCAATTCGACCGTGCACTTCAAAAATCCACCTTACTACTACGAAATAAAGGCGCTGCAAACCAAAGATAAAAGATGTCGCACGAGACGAGTAGTTGCGCAATCGAATTTCGAACACAGAATCATGTGCATTGTCATTAGGACGTCAATTCGATATCGAGGAGATCTGTGAGCGATATCGTCAATCCGTGCGACTCCATTAGCAAACACTAGCGATCGTCCATACATTTTCTTCGGCCGGACGCTTGTGTGATATCTGACCGATATCGTCAATCGATGCAATTCGATATCGCATCGCGCCATGACTTTATTCATGTTCCTTAGTTTTCTAAGGAGTATTTTTTTTTCAGAAGAGTTCTTTAGTTTTGTTAGTTACTTTTGTTTTAGAACTGATTGTTGTATTAACTATGTGTCTGCTAACAAACACGCCACTTCTAAACATAGGCCTCCCCAATAGATTTCTAATAGTACTAGTAAGGCATTCAACATTTTTTTTTAAGTGGCAAAATCACCAAATGCTCTCAGCCGGGCGGGATAGGAGGGACTGTCAGACCCATCCTAGACAGGTAAATTCATTCTCCGGGACACGTCGACCTTCATTGTCTCGGCGCTTTTCTTGTGGTTGGCACTGATGATCCTGGCTTTCAGGAGTTGAAGTGGTTTGGGAATATTTAACACTGCACCGATTATTATCACCAAATTCCCACCTCTTCGTCAAACCTGGATCTATTTTGTATAGTCTAATTTATAAAAACTGGCACTAAGATCACTGACCATACATGTCTGTCTGGCAGTCCACAATAGGATATGGGTACATTTTTTGTCACTTATTGATGAGGCTAGTGGCTGTCATCTTGTATTATAATATCAGTCACTAAACGTCGGCAAGAACCACTGAATTATAATTTATACTTGACATTGGTTATTGAACTAAAAATATTAACTCGCCATTTTTTGTCATCTGTCAATCATAGATATAAGTTTAATAATAGCAATACCATAGCCTCATTACAATAAAAAAAAAAGTCGCATGACACTAATTTTAGCTGTCAAAGTGACAGATGACAGTTTTGATTGATAAAAAAAACAAAGGTTATTAATGTTTTTTATGCAAATGTTAGAGAATTTGTGAGTCACGAATAGAATTTGAATTTGTATTAATTAGGAGTAAGTGGATTAACAAATGAATTTGTATCTGCATTCGTAATGAACTTTGATTAACATTAAGCATTTTTATGAAGTTATTATTGAAAGAATTTAAATCATCCTTTGCAATTTGATAACTTGAAATATTGGAAGTCGTGTGAAACCTACGAAACAGAGGCATTGCCACGTGTTTTCACGTTTTTGTTACGTAAAATAAACGTGGACTTTGACGTTAAAGGATGGAAAAAAAACTTTTTTCAAAAAAAATTTAACCGCCTTCAAAAACAACCACAAAAAAGGGTTAAATAACGTAGAAAATAACTTTTCTTTCGGAAGTCGGTGGCTTTGTTTTTTTAATTCGTTGTCTTTTTGCCACCGACTTCCGAAAGAAAAGTTATTTTCTACGTTATTTAACCCTTTTTTGTGGTTGTTTTTGAAGGCGGTTAAATTTTTTTTGAAAAAAGTTTTTTATTTTACTCTTTTTAGTTTAATATTCAATCCAAATTCTTGTCAAAAATATCATTTTCTTACATGTGCACTAGAATTTTGTAATCCGTGGCACCGGTATTAACATCGCTCATGTACACATGCTAATAAAATTCCCTATCTCAAAAACTGCTGAACAGATTTTGATGAAACTTGCAGTATTCCCTAAGGTGAACGATCCCTAGTACAACAAAAAAAGAATTTTGAAAATCAGTCCACTATTGGCGGAGTAATCGCGTAACAAACACGCAAAAAGTAACGTCATCCAAGTAGCCGAAATCAATAAAATGCTCACAAAATAAAAAGTACTGAACCAAATCGGATGAAATTTTTATGGGACCACACTGCAAGTATACTGCATCGAACAAAAAAAGAATCACACTAATCGGACTAGAAACCTCGGAGTAATCGATGTACATACATAAAAGAAAAAAAAAAAAAAAAACATACCGACCGAATTGAGAACCTCCTCCTTTTTTTGAAGTCGGTTAAAAATAGTTCCTCGTTCGTACGCTAGAGGTGCTCTTTCATTTATCATACAACTAGCTGAACCCGCAAACGTTATTTTGCCATATAAATTAAAAAAAAAATAGATAGTAGCCGATTCTCAGACCTACTGAATATGCATACCAAATTTCATAAAAATAGGTCAAGCCGTTTCAGAGGAGTACGGTAACTAACATTGTGACACGGAAATTTTATATATACGATTTTCATCATAATACTTGTAGTACGCTGTACGGCCAAATACGTAGAATTCATGATAGGGCCTCTACTCAAAGCTTGCCTAGTAGATTACAGCCCACTCCCTCTCATAGAGAGGCTTTTGTCCCAGCAATGGAAATGTTTTTTGTTGTTTATGCTATATTATGCATTGTAATGATGTGATTACAGCCGCACAGACCGATCTTTCTGATTAAGGCCCGGCGCACATTATCGGCATCGGCAAGAAAAAGGATCCTTCGGCATTCCTACTTGCAAGCGCACACTGTCGGAAACTATGTCTTGGCATGTTGCAACGTTCTTAGGGATGACGAGGCGTCCTTAAGCATGCCGCACCGTCCTGAAGCTTGCCGAAGCGTCTCAATATCGTATTCGCCTCGCACCGCAGTGCAAGCTACACCCGAGTGTTGCGTCGGCGCCGGCGGCGGCGCGGAGGGCGACGGGCGTGCCGAAGGATCCTGAAGTATCCCGAAGCAGCCTCAAAGCTGCCGATGCAGTAGCCTCAAGCATACCGAAGTGGTATTTTTGTTACTACGATCATTTATCATAGAAATTTCTACTTTATTGCCATGAAGTTAATGTATAATGCTTTTTATCACCTAAAATTCTTTTCCTTGCCGATGCCGATAATGTGCGCCGGGCCTAAGTTGCGCTTGCCGAGGTTGGTCTGTGGTGTGTTCATTTGTCATAGCGAGTTGCCTCCGAGGCTCGGAAAGCACTTAAAGCCGTTGGTCCTGGCTGACATTTGTAGATATTTGACTGTCATTACTGTTAGTCGAGACTAACTAAAGTTTGACAACCAGTCTCTTACCATAGGGTATCGTATGACCCAGTCACTGGGTTGTGTAGGTCCGATAGGCAGTCGCTCCATGTAAAATACTGATATCCAGCTGCATCTGGTTCGACTGGAAGCCGACCCCAATATAGTTGTGAAAAGGCTAGGCAGATGATGATGCTATACTTATGAATGGCCTTCTATTAACGATTTTGTCTAGTTTCATAGCTAAAACATCTCATCACCATTACCAAAACTGAATCCCCATAACCGAAACTAAATCCCCATTATCATTATCGTTAATCACCGTTTATGACTGCTCCACTAAGATAGTCACTACATCCAGCCTGAGACAACGCTATTAGGACTCCAACTCCAATGTTGACATTCGATTTCCCTGGCTTACCGATCTGATGTAGTAAGTACATACTTGTATATGTACATGTAATTGTATGAAAACAATTATGTTTATAGAGTGATTGGATTGTGATCGATCTTAGTTTAATTGATTTGATTTTGAGTTGAGTAGAAATAATATTGGAGGAGCCCGTGACTAAATAATTACAGCTGCACAGGCCGATCTTCCGGGACTGTGGATGGGTGACCAACTGTTATAGTGAGTTTCCTCCGTGTCTTAAGCACGTAAATCCGTTGATCCCGGCACTGTCATTTGTAGATCTTTGACAGTCGTTACTGTTAGAAGCTCTAAAGTCTGACAACCAGTCTTACCATGGGGTACCGGGTAATAACCCAGTTACTGGGTTGTGGACGTCCGATAGGCAGTGGCTCCATGAAAGTACTGATATTCAGTTGCATCTGGTTCGACTGGAAGTCGACCCTAATATAGTTGGGAAAAGGCTAGGCAGATGATGATGAGAAATAATATTCTTCACACGAATGAATTTTTGTTTTTGGAATGTAAACTCTTTTCGTACTGTAGAACACGTATAAGACACGCTAAAAGGATATTTAGGAGCTAGGAGCTAACGTTTTTCTGTAACGACACCAGGGCGTCGAGTCTGCTAATTACTAGTCAGAATGGCGCCACAATGGCGTTTCAATTGTAGTGCTTATTCGAACCAGGAGTAAAAAATGGTTCGAATAAGCACTACAATTGAAACGCTATTATGGCGCCATTCTGACAAAAAATTGTAGATGCTTATTCGAACCAGCAGTAAAAAATGGTTCGAATAAGCACTACAATTGAAACGCCATTGTGGCGCCATTCTGACTAATAATTAGCAGACTCGACACCCAGTCTAAACGTAAGCATGCAACGTTGCGCAAACAATAATTGTCAAGTTATAATAAAACTACATCCGTGCGTCTGTGGGTAACCGATAACTTTTTGTATATTGTTTTAATCCACGTTCACCTGTACTTATTGCTATCTTTCCAAAATTAATAAAATATAATATGTTTTTTCTTCTAATTTTATATTTGAAGGTCTGCTCAGCTCTGCTCTTATGAATTTGATGCAAACATCTTGCCACTTCTAAAAGTTTTTTTCACATCTAAAATCATTCTTACTAGAATTATTAAAACTTGTTTCAAAATTAATAAAACTAAAGTAATAATATGGCCTACGGTGGTTTTGTACTGAGAACCTAGTTTAATTTTTTTCAATTTCTTTCTCACTTTTTACTTAAGATAAGTTAGTTAAAGTTTCTTGTGCATGTTGGCTTTTTTTGGAATAATTTTAATTCTACATTTTGTGATATTTGTTAGTGATATTAAAAATTTAAACTTACTAGAGACTTACCCAGATACTCATTAAAAACTTGCACTGTCAAAAAAAAATCTCTCTAAATTAATTTGACAGATAAAATCCCCAGTGCTCTATTCTAAGATTTATGTGGACAAAATTTACAAGTCCGTTTTTCCCATTTACTAGTTCGAAATTTATCTTTAAACTTATTAGTTAATTGCATTCGCAGTGGCATTAAAGGAATTCCCTTATTTGCATAGAATATAAATGCAAGCGCGAAAGCCGGGTTTATTTACCTTGGTAGCTACGAAACAGCGTTGTGTTTTGCTATTATTATAGGTATTTTGAATATTTTTGTTCTTTAAAAAGTGTAGATAAGTTTTTCTACTAGATTGCTAGTTTTTACTCTATTTTAACTCAAATTGGGGTTTGTATTTTTCGCTTGTATTTTTTCTTGCTGCTTGACACGTAATTAATTACAAAAATAATGACTTTTACTAATGAAATTGGTTTAAAATAGCGGAAACATCAATTGATTATGAGAAATTTTTGAAATAACAAAAAAAATAATGTAGAAAAAAAACCTTCCAGGTACACGTGTCTTATCGTCCCCTACAAGAAAAACAAAAGACATTTGTTTACTTTTCGTAATAAAATGCAACGCTAATTTGTATGCTATCACATTATTTAAATGTCAAGGGGAGGGATTTATGTTATAACTCACAGGGGATTTCGGGGGTTTTAATTAACGATTATAACTCCAAAACTTTGAGCAACCGTATTTTCCCCTGTAATTTATTTTTTTTTGTTCCCAAAAATAGGGTAGGTATGCAAATGTACTGACGCGTTGTAAAACTTTTCAACAAATAAATTATTACGGCTCAATACAAATACAAATTGGGGAAGTTTGGTGGATTGTGGATTAATGGCTATTGGTAGGGGACTTAAATTATACGATTAATCACGAAAAAGAAAAGTCTAGTATCAGAACGTTAGGAGTAAGCAAAGAAAGAAGTTGAAAAAAATTAACTATACTATTTGTGCCATATACCTAAATCTTTTAAAAGGATCGGGCGTGAATCATCCGACAAGGTATGAACAGAATTAAGGTTTGGATCATTTTTATTTCTCAAAATACACTTAATTTGCGAAATACAAGCGACAGCTACTTTTTTATTTGCAAAAAGACAACTTGAAAGTAGATCTTTCTTAAATCTATAGTAGTAATAAATAGCAGAATTACATAATTGTAGTAAACAAATACAAACAATAGTGAGTACTAATTGGCCTTACAACGTTCCACTGTCGGCACAAACAGGCATCCTCTATGAAGGCAATGTACAGACACCAGCAGGTCAACCTGAGGTAGGGTGACCTGCTGGTTTTTTAATTTGTCAAATGTTACCCACTATTGCGATAGGGTTGTAAATCTATTAAAGAAAGACAGGGTAGGTTGTAGGTTGATGTGCTGGCGTCTGTTCCCTAATCTACCAAGCGAAGCTTGTTTGTGGTCCTAGGAGTTAGGACATCCTTTTTTTATTTTTTACGTGGTAAAATCATCAAATGAGTCCTCCTACCCAGAGCAGGACGAGAGGGACTGTCAGACGTGTACTGACTAAAATCCACGAAGTCCTTCAATAGCTCTTTACGTCCCGGGGCCTCGGTTTCCCGATAGTCCCGCGACCCCAGCAGGCTTTGGCCCTCTAAGGGACCCCCGTCATAAATTGGGACATCCTTGTTTCTTCACCAGTCATTGACTTTCTAAACACCATCTAACCTGCGATCTGCCTTCCATCGGTACCACTATTCAGTAAATACGATAATAAAACATATTTTAGTACTCCTCGGTCTTTTCACGGTAAACATGAAGCTGACTTTTAGTAGCTAAATTCAATATTGCAGTGCAAATTGCAAGTTATGGGCGAGTAATCCTATTATTTATCGGGATTTGGACTCGATGCTTGCGGGATTTGTCGCACTGTGCAGTATGTTCCCTCAAAGCTAATCTGAATTATTTTGACTGTCAAACTAGCTTAGTTCTTTGATTTTTTTTTCAAAATTCGAAGTGAGGTGACTCTGGAAATTATCTATATAAATAAAAATCAATTGCTGTTTGTTATTCTCGCAAAAACTCGAGATCAGCTGGACAGGTTTGGCTAATTTTAGTAAACATTATTTTTGGAAGTCCAGGGAAGTTTTAAAAGGTGAGTAATTATGATGAAAAAATGAATCTGACGCGGTACGATGTTTGCTGGGTCAGCTAGTAAGTAATCAAAATAGAGTATTGAGAAGAAATCAGAAATAGTTCATGAGGATAAAAGGTTCGTCACGCGGTCTTGCATTCAGGAGAATTTAACAATCCCTAAGATATATAATAAGATCAAGTGGTACGCCTCCCAGCTAGATGGACCAACGACCTTAAGAAGGTAGCTGGGACAGACTGCATGCGGAAGATGAAGGTCAGGTGATGTGGTGTAGTTTGGGAGAGGCCTATGTCCAGCAGTGGACTGCGATATGCTTAGTTGATTATTTTGTAATTAGGTCTTTATGTCTATTTCATTTTCACGAGATTGCCACTGTATGGCTTAACACTTTGACAGTGTCGTCTATTTTGGATAATCTGGTGGTACGTCCAATAATTTTTTTTTTAATTTTATAAACAGCTTTGTTCATACGTCCGTAGAAAATTATAGCTCTAGCTCGCTCACGCGTCCAGCCCAGAAAACGCAGTTCAGTTGTCTTTGGCGAATGCATTACATGTAATGCACGGTCGTTACAGCTAGACCAAAAATGCATTACATGTAATGCACGGACAGTCAACGTGTAAAATGTTTGGAACATGTGAACACATTTGGACATGGCATAGAGTACTTTTGATGCCTTCGTTGTCATGGCATACATTTTTGAAATCCACAGCGCAGCCTAAATCAAAACTTCTCACGATTCTCAACATTCGTAATCAAATACCGTTTATCAATTTACTCGTAGTAAAAAGCACAGATAAGTAAATCTGTTTACATTTTTCCTTTTTTCTATTAAAAATGCAACAGAGTAAACAGTGCTAACGAAGCGTGGAAACCTATTTATTTAAATGTTCTTTCTATCTTTTTCCTTCGAGATCAGTCGTGTAGAAAATCTAAATGAAATGCTTTTTTTTTATCTATTAGTTGGGTGTTTTAGTCACACTGTGGTGATTATTGCATCAATTTGTTATTTTGTAAGCTTGTGCGTTGACTGTGTTTTTTTAAGTAGAAACCGTAGACATGGTGATATCTGGGCTTTGGTAGACAGTATGACCAATTGTCCAGGGTCTAAAAATCTTTCTTTTACATTAGTTTTCTGTAATCTTGACCAAATTGTTTTTTTTTTACATTTTAATTATACATATTATTTTTTTAGTTTTCATTCTGTGTAAGTACTAACTTTAGTGATTTTTTCTGAGCCACAGCTTCTCTTATCTGTCAAGTTAATCTATACGTATATTACAAAGATAAAGAGTTTGTTTGTTTGGACGCGCTAATCTCAGGACCTACTGGATCGCATTCATAAATTATTTTTATGTTTTATATCCCATCTATCGAGGAAGGCTAAAAGATATTAACATCACGCTGCCGCGCTGCGACTAATAGGAGCAGCGGGTGAAATCGCAGGGTGTAGTTAGTTTCATTATAAAGTTAGTGGTTAGCGTTAATGGCATGAGTTTTAGTCTATGAATATGGGCGATTTACTTTTTTACGCAGATGTTTCAGTTGCATTTGGTAAGGTTTCAAGCCGACCCCAAAATAGTTGGGAAAAGGCCCCTTTTAATACTCTCAATATACAAACCACACCTTTCACTATAATTCCATAATATTATAAAAGGAAGTACCTACTTCAGGGGTGGATATTCTCGCCCCCGCTACTTAATAAGGACGGCTATTCACTCCCCTAGTTGTCACATAACTTACGGTGTTAATGAAAAGTTTCCTATTCAATGCCCTGTAAGTGGTATTGATTTAATTTATGGCAACACTGTTATTATGGTGTAGTGTTAATCATAGCGTCACGCACAATGAAATGTTTACAGCGAAGGTTGAAAAGCGCTTTTTCTGCTTCTGAATTTACTAACGTTTAACGGCCAGCTGTTTGCGATGGCAAGCGTGGGGCAGCTAGCGGTAAGATCAAATGTACAGAAATGTTTGTAACGCGCCACGTTGCGCCGCCCACGGTATCGGGCACAACTTAGACTATAAAGTCGTGGAAGCCTAATGGACGGCACTACGACCATAACATGTAACACTCGTGTGCCGTTCACACCTAGCCTAATTCGCGTTACATTACACGGTGGATTACATTACACGTTACACCAGTCTGGACCCGGCTTAAGCTCTTACGGAATGACATCTCAAATATCATGCGCGTCGCTGTCAACGTGAAAAGAGCATAAAATCCTTTTTTTGAAAATTATCAAATGATTTCTCTTAAGGAGAAGGTAGTGCGAAAGGAGTATCATACCTGACTATACCTGACTCTGTTTCTTCAATTGCCATTTGCGTTCTATGGCCGCGCTAACATCAGACTTCTAGTCTCCAGAGTTAATAACAGTAAAAAGTTTTCTACATATTAAAATATTGAAATATAATATGTTTTCCAATTGCTTTCGGAATCTGATATTCCACAGTAAAATGGGCATAATTGAACCTTCGACTATTAAGGGTAATTTTATTAAATTACTCCAACCAAATTGTCTAGACTTTAATTGTTAGTAATGTTTACTTAAATAAAAGGTAACTGAGTTCTTAAAATATCGGTTTCATTCTAAACTACTCCACGATGTTAGACCAATATCATAACTTTAATTAATAAAACTTTAACTAGGTTACAATTTCGTGACTGAAGTAAATATTAAACGTTACTGTAAATAGTCAAGTCTATTTGTGGAGACTTAATTCTACGAATAATAATTAATAACAAAAATATTGTTACCACAATTGTAATTCTTGGAACGATTGCTTTTGGAAAGTTAATGTGTGAACCCTTTTTCGGATTGGTTAAAATGGCGTCAATTTATTGAAAGTCGTGAAAAACATTCAACGCTGTGAAAGCTAGTTAATTGCTCCCAGGTGGCCTACCATGAATTCTTAATGCGATTCAGTTTAGGCTAAGGGAAAGAGACAGAGCTATACAAGTCGTCTAGCGCCATCTCTTTCCCACAGCCTAAACTGGATCGCCGTAAGAGTTCATGGTAGGCCACCAGATCTTGATTATTATAAATGTTGTAATTTAATTAATTTTCAACTTTTCGTAAATCTGTTACTGAGAAAATCGTCTGGGACTTACAGACTGTCAGTGAAACGAATAACAAAGTATCCATAAAAAAGACCTGATCATTTGATTCGTAAAAGTACGTTCCTAACCGTAAAATGCCGAAGAAGCCCGTAATTTTGAATAAACCATTTTTCTCAATCAATAAATCACCTTTGTCACGTTTTTTTCCGTTGTCCTATTTTCCCCTCTATAGTTGATCCCCTTAAAATTTATCGTCATAATTTTAGTCTTGTTTTACAAGCGAATTTCTTTTTTTACGAGTTTCCAAAGTGGGGTGGCCGTTCGTTGTTTAGATAACTTTTTTTATACACTGGCAACCCCGTTTTAAGGTTGACAACAATTTTAATTTTGTACTTTAGCTTTTTTGTTCATAATAAATCTGTGAAATATTTTATAATTTCGCTTTGAAGAGGCTGTTTAATCAATTTTTTAATATTTTTTTTGTTTATTTTTGTGTTGTTGTGTCTAGTTTTCAATGTTTTTTACCCGACTGCGCCAGAAGGACGGTTCTATTCTATTGTAATAAATTAAACCAAAATTAAATTGTAAGATACTTTTATGTGTTTTTTTTTGGTTTCAAATACTTGTGAAAAAAAAATATGACCAAGTGAGACCTTGAGGTAAACAACATCCAACCACGCTTATAGTAGCCATACACCATCCTGCCTATCGACGATCGATTTGACGCTTGCAATTGTTTCAAATTGCAATCGTTTAAAAATGCCAATTTGATGGCATGACATGCCAATTTGATAGGTCAACAAATCGATTTGACACAACGTCAAATCGGCAGCAGTGATGCATTTGATTATTATTCGGTGACGACAGCTACAATTTTATAAATTTGTAGCTATCGGTCACCGAATAATAGCTAGATCTAGCTATAAAGTTGCTAAGTTGGCATTGCTGCTGCAGATTTGACGTTGTGTCAAATCGATCGTACGATAGGCAGTATGGTGTATGGTGTATATGGACGAACTGCCAATTTAAAACAATTGCAAGCGTCAAATCGATCGTTCGATAGGCAGGATGGTGTATGGCTACCATTAGACCAATTAATTTATACATACATATAATATGTATCAGAAACGTTATAGAACTAATTACGAAGCTTGTTGAATACAGGAATTAATATTGAAGCAAGATTATAATTATGTAACTTGTAAAGTGATCCGTTGGGAATAGGTACATAACCTTCTTGTTCAGATTGAATAGTTATGTAGTGTTCTATAGAATATAATGTTAAGGGAATTGGATATTAAATTAATTTATTTCAAGGATCTGTACCTGAATATTTCCTTTTGCCAAGTATTTTAGGTTGTAATTCTAATCTTACTGAATAAGTAATATTTGATATGGAGCGACTGTCTATCTCATCATCATCATCACCCTATAATGTTCCCACTGCTGGGACACAGGCCTCCTCTCTGTGAGAGAGAGTGGGCCATAATCCACCACGCGGGCCCAGTGAGGGTTGGTAGATGTCACATGTCTTCGAATTTTTGGTTCTAGGACATGCCGGTTTCCTCACGATGTTTTCCTTCACCGTTTTTGAGAGCAGTGGTGATGAAATAAAATACACAAAGAAATGCGCCTGGCGGGGTTCGAACCCACGACCTACAACTCGTAAGTCGGGACCGATACCACTGAGCCACCACTGCTCTCTCTGATTATTTTACCACGATTAAAAAAGTGCTGTCTATCTGACTTCGGCAAACTAATGGATAAAACATAAACCTTTTAGTAAAACTTATTATCTCACGGACTTCCGACTATTTGTAAAGGTAACAGTTATTGAATGTTAACAAATATTCTTAAAATAAAAGATTTCTACTCTTCGATTTAACTAAATTGCTTCATGTCATGCGAAAAAAATAACATTTCCAACAATTATACTCTCAATTGCAGAAAATCTTCCATTTGGATCATTTACCATTTTGAGGATTAGGCCTTCCGAGAATTTGTCAGTTTGAGAATTAGGCTTTTAGAGAATTTGTCATTTTCAGAACTTGTCCTTTTGCGACTAAGTTGAATTAGGCTTTTTGCGCTTAAATCGGCATCAGTTTTCCCCTAATTTTAAAGCCAATATCTCACAAAACTTCCGTGGTTTTCCCAATTGAAAACATACCATACCAATACACAACCGTACATTGCCACGAACAACCAACATTCTCCCAGGTTACACAGAACAACCAGGTATCTCAGCAACCACTAATTGTGTCTCCCGTGGTTAAACTAAGCGAACATGGCCCGATTTGCATGAACATGTCCCGATAATGTACCTACCTAATGTTGGTTGCTACATGTGTCATTTGTATTCATTAATACTTACTATATGGAGATATATTCCGGATTCCGTAATTTTAGATTCGGGGCCTCTAGAGGGCTAAAGCCTGCCGGGGTCGCGGGAATTATCTCATTACCGTGGCCCCGGAACATAAAGGGCTATTGAATGACACCGTGGATTTTAGTCAGTACGAGTCTGACAATCCCTCCCGCCCTGCCCGGGCCGCCGGGGTGAGAAGACTCATTGATTTTACCACGCTAAAAAAATAAAACACTTTTTACCCGACTGCGCCAGGAGGGTTATGTTTTTCGAGGGTATGTATGTATGTATGTATATTTCTTTGTGTTGCTCTGCAGCCTAAACGGCTTGATGGATTTTAACTTGAGAGGTGTCGTTAGATTCGTCTTAAACGTGAGAGTGTCACTGGGTACATAAAACTGGCCAAGTGCGAGTCGAACTCGCGTGCAAAGGGTTCCGAAATAAAAATATTTTTTTAAAATCTCTCACATTCTATCAAGTGGGGTATCAAATTAAAGGATTTTAAAAATGGTTTACCAAAATATATAACTTATAAGTTTCAATTTAATTTGGACTGATAAATGCTAACAAAAACTAAAAATAGTAAAATAAAATAAATATTTTAAAAAACAAAAAACCCGACTGCGTAAAAAAACTAAAAAGAAAGAAACGAGCCCAGTAGTTCAGAATTCACTCATTCACACTCACAGTCGGGGCCCCTTGGGAAGATTTGATTGGTATAATTTGAATGGGCCCGGACTGTGAGTGTGAATGAGTGAATTCTAAACGACTGGGCTTGTTTCTTTCTTTTTAGTTTTTTTACGCAGTCGGGTTTTTTGTTTATTAAAATTTTATTTTTTTTACTACAAGCTGTTGCCCGCTACAACTTGAAAATTATCCCACGGGAACTAGAAATCTGGTTAAAAAACTATTCTATGTGTTAGTACAGGTTTTAAACTATCTGTGTACGAAATTTCATCCAAATCTGTTCAGTAGTTTTTGCGTGAAAGAGTAACAGACATCACTACCTCCTGCGCTTTAATTTTTCCGACTTTCCTGTTTCGTACAATATTTTTTTACGAATTACAATCTTAGATCATTTTTCTCATCTCTCCTATTTGCGCCTGCCTGCGGGTTCAATTGCTTCGTGGTCAGAAATGTCCTGTGTCCTAAAAGTAAACGTTTACGTCGATCCATGTAACCTGAAAGTTATGTGGATCGATGTACTAGCTAAGTATATCTAAGTTACCCCTTAAAGGGCCAAAGCCTGCCAGGGTCGCGGGACCATCAGGTAACCGGTGGCTCCGGAACGTAAAGGGCTAGTGAAGGACACCGTGGATTTTAGTCAGTTCTATCTAGTCCGTCAGTCCCTCTCGTACTGTACGGGGCGAAGCAGCTACGCGCGGGGACAAATTGTAGGAAAAAATGTAAGAAATTTTGCAATTTTAACTTAGGTAATATTTTAAAAATTACAGGTCTGAGTTCAAAAAAAATTAGATATGTCTTTAGTATATGAAATTTCCTCTGTTATAGTTACAAAAAAAAATATAATGATTACCGCTGAAAAAATTGAAAATATCGAGACGAATTCTTCGCGGTCATATTGTCAATTTTTTTTTCGTTAAAGTCAAAGTTGTTTTTGTTAAAGTCTTTACTTTATACATTTGACTATACACTGTATTTTTTCTGGCTTGTGGCATGTTCAGATACGGCTAACTTTGCAACGTAAAACTAGTCGTTTACAGAGTGTTCGCTATGAACAGCGCCTTAAGGCTAACCAAAATAACTTATGTTCAAGTAAACTAGTAGCACATGCAGTTTAACACAATACAAGTACCTAATTAGATAGTAATTTCTCCCGACGCTATAATTACTTGAAGAATAACCACTGCAACTTGAAATTGTATATTATTTCAAAGTAGGTAAAGTACTGTATTTACTGTCAAAAACGTGCAAGCAGCGACAGGGTTGAAACCTCATTTTAACCCATTTCTGCCACTTCTGACATTCGTAATAATACAGTGTTTTCACACCGACAGTTTAGGGTTAAATGGTGAAATAAGAAACCCATAATGATCGTGACTGTGGGTCATGAGTTCCTATAGGTTCACGCTCTTATTTTGTTAGGGTAAGCAGAATTTTAGGGACTTTACCCAAGACGTGATGCGATGCGATCCGACCGATTCCAACTCATCATCTGCCTAGCCTTTTCCCAACTATATTGGGGTCGGCTTCCAGTCAAACCAGATTCAGCTGGATATCAGTATTTTACATGGAGCGACTGCCTGTCGGACCTCCACAACCCAGTAACAGGGTAATACGATACCCCATGGTAAGGCTGGTTGTCAGACTTTAGAGCTTCTGACTAACAGTAACGACTGTCAAAGATCTGCAGATGACAGCCGGGACCAACGGCTTTACGTGCTTTCCGAGGCACGGAGGAAACTCGCTATGATAGATGGTCACCCATCCACAGACCAACCTCGGCAAGCACGGCTTAACCACGGCTTAACCCGGCTGAAGATCGGCCTGTGCGGCTGTAATTATTTAGCCACGAGCTCCTCCTCGACCGATTCCAACTTCAAGTTAAAATCGACCTACGTAAATAAAGAACATCGTATGCACTAAAGAGTTGTAGCAGTAATGGCGGCCGGTGACCGCAACAGCTGATCGCTTGCTGTTATGCACTTCACGTTCGAAGGTTGTCGTACAAATTAGAATCCTTCGCTTGCTCGGTCATCAAAATTGAGCACGCGATTAAAAAGCAACTTTACACTCTTGTATAACAAATAACTATTATTACAGATTAAATGCGATTTTTTTAAATCTATAAACAACATTTTAATACACAACAGAATCCATTACTTTTATTCACGCCAATAAAGGCATAGGTATCTCCTATAATCGCAGAAATAATTCTAACACCGTACGGAGTTCTCAATAGACACACGAAAGCTTTTAGCCACCGTGTTTCTGATTCGTGAGCTAGTTAATAAAATACCAGCAAACACAAACACCTTTAGACTTGGGAGTTGGAGTTAAGTGGATGTGGATAATGTTTATTCGACGAATCTTCTAGAAAATAAAGCACTTTTTTATCGTGGTAAAATAATCAGAGAGAGCAGTGGTGGCCCAGTGGTATCGGTCCCGACTTACGAATTGTAGGTCGTGGGTTCGAACCCCGCCAGGCGCATTACTTTGTGTAATTTATTTCATCACCGCTGCTCTCAAAACGGTGAAGGAAAACATCGTGAGGAAACCGGCATGTCCTAGAATCAAAATTCCAAGACATGTGACATCTACCAACCCGCACTGGGCCCGCGTGGTGGATTAGGTATGGCCCACTCCCTCTCACAGAGAGGAGGCCTGTGTCCCAGCAGTGGGAACATTATAAGCTGATAATGATGATGATGAAAATAATCAAATGTGTCCTCCTACCCAAGGCAGAGCGGGAGGGTCTGTTAGACTCGTACTTACTAAAATCGGACGACTAAAAATGAAT
The DNA here is from genome assembly GCA_954870645.1 of Agrotis clavis. Lineage (NCBI taxonomy): Eukaryota > Metazoa > Arthropoda > Insecta > Lepidoptera > Noctuidae > Agrotis > Agrotis clavis. The sequence continues at coordinate 4,542,508 of OX940943.1, forward strand.
GGCTATTGAAGGACGGTGTCCTTCAATAGCCCTTTACGTTCCAGGGTCACGGTAATTCGGAGTAAGTCCCGCGACCCCAGCGGGCTTTGGCCCTCTAAAGGGGAGCCCCGTCATAATTCTGTAGACAGTTATATCGACCAAGGGTAATTCGATGAACCGTACGGGACTCATAATGCTGACACTCTTTGAGGCGCGCGTGGAACACAACACGCCGCCCGTCGACCCGGGCATGGTCCATGATCGGACAGCGACTCACCCATTACTCGCCGCTCGCATGCCCGCGCCCACGGTGGCCGGAGATCGTCTGCTGACGCCCGTCGCCGTGGCCGAGAAAATAAAGCACTTAGCAAGAAAAAAAAACACCTCCGAAAAAGAAAACGTTTGAGCCTGTCCTTGTTGTCTACCGTGACGTCTTATAGCTAGAGTAAATCCAGTGGGGGAACGAGATGGCACTAGACGACTTGTATAGCTCTGTCTCTTTCGCACAGTGGAATAATTCTCGCTTTAAGATGTCATGGTAGGCCACCTTGTTAATGCTATGGCACCACGGTGAGAATGAAAACGTCATTGACCTGCAACTGTCAACTATCACTGGCAAATTGCATTGGTCAAGAAGAGTAGGCAAAATGATAGAATGTCGAAGGATTTCTATAGACCTAAGTCAAGGTCCTTCCACATTCCGTATGGTGATATTTAAAATGTAAAAACAAAAATGTTTTTGTTTACAGTCGTCTACGGATCTCGCCATAAACAGGATAAAAAACACGAATAGTATTATAGTGGTAACTTTGTCTATTCTTAATAGCATGGAACCGGTCTGGTTACGTGAACTTGCTTTATTCTAATTATTCAAGATCTTTAGTATAATTGACACTGAATAACCAATAGTAACATATAAGTAAGTAATAAATTATCCATCGTCACCTTTTTTAGCATAATAAAAACTCGATTCATGCAAATTTTCAAAGAAGTCAATCAATCATCTCGATGTTATGCATAATGTATGTGCACTTACTAAACTCAGCTCGTTTTAAAAAACTTCGCAAGCAGAAAAATGTTATCGCCATTAGATTTAACTTTTTTACAAATCATCCTTCGTGAGTACCGAGGTTTGCACTATCATTTTTTTGACAGCAAAGAACAGCCATCTTTAAAAAGAAGAAAAAATATTCAAATTTCGAATCGAATGTCGTTTGTTTCTTTTTATGAACATCTCAAGTTGTCAGCAAAGTCACATTTACCATTTCAAAAAAAGAAACTCAATTTTTAATTTGTAAACAATTTATTCGGATACAATTCCGCTCAATCAACCCTTCAACGGCGGCGGGGTAACAACGGCCAACTTTTACATTAAAAAAATATCCGCATCAATTAACATATCAACATTGAAATTTTAATTTCGGATACGACACCGCTCGGCGGTCAGATGTTGCTGCCACGATTTACAGATAATTAACCCTTGCCGGTCGAAAGCACCGAACGATGATATATTTAAAAACGTGTCGAATGCAGTTGATTGATTAATTTCGTGCGGTTTTGTTGTTTGTGTTAATTTATTATCTCGTGATGAAACGCTAAAGAATAGGCGGGTGTTTTTGTGGTGGTCATGTTAAAAGGTTTTTTCATTATCTGATAACTGCTGATGTATATCAAAGTCAATAATTTAACAAAAACATTTTCATTGTTTGTAAAATGTAAATTTAAGCATTGTTTTTTTATAGGTTGCTTTACAAACAAATCCAATTAAGCTTCTGGTATTATTAATATAAAATATTACAGCATATTTACAAAAAGGTTTAACATAGCAATTTTAACAACGAAAAACAAAACAAGCCTGCAAAATATTATAAGCAAAATGTTCCAGGAGCGAGTGCATTAACCAAATTCGTCGGCAATATCTCGCTAAGTGGCCTATCTATCCGAATATCCGCATAGAGGCTTGCCGTACTGCGCTCATAATAACCTTTAGTTCGGGATAACCACCCGCTTCCAGTGCGGTCCATGCGATGAATGAGAGCGCGGATATTGAGAGATTTTGAACGAAATTGTTGGTCAATTGAATGAAGTATTATGAAATATTTTGGGGAATTATCAGAACAAATTCTTGTCATATTTGCATAGGGCTGTAGTTTTATTAGAATTATGCCTTTGTTTGATTTCTAGATGTATGATTTACGATATAAATATTCCATGAAAGTAAAGAATATCATTTATGATATTAATGTAATTGACGTAAAAGCCAGCAGATGTTGTGGAAGACCTGTGGTGATGAGCCTATTTGGCGCAGATGTGAAATACAAAATATTTCATTTTGTTTATTTTTATGCTATTACTTTTTATATTGAGCATACTTATGATCAACCTAATTTTAACGCAATTATCTTAAAACTGTGTTCACATCACACCATCGTATATAAGCAGTCTCATCAGCCCACAAAAACGCTTATTCAAAACCACACAAGCAGACGTTTAATTAAAACTACCCTCGCAATTTATACAAACCCTTTATCCGCTGTTCTCAAAACCAAACACCTATTTTTCCCGAACAGACTCATCGGACCACCACGGCCATGTTTCACGCCCGCACGCTTTCAATTTGCATTAAGGGTTTATCAGTTTTAATGTGAACACTAAAAGTTGTGCGCCGTCACCGCTAGGGGCCGCCTCGACCGCTGTTCGCATTTACGGGTTGAAAATTTTAAGTTGCTTTGAGAACGCCTTTTAAAGAAGATGGATTGCTCTCGGCATTAAGATTTTTATGTAAATAGTTTATGTTGCAGGGAATTTGTGGTTACGTGGTATAATGGTTTATCGTTTTAGTTTTTTGATGAAATTAACATTACGTTTTCATGTAAATGTGTGCAGATATTTTGCAGTCGTAATACATAAACGTGTCTATTAAAAATTCATTTGTATGTACTGGTACCTCATTGTTGAGAAGGGCTATAAAATGACTGAACATTATGAATACACTAAACATGTTAATACCCTACACAACTTTACTGCCTAACAAATTAAACGCTACAAAATGCAAAGCAGTAAAACATTATTTCTATTTTCAGAACTGCGAATAAGCAAAACTCATTCACAAAAAAGCCAGAATTCCGCGAAAATTATATTGCGTTACAATTGCATTACTGTGTTGTTGGTCCCCAACTGGGTGCCAAGCAAATGGCGCCCGACGTGGGACCATTTTAATTGCACTTTTTGCCTTACCCGGGTAATTACCCACCTCGGAAACCCCGGGAAGTGTATGACGATGTTAATGTGCCGCCTAGTAACCCGACTACAGTGAACAATAAACATAACACCGTTTTGTGACTTTTATACCCCTTGCTGCATTTGGGGGTTACGGTGGAAAGTTTGAATTCGTTAGTAGTTTTTGGAATGTTGCGTTAGTTCTGCGATGCCGGGAAATGTGTTTTGAATACGTTAGAATTGGAGTATGACCGTGTAGCTTTCATTATTTAAAATATTGTATTTCGTATCCTCGATATCTGGAAACTAGTTTTTACTAAGTACTAATTGGGTCGTGGTGATCAGACAGGCAGTCGCTCCAAGTAAAATCCAGGTATTCAGTTAGACTAGAGACCGACCCCCATACCTGGGAAATGGCTAATAAAATACCTATTTTTTTACCTAGGACCATTAATTTTCAAAATAAAAACATGACTCTATTTTTCCAAAATATTGCTCCCCGATTTATAAATAACTAATATTCGTATTTTTGTTAGAAAAATATGTTTCACATAAAACAGAAAACATGTTCAATACCCAATTACTATTCTAAACCCAGTGTAACAGCTGTTGTTTTTGTCGTTATAAAAAGAAATGGTACTTCCCAAAACCATTAGTATTGCTATTTCAGAATAATGTTTATGAATAAAATAAAGGAATCGTTAAATTATAACATCTGTTCCAGTTCATAACTAGCACTTCAAGGAGCGTGACGTGACCGTGAAGAAAATACGTTGAATTTTTGTTCATTAATGGGAACTAGTATTAGCCCCCTTTCACAACGCGCGATAAGGAAGTTTGTTCCAAAAATACTAGATACAACATTATTTGATTTCACTACATCTTTTACGTAAAAAAAAACCTATTCACAATAAGGCATATTTCTACGAAAATACCAAATTGGTCATTATTTTAGGCAATAACTCATGAAGCTGTACCGAGTACATTATTTTTGCGGCGGGTAGGTACATATTTTTGTGTAAGTACGTTGTTTAGGAACATTGTGTGTTTTTCTTATGAATGTCATTGTGTTTCTTTGTATCATTTTATTTTATGTTACTTAACTGTACGGGGATATGAGAGTAGCGGAAGAGGTTTCATTTTTTTTTTTTTTTTTTTTGGTAGAACTTTCAATCAGCACAGATAATTATCAAAGTCCACTATTGAACAAACTATAGCTTAACTTGCTCCAAGTCCCAAGCTTTGGGTATGCGGGCGGCGAGTAATGGGCGACTCGCTGTCCGACCATGGACCATGGGTCGACGGCGCGTTGTGTTCCACGCGCGCCTCATAGAGTGTCAGCCAACGACGATATAATACTAGACTCGTAATAACAGGCGACCGATGTCTGCCAACACATTAGGCAAAAAAGTCTTATAACCGTCTCATTTCGACCAATCCTGTGAGCCGTAAACATACGTTGAGACAGAACAGACCTTGAGTTAGCCAATCACAACGCAGTACCCCGCCCCCCTCGCTTACGTATTACCTCAGCGAGTTGGCAGAATAGTTTTGTTCGTTAGATCGTGCAATGAGTAGTCTAGTATTATATCGTCGTTGGTGTCAGCATTATGACGGGGCCCCTCTACAGAGGGCCAAAGCCTGCCGGGGTCGCGGGACTAACGAACTGGGCAGATATCTAGACTCCGCGACTGCTACTAAGATGTAGAGACCTGGTAATCAAACCTGGGATCTCACATTCAGCAGACGCATAATAACGATCGCTAAGCCAACGAGGTAGTCATTTCTGCACTTTATTTTTTTTTCTAAATTACGGTACGGATCTATCCATGCATCCATTTTCCTACTGAAAAATAAAACGATCCAGCATCTCTAGATCCGAGTTCTCAGGGAATGTGTCGGGTATTACGTTAGAATGTTCAACGGTTTCATGTTATTGTGGAAGCAAATCCTTTGCTGTGCCCGCCTGTAAGCCTGCACGCACAATGGATACCTACTTTAGTGCTGAAACTTTGTGTGAAGGGCGCATGTTTGCGACGTTTTGTCGTAGGGGTATTGTCGCTCGCCTGATGCCGAGACTCGAAATGTGACTGCCGAAAAAAGTTTAAAAAAGAGCTGATTAATTCATGTCATCATCATCAGCCTATAGCGATTCCACATGGAAAAGACGTAAGACGCAGGCGGGACGGAGAAATATATCTCTTCGGCGTCTCTTTCATACAAAATGTATAGAAGCGTCGCGACGTTGAACACACTGAAGAGACGGGGCGCGGACGCGACGCGTCCTCGTCTTATGTCTTTTCTATGTGGCCCGCGCCTATAATGTCCCCATTGCTGGGATACAGGCCTCCCCTCTATGTGAGAGGGAGTGGGCCATAATCCACCACGCGGGCCCAGTGCGGTTTGGTGGATGTCACATGTCATCGAATTTGTTGGTTCTAGGACATAGCCGGTTTACTCACGATGTTTTCCTTCACCATTTTGGGAGCAGTGGTGATGAAATAAATTACACAAATTAATGCGCCAGGCTGGGTTCGAACCCAAGACCTACAACTCGTAAGTCGGGGCCGATACCACTGGGCCACCACTGCTCAATGTGATTTTTCTATGTAATTGAAGTAAAATATTGATTCAAGATTTCTAGAGGCGATCATATCGCAATCAATGAAATAATTTAGAACTGAATGCATCTATTCAACGGAACGTGATTAGCAGTGTCTATATTAGCATAGCAAATATGACGCTTTTAGAAAAATTTGAAACAATTTAGAAATAATTGTTAAAGTTTAAACATTAAGTTAATAAATTACAAATACCTGGGCCCATAACCTATTGTAAAGAAAAACTAGATTTAATAGTAGATTATTAACCAAGGGCTGTATGACATCAATTGCATACGAGGTTTTTGGCGCCTGAGCGAAGCGAAGGCGCTAATTAACCCGAGTATGCAATTGATGCTTACGCCCGAGATAAATACTCTGCTTTACATATCGATTGTGAGGTAAGTAAACAACAAGACAGCAGGTTTCAATGAACATTTATTATGAAGAAAAAAATGTGTATTTAATTAAAATTAATAGTAAAATTATTACAATTTGTAAGAGATATGGTCACGTTCTTTTTAGGTATATTTATAGTTTGAATATGAGTTTGTGATGATAAGACTTGAGTTTGAGTGACTTGAGGTTCTTGCATCGTAAATGGCGGCAGTTGACTGGTACTATTTTCTTCATTAAAAAATGGCTCAGATGATAAAACTTTTGAAAAAGAACTCAAACAAGAAAATTAATTATTTTCGCGATGCTTTCGCGCCTACTAGTAGACTGCCTTTTTTTTTTCACGCACGCAAGCGCGTCAAATCTTGCTGGCCAGTTTGATTTTTAAATCGATTTCATCTAACATACGATGTGGAAACAAATAGTTCCATATTTAAAATAAAATCTTTATAAAATAAATTGTCTAGATTCCGATTCGAGTAATTAATCGATACCGAGAAAAAAAAAATTAACTTCAAACAAAACTTAAATATTCTTCGTGCAGTATGAGTATGACAGTTCTTTTTTCAAATTCCAAAACCTATGCTGTAATGATAGTCATACACCCCGGCATTCAGGGGTGTAAGGGTGTACTTACAGAGCAAGAGATATGTAAAGTAATTAAGAGATTTATAGTAGGACAAACATTACAAGATAAAACACAGAAGTTGACAGATCGATAGTGCAATTTTATGAACACTAGAGGCGCGCGGATCGTTCGTAGAATAACAAAACGCGGCAATGCATTGTTGCGTTTTGTTTATTGGGTTTATGTTCTACTTCCAATACAATTATTTCTAACGTTTTCATCACGGTTTGTTTCTTGCGTAAAATTCGCCTGGAACGCAATTTACATTTGAAAGAACGGTGTGGTTTATTGTCCGAGAAGTCTGAGAGTCCCTTAAGTTCCACCCTGTTCGGGTGGACTCATTTCCACTCTCACTCCCAGGGCCGTCAAAGGTCCCCAGTGACCCTGATTTGTTTTACACACCAAAACGAAAAGATTGGCAAAATTCAAAGTATTTTTTTTACGTACACTATGCGCCTGCTCTTAGAGGTAAAACTCGGGTTATGAGTAGAGGGTAGACGTATATTTTGTTTGCTATAGTATGAGGAGGATTTGTACTGTGTTATGGATTAACTGTTACTATGTACTCTGTGGTTTAGGCCGCGGCCATCTTTTTGTTGTACCGGAGCGATTATCATAGCTTGTGGCTTGGTATGCCATATGGGATTTAGCTTTTAAATCTGTATGCTGTACGTTATGTTATCTAAGGCCCTTCGTACACAAGGCGACTCAAGTTTCCGATACCTTACGACTTCGGTATCCAAGCGGCTATCGCAATACAAACCCGTAGAGGTTCGAACACAAGCACGCGTCAATTAGTACCAAAACCGTAAGGTATCGGAGACTTGCGTCGCCTAGTGTACCTAGGGGCTAAGAATTATGGTTCAAAAGAACTTTTTTTTATTGGGCACTATTCCCAAAACATTACAACTTCTGAAAACAACTAGAAAAGCGCCGAAACAGTGAAGCTCGACGTGTAGAATGAATGACAGACTTGGTGACAACCGCTGCGAATGGCCGATAACTCATACATGATCGGTCCTTGCCTGTATTTTATTATTAACTGTTTTTCATCCTGAAATGAAACTAATCAAAAAATAATAGTGTAGAAGTAGGAAAACAAGTATATTCAACTTCCCTCTATTTTGTGGAGCGAGCTTACCTAGAAGAAGCCTGTTCACTCTAACTTTGAAGAGATTAGGGTTGTATGCGTTTGGAAACACAGACAAAATGAACAGATCAGAACAATACAGACGAACTGGTCCATGCTGGACCATCTCCTCTTTGTTCGACTTCACTTGCACTAAATGTAGCTTACATATTTGATGGGTTTACTGCTTTTACATCGTATGTTATTTGGCCGATGGCCACTTCACCGAAATCATTAGACCGAACGCCTGTTTCGCCGAAATTCCATAAAATCAATGTACAACAATTTCGAATAATTGTTAGACCGAGCGTACGTTTCACCGAAAACCGATTACACCGATATTCCTATCATCGAATCTCTAGATTGATGTACCAGTAAGTCGAAAGTTGTTCTTTTTTTTTTAGCGTGGAAAAATCATCAAATGAGTCCTCCCATACAGGGCAGGGCAGGGGGACTGTTAGACTCGTACTAATAATACAATACAATAATATGCAAAAAAAAAAACAAACCGGCATGGCACAGAAAGCTTAGAATGCAAGAGCAAGCGTAGCAAGCTCGAGATTTGAGACACCTCGGCATGGACAGGTTAGGTGATAGATATGGATGGCGGTCTGAACGTCACAGCCTTCGTACCTACTTATTATTTTAACAACAACTTAGTTTGATACTGTGTAAAGATTTGTTATAATAATATGACTGCTGAAATGTATTTAATATCTGCCCAAGGCATTCAATTACCCAATGCCTTCTCCAAATTCCATGACTCTGAGCTTTATACCTGGAATTGTAACATTATTGATATAAGGAGGCTACCATTACCGGTTTCTCAGAAAAATGATTACAAACTTAAACGTATCTGATATCAAAGGACATTGCCCAGAAGTGGGAGGATTTGAGCAAATATCTACTATGTTTGTTTTGTGTCTGTGAGAGACAATAATATGAAAATCTTTTCAACTAGGTATACTCCTTATATAATATATATTTCTATTTAAATGCGAAAGTGAAACAATAATTTGTTTCACAAACAATAATTTGTTTCACTGCAGAAAGGATGAACGAATATTACTGACATTTGGCTCAAAGATAGGTTCCAGCCTGTTTTAACATAAGATACCGTTTATCTCATTTTCAACGTAACTGTTCTCGTAGGATAATTTTCGAGTAAAAACCGGGTGTAGCCAGTGAAAACAGCTAGTCATGATATAAATAAGAGGCCACCATTTCCCAGATTCTCAGAAAACTTATTAGCAACCGTTTGAATATCTCACATCAAAGGACATTGCCCAAAAGTGGGAGGACACGGGTTAATAGCACAGGTATAATGAAAACGAGTAAAATAATGTAGGTAGTATGGGATACCCAAGTTTCCTTAGACTGTTCTGAATTTTGAAATTCAACCTACTTATTTTTAGAAGAAAGCGTTTTACGCGGATTAGTATCAGGAGTTATATGTAAAGTTGTATAAATACCACTTTCAACAACCACATCGCACACTCGTGCATTGTATACATAATTAATGTACATCAATATCGTCATTACCGACGCTCTTTAGCTTAACGCTGTTAAAGCTGTTAGGGTCGTATCACAGTGCTTGAGCGAGCCAGTGAGCTAATGGGTTAAGTAGACTAGACAGTTTTCCTTGACCCACTGTAGATTAAAACAGACTCACTAATGTCATAACTTTTGGGAGTCTATCAAAATTTCTGAACAATGTTATCGAATCAATTTCTTGTAGTTCAGTGCTAGACAACCAGAAATACCTCATGCCAAATTGTTGGAGTCTTTTAAGTTTTTTATGAGATTAGTAGTCGCATTCAATTCAGGTTTTCCGATGTACCTTGCCCAATCTAACTCCCATACTCACGCCACTTTATCCCCCACTTTAATAAACACTATAAGAATTACCAAGATTTTCATCATTGATATTAGATTAGCTCATTTAAACTGCCATTAAGAACTGTCAATGTTAATATTGACATTAACAGCTTTTGTATGACATGTGTTATCCTTCCATCATTTCCCTCTTAATCTTATACGCTTATCCTACGCGATTTACGTGTGAAGATCATTTCCCTCACACCAAATCCGCTTTCTCCCCCGCTTCCCGCTACCTCCATGTCCTAACCCCGTCAATCCCCACGCTCTACCGATAAATAATCCTCGACTCGCCCATTACACGCGGCTGTACATTGCCTCCCGATAATTTATACGCCAAGAGTTACCTTAATATGCTGCTCCAAAGGTTTTATTTTACTTCCCAAGTATCGTTAGCGAGGTCTTTAAGTAGATTCCTTGGGACATTATTGGGTCGGTGTTTCAATGTGTTTTGCGACCCAGTCTCCTTCAATATGATTGGATTTTGTTTATGGGTTCAATCACTTGTATGTTTCGGGATTACTCGTCTTCTTTTGGGATCAAACGAAGAATTAGAGACAGGATGAAGTGACATTGTATTTATAACTATGGTTATGGGCATATAAAAAAATGCAACAAACTTAAAAAAAAGAACTTCCCAATAGTCTGATTTAATGCATTCATAAAGCCGAGCACAAGATCAGACCCTGAATAGAATATCTTTGCTACGGTCTACTCAGGTTCACAGTCTAGTAAGATTAAGATTAACGAGAACTCACATGATAACTTGTCACACACTTATCATCTTCGGAGTTGCATCTGAACTCTCAGTGACTACAGACATGCGAGGTGCTTAGCCTAATCAGCTGCTAAGCGAGATATACATTACGGAGCTAAGTAGACTAATGTTGCTGAACTTTAGCTTGATATCCTGGTTAAAGCAGAATTTAAATGAGTGTTGTACTAGTTAATTTGCCAGGGACACAGGAATATAGTAACTTTGCTCAAATAATTTTCTGTTAAATACTTAAAACTATATGACATTCAAATCATACCTCTTAAAAGTATCGCAAAGAATTATCCATATAATTGTGCGTTCTGTACTTTACTGGGGCAGAGCCTTAAATTAATTTGGGCATTCTCCTTTTTTATGCAATATCGTCACATTCTACAATAAAAAATCGAAATAGCGCCCGGCATGTTTTTTCAAGCTTTATTGAAGCTTTTTAGTAAAACTTCTGATTTGTATTGTTTACAAAGCATTTCCTATTTGTCTTTTATCCGACAAAAGAAAAATATCAGTTGTCACGGTAACAATCATACAAGGGATATTTTATTCCTTGTGTTTACACCATAAAATCGTCGCCTTTTCATAACAAAGATAAACAGTGTTAAGGTTGCCATGACAACCATTGTACTACTCCTTCTAGTACTTTCAGGTTTGAAGGCTTGTTATTCGAAACAAAACTTTCCATACATCCTTTAAGGGGCCCAACACACTCCTTAAAGTTACGATATATTCGACTGAGCGGTAATTATTCTACAACAATGCCGACCCGAAAGCATTTACTACACATATTCGGGTTTAATTTGACTCTTTTTGATGGACAAATTCTTGTAACTATCACTGGCATTAAAAGGAGCTTGGCTTTTTTACGCAACTGCGACAAAAGTAGGGTTATGATTATTGTTATAAGAAATTATCAGATGAATCCAAGGCATAGCTTAAGGGAGTGTCAGACTCTTACTGGTTAAAACACATCCACTCTCGTTTAATTGCTCAGTACTTATCAGGGCCGCGATAACTTCTAAAACACACTTTATCATGGTTGACATTTGACCGTTGCCTTTCTTCATTAACTTCACCATTATGTTCTCGTTTTTGCAGCCCGACTGTGCCGAAAATGCCGACCCGAACTTCTGTACAGAAGGTCGATTACAAAGGATTAAGAACAAAAGCCAATAAATTCAGGTCAAACACGTTGAAACCCTGGATATGACTTAGCAAAAACTTAGCGAAAGAGCTATTAGCGAAATTGGGTTCCTTCCTACCGTCAAAATGGCGATAAAATTCAGCTCTGAAGTCATTACCCGCCTTGTGTCAACTTAATATGCTGTATTTCATCCTGAAACCCGGTTTTGGGGACATCAATTTTGGTTGAAACTATTTTTAGGAGATAATTTTGGGGTATACGGGGTTTAATCTCACGGAGTGAGCCTTGGGCAGTGTTTTAGGCTTAATAATTCTACATAAGTTGGGGATATTGAGGGAGGGAGAAAAATTAGGGATATTGCCGAATGATGCTTTTATTTTGTCAAAATTTGTAAAATTATAGTACCTAATAACTAGTAGAACGTTTATTCTGTGGTTGATTTTTTGATACATAGTTGGTCTGTAGTGATGTAAAACGATCTAAATATACGTCATAATTAAACCTAGATATACTTATAAAAAAGACACACCGTGTGTGTGTTAACTTTTCATCCTGATGACCGCAGGTTCAAACCCTAGTCTTGAACACGTTTTTTTGTCAGTGTCTATTTGCTCTCGAGCAGAACTGGGTCGACCTGTACTGTGAGTGAGATATAACAAATCCTATAGTATCACTATAATACCAAAACCAACTACCTCAAACAAAAAAAAACCTGGAATATCTACAAACAATCCTATCAAAGTCGACTAAACAAAATTAGTATGCCTCTTGCATCAAAAAGATACATATATAACCATATCTAATTGCATCTGTATCTTGCATGCATAATTTTTAATCCTGCAGTCCATTCAAATTAGCTTTTCCACTTTTGGTCTCGCTGTCAATATTAAAGTGATCTTTATTGTCTTTAGTATATGGTTTATTACAATTAAATCGAGGTAACCGGAGGAACAGGGTGGATTATTAGTTAGTAAGATTCTGATAGCCCTTTTCGCTCCACCCAAGGTAGGAAAATAGTAGTAAAACATCATTTATTTCATGATTCATTTGATGATTTTACTTTCTTTACATTAACCTATATTGTCCCACTGCTGGGCTATGGTCTCTCCTATGACCTTCCATTCTTCCATTTGCGCGGCTTTCTCCGGCCAATCTCTCAAAAACACGCTCAAGCCGCCAGTGTTTTCTAGGCCTCACTCGGCAGTGACTCCCGTCCGGCACCCAATGTGTGACGACTCTGAAAACTGTTTAACTACCACAAAAAAAGTGACTGACAAGTGTGTCGAGACCATATCATCATCAATTTATTCAGGGTCCTGCGGAATATATTCTTTCGTACTTCTCTATTAATTACAATCCATCCATTTTTGAGCCCTCGTTGACACTTAACTACTGTCTCATCCATACTCAAAAACTTTCTTACTCAATACATTTTTCCTTCGAACGATAGTGATCTTTATTTTCTTGCGTATAAGGTTCGTATTGAGTTACATCTGTAAAAGGTAATACAAATTGAAAGGACTGCACTTGTTAATTCTATGAGCGGTAGTGATATGAGCCTCATATTAATGCCTTTTTACATTGACAACGGATGATGGTCGTGAATTGTTATAGATTGTGGAAGTTTAGAGGCGTCACATGAATTTTATTAGTAAAGTCCTTAGTGACAGGAACTTTTGAATAAAGTGCCCTCTCTCTGTACTTAAATTTTTTGGGTTGTTAAAATCAAATTAATCGGATGCCATTGATAGAGCGGAAACCTCTCAGACTCTTACTGAAAATTGATCCCTATAAGATAGTCCTGCGATTTCTTAAGGTTCCAGCATTTGGAATAATATGAAAAAGACAATTATTACGAATAACTGATTTTGATTACGCTCCAAAAGATCCTAACCTATTCTGCCGTCAGAAATCGTCAAAAAAGAAAGTATCGTCGGAAGTCAGGACAAAAAGTCACTGAAACAAAGTGATCGACTTCCGATTATTTACATTTTTTTTCTCAAACTGTTTTCGTCTTTAACGTGGGTGGTTCAAATTTATTTATTTTTAGTTTCTTAATGATCGGCCGTGACACTAAATTTCAAATATTACAATATCAAGGTGTTTGTCAATTTTCACGATATCCTGCCACCTCTTCGCCATTCCTACTCTATGGCCACCACATTCATCTTTTATCGGCTTAGACTATTTGAATTAGAAGCGACGCTACATCCTTGTGGCTGGCGTTAATACCACATCGCTAAGTAGCTGTGGGTGGACCACGACTGTGTATCGTGGGCCATAGTGGAGGGGCGATAAGGCCATGTCCCACTGTGTTGTGACGGCAGATAAGAATTCCTGTGTTTGTCAATGGAGTTTTACATTAAGAATGACATAATTTACTTGATTTTGTTTTGTTACATTTTCTTTTTATTTTCTGTCATGAGAATTATGTGGAAAATATCGTGTTAGAGATCCTGTTATTAGTAGGTACAGTTGACCGAAATAATCCATTTTTTATGGCAGTAATTCGGTTAATGTTTGGGAAATGAAGTAGACATATTGCATGGACTGGCATTATTTGCGTGAAACTCAATTTTTGTAAAGAGATAAACAGTGATTGGTCCATCTATCTCTTTCTATGCATAGCTAACAATTCTGCTCGCTCTTAATGGTTCATTTGGTTAGAGAATTCGTAGTCCATATTCTATGTCTATGGTAAAAACAATATGAGATATTCATCAAAAAGTTTATTTTGGTAAAAGACACTTTCAACATCATCATTTTCATGCACTTGTGATATGTTATTTCGAGTTTACGTTTCATATTTTCCTTTTCATTGAGTACACACATCAAGCTGTACAAAACCAGTTTATCGTGGTCTCGCTTTGTATGATCATTCCGCGCATGAAAGATCAGCTTATACTGGTTTTGTATAGCTTGATGTAGCTGTGTGTACATAGCACATATTTTTATTATTAATTTGGTTATAATCAAACAATTGTCGAGAACAGAACGTTATTTTACGTTCGTCTTGCACAACACAAATATAAATTGTGGTAGACATTTTTTATACAATAAAACAAGCAAAAAAGGTCCTGAAAAACCAGATTAGATTAAAATAATTAAAAAGAAACTTGCCACGTTTTTCTTTGGTTGACATTTTTAATAGACTTTACTTCTCCGTCAATACCCGAGGGGGATTTGTTAATTGAAAGTAACACTTCAGGGAGTTTGTTTTTAACGACTTCTTTCATTTCTTTCATAAACGATTATGATTTTAATTTAGTAAGTGATAAGTTGCACTGTACAAGGCTTTCATTTGTTTGTTTGTTATTTTCATTTCATGTCAACTTTCATTTGTTTCTTATTAATTTACTTACAAATGTGTTAAATAAATGAAATTGTCAACTAGGAAATATTAACACAGATGAAAGCATTTTTTTATATGCACTGAGTTTGCTCTTGACCTCAGTCTAGGTCAGGAGACACTAAGACAAGGTCTACGATGGAGCGAGCTTACCCAGAAGAAGCCTGTTTACTCTAACTTTGAAGAGATGAGGGTTGTATGCGTTCGGAAACACAGACGCAGGCAGAGAGTTCCATTCCTTCGCTGTCCGTATAATAAAAGACGTTTGGAAACGCTTCGTGCGAATTGGTGGTATAGCAATAAGGTAAGGATGGTAATTTGCCGTGCTTTAGATCTGCGATGATAGAATGTGACAGAGATGCACACCTTAATTTATTATGTAAGTAGGTAGGTAGCAATCTTCAACAACAAAAAAATAAACTTTAAATCTAATCCCACTTTAAATTGATCTCTTTCTTATTCTCCATTATTTAGCTATACAATACATTGTTTATATCCACAATACACGCCATACAGCCGCTATAATACAATTTATTTTACCGTTACGATATCTCTAAGAACAATCGGTTAATCTCGGGCGGCATCGGGAATGCGGCGAGGCCTGCGCGCGCGCATGAACTTGTAATACGTTTTGATTGGAGATGATTTTTTAAAGAAATTGTTGAGGAATGTTTTTAAAATTTTGAAGTACTTAACAGTTTTAAGTGTTTAAGACTTGAAATAAAATATATCTGGATTAGAAGTAATTGAAAAAGTTTATTATTTTGAAGAATATGTAGGTACCTACATAATTGCAATCCAAGTCTCTACTCGTACATGTACGAGTACTATTAATACAAAAGTCAAGTTAAAAAAAAACCTACGAATATCGCATCAAGAGTGTTTTTTTAGCCCTGATTGGAGTGAGAAGGTCTGTCTGACTCTTCCTAAAATAACCTTGAATACAACCCTGTTCTATCCATGGCCTTTGCGTGCCATGACCGTGGTATTCTGTTTAGACAGTCCACTTAACGGCAATCGTATTTATTTTTGGTAAAAACGGATCTAAAATCTCTATAAAACACGATCATTTCAAAGATTTCCCAACCATACCACTATCAACTCGTAGAAACTATATTAAATATGACACAGCCCCCTAGGTGTAGCGGACATCACGACTGAAGGTTCACGTTCGAACCCCGTTTGATGCCCGAGGCAGTACGATAATCTAGTATGTAGCGGTATCCGGGAAACTGGTCGGTTACACGTAGAGAACAATAGATTGGAACCTTTTGTTTTCCGGGAATTAATACTGTTTTAGAAAGGAATTATTTTAATGTGAAATTAATAGACTTGCGAGCAGTGGTGGCCCAGTGGTATCGGTCCCGACTTACGAGTTGTAGGTCGTGGGTTCGAACCCCGCCAGACGCATTACTTTGTGTAATTTATTTCATCACCACTGCTCTCAAAACGGTGAAGGAAAACATCGTGAGGAAACCGGCATGTCCTAGAACCAAAAATTCGAAGACATGTGACATCTACCAACCCGCACTGGTACCCGTGTGGTGGATTATGGCCCATTCCCTCTTACAGAGAGGAGGCCTGTGTCCCAGCAGTGGGAACATTATAGGCTGATGATGATGATGATGATGAATAGACTTGCAATTTCACTTATAGACTGAGTTACGAGTATTTCTTGGAATCTATAGACGCCAGCAGGTCAACCTACCCCAGTTTGTCTTTACTAATCAAACAGTAATTAACGACGATTTGAATTATTGACGGCACGGTTAGCGTAGTGGCTGAGCGATTGGACTGCTGCATAGCGTGTCACGGGTTCGAATCCCGCACTGAACAAATAGTTGTATGACCTACTAGTTGTGGGTCTGGGTGTTTGTGTATGTGAGTTTCAATGTTTATAACGCACCCACGATACAAGAGAATTTCCTAGTATGGGGCAACGTTTTTTTAAAAACTAAAATAGAGTCGTCCATTACGCCACCTACTTTGAAATAAAGTCATCATTAGATTGCGAAGTGAACTATGATTTCAAGCTGTGATTGGATTATAAGAAATCGCGAACATTTACTACGAAACTGGTAATCGGTTGCAATTCCCCGAGACTCGTGGTATTGCCTCCATTTGTCACTTTTTTATCGCCAATGTAATTGCAAAATGTATCGATTTACGAGAGGTCAATTTATGTAGGGTAAAGTGAGATTATTTGGTGAGACAGGTAACTCAGTGATAGAGTCTTAAAAGTCTCTCAAAACGTTACCTATGCATGCTGTAATGCGAAATGATGCAACTAGTTCACCACTAAAGTGGACAAGACGTAGTGACACATCGTTTCGCATTACAGCATACAAAGGTAACGTTTTGAGAGACTTTTAAGACTCTATCACTGAGTTACCTTTCTCACCAAATAATCTCCCTTTACCTTATATTGCTAAATTCTGAAGAAAAAAAAAGTAAGCACGATTTGGTCAACAGTTATTGATCAGGTGTAGATTCGTTCGTAATTGACATAGCATATCCAAAATCAGCTGTTCTGTGCCACTGCTGGGACATGGGCCTCCTCTGTGGGCTGTAATCCACCAAACGGGCCCAGTACGGTTTGGTATTTTTTGGTTCTAGGGCATGACTGGGCCCCCTTATAGGGCCAAAGCCTGCCGGGGTCGGGGGACTTTCAGGTGACCGTGGCTCTGGAATGTAGACGGCTGTTGAGGGAACAGTGAATTTTAGTCAGTACAAGTCTGACAGCCTCTCCCGTCCTGTTCGAACATTTTACCACGTAAAAAAAGGACATGCCGGGTTCCTTCACCATACTTATTGAGAATAGTAAAGTCGATTTTCACGATCACTAGTTATTTGTAAACGAAAAGAAAAAAATCTAAAAGTAGGTATTTTAGAGTTTTGATAACTTTTAAAATCTAGTACCTCGTTAAGACAAAAATCTAAGAACTTAAAAGTATTGTGCTTGTGATCTAGTGAGGTGCGTGTATCTGAAGCACGGACGAAGGCTGCGCGCGCGCCGTGTCACTGACACCGCCGGCGCTTGGTAGCGGACTTGTTGATAAGCGGAGGCGGGAGCGGGTAATGAGGTTACATTATCTATGTAGTTCTTTGGCAAAGCGTACATGTAAACTTTTCCAAAGAACTACATAGAAGCTTGCATTGATAATTTTTCACACGGTCTTATAGAGCTGAAATATAAGCTCTTGCATGTTTTATTTTATTAACTCACTAGTTTAAGATAGTGGCTTCACCCGCTCGGCTTTATTTAGTACGGGTTTGAATGAATATCTTCTTTCTAACACCCTTATTATTGATCTTGTCTTCCAACACAATCCATTCATTATTTCTGTACTTAGTTTTGCTTAATTAAAGCAGTACACGTTACTCTGCTACTTAAAATTTTATTTTAGGTATTGAATCTGATCATTATTATTGTATCGAATCTGTTACCAAACAAATGGTTTAATGCCGAATAATTGATACAAAGGTATTTTAAAATAGCCTTTTTATTGTGAACAAACTGTATGATTCCAGAAAAATTGGTTATTGAAATTCTTTAACTTATTCAAATAACTTGAAACATAAGTCTCTTTCATATCTTTATTTTTCTCTTGTTTACATTAAGTACATTATAATAATTAACTTTTATTATTTTATTTAATTTTACTCTAGTCTTGTAATTACTTGGAATTGAATAGAATAGTTCTTTACCTGTACCTACTTTCTGTGCAAATAAAGAACTATTCTATTCTATTCTATTCAATAGTAGTGAAGGAAACAGACATAAAATAAAGTACACCATCAAAAATCGCTACCTCTAATCAACAAAACCGCTACCCAACTATCCCAGCAGACGTCTCCCCAAGCGGGTTCCAGTAACCGGTTTGAACACACCTTTAACTTATTTGTTGTGTTATGATTTATGTTAATCACTGATGTTGACTCTTCTGCCACTCCAGGAACGTACCGACACTTGAATAAAAAAATAACTTATGAAAATTATACTTAAAAATTAAACTTTGTGGCTTAGAGGCTAGACTTGTTATTCGAGTAGGCCTTATTTGGTGTAGGTACCTACTTGACTTGAAACTTGTAAATTTTCATCGCCTTATAAGACACAGTAAACATGGCTGTCTATTGCATAGGGGAAAATCTCGTAAGCAAATCTAGATCTTAACTTGTCTCACTAAAATCAATTACCAGATACAAATAGGTACCACTATAAATGGTAGCTCTCTTTTTTTAAAATGTTTCATACTAGATGTTTCTCCTTAATAAAATTCACATACACAAACAGCTAGAGCTGCTGAAATAAAAGAAGAAAGAAATAGCTTTTTCCCACGTCTTGGGACAATGATCAAATGACCCCATAGAGTTATGGATCAAATCACCCCATAGAGTTATGGATCAAATGACCCCATAGAGTTATGGATCAAATGACCCCATAGAGTTATGTGGTCATTTGATCATTGTCCTACGGAATTGTACTATGATACAATAAAAATATCTATGTATTAATCCAGTCTATAAACTGGTAGTCAACTTAGTTCATACATATCTCTTCTGTCTGAGCCTCATTATATCCTCGATTTGTATGATAAATCATACACCCTCAGGTGTCATCACATCATGCATTTTTACACAAAAAATAAACATACTATTTTAACCAAAAAACCTTTACAATCCAGTCAGTAGCATCATCAGCTTATAACATTCCCACTGTTGAGACACAGGCTTCCTTTCTATAAAAAGAGCGTGGGCTAAATCTCCGAAAAAAAAAAGAGAAAAAATACCGACATTAATGAATACCGAAGTTAAGCCGTTCCTAAAACCGGTCGTAGGGCTCATCCTATGTATTTATTGTGCCATGACTTATGGTAATCTCTGCTGTTGACTTTGATGCCTCGTGGGTGTGATGTTAGGATCCTGTCAACATTGGAAGAGGTGGCATAACGAAGGTGTTTATTTGTTCATTGTGTGATTGTGGCGCCATTTATAATAAGCTGGCTATTGCCAGCGACTTCGCCGGCGTAGAACACTACTGATCGCACAGGAAAGTTATACGAGGATAAAAGATATCCTATATGTTAATCCATGTTATAAACTAGCTGTGTATCAAACTGTTCAGTAGTTTTTGGGTGAAAGAGCATCTTACATCCATTTAAACTTTCGGATTTATAATACTTATTAACGAACCGAACGCATACAATCCTAATCTCTTTAATGTTAGAGCTCATGGCTTCTTCTGAGTATGCTTGATTTCGTCGCGACTTCAGTCAAGAACAAATCCATCTTACCCTAACATCTTCAGAGAGTGTGCGATGGAACTGCACAATATGATTCCACTTGCCCACTTGCCACGTTTGGCAATATGTCATCGGTACATGGTGGACATCCCATCCTTACATGTACTTTACGATAAGGGGCTTCTTCTGGGTAAGCTTGATTCCATCGTTGACTTGAGTCAAGAACAAATCCATCTTACCCTTAACACCTTCAGAGAGTGTGCGATGGAACTGCACAATATGATTCCACTAGCCACTTGGCAATATGTCATCGGTACACGGTGTACTTTAGTACAGAAAGGATGGGATGTCCATCTTATCGTAAACGATAAGGAGTGGAATTTCCTGCCGGAATTGCCGGAATCTGTATTACTTGATAGCCACAACCTCGATTGCGTCAAGAGTGAACAGGTTACTTCTAGGCTAGCTTCACCGTTGTTGACCACATTTTCGCTTACCATCAAGCAAGAAAGTGGTCAGACGCGAGCCATAGAAAAATTAAAAAAATATATCAACCTTTTTAATAGTTATTTGTTATGCAAGGCTGCAAAGTTGATTTTTGGCGCGAGTACTTGAATTGAAAACTGAGCGAGCGAAGGATTCTAAGATTGAACCGCGAGAGAAACGAGCGGTTCAAATATAGAATCCTGAGCGATGCGAAGTTTTCAAAGGTACGAGATGCAGAAAAACTTGGCTGCCGAGTGCAACACACAACTTTTCACCTCACACAGCGAGGAAATGCAGTGGGGGCGTCTCGCCTGTCAGTGTAGAAAACAATTGAATACAAGGCGTGTTCGAATTTTGAACAACACTTTGTGCTCTAGAGCACAAAATGGAGTTTTGTGCTCAGATTTTGAATCAGAAATAGAATCTTTCCGAGCGCGTGAGGTGAAATACAGTCCGCCCATGTACTCTGTGCATAAAGTTTAATAAATAATAGTTATTTGTTATGCAAGGCTGCAAAGTTGATTTTTGGCGCGAGTACTTGAATTGAAAACTGAGCGAGCGAAGGATTCTAAGATTGAACCGCGAGAGAAACGAGCGGTTCAAATATAGAATCCTGAGCGATGCGAAGTTTTCAAAGGTACGAGACGCAGAAAAACTTTGCTGCCGAGTGCAACACAAAACTTTTCACCTCACACAGCGAGGAAATGCAGTGGGGGCGGCTCGCCTGCCAGTGAAGAAAACAATTGAATAAAGCGCGTTCGAATTTTGAACAACACTTTGTGCTCTAGAGCACAAAATGGAGTTTTGCGCTCAGATTTTGAATGAGAAATAGAATCTTTCCGAGCGGGTGAGGTGAAAAATAAATAGTTATTTCTCAACACCATCTAATGGAATGTGGTGAAACAGGTCACATGACTACTAACCCTGACCAAAAACGGCACAATTCTTGTCAACAATGAACATACATCATGCCATATAAAACTCCTCTTTTGACCTGTCATCAACGTCGCAACTCATCAACACGAAGGTCGGCCATGATGAATAGCATTCAATACAACTTGTATGTCATTCATTTATGACAGGAGGTGTGTTTGTACATCATTACTTGTAATGTTTTCGTTGATTGCAACTTTATTTTTGTCCTTGGCATTTTCTATATTTATTTGCTTAATAATACAGCATCAATCCTTGTTTTTACGTTGTAAAAACAAGGATTGATGCTGGCCTGTTGGTCTAGTGGTTAGTGACCCTGACTGCTATGCCGGAGGTCGTGGGTTCGATTCCCACCCAGGACAAATGTTTGTGTGATGAGCACGATCATTTGTTCTGTGTCTGGGTGTAATTTATCTATAATATGTATGTATTTAGAAATATATAAGTATGTTTATCAGTTGTCTAGTACCCATAACACAAGCTCTGCTTAGCTTGGGACTAGATGACGTTGTGTGATAGTTGTGGAATATTATTATTATTATTAAAATCAATGAGTTCGATCCCAGGGCAGCACGGGATCTGTCAGATTTGTACTGTACTGACTAATATCCACGGTATCCTTCCTGCCCTCTTTGAGGCGCGCGTGGAACACGACGCACGACGGCGTTGTGTCGTCGACCCGGACATAGAAGTATTGAGGCAGTCCCAGGTGTGACATTTTGCGAAAGAGACATTCTGCGAAAGAGACATTTTACGAAAGAGACATTCTGCGAAAGAGACGTTTTACGACCAGGGAACATTTTGCGAAAGAGACGTTTTGCGCCTGAGCCAGGCTATCATCGCGAGTTGTAAACCTCATTTTTGTGGAAAAAGAACTGGATTGCGAGCAGGACTTGAACCTGCGACCTTTCCTCCTTCCTTCTCAGCAAGTTAAGCTAACTACCGTAACTTGAGTCGTAGGTTCGAACCTTAATTGGCACTCTACTGGTCTCTGGTGGCCTACCACGACGGCTTAAAGAGAGAGTTGTTCCATTGTAGAAACGAGACGGCGCTAGACGACTTATATAGCTCTGTCTCTTTTCCACAGTGGACTCTCGCTTAAATAAATAATAAATAAATAAATTCATTTATTTCAGGTAAATTACACCCATTGCCATTACACAAACCAAAAAGAGAGAGAGGAGAAGAGAAAGAGAAAATCAAATCAATAAATAAAAACTAACAAATAAAATTAAATCAAAATAAATAGAAATAAAACATAAATATCAAATGAAATTAAAATCAAATCAAATAAAAACCAAATGTCATAAAAATAAATTTATTCAAACACATTATCAGAAAAATAAATAAATAAAATAAACTCAACTCAGTCAATACCTTCTCTCCGACACTGGTACAGCAACATGTCTGTTGGAACAATGTCGGATAAAGGGGCAGTCCAGCCTCCCCGCAATCATCGCCAGTACGCTGTTGGGGCTAACCCGTACCCTACGCACCAGAGACGCGGCGCGCTTTCGCATGCTCGCGTGAAAACAATCAAATACGCGCCTCTGCGAACATAAAGACGCCATGGAAGCCTGCATACAAATTTCTTTTGTTGAATGTATGCGTATAAAATAATCCCGGAATTTATTTTAAGTGTCATAGGTCAATGTAGATATTATTATTGTTTACTCAACGTGAATGTATTCAACAATACAAAACTAACCCTTTCAACCAGCGAAGTGTTCAGTATTATATCCACTCCACTGATTTTGGTCCTAAATACGGAGAGGAGCATGCGTATTGCTATTCACTGGACACCAGAGTGGAACTGGTTACGTTATCATCACGCTTGTAATCCCCGAATGGATAGGCAGAGTGGATAGGTTTATTGTGAATTGTATGTATTTTTTATCAATAAAAGCTCGTTTTTAAAAATTAACATAGTTTTAAATGGCCAACTTGTCCGATTGGACCTGTTATATATGACGGAGGGTCGAGCGGCTGAGACACCACGTGTCGCTGTTTCTCCGTCATCAGTTGGTCCTCCATTATGGGCGTGTAGTTGCAGGGAGTTCAAAAATAATATTCACAAAATATCTCACTTAATTTAACTTTTAATATTTCAACAAAACTTCACCAAAATAACTAAAGATTACAATAGTAATTACTGATTAAATAACGGAGAGAAAATAATAAACTTTAGAGCCAATGGGTTTGTTCATGTAGCTCGGCTGACAGTCGCCTCAAAAGTGCGCGTCACCGCCGCCATGACACTTACAACTCCATTCGGTGTTACCCGCTCTAAATTAAAAGTACCAATAAAGAAATAATTCTTACACCACAGAGTAAAAATAATCGACTACAACTTATAAAAAATGTTACAATAAATCAACTAAATCATCGCGCGCCGTCACGGCCGTCCTGCATTGTCACACGTCCTCGTGTGTACTTTCCTCCTCACAAATGACCTCCAAAGTGGGGATGAGAACCTATCCGCTACAACAGTCTCCAGATTTTTTTTCATTATCTGTGAACAAAACAACAACAACAACCAGTCGGTCACATATTCAAAGCTCGGTCATTCTGACCACAATAACATTTTCAAGAATATTTATCAAATCTTGACACGTCTACTCAAAATAAATCGAAGCTTAATTGTCACTAAGACCCAAAACATTACTAGAACTGAAAGTGTACCATTTCATTTCATTTCAACTAACAGGTACCACACAGGCTCATAGGTGCCACACAGGCTCACGGGTGCCATACAGGCTCACGGGTGCCACACAGGCTCACGGGTGCACAGTCAAAGTCAAAGTTAAAGTTAGTCGTTGCCACACAGGCTAGTCGTTGCCACACAGGCTAGTCGTTGCCACACAGGCTAGTCGTTGCCAGACAGGCTAGTCGTTGCCACACAGGCTAGTCGTTGCCACACAGGCCAGTCGTTGCCACACAGGCTAGTCATTGCCACACAGGCCAGTCATTGCCACACAGGCTAGTCGTTGCCACACAGGCCAGTCATTGCCACACAGGCTAGTCATTGCCACACAGGCCAGTCATTGCCACACAGGCTAGTCATTGCCACACAGGCAGTCAATAGTCAATGTCACATACATCATGTCATGACTGGGACTGTAGCACCATAACTTGAAGTGTTTAATAATATTCCTTTGATTGTCTATGACAATTCAAAAGTGCCTGTAACTGGCCTACTTTAATGTGTGCTTTGATTTTGATCAAAAATACAATTGAAAGGAAATGTAATTACACACTCACCATGGCCGTCATCGGCCCCTTCTGACTCTACACTGTTAGTTGGCGTTTCCAGCCCAACAATAAACTTTAAAGGTAAAGGTAAAACGTAACACTCAGGCATAGGTCGTATACGATCATGTGAGTTTGAGTTCAATACCTACCTTTAGAAAACATCAATATCTGTCAACATCAAGCAGCTCAGCCACTTGATAAGGCCTTTATATTTTGGCTCTAACTTTGTTTTACTGCGCTCACGATTTTCTAATAGGACTTAAAGACATAATCTCCTACTTTTAATTTATTTACTTTGGCTTTGTTTTTGTCAAACCTAACTTTCTATGTAGACAGTTTCGCGATAAGAAGTCTACCGCTCCCTTTTTTTTTGCCATGACGATATTCAACGTCAAATTCAAAAGATTGAAGGAAACACCCATTATCTGTGGACACGAGGAGTAAGGTCTACTTGAAACTTAGACGCCTTGACTGCATTGCAATAAGTAATTACTGTGAACTTGTGTCCTTGAAAGTAATGACGAAAATGTTTTATGCTATTCACTACTGCTAGCGTCTCTAACTCGTATGAGTGATACCGTGACTCAGCGCTAGAGTTTCGGCGACTATAAAATTCGATAACATGTCATTTTCCGTTAATCTTTAAATATGGCACCATAATCTTCAACGTTGGCGTCCATTTGCAACTCTATCGTCTGGTTTGGGTCGAGAATAGAGTTAGAACGGGTTTGTTGGTAAGTGTCGCTATAATTTCTTTTCTTATTGTTTCAAAAGCTGTTTTCCACTGTATTTTGCCTTAACCTGAAGTAAATCTATAAAGAGGGCAGGTGTTTTGAGAGAAACATGGTACAAATTATCAAAAGTACGAAGCTAAGCCTATAAATTGACGTAGTTGAGTACCCGTTTGGGGAGGTGCTAGTACTGTCAGTGCTCTAATTTTTCGCGGATTTGATCGTATTTTGCCAGCGGCTACGTGGTACCCTAAGAACTCTACTTCAGTTTTGAGAAAAGTTCATTTCTCTATGTTGAAAGAGAAACCAGCGTCTGTTAATGCTTTCAAGATCTAACGGTAGCGAAGTACAGCAAATGACTCCTTCAAAACTCCTAGAGCTTTTATTCATCGCAGGTTGGTACACCGATGGGGCGGATGAATAAACCAAAAATAAACCTTATCGTAATGACCTTTCGTTATTTCTTTACGAATATAGCCGTAAGTATTGAGTTTCAGATCAAAAGATTTACGTTAGATAAAACAAATAACCAAGCAAGTATTAAATCCAATTATCATTACCCAATAATCTAATCATACAAAAGCTGGAGTTTTATTCATGTCCTGTAGCTAACATTTAGCCCCACAAACAAACCTCTGTTTGTCTTACCACATTACTAAAGAATGACCAGATCGACACAACTCTATGGTCTCTAGGCTAGTCTCTACCAGAGCACATCGCGTATCCAAGAGTTCAGGCGTTAGAAGAAAAGCATTGCCAAAAATTCAAATTACCACTTGTTTCGTCCATACGAAAAACAGCACGCTCCACTGACTTTTCCTTTACTTGGTTTGTTTTATTTCATTTGGTGGAAGCCACTAACCATAATCAAGAGATCTGAAATAATTTGCTCCTACCACAGGTTGCTTTTGATCAGATATTAAAGGCAATGGATAACGATCGGGAACTGTGTTGCTGTTAAGCTCACGGTAGTCTACGCAAAGACTGTCAGATCCGTCTCTCTTTTTGACCAGAAAGATAGGGAGCAGAAAAGGTGAGAAACTTTCACGAATGACACCAGCATTTAGAAGTACTTTGATCTTAGAGCGCACTACTTATCTTTCATCACAACTAAGCCGGTATGGACGGTGTTGTAGAGTGCGATTGGGATCAATCAATCTTATTTCTAACTTTCCTGTACTAACCCTACTTGTAAGAGTGGCTTCTACAAAAAAATGTTTGTAATTTTCAAGTAAAGAAGTTAATAATTCTCTATTTCCATCGGAAATATCACTTTTAAAACCATCAAAGTCATTTTCTTTAGAGCCTACATCACAAACAGCACCTATTTTAATTTTATTCAACGAAGAATGTTTCAGAAATTTCAACTGAAAATCCCAATGATAGTAAGTCCCATCCTATCATAACGGCAGTGGAAATACAATACTCAGGTAAAACATGAAAAATAATAACTGTAACGCGTAACCCTGTAACATAACTGTGGATCTATTTGAAAATTGCATTGTAAACTAGATTGGGCTATGCCTAAAAACGTAACAGTATTTTGCTGTCGTTTATCAGGGAAACTACTAGCTAAACTTTCCCGGATCAAAGAGCACACAGCACCGGAATCAAAACAAAATGAAAACGACTCACCGGATTCGGTAGAGAGTAGCTCTGTAGCTGGCTATATGGTGTAGATATACACTCGCTTCTCAACTCTCCTGTTCCCGGAGTCGGTCACCTTCTTTGGACAGCACGTGGCGATGTGACCAGGTTCGCCACAGAAGAAGCAGGTCTCTCAGCTTCCTTGAGACATTATCTTTGGCTGGTTGCGATCCATTATTTCCTGAAAACTAAGATTGAAGGTTAGCAGAAGGATCGCAAGAGCAAGTATAGTAAAGCGTTCATTTTCCACATGACCCGATTATCCACAGCTGTAGCATCTTCTTGATTGGTCAATTTTGCCTCCTTGAATGAATTTAATTTGTCCTGCATTGGAGGTCCTCTTTTTCAGTACGTAAAAGCCATCAGTTCTTGTTGTAGTTTAACTCCAGTATCAATCCCCTCAGTAAAAGCCAACCGTTGAAGCCGTGGCTCTATTTTTGTTGCATGCCATAGTTACAGCGATTGCTTTGTTTTCAGTTGAATAGTTGTTCTACTGACTAAGTAAAGTGCTCAGAAATCGGTTTGACAAGCGTTCTCCTTCCTCAGGACTTTCACTAAACAGCCTGCATAATATTGCAGCAAGAGTTTCAACGCTAGTTCATTTTACTAATTTTCGTTAATTAATAAACTTCATTTAGGCCACGCTATTCCAGGAAAAGTATTTTGAGCTAGCCATGAAGCTGCTGAGCCTTTGAGGGCTTTACTCATTGTAATAAACAGCCTACTGCTAGAAATTAGTTATTCTTGCAAGCATAAATCGAAGGTAATGCACTATGCTCTGGCATCACTATCTTGAGACTTGGGATCAAATTCAGGTAGTGCTAGCATAAAATCTTCTGAACTAGGTTTTTTATTATTATTATTATTATCAAATAACAATTTCCAACGGTTATTAATTTTCACTAGCACTTGGAAACGAATCAATATTCTGACCTGTGGACTGTTCCTGCGACGATCCATGAATCCCACTTCTGATGACGGAGGGTCGAGCGGCTGAGACACCACGTGTCGCTGTTTCTCCGTCATCAGTTGGTCCTCCATTATGGGCGTGTAGTTGCAGGGAGTTCAAAAATAATATTCACAAAATATCTCACTTAATTTAACTTTTAATATTTCAACAAAACTTCACCAAAATAACTAAAGATTACAATAGTAATTACTGATTAAATAACGGAGAGAAAATAATAAACTTTAGAGCCAATGGGTTTTTTCATGTAGCTCGGCTGACAGTCGCCTCAAAAGTGCGCGTCACCGCCGCCATGACACTTACAACTCCATTCGGTGTTACCCGCTCTAAATTAAAAGTACCAATAAAGAAATAATTCTTACACCACAGAGTAAAAATAATCGACTACAACTTATAAAAAATGTTACAATAAATCAACTAAATCATCGCGCGCCGTCATATATATATTTGAGTACAGCCTAAAACATTAGGAGGAATAAGAGAAAATAAATAAAATTTTATTTTGACGGATACAAAATCACAAACAACATAAAAATACGAACCCACAACCCAACATTTTGAAGCTACATTGACCAGTAAACCAATTGTACGTCCTCAATTCTCCGGTCGATACTCAAAGAGCGTTCCTGAACGAGCTATTGAGCCATTTTGTTTTGCTAATGTACCCTGTGCCTTTTGTATGTAAAACTATGTTTTCTTGAGCACTGAGCTCAACATAGTTCCTGCAGGATACTTACTTAATGTTTTCTCTAATAGTACATCTGTTGGTAACATTAAATAGTCGATTGCCTTTTAAATAATTCTGTTATCTGTGCCATTCTATTGTAAAACTTTTGTTTATTATCTGTGGAGCCCCTCTTGAATAAACTACGAACCTGAGCTCACGCACTTTATATTGAAAATCCTTAAAATTGCTCCTACACGTAGAAAACGCCAGAAAACAACTAATCCAGCCTTTTACCGGGGTCGCGGGATTATTCCCTTACCGTGACCCCGGAACATAACAAGCTATTGAAGGACACCGTGGATTTTAGTCAGTAGAAGTCTGACAGTCCCTCCCGCCCTGCCCGGGGTTGGAGGACTCATTTGATGATTATACCACGCTAAAAAAAAAAAAAAAAGGTTATAAAAGGTATTTGACAGTATCAATAAATTGCAAAACTTACTAGTCCGTCAGTTAGAGTTTTCAAAAATAATGGATACGTATTTTTTCTTTTGCTAAATGAATTCATATTTACAAAAATACAACGCATCAAAATACGGGAGTCGGCTCGTTACGTCAGATACAAGTAAAAACTCGACTTCGTCATTCTAAAGAAAAACTACTTACCTGTCAATTATTTTTTGATAATCTGACAGATGAATTATATTATTTTTTCAGTCAAATATTATCGTTTTTTTTATGAGAATTGTTGAAAAAGGGATCACCTTAAAAATCCTATTTACAGGAGAAGCATCCATAATTTTCTAAACCAAAAAACATTTTTTTATACGTTTGCTCTTGACTATTTCAATAGAACAGTTACGAATATCAATAAAATAATGTCTAGAACTAAAATATTCTCTCGTATCAAATATCAAACAAAATATATTGGCCAATAAACCACGTAACAATAAAATTGTATTGAAATATTCGTAAATTGTCTCATAAAGATAAATACATTACAAGTACTGGAATTTCCAGTATGATATGAAAACATAGGACACAAGCTAAGAATCATAGTACTAAATGTAAAAGTTTGTGAGGGTGGATGACTGTTTATCATGCTGTGTGGACCACGCTCCACACAGCATGATAAACAGTTTTTTTCTTATCGTGTAAAATTTATTATCGTGAAAAATTGAATATAATTATTATATTGTATTCAATTTTTTTTTATCATGGTAAAACAGCACCACCGTGCTGTTTTACCACGATAAAAAAAAAAACTTTTTCTAAAGTAATTGAGCTTCGTTATAAATAAGCCGTTTACAGATTTCACAGAAAAAAATAAGTTTCTAATATAAATCGTGATCGAAAAAATACTATGCGATTGCGTTTATAGATAGCATCGCACGATTTTGAATCAGTTCGACTAATCGAATAGCTACTGCTGTAGTCAGTATTGAAATTGATCGCTCTTGTCTATTTCAACTCAGTGTGCTATTCAATTGCAGATGTTATTCAATTAAGGTTCTGTCAAACAACCAGACTTACTAATCTAAAAGCTAAGCTAACTTCATCAGCTATGCGAGCTAAGCTAAACTAACCTAGCTCCTGGTCTGGGAGTCTAATGTCTAAGCACGAAACCCGTGGTTTCGGTCTTAATTACGGACTTTTTTCGCTCAGTGACATCGAGCCAGAACTAAGAATGAATGATATTACAGTTTGACAGATAGCTCCTTAAAGTCCGCGCCAACGCTCATATGACCTTTTTTTTTTAGCGTGGTAAAATCATCAAATGAGTCCTCCCACCCCGGGCAGGGCGGGAGGGACTGTCAGACTTTTACTGACTAAAATCCACGGTGTCCTTCAATAGCCTTTTATGTTCCGGGTTCACGGTAATGAGATAAGCCCGGCGACCCCGGCAGGCTTTGGCCCTCTAGAGGGGGGGGGGGGCGTCATCATGCTGACCCTCTTTGAGGCGCGCGTGGAACACAACGCGCCTTCGACCCGGGCATGGTCCATGGGCGGACAGCTAGTCGCCCTTTACTCGCCGTCCGCATGCCCTCGCCTACGGTGGCCGGAGATCGTCTGCCGACGTCCGACGCCCTGGGCGTCTACCACTGCGACCACTCATATTATGACCTGCAGAAAATTCGTGGTACTATATTTTGTGCAATTTGATGTAATGAAATAGACACTAGCTCCGCATCAAAAGTACTTCAGTCATGGCGGTATTATTCGTCTGCAAAGATTTTGACCTTAGTCACGTACTCACATCCGTTTCACCCAGGACGGAGAGATATCATTTGATGACTTTAACACCCCACAAAAATAGAGGCATTTCCGCACCCACTTTTATTTTCCGAAATACCAAACCCACTTCACTTTAATTCACAATGCAAACACAAAAAAAGCCCATAGATCACTATAACTTGTCCCAAGACACTATTTTGAAATCATATCCCTGAGGGTAAAAGTTTCCCCAAATGCTCCTCTATTGACAAACATCTTAATTTAATTGAAAACCCTCATTTCATAATTGACTTTCCCCCTTCGATCATTTAGTTTGAATTGTGAAGGCGAGGCTCACGTGTCGTGGGGTTATCACCCGGTAATGTCATTGTCATCGATCGACAATGTGAACTGTCAGATTCGTCGTATGACAACTTGTTTTTTTTTTAGTGTGGTAAAGATATCAAACGAGTCCTACCCAGGGCAGGGCAGGAGTACTTGTACTTGTACTGACTAAAATCCACGGTGTCCTTGAACAGCCTTTACGACCCCGGCAGGCTTTGGTCCTCTAAGGAGGGCCCCATCATTGTGCTGACTACTTTAGGTATGCAATTCAAGATGGCGCTACTTGTCATAAAATGCACAGATATGTCAAACTTAGTTCATTTATTTTAGTGCTTAGATTAAAGAATGTCTTTTTTAATCGCGCAAACACTAAAACTTAGATTAAAAATGACTTTTTTAATCTAAGTTTTAGTGTTTGCGCGCCACCACTCATGACGTTTTGACGCGGCGCTAGTGTCTTTTGTCAATACATCAAGTTGCATTTAAAATGTAGTATGACGAATTTTTCACAGGACTTCAATCGTGATGCGGACTCAAGTTCTGTGTTTTTCACACAAAGAGCAATCTCCTTTTTCCTTTGCTGCATGTGCATATGCATGACTGCATAGGGTGGGATTGCATCCTGCAACAGGCCTGGCTCACTCCGCAGTGTAGGTATAAAACTGCAAGCATTGGCGGGGACCATTTCGAAGTGGGCATTTAGTCGGCTGCCGCGCGCCACCCACTAAGCACGCGCTTACTTAAATATTATTTAAGTTTGGTGTTTGGTTGTATTTACGCATAAGTTAAAAAAATATATATATATGATGAAGAAAAAAAAATACTGCATAACGTTTGGTTGTTTAAATAATGACAGTGATAGGAGCCTCACATTTTGTTATGTAAAATTAATACGATCATTAATAGTATGCTTTTATTTCATATTTTTTACGCCAATCAGCCCGCTGAAATATGCATGAAAGAAGCAATAATGTATTAAATAATGAACTATAAAAAAGCAAGAATGTCTGTTTACACAGCACATGAAATTGAAAAAATAACCTTTGTTCTGAGACTATCAGAACATCAAAACAGTGCAGTGTTATTTTTTGGAAGTTACAAAGCAGAAGCTGTTCAGTTTGGAAGGGTTGAGTTGACAAATTAACTGAACATTACAATAGAATTGATGATCATTATATAACTTTACCTACCTACATCCTACATTTTTAAATATTATTTTTTTTTGTTTTTCTAAGATGAAATGTTTAAAATAGAACAATAATAGGTAGAAAAGATTATATTGGTATAATCATTTCTAACGTAAGGTGCCGTAAGTACTATTAACATTTTGTGCTACCTATCGATAATGTACCTATGTAGTAATCGATGACGAAAACAAAACGATATAGGCTGATGATAAAAACAAAATTCCTTGAGTAACATTATTTTATTTTAATAATGTAATTTAACATAATATTATGCATAAAGACACCTACCTACCTAACTGTGCCTCGCAAGTTACAACCCTATTGAGCGCGGCGAGCGTTGACCTTGATGTGACGTTAGCGTCAGATAAACTAAAATAAACTCTCGCGCGTAACCATTAAGTACATTTTTGCTTGCGCACGGGAAGTTTAGGCTATTATAAGAGTAGGTGAGCGGTACGGCTGCAAGTAAAAATGTACTTTATTTTCTCGTGCATACATTTTACATTTGTTTGATTGTTTTTGGGAAGAGAATCATCTGTAGTACTATTATATAATCGGTGCCTGCAACAAGCCTGGATTTTTGTCGCGGAATTAAAAAGAAATATGTTTCACAACATTTAATTTCATAAAAATAAGTAAAATAGTAAAACTTACATGGACGATTTCACAAAAAAATACCGGCACTAAAAATAACAGCGCTATTCTGCCAGAGTCATACAATGGTCAAGAGATCGTAGTTACACTAGAAATAATGTTCTCAATAATACTAACAAAGCCCTCCTACCAATTTAATACAAGGACCAAGAGATCCTCGTCACACTGTAGAAATATATTTCACAAACTGCCTTCTTACCTTCATAATTCCATACTTACAACCAGAAACAAACGATAAATCACCCAGTACCTCCTTGGTACCGTCACCCAATTAGCCAGTTCATCGTCGTTGACAAACTATGCGTCTCCTAATATCTTGGGAAATTATTCAATAGCACGCCCGGCAGTGAGAATTGAGATAGATTGCTGTTGCTGAGTGCACGGAAGCTGCTGACAGATCATCCAAGACGTTAGGTCTGACTGGGGCTGTGAATGTTGAATGTTTTGGTGTTGGTGTTTGGTTTGTATCTTTGTGTGTACCATCTGAAGATGAATGATGTAACAAAGGTTCTGTAATAATTAAAGCGATTGAAAAAGAGTGTTCATGGAGTATCTTGCCCATTCTTCTCCATAAAGATCTACGCATTGGATTGGGCACCTACGGTCCTTTCATAGTTATTAAGAGGATTGTATAGCAGCTGCCTTTTCAAAGAATAGGTATTTTGAAAAACTCGTGCTGTCCCTCTCGCGCGTTGAAAAACCCCCGATCGTGCGATAGAGAGCGTTGCAGCTCGCGACTGATTGTGAGTATTTTTTATATGAAATTTGTCTCTCGGGAGAAAACGTTTTTCACATACTAAATCACGTCCAATCTCTTAGATTCTGGTGTCAATCGTTTCAGCATATTATATTCTAGGTTTGTATGTTTTGCTTTTTTTCTAAAACTTCTTTGTTTTTAAAATACGAAGGTTTTACTTCAATGAAGATTTTGTCATAAAAATAGTAACTTTTAGGCGCCTGTTACTTTAAAACTATTATAAATTTTGAAAAAAAGAAAACCTATAAACCTAGTTTTTTACTGTGTCAGTAGCATTCTAAAAAATCATTGAGATAGGATAACATTTAGGGGCAGAAAAACGTTTTCTCTTTTAGTATGGACGAGAGGTCGGTAGACAATAGTCTTAAGTCTTGAATCTAGATTTGTAGCAAATTTTTTTTGGCTTTTGTCAATTGAAAAGTGCTTGTAATTGCCTTACTTAAAATAAATTCTTTTGAATTTTTCTGGATTGCTTCGGGATCGCCGTCCAGCTTCCCGTACTTTCAAAAAGTACTAAAATATTCTGTTAAACTACCAAAAACATTCGCAACATAATATAATATCCCGTCCCCCTCATACTACATAGTTCCATATCCGACTATAGTAAGTGTTAATGCTATCCCACGGGAGTCGAACCCCGTTACAACGTTAATGACATATTCACTGGGTACGGGGATGCATAGCAATTTAGATTACGGCTGTAGAACATGCGGACACTGTACAGAGAAGAACAGAAGATCAAAAAGTTACTTAATCTTAACTTCTTTGTTTTAACTATCAAATTATCTTATTTTTTCTGTGTTCGTTGAATGTTTTCTCGAAAAGCAGCGTAAACATCTTATTGTTCTGTTTCTAAACGGTATCGGTTACATTTCGGAGAGAGTGCGATGGAACTGCATAACTTGATTCCGCCTGGCCCTTTCCATCATCGGACTACAAGACGTACGGCAATGTGCCATCGATATATGGTTGACATCCCTCCGGTACGTACAAAGCGTTTTGCCAATATGTTTATTGTACGCACAGCTAAGGAGTGGAACTCCCTGCCCGATCTGTATTTTCCGACAGCTTTAACCTTGGGGTCTTCAAGTCAAGAGTGAACAGGTTATTTCTAAGCAAGCGTGCTTCATCGTCAACGACGATATATTACTAGACTCCTAATAACAGGCGACCGATGACTGTCAACACATTAGGCAAAACAGTCTTATTTCCGTCTCATTTCGACCACTCCTGTGAGCCGTAAACATACGTTGAGACATAACAGACCTTGAGTTAGCCAATCACAACGCAGTACCCCGTGCCCCTCGCTTACGTAGTACCTCAGCGAGTTTACAGAATAGTTTTTGTTCCATAGATCGTGCATGCGGAGTCTAGTAATATATCGTCGTTGTTCATCGTCGTTGAACAGTGAACACATCTTCGCTTACCATAAGGCGAATTAGTGGTCAAACGCGAACCTATCTTTATCTAAATAAAAAAAAAAAACGCGCCCACGATACAAGAGAAATTCCTAGTGTGGGGCAACATAGCTGTCTAGAAATAACGTAAAAAATCACCACAATATACATTCAGCCGTTTTTTTTTGAGTAGAATCTGTTGCTTTTATGTTACACCAAAAATGGTCTGCATAATAGAGTACTTTTTGACTATAGATGGTCTGTCTATGCCATTGACAAACGTCCAAAGATCCATGGAGCACCGTATTGATGGTAGGTAATGGCTATGCAGTAAAAACTTTTTGTAAAAAATTGTTAAATAAAGAAATGTCAAATAATAGTTGACAGTGATGTTTTCGAAGTCCGTGCGGCGGAATCTATGTTGCAATTATTATTTTACTTGTATCAATTTTCGACGCAAATAACATGAAAGACATTTACATATCGATTTTAACCTTTTGCAATTCATCTATATAGTGTTGATACGTGCAAGTTGAGTGATTTCAGTGCTGTTATTGATGCAAACGGATCGCCTGAAAGTGGTGCGAATTCATGTTTTAGTAATTGTGTATGAATTTGTGTGGAAGTGTCGGTAAAGGAGAACTCAGTTTAGCAAGAGATATGATATGAGGTAGGTATGAATTTATTTATGATACATGTCATAGATACGTGTAAAAAGTGTACTATAAATATACTAAACGCTTGGCAATATTTTGGCGAGCACCGTGTGAGGCTAAAATGCATAAGTTCTATTTGCCCCGTTGGAGGTTTTCGTCACCTACAGCAGTTACAAAAGGACAGCACGCCGTGGATGGAAAATGGAATGGCGACACATATCATAGAAGTAAGGTGGTCTGTCTACCGTAATAAGTTTGGTATCACAACACTAAACTTCCATGGCATAGTGATTGCATCTGGTCTCTGATATAGTTGTCTTAATTTGTGTTGTTGTATTCACTAATATAATAAATGCGAATGTTTGTAAGGATGGATGGATAGATGTTTGTTACTCTTTCACAAGAAAAAATACTGAACAGATTTGGAAGAGTACACAGATAGTTTATAACCTGGATGAATTTATTGGATACTTTTATCCGGATGTGGTGCGCTCAGAAAAGTATCCAGGTGTTCGCGAACATATTTGGAATGTTCAAAAACATTTTTTTTGTGTTTGTTTGAGAGTTTCACGATTTTATGTTACCGTGAGATATTTTTCAATTTGTAGTAGGTAGGCGACGTCGCGCGTAGCTGGCAAGAGTTAGTAAATAATATTTGAAAATGGAGGTAAGTATGTGGAACAGCGTAACTGCTACATACCTATCTCACAACACAACTTTGTATAAAACTCATCCCATCAAAACCCAGACTCCCAGACTTCGTTCAAAAGTGAATTCTAAAGCACTTTTCTCATTCGCAACACGCTTGCAAATTCAATTTGAAATACTTGCACGATAAATACATCTATTTACGCGAACAACCCCTTTGCTCCCCCTTTAATCCCCAGTAACTGGTGTTACCGATAATGCGATCCCGTGGGGATAAAAAGACGTCGTTTTTGATATTTTGCACACCTGACTTCAATGGGGGTGAAGTGGGGGTGATTTTGTTATGATACAGTAGACGTACCGTTGTGTGAGATTGGTTTATCTTGCTTGGATAGGCTTTGTTTTTGGTAAAAACTGGGGGTGAGACGGGTTGTTAGATGAACAGTACAGTGATCTGGGTTTTAGGAGAAATAGTGTGGGTGTCTTTCTTTTGTAAACAGGTAATGTGACGATATAGTCCGGTCAATTTAGACCAAAAAATGAGGGTGAAATTACATAAAGTCCCAGCAAGCTGAATTTCTGTGAAGTTGTTCAAAACATAATTATAAACAATGTCTAAAAGTTCCCCATCATTCCCCTGTAAGGAAAAAAAAAATATTCAATGTCAAAGGTTAAAAAAATGAGTTTTTCGCGTTTTTCAGCAAAACGGTAAGTTTTATCATAAAAGTACTTCAGACAAAAATTGTAGATCATAAAATTATCTATAAAAATGTGTCAATACTTTTTTTCTTACGAGCCACCGTTTCTGAGATATAACGATTCAAAAAGTTATGAAAGTTGTTATCGTCATAATATGCATGAGTACGCCACGTACATACATCTAGATGATGATGACGTATTGATTATTGAAACAGCAATAGAGCAATTCAATTCGACAAATATAACTATTGTTGTTGGTGAAGATGTTGACTTACTTGTATTA
The DNA here is from genome assembly GCA_954870645.1 of Agrotis clavis. Taxonomy (NCBI): domain Eukaryota; kingdom Metazoa; phylum Arthropoda; class Insecta; order Lepidoptera; family Noctuidae; genus Agrotis; species Agrotis clavis. The sequence continues at coordinate 4,580,362 of OX940943.1, forward strand.
CTCACTGCTCGAACGCCAACTGAAAAAACTATTTTTCTCTTAAAACCAGGAAAAGCTCAGCATCAATCAGTTATATATTCATCAAAAAGTTTACTTACTTTAGTAAAGTGTAAAGATCATGTACTATTTTTACACGCAATAACTGGCTGTGATACGACATCTGCATTTTACAGGAGGGGTAAAACAGCAGTTTTCAAAATGTTTGAAAAACAAGATTTAATTGAATGTGCTGAAGTTTTTAAAAAGAGTAATACAACTCAACAAGAAGTTATGACCAACGGCATCCGCTTTCTTCTTTCTATGTACGGAGCTCCTAAAAAAACTACCTGTTTAGATAAGCATCGATACGCATGTTTCGTTAAAAATACTAAAAATAAAAAACAAGTTCAATTAGCTTGTCTTCCTCCAACCTCAGTTGCTGCTCACCAACATCTTTTTCGAGTATATTACCAAGTTCAAGTCTGGCTTGGTTATCAGCTAGACCCTACAGACTGGGGTTGGAAGTTGGTCAACAATATATTAGAGCCAGTTCAAACTTTACTTCCACCTGCGCCGGAAAAACTGCTGAACACTATTTTTTGCAACTGCAAAAAGGGATGCAGTGCTAAATGTGGCAGTGTAAAAAAGTCGGACTGTTTTGTTCTTTGGCATGCACAAATTGTCAAGGCCGGTCGTGCTCTAATATTGAATTACAAACAATGGAGGATTCGTTCGACTCCGACGAAGTATCATGCGATACATCGCTGTTGAGGCAATTTACTTGCATCCAAAATGAAGATGAAGAAGAAGCAGAAGAAGAAGAACAAGAAGAAGATCAAGAAGAAGATCAAGAAGAAGAACAAGAATTTGAAACTTACGAATAAGACGAATAAACTTCAACACTTTTTTTTTCATTTACATCGCTTATATCTTTCCCAATCTTTGAAAATTTCCGTTATTTTGCAATAGTTTTACATTAAACAGGATCACACCCGTGGAGTAGGCCTACTGGGGAAACCACGTTAAAAAAAACGCGCTAAGTACACTACCTCATAGGTGGCGTGGAAACGTGTGCATATTATGACGATAACAACTTTCATAACTTTTTGAATCGTTATATCTCAGAAACGGTGGCTCGTAAGAGAAAAAGTATTGACACATTTTTATAGATAATTTTATGATCTACAATTTTTGTCTGAGGTACTTTTATGATAAAACTTACCGTTTTGCTGAAAAACGCGAAAAACTCATTTTTTTTACCTTTGACATTGAATATTTTTTTTTCCTTACAGGGGAATGATGGGGAACTTTTAGACATTGTTTATAATTATGTTTTGAACAACTTCACAGAAATTCAGCTTGCTGGGACTTTATGTAACCTCGAATGTCTAAATTGACCGGACTAATATTTTGTTGTACAGTGAAATGGGGTGAATCGGGACAAAACTGAAAGATTTTCAACAAATACTTGTATGATCTACAAGTATGTGAGTATGTTTGTAACCAACAGGAGCGTTTCCTGGTGTATAGCAAATTATATTTTTAATTATTTTTCATTTTTAAATTTATTTGTCTCTAACACAGTGGTGAATTTCGTCCTTCCTAGTTTTTAGGTGCTGAGATGATGATGAATTTAGAACATAACTAATGATTTGTTTTATTTTTGTTGCAGGTATGTGCCAGTAATTTTGAAACTACTAAACAAGCAGTCACGTAAGTAATAACAGTTAATATTTATGTATAATTTATTTATAGGAATTTATTGTCTGAATGTGGGAGATTTTATTGCACTAAGTTCAGTTCAGCTAGTGAAATCGTCAATCTCTTTATTATAAGTCAACATTTCGTAGGCCACTGCTGGACAACTCTGCCCGACGATGGACCATGCCCGGGTCGACGGCGCGTTGGGTTCCACGCGCGCCTCAAGGAGTGTCAGCATCATGACGCCCCCCCCCCTCTAGAGGGTCAAAGCCTGCTGGGGTCGCGGGACTTATCTCATCACCATGACCCCGGAACGTAAAGGGCTATTGAAGGACACCGTGGATTTTAGTCAGTACAAGTGTGACAGTCCCTCCCGCCCTGCCCGGGGTGGGAGGACTCATTTGATGATTTTACCATGAAAAAAAGGCCACTGTTGGACATAGGCCTCTCCCATTCCTGCAACAACCTTTAAAAGGCATCTCACTGCTACCATAAATGTGAAAAGTGAGGGTGGATGGATGGATATTTGTTACTCTTTCACACGAAAACTACTAAAGTTCAGATAATATGTGGTACCTACATAGATACTTAGAAAGTTTATAAACTGGATTAACGTAGGATACTTTTTATCTTGGTCATTATGACGTCCCCGTGGAATAATTACCGAATTTTACGCGAGTAACGCCGCGGGCATAGGTAAGTAAATTCATAAGCTCACACTACGACTTTTCTCCTTATCCGAGGTAGGCAGAAATTGCTACTAAGGCACCTAAGTTTAAATCAAAACAAAGAGGTTTCTTAATAAAACACATATCCGTTGATACCACCCAAGTTTTAACTATTGCACAGCCGTAAAACTTCCGGGCATCACGATAAATCCGGGAGACGAACCCGGGTGCATTTTACTGACATATCTCGAGCTGCCCTGTGTTGCCAATTAACACGGTACATAAAGTTTACAACCAAAACAGAAGCTGGACAAAGCTTTGTCATTGTACTCACTATTTACTACTGTCCGGTGACTTAAAATACACTTAAATTACTTCCTTGAAGACTAGAGCTGAATGATCTGACAAAAATGCCTTGACTAAAATTTTTTTGACTGTTTTGACTAAAATTCACCTTGTTACTACAAATGCCCTTTACGTTCCTTTACGGTTACTCGTTTGGCTCTCATTGCTGATTGGTACAGGGTTGATTTCTTCAACCGCGGCATCGCCACCCCTCTAAAACCACCGTCTCCAAGATTCCATCTATATCTGTACAAGAATTCTTCAAAATCAGTCCAGGGATTTAGGCCTGAAAACTCACTTACGCGGGTGACAAACTGTGGGGTACTTTTAAAGAAGAGGTATATAAAGAGAGGTATATAAGATGACGTAAATTACTACATTATATCAGTATGTTTATTTAATGCCATCTGTGTGGTCCGATCATAATGACCTAACTTGTCAGTTGCCCTTATCATTTGAATGTGTGGTCGAAGTACTAGATTAAAACTAACCTACTTCATCATTTTCATAATAATAGCAAGATAATTGTTAATTGACGTTTAAATACATAGCAAAAGATAGATGGGGTCGAAAAGTACTAGAGTGGAGACCACGCACAGACTAGCAAGCGCAGCGTAGGACGTCAACCCAACCAGCAAGGTGGACAGACGACCTTATAAAGGTCGCCGGAAGACGCTGGATGCAGGTCGCTTCCAACCGGTATGTGTGGAGATCAAAAGGGGAGGCCTATGTTCAGCAGTGGACGTCCTGCGGCTGAGATGATGATGATGAAAAGATAGATATTGCCAATAACTCAACAATTTGAAATATTAATAGCAATAGCCAATGCTTTCATAGACCTAGCAGCTACTTAAGTAGTGGAATTCTCTACCGGGGTCTGTGTTTCCTGGTAGCTATAATCTTGGGGTATTTGAATGAACAGGTTACTTCTAGGCAAGCGTGCTTCACCGTCGACCACATCATCATCAGGTACCATCAGGCGAGATAGCGGTCAAACGACAGCTTATCGCTGAATAAAAAAACGCCTACAGGCTTACTACAAAAATTTAAACATCTGTTGAACACTTGTCTAAAAAAAGTGTGACTGCTTAACGGACCTTATTTCAATGTCATTATCTGTAATTTTTTTAGACAAGTGTTCAACAGACGTTTAAAAGTTTTTGTGGTACGACGGACGGCTAGATTTTAGAGTTTTGATAAATAATGAACCCTTTTTTTTTCTCTTTTAAAATCATAAAATATTTACAATGGAATAACGCATCAAAATTCGAGAATGGGACTCGTGACGTCACAGGCAAGTAAACACTGCTTGTGACGTATTGCGAATTTTAAAAGCGTCGTTTCTTCGTCAATTTTGGCTTACGTTACAAAATAAAAATTACGTGTCAAATATTTCTCAAAACTCCTGCCTTCTTTATAAAACAAGAAGTAAAAAAAGTTTATCCTTAAAAATGTATGGTTAGTCTGAAGATTATCCTGGTTGTAACTTCAGTTTGTTCACGTTTAATAATCAGGGTGTAAGTCACAACTAATTAGATTTTTTCAAGTCAAATATACTGGGTTTAACCGAAACTTTTCAGCACCACTTTGATTGGAGCAAATCCAAGTGACCTACTGACCTGTTCAGTGACATGACAGTGGTGCAACCCTGTCCATCCATCAGCATTAGTTCTGCCTACCCTCTAGATATAGGAGGCTTATTGATGCTGACACTGATCTCCGACACCACGGGGTTGATATACGATTTATGTGTTAGGGGATATTGTTTAGAATTGGAATCTATAGACAGGATCATTCTTATAACTTGGCCAACATGACAAAGTTCAAATTCATAAGTGTTATGAAAAAACTGTTAAGAGACTTTCATCATCATCATCATCATCTCAGCCATAGGACGTCCACTGCTGATCATAGGCCTCCCCTTTTGATCTCCACATATACCGGTTGGAAGCGACCTGCATCCAGCGACTTCCGGCGACGAGAGACTTTAGCTTTTTTAATTTAACTAACAATTTTGGCATATTTATTTTTGATCAAGTCTGAGTTGTAAGGGACAGGTGGTTTTTTTGTCAGTAAGGGTATTATGACAGAGGAGCTCGTGGCTAAATAATTACAACCGCACAGGCCGATCTTCCGAGTTAAGCCGCGCTTGCCGAGGTTGGTCTGTAGATGGGTGATCATCTGTCATAGCGAGTTTGCTCCGTGCCTCGGAAAGCACGTAAAGCCGTTGGTCCCGGTTGTCATTTGTAGAACTTTGTCAGTCGCTACTATTAGTGAGAAGCTCTAAAAGTCTGACAACCAGTCTTACCATGGGGTATCGTATTACCCACTTACTGGATTATGGAGGTCCTTGGCCTAGGCTGTCGCTTCATGTAAAATACTGATATCCAGCTGCATCTGGTTCCACTGGAAGCCGACCCCAATATAGTTGGGAAAAGGCTAGGGAGATGCACATGAAGGGTATTATGACAGTTCCTTCCGCTTCACCTAGGGCGGGAGGACTCATTTGATAATTTTATTAAGCCAAAAGTAAATATAGCCTTTTATCAGCATTGAATGGGCCCACGTGGATTTATTACGATGCCTGCATTCCAGCAGTGGGACCCTTATAGGCATATCACACGTTCCGAAGCAAGTTTCATCTCATGAGCACACATGTTATTTTTAAATCAAACCAGTAGTTTTTGAGATTAATGCTTACAGCCAAATAAACTCTTCAGCTTTATAATATACTAGCACTTCGCCCGCGACTTCGTCCGCGCTTATTAAAACATAGCCTATGTTACTCGCAGATAATGTAGCTTTCTAATGGTGAAAGAATTTTTAAAATCGGTCTAGCAGTTTTTGAGTTTAACCATTACAAACAAACATTTTTTTTCTCTTCACAATATTAGTGTAGATGTAGAGTTGATATAAGTATAGATACCAAGTTACTTATCTCCAAAAACTTCCACAGAAATAAATAATGCACAAACATCTCAAGTCTAAAGTCCCCTTCACACAACTCACCCCGGGCCGGGACTGTTGTTGCGGCGTGACCTTTACACCGCGATATCCCGGGATTACGGGATCATTCCGAACTTGTGGACGAGTCGGCGACGTCTGTCCGACTATGTATTAGAACTTATGTATTATGTTTATGTAGAGGATCTGTGGTTGGATGTGTAGGTGTTGTTGAGTTGTTTCGGGACTGTCTGGTTCATTTAGTTACTTATTCAAGTACTGTTGCGTCATTCTTTTGTTGAGTAAAAGCATCTGTCATCTCGGTCTCGGGACTCCAGTTTGATCAGGTAACCGTGACCTTAGAACGCGGAACGTAAAGGTCTATTAAAGGATCACCGCGGATTTTAGTCAGTGCAAGTCTGACAGTCCCTCCCGTCCTGACCTGGGTGGGAGGACTCATTTGATGATTTTACCACGATAAAGAAAAAGCATCTCCTCTCCCTTTCTTTTGACTTCAATCTAGCCCAATGGCATTTTGCGCAGTGACTGAGCGATTCACAGCCATATTGTGTTACGCGGATTCGGTTTCTGCACGGAACAACTATTTGAATGGTCTTCAGGTAGTATTTTTCGCCTCTGTTTTTAAATACTCCTACGATGCTGAGAAATTCTTAGTGCAACAATTCCCAAAAAGTCTACCTCTTTTTTGTAAAAACTTGTAGTAAACACAAATTCTTGAGCTTGCAAAATTTTAAGGTTTAAAAAATTTTGGTCTTACATAATTGTGGGTTTTCAGAATTTTCCAATCATGACCTAGGCAAACCCTGCTTAACCTGGTAGATCTTTTTAACCACAATTATAGTTTAGCCACGCACACACTTTTAAGCTATTGTCAAACAGACAGGCGAAGGCGAATGCGATCCTCTATCTATCTATGCTGTCATATAAAAAAGCGAAAGCGGTCTGATAGTCTATGTGACAGGCTTCAAACAATTCCATACATTAAAAACAAAAACGCCTCGGCTCGCATTCGCTTCGTCCGTCAGTTTGACAAAGGCATTAAAACAAAACAAACCACAGTTTGATTACAAAGCTTCCTGCTAGCACACACTACTATTTCGCCACGCTACTTCTACACGCACGTCGTGTGCGGTGGCTCTAACAGAGCCATAACTCTGCCAGTGGTCGTAACTCGCAACATGGGGACAGACTATATTTAGTTAATAGCTGATGGCATAACATCACCCCTGTAATCCCGAAGAGTTAGGCAGAGGTGTATCTAATAGACATGTTGACGGCATCAAAAAATAAAACGGTCGGACTAATTACGGTCCAACCCAACCCGCACTAGGCCCGCGTGGTGGATTATGGCCCACTTCCTCTCACAAGAGAGGAGGCCTGTGCCCCAGCAGTGGGAACATTATAGGCTGATGATGATGATGATGAATTACGGTCCAACTAATTACACGCACAAGTTTCACTACAGTTTTGCCTGCGCAAGCCTGGCCGGCGCGTACTTTGCCTGTGCGTGTGGTGGGCGCTCAGTATTGCCGACCGTGTATTTTTTATGCGAGAAGCTTGCGCAGGTAAAACGTTGCAACTTGTGTGAGTGGTACACCCATAACGCATCAAAATTCGAGAGTCCGCTCGTGATGTCAGAAGCAAGTAAAAGCTGTGCAAGCACAAGATTATAATTACGGGACCAAATAACAGATGTACTACATCGAACAAAAATAATTATAATAATCATCAAAATTGGTTCACATAGTCATAAATTATGAGGTAACAAACTTAAAAAGAGAACCTCCCCCTTGTTTTGAAGTCAGTTTAAAAAACATCATATCACATTACTACTAAGAAATAGTTCCAAGTATTGAATACACAAGTAAGCAACATACAAACAATATTGTACCAACTTGAAGCAACTTAACTGGTGCTTTGACAAACGCTTATTAGCTTATAACATGTAACTTAGTTCAAAACTTACAACTTAGCGGAAACCGTAATGGTAATTAAATATGTAGGTACGAATTTGTACTGGGTAATCACCAAAATACACAAATAACTAATCAGTTATGTAGTTTACAAGGAATTTAGTTCAAAATGAATCCTTACTAATGTTAAAATATGGAATTTTGGGTGTTTGTAAAGGTGTTTCCTCAGTAGGAGCATTCGTGTTATGTAATATTGGAGGTTCGACTTTGAGCAGTACATTACGGGGTCGCGGGACTGTGGCTAATCAAGTAACCGTGACCCTGGAACGTAAAGGGCTATCGAAGGATCACCGTGGATTTTAGTCAGTACAAGTCTGACAGTCCCTCTCAATCCGCCTTTAATGGGATCATTAGATGATTTTACAACGATAAAAAAATGATGCTATCTCGCTGTTAATAGTCAAAAACAAAATAATTCAATCAATTCAGTCCTATGAAAAATTAATTAGGTAGTCCCAATACAGTTAAACATATACAAAATTGCCAAAGTCAGTCCCATCCACAAAAATGGAAGTAAATCGGATCCGGGAAATTATCGTCCCATTTCAGTGTTGCCGGTTTTATCAAAAATTTTTGAACGTATTCTGTACAACCGCCTCGAAGAACATCTCAGAGCGCTAAACTTTCTTTATAAAAAACAATACGGTTTTAGGCCAAAATCCAATACACTTTCTGCAATAGTAGATTTAATAACAAAAATTAAACTAAGTATTGACAAAAAGCAAATAGCATTGGGCATTTTCGTGGACTTAAAAAAAGCATTTGACACAATAAGTCATAAACTGCTCTTGAAGAAACTAAATGATATTGGTATCACTGGTAGTGCTCTAGATATATTCAAATCTTACCTGGCAAATCGTTCCCAAGTGGTCAAGCTTAATGACACCCAAAGTAGTCCTAAAATCGTGAGTTTTGGTATTCCGCAGGGATCAATTTTGGGAACCTTATTATTCCTGATTTATATAAATAATATTCATGAAATTGAACTAAAAGGCGATGTATCGTTATACGCCGACGATACAGCCTTATTTTACTTTGGACACTCCGTAGACGCTGTTATGAGTGACGCCCAGAGTGATCTACATCTTCTAAATATGTGGTTTCCGTGCAATTTACTCACTATAAATATAGCTAAAACCAACTACATAATTTTTTCAGCAAAAAACAAAAAAATATCACATCAGTCACAATTAACTATAAATAACCAACCTATCAAAAAAGTTGATCACGAAAAGTACCTCGGATTAATTCTAGATAATCATTTAAACTGGAAGCCACATATGGAGAAGGTTAGATCTAAACTGTCTTCGCTCACGGGAGCCCTGCGGAGTGTTGTCCGATGTCTTCCACACCAAGTTCGATACAATATATATAATTCTCTTGTAAAACCTCACTTGGACTATCTAATAGAAGTATGGGGAACAGCGGCCAAAACTAATATAAAAACACTTCAAATAGCACAAAATAAGTTAGTAAAAACTCTCTTCCAATACGATTATGATACACCTACACAAAAAATATACAGTGAAACGAAGTTAATGGACATATCACAAACATACTTATATAATACATGCATCTTAATAAGAAAAATACTCAATCGTAACATTCACACGCAGATACATTTTACAAAAAAACACCAAATACACAAAATTGGGCTTAGAAATGCGAATGACATACAACTATACACACCACGCACAAATTATGGAAAAAAAAATGTGATGTACGAAGGTGCTGAACTGTATAACAGACTACCAAATACCATAAAAAATGCAAACTCCATGTCAATATTCAAAAAAAAGTTAAAATCACATATTATTAACAACAAAAATAAAGCGAGCGCACCTTAGTACATTGCATACCACATCTAGTTGGGCGTGTTCCGTGTATGTTTACATTTTTGCTGTGCTTAACTTGAGCGACTACCCCACATTTTTAAATATTTTTGATATAGTTAACTATTTTGTCTTTAAAATGTTTTGTTTTACGACAACTGTACGTAGATATTAATGTTTTTAATTATTTGTTATATTTCTCATGTAAGTGAATTTTTTCTTATGGGAAATAAAGATATCTCAAACCCGATACAGCCTCACTACAAAAACTGAAACATCTGTTGAACACTTGTCTAAAAAAAGTGGGACTGCAAAACGGACCTTATTTCAACGTCATAATCTGACATTTTGTTAGACAAGTGTTCAACAGACGTTTAAAAGTTTTTGTGGTACCACGGTAATTGTAGTTAATCGTGTTCGAAGAATCGTTATTTTAATTTAAATTTTTTCCAACAACATTCTCTTCACGTTACAATTTAAAGAACAAGATATAACAAAACAATTCGAAAAAACAAAACGAAGCAGAAAATATAAACAAAATGCGAGATAAGACGAATGACGTCCTCTTAATAACTCTGAAACTTTGCTAATTTTATGACAGAACAAATGCTATTCCACCTAATTTGATTGCACATTTTATCTGATGTATCTCCTCGACTAAATTACTTGCAATCTTATTTTTGTTGTTGTAAAAATAAGAATATTAGACTCAATTTTATTTTATAACATTTCAACTACACAATCATCATCTGCCTAGCCTTTTTCTAACTTTGTTGGGGTTGGATTCCTATCCAATCTAATTCAACTAGATGTCTGTACTTTTACACTAGCTAATACCATTTATTTTTTGTTTTTTAAGTGACAAAACATCAATGGGACCCTCCCACCAAGGGCAGGGCGGGAGGGACTGTCAGACTTGTACTGATTAAAATACACGGTGTCTTTCAATAGCCCTTTACGTTCCGGAGCCACGTTCACCTGACAAGACAGTACCGCGAACCCGGAAGCGATACCATGGCTTAGATCGCAGGCAGTTTCCAATTAATTAAAGATTTTTTGAAATAGTATCACGAGTTTCGAAGATACGTAGGTATCCAAAATCGTTAACTTCACAAAACTATTAAACATTAAGGGACTTTACTCACGGCGTGATGCGTCGCAATGCGCCTCGAACGAATTCGACGCGATTCGAACGAATTCCAACTACAAATGAAAATCAACCTTACCACTATGACATTAGACATAAAACACGTTGTTATCTATGGGTAGACGAAAAACAAAACACGATGGCCATGACAACGTCAAGTCAATCGAATTGCATCTTTATTTCTTAGTGGCGAGGTTGATTTTCCTTTGTAGTTGGAATTCTGTGATCGTGAGATACTCTTTTCATTTCAGTTTGGTTCATCATCTTCGTCATCAGTAGGAAGACTTCCACTGTTGAATAAAGGTGTGCCATACCATCGCCCCTTACGTCGAACGAAAATCTGCTTCTGGATGCATCAATTGCCAGCGCCTTCAATCCACAATCATCATAATTATTATCTTAGATTTACATGAGACTAGCGGCCCGCCCCGGCTTCGCACGGGTGGACATGATATATAGCATATGTTACTGTAGCTATCTAATAGTGACAAAATGTTTGAAATCGGAACATTATTTTTTGAGTTTATTCATTACAAACATACACGCACACACAAAAATACAAATCGTTCCTCTTTATAATATTAGTGTAGATTTTACAATTTATTCAATAAATCTTAACAACAAACTTTACTACAAAAAAAAAAACTAATGAAAGTGTCATAAAATCGATGGAAAAGCAATCGATTCCCGAGCAGGAAGGGTCCAACAAAAGAGCTGAAACTACCCTCATTAAGACAAGTATTCTCAGTATTGTACAACGAAATGAATTTCGCTCTACAGTGTAAACGCTTTTCAGCTTCCATTGTCTTTAACTTGGACTATGCTGATGAATGATACGAACCCGATTTCTGTACTTTGTTTTTTTGTTTGGGCCTGTTATAGCTAACAGTATGAAGTAATATTTTTATGAGCTATTATTTCTAATAGTAGGCGTACTTATGTGAATAGATAAATTCAAAACTTGACTCTCAAATAAGGATGATGTAAAACCTGGGCATTTTTTGTTACGATTGTAAAATACAATTTCTAACTACTTAGGTATACTATACAAATAGATTAGCATCCAAAGATTGGACTTTTGACTAAAGCTCCACTGTCTGTGTGTCACTCACAGGATCGTATCTCTTCTGTAAACTGTATTCTGTAAAAGTTCTTGAGATTGTCACTAAGTGTGAATTATAATGATCGCTGAACCGTAGATTTATAAAAATGTAACTACGTTATTTTTTTAACCTGCCTTTTTGTTCAAATTAACAAAATGTTGTATTTAATATTCGACTGTGGTACAGGTTTCTTTATGTTCGTCCAAAAAATAAAGAAAGTAAAGGTACGAGTATTTATTGGACTCACACAGGACAGAACTAACAACTATAATCAAAACAAAATTAAAAAAATCTAAATTAGCCTTGTACGAGGCTCAAAAGCCTCCGGCTCGCGCTTGGCCGTTTTTCTTTCTATTCCACCTTTCTCTATTCCAAGTCTTGGAGCAACTATACCTACTTTATTATTTCTGAGCGCTGTTTGCATAAGTTTTATGAAAACGCTTGCAATAAAGAGCCTCCCGGAGTTCTTATTGAGCCATTTCTTTAATATCGGACACTTTCAAATTTAAATCTTTGCGGAGTTTATCTTGGGATGACGAAAATATTTGGCTTTGGTATTATAAGTAGGTAAGGTAGGGTTTTTGGGATTTTCCAGGTGTTTTTTGAGGATTAAAGGGATCTTATCTTTCCGTGGTAAGTATTGAGAGCGTAAATAATAGCTTTTTCGTTTTGTGATTTGAATAATTTCGTCGCAAATAAGGCGCCATCTCCACGAGCGAGAGAATCGCGGCGAGTTCGTGCTTCTATCGTCGGAGAATCCCTACTGTACGAGCGATTATTCCGCCACGATACCGCGGCGATACTTCGACGTTACGCGCACTTTGCTACTCGTCGCATCGCCGTGTGGAGACGCGTTCATAGAGAGTATATGGAAATAAGTGGCACGACGATAATATCGCCGCAATTCTCTCGCTCGTGGAGATGGCGCCTAAGTGTCAAAAGTATTCTTAAACTTGAGAATCGTTACTTTAACCAATCGGAAAAAATTACATGGAAAGAAAGTGACTGGCCGCATGTTTCTTTTTTTTTAATATCTTACATAATTCCTCGCTTTGCTCATATACCTAGAAAAAATATGATAATTGATAAAGACATAAATGGATGGTTGTATGAATATTTTTACTCATGCCAAAACTACTGAACGGATTCAAATGAATAATTCTGATGGGCAAGATGGTTCATAACCTGGATTCATTCACATAGGATTTTTTTTATCCCGGTCCAGTCCTATACGGAGAATTACCGAACTTTATAAAGTCGAAGCTGCGCGCTAAACTAGTTTAAAATATACTGTTTGCTTTTTGCTGCTTTAAAAAGTTTTTTATTTTCTGAATTATACATCATTTCCAATTTACGTGTGAGTTATATTTAATTTCAGCCCTACAGCTACACGCTCCATTTGGTTCGCAAAAAAACCCTTTTACATATTTATTTGAAACTATTCACGGACACGTAGAAACTAGAAGAAAGAAAAAATCACTTTATAACCAAATACTAAGTTCGTAGTTTTAGTGAAATTGAAAGGAACCCTCGTAAATGCCACTCAGCTGTCTGAATCTAATTTATTTTGAAGAAAATAACTACATATTTTTCAATTTTTACTTTGACGTTTCAATATTTGACAGTTGCTGTCAAAACTTTTTTTTTAATCGTTGGCTGGGTCAGACTAGCACTTTATTAATGGCAAGTTTTTTACTATTTTAATTATCGAATTTGTTACCATGGGTTCGACGAATTGAATTCTTTTTCATTTTATTTAAATAAAGAACTTTTTTCTTTGTTTCAAATCAAGCCTGTTTTTATTAACCGATAAAAGGCAGTTTATTTATACAGTGTGTCCGGGCACGGGTTAGCGATATTTGAAGGGGATATTCTAGGCTCTTTTTCATCGACAAAAAAGCTTTAAAAAAAATTCTTACTCCAAAACTTCGCGAATGGCAGCCATTTTAATTTTTTGATCTGTCGAACTGGGGTATGTACAATAAAATTCAAATATCTTTAAATCCAAGAGACCTACATTCATGCAAATGACTTTATTGCAAAGTTAAACGTTGAGGCTTATCAAAAACTTACGAAAGTTTTCTAAATAATATGTAAAAATAACCAAAAAACATGGGCAAACACGAAATTGTACACAAAAATTACTGAATAATTTCACATTTTTAACTCTAGCTCGATAAGTACCCCTGAATGTTGATAAGATTTTTGCATTACATTAAAAGTGTTTGAGTTAGGCTATAAAATGATATCAAAATGATCACTCTACGTTAAGTATCTTAGGAGTTATTCTCACTTGAACATCACCCTAGTACCCCAATATTACAGGTGTCGCATTCTTTGGGCGAGCTAAATCGTTCCAACGAATATTTCAGCTGGTATTATTGACCACCATAATCCATAAACTGAAATGGTAATTTTTTTTTTTTATGAAACCACTTCTTGGAATTATTGCTGCGGGGCGAGACGGAAGGGTGATGTTCAAGTGAGAATAACTCCTAAGATACTTAACGTAGAGTGATAATTTTGATATCATTTTATAGCCTATCTCAAACACTTTTAATTTAATGCAAAAACCCTAGCAAAATTCAGGGGTACTTATCGAGCTAGAGTTAAAAATGTGAAATTATTCAGTAATTTTTGTGTACAATTTCGTGTTTGCCCATGTTTTTTGGTTATTTTTACATATTATTTAGAAAACTTTCGTAAGTTTTTGATAAGCCTCAACGTTTAACTTTGCAATAAAGTCATTTGCATGAATGTAGGTCTCTCGGATTTAAAGATAATTTGAATTTTATTGTACATACCCCAGTTCGACAGATCAAAAAATTAAAATGGCTGCCATTCGCGAAGTTTTGGAGTAAGAATTTTTTTTAAAGCATTTTTGTCGATGAAAAAGAGCCTAGAATATCCCCTTCAAATATCGCTAACCCGTGCCCGGACACACTGTATAATACCAACAGAAACCGACATTTATATTTTCGAAGAAATCAGTACTATTTATAAACTTAGCTTTTCTGTTGCCTAATTTCATCCAATGTTTGCGTTCCAAAAATAATATTTTTTGATAACCACATCAAATATTTACCGATAGCTAAAATAAACAAACGTGATATTGATAATTGACTCAGGAATAAAAATAAAAGAAAATATACTGATGTTTACTGTTAGTAATATAATCAATCTGTTTGAAGATAGGTACTCCTAATCAAAAACTCCATAGCGAATCAGTTCAGCAGAATTTTGTTGCTCAGATTCAAAGTTTATTTGGATTGTTTTGGTGTAAGTTGGGAGATTATAGCAGGAGAAAGACTGTATTTTAAACTAGAATTTATGTTTCCAAGAAGGGAATAAATAAGAACAGGTTTTAATAAATTTCATACTTTAAGCATTGCTTTATTGGTTTTGGCTAGAAAGGGAATACAGCTGTCTGGAAACACTTAAAACTAATGGACCTACCATACGCACAAACTTCACCACAGTTCTGCCTGCGCAAGCCTCTCGCATGAAAAAACAATACACGGTCGGCAAGACTGAACGCCCAACCACACACGCAGGCAAGTACGCGCAGGCCAGGCTTGCGCAGGCAAAACGTGTGCGTGTGTGAAGCCTGTGCGTGTGGTAGGTCCATAAGAATGAACTATGGTCTTTCGGTCACTGAGTGACCACTATTACAGTAAATCGCCAACTTCGTATAACTTCCACCACACAATCGCAACTGTATCATAATATTGTTTTCGGACACCCATCCCGAGCTTGAAAAGAACCCTTTAAATGTACAGTAGGGTCTTCTGGACCCGACCCTTGTTCAGCGGCCATCTTTGATTTGTAATTGTAATTTATTGTTTTATTGTAAATATTGAATTTACGCCTTAATAACGAGTTTTCAATATTCATCGGAATTGATTTGATTCGCTGATTTGTTAAGCTTGAGTTGTTATGTGATTCTGTTTATGTATTTACTGAGAATTTATGTATGAATATAAATATATGTATGACTAAGAAATAATGATATTGTCTTTGGTTTAAGAAATGTTTAATGGGATATGCGTTATTGCATTTAAAAATATAAATCCAAATCAAATATAGAATTCAACATGACAATTTGTGAGCCACAATAGCACAATAATTTGTGACAACACAATACACGGTACATGGGGAGATCTGAAGGGGAGGCCTATGTTCAGCAGTGCACGTCCTATGGCTGATATGATGATGATGATGAATAGCACAAAACTGATGTCCTGGGACAATAAGGAGATAGCGAGAGGAACTCGATAGGTTCCGTCATAACTGGAAGAAGCACGTTTGGCTTTGCGGAAGGAGGATGACTTTTGTCCAGGTGAGAGCAGGTTTTTTTTTAGCTTGTTAAAGAGTTTAAATGAGTCCTGGATAAGAACCCATGGGCAGAGCGGGAGGGACTGTCAGACTCGTACTGACTAAAATCCACGTTGTCCTTTAATAGATAAGGCTAGAACAAAAAAAAAAAAACTTTTTTTTTCAATAGGACATCTAACTCTTCCTTATCTCTTGCTTGTATCAGAATTTTATTGTAGTGAATCCTGCAAGTCTTCACACATTTTCACTACATCTTAGATAAAATATTGATTAATAATTTTCCCTAATTTCATGTAGGTATCTATTTATAGTATCAAAATTTTTTAGCAGCATTATGTAGAAAGTTGAAATATTTATGTTTTTATCCCTTACAAAATGCTCTAAGATCGGCTAAGTAGCTCTCTTCTTAAGAACCTTCTTGCTTTGACTCAAGACCTCTTGGCGCGCTGTTGATCTTAAATCTTTACAAGCACAAAGATTAGGCCTTTAAAGAAAACACAAAAAATCTTAGGTTCAAATTCAATAATTCTTGTCAGATGAGACCAATAGTAACAACCAACTTACCAGTTGTAGGTCAAAGATTCTAAGCCTGCCAAGGTCGCGGGACTTATCAAATTACCGTGACGCTGGAATGTAAAGGGCTAACTAGCTGTTGCCAGCGGCTTTGCCCGCTACAATTCGAAATATATCCAACGGAAAGATAAAATCGGGATAAAAACTATCGGGTGAATCCTGAGATTCGGAATATTCAGGTGATTCCCTTGGCGAAATTTATTTAAACAAATTTTTTATAACTAACAATGTAATATAAAATTTTGCTTCATTATAAACACATTTAACGAATTGGCATCCCTTTAGGCCGGATGGTTCCCAATATATGGCGTTTTAATTTTTTTTGGCCAGGGGAATCAAAAAAAGGTAGAGGAAAATCAAGTTTAATTACTATTTTAAAGCATCCTCTATATAATACTAATCAGTCTCGTT
The DNA here is from genome assembly GCA_954870645.1 of Agrotis clavis. Taxonomy (NCBI): domain Eukaryota; kingdom Metazoa; phylum Arthropoda; class Insecta; order Lepidoptera; family Noctuidae; genus Agrotis; species Agrotis clavis. Next base: position 4,597,393 of record OX940943.1, read on the forward strand.
AACAATTTATCACTTTCAATACCCGACCACAAATCGTTAAATCACAAATTGCATTTGAAAACGTGGTCAGGGTAATCAACGAGCTAGCGAAACCAAAACCAGGGGAATCAAATACTTATGTTCATAATTTCGTCCTGGACCAACGAGCGGCGTGATCTTTCACAAAGACGTACGAAGCACTACCAGCAGCGCACATGCGACGGCACGGAGACAATCTTCTTTAAAATTCTATTAAGATATACGAAGATTTGTGACGCGCCACGGGAATCACTGTTTAGTCTCGGACAAACTTTATATTGTAATTTAAAAAAAAACTATCATAAATATACTTACACGCTGTATTTTTTTTTAATATATCTACAACAATCCTGGTAGCGATTAGACCACACTGTTTATTTTGTTTACGTTCGTAAGTAAGAGTTTTATTGGTATTTTGTTTGCGAAATGTGCAGCGGACGCGCCAGGGTTATCAATTTTTAAGCCTTTTGGATTTTTTTTCGACTGTTTAGAACCAAATTAAACACAAAAACTATCGTGCAACAGTAAGATCATACAATATAGTAGCATAAAAAAAATATTTTGGTTTCTAATTTAAATACTACGGGTAGTTTTTTTCTTCGGACAACGTAAAATTAGCCTCTCAAGATTCACCCACTATCTGTGTACCAAATTTCATCCCAATCAGATTCTTAGTTTTTGCGTGAAAGAGTAACAAACATCCATCCATCCAAACTTCCACATTTATAATATTAGTGAGATTATTTATTTATGCCAACCACAATGAACTCTCCTTTAAACTCCACTTCTTCATCAAAGCACTAACCCTTATGAATATCAGCAAAAAAAAAATACTGACAAAGAATACTGGCAGAAATCCGTGTCTCCCACTAGTAACAGGTGCCCAAATGCAGGGTAATACCACAGTATAAATATCTACAGTAGTGGCTCTCGGCCGCATGATAGAAATAAATACCTACAGCCGCGCGGTACGTAAACATGCGTTAGGGCTGTCCGACGCCCGTCTCCAGCATTTTAATTACATTTGCCTACTTTCTGTTTCTATTTAGTGTTGTGATTGTAAATATACTTTTCTTATATTTAAGTAAACAAATAAAATACTTTGTATATTGAAAAGGAAGTGTTCAATAAAAATGCGTGTTGTTTTTTATTAATAGATTTAATTTAAAAACAAATGTTTGTTTGAAAAACAAATTGTGCTTATAAATTTGCGACCGAAAAATATTTGCGCCTTGACTGACTCGTACGAAATGCTTTATTATTGAATTTTAAAGTAAAATAAACTCGCATTCTAATAAAAAGCTTCTCGCATTCTAATAAAAAGCTTTCTTCTTTTTAAAATTAAATTCAGCGACTCAGTTTAAGTTAGTTCGCATAAGTATTTTGATGGGCAACTACGGAACCCTACACTGTGCGTGGCCCGACACGCACTTGGCCGGTTTTTCTAGTATTATTCATACACAAAACACAGATAATAAACAAATATTACTGTAGCGCCGTTACGTAAAACGCACCCGTGACGATATAACAAGGGTCTGATTACGTCGTCGTGTGGATTCACGTGAACCGCTCCTTCAAGGTCAGTGCGCCGCTCGCGCTACCTCGTACAGCGCATCGCTCGCGCAGGCAGTCGGCCTAATGCAACCGAGTGCGCACACTCAAATACGGAGCGTACTATGTACTCTTACGTTCCAGGATTCATGACTGTGTTAAAGTTTATGTAGTACACTGAATATACGTTGATTGTACACCGTACCGTGGGTAAATGAAGCTCACTGCTTCATTTCCGTGCCCGCCGACAATCCCACCGCGCCGTTACACCGTGACTTTACTTTGAATAATACAAACTAACAAAACACACATGCACTGGAGTTTTAACACAACAGTAAGTACCTACCGTATCATGATTCATTCAGAACCGCCTATAACTTAACTATTTAACTTGCCTCAGTAACTTTCCTTTACTTTATTTATTTTACTGTATTTATTAACCCAAATACCCTTTTTTTCGTGAGATAAAGAAAAATACATAACCATTAAAAAGTCACACATTATGTACCTACCTACTAGCACGGCTACTAGCTACTAGTAAGTAAAATTATTTTATAGTTAGTACTCACCTTTCAGAGGTTGCAGGTAATTTAAAAAAACTTATGTCTGGATGCGTTATTGTTGACGTTAAACACCCAAACACAGCACAATATTTTCTACTTGTCATATTTGCTAAAAAAAAACAACGCACCGTCCGTTCATCACTACGGTACGGCCGTGACTGTCTGCGCCTCGAGCGCGCCCCGACATCGAGGCGCGTAGGTATAGCTCGCGTTTCGTCCGTTTGTAGGGAGTCCCAATACTGTTATTACCGTGGTAATACGGGGTAATCGCCGTCCGTTGGACTCCTTCCTTTGCAAATAAACTTGAGCCCAAATTAAAGAATGCCTGATGTCATTCGTAAAACAAATCCTCCGTAAAAAAGAATAGTATAAAACTGGCCAAGTGTGTCGACCCACGGTTAGTGATGGGTTCCGCAGTCGATGGGAATATTTTTTGTTGTTTACTTTTGTCAATAGGAAAAATAATTTCGTAAGGATTATAATTAGGGCACACTGCGATCGCGGCTGTAAGATCTTTGAGGAGTGACAGGGTACGTCACGGCGACCTTTTCTTCAGCTTGACACAGGTCCTCACCGGACACGGAAGTTTCGGGAGGTACCAATAGGTAAAAATTATAGTTTACAAAGGATCTGTCTTTGTCACCTGACCGCGGAACCCCAAAACGACAAGGAAGAAATAATTAAAACCCCACAGGCGGTCCGATGTACCCCACCAGTCGCGGTGAATTTTTTTAATTAGGATTTTTAATGATTACAGCGAAATGCTTGTGAAGTCGAATTTTTGATCGTAAAATGTGATGTTATTAAATACTTACGCTGTGATATTAAATTTCTGTGGTGGTTCCACAACTGGATTCATGGCTTGATTAATGTCTCGTTAAAATGGGGAAAAATGCGTTCATAATTTCACATGCGAGAGCAACAGAGTCCGTGGGTATTTTTGTAAATAACTTTTTTTGTCGAGCATGGTTTATTTTGGGTGCATATTATGTACATGAACTCGCATCATTTTCCCATGGGGATAGGCAGAAACAAGAAACACAACGCAGTGGCTACGGTCCTTACATGCTCCTTTCGCCTTGTCCACGTTTTATACATCTGGTATGATCTTATTCTAGACGTTATACATTTTTTTCGTACCACTTGCTCAAAAAAGTGACATTCTATGCCACAAAAAGCGTACATAACAATAGTCATTTTTAATCTGTTAAAAACAGGGAAAGAAAGTTGTACTGAATTTCATTCATCCTCTAGGGAGAGAATGTGATTTAAATTTGGAATACTTACCGATACTAAACTACATCAGTCTGTCTTTACAACATTGAGTTTGTAGTTAAAGCATTATACAACTTTTTGAAAAAGGAATACGCATTTATTATGCAGTTATGATTATTCAATAAAATTACGAAAACCGAAGAGGCCGTATGAGCTTGATGCCTTTGCTTTTCCGACAAAAAAATGTTAGTCGAGGAATTAGCCGCATTTTTGTTTTCTTCAAATACATAAACGATAAACGTTAAGTTTATTTTAATTTATTTTTATAAATAAGTTAATGTTAAATGTTAATGTTTAATAAATGTTTATCTCACGTTGTTATTATTGTGTTAATTTTTTCGCAAATGGTACGAAAAGTAGTGTATTTTCCTCGGTGATAAAGCTGTCTTAGTCTTGGGTGAACTTAAATCCCTCGCTACACTCAGGACACGTCTTAAATCCCTCGCTTCGCTCGTAATTTAAGTTTTTAACACCCTCGCTACGCTCGGGAGTAAACATCGAGTCCTTCGTTAAGCTCGCGATTTAAATCGTCACCCGCGACAGAAGACACTGCTTTATCCCCTTGGTTAATAATCTACTAATTGATACCTAGTACCTACGTACAGACGCCAGCTCATCAACCTACTTCAATCTGTCAAATTTCTTTAATAGATTTTCAATCTTATCACAATGGAAGATTCGATTGGTAAAATTTGTCAAATTGGGGTAGATTGACCTACTGGCGTAGTCTGTACATTAGTAATACAAAAATAAGCTATCTGCACGTGTAGCGTGGCGTCGTAGAAACGGGTTTTGTCGACGCGAGAATAGACAAAATGACAGAACGTAAAAGATTTTTTATCGATTTAAGCATAGCAATGTTTAAAATATAGAAGAGATATGTTTCTACTCTTAAATGGTGTACGAATCATGTCATACTTGTGCAAAAAAACAGACGATTTGTATAGGAATAACGATGAAATAACTTTGCCATTTCTTGGTAGAATAGAGATATCGTACAATCGCCATGCTACGCGTGCTGTTCTGACCAGCTGCGTTGCGTGCCGCGTGTTCGATTCCCGCACGGAACAAATATTTGTATAATCTACAAGTAGTTGTTCCGGGTCCGGGTGTTAGTGTATGTGAGTTTATATGTTTGTAAACGTACCGACGACATAGATATTCCTGGTTCAAGCATAAAAAAAAAGAAATCAAAACAAACAGAACATGCGCCACACAATAAAAACCTATAAAAAAACCAAATAACAACACTTCTAATAATTTAATTGAATCATAAAACAAAACCAACCATCTATTTACCACTGAACACCAAAGAAGTACAATAATTACTAAGAAATTAATAAAAAGCGACACAATTGTTTCCTACGCTAGACAGTTACAACATTTATAACTTTTACGAGCCATAACTTTGTTCATACAAGCCATAAACTGTTAGTAATTGGCCATAATTGGTACAATCATGGCATTATGACCATGCCACCCAACTATTATTTTGATGTTAAACAAGATTCCGCTATGTCAGTAAATGTTTTTTCGTATATGAATTCACTCCTTGTCAGGAGAGAGCAGTGGTAGGCCAGACCCAGCTGAGCACATTGTCGCGGGACTATCGGGACCGTGGCTCCGGAACGTAAAGGGCAATTAAATTTAAAATGTCACTTATGGAATATCTTCCGTGATTGTTTATTTATTTAAGGCGATTCACACACGGCACCGCGCACCGCCGCGGTAGGCGGCGGATTTCGTAGCGGTTCCCCGCGCGGTAAGGCGGTTTACGCGCCTGTCGGCGCGGATGGATTTATCACGGTATTGACCAGTTTGATCACAGACACTGGCTAGAATGGACGTTGAAGTGGTGGCAGCAATCTGGCTTTTATGGCGTAGAAAGAAAAAAATAATAAGATATTTGGTTCATTCTTTTTAAAGAAGCAGAACTAAAAATGGAACATTTAACACGTCCTGCACCCATGATGATCCGCGCGGTTATGCGGCGCCTCGTGTGTGAGGCGCCGCCGCCTCACCGCGCGGACGGCATGCAGCGCGAAGAGGTAGCGGTGAAAGCACCGCTCGACCACGCGGCCGGGCGGTGTACGTGTACGTGTGTTAGGCATCTACGGATTTAGTAGAGACCAATGTGACATGAGATTCGCTTCACCGCCTACCGCGGCGGTGCGCGGTGCCGTGTGAGAATCGCCCAAGACCCCGATATTTCGACGCTGTTGCAAGCGCCATAAAATTTGATTTATCATTTATATTTATATTTTATTTATATTTTTTATTTTTGATTGATCGCGGATTGTCAACCCGCGATCAATCAATAGATAATCAAAAATTTTGGAAGAAACCGTGAGTTTAAAACAGTGTAAAGGGCTGTTGAAGGACACTGTGGATTCAAGTCAGTGCGAGTCTGACAGTCCCTTCCACTCCACCCTGGGCGGAAGGACTCATTTGATGATATTACCACACAAAAAAAAAACTGTAATGGTGAAATTATGGATGGATGGATGATTCTTACTAAATCTCGTACGAACGGCTAAACCTTGAAATATGATACCGATTCTCTCAGTATAACATTTTTGTGGGATAATTTTCGACCTAAACATAGGCGAAGACGTGGGCTAAAGCTAGTCATTAATATGTTACAGAAAGTAGAGTAGTCTGTCCTTTCGATAACCTTACTCAAAAAATGTAGGTTCATCTATCAAAAGCTCTTAAAAAGATTTCAATCATGAATGAATTGATACTCTGACCGTATCTTTGAACTCTTTGAAGCCTATAAAAAATAGGTTCACGTGAGGAGTGAAGGACTATCGAATGAACGAACGAACGAAATGAATGATACTGCTATTTGGACGATTAATATAAAGTAGTAGTATTGATTACATCGAATCTTTGTGAATGGATGTTTTTAGATCCAAATATCTGGTTGACCGAGCTTCGCTCGGTTTTTAAAATGTCTATATCTTGGGAACCGAGCATTTCTCGAACCTGGGACCTTGATAAATCGGTTCCTTGAGCCGAAAAAACCCTAATCTGTAACTTTCATGAAAATCCTTGGAGCCGTTTCCGAGATCCTGATTATATATAAATAAATATACAAGAATTGCTCGTTTAAAGATATTAGATATATGTAAAAAAATATTCGCTACAGTATAGTTATAAATCTTGTATAAACAAAAAAAATGTTTCGGTGGCCTGTGTCCATCGCTGGGATTAAAACCCACAGTCCTCTTCATAGAAGGCCAACAGTCATACCACTAAGCTACTAGTATTTTTTTTTGCGGCGGTAAGACCCCTCTTTGAGGAGTGGCTGGAGAGAAGTCATGGCGTCCTGACCTACCGCTTGACGCAGGTCCTCACCGGACACGGAAGTTTCGGGAGGTACCTGTGTCTTATGCGAAAGGAGGAGACGCCTGGGTGTCACCACTGCGAAGATCGCCCGGAGGACACGGTGGAGCATACGGTGCAAGACTGCCCAGCTTGGGCGGAGCACCGACGTGTCCTCACGGCTGCGATAGGCGGAGACCTCTCGCGCCCGGCATTGGTTGCGGCCATGCTGCGGGGCGAGACGGAGTGGGAAGCGGTCAGCTCCTTCTGCGAGGCAGTAATGCTCGTAAAGGAGGAGGCAGGCCGCGAGCGAGAGAGGACAGCGTCCTCCCTCCGCCCCAGCCGCAGTGGTAGGCGCCCACGGCGACGGACGTCGCTTGATGATCTCCGGCCACCGTAGGCGCGGGCATGCGGGCAGCGAGTAAAGGGCAACTCGCTGCCCGACCAAGGACCATGCCCGGGTCGACGGCGCGTTGTGTCCCACGCGCGCCTCAAAGAGCGTCAGCATAATGACGGGGCCCCCCTCTCAGAGGGCCAAAGCCTGCCGGGGTCGCGGAATTATTCCCTTACCGTAACCCCGGAACTTAACAGGCTATGAAGGACACCGTGGATTTTAGTCAGTAGAAGTCTGACAGTCCCTCCCGCCCTGCCCGGGGTTGGAGGACTCATTTGATGATTTTACCACGCTAAAAAAAAAAAAAAAAAAAAGCTACTAGTATTTAGATAGTGGAGATCGCTGCACAATTAAAAATATTGTGCGAGCAAATCTTTTTGAAGACTGGTAGCGATACGGAAAAATGTCAGCTCATAGTTTGACTGGCCTGTTGGTCTAGTGGTTAGTGACCCTGACTGCTATGCCGGAGGTCGTGGGTTCGATGGGTGGGAACCCAGGACAAAATGTTTGTGTGATGAGCATGATCATTTGTTCTGTGTCTGGGTGTAATTTATCTATAATATGTATGTATTTAGAAATATCTATGTATGTTTATCAGTTGTCTAGTACCCATAACACAAGCTCTGCTTAGCTTGGGACTAGATGGCGTCGTGTGATTGTTGTGGAATATATTATTATTATTATATTATTATAGTTCGAACTCATAATCCTATGTATTACATATTACGAAAAAAAAGAAAAACTTAGCGCTAATACGAGTACGTTTTCTTAAACGAGCAACGAGTACGACCCAAAGAGAAAAAAATACAGAACTTGAAGAAACCATCAACAAAATTAGCAAAGCAAGTAAACAAAAATATAGTGTTACCAGTTCATAAATTGCAGAAGGTTGCCAGCGTGGCCCACGCACCGCACTTTGGATTCAGCGTCCGTATATCTAGGAGACATTGATTCGAATTTATCACAGCTTGTATTTAATTTATGAATCATTGGGAAACTGGACTGGGATGCAAAGAGTACTGGGTTAGGTTTTGCACGCGGTTTCGTCTGTGTTGAAGTCTTAAATTGGCTTAACGGAGCTCGTGGCTAAATAATTACAGCTGCACAGGCCGATCTTCCGGATTAAGCCGCGCTTGCCGAGGTTGGTCTGTGGATGGGTGACCATCTGTCATGAGGGAGTTTACTCCGTGCCTCGGAAAAGCTGTTATTCCCGGCTGTCATTTGTAGATCTTTGACAGTCGTTACTATTAGTCAGAAGCTCTAAAAATCTGACAACCAGTCTTACCATGGCGTATCGTATTATCATGTTACTGGGATGTGGAAATCCGATAGACAGTCGCTACATGTAAAATACTGATATTCAGCTGCATCTGATTTGACTGGAAGCCGACCCCAATAAGCAGGGGAAAGGCTAGGCAGATGATGATCATGCCTGTGATCCCTGAAGGTAGACAGAAGTATACTAAAAGTACACCCTCTGGCCTCTTGGTAATAAGGGTAGTCCCTTGGTAATAAGGATAGGCCCTACAGGGGTGGTCGGGTTAGGGTAGGGCCTATCGCTTGCCGGTGTCGCGGAACTGTCTTAAAAAGGTAACGCGGCCCTGGAACGCAAGGGTCATGTGAAGGTATTATCGTTTTTAATCAGTAAGAATTTGACAATCCTTCCTTCACCCAAGGTGAGTGGCCATTTGATGATATTTACACCCCATAAAACAGTCCATGGTTTGCTTGTGAGCCTAATTTCATCGCAATCAGTACCCTTTTTTTTTTTTTTTTTTTTTTAGGTGGTAAAATCATCAAATGAGTTCTCCCGCCCTGGGTGGGGCGGAAGGGACTGTCAGACTCTTACTGACTAAAATCCACCCGTGTTCCTTCCTATACCCTTTACGTTCCGGGGCCACGGTAACCTGGGTTAAGAAAAAACCCGCGACCCCAGCAGGCATTTGGCGCGAAACACGACGCGCCACCGACCCGGGCTTGGTCCTTGGTCGGACGGCGAGCTACCCATAACTCACCGTCCGCAAGCCCGCTCCACCGCTGTGCCCTCTGCTAATCAGAGGGACACGCGTTGGAGCGTCCACACGACAGGCTATTCGCATACGGGCAAAGAGACCCCTTAGGCACACAGTGCCTAAGGAAGAGTTTTTGCCCGCATCCCAGGGTGCACCGGCCCGAAAAACTGGTCTTCCCCCCGGACGTATCCGAGAGGGAACTCCAGTCCACGGGCGCACGTGGAGGTTTCCTGTCATAGCACCCCAATCAGTACCCTTAGCACGACTTTTCACTCTTTTACTTTACAGTGTGTTTCCAGTCTTTACAGCGTTTCTTGTATGTAAAAATGGAACAGCGCCTCTGGTGTGCGAAGAAGGAACTAATTTTTTCCTAGAAAATTGTCAATTTGAAATTGTCAAAGTTCCAGTTTGTTTTACTTCTCAAATACTGAAAACTCGTGCTAAGGGTACTGTTTCACCGTTTAGGCGTAAAACTGTAACAGACAGACGTAGTAACTTTCGAGTTTATAACATTAGTAATAGGTTCGAAAACTTGACTGTATGCAAAAAGTACGCCATTAACTTTGTGCACGATTCGAAACTGGAGATGTTTCGGAATAACAATGCTTTGAATTTGTTCCCGAGTTATTTCTATCGGCGGTCAAGGAATTCTGGATTTATCTGTACTGCCTTTTATGGGTGTCAAGTCCCTTTTTATCCGATTACGACAAAGCCAAGTTCGTAGCCGACTGCAGACAGAAGCAGCATACAATATGTCCCGCTGAAATTGCTGGTTTGCTTGTGGATTCGCAGGGACAGCCCTGCGAATCCACAAGCATCATCAGGTAATCAGGTACACCGTGACCCTGGAACGTAAAGGGCTACTGAAGTATCACTGTCGATTTGAGACAGTACACGTTTGGCAGTCCCTCCAAGAAATACGCCTTCAATTTTGTTATTTATTTTGTGAAGATAAATAATATACTCATTCAGAGTTGATATTCTCACTTAAGAGCCACACACATTAGGCCTCCCACAATATTCCTAATGTAAATAAAAGATAAGAAATATTCTACAACTTAGTACATTTTAGAGTTTGGAGAGAAATGTGGAAGATAAATATGTCCATATAATGGTAGACTATGATACTCTTGAGGTTTGGTGTAAGACCCTCTATAGGACAGAAGTTTTATTTCTTTTGTTATGTAACTTATTGAAGTATGTATGTACGAGTATGTCTGAACCTTTAACTTGTGTTGAGTTTTGTGTGTTGTACTTCCTAGCACGACCATGAACATATTCATAATAACTTTTGATGGTAATAAATTCCTCTTACTTTGTACTATTTTATACCACTAATCAGTAATTTTGTACCTCTCAATTATCGTAGATAAGCAGGTCGTGCTAGGAAGATTGCTTCCCAGCACGACCACGCTAAAATTCCAGTTGGCATTGAAGTTGAAGACACGGGACCATGCCTAATATTTTGTACTCATTTATACTCCGATTTAATTACCGGTATATTGTCGTAAATTGTAAGAAAAAAATAAAATTAAGAAATTCTGCCCACAATTTTATTTAACGCCATCTCGTGACAAGTTTAAAAATCAATGCAGGCTTGTGGGCAGATTTTTTAATTTTATTTTTTTCTTACAATTTACGACAATTTACGGGTAATGAAATAGCGGTACATAATGGGCACAAATTTTTAGGCATACTCCCGTGTCTTCAACTTCAATGCCAGCTGGAATTTTAGCGTGGTCGTGCTGGGAAGCAACCTTCCTAGCACGACCTGCATATCTACGGTAATTGAGAGGTACAAAATTACTAATTAGTGGTATATAATAGTACAAAGTAAGAGGAATTTATTACCATCAAAAGTTATTATGAATATGTTCATGGTCGTGCTAGGAAGTACAACACAGTTTTGTCTATGTCTTTCTTATTTAGGTTTATAAGCCCAACCAACAGAGCGCGTCCGCTCGGGCGATACGACCTGATCGCATGCGATCTGTCTAGCAGAAGCACATATATGGATGTCCATATGTGCGTCAGATCGCATTGAGTCTTTACAGAGATCGCATGGGTTCGGATAGGATCGCCAGGTCGGATTGCCGAAACGGATCACTCTTTGAGGGTAAACATCTTTAAACCGTTCGTGAAAAAGTTGCAAGGTCGGCAAAGCACGAGCGATACCTCTACTGTTGCGGGCGTCCATAGGCTACAGTGATCGGTTTCCATCAGGCGGGCTGTATGCTTGTTAGTCAACATTATACGGTTTACATTTAATAAATGGCTGCGCTCTAAGATCCTAGAATTCATTATCATATTTTTCATACCTTAATTCCATTGTACTTAGAGTCGGCGCAACGCATTTTCTCTTCCTTTCTCCCCTATCATACGCCCACAGTATCATTTACCCCCTTTTCTTTCAAATTCCTTACACAATCTATCCATCTTTTCTTTGGTTTGAGACCTGAGACTAAGATCCTAGAATTACCTCTTTTTATGGTCAATCAAAATTAGCTAGCTATACTCCACGAACGTTTTAGAGGTTTACGACCTCCTCACATATATCACAGCAAATTCCCTCACCATAAGTACTTTTAAAGCTCTTTAAAAGGTACTCACAGACAGGTAACAACCTTACTTAAAACTGCAGTAAAACAATAAAATTCTACATAAGTGTATCTAAATAGCAGTACTTTAAAGCAGTATTGGAAAGTGCTTGCAGCTCTTACTGCACTTTTGGGCCATCAAAATATAATGTGCAAACTCTAAGTGCAGGACATTTGAAGAATCGATTTCTTATATAAAGTGTGTTTTACTGATTCCCTTGCATGATATTTGGTTCGGACAAAATGATATGGTTGTGTGGGAAAAGGGATGTGCTCTAGCGGGACTTTCAAAAAAATATTTTCTATTAGCCTTTTTCCAGCTAAGTTTGTTTCAATTTACTGTGTGTCAACGGATGCGGTTATTAAAATACGATCAGCATTTTCCTACAAATTATTTATTAGTTCGCTCACTTGTCTGCATTACTTGGCCAACCTTCCCTTATTCAACTGTATAAATAAAATAGGTTATGTATTGAAAGGTACTGGCTGTTTATGTTCTATAGTATATATCTTAGTACATTTACTAGGATTTTTTTCTGTACCCATAGGTCTGTATAGACTTTATAAATGTGGTGAAACACTGACAATAATTTCATTTAAATACATAAATAAACCATATTATTATGGTCATATTATATTACCACCTTAGGAATAATACCTAAATAAAAACTTCAGAACCAAAGGAGTGGGGGTGGGAGGAGTGGGGTAGGAGTATTAATTTAAGAAAAAAAAAAATCCGAACAGTTGGGCTGAGCATTGGGCTTAAATTAAGTGCAGTTAGTTGAAAATTATTCAATATGTTTTGCTATGAAATCACATATCAACAGAATATGTTGATAGTTTTAACACCACCTTTGAAAATACACAGTCCAACTTCATCCCGTTAACTTCACCCCGCTAAATTTCAACCCTTTTTTTTTTTTTTTTTTTTTAGGTGGTAAAATCATCAAATGAGTTCTCCCGCCCTGGGGCGGAAGGGACTGTCAGACTCTTACTGACTAAAATCCACCCGTGTTCCTTCCTATACCCTTTACGTTCCGGGGCCACGGTAACCTGGGTTAAGAAAAAACCCGCGACCCCAGCAGGCATTTGGCGCGAAACACGACGCGTCACCGACCCGGGCTTGGTCCTTGGTCGGACGGCGAGCTACCCATAACTCACCGTCCGCAAGCCCGCTCCACCGCTGTGCCCTCTGCTAATCAGAGGGACACGCGTTGGAGCGTCCACACGACAGGCTATTCGCATACGGGCAAAGAGACCCCTTAGGCACACAGTGCCTAAGGAAGAGTTTTTGCCCGCATCCCAGGGTGCACCGGCCCGAAAAACTGGTCTTCCCCCCGGACGTATCCGAGAGGGAACTCCAGTCCACGGGCGCACGTGGAGGTTTCCTGTCATAGCACCCCAAATTTCAACCCTTTGGCCATCCTTTCAAAAGTTCAACAAAGTGGCTTAGTCAAATGGCCGGTGCACTACACCCTGTATTTACAGCTACAGCTCCGTTTCAGTGTCTCCAAAGCACATCTACTTCGCAAAATGTTTTATAAAACCATCCAGATTTTATAAAAGAGACGCCATTTTGAACGAATTGGGAATACTAATTCCGTTCTTAGTGCTTTGGAAGGTTGAAGGTCGAAGGTCATATTTTTTGATATTTCTTTTTGCTGAAGAAAATGTTTTATGAATTGTTAGACTGGTTTTTCGGACATTGTCAAGGTCGATTAAGTTTAAGTCGCTAAAATTCTTCGGCACGCAGGATCGCCCGTAAAGAATACCTTGGCCCTGGAACGCAAAGGGCAACTGAAGGGCACAACAGGGGTCGCTGGGACTGTCTTAACAGGTTACCGTGACCCTGGAATGTAAAGGGCTATAAAATCCATGGTGTACCTACAATAGGAATTTTTCGAAAGTCTTCTTACAAAAAATCCTCGTTGACTGGACAACGAGGATTTTTTTATGATGTGGTCGATGGTGAAGCACGCTTGCCTAGAAGTAACCTGTTCACTCTTTTAAACTGATCATTGCTTGCCACTTTTTGAGTGTACTATTTGTATATCTCTGCCTAGAACTTCAGGGATTACAAGCGATGTCTTTGACCCTAAATAGGGATTGTTCTTGATCTAAAAGTTAAAACTGTCCTAGAAATCATTTTTATTACAAAAAATAAATAAACAGAAAAAAAACACTAACAAAATGTTAGTTAGTTACACCTGGGGATCGAACTCATAACATGAAACCACAATAGTAGATTGTTTAGCCTTTGGACTAATATTTCCGTTAATACTGTCTCACAAATGGGCCAAAGCCTATACGATCATTTTTGTCCATGTTTAGATCAATTTAAAGACAGAAATATCTAAAACAAGTCCCTAGCTCTTAGCTTGATGAAAGTTCATTAAAAAACACATTTTCAAACCAGTCCTTTAGACAAACAAGAAAGAAAACACTTGCATACATAAATAATATCTTCTACTCTCTCAGTATGATTACGAGACTCAGTAAACAAACACATAAATATCAAAAAATATTAAAAGATCCTAACATACAGAGAAAATACTATTTTATATATTTTTAAGTGAAACTTGACAAACAGCGTTGCGACAACTAATCTTGGAAATCTCATAACTGGGAAGAAATGAGGGAATAAAATGGTAAAAGGGAAAACATTAAACTCATGCTTAGCACAGTAGCAGGATAATCGACTGTTGCATTTTGTATCGCAAGTCGATTTCCGCAAGGAGAAATATTTGTATGACCTACAGAATGTCATTTGCTATACTATCCTTTTTTGGGTGTAAAATCATACAATTTAGTCCACCCGCCTTGGGTAAAATGCACAGTCCCTGTCAGACTTATACAAAAAATCCTCGTTGACTGGACAACGAGGATTTTTTTTATGAAGACTTTCGAAAAATTCCTCCGGCGTTGAAATTTGCCATATGATAAGAATAGGTGATACAGATTGCAGATGCACAATAATCCAAATTTTTTTAGCCAAGAAGTTCCGTTTTTTTAAAACATGAAAATTGCTTATGACTTTCTGCGAAAAATTCCTCAGCCTCAATTTTTTTTTGAAATCTCATCTCGAAAAATAAAAGTTGGATTATTGTGCATCTGTAATCTGTATCACCTACTATCATCATATGCCAAATTTCAGCGCCAGAGGAATTTTTCGGACCACATATTAAGCCTCGTTGACTGGACTGTAGTCCTTACTATTGTAGGTACACCATGGATTTTTAGTCAGTACGAGCCTGGTAGTCACTTTCGGTCCACCCAAAGTAGAAGAACTCATTGGATGATTTTACTAAAAGTAAAAAAAAAAAACTGGGTGGACTTTACACAGTATAAGTCTGACAGGGACTGTGCATTTTACCCAAGGCGGGTGGACTAAATTGTATGATTTTACACCCAAAAAAGGATAGTATAGCAAATGACATTCTGTAGGTCATACAAATATTTCTCCTTGCGGAAATCGACTTGCGATACAAAATGCAACAGTCGATTATCCTGCTACTGTGCTAAGCATGAGTTTAATGTTTTCCCTTTTACCATTTTATTCCCTCATTTCTTCCCAGTTATGAGATTTCCAAGATTAGTTGTCGCAACGCTGTTTGTCAAGTTTCACTTAAAAATATATAAAATAGTATTTTCTCTGTATGTTAGGATCTTTTAATATTTTTTGATATTTATGTGTTTGTTTACTGAGTCTCGTAATCATACTGAGAGAGTAGAAGATATTATTTATGTATGCAAGTGTTTTCTTTCTTGTTTGTCTAAAGGACTGGTTTGAAAATGTGTTTTTTAATGAACTTTCATCAAGCTAAGAGCTAGGGACTTGTTTTAGATATTTCTGTCTTTAAATTGATCTAAACATGGACAAAAATGATCGTATAGGCTTTGGCCCATTTGTGAGACAGTATTAACGGAAATATTAGTCCAAAGGCTAAACAATCTACTATTGTGGTTTCATGTTATGAGTTCGATCCCCAGGTGTAACTAACTAACATTTTGTTAGTGTTTTTTTTCTGTTTATTTATTTTTTGTAATAAAAATGATTTCTAGGACAGTTTTAACTTTTAGATCAAGAACAATCCCTATTTAGGGTCAAAGACATCGCTTGTAATCCCTGAAGTTCTAGGCAGAGATATACAAATAGTACACTCAAAAAGTGGCAAGCAATGATCAGTTTAAAAGAGTGAACAGGTTACTTCTAGGCAAGCGTGCTTCACCATCGACCACATCAGTCAAGGTTCGTCAGAGGAAGGCGAGCGATTCGCTCGCCTTCCTCTAGTAACCTGTTCACTCTTGACTTAAATACTCTGAGGAAACAAAGGCAAGAAACTCCACTCATAGCTGAATAAATTTTGAACAAAACCACACTCTACTTAGCGTTATTATCGTAGCTAATTATCTACAATGTTAATAGTATACTAAACAAATAGTAATTATAACATAGCATAGTATGTTTACGTCAAACCGCTGCTAGAAGCGAGCTCTGTTCTTATAAAGAGAATAAAGTAGAGGGCTATTAAGTCTACCCCTTGTTTCTGACTGATATACCTCTACTGTTTTCTGAAGTGATGACTTTGTGAGTTTCAAGTGAATAGGTAAGTTTCGTTCGAGTTCAAGTGGTGAATATAAATGTGGAGAGGGCAATACCGAAGATAAGTTAGAAGTGAATTCGGATGATTGCGTGACGTTTGAAGAAAAAAAGCTTTTGTACCGAAAAATTATGGCTTACGTTTTTGACTTGAAAGTGTTTTACGTAACTTTCTCTGACGGGGGATATAGAGGGTCAAACGCCTGCCGGGGTCGTGAATCTGTCTGAACAAGTTACCGTGACCCTGGAACGTAAAGAGCTATGGAAGGCACACCGTGGATTTTATCCAGAACGAGTCTGACGGCGCGGAGCGGAAGGGCCGCTCCACCATTGGCGTATTTTGTATATTCTTCATAGAATTAAATAGCATAGCAAGAATAAGTCATGCAACGCGTTCAAGAGTACTGGTGGAAGCTAATTTGAATCATCGATATGACGAAGAAGATGACATAAGCCATTGAAACAAGGATATTTTAAATATTTGTCACTGTTTTACAAATAGTAGGGGCATCTAGTGAAATAATTATGATCTCGCTCCGCAGCGTGAAGTATACTTAATGGGATTGGCTGAATCTTACGTAACTATCTTATTTTCTGTTCAAAATAAGATACTTTCTTCTCGTTTGTACTGTGTCCCCGTATTTTGAACGAAACTACTTTATAATTGTGTTGCTTTCTCGCTTATTGTTTATTTTACGACTCGCCTTTGGTCTGGTTTTCTTGCTAGCTGAGTTATTGCGAAATATGAGATACTGTAGCTGGAATCTGCAAAATAGAAGTATTTTTATACGAGATTTCGGATCGTGTAAGTGGCGCCATCTAGAATATAAGCGTTATAGCGAGTACATACTGGGCGCTCGGCGTTGCGATGAGCGCGCGTTGGTTGCGTACACACACCGCGCTTAGCACATTCAACGCGTGCGCTATAAAGAAATCAGTATCAAAATGCTTGATCTCCATTTTCGAAAAGTGCGTCCTCTCTAAACAAAAGCGCGCGTTGAAATGTACAACACAATGGCCGCTCATGTATCTCAAAGCGCGCAGCTGACGCCCGAGCAACGCGCGTTCTAACGAAAAAATGTAAACGCGCGCTTGACTAGCAGCGCGCGCTTGTATGTGTACACTTCAATAGAATTCGGGGTTCTCAAAGCACGCGTTTCAAAACGCCAAATGTGTACCCGCTGTTGGTTGTTTCACGGCAAAATCTCTCTTCTGTTTTTCGGGGTGAAAGACACCCTATGTCTGTCTCTGTAGTCCTGAAAATTTATATGCAAAATTTCAGCACGATCGGTTCAGTTGGTAGTTTGAGCGTGAAAAGCTAAAAACCAAACATACTAACATTTACAATATTAGTTTAGATGGGTTTCCTCTTAACCATAGTCTAGGTCAGGGACTCAGGGGTAACAGAAACAAGGTCGACGATGTAACATCATCAAATGAGTCCTCCCACCCAGGGCAGGGCGGGAGGGACTGTCAGACTTGTACTGACTAAAATCCACGGTGTCCTTCATTAGCCCTTTACGTTCCAAGGTCACGGTAATGGAATAAGCCCCGAGACCCCGGCAGGCTTTGGCCCTCTAGAGGCCGCCCCGTCGCGTCGACTTGCTGACGCTCTTTGAGGCGCGCGTGGAACACAACGCGCCGTCGACCCGGGTATGGTCCATGGTCGGGCGGCGAGTTGCCCATTACTCGCCTCCCGTCTGCCAGCGAGTTTACTCTAACTTTGAAGAGATTAGGGTTGTATGCGTTCGGAAACACAGACGCAGACCTGTTCGCATTATAAAAGACGCTTGGAAAAGCTTAGTGCGATGTCTACTGGTACAGATAGCACATCAACCTACCAACCCAATCGAAAATGAACCTTCCATTATTATGATAAAGTTGATTTTTTCTGTCTCTACATTAAAATATCTTCTGCATGGACTAGTTCCTTCTGAAATTGGCAGTTGTGATTAAAATTGTGTTAGGATGGCATTGTTGTTTATGTTTATTTGAAAATGCCTTAATATTAATGGAAGCTTACCTTGAGCTATCTTCTTTGATCGCCTTAGGCACGAGGACAAACATAATTAAATGAACGGTTATTAAAACGACGAAATTCCTATAACTTCAAACGTTTGGCGGCCATATAAATTCGTTTTCCTGTAAATTATGTTGTCTTTTTTTTGGAGTAAGAAATCATCAAATGATCTACTCGTGTGACTCGCACAGACTAAAACCCGTCTTGTTTTTTTTTTGTTTAGTAAAAACTTTGCATCACTCGAATTCTAATTCTAATTGATGGAGCAGTGGTGGCCCAGTGGTATCGGCCCCGACTTACGAGATGTAGGTCGTGGGTTCGAACCCAGCCAGGCGCATTACTTTGTGTAATTTATTTCATCACCACTGCTCTCAAAACGGTGAAGGAAAATATCGTGAGGAAACCGGCATGTCCTAGCACCAAAAATTCGAAGACATGTGACATCCACCAACACGCACTGGGCCCACGTGGTGGATTATGGCCCACTCCCTTTCACTGAGAGGAGGCCTGCGTCCCAGCAGTGGGAACATTAATAGGCTGATGATGTGATGTGTATACAGGGTGCAATTGAATTCATGGGCATTATTTTAAACCAAGACACTTCAACGACTTCAATTGCACCCTGTATACTCGAATTCCTCATGTATGGTGGGTGCGTTTACAAACATATACTGACATACACAATTTGCTCCGTGCGGAAATCGAACCTGTATGATCTACAAGTAGTTATTTATAGTCTGGGAGTTTGTTTATGTGAGTTTTTCTGTTTGTAAACGCACCCAAGACACGGGAGAAATTCCTAGTGTGGGGCTATGTTTAAAAAAAAGATGGCGCTACTTGTACGATTCGAATTATGTTGTCAAATTCTAAATTAGACGAGCAAACAGCGGGGAAAAGTTGGTATTGAATAAATCACTTTCTCGACAAACAATTGACAAACGCAGCGGGTTGAGTTTGACAACCTTTTCATTATAAATCCAATTGATTTATTTGACGTTCAGGTAAGGTTACCTGTCCAAATGGGAACTTCTAATATTGACAAAGACTTTCATTTTCAAAGCCAGGTATAATGAGGTTTTCGATGAAATAGACTAGATTACAGCAACAATAAATTGAACTATTAAGTCCGTTACAGTAAAGAAAAGAATAACATATTAAAAGTACCGTTGTTTAGGTTAGCATATAGAGAATAAACATAATTAAGGGGAATGCTCCAACCAGCCCGCGAAATTCAAATTTTCTTACGTTTTTAGCAATTTGCAGGCCAGTGACATGTTGTAACTTTATCAAAATATGAATTGCGGTAATAACAAGTATAATTTTAAATATAAAAATCATCAAAACATTCGCTCCACCAGCTCTCACCACAGATTACTACAGATCGGTCTCTTCCAAAAAACAATCAAACAAATGTAAAATCTATGCACGAAAGAATAAAGCACATTTTAACTTGCAGCCGTACCGCCCACCTACTTTTATATTAGCCTAAACTTCCCGTGCACAAGCAAAATTGTACTGAATGGCTACGCGCGAGAGTTTATTTTGGTTTATCCGACGCCGCGGCATTACAATGTTGCTATCGGTGTGCTGCCGGTCAAGCTCACTTAGGGTTGCGACTTGCGAGTTTAGAAGGCACAGTTAGGTAGGTAGGTGTATTTTATGCATTTGTTATATTACACTATTAACATAAATGTTCTTCAGGGATTTTTTTTATCATCAGCCTATATCTTTTTGGTTTCGTTACTACATACTACACACATTACTACATACATTATCGATTGGTAGCACAGAATGTTAATACATAATACCTACGGCACCTTACGTTAGAAATAATAATATATGTATAATTATAGTATCGTTTCTACCTATTCTTGTAATATTTTGAACATTTCATCTTACAAAAACAAAAAAGAATATTATTTAAAATATTTGAAATGTTAGGCTTTATTGTTTAAAGCCTTTATTAAATGTATTGGTTTACAAATAAGTAGTTATTATACTGCAACAAACACTACATAAAAATCAGTATTTATTTCGCTTTACGACACACAGATTCTACAACAACAAACAAATGAATTTTAATGAATAATGATGACTGATGACGCAACAAGAAATGTCAGTCACAGAATACAAAAAGAAAGACAAAGATTACAAACAAACGTTACTTTTTTATTAAAGAGAGGCGAAGGAATCCAAACATACAGCCACCACGCGAGTTTTTGAATAATTAACCCTTTAACCGGCAGCACTCTATAATTTATTTATTATTTATTTATCAAATTACAACGGCTGTGTGAACAGCCAATTACTGCAATTTAAGGTTAAGGACAATTATGCAAATTAGAATTACGAAATACACAGTATTAGAATATAGAAAGCATAAAAACTCATTAGAATATAAAAATGTAAAAACATAACAAGAAAAAATATGGGTACATTCAATTAATTGTAAGTAGGTACTTTTTTGGTTTATAGCAAAAATAAAAACGAATGTCGATTTTCAAGGGTGAAGTATCGATTCACTGAATTCAGTACTATAAATAGATTTAAAAAATCGATCTTTTTGGCTCCAAAAATCTATTTTTCGATTAATCGATCTGTGATTGCCATCCCTACGTCACAGGCCCTGCGTTGTGAGTCCTTGTAAATGGTAAAAAAAGTCGCGCAACGAATTACGATCGCTGACCTTGAATGCATAGTGTGGCCATTTTCTGAGTTTGAACGTGAGTAAATAACAACGCAAACATCTTTCTACTTTCTACCGAGCGATAAGGTAAGTGAGAGTGATGTCAGGTTTGATATTCGTCTATTTATCTCGGTCGTCTAGTAGGCTCACACCCCCCGAGTATCTCGACACATTTCCAAACTTGTAACCTACCTAACCATGATCAGTTCAGCGGAACGTCTGTACTTGAATGACATAATAAATAAGCACATCACAACAGGTAGGTAATTAATAATTAACCCTAGATTCATAAACATTATGTGGGAATAACACTAATCATAAACATTCGATACTTTCACCTTTCGACGTCACGCGGTAGTTTATGAAACGCGAGGCCTTTTTCACTGTTTCGTTTAGGCAACCAAACGTTATACAGTATTTGCTTGTCTTCATATTTTATTATCTTTATTTACTTGTACGTGATTACACGTAAGAAAAATAATTACGATACGGAAGCGGCGCGCGGCAGCCACATGTAGCGACACCGCCCGCGGTGTGCGCGTGTGAGCGTGCCGTTTCATACCTACACCGCACAGTGTCCTCTCTGTTAGTACTCTGTGCTCTCACATAGAAAAGCTGCACCTTGTTAAAATCTCCGAAATCTAACTTAGATGCAGCTTTTCTATGTGAGAGCTGATGGAGCGAATGTTTTGATAATTTTTATATTTAAAATTATACTTATTATTACCGCAATTCATATTTTGATAAAGTTACAACAAGTCACTGGCCTGCAAATTGCAAAAAACGTAAGAAAATTTGAATTTCGCGGGTACATCGACGCAATCACCTTAAGTAAAACATTCAGGTACATTATAAAGTTTGAAAGTTTTGTTTATAAGAAGTTATCTCTGGAATTACCGAACCGATGTTGAAATTTAAAAATCAATTGCTGTTCGTTAGTCCTGCTAAAACTCGAGAACGGCTGGACCGATTTGGTTAATTTTTGATTTGAATTATTTTTGGAAGTCCAGGGAAGGTTTAAAAGGTGATTTTGAGGCGGTACGAAGTTTGCCCGGTCAGCTAGTATTACATAGGTTATCATATAATGAAATATAGAATAGCCAAGCTTCTCATAAACCGGTTTTATTTTACTATCCTATTTGTTGGCTATGACCATACTGCAGTTAAAATTATAAGTTATTTCGCTAAATTTACGACTACTTAACGTAAACGTCAAATAAAAAGCCGGGCTATGCGCATACAATATCACATAAAGTGCACAGAACCATGTTTCATAAATATATTGAATGTGGACAGGAGCGGACTTGACGGAAAACAATTTAGCATTTTTAGGTTTGTTTAATCACTAAAAAATAAAATAAAAAAGTTTTCTCGTTCAAAGTAATATTTTTATTTCTAATACAGATTTTTTTGCATTGACTGACAGATATTTCTTGTGAAGCCAATGCTGTCAATTTTAAAAACGCTTAAACGTATGTCTGTTACAAAATCAAACAAAACAAAAAGAAACATTCCTCGGGACGTGCACTGTTATTTACTCGAAGGAAATAATCAATTCTGATTTTACCTCTAACTCCAAAATACGTCCTATTTTCACATCTAAACGTCATTCAACTTTCAGTTACAACATGAAATATCAAAGTAAACGAAACACCGAAACAGTTGTAAAAAACCGTGTTGTTACAGAAAACCGTCAACTTGAATTAATTAACTTCTAGCGAGGAGTTGTTTAATTATGTCTGAAAAGTGTCTGGAAACTTGTTTGTAATGTCAGATGAGATATTTTGTCTAAAAAAGACTTAATAAAAATTGAGTTACTTGTTGAGTATACATGCTCGAAAATGTACACACACTTGTTCAGGAACTTATTTTTGTATTTTAAATTGGCATGACTTAAGATTCTGATTGAGTCATTCCTAATTTATACCGTTAAACATTGTGTTTTGTTGACCGAAAAAGATTTTACTAAAACTGTTAAAAAAAACAGCGCCGCCATGCCACTGACTGTTCTCTTCATGTCTCAGCAGTCGCCTCTTTATTGTGTTTTTTTTTTTATTTTGGTAAAATTATCAAATGAGTCCTCCTACCCAGGGAGGCCGGGAGGGACTGTCAGACTCGTACTGACTAAAATCCACGGTGTCCTTCAATAGCCCTTTTCGTTCCAGGGTCACGGTAATGCGATAAGTCCCGCAACCAGCAGGCGTCTCTGTATGTTGTGTTGTGTTGTTTTTTTTTTAAATAAGGCTAAGTCTGATCAACTGTCTTGTTTAAGCGCGATAAACTATATGGCTACAATTTAAATGCTCATCAATAATTCTTCTTGCATATCAAAATGGATAAATGATCACCAAATCTAAAACTCGCTTTAGCAAGATTTCAGAAACACCCCGAATTTCGGTTTGGTTAGGTTCCTTTAAACCTTGCACACAGAAAAAGAAGCCCCGCGAAGCGGGGCTTCGTCGACGCTGCTTAGATAGAATTTTTTTTATTACACATAATAGGTTTATTTCTTTATTACTATAAGAAGCACAATTTTGTGAACATTTATCCATTCTGGTGGAAATATGGATTTTTTGGTTTTAATGTAGTTACTTTTCTGGTAGGCGTTTAAACACAAGCCATAAACTATTTCTAATTAGGTATTATTATCACTTTGAAGGAGTTCGTGGCTAATTTATTACAGCCGCACGGGCCGGTCATCCGGGTTAAGCCGTGCTTTCCGAGGTTGGTCTGTGGATGGGTGATCATCTGTCATAGCGAGTTTCCTCCGTGGCTCTGAAAGCACCTAAAGCCGTTGGTCCTGGTTGTCATTTGTAGATCTTTGACGGTCATTACTATACGTCAGAAGCTCTAAAGACTGACAACCAGCAGTCTTACCATGGCGTATCCTATTACCCAGTTACTGGGTTGTGGAGGTCCGATAGACAGTCGCTCCATGTAAAATACTGATATTCAGTTGCTTCCGGTTCGACTGAAAACCGCCCCAAATACAGTTGGGAAAAGGCTAGGCAGATGAAAATGAAGTTCGAAACAAAGAACAATAAAATATTGCATTTTCAATCTTCAACTGTACTCAAGTATTTTATCTTACCCTCGGAAGACTTTTATGATGGCGTTAAATTACTGCATCAGTGTGTTTACAACTTCGCCTCATGTATTATTGAAATCCACTGAAAATGTTGCTGAAGTGTAATAAGAGGGGGAGAAATATATTTGGGAAATAGCGGCCTTGACCAATATTTGGTTCCGTTACAGAGTTTTAAGGCTTTGACACCTAGTTATAATTATGATAATTATATTTTAGTCTCATAAGAGTTTGAAACACCATTCTTTAACCGTCAGTTATTTTATTTCTCAGTTATCATAATTATCATAAATGTTAAGAAAAATATTTAGGGTTAATTCTACTTAATATTTTATTAATTTTATGTCTTGAATTTCCAAAAAGTAACGTCACATTCTATAAATACACACATCAAAAGTGTCTAGGGATCAACATATATTTTTGCAATAACTTTTCTCCTGATTGATATTAATTAAAATGTTCTTTAAGGATTCATCAAATAAAGTGTTATCGTTTGTCACAGTAACGATAAACCAAGTCACCTTTGCATTCATAAAGAAATTTGCCATTTTCCTAATAAAGGGATTTTTGACATTTGAACCACTACCATTAAAGTTCGAAAAAAAGACTGAAATAACAGTTTTCTTTAAAATTTTATTGGGTAACTTAAACAATTAATAATCCGTGTTTCTACCGCGAACACTAACAACACAAGAACATCGGTTTGGCATACTCAAAATGAGTTCATCCAAATCACGCTGTGGAATGGTCGCCCATGTTCGTTGCAACAACAAAAAAAGGTCTTCTTGCGACTGGATACCCTCCATATTCGGCAGAGCTCTTCTCTGTAGCATATCCCATGCATGCTCAATCGGGTTCAAGTCTGGCGACTGAGCAGGCCAGGGCAGGACATTGATGTTAGCTGCGGCGAGAGTCTGTCTTACAACTCTTGCGGTGTGCGGTCGTGCATTATCATGCATTAACTGAAATAAGGGACCGATTTGCACTTGTAGAGGAACGATGACGTCTGATACAATCGTCTCAGCATAAATTTGAGCGTTGAGGTTGCCTCTGATCCAAATCAACTCAGTTCTTCCGCCGATCCAAATACCCGCCCATACCATGATGGTTCCATCACTATAAGGATGGACTTCCTGGCAGGATTTTAATCGCTGTTGGCGTCCAGGGGTTCTCCAGTGTCGTATACGTCTTGTATCCGGTCTCATACCAAAACGAGACTCATCAGAAAAGCACACGAAACGCCATTGTTCTTCTGCCCAATTTCTGTGTTCAAGAGCCCATTGATATCGAATCCTACGATTGTGCATTGCTATAGGTGGTACCCGTAGCGGTCTTCGGGAATGAAGGTTCACTTCATGCAAGCGGTTTCTGACTGTTTGGTCGCTAATTAAGTTCCCTGAAGAGTGATGAAGCCTCACGGCTAACATCATGGCGGTTATTGTTGGAGCTCTTCGAGTTAAGATTTGAATGTATCGGTCTTGTCTCCGTGTGGTGCAGCGATACCGTCCTCCATGGCGCTCAGCCACGGTACCAGTGCTTCGGTAACGTGTCCAAAGTCGACTAATAACACTCTGACTTGTATTGAGAGCTAAAGCCACAGTACGTTGCCGGGAACCAGCTTCTATCATTCCCACGGCTCTGAGCATTTCTTCCCTGCTTAAATGACGTCGCCGCTCCATAATAACGTTGGTTTTAATCAGTAGTAGGGAAACAGTAGCACTAATAATGTCTTCAATGCGTTGTATGTTTTTATAGGGAAAATATTGACAGCTGATTTTCATCTTTTACTCGAATTTGATTTACAGTTCCTGATTCAAATTATGAAATGCACCAAAAAGGATCCATATAAATTTATAAAATCATAAATTTATTACAAAGCCACATCTCAATCTCAAGAAATCCGCATAAAAATGCTTGATCCCTAGACACTTTTGATGTGTGTATTTATCAGGGACCGAAACCGGTATGATCAATACGGGTATTTTTTCGGTAACAACCTTTTTTTCTTTTACAGGTAATTTTAAAGATTACCTTTATTATTAAAAGTGAATACATAACCAGTATTAATACCGGTTACCGAAATAAAAATTACCCCTATCTTGCACACTTCACACGTGCCGTCGGCAATAGTCACAGGGCGCGCATCGCATGTGTGTGTGACAAAGAGTCGTTATCTTTAGTTAACCGGTATTAAAACGGTAACCTGAATAGAGGTTACATTTTTCTTCGGTCTGGTTACCCAGATAGCGGTTACCTAAGTCTGAAAAATAACCAAAATTCTTCAATACCGGTACCGTTATTTATAAAGGTTTTCGGTCCCTGGTATTTATATAGACAGGCCTGTTGGTCTAGTGGTTAGTGACCCTGACTGCTATGCCGAAGGTCGTGGGTTCGATTCCCACCCAGGACAAATGTTTGTGTGATGAGCACGATCATTTGTTCTGTGTCTGGGTGTAATTTATCTATCTATACTTATAACAAATTTGTAGAAAAGTGGTGTCTGTAGAATGGAAATATATAAAAAAAAAGTATCAGGGATTGTTATTATATCGATGCCGAACCCGAAAATGTAGTTAAAATTTTTTTGTCTGTTTGTCTGTTTGTCGGTTTGTCTGTTTGTCTGTTTGTCTGTTTGTCTGTTTGTCTGTGTGTTTGTGCACGCTAATCTTCGGAACTACTGGACGGATTTGAATAATTTTTTTTTCGTTGTATTGGTATTAAGTTCCGTTAACATATAGGCTAGAATATATCTTGGAAACTTGAACACCTGATGCAGAACCGCAACAGACCTGCTTAACTATAAGAGATACAGAAATGGTGCCGTAGCAAAAATTGTTCCACGTGATGAGCATTTTCTGCTGAGAGAATAAATTTGAAGATCCTGGACACCTGATGTGGAACACCAAGAGCCCAGCTGCACTATGACATATAAGTGAACGACGTCTTAGCAAGAGTTGTTCAGCCTGATAAGCACTCTCTGTTGCTGTATAAAAATTTGAAGATCTGGAACACCTGATGTGGAACTCCAAGAGCCCAGCTACACTATAACATATAAGTAAATGACTTCTTAGCAAGAGTTATTCAGCCTGATGAGTACTCTCTGTCAACGTATAAAAATTGAAGATCTGGAACACCTGATGTGGAACTTCAAGAGCCCAGCTACACTATAACATATACAGTAAAGACGTCTTAGCAAGAGTTGTTGAGCCTGATGAGCAACCTCTGTTGTCGTATAAAAATTGAAGATCTGGTACACCTGATGTGGAACTCCAACAGCCCAGCTACTTTATAACATATATAGGAATGACGTCTTAGCAAGAGTTGTCCAGCCTAATGAGCACTCTCTGTTGACATATGAAAATTAAGATCTGGAACATCTGATGTGGAACTCCAAGAGCCTAGATAGACTATAACATATACAATAAAGACGTCTTAGCAAGAGTTGTTGAGTCTGATGAGCAACCTCTGTTGTCGTATAAAAATTGAAGATCTGGTACTTACACCTGATGTGGAACTCCAACAGCCCAGCTACTTTATAACATAATATATAGAAATGACGTCTTAGCAAGAGTTGTCCAGCCTAATGAGCACACCTGATGTGGAACTTCAAGAGCCCAGCTACACTATAACATATACAGTAAAGACGTCTTAGCAAGAGTTGTTCAGCCTGATGAGCACTCTCTGTTGTCGTATAAAAATTAAAGAACTGGAACACCTGATGTGGAACTCCAAGTGCCTAGCTACACTATAACATTATACAGTAAAGACGTCTTAGCAAGAGTTGTTGAGCCTGATGAGCAACCTCTGTTGTCGTATAAAAATTGAAGATCTGGTACACCTGATGTGGAACTCCAACAGCCCAGCTACTTTATAACATATATATGAATGACGTCTTAGCAAGAGTTGTCCAGCCTAATGAGCACTCTCTGTTGACATATGAAAATTAAGATCTGGAACATCTGATGTGGAACTCCAAGAGCCTAGATAGACTATAACATATACAATAAAGACGTCTTAGCAAGAGTTGTTGAGTCTGATGAGCAACCTCTGTTGTCGTATAAAAATTGAAGATCTGGTACTAACACCTGATGTGGAACTCCAACAGCCCAGCTACTTTATAACATAATATATAGAAATGACGTCTTAGCAAGAGTTGTCCAGCCTAATGAGCACTCTCTGTTGACGTATGAAAATTGAGATCTGGAACACCTGATGTGGAACTCCAAGAGCCTAGATACACTATAACATAGACAATAAAGACGTCTTAGCAAGAGTTGTTGAGCCTGATGAGCAGCCTCTGTTGTCGTATAAAAATTGAAGATCTGGTACACCTGATGTTGAACTCCAACAGCCAAGCTACTTTATAAAATATATAGTAATGACGTCTTAGCAAGAGTTGTCCAGCCTAATGAGCATTTTCTGTTGACGTATGAAAATTGAGATCTGGAACACCTGATGTGGAACTCCAAGACACCAGCTACACTATAACATATACATATTGGAATGACGTCTTAGCAAGAGTTGTTTAGTCTGATGGTCATTTCCTGTTGACTTACAAAAATGAAAGATCTAGAATGTCTGGAATCGTCTCGCGCATCCCGTTGTTTTCCCGTCCCCAGGCTCTTAGAATTCGACGTTTCAGATCTTCGGTTTTGACGACCCCGTCGTCGCTGGCATAAGCAACAGGATCCGCGTACGAAGTCGCGGGCAGAAGCTAGTCTATAATATGTATGTATTTAGAAATATATAAGCATGTTTATCAGTTGTCTAGTACCCATAACACAAGCTCTGCTTAGCTTGGGACTAGATGGCGTTGTGTGATAGTTGTGGAATATTATTATATTACTTCTACTTGCATAGACTACTAATATAATTTTTTTTTTTTTTTTTACGTGGCAAAATCATCAAATGAGTCCTCCAACCCCGGGCAGGGCGGGAGGGACTGTCAGACTTCTACTGACTAAAATCCACGGTGTCCTGCAGTAGCCTGTTATGTTCCGGGGTCACGGTAAGAAAATAATCCCGCGACCCCGGCAGGCTTTGGCCCTCTGAGAGGGGGGCCCCGTCATTATGTTGACGCTCTTTGAGGCGCGCGTGGGACACAACGCGCCGTCGACCCGGGCATGGTCCATGGTCGGGCAGCGAGTTGCCCTTTACTCGCTGCCCTGACTACTAATATAATTGGATTACAATACCTAAGCTAATATTTTTACTCTCTTATTCTTGCATTTAAGACTACCACAGTAAGTTACAGTATTTTAAGCTCTAAATCTCGGCAATAAAATCTGTTCATAATACAAATACCAATACAAATACAAATCTTTATTATTGCATAAACACAAATACAAATAAGACAACCATACAAAGTAAATCAATAATTATCATTTAGACAAAATCATTTGATGTTAATTGAACAATAATGGATAATACATTTATATCAGTTTGACAGATCGCATATAGAAGAATGTGAAGTGGTATATGGTTTGTTGTCTTTAGTTTGATTCGCCCTATCCCCTCGTACTAGTATAAAACTGTATCACGAGCGGATAGTCTTCCTCAACCCTTTAATAACAATAATAACACATTCCCACAAGTATCAAATTACAGGTAACCTAGTAAAGCAGATTGTATAAATGTAGATATTCCGCATAAGCAAAAAAAAAAAATATGATCACTACTAATTATTTGATAGTTGATATTAATTGATTTACAGTTGATTTAATAAAACCAAATAGTGAGAAAAAAAAATATATAATACCTACATGCGGAAAAAAAAAAATTACTGTCAGTGTTGTTTTGTGTTCGGGCATGGGTTTAGTTATATGTATATACGTGTTGATGTTTTATATGTGTGTACAGTTTTGTGTGCTTCTTTAATTATTTAGTGCCTTATTTATACCAACTCGTCATTAAGTTTTCAGTTTTGTTATAATCTAATGTTTTCAGATATTTATCAACAGTTATTTTGCATGTGTGGCTTTCGAGATTCCGCAGATCTAAATCTTTACTAACTTTATTGTAGAGGCTAGGACCAAGATAGTTGTGAAATCTATGTGCAAAAGAAGTTTTATAGTTGGGTATGTTGTACACTATATCTAATCTTCGCCTTTCTGCATAATGCGGCTTAACTTTATGTTGCGTCATGATTTCTTGCATAATAAATAATTGTCGAACCGTGAGGACACCTAATTCTGAGTAAAGTAAATGTGTCGGATAGGTGTATTTTTTGCGAGAAATCACTTTAAGTATCATGCGTTGGGCTCTTTCGATAAACAACATGGTAGTTTTTGAAGTACCTCCCCAGACATTCAAGCCGTATGTCAATATAGACTGACATAGTGCCAGGTATATTTCTATTAGTAGCTTAATGTCGTATACATTTCTAATAGTTTTAAAAATAAAAATTAACTTTCTTGCGCGATTACTTGTTTTGTTGACGTGTTCTTTCCAGTTTAAATTTTGGTCTACTATCACACCAAGATATCTTATGAAATTAGTTCTGTTGATTGGATTATTGTGAGATTGTATAATTATTGAATTAGGAGAAGGTTGTGTACTGTCGTTAATTGAAAATGTAATAAATTTAGTTTTGTCCAGATTAAGTGTTAGCAAATGACTGTCCAACCATGCGGCAACTAAAGTAAAACCGTCATTTGCTGTTTTGTTTATATCTTCCCACTTTTTGGATTTGAATAACAGTACTGTGTCGTCAGCAAATGTAATTATTTGTCCATTTTGTAAAATCAAATTGCAAAGGTCATTAATATATATGAGGAACAGTGTAGGACCCATTACACTGCCTTGTGGCACTCCGAAGGTAACATTTTCTTCGAGGCTTACACAGTTATCAATTTTTACAACCTGTTTTCTATTTGTCAAATAATCTTGGAAGAGTTGGAGAGGTATTCCTCTAATTCCTAGCGTCTCGAGTTTATTCAGGAGTAATACGAGTAATACGAGTATGTATGGTAAACAAAAAAAAAATCATAACACAGCAATCCGTAATCAAACCCTTGACTTGCACATCAAAACCCAACACACCATTCACTACACCAACCAATTCATTGTACTCAAGCACTCATCCTCACAAAATCCCAGAAAAAAGACCAAAAATATCCCCCAAATCCGGCCCTCAAACACATAAGATACGCAATCGGCCGATATAAATAAAGTTAGGACAAAACAAAAGGGACACTTGATACGATTAATGTCGCCGATTCGAGTCCCGGCTGTGTTTAAATACAATGTTCCATATATTGCGAGTTGTATATAAAAATATGTGGGGTATATTTTTATTGGATTCTTTTCCGTAGTGAGGAGGAATTGCGAAGAGTGCTGAGATGTTGTATTTATTTATTGTTAGGTTGGCTTTTTCTGTGTGGTTTCTAAATCATGGTTTTGTTCTGAATTTTAATCTTGAATCTATTATATACGCCCGATTGAATTTTAAATCGGCCATAATGACGAAATTCCATTAAAAAAATAATCGTCTATTGAGCCGGTTTAAAGGAATAATAAAATTGTCGGTTATCTGCCCTGCAGGGTCGGTAGAATAGGGCATGCGGGCGGCGAGTAATGGGCGACTCCCTGTCCTACCATTGACCATGCCCAGGTCGCCGCGTTGTGTTCCACGTGCACCTCAAAGAGTGTCAGCAAAGTGACGGGCCCCCCGTCTAGAGGGCCAAAGCCTGCCGGGGTCGCGGGACACTCGGGTCACGGTAATGACATAATCATTACCTTGACCCCAGAACATAAACGGCCACATGCATAAAAATCATATGTTTATTTGCGCATTGACTGTCAGTAAGTCGATTATAATAATTTAAGAAGATTCTAGAACCATTGGATCCCTTTAGACAAAGGCTCTTTCTCTCTTGCTATTTAATATGTATTTCAATTTTTAAGAACATTTTTGTATCCGTCTTTATGAGAATTTCAAACAATTTACAACTTTTTTTTAGCATTGAAACCTTTCCTCCTGCCCTAAGTGGAGTGGAAGGGATTGTCAGACTTGTATTGCCTAAAATGCACGGTGTTCCTTCAATAGCCCTTTACGTTCCTGGGTCACGGTAACCTGCTTACAGTCCCACGACCCCGGAAGATCCATCACAATTATACCAGCTACAAACTTTCTTTCTCTGCACCTTAATTTTACAGTTATCTCAATCAAAATCGATTATTTCTCAACAGGAATCGATCACGTACATCAGAACTCTTTCATATACTCGTAAATAACTCCCCTTAATTACTGAACTCGATCACATTCGAAGTATCGTCATCGGACAATTTTCAAAGATCCGATAATTTTCACTGTAGTTATTATATTAAAGAAGGTATTTTTAGGGGTACGTTGCGAATTCTGCATTCCTTTAGTTAATCGATTCTCGATGCGATGGATGCATCAAGATTATGAATCGGGAGTATCGGGTTCCGTCATCGTGGATTTTGTTACACCGAAGTGTATCGGAGGGCGTATGGTGTTTTTTTTTTTAAACTTTTGTTACAAAATCATAATTATAATTAGTATGTTTCCACTACTGGTACAAAGGTATACTCACTTTTAAATGGACTGAGCAATAATCTGACACGAACCCAGTCCAGTTTTTTTTTTAGCGTAGTAAAATCATCAAATGAGTCCTCCCACCCAAGGCAGAGCGCGAGGGACTGTCAGACTCGCACTGACTAAAATCCACGGTGTCCTTGAATAGCCCTTTACGTTCCGGGGTCACGGTAATTTATGAGTCCCGCGACCCCGGCAGGCTTTGGCCCTCTAAAGGCCCCGTCATAATGCTGACACTCTTTGAGGCGCGTGTGGAACACGACGGGCCGTCGAACCAGTCCAGTACCTACTAGATAAGTAAGAATGCTAAGCGCAAGCTTGCAAATAAATGAAAATATGTTTAGGACTTTACATTATTAAACTACCAATTTACAGTAAAACCATAATTATTTAAAATCATTAACTTTAATTCCAAACCTAACCTAACACACAATTTCATTAGTAGATTTTTACTACAGTAATTTTAATTTATTTCTAATTTCGAAACTTGTAAAACTCGGGTGGTAAATTACAGTAGCTTTTAATTTACGATATAGTAAAGTTAGCTAATAAACTAACTACTAAAGTTTAATGTAATGAGTTAAAATTACGATAATTAGTGTAAAATAACAATATAACTATTGATTACTCTTTGAAATAACTGAAGATTTACGACAGAATGAGTAGCTATTTGAGTGTACTTGAGACACGGTTCATCTATTTTTAATGATAGGTAATTGGAATAAGGAGAAAGCTATTCACAGAATTAGAAAAAAAATACATTAAAACTATTTTTTTTTAAAAGTTTTAATTAGTTTTAGATTACTTTTTATTTTCTAAATTGGAAAATTATTCCCGTAACTGTCTGAATTCTAACGCAATAGTTTGAGCAGTGAAGGAAGTTAGATTAAAAATAAGGACAGACGCCATTTCTTTAAATTAAATAGATCAAGGGTCAATCTTCAACGTTAAGGATAATGACGCCCGATACTTTTACTACGAATGCAACCATCCATTGACAAAAAATATAAATTATTTTAATTACATTTAAGTTAAATGATGAAACAAAAAAATATATATTTTTTTACATTTAAGTTAAATGTAATTAAAATAATTTAGTCATTATCGGGCGTCATTATCCTCAACATTGAAGATTGACCCTGAAATTGAGATATTCAGTGTAGAAAAAAAACAATTTGTTAACTTTTTCATCATCATCATCATCAGCCTGTATTCGTCCACTGCTGTACATAGGCCTCTCCCAATGTGCGCCACTGAGCCCTGTCTTGAGTTAACTTTTTGACTTTTAAAAATTAACGAAATTTTTCACATGTTGTTTCAAGAGTTGTAGCACTCTAGGTTATAACGGTGTGATAGGCAACCAATAGGTTTCATCGCGTATCAAGTTTTCGCTTGTTTTATTCTGATCTCGAGTCGGGAGGCGTTTCTTTTTTAATTCGCGATGGTCGTTACCGATGTAAAGTTTCCGATGAAATTTCATTCTTCCCGATATTTTCGCGAACTTGTTTGCATATCTCTCGATATGCTCGATGATTCGGTACTTGGTGTTCGATAATTATTGGGGCGCATCACGGTCGGGAATCGGTAAAATTTTCGAGAAATTATCGAGATTTTATTGTGATCGATCATGATTTTGTTGGAGTTTCAATGGAGATCGCCGTTCTAAGATTGCTGTTTTTATAATCATGCTGCTACTTGAAAACTTGTGATTGAAAACGGAGACTGTCCTAAAAAATATTTTTTAGAAAACAGATCCCGAAAGATGAGTTGGACAAAACCACCGAAAAGACCACGAAAGCCTCGGATCGAAACAAAATGGAGGCCATGGAAAGAGGCCATTGCCAAGCACAGGCTGATAATAAAAATAAAATCATTTATTTCAAGTAGCCCATTTAAAAGCAATATTGAATCGTCAAAAGACAAAAAATGAAATAGGACAAAAGTATAGTGCTACAGTCACAAGCCATAATAACTGTGAAAGTACTGTAGGTGCCCATTCCAAACCGTACATATCTATGGAGGAGCAAAAATCTTTATGGACACTTTTTCAATCGCCAAAATTATTACAGAACATTTATAACATCATTTATCTTACCAATGTACAAGTTTGTTTACGATTTCATCAAAAAGTTTTAGAACAAACTACAATTTTCATTCATCTATTCGAATAAAATTAATTAAACCAATAATTTTTGTTGCAGGTAACCTTGAATTTCTCGTACCTACTCCTAATTCTCGAAGTATTCTCGTAAGTACACAAAAGTTTTCTCGAAACTTACCAGTTAGCTGTTAAACCATTAAATACAAGTACTTTTAATAATGAAGGAGGAGAACTTTACAACTTAACCTTTATTACGTTTCTGAGGTTAACCTTTCAAAGATCCTCAGTTGAGTCTGATCGGATAATAAGTTGTTAAGGTAATTAACTAATGTAAATATTATTGGGATTAAATTTAGTTCTTCGTACCTAGATTCTAAGCCTACTACTAAAAAAATATTTCCTCGTTCGTACACTAGAGCCGTATAAATTTCAAGTACGCTCTACGCTAAAATGCGGAAACTTGTGATTAGGCCTCTGATATAATTATGCAAAGAACAGCGTAGAAAGATAAGTAATTCAATAAATAATTCAAATCATATTCGGAAATTGGTATCAAACAAACAAAATTCCACGAGTTCCGATACTTTAGTTATTTATTATCCTTTAATTATTGATTTTTGAAGACTGTTTACTTTTTAAATATTTCAGTACACTTACATACGTAGCATAATGTTCTTTGCGATCATACAGTCGGTTTAAAACTGTTTACAAGTTTACGATTTTTGACATAATTTTATTATTTTTAAACCGCTTTAATAAGCACAAGCCACAAAGAAGGCATGTTCAATGAAAATGATCCATTAAGCGTAGTACTGGCGCCTTCAAAAGCGGAGTAGTTGAGAAAAGTGAGGAAATGCAACTTGGGGCGTGTTATTAAACTTTGTTTGACCGCTTTACGGTGGAAATATAGGGATGAGAAGTTTGAATGGGCACTCTAAACTTCAAATAATTGGTCGCGGGACTATGGTCGAACATGGGTTACCGTGGTCCCTGTAACTGAAAACGCATCCACGATTCCTGAGAATTACCTTTCTTTCTATGTTTATTTTTCTGAGGAGGACTCAATTGATGATTTTACCACGATACAAAAAAAAAAAACTACTTACCTTTATGTGGGATGGCTTCGGTGACGCCTTGCATCTTCCTGCACACAAATTAGGTTAGGAATACTCCATTTTTCATGAAAACAAATATTCGTTTAAATATTCTTAAGATAAAAAACTTAAAAAAAAATGTAACCGACTTCAAAAACAACCACAAAAAAGTTCAAAATAATCTACAAAAAACTTTTCTTTCGAAAGTCGGTGCCAAATGACAGATATACTGTATCCAACAAAAAAAGAATCATCGAAATCGGACCAGAAATCACGGAATAATCGGTGTAGACATTGTTGAAAACTTTTTAGGTTTTTGTTGATTTTTCAAAAAGTGCTAGTCCGATTTCGATAAAATTTAAATGGGACCATTCGGGAAGTATACCCTTTCCAACAAAAAAATATTTTTTCAAATCGGATGGTAATCGATGGAGTTATGCCCGAACAAACATAATGCCCGAACAACAAGAAAATATTTGTATAAACATCCGAATTGAGAACCTCCTCCTTTGGGCAGTCGGTTAAAAAACTGCTGTTCTTAATCCTCCCCGTATATTTCCAAACCTCGAGATAGAATACTAATTATGAATTCCAGTGTTTTGCGAATAAATAATTATGCAGTGAAAAGTTTCAAGTTCTATGCTCACCGGCGGTTAGTTACTATAACTCCTACTAACTAGAGATGAATTCTGCTAAACCACGGTTTAATTACTAGCTCGAAGAATATGGTAAATGATTTGAGAGGTTCTAGAAATAGGAGATTTCGCGTTTTTTACTGGATATTTTTTCAGTAGGTTGGATATTTTTTCCTGTGGTTCTATTTCAGTAATAAATATATTGAATGTTGGGCTGCGTGTCTCGGGTTCAATTCCTGCATGGAACAAATATTTGTATGATATACAAGAAGTTGTTCTGGGTCTGTCTGTTTGTGTGTGTGTGTGACCTTAAAACTTTGTAAACCCATCTACGATACAGGAGTAATTCCTAAGACGGAAAAAAAAATCTTTAAAAAAAGAGTTGTTAACACCCTGTAAATGTACCGAGAATATGAGTAAACATCTGCTTTAACAAAATATCTGCAAATTTCTAAATCCATCCATACATTGTGCTCGATCATTCGCTTACATTTTCATCCATATCCGCGATACGTTTCCGAGAAGTGATATCTGATAAGTTTGGATACGGAATAAAGACTTGAGCATTGAGTCAAGTATCTAGTTATTTAGTATTAGTTTTTTCCTTTGTTGTTTTTCCTTTGTATATGAGTGCTTTAAGCTATAAATTGTATTTATATCTAGTACATTAACTAAGCTGTCACAAATTTTGACTAGCAAGTAGAAAAAAGTAGCGGTCGTCGTCAGGGGCACAAACTGTATACAAAAGTTACTAAAACCAACATTTCCTTTTTTTGGTCAGCCTACACTGTCCTACTGCTGGGCAAAGGCCTCCCCCTCCAAGTCTGTCCAAGTGTTCTTGTTTAGCGCCACTTCGAATCAGCCCTCAAGGTACGAGTCCAGCTTGTCTCACCACCTCTTTCTGGGTTGGCCTCGATTTTACTTGGAATTTATCATAATAACTTTAAATACTCTTTTACTTCAACAAAAACTATCTACATTACCAAACTCTTCACTGGCAAAAGCTTAAGGTATATCACATTTAAAGAAACAGTACAAAAATATCCCGGGATCTCATAGGGATGTGCAAGCTTATCCCAGGATCACGGGAATCTGGCCAAGCGTGCAAGACGGCCCAGTTACTAAACCTCTTAGCCTTGTGTACTTGTGACTCCGAATTCTAGATATTGCTGGTTTAGGCTGCTTTTCCATCAGAGATGCGCTATGCTACGTTGCTGCGGATGCGTTTGATATCCACCAATCATAGTTATTGGTTTACATAGCACAGCACTGATAGAAACGGATTCAACTAAGATGTGTTTTTATATGGAAGGATGCGTGCATAGCTCGAGCTGCGCATCTTCCTAGCGCAGCTACTTTGTGGCGGCGCATCTTCATAACACATCCTACCCGCACAGCTACATAGCGAAGCATCAGTGGAAACGGTCACACAGTTTCGTAGCTCAGCTTCTACATCCTCGCGGCACAGCTACATAGCACATCTCTGGTGTATAAGTACCCTTAAACTGTCCTAGATTTGAGTCTAGAATATCTAATTTCATTCTGTATAACTAATTTCATTTGGATGTTAAAGGAGATAGCCCACTTTCCCTATATCTTGGGGCCTACATGTTACAGTCATGAAATTGGTGTTATTTTTTACGGTAATACACCTAGTATTATGTCACTTAATTTCAATGAAATTGACAGTTTGTATTCTGAGATTTTTGAATTTGAAAGTATGACTAAAGTGAGGTTAGAAAATGGATTAAATGACAAGCAACAATACAAATACAATTAAATCAGAAATCATTCTTATTTAACTGGTTTGTTATACAATTACAGTTACTGGTAATCGCTTTACATGTAATTATAACCGAAACCTGATATTTTTGTAGTATGTATCTACCTAGATCATGTTTTCAAAAATACACTAATAAGATTGCAATAATGTCAAAGATTAATTATTGTAAACATTTTTATTAATAAGGTTTATGATATTGTGTTTGCAATGGTCTGGCTAAGGGTATAAAAGTCTATACCGTACAGTTAATGTACACATAACTTAGCAACACTTATGTGCCTACCAGGACTGAAAATAAAAAAGAACACAGTTTTTCTATATTTAATGTATTTTGTCATTTAATCATCTTCATAAACAACTAAGTAATATATTGTCAAGAAAGTGTGAAGGAGGTGATTATGTGGTCTTGATACCTAGCTCAACTCAAATACCATCTATGGACATAATGTGTGCATAACACCCTACTGTGCGCCTGCCAACAATACAATAACAATAATATTGCAAGATTGCTTGCCTTTCAGTTAGAGAGCTTCAACATGAACACATTCACCGGCGCAAGCACAACAAATGACAACAAAGCGAATGAATTGACGTCGAGTATAAGTTCATGTTTAAGGTGAACGCAGACCTAGCCGCACCGCAGTATCCGCAGTCCCCGCAGTCATCGTTTTCTTACCGCTTCTGCGGCTACTGCGATGCGGGTGAGTGTGCGAGGTTTCATAGAACTTCACACAAAGAATTCGTAATGCGGGGACTGCGGAGACTGCGGTGCGGCTAGGTGTGCGTTCACCTTTAACAAACAAATGAAAAAATACTTGACATATATTTTCAAACCTGACACAATGTCTTTTTAGCCACGTATCCATACTTAGCTAGTGAGAGTTTGTACTGATACAATAAAATGCATTTTTCACAGTTTTACAACTGTATTTTTTTTTCTTTTTTGTGTTTTCGTTACATGATAAAATGACGATAATTTTGCAATACAATAATTGACTGTAACGCCTAGGCCCAGATATGGGCATTCTCCTTTCAGGAGTGGCTTCCGTTTCTTTGTGTGATGTTGAACGTGGCCTATATTTTGCATGACCGAATGGAAACGGGTTTCCGGGAACGGAATTAAGCACGTGTGTTATTAATTTTTGAGTATTTTGTGCAAGTTATAACTTTGGTGGAAATGTTTTTTTTTATTCTCGATTTTTAGATTTAGATAGGAATTTATTAAAATGTATGTCTATGTCACAAAAACCATAAAAAAACAACTTAAAAAATTACTCAAAGTTATTGCAGTTATGTTAAAAAAAAGATAGTCTAATATTTGTAACTAGATTTTTTTTATCGAGGTAAAATCATCAAATCCAGCATGGACTGTCAGACTAGTACTGACTAAAATCCACGGTGGCCTTCGATAGACCTTTACATTCCAGGTTTACCTGATAAGACTTATAGTCACTTTTCCTGTTTATTTTTGAATTATAAACTTAGTCCAAAATATATTTAACGTCATTCCACAATTTTACGGCCAACACCAAAGAACACAGCCCTACCAAGAAAAAGTAAAAACAAAATTCCAAATTCGAATTCACCAAAGTCGATACTAAACCATCGTATAATATAAATATCAATATGGTAAACAAGACCAATACATACATCCCTGTAATACTCAAGATTACCATCTGTCCGTCGAAAATCGCCGAAAAAAGCCGAAGTGCTCCGGGAAGAGCCGAAGTGCTCCGGAAAAAGCCGAAGTGCAAAACAATAATCCTGTCCGATTGAATTGCTCATAAGTTGGTAATACTTTATTCGGCAGATCCACGGGGGTTATATTATGCGAATGTCGGGTACTACCATGGTTTCTATAGTTGATAGGGTGGGGCAAATGTGAGAAACGATCGAGATTTTTGGCAGTTGAGGTGTGGCTACATTGTTTTTTTGAAAGGGACGTTTAGAATCAACATAGTGCTAGTATACATCTCTATTTGGCGCCTCCGCCTTTTTGTGCTATAGTTCGTATACCAAGTCTTCCGTAAAACTCGCTACGCTGAGCCATAAAGTAAAATTTAATCGGTTATCAATTTTTTGATGAACTCATAGAATATTCTGTTCGATTTCGCTGGGTGGAGATTAATTGAAATTGGGACCTAATTAATGATCAGCAGAATCAGATGGAACTTTAATTTAGTATTTATATAATATTAACTATTAAATCTATTTATTCTAGTCACCACTTATTATACAACAAAGTCCTCCGCAGCGTCTGTCTGTTTGTCTGTTCGCATAAAACTCAATAAATTCTGCATCGATTTGCACGCTGCTTACACTAATGATTATATTCTCGGAGAAAGTTTTAACATTTAATATATGCTATGTTTTTGTGTATGATTCGAATGGGTAACGACCAGTAAAATAAAAATTGATTGGTAACAATGCGAACTTAAAAAAAATGTTAGTTAAAATAAGTGAGAAAATATTCACAGAAGTGAGTTCTCATCGAGTCTCAAGCACCATTCGAGTACCAACAGTACCGCCCTGTAATCTAATAGTTCTATGCCCGGGTTTTGGTGAAATTTGATATTTTTACCGGAATACCATTCCTGATCAGTTCGCTTTTACTTATTGTGTAAAGCCAATGTATTGTATTAGATAACAAATATGTATTATGTGCCGAAAAACAAGGAAAAATCCTTCGGAATATCGCTTTCGTTTTTATATAAGCTCAAAGCGATGATTACATAAATGTACCCCTGATTGTATTGTTATGTTTTGTGGCAGACGAAGTTTATTGGATTTTTGCGACAGATATGAATTGGTAGTTAGAATTGAATAGAATAATCTTTGTTATGTACGTCATAAATGAATAGATAACTTGTAATAGTTCTATTTGTAGATCTCTTTCCTATTTTGTTATGACCTTTCTAAGTAACCTAACTTAAAAGGTCTTAGGGCTATTACTTTAGTTCATTTAGAACAGAGAGTGCATGCCTTAATTTTAAAATCCAACCGCTGGAATTTGTTCTCTCTGTAACAGAATAAATAATATAATATAATATAATATAATATAATATAATATTCCACAACTATCACACAACGCCATCTAGTCCCAAGCTAAGCAGAGCTTGTGTTATGGGTACTAGACAACTGATAAACATACTTATATATTTCTAAATACATACATATTATAGATAAATTACACCCAGACACAGAACAAATGATCGTGCTCATCACACAAACATTTGTCCTGGGTGGGAATCGAACCCACGACCTCCGGCATAGCAGTCAGGGTCACTAACCACTAGACCAACAGGCCAGTCAAGTCAAGTCAAAGTCAAATAGTAACAAACCCAAAGCTTTCTATGTTAAAACCTCATTTAGACCTCATTTAGACGATGCAAGAAATTGCATGCCAGTTGCAGTATTTTTTGATCAACTGGTTTCATTGTCGGCAATGAAATCAGAGTTCGCATGCAATTGCATGCAATCTCGCATGCAAGTGCATGCAACCTCGCATGCAGTTCCTGGCGGCGTGTAAATGGGCCTTCAGTCGTACAATCAAGTCCCTCCTAGTAGTATTAGTAAAAACGGTAATTATTTTAACAAATTATCTTAAATACACGTTGCCAAAGCTATGTAAATTACAAGCCTATGGGCCAAAATTAATTTCGTTTGACCATTCGACCCTCCTAATTGCTGAAACTTAAACGTACACTTAAAAAGAAATTACTTCGTAGTAATTAATTTTAATTGATAAAATAAACTCAAAAGGTTTTGTTCTAATTAGTGAATGATTATTATCTGTAAATATTTGTTATGTTTTGTGTTTTGTAGTATTATGGCGTTCTTTATATTTTTTATACTAAAATCGGGCGTGTTGCCTTTGATACTTTAGGCAGAGGTGGTTAGTACTACTGGACTGCAATATTATTTCGATACTATAACAATATTTTTAATTTTCATGTCACACAGATAGAAACAATTTAATTTAGACCTTTCCAGAACCATTGAAAAAAACCTGTTTCATGATTCCTTGAATGTAATACTTTAACGTGTGACATTGATTTTCTTCTAAACCATAAGTTTAAGATGCAAGCATTACCTATTTAAAAACAGTTTTACATTTCATTAAATGTAAAACTGTTTTTATGTAATGCTGTTTTATATTTTATCATTACAGCAAAAAATACAATTCTAGTTTTTTTTTTAACCAAGCTTTCTAATCTTTTTATACACACAGAACAGTAACAAAAATATTTATATCCACATTTTAAATTAAAACTTTACGTGACAACCAAGTATCTCTTCAATCAGTCCCATCCTTAATTTTAATGATAATCAACGAGCGAACAAACAAACATTCATTGCACACAATAAATTATCACTTTTAACGATCGAACCTTAAATTCCTTTCATTATTTATTCGACTGGTAACACTACACCATACAGTTAACTTGCAAGGCGCTTTCGAATTAAAAAAAAAAGAAAAAAATTAAAGACGTTGTGCGCGATTGTACTTGAGTTTTTTCATTTTGTTGATGGTTAATTGTTTATGTTTTTTTACCGATTTAACTAAAAAGGAGGTTATGCATTCTTCGTTTGCCTTTTTTATTGGATGCTGTCTTGGTATGAAAGTTATGGGCGCATTGTCTCATTTCTGAATTACCTATATTTACTGTATTATACTTGGTTTAAATTCCAGTTTATGTCTCATTTTAATAAGAGAATGGGGATTGTCTTAATTTTTCAAACATTCGATTTTATTTTATTTTCTGCAAATTTAGAGCATTTTGAGAAACTAATTTGAATATTTTTATGATTGGCTCAATAGTTTTTTTATTTTTAATATTTTAATTTTTGAGGTAGCTGACGTCACCATTGACCAAAAAGTTGTGCCGTTGCCTCACCAGTGAATAATTAAAAAAACTGCCTGACAACACAACGTCACTTTCTCCTGATAGTAGACGTCAGTTAACATCCTTAGTCGGGGAGCCCAGGGAGGGAATTTTAATGTGACTCCAGCGCATCAGATTATCATAAAGGAGAAATCTTGCACCCTTTAATGTACCTGTACCAAGTATCAACCCTTCATATGGTCCCCACCATTGGTTGTGTGGGAGAACCCGCCAGATTAGTAAAAAAAAATCGATCCACAGAAATACTTGAGCGAGTCAGATTACGAAAAGGTAGATTAATTACGTTCAAAAAATTGTATATGATTATGTACATTGAAGATGGCGGACATTAAATCACGACCGATACTTGCGAACTAACAGGTAGTTCACCTTTTCTCCGCGAGTCTACCGACATCGCCCCAT
The DNA here is from genome assembly GCA_954870645.1 of Agrotis clavis. Taxonomy (NCBI): domain Eukaryota; kingdom Metazoa; phylum Arthropoda; class Insecta; order Lepidoptera; family Noctuidae; genus Agrotis; species Agrotis clavis. The sequence continues at coordinate 4,641,003 of OX940943.1, forward strand.
GGAAAACGTCAGATTATTAGTGAGTATGATTTTTACAGTGTTAGTTTCAATTAAAAAAAATGGAACGCGCTCGAGTATTTCAAGATTACGTTTTTTTTTACCAATAGAAATATGAATTATTACGTTGTGCCACATCCAAATCGTCAGACATTTTAATACGACACTTTTTAAGGTCTACTTTACATACACTTTGAATATCTGACGCGCTTGATTAACTTTTTTTTTGGATTTTCAACCGCTTGCCACGGACAGCCCCCTCGAATTATTCGTCCGATTAATATGTATTGGTTATCAGAAATAGAAAAGCGCGTTTACACTGTAAATAGCTGACGCGCTCGAGTACTTCTGTACAACTGTTTTTTTTACAGTTTTAAAACTGTTTACACGCCCTCCCCCCGACTAAAATAGAAAACTTGTCAGAAACTTTTTTCTTTTTAGAACATATTCTTTCAAATCCAATAGGTCGCCATGATGCTCGAGTAACTGCAAATTAGAATCCTCGCCTCCCCTACTATAAAAATACAATAAATTTTTGAAATCGGTTTTTATTTTTGTTTTTTAAAACGGAAAGTCGTCGACGAGGTGACATTATTGTTCGTTTTCCTGAGCAATACTTTAGCATTAACTTAATGAATATACAAAGGTATCTAAAGCTTTGATATCTTACTTACATCAAAATGATCTTCGCAACAGTAGGTACATTTTATAAACCTTGCAATATTACACGCCTACATCACGGCATCACTTTTCTCGCAAATCTTATAAAGAGATTATGAGGCATGTTGCAGAAATAATCATAAAATATATAAAAAACTAAACATTATTATTTGTTTACATTTTTGACATTTTTAATTTGACACTTGACAGATTGTTGAAAATACTTGCCACTTACTTTTTATTGTCTGAGGCAACGATACAAAGCGGTACAGCCAATAATAACGTCACTTGAAGGGCAAGGAAGGTCAAGCATATTTCATCAAAAATATCAATCAAATATGAACATTTTTCATTTTTGATTGGTTACTAATGATTAGTAACGCTATTCCTAGAAATGGTTTTTCAATTACAACATATTGAAAAAAATGAACAATGCCCATTAAATGTTGAGTTTTTTACTCATTACGTGGTAAATTTATGTTAAAACTTATGAGTATAAAATAATTTTATCAATCATTTCAAATGAAAAACACTGTTAAATAGTTCTTAAAAAATTATATTATTCAATTGATTAAAAAAACAGATTGTTCCGGGTCTGGGTGTTTGTGTATGTGAGTTTCTTTGTTTGTAAACACATTCACGATACAAGAGAAATAACTATTGTGTAACTAAGCTTTTTTTTGCATACTAAATGTTACATGTCACAATTTATGTTTATATACCGTGTTCTTCACGTTATCCATAAACTTTAGCAAATACTTCTATGGCTTTTACAAATCAAATCCAACAAAGGAAGTAGTACTTAAAAAGGCTTCGTTACAAAGATATTTGTAATTTCATTTAATGAAATTTAATTGAGCTATGCAGTGAGAAAGTATCTTAATTTGGCCTATGTTGCCGCTTAGTGCAATTAAAATGATAAATCTATCAAATACTATTTGCATTTCATTTGCACGTACGAGAGGAACCCGAGAGTTAGCGAAGAAATACGATCATTTGCGATAACGAATCTTTCAAAGAGATTAAACTGGTTGCTATGGATACCTAAGTTGTTATTTGTCATTGTTTGTCATGCATGATTTTAACTGTCAGGATTATTGTTTATTGTAATGGGGATGGCAACTCAAAGCTAATCGTAGATGGCGCTGCGATAGTTGGTCCCTACGTCAGATTACTGTCTACCTTGTACAAAAAACAAACAAGATTTATTGTTATAAAAATTGAGTATAAATACAAAACAAATATGGAAAATTATTCGTCAATGCATAGTGCATATACTAAAAGAAGAATTAGGACGCCGCGGTGCATCTACAAGAGGAAAAAAAGTGATTTAATTGAGTGGTAATACATTTGATTTTACCGTAATAAATCCACAATTACTTGTAGTTGAGGTTTCAATTTTTGAGTTTAGGTATGTTTTACCTGTCCTCTCCTATAACAAGAATATAATGCTGCTTCTGACTTTCTATTTTGATAAAATACCATAATGTTTTAAGTCAGTAATTTTACCCCTTTTTTCTATTTAGATTCGAGAAATATCACAATATATTTAATTTAATAACACCACAACTATCACAAAACTCGTTCCAGGTGATAATTCTTCCGCCAGACGAACCATTTCATGATTTATAGAGCGATGATTATACTGGTACTTAACCTCCAATAGAAAAGTAGATATTATTTTGAAAAGTGTATTCGATTGTTTAGTTATGGTATAATCATAGAATTTCATTAATAAACTCAACTAACGGCCTGTTTCGGCTTCGCAAGGCTGGATATTTGTTTATTATATAGCTTTTCCTTAGTTATAATTCAATTTTTGTTCTCAAGGCGGTCAGCCGGTCACAGCAGCTACCCATTATTTCTTGATAGTGTGAATTGTCGGAAATTTGTATGTTCCATCATTTTTACAGCTTATTACACAACATCTAGTAATTTTACATCAATAAATCGTTTTTTTTTTCAGAAAATTCCTTTGAATTGACAGTTCTTTTGGGACCAAACTGTCATTTGTCACTTTGACACTTGCCTTCCCCATTTGCTTTTGGGTTTCCGACTAATTTAATCAATCATTTTGATTACAACTTTCACTATGCCGCACGAATATTCTGCTCAACACCAAGCTGATATTCACTTCGTCTACGGTTTCTGTGACGGAAATGCTACAGCAGCTGTGCGAGAGTACCAACGGCGATTCCCTGGTCGGCGCGTTCCTGATATACGAACATTTATTAACATACACAGGAGATTTTGTGAGATCGGAATTAGACCACGCCGCCCTGAACGAGCAATCAATTTGAGCGTCGCTCAAGAAAACAGAATAATGAACCTTATTATTCATGATCCTACACTCTCAACGAGACGCGTTGGGAGAATCGTGGGTGTATCTCATAAGCTAGTGTGGAAACTGTGGAAAAGATATGGTTTTTTTTTCTTTTTTTTTTTCTTTTCTTTTTTTTGCCAGAGAATGAATCAAGAACTGATAAATAATCCAATACTGCTTCAAAAAATTCTTTGGATGGATGAAGCCCAGTTTACAAGAGCGGGAGTATTCAATTCCAAAAATCAAGTGCAGTGGCATGAGAGCAACCCGAATTTACATTGGCAGGCGTCACATCAAACTGAATTCTCTGTAAACATGTGGGCTGGTGTTTTTAACAATCAGCTGATCGGCCCTATTGAGATTCCCCACCGCCTAAATGCTGACAATTACTTAGAGTTCCTAAGAAACGTCACTAGCTTCGAATTTTTCGAACAAGTGGATCTTCAAACTCTGCGAACCATGTGGCTCCAACATGATGGGGCCCCTGCACATTATGGCACACAAGTGCGTGAATATTTAAATGCAACGTTTCCTGGCCGTTGGATTGGACGAGGTAGCACAAATATCGCATGGCCAGCTAGGTCCCCAGATCTGACTCCTTTAGATTTTTATGTCTGGGGAACCTTAAAGGAGAAGGTGTACTCCGTACAAATTCAGAACCGTGAACAGCTCTTAGATAGAATATCTCAGGCTGCTGAACAAATAAGACAAATGTCTGTAAATTTAAATGGCCAAATTAGGACTCGTTTGAATATTTGTGTCGAAAAAGAAGGTGGTCATTTCGAAAACTTTTTACATTAAATTTATTTTTTGCTTTTTAGAGTTTATTTTTTATTAATAAAAATATTTTTGAATGACATTACGGCTGACGTAGTTGTCTAACCTACAGTGTTATATGGATCTTTGGACACTCCATTGAGGTTGACAGGAGAGCGCTCATTTGTGAAATGTATTGAAAAATAAGATGGTGGCGTTAGTTCTGATGTTGCCCACGCAACAAGTGTGCTTATAAATTATAATTATTCTACTCAAATGCATAAAAAAAATATGCTGTGATTACCATTTATCTTAATTTGACCGAGACCTATCTTTTGAGAGTATTTTTACGAATGTACGTGAGCTCTAAGCGTGGTCCCCAGATTGCGTGTTGAGCTGCCCCTCTTTTAGTCAATAATTTTGAGATTGAATGTTCGTTACTTAAGCCGAAACGGCAGAATGGGAAGATAATTATGGTAGCCTACTCCCCTTCCCGTCGTTGGAGGTCCGGCGTTGCTTTAAGCCTAGACTAAAAATAAGGACTGCAGAAACGTTTTGCGAAGGCTGCATGTCGTGGGAAGAGGTTATCATGATTTGGTTATGGAATTTTGTTTTTTTTTTTATTCCTCAATTAAAAAGACAATTCGAAATACGTATCTACCTGCTTGGTAGCCTTATACGTTCTCTTTAGATAAGTATAGTACATTGACAGTGCTATGAGGAACGAGATAAAAAATCAAAGAAACTGTTTTGACAAGTTTCAGCCCGCCAAATGTTATGAATGAAAATACGACGTTGCCAATTCGGATAAAGAGGCATGCATATCGGGTTATTTACGTCTAGGTATTTAGTTTGTATGAAAATTAACAAAAAATAAAAAATAAGAATTTATTAATGTGTCCATAATGAAAAATGCTTACTTCCGTGGTCTGAACATCTGGTCGAAGTTTATGTATATCGTCCGGAACACGGTGTATATTCATATCATTTTTACCCGTGGTGCTAGGCAACTGGGCTTCTTCCAGTTGTAATGTCCCTTTGTGCCTATTGGCCTTGTTTTGTTCTGTCTCCTCCACTATTCTTTTCTGATTAATTTCGTTGCAGGATCCAAGACAGGTAAATTCATTCTCCGGGACACGTCGAGCTTCATTGTCTCGGCGCTTTTCTTGTGGTTGCCACTGTTGATTCTGGCTTTCAGGAGTTGCAGTGGTTTGGGAATAGTGTGGTGGGTTTGTCCCAAACAAAAAAAAAATACTATATGTTAAACATACTGACCGAATTAGAAACACCATACTGCGCTCCAGAACTCAAATAGTCGACGTTGCTCACAAAGCTGCAAGACTAAAGTGGGACTGGGCAGGTCATGTTTGCCGGATGCCTTCACAACTGTGGGCTCGGATATTACAGGAATGGAGCCCTGAGACAGCTAGGCGGGGTCGCGGCAGGCCTAGGAGAAGATGGCGGGATGCTTTGGATGGCTTCCTAGTGAACTGGCGTGAGGAGGCACACCATCGAGAGAAGTGGAAGGAATGGGGGGAGGCCTTTGCTCAGGAGTGAGACAGAGTTGGCTACATAAAAAAAATGAGAGAGACAGATAGTGTAGAAGCAAGTTATTTACACCAACATATAGCGACCAAAGTATAATTTCATCCCATCGATACATATCAATGAATCGATGACCCAAAACTCCGTTCTCCTAACTAGTAGTAAGTTAACTACGAGTATCAATAAGTGGTTAGTTAATATTCCAGGAGCGTGCACCCCCAATCCTGAGCAATCATCTGTATGGCCCACAAATGAACAAATATTGGGCAAGTTTCACGAGGGCCTGATGTATGAATTGATATTTCTATTTGTGGTGTTGTGGGTATGAATAGTGTATTTAACTCGCCGTCCGATCATGGACCTTGCCCGGGCTTACAGCGCTTTGATTTCCACACGCGCCTCAAATAGCTGTCAGCAATCAGGCCCGAGGGCCAAACGCCTGCCGGGGTCGCGAGACTATCTAAACAGGTAACCGTGACCCTGGAACGTAAAGGGCTATTGAAGGAACAGCGTTTTATTTTGGTCAGAAAGAGTCTGACAGTCCCTTTGCCTTTATCCAGAGATAAGGCTCATTTGAAGATTTTAATCATGTTAAAAAAGGTGTATTTGTCTTCACCGAGTAAAAGATGCAGTAAGGAGGGTTCAAAGGAGTGGAACTGCTTCTGTGTGTGAATCTCTTCAAAGTTAGAGTGAACAGGCCATTGTAGACTTTGTCTCAGTCTGTTTATTCTTGTGCTTTTAAGGTACAAAAGCTTGAACCGTATAGGAAACGAGCTAACGAGCACTCAGTTTTGACTGACTATAAACGATGCTTTTATGCTGTTCCTTCAGGTCTTTCCTAGCCCTTGATTGGACGGCGAGCTATCCATTAATTTACTCCCCATCAGCAAGCCTGCGCTTATAGTGGCCGGAAATAGCCTCGCGATACTCGAAGCTCTGGGCGTCTCATCAAATGTTACATGTATTATAGACTGGGGAGTGCACAATAACAAAACAAAAAATTGTGGCAAACGGCAACTAGCCGAATACTGGCCGTGTTATAAATCATCAGCATTTTTAAAAGGCAACACTGTCGCAATTCGGGTCAAAGGTTTTCCACAATTTCTTCAACGAATTCTTTTCCAGTTTACCTCGTTGAAATTCAAATAACCATATAGCTACCTAATCATAAGCTCTACTTGAGAAGAAAATTTCACAAAATTGATTGAACCCGATCTCCCTATTTGAGGGGCGTTGTAAACAGGATATTTTCTGACACTCCTCAGGGACGTAAGGATGTAGGAAAAGGTACTGATTTTAAATTGGTATGGTGACTTCCTTTCATCCCTTTTCATGTTTTATACCATAAGTTAGTCCAATAAGTTTTTAGTTTAATTCGTCAAACCGATATTTTGTAGTCTAAAGTTTGATTCTGAAAACGGAAGTGTTTTTAATTTTCTCAGAAACAGCCTTTTTAGTGGTTTTAAAAAAAAACATCAAATGCGTTGTCTCGCCCTGTTTGGAGCGGTAGGGACGGTCAGACTTTTACGGATTAAAACTACCATGTTCTTTGGGTGGACTTTCTTCTAGGGCCACGGTGACCTGTGTAGACAGTCGCGACCCCGGCCCTTAGTTCTACCTCAGTGTCATAATGTCTGACGAAATGCTTTACCTTTTGAGCTACAAATACAATCTTATATAAAATTTCCGTGTCACAATATTAGTTACCGTACTCCTCCGAAACGGCTCTACCGATTTTTACCAAATTTTATATGCGTATTCAGTAGGTCTGAGAATCGGCTACTATCTATTTATTTTTTTAATTTATATGGCAAAACAACGTTTGCGGGGTCAGCTAGTAATAATATAAAGATATGCTTAATGCGGTACTCAAATTAGTTTTTAATAATTTCGTGCCAATTTGTAGTAATTTAATTTAAAAATTTGCAAATCTGTATTTTTAGACAAACTAGCTACCGACTGGTTTCCCAGTTCCCAGTTTACTAGGAGCTTTAGGGCTGTCACAAACCTCACTTGCAAATCGCGTGTGGAGTAATAAGGTCCTCGCTTAGCGGCGCGCGTGCTTTGAGTTGTAATGCGCAACGCCCCTAGCTTTAGGGAGTAGGTTTTGGAGTTGACCGAAGCGGGGGCGTGAGCGATTTGAGTTTTTTTTTATTACGTACTAGCGGCCCGGTACGTGCTTGGCTACTTTGACAGCAAAATCCCCATTAACATCCGCCATTCAATGGATTCATTTGTTACAAAAAAAGCCAAAACATTTGGTTTGGATAGGTGAGCCCGTTCTTGCGTTATAAAATAACAACGAAAAGTGGCATTGTTTTCTATATTTTTTGATTTCTCACGATAATCTTCGTGGGTGGACAGTGCTAGTGTTATTTTTATTAATTACTAGGAAAGGCGTGCGGGGTCTATTCCACTTGGGGTACAATTGGTGGCACAAAGGTGTAATTAATACTTAATGAGGATACAAACATACATACCTTTTAACAATCATTCACTCCTCTGGATTTGCCGAAGTCTGATTAAAAGAACAAACCGCTTATTTTCTGCTGATCGCTACCTCTCAAGCACTCAGCCCTCACCTCATCCCTAGCGAATTTACTCCACGCATTGAACGTATGTCATCACACGGCTCTGATAGCAGCTTTGCGTTCCAACACTCATAAGTATGTGGAGTGTTAAACTTGCATTATGTACGGTCAGGGACAGAAGTAAGCGATAGAAAGAAGCAAGAAAGAAAAAAGCATTTATTTGGCACAAAACCACGACAAACAAACAACAAAATAAAATAAAAAAAAAGAAACAGAAAAATCGAAACTTAAACTAAAGACAAAGAATAAAAGGGAGAAGTGAAAAACAAAGATTTGATGTGTGTCCCATGACTGCGCTAAATAGGCCCCAGTTCAGCATAATGTCGAGCAACTGGTGCTCGACGCTGGTTTTCAATTGGACCTGTGTTTGACCGGTAGATATAACAAGACAGAAGTAAGCGGTCAAAGTGTCTTGAGCCCCTTCGTACACAACGCGACGAAATTCTCCGGTACCATATGACTTAGGTGACCAGACGACTATAGCAATACAAACCCATAGAGGTTCGTACACAGGCACGCGTTATTGGATACCAAAGTCGTAAGGTATCGAAGACTTGCGTCGCGTTGTGTACAAAGGGGCAGTCTTTGGTCAACTGGACCCGCGGGGTCACTTTTCCACATAATTTCTGTATTACATAATTGGTATAACTGCCACTCACACATAATATGTGTGAGTGGCAGTTATACCAATTTTAAGCAAGATTAACCTATATATTTTCCACTGGTAGACACTGCTTTCCATATGAAATAGAGCAAGGCAAAATCGAACCGTATCGTGGGTGCGTTTAAAATATTTAATGTTTCTTACACGAGCAGCCGTATTATTAACTCTAAATACATAATAAATTGTGATTCTGACTGTATATCACTCGCCTGTAATAAATATCACGTTTTTGTTACAACAACAACTTACAACTTCTTGTTGTACTGATTTCTTTTTAGAGCGTTTGCACCATCAATTTTGAACTAGCCTGAAAGTATCATATCTAGTTCGAAAAAATGTAAAAGTTGTTCAAAAAAAGGCATAACTTTATGTTCCTCACTTCTGACCTTTGTAGAGATAAAAAAAGGTCAAGTGCGAGACGGTAAAGCGTATCGACGGTTCCGTATCATCTTGTAGATATTATGTCAATAGTTCGTTCATCACAGGAATCGAGTTGAATAATTAAAATAAGTATTTTGATGCTTTTTTTCTGTGATATAACTATGAATTTTCCCAATAGATTTTAATTACGCAGCGAGCGTTTTTTGCAGCAAGATGGAGCATAAACGGCTGTATCTTTTGATGCAGTTGACTTAGAAGTTTGTTTTTTCTGCTACGAGGTATATGACACCTGAAGTATTTGATATTAGTTTCATTGCTTGATACCTTCAAGCGTTCCTGACAAAAGTGTCTTGAAAGACGGACGGAGTGTAGAATCAATCCAATTCCATTTCCTTTAATTTTAATATTCGACGTTTAAAAGTGCCTCTTTGATGGCCTTATTGTAATAAATAATTTGTCTTAAAACCGGCAAACGGACAACAAACTGATCGGGATCGGGTTCCGTTTTTACTTTTGAAGTACGGAACCCTGAAAAAATACTCTTTTCAGACCAAAACTTAGCTAAGTATAACATTACAAGTCGCGTATAATAGTCAAGTTTCCGCACTTACTGTTTTCTTACCAAAGTTACTTCTAACTTTAATACTTCTTCGATATAGTTACTCGAGCGTAGGTAGACATGTGTCGATAAACGAAACACGTGCGGCTCGTATACTTTCTTTCTTTCTGCAATATCTTTGTAAAACTTGTAATAACTGAGGCATTTTTGTTACTGTGATCTTTGTTCAGTTTTGGGTTGAGTATGTTTCCGATTTTTTGTTTGGCCGATAAATCGGAAAGTAGGTAGGATGAAGTAAAAAAAATGCGTTTAGCTTTTGTGTTGGCAACATCTGATCCCTTTGAATATCTGAATTTACAATAAGTTTTCAGGACAATATTGTGGAAACTTTTTAGTTGAAACAACATTTCAAATTGATATTCGAACATTTGTGTTTTTGATAATGACTTGTGTCATTCACTTAAATAAAAATTTTCTCTGTGCAAACAACTTTTTTACTTCCATATCCTAGTTATCTAGTAAATTTCGTGAAAAAATATCATCTGAAATAAGTCTCGATGAAACTTTAGTGCATTTGCGATAGATGCAAGATTTTTTACAACGTTAAAATCTTTGAAAAATTACGATGAACAACAGCGAATTTAAGTTTTTCTTTTGATTTTCCTTCTGATTTGGTCTAGAAGTGAATTAAGACAGTTTTAGCCTTATTTACTTATCGCCATGAACTATCACAATATATTTATTCTATTTCTTAAAATCGCTTTCTAATCAATCAATTTTTGATATGACGACACATCAATAAAATCTTCATGGAATATAAATCGTTATTCTGTCATCGCTTTCATACATAATTTTACAAAGCAAAAAAAAAAAAAACAAATATAATAAAAATATCGAACAATATTCTATTTGAAACCCCATATCCTAAGCAAATAGGAGGGTTGTGATCCTTGATCGAAAAACTACGTCGAACAATACCTATAGAATAGGGGCGTGTACCCAAAAATTCTTTAGAATATCATATTTTTATGATGAACCCTGATTAATCATGGCCTTCTATGAGGGTTCGATAACAGACTTAGTCGTTTCAAAACACAGACGATTTCCACACCAATTTCAATGAAAATAAGAGTGTTTGCTTCCGCAAATTAGGGTTGTCGAAAAAGTATTTGTTTAAAAGCTTATTTTTGGAGCTAAATACCCTTTATTAGTTTTGGTTTTATGAAAAGGTTCAAACGCAGATGTTTTGTGAAAGAAAAGAGGATATTTGATGTGGTTTGTGCTCAGCTCTATTGTGTGGTAGCGTAATAATATCGATTACTCTAGTTGTGGCTTAAAGAAAATATGAAATGAATAATTATGAAATAACTACCTTTCTCGCGTCTTTCCCGGTTATTAACCCACGGGTTAAAACTGTGTCCCCTCCTTCCTACTACGTACCACCAAGAGACCCTCCTGCAGGATCGAATCTTCCATGGTCCACCTGGAAATCCCTGAATCGCCTCCGGACCCAGGTGGGAAGATGTAACTCAAACTGTCAAAGCGGGACTACCGCATTGGAACGGCAGCGGGTTGCGGATGTGGAGCTGCGTCACAAACCATGCTTCACCTTCTAGCTGCCCTCTTAGCCCAAAAACATGTAGGCAATCAGATCTCTTCGCTGCTACCGCCAACGCGGTGGAGATGGCGGAGTTTTGGGCTAATAAAATATAAATATCGTCGTGCCAGCGACACGACGAAGAAGAAGAACCCACGGGTTTTGCACTCATCTTCATATCAGCCGTACGGTCTACTCTACAAATTTCCAATTAGACCCGTTGGAAGCGACCTGCATCCAGCGCGATCTTGTGGTCTTCATCAGCTCGTCTGTAGGCCGGAGTCGGTATTCCCTGACAGCTACAACCTTGGAGTCTTCAAGTCAAGAGTGAACAGGTTACTTCTAGGCAAGCGTGCTTCACCGTCGACCACATCTTCGCTTACCATCAGGCTTGATAGTTAGTCCAGTCATTAAAGCCCAAACCCGAAAATAATTAGTAACTTGCTGAAATTTTAGGGGGTTCTTAAGGAAGGTAAAATAACATACCGGGTGATTTTGCAGCGTTCTGGGGTGTACGGAAAGGGTTGAAAAGGGGTGAAAAGGTGTTTTTTGCTAATAACATTGCCAAAAAAATTAGTAACACGCTGCAAATTTGGAATAAGGTTGTTCTTACGGTTTTGTAACGTGTATTAAATTTGCAGCGTTTTGCAACATACGGAACATTGTTTTTTTTTTAAAAACAGTGCAATTAGTTAAAAACAGGGGTAAGAAAATTAGTAACACGCTGCAAATTTGGAATTAGGTTGTTCTTACCGGTTTGTAACGTGTATCAAATTTGCAGCGTTTTGCAACATACGGAACATTGTCTATTATTGAAAAAACAATGAAATTATTTAATCACACGGGTGAAAAAAAATTGTAACTCGCTGTAAATTTGTAATTAAGTTGTTTTTACCGTTTCGTAACGTATATCGCACTGTTTTTTTAATAATAAACAATGTTCAATTTGTTGTAAAACGCTGCAAATTTGATATACCTTACGAAACGGTAAAAACAACTTAATTACAAATTTACAGCGAGTTACAATTTTTTTTTCACCCGTGTGATTAAATAATTTCATTGTTTTTTTAATAATAGACAATGTTCCGTATGTTGCAAAACGCTGCAAATTTCATACACGTTACAAAACGGTAAGAACAACCTAATTCCAAATTTTCAGCGTGTTACTAATTTTCTTAACCCTGTTTTTAACTAATTGCACTGTTTTGAAAAAAAACAATGTTCCGTATGTTGCAAAATGCTGCAAATTTAATACACGTTACAAAACCGTAAGAACAACCTTATTCCAAATTTGCAGCGTGTTACTAATTTTTTTGGCAATGTTATTAGCAAAAAACACCTTTTCACCCCTTTTCAACCCTTTCCGTACACCCCAGAACGCTGCAAAATCACCCGGTATCTTATTTTACCTTCCTTACGAACCCCTTAAAATTTCAGCAAGTTACTAATTATTTTCGGGTTTAGGCTTTAATGACAGGACTAAGTGGTCAAACGACAGCCAGTCGCTAAATAATGAAAAGAAAACTTGTAATGCTAATAAATAACGGATTTATTCCTCGAAATAAAAGACTATTAAACTTTGTTTATTTAATCCAAAATAAAAAACAACACGGGCCCACAAAAACCTACTTCATTTATTAAATTAATTAATTTGCCACTCCAACAAAAATGCTTTGTCGTAATATTTTTCAAACACGCAAATATGAATTAATTTGTACGCGTAGCTTTTAAAATTGGAACTAATTCGTGGCTACGTTGTGGGGGCTATTTTGTTGAGGATAGCTCCCTAAAGGTCCAGTTCAATTTATTGTATTTATAGTAGGTTATATTGTACCAATATACTGTTCTTATACATATATTTACTGGATTTTTACAATTGTTTTTCCTCTGACAGCAGTAACACAAATAAGCGTTACTGACTGAAAGAAGAAGGAGCACGGTCCATACAAAATTAAACCTCGTCTTACAACAAAGACGAGTACCAACGACTATAAAATACTGGACTACGCATTGCACGATCTAACGAACAAAACTATTCTGCCAACTCGCTGAGGTACTACGTAAGCGAGGGGGACGGGGTACTGCGTTGTGATTGGCTAACTCAAGGTCTGTTCTGTCTCAACGTATGTTTACGGCTCACAGGATTGGTCGAAATGAGACGGATATAAGACTTTTTTGCCTAATGTGTTGGCAGACATCGGTCGCCTGTTATTAGGAGTCTAGTATTATATCGTCGTTGACGAGTACTTACTTATGTATCTCAAAAAAATTATACAAAAATGGGTATAAAAATATACTATAATTCTAAACTCTATACTCTACTGCAATGAACCCGTAAAGGTGGATCCAGACTTGGCGAGGCATGCGCTCCGCACGGCGCACAACGCATGCGCGGCTACGTCCACAACTAATAGTCCAGTCATTAAAGCCTAAACCCGAAAATAATTAGTAACTTGCTGAAATTTTAAGGGGTTCTTAAGGAAGGTAAAATAAGATACCGGGTGATTTTGCAGCGTTCTGGGGTGTACGGAAAGGGTTGAAAAGGGGTGAAAAGGGGTTTTTTGCTAATAACATTGCCAAAAAAATTAGTAACACGCTGCAAATTTGGAATAAGGTTGTTCTTACGGTTTTGTAACGTGTATTAAATTTGCAGCGTTTTGCAACATACGGAACATTGTTTTTTTTTCAAAACAGTGCAATTAGTTAAAAACAGGGGTAAGAAAATTAGTAACACGCTGCAAATTTGGAATTAGGTTGTTTTTACCGTTTTGTAACGTGTATGAAATTTGCAGCGTTTTGCAACATACGGAACATTGTCTATTATTAAAAAAACAATGAAATTATTTAATCACACGGGTTAAAAAAAATTGTAACTCACTGTAAATTTTGTAATTAAGTTGTTTTTACCGTTTCGTAAGGTATATCACATTTGCAGCGTTTTACAACAAATTGAACATTGTTTATTATTAAAAAAACAGTGCGATATACGTTACGAAACGGTAAAAACAACTTAATTACAAATTTACAGCGAGTTACAAATTTTTTTCACCCGTGTGATTAAATAATTTCATTGTTTTTTCAATAATAGACAATGTTCCGTATGTTGCAAAACGCTGCAAATTTGATACACGTTACAAACCGGTAAGAACAACCTAATTCCAAATTTGCAGCGTGTTACTAATTTTCTTACCCCTGTTTTTAACTAATTGCACTGTTTTTAAAAAAAAACAATGTTCCGTATGTTGCAAAACGCTGCAAATTTAATACACGTTACAAAACCGTAAGAACAACCTTATTCCAAATTTGCAGCGTGTTACTAATTTTTTTGGCAATGTTATTAGCAAAAAACACCTTTTCACCCCTTTTCAACCCTTTCCGTACACCCCAGAACGCTGCAAAATCACCCGGTATGTTATTTTACCTTCCTTAAGAACCCCCTAAAATTTCAGCAAGTTACTAATTATTTTCGGGTTTGGGCTTTAATGACTGGACTATAATGTAATGCTCGCACTGAGGCACTTTGATCTTGAAGCATTTGCCGACATGCGTTGGCTAGCCCTCGCACGTGCGTAGCTCATGCCTCGCCACGAATATAAAGGTACACACCATGCCAGGCATGCGTTGTGCGCCGTGCGGAGCGCATGCCTCGCCAAGTCTGGATCCACCTTAATATGTACAGTGTAAGATATTACTGCCCTTATACGATTTTAATTGTAAGTAATACTTTAATATCTGTGTGAGGAAGGTTTTGAAGTATGCCGCCATCTTTTAGGTGACCGTTGTGTAATTGAAGGATCACCGTGCATCTTAAACAGTACAAGTCTGACAGTTCCTCCCGGCCCTGGATTCATTCGATGATTTAACAACGATAGAAAAAAAGGGGTATTCCCATTTAAGCAACTATTTTCAGAGCACCTTTTTTTAGAGCAACTTTTTATTCCCGTTTGAGCAATTTGTCAAAATTTTGACGAGTTGCTCAATCGGGAACGAAAATATAATTCAAATCTATTCCCATTAGAGCAACTACGGCGCAGAAGCTTGTAGTGATGGGGTGTATAATAAAATTATCGATAAAAATTGGCAATATTTTTATTACCTATCATATCAGTCTCGGGTACCGTTAGAACATGCAGTTCCGCAACCCTGGTAGGCGTTTGGTCTTCTATCTCTCTCCCCGTCAGCCCTTAATTGTCAAATTCACTCCATACAATTAAGCAAATCAACGGAAGCCCAATCCTCCTTCACAAATATTAGCGCACAGAACGGTAAGGGAATTTCACCAAATGCAATTACAAGTTAGAAACTGCATATTCATGTGTGAAATAGGACAACAAGATTAAACAAGCCATCATAACGATGTCTGGAAAGGCACGAACAATTAAAACTGGGAGCTGTAACCATGCTGCGAAATTTTTAGGAAAAACAACGAGTCTATGGCTTTTCTGTTTCATACGTTTTGAGTTGTATACTCGTAAATGGTTTTTTTTTTTTTGGGGAAATATTGGGTGTTCTTTTTACATGGCTTGGCGAAAAGTTGGTTTTCCTTCTAAGTAATTATCTTTTCGTAACATAATATTATGCTGCAACCTTTTTAAAAAAAGATTGCGGCCTATTTTTTTCTTTTTCTAAAGCAACGCATACTATAGTTAGAATTTTATTAAGCCAACTAGCACTCCGCTCGCGAATTCGTCTGCGCGTGATCGAACATTAACCCTCCACTTTTGTGATAAGAATGAAAATCTATTAAAGTTATTTGACAGATTGAGGTTGGTTGATGTGCGTCTGTACGTTTTGCTACACTTTCCATCTAATTGATACAAACTACTAATCTGCATCTGAGTCACTGAACATCTGTTCTCATGCTCCCTTTAACAGAGATTAACGAACTAACAGTAATTACGCCACAGTAAAATGCCCAAAGAAAAAAAAAACGTCTAGAAATTCAAGTTTAGTAGCTATAAAACCTTTTTTCGTGCCGCTCATCCAGAGACTGCTCGAGCAGTTAGCCGCGGATCAAAATTCGTGGACTAGGACAGTGTATGCCTGGCAATTGCTTTACAAACAAACTGATAGGACCCCAATTGGGCCAAACTTTAGTAGTGCCGGGTCTAAGGTGTTTGTGTATGCGACTTTTATAGCCTTACTACAAAAACGTCTTGTCTAAAAAAAGTGTGACTGCAAAACGGACCTTATTTCAACGTCATAATCTGTAATTTTTTTAGACAAGTGTTCAACAGACGTTTAAAAGTTTTTGTGGTACGACGGTCAATGTTTGTAAACGCGCCACGACACAGAAGAAATTCCTAGAGTTGGGCAATGTTCTTAAAAAAAAGAACCATACAACCAATATTAAACACAAATTACGCAGTAGAATAATCCAAACACAGTGTCTACCTAGTTGGAAAACAGAAAAGCAAAACAAGCTCGGACACGCCAATTAAAACTGGTGGTTCTCCTTTTGTCAACCGCTTCGTTTGTGCCCATTGCACAGGACATGAATGAAGTCGTAAAAACCGGCTTTTACAGCCAATCTTGATACTTTATTTCTATTTGAAGGGAGGATAAAATTTTGATGGAGGTCCGTTTAGTTGAGGGTTTTGTTGGCACCTTCAATTATTGGACTGTGAAGGTGACTATTTGTTAGAGGAAAAAGTGCTGTGGGACGATTTTAAGATGTATGGTTCGTGTTTTTAGATTCATGTTTGAATGAGTGAAATTATTGGGGGCTGTAAGCGCGGTTTTTATAAAGCGCGCAACACACCTCTAAAATACTATAATATTTTATCTTAAGATACCATTATCGCTCCCTGTACAATTCAATGGACCATCACACACGACGAAGATAATATACAACATGTAACGTAATTAACGCACACCCTCAGACACCCCAATTAGAATATTATGTCATAATTCAATATATGTATTAACATATATTGAATTTTTAATTTAACATGTAAATGCATTGTTATTAACTAAATTAGTTATTTTGCAGCAAGGTTTATTTTTCTTTATTTTGTATTGAATGACGGAATTTGTATAAATACAAATAAAATTGCACTTTTAAGTCTTGTTGCCTTGATTTACGGTCTATCTTAGTTTGTTTTGACTGTGCAGGGGTAATGTGACTATAATTTCCGTAGTTTAAATTATTTTTGTAAAAAAAAATACCTATACCTATTAAAAATGATAGAAATCGATTCAGTAAACGATTCTGAACAAACTAATTTCAGGATGTGCGTTAATTATGTTACATGTTGTATATTTCATGTTTTCGTATCTTAAGATAGACAGCGATATGAGAATTTATCATAAGATAACATCTAAAGATATAAAAGATACCTAACCTAATATCTTAAGATACAAAATGCGTCGTCGTCTGTGGCCTAATATATATTACTATGACATCTTAAGATAAAATATTATAGTAACTTAGCCGTGTGTGACGCCCTTAATAGTTGCAATCTAAACAAAAAATATGTAGGTATATCTGTAGTAAGTAAATGGGTAGATACCTAGATACTAGTTTTAAAAATAAGAAGACGTCGTCATAATTCGCTGGTTTGACTAAGTACCTACTGAGTCACTGTAAATTGCCATCATCATTGAGGTAAAAAAAAAATTAAATGCATTGTTTAAAAATTCCAGGTTTTTATGAAAATGTATGACACAGGCTGTCCAGTCATTCTCATGATTATTGTTTTTCTGAAGAATGTCAAGTCACTCTGTGGATGTCCAATGGGTGATTCATTTCATTCATCTGAAATATTTCGCAGGCTGAACGTCACTTATTTTTTTGTATGTCAATAATTTAGTGACATATGTTTCGTTCGAAGGGGTGAATCAATCTTTTTTAACCGACGAAAAATAAAGGAGCAGTTTCTCAATTCGACATGTAATTTTTTTCTTTTTGGAACGAAGTTCCTTATCGCGCGTTGTGAAAGGGGGCTAGACGACGAAGTTCCTTATCGCGCGTTGTGAAAGGGGGCTAGACGGAAAAAATTCTTACGAAAAGTTGTCACGACACTTTTTGGAACGAAGTTCCTTATCGCGCGTTGCGAAAGGGTGCTAGAGCGCAAAGAGTGGAGTGGAGTGGAGTGGAGTGGAGTGGAGCGGAGCTGAGTGGATTGGAGTAGCACGCAAAAAAATTGTCTAAGGCTTCTCCAATTATAAATCAAAAATTACAAAGATATATTTTGCAAAGAAGAAAAAAACTATTCAGAAAGAAGTACAAAAACTTAAACAAATAAACAACCTGTTTATCGCTGCTATTTGAACCTGCAGTTATTGGCATAGAAAGAATAGAAGCCCAAAGCACCACTAAGCTAATCAGACAGCGGATACCACGGCGAAATTATGAAACATATTTTTAGACGGCGTGGCAGTACGAAAAAACCTCAGAACGCTGACGTGAAAAAAAGGCGTTAAACCTTCAAAAATGCTAAAGAACCTAAGAATTTATGCTTGTAAAGACGAATCAAACGAGTTCAAACTCGATGGGTTTGCGGCGTTTCAATACAGAGTTTCTATGGCCACCTTCCAGTTCCATCATCAGATCAGCTCCATGTCACCATAATATTGCATTGTCACGCGATATACATATTCGTGCAAAATTTCAGTACAATCAGAAACCGGGAAGTGGATCAAATTTAACTTGCAAGATTTGAAAACAGACAACGGGAAAGATGAAACTAAATAAAAACACATTAAGTTGATGTATCTCCTTTAATTTTTCATTTTTACATTGCTATTATTAAAAACTATTCATAATAAACATCAGTGTATGAATGAGGAGTTGATGGATGTACATTACAGTCGTCTGCAAGCTACAGAGAGTTCCAGAATGTTCCTGAACGTTCCAGAGCGTTCCAGCTCCGTTTGCGGATAAGCTTCGTACATGAATATTAAAGTGAGGCGTTATTGTGGCTGCTGTTACACTGAAGCGAATGGAATATGGATACGGTTGAAGGAATATCATTTTTTTTTTATTATTACTGTTTGTTTACTTTAATGTTCGTTTATAAAAAAAAAATCAAGACAATAATGATCCAAATTATTTTAAAGCTTAAAGTTTTATTTGAACTGTAACATACAACTGTTTTTCTTCTTTTAATAAATATAAAAATGAGTTTATTCCATGTTTGCTGCAATTAGGTAGGTACATGTAGAGAAGTTTGGAAGACATTTTATAAACATTCTTTGGTGTTCTTAAATATAATTCCGAGTTTAACACATCATGGTTTGAAAAAAAAAAAACAATTTAGTATTATTAAAAAGGCTATCATTATCCGTATAATTTCCATAACAAGGTTTTACTGTAAGTCTCGTTTTAAATTCCTTTATAGGTTCTTCCTTTATGAAACTAGCATAGTTTTTGCGTTAGACGCTTACATTTTTTGGTATTCTCAATTAAAAAAGGCTCTGTATATCTATCGTGGTCTATCTTTTACTTCTTTACCTATTAAAATGAATACAAATTATTTCCATTCATGTGAAGAAAAAGTTAATAAAAAAAACCGGCCAAGTGCGTGTCGGGGCACGCACAGTGTAGGGTTCCGTAGTTGCCTATCAAAATACTTTTGCGAACTAATTAAACTGATTCGCTGAATTTAATTTTAAAAAGAAGAATTTTCATAATCGGTCCAGGCGTCTTTGAGAAATCGGGGAAAATACATAAAACAAAAGATTACGACGAATTGAGAACCTCCTCCTTTTTTCGAAGTTAGTTAAAAATACATAGTTGTCAATAAAAACCTACCTCTCCCCAAAACATATTTATTATCCACCTATTATAGCTGTAAAAATAAAGTTGTCAAACTTACATTTGCAGTTGAAGAACAAGTTCTGCGATACATTTTGTTTAGGAAAATATGTTGTCCAAGTACGTTTTATAAGTTGGTCGACGATTACTCGTAAACTTGTAAAGCCTTCTTAGCCATGACAATTTTCCTTAAAACTTCGTTATATATACTACTATTGTGAATTGTTCCTTGTTGACTACGGAACCCATATAGTTTCGAAAAAGTGGATCGCTGCGATGTGGATATGGATAAATGTACAGCAAAATATTACGCAACGGTGTAACAAAACCCGGTTTTAAAGCATCACGAGCATACATCAAATGCAGCACAGCACTTTGCATACGCGCCCTATGTTTGACTAACACGCCTTCCAAATAGACCACATGGCAACATTTATTTACTTCAAAATACATAACAGAGTGATGTGAAGTTAATGGGTTTGTCGGCTCCGACGTATGAGACGGTCATGGGTTCGAATCCAGCCAGGCACATTACTTTGTCAAATAAATTTCTAGACCTCTGCTCTCAAAACGGTAAAGGAAAACTCGTGGGGAAACCGACATGTCCTAAAACCAAAAATTCCAAGACATGTGACATCTATCAACCCGCACTGGGCCTGCGTGGTGGATATGGCCCACTCTCTCTCACAGAACTGAGGCCTGTGTCCCAGCAGTGGGAACATTTATAGGCTGATGATGTTAGGATGTTGGGGCTGGTGACATCGTATGAAACTATTTTGTTTCTAATTTATTTAGTCGCAACTATTGCTGGGTACTGGTAAATTAAGGTCAAACTCCGACTCAGTTTCGATGGCAAGTTGAGCTCAGTAGCCGAGCAATTGGAATGCTGCACTGCGAGTCGCGGGATCGATTCCCGCACGGAGCAAATATTTGTATGATCTACAAGTAGCTGTTTCGAGTCTGAGTGTTTGTGTATGTGAGTTTATATGTTTATAAGCACACACAGGAGAAATTTCTTGAGTGGGCAAATACCTATATAAACAATTCTTCAACGCATTTACGCAGACGACGTCGCGGGCAGCAGCTAGTGGAGCAATAAGCAAAACAACGACTCTGTTGTGAGTTAAACAATTTTGGTATGCTTATAGCTGCTTCATTAGTCGAGTCGCAAGTGCGACTGCTGATCCTGAGATACCTGTGGTCGATTCCCGGGTCATGCAAAGTGCTATTGGGTTTTTCTATTCTATTTGCTTAATAGCACCCACGGAGTTCGGATTTCTGTCGGACTAAAGGTGTTTGGGTCTGTGAAATGTAGGGGAGGTAAGCCCAAGACGGGTAGCCCGCCTAAAACGGGTATGCGGCGGCGTACGGGCGTCGTTCTTGTTAATGAGAATGTGTGGTGCAGGACACGACGCCTCTCCCTATGAGGCGTATAGGTACCCGTTTTAGGCGAGCTACCCGTCTTGGGCTTATCTCCCCTAGGCGTGCTATCAGCTCCTCCTCAGCCTCAGCGTCACTCTACGCGGATCACAGGCGTGATGTTATGTATATCTCAATACACATCAAATAGTAATTACCTGAACCACTCCTAGATTCCTGGTATTCTATCAGGCTTCACAAGTTGGTAATACACGGAACTGCTGTCCAGTGAAACGGGAAAGTTTCTTGGAAAAGACATTTATGCTTCAGTTACTTCAGATATCAAATGCACAAAGTGGCATCGTTATACGAACTGTCTTGTACTAGATCAGCCTGTGTCGTGTCTTGTATTAAGCTTTCAAGTACCTAGAATTATCATCATCATCTATAGTGTTCCCACTGCTGGGACACAGGCCTCCTCTCTGTTACAGCGAGTGGGCCATAATCCACCACGCGGGCCCAGTGCGGGTTGGTAGATGTCACATGTCTTCGAATTTTTGGTTCTAGGATATGCCGGTTTTCTCATGATGTTTTCCTTCACCGTTTTGAGAGCAGTGATGATGAAATAAATTACACAAAGTAATGCGCCTGGTGAGGTTTGAACCCACGACCTACAATTCGTAAGTCGGGACTGATACCACTGGGCCACCACTGCTCTCAAGTACCTTGAATAGAGTTCCTAAATGTATATGATATTGGTCATAATTGTTACCAGAAATCTTTGCATCAAAGATGATCTGGGTGTGTGACTATCAGGTTTCCACCTAAGCTAAGCGGAGAAGTGTGGAAATCTAATTAGTTATTTAAAAAACATAACCCTCCTGGCGCAGTCGGGTAAAAAAAGGCCTTCTCTCGTCTCCATTGCACACTGCTTTGGTGAAAACCGAGCCTAACAGCCTTGCTACAAAAACTTAAACATCTGTTGAACACTTGCCTAAAAAAAGTGTGACTGAAAAATGTACCTTATTTCAAAGTCATAATCTTACATTTTTAGGGTTCCGTAGTCAACAAGGAACCCTTATAGTTTCGCTATGTCCGTCCGTCCGTCCGTCCGTCCGTCCGTCCGTCCGTCTGTCCGCAGTTTAGCTCAGAGACGCACAGTACTAGAGAGCTGTAATTTGGTGTAAATATACGGATTTGTTGTGCCGAAAAAGTGGTAAAATAAAATCTCGTAAAATATTTTTTTTTAGGGTACCTCCTGTACACGTAAAGTGGGGATGTTTTTTTTCTTTCTCGCGTACCCCTTAGTGTGGGGTATCAATAAATAGGTCTTTAAAAAATAATGTGAGTTTCCATTAACAATTTTTTGATAAAAAAATTCGTTTGTGAAATATTAAGCTTTAAAGTGCTAAATTTTGCTC
The DNA here is from genome assembly GCA_954870645.1 of Agrotis clavis. Lineage (NCBI taxonomy): Eukaryota > Metazoa > Arthropoda > Insecta > Lepidoptera > Noctuidae > Agrotis > Agrotis clavis. The sequence continues at coordinate 4,663,614 of OX940943.1, forward strand.
GACTCGTGTGTCCCCCCCCTCTACCAGCTAAACGGTTATGTTTGGGGGTGTGAAAAAATTCACAATAGTAGTATATATAACGAAGTTTAAAAGAAAATTATCATGACTGAGTAGGCTTTACAACTTTACGAGTAATAGTCCACCAACTTATAAAATGTACTTGGATATCATATTTTCTTAAACAAAATGTATCGGAGAACATGCTTTTCAACTGCAAATGTAAGTTTGTCAACTTTATTTTTACAGCTTTTATAGGTATGTTTTTTGGGGATAGGTAGGTTTTTATCGTCAACTATTTTTAAATAACTTCAAAAAAAGGAGGAGGTTCTAAATTCGTCGTAATCTTTTTTTTTATGTATTGTCCCCGATTTCTCAAAGACTCCTGGACCGATTTTGAAAATTCTTCTTTTTAAAATTAAATTCAGCGAATCAGTTTAGTTAGTTCGCATAAGTATTTTGTTGGGCAACTACGGAACCCTACACTGTGCGTGGCCCGACATGCACTTGGCCGGTTTTTCTAGACAAGTTTTTGTGGTACGACGGTAAATGTTTTAAACCCACCCACCGGCCAAGAGATTTGTAGTGCGGGCATACTTAAAAAAAAAAACTGCCTTACTTTTTTTACGTGTTTAAATCATGAAATGAGTCCTCCGAGCTAGGGCGCGACGGGAGGAACTGTCAAATTTGTACTGGCTAAAATCCACGGTGTGAATCAAAAACCCTTTTCATTCCGGGGCCACGGTTACCTAATAAGACAGTCCAGCGACCCTGGAAAAAACTGTCCAACTTAATTTTTTTTTATTAACGTAGATTTTCAGGTTTCTGTTTACGGATAGTATAATTATGAATAATTCCCGAAATTAAATCAAAACGCGGACTATAATTTCACGATATCATCAAAAACGCAATAAATAATAAATATGAGATACCTCATTAATTAATAAACAATTAACCCTCCATTAAATATGAAACAAAAACGATGGTTTTACGCCAATAATATGAACAGGGTAAGTAGACTGAATAGTTAATTGAAATCAGCCATAAGTGGTGGTTCGGCATGGACAATTAAATACAGAAACATTGAATAGTGGACGTTAATTAATTTAATTATAGAGTGTAAAATTCAATGGCTGTGCACGTTTTGTATGGTTGGTTAGTGTTAATCGGGTGTGGTTTTGCAGGGAAAATTAAAACTATGGAGTAGTTGGTTGTTGTTGATGATAACAAAATAAATTCAAAATACACAAAATAAACTCCAAGAAGTCTCCAGGATTGATGTATTTAAAAAAATGTTTTTATACTTCACCTACGATACATGAAGTAAGATTTGTGTGGCAAAGTTTTTTAAAAAATAAGTATTGTTTTTGGTGTAATGGACGCAAGCGTGATTACTAAGCGTCAAGTCAAAGGTTCGATTCCCAGGTCGGACATAAGCCAATAATTCATTTCGTCCTATTTTCATTTGTCCGCATTCTTAATTTATAAAACTCTCTATTACTCGTAACATTTAAATATGTTAATCTACTTATAGTCCGGTCAATTTAGACCAAAAAATGAGGGTGAAATTACATAAAGTCCCAGCAAGCTGAATTTCTGTGAAGTTGTTCAAAACATAATTATAAACAATGTCTAAAAGTTCCCCATCATTCCCCTGTAAGGAAAAAAAAATATTCAATGTCAAAGGTTAAAAAAATTAGTTTTTCGCGTTTTTCAGCAAAACGGTAAGTTTTATCATAAAAGTACCTCAGACAAAAATTGTAGATCATAAAATTATCTATAAAAATGTGTCAATACTTTTTTTCTTACGAGCCACCGTTTCTGAGATATAACGATTCAAAAAGTTATGAAAGTTGTTATCGTCATAATATGCATGAGTACGCCACGTACATACAATAGAGCAATTCAATTCGACAAATATAACTATTGTTGTTGGTGAAGATGTTGACTTACTTGTATTACTCACTGCTCGAACGCCAACTGAAAAAACTATTTTTCTCTTAAAACCAGGAAAAGCTCAGCATCAATCAGTTATATATTCATCAAAAAGTTTACTTACTTTAGTAAAGTGTAAAGATCATGTACTATTTTTACACGCAATAACTGGCTGTGATACGACATCTGCATTTTACAGGAGGGGTAAAACAGCAGTTTTCAAAATGTTTGAAAAACAAGATTTAATTGAATGTGCTGAAGTTTTTAAAAAGAGTAATACAACTCAACAAGAAGTTATGACCAACGGCATCCGCTTTCTTCTTTCTATGTACGGAGCTCCTAAAAAAACTACCTGTTTAGATAAGCATCGATACGCATGTTTCGTTAAAAATACTAAAAATAAAAAACAAGTTCAATTAGCTTGTCTTCCTCCAACCTCAGTTGCTGCTCACCAACATCTTTTTCGAGTATATTACCAAGTTCAAGTCTGGCTTGGTTATCAGCTAGACCCTACAGACTGGGGTTGGAAGTTGGTCAACAATATATTAGAGCCAGTTCAAACTTTACTTCCACCTGCGCCGGAAAAACTGCTGAACACTATTTTTTGCAACTGCAAAAAGGGATGCAGTGCTAAATGTGGTTGCAAAAAAGTCGGACTGTTTTGTTCTTTGGCATGCACAAATTGTCAAGGCCGGTCGTGCTCTAATATTGAATTACAAACAATGGAGGATTCGTTCGACTCCGACGAAGTATCATGCGATACATCGCTGTTGAGGCAATTTACTTGCATCCAAAATGAAGATGAAGAAGAAGCAGAAGAAGAAGAACAAGAAGAAGATCAAGAAGAAGAACAAGAATTTGAAACTTACGAATAAGACGAATAAACTTCAACACTTTTTTTTTTCATTTACATCGCTTTTATCTTTCCCAATCTTTGAAAATTTCCGTTATTTTGCAATAGTTTTACATTAAACAGGATCACACCCGTGGAGTAGGCCTACTGGGGAAACCACGTTAAAAAAAACGCGCTAAGTACACTACCTCATAGGTGGCGTGGAAACGTGTGCATATTATGACGATAACAAATTTTATAACTTTTTGAATCGTTATATCTCAGAAAAGGTGGCTCGTAAGAAAAAAAGTATTGATACTTTTTTATAGATAATTTTATGATCTACAATTTTTGTCTGAGGTACTTTTATGATAAAACTTACCGTTTTGCTGAAAAACGCGAAAAACTCATTTTTTTAACCTTTGACATTGAATATTTTTTTTTCCTTACAGGGGAATGATGGGGAACTTTTAGACATTGTTTATAATTATGTTTTGAAGAACTTCACAGAAATTCAGCTTGCTGGGACTTTATGTAACCTCGAATGTCTAAATTGACCGGACTATTACCTACATAATTATTCTAGTCTAGTATTTTTGCCCTATTTATTTATCTAGAATGAGCCCAAACACTTAACTCAAAATAAGGTCGTATATCTACGGATTTATAATTAAAACAATATTATTTGATTAAAGGTGGTCACTAAATTATTTAGTTACAATTAAGGGTCCATTCCCAGTCCAATCCTTACTGACTTCATATTTCCCACCACTTGGAATTGTAACAAAATGTTCAGATATTACAAACGCTTACTCTAGTCTAGTCAATATTGTACTCAGCCAATTGCTGTCAACTGCTAGACCGGCGCTGTAATATCCTGTAATCACCTTTTTTTGAGTGGTAAAATCATCAAAGTTCTGCGTAGAGCGTAAAAAACTGTCGGACCCTTGTACCTTACTGACCAGAAATCCTTGTTCCAGTTTCACAGCTCCATGGGATGCCTAATCCGCTTTCCCATTTGACTTCCCACTCGTAAAAAAATTAATTAAGTCCTGTCGAATATTGGTCATTATTCTAATCCAATTTTTTTTTATTTTCAGGTAATTCATCAGTCAGTGAAAAAAAAACGTAAATATAAGATTTCATAGGTACTATATTTTCAAGTCATAACTCTTATTAAAGCAAGAAAAGGTTCGTACTATTATTATTGCATTCAAAAAGGAAAGGGAAAAAAGAAATTTCAAATTATCTGTATTTTTAGCTATCCTTGTAAACGAAGGGGACACAAGAAGATAGCACTCACACACGCACAATTACTGTATGCTGTTTGTACTACTGTGCAACCACGATTAAAGTGAAAAGGTCAAAGTCCACCATCTATCAACTGTCATTTGGAAATTACGTTTAGCAAAAAAATGCCAAGTGCAAATGTTTTTATTTTTACCATCTTTTTTATTATTATTTTTGCCGACACAATAAGTTTGAAATGTTTTGTCACTTCAAAATTAGGATGAGCAAAAAATTGCTTTGTGCATTATTTTATTTCTTTATGTTTTTTCTTCAGCCTACACTGTCCTACTGCTGGGCAAAGGCCCCCCCAAGTTTTCCCATGTTTCTTGTCCAGCGCCTGTTCGAACCAGCCCTCACGGTACAATAATGCAATGTGCATTGTTAATATATTTTATCGTTAGTATCTTGTCAACTTTGTTTTCATAAGATTATTGTTATTTAAGAACGTGCAAATGCAAGAAAAGCGTGCATGACGACTTAAAATGGCGATTTCAAAGTTTCATTCCTATCGTCATCACGTGAGCTGTACTCACCTCACTTTGCGACATTACCCTAAAAATACACTCACAAAACGAAACACAACTTTATACTTATCTGGAACAAGTACCGATACTGAATTTATTTCAGTCCTACAAAGGTTTTCGAGCTAGATACCATTAGAATACACATTACCTAAGGCATGGCTTGGTCGTGCTTAGCTCGGTCAAAGAAAAATAAGTAAAAAGTCCTGACCGCCTGTTGCTGGCCTGGTATTCTTATTTTATTCGTGTGCTGACGGCTAGGTTGGGGAAAAAATTGGTATCGATGATTGGAGGATTATTGATTTTGTTCTCACATAATGTACCATCTGATGATGAATGATGGATGAATGATGTAACAAAAGTTTTGTAATAATTTTGGCGATTGAAAAAGAGTGTCCATGGAGTTTCTTGCTCATTCTTCTCCATAGAGATCTACGCTTTGGAATGAGCACCTACGGTACTTTCACAGTTTTTATGTCTTGTGACTGGGACTGTAGCACCATAACTATTTTTGTAATTGTTTTATTTTATGTCTTTTGACAATTCATAAGTGCCTGTAATTGGCCTAGTTGAAATAAACGTTTTAATTTGATTTGATTTGTTCCGAGTTGAATTATAGATTTTTCTGAAAGCTACAACCGTTGGGGTCTTTAACAAGGTTACTTCTTGGCAAGGGAGCTTCACCGTCGCCCACTTCATCGTTTAAAATCAGGCGAAATAGTCTACAAACGCAAGCCAATCGCTGAATAAAAATGAATAATTGGAAAACAGGAAAAATAGTAGGAGTTTGTGCCCGGTTAATGATAGGCTTAATTAAATGTACCTATCCAAAAAAATTTGGGTAGTAAACGTACAACACTGCCTAGCAATCTTGGGTTAGAGGTGTAGGTTCTTTAAAGTTGTCAATTATATATATATATATGTTATAAAATTAAACATTACTAGAATTGATACTCGAAACAGTTAATTTAGGCTATAGACTTAAAAAACTGTTTAAAGAAACTTACAAAGCTTCAGTAACCTAAAAACTAAATTAAAAAAAAAAAAAACATATCGATAACGACCACATCCCTAAAAAATGCATCTACCCATGTGCACTACATGACAAGAGGATATCGTTCAAGATTCTTTGGAGACTGCTCGCTTTGTCTACCTTTCACATAATCGATAATTTAAATGCACATCACTAGAAAATGCAACGACCAGGCGTGTTCACGACATCGCCGATTTTGCATTATCAACTATAACATCGATGTAGTAAAGTCTAATTTTAGTTTGTTCGATGTTATATTAATAGATTGTGTTAGTATCGTTTTTGTTTTGTGGAGTAAAAGTTGATGTTGAATAAAGTTATAATAAAGCGTGTATTGTGTGTGTTGAGACAAAGTTTTGAAGTAACTTTGTTCGAGTATAGTGTTTTCTATTAAAGTTTAAGTCCTGTTATAATGTTTTTAACTCAAATGTCTTTCTTGCGTGTTTTCTTTGAGTGATGAGTTAAGTTATAAATGTTCTGAATTACACAATAAAGTACTGTACTGTTTTACATTAAAAGTTTTGTAGTACAGAAACGTCTCCATACTTTGTATGAACTATAAGAATCCATATTTTGGGTGGTAAAATCATCAAATGTGTCGTCCCGCCCTGAGTGGAACGAAAGGGACTGTCAGACTCGTACTTACTAAAGTCCCAACCTGTTCCGTCGATTGCCCTTTACGCACTAGGGTCACGGTAATCTGCTTAGATAGCTCCGCGACCCTAGCAGGATCTGCCAGGATCCTTACATGCTCTTGCCGTTTCGTCCACATTTATAAATCAATCTGGTCATACACATATACATGTCTGTTGGGAGTACTTACAAATACACTTTTAATATTGTAGAACGCTGATTTTCTTAATAAACTCGTAGAGAGGTTTTGCTTTATATTATGATATGCGGGTTTGTCTAGTAATGTTATCTAAGTGGCTAAATCAGACTAATTCTAAGACGATAAATTAAATTTGTTAAGTGAAAAGTACATCTTCATTATTTAAAACCTACAGCTTAGTATAAAAAAACGTTGATTTTGTTGTACAAAGCTCATACCATTAGGAAATAATTGTAAAACAATGTAGCTCCTAACATCATGAAACGTCATTAATTTTATCGACATCGTCACATCCCTACGCGGTGCGCGTGTTCGCGACACTAGCGCCGTGGCACCTTATTGTTTAACTTGGCTAATTAGTCGCTCGCGTGCAAACCCGACTGATAAAACAATCCTGTGTTTGCCTTTCCTATTGTCAATACTATTTACTTGAGGAAGTATATGTGGAAACGTGGATTTTAGACTTGGTTTTGCGAAGTTACGGTGAGTAAAATTAATTTTAAGAGAAACAACACAATTACTGATACTGCAAGCCTACATATTTCCACTACCGGGCAAAGCCAAGATTGCCATTTCTTTGATCGAAGTGAACCGGTCATGGGATTTGTCCAGCCCATCCTGCCATTTTCTACGAGGATTACTATTACTTTGAAGAGAGTAATTTTAGGCTGGTAAAAATGCTCGTTCCTTGATCTATGTCCGTCTTCTATATACTTAAAAAGAAGTCCAGGGAAGGTTTGAACCCCCCCCCCCCCCCTTATTGGCTGGTACTTAGGACCGAAGCATCTTTCAACTGGTGAAAGAATTTTTAAAACCGTTCCAGTAGTTTCGGAGTCTCTTCAATACAAACAAATAAACAATCAAATCTTTCCTCTTTAAAATATTAGTTCAGAATGAATCCTAATTGTACTTGTAATAACACCCTATAGGTACGATCTCAAGAAGAACTCAACAGGTACCAAATGCAATCTAGCTTATAAACTATCTATCAAACACAAACTGTGATAACAAACTCCTCTACGGTGATATCGATAAAGTGCGGTCGGTTCATCGATAACCGCTTCTGATATCATGGTACACCACTAATACTGTTCACGACACAACTCTTGGCGTATTGTTTGACTCCAGTAATTAGTACCTCGCGTGCTGTTTCTGATGAATCAATCGTATATCCCTGGATCAAATGCAGGTTTACCGATATCTAGGTTAAGTTTGACATGTTGGTTTGTAGGTTATTTAGGTAGGTTTTGACTCCGACTTCATCCGAGGATGTTGGTTCTATGAGAATCTCATCATCTGCCTAGCCTTTTCCCTACTAGGTTGGGCTCGGCTTTCAGTCTAACCAGATGCAGCTGGATATCAGTATTTAACATGGAGCGACTGCCTATCAGACCTCCACAAATCTGGCTAATACGATACCCCATGGTAAGACTGGTTGTCAGACTTTTAGAGCTTCTCACTAATAGTAACGACTGTCAAAGATCTACAAATGACAGCCGGGACCAACGGCTTTACGTGCTTTCCGAGGCACGAATTTTTAGTCAGTTTTACTGACTAAAATCTCTTTACCTCTCTTCCACTCCATTCAGGGCGGAATTCGATGATTTATAAACATTAAAAAACTGTATTATTAAGTTTATAGGTCTTACTTGTTTTTATTTGAACATTGGTAGCAACCTAATTCTTGAAAAAGGACACAGACTATTTTCTTTGCAACTAGGTAAAAGCAATAAACGTTACCAACGCTTATCAGTAAATAAACACCATTTAACTGCCACATTTAACGACTAACTAACTACAGTATTCTAAATTTAAATCTAACTAAACCACGACAGTTACTCAACTTTTTTTTTTTTTTTTTTTTTTTCCAATCTTTTATCTGCAATCGGCTGTCTAGCCATAATCAGATGTGTTCCTAGTATTAACTTTGTAGGCGACATTCCAATAAATGGCACCATATAAAATGTATTATTGTTTTCAGGTTCTCTGATCTAGGTCCAGTATATGCCATCTTTTTAGGCGTTTGACATTTTCCTGTGACTGCAGTAAATTCTTTGCTAGTTCATTTGTGTGTTTGCTCAGTCTTTCCTTGTATCTCTTGCTGATATTGCTGACTTCCTCCTTAACAGTAGGCATTTCCAGGTATTCGTGAATTTCCGCATTTCTCACAAACCAGTGCGCGCTTGAGATAGTTCTCAAGGCGATGTTTTGGAATCTCTGGAGGATTTCTATGTTAGAGTTGCTCGCAGAACCCCATAGTTCTATGCCATACGTCCAAATGGGCTTTATCACGGCTTTGTAAACCAAGAGTTTGTTGCTAAGAGACAGAGGAGATTGTCGTCCAATCAACCAGTTCAGTGATTGAAATTGGATGTTCGCTTCTTTCCTCTTGGCTTTGATGTGATTACTCCAAGTCAGTCTTCTGTCCAGATGTAGACCAAGATATTTTACGCTGTTGTGATTTGGCAGGGCCTTGTTATCCATACAAACAGGTGGACATTCGCCTCTTCTCAGTGAGAATGTTATATGTGTGGACTTAGTTACGCTAGCTTTCATTCTCCACTTCCGAAGCCAAGAATCAACTTTATCGAGCTGTGCTTGCAGTTTCGATGATGCGTTGTTCGGCTCTTTGTCGCTCGCAAGGCATGCCGTGTCATCTGCGTAGGTGGCCATTACAACACCTTCTGTTTCAGGCAGGTCTGCCGTATATATTGAATATAAAACAGGGCCAAGAACTGATCCTTGGGGCACAGAGGCATTGATCAAGTACAATTTCGAGTAATCATCTCCGCATTTGATTTGGAATTTCCTTTGGCTTAGATAGGACTTCAGGATCATGAAGAATGAGTTAGGCAGCAGCGTTTTCAACTTGTACAGCAATCCCTTGTGCCACACCCTGTCAAAGGCTTGCTGTATGTCTATGAATGCTGCTGAACAGTATTCCTTCCTCTCAAGTGTTTGCCTGATTACGTGGACAACCCTATGCACTTGTTCGACCGTTGAGTGTTTCTCTCGAAAACCAAACTGGTGATCTGGTATAATCCTGTTCTCATCGAGTATGGGTTTGAGTCTTCGCAGAAGAGTCTTTTCAAACACTTTTGAAAGTATAGGAAGAAGGCTAATAGGTCTATATGAACTAGGATCTGTTGGCGGTTTCCCAGGCTTCGGGATCATGCATATCTGAGATATTTTCCACATTTCCGGGTAGTAATGCAATCTAAATATTGCATTAAAAAGGATTGTTAGGAAGACAATGACTTTTTTGGGCAACTGCTTAAGTATTTCAGCCGTTATAAGGTCAAAACCAGGAGCTTTCTTGTTTTGCAAGTAGTGGATCGTGCGTGCTACTTCTTTCGGAGTAACCGGTTTGATTGGTGCAGATAGCTGCTGGTCGCTATTGATAATTTTATCGACTTCATCTTCAAACTCTTCCATGTTTGATTCGTTAGGAGTGAAAACTTCGCTTAGGTGTTTTGCAAATAGTTCTGCTTTTTCACTATCACTTCTAGCCCAAAGGTGACTGGAAGATTTTCGTATTGGTGGTATATGATTTTGTGGTTTTTTAAAATTCTTAGTCATTTTCCATAACGAATAATTGTCCTTTTTATGAGTTGAAAGGCCAGATATCCTGTGTTGAAAGATTGCATTCTTATTTTCTTCTATCAGTTCCTTTAGTTCTCTCGATATTCGATTATAGAGTGATCTGTCGGTGTCTGATCTTGTCATATGTAACTGTCTTCTTTGTGTTCGTTTTTCTCGTAGCTTGTCCCGTACCTCTAGTGGAATATTATTTACTTCGGTCTTGTACTTCAATGTTGGGGTAGAGCGCCAAGCAGCTACTTGAATGAGGTTTGTAATGTAGAATGTTGCCTCTTCAATATCTTCTTCTGTTTTGAGTTTTACTTTAAGGTTGACTTCATCATTCAGGAAGTCAGTGAAGGCACTCCAATCAGTTTTATGATTGTATAATGAAGGCTTTTGTACTCTTTGCATTGGTGAGATGCTAAATGTAGCTACGATTGGAGTGTGGTCCGATACAGAATCAAGCAATGATTCGACATTAAAGTACATATCCGATAATCCCTTTATTATAAAGAAGTCCACAAGATCTGGTATTCTGTTGATGTCTGTTGGCCAATAGGTTGGTTCTCCTGTTGCTAGGGTTATTAAGTTGTTTTGATCAACACACTTTTTTAATTCACGTCCTTTTGTTGTTGTTAATCGAGATCCCCAGTGAGTATTTTTACAGTTCCAATCTCCTCCACTGATGAATCTATTTCCGAGACTGGAGAAATAGCGGTTAAACATATCCTGTTTAAGTTGGTGTTTTGGTGGGCAGTAAATTGCACTAATATTAATTGGCCCCAGGTTTCCAGTAATAGTCACAGTAGTGCTTTGCATCCATTCCTCCCTAAATTCACTGTGTAGGTGATGTTTTATATTATTTTTGATAATGACTGCAGATCCCCCATGAGCCGTACAGTCTGGATGATTTGTGTTGTAGATGGAGTAGTTGGCTATCTTGACTTTTTTATTGTCACTGAGATGGGTTTCAGAGATTAAAGCGATGTCCACCTTATTATCTTTGAGCAGCACTTCTAGTTCTTGGGTGTGAGATGATAACCCATTTACGTTCCAGGTGGCAATTCGTAGGGAATACATCATGACAATTTGCTGATTAGTGTCATGATGAGGTTCATCATTGTGCTTATTTGGGTTACGAGATTGTCAATTCTTTCTGTCTGTTTGATCAGTAGTGTTTCTAGATTACTTCTTTGTTCTTTCGTGTTGTTCTCTGTGCATATCATTATACCACTTGTTCTCTGTGACTTATTGTCAGCGTGTTGTCTTAGCTTATATAACTCTGATTTATCAGATATTTGATTTTCTTGTCTATCTTCATAATCTGTTACTTTATATTTTGCAGCATTATTAATGGGTTTCTTTTTACTGTTTTCTTTTACTACTTCACTGTACTGTTTTGTAGTTCCTGGTGTAGTATGGTTCTTTTCATTTTGTTTACTCTCAGTCTTTTTTTTTAAGTCAAGATCGTTTGCGTTGTAGCTATCAGTAGATATACGTGTTGTTTGACTGCTTGTAGTTGCTATATGGTTCGTTTTGTTTGTTCGAGGTTTATTCTCTAATTTCTTTCTGGTAAGTATTTCTTTGTATACAGTGCATCCTTTGTAACTGGCAGGGTGACTACCAGAGCAAAGAGTACACACTGCCGGGGTATTTTTGTCCATGGTACACTGAGTAGTTTTATGTGCGCCAGCGCACTTTACGCACCTATATGGCCTCATACAGTTATTTTTGCTGTGGCCATATTGTTGGCATCTAGTGCATTGTACTATCGTAGTTTTTCTTTTTGGGTCTTCTATAGTGACTCTTTGATGGTAGATGATTTTTATATCTTTTACAAGTTTATTATTCTCGTGCGGGACTACATTAACGAAGAAAGTGTTTAAGGGGTCTTTAGTTCCCGGTACCCGTGCTGTAACTATTTCCCCTTGCACTTTGTTTCCAGTGTTTTCAATAGCTTGAATGATTTCTTCTTTTGGAGTACTAAAATGAAGGTTTTTGATGACTATTCTCATACATTTTTGGTCTTTACGTGTAAAAGTATGGCCAATTAGTCCTTTTGCTCTGATGTGTTCAATCAGAGTTTTATATTTATCAACCGTACTTGAAGATATGATGATTTGGTTTTTCGACACGACTTTATAGGTGTAGTCATTTATTCCTACGACTTCTTCTATTAACTCTGTTAGTTTTCGAAGATCGTCGACACCATAGAGTACAATTGGTGGTGGTTTAGGGGTCCTTTTAACTGGGGTGACATCATCCAATTCTATGTCCAACATAGAGAAACTGTTACTTGTTTCAATATCTAAGCTTTTGCTTTGTTTTGGTTCGTTTATGCTTCTTTGTTGGCTTGTGAGCAAATCCCTTCGCTGTACTCTTTTGGGATTTATGTTGCCCGCTTTTTCCTCAGGGGATCGGACTCTTTTTTGGGTTGGCACTCGTTGCCATGGGGCGTTTGGGTTAAGATTGGATTCGTCCAGGTCATTTTCATTATTATCAATGAGATGTTTCTCTATAGGGTTGTGTTTTGTTTCACTGGTTTTATCGCTTAATGATGCTGAACGTTGACGATTAAAGAGACCCGGGTGGAATATTTGTTGGGTCAATGTTTTTGATTTTTCCTTAGGTAGCAATACTTTGCCCCCCCCAGAATACGCGGGGCAGCCTGAGCTAAGCTCAGGAAGGGATTCTCCAGCTAGGCCGGTACCCTCCTGGGGTAGATTTTCTTTGAGTCTTGCTTCCATAGTATTGTTATTTTTATCTCAGGGTTTTCTTCCCTTAGCCAGTTTGTTCGGTTTTTGGGCGCCGAAGACTCGCCCTTCGCGTTTCATATTTAGCTGTCACAGTCCCAAGGTAGGTAGTATGTGCGGGGCTTGTTAAGGACCGTGACAGTGCCCGGAGGGGACGGCCCATAAATATGTATGTATATGGGCCCGTCATTACATCGCTACGGCAGTGTAATGACGGCGTGGACGTATATGAAACACTTGTCGGTGCGCGTCTGATAGCTTAGCTCCACACACCTAGGCGTACGCTATCGGCTGCTTAGTATTTTTTAGGAGTAAATTCCCTGGCAAAGAATTCACTCCACTAAGGCCTAACACCAACCCCCCCCCCTTTATTAGTTACTCAACTGGAAATCTAAATACGAAACTGAGTAATCGATTTTTTCGCCATCAGAAAGCAGTTGAACGGAGGGTTGCTAGATATGGGATCAGCAGCGCCGTGACCTAGTCTCAGCGATTGGTATGGACGACGGTATTTCGCTTCCGGCTGTGGTTAGATCCATGGTCGGAGGTGAAAACGCGTGGAATGCCGTCGCTTCATTTTGCGAGGAAGTGATGCACGCCAAGGAGGCGGCTGAGCGGGAAAGAGAGCATGCTTCTCACTCTTCCCGTACCAGAAGATCAGCCGGGCGTCGAAGAGCGCAAAATGATCTCCGCCCACCGTAAAGAGGGGCCTGCGGGTGACGAACATCGGGCTTAATCGTCGCTCGACCAGCTAGGCTCTAACAGGGAGTGAGCTTCAAGGAGAACGTGCGATGAACTAATTGCACTTGGAGATAGGCCTGCCGTGAATAGCGGGCCGATACCAGTTGGGGGTGCGAGCGAATGTATCATATATATCCCGGGCCCCCGACCAATGGTATAAGAAGGAAAGTGAGTTTTTAGTCGGTTTGAGTCCGACATAACCCTCCGCCCGCCCTATTCGGAGGGTATCCGTGAGGATTTTCCCACTAAAAAAAAAAAAAAAAAAAAAAGGGTTGCTAGATCAAGTTTCTGAATTCTCCTCAATTTAATTAATTCTCCTCCGAATTACTACAAAAATAATAATTAAGAGGCGTTTTGCTCTTGAATCTAGGTCAGATAGAGCTGAAAAAGACAAAGTCGCTGATCGAGTGAGCTTACCCAATCAATTTTCAAATAGGTCAATAATAAAATTGGAAGCTATAAAACTGTATGCCACTAACTACTGGCTTGTTAGTTGTCGGTGATCTAGTGGTTGAAGCGCGACTGCTGAGAATGACGTCCTGGGTTCAATTTCTAGATGGGGCTATTTGATATTAGGTTTTTTCATCAAGAATTTATCAGTAGCAGTCACTGGGTCTAGATTTGTGTCCGATTGATGAGCAAGAAGCTCTTTCCCTTTTCTATTACATAACTGGCGACATTTATATTCTTTATATTTAGGATTTATTTATTATTCACGTGTTGTGACGTCAAGTTAATCCCAGGATAGCCTTTTTTTAATTTATCGATAGGTTCGCGTTCCTACGCTGCGCTTGCCGGTGCGTGGTCTCCATTCGAGAACCTTACGGCCCCATTCGTCATCAGCAGCGTAGGACGTCCACCCACTAGATGGGCAGACGATCTTATGAAGGCACAGGATCACGCTGGATGCAGGCCGCTTACAACCGGTCCTATTGGAAGTCTAAAACCCCTTCTACACGATCAAACCCGACCGCCCGACAGAGGTCACCTTGGTCCGGTGGGTGTGAAAATCTACCGTGTAGACGTTGGTTGGGAGACCAAATATGGGCGGAGTCAATCGACCTTTGGATGACCTTGGTCGGGAGCGCATCCATCCCGACAGACTACGTCCGCGGTCGGACCCGACCGTCAGCCGATAGCGTTCCAGACGGTTGGGTACTGTTGAAGCGACCAAGGTCACCTCTGTCGGCGGTCGGGTCTGTTCCTGTAGAAGGGGTTTAAAGGGGAGGCCTATATTCAGCAGTGGACGTCTTACGGCTGATGATGATGAGGTTCGCGTTGGACCACTATCTCGCTTGATGGAAAGCAAAGATGTGGTCGACGGTGGAGCACACTTGCCTAGAAGACAAGTAACCTATTCAAAGTTGAAGACCCCAATGTGGATGGCACGATTAGCGTAGTGGCTGAGTGGACTGCTGCGATACGTGTCGCGGATTCGATTCCCGCACGTTGCAAATATTTGTATGATCTACAAGCAGTTTTTCCGGGTCTGGGCGTTTGTGTATGCGAGTTTATGATTATGTTTGTAAAAGCATCACGATACAGGAGAAATGTTTAGTGTAGATCAATTAAAAAATTGTTCTATCTGTCGGGAAACTTACCTCGACAACGATTTTTTTCCCCAGAAACGGGGAAAAAATCTCCAATCTTTGGCACTGGTCGAACGTCAAATGTTTACTGGGTTCAGTTATGTAGGTTAATCGATGTGTATCGAATGTGATACTGTTGAGTCAATGTATGTTTAGTAGTTGCTAGATGGACATTCGATATAGTTGATATTTTAGATAGTTTTGTGAGGTCATCGTTTGGCAGTTGACAAAGGCAATTTTCATAAATAGTGTACAAATAAATAAAAAATCTATTTAACCTTCTATTATGTTAGTGTCTGATTTAATACTTTAAATTAAAAAATAAATGTCTCAAGAGCCACAAATATTTTTCTTTTATTTTGGCATTTCTTTTTTTTTTTGGATTGGTAAAATTATCAAATGAGTACCTTGGGTGGGGTGGAACATTGTGTGACAGTGAACTGTCTGACTCGTACTGATTTAAATCCTCTGTGTTTCTTCAATAGTCCTTTACGTTCTGGGGTCACGGTATCCTGCATAGATAGCCCCACGAACCAGAGATAGATATTCCTAACAGTCTTTTCAATGGAAGTTTTATAGCAAAGTCAAAAGCTTTTTTTTTACACTTCTATTGCTTGAAGGCCTCAAAAAGGACCAGATTAGAAATCCAAGTTTTTTGAATGCGGTTTCGAAAAAGGCTTACTTTTCAAGTACAGCGATGGGGCTATCAATATCATCTAGTAACTTGTACATTATTTCAATAACAGCCGTTTTATTTATGAACCCGTTTTCTAAACAAACACTAACCACATACAATGACTAATAAATTAACTCCGAGTATATAAAAGACATTTATCTTCAATATATCATTATTACACGGTGTATCGGTTCGTCTGAAGCAAACTGAGCGTGTATCGTGCGTGACGCACACTTGAGGACGCATGTGTCATATTTGTTGCGTAGTTTTGTAATATGCGCACTGAGGTCGAGTGGGATTTGTTTGAGCTTTACCACCATGCGAAGAAGCGAATAATCCAACGCAGTGACAGATTAGGTCTTATTTGAAGAAAATAGGTGAATGGGGTATTTTTAGCTTTTATAACATGGAAATAAAGCTATTTCTCATCGTTTCAAGCCTATTACTTGTCGATAAGTTTAGCAAATTCCATACAGGAGGTATAAATTGAGTGTTCTACGAGTATATAAGTATATAACAGAATTGAAAACTTACTAATCATAATTGATCAAGTTATTTCAAACTTTCCCAGTACCAACATTCATGAATTAACTTCAAGTGTATGAAAGACATTTATATCTTCAATAAATCACTATAACACGGTGTATCGGTTCGTCTGACATACACAGTTTGTTGTAGTCCGCTGAGGCGGAGTGGGATTTGTTTCCTGAGGAAGTGTATTGTAGTTTGGATGTATTTTTATTTCTTATCCTTATCCTACTATTTATCCGGGAACGGATAATTAAGTTGGTTTTGGTAAACTTCGGATATTTGAAATAGCTTATAATGTCCGCTGCGTGCTGCCGCATACGGTTAAGGCTGCAGAGACTGTCATTTTGTAAAGGCAAAGTTATTTTATACAAGACACTAGTTATTCGCCCTATGGCATTCACGTTCACAGAAAAGTTGATTTTACATACATGTTACCTATCAAAATCATAGCATAGTATGCACCATGCTTTTTACTTTGGTGGGGGTATACCCTAAAGAGAAAATAGTGCATAATTATATTTTATTATTATGCTTCGTTCCCAAAATAATTAAACTAACAATTTCAACACATTAATCATAGATAACGTCCCAAAGCAAGTCGCGACACTTTCTGACACAGAGAATGCACTCGAATACCATACTTCAGAAATACGCGCCCGCCTCGCTCCGCCTTATTAACCGCGATGAATGATTTATAGCAATATAAGACTTATGGCGTATGAAATAACGACGAGCGTGTAATTTAGTTAAAAGGGTTATTTTAGCGTGTCAATTAAGTACTAAAATCGTGTGTTCTATATTTAAATTTCGACTTGGGACGCCATATTGGTTTCGGTCCTAAAAGTAAATGTTGAAATTATTTTATGTTAAGTATGTTTATTGGAGTTTGTGAGTGTTTTTTAATGTTTGTTTATGAAATTATTGTTTCTATTTGCGTATAGGATTTTTAAGTGTCTTAGAATTTATTGTAGCCATCTTACTAATATCATGCGAAAGTTTGTGAGGATGGATGTATGTTTGTAACTCTTTCATATAAAAACTACTGGACCTAAGATAATCCTTTCATTATTTCAGGAAAAATTATACAGCACACATTCTTATTGGACACAGGAAGCAAAGAGAGATAAAATTCTCACTACGTTTATAGAAAATACTAGCTGACCCCGCAAACGTTGTTTTGCCATATAAATTTAAAAAAAAATAGATAGTAGCCGATTCTCAGACGTACTGAATATGCACAAAAAATTTCATCAAAATCGGTCAAGCCGTTTCGGAGGAGTATGGCAACGAAAACTGTGACACGAGAATTTTATATATTAGATAACACTGGAACAAACAAGACCTCAAATAACATTTTTCATTTAATACGACATAAATATTGAAACGAGTATTGGCTTCACAATATTTACGGATCAACTCATATACATGCAAATTAACTTTCTTATAATCCGAAGAGCTTGGGAAACTCCCCAGCAATGGCTACTTAATAGGTTATTAATTTGTATTTTATTGTTTATTTAATGTTAACAAACAAATCAATACCGTTTAAATAAGTTACCGAAAGCAATTAAATTAAATTATAGAATAAACATTACCTTTACACCAATGAACGTTAAAATTATTAATTATTTTTGGGGAATAAAACCAGTTTGATCCGCTTACAAGTGGTTATAAGTAGTCTTCACCGGTTTTAACTAGAATATTTATATTGGTTGCATCATTGCACGGCTTAAAATAAAATTTATGTAAATATTGACAAGAATGTTACTTAGTATAATGTGTGGGTTCCGTATGTTAAAGGTAATTGGATTTTCGTGTGTTCTGTCTAATTTTGGAGTGTAATCATAAATATTGATGTTAAACCTATTCATTGGAGATGTTTGTATAATCAATCGATTTGTTTATTCTGATTGAATACTCACATTAATTTTAAAATCTGATTGTAAATTAATGCTTTGAGTAACTTGGTTGTTATTTATTTCAATGATTTCTTTGAATTAAATTATTTTAATGTGAGAGGTGAATTTTAATTTTTTACCGACTTCAAGAAAGAGGAGATTTCTTGTGTGATAAGTATGATTTTTTATTGTTCGATGCTATATACCTGTCACTTGGTCCTGTATAAATTTCATTCAGTTTGGTTCAGTCGTTCTTATTTTATGAGCATTTTTAACTGAGCATTCTTGAGTGATAGCATATTATATCCAGTTGAATGAAAGATTGGCCCAGCAAATGGTGGCTTCCCGATGTGACTAGAGTGATTTTACATATATTATGTAGTAGAGAGTTTATGTGTGTGCATGCAACACACATAAACTCTGTACTATGTAATAAGCTAAAAATACACTTCCCAATAATGTTAGTAAAACGGAAACAAAACAGTGTTTCTCTGACTTTATGAATTTAACAAACATACATAGTATTAGTAATATGGTGAGGAATGAAATGAAAGAAAAAGGAGTAAATGATTACCAGAGGCCTTACCACGAGTTCTTAACACGATCCAGTTTAGGCTGTGGGAAAGAGACAGAGTTATACAAGTCGTCTAGCGCCGTCTCTTTCCCACAGCCGAAACTAGGCTAATTATCACTATCGCATTAAGAATTCGTGGTAAGCCCTCTGGCATCTGATAGGGAAGAATGGATTTACAGTGGTAGGAAGGTGATTATGATGTGATTTAAACCACCCAACCTGCTTGTATGAAATTTTGTGAATATTTATGCTTTCAGTTTTAAGAGGTATTCCAGGAAGGGCACCCGCTAAAATGGCATCGTGTATAATACCCCTCATTATGTAACTGGTACATAATGAGGGGTATTATACACGAGTGCGAATAGTTTTAGATCCATTAGATCATGCTCACTTACCATACAAAACAGGGGCGGAACGCTAAAGTATCCTCTACAAAACACAATGTAACAAATGATTTTTTCCATCTAAAACGTTTCCCCAACCCTTTTCCTATCGGGCACGCCGCAATTGCGGCGGTAAGACCCCTCTTTGAGGAGTGGCTGGAGAGAAGTCATGGCGTCCTGACCTACCGCTTGACGCAGGTCCTCACCGGACACGGAAGTTTCGGGAGGTACCTGTGTCTGATGCGAAAGGAGGAGACGCCTGGGTGTCACCACTGCGAAGATCGCCCGGAGGACACGGTGGAGCATACGGTGCAAGACTGCCCAGCTTGGGCAGAGCACCGACGTGTCCTCACGGCTGCGATAGGCGGAGACCTCTCGCGCCCAGCATTGGTCGCGGCCATGCTGCGGGGCGAGACGGAGTGGGAAGCGGTCGCCTCCTTCTGCGAGGCAGTAATGCTCGTGAAGGAGGAGGCGGGCCGCGAGCGAGAGAGGACAGAGTCCTCCCTCCGCCCCATCCGCGGTAGTAGACGCCCACGGCGACGGACGTCGCTAGATGATCTCATCGATCCCACCGTAGGCGCGGGCATGCGGGCAGCGAGTAAAGGGCAACTCGCTGCCCGACCAAGGACCATGCCCGGGTCGACGGCGCGTTGTGTCCCACGCGCGCCTCAAAGAGCGTCAGCATAATGACGGGGCCCCCCTCTCAGAGGGCCAAAGCCTGCCGGGGTCGCGGGATTATTTCCTTACCGTGACCCTGGAACAGAAAGGGCTATTGAAGGACACCGTGGATTTTAGTCAGTAAAAGTCTGACAGTCCCTCCCGCCCTGCCCGGGGTTGGAGGACTCATTTGATGATTTTACCACGCTAAAAAAAAAAAAAAAAACCCTTTTCCTATAAAGTGGACCCCTAAAAATTGAAATCCCACTAAGCGAACGGATGCGAACGTAATTTTAGTCGTAAAATCGAGCAAGGCACCACGGGCCTGTGGTCGGGCCGGACGCGTGTGGTCCACCCTTAACGAACATTTTACGATGCCCGAAGCGATGTCGGTGACCCTTTATACTTTACACTTGATTAACTTTTTTTTAGTTTAATTGTTCGATTAGTTGGTTTTTGTTTTTTTTTATTATTTATGTGTGAGTGAATTTTTAGTAAAGTTGATTAAATTGTCTTTGGTTGTAAGTTCGTGATTCTTACTAGTCTTACTAATGTGAAAGTTTAGGAGGATGGATGGATGAATGATTGTTACTCTTCCACGCAAGAACTACTGAATGGATCTGAATGAAATTTAATATACAGATAGTTTATAACCTGGTTTAATACATTACAACACAGCTTTTAAATGATTTATTTTATTTTGATTTTTTTTTTAAGTTTAATTTCAATAAACACAATTTTCTTTTTTCTGTCACCATTTACTATGTATACTAATAAAAGCCCGTACACGACCTTCAAAACTCTCCACCAGGCGCAGACAGTGGCGAATTCGCGTACTTCCAAGTTTTTTTTTTTTTTTTTTTGTTATAATCATGTGTCATATTAAGGTTACATCATAAAAATACAATCTAGCTTAATACTAAAGCTAATGAGTACTTCCAAGTAATCAATGTCTAAGACCAAAGTTGTGAATGGCCTGTAACGATATCTACGCCACATTACAAACGGGTAAACACTATCATCAAGAGAACACAAACTATAACTGATATTGATTGTTAATTACATCTCCAATATAACCCGATACCAGAGATGGCGGATGTTGGTCCTGTGACGTCACTGCCGTACCCTATCATGGCTAATAACATTCAACAAACAGATCGTAATGACACTGTGGAGGTAGCTACAGAAATTTCACTTCTTACAGAAATACTGTACAGATACTCTTCTTGCTTTAAAAAAAAAAAATTGTTCAGATGCCAGCACATAAAGCTATCATACCACAATCTGTCAAACTCTAGTTATAGGATTTTCAACCTTATCACAATAGTCGAAGGTTCATGTTCGATTGGTAAAATTTGACAGATTCAGATAGGTTGGGCAACCGATGGATGCAAGTGGCGAATTGTCGTTCGGCGTGGCGGTCCAAGGGGGAGGCCTATGTTCAGCAGTGGACGTCTTCCGGCTAATGATGATGAGGATGAGATAGATTGACCTACTGGCGTCTGTACCTCTCTCAGAATTTCTCTTGTATTGCGGGTGCATTTACATTTTACCCGGAACAACTACTTGTAGGTCAGACAAATATTTGCCTTCATGCTGTCCTTCCGAAGTCGCATTTAGGTTGAAAGAAAAAAGAATAAATAATTTCAGTTTGAAACCTTTACGCGTTCTTGAGAAAACCGGTCTGTCCGACGTACACACGGCATACATATCAAGCTATACAAAACCAGTATAAGCTGATCGTTGTATGCGCGGAATGATCATACAAAGCGAGGCCACGATAAACTGGATTCATATAGCTTGATGTGTACATTCTGGAAACAGTGTTTCTATAAGGATTCTGTTTTTTCGAAACTCTAAAAACGAGCAATTCGTAAAACAACAGTTTTCTGTAGTAGTGAACCTTTTGAAACGTTTCTGTATCATGTAATTTAATGCTGAGCGAATACAGGCCGTATACTTTTATGAGTATATGCTGATTTGGATACAATATTGAATGTATGTGTTTCAGTTTTACGCGATGTATAGAGGCCCTGCTCTTATTGGGTTGCTTGAATTTTGACGGGATTAGGGATATTTTTAGATAGCGGATTGATTCAATGAGAGAGCAGGGATGGTGGAATGTTGTGAAGCTATATTTTGATACGTTTAATGAATAAAAGAAGATCAATGAGGAGTATATTGGGCCTCTGGAGGGCGAATAAGGGATGACTCAACGTCCGATCATCGACGGTCGACAGCGGCGAATCGTGTTCCACACGCGCCTCAAAGAGTTGTCAGCAGGTCCTCATAGATGGCCAAATCCTGCCGGGTTCGCGGGACTATCTTATCAGGAAAATGTGACCCCCTTAACGCAGAGAACACCTTTGATTTTAGTCAGTACTAGTTTGACAGTACCTCACGTCCCATCTTGCATGGAAGGACTCATTTGAAGATTTTACCAAGCAATAAATAATATCCTCATATTTACTTCTGGGCTAAGATACCGTGGCTAAATAACTACTACCGCACAGCCGATCGCTTGCCGAGGTTGGTCTGTGGTTGAGTGGCCATCTGTCATAGCGAGTTTCCTCCGTGCCTCGGAAAACACGTAAGCCGTTGGTCCAGGCTGTCATTTGTAGATCTTTGACAGTCTTTACTGTCAGTCAGAAACTCTAAAGTCTGACAACCGGTCTTACCATGAGGCATAGTATTGCCCAGTTACTGGGTTGTGGAGGTCCGATAGGCAGTCGCTCCATTTAAAATACTGATATTCAGCTGTATCTGGTTCGAATGGAAGCCGACCCCAGTATAGTTGGGAAACGGCTGGTAGGTGATGATTTACTTCTGGGCTAGATTGAAGCAAAGACCAAATCCATTTTAACAAAAAAAAAAAGATGGAGCGACCACACCCAGAATAAACTGAAACTCTTGCGCACTACAGGCTGTAGACTATGATTACTTACAGGTTTTCCTGTTGCGATGTAATAATAGTTGTCTTTCCGTATTGCCATCACTCAAAATGAATTGAATACGGTAGCTGACGTGTGTTAAGTCCATACTTTGCCAGATAATGACAGTTCTCGCCGTGTCAACGCCTGAGGGTGGCACGAGGCCGGTCAGTTCCGGCTCAATAAGTATGTAGAGTTGTCGATGAGCTGTTTTATGGTAACAAGTTAATGTTACACCGTCTTACCAGAAAGATAAACATCTGTTGAACACTTGTCTAAAAGAAGTGTCAACGTCAAATCAACATTTCACGTTGATATAAGAGTCGTTTTGCAATTACACTTTTTTTAGACAATCGTTCAACAGATGTTTATCTTTTTGTGGTAACGCAGATGGTTGGGATATTTTTAAGGAGTTGAATTGTTATTTTATATTTTTGAAAGCTTTTTTTGAAAACTGTATTAAAGAATTCGCTTTTAGTTCGGTCAACTTTCTTGGTTATGTAACTAATCGTCTTCTTTCAGAGATCTAATTCAAGATACGCTCTCAAACTCAAGACAGCGGTCGGGGTTTGAGCTTACCTTCTTATTGCGGATGGCGAGTAATGGGTGACTTCTCGTCCCAGGTCGTCGAGGCATTGTGTTTCACGCGCGCCTCTAAGAGTTGTCAGCTAACTGACGCGGCCCCTCTTAGAGGGCAAAAGCCTGCCGGGGTCGCGGGACTGCCTCGTCAGGTAACCGTGACCCTGGCATGCAAAAAATACAGAGAAGAGACTTGCAGACAGTAAGCTTTTTTTTTACGTGCTGAAATCATCAAATGAGTTCTCCCACTCAGGGCAGGACGGGAGGGACTGTCAGACTAGTACTGACTAAAATCCACGGTTTCTTGAATAGCCATTTACGTTCCAGGGCTACGGTTAACCGATAGTCCCGCGACCCCGGCAGGCAAATTAAGTAAGCAGAATTTGATCTTGTAAAAAATAAAATAAGTTGAATTTCGCATTTAATGAGTTCAGAAATACCTAATCCCACAACTTTCAATAAATAAACACACGGTAGTTTTTTAATCATGTAAATTAAAACGCACCCAAAAAAGGTATACATTGAAATACTGTCAATTTAGCTTGTCGGTGTACCATCAGCCATATTGACATATTTCACTAACCAAATTACGACATTCCGTTGAGGTAATAAAGTTTATTTTTGGTTGTTTGAGTACTGTAGGTCAGACCGCATCCCGTCCACAATTTCGCCAATTTTCATCATTAAAATAACGACATTACATTTAAAGTAGTAAAGCTTATTTTTGTTTGTAGATATGTTTTGCCGGCCAGACCATTTTGCGTAGCCGTTATTCTTCAATTAAATAACGACACTATCCTGAAGTATTAAAGTTTATTTTTGGTTGTGTTTGGTATCCGCACCTGTTGTGGTGCGTCATCATTAATTTGTTCGGGAACGCAATTTCGCTCGTCATCGTTAAGGTATCGTCTCAAGTTGCTAGAACCTCGATATTTGTGGAATCAACCCTTTGTTATAAGGGTAGTGTTTTATGTTTGTTTATACGGCTTGTTTGTGTGTACGGTAGACAAAAAAGTTGGTGATAGTTAGATTAGTCATTTCATAGAAGTTGTTACCAGCGCCTTCGTCCTCGCCTATCTAAAGATTTTGATTGAAAGTAGTGAATCCAGGATATAAACCACTACTACGTCCCACATAGTCCCACATCTCAAAAGTTAACCCAGCCTTTAACGAGTCCCACTTCTGGGCAACTTACCTCCTCTTTTACAAATCTCATTTTCTGCAAAACAAAAACCTCTACAATTCACAAACAAAACCCTCCACAAAGAAACATGAACAACCAATTTCAATACGTTCACAATTAAAAAAGAAAAACATTTACATATTATTGCCTCGGCCGGGCATTGAATCCTCGCTCATTGAAATAATAAGTCCGCCTTCACAGCTGCAGAGGCGTAGCTAGGTAGGGGCGAAACGGACCCAAACCCCCGGCCTCGCACTTGAAGGGGCCTTGCGCCCATAGAAAAATAAGAAGACATTTTTGACAACAGCGATCACATGTTTGTTAACAGTAAAGACTGCCATACAGCACTGTTGAAACTCACGCCGTGAGTAGATGCGGCGTGCCGAGGGGCAGACACGGCGCACGTGTGTGCGCCGTGTCTGCCCCTCGGCCGGTCGTCCGCCGTCGCCGGTGCCGGTGCCGTGCCGTCTAATGGAAAAACGCCCATGTGATCCATACAAGACTGACGACCGTGCCTACAGACAGCCAATTAACCCTAGATTTTCACGGCGAAAACCGTGTGTGTACAAGAAAGAAGTACAAGTTAACTTCTGCTAACAAGTCTGGCACCTCCACTGCTCATGCGAGGTCTCCTTGTTCCAAAATGACTTGGTTATACATATTTTATTTCTAACCAGGAACTGAAAGAAACAATGAGGCCTTGCAAAGCTGATAAATCTCTGACAATCACATTTGGAATAGACACAGAATACTTAATAGTACTACGTACAGAAGCGTCACTTCCCAAAAACAAACAAATGTAAAATCTTTGCTCGAGAGAATAAAAAAAAAATGTACGGAGCGCGTACGAAACGGGCAGCGGGCGGCAGCCGACTGTGAAACCCGTCCACGGTGTGCGCCAGGCCTGGTATAAATGACTTCGTAGTCAAGGGGGCCTCGCGCGAGCAGCAGAAACGTCATATTTTTCGCCCTGAAAGAAAAGGGCTTCCCAGAAAAGTATTGCCCCCTCCTAGATCCGGTCTCGCTACGCCACTGCACAGCTGTCAGTTTAATTGACAAGCCGGACTGTCAGTCCGTAATGTCGGACGAGTACTGACAAGCGGTTGACGTGTAGCCAACCTTATGTATGGGTGCATTGTGGTGGATTGAAGCGGCTACTAAGTTTTGTAGACTGGTGTGAGGATTGAAGGTTTGTGATGGAATTTATGGTTGTTTATTAGCTTGGTTTTCAATGTGGTTTTGCTTAACAAATGTAATATCGACCTTAAATGTTCCCACTACAGGGACAGAGGTCTATTAAAAACCACCACGCAGGCAAAGTGTGTTCTATGATATGCCAGTTCCCTCACAATGTTTTCACTGATGAGTTCACCTTTTTGAGAGCATTGGTGATGAAATAAGTTGCACATAGGTATGTACCTGAATGGGTTTAATACTAAAACAAAAGTTAGAGCTAACTGGATCATAATTGCACAAATTAGATGTACACAAACATCAAACTTTTAGTTTTATTTATTTATTTAAACACGTTTGTGTTGAAATAAAGCTATTATCACCGGTTTTTGATTAAATTGACTGTTAATTAATTATTAATTAAATATTATTGCTTATTCCAATAAAGGCACCTGCAAATAAAAAAATGATAGGTGCCGAATGTGGAATACCTCTAATACAATAGTGTAGTTGTGTAGTAGCTTACAAACTTATTATTAATCCCCAAATATGTTTTACTCTAAATTACTTTCTTTGACTTAAACGGGAACCAAAGCTGCGACCAATCAACCGCTTACCCACCATATATTTTTGGTAATGACCAACCAAACAACCATATTGTAAAACAACATAAAGAAGTTTGCAACTAAATAAACAACCAACGAAAAAAATCCCGTTCATCAAATTAACATAATTTACGAAACACATCATAATTTAAAAACCCACTTAATTTAAAAGTTAAAACAATAACGTATCTCTTTCACTCACAAACAAATTAAAGGAATAAGAAGAAAAACGGTTCGCCTTATAAATTCTCTTGCTTGTAAAGGTCAGCACACACTACAGTACTACCGCATTATTTTCTTGCTAATGGTAACACACTGAAGTACTACCACGTAATTCTCTTGCAAATGATTACTGACTATAACAATATCAAAACAAACAAGATCTCAACATTAATAAGCATTTCTAATAAGTACTATTTACTTGAGAACAATACACGTTATGTTCGACGAAACGTCATAACGTAATACATACTCAACTAATTTCTTGTAAACCTCTTCTCAATATCGTAGTAGGTACAGGTACGTTTTACCTGTTGTATATTATTATTCCTTGATCAAATGTTATGTTTCACAGAAAGTAAAAATAATAGTAAGCAAAAGGAAGGAGTAACAAAATATTATTATTAATTAGTATCTCGCTATTAGCGATAAGACCGCCATTGTAACCAAAGATTAAGCAATATTATAAGCAGTAGTTTTAAAATTTTATTGTACAATAAAATATATTCTATTCTATTCATTGAATGCGTCAAAGCTACCAAAGCGTATCACATGCAAAACACTGCAATCGGACTCGTACATTTTTTTTCTATTATCTTAGTTAAAAATCCTTATAGTCCAGTAAATTAAGCAGAGAAAAGGATTCAATATGGGGTCACTTGTATACCACCGTAATTTTGGTGTTCTGAAAGTTGTCACTAAAATCTCCTAAAATCTGCGGTGTTAGTAAAAGTCATAAACCACGTTATTATTTTTCAGTCCGAGCTGAAACGCTGATTTGACTAGGTCCATTATCTCGATAAACAACATGGTGTGTGTAAACGTTTGTTATTGCGAACGTACAATCAAAATATCTCGTTGCTGTGTAACAAACAAGTGTGTTCTCACCCTTACAACATTCCCTCACACGAAACTCACGTCATGCGGTTAATGAAAAATTGTCTGTCTGTCTGTTTGTTTGTTTTAAACAAATTTGTGAGCGAATACCGTATATATCATGTTTAAATGTTTATTTTTCATGTGTAAAAATATTTGTACGAGTATTACCTGAAGTTCTGATTTATGGCACTGGTTTTATGAATATTGTTATGCATGTTTGATTTGCTGATGGTGATTTCCATTTTTTTTTCTGTTTTATGTAGTTTTTTTTCTTTTATTGTGAGATGTTGTCACTGGCAGCAAAACTGAAAGTCTCTGAATGGAATAAACATAAACTTAAACAAGTTGATTGAAAAAAAAATCGAATTGATCCTACGGTTTGATTAACTAATTCTCCTAACAAAAAACCCGTAGTTTTTCTTTTTTTTTGTAGATCAAAAATAATTAGGGAGATATGTTTTTTTAAATTCACAATATATAGTCATGCCATGGTATAATTTTTGTATATTTCTTACGCTACGAGCCATTTTTTTCAATATTCACTGATCAAAAAAGGAATAACAATATTTTCAATTCATTATTTTCACTATTTTTGAATACTAGAACTGACTAAACAAATGTGGAAGTTATTGATGCTGTCAAAATATCTATTCCTATTTAGTACCCAAGTTTTTTGGTAAGTTCTTAATTTCTCTGTTTAAGTAATTTCTCTTTTTTATTTTTGCCATGCTTGTCTGTGGAGCAATAAAAAGATCGTTCTTTCTTTCCATTCTTTTGACCTAAATACCTGAGACCCTGAGTCTCTTGTGTTCATCATCATCATCAGCCTATAATGTTCCCACTGCTGGGACACAGGCCTCCTGTCTGTGAGAGGGAGTGGGCCATAATCCACCACGCGGGCTCGGTGCGGATTGGTAGATGTCACATGTCTTCAAACTTTTTGGTTGTATGACATGCCGGTTTCACGATGTTTTCCTTCACTGTTTTGAGAGCAGTGGTGATGAAATAAATTACACATAGTAATGCACCTGGCGGGGTTTGAACCCACGACCTACAACTTGTAAGTCGGGACCGATACCACTGGGTCACCACTCCTCCTCTCTTGTGTTAGTTTTACCTAAAACTGTTCTAGAAAAATCCTCCCACATTCTCGGCTCTACCATTTCCTTTTTCTCCAGAAAAATATAAATCGCCATCAAACTCCCATCCGTGTATCAGCCACAGGCTTCCCTATGCCGTTACATTAGGAGCATTCCATTTGGCGGCCAGCCAGAGGGGCAGCCGTACGACCTATTTAGATTTTATCGTCACATGTATGGAATTAAAGCGATCCGGCTTTAAAAATGGTATGTTTTCGTCAGTTTTGGAATGGTTTATGCATTGGAATTGATGTTTTTGTTGGATAATCAATAATACTGGCTATTACGAAAAGATGTCGGACGAGGACGCGTCGCGGACGTGCGAAAATGTATGAGAGGCGCGTCCACTAATGTATTATTACACCTACTATGTTTGTTTCTCTGCACCACCCTAAGGTAGACTGGTAGAGAATGCCTATGGCATTAAGTCCGCCTATGTACTGTTTTTTACAAGTGCATGAAGTTTAAATAAATAAATAAATAAATTAAAGAAGCATCAAATTTCCAAAACAAAATCCGTACCGACACAGCACATTTATCGAAGAATTCCATAAATTTTATTTGAAATTGATTGTTGCAGTGGTTTTCTCATAAAACCCCTTCTTCCAAAGGCCGTTTCGTATTTTTTTACGCGCGCCTTTTACTCTGAATGATCGTGCATCTCACTGAATAATGTTTTCCCCTGTTTTCTCCACGGGGGGATGACGCTCGCGGACACATGAACAATTTAGCTCGATTTCAGGTGAAATATCATGGTTTTTGACCATGCCTGCCAGTGAGTTCGAGCTCGCGACTAGCGCCGCCTTAAGGCTAGTTGATTCCAAAATTATTAACCATTCGTTAAAAAAAAAACAAAAAGTCCAACTAATGATCAAACAGCGCTTCCTTAGTCATCAAAGTCTAACATTAGCCTCAATAACGTTACCATATATCAAATCTCCACACAGAAAATCAACCCTAATGAGCTAACCCGTGAAATCTAACCCCTTAAAGCTACTCGGGGACAATCAATCACCTCAGCTTCCATTGGCTGTCTAATGAAATCCGATAGCAAGCTATGTGGATCGAGCTGGTGCTCAAAAGGTCAGGTCGGTTTGGTACAGCGGCCATATTTGTGACCTCAGTGGTTGATGGGTTGAGTTTAACAGTTGGTTAAGTGATCTATCATTTGAGTAGGAATTTATGAAATGAAAATGATGTGAGGAGCTGTTATGAGTAGGATTTTATTTGAGGAGGGCTTGACTGGTATAGAGATCACGGCGACACGTCCTCAACTTACAAACATACACACACACACATAAACTCACATAAACATTGTATGTTTATCCAATAATATTCAGTATGGAAGAGTTTCCCAATACAGGAATTTCTTGTTTAAAAGTGTATCCAATCACTTACCTGTTATCGTGTATTATGTTGGAGACAAAAATTAAGATTTTTTCTTTTCTTTTGAGTGCGGTAGAGCTGATGTGAGGCTAAACTTGTCTTCACCTTGTATCTCTCAAAATTGGAAATAAATCAGGCTGAGATGCAAGTGCTCCCGTGCCTCCTAAAGCGTGATCCGGTATAAAACTCGGGAGCGGCGCGTCCGCGATTTTTAAATCGGATTTTGATGTTCTACTTAAGAGCTATGGATTATCACTTAGGGCATGTATGCACACTACGTTTTTATATTAAACAGAGCAGTTTGTTGTCGTTTGTATCGCGTCAAACGCGCGGCACCGCGTTTGTCGATGCCGCGCTTTTGTTATTTATAAAGGTGTGCAAAGGTCTACACTTCTACTAGTCTGCGTCTGACTTGCGTGCGTATCGCGTCTCTACGCTACAAACGCGCGTCAACAGCGCGTTTCAAAACGAGGTGTGCATAGGCTCTTACATAATGAATGGCCAGTAATAATTTCATAAGTCATCTACACAAATGATGCAAATACCACGAAAATCTAAAAAAACTTAATTTATATACCGATTATCATACCTCAGCCACATTTAAATCAACATCAATTTAACATCCATATTCCCAATCAAATCCTAATCTTAGGTGATAACACGGTGGAATCAAAGGACTGCAACAAAGACACACCGTATCGGATCCCATCAGGTGGAACAATGGAACCTGTTCACAATACCTATAATTGTGATCTAGACAGTTTGGCGGGAGTCCAGGAGTTGACAGGCACTCCTGGGAAGCCATTAAGATGTTATCGTCGTATGGTAGAAAGTGTAGAAGGTTGAAAGTAGATTTTTTCGCCCTCTATCATTTTTGTCATGGTATAATCATCAAATGAGTCCTCCTAATCAGGGCGGAGGGGGAGGGACTGTCAGACTTGTACTGAATAAAATCCACGGTGATACTTTAATAGCCCTTTACGTCACAGGGCGACGGTTAGCTGATCAGACAGTCCCGCGGCGCCCTCTATTACATGAGAATGAGACTAACTCCGATCTCTTGAACATCACGTCTGTAATTTTCAAAGGATGAGGCAGAAGTGCATAATTAGGTCCCCTAAAAATATTCAAGTCTTATGTATTGTCGGGGATAGGGCGATACGCCTCAAGTGGAGCTAGGCAGGGCATCTAGCTAGACGCAGAGATGGCAGATGGAGTAAGGTTTTGACCAATGTTTGGTGGCCAAGGTTCGGCCAAAGAAACCAGGGCCGCCCAAAAGCTCGTTGGGTTGACGATATCGCCAGGATTGCGGGGAATAAATAGTTGAGAGAGGCACAGAACCGAGAGATGTGGCAGAAAAAAGGGGAGGCCTATACCCAGCGGTGGGTGATTCCGGGCTGATATGATGATGATGTATAGAGGGCTCATTTAAAGAGGGAATCGCTTCGGCCATTTATGGCACCAAAGTTTTGGAATTGGTTCCATACGAGGCTTTTCTTTTCCTTGTATGGAACTAGTTCCTATCAAGGATTTTTATTTATTTCTATGGAACTGATTCCCATCAAGAACTGAACTGAAGTAAAGATACAGCCAGGCCTAAAATAGAAATCTAAATGATATCCATTTGGAGATATGAGTAGCAGATCGAAGTTTGAAAATTGTTGTGTGATATTTCCCCATGCCTTTGGAAGGCCGATATAGAGAACTAGTACTCGTACCGCGTCTAATCGGGATCGGAATTTCAGACCCAAAAAACAAACCTGTTAGTTATTGTTATTTTTTTTTCAGGTACGCTTGTTTGTACATCGTATATTATCAGTAATTTAGTGTCGAATAACGGTCGTTGATCAAAAATATTTTTTCTCTCAAACTGTTCATTTTCAAGAATTGTTCAGAGTGGAACTTCTCTCCATAAATCCTAATAGCGTCTGCTATCTCAGACGCGGTTAGATTATTTAACAAACAGATTCCCCGCGGTATTAGAAAATGAATGCTGTAATGAAAGAAAAGCAGTAACATTGCCTTAGAGATGTCGTTTGTAACATTTTAGCTTGAAGTTAAACTGGTATAATTGGCCATTTGCTTTGTCTATACTTAATATTATAAAGAGGTAACATTTGTTTGTAAGTTTGTATGTTTGTAAGTTTGTATGTAGGGGGTAATCTCCTGAAGTAATGAACCGATTTAAAAAATTGTTTCACTGGTAGAAAGCTACATTATCCGTGAGTGCTATAGGCTATAAATTATAAAGATATCATACATATTAGCCGAAATACTGCCCAACGAAGTGGGCACGGGTCAGCTAGTGTTTTAATATTAAGAAAGACAATTGTTTGCTTTCAAAACACGTGCATATAAGAAACTGTTTGCTAAGATAATAATAAGTACAAACCATTTTTTTAGCGTGTTAAAGTCATCAAATGAGTCGTCCCTAATTTGTTAGTCCCGCGACCAATAAGTACAAACCATAGAAGATGTAATATAAAAAAAATAACAGCAAATTACAAATTAGCATTGCTTCTGGCAAAGTCGCATCAAAGATGGCTATACAAACTTAACTTCAATAGAAAGAGCTATTTATTGGGACAACCTCACCGCATTTTTCACAAAACACTGCAACTTCAGAAAGCCAAGCAACTTCTCAAATCTGTGTGGCTCTTTCCTCAAAAGACCATCTCAGACACCCGCATGGTCCTCGTATGACCTGAACAAAACAATGTCTGGACTTTAAAAGAGACTGTGACCTCTGATTTTGTTTCAGCTGTTTCTTCTCAGAGTAATCAGGTACGAAACACCGGCCCCATCTAGCTTTAAAAATATTGGTTGTGACGTGTAAAAGTGTTTTTTATAACCAACTTACAAAATAAATGTCATTTACCATTTAGCCAGATTCAACAGTGCCGACCTCCTGACCAAAAACATCAGCAATATGACGCCCCCCCCCCCCCTCCCTCACCCTAGAAGGCCAAAGCCTGAAGGTGTCGCGGGACTGTCGCATCATGCAACCGTGACCCTGGAACGTAAAGAGCTATTGAAGGACAACGTGGATTTTAGCCAGTACGAGTCTAACAGTCCTTCCCTGCCCTGCCCCGAGGACTCGTTTAATGATTTGACCACGATAAAAAAGTACCAGAAAATTCCATAGATGGCATTTCCTAGAAATCAGATAAATATGAGTTCATCGACCTTCACAGAATAGTCCTTTATTGGTCGTATGAATGCTTATTGAAATGTAACTTAATACCTTTATTAAGTCTTATGTATATGAAGAGAGCGATGTACGGTCAAGTGCCCTTGAGTCATCTGTGTTTTGTATTGTATGGGGTTCGAAGACGTAGGTAGCAAAGACGTAGAACTAAAATTGACGGCACGGTACCGTATGTTATTTACATCACAGGATTTTACCCTTGTTAGCTGCATTATAGGATAGTGTAAAAATACAAACTGTTTTTTTATTACTAAGTAGGAATATTGATATATAAAAAATCTAAAGATGCAATTTTAGTTGTCGTCAAAATCGGCCTTGAGACTTTTTTAAATATTTTTTGATATCTTACTTCGTAACCAATCAGATTTCCACATCTCCTCTCCGCTTATTGACAGACGCTTATTACAGACATCTGATTGGTTATTCAAACACATCTCCTCTCCTCTCCGCTTTGGTGGATGACGGGCCTAATACCTATTATAAATGTGGAAGTTTGTTTGGATGGATGGATGTTTGTTACTCTTTCACTAATTAGATTTAAATTTAATTTAATTTAAAATTAGGTACACAGATAGTTTATAACAAGATAGTTTATAACAAGATAATTTACACATACGACAGTTTTTATCCCGATTTTATCTTCCCGGATATTTTTTCGAGTTGTAGCGGGCGAAGCCGCTGGCAAAAATAGTTCTTTATAGTTTCGGATTTAGTTAGCCACGCCTAATTTGAAAATTGACCCTGTGTCAGTATTCTGTATTTCTATTCTCTTTTGAAAGTAGTGGTGGCCAGTAACGGCCCTGACTTACGAGATTTAAGTCGTAAGTTCGAACCCAGCCAAGGGCATTACTTTAATTATTTCATCACCACTGATCCCAAAACACTGAAGGAAAACATTTAAGGAAACCGGCATGTCCTACAACCAAAAATTCGAAGATATGTGACTTTGACCAACCCGTACTAGGCCCGCGTGGTGAATATAGCCTACTCTCTCTAATAGAAGGGAGGCCTGTGTCCCAGCAGTGGGAACATTATAAACATTTTAATTTATACATTATTGGTATACAAAATACATTTGAATAAGACTTTATTTAAATGTATTTTGTGGCACATGAGGCTTCATATTATACTCTCATCACAACCATAGTTCATTGACTTACAAGATCTTTAAGAAAGATAACCGTGAGTCATTGTGATCAATGTATTGCATTCGGTAATATATTGTCGGCATCTCTTTCTTTATTTTAACAGGAATAGGGATGCGATACAAAGTATCGATACAAATGCAAGTATCTTATCGTACAAGTACGGTTACCTTAAAGAGTTTCGGCACTTAGGGGAACTTAAGGCAAACTCAACTCAATACTAACGTAGCGCAAGCGCCAACAGGACGCCATTTGTTAATGGACGCTTGCAAATGACGTCCTGATGGCGCTTACGCTACGTTAGTGTTGTGTTCAGTATGCATAAGGCGTTTCTCACACTGCCCCGCATGATGCAGCGTAGCGCGTGGATGCGTGTTCTTCCGTTGCTTGTAAGTATCTCCGTTTGTATGGAAAACACGCACAGTCCAACACACAGAAAATGCATCCACGCGCGTTCATGCGGATCACGCGCATACACGCGGAGAAACATGCACCCCCGCGCGTAGGTGCGGGGCGAGACGCAAGGTATGGCACACCGAATCCCGCAGTGCCGCGCGTGATTTTGAATGCCCAGTACTGCACGACCACCACAGAGAACGGCGAATAAATAAATGAGAGCCGCCGTGCGTGAATCTACAAAACGCACCTACGCGCGTGAGTGCGCAAAAAACCCGCACGATGATGCAGATCTGCACTCCCGCAGGAACGCGCGTAGGTGCGTCGACACGCAACATGCAGCATGATGCGGGGCAGTGTGAGAATCGCCTAAAGAGTGTATGCCCCCATTACACCTCGTGCCCTTGTCATAGACACTGTTCCCCTACCCAGGAATTTGGTTGTTCTCCTTTAGTCCCAATGGACTACGGACGGTTGGCGCAGTGACTGAGCGATGTACTGCAACTCTACGTGTCGCGGTTTCCATTCCCGGACAGAACAATTTTTTTATGATCTACAAGTAGTTTTTTCAGCTCCGGGTGTTTAGGATGTATTGTTTGTAAGCTTACCCACGATATAGAAATTCTTAGTGTGGGGCACCAGTTTTAAATTAAGGAATGAATTCATCTGCCAGCTTTATTATTAGCATCTTCGAGTCGACTTCCCGTTTAACCACATGGTCCTGAATACCATTATTTTACATACATGGATTGCCTATCTACCCTCCACGGCCCAATTAGTACCTGGATAATACGTCATGTCGGTAAGATTGGTCATCAGACTTTCGGGCCGGACCTGTTACGACTGTCACAGATGTACAAATGACAGCCGGGACCTGTGGCTGTATTGCATCATAAGTTATCGATATCGATAAGTATCGGTTCGAATCGAATGGTGCATCACTAATGAAAAAGGACCGGAACCGGTTGTTTTTGATGATACACGCTTTGAATTGTTTATTAATTGTTACGTTTGTACTTGCATTTCCTTCCTTGGGATACTTCCTTTTGAGTGTTTTGGTAATTTGATTGTGTATGTAGATTATATTCTGGTCGAAGTCATGTGACATATTTTCAAGTTACAACCAACTCGCGCTGGGCTCGTGTTGTATAATGCTTTCTCTCACAGAGAGTTGGTTTCTGCCTCAGTTCAAAATTCATACTTTTGGTTTTGCTTATTTTTTCATGTACGATGTACACTATCTTTGTACCAAATGTCATCCAAATCCGTTCAGTATTTTAATGCGTGAAAAAGTAACAAACATCCATCGATCCTTACTCATAAACTTTCGCAAAACGTTAGTAAGATAAGATATTTGAAACACTAAATAATGATCTACCACGAAAACATTTCCCAATAGTAACCAAATAAACAGTTACGACACCAGGTGTTAACACCAAAAACATCATAACTCAAAAAGTGGTTAAAATTGATCACCGCAACCGAATATCAACCATCAGAGACCAACCATATAGGTTGATGTAAACAGTAATTTGTGTACGCCACTCCTGCCAAATGTACTTGGCAATGTGCCGACTAGAACAGTTTCGGCTTTCGGCTTAGCTGGACAAACCTAATAACCGGGAAATTAAAAATTTTGCGTCCATAATGGTGGAATTTTTTGTTTAAGTTTGCAGTTTCCCTGTTTTTTTTTTGAGAGTTTAGAAAAACTACTGAACTAATTTCGATGTTTTATACAAAGATAGTTTATAAACTGGTTTAATACAAACGATAGTTTTTATCTCAATTTTAGAGTTATATGGTTCCCAGGAACGTAAAGGGGTAAAGGGCTGTTGAAGGATTACCTTGGATTTTAGTTAGTGAGAACTCATTTGATGGATTTACTACAATAACAAAACAGTTTCGGATAAATCGTTTTCAACTACAGAACTCTTCATTGTGCGTGGTCCGATTCGTGCTTGGTGAGTTTCTTTTTTAAGTTTCCACAGAACTTATGTCTTCAAACTTCTTTTGCTTCAAAACTAAATGTTGATTATCAAATTACTTAAAATACCTCCTCAAAAACACACTGACCACTACACACCCACAAATAAACATAATACACGTATATAAACACAAACAATTAATAATATCTGTACCAACTAACATTTTGATCGAACGGGGAACCGAACTCCTACGACTTTGATCGATCATCGCTTTTGACTTGGCCGTATGGCGCTACCAAGATAAAAATAAACTATTCAAAAAATCTTATTCCAATCGCAACCTTATCCATTAAGCAATAAGGTATTTAAAGAAGCAGGTGTAGTTTATAAAATTGCCATTGGATTATGAGTCTTATTTTGTGAAAGATAAGGTTGTCTAATTAGCGTTAAGTGTAAATGTAAGATTGTAAATATGTGAATGTAATCAGTATTGTTGAAGAGTGTTTTTTTTAATTCATGCTTGTGTGAATAGTTACTTAGAGTAATTTTTTTTTAAAGATAAATAGATTATGATGTAGACTTTTTGCAAATGCCTTATAGGCCTTTGACCTCTTTATTCTCTGACAACATATTTTTCTTCAAAACTCATCATCTGCCTAACCTTTTCCCAACTATATTGGGGTCGGTCGGCTTCCAATCAAACCAGATGCATCAGGATATCAGTATTTTACATGGAGCGATTGCCTGTCAATACGATACCCCATAGTCTGGCTGGTTGTCAGACTTTTACAGTTTCTGACCAATGTCTAGTAACGACTGTCGAAGATCTACAAATGGCAGCCAGGACCAACGGCCTTACGTGCTTTCCGAGGCACGGAGGAAACTCGCTACGACACATGGTCACTCATTCACAGACCAACCGGCTTTACGTGCTTTCCGAGGCACGGAGGAAACTCGTTACGACACATGGTCACTCATTCACAGACCAACATCGGCAAGATCTGCCTGTGCGGCTGTAATTATTTAGCCATGAGCTCCTCCTTTCGATTTTTCTTCAAAACTCATTCATAAAATGTGTGTAAAAGCACATACGATACATGAAAAAATAGAGTGAAGCAAAATTTAAAAAAAAAAATACAAATCAAAATGGTGTTTTGGGATATCTACCATCTGTTAGCTACACCCAATTCCAATCTGCACATTTTTTACAATCGATCAATTTTCTTTTCGACCTAAAACCGATCGTGTGCACAGGACCTTTAATCATTTGATTAATTACACTAAGCGTGTGTTTTGACGCAGATATAGGAAACAGCGCTGGATGGAGTATTAGGTTCCCACTTCGATTATACTTGTTTATTGATTGTGTTTATACGAGGATACATTTATAGAATACTACTACTAGAAAATAAGTCGTATAATTCTCATAAACATTGGCAATCCATGAATATTATTCACTGTGTCCACGACCATTTTACAAAATTCATCGCAATTTGTTATAATTCTGCTAATAAGGTCTCTACTTGCTTCGACTAGGGTCGACGGCGCGTTGTGCCATGTTCCACGCGCGCCTCAAAAAGCGTCAGGGCTATTGAAGGACACCGTGGATTTTAGTCAGTACGAGTCTGACGGTCCCTCCCGCCCTGCCCAGGGTGGGAGGACTCATTTTGATGATTTTACCACGATAAAAAAATTCTGACTTGCTTCTTTTTAGTTTAGACCCCAAATTACACCTGATGAAAGTAATAAGTATGTTAGTCAAAAAACTGAGTGTGCACAATAGGTTCACCTTAGGCCCACTCTTCGAAAATTAAGCGTCATTATCATTTTTAGTCTTTCCTGTTGTTGACAGAGTGTCATCTTGCTCCTTACTCCTTGACTTCTCATAAGGGCGCTCACTCACCGCGAGCATTCACCTGTAATATAACGTTACAGATTCGAACATTCAAAGACAATAGAGCATCAAATTGCGCACTTTTATGTTACATTACAGGTGAATGCTCGCGGTGAGGGAGCGCCTTAACTTTCGACTGCATACACGCTGCCACCATTTAAGTTCTTTTTTCCCGTCACGGCAAAAAGCAGAAGGAACATCCAAAGATTACCGTAGCCTCTTCCATCACCAACTAAGTCTCCGTTCCACCTAAGTTGCGCGGTTAGAACTTGGCTAAGTTAAAGTCCGCCGAGGTGAACTTGCAACTTGAAACTAGTACCGTCGCGTTTCGCCTCCTCGCCACTTTTGTTGTGTTCACTTTAAATTAACTTCTTGCAAGTTAATTTTAAGATTAAGTGCGTTTTGGGACTTGTATGCTGCTTGACGGATTAGTTCTATTCTCCTGGGATTTGTTTGGGGGATCATGTCAAGAGCTTGAGTTAATTATCTTCCTCTGTGTTGTTTACTTTGAAATGCTTGTCTTTAGCAAGTTCTTGTCCTTTAGTAAATCTGACTGTTTCGTCAGTTTTAAGACAGTTGTGTACTTGATCGCGGGACTGTTTAATAGATTACCGACTCTAAAATGTAAAGAGCAATTGAAGAAACACGGTTGACAATAGTCAGTAACAGTCTGATAGTCCTTACTGCTCCATATTGGGCGATAAGGACTCATTTGATGATTTTATCAACTAAAAAAGTCGTGACTTGGTCAGTTTCGTTAAGATTTCGTTTTAGATATTTAGATCTTTTGGATCAATCAATCTTCCTCTACCGACTTTTTAGACTTTTTCCATTCAAAAGTTGATCGACATCAAAACGGAGAGCGTCTCATTACACAGTTGCATTCATGTAGAGATTTCAGGACTTCTGATGTACTTACATTCGATTCTATTAGTTTCTTCAAATTGCCTGCACAAATAAGGTTGTGTTGATTAATCTCTCAGCTGTTTCTGTTCACCTGCTTCCAAAATATTGAAAGAATTGACAGGATCCCATTAGAATTCGGAACCACACAACCCGATCCCCATAATCATACCTAAAACATAACGGAAAACCCAGCTGTTCCCAAAAAAAGCCATAACTACCCACATACAACCGCGAAGCCTTTCTAATATTCAGTTAATACCATTTCATATACATAATACAGGGGGATGCCGTCACCAAATCAAAATTCGGTCCGAACCGTATCCGATACAGGGTGCGTCTTCTGAATATTTATCAGTGTGTTCGGTCGCAGCTGTGCGCGGACAATTGAAATTGTGACGAATTCTGTTATTTTGACACTTGCCACACACCCCTTCGGTGTTTTGATCTAATAAGCAGGTTTCAGGAGGGGTGTTGGGTGATAGTTTTCATAAGACCCTGCATAATAATAATAATAATAATAAATGTTTATTTATCTTTTCAAAATATTGCAGTACATGTAACATGGGTATTTAGTTTCTGCGTAGTAAAATTACTTACTTGCTACAATTATAGTGGGTACAGTTCTGATCTCCTAACTAGGTTACAGTATAACCTGTATGAAGGAGTGACAGTTCCAATCCCCCAATGGATGGATTACAAGTTTTAGTAGTAAAAAAATTTGTACATTTGCATTTTGTTGTAACTAACATTGAATTGATATAAAAAAAGAGTATTATACAAACATTTTTAAAACATTGAGTAAGGAGTAAGT
Source organism: Agrotis clavis (assembly GCA_954870645.1). Classification (NCBI taxonomy): domain Eukaryota; kingdom Metazoa; phylum Arthropoda; class Insecta; order Lepidoptera; family Noctuidae; genus Agrotis; species Agrotis clavis. The sequence continues at coordinate 4,703,816 of OX940943.1, forward strand.
AATTATGATAAAGATAAATATGACTATAGCATAGTTAGGGTTGTTGCGGAAATCCTGGTTGTTTAATGGTGGTTGTGGTCAAAGTTCAGTCACGTATCAGAAAACCGGAAAATCTCTTAAGCGTGGACGAGGAATTCTTATACCCATAAACAGCGAGACTTCAAGAAAAATGATTGATGTGACATAAGCCGTTGTTGTTCAGCGTGGTGGTCTAACAGGAAGGCCTTTGTTCAGCAGTGGACGTTTTCCGGTTGATGATGATAATAATGAAGGATTGTAGCAGATTTTTACTCCCAAGGGAGTTTATTTTACTCCCAAAAAGGAAAAAAAAATGTCTGTTACATCTAGCCTTGTACACTTGTAACAAGATGAATAATCTTTCAATGCTGCTGTCATCGAAATCTAAGACAGGAATACAACTATTAAAACGATCTTGGCATCTTTGATAACCTATAGCACCTCTCTCCAGTATGAAAAGCTTCAAGCACCTGCAATGTATAGCAGGTATCGATTGGACAAATTCGATATTAAGCTAAGTGGATACAATGTCATTAGTACAAGGTAGTTTGGACAAGCCCAGATGTAACATTATTGGAAGCGACAATTGGTTCATGACTCACGAAGCATGATCAGCTTGCTGGGATACTGGCCTCTTCTCTGTGTGAGGGAGATGGTAATAATCACCATGCAAACCCAGTGTGGGTTGGTAGAGGTTACAAATTTTATGTTTTAGGACATGACGGTTTCCTATATGTTTTCCTTCACCGTTTTGAAAGTAGTGGTGATAAAAATAAATAACACAACTTATGCGCCTGTCTGCAAGAGCATGCGGACGGTGACTAATGAGTAGCTCGCCGTCTGATCGGGACCATGCCCGGGTCGACGGCGCGTTTTGTTTTACGCGCGCCTTTAGGGCTGCGTTTCCACTGAGGCGAAGCGGAGCAGAACGTAGAGAAATTCACCAATCACATAGCTTGAAATCCACATCTCTTCTCCACTCAAGCCGTGTCATTGGTGAATCTCTCTCCGCTCCGCATCAGTGAAAATGCAGCCTAAGAGCTGTCATGAATCCCCATAGAGAGCCAAATGCCTGGCAAGGTCGCGGAACTGCCCATGCAACCGGATAACCGTGAACATAGAGCGTAAAGGACTGTCGAAGGAACTACTCAGTATACGAGTCAGACGTCCCATCCGGTCCACTCAGGGCGGAAGGACTCATTTGATGATTTTTACCATCCCGTAAAAAAAAAGAGAATCTTCTAAGAAATATACCACTTCCAGCCATCTTCTACCGTAACGTATCTAATTTGTCTATCGTCTAGTCTAGGTGGAAACTAAAGTTTAGGCGACAAATTAAGCCCATGTTTTGCAGCTTTGTACACTAATCTATACTAGAAAATTAGTGGTTTCGCCTGCAGACTCGACTGGGCTTAACGACACAGCAAGTTTGCTTGTAGAATCAGTTTTAGGGTTATCGTATCATGTTCGTGTTATGCTTGGATTCGTGTCAGCTATTTTGTAATGGGGAGATTAGTTTTAAAGGCTTTGGTTCAGGTTGTGAGGTTTTAAGATGGGTATCTGAAAATAGAGAGTATAATAACTGTTGGTTCTTTGTGTTAGAAAGAATTTGATTATGATAGTGCTGTTAGGTTCACGGGCTCATTTCACCTGAGCAAATCCTCTCGCGGATTGGATGGTACTGTCACACTAGTCAACCAGTTAATCTTGGCATTCCAGGGCTACGGTAGCCTCTTAAGACAGTCCTGCTACTCCGGTAATTGTTTTGCCCAATAGGGGGGTCCGTCAATAGAGACGCGCGTGGAACACAATGCTTCTTTGTCTCGGTCTGCTTGATCAAACGACAAGCTACCCATTTCTAGTTCTCGCCAACGGAGTACGACGGAAATTGCCTCGCAATCCCAAAACATTTAACTTTAGTTTTGAAATTCCAGTTTTAACTTAAAATAAAAATGCCAATTCTCCACTCAATGATTTCTTCGAAACTTTTAACTAGTACAAACAAACGCCAAGTACTTAAACCAACAAAATTTTTGATTTACCTAAACACACGTTGTTTGTAGGTCAAGTGCACACAGCCATATTGAAAACGTTTTAAAGTAGTTTCGCGTTTGCTCATATAAAACTGTAACACTCAGTTACGTATAAATGTTGGTGGGATATTTCCTGTGGGCGTCTGTTACACCGAAGTGTAATTGTAGATATGTGTGTGACCTGAGTATCGGAAATGCGAACGTAAAGCGAACTGGTACGGTTCTTTAGAGTGCGATTATTTTTATGAAACTGAAAGCATTTTATAGAAAGCTTTTATGTCAAAAAAATTAAGATGAAAGACGAAAGATTTAATGGGATGGATGTTGATAACTTATTTGTCATAACATCATATCTTGCTCAAAAGACACCCTGCTCAGCAAATAGTATCCAGCTTGATTCATATTATTGTAATTTCAGCGATTGGAGACAGTTACTTCTCGAGTCAGCCTTACATCACTTAAAAACTATGTAGATGATCAACCTAAAGCTGTTCACTACTGGAAAAAGATCTCTCCATTTGCACGTCATTCAACTAAAATCTTTACAAGTATGATGTAGCAGCTTTCAGGCAGCCCGCAAAGATCGTCTTTCCTTAAAAACTTAGCATGTGTCAAATGGAATCCGGCTCGAAGGACAAGAAATTACACTTTGGTGTAACAACCATCCATGTTTACAGTACACAGAGTAAGGATTAAGAAGTTGCTTTTTCGAGTACCTTGCAAACAGGGGCCCACTTCGATGCAAATGTACCAGCGGGTCGGCTGAATTTGACTGTCAAATCGGGCCTCAAGTGCTTCTATAATGGAAATCTACTGTATTTGCTTATCATAAGTGCTTGATTAGATTTAGGGAGTATTGTACTAGGGGAAGTTTTAATGGTCTATTAGTTAAAGTAGGTAGTTTTGCTCGAAAGTTCGCAAGTTCGGCTTTGTTGGCTTTCGCTAAGTTGTTTTTGTCTGCAAATTTATTCTCAGACGTCCTCAGGTAACAGAGGGACCAAATCTTGAAGTCTGTTCAAAATAATAATTAATTCTTCAGTTCTTAATAATTTTCCGTTGTTTTGATATAAAAAAATAAGTCTACCCGCCCTGGATGAAGCGAAGTAACTGTCAGAGATCATACTGACTAAAACCCTCCCTGTACTTTTGCATTCCAGAGCCAAGTTACTGTAAAACCCCTTCGCAGTGATTCACACCAAGGGTATTCAGCATAATTTGCAAATGCCTGGCAAGGTCGCGGAACTGTCCATGCAACCGGATAACCGTGAACATAGAGCGTAAAGGACTGTCGAAGGAACTACTCAGTATACGAGTCAGACGTCCCATCCGGTCCACTCAGGGCGGAAGGACTCATTTGATGATTTTTACCATCCCGTAAAAAAAAAGAGAATCTTCTAAGAAATATACCACTTCCAGCCATCTTCTACCGTAACGTATCTAATTTGTCTATCGTCTAGTCTAGGTGGAAACTAAAGTTTAGGCGACAAATTAAGCCCATGTTTTGCAGCTTTGTACACTAATCTATACTAGAAAATTAGTGGTTTCGCCTGCAGACTCGACTGGGCTTAACGACACAGCAAGTTTGCTTGTAGAATCAGTTTTAGGGTTATCGTATCATGTTCGTGTTATGCTTGGATTCGTGTCAGCTATTTTGTAATGGGGAGATTAGTTTTAAAGGCTTTGGTTCAGGTTGTGAGGTTTTAAGATGGGTATCTGAAAATAGAGAGTATAATAACTGTTGGTTCTTTGTGTTAGAAAGAATTTGATTATGATAGTGCTGTTAGGTTCACGGGCTCATTTCACCTGAGCAAATCCTCTCGCGGATTGGATGGTACTGTCACACTAGTCAACCAGTTAATCTTGGCATTCCAGGGCTACGGTAGCCTCTTAAGACAGTCCTGCTACTCCGGTAATTGTTTTGCCCAATAGGGGGGTCCGTCAATAGAGACGCGCGTGGAACACAATGCTTCTTTGTCTCGGTCTGCTTGATCAAACGACAAGCTACCCATTTCTAGTTCTCGCCAACGGAGTACGACGGAAATTGCCTCGCAATCCCAAAACATTTAACTTTAGTTTTGAAATTCCAGTTTTAACTTAAAATAAAAATGCCAATTCTCCACTCAATGATTTCTTCGAAACTTTTAATTAGTACAAACAAACGCCAAGTACTTAAACCAACAAAATTTTTGATTTACCTAAACACACGTTGTTTGTAGGTCAAGTGCACACAGCCATATTGAAAACGTTTTAAAGTAGTTTCGCGTTTGCTCATATAAAACTGTAACACTCAGTTACGTATAAATGTTGGTGGGATATTTCCTGTGGGCGTCTGTTACACCGAAGTGTAATTGTAGATATGTGTGTGACCTGAGTATCGGAAATGCGAACGTAAAGCGAACTGGTACGGTTCTTTAGAGTGCGATTATTTTTATGAAACTGAAAGCATTTTATAGAAAGCTTTTATGTCAAAAAAATTAAGATGAAAGACGAAAGATTTAATGGGATGGATGTTGATAACTTATTTGTCATAACATCATATCTTGCTCAAAAGACACCCTGCTCAGCAAATAGTATCCAGCTTGATTCATATTATTGTAATTTCAGCGATTGGAGACAGTTACTTCTCGAGTCAGCCTTACATCACTTAAAAACTATGTAGATGATCAACCTAAAGCTGTTCACTACTGGAAAAAGATCTCTCCATTTGCACGTCATTCAACTAAAATCTTTACAAGTATGATGTAGCAGCTTTCAGGCAGCCCGCAAAGATCGTCTTTCCTTAAAAACTTAGCATGTGTCAAATGGAATCCGGCTCGAAGGACAAGAAATTACACTTTGGTGTAACAACCATCCATGTTTACAGTACACAGAGTAAGGATTAAGAAGTTGCTTTTTCGAGTACCTTGCAAACAGGGGCCCACTTCGATGCAAATGTACCAGCGGGTCGGCTGAATTTGACTGTCAAATCGGGCCTCAAGTGCTTCTATAATGGAAATCTACTGTATTTGCTTATCATAAGTGCTTGATTAGATTTAGGGAGTATTGTACTAGGGGAAGTTTTAATGGTCTATTAGTTAAAGTAGGTAGTTTTGCTCGAAAGTTCGCAAGTTCGGCTTTGTTGGCTTTCGCTAAGTTGTTTTTGTCTGCAAATTTATTCTCAGACGTCCTCAGGTAACAGAGGGACCAAATCTTGAAGTCTGTTCAAAATAATAATTAATTCTTCAGTTCTTAATAATTTTCCGTTGTTTTGATATAAAAAAATAAGTCTACCCGCCCTGGATGAAGCGAAGTAACTGTCAGAGATCATACTGACTAAAACCCTCCCTGTACTTTTGCATTCCAGAGCCAAGTTACTGTAAAACCCCTTCGCAGTGATTCACACCAAGGGTATTCAGCATAATTTGCTTGCCTACCTGTATCTTCATAAAATTATGAAATAATCCTGTACAAGAACGTACTGGATTGTAAATCATTTAGGATTAGTGGTTGTGTCAGTTACATACCGTTTATTTTTCTACTTGTTTATTACTTCACCTAGACTCCAAAATTTTATTCTGTAAACTGTTTTCTAGGTAAAGGAAAATAATACTTATCTTAATCCGGTTACTCTGAACCAACCGAAACAATGGGAAGCAGTTGTTCAAAAGTGAATAAAAAACTTAAAAAAAAAACTGCAAGCATTATTGAACAGGTAGCAACATGCCTGCCTCAAAAATGTTTTAAGGTACAATTCCGAGACGGGCCGCAGACCGCAAACTGCAGCAGCAAACTGCAAGCGACAGCACTTGTTTCTATGAACATCTATGAAATTGATTCCAAGCGCGGCAACACTGCTGCCTGCAGTTGCAACGCGCAGCGTGCGGCCGCGGCGCGCAGCGACCGCAGACTGCAGCGCAAGTCGTGTCGCGAACCGCAGAGACTTCACACGTATAATGTCGACTTTTTCGGATGACGATGAAGAAAAACTTATTAACATTGTAGCTGGTCATCCAGTTCTTAATAGAATAACTTCCTTCTTTGGTTCGACTTAAAAAAAAAAAGATTAGGTGCTTTTCTTTTTCTTTTGGCATATAATAACAACAAGTTATCATCATCTTCCTCTTCTAGTAAAAGACACATTAGTACACTATCGGTAGCGTTATCTAACATTCTGTCTCGCATGAAGCTATTGGAACAACTGAGGCACGGTTCTGTGCATTGTGCAGCCACGGCATGCAGCCGCAGTTGGAATAGCGACCGCAGGCAGCATTGCGGTAACCGCAGCCGGTAGCCACAGTGTCGCCTGCGGTTGCAGTCTGCGGCCCGTCTCGGAAATGCACCTTTATTTCATTTGAGGTAACTTAATAGTGTGATTGAATTAGGAGTGGCCCTCATCTGGTGTAAGATTGGATTACCATGTTCTTCAAACACGTCATCATGGGCCACCTTCTGCCATCCTCTCTCAAGATAATTCATTTTCATTTTTTGTTTCGTTTTTAAAACCATTGCTTCCATAGGCTTTTTCTGTTCGTGTAGCGGGAACGAAATACTTATTAAGAGTTATGAATGCGAAAGTTTGGTTAATTTCTAAGCCTTGCCGCATAAATCGTTCTAAAAATGTTGGTACAGAGAGAGTGGAACTCAGGAGCAAAGTTACTAGCAAAACTTAATATTCTATGTTTTATTGATTGAAAACTTCGCTTCGTAGGAAATGTTTACGTATACAGAAGGAGCTTATAATCTAGTCACTTCTACACTGATTCAAACCGTAATTATGTCCCCAACAATAGTTAGCAGGTAGCAGTTGAACCTATGAAATTGGCAACACGTACAAAATTGCAATATCATGACATGTAGTTTGCCTTGAACACGGATTACTCGTACTCTATTAAAGTTCGCCCACTGACCCCAGTTTCGATAACCCAGGGGTGTCACTGTGGGCTAAATGTGGTGCTTTTGGGGGGTTAAAGTGGATGTTAGATGGGGTAATCGTGGTTTATGACTGGTTTAGTGATTTTGGAAACAGGAAGGACGTGGTTTGGTTGGATTATCTTTCTTAAGATGGTGGTCTTTTGTGTATTGTCAAGGTATGCTAATTTCATAGTGGTAAAGTATAAATAAATGGGCGTAGTTTTCTACACCATTGATGTTTTCGTTATTCGAAGAGTTATTTTGCCAGAAAGAGATTGATATCGTTGTAAATCTGCAGATTTTACTTTAGATTCTATTGACACTTATGTAGACACCCACTAGCGTTATCCTGTCATTTGTAGACCTTTGACAGTTTATTACAGTCATGATTTCAAAATCAGTTCAAAGCAAGGGGCATCCTATCACCTAGAACTAACTGGGTTGTGGATAGCAGATAGGTAGTGGACCCATGTAAAATACTGATATTCACACTGCGTACGGTCAGATTAGAATTGCAACCGTCTCCAACTTAATTGGGAAAGGCTAGGCAGATGATAATGATTACAAACACACACTGCAACTTGGGAATTGTGCCCAGGATTGCATGTTCAACAGCAATGGCCTCTATCAGCCTCTATTCCCTAAATCAACGAAGCCTGGAAAACTATGCTACTATCATAATATTCAAATTAATTCACGGTTTAGCGTCTGCCATCCCTGTCAACTTTAGGAATACATTGTTGGTATATTGTTAAGCGAGTTACGGCCATAGTTTTTGCTCGAATTCGGTTTGTTTTGAACTAGCAATTTGTTTATTTGTGCATACATTGTTTGGTGAACCAATCAGTTTCAATTCGGGTTAATAGCCTAGGCTATCGGTGACAGGGTTAGGAATTTAAACTAGATTTTGTGGCCTAAATGGTGTCAATTTGTTGATGTATGAATTTATTTTGATGTTGTTATGATATTGGTGTTTGATTTAAACTGCTTTTTTTAACTTTACAACATTTCTAGTAATAAATACTAAGTCCTTGTTATCTCTACTACTTACTTAGTATCTATTACTAGAAATGTTGTAAAGTCAACTAGTGAGTCTTGCTGTCACGGTTGCAACCAGAAGTTCTCGTACAGGTAGCTAGACATTTCTCTACGTGCAGCGGTTTCACCGACTCCTAACATTCGTAGCGTGATATTATATAGCCTATAGCCTTCCTTGGACTATCCAACACATTTTAATTCGAACCAGTAGTTCTTGAGAGAAATACGTTTTCAGCTTTAAATCATTATTATAGAAAAGCACTACTAGGAAAGTCCCACCCTATTCTTGAATGGACGCTTCGTTTTTGCCATCATATTGCACTAACGAAAACAGTGCCAGCTCTTTTTGGGTAGACTGTATTGGTGTAATTAATCATATATACTTAAGAACTTGGCTTGAGACGCTACCGCGTGTCTAGATTTCTGCTTTATATGTATATAACGGAGAATCGATATCAGAGGGGTTGGGATATCGGAAATAATCCTCACAAAATCTTTGTAAACACTTTTAATTACTTGCTAACACACACTGAATACAAAATAATCAAGGATGCCCGAGATATCGTTCGATTAAAACTTAGGAACACGGGAAGTTTAACATGGAGGAGCCACCAAAATGTCTACCCAGCTTGCCGGACCGATTCAAAGTCTTCACTTCTCTCAACTGTCCCCGCTTATGTGGCCTACCCCACACAGGTTAGCCAACATCTGTCAACGTCACTACCTGTCAACGTGGAATAGCTGATTAAACTTCCGATCGACATTTTGACTCGACTATTCGCTCGGTGTTGCCAATGCTCCCCATGCTAACCTTCCCCAAGTCTATTCATCAATAACTTGAGTTCCCAAGCATTATCTGTCAAATTTAACTACATAGTTCCTTCAATGAGAGATAGATGGCGTTATTCTAAATTAATAATAATCAATTGAGATTCTAAATTGTGTTTGTTTTGATTCCGCTGCAACGATAATAGATGGCGTTGTTCTAAATTGTTGTGCTTCTGTGTTGATTCTCCGACATATAAATTATTTCATCACCACTGTTTATAAAACGGTGAACAGTGAGACAAGTTATCTCTGCAATGGTATTTAGGCAACTTATACTCATGGGTTTCTAAAAACTTTGAAGAAATGCCACATGTAATTATTTTTTCAGTACGTTGGACCACTATAGGATCTTCAGTGTATCGTGGGTGCGTTTACAAACATAGAAACTCACTAACACAACACACAGACCCGGAACAACTTCTATAGATCATACAAATATTATTTTGTTCCGTGCGGAGGTCGAACCCGTGACATGCTGCATAGCAGTCGATAGCTCAACCACTGCGCCAACCTTGCTTTTAACTCTATGTTGAGATAATTCATCAATGATACAAAGAAACAGGAAATCGAACTTTCTCGATCCTTATTGTTTACTTTCAATGCCTTTCGAGCCTCCTATTGAAGAACTAATATCAACAGCATTTTTTTAAGCGTGGTAATACCATAAAATGAGACCCAGGACAGAACAAGAGAAACTGTCGGACTTGTACTGACTAAAATTCACGGTGTCCTTCAATAGTTCCTTTACGTTCCGGGGTCACGGTAGCTCGTTAGTCCCGCCTCCACATATTAACAGCACTACAGATAACATATGTATTGACCAAACAGTCGTTGCGTCTACGCAGTTTGCGGTAGAACGTTGAAGATGAACATTATGTGACCCTCGATGGGCCAAAAATGGACCTTGTTGTATAACAAAACTTTAATCGCCAAAGATCGGTTTAAAACAAAGTTATTCCTATTCCTTTACATTAAAATGTTAATTTTATTGTCCTTTTTTTTAGTATTTCCTTCTATAACAGGACTTTTAGTCATCAATAAAGTGAATCATTGGAATTTAGCCCCCAACTGTATTTGTTGATTGATATCCTAAAAACTGCATAGAAAGGACCTTTTTCGCTCTTTGCAATATCAAAACCAAGTTATTCTGGTAATCCCACCATTCAATAGTCGACCTTAATGACAGGTGTTAAGGTGCTCAAAGGTATCTTTGTAACGTCCCCACATATGGGCAACAAAAAAAGGGTCCCATCGCAGGTAGAAATGAATACAAAAGATAGCGCGCATCGTTCCTTCTACAAACATACTTTTTACTTCAAACCAATGTATTTAATACTGTATGGTTTAGGGAATAGAGTTGAATTTTCTTTGAATTTTAGCAGTGCGTTTGTGTAATTGCACCGAAGTCCGAGTTTCCTTTGAAATCGTTTATTGGCGGTCAAATTTTTATGTTCCGATGAACGAGCGAGACAATTTTAGGTTAGTTTGCTTTAGTTAGCGTCGCCGCGATGCGTTTTACAAGCGTTTTTAATTTAATTAATAGTTTTTAATGCATTTAGCTTATAATACGCGTTTAAAATAAGTGTTCTGTTTTGTTTTTAGTGATAGTGTTTTGTTTTTAGTTCGATTGTTTTGAAACTAGTGTTGTGTTCAATATATTTGGATTGCTCTGTTATGGATATTGGCATTCACATGTTTGAGGTTGGTATTTCACTATCGAAAATTGTTTTTGAAATCGTTTATTTGATAGGCGTCCGTTCAAATTGTAATGAAAAGAGAAATTGTACCTAAAAACTGGTTTTGTTTAACAAAGTTACTTTTTATTGGGATTCCGTATAATGTTTAGACTTAAATAAGTTGATTTCTTTGGATAAAGATACTCAGGAAAGCTGTGAGCGTCTATTTTATGTGTAAATTGTTTGTTTTTGAACTTTTATAGGTTAAGTTCTACCGCATGTTATTAAGTTACGAAGGTAACAAACATTGATGACTCAAGTACAGAAATTGCTTAGAGTTTTAATGATTTCACCTTGTTTAATGATATAAATACATAATTAGCTGAATCTGCAGGTTTTTACTCGATACCGGCAAATGTAAAAGGTTATGGTTTTTGCTGTCTGTGAAATGTGCTATGTATTTCTGTCACTGTTTTGTGCATAAACTACTGAATCAGACGTGATAAATGGGAGTTAGTGTGGAGAAATTGAACAACAAGAGGAATAGAAAGATTCTCAACCTAGTCATCTTTTACCTAAATGGCCATATCATAATATAGCTAGAAAAAGTCACAGACAAATAGATAGTCCATAGAGGTCCACAGTTTCCGAACGAACACTAGATTTGACAGTTAAAATTCCAACATACTCGTAGTGACGCATGTTTTTACTGAATTGTCTTGACACTGGTAGAATGCTTGACTATACAGTCTATTGGTCTGTGATAATAGAGCAACGGGCTCTAGAATACAAAGGGCTATGCCGAATGATCAGGGTGGATTTTAGCAACCCAATTACAAATCAACCTGTATATCTGTGGCATCTACATTAACTTTTCTAGCCATCAACCTAAAAACATTAATAAATTACTTTTAGAACAAAATCTAAACGTTTTTGTTCATTTCAAAATCTAATTTCAAGCTTCATTAACATCAGGCATTGTTTTCCACTACTTTGCACAACAAAGAATCTTCATAAACGTGTAAATGATAACAGTACATCATAAGTGATTAACTGAGCTTTGTTAATGAGATACGTGTTGAAACATCTGCTTTCGCTGAGAAACTAGATTAGTTGCATAGGTAGGTACAGTTTACAAAATGTGACTCGCCGTCTGATCAAGGACCAAGCGGTCTCTATTGCTCACACAATAGAGTAGATAATAATTGTCGAAGAACAATTGTGTCGCAATTCTTTCAGCAACATTGCTAAAGTGGCGTTTTTAGATCCCCAGAACTATTAACTATTTTTTATCGTGTTAAAATCATCTTAAACCGTGATAAACTGAGCAAAACTGTGATGTAAATGACACAATTGACAGAATAACGATTAATAACGATTCGAAATTTGAACATTTAAAATCAATATTGATTGAAGGGAAAAGAGGTCAAATCAACGAAGGAGATAGTTTTAAATGTAATAAAAGAATTTGGAAACTGTCCAAATGCCTTTTTTACACCTTAAACAGTTACAACATCAAATACAGCGTTTTAATTGGATTCCTATATCAATGTATTAGTGCACTACAGAGCCAATTTTCATATTTTCATACAGTAAATTTGCAAATTAATTAAAACTTGTAAATATTTGACAGCTATTTGCGACGTTGCCAACCGTCATTCACGTCAGAAGCTTCAGATCATCTTGGCTTGGATAACGCCGGCCATCTTCAGACTCATTGCGTGGACACTCTTGCTTTCAATAGACAATAACAACAGATCCTATTGATGTTTAATGGTCATGCCCTACATGTCATTGCATAACGATACGAGAAGTCAACACAAAGTGAAATGGCCTAGATTTGTGTCTCGATATTGTCTTCGCTTTAAATCGGTCACACTTTGGTTGTCAATAGCAATACAAATTCTTATTGACGAAATTATTGCTTGAAAATTACTATAAGTAATACAAATATGTATGTCTCAATTCTAATCTCGATACGTGATCTTTGATGGTTATCTGTTTATCACCCTCAAAGGATTCAGACTACCGAACACGAACGTTGAGGGATCAGGATTCAACTACTGCCTATCAAACCAGGGCGGTTGCCCTGGTTCCGGTTGGAACCAACGAATATTTAATGTGTTTTTCAAAGCAGATTGTCTAACGTGGATTTTATTATTTAGCCAAGATTTTCAGATGGATCTTTTTAATTATATGTAGAGCAACGTTTGACGGTACGGTTGGCTCAGTAGTGTGTTGCTGGCTCGATTCCCTACGAACAAATATTTTTGTATGACCTACAAAGTGTTTTTCCAGGTTTGGCTGTTTGTGAATTTGAATTTACAATACTCAAGAGAGACTCGTAGTGTGGGCCAAAGTTCTTAAATAAAAAGTTTCCCAAATATTTTCTTGACCCATTGAACCATCTTCTATAATAATATTAACTTCAAAGTAAGATACTGAAATCTTAACAACATATCTTTATAAATTACTTAATACAGTATCCTATCAAATTCATGTATTCTGAAAAGAATCCTTCTACTTTCAAACTCCTACAAAGTACTTCAACATAAAAAAGATAACTTCGCTAAAAAGATACCCAACTTGAGAAAAGATATAGCTTTTATAAAAAATAAAAAGCCAACAGAGCCGCAACAAAGCGCCGACGTGTGAGAACTTGGCTTTAAAAGTTAAGACTTCCGAAGTTTTGAAGTCGGTGCATCCATACGTTGAAGTTTATACATTTATAATGCTGTTTCCAGATTCGAGTTGTTAATCGGGATTTTATTTTGAAAGTTTTCCCTTTGTAAACCTTTTGTGAAAATTTTGGTTCCTACTATGATTTTTTCAGCTGAATAAAAATCAGTTGATATAATGATCAGTTGGTAAAATAACAATCCTACTTTCGTATTTATAATGTTAGTTAGAAACGTGTATCATTCCTATACTGCTGTAACACTGAAATGCGCTGTTTATTTAGGCATCTAACTCAGTAACTCTCAAGTTACTCGTATTTCTGCTCTAACAGGTAATCTTAATATTAAATTCAGGTCCCCAGCTTCCGTACCACTCTCGAACAAGCTAGTCGTCTTATTGAAATCGTTTAAAGTTAAACAAACTACTTGGACGGAGTGGAACCCACTAACATACGTTCTAATATCATCGTATTTTAAGTTGAATCGGAACTTTCTCGGCATCATGGCCCTCGGTTTTATAAGATGTATGTTTAAGTAGTTAAATTTGGTTGTAGGTTTAGAATCTACGGATTATTTAACATGTTAAATGTGAGTACGACGCTCTGACATTCGCCCTGAAATAACTATCCAAAACAACGACGATATACCTAATACTAGACTCCTAATAACAGGCGACCGATGTCTGTCAACACATTAGGCAAAAAAGTCTTATATTCGTCTCATTACGACCAATCCTGTGAGCCGTAAACATACGTTGACACAGAACAGACCTTGAGTTAGCCAATCACAACGCAGTACCCCGTCCCCCTCGCTTACGTAGTACCTCAGCGAGTTGGCAGAATATAATAGTATTTTATCGTCGTTGATCCAAAAGGAATGTTTTCATAACACCAATCTGTACTTTGTAAAGCCGAAGAGTTAGTTTGAACGCGGTTATCTCAAGAAGTATTGGTTCGAGGTGAAAAATTCCTTTTGTGTTGAATAGTTCATTTAACGAGGAAGGCTATAGGCTATAAGTATAACATCACGCTACGTCTTACAGGAGTCGAGCAACGGGGTTGAAACTATAGGGAACTCACAACTTCGTGCATGAGAGATGAGAGGCGAAACATAATTATCTTCTTTTTCCATACTTCTTACACATTAACTATTTTATTTATTACTCACCTTTGACCCACATCACCATCCCCATAGCAACAGGACAAATTGGGATCCTTTTCGTCCCACGGCACAAACAAATAATTAAATCATAAAACTCCGAAACGATAATGAAATAAGGATGAAAATAATATCAAAGCAAATTTTGTTAACATTTTCAACATTAATAAGCCATGCTCAGCCATTCGTGAAATATTTTCGTATTAATTGGACTGTCTAATTAGATAAATTACAGGATTATAACCTTGTTTTCACGTGTAAATGTATTTTGTAATTTTATGGGAGGTGTGTTTCTGATTAAAGTGAGTTTTGTAATGTGCGAAAGTTATCTAGAGTTTTATTTTTGGGGATACCTTGTTTAGGTGTTCTTGCTGCTTTTATTTGACAAAAAAAGTTAAGGCCGCGAATTTAAAAAAAAGTTGATATTATTGGTTTGCAGTTAAATTTTTTCTCTTAAACTGGTGACTGTGAAACTAAAATATGATCCTAACCAACAGTATCGCACTTTTTGCTGATCTATAATAAATTAGGCAAAATAAATGTTCATTTTGACAGTTTAAGTATAATGACTCACAGGTGTCATTATGATTTTGAGAAACGTGCTTTTGCCACGTCGCGTCGCGTTGTTGGTCTGTCACGGGCAAGGGCATGTTCGTTAGTCTACCTTTTTAATGTCTAGTAAAGTTCTAGATTTTATTGGCAATGTTGTCAATGCTTGAAATAATTTGTGGGCAGAGAGCGTAGAAACTCGTTTAACACAAACTGTTCGGGTTTTTTTTTTCCAAATTTCTGTCAATACGTATTTTAGGTATTTTTAATGGTTGGAAAACTACCAAAATTTTAATGAATACTCTCATCCTGAGTGCATCGGAAGGGACTGCCTGTTTCTTAGCAACTAAAAATCCACTCTGTTTATTCGGTTGACCTTTTCATTCCAGGGCCTCAGCAACCTGTTTAGACAGTTCCGGGTCTCCAGCAGGCATTTGTTCCTGTAAGACACTATTAGTTGACAGCTCCTTGAAGCCTCCTGGTCCTTGATCGGAGGGCGAGCCACCCACGTTTAAATCCCATTCAAAAATACTTGAAACTTTTTCCATAAACTAATTCATATCTTCTCTTTTGTTCCAGATGTCACAAAAAATGTAGCGGCTGGATTTAACCCTAATTCACCGATGGCATCGAACCGTTTTGAGATGGGGAAGCAAGATTCCAGCTGGCGGAGAGTGCAGGGGTTAAGTGCTAGTGTAGTGAGGTGTCTAGTGATTGTGACAGTGTTTGGGCAGTGCGCTGGGGGCAAGCCCATCAGTGAGACGCTGCAGAGGGCGCTGTCGGCGGTCCGGGGACCCAGTCCTGGTGCCAAGAAGTTGCTTAATATTCCTGAGGATGGAGGTGAGTTCATTTAAAATGGATCTGTATTATTTAGAGCTTAGAGATTTGCATTTACTGATGATAAAAAAGCAGAATCATTTTTTTTGCATTGTCAATTTTTGACTTCATAGAGCTTTATCTGGGTTGATATCTCAACTTGTGAACTGGCGATAAGATATCAAAGGCGATCATAAACCGTCGACACTCTGCAGAGAGATAGAGAGTGTCGAAGGTTTATTTATAATCGTGCTCTTAATTTCTTTCGACCGACTAATGGCTCCGACTTGCGAATTCAAGGGTCGACTTCAAATCCTGGGAAGTACATATTTTATCTGATATCCACCAGCTCATAGCATTGCGTGGTAGATTAGGCCCGTGGGCTGTATCCCAGCAATGGGCAAACGCATACTATAAAAAGGCGAATGTTATTTATAATCCTGAGTTAATGATAGTACGGTTAGTAAAATATTTGTTGACCATACCTAGTAAAAAATAAATTATGAATAAATTATACTCTTTTTAGGTATAAAGTAATTAAAGGCATGTGTAATTTAATAGAATTTAATTAATTGATGTACAGACGCATGACAGGTCAGGCCCACCCATTAGCTAAAGTAAACTTGACAATATTTACATTAATATCTAGTTAATGTATAATTAACCAATACTGAAAGCTAACGTTTCCCGCGGTTTCACCGCGTTGTAGTCGAAAATTATACTACTTATGTAGTATAATTTTCGACTAGCGGTCGTAGTAGCGGTAGTAGAACGACTAGTAGTCGTAGTCGAAAATTATACTACTTATGTAGTATAGATTAGTATCGGTGCACCGTGCAAGTCCCAGTGTTACAGAAAACTGCGAACGTCTAAAAATAATCTGAAAAAAATCTCTTCACAATGGATGGACCTTAATAACTAATCCAATTGTAATTGAAGATTTTAACTGCTGAAGGACTCAGCAGTAATTACTCTAAAACTTTTGACTTGTATCCCTTTACAAAGAGTTAAGGGGCTCTTATGTTGTAAGCCCTGTCATCCATGTTCTTCCGTGTTTTGCAAGAATTAGGGCTATTCACGACAAATTAATTTATTTGGAAGAACGTTGCTTTTACTGCTTTGTCTGTTCTGTGGTCCAAAGCACCGTAATTTCATTTAGTTTAATGAAGAACGTTACTTTACTGTTTCGTTGATCTAGTGATTGCAAGCGTTTATCCTGAACATGGAGAAAATGAACTGCTACACATGGAATTAACAAATTGAACAACTATGTGCCAATAAATTATAGTCAATAACTCAAAAACACTTCACAGTTGGATAAAGTGTTTTTGAGGTTTTTGCTTCACTTTATAGGTACATAGTTGTTCATTTATATTTATGTATGCATTCCAGTGACGTAATACCCTTTTCAGAGAATCCCACGACCCCGATTTAACGAAAAAGTTTGTTAATCTTCCTCTTTACTTAAAAACGTGTCAAAAAGTTAAGATATCAAAGACACTAAGTTCCAAACTTGCTTTATTGATGCCTGTCCAATCAACTTTTGTCCCACTTTCAAAACTCCCTTAGGGGGGTAACCTTACAAAATCTTTGAAGTTTTAAAGTTTGAACACCTTTATTAATTAACGGACTGCAATTACTACCTTTAGGTGGTCTTTTGAAGGCGTAGAAAGGACAAAAAAGTTCTGATCGCCGGTGTCGGATTTTTTCTTTCCTGTTTTTGATGTAATTCTTTTAAAAACGGGGCCAAACAAAAGAAGTTTTCGTGAAAGCCTTGATAATGATGGCGGAATTAAGTTGACCGTTTTGGGGGTGAAGCGGGGTGAATTACTTTTTATGTTAAGTTTTGGGGGGTGTTGCTAAGATGCCCTTTAAAATTGACGATAGATCTTATCATGGGTAGTCATCATCGTCTTCGGGAGCCTTATTCTACCCTGTTTCTTTCTAAGTATAATGATGGAACAAAGTTTTAATAAGTTTTGTACCAAAATTAAGTTATTCGATCGCTACTTACTGTAGCATTTTTTCGTAGTATAATTATATCAAATGAGTCCTCTCACCCTGGGTGGAGCTGAAAAGACTGTCAAACTCGTACGGACTAAAATCCACCGTGTTCCTTCAAATGCCCTTTACGTTCCAGGGTCAGTTACACCTTTTCAGACAGTCTCGACCACGCACTGAAGAATGTTGTGGAAGTTGTAAGGTAGACACCTCTGCCACGTAATATTCCAGTTAAACAAAAGTCTTTGTTGCTATTTTTCTTCAGTTTTTACAAATATCATCATGGTCTTTCCATGTTACTTATAGTAGATGGCAAGAATACGGCTTGTTGTGTCATAGCTAGTAACTAATAAAAAAAAGATCATGAAATTATCTTATTTCATCACGTAAAACCCTCCAAGTTACATTGACTCTGTAATTATTGAAGAAAGCTCAAACCAAATCAATCAAAGCGTTCATTAAGAGAATTGGGTCAAATTACAACACTTCATCGTAACTTGACCCAATTCCCTTAATCCCGTCATTTATTCATCTAACCTACTATACTCCAAAATTAACTGCACCATCATAATTCTAACTTGGCAACTCCCAAAACTTTGCAGCATCAATCGCTTTATCTTAAACATTAACTAATGCACCGCAGTCAATCTTTAGGACAATGAAGGGAAAAAATCCTTTAGTAATTCCGGGCAATCAGTCTCTGGGCGATAAAAAGGCTTTTATGCGGACTTCCAAAGTCCCTCTGACACGTACCCTAATTAGTCCTTAGAAATGGATGTTCAGGCGAAATATTTTTTGGCATTCTGGATGTTTTCCTGGTTTTATGGGAATTTTGTTGTTTTATGAATGTGCTGTTATATTGCGTGGTTGATACTGTAAAATATGAGTTTAAGTTTTTATTTTTATTTGATTGGGATTTGCCAGACAACTCTGGTGAGGCCTACTACTGCCAATGGATCACTTAGCCCTCACCACAGGTTACATGTCGCATGTGGCGCCTTTGCCCAGGGCGGAACCTACCCACCTCAAAAAAGCTTTGATTTTTCAAAAATCCTCAAGATAGGGCTCGTTTACCTTGTTGTACCAACTTCTTCCACCAATATCATCATCTGCTTAGCGTTTTCCCAACCATATTGGGGTCGGCTTCCAATCGAACCAGATGCAGCTGGATATCAGTATTTTACATGGAGCGACTGCCTGTCGGACCTCAACAATCCAGTAACTGGGCAATACGATACCTCATGGTAAAACTGGGTTGTCAGACTTTACAGCTTCTGACTAACAGTAACGACTGTCAAAGATCTACAAATGACAGCCGGGACCAACGGGTTTACTTGCTTTCCGAGGCACGGAGGAAACTCGCTATGACAGATGGTCACCCATCTACAGACCAACCTCGGCAGGCACGGCTTAACCCGGAAGATCGGCCTGTGCGGCTGTAATTATTTAACCACCAGCCCTTGACTCTTATCCCACCAATAAAGCATCATCTCTATCCCATTCTTCTTGGGGCCTGCGCAACGGTTTTTTCCTCTTCCTTTTTTCAATAAATAATTACTACAACTTCGTAAAATTCTTGCATTTATTTACCCAATTTACGTAATATACACACATTGCAAGTACCAGGACTACATAACACTGCAGTTAGTTGATAAAATATGTACCAGCATGCACGTTATGATGTTACCAAAATTTACATATCTTCAGTTCGTCTTACATAAACTGCTTGATTATTAAAACAATGTTGTATTGTTCTGTTCATGAATATTCGTAGAAACGGAATATTGTAGATGCTGATATTAGGGATGTTCTACTGATATCACACAACGCCATCTAGTCCCAAGCTAAGCAGAGCTTGTGTTATGGGTACTAGACAACTGATAAACATACCTACTTATATATTTCTAAATACCTACATACATATTATGGATAAATTACACCCAGACACAGAACAAATGATCGTGCTTATCACACAAACATTTGTCCTGGGTGGGAATCGAACCCACGACCTTCGGCATAGCAGTCAGGGTCACTAACCACTAGACCAACAGGCCTGTCTGAACTGAACTGGAAATGTGTGGTCTGTTTCTAACACGGAGTCTAGAATACAAGTTCCTAGAAACTTTAATACATTTTCTTTGGGTGGTAAAAGCATCAAATTAGTCCTTCCGCCCTGGGTTGAGTATCTACTCCACTAAGATGGGACTCATGGGTGCTGAAATCATCAAAATTTCTACCTGCCTACGGTGGAGCGGAAGTCTGACTAAAAGTCCACCCTGTTTTTCTTTAAATCAGACTACCAAAAACTTCTAAAACAACAAACGAAACATTAGAAATCCAAGAAGCAAAATATCCTCCTTTCAAAAAAAAAAACTACACAACCAAGACATACAAGGAAGCCATGGTAAGCTGTTGTCAAAAAGTGTCCACAGCCTACCAGAGGAAATTCACACGGTCAGTACACTAAGCTGGGTAACTGTAAAATAGGTGGCATGGAGTGCAAAGATCAATCTTCCGCTGTCTAAAAACTTCTGATACTCGAAATATACGTAGCTACAATCTTTGGGTGCTCGAGTTATGAGTGAATAGGTTACTTATAATCAAATCAAATCAATCAAATCAAAACATTTATTTCAAATAAGCCAGTTACAGGCACTTTTGAATTGTCAAAAGACAAAAAATATAAACAGTTCAAAAATAGTTACGGTGCTACAGTCCCAGTCACAGGCATAAAAACTGTGAAAGTACCGTAGATGCCCATTCCAAGAAGTAGATCTCTATGGATAAGAACGGGCAAGAAACTCCATGGACACTCTTTTTAGATCGCCAATATTATTACAGAACCTTTGTTACATCATTCATTTTCAGATGGTACATTATGTGAGAACGATGTAGCAAGTTAAAAAGTGTCCAGAGGAAATATAAAAAAATGACAATTCAGAAATAAAATTATTGATAATTAAAACAAACCGTGGCAGCTAAGATATGGCCAGTCCCAACTGACAGCGCCCGTTCACGAACATGACGCATGATATCAGCACCATTCAGCTCAACCATTTTGAAGGGAACTAAATGATCCGACACACGCGCCACCATCAGCGAGACCTTTGAGTGAGCATGACATACTCCCAACCGCCAGGGCACATTCAAGTCAAAGAAATAAAAATAATTAGGACGTAGGTATCTGGTGAATGATAGCTTTGTGCACATAGAACTCACACAATATAGGCTAAGCAGCTATATAATACAAAGAAATATGAATTTATACAATGCAATTATAGTTTTACAATCTTTTGCAGCTCCGAAAATAGTGTCTATTAAAATATATGCTATCACTGAATACATCCCTGTCCTATGGAGCAGGACCAGCATGGAGCCAAGCATTATTATCAGCGATATAATCGCCCAATTTGTAATATGCCCGCTTACATAGTGTGCGTTTAATGCATGTTTTAAATTTTGTCTCATTCAGTTCAAGAATACTTTGTGGAATTTTATTATAGCATTTTAAACAATACCCCATAAAAGATGAGTCTACTTTGGCGAGTCTGAAGCCCGGCTGAACTAATTGGTCCCTATTTCTAGTGTTATAATTGTGCCTGTCACCTCTTTTACTAAAAAGATGCAGATTCTTTCTAACGTACATTATGTTTTCATAGATATATTGACAAGGCACCGTCATGATGTTAATATCCTTAAACAGTTCCCTTAGAGAATCGCGTCTACGGAGATTATATATAGCTCGGATCGCTCTCTTTTGGAGAATAAAAATAGACTCGATGTCTGCAGCCCGTCCCCACAATAAAATTCCATATGACATTATACTGTGAAAGTAACTAAAATATACAAGTCTCGCAGTATCTACGTCAGTATATTGACGAATCTTTCTGACGGCGTATGCTGCTGAGCTTAAACGCCCTGACAGAGATGTTAAATGAGGATCCCATTGTAGTCTTGAGTCAAGCGTAATCCCCAAGAAAACCGTTTTATCGACGAATTCTAGTGTCTCATTATTCAATACTATGTCATTATTGGTACTTTTGACATTTGGAAGCGCGAATCGTATACATTTAGTTTTATTGCCATTTAATACTAAGTTATTTACTGTAAACCAGTTGTGGACCTGTAATAAGGTATTATTTAGGTCGTCAAGATTTTGCGCCCGTCTATTAATCTTAAAAATTAAGGAAGTATCATCCGCAAATAACACCATTTTGTGAGGTTGGTTATCCAATAGATAGGGTAGGTCATTAATATATACCAAAAAGAGGAAAGGACCCGGTATTGAGCCTTGCGGAACTCCGGTTTTGACAGTTGAACTCTGTGAATTTACGCCGTTTATTTGAACTTGCTGTTGCCTATTGCACAAATATGAATTTACCAAACTAAGTGCAAGTTTACCTAGTCCGTAATGCTCTAGTTTCAAAAGTAATGTATCATGGTTTACGCAATCAAATGCTTTAGAGAGGTCACAAAATATTCCTCGCGTCTTGAGCCTCTTCCCAAGCAGTAAATATGTGCTTCAATAAGGTGACACCGGCGTCAGTTGTACAACGTCCCTTGGTGAAACCATACTGCTGATCGTGTAAGATTCTGTTGTTGTTAAAGTGATTAAGCATCTGATTTAGCATTACTTTTTCAAATACCTTGCTAAAGACAGGCAACACGGATACTGGTCTATAATTGTTAGTATCTTTAGAGTCCCCAGATTTAAAAAGAGGCACGACTTTACTGAATTTCATCAAATCAGGAAAAACTCCTTGATCCACACACATATTAAAAATTAAAGCTAGGTAAGGTGCTACAGTCTCCACTATGGATGTACAAACTTTAACAGACATTCCCCATAAATCTTCTGTCTGTTTAATTTTGATTTGCCTGAATGCTTTGATAACTGTCATCGGGTTTATGTGTTTAAATTTAAAATCAGCCGGGCAGCCAGGTACGTTCGCCTTTAAAAAAGCAATTGATATATCGGGTGAGGAATTTAGAGCCTCCGTAGTCTTAATTGGTATATCTGTAAAGAAATTTACAAATTCTTGAGCTACTTCCAGATTAGAGCTTACAGGACCACAATCTGTATCCAACGTATAGTTACTGCTACGCATTGTTTTTCTGCCAGTCTCGTTATTTATGACTTTCCAAACTGTCTTTATTTTATTTTCAGCTGTTTTAATCTTGTTACTAATGTGCAAGGCTTTAGCAGCCTTGCAACAATTTCTGAAAATTTTAGAATAGGTAGTGACATGCTTGCTAAAAGTTGCAGTATTAATGTAAGGCTTAAGGCCGTATAGTTCAAAAAGCCTTTCCCT
This sequence comes from Agrotis clavis, assembly GCA_954870645.1. Lineage (NCBI taxonomy): Eukaryota > Metazoa > Arthropoda > Insecta > Lepidoptera > Noctuidae > Agrotis > Agrotis clavis. The sequence continues at coordinate 4,726,813 of OX940943.1, forward strand.
ACTTTTCCTAATGCCTCTAGTTGCCCAATCACTAAATATAAATTTCGGGCAAATATTCTTTATTTTCCTTTCAAAATGTTTATTAAATTCACTGTGAACAATTGAAAAGAAATGATCGTACAGTTGATTGGCATTCATTTCGTCTATATTAGGACTCATTACACTTAACTTATTGTCTAGCGAACTATTAAATCTATTTAATTTATTTGTCGTTATTGGTCTAAATTTAATCTGGACTTGTTGCTCAATTGTGCTGCACCTAAAAGTTACCGTCTGTCCACTATGATCAGACGGCAGACAACTAACTATGGCTTTATCAAAATACTCAGAATTGCAGAAAATATTATCAATACAAGTAGCAGACGTTGGAGTTACTCTAGTAGGTTCTGCAAAGATATTGGACAAATCAAAAGATTTAAAAAGATTTAGTAATCTACTGCTACTACAATTTTCTTCCAAAATATTGACATTGAAATCACCACAAATAATTGCTGATTTATTGCTTACCGAAAGCTTTGCGAGAACGTCTTCCATTATTGATTCAAATAGGGAAAAATTTTGATAGTTAGGGGGTCTATAAACACACACTATTACATGCTTATCAAGCTCGACACAGGACAGTTCAACGCAATGTTCAACCGAGAGACCTACTATGTCATTACGTTGATTACATTTCAAACCATTTCTTATTAGTATTAGGGAACCTCCACGCAGCATAGTTTTGCGATTAAAACAACTAACAACACTGTAATTTTCATAAGTTATGAGCATTTGATAGTCCTTCAACCAATGTTCAGTAAAACAGATAACATCAAACATTGTTTTTTCTAGAAACATTTCGACTTCCAATAATTTTGAAGAAATACCTTGAATATTTTGATGGAATAATGTCAAGGTATTTTGCTGAGGCCCTTTTTTGAAACTAATTAGATGATTGCTAGAAGGTACATTGTTACTTGTGGATGTTAAATTGCTAATGGTACCTTCTGTTGTCCTACTGACTAGTTTAAATGACTATTATCCGGAGTGAGTCCCATGCCATCACCAGGCAAAAATAACCTACCACCAGTAGTCTCACCTTGCGATTGAGAATCCTCCATAGTGACACATGGATCCTCCTTCGTACTACTAATACTACAGCTAATACTACAACTAATATTACAATTACTACTACTATAAATATGTACACAAGACGAAGACATATTACTTATGTCCGAGTAAATATGAAAACTTAATAGCCTAGCTATTATATGTCTATATCTAATAGGCAGATAAACTGAATTCTGAGTCGACCTAAGCTTATCAACAAAAGTGTTGATGTCTAAACATAAAAGCTTGTCGCTATAGTGACTTGCCAAGAAATGTACATGCTTATTCAGCATGTGAATGTAATTGTTTTTTCTATCGGACAATTTTTCAAAATATGGAAAAGCACACAAAATAATTTTATTACAATCTAATTTCAACAACTCTGATATACAATCAGTGATATCTTGTTTACTTATCTTGGAACTATTACCAATAAATATAGTAATGGTAGTATTGGGACAATATACATTTTTAGTGACTGATGCCATTATCTGTTTGTAATTTGAACCGGGCATACAATAATTTTGAGTACAATAAGTCATTTTATTACTAATTAAACTACCTAGCCCTTTACCTATACTATCAGAAAACATAACTGACTGACACTCACCACTCTTACAGGAAATAAAACTATTACTATTAATCTCAGGCTGTATGTTAATGTTGTGTACAATGTCAGGTATTACTTCCTGGCTGTTGATACAGTCCTGAGCCCCAACAGTTTGTGACGGGTCCTCCGTTGCCTCAGGCTGAGGGTAAACTGGACTGGGTCCCCTCTGACAGGAACACCGAGTGTTGCTGAGAGTCAGCAAGTCCATTTTGTCCACCAACTCATTTGTAGCAAGAATATGCTCTTTGATTTGATTGTTAGAGCTATTATACAGGGTGTCTCACGGCAGAGTTAGGATTTTGAAATGAAATAAAAGTCAATTTGCATATTTTTGTGAAAACATTTTTATTGAAAATTATTGAGCAATAATGCGGATTTTACTTTTTAAAGATTACATCTTCCAAATGTCTTCCATTTCGTAGCACGCACTCACGGAATCGATTCATCGCTTTTTGCATAACGCGCCTAAGCAAAGTCAGCTCGATGTCGCGTATTTCTCGTTGGATATTTTGTTTTAGCTCAGCGATATTCCTCGGAGTATTGACGTAAACTTTGCTCTTAAGGTACCCCCATAGGAAAAAGTCCATGGGGGTCAAATCTGGTGATCGCGGAGGCCACGCGATATCACCAAATCGGGATATCATTTTTTGAGGAAACAATTCACGAAGTTGGTCCATAGTGGCTCTTGCAGTGTGGCAAGTGGCTCCATCCTGCTGAAACCACGTTCTTGAGCTGTAGGCTGGATGCTCTTGAAGTTGGGGTATAAAATAATTGGATATGATTTGCCGAAACACCTCACCAGAAACAGTGCCGCTCTTTTGCGCATTGACATGCGTGGATTGCGACGAACGCTAGCTGCCACTTCGTTTGTTTCTTCCGTCCTTGAAGTTCTGCTTGGGCCCGGACGCGTTTGATTTATAGCGGAACCGGTAGCTCGAAACTTGATAATCCATTTACGAATTAAATTTTCGCTTGGTCCATCACGTAAACGTCTGATATTGTAGTGAGAGCAAAACTGTCTCCGAGCCACAACGTACGATTCTCCACCTTTCGAAAACGCTTCGATAGCGAACGCGCGGTGCTCACCCGACCACTGCGACATCGTGACTAATGAATCCGCACGAACGACGAAGCTACTGCGCTCCTCCCCCCGCGCTTACTTGCAACGGTTTTTTCAATATTCAAATTTAAAATCCTAACTCTGCCGTGAGACACCCTGTATTTATTAGTTAAAGATTTCAGTGAGTGATTCAATACCTGTATTTCAGACTGTAAACGCTGAGTATCTATTTCATAAATATTTATACTATCTTCCAGTTTTATCTGATAGTTACTTAACTTATTAACAAGAGAAACACGCTCCTTCCTTAATTGAATATTTTTAGTGAAGTAATTTTGTTGTTTCTTGTATTTTTTGCATTTTTTAATTATTTTATTTAGTCTTGCATATTTCTTAATTTTATTTTGACTTATTTTGTGACAGTAGTTATGTTTCAGTAAAGAGTCCTCTGTAAGGTCTATTGTGACAATGGGGTGAAGATTACAAGATGTATTTAATAATTCATTGTACAAATGGTTTGTTTCCCTAATCTGAGTGTGTTCCTTTTCCTTTTCCAATGATGAAATTTGATTATTAGCATGAATTAATTCATCCTCTAGATCCCTAACTTTGCTCAAAGCCTCCTCATATAAATTACTACACGAGTTGAATCCATCTGTGACTTCCCTCAGACGATCCCGTTCATCAACAACGGATAAGTATTGGTGATGAAGGTCAACTAGCTCCCGTTTTAAGCTTGAGTTCTTGCTATTAATGTTATTGACTTCCTCCTCATTCTCTTCTATCTCCTTAAGAAGTTGTTGACATTGGAGTTTTGAGTCTTTGAGTTCTTGGAGGGCCGTTCTCAACTTTAGCTCCAAATCCTGAGCAGTAGCCTTACGGGTCATCACAGGCATGGTTTCAAGGTAAATTACTGAAAATTATAAAAAGAAAAAGTGAGTACCAGAATAAACTAATGGAGGAAAGTTAAAGGTAATGGGAGAAAGAGAATAAAAAAAAGGACAAAATTAGAATTAGATGAACGGGGGAAAGTTAGCTTTATATGATCTAAATAAATGAGGTAAGTAGACTGCTTATTAGGCTAAGTGCAAAAGTTTGATATTCACTAATATTTAAACTAATTTTACTGGTTAAGGTTTTTACTTTTTTTTTCTATGTGGGTAGGAGGGCTGCCTACTAGAGTAAAATAAAATAAAAAAAAAGACTATTGAAATACTACTAATAAACAACAAGAATGCAAAAACCTTCGTTAAATTAATTACTTAATATTGTGAAGATCAAATGGGAAACAGGATCTTCTAAGAGATCTTCACTAAGTTTTACTTTGAAACATTCATTTTCTCATCAAAGCAAAAAATCAGTTTTAAATCATAAAATAAACTAGAATATTGGCCTGTTCCAATGACAGAGTTGTTGTTATATTATTATATTAAGAGGATTGTGTGCTAAGATAAAATTAAAGCAAACAAATACTTCCCCGTATAGCCTTTGACAGAACGTCAGCTGTTGATTTTAGGTTACCGGTAACTGTATATTTCCGAGAACTGTGTGAATTAACCGGATAACAATTCTGCAGCGTATTTACACATTAATAATCAGTTTGCATTTATAATTACACCTTATTATTACGTAATTCTTAATTAAATTAAATATTAAATTACGGAGCAAAATTTTGACTAGGCAAGCATGGTCATTGTCGACGGCTAAAATTTAAATGCGCATCAATAATTCTTTTTGTATACCAAAATGGATAAATGGTCACCAAATCTAAAACTCGCTTTAGCAAGATTTCAGGGACACCCCGAAGTTCGGTTTGGTTTGGTTCCTTTAAACTTTGTACACAGAAATAGAAGCCCCGCGAAGCGGGGCTTCGTCGACCCTGCTTAGGTAGATTTTTTTATTACACCTCGTTATGACATATTTCAATGAACATATTTTGGTGCACATTCAGTATATTTGGTGGAACACAGGCAAAATTAGGTAAATGAAATGGGAATAAATTGAAGTACTTTTAAATACCATCCATTGTCGACCACATCTCAGCTCACCTTCCGGCGAGATGTGGTCAAACGCAAGCTTATCTCTAAAAAAACGTAGTATGAGCGAGTAAAGGGCAACTCGCTGTGGACTATGGACCATGCCCGGGTCGACGGCGCGTCGTGTTCCACGCGCGCCTCAAAGAGCGTCAGCAAAAATGACGGGGCCCCCTCTCAGAGGGCCAAAGCCTGCCGGGGTCGCGGGATTTATTTCCTTACCGTGACCCCGGAACATAAAGGGCTATTGAAGGACACCGTGGATTTTAGTCAGTACAAGTCTGACAGTCCCTCCCGCCCTGCCCGGGGTGGGAGGAGTCATTTGATGATTTTGCCACGTTAAAAAAAAAAATGCGTTATATTATTATGTTGTGTGTTGTGTGTATGTTGTTTGCAAAAACAAACAACAAAGCCAAAAAATTACAGCGTATAATGGTAATATTGGTAATGTAAACTGTGATATGGCTTACTAATGTTAAGTTGTCCTTAAAAGGGTCCACTGCCAACAAAAATTCCCACGACCAGTACAACTAGCTAGACCATCTAACAGTAAAATAGGTGGCACGGAGTGAAAGAGAGGGTCTTATTTTAAACAATGCGGCCCTCAGTGCGCGGCCGACCAGAATAATTTGCGAGATATTTAAATGTGCGAGTTGCTAACTATGCACGGACTTTGGCGGTGCACCGATTTTCGTTGGGACTTACGGTTATGAAGAATGGCAAGCTTAATTTTTTTTATCATCGAGCTTGTTGGGCTTAAATAAATGAGCTGTTTTTTCTTTGCATGATTTCTTGTTTATAATGTGAGATGTATTTTTTTATTTAACCTAATATATCCCATTGCTGGGCAAAGACGATCACATAAAACATACGGTTAAACAACACAAAAAATATCTTAAGACATTTATGGGGGTTACAAAATAGTCTAATAAATCTTAAAAATGTGTTGAAATTGGAATCCTTTTACATACATTTTGGTGAGTGTGCAATGGAACTGCACAACTTGATTCCGCCTGGCCCTTTTTCGTCATCGGACTACAAAACGTACGGCAATGCACCTTCGATCTTCCACTGTACTTCCCGACAGCTATAACCTTAGGGTCATTAAGTCAAGAGGTTACATCTATTCTGCTTGACGTACAATGGTCGCTTTGAACAAAGATTAACCTACAACACACAGAAGCCAAAATCCACCTACCTTAAGGGCGTTTTCGCACTACGTCCGATCCGAATCCGATCCGAACCCGTGAAAATACGGTCCGAAGTAGCCGTAGAACTATTCTATGGTATTTTACGCACTACATCCGATTTCCGTCATATGATATCTTTCCGTCATCCGAGAATCTCCGTTTCGGAGAAACGTGACGGACCGAAGTAGCCATAGTATTATTTGTTTGTATGCTCGCGCACTGCGTCTGAGTTAAATCCGAGCTGCGTACGAGCAGAGAGGCAGCGGGGCTGGCGGAGGGAATGCGGCTGGTTGTCAGAAATGGGAGTAGTGCGTAAGCAATATCCGAATTCTGTCCGTGATTTTTTTTCACGGGTTCGGATCGGATTCGGATCGGACGTAGTGCGAAACCGCCCTTAGGAACGCAAAGTGCATTAATAATTAACCGAATCACACCCCAACTAGCATTTTGGTAATAAGAATTGGTGATAAAAGAGTTATTTAAAAGTGCATTTGGCAAGCAAGAGTCATACAATGGTTTTAGCAATTGGAGTTAGAGCACGCTCTAACCCCTTACAAACTCTCGATTGGGCCCACGTCTTATAGCGCTATAAGTAATATAATGATTTTAATGCTCACTCTTTTAACACTGAGAGTTACATAATAGTTATAGGGTGGCGTTAGTGGCAAACAATTTCTTGTATCTATAATGGTGGTATAATATAAATCTAGCTACCTCAAGCACTTTAAAGTCTGTATTATGGTTATAATAAAAACTATAGGTGGTACACAAGTTCTGAAATCTACTGGTATAAAATATGTAGTAACATATTAGTTCTTTTTTAGGTCCATTTTTTTCTTGGATTTGCTTTATGTATCTTGATCAGAGTTGACTAGCAACTCAGGGCTGTAGCGTGTTTTCTTTTTCTATTGTTTTGCATATACATTAGTTCCAAAAGTGTTACTTTATTTCTCAAAAATGATGGTAATAAGGAGGTGAAATTAAGTGAACTTCAAGTTACGGATTGTCAATAACTCGGTGAATCAAGTTTGATTTCTTTATCTCATGGCTAAAATTTATTGCGAGGGTTACTTTATTGAGAAAATAATATATGTTTTGCATCTCAATTTTGCAGGGCCTTAAAAATAAGTGATATTTAAAGTAAAAATAAATTGCATTTTATCATGCGGGGCATACACTCAATCTAAATTTAGATAAAAACAGGATATTGGCTGTGTCTTTTACATTCATTGTGTATTGTTGTAAATATGTTGCGTTTTAAAATGAGAAAATTAAACAAAATATGGGTTTTAAACAATTTATTTTTTATTTATTTTTAGGTTATGTTTGATTTAGAAAATGGTGTCTACTCCTTATTATCCTAGGTTCCTATTATTACTATTAATGAACAAGAAGTACTGGATGGGCTGTAGTTAGAACTATTGTAGCACTTGTTATACCAGAATAGGGTTTTAAAGGTAATAAGAGTACAAGTTTAAGAGGTTTGGTTCTATAATGGTTCGACTTAGATGCAAAAGTAGTGGTATTTTAGGGTTACGTTTTTCAATCGATAAAACCCTTCCATCAAAAAAGGGAATAAATATGTAAAATTGAGATTAAATGCTAAAGAGTTACAATGTTTAAATTCCGTGTTATTATGGCTTAGAATAACATAAAAGTAAATTTGAACCCCACTGTAACGATTAGGGCTCTAAAAATAACTCCATAATACCAATTGCTATCATAAATAGGGGTTTCTGATTACTCAATTAAGTAGCTGTAAATAAGTTGCAATTAATACTTTTATAGCAACGTAGGTGGTAAAAATATTTTGCTAACTATTTTCAAGAGCTCTTGTCGGTAGGAAGAGTTATAACAAACTATAATATTACTTTTAGTCATTTCTGTTACTTGAATTTATAAAAGCAGGTGCTATGATGGTTGCGACTGTACCGTTTATACCTCCTTAAGTAATAATACGTTTCCTAGGCAAGTTAGGTGGTATAAAACATTTACTTAGCACTCTTTAAGAACACTTGAAAATAGTGAGACTTATTAGAAATCTAACTATTACCGTAGGTACTTATTGTTACTTGAAGTTACTACCCCTAGTGTTACTGTGGTTCAGCTTTTATCTTTTATACCTACCCTAGTCATATTATGTATTCTTGTTACTGTTACTCATCTTGATGAGTTATTTAGTTATAGTCATAACCATTGAATAAACAAAAGTTTTACTGGGCGCTTTTATACACCCGTTAAACCAATACAAACTATAACAGAGGTGGAAATTAGCGTCAAAATGTTGGTTGGGACAGCAGCCACTCGTCACCTTGCCAAAATCTCGTATCAAAGACACGTTTGCACACAATGTGATCCGTCCTTTTGGTACCTACACAAAGTTCTACTGTCCAGTCCTTTGCAACGCCTTTGAAAAGGGGGATTATGTTTTCAAAAGGATCTGTGGCCATATTTATGATGTCTGGCTTTTGGGAGCACTTTGATAATGAGTCGCTATGGTATTGTGAAGGTGTTTTGGGCTTGGTATACCGGTTTTGAATTATTTATTGTGTTAAAGGTAAAGTAAACTATGTTTTTTATGTAGTTACACCATTTGATAACAATGCTTCTATTAAAAGTGAATACACTTAGTGATTATTTTAGCAAACCCCATGTGACTTTGATCCTTACATCATAATCTTGTCTCCAACGTATTTTTTTATATAAATGCTAAAACAGTAGAAACATCGGTTAAATTACTAGGCGTAGATACAGTTAAAACTTTTTCATCGTTTTCTTTGAAATAAGTTACTTGTAGCAGTCGACTTACACCATATTACAATTAACCATTAATACTTACTTTCCACTAGCGAACACAACTAATTCAAACGGGAAAAATAAAACATCATTATTATTTTTATTTAACTAAAGCATTGCTCGCTGAACTTAACGACCATATGTCACACAACTTACAGCATCAAACACCTGGATTATAGCGCGTAACTTTAGAACCAACGTTATACATTGCGCGTTTTCTTCGCCATCTCAACTAACCCCGCTAAGAAAACCAGCAATGCATGCCGCGTAAATGAGTGCGCAAGTGAAATTTACATGCAAAATGGTCGTTCCATTGCTGTCGTATCGCTCGCGCTCAAAGTTATGCAGATTCGTAGGAAATCCCATGGAAATGAAATCGTCTAAGTTACTGGGAAATGCTAGAAATATTTCCCCTTGCTTAGGTTGTGAATGCGTCTGGTTAGTTTCGAGTCTAGACTTTAGTTTGGGTCTGTCTAACTGGGCTATTGTTTGGGGTGCCATTTAAATTATTTGGCGTTGCTTTTAGTATGTGCTCTCGATTTCTGTCTGAAATGTTAGGAACAAATAGGTATTGTTTTTGCGGATAACATTGTGATTTTGTGAGTTTCCCAAACTATTTTGTTTTTCATTTCAATAATTTTATGTAAAGGCGATCCCACACCGCGAGCATTTTCTTGTAATAGGTATAACGTAACAGACTCGAACATTTCATCAGTGAGGTAAGACAATCGAGCATCACAATGCGCACCTTGTATCAAATCTATACTAAATATACGCGAATGCTCGTCAGTCAGGAAGGTTGTATTGTAATGCAATACTCAAAAGTCGAATCTATAATGTTACATCACACGCGAATGCTCCCGGTGAGGGAGCGCCTTTATACATATAAGTAGAAAACTTTACTTGTAAGCTTCGAATTCACCGTTCCGCCCTCTTAACACATTTATAATCTGAGGGTAAATTCTACTAGTGGAACTGAACGCGATCAGCTCCACTAAACGGGGTAGATCTATCTATCTATCGTCTATCTCTCTGAATCTTTCCATCATCATCAGCCGGAAGACGTCCACTGCTGAACATAGGCCTCCCACTTAGACCGCAACGCCGAACGACAATTCGCCACTTGCATCCATCGGTTGCTCGCGACCCTCACCATGTCGTCAGTCCACCTAGTGGGAGGCCTGCCTACGCTGCGTCTTCCGGTCCGTGGTCGCCACTCGAGAACTTTTCTTCCCCATCGGTTGTCAGTTCTACGAGCGATGTGGCCTGCCCATTGCCACTTCAACTTGCAAATTTTATGAGCTATGTCGGTGACTCTGGTTCTTCGCTGAATATCACTGTTCCGGATTTTATCCCGCAAAGAAACTCCGAGCATAGCTCTTTCCATTGCTCGTTGAGTGACTCTTAGTCTCTCTAAAAGGCCAGCAGTCCTAGACCACAGTCAGAATCTTTCCATCACAGCTAACAAAACACTCCTACTTCCCTAGTAACTACCTTCAGTCTACCTAGTGCTATCTACTATCAGCTAGCCAATTGATTGCGGTAAATACTTGGCACCGGCGGCGTCCGCAATGCAGGCTGACAACTGATGAGGCGGACGGTTCAGCAAATCATTGGCAGTTTATGTTGAACATGTGTTTATGTTGATGTGATGGGACTGTGTTGGGAGATGTTATGTTTAATGTCAGTCAAGTAATCTTGACTGAATGTATATTAGCTGATACATGTACAATATAATTATGTAAAAATACGTGTGGTTTTAAAGAAAAAAATATCGCGAATATTTAACGAGAATATCATTTATTTAAAATGTTTGTGGTGCGCTCTGCTTTTTTGTAGGAGAATTTTATAAGTGAGTTTCATTGTGAAAACCTCCTTTTGTAGCTGGCCGTTTAGAATCGGTAAGAAAAAGTAAATAGTCTTTATGACGGATGTTTTTATGATTGCCGAAGTCTCCCGAACTAAAACGGCGTTAGACGGTGCGGGGTGTTAGGTTATTTTCGTTAGGTTTTTAGTTACTGAATTTCTTGATTCGGTTACCGCGCTCAGAGCCTGAGATTAAAGATATGATAGACTTAAAATATTGTAGACTTTAGGTGTAAAAAAGTACCAATAAGTGCAACAGAGGGAGTAGTAGTGGCACTGTAGTTAATGGTATCTACGACTTACGGAAAACATCGTGAAGAAGCCAACGTCCAACATGTCCTAGAACCAAAAAATCTAAGTTATGTGACGTTTAACTATACCCTCACTGGGCCATCGTGGTAGAATATATCCCGGGATATCCTTCGCACATTTTTTTTAGCCTTGTAAAATCATCAAATGAGTCCTCACCCAGGGCAGAACGGGAGGGACTGTCAGACTCGTATTGACTAAAATCCACGGTGTCCTTCAATAGCCCATTACGTTCCGGGGTCACAGTAATTCGTTATTCCCGCGACCATCCTTCGCGCATAGAAGAGGAATTGGATAAATAACTTGTAAATTTTACTATCCATAAATTGTGGTTTTTTTTTTTCGTTCTTATTTATTTAATCTTATGTTTTTTATCGCATGTGGTGTGTAAAAAAGTCTACGAAAATAGAAATTGCAATTAGCATAAAAAATAATGGGTTTTGCCGGCAAACGCTCTCAAAATTCACCCAGTAACAAAATAATGAAAGAAAAACCATCGTAAAACAAATAACTCTGAATAAAATAATATACATTTTTTCGTTCCCACGGAAGATTGAATGAAAACACTCATTACATTCATTGGCCTGTTCGTTACGGTTGCAGGTTCGATTCCCGTTACATGTCGTAATCATTCTGTTGTTTTACGATTAGTCATAGTGGAAAATTGTTTGAATAATGAGTTTTTGAAGTTTTTGTTTATTTTGATTGAAGGTTTGATTATTTGTATGTTCATTGTCTTGCACATGTTAAGACCGTGTACGTGATCGGTATGACATTTTATACAACTTTTCAAAATTACCGAAATTATTTTAATGAAACTTTACAAACATTTAAATCAGGATCAGCAAAAGTCAGAGAAGTTAGTTGAAAACATTTTGGGAAAACCCAATATTTTGCCTCAACTTGGAATCGAACCGAGGTCCTCATGTTGAGTACAGAATCTAAGTAATTAGTAAGATTTTATCGATTTTTACCCCACTCTAGTAATTTCTCCTGTGTCGCAGGTGCGTTTACAAACATTAAAACTGACGTACACTAACACCCAGACCCGGAACAATTGTTCTACTTGAGATCAAACAAATACGAGTTCCTTACGAGGATCGGGGATCGAACCCACGGCAAGCTGCGCAGTAGTTAATCTCTCAGCCAGGTATTTGATTAGATTCCATAATAGGGCAAGATTCACGCGACTGTAAAACCACCAACCAACCAGTAGGTTACTACCACTCCTTATTTCAGTGAGCCAACATTTGCTTAATCTCTACTGTTACAGCAAGAATAGAATGCCTTTGTTCTAATTTAGTTTCATTGTTAACCACCAATTTTAACTAACCAAAATACCCCGACCTGCCCTCATAAAGCCAAAACAAACCCAGAAGCCTTGACTCCCGTACTCACATCTCTTTAGACATTTAAACATAAACATTTACATCAACTAGAAGCTGACGAATGATTATAAACATTAAACAGTGTCTTTTAGAAGGAAACGAATATAAGGTCTTCACACATTACACAGTCTCAACCTCTCGACTCCACTTCGACTCGACTCATGCTGAATTATCCTAAAATCGTAAATTCTCTCACGAAAATGTCAAATAGTTAATCTTAATGAAAACTTTAATGAAACTCACATCTCGATTCTCTGTTGAAACTATCTTAAGCTAAGCAAGACGAAATCATCTGCGAGATGCCATTTTCACACACTGGTGGCTCAGTGGTGAAGTTTCCAACTCTGTGACTACTTATGATGGTTTAGGACCCATGCAAGTGCGTTACTTGATCCACACTGCTCTCGAAACGACAAATTAACATAATCATGAGGAAACTGACATATCCTAGAATCAAAAATTTGAACACCTGCGACCTACAAATCCGCATACGGCATAATCAACCACTGTGGCACGAACAGTAGCGGATGTTGACTCCACTTTGACTCGACTCACAGCATATGTGAGTCGAGTCGAAGTTGAGTCAATATCAAGTCGGCCTAATAAACGCAGTCCTTAAAAACAGTGTCTTTGAAAAGGAACCGACGAAAGGATGTAAACAGACTTGCGATTTGGACGTGCGTCTGTCAAGTCTGATGTGTTTACCGCCTTAAGTTGTTTGATTTCTGCGTTGAAATGTTTTGGCGATGTGAGTGTGTATGTTTGTTTGTGTGTTTTAGGGATTTCGTACAAGTGGGTAGTCTGTTATTTGCAGTGTGGTTTTTGACTATGTTTCAATATTATTATTTGTATTATGTTGATTCTTCCAGTGTGTTAAATGAGGTTACGCAACAGAATATAGTTAAACAAGTATTTTATGCGCGTCAACGTTTGCGTTGCGAATTGTAAAGTTGGTAAAGCACATCTACTGAAAACAGAGTCGTAGGTTCAAGTTTTGGTTGTGCTCCCATTACTATTATTTTTTTAATAGTTTGTTTTTTAAATAGTTGAAGTTGGAATTTCTCCTGTAAACATACATACTTACTCACATACACAAACACCTAGTCCCGGAACATAAAAAAGAGCTGGGTCGTGGACTGTCTTACAAAGGGCACTGACTCTGAAATGCAAAGGGAAACTGAAGGAACAAAGTTGTTTTTAGTCAGTGTAATCTGACAATCCCTTCCTCTCCACCTAGAGCCGGAGGACTGATTTAATGATTTTACGTTCAAAAAAGGACTTTATTCATTATACTTACTACGTACTTGCGTCATATTTCCAGAAGTGCACCCTTAATAAATAAATAAAATAAAAATCGTTTATTATCAGGCGTCGACGGCCTATAGCGTGATAGAAATGAGTACAAACTTAAAAACTATGTTACTACTCGTTGTAACACACGAGTACAAAGATAAAATAATACACAAATACAACACAAAATAAAGCCAAGATTATAGGAAGATTTATCAAGTTCCATGTCTGACATGCAGTTTGATAAATCTGTCCATTGTAGGCCCTTCTAGCTTTTCTGCAAATACCTTCAGAATGCTATTGCTGCTTCCCCTCAATCTGCGTACCACTGATGCCATTTTTTTTCGCATGAAAATACATCTGAAACGTTTTTTTATGAATTTGACATATTTTCATCAATCTTAATTCTATTATGGCCATCAGATAGACTGCTTCTCCATAAAATCCATAAATCTTATATCAAACATTATTTATTCAATCACTCTCCACCTAAAAAAAAAAACTCATCTCATCATTATCACAGCTGCCATGTCACACGCTATGAAACAGTCCATCTGTCTGTCTATTTGTCACTCTGAACTAGTGCCGCGCCCCAGTTTCATTCCAACAATAACTTGTTTTATTATCGTTTCGTAAGAACCAGAGTAACGACGACTCATTGAGAGCGATGCGTGGATAAATACTACGTGTTTTTAATGATCGATTTTGTGGTGTTTATTTAATCGATGTAGTGAAATATTGTGGAAACAGGTTAGAAGCACGAATCAGTTTTTTTCACATAGTAAAATCATCACCGAACTGGAAGGAGGACTCTCAGTATCGCGAAAAATGGAAGGAGTGGAGGGAGGCTTTTGCCCAGAAGTGGGACAGAAAAGGCTAAGAAAAATAATCATCAAAGAGTCCTCCCACCCAGGGCACCATGGGAGTGACTGTCAGACTTGTACTGACTAAAATCCACGGTGTCCTTCAATAGCCGTCTAGGTTCCGGGGTCATGGTAGCTCGTTAATCCCGCGACCCCGGCAATCAGTATATTGCTTAAAGATGTAAATAGAAGTAATATCGTAGTAGAAACTAATGTTTTTTAATTTTAAAATCGAAATGTAAACCTCTCTGCGGATATATCACTCTATCTATTGATGAAAACTGTATAAGCATTTATGTTGCTCAGTTTGAAAGACCTATGTTTATAGACGTCGGGAAGCGACTTTTTTAAGCCGGAAACACATTATTAACACCCGACGCCACCCGATGAAACGTGATGCGTGTTGGGTCAAATCAAAATGTATTGTTTTCTATTACCAGAATCACACTATGAACACCCGACGCGACGACACGCGCTCACTGCACATCGGGTGTCGACACGTTGCGTCGCGTGGCGTGTTAAATAATGTGTTTCCGGCTTTACACTTTTTTGATATTCACTAATTAAATTAAAACTATAAACAACTCTTTTGATTGAACATAACTGTATAACACGCTATCAGAAAGCACTTTAACTTTTAAAGGCATAAAAGAAAATGGTAACGCAAAATAACTGAAAATTAACTCAAATATTGCTTTTAAAGTTAAAGTCATACATTAAGGCTCACTTGCTCCGCCTGAAATTTGCTGAAAACATTGTTTTGAACGCGGCTCATGCCAAAAATACAAACGCTTTCGCCTCTCGAGTGGAAACAAACAAGTTTTCAAAGCCGAGCTCTTGGTATTTAAAGGTGTGGACACAGGAAGGAGCGATAGGCGGATATTCTAATGATAAACGCTGTATGAAGCAAGTTTGAAACGTCTTGACTTACTTTGAGTTTCGGCCAAACACATTTACATGATTGTAGGGTAGGCTGCTCATCGTAAAATTCTTTTCTCAAAACATGCGTATCCTTGTGCGATATCCGGCACATGAGAGAAATTTCATAGTTCATCCACTTTTTTCCATCACTTCGAATGGCAAATCCGATAGTGTTGGTCAAAATAAAAAGGTTTAAATATTTATATAAATATTCGGACTAAATATTTGTAGTCTTGACAGTGAACGACAATGACGTGGCTGAAGTCATAGAAGATGGATGGATGAGCTGGATATAACTTTAACCTAAAGGGCTATTGAAGGAGACCGTGGATTTTAGTCAGTACAAGTCTGACAGTCCCTCCCGTCCTACCCTGGGAGGGAGGACTCATTTGATGATTTAACCATCGTAATAAAAACCCTGTTCGAGAGATCTTTGCCTAACAGTGGAATGACACAGGTTGCATGCAGGGAAATGTCTAGCTACCTGTACGAGAACTTCTGGTTGCAACCGTGACAGCACGACTCACTAGTTGACTTTACAAATTTTCTAGTAATAAATACTAAGTAAGTAGTAGATATAACAAGGACTTAGTATTTATTACTAGAAATTTTGTAAAGTCAACTAGTGAGTCTTGCTGTCACGGTTGCAACCAGAAGTTCTCGTGTACATTTCTCTGCGTGCGATAGTAGCATTAACCAAAATTATTATAATAAATATACGCCTTTGAAAGTGTGCCTCCTAAAATAACCTTCAGAATGAAATCGCTTTTCTAACCTCACCGTGTCCTCATCCCTTCAATAAGTTGAGCACTGCCGTCATTTGTCTCATTTAAATACGAGTTTGCGACACCTAATGCGCCGCTACATCACTCGGCTACATTTTTCAGGTCTGTCACAATCTGAGTTTGATGGTCCTGAGATATTACTGGTGTAAGTGAGGGTCTTAGGACTGGGAAGATGATTGGTTTATAAGGTTCTTTGCCTGGTTCTGGGTTTTTGATGTTGCTTCTGTAAGAGCGAATTCGTGAAATGAAACGAAAGTGTGTTCACGGAAGTCACAGGCGCCACGGTGGGCTGAGCGAGGGCTGCTGCGGGTTCGATTCCCGAACGGAGCAAATATTTGTATGATCTATGAGTACTTGTTCTGGGAGTATTGGTCTGGGTGTTTGTGTATGTTAGTTTATATATTTTTGTAAACGCACCCAAGACTGAGGAGGAATTCCTAGTTTTGGGGCAACGTGTTATAAAAACAATAGAGAGAGCAGTCTGGTGGCCCAGTGGTATCGGCTTCGACTTACGAGTTGCAGGTCGTGGGTTTGAACCCAGCCCGGCGCATTACTTTGTGTAATTTATTTCATTACCACTGCTCTCGAAACGGCGGAGGAAACATCGTGAGGAAACCGGCATTTCTAAGAACCACAAATTCGAAAGACATGTGTCATCTACCAACCCGAACTGGGCCCGCGTGGTGGATTATGGCCCACTCCCTCTCACAGAAGGAGGCCGGTGTCCTAACAGTGGCAACATTTATAGGCTGATAATGATGGTGTTTATAGAAAAGAGAAGAAAAGAAATGGCTCAAGATTGGTGGTAAAGTGAGCCGTCAGACAGTAGCAACTCTTGCCGAGTCCTATTTTAGGATGGGTGAGCAAGGTTAAGCAACGCTTGTCTAGATCTGACTTTGGATGGGTTACCAAAGTTAAACAACTCTTTCTTAGGTCTGTATATCGAAAGTGTATTGTCTTAAAATTGAAGTCGAAGTCATGTTGCTTATTAACGAGCTAAAATGACAGCGACTTCCATAAGGCTTGCTCGTTTTTTTTTTTGCTTTATTCTTTAGCAATATTTACCTAATCATTGATTTGGAGGAATTTCGCTAAGTAGGTCCGTACTACGCGGTTCTGATAAATGGCAAATTAATGTATTTTTAGTCCTGAAAAGGGTTCCTTACAGCTAAAACATTTCGCAATGCTTTGTAGATGTTAGGCAACAAGAAAAGGCCAAAATTAGGTATTTTTGAACTCCATTCGAAACTTGTAGAACAATTTAATTCGAAGGGAAGCAGAGAATAATTTTAAACTACCCGGAATAGTACAAAAACATAACTCTCGTATTGTTTAGTGTAGAATGGATTAAAAACAGAGTGAATTGCAATGCGCAGTGGTGTTTCGGATATGCGCTATTGTGTATTCGATTTTGTATATTCCAATTGAAATTCACATTCGTTAACACACTTTAGAGAGGCTAAATTGGATTAGAATTGAGATTTTTATATGTGAATATTCCATTTAGGAGCACCAAGGTTGTCTGTAGTGTCGGTTTACTGACGATAGTTGAACGTGACAACGTCATCAGAAAATACTGCACTTACGTTGCTATAAGCAAACACTTGACACGCCGTTGCTATGGAACTCTACAGAGCGAGGTAACGCCGCATGACGTCATCTTTTTTCGTGCGTGTAGCCGGCCATCGAATTATAAGACGTTATCACGTCAAAAATAGGGTTCCGCAGACCGTACCACAAGTGGATAAACGGAACACTGTCTGTTTGTAAAACCTTTTTCTTAGGAACGCGTGGAGGTCCCTTGCAGTTCAAAAAAATTCTGTTATTAAGTTATTATTCTATCGTCTTAAGCATTGTCGGGGTCCGGGAACTGTCTCATCAGGTAACCATGGCCCTGGAACGTTAAGGCTATTCAAGGATCACCGTGGATTTTAGTCAGTACAAGTCTGACGGTCCCTTCCTTGCCGCTCTGGGTAGAAGAACTCATTTGCTGATTTTACCACGATAAAAAATC
The DNA here is from genome assembly GCA_954870645.1 of Agrotis clavis. Taxonomy (NCBI): domain Eukaryota; kingdom Metazoa; phylum Arthropoda; class Insecta; order Lepidoptera; family Noctuidae; genus Agrotis; species Agrotis clavis. The sequence continues at coordinate 4,745,027 of OX940943.1, forward strand.
GTCCTAAGCATGGCCAAAGCCAGCCCAGAAGTGACTAAATGTGACCTAAGATGGAGCAAGCCAGAAGGATCTAGAACTTCTACGCACCGACAGAACAGTTTTATTTGACAACGTACTGCGACAAGATGGTGGTGATAGAGAGTCAGGTGTCTCTGTAGGTATCTTTTTCATCAAAGTTACCATTGATGATTCTGCCAGTCTAGAACCAGTACACCTAAATGCGCTCCCTCACCGCGAGCATTCAACTGTAAAGGCGCTACTGCGCGAATGCGCTTGTAATATAAAATTATAGATTCGACTTTGAGAATTACATTACAATACTACCTCCCTGACTGACGAGCATTCGCGTACATTTAGTATAGATTTGATACAAGGTGCGCATTGTGATGCTCGATTGTCTTCCGTCACTGATTAAATGTTCGAATCTGTAACGTAACATTACAGGTGAATGCTCCCAGTTAGGGAGCGCCTTAATAAAAACCCTCTAAAACTTGTTCCACACAAATGCCTATAAACACTGAAGTCTTTTAAAAACCACCAAGGTCAATTAATTCCGGAGTAGGTTGCCCTGTCATCCATCCGTCTACCGCGGTCGGGACTTGGCGAAACAACGGGAATAAAGTATCCTTCGATACATCTATGTCGGCCAACCAATCGCCGATATATGAGTGGGCTCCCAGCATTTCTTTTCAGCCGATACAATAGACTTTTGGCGCCAATTACGTGTGACAATGGCAAGGGTAGTTTGAAGGTAGCTTTTTATTTCTTGGCCTCAGTCAAGCCCAGAAGTGCTTTTATCGTGGCACAATCATCAAATGAGTCCTCCCACTCAGGGTGGGGCGGGAGGGACTGCCAGACTCGTACTGACTGGGGCGGGACTATCTCATCAAGTAACCGTGACCCTGGAACGTAAAGGGCTATTGAAGGACACCGTGGATTTTAGACAGTACAAGTCTGACAGTTCCGACCGCCTCGCTCTGGGTAGTAAGACTCATTTGATAAAAGGTACCATTGGACATTGGAGTAATTCAGATGTCAGAATTAAAAAAAGAAAATTCTGGAACGGCAATCTACTTTCATTTTGGTTACATTAAGCAATTACAATAAATATTTCGCTGAATTACCATTAAGTTTCCTGTTTCGTATTTGGTTTCGGTGAGCCCTTTTTACAACAGTAATTAGGGAAAAGTCACGCGAAAAAGTTATGTTTCGGAGTAGATAATAAATTACAATGAGGGAGACTACCTCTTAATGTCCCTGACTACGTATTTTTAAACAAAAAATAATTAATATTACGCTTGTATTTACTCAAAAAGTGAGACAGAGATCTACCAGGGTGTTAGGACCGTCCGGAAGGGTAATTGTGACACTTTCTTTTTTTTTACGTGGTCAAATCATCCAATGAGTCCTCCTACCCAGGGCAGGGCGAACTAGAATCCATGGTGTCCTTCAATAGCCCTTTACGTTCCAGGGTCACGGTAATATCAAATTAGTCCCGCGACCCCGACATGCTTTGGCCCTCTAGAGGGGGGCCCTGTCACCATGCTGACACTCTTTGAGGCGCGCGTGGAACACACCGTCGTCCCGGGCATGGTCCATGGTCGGGCAGCGAGACGCCTATTACTCGCTGCCCGCATGCCCGCGCCTACGGTGGCCGGAGACCGTCTGCCGACGTCGGTCGCCGTGGACGTCTAGCACTGCGGCTAAGGCCCTTCGTACAAAAGGCGACTCAAGTTTCCGATACCTTACGACTTCGGTATCCAAGCGGCTATCGCAATACAAACCCATAGAGGTTCGAACACAAGCACGCGTCAATGAATACCAAAATCGTAAGGTATCGGAGACTTGCGTCGCCTAGTGTACAAAGGGGCTTACTGTGACCTTAGACTGAAGGCTTGTCCAGGAACAGGGCGGCTTTTTAGTCAGTAACAGTTTCATCTGCACCACCAAAGGAGGCTGAGGCAGAGGTACCAAATAGTATCTATACCTACTAATATTTCGTCAGTTATGTTTATGTACGGCCTTCAAACGGGCATATATTATAACACCAGGTTACTACTGAGCTACTCGTAACGGAAAAATTAATCGAGGACTTCTTCAAAATGTCCTAAGCATAGGACCAATCTTATCCCACCAATAATTCCTATCGCTTTAGCAATAGAATCAATAACAGCAACACGTAATAGAACCTCGAGTTCTGTCTCATTTCACCTCATACGTGACAAGGAAGCATGGTGCCGATTAATTCTCCACCTAAGTGCTCGCTGGACTCGAGCTCTGATTACCCCTCTAGAGCTAAGTGGCTTGATATTAATTTAGCACCGACTTCTATCAAGGAGTATTTTTATTTTTGCCGTAATTTCTTGGGAGTAGTTTTGTTTTGAAGAGGTCTTATTAGTTAAATCTTGCTACTTTCTTTTTTTTTTGTTTAGAAATTTTGGTCGTTTTCGACGAATAATAATTTGTCAAAACCAATCATGATTAAAATAGTAACATGATTTTTCTTTTATCTTTTTGCTGTCTTAACTCCTCGGACGAGTCCGGCCTTGGTAGTACCGAAAATCTTCATTGAATAAATGAACTATACAACATAAAAATAATTTTACAATTCGAACCGGAAGTTCGTGAGATTATCACGTTCAACCAAACAGACTATTCAGCTTTATAAAATGAACTTTCATGCTTACCAGTTGCGAGTTATCTAAAAGACCTTTGTAAATAATAACGTTTTTAACCGACTTCAAAAAAAAAGTAGGTTCTCAGTTCGACCGGTATGTATGTATGTATGTATGTATGTATGTTTGTCCGCGATTATCTCGCGTTTGGCTGAACGGATTTTGATGCAGTTTTCAGGAAAGTGTTCTCTATATTCTGGAGAAGGTTTTAGTATATAACACTAATAGATATCCCGTGACGTTGCCCGCGTGGATCCGTTTTGCTTACTTGGATCGTAGATTTTCAGGGACGATTGCATGTTTGTCCGCGATTATCTCGCGTTTAGCTGAACCGATTTTGATGCAGTTTTCAGGAAAGTGTTTGTTACATTCTGGAGAAGGTTTTAGTATATAACACTAATAGATATCCCGTGAGTCCGTGACGTTGCCCGCGTGGATCCGTTTTGCTTACTTGGATCGTAGATTTTCAGGGACGATTGCATGTTTGTCCGCGATTATCTCGCGTTTGGCTGAACCGATTTTGATGCAGTTTTCAGAAAAGTGTTTGTTACATTCTGGGGAAGGTTTGAGTATATAACAATAATGGATATCTCGTGAAGTTGCTCGCATAGATCCGTTTTTGTTGCTTAATAGGATTGTAGATTTTCAAAGAAGCCGATTTTATGAAGATTTTTGTTGAATATCGCAACTAAAAAGGGAAAAATAAAAAACTTTTTTAAAAAAAGGGAACCGACTTCAAAACCAAACACAAAAAAACGATAAAATAACTTTTCTTTCGGAAGTCGGTGGCCATAACTCAATGAAATAAAAAAAAAACAAAACCACCGACTTCCGAAAGAAAAGTTATTTTATCGTTTTTTTGTGTTTGGTTTTGAAGTCGGTTCCCTTTTTTTAAAAAAGTTTTTTAATCAAAATGGAGTTAATATCACACAATTTGACATCCCCCAATAAATATGAAAAATGTTTTAAACTTTCCTACATTTTCAGTATCGCACGTTTCGGAACTAATTGCTCGATTATAATCTAAAGTGCCAATTTAAAATTACAAAACAAATATCCATTTTTTATCGTTGCGAAGTCCCGGCGACTACGATTATATTACGGGTTCAAACTCATAATGATTGGACTGAGAACAATAGGGTTCACCATAGGTGTTAATAAACCCTTTCAATTCTTAGCTCATTAACAATTGCTAATGTTTTTTATTGTGTGGGCCTGTGATTTGAGACATTTTCTGTGTGTGGTTCGGTATATAGTGCATTACAAAGTTACTTTAGAATTCAAGGAGGGTTATTGTAAAGTTAAATCCAAGTTTTTAGAGTCGCAACCATTGTCTCGTGGTCGCCATCTTAGAAAAAGGGGTGCAGATGCCATCATCTTGGAAAAAAGGGGAGCATAAATGGTATTTATTTAGAAAACTATTTGTAGCACAGAAAATTTAAATGGACATTGTTGTTGTATATTAAAAACTCTATATATATTCGTACTGGCACTTTTTGTCTTAGAAACAAAAATAAAAAAGTTACGAAATTTGATACAAACAAATACAAATACGTTTATGGGTACAAAAGGTAAAAGGGTACAACAATAATACTCTGTCACATAGGATTCCCTGTGCTATATGTGATGAAAATTCTTCGTCAAGTTTCATACACTGACAAGTCAATGCGGATTATTTGCTATTTCTCCATGTTTTTTCTCACAATCTCTCCAGAAAATTCGATGTGATAAATGATACACAGGATACCTATAGTAATTTCTGTAAAAATATAGTACTGTTCTTAATGTGAATTCCTTTGGATACTAAACGAATCTCTTTAAACCTTGCAAACATAAAAAGATTCACAGTAAATGCTTTGTTACCTTCCCAGAAAGCCTTTTTAGCATAATAACTATGCTTCATTTAAGTCTATAAAGAGATATTCGAAGGAAATAGAATTTTAAATATCAACCAAGCCTTACCCTTAGCCCAGATGTTTAATTTTTTGTAAACTTAAACATCTGTTGAACACTTGTCTAAAAAAAGTGTGACTGTAAAACGGACCTTATTTCAACGTCATAATCTGACATTTTTTTAGACAAGTGTTCAACAGACGTTTAAAAGTTTTTGTGGTTCGACGGCAAGTGTTTCTACTACATAGTACGAGTACTTACCTATTATTTTAACATGACTGACAGAATAATGATAATTTTATCATTAATCTGTGACTCAGACTCAACTTGAAGTTTTGGTAGGTAGACAAATATTATAATTTCAATACCAAGAATTTTATTATAAGTTCTACCTGAAGATAAAATCTCTAAATCCTTTAAAATTTTGTTTCTCAGAACCTTCATCAAAAGGATACCTAGTTTTTGTAAGATTCTAGTCTGGTAGACATTAAATACCACCACAAAATGTAATTAATTTTAACAGACTTCTCTTGATCAATTTTTCGTTCAAAAATTCTCAGAAACTTCAATATTTGTATAATAGTTCACAGCAATTGGCTGGGCAGGCAAAATTAAATATCATTAGTAAAATATGGTTTTACTGTAAGGGTATCTCTGTGAATGTCTTCGTAGTTAACAGTCATAATTGATGACATAATTGGTATGTTATTTTCTCTTGCTATGGTTGCGGGAACGTCTTAGAAGGACATTGTGGCCCTGGAATGCAAAAGGCACCAAAATGTTGTTGTTTGAAATGAATCTTTCACTCAAAAAAAGTTTAATTTGTCAAAACCAAATAAAAAACAAATTGCTCAGGAATTTTATGAAGCAATAATTCAAAAACACAACATTAAATATCCCTCAACGTAAAATGAAGGCTTATAAATTGTAAAGCGGACCTCTAAAATCTAATTAAGCTCGTATTGCAAGTGTTTATTGCCATACAATTATCGTGGACCATAAATCCGGCTCGAAGGACCAATAAAATGGCGGAAGAAAAAGGCGCGAAACGCACGGACGCCATTACAAAAACGCGGGAATTGGCGCGAATTCAATTTGAAATAACTATTAGTTGTTTAATAGTTATTAGGTTTTTTTATTTTAATTAATGTTTTATCAAGAATTGTTTTTATTGCTCGTTGCTTACGTGTAACTCATGTTTATTGGCTTTAATATTTAATCGACTTCTTATTATTTTCAATGTTTCTGTTAACTGCCTCTCCTTATGACTTCCAATTTTCTGCCATCGCTCATTGGTTTAAACTACCTAGCTCATTCCTCCATCTTCTGTCAAGTCCTCCGCGACGCCATCTGACTATGTCAGAGTTGCATAATTATAGTTATTTTGAATCTCAGTCCTCATCTCACTTTTAACAGATATGACCAGTCCAGTCCCACTTCGATTATTTGCTTTTTGGCTAACGTCAGTAATTGTTATTTAGAACACAGTATTTGAATCGCCTTTTTGAATTTCGTTTGACTAAATATTCTTTTTTTTCTTCAAAAATTAACGATCGGCCGCGCTTTTGGCTGAGGTACAATTTGAAAATAGAATAAGCCTTTGTTAATCGCTGATAATCTAGCTTTCATTGGGTGAAAGACATTTTTAAAATCGGTTAAGCAGTTTTTGAGTTCAGCCATTACATTATGGCTAAACTCAAAAATTTAAATGAAATATTTTTTTTTTCAACTCTGGCCTGCTACTGGAAAATTCTGAATAGAAAACCCAATAACACATAACTCTACTCGAAAATTCAACCCAGGACCAGATCAGCTGCTGCAAATACGTACTCAATTCTAAAACGCGTCCTTTTAAAACACAATAATACCAAAAAATATATCCGATTCTCCAAAACGACAGACAGTACGATCATGTTTAGTCTTGCGTAAAATCGCCTGCTAGACATAGAGACACGCGAAATGGAAAATGTTATAAGGACGGGCGCACACGACAAGTTTGGATATAAATCACCCCAAGATCGTGACTTGGGGCCTTCCCTAATAGATAGATGATACGGAACAGATTTGTGGCTATCGATTTTGAATGACAGATTGTGTGAGAATTGATTGGAAAATTGATTTGAATCGTGATTAAATGTGCAACACGTTAAAACTTCGCAAAATTTGATCTTTACTAACATTATTTCGCTATGATTTAATGATTCGTAGAAATGGCTGAGTTGAGTTTCTTCAGAGACGAATTGAAGTGACTAATATTATTTGGTAGCTATATAAACCACAAATTGATAAGGGCGCTTGATATGAAGAAACAGACTGTCAGTACAGACAGGTCGGCAATGGCTTTATGCTGGAATATTTTTTACTAAGTATGTATACGATAGCATTGGAAGTGTTCGTGGCTAAATAATTACAGCCGCACAGACCGATTTTCCGAGTTAAGCCGCGTTTGCCGAGGTTGGTCTGTGTATGGGTGACCGTTTGCTATAGCGAGTTTTCTTTATGCCTCCGAAAGCGCGTAAAGCCGTAAGTTCCGGCTGTCATTTGAAGATCTTTGACAGTCGTTATTATTAGTCAGAAGCTCTAAAGTCTGACAACCAGTCTTAACATGGGGGTCGTATTACCCAGTTACTGGCTTGTAGAGGTCTGATAGGCAGTCGCTTCATGTAAAATACTGATATCCAGCTGCATCTGGTTCGATTGGAAGCCGACCCCAATATAGTTGGGAAAAGGTTAGGCAGATGATGTAGGTATGTAACAGCATTGCCTTCTTCATTTTGATAACTGAGACGTTTTTTGTTGCCCCAACTATAAAAGCCAATAACACATAACGAAGTCCCCTTTTTGTGGTAAGATCATTAAATGAGTCCTCCTACCCAAGGCTGGGCGGGAGGTACTATCGAACCATTACTGGTTCAGTTGAAAACCAGCGTCGAACACCTAGTTGCTTGACATTTTGCTGAACTGGGCCTATTTGGCGCAGCCGTAAGACACACAACAATTCGTACTGACGAAAATCCACAGTGTTCGTTCAACTTGCCCTTTAGGTTTCAGGGTCACGGTAATCTGTTAATACAGTCCCAAATCCAACAAAGTCCCGTAAAATCCATCTCAAAGCACAAATGAAAGGACCTTCCAAAACCAAAGCTTATTTCATATAATTGTTGGAATCCAAATGAAAGTTGGCACGGGAAACGAAGTTTTATCAACGCCGTGTCCGTGTCTCTTGAAACTCAGTTAGAAAGTTACGTGAAACACGGCTTTATAGCGATATCACACTGACGAATTGCGGCGAGTTTATAGCGAGGCGATTTGTGAACGTGTCTGTGGCGGGTGAGAAGCGAGCTAGCAGCGTTTGCGCGACGATTTTTTCGCGTTACCACAAAATTTTGCGTTCATTTATGTAAGACTACGAAAACACTGAAAAATGATAAACTATAAACATTGTAAGCGCGTTTGAAATAAATGGGTGGACACCATTGTTTTCCATAGCGTCATAAAATGAAGATTTTAAGAAACGGAGCGAGCAGGAAACTTAAGTCCGATAGCGGGTCGAAGTCCGATGACCAAAGTAAGACGGAGTGAGTGCCTTGCCATAGTTCGCAGTGTTCTCCAACCTATCTTGTACTACCTTAGAGTGAGCATCTTATATCAGAAATGCCCGCGGCATCTTCATCATCACCTTTAACCCTCATCCTGTAGCTGCCTGCTTTTTTGCCCGAAATTGTTCTACTTCGCCAGAGAGCGTCACACGTTACGCTAACCAACTTCACGTGTGTGGCGTGTCCGCAGCGTACTCGCAGCGAGCCCGCTAGGCCCTCGCTTCGCTCGTGCACCGCCTGCAGTGTGCACAGTCCTTAGTGTACTACAAGCCATTTCATTGGTGTGGCCCTGGCCATGGGCTGCAGGCCGAGTTTGATATACATAAGTGGAGTTTTGTCAACTTGTGTCTGACGGCAAAGTCGTGAGTTAATTAACGAGTTGGTGTCTCACTGCCTTTGTGAGCTGGTAACAGATTTACTGAATTTATAGAGCAATGGTAGCTCAGTGATTACGACCTCTACTTCCTTGCCGCAGGTTCGGGGTTAACTCCCAGTTAAATAATGTAAAAGAAAATATGGGAATAATAATTAATAGATTTAAAAAAATCAAAAAACCCACGTTTTTAAATATCCTAAAAATAAGAAAATAACCCTACGGGGTTGAGAGAGGAGCCACTCAAAACGTGGGGGCGTATATTATTTAAGGGATTATTTATGGGATTTGTTTACATAAAGTGAATAGATCGTGGGTGTAAATTGCAAAGATACGCCCCCACGTTTTAAGTGGCCCCTCTCTCAACCCCGTAGGGTTATTTTCTTATTTTTAGGATATTTAAAAACGTGGGTTTTTAGATTTTTTTTTAATCTATTAATTATTTTATTATTTTTATATTTGTTCATCGGGTTTGAAGCTACCCTGAAAATTTCAGCCTGCTAGCTTATCGGGAAGTGCCTCAAAGCCTGTCCGCCATCTTGGACGTCCGCCATATTGGATTTAAGTCGCGTGACTATTTTTGTCGCATTCCTGACAGCAAACCCTTTCATTTGATACCCATATCATGGGGGTGGGTTTCAAACAGTCAGTCCGCCATCTTGGGGAGGGCGCCATATTGGATTTGTTATGACGTTTGTTAGCTAGTCATGTATTGTCATCAGAATTCAGAGCGTGTGCAAAATTTCAGCCTTTCTAGCTTATCGGGAAGTGCCTCAAAATTGAGTTGCAAAAGTCCAACCAGAACGACAAACAAACAAACAAGCAAACAAATAAACAAACAAGAAAAGTGAGTTTATAAAAACGTGGGAAAAATAAAAGTAGATCCTTAAAAATGATTATTTATTAATAATGTTTTAAATTCATTATGAAGTTAAAATCAAATAAAATTTACGATACGAAATAAAATAAACGAGAATTTGTAGCATAGTTGTAATCAAATTTTACTATCCTGCTAACAAGGATTTTGAACAACTTAACCCTATATTGCCTGTGTACGGTCTAAAAGAACATGACGTGAAAACACCAAACATACCGTATAAAAGTCGAGAACAAATTAGTGATGTCATCAGCTTTGTAACAGTGTTGGGCTTTGTAGCAGTAAAAGCGTTAACAAATTGAGCTCACTTGATTTTATTTGGTTAAATGTTTGTGTCAAGTAAATTAAAGGTAATGGGGAAGTTGGTGTTGAAACTCGAAATAAAATTGGAAAAGAATAAATTGATCAATTGCATTCGTTTAGTGAGTGGGACGCATCAAATAACTACTTTATTATTCAAGTTTGAAAGAAGAACCGTTCTTCGTTTGTATTACCGAACGCATACAACCCTAATCTCTGCAAAGAGACTGAACAGAATTCTTCTAAGTAATCTCTCTTTATCGTTGACTTTGTCTTTGTCACCTAGAGCTTCACTTATTAAATTAAATAAAAAAATGTTCTAATTGATTTAAGATTTTGTTGTCAAATCCTGCCAGCAATAAGTCCGCACAGCATAACAAATGAATGTTTCCCCAACGGAACAAATCCTTTAAACGAAGCTTAACCCTTTCGATTTCAGTATTAATTAATCAACCAATTACAAGTTAGCAGTTTAAAATCTTTAACGAGCTGAGTTCAATTTGGTGGCAACAAGCGATTTTCGTCTGTATTGTTACATGTTTTGCGTTTGTTTTTAGTTGAATCTGTGATATTATATTGATGAGTATAGTTTATTTTAAACTTTATTCATTTTGTTCGAATGTTCGTTACATTATAATAATGAAAAAAGAAATGGTTTTGTATTGAGTTGAGTTTCTATGTTTGGATACGCACCCATGATACAAGAGAAATTCCTAGTGTGGGGCAAAATTAAAAAAAAAATAGCATTTAGCAAAATTAAAAAAAAAACACCGATCCGAACATAAAACTTTCGTATTAATTGCAAATAATAGATAGATAATAATATTATTGGCAAAAATGTGGCTTAAAAATAACAACACAGGTATAGATCAATACTGAGCTGAAACTGAATGAAATACACAGAAGAAAACGTAAGTATAAAGTAAAATGAAAATATTATTTCATTAAAAACACAACGTCTAATGAACCCCCTGATTTGCTAATACCCCCACTACCGTTATAAGATATTCTGTGCAAGTGATAATTTCTCATGTTGACTTCGGTCGATTTGAAAAAAGAATCACATCAAAACAACCCAAAATATCCCGCCCACAGTGGTCAAATGGTTAAACCGGGGGTGTAACCCTTTACGTGACAAAGAATGTTAAGTAACGAAATGGACACAAAGGGGTGCATATCACCCCTGTGATTAAATAAAACGATTTATAGCACGGATGTTGAATGTAAGTACTCGTAAACGTCGAGGTATGCTTTTAAAGGACTTGTTACCTATATTGGCGGGGTCCTTTATAAGGAAAGAATATATGGACGCAAATTAAATTGAATTTTACGTCAACACTTTATTACTATGTTTCTGGAGTAAGCCATCGATTTGTTGTTTTGAAAAAAGATTCTAGTAACTTGCTTATTGTCTTGAATTTTTGATATTCCATCAATACTTATTTATTTTTGGGTTTATTATTTAGAGATATTCCACATAGGGCACCCGCTGAAATGGCACCTGAGCCTGAAATGGCACCTACTTAAAGCACCTGCATAAAATTTTGATAGATGCCTTGCGTGGAATAGCTTAGGTGCCATTAGCTCAGGTGCCAATTCAGCGGGTGCCCTATGTGGAATACCTCACTATTTATCACGTTTTTCTGGAATATTAAGGAATGAGCGACCCGTACCTACTGCCTTTAAACAGGTGCAGTTTGAACAAATTATAGTCTTTAAGTCAGTCAGGGGACCCCCCCTGACTGTCTTAAAGACTTATTACAACGTCTTAAAACCAGGCTTATTCCAGTGAGTGAACGAGATGGCGCTAGACGACTTGTATAGCTTTGTCACTTTCACTCGCCGGTATAAGGCTAGTTTTAAGACGTTGTAATACGGCCCCTGGACAGTTTTTTACTCGGGAGTCAGGTATTTTACTGATAAAACATAATCTTCCTGCCCCTATCCTATTTTACTTGGTTTCGGCGCAACACGTTTTTTTCTTCCATTGCCCTCTATCAGACGTCACCACAGAAATATTAAAAACACGAGAAGTGGCAAGGGGGCGTGTCGGTGACCACGTGGTGCTGAGCGTTTCGCTCAGCTATTGAATTGAACTACTTTATTTTTGCTTCCTAATTACTTCGACTGTATTGTTTTTCCATTAAATACATTGCTCTTTTACAACCACCTCACTCTATCACTGAGTGACTGGACAAGCAATGTAAAACTGACATAACGATACCTCATCAAGCCGTTATGTCGCATGGTGCGTCCGTTGTATTTGAGCGCCCGCCCCCGTGTCCCGACAACACACAATGATAAATGTTTTAGTGTGAGTAAATCATACGGAAAAAGTACGTTGTAGTGTAAAGAATTAGGTGTATATTTAAATGACTGAGTTATCGATGGCGCGTGTGTGCACTTGTTCGTAGTATTGTTTTGATAGAACTGTGTGCGCAATATTAGCGTTATGGAGGGGCTATTGTGGCTTCACCGGTTTTCTATACATTTTGAACTCCACGCCATATCTCCTTCTTTAATATATATATGGACGTCACAGTATCATTTACTCCTTTTTCTTTCATATCATTCCTTAGACAATCCTTCCATCTTTTTTTGGCCTTCCTCTCCCTCTCCATTCGTTAACATTCATACTCATCACTCTATTAGTTACCTACATGAGTGAAAGATTTTTTACTGATGAATGAATTTTGAAAATCGGTGCAGTAATTCCTACAAACTTATAAACTTTACCTATTAAAGTAGAATATTTATTTGTGGATTTTTAATTAAAGGCTAGTACTTTTGATTTGGACTTAATCTCAGTCAGTAAAAATAAATGATTAAACTACAATACTCATCATAATCGAAAGTGAGTCAGTTATACTTCAGAAATACTGAATTAAAGTTGAATTAGTTTTTTGACGGTGATGCAGATTAATGTCTTAATGCTCAGTGAGTTTGTTTTACTTGATATCTGTCCAATAGTTTTAATATTAAAACGAATTTAAATAAACTTAAACTATTTAATGTAAAATATACAAAACGATTAAAGTTGTGAGTTTGATGATATTTCATAGAGTTGTATTGCTTTTTGATTTTGAAATACAGCTTTCGCTTGCCCTACCTGCGAGTTACTCGAAAATTATTCCACAGGATCATAATATTGGGATTAAAAATGTCCTATACCTATATTAATCCAGGTTATAAACTATCTGAGTTCCAATTACATCCAAATCCGTTCGGTAATTTTTGTGTGACGAAGAGTGACAAACTTTCATCCAAACGTCCAAAGTTCCTACCAAATTTTGATTATTTTTCTTTGTCCCCACCCCCACACACACATCACCATATCCTAGGTTCGTATAACCCATAACTACTAGGTGAAAGGGCTATTGAATCACTGTGGATTTTAGTCAATACAAGTTTGACAGTCCCCCCTCCCGTCTCGCCCTGGTCACCTGGTTCGAGGACTCATTTGATGATTTTACAAGTGTCGAAGGGGGGGCACTTTGGGGGGCTCCCCTTTTGATTTTACCACGAAAAACCAATAACAACTCAATAGATTAAATAAACGACATTGTTCCACGAAACCCATAAACAAGCCACTTTAAAACTTCGAAGGCAGACTAGACTTCTAATTAAATTATGTGATTATATCCGAATTAATCAATTCAGGAGAACTCTCCAGAAACTTTGATGGCAAAGATTGGTTCAAGTATCCGAATTCCCTGAATGCTTTATTGGAAAGTTTCTGGTTGTTCTAGAAAGCATGAAATTAGTTAAGAAGTTTGGAATTAATTGTGGAATGGAGGTTGCAGTTGCAATTTTTTGCGGTTTTTTTACTTAAAAACTGGGTTGTGGTGGTCAGATAGGCAGTTGCTCCGTGTAAAATAGTATTCATTCAGCTGTATTTGGTCAGTTTTAAAGGTGACTAGTCCAATTTTATAATAAACTGTAATCTGGTTATATGTCAAAGTTGAAAAATAAAGGTTATAATTTCATGTTAATCAACCTGGCCGACTATACGGGCGCTTTTGGCCGACTGTAAATATAACCTAAAAAAAAGCTTTACCGAACAGCCGGCGACATATCCGACATGGAAAATGTAAAAAACATTCATCATTATGGAACTATGGATGAATGTTTTTTACTCTTTTACGCAAAACGACTGAACGGATTTAGATGAGATTTAGCATATAGATTGTTTATGACTTGTTTTAACACAAAAGATACTTTTTATCTCGATATTACGATTCCGGGAGACATCTATCGACTCGACCAAAGCCACATGCATAAACTAGTCTATCAACAAAACTGTTTAAATCACACTGTTCACCTATTAATCATTTATTTAGTGAAGTGTTAACTTGCATCAGTTTAATGAAATATCCGAAAGTTACACAGAACTTCACATAATTGGCTGATTCGACAATCGCCCTTTGCGCTGCGCACTGGTTTAAAATAATTTAATTGAAATTTACGGATTGAGAGACGAACCTCGTAGAGATAAACTTTTATCGATATTTTAATTGTTTTGTTGATGTTATCAGTTATTTGTTAATTAAATTAACCGCGGAGGTATTAACAGTATCTTTTATTACTATAGTAATTGGACCTTTGTTGACCCTTCTCCGTATTAAGTGTTCGTTAAAACTTGGAAAGGTCAAACGTATTATATTATTACTTTACATATCTAGATACTTTGCCTATTATACTCGTAATAGTACTAGAGGGAAATTCTACTTTTCATAGGGAGAAAGAACGAGCATTGGAAACAACAATTTCAGTACATTTTGCTGTTTGTATAGTTTTCTCACGATGTCCTACTCTACGCCAAAACAGTGGTTTTAAAGCCCGGTTTCCACTGCAAGCAGAGCGGACACATTAATGACCCAGCGGGTGAAAAGAGTAAAAATGAGCTCGCTCTGGGAACGCAAAAACGATTTGTTGGTGGAAATACAAGTATGCAGTTTGCGCTTGCGAGTTTAAAGGAGTCATTAATGTGTCCGTTCCGCTCGCGGTGGAAACCGGGCTTTAGAAAGTAGAAATAACTAAAACTTACTATATCCGCTTGAAGGTAGGAAATCGCCTCTGAGTACCTATTTTGTGTTCTAACACAGGTGACCTTACCTTGAGTCTGTCTGTAAAATCATGAAAATCGATGAGGGCGCTGCGGATGTCATCTATTTGTTTTTCGACTTGTTATCTAATGCATTTTTATTCCTTTTCAAGTCTACAGTGATAACGAGTAACAAAATAAGTCGATGACATACAATGTACCTCGATTTTATGTTGCCCTACTTTATATCATTTTAGTTCCCTCAAACATCGTTTTCATGATTTTATAAACAGACTGTAAGTACCTGATCTGTGTTCTAAATTTCATAAAAATCATTTGGGGCATGAAAAGAGAAAAGATAGAATACAGACAAACAAACCGTCAGAGTTACTTAACGTTTATGAATATTAGTAGTGGTCAATGTGGTTGAAAGAATATTGGTAAAATTTCGAAAATTTGACAAATAATTTTTGCACAAATCTAAGTCAGAGCGATGTATTGATTTTCATTTATAATTATGTAAAAACATACTTGTTATCGTCGCGAATCATATTTTGGTCGAACAACAAAAGGTCTTGCAATGTATTAACACCGACCTGAAAACTGCAAAAGACGCAATAAAATTTGAATTTTTCGGGCTATCACTACGCAATCGCCTTCAACCGATGTATTTTCAAGAATCGTGCCCATTAGGACCAATGCACACAACAAAAGACCATCTGAAACTAATGTCCAAATAAAAGTATCCATCTCAGCTATCAAGTTTAGAAACTTGTATCGTGTCTCGATAGCCAATAGCCATAAGTTTGGCGACATGTTTTGTTCCAGTTTCAATTTGAAGTCAGTCCGAGGCGCAGATGTGCCAAGCTTCTTGGCAACTTCGCCATGCTTCTGAAAAAGTCTACACGTCTTCGAGTTTCGGAGACTTGGCCTGATTTCGGATTTTCTGTAACAATATTAAAGGTTTTTTTTTGTTGAGGGTACAATTTATCGTTATAAGGCGTTCCCTCACCGCGTTTCAGAGCATTCATAAACACCTGTAATGTGACGTTACAGATTCGAAAATTTCATCAGTGAGTGAAGACAATCGAGCATATCAATGCGCACCTTGTTTCAAATCTATACTAAAATGTACGCGAAGGCTCGTTAGTCAGGGAGGTAGTATTGTAATGTAATGCTCAAAGTCGAATCTATAATGCTACATTACACGCGAATGCTCGGGAGCATTCGCGTGTTAGAGAGCGCCTTTAGGGAAGTGTAAAAGTAATTCTGGCCAAGTGCGAATGGGATCAACTGCAAACGCGGTAAACGTAAATGGTATCTTTTTTTATTTATCGATAGATTCGAGTTAGACCACTATATCGCCTGATGATGAAGGAACATGGTGAATAATTGGTCAGTAATAGTGTGACAGTCCGTTCTGCTCATCCCAGGGTGTAATGGCTCATTACTTGATTTTATCACGTCAAAAGAAAGTTGGACGTATAAAGTACGTTTAAGTCATGTCGGTTATTAATTTTAAGCTATCCCACAGTTTTATTCAGATAGTTTCTTTTTGAAACTGTTTACAGGATCCTGCAGCAATGTGCTTCAAAGTTCTTTTGAGGAATAGTGTTACGATCTAGTAGACCACACATTGAAAAAACAAACAGAATAATTGTAAAATTTCGCGGACTCCTCGTGAGTTTTGAACAGTTAAGTCCCAAATTAAAAAGGCTTACTTATAAAATGAAGGATTGTCACAAAATTCTTAATTTTAATAACTGGAAAATCTCATCATAAAAAATGTAATCGCCTCAGCATGTTAACAATAATCCCATAAGACATTTAAAACCCTTCAGTCACCAAAAAAAAAAGAAGAAAGGAAACAATACTCTCAACCCTGTAATACCGGTAGGTAGCAAATAATCCCGAGATTTCGGGAGCAGCGGAGAAATTCCGAATAAATTAGACATATTTGATATACGGGCCATTGTTTCGGCTTCCTCGTTGTCTCGCCATGGGTTAGAGATTACCTACCATGAGATATTATGGGATACGATGCCAGGGGGATGTGATTATGTCATTTGTGCTGAGTTGGCGATTTTTTGGGGATGAATTCATCTTGCGATATCGTTGGGGATGGTGGTTAGGAATAATGTAATGAGATGGGATTATTTTCTGTTCAGTGTTATTATATAATTGACTTTATTAATTATTGACTTTTAAACCACTAAAGCGATCATCCTAAAATTTTGCATGTAGGAGTCCATAAACTGACGTAGGGTACTTTTCATCCCAAAAATTTTCGTCGTTAATCCGATAATAGATGGCGGCACACGTACGATCCGCATTGATAGACAAATTCTAAATTATCGCAAGCGAAGTCGCGGGCAAATGTTAGTATATAAAAATAGTTCCTAGTTATAAACACAGCAACAATTCACGGGAACTGGCATGTTCTACACCATAACTTACTTCCGGAGTCTATGGTTATTTATTCCCTTTTGTGGGCTATAGATAGGTGTGGGAAAATACGCAGCTGACGGTTGTTTTCTAGAAAAATAACTTCACCTGTGTTTTTATCTTGAATTTTGTACTGAAGATAGTTGAAAGCATGTATGCTGTACAGAATTCAGTGCTTAACTATCAAGTCATGCGCGGGCATGCGGGCGGCGAGTAATTGGCGACTCGCTGTCCGATCATGAATCATGCCCTGGTCGACGTTGTGTTCCACGCCGCCTCAAAGAGTGTCAACACAATGACGGGTCCTCCCTTAGAGTCCCAAAGTCTGCCGGAGTCCTGGGACTTAAGAATTACCGTGACCCCAAAACGTAAAGGGCTATTGAAGAACACCGTGGATTTTAGTTGACAGTCCCTCCTGCCCTGCCATGGGTGGGGGAACTCATTTGATGATTTTACCACGCTACAAAAAAAACCGTTACATAAATGAAGATAATAATTGAAATAAACAAAGAGTATGAAAATGCTAGTAAGAAACAAAAATAAGTACATTTTTAATTATATCACAATTTCTCTCTCAAACTTCCATTTAGTCACGTTTCACAACAAAACTAAATGAAAGAATGCTCCAATTAAATTATCTTCAACTAACATATTTCAAAATTACTCCAAAAAGTACCACAATGAGCAATTAAAACGTCTGCAGTACTCGAAAGTACCAACAAAACAATTTCGGTACTACTTGGCACTAAATTATTTGGGAGATAATTCTGTCGGCGCATGAAATATTAGGCTCGAGTTCAACTTGATATATTGGGTGATGACGCTGTTCTTAGAGATATTGTTGTGATGCTTTTTAGGGTTAAAAGGGAAGGAAAGTGTTTTTTGGGAGAGTTAATTTTAAAAGAGCGAGTAATATTTAAAAAAATATTTTTTGAATCTTATTTATTTACTCGTTTATGTATACTATGTGATCAACTGATCATTTAGGTTATTATAAAATGTGTGCGGAAATCCAAATCCGTCCTGTACTTTTTGCGTGAAAGATAAATACCTATACACCCCTTTAGAATACTTTTCATTATTTGGTGCTCTGCATTTTTCCATTTCACCTTGATGAATGATTTATGTCATTATTCTATCATCATCGTCATCATCATTATTTCAACTGGATGCTACTCTGCCAACACTTTATCATCCGAGAATGATTCCGTCTGGTTCTTTCCATCTTCGGACTGCAAGACGAACGGCAATGCGCCATTGTTACATGGATGGTGGACATCCCTCCGGCACGTACAAAGCGTTTTGGCAGTACTTTTATTTTGCGCACAACTAATATAGGTTACTTCTAGGCAAGAGTGCTTCATCGTCGACCACCTCATAGCTTACCATCAGACGAGGTAGTGATAGCGAACCTATCTATAAATAAAAAATAAAAAGGGTAAATGAAGGAACACAGTGTTTTAAATTAGTCAGTACAATTCTGAACGGGCATGCGGGCGGCGAGTAAAGGGCAACTCGCTGCCCGACCATGGACCATGCCCGGGTCGACGGCGCGTTGTGTTCCACGCGCGCCTCAAAGAGCCTCAGCATAATGACGGGGCCCCCCTCTTTTTTTTTTTTTAGCATGGTAAAATCATCAACCACTGAAAAAAAAATTACAATCCTGAAAGTCCTCTTATTTATATTATGATGACTTTCCACTCAAAAAGTAAATAAATTGAGCGTTAACAATGTAAGGAAAGGCCAAAAACATCTCCCCGATAAGCCTTATTTAATTTCTGCCTAACTTTACATCGAGATATGAGTTATAGATTATTAGGATAAAAGCTTTCAATTTCGTATCAGAAGTTTAGAAACAAAGTTTACAATACTCCCGAAATAAGTTACGCTAGAATTGCTCTTTTGAACTCTATAATGTGTTTCCACGATCGATATTTGTTTACTCAGATATTTTTAACTTTTTCAAAACGTCAAATATATCAACAATCACTTACGGGACAAAATGTCACTTACGGGATATCTTCCGTGATTAAAATCCCGTAAGTGACATTTTAATTTTTTTAAACAAATCGTTATAGCCTAAAACAATGTTGATTATCATGGTTCATAGTTGATCGGGCACACCGCAATCGTAGCGGTAAAACCCCTCTTTGAGGAGTGGCTGGAGAGGCGCCACGGAGCGTCCTTACCTTTCGCTAGATGCAGGTCCTCACCAAACACGGATGTTTCGGGAGTTTCCTGTGTCGTATTGGCCGAGGAGAAATGCCTGGATTTCACCTCTGTGTGGATCGCACGGAGGAGGTAGAGCATACGGAGGAAAGGCTTTACCATCGCCAGAGGCCCAGAGGGTCATCACTTAGACGTCATCGCATTATATAAAACTTAATTTAATAGTACCATTGCTGTTCAATTTCTTACCATCTAAGTCAACGAGCAAAGACGGAAAACCGTCCCCAAAAATAAAATTTACCTACTACCTAAAAATAACTACAAAACGAGTAATTTTTGAACATTCAGAGCACTTAAGGGTCTTTCAAATCAAATCAAATCAAATCAAATCAAATCAAATAATTTATTTCAACTAAGCCAATTACAGGCACTTTTGAATTGTCAAGAGACATAAAATAAAACTAGTACTAGAAAATAGTTATGGTGCTACAGTCCCAGTCACAAGACATAAAAACTGTGAAAGTACCGTAGGTGCTCATTCCAAAGCGTAGATCTCTATGGAGAAGAATGAGCAAGAAACTCCATGGACACTCTTTTTCAATCGCCAAAATTATTACAGATCTTTTGTTACATCATTCATCATCAGATGGTACATTATGTGAGAACGATGTGGCAAGTTATTAGTGTCCATAGTAAATATAAAAAGACAATTCAAAAATAAAGTTATTAATAATTAAAATAGACCGTGGCAGCTAAGAGATGACCAGTCCCAACTGACAGCGCCCGTTCACGAACATGACACATATATCAGCACCATTCAGCTCAACCATTTTGAAGGGAACTAAATGATCCGACACACATGCCACCATCAGCGAGACATTTGAGTGAGCATGACATGCTCTCAATCGCCAGAGTCATTCAAGTCAATAAAGACGTAGGTATCTAGTCAATGATAGCTCTCACACAATGCTGGCTATGAAGTTATATAATACTAGGCAGATTGACTCTATACAATGCAAGGACAGTTATACAGTTTTCATCCGCTTCGAAAATATTAATAAAAAGATAACCTACATAACAAATGTCCCCACAGACATTTAAAAAAAAAAAAATGCACAAAGAAAATAAAAACTAAAATAAAATAGGACAATAATGTCCGTTAATCAATATAAAATAAAACAAATACAAACACATAAAAATAAAAATAAAATAAAAAACGAAATGACTTAATAAAGTCAGATAAAAATATAAAATAAATAAACAGTTATATGGACTCATATAACTCGTCCGGAAGTAAAACTAATAAATCACATGTATACAATGCAAAAATAGTCTAACGATCTTCTGCAGCTCCTAGAATAATTTCACATACTAATCCACCAGTTTCCCCTGTGTTTGTGGAGCAGGACCAGCATTAAGCCAAGCATTTTTATCAGCAATGTAATCCCCCAACTTATAATACGCTTTACTACATAGTGTGCGTTTAATGGAAGTCTTAAATTTCGTCTCATTCAGTTGGAGTATGTGAGGAGGTATCTTATTGTAACATTTTAAACAGTACCCCATGAAGGATGAGTCTACTTTGGCTAACCTGAAACCTGGTTGAACTAATTGGTCCCTTGTTCTAGTACTATAATTGTGCCTTTCACCTCTTTTACTAAATAGATGCAGATTCTTTCTAACGTACATGATGTTTTCGTAGATGTATTGACAAGGTACAGTCATGATGTTTATATCCTTAAACCGTTCCCTTAAAGAATCGCGCCTGCGTAGATTGTATATGGCTCTGATAGCTCTTTTCTGCAGAATAAATATTGATTCGATGTCTGCAGCACGTCCCCATAGCAAAATACCGTAAGACATAATACTATGAAAGTAACTAAAATAGACCAGTCTCGCGGTATCTATGTCAGTATATTGACGGATTTTTCTAACAGCAAATGCTGCTGAGCTCAGGCGTCCTGCAAGAGATGTTAAATGCGGACCCCATTGCAGCCTCGAGTCGAGCGTCATTCCCAGGAAAACAGTTTTGTCGACGAATTCTAATTTCTCTTGATTCAATACTATGTCACAGTCATTACTTTTGACATTCGGTAGAGCGAATCTTACACATTTAGTTTTTTTTGCATTCAATACTAAATTATTGGCAGTGAACCAAGAATGGACCTGCTGTAGGGCAATATTTACATCGTCAACATTTGAGGCACGTCTATTCATCTTAAATATTAAAGAAGTATCATCCGCAAACAACACCATTTGCGGTTGGTTTTTAAATAAATGGGGCAGATCATTTATATATACTAAAAAGAGAAAAGGGCCCAATATCGAACCTTGTGGTACCCCCATTTTAACTTTTAAACCCGCTGAATTGACACCATTTATTTGAACTTGCTGTTGCCTATCATTTAAATATGATTTCACTAAGTCTAGCGCAAGTTTACCTAATCCGTAATGCTGAAGTTTCATGAGCAAAGTTTCGTGATTTACGCAATCAAATGCTTTCGAGAGATCACAGAAGATCCCAATGGCATCTTGAGCTTCTTCCCACGCAGTAAATATGTGTTTCAATAAGGTAACACCGGCATCAGTCGTACAACGCCCTTTGGTGAAACCATACTGTTGCTCGTGCAAGATTTTATTGGTGTTGAAATGAGTGAGCATTTGATTGAGCATAACTTTTTCGAACACCTTGCTAAAGACAGGCAGAACGGAAACGGGCCTATAGTTATTACAGTCTTTACTATCCCCGGATTTAAAAAGCGGAATTACCTTACTGTATTTCATCAGATCTGGAAAGACCCCTTGATCTACGCACAAATTAAATATTATGGCTAAATACGGTGCAATAGTTTCAATAATTGAGGAACAAACTTTAATAGAAATACCCCACAGATCTTCGGTTAATTTTACCTTGATTTGCTTAAAAGCTTTCATAACTGTCATGGGGTTTATATGCTTAAATTTAAATTCATTAGGACAGGCTGGAACGTTTTCTCGTAGTAAATCGAAAGAAAGCAAGGGTGAGGAATTTATCGCTTCCGTTGTTTTTATTGGGATACTAGTAAAGAAATTTACAAATTCCTGAGCAATACCTATGTTGGACTTCACGACACCACGCGAGGTCTCCAGTGTGAAATCAACATGTTTTTTATTTCTATTGGTTTCATTATTGATAATTTTCCACACCGTTTTTATCTTATTATCAGCTGACTTAATCTTCTTGCTAATATAGAATGATTTAGCTGCCTGACAAACGTTTTTAAAAATTTTCGAGTAAGTACTTACATATTTATTAAAACTCTCTGTATTGATATGAGGCTTAAGGCCGTAAAGCTCAAATAAGCGTTCCCTACTTTTCCTAATACCCTGTGTTGCCCAGTCGCTGAATATAAACTTCGGGGTAATAGTTTTAGTTTTCTTTTTTAAAGTTTTACTGAACTCTGTATGCACTACCTCAAAAAACTCTTCATATAATTTATTTGCATTATTTATTCCAGTAAAATTTCCAGAAATACTTAATTTACTTTTTAAATTGTTATTAAATCTATCTAAATTGCTGGGTGTTATTATTCTAGATTGTATTTGAATTTTTTGTACTTGCTTATTGTATGTGAAAGCTACGGTCTGACCACTATGATCTGAAGGTAGGTAATTTACAATCAATTTATCTAAGTAATCGCAGCAACAAAAAATATTATCGATACATGTAGCAGAATTTGTGGTGATACGGGTTGGTTCTGTAAAAACATTCGACAAATTAAATGATTTAAAAAGGCTTAACAATCTACTGCTATTAACATTATTTTCCAAGATATTAACATTAAAGTCACCACAGACAACAATGGATTTAGTACCGGTTTCAAGTTTTGCCAAAACATCTTCCATTACTGACTCAAATATAGAGTAGTTCAAGTAATTTGGGGGTCTGTAAACGCACACTATAATATGCCTATCCAGCTCTACACAAGACAATTCTATGCTATGCTCGACTGATAGATCAACTATATCATTACGAGACTTATACTTAATATCATTTTTAACTAAGATTAAAGAACCTCCACGTATCTTAGATTTTCTGTTAAAACAACTGCCGACATTGTAATTTTCATAATTAATTAGCATTTCACAGTCTTTTAACCAATGTTCTGTGAAGCAAACAATTTCAAACATAGTTTTTTCTAAAAATAATTCAATTTCTAGCTGTTTAGATGAGAAACCTTGAATGTTTTGGTGATATATTGTCAAAGAATTCTGCTTAGACTTATTTTTGCATTTAACTGATTGTGAGCAAGAAGATACCTTGGTTTTAGCTAATACATCTTCTGTTGTCTTGCTTATTAGTTTAAAGAAACTCCACTATTAGCAGAAATGCTAATGTCAGTGGTCACCACCCTAATATTACTACTATTACTAATACTATCAGTGATACCTATACTACTATACTTAGACATACTAGTTATGTCTGTGTGAATATAAAATACTAAAAGCCTAGCTATTTCGTGTCTATACATATAAGGCAGATATACAGTATCTCGTGTAGACCAAAGTTTTTCTATACAACTGTTGGTATCAAAATACATAAGTTTATCACAATAGTGACTAACTAAAAAATGAAGGTGTTTATTCAGCATATAAATATAATTATTTTGACTTGTAGACAATTTGTCAAAATATGGGAAAGCACACAATACTATTTTTCTGCAATTTAACTTCAACAACTCGGTTATGCTATTAGTTAAGTCCTTCTTTCTAATGTTGGAACTATTTCCTACAAATATAGTGATATCAGTATTCTGGTTGTATTTATTATTAGAAACTGATGCCATTATCTGCTTAAATGTTGAGCCTGGCATGCAATAATTTTTACAGGAATAACTCAGGTTATTACTTATCAACTTTCCTAAACCTCTTCCTATACTATCTGAGAACATTACAGCGTAAGAATTTTTATCATCAAACTCAGGCTGGCTAGCTAACTCTTGATTAAGAGTACAGACCTGAGATAAATCCACAACCTGGGACGGGTCCTCCGTTCCCTCAAGCTGCATAGTGTCATGGTTTGAAACCGTTTGACAACTACATTGATACCTAACCAATTCATTTGCAGCAAGAATATGTTCCCTTATTTGGTACTGAGAACTTGCATACTTAGTAGATAATGAAGTAAGCTGCTCCTGAAGTACTTGTATTCTTGATTGCAATTGCTGAGTATCAATTTTATAAATGTTTATGCTGTCCTCTAATTTTATTTCATAATTATTCAATTTATTTATTAATTCAACACGTTCTTTCCTTTGTGGAATATATTTGGAAAAGTGTTTATATTGTTTCCTAAACTGATTACACCTTTTAATTATTCTATTAAGTTTAGCATATTTTTTAATTTTCTTTTGGCTAACTTTATAATTAGTGTTCAACATAGAATCTTCAGTTAAATCAATCGTTATCAAAGAAGAAGGGTTAAAATTACTATTCATTAATTCATTATACAAATTATTTGTTTGTTTAACCTGAGAACATTCCTTTTCTTTCTGTAATTTTAAAATACAACCATTAGCATCTATTAAAGCATTTTCTAAATCCCTAATTTTACATAAAGCCTGCTCATACAAGTTACTGCAATTTTTGAACCCATCTGTGACCGCCCGCAGTTGATCCCGTTCTTCAACAACGTCCATGAATTGCTGATGAAGATCTACTAGCTCCCTCTTCAGGCTTGTGTTTGTGGCGTTAACCTTGTTAACTTCCACCTCACTCTCTTCTATTTCCTGTAACAGTTGTTGGACTTTGCCGTTGGATTCCTTAAGTTCATGGAGTGCCGTTCTCAGCTTTAACTCTAAATCCTGAGCAGCAGCCTTCCGGGTCATCACAGGCATGGTTACCAGATTGGGTACTGAAATTTGGAAAATAAGAAACGGTGAGAACTAATAGAATAATCAATAAAGAAAAGTTAGTTAGGAAAGGAAAAAATTAAAATACAGAGGAAAAGTGCTCAGCTATAGAGTGTAATGAGAAAGGCTGCTATTGCTATATTTCATAAAAATATTGAATTAATTACTTATTAGTTGTTTAAAATTACCTAGTCACTTTTTTTTTATATTGTAGTGGGTAGGTTTTCAAGAAAAAGTTTATACCTGTGTTAATACTTTGATACTTAAAGACTATTCAATAGTGATTATGAGAGGGCTATTTATTCGATTTGATAAAGAAAATGTACAGGAGAGAAAAAACAAAGTTGTCAAATATGTCAACAAAACAATTTAAAACTGAGATTACAATTCTGTCCCTATATATTGGAATGGGTGAGTTTAATGTAGAAATTACTAATGTTGTGTGCTGATTTATTAGTTATAAGACGTGAACAATACTTCCCCTTTTACATCCGTTGTCCAAAAAGTCAGCTGATTTCTTAGGTTACCGGTAGCGGCGGTAGTACTGTGTTACCGAAAACTTTGTAAACTTAATCCAATTAACAGGAAAACGATATTCCTACGTATTTACACACTTGTTATACGTTTGCACATAAAATTACACTAAAATATTACATGTAAACTAATTAAATTTAATTCTAAAATACGGAGCAAAAGTTTGACATGTTACTTGGGCAGTGTTGCCACAGCAAAAAAAAACCTTTTCGATTCCCTTACAAAAGATCCCGGACCCCCGACGAACGGGAATTATTTCACCAATAGAATTTTCTCGCTTTGTATGAAAGAAAGCGTTAAGGGATTCATAGCCACTGATTTTTCTGAAAAAGCGACTCAAACGGATGGCATTGAACGTGGGCCATCATGGGCCAGTGTGGCTATGCTTGGACGAACATCGCCTGTTACGGATTATGTGACATATTTGCATTTAGTTTGAGTTAAATTTTGTTTGTTGCATAATTTTAGACATATTGCAAGGTTTATTTATCATCTTGGTGTAATATTTTTTTTCTACGTATATATAGAAAACGAATATCCTTCTTCAAGTTACAGAAAAGTGTTACAACTTAAGGGTTTGAGCCTCTCAAATAAATTATTAAAAAAAACACTTAACGTACCATAATGATGACTCAACTTATTTAACAAAACTATGGTTATTACTATATAACTTTACAATATGACATTGATAAGAATGCCTAAAAACCGTTAAATGATACCTTCGTTCTCGATCATCCTTTAAGCCACTATGTCACGAAAAGGGGTTAAAGATATCCCTTTTTTTAAATTAGATTGCGCCCTTCCCCATGTCAGTACTGTTATATCATTTCATCCCTAAATATCTTTAAATAGTGCCACTGGTCTATTGTAACAGTAATTAAGTTCGCTATTTGCAAAACAATGCAAATTTATCGTCTCTTGGGAATTTCAAAGCTATTTAAGAGCCAGTTCACAAAATTCGAACGCTCGAGTTTAGGTAAAAGACGGGAGCAATGTTCATGTGTGCGTAGCTATTCACACATACACAACGCAACCAGTGTAGCGCTAGTGTTGAGACGGACTAAACAATCTTGAGCCGATATAATCGTAATGCACTTTGGTTACATTTCTGAAAAAGTTTTTTTTTGTTTATTCAGTCTATTAGACTGTTAAATGGTATAGAACGGAAAGCATCTCGCGCGCTGATTGGTTGAACGACATGTGCCTGGCGGCGGCGCCACCAAAATTATTTGTTAGATAATTCGTTTGATGTCGAATGTTAACAAACTGTTCTGGTGATTTTAATTAAATTTTGTGTTAAAAATAACCTGTGAGTTACAGTTAGTTATATTTTATTGTTGTGGAAGTAAAACTGAATCTGCGATTAACCTAAGAAGTGAAGTTTGAACAATAGTCAGATAACTTTTATCTGAGGAATAAAAATGGCGGTTCGACAGCTTATCTATAGAAAATATGTCAAACCGCTATTTTCATTCCTCAGATAAAAGTTGTCTGACTATTATAAATCAGCCCTTAGTCATCGAATATAACCTAAATTTAATATATTTTCCGTGTTTTCATATTTTTTATGAATGTGAACCTTAAACATCTACTACAAGAACACAGAACGAGCTACTGTAAGAAGTTCTGAGTGCCGCGTAAAAGAAGAGTTGCGTTTATTTCTATAAAATCACGAGTGTATTGCGTTGTGTAGGTATATGGCTGTTTGAAGTCGGCTTCATCATAACCGGAGATTTTGTTATTTAAACTCCCTGCTTATTTTGAAAGGTAAGAATGATTTTTATCAATATCGCATTCTATATCCGCATGACCGTTTAATAAATTCGTAAATAATTTGTAAAAAAAACCAACATGGTTTCTGCTACAATTTCTCATAATAGGCGTCTTTTCATAGTTTTCGTCTTCGAGGGTTTTGAAACCGATGGTGCAGTCAAAATGTAAATCCAAGATGGCGGCTGCAAAAAATATCGATGTTTTCGTCATGGGTATCGTTTTCACGGTTTTCGAGGGTGTTGAAACCGATGGTGCAGTCAAAATGTAAATCCAAGATGGCGGCTGCAAAAAATATCGAAGTTTTCGTCATGGGTGTCGTTTTCATAGTTTTCGAGGGTGTTGAAACCGATGTTGCAGTCAAAATGTAAATCCAAGATGGCGGTTGCAAAAAATATCGAGGTTTTCGTCATGGGTGTCGTTTTCATGGTTTTCGAGGGTGTTGAAACCGATGGTACAGTCAAAATGTAAATCCAAGATGGCGGCTGCAAAAAATATCGAGGTTTTCGTCATGGGTGTCGTTTTCACGGTTTTCGAGGGTGTTGAAACCGATGTTGCAGTCAAAATGTAAATCCAAGATGGCGGCTGCATAAATTATCGAGGTTTTCGTCATGGGTGTCGTTTTCATGGTTTCCGAGGGTGTTGAAACCGATGGTGCAGTCAAAATATGGATAGTATGGAAACTAGGCCTAATTGTAGAAATAAATACCTACGCTCTCAACTGCAGCGTTAGGGTTGTCACGAGCGCGGAGAATGGAACATAATTATGTGGCGCTGATGCTTGATTAACCCGGTGGCTGCGTACCGTACTATGCGTTTCAACTAAGTATAAGATGACCTAGGCACCATATTGTAACTGCAATTGTGTTTAACGAAAAATACTTTGCGCAAATTACTTTTCAATACCTAATATTTATCTTATTCATGTTATTTTCATGTGATTTTTGTTATTTGACATCTGGGATTTCTATTTTGATAGCAATATCGGTTTCAACACCCTCAAAAACCATGAAAACGACATCCATGATGAAAACCTCGATAATTTTGGCAGCCGCCATCTTGGGTTTACATTCAGACTGCACCATCAGTTTCAACAACATCGAAAACCGTGAAAGCGACACCCATGACGAAAACCTCGGTAATTTATGCAGCCGCCATCTTGGATTTACATTTTGACTGCACCATCGGTTTCAACACCCTCGAAAACCATGAAAACGACACCCACGACGAAAACCTCGATATTTTTTGCAGCCGCCATCTTGGATTTACATTTTGACTGCACCATCGGTTTCAACACCCTCGATAACCATGAAAACGACACCCATGACGAAAACCTCGATAATTTATGCAGCCGCCATCTTGGATTTACATTTTGACTGCACCATCGGTTTCAACACCCTCGAAAACCATGAAAACGACACCCATGACGAAAACCTCTATAATTTATGCAGCCGCCATCTTGGATTTACATTTTGACTGCACCATCAGTTTCAACAACCTCGAAAACCATGAAAACGACACCCATGACGAAAACCTTGATAATTTATGCAGCCGCCATCTTGGATTTACATTTTGACTGCACCATCGGTTTCAACACCCTCGAAAACCATGAAAACGACCACCATGACGAAAACCTCGATAACTTATGCAGCCGCCATCTTGGATTTACATTTTGACTGCAACATCGGTTTCAACACCCTCGAAAACCATGAAAACGACACCCATGACGAAAACTTCGATAATTTTTGCAGCCGCCATCTTGGATTTACATTTTGACTGCACCATCGGTTTCAACACCCTCGAAAACCATGAAAACGACACCCATGACGAAAACCTCGATATTTTTTGCAGCCGCCATCTTGGATTTACATTTTGACAGCACTATCGGATTCAAAACCCTCGAAGACGAAAACTATAAAAAGACGCCTATTATGAGAAATTGTAGCAGAAACCATGTTGGTTTTTTTTACAAATTATTTACGAATTTATTAAACGGTCATGCGGATATAGAATTCGATATTGATAAAAATCATTCTTACCTTTCAAAATAAGCAGGGAGTTTAAAAAACAAAATCTCCGGTTATGATGAAGCCGAGTTCAAACAGCCATAATTATACGTAACATAAATTAACGCAACTCGTCTTTACGCGGCACTCAGAACTGACAGCACTGCGATGTCCGCTTAGAAGCCTCGTAGATGCGCGTGTTTGTGTGAGTGCACCGTTTCGAACGTTAGTACGTAATTTCCGTACTATCCATATTTTTACAGTGCTACGGGGAAGAGAAGAGCCACTCAAAGCGTGGGAGCGTATCTTTGCAAGTTACAACCACGATCTATACACGTCATGTAAATATATCCCATAAATAATATACGCCACCACGTTTTGAGTGGCCCCTCTCTCAGCCCCGTAGGGTTATTTTCTTTTTTTTTTTTAAGAAAATTAAAAACGTGGGTTTTTCATATTTCTGACAGCAAACCCTTTCATTTGATACCCATATCATGGGGGTGCATTTCAAACAGCCAATCCGCCATCTTAGATGTCCGCCATGTTGGATTTAAGACACGTGACTATTTTTTTCGTATTCCTGACAGCAAACCCTTTCATTTAATACCCATATCATGGGGGTACCTTTCAAATGGCCAATCCGCCATCTTGGATGTCCGCCATGTTGGATTTAAGACACGTGACTATTTTTTTCATATTACTGACAGCAACCCTTTCATTTGATACCCATATCATGGGGATGCATTTCAAATAGCCAATCCGCCATCTTGGATGTCCGCCATGCTGGATTTCAGGTACGTGACTATATTTTTCATATTCCTGACAGCAAACCCTTTCATTTGATACCCATATCATGGGGATGCATTTCAAATAGCCAATCCGTTATCTTGGATGTCCGCCATGTTGGATTTAAGACACGTGACTATTTTTTTCATATTCCTGACAGCAAACCCTTTCATTTGATACCCATATCATGGGGGTGGATTTCAAACAGCCCGACCGCGATCTTGGGGAGGCCGCCATATTGGATTTCTCACCACTCTTGCGCCCCATTGCAAAAACTAATAAAACAAAAACGGATGGCTAATTAATGCACAAATTCTACAAACTACTATTATAATTATAATAATACTTTAGTTTGATAAAGTAACGAAAATCTTACCATAAGAAAAAAATATGGAGAGAATCAAAATGTGGCAGTCGTAGTATAATATTCCGTTCACGATACGTACGCTCTATAATCAGGACGAGGAAAAAAGTGATACAGGTCCTACGTCGACGGGCGCTGGAGCCGTACTGATCGCAGCCCGGTTATGTTTCGTAATTTATACTAGTTTAGAGTGATTTTAAAAACGATAGTATGTTTAATTACATGAAGGGATTTTAATGAAATTTAGAAATTAGTTTATTCTGTAAACATAGTTTATATTTACATAGTTTTTTTAATGTAATTACGCTTTGTTCGAACCAAATATGGCGATAAAACAGCGATATAAAACGTAAAAATTGACCTCAGAATTTATTTTTTTACCAATTTGTGTTATTAAAAATATAAATTCTACTACGCAGTTTCACGACAAAAACGCATGTCTGATGATTTGTGTATTTTTTTTGGTTAAAATTACGAATATTAATGGTAGATGTAGGAGTCGCAAATCGACTCTGCGTTGATTTTTCAGTAAACTACTTGTCGGAGATTAATTACCACAAAGTTAATAAAAGAGTTTTTTGAAATATGTTACGTCAAATTACAACACGAAAGACTGGTCTTTCTTTTACAGGTATTCAAAAATGTTGGAGTATTACTTAATATGGTAAATTAGACGACCATAATTTTAGTTCTACGCGCAAATGGGTAAAAGGCCTCTTAAAGGCTATTTCGGAGCAATTTTGCTTGCCGTCTTACCCCAATGTGTTGATTTGGGTGCGATGTAAAAAGGTCTATGTAAGCAATTTTGTGTTTAAATAGCGTCTAATTTAATTTTCTGTGTGTCTGGTTGAGATGAATTTTAGAAGAGAAAGGCAATATACAAACCTAAATGTATTATTACTTAAAGCACTTAAAATAAAATAGTAAGTAAGTACCAACTGAAAAACTGATGAAAAAGAATCAAGATCCTTGCTATTTTTTTTAATTGTTTAACAGTGATACTTAGTAGTAAACTTGATTTTTTTTGCGAATTTCCAAAAGTCTTGGAACAAACATTGTTCAGTAACATGGGCTGAGTTACTCCACGAGAGGTTTTGCGCTATTAACGTTACACGTTGTATATATATAAATATTTATTTTTTTATTTCATCTTTTTACAAAATCGACGAACTTATAGTCTTGTTTTCGCTGGGTGTAAAATTTTAATGTGACCGACTAAAGCCATGTGAATGTCTTTGGAGGGTCCCACGGTCTTGGAAGGCTAAGGGCGATTGAAAGGATGTTTTTTTAGTAAGACTGCCAGTTTATTGATGCTGTCAATATGACTCAACATCATCATCATCAGCCTATAACGTTCCCACTGCTGGGACACAGGCCTCCTCTCTGTGAGAGAGAGTGGGCCATAATCCACCACGCGGGCCCAGTGCGGGTTGGTAGATGTCACATGTCTTCGAATTTGATGGTTCTAGGACATGCCGGTTTCCTCACGATGTTTTCCTTCGTCGTTTTGAGAGCAGTGGTGATTACAAAAATTATACAAAGTAACGCGCCAAGCTGGATTCGAACCCACGAACTCGTAAGTCGAGGCCGATACCACTGATCACTGACCCACCACCGCTCCAGTCAATATGACTATTTTGATTTAACTACATAGATGATACAAGCCTTCTGAATAACATCAATTTTCACAGCATCCCCTCACAAATGGACCCTGATCTCGCCATCCGCTCCCAAGAATAGCTAGTTTATCTCACAATATACTGCCAGCAATATGATACTTCCTAAAATGATTCTTATTCACAAAACGTGTTGCAGATCCAATATATTGAAGTTAGGGGTGCTAGGTTTTAGCGAAAAATATTCAGGACAGTTTTTGGATAGATTAAACCATGCCATAAAGTCTGTTTTGCACGAAGGATTAGATTTAGTATGTGTTGGTACAGGTTGTAATCTATCTACGTACAAAACAACAAAATTCTTTCAATGGTTTTTGTGTGAAAGAGTAGTAAACATCCATCCTTCCTCTTAGAATTGTTTATTCGTCACTCACTTTTTTTTAGCTCGGTAAAATCATCAAATGAGTTCTCGGGGCAAGGCAGGAGGGACTGTCAAATCCACTGTAAAATCCACGGTGCTTTCCAATACCCCGTTTCGGGATCACGGTAATTCGTAGACTCGCAACCAGCTAGAATAACGCATAGGATATATTTTATCCCAGTATTATATTCCTGTGTGATAATTTTCAAGCCAAACGCGGGCAAAGCCGCTGGCATCTGTTTGTTTTTTTTTAATGTCAACATTTATCACGCCCGATTACAAGTCCTTTAACCAAGCTATTGAAGTTATCCTTCCGTTAAAAAAGTTACACTTTTACTGCATTTCCACAAAAAAAAAAAAAACTCAAAAGGACCGGTCCTGCGTTCCGCGTTGTCAGATCCACAGTAGTGGCAGCTATTTCATTGAAAATTCAAGTCTTTTCTAGGTAGAAGGGTTAGGGGGCATTCCGCTGGGACGCAGTGGCGCTAGTATCGCAACTGTCGATGTCGGCCCGTTTCAGAGCTCGCTCTGTGCTTTGTGATAATGTTGTTTGGTTGATGGTTATTTTACTGTTCTTTTGTTTATGTGGATCAATAGTTAATTATGTAAATTGATACTTTATTGAATAAACTTTTACTATTTCGCCTTACAAAAGAAAAGAATATAATAGTAGGTATATCAATATACTTTTAACTCAAAATAGGTTGTTGTGAAACTTCCTGTTTTTTTTTTTTTTTAAATGACATCCTTTTCTTTATTTTCCCAAAATATCTAATTCTTTGTTTTCTCTGTTACAGGTAAGAAACATTTCTTATTAATTATTTACAAACGACGACTTTCTTGGTAAAATGAAAGGGTAAGTACAGAAATATAAACAAAAAAAAAAAGTTCATTTAACGTTTCTAACGCAGTCATGCGATAACCAATCTAAAACGTTCACTCGTTCATTCTTTATTTACTTTTAAAATTTATTCGCACTGCCGACAGCTGACCTATTTCTTTCATTCAAAATAAATAGCATATAAAAACTAGTACAACCAAGAGAAAATATTAAGTTCATTTCCAACTTTATGAAAACTGTAAAGGTATTCCTTCATCGGAGTTTTTAGCTGTAAATCCTGTAATGTAAGAGTTGCTATACACATAAGCGGGTGGTAAAACCGAATTTCTATAGATGAGAGTTCGGAAATCACTAACCGCTCGGCTCCTGCATCTAATCACTCGCCTTTTTCGTTCACAAATACTGTCGAATCAAGTGATGTGTCGACTCGAAAGAACTACATAATCGGCACAAGCCGATTGAAACCGAACAATAGTGTAGTAAATGCTTCAGATCGGCTTTGTTTTTCGACAAATACTGTCTAAATATTTTGAGGAAACTGGCCCGAGAAATCGAAGACGTATGACATCCAGTAACCCATAATGTGCCCACGTGGTGGATTAAGGTCCTCCCCCTCTTATAGAAATGAAGCCTGTATCCCAGAAGGGGAACATTAAAAATGTTTAATGTTAAACTTAACTGTCTACGTGACCTCAACAATCTGTGGTAGGTTAAGGTTTGATAAGACTACCCAATCTTACCGAAAGCTGTCAGAGCCATGCTTCTGTCTACCTGTGTGACGACTGTCAATGATCTTACTGAAGTACCTATGTCTTTAAGTATTCAGGAAATGTTCGCCATTACTTGAGCCTGGTTTCCACTGCGAAAAAGGAGCGGGAAATAGTTATGGCGATCTCCTTTTTAATGAGATAGCTTTTTGTTTTCCATCAAGAAAGAGTTTAGTGGTCTGATTCCCAAAGCTCAATTTTATAATATTTTTGCCCGCTAAGTCATATTTGCTCAACTGTATCGTATCGGAAACGTACTCGGAAACATTTTACTCTT
The DNA here is from genome assembly GCA_954870645.1 of Agrotis clavis. Classification (NCBI taxonomy): domain Eukaryota; kingdom Metazoa; phylum Arthropoda; class Insecta; order Lepidoptera; family Noctuidae; genus Agrotis; species Agrotis clavis. The sequence continues at coordinate 4,779,675 of OX940943.1, forward strand.
GCGAGATAAAATAATTCATTAATAAGTGCGCTCCGCTCGCAGTGAAAACCAGTCTTTATACATGGTGTTCGTTTTACGGCGCGACACGCTTCGTAAACTATACGACTTGGAAGTACAGGATGATGTTTTATTGAGATTTCCGCGTATTCTAACAAACTATTCCTGAATTTCTGAGATTCCAGTCAAAAAGCGATTAGGTTGAAACGTTCTATTTATTTCATTGAAAGATCTAGATTAATGCTTTTAACTCATTTTGAGTCGAGTATAAAAGCTTTCACAAAGTTAAATGGATGAAGTAAGAAAGCTTAAGTTTATTATTATTTTCTACAGTTATTTAAATAGCTGAAGTTTATTTTACTTATTAATCCATTCTTTACTTAGTTACTATTATTAGCACATTCTCTTCAAAGACAGGCTGCTTCTGGGTTGAGCTCGCTCCATTGTCGATCTTGTCTTTGTCAACCCTGACCTAGACTAAGGCCAAGGGCAAACCTATATTACAAAAAAAAAACTATAAATGCTAAACTATATCTGTCTGCCCGTCTGGTTTCCTGCCATCAAATTAATCCTCCTGACTGAATAATTACAGCCGCACAGGCCGATCTTCCGGGTTACGCCGTGCTTGCCGAGGTTGGACTGTGGATGGGTGACCATCTGTCATAACGAGTTTCCTCCGTCCCTCGAAAAGCACGTAAAGCCTTTGGTCCCGGCTGTCATTTGTAGATCTTTGACAGTCGTTACTGTTACTCAAAAGCTGTAAGTAAAGTCTGACAACCAGTCCTACCATGAGGTATCGTATTGCCCAGTTACTGGGTTGTGGAGGTCCGACAGGCAGTCGCCCCATGTAAAATACTGATATCCAGCCGCATCTGGTTCGATTGGAAGCCGACCCCAATATAGTTGGGAAAAGGCTAGGCAGATGATAAAGTTAATCCATCTGACCTGGGTGGATCCGAAGAGACTATCAGACTTGACAGACTAGCCACCCGTTCCCTCAGCTGCCCTTTGCGATCTAGGGCCACGGTGCACTTTTAAGACATTCCTGCGACCCCGGCAGGAGTTTGGCAATATAGTTTCCCCGTTGGCTGACAGATCGACTCGGGCCTTCATCGTCCTTTATCCCATTTAGATTTACCAATTAATTACCGTCCGCAAGCCCTCGTCTACGGTGTGGCTGGATATTACCTAACAATCCTCACTTACCATTGCACCCTTGCGTGTTACTTTTCATAAAATAATTTTCAAGTCACACAAGCAAAGCCACAGGCAATCGCTTGTTTACCATCCTACTAATATTATAAAGGCGAAAGTTTGTATGTATGGATGTATGGATGTATGGATGTTTGTTACTCTTTCACGCAAAAACCACTGAACGGATTTGGCTAAAATTTGGTATACAGATAGTTTATAACCTGGATTAACACATAGGATAGTTTTTATCCCGATTTTATGTTCCCGTGGGATAATTTTCGAGTTGCAGCGGGTGAAACCGCTGGCAACAGCTAGTATCACATAAATTCCTGTTTTCGAGAGTATAATATTGACATTACAATGTAACCTTAAAAAGCATGCATGGATAAAATCCCATTGACATTTTTCCAAAGTTCACCCCGACCTACTTTCCTAAGTAGGTACCCCTCGAGGCCCATGCATCAAGCTCCTGTATGCAATTCTACAACCCCAAAAAAAGTATCACCCCTCTAAGAGCAAACGTGTTAAAATCTTGAAAAGATCTTTAGCCTTGAGTTTGGCGCCGATAAGGTATCAAGTTCAATTAAAGCTGTCAACGGGGTTGAAAGGGGGTGTTCGGAGTGTTCCTCCAGGGGGAATTGTTTGAAAAGCAAAACTTTTTGGAAGTAATGTTAAGCGATTTTAGGGGTGAAGGTGATAATATGAAATTGGTTAATATAATATTGTTTGAATTTAATTAAATTCTTGTGATAAGCCCAATTCACACGTACCGCAACGACACGACAGCGACACGACAACGGCACGACAACAACAAGGCAAGCGTGACTGCTGATCATGAGGTCCCGTGTTCGATGCCCGGGTTGGCAAAGTGTTACTGGTTTGTTCCATTTGGAATTTATCAGGCACGAAATCTGGATTTGTGACAATATTATTCTACACTTTATTAAACTTTAATAAACAAACTGCATGCGACATCAAAAATCCAGTGCCACAAAAAAAAAAAAAGTTGCATCACTTGTATCAAAAATCCAGTTCTAGAAAAAGTTCAATAAAGAATCGACCGAAAAAAATAGGCTTTATTCTCACTTGTCGTTTTAAAAACAACTGCGGAACCGTCCGGTTGTAACAACTAAACAAACCAGTATATCTTGTGTCAGTATACCTCGTTTTGTTTCATCTTTCCGTACAACTATAGGTCAGCTTATACTGGTTTTTTTATAACTTGATGTGTAGTCATATGTACTAGGCCTTATTGCAAACAAATACACTAGAACGACGGTTATTTCAGTACCACAAACACCGGCGCTCGTTGATTGCGAAAGTTTTCATATGGAATAAAAAAAATCTTCTACGCGTAGGTATATTGGTTGTGGTTTTAAGGTTCCGTAGAGAATATTTTTAGTTTGTGTCTGGTTTGTTAAGTTTGGTGATACTTCGCTCCAATTTACTGTCACAAATCATTATACATTAAAACGGGATATTTACCATGTTAAATGTTTTGGGTTTCCGATATTTCGGGTGGATGTTTATGAGCAGACGAAACAGATAGATAGATAGAATACACTTTATTATGCACACCAAACAAATTACAAATATAAAGAATATCTTACACAACAAACAAATCTCTCTCTATCTAAACAGCGTACTCTCTTTCTATTATAGCATAGTTTATATCAAAATTTTATCATCCAGTGGGATACTTTTTGAATTGTAGTAGGCGAAGCCGCTGTCAACAACTAGTCTTGCTAATATTATAAATGTGAAATTTTGTGAGGATGGATAAATGTATGTGTCTCTATCTATGTATGTTTGTGGCTCTTTCACGCCTAAACGAATTAACGAATTTGGATGAAATTCGGTGCACAGAGAATTCATTACCTGGATAAACACAGGTTGATTTTTGTCCTTATTATGTAATGCAGTATAATAAAAGGAGATTAATTGAATTACACTTCTAGGTTTCTTTATTTCGAGATAGCATGCAACTGAAATTACTTGCAACTACTGTTAAAATGAGCAGTGGTGGCCCAGTGGTATCGGTCCCGACTTACGAGTTGTAGGTCGTGGGTTCGAACCCCGCCTGGCGCATTACTTTGTGTAATTTATTTCATCACCACTGCTCTCAAAACGGTGAAGGAAAACATCGTGAGGAAACCGGCATGTCCTAGAACCAAAAATTCGAAGACATGTGACATCCACCAACCCGCACTGGGCCCGCGTGGTGGATTATGGCCCACTCCCTCTCACAGAGAGGAGGCCTGTGTCCCAGCAGTGGGAACATTATAGGCTGATGATGATGATGATGACTATTAAAATATAAAAAACATAAATAAAATAAACCCCTCACATGTGGGTCCCCAAAACCACCGGAACCACATTTTTGTCGCCAAAAGCGAGTTCTATTTGTGGCGACTTCACACAAACGCGATTTTTTTTAGTCACAGCGTTTCTGCAGTGTGCACTATTTTCTAAATGTGAATGTTGCATAAAAAATATATTTGTGTTACTTCTAGAAGATATGGTAATGATGTCTTTCATGTGAAGTTGAGCTAAAGCTAACATACTCGTACATATAAACAATTAATTTTGTCACCATTTGACACTGGAAATCGGCATGTCTAAGATCCAAACAAAAAATGTTTGGCATCCACAGACTACTAATATCTCCTTTAAAGTAATTTAAACCTAAATTTCTTTGTTAGATTTTCTTAAATGAAGGGGTGAAAACTTTCTCATTCCAACCAACTTATCATAACCGCCGTCTAATCCTAAACAAAACCATCAATAAAAATAAAGCCGAACAGCACTTCCGGAGATTAATCTTACAAACGTCATGCACAGAATCATCCCTGTATAGGTAATTCACCCCCATTCACCCCCTGCTCGTGACAGACGCTTTGACTAAAACTTCAACAATAGTTCCTCAGAGGGGTGAGTGGCACGTCAATTTCAACCTGTTTCATCCCTTTTCATCCCCATTTACTGGGAATTCCTTGTTTTGATTTTGACAGATGTTATCTTATATGATGTTGTAAATTATCAAATCTGTCTGTCAGAATCCTTCAAGCAATGTATCTGTTGTGCATTTGGAGATAAGTTTCCGGAAATGTAAGTAGGCAATACTCGTATATTCGTATGTATATTAAGAAGAAAAAAACGATACGATGAACGATCATAATCTAAAGGGTCATGGTCGGAAACCATTTGAATGTGTTTGGGGCGCTACATAGGGTAGTTGTAAAGGTATATTATATAAAGGTCCGAAAATTTTACCGTTTAAATATAAATACTTTAGCACACTTACTTTTCAACTATCAAATAATAATTCAAACAGACATTCGAACACCCAGTTATCAACATTCAAACATTTACTAAACGATAAGTATGCGTGCAGTGTTTGTCCGTCAATCCTCGCCCACGTTCTCGGAAACTATTTTGTTGAATGTCAATAATGACAGCTGTCAAACATGTTATCACATTGGTTAACATACGATATTGGGAACAGTAAGGAACGTTTTGAATTTTGTTGGAAATTTTTATGTCGTATTTATGTTATGATAAGTGTGGATGAGTCATTTCAACTGATGATTTGGTAGAATTTTATTTTTATTGGAAAATAAACTGAGGGCTGCAATTTATTCAGCGTTAAGGTGTTGATAAACATAGTATTCACTTGTAATGAGCATTTCTTGTTAATTTTACATAACAGAAAAGCGTTTTAGTGGGCATTCTAAACAGCGTTCTGACGAGCTTTTTGCCGAGCCGACTGTCAACATTTTGACAACTATCAAGTAGTGCGTTCGCTAGAGAGAATGATCGTGAAAATATTCGTATGCGATTTTTGGCTCTAAGATGACCGCATTCCATTAAGTGGGTCGTTTGCTAATTGCCGCCCTAATGGTATAAAAAGAAAACAAAAACCCAAGCAAGCGCAACTTAATTTTAAAAATCAATCTGCGTGGCAGTTATAATTTACCCACGAGCGTATGTTTTTTTTTTGTAATGAGTGGTTTACCTTGCTACGCTTTACATACGCTCGTGGGTAAATTATAACTGCCACGCAGATTGATTTTTAAAATTAAGTTGCGCTTGCTTAGGTTTTTGTTTTCTTTAAAAGGGAAGAAAGACCCTTTAGCCATGAAATATCTCATTGTAGCAAAGTAAACCTCTCATTACAAAAAAAAAACATACGCATTAATAAATCAAAGTACTAAATGATGCCTACACCGCAACAACACACATCAAAGCACGCACAACAAAAAAAAAAACAACATGGCGTCTCCCGCGTTCCCGCCAAAACCTGCGACACTTACGTTACGTCACCCTTAACATAAGGCGACGTCGCCGATCTATACGTAATGAAGTCGGCCTGTCTGTCTGCCCGTCACAATGGACCCTCCAGGGGGGCCCTAGTCACTTCCAGGTGGAAAGATGGCTGAATACTTAAACGACCCTCGTGCTGAGTAGGTGGTGGTGCAAGTTGGAAAAGGGTTGTTATGATTTATTTGTAGCAGGATGATCTCGTAGAAAAGGCGTTCTCTGTTATAAAAATCGGGTCTTTTAAAATTTCCTTTCTTTTACGAGTTTTTTGCTCACACTGAATACATAGTCCAGACCAATTACAAAATGTAAACAAAACGTGAAATTAAAAAAAAAGATGTGACACTCGGAGACTGCCGCGGTGAAGCTATTGCATAACATTTTTATATTTTAAAAGAAAAAAATCGCCTACCGCGTATATTTAACGAGAATGTAATTTATTTAAAATGTTAGTGGTGCACTACTGTATTAAAGAACTTCTTTGTTGTAGGAGAATTTTATAAGTAGGTAGTTTTCATTGTGAAAACTCCTTTTGTAGCTGGCCGTTTAGAATCAGTGACAAAAAGTAAATTGTCTTGACGGATATTTTATGATTGCCGAAGTCTCCCGAACTGAAACGAAGTTAGACGATGCGTGGTCTCAGGTTTTTTCGTTAGGTTTTTGGGAAAATTCTTGATTCGGTCGTCACGCCGCGCCGCGCTCACAGCCCGCGATAAAAGCTATGCAATAGCTTAAAAATTCAAGAATCGCTTACCCCACTCGAGAAATAATTTCTATGTCGGAAACAAACCTATATTTTAGGATTTACAAAATCATAAAATAAGTCCTCCCCATCTGGGTGGAGCGGAGGTGACCGTCACTCTGACAGACTCTTAACAACTAAAGTGCGATATTAGAGCAACCGAACAGCCCTTGTTCGGTTGCTCTAATATTCCACTTCTAACTTCAGTAACTCTCCTTGAAATAATTGTTTCTTAAAGTCTTCTATGTCATTTAAACTATTTATGTGCGTTACTAGTGAATCATCATCATCATCATCAGTCTATAATGTTCCCACTTCTGGGACATAGGCCTCCCCTCTGTGAGAGGGAGTGAGCCATAATCCACCACACGGGCCCAGTGCGGGTTGGTAGATGTCACAATGTCTTCGAATTTTTGGTTCATGTTAGGACATGCCGGTTTCCTCACGATGTTTTCCATCAGCAGCAGAAAGCAGTGGTGATAAAATAAATTACACAAAGTAATGCGCCTTGCTGGGTTTGAACCAATGACCTTACAACCCGTAAGTCAGAGCCGATACTACTGGGCCACCGCTGCTCTTCTTAGATCAATAAACAAAAAAAAAATACCCTCCATCTTCCTGAAACTTGGACCGTCACCCCAAAAGGACCCCAGTACAGCACACGAAGGGTGAAAGGAGTTGTTGACGTCCTGAAAGATTAATCTTACATGGAAATTGTTTTCTATATTTTTTTTACTTGCTCTTCACGGCTGGCACTGGCGGTGGCATTAAAAGCAAATTTTAAATATTCAAAAGTTTATTCAGAATTTTCGCTTTTTCTGCAGGGTAGATTTTTTTTTTTTTTTATCTACAACATTATTTTTAGTATATGCGAAACCTGCATATAGTTTGTTCAGAATCAGTAACTGATTCGATTCCAATAGTTTTTACACCATGTTATATTTTTTTTCAAAAATATTTTAATAAAATTTTATGACTAGTTAATTACAATACAATCACCGGACGGTTAGGGACCTATTGCGTATAACACAGGAGACGTGATTTACGCGGGTGTACCGCGAAATGAGCATGTTTTTGAACGAAAAACCAGGTAATATACAAGCTTATAACTATGTGATTTTTTATGATACGGTTTTAAAATTTTGTACATAGATTCTTTACACAAAAATATTGGATAGGTGTATCGGGTTTCGCATAAACAAAAAATAATGTTGTATATGGAACTGTGTCTTAGTTAATGCTCTTTGTATGTATATGCTAATGTGCTTGCTGTAAAGTACAGGGCTTGATAGTAAATTATTAATTAAGTAATTCGTGGATTTTACTAACGGCATAAAAAGTATTTAAAATGTCCAACACATGGAAAAATTACTACTATAATTACATCAATTTGTTAGTTTTACTATACATTTCTTTGACTATGTCTGTCTGTAAATAAATTAAAATTAAAAAGTAAACTTCACTGTTGGCGCAGTGGCAAAGAGATTGACTGCTCGGCTGCGGGTCACGGGTTCGATTCCCACACAGAACAAATATTATATGATCTGAGACTTCTCAAAAGGACTTTTTTTGGGACTTGCTGTTTGTGTATGTGAGTTTCAATGTTTGTTAATTAACACCTATACGATAGAGGAGATATTTTTAGTGTTTATATTAAAAATCTACGTTTTTAAGTTAAAAACACCCTTGTAACTGTGCTATAGTTGAGTAAAAAGGTACTCACAAAACAAACAATTAAAGCCACAAACACACTCACCACAACAATCAGTAACATTGTAATAAAATAATTACAAATTACATACACGTAAAATTAACATTTCTCATTAATTATTCGTGTGTCATTTTAAATTAACTGAAAACCGGTCAATCATAACCTTTTGTATTTTAATATCAAATTAACGCCATTCATTTAACTTTAAAGCAATATATTAATGTGTGTGACAGCTGTCAATTTGTGCGGTTATTGTATTAATTTTATTTGTTTTTTTTTTTTGAATCTTGAATATTTATTTCAGCCAGTTCAGTCTGACAGTCCCTCCAGTCCCGCCCTGGGTGGGAGGACTCATTTGATGAATTTATCACATAAAAAAAGGGTTTATTAAGGTACCGTGACCCTGGGACGTTAAGGGCAATTAAAGGAACACGATAACTAGTCAATTACAAACTACAAAAATAATATGTAAAAGTTATCTACGTTTTTTATTTAATCCATGTAATTTGTACGGTGCGCCTAATAAAGAGTTACTGTCTAGTCATCTATTGTTATTTTTGAGCTTAGAAAAACCTAAAACTCAATTTGGCAACTAAAATATCCTTTAGTAAATAATTATTTGGAATCCGGTTCGAAGGACCGGAAAAAAGCAAGCACCCAAAATGGTACAGAACAAAATAAGGTTCAAAACCATTCAATTAAGAAAATTAAGCCAGTGGTATGCAACCATTTCAAAACATTCAATAAACTTTTAAAGCCGCGCAATAATATTTTAAACCAGAGTAAAATGTTCTGGACCAAACTGCGTACTATTATCCCGCAAAGGGAAATAACTCGAGCGATACATGCAATTTATTGATGCAACAGCAATTAACCCAAATACCACAGAACTTTGAATATATCCCACTTTTTTAGGGTTCTGTAAGCACACAAAATTGAACCCCTTTGTCTGAACTTGTCTTAAATTCCCTACAGAGAAAATTAAACGCATTTTCTAGTATCCTTTCATGTCTCACTTTTAGGGAGGAGGCCTTTCCTGAGTCCATCTGCACATTGCTGTATTCCGTAAAATCATATGCATGCTTCGGATCCTCTATGTTGTAATAGATAGGCAGTCACTCTATGTGTATCAAATTCTAGTAATCAACTACGTCCAGTTAGGCTGCGGTTCCACTGAGGCGGAGCGGAGCAGAGCGGAGACGAACTGTGCCGCTATTCACCAATCACATGGATTGAAATTCACATCTCTTCTCCACTCAAACCATTTGTGACTGGTGAATCGCGGCACAGTTCGTGTCCACTCTGCTCCGTTCCGCCTCAGTGGAACCGCAGCCTTAAGTGATAAAATCATCAAATCAGTTTTGACGTATAAGTAATGTCAGACCTCGAATGATAACTATCTACCGTGTTCTTACAATTGCCTTTTACGTTCCTGGATCTCTGTTACCTGTTCATACGGTCCCGAGGCCCAACAAAGTTGGCATTAGTAGACATTAATCATCTCTCTAGGACTAATGTACTAGGCAGATGTTTAATGTATGATAAATGTTCGGAACCCTACACATTGGTATGATACGTACTTCACTTGTTTTTTAAAAACTCAATTCCATGATATTTTCGTGGTGATCTCGTAAATTGTTGTTGTAACTCGTCGGTCGGAGCCATAACTGCATCCGATCGCCGTTTGCAACCGCCCTTATAATTGTGAACGGATTTATGCGGGTAGTTCGTCATTGAGTATTGAATTTTCGTGTTTTTAATTCGAATTTTTCGATCATTAGTCATGACTGTTTACGGTGCGTCAATGCTTATTTTTGAATGACTTCAAAATAAATGTAGGTATTGCACTGGTTCAGCATATATTTTTGTTTCCTTTCGACATTTTTTTTTAAATAAAGAGAATTTTCATATCCTCATTAATAAATATAAATAAAATAAAAATTACAGGTTGCTAAGCGAGACATTTGCTTAACACAAGACAATACAGATTACTAAAATAAATTAACTTCAAAGAAAGAAGCTATGGTATGTTCACAAACAGAAAAAAACTGTTGTTTCCTAAAATAAAAACGCTTTCAGTTAGAAGAGATCGCTTCCATTTTTGCTTATATCGCATTTCGAAGTGAACGAATACTTTTCGTTTTAGAATAAAAACAAAACAAAAAAAAACAACTAAAAGCCATTAGTTATTTGTAAAACAATGTTACGTACAGTCAGCAACTATTTAATTATATCCCAGAAAAAACCTTCCAAAGTTCAACTCTATTTTCAGATCTCTAAGGATCAAAATCGTTTAGTCGTACTACACATTGGAACCTAAACGATAGGGTTGGCACGTATCCAATTTTAGGGAGTGAGTTTTAATTGATTTCGGCTGTGTTTGGAAAATATTCCAAATAGGTACCTATTATTCTATCGAGACAATAAGAGCAAGATGGGTTTGAGTACTTGACTAGCTTTTAACCTGTCTTTGATTGAGTTTAACTCTATTATTAACCTTAGCTTTTCAGAATTTTGGAGAAATCGGTTTTTAATCGAAATGATAAATGGAATAAGAGTATTTTACACTTTTTAATGAAATAAACCTATTTGCTGATAAAGTATTGCCTGAAAGAAATTTGAAAGTTGATGAAGCAGTTTTTGAGTTTATTCGTTACTAACAAAATGACAAATCTTTTCACCTTATAGTTTTAGTGTTGGTCTTGTTATACAATGCCTGTTATTGTATTGAGACAATTAGGACAAGATGTGTTCGATAAGTAACGAATTTACATGTTATCAACATGTAAATTCGTTACTTATATATGCGTTTAATTAGTATTGTTTCGTTGTCTTGAGATATTATCATGTTGAGTTATGTACCACCTCTTAGTTGATAGCAATAGCAATTTGAATTGCTATTAGTTTTGGTGGTAATGTAGTGTCAAATTTTTTTTTAGCGCGTTAAGATCATCTAATGTGTCCTCCCACCCAAGGCAGGGCGGGAAGGACTGTCAGTCGACTTGTACTGACTAAAATTCACGGCGTCCTTCATTAGCCCTTTACGTTCCGGGGTCACAGTAATGAGATAAGTTCCGCGACCCCGGCAGCCTTTGGCCCCCAAGAGGGGGCCCCGTCATCTTGCTGACGCTCTTTGAGGCGCACGTAAACACAACGCGCCGTCGACCCGGGAATGTATTGTCTAATACGAATTCTTTAATAACACCCCCACTTCCCACTGATGGGACACAGGTCTCCCGTCTTTAGGAGGGAGTGGGTCACAATCCATCAGACATGTCCAGTGCAGTTTATTTGACAAAACATAGACTGAACTCTGATCTGTTTTTCTTCTTTAACCTTGCCTTCTTTGGGTCAACGGCGCGTTGTGTCCCACGCGCGCCTCAAAGAGCGTCAGCATAATGACGGGGCCCCCTCTCAGAGGGCCAAAGCCTGCCGGGGTCGCGGGATTATTTCCTTACCGTGACCCCGGAACATAACAGGCTACTGAAGGACACCGTGGATTTTAGTCAGTAGAAGTCTGACAGTCCCTCCCGCCTAATCGCGAAATCGGGCGTTGTATTACGTGTCGCTAACGACAGTCAATTAAATAAACTTCAATCGGTTGATGCTATTAAGACCGCCGGGTTAAGACTTGAAAAACCGAAAGGCCGCAGGCCACGTATATTAATTAAAGACGTCCCATCCTCAATGGAAGACAAACCTTTTTTGCATGCGTTATTCCGTCAAAATATCAAAGACGAATTGGCAATTAATGAAGAAGAATTTATTAAGTCGACAAAAATTATACGTAGACGTGTATTAGATAATGGTCGGAAGTGGGTAGGCATTGAAATCGACAACGCCATACGAAAGCATTTAATTAGTACCAAAGAGAAGCTTTTTATTGACTTCGCGACTTGCCGATTTTTTGATGATATCGATGTAGTTCGTTGTTTGCGTTAATAAACTGCCTACCTGTGCTAATTGCTCAGAAGCACATGAAACAAAAGAATGCCCGCATAAGGATAATTTAAATTTTACACCGGTATGTGTGGCGTGCAAACGTACTAAAAAACCGTTCGACCATCGTTGCGGCTCCCAACAGTGTACCACCTATAAAGTTAGGCTCAAACAGTTAATACGCAACACTAATTATTAATAAAATGGATAGTTTAATAATAGGACAACTAAACCTTCACAATGATAGGGTGGCGACTTCTGAATTGGACAAATTAATTATCGATTACAAATTAGACATTGTACTGGTTCAAGAACAATACCAAAACACGCGCTTGCGCCACAAAGTAGTTCAGTTGGATAACAAGGCGCGAGCCGGAATTTACGTGTCGCGTTCTGCTAACTTTACAGTAACGTCTTTGCGTAACCTCATGACGCCCCACTGTGCAGTTGCGGAAGTCTCATCCGCTACTTTTAAAGTTTACGTTGTGAGCTGCTACTTTCAATATTCAGACCCTGTTGGCCCTCACATACGTAACCTCCGTCACGTCTTGCGGTCACTCGCGGGCTGCAAAGTCATCGTTGGCGCTGATGTAAATGCGTCATCGTCCCTGTGGTATGGCAAAGTTCGGTCCACGGATTACGAACGCCGTTGCGCTGTTGAAGATTTCATTGCTGAGATGAACCTAAGTATCCATAACACCCCCGATGCACCACCTACTTTTTGCAGCCCAATGGGCGAATCTTGTATTGACGTCACACTTTCTAGTGCCGACGTACGCTTGGATAGGTGGCGTGTCCTACCGGACGCGTCTTGCAGTGATCATTGCTTGATCGTGTACGAATTTGTTCCGGTTTCTACTCATGGTTCTTCACATGTAATTGGTAACTTTAGGTATAAAAGTAAGGGTGCTAATTGGGAATTCTTTAGATCGCTTTTTGCGTGTCATGCCAAAGATTTCACTCGTGATGGGCTGTCAGCTGAAGAAAGTGCTGAAATTATGTCAGACACCTTCACTTACTGTGCTGACATTGCTATTGGTCGCGGACCTATGACCAATGTACGTAGATGTGATTGGTGGTGTGACTACCTAACCGAACAGCGTAAAACTTATCGTCGAGCGCGTAAATATCTTAATAAGCTTAAAAAACGTCAAGTCACCGGAGACTCACTAACCTCTGCTTTAAATACATTTAGAGTTGCCAGGTCCCGTTACAGAGCATCGGTTGAAAAGTCTAAGGGTAAATTGTTGCGCAAAGTAGTGGATAAATTAGAAAAGGAAGGTCCGTGGTCTCCTTTATATCATGAGTTTAAAGCCAATCGATCGGTCGACCTCGCGTATGTTCAGAATATTAAAGTAAATAATAAACACCGGTATTGAAGAAACAACGGAAGTTTTATTAAATACTCTTATCCCTGATGATTCACCTGTTAATGATACTGACTACCACCAACAGATTAGAGCATGGGCTACAGTCCCGCCTGAATCACCAGCGTCAGACCTTCCATCCATTGACGAATTCATTAATGTTGTCAGGAGGCTGCCCCTTAACAAATCATCAGGTGAAGATAAAATATCCAATCGTATGATAAAAGAAGCGTGTAAAACAGCGGCCGACGCGATATTAACTGTTTACAACCGGTGTATTGCTGAAGGTGTTTTTCCTCGTATATGGAGACATGGCTTTATACGAATAATACCTAAAAGCGGCGACAAGCCACCAGATGACCCTAAGTCTTACCGGCCCATAACATTATTACCATCTTTGGGAAAGCTCTTGGAGCGTCTTATCGTCCCACGATTGTTACCGGACGGACCCAAATTCCATAAAAATCAATTCGGTTTTACTGTCGGCAAATCAACCGTTGACGCGGCACTTTCTGTTAGAAAAATGGTTAATACCTCCGAGCACAAGTACGTAGTAGGAATCTTTCTAGACATTTCCGGGGCTTTTGATAACGCATGGTGGCCAATGCTACTACTTAAGATAAAAGCTCGTGGTTGCTATAAAAATATATTTAATCTTCTTTATTCGTACTTTTCTAATGGATCCGCTAAACTTAAACTCGGACATCATTCCGCATCGAAACCTCTTACCATGGGCTGTCCTCAAGGTTCGGTTATCGGTCCTCATTTATGGAATCTAGGCTTCGATGATTTCCTCGCGATTCCTCTTCCAAGTGGTTGTTCTTTAACTGGTTATGCGGACGATGGCCTTCTGCTCATTCAGTCGAGTACTCGTGCTGGACTCGAGAATTTGGCTGACACTTGCCTACGATTAATATCTCAGTGGGGCGATCGAAACCGCCTAACCTTTGCACCACAAAAAACCTATCAACTCATTTTAAAGGGTGACCTTAAATCGTGGCCTAGTATTAAATTCAATAACGTTCCCGTTAAGAGAAAACAATCGGTGTGCTATCTTGGTTTAGTCTTAGAGAGGAATTTCACATTCATAGAACATATAAAAACGGTTGGTGAAAAAGCTAAGAATAACTTTTATGCCCTAACGAGAATATCTAAATCTACTTGGGGTTTGTCATTTTTAACCTTAAAAACTATTTATGGGGCTACTTACTTGGGCTGTGTGTGCTACGGGGCACCTGTTTGGACCGATAGAGCCACCATAGGTGCGGCACGACGTAAATTGCTTCAAAGTCAGCGCTTGGCTTTGTTATTCTTAAGTAAAGCGTATAGGACCGTCAGTACTGAAGCTTTACCGGTACTTGCTGGTGTTCTACCAGTAGATCTTGAAGTGCAACGACGCGCTGCAATGTACTTTTCCGCACGGGAGACCACTGACGCTGATTTTCTACCGCAACGTGACCGTGATAAGATATCTCGATTATTCAAACCCCAGAGCGACGTCTGGGAGGATCTTTTATCCGAATGGCAAAATAGGTGGGATAATTCTATCAAGGGACGGCACCTCTACCAGTTCTTTCCATCCGTTCGTGAGCGGCTGGCTAGGACGTGGCTGGAGGTGGATCACTGTGTTGCCCAATTTCTCACCGGACATGGTAACTTTAAAAGTAAATTGTTTTCCTTCAAGCTTGTTCCCTCGCCTTTTTGTCAATGTTCGACACCTGACTGTGAATACGAACAATCAGCACATCATATTCTTTGGGAGTGTATTCTTTGGCAAAACGAACGCAATATTATGTTGGATGCTGTTCAGACTACATCTGGAGTCATTTATTATACTTACGGACCTTGTCGAAACTCGAACAAACTTCCGTGCGTTCAAGCGTTTTTGCCATACCTATTATTGGAATCAAATATAGCAGCTCACAATTTAGGACCCATTAATATTAGTAGTCATTTTTACCCGTGGTGCTAGGCAACTGGGCTTCTCCCAGTTGTAATATCCCTTTGTGCCTATTGGCCTTGTTTTGTTCTGTCCTGTCTCCTGCTTGCATGGAGGGAAGTGGAAACATATTTTTCCTACTCCTCCACTATTCTTTTCTGATTAATTTCGTGCAGGATCCAAGACAGGTAAATTCATTCTCCGGGACACGTCGAGCTTCATTGTCTCGGCGCTTTTCTGGTGGTTGCCACTGTTGATTCTGGCTTTCAGGAGTTGCAGTGGTTTGGGAATAGTGTGGTGGGTTTGTAAAGTCCCTCCCGCCTTGCCCGGGGTGGGAGGACTCATTTGATGATTTTACCACGCTAAAAAAAAAAAAAACCTTGCCTTCTTTAACCTTTATGTTGAGTGTCTCTTTCTAATGGGTTGCTCTTGCCGTCTGATCAAGGAAACACGCCTCTAGGAGCTGGTAGCAAATTAACGGCCTTGGGCCATAGGCCCTATAAGGGTATAAGGCCAAACAAAGAGTCTGACAGTCCCTGCAGGACTGGGAATTCATTTTATGATTTTTAGAACCTTAAAAATTGTCTCTCCCTAATCTTTTCTATAAATTTTTGGCATTTTTTGTTTTGGTTATCCATCCATCATCATCATCTACCTGTCCTTATCCCATTTTACTTGTGGTCGGCTTAACAAGGTTTTTTCTTCCATTCCCCCCCTATAAGACGGCACAGTATCATTTACTCCTTTTTCCACGCCAATGTTTCATATTTCCCAAAGAACAAAAATTTTACTACTTATCTACACAAGTACTTACCCAATTTGCCTAATACAAAAATGCCTCAACAAAATAATTCATAAAAAGCATAACAAATACCAAAATCTTATCCCTCACTGAAGTATCAAGAATACCCGTCGTACTACACAAAAGAATTTTAATTTTTCTCGAACAATGACTTATAATAAGAATAGTGATCACAATAGGGCCCATCTATAAACTCTATTAGTCCGCCAGCTAGCCAAATGGGAAATTTCCCAACAATAAAACTAGGAAATTGCATTTTGTTATAGAAAGGTCCGGTGGCCATGTTGGTAATTCGTTTAAGTATTTTGTTGTTTGATGTTCATTATGCTTTTTAATACTATTTGTTTGGGAAATACACTCTAGTTAGGTAAATAATTATTCAAAAGGTTAGTCAATATTTTAAGACATGAGGATACACTGTAGAAACATTATTATATTCAGAAAAAAACTTTGATGAATGACCAATTTTGAGACGCCATATTGGATTTACCACCAATAATTGAGTCTCTTGAACCGAACCGTGACCTAGACCGTTGTAAATTAAATATTTAGATTTTTGTGACAACAAGACCAATACATAATAATTATGGCACATGGTGCAGTATTTTCGAATAATTAAAAATCTAAACTAACGCCGCCATTTTACTTGTAAGTCCCAGTGTCAACATTATTTGAGCGTCAAAATATCCATTTATGTATATTTTTATATTAATTATACCTTCGAAACAAACAACTGTCAAATTAATAATATTAAAATTTGACCATTCAGTCAGGATTTTGACTGCATTTCGGTTAAAATTCATGAAGGTAAATTATGACATGTTCGAGTTTAAAATGAGTTGATGCATGCAAGTGGTAGGTAATCATATTTGCTTGCTTGTCGAATTTTAACGTGATTATGAAAATTTTAGCGGCACGAGTATCTAGTATGCTAAAATTAAATTATTGGCATATTCTGTTTGGTAATCGATCTCTCGAAGTTTGATCAAGTTTTTAAACAGCATATTATGTTGTTATGTACGAACAATTATTTTAATGAAAATCTTTAAAAATTATGCCCATTAAACTGCTTCAATGGAGATACATAATTATGTTAGGGCTATGTCGGTCTGATATACAGCTAAATTATAATACAAAGACCGACTCTATAAATTCAATTAACTTTCAAAACCCAAAACCATTTAACATTTAATCACACCGCAACGTAATCACCCCTAATTTCGCACTTCAACTCCCCATAATCACCTAAATATCCCAGAAAAAAATCGCAATTTCACCCCTAACACCACGACACATCGGCCATTCGCTCCCAGTGATGCGTATCGGGTGCGGCCGCAAATCAGTCCATGTGCAATGGCCCGATAAATTAGATACGCCTAAGTACTGAAAATGCTTGTATCGCAAAACAATAATCGAGTTTTGTCACTGTACCCCAGCACGCGTAGCATGGCGCCGTAGAAACGGGTTTTGTCTACGCGAGAATAGACAAAATGACAGAACGTAAAAGATTTTTATCGATTTAAGCATATCAATGTTCCAAATATACAAGAGATATGTTTCTATTCTTTAATGGTGTACGAATCATGTCATAATTGTGCAAAAAAACAGTCGATTTCTATAGGAATAACGATGAAAAAATTTTGTATTTTCTTGGTAGAATAGAGATAGAATCGCCATGCTGCGCGTGCTGGTTCGTGGTTTAGTGGTAATCTATACTTAATATTATAGAGCTGAAGAGTTAGTTTGGTTGAACGCGATAATCTCAGGAACCAACTCACGTGAAAATAAGAATATCTATAAAAAAACTCGGACCAATATTGCTTTTCGCACTGCATGAGACTCAAGGATGATGGAAATAAATCAGTTGAAGGAAATAGGATATTGAGCGTAAACTATTGTACCCAGTTTACGCTCAATATCCTATTTCCAGAGAGAGCAGTGGTGGCCCAGTGGTATCGGTCCCGACTTACGAATTGTAGGTCGTAGGTTCAAACCCCGCCAGGCGCATTACTTTGTGTAATTTATTTCATCACCACTGCTCTCAAAACGGTGAGGAAACCGGCATGTGCTAGAACCAAAAATTCGAAGACATGTGACTTCTAAAAACCCGCACTGGGCCCGCGTGGTGGATTATGGCCCACTCCCCCTCACAGAGAGGAGGCCTGTGTCCCAGCAGTGGGAACATTATAGGCTCATGATGATGGTGAGATACAAATAGTTTTATGGTTACTACGGAACGCATTTTTACAGATTCGGATCGAATTCAGTGCGGAATCGTTCTAAGTCGAGGCTTTTACCACCACTGACCTTCCAATGAATAATTAATTGATAATCTGTCTACTCTTTTCACAACTAAGTTGGGATCTGCTTCCAGTCGAACCAAATGCAACTGAATATCAGTATTTTACATGGAACGACTAACTATCTGATTTCTACAACCCAGTTACTGGGTAATACGATACATTTAACCCTTCCAAAAATTGCTATCGTCCTAATATGGCCCACTTTTGCCTATAAGATGGCCGTCTATAAGGCCATATAAGGCCACGATAAAAAACTTCTACCTGTACTTATTTATACGACGACCTCACATTTTTCACGGCCTACCCCCAATTTGTTACGATTGCCCTGTATATTTTGAGATATACCTTTTGCTCATGTCTTGCCTTACGGTTAAGTTACGTTTAGTTTTCTGGGGACAAATGTGGGCTCTTGGTTCTATAAAAAATAAGCTCTTCTTTTAACTTTGAACTATGGGTATAAATATGGGTATTCGACAGCGAGCTATCGCGACGAGTAGAGGAGGCTTTTGCCCAGCAGTGGGATACTATATAAGCTAGTATGTTTAATATAAAGTACATTTAGGAACTGGCATCATAGCATCAGCAAGATTACATCCATTGCCGAACAACCCCCGTAGACCACGACGCCGAACGATAATCCACCACTTGCATCCTTCCATGCCCGCAATTCTAGCGATGTCGTCGGTCAACCTAGTAGAAGACCTGCCTAAGCTACGTCTTCCAATTCGTTGTCGCCTCTCGAAAACTTTCCCTCCATCGATACACTGCATGCATACTCGTATCGTCACGCAATAACATGCCAAAAATGGCCGATAAGTTCTCCATTCATGCAGTAAATCTAAAAAGTAAATGAGGAAATATAGCCATGATTATATGGGATAGAGAAAAGATGTATGTAAACTCAAACCCAATCATCTCACCCAACAAAACCCCTTTAATGAATAAACCATCTCAAAAAATCTGTTACAAGACTTTAGGTGAAATAAAAATTACCATCCAAAAAAATCGGCAAAACCAGAATCCTGTTACAAACAAAATTGACGTCAGAATTGGCTATTAGGGATGCGTAGTAAATCAGTGGAGGCCTCGACGGAACCCATCTGAGCGTTTAAGGCGATGTTGCACGCAAGTCTAGTATCAAATTTTCGTTCACACATCATAATAAAATGTATTAAAGTGGATGTGTGTTACACCGAAGTGTAACGAATTGATTACATGTGACAAACATTATTTTTATAACCGCATACATTATTTTTGTATCCCGTAACCCAGTAATAACTAACCATGTAAAATGTTGAAAGCTAGGCACGAGTATGATGGTATGATGGTTGCGAACGTTTCTACTGCGCATAAATTCTTTGGTTTGTTGACTAGATAAGGTTTGTGCATTTAGGACTTTGTTAAAAGCAGCACAGAGCTAGGATTTGTATGGATGGCAGTAGGCTCTTCTTTAGCTGCGTGAGACGTGAACATAACTGTCAAAATGAGGATGAAAATAAAATCATAGACAAAGGTGTACTGCATATTAATGTTTCATATTTTCTTTAAAATTTATAATCTGCGTCGTTTGAGAAGACAGAATTTCCGTAAAAACAGCCGTTTGTGAATGAAAGGTAAAATGCAGGTTTTAAAGAGTTTTTCTAGAGAACTTCATCTTGTTATGATCGCAAAGGATGCAAGATAGTGTTGAGTTAAAATGAACGATAAATTATTAAGCTTTTGCTTGGTAAATAAGTGGTTTTAACTATAAATATTAAAAGAGGAAAATTATTAAGTTTCTTCTTAGTTCCTGCTCTAGGAAATATTAAAAGAGAAATCTAAACTTTATCCTGATAATGTCGGACATTTTGTGCTGTTGCTATATCAGTTTCTTCTTGTTTGTGGTTTAAGATTAGTTTTCCTTATGTTTTGTGCAAATAATATACTTTTACCAGTAGTAGCCATGATTTTTTATACACCAACGTCTTCAAAGGCCTTTGATATTTCTAAAACAATTTTACAGTACTCTTTGCTTTTGATTCTTTATCTAACTTTTAAACAACAACGGAGAAAAAAGGTAGAATTCTAAATTCAAATCGGTACAGAAAAGGACAGAACGACTTGTGCTCTCAGTCTTTCCATACAGATTTGACCGAACATTAACCGAGCAGAAACATTCATCCTCCCCAAATCCCTTACACTACGGTGTGACACACGGCCGGCTCACAAACTGCCATACACACATATCAGTCGTTCAAAGCAATCTCTCTTCAATTTTACACGCGTTTGCACGTAATGCGATCGCCTGATGGAATCTTGGGAGACCTCATATCATAAACCCGTACATTGCTCGTTCACCACTAACAATTTTAGAGGCAATTCGTGTTCAGCACGCAATGTATGGTGAAGTATGTTAATGATAGTTTCTGATGAAATTTTGGGAGACTTACACCGGTATACATTGCTCCTTTGCTTCTATCATTTTCATGAGTAGGTCGTGTGTAACAAGCAATGTATGATAAAATATGTGAATAATAGTTTCGTAAGGTAGGTGTGTATTATGAATTGGTTGATTTATATGAGGCGTTATATTGGAATTTGTAATCATTATATTGATGTCATTTGTCTGTGTCATGTATTGGTTCTGATGGGAACGTATCTATGTCATAGATGTTTCGCTTAAGTTAACAGAGGGTTTAAAAAAGTCACTTTAAGCAATATTCCTATATTCTCCTATTATTCATTCACAAAGAGAATCATTAGGATTATTGCTAAGTGGCCGTTTTAAACCCATACCGTGGTACCACAAAAACTTTTTTATTAAACGTCTGTTGAACACTTGTCTAAAAGAAATGTCAGATTATGACGTTGACATAAGGTCCATTTTGCAGTCACACTTTTTAGACAAGTGTTCAATAAATGTTTAAGTTTTTGTTGTAAGGCTGATAGAATTCAAAAACGTCTTCAACCAGACTCATATCCAGACTCGCAGATAGAAAAATCTAATAACACTTAGAACTGGGAATTGAAACCTGGACCCAAAACTCAGTTGCTTTTTTTCTGGCCTAAGTACTGTTTCCTACTCCTGAGCAAGCTTCCCTCCACTTCTTCCACCTTTTGCGATACTTAGCAGCTGTAGTGGATTTTTTTGGGTAAATCATTAAATGAGTCCTGCAGTCTTGGGAAGAGGCTATTAGACTCTTATTGACCAATGAACCATCTTGTGCCTTCACATGATCTAGCGTTCGAAGGCTGCGATGCCCCTTTAGTACAGTCCCGCGATCCTGGAGTTTGCGACCACGAAAGAGCTAGGTACTATACTTCTTTGGTTATCCATTCCTTAGCTCCCCTTATAAGGACAACACATCTTAAAGCAATGCCTACAAACTCAAAAGCGCAGTTTATTCCATTATCTAACATCACATTCATCCGCCACTATCAGTTACCCAACTGCGGGTCAAAATGGCGACGTTCTGGTGTTGATGCTATCATATAATTACAATAAACCCGGAGAATTTAATTACTGTGCCGACCCGATGAGTTTGTTGTCCAGTGTCAGCGATAATTTGTAGCTTATGACTAGTTTTGTTAGCTTGGGTTTTACGATTAAAGGTAAATGGTTGTTCATCGGTCGATAATTCGGTGGTTAATCGGTACTGACACTGAAAACGATTTATTAATTAAATAACATACTGTTTTGACTTGAATTTGAGTTTTAAAAATCATGTTCAATAAAGAATAATTAAGCATTTAAACGACAGCGACCGTCAGGATTCCATATCAATAGATTGGTTATCCCAAAATACCTATCCATCGACCCGTAAGCACAGTATCGACCCGACACATCCGGAAATAGAAAATCCAAAGCGAAAAACAAAACCTCCAATCAAAATCGTTTGAATTTTAAATTCTGCAAAAATATTTCTACAAAAACGTTGACTGCCAAATACCGGCGGGTAGTTCTATTTTTACAAGCTTTTATTAAAAGACTAGCTTCCGCCTGCCGCTTAGTCTGCGTTTGTTATGCATCGTTTACGTATAAAATGCTAACTTTTGCTTGCGGTTTCACCCGTTTGGAAGTATTAGCTACCTACATAATTATACTAAATATCATAAAAATTCGTTCAGCTATTTGTATGAATTTTTACATAAACATCAGTATAATATTTGTAACAGTAGTAAAATTATTTTTTTTCATTCTGACGTTAAAGCTATAGTGTTATACTTACTCGTAGCTATCCATACGTCATGTCAAGCAACAAAATATCCTCTCAAGCCTTCATGTTTACTGTAGTGAAATTTGATAGCCTGATATATCATCGCATAGCTTTCCGTGTGCATATAACTTTACCATAAAAGCTAGTAGCGTATCATGAAATTTAGGACGTCATCAATTAATTAAATTGAATTTCAACCAAAAATTATTGCTCAGTTGATTAATTTGGAATATAATTAAGGATGCAATCACAATGTGGTTTTCAATTGAAATAAGTACTGTGTTACAAACCGATATTTGCTATTGACTTGTCGATTACTATTAAAAATATTGTTACTTTTTATTGGTATGTATTTCACTGATTTAGTAGTAAAAGGCTCTATTTTCGTTTTACCTAAGTATTATGTTAAAGTTGTTCTTATAATAAGGGAATGAATTAGGTCAGGTAGTTAGCAAATATTTATAAATGAAGCCGCTATTAATAATTTATTTATCGAAACTTAATTCAGTAAACATAATTTTTTTTGATTATCAAGTAATTGCATGACTTTGTTTCATTCAAAATGAATTACCTATAAAAAAATATCCGAAAATTTACGTTTTTCCTTTATTATTTATTCTTTGGTCAGAGATCGCCAACATTTCGCCAAAAAAAAACTTACTTTTACCCAACACCACTTTTGGATTTCTATAGCCTTTGAAATTCAACAAATAGTACCGAAGTGCGGTGTTAACAACATTCGGAGTAAAGTTCAGAAATAATTTAATTTGTAAGTGTACTTGTTTTATTTCGAATGTACTTTACGACTGTGGTGGGAAGGCTCTGATCGTAAAATGCGGTTTTTTTTTTTCGTAAATCAAGGGCCTTAGTCACACCGTTGGGTATCGTGTGAATGTTCATAGCCGTTTCATTATAGATTTTTGAGTCCCTCTGGAGTCTGAGTTAGGCTATAAACCCTTATTCGCGTTTAATTGAGTACCTGTGTGAATAGTTTATTGTTAAAGTACTTAAATATAGCCAGGTCTTCAACGATAAACTTTAGTCTTCCAAATAAAAACTTCAACGGTGTTAATAATCTACAAGCTCACCTTTATCGTTTTTCATAAACCTTTATAGTGCTAATCAAATAACAGTTAACATGGCTAACAAAGGTAGCCAAAAAATTTATTACCTTTTTGCAACTTACAAAATGTCAACTTATTCTGAATAATTACAAACTCTATTTCGCTATTAAACCAACTACAAATCAGCATTGTCCTCCACGTAAGACATAAATTATAACACAAACACAGTTGTCGTGAGCGTGTGACATTTGTTTGACAGATGTCACATCTGTCAGACTACACTACTGCTTGTCAGTTGCTCGGGAGTACGCTTAATCAACGTAGTTTCATTAACAGTTACGTTTGCTTGACGTTTTGGTATGTAATCTATGTTTCGTCGTTCATCAAACCGTGTGATGTAGACTTGTTACTGTATAATGAGGTTTTTGATCCATGTGACTATTAAGACTTAGGAGTTTGTTCCAGCCAAAATACTAGATAATGGCGAACGGCGGGCGATTTGGGGCTCTTTTTTTCTTAAATTTTCTTGCAAGAAATGCTGATTTATTAGCCTTGAATAATGACTGTTGACCTTTTTTTTGAGCCAAACAGCGACAAATTCGTACTGGGTTTCGTTTCTTTTGTTCTAATTTCTTGTGATTTGCAGTTAATAAAATAGTTCCTAGATCATTCTGCTATATTTATTATTCTAAATTCGGCGAATTTTTTTCGTGGGGAAATCAATTTTGTGGCGAATTTACAACAACCCTCGTAGTTAACCTAGAAATCCATCGACCCAGGCTTGCAGAGGAAAGAAGCTGAATTATGGATTGCATCAATCAAAATTTCTGTCGAAAAAATAAGAAGTTTTTTTTTGTCCTGTGGCGAAATTCTGTACGAGACCTAAATAAAAAAAATCGTTGCACTTCCGTGTAACAGAATCCCGTTATCGCTATTGCAGTCATTCAAGTTTTATATTTTTTTAATTAGGTTTATTAGCACAGTTGACTCGGTTTTAAAGAAAACTTTACGTGCGGTTTGTATTTTTTTAAAGATCAACGGTTTTTTAGGAAACGCTGTAAAAATAAATGTTTTAGGGAATGGTGAAATAAAAACGGTCATCTGTTTTATGTTATGGAGTAAGCGACCTCCCCCATCGGTGTTTATGAATGAAATGAGTTTTTTTTTACATTACCATTGTTTGACAAAGGCATTTAACGTCAGCCTTGACTTGAAAAGTTTTATTGTTTTGCTAGTAAACCTCTTTTTGTAAAACTTTTCGGTGAATTGTTGATTAGGATAGGTACCTGTATTCATTCAAAATAGTGAATGAAAAGACCGAGGAGAAAGACGAGTCATTATTAAAAAAAATCGCTTGACAATGAATGTTTCCGTACCTAATTAAATATCTAAAATAACGGCAAAAAATTACATTTTTTTGTATGGTAGCCCCCTTAAATATTTGTATTACTTTAATTTAAGACTATCGTCTACCGAGCGCTCGCCCATACTAAAAGAGAAAACGTTTTCCTACCCCTAAATGTTATCCTATCTCAATGATTTTTTAGAATGCTTCTGACACTGTAAAAAACTAGGTTTATAGGTTTTCTTTTTTTCAAAATTTATAATAGTTTGAAAGTAACAGGCGCCTAAAAGTTACTATTTTTAGGACAAAATCTTCATTGAAGTAAAACCTTTGTATTTTAAAAACAAAGAAGTTTTAGAAAAAAAGCAAAACCTACAAACCTAGAATATAACTGAAACGATTGACACTGACACTGATAGAATCTAAGAGATTGGACGTGATTTAGTATGTGAAAAACGTTTTCTCTCGAGAGACAAATTTCATATAAAAAATACTCACAGTCAGTCGCGAGCTGCAACGCTCTCTATCGCACGATCGGGGGTTTTTCAACGAGTGAGAGGGACAGCACGAGTTTTTCTAAATACCTATTTTTTGAAAAGGCAGCCGCTATACAATCCTCTTAAGTATTTATTTTTAAACTGAGTAGGCGTCTATCTGTTGCTGTTATTGGGCAAAAATTCAGTTTGTTGTGTGGGAGTCCCCTTAAATATTTTTACCCAAAATACCTATACACATCTAGCAAAAACATGATAAATGAAATACCCACAAATTGTGTCGGTTGGTCACGTGACATTATTTTCTTTTACCTCCGTTTAAACATCCAACATGGATCCAATAGAAACTGGGACACTGGTCAATTTTTAATCCCGCGGACACATTTAGTGAAGGCCGAACGATCGTTGATGATAAATAACATTTTATTACGTCGTCGACACAATTCGTACATACGACAAAAACATTCTGTACTTGTCCAGTATAAGCTGACCTCTCTTAATGTAGGGTGTAAAAATATTCAATAAAACCATCGTTTGTAGTTTCTTGTCTGTTTTAGGTCTTTGACAGTTATTTCGGGAAGCCAGAAACTCGAAATTCTGACAAATTATTGACAGAATTATACAAAACAAACGAAAAAAGAAGAAGTTTATAGTCTGGATTTCTCTGATTCATACGCTAGTTAAAACTATGTCGCAGGATCTTGTGGCCTCTCCTTAAAAAATTACACTTTTAAACTTTGAAAAACGATGCAAAATAACGAAAACTTCTACATTTTCTAAAATAAAATCTCATATCTGAGTTTAGTGTTATTTGCTGTTTTTTTCTTTTTTGACATTCTAGCTATATCACCCTATTCAGAAGGTTCCCAGGAATTTATAACAAATAAAAAAAACAATATCACACTGAAAAGAAGAACAAGCTGATTTCGGTTTCGCGAAGTGTTCTTTACACCCTTTAATTGGTACATGGAGATGTAACAATAGCTCAACTTAAACTGGACATGTCCAGTCACAGCCGATACGTTGTCATGTAAACGACTACCGAATGTTGACAACCGCTGATGATATCGAGCGATTCCAATAATGGCCACTCTTTTGTTTTCTTTTATATCGCATGACTGTTTTATTTTATGGGGGAGGAAGTGAGGGGAAAATTATAGCTGTTAATACCGGTAGACTACGGAGGAGACGGCGGAATGGAATAGATGACTCTCACAGCACGATGCGACTGTATTTCGTCAAGACCAGAAAAAAACCGGTCTAGGTAAACTTTGCCCAACATAAGAATATCGCGCTTAAAAGAGCAACGCGGGCCGGGAACGTAGAAGCTACGGAAAGAAGTTTGCTTATAGCTAGTCAAGTCTATGAGTCCCTTCCGCTCCATAAAAGATGGGAAGATCGTAAAAAAAAAATGCACTCCTCATGGTAATTGATCAAATCAGCCGAAAATAAATTCATTACTATTTGAAGCCTCTGACAGCACAGTTGGTGCAGTGGCAGAGTAATTGGAAGGCTGCGCTGCATATCGCGGGTTCGATTCTGCGGGAATCAGATCAAATATTTGCATGATCACCAAGTGGTTGTTCCCTGTCTGGGTGTTTGTGTATGTGAGTAAATAATAGTAATGTTTGTAAACGAACCCACGATACAGGAGAAATTCCATAAGCGGGGCAACGTTTTTTCTTTTCAAATAAAAAGCTATATGAACCCATATACATATACCTAAGGACCCAAAAACACTATAAGAATAACGATACCAAGAAACCGTGTACCGTAATATTTTTTACCTTAACTCATTCAGTTTTTCGCAAACAGTACAAATTGTAGAACAAGCTAATAAGATGTTTCCAGGTGGAAATGAAATATCGCTTCAAGTTATTCTGAACTTGTTCTTATTGTGTAGGAAAACGTATTTTTTTTTTGACTTTTTCTATTCACTTTTATGGACAAAAAATAGTACGTTTTAGTCAGAGACTTTTTGAGAGAATTTCTGTATTTTATTCTGAACTTGAAGTATTCACTGCGTCTATTGAATGGAAAACGAGTTTCTTTCCATATTTTCGTTGACGGACTAAGAGAGTAGACACTTAAAGTACGATTATTAATTCGAGTCAGTAAAATGACATTTGTACATGAATGAAATGTACTAAAACATGAATGAAATGTACTAAATTTCTTTGTATCAGTGACAGTTGCACTGTCATTTTACTGACTCGAATTAATATTCGTACTTTAGATCATTGGCTACTAAATCAATGTTTCCAATACAGTCTAAATTGATGATTTAAACCGACATTTATTGCATAAAATAAATATTGTATTTTCTTTTTGTTACAGGTATGTATCCACTTTAAAAAAAACCTTAACTTCGAAAACCTATGACAGCTGATGATGAGACTACACTGACTACACAAGTCAACGCAGTGAGTAACCAACCAAATATTTCAACCATTGAATGATTTTAAAGAATGCTATTGTCATTGATATAAATTGATGATCATTATGATGGATTGATTCATCCATGAATCATTTTAATATTGCTATCTATGAAATAAGCTGTTAAATGTTCAGTTTGATGATGACCATTTATGTTAATTTTAAGTTTATGGTAAATTATTAATTACATTGTTTTTACTGCCTTGATCATTATTTTACCTTGAGTATAAACAATTTTTTAACAATAAAATTTATCTGCTTTTTTAACATTGTAAAATCATCAAATGAGTCCTCCCCACTCAGGGCAGGACGGGAGGGACTGTCAGACTTGTACGTACCTACTAAAATCCACGGTGTGCTTCAATAGCTCATTGTCACTTAAGAGTCTGATAGTCCCTCCCGCTCCATCTAGGGAGGACTCATCCTTAAATGAAATTGACGCTTTATGCAAAAAAATCGGTTGTCTGTAAAGTCGGTTTACTGACGATAGTTGAACGTGACAACGTCATAAGAAAATACTGCACTTACGTTGCTATAAACAAACAATTGACACGCCGTTGCTATGGAACGCTACAGAGCGAAGTAACGCCGCATGACGTCATCTTTTTTCGTACGTGCAGCCGGCCACTGAATTATAAGACGTTATCACGTCAAAAAAAATATCCTTGCGAAGTAAACCAGTCAAATTTTATCTTCAAAATAACTTCTCTAAATTACTTGGAAATGACGTCACTCATCTTACAAATACGTCCCATAACTTTCCTCTGAATGCACGAACATAAAACTGACCACCATGAGCCATACAAAATTCTCTCCCGCCATAAAAATAAATAATAAAAATGAGTTAAAAATGAGTTGGTAATAAAAATGTTTCGGCCTGGGGACTCGTTGCGGGTAGTCCAGTATTTTTAAAGGCCAAACTTGGACTGAGCCGCGGCGTATTGCATGTCATCATTTGTCCTGGGACGTGAAATTTTTGGTGTGGGTTAAGTTATAAGCGGGTAGCGACTTCATAAACGACTTTTTTTTCGTGTAAGGCTGATTTGGTGAAGAATCTAATTGAATAAAATGCCACAGTAAAAAATATCAAAAACAAAATAAAAAAGTCGATAACCGAAAAGCCATAGGTATATGGAATGCCACACTTACGTATACAAGCGTCTCCTAGGGCATACAAAGTATTAAAACCCAGTGATAATAATGATGGAAACATAATGGAAACCTTTCCTAGAAAAACTTAGGCTTTGTAGAACTCTTACGAGATATGGCTGGGTACTCCTATTTAGATAAGGGTGCTTATCTAAATAATATCAGCCACCCCTTAGTCCAGTGATCTCAAACTACTAGGAAAATCCAATCCAACTTTCACCCAACGTAATTGAGTTTGAAAAATGTTATTTTACTTTCAGCCGCTCTAAAATGAGCTTAGGACTTTAAAGTTCACCGCCTCTTAGTCAATGACAGATATAAAAATCTTTACGGAGAAAAAAAGCTTTAAAAAGTTTAGTGAAACTGTAACGCCATTGTGGAAATGTAATAAGAAATACTGGATCTATTTTTTATTATGTTTAGATAACAGGTAATAAAGGCTTATATTTACCTGAACACGGCGAAGTAAAAGGGAGGGATAATATGCTTAAATAGGCCTGCTCCCTCCATCTCGCTTGATCTGGATTAATTCATTAGGTTCTACTATGGAACGAACGTGTCTAAAAGATAGTTGTGAAGTTCGAGTGGTACTTGATAGCTTGAATATTTGTTTAATTTGGGTTATATCAGTGTCTGTTTCATAACTTCCATACACAGTAATAGTGCTGTGCAAGTAATAGTATTGTAGCTGAATATAGTGGAATTGGAGAGGGATTTTATATCCAGTATAAAACTGTTGCAAACTGATGATTATTATGAGTAATTACCTACGTTAGTGTGGCAGTAACTAAGAACTGCAGCCACTTTTTGAGTTTGAACACCAACAAATAAGTCCTCTCGCACTGGGTGAAGCGAAAGCGACAATCTCACTTGACTCACCAAAAACCAACCTGTTCATTCAGTTGCCCTTAGCGTTTCAGGAATGCGGTGTCTTTTTTAAGAGTGACTCGCTACAGAAAAGCTATCACAAACTCGCGCAATTTTAGAAAAAATATTGCATTTGGAGAAGTTTTTTTTTTATTCTTACCTTCAACACTCTTAGGCCTTTGTCAAACAGACAAGCGATAGCGAACCGAACCGAATCTTGTCATATAAAAATGCGAAAGCGATCCGATACTCTGTGTGACAGGCTTCAAACAATTCCATACATTACAAACAAAAACGCTACGCCACGCATTCGGTTCGTCTGTCAGTTTGACAATAGCTTAATTCTTTGAATCGCTCATCTCTCATGCCAAACACCGTCTCTTGTGCGTAGATGTTGATTAATGGGCACGCCGCCTCTCAGTAACTCGACTAATGCGATTATCTTGTTACTAAAACAATGAATGGCAGGCTTACGATTTTTATTTCATGACACATGACACGATTATGATGGAAATTGTCGCATACTCTTTGAACTTGGAAACAGGAAAATAATGATTCTTTTACAATATTATTTGCCTGTTAAATTATATCAAGGTTAAATATAATCAAGGTTAAGGGTAATGCCCAGTTACTGGGCTGTAGAAATAAGCTTACTGAGCAACTTTAATTAATCCGCACTGGCCAAGTGCTGGTTGGTATGATGATGACGATTCTATGACAAGCTTCTTCAATGCTTTTCTTCACCATTTTGAGAGCAACAGTGATGCGATTCCTACTTCTACATAACTAATCCCAAACCACCTAAAAACGTGAAAGTTTTTTTGAATGGATGTTTGTTACTCTTTCACACAAAAAACTACTTAACCGATTTCGATGAAATTTAGTACACATATAGTTTATAATCTGGATTTATACATAGAAGTTTTTATTCCGAGTTTCGAGTTGTAGCGGGTGAAACCGCTAGTATTATAAATGCGAAAGTATTTTTTTTTGTTTCCTTTTCACGTCTAAAGTACTAAACCGATCTTCCTCGTTGTCAGATGTACAGAGACGACTTTAGGGTACCATTCATACCGAAAAAAGAAATACTTTTCTGAAGGAAAACAACGATAACGTTCTGAAAGGAATAGATCGACGTTGACGACTTGACTGCCATATCCTAAATAAACGAAACCGGGGGCAAAACCTGTTAAGTTGTACAGGGTGAATTTTTCAACTGGGCGTGGATGGCTATATTCAAAACTATGAGAAATATCGAAAAGCGTTGAAAGGAGTCTCGAGGTCGATTCTGACGACAACTAAAACTGCATCTTTGGATTTTAGAAAAATCAATTGCTCAGTTGAAAAATTCACCCTGTGTAAAGTATATAAATATGATAGTGTTTTTTTTTCTGTTTGCTAGTTTTTTTTGATATTTTTTTGTACCCTACCACAATATTTTCTTATTTAACCCAAAGGTTCACTGGTAGAGAATGCATCATGCCATTAAGTCCTCCTATTACCACTGTTGTTTGTACATGAAGTTTAAATAAATAAAACACCTGTCTTGCTTTAAACCTACGGACCTACATTTTCTCTATAGGCCAGGAGCTCTAATAACCTTTCGCGGGTAACATTTCATCACCAAATTGAAGAGATATGTTCACTGACAAGAGAATATAAAACTTAATCGCTTTCCCGACAGGTAGGTAATCAAACTGTCAGTTCTACTATGTGTTTACCTTTTTTGCTCCATCGCCATAGTGAAGGGAAAAGCGTGACCAATATATAAACATTATATAGTACATAATATTACATGTAGTATGTAGTAATCGATTTCTTGCGTTATGTGTTCACACCTTGAAGTTGCTGTCATAGAAATTGTGGTGGTATGTTTGTGTAATGTTTTGGCAGTTTAAAAGGCTTGCCTGCCCTTTAGATCGTTACAAAAGATATAATATACCATGAGACATTACTAGAGAACAAATCTTTTATTCGCTCGTATTACTTAGACAAATTAATAGTCTTAGCAACTATTGACATAGCAGGTGGATCTATAGATAATTGCTGAATTAACTTAGCATGAAGGATGACACTCTTGTGACTAAGACAGTGATGGGTATAAATGTTGATAGATGGAGAGGAAGAGGAAGGTCAAGCTAAGGAATGATATGAAAGATAAAGAGGCAAATGATGCTTTGACGTCTTACAGGGGAAATGGACGAAGTAAACGTGTTGCGCCGACTCCAAGTGAAATGGAATAAGGGCAGGATGGTGATGAGATGATATCAGTCTGTACTTCCAACCTTCAAGTTAAGAAAGCTTGCTGAATACCTACACTAGGAATTTCTTCTGTATCGTGGGCGCGTTTCATCATCAGCCTATAATGTTCTCACAGCTGGGACACAGGCCTCCTCTCTGTGAGATGGCGTTTACTAACATTTGAACTCGCACACACAAATATGCAGACCCAGAACAACTATTTGCAGGTCATACAAATATTTGTACCGCATGCACGCAGCATGCAGTCCAATCGGCCGACCACTTCGCCAACCGTGCCGTCGGCGCCGGCGCCTTAGAGTAGGGTTGCCATACGTCCGGAATTTTCCGGACATATCCGGTAATATAGCGCTTTGTCCGGAATGCGGGGGGAATCCTAAGCCGCCAGGAATTTCTACAATTTGAGTAAAAACCTATATTTAGTGCTCCCCTATATATTATTTAACATTTCTGAATAATTATATACAAATTAAAGGTTGGCGCGCCCGCGTAAAAAGTTCAAAAATTTGTTTCGCTTTACACATGCCGATTTATTGCGAAGAAATCCGGAAACATACGATGTCCGGAATTACGATTTTTCAATCTGGGAACCCTACCTTAGAGTATCTTTGAAAATTAAGTAGGTAGTGTTGAAGACTAGTAGATTAAAATCCGTCTCTTATAATAAAAAAGTTTAATCAAAAAGTCTACTGCATTGTTTTAAAGATTTCCTAAGTTAAGAATTGGGCACATGACATCATGCCACAACAATTGCTACACACTTCAGCACTCAGTCACGACACTTCAAACAACTGACACTGACGTTTCTAACTGTCACTTTGACAGCTGCGAACCTGTTAGCCTTATCTATCCATCTGTGGAGGCTGTGATCTCAGGAACTTAGTCGTTAATCAGTCGTGTTGTCTGTCTGCGTATCATGGGACTTGGGACCATTAGTCATACGGGTTTTGTAACTTTTGTGTGATTTCTTTTTCTTTTTTTTTTGAGGCGACGGTATCTTTGCGGTTCAGTTGCGAAAGGTTGTGTTAGAATCTTTTTAAATGGTGGCTTTATGGTGTTACCGTATTCATCTTAATAAATGATGTTTTTGGACGTGTTTGGTGTAAATAAAATGGCAGCTGGATTGGACTTTGAGAATCGTCACGTTATAAGATAGTTGAAGAAATCTGCTGCGAAGTGTCTCGGTTTAAGTGACATAATCATCTCGTAGATTATTATAGATCTAAGACATAATATGTTAGCAGCAAAATATATAAGTACTAGTCAGTTCTAAAATCATTTACTTATTTACTTCAAAAAAAGTAGCTAAATATTTACAAAAAAAGATGGACTGTTGCAAACTATCATACTAACGCTCTAAAATCAAAAGAAATTGCTACCACTATTTAGAACAAAAGTCCTGGAAGCCATGCCAGAAACATTACAAAAAAATAACTTTAAAAACGGTAACTCTTCCAGAAAATACCGAAATTTGGTCCCCGAATGCCTATAAAGTAAATCAAACAAGCCCCGATCGTCTATCAGTAACGAGCATCACTTACTTCAAAAAGGGTATTTGGGCTACGTACACACGATCGAAAAATAACTATAAAACCGCACACACTCCGCCGCCCTTAGGTCACGTCCCGACCGTTTTTTCCTTGCATAACCGTCTATATACGGTTCCAATTAATTAAAGTTTGAGTGTAGACCGTGCCTTATCTTTAGTGGTGTGTACTTTAGTTTTCGCTAGTGTGGGGATCTGCAATAAAAATTTATACATATTTTAGCGGGATGGGCAGGGATGTGTCATTGATTTTAGAGTTCAAATATTTACCTATTTAAAATCTAATCCAACTAGTTTTATAATAATGAAAGTGTGGATGGATAGACGGATGTATATTTGCGATTCAAGCCCGTTTGACCGGCTGAACAGGTCTCTACTGTTTTTAACTCTGTATTTATGTGTTCTATGTATTCAATAAAAAAGTCGCTTTGTATAAAACCAATGAGTTGTGTAGTATATTGGCCAAAGTTTATGCAGAATTGAGAAGACGAGAGATTTATTCGGATTTCTGTTTGAAAATGTCAGCAAAGAGGCTTTAGTTCAAAATAGTTTTATCTATGAAGGTTGATGACATCTGTAACTCATTCTACAATACAATTTATTATCACAAAAGTAGCTCTATATTGCTACAATTTATTTATTTTCTTCTTTCTGTATCTTTCTCAGATTTTCACACAATACGCCTTATTTATGAGTCCCAAGCCTCACATTGTACTGAAAACAAGGTCTTTCCATTTTAATGTCCCAAACTCTAGATAAAAACAGTCTTCACTCTGTGAATATAGTTCCCAAAGTGTCTGAAAACTGAATAATACAAAAACTTCATTGCATTTTCAAAGGCAAACTAAATTTGTTTCTTCATAAACACATTTGGGTAGTTTGCGAGACACGAGCGCAACTTCAACGGGACGTGTAGAGTAGGTGCATTCTATAGTCTAAGAGACGGAGCGCGAAAAGAATTTCTCTTCTCAATTTTTTTTTATTAGTATTTTGATGGATATTATATTGACACCTTTGAAATGATCTACTGCATGGAAATGGTCTTGTTGCATTTCCAAAGCCGTATCAAATGATATTAAGTTAAAATTCGAAAAACGTGGTAAAAAGTCATCAAATGAGTCCTACCCAGGGCAGGGTAGGAGGGACTGTCAGACTTGTTCTGACTAAAATCCACGGTGATCCCGGCAAACTCAATGGTACCTGAAGTTTCAATTTGTGCCAGCTTGGGGAAGGGTTTAATGCCGTCGTATCCTATTTTATGGCATTTCAACATAACCGAGTTTATATTCGTTGCCCCAAAATGCGATTTTTTCGTAGCTGCGTATATGCCCATTTCAACATATATACACAATCTCTCAGACCCCGAACAACTAATTATAGATCATAATTGTACAGGATCTACGTTTCAGATAAATTCTTGTTGATCAACATGCGAGATATTTTTCTTCACTAAATGTCATGAGAAAGATAATTTGGTATTACTTCGTGATACGCAATTAACGCGTCCAGATTACTCCAGATAGTACTGTGTATAAAGAATTCAACAAAAAGTAATACACATGCTAGTTTTTGTGGTTATTTCGAACAAAAAACAATCACTCTTAGACAGACTTTATTACATGTAATAGCAGTAGCGTCATAAGTTCAAGAGTTCAAATCGTGCGTAACGATTTGCCTCCTGTCTGCTTGCAATAATAAAATTAATTTATATCATGGGAATCGAAGTAATATGTATTTAAATAAATTATTTACCAACCAGTGGGCTGATTATTGTGATACTTTAATTAACCTAGATGTTTGATATATTGTTTCTCAGTTCCGGTATAAGAATTTAAAATAATTGCGAAAATTAATTTGTTTTTAAAGCTTTCACCTCTGAATCGCTGAATTGTGATAAGGATACATGGAATTCTCGAGACGGTAGTGAATTTTTATTCCATAAAATTTTAATCGGGAATAATTGAAGTGGGTGACTGAAGCCCCAGGCAAAATATACTTAGAAATAAATTCGTTAAAATAAATTAAGTCTCCAGGAGACGCAAGGCTCAGTATGATTAATTATGTAGAAGAGATTTAGAAAATACTTCAAATTAATATGCAAATGAATTAAAATAAATTGAAGATCCTATCGAAATATCATTCCCTAGCTCCTGACCTACCCTCAAGGGATGTTTGTCAGATTGTCAGCGCGCGTGTAAGCGCCACTTGCTCCCACCTGCAAGTTGCCGAACTTTGCCGAACTTTACCGAACCGATAGTTATCGTGACGTCATCCGGCACGTCTGAGACCCGTACGATTGTTTCGGTAATGATCGCTTGCTACCGTTAATTGTAGTTAGCTTTGTTAGTGCTGCGCTAATGTGCGACGGGAATTTCTCGAAGTTTCTGTTTGTAGGTTTGGTGTTTAATTGAAATTGTTTAAATAATTAAATATGCTACAATCTTGGTTTAATGAGTTCAATAATTTTAGTTTGGGCTTACGTAGGTTGAGTTGTAAGATGTTGGACTAATATTATAAAGCTAAGCAATTGGCTGCTGCGCTCATGGTAGCAGTTTTTTTTCCTTTCCAGGGGGGGTATTATAACGTCGACTAGGGTTGTTCCAGTGAGTGAACGAGATGGCGCTAGACGACTTGTATAGCTCTGTCACTTTCACTCGCCGGAACAAGCCTGGTTTTAAGACTTTGTAACACCCCCCCTGGTCTTGCTCTGTGTACATTTATTTAAATCTTCATAATTATGTTTAAATATTTAAACTCGCACCAAAAATACTAATCTTACAAAAAAATAGAAAGAATCTTATTTGCGTACAAAGAAGAACCTTTTAAAAACAAAAATATGTGAAGAACGACTTTTAGACAAACATCGATAACTTATTTCTTCATCATTAATTGGTTTATTAGTGATCGATAGATAAAGAACGGCTCTGTACAAAAAATATTTTGTCCAAAAAAGTCAGTTCTGATTGACAAGTTTAATGATAAAGGGGTACTAAATAATTATTGCCATTGATATTTAGTCCTGTCCAAAAGTAAAAAGAATTCTGTAAGTCTTTAATTAACCAGATTCTCCCCGTTAAAAAACAAATAAAGTTAACTCACACAATTAAATCAGTGACAACCGGCTAGACTTTAAATGAAACCATTCGACAATGTAACAATTTAAACGTCCATTCCGATCCAACTGTCACGTCTCAGTGGACCCGAATAATAAAATGAAAAAATAAAAAAATAAAAATAGATGCTCAACATCACAACATCGCCATCCCTGGAACACTTCCACACCAACATTGTATTTTTAAAACCGCATAAAAGTACTTCCATTTTTAAATACATTTTTTTAATTCGCAACTTAAAATGTATTTAAATATTCAACGCAGTCTACTGATGACTAAATTTCGTTTTATTCGGAAAGCTAAATTTAGTTTTGGAATAATGTGGGATATGAATAAATCATTGCACCTCACTATTTAGTGTTGACAGTGTTAGGCTGTGAGCACACTGGCTGTTTGGTGGTATTTAGTGTCTATGGTAGATTAGTTTGAATTAGTCTAGGTTTTAGTGTCTGTGATAAATCGGTTTATTGTGGACTATAAAGTTAATAGGATAGTAATGTGTAGAATTAAAAGTGAGCAATTGTAAGGGAACATGAATCGAAGTGACTTTCTAAGAGAGCTCAATAACTTCTATTAATATAATTTCTGAATCATGAAAGGCAAGTTAGAAACTTGTTTTGCTTTAAAATTTACAATTTCATAGATTCCCTAGGTATTAATATTAGTAGTAACGATTAGTTTACTGACATCCAAATACCTATATGCAGTTATGTTTAGAATTAATACCAATATATTCCCATTTCTCCAAGGAAACATCTACCCACTTTAGACAATTCCAGTAATAGCTCCTCTTTCAATATTCTCTACGGATATCAAATACGTGTACATCTCAAACTTGAAACCAACAAGAATTCTCCGGAGTCTATTTTCCATTTATAAACCATTTCGCGCTCGCCACAAAATAATTCAATTTAGTCACGTCCACTAAAATAGAGACATTGCCATTCATGTACACTGCCCTTTAATGCATTTATAGTCTCGTATAGGGTTGCCATCGTTCTTTTTTCTGACATGTCCGCCTTTGTTGACCCCACGAATGATTTTTTAAGGACTTATTTCGTGATTTAAATGTTGAAGAAAGAAAATATTTAAATACGTCTTTCGGTCTTTAAAAAAAAATAATGTTGCTAATACTGACGGCTCTTTTTGAACTGAATAAAAGTTAATTTGACACCGAGTTTGAATGTTATTCTGAGTTATTTGTCCTGTCCTGAAGATGACAAATGGTCGGACAATGCTGTTGCCATCAGGGGAACAGCAACAAAATTCAGGGTGTGGATACTAAATATATCAATTTTTGCAATACCTGCCAGACTCTCATATATTTACTGCCACTGCTTTCAAAATGGCAACCCTAGCCGCGTACATCCGCGCACGAAAGCGCTAAATACGTAATTAGCGGTAAAGCGCGAAACCTACCTTTTTGTTGTTGTCTGTACTGCGTAATGAGTCGCAACAGTATCGGATTCGGATGGAAATTAACTGAAATAAACGGTGAGGAATAAATGTCGATGGTTATAACATTCGGCGTACACTTTATACTTTAGCGTTCGGCGAAAAACGCAGGTTGTATTGTATAAGTGTTAAAATCGCGCGTTCTCAACAGTTTACGATGGTCGTAAAATGGTAGACTTTAGTTAGACAAATCAACAGATTTAATGTTTGAGTGTAATTACTTGAAATAATAGGAAAGCTGAGGGGAATGGCTAGAAAATTAATTGGTGGCTGTTAATATCTAGTAACCAGAAACTATCTACGAAGCTTTCGTCTCCTCTTACTCTTATTTAAACTAGCTGGCCCGGCAAACTTGGTACCGCCTATAATTAACGTCATACAATTGTTTAGCCTTCCCGGAACCCCTCAACTAACACTTAAACTTTAAGGTATGGTATTAAAGTTCAAATTGACTTTAAAGTATTATTATGAATCTTTTGTATGGGAATATAGAAAGTGTTGTTTTTTAGATTTTTTCAGGCAGTTTTTAATTTTTTTTTCTCCGTTACAACCATCAAGGAAAATTATAAAAATAAGAATTATAGCCAAATCGGTTCAGCTGCTCTCGAAATTTTCGCTTAGCAACAAATTCAGCAGCGATTCATTTTTATATTATAGACAGATAGAAGATAATGCAGAAACACTTGTTATACATCCTTCTTAACCTGCTGACCGACTCAAAAAAAAAAACGGTGTTCTCAGTTCGACCCGTATTTAGGTGGTGTATGCCCGTTGTCCCCGTAGGCCATGTCCCCGTTAACGGGGACAAAGGGAATGTACTCGTATGTTTTCTTGCGATATCATCTTTGAAATCACGTCTTTAAAACTTTATTCTTCTTAGCGTGTCGATGGCAAAATTATTCTTTGATAAGTCAAAATCGCCACTCTTTGACAGGTTACGTAAAATCGCCAGTGTTTCAACAAAAAGTAGGAAGTCTGCGCCTATCGTTAACCACGTGTGCACGCGAGTGTACTCGACAGAATTATTTATGCGTTTTATTATAGAGTAATTTGTGGATGATTGTACAATGTTGACGTTGCATGTGGACGTGGCTTTCAGTGGATGTATCATTATTAACGATATTTGTATGTCTGTGTATGATATAATTATGAAGCCTGTAATTGTTTCATTGTATGAAAAGGACTGTGCTAGCTGAATTTGTCTTCATTACAAGCTTTTATTTAGTTTCACCTTTCCCGTTATCTGTAATCAAATCTTACAAGTTAAATTTGATCCACTTCCCGGTTTCCGATTGATCTGAAATTTTGCACGTATATGTATATCGCGTGACAATGCAATATTATGATGACACGAAGCTGATCTGAATTGAAACAACAAAACACGGGGATATCGTTTAAAAATGCTGTCTGTACACTTATCTGTTTTGTTGACTGTACTTTTAAATAATCTCGTTGCTTTGTAGTGTCTAGCGCAATTGCTAAGCATGACGTCCTGGGGCCTTACCACGACGCTTTCGCTCAACCACGGGGCCTTAACGCGATCCAGTTTAGGCTGTGGGAAAGAGACAGAGTTATATAAGTCATCTAGCGCCATCTCTTTCCCACAGCCTAAACTGGATCACGTTAAAAGTTCATGGTAGGCCACCAGCTTTCCATTCCCTGATTAGACAAAGTGTTTTTAAGTTTTACTTTTATCAGATTCTCGTCAATATCATGTCGCTAAACCATTACTCATAATATAATTTCTCGAAAGCACACAAAGGCGTCTTATTTCGTGAGTCACGTCTGAAAAAACATTTTCTCAGACTTTAGAACATGCCTAGGTTAGAGAATTTATCATGAATCAGCTGACAAACTTAAATATTTGTTTAAAACGAATCGTTTACGAAAGTTTTTTTTGTGCATTGCAGGAAACGTCCATTACTCATATTTAGTGTCAGATATGAGGAAAATGACAATTTTGTAGTCAGTTTAGTGATTCAGAATAAAAAAAATACATCAGGACTCA
Organism: Agrotis clavis; assembly: GCA_954870645.1. Taxonomy (NCBI): domain Eukaryota; kingdom Metazoa; phylum Arthropoda; class Insecta; order Lepidoptera; family Noctuidae; genus Agrotis; species Agrotis clavis. The sequence goes on from OX940943.1 coordinate 4,819,921, forward strand.
GAAGGGTTTAAGCAGAGGTGTTTCTTCGTACGTAAGTACGTACTCCAACATATGGACAGTGCCGGGGTCACGGGACCGTTTCATCAGGTAACCGTGACTCTGAACGTAAAGGGCAATTATTGAGGGAACACCGTGGATTTTAGTCAGTACGAATCTGAGAGTCCCTCCCGCCCTGCCCTGGGTGGGAGGACTCATTAGATGATTTTACCATGTTAGGAAAAAACATAATGAACAGTTTTAATTGAATCCTATGTCATGGAGGGCAGAGCCTATTTTTTATTATAAAGTACCAGCGGCCCGTCCCGGCTTCGCACGCGTGGACATGATGATTTTCGTCCTCTATAACCTGGTCCTGATGGTTACAAACTAGTGATGGGTTTTTATCCGGATAAATACTCAAAATGAGTAAATACTCAATAAATTTCCATTTTTACTCGAGTTTTTATCCAAAACAGTGGATAAATACTACTTACAGTTTATGTTACATTTGTTCATCGTAAATTTTGTTATTTTACAAGAAAAATGATTGAAATACATGAAAATCTGATAATATAGATTCGTAAAGTACTTTTTTAATCACTCTAATAATAACTATTACTAAAAGCGTTAGAAAAAGTGGGAAATATTCAAGTTTTTCCAAATACGTTGTTTTTTTTTTCATATTTCCAATCAAAACCTTGAATAATACATAATTATTTTCATTTTCTAATTAATTATAAAGTAGAACTGATGCGGACGCGCGACCGTACATTTTTGTCTGATCAAATCTAACCGAGTATATCTGAGTGTATCCGTCAGACTGACTCCGATTCTGATCCTAAGATCAGATCCTTCTGATAATGACTGAGTCTTACCGAGTCTTACGAAGTCTTAACGAGCATGACTTCGAGTCCGACCAAGTCTTATAGTCTTACGGTGTCGAGTACGATTTCGAGTCTGACCGAGTCTGATCGATTCTTACTGAGTCTGACCGAGTCTTACGGAGTCTTAACGAGTATGATATCGAGTCTGACCGAGTTTTCCTAAATCTGACCGAGTCTTACCAAGTCTGACCGAGTCTGACTCCGAGTCAGACTGAGTCTAACCGATTCTTACTGAGTCTTACCGAGTCTGACCGTTTCTTACCGAGTCAGACCGTGTCTTATCGAGTCTTACGGAGTCCTAACGAGTATGATTCCGAGTCTGACCGAGTCTTACCAAGTCTGACTCCGAGTCTGACCGATTCTTACTGAGTCTTACCGAGTTTGACCGAGTCTTACCGAGTCAGACCATGTCTTATCGAGTATTACGGAGTCTTAACGAGTATGATTCCCAGTCTGACCGAGTCTTACCAAGTCTGACTCCGAGTCTGAATGAGTCTGACCGATTCTTACCGAGTCTGACAGAGTCTTGCCGAGTCTGCCCGAGTCAGACCGTGTCTTATCGAGTCTTACGGAGTCTTAACGAGTATGATTCTGAGTCCGACCGAGTCTTACCAAGACTGACCGAGTCTTACCAAGACTGACCGAGTCTTACCAAGTCTGACCGAGTCTTACCAAGTCTAACCGAGTCTTACCAAGTCTGACCGAGTCTTACCAAGTCTGATCGAGTCTGACTGATTCTTACCGAGCCTGACAGTGTCTTACCGAGTCTTACGGAGTCTTAACGAGTATGATTCCGAGTCTGACCGAGTCCTACTAAGACTAACTGAATCTGATTCCGAGTCTGATTGAGTCTTACCATATGTCAGAATCTTACCAAGTGTTACCGAGTCTGACCGAGTATGACTGAGTCTAACCAAGTCTTATCGAGTCTTACTGAGTCTAACCGTACTCGACACCGAGTCTTACTACGAGATTTGATTTGAATCTACTTGTTTCAAATTACGAGTAAACGGTTTCCTTTAAAAAACATGACAATAAAACTTGTTTTCAACCCTTACCTAACATAGGGCTTTGGCCTTATTGACGTCATCTCAAGGCCTAATTGCTGGATCTGTGGCAGGACCTGTTCATTTGTTCAACCCCTGTTCATTTGTTATCAGTAGTGACTAGTCACGGTACGTCCTCTTCCGCGTCGTTAAGAAGAAAGAAAACCTATTTATTTTACAGTTATAACATGTCATCGGCGTAGTAGACAACGCCGATACCATGGAGGATTGTACCACGAAGCGCTCGGTCAAGCAGAAACAGTGTGGCAGGTTCCGATGGCGACGGTGCACCGGAGATGGTTGGAATTCGAAACTTCGTAATAGCGGAGCGCTTCCTTAATTTAACTCTAGGGCAAAGCCTGGAAGACGTTCGTCATGACGAGAGACACTGCCAAGATGTTCTCACCCCGATTGCTTCCTTCGCCCTTTTTTAACGTGGATAAACCGGCTAATGAGTCGCCCAGACTTGTACTGGCTAAAATTCACGGTGTTTCTTTACTAGCCATTTACGTTTCAGGGTCACGGTTACCTGTTTTGACAGTCTCGCGACCCCAACAGGGGTTTGTTCCTCTATGAGGGCCTTGTCAGTCAGTCAAATCCCTCACATACACTTTTTGCAGACTGAAGCCAAACAGGATATCCGCAGATCCAAGATACGCAGACGAGATAAACGGCATAGAAATAGAGGCCGAGTTAGAATGCAGTGAGAAACACATTGCTTCTCCTTCACTGGAGAGACTTCTGAGACCTAATAATCGGTAATGTAATTTTTGGAAAGCCCAAATGACAATCCTTGCCATTGAATTTGAAAAAATAACCATTCCATTCGCAAAAAATATAAATATCCATTATTTTGAGTAAATATCCGATAAAAACGAGAAAATACGAGTATTTACTCATTTCGGATAAATACTCGAGTATTTATCATCTGAGTATTTACTCTCCGCCCATCACTATTACAAACACAACCAAAAAAGAATTATCCGAATCGGTCCAGCCGTTTGCAAGTTATGGACTTAGCAACACATTTAGCGATCCATAGAATAGATAGAAGAAGATAAGTTCGTGTTTGACCATATAGCCTCATGGTAAGCAATGATGTGGTCGATGGTGATGAAGCACGCTTGCCTAAAATTAACCTATTCACTCTTGACTTGAAAGACAATTCCTAATGGAAAACCCAATATCATTTTGACCTCGCTGGGAATTGCACCCAATACCTTATGTTTAGCAGTCGAACTAGCAACTACTGGACCAATGAGGCTTTTAAAATGAGTAATCTAAGAAAGTTTTTATTTGCATAGTACATAGTACAGAGAGCAGTGGTGGCCCAGTAGTATCGGTCCCGACTTACCAGTTGTAGGTCGTGGGTTCGAACCCCGCCAGGCGCATTACTTTGTGTAATTTATTTCATCACCACTGCTCTCAAAACGGTGAAGGAAAACATCGTGAGGAAACCGGCATCCCAGAACCAAAAATGCGAAGACATGTTACATCTACCAATCCGCACTGGGCCCGCGTGGTGGATTATGGCCCACTCCCTCTCACGCAGAGGAGGCCTGTGTCCCAGCAGTGGGAACATTATAGGCTGATGATGATGATGATGACATAGTACAGAAATCTACCATTACTCACATTTGGCATTAAATAAGGAAAAATATACAATTTGTTGTAATTTCAGTGATTCAGAGTTGTAAGTCAATGTTTATTAAGAATTCGCAATTTGTGTTTTTTCTTCAGAACTTTAAACTTGAGTGTTTGTGTTATAAAGTTAGTCATTCCGAGTCCGTCTTGTTTAGGGAGGCTGTGATTTAAAGATTTTGCGGATATGTGCCGTTACTTTTAATAAAAATGGAATACGGTGTCCTTGTATTCATCTTTTGAAAAATACTGGAGGATGCATGGACATTTTGAAAAAAAAATTTTTTTTGGTGTTTCTGTTTAACTGTGAAATTATTCTTTTAATGAAAATTTAAGTTTACATATTTTGCTTAAACACGCACGTTTATTTTGCTTAAATAAAAGCCACCTCTTTGCGAGTGAGATGGTTATTGAAAGGGAAAGAAATAAAGAAAGCTGAAAGCCAGTCGTATCGGACACATCATTCATGTCACATGTCCTCGAATGTTTCTGATATTTTGCATATTTCGTAACAGAAATACGAAGAGTTCAGCCAAAAATCCATCAATCATATCCACCCTACTTTGCGGTCAACAGTTTATTATGAACATTTACTAACAGTGAATTATGCAAAAATATGCATTGTAGTCAATGCTTGCATAAAACATCAGACGGATAGCTGGCAGTTCATACTAATGCTATGATATCATCAGTTTCTTAGATTATTCACACAGACGCACGGCTAAGTAACAAATGGAGTGCTAATTTGCAAGCAAATGGCGCTATCGATGGCCGCATAGGCAATAGATTATCTACTCTGGTTATGATAGACGGTAATCTATGGCATGAATGTTGCATGTTAAGTGCTAGTTGTTGGCCATAAAGATTCTACATGTATAAGATTTTATTGGAGAATGTAACTTTGCATTTTGTCATCAATGTGCTTGTGGAATATATCACAATGCATGTAAATCAATTCTTTTGTCGAACCTAGTTGCATACTTTGAGTTAGTGTATAGAAATTGTCGGTTCTTAACGGTGATTAGGTACGGATTATCTGAAACCAGAGACTCAAATTTCATTACTATTTTTCCCAAAAACTAAACCTATAGCTGGGAAAAAGGCTAGAATGAAAAGTTGTTTAATCTAAAAGCGCAGGCACAAATATTTGTCAAAACAGAATAAAAATGTAAGCACTCCATTTACTAATTACTCCACGTACAATCGTGATCATAAATTAACATGCTGTTTAACTTTTAGGTAGAAACTGTTTATTTTAGAAGTGTAAGCGCAACGTGAATCATAATTGAGTTGCGCATGACAAAAATAAAGTACTTTTTTTTTGTTTAATTTACTTGCCTCGTGGGTCTTACGTCCACAATTGCTTGAAGTAAGAATAAGGTACTGATTTCGACTCCCAACGTAAGAAATGTATTATTATCAGGTAGATTTAAGTCTCTTTTTTATAGACTTTTACCATCAACAATATAAATAAACCATCAACATAATACTCGTAATCTCTACGTATAACAATAGAGATGGAATTCCTTCAAAGTTTCAATGAACAGACTTCTTCGGGGTAAGCTCACTCCATCGTTGATTTGTACTCTGTGTCTCCTACTGGTTCTGGCTCTGTGGCAAACCAACCTCAAATAAGAACTGATGCAGCTGAATATCATCAGTATCTCTCCCTGTCTAAAGTATTTGAAAAAATACTTAACAAGTGTCTTACCACATATCTCACGAAACACAAGCTACTAGCTAACAATCAGTACGGTTTCAGACAGGGCGTCTCTACTGAGGATGCGGTTCTTGACCTTACAGGTGTGGTGGTAGGCAAGTTGGATGAAGGGTTGAAATGCTTCGGTGTCTTTCTTGACTTGTCAAAAGCGTTTGACTCGGTTTCTGTACCCATACTCATTTCTAAAATGGAAGGCTTTGGAATACGCGGAGTTGCACTTGAGATCTTCTCAGACTATCTGACAAATCGCTCACAATGTGTTAAAATCGACTCATTGTATAGTGACTATGAAAGCATCAATTTCGGTGTGCCACAGGGCAGTATTTTGGGACCTACCCTCTTCTTACTCTACATAAATGATTTGTGCCGTCTATCAATACCTAACTGCGATATATTCACTTATGCGGATGACACGGCACTGATCATTTATGATGATAACTGGGATGACTGCAGATTGAGGGCGGAGCGGTCGGTTCAACGAGTGATGACATGGCTCTCCAGGAATTTGTTAACCCTTAACATCGAGAAAACCAAGGTTGTTCGCTTCACTCTCCCTCATACAATCACACCTCCTGTGGGGACTGATATTGTCAAAGCCCACACTTGCCAGAGCTCTTTTGATCACAGTTCAAATACCTGCACTTGCCTAACCCTATCACTGGTTCCAAGTACCAAATATCTCGGAGTTCAAATTGACAAGCACCTTAGCTGGCGCCCCCATACTGAAGCACTCTGCTCGCGAATTAGAAAATTTTTATATATTTTCAAAGAACTCAGACACTCAGCTGATCGAGAAACTCTTTTCCTGGTGTACCAGAGCCTGTGTGTCTCTGTTCTTACTTACTGCATTTCTGCATGGGGAGGAACCTGCAAAACTCACCTAATTCAGGTTGAACGAGCCCAAAGGGCAGTCCTAAAAGTTATGCAGTTCAAACGCAGAGATTATCCTACCGCCCTGCTCTACTCCGAGTCAAAGGTCCTAACAGTGCGCCAACTATACATACTGCGTGCTGTTATACGCCGTCACTCTTTGCTTCCTTTTGATGACAAAATTTTAAGGAAACGCAAAGGTCATCCAGTCTGCAATCCTACCCAATGTCGTACTTCATTCGCGGGCCACCATTTCGGCGTACTCAGTATAAGAATTTATAATAAAATCCATCGTCTTCTCCATATTTATCCTCTCACCAGAAGTACATTGATGACTAAACTTACCAATTGGCTTCAAGAACTATCTTACGATACTACCGAACGTGTCCTTATAGTTAACTCATAGTCCCTTAAGACACAATTGTACCTCTTACAACTATTCTTTATAACACCAACATTTACGCGTACGACAATCTAGCACCACACAAACAAACATACACACATACACACACACACACACACACACACACACACACACTTCACTTACACCTAATACACACCCTTATATTACTTAAGTATCTCCCACAACACTGAACTTGCAATCATAAGGTGTATTGCTTTAGTACGACCTGACATTGTTACTAGGGGTGGGGACCTGGTGTCCTATAACACAGGCTATTAGCCTAGCTTAGGCACCAGTCTCCCACAATATTAGAGTATTTGCAATTAATATCATTACTAAACAATATTTCCATGTTATCTCTTAAATATTGTGGTGAGAAAATAAATGAATTTTATTATTATTATTATTATAGTATGTGACTGCTTATCAGACCTCCAAAATCCGTACCTCTGTGGAAGTCTAGTTAACAGACTTTCTGGCTTTTGACTACCCGCAATGACAGCAAAAAAGAAATTCCATTAGGCACTTTTCAATAAAAATACCTTCAAATCAGCCGCGAACAAGACAAAACTCCAAAACCGATTGAAAAAGGAAATCAAGTCACTTCCATAATTTTTCAAATCAGGAACCATAAAATTGGATACGTCGTGCGAACCAGCACGAAGTGGAGGCGCGACACCGTTCGGCCAGATTTTTATTACGAACACACGTATTCGGGACACGTTCGGAGATCCGAGTGGAGCCGAAGCCACGCGAAAGCAATCCAATAGGGCTGTGACTGTGATTTTGAACTTCGAACGTACAGATTCTTTTTTTTATTGCGTTCCAGAATTCTGATTGACATTTGAAATTCGTGTGGAACGTTTTGAGTATGAATGTGGGAATGAGTTGGAAGACCAAAGAAGCGATGAGTGACGTAGCGAAAAAGGAGTTGACAGACAAGGACACAATGCTGGCAGCATTATGTCCTTGTCTATTACTAGTACCCCAAATCAATTAGGTCAGGAGTCGAAGAATGATGATTATATTAATATCTTTAACGGTTTTCTGGTTAAAAGTGCACTATTCTAGTTAAAATAAAACCGAGGGAAGCACTTTATTATAGTGTTTGCAGATAATGGCCGCGTCTGTGGAACATTACCCGGTTTAACGTGAACGTTAGTGTTGTATGTCGGTCGTGCATCACTCCAAGGTTTCTTATTAGGTTTCCTTTCGGATTCTAACGAGTAACCTACATACTGTAACGCTAATTGTAGTTGGTTAGTTATCTTATCAAATAGTTACGTACAAAAACAAAAGAACAAACGTATTTGAACTCGTTCCTACTATGAATTCAGCCTCCGTCCTTAGGTTTGCAGTATTTTTTAAAGCAGGCACTACCCCCCTTCTGGGCAAAGGCTACTTCAAATTGTACGTATAATTTTTTCCGAGTTGCCGCAGGATGTTACAAAAATCATCATCATCATCATAATTATCAGCCGTAAGACTTCCATTGCTGAACATAGGCCTCCTGACTTCCAATAAGAACGGTATAAAAATATTGGTATAATATTACGATAATAATATCCATCCAAAAGTTGTCTTGAAAAGATCGCTTTTAGCGATAAGACCGCCCATTGTGTCACCCTATTTTATAAGAAACTAGCTTCCGCCCGCGGCTTCGCCCGCGTGGTGTTTTGATAGCCTATGTTCTTTCTCACGGTCTAAAGATTGTCTGTGCCAAATTTCATCAAAATCGGTTGAGAGGTTTAAGCGGGAAAGCGTAACAGACAGACAGACAGAGTTACTTTCGCATTTATAATATTAGTTTGGATTGTGGATTGGATATATCTGTAATTTGTATGGTGTACTTATCAAAGAGTATTCTATTCTGTTCTATTCTTTAAAACATAGACTAATTTAAAATCGCTTTCATGGGACGATGATCTTATACCACGTTCATAATAACGAATTCATACTTTTCCCGGTACCTAGTCCAATATAGGTACCAACAAACCAACCACAAATTGCCGACATAACGGATATCATTTCCGCCATATTGGAAACTGTATGCAAACATATTTCTGGGAAAAATAAATTGCCAATATTGCAACCCTATCGAACGCATATCATTTTTTTTTCTAAATTCGAAATTTGAACTGCGATTCCTTCTAGCTGTCATGATTTATAGGAGGTGCTCATTTGAGCGGGAATTTTGAATCTTATTTAAAATTCGATATGTCTGTCGCTTGAGGCTTGCATGAATATGATTCGTGGTGTGCATATTTAAAAATGTGTTTGCGGTGAAAATTTTGTTTATGGTTTGTTCCTTGTGGTTTTTTGGGTAGGGAATTAGCCCTGTATTAATTCATGACTGTGAATGATGTTTTGGTAGTCATAGGCGATTCTCACACTGCCCCGCATGATGCAGCGTAGCGCGTGGATGCGTGTTCTTCCGTTGCTTGTAAGTATCTCCGTTTGTATGGAAAACACGCACAGTCCAACACACTGAAAATGCATCCACGCGCGTTCATGCGGATCACGCGCGTACACGCGGAGAAACATGCACCCCCGCGCGTAGGTGCGGGGCGAGACGCAAGGTATGGCACACCGAATCCCGCAGTGCCGCGCGTGATTTTGAATGCTCAGTACTGCACGACCACCACAGAGAACGGCGAATAAATAAATGAGAGCCGCCATGCGTGAATCTACAAAACGCACCTACGCGCGTGAGTGCGTGAAAAACCCGCACGATGATGCAGATCTGCACTCCCGCAGGAACGCGCGTAGGTGCGTCGACACGCAACATGCAGCATCATGCGGGGCAGTGTGAGAATCGCCTTAAACGACACAAAACAATGTACAAGTTTTAAAGCTATCACCGCAAGTTATCGCATGGTGCTGGCAGAAAGCCGACATTCTTAATTATCAGCCCTAGTCCTTTTTTTACATGGTTAGATCTTCAAATGAGTCAGTCCTCCTACCTAATATCCACGGTGTCCTTCAACAGACCTTTATGAAACTACGGCCTTGGGGAAACTATCGCCATTTCTACATAGGTAATTATTTTTGCTAACATGTTTACTCAGTAGTAAAATGTTACGATATATATGAACGCAGAAAAATAAACAATACATTTCTAATGTAACCAGTTTCTAGTCAACAAGCACATCTTAACTTGTACTTAGAAGAAACGGTTTGTGTCATTCTGATAAAATTGTGGGACGAATTTAATGTTACAAGATAACTGTATGTTAGTATGTACGTGTCAAAATTTCTCGAAAACTAACTCTTTGTATGCACCGCTTGAAGCGTAGGCTGTTAGCATAAAGTCTGGTTCTCTTATCTATGTAGAACGATTTTTAGATGGAATATAAAAATATGTGAATCATAGTGTTTATTTTTTGTATTTTGGTCACCCGATGTTTGGCAATGCTTGTCATGAAATGAGGTTGAAGATTTGCAATACCGGGTTACATACTTGATTACGCATAGATTTCTAAATAGTAGACTTCTGTAGAACAAGGCTCGCTTGCAGAAGCCCGGGTTATCTTTTAACTCAGAGTTAGTTACTAACACAAGGTCAAATTGACAGTTTAGCATACAATATTGTCAATTTAACCTCGTGTTGGCAACTAACTCTGAGTTTAAAAGATAACTCGGGTTTCTGCAAGTGGGCCTCAGATCAGTATCTTTCCTTGGAAAAGCTTACGAGTGATCGAGCTTAATACATAAGAAACTTCTACATATTCTTATAAAACATTTTGAAGTCTGAACCCTTTTCTAGGTCTGTCTTCATAAAGGCCGTCTGTAAAGGTAACCGAGGCCCTGGAACGTAAAGGGCTATCGAAAGAACACAATGGATTTTTAGTCAGTAAGAGTCAGACAGTCCCTTCCACTCCGCTCCTCCACCGGCTGGAGGACTCACAGTCCTTTTAAGATATCCTATCCCAACATTCCTGTTACTATCTGAAAACTCAACTCACTCAACCAAAAGACCAGGTGGCCTACCTACCTACTCTTAACGCGATCCAGTTTAGGCTTTGGGAAAGAGATGGCGCTAGATGACTTGTATAGCTCTGTCTCTTTCCCACAGCCTGAACTGGATCGCGTGAAGAGGTCGTGGTAAGGCTCCTGTCGTTAGTATATGATCGAGTTGGTATATGAGCTCTGTTATAGGCTTTTTTAAAGACAAAATGTTGTCATTATCAACAGCAACATTACAACAACAACATCTTATGGTTCAAGTTTCCCACATAGTCCTAAGGCCAGTCCATCAGTGACTTGCGTATGCGCCGGCGCCGATGTTATCTGCGACCTCCGACTATGAACGTTGAGTTGCGTTATTAAAAGGTCAGATGCATTAACGGAATAAAGGGTGTGAGTGTGGACTTGGGACATTTTTTGTAAAAAATTTTTTTTTTTTTTTTGTTTTGAAAAATTGTGTCACGTACTCGTATTTGAAAACATACTTTGTTGTGTTATCATAAATTCGTACGTTTTTCTATGGCATTAGGCAAAAACTACAAAATGCCACATTGTATTGTGTAAATTATGTTATGTGATAGTCCAGGTTATAAACTATCTGTGTACAAAAGTTCATCCAAAACCGTTTAGTACTTTTTGCGTGAAAGAGTAACAAACATCCATACATACTCACAAACGTTGCGACGCTTATAATATAAGTAGGATAGGATGCATGACTACTACGAGTGGGATAGGATAGGAATGAAGATAGAAATTAAATAGACTGCGCCTTTAGCACTTATCTCTTGAGAAGAAATGCCGAAAAGACATTCGGCGGACTCACTCGTAAAACCGAGAAGTTTTAATAAAGTCTGCGTAAATGATCAAGATACGTGTTTATAAGTCGAGGAAAATAGAAAGACAGTAGATAAAAGTAATCGGTACGATTTATTGAACAAGATATTAGGTCGCGACATCCGTTAACTGACGATTAAAAAAAGTTATCTTCCCAAGGAATGTCATCTATGTCTATGATGACCCAAAATATCTTAGTTGTGAAGCACCAAGTTATAAAAAAGCTTTTGATAGTTATCATTTCATTTAGAACAATGAATAGACGAGCAGTTATATTTTCCGTATTCAAACCTTATTTAAAAAATACATAGAATTTAGAATTTTGTTGTCGGCTCGAGATGGACCAAGCCATTTTGTCATAATACATTCCTTTCAACATTTCATTCATTCAAAAGTCTACCCATTTAAAAATAAATTTCCATCCTGTTCATGATTTGCGATTTGTTTATTAAAAACGATTGTAATATAAAAACGATTGTAATACATTTCGTTCAAAAGTCAACCCATTTAAAAATAAATTTCCATCCTGTTCATGATTTGCGATTTGTATAATAAAAACGATTGTTATATTAAGAAAATACGAATTTGCCTAGAAAAAAAAGTTACCAAGTCCACAGTCTATACACTTATTCCTTACAACTCGTAACATTCATAACACAAAACAATACACGATTGATTGTGCGCAAGCGCAAGTGAAACGCGAGGTCTACGCCCAGCTCCACAGATATTATTATAATACAGCATGTATCGGAAAGCAGTATCTATCATCAATTCATCATCATTATCATCATTGGCCTGCCCCTGTCGCAGTAAATTTACGGCACTACACTTGTAGCAAGACCAATTTTATTTCTATTTTATCTAGAATAGACAAAGACTTTTGTCTATACAATTCGACATTTTCGTGTTAAGGGCACGACCCGTGGTCGACAAAAAAATAGAAACATTTCTTTTCTACATTGCCATGCTGACACTAGAGATCTTTCTACTTTCTGTCAATAAGTCCCTCGCTCTTCTTTCATACTTTTCTCTCATTCATCATCTCAGTTAACATCAAACATTTTTATGGGATAAATTTGCAAACCACTGCAACTCCTGAAAGACCACAGTGGTGACCACCAGAAAATTGATGAACCAATGAAGCTCGACGAAGCATGAATTTTACCGTCTTGGATCCGTCGCGAAATTAATAACAAGAGTAATAACCGGGGTCGCGGGAGCGTGGTATGCTTCGCGAGACTGTCAAAGCAGGACATTTTAGCCCTGTAACGCAAAGGGTAACCGAAAGAACAGAGTGGACCTTAAGTCAGTAAGAGTCTGACAGTCCCTTCCTGACCACACGGGGCTCAGCAAGAGATTTCATTTGATGATTTTACCCCCTTCAAAAATGAATTACACTTTTATGAAACACGCTGTATTTTTAAAATAAAACTAACGCCCAAACTTATCTGGGATATTACATCATACGTGTAGTCACTTTCAATTGATGACTGTTGGATAAACATGTCTGTTTTGTTTGTCTGTCAGTGTGTATGGATAGATGGATTGATTGATGTTATGTTAATAATTTACGACAGAACATCTTGCCTTTATTCAAAGAGGGAGTGCACTGAGGTGTGTCCATTTTAGCCAATATTTTAAATACAGCATATATGAGCTTGTTCCCTTGGTCTTATCATCATCATCATCACCCGGAAGCTTCGGTAGACGTCCACTTCTGAACAAAGGCCTCCTCCATAGACCACCAAGCTGAACGACAATCCGCCAATTGCATCCATCGGTTCCCCGCGACTCTCATGATGTTTTCGGTCCTCCTAGTGGGAGGCCTGCCTGCCTACGCTGCGTCTATCTAGGTAAAAATCCAGGTTCTGGTTTGCGATTGAGAATCTCACAGACTCTGAATAACTGTCCTGGACGAAATAGTATGTGCTAGACGTTAAAGTCCTTACTAAAGATCACTACTGTCTCGAAAAAAACAATAGGAACGTTCATATTATGATAACAGATGGCGCCACATGTACGATCCGAATTCATTTTCCGATGGGAGGTTTCACGCAACGCTCGGCTAAGAGGGCGCTACCAGCGCATGATGTCATTTACTGTATGATTAACTTGACATTGCTTGACATATACTACACCACAGATAATATAACTGCACACTCGAAGCTACACTTGAACGTTGTTTACGTTATGCGCTTGTAGCGCCACTGACGGCTAAAACTCGTAGTGAAAACCCTTTTAGAGCCGCGGGTAAAAGATCAGAAAGGTGCAAAAAAAGAGAAAAATTGTAATTTCAATAATATTGGTAGTGACAAAAATACTATTTATGTAGTAAATAAATCAATGAATATTTCCATAAAGAGTCCATGTCGTGATGATTGGGAGATATATGGTGACAACAATGTTGTATATCGTATCACTACATCAATAGTGTAGGTACAATTTATTGACAATTTGCATCTGCTGTTTCGTTTTATGTGTTGCAATGATTTTGCGCTTGTCTGTCTGTCTTTTGAAGAGTTGAATGTTGCAGCGCAGCTTAACGTAATAGTAAAGTTATGCTTAGTAATATTTAGTTTAACATTACGAACTGTGAATACAAACCAGGGCGTGAGATTTACCAAACCCCAAAAAAAATTAGTAATCGTCAACAAATACAAAAATAAGTACGAAAAACGGAAATCTGCCGTTTTTCGTACTTATTTTTGTATTTGTGTGAAATACCTAAATTCCTCCAAAGTAAAACTGATTTTAACTTACTTTTTGCCATAAATGCCATGTTTTGTGTATGTATAATGTAACCTATGAAAAACTAACAAGCCGGGAACTCTGTGTTGGCGTTCAACTTTTGATTAAACTAAGACACCCTCCTACAAATCTCGATATCACTACAAAGACACCGATTTGGGACGATAATATGCGACATGTAGGTTATATTCTACGTGAATTTAATTACAGGGGACACGAAGGATTACGCCGATATTAATATATACGGTACACGGGCTTACAATATCCTTGTGATCGGGCCCGGAGTTAAGAAATTGGTGGATGTGGTTGTTCTAGCTAGTACAGTAGTTTGCAGACGGAGAAGAGGACATGCTGTTCAAATAGATTGGGTTGTGGGTAGAAAGATAATGGTGGAAATCAAGTTGGAGATAAAGAGGCATGAATTGCGGAACTGTTTAAATGTTACGTGGTTCTGGAACGCAAAGAGCCAACGCAACATGGTGATATTTAGTCAATACAAGCCTGTTGCTTCACCCAGGGCGGGAGAAATAATTTGAAGATTTCCACCACAAAAAAAATTGTTTAAGAGGATTAGCTTAGGTATTTCTAGTTACCCAGTAGTTTAAATGAAATGACTGAGGATTTCACAATAATGACAAAGATTTTGCGTTGAGATTGAGATGTTACAATTACAAGAATCTAGTCTGCAACTAGGTACATTTAGTATTTATTTTGTAAGTCCCTTGGCACACGTGTTATGTAGATGTAAGGTTATGAAATTTAAGTTATAAAGATGTGTGCCAGTTTCGACTAAAATGACTAGTCCCACTTTATAAAATGCATGCAATCATGTTTTCACGAGCTGCTGGACAATTTGCTGAAGGACCTAGTTGGCGTAGCCGTGGCACACACAATGTTATCTTTGTTATTTCGTTGTTGTTTTTTACTTATTCCTTTATTATCATGTTTTTTAAACCCGTTGTGTATACCGGGCTTCGAAATAAATAACGTCTCCCATACCACATCCACACATTACGATCTCACCTACATTCCTTCATCCCATCATACGACCATCAGTAACGCTTTGTCATACTAACGTAGATATTAAATTTCTTAGCCAACATATTGATGCACCTTTTGTACACAGCATAATGGGTGCATTATCGGAAATAGGTAGCAACTACGAGTATCACAATGAGGAGGGAGGAAACTGTGTTTAACACAAAGGAAGTGTGTGCGTGGGTTTCTGGAAAACGAAAGTTGCTTTCAGGGTGATGTTGGTCTCAGAGACCGCTAAGGCGTGGGCCACATAGAAAAGACGTAAGACGCAGACGGGGCGGAGACATGGGCTCCGTCGATCTGCTTCTTGACTGTTATATCTAGTAAATTTCAACTAAAAATACTTTTGACCAGCTCTCCATTGGGCAAAAGTAGTTATATGTCTCTTCGGCGTCTTTTTCATACAAAATGTGTAGAAGCGTCGCGGCGTAAAATACACAGAAGAGACGGGGCGCGGACGCGACTCACATTTTCGCACGTCCGCGACGCGTCCTCGTCTTGCGTCTTTTCTATGTGGCCCGCGCCTAATGTCTTTTAAGCAACATATAAGATTTTCATGCGATTCATGTCTTAGTTGGAGCACTAAGAATTTTTAGTGCTCCTGAAGTCCTACTAATATTATAAATGCGAAAGTTTGTGAGGATGTATGTATGTGTATGTAGGTATGTTTGTTACACTTTCACGCAAAAACCACTGAACGGATTTGGCTAAAATTTGGTACACAGATAGTTTATAACCTGGATTAATACATAGGATAGTTTTTATCCCGATTTTATGTTCCCGTGGGATAATTTTCGAGTTGTAACGGGTGAAGCCGCTGGCAACAGCTAGTAATAATATAATTTCTTGATTCAGCACTGAGAGACCTCGATCTTTTTACACAGGTTTGCACCCGGGTGAAGTAAAGGCTAGTAAAATATAAAGTTCATTTCATTTAATTTTCTGTTTTGCTCATTATAGTTGTTATTAATTTGCTATTGCAAAACATACTTTTATATGTATACAAAAAAACGTGGCTTGGTGAAAAAGGGACACACGGATGGAACGAAGTTACTGTATACACTCAACAAAAATAATCGTCGCGACTCCACTCCACTCCACTCCACTCCACTCCACTCCACTCTTTGAGCTCTAGCACCCTTTCGCAACGCGCGATAAGGAACTTCGTTCCAAAAAGTGTCGTGACAACTTTTCGTAAGATTTTTTTTCCGTCTAGCCCCCTTTCACAACGCGCGATAAGGAACTTCGTTCCAAAACTAAGAACTAATAAGACGGCGCAGTTGGTGCAGTGACTGAGCTATTGATTGGTGCGCTGCATGTCGCGGGATCGATTGTCGCACGGAACAAATACTTCCGAGTATGATTTACAGTTGTACTTGTTCCGGGTCTTGGTGTTTGTGTATAGTAGTTTTGTTTGTCAACGCACTCACGATTCAAGATAAATTCCTAGAGACGACGGAGTTAAAAAAATAATACAAATAACTTAATAGAGGTAGTTTCAGCGGCCGAGTCGCCTACTAAGCCCTTTTGGTTTTGAAGCAACCTTTACTTAAGCAAAAGAAACGACAGGTAACTAATATACATATTAAGTATATTAGAGAAGAAGAATCAATCATATACACATCAATTCGTGTATAGTATCACTTTCGAAAGTGCAAAGTAATTTGAAATCGACCTTATATGAGGTAATCGTGAAGTCACGAAGTAATTTATACCTACATACGAGTACAATACATAGCTATAATTGAAGAAGGGAAAGTGAGCTTTTGATTATGCAGTTACTTGAACAGGTTCTATAGAAAGACTATTTCTTGCCAGCTGTTTCAGTCGAAAATTATCCCATAGGAACATAAAATCTGGATAAAAAATATCCTATGTGTTAATCCAGGTTATAAACTATAATGTGTATTAAATTTCATCCAAATCTGTTCAGTGGTTTTTGCGTGAAAGAGTAATAAACATCCATACAAACAAATCTTAGCAAAATTTAGTATTAATAAGATTATTATCGGATTCTGAGATTTTTATCGAAGATTTTTCATTGTTATAAATCGATAAATTCTATCACTTTTGTTAATCCATAGTTTATAATAATCTTAAGTCTTCCTCACGAGTGTAATTCATAATTTATGTAATAAAACTTGCTACGTTTTATAACAGTTAATATAAAGTTAACTAAACCATGAAGTAGTGCTAATCTTATCTTACTATCTATCAATAAAAAAACGACTGCTAAGCTGTAACTGAGATATTATGTCATGATACACACATTCAGTCCTTTTGATACCTATTCAACATTTATTGGACCTTAAAACGTCCCCTACTCACGTCAAGTCACGACCGTCCTCCCACACAGGGTAGGGGGAGGGACTGTCAGACTCGTACTGGCTAAAATCCACGGTGTCCTTCAATAGCCCTTTATCTTTATGTTCCGAGGTCACGGTAATGAGATAAGTCCCGCGATCCCGGCAGGCTTTGACCCTCTAAAGGGGGCCCCGTCATCATGCTGACGCTCTTTGAGGCGCGCGTGGAACATAACGTGCCGTCGACCCTGACATGGTCCATGGTCGGACAGCGAGTCGCCCATTACTCGTCGCCCGCATGCCCGCGCCTACTGTGGCCGGGATTCAGGTGAAAGAAGGGACTGTCAGACCCCTACTGTCAGTAGTAGTGTGTAGTCAGTACTAACACCTTTGTTGTTCCATCAAACGCTCTTAGCGCTCCAAAACCTCGGTAACCTCTTAACCTCCTAACATTCCTGCAAACATCCTAAACAAAACTATTAAATAGTGTGAAAAATTACCGCTATTAATAAACATTTAAAACCAGATTTCAATCTCTAATTTCAATGCTCAGATGTACAAATTGATAGTCAAACTAATATAATAAATAATCGTTCCAAAAAGCTTTTATGAGCAATAGTCAAATCTTTCAATCAATCATGATAACCTTTGCTAATACTTTGTTAATAGTAAACTAAAAGAATTCATTCGTTAAATAAGTCGATAACATTGCGTTCTTTGTGTTGCTGTGCGGTTGCAGAATCGGGGTATTTGTAAAGTGACTAAACTAGGAGAGCTCGGCGAATTTTTGCAAAAGTGCTTGAGTTACGCTGAAAACTTGCTCAATACTTCTTCAATAACCCCTTAACTCAGAAATGCAGATCTGGCTGAGAGAAACTGCTTTTGAACGAAGCCAGACGTATTTAAAGATGCAATTTTTTTGGTCCCAAAAAAAATGTTTTAGACTTTACGAAACCAAAAAAATCGCATCTCTAAATACCGTACGGTATCGGTACCGGTACGTCTAGCTTCGTTCAAAACTACTTTTGCTCAGCCATAGCAGCAGCTTTTCTGTGTTTATAGATAATTTGAAGTAGTATTGAGCAAGTTTTCAGCGTGCCTCAAACACTTTTCCAAAATTTCAAACAGCTCTTAGGCCACTAAGAGAGTCATCATCATCATCATCATCTCAGCCGTAGGACGTCCACTGCTGAACATAGGCCTCCCCTTTTGATTTCCACTTATACCGGTTGGAAGCGACCTGCATCCAGCGTCTTCCGGCGACCTTTATAAGGTCGTCTGTCCACCTTGCTGGTGGACGTCCTACGCTGCGCTTGCTAGTCCGTGGTCTCCACTCTAGTACTTTTCGACCCCATCTAACTAACTAACTAAGAGAGTGATGGGTATTAATGTTGATAGATGGAGAGGAAGAGGAAAGCCAAAGAAAAGATGGATGGATTGTCTAAGGAATGATATGAAAGAAAAGGTGTAAATTATACTGTGACGTTTGATAGGGGAGAATGGAAGAAGAAATTATAAGTATTGCGTCGACCTCAAGTTAAATGGGATAAGGGCAGGAAAATGATGCTATGAATGCATTTTGAATTTGAGAGAAAAAAGAGCTACAAAATATCAATAAAAGCAGAAATAACTTGTATTTTGTATTCTCTTCCGTGTTTTGTGTAGAAATGAAATAAGTAAAGAAATCATAATAAGTATTTTAAAGTCCAATTCCACTCCATCCTTTCATTAGTAACTTCGACACTTTACCAATTTCGCAGTCAACCAGCAACAGATACAAATCGGCAAGCTTTATTGCAAGACTGACCCTCTGAACTCGACGTATCGATTGCGTAAGTTTTCGTGAGAAACATGGCCGCCTGGCTATTGCACTGTCTTCTCAACATATTAGACTTACGTGTCGGGGATTTTGTGTCACAGTGAGAACACCTAGTTATTATACACTTGTATGAAATAGGCATATTTTGACTGTGACATTTTTAACCTTTGAAATGCCAAAGGTAGATCAGGTGATGTGCATGCGGACGGTGAGTGAAGGGTGACTCGCCGTCCGATCATGGACCATGCCCGGGTCGACGGCGCGTTGTGTTCCACGTGCACTCAAAGAACTGCCAGCAATCTGACGGGGCCCCCTTAGAGAGCCAAAGCCTGCGGGGGTCGCGAGACTGACTCAGCTGGTAACCGTGACCCTGGTACGTAAAGGGCTATTGAAGGATCACCGTGAATTTTAGGGCGTGGACCCATGTCCACGGTGCGACGCCGCTCGCCGCGCATCGGCACGGCACCGCCGCCCGGCGGACGGCACGGCGCCGGCGCCGTGCCGCGCCACGGCGTACCCGATATTGCGTTACCCAATATTTTCTTTAATTTTGTTTTTTCTTCATTCACTCGTCGTCTTACCAGCAACAGGAGCAGGATACGTCTTTCGAGGTCCATATCAAACCAAATCTGTTATTTTTATTTTTGGATACTTGCTGAGCGGGTACGTGCCGACACACGACGACGCCGTAGCGCGGCACGGCACCGCACCGTAGACATGGGTCCACGCCCTTAGTCAGTACAAGCCTGTCAGTTCCTACAGCACCGCCCTGGATAGGAGGACTCATTTGATGGTTTCAACATAACAAAAAAAAAAAAAGGTTACATGTAGCCTGTGGTGCAGCTGACTGCTAAGAGGTTGCTCCCACCTCCCTAAAAATTCATAATCATCATTTTCCTACCCTTGTCACAATTATTTTAAGGTCATCGCAGTATATCTTCTGCCCACGAAATTGCACTAATAAAATATCTAAAAAAAAAAAGTTAAAAATTCGCGGTGAACAACAAAGTCGAAAGCATCCTCCACACAAATGGACAGACACTGATTGTACATAATTGGACAAGCATGAAGAATGTCTGGTCCTATGTGGTTACGGCGTAATTATAGGCATTGTTGCCTTAATGTGCCTGATAGACTGTTATTTTGATGTTAATATATCGATGTTTATGAGTTATGAGAGCTTTTGTTCGATTTGATGATAGTTAAGAGCTTTTTGTTCTAAACTTTGACGTCTTTGATTTAATTGGTAACTATTTATGCCAATCAGAATTCAGACTTTTGATGTTATTGCCCATATTAAGATACACATAACCACGATCGCTAAAAAACCTGTCAGTTTGACGGCTGTCATCTTGACATCTGTCATGTTTGGCAGCAGTTTGTTAGACTTGAATTTTTTTTTATGTTTTCTTTGTTTAGGATTAGACTAAACTTTTGAAACCCATTAATTTTTCCTTTCATCTCTCTTAATTTATTTTCCAGAGTCAAACATCGGTCGGCTTTCCAATTACGGAATATAATGCACTTTTGTACCTAGATATACATATGCGCAGATATAATTTATAACCCTTGATACAACTTTCACTGAATTACCGGCGTAGGCGCAGCTCGCTATGCATAACGAAGATCGATCTCACTTGATCATAGAACAATGGAATTATTTATTTTTGCAATGGCTTTTGTACAATAGGTACCTGTGTTTCATCCAGTTCTAACTAGATATCTTTATAGAAGACAGAAAACAAAATGGCGGCAGTGTGAGGATAAGGCAACGTTTTAAACACAAAAAAAACATCGATTTTTTTTTTTGACGTTGCCCCACACTAGTAAAGTCTCCTTTATCGACACGCCAAACCCAGACCCAAAGCAATTACTTGGAGATTAATACAAATATTTATTCCGTGCTGAAATCGAGGTAGGTAATGAGTGACTCGCCGTCTGATCATGGACCGCGCCCGGACAGCGCGGTGAGATTCACCCGCGCTTCAAAGAGCTGTCAAGGTCTGCAGGGGTTGCTGGGCTGTCTCATCAGGTAACCGCGACCCTGGAACGTGTAGGGCTATTAAAGGATCACCGTGTACAGTCACGAGCAATAACATGTACATACGCATAGCAGAATTCAAAAGCGATTTTCTCCTCCCATTACTGATTTACCTTTTGCGTTTTCATGAACCTTCTATTTTGGAAGCCATGCTGTTACGAAACAGGTCTTATATTAAAGTAGAAACCAGTATTTCATGAGAAAATCGCGTTTGAATTTTGTTAAGTGTTTTTGTTTGTATTTTGTTGTGTATTTTATTGCTCGTGACTGTACAGACCCGCCCTAGGAGGGAGGACTCATTTGATGATTAAACCACAATATTAAACCTGTCTTAAACAGGTACTCAGATCAACTGAATAATATTACCCACACTTGCAATTAATTCACACTATAACATGAAAACCTCACATTCACCGCATCCATTCTTCTCTAATCCTACTCATAGTGTTGAGTGCTGGGTGATGAAGTGCGCGAGGTCGCAGGGTCGAGTCCCGACCCGGTCCTTTCACTTCTCTTATGTAAGCGACCATGTTATCAACGTTAATGTTGTGTTTGTGCGTTTGTGTTTTGGTTTGTAGTTTATCTGATTGGGTTTTGTTTCATGGTTCTGATTTTAGTTATTCAATATTAATTACTAGTTTTTTCCTCGCTGCGCTCGTGTTCGCTTTGAATTTGACCATAAATTCGGCGACACGAGGCGCTCTTTATTGTAAATGAACGTTATCATTGTTTTTCTCAAAAACAGTTTTCAGTTTTTCTGGGATTTTTTCTTTGTTGTGGGATAAAAGGTAGGATGTATGTCTGATTCTGTACACCTGAAAACGTATATGCATAATTTCAGTATGATCGGTTTAGTAGGTTATGCGTGAAAAGGTAACTAACGATCAAAAACGTTTACTTTCATTTATAACTAGTTAGGATTAATTACAAAGTTAGCGTTACATTTTTTTTCTAAGATTTTTCGGGAATAAGACCTGTGTGCCCATGGAATTAATAATATTGTATTTATTGTGGTGTACAATGAAGTGTGTCTATTTCTCTGTCTATTTTCAATTTTAATCAAATAAACTCGTACATTCAATACAAGTACTTACTTGATTTATTATTTATCTATGATCTACAAATGATAAATTAGGACTTTCAGTAGTTCGTTATCTTTCAATTTGTCTGAATATTTTGTTCGAAATAATGTAGGTATGAGTTTATTATACAGCTCTCAGATCATCGAACTTTTAACCGTTCGGGTGATTGCTAGTATCATTATCTGTTTTTTTCTTGGGGTCTTTAAATCGAGAGTGAAGAGGTTACTTCTAGGCAAATGCGCATCACCGTCGACTAAATCATCGTTTACCATCAGGCGAGATAGTGGTCAAACGGTTTATTCCACTTTGTTCACCCAGGTGATACTCGTATCACCTGTGTGAACAAAGTGGACCACTTGGTGTCCTCAATTCACCTCGAAAAAATATCACCTGAGTGATATCACCCAGGTAAATTGTGGACACCAAAGTTGTCCACTTTGTTCACCTCGGAAAAATATCTGGGTGAACAAAGGCGTTTTGACTGGCCTGTTGGTCTAGTGGTTAGTGACCCTGACTGCTGTGCCAGAGGTCGTGGGTTCGATTCCCACCCAGGACAAATGATTGTGTGATGAGCACGATCATTTGTTCTGTGTCTGGGTGTAATTTATTAATAATATGTATGTATTTAGAAATATATAAGTATGTTTATCAGTTGTCTAGTACCCATAACACAAGCTCTGCTTAGCTTGGGACTAGATGGCGTTGTGTGATAGTTGTGGAAAAAAAAAAAGAAGGCGACTTTTCTTACGCGATTTAGTGGACTTTGGTGTCCGCAATTCACCTGGGTGATATCACTCATCAGGTGAATTGAGGACACCAATGTTGTCCACTTTGTTCACCCAGGTGATGTCACCCAGGTGAACAAAGTGCCGGTCAAACGCGAAGCTATTTAAAAAAAAAATACTCAGAAATATCCTTAAAGAAAGTAATACTAAAAAGGGATCTAGTTTGCTTTGAATTATATACCCCAAGGTTTGTCCTCATACCATCACGAATATAATGAATTTCGCAATAAGGGCGTCATTCCAATGTACTCACTAACATAATTAGCGAACGTTAACCTTACTGACATCACCTAGGTGTGTCTGCTAATTAATATTTATCACATTAGGCTTGTAGTCGTAAATCTAAGACGGCTTATGCCGCAGGAGACAAAAGGTCACGGAATCCTGCGTGGTACAATGTAATGTTTTTCTATTAACTGATACCTATTTTTTAGCGTGGTAAAATCATCAAATGAGTCCTCCCACCCAGGGCAGGTCTGGAGGGACTGTCAGACTCGTACTGAATAAAATCAACGGGGGTCACGGTAAGGAGATAAGTCCCGCGATCCCGGCAGGCTTTGGCCTTCTAGAGGGGAGCCCCGTCATCATGTCGACACTCTTTGAGGCACGCGTGGAACACAACGCGCACATTTTTATCAGAAATAATGTAATCAGAAAAATAGTAATGTTCACGCAAAAAAGAACAGTTACGCTCGTTTGATAAATAAAAGATGGCGCTATGTGTCACTGAATTAAATGTCAAACCTAAATTAAAACGAAGGAAGCTGCAAGCAAAAGTTATTCAACAATAATTACGTCCCATTCTCTACTAGTTTACAACCTAATAAAGTCAAGAATCCTGACTTAATTAAAGACTATTTCACCTCAGTGACATCACGGAGGAGCGGCTTTCCAGTTAATATTTAACTAATAGATAAATCTGCATCGGCTAGCTTACGTTATGTGACTGGATTGTGAAATAACTTGCATTAGGCACCTGTTAGAACACGAACACAGCTGAGTCATGGATTGGTTTGGAACTGGTATGGGCCTATACTTGGTGATTGATTTTCGTTCGAACCCAGCCTGGCGCATTACTTTGTGTAATTTATTTCATCACCACTGCTCTCAAAACGGTGAAGGAAAACATGAGGAAAAGAGATATGTGACATCTACCAACCCGCTCTTAGCCCACGTGGTGGATTATGGCCCACTCCCACTCACAGAGAGGAGGCTTGTGTCCCAGCATTAATATTATAGGCTGATGATGATGGTTGACGCGTACAGGGGAGGAATATGTTCAGCAGACGGCGAGTAATGGGCGGCTCGCTGTCCGACCATGGACCATGCGGTTGACGGCCCGTCGTGTACTCGTGTTACACGCGCGCATCAAAGAGCTGTCAGCAAAATAACAGGGCCCTCCTACAGAGGGCCAAAGCCTGCCGGGGTCGCGGGACTAACGAATAACTGTGGCCTCGAAACATAAAGGGCTATTAAAGGATACCGTGGATTTTAGTCAGTGCAAGTCTGACAGTCCCTCCCACTCTCCTCTGAGTGGGAGGACTGATTTGATGATTTGACCCCTTTAATTTTTCTGAAATGCCTTTTTACCCCAAGCCTCCAAAAAACTTTTTTAAGTTATTTTAACTATACGAACATATTTCTCACGCTGACACTTCATATATCGTGCAATAAGTAGAAATAACAAACGTTGTGTGCCAGTTGCCACGCCCATAGGCTCGCTAAATCGTGGCATCTGCCATTTTGCCTGGCGATGTCGCAAGAGGCGAGCAAAGGGTTATGTCGAGAGGCTACAGTGTTGCAAATAAATGGGACAATAATTGTCAAAACTATTAAATGCACTGTCTCTTTTTAATATGTTGGATAGATGCACATAAAAAGGTGAAGTAAAATTATTTGGTGAGACAAGCAATACGTTGATAGAGTCTCAGGCGCGGGCCACATAGAAAAAACGTAAGACGAGGACGCGTCGCGGACGTGCGAAAATGTATGAGAGTCGCGTCCACATCCCGTCTCTTCTGTGTGTTTTACGTCGCGACGCTTCCATACATTTTGTATGAAAGAAACGCTGAAGAGACATAATACTCGTATATGTATCCGCCCCGTCTGCGTCTTTTCTATGTGGCCCGCGCCTTAAAAGTCTTTCAAAACTTTACCTATGCATGCAGTAATACGAAATGATGCAACTAGTTTACCAAAACGTTGGACAAGACGTAGTGACACATCATTACGCGATATTGCGTGCATAGGTAACATCGTGAAAGACTTCTAAGAGTCTAGCACCTTTCCTTCCGCACCAAATAACCTTACTTTTCTGTACAAGAGGGCCAAAATCTTCAAAACACATCGTAAGGGCAAAAAAAGGACCATTAAGATATGCACAGAAATTACATCATTTCGACTACCATCGGTGAGGTCTTGGTTCAGCCAACTGACGAGGAACCATAGAACCAAACGCCTGCTAGAATCGCTAGACTGTCTAAGGACAGCGTGATCCTGGAAAGCTGAGAAGAAACAGGCGTCTTAATTACCTTTCAGGAGTCTGACCCCGTCCCCACAGAGGGCCAACTTCTCCTACTCCTCCACTATTCTTTTCTGATTAATTTCTTTGCAGGATCCAAGACAGGTAAATTCATTCTCCGGGTCTCGGCGCTTTTCTGGTGTTTGCCACTGTTGATTCTGGCTTTCAGGAGTTGCAGTGGTTTGGGAATAGTGTGGTGGGTTTGTCCCAATAAAAGTACCTACTTTCCACTTCACCCAGGATGAGAAGGCTCAACGATTTAATTTTGCCAATCTAAAGTACTGCCTAGTAACGTTTAAAGATCTCGCCAGAATTCCCAAGCTTCTATTCGAGAAACTAAGTACTAATCAACTCAATAGCTTTCCATACAAAATCGCAATTAGTAATTTACTAATTTCTCAAAGGCCCTGTCACAGAAATTTCCAATTTAATAATAAAGAATTTAAGTCCAATTTTCCAGTTTCCACAAGTTCTATTTGAAATTCTCGTTCTCATAACTGATCTTTTAACATTTCTCTAATTTTCCTACTGTTCAGTAAACACTCAAGTTTGCTATTTGTCCGTTGTGTAATTTACACTGATTTTGTGTAATGAAAGGAAAAGTGACTTTAGTTATGTAATTTTAAAGCTTATTTTGCTTTGTCCAAAGTGAATCCTCATTGATGAATTCTTGGCCCCATCTGTGTCGTGCAATTAACAATGCTAAGTCGTGGGGGCTATTCTAAAATTTGTGAGATAAAAAATAAATGCTATTTGTTATCGAAAAAAGAAGTCGCTAGGTACGAGTATCATTTAATCATCTTTGCTGGACATCCCCCATATGTGTCCCTTTCAATTTTTGGTTTTATTACTCAATTTATTATGATGGAGAATTTCGGCATTAATATATTAACAGAACAGAAAATTTCTCACAAAGCACTTCAAGGAAAACCTTACCTTTGCTATGTATTTAATTATCATTGACAACATTCATACAACTCTTTATAAAATAGGTAAATATTTAACTGAGGCACGTTTTTCACGAGGAACGTTTCTTATTTCTTTATTGCCATAAAAGTACTGTTTAGGGTTACCAGAGACGCCTTAATTAACTTTCAAACCAGAAGTGGCCACATACTCACACAAAACAGATATTACTATATTGATTTAAATCATTAAAAAAACCAATCTTCAAAAATAATCGACAAAACGCCACCGGACACATTATCGAGACCCACCTCCATAGGGTCCCAAGAAAGCAACGCCTGTACAATAGTGCGTAATTTTTCGATCCATTTGCTTCTCCGGCCATTGTTGTTTCCGAACTGCAATTAGGAGACACAGAGGGGAACTTAATGCTGCTCTGATCTACTATTAATAATTATTATTCTCGTTATTACTTACGGTTTGTTAATGTACTCTTGTTTGGGCTTGCTGAATCAATTTTGGTGTTTTATTGCGCATTTTGTGTTGCATTTACAAGGAGGCCTTGTTATTAAAAAATGTGAGAGTTGTAATAAAATTATATTTATTTAAACACATACAGCTATCATTTTT
The DNA here is from genome assembly GCA_954870645.1 of Agrotis clavis. Taxonomy (NCBI): domain Eukaryota; kingdom Metazoa; phylum Arthropoda; class Insecta; order Lepidoptera; family Noctuidae; genus Agrotis; species Agrotis clavis. The sequence continues at coordinate 4,847,137 of OX940943.1, forward strand.
TCAATAAATAAAAAACCATATATAAATTCATTTAGATATTATTTACATTACAAACGCAAACAAATAGAAAAATTACGAAAAACTTTAAAAAATAAACTTAAATAATGACAAGGGAGAGTTCACTTCATTGGGCCCTTATTCAGCCAGAAGTAGCGGCAGACCTCGTATAAGATGACGGTATGACCTTGGCAAAACCAACGACCAGTCTTCTTTCACCATGGATCTGAGAAACTAGAAGTCATGCATTCCTGTGCGGAGATGTGATTAAATAACCAATCAGAAATCCACATCTCTCCGCTTAGCTTCGATGGAAATCTGATTGGTTTTTCAAACACATCTCCGTTCATCTCCGCTCCGGCCTTAGATTTGGTACTTATCTTATTTTGATCAAGTTTTAAAATATCCAAGACTAAATTAGTCGTAGATTTTCGATAATTTTCCGTTCGGAAAGTTCATTCATTTCGAACGATTTTGAGAATAAGACCCCTGCCATTTTTGGCAAAAATAATGGTTTGTTTGTTGTCAGTCTTATTTTAAAAGGGTTTTAAAATATTTTAAGTGGATGTTAAGTGGTTCTTAACTTACCGAAAATAGACGGATTTAGTTAAAAGCTAAAATTTATTTTTCTTCTTTATAAACTGTCAAAATAATTTTAAACTTATCTTTGAGTTTTCAATCTTGATGACAATGGCTTTTAAAATTTAGGAGCAGTGTTTCATAGAAAAACATTCCCAAAAAAATGAGTTTCTTTCATTAATTGTTGTCCTGGAACTGTAAGATACCGCGGCACTGGAACGCAAATGGCATGTGAATAAAAGTGTTGTTTTTAGTTTTTAAGAGTCTAACAGTGCTTTCGCCCCACCTAGGGTGGGAGGACTCATTTAATGTTTTTCACACAAAAAAACTTTTAGCAATTGAGGGTAGTTAAAGAAATTTATGTCAAACTAGCTGTGCCCGCGACTTCGTTCGCGTGGATGTCGGAATTTAACAATGTATTTTTTTGTGCGAAGCGCTTAATTCTCGCAAGGTCTCTCCATCCCACTCCATCCGCTTCCATCCCATTCCATCCCATTCTAGTGTGTGTGAGTCAAATAAAAACCTTTTCTTTCTTTCCATTCCATCCTATTCCATTCCACTCTACTCTACTCTACTCCACTCCACTCCACTCCAGACCACTCCACTCTAGTCCACACCATCCGACTCCATACCATTCCATCCCACTCCATCCCACTCCATCCGACTCTATACCACTCCATCCCACTCCTTCCCACTCCATACCACTCCATCCCACTCCATCCCACTCCATCCCACTCGATCCCATTCCATCCCACTCCATCCTACTCCATCCCACTCCATCCTACTCCATCCTACTCCATCCCACTACAACCCACTCCATCCCACTCCATCCCACTCCATCCGACTCCATACCACTCCATCCCACTCTATCCCACTCCATCCCACTCCATCCCATTCCATCCCACTCAATCCCACTCCATCCCACTCCATCCCACTCCATTCCATTCCATCCCACTCCATTCCATTCCATCCCACTCCATCCCATTCCATCCCACTCCATCCCACTCCATCCGACTCCATACCACTCCATCCCACTCCATACCACTCCATCCCACTCCATCCCACTCGATCCCATTCCATCCCACTCCATCCTACTCCATCCCACTCCATCCCACACCATCCTACTCCATCCAACTCCATCCCACTCCATCCTACTTCATCCTACTCCATCCTACTCCATCCCACTCCATCCCACTCCAACCCACTCCATCCCACTCCATCCCACTCCATCCCACTCCATCCCACTCCATCCCACTCTATCCCACTCCATCCCACTCCATCCCATTCTAGTGTGTGTGAGTCAAATAAAAACCTTTTCTTTCTTTCCATTCCATCCTATTCCATTCCACTCTACTCTACTCTACTCCACTCCACTCCACTCCACTCCAGACCACTCCACTCTAGTCCACACCATATTTGAATAGGTAAGTAAAGTTGTTATTCTATTCCAAGCTAGATCGCGCTACTGAACTGCGAGCTGCGTGTCTCGGTGTAAACTGACCGTAATTTTACTTCTGGAACACTTTAAATTCAAATATCTTTTGATAGACTGATCCGATTTTAATGAAACAAAAACTAAATGTTACTTCAAGTTACGGTCAGTCGTTATGTATTAAAGTTATCTACATAGCTTTCGTACATTTTACGTGATGCCCGAACAAATAAACATACAAACAGACATACAGACAAACAGATAAACAGACAAACAGACAAAAATTCTAAAAATGCTAGAAATGAGTTCTATTGGTTGTCCTTAAACACGCTGGCTATATTTTTTGAGTTTTTTTTTAATGTACAAAAAATATTTTTCTACAGTTTTATTATATGTATAGATTACCCGCAAAATTATTTAGAAAACTTTAAAACGGCCCCTCTTTTGTCCATAAAACACATTCTGACAAATATTACGACCAATACGAATGCGGTATGTCAGTATGAATAAAGATAGACCCATATCTCATTCCTTAAGACATTTTACTTATGACGGTAGTTGTAAATTTGGTATTCAACGACCTCTATCCTGCCAAGACAATGTGAACTTTGTGTCAAAGTATGAAAGTTATTTGTTGTGTGACAGTTTTAGGTAATAAATCGGTATTAATACCTTAAGGTTATATCGCCAATATCTTAGATTCTGTAAAGTGGTTCAATGATTTTCAATGTTAAGCCTGTTTTATGGTATTTGTGTGTTCTGGCTCGATGAGATAACAGGATTACATTTTCCCTGTATCCTGTGATTCTGTGATCTCCTCATTTATTAAGGATTTTCTTGCTTTAAAGGATTGATTGGAGCTCATTATGGAGTCAATTTGAGCTTACTTTGCCTAGTTTAGGATTTGGATGATTCCTACCCAACTAGCAAAAAGTGGTTTTAATGCTATCCTAGAACCACATTTATCGAGGACTATATGAGACTTATATCCACATATAAGTCGCGAAAAGGGCCCACTTTATAAGTCTACTTTTACTTAAAACGTATTTATATTAGTCCGCTGAAATGCCATCTACGCCCATATTGCTCCTTAAATAGAATTACGTCAATACAATTACTCCTGTTAATCTCAATATAAGTAAGTTATAGTAGTAAATTTGATTAATATGCTCCTAGAAATGCTGCTGTAAGCTCATAATTAGAACAGTCGAAGAGACTATCGGAAGTTGTTGTGCGCTGTGAAAATATTTTTAACTTCTTGTGTTTAAGTATTTATATGAATCAGAATTTATTAATGTCAACCACAATAGAAAAAGTTATTGTTAGTCTTATAGTAGGTAGCTTATTCATAGGGGAATATGAATTTTCTGTGAAATCTGTGGTGGTTTGGGTTACAATTTTAAAGCGCCTCTTGAAATTTGCTTATTTACATTTTAGTATTAATTAATATTAAATTAATATTATGAAGGCAGCCGACATTTTCTTAGTAAGCATTTCTAAGTGTAACATAGTGCTAAAATAAGTATTTTTAGCATGTCCAAGTGTAATATAGGACCAATATAAGTATGTTGGTTCTATATTGGAATATCTCAAAACCGAAGCATATTCGCCATTGTTACCGATTAGGGTTCCGCAATGTGCCCAGATGAAATCGATTGATATTATATTGATAAGTTAAAAACATATTTTTAAACAGGTTTGTCCTACGTGCTGGGTTAAACATTGTTTAACTTAATTATATAATAGGTTACTGACGATTTAAGGCCGTGTGGCACAGCGAAAGCGTCGTTTGATGAGTCGGAAAAGTTGCCACGCACCGCCACCAGCAGGCGCCAGTATCGCGAAATTAACGCAATCCAAAGTTTTATGTATTTCATTTCGTCAACTTCGACATTTCATAAAGTGTTCCCTTTACGCAAAATACATGTATTACTCTAGTAGAAATATTTTGATATAAGGATATTGAAACATTTACTAAAACAAAATGATAGAAATACCTACTTATTGATGTGGATAAATATTTTGTAAATATTTTTATCATTCACAGTCTTAAATTTATTTTATAACACTTTGAGACATTTTGACGTCCCGAGATAACGAAAAAAACTACTATTTGGTAGAAAATTAATAAAATTGGCACACTTTGCGAAAGTGACAATTCCCAATTATCTAAAGCCCCAAACACACACGCGCACGGGCATAGGCATGTGAGTAGTGTTGTTTTCAGTATTCTTTAGAATACCGTGACCCCAGAACGTAAAGGTCTATTGAAAGACATCGTAGGTTTTAGTACCCGCCCTGCCCTGGGTGAAAAAAGCCCCAAACACACGCTCCTTTTATTAACGTCCGTTCAGAAAGCTAGTTGCGTGATATCTTTATTATGTTCGAGAATGTAAAGCTAAGGGTGGTATTGGTACTAATTTTTGATGCATTTTGATGTAATGACAGACACTAGCGCCGCGTAAAAGGGACTTAGTAGTTTTTTACTCGTATATTATGAGGTAGATTATAGGTACACTGACAATAAAATTGTACTACAATAATCTGTGTACCTGACACAGAATAATGTAGTACAATTTTATTGTCAGTCACTTCTTTATAATTGAATCTTCATTCTTTAATATCCTATCTTTTTTTTTTTGGGACAAGGTCTTAATATCACTTTTCTGATAAATGAAACCTTTGAGAGATATCTATCGGCTTCAAAAGAATGAGCCCAGTGCTAATCATTTTTTTTGCCTCCAAAGCAATAAATAGAGCGAGAAGCAACTTGTACCGAACACGCGGTGAGACAGCAATGACCACCAATTTTTCATCGCAGTCGCAGCATTATACTATAGGCGATATTTAACAGGGTGGTGGGTGCTATGCCTTATTTGTAGTTGACAAGTAATTTTGAAGTATTCAAAATGACAACAGCAGTTTTCATTTAATTTATTTTAATCCTGTTTCTTCGAAATTGTTATAAATCTGTGACGAAACTAAATAAATAATAATAAAAGTGAAGTGCTTCTTATCCTATATCGCAGTTTGATACGATTAGAAGTTGTTTTCAATAACATATTGTCTCAAATTGTTGACTGCAAATCAGTGCATTTATCATTAGTTCATGTGAAATGGTATTTAGATGCATAAAGATTACATGGGAGGAGGATGGACACAGAGGAACCATCCGACAACAATAGTACGATATCACGATAGCATTGATATAATATCACTGTGAGTAATTTATTATATTGATAGGAACAATTCGTAATGTAAAGAATCATACGTATTCTAACATTTGCCTTGTTTGCTCTGTAGGGGTCGTCAGGAATTTCCTGCGATGATTTTCAGTAAGTTTGGTTTATTTTATTCTTGATTTATTAATGAAAATAATGTGTTATTTAAAATAAAGTTTACGTGACTTATTTACAGTCATGTCCGTTTAATCACGTCCCATTGAACACAGCGAAACATAGTTTTGAATAATCTATAAGCCTACGTATCATTCGTTTTTATTTTCTCGATCTTTTTATCCATTTCCAATTTTATTATTACGAAAATCTGACAGCCGCGGTCTGAAAAAAAGTGTCGCAGGTCTAACCTGTAAGAGCCACGCTGGCTGACTGATTCGTCAAGGAACGAAAGTGATGACACTACTTTTAAAAGGCAAAAGATGAGAGGACGATAGTGAATGTGTGCTCAGAATAACGGCGTATGTGCCCAAACATATTGACGTCTTTTTATGAATTAAAATTGTTATTAATTGAAAAAATGTCTTTACAGAATGTAGATACTAGTATTTTCTAAAATTTTAAACAACATCCTTTCAATAACTCATAGTAGTTATTCCATAAAGTTCAAAAAATAAAAAACATAGACCGAACTTTGCATTTTTTTTGTATCGAGAAAATTTCATTGAATCGTGTTTTCAACTTTGTGAGAATTTAGATCATATAGTCATTAACTATATTCCAAGTTGTAAGATCTGTAGTCCAGATATGTACGAAGAAAAGTAAAAAATAAAAACCGTATTTTTACTGACCAATCCCCTTAAACAAGACTATGCCGATGTTCCTGGATATCGATCGATTTTTAACCAAAAAAGATTTCATATCTTTAAAGAACTTAAAATGGCCTTGGAATGTTACACATTTCTTGTTATCTGAGATATGTCCCGGTTGTCAAAGCCAAAACTCGAACTGTTGAAAACTGGTAATCCATCAACATTTATGTTTAGAAAAATTTCATTTGGTAAATAAAAAACATTGTCTGTTTATTTTTTTCAAACATTTGACCAAACCGACGTGCCAATAGTGCAATGGGGCTGAAACACTAATGTTTAGATTTTCTTTCTTGGTATCCAGTAATGTTCGTGCATCTTTAAGCAAAACATTGTTTAATCTCATATTTAAAATTTTAAGTAAAGAGTTTAATGCAGAATGAGAAATATTGAAGTGTAAACCCAGTTTTTAATAGAATGACACAGTTCTAAATTTTTGTTATAATCCGAAAGTTCTTCCTCACTTTCAATATCGCTCATAGACTTGGTACTTTCGTAGTTCTAACTTTTTCTAAATGTGCCATGTCCGGAACCCTCGCTAAAATTCGCAAAACGGTCGTCACACTGTTGTAATCAAAATGGCTGATGTCAAGTCCTACAATAGAATTTCTCAAAACTATATAAAGCGTGTTTTCGCCTGTACTGGTCGTTACAAGCAAAAGTGGCTTCATAAGAGTTTTAACCAGGATTGTTTGAGATTACTTAGACTATAACACTACTGTGGAATGCCAATATAAATATGTCTAGGTTTAAAACGGCATATGACAAAACTAAAAAAATATATAATACAGAAAATATTTTGTCATACCGAGTGCTGTTATAATCTTGGTGTTTATTATTCATAAAACGTGGATATGAAATTCATTTAACAGTTACTTCTAAGCTTATGTTGAACCATACCAGATACATAAATGACTTATAGTGATTTAACTTTAATTTACTTATATTGGCCACAAAATATTAGCTTATATGAGGCTAAAAGTAAAAATAACAAGAGCAATTGCTCCTCAGTCCATATCTTCCTGGTACATGCTTCTGCAAGAGTATGAGGATTTAAATAGCCCGCAGACGTTATCTTATAGGCGCTTAAAAGTCTAACTTACCGGAGTAATTACTCTTGAGTGTAACTACTCTTATTTCATGCTTTTATAGGAGTCCTGATCCTAAATATGTCAGGAAATATGGTTTTATATACGGATATAAGTACAAATTATCGGATAAAACGTACTTGAGTAAAAACAGCACGTATTTATGCTGTTAAAAGCGTAGTAGCAACTACCAAAACCTTCTCAGGAGCTTTATAAGTCCAGGTAGCATTCTTTAATCGCATGCCAGGATTATTTTGCTAGTTGGGTAGCGATTTTTATCGTTCGTAAATCTCATTGTCAGTAAATCTTTGAGGTAAAGCTTTAGGTATTATTACGAAATCCTTAATTTCATGTTTTTTTATAACTGTTCCTGGTTATTTTATCTGTGCCTCCTCTAACTCCTCTTGAATGTATTAGCAGTAGTTTCCTTCTATAGAGCTTATCGAGCTTATCGAGGTTGGTCTGTGGATGGGTGACCATCTGTCTTAGCGAGTTTTCTCCGTGCCCGGAAAGCACGTAAAGCTGTTGGTCCCGGCTGTCATTTGTAGATCTTTGACAGTCGTTACTGTTAGTCAGAAGCTATAAAGTCTGACAACCAGTCTTACTATGGGGTATCGTATTACCTGGTAACTGGGTTGTGGAGGTTCGATAGGCAGTCGCTCCATGTAAAATACTGATATTCAGCTGAATCTGGTTCGACTGGAAGCCGACCCCAACATAGTTGGAAAAAGGCTGGGCAGATGATGAGTTTCCTTTTATAGAGCATTTGTTGTTCAACAATTCTACGTTGGAACCCCTTCGCAAGATATCCTCGTTTCCTGCCTGCATCTAGATTTGGGGTCGCGGGACTGTCTTAGCAGGTTACCGCGACCCTATAACGTAAATGGCTATTGAAGGAAACGTGGCTCCGCGCGGGCCCCGTTGCGTGGGTGCGGGGCGCACCTCCCCGCGACGGACGCCCGTGCGGGTCCCCGCACGGGTCCCCGCGACGGAGCACTTTTGTATAGAACCGCGCGGGCATCCGCTTAACGCAGCGTCGGGCCTAATCGTCCAATGAGGTCCGGCTTCCAGGGCAGGACGGGAGGACTGTCAGACTTGTACTGACTAAAATCCACGGTGTGCTTCAATAGCCTTTTACGTTCTAGGGTCACAGTAACCTGATCAACCCCGGCTAAGATTTGACACCAAGATTTACAAACGTTTCTGAGTTCGTAGGTACGGTAAGCTACATTCTACTCGACATTGCATTATTTCTTCTTCTCTACGTTTCGATACGCTCAATTTTTGTCTGACCATTATGTAGATACCCACAGAGCTCTTTTTTGACGTGATAACGTTACGTCTCTACGGGTTTACGCGCGGTGCCTGCCAGCGGTAACACGCACGGGCTTGTTCAGTCAATAAGGGTGCTTATACACGGTGCATGTAGGTAACTGGAGCAAACAGAAAGCAATTTTTTTTTTGTATGAAGACTTTCGAAAAGTTCCTCCGGTGCTGAAATTTAGAATATGGTGAGAGTGGAGAGAGAGAGGTGATACAGATTATAGATGCAGGTGGATGCAGGAGGTGACACAGAATGAAATAATAGGAAAAAAAAAGTATTAGTTAGAATAGGAAAGTATAAACATCCAACAAATGTTTCAATTTCAGTGTCACTCCAAATCAACTTTTTACATATCGCGCTTAAACTTGAAATTGAAATAAAAATCTTCAAATTGAACTAGCGACACTGCGTAAATCGGTCTCCGCGAAGGGGACCGTCGCATACCCACGGAAACCAGCCGCGTATTAACGCGCGTGTCCCCGCGCGGTACCACGCACGGGGCCACGTGCGGGACCACGGACGTGGACCCGCGACGGTTGTCCGTCGCGGGCGCCCGTTCAACGCAGCGTCGGGCCTTATACCAAGCAAAAAAAGTCTTAGAAACGGAAAGATAAAAATATAAAAGAAATCAGCGGCCATTCACCTTTTACACCCTCCCCAAGGACTTATTCACTAAATAGACCATAACTAATAGAATTATTACATTACCTACTTATACTTCAGAAGACAAACAACTAACTTGGATGTCATATCATATCAAAAACTTAGTTCGCGCCAGTTCTCTGTTTGTGTTATAAATTCTCTGCTGATCCCCAATTAGACTGTTTATTGGCTTTGAAACCTGATCTATTGAGGTTACTTTGTTGTTTTGTAGGGTATTCTGGAAGTTTTTGTGTAAAGGTCATGGCACACTATACCGGCGCGGCAACGGCACGGCTCCAACCCAGTTCTTAACCTGTCATTCAAATAAGAGCCTTAAATCATGTGTCATATAATATATTTCATAATGTCAATATGAAAAAGCCAACGGCGGGATGTCGGCGCGCTTACCGCTAACATACAACTCGCCTCGCAGCCCGTACGCTGCAAGCGAGCAGACGGCGTGCCTACGGCGCAGCGGCCGACTTCGAGTTGCTAGCGAAACAAATGCCTTATAACAATTAAGGTCATAGCACATTATACCAGCACCGCAACTGCACAGCTGCAGCACGGCGTCACCTTGAATATAGACAACGGCTAGCCGTTAGCGCGCTAACTGAGCGTTGTCCACGAGGTGTAAGCTCGCAGTTCGCGCGCCGTCTGCGAGGTGCAGCTTGCTGTCACCGTGTGCATAATTGTTATAAGGCATTTGTTTCGCTAGCAACTCGAAGTCGGCCGCTGCGCCGTAAGCACGCCGTCAGCTCGCTTGCAGCGTGCGGGCTGCGAGGCGAGTTGTATGGTAGCGGTAAGCGCGCCGACTTCCCGCCGTTGGCTTTTTCATATTGACATTATGAAATATATTATATGACACATGATTTAAGGCTCTTATTTGAATGACAGGTTAAGAGCTGGGTTGGAGCCGTGCCGTTGCCGCGCCGGTATAGTGTGCCATGACCTTTATGCACACGGTGACAGCAAGCTGCACCTCGCAGACGGCGCGCGAAATGCGAGCTTACACCTCGTGGACAACGCTCAGTTAGCGCGCTAACGGCTAGCCGTTGTCTAAATTCAAGGTGACGCCGTGCTGCAGCTGTGCAGTTGCGGTGCTGGTATAATGTGCTATGACCTTTAGTTTGTAGGTATTTGTTGGGATGTGTAAAGGTCATGGCACACTATACCGGCATGGCAACGCGCGGCGCGGATCCAGCACGGCGTCACCTCGAATTTAGGCTACGGCGCGCCAACAGTGTGCTTAGTGCGAGTTTTTTTACGTTGATGCGATAGTAACGTTTAACGCGTTTGGCGCTCTCATTGGTTGAGAGTTCTCACGACCTTGCAGCGGGTCAATAGGAGCGCCATACGCGGTTAAACGTTACTATCGCGTCAACGTAAAAAAACTCGCACTAAGCACACTGCGTACTTCGTCCGCGAGGTGCAAGCTCGCAGTCCGCGCGCCGGCCGCGAGGCGCAAGCTTGCTGAGGCATTTGTTTCGCTCTGGCAAATCAGAGACGGCGCGCCGTAAGCACGCGGTCAGCGCGCTGCAAGCACACGGTCGGCGCGCTGCAAGCACGCCGGCTGCTCGCTTGCAGCGCGCGGGCTATGAGGCGAATTGTAAGCGAGCGGTAAGCGCGCTGACTCCCCGCTGTTGGCTTTTTCATTTTGACATAATGAAATACTAGCTGTTGCCAGCGGCTTCACCCGCTACAACTCGGATATTATCACACGGGAACATAAAATCGGGATAAAAACTATCCTGTGTGTTAATAAACCAGGTTATAAACTATATGTGTACAAAATTTTATCCAAATCAGTTTAGTGGTTTTTGCGTGAAAGAGTAACAAACATACATACATACGAATATACGTATACATCCTCACAAACTTTCGCATTTATAATATTAGTAGGATATTATACGACACATGATTTAAGGCTCTGATTTGAATGACAAGTTAAGTGCTGAGTTGGAGCCGTCCCGCATGCCGTTGCCTTGCCGGTATAGTGTGCCATGACCTTATGCCAACTAAGCGATTTTACTTTACCTGTAGCTCTATTTTTTTTTTAACTTTTGCTCCTCGCTACGAATTCTGTATCTTAGGTGTGATTACATCATCTGCCTAGTGCCTAGCCTTTTCCCACTATAGTAATGACAGTCAATGATCGCGAAGAAGTGAGTTCGCTTCTGGCGACGCCTCGTGGCGTGTTTCAAACGTTTCCATACATTTGATCTTACCGCTCTCCCCGCCCCGGTCTAAGCACAACTCAAAGCGGCAAGATCGTGGCCGTAAGTAACGCGACTTCCGTTGCTTACGTTCATCAGAAAGATAAATCTAGTTACCATATCCAAACTAAGTCGCCCTTCTCATCAAATTTCAAAACACATCCCCGATTGGGGTAACTGAGGGTAAGGTCAATAACCCCCTTTTACCCTAACGTACCTGAAACCAAGAAGAGATACATTAAAGTGTGTTTGTTTGTTACTAAACAAATACGACTGAAAGCTTTGTGTCAAATACATAGTTGCTAGGAAATGCGTTTCTACGAATTATTTGCTTGTTATTGGATGTCAAAAGTTGGGATAAAAGGATATTTGTTTTTTTTTTGAAGTCAGAATAAGTCGGTCGCGGGACTTATCTCATTACCGTGACCCCGGCAAATAAAGGGCATTGAAGGACACCGTGGATTTTAGTCAGTACGAGTCTGACAGTCCCTCCCGCCCTGCACTGGGTGGGAGGACTCATTTGATGATTTTACCACGATAAAAAAAAGGCAGAGTAAGTCAGTACGTAATTAACTGTGTTAGAGGTAAAATAGGCAAGCGCTTTATGTGAAACAGTAGTATTCATTCATCTGCACTCGGTAACACTGAAAACAGCCAATATAGAAGGTGAATCAGATGTTGACCCGTTGGAACATAGTTTTTAGAACAGCGATTTCCAAAATTGATCCACCTAACAAAACCTTCTAAATTCTTAACTCATTGAGTTGCATACACCCAATTTATTTCGGTATTTAGTCTTGATTTTTTTTTAATGGTGGTAAAATCATCAAATAAATCGTCCCACCCAGGGCAGGGTGGGAGGTACTGTCAGACTCGTACTGACTAAAAGTCGCGACCTATACTTGGGAAGCGCTGTTTTAGAATGTTTAAGTTCTTTGTAAGTTTCGATTGCTTTTGTAAAAGGAGGAGATTCACGTTTAAATCTCGTGTTCTTTGTTTCATTCAAATACGGATCATTATTTTTTAAGAAGCAGCTTACTATGTTAATTAACTACTTCGGACAAACAAATTTTGTTGTAGCTGTTTGGAAGTCAGACGGGTACATATTTGAATATCGAAGATTAAAATATCTACGCTTAAAATATCGATGTTCAGAATATCGAAAATTAAAATATCGATTGTAACAAAATATCGAAAAATGTTACATCTACGCTTAAAACGTCGAAGATTAAAATGTCGACTGATTTAAATGTCGAATGATTCAAAATATCGAAAGACGTTACGTCGAAATTCAAAATATCAACGTTTAATACATCGCAGTTCATAATATCTAATTTCATAATATCTACGTTAAAAATACCTACTTCTTGAAATATCGAAAAAACTAACCACCTACCAAGGTAAGTCGACGGGGGTGCGTCTCATTTCATATAAAGTTATTTGATATATTTTCATTTCAATAACGTTCACATGATATAATCAACGTGAGATATACCAACAGTTGATATAATTTCTTTACACATAATGTTTGTGTTACTCTAAAACTCATTTCATATAATTTTATTTGATATAACGTTTATTTAAGCGAAAATCATTACATTTAACGTTTGAAACATATAATTTAACGTTTAAACTATTTTCTTTGATGACTTCGGCTTATCCTTTGAGCTTTGATTGTTTGCCTTGACTATTGCTATTGTTATTAGAAAAATTTAGTATCCAAGAGCGGGCGAAGCGAGCTCGGGACCTGGGACACCCCGACACGGACAGGTTAGGTTCGAAGGGGATGGCGGGGACTGAAAGACCCCGCCATCCCCTTCGTGTTAGGTTACTTTAAACCTTGGACCCAGAAATAGGAGCCCCGCGAAGCGGGGCTCCGTCGAGCCATCATGACAGGTAGTAATCAGTTATTTGACCTAGGATGCAAGAGCGAGCGAAGCGAGCTCGGGACTTGGGGCACCCCGACACGGACAGGTTAGGTTCGAAGGGGATGGCGGGGTCTGAAAGACCCCGCCATCCCCTTCGTGTTAGGTTACTTTAAACCCTGTACGCTGAAATAGGAGCCCCGCGAAGCGGGGCTCCGTCGTACATTCTTGGCAGGTGGTACTATTACTAGGTACATCAGTGTTAGATTACTAGCCAGGAAGAAAAAAAAAATAGACGAAATAAGTTTATGTCTTTTGAGTGGTATACAAAACGAATTTATATTCATTGATTGTTATGCTTGTAGAAATTAGTCATTATAAAATTATGTCAATCGTTTATTATATAAAAAGATCGTTATATCAAATAAAATTATATATTCAGTTGTTATCTCTTGTAAATTTTAGAGATTTTGTAGTTATATCATATATTACTTACCCAGTCGACGGAGCCCCGCTTCGCGGGGCTCCTATTTCTGTTTGCAAGGTTTAAAGTAACCTAACACGGAGGACACGAAGAGGATGGCGGGGTCTTTCAGACCCCGCTACCCTCTTCGAACCTAACCTGTCCGAGTCGGGGTGCCCCAAGTCCCGAGCTCGCTTCGCTCGCTCTTGCGTCCTTAGTCAAATTACAGATTACTACCCAACAAGGTAGCTGGACGGACTTCGGATGCAAGAGCGAGCGAAGCGAGCTCGGAACTTGGGGCACCCCGATTCGGACAGGTTAGGTTCGAAGAGGATGGCGGGGTCTTTCAGACCCCGCCATCCTCTTCGTGTTAGGTTACTTTAAACCTTGCAAACAGAAATAGGAGCCCCGCGAAGCGGGGCTCCGTCGACTTACCTTGTTAGGTTCGATATTTCGGACATTCGGTAATCTGTACTTCGATATTTAGGACATTAGATAATCTGTATTTTGATATTTAGATCTTTCAGACCCCGCCATCCTCTTCGTGTTAGGTTACTTTAAACCTTGGAAACAGAAATAGGAGCCCCGCGAAGCGGGGCTCCGTCGACTTACCTTGTTAGGTTCGATATTTCGGACATTCGATAATCTGTACTTCGATATTTAGGACATTAGATAATCTGTATTTCGATATTTAGATCTTTCGATGTAACTTTTGTAGATATTTAGATTTTAGATATATTGGACGTAGATAATTTAATCATTCGATATTTTAAACTTTCGATATTTTAATTTTCGATTTTATGGTCATTCGATATTTTCATTTTCGATATTTTGAACATCGATATTTTAAGCGTAGATATTTTAATCTTCGATATTCAAATATGTACCCAGTCAGACATAAATAAACCTCTGAAACAAACCCACATTTATATTCCCTCAAAAAAACACACACCTTCCGATCTATCATATCTAATATAATATTCTCAACTTCATAACACATAACGCAAGAATCAAATATATATATAAAGAGAAAAAAAAAAACAGTCGGTGAGAAGATCGAATGAATTCGTATGCGATCTTCGTATCCTCTCGGGGGCGTTCGGGTGTTTCCGTGGCATTTGGGAATTGTGGGGGTAAAAGGGTGATATAGGTTATTTTACAGAATTGTGTTGTTTCATATCAATCGGTTACTAGAGTGATTGAATTGACTTTTTTGTTTCAGTGCTTAGAATAGACGGAACAGAAAAGAAAAAGTGGTTGGTTAATATTTGTCTTCACCAAATACGGTGATACAACCATTTTGTTTGATTGATTTTCCTATGTAGATAAAAATGTTTTTTCCCCTTTTAATATTAGCGAGCAAAGGTACGGAATCATTTACTCCGATTCCGCGCGATCTTGAGTATTTACTAATTAAGTAATTAGTTAAGATTTTAAAAAATTGTATCATTTTAAAGGATTAATTGTTAACTTTAAATTTATATTATATTCATTCAAATCAGACCATTATTTAAGGATCTATCCCAGATCAATTTCAAGTAAGTGATTGCTCGCTTTTTTTATCGTGGTCATATCATGAAATCTGTCCTCCCACCTAGGGCAGGGCAGAAGGGACTGTCAGACTTGTACTGGCTAAAATCCACGGTGTCCTTCAATAGCCCTTTATGTTCCGGGGTCACGGTAGCTCGTTAGTCCCGCGACCCCAAGCAAGTAATTGCCCATCATCATCAGCCTATAATGTTCCCACTGCTGGGACACAGGCCTCCTCTCTGTGAGAGGGAGTGGGCCATAATCCACCACGCGGGCCCAGTGCGGGTTGGTAGATGTCACATGTCTTCGAATTTTTGGTTCTAGGACATGCCGGTTTCCTCACGATGTTTTCCGTCACCGTTTTGAGAGCAGTGGTTATGAAATAAATTACACAAAGTAATGCACCTGGCTGGGTTCGAACCCACGACCTACAACTCGTAAGTCGGGGCCGATACCACTGGGCCACCACTGCTCATAAAGTAATTGCCCGCTGGTGTATTTCTGCCCAAGTTTCCTAATTCTCAGTAAAACTGTTTAAAGATCCATATAACTAAAACAGCCATTACACGAACTACTCGTATATAGACGCACCTTTAAAACCAATATTCAAGTTCCTTATCTAGATTCAGTGAAACACAACTCGCTGTCAACATGTCCCCAAGATATCTCTCGATCGTGCAAATTGTACGAAATGTAAGCTCTAATTGAACGCGAGATATCGGGAAATGTTGGCACTGAAAGACTTAGTAGTTCTTGTTTAAATATGTACTGGATTTGTGCATGTTGGCTTTGAATGATTGAGGCTAAACATGATCTTGAGATACTTAAAAATAAAATTCGAATATAGACATATTTTTTTAAACGATGCTCACTAGGAATTTCTCCTACTTGTATCGTAGGTGAATTTACAAACGCGTAACAACTGCTTGTACGTTTAAATAAATATCTTATCAGTACCTCTACCATGAGTTGTCATCGGAAACTTACTCGCTAGCGTCGAAATCGCTAGCGTGCTAACTTGGATCAAATAGATTTCGATATTGGTGGCACCATGAGATTAATTGAATCTTACGCAGTCGATAATGTAAGCTCGATAGATGATGTCGTGTTGCTAACTTCACTACTTATGTTTTGTTTCTTTCTATCTCGCAAATAAGAGGAGAGAACGGCTTATAATACGTCACTGTCGTCTATTGTTCGTTGACCTTGCCCTTGTATCAGTGATTCACTGACACTGCGTTGTGTGGTTTGAAAGTTTCTATTAATAGATTATTTGGATTAATAACTACAAAGTGCCTCACTGTTTCAATTATTGGTGGATTTTATGAGAAGGAATGTTTCTACTTGGTATTCAATTATTTAAAAAAAGGTAAAGTTATAAAATTCCAAAATAGTTCCTTCTAAACGCAGGTAAATGTGTAAAAATATGAAAATGTGGAAGTGTACCTATTAAGTCAACCAAGTTCAAGTGTCTAAAGACGTGAGAATCGCAAAAAACAAACAATAATGTGCACAAATCGTCCAACGCTTCTTTAAAGGGTCCGTAAATTTTTAGATATTTTTTTTTTACTTATATTTTAGCTTGAAATTCATGTTGTAGTTCCCAAATTAAGCGGCCACTAACATATTTCATGTTAAAAAGCTCTTGCAAGCATTATTTTGACTTTTTATACTCAAAAACGTTAATGATTTTAATGTAAATACATGTTTCACACGCCAAAATGCTAGTGAGCTACGTAACTACTATCGTAAGCGTATCATTCGCTAGCGCCTGTAGTATTAGTGACTCATGGTACCGTTTTGTATGGTGACAGCTGAAAAACGTTAGTGACTATCGTGTAGATTACGTTAGGTTTTTAACCAATCGTAATCTACAGTGCTCATGGTACGAATTTTAATTCTCACTGTTACCGCTAGGGGCGCTGTACAATATTTCATACAAATAAATTACGGAGACGCTAGCGAGTTTTGGCTGTGTAAACTCATGGTAGAGGTACTGAATGGGAATCGAATTCGCGACACCTGTCGACAGTCACTGTGCCAAACGTGCCGCGAAATAATAAAAATAAACAGATCTACTACATTAAATTGACTCCTAGTTATTATACGGCCTTCTTTTTAAACAATTATTCCAACACTTTCAGTGTCTTTGGCAAGCAACATTTTTTATCTCATAAAACCAGATACTTTTAGGATTTATTTGGCAGAAGTAACAAGGGTCAGTCCAAAATGACTGAAAATCTAAAAGTCCATTAAAATACTACCTAATACCAGACTCCAGTGAAATCTGCTATAAATGGCGATATTAAAATAACCTCATTAAGCCGATGGCTGACAGAAAATGTTTTTGCCAATACATTGATGATTTAATTATTAAAATATCGCGCTCAGACCCGCATTTATAGCCAGAAGGGGATAAATTATAAACCCACGCATTAACTGGTATAGGGTTCCGTGGGAAATATGCTGAACCTGAATGCTTGTGATTTAAACTACCTCCATTCATTTTCGCCAATCAGTCTCGTTAACCTTCCTAATATAATCGTGTTCTCCGAAAAATGCGATGGTTCTAGATTTTGTCCGAGGAAATGCCCGCGTTAACTGGGTATTGGTTTTCCCCACGACTTCCAGTTTTCACGATCCAAGGCCAAAGTCGACCAATGATCGTTGGTTTTGTCCGGCTCATTCCGCCATCTTCTACGACATCTACCGCGACACCTTCTGGCTGTGTCAGAGCTCCACAAAGTGGTAATTTTGGCCCACAGCTCATTGGGCATACGGCAGAACGTGGTCGCTAGCCGGCTTTAGTTCTTACATTTTCATTATACGAACTACGGAACCTCAATTTATAACTTTTTAAATCTGCCACCACAACGCTCGTATTTACTTATTAAGTGATATTTTTGTTGCACTTAAATCGCGATTAAATAAAAATAATTGTGGTGCGTGCCAGACCGTACCAGACTGGGGGGCTGGATATAAGGGGAGCTGGCTGGAGGGGGTCTGGATAGAAGGGGGTTGACTTAAGGGTGGCTGTTCGAGAGAAAATGAGTGCTTTTGAGTGTATTAGTGCAAGTGCGTGGTTTAAGGACTGGTCTGTATATGAAGGTTAACATTTTTCTTTAAGTTTCTGTGGCAATCAGAAAAATTCTGGGTCAGTTTCAACCACGTGACCCTTGCGTAGGTTTGAGGATATAATAATTATAATAACGGCACGGTTGACGCATGGTTGAACGATCGACTGTAGCGTAGCGTGTCGCGGGTTTGATCCGAACGTAACGAGTATTTATATATCCTACAAGTATTTGTTCCAGGTCTGAGTGTTTGTGATTGTAACTTTAAATGTTTACTCATCCACGATACAGGAGAAATTCCTAGTGTAGGGCAAGGACTTTAAAAATTAAAGATAAAATTAATTTGATTTATTATCTGCACAGATCAATTCTGGCTGCCAACGGAATTAAAACCACATAAAAGTCAATATATCTATCACATATTCACACTGACATATACCCCGTAGATATAACATCTACCTGAAAAACCCCATTTAATATATATCCGACCTTTTGACTCCCCTCACCTTGACCTATCACCCTTCATACGAAAATCAAACTTCGTTCAAAGAAATAAGGTTTATTTTCGACTTTTTTATAAAAAGGGATGTTAGAGATTCGAATTTCAATACCAATATCAGAAAGTTATTGAAGAACTGTCAGGTATTGGATTCAATTTGTTTTTTTTTTTTTGTTTATTTGGAAGGCAAAGGAAATATCGAAATGTAGAACTAGTATATAGGTTTCAGCATCGACTTTCCAAGTGGGCTTCGTGGGTCCATAAATAAACCAGGAAAGTCCTTCCAATTTCTAGAAAAATACGTGATAATTAACTTTACTACTGTGTTCCATAAAGGGCTGCATAGGTTTAGTTTAAAACCTATTTATTTTTGTATGTTTGTCTCATACGAGCAAAGCGGCCGAAATGGTCATGAAATGATTGCTCCCGCCTTAGGAGGATTGGAACTTGTACTAACTACAACCAACTCTGGTCCTCCAATTGCCCTTTAAGATCCAGTACCGCGGGAACTCTATGTAATAATTCTACAACCCTAACTATGTAATGGTAACGATCAATCTGTCAGTCAAACTCATAAAATAAACTTATTAACTACTGAAACGCTTTTGAAAAAATCCTGAAGTGTGAACTAAAAGCAAAAGATGATACTTTTGCTATTAAAATACTAGATACAATTAAATAATTCATACATTTAAACATCACTCATACTAAAAACCATAACGCACTTTTTATGGCTCTCAACCGTCTCACACTTCCTTGTGTTTATTCTCCTATTTTATTACAGCGAGAGCTTCGTTCCGTTCACTCGTTCGTTCATTATGTTCACTCACTCGATCTCAATCACAAACTAGACTCATGTGGTGTGATGCAGTTTCTTCTGAAGAAGTTTTGAATTTTATTACGTTGTAAGCTTTATACTTTATTTATAGGATTTAATTGGGACATGATGTTGATGTGTAAAACATCATTTAAGAAATACGCTGTTCCGTAGATACGTTATTCACTGAATGACTTGCATTTATGAGGGATACAAATTGTATAAAGCGTGTTTACTTTTACATTTATCTTCGTTTTTGATCAGCCGAGATAGTGGTAAAAACGCGATAGAATATGTAGTGTTTTTATATGAATTAATATCTAGTCAGTTATCTTCATGTAGGTAATTCATATAAAAAAATAGAGGCAAATATATACTTTCAGCCGATTTGTCAATAAAAATATAAACTCACAGTCTCTTATTTGCAGAATACACAATTCAAATTACGCACTTTTATTCGTTGACAAGCTTTGATGCGTCCGCAGATACCTGCTGTTTCATTCATGTTTTATAGATGTTTTCAATCAATTTTTGTAAATAATAAATATCAGACGTCTTAGAAAAAACAGTTTCAGGCAAAATTCACTTTCCCATACAGACCGACAACATACCTACAGTTACTACTGATTTGAAATAATTTATTTTTCAAATAAAAATGACGTAAGTTACTTGTCTCTCAAGACAAACCGCTAGTTCCGTAGCCCGACCCAACCCTCCAACGCCGCGGGCATTTCATTCTTCGACGTTGCTCACTTTCTTGCCCCACATAGTACTGTTTGCTGAACACACATGGTAGTTTTTGCACCTTTTTTGCCCGCTGTACCCGCGACACTAGTTTTTGCACCACAGTGCCCTGATAGGGGAAAATTGAGACGCACGGTTTGTAGGGTTAATTTCAGTTTGTTTGATGTGGATTTATGTGTTATATTTTGTACTGTTTTATTTTTCTGTAGAATTGATGGGTCGACTCGACTTTGCGAAATAGGATAAAACTAAAAACTGAATAACTGTTGAGATATCGACTTATTATGGAATTATAACAAAACTAGTCCCTTGCGAGCGTGTTTCACCTGCGTTTAGGTCGAAAGTTATCCCAGGAGAAAGTTATTTTGGGATGAAAGTTATCCCAGGTGTTATCATAGACTTTAACTTACCGCTGAACCCAATTTTATCAAAGTTACAGATTTCGAAAAGTCAAACTTCGTTTTAGTAACCAAAACCCCCTGTTTTCAGAGAATATCAACAGCTTTTACAATTATTTTAAAGAGAAGCCGTTTCCCAGAACTTTGACTCCAAAACCTCGCGTGGGTGAACCGCATTCAAACCATGTTCAGATAACTTAAACTAAGCGTAACTTGATTTTTAGTTTTATTGTTATGTAGCACGATTATCTGGCTTGTATTGTCTGAGAATTTACTAAAAGTAACAGCTTGATAAAGAGATTTTTAAGGCGCTCCCTCACCGCGAGCATTCACCTGTAATGTAACGTTACAGATTCGAACATTCGAAGACAATAGAGCATCAAATTGCGCATTTTTATGTTACATTACAGGTGAATGCTCGCGGCGCGCCTTTAATGGATAACTGCTATAGTACCTTTTTCTGAGTTATTCCAATTGAAAACCAGTTTGAATGGAACTTACTATAGAATAGACCATGGTTTTGTCGACGGGAGAATATTAGAAAAAAATGATTTTGTGTTTAATTAAAATAATACTAATCAATTGTTTTTATTTGTTTCAGGTAAATGCATGTTACTTTCATAAAATAGAAGTTGGAGGACCTCAGTGCAGATATTATAGGTAGACATTATGAACGTATCTAATTATTAGGTAAGTTTTTTGTACTTTGTTTTTTCACTTCTGAAATAAAAATAAGTAGGTAATTAATTGATCAGAAGGTTATATCATCTGTACATCAGGCAACTGCTACATTTGTCACAACTAATTATTGCTCATTAAGTACCGGAATATGGAAGCTGTTAAGTAGATAATAAATAATACCGATTATTAAATATTGATAATCCTTCCAACATAACCCTATCGATGACACACAGAACATTTAATCAAAATCCCGCTCCATATCCCACACATAACATATCAAAATAACAATAAGTTAAAATGAAAAATGGCAACATTCATACACACACACGTCACTAAACACAATTTAGGGGAAACTGGGCCAATATAGGACACAACGCTCACTCGACTAAAGTAATAAATTAATAAGACGATATTAAATAAAATTCTCCACCGTATATCATAGGGCGTTCGCATTGTGTACAAAAACGACCATTTTTTCTTGATACGTCTGTTC
Organism: Agrotis clavis; assembly: GCA_954870645.1. Classification (NCBI taxonomy): domain Eukaryota; kingdom Metazoa; phylum Arthropoda; class Insecta; order Lepidoptera; family Noctuidae; genus Agrotis; species Agrotis clavis. The sequence continues at coordinate 4,869,024 of OX940943.1, forward strand.
TTAGTTCAACAGAATACATTTGAAGAGAAAGTTGTAGGCCTAACAGGTCTTGTGATAGTGGTCGGTCTATCTGTCAAACACTAACGCTTATTTCATGCGGGAACTTATTGCTCTTATTAAGCGTCGATTGTAAACGATTTAGCACGGTTATTTATTGGTTTGATAGTTAGTTTTATGTTCTATTATTATGTACTTAGGTGTTATTTATAACATTAGAAATTCTTCACATTTTATGATGTCTGTAGAAGTTACACGATTGGGAAACGTAAATATTAAACACTTTTCTTCTGTTTATTTTGGAAACAATACAATGTTATCTACATATTAAAACGTTAATATCTAAGATACAATACAAACAATAGGTTTGCTTCGTATCTCCACAGATTTTTACATAACCAAAATAAACATTTCCCCGAACACAAAATACTAAAAATATTTTAACGAATTCCGAGCTATATCGAAGACGACATAAATAAACAAGGTGACGAATCGACATCTCTACATGTTTGCCAACCGTTTTCGGTCAACAAACAAAATTTGCTCCTGATTTTAAGTAATAGAAGCAATATATGTAATCTCGATCTTTTGTGAAAAGGTGGGAAAATTTTGCCCTATTGAGGGCTTCCCGACCTAATACGACGACAAAGGACCACGTTTGTAACCCAATATTGTTGTAAATGCGTGCTATTTATCAAGTGTTCCATTTTGACCCGACTTCCTCTTATGATTTGTGATACAGAGCTCTCATTTGGCTTATTGGAAGTTCTATTGACTATTTTATTGAAGATGATGTCAATAAGATTATGAAGTTAATATTTCAAGATTTTCTTCATCTTGAGAGATGATGAATGAATTTCGATTTGAAACTAGATTATGATGTAGTCTGATTTGTATCATATTCATTATATATGCTTGATAAATAATGTAGTTCCAGATGATGGAATAAGCTTTTTTAACAGATAATAATTGTGTTTGTTTGTCAATTAGTTACGATATAAACAGTCAAAACTGTTCCCAGTACTGGGACATGGGTCTCTTTGTGAGATAGATTGGCATTACGAGTATTATCGACCAAGAGAGTGCGGGTTTGTAAATGTCTTCGAATTTTCAATTCTAGAAGTACCCCTCATGACTCCGAGTCTAGCTATTGGAGTAATTGAAACAATCGTTGCTAAGATTATAAAATTCGAAAGTAAGTTTGTTTCTAAAGCCTCATTTAGACGGAGCAAGAACTTGCTTGGGAGTTTCACTACATTGCGTTATTGTTTGATCAACTGAATTCGTTGTACCTATAAAGTCCGCAATGTAACGCAACTCGCGTGCGAGTTCTTGCATCGTCTAAATGAGGCTTAAATTAACGCAAACGAAGCCGTGGGTAAAAGCGAGTACATAATATTTTTAATAATTTTAAAATATACTCGTCATAACTAACATGTTAACATTGCATTCAACATAATGCCACGATTAGGAACTGCCTATAATACCCAATGTCCTTGACCCAACAGATCACAATGGCCAGTAATAGGGGTCCGGGGCGCCCAACTGTGCGATGGATTGCCGATATTAGGACAGAACGATATTACGTCAATATATTATGTATGAAGATCAACTTTTTGGTATTGGTTGTGGAACTTGGAGAAGTTTAAGTTAGTTTTGTTTTCTTTGAGCCGTTCAAAGTTTAACCATAGGCGTGTTGTGTTTTGGTCTGTGTGGTCCGATATCATCTTTCTTTAGTTTGTGTAATATATTTCATCACCACTGTTCTTAAAACGATGAAAGAAAACATAGTGAGGAAACCGTTTTGTCTTAGAAACACAAATTTAATAGATATTTGACATCTACCAATACAAGTAGACAATACTACATAACATCTCTGGCATCTACCAAACCCGTGGTAGATGTGCGATCCCATGCCCTTCACCAGATCGTCAATGCAAGTGCATTGACGATCGTAGCGTAGGATGTTCACCTATACTTCTGGCCTCATCAGCTATCGAATCTGCGTATTGTAGCCTGCCATTCCAACTTGTTAATTCGGTGTCTTCGTCGGTCGGAAACTTTGGTTTGTCACACAGATATACTACGAGCATCTCCCCCTCTTCATACCATTTAAAACCCGTAATCTTTTGAGACTATTCTGTCACATTTCTCTCAAAACTTCTTTAGAAAGCATTGCTATTGTAGAAAACGCAATTAAACCTATTCATTTGCATTTTAATTAAACGCACCTGACAATTCAACAGACAAGTGCCAAGTTTTCAAATACCTGTCCTTCTTCCTTTACTATGCAGTTTCTGGATAGATGCCAGATTGCGCATTCTTTAAGAACTTGTCATATGTCATTTACTTCGATCAGGGCCCTAACTTAAAAGGGCACCGTGTTCCTGGAACGCAAAATGGTGGATTTTTAGTCAGTAAGAGTCTGACAGTCCCTTCTGCTTCACTGTTGTGATAGGTCATAAAAAAGTGGTGATTTAATGTCATAAACCAACGCAGGTTTGTTTCCCCCGAGAATTAATATCAGAACAATTAAAACTTATTAAATTCCGTCAAAAAAGAACAAAAAAACTCAATTTATTTCCTCAGAACATAATTGGAACATCCGTGACATAAGACGGAGGAGACGTTCGTTGACGTTTTATTTTAATAGACTTTCAAGCTTATATTAAGTTTGCAAAATTAAATTACCTACTCTCTTTAAGAGGATCGTCTACCGAGCGCTCGTCCATACTAAAAGAGAAAACGTTTTCCTATCCCTAAATGTTATCCTATCTCAATGATTTTTTAGAATGCTTCTGACACAGTAAAAAACTAGGTTTGTAGTTCTTTTTTTCAAAAGTAATAATAATAATATTCCACAACTATCACACAACGCCATCTAGTCCCAAGCTAAGCAGAGCTTGTGTTATGGGTACTAGACAACTGATAAACATACTTATATATTTCTAAATACATACATATTATAGATAAATTACACCCAGACACTGGACAAATGATCATGCTCATCACACAAACATTTGTCCTGGGTGGGAATCGAACCCACGACCCCCGGCATAGCAGTCAGGGTCACTAACCACTAGACCAACAGGCCAGTCAAAGTTACAGGCGCCAAAGTAACTCTTTGGCGCCTGTAACTTTCAAACTATTATAAATTTTGAAAAAAAGAAAACCTATAAACCTAGTTTTTTACTGTGTTACATTCTAAAAAATCATTGAGATATGATAACATTTAGGGATAGGAAAACGTTTTCTCTTTTAGTATGGACGAGCGCTCGGTAGACTAATCCTCTTAAGAGACGGACGAATGTCGGTCACCGATTTTTCGTTGGAAGAAACGAAGTACGAGAAGGTATAGGGTCTTCAAGCCCAGAGTGAATAGTGATGTTACTTATAGGCAAGCATGCGCCACCGTCAACAACATCATTGGTTACCATCACCCTTTTTTATCGTGGTATAATCAATCAAGTTCAAGCCCCAAAATTTGCTTATTCATGTATACGTAATGTGTGCGTTTTCTCTTCTAAAAGATCTTGAAATCGGAGAATTGCTTGATACGTCTAATAACTTTTCTTTCTTAGAATTTTCGCACATGCAAAAACCTAATACACACACACACACACACATTGTTTGAAACTAGCAACCTACCCCTGGTTTGCTCGGGTAGCGGAGTATTTAAACCAACATTTTTCTGACTTATTATATAAAAATATTTTTTTCCGACATCTTCAACAATTATCATCGTGTTTCATACAATAAACATAAAACCGGGGTCAGAGCCCATTCGTCCCCTAAAATTCGTACCCCAGCATAAAAGTTGTGGATTCGGCCCCTATATAGGTGCCTATTGGTCTCCTGGTAGGGTACCAATTAATATTTTAATAAAAAATATTATTTCTAAGGTACCCATTCGTCCCCTCTAATATAATACAATATAAGTTAAAGATTCGGCACCTATTCAGGTGCCTATTGGTCCCCTGAGATAAAATTAGCTATATTTTACATAAGAAATGGTTAACAGAGTACACTTGTGAACAGTTTATTAACGGAATTAATTTAATAAATCATAACAGCTCATTGAAAAAAGAGCTATGATGAATGATATCCGTCATGATAATAACATATGGCTTGTTAAAAAAAAACGGGTTACAAAATTATATAAGGTGTTTTGTTTGTATGTTATGGCTGCCTCGGTGACATATTGGTTCTTGAAAGTGACTGCGAATACGAGACTGTTCAATGTGTCTTTGGTCTTTTATTAAATGAAGTTCGCCTAACGAAATAAAATTTTTGTTTTTGTCACCGACTTTCGAAAGAAAAGTTTTTTTGTAGGTTATTTTGAACTTTTTTTGTGGTTGTTTTGAAGTCAGTTACTTACATTTTTTTTTTTGAAAAAGTTTTTATTTTATCCTTTTTAGTTTCACTATCCAACCCAAATTTTATGGGGCCAAATGGCAGATATATGATTATTACTGAGATTTTATTTAAATAGTTACACAGTTTTATTTTACTCCATAAAGATTATTATATGTAGTTATCATATACTTTCCTAAATATTTACAAATGTACAAGAAACCAAAAGTTGATTAATTATTTTGAAGACTGACTTAATGCCTAGAGCCTAGAGGCATTTATTAAACTTAATCTTATTTGAAATAAACATGATATCTACCGAATTACTATATTTTTTTTTTTACCCGTTTCTGCGCGACTGTACCACGACTACCAAGCTGCAGTATACACATGTACATGTATTTATATTAGAAGAATGAATAAAAATAAATATTCTTCAGGGGACGAGTGGGCTCCTCAAAACTTCCAGGGTACGAGTGGGCACAGGGTACTGTTACGGAGTGGGTCGGAAAATGGTTTTTAAAAAAAACTATTTTAATTTGCTAAGAGAAAGATATAATTAGAATTGATACACGTGTTATGAATTGTTATGCCCGACGGAAGTCCAATCCAAACTGAGTAAAATAATTAGAATCGTTTATGAAAATAACTACGGTTTCCTATTGCATTGACGTCAATGCAATGGGAAACTCAGCATTTTTAATTTATATTTTAAACAATGGTTATTTCGATATAACAACCCCCCCGTTAAGATCGATCATCACATCTCAAAGTGATGAGAGATGTCAGGATTGATATATGCTAAATTGGATTTTCGTCGAACATTATAACAGATAAAAGAAACAAATGTTTATAGTAAAGCTAAAACACCAAAATAACTATTGATAGAAAAGTTACTCTAAAATTATAATTATTAGCTACATTTTAACATTATTCAAGATACAAGGAAATTGAGATTAGAGTTAACAATAAAAGTACTAAGACATTATTTATTTATAGAAGAACAATTATTAAAATCTAGACAAGGATAACAATAATAATATGGAAAGAAAGAAAAACTATAACTTAAATAACTAACCATGTGCATTCGTTACAAATTAGTTATCGTGAGTTTTGCCAAACAGAATATTCCTTTTAATAGGACTTGGCGTCACCCGTAAGTCTTCTACAGACTCTGACTCATCCTTATTGATAGGTGCTACCGTATCACCATGAAATACAGTTTGAGAGGTGGGAACCGATTTGTTTTTTGTATTATGACATTGGTTAAATATTTGAATGCAACATGGGGCGTTAGTTGAACAAAAGAACTTACGGCTCTTATATATAACATATAACAGAGTTAACATAGAGATACACAGGCTTAAAGACAAATAGTGAGTGCTATAAGTTTGAAAATGAGATGGGTTTTCTATCTTATTAATTTCTTCTTCAAAAGAGTTCAAGTGGATACTGGCTTGTAGCAAAGAATCAAGATTGTCTAAGTTATTTAATTTTGAATAAGGTAATCGCTGTAAAGTTTTATTCAACTTAGATCGTTCACAACAATCATCTTCTAAGATGTTGAAATTTGATATTATATTAGTTACATTTCCAATAACTGTTTCGCCAACAGCGGCGAATTGCAACGTCTTGTAAAAAGCCTTACAGTTCCTGGGCAAGGTCAAGATACCAGTACCAAACAAAATAACATCAGAATTTATGTCTCCATCATTACAAGTTACATGACACTTGCCAGGTTCGGATTGTACAAAAATCCGGCGGTTTAAAGTTAACTTATGAAATAGGTCAATCGAACCATGAATAAGTTTCGTTACACATATGTCAGGAAGTTTGCTAATCACGTCACTTAAGAGAATCGTTTCACACGTAGGGTTGGCAATCACTGAAAAAACATTAGTTAACACACACACATAACACTTATCACTTATTAATTTGCACTTGTCTATGTCTGCTATGTGAATAAAACATGCGATCAGCTGTAATCGCTACATATGAGCTAGTTGGCTCGATAAGAATGTAGGTATCTGGTTTCGACATATCGTAGGGAACAGGTAGGGGAATGATCTTATACAGGTCGTAAACTTGTGGTAACACGAGAGGGATCTTGACAACAATAATGACTTTATTTAAATGGGAAAAGCATGCAAGTTGTGAAATGTCAATTAAGTTATGTATATTTTGAAGTGGTAAGGAAACAGGAAGTTCATAGTGGCTAGGAAGGTTATTCCTATGCTTATCCAACTCACTATACAGTTGGTGCGGACTGAGTACAGTAGGATGCAAATTGAGTTTCGCGAAAAGTATTGCATTGTTAATATCTTCTACATCAAAAGACAAGGTCATTATAATGGACTCTAAAGAATTTAATAAGGAACTTAATTCAGATTTAATTTCTAGTCTATTGCTACTATTCATAACTGTTTCTAACATTTTTTTGGATTGTTTCCATGTTCTTTAATATGTGGTTTTCGTTTTCGTTGACCTTAGACATCGTGTTGTTGAAATATGATATGGTTGATTGAAATAAATGGATGTTATCTTTCATTACGACACTAAAGTTATACTGTTACGTCGCCGGCCGGTTTGATTTCGTCGTAGTGGTGACGTACATGTTTACGATTAATGAGCAGTGTAACAGAATGGTTGTCATTCAGTTTTATTATTTTGTAAGGGCCTTTCCATACTGGAGATAGTGCCTTATTTTGCTTATGATGACAACGGACATATACCATATCTCCTGTTTTATAGGACAATGGCTTCGTGCGAGAATCATAATAAGTTTTTGATTTCTCTTTTGAGGATTGAATATTTTGGAGAGCTTTCTGACGACTGTAGTATAGTCGGTGATTAAGGGCTCGGATGTAATCCGTATAGGTGTTTGTTTCGAGAGTATCGATACTTGAAGGTAAGTAGGGTTTGAACCCGAAAAGCAATTCCAGGGGTGAGTAACCTGTAGTACTGTGTACATTTGAATTATATGCTATCATAGCGCTAGGAACATAGAGGTCCCAAGTATGTTGGTTTTCACCTATATATGATCTAAGGTATTCTTTTAGAGTAGAATGACTGCGTTCAAGGCCACCACATGTCTGAGGGTGGTAAGGAGATGCGAACACATGTTTAATGCTAAACAACTTCTCAAGTTGTTTGAAGACATCTGAGCAGAAATTGGTGCCTTGATCAGATATTATTAGTTTAGGAATTCCCATATGGGATATGAATAGGACTAAAGATTTCGCTGTTTCTTCAGCGGAACAGGATTGCATAGGATAGGCCTGAGAAAATTTAGTCAAGTCATCCTGTAGAGTAAGCAAGAACTTATATTTGTGTTCATGTGTTTCAGGGAGTGGACCGACTAAATCGAGATAAAGTTTTTCGTTAGGCCGAGATGCCGTAGACGTGATAATCATAGGGGCCTTATTCGTTTGTCTTAGAGGTTTATTTATTTGGCAAGAGCGGCAATTTTTCACATAATCCTCGATGTCTTGCCGCATGTTTTTCCACCAGAATTGGGTTTTGATTCTATCGAACATGCGCGATATACCTGGGTGGCCAGCCAGAGGAGAATCGTGATTTTCTCTGAGAATACGTTTGACCTCGTCAGGGGTCGGGTATCGTATAGAATTACGGTAGATGTTGACTTTAATGTTAGTCTTGTGAAATAGAAATGATAAAATATTATAAAGTTTTGTGTAAGATAATTTCGTGTAAGGGTCTGTAAAGTCTGATATCGCGAATTCTTTTTCTTCCATATACCAATACTTTATCATTTCTCTATAATCGCGAAGGAGGTTGAATATGTCTTTGTAACTCATTTCGTCATAGTGATTTATTTTTAGAAATAAATGAGTGAATAAATGATTATCGTTAGATGTGGAGTAGTAGGTGTTTAATTCGCGTTCTACGTCGCAAATATTAGGTTCACTAGTGGAGGCGTCTAAAATGTCTTTGCAATATGGCACAGATTCGTCTAAGTCAATGGATGTTGGATAAGCAATAAGTTTACACTTTGCTTTCATTAATGATTCGTTGTGTTCTAGGATGACTGTATCGAATGACACATCAGGTTGTTTTATTATTTTAAGAAACTGCTCATGAGTTTCTGATATGGATGGTGAATTACGTGCGTCTTCTTCGTTGTTAGATGTCGGTGCCGGATTGCAGATAATTGAATCGGAGCCTTCCTCATCTTGTAATACATTTACAGGGAATCGAGATAAAGCGTCGGCGTTTGCGTTTAATTTACCCTTCTTGTACACGATTTCATAATCATACTCTTCGAGTTTCAAACGCCATCTAACGAGTCTAGATCCTGGATCTTTGACGTTAAAAAGCCACACTAGAGGTTTGTGGTCTGTAATTATTTTGAATTTACGTCCATACAAATAAGGGCGGAATGTTTTCACGCCGAATAAGATTGCTAGGAGCTCCTTTTCGATAGTCGAATAGTTGCCCTCGGCTTTATTTAGGGTGCGCGAGGCATACGAGACGGGTTTGTCAGAACCGATTGCGCCCTGAGAGAGTACAGCACCTACTGCGTAATTAGAGGCATCAGTTGTTAAAAGGAAGGGCTGTGAAAAATCAGGATATTGAAGCAGAGGCGCTGATGTTAATTTATCCTTGAGATGACTATGCGACCATTGAAATATGGCATCCTTTTTCAGAAGGGCAGTCAGTGGTTTTGTGATTTTGGAGAAGTTATTAATAAAACGACGATAGTAGCCGACTAGCCCTAGAAATGATTTTATATCCTTTGGATTCTTGGGAGTAGGGAATTGAGAGACGGCCTTGACCTTCTCGGGATTTGGACAAACACCTTTATCTGTGATTATATGACCAAGATAAGCGACCTCGCGTCGCAAGAACTCGCACTTGTCCGGTTGAAGTTTTAGATTAAATTTTCGGATGCGATCGAAGACTGACCTAATTTTTTCCATATGAGATATTAAGTTACTACTATAAATGATGACGTCATCAAGATATACATATGCATGGAGGCCTTGGAGACCAGAAAGGGCAGTGTTCATTAATTTCTGGAAGGTTGAAGGGGCGTTTTTAAGCCCAAAAGGCATCCGCAAGAATTCGTAGTGCCCTGCACTGTTAGAATTTGTGTTTATCGAGAACCCCGTTTTTTGTGCGTCTTGGGAGTTCATTTTGATCTGGTGGAAGCCACTTGAAAGGTCTAAGGTGCTGAAATATTTTGAGTGGCCTAACTGATCTAAGATGTCAGTAATAAGCGGCAAAGGGTAACTCTCAGAGACAGTGACGTCATTCAGACGGCGATAATCTATTACTATACGCCATTTCTTTTTCCCTGAAGCGTCCATCTTCTTAGGGACTACCCAAACAGGGGCGCTCCAAGGTGACGTTGACGGACGTATAATATTTTGATCGAGCATCTTGCGGATTTGTGAGTCCACTTCTTCCTTGTGGCACTCAGGAAAACGGTAAGACTTTACGTGAATAGGGGCTGAATCACCCGAATCTATAGTGTGCTCGATCGCATTTGTGAACGAAAGAGGTTCGCCCTCTAAGTGGAAAATATCTGTGTACTCAGAACAACATTCTAGCAATGCCTCTTTTTCTTCGGAGTTTAGATGAGAACAGCGTATTAGATTTAATACCTTTTGCGGTCTGTCAGATTCGGAATAGGATAAAGCGTTGACGGATTCGTTTGAATCTGTGGCGGTGTCATACTCAAGAGGTGTTAACTGGACTTTAAAGTCTCGGACTTGGGTATCGATGTTAGTAGTATTTAAAACGGTTACGTTAATTCTTTTATTAGGCTTTATAGTGACAAGACAATTTGCGATATAAATACCTTCGCTTATAGAGTGATCTAATAATAGGCCCTCATTATTTTTATAATGTTCACGCGAGTAATTAGATACTGCGCATTCGATGACCGCTTCGGAACGAGCGGGAATGACATAAGTCGGTTGAATATAGTTTATGTCCAGACTCTGTCCGCATATATGAACTGATTGTGAGGTATAGTCTATATTCGCTTTGAAATGATTTAAAAAGTCGCTACCAATGATACCGTCATACTCTAAGTTGATGTTATCGTCCACTACATGAAACTTAAACTCGTGGCAATTATTATTCCAAGTGAAGTATATCTGACACGTGCCTAAAGTTGTTGAATAGGTGCCTATGTTATTAAAACCTTTTATTTTAGCTATTTCGCGAGATAGTTCAGGCACTTTGGTTAAACTTGACAGTTTGACCAAACTAATACTAGCTCCCGTGTCGATAAGAAGGCACAACGGATGAATGGAAAGAGAAGTAGATACATACACGTGTGGCAATGACACTTTCTTTGAGTATGAAGATATTTCATAGACAGGTATTTCAGGATTGATTTTAATTTCATCTTTAGGGTTATGCGGCGGCTCAGTGGACTCGTTGTGAGAGGGAAGTCTTGGACTCAACGATACAGGGGCTCTAATAGAAGCTTGTTGAGTTGAAATGGTATTTTGACTCGACGAAACAGCGGTTCTTTGTGGAATGTGTCGAGATGAGACAGAATTTTGACTCAGCGAAACAGGGACTCCGTTTGGAGTATGCTGAGATGAAATTGACTTTAGACTCAACGATTCAGAGGCTCTTGGAAGAGTGTGTTGAGATGTAATAGGATTTGGACTCAACGATTCAGAGGCTCTTGGAAGAGCGTGTTGAGATGCGATAGGATTTGGACTCAACGATTCAGAGGCTCTTGGAAGAGTGTGTTGAGATGCAATAGGATTTGGACTCGACGAAACAGAGACTCTCGGAGGAGTGTGTCGAGATGAAACAGTGGAACGACTCAGCGAAGCAGGGACTCTCTTTGGAGCATGCTGAGATGAAATACGTTTTTGACTCAACGATTCAGGGACTCTCGAGAGAGCATGTTGAGATGAGATATCGTTTTTATGCGAATTTCGTGTAAAGGTATGAGTGCCTAAATTATCCGGATGACGTCGGCACGTTTTCGTAATCCGTGGAATTAGTTTAAAGAGTTGTTTGGATCGTCATCGTTTTCACAAGGAACATAATAAGGTGTCGGTGAGGGGTCCGGTGACATCGGCGGCTCGAATGTAACATGATGCATCGCAGCCGGTCTATCGCGATTGTCAGAATTGGATGTATTACGCCGTTCATTATTATATTTTCTTTTGCGACATTGAGTAATATCGTGACCCTTATTTTTACAATATTTACAGAAAAGTTCGGACCTCGAGTTATTGAGTGATGTGGATGGTTGAGGGGCCGATGGAGCATGTGGTGGACCCGTGCGTTTTTGTTTCTCCCGGCATTCAGCGTCCGAGTGCCCGGGTTTACCACAAATCCTACATTTAGGTTTAATAGAAGTTTTATATAGGAGGTTTTGTATTTTTTCTTCCTCGAGAGCCACGTTGATCGCATCATTAAGTGATTTTGGGTTTCTGCATCTGACATTATTACTCAGTCGTGGATGTAATCCCAAACTAAAAGTAAATAATGCTAAATCTTCGGTCATAGCGATACGACCGGATATATCCTTCTTTAGGGACTCAGAATTATAAATTTCTGATTGAAGATCGGTAAGGCAGCTTTCTACACGAAGAGCGAATTGCGCAACAGTTTCGTTTGCCGTTTGCCTGCACGATTGTAAATCTAGCAACAAATGATTATAATGTTTTCTCTCACCGAAATTTTGTTTAAGAAAACATTTCAATTGGTTGAAATCCGCAAAGACTTTATTAGAGCACGCGATCTGAGCTTTACCTTCTAGGCGCGATAGAATATATTTATTTAATAGAACTTTTTGACTTGGTGATGCTAAATCTAATGCGTTCTGGCAATTGGTGAGAAAAGCGATAAGAGTTTCGCGCTCTCCTTTATAAGGGCTAATAAAATTACAGAGCACCTGGATAGGAAACTGTTCGTTCAACGCAATTTGCGCGATTTTCTTAGAAGTTTCATTTGTTTCCGTAGACATTATGAACTTGAAAGGAAATTATAAAGGTAGATGAAAACGAATATGTAGGTAAGAATAGGATTTACGATATGCGATACCCTAGGTAATGGGAATATCTACTTGAAATTAAGGATGTTGTAGCGATAGCAGCAAAATAGTATGTTTTACTCACAGACACAGGAACACGAAGTAGTCGATACGCATTTTCTGGCACTGGATCAGCACGATTACTGGAGCAGGAGTACAGCGGCGCGATAAGTCGCGGCCAGCAGCAACAGGAACGTCAGGAACAGCGGGGTGGCGGCGCACGACACCCGAGCGTGATCAACGCTTACACGTGGCAGCACCACGCGGCAGCACCGCGTGTCGGGGCGGCAAGGGCAATCACCAGCTCCTTGCGGCGATATCAAGATGACAGAGCTCGCGTATGTTGAGCTCCTGGAGATGGAAGCTTCGAGAATTTTGGACGACCGGCAGGCTTACGCAAGATACTCGTAAGGCTTACTGTCGCGACTCGTCTTAGGAGATGGCACTGAGTTTGTCGAGGTGTGATTTCACTTAGCGAAAATAGGGACACCCCGGAGATGGATTGACTCGTCGGTAGCGTGAAGTTCATACACGATCACTTTACAGTTTTCTGGATAACCACGACCCGTTATGGAATACCAGCGGAACGGTTACGACGATATCAACACTGGTATCCCACTTCTGACACCACTGTTACGGAGTGGGTCGGAAAATGGTTTTTAAAAAAAACTATTTTAATTTGCTAAGAGAAAGATATAATTAGAATTGATACACGTGTTATGAATTGTTATGCCCGACGGAAGTCCAATCCAAACTGAGTAAAATAATTAGAATCGTTTATGAAAATAACTACGGTTTCCTATTGCATTGACGTCAATGCAATGGGAAACTCAGCATTTTTAATTTATATTTTAAACAATGGTTATTTCGATATAACAGTACGAATGGGCTCTGACCCTAAAACTGTAGTAAATTATACACCAAACCTTTCTCACGAATCACTCCGACCACTAGTGAAAACAGTATGAAAATTTCTTCAGTAGTTTTCGGGTTTATTCATTTATTGCGTACAGACAAACAACAGACGCAGAGAATTTTGATGAAATTACACAGTATGTGTAAAGTAATATACACACACGTATAAACTTACACACACGAGTGTATACTGTGTAACACACAATAAAAGATGTGTCTCACAAGAGTCAAGAGACACCCGCTGGTCGGTTACAAGATTTATTAGAAATTCTGTTAGAGGGCGTGAACTGTGTGGCGCTAAGAAATCTGCGAGATTTTTTTTTATTTGGTAAGTTGTTTATTAGTTCGAATATCTTATGGTAAAAGAAAGTTTAGTAGTTATTGGTATCCGGAGTAGAAAGACACTGACCTTATTAGTGATTTCCTTAAGAAAGGTTAGGTGTGTAGGCAGGTACTGTAACAGAGAGGTATTCCACCTCTTCTGTTGCCTTAACCTCTTCACTTTAAGATCTACATATTTATTGTTTTTAAATTTAAATATTCATATTTAGAATTTTCATTCTGTTACTGCGTCACTTTCAATTATATTTTGCGCATTACAATTTTGACCACGGCAAGCGCTGCATCTGCATTTTCCTATAATTATTGTTTTTTTAATTTCTCATTTTATTTAAAGTAAATAAAGTATTCTCAGTTAAGTTGTTTAAAATTGCTTTACAACAAGTACGTCACTCTTGAGTTAGTGCAAACAAACATACAAAAAAATCTAATCTTTCCTCTTTGTAAAAGTCTTTGGACAATTTTTATGAAGCCTCATAAACCCGGCGATGGATATTTTTCTATCAAACTGTATGTATGTTTTGATTTGTAGAGTAGATATTTAAAATCATGATCCTTCTTTGTAGAAATGAAACCAATCCTTTGTATGAGTACATTCCTAAACATCAAAATAAATAAAATAGACTACATTTTATGATTTTATTCCCAATCACTAAAATTTATACCTTCCCAACCCACGTACAGTCAACCGTAAATATAACTGCATAATTAGACCTCCCAGTACACTCAGTTGCATATTCATACCAGACTGTTTAGTTAGTAATAATTCTTCTTGCATCGATGTTAAGAATCGTGCGTCAGTAATTTAATGTCAAACGTATTTATGTTCACTCCGTTCATTCATTCGTTCGCTCAATCGGTCTTTGGTTAATTTATATTTCCTTTTGTGGTCTTGTTGTGGAAATGTTGATAATTTGTTTCAGTTTATAAACTAGTGGCTGTTTTAGGGTTGGGAAATGATTACTGCCTGATATAACTGACTAAATGGGTACCAACCTGTTTCTTCGGTTGCCCCTTGCGTTCCTGGTCCACGTTAATAAGGCTATGATATTCCTAGACCCCCGTCAATTTGCTAAAAGTTCTTTGACGCGCGCGTGAAACACGTTGCGCCGTTAACTCAAGCTTGGTCCTTGATCGGACGGCGAGCCGCCCATTACTCGCCGTCCGCATGGCCGTGCCTACGATGGCCGGAGGATATGTCCGTCGTGCGACGTCCGTTGCCGTGGGGGTCTCCCACTGCTCTAGCTCAGCCCTTGTAACTACTAGATCAAACAGACATCAAACAGAATCTGCTCTTACTATTGTTTTCAAATGCATAATTTGAAGACAGAGCGATGTTTTTGAAGCATCTACCCACTAGAAACAATGCTACTTCATACAAAGCTGAGAATATGATATTTTCTTACACCACATACATAATTCATGCCTCGACGTTACTTCCACAAACATTGGCACAATTGTAGGCCAATAATAATTAATTCTATGATTTATATGGGACTATTGTTGGGTCCCGGGATCCGTTTTTGGGCCGGGTTCCGTTCGGTCCGGGATCCGTTTCGGCCTGAAGGTTGGTATTTAAAACAATTAGAAACGTTTACGTTTGAAATTGAGGTGTAATGTTTTGAGAGCATTTTGAGAAGGAAGTGTGTTTAATATTTAGTTAATGGGACTGTTTTCGAGTAGTTGAAGCTGCCTGTTGCTCAGTAAGAGCTGTATAATACAGTGAAAATTACTGCACAGAAACTGGGCTAGGGTTAATTCTGCGATTGTTGTTTATTCACAATTTAAAACCCAATAATTATTAATAGTAATTTTCTTCCGTGGTGCTAGGCAAGTGGGCTATCCCAGTTGTATGTCATTCTGTGCCTATTATTCTATTTTTTTATATCTCCTGCTTGATATGGATGGAAGTAAAACCACTATTCTCTAGCTGACAGCTCCTTGACGCACGAGGCTCTAACTCATCATCATCATCAGCCTATAATGTTCCCACTGCTAAGAAATTACAATGCCTCCACCCTGTAGTCACTCCCTTGTAATACTGCCCGTAGACGAAGCTGAAGTGGCAAGAATCATCGACACCCTACGTAGCGACTGTGCCACAGGCCACGACAATATACCAGCTAAGGTACTTAAGCAATCGAGCTCCATTCTTGCTGCTCCTATTGCGCACATTTGTAACCGAGCGATTGAATCTGGAATCTTTCCTGACGCCTTCAAAAAAGCTGTTGTGCATCCCATCTTCAAGAGTGGAAATAAGACGAGTGTCACTAACTATCGGCCGATTTCCGTGTTGAGTGCGTTATCAAAAATCCTTGAGAGAATTCTAAATAACTGTCTTGTTAATTACCTCACTAAACATAAGATAATTGCGCAAAACCAGTACGGGTTTAGATCTGGTGTATCGACGGAGGATGCTGTCGTGGATGTCGTTAATACAATAACTAATAAATTAGACCAAAAGATGAAATGCTACGGCATCTTCCTCGATCTATCGAAAGCATTCGACACCGTGTCTATTCCCACTCTTGTAGCGAAACTCGAACACGTAGGAGTGCGTGGCTTGGCACTTGATATCTTCAGAGATTATCTATCTAATCGTAAGCAGTGTGTAAAAGTTGACTCTATGATTAGTGATTACAAGACTATCAATTTCGGCGTCCCTCAAGGAAGCATTCTCGGGCCCACGCTTTTCCTTCTGTATATAAATGGTCTGTGCCGGGCCCGTGTACCAAACTGTGACATATTTACATACGCTGATGATACCGTGCTGTTGGTCTATGATACTGACTGGTCTAAAGCTAAATTAAGAGCAGAATACGCGCTACGCTTAGTTATGAATTGGCTCTCAAAAAATCTTCTGACACTTAATGTAGCTAAAACAAAAATTATTCGTTTCTCCTTACCCAACACCACCTCTCCGCCTCAAGAGTCAGGACTAGTTAAAGCCCATACTTGCCTTGGTAACAATAATAAGTGCAATTGCCCACTCCTGTCTCTGGTTTCAGATCTAAAATATCTTGGAGTCCATATTGACTGTAAGCTCAGCTGGCAATCTCATATTGAAGCCCTATGCACCCGCATAAGGAAACTTATTTATATCTTTAAAGAGCTTCGGCACTCTGCTGATCCAGAGACTGCGCTAATGGTTTACCAAAGTCTCTGCGAATCCATCATTACTTATTGCATCCCAGCGTGGGGTGGAACCTATAAAACCTCCTTAATTTTTGCAGAACGAGCTCAAAGGGCAATTCTAAAAGTAATGCACTTCAAGCCTAGAGACTTTCCCACAAATGAACTCTATTCCATGGCCCATGTCCTGACAGTCAGACAGTTGTTTATACTCCGCGCTGTCCTGCGAAGACACTCCATGCTACCTTTGAATCCGAAAATCCTTTTGAGACGCAAAGGTACTCCTGTCTGTGATCCTGTAAGGTGCCGTTCCGTATTTGCTAGTCGTCAGTTTCTTGCCCTAAGCACTCGTCTTTATAATAGAATTAATAAAGTGTTGTTTATATATATCCGCACAAAATATGAGGTGAAAAATATATTAACCAAGTGGCTGCAAGAGCTATCATATGATGAAACTGAAAATTTACTCAAAGTAATGTCTTGAAGTAGGTATAAAAGAAAAATGCTGTTTGCGAATATTCACTTGTTTCTTGTTCTAATTAATAGTATTTTTATGTTTAAGTACTTGTACGACGATCATATTTAAACTGTTGTAAGTCAATGAAATCTTGGGGAACTTCGGCTTCTAAGATACAGGCTTCTTGCCTAGTTTAGGAGTCAGATGTTTCGACTTTAACTATGACACTGTTGTACAACTTAATCTTAAGTCCTTGCCTAGTAAGTACTATTTGGTTTTTGTGTACAAATAAACGATTTATTATTTATTATTATTTATTTATTATACTGCTGAAACACAGACCTCCTCTCTGTGAGAAGGAGTGAGCCATAATCCACCACGCGGGCCCAGTGCGTGTTGGTAGATGTCACATGTCTTCGAATTTTTGTTTCTAGGACATGCCGGTTTCCTCGCACGATGTTTTCCTTTACAGTTTTGAGAGCAGTGGTGATGAAATAAATTACACAAAGTAATGCGCCTGGCGGGGTTCGAACCCAGGACCACGTAAGTCGGGACCGATACCACTTCGCCACCACTGCTCTATAAGGCTCTAACTAACCTTAAGAGAAACAGAAACTCCCGAAGTTGCGGCTGAAGTGCTTATTGTGGTACCCCTGGTTCTTGATTTGACGGCGAGTTACCCATTAGGCGTCCGCAATCACTTACCACATCTTCTACAATATTTATCGCTACACCTAAAAACTTAATTACAAAACAAAAAATACTCAATACAATTCACGAAGATAAACGCGAAATCTCCCTATCAATTTAATGCTTAAACCCTGTTTTGAACCAAAGCGATAAGCCAGCGATAACACACTCTTTAGCCCTTGTAGCGATGAGATTATCTCAATTTATTGTAACGTTATCTCGAAAGAATAAACTTAAATAATATCGCTTTATCTTTGAGATCAAAAGAAGGAAAAGAAAACAGTATAAGTAATGAAGTTTCTTTGTGTATGCTCAGTATAGCAGGTGATTGTTTTCGAAATCTTGGGTGTACTATAAATAGCTAGTGTTTGCTGCTTTTTATTTTGGTTTTTCGATTGTGGGGATTGTGTAGATGGTCGTGAAGAAAGAATGGTATTTTAAATTGTTTGTTGTGGTGTGATACAGATCCCTAAGTGCAACATGTCTCGGGCACGCCGCTATTGCGGCGATAAGACCCCTCTTTGAGGAGTGGCTGGATAGGCGTCACGGCGTCCTGCCCTACCGCTTGACGGTCCTCACCGGACACGGAAGTTTCAGGAGGTTCTTGTGTCGGATAGGGAAGGAGGAAACGCCTGGGTACCACCACTACAAAGATCGCCCAGAGGATACGGTGTAGCATACGGGCATATTGTGCAAGTGAAAATAAATAAAATTGTATCGTTGGTCTAGTGATAGTGCTATATTAGAGTATCAAAGTCCTAGGTTGGATGCCTGGGTTGGGCAACATGATAATGGGTTTTTTTAATAGCAGCTGAAAGAATGAAATCAGGCATGGTTGATCATATTTCAATCAACCACGCACATATCAACTCTTAATTAATCACTAGCCGTCTTTTTACAAAGCACTTAATCATGACAAAAATGGTGTACAGGATTTTCAGTTCCTTCTGTGTAAGCTGGTTCTATCTAAGGCTTCATCTTTGCTTCTGGGCTAGAAAGAATCTTTGCTGCTCTGACACGGGCCTCTTCTTTATGAGAGGGAGTAGGCCATAATCCACCACGCGTGTTCATTACGGATTGGTTAATGTCAATCGAATGTTTGGTTGTAGAAAATGCTGGTTTTCTCACGATGTTTTCCTTTACCGTTTTGAGAGCAGTGGTGATAAAATAAATTACACAAGTGTTTTGTCAGGCTGAGTTCGAACCTATACGACCGCCAATTCGTAAGTCGTGGTCACTGGGCCACCACTGCTCTCAATTTATTCATACCGACTAATAAACATGGACAAAATATTCACTCACTAGTTTTATAGACACAATTTTATTAGCAAAACATTTTCCATTCCAAAACAATATCGGATCATCACAACATGACGATATCAATAAATATTTTAACAATAAAACCAAAGAATCAGACCTCACACATAGTGATTTATTTTAATTAATGGACAATAACAATAATTGGACGACGCCAGATTTGTTTCATGCAAATCAATCGGTCCTTATTAGCATAGCAGAGAGGATACTAGGGATGTGACGGTGTCGATATTAGATATCGATAAAATATTTTGTAACGTAACAAAAAACTATCCATCGTAACTTGTAAATAAATTGTTATTTCTGATCATTAAACTGTCAATCATAATTTGGCAATAGAGAAGAAAAACTTGCTTCTTTTTTTTATTGACTAGGTAAAGGATTACATCAAAATTATTAAGTGTTTCTTCGCGACTTCGACCATAATTTATGTTTGAACGTAAAAATAACCGTAACAATACTTTGTTTACATAAAATAATTAATATTCCAGAAACTTTTAGATTTAATTTTGACTACTTCAAACAACGGCTTTTTCTATGTAATGTGTTGACAAAGTAATATAGGTAACAAACTGAGTTTTCAGTAACAGTTATAATATAATTAATCGTCCTTTTTTACCTAAATGAGGTTTCAGTATATCAATCAAGTACAAAATTACATTAATTAATAATACAGTAACTAAATCAACCATGAGTGGTTGACATGTATAATTAACTAAATTAATTTGTTATTAAAATTAATTAATCTTAACATATTAATCACGCAACGTAATATGGGTACAAAGTAAATAAGTATAGAAGGTTGACTTCATTATTTCAATGTGTGTAAACAGGTATACAAAGACGTCGATGTGTATGAATACGTATATGGTTGGCCTGTTTTGAACCTTATGGTCGAAAAGTGCTAGTCTCACACGTCTTAGTAGGTTACTCTTACAAATGTCAGTCGTGAATGTACTTGCACTAGCTTTATATCAAGCTTGAGTATGTGTGTATATGTCGCAGTGAGATAGATAAAGCCGTAATATAGTTATATCCCTAGGGATATAATTATATACCGTAACATAGTTATACAGTGTGTCCGGGCACGAGTTAGCGATATTTGAAGGGGATATTCTAGGCTCAATTTCATCGACAAAAATGCTTTAAAAAAAATCTTACTCCAATACTTCGCGAATGGCAGCCATTTTATTTTTTTTTAATCCGTCGAACTGGGGTGTATACAATAAAATGCAAATATCTTGGAATCCAAGAGACCTACATTCATGAAAATGTCTTTATTGCAAAGTTAAACGTTGAGGCTTATTAAAAACTTTCTAACCTGACCTGTCCGAGTCGGGGTGCCCCCAATCGTTTCTACGACATTTTTTATTTGTCAGTCCCCGTTTCGTACCACGGGGCACCCCGACTCGGACAGGTTAGGTTAGAAGGGGATGGCGGGGTCTGGAAGACCCCGCCATCCCCTTCGTGGTTATTTTTTTTAAACCACCTAGAAGTAGGAGGCTTCGCGGTGCTCCGTCGACATTTTCTGGCAAAACGATTCTTTACACCACCCAGAAGTAGGAGCACCGCGAAGCGGTGCTCCGTCAACATTGCGCGCGCCCCGCCTGCGCCACACACTCCGAAAGCTATTTCACTAAACTTAATCTGTAACAAACCTTATTATGAAACCACTGACGCCACCTATTAATCAAACAGAAGACTACAACTACGCGAGGCAACGACCATAACGCGTGGAGTCCATTGATTTCTAAAAAGGTTCCGCCACTCACTACTAGATGGCGCTGCGCTGATGACGCGCAATTGTGAATCACGGTGTTAAGATTCTCCGAGATTTAATGACCTCCGCTGGTATAATGTTTTTCTGTGTGACTGAGCTAGCAGTGCACTTGCGGGCTACGTCCTACTTGGAATAGCTACACGAGACTCTGTTACTAAGTTTTATCCTAAAGTTTAGACAGCACATTGTCATATTTTGGTTTAGAGGTCCAATAAACCCCTGCCTTCGTCCTTACTGGGAAAAGGTGGTCGGGACTTGTCCTATTGTAAATTGTTATACTGTACGTCAAGTGATAATAAATCCTTGTCCGATAAACGAGACTCTTCGTGCCGGCAACGGTGACTAACATCCTCCCCTACAAACTGGCGACCAACGGTGGGCAAGAACAAGATCAGCAGAAGTACGTCACACGCTTAGGCAGATTAACGACGACAACACTATGTTACGGTATATAGTTATATCCCTAGGGATATAACTATATTACGGCTTTATCTATCTCACTGCGACATATACATTTTCGTTCGTTATATGGAGTTGACTTTCTTTAATACCTTCTCTGTGTCATTATTACATCTAATTTGTGTTTATCCTTTTGCTAAAAAGAGTTAAATATTCAGAATTTTATCCATATATACTAAAGTCATTAAATATTATGTATCTGAATTATTGTGTGGCAATCCAAACAATCTAAGAATTTTATTGATTCTTCTTTAGGTAAAGATTTTGAATTTAAGATTGGATAATTGTGAAATAAATATACTTAAATTAAATGCGTAAACCGAGTTTGGGGGGTATTATTGTTATCATAATAAAAATGGTCAAAGGAGAACACCAAAAAAATTACATACGTTTTTTTAATTTCACTTTTGAATAGACGAATAATTATATTTACGGAACCCGGCCGTTCGCATGTTGACACCCCACTTTAATTTGAATGTCAAATTCCCGCATAATTTTAAAACTGCTTGAAAATTTTTGCATATTTTTGTATGCGTAACGCGTATATCCCTAAAACTGCTTTTTTGTTCCCTGTTCGCAAAACCTTTTCGGTTTTAATTGAATAAAAAATACTGGACCTCTCGACTTAACACGTTTAGGCACTTTTTTTGTTTATTTTTTTAACCATTTTAATTAAAAAACGCTTCTCTGTAGGTCCTAACCGGGGAGGTCCTTTAGTGAAAAAACTGCCTACAATTTGGGCGCTCTTTAATTAATTCAGTTTATGGACGGTAAAAAACAATAAATTACAAGCAAACCATAATTGAAACCAGTAATTTTTGGTCTTTAAATATTTTTTTAAATAACGATTTATTTTACGAAATTTTAAGACTCTCTCTTAGCATTATACATAGTTATCATGCCTTTCCTAATTCCTTATAATAATCATACAAACAATATTTACTTATTTCGATATAGTTACAGCTCATTGCAATAGAAATAACAGTAGAACATCATACATCATAGTTCAACAACAAAAGAAAAGTAGCAAAACTTCCCAAAAAAAAGAATCGATATCGATAAAATAACTTCGACTTATGAATATTTATCGATGACTTATAAAAAAACAATCGACGCTCAAAAAATAAGAAGTCGAAATAACTCGCATAATTCATTGCCTTTTTTAAATTTATATGAAAATTATTATGTTTTTTAAAAAGTGGTTTTTCCACTGTGACATTTGAGTATCAAATTGATTGCAATATATTTTATTGATAGTTTTCTATAGTGACGACTGTTTTTTTTCCTTGAGTAAATTATTATGGAATTACTGTGATAGACGGATCTTAATTTATTTTGTTTTAAAGACTAATGATCAGTGGTGATAATAAATTAGTCTTTTAGGTATAAATTGTGAATTTTATATAAAATTGATTTTGTGTGTAAAACGTAGTTTTGAAGAAATTAATTGCTATCTGGCTGTTATTGATTGTTAATTTAGCCACGTATGTTTAAAAAAAATCCTAAAATTTACTAAGTAGGTATAATTTATAAAGTCCCCGATATATTATATTAATTTTCAATACGCACACAAATTGTTTTGTTTCTTGAATCTTGAATTTCTCCGTATATCGTGGAAGCGATTAGATAATATAAAAACTTGTAGGTAGATCAACAAATATTTATTTTTGCAAAACACCAACGAAAGCTACCACTTTCAAAACCATTGTCTTTAAAACAATTTGGACATTTCAAGAATTATATTCTCAACAAAAAAACTACCAAGCTATCAATAACAAATACCATAATAACAGAGGTCACTGACCCCTCCTACGCAATAGAAAGCCATAATCCATGGCTTTTAATGTTCCATAAACTATGTCTAATATTAATTACAGTACTCCGTATTAATGGCATGTGATTACAAAAATAACAATACAAGAGGGAATTGATTACTGTCATGTTGGTATTTTTGAAAGACTGAGATTTTGTTTTTGTGTTGTATTTGTTTTTGTATGGGCGACGGTATAAGTGACGACGGTAAGCGATTCTTAGGTCAAATTGATATTTGATGATTTTCTAACCTAAAACTAATGCTGAAAAATATTTATATCGCCTACGAATAAGTTGTTCCGGTTCTGATTATAAGAAAGTTAGTTACAAAAATAATTCCTGCTGTGGGACAACGTTATAAATTTAAACAAAAAAAAAAAAAGCCAATAATTTTTAAACGGCAAACATGTTTTTGTATGTAACATTTGTTAATGAAGCGGCAACAGAAATACATCATCTGTGAAAATTTCTACTGTCTAACCGTCACGCTTCATGAGATACAGCCTGATGACAAACGGTGAGACATACATACAGACGGATTCAGCGAAGTCTGGTTTCCCCGTTTTAACTTTTGAGTAGGTACATAACCTTTTTTTTTAGCGTTGGAAGGGGAAAGTTTGACGACACCGCCACTGGCAGCGCCACCATCGCGAAATTATTGAAATCCTAAGTTTTATGTATTTCATTTCTTCAACTTCAACATTTCTTACAGTGTTCCCTTTACGCAAAATACATGTATGTTTTTGTTTTTTTATGTTTTAAGCGTGGTAAAATCATCAAATGAGTCTTCCCACCCAGGGCAGGGCGGGAGGGACTGTCAGACTTGTACTGACTAAAATCCACGGTGTCCTTCAATAGCCCTTTATGTTCCGGGGTTACGGTAATGAGATAAGTCCCGCGACCCCGGCAGGCTTTGGCCCTCTAGAGGGGGGCCCTGTCATCATGCTGACACTCTTTGAGGCGCGCATGGAACACAACGCGCCGTCGACCCGGGCATGGTCCATGGTCAGACAGCGAGTCGCCCATTACTAGGTACATAACAACCATCGAATATTGATGTTGCCACTCACTTTTGCATGATTTTTTTGTTTGGAACATTAACTGCGTGGTTGAAACAACACTGCTGTGCTGGTTAGTGGTTTTACGATAGTTTTTCAAACATTTTGTATAACGACCGCATGTCACAAACCGCAGAGCGGTGAAGTGGAAACCGCATTAGTTTAATTATTTCTATTCGAAAACACGATTGATCTATGTTTTACAACATGTTATAGTACTATACATAAATACTGCTGTTGGTAAAAGCACTCACATACAACTAATTATTGTTGAAACCCCTTTCATACACAAGGCGACGTAAGTCTCCGATGCCTTACGACTTTGGGATCTATTGGGATCCTTTGTACGGATTTGTATTGCAATAATCGCCTGGATACTAAAGTCGTCAAGTACCATCGCACGAACCCACCCACCCCAAACCTTCTTTTGGACAATA
Organism: Agrotis clavis; assembly: GCA_954870645.1. Taxonomy (NCBI): domain Eukaryota; kingdom Metazoa; phylum Arthropoda; class Insecta; order Lepidoptera; family Noctuidae; genus Agrotis; species Agrotis clavis. The sequence goes on from OX940943.1 coordinate 4,893,802, forward strand.
GTTATCAGATAAATTCCCAAAAACGATAATTTAACATCATCTAACACTGTAAAACAACACATATAACAACTACATATAAGAGGTATATTTATCAATGGCCTCACAGCAGGCAGACGAACTCTTAGATTAGTTGTGACGAGGAGACATGCGACATCGTGTCAATTCTGTCCAATCACGGCGCTTACACCGTTTGTGGCCTACAAAGTGGTGCTCAAAGATCTTGAATAAAGTGCTGCATTATAAAATGATGTTTTGGTACACTTTTAGCCTTTTTTTTTTTAGCGTGGTAAAATCATCAAATGAGTCTTCCCACCTCAGGCAGGGCGGGAGGGACTGTCAGACTTGTACTGACTAAAATCCACGGTGTCCTTCATTAGCCCTTTATGTTCCGGGGTCACGGTAAGGAAATAAGTCCCGCGACCCCGGCAGGCTTTGGCCCTCTGAGAGGGGTCATTTTGGCTGACGCTCTTTGAGGCGCGCGTGGGACACAACGCGCCGTCGACCCGGGCATGGTCCATGGTCGGGCAGCGAGTTGCCCTTTACTCGCTGCCCGCATGCCCGCGCCTACGGTGGCCGGAGATCATCTAGCGACGTCCGTCGCCGTGGGCGTCTACCACCGCGGGTGGGGCGGAGGGAGGACACTGTCCTCTCTCGCTCGCGGCCCGCCTCCTCCTTCGCGAGCATTACTGCTTCGCAGAAGGAGGCGACCGCTTCCCACTCCGTCTCGCCCCGCAGCATTGCCGCGACCAATGCTGGGCGCGAGAGGTCTCCGCCTATCGCAGCCGTGAGGACACGTCGGTGCTCTGCCTAAGCTGGGCAGTCTTGCACCGTATGCTCCACCGTGTCCTCCGGGCGATCTTCGCAGTGGTGACACCCAGGCGTTTCCTCCTTTCGCATCAGACACAGGTACCTCCCGAACCTTCCGTGTCCGGTGAGGACCTGCGTCAAGCGGTAGGTCAGGACGCCATGACTTCTCTCCAGCCACTCCTCAAAGAGGGGTCTTACCGCCGCAATTGCGGCGTGCCCGGCCTTCGGTCGCGACAGTCGTTCCTTCCATACTGCCCTGAGATCGCGCCGGAGCTCTTCCCGCCGCGCCTCGACTTCTTGAGGCAGCGGGGTCACGCCCCGGCGCTACGCCTCCACGCGCCACTCATAGACGCGCTGGAGGGCAGTCGCCTCCAGATCCCAGGGCAACACTTTTGGCCTTACGAAATCAACAAAAAGTCCCAGTTATCTTGCAGACTATCTGCTTCTTTCATAGCTTGCCTTCTACTCGGAATCTAGAGGAGGTAATCTGTGGTGGCTGTACGTACATACATAATTAGTCTAATAATGATCCCACTGGTGGAACAAGGTTTACGAGGGAGTGGACTGTCATTTAAGGATTATTTCCGCTACACCGGGCCATGCTTAACCGTGACTCGTCCGTACCCCGAACGAGCACCCCGTCCGGGCCGCAAGCTTGAATCACTTCATACAAAAGTACACCACCATGTCCGACCGTGCCCGGCGGCCCGTCTCGGAAATGCACCTTTAACGTGCGGCTCCGGTACACATTAGGTACTCAACGTCAATTGCCTTCTTTTCCTGGGATATAATATCAGTTTCCTCACGGGATGTTTCATTTACCATTTTCGAACTAATGGTTCTTCAAACGCAGGAGCGTTGCCATTGTCAACTACCGAACACTCTTAGGTCGTCCTTAGAGTTTTACTGTTAAAAAGTCGTTAACATATTTTATCAACCGATTAAAATAAAGTAACAATGTTCAAAGTTGAGCTATTTACAATGTATTTTGTGCCAACAAACACCCAATTTCATGAATTGAAATTTAGTACAAGGCTACATACATGAAATAGCACTACAAAGACTAGGTAAATACATACCTTTATTTAGGTACTTATTTGTCGTAAGCTTCGCTCTAGTTAACATGTCCTAAATTTGATAGGTACATCCATCTATCAATCGTTTCAGTATTTATTGAGTTCTATTGAGGTTACATGGTGAATAATTGTGTCTCGTTACCGTTAAACTAGGTCTTGTTGAAGATTTACTAAGTTTATAATCAGCCTCAAAGAGTGACAGCATGATGACCCTTAGAGGGCCAGAGCCTTCCGGGGCGCGGGACTAGCGAATACCCCGAAACGTAAAAGGCTATTAAAGGACACCGTGAATTTTAGTCAGTACAATTCTGACAGTCCCTCCTGCCCTGTCCTGGGTGAGACTCATTTGATGATTTTACCACGGTAAAAAGAAAAGTTTATCATCAACTGCCTAGAATTGACCCATCTATTTTGGACTAGTCGTAGAAGAAGTCCAGTGGATCAAAATACCTGTGCCTTACTGACAATCCAGTTATGGTTTCTTTCTATTTCGATCGTCATCATCATCATCATCATCATCAGCCTGTATTTGTCCACTGCTGGACATAAGTCTCTTCTAATGAACGTCACTGAGCCGGTCTTGAGTTTTTCCTTCGACGACCATAGATCTCGAAATGAACATCAGGGTGTCGAGTCTGCTAATTATTAGTCAGAATGGCGCCACAATGGCGTTTCAATTTTCGAACCATTTTTTACTCAGCAGTAAAAAATGGTTCGAATAAGCACTACAATTGAAACGCCATTGTGGCGCCATTCTGACTAATAATTAGCAGACTCGACACCCTGGTCGAACGATTTCAAGTGTTTTCTGAGCCACCACGGCGGTGTTTCGACGAGGTTCTGATGGATAGTCACTAGTCAATTCAAGTTCAATTTTGTTTTAATCATTCATTCTATTTTATTATTATTATTTATTATTGTGTGTCTTTTAAATGTTTCCAATGTTTTATTATTGTAAGAATTTGCACGCCTGCTTGCAGGCAGAATACAATGACCTTTAGGACTTAATACCTTACCTTATAAACAAAATGTATTTCTTCAGCAAATAAACTTTTGATTTGATTTGATTTGATTTAGTCACTTAAGTTTGCAAGCTTGGCAAACTTGGCAAGCAAAGCTTACCTGTGTGGATGATTTAATTAGGCCACGAAAAATCTTTAAATTATGTTACTTTATACAGGACATTATTTTCTTCGAATGCGTTATCGGATACACTACGGGTAAAGCTAGTGAAAAAAAACTGTTTTTACTTTTTCACGCCTAAACCGCAAAGCAACGACGATATAATACTAGACTACGCATTGCACGATCTAACGAACAAAACTATTCTGCCAACTCGCTGGGGTACTACGTAAGCGAGGGGGGCGGGGTACTGCGTTGTGATTGGCTAACTCAAGGTCTGTTCTGTCTCAACGTATGTTTACGGCTCACAGGATTGGTCGAAATGAGACGGATATAAGACTTTTTTGCCTAATGTGTTGGCAGACATCGGTCGCCTGTTATTAGGAGTCTAGTATTATATCGTCGTTGCCGCAAAGCCTACCATACACTCAATTACACAAAAACGGCCATGGATACTTTACTTTAGACGTCGCCATTATAGGTAGGCGAATTGATTGCTAATTACTAAATTAACACATGTGAGACCACTGGCATAACCTAGTACATTTACAAAACTTTGACATCCACATTAAGACATTCAATTGCCGGGCGCATTCTGTCGCATCAATTCAACAATTGTCACTTACGACTCGCCATTGGTTGAGCGAAGGTTTTATGAGCAGTCGATTGATTTGAATCGTTGTACTTATCATTACCGATTGATCGCGGTTGATTGATTGACTGTTTGTGCATTTTGAATGCTACAACTGATGTAGATAGTTAGTTTGTAGATATCTTGTTAGTCAAAAAGCTGTTAAAAAAAAAAACGGTGCTTAACAAGTCTGTTTTATTAGTCCCTTAGATATTATTTTTATTCTGTTTTTCACACGACTGCTCAAAAACAGAAGAGTATAGTATTACAAATACTTTTCAACTTTGAAAACAACTGCCTTACTATCAGGGTTCATTAGATTGAATTATTCCCGTTGGATCCCACTTTTGAATCTCATTTGAATATTTTTCCCGTTGAATCCCATAACAAAAGAAAAACGTTTTATTCCCGTTTAATCCCAAAAACTATTCCCTTTGGATCCCACATGCCTTAAAAAATTTGAATGCGAGTACTTTCAACGACAATTTGAAAAATTGCTTTTGTTTTAGAACTTTTTTTTTGTAAAATTAATAAATTAGTAACAGAGTAAATCTTTAAAATAAAGGTAACACTTTTCTTCTGATATGTACACATGTTGTCATAACGTGGTATTCAACGGGAATTAAAAATGGGATTCATCGGGAATACCTAAAAATGGGATCCAAAAGTGGGATTCAACGGGAATAAATCCAGCCTGTTGACAGACGGACGGATGGACAGCGGAATCTTAATAATAGTGTCCCGGTTTACCCTTTCTTTATCGTGGTAAAGTCATCAAATGAGTCCTCCCACCCCGGGCAGGGCGGGAGGGACTGTCAGACTTGTACTGACTAAAATCCACGGTGTCTTTCGGTAGCCCTTTGTGTACCGGAATCGCGGTATACGTGTGTCCCGCGACCTCGGCAGGCTTAGGACCTCTAAAGGGCCCCCCCGTCATTATGCTGATGCTCTTTGAGGCGCGCGTGGAACACAACGCACCGTCGACCCTGGCATGGTCCATGGACAGCGAGTCGCCCATTACCCTTAGGGTACGGAACCCTGAAAACGACCGTAATATGCCAGTAATGTCTGGATGGCTGTGGGAACGTCTTGAGAGGTTACTGCGGCCCTGCCACGCCCTCTGTAATTTAGGGACAGGATTTAGTCAAACCCAGAAGGAAAAGTAAGTCCTGCGCATCTACGGAACACGGTAGTTTGGCGCCGGATTCCGATAGGATGGTGGTTGTGCACCACACTATTAGATTATTAACCTAAAACTTTTGCCTGGAGTTCTCATCAAAGCCAGTTGCAAACCATTCCTTTAATCTGATTATGAAGGAAATATTACAAAGTTTTCACTTAACTCTAACTTAATCGCAAAACATCAAAGCGACTATAACTTATCCCCGTAAATCCCCGAAACTAAAACTATAGACATATCTCAACATAGACGTTTTACTCTAAGTTAAAACACTTAAGTTTAAAGTTTCCTTCAACTTAAAGTGTCAACATCTTTAGAAGGGCGTTTTAAACGCTTAGTTATGAACTTAAACTCGGTTAAGTAGAAGTAAGTAATAACTTAACTAAGTTTGGTGCTATCGGGAGTTGTCAGCGGCGATTATTTTATGGTAAAGCTTTTGTAAGTTGATTAATTAAGGGTTTAAAATGGTAGATGTGGCTTTTTGCCATTGAGACTGGCCATTTAAGCTATTAAAGGGATCTAGCGGTTCAATTGATTAATTCTTCGATATATTTAGTATTTATTTACCAAGGAAGTCTATAAATAGCCATTTTTTTCTTTTCAATTTGAGCTAGGTCTTCATGTGATTGTCAAATAAATCCTTACAATATTAATGTTACGAGCTAAGTATTGGGAAAAATTAATTAACACCAATTAAAACCAAATAAACTTTATTTACACACGAATCACTAATTAAAACAATTAGGTACTAAACGCTTCTCAACACTAAACACACTTGCACTCACTTAATCACACGTAAAAGTCACTTGGAGATCGCTTCGAGTTCACTTCGAGTTGCCTCGATCGTAGTCAAAACAGACTGACTGAGGTCGCCGATCGGCGCCCTATTTATACCCCGGCCGGACCCACTAGATGTTTCTAGAAGATGGTCGAATGTTCTGGAAACATCCATAGACTTCGACATAAACCCATACCTTCTGGAACATTCCAGAACCATTTCGAAACATCTAGAACAGGGTAGAATTTTCTAGAAACTTCCAGACCAATCTTCAGTAGAATTGTCGAGAACCTTGTAGAACTTTCGAGAAGCTTATATGTATAGATAGGTCTCGCAATTCGATCGACGTAACATTAGTATAGATTAAAAATAATGTTTGACTCATAGTAACACACTACTTCTAAAGATAACAAATCAACATTTGAGTGAGGTCAAACAGGGGTAAACATCGGTTTACAAGCAAAGTTGCAGGTAGCAACTAGTATACCACGAAACTTACTCAATTATTCAACTAAAAGGTTAACAGGGGATCTAAAAACGCAACTTTAGCAATGTTGCTCATAAAAATGTTGTTATTCTTTCAATAATATATTGACTTCTAGGCAAGCGTGCTTTAACGCCGTTGGCCACATGATCGCTTACATCATCGCTTATCAGGTGAGGTTGTGTACCCAGCAGGAATCTGGCGCGAAACACGACGCGCCACCGACCCGGGCTTGGTCCTTGGTCGGACGGCGAGCTACCCATTACTCACCGTCCGCAAGCCCGCTCCGCCGCTGTGCCCTCTGCTCATCAGCGGGACACGCGTTGGAGCGTCCACACGACAGGTTAAATAAAAAAATGTAGGAATATCTACCACATTGCTTGGGCAATAGAATAGAAAATTCGTTTTTACGAATTTTATAGCAATGCATATTATGATGTTGCTATGGTGGCCTTTTTAGCCCCGTAGTACCACATAAAACATTAATTTACACAGAATATTTTAATTAATAACTCCCAACGGTCATTCATTGGATACGAGTATCAAATGAATTTTAACATGTAACAAATTAAAATTCATCTTAATTATATACCAAACAATATGATTTTCATATGAATTTATCATGATTGTTGTGACATTTAATGCAATAGTAATTTTTTGAAATATATAGGTACTATATACTTCATAATAATGCATTGAATTTTCATTTGAAGATTTCGACGCAGTAGATATGAACTTCGGTTGAAAAGAGCATCGGATGTACTGAATCTTGAGGTCACAGGTTCAAATTCTGGATCGAATTTTTCTTTCCATAGAAAAGCTTCAATATAGGTAAAGTCTGAATTTCTTTGCACTAAATTCTACTTTGACCCCGTGATGTCAATGAACTTGCGTGGGACCTGAACTTAATCTACTCTTGAAATAGCCTGTTTTCTTCAGTGTCGATGAGAATGTTTAATCTATCTATTAACTATAATATTATAAATGCGAAAGTTTGGGTTGAATGGATGGATGTTTGTTACTCTTTCACGCTAAAACTACTGAACGGATTTGGATGTTAACACACACACAGTAAGTTGCAGAGAAAAGGAAACTTAAAAAAAATAGGAATTCTTCTGAATCGTGGATGCGTTTACAAACATACATAGAAACTCACATATACACTTTACATAGTACATAAATAGTTAGTAATAGGGATTAACCTATTTAGCTTTAATTTCTAAACAGCAAGTTCAGTTATAACTTTACTCAAGTAACTACAACCTCTTCAAAAACGAACTGATTTCGTTTGAAAACAAAGTTTTTCAAATCATTCCCTTATAACTCCAATTTCGTTAGAATATTTTCATAAAATAAAGGTCGCGATTACGTCCCCCTTTGACTAGTATTCAGTCACCTCATTAGATAGTTTTCCCCCCAAAAATAGACGGAACCACGCGATAACTGTAGTTACTGTAACGAGGTCAGCCAACTTCTAGGGCCTTCGAACAAAGTTTGGAAGCAAATTTACGAGTCTTGCAAGTCCTCAGATAAATTGGATTATTGTCAACTAAATGTAGAATGTCGCTGAGTTATTGTGGTACAAGGTGCAGAGGAAAGCGGTTATTAAATATTGTTTCAAACTATCAATAGTTGACACTCAGATCAAAGAAATAGGCAGATAGAGCGCTCAGAACACGCGAGTGTGTCCACCAAAGCAAATACAAAACAGTGAATACAAACTCGCGACAGTACCAAGCTACGCGTCGTTGTTGTTGTTTGCCAAAATATGCCGTCTCGTGTCTTTAAACATTGTAAAAGTTGTTCTCAAAAACAAAGAAAACAATATGGAATGTAATTCGATTTGATTTTGTATTTGCTTTGGTGGACACACTCGCGTGTTCTGAGCGTTCTATCTGCCTATTTCTTTGATCTGAGAGTTGACATTTGATGTGGAAAGGCTCTGCCGCTAAAAAAGCTTATGTTCTAGCGTGGCGTGTTTTGTGTGATGACTTACACATTATATTTTCATAGTATGTTAGCACGACACGGACACGCCATGATAGCGTCCCGCCGCCGCCGCGCCATGCTCGCTGATTGGCAATGCCTTTAATGTTGTCACTGTATTAAAAGGGCATTCTAGAAAGCAAAGGGAACCTGAAGGAACGGTACACAAGAACAAGAACAGTACGGTTTTTAAACAGTCAAGTCTAACAATTCCAGGCCAAATTTTTGGCACTGCCAACTACCTCCAGGACACCGATCCTTCTTGCTGGCAGACGTTCCACACTGTGTTCACTTGCGCACGGTCTCCATTTGAGAACCTTCCTCCAACTTTTGTCGTTTCTACCAGGGACCGAAACCGGTATGATCAATACGGGTATTTTTTCGGTAACAACCTTTTTTTCTTTTACAGGTAATTTTAAAGATTACCTTTATTATTAAAAGTGAATACATAACCAGTATTAATACCGGTTACCGAAATAAAAATTACCCCTATCTTGCACACTTCACACGTGCCGTCGGCAATAGTCACAGGGCGCGCATCGCATGTGTGTGTGACAAAGAGTCGTTTTCTTTAGTTAACCGGTATTAAAACGGTAACCTGAATAGAGGTTACATTTTTCTTCGGTCTGGTTACCCAGATAGCGGTTACCTAAGTCTGAAAAATAACCAAAATTCTTCAATACCGGTACCGTAATTTATAAAGGTTTTCGGTCCCTGGTTTCTACGACAGATATGACCAGCCCACTGTCACTTCAGCTGTACATTCAAATTCCCTGTCAAATATCAAGCTTATGACTTGTACCACGCAACAAGAGATTTTGATCCGGAGGCATCTCCAACAATCTTTATAGGATTTGGGACTAATCTCCTTTAGAAGTAACAAGCGTTACCGATCCCATAGACACAGCGATCAACTGTCATTGTAAATGTATGTGATTGTTTCATTGAAACGCGGTTTTAACGTTGGCGGGGAAGCTCAGAAGTCAAAACTGTACATTGAATATTTTTTTAAAGAATACTTGGGGTGTGATCTTCAATCGATACCAAAGCCAATAATATACAATATAGTGTTTAGAATTTTTGTCTGTATATCTGTTAGTGATGTTGCGAATATCTGATTTTTGACATTCGCGAATGCGAATGCGAATATTCAATTCCAATATTCAGTTTTAAATCAATTACGTTTGATAATTTAGAAAATACAAAAAAGAACACTTTTTAATGTATCTTGATAACTTATTTTTATTTTTTTTACTTCCTGACTGTAACGAAAATGGAAAAACTATGCAGGGTGATTTTTTTAACTGGGCGTGGATGGCCTTCTGAAACTAAGAGGAATGTTGAAAAACTATGAAAGGAGTCTCGAGGCCGATTTTGACGAAAACTAAAACTGCATTTTTTCTTCACCAGAATTTGATCCTTGTTCCAGCTGGTTCGATTCCTGGCCAGGATTACTGATTCTTCTAAAATCCAATGCAGTTTTAAAATCGGCCTCGAGACTCTTTTCAATGTTTTTCGATATTCCTCATAGTTTCGGATATAGCCATCTACACCCCGTTGAAAAATTCACCCTGTATAAGAGTAGCTCTAAGAGTGGCGTTAGTGACAGAAAAACAGACAGAAACAAGTTTATCTTAGCATGGTCATATTTATGATTAATTGTTGTGATTGATTTGATGAACATTAATGTTGATGAAAGGCGAGATAAAGACAGATTGAACATAAGATGAATGGAGAGGACGACAAAAGATAAGAATGAATGGAGTGTGTGGAAGAAGGAGTACCAAATATTGGTATTTTTTCAGTCGTTCGTATTCGCAAAATATTCGCATGAATTTTGCGAATGCGAATGCGAATGCGAATGTCTAAAAATATGCGAATATCCGCATGATGCGAATGCGAATGCGAATATTCGTAACATCTCTATCTGTATGTATGTCCGGGATAAACTCAAAAAGTACGGCATTGATTTACTTCAAATTTGGCACGAATATTATTGAGAAATCGGGTCAACATATAGGCTATATATTATCACGCTATCACCTACGGGGAACGAGCAGTGAATCTTTATTTCTTCGACGCATTCACACAGGATGATGTCGCGGGCAGCAGCTAGTGGGAAATAGGATGATCTGTATGTTTTTTACTGAAAATGGAGTTTAAGATTGATAGCAGCTGTGTAGTTATTGCCTGCACGATTGTCAACATTTAAAAGCCGTATCACAACGTCTTAAAACCAGGCTTGTTCCGGCGAGTGAAAGTGACAGAGCTATACAAGTCGTCTCTTTCCCACAGTGGATCTACTCTCGCTTTAAAACAAGTAGGCCCCCAGGTCGACCGTGACGGCATTTCGCGCGCGCCTAAAAGGGCTATATTAAACTTTACCAAGCTGGTCCTTCTAGGGCCAAACGCCTGTCGGGGTGACTGTCTAAGTATGATACCGTGGCCTTGGACCTCAAGAGGCAACTTAAAAAACTGGATGGAGTTTTAGTCAGTAATAGTCTGACAGTGCTTTCCGCTCCACACAGGGCTTTTTTTTTTTTTTTAGCGTGGTAAAATCATCAAATGAGTCCTCCAACCCCGGGCAGGGCGGGAGGGACTGTCAGACTTTTACTGACTAAAATCCACGGTGTCCTTCAATAGCCCTTTCTGTTCCGGGGTCACGGTAAGGAAAGGGGGGTCCCGTCATTATGCTGACGCTCTTTGAGGCGCGTGTGGGACACGACGCGCCGTCGACCCGGGCATGGTCCATGGTCGGGCAGCGAGTTGCCCTTTACTTGCTGCCCGCATGCCCGCGCCTACGGTGGCCGGAGATCATCTGCTGACGTCCGACGCCGCGGGCGCCTACCACTGTCCACACAGGGCTAGAGGACATTTGATGAATTTACCACAAACAAAAAAACATATTGAAAGTCTATAGTAACCTACTACTGCGCAATGTTGGCGTAGTGTAGCGATTTGCTGTTACGTTGCGTTTTTCCGGGTACGTTTCCCACACGGAAAAAATAATGGCTTAGTTTTTCCAGGTAACTCTTTGAGCGTAAATATTTGTAAACGCTACCACGGTATCCTAAGCCGACTGTTTGCCGACTGAAAACGAACGAAAAAGTCGACTGTCGGGATCACAGACTAGTCACCAAAAATCTAGGTACTTGTTTTATCAAACAATTATAATGACTTCGCTCATGTTGCATAAATCTTTATAACCCCTCATTAAGCATTTTTCCTGGAAAATAATTCTTTATTAATTCGTTCAGTATTAAACTTTTATACAACGGATAAAAATAATAGGAGCAGCCGAACAAAAAAAAAAACTTGGAAAAATGCAAATCATTCTATGTTCATTCGTTAAAAGCTAGCACTGTGTAATTAGATTAAGTGAGTGAATGAATGAACGGGTCCAATCGGCAAGTCATTCATTTGTTCGAACGATTTATTAATAAAAATTGTTCTTTGTTCTGTATTTTGAGACGTGATTTTTCTATTTTATTTTGTCATTAATTTTACTTTAGATAGTGAACGAATGAAATGCATTAGATAAACTCACTATTGTTCTTTGCTAGATGTAAATTCTAAAAAGAAAAAATAATGTACAGTTGTTTGAAAAAGTAAACGGTGTTTTCATTAAAAACTATAAAAGGTAATATTTACTAAAAAAAATATTGTCGAAAGATTATTTTTATCAAGTCAAAAATAGGTTGAGACAACAGAAGAGGTGAAATACCTCTCTGTTATTAGGTTAATGCTCTAAGAGGCTTTCAAGAGGTGATTTCTTAGTAGGTACATACACATAATCAATTCCTAATAACTCAACCAATTTACAGAAACAATAAAAGTACCAACCTACTTTTAACCCTTGCCCCGCTATCGGGCCTCATCAACATTTCCTACTATATGCCATCAGGCCACATTAGGCCCAATTTAGATAACATAACGTTTATTTTGCGTCGCATCCACGTGAATACTTGGTCGAAAAGGACTCGGTTATTGCGTGTTACGTGTTTAGGGATGGCCGAATTTGCACTGTATTAGGCCTGAATTGTAAAGGAGTCCTTTTGGAAAATGTGCTGTTGAAGTATATTTAGTAAGAAATTAATGGTAATTTTAATGGGTAGTTCTTCGAAATTTGATTCTTTGACTGATTCATATGGTCAAATTTTAATTTCACTTTCAGCTCAGTTACACATGTTCATATGAAAATAGATATTCCAAATAACATTTATTCGTTTGAGGGACTCCTTTTTACAAAGTAGTTTTTAAGATATCGACGTTTAAAAATTTTGTGCCCAGATGAATCAGAATTTTTTACAGATGAATCAGGAACAGAAATAAAAAAACCGGCCAAGTGCGTGTCGGGCCACGCACAGTGTAGGGTTCCGTAGTTGCCGATCAAAATACTTATGCGAACTAATTAAACTGATTCGCTGAATTTAATTTTAAAAAGAAGAATTTTCAAAATCGGTCCAGGCGTCTTTGAGAAATCGGGGAAAATACATAAAAAAAAGATTACAACGAATTGAGGACCTCCTCCTTTTTTGAAGTTAGTTAAAAATAGTTGACAATAAAAACCTACCTATCCCCAAAACATACCCACCTATTATAGCTGTAAAAATAAAGTTTACAAACTTACATTTGCAGTTGAAGAACATGTTCTGCGATACATTTTGTTTAGGAAAATATGCTATCCAAGTACGTTTTATAAGTTGGTCGACTATTACTCGTAAACTTGTAAAGCCTACTTAGTCATGATAATTTTCCTTCAAACTTCGTTATATATACTACTATTGTGAATTTTTTCACACCCCCAAACATAACCGTTTAGCTGGTAGAGGGGGGGGACACTCGAGTCGAGCAAAATTTAGCACTTTAAAGCTTAATATTTCACAAACGAATTTTTTTATCAAAAAATTGTTAATGGAAACTATCAATATTTTTTAAAGACCTATTTAATGATACCCCACACTAAGGGGTACGCGAGAAATAAAAAAAACATCCCCACTTTACGTGTACAGGAGGTACCCTAAAAAAAAATATTTTACGAGATTTTACTTTACCACTTTTTCGGCACAACAAATCCGTATATTTACACCAAATTACAGCTTTCTAGTACTGGGCGTCTCTGAGCTAAACTGCGGACAGACGGACGGACGGACGGACGGACGGACATGGCGAAACTATAAGGGTTCCTTGTTGACTACGGAACCCTAAAAATGGAAAACTTTAAATGAAAATGGGCTTTGTATTAAGAAAATAATCATAATATTATAACAACAATAATATTTTTTTATAAAACAATTAATTTATTTACAGTGATCATATTATCAAGGAAAAAATCTGGTCAATTCAACAATAAAATTCTTGTTTTTAAACTAACAATTACAGAAATAAATACTTATAGAAAAGCGAGAATTTTGTTATAACTAGGTACTAGATAGTTATTTTAATGCTACGTTAGAATATTCTCTCTGTTTACTTTTGTTTTTTCTCTCTATTTTTTCAAATATAATTCTTTCATTTTTAATTTCCACGCAGCATACTTGTCTGGATCTTTTCTTATTTTCCATCTTAGAAGGATGAAAAATTCGTACGTTCTGTGAGTCTCTTTTTCTCATAGATATATTTTTTTCCATCTTTTCTACTATTGATAGTGGCATTGTTTTGAACAGCAATATAAAATAAAATAAAATAGATAGAGTTTGACTTATGAATAAATACTGAAGAATAATGTCAAAATTATCTCACACACACTCTACTGACATGGAAAAATAAAATAACGTAACAAAAGTGGTCCTTTCTGGCTGGAAAAGAGGAAAACTAATTTATTTTCAGATTCATATGGGTTTTTGAACATATGAATCAGGCACAGATAAATCATGTTTTTGCCTAAAATCATGCTTAACTCATTATTCATACAGACTTCAGTATTATCATTTTTCTACACGAATCTATAACCCAAAAGCATCACACGAAACTCAGATTAAAGTCTTAAAACAGCAAAATAAAATTAATAAATTAGGCATTGTAATCAGCAAGGTACCTGAACCAAGTACAGATGAATCAGACATTTACCTTTGTTTCACCAGGTTCTAAGCCAACCAGCCTCACGTCCGCCTTCTAGCACGTCTGTTGTACGACAGGTTTCCCCCCACGTGGGATCCCAGACTTTCATCATCATTCCTCGACCAAGTACAGTCAAGCGAAGCTTACTCCACATGAATCAGTATTATACGCCGGACACTTCTTATTTACTTAATTAAAAACACACTAACGTAGTTATATCTAATATGTATTTTTTTTGTAAGAGGTCAATTAATTACCTTTCGATATAACTTTAATTTATATTGATGAATCAAAAGAAAAATGCGACATCGACCATTTTGTTCCGGAAAATGGGAAACGGACGCCCTATATGAATCAGGAGAACAGACTTCAAATTTTTTTATTTTGTATCTAGATAGCTACTATTAAAAAAATATAATTTGTCCCAGGTAGAGCTAAAGCTAAACTGTACAGAAAAAAATATTACATGCCGTTTTGTTAGTTGGTTACAGAAATATACCCACAGACATCGAAAATTTTGTCTCTGAAGAACTACCCTAATCTTTAAGGCGAGATAGTGTTAAAATAAGAGCATAATATATCGTTAAATAAATAATGTGGGAAATCATCTTTGTGTACCTAAACCAAAAACTGGGTTGTTGCGCTCACGTGCGTAGTTGCCTCGTGTGGAATAATGGTATTCAAGTGCATTTAGTTGAGAAAGACGAGGGAGATTTACTTTTAATGATCATTAGCACAATTTAATAGTGTGTTTCAAGCACTAAAGAAAGCTTGATCCCAAAAGATTTCTATTGACAATCCACACAAGAACTTCTAATGAGGTAAAAATCAGGCCTTTTATGAAAAAATAGACCTCGTTTTTACGACGAAATAGGACGTTATAAAGGCCAGGTGATCAGGTTGTTTTCTCTATTTGTTCAACAAAAGAACTACTAAGGGCTTCGTGCCGTCTCGAACCTATTGTATTATTGTAGACAAGTAGAACTTATTTCTTGATTGACCTTGTAGGTTGAAATAAGTATTTTTGAGGTCTATTCGGTTTTATTTAAGCCTGTTTGTTTGTCAAGGTATGATAAACGTCTAATAGACTCTTGAGGACGTCTGGTTGCTACGTCATTGTCCGCTCCATTAAAAATTTATTCCACAAAACGGGTACTTGACAAGATAGACCCAAATTTCTCAAGTAATGTACACAATCAACCAAAACTTCGGCCCGAAAATTGTATAAGCAGCCACTAATTTAAGGCTCAAGGCTGCCCAAAGGCCTCAACTTCGTCGAATTTGTGTATAAAACTTTTCTATTTAAATAATCCACCGCTGTGACTAAGTGGGGCAGTAGTCATTAATGTTGTTTGCAAAAAGCAACAAGAAAACAACGCAATACGTACAAACTCAGAACTCGAAAACTTAATTAAACTGTTATCGCGAGTCAAGGCGGGGTCTTGAGGACCCCAGTGGGGTTAGAAGCCGGATGGCCGAAATAACTGGGCTATTTAACACTGTCGGAGACAGTCGCAATCTTCAGTGAAAAAGCTTCAGTTTAATTTGTGCTAATATTGTATGTCATCAGTGTAACTGACGGGGCCTGAGAGACCCCATTTGTGTTTCGACGTGCGCAATTTTTTGGGCGGCAATTTAGGGTTGGATGTTTATGCTGCGTAAGGTTGTATGTATCTAGATTCTTTTAATAAATGCATGGGTTTTTTCTCCCTTGGTAATTGGCCGGATTGTGTGAAAATATCAACGAGGGTGTTATTTTTTCTGTTTACGTTGATTGTTATAATACAAACAAACGGCAGGTACCCTTTTCCGTGTTTTTATTTGGTGCAAAAATATTCCTTTATACAACGTGTAACGTTAATAGCGCAAAACGTCTCGTGGGGTAACTCAGCCCATGTTACTGAACAATGTTTGTTCTAAGATTTTGGAGATTCGCAAAACAAAATGATTTTTCATACTGATGGGCCCGATCAATTTGTCATTTTGTATGAAAAGTTTTTTTTTGCGAATTTCCAAAAGTCTTGGAATAAACATTGTTCAGCAACATGGGCTGAGTTACCCCACGAGAGGTTTTGCGCTTTTAACGTTACACGTTGTATATCCCTTTTATGCTAGCTTTTATCCGTGGGTTAGCCCGCGTGGAGGTCAAAATTATCCCTCAAGCAAAACATAGGTTTATTTAAGTGCAAATACTCGTACCAAATACTAGAACCTTATTACTAAGTCAAACGAATCTCCACTCTCATTAAATAATACCTGCTTTTCATGACCTTCCATTTCCCCACTAGCCCACATTCCAGGAAAGGAAAATAAAACTAATTTTACATACTTAACACACAAACCAGGGTAAGCGGGAATACGCCATTGAAGTCTTTTCAACCTTACCTAACTGTGGGGCTAGCACGAACATGCGGAGGACATGTTTTTGCGAGCGATTTTATAATAACCCGGAACTATTAATAAAGCGATTTTTTTGAGGATAGAATTGATGGAAGGATGTTTGTTTCTCTTTCACACAAAATCTGCCGGGGTAGTGGGACTGTCTGGTCAGGTAACCATGATCCTGGAACGTAAAAGGCTATTGAATGATCACCGTGAAGTCAGTACAAGTCTGACAATCCGTCCCGCTCCGCTCTGAGTAGAACGACTCATTTGATGATTTAACCATGATAAAAAAAAACAAAAGCTATTGTTGATGATGATCGATGTTTGATATGCAGATAGGAGAACACTGAATGGAGCTGAAGAGACTGTCTGAGTCATTCTGACTAAAATCCACGGTGTTTCTTCAATAGCCCCTTTATGTTCCAGGGTTCCTGTTGCCTGTTGAGACACTTCCGGGACCTCGGTAGGCATTTGGCCGTCTATTGGGGCCCAGCCAGTTTGCTGATAGGTGTTAGTACCTTATGCTAAAGAAATGTCGATCTTTATACAGTAACTTTAAATATCAAAATTTATGCCGCACGTTCGTGTAAAGTTCTCTCTTTCACACGGACCGCCAACAACTGAATTTTGTTTTATGTGCCGCAAGAACTGCCTTCAACAAAAGTGGATGTTTTTAAATAAATGTACCGCTTAAGTTTTCTGTTGTTTCTCAGCCTTCTGGGTACGTAGTCGGGGAGTTAGGGCGCTCCATTTTAAGTGTGATATTTATAATGGGAAATAAAACGTTGTGGCGACCAAGTGAAATAGAATAAAAGCAGGAAGATTATGATGATGATTTCAAATTGTAATTAGAATTTTTCATGACATTCAACGTTTGTAAGACAAAAAAGTATGGTAAGACGTTTCGCTCCAAACATATTATTTTTTTACTGTCATGTTTAAAGTCCATGGATTGGGGACCCTGTTACTACCTACTGTGATCCACTACTAAGAGGTCCCTTTTATTTATTTTTTTTATTTTTTTTATCGTGGTAAAATCATCAAATGAGTCCTCCAACCCCGGGCAGGGCGGGAGGGACTGTCAGACTTCTACTGACTAAAATCCACGGTGTCCTTCGATAGCCTGTTATGTTCCGGGGTTACGGTAAGGGAATAATCCCGCGACCCCGGCAGGCTTTGGCCCTCTGAGAGGGGGGCCCCGTCATTATGCTGACGCTCTTTACTAAGAGGTCCCATGAGATTGTCTAAGCAAGGTAACGTGACCCTGGAATGTAAAGTGCAATTGAAGTAACAAATGGATTTTAGTCAGTACGAGTCTAACAGTCTCCTTCGCTCCACCCAGGGTTCAAGACTCATTTGAAGATTTTACTACTTAAAATAAAAATTCCCAAATGACAGAATCCTATACATTGTTTCTCGACCTGGTAATCGAATCTAGGACGTCATGTCGTACTAATAACTACTAAACCAACAATACTGAAATCAAGTACGCCCTGACACGTGCCCCAGTTGATAGGCAATAATTAAGTATTAATTTTAGCTATAAACATTTAATTAAGCGTTTCATATTTCAGATCATTTCACTAATGAAGTAATTCAATCGCCGTTTGAACTACGAAACTTAATAAGTGTACAGAAATGTTATAATCTATTACTTGAATAGAATGTTTCAATAATAAATTTAAGATGAGGTTTTAATGAAAATATTTGGGCAACTATTTCGGGCAAAGTAACGTGATTATTAGCAATGCGGTTGCGGGTACGTCTTGCGGGCAAATAACGCATAATTCATGCGTTATCTGCCCGCAAGACGTGCCCGTTTCATTTCATTGGTAATGACACTTCGACTCTTGACTTTAAATTGTGACGTGGTGTCCTACAGACGGTTGTGATGTGATCTTTATTTTCGGTAACTAAGTTTCAAGTTAAGGTACCGTTTATGCTGTTATGGTTTAGTAAAATCGTTACAGTTACAAAGTGTAGACATAAGTATGGCGTCTTACACAAATATTTAGGAAGGCGCGGTGGTAGCGTCTGCAATTTATCCGTACTAGCATGAATAGTTTTATAGCCATTGCCGTGATGAAGTAAAACAACAATATAATTAACAGTAACTGTAACAGACACCACTTAAGAAAGAGAATTTCAACAGACAAGTAAAGCCGTAACAGTTCTGCGGTGCGACAATACATCGCGAAGTCAAAAACCGCATGACTCACACGTTGCGGTGCCCGCATTGTTTCACATTTTCACGCAACAAGGCTCAATTTACAACCACATCTCTTTGCCTAAACCGAGAGAAGCTCATAAAAGTTTATGTTTTAATGCTATAAAAATGTTCCTTATGTAAATTCTTATTTTGCTGTTATACCATTCCATCTTAGCTGTAATTTTTTCGCGCATTTGCGGACCCCTAATGCTATGCAATCTACGCGTTCGTTTACTTAATGATTATTATGAAAATTTGCGGTAGTACCCTTGGTTATATATGGAGCTTGCTTATTAGGAGATTCGTCATATGCTGATGGAATTTAGGCAATCTGAAGGAATGAGCTAGAATGATGATGAGTGACTTCTTTTATATTTACTTGCTGTAAGTATGATTTTGAAGCAATAGAGACTCCACGACATTGAAAATACATTTAGTGCTAATTTCATGCACATCATGATTCTCGTGGTCTATTGGATGGACTGACACTACGATCTGACAATACGAAGTTTAAAATGCACGTAGCATATGACGAATTCCATTCAATACTGCCGTATTAAGGAAGAGACCTTTACTCATCCATGTGATCAATTAAATAAAAATTAATGACACTTGCTATCGGCACATGTATATTAAAAAGATGTATAATTGTATACAGGTAAAACCGAAATATATGAGCCAACAAATTTATCACGACATATTCCCCATATTTTCATTGACAACAAAATCTATTTTTCTGACATTCAAGATGTCACTCACAAATATATACTTATTTTTGTGGACAAAACAATTGATTTTCCTCATTGTCCCTTTTATATATTTTAGGGTACCGTATCGAGATCGTCAACCTTTTTTTAAGAAGTCGTTTGGGTTCCGGATAAAGGACTAATCAGTTCTTTTTAGCCAGTTCTGTCGCATTCACAAGGATATAGAGTGGTTTGAAGAGGCATTTTTGTACCCATAAATGTCAATTTCCGTAAGAGTTATTTTTTGGAAAGGACTTTGTTGAATATTATTGTATTATAATGGTGATATATTTATTGTTAGATGATTTTATGAGAGTTTCTTTATATTTATGTGTCCTTGATCCGTTGCGGACGGCGAGTAATGGATAACTCGATCAAGGACCAGGCCTCAAGTAGTTAGCCAACTGACTCGGGACTTCGCGAGATGGCTAAGCAGGATTCACGTGGTTTTTATTCAGAAAGAGTCTGAGAGTCCCTTCTGCTCTACCCAGGGCTTATTAGATGATGTTTCCCTCCAAAAATATGAGTTACTAGCTGACACGGCAAAATTCGTACTGCCTCAGAATCAATTTTATCCTATTTTCTCACCTTTTAAACATTTCCTGGACTTCCAAAATTAATTCAAAACACAAGTATTAGCCAAATCGATCTAGCCGTTCTCGAGTTTTAGTGAGAATAACGAACAGCAATTGATTTTTAAAAATAAAGATGGATTAGTGGTGCACAGTACGAGTATCTACTGGAAATGTCACAAATCTTTTAAAATTTATGGAAGATTCAAGAGAAACGTTAATTTCCTTAAATGCCCCTTCCAGTTTCCCCCTAAATCAATAAGTCTTTAAACCAGGGGGTTTACCAGACAGGCAACATAAAAATCTTGGCAAAAAAGTCCGCAAAATAAATCACGTTGCCCTCTCAAGTCCTGATGAGGGAAAGAGAAGGAAGATTAATGATGTTTTGTCTCGAGCTCTTTTAGATTCTCGTGTAATTAATTTTAGATATGCTTTCTTTGGAGTTCGATGGTCGACTAAGTGCTTTTTCTGAGCCCGGTTTTGTGTTCCATTTGTTTTTTTTTTGTGATTGTAACTGGCGTTTGTAGTCATTTTGTTTTAAGGGTTTAGTGTTGTATTGATTTTACCTACTTATAAGCTACTTGAAATAGAAACAGGGTATATTTTTAATCAGTAAGCCAGTCTCTGCCGCGCCATGCGCCATCCAGCAGGGCTCAGGACTCTTATGAATGCATACAATGCAAAAAAAAACCTGTATCGTGGGTATGTTTACAAATAGGTATTTGATCTCACATTATACAAATAGCCAACTACTTGTAGGTCATAGAAAAATTTGTTACGTGCGGGAATCAAACACGCAGTTGATCGCCAACCGTTCCGTGGTCGCCGTATTTTGTATCTACATCGGTCCTGGGTTCCATTTTCCGATTGGGCAAAGCGTTTTTCGGTTGTTTATTGAACACTCTACATATATTTGCTTCAGACGCGTCTAGTGTTTAAACGTAGAATTTTACAAGTTATGTTTACTTGTCATCAAATATAATTTCGTTGTCAATACAGTCAATCACAGTAGTTCCGATTCTACGTAATTTTAATAGCTACCTACTGAAATATTTTCATGAAAAAAATCAATCCAAAAGTTTATTTTTAACCAAAAATCATCTTACTCGTACTTTATTTTTCTTAATAAAGTCGAGTTTTCACAATTTCCGGAGTTCCCAACAACTTTCCTGTAAAAATAAATTAACATGCTTAGATTGGATTGTCAAGGAGTCCATTGAAAGTCCGACTTCCCGACTTTATTCTAATTTGGAAGTCGAAGTTTTTTTTCAGAGCTTGTTTATAAAACAACATTAACTTTACAAACTGAAATTAGGCTATTTGTATACTTAATTAAAGTTTGTTTCTTATTTCTAACGTAATTATACGTGAAATTATTATTTTGAAATTTTATTACAATTATTATTGTAACATTTTGATTTCAAAATAATAGATATTTTTTGAATATGAGCGTTTTACTTGTAAACTAGTTGGAGGCTTTTGATGCTGTTTTCACAAAAGTTAAGAGAATTTTGACGGCCGCCAGCTAGATGGACCGACGTCCTTAAGAAAGTGGCTGGGTCAGACTGGATGCGGAAGGCAGAGGACAGGGTGATGGGACACAGCCTGGGAGATGCCTTTGTTCAGCAGTGGTCTGCAATAGGCTGAGTTAATTGAAGGAGAATATTAATGCGATTAAAAATAAAAAAAATACTTGATGCATTGATAAGTCGGTATTTAAGGCGTGGGCCACATAGAAAAGACGTAAGACGCAGACGAGGCTGAGACATAATTATGTCTCTCCGGCGTCTCTTTCATACAAAATGTATAGAAGCGTCGCAACGTCTACGTTGCTGTGTGTGTTCTAACACACACATTATTTTTGCTACCCTTAAAAGACAGTAACAGTATCCATCCGTCTTCAATCAAGAAGAATTTAGATTCACCCTTCGATTTAGGCGGAACATCAGTTAACCCCCCAAACGGCGTGTTAATTTAACGAAGGTGGTCGAAAAACTATATTGTATTGCTACCAAATGGACGTAGGGTTAACTATCTGTTTGTCAAAGTTTGTTATACAGTGAGAGCAAAAAACATTTTTTGTTTTAACATATTTTTATTTTCGATTTTTGGTGTGTGTGAATTTTTAACTGATACTCGGAAATTTCTTTTTGGCGTGTATTTGCGTTGTTTTTGAACACGAACACGAACTAAAACTCGTAAGTTGGGGCCGATACCACCAAAAATATAATAACGTAAATACGACAGTTCATCGCAATTTTACTACTTGTAAACTTAACTAAAAATTCAAAGCTATTCAAACTAATGTACTACGAGTAGGTTTGAATTGAAAATACTTAAAAACTCTTAAAACTACACAAAATGCTAATAGCCACCGTTGTACCCACAACCCGTTCGAAGCAGGCGTGCCAAGATTGAGGTTTGCAATTCTATCGGGTGATCGGTAACCCTAAATTACGGTACGGAACCCATTATCGTGTTCCGTTTGTACGCTGCCGATTGATATTGGAGGGTTAAAGGCATTTGTGTTCGCTAACATGGCTAATAAAGTATGTTTATGGTAAATTTGGGTTAGGTTGGTCCGAGAAAGGATGGTTTGACGGTTAAAGGTGCTTTGAAGGTGTTAGTGTGTCTTATAATCATCATCATTCCAGCCATAATACGTCCACTGCTGAACATATGCCTCCCCCATAGAATTCCAACAGGATATATTGGAAGCGGCTTGCATCCAGATCCTGCGGTTTTCATAAAATAGTCTGTCCACCTTGTAGGTGGACGTCCTACGCTGCGCTTGCCGGTGCGTCGTCGCCATTTGAAAACCTTACGGCCTTATCAGCCATCGGTCTACATGATGTGTCACTACGTCTTGTCCACTTTAGTGGTGAACTAGTTGCATTATTTCGCATTACTGCATGCATAGGTAACGTTTTGAGAGACTTTTAAGACTCCATTACTGAGTTACTTGTCTCACCAAATAATCTCCCTTTACCCTGTAGCATGTAGAACCGATGGCCGATAAGGCATAAATATTTGTAGGTATGATCTGCAAGGAAATTGTTCCTGGTCTGGGTGTGTATGTGAGTTTCTATGTCATTGTTGGTAAACGCAACCACGAGACAGTATGGGGCAACGTTTAAGAAAAATAGACTTTGTTTCTGTCACCTTTGAATTTAGAATCGACAGCAAACTGTTGGTTTAAAACACCTAAATAACACTGCGACGTATGGACACACAACAACAGTTTGACGTTTCGTGACTTGCCCGCGTCAACGGCGCATTTAATCTTGATCTGGCCTACCGTGATAAGTTTACCTGTTTCACATTACTTCACCTCCAACTTTGAACCGTAAGTTGTCGGCTTTGGACCATATTATATTCGTAATTCGCAAACTGTTGGTTTGCTGTCGATTACATACTACAACATTAAATACCTACTTAAAATATATAATACTTGATTAAATACTACAACATTAATTTAATGCATTTTGTATTAACTTAAATATCTCTTTTTGTTCCAGGTATGTATCTAGATCTACACAAACTACTGTTTTACGGAGTCTTCGAGCACTATTTAGTAGTTACTTTTAAAGTAAGTTTAATTTAAAGATAAATAAATACCTAAATAACTAATGAAGTATATGTCTGATGTCAGTCCTTAATCGACCATTAAATTATTATTGACTGAAAACTCATTTATCATCTCAAGTACGTACAGTCAGCAAAACAGTTATGCAGGCAGCAATTTTCAATCGGATTGTCATTATTGCGCTACAATTTTCAATGTGCCTGCATATCGAAGTCTTTGCCTGCATGAAGCATACAGCCAAACAGTGTATGCATGTATGCAGTATATAGCATGCAGATAGTATACAGGAAAACGGATTGAAAATTACATACGTAACTGCCTGCATACTTGTTTTGCAGACTGTACCTACTAAACAGCATTATTCTCAATTAATGCACCACTGCTGCCAGACACTAAGCTCAGTGAATCTTAATCAGTTAATCAATAACTACAGTTCATTATATCTATAACTGAAGAAATTCAATACATGAGAAGGTGGAGTAGACCCCCTGATTCATATCTTCTTCTCTACATTACACAGTTTCTGTAGGAGAGCTGGCTGAATAATCACACCTTTTTGTGTGTTTTTATGATTGCTGAAGTCTCCCGAACTGAAACGACGTTATACGATGCGGAGTGTTAGGTTATTTTCGTGACGGAATTTCTTGATTCGGTCGCCGCGCTCAGAGCCCGCGATAAAAGCTATGCAAAAGCTTTACCGCGGCAGTCTCCGAGTGCCACACGTATTTTTTTTACGTTTTAACTTTACCAAATGAGTCCTCTCGCCCCGGGCTGGACGGGGGCACTGTCAGACTCGTACTTACTAAAATTCACGGTGTTCATTCGATAACCTTTACATTTCGGAGTTACGTATTCCTGATAAGATATTCCCGTGCCACTGGAGGTGTAACTTTAATTTTACAGCAAAACAGCCTCATATAACTAAACTATACAAATTCATTCGCCCCTATTTTTCCATTATAACTTACAACAGAGACTTGAAGAATCTTCCCGAATCGTACAAGACGTACGTACCGTAAACAGGGCCCGTCAAAGCCTTTCAAATCAGGCCTCTGCACTGTTCCCGGCCCTTACGCACGAATTGCTGAAGACCCCTCCAGCTAGTGATGGGAAGTGTCCCGGGATTCGACCCGGACTTAATGGGTTAATTTGGGCAGGAAAAGTGGGTTAGTGGATTGTGGAAGTAATTAGGAGTGGTTCTGTGTGTGGGTATTGATTCTGTTGATTGTTTATGGTATTTTGAAGCTACATTATCTATAAATTATTTGAATTTTTAAACGGGATATTTACCATGTTTGTTAATTGTTTTGCTGTTGCAAGCGCCGTTCATCCGTGAGTTCAAGTTAAATGGTAAAAATCCCGTTTTAAATTCAAATAGTAATGTTAGTGACCCTGTCAGTTTAAAAGCTACATACATAATTATACTGTAGATAAATACGTACCCTTTATTATACTCCAAAATTGTTCCAAAAACTTTTAGTGCTTAAAAAAAAAATTGAGCGTGGTAAAATCTTAAAATGAGTCCTCCTAGGCCAGGGCCGGAGGGACGGTCAGACTTGTACTGACTAAAATCCACGGTGATTCTCCAATAGGCCTATACGTTCTGGGGTCACGGTAATTCGTTAGACCTGCGACCTAAACCGAAAGATAATAATTAGGTACAATTGCAAAAAAAATACTATATTCATTAATCCCGCAAAAAAGTCCCGTACTAATCCCCTCACTATCTCACCTTTCCCCATCCAATACAGCAGCACTATTCCTCTGATCGGGAGGGCTTGGAGGGCCCTCGACACGTCTGAGGAGGTTCGCATTGTGTCAAATGTAACACATGTACTGCCTTCAGGGTTACAAATGGGCACTTTTGGCTATATTGTTCATGGTACACTTGTTTTTTTGGGGAATTGCATTTTTTTTTTTGTGTTGAAGGATTTTTTTCGTGGTATGTGACGTTGTATGGAGTTGGGGTATGATATAAAGGACCAGGAAAGTATATGCCACTTATACTTTTGGGCTTAGACAAAATGTCGGTTTATCAGTGACAAAGTCTAAGGCTGGGGCCACAGTAACGGGAAATACCGTTTACTATCACTATGATTAAAAGTCCATTATCGTGGTAATTAACAGCATTTTGCTGAAGTGCACAAAAAAATAGTTAAAGATGAATTGGAATTGACATGAGCTACAAAACTCTTATGTCAATCCAATATTGAACGTTATATGTATAGTCTGAAGCGGTTTGCTATTTGTACAGAACCGCTTCTGCGGAGACTTCTACTCAAAACTCAGTTATCGATATAACGAATAAGGAGTTGTACGTTTTAAGGAATGATAAATAATTAAATAGGTCCTCTCTGGATGGAGCGGAAAGGACTGTCTGACTTGATTGACTAAAAATCACAATGTTTATTTGCTCCTTCAGTTACCCATTGCTTCCCAGGGCAGCGGTGACCTCTTAAGACATTCCGGTTACCCTGGCAGGCATTTATCTAAGTCGGAAAGCGATCAAACTTCGTTAAGTGGCTTATACCTCACCATTTATTTATACCTGATGAACTTTTATGGTTATACACAAAAGAAAAGTTGTCTAACGTGTCTGCTTTCCTAGCAACTTCATCAAAACTATAGAAAGGATAGGCTAAAGGATAGGCTTATGTTGCAACTTTTGCAACAAAGCTAACTTAGGATGCATAGGATGTACCCACTTCATGTACTTAAGTATCATCACTTGTCGTAGTACTTCGTCGTCGACTCTTGTAATGCACCCCAATATAGGGGAGTTTCTTTGTATTAGATATAGAGGGATGACACACTAGGAGCAAATGCCATCCAAAGATTTTTGTCAGACAATCTTTTTTATTTAAGACTAGCGGCCCGGTACGTACTTCGCCACTGTAACAGCAAAATCCCCATTAACAAAATGATCCGCCATTTGAATTAATTTATTACAAAAAATGTGATAAATGAAGAACCCCTCGACCGATTTTGTGCAAACTTCCTTATACCATCTACTAAATAGTCCGAACAAAGCCTAAACATTTAGTTTGGATAGGTGAGCCCGTTCTTGAGTTATACAATTACAACGAAATGTGGCATTGATTTTTATTAATGTACTAGCTGTGCCCGCGACTTCGTTCGCGTGGATGCCGGAACTTAACAATGGATTGTTTAGTGCGAAGCGCTGTTGCAGGATACCGATATAAATCATTTTCTTTATGATTTTTTTAGCCTCATAAAATCGTCAAATTAGTCTTCTCACCCAAGGCAGGGCAAGAGGGACTGTCAGACTTGTACTGACTAAAATTCACGGCATCCTTCAATAGCTGGCTTTGGCCCTCTTAAGGGGGGCTCCGTCATTGTGCTGACACTCTTTAAGGCGCTCGTGGATCACAACGGGACGTCGTCCCGGGCATAGTCCATGATCGAACAGCAAGTCGCCCGATTACTCGCCGCCCGAATGCCCACGCCTGTTGGCCAGAGATAGTCTTGCGACGTCCGTCACCGTGGAAGTCTACCACTGAGGCTGGGTCATGAGGTAGACGCTGTCCTCTTCCTCACGCGTCCCGCCTCCTCCCTCGCTGGCATGACTGCTTCGCAGGAGGAGGCGACCGGTTCCCACTCTATTTCACCCCGCAGCATGGCGTCAACCAATGCCGAGCGCGAGAGGTCGCCACTTATCACCGTTGCCGTTGTGAGGACATGTGCGATGCTCTGCCCAAGCGGGGCAATTCTGCACCGTATTCTCTTCCTTAGACCCCCACCCCCCCCATAACCTCGTAGTGGTGATATCCAAGCGTTTCTTCCTTCCCCGACAAAGGTACCTTCCAAAACTTCCGTGTCCAGTGAGGACCTGCGTCAGGTGGTTGGTCAGGAAGCCGTGACACCTATCCAGCCACTCCTCAAAGAGAGGTCTTACCGCCGCGATTGAGGCGTGCCCGAACCTCGGTTTCGATAGTCGCTCCCACCATACCGCCCTGAGATGGCGCTGGAGCTCTTTCCGCCGCACCTCGACTTGTCGATGCAGCGGGGATTGGCCAGTGCTTCTTTATAAATACGTGCTGTCGGACGGCAAACTACCCATTACTCCCCGTCCGTAAACGGCTGGAATATGACCCGCTATTTCCGACGCCTTGGGCGTCTTCAGCGGTGGCTGGGGTGAGAGGTAGAGGGTGCCCTTTCCCTTACGCGCAATTATGACATGCCCAGTATTGCCCAGGCAGTAATTATTTTGTTGTGGCATTATTTTGAAACCATGATATCTCCTAAAATATTCACTGAAATCAAACGATGTCAAGGGCAATTTTGTTCAAAATTGAATGCTTCTGATGATTAACGTATTTATTTTTATAAGGATTAATATCATATTAATGAAATCCTCAAAGAGAGGTCTTACCGCCGCGATTGAGGCGTACCGCCCCCTTTTTTTACCGTGGCAAAATCATCAAATGAGTCCTCCCGCCCAGGGCGGGACAGGAGGGATTGTCAGACTTGTACTGACTAAAATCCACGGTGTTCCTTCAATAGCCCTTTATGTACCAGGGTCACGGTTACCGAGTGAGACAGTCCCGTGACCCCGGCAGGCTCTGGTCCTCTTAGGGGGCCCCATCAGATTGCTGACAGCTTTTTGAGGCGCGCGTGGAACACAACGCGCCGTCGACCCGGGCATGGTCCATGATCGGACGTAGAGTCACCCATTATTCGCCGCCCGCATGCCCGCGCCTACGGTGGCCGGAGATCGTCTAGCGACGTCCGTTGCCTTGGGCGTCTCCCGCGGCGGCTGCGTCGTGAGGTGGACGCTGTCCTCTCCCTCACGCGTTCCGCCTCCTCCTTTGCTACCATTATTGCTTCGCAAAAGGAGGCGACCGCTTCCCATTCCGTCTCGCCCCGCAGCATGGCCTCGACCAGTGCCTATCGCCGCTGTGAGGACACGGAGGTGCTCTGCCCAAGCGGGGCAGTCCTGCACCGTATGTTCTATCGTGTCCTCCGGGCGATCCTCGCAGTGGTGTCACCCAGGCGTTTCTTCCTTCCCCATTCGATACAGGATCCACACCGCCCCCTGAGATGGCGCCGGAGCTCTTTTCGCCGCGCCTCGACTTGTCGATGCAGCGGGGATTGGCCAGTGCTTCTTTATAAATACGTGCTGTCGGACGGCAAGCTACCCATTACTCCCCGTGCGTAAGCGGCTGGAATATGACCCACTATTTCCGACGCCCTGGGCGTCTTCAGCGGTGGCTCGAGTGAGAGGTAGAGGGTGCACTTTCCCTCACGCGCATGTACGCGATATGCTCAGTATTGCCCAGGCAGTAATAATTTTGTTGTGACATTATTTTGAAACTATGATATCTCCTAAGATATTCATTGAAATCAAACGATGTCAAGGGCAATTTTGTTCAAAATTAAATGCTTGTGATGATTAACGTATTTACTTGGATAAGGATTAATATCATATTAATGAAAATAACTTCGCAAATAATGCATTACTTTAAAACAAATTTGATTTCCATGAAAAAGGTTATAGTGACTTAATCTTAAAAGATAGATATATGCTCTCGCGGACTTTATTTTAGAACTTTTTATGAGGAATAATTCCGTAGTACATAATTTTTGCGTATCTTTAACCGTTTACGCAGCGCACGCAACGAAAGCTCTCGAAAAGGAATACATTTTCCCGATTTTGAAACATTTCTCATTGCTGCTCCGCTCCTTTTGGTGATAGCGAGATGTTATATAGCCTATAGCCTTCCTCGATAAATGGACTATCCAACACAAAAAGAATTTTTCAATTCCAACCAGTCGTTCCTGAGATTAGCGCGTTCAAACAAACAAACAAACAAACAAACAAACAAACTCTTCAGCTTTATAATATTAGTATAGATATTGATTATTGATATTGATTGACTCGTCTTGTACCATGATCTCGCCTGATGGTAAGTCAAGATGTGGTCGACGATGAAGCACGCTTGCCTAGAAGTAACCTGTTCACTCTTGACTTGAAGACCCCAAGGTTGTGGCTATGAGGAATCACTGACTCGTTTCATTGTAGTCACCGGGGTCGCGAGAGTAACTTAAAAAGGACATCGTGGCTTTGGAACGTAAAGAATATGTGAATGAACAGTGTAATTTTAGTTAATAATAGTCCAACAGTCCCTCCCGCTTCACCTAGTCCATTAGGACTAATTTGATGACTTTTACATCCCGAAAAAAATATCGTGGGCGCAGTAGCTGACAGGTTGTTTGCTGCACTGCTTGATGCGTGATCGATTCTATGGGAATAACGGTACAAATATTTGTATAATCTACAAGAATTTGTTTCGGGTCTTCCTGTTTTTCTATGTAATTTTAAATGTCTATGAACGCACCAGACCAGAGAAATCTTAGTGTGGGGAGAAAACTAAGATTTGGGACTCAAACTTAGAACCTTGACATAAACAGCTATACTTGCCTCCTCTGACCTATAAGAACTTTTCAATTGTATTAATTTTAACACCATGTCATTTCTCTTATCTCTTATATCAAGGCTATGTGTGTTATCGACAGCTTATCTGTTATTGCATATCGTGAATTGATAATAGGAAAGTATTTTAACACTATGGTCCATTGTGAAAAGGTCTAAGGCCGTAGGAAGGCCATCTGATCACTACATAAAACAATTTGTTCATGTTTTAAAAGGTTTGGGAGCGATTTTCATCTTTTTTATCTTTCATGTTGATCTGGAGATTTATGCAGTGCCAAAGATACAGAAAGATCTTAGTGTTGAGCTTTGGATTTCAAAATCAGAAAATGAGTGCTTCCGCACGGTGGAACGGTAAGAACTGTCAGATACTGCAAACGGAAGGGCCGTTGCCCTTTACGTTCCAGGCTCACGGTGCCATATTAAGACAGTAACGACTGGACAGTATTGTACTTAATTTTTTTTGCAGTAATGGATGCAATATATTACGCGTATGGTTTACAGCGCTGGATACTAAATACTGTCTATTCGTACGTTTCGTACGAATCATCCAATGACACGAATATACATGCCGCGATAAATAAAAAAATAATCGAGTGATTTGACAAGTTACAGACGTCATCGAAGGAGATGGCGGGACGAACTGGTTAGGTTCTGTCCGAATTGGAAGGAGGACGCACGGGCTGGCGAAACGTGGAAGGAGTAGAGGGAGGAGGCCTTTGCCCACAAGTGTGACAGAGGTGGCTAATAATAAAAAAAGACACCATCGCTGCCATGCATGAATCCAAACACCACCGCGAAAGTTCTGAATTTATATTATTAGTTAGGAAGTATACCGCATCAGTTTTCTTGAAACCCAATACAAATCTACATTCAAAATAGACTACCAAATCAATATGACTCATTCCAATACAACTTGACTCAGATCAAGAGAACATTTGCCACTATTCGAACGATCCAAAAACTGTCTATTAACACTACATAAATCACGCTGCTCCGCCTATTCTAACGATCGTTAAACTTAACTAAAGTATTGAATTAATCTGACGATAGAAACACATGAGTAGATAATGTGACAGAGGCGGAGCTTTTGATTGATAAATGCACAAAAAATCTTAGTACTTTTGGATTTAGAAGTACTTTTGTACTCGTGCATTTATAAAAAATCAATATCAAATGTTTGACTGGCCTGTTGGTCTAGTGGTTAGTGACCCTGACTGCTTTGCCGGGGGTCGTGGGTTCGATTCCCACCCAGGACAAATATTTGTGTGATGAGCATGATCATTTGTTCTGTGTCTGGGTGTAATTTATCTATAATATGTATGTATTAAGAAATATATAAGTATGTTTATCAGCTGTCTAGTACCCATAAAACAAGCTCTGCTTAGCTTGGGACTAGATGGCGTTGTGTGATAGTTGTGGAATATATTAATACGGTTGGCGCAGGCAACGACTGCGACAGGAGCGAGACTGTCTTATTAATTAGTAAACGTGACCCTAGAACGTAAAGGGATATTGAAGGATCACCGTGGATTTTAGTCAGTACTAGTCTTACAGTCTCTTCCATCCTAAGCAACCCAAGGGTGGGAGGATTTGACGATTTTACCACGAAAAAAAAGTGTAGTTCTTCTACGCATATTTATGATTGACAGTATGATTGCGCAGTCTAGGACAAGCTTTTGTCCAGCAAAGACTGTGATAGGCTGAATAAAGACTTGGAGCCGACCCAAACATAGTTAAGAAAAGACTAGGTGACAATTGAACCTTCCGTTGCTCAAACTCAGTTGCTTGACCCTCCCCCTCTGTCCACCCACATACTCTTTGGTAATTCAACAAAGGGAGTATTCGCACTTCTCTAAAAAGAGGCACGCGATTCGTACATTACTCTGTGGTGTGTAGATTAGATCGAAGATTGGATTTCTAAGAAATGCTTATGTTTTCACTTGTACTTTGAAGTTTGTAATTATTGGTTTCAGATTTTTTTCTGTAGTAGCGTAAATGTAAAAGTTCGTTCTTGATTGCTTACTAGGAAGTGTTAAAGTAATTATGGCTAGAAAGAAACTCGTGATTGTATGTTGTACGTACCTATTAATTTTTCATGGAAACTATTTTTCCTATCGGAATTCGGTGTCAAACAGTATTTAGTGTATTCCCTCGGTGCGCAGGAGGTTCACTTCCTGCTGGGTAAGCTCACTCCATCTTAGGTCTCATCTTTGCCTCGGGCTAGATAAAGGCCAAGATCAAACCCATTTTAAATTTAAAAAAAATATACTAATCGTCAGATCTATAGAACAAACTGAGGCTTTGTTCATCCGAAAAACAATTTTATTTGCTAAATATTAGTGTTCTTATTTGGATGATATACGTTATCATCCTCTCTTAAAGCAATATGCAAACTAATTCTAAACTATTAAAGATTATTTTCATGTGAAGCGCTATTCGGAGGAGTCTGAGTACCTTTTAAGTCTAAGATCCACCCTAATGGATTTTGACATAAATGTCATTATAATTTTGTCATTAAAATGTAAGCTGACATTCTCTGAGGAGCCTAAAGCCTATAGCCATCATCTAGCTACAATTTCTATCAGACAAACCTAATTACATGTGCATCATCACCCTCAGCTGAGTCGCTGAGTGTTAAATTCAGAGTTTGATGCTCACATCAAACTCTGAATTTAACACTCAGCGTTTGGCACGATAGACCCACTGACAAGCAAAAATCCATTTACGTACATTCGCTTTGACAACTATGTTGACAAAAAAGTCTCTGTAACAACAAATTACTCTGTACTACAGTCGTGTACACCGAAAATAGGCGGTTGACGTGTTGCGACCGCGACATTTGCGACAATAAATCGCATAGTCGCACAGTCGCGCTCCGTCGTTCATTATTTATACGATTCCGTCGTTTTATTTATTGCTCAGCTTATGTTCTGCGTTTTGTCGAAGATTGATGCGTATAAGCAATCTTGTGACGTTTTGATTTGTTTAATAGTGATGGAGTTTGACAGATAATTTCAGTGACATATCTGTCAAAAAGTCCGGTCTTTGCAGCAGGATATAATCATGTCTTGTTTGTCAAAATTGTAGGAACAAAGAACCCTTTACATTATAAAATGTCCATCGTGCCGTCAATTACTGCTGTATCTTTGAATACAGTATTTTTCTGTTATATGGGACTTCAATGTATTATTGGAACTATTGGTGCAATAAACGTTTCTGTTCTACCCTTTGGGATAAATATTTTTTTTTTAAAACGTTGCTCTACGCTAGGAATTTCTTCCTGTATCCTGGGTGCGATTCCAACTATCTCGCCTGATGGTGAGCGAAGATGACGTGGTCGACGGAAAAGCGCGCTTGCCTTGAAGTAACCTGTTCACTCTTGACTTGAAGACCTCAAGGTTATAGCTGTCGGGACATACAGATGAGGAATAATAAATACAACACTAATAATAAAAATACAAGAATAATAATACAGAGGAGGCAGGGAATTTCACTCCTTAGCTGTGCGTACAATAATGGTATTGGCAAAACGCTTTGTACGTATCGGAGGGATGTCCACCATATGTCGATGGCGCATTGTCGTACGTCTTGTAGTCCCAAACACATACACCCAGACTCGGAACAAAACTTGCAGATCGTACAAATATTTGTTCCGTGCGAGGATAGAACCCGCGACACGCTGAGCAGCAGTGTATCTCTCAGCCACTGCGCCAACCGTGTCGTCAAATATACAAGCAAGACATATTATAATTATCAACAAAATCAATTCCTGCGTTGTTTTCAATCATCATAATCATCATGTCAGCCTGGGATCACCCACTGCTGTATATGAATGGGCCCCCTTTTATTGCCATATCTCCCGGTCTGAGCGTCTCTCATAGATTTATTCCCCGCGATCTTTACGATATCGTCAACCCAACAAAACAAATTTTGTTTTAAATACCTTCCACTTTCAATCAACAATTACAGCTTCCAGAAACAAGCTATCTTCAGTTTCCCATCAATCGAAGCGAAACTACCATCTCGTACAAACCACACTCGATCTGTTACGCGGAACCCTATTCACGTTTCATTGGGTTCCGTACAGTTAAACTAATTGTATCTTAATATATTGGACAGAGTTTGAAACGTGTAGTTAGTGTTTGTCAATGTCTGACTAGATAATTTATAGCTAGTGTCGAAAATAGGGGTGTGCCAACGTTGCCCAGGCACATTGCGCAGACCCTGGAGGTTTGCAGAAATGGCCAGATCTAGACCTTAATTGACCAGACCAGGACCATAATTGGTCAGACCTTGACCATATTTGGATAGACCATAACCAATAATTGGCCAGATCATAAACATAATTGACCAGACAATGACCATATTTGGATAGACTATAACCATTAATTGACCAGACTATAAACATAATTGACCAAACCATGACCATAATTGGCTAGACCATAACCATAATTGACCAGACCTTGACCAATTGACCATATTTGGATAGACCATAACCAATAATTGGCATGACCATGGCCATAATTGGCCAGACCATGACCATAATTGGACAGACCATGACCATAATTGACTAGACCAGGGCCCAGTTAAAGAAGCTGGCACAAGGCACAAAACAAGTGACGGCACTATACCATACATCCATCCTTACAAAAGTTCGTTTATACATACAATATTTGTTACAGATTATAAAATGCCCAGATTTTGTCTTCAAAACAAAACGTAACGTTTTTAGTGAAGCCACTTTTTTATAAATGTGTGAGCGAGCGCCACGCACACATTTGTGAAATGTTTTCCTTGGATGTCCAAGTTTACTTGTTTTACGGAGAAATCTAACGAATGGGATAATTTTTCTTCCCTTTTTAACCGACTTCAAAAAAAAGAGGAAGTTCTCAATTCGGTCGGTATTTTTTGGCTTCAATTCTCAGTGGTCTATTAAGAATCTGGACATTTTAGTTACATATTTCTACCCACAAATACAGTTATAAATATATCATTTTACACATTTCCTCACAGTATAAAAACATATTTTCGTTTCGACTGACCCTTTTCATGATACGGCAAGCATTATACCCGTATTTTGCTTAGAATCTATTTTTAAAGACCCAATATAAGGTCTTTGATCCCTGATTTCAGGAAAGCAATTTAATGTTGTCAAAACAAATATTAGCTGCTATTTTCGCGATCCATTGCTTATCCGGGTTAAAAGATTACTGTGGCCCTGGAGTATAAACGGCAAACGAAGGAAGGTTTTCAGTTCGTCAAGTCTGACGATCCTTTCCATTACACTCAAAGTGTGTGGTGCACTCATATGTTAAATTATCAACCTAAAACCAACCCATAGGTCATCATCTGCCTAGCCTTTTCCCAACTATATTGGGGTCGGCTTCCAGTCGAACCAGATGCAGCTGGATATCAGTATTTTACATGAAGTGACTGCCTGTCGGACCTCCACAACCAAGTAACTGGGTAATACGATACCCCATGGTGAGACTGGTTGTCAGACTTTAGAGCTTCTGACTAACAGTTAAGTAACGACTGTCAAAGATCTACTAATGACAGCCGGGACCAACGGCTTTACATGCTTTTCGAGGCACGGAGGAAACTCGCTATGACAGATGGTCACCCATTCACAGAGAAACTTTAGAGCGCCAGCTTGGTTAACTGAATCATTTGCCAAATGCTGCTGTGACGTCTGAAAGGAGAAAATGAAAGAAGAAAACGGGCCGACCACAAGTAGAATGGGATAAACACAGGAAGACGATAGGCTGTTTGATAGGAGAATCTATTTTTGTGAACTTTGACGGAGAATAGCTTTCGAAGTTAATTAATTAAAATGGCCTGTTACTGTCTCACTTATGGGCAAAGACCTCCTGGCAGACAGAAGGCATGAGCATCGGTCACCATCCTTGCCTCAAACGGGTTGGCGGTTTCAGACGAGTAACGACAAAGAATTTCAAAAGACAATTTTGTTATTTTATACTTCAATATTTTCCCCAAAAACCCAAAAATACATTTCCCAACAAAACTGCACCGATTACAAAGCTATTTGTTATTTTTATATATTTTTCACACCATTCGAAACAGCGAGTTTATTCGATACAAATGTGCTCTATAATTTAAAAGCACAATAACAAGTACTACCCGTTTCTTTATTTACGAGAGAACCCGATACAAACAACTAGTGTACGGGATATTTTTATTTATTTTAAAGGCGTGAATAATGTGCGCCGTATCAGCACGTGAAACTGGGCTAGTGATGGGTATGAGTTTCGTTTCGGGAAAGAAGGTTGAGGAAAGAAATAATGAAAGTTTTTCTGTTGCCGTTCTTGTTGAGGTTTATTCAGTTTTATATGTGTGTTTGTGCTGATAGAGTTTATTGGCAATATTGTGGATATAAAAGTAAAAGTATAGATTTGTAACAAGAGTAAGTTAAAAATGACAGAATCACTAAACAGATGAAAGTAGTAGACAAGGCTTTTTTCTGTCAAGTTTTATAATCTTGTACAATCTTGTGTGTCGGAATTTTAGACTTTAACGTAATCTGTGCTATAATCAATTTACATGTTGAAATTTTATAAAACAGCAGATAATGTAAATTGCTTTCTAGAATACTGTTTAGACCTAAAAAGTGTCTAAAATAGGCATTACATAATCTCCCTTTACGTGGTTCATTAAATGAGGCCTCTCCCGCCCAGCGTGGAGCGAAAGAGGGACTGTCAGACTCGTACTGGCTAAAATCCTCGGTGTCCTTCAATAGCCCTTTATCTTCTAGGGTCACGGTTATCTGTTTAGTTTGTCCCGCAACCACGTTATCTAAGACATAAATTGTCCACATTTCACAGATAAAAAAAATAGTTTTATTGTAAGCACGAATTAGACAATTGTCTGTATTAATAAATTGAGAGCAGTGGTGGCCCAGTGGTATCGGTCTCGACTTACGAATGGTAGGTCGTGGGTTCGAACCCCGCCAGGCGCATTACTTTGTGTA
The DNA here is from genome assembly GCA_954870645.1 of Agrotis clavis. Classification (NCBI taxonomy): domain Eukaryota; kingdom Metazoa; phylum Arthropoda; class Insecta; order Lepidoptera; family Noctuidae; genus Agrotis; species Agrotis clavis. Next base: position 4,930,866 of record OX940943.1, read on the forward strand.
ATTTATTTCATCACCACTGCTCTCAAAAGGGTGAAGGAAAACATCGTGAGGAAACCGGCATGTAATAGAACCAAAAATTCGAAGACATGTGACATCTACCAACCCGCACTGGGCCCGCGTGGTGGATTATGACCCATTCCCTCTCACAGAGAGGAGGCCTGTGTCCCAGCAGTGGGAACATTGTAGGCTGATGATGATGATGAAGAATTAGACAACTTTTTCGAAAAAGCTTTCCAAGAATATCGAGACAAAACAATCGAATGGGAACATCACTAGTTGTAAATCGCTTACCAATGTTTTACAGCGAGGCGATATTTGTTACGACTACTGTGGAAACGTATTCCCCGGGTTTGTCTGCGGTGGCGCGGGTTTCAGTCAGGACGGTTGATAATTAGAGGTTGTGTAACGACTGCTGGGTGGTTCTGGGTAGGCAGAGATGTTTGTAAATGGATGCTTAATTGATTTTGTGGTTAATGTTTTGGGTCTAAAACGGCCACTTTGCAATATTTATAATGATTCACTACGAAGAATAATTATACAGCTTAGAAATAGAAAAACCGACTTCGTGACATTTCGAAGTATACCAGTAGAAAGCTTATATGACACGCCTACCGGGGTCGCGGGACTGTCTCATTAGGTACTCTGGAACGTAAAGGGCTATTGAAGGATCTCCGTGGATTTCAATCAGTACAAGTCTGACAGTCCCTCCCGCACCTGTGTGGAAGAAAAAAAATATTATGACACGAAAAAAAAATCAAGGAAACTTTTTGAACCAATTAACATGTTTCACGGTAACCGCGCAATTTCTAACGTATCTCATTCCCAACACTATTGACAGAGTCGAGAGGAACAATAAAGCTCGCCATTCATCACGCTACAAACTTTTGAAAGTGGAACTGTCGCAGTCGCATATCAAACGCCTCTTGTTTATTTATAGTATCGTTCTGGTGTGAATTATTGTTATGTTATGCCGTTAATGTTGGTATTACTGAGAATTGATGGAATTGTGTGGCTATTTGTTTGTTGGCCAATGATTGGAGCGGACTTTTGAGAATGTTTGAGGGTTTTTGAATTGTTAAAGGAAGTAGGTATTGACCAATTTAAGTAGGTATTTATTTTAAACGGCTTTTTGCCTACAATTGATTAGTCTAGTTGTCTTGTATGCTACTGCTGATTTTGAGGTGCTGTGTTCGAAACCCAGGTCGATTGGTGTAGTTTTACATCAATGGTAATTTCAGTCATTAGCATTACGGTTGCCTTCTATGGCAAAATTTGTGAAATATAGATATTATACTTCAGTAGAATCTCTAAAATATCTGCCCAACACATTTGGAATCAACAGGCGTATAATTATGTTGCGAAAACAGTTAGTCAATTAATCACTCTAACTTCAAAATGTTGGAATCAATGGTAATAATTTTTATTTTTACACTTTTTTATTAGTGCGTCTCATTTCCAATCAAAATTCATGAAAGTCTATTAAGCCACCCATACACGATCCAGTTTACCATCAAGTTTTCAGCGCGCTGCAGGTGGCGTGCAATAAACTTGACGATGTTTGACTATCAGAAGTAGCTTTGTCATGCACACACTGATAGCCAAAATCTACTGAACGCAGCTTCCATCGCGCTACAAATTTGAAAGTAAATTGGCTCGTGTATGCAAAAAAAGAAGAAATGACGATAGTAGTTCAGTGTCTATTTTAAAAGGCACACAGTGCGATTTTATCTATATTGAAAAAAAAACGCAGTGATTAATCGTCGCGAGAACAGCGAGCTTTATCTCAAGAAGACTCCTAAGTCTCAGGTAGAATGCTCCACGTCCCCACTTCAGCTATAATCCGATCTTTCAAGTACCAACCCATTGGACCGTATAAGTTTCAGTCGCTGAAAATTCTCTAAGATATATTCTTTGTCTTTTTCTTTCACGAGTTCAATTAGAAGTCGATTTTTTAATGAAGATATAGCTGCTCTTTGTGTGTGGATATTGTGTTTCGTATCTTTTGTTTTCCAATTACCTTTGTGATGCATTGAAAAGTTTTTTGTACCTGTTTTCTGATTGTTAGTGAGATTTTTTAATTAAGGGAAGTATTGTAACGAAGGTGACTGCAAATGCCAACTGCAGTGGCAATGATGCTATCATGTGACTGGCCACACTGGTTTGAATTCTAATGATCCATCAATCAGGCGCAAATTCATAATCAGGCTGTTGTAGACTGGCATGCAGATGGCGAGTAATGGGTGACTCGCCGTACGATCACGAACCATGCCCGGGTCGATGGCGTGTCCTACTTCACGCGCCTCAAAGGGCTGTCAGCAATCTATCGGTGCTCCGCTTAGAGGGCCAAAGCCTGCCGGGGTCGCGGGACTATCTCATGAGTTAACCGTAACTCCGGAATTCAAGAACTATTGAAGTAGGTAACACCGTGGATTCCGCCCTGGGTGAGAGGACTCATTCGATGATTTTCTCACGTTAAAAAAGGCTGTTGCGGTGTCACGAAACTGCCTAAGCAAGATATCGTGAACAAAGAACGCAAAGAGCAATAAATTGATGTAACAAGGTGAACTTTTAGTATGTCTGACAGTCCCTTCTGTTTCAACCAAATGATTTTACCAACGAAAAGAAAAGGATGATGCTGAAAAATTCCTGATAGAAAAACAAAACTACATTTTGCTTGACCTGAGAATCGAATGCAAGACCTAAACAGTCGCATTAGTGACCAGGCGTCCAGAAAATTACTTGGTATAATGAATAGCTTCATATATTTCTATCTCAGTAGCCCCCAGGGTAGTTAGTGTGGTCACAGAGTAGTATAAATTGTGTAACTAAGAATTACATATGCAGGAGAACAATTGTTTGCTAAAGCATTTAACATTGTATTTTCACCTTTTGAAAATAAATGTTTCGTCTATTCGTTTAACTGACTGTGTTTAATGATACCTGGAATTCTATTTTACGTCTTCTCTACATAGAAATACTAATATTGTAACTGCGAAAGTATCTGATGATGGATGGATGTGTCGATGTTTGTAACTCTCTCACAATAATTGCGAAAGAACTTGAACAAAATTTGTTACAGTTTATAACCTAGATTAACATAGGATACTTATAGTTTCTGTAGTACCTATAATTTTAGACTATTACACTGCCTAAAGCTAGTCACAATAAACCCAAAATTTTGGGGGCACATATGGGTAGATGTTTGTTACTCCTTCACTCAAAAAGTACTGAATGGATTTGGATGAAATTTGCGGAACTGGTAGTTTATAAAATAGATTAACACATAGGATACTTTTTGTCCCAGTAGTCCGTTACCGTGGGACAATTTTAGACCTCCAAGCAAGCGAAGCCACGGACATAAGCTAGGATCAAATAAATTCTTGAAATGTTGAATAAATATTTATGTTAGAGAATACAGATGATGTACAATATAATGTGCTCACTGCAATGTATATTTTAGGGTTGCAAGATTATTTTATGAAAGTTGCTACTGTATTTCAGTTTTATTCAGTTCTAGTGGTTTTCGTTTAATATTTTATCACTTGAATAATAATTCAGTATTTAACTATATATGCTTATTCTGTAGTGGGTTTAAAAGCTCGATTTTCTAAAGAATGACGCCGAGTTAGAAACCAATTAATCTATTCTATAATAATATTAAAACAGGTGTGAGTTTGTTTTTAGGAAGTATTCTCTGAAATTACTAAAACGATTGCACGAACGGATCTTAAAAACAAAAATAACTACAAACTTACTCAAATTATCTACTTGATTTGAAGATGTGTAGTTATGGACACCAGCGATTTTTTTTACTTCAATACAACTGCAAATTATTAAAAATCATTCTCATTTAACTTATCAAAATATGAATAGATGCTTAATCGGGAATTAAATACTTGCTCTTAACAAAAGTGCTCTGAAAATAGTTGCTCAAGTGGGAATACCTAATTTTTTTGTCTGACAACACAGCATTTGGCAAGACGTAGCTATTGAAAGTATTACGTTGGCAACCCTGTCTAAACATATCTATACTTGCCTACATTTTATGAACTCACTGGGTAGTTCCAACGAAAGTTGCAAGCAATTGTCGAATTTTATGCTTAATTTAACACAAGCCATACTTCACACGAGTGCAGGTTCGTGAAAAATGTCTGTGCATTCGAGAATAGAGATGGAGTGTATTGGAGAAAATTGTTCAGAAGGACCACGACTAAAATGCCTATGAATTGAAACGGCTCATCTTGGCGTGTACATGGCAATACAAAGTGATTCAGCCCAGAAACGAGGCACGCGTTTTGGTATCTTCAGAAGTGTCCATCAATCCCTATAACTAGTTGGGTTAACTTCCACATATCCGAAAATAACTTGGTTTTATGGCTACAAATGCTGGGAATTAATTCACAGGCATGACCATTCGGCATATTTATAGACCATTTACAATTTGAATTCTTTAAAACATGAAACAATATACTTATTGTTTTTTGTGGCACCTACTGAAATTGAGCAAAATCTTACCAAGAACTGCGTTCTGAATAATTTTTAAGATTTTCTTTACACCATAGTTCCGAAATGGACGTTAGGCAGTTGGGTGTATGTACTATGGTAAAACACTGTGAAATTATAGAATTTCGCACACTTACGTATTGGGATAGGCCATAAAACGAGCATTATTTTATGTTGTAGTTCTGAGTTGTTTTTTTGTTCTTTCCTGTCATGTGGCAAAGACAAGCTAAAACATGTCTCTGTGAATTCTTTACTACTGTGTCTCGTGGAAACGTGTAAGTTTGAACATGTCGGTGTATTTCGATTTAAACACAGACAATGAGTCGCTTTTTATCTTGACGATTTTCACTGTAAAGCGGTTGTTGACATTTTGAGAATCCTCGCATGTGATCTTAGAATTTTGAATATTTAAGTTTAAAAATCTACTTTAGTAGTATCTATTTTGGAAATGAAATGAAAGGCCTATGTGCTGAACATTGGACGTCTTCCGGCTGATGATGATGATGATTCTGGAAATAGGTTTATGTAGATGTAGACCATTCTGAGAAATTGAAAACAACCCGGGAAAGTTCTGGGTGTATCATTGGTGATCTAAGTGATTTGTTGTCATTGCCAGTCAACTGTTATCATAAGCCTGTCACTGAATTCAGTAAAGTTTATTATATTTAACCTTTCACTTGAATAATTTGCATTCAACTTGAAAAAATTTAGTTACAAAAATGTCTAGCCTATTTTTGATCAGCCCCAATGCAGCGTAGTATAGCAAGTTCATTTTCATGAGCTCACTGAAGCGGGTACACTGAAAATGCTGGAATATTCAGCCCAATGATTAATACCTAAGCAAACTTTGAGAGGGGTCACATGAAATGCAGTAATACTGAAACAGAAGTGACTGAAATGCCATGAATATTTGAGGTGGGGACAAAGAGACGTGGAATTTCCTAGTTTTCAGTCCAACACCATGGAATTATAGCTGCAGAAGTACCAACGCACGCACACAAATACACGCGGGGCTGTCTCATTAGGTAACTGTGACCCTAGAACGTAAAGGGCTATTAGTTTTTGTCTGTACAAGTCTGACAGTCCCTCCCGTGGGTTTTGAGCCCCTGAACTGAAAATCTATTGTAGGTAAAGATGAATGATTAAAACCAAATTAATAAGGGGGAGAGGGTCAAAAAGTAGCGAAGTCTAAATATAATAAATGAAAAATTCAAAAGTGGACGTAGGAGGCACAGGATTAGTCGATATAATTATGTCAACGTTTGAGGAGACCTATCTTCTTTCAGACCTTTTGAAGGATCCGTCACTTGATTGTTTCTGGAGCTCAGGATCGGTTCACATAGCTAGTTTAAAATAGGGAGGCCCGTATTTTTATACTGGTTATTTCACTCGTTGTATGGAGTTAAACTTCCTTGTTTATCGGCTTTGTGGCAAGAGTGTTTGACTGGAATCGTGTACATACATAAATTATAGCGCCTAGAATTGAAATCGTTCGGCAAATGACATGTTTTGTGGGCTTCGGAGTGTTGTGTTCATGTATTTGCCTTGAAGGTTGGACCTTAGAAACACCGTTATTGAACTCCTATCGTCTCGGCTAGCTATTAAATGTATTTTACAACTATAGGCAACCTTTTGAGGTGATATTAGTACGATATATTAATTAATCTTCCTTGAGAAGTGCGTCACAGGACGGACGTCATTATAGTGGCTATTAAGTGCAGTTTTGCCAGTTTTGTTTATACAAGTTTTATCTGCACCGACTAGTGTAGATCCGTATGTACTTGTCTGTACCGACAACCTGCTTTTTTACCCGACTGCGCCCGGAGGGTTATGTTTTTCGAGTGTATGTATGTATGTATGTATGTATGTTTCTGTACTCTGCAGCCTAAACGGCTTGATGGATTTTAACTTGAGAGGTGTCGTTAGATTCGTCTTAAACGTGAGAGTGTCACTGGGTACATAAAACTGGCCAAGTGCGAGTCGAACTCGCGTGCAAAGGGTTCCGAACTAAAAATATTTTTTTAAATCTCTCACATTCTATCAAGTGGGGTATCAAATTAAAGGATTTTAAAAATGGTTTACCAAAATATATGAAACTTATATGTTTCAATTTAATTTGGACTGATAAATGCTAACAAAAACTAAAAACAGTAAAATAAAATAAATGTTTAAAAAAACAAAAAACCCGACTGCGTAAAAAAACTAAAAAGAAAGAAACAAGCCCAGTAGTTTAGAATTCACTCATTCACACTCACAGTCGGGGCCCCTTGGGAAGATTTGATTGGTATATTTTGAATGGGCCCCGACTGTGAGTGTGAATGAGTGAATTCTAAACTACTGGGCTTGTTTCTTTCTTTTTAGTTTTTTTACGCAGTCGGGTTTTTTGTTTTTTTTAAATATTTATTTTATTCTACACTAGTTTTTTTTTTATTTTGTTCTACACTATAGGAATTTCTCCGGTGTCGTGAATGGGTTAACAAACAAAAACATCCAGACCTTGAAGAAATACTCGTCAGTCTCAGTTTTGTCAATATTTTGTTCCAAACGGGGATCGAACCAGCGACACTATTATTCAGCAAGCTTTATACATTCAATCTTTGCAAATCTTCGAAAGCTACAACATCAATCGATTCTCAACTCGAAACTTTAAAATAGAAAATATTCAAAAATGAAACAACAATAGGAAGATTTAAAGAAAACTACAGTGTGTTGGTGCCAAGTCGAATTGTCAGTATTTACACTTAACCGCCGCCCGCTGCCTGGACGGGGTATGAATATTAAATTCTTGGCGCGAATGCAGTTGAGGGTTATTTAGGGTTGAGTAGAAGGACTGATGGTTTTTATGACGGTTAAATGATTTGGGTAGCTGGTGCTAAATAATGGAGAAAAAATACACCTGGACTGGTGGACTTAAGTCAGTACGAGTCTGACAGCCCCTCCCACTGTGCCCTGGGTGGGAGGACGTATTTTTATGAATTTACCACGATAAAAAAAAATTGACGAAATTTTGGTGCTTGCAAACTGAAAAGGATCTAAAAATGTCTAAAATACTAATGTACATTATTGTACAGACTGTCTGTCAAATTTTACCAAACGAACAGTAACTTTCTACTATTGTGATAAGGTTGAAAATCTATTACTTAAAGTAATTGGACAGATTGAGGTAGGTCGATGTGCTGGCGTCTGTACAACGATGATTTGCCGAAAGTACGATAGTTAGAGTCAAATGACTTGGCTCTAACTATCGTACTTTTACGCAGTCAAATCCTTAAGTAATTTTCCAATACCTTTCCTTTTATCGATCGGGCGTAACCAATATAAGAGTGGACACCAACTTCTTGTGGGTGGATCAAAGGAGTCCTCTCGCCCTGGATGGAACGGAAGAGATCGTTAGACTCTACATGCCCTTTGCAATCCAAGGTCACAGTTACCCTGCGACCCGACTACCTCAACTAAATTCATACCAAATTGAGAAACCTTTTCAAAACAATAGGTCAACAAATTCGAAACCAATAATTTTCCAATAAAACAAACAGAAAACCAGCGAACGAAATTCAATAACCTACTAATTCCTATATCGTAAAATTGGCGTTGATAATAACACCAGTACAAAGGTATGAGGCATGTTATCTCAGAGATCTAATGAGTAGTTCACAATGAGCTTGTGTTGTGTTGCAACCTCCATTACTGGCCGTATCGAATTCACTTCTTAGATCGAGATGTTGGAGGAGAATGGAGGCGGTAGTTTCAATTTTAGTTAGCGCTTAAAGCCTTTTTTAGGCAATGCAAGTAATTGCATGCGAGTTGAATTCAGTTTATCAAACAAATCATCATCATCATCAGCCTATTAATGTTCCCACTGCTGGGACACAGGCCTCCTCTCTGTGAGAGGGAATCAAACAAATAAGGCAGTTTATTTAAACTTGCATTTTTCAAATTGGGCTTAAGTATCATCTTGAGTTAATTATTTTTAGCTAGAATACTAGATTACGCTAAGATTTTAACTATCCCAAGTATTTAGTAATGTGTAAGTATTTGTGAAGTGTCAACATTGACACATATTTGATATTTGTCAATATTGATATTTGATATTGTATGATATTTGATATTGAGGACGTCAAAGGAGTTGTTATTGTTACTCAAAGTAGAAAAGTGACAAAATGTCGTAGGTATAGTCAATGAATTTTATGAAAAATCACACCCTATGTTGTCCCGCCACCTTTTTCTTGAAACATAGATTTTCATCTTATGTCCATGGTGTTTGACTGCTAGGCCAAGTTTTTCTCTTCTCACTGCTAACTGCGACCATAGTCCAGTGTTTCATGAACCGTTCCTATTCATCGCGTTACCAAACGCAAAAACATAAACACCTAGAAATATTTCAGCCTCCTTTGTGCACACTTAATACCGCATCCACGACCAGCTGCCCACTCCTCCTTCCTAGCAAATACCCATTAAGGTGCACCTTTTGATGTGCTTAGCCCCATTGAGTAAGATCGTGATACGACCTGATTGAATCTATGATACTAATCATTATTGTTCTCTTTTATAATTAGTTTTGTATCAGTGTTGAAAAATTACGAGAATTATTAAAGCTGGAAGCTTTTTAAAAGATACTAGCTGCTCTCCATGATTTCATCTACGGCTTTGCTCCTGTTAGATGTAGCGTGATATTATATAGCCTATAGCCTTCCTCGGTAAATACATATTTAGTCATTCGGGCCTCAGCGTAGCATATGCCAGATAGCAGCACAAAGTTGGCCACCTGACGCTGATTTTCAGCTGCAACCCACGATGATGATGACATGGCTATTTTTGGTTGGCAATATCATGAGTTTCACAAATAGTGACAAACTGGGTAAAAACACTAAATTATGAAGAAACAGAAAATATGATTGTTCATATTATTAAGTAGTAAGGTTAATGTGTAAATGTATAAGGATAAATATATGTACCTATATTATGTATAAAAATATGTAAATTAATGCTATCTTGTTGTATAATGTATTAATGTATACGCTCGCACACAAACTCACATGAACACACACACGCACTCACACACACACACACACAAACACACACACACACTATACAAACTACCACCTTGGCGCAAACTTGTAAACTAGATAAAACTGTGAATCAATTTATCCAATTAGATTATAAATTAAATTACAAATTAAATTATAAATTAAATTAAAAAACAAAAATGTACGTATAATCAAGTTAAGGGAGAGCGGCTTCTCCTGGCACAAGTGTTTTTATACTTAAAAGGAGAAGTCAACCTCAATATTGTTAAGTTTATTTTTGTTATGAAATAAACATTTTTTCATTTTTTTTTTTTTCATTTTTTTTACTGAAGACGAAATTATAATTATTCTCAATTCAAACTCGATCTAGACATGTCTGACCGACATTTGTTATGGCTGTCTAACTAAACGGTCACCACTGCCTTGAAACGCAAAGGGCATCCGAAGTAACTGGGTAGTCAGTACAATTCTGACAGTCTCTTCCGCTCCACCCAAGTTGGGAAGACTCATTCGATTAATTACTAAGTTTCTAAAAAAGACATCAGTCAGTTCAACAGGTCTTTTTTATCTTGGTAAAATCATCAAATGAGTCTTCCCACCCAGGGCGGGACGGTCAGACTTATACTGACTAAAATTCACGGTAACTCTTCAATAGCCATTTACATTCCACGGTCACGGATACCTGATCAGACAGTTACGCGTCCCCGTCTATTACCATTTTGTCACTTCTTTACACCACTGAGGACAATCGGAATTTTTGCCCCAATTGTCCCCACTGGCAACAGACGGGAAGACAATTTCCCATTCGTCCCCACTGGGTTCAAATGGAAAGACCCGCGTCCCCATTGCAGTGGGTCTACGATAGATAAGCTATCGAAACAATCACCTATCAAATCGATCACTATCATCAGCTCACTATAAACCTATATTTTCATCGCAGCATCAATCCAATACGCAAATCAGCTACTACTGTACTATTGTGTTCTAATTATATTTTGTATGATAGAGCGAATCCCAGTGGTTCGTCACAATGTACTATATTTTCTGATGGTTATTATGGACCGCGAGCAGTGAGATTGGTCCGGCCAATTGCCTGTGTAGCATAGCCATGAGTTAGTGAATTGTTTTTGAGATAAAATTTTATTTATTTATTTATTTATGCCTGCCCGCAACGTCGTATGCGTGAATGCGTTGAAGAAATAAAGGGTCACTGCTCGTTCTTCGTAGGTGATAGCGTGATAATATGTAGCCTATATGTTGACCCGACCTCTTTATAATATTTGTGCTAAATTCGAAGTTATCCATGCAGTACTGTTAGTTTATCCCGGATAATTTACATACATACAAACAAACATTAAGCTTTACTATAAAGCTTTCAAAAAAAAATATGTTTTAGTTAAAAATGCCTGTCTCGCACCAATGCCGGCCGCACGCCTGTCTACACCTTAAAATGCCTGTCAAATGCGGCAAACGCCTGTCATAATGGTAACCCTAGCCTGAATTGCGTTTATTTATGTCCGCATTTCTTCTTTTTTTATGAAATTGCAGCAAATCTTTAATTTATACATATAGTCTCAAAACCAAGAACTATCAAAATAATTCCAAAAAAAAATATCCCTCGTTTTCCCAACTCATGGTCACCGGTGCGTACAGTCACGCGCGGCGCGGTCACGGCTCCGCTTCATTACCGCGATGTTATTTTCAATCATAACTATAAACAGGTATTGTTCACCTAACTGTACTCTGAGTTCGGACGCACTTGCGATTGCGACTGTACTGCCTGAACTGTCGTTAAAGTTGGTTGGAGTAAGATGGGGCGCACGTTTGTGGATAGTTTATTTTTTATTGGATCGCCGGACGGATTAAATCCACATTGGGACTTTATCGAGGGGATGAGAAGTCAGCCTTTGCACAGCAGTGCGGTGATATAGGCTACCAGGGGCCGTATCACAACGTTTTAAAACCAGGTTTGTTCCAAAAAAACCAAGATGGCGCTAGACGACTTGTATAGCTCTGTCACTTTCACTCGCCGGAACAAGCCTGGTTTTAAGACGTTGTAATATTCCCCCAGGTGGCCTAACATGACATCTTAAAGCCGGAGTAGTAGTAGTGTGGGAAAGTGACAGAGCTATACAAGTCATCTAGTGCCACCTCGTTCCCTCACTGCAACTGCTTTGGCTTGAAGAGATCATGGTAGGCCAGCACTGTAGTACTTGCTGAGCAAGACTGCGATGGTTGAGTTTGTAAGGCGTCTGGAGAGTACTAAGTAATAATGCCCCCCTAATTTTCGTGCCGTCATGGTTTCTTTCGTTTTTTTCTTTCCACAAAAAACCTTGACCAGTAACTGTATTAAAATATTAGAGATGTTAGAAGCCGACACTGCTGACGCGCCACGAAGACGTAGACTGGTCTCTATTGGGAATGTTCTTTAGAAAGGTAGTACGAAATTGTGTGCTTGTATGTGTATGACCAGATGTATGACAGTGAGTGAAGCAATAGAGAAGGATTGCCGTAGGTGTCATTCTGTAGCTTCTGCCAAAGAACTGTGGGTGAAGGGTGTGAACTTATGTATTTTTGATAATATATATTTATTTTGTTGTAGAATTTCTTTTACATTTTCGCTCTAACAAAAGCAAGTTCTCTATCAAAAGCAACACTATGTAGCCACACAAAACAGACGCGCTCAAGACAAGTCGTGAGTGCGCGCCCCATCGTATAATGGTAGCAAATAACGGTTGTTTTTGATTAGACATACCATCACTGATCTGTTTTACCTACTGCGATCGAAATGAGCATGTTTTGTGCTGCTATTTCGAGCTCGTGATAAGGTAAGTCAGGAGGTTAAGCTAAAGGTCACGAGGTTTGGATTTGGATGGGGAAATAATAGTGTCATTTTGTATTCTCTGACTTAGTATTTAGCCAGAGAGTCATCATCTGAATAAAATCATCATCTGCCTAGACTTTTTCCAACTATATCGGGGTCGGCTTCCTATCAAACCGGATGCAGCTGAATATCAGTATTTTACATGGAGCGACTGCCTATCAGGCCTCCACAACCTAGTAACTGGGTAATACAAAACCCCATGGTAAGATTAGTTGTCAGACATAAGAGCTTCTAACAGTAACGACTGTCAAAGATCTACAAATGACAGCCGGGACCAACGCTTAATAACATGTAAAATGACTCTCAAAAATTATTACCGTAATCCAAACAAAACTCATAGCCACCCGCCATCTTGAATTCCCACCTCCAGTTAACACGAAATACTGAAAATACTAAATACCTCTCCTGTACAAATCTAGAATTTATATTGTAAAACGTTATTCTTCGTGTTTTATAGTTAAATACCTGGGTCGTACTATTGTAGCGAAGTGCAACCGGCTTTCTCGGGAAGAAATCACGATTTACCTACGTGCTTTACAATAGTTGAGTTCGGGTGGGGACTTGGTTGTTGTTTGGAGCGGGGCGGGAAAATATTTACCGTTTTTTTTTTTTTTGATGAGGGAAATGTTTGACCCTTTTTGCTAGTTTCAAGAAAGTTAAGTAAGATCTGTTTGCGATTACACTTAACTTGGTTTCGAAGTCTAGCCATTTATTTTAATACACAAAAGGTGCTTTTGAAAGTCAAATAGAACGAAATAGAAGTGATTCTAATATTCTATTTGAAAATGAAGTGTTCATAATTATGGAGAAGAATATGCGGGAGGTACAGTATTAGTAGTAAGTAAGTGGGATAAATTGGTTATTATTTTGAAATGTAGTTGCTCTTGATTCTAGTCGGTGACAGAAAAAAAAATCTACAATGGAGTGAGCTTACCCAGAAGAAGCCTGGATATAAATGACAAAGGTCAGGACATACAACGCGACGTTAACGGTACCAATCACGTTTTTCTAACACTTACTCGCGCTTAAATCAACAATAAATCATCTTAAAATAACAATTGTCAAGAATAAACAATATAACTTTAAGATATCCCAAGGGAAGAAAAACTTAACTTCGTAATCAACCAGCTCCGTAATCCAGTGCAAATGAAATGGCAATTTCGATGTGTGCAGTCTACCTGGCAACTCGGCTTTTAGCAAGCGACCGACACAGACGTCTCTAAAGTTGGACCGCAGCATCCGGGGCTGTGGTATTCACAGCCAGTCTATCTTGAAGATAAAGGTATCTATAGCATCTAGGATAGGTTAGGATAGGTTTGAGGTATGGGGAAGGGCCCTTGAACATCTGCGTCTATTTTACGAAATACCAATCCTGCTTAGTTGTTATGATGGCTTCCCTTAGAACGTTGATTAGCTCAAATGTGACATAAATTGAGATGATTTTGATTGCAGCAGTGTCCTAACCCTGGGATCCTGTTGTTGATTTTCCTTGAGGTTTGATCTGAGTTCTTTCAGTAATTTTCAGTTGCTAATCTGGGAATCTGGAACGATTCCTGGTCAGTTTTACTACGTTCCATTCTAAGATTCCAACGACTGTCAAAGATCTACAAATCACAGCTTTTCGTGCTTTCCGAGACACGGAATAAATGACAGAAGACCCATCCACAGACCAACCTCGACAAGCGCGGATTAACCCGTAAGGTCGGCCATGCGGCTGTGATTATTTAAGCAATAGCTCACGACTCTCCTGTGAAAATTCTAATTTATTTTGGGTCTATCGCAGTATCCTTCTTCCATGCTTCTCAAATATTCTCCATCTAATGATGTGTTACAAATTTTATAGCCAGATCATCTCTTACACTATTTATCCATCTTTTCTTCGATGTTTCGTCATCTTCTAACATTAGTAATGATATATTTCCCAATCCGCTCCGCTCATGAAATCTTTATTCCACTTCGACATCTCCAAGTTTCTACGTCTGCTTGTTTACTTCCAGCATAAGCTCTGAGATGCTCAAAGGTGCTCCAGTTTAACGCAAAACTTAATTCCAGTCATTCACAGTTTGTTACTTGAGTATGATATTAGTGTTTTAGTAAGACATATGGGGAATAGATGGTTATGTATTGCATGCACGTGGGTGAACGTGGATGGAAAAGAATATCATGATCATCATCGGCCAAACTTTTTCCGGGCTATGTTTGATCGGCTTCCTGTTCACCCGATTAATCCAGTAAGTCTGAACACCAGTTTTTTTTTTAATGTATTGACTGCCTTTCTGATCTCCACATTCCATAATTATAGTACTGGGTAATACGATATCTCTTGGTAAGACTGATTTTGCGGCTTTCAAGCCATCTGATGATGAGATGTTCAAATGATAGGCGGGACCAACGGCTGAAAGTGCTTTTGAGACTCAAAGGATACACAGTATAGATGATCACCCATCCATCGACAAACTCTGCTTCATCGTGAAGATTACAAAGCTTCATGGTCAGTAATAGCGCCAGTGTAAATTAAACAAACGACACATCTTGCTGTAATTTCTCTTATTCTTTATTTTACTATTTATTTTGTGGGGTAGCATGATTATTCGTTTCACAATATAATCATAATGGTATTGTACGCTTATTCAAATTGAGATAATGCATGCAAACCCCTTAAATAAACATCGCCAAAACCCTCTTCTTTCACAAAAATCTTCAAAGAAGGCCACAAACAGATTCAATTAAGATATATTTTTTGATGAATAAACTACCCCAGGCGAGTTTGGTTAGTGAAGGAAAACGCTTTGATATTGTGGTCTTAGAAAAATCTACAATTTTTTAGGCCTTATTTCAATCTAAAGTATTTTTTTAGTCTCGAGGCCTTTGAGTTTTGAGGGTTGCCACACCACCAGCATTTTCCGTTCGACATTTTTTGACGTCACACAAAGCCGAACCGAAGCAATGCAACACTTTGTTTGTCAGAGGCTTGTGCCGATCGGGTAGCTCATTCGGGTCGATACAACATTCAAATCAGACTCCCCCAGGCTGCGCCACATCACCCTTTCTTTTTTTTGCTTTCCGCATCCAATTCGTCCTAGCCACCTTCTTAAGGCCGCGGAACGAAAAAGCCGACCGGTATAAGCCCGGCAGCTACCAAGCGGAGTGATTATGTGCGATAGTCGAGCAGTTTGTGATTCCTGAATCTGCATTTATTCGGTTTTACCGCCTGGCTCTGCCGATGAATGCCGCGGACCCGATTATATTTATAAGAACCCTGAATGTTTTATCGCAAAATAATTGTAGACAGAAATAAGTTCTCTTATTTATAAATAATTTCAAGTCATTTATTAATTATTTGAAGGCGTCTGAGACCTTGCCATTCAAATTACTGGAAAAGCTTAATTTAAGAGCTATTTCTAGATTCTCTCTAATTATTAATACTAAAATACTTTGGAAACAATTTAAGTATTTGCATTGTTTACGTCAAACTTATAAATTAATAGTTAAAATACTTACTGGTCTCAAAAACCTAGAATTTAGTTAATTCAAACGTTAGGCGGGCCGATGCGAAAAACATGCAATATAATATCCGTTTGATATGAGGTTAGGACGGTCTTGACGCCATATTGTGACTTTATTCACGCTTTTCTAAAAGTTGTATTATTATCAGCCTATAAATATTCCCACTACTGGGACAAAGGCTCTCTCTGTGACAGGGAGTCGGCCATAATCCACCACGCGTGCCTATTGCGGATTGGTAGATGTCACATGTCGTCGAATCTTTTGTTCTAGAACATGCCATGCTGGTTTCCTCACGATGTTTTCCTTCAGCTTTTTGAGAATAGTGATGATGAAATAAATTACATAAAGTAATGCTTCGGCTGGGTTGAAACCCACGACCTACTACAGTCGTGGCCGATACCACTGGGCCACCACTGCTCGCTAAAAGATTAACTGATGTATTTTTATATCTGAAAAAACTTGTATCTTATATTCAACTAGGTATCTTATAATCTTAAACTACCCTAACTCGAGACTGTATCTCACAAAACACGTACCATAATTTCTCAAAAAAAAACTTATAAAACAAATAATAGTTCATAATCTTGGGCCTCCTCTGTGCCCTGCACGTTTGACAGGGGGCGTGGGCCCTATAACTCAGCACCCTCCGCCCTCAACATGTGTTCGAAGATATATGACACAATATGGATACATTGGATATAAATATATGCACATTATATGGATGTTTATGGCATAAATATCTTAGCTGACGAGATTGTGGGGGGAATTTGGATAAGAAAGAGAGGAAAGTTGATGCTGATGGTGAATTTTTAAAGTTATTGTATGGCGAGTTTATAGGAATTTGGGATTGATGAAGATAACAATCATTTCGGATTTTGCAGTGTATTCTTTTTATATGATTTTTCAAGATTGAAATGCCACTGATCTTTTTTTTTTTTTTGGGACAAACCCACCACACTATTCCCAACCACTGCAACTCCTGAAAGCCAGAATCAACAGTGGCAACCACCATGCCACTGATCTGTGGATTTGTGTAATTCGGTAGTGAATAAAGCATTAATTTATAAGAGAAGTTTTAAGAATCAGCGTATTTTTTTTAATCGTTGCCCCGCTCTGATATTTCTCCGTTTCGTGGGTGTGTTCACAAACATTAATTATAAATTATGAATAGCTTATCAAATTCAGGAGTTTATAGTGGTCTTTTTCATACAGTATGTAGGGTTTTTTTTGCAAGTTTTTCAGTACATTATGCCAAAATACCAAGTCAGCTTCAACATAGTTGAAATACGTTAATGATTCTAAGGATCACCAAGGGCTTGTATGCAGTGGATTGACAAAACTTCAATTTCTAAAGCAATTGTTCCCAACCGACCAGTCTCTTCGCGTCTTTTCAAAAACCTACCGTAGCAAAAATAATTAGCACTAAAAAACGAATTCCTCTACATCAAATCCGTTTACGCCCTGACTGGGAAACCGTGATAAACGCGAAAAATGAGGCGAAAAACTTTACCAGCCTTTTTTCTTTTATTTTCTTCATAAATATTGGTTTGAGAGCGGATTTTTAAAAGTATAACAGTAAAGTATTGCTTGCAGCGAGTGGTGCAGGGAGATTGCAGTATAGAGGCAGTATTACAGTGGTGGTGTCGGTTCCGTAAGGGATTTTGTTCAAGAGATTGTACCAATTTTTTTTGGAAAATTTTCTTTGTAGAATGTTCTTGTTTCGATTTTTGGTGGGTATTAATGGTGTGATTACGCCAACTAAATTGTAAGGTGATTATAGATTAACAAATATTATAAAAGAGTACCTACTTAGATAAACTATATCTCAGAAAGACATTTTGCATTTCCAGTAATTTGGTATAGTCTTGTAAATATGATGTTTTAAACTACAGATGCAGTCATTATTTTCTTAAATTGTATTTTCGTATCAGAAACATTTCACGAAAAAGGTCTTCAAATAGTTCAAAATAAATCAAATAAATCTTTCTTCATCTACCTCGAAATCTTTCCATCCCATATTTTCTAAGCTTACATATTATCTCCCTTACAAAATCACCCCCTTTTATCACCATCTTACAAAAACACCCCTCCTTCAGTTATCACGTAACACCACTACTTTTGCAATAACGAAAGCGCGAATGAATCCGGACGGCAAACTTGTATGTAATGAAAAATGTTAGCCCGCCTTGTGTGATGAATGTCGTTAGGTTGGTACTTGCTAGTTCGAAAGAGCTTGTAATATCTTGGTGTTGGTACACTTGATACGTAGTGTTGTCATATAAAAAAAATATTGAGTTAAATGGTAGTTTTTGATTATGCAGTTGTCATTTCGATTTTTATATGTTTTTGATGGAATACTCCAAGGCACCCTTAGACACCAAAAAAAAAAAAACTAATCGCCTTCAAAAACTACCATTGCATTGCACCAAACGCATTTTTTTTTTTTCATTTCTGTGCCAGTAATTCCTGAGATTAGCGCGTTCATCTAAACAAACTATTCAGCTTATATTATGTGAATTTATAGGAACAAATTCACATTTTGAACTACCCAAATATTTTCATTCTAGTCACACTTCAAAACATCTCGCGAAGAAATAAAATAAGTTACATTCTGTAAAATATTATTGAAATACTTGCTACTGCTACCTACCTGCTATCTGACAAAGCGTGAAGATATAACGAGACGTCACGCTTCGCATTCAATACGATACATTTATTAGGTTTGAAATTGAAATGCAATATTATAACGTTGAAACGTTTATTTTGTACCGTTACGTTTTTTTGACGTCGCGGCGGCGGTATCCCAGTAGTTCCAGTTTCTAGTTCCATTATGGAACTACTGGGATTTTTTTCCCCCATTAGTTCCATGGAACTAGAATACCTTTTCACCTAATCCGAGTGGCACATTGATGTGGGCTTGGGCTGGCCATGTGGCCCGGAAAGAAAACTCTTCGTGCAAACGTCTTCTCGAAGGGAAGCCATGGGGAGAAAAACGACCTCAGGGAAGACCACAAATGCGCTGGAAGGATGATGTGACAAAGAGCTAGATGTCGTGAAGAGTGGAAGGAGGCCTACACCAAGATGGTAGAAAGAGGCTGAAGAAGAAAAGAAGAAGATGTTATCCAATCAGAAGCAACCCTCAAAAACAAAGGAATTTGGATTGAGATTGAATATTAGTTTAAAACGTAAAGGTACTTTGCCGTAGAGGCTTATGCCCGAACAAGTCAGCCAATTATGATGGCGAAGATTTCCCCTAAATATCTTAACAATAACAATATGAACAAGTAAATAAAATAACTTTGTTTTGTGTCTATTTAGCATTTCTAAAACAATATAATTCGCTTCTACACGATTTTCGAAGTAACTTCGGTAAACAAATGCTTTGCAAATAATTTGCTTTTAAATTACGTTCGTGCTTACTGCTTCATCTAAATGTAATGTTTGGTATATAATAGGTATATAGTTAAATGACTGGTTGTTAACCTCTATAGGTATATTGTCATGTCAGACTAGTCATTTCTAGTCTTGATTGTTTGAAAGATGGAGTAGATTTTTAAACTTTTTGGGTATATATATTCATCATCAGCCTATAAATATCCCCACTGCTGGGACACAGGCCTCCTCTCTGTGAGAGGGAATGGGCCAAAATCCACCACGCGGGCCCAGTGCGGGTTAGTAGATGTCACATGCCTTCGATTTTTTGGTTCTAGGACATGCCGGTTCCCTCACGATGTTTTCCTTCACCGTTTTGAGAGCGGTGGTGATGAAATTAATTACACAAAGTAATGCGCATGGCGGGGTTCGAACCCACGACCTACAATTCGTAAGTTGGGACCGGTACCACTGGGCCACCACTGCTCTCCATTATTTGGGTATTATAGGATTGCAAATTTAATGCCATACTTCCACAGTTTAGATAAACGTTGAATTTGACTGGCCTACAACTACAGCTCAGACCTTTAGGCCTCCACTGCCCATTATAAAACACCAATCACCAATAATTACTAAAGGGGAGGTAAGCCTAAGACGGGTAGCCCGCCTAAAACGGGTATGCATGTTAAATTACGCGTCGTTCTTGCTAATGAGAATGTGTGCGTGCAGGACGCGGCGCCTCATAGGGAGAGGCGACGCATAATTTAACATGCATACCTACCCGTTTTAGGCGGGCTACCCGTCTTAAGGTGTGTTCCCGCGCGAGACCGCGACAGGAGACCGCGACCGAAGATTGCTACCGTATCTGTCTCCTGTCGCTGTCTCGCTCGCGAACTGTCGCTCATACATTGCCTAATGTTAAGTACAGCTTGGCAAAAAACAGTAGAAAACCGGAAGTCGCCACTGTGCTCTCGCTACCAGCACTTTGAATGATTTTATTTTGTTGTTTTTCACTTTTTTTTTTTTTTTTTTTAGGTGGTAAAATCATCAAATGAGTTCTCCCGCCCTGGGTGGGGCGGAAGGGACTGTCAGACTCTTACTGACTAAAATCCACCCGTGTTCCTTCCTATACCCTTTACGTTCCGGGGCCACGGTAACCTGGGTTAAGAAAAAACCCGCGACCCCAGCAGGCATTTGGCGCGAAACACGACGCGCCACCGACCCGGGCTTGGTCCTTGGTCGGACGGCGAGCTACCCATAACTCACCGTCCGCAAGCCCGCTCCACCGCTGTGCCCTCTGCTAATCAGAGGGACACGCGTTGGAGCGTCCACACGACAGGCTATTCGCATACGGGCAAAGAGACCCCTTAGGCACACAGTGCCTAAGGAAGAGTTTTTGCCCGCATCCCAGGGTGCACCGGCCCGAAAAACTGGTCTTCCCCCCGGACGTATCCGAGAGGGAACTCCAGTCCACGGGCGCACGTGGAGGTTTCCTGTCATAGCACCCCAGGTTTCCTGTCATAGCACCCCTTTTTTTTCACTTCTAACGTTAGTTTTATGGCACAATAATAAATGTAACAAACCTGCGTTCTTTGTTTACATCAAATATCAAAGATTTGTAAACGTTGTCAGCAAACAAAAGATTAGTTCCGTTTCAAGACGTTCTGGCCAAGCTGAGATAGTACTATCGCGGTCTCGCGCGCGAACAGGCACCTTTAGGCTACCCTAACTACTAATTAAAACCGCTCAAATCTACCATTTCTCCTCCAAACTCGAAACTCGACCTCGGAAATAAAGCTCCGTTTGAAACGATAATAAATTCACGTATCGCCCCGCTATTCCATCATGGCGGACGCTATCTGACACTTCGATCTGACACCCCGACATCAGTGTCAGGTGTCGGCGTGTCGTTCGTAAGATCATCATTCATGGTTGCAATACTTGGACGCTGGAGTGAGCGGGCAAGGATTTTTGTGATGCAATGTATGTAGTAAGCTTTGAAATGAGCATATGTTAGGTAATACGCGATGTGCTCTCTTGAGATATTTCTTCTTTACATAGTACTAGCGGCCCATCCCGGCTTCGCTCGGGTGGCCATGAAATATAGCCTATGTAACTCAGGGTGAATGTAGCTTTCTAATGGTGCAAAATTTTTTGAAATCTGCACAGTAGTTTTTCAGTTTATTCATTACAAACATACACACACACACACACAAAAATCCAAATGTTTCCTCTTTATAATATTGTTACGAGCTGGGAAGGAGATAAATTAATTAACACCAATTAAAACCTAATAAACTTTATTGACACACGCATAACACTACCCAACACAATTTACTACTAAAACACACACTTAAAAGTCACTTCGAGATGTTCGCTTCGAGTTCACTTTCGAGTCGCCTCGATTCTAGTCAAAACCAGACTGACTCCCGGCGGGTATCGGCACTCTATTTATACCCCGGCCGGACCCACTAGATGTTTCTAGAAGATGGTCGAAAGTTCTGGAAACATCCACAGACTTCTACACAGTCCCATACCTTCTAGAACATTCCAGAACCATCTCGAAACATCTAGATCAGGGTAGAATTTTCTAGAAACTTCCAGACCAATCTTCAGTGGAATGGTCAAGAACCTTGTGGGACCTTCGAGAAGCTTATAGATTGGTCTCGCAATCCGATCGACGCGGACGTAACAATATTAGTGTAGATTTAGATTAAGACCAAGTCGTTTTTTTGTTTTTCTCTTTGTGTTTCTATTATTAAAGGTTTTGCTTTATCTGTTTATCATGCGATATTACTGCTCACAGGTGCATTAAACAATCAATCCATCATCTATTAGTATACATCTACAAACCCTTCACATAATGTACGTAATCCATCTCGTTATATACCTGTTAGAACTTCATTATATACTCGATATGAACCGGACTTTTACTAATTACTGATGAAGCCGCCAAAGGACCGGTTGTCATGGCAACCAATATTAATTCCTTGCTAGGAGTACGGTATAAGATGGTTTCCAGTGATAAGGTTGGCACCTTGGCCTTGTTGGCACGCTTTGATTTTGATAATTACGTAAATATATAATAAATAAAACATTAAAGGTGGGCTACTGGGCTGTAAGACTGTTAAAGCAGGACAATTGCCCTGGAACGCAAAGAGCAATTGAACGGATGAACAGTCTACAGGATGGATTTTTAGTTTGTTAGAGTCTGGCACTCCCTTCCGCTCTACCTAGGACGAGAGAAGCGCCATATTATATGACGCTACTTAAAAATAATGGTGTAGATATTATTTGGGTGTTTCAAAGGGTACCGCGGCCCTGGAACACCACGATTCTGACAGTCCCGTACGCTCCCACTAGAGCGGGAGAGAGGAGGCATTTGATGCTTTTATTCCACGAGTTTTTTTTTTCGTGGTAAGATAATCAATGGGTCCTAACCCAAGGCGGTACGGGATCCACAAAGGGTGGGGGGTTAAGCTAGAAATGTGTGTTCTATATAATTATGCACATCCTAAGACCTAACCTGTGTAAATTTCATCCGGATTTTTTTTTAAACTTTGCCCATCACTATTAATTTTTTAGTGTATCGTAAGTGCATCTTATACACGTATACGTATAATCCAAGTATGAAAAATAATATTGTCACTAAAGTCAACCCTTTCCTACTAAAAACTCTCCTCCGAATCCTACTTAGTCCCTTCTTAGTAAAAGCGTGAACATAAAGCAGTAATATGAACCGTTAAAATCAGTGAGTGTGTACGTCTGGAGGCCGCGTTATCTCGTAACAAATGATTATGGAAGTTATGGAAGATGAACGACTGCGGTGCGGCTTACGGCTGGTAGGTGGGGCGGTACCGTCCGCAGATACAGTTTTAAAATGGCGTTAAAAATGTTTTGAAAAAAGAATGTCGAACCACATAGACAGTTTAAAGTTAAAATAATTAAAAGGAACGTATGTCTTGATTGTTTAAGCAAACGTGTAAGGTGATGTTACACAGTAAGTCTTCACTCACTTCAAGATGTGATAGTGTAATGAAAAAATAATTATTACTTATTATTATTTTTTATTGTCACACATAGCTGTTTTTGGCCAATCCTTCTGAAAATTCAAGTTCGTCTAGCGAGACGATAGATAGCGATCTATAGCTATCACTTTGGGCCTTATTAGAATACCAGCGCTGTGACTTTTTTAAAATAGAACAATACCATGCTGATTTATTTTTGTTTTCTTCTTAATTCCTGTTATTTGTTTTGTTCTGTTCGAGTCAAAAACTTTCTTCCTCTTCCGAATCCAAATTATGTGTAGTAGTAGCATTTTAACAGCAAACTTTGCTAGAACCGAGGATATACTCTATCATACAAAAATATTCTACGTATCCAACTTCATTTAGTGTTGGCACAATAATATCTCCTGGAAAAATGCAAACTTCATTCTAGAAACTAAATGGATACCTTTCAAGATTTAAAAGATTCAATTTTTCTTCTAACCCTCCACCGGGCATAGTACGCGGAAATCCGTTGAAAACCCGACTTGAACTCCCAGTCTTTGATACGGAGTGAAAAAAAAAAAACATTTTTATGCGACGCCCCTTTCCTTCGCCTCTGGAATGGCTTTAAACCTATTTATCATCACGACCTCTCCTTTCGGGGGTAAAAAATTGACTGAATGTAGTGATGCGCTCGGAGTGATTCGGAATAATTCGGATATTTTTCTTGTTTTTCCGAGCGTGGCGTTGATAGGGTTAAGAAAGAAAGAAAAAAAACAGAAGTTACTACGTCAGAAGGGTCTTTGGTAACGGTGTTTTTATGTTGTGGTGTTGACTGTACTTTTTATTAGGCTAAGGAGGTTTATTCGGATATTATATGGGTAGATAAATGATTCTAATAACTCTTGGGTCTTTGTATATTATGTTTTAGGTATCCGCAGGGTTGGTATTATTTAAATAATAATTTTCTAAATAATGTTTATTTTGTTTTGTTTATTAAATAATTGTACGTGGCGTGTTGGACGCCGTGGGGGATAAAGTCCTCCTTTTCAGTTACCAGACCTGTCTCCCAGCAGTGGAGAGACATATACCTAAGATAAATTATGTTGTCTTTACATAGATGTATAGACTTTAAATGATTGTGTATTTATTTCTGTTGCTGAAACTAATATTTCTTTTTTTTTGTTTCAGGTAATATTTTCATCTTTATTTCTTCAAGTTTGGAATGGGGTAATGTAATAAATTACGGTACTAAAAATATAGGCACATGTTAGCTCGTTCGATAAAATAAAGTCAATCGTTATTATTACAATTTTATTCCACTTTTAAAACAATTAATTCACACTTCTACGGCTCAAACAATTTTTTTCGCGACTACCAGGGATTAATTCGACCTGCTCGGTTCGAGGCACAAACTAGACTGACTGTCGGACCTAAAATTCACAATTAGCTCAACTTTGACAATAATCAAATGTAGTGAGGGTAACGTAAAAAAATCAAATTAAGATCGAATTAATCCTTTTGAATCGATATCGTTTCAACCAAAATGTTTTAACACTTAAAATAAACCATTAATTATTCCATAATTATTTTTACTAATTATGGTTACCTACAAAAACAAACGATAAAATGTAACATAAATGTTACCATAATGAAAAAAATATACCAGTCTCATAATAATTTTAAGTAAACCATATTTAATTATTTTAAAGTATGGTAACGCCGTTCTAACACACATAATTTATTAACAGGAATTCTGCGATATCAAGTTTTTGTTTTAATTTTGATCCTGCAGGAGGAGGAGAACCTTGACCTTGGTTTTTGTTTTAATTCCCCGGGTTTCCGGGAATATTGCGGGAACGTAAAGGGCAATTTAAGGTACACGGGGATTTTTAATCAGTCAAGTCTGACATTCCCTTCCACTCCACCCAATGTGGGAGGACTCATTTGATGTTTTCCTCCCAAAAAGGCCAAGGAAATGATGATCTATTTTTGTATTTTTGATTAC
Organism: Agrotis clavis; assembly: GCA_954870645.1. Taxonomy (NCBI): domain Eukaryota; kingdom Metazoa; phylum Arthropoda; class Insecta; order Lepidoptera; family Noctuidae; genus Agrotis; species Agrotis clavis. The sequence goes on from OX940943.1 coordinate 4,956,156, forward strand.
TCCTATAAATAGACAAAGCTGGCAAATCTCCAATCCCGAAGCAATAATCTCAAAATCCCTAATTAAATATTATTTGATAAGATCAGCATCCTACTTCGTTTTGAATACAAAAATAAATCTAACACCCCCACGAAAAACTAAAATATCTTATCCCGTACTCATAAGAACCAAATTACGAAAAATTTTGTTCATTTATAGAAAACGAATAAAATTGTTCAGGTACCATTTCCCTTTGACAATAACATCTGGTTTTGATGTCTTAATAAAATCTTTGACATGCCATCTGGGGTACGAAATACCCCAAACGGGTTATCAAGTACCCCGAACGTTTCGGTTCGTTAGCGACAGGGTTAATTAGTGGTATTGTTGGTTATAGCCAATGGTTCGGATTATTGATATTTGGATTAGAGTTATTAGTTTGTTACTTGATATGTATGTTGTGAAGTTGGTCGTTGAGTCGTAATTATAACGTTGGCGCAATGGCTCAATATAAAAATATGAAAATCCTTAAAGAAATACATTTTTAATAGTTTGTAATAACACGATTATATTAGTCGATTCTTCGTTTTCTATAAAGTTAAAGTTGTTAGGTACAGGTATACATGTCCAAACAGAGTACCACGGCTCTAGAATGCAAAATGCAACCGAAAGAATGGAGTTCTTTGTAGGGGTCTGTCAGACCCTTCCGCTACACCTGTCCGGGGAGCACTCATTCGATTATTATTTTACAAAAATATTTACGATAACTTTCTAAGAAAAATGAAGGGGTGTATGGATGGATATTTGTTACTCTTTACTTATTTGGGGCAAATTTTGTAAGCAAATAATTTATAGCCCAGATGAATACACAGGATACCTTTAATCCCAATAGTGCGATCTTGTGAGATATTGATTACCGAAGTCCATTCAGACAAAGCCGCAGGCAGAACCTAGTATAAATAATATTTTAAAAAAAGCTAACATTAATATCTTTGTAGCTTTTTTTTGACGACCCGTATTTAAGAGTATGTGATACACAGTTCCAACCAAACACTCAAATTTTTTGCTCAACAAAAACCGGTTCTTCTTTTCTATAACTTCACTGTCTAAGACAGATATTATCGGCGACAATGATAAGAGTTTTCAGGAGACTGTTTATTTGCCGTCAGGGGAAATAGGGCAAGGGGCAGGGGAAGGATGTCACACCGACGCGAGCGGATTTGTTGCTCGGATCGCGGATCATCCGGCAGGGGACGGATCTCCGCTTTCTTCGTTCTGTGTTTCTTGAGTTGCGAGCTCGACAGTAAATAGTAAACTCGACAATATAGACAGAGGTGTACCAATAGCAGTCCGAGTTAATATTGAAGCAAATATTATTATAGACTATACAATTGCAAAGAATTGTATAGAAGAGTAAGAAGTAATGTTTTAATTGGACTCCATATAAAGAGTTTGGCAGGAAAAGCCGATACAAAAAATATATTGGAAGGATATGAAGACACTTTAGCCCAGCATTAAATTAAAAAAGACAGATTAAAAAAAAACACTGTAGAAGTGCCTCGTGCTGCATCCTAGTTATGCGAAGAATATATGGTCGTAAAGGTCTTAGATCTCCAGTATTTAATCAGAAGATAAATAACCAAAATTGTTATACAACTGTCATACAATATTGCAAATAAAATATTGGCTTTTCAAGGAAGTAAAATAAAATAACTAAGTATCCATCGAATTTGGTACCTAATAAAAGGGCAAAAAAAAAGTTATAAAATTCCCACGTCGGTGTAACAGTCGGCCCAATGGATCGGACAGAAGTGGCCGTGACAAAAGGAGAAAAACTTTGTTTTTCTACAAACGAATATCTAGGAGTCTATTGATTTATTTTTCGAGAGCTCGCTCTATATTTTATCTTTGAAGACACCCGGAATGTTTTCGTCATAAGAATAGAAAACATTATTTTTTATTTGACTTGTGAAAAGAAGTTTTTATTTGTATAAATGAGTGTTAGATTCGAGTACATACACTCCATTTTTTCCGTCTTTTTCAAGTATCAGAGTTAATAAAGCTGCCTCTGGGAACCCCAGAGACATCTGATATGAATTATCTTTAAGAAAGTACACCTTATATTAAAAATAATATTAAACAGCAAATCATATTTTTTTACTGCTTTCTGTATTCTGAAACTGAGTGAGTTTTTCTATTATAATCGGCACAAACATCACTCATTCATCTATTTACCTTTTTTTGTAAAACTTTTTTTAACGATGAAAGTATTTTTTGCAGAATAGTAGGTACCTACTGAAAGTAATTCATAAAAATCTTTATCTACTCTCATATCGTAAAATTCGAAATACAAAACTCAAAACGAGTTTATAATGACATACTTTATACCATAGAATATCGTAATGAAATTAAAAAATTAAATTATAACACTGTTTCTCTAACAAAACAATGTTATAATTTAATTTTTTTTCATTATGATACAGATTACTGACCATAGATACATCTATTTCATTTTTTATCTGTGGCTGCGCCCGCTTTATATAGGAATGTTGGAATTTTGACGTTTGTATTTCGGTGGATGAATATTAGTGTTAATTAATTTTTATCTTTTATTTGATATGTTCGTATTCAATGAGAGTAGATAAAGTAGTGTATGAAACTGTACATAACTAGGTATTATACCACTCGTGTGATACTATTAAAAAACTCGCTTCGCTCGTTTTTTAAACTCACACTCGTGTATAATACCCCTCATTATGTACCAGTTACATAAACTACTATTTTAGTCTATATACCAAAAGTAGAATTCAGTAGCTTGCATTCCTATAATAAATATAACCCAGCAGCATTCTGGTGAGAGACAGGTTCGGGGACCTGTAAATCCTAGGTCTCACCTACGACACCATAAATGTATACGAGATCAGATATATCGTCCATAAGGTGAAAGTTACTTAAATAGAAAAAATTCAAAATCTCTAGAGTTTGTATAGTCCATTCCTGAAACTAGTTTTCGGGCCTTCCAGCATAGTGGGGTCTTGTCCCCCAAAAATACGAGATCAGATACATCGTTCATACAATCTATAATATAAAAATCAATTGTAGTTCGTTAGTCCCGCTAAAACTCGAAAACGGCTGGACCATGACTTTGGCTAATTTTTGTTTTGAATTATTTTTGGAAGTCCAGGGAAGGTTTAAAAGGTGATTTTGAGGCGGTACGAAGTTTGCTGGGTCAGCTAGTTAAAGATAAAATTAAATCGAAAAAATCCAAAAAACTTTTGAGCCTGAACAGTTTATACCTGAAATTTGAAAGTTTTGGGGCCTTCAACCCTAGTGTGGCCCTGTACTCCAGCGCCGATTAAAGGGCGTGAATGGACAACATTCACTAACAAACAAGGTGTCAGATATCACAGCCATATCTCCCCATTGTCAGTTCAACGTAATCACTAATCCGGCCATTTTTACTCTTTAATTTCTGGGGTACAAAAGACCCCCATTTGCCGGCTCGTGTCCCGTGAAATTCAGATTTCAGTTTCGCCCTGTTACCTCGCCGTGTAACGGGTTAATAAACTGTGAGCTTAGCTGAATGTTAATTTTTTTCTTTTATGAAGTTATAAATGGCCGTCAGAGCTGGCAGGGTTAATGATATCTGTATTTTACTAAGGGTACGTTTTAAATTTGTAATATTTTCGAGATGAGTAATGTAGGGTTGAGGTTGGATTTAAAAACTAGGATTGAACTAGGTAGATAATCTACTACGTGATTTTCAAAAAATGCTAAAATATGGGAATCGAATTAAAAGTCTGTTGGTCTCGTATTTTTTGGCTTTTCACATCAATGCAGTCGGAGAATTGGTACGGACGGATAGTCAGCTCGCGGATAATTATGTTACAATTTCGCGACAAGAATCCGCCATTTTTTTGAAGTGAAAACTTCTTTAGCGGCGTTGTACACTTTTTCTGTAATGGGTAAAAAATTTAAAACTCGCGTCAGGGTCACGTGACCAAAACTCGCGTCAGGGTCACGTGACCCTGATCGAAAATGAGTAAGACGTCATTCAAATTAAAAATAAAACATAGTAACAAAAAAGTTTTCACTTCTACCGGCACTCCTGGAGTGCAACCTTTTTTTTTTGAAGTGAAAACTTCTTTAGCGGCGTTGTACACTTTTTCTGTAATGGGTAAAAAATTTAAAACTCGCGTCAGGGTCACGTGACCGTCAGGGTCACGTGACCGTCAGGGTCACGTGACCCTGATCGAAAATGAGTAAGACGTCATTCAAATTAAAAATAAAACATAGTAACAAAAAAGTTTTCACTTCTACCGGCACTCCTGGAGTGCAACCTTTTTTTTTTTTTTTCAAACATTTGTGTAGGAATTTTCCCTTGGATTTTAAGAAAAATATAACGATACCTTAACTATCGAAATCTATCCAGCTGTTTCGGAGATACGTGGTAATGGACATACAAGACAGATGTGAAAAACTTAACCCATTCTTGGCAGTTGGGTATAAACCAAAAAATATAAATTCGTTGCCACAAAATTGAACTAAGATTCTTAAAGATAACTCAATGGGGAATAGTGTAGAATTTATCACACAGATATAAATTCCGGGTAAGTACGGGAAAAAACGCGAACACTGTAGTTTTAACGTGTGTTAACAAAAAGATTCTATGTATCCGAACACCTAGCTATTTCCTCTTCGCAGAAAAGAGGAGGTATTTTGCTTTAGGAGTTCCGTTTCGTGAGAGCTGCAGGTGTTTTTTGGTCATCGGTAAGGTGTTTTTAGTTTTTCTTTTTTTGTTATAATACCTAAGTGATCTTTTAAAATTTATTTTCGGGTGGTTTTATAACTTTACTAATGGGGTAGATGTAGGAATATGCTAGTAATTAATAAGTAAGAGTCGGACAGTCACTTCTGTTCTACCCAGGACTTTAGGACTTATGCTGTGTGGATGACTTTTAGAAAAAAATTGGGGTAGGAAGGTAAAATATTTTGACATTCATTTCTATAATTATGTTTGTGTATTTGACACTTATCACACCTTAACATTTGAATGGATTGAGAAAGAATAAGGCAAAAATATTTTTCTCCCGGTAGACAATTCCCATAGAAAAATTGAATATAATTATCACGAAGGCAAATCCACGGGTAAAAGCTAGTATATAACATAAATACGTTTTGCCCATATTGTTTTGTCGTCAGTTATCGATGCGAACGCGATTTTCCGTTTATTATCTAAAAAGAATTAACCTTTTTACACTTGCGTTTAAAAACGCGCGGTTGAAACGCTCCAAAGGACGGTTACGGAGCCAAAAGGTACTTTGAGCATCAACTCTTCTCTTCCGCCCCGCCATCGCCACTACAGAACTGCCTTAAACGGACTGAAGATGATTACTTTTTAACCCTTCTACTTTTAAAGCATATATTTTTTATTGTGGTAAAATCATAAAGCCTAGAGACTGTCAGACTTGTATTGGCTAAAATTCGCGTACTGCGGACCTGGAAGTTTTTACGTTCCAGGGTCACGGTTACTTGTTGAGAGACTCCCGTGACTTAAAGCATACCTACCTCTAAATGTTTGAAAATGCATTCACATACTTTTCAGTTTATTTTTTGATTTCTGCCTTAAAAGTCATAAAACTGATGTTCTTTTTAACATGTAGATAGGCAACTTTGTATTTCCGTATGAAGTCGTTTCTGAACTGCTTTGAATAAACAGTACCTGTTATATTACTAAAAAAATCCTGCTATCTATTTTCAAAAATAAACGCCGAAACTATGAGATATTATTTTAAAAAGTCAAGCGTTTTAAAGCGCAACTGTAAAGCTACGTATGGTTTTGATTTATGCGAACGAACTTACGATGAAAAACAGCGTTAGCAGCACAGCTAAATTGTTATTGCTTTTTGCTGAATTAGCGGAAAAGCGCTTTCCGCTGGGTGGTTTCACATGCCCCATTTTCGTACACAAATACAAACCAGCGAAGCACTAAAGTTTTAAAAACTCTTATTGTTTTGTGTTAAGGTTTATATTGGCTTGTTTCGGTGGTTGTGGCTGCGATTATTAGGCTTCAATAAATCTAGTTTTGAGACAATTTTGGATCGGAAACTTGGACAGATTTGGGAAGTGTTAAGCTCTAGTTATGGCCCGTGGCGATCAGTTGTGATATCGAAGTAACCAATATTGGTGACTACGAAAATTGTTGAAGTGATTTTGTACTTAGATTTTCAATAAATGTGTTTGAACTTAACTTGCCACTTTAATGTTGAGCCTTGCCACTTTAATGTTAAGCCCATATACAAAGGGTTATCAAATTAATATTCGATCAGAAATCTCGATCGTTTTGCCAGATTTCTGATCGAGATCGATCAGAGATCTGGCTACAACAACCCATTAAAATTTTATTCATTCACGTTGACATGACAGATGTTATAACGACATTAGACATGACTCAGTAGTGCCGGTCGGGTGTTTTCGTTGTATTTTCGTTCCGGAATTTCTTGATTCGGTCGCCGCGCTCAGAGTCCGCGATAAAAGCTATGCAATAGCTCAAAAAAACAAATAGCCTGCAACAATAACACCTAAAAATAAAGCCTAGAACACAAGTGACGTTCAAATATTGTTCGGAAGATAGATTAGCGATACAATAAGAGGGCGATTTCCCTCGGGAGCCGGCGATACGGTATCGCAGTTGGAAATAAATGAATTTCGTCGATCGTGTGCACGTGGCCTTTTTATTTAGGTAACCTGCTGTCAGGTGGGATGTGGAATGTTGTTTTTTTAAGTGTTTTATTAAATAGATTTATGGAGTAATTTTTGTTCTTCATGATTGAAGAGATTAGGAGCAATAATTGCTCTCATGGTGTATTTTTTATAGTTTGTCTTCTCATCGGACCACAAAAATCTAATTAATTCTTCACATAATATTATTACAGCTGGCTCAGTAGCTGAGCGATTAGCTGCAGCGTCGTGTGTCTCGGGTTCGCTTTCCGCATGGAACAAATATTCGTATGATCTACAAGTTGTTCCGTGTCTGGGTATTTGTGTATGTGAGATTAAATGTATGGAGAAAAGTAAAAAATAAACTTTTTAACTATTCTTCCATTGATCGGCATGATATTATGTTTTTTGAATCTGTTGTCTTAAATTTTGGTTTATTAGCTGATTTACTTCCTTGGGTTAGGGGACTGTCCATTATATTTTTTACTTTTTTTGTCCAAAAAAGTGTTGACATTACTCAAGCCTAATGCGATTTAAATCGGTATACAAATACTAGTTAAACATTTCAATAAGTTTCACATACAATATTGACTCTGAAATACAACTTAGGTTAGGTTACCCTAAAAACCTACCACTGTTTGCAAAGGCCCATCCAAAGATTACTCTTACAAAGTGAAGCTCAGTTAGATATAATAATAATATTCCACAACTATCACACAACGCCATCTAGTCCCAAGCTAAGCAGAGCTTGTGTTAGGGGTACTAGACAACTGATAAACATACTTATATATTTCTAAATACATACATATTATTATAGATAAATTACACCCAGACACAGAACAAATGATCGTGCTCATCACACAAACATTTGTCCTGGGTGGGAATCCAACCCACGACCTCCGGTATAGCAGTCAGGTTCACTAACCACTAGACCAACAGGCCAGTCAAATATCAATATTTCATGTTATAGGAAGCGCAATAGGGTAGTTTCCAGGGTCAAAATAATTACATTCTATTTAGTCCGTATTTTAGATTATAAAAAAATATTGGACACGAATTTTTTCTTTTTTCGATTAAACAAAAAAGAACAAAGATGACGTCACTCTGCGCGAAAAATGCCACGCATCGTGACGTCACACGTAACTTTAATAGTCTATATCTTTGTCATTTTTGGTCTAATTTACAAATAAAAAAATACGTGTCCCTTATTTTTGAATAATCTAAAAGACGGACTAATTACATTTTTTTAGGTAACTAGCCTATTAAGGCCATTTAGGCCCTACCCTGAATTCTAAAGCCAAGCCATTTGAGTTTCCTAGAGGCCTAAACTAGGATTAAGGCCATGCGTGGATACTGCCGAATTCAGTCCATTTTCCAACGGAGTATCTATTGTTCAAAATAATGTTCTCTATTTGCTATCTCGCTGTTGCATTACACGCACGTAACAGAATTGTGAATTTGAAGTTCGGATTCTAAACTTCAAATTCTACTACTTACGATTACGACTATTATATCGATAAGCTCTAAAGTTTAGAACTTAAAAACGGTGGATAGTCTGTCTTTGAAGTTCCCACTGCTGGGACACAAGTCTCTTTTTTGTGAAAGAGGAATGGAAAGCAATCACTTCCTTCTTTGAACCAGAAATGCTAGTGAAGAAGTAGGCACTCGTGAGGGAGAGGCAATCCTCCTCCTCGCGCTTTTAGTTGCAGTGGTAAACGCCCAGGGTGTCAGGGAACGAGAGATGATCTCCTACTACGCTAGATGGCGAATAATGGGTAGCTTGTCGTGCCATTAGGAACCAGGCCCAGTCAAATTATGATTTCTATGTTTAGTATTGCCATTCTTTTAACTTGAATTAACGCGACAAACATGAAAGGATAACTAGAACATTCGGAACCGTTAATTAAATAATGTAATTTAGTTAGTAATGCCACTTGTATACTACAATACACATGACATATGTGTACTACAATACACATGATATATATTCTATGTATAATCCAATACACATACAATGTACAAAGTCGTAGTAAAACCTTTTCCTTTATCAGTTTACATGGATGACAGCATACAAAGTTTGACGTTCGTATCAGTTCCTGGATTTGTTGACTGTACCCAATGTACGTAGATGCTTTGATTTTGCTGACGCTCTTACCAGGAATTGGTGCTTTGAGAAGAGGAGTGATTGAATAGGACTAATTAAAACCCGTTAGTGCAAAGTCATAGTTTTGTAAAGAAAGAATTAAGTAAAGAAAAATGTTCATTTGACGTCAGCACACAAAAAAAAAGATACAAAATAATACTGAGATTTTTAGGTCATAACTATAAGACCACTAAAGATTTACCGAAAATCCAAAAAAAAAAAACGGTCCAATCCGAATCAGTCGCGCACCGCCGCAGGTTCCGTATCAATTTGCACTCTTTTTTTTTACTAGAAATTACCAATTTTCGAACTTTTCCCTTTATTTGTAGGTACTGTACGTTCTCAATTCTTGACAAATTTCGTTATTCTAGGTCAACGAAGTACCCTATAGGTTTTGATTATCTTGCGAGCTCTGACCCGGGTAATTGATATTAATTTCAGCTTGATACCTCCACGCGTTCCTAATAAAAAGGGTCTTGACAGGCCGACAGATAGACAACAAAGTAATCTTATAAGGGTTCCTTTTTTTTCTTGAGTTACGGAATCCTAAAACCAACTACGATTTATTGAACAATTTCCTCAGCCTATTAGCCTAACCTTTATCGACTCCTATCCTAGATACGTCAAAATGTCATAATAACGCGTCAAATTGCCGCCAAATTGGACGTTATTTCACGTCAGGCGTCCATTGACGTTGGTACGCTTCAGACGCCTATTGACGTTCTTCAAAGAGTTGAGGAAATGGGGGGATATCCGCCAGTATGCTTTTGTGAAGGTTACGGGATAGGAAATTAAGGATTTGGGACGTAGGTAAGGAAACTGTTATAGATTTTATGGGGCATAAAGGTCAAGAAGGAGATGGTTTCATTTGGCGTGCGTTTATGACTAGACTAGCGTCAGCCCGCGATTTCGTTCGCATAAAGTTTTGGCGCCCGAACCAAGTCGGGATCGGTAGTAGCCCGATGATGGAAAAGAGCAAGTGGAATCAAATTTTGCAGTTCCATCGCGTACTCTGAGGTCAGAAGTTTTATCAATGTTTTTTTTTTATTTCGTTTTTTATTAGAAATCGTTGGCCCACTAGGTTTGTTTCCTGTGTCGTGGGTGCGCTAACAAACTACTTGTAGATCATACAAATATTTGGTCGTGCGGGTATAGAATCTAACAAGTCGCGTATAACTTTAAAATACATTACACTTGTTAACTATTGTTAAAATTCCATACATTTTCTTACCAAATTGTTACTAAATTATAGGAGTTAACAGTTTGACTACTGATTAAACAACTCGCCCTATTTTTTACGTGGTAAAATCATCAAATGAGTCTTCCCACCCCTGCAGGGCGGGAGGGACTGTCAGACTCGTACTGACTAAATCCACCGTGCCCTTCAATAGTTCTTTATGTTGCGGGGTCACGGTTATAAGTCTCGCGACACCGGCAGGCTTTGGGCCTCTAGAGGGGGGCCCCGTCATCATGCTGACACTCTTTGTGTGAAACCGCCCTTAGAAACGTACCCGATAACTCCTCAGTAAAGTTGCTAGATCCACTCGCTAATCGCTCGCAGCGGGACAAAAGCCTACACTAACCACACAGGTACAGTCAAGCTCGTAGTTCGTAACCTAGTTAGAGCGGCCTATTTTGCCGACTGTACACGTGACACTATCGTGCACGCCTTCCCGGATAAGTTATTGTGTTAGTTTTTTTTTATATAAAATGGAGTTTGTTTTTTTTTTTTTTTGTTGACGGTACAGATTTTTTGAATAATTATTCTGATGGTTGAGTGTTGTAGGTTTTTATTTGAACGATGGAAGGTTTGAATTTGACTGGATTTTAAGAAGCGCCTGATTCTATGATTTGTTATTTTAAATCTAAAAATATTAAATAGTGCACTGCTGCCGCATTTTTTACCCCTTCCTTTTTTGCTCCACTTTGAAACTTAGAAGAATTTCCTGATATGTTCACGTGCCGTTAGAAACATGGTCTGTAACAGTATAATACCTATCCCGGCTGGCATACAAGTAAGGCAGAGTAACAGCCAACGTGTCCTCAACACTAGTTTTTGGCTTAAAGCCAGACTCTCTGAGATATGACCACACATACAAAATTTTGCGGGATTGTCGCCTGACGCGGCCATCTTTTTTTTTGTTTTGTTTCTTCAACATGCCTGGATTTATCTTCACGCTTTGCAGTTTTGGGGTTAAATGGAAACTGGTGGCTTCTAACGGATCCGGGGATCTTGAGAATAATTTCATTTGAAACGTTTTTTTTAGTAGGTTACCTAGCCAATCTGGAGCTCATCTAAAAACTGAAATTTTGGCCTGGTATATGTGTGAGTTGTGCCTAGAGGGTCAACTCACCCTATAGCGCAGCACAGTACTGGCCACTTATTGGTAGCCATCAAAAAAGAAAAAGGAATAGATGATGAAACGAAGTGCTAAGAATTCTTCTTTATCAAGTGACTGTCCCCTGCCATTTTCTTTGGAAAATGCCTTTTTGTCAGTCAGATTTAGGAAATCTCTTACAAGTACGGTAAACACTTTTAAACTTTTCCAGAACACACCTTTTAATAATAACCTTGGCCCATTTTTTATAATCGAGATTTTTTCTCAAGAGAAATCAAAGAAACATTTCTAGTATAGAAATTGAATGTTTTCTCACACTTCCAAATCAAAGAACACATCGCCAGGTTCCCAACAATTTCGAAAACAAATATAAATGTATATTATGTAGAACAAAAACAATGTTTTATGTATTACAAGACAAACAAAACTTGAAGTGTGCCACGATTTATTGAATAAACTTGAATTTATTGGCCGCTACTTTAAAACATAAGGGAGTGATTTATTTTTGGATAATTTTAAATGTAACCCGTTGGATGCGGGCTGTCTCTGAAAGCTCATTTTTTATACAACTTGACTTTAATCTTTTAAGCTTAGGTTTGTAAGTAGATACTTATTTTGAAAAGTGATTGTTGATATTTTATTAAAAGCTGTTCATACATAGTTCTTAATAAGTCCTTCTTTGGGATTGGAAAAATTACTTTGATGCGTAATTCTTTAAATATTAGCTCCACAATGACACCATGTTTGACAAAAAACTAATAAAGGCCCAAAATTTAATCCCACATGACGTGTATGGTTCTAAAAGATTTTTTTCTTGCAGAGATTAAAAAAATACTACGACTTATCTTTTTACTTCAAATCGCAAAAGCTAAGCAAAATAAACAATTTGTTAAATCTAATAAGAAAACAATTTGTTTCATAATTCGATTCACCGAATAAAAAACAAACAATCCTTGAAAAATACCGATCGTTATCAAAAATATACCTTTACCAAACGTAATTGAAAATAAACAACCAATTTATTGCCGTTTTATCTTTTAACAGATCCTTGTACGCGATGTTTAGATAAAAAAAAAGAAAAAAATATCGTTCGTGTAAAACCAGCATTACGGTTCTTTTTTTAACCCGTGCGCTGCGACCGGGTGTTTTTGACGTTAGCATGAGCCAAGCGGGCCACTGGTAACCTACATTTGTCATAGGGTTGTGTAGCTATCGGCTGCTGGTTTTTTTTTTGTAATATTTTCGGCCGGCTTAGCGGTCAAAGAGAACGATTCGCATCCGATCGCGTTCCGCGGTTTTTGTTCAATGTAATTGGACAATTTCAGCGTGATATATGACGCATTTTTTTGCGCTTTTTTTGTGTTGCTTTTGAAATCCGGGATTGAATTTTTCGCTGTGATTTTTGTTACGGAACTGTATAATAATATTAATATTGTGTGGTATGGTTTTTTTTCTAACTCTGAAACGTTACACTATTTTTTTTATACACATCTACAGATTGTGTAAATCAGTTTGTATGGTCTTCACCTGTCAACAAAACATATTACGTTGAATTTTTGAGAGTCAAATTTTTTCTTGAATCGGATTCTCCAATAAAAAGATGCATGTAGAGGGTGTATACATTGAAATAATTTGAAAAATTAATCTTCTGAGAATAAATAACAAGTGCAGACGTTAGAATATTTTGCATGCGAATGCAAATTATTAGAATTACTGTAAAAATGGTTTTTCTACAAAAGCATCAGGGTTGGAAGATTTCCCTTGAAAAACAAAGCCGGTGCTTATTTCATCTTTGTTTATCATTTACACAAAAGAATACAGGATTATTCATATTAAATAGCAACTAAAAAGCATTAAGGTTACGACTTGTGCTCATATTAGGTATAACAATTTTATTCATTTCAGATCCATATTCATTTTATACTGAGCCTTGTGAAATTTCATGTACTTATCACTAATTATACCTCCCTGTTTCAGGTTATTTTTCCATTAATTTTAAACAAAAATATAATGAAACAGCTCATTTAATTACCAAAACCAAGCGCAAAAGTTTGATGACGCAATTTATTAATTATGCAAGCAAACAGACTATAATAAAAATTTCATGCCCGTACTTATAAAACGGTAAATATTCTAATAACATATTAACCCTTAAACGCTGGTGTAATTTTGGCAAAGAGACGAAAATAAAATAAAAAATTTATTTTTATAATTTCGTGGCTCTATTTTGTTTTCGCAAATAAAAAGAGTAATAAACAATCAATTTTGTTTCAACTCGGGGGTAGAACGGACGCGTGTTATATTTTTAATAGTCCGTGTAATGTTGGGCATGGAAGGCATGAGCTTTTAGCGGAAAAATGAGGAAGTTTTAATATTAAATTAGTTTTGCAACAGTGCACGATTTTATTTAAATAGACATATGGTAGAAAGTCGACCTACCTACTACCCAGACAGAAGCCATCAGTACTCACATTACCAACTGAAATTTGAGAAATCTACCACAAATGACAATACACCTTTACGGTCCATAAATAAAGGTTTTTATAAAAAATAAAATCACGAGAAAGTTTCTTAAACTTTTCAATCAATACACATGATGCATCATAGGCAGGCCCAAGAAATGTTAGCGTGACGATTTAGACACTTTTAATCCCCGAAAGTTTATGCCTCACCTGGGAATCAGCAGTCAGGACCTCGAACTCAGCAGTGGCGATTTCCACCACACGACCAATCATAGGCAGTCAACGATTTAAAGACAGGAAAGGTATTTGAGAGACCTTTGTACCTTGTGTGATAAGATCAGACCATCATCTGTCCAGCCTTTTCCCAACTATATTGGCGACGGCTTCCAGTCGAACAAGATGCAACTGAATATCCATATTTTACATGGAGCGATTGCCTATCAGACCTCCACAACCCAGTAACTGGGTAACATGATACCCCTTGGTAAGACTGGTTGTCAGACTTAAGAGCTTCTGACTAACAGTAACGACAGTCAAAGATCTACAAATGACATCCAGGACCTTTTCGTGCTTGCCGAGTCATGGAGGAAACCCGCTATAACAGATGGTCACCCATTCACAGACCAACCTCGGCAAGCGCGGCCTAAAGAGAGATTTAAGGTCAGCCTGTGTGGCTGTAATTATTTAGCCACGAGAAGATCAGACCAATAAAATAAAGCCTGTATAGTCCTACAGTCGAATAAAATCGCTATCATCTTATAACTTGTACAGTTTTTAATAGCGTATAATATAAATCGCTCTATTTGTCTCGCCCGGACAATCTGTGTCGGCTTCCCAAGTAACACAAACGTGTCTAGAAACGTACTACAAGATAGCTTATAGAATTAAATTGAATTGTCTACCATAAGAATAAAATATCTATAAGCAATCTTCTAGAACGCTTATAGACAGAGTTTAGTAAAAGTGGGCACATTCTTGTACCCTCTCTTAAGAATGAGTTAAGAAAACATGACTAGATAGAGTTCAGATCAAATTGACTTAAGAGATGTTTCTAGTGTCTCTCTAAACCGTTTATAGACCGCACGTTTATCTAGAAGCGTACTAGTAGATAGTTTATAGATAGAGTTAAGACCTTTAAAGGAATCATTGCTCGTCAAGTTTTAAAACCAAATGATCATAAGACTAACAACTTTAAGTAACATTTTACTAGTGACGCATAATGGCGTGGAACTTACAAGAGTTATTTTACTTAATAATATTTGCATCATGGCGTAACAAATTTATTACTTTTTATTATTTTTGTGTTTTAATAATGGGTAAGTAAGCAAATCAATATGCGATTGAAATTCTATCGTTGAATATTATGTAAAACTCTTGTAAAATAAGAGCGCCCGCTGTAAATGTAAGATTTAACATTTTTTTTTCAAAATATGAATATTATTTGGTATAAGCAAATTTTCGAATTTACATTTTAATGCTTAAAATACTCATTTTATTTAAAATATAGTAATTTAAAACATATCAAATGTCTAATTAGACATGAATTAATGATAAAAACATTAAAATACGTAACAAAAATTATTTGAAGCAAAAAATAGGCAGTAAAAATGGCGTCCAGATAAAATTTACTAGAAAACCGATTTCTATAGAACAAACAGTCTAGAGATTTTTTTGTAGTATGGCTCTAGAATAATTTTACTTACTACATACTAAACTATCTAGTGAGAGAATAAACAGATTTAAGAGTGGTTTAAAATTATCTAGTAACTGTCACTCTGTATTCCTTTTTAACTTGTGACAGTATTTCTAGACGTTCTTCAGTGAATAGGTAATTTCATGTGTTGTGAACGTAAGACCATTTTATGCAGTAACAAACCAATATAATTATTAATCAATACAAGAGGGTACCCGAGTAAAAAGTATTTCTGATTTAATTAAGTATAAACAATGTGAGAAATAATAATTATAATTGTAATTACATTAATACCCTTTCATTTGATACCCACATCATTGGGGTGGATTTCAAACAGCCAGTCCGCCATCTTGAATTTAAGTCACCTGACTATTTTTTTCGTATTCCTGACAGCAAACCTTTTCATTTGATACGCATATCATGGGGGTGGATTTTAAATAGCCTGTCCGCCATATTGGATTTAAGTCACGTGACAATTTTTTTTCGTATTCTTGACAGCAAACCCTTTCATTTGATACCCACATCGTTGGGGTGGATTTCAAACAGCCAGTCCACCATCTTGAATTTAAGTCACGTGACCATTTTTTTCGTATCCCTGACAGCAAACCCTTTTATTTGATACCCATATTATGGGGGTGTATTTTAAATAGCCTGTCCGCCATATTGGATTTAAGTCATGTGTTTTTTTTTTCGTACTCTTGACAGCAAACCTTTTCATTTTTGGTACCAATATATCATCAACAATTTTCTACGTTTTGGAGGAAGTTACTAGGAAGTTTCGATTCTTCTTCGGTCGACTCTTCTTCATTTTTCTTTCTTTTTAAATACTTGCGGATTTTTCGACGAAAACCACCAGATCTTTTAATTTGTTTCATCTTCTCCATTGCATAAACTCATCCAATTTGAATTTCTAGTGCAAATGCACTTAACTAAGCCACTTTTAAGGATTAAAACTCTAAAAACACGACTTCTCTATCAGTTTTCTAGACAAACTTAAAAATATCTAGTAAAGTATTTTATCTAGACTGAAGTATCTATAGAAAAAAAAGATAAGAGTACCATTAGCTAAAATAGAATATCTGTAGAAAGTTTTGTCTTTAAATATATCGTTTTATCTATAAAACCACTTCAAAATAGGTACCTTTAGGCTTTTTTAACTATTTGTAGAGCATTTTATCTAGAAACATTCGTTATAACTATAAACGTACTTAAAATAAGTGTTCTATAGAACAAATGCTCTTAAAGTAATAAAGCTTTAGATAAAAAACTCTGTAAGATTAAATGTTCTTTATCAAACCCATCTTTAGAAAGCCCGTATCTAAAGATTAACCCTGAATAGACAGTCTATAGACAGATTGGTTTTAAAACTTCCAGACTGTGTTACTTGGGTTATTAATACAGCTGGAGGCTCCAGGCGTTGCCTGTTGTACGTTGTATCTCTGATTACTTGTTTCTTTGTGAATTGTTTGTTGGCGATAGCTTCATTGCAGGGTTGATTTTCACCTGGAATAAAGAAAATTGTGATTTATTGTTGAAAGGTAAAAGTGGTTGGAATTGTTTCTTTGAAAAATGCAGTTATTAGATGTTTTATTTTGTGTGTAACTGGAGGTATCAGTTTAAAAGAGGTAAGGCCATTTCCATTATTTTTACTGCTGAGCTTGTAAGGATTATACAGAGGTTATGCTTAAGATTTTTTGAAAAAACGGACATGGTGATTGGCAGAATATATAGACAGACATGCATGTATACTTATTTATATGAACAAAACAGATTAACTTTTAAATAAATTCTAATTGCAATAAACCAAAAATAATAGGTACCTAATTCAAGTTAATAAAAGTTAAGCAAAACCCTCACGTTATTTTACAAAGCACATGCTTAAATTGAAATGTGTATATTTTAGTGTAATAAAACAAAATCCATTTTAGTAAAGCTTCTGCAATGAAATTATGGCTGTAACTTACAGTAAAGTAAATCGCGTTTAAATAAATAATGAAATAAAAGCAATTACTTTAATTTTCATGCAATATCGTCTGTTAGTTTTGTATTTTATTCGTTTTATTTATTTTAACTCAATGCAACGGTTGAATTTAAAGCATTTCGATGTTATTTGAAAACGAAACGATGTATTCGGTTAATAGTTTTAATTTTATTTTTGTAAAATAAAAAATTCAGAATAAAAACATTTCGCAATCGCATTTTAGGGTTGGGCTTTACAGTTTGTTGAAAGACTATCGACAGAACTTTATTATCAAAGTTTCATAATGAATAAATACGAGTACAATACAATAACTAACGAAGTCTAACCAGCCAATTAGAACTTTAACAGCATAAAAACAAAGCACACAATAGAATAAAAACAAACAAAACATCTTCTAACTCCTCAACTCGAAAAAGTACTTACACTAAAACTGAATTACACATTCTCCGCATAAAATTAAACCATATTACGATGATTACGCATATGGCCGCAACTCTGCAACATGGAGTAAATGGTACCGCAAACCACAACGGCCAACACTTGCGGGACAATCGTTGCGGCAATTAAGCTAGCACTTATCTTCGCTATAGCAAATTGCTTTCTTTGGGGACTCAGCCTTATTGCTCCGTTTGATTGGGATAGTTACTGGCGCTAGTAAAAGTTTGAGTGAGTGGTTTTATGAGGTTTGTCTTGATTTATGGATTAAGTGGGTGTACTGATTAGCTGGTTAAGTTAACAAGGATTTCTGAAATTACAGTTACATACTTAATCTGCGGGGATAAGAAGCAGTGATTTTATTTGATAAAAATTACTTTGTATAGAAAATACAGCACTAGAAAAAATTCGTAGCGATACAATGAAACTATACTGCCACTGTATAGTATCGAGCTTACAAGTAATAGTCCTACCCTAGGTTTCCGGGATTCCAGTCGTGTCACATTCCCGTCTCATCATTATGAGAGTGCGACAAGAGATCTGTATCCGCAAACAATCGATTGCGGTTTAATATCTCCCGCACCTATGGCTAATCTACGCTAAGATTTGCATCCTTGACCGAAAACAGTCAGGAGGACTATTATTTTATGTGCACGTTCGTTTGATTGAAAAACACTTTTTCAAAAAAAATGTGACCGCCTTCAAAAACAACCACAAAAAAGGGTAAAATAACCTACAAAACTTTTCTTTCGGAAGTCGGTGACCTTTTTTATTAATTTCATTGTCTCTTATGCCACCGACTTCCGAAAGAAAAGTTTTGTAGGTTGTTTTACCCTTTTTTGTGGTTGTTTTTGAAGGCGGTCACTTTTTTTTAGAAAAAGTTTTTATTTTACTCTTTTTAGTTTAAATATTCAACCACAATTATTGTCAAATACATCATTTTCTTAAATGTGCACTAGAATTTTGTAATCCGTAGCACCGGTAATAACATCGTTAACACCTCTTTCATTCATTCCCTATCTCAAAAACTACTGAAGCGATTTTGATGAAACTTGCAATATTCCCTAAGTTGAACGATACCTAGTACAACAAAAAAGAATTGCTTAAATCGGACTTGTAGTTCCGGAGATATGCGAACACAAACATAATTTACTAAATCAGTCGACGAGTTGTAACTTCCATCATCAGCTCAGCTACATAAGATGATGATTTCCATACGCAAGTACTTAAATTACTTCATAAGATTTGCGAAAAACTATGTATGAGCGAATAAAATTTGAGGGTTGCCCCCAATTTCTCCAAGATCCAATCATCAGATCCTGAAATGGTGACAATGGGACCACACGGGAAGCACCAGCTTTCAAAGAAAAAAATAATCATGAAAATCGGTTCACCCAGTCGCAAGTTATGTATAAGGAAACAAACATAAAAAAAACAGTCGAATTGATTATTCCTCCTTTTTTTGAAGTCGGTTAAAAATACAGAACCCTTTTTAGTGTATGTCAGTCACAGCCAATTTACTCCGAGAATAGTAAACCTATATTAGTTTTAGACTAGACTACCCATTTCTACTAGCTAGCATGGAAACGAAATTAGCCTCATCCATATCATAAATCAACATACAAACCAGACTTACGTTATCAGAGACGAAATGGCACGTTGCGCCACTATTTAGCGCCAACAACAATCACCATCTATTACTCGCTCGCCATATATTACGGGTAAAGTAGCGCCCGGGCGAGTGGCTGGCGCGAGTACATCCGTCCAGCGCAGCGGGGCATATGTTTTGTTCTCAACTTAAATTACGATGGTGTAATGAAGAATATGTTTACAGTTATTAAGTTTTGTTTATGTTTTCGTGTTATTTATGAAGATTGATTTTCTTGTGCATCCTTAGTGTTGGATAATCTATATAAATAAAAATGAATTGTTGTTCGTTAGTCTGATTAAAACTCGAGAACGGCTGGGCCGATTGAGCTGATTTTGGTTTTAAAATGTTTGTCGTAGTCCAGGGTAGGTCTAAAGGGTTTTTTTTTTAATCGTTTCTCAGGCGGTACGGAATTCGCCGGGTCAGCTAGTAAGCAATAAAATTGTATTGTGCTTGCGGAACTTTTCCTGTAAAGGATTTTACTGCAGAGGTAGTTCCATCACTTCTTTTGTCCAGCTAAAACACTAGCACTTGACATAAAGCTGGCATTTTGGGGCACTATAAATACGTATTTACGTCTAATTATTACGTACAAATTTTCAGCCCTGTTTAATAAATGACTATCTGATTTGGATCATTAGGATCCTTTGCGTTCTTTTTTAGATGGGCCGCGCCTGGCCTTTGCCTCGGCGTGGCAAAAACCAGGTTTATGTTTTCTGCAGTTAACACAAAGACTAGTTCCTACCAACCTAATTTAAAGCCAAGAAAATAACTAACATCTACCTAAACTTAACAAAGACAAATCAGTGCATCTCGCTCCTATTTAACCTCAACAATGCCCATTCATCGCCTCCCCATACATTAGCTCTAAACTACTGGCAGGCGAGTCACTGGCGCGAGTGCGTCCGTCCAGCGGGACTGCACGCTCGGCTGTCTACTTAAATTACTCTGTTATGCTCGACTCGCCCTTAACAGTGGGTTGCGAGCGTTCCGTGTGTATGTAACTACCTTTACCTGTGATTTTTGTTTTTGAATAAACTTGCTTTTACTTGCGGCAATGCCCGTGTTTATGTCAGGTATTATTTGACTTTATTTCGAAAAAGGAATTCACTGTTCTGACTATCAACAAGATTAACGTTGGACACTCTGAAGTCAAATGAAGTGATGATCACCGCAGGGCGGCAAGCAGCAACTGGATGAGATTTGTCTAGCAGTGGACTGCTCCAAGCTGATGATGATGATGATAATATCCTAATCCAGGTCTTGTTCAACATGGTCGTGGGACTCACGAATTACCGTGACCCCGGGACGTAAAGGGTTATTGAAGGATTCCGTGGATTATAGTCAGTACAAGTCTGATAGTCCCTCCCGTTCTGCCTTGGGTGGGAAGACTCATTTGAGGATTTTACCACGATAAAAAAAAGGTCATGTTCAACATAAATGTGCCGAATTGCATAGAAATCTGTGTAGTTATCTCAACCTATATTATAAAAGCTACTTTGATGAACTTTGATATAGGGATAGAACGAACCTTGCAGGACACAATTATGGGCAAGTAAACCTGCTGAAAAAAGCTAGTAAAGGCATAAAAAGTACCGGGGTCGCGGGACTGTCTTTACAGGTAACTGTGACCCTAGAACGTAAAGGATTAAACAAAAATATCGTGAATTTCAGTCAGTATAAGTCTGACAGTCCTTTTCACTCCACGAGACCCAGGGCGGGAGGACTTATTTGATGACATTACCACCTCAAAAAAAAAAACATAAAGTAGTCAAAAAACATACAGACAGACAGATGAAAAGACTCAATGTAACAGACAGATATTAGTATGGATATTACGCTGTCATGCATCCTAAAGGCATAGAAATTAGGGCTGTCTATAATACCTGTTTAACACACCATCATTAGCCACAATAAGTATTGCTAGGCCTTATTTTGCAAAAGAATGTGCAAATTAGTAAGCCCTAGAGCTTGCAACTTTCAAGGTTGAATTTCTAGTTTTTTTTTTTGTTTTTTTTGCTTAGTAAACTCAGTTTAAATGCAGGTTTTTGCTGAGTGGATCTGGATCAATTGAACTATATTTGTTCTTCGGTGCGGGTTGTGCTTAGATCTAGTCTCATCTAGTCTCTATTTTAAGGTTGATAACTTATAACTTGCTCAGAAAGTGTACCGTGGCCCCGGTATGCAAATGGTTGGTGAAAGAACAAGTTTATGAGAATTTGAAGGAATAAATGTAAGTCTATCAATCTCTTTCGCTACTCCCGTTTGATGATTTCCTTCCCAAATGAAAAGGGTAAAAAAAGGAATATTTAACGTAAAAAAAAAAATCTGTTGCCAGTGAAAGGGTTATGAACATAAATTACATAAAAGTAATAATATAATATGTGTAATTTCAAACTGTATCATAAGGTTTTTTTTCATCTGAAACCAAAGTTTAATAATATCTTTGTCCAAAAGAATAATTTTCTTTGTAAATTCGTACGTAATTTGTGTTTGTGACAGTTTTGTAAGTAGATAATTTTGGTTACGAAATTAAATTATACATTTAGGAACTTCTTAATGCAGATACAAATAATATTATAAAGACCTGTTCAATTTGCTTAGTGAATAAATTGTTAAACTCCTGTTCCGAGTAACATCAATATGGTGGTGGCGCGTGTATCGGTTCATTTAGTTCCTTTCAAAATTGTTGCGACAAATGTTTATGAACGGCCACGGGCAACCGAGAGATGCAAGTGGAGATTTGCCGTTGGGAGTGTTGATCTAAGGTAAAGGCTTTTGTTCAGCAGTGAACGTCTTCCAGCTGATGATGATGATAATGATGTCTTGTGACTGGGGCTGGAAATGTTTAGGGGTCGAACGCGGAAGAGGGTAGAAATTATTTGGGGTTGAACGCGGAATAAACCTGTAGTTCTACCCAAAGCTCGATTTGATGATGTACAACCAAAAAAGTGGAGTAAAACTCTGAATTCTACAATTACATTTCTCTTTCGTACCATCTTTTACGGCAACATTATTACCCGGTCCGGTGTTCCATCCGGCGTTATTGCCGTAACGGTCTAGTCTTTCAGTTAGTGCACCCGGGTTGGTCATTGTTACCCGGGTTGTGAGTCGTAAGTCACGGGTTATATGGTATGTATATCGTACGGGTATAATGTACCTCATCGGCATTTGTAGGGTTGAATAAACTGTACTTTTTTGTATAAACGGAGTTCTATAAAATCATTATGTTGACGAAATATTTCCTATCCTATTACCCAGCCGCCACGGGAGACGCCCACGGAATCGGACGTCGCGAGGCGATTTTCGGCCAAACGAAGGCGCGGGTATCGGGACCATCCGATCATGGACCATACCCAGATCGACGGCGCGTCGTGTGCCAAGAGCACCACAAAGAGCTGACAGCAATCAGACGAAGCCCTAAAGAGGGCTAAAGCTTGCCGTTTTCACGTGACTGTCAGGAAACAATGAGCCCGAAACGTATTAGGTGGCATTTTTAGTTTCTGCCTCTTCTCCTAAGAATATACATTGTCTCCCAAAACTTATATACCTAGCTATATTGTTCCTCAACCAACAAAGATTCCCGCGATGACAGCCAACATCACTTTGGTACAACAAATTGCAGTACCGGAGCATAAAAATGTATACTTTTATACTACCGTTGCCGTTGGTCTCCCGTCTCCTTTATTTTACTACTTACCCCCAGAAGATATACCTTGATGGTACCATTTGTATTCCTGTCTTGGGGTTTTTATGCATTAAGATATTGTATGTACGTGAGGTTTGCAACTATGAGGTTGCAAAGGAAAAATTGAGACTTTATGTTGCCAGATAAAAAAAAAAATGTGGTTACAATTAAGGAGATTTATTTGTATTTGACACAATATGTTTACGCTGTTTTCACAGTATTAATGTCTCGAAAAGTGACAAACGGCTCGTTCACGATTTTGGCCTCAGCGATGAGCGAATTCGCCGCTGGCGGCTCCTCGGGGCGTGTATCAAACATTTCTTTACCGCTCACAGCGGTCGGAAACTGGCCGTAAGGAATTGAGTTTTTTATTATCCTAGTAAAATCATCTAATTAAGGAGTCCTCCTGTCCTGTGTAGAGCGAAATGGACTGTCAGACTCGTACTGACTAAAATCCAAGGTGTTCCTTCAATACCCCTTTCCGTTCCACGCTCACGGTTCCTGTTCTGACAGTTTGCTCAAAGCTAAAAAACGAATGAGCGACTACCAATTATATTACCAAACCCGGTAATTATAATAACTTCCTGACTGCTCATTGAGCAAATTACTACCTCATAACTTATAACGATAAAGACTATAATCATTTAAACGCGTTCAAGATGAAATTACAATCTCCTCTACACTCAATGTTTTACAATCTTCTAGGAGCCGGCCATAAAAATAATTGGATAGGCTACAAAAGAAAACTAGCTACCAAGACTTCTTCTATAAAATTAAACGGCTAAAACAACAAATCTTCCTAGAGTATCGTTATTTGTAGAATAGTTAAAGACCGGAGATAATAACGATATGATATTCATTACGTTCCGTTTCTTTATGTAATCAGGGTTAGGGCTATAAATTGGCAAGTTTACTGCATTCATATAATATGACCTTGGGCTAAGATTTAGTACAGACGGGCAACTTTTTTGTTACACATCGGCAACTGTTTTGTGCCTTTTCCCAATAATTTTAGGAATCGACTTCCAATTTCATCGAATACAACTGCATGCTAGTATTTTACCTGGAACCAATACATATTTGAGCTACATAATCCAAATAAACAGAAGCTATCAAAGAAAAAACACTGAAAGTCAATTAAAATTGTTTCAGTCGACGAAAAGTTCACATGAGCAATGAAGTTTTGTTCCGACTTTGTTTAACTAGAATGAGTTGGAACGACAGTAACTACCTGTATGTGAAGTACTCATAACCACAAAACGGCAGTCCCACTGTAGATGTCTGTGGTAACACCACATGTGTGGTTGCATAGTGACAACACAAGCTAGACAAGATACGACATACATACTGTGGGTTGGTGTAGTTGATACAAACCATTCCAGATCAGAGCAGTGTTGGCAGATTCGAACACAGCCAGGCGCATTACTTTGTGTAATTTATCACTCCTGCTCTCAAAATGGTGAAGGAAAACATCGTGAGGAATCCGACATGTCCTAGACTCAAAAATTCGAAGATATGCGACATCTACCAACCCGCACTGGGGTTGAGTGGTGGATTACTGCTCGCAGCGTTGACTGCGTGAATTTCGGTAATTAGCCCACGGAAATCTCATTCTGGGATAAAAAAGGATTACGTTAATTTTTGACATTAATTATCTGTGTTTCAAACATCCATCCATTCATCCTCACACATTTTCTCATTATAATGTTAGTATCGCAGTAATTAAACTGAAAGCCAATCCAAACAACATAAAAATGGAAATGTTTTTTATTTTGGTGTGTACATGTGGTCCATCTATACAAACCTTTATGCTGTTTCAGTGTATTTTCAAGCAATCTCTTACGGCACAACAGCGATATCAAAATTTTAGTGATTCTGCACTGAAAGTCTTGGCACTGTAATTTCCCAGTTGACTCTCGTTTTCATCAGAATTTTAAAATGTTAGTTTTAATTGTTTTTTTATTTGACAATGGTCAGGTTTCATAGTTTTTCAACATTAATATTCATAGAGTATTTAACGTGGAAATTCAAATACGAGCTAGAAAAAGCATTTGGCTGTTTCTGAAGAAATGAAAATTGTTTCTCTCCAATCCAAAATTTCCTTCCACACTAGAAATTTTACATGTATTTTGGATTCAATTACCAACACAAATTCACATACTCAAACAACTAAATCTGGAACAACTACCAGTGGGCCATAAATATATTTGTACTGTGCGGGAATCGAACATATGACACGGTCTGCACTAGTCTGACAGTTCTCTCCCACTTCACTCAGAGTGGGACTCATTTGATGGTTTTTTGCAACAATATAAAATATGAGATATAGCCTGGTGACAGACAGACAGACGGACCCATTTCTTTTGGTACAGAACCTTAAAAACACTTCTTACTAAGACAATACATTTCTCATTTCACAAAAAAAAAAAAAAAATTATTTATCCCAAACTATGGATTACAAAAGTCCAGCAAAGTTAATTTTTTAAATCGTCAAAATGGCTGCCGTCATAAAATGGCGCCTGGCTTCAAATTAATGAGACATCTCACAATCCGAATTTAAGAATGAATCTTATTTTTTTCCAATAACAGAGATCTTTGGCGAACAATGGAACAATAGTAATTAATATTAATTATTAACAGATTATTGCCCCTTGTCGTATTGTCATATATTTGGTTTGTATTGTGATATTTTTAGGAGAGTGGTATTGAAGTGATATTATTGTTTGTTTTCTAATGTTTTGTACTAAATCCTGAGCAGTGCTGAACAAAGGATCCCTAATAAATTATGTTTTGGCAGCAAGATAATATTTAAACTATTATTGTATCAAAACTGACTCACCCATGTGCCTATAATACCAGTAGCAAACGCGACTGCTAAGCATGAGGAACCGAGTTCGATTCACAGGACGTGCAAAGTTTTATTATATATGTTACTCGTATTAAATTTATAAGGAATTTTCAGTAATAGCCACGGAATCTGCCTGCCGGGGTCGCGGGATTTATTTCCTTACCGTGACCCCGGAACATAAAGGGCTATTGAAGGACACCGTGGATTTTAAGTCAGTACAAGTCTGACAGTCCCTCCCGCCCTGCCCGGGGTGGGAGGACTCATTTGATGATTTTACCACGCAAAAAAAAAAAATCGCCACGGAATCTGGATTTGTGCCTACTCAGTCAATGGAGCTTAGAAATCGAAGCACAAATTCTAAAAAAAAAGACAACTTACCATCGCAGGGTTTTCTTCTTCTTGAAATCACACATAAAATATTTATATGTATAATCACATACGCAACCGAAAAATATTTACCAAATCAAAATCTTCCGAACCTGTCCCGCCATACAAACGTTCGCAAAAATGGAGAACGGCTCAGAAAAACTCCGGATCACAAGCTGAATAATTCATTACTGGCTCAAGAAGCGATGAGGGGGCGAAAGAAATGATAATAAAGACTTACCGACTACCTTTTGTCCCAAGGTTTCGCCGCACAAAACAACTGAGTAGGTATTTCAAGTATTTTTAACCGACGAAAAAAAAAGGAGGAGGTTCTCAATTCGACATGTATATTTTTTTTTTTTTATTTTTTTTTTTTTTTTTTTATGTATGACCACGCGTAACTTTTCCTAACGTGGTCCGATTTCAAAAATTCTTTTTTTGTTAGAAAGAGTATATCTCAAAGTTGGTCCCATTTAAATTTCAAAACTAAAATCGGCCTCTAAGGGTAGAAAAAAAGGAATTAATTGTCAATCTTCCTACAGAATTTTCAATTATGAACCGATTCTGTTGAAATAAAGTTAACAAATTGTAGTTCTGAGGACATATTATATAGCAGAGATGTGGAGAACATAACATGATGGCGTCACCATCATCAGATCAACTCCAGATCCCTGTTATTTTGTGAAGTCAGTCCCAAGATTTCCTTAACAGTTAACAACAGCTATATCGTGTTTGGGCTCATTTCACTCAGCTTGATGAGAACTTTAGACCTAGCTGAGGTATCATTGCCATCGAGGGTCTGAGAATGGTGACGGATAGCAGGGGCAAGAGGTCCTCAACAGTTAACAGCACCTTTATCGTGTTTGGGCTCATTTCACTAGTCTTGATGAAAACTTTATACCTAGCTGGGGTATAATTGTCATCGAGGGTCTGAGGATGGTGACAGAGGGCAGTAGCAAGAGATCCTTAACAGTTAACAGCAACTATATCATATTTGGGCTCATTTCACTCATATTGAAGAGAACTATAGATGTAGCTGGGGTATGACAGTCATTGAGAGTTTTTAGTTACAGAAATTGACACGAGATAGGAAACTCAAAAGTAAAAAATAAGTCCTTTTTAAAAAAAAAATCAAACCGACGAAACATCTAACTGAAAAGCGAAAAATAAATTTTGAGGCGGCGCCAAAGAAAAAATCAACGAATAGCTACGACGAGCTATTCAACCACGACAACCTATACAACGAGCTATTCTGCTCTTCAAATTGTTAATTTATATGTTTGTTTGTTTGGCGCCGCCTCAAAATTTATTTTTTGCTTTTCAGTTAGATGTTTCGTCGGTTTGATTTTTTTTTTAAAAAGGACTTATTATCGGTACTTCCGATACGGGATAGGATATGAATAGTTTAAATAGGCAGTGAAGGTCGTAGGTATCTATCTATGTATTAAGGCCATGTAGGTATGGAGGAGCAGTGGTGGCCCAGTGGTATCGGTCCCGACTTACGAGTAGTTGGTCATGGGTTCGAGCCCCGCCAGGCACATTACTTTGTGTAATTTATTTCATCACCACTTCTCTCAAAACGGTGATGAAAAACATCGTGAGGAAACCGGCATGTCCTAGAACCAAAAAATTCGAAGACATGTAACATCTACCAAACCAACCCGCACTGGGCCCGCGTGGTGGATTATGGCCCACTTCCTCTCACAGAGAGGAGGCCTGTGTCCCAGCAGTGGGAACATTATAGGGTGATGATGATAGGTATGGGCCTATTGGCTCCGTTGTATACTTGTGTTCCAAGATTGAGTAGGTTCAGACACCAGCAGGTCAACCTACCCCAATCTGTCAAATTTTACCAATCGAACATTAACCTTCCACTATTGTGATAAGGTTGAAAATCTATTAAAGGAATTTTACAGATTGTAGTATATTTATGTCCTGGTGTAAGCATTTACCTATTCCTAATGTTAGTACATGTACCGGTTTTTTATACAATAAAGAAAAAAAAAAAAACAAATATATGGCCCTGGTGGAAAGCAGTCACTTTAGCCTTTGGTCGTCTGCTTTCCTTGCAACTTTTCCACACCCCTTTTTGAGGGTGTGAAGAAATTTGGAAGGATCGTTGCGCGCCAGTCAGACCCTGAAGAGGAATCTAAAACCAAGCATGACAAGTTAAGTCGCACCTTACGACACGGAATTGATCCCGTCTTGTGGAGTGGACATATTATACACAGCACATTAAGACGCCTTTATTTCAATCTGACAGAAAAGGTCTACCACTCCGTCTCAGTACCTAAGTAGTTCATTGTTTGTCTTACAAAAAACTTTACCCCACACCAGGAATTTCTCCTGTGTTGTAAGAGCATTCGCAAAGAGAAACACACATACCAAATACCCAGACCCGGAACAGCTATTTACTTGTAGGTCATACCCGCGATACGCTACTCAGCAGTAGGTAGACTTCGAATTGTTCAACTTCATCAGAACATACTTGTGAAACTTTCAATAAAGAGATTCAGTAACTCGAAGATAATTCAAGAAAATCATTCATATTTAACTACACAAATCTTATATTAGCCTCTTTCTACTCCATTACCCGTCAAAGGCTCATCCGTATTATCAGCAATAGAAGTCCGTATCCACAACCATTGCTTGTCCACCCAAACATAAGTGGGCTAACCTGATAAATCAAATCACGCACTTCATTGACGGTCACTTTGCGAGCTGGCCAATCTGACCGTGGCCGGGTTGGTCACATTCGCCAAGACAGGTCAGACGAAAATTAATTGTGTTAGATCTACAGACTGTACTACGGTTAAAATGGAGTACATAGTGACAGAAGGCTAGCTTGTACAAGAGTGAAAAATGCACCCGCGGCTGCGATACGTACCTTCAGCTAGTGCAAGCACATTCGCGAGTAGCGTTTGCTTTTAGATCTCGAAACCAGAAAAAGCACACACGTTGCGTCTCAGAATAACTAACCCCTCCACAGAGACTAGTTGTTGTTCTGGCCCCGGAGAGTGAAGGGCTGTCGAAGGACACCGTGGATTTTAGACAGGGCAAGTCTGACAGTCCCTCCCGTCCTGCCCTGGGTGGGAGGACTCATTATATGATTTGATCACGAAAAAAAAAAGAAACCGTACTTGGTAACAATGAACAGTTAATGTTCCTTTCTTTAATAAATTTTCTTTAAGTTACCTAAAATGATAACCTTTTCGGGGTCACCGATCATCAGACACACAAGTTTATCAAAATTGCATAGATTTGTTATGATTATGATTGTAACAATTAATTTGTAGTTCTATAATTACCTGATTAGATTTCCTCATAGAACTTTTATATTTTCTGAGATAGTCCATGTCTTAGTTGTCATACACGTCATGTTTTCGCTCATTGTTTAAAGCTAGCCTTCTGTGTAAATTCTACTCTGTGGTAGGTATACATTTGGTCTCAAGGAGTTCAGTTTCTGTACCACTTTGATATTCTCTCGAACCATTGGTTAAGTAATCGGTAAAGGGAAGAAACTGAACCGATTGCCTCTCTGTTTTAAGACTTTTTATTTACTTCTTTTTGAACAGTTCAGTTTAAGTTGGCGATAAAGTGTTCAAAGATATTTGGTGATGTGAGAAATTCCGTAGGGTTTAAAGTTAACTTTTTTTTTTAGAGCAATTGAAGGAACAGGGTGGGTTTTAATCAGTACGAATCTGACCACTGTCTTGGCTGATGGTAAGCAAAGACGTGGTTGATGATAAAGTACGCTTCCTTTGTTTCTTTCGCTCCTTTTTTTTTTTTTTTTTTTTTAGGTGGTAAAATCATCAAATGAGTTCTCCCGCCCTGGGTGGGGCGGAAGGGACTGTCAGACTCTTACTGACTAAAATCCACCCGTGTTCCTTCCTATACCCTTTACGTTCCGGGGCCACGGTAACCTGGGTTAAGAAAAAACCCGCGACCCCAGCAGGCATTTGGCGCGAAACACGACGCGCCACCGACCCGGGCTTGGTCCTTGGTCGGACGGCGAGCTACCCATAACTCACCGTCCGCAAGCCCGCTCCACCGCTGTGCCCTCTGCTAATCAGAGGGACACGCGTTGGAGCGTCCACACGACAGGCTATTCGCATACGGGCAAAGAGACCCCTTAGGCACACAGTGCCTAAGGAAGAGTTTTTGCCCGCATCCCAGGGTGCACCGGCCCGAAAAACTGGTCTTCCCCCCGGACGTATCCGAGAGGGAACTCCAGTCCACGGGCGCACGTGGAGGTTTCCTGTCATAGCACCCCTTCTTTCGCTCCTTGGACGATCTTCCATCCCCCATAAAAAGTGATTACAAACTTGTCCTCTTTTTTAGGAGGTAAAAGTATCAACGGAGTCCTCCCCACCCTGGGTGGAGTGAGAGGGACTGTCAGACTCATACTGACTAAACCCACCGTGTTCCTTCAATTGCTCTTTACATTCCAGGGTCACGTTTAACCCGTTCGGAAAATTTTGTGAATTCGGCAGGCGTTTGGCCCTCTATGGGGACCCCGTCAGATTGCTGACATATTTTAGATTAGCACGTGGATCACGACGCCCCGTCGACCCGTGCCTGATCCATGATCGGACGGCAAGTCACCCATTACTCGCCCTACGCATGTCCGCGCCACAGGATGAACGGAAATAGCCTCGCGACGTCTGGTACTGGGGGCGTCTCCCGCGATAAATTATACCCTGAGATTATACTACACACCTTTGACATTTTGAGACACAATCAAAATGGCGGGCCAGGTACATCCGTTACCCGAAATCTAGTAGGTTGTAGAGCTGGGTACCCGGTGGTATGTAGGGGGGGACGCGTTGAAATGCCGAGCCGACCTAATAGGGCACCTTCCTCCCCATCACACGGAGGGATATTAAAAAGGGTGCTAATGTTAGGGATGTGGGATGTTTTTGGGGATGGTGATGTGGTATTTTTAATCCTTTACCAGACTAAAATTGTTTATTTTCTATTGATGGTGATTGACTGACTTTGCACGGCTAAATCTCTGAAGTAGTACAACTGGCAGCGGATGAATCTCTGACCTGAGCAGGACATGTAATTTTGCAGTATTTACTTTATTACAAATTGTTACTTAAGCCACTTAATGCAGTAACTCATGTAACAAAAACAGATCCTGAAGAAAAATATAAAAATTACTCATCCTTATCTTCATAAATCCAAGACTCCGAAGCACCCTAGTCAGTCGCTAGTAATAAACCGGTTCATTCGTCCAAAAAACAGCCTTAACTATTCAAACATTCCGTTTTTCGCCCAAAAAAGTTGCGAAAAACGAAGTACTTTTTTTTCATTTGTCCCTAATTTTCTCATCAAAAGCTTGCTCTCTCTGTTCTGTTAGTAATTACACCTGCTCATGTAATCTTTTTGATTGTAATTCTGTTTGTTCACTAGCTAAATTGAAATGCATTTTTAATGAATGCATGAATTTTTAGGAGTGCCATTGTTTTCAGGAGTCATGGAAACCTTTCTGGCTGATTTTTTTTAAGAGATGAGACGTAGAGTGAACAATTTTGGTATTGGTAACAATTCCAGCTTACGACTTGTTCATCGTAGGTTCGAACCCAGCCAGGCTTATTACTTTGTGTAGTTTATTTCATCTGCACTGCTCTCAAAATGGTAAAGGAAAATATCTTGAAGAAAGTAGCATGCACTAGAGCCAAAAATTCAAATAAATGCAACATTTACCAACCGACACTGGGCCAGCGTGTTGGATTACAACCCACTCCGTTGCCGTCGAGGGGAGGGCTACGTCCCAGGAGTGGGAACATTATAGGCTGATTGTACTTAATTATGCTATCCAGTCAGTCAATACAGGCCGAGGTTGGTCTGTGGATGTGTTTTTCTCCGTGCCTCTGAGAACCAGTCTTACCATGGGGTATCGTATTACATAGTTACTAGGTTGTGGAGGTCCGATAGGCGGTCGCTCCATGTAAAATACTGATATTCAACTGCATTTGGTTTGACTGGAAGCCGACCTCAATATAGTTGGGAAAAGGCTAGGTAGATGATGATGATGTGTGATGTTATGTGTGTGTGTTCAGTTGGCACACAAAAATCATTGTTCTTCTCATAGTTTGTTACATAAAGGCTGTAACATACATCACAGTGCGCCATACAAGGCCCACTCCGCTCGTTAATGCCCGAAACGTTTTTCTTTTCAATTTACGATTCCACCACAGTTTAGTGGCGAACGAAATTCTTCAATTAATGGCTGTCTGCGTTCTAAGGGTTTGTTTTCGAACGATCTTTTTTTTTGTTAGGTATTTTATTTTATTTGTGTCTCGTGGCTTCGGTAAGTTGGCAACTCTGCAAAAATGTAATCGAATATTGCGTTGTTTTATTTTTTTGTTATTGGAATTTATAATCAATATTTTGGCACGATACGCTGCGATATTTTGTACCTAATTGAATTTAGTGATATTGATTTATTTATCCTAAAAAGCGAAATATTGCATAACTTTTATATGTATTTTGTTTTTTTTTTAATGTTAAGAAAATATAATGTAGACTTTTTTTAGGAAGTATCTAGATGTAGTTTGTGTATATTTGAAAGTATCCGCGTTTTTTTTTGCGGACGTTCGGACTTACGTGCAATACATTCCAGTAAAACCATACATCTTTACACATAATTTTCCTTTTCAAATAACCCCTTTATAGACACCAATTTCAAAGAGCCACAATATTTCAAAACGCTACCGAAACGTAGACACGAAAATACTTCACCCCAATTTGGGGACAAATACACATCCGGGGGTAATAATCCACTTCATTTGACAAGGAAACTTATTATGTACAGGTGCAAGCAATAGAATACGGAACCCTGAAATTAGAAGACGACACGAACCTTCAAGGCAAGGTTTATTAACTACCCCAGAATCACTACCCCTTATCTCTTCTCTCTCTCGCACTTTAAGTAAAGTATTTGACGGTCTCTGTCACACTTTTAGGGTACCGTGTCATTAGATGCTAAGCTCTCAATATGGTACTTAAGCTTCCCCCTCCTAATT
Source organism: Agrotis clavis (assembly GCA_954870645.1). Lineage (NCBI taxonomy): Eukaryota > Metazoa > Arthropoda > Insecta > Lepidoptera > Noctuidae > Agrotis > Agrotis clavis. The sequence goes on from OX940943.1 coordinate 4,989,492, forward strand.
GAGGGTGCATTAAACGCTTATGCTCATATAAAATGATTTATAGAGAGTCCAGTGTCGACTTATAATGAGAACCCGAGGGTTTTTGGTGTAAAACTAGATCTTTGGGACTTAAGGCCTCTGTTTTACCGCGTGACTTGTGGGCTTTCGGACAAAAATATTGGGTCACCTTTTTTCGTGGAATAAATTAGCATATTTTTCTCAGGGAAAAATATTATTTAGTTGCCCTTTTTTATTTAATGTTTTAAAAATAAATGAAAAGGACAGTGAATTCAGCTTAGTTTTTGAAAAATCAAGAAAAAAATCATTTGTACGTAGAATAGATATAGAGCATTTTTAAAATAATATTGTTTTATAGGTCAGAATCTTCTCAAAACTTCTTATAACCTAGTTATTAGCTTTCTGTAATATCGTTACATAAAAAGAAACAGACACGTAATAGATTTCATCTCAAAAAACATTTCACAGAAAAGGAACTGGATTCCTATCAGCACCCATTTGGTAAATCATTTTCTTTTTTAAAACATGACTGTTTTTTTAATACACACTTTTAAAGTACGTTTTTCTTGAGATAACTGTCTTTATCGTTGTTAATCTGAATTTTCAGACTAATCTTCAACTTTTCAGTTTTTAAAGTAAAAACCCATACTCTGATCAAGTTCTGATATCCATAATAAATTGTCACGCTACAACTGATGACATAACCCAAAAAAAAAGTACACTCAACACAAAATTAATCAACCCACCACTTCTAAAAGACCACAGACTAAAAAAGTACCTATGACAAATGACCCCCTATTAAGCTCGGTATCCATTGACCCCCTAGTTATTTTTAAACACCCCTAATAGCTTATAACGATGTTAATTAATCGTTCTAAGCGTTGCGTGACGTTTACTAATATGGTCAGGTTACAGAGATGAGAGTGAAAAATTTACCTTTTTCGGGGTATTAACAATATTTTTTTCGGTTGAGATAAAATGTGACGTCTATCAGCTGTGAGGGGGTGTTTTTTTCGGGGGAATCAATTTACTGGGGATGGGAAAAATGTGGATGAAGTTGAAGACGACTGAATTATAGATTTTTATATTGCGGGTTTGGTGTTAGGTATTTGTTTTTACTGACTTTTGATTTCTGATAACTTTGTTTGGGCAAGGTTTATTTTGTAAATTTTCTAAGTTTCATTTCGTAACCAAAATTTTCCTTGTACCAAATGTGACCTTTTTGTATTAGGTAGGTATATTAAGGGTTCAACTAAAATTTTATTTTTCTTTGTTTTCAGGTAAGCACACAAAAACAACACACTAAAGAACTTAACTTCTAAGAGATGGTAAGACAAATAACTTGTTTTAAAAAAAAACATTTTCTAAAAATAAAAGAATTTTAAATCAGTATGGAAATTACAGCACCATTTTTCTCTAAAGTACATACGAGAGGCGCACACTTATCTAAGATCTACGCCACACAACGCCCCGCGGCTTCGCCCGCTGTATTCCTGTTAAACACTGTCATTTGACTCAACACCTTCGCTTGAATTTTTATTGGTAACATTTTCTCTTTCAAGACGAAAGTTTTGGATGTGGTATTTTTACAAAAAAAATGTTACGGAAAAGTGACCAAAACTTCAGGTTCAGAAAATTACTAGGTACTCACGATGATTTTACCCACACTGCGATGTCTTTCTAAATCTGATTCTTTGAATGTACATTTTTCTCTCTCTTTTTCTAGTCGGTACAACTCATGTGTTTGCCTATAAAAATCATGCACTGAAAAGAGTAGAGTATAAGATCTTTTAACGCAAGACTATTTTACGAGCTTAAAGTTCGATTTAACGTCTTTTCAAAAGTCCAGTATAACTTAAGGCCTTTACAAATTATATGGAATATCCTACCTTTGGTATGCCAAAATCGTGATCCAGGGAAGTTCCAGTAGTTGGTGTTTTGGTAACATATTTCCAGCAGTTAGGATTGCTAATAATTGGCTCTCTTTATGTAAGGTCTGTTTATTTGCTGTAAATCCTCCATTTACTAAAATAAACAACCTATAACTAACGTGTAGGCACCTTCCCAAATTGAGGCCTCGAGGGAGACTCGATTGCTGGCCAGACGATGTGTAGGCCGATTCGATATACGAGCCAGCTATCTGATCGTTGAAGATGCAAGGCAAACTGAAATATAAAACGCTGCATTTACTAAGGAACATTTTATGAAGTGTTTAGTTTTATAGAGATTTGACTATTTATTTATTATGTTATCTAATTGTTACAATTCGATTATTTTAAAATGATGACCTGTTTGGCAAAATATTTTCACTTATGTTTCGGCTTATATGGCAATTTTGTAAGATGCTATTCATCATTCGACTATAGCCGTCCACAGCTTGATACACTTCTCCAATTGTGGTTTAGAATTTCAAAATCGAGACATTTAATTCGACTACTTTACCATTAACAAACTACACTACAGCACAAACAATGTTACAATAACAATCTAATAAAATCAAACACCAAATCTGCCTTGTAATTTAATATTACAGGTACCACATCCACATTTTACATTTACACCCCCCTTCAAGAAAGAGGGTGTGTGCGCAATTTAAAAGATAAGATCAACCGAGCTCGCCCGAGACGATGCCTCTTAAATTATTCAAATAAAATCCCACTACGATATCTGTGATTGTAAATTTTGGTGTGCAGATGTGTATGTACACTTGGGGACGAGAAAAGTGTGCAGAATTTACAGGTGGGGGGGTGTAAATTGAACGGTGAAGTGAACGGATTTTTATATTTATGTGGTTTGATTTTGCAAAAGATGGGGGTGTTTTGTTGATCTGTGTACAAATATGTTTATCTGTTTCTGGAACTGGAACTCGGAAGCAACGTAATTTATACTGTTACAATACGCACGGCATGCGTAGTGGCTGAGCGATTTTATGCTGTGCAACGTGTCGCAAGTTTTATTCTCGTTAGAACAATCTACAAGTAGGTACTTGTTTAATGTGAGAGTAAATGTTTGTACGCGCACCCACGATACAGCTAAAGTTACTAGTCAATCAATTGATGCCCCTTCACTATTGCAAAGTGATTTAGCTAACGAGGTGATTTTCAGCAAAATACAAAATTATTCAGAATACGCATATTTTTTCGCACTATTCCAATTAAAATGCAAACGCGAAATAGCTTCAGTTTGTTTTCCCAAAACCTGTTAATACGAGTGTCCTCAATACTTTTTATAACCTAGTAATCTGCTAAACGTAATGTTATCTAAAATAAACTGACAAGTAACAAATGTTTATCTCAAAAGCATTTATGTACAAAATTGGATTCTCGTAACACCCACTTGATAAAAACATTGTTTTTTTCCGCAAAAACACGAACAAGTTTATTGCCGTGTAGCCCAAAATAACTGAATAAATTTTCATTAATGAGCCATCAAAATGTACTGATAGTTACAAGGGATACAGTTACCGCACTTGAGCTGTAATGTAATAAAATAAGCTTTTTATGTCCGTCCATCTTTATGCTGATTTCTACGGAACTTGAGCAGATCTTTAAATTGGATTAAATATTGTTTTTTTTGAGATTGCAGACACGATTAAGTTGTATGGTACTTTTGTTTATTTTATCAAAACATAAGTACTTACTTTATATTATTAAAAAAATACAATATAACATACTAAAGAATAAAATAGTGTATGATTTAAAAACTGGATCTTATCAACCCAGTACTTAAGAAATTCGCGGTTGTTGTTATAGCGTAGATGAAAATGTATAAATTTAATGAAACATCATTAACCCTAGAGTGGGCGCGCTATGAGCATTTTGCCGCCCGCGCTAAGAAAACGTTAATAATTTTTAAAACAATTGGCCGTTAGCCTTGCGTCTTTTAGTAGCTGCCCCTACTCTCGTTAGCAATGTGTGCCTAAAGACTGGACGCCATCAGTGCGCGGGAGATCGCTTGAGGAGAAGGTTTTTACCACCAGGTGTCGCCGGGCGGCAAATTGCTCACCGCGCGCCCACACACGTAAGTAATATTGTGTAATGTGTGTTTTGCAAACTTGAAATGTAGACTATATTTTATGGTGCATTTATTGTTAAAACTAAAAAAAATGTTTGTTTTAGGATTTAAAAGTATCAATTGATAATAATAAATAAGAACGGACAAAATGGAAGCTCAAATTTTGTCTTGGCTAATATATTTGATTTTGAAGATGCTAGTGCACAGATTGTTGATGGAAATGTGTCAGATAGTGATCGATCTTGTCAACATAGTGAGCACAACACAGAAACAGAACAGTCAGCACACAGCGACGCTTCTAACAAAAAAGAACCTTCCCCAATTGTTGTGCCTTACAAAATACCACCTATTCGACGCCAACGGACGTCCACTTCAGATATAAGTAGCCGTTCATCAGCGACTTTAGTATGCTATCCACCTCGATCTTATCGTCGAACACATATAATACAAACAAGTGGTGATAAATCTCCAACCGTACGTCCAGCAATGATGATGAACCACTGAACGCTTGATGCTACGCAGAGAGTTTTTGAATAAAATTGCCATGGTACTTAGCAAGCAATACATGACTACAAGGACATCTATAGACACTTTAAATATTCATTTGAAGAACCAAATTTCTCGCTTTGTACCAGCAGAACATGCATCTTATTCAAAAAAGGAGAGCAAATGCAGTATAAATGTCAATCACAGAAAAACAGGCGCACGAAAAAAGGGTGTTCTAGATTCCCAAAGTTACTGTGCAACGAACATTGCACATACCTTTGTGAAGACTGTTTTGATAAAGCATATCCTGGAGATTTAGAAAATATATAACTTAGTTATTTTTTATTTTATTTTTAAGTATTATAGAGTATTATGTAGGATAATTTTTTCTTCCATGCTGATCTGGAAGCAATAGAAAAACATAGAATGTATCAGCTGCTTATCATCCCGTGCAAGTTGTAAAAGTCAGCTAAGGGAAACGTTTACTCTACAATCCTTAAGTAAACACAACCAACTTAGGGCATGCGAACTGCCTCAGTATGCAATTGGCCTAAGTTGGACAATTGGCGTTAGAGCAGGACGTCAATTAGGGTGGTGACGGAAAACATTAATCTTAATGTTATCTGCAGCACTCATGAACCGAGTTAGCAGGTTTACTGTTCACCCATCAACCCGCAATGGACAAGCGTGATGGGTTATGCGTCTAATCCCCTCCAGAAGCATGACGACAAAAACCAACAACAGGCCCCAAGTGCCCGGCGTCTCCAGTGGCGAGAATGCTGATGACGGTGGGCAGGCTCGCCCTGGAGCATGGGGTGCGAAGAATCCCCGGGCGAGATCGATCTCCCGTTATACGACCCAGGCAAAGCAAAAACAGGATAATGATACGAAGCTTCACGTTTTAACTTATAACACTAGAACTTTACAAACAGAAGATCGGCTTCTTGAACTAGAGAATGCATTAAAACATATAAATTGGGATATAGTAGGGCTAGCAGAAATAAGGAGAAACGGAGAAGAAACAATAGAAAGGGAAACTAGCATATTTTATTACTGTGGACAAGCAGGCGGACTCTACGGAGTGGGCTTTCTAGTAGCAAAAAGATGGAAAAACAATATATTAGAATTTATTTCATATTCAGATAGAATTGCAGTTTTAAAGTTCCAAATCTCAAATTCGAAAACATTAACCATAGTCCAAGTATACGCCCCTACGTCATCACACCCTGACGCTGAAGTAGAGGAATTTTACGACCTACTAAATAAAGCGTGCGATGAACACCGAAGCACCTGGAATATTGTTTTAGGCGACTTCAACGCTAAAATAGGACAAAGGCAAGAATTTGACAATCAACTTATTGTAGGTTCGTATGGCTCGGGAACCCGAAACGAACGCGGATCTCGACTGATCCAGTTTGCTTTCGGTCAGAATTTATGCATAGGAAACACTTTCTACTATAAAAAAGAACAAAGACGATGGACATGGATCTCACCAAATAACATTACTAAAAACGAGATCGACTATATTCTATCATCAAATAAAGAAATCATCAAAAATGTCGAGGTATTAAACCAATTTAAATTCAGTTCCGACCATAGACCCGTGCGCACAGTAATACAAATAAACATTAAAATCCAACGCAAAAAATTATTCAAAACCAAAATCATAAAATTAAATAAAGAATCGCTAATTACCTGTAAAAAAGAATTCAATATAGCATTAAAAAACAGCTTTGATCTACTAAATATACATAATGAAGATAAAAGTGTAGATGAACAGTATACAGTAATTTTAACCTCTCGAGCCCCGCGAAAAAATTTTTGCTAAAAATCCCCGACCGATTTTAAGACTTATTTTTCCAAAAATACAGTTCAAAATCGGTCGGGGTTTGGTGGCACAAAATTGTGCCATTGGGGCGCATTGGGGTCCGAGAGGTTAAATAGTATATCAGAAGCCAGTAAAGTAGTAAAACAGAATAATCGTAGAACTGAAAAACTTTCAGGGGAAACTAAAAAACTAATAGAGGAGAGACAGGCTTTAATGATAACAAAAAGAGATTTATTATATAGGCTAAAAGATAAAGAAGTAAAACGCAGCATCAGAAAAGACTTAAGAGACCACAATAAGAAACTAATTCGAAATGCGCTACAAAAGAACCGATCACTGAAAATTGCTAAGCAGGGAATAACCAACCATAAATCATGGATCACGTGTCTGAGAGACAGCAGAGACATTAAACAATTTAACAGAGAAAATGTTATGGATATTTGCACCACATTCTATAAAAACCTATATTTTGACTCAAATCCTACACAACAGATATCCAGTTATGCATGTTCCCAAAATATACCACCCATATCAGAAGTAGAGGTCCGAGTTGCACTAAGCACACTGAAGTACAACCGATCCTGCGGTGAAGATGGTGTCAGCACTGAAGCCTTAAGAATGGGTGAACCATCACTTCTCTATCCCCTTACAAGATTGTTCAACGACATTCTTCGAACAGGCAGTCTCCCATCAAATTTTTGCCATTCCATCATCATATTACTTCACAAAAAAGGCGATAAGTCCGATATAAATAACTATCGGCCAATTAGCTTAATATCTCATATCTACAAAACCTTTATTAAAGTAATTGAAAAACGCATTGCAAACCAATTAGACCTTAAACAACCTCCAGAACAAGCAGGCTTTCGTCGGGGGCTCTCTACCACCGACCACTTACACACCATCAACCAAATAGTCGAGAAATGCCAAGAATATAAGACCCCTTTGTATTTGGCATTTGTCGACTATTCAAAAGCCTTCGACAGCATCACGCATTCCGCAATATTTAATGCCCTCACAAAACAAGAAATAGAACCTACCTATATAAAACTGCTGCAAAATATATACACTTTTAGTACTGCTGCCATCAAACTAGAAAGATTAGGTCCAAAATTTGACATTCACAAGGGAGTCAAACAGGGCGACCCGCTATCTCCAAAGCTGTTCACCAGTACCCTAGAAGAAGTCTTTCAGACACTGAAAGCCAAATGGGAAGATAAGGGAATTTTCATCGGTGAAACCAGATTAACTAATCTACGTTTCGCTGATGATATTGTACTGTTCTCTCCCACAGCCACAGGACTCGAAGAAATGCTACAAGACCTTAGCAATGCAAGCCTTGAGGTTGGACTCAAGATGAACATGTCAAAGACCAAGCTCATGACCAACAGCTCCAAAAGGAACATATTTGTAGGCGGGGAGAATATACAATATGTCGAAGATTACATCTACTTGGGCCAAGTAATCTCTTTCCAGGCAAGACAAGATAAACAGAAAATGCCTGGAAGAGTTACTGGTCCATGAAGGAGTTCTTCAAGGGCACTCTGCCCCTGTCTCTGAAGCAGAAGTTGATGGACATGTGTATTCTCCCCATCCTGACCTACGGTGCACAGACTTGGTCTTTGACAAACATCCAAAAGTCCGAACTCAAGGTTTGCCAACGTGGAATGGAGCGCAGTATCCTAGGTGTTAAATTAACAGATCACGTTCGAAACACTACACTGCGCTCCAAAACACAAATCATTGACGTGGCTCAAAAGGCTGCCCAACTTAAATGGGACTGGGCAGGACATGTCTGCCGCATGCCGAGCGAGATGTGGGCACGCAAAGCTCAAGACTGGTGCCCTGAAACAGCGACGCGAGGCCGCGGTAGACCGCGAAGGAGATGGCGGGACGAGCTGGATGTCTTCCTTGTGAATTGGAAAGATATGGCGCAAAGTCGCGAACGTTGGAAGGAATGGAGGGAGGCCTTTGCCCAGCAGTGGGACAGTTCAGGCTGATAATGAATGTAGGATAAGGGAAAAAATGACAGTTAAAATATTAAGTTTCTTAAAGTTTTTTGTAAACCTATTATTTTCAAACAGAGTTTAATAAATATGTTGATTTATTATTACTTATTAGTTGTATTATTTAAATCCTAAAACTAAAACTGATTAAATTGCTGTATTACTAGTTAAAATAGTCAAAGAAAAGGGGCGGCAAAACGCTCCCCACGCGCCCACTGACGTTTCGCCAAAAGACGCGCCCACTCTAGGGTTAATTTCTAAGCAAAAATATTTTTTTTTAATTCATGTATAAAATTCAGTTTCCATTAGCCAAACCATTTCACAAACAACCAGCTTAACACATTTAAAACCCGCATTGTAACAAAACACAACGCACTCACCATACGGTAGAACAAAATGCGGAAAATAATAACATTTTTAAACATTGGTACCTTTTTTATGTCCGCGAGTGTAAGTGGGGTTGCAAGACAAAGGGTATGCGCTTGACATTGCCTGTTTTTTTTACATACATTGTACAGTTATAAAGCTTGTACTTTTTGTCATGTACAGACACCAGCAGGTCAACCTACCCGAATCTGTCAAATTTTATCAATCGAATATTAATTTTCCACAATTGTCATAAGGCTGAAAATCTATAAGAGTGCTAGCGTCTGTACATAGGTACAGTCATGAACCTATGTATCATTTTTTTTTTGTTCTTGTCGGAATTCTTCTGGGGTCAGCACAACACTTCTTCTACCACGATTATCATCTTTTCAGCCTATTGTTGTGTTGGCTATAGGCCTCCCCCAAGCAGCGCCACAGAGTGAAACTCCCGCTTTTTACATACAGCCGCTGCCAGCTACCTTCTTCAGGTAATGAGTCTACCTTGCGAAAGGTGTACGTCCTACACTATGCTTACCTTTGCGCGGTTTCCTTTCGACATTCTACTGCAACTTTCATTGATTCTGCGACATGTTCTTCTTTCATACTTCTCTTGTTACTCGTTATTTCAATAGTCACCTTCTTTTTAGCCATATCATCTTTCACTAAGCCCATGTATCATTTCCTTTATCTTTCTCTACACTTATACTTAGCCATATTCATAAACAAAACACATATCCTTGTTTAAACTTAACTGCTATAGTCTCGTGAAATGTTGTTTTTATATTCTCAGATTTACCATCATCAGCCTATAAATGTTCCCACTGCTGGGACACAGGCCTCCTCTCTGTGAGAGAGAGTGGGCCATAAATCCATAAACCACCACGCGGGCCCAGTGCGGGTTGGATGTCACATGTCTTCGAATTTTTGGTTCTAGGACATGCCGGTTTCATCACGATGTTTTCCTTCACCGTTTTGAGAGCAGTGGTGATGAAACAAATTACACAAAGTAATGCGCCTGGCTGGGTTCGAATTCTCAGATTACCTATACTTTTTCAAGATTTAAAGGGGTAAAAAATACAATAGGTATAGCAAGAGAAAAATATTTGCATAGTTCCCCGATGTAAACATATCATTATGTACGCGACTGTACACTTATAACGGTATGTATTTTGTTATGTATATATAACTGTGGTATGTGCTATCACTTATGAGAAATCTCAGGTAAAATGTGGTCGTATTTTTTTCTTGGAGTAATATAAAATGCGTAGTGGTAATGGTGGTGAATTTGCTCTACTTTTGTGCGGTGAATATTTTTGGCCGGGAGTGTACGTAATGGCCCTATGAAAAGGGTGGGCATATCTTATCAGTAGCATACTGTGTTATGTTGATAACCCAAACTCTGAATACTTTGTTATCATTTCCCTAGTATTGATTACTTAAATAATATTTTAGCTTAGCGGTTGCCCGAAGAGTTTGTGAATTTCGAAGAGATGCTTACTAAGGCGCCATTACAAGGCACTGTGAATGCAATCTTTGAAAGAAGTCAAACTAGTAGTCGCCAGGTGGTCAAAATTAGACCTTATTTACCTAAAATTAATATTATGTACAAAAAAAATGCTTATTACCTTCTCCTAAGAAACATGTGTCGAATTTCATATGATTTTAATTAAATTGGGTACCTACATTGTTTTTGCTTCGTGTATTATGTATAGATTCTTACAGAAAACAGCTCAATGGATTATTAAACAAAACAAAAAAAATATATAAATAACATTATAATTTATTTACTTACTCGTATATACGATACTGGACTTTCTAGTGTGGAGACTACAATTTGTACAATTTGTGTTTGAATTTGTACTTCTCTATTGGACGCTTAGAGCTTTTTATTTAATTGTATACCATCTTGCATGTATTTCCAAAGTATATACTCCAAGTCTCGTATCTGTAACAGTGGCAATCAGTCAATCAATAGGATTACACGTATTAGGGACATCCATGTCTTGCTGTATAACTTGCCGAATTACCCAGTGTTGTGTTTGATTAGAGTGGATCTCTAGATTCTGAAGATGTTAGGTGGCGCTCCGGTAGATGGCGTTTGCTTTTAAAGTGATGTTTTAGAACTAGCAATATTTTTTTTTAATACCACCAATAATTCTTAATACCTACATATATCTGTGAGAAGTTCGTTATACGTACTTCTTAAAAAATCCTTTGAAATAAATTTGAAGGTACATAGTTGAGTGATTTAATTATAAAACGGGTAGCTTCCCCCGTGTCCCGCGTCCACCCCGTTTCTGTCCCTTCCAATTTATTGCAATAAACTACAGAACATTAAAGAAGTACGCTTTCCAGTCTACATATTATCTCCGTACCAAAATTCATCAAAATCGGTTTACTACGTTCGAAAGCGTAACAAACAAATAAAAAAGTCACTTTTGGTATTGTAATATCACATATCATTATCCCTAATAACTAGTAGTCTGTTAATAAACCTTACTACCTACAATTCTCCAATGCAAACCATTTTCCAATATAACACCTCATCCACAAACATTCCCTCCAAATCCCACACAAACACTACAAGACTAACGTGGACCTACCCACAGTCGGAACCGAAATCTCATCAGCACCCTAACTCAATAACAGCCAGGTGAAGTACCTACAAACACTTAAATTGCGTGTGGACCGGTCCATGTTAGTATAGCGTCCGGCAGAGCTCGCTAAACTGGGGTAACTTGGTTCGGTACAGTCCAATAGGCAATCGCATAGGTGTATACGTACGTTGTGACGTCATGTATTTGTAGGGGTACCGAATTTTGTTTCTTTTGTTTTGTTTTTTACATTTTCAAAAAGTGCCAACATGAGCTGGGCGTTAACAAAGAAGTCTGGACTTTGAAATGTATCCTTTTTCAATACTAAATTATTTTTCGTTTATCCTCAGTAGCATTAGCAGTCTTCCTCCCTCCGTTTAGTATCATATTTCCCTGATCTGCGCAAGTCAGGTTTTACCAGCGATTTTCTAAATATTGTCCTATTGATCTGCCAACACTTCTCTCGTCTCTCGTTAATCATCTAGTTAGGGCTCTACTCCACTTACTAAGTGTACTGTCGTTCTCCACTTCAAAATCCGTTACCCACACTTCCACATACTTCCTATATATCATCGGAAGTCTAACCTAAAAAGCAACCTGCTCCTTAATTTGCTGTTAGCTTCCCAAGGTTTTGACAACCCCTTAAAATAGTCTCGCGACCTTTTAGACCTCCTCAATTTCACTTTTAACCATCTAAAGATCTTCGTTAGACTGAAGAAGATGGGTCATAAATCCGTACGGATGGTGACCCTACGTAAGGAATAGTATGGATACGTACGTCATAGGTTTGTAGATAGATTTGTGGTTTGATATTGGAAGGAGTGGAAGCTTCGGATCTGTTAATTGATAGATGGCTTGTCTTGAGTAGTTTCAAGATGACCAGGGGATCTAAAATGGCTACTTTAGGATATTTCACATAGGGTTTTAATATGAATTGCGATTAATTTCATAAGATTCCCGCGGACAGTGTATTTTCAATCTATGACAATTTTACGAATTTTATCGCAATTCTTAAGAAAAGGCCTTTTGTGCGCCTGGTGGTAAATTAATATTTTACAGGATGTTGCCGAAAAGAGCAATTATTTTGATATCTCGATTAACATTTTTCTCAATGAATATGTTTGAAATAGATAAACAATTAGCTTTTTTCGTTATTTCACAGCGATTTTTTTTTCATATAAAAATATGGTTAATTTTACCTTTGAAATGATATATAATTACTTCATTAAGTTTGTAGCTTATAACTTGTCGCGTTAATTCAACATGAATTTGATATTAAATAAAAATAAAATCAGCTAACATTTTTCTTTCATCATAAACCCAAAATTTTCCACAAAACCTCAAAAAAACCTCGCAACTACCTAACCTAATAACTTAATTTACTTGTCTCGTGTAATTAGGCCAAAAATATATAAGTTATCTTACTTAACTTGAAGACACGTCGCACCAGTTAACATGTGGTCCCAGCTGGACGTCTCCTGCCGTGATTAAGTTACAAATTAGAGGTCTTAATACCAGCTTAGGTCCCTAGTGGCCGAACATTACTAACGGTACGGGTTTAAGACGTGTTAAGACGTCTTTTTGGTTGCTATTGATTGTTTTTTTATGCTATTGTATAGCTTTTATCGTGGGCTTTGAGCGTGGCGACCGAATCAAATAACTCCGTAATGAAAATAAACCTAACGTCGTTTCAGTTCGGCAGACTTCGGCACGGTGTTTGTTTTTCTTGACGTTTCACTTGATTGACGTGGCTGGCCACAGCCTAAAAAAAATAAAATAAAATTGCATAAGTTGATAAAAAATGCTACGCAATAGCTTTACCGCTGCAGTCGCCCAGTGCCACACGTATTTTTTTGTATTGTTTTTAGATGTAGAAGATCAACAATGGTCACGTGTGTAGTATTCGTAATCGGAGTGCTTGTATGACCAGATTTGTAAATGATCAGTTGGTTACCCCAGTAACAAACTTAGGTGCTTCCAAGGGGGTTTACCACATATGCGACGCAGAGTCATCCAGTTAACACTTCGATGTTTTTGCCTAGGGCCACGGGAAAAGGCGTGAACTTTACATAGTGCTATCAGCATAAAATGTTCCCACTGCTGGGACACAGGCCACCTCTCTGTGAGATAAAGTGGGCTGTAATCCACCCAAATGAGAAACAGAAGGCGGACACTTTCCGAGTTACTGCGAAAAATTGCTATGATAGATGGTCACCCATCCACATTTCAACCTTGACAACCGCAGCTTAACCTTGAAGACCTGTGCCGCTGTTATTTAGCGTCCTTTTGTTTCTTTGTATTAAATTATTAATACATCAACTAGGTACCTACCTACAACATTGACTTTACAAAAAAAACACAAGGGTGCCTCCTATTTTCCTTTTCCCTTTATTTTGACCTGTACAAAAGTAAATAAGGTTTGACCTCCTTCACTTACAATTTCATTTCGGCTGCAGTAAAACTAAACACTCTTTAGACACGGACAAAACCAGGAGACTTGCATACATATTATGTGAAGTATTACTTCGCAAGGTAATGGGGAGCAAATGGGGATCACTATTGAAGGGATGAGATGGCCGGAAATGAGGGTTAGGAGAGGCTATGTCCTTGAAAAAGATCAGGTAATGAGAAAACATGGCCTGTCCAAGAACGGAAAATTAGAAGACATGTGTTCAAATCAATTAGAATAAGGTTTGGAGAATGATGATGAATGAATGAACCACGTAAATAACCCTTACTGCTTAGTCATTTAAGGTGGATCCAGACTTGGCGATGCATGCGCTCCGCACGGCGCACAACGAATGCGCGGCTACGTCCACAACTAATGTAATGCTCGCACTGAGGCACTTTGATCTTGAAGCATTTGCCGACATACGTTGGCTCGCCCTCGCACGTGCGTAGCTCATGCCTCGCCACGAATATAAAGGTACACACCTAGTCGTTGGTACACACCTTGCGAGGCATGCGTTGTGCGCCGTGCGGAGCGCATGCCTCGCCAAGTCTGGATCCACCTTAAGGTGTAATTTTTTTTAAATACCTCTGTTATTCTGTCCAACGCTATGTATAAGACGACAGCGAAGAACAAGTAGCCTATTTTCATAAAGCCCTTTCTGCTCCGTTCAAGCCGCGTCCACGTCAGTAAATTCAGTCACTAACTACGTCACTTCTCTTGAAAGTAGTTACAACCTGTGGTAAAACTTCAAAAGTACATTTCATCCCGGAAAATTAAAAACTCCTGAACAAAAGCTTCGGTCATACTTTTATAATGACATTACGCGGCCACGTAAACTCCCATTATGCCTAACGATGTCATCTGACCAAGATAATCCGAGTTCAGACGGTGGACATTGATAAGACAGGTGTAGAAACGACACTTTCTAGCTGGACACGTTAAAATATTTTTTTTAGGTTGGAAAATCATCAAACGAGTGTCTTCTTCAACAGACTGTAAGACTTGACTGTATAACAAATTTCTTCCTTTAGTTGCTATTTGCATTTCAGGGCTGCGATGCCCTTTTTAGACAATACTGCAACCCTTAAAGAGTCCGATTCCTTGAAATTACAGGGCGTAAGAAATGGCCAACATATTGGAACAGGCAGCAATGTTTTGAACTGCTCAATTTATTGATATAGTTTACAACTGTTCCTTTCGAATGCATACAGCATGGAGTAGATGATAATTTCAACGGTACTATTAAAACTTATTTAGGAAAGTCCGCTTGCTGAGTAGGCAATTCAAACCTAAATCGTGGGTGATCGAAGATACAGATGGGAAACCGCTACACGATCTCGATAAAATTGCAGAAAGATGGCGCGGCTATTGTGAAGACCTGTATAAAACACCCAACACATCGGACTTTTCGCGCGTGGACTGGTCCAACCTGGAACTGGAACCCAACATCCTGCGATCAGAGGTTGCAACAGCTATTACCTCACTGAAAGCTAAGAAAGCACCAGGTCCAGATCAAATCACAGCTGAAATGCTTGGGGCTCTGGGTGACAAAGAAGGTTTTGACACCTTGCACAACATCTGCAACCACATCTGGCGGTACGGCGAGTGGCCAAAGGCTTGGACTCAGTCGATCATCCTTCCTCTACACAAAAAGGGATCGACCAAAAAATGCGATAACTATCGCACACTCGCCCTAATTTCTCATGCAAGCAAAATCTTATTGCAAATCATCAATAACCGGATTCGTTACTACCTTGACTGGTAGATACCGCAAGAACAGGCTGGCTTTGTCAAGGGGAAAGGAACACGTGAGCAAATTCTGAATGTCAAGCAGATTATAGAGAAGTGCTACGAATTTGACTTACCGGTTATAATCTGTTTTGTTGATTACAGTAAGGCTTTCGATTGTGTCAACTGGGACTGTCTATGGAGAGTGCTGTTAGAACTGGGTGTACCCCACCATTTAACTGCGCTGCTGCAGTCTCTTTATTATAACAGCCAGGGAATGGTGAGGGTTGGTGAGATCACATCTAAACCATTCAGTTTTGAGAAGGGCGTTCGACAAGGCTGCATTCTTTCACCCATTCTATTCAACATATACGGTGAATACATAATAAGGCGCACTTGTGATAGCTGGAATGGAGGAATCACCGTCGGCGGGCGCAAGATCTGTAATTTGCGTTATGCAGACGACACCACCTTATTTGCGGCAAGTGAAGCTGAGATGATCACCGTTTTGGATAGGATGGAGCGCATCAGCGTAGAACTGGGGCTCTCGATAAACAGGTCCAAAACGAAGATCATGGTCATAGATCGTACAGGCAAGCTTGAGCTCACTGGGAAACTTGATTTGGAGGTAGTCGATAACTTTATATACCTGGGCTCAAGCATTAGTTGTAATGGCTCATGTGAACATGAAATACGAAGGAGAATTGGGATGGCAAAGGGGGCCATGGCACAGCTTCAAAAGATATGGAAGAACAAAAGCATCTCCCTGAAAACCAAGACCAATCTTGTGCGCACCCTGGTGTTCTCCATATTCTCGTACGGTGCTGAAACTTGGACCCTGAAGAAAGCTGATCGCAATCGTATCGATGCTTTCGAGATGTGGTGCTGGCGAAAGATGCTGGGGATCCCCTGGACAGCACATCGCACCAACGTGTCAATCCTACAAGAATTGAACATAAAGACAAGGCTCTCTACCATCTGCCTACGTAGGATCCTCGAATACTTTGGCCACATTGCCAGGAAGAATGACGATAACCTAGAAAGGTTATTAGTCACTGGCAAGGTGGAAGGCAAAAGGCCACGTGGTAGAAGCCCGACACGTTGGACTGACCAGATCCGCACCGCTCTTGACACAACGGTCCACGAAGCTCTGCACTCGGCGGCAGATCGGGACAGATGGCGTCGCGTGGTGCGCAACAAACTGCTGCAACAAGGAGGTGGTCACGACCCTCAGCATTGAGGAAACCGATCCGAGGAGGATTAAAACTTAAAAGGAGATCGGCCCCAACTTACGAGTTGACGCCTGGGTTCGAACCCAGATTATACGATTACTTTGTGTAATTTATTTCATCACAACAGTCTCAAAACGGTGAATGAAAACGACATATGACTTCTGCCAAACCGCACTGGGCCTGTGTTGGATTATGGCCCACTGCCTCTTACAAAGAGAAGCGATGTTCGCAGCAGTGGAAACATTGAAGGATGATGATGATAAAAGTAAAAGCTCAGTATTATCACTCGTCTATTCTGTCAATCAAACCTGTGACAGACAGTCACACACTTTCCAATCAGTTCACACGAGTGTCTCTTCTCCACTATTTTCCTATTCTATGAAGTGACACATCCAATTGTGGTAGGCGTCGTCACACGATGGGTTGGACGAGGTCTGATAACTTTCAGCAAGTTAAGTAAACGTGTTACTGGAGTCAGAAAAGTTGAACCTTGGGTTCTGTTGATGGGGAAGTATAATGGGGGTTGCAAGGGGTTATTTGGAGGGATGTCATGGCAATCAGGATTGGGTTTTTTTGGAATTTGTTCTTTGGTTAATTAATCTGTTTTTTACCACAGTAGCATATGATAGGACGAACATAAACAAAGTGGAAGTGTATTGATGATGATTTAAAATAGAGGAAAATATAAAAAATACCATTGCGGTTTAATAACCGCAATGGTATTTTTTTTATATTTTCCTCGTCGTCGTAATCGACGAAATGATTAGAATTAATACCCGTATGAACCAGGCGTTCATCAACAGTTCAAAATTACAACTTTTGATGTGTCTTTTGAGTACCTTTTATGTTCTAGAATAATATTTTTATCCTCCCTGTTGTGGTGGCCCGGAGGAATAGCACATCATCGCTTCTCATGCATGATTTTCACGATTACAAACCCAAGCCACTAATGTGTTTTTATCGATTCATATTATGTACTTTCTAAATCAATCTTGGATATAATTGACATCGGTGACGTGAAAACATCGTGTGGAAACCTGGACTTATTTAAAAAAAAAATATAAGTCCAAAGCAAAGAGATTTAAAAGAAACTATAGAGCGGGCATTGGGAAGATTGTCATACCTACAAAATTGTTGATGCCATGCGTCAGTAGCACAATCTAAGCGTTGCATAGCAACGCGACTACTAAACTGAGGAATTTTTTACCTATTGGTAAAAAGTTTTGGATCACAAATTTCTTCGTGATGTCCCGTCTATTGCTCGTATATAGTTTAATGTCTTTGGTCCAAAGCCATGTTATAGGCATGTGTTCTTCCCAGAGGCGGCCACTTCCTCAAACAAAAAAAAACATATCAGTGGGAAGGCATCTAGTACTGGAAATCGGTCTCCTGTAAGCTTCTCCAAATTGACCAGAGATATGCTGCCTTCTTCATTTTACATTCTATGATCTCAAAATACCCGTATAAAACAAGCAGTTTTCCTCAAACCACAATTCATACGACCATTAGCTCACTCTCCCCACACAGAGTTATTGCCGCCATTAATTAAATCATATATGAATAACATAATATTTAAAATGACATCTTAACGTCACATCAAACGGCATTATCATGGAAATAAGAAGTTAAATCCACATTCCTGGAGCAAATGGGCCGAACCTCCCCTTGGAAAAATATCCTTATGAATAGTGAGGCCAGGAAATTGTGGATAAGTTCGGGACAACTTTTACAAGGCATTATTTCACACGCGTGGTATTCTGTACACTATGCTTGTGACATTATGTCTTGCAGAAGAAATAATTGCTGGCCTATATTTGAAGGAAAAACGCCTCTTCGTGTAAAAGAAATAATTAATTGTTATTTTACCTTGCACCAATTTTGACCACTTATTTTCACGATGTTTTCCTTTACTTAAAGTCAGTAGGTAGCGTACTGTAGAAAGGATATGAAATTGTTGTAGTGCCATCGTCAGTACCATTAGTTACATAGTATATTTAAATCATTAATGACTTGAATTCCAGCAAAATAAAAATTAATGATTGAGTTGTTTAATTATTTAGAAACTATCCCTTCTCAGTAGAGCTAGAGTTTGTGCTCGATTAGCAAGAGTCGAGCTTATGAATGACCCATCCATTTATACGTAAGCGTGACATGAAGTCATCTGGTTTACCTAAGAAACATTTCACCCCCGAAACATAAGAATGTCCCAACACCCCCTACGCAACATGGCCACTTCACTCATAACCCAACCCTTACATTTAATAACCCGGGGACTAACCAAGATTTATTTAGTCTAATATTGCCAATGTGGCATATATAATGCAATATTGACACGTGTGGGAGAAAATCTCGGCTTTTTTCACTGATTTACATAGTAATCTCGGAAACGAAATGGTTTATATTAAATGTTTGCTGAGTCTTATTCTGAGAGAAGATAAGAAATCGCTTATCATAATCAGCATAATTATGTATTGTTCCCACTGCTGGGACACAGGCTTCCTCTTTGTGTTTGGGAGTGGGCTTTAATCCACCACGCGGGGTCATTGCGGGTTGGTAGATGTCACGTCATGTCTTCGATTTTTTGGTTCTAGGACTTGTTGAATTCCTCACGATGTTATCTTTCGCCGTTTTGACAACGGAATATCGGGATTCGGTTACAATTTTTCTGATACCTAAGTATTTCAATTCCGGAATTGGGGGTAATAATATCGGAATTCCGGAATTCTGTTTTTTTCTTATTTCCATTATTATTTTTGTAAGGCAAGTGAGAGAGTGTTTTTCTATGCTGGCTAAGCTATGCATCTGTCTTCTGTGGTTCGAACCTACAACTCGTAATTCCGGGCTGTTATGGACCTATAGGGCACCATTATCTACCCTCTTGTTTCAATAACGACATTTAATTCGCATCTGTAAATCCAAGATGGCTGCCTCACACGTACAACCAAAGGGCAACATTCTCAAATCGCAAAATCGCATCCTTAAAACATTATTCCATTATTCAAGTACTAATTAAAACAACGCCACGTACCTAGTTCAGTACGATCGATTGTGCTTTACATTAACCGGGAATCGAACCCGATACACAATCTTGTGCCTTCGGTTAATTAAAAACCAAGAACTGGCGAGCCTCTAAACCGCAATCGGGATTTTAACATCTGATTGTGGAAACAAAGGGTTTTGTGTCTTATGATTTAGGAATTAAGGTTTGGATTGGAATGTGGAAGAGATTTTGTTGTTTTCTAGTTTGTTATATAGTGTTAAGTTTAGGTCTAAAATAAAATTGTTTTGTATTCAAGTGTTAGGGCCAGTTGCTTGATGAGTAGTTAAGAATTGCAGCAATACTCATTCCATATACTTAATTAACTTTGTGGCAAATGTTTATCAAGCCAAAATAATCACGGTAAAAAAAAAGTTATAAAATGTGTCACAACCATAGCCGGTAGCAAAACCGGCGAAACCAAATAATAGAAAAAAAAAATCTATACTTACCTATATTTTGTCTATTTGGCTGAAATGACAACATCAATAACATTAGCTCATCCGAACTTGCGGATGAATCGACGCTTTACATTTTTTGAAGGGTGACGTTTCATCCGCGGATGAAATATTTTGTGTGAGATAACATGTTACCGAAGTCGACCACGTTGATGTAATGTTAGATTTTTAATAAAGTTCAGTGTTTGCCATGTTGTAAAAAGGATTCATCTTCGGTAAATAACCTTACAGTGACAAAAGATTCATGCCAAAATTGATGGCATGGCAAATATGGCAATATTATGCTCTTTCGTCATGCTCCAATCAGCAAACACTTTTAATTTATTCAAATATCAATTATGTAGTACATTCTAAAATTAACCTAAAATATTTTTATCAAAAAAACTTGCCAATAACTAACTATAAAATACTACGATAACCACCTACGTACTTCGATAACCACCTCCCTCCATGCCTCAAGCGCAACGTCACTCGTAATCGGTTAACCCGAAGATAGCCGAACGCATGTTTCCCCGTGTACCGGTCGCGATTCACAATCGGGCGACCGACGGCGCACGAAGCTTGCCGAAGTTTATACGAACATAGTCGAGTCCTTGTCCTCCCCCGCGCCCCCGCACACCGCCCGCGCAGGTCACGAACGTAAAATTGGTTCGCGAAATTAATGTGCAAGCTTTTATGTCATAAAAATATAATGCCTTAATTTATTGGTTTTTTTTTCTAAAATTCGATTGATTGTAGAAGGATTATGTTCGAAATATTGAATTAATGTTGATGATATAAATGTCTAAAATGTATATTTTATTGACTGTTGAGGACTAAATAAATTGCGGTCTCATAGGAGTTGTCAAACAAATGATGACAGATGTGTCGTTTGAGAAAAAATAAAAGATTTATGATCGCTTATAAATGCGTAGAACTAAAAGCAGTATAAATTAGGTTTTTTATCGATAATAAAGAATGTATTTTATAGGTAGTCTTCTTTTGAATATTATGAAATATATTTACTAATAAAAAAAAAATCCAGTTGTTAAAACTTGTTTTGTAAACAACGATTACAAATTATAGTCCTCCTGTGTGCGCATTGCTCAACCTGGAAATCGAATTGGGAAGCTATGCTCACAAGTCCCAGTATTAAATAATGATAATGTCCTCAGCTTCATTAGGCGTACGCCTAAAACATACCTACTTCCAGGATAAAAAAAGTACTCTCTGTCCTAACACCGCTTACTCTATCTCCGTACCAAATTTTATTGAAATACGTTCAGCCGTGAAGGCGTAATAACGTGATATACAAAAATAAATAAGTATGTAAGTACTTGCTTTTGTCAGAATTTGTCAGCTGTCCGGAACCTGTTTTGTAAACAACAAATTACTTATAATAATCATCGTTATCTAAGTTATTTTTACGCCGCTGCTGAATCTCAGTTGGCCGGAGGCACAGCAATTATTAATTGTAGTAATCTATAATCTATTATCTCTAAGCTCTTATTACAGTTAACAAATGCGAGCCATTTACTCCGTGGCCTGAGGCCTATCGGTTTGTATAATATTTCTACTAAACAAACAAACGTATTATGATGAAATTTACTGCAAAACGGGGGTTTGAATTTTTAATTGATGTTGTTTTAATAACTTTTGGTAATTATGTGTTAATTAATTTGTTCTTTATTTTATTTTAGTATTCCTTCTTTCTATAATATTTTTTTGTTCCAAGTTATTTTATATGTTATCTTCCAAATAAAAGGTAAGTAATTTTTTTAAAGTATCACACGAGTGTATAATATACCTATACCCTGTATAATAATACCCCTCATCATGTACCAGTTTCATAAACTACCATTTCGATACTTTACCGACAAGAAATGTGAACCTTTTATTTGAAAGACAACGTATAAAATAACTTGAAACAAAATTAATTATAGACATATAGAATACTAAAATAAAATAAAACACAAATTAATTAAAATAAAGAAAAAGCGTGCACTCTAGGTTCGCGTCACAATCTGTGGTGACCTGGTGACGCTCCGTTCGGAACTAGACATTATCTATCTTTTTCACACACACACGGTCTCACTTCATCGTCTTGTCGTGTTCACTCGCTGCTCGGGCGGCGCGCGGCGGGCCTCCCCCCTTCTACTTCACTTCCCCGCACACCGGTCGACGTCAGTAACACCGCGGTTCTTACCAACGGCTTACGTGTATTTCGTTTTTTCGCGCGCTCTGTGAAGTTAAAACAAAATGGCGGACCCCAGTCCTGGTCCAAGCGGACAAAAGGGTTACGTTCCAAAAACAGCTCTAGAAAACTTACGTATATTACGCCGTGTTGCTAAGAAAATAAAAGAAGAGGTTCAGTTATCTTCTGTTTTAGTTAAAAGGAGTCCTATTAACGCCGTCAAGATCACTGGTTTGCAGCCGACATTTGTCGAAAAAATTAAGATGGCAAAGAATCTGGATGAAATTGAAGTAAAGATAGAAGAGGTTGATCGTTCGAAAATCTACAATCGATTAATGGATTTGTACCTAAATGAGAAGGTAATGCCCACTACAAACCAGCTATTCTTGAAATTAAATGGCCAAATCCCAGCTCACATGCAATTAGGAGAATTCAGGAATCTCCTTTACAAACACGGCTTCATGTGGAAACGTGTTTTAAAACGCGCATTTGTTGTTATTGAGAATCCTAAAGTTGTATACGAAAGATATTCGTACTTGAAGAACATTATAAACTACAGAAAGGAAGGGAAAACAATTTATTACATCGATGAAGTTGCTTTCGATATTAAAGGTGATACTTTAACTGTGAAACAGAGTATATCTCGTAGAGATGAGCCTCTAATAAGACTGATTTACGCTGTGACGGAAAAAGGTGTTGAGTTCCAACGATTCACAGGTGATTTTAGTAGCGTCGCCATTTTGAAATGGGTTAAAGAACTGTTGAATTATATATCGGCACCTAGTGTTATTGTTTTGAATAACTATAAGCATCACTGCGAAGAAATTTTGCCGCTACCAAACGAAGATAGTTCGAAGAAGGAGATGTGTGACTGGCTGGAATATTTCGATGTCCCTTACGATCCTGAACTACCAAAGTGTTTGCTATTCGAACTCATTCAAAGATACACCGATCTATCTAAGAAAATGTATGTAATAGACAATGTTTTGGAAGAGTATGGCCACAAAGTTTTGAGGTTGCCAGACTGCATAATAAAATTAACCCCAACAACTTATTATATTAATACTTTAAAATTGAATATGCCTGATCTGACGAATTGTCCTGATGAAGAACTTGATCTTGTTCAGACATATATTAACGAAATCATTGGTACTTTAAATAAAGACCATGCCAGAGGGTATATGGATGTAATCATGACAGAAGAAATAGCCATTCTTCAGAAGGATGAGGCTTTAGATAATGTTATGGACGAATTAGAAGAAGCTGTTATGTCACAAGATGATGTAATTGATTCTGATCTCGCGTCTGATATTTCAGATTCTGATTAATTGTTAGTTATTTTTTTACTTTTAAGGTGGCTATTTTTTAATTTTGATCTGTTCCACACAAGAATGTTAATTAAAATAATTACTAAGCATGTTGATAAAAATAAAAGGTTTTAATTTTATTTTATGACCTCTGGTTTTTTATTTATAGAACCTTTCATTCCCACTATCCTACACTATTAAGTAAGTATATTGGAATGGAACATCTTTTTTTTCATTATCTTTTCCACCAAAGAAAATACATTAATAATAAAGATAAACTCAGTTTAAAATATCCTTGTCACACAATTATTGATCAATGATCCTTAGAGGGCCAAAACCTGCCGGGGCCGCGGGACTGCCTTATGAGGTAACCGTGGTCCCGGAACGTAAAGGGCAATGGGTCTGACAATAACTCGCGTCCCGTCCTGAGTGGGAGGACTCATTTCATGATGTTACCATTAAAAAAAATGAAATTTACTGTGCTATCACATCGATAACATGATCTAAACATAGCATGAGACAAATTATTCAATTAATAAAATTATTCTATCTATAATCTAAACCAACCATAGATAAAAAAGTCGCCAGTAATTCCAAAGAAAAAAGAAGCATTTTGGAAACCATTTAATTACTTTCCGAACTTAATAATGTGCTCCCTTCTCAAGTTAACGTGCTAACCAAAGGTTTCAATTAGCAAGTAACTTAGTTTGGTCACAGAATATAATAGAAACAGAAGATCAACTTCATACAAAACGCGAATGCAGACGCACGCTCACATAAACATGAAGTAGAAGAACGTACGTCTACAGTTTTCGACCAAATATAATGCAGAAAATACCATAGCCTATGGTAGAGCGATTTACCGGCCATAAAAATGCAGAAAAGAAATAGCGATAGCAGTTACACCATGGTAGAGCGCTATCTCTGTCACACACTAATTTATTTGACCTTTGTCATTGTTCGTTGTAGTTGGTGAAAGGAGAGATGGCGAGCAATGTGTTGCTTACCGTCTGATAAAGATCAGATCAGGACCAAGTCGTCGGCGCAGCATAAGTAACTGAGCACGACAGGGTTAAATGCCTGCCAGGGTTCCAGTATTCCAATCCATCCCAAAATGAAAGATTATTTTTGATAATCCTTCTCTCAAATAAAACAAAATAGGTATACTTAGTACATACTTTTTTTCGTGGGGAATTATTTTTGTGGCGAACTTACAACAACCCGCTTAGACACGGCCGGCTTTATTACAAAACGTGGTTTAACTTAGACCAAGCTTTAAATCAAAAATGAATTTTTGAATTTCGAACTTTGTTTCTACTGTCCTAAAGTTATTAATACAAAAACCGAGTATAAAGATAGTTTAGATTTAGTTGTCAATGTGCATTTTAGAATTTTATAGCAGTTGGAATAAAGTTCGAAATTCAAAAATTGATTTTTGAGTTAAAGCTTGGTCTAAGTTAAACCACGTTTTGTAATAAAGCCAGGCATGTTTGGCGCAGTAACTGAGCAGATTCGATTCCTGCACGGAACAAATATTTTTATGATCTACTAGCTGTTGCCAGCGGCTTCACCCGCTACAACTCGATAATTATTCTACGGGAACATAAAATCGGGATAAAAACTATCCTATGTGTTAATCCAGGTTATAAACTATCTGTGTACCACAGCCAAATCCGTTCAGTGGTTTTTGCGTGGAAGAGTAACAAACATACCTACATATACATACACACCACACATAGGTACATACATCCTCACAAACTTTCGCATTTATAATATTAGTAGGATTAGTAGGATAATCCGTCTCTCAAAAAAAAATAGATATAGGTTAGACAGCATGTTTGGCGCAGTGAATGAGCAGATTGGGCGTTTTTTTAATTAGACGGCACGGCACCGGCACCGGCGCCGGCTAATGGAAAAACGCCCAATCGATTCCTGCACGGAACAAAAATATTTTTTATGATGATCTACTTGTATTTTTTTTGGGTTTGGGTGTTTGTATAACTTAGTTTAATGTTTTTAAACGCATCCAAGATACAGGAGTAATGCCTGTGTGACAACAAAAAAAAATCTTTACGGATTAGACACCCTAACCTTCTGATCGAAATATATTTATTGTGGTTCTGTAGAAATTTCCTGTGTGTTTCATATTTGATGAGGGTAGTTCGTTTAGTCCTCAAGGACCAGAGTACCCTTGACCGTACCTTTGATTAAAGAGAAAAATAAATGGACAATGTGCCTGATGTTTTGTATGGTTACGTACATGTATATGCGCGTAGGTATTAAGTACCTAATCGTCTTTGCACACTATGTCAGAATAATTATGTGTTATTCCAGACTATACCTAACCAATCTCTGAGCCTTTCATTAAAATCTGTGGAATTCTTTTAAAATAATTTGAGTAATAAACATCTATCCATCCAAACTTTGGCATTAAGTAATTTTCAGTTAGATTATTTATTTAAAATAAGTTCGATAATATAAAAATTAGTACAGGATTTTATAGAAACAGTTACAATCAAGCCTTTTAAAAGTTGACTGTTACGTCAACAAAAGTAGCAGCGCTTGCGCATGATTTATACCTTTGTCACCATCACTAAACGATTTGTAAGTGAATATCCACAATAACATGATGAATAATCCAATACGGGATTACTTATCAAATTACTGTCCCGACGAAAGGTCTTTGGTAAATATTCACTGAACGCTTTTTTCTTATTGTATCCCCCCTTCCCCCGCACATAATACTCTCCGCGTCTCGTCAAGAAAACAAAGTGCGGAGCGGGGTGGAGCGCGGGGGGGAGGGGGGGCGCACCGCGACCGCGCCGCTTGCAGTGTTGCCAACTTAGTGCTTTCGGCACTAGATCTAGTGCATTTCTTAATGTTTTAGCGCTCAAAATTCCACAACAGTGCCTAGTGCCTTAACTAGTGCATTTTTAAAAGTCTGCAATTTCGTAAAAACAAAAACAATCAATGGCGCGTTCTGAAACACAGTTAAATTTCAGAACGCACCTCTAATTATTAGTTATTTATGAAAATGCGTATCTCCATGGTCGTATAGCTGGGCTACGAGCAGCAAATAAAACTTGCTACAATTACGATATTCCGAAGGAAGTTCTTGAAAAAGTCGGTTCGAAAGATACGTATAAGTTTAAACTCCAACAATCAACTCCGGTCCCTCAACTTCTCAAACAGCCACTTCAGCAACGGTGAATTCAGACCATGATTCCAACTCTGATTCGGACGACGATATATTTTTGTTATAACAATATTCTAAATAAAAACTGTTTTTTTTTAAATATTTTAATTGATTTTATTTTTTTGGTGCCCTTTTATCAAAATTAGCACAAACCTAGTGCATTTTAGGTTTTGTTTAGCGCATTTCTTACAATAGCAGTTGGCAACACTGGCCGCTTGCGTCATTTCTACAGTGATCAATGTAAGGCAGAGCGGAGTGCACGTCAATTTTTTGGAATTTTCGGCAGGTAAATATTTTCTGTTTTATTTGTTATCTTGTGTAAAACACGTTTCAAATTGCTTGAACTAGCTACTTTGTTGAAAATAATAACGCTGAATGTTTTAGTTCGCTTTATAAATAACACTTTGTGGTCAGTTTTATTCGTTTTGAAACTGGATTTAACCGGTTTGCACTGGCGGCGCATTGTTGTCGGATTATCTTGAATGAATGGAGTTTTCTGTCCGTATTATAAAGTGGTGGGCCACTATAGGATAGACTTGGGAGGAATGTCCATCCCCTCTGTCCTGCGCGGCTCTCCTTTGATCCCTTAAGAGTTAGGTACAGTGTAAATTACGCTATGAGTGTTATGACTTTATGAGTGATGTAATTTTTTATTGAAATCTTTATTGTTTTATGACTTAAATCTATACTTACTAATATTATAAAGCGGAAGAGTTTGTTTGTTTGTTTGAACGCGCTTATCTCAGGAACTACTGGTTCGAATTGAAAAAGACTGACCTGTTGGTCTAGTGGTTAGTGACCCTGACCGCTATGCCGGAGGTCGTGGGTTCGATTCCCACCCAGGACAAATGTTTGTGTGATGAGCACGATCATTTGTTCTGTGTCTGGGTGTAATTTATCTATAATATGTATGTATTTAGAAATATATAAGTATGTTGTATATCAGTTGTCTAGTACCCATAACACAAGCTCTGCTTAGCTTGGGATTAGATGGCGTTGTGTGATAGTTGTGGAATATATACATACATATATTCTTTTTGTGTTGAATAGACCATTTATCAAGGAAGGCTATAGGCTATACATCACGCTATCACCATTTCACCAATAGGAACGGAGCATCAATGAGAAATGTTTCAAAATCGGGAAAATGTACCTATTCCTTTTCGAGAGCTTCCGTTGCGTGCGCTGCGTAAACGGTTAAAGATACGCAAAAATTATGTACTACGGAACTATTCCTCATAAAAAGTTCTAAAATAAAGTCCGAGAGGCATCTATCTATCTTTTAAGGTTAAGTCACTATACCTAACCATTTTTATGGAAATCAAATTGGTTTTAAAGTAATGCTTTATTTGCGAAGGTATTTTCATTAACACGATATAAATCCTTATCAAAATAAATACGTTAGTCATCACAAGCATTTAATTTTGAACAAAATTGCTCTTGACATCGTTAATTGATTTCAATGAATATCTAAGGAGATATCATAGTTTCAAAATACCTAATACCACAACAAAATAATGACTGCCTGGGAATGTCATAATTGCGGCGCGGCGGTAAGATTGTAGTAAAATTGCGGCGCTACGGCGTCCTCACCTTCAACCTGACGAAGTCCGATCCGAAGTCCTCCCGGGCACGATTGTTTCGGGACGTACGTCAGGGATTCGGCAACAGGCGAGGGGAATGGGGAGCAATTGGAACGCGTGAGGAAAGGGCATCCTCTAGCATAGGGCGGGCGTCTGAAATCGCGTGTCATATTCCAGCCGCTTGCGGACGGGGAGTAATGGGTAGCTCGCCGTCCGACCAAGACGAAAACCGAGTCGCGGCGCGTCGTGTTCCACGCGCAAGGGAACTCACAGGGACGGGACCATAGGGCCAACGCCTAACATTGATGCGGGTGAAACCGCGGGCAGAAGCTAGTGAAATTACAAAAGATGCTTAGAAATTAAGGTTCCGTAGAAAACCAGGACCCATTCAGATTATTTTATCGCTCACATTCAAATGTATTCGTCATTTACAACTCTAAAATCACAAGACAATTATACATTATTCATTGTATTGTGAAAAATTCGGAATTAAATATTTACCTTTTTTATTTACAGATTTAACTACACAAGATGAGTTCTAAATCAGATGAGGAAATATGTGATGAAATATGTGATACGATTCATATTGCTAAATACATAATTGATAAGTGCGATACGACTACCGATGTTATGCCTTATAGACGGTTTACTCTGTTATCCTTTTATTCAAAATTTATATCCCAAAAAGTGTGTGATTACACCGGCATCGATGCAGAAAGTTTAGAAGAATTAGCAATGAAAATGATAGTAAAAAAAACATTACAGGAATGGTTGAAATGTAAAGACACCAGATACGACCACTCTCTTAGTCTCTTCGAATGCATAAGAAATGTAATCTATGATCAGTATGTGAAGAAACTGCAGATACCCACGAAGTCGTCAATATTAAAAGCCATACCAAAAGATAAAAACAGTCAATTGTATTCAAGCCCTTTGCTTCAAATATATTTAAACGATCTAGGGTTCATATGGAGACGACTGCCTCAAACTAATAAATACATTATTGTTGAAGATACGAAACAAGTTTCAAATAGGATGAAGTATTTCCATCAAATGAAGGAATACAGAAAGAGTAACAGAGTATTGATTTACGTTGAACGAGTGGTTCCTTTTCCTTTACTACGTCACCACAATGCAGAAGTCGTAGTTATCGCGTCTCCACAGTTAGGATTCATCGAAGCCACCTTCCCTCCGAAACTGCGGACCTTAGATTATTCTATGAATCTGCACGCAATACCCCAGAATTCGGTATTTGTAATAGAACAGTCGAATAGATCCGCAGTGGATTTTGAACAGACCGGTGAATTGCCAACGATGCATAGTAAGAAGAAAACTATGATTGAATGGCTGAAGTCCTACGACATACCTTGCAGTTCAACGATGCACCGAAGTGAGCTGTTTACCCTCATAGAAAAAAATAAAGCGCATTGTCCACCTGTATACAAAATCTGTGAAATTTTGAAAGCTGCAGGCCATGATGTTATACTTCGTCCCCCAGAACTTGCTAACACCGGATACTTCAAAAGTAACCTGAAACCTATTTTTGATAACAACAATCAGTCTTGGCCGAAGTTCAAGACTCGTGTAGTTACGACAATGAATGAAATTCCTCCTGAAACATGGTTGTCTGAAGACTTGAGAATGGCGGCTGAAGAGCAGAAGATATGCAAAGAAGATCTTGAACTAGAATCGCTACTCGATTATTTAATGGAGGGTGTAAAAAATAAGAGTTTCGATGTTGCTAGTTTTGAAGTGTGCGATACTGATGAGTTGGATACTAAGTTTTTAAATAAAATTTTATTTGATGCTGTACCTGTTGAGTTTAAGAAGAACCGCCCCTCAGGGTTCAAGCTTTGAGTAACTTGAACGAAGAAAATTCCATTACTTTTGTCACCACCAGGGTCTGTACATGTCCAGCTGAGTCAGGCCCTTCTACCAATTAAATGTTTGATTGCTCTGTTTAAATATTTTCTTGAATAACTTGTCTTTTAAAATAAATAACTTTTAATTGTATTTGTGTTGTTTCATTTCACTTTTAAATAAAACTCGTGAGGTTAACTTCAAAGTACCGTCGTTTGTAAATTTAATTTACTTGTGACAGGTTGCTGAGCAAAAGATAAAAGGTAAGGATAAGTATGAGGTAATTTTGACAGACTTGTCACTTGCAGAAATCTATTAGCAACCTAACTGTAACGAGTTTAAAGGGTACAATGATTTTGCCAGTGAATCAAATCAAAATATGAACATAATTAAAACAGGAACAGAAATCTTAGCACAGACACTATCATGTGATTCACGGCTGCACTATTATGACACTAAAACAAAGACAGTGTTCTGTGTTTCACGGCTGCACTTATTACAAACCTTCGAGGTCGCAAGAGCGATTGTTGAGCGTGGGGTCCTGGATTCGACTCCTGGGTCGAATAAAACTCCTGGGTTAGGGCTATAGGGGGATCACCTTGGATTCTGACAGTACTTCCCGCCCCGCCCTGTGTGGGGAGGACTCAGTTGATAATTTTTATCACAATAAAAAAAAGAGCGTACAAGTAATCGTATGCTGAACTGAGCCTGTTTGGCACAGCCGTGAGGCACACTGTGCCTACATTCAGTGTATTCTAGTAATTTTAACTGTAATTGTGTGCTTGAGGCTTGCCAAATAAACTTATTTTCTTTCTTTCTTTCTTTCTTTCTTTGATGCGACACGAAAGAAAAAACAAGTGACTCGTCGCAAGTTCTGAGGTCGTGAATGAGGCTAAGGCTGCTTTTCCACCAGAGATGCGCAATGCTACGATGCTGCGGATGCGTTTGATATCCACCAATAATATTCATTGGTTTACATAGCACAGCACTGGTGGAAACGGATTCAACTAAGATGTGTTTTTTATATGGAAGGATACGTGCTATGTTTCGTCTTCCCTACTATCGATACATTCGCATAGCTCGAACTGCGCATCTTCGTAGCGCAGCTAGCTTGTGGCGGCGCATCTTCATATCACATCTTCGCACAGCTACATAGCGTAGCATCAGTGGAAACGGTCACACAGTTTCGTAGCTCAGCTTTTACATCCTCGCAGATTACCTACATAGCACATCTCTGGCGGAAAGGCACCCTTACATTAGTCGGTCCTAAACAAGAAGTTTTAACGTACCTATACAGAAAACGATAACAGTCATGTACATTGCAACAATTGTTATAATAATTGTTTTATTGGAAGAAAGAGATAGCGGTATGTACCTTGTGGCGCCCCATCCCCTTCTAACAGAAATTTCCACACTTCATTGGAGGCCAGGTGTCTGGCTGGTTCAAACGACCGATACAGTCGTAATCGTACAGTTATCATTGGTATTGAAATTGTAAGTTGCAGTTTGCAGTGTGGGGTGATACTTATAAGAGACTTATTGTGAAACACAGTACCTATCTCTGCATAATTAATGTGAAGTACTTTCAGCATTTCAAATGAGGCCGGTTAACAACTCAAAATGATAATTATGTAGCATGCCGTTAAAAAGTAAGCAAAGGAAGCTATTTAAATAAAAATATGTTTAAATGGCTGTCAGTTTTTTAAGATTCCGTATCCAAAGGATGTGAGTACCAAGTGTGCCCTTTGGGCACGGAACTCTAAAAATTTAAGTACCTAGAAAGATAGCACACGAATGGTTTGTTACTTTTTTTATTTACGAACCAATCAAAAATAAAAAATATGATTGAAACTTATTTCGTTCAACAACAACCATAAACCAAAGTGTAACAACAATTTAATGAGAGATTTTGGGTAAGATAGCGAAAAATCTAAAAAAAACTTTTTTTTTATAATTAATGTTTCATGTCACTCTGACAGTTAGGATAAATGGGGTTTTTTTAAAGTAACCTCGCAACAACCCTCGACCTGTAACACAGATTTTTGTCCAAAAAACCTGTGTCAGGCAATCAGTCTCTCACAAAGCAGCTCAATTATTTCTTTGTAAGTCGGTGCATCCACACCGCAGTTACTTTTTGTAGCTCAACGTTTCCAAATGTTACTCGGTAACATCCGCCAACAAAATGTTATTTAATGTTAGTAAGTGTTGACGTGTTACTGTAAGTCGAGTAACGTTGCTCGACAATCGGTAACAATGTTACCCCCTGCATCCACACCGCAGCAACACGGTAATATTCGGTAACATTTGTGGCTCCTTGTTACGCCAACAATTTGCTGTCGGATATTACTGCGGTGTGGATGCACGGGTACGTATCAATCAACAAATAGTAACAAGGAGCCACAAAAGTTACCGAATGTTACCGTGTTGCCTTTTGTTGCTCCACAAATGTTACCGGTGGTGTGGATGCACCGTATCAAGTTTAAGGCAATTTTGTGACGAGAGAATAAATGTATTTTTTATTATTTTATAGTTTCTAATCCACCACATCCCCCCCCCCCAAAAGTTGTTTTGGACCAAGAGCCAAACACCATGAAGCTACACACACGTAACACCTATTCATTCCTATCCCCCATCTGTTAATAACATTCTCCATTTGCATGTGACATGTTCACCGTAGCCCGGATACATATTTTTTCATAAATTTTCAGTTCCCGACACGATGTCGTATTCAATTTTATCTCTTTTATGAAAAGATTTACTGGACCATTATGGGTACTTGCTTTGTGTCGGAAAATTGTGCTCAGTAATGTAAATTACTGAGTTTTCTTTAGCAGCGGGGCCGCGGAAGTTTCTAAACAGAATACCGTGGTCCTGGAACGCTAAGAGCAACCTAAGAAACAAGGTGGATTTGTAGTGAGTAAGAGCCTGACAATCTCACTCCACCCATGGCGGGAGGACTGATTTGTTGATGTTAACACGCCAAGAAAAAAAAGGGTTGTCCAGTGGGTGTTGTTGATTGCAACCAATAGAGATTTGCATCAAGAGATATAATTCTATAGGATTTATTTCTTTTCTAAGACTATCTGAGGCGTATAAGTTTGCAAAACCGCTGACAACAGCAAGTTGATAATAAAATAAAAAATAACAATCACTTTCTTGTAACTTTATTATTATTTTTAACTTGTTTTCTCTCTTTGTTAACAGGTAAGGCAGATTTTTTATGAAAACACGTATGAAATAGAACGACGACTGTAAGTAAAATAATAAATGTGGTTTATGGAAATACACAAAACGGATTCCTTAGAAGTAAATCCGACCATGAAAAATAATGTTTATTTATTTTTACGTGTTCCAATCATAAGATTCTATCACGACCCACATTCGACATGGTAAATTGATTTTTTTAGCAAACTAGGTATTCTTCATGAGCCATTAGTGCATTTACAAACATTTGAACTCTATCTAATTTTAATTCATACAAATATTTATTCCGTTCGGTAATCGAACCCGCAACATGAAACGCAGCTATCCATCACTCGGCCACTGCGCTAATAAAATATTTCTCTAATTCAGAGAAAAATTGAAAAAAATAGTCATTCAATGAAAATAAAATAACAACTATTCCCATTTCCAATACAAATAATGAACGATAAGTACCAATTATTTTTAATACCGTAAAAAATCTTTTCAGTGTCAAGAAGCTAGAACAAATAATGAAATTAATTTTATAACTAGAGACAGAACAAAACAAACAGACACAGTCGTTGGTTTTTAATTCACTTTTAATTGGAAAACGTGTTCCTATGAGCAAGTCAGGAAAAATAAAAATACCTTTTATTGCTGTTTTCAGATTGGAACCTACTACGAGAAATGGACTCGAATTTTTAATTTAGAAAAAGGAACTTGAAATGTTTTAAAAATAACAAAATGACAGCAAATTTTTGACAGCTGTCACTGTCAAAAGAGCAGCCAGAAATGCAAATGATGCAACCTAAAAACGGAGAAATCCGCGCTAGATGATCATCCGTGGTATAAATATTAATTGACAATCAAGGTGATTCTGCTTTTCCAATACGATTTCGATATATAAAAAAAGAAACATTCGTCGAATATCGCGAAATGAACCACCATGACACAAAAATGTTATTAATGAAAATCTTTGAGACAGCTGTCACTTTCAAAAGACAGAGCAAGGAACGTCATAAAAAAAACCCGCTATGATATCAGTATTGATGAGTAAATTGTCATTTTTGATGATTTGTTATTCAAAAGACTAACAAAAAAAAAGTCTTGAACTTTTAGTGAATTTCTACCGAGTTAAAATGGTAGCAATAAAATATTTCTGTGTACATAAACAAAGACAAAGAGAGAATACAAAAAAATGTACTTCGTATTTTTATTTCATTGTTCGCATTTTTGTAGAATTTGCAAGAATCTCTCTTTTTTATTATATTGTTATAAAAGATCATGAAACATTATTATATTATAAAAGATCATGATCATGAAACATCATTTGCCGTGGGGCGCCGGCTTAGAATTGCGCTCCCCCAAATCATCCCGTGGGTGTCGTAAGAGGCGACTAAGGGACAAACCGGAGGTCGGGCAGCAGCGTCCTCCGTGTACTGCACATCCTTACTGCGATCGCCAACCCGCCTGCCAAGCGTGGCGATTAAGGCAAATTACCCCCTATAATGATGGAAACCACAGAAACCAGGCCCCCAGTCCCCGGCAGCTCCGCTATCCCTGGCGCGGGTAGCGGTCAAGGTAACGGCGGAGCAGGGGGTGCTAAGAATCTCCGGAAGAGATCCGGCTACCCACCCCCACGACGACTGGCCCTGGTAACACACAACATACGCACATTGAGGACTGACGAAAAGATCTGCGAGCTGGAAGAGGAGCTGAGCAAGTTACACTGGGACATTATGGGGTTA
This sequence comes from Agrotis clavis, assembly GCA_954870645.1. Lineage (NCBI taxonomy): Eukaryota > Metazoa > Arthropoda > Insecta > Lepidoptera > Noctuidae > Agrotis > Agrotis clavis. Next base: position 5,024,740 of record OX940943.1, read on the forward strand.
TGCGAAGTCCGAAGAGAGGGGGAGGACACCGTAACCCTGAAGTCTGGTAACTTGCTCTACTACCGGGAGGGCGACCAACAGTCCCAAGGTGGTGTCGGGTTTCTCGTTCACAAGTCCCTCGTAAACAACATAATAACCATCGACAGTGTGTCGAGCAGGGTGGTATACCTAATACTCAGAATATCCAAAAGATATTCGCTGAAGGTCATTCAGGTATACGCACCGACCTCGTCACACTCCGATGATGAAGTGGAGACTATGTATGAGGACGTTAGTAGGGCCATACATAGCTCCAAAACCCACTTCACTGTTGTTATGGGGGACTTCAACGCAAAGTTGGGCAAGAAAAGCGGTGATGAGTTGAGAGTGGGGCAATTTGGGTATGGGCAACGGAACCCTAGGGGACAGAGGCTGGCCGACTTTCTGGAGAAAGAGGAACTCTTTATGATGAACTCTTTCTTCCAGAAGCCGCCTCACAGGAAATGGACCTGGCTGAGTCCCGATGGTTTCACGAGAAACGAGATAGACTTCTTCATGACCGACAAGAAACGGATATTCAGCGATGTCTCTGTGATCAACAGGGTAAAAACCGGTAGCGATCACCGAATCGTAAGAGGCTCGCTGAATATCAATGTTAAACTTGAAAGGTCCAGCCTGATGAAGTCTACGCTCCGACCTACTCGGCCCCATATTCAAAACCCCGAAAGCTTTCAACTCGAGCTCTCTAATCGCTTTGCTTGCCTTGAGAACTTAGTGTCAGTGGACGAGATCAACGACGGGCTAGTGGAAACTGTCCGCACGGTAGGGTCTAAGTTTTTTAGACCCTGTCGTAAAGATAGACCCCAGAAATTGACCGAGCAAACCTTAAACCTCATGGCTGAACGACGTTTGCTACAGTTGCAGTCTTCCGATGACGCGAAGTCATATAGGCAGCTCAATAGACGGATATCTAAGTCCTTGCGACATGATCTGCGTCTCTTTAATACGAATCGTGTTAAAGAGACCATACAGCGAAACCAAGGCTCTAAAGTGTTCGCAAAGGACAAGTCTATTGGGCAGAGCCAGATGACAAAGCTGAAACGGGAGGATGGCAGCATAGCGTCGACCAAAGCAGAGGTTTTAGGCGAGATCGAGAGGTTCTATGGACAGTTATACACTTCGGTCGCAAAGCCCGTTGACCGCTTGGTAGGAGATCCCAGAGCCAAGCTGTCCCGACATTATACCGAAGATATCCCGGACATCAGTCTGTACGAGATTAGGATGGCCCTGAAGCAGCTTAAGAACAACAAGGCGCCGGGCGAGGACGGAATCACTTCAGAGCTTCTGAGAGCGGGTGGAACACCGGTACTTAAAGTCCTCCAGAAGCTCTTTAATTCTGTCCTCTCTGAGGGCAAAACGCCTGAAACATGGAGTAGAGGTGAGGTGGTGCTGTTCTTCAAAAAAGGTGATAACAGCCTATTGAAGAACTACAGACCCATCACGCTTCTAAGTCATGTTTATAAGCTGTTTTCAAGGGTTATCACGAACCGTCTCGAACACAGACTTGATGACTTCCAGCCTCCCGAACAAGCCGGTTTCCGAAGAGGCTATAGTACCATAGACCACATCCATACGCTGCGGCAAGTTATACAGAAGACCGAAGAGTATAACTTGCCATTATGCTTAGCGTTTGTGGACTATGAGAAAGCCTTCGATTCGGTGGAAACATGGGCGGTACTTGAGTCACTCCAGCGATGCCGTATTGACTATCGGTACATCGAGGTGTTGAAGTGCTTGTATAATAACGCCACCATGTCGGTCCGAGTACAGGAGCAGAGCACGAAGGCGATTCCATTGAGAAGAGGCGTAAGACAGGGGGACGTTATCTCCCCGAAACTGTTTACTGCCGCAATGGAAGACGCCTTCAAGCTCCTGGAATGGCAAGGACTTGGCATCAACATCAACGGCGAATACATCACTCACCTTCGGTTTGCCGACGACATCGTAGTCATGGCAAAGTCGATGGAGGAACTCAGCATGATGCTCGATGGCCTCGACCGAGTTTCACAACGGGTGGGCTTGAAAATGAACATGGACAAGACGAAAATTATGTCAAATGCCAATGTTGTGCCCACCCCAGTCTCTGTTGGAAACTCGGTACTCGAAGTTGTTGACTCATATATCTACTTAGGACAAGTGGTCCAGTTAGGTAGGTCCAACTTCGAGAAAGAGGTCAACCGCCGAATCCAACTCGGTTGGGCAGCGTTCGGGAAACTACGCAATGTCTTTTCGTCCGACATACCTCAGTGCCTCAAGACGAAAGTCTTCAACCAATGTGTGTTACCAGTGATGAGTTACGGCACCGAAACGTGGTCTTTCACTATCGGCCTCATCTCAAAGCTCAAAGTCGCTCAACGAGCTATGGAGAGGGCTATGCTAGGTGTTTCTCTACGTGATCGAATCCGAAATGAGGAGATCCGTAGACGAACTAAAGTCACCGATATAGCCCACCGGATTAGCAAGCTGAAGTGGCAATGGGCAGGCCATATTGCTCGCAGAGCAGATGGCCGATGGGGTCGAAAAGTACTAGAGTGGAGACCACGTACTAGCAAGCGCAGCGTAGGACGTCCACCAGCAAGGTGGACAGACGACCTTATAAAGGTCGCCGGAAGACGCTGGATGCAGGTCGCTTCCAACCGGTATAAGTGGAAATCAAAAGGGGAGGCCTATGTTCAGCAGTGGACGTCCTACGGCTGAGATGATGATGATGATGATGAAAAGATCATGAACATTGGTAATAAATGTAGCTAATGAAATATACTGCGATTACAGTTTCGATTGATGAGCAGATAAAAAAGATTTAAAAACCTAGGTATATCTCTTGGTCAGCTAATGGGGTTATACATCTAGTGAATGGAAGTTGGCTCCTGACTTTGATCGATTGGAAAACTTTCAGACGCACGGTACGGATTGTGTGTAAATAAAAAAATTGGCGATCCTGTAATCCCTGAAAGGCAAGGCACAGGTGTACCTAATTGTGAACCACATTTCGCCAGGTGTATTCCTATAAAAAATCGGACTTCGAGGTGGCTACTGAAATATTCGTAGCAAAACCCGAAGTCACTTTACTAGACCTAGCAATTGAACCCGGACTCATGATCAGCAGTCGCTTCTTGGAACCACATGACTAATGAGTAAGTAGACTTTAAAGAGACTTAAGAAGTTAGATTTGGTCAGGAAATGAGGTAGTTAATTAGCACCAAAACTTTTAGAACCAAATTATTTGAGCCTGTCAATTACAAGGAAAGTAAATACCCATCCATTGAATACCTAAAGTAGAGCCAAAATTAATGAAATATCTCACAAAGAGCTTGCGTGCGTACTTCTCATTAAACATAACAAATACCACAAAATATTATATAGGTACCTAACGATTCCCTTAGGAACAACTTGTGTATTTCATTTATTTATATTGTCAAGTATAAATTAGTTATTTATTGTAGGCGTGTGAAAGAAAAAATACGCGTGTTATTTAAGAACGAGCGTTTTTGTATAGGTAAATGAGAACCTTCATATTTTTGTTATATTTAAGGCATTTCTTCCCTCATTATTTTCGTCCTTTGTACAGAAAGGAGGCCTGAGACGAAAAAGTAGGGCTATCGTAGGCATTGTTATGATATTTTTTCTTAAAGTCACTTTACTACAATAGATCAAAAGTTTTTATATGAGGCGTCAATTAATTTAATTTTGATTAAATCGTTTTTTTTTGTTATTTTTCAAATCATCATCAGTACCTGTGTCAGTACTGTTCGTTTGTGAAATCTTTAATTTCAAGTTTAAAGAACATTACTTGACGAAACATTTTCGTCATAATAAAGTTATTAAAACTCCCTGCATGATTACGGAATTTTGAAAACCTCCACATTAATCACGGCCGCAGAACAAAACTGCTACAACCACAAAAACTTACTTTTCAAAAGTTCGTCGAATATTGAATGTACTGCGTTCGAGGTTCGGGATCCGACCAATCCCGAGGGATCATTTCATTAGTCGAACATTTAAATATCAAAAGAATACATTTGGGTGCTGATTCACCTCGACATTCATTATGTATACCGGTTTTTATTATATTTTTATTGCTTTCTGTTCGGATCGCGCTTTCTAGCTTTTTGTTTTACGGTATTTTTTTTTAGTTTCTGACTTAGGTAGTTTGTGATTGTAGATTGTAAACCAAAAATTAAAAAAAAAGTATTATTTAGAAAACGATTATTCTTTTTACCGTCTACCACGTTGGTGACAACTGCAAGTGCTGCCAACTATCTCGCTCCGAGTTAGCCCCTTCGTACACTAGGCGAGTGCGACCCAAGTATCCGATACCTTACGATTTTGGTATTCATTGACGCGTGCTTGTGTTCGAACCTCAATGGGTTTGTATTGCGATAGCCACTTGGATACCGAAGTCGTAAGGTATCGGAAACTTGAGTCGCCTTGTGTACGAAGGGCCTTAGATTCCCGGTACGAACAATGTGTTATAGTGAAACGTGGGTGTACTAATTTTATACACTGCCTAATTCTTCGGGGATTACAGGCATAAAGTTTTTGTGTACGAGTAGTACGAAAGTCCTGTATCATATTTATTAACATTTCATACTTTTTTTTATAAAGGTAGGTGCGCGTTTGACCACTCGCCTGATGGTAAGCGAAGATGTGGTCGACGGTGAAGCACGCTTGCCTAGAAGTAACCTGTTCACTCTTGACTTGAAGACCCCAAGGTTATAGCTGTCGGGAAATACACATTACCCGGAACAACTACATTCCATACGGGAATCAAACCTCATGACACGCTACGCAGTAGTCAATCGTTCAACCACTGCACTAATCTTGCCGGTAATGTTTTTAGTACTAACTTGTTTTACGATGACTATTACCAGTGCTTAGTTCTAGTGTTACCACAATAAATAATAAGCATTCCATCGTAATAGTGTTAGACAATCCCACGATCATTATTGCTACGTGATTTGACTTCGCAACTTATCCTATTAATCCATACAAAACTTCAACACTGAAACACAATCAACATTCAACCTTATGCTTTAGAACATAAGTGTCACGTAAATTGACAGCTAACTTTGTTACCGGCTGATATATTTCCTGGAACATGCTGTTTGATTTTGAACCGAATGTTCCTGAAAATAAGGTTGATATTAAATTGGTGTAATTGAAGCAGCAAAGTTTTTATGACACACTGTAAATATGGTTAGTATTAAATGTAATTCGGACTGTGTTTGTAATAATTTGTTGTAATAAATATTCAATGACGTCATAACAGGAAGATTCTGTAAATGAAAAAGATTTTCAAGCATTTTTTAGGTGCGTCTGGCATTGGTTGCGGCCATGCTGCGGGGCGAGACGGAGTGGGAAGCGGTCGCCTCCTTCTGCGAAGCAGTAATGCTCGTAAAGGAGGAGGCGGGCCGCGAGAGGGAGAGGACAGCGTCCTCCCTCCGCCCCAATCGCAGTGTTAGACGCCCGCGGCATCGGACGTCGGCAGACGATCTCCGGCCACCGCGTAGGCGCGGGCATGCGGACAGCGAGTAAAGGGCAACTCGCTGTCCGACCATGGAACATGCCCGGGTCGACGACGCGTCGAGTTCCACGCGCGCCTCAAAGAGCGTCAGCCTGCCGGGGTCGCGGGATTTTATTTCCCCACCGTGACCCCGGAACATAAAGGGCTATTGAAGGGCACCGGGGATTTTAGTCAGTACAAGTCTGACAGTCCCTCCCACCCTGCCCGGGGTGGGAGGACTCATTTGATGATTTTACCACGCTAAAAAAAAAGCATTTCTTAGGTAACCTGTAATAGGTCAGTGGCCCAGAGGTAACAGCCCCGACTTTAGGTTTGAATCCAAGGCCAACGCGACATCATCATCATCAGCCTATAATGTTCCCACTGCTGGGACACAGGCCTCTCTGTAAGGAGTGATGGGCCATAATCAACCGCGCGGGCCCATTTCGGGTTGGTAGATGTCACATCACATGTCTTCGATTTTTTGTGTGCTAAGACCATCTGCACGCGTAGCATGGTGCCGTAGAAACGGGATTTGTCGACGCAAGAATAGACAAAGTGACAGAACGAAAAAGATTTGTATCGATCTAAGCATAGCAATGTTTAAAATATAGAAGAGATTTGTTTCTATTCTTTAATGGTGTACGAATCTTGTCATACTTGTGCAAAAAAACAGTCGATTTGTATCGAAATAAGGATGGAATTACTTAGTCTTTTCTTGGTAGAATAGAGATAGAATCGCCATGCTACGCGTGCAGGTAACCGTGGCCCTGGAACGTAAAGGGCTATTGAAGTTTAGTCAGTACAATTCTGACAAAATGGGTAGGAGGACTCATCACTACAAGCTTCCGCGCCGTAGTTGCTCTAATGGGAATAGTTTAGGATTATATTTTCGTTCCCGATTGAGCAACTCATCGAAATTTTGTCAAATTGCTCAGACGGGAATAAATAATTGCTCTTAAAAAAGGTGCTCTGGAAATAGTTGCTCAAATGGGAATACCTCCATTTGATGATTTTATCACGATAAAAAAGGACGGTGTTTTCCTTCACCGTTTTGAGAGCAGTGGTGATGAAATAAATTACACTAAGTAATGCACTTGGCTAGCTTCGAAAGAACTCGTAAGTTGGGGCCGACACCACTTGGCCAACACCACTCTTGCCTTACAAACCCAAGCTAATAGCTATATGAAAACATAACCCTCCTGGCGCAGTCGGGTAAAAAAAAACAGGAAAGAATTTGAACTGATCTTGTACAAGTAAAAAACCGTTACTTTATTAAAGTCCATTTAACTTTCCTTTATTTTTTACCTTGAACAGGACCTTAGTAATTTCAACCAGATCTTCCAGAGGTTGAAAGTTTTCTCAAAGTTTCCTCCGAGTTTACTGCCTTGTTTAACAAACAAGTTTTAAACAAATAATGTAGCGTCTAAAAAGGTGGATACTTTGTAAAATAGACTACCGGTCTTAAGTTACCTACCTTGTTTGTTTGTTGACGGGCTTAATTTATTGGAGGTTTATAAACTCGATTTTTGGGTTCCGTACCTCATAAGGAGAAAACGGAACCCCGTTTGAACACTTCGTTGTCCGTCTATCTATCAAGACTCTAGTTCTCAGGAACGCAAGTTAAAATTGACGCCAAATACGTAGGTCTTTTCTTCTTATTTTTTCGAGGTTAAGTCGTCAAATGATTCCCTCAACGTCCCTAAATGAGAATCTAAACGAACCTGAGTATTTTGCTCATTTGAGTCTCACGAAAGATTCAGTCGAACCAGTACAAACAATTATTCTCAATGCCTTATAGACTGTTCTTCGATGAGTCTGCTCTTAAACTCCACGACCGGCCCCATCTATCAGCGGACATCTAGATGCACTGCAAGTTACCATACTTACCTAGTTGCTATTATCAATCTGTACCAAGCTGTTGCAAACATGTTTTACCTGCGTCTGCATTTTCCGAACGCACACAACCCGAATCTCTTCAATGTTATTTTACAGGTTTCTCCTGGATAAGCTCTCTTCAACGCCGACTTAGTCTCTGTTAACCCTGACCGAGACTAGAGTCACCACCACCAGAGACTTAGACTGACTGATCTCAAAATCTGACTTCCAAAACTAAGTTTCAATATTAGCAATGTAACAGAGTATGTAGTTCTTCGCTTTTTGTGATAAACTTGAGCATTATTAGTTTCTATATTTAGTCTCATCTTGTTAGACACTAAGCTGACCCCGAGTCCGGATCCTCTTGGGAAAATGGCAAATTATTTTCATAAATGTGGACTATAATATACCCTATATCAGTTTGTTATCTGTCTTTATATGTACGTACGAGTATAATAAGTCTTATAACATAAATGTGATACGTACTAATAATGCCCGTAATTAATATTGTATCTCAATCCAAATTCTGATCAGGTTTCTATGACGGCTGGACATCTTCAAGACTCAGAAAGGCGATTGCTTAGAGACTAATAATCAAGATTGCGACCGAGATCTATTATTAATTTACAGCGTCAATGGATTATTTTGATGTGATAAACGGTCGATCACGAATGCTACTAAATTGCTAATCTTTTATTCAACTGCCTGTATATTATGAAGCAGAAAAAGCCTTTAATTTCCTATTTAATCCACCCTAGACATCTAGCCTAAAAAATCTAGCCTACTTTCTAACAAAATCCGTACCTATCAGATCTGATTCAGCACATTTTTTTAAACCTCCAGATTTCTTTTAAAACGGTCACGTTTACTCCCGTCCCCTTCGTCAGATGTCCATTAGTGAATGACTGTGCTAAACGCCTTTGCCAAATCAACTGGAAACGGGGTACCCCGAGGGTGTATATGATGTCCTGTCCTGTCTCGTCCTGAAGCTATGGGGTCTTTGATTTTTATGGCGTAAATATGTCTTTTGAAATGTCGTGTGAGACATGAAGGGTGTTTAAATAGAGTGGGGGTATGAAACCGTTCAGTAAGTAGTTTATTTACGAATGATTTTGAAGCTATATTATTTATGAACATCTTTGAATGTTCTAGTGTCTTACAAAATGATGCTTTATATTAGTTAGCAAAATAAATCATTACTATTTATCAATTATTTCTAAAAGTGTGGGAATTATAAATGAGGTATATAATGATGGGCTCTGCTAGAATGCTCGTAACAACGACGATAAAATATAATACTAGACTCCTAATAACAGGCGACCGATGTCTGTCAACACATTAGGCAAAAAAGTCCTATATCTGTCTCATTTCGACCACTCCTGTGAGCCGTAAACATACGTTGAGACAGAACAGACCTTGAGTTAGCCAATCACATTGCAGTACCCCGTCCCCCTCGCTTACGTAGTACCTCAGCGAGTTGACAGAATAGTTTTTGTTCCTTAGATCGTGCATGCGGAGTCTAGTATTATATCGTCGTTGGCTCGTAATTATCATGCCAAAAATAATATTAAATTGTTAGAAAAAGACTGGCAAAGTCAAAATAAGTCACGTCACTGATAGACCTGCCAAGCTAAGTTACTAAATTACTTCTTCCTACAAAAAACAGACCTACCTATATTAAAGTTAATTAAAATAAAGTTTACAATGACACTGAACCAAAATGAGCTACAGAAATCCGTCAAGCAGATAAATAATTGCAAATAATGTAGAACCAGACAAGATTACCACTGTAATAGACATTAGAGTACCTTGCCAAGTTATTATCTCGTGTCCTGTAAATAACTTGGTTCAGACTCATTAAAGTGAGATACTTGAATGTTAGGTGTCAAGGTTGGATGGACAGGTTGCAAAATGAGGTGGGAATGGAAACATACGTAGGTTTGGTTGTGGTCTAGCCGTTGGTGAAATAAATGATGTTGTTTTTGCTGATGATGATATTCGATTTGATTTCTGTGACAACAATAGGTATTCATTGTGAAACCAGTATATTCATCATTATCAGTCATAAAAAGAGTCCTTCAGGTCTCTAACTCTGGTTGGAGCAGAAGTGACTGTCCGACTTGACTGATTAAAAGCAAGAAAAATTGAAAATCACCGGCTTTTTTTTTTTAGGTGGTAAAATCATTAAATGAGTCCTCCCGCCCTGAGTGGGGCGGAAGGGACTTTCAGACTCTCACTGACTAAAATCCACCCGTGTTCCTTCCTATGCCCTTTACGTTCCGGGGCCACGGTATCCTGTGTTAAGAAAAAACCCGCGAGCAGCAGGCATTTGGCGCGTTACACGACGCGCCACCGACCCGGGCTTGGTCCTTGGTCGGACGGCGAGCTACCCATTACTCACCGTCCGCAAGCCGGCTCCGCCGCTGTGCCCTCTGCTAATCAGAGGGACACGCGTTGGAGCGTCCACACGACAGGCTATTCGCATACGGGCAAAGAGACCCCTTAGACCGGCTAGATGAAATTAATACGTGTTTGTTACTATTGAGAACTTTTTAAGATGATCACGTGTTTTAGCAAAAAATGTATAACAAGAAAAGTGAAGCTGAGGAATAGACCAGACGTGATTTGATAGCTCATTATGAAACCCAGGTTTGCCTTAAGGTTATTGTTAGAGTTAACACTCTAACAGTACTTAACATTAAGGCAAACCTGGGGTTTCATGAAGCCCATGTCACCTCGTCCCCCCTTCGTCTACCACGACGCCTTCTGGTTATGTAAGGGCCAGAAATGTACCTTTTAGTAAATTGTCACAGTTGGAGATAATTTAATTATAGCTCAATTTCCAAAGATAGTCAAGATAGATATCGTGTAGAAACAATTAGTGTTATCGGGATGAAAGCGAGATTTTGGCACTAAATATAAGTAGAAAAAAAATGTAGATACTTTCTCGAACCAAACTTATTGAGTAGCTAACAAATAATAATTAATGTAGAAGCAATAAGGGAACCAGATCCAGAGAGAATCCTTATAAACGTAGCAACTAGCCAGCAGGATGTTGTGAAAGCCGATACCTGGCAGGATGTACAAACTGGATTGCTGATGCCTTATATGCGTTCCCGTTGGTTTATATTGAATAGACTAGTAACAAATTTTGCCGATGATATAGTCATCATGGCAGAATCGTTGGAGCACCTCAATGCTATGCTCAGCGACCTCAGCATCGTTTCCCAACGGGTCGGCCTTAAAATGAACATGGACAAGACGAAAGTCATGTCAAATGTCCATGTGGCACCCGTACCGGTTGTTGTTGGGAACGATACTCTCGAAGTTGTAGACCATTATACTTACCTTGGACAGATTGTTCAGTTAGGTAGGTCCAACTTCGAGAAAGAGGTCGCCCGAAGAATCCAACTCGGATGGGCAGCGTTTGGGAAGCTACGTGATATCTTCTCATCGAGAATCCCACAGTGTCTCAAGACAAGGGTGTTTAACCAGTGTGTGTTGCCAGTGATGATTTATGGCTCTGAAACGTGGTCTCTGACTGCTGGCCTTTTAGAGAGATTGAGAGTCACTCAACGAGCAATGGAAAGAGCTATGCTCGGAGTTTCTTTGCGGGATAAAATCCGGAACATGGATATTCGGCGAAGAACCAGAGTCACCGACATAGCTCATAAAATTTGCAAGTTGAAGTGGCAATGGGCAGGCCACATCGCTCGTAGAACTGACAACCGATGGGGAAGAAAAGTTCTCGAGTGGCGACCACGGACCGGAAGGCGCAGCGTAGGCAGGCCTCCCACTAGGTGGACCGACGACATCGTGAGGGTCGCGGGCAACGGATGGATGCAAGTGGCGAATTGTCGTTCGGCGTGGCGGTCTAAGGGGGAGGCCTATGTTCAGCAGTGGACGTCTTCGGGCTGATGATGATGATGAGTAACAAATAAAATTGTATTGTTGAATTTGAGACGTGACCCATAAAAAAATCCTTATTTTGGACATATTCGTAGGTTATCATCAGATATCAATAATATGTAACGCACGCTTTTCAAGATATCGCCTATGCAGCTCAGCCAGTCAGCCATAGCCAGTTAACAGAAGCCAGCTAGAATGTAACGCCTAGGCAAGATATCGCCTCTGCAGCCCTGCAGCCTTGGCCGGACCGCCATAGCTAGTTAACCGCAGCCTTGGCCGGACCGCCATAGCCAGCCAGCCAAGCCAAAAGCCTTTTAGCAAGCCTGCTAAGCCGCTAGCCATGCCGTCACATCCTTCCACGAGATCAGGCCTGATCTTTGGAGAGGATGTGACCAAGGAGTCTTATTTACAGGAAATGATGTGACAGTTTAGTCAACTTTATGGTTGCCTGTCAGACAGACGTCAGCCATGGAAATACGAGTCGTGCCTACCATGAGATTCTGATAATTTGTTAAAGCAAGGAAATATAACTGATTGCATTTATACCGTCTACAATTATTTACCACGCCATTATTCCTGAGTTTAACACTCAGAAGTGGCATTCGAACAGTTTTCTAGAAAAATCTGACAAAATAACTGATTGCATTTATACCGTCTACAATTCTTTACCACGGAAAAGATGGTGCTTATTAGTCTTATATATTAGTTCGTAACTAAAACGACTTCGTGACTTTTATTTAAGATGAAAAGTGTTGGTTAAATTCGAATTTATGTTAAAAAGACATCGATCTTTAATTAAACTATCACATCATTAATCTTTTTCCTTAGTAAGAATTCTTATCAGACTTTCGAGCCACTGTCTGCCTGTAACGACTGTCAAAAATCTATAAATATCAGCTAGGACTAACGAAAAACACTAATCACTTTCTTTCCGAGAAAATTTAATATACAAATAACATGTTGATGCATATCTGCAAGCCGTCCGTGGCAAGCCCACGATCCCTGGCTCACCATCGAGCAAGACAGTGGTAAAACGCCAAGCAGAATAAAAAAATAAATATAAAAAATCCTATCAATTCCAACAAGGAGATAAAAAAAGGCCACACGATAATAATCAATCAGCCAGACTTTTACTCCAAACGTTCGTAAGACCACCCCAGAAAAACAAAGGTATCAATTCGACACCGAATGGTCCAGAAATAATTTCGTTACATATATTTCGTGCCCACGATCTGTCGATTCGACAATTCCATAGACACGATTGCTGGTGAATTAATGTCGATCGTGTCGGAGGTTCGAAACTTAAATTAATTGCTGATTTTGAAATTTTATCATTATCACCCGAGCCTTGGAAGTGATTCACGTCTGTCGTGATTCGAGTGAACTTCGAATTCATCACTTGATTAAAAGTCAGAGTTTATGTTGGACTGCTTTAAATCCTGTATAGTTGGTGCAGCGACTGAAGAATTGGCCGTTGAGCCATGTGACGCGGGTTCGATTCCTGCACGAAACAATCGCTTTAATGGCATAGAGATACATAATAAAAAAACGCTTGAAACATAGGTTTAACTTTTCGAGCTTAATCGACATTTAATTTCGGAATAACTTAGTGTTTCTTATTTTAATGTGTGTTGTGGCAATCATTTTTTTTGGACTTCAATTTCTCATTACAGTCGTCACCATACGGTGATGAAGGTTTAATTATGATTTTAAAATTTAATTTTAAAATCTAAGATTTCATTTTATTTTTAGAATTTTGAAGTTGCTTACCTATTAATGTAGGATTACCATCTGTGATACTGCTCATCCAATTCATTGACAGATAGCCACACTATTGCTAACTGACACAGGCATAGAATGTGTTTTACTCCCAAAGTCGTGGTTAGAAACTAGTACAATTTTAGATGTAGACAAAAAATATTACAACCATTTTGATTTATCGCCCTAACTTTAAACTCTACAACCACTTTCACGTTCAAAGCCCAAACTCATCACCGTATATTTCCAAGAATCTCAATCTATCCACGTGTCCACTATAACTAGGACTCCCACATCACTCTATCCCTGTCTATTTCCACTGAGGCTTCTCCTCCGAGGGGTCTACCTACCCTGGTGGCGGATTCTGCTGAAAGATATAACCTGAATGCCGGGAAGACGCCCTTAATGTCCTACTAATGTTCGCGAACATGCTCAAGGGCTGTTTTCTGTATACAGGGTGCTCTCTAGTTGATTATTTTGAAGATTTTTGTGAATTATTGATAACTTTGTCTGGCTTTATAAAGGCTTCTTAAAGTTAAGAATATAGGGAGATTGGAGTATTTGTTTTTTAGAGTTGTGTATTCAAACGGCGTTAATGGGGCCCTGTTACTAAAGCTCCAGTGTCTGACTGTCACGGGTTTGTTTATCTTGAACCGTAAATGTAATTTATAAAAACCGGCCAAGTGCGTGTCGGGCCACGCACAGTGTAGGGTTCCGTAGTTGCCCATCAAAATACTTATGCGAATTAACTAAACTGATTCGCTGAATTTAATTTTAAAGAGAAGAATTTTCAAAATCGGTCCAGGAGTCTTTGAGAAATCGGGGAAAATACATAAAAAAAAGATTACGACGAATTTAGAACCTCCCCCTTTTTTTGAAGTAAGTTAAAAATAGTTAACGATAAAAACCTACCTATCCCCAAAAACATACCGTAAAAACATACCTATTACAGCTGTAAAAATAAAGTTGACAAACTTACATTTGCAGTTGAAGAGCATGTTCTCCGATACATTTTGTTTAGGAAAATATGTTATCCAAGTACATTGTATAAGTTGGTCGACTATTACTCGTAAAGTTGTAAAGCCTACTTAGTCATGATAATTTTCTTTTAAACTTCGTTATATATACTACTATTGTGAATTTTTTTACACCCCCAAAATAACCGTTTAGCTGGTAGAGGGGGGGGACACCTGAGTCGAGCAAAATTTAGCACTTTAAAGCTTAATATTTCACAAACGAATTTTTTTATCAAAAAATTGTTAATGGAAACTATCAATATTTTTTAAAGACCTATTTAATGATACCCCACACTAAGGGGTACGCGAGAATAAAAAAAAACATCCCCTCTTTACGTGTACAGGAGGTACCCTAAAAAAAAAAATTTTACGAGATTTTATTTTACCACTTTTTCGGCACAACAAATCCGTATATTTACACCAAATTACAGCTCTCTAGTACTGTGCGTCTCTGAGCTAAACTGCGGACAGACGGACGGACGGACGGACGGACGGACATGGCGAAACTATAAGGGTTCCTTGTTGACTACGGAACCCTAAAAAACTAGCCAAATGCGAATCCGACTCACGAATGCAGGATTCATTGATTTTTTATTGATATATCGGCTACAGAAGTGAACAATACACATTCTGTGAAAACTACTGTTTAAAATATTACGAATCATGAGACTGACTTACAGACGAATAGTAGAGTTTACATTCATAGGGTTTTGTTGGTTGCACTTTGGGTACGATACAGAAAAAAGGTTAAAAATCAGTTGCTCATTTAATAAGCGTTTTTTTTCTAAAACTTAATTCTTTAATTTGTGTTAGATACTATACGAAAGTAAGAAGGCCTTCGTGTCCAATACGCACCAGATTAGCCTTTTTTTGGGACTTTTAAAGGTTACCAAAAGATGGAGTAGTTTTTTTTGTGTAGAGATTTCATTCACTGTGTACGTTCTATGAACGGTTTTGGTATTCATTGAATGCTGAATATTGGAATTGCTTGCGTGTAGGGATTTCAATAGTTTCAGAACTGAAAGGTAACTTATAGGTATCCATGAATTTTCAGCATGAAACGTATCTAGTCAGTTGCTAGCTTGTTCTCAACACAAAGTTGACTAGGTAGGTCGGTTTCAAATTCCTAGTTTGAGAGCATACATGTACGCTGAGCGAAAAGTTTTAATTCCTTATTTTTCGAAATGGCTAAGCCGATTTTAATGAAACTTGACATGTATAAGCAGGATGCTTAGGTCTACAAAGTGACTAGAGGACATTTTAAATTTAATATAATTAAAAATAATTTAATGTGATTAAAATTCTTACTGTATTTTTATTATTGTTGTTGTGTGTGCTCAAAATCAAATAAATATTATTCTATTGTGTCTTGTCATTCAAGGATATTGTTGTTAAAAACATCAGCCTGTATACAAGAGAATGTGAAATAAACAGTTGTAAGGAGCCTTGCAGCGTTATCTCAACATTAGGGTGTTGTTATATTGCACCCGTGTTGTTCTTATCATTTCCTACTGTTTTATATTATGTTGGTATCATCATTACTTTGAAACATTCATCTTTGTGGTTTTTTATGTTATTTTTAAACAAATGAAGTAGTGAATTTGGAATTACTTAATCCTTCGGTTTGTTATGAAAAATAATTGTATGTAAAACGGAACTCAGAGTTGAAAAATTGGGCAGATATTCGCTCCATGTTAAATAAAATGACCTGTACCCAGTTCTTGGACCACTAACGTTAAAAAAAACTGCAATCGATAGTACTTGAACTCAAAATCAACGTATATTTATAAATTGTTTGGAATATCTGTTTTCTAAAATTGACACTATCAAATGTGTTTAAAATATTTAGGTATCAAATTCTTACAAATTTTATTTTTTGAACTAAAAAAATCTTCACAGTAAATGCAAATAACTCCTCACGAAAATTCCAAGCTTTTCGGAATAAGAAACACCAAAAGTTTACACCATAAAGGTAGCAATACACCCGTCAGCATCTATTCGTTTAAAGCTTAGCCCAGTTTAAAAAGTCGATCAGTCTCGTGTATATCATGGTTTATTTGAGGCATAGATTCGGGGATCTGTTTTCATAGACGATTGTGAAAAACTAACGGATTTAAGCACCTAGTTTAGAGTTATTGGAATGCATGGATTTGATAATGGTACGGTAGTCAAAGAGAAAGGACTCTTTGATTTGTATAAAGAACGTATTACGTTTACAAAAAATTACCGTTTTACTACAAAAAAGATCTGTTGAACACTTGTCTAAAAATGACGAGTGCTTGTGGTACAACAGATTTTTAACTTTTTGTGGTGCGACGGTTAAACTCAAATGCTTTTGTATGTGATTTTACCCAGAACCAAAACAGCTACTAGTAGATCGTACAAATATATGTGCCGTGCGAGAATTGAACTCACAGCGCAGAAGTCAATGGCTTAACCATTGCGACAAACTTGCCGTCATAATTGTTCATCAGTGAACGTTATGTTAATGACGAGGATAGGCAATGCCCACCATTTAGGTCAAAGATGGAATCTATCTTGAATTGGAAAAAGTACTTAGAAGACGTGAGAGTATATAACATTCTTAGAGCTATTAAAAATACTACACATTCATAAACCTCAGTAGAATTGGCTACTGAAATTCAATCACGTCTGACTCCATTCACTCTAAACAAAACACGAAGCTTTTTACCTTAAAAAAAGGTACCATAACAAAAAATCCTGCTGTCAGCATCACTTGTTTACATTTTGGTACCCGTCACAACGATATAGGTTACAAAAAGTTACCGTACCGCATTCGACGATGTCGAGTTTTTAAAAATCGCCAAACCGTGCCAGCCAGTGTTGTTCTGAAAACCAACGATATTCAGATGTTTTTGATTTTGTGTGAAAGCTGGTTGAAAGAATTCCAGGTTAAAGAAGTTTGAGTCCGCGCCACAACTGAAGAGGTTTTTGTAAGTACGCCACAAAAATTATTCCCCTCGAAAAAAGTTCTGATTCTGTCCTCCTAGTACTTTGTGTTTAGATTCCACATTGTGTCCTCGTTTTCTGTAGTTTTGTGCTAGATTTTATAATTTAACTAGCTGTTCCCAGCGGCTTCACCCGCTACAACTCGAAAATTATCCCACGGGAACATAAAATCGGGATAAAAACTATCCTACGTGTTAATTGAAGGACACCGTGGAACCCAGGTCCTTACCTGGGTTCCACAGTGTCCTTCAATAGCCCTTTACGTACCGGGGTCACGGTAATTCGTGAGTCCCGCGATCATCGCAGTCTTTACTTAAGATAAAAGAAAATCAAATCATTAGTTTGAGATATTTTTTAGTAAAGTATGCAGTTTTGTTCAAGTTGCATACAATTTAATTTTGCAACTTGTATAATGGAAACACGGTCTGACAGTATGTCAAATCAATATTAAACTATCAAATCAAACTCCAGCCGAGAGAAAGAAGCCAGATGACAAACTCATTCAACATAATATCAAACAAACAAAATAATTAATAAAGGAGACTACCCAACTAAGCCACAACCAGAATTAACGTCCAAAGAATAAATACCTAAACAAAACTCCTTTCATTCCACAAATGCTAACTTAACCAAACAATACTCTAGACGGTAAACGGAGATGAAACATAAGCAGTGGCCGAACTAAAATATAATAACAGATAGAAAGTGCTAAACAAGAAAGGCAGACTATAGACGCTTGTGGCCAATAAAGGGCTATGGTGGGCCGCGCGCTGGGGCAAAGAGGTAAAGATGACTGGAAGAGGCCTGACCGTAGTTCTTTTAAGTTGTCACGCAAAATTAAAAAAAAAAATGGTTTGTTGATAATCTTCTTTGTCATTTCTTTGATTAACATAAATGAATAGTTGAACTCGTTTCGATCGGAATTCTGGCATTAGGACTTAAAAAACTAAATAATTAGGTAGTGTCAATCAAAGAAAATCACGAGGAAAAAAAATTCTCTAATTCAGTCATTTTAGATCAATTACTAGAATCGTTTGATTTATATACCAATAATACTAAAGGCACGATGGATGGACTTCCTGACTTGTTAGGAAGATAGTAACTACTAAGATGTCAACTAATAAAGAAGTACAAAATAGTAAAAGATGGCAATGATAATAATGGATTTGAGCCCATTCTGAAGGCCTTTTTTTCCTACGTCACTGGATCACGGTTTTCTGATGAGACAATCCCGCGACCCCGGCAGGCTTTGGCCTTCTAAGGGGGAGCCCCATCAGTTTGCTGACAGCTCTTTGAGGCGCGCATGGAACACGACGCGCCGTCGACACGGGCATGGTCCATGATCGGACAGCGAGTCGCCCATTACTTGCCGAAGATGACCATGATAATAATCAGCGCACCCTAAAGGCTTGGGAAACTGATTTTTTAATAATACTTAATGATTGTAGAGATCGCTTCGTAAATTATCATTTTTCTACAACATCATCATCTCATCATCTGCCAAGCCTTTTCCCAACTATATTGGGGTCGGCTTCCAGTCAAAACAGATGCAGCTGAATATCAGTATTTTACATGGAGCGACTGCCTATCAGACCCCGACAACCCAGTTACTGGGTAATACGATACCCCATGGTAAGACTGGTTGTCAGACTTATGAGCTTCTGACTAATAGTAACGACTGTCAAAGATCTACAAATGACAGCCGGGACCAACGGCTTTACGTGCTTTCCGCGGCACTGAGGAAACTCGCTATGACAGATGGTCACCCATCCACAGACCAACCTCGGCAAGCACGGCTTAACCAGGAAGATCGACCTGTGCGGCTGTTATTATTTAGCCAAGAGCTCCTCACACCTTATACAAACATAACATTTTTCTACAACAGATACAAATAATTTTCCTCTTTGCCACATCCAGCTCACCTAAGTCCATCCCACAACGAGTGAGGTTGTTATTAAAAAAGCCCAGAACAATCAGAGCGCGGCCCAGTTGGCTCATTTTATCCACGTATCCAATTATGTGGCGCGAACTGTACACCCCTCTTGTGCTATGTACTTGTATTGAGTACACTGTACTATCTGCAGGTGTATGTATGTATGTATGGATGTATGAAACTGGGTTAATTCTGTCTTGGGAAGCGTTTTGGAATGATTTTTCATTTTCTTTTCGTGATGTAATCATCAAATGGATATGAAAGGAACTGCCAGACTTGTACTGAGTAAAATCCACGTTGCTCCTTCGATAGCCCTTTACGATACAGGGCCACGGTTACCTTATTAGACAGTTCCGCGACCCCGGAAGATTTATTTTGATATTTGTATAGGATTTTAAATATTCGTTAGGTATTAGATGTAATGCGTTCTGTGGTTTACCCTTTAATCATCAAATGAATCCTTCCGCTTTGAGTGGAAGCGACTGTCAGACTACCGCTGATTAAAAATCCACCCTATTTCATCAGTAGCACTTTGCGTTCCAAGGACACAGTAACCTTTACAGGCACCTTTACGGGGGACCGCCGCCGCCGCCGCCGACCCGGATGAGACCCTCAGGCTCGGTAGAGCGACAATCTTAGCAAGACGGCTTCTAAGGATGAGAGTTACCGAGAATCGATAAGACATGCGATAATGCAAGTACAGAGACTTCTGTCCAGCCATGGACTGCTGATGACGATGTATCAACGACGATATAATACTAGACTCCTAATAACAGGCGACCGATGTCTGTCAACAATGTTAGGCAAAAAAGTCTTATATCCGTCTCATTTCGACCAATCCTGTGAGCCGTAAACATACGTTGAGACAGAACAGACCTTGAGTTAGCCAATCACAACGCAGTACCCCGTCCCCCTCGCTTACGTAGTACCTCAGCGAGTTGACAGAATAGTTTTTGTTCCTTAGATCGTGCATGCGGAGTCTAGTATTATATCGTCGTTGCGATGTATAGAACGAATAAAACTCAGCAAAAAAAAACCGGTTAATAACCGGTACAAAAACCGGTTTTACACATAACGGTCCGATCACGATTTTGGTCTAAGCGGTGGGCGGCGCTAATAAGATATTAATTACTTTGTAAGTACGCGAGTTCGCCACTGGTAGTCCCTCGTAGCGTGTTACAAACATTTCTATACATTTGATCTTACCGCTCGCCTCTCCGCGATGAGTTCACAGCGGCTCATAGTGTTGAGTTCGTGAACTAGCCGGGATAGGGTATAAATATTACGATTTTTTTTTCAATAGGTAGCAAATTTTACCCGATACATTTTTTTAGTATGTTGATTTTTTCAAAGGTTTTAAACGGTTTTCATTTAGATTGGCAATTTAGTTCTGATATTTATTCTTCGTTTTTTTTTTAATGTGAAATATGGATTTCGCTTTCGACTGTTCGCGAATATTAAATAAATAAAAAAAAACATTTCCTACTATTCAATTCTCATTCCCTGAATTTTATGAGTGTGGAACGTAAAGCAGAATCACGCTTATCTAAATCACAGTTAGTAGAAATCTCTATTCCTAGACAGCACGTTTCGCCGAAAACTTTATTGATAGAAGATATTGTTGGTAGATATCTCGGTCCATAGAAAACACTGTTGACAGAGATCTCCGTTCATAGATAGCACTTCTTGCCGTAAAGGCCTCTGGTTTTTCAGTATATTTGGTAAAAAAAAATGTTTGTTGTTATGTTTTTTTTAACTAGAAATGCATGATATTGAATACTGGTATCGATCATGTTTTCAGAAATATGCCTAATCTATTTGAACCACGCGGTATTTCCAAGAATCTGTGAAAACCGAACAGATACATATGAAATAGCTGAAATTTTATACATTACAGTATTTGTATTCCGATTAAAATCATGGTTTTACATAATAACAAGTGGCGTTAACAAAACTTTTTAACTGGCGCAGTGGCTGAGCGATCGACTGGCTGCTCTGTGTGTCGCGGGTTCGATCCCCGCACGGAACAAATATTTGTATGATCTGCAAATAGTTGCTCCGGAAACGTTGCAAACATAGAAACACACACACACAAACACCCGGGTGTTTGTGTGTGTGAGTTTCTATGTTTGCAACGTTTTTTTTATAAATAAATAAAAATAAAATACTCTTTATTTCGGATAAGTAACATCCATAGTGGGTCATGCCAAAGATTTCACTCGTGATGGGCTGTCAGCTGAAGAAAGTGCTGAAATTATGTCAGACACCTTCACTTACTGTGCTGACATTGCTATTGGTCGCGGACCTATGACCAATGTACGTAGATGTGATTGGTGGTGTGACTACCTAACCGAACAGCGTAAAATTTATCGTCGAGCGCGTAAACATCTTAATAAGCTTAAAAAACGTCAAGTCACCGGAGACTCACTAACCTCTGCTTTAAATACATTTAGAGTTGCCAGGTCCCGTTACAGAGCATCGGTTGAAAAGTCTAAGGGTAAATTGTTGCGCAAAGTAGTGGATAAATTAGAAAAGGAAGGTCCGTGGTCTCCTTTATATCATGAGTTTAAAGCCAATCGATCGGTCGACCTCGCGTATGTTCAGAATATTAAAGTAAATAATAAACACACCACCGGTATTGAAGAAACAACGGAAGTTTTATTAAATACTCTTATCCCTGATGATTCACCTGTTAATGATACTGACTACCACCAACAGATTAGAGCATGGGCTACAGTCCCGCCTGAATCACCAGCGTCAGACCTTCCATCCATTGACGAATTCATTAATGTTGTCAGGAGGCTGCCCCTTAACAAATCATCAGGTGAAGATAAAATATCCAATCGTATGATAAAAGAAGCGTGTAAAACAGCGGCCGACGCGATATTAATTGTTTACAACCGGTGTATTGCTGAAGGTGTTTTTCCTCGTATATGGAGACATGGCTTTATACGAATAATACCTAAAAGCGGCGACAAGCCACCAGATGACCCTAAGTCTTACCGGCCCATAACATTATTACCATCTTTGGGAAAGCTCTTGGAGCGTCTTATCGTCCCACGATTGTTACCGGACGGACCCAAATTCCATAAAAATCAATTCGGTTTTACTGTCGGCAAATCAACCGTTGACGCGGCACTTTCTGTTAGAAAAATGGTTCATACCTCCGAGCACAAGTACGTAGTAGGAATCTTTCTAGACATTTCCGGGGCTTTTGATAACGCATGGTGGCCAATGCTACTACTTAAGATAAAAGCTCGTGGTTGCTATAAAAATATATTTAATCTTCTTTATTCGTACTTTTCTAATGGATCCGCTAAACTTAAGCTCGGACATCATTCCGTATCGAAACCTCTTACCATGGGCTGTCCTCAAGGTTCGGTTATCGGTCCTCATTTATGGAATCTAGGCTTCGATGATTTCCTCGCGATTCCTCTTCCAAGTGGTTGTTCTTTAACTGGTTATGCGGACGATGGCCTTCTGCTCATTCAGTCGAGTACTCGTGCTGGACTCGAGAATTTGGCTGACACTTGCCTACGATTAATATCTCAGTGGGGTGATCGAAACCGCCTGACCTTTGCACCACAAAAAACCTATCAACTCATTTTAAAGGGTGACCTTAAATCGTGGCCTAGTATTAAATTCAATAATGTTCCCGTTAAGAGAAAACAATCGGTGTGCTATCTTGGTTTAGTCTTAGAGAGGAATTTCACATTCATAGAACATATAAAAACGGTTGGTGAAAAAGCTAAAAATAACTTTTATGCCCTAACGAGAATATCTAAATCTACTTGGGGTTTGTCATTTTTAACCTTAAAAACTATTTATGGGGCTACTTACTTGGGCTGTGTGTGCTACGGGGCACCTGTTTGGGCCGATAGAGCCACCATAGGTGCGGCACGACGTAAATTGCTTCAAAGTCAGCGCTTGGCTTTGTTATTCTTAAGTAAAGCGTATAGGACCGTCAGTACTGAAGCTTTACCGGTACTTGCTGGTGTTCTACCAGTAGATCTTGAAGTGCAACGACGCGCTGCAATGTACTTTTCCGCACGGGAGACCACTGACGCTGATTTTCTACCGCAACGTGACCGTGATAAGATATCTCGATTATTCAAACCCCAGAGCGACGTCTGGGAGGATCTTTTATCCGAATGGCAAAATAGGTGGGATAATTCTATCAAGGGACGGCACCTCTACCAGTTCTTTCCATCCGTTCGTGAGCGGCTGGCTAGGACGTGGCTGGAGGTGGATCACTGTGTTGCCCAATTTCTCACCGGACATGGTAACTTTAAAAGTAAATTGTTTTCCTTCAAGCTTGTTCCCTCGCCTTTTTGTCAATGTTCGACACCTGACTGTGAATATGAACAATCAGCACATCATATTCTTTGGGAGTGTATTCTTTGGCAAAACGAACGCAATATTATGTTGGATGCTGTTCAGACTACATCTGGAGTCATTTATTATACGGACCTTGTCGAAACTCGAACAAACTTCCGTGCGTTCAAGCGTTTTTGCCATACCTATTATTGGAATCAAATATAGCAGCTCACAATTTAGGACCCATTAATATTAGTAGTCATTTTTACCCGTGGTGCTAGGCAACTGGGCTTCTCCCAGTTGTAATGTCCCTTTGTGCCTATTGGCCTTGTTTTGTTCTGTCTCCTGCTTGCATGGAGGGAAGTGGAAACATATTTTTCCGACTCCTCCACTATTCTTTTCTGATTAATTTCGTGCAGGATCCAAGACAGGTAAATTCATTCTCCGGGACACGTCGAGCTTCATTGTCTCGGCGCTTTTCTGGTGGTTGCCACTGTTGATTCTGGCTTTCAGGAGTTGCAGTGGTTTGGGAATAGTGTGGTGGGTTCGTCCCATTAAACAATCCATAGTGGGTTAGTAAACAATATAAGAATCTTATAACTATTTAGTAATGATAACCAAAAATCAAATTAAATTATATCGAACCAAAATTAAAATCAAAATTGAATTATAATCTAGTTAAAATCAAATCAAACTAAAATCAAATTAAATTAATACCTATAAAGAAAGATTTCTTTAGTTTAGTTCAATTAAAAATCTACAATAAAAAGTAAATATTTTTTTCATAATGTGTACCTAAACTTATACTCGTATGAAACCGAGGCGGCTCGCCAGTTTAATATAAAAACAAAATGGCCGCTGACAAGCTATCATATTGTATAGATACCGTACCCACAAAAGCTTAATCTATGACAAACACTAGATGCTATCACAAAAATATCTTAATTTTGCCACAACAATTTATACGAAATCTTATATGTTAGGTATATCAAGTTATATATGAAACATATCGATGTGATGTGTTCGCCATTTTGATTTCGTATGTAATTTTCTGCCCTGTCTCTTGAGCTGACATAATATTTTTCGCTCAAAATACGGATCGTTTTTATTACTGGCAACTTGATCGCCATTATCTGATAAAGTTCGATGACTGTTGTTTATTATAATGGCAACACAAATTGCTGTACGAAGTAAAACGAATCGATTAGTAGTTTATTTTATCTGTGGTTTAAGTTTGTCAGATTTTGTTACCAGTTTCACGACGGATTAAATGTTTGGGTAATGAATGCGTAATTTTAAATTAAGTGAGCTTAGGTTTAGTTCTGATTTTAAATAATTTAATGAATTCGTTTACAGTATGAAAAAATATTTTTATTTTGTCGAACTTCCGCCCCCGGCCCCATCGTGGTTTTTTTCTTTTCATACAATGAAATGATCCCAAATTCAAGCAGAGTTAAAAAGCCATTTCACTCGTTTTTTCGGACGACTCTTACTTAAACAAATAAATAAATACATTAAAAATTGTTAAAACCAAAAAAGAACTAAAATTGCTTAAAATTTTCGCGTATCTATTATGGATTCTAATTTCCCCCTTTTGGCCAACTTAAAAGTATGACTCAATATATTAAGGAATAGCGTTTAATTTCCATTTTAAAAACAAAAACTCCCCTTAATTTTCAATTAAATTAAATTTTCATCGAAACAACCATCAATTTAGTCGGAATTCAGGTAACTATTTCCGTACGACGTTAATTACGAGCACTTTACAACCGTAAACATCTGTACTACGTCGAAAGTAGTGAAATGATTAGACAATTTGGGGGGTTATAAATAACTTGAGTTCCAACACTCTGGTACGGCCATACCTGGTTATAGGAACATGGAGATGAGATAAGAAAATTAACTATCGCTTTTATATGCTCGAAATGTCCATACTTTTATAAATATGGGTCGATTTATTGATCGATTGAAAAGAAAGAATGAAAAGAAAAAATGTTTCATTTTTCACAGACACGCACAACACTGATTTTATAGCCGTGCGGTGAAAATCGACTGTCTAAATCCCCTATTTTAAGCCCAAATATATGGTGGGGCTGCCCCAAATCTGTCACGCCGGGGTTGAAAGACTGTGACCAGGATACATCCTGTTCGAAGGAACCTACTCCAATCAGAGTACGAGGACTCATTTAATGATTTACGCTAAAAAAGACCCAAATAAATATATTGAGCGAACTAATTCTTAGCTCCAGCTTAGCCTTCATTTGAAAATAAACCTTATTACTCGTAGTATGTGGTCAATAATACCTGCGAAAATAAAATGAATTTAAATCTATATCTCAACTAACACATCCCCTGTATTCTCACCTCCGCTTCACCTTATTTAATTAAATCCCCCGTATAGTTTACACAGAGAGCCTATAAAACTATATAGCTTTGTCGCCCGGAGGTGTTCGTTGTCACAAAATACCTTTAACCCACAAACCATGGCTGGAATAGGCCCTTGAGCGTTCGCGAAAATTAAGATTTGGAGCCCCTTTGAAACTGAAGGTGAGGTTGGAGATTCTTAAAGCGACATTACACTGGCGGTTTGTCAAGCTCTTTTTTTGGGATAGGAAAATAATCAAATAAATGCTTGGGGTGTTGAGGGTGACTAAACAGCAGCCTGTTCCTTCTGTTGCTCTTAGTGCCTCAGTGCCGCTGTGCCCTGATTCGATAGTCGCGCCGTACGCGCCGCTTTTTAGAATTCGATGTAATGAAATCATTATGAAATTGGAAAATGCTCTCAGCATTCAAATAATGCTGATAACGTCGTAATATATACTCGTACAATGGCTGCGTGCGGCGCGCGTACGATGCTGATACAGTATATATGCGACCGCTATGATGACCCCTAACTTCGCTCGCTAGTAATTAAGAGCAAAAAAGAAGCTTAGTGTTGCTGTCGACCCAGAGTACCACTCTATTCCATTCCAGAAATTCCATTCTTGCCCATAGTCTCGCTAGCACAATACGTCGAGCAAAAAATCTGTGTTCTTTCACGTACAAGAAAGATGTGTAATAATAATTTAATGTTGTATGTAACTAGGTTTTTACGCGGGTTTGCTTGCGGACAAAGAACTTTATAAACTGCATACACAACTGATAATATCATCAAATGAGGCCCTCCCACCCAGGGCAGGGCAGGAGGGGCTATCACACTTGTACTGACTAAAACCCACGGTGTCCTTCAATACCCAATACTGTTGTATATAAATTTTTATTATCAGCTGTCTAATTAATAATGTTGGGATTGGCTTCCACTCTAATACCTGTGAATCACTTGGAGTCCAACGTATTCAGCACGCGTAGCATGGCATGGCACTCGCATCATGCCAAACTTGTGCCAAAAACAGTCAAATTTAATAGAAATGACCATGAAATAACTTTGATATGGAATAGTGTTCATACTACGCGTGCAATTCCGTTGTCCTTTGTCTTATTGCAGTAACGTTCGTAACAAGGGTCACGAGTGTTAGCAATAATTACGGCCCCCCCCCCTTTAGAGGGCCAAAGCCTGCCGGGGTCAAAATCAAAATCAAAAAATCTAAAAAAGGGCTATTGAAGGACACCGTGGATTTTTAGTTCCTCCCGCCCTACCCTGGGTTTGAGGACTCATTTGTTGATTTTACCACGAAAAAAAAAACGAGGTTAACGTGTCACCACCGAGTGACAATAAATACCTATCTGTTTCAAAGTAAACAGCGATTGTCTATCTGATCTTTAAAACAACAGTAACGTGTACTAGTAGTTAAGGTAATTGTTGTGGGTGTCCGTACGATACATATTATTTAAAGAGAAACAGCTCCAATTGCAAAAAAAAAAATGTTTTTAAAAATAGGTACCGAAGATTTTTATAGGCAGAGCTTTGTAGATTTCAGTGTACCTAGACTAGACTAGTCTTCCTCTAACTTAGCCGTCATATAATAGGTCATCCTCGAGCTCTTAAATTATGTTAAACTGGAACTGGTATGTTAGGAATTAAGCATATGTTAGCATATATCTAGGATATGAAGCTAGGAGGCTGTGTGATTGCTTCCTCGCTGCAATGCGGTGCATTGTGTTCTACATTGTGTTGGGTAGTATCTTCTATGATATTTGGTAATTTATGCTGGATGTCATCTTAAAATGCTGAGCAGCTTAAGCGATGAATGGTCTGAAGGCTCGAACAGACACACGCGATTAATCGCGCTGCGACAACGAGCCAAGCTAATTTCCACTCTAATGCCTTTGTCAAACTGACAGACGAACCGAATGCGTGGCGCAACGTTTTTGTTTGTAATGTATGGAATTGTTTGCAGCCTGTCACATAGAGTATCGGATTGCTTTCGCATTTTAATATGACATAATTCGGTTCGGTTCGCTATCGCCTGTCTGTTTATCAAAGGCCTTAATGTACTGCGAATGGACCGCGACAAGTCGCCCTGCGCGATTAATCGTGTGTGTCTGCTCGAGGCTTGACTTTCGAATACTTAAATAATATTTTTACGATAAATACGAGTAGGTAGGTGGAGTTACATCCTGCAAATTATAACAAAAAATTCCCTAGTGACAACTTTACTGACTCTATGAAAACTTGATTTCCAGCGTTTGACATCAGTCATCGCTCATTGGTTTCACCAGTCTTTGATTTAGGTTCAAGGAAAACATGTACAATTAGTATACAATTCTTTTACAACTCAAAACACACAGACAGACAACCCAAAAGTTATACACACAACGTGTCATAAACTAGACGTACGTAGTTATTCAGTTATTAGAGTACATAAACTGAATTAAGGTTTCAGTGTGACAAGGTTACAAATTGTCACCTTTAGGCCGGACTCGTAATTTTCAGGAGATTTGTCCAAATTGCCTGCGAGGGAATTTCCATATAATATCGTCGTGCCCTGTAGGTTGGGAATTGATAATATTTTCATGGTTTATTCATCATGCTGTTATGACTGGTCCTTCGAGCCGGATTGCGGATGGTCCTTCAGCAAATGAAGGTTTGCTTTCAAATTAATTTACTTGATTGCTTTTAATAAAATGATAGGTGTGATGATCCAACTTTATGCAAACATTGTTTTTTTGTCCTTGGAAACAAGCATTTATGAGACAATGAGTTAATGTTGTGTATTTCAAAAGTTCACGTATATTCAAATCACAGCACTCATTACTTGACAGTTACAGTAAGTATAAAAACCTCCCAAAAAAAAACTTAGAATGACAATTTTATATTGTTTATGTCCTAAGATACTCGTGCATTTTCAGGTCGCGGGACTAACGAATACCGTGACCCCGGGACGTAAAGGGCTATTGAAGGACACCGTGGATTTTTGTCAATACAAGTCTGCCAGTCCCTTCAACCCTGGCCTAGGGCTCATTTGATAATTTTACCCGCACATTTTCAAATAAACTTACAGGAAGCCATAATTTTGAAAAATTCGGTCCTTCACGTAACCACCATAAACTTCAAACAGTAGGTAGCATATTAACAAATCCATGTCATGTCCCATGTATCAGGGGAACAGTTAAATAAAGCGACGCTATATAAAGGAACATACACACACATGGACGCTTTAATTCCTTCACATGTTAATGGGAAAACGTTTTAATGTGGGCTGCTGTTACACCGTGTTGTAACGAGGAATTTCTTCTGTTTCGTGGGTGCGTTTACAAACATATAAACTCATATACACAAACGCTCAGACCCGAAACAACTACTTAGATCATAAAAATATGAATTATTCCCGTTGGATCCCACTTTTGAATCCCACTTGAATATTTTTTCCCGTTGGATCCCACAAAAAATGATACGAGTACTTGCAAAGACAAAATTGCTTTTGTTTTAGAACTTTTTTTTTTTTGTAAAATTCTTAAATTAGTACCTAACAGTGAATAACTTTAAAATAAAGGTAACACTTTTCTTCTGATATGTGCACATGTTGTTATAACGTGGGATTCAACGGGAATTAAAAATGGGATTCATCAGGAATACCTAAAAAATGGGATCCAAAAGTGGGATTTAACGGGAATAAATCAAAAATATCTGCAATAGTGCGGGAATTGAACGAGCGACACGCAAGGCAGCAGTCCAATCGCTCAGTCAATGCGCTAACCGTGCCATCAAGATGTTGTAGATGCGAAGGGTTTGTTCGGATTCATAGCCCACGTGTTGTGTATTCCAATTGTTTAGGCTACGGTAAGACCTATCGTAGCATGTCCTATCATGTCCAATCGTAGGATGCATTGCGCAATATGATCGATGGTGATGATAATGATCGTCACCAACAAGAATGGGATAAGGTTTGGAAGATGATTTTGGTGATGATTGGTCATCATATGAATCATTTGCGTAGCCTTTTCTCAACTATATTGGGGTCGGCTTCCAGTCGAACCAGATGCAGCTGAATATCAATATTTTACATGGAGCGACTGCCTGTCGGACCTACAAAATCCAGTAACTGTTTAATACGATACCCCATGGTAAGACTGGTTCTCAATCGATCGTTGATGATGATTGGTATAGGTGTAAAAGTCTACTTTGGACTGCAAGAATCACTAGTGAAATTCAGAAATCACCATAATTAGGCGAAAACCACTGAATTCTTTTCTTTCATGTCCAGTCGTCCACCGAAGTGATTGTTATGTCGATTAAACAACAATTTGTCTTACCAAGAGGCATCGTTTACCTTTGTTCCTGGGTTATGGAGGTCAGATTGGCAATAGCTCCATCTAGGATACTGGTATTCAGTTGCATCCAGTTCAACTGGAAACAAACTTTAACATAGTTAAGAAAAGGCTACACAGAATGATGATGATAAGGTTGAATTCGTCTCAAAATAAGCTATCAACTCACCTAACACACAGAACAAAAAAAAAAACTTGAGAGGTGTCAAGGGACACCCGGATGGAACGAAGTTACTGTATACACTCAACAAAAATAATCGTCACGACTCCACTCCACTCCGCTCCGCTCAGCTCCGCTCCGCTCCAATCCGCTCCACTCCGCTCCAATCCGCTCCGCTCCAATCCGCTCCGCTCCGCTCCGCTCCACTCCACTCTAAACCACTCCACTACACTCCACTCCACTCCACTCCACTCCAGTCCATTCCATTCCATGGTAATAAACACATTACCCTCCTTTGCGTCGCGCAGTCGGATAAAAGTGTCGTGCCAACTTTTCGTAAGAATTTTTTCCGTCTAGCCCCCTTTCACAACTCGCGATAAGGAACTTCGTTCCAAAAATATTTTAATGTTTTATCCATTTGCTGTGTGTACACACGGCTACAGTTTGTCTTGGACTCGCTTTATATGATCTTTCTGCATATTGGACGGTCAGCTTATACTAGTTTTCACTCATGGCCCGTGTTGAATAAAATGTATTTTCTTTCTTTCAAAACGAAATCTTTTTTCATTCAGATATCTATTCCAAGCGTTACACTACGGTGTAACACGCGCCCCTATTAAAATCGTTTCACCTAGTGTTTTATTCGGTGTCTATTAAATAGCCCATAATAGCGCGAGCGTACCCTGGCCTGTTTTAACAGGGCTATTATTGTCCACTGGACCCGTTTTAGAGAATTGATTTTTAATTTACTGTCAATCGCTTTGTTATTGGTCGGTTTTAGGATTATTTTGGTTTAGATTGGGGATCATTATTTTGTATCGGAAAAGCTTTTAGGCCAGGGATAACAATATCCGCTTTTGAGAGCTTTTGATGTTTCGTAATACACGGGTTTTTCTGAAAATAAAATACTTTTGTGTCGATTTTTTGTTTAATATTTTCATTTTTACAGCTCTCTTGAATAGTCTGATCCTAAGGGATATTTTTTTTTATCGTGGTAAAATCATCAGATTAGTCCTCCCACTCAGGGCAGGGTGGGAGGGACTGTCAGACTTGTACTGACTAAAATCCACGGTGTCCTTCAGTGGCTCTTTATGGTTTGGGGTCACGGTAATGAGATAAGTCCCGCGACCCCTGCAGGCTTCGGCCCTCTAGAGGGGGGGGGGGGGCGTCATCGTGGAGACACTCTTTGAGGCTCTCGTGGAACACAACGCATCGCCCTGCCCTGGGTGGGAGGACTCATTTGATGATTTTACCACGCTGAAAAAGAAAAGGTACCTCAGATAGGCAATCTTGGTGTGAAACAGTGGAATTCAGTTGCATCAGGCTCTACTAGAAGTCGATCCCACTATTATTGGGAGAAGGTACAGCAGATGATGATAAACTTGATGCAATCGTTCTCATCATCATCATCATCATACCAGCCACATGATGTCCACTGCTGAACATAGGCCTCCCCTATGGACTTCCAATAGGACCGGTTGTAAGCGGCCTGCATCCAGCGTGATCCTGTGGTCTTCATAAGATAATCTGTCCACCTTGTGGGTGGACGTCCTACGCTGCGCTTGCCGGTGCGTGGTCTCCATTCGAGAACCTTACGGCCCCATCAGCCATCGGCAATCGTTCTAGTCCCTCTCAAACCATGCCGCATAAAATGATGAAGAATGAGGTAAGGGACAGATAAAAATGAAAGAGTCACTACAGATTTGTTATTTCTTTTAATAATTAAGTAGCCCAAGGATGGATCCATAAGGTCATAAAGGTCATGTGGACCTGTGAGAGATGGCTAAAATAATATATTTTTTTTAAAAACCCTTTAAAATGGGCATATAATATTTTCAGCTATTCTAAACAGCAATATAATATATAATTAAACAGTGAGTTGTGTGAAGCACGTTATAACTTTAGGAAGCACATTTAACATTCGTTTTTGAAATCTCTGAAGCAGCTTTAAAAAAATAATAGGTTACACCAAACAGGTATAGCCGCTTGCCATGATGAAATTGAACTGAGATAAAATGAGTTGAACTCAAATTTAATGACAGAATGACATTCGAAATATGAACATTTAAAAATTTTAAAATCAGTATTCTAATGACCCAGGTGAAAAGAGGTAAAATCAACTGAGAAGATAGCATACCCACTCTGATACAAACTGATTCAATGATTCTCCGGACTAAAGGGGTTTAAAAAAAAACTGAGATAAAGGCATCAAAGTTATCAATACCTGTCTGAAATAAAATAAAATATTTTCCGTACATTTAAAATATCCTTTTCATTCGCAGATCGCAAACAGTTTCGTTCATTTTCATTCAGTATTTTTTTCTTTTTTTTTCAAGCGAATCAGTCACTCAGTCTGTGACTCAGTGCTACTCAATAGTTTTTCATGTCGGTCATTTATTAAATTGAAAAGAGGAAAATGTCTGTCATTAAAAATGTTGCAAAAAGAAGTGCAAAACAGAACGCTAAGTGAGAGCCCCTGATGCGACTGTGAAGTTCTTAGTTGCTTGGATTAAGGCTGGCGATTTGTCGCTGCGATTATTTTGTCGGATGTTGGGTATTTTATGGGTTAGTTTTATTTTTTATTAAGATGGAGCGTTGCTTCTGCTGCAACGTTTTTTTTTGTGTCGACTACTATGTGATAAATGCGTGCTTAATGAAATATTCTGATTATAATTCTTCTTTTCATTTAACTAACAATCATTGAGCTTAATAATGAGCTTTATTTCCAAGTGTCATACATAAGAACTTAAGAATACATTTTTAATAAAAGAATATTTACTTTTTTTCTCTCGTACCCTACACAAAGCCAGAAAATATCTTTATGTGAATAATCCAGTCATAATCTTTACAATACGTCTCCAGGCAATAGTCTAAAGATTTCGTCTTACTTATAGGTAATTATACAATACAATCACACCTCCTACCGGGATCGCGGGACTGTCATCGTGACCCTGGAACGTAAATCGCTATTTAATTATCACCGTGGATTTTAGTCAGTACAAGTCTGACAGTCCCTCGTGTCCCGCCCTAGGTGGGAGGACTAATTTAATGACGTAACCACAAAAAAAAATTACATAAACTTTTAACATACATACCTAAACAATTATGTCCAGCTGTGGCCTAAACACTGAGATGATTGATTAACAAACATAACTTAGTTTACTACCCACATATTTAACACTTAAATTAAGTATACGAAATATCACCAAAAATCACTGAGTAAGGATGCCTTTCCACCAGAGATGTGCTATGTAGCTATGCTGCGATAATGTCAAAGCTGAGTTACAAAACTATGTAACCGTTTCCACTGATGCTAAGCTACATAATATGTAGCGGTGCGAGTAAGATGTGCTATGAAAATGCGCCGCTAAAAGTAGCTGCGCTAGGAAGATGCCCAGCTCAAGTTATGAGATGTATCGATAGTAGGGATGACGACCCATAGCAGACATCCATAGCATGCATCCATAGCACGCATCCATAGCACGTACCCAAAGCACACATCCATAGCACACATCCATAGCACGCATCCTTCCACATAAAAACACATCTTAGTTGAATCCGTTTGCACCAGTTCTATGCTATGTGCACCAATGAATATGATTGGCGGATAACAAACGCATCCATAGCAACGTAGCATAGCTCATATCTGGTGGAAAAGCAGCCTTAAGCCGAAAACCAGGCACAGGCCCAGCTTATTTCTGATTGATTGATGAATGTGGCTAGGTTCTGACATGTTAAATATTTACTGGCGAATGTTCGTCATAAATCATGTTCAAGTCTAAACCTGGATGAAAAATGATAGTTTCGGTCCCGATTTTAGGTGTGAAAAAATTAGCCGAAGTGAATGTTGTGGCTGTATTAAAAGATGTCAGAGATTTATGGACTGGAGTTCGAATATGGATTCGACTAGCTCCAAATCCAACCCGCAAGGCTTCGGTTGCGTTAATTTTGTTCTTTACATTGCCCACACTGGGAATTTCTTCCTGCATCGTGGTTGCGCTTAAAAACATAGGAACTCACATACACAAACACCCAGACCCGGAACAATTACTTGCAGATCATACAAATATCTATTCCGTGCGGGAATCGAATCCGCAACAGGCTGCCGTCGATCGCTCGGCCATTGCGCCAAACGTGTCATTTTGAATTTTGGAATCAATTCGGGCTGTGCTAATTATTATTTTCCTGTCCATAATCCACTGTAATTCCTGCGCACTGACGGCACACAGTAAAAATTGTTTGGCGTCGGGACCCTCACAGGATGATGATTGCAAGCGATCCCTATGGCGGTGGTAGGCTTCACCAAGGTCGTCTCCTGGTGAAGCCTACCACCGCCATTGGGATCGCTTAGCCCTTTCTTACACTATCCGAATCAAGTCTCCGATTCCTTACGACTTTGGTATCCATTTTCGTATGCCTGTGTACGAACCTCTATGGCTTGTATTGCGATAGTCACTTGGATACCAAAGTGGTATATCGGAGACTTGCGTCGCCTAGTACCTATACGACGGGGCTTAGCCGTCACTATAAGTTTTTGGAAGTCTATTCGCATATTTTCTAATATTATAAAACTGAAATGTTTGTTTAGTAAAACGCGCTATTCTCAGGAACTACTAGTTCGAATTGAAATAGTTATTTGTTATGCAAGGCTGCAAAGTTGATTTTTGGCGCGATTACTTGAATTGAAAACTGAGCGAGTGAAGGATTCTAAGATTGAACCGCGAGAGAAACGAGCGGTTCAAATATAGAATCCTGAGCGATGCGAAGTTTTCAAAGGTACGAGACGCATAAAAACTTTGCTGCCGAGTGCAACAAACAACTTTTCTCCTCACACAGCGAGGAAATGCAGTGGGGGCGGCTCGCCTGCCAGTGTAGAAAACAATTGAATAAAGCGTGTTCGAATTTTGAACAACACTTTGTGCTCTAGAGCACAAAATGGAGTTTTGTGCTCAGATTTTGAATGAGAAATAGAATCTTTCCGAGCGCGTGAGGTGAAAAAATATTTATGTATTGGATAGTCTATTTATCGAGGAAGGCTATAGGCTATACAACATCACGCTGTGACCAATAGGAACGGAGCAGCGGGGTTGAAACCACGGGGAAGGGCTAGTTAAGAATATTTTTGGTCCTTACGTCTGGATGGCCTGTTTTCTATGACAGATTATTAATTTGGAAATCTAGTTCTGTTTTGCCTGTCAAATACAGATATTTCGTACAACAGGACAATTGTTTTTCCTAAGAAATTCTGTTTTAGGGGCAAAGATTATTTTTCTCTAACCTACTTTTAGATGGGAGGTCTCATTTATATCGTTAGATATTAAGTCCGATTGTTATTTGAACCGTACATTTATAGCGAAAGATATTTATTGAATTCTAGCTTTGTAACCAAGCACTATTTTTTCTTGAGAATGGTCTTTATTAATTTTGGACGTGTCAAGCTTAGAATCATATTACTACTCATAAAACCCCACAATTTACATTATGTTTAGCTTTTAATAAAAAAAAATGTGTACAGAAAATGACGATACGTGTTTTTTTTTTATCGTGGTAAAATGATCAAATGAGTCCATCCACCCAGGGCAGGGCAGAAGGGACTGTCAGACTTGTACTGACAAAAATTCACGGTGTCCTTCAGTAGCCTTTTATGTACCAGAGTCGCGGTATGACGATACGTGTAGGGTGACTAATTCTATAATCTGTTTTATCAAGAATAGACAAAGTTGTTTTATAAAATTATTATTTGACGGCACGATTTGCAGTTTTAGTGCCCAGCGTGTCGCGGGTTTGATTCCTGGATGGAAGTGTATGATCTACCAGTAGGTTTCTAGTTTATCTGGGTGTATATGGATATAAATTTTGGCAAACGCAACCAGGATTTAGGAGAACCCATATATTAAAAAAAGAATGTAATGTTCCTGTATCTTCGAGGATTATTTAATAAGCGTAAAACTCTTTGACAACAATCCTTTTATTAAAACAACGTCAAACAAAAAGAAAACATAATCTTCCTACCTATGGACCATATTCAAACGTTATTTTCTTCCGTCTTTTGTTGAGCGGTGTCCTAAAATCCAATAGTGACGCTGCAGCGGGTCTGCAAGCCGCTTTATAGTCTTATAATGGTATTGTGCTTCTACAATATCATTTGTTGCACTCAAACTGTGCTGGATAATAATGTTTGATACAAAGATCTAGATTCTAGAAGGTTCTAGAAGATTCTGGATGGGGTTGAATTAGAATAGGTGCAGTGATTGAGATATGGTTATGGAAAGTTATTGATGAATGGAAGACGATAATGTTGGAATGTTTGCGGTTCTGTGAGATGACAGAGTGACAGAATATTTTAATGTAGTTTAAATGGCTACTGCTGTACTAAATGTCTATTATAAATAAATTAAAACGGGTAGATAGATACCTATATATAATTGGTTTCCGTCCGTAGATTCAGTTTCGGTTTCGGCCACCAAAAAATCGTGTTACAGCGGCCATAGTTTGGGTTTCGGCTAAATATCAGTCGAACCTTTCGGCCCGGCCGAAGCCGAAACTCGGTATATGTGGAGTATGTTACGTAGGTTACGTAGGTTGTTCGGCTAACTTTAAGTGAGTTCATTGTACAAATGCCAAGCACATCAATATACTCCAAACTGTCTGTCTTTTATCGATTTTTAACTTAATCACAAGAGTATAGAGTCCATGTTCGATTGAGAAAAATTGACAGATTGTGGTAGTTTGATGCAAATGATCTTATAGAGACATAGGTTTTTTTTCAATTCATGGTATTTGTAAAAGACATAATGATTGTTTTCCGTTTTAAGATACTGTTTTCGATTTTAGTTTCAAGTTGACATAACAACCAAATCTACATTTTGGCGAGTTTGCCAAATATCGAGGGTTGATACTAAAATAAAATCTTTGTAAAACGTCAAAAACTAGGTTAAATAAGAAGCCGGTATTGAGAAAAACAAGTTAGTAAACATACTTTTGCCTTGAAAGAGAATTTGAATCCGAGTCTACAAATCTTTCAATTATTTTTCCCCATTGTTGTTTTCATGAAATCCTAAAAGAATAAGTCAGGCGTAAAAAGCTATTTTAGCGTCTAGTGGAAAAACAATGAAATCCGAATCACGGTGTTAAGTTCGCTTTAAGTAATCCTAAATTGAACGAATTCTTTTATAAAAGTTTTGGAAAACCTTTGGAAATTTGATCTGTATTACTTTCCGAAGAAATATTTTTGCGGGATTATCGTTTTGTTTAGATAATTATATCCACATGATTGTATACCACTGATATCATCATCTGCCTAGCTTTTTCCCAACTATATTGGGGTTGGCTTCCAGTCGAACCAGATGCAGCTGAATATCAGTATTTTACATGGAGCGACTGCCTGTCGGACCTGGACAACCCAGTAACTGGGTAATACGATACCCCATGGTAAGATGTATACCACTGATATACTACTTAAAAAAGGTATCAAACAATAATCATGCATAGCTCGAACAGTTTGATAGTTTCATCTAAAAGTTTAGAAATTAAAAATTGACTACTGAACGGTTACACCAAATTGGACAGTCATGACAAAGTTTGCAGGTTGGATGTTTTCGGAAAATCAACCGGGATGTTCGATAATTTAAAAGTCATGTTTTGCCCCTGACTTCATTGATCCTCCATTTTTGGCAAAAAAGAGTAGTCCACAACTATTTTCAGGGTCTTATTCATGTACCAAAATTCATCAAAATAGATATAGTGATTTAGGATCGAAACTTTGCATTAACACATCACTATCTCATTTATAATATTAGTTTTGAAATTATGTACAAACATTGATTATCGAATTATTAAATCCATCTATGTTAACTGTTTTATCGTCAAATATTATTGCCGTGCGGATTGGTGGATGTCACATGTCTTCGAATTTCGCACGGGCCCGCGTGGTGGATTGTGGCCCACTCCCTCTCACAGAGAGGAGGCCTGTGTCCCAGCAGTGGGAACATTATAGGCTGATGATGATGATGATTATTGCCGTATTACAACGTACTGGCACAATGCCGAATTGTCAGCCATTTTGTGTCGCATTTCCATAATACCCCATTTAAGCTCGTACTGTTTTGTAAATAGATAATTACTTTTTGGCTGCGGCAACAGCAACATTATTTAACTGTCAAAAATAAAATTGACTACTCGCGAAGGAAGGACCTGCAGAAATGTATGAACTAAGTACTGGTGAAGAAGGTTTATTCCACTTTGTTCACCTGGGTGATCAAAGTGGACCACTTGGTGTCCTCAATTCACCTCAGAAAAATATCACCTGAGTTATATCACCCAGGTGAATTGTGGACACCAAAGTTGTCCACTTTATTCACCTCGGAAAAATATCTGGGTGAACAAAGGCGACTTTTCTTACGCGATTTAGTGGACTTTGGTGTCCGCAATTCACCAGTGCGGGTTGGTGGATATCAGGTATCTTCGAATTTTTGGTTCTAGGCATGCCGGTTTCCTCACATGTTTTCCTTCACTGTTTTGAGAGCAGTGGTGATGAAATAATTTACACAAAGTAATGCGCCTGGCTGGATTCGAACCCATGACCTACAACTCGTAAGTGGGGCCGATACCACTGCTCCCTTGAATTTAATTTACATTTATATTATTACGAGTAAGTAGGTATGGATATTATAGATTGAGCGTTTAAAGGTAGACAATCTTTCAACTGGAAATTCCGATTCCGTGGAAGGAGAGATCCGACCTTACCTTGGCCAGGTGAAGCGAATATTTGACGAAGGTATTTAGGTTATTAAACCTTTTTTTTTCCATAGAATCAGTTACTCTCTGCTCGAATAGATTCATCGTAAGATAATTCCTTTCAAGACTTACTTTTCGTTCTCAATTTCTTTCATATTTAAATTGTCATTTTTTGCAAAGATACTCTATTATGCCTGAGTTGTTTTCTGGGTTCGGTTCATAGGTCGGACAGTGTCATTGGGTTTTTTACTGGGAATTTCTTATAAGTAACTTGGAGATGGGATGTGTGCCTGGTTTATGACAATAGAATCGTCCAAACTTATGCAAAATTGGCGTAATTCAACCAAATACGCATCTATGCCTACCTATGTCGGGTGGCAGGACTGCCTTTAAAAGGCACTGCGGTCTTGGAACGCAAAGGTTGACTGAATGAACGGCTGGTTTTAAACAGTCAAGTAATCTCCATCCGTGTCGAAGACTCATTTAGTGATTTTCCACCCAAAATGTTATGCCTTTAGCAATCTAAAATTAACAGTGGCAAAATTCAAGGACTTTCGAGGATTTATTTGAAGGTTATCAACCCCAAAAAAAAATGTTAACATGTCTATTAGAATTAAAAAACTAAACAGTGGCAACACTTTCCTCATCAAACCCAGTGTCGCTTCCAGTAGCACTAACTTGTATAATGTACATCCCTAAACATTGTTGTTTTTAGCGATCTCCACAACCGGGTTCCGTATTCACTTCTTATAACAATACAGTTTCACAGTTTCCGTGCAAACTTTGAATGGGAATTAAGATTATTTTGCCTGGCAACATTTATCATGAGGGTTATCTAGGTTTTGTGTATTTTTTGTTCGGAGAGGGCTATTTGACGGAGAGGACTCGGAGGGCAATTTATATCTTTTCTAGGGCTGTCACTGTTGTTAGTTTTTGTGTGGGAGTGCCGTTAGGGAGGGCCGTTTGAGGAGTGACGTTGGCTATGAACTTTGAGGCTCGGATTTCCCGTGGCCTAGTTTTTTGGCGTTTGTGTCACCTGTCGAGCTTTGATGTGACTTTGTTTTTAAGTTTCTATCTACTGCGGTGGAGAATTTTGTCGGTGGCATACTTTTTAGGTTAGGTGAGTTAGGGAAGTGAGAGTGCACCTTTGTGTACACTTTTGCACAATAAATATTAACTAGTGAACATCTAGTGGTTGAAATTCGAGTGCAATTCTTTTTTTTGAGCTGTAACACTATTTTATTAATGATCAAAATCAAAGCATTTATTTCAAGTAAGCCTGTTACAGGTCCTTTTGAATTGTCAAAAGACAAAAAATGGTACAAACAATCATAGTCCTACAGTCCCAGTTACAAGATTTATACTTTGTGTTGTGTTTATAAATCATTAGTGGGCTGTGCTGTTTTACATTTCATGATTTTTATTTTAACATGGAGGGGAATTATTTTAATGACTTCTGTTTCGCTCAAATCGCAAATATCGACGGCGGGATACGTGCGCTGTTGTCGCCGAGTATTGGCCAGTTGCTCGCCACTTTCCAATAACTCGGAGATAAAAATGCTAATATACTCGTCCATCTTTCAGTGGTTTCAAGTCCAATCGTGGGTACACAAATTACAAAGTTTGTTATTTGCGCGAAGGTTGTCGTTTCAAGAAAACACAATACAAAAATCAAGAGTATAAATCGAATTTCCAGTAGGTATGAGATGCCAAGCCGTTTTTTATTTAAAAACTAAAGAAAAGAATTAACACAGTGTACAATCCA
Source organism: Agrotis clavis (assembly GCA_954870645.1). NCBI lineage: Eukaryota > Metazoa > Arthropoda > Insecta > Lepidoptera > Noctuidae > Agrotis > Agrotis clavis. The sequence goes on from OX940943.1 coordinate 5,065,432, forward strand.
AAACTCTACGAATTTACTCAGAAATGACGTATCTCTACAATCGAGATGACATCTCTACTGCTCAGAAGCACTCGACATGAACTCTAACGTTAGCCTTCGAAAAATGTCGAATTCGACATACCCAGAATAGCAACTTTTAAAATTTGTCGAAAAAATGACGTCATTAGAATTTTTTGTCGAGTTCGACACCATCTCTAAAGCCAAGAATTGGCCCCCTGATGCGGTGACAGTTGAAACTACGAATCGTATGTTGTGAAAACACTATTAAAAAAGTCAACTACGAGTAGCTTCTGTGTCAAAAAACAATTTCGAAGTGTTATTTCACTATTTTCCACATTATTTCGCAATTTACAGTGCTTACTAATTGTTTATTCATAATGCATGAAACCTAGTAACCTCAATTTTTTCACGCTCTTTTTTGCTAAGCTGTACCGTTCTGAGAGGCATCTCGTGGTTACATCAACATCCCTTTAAAATTGTGAAAGTGATCATGATTGATTTTCACTATCATCTGTCTCCGCAATGACAGAACATTTTAGGAGGACTATTCCGTTTGCTCAGCTGAAAGCAACATGGAAGGATATCATTCCTTTTCATAGCAAAGGAGTTTAGTAACATCGTAAACATTCTTCTAGTTTTTATTAAAAAATCTTCCTGCTGTTTGCACTAGTGATTTATCGTACTGAAAATGTAATTTCCCGCTTGTTCGCTTCCGGTGTATATGCATGAAAATATGCATGAACAACGCGCTGCGAAGCGATTGTAGTGTCTGCTATCAGAATGTGTTTTCAGTGAGCATGGAATAATTCAATTTCTTCAGTAACTTCAGTAGAGTGGCAAGTGATAAGAGCTACAGTTGATCAAATAAGCATTACTTATGAATTTGAAAAGTTACAATGCCATATGCTTCTTACGCCCTTGACTTCGCCTGTGTAGAGGTCACTTTCCTATAGGATCATGCACTCGGGCTAAAAAGTATCCTTATGTGTAATCCAAGACAAAAACTGTCTGTGCCAAGCATCCAAATCTGCACAGTAGTTTTTGCATTCTCATAATGTTATGTACGCATGTCATCATTATCTGCCTAGCCTTTTCCTAACTGTTTTGGGTCGACTTCCAGTCGAACGGGATGCAGCCGAGTATCATTATTTTACTTGAAGGGACGCAGTCAAGATTGGGGTTTTGAAATACCCATCCTCAACGTTCGTTGAGTTCAACAGCTGCTGACTCACGCTACTGAACGTTCGAGGCCTGCGCACACAGCTGACCTGCCACACACACCTAGCAGCGCACAGCCGACCTGCCGGCGCATCCACCATCTCGTCCCTGGGGTCACTTAAGAGTGAGGAGGAGTTAACCCGAGGTAAGCCTCGGGTTAACTCCTCGGCATCGCGTCGCTGCACTACGCGATAAGCCAGGACAGTACTTAGTGCGCCTACTTCCACGGAACGATTAAATATCAAGTGACGGCTGTGAACCACGACCTTTTAATAAATTTATTGTAAACGTTGGTGAGTTCTTTTATTTAACTCACCATAACCTTTACATTGGCTGCTTTCCGCAGGCAGATAGGCAGCTATCTGACCTTCACAACCCAGTAACCGGGTCAGACTGTTTGTCAGAATTCCGAGTTTTTGACTAACACTTACGCATGTGTATTAAGTACCTAATTTATAAACATGCACAGTACAGTCTAACATTTTTCTGTGTGTTCATAAAGAATTATGGCAACTTTCTTAAACACATTTCCACTCCCGAAAACGAACAACCAGTCCCTAATGACTTTATGATCCAACTAATAAAATCAAAGCATCAGAACGCGAACAATTCTCCTAACTAACTTAGTGTTGCCTCATATAAGTAAATTAATCTTACGCACTGGCGAGCCGAAAACCAATTTTTGGGGTACATCCTGGGGTCTTGCGGTCTACTCTTGACACGTGACGAGGGGTGAACGTTACTCAGTTGGGGACATAGGGGGTGAAAGTTTGGCCAGTGTTCTCGCCAACTTTGGGATGTCTTCTTGAACAAGTTCTTACGCAATTTGCATGTAAATTAATAGGATTTGGCTGTAGTCGTTGAATTTGTTAATGGACTTGTAAACGTCTGTCATTTGACATGTTCAATGTTCATGGTTTGAAAAGGTTTGAATATTTTCTTTGCTCCCCATTGAACACCACGTTATAATATCGTTTGGTGCTCAAATGGAAATACTTTTGGTGCTCAATGCTTTGAATTGAGCACCAAAAATTTGAGGTGCCAAAATAGGAACAGTTCGTTTTTTAATGATCTGTGAAAAACTGATAAGGTAATGATGGATTTTCAAAACAATTTATCGAAATACTCGTAATATTGCGGAATGCCTGCCTCATTGCTCTGACTGCTGAGGACGTGAATTCGATTCCCAGGTACGGCAATATAGTCATAGATTATTTCACGAGTATTTTCTTAACTTTGTCACGATATAGTGCGATTGTAGGCCAATCCCTTATAAATGAGTCCAGCCCATCCCGCCATCTCCTTCTGGGTCTGCCGCGTTGTCGTTTACCGCTATTTGGTATCCACTGAGTAGTTATTTTTGCCCAACTCCCGTCCGACATACGGCAGATATGAACAGCCCAGTTCCATTCAGATCGCGAAAAGTGGAAGGAGGGGAGGGAGGCCTTTGCCTTGCAGTGGAACGACCCAGGCTCATAATATAATTATAATTTTCTTAACATTCAATTTAAGTTTATCGTCTCACTCACCATTATACAAGCGTCATACATGCCTCAGAAAATTTGACCCATACCCTGCTTCAATGGTCTACAACTATTGTAAGTTTTGCTCTCCCAAAAGAAGTTGCCAACTCCCCCGTCCGTATGTCCCCTCCTAAGTTGAACTACCCGCAGCTCCCAGTTTTTGCGAGCGATATAATAAATTATGTAAGGTTGTTATTGTCCTCCTATGGTATCTTAACTTCGCGGTACCATTTGCTCAAGTTGGTCGTTGTTGCTGTTATTTATAAATGCTTTTTCGTCCTTTGTTAGTTTGCGCTTTCGTAGCTTGAGTTACACCATCGTTTAGATGTTTTAATTACTTGTTTCTTAGAAGGTTAATAAATATTTTATATTTTAAGTTTAGATTTTGAGGTTGCTTCAGTGTTTGTTTGTTTTTTTTATATTAATGGCTATTGACCTTTCTTCTTTGTGTTTTATTGTTAACTAAAATTATATTTAATTTAAAATTGTAATTGACAGTATCGATATGTCTCACTGATGGTGGCACGTTTGTCGGATCAGTTAGTTCGACGACAATACGCTATTTGCATCCATCGACTGCCCGCGACTCTCACGATGTCGACGATACATCTAGTGGGAGGCCTGCCTACGCTGCGTCTTCCGCTCCGTGGTCGCCACTCGAGAACTTTTCTTTCCCATCGGTTATCAGTTCTACATTATAGTTAACTACTACAAAATCTTACCGAAGTTATTGCATGCGATACGGCAACAAACTCTTACTAAGAACACAGTTACTTACTATTATAAACCCATACTAACTTGAGTACAACCGCACGCACCACTAACTTTTCGATTCAACTTTTTCCATTGTCACGTCTTTGAGTACACCTTCAAACTATTATACCTTTTGCGAGGAATCCGAGGTAATTTCTACAGATGTTCTGTATATTGAAAAATATATAATATATGTGGTTCTTGTAAATCTTTTTATTCGTGAATGAAGAAGAAACTGGCTGACTGAGTGATCGATCAATGCACAGGTGAACCCTCTAGGTTTAGAAGCATGGGATTCTGTCGTGTCTGTTGCACATAAGAACAGTTTTTGAAAATTCATCTCATAAGGGGGTTAAAAATCAGCTAGAAAATTATATGAAACATTTACTTAAAACTTCGAATGTAACATTGTCAAACAAAATGACAAAACTTTCACATTCAAATTCCAACCTCAAAGGGCTCATTGAAAATCTGAAATTATGTAAAAAAAAGCAATTTCAATATTTGACGCTTTTGAAAATTACTTACTAGATAATAAAATCCCATCTCGAACCAGCAATTCCAATGACTATTATTAACTTAGATGTGTATTCCTTGCTTATTTACTTCAGTTCAAGTTATCATATGAGGCAGGAAGCCTGCGTTCAGAACCAGGCAATTATCACCACAATTTAGGACTATGCGTATGTATACGTCGCATAGTCGGCCCGTCCTACAGCCACGGCCGCATAAACCTGCGACTTTATCGCGTCTCGCGACTTTACGATTATGCCCAGCTCTAAAAATAACGACAGTCGCGCGTTGTACGCGGAATTTTAATTATTTTGCACGTCAGGTATTTGTATGTTCGGTGTCGCATGTTTTTGCGTTTTTTTTGGGGGATTTTAGTTTCCATACATACGTTTTGCGTTTTTATTGAGTTTGATGTTGGCATTGATTTTATGTGGAGTGTGAATTGTTTGTTTTATTTTTCCGCGTTAATTTAAAGCGTGCTAATTAAATGTATTGGAACTACCTCCCCCATAATTTTGTGCAGGTCGAACCCGGACACATCGGAAATTATTCTATTTTAATCAAAGCTCTTATTATACTTACATTTTTAACTATCAGCCTTTCAAAATCAACTCGTCCGATTATAAATGCATACGCTAGTTTTTGTTCCGACTTATCGTCATTTGTAATCTACCCGAATAAGCGTACCTAACATAGCCGAACGTGACGACTCAGTCTCATTCAATACCCACAAAATAAAGAGCGCTAAAGAAGTTTTTACTTCAAAAATATCATCTATCATGTTGTAACCTTTTCTGGACTTTTCTACTGTAATGCAGCCACAAAAAAATCTATGGTCTGCACGTCACAAGTGCGATAACGAGTCGGAGACGCTTCGTCATCTGCGGCTACTCGCGGCTTGGATCCTCGCCAGGGCACGAAGTGCTACGATTTTAACGTCCAGTCCTACTAACGCGATCGACCGATTCGTTTTCTGAAGATCGATTTTTAAAACGTCTTGAGTTGTCAAAATGGTGTGTTCGGATTTTGAAAGATTCTTTTTCTTAAGATTCGATTTTTGAAACGTCTTGATATGTCAAAATGGGGAGTTCGAATTTGGAAAGTGAGCTTTTGAAATTAATTGTGAGAACACGGGTTTTGGAATGTGATTTTGACGATAAGTTTGATGTTACGTTTAAGGGTTTTGTGTTAAGTAAAAGAGTTTTGTTTGTTTCCATTATCAAGTAACACTTGAGTGACAAGAGAGCTACTTCGAGTGAAGTGTTGGGTTAAGTGCGGAGTTTAGATTGGGGATAAGAAGAGCCTGTTGCTTAAAACATTAAGTCCATAACCTTCTATGCACTTATTGTTAATTTTAAACAAATAATCTCTGAACTGGAGTTTGTTTTTATGTTAAAATCATAAGAAATTAGTCATGTAGAAATTAAGGACATGATCAATATTTCTTTTGCAATTTCTTTCTGACTCATTACTCTTATTCCTCTTATCCAATACATTTAAAAAAAGTAAGCATACTGACAGCGGAATAAACGAATCTTTATCACCTCACAAACGCAGCAACTAGACCACCCCTTAAACAGTGTCAACGTGTAATGGATACATTTAACAGGAACTTGCAATTTATGCAAGAGTTTCAGCATAAATTTCAGCGGATGCCACTGAATACGGACTCGGCTGCCGTTCCTCTAATTTTAATGTCCAACAGATTTCTCTGATGCGCCAATTTTTAGATTAATACTGCTCTTCGATTTGAGCTCGGGATTTATTCGGAATCTGTGATCTGTTATAAAGGTTAACGGAGCTTTCCATAAAGAAGCCGGTTTTCGGTAGGTCGGTATACTCGTACAAGTTTTACCTGTACCGATCAGCCTTCTTTGAAAATCATGAAAACGCTGTTTAAGGGATCTAAAATTATTTAAAGTGGGGCAGCACTGAGTCCAGGTACATCGTATGTCATGGACTTGTTTTGCGACTCGTTATCACCGTAGACTTGAAAAGGAATAAAAATGCAATAGATAACGAGTCGAAAAACAAGTCGATGACATGCGCAGCGCCCTCATCGATTTTCATGATTTTATAGACAGACTGTATTGATCGTGCAGGTAAAACTTCTATGAAGCAAAAAAGTCAAGACTCCTATATCCCCATCACTAAGGGCTCAAAGATAACTGGCAAAATATTGGTGTACTAGTTCTAAGCATCTCTGCCTACCGCTTTGAGAATAAGCAGGTGTTATGTTATGTATCCAATACTTCATCGAATATCACATATTATACTCGTAGTGCCTATAACGTTACTTTTGACATGTTTACTTTAAAATTACTCGTAGTGCCGAAGTGAGTTGTAGCTTCTGAAACTTAAAATCTGTTTTCAGTTGCGTGATAAGCTAAGAATTATAGAAAACACAATCGAAAAACATAATAATTAATTGTATTTTCGTTATTGCCTCAACATCAAAACATTTAATTTTACATAGAATTCAATGAGCGTTGACAAAACATCTAAAAATAGATGCACGGGTCGGGTTGGTCGTTTCCATGGTGAAGAACCGATAAGAAACTCCATGGTTAGCCTTATAAAAAAGTCTGTTTTTGGAATCTTTATTTAAAGTGTTAAACTTTGACCTTCTTACCAAAACGCGCTTAACACTAGAAGCGCCGAACATTCTGATACCCCTAGAAGCGCCGATGGGTCAATTTTGGCCATTTTATTTTTGCTACAGTAATGTAAAGTTAAATAAACAAATAAAACTTGTAATTGTTATGGAATGTTTTTATTACATTGAACCTGCCCTGCCCTGGGTGGGAGTACTCATTTGATAAATTTACCACGCTAAAAAAAAATATAGGCGTTGCCGTAGGCCACTTCACACTTTTTATAACAGCTTTTTATAGACTTTTTATTTACGGGCAGGAGCGACTGCCAGACTTGTACTAACCAAAATCCACGGTGTCCTTCAATAGCCCTTTACGTTCCGGGGTCACGGTAGCTTGTTAGTCCCGCGACCCTGGCAGGCTTTGGCCCTCTAAGGGGGGCCCCGTCATATTGCTGGCAGCTCTTTGAGGCGCGCGTGGAACACAACGATCCGTCGAACCGGGCATGGTCCATGATCGGACAGCGAGTCGCTTATTACTTGCCGTCCGCATGCACGCGCATACGGTGGCCGGAGATCGTCCTGCGACGTCCGTTGCCGTGGGCATCTCCCACTGCGGCTGGGTCGTGAGGTGGACGCTATCCTCACGTCCCGCCTCCTCTTTCGCTAGAACGTCTGCTTCGCAGAAGGAGGCGACCGCTTCCCACTTAGTCTCGCCCCGCAGCGTGGCCTCGTCCAATTACGGGCGCGAGAGGTGTCCAAGCGGGACAGTACTGCACCGTATGCTAAATCGTGTCCTCCGGGCGATCCTTGTAGTGGTCATACCCAGGCATTTCTTCCTTCCTCATCCGACACAGGAACCTCCCGAACCTTCCATATCCGTCGAGGACCTGCGTCAAGCGGTATGTAATGACGCCGCCAACTCACAGATGGGATATTGTCAGAGTATATGCGAGACATTTGATCCACAACATCTACCCCATACAACTTCAATTTTTCAACTATTGTAGGTAAAATGATACTAAATTGGGTGTCTTTTTTGTATCAGATCCTATTTCAATATCTGGGTGCATAGTGCTACTACAATGCTAGAAGAAATATAAAGTTAAACTCTGACATCCATGACTGGTTCAAAATTGACCCAATGGCGCTCAGAGGTAAATTTAGATAAAAAAAATATTTATATTGCATTTATGTGGTTGAAGTATCGTATAAACAATAATCATCATATTTCATGAAAAGTCATAAAAACTCAAGATTATACGAGTAATAAGATATGAACTAGATCAGGAAGAACATCGAAATGGGTCAATTTTGGAACGCCGGCACTTCTAGTGTTAAGCTAACCGCACGTTTGAAAGCGTCCAATGTACCAAAATACGTGGTCAGTCTTAAACATCGTCTTACATAGAAAACGAAGATGATATGATAAGACCACCAAGGTTAACCCCGAATCCAATTCATAAACATCTATCCCATATTGAGGTCACCCCATCCCCTCCCCCATGACATACCTATATATAAACCACTTGTGGTCAATGTCTTTCATTTCCTTTGTGGTTGAGACACAAGAGGAAATATCGATGTATCAGCTAATTTCTTTGCAAGCTTGTGGAGAAAACTAATTGATAGTATTGGATTTATGTATTTGTAACCAGATATTATTATTATTGTTCGAGATAATGTGGAGTCTAGGTGGAATTTTCTTCTCGCAATAATGTAGAAAGATTTGAGTAAAGCAGATTTTTGTAAATAAACACACTGCTATAATAAATGCGTCAGTTTGTGAGGATGGATCGATGTTTGTAGCACTTTCACGCAAAAACTACTTAACCGATTTGGATGAAATTTGGCACGGGTAGTTTAGAACCTAGATAAACACTTAGGACATTTTTTATCCCAGGAGCTCGATCCTGTGGGACAATTACCGCACCAAACGCAAGTTCACAAGCCATTGGCATAATCTGGCAAATAGATTATTTACAAATTGATGTTTTTCTTGTTATAGGTATTAATTTAAATAAGTAGTTTCTGGTCCTCGGAAACGCGCACTGACTTTTCTACAATAAAAAGTTGCAGCATTCGTTTTTAAACTTAATATTCAGTAAACAATAATATAATCATTCGAGTTTTAAATGGGATATTGACACTATGTTAAGTTTTCAGTTTCCGATATTTTAGCGTTATTACAAGCGTCACGAACACGGATGAACAAGAAAAGTTACAGTAACCAAATGTCTTTAACACCAGCTGCTACAATTAAAAATTCAATCAACAAAGACTAATTAAAAATCATATTGTCCAACTTCATCATCTAAGATAGAACACAAACTTTAAAACCCTGAAAGTAAACACTCGGTAAGTTTCTCACTGAAAAACGGTTCTTTCAGGAATGCTGTTAAAAATTTACACAACGCAGTTTGGTCGTGAAGTTTTTAATTAGCTCGAAGTTCTCACATTCTGGAGGTTTTAGCTTCATTCTGGTTGACTAAATCTTGGTGACAGAGCCATCTTTATTGTAGTTTTCTTGCTGTTTGAATTATAGAAGGAAAAGTTCTTGGTCCGTTATTCTTGGGAGGTTGAAATCAATTTTAGGAACTGTTCTAGCCATACTTTGTTTCATTGTGGTACTATTTTCTGTAAAAAACTGGTCTTGTTAGTGCCGGAGCACACGGCGCGTCGCAGCGCCGCACCGCAAAGATTTTGCCTAACAAATATTTGTCACGTGTGTCTGCCAGTAGGGCGAAATTTATGCGGTGCGGCGCCGCAACGCGCCGTGTGCTCCGGCACTTAGTGATTTGGTAGGTAATTGTGCTAAAATCATGTTGTTCAAAAGTTCTGAAAAGGTTAACTTTCACTTCAGACGCAGTACTTTGAAACTGTTCAGGATTTGAAAGACCTTTCAAAATAAAAAAAGAATATAAAATGAAACTTGGTTAAACACAGATCTTTTTAAGGTTCATCCTAGGTAGGCCTGCCCAATTATGTTTCATAATTGTTGCCCATAGCTACGCTCGCCACGTCCTAAATACGCCTAAATTATATCCAATCTATCATTGTACTATGTTTTTTCAAATCAGTTCATCCGTTTTGTCGTGAAATCGGAACATATCGATCCGTTTTCGTCCACACATACATAAAAACTATCACATTTATAATATTCCTAGCAAAGATATAATTATTTCCTAAAGTTATATTTTTCTAAAGACAGATTACTCGTCTCGTCTCTGCTACATTACGTCCAATTTCTCATACAACACCAAAAATAATTCTTACTTAATATTAAAGCTTCACTAAAACATTTTTACAGCCAGCCATATAATTTTTCCAACATTTTTCCTCTCTGATAACACAAATATAATATAAAGAGATTGACCAATGCCGTGGAAAATTAAATGATGTCCATTCTCAAATAGCCAGAAAGATATCGTGATAGGGTCGCGTTGGGTCATCACGGTTGAGGGTCCTTTTCTGAAGGATTTCTTACGAAATTTATCATCGCTATGGATCATACGTATTGGTGGATGGCGATGTTATCCGAAGTCGGATGTTTACGAAAATTGTTCCGGATTCCGTTGTGTTGTTCTCGAGATTATCGGATTGTAGTTTAGTTATATTACGGGGAGTTCTGGTTCATTAAACCATATGAGGAAAGGATGCCATTATCTTACTTATATTGGCCTCAGAGAGCTGTCAGGAATCTGACGGGGCCCCCTTGGAGGGCCAAAGCCTGCTGGGGTCGCGGGACTGTCTCATCAGGAAACCGTGACCCTGGGACGCAAAGGGCTATTAAAGGATCACCGTGGATTTCAGATTTGATTAGTAGGCGGACTCATTTGACAATTTTGCCATTAAAAAAAAACAACTCGCTATATCAGGGCCGCGAGCGAGAGAGGACAGCGTCCTCCCTCCGCCCCAGCCGCAGTGGTAGGCGCCCACGGCGACGGACGTCGCTTGATGATCTCCGGCCACCGTAGGCGCGGGCATGCGGGCAGCGAGTAAAGGGCAACTCGCTGCCCGACCAAGGACCATGCCCGGGTCGACGGCGCGTTGTGTCCCACGCGCGCCTCAAAGAGCGTCAGCATAATGACGGGGCCCCCCTCTCAGAGGGCCAAAGCCTGCCGGGGTCGCGGGATTATTCCCTTGCCGTAACCCCGGAACATAACAGGCTATGAAGGACACCGTGGATTTTAGTCAGTAGAAGTCTGACAGTCCCTCCCGCCCTGCCCGGGGTTGGAGGACTCATTTGATGATTATACCACGCTAAAAAAAAAAAAAAAAAAAAAAAGTCCGCGGTTGCGCGTGAGCCAGTTCTAGAAGGATTTTGACGACCGCTGGGGGATTCACGGTGAATATAATAATTATATTTCACCTAAAATTATTGTCCATTTCACTGCGGTTCAAACCTGGCTATAAGACTGGCCCAAGTCAGGGAAGTACGGCGCAAGAGAGAACGCCTATACTCAGCAATAGTGACAACGTTGGTGTTGATGATCAAAGTACTTTTCTGTAGTAACCTACTAAACATTATCAGTAGTAGCCGAGAAAATATCAAGCGACAATGTGAAGGACAACCATTCAATAAACAGTGGAGAATACAGTGTAGGACTGCCCCGCTTGGGCTCCGCCGTGTCCTCACGGCATTGGTAGAGGCCATGCTGTGGGGCGAGATGGAATGGGAAGCGGTCGCCTTCTTCTGCGAAGCAGTCATGCTAGCGAAGGTATCTCGAGACTCGCCGTCACTCATAAGTCACCATAATATGGTGAGTTATTAGTGACGGCCATGCCCGGGTTGACGCCGCGCTTCTTGCGTTACATAATACTACTTTTACAAATGCGAAAGTGTGGATGGATGTTTGTTATAATCTGGATTGACTCGACTACCTACCACGGACGAAGCTGCGGGTAAAGTTAGTTAACCATAAAACAATCCACATCGCATTCCATCCAGTAATTTAGCCTTCCCAAAGTTCCTTTGAATTAAATTCACAATCGTAAATCGAGCCCAAAAAGGACCTAGCAAGACCGAAAAATAATAAAAAGGGTTTTAACTTGAAAAACGTAAGCCGAGAAGGGTGTAAAAAAGGCAAAAAAACATAAATAAAGCCGTAAGACAATACTATGCAAATGTTCGCCGGCGAATGGCCGAATGGTCGAATATAGTGCGAAATATTAAGCGTGTATTGGCACTTAAGGTGTGGACACATGTGCGACTTTTTATTTGAGGTATAAAAAAAGTGTATGAAACAATCTTTAATTAAAATAAGATTAATTTCTAGTTTATTTTTACAAGCTTTTATTAACTTTCACTCAATGAATCTTTAATCCGTTCTGTTGAAGTGGTTGAAAAAGCTTTCACAAGATTTGAACTGAAGACAAAAAAAAAGATTTGTGTCTTTTTTAAATGACTCCCTGACCCAAAACTTGAAGACAATAATAATTAAACGTGATTATTTAATAAGGTGCTGAAATAAGCTCATATTGACACAATGGTCTGCGGGTGTACGGTGATATTGTTTTAGGAGAGTTTGTGTGTTTTGGTTCAGCGTTGTGACTTTGTGATGCGGTTCACTTATTGTAACGTAAAAAGGGATTTTAGATGTAAACATAATAATGAATTGCATTAAAATTTATAAATTGATCAGAAGGCTAATTCACGTAATTTTATGAGCGCCGATGAAGTAGTAGTGCAGTTGCAGTTAAGTTCACGTTCGAGTGATAAACGGTATGTAATCTATGAACTGCGCGTAAGCTGCGCGTGAACTGCACGTCAACTGTACGACAACCAAACCAGGAGAGAAAAATTATTGCCCACTGAATAATCGAATGGAATCGATTACATTTCAATGAATATGACATTAAAACTGCATGTTTTAGTCCAAAAACTTATAAACTGTCATTTTGAAACGTCAAACGAATAGTAGAATACCGATCATGTTGCGATCCAAAGATCCAAAACACGCACGCGTGACGCGAACTTGACGCGAGCGTGTCTGACAGCGACAGAGAATACGAAAAGCGTTGTTTTGATCGAAACTTAACTGCAACTGCACTGCAACAGCACTTCTTTAGTTACGTGAATTGCCCTACTGAAGTCGATCGTAAATAATTATCAATTTGAATACTTAGCTAAGTAGCGTTTATTTCTGTCATTGTCTAGATGAAGTGAACAAACATTTTACATCGAAACTACAAAAAAATAAGTCAAACCTATTTAACTGTTACAAACAATTCTACCCCACAACCAACTTGAAACACGGCTTAGTTAAATCTTCGCCGTCAAAACTTTCTTCCCCGAAAAAAAGTCGCCCATGTGAACAAATCCTTACACACTATCGACAAAAGCCGAAACATTTCACAAGTGTGCGACATAAACACGACTCGCAATTGATCGCGTCGACAAAACGACTTATTTATGCACCCGACCCCGCCCGTAAAGTATCGGCCGGGTTTGTCGCTACGTATTGCGATTTTAAAGTATTATTGTACGGTTTTTTTTTAAGATATTTCTTTTTATGGTTTTGTGGAATTCTTACGGTGGTTGACATCTCTTTGATCTTACTGCTGTTGTATCTAAATGCGAATGTTTGTAAAGATGGATGGATATTTGTTACTCTTTGACAAAAAAAGTAGTTAACAGATTTTGATGAAACTTGGTACACAGATTTATAATTTGTATCAACATTTTTTTACGTTATAAATCATCGAATGAGTTCTCCCTCCCAGGGTAGGGCGGGAAGGACTGTCAGACTTGTACTGACTAAAATCCACGGTGTCTTTCAATACCCCTTACGTTCCGGGGTCACTAGTTAGTTCCGCGACCATGTATCATCACATAGGATACTTTTGATCCTGAAGTATAGTAGTAAGTTGAAATTCGCGCGGGCAACGCCGCGTGTATGAGCTAGTAGTTATATAAACTCACGCTTACTCTCATGGGAGTAGGTAGAACACAGTAAGCTACGTGTTATGATTGTGAAATAGGTCTTACCCCTTTGACTTTGTCTCAGGTGACACGACATTTGTCTAGACATGTAGCAATCATTGTCAAAACATATTTTATGGAGAAATTTGATGTCAAAATTAATGACGTTTTCAATTAACAGCTGTAGTTTTAATTTTAAGCATCGGAACATATAAATTGGCGGCACTTACTTAAGTACATACAAAACAATTATCCCTAGCTGTTTTTATTTTCAATTGTATACAAAAGCAAATTGAACTGTTGTATTATTTTATATTCTAAATCTATATTTTTATTTATAGAGTCTAAAAAGAAGAAGAAATCATAACATAGTCCACCCAGACTTGGAACAACTACAGTTCTGTATTCATTGGCAGTCTCTTAACCAACACTGTTGATGGGATAGTCTTTTAATTAAGGAAAAATAGGTTTATTCTTTTAATATATAATATAGAATATCCAAGAATCACATATTCTTTAATCGCTGAACCGTTACAACAAAAATCCTATTTCTCTCTTACGTCAAAACCAAAAATCCGTGCAATATAACCGACAGACATAATTCTATTTTAAGAGATACAGGCTGATCCAGAAAATAAATAACCTGGCCATGCGTGTGGGCAGTATTTATCGTCGGCACTTCGTCCTGGGACGAGTAATGAATCAACCTGTATAAGGCACGCGATGCCTCGCGTTTGGGTGTTGATGGATCTCTTGTTCGGGCTACTGTCTATAGGATGTTCAGTTTTTGATTTATTTGACAGATAAGGTTGTGTTTTGAACTGGATTTGACGCGGGAGATAGTGGGTTAGTTGAAAGTTTGAAAGCTGGTTTGATTTTGATGTCGCGATTGAAAAACTTTCTGGTCATTTTAGTGTCGATATTTCAGTGAAGTCCCATTTAGCGTGGCTTCCTTTTTTTATTGGATGTTATGAGTCTTTTCGCTCTAGATGGTAGGCAACCAGCCGGTTCATTCAAATCCTCTTTGTAGGGCCACGGTACCCGGCAGACATTTCAGTTGTCAGTAAAACTATAGGTCCAAATAGGCCTAGGTCAAGGGATGGTCTCAAAAGGGCACAATGACCCTGTAACGCAAACAGCAACCGAATCGAACAGTTTTCTCGTCAGTAACAGTCCCTTATGCTTTTTTTAACCGTGGTAAAATCATCAAATAAGTCCTCCTATCCAGACCGGGGCGGGAGGGACTGTCAGACTTGTATTGACTAAAATCCACACGGTTATAGGAGACAGTCCTGCGTAGTCTCTTATGCGGCACTCAGGACGGGGGAAACATTTGTAGATTAAATTAAACCAAAAAAAAACGCGTACCCCTGAAAAATCAAAATTTCAGAAACGTATCCATTTCAGTCTCCAATCACGCCCATGTACTTGCGTGAGCCAGCGGAGCATAATTTTTTCCGTCCCACCGGTGACAGTTTCATTAAAGTCAGTCAACCATGTCCTACATTTACAAGTAAAATAGTCCTGAGCTGGTCGAGTTGATTCTATGGAAATATAGACGAAGGGGAAAGTGATGGTCGGGGTTTAGCTGAATCTGATCAGGATATAATGTGTTTTTGGATTATTTTTGACGATGATGAGTGTAAATAAAATTATGCTGAGATGTTTTTAACTGAGCCTTACTACAGAATACTTAATAGTACGACGTACAGAAGTGTCACTTCCCAAAAACAAACAAATGTAAAATCTTTGCTCGAGAGAAAAAAGTAAAAATATGTACAGAGCGCGTGCGAAACGGGCGCACCGTGGACGGTGCTACACCGCGGAGTGCGCCAGGCCTGGCCCTACTCTAGGATTTAATCCTGGTGCACTTAGTATCTTAATATTTAATTAATTTATTCTTTTTTTCTAATATTTAATTTATTCTTAATATTTAAAATCACAAACAGCCATACCCGGAACAAATACGAGTACTTATCGGTCCTACAAATATTTGTTTCGTGAGGGAATCAAACCTTCGACGATTTCAACTGTCACAGTTCATGAGATAAGCCTGATGATAGTCAGACATACGGACAGCGGAGGTCTAAGAAGTCGAGTAGGGTCCCGATTAACCCTTTGGGTACGCAAACCTTTTTCACAGAATAAACATCAGTTTTTAACCGTCACTAAAATGTATGTAAAATTCGAAAACACGGTGAAAATTATTTATAGGTAAAACGACAGTGTTGTAGAGTCAATCATGCATTATTGAAATCTCTACATTTTTAAATACTGTCCGGAACTGTTGCGTGGTTAGAATACTATGTTTTGTTGACCATTTGAAAAATAAATATGAAACTATTATTTTAAGGACGAACATTTTTTTTAATTTTAGTGATGATTTAAAAATACTAAAAAAATACTTAAACCAGCTATACACATACTTGTCTACCCGACCCTTGTAAGAGCCAGCCCGCGATGCTGAGCCTGTAGGTCTAATTTCTGTTTGATAATTTGACTCTTTTTTTTATCCTTCCTTAGAAAACCTTTAAAATAATTGAAAAAAATAAAAAAATGTTACTGATGTATTTTACGAAAAAATACATATAGAAAGAAAAATTCTGGTTAGTTAAAATAGGATTATTTTAGTCTATAGAAATACAGGTCAGTCTAAGTGTCGCAACACACGAGCCACTCGCGACAGCCACAAACGCTGTCACGAGAAGCTAGAAGCGGCTACAGAGGTGGCTGAAGCGTGCGACAGCCATTTGTGGCCGGTGGTCAACACTTGCGGTCGTTGGCTGCTACTTTTTTTAACCAATGCATTACTGAGTTAAAACAGAAAGGGGTGCGAAATCGCGCGAGTGGCGTGTGGCGGCGTTTTGTGGCCCGTGTGCGGGAGCCCTAAGAGTTTTTTTTCTATGAAACAAACATTTATATTCTCTACCTATTTTCCTGTTTGAATATCAAAGGAAAACTTCTTTATTTACCTAAGAAAAAGAGTTTCTTTTTACAAAAACTTCAAGAGAAAAAAAAAAAGATAAAAATGTCCGAGTAATTCGGTATCTTTCAAAGAAGTTTGGTCAAGAATTCTGTAGCAAAAATAATATTTTTTGCCTTCTAAACAGTAAATAACCTTTTGAAGTATTATTTACTCTTTATTAAAGGAAACAAGTTGTAATTTTTATTTATTGTAAAAAATGTCTTCTGCTAATGACTGGATACAAGGGGTCTAAAAAGCCCTTTAAAGCAGAATAAAATTCATAAAATGGTACTCGTATATTTTATTCTATTGCTCAAGCAGTAGAAAAATTTAAAAGGCCAAATCTTGCCGAAGTCGCGGAACTATCTAATAACCGTGGCCCCGGAATGTAAAGGGCTTTTCACACCGTGGATTTTAGTCAGACCCTCCTGCCTTGGGTGGGAGGACTCATTTGATGACTTTACTACGTAAAAAAAAACAGTAGATATAAAATAATTTTATCTATTTATGAATATGAATTTCCAGCAAGTCCATTTTTTCTTTACATAAATATATTTCTCTTATTAAAATATATTTTTAATGTGTCCTTTTTCAGGTACTTAATGTTTAGGTATGTTATTTTCAATATTTTACTAATCTGTTGTTTTATATTTTGTTTCAGGTAAGTTTCATAGTCATGGCCGGTTTCACTGAAAAGTAAACAATCCTAGCGTCTTGTTTGTGAGTATATTTACCTTGGCATTGTACTTGTTTTGTCACACTATTTACAGTATTTAGTATTTACACGTATTAATCGGTAAAACAATATTTTTAATCAACCAAGCAAAAATATTTGTCTCAAACGTGATATCTATAGATCTTTTATCTCATTCGCATTATACGAGCCTTAAATGATCCCATATTTTTAACACGTACTAAACCATATCGTAACTAAACCAATCAAACTTAAAATAAACCTTAGATCCCAGTTCTTAAGGTCCAAAATCGAATAGCAACGGCCCCCAATGAAATTCCCATAAGGACCTCGATTACGTATTCAAGTTTCGTCATCAGAACAATAATATTCCATAAACATAACGTTTTTATTATATATGATACATGTTGTTACGGGAATAAGCTATCATTTATGTAAGAAAAGTTGTAATTTATGAGCTTTTTATACACAATATTGTTTTATGTAAGTACTCCATGTGTTTTGGACGTTTATGTCCGTGAAATATTTCTTAGACAGAGTTCCGTGTGTAATGATGAAATACTTTTTCATCATCATCACCATATCAGCCGTAAGACGTCCACTGCTGAACATAGGCCTCCCATATAGACTTCCAATAGGACCGGTTAGAAGCGGCTTGCATCCAGCGTGATCCTGCAATGTGGCTTTCATAAGATCGTCTGTCCACCTAGTGTGGTGGACGTTCTACGCTGCGCTTGCCGGTGCATGGTCTCCATTCGAGATCATCATAAAATACATTGTCAATTGAAAAATATTCCGTTTTTTTATGAAATACCTGTTTTTTATCCTTCAGGGTTTTCAAAAGTTGTTTGTAACCTTGACTACTTTCTGCTCATGAAAGCTTGTTAATGTTTTACAAAAATAACCTTGTTTAATACCAATGCAGGAGGGGGTGTGCATATTGCCATCAATCAATAGGGCAGAGATTGAGGCTCTGTGGCTGCTTTGCACGATCTGGAAATTGAGCCGGGACATAATTCAGTAGTCGCTCTTGAAACCTCACTTAAGACTATAAGGCACTCGCAAAAAAATGGCCGCTGTTTTTTTTTCGCCAGAAGAAACTTGGTACATAGTGTGTCCTTTTTTAGCGTGGTAAATCATAAAATGAGACATCATGCCCTGATTGGAGCAAAATAGACTGTTTTAATGAGTCCCAGTCATTAGGGTCGACGGTGTTCCTTGAATAGCCCTTTTTTAACCCTGACCCGACGACTTTTAACACGACCCCATCTGTACCCATACCATGAGTTGTCATTACGATACTCGCTCCTCGATATCAACCGCGTTTGGCGCACTCATTGATCTACTCCAAGGTTGTATGAACTCTCAACCAATGAGAGCGCCAAACGCGGTCAATGCGTATATAGCGATCGAGTATCGTAATGACAACTCATGGTAGAGGCTCTGTGTCTTTACATCAGAAAATAACACCAATAGCCAGATAATAACTAACCTGAACCTCTACACAGCACAAAAAAACTCTTACCTAACATTTTTCACTCGAAGTTAGGATTCAAGAAAGCCAATCACGTCCCATTTATCGTGTTACTACGGTTCGTAGTTCTCTTTAAAACTGCGAACGACACTGCACCGACACTTAGAATTCTCACACATTGGCCGCACCTTTACTTATCACGGCCATTCTTCATACAATACCGCTTTCACATCCTTAACTTCGATATCCATTGCTGCTTTTGTCACTAGCGTTACAAAAATTCTAGTTTTATCTGCGCAATGTATAGGGTTGTGTCGGGGAAGTAGAGTAAGCTGTCTTTGAAATATGATTGCCTGGTACACGGGCATCCTTCCTTCGTTGATTGTATTTGCCGAGTACAGTCAATAGGACTTAATTTTCTCCGAGCCACGGTTCTTCTGGCATTTTATTTGTAGTTTGTCGCAGTATTGAATCGTGTAGGAATATATTTCGTTTCGTATGTACGGTTTTAGTGTCTATTTGTCTTGGTCGGATTGTATTCTAGTTGCTTTTGTGGATTTTTCGTGGGTAGTTTTTTTTTAGTGTGTTTTGGGGGGGAGTGACTACATTATTAATGTTTTGTAAGGTAAGTAGTATATTTTATTTCTTAGTAAGTTTTTTTGTTGTAGATTTTGTTTGGGTCGCGTGACTGTTACCAGGGCATCGTGGCCCTGGAATGCTGTTGGTAACTGAAGGAAAAGGTGTTTAGAAGAAGAAGTTTTTAGTCAATCAAATCTGATAGTCCCTTCCGCCTCACCCATAGTGGGCGACTAATTTTAAAGTAACCGACCAAAATAAAAAGTGACTATCAAAACTTTTAATCATTCTTTTTTTTTATTTGTTTACCGGTATTATGAACGAAATCAATAAATTAATATCATCTCACTGTTGGGGAAAGGCCACATCCCATTCCGAATTTTCGATTGTCCAACAGTCCTTAATTTTTTTGAAAAAAAAAAAATCAGTTTAGCATCCGCATAAAAATGTAATAAACAAAGTATTTGACAAATAAATATTTATTTCATGTAAGCCATTTAGACCTTCATTAAAATACTAACAGCGAATATCAAACAAAACCGCACAAATAAGCAAAAAAAAATGGCGGCGTCACTTCCACATCAGTCCCAGTTACCGACCCACAGTGACAGCAGAAAACAACGTCAATACATCAACCTTTAAACGTAAACTCTTGATGTATTTATAGTCCAACAAAGCCCAATTGATACCAACTAGGAACGATCCCAAGAAATCCCCGATACGGCAAAGCCTGGACGCATGTCTAGTTTTACTCATCCAATTTTAAAAAGGTCTCTAAAACCATTGAATTCACAACGAGAAGAAGACCAACTTACACTGGACATCTCACATGTCTTGTTGCGACATCCGACCCAACTTGATCCTTCTGTACGAGCAAGAGTAAGGAGAATAGAGGTCAATCTTTCTTGGCCGTCAATAGGGCTGGTCCAACTAGATTCCCAACAACATTCGAAGGTAATTGTGATCATGAATCAATCCTATCTCGAAATCCTTTCAAGGCAGGCTATTCAAACGACATCTCCTTACTGTTCGGTATACATTGCTGGTTATGTAGCGCATTGTTCTCTTTGACTGAATACGGGAGGAGTAATGGACGTCGGAATTTTAGATTTTTCATGAATTGTTCATGTAGTTGGTATGGGGTGTAAAAGTCGAATGGATGTGTATGGGAAAACGATAGTTTAGTAAGCTAATATGAGGGAATTCCGGTGATGTTCTTAAAGCCCCTTATTGCTTGCAAATGCTACGGATGGGTGATGAAGATTTATTGGTAGGCTTGGCTTGGTGACACGGCATTATCGCCCTAACTGGTATTTATTGAAGGGTCGTTCGTTATACGTTGGTCTACTAATTAGGATTCAGATGAAAGGTGTCGTTTACTGTATTTTCTATACTATGTAATATTATAAAGAAGTAAAGGTTGAATGTGTGGAGATCAAAAGGGGAGGCCTATGTTCAGCAGTGGACGTCCTACGGCTGAGATGGTGATGATGATGATGATGAAAGGTTGAATGTAAGGGTAATTTTCCCACGGGGGTAGGCAGAAGCTACAGAGCGCCACGTACTACGATCCATACCCCTTTCGCCTCATTCACATTCATACATTGGTCATACACGCACGCTGATTGCAAGTACACACGCACCCGATCTTTAGAATAAAATATATTAATAACTAGCTTCTGCCCGCGACTTCGTACGCGGATCCTGTTGCTTATGCCAGCAGTCGGGGTCGTCAAAATCGAAGATCTGAAACGTCTGATGTCGAATTCTAGGAGCCTGGGGACGGGAAAACAACGGAATGCGCGAGACGATTCCAGACGTTCCAGATCTTTCATTATTGTAAGACAACAGGAAATGCCCATCAGACTAAACAACTCTTGCTAAGACGTCATTCCTGTATATATTATAGTGTAGCTGGGCTCTTGGAGTTCCGCATCAGGTGGTCCAGATCTTCAATTTTTATACATCAACAGAAGGTGCTCATCAGGCTGAACAACTCTTGCTAAGACGTCATTCCTGTATATGTTATAGTGTAGCTGGGCTCTTGAAGTTCCACATCAGGTGTCCAGGATCTTCAATTTAATTCTCTCAGCAGAAAATGCTCATCACGCGGAACAATTTTTGCTATGGCATCATTTTGTATCTCTTATAGTTTAGCAGGTCTGTTGCAGTTCTGCATCAGGTGTTCAAGTTTCCAAGATAAATTATAGCCTATATGTTAATCGAACTTAATACCTATACAACAAAAAAAAAATCATTCAAATCCGTCCAGTAGTTCCGAAGATTAGCGTGCACAAACACACAGACAAACAGACAAACAGACAAAAAAAAATTAATTACAGTTTCGGGTTCGGCATCGATAAAATAACAACCCCTGCTACTTTTTTTTGTATATTTCCATTGTACAGACACCATTTTTCTACAAATTTATTATATGTATAGATAAAATTATCTTTCTGAAGACTTTAATAATCTAAATACCTGTGTTTTGTTGATAAAAAATAATATCGAATACTGAAAATAAAACAATAATATCGAAAGTCCTGAATCATGTTTTGTAATAAGAAGAAATTCCAACAAATATTGTGTATTTGAAAGAAATGTGACAAGAACGGAACTGGAGGTAATAAACTAATAACATATTTATAAGGAGTTCCTTTAGTTTTGATACAAACAATGATCTTTATCTTCTATATTGGTTATACGAATTGTACGTATTATGTTTATATATAACTATTTCTGATAAAATTGGTATAGATTTTCTGATGAATATAATCCTTACGTCATACGGTGTTTTACTTTCATCATCTGCCTATAATATAGATGTCCACTTCTGAGGCCTCACCAACTGTAAAATTTTCATTTCATCACTGGCAACTCTCATACAACTGTTACCGACCACCTTGCAAAGGTCGTCGCCCCCCACATAGCTTAGCTTGCCTTAATGGGAGTAAATATTTTTTCTTTCTATCTATTTTTCTATCTATACAGGCCTATATAACAGTCTTTTCAAAACCTCTTGCTCCGCAGCACTTAATCGGCTAGCTCTCACGGTTTGATTTCAGGTCGTCTCGCCACTTCTTCGACGTTTCACCCAAGGGGAGAGATTTACCACCCCCAAAAAAATCGTCTTCGTACGGGTTCCAAAAAAAAAAAACTAAAATTTATTGAACAAGGAAATGCAATAGTTCAGAAACTGACAAGGATACATTTTTATTTATGCTTGCCGCTCAAATAAAGTTCAATCAAAAGCGGTGCTCATAGTTGGTTCTAAAAACGATCAAGTTTTAACGAAGGTAAAATTTAGTGCAACATCCCCTCCGAGGCAAGAGATTGCAAAATATATCGCCCCGTTGATTGCCAGTCGCCGCTTTTTTAAGCTTTCCACCCCGTCCTAACTACAGTTTTGAAACTGACAGCCTGAAAAAATATTTCCCCTTTGTACTTTTTTGTTCCTATGTTATCCAGTTATTAATCCTACAATATGAGAGTATTTTTAGTAGCTTCCGTTTAAAATCAACACCCGATCAATTTAGCGGAATATTTCCGAACGAAAACAGCTTGGTACCAAATTTAAAATTGCGTGGGAACGGCCATATTTTTCGGTCCTACGTAGAACGCGTGCTCGAAATTCAAATCTCCTGTGGCGCGTAATTTTTTCGCAGCGAAGAACCAAAATAAAGATAAGGTTTATTATAATGTACTTAGTGATTTAGTACGCGGTTTATTTGGAAATACACGATGCTGAAAATAATACTGCACCTAATTTCTGGGTTAAGTTTGGCCATTTAAATAAGCTGTTAGGATATATTTCTTGGTAAACGCTTTGATTTTTTTTTGTGTTCAAATTGAGAATTAAAACAGCTGAGATGGTTTTGTTATGTTGGGCAATTGAGTGAAGGGCAAGCTCCAATAGATTTCTAAATAAGACTCCCTGAAAGGATTTAACCCTTAAATGCATAATGTTTTGTATTTTATTCAAAAGTTATATAAATAATAAAACATGATTCCAACATTGCTGAAAAAATAATAAAAAAAATTTTTTGCTTAAATTTCTCTTAAAAATGAGTAAATAAGCAAAAAATTTGAAAAATTCCCCCTCCAATTTTTTCTATTTATTTTTAAATTTAAAAAATATTTTTTACGGTTTATGATAGTGTATTTTATAACAATTCTGTTTCATATTTTGGAATTACAAAATTGCGATTAAAACTATTTTTTATTAATTTTCCAAAAAAAGTTGGGTTCCCAAAACCAAAGAGGTCTTAGCCAAAAACATCACCGTCCATATTGTAAAATTAAAAAAAAAAAAAAAAAATTGAATTGAAAAAATAAATGAATGCTTATTGACAGTAAATACCCTAAATAATTAATAAATTTATAATTTAATAACATATTTCATTTATTTTATTTTTAATGAAATAATATTGGGTATGTTGCAAAAACGATACACTATGCATTTAAGGGTTAATTATTAGGTAGTGGTTTTCTTCAGAAACGAATCGTAAAAGGCATTTATGTATGACCAGACGCCTTACCACAATTAGCTCTTAACGCGATCCAGTTTAGGCCGTGGGAAAGAGACAGAGCTATACAAGTCGTTTAGCGCCATCTCTTTCCCACAGCTTAAACTGGATCGCGTTAAGAGTTCATGGTAGTCCACCAGATGTAATATAAAAGGATTGTCACAGGTAACATTCCTTTTTATGTATGAAACATAAACACAAAATGTCAAAAATCATTCGCCATTATCATGCATAGAAACGTCCATATTTCCTAACTCAAACAATGCAGTCCTTTCGCGTGAAATACGAATTTCGAATCCGGTTTGCCGCGCTTTTTTTTTATTTGGCGTGAAGGCAGAGGCACAGATAACACAATAAAGTGTTCACGGAAAGGTTCTTTTTAGTGCACAGTTGCGAGTTCAAACATTCGGTTCATTCAGTGTTGCTAGATTGAATCTGAATTTTTCCCCATATTCTGTCCATTTTTTTTACTTTGCAACATTTTACTGCATTCTATTTTTGAAACAGGAAATTGAATCAAATGAATCACGTTCATTAAAAAAAATACTACGAGTACTTTGTATCGAATTTAGTATTTAGAGGCCTATGTTCAGCAGTGGACGTCTTCTGGCTGATGATGATGATCGAATTTAGTGTAGCATGTATTACTTATTCGCACATTCCCGTTTATTTACGACATTTTTTTTTTGAGCCTGTTAAAATTATCAATTTCGTCCTCCCACCCAGGGCACAGCAGGAGGTAGGTACTGTCAGACTTGTACTGACTAAAATCCACTGTATCCTTCAATAGCCCCTTACGTTCGGGGGTCACGGTAGCTCGTTATTTACGACATGATAAGTGCGACGTAATAAACACAAGATATGATTATAAACATGTAGGTTGGCTGCAAAATGACTAATTTTTCTCCATTATTTCACATAATTATTTGTCGACAGTTTACCTCATGAAGGATACCCCCCAAAAAAGGGAAAAAGACTCCCCAATCTACCAACACTGGGTACATTCGTTACGACAAGTTGGTGGCGTAAATCTAATTTTCTCTGATGCACTACGGACGGACTGGCTGTGTGTTGTTTTTAGCTATTTTTGGTTTCTTTGCTGTAAAGGAATTTTGGTGTCGATTGTACGATATTGTGAGAGGAAATGAGTATTTTAGGACCATATTATTTTCGTGTTTTCGAACGTAGCTAAAAGATAATCAAATTAATCAAAAACCTGCAGGATAAGGTTTAAGGGTATTATCGATTATGCATAATGAATGCAATCAATTTGGCTAGCAATTGAGCAGTGGTGGTCCAATGGTATCGGTCCCGACTTACGAATTGTAGGTCGTGGATACAAACCCCGCCAGTCGCATTACTTTGTGTAAATTATTTCATCACCACTGCTATCAAAACCCGGCAACCGGCATGTCCTAGAACCAAAAATTCGAAGACATGTGACATCTACCAACCCGCACTGGGCCCGCGTGGTGGATTATGGCTCATTCCCTCTCGCAAGAGAGGAGGCTTTTTAAAATTTAAAGCCTACAAGACTCTCTGCAGATAACTTGTCTTTCATCAGCCTCTATACCGTCCCGCTGCCGGGAAACAGCATATTCTAAGTTATAATTTTGTAGAATAATTGTAAACATTGTTATTGTAAACAACACATTAATTTCTCAGCAAAAATCACAGATTTTTTTCCTGCTCCCCGAACTTATTCTTAAAACTCAATGAAATGTAAATAGTAGCCACTTCTTCTAACTTAACTTACTTATTACCTTTCAAGACAATCAATCTTTCTTCTAAACTTCAATATCTCAACAACTCCACAAACAGTCCATAAGAGTTAAGTAATGTATTTGTTTACCGCCGAACACTTGAAGTTTTAACTATAACTTAAGTGTAAGTTGAGTGTAACTTGAATATAACTTAGCTACTTGAGAGATGTCGAAGTGTTGAAAAGTGTGATAAATATGTTCGGGAGTTATTGATATTGACTGCATCGTCTTGTAGTCACAAATATCTGAGCATTTGGTAGGTACTGGGTTTGGATTCCCAGTTCGGGAAAGTATGTTTTATTGGGTTTATCAATCAGGAATTTATCTTCTCCTCATCAAATGTAGTCCTCCCACCCTAGGTGGAGCATAAGAAACTGTCAGACCATTGAATTAAACTCCACCCTATTCGTTCAGTTGCCTTTTGAATTCCAGGATCACGGTTTCCTTTACAGACGGTCTCGCTGAGGTAGCAGCAGCAGAGGCAATATCTATAATTTAGGATTTGTGACCTGTTGAAGGCCTAATTAAGACGGCTTAAAAATGCTTAAAATAGCTAGATTAGTCTCCCATTTATCTGGTGAACCATGAGATACAATTAGATATTTGAACATCCAATCGATTGACATAATTTTATAAACTGTCAAGTCGCGATATTCCCTATTTTGTATGACAAAAGCAAATTGAGGCGTCACTAAATTAGTGTATTCAATGATCTTAATCAATTTCAGAGCTAGGAAAAAATCTAATTTAGTAGTTTTTGTAAGTTAATCGGGTTTTTTGGTCCTAAAATAAAGTGTGATTTGGATTTATTGATCAGTAGAGTTCAATATCCAACTGTGCCTGACACTAGAGCCAGACCAACGTAAATGCCGTTGATTATTCCGATAATAGACACTAATTCGAACATTTAAAGACTGTTATCGCGAAAATCAACGGTAATTATGCGAAATAGAGCGTGGCCCGGCTATAAACACTTCACGGATTCCAGAGATATCATGTTCGAACACTAGAAGTTTCAATAATAACCGCTTCAGAACTGTCGAAGTGCTGAAAACTGTTATAAATATGTTTTGAGATATTGGCAATTCAGTACATTGACCTTAATACAAGAGTTTGTGAAGAGTAAAACTTTTGTAGGTGACTGTACTAGATGATAGGATTTGATTTGTGGCAGTTCAGTGACCTTTGACTTTTAGTCCTTTCGTAGTAGATTCACGTCCGAATTTTCAGCTTTATTTTCTACATTTAGGGTTGATAACCGTAATTCAATGGGTAACATTAGATACTGTCGAAATCAAAGTTATCTTTATTCTGTTTGCAATAAGGTTGAAGGTTTGCAGAAGGAAAAATATACGTACGACGGAGGTTCGAGCGGCTGAGACGCCACGTGTCGCTGTTTATCCGTCATCTGTTGGTCCTCCATTATGGGCGTGTAGATGCAGGTAGTTGAAAAATAACAAGTATTCACAAAATATCTCACTTAATTTAACTTTTAATATTATAACAAAACTTCACCAAAATAACTAATGATTACAATAATAATTACTGATTAAATAACGGAGGGAAAATAATTAAACTTAACTCTAGAGCCAATGGGTTTGTGCATGTAGCTCGGCTGACGGTCGCATCAAAAGCGGGCGTCAGCGCCGCCATGACACTTACAACTCCATTCGGTGTTGCCCGCTCTAAATTAAAAGTACCAATAAAGAAATAGTTCTTACACCACAGAGTAAAAATAATCGATTACAACTTATAAAATCTCTTAAAATAAATCAACTAAATTATCGCGCGCCGTTATGTATTTAAAAAGACTGGTAGAAATAATTAAAACTCTGAAGTCCTAGTTTTGGAACTTACCTTGAATTATGCTGTCAAACGCTCATCGTCATCATCATCAGCCTATAATGGTCCCACTGCTGGGACACAGGCCTCCTCTCTTGTGAGAGGGAGTGGGCCATACATAATCCACCACGCGGGCCCAGTGCGGGTTGGCAGATGTCACATGTCTTCGAATTTTCGGTTCTAGGACATGCCGGTTTCCTCACGATGTTTTCCTTCACCGTTTTGAGAGCAGTGGTGATGAAACGAATTACACAAAGTAATGCGCCTGGCGGGGTTCGAACCCACGACCTACATCGTCATCATTTCAGCCTATTTCAGTCAACTGCTGGACGTAGGCTTCCTCCACAAAGCGCCACAGCACATATCTCTTTTTTTCATCCAGCCAACTACCAGCTACCTTCTTCAGGTTATCGGTTCATCTTGACAAACGTTCATACCAAATTCTGTCGGTCTTTTTCGCCATTTTTTATACCGATCTTGTAGGCTATATCCCAGTAAACAAATAATCTACACCCCTGTCACTCCCAAACCGCGCCAACCGTAAAGATACGGCAACAAACACGTCATTACTCTTCGCAAACTGTCAGGACGACGTTCGGAAACTTACAAAGATGCATGCCCAGCGGAATTCTTATGTTTACTTCCCTGCAAGTTTCTTAGAACAGGTGTGTGTGGTTTGGGTTTCTGAACGCACGTTCGAAATTCAAGAGTTTTGGAAATTATGTTGAAGTTTTATCTGGTACTGTAGAGGAGTTTTTGAAAGCAGAAGTAAATATTTTGAGTTTCCTTTTAAGAAATTGAGAGGTTAGTAGGTCAGTTTTGTTGATTTGGGAACCCGAATATTGATTATATTCGAGATAAAAAAGATTTCACCCGCGCTATAAGAAGCTGTCATAAAACTGACGGGACTATTTCGCCCCACCAAATGCCTGCCGGGATTGTCTTAAAAGATCTTACCTCGGCGCTGGAACGCAAAGGTTTTTAGACAATCCCTTCCGCTCCGCCCAGAGAACGAAGGCACATTAAAAAAAAATCCTCAACGAGAAACACAGACACAATCATTATCTTAAATAATGTCACTACGATTCAAATCGAATTGGAGCATATTCCCGAATTTAATGGGCTGTACAAGAAAAATTGGGTCACAGTAATATCGAAATTGAACCCTAAGTAATTAATCAAGTTCCCCCACTATAAAACTAGATGATACGGTGATTTAAGTTCGAAAAAAGTTAGAGACTTAAAAATAGGGGTTTTTAACGCACTCAAAGTTTTTCCTTCTTATCTGGGTCAGATTTCTTTACTAAAAATCACTTTAGTACCTACTCGTATTATACGATGAAAAAACTTTCTATCGATTATTTCATTAAAAGCCGAAACTTTAGTTGGTAGAACTGGCTTAGGGTAATGTCACACAGAATTTGAAATACAGGGAAAGACAAATTAAATAAAAAAAAATCTGTTGCCTTCTCTCTTGAAACGGCAGTATAATATTGTGATCCTGTGTCGAGTTTAACGTAATAGGTAATTTAAAACTGGCCAGTAACATTTATGAGTTTTTTTTTTAATAATTTCAACTCATTTCGGAACTCTAATGAATCAGCCTGCAGAGCAAATTGAAGTGGCCGTGTGCTGGTTATGTTTGTCGTATAACCGATGGTCGCGGTCGGTGGAGCAGACGCGTTGTAGAGTAGAGACAATGCATCGGCAAACGTAATGTGAGAAGCTTCCCAGTTAGATGGACTGACGACCTTAAGAAGGTGGCTGGGACTGGGTGCACAAGGCAGAGGACAGGACAATGTGGTGCACCCTGGGAGAGGCCTATGTCCAACTGAGTTGATAGATAACTCTAGACAGAAACCCAGACTACTAAAGAACGACTTGTAATTTTTTTTTATCGCAAATTATTTATATTGAAAATATTTATCAATCAGTGTGTCCGCAGCCTTAAGTTTATAAGCCCCCCAGATTTCATCCTCGCTTTTTTGTAATCCCTCAACAAAGAGACTATGAAAGATTAAGGCTCCACTTCGCCAACACTGAATAATATTTAGTCAAAATTTAGTCATTGTCTTATCAAGCTTCGCAGGTGTTATAATTGCTCAAAGACTTTGAATAATGAATCGCAAATTCTGATCAACAATAGAAAAGTTTTTCTTTGAACTTTTTTCTTGTTTAATCACGATAAGTTTCAGTAGATATTTTATAGGATTTTGAGGTAGATTTTTTGCGGTCACATTTTAGAAGACCAAAAATATTTTTTGGTTCAGATAAGTCTGGCTGCCTATAGATAAGGATTGCCTACCTGATATTTATTGCCTGGTCTTATCGGTTCAATAGTGGGTTTTGGGGATCAAATATTTTTCCATTATCGGATTTTTTTTTTGTCATGCCCAATGTATTACTGACATTTGGTCTGGGATAGGATCTTTTTGACAAGAATGTGTGTAATTCTCTTTTACGGTAACGGGTAATATCTGTGACCTTTTTATTTTAATGTGAGCCGATTTTTTTGGCCTTTTGAGGGTGAAAGTATTCAATGGATATTGCCCATAAAAGTTAACTTCAAATTCTATGAGGCTAATTATATTTTATGGTCTTACGTATATTATATAAGTGTAAGTTTTGTTGAAGTAAAAAAAAAATATGGAGAATGGCTACATACTAGAGTTGTATACCTAAATGAGCTTTTATAGGGAGTTATAAAAGGCTAACCACTGAAAAAATGATTGTCCACCAGTAAAGAAAAATAAACCTGATTCATTTTTCTTTTGTGATGTCAAGCAACATTGACGACGCTGAAAAAATTAACAACTCGTAAAAAAAACAGTATATTTTTCACTGACTTCAGACGAAACCATGACCAGCGTTTAATCTCTGAAAAATACATTTCAATAATTTATGATTACTTATTTAGATTTCAATTCGTGATTTATTGTCAACATGTTATAATTAATAGTCCAATGGAAAAAGGCGTTAGTTCATATATAAATGTATCAATAATGATTCAAAACTAATTAGACAAACCAATTCGCGTGTCAGCTAGTTATATCCATGTTTGTGTGTGTTTCATTCTGAAATGCAATTCAGTTAGTTAATAAATTCCGCGAGTGACGAGTGTGCTGCTTACAGCTGTCTGTTACACCATTACGTGTCGGATAAGAAGAATTTTTAACTGGTCTATATTTCGACACTGCAGGCAAGAACATCGTAACTCTCATCGTAAAACTTAGCAACTTTTCAAGAGAGCGCGTCAAAGTTTAAAAAAATCCTACAAATTTCGGTTAAGTCTTAAGCGCGAGCCACATAGAAAAGACGTAAGACGAGGACGCGTCGCGGACGTGCGAAAATGTATGAGAGTCGCGTCCGCGCCCCGTCTTTTCTGTGTGTTTTACGTCGCGACGCTTCTATACATTTTGTATGAAAGAGACGCCGAAGAGACATATGTCTCCGCCCCTTCTGCGTCTTCTTTTCTATGTGGCCCGCGCCTTACCTACTGCCAACCAACTTGAAAAAAAAAGAACCAAGTTAGTAAAATCATCGAATGAGTGCTTCCACCCAGGGCAGGACGGGAGTGACTGTCAGACTTATACTGGCTAAAATCCACAGTGTCATTCAATAGCCCTTTACGTTCCTGAGTCACGTTAGCTCGTTAGTCCCGCGATCCCGGCAGAATCCCCTCTAGAATGTAAGGAATTAGAAGATTTTTTAACTCGTCTATATTTTTCCACTCCAGAGGCCTTACCGCGATCCAATTTAGGCTGTGGGAAAGAGATGGCGCTAGACGACTCGTATAGCTCTGTCTCTTTCCCACAGCATAAACTGGATCGCGTTAAGAGCTCGTGGTAAGGCCTCTGGACAAAGGCTTTTTTACTTTCTTTTATATAGTTTCACCTGTCCCGTTGTCTGTGATCAAATCTTGCAAGTTAAATTTGATTCACTTCCCGGTTTCCAATTGAGCTAAAATTTTGCACGTATATGTATATCGCGTGACAATGCAATATTATGATGACTTGGAGCTGATCTGATGATGGAGCTGGAAGGTGGCCATAGGAACTCTGTAGTGAAAAGCCGCAAACCCATCGAGTTGCCTCGCTTGACTTGCCTTGATGAGTATTTTGTCTATCGTAAATATTTAAACTATTGTTAAAATCCAATCTTTTTTTAACAAATGGTTTAAAAGTGGAACACAACGCGCCGTCGACCCGGGCATGGTCCATGGTCGGACAGCGAGTTGCCCTTTACTCACCGCCCGTATGCCCGAAGTTTAACTCGCTTTGAGTTGCTCTTATTGTTCAATTCCAAAATGGAAAGCTAATCCGTTCTAAAAATATTTAACCTAACTTACAAAAATAATCCAAAGAAAAATAGCAGATATTAATATGGCATCGAATAAAATCTTTATTAAACTTACTTGAAATAACTAAAACCAAATTATTCTAGCCATATGTCGTCTCTCACGTGTTCGCCAAACTGAATAAGAAAATAAATCTTTTAAACAAACGTTTATGTTTTAGGAGAGCAGTGGTGTCAGTGGTATCGGCCCTGACTTACGAGTTGTAGATCGTGGGTTCGAACCCAGCATCATTACTTTGTGTAATTCATTTCATCACCACTGCTCCCAAAACGGTGACGGAAAACATCGCGAGGTATTTTTTTAAACATGTCAATATCAAATGAGGTCCCACCCAGGGCAGGGAGCACTGTCAAACTTGTAGTGACTAAAATACGGTGTCCTTCACTAGCTCTCTACGTCCAGGGGCCACGGTTTCCCGATAGTCCCGCCACCCCGGCAAACCGGCATGTCCTAGTACCAAAAATTCGAAGTTATGCCATGTGACATCTACCAATCTGCATTGGTCCCGCGTTGTGTATTATGATCGACCCACTCCCTCTCGCAGAGAGGATGCATGCGTCCCAGCAATGGGAAATTATAGGCTGTTGATGATGAAACGCATTTGTTACGTCACGGTGTAACAGAGGATCTAATACATCGTTGTGGCATTAGTCCCATTTGCCTAATTTCGAATTTGGTTAATCCATGGCGTGGCAATTTGTTGGGTCTGTACCTAAAGCCTCATTTAGACGGAGCAAGAACTCGCATGCGAGTTTCACTACATTGCGGCATTTGTTTGATCAACCGAATTAGTTGTACCTATAAAGTCCGCAATGTAACGCAACTCGCGTACGAGTTATTGCATCGTCTAAATGAGGCTTTAATACTATATGTGTAATACATTAACATTATGTATTTTAGTGAGTTCAACGGATTATTGTGCGTTAATTGGTACTGTTTTATTAAACCATTGTGTTTTAGCACTTGTTTTAGTGGATTTTGTACAGTCGCGTTCATTAACATGTTGGCACGTCTAGGCTTCAAAAATATATGAACATCAAAATATTTCAAAATATTGTGACAACTACAAGCATCATTAAATTGTGATCAAGATTCAGATTCATTAATATGTGACTACTTTTTCTCAATAACATGTATACAGCCAAAGGGACATTTTTATCTGAACAACTTTAAGACCATAATTATCTGAACAGTGTAAGATTCACAATAATTATGTGAGCACACATGAATACAATAATATCTGAACAAGTAAATGTAATTAAAATTCAACCCTATTACTACGTCATAGAGATAACTAGCAATCTTAAAATTTCTTGATCAAGGAGTTTGCAAAATTATTTATGTATCACTGGCCTGTTTTTTTCCTTCAAACGCATTTTTTTTATTAAAAAGTTATAACTGACGCACACGTCATTCATATAAAATTATACAATTTGCGCTCGTTGCAATTTTATTACTTTAGTATACATCTACGAATTTGAAAAAAAAAATGTATAGAATTGACGAGCACACAAAACATAAAATTGTTTACATGTGTGAGGATGGTATTCCGAAATCAGACATTGCACTAGAATTAGGCATATCGGTAAGCAATTTTAGGTATTCGTTTATAATTATGTTTTCATCTAACCTATAATATGGTCATTAAATAAAATCGTTCTTTAACAGAGAAATACTGTAACATTATGGTGGAAAAGGTGGCAAGATGAAGGAAATCTTAGAAACCATGTGTCTTGTGGCCGACCTAGAAAAACAACCCATGATCAAGATGTGCAACTAGTTGAAAGTGTTCGAAATGCACGATTTATAAGAACGTCTTCATTTGCAGCTGAGCTGGCTGTTTCTAGTTTAACTGTACGACGAAGGCTTAATGATGTCGGAATTCGTCATCGGATTCCAGCTAAAAAAATTGTATTAACGGAAAGGCATAAAATGTTACGTTTACAATTTGCCGTCAGATATTTAAATTATGACTTTGAACACGTCGCTTTTATGGATGAGAAAGTTTTTGTTTCTTCAGCGGACGGGCGAGTCTCTTTGTATCGTGCAAACAATACACGATATGAAGAAAACAATGTTTTGCCAAATCGTCGTAGTGGACGCATTTCGATCGGGTTTTGGGGGTGGATGAATTCGGGTGGACCCATAGAGTTGTGCGAAATAGCTGGCCGAATGGGGAGTGATGCCTATTTAGATATTTTGAAAGACGTGTTTTTACCAAGTGCAAGAATTGTTTATCCTGATCATCACAGAATAACATTCATTCAGGACAACAGTTCCGTTCACAACGCCAGACGAGTACAAAATTGGATATCTGAGCAAGATGACTTGGAATTAATAAAAATTCCACCGAAAAGCCCGGATCTTAACCCCATAGAGAATCTGTGGGGATTAATGGTCCAGAATTGGGACAGTAACGAAACTCGCACGGAAGAGAATTTAAAGGCTCATGCACATGCAATCTGGAATAGTTATAGAAATAGAGATTATTGCCACAATATGGTACAGTCGATGAGAGCTCGATTACAAGCTGTAATTGATGCGAACGGGTCATACACAAAATATTAACTTAGGCCCGCCAATAGATAATGTTATGGATATTATGGATTAACTAAATGGCGACCAATTTCAAATTATAGTTAATATCTTTTGTATGGTCCTTTGTTGATTTAAGAAGACACGTTTTATACAATTAATAACTAAGATTAGTTTTAGTTCAAGATAAAAATATTGCTTTTATTTTTTATTTTAACGGAAGTTAGTCAATGTTTGTTTGCACATTACTGTACTATTTTCTTAGTTATACTTGTCAAATAAAAAGTATAGTTTGATATTCTTTTCTTTTCCATTCAATTCTCATCTATAATTTCGTTAGTCTTTTAAAGGTCAGCGAGGATCGCCCGTAGGACACGGTGGAGCATACGGTGCAGGACTGCCCCGTTAGGGCAGAGCACTGCCGTGTTCTCACGACGGCGATAGGCGGGGACCTCTCGCGCCCGGCATTGGTCGAGGCCATACTGCGGGGCGAGACGGAATGGGAATCGCAGTCGCCTCCTTCTGCGAAGCATTCATGCTCGCAGAAGGAGGCGCGCTGCGTGAGGGAGAGGACAGCATCCTCCCTCCACCCCAGCCGCAGTGGTACACGCCCACGGCGACAGAGGTCGGCAGGCGATGGCGTTGGTTGTGGCGATCGTCGATGGGTGGCGAGTAATGGGCGACTGCCCATGTACTATGCCCGGGTCGATGGCGCGTTCCACGCGCGCCTCAAAGAGTGTCAGCGTAATGACAGGGCCCCCCATTAGAGGGACAAAGCTTGCAGGGGTCGTGGATCTTTTCGGATTACCGTGACCCTGGGACGCAAAAGGCTATTGAAGGAGACCGAGGATTTAAATCAGTACGAGTCTGACAGTCCCTCATGCTTTACCCTGGGTGCGAGGACTCATTATTTTAATGATTTTAACACGAAAAAAAAAGTCCTTTAAAAGTGGTGCCAAAGTTGTTTAACTTCAGGTCGAATCATATTGCTATACTAGCTTCTGCCCGCGACTTCGTACGCGGATCTTGTTGCTTATGCCAGCGACACCGGACGGCGAGTTGCCCTTTACTCGCCGCCCGCTTGCCCGCGCCTATGGTGGCCGGAGATCGTCTTGTGACGTCCGACACCGTGGGCGTCCACCACCGCGGGGTAGCTGGGCTCTTGGAGTTCCACATTAGGTGTTCTAGATCTTCAATTTTTATACGTCAACAGAGACTGCTCATCACGCTGAACAACTCTTGCTAAGACGTCATTCCTGTATATGTTATAGTGTAACTGGGCTCTTGGAGTTCCACATCAGGTGTTCCAGATCTTCAATTTTTATATGTCCACAGAGAGTGCTCATTAGGCCGAACAACTTTGCTGAGACGTTATTCCTGTATAATGTTATAGTGTAGCCGGGCTCTTGGAGTTTCACATCAGGTGTTCCAGATCTTCAAACTAATTTTCTTAGCAGAAAATGCTCATCACGTGGAACAATTTATGCTATGGCACCATTTTTGTATCTCTTATAGTTTAGCTGGTCTGTTGCGGTTCTGCGCCAGTTGTTCAAGTTTTCAAAATAAATTATAGCCTATGTTTTGACCAGACTTAATACCTATACAACAAAAAAAGAATCATTCAAATCCGTCCAGTACTTTTTGAGTTTATCCCGGACATACATACAGACAAACAGACAAAAATTCTAAAAACTATATTTTTGGCTTCGGTATCGATTGTAGATCACACCCCAAGTATTCTTTTAAATAAATATTCAATGTACAGTTTTGACTTTCCTACTATTTTATTATATGTATAGATAGATAGATAAATGACAGATGGCTTTTTTTTCACCATTCTTAAATGACCGAGCGGCACGAAAAGATGCGGCATTGAAAAACACATTTTAAAATACCTAAAAATGATTCGCGCGGAAAACAATTGAAATACTGACATTTCTGTAACAATGTAAACTGGATCTTATTCATTCGATCAAATGATATACTTTCCTATGCATGTACAGATAATTATGAAGCTTACCCTGCTCAGATATTATTGAAGTTAATACAGTATAGATATATATTTTTTAAAAGGTGATCAGATATTATTGCGTCAAGTAAATTATATATTATTGAACCGTTCACATGAGGACATATTTTTGATCTATAGTTGTGTAGAAGTTATTGTGCTTACCAATGCTCACAATATTTTGAATCACTGACATTGCCAACATATTATTGAACTCGACTGTACCATACTTAGCTTAGTTGTGAACACCAAAATCCTTTTTTTATCCGATTGTAGCGAAGAGGGTTATGTTTTTAGTAATACAAGATTAATCATTTAACTGCCTCGTAAGTCTAGTGGTTGCAAGAGCGACTACTGAGCATGAGGTCTCGAGTTCGATTCCTAGGTAGAGCAAAGTGTTATTGCGTAGTCCATTAGAACCTACATAGATTTCGTTTAGTGAGTGATTGTTGAAAAATTGCTTCACCCTAGTAATTTCTTCTTAATCGTGCTTTTACAAACATTTAAACTCTCAAGCAAAGACCCAGGAAAACTGCTATATCATACAAATATTTGTACCATGCGGGAATCGAATTCACAACGCTGCCTGCAGTCAACCGCTCATCCACTACGTCGACTGACCTTAGACCTTAAATTGATTCAATATTTACTGCTGAAACAGCCATATGTTACTGTAAATGTATTCCTCTCCGCATTGAAAACAGTACAAAAATCCAAGACCTACATTTTCTGTCTAGTCCGCAATAATAAATGTAAGAAGATTCTACGTAGACATACAGAATTTAAAACAACGCGCTGTGACGGCCACATTGTAAAACTAAGAGAATGCTAACTAATAGGTACTATAAATTCGAATGTGAGTTTGTTTGTTAAGCTTTTGCACCTAAATTGCTGAACCGATATTTAGGTATGTTGGTAGATGTCACTCAGGAGATGGCTATAGGCTAATGATGAAAAAGAGAGGTGCACGAAGACATGACTGTGCTCGTTTGTTTGTTACGGTGCGTACAGACTATATAACATAACATGTTATATAACATTTTTCAAAGTGTGGTCATGTTATATAACATGTTACATGGTCTGTACGCAACTTAACGCTGGGTCGATTTTTATGAATTTTGACACACAAAAGATAGGCAATTTTTTTAGATGGGCACACTAGAAATTTCTCCTGTGTCGTGCGTGCGTTTACAAACAGAAACTCACATACACAAACACTCAGAACCCGCGACACGCGCTGCCGATCGTTCAATCACTGCCCAAACTGTGTCGTTGAAAACGGTTTGGCTACGAAGCCTAATTTTTGCATGTATTTTTAAAGAGGAAGTAGTCTAGCTAGTAACAGATGTAGCGAGGTACACAGCGAGCAAAAGCTAGTATCACAATAAAACAAAGAATAGTAGGTATCTAAAATAAAAACAAACAAATCTAAGCTAGCCTTTGGGACGGAACCCGGCTGTGGTAGAAAAAGTGCTAACTCGTAAGATATGTCTGAATAGGGATGCGACAAACTAGTTGTGGAACTCTTTTGTTGAGTTTCGAGTTTGCTTAACTATATCTGACTACTGAATGTGTTTCTATTGTTCAGTTTTTAAGGCAATGGTGATAGGGTAAAGTTGTGGTGGCTGCGGTGGATTTCAAGATAATAATGGTTACTTGCTCATTAATAATAGAAAGCTGTAAGACTCTGGTCAACTGGGCCCTTTGCTAATTTCATTTTAGTAGAGTTACGGAGTTAAGTTGAATATTTTAATCCAATAAAGTTACGAAAAAAAATATGGTCTAGTGAATCCGTGGGTCCAGAAGAAAGCGAATGTTAAACGTCACTTTGAGACGTTAGAAATGGAGGTTAGAACCCCAACTTTAGCTCGGTTGGAAAGAGCGTCGGATGAACTGAATCCGGAGGTCACGGGTTCAAATCCTGCACGCGGTTCGAATTTTTCTATCCATAGAAAATCTTTGACCAAAGAGTTAAAAGCCTTCAGTCGTCGTTTATTGATTATCTTCCGCCATTACCTATAAGCCAAAAAAATAAAAAAATATCATTAGGTCACATTGACATACCAAACTAATACACTCTCAAACCTCGTCTATCACTATTGAATACCTAAAAAACTTCTCCACATTTCATTTCACGAGATCACACGACAAATCCGACATCCGTAGAGTCGCGACCCTAGTTTTTAATATCAAATAGATGCGAGTAAGTTACTCGCTCGCGGCTCCAGCGCTTCCGTTAGTACATAAAAAACCGGCCAAGTGCGTGTCGGGCCACGCACAGTGTAGGGTTCCGTAGTTGCCCATCAAAATACTTATGCGAACTAACTAAACTGATTCGCTGAATTTAATTTAAAAAGAAGAATTTTCAAAATCGTTCCAGACGTCTTTGAGGAATCGGGGAAAATACATAAAAAAAAAGATTACGACGAATTGAGAACCTCCTCCTTTTTTTGAAGTTAGTTTAAAATAGTTGACAATAAAAACCTACCTATCCCCAACACATACCCACCTATTATAGCTGTAAAAATAAAGTTGACAAACTTACATTTGCAGTTGGAGAACATGTTCTCCGTTACATTTTGTTTAGGAAAATATGTTATCCAAGTACGTTTTATAAGTTGGTCGACTATTACTCGTAAACTTGTAAAGCCTACTTAGTCATGATAATTTTCTTTTAAACTTCTTTATACATACTACTATTGTGAATTTTTTCACACCCCCAAACATAACCGTTTAGCTGGTAGAGGGGGGGACACTTGAGTCGAGCAAAAATTAGCACTTTAGAGCTTAATATTTCACAAACGAATCTTTTTATCAAAAAATTGTTAATGGAAACTATCAATATTTTTTAAAGACCTATTTAATGATACCCCGCACTAAGGGGTATGCGAGAAAAAAAAAACATCCCCACTTTACGTGTACTTGAGGTATCCTAAAAAAAAATATTTTACGAGATTTTATTTTACCACTTTTTCGGCGCAAAAAATCCGTATATTTACACCAAATTACAGCTTTCTAGTACTGGGCGTCTCTGAGCTAAGCTGCGGACAGACAGACGGACGGACGGACATGGCGAAACTATAAGGGTTCCTTGTTGACTACGGAACCCTAAAAACTGTGCAAATGATCGTACTGTACAAATAGGGAGCTTTGAAATAGTTTTAGATTGTTCTGATGTTGGAAAAAACTGTAGTTTGTTTTAATATTTAATCCAGTAGGTTCTGGTATGGATGAAACTCTTTTATGAAGCGTCACCCTAATGTTCGTATGGTAGAAACCACATGGTACCAACTCATCATCTGGTAGATCACCTACCATTCTGGTTACTTCTGCCATTTGAATAGGCAAAATTTATTCATAGAGTACAGTTTGCCATCGGGTCTAAGACGCAGTCCACTTTAAGCATCATCATCATTAACAGCCGGAAGACATCCACTACTGAACATAGGCCTCCCCTTTGACCGCGTGCCCCAGCGACAATTCGCCACTTGCTCTTGCTGTTCCTTACTGGTCCACCTATAGATATAATAAAGGTCCACCTAGCAATATTCCTAAAAGTGATCACTTCGTGAATTTCCAACAGTTCTTCTGTTATTCGTAAAATGATTACACGCTTACGTAGAATTGCATGTCATATCTGATAATAGATTGAGCATTAGCTAGTAGAAATTGCCATACTCTCTAGAAAGAACAAAAAACAATTGTAGGATGATAAAGCAAAATATTTCTTCAGCAGACAAGATTGAGAGTTTAAACCTTAACAAGCTGAATATAAGAAGGATCTTGGATATCCAACAAAAGCATTGTATCCAACAATCCGTCAATTTACACTTTACAATACCAAGCCACAAGGTGCCACAACCCAACAAACAATACCTCCACAACTCAATTCAAGAAATTGCAACGAAACGAAATTCAATATTTTGCTTCCACAAAATATTTTTATAAAATTTTCCTTTTACACACTGAACCAATTCTCTTTAAGTTTATATCGCCATTTGCTTCATAAACAAAAACATAACGAAGTGAAGCCACGTTTGCGTCGGAACACAAAAGCGATGGAGACGATAAAAATCAACGGAGCTAAAACGACCAAATTATATTTTGGCAATGCTTCGACTGTGCTTCTCGTTCAAACAGTACTGAGATTCAATGAGAATTGGCAAAAGCTTTCGATGTTCTGTCCGTAGCATGTAGTACGTATATTGGGGCCAAGTGTTCGGCCAAGAAATTGTTTCTAAATTTTTCTTTCAACAATGGCTTGCTTGCTTGCATAACTTTCTGCCTATCTACAATTGAAATGTCACCATTCTTGTGCTACTTTTTTGAATAGGCATTCTTTTCTTTATCTGTAGGTCATTTTTATTCACTGCTAAATATCGGTTATTATCACTCTTTCTAATTTTCTCAGCGATCATAGGACGACCATGCTGACAGATTGAAATAACTCCACATTATACATTATGACCAATTTATAAACTTTCATCAATGACACTGATGATACAATTATTGCTTTCCACGGCTTTCAGAATTTACGTTGCTTTCATCAAATTCCTTAATAATTATTTCATTTTCAGTAGTAAAACGTCATCACGATTGTTTTGCTTTTCATTGGTATTATATATATTTAGAGACGTCTAAACATTAATTCTTAGTCATACATCGCTTCTGGATCAGTCTTCATTTCAATAGCCTTTTCTAGCATTATCATTGTACCCAGTCCCACACTGTCCATCCAGTATTTTATTTTTCATTATCTAGTATTATAGCACGCATATGCTACTACTCGTCTGCTTTGCAGATTTTTTGCGCAAATGAAGATAGGGGTCGAATCAATAGTTCTACTTAAATTAAGAAAACTTTATCGTTTTTACTATCAAATGTTGATGACACTGCACAGTTATTATATTATATCAACGCAGCTGCAATATCAGATCCATAAAAGACTGAAATACAGAACTAAATGCGGACATGTTCAGAGCAAAATTTAATGGATTTTGGAGATAAATTTGATGGAATATTTCGCCAAATGTCTTCAATTGCGTACTGAGCATTGCAATTTAGGAGTGACGTCGCCTTTTGAGTCTCTATGGGATTCTGCTAAGATTATTTTGGTTAATAGGAAGCTGTATTTAATGCAATATGCAGTATTTCTGAATCTTATTTATGAGTCTTGTAGCTTCTTGGTCTAATGGGGCCTTTATAGGGACAAACTATTGCAACTGTCGCGGAACTATCTTGAAAGGGCACCGTGCATCTGGAACGCAAAGACCAATTGAAAGAACAGGGAGGTTTTAGTCAGAAGAGTCTGACAGTCCCTTCTGCCCCACCAGCTTAAACCAAGGAAATCTTTAAAATTGTTCTGAACCTTTCATAGTTTTTGTGTAAAAGAGTCACATCCATCCATCTATCTTCACAGACAATAGTCAGTTTCAGTTATTTTTAATAAACCTCAACTTCTCTTCTCTAACTCCTTTTTTTAGGTATTTACGACGCACCGTCGACCTGGGCATGGTTCATGATCGGACGGCAAGTCACTCATTACTCGCGGTCCACATGCCCGCGCTTGTCCAAATCCTAGGACCACCCGAGACAACAACAACCAACGCACTTCGCAACAACTCCCGAAAATTTCGCATCTACCCTCATATGCCTTAGAATTTAAATCGGCATGTGTACACGCGGGCGCGTGCCCACGATAAATCAGCCGCAGATGTTACTGATGACCGAGCCGAGTTCTGATCGATGGCCCACCCATCTGTATTATGGCCTTGATAATGTAAGTAGACATGTTTTTTGGACGGTTAATGTA
This sequence comes from Agrotis clavis, assembly GCA_954870645.1. Lineage (NCBI taxonomy): Eukaryota > Metazoa > Arthropoda > Insecta > Lepidoptera > Noctuidae > Agrotis > Agrotis clavis. The sequence continues at coordinate 5,107,509 of OX940943.1, forward strand.
GAACAACATGATGTTTTGTTTAAAAAAATAACGTTTATGAACTGAGCACGTTCGTGAATGAATATTTTTATAATTATGATTTTCCAAAAGTATACCATAAGAAGGGTGGCTGGGAGTAGAAATTCACGGACGAAGTCGCGGGCGAAGTGCTAGTGTTAAGATATTTTTGTAATTGAGTTTAGGGGCGTATGAGGTGTTTGCCGTGGTCGCGGAACTGACGTATCAGATAACCCCGGAACTTAAAAGGCTATTCAAGGATCACAGTGGATTTTAGTTAGTACGAGTCGGACAGTCCCTCCCGCCCCGCCCTGGGTAGGAGGACTCATTTGATGATTTTACCACTTTAAAAAAAGAGTGTGTGAGGTGTACGGGGCCTTAATAATTGCATGATAAGATTATTGTGATTTTATTAGTATCAATAAAAGCCCATTTACACGTTTCAAGAAATTGCATGCAAGATTGACTGCATTGCGGACTCTTTTGACAATGACTTCAGTTGATCAAATAAATACCGCAATTTTGGTAGATTTTTTTTTTGCATGCACTTTCTTGTATTGTCTCAATGAGGCATAAGATTAAGAATACATGAACTATTATTCCTTTGTATAACAAATCAAACGATTTCTTAGCTTACAAAATATTGTATTAGTACTAAAACATTATGATAATAAAGAACTGAAGTATAAAATGCTGACAACTTGATCACCCTTTCACTACCAGCTCGCTAAACTTTCCCCACAATATCCCGGGACATTAAAATTCAACGTCATTCATTTTAAAACAGTTCTTCAAGAGAAATTTCCCGGGATAATTTTCCCGCAAAAAGAAAATATCTAACCAAAAAAATATCAACCGTTTCTCTCCAATCCGTTCAATTTTCGTTGGATTTAGTTTTGAGAGGAAACTAATATGAAGCATTACCTCCGACGGAATCCCGAGATCTGGGATTTGTCGAGATTTTTATTTTTATAACCTCAAAATGCACCTCGGGATTGTGCTTTTATAATATAATTTCGTGTACATTCGATTCGTATTCGATTTGCAGGGTTAAAGTAAAACGGTTTTTCCAAATATTGCACTATAAGTTTTTATGGGAACTAAAATCTTTTCAGTACTGATATGATGGCTTATGGACCTTTATTATGAGTTGTTCTACTAAAAGTCCAGATACGTATTGTATTTTTTTTGGATCGGAAAATTGTAAGCATGTCCAGGTCATTAACAAGCCATCGTGCATCTTTGCGTCCTCCGTATAGAACCTCATCATCTGCCTAGCCTTTTCCCTACTATCTGGGGGTAGACTTCCAGTCAAACAGAATCCAATTTGACCTGGAGCGACTGCCTATCTGACCTCTACAACCCATTAATTAATGGGATACGATACCCCTTGAATGACTGGTTGACTGGTTGTTAGATTTTCAGGCTTCTGACTACCCACATTTAATTACTGTAAAAAAATCTGCCAGATGACAGCCAACCAACGGTTTAGCGTGGTTTTTAAATTCAAGGAAGGCTCTTGATAATAGACTTGGTTGCCCCATCTCTAGACCTTTTATCGGATCGCGAGTCTGTAAATATTTAGTCCTAAAAACGCTCCATTTTCTCTCATAAACAATTCCTGAAGTCAAAAGGACATCTAGAACAATACTTCACATTAGACAAAGTGTTTCGGCACGTCTATACTAACATCGTAAAGGGGTCAAGTTTGTTTGTTTGTCAGTTACAATGTAGAGGTTAAATCTTCGGAACTACAGATCTAATTCCAAAAACCACTAATTGAAAACTGTATGATTGTCTGTCTCACTCTTTCACACGCATCATGACACTGTCGAAATGTTTGTTTTTCGACGGAAGAATATGCAAAAAACACAGAATATAGAGGGTTTTTTATCATCCTGAGCATCGCGATGTACTTTGAAAGAGACAAAAAAAAAATACATTCTCCATTTGTCTGCAGGTAAATCTTGCTCGGAAAAACAAAAATGTTGATTTATATGGCAATAACTTTGTTTATTCTAGGTATAACATCGGTCATGATGCAGGCACCCTTTCCTTCTATCAATGATGTGCTTCTGCTCCATCAGCTCACAACGAAGTCATCCAAAGCGTAACGCCATCGTCTCCTCCGTCTGCTACAACCTAGCCAGAGGCTATATTTAAAAGTTCCCATGGGGAAATAGCCGTCTAAAACCCGAGTAAAGCCGCGGGAAAGAGCCTAGTGAAAGACAAAAAAAAAATGGCTCCTGTCCCGCACTTGACGCCTGCGTAATCGTTTGAGTGGCTTCCCTTGTATCCTTAACATGAATAAATCGGTCGACGGGGACTATAAGGCTGTGTACGCACTAAACGGGGGAACGCTAAGTGGTGATACAGGCCTTTATGTGAGCTTAATCGACGTTGCTACTGCGAATTGTTGCGACCTTTCGCGTAACATTTTTTTTCTTCTGGATAATGGATATTTCTTTGGGAAGCTTTGACATTTCTGTTGGAAGCTTTAGAAAAGTTTGTGGGATGTCGAATACGTTCAAATCGGTGGAGCAATTTAAGCTTTGTGAAGGTAGTCGTAATACAGAGGCTACCAGAAGAAAAAAGAAAAAGTAGAAAATTTGTATAATAAATTACTTTTCTTCCAAAGCGATAGGAGATATTTCATTTATATACAAATTGACTAGAAAAACGTTAGCAAATACTTATAATGACAAATAGGGTAGGTAACCAATTAAGATTCCAGATCACAATAAAAAAAGTCCGTGAAATAGGAACACGTGATACCCCATGTGCGTACTTAGCCTTACCGCCAAAATTTTTAGAATAACTCCTACAATTTATTTTCGTGAAAAATATCCTCTGTTACCATTGGGATGTATTTGTTTATAGTGTTCCCAATTCGGATACACAGTTTTAATATTCTGTGACGGGCTAAATACCTAGATTGTCGCAAAGTCTCGAAATAAAACTCAGAGAAAAGTGGTCCTTTGAGGCGAAAACCGCCGCCATTTTTGTGAAAAATAATGTTACAATGGTCTGTTAAATCGTTGATGTAGACAAACGCCTAAAATAAATTTTCCCTTTACTTTTTCACTCAGATAATGTAAAGGCTGATTTTCAAAATAATAAAACGTCCAGTTTTTCATAAGCCAAGATGAGATAAATTCTTAAAATGTCTAGCATTTAAGATAACAAAAAACTACAAAGATAAAACGTGTTTTTCTTAACTAGGTAACTAGTTAAGAAAAACACGTTAAGTAGGCTTAACGTAAATCCTTGCATTTTAAAACCTCAAAGAGAATTAATTTGGGTACAAAAGTTCTATTACTTACTAGCACAGTTAGACTCGCGGCATTGTCCGCGTCAATTTCGGTAACTTTTCCACAGTTACAATACGTACCAGGATAAAAATAACAACGTGTTAGTCCAGGTTATAAACTATCTGAGTAGCAAGTTTCATCTAAATCTGTTCAGTAGTTTTTTCGTGAAGGATAACAAACAGCCATTCATCATCCGGCCTTACCAAGCTTTGCATTTACAATATTAGTAAGAAGTTTTGTGGTAAGATTAATTTGATTAGATACAAGAAAACCCTTTGGCTGTATGTTTTCAATGATTTCAAATGGAATTGAAACAGCCATTTTTATTGAAAACGCAATATGAAAGCATTAATCCTCTTATTGATTGGGGGATTAAAACGATAGTTAGTGCTTCCCCGCGTCGCCACTCGCGTTTTCAAATCCTTTTAAAAGTGGTCAATTTGGTATTCTGATAACTGATATTTGTATTTGGATTTCTGTTTCACGGTTTGGTTTTTATTTTGTTTTTTGTTGATGCATGAATTTACCAAGGCCCGTTTTGTAATTTCGAAGCTTGGTCGGAGAAGAGATGAATTTTGCACAGTATCATGCTCATTGGAGTATTGAATTTATTTAAATGTCATCATCATCATCAGCCTTTAACAGGAGGTATTCCCATTTGAGCAACTTTTTCCAGAGCACATTTTTAAGGGCAACTTTTTATTCCCGTTTGAGCAATTTGTCAAAATTTTGACGAGTTGCTCAGTCGGGAATGAAAATATAATTCAAATCTTTTCTCATTAGAGTAACTACGGCAGCTTGTAGTCCACTGCTGGACATTGGCCTGTCCAATCGCACATCGTTCACTCGATTACTGGGTATCCAGCTATTACCGGCCACCTTGCGAAGATCTTCGTTCCAGCCTGAGAACGCGTCAATCGCAACGGTCAACGTTTTTGCGACTAATATGACTGGAACATTTCCACTTCAGCTTGCTTATTGCTGGACGGCGAGTAATGGGTGACTCGCTGTCCGATCATGGACCATGCCCGAGTCGACGGCGCGTCGTGTTCCACGCGCGCCTCAAAGAGCAGTCAGCAATCTGACGGAGCCGCCTTTAGAAGGCTGAAGCCCGCCGGGGTCGCGGGACTGTCTTATCAGGTAACTGTGACCCTGGAACGTAAAGGGCTATTGAAGGATCACTATATATTTTATTTAGTCAGCACAAGTCTGACAGTTCCTCACGTCTGGCCTGGGTGGTAGGAATCATTTGATGATTTTACCACTACAAAAAAAGCTTGCTGAGAATCAGATGACGATTAATAGAGGAGTATGGAAGAAAAAGACATACGCATGTGCATGCGCAGACCTCAAGTGAATTAAGACAAGGGCAGGAGAGTGATAATCGGAACGTAAATGCCAACGACGATATAATACTAGACTCCGCATGCACGATCTAAGGAACAAAATTTATTCTGTCAACTCGCTGAGGTACTACGTAAGCGAGGGGGACGGGGTACTGCGTTGTGATTGGCTAACTCAAGGTCTGTTCTGTCTCAACGTATGTTTACGGCTCACAGGATTGGTCGAAATGAGACAAATATAAGACTTTTTTGCCTAATGTGTTGACAGACATCGGTCGCCTGTTATTACGAGTCTAGTATTATATCGTCGTTGGTAAATGGCTATTGAAGGACAGTTGATTTTGGTTAGTACAAGTCTTAGAGTCCCTCCCGTTCTGCCTTGGGTTGGAAGACTCATTTGATGGTTTTACCACTACAAAAAAAAAAACTTGCTGGGATGACGATTAATAGAGACGTATGGAAGAAGACATAGGCATGTGCATGCGCAGATCAATTGAAGACAAGGGCAGGAGAGTGATAATGTGAAAAGCAAAATTGTCAAACAAACAGACAAGACATGGTCTCTTTTATTCTCTCACATATTATATTATATGACGGGATTTATCCTTCGGCTTTTAGTCCGATAAATTGAATCATTTTGTGTAACCCTACTAATATTATTATAACTGCGAAAGTGAATTAGTTTGTGCGTTTGTTACGCTATTAAGGCATTGAAACGATTTCCACGAATTTTGGTATAACCTGGGTCAATGAAGAAAGGATTCTAAAATGGCGGCGCTTATCGTGTCTTCTCGCTCGCACTCTAGTGCCGTCTATACTCACTCCCGCGTGTAGCGTAAGCAGAAAAAAAATAGTGTTGATGTGTCGTGACGCGCTCAGTGATATTTTTTAAGAATATTTTTTATAGTTTTCTGTTATTTTTCCGTTGTTACCTGTTGATTATTGTTGTTGAATTTTGTTTTATTGTTAGATTAAGTTTGAGAATTATTTTGATCCAGTCTTGTTTTTTTATTTTCAATTTCAAAAAAACTTTAATTTGAAATCTTATATGCTGACTGTACTATCTGTCAACGCAAGTACAAGCCGCCATTTTAGAATCCTTTCTCAAATGCTCCGGCTTATACTGCAACGATTTTAAGTTACTTTTCTTTCTGTATAAATTTATTATTTGTGGGATAAAAATGGCGGCTAGGAGACAAGCACAGCCGTGAGCACAAGTTAGTATTGTATAAAAGTTTGTTAAAATTGAAATGTATAGGGCTATTTTATTAAGGTTTCATTTCAATTAAACTTAGGAACGCTGAATGGTTATCTAGATAGACATTTCAAAAAAGCCTTTCAAAAGGTTAATTTAAATCTGAATGCTTTACAGAAATTATACATATCACTAGGGTTCATTCGAAAATTTCTAGTACGGGCCCGTATTTTTGTAGACCGAGTAAGGGAGTAGACCCTCAGGGCCGAAGTTGGCGACTTGTCGTTGGTTTTGTTCAGCTCGTCTCAGGGCTATTTTATTAAGGTTTCATTTCAATTAAACTTAGGAACGCTGAATGGTTATCTAGATAGACATTTCAAAAAAGCCTTTCAAAAGGTTAATTTAAATCTGAATGCTTTACAGAAATTATACATATCACTAGGGTTCATTCGAAAATTTCTAGTACGGGCCCGTATTTTTGTAGACCGAGTAAGAGAGTAGACCCTCAGGGCCGAAGTTGGCGACTTGTCGTTGGTTTTGTTCAGCTCGTCTCACCATCTGTACTGTAGGGTAATACTGCCTCATTTGTGTCGTGATCGCAAGCATCTGAGTATTAGGTCCTGGTTTTGATTCCCTGGACAGGTAGAAGGGTTTTATCTGGAATTTCAAAATAGCAGCCATGTAGACTAGATTTTGGCCGGTAATAAGCTCCCGAAGACTAAAATCTTATTGGTGAATTGTGTAATTATGGTTCGCGAATCGAGCGTACTCGCAGTCAAATGCTAGTGTTACAATAAACGTGCTGAAAATAAAAAATATTTCATATTATAATGTATGCGCAGGCGACACCTCGTTTATATTGAGCCGATTGTTATCCGAGCGATCGGTTCGGCACGGCCTATTATAGCTGTGCGTTTTGCGTGGCGTTAGGGTTGAACGGTGTAGAAAATATTATATTTATTAGTAAAGATATTATTTGAAGAAGGTATTAGGCCTCGTTCACGGCCTCAGACGATGCAACATGCGTTACGGACATCATTATCTTCACCATAAATTGGCACACCGTTGTGCTGTGCTGTTCCAGTTACTGGTTGGGCCTCCTCCCTTTTAAGCCATATTTCTACTACCAGAGCGGCCGTAATATGTTGTCTTAAAACCAGTGAATGAAAAGGACAGAGCTATACAAGTCGTCTAGCGCCGCATCTCGTTCACTCACTGGAACAAACCTGGTTTTAAGACGTCATAATACGGCCCCAGAGCGAGTTCTGACCAGATTTTGGCAGCGATCTGACTTTCTTCAACCCGTTAGCTAAACATAGGCTTTTCCAATTGCACGTCAATCAGCTCTACTATAGATGGTTCTTCACCTAACAGCTACTAACCTCTCTCCGGAGACGCTCCACTGTTCCACTTATCATCAGGGTGTCACACCTTAGCTTTGCGGTTTCCACTTAGGATACATCTACTTCAACAGACATCGGTGTTCCGTAAGTCACGTTGCAAAAATTCGTGACATATGTTTGACAATTTCCTTCATTACTTTTGACAGCAGCTACTGTCGCAAGACGCGTGTCGCTTGGACGCGAAGTGTGTGGCCAAGGGGATATAATGTGTATTTACGTTTAGATCATTCTAAGGGATAAGTGGACTGTGAAAAAGGTCTAAGCATTCGTGTAAGCCTTACTTAAGCTGAAATGTTATTGAATTCGATTATGTTTTGGGTATTGAATTTTATCATGCTTAGTATTCAAGGTTGCTAGTCTCATATTTAAATATTGTCTATAAATAAGTGTAGAAAAATGTTAGTAGAGTTTTTAGGATTTTTTAAAGTATTCAATAGCGTAATTTTAAAACGAGATACTCAATATTGTACTTTTAAACATGCAAGAATATCCACGATGACGATGATTCTTTGGCGCGTTGGCGAACAATCAGCTTCTCCGCTGCGAATCGCAGGTTCGATTCCTGCATGGAAAAAAATATGGGACTCGCCTAGACCGCTGACCGCAGAGTCTACCCAATCACGTATGACTATATACAGACTTATGTATCATCAAGATCTTTTCAGCCGTTCCGACGTAATTGAGTAACAAACATCCATCCCTCCATCCATCAATCCATTCTGATTTGTATTTTTAATTAGATTCTCCGTAATATATTTTTTTTAAACTCTCACGTCCGCGTGACAGCCCTATGCAACAGGCTTACCATCTCCCTGAATTTGAATGCAATGGACGCTCCACACGTTTGATAGACATTAACCATTCTCGCATATCCATGCGCGCATATGCTAACCATGCGCGAATATGCGCGCATTTGTGTTAAACGCGCGTTAACAGTAATTATTCATACCATAAATTCTCTGATGTTCGACTATTGTTTTGCATTTAAGGTTGGTTAATTTTGTGTATGTAGGTCGATGGTTTTCACTATAATTGACTAGCTATGGCTAACGGCTTTGTCTGCGTTTAATTCGGGAATTAGGTATTTCAATTTAGAAAAAAAAATTCTTTGACATAGTTAATAAATCCACCAGTAATAAAAACATCTAAGGAAGAGAAAAAATCTTAATTCTTTTTTAATAATTAATTATGACCAACATAAAAGTGACAAAATTCGAACAAAATTCTGTGCCTCTAGTGAAAAAGGGTATAAGTCCGATTTTGTCGAAAATGAGTTAAGTACACCAAAGTGTTCAGAAAAAAATGATCTATCCATTCGTGAAAACAGATCTTGCCTATCTTTAAAAATAAGGAAGTTAGCAATGTGCAAAGGGGGTTAACTAACACTAAAAATATTACAAAAGCGGGGTATAAGTGCACTTTAATTTCTTTACACAAAACTATGTTTATTTTTATTTTGTGTCTTTTGATCTAAATAAACATGTATTGTCAGAGCTTCAATTTGTTTAGTGAATAGCGGCACAAGTACATTAATTCCTTAAAAATTGTTTAGTGAGTAACGATATCACTTGACATAAATCCGTTTTCACCAAAATAAAAGCCAAAAATCCAGAATAAGTTTTTTGGTATCAGTTTTCACGTATGAAATATTTATATAAAAAAATGCAATTTGACATAACTAAAATAATACCAATATTTCGCTGCTATTTTTCGTGAGAAAAGATACAACTGGCCGATACGGGTTACGGTGCTGGTGGGTGGAAAGTGCGTAGCGCCCGCACTCTTTCGGTCGTCCAAGCACTCTATTGAAGGGAACTTGTGTCGACGCACTGCAGAAAATCAGTAATTGCGCTGGTAAGTTGTACCCTTTTTCACATATTTTAGTAAATTATTTTTGAGTGTACGTATTGTTATTTAGATTTTTGTCTAAATGTACCCAATTACACCGAGTTTTTATTTTAAAACTCCATTGCGTAACTTATTATGAAGAGGAGACATTGTTTTTTTTTGTGTTTCTGTACGTATGTTAGTTAATTCTTCACACAAAAACACTACAATAACAGTGGTTATAGACTTACCTACTTAACTTTCATATCGCGATTCCCTGATGTAATGTTTTAATAAATAATATAATATATAATAATATTCCACAACTATCACACAACGCCATCTAGTCCCAAGCTAAGCAGAGCTTGTGTTATGGGTACTAGACAACTGATAAACATACTTATCTAATATCTTTAAACGAGTAATTCTTGTATATTTATTTATATATAATCAGGATCTCGGAAACGGCTCCAAGGATTTTCATGAAAGTTACAGATTAGGGGTTTTTCGGCTCAAGGAATCGATTTATCAAGGTCCCAGGTTCGAGAAAAGCTCGGTTCCCAAAATATAGACATTTTAAAAACCGAGCGAAGCTCGGTCAACCAGATATTATATTTCTAAATACATACATATTATAGATAAATTACACCCAAACACAGAACAAATGATCGCGCTCATCACACAAACATTTGTCCTGAGTTTGAATCCAATTCACGACCTCCGCAAAGCAGTCGGGGTCACTTACCACTAGACCAACAGGCCAATAAAATATATCTATTGTTTTAGAATGGCTGGTCGTGGTCGCATTAATTGTTTGATGGGTCTTGTTTCCAAAGATATGGCAATTATGGATGAAGTAGATTGGATTGATGACGAATCTATACCTGCGCTTATATCTTCCGAAACTATTCTCCAAAGGCTACACATTCTAGGGATCATTCTCCAAGATCAGGATGTTCAAACAGTTATTCTCCAAGGCTTGAATGTTTAAAAAATAACTCACCAGTGCAGAGAAACTCTTAAATATTTTCTCCAATACCTGGAAGTTTCAAAAACCTTTTCGCAGAGCCTGATAATGATGTCGATCATTCACTGATTCTGATGAAACTTTTGTCTTATATCTTGATATTATTTCTATGTTCACTGATACGCTATCATAACCCAATTTGCATTATCCCACAGAAAGTAGTGACGATTTCATTCCAAATAATCTGACACAAGTAACTCAGATTGTTCACTTTTACAAAAACGTAAAAGGCGAAATAGTAATGTCATTATTCCACAGTCAGATTCAGATACGAGCAATAATAAGTCATTTTGGGATATAAAAAGGTACTAAACAAGGCCGGAAACGTAATCCTAGGAAAAGTAACAAGGAAAGAAGAGATACAGAAACTAGAAAAAAGAAGAGAAATTTAAAGTTAAAAGACTAGGACCTTGTAGAATAAAACGTGCCAAAAGAATTTCTGAAGAATTAAGATATATGATTTTTTATTATTACTGGAGCTTAGAAGTCTACGACAGACGAGTTAAAGACAAAAGAAATATAAAAAAGGAGAATTTCATTGTAAGTTGTGTGATGAGGAAGAATGGAACATTGTTAATTTGCAGAGGGAAAGAGGAAAATCACCACTCCCTCTGTTTGAAACGGTAATGTATTCCTAGGTCATACGATGGGCCTAGCTAATTCAAATGAGAAAAAGAGAAATTTGATTTCTCTTCTTCCGCTAATAAACCCCAGTGTTCGATCTTTTTACCCGACTGCGCCAGGAGGGTTATGTTTTTCGAGTGTATGTATGTATGTAAGTATGTATGTATGTATGTATGTTTCTGTGTGTTGCTCTGCAGCCTAAACGGCTTGATGGATTTTAACTTGAGAGGTGTCGTTAGATTCGTCTTAAACGTGAGAGTGTCACTGGGTACATAAAACTGGTCAAGTGCGAGTCGAACTCGTGTGCAAAGGGTTCCGAACTAAACATATTTTTTTTTAAATCTCTCACATTCTATCAAGTGGGGTATCAAATAAAAGGATTTTAAAAATGGTTTACCAAAATATATATAACTTATATGTTTCAATTTAATTTGGACTGATAAATGCTAACAAAAACTAAAAATGGTAAAATAAAATAAATATTTAAAAAAACAAAAAACCCGACTGCGTAAAAAAACTAAAAAGAAAGAAACAAGCCCAGTAGTTTAGAATTCACTTATTCACACTCACAGTCGGGGCCCCTTGGGAAGATTTGATTGGTATAATTTGAATGGGCCCCGACTGTGAGTGTGAATAAGTGAATTCTAAACTACTGGGCTTGTTTCTTTCTTTTTAGTTTTTTTACGCAGTCGGGTTTTTTGTTTTTTTAAATATTTATTTTTATAACAACCTTCTCATTGACGATGATAATATAAAAGATCAACATCTTCTTCTTCGACGACGACATCGAATAAGGTTTTCTGGATCATTTTTAAGGTTTCTGTTAGACTTGATTTATTCGTTTATTTTTTTATTTTTGAGTTGTTTTCCTGAGTAAAAAAACTGCGTCATAATACTTAATTAACTTCTTTAATACTTTTTTACTAACTGCCCGCGCAACGTTGAACCGACCATTTGGGCGTTTAAAACCGGTTTTTTGAACCAATTCCAAATGGTCCACATTACATGATATACTAGCTGTTGCCAGCGGTTTCACCCGCTGCAACTCGAAAATTATCCCACGGGAACATAAAATCGGGATAAAAACTATCCTATGTGTTAATCCAGGTTATAAACTATCTGTATACCAAATTTTAGCCAAATCCGTTCAGTGGTTTTTGCGTGAAAGAGTAACAAACATCCATACATCCATACATCCATACATCCATACATCCATACTTACAAACTTTCGCCTTTATAATATTATAGTAGGAAGGATTTATTTTAAAACTGGAGTTTATTATCGGTAGAATGAAATTAAAATAAGGTTTTCTGGATCACTTTCCCAGGTTTTAATTGCACTTGATTTGTCAAAAAAAATTCCTGACTTTTCAAAAAACTGTGCTATAGACATTTCTTGATATCGAATAAGATTTGAATCGCTTTCAAGGTTCTGTGGGACTTGATTTGTACTTTTCATTTGTTTTTTAATTGTTTTTATGATTTAAAAATAACTATCATAGGTACTTATTAAAATACTTTTCTTTACTTTAATAAAAAAATAAACACCACAAAACTACATATTTTTTGGTTATATTTTGGTTTAAAAATAGATATAACTTACACAAAAGGTTCACGTAAGTCAACATGCGCCTTATGGCACGTCTAGTAACTATGTGAAAAAAGATACAAGTTATTTCTTTTTGCTATTTTTCAAAATGTTTTCATGTCGATGAAAAGTACACATTCAATTCATTTATTTTGGCTATTCCAATACTAATTATCTGATTTAATTTCTTAGTTATCATACAAATAACTCCAAATGCGTATCCTTTTTCACTTTTGTGAATTAACTTTTTGTGTATGTGAAAAGGGATCTAACTTCTTTTATACCCTTGTGTAGTTCATTTTGTGTTAAGTATAAGTCGCTATTTTGAAAACTATTCAGTTTATGTAAAAAATAATACTAGAATAATAAAGAACATAAATTTTTTACCTATGTAACATATCACATATATTTAATTTGACAGCTGTTTAAATGCCACACGTACTTAAACATGTATTTTGATGCGCGCGGGGCGTTTTTTGCGTCTCCTGTAAAGTTGCATTTTTAGACTTAGACCCTTTTTCACTAGAGCCACAGAATTGACGTGGACACAAACGCGCCCCATTGCTCGCCTCGGTTGAGACGTCACTATGTTTAAGAATTTCCTTAGCAATGTGTCAACTAGCTTCTACAATAACAATTTCAAAGTTGGAACACGTACCATCAATGTATAGAAGTTGAACTAATGACGTCACACCACCCCGTCGGGCACTGTCGGCGTGTTTTCGGCTCGGTGTTCAAATAATGATTTTGAATTTAATATAACTTCTTAAGTAGATAAAAAAAAAACTAAAATCAGTTTGTTATGAAACAAGTATTATGAACTTTCTATTAAAGGCAAAAAAAAAAACATTGAAAGGACCAAATACCACGGAAACGTAATTAATACTGGGAAAATCGGTGTCCTAGAAAAATGTATAGCATAGTTATGTAATATGGGTTTGCTCTTGACCTTACTCTAGGTATCTCTACGGAGATAAGGTCGATGATAAAGCGAGCTTACTCAGAAGAAGCCTAGAACTTCCTAGAAGTTTTCTTGTAGACTACGGAAACATAAAAATATTAAAAACAATTTTTTGAAAAACTTTCTTTACATATTATTTCAAAATTAAAATAATTCAGCTACATTTTCAGCTAGTGTTGAATTTAACTCGCTGCGTTCGAAACCGGTGTCAGGTGCCAGTATTGAAACTTTTTACTTCTAGTTTCTGAAACGCGTAACGTCTGAAAATACGTAATGTATTCAGTGTCTTTCATCAAAATCCCGCAGAAATTCAACCCCTTACATTATCTCCCCAAAAACACAATCCAACAGCCATCCTAAGCCAGCCACAGCCACTGAAAGCTTAAATTGAATAATTCACTCAATAAATTATCATAATTAAGTCAAATTATGGCCCAAGCTATTTCACAGTGGCCCATTATGTTAGTTACATATTATCGTAACCTAATATTAGAAGCCTACATAATTTTGGCCTTATTAGTCTGTGGGTCATAGTGTTAGGTAAATGTAGAAGGGTAATAATAGGATATTTGTCTGTAAAAACTAAATAGTCCCTCTGTTAAGCTGGGAACATAATTTATCGGACGCGTCCGTCAGCCGCGGCTGAGGGACGCGGCTTAGCAGTGTGCACGGTAGTTCGGACGACAGCCGCCGGCCAGATTCTGTTAGGACATCCGAACGCTCAAGGTCAAGTCCGCGTCTAACGACCGACCAGTTTGCACAGTGTAGTATTATTAATGTACTGGCTAGATAATGAATAAGCCGCGTCTCTCAGCCGCGGCTGACGGACGCGTCCGATAATTTGTTCGCAGCTTTAGATTATCAACAATTATTTGATGCGTATTTTTTCTTCCGCTGCGTAACGACTGTCAAAGATGTGCAAATGTCAGCCGAGACTAGCGGCTTGAAACTGCTCATCATACTTTCTGAAGCAAGAATACTTGGTATTTAATGAATTCCATCTACGGACAGACCTTTGCGGCTGTTATTAATTAGCCACTGCCACAGCCACTCGTATTTCCATTGCTAGCCCTCCAAAAGCTGACCTTGGCAAGCGCGGCTTAAGATCGAAATAAATATGCGCCTTTTTCTCACACTATGACGATCCAATAAGGCAATTATCCAACTCCACGTAGACGAACCCTTTGGCGTAAGCCAGGTTGATCACTAATGCTATTTCAGTATTTAGTCGAAATTTGCATATTTTACTCGAAAGCCACTGTTGTCTTTGGGTTGTTGACCTTTTGATAGTAAACCTGCCGGGGTGATAGTCGGGTTCTCTTGGAATTTCACTAGTTGTTTAGCAAATCACTTCGTCATCTAAGTGGATTTCACGAGGGCCAGAATAATTTTGGGAACTAAGTCAATCTCGAAAATTAGGTAAGTATAGTCGACGTCGTAACTTCTTAGTACCCTACAGGGTCGGACTAAGACGCCCTACCGTCTTAGTCCGACCCTGTAGGGTACTAAGCAGTTACGACGTCGACTATACTTACCCATACCCCATAAGCTGGGTTATCACCGTCCAGAAATTTTCCAAACTAGTTTCAAGGATGCACTACTTAAGTTTAACCATTATTTACTTTATTCCTCTTTCTTCATTTGTACAAACTGTCTAATCTACATAGTTAACATTTAGCTCACAAATGCTGAGACCTAGCCTACGGGGCCATCGATCATCATGATTTTGGCAAGCCCTGCAAGCCGGGCAAGTGGGGGGCCCCCGCAGACTGGTGCCCTGCTGGCAATTCGTCACTTCGACCCTAGGTCAGTCCGGCCCTGGTACCCTAAGTTTAAATGTCTTTTTTTTCACAATAATCATACTCCTGTCCTAAGGCTCAATTTATATTGCTGCGGAATAGAATGGAAGCGATTTTTTGTAACGTAATCTTACACGGCATAATGAACTTTATTTCAGTTGTGTAATGTACAAACTGGAAAAGAGAATAACTGCAAAAATTCTAAATTGCTAAATTATTTCTAAGAATACATAAGGATCTTGCCCTGAAAAAATAAGCAGATTACCTATTTCTAAATTTTCATAACAAATTACTAGTTTCAAAACACCCACTAGTAGCTTATATTTGATAGAACAAAATACCTTTTTACAACAGCGCTACAGAGTCCACCCACGCGAAAAAAAACTTTCAAAGGTGTCTAACTACAAAGGGAACAGCTTTTATTCGCAACAAAAAGTATAAAAAAGCGATATAAAAGTATTCGAACTCCATAAAATAATGAATTTCAGCACTCGTGAAAGAGTCTGGCGAGGCAAACCACGGTATGATTGAAAAAGTTTAATTTGACACTTCACAATATTCTACAGATGGGTAAATGTATAGAAAACCTTCGGAAGTAAGTACCTAAGGAACTCGAAATGTTAGGTTGTTGCCAATTTTCTTTTTAAAAGGTGACGAAAGTTGTTTTACAAGTGTACCTTTCATCTTATTGGATTGTAAATGTGTAGGTACTTGTTGTACCGAGAAGTTTTGGTTCTCAGTTCAAATGCGGTTTTCGTTTTGTTTTCTCAACCTTTTATGATCAGTTCAGATTTTAAAACCGTATCATAAAAAATCACGAAGTTATAAATTGTATATTACTTGGTTGTCCGTTCAAAAACATACTCATTTCGCGGTACACCCGCGTAAGGGCGTGGCCCCATGTCTCCGGCGCGGCGCGGCGCGGCGCCGTGCCGAGCTACGGCGCCGTGCCGCGCTACGGCGTCGTGTACCGGCACGTACCTTATGTTCAGCAAGTGTATCCAAAGATAAAAATTACAGTTTTGATTTGATATGGACCGCGAAAGGCGTATCCTGGTCCTGTTGCTAGTGTATACATATGTATGTATTAGAGATGTTGCGAATGTCTGATTTTTGACATTCGCGAATGCGAATGCGGATGCGAATATTCAATTTTAATATTCGCGAATGCGAATGCGAATATTGACTTTAAAATAAAACGCACGCAAATTGATAGATAGGTTTATCATTTCATGTCAGACTATTTAAATCGAACATTGGCCAAGTCGATATAGTTTGAATTGGCCAAGTCGATATAGTTGAATGAATGAATGTAACTTCATTCATTCAACACATAAAAATTCAACAAGTTTAGACTGGAGCTGGATTTATTAATACACTTCTCCGCAGGCATGGACAGAGAACTTAAAAAAATATTTTTTTTTGTTTTTCTCTTTTTTCTCATATTAAAATTTATGTAGTCGATTTTTTAATATAACTGGGTGGTAGGACTCATTTGATGATTTTATTACGATAAAAACAAATTTTGTAATTTTTGTTGCGATTATTTTAATATTTTACTACAATTGGACAACAAAACTATTTCAATTTAGTTGTCTACTTCAAGACTATTGCGTTACATATAGTTTCCACATTCAAATCGTAGTAGTAAACTAAAAATTAGTTTTTAGAAATATTCGCAAACATTCGCATCGATTTATGCGGATGCGAATGCGAATGCGAATATCAAAAAACATGCGAATATTTGCGAATGCGAATGCGAATGCGAATATTCGCAACATCACTAGTATGTATGTAGTCATACGTATGTCTACATGAAAAAAAAAAATTCTATGATAAGAATAAATAAGTTAAAATAATTTCTTTTATTTCTTACCTTACGGTGCGTACAGACTATGTAACATTGTGATGTTGGAACCTTGGCTTGTATTAAAGGAAACACTGTTTGCAGTTTGGTGTCTTTTATTAGACTACGACTTAAGTACATTATAAAAAGGAATATGAAGAAAAGTTGCTTACATAGCTAAGTGCGCGCACACATAGGTATACGTAATAATATACTCACACTTCACCTCCCGGGGGCGCAGAGAAAAAAAAAATTCGTTGTTACGATTTTTTTTTTTTTAACTGCATATTACTATTATTACGAGAAGATTAAAATTAAAAAAATAAAACAACTTAAAATTAAACATGACAATGTTATACCTAAAAAAAAAAACCATAATCAATCTATAATAAAATAAGGAAGAGAAAGTTCAGTTTACTTTTATTCATAAAATGGTTTAGTCCTATTTTTATGAATTATTTCTTCTTTATTTGAATTATTTTTTATCTTAACATTACATCCTAAGTCTTCTACAACTACATATGGTCCTTTATACAGAGGATCCAACTTACGTCCAGTTTCTATCTTAATTAATATTAAATCTCCTACCTTATATCTAACAGGATTCATTGCAATATCATACTTAGCTTTTCTCTTATGTTTTTTAGTTATCAAATTATTTTTAGCTTCAGATTGCGCCAACTGTAATCTGTATTTCAATTGCAATGGATAACTGTCTACATTGTATAATGGTTCTACATGATCAGACAAATTAGATGGTATATTACATAGTTTACCAAATACTAATTCATGTGGCGTGTAATTTGTTTCCGAATGTATAGTATTATTAAAACTGAAACACCAAAAAGGTAACCATTGACTCCAAGTTTCGGGATGATTGTCGCACTGAATTCTTAAAAATGAACCCAACACTTTGTGGGTATTTTCTAGAGCTCCTATTGATTCATGATGATAAGCCGTAGAGGAGAGTTTTTTAACATTCAAAATCTTACATACCTGTTCCATTGTAGACGAAATAAACTCCGTTCCTCGATCAGTGGCTATTACCTTAGGAATACCAAATATCAGAATAAAATTACGCACGAATGCATCAGCAATCGACGTAGTTTCTTTATTTTCAAGAGGAATTGCCTGTACAAATTTGGTCAATTCACATTGGATAGTTAAAATTAGTGTCCGACCGAAACTGTTTTTTCAGCCGAAACCGAAACCGAAACCGAACTTTCGGCCTAGCTCTCAGTTTCGGCCGAAACCGAAACCGAAACTTTTTAACACATTTAAAATTTAGTTTATTTTCTAAAATTGTATGTTTTTTTAAACATTTGTTAACACATAAGAAAAAGTGTATAATTATACAGGAATAACAGGATGACTGTAGACCGATTTTGACGAAAACTAAAACTGCATCATTGGATTTTAGAAAAATCAATAATCCTGACCAGGAATCGTAGATTTTGGAAAAAAAACCACACGTATTACATCAAATTCTGGAAAGAAACATTTTTAAGACATTGCTGTTTTTCTATGTTAATTAACTTCTACTGAGCCATAATCTATTTAAAATTATAAAAATTCATAGTTTTCAATATTTCACTGGATTTGTAGTCTCAACAATCGCACTTTATTCAGAAATACGAAATTACTGAGTTAAAAAAATAGCATTATTTCAAAGAAGAAACCGTTCACTTACTCACGTGTTTCAAATACAGTCACGGCCTTGACGATTGATAACTTTTTAATCATTAACGTACGTAACAAATATACTTTATTATTTCATGAATATACAAGACTTACTCTTGGCAGTAAACTCAAAAACATAGCCTCCACTCACGATTATTAAATGAACGGTTTCGAACAGCGCCGGGCCCCGCCGTCGAGTAAGCACGTGTTGGCTACGAATTTTACCGAACGACACTCGAAAATGCACGAACACTTGAGTTTCGGCAGGGCCGAAAGTTTCGGCTATATTTTGGCCGAAACCGAAACTAAGGCCGAAACTAGATTTTTTAGCCGAAACCGGCCGAAACCGAAACCGAAACCGAAATTTCGGTCGGTCACTAGTTAAAATATAAGAATTATCATCTATGGACCTGTCTAGGGGTCCTACTACATCTAGATATACTTTTTCAAAGGCTGAAGATGCCGTACTGGTAATCTCCATCGGCTCTTTAGTGTAACGACTATGTTTCATTTTCTGACACTTCGTACATTTACGTACAAATTCTTGAACATCTCGTTCAATACTAGGCCAAAAATATCGTTTCTTAATAGTATTTATCATTCTGCGCATACCAGCATGTCCGCTAGATGGCAGTAAATGAAAATCGTTCATAATGAGAGTTTTCTCTTTATCGTCCGTTATTCTTTTAACACCTCGCAATATACATATGCGGGGTCCGGTCCAATCGTTTAGTGACTTTATTTCACTGCAAATATGTTTAATAAATTCAACATTTTGTTCATCTTTTACAATGCAAACTTCTTGGATACCTATCTTTTTGCAAAATAAACTTAATTTCTGCACAAATTCGACTCGCGAGAAATGCGCCTTGAAATTAAGATTAATGTATAAATGTTTTATATCTGATCTAAAAGCAAAACACTCTATTTCCGTAGTAATCATATTTCTCATTCTCAATTTATCTAATGTTTTGCCATCCATAAACATCATCTCAATCGTGTCACGCGGTTTTCTTAATATATCTACGACTTTTGGTTGATCAGGCCAATCGTCTTTAGATTTACTAAGATCCGCATTCCCTTTTAAAACGTTATTATCATTCATCTCATCTATCCTTTTTTTCTGTGCTCTAGTCATCACATTTACCACTTGTTCATGCATATTTTTTAAATCATCCGATGTCATACTAACTCTTGATAAAGCATCTGCTACAGTATTTTCTTTCCCCTTTACGTAAATAATTTTAAACTTATATTCTTCTAAAGCAAGTCTAAATTTAAGTAATCTATTAGAAGGATCTTTGATTCCAAAAAGATACACTAAGGGTTTGTGGTCAGTCATTAATGTGAAGTTTCTGCCGTAAACATATGGTCTAAAGTACTTCACAGCCCAAACAATAGCTAAAAGTTCCTTTTGGATAGTCGGGTAATTCTTTTCTGCCTTATTTAATGGCCTACTTGCGTATGCTATGGGTCTCAAGTCTTTGTTGCATAAAACTGCACCAATAGCTATTCCTGATGCGTCTGTTTGTATTACGAATTCATTGTCTCTCGAAAAATCAGGATATTGCAATATCGGGGGCGTCATTAACAACTTTTTTAAGATTTCAAACGCTTTGTGACACTCATCTGTCCATTGAAATGGTTCATTTTTCCTGCATAATTTATTTAAAGGTATAGTAATATTAGCGAAAGATTTTATAAATTTACGATAATAATTACAGAATGCTACAAAACGCTTGACCTCATCTGAATTTTTGGGGATTGGATAATTTTGGAGTATTTTAGTTTTTTCTGGATCAGGAGAAACGCCTTTCTCTGAAACCACGTGTCCTAAATACAAAAGTTCTTTTTTTAAGAATTCGCACTTTTGAGGGTTTAATTTTAGATTTACTTTTCTGAGTCTTTCCATAACGCTTATTAAATTTTGATTATGAGTAGTCAAATTACGTCCAAAAATGACTAGGTCATCTAAATACACAAAACATTTTTCAAATGCTAGGCCCGACATAGCAACTGACATCATACGACTGAATGAACTCGGACTAATTTTAAGCCCCATCGGTAACCGTTTCATTTGATATTGTCCTGAACTAGTTGTAAATGCCGTATACTTACGACTCTGAGGATTCAAGGTCACTTGGTAATAACCTTGGTGAAGGTCAAGGTGACTAAAATAAATTGCGCCTGAAAGAGAGTCTAATATTTCAGTGATATTTGGCAATGGAAATTTGTCATCAGCCACGATCTCATTTACTTTCCTATAATCTACTACTAGTCTCCACTTCTTATTTTGACCTTCAACACTTTTTTTAGGTACTAATAATATTGGGCTTGACCATGCACTGCTACATTCTTCTATGATGTCATTTTCTTTTAAGATTTTTATTTGATTTTCAATTTCGGGCTTTAATGCTTGTGGTAAACGATATGGTTTAACATATACTGGGGAAACATTCGGTTTAATAGTAATTGATTGTTGGTAAATATTTGTGGTTGTTAACCTGTCACCTTCTACGTAAAAAACATCTGCATATTTTGCGCATATTGCTTCAATACTTTTTTGCTCTTCATCGTGTAAATGAGATAAATTTAATTGGCTCAGTAGTTTTTGAACTCTATTTACGTCTATGCCAGTTTTATTAAATGAACAAATATGATAGTCATTTAAAGATTGTAACTCTGGTGTAAACAATGGTAACTCTACGTCTTTTTCAGTAACATTTAAGATCTTAATAGGAATCCTATTATTTATTACTCTTGTAATTTCATTTGCTAAAAATATATCTTTGCTCAGCTCTTTTCCACACACAACAACATCACCATTTATGCAATTATCCACATAAATATGGTGTATCGATTCGGATCGAGCAGGAATAACTATGAATTTTTTATTTTTACTAGCATAATTAATCAATTTTAACGAATAACTGTAATTGTCTTTATATAAAGTAACTAAATTTGTTTGTAAATTAATATTAGCTCCATATTTCATTAGAAAATCTATACCTAAAATCCCATCAGCCGTTAGCGGTACGGATTCAAAAATTAAAAAGTTGTGATTAAAATGTATGTTGTCACAGGTTTTTAAAGTTAAATTAACCGATCCTTTAGATATGGTCTTCCCCCCAAAACCATTTATTAATGTATTGTCTCTTTGCACTGGTGTATTAAAGGGAATTGCTCCATTTTTTATAACAGATACTGAAGCGCCAGTATCAACAAGCCAATAATATTTGTTGTAGTTAATGTTTAATATCACGTATTTAGTGTCGTTATTACATGATAAGATGGTATTCTTAAGATCGAAAAAACTGAATCTGACTATTATTTGATTGTTCACTGCTTTGGGGCTCGTCTACATTGTGTTCCGCCGTATATAAGTTACGGTTTTGTGTGTTAAGTCTACCCGTGCTTTTCTGAAAACTGTTAGAAGGTCTACGATTACTATAATTTCCTCTAAAGTTATTATGAAAATTGTTTCCTCTATAGTTATAATAATTTCCGCGTCCTGTTCCACGTTGATATCCATTTACACTATTGTGTCCTAGCTGTCTATGAGAATAATTATTTGAGTTTTGATTATAATTGTGTCTACCACCGCGACCGCGACTGTTGCTATAGCGTCTATTGTTATAGAAAGTACGTCCTTGCTTTGATACATGCATGATGTTACCTTGTTGCTGTGTGGCAGGTCTGTCCTCGTCTTTTGCAGCCTGTATTGCTTCCTTCAAGCTGTTGTAATTGCGCGACGCGATGATGGTGGATAGTCTCGAGCTCCGTAGTCCGTCTGAAAATGTTTTTATCGCAGATTTTTCATTTATGGGTTTAAGTACAGAATAAGCACTGGAATCCCCGTCTGCTTGAGAAATCGTCATGTCAGTAAATAACTGCTCTATTTCCTTACCATATTCCTCAACAGTCTTTTGACCTTGTCTCATAGCCTGCATCCGCGATTGAATGGCTGTGTACGACTTTTTTGTTGTTAAATTATTCCTTAAATCTTTAATTAAATCTGAAACTTTCCCATATTTGTCAGAAATACGCAATTTTGCGTTTTCTGAAAGTCTACTTTTTAAGATAAAAATAATCAATAAAGAATTACCTTTATCGTCGAGCATATTAGCGTACATTTCGATGGCGTCAATCATTCTCTTAGTGGTGTTTTCAGTATCATCCATAACTGGAATTAAATTACATGCCACCTTTAAATCGAATTCCATTTTGTTAGTTTCTATTGATTTTGGAAAAATACATAAATTTTTTATTTCATCATACAATTCCTGGCTCTTATCATAAATATCCTTAGCTAATCGAATTACTTCCGCATCGCTATTTTTACCTATAACTAAAAGTAATGATTTGCACTTCTCAAAAACATCATTTGCTTCTTTCAATTTGATTTCAATAGTCTGGCCTTTATATCTACTTTGACCTCTTTTTACCAAATATGTTCGTATTTCATATAACAACTTTTGGCATTCTTTCTATTCAACATAACATGTTATATAACTGTAATTTTTATCTTTGTACGTGCCGGTACACGACGCCGAAGCGCGGTGCGGCGCCGTGGCTCGGCACGGCGCCGCGCCGCTCGCCGGCGGGCGGCGCCGTAGCCCAGCACCGCGCCGCGCCGAACGCCGGCGGGCGGCGCCGTAGCTCGGCACGGCGCCGCGCCGGAGACATGGGGCCAGGCCCTTAGCCGCGTCTCCTGTGTTATACACTCTTGATAATAGTTTCGCAATAGGTACCTAACCGTACGGTGATTGTAATGTAATTAACTGGTAATAAAATTTAATTAATTTTTTTTTGAAAAAAAAAAATATAACATGGTGTAAAAAATATTGGAATCGAATCAGTTACTGATTCTGAACAAACTATATTCAGGTTTCGCATATACTAAAAATAATGTTGTATAATCGACGAACCTGTTACCTAAAACTGTAAACAGAAGCTACATAACGCCTCGAAACTTACATAATCTTTTTGCTCCGTCCAGATTATTAGATAACAGTGTTTATTCTTCCAACAATAAACGGTTACTGAGCAAACATGGGCGTTTGTGGCAATGTTCTCCGAAGGTCATAACCCAAGGTCGGTCATATTTGATAACGCAAGCTGTTACCCAAAACTTTCATACAGCAATATGAGTCTCTTGACACCAACAGAATTAATTGAAGATTATACCCAAGGATTTTTCGTTTTCTACGTAAAATCATTTTTTATCCTGTAGGTATTCTTACATTTTTAGGCTTTTTTTTCCTCCCACCGAAGGGTAGCAGGTCTTTCAGACTTGTACTGACCAAAATTCACCGCGTCCTTCAATTGCTCATTACGTTCCGGGGTAATGTTAGCTCTTTAGTCCCACGACCCTGGTAGGCTTTGGCCCTTTAAGGGCCCTGTCATTGTGCTGACGGCTCTTTAAGGCGCTCGTGCAATATGACGCACCGTCGACCCGGGCATGGTTCATGATCGGACAGCGTGTCGCCCATTACTCGCGTTCCGGATGCCCGCGAAAGGCTAAAGGTACAATTTTGAAAGAGTCCTTTCATAGAAGAGAGCTGTGATGGTACAGTGGTAACAGCTCCGGCTTACGAGTTTCAAGTCTTAGTTTTGAACTTGAGCAGGAGCATGTCTTTGTATATAAATTTCATCACCACTGCTCTTAAAACGGTGAAAGAAAACATCATGAGGAAACTGGCATGTCCTAGAACCAAAAATTCTACGACGTTCGACATCTACCAAACTAGGTACTGGGCAGTCTACAACAGACAGAGAATAGGCTTGTGCCCAGCAGTGGGATCATAGTAAGCTAATTATAATTAAGCTATAAAAAAATCTTTACAAAATTAAATAAGTAGATACGGAACAATTTGAATGCCAGAAACACGCAACGCTGAAGAAAAAATCTCGAGAATTTACCCAAAGTTTAAAAGTAAAGAATCTCTCTGGCGGTTGGACCCAAATCGTGGGTTGAGCGGACAATGGAAGGGCGATTAAACCGAGCTATTTCATTAACACTTGATCTACGAAATTTTATTAGGTAGGGCCGTGGTGTCCCCGTGATATTTAGGGGCCCCTAGCAGACAATTAACCGTTTTTGTTTCTATGGAGGTTTAATTTACTTGCCTGATTTCATTAAGGTTAGACGGTATCTTAATATTAAGGTCGCTTAGCGCAAAGCCCAAAAATATAACACTAGTTACTGAAGTTAAGATTCGCTAATGCTGTCCTGTTTATTTTGCCTTGGCCTCTATTCTATATACCCCAAAGATCCCAAAGACCTAAGATGGAAAGAGCTCTTGGATGGAGAACTTTTTCACATTTTTTTTTTACACTACACGGTCAGCTAAAGGTAAGGTCCGCATCGCACGTATCGGACGTATCGTACGTAACGGATTTTAGTTTGCCTTGTATTAAAACTCATACAACTGCGTCCACTGATCCGCATCGTACGGACGGCTCATCGGCAATGCCTACATGCGATGCGTACCGATGTCGTCATACGGAATGCCGATCAGTGGGCGCGCCCCGCACGCTTACTGAATCATTTGTTCTTTTTCTTTCTTGCATTCCTCTTCTGCTAAAAAACAAGCAATAACAACTTCTGCATCGCTTTCCTCCTTTCTCACAAACACTTTCCGAACGTACGATCACCTAAATAATCCAAATGAAGGTGGCATCGGCGATCCGATTGCTGATACTCGCGTCGGCAATCCGATCGCTGCCGATACAGAAATCCGTTTGATGCGATGCGTCCGATACGTACGATGCCGACCTGTGGACGCTTACCTTAATGCGAACTATAGGCGTCCCCATATTGGCATCGGCTGCTCTGATGAGCGCCTTTCACTATATCCCTACTCCGCGGCCGACCGTCACGCGACATGCAACACACAGACAAAAAAGTTTATGACGATGGATTAAAAGTTTCACTTTAAAACAAAAGATTTCGAATACCAAAAACAGCCAGCAAAGAAAACCAGTAAACGAGAATCATTGCTGGGATAACCTACGTTACATATCTAGGCATTACCTAAATACACGCTCGAGAAACCAGGCATTAGGTAAATTAAATTAAGGCACTGTTATTTCAGTGTGTAGGTGCTTTAATAAGGTGTGTAGATTTAAAGCCTATGTAAATTTTGGTGTCGACGCAAAATGAGGTGCTTAGTCCTGAAGAACCTAATAGTTTTGGAACCTAAATGTCGTAAAGGTGTGTTATAGCTTTATAACTGTCAGGTCTAGAAAATAGGTCTCTTTTTATGTCCTATAAAATTGGAATAGGTGGCAATTTGATCGTAGGTGCGTAACAAGTAAACAAGAAAAAAAAGTATGATGAAATTGCGGTAGGTTTCGAAGGAGATGCCGAGACGAACTGTGTGCTTAGTGCGAGTTTTTTTACGTTAACGCGATAGTAACGTTTAACCGCGTTTAGCGCTCTTAGTCCAGTCATTAAAGCCTAAACCCGAAAATAATTAGTAACTTGCTGAAATTTTAAGGGGTTCTTAAGGAAGGTAAAATAAGATACCGGGTGATTTTGCAGCGTTCTGGGGTGTACGGAAAGGGTTGAAAAGGGGTGAAAAGGTGTTTTTTGCTAATAACATTGCCAAAAAAATTAGTAACACGCTGCAAATTTGGAATAAGGTTGTTCTTACGGTTTTGTAACGTGTATTAAATTTGCAGCGTTTTGCAACATACGGAACATTGTTTTTTTTCAAAACAGTGCAATTAGTTAAAAACAGGGGTAAGAAAATTAGTAACACGCTGCAAATTTGGAATTAGGTTGTTCTTACCGTTTTGTAACGTGTATGAAATTTGCAGCGTTTTGCAACATACGGAACATTGTCTATTATTAAAAAAACAATGAAATTATTTAATCACACGGGTGATAAAAAATTGTAACTCGCTGTAAATTTGTAATTAAGTTGTTTTTACCGTTTCGTAAGGTATATCAAATTTTCAGCGTTTTACAACAAATTGAACATTGTTTATTATTAAAAAAACAGTGCGATATACGTTACGAAACGGTAAAAACAACTTAATTACAAATTTACAGCGAGTTACAAATTTTTTTCACCCGTGTTATTAAATAATTTCATTGTTATTTCAATAATAGACAATGTTCCGTATGTTGCAAAACGCTGCAAATTTGATACATGTTACAAACCGGTAAGAACAACCTAATTCCAAATTTGCAGCGTGTTACTAATTTTCTTACCCCTGTTTTTAACTAATTGCACTGTTTTAAAAAAAAAACAATGTTCCGTATGTTGCAAAACGCTGCAAATTCAATACACGCTACAAAACCGTAAGAACAACCTTATACCAAATTTGCAGCGTGTTACTAATTTTTTTGGCAATGTTATTAGCAAAAAACACCTTTTCACCCCTTTTCAACCCTTTCCGTACACCCCAGAACGCTGCAAAATCACCCGGTATGTTATTTTACCTTCCTTAAGAACCCCCTAAAATTTCAGCAAGTTACTAATTATTTTCGGGTTTGGGCTTTAGTGACTGGACTATCTCATTGGTTGAGAGTTCTCACAACCTTGCAGCGGGCCAATAGGAGCGCCAAACGCGGTTAAACGTTACTATCGCGTCAACGTAAAAAAACTCGCACTAAGCACACTGGACAAGTTCCGTTCGAATTGGAAGGAGGACGCACTGGTTCTCGAAAGGTGGGGATTGTCCCATCCGGTAACCGTGACCCTGGAACGTTAAGGGCTATTGAAGGATCGCCGTGGATTTTAGTCAGTACAAGCCTGACAGTATGGGTCTCATTTGATGATTTTACCACGATGAAAAAAGGTGGAGGAAGTGTAAGGGGTCTTTGAACAGGAGTGGGACAGAGTAGGCTAAAAAAATCTCGGACAAAAAAAAAACAAACAAACGGTCTTGCTGTTTGTTTATGCGAGTTTAAATCTTTGTGAACGCACCCATAATACAGAAGATATATTATTCACAAAATATGGCAATTTTTTTTACAAAAAAATACCTTGATAGTCTGATTCATAATCTCGGTAGGAAGTCTTAATAACTATTACTTAATATACAATTAAGATCAAAATCTAACGCAGCCATAAATAATTAACTCTTATCTCTAATCTCCCAGCAATTTTCTTTTCATCGCCATTTTAATCTGAACTGGAAAACTGAAAGGGGTAGTCTGTTAATATATTATTTTTATAACCTCTTTATTTCTTATCTAAAGGTACTCAGTATTTAAGATGAAACTTAATTGAGATGAGAATTCTCTGGATGCTGGGCTAACAGTTTAAAAGAATTTGTTTACCGCAAGATAAAGGCTTGAAGTGGAATTCTTTGAGATGCCAGAGTTAAGAAATCTTTTTAAAGGGAGCATCAAATTATTTTTAGGTTAAAAAGATTTTTAAGGAGTGTATTTTTATTTAAAGTAAGACTGGGTCTTATTTAAAGGATTCTTATTTCGAAACTTCAAATGCTCAAGAGCACATAGTATTTTTCTTATTCAATATGCACACCTTTTTATTTTTTTAGATTGTAAAATCATCAAATGAGTCCTCCCGCCCTGGTTGGGGCGGAAGGGACTGTCAGACTTACTGACTAAAATCCACCCGTGTTCCTTCGGATGCCCTTTACGTTCCGGGGCCACGGTATCCTGGGTTAAGAAAAAACCCGTGACCCCAGCAGGCATTTGGCGCGAAACACGACGCGCCACCGACCCGGGCTTGGTCCTTGGTCGGACGGCGAGCTACCCATTACTCACCGTCCGCAAGCCCGCTCCGCCGCTGTGCCCTCTGCTTATCAGAGGGACACGCGTTGGAGCGTCCACACGACAGGCAATATGCACACCTTCAGGAAAAGATTAATAAAATGTTTATAAAGGTTCAGTTTTATACTTATATCTCGGCAAATAATAGAATAGAATAGAAAAGTATTTATTTGATTAGGACACACACAAAAAAAAAATAATGATATAATAAAATTAAAAATACAATAAGAATTTTGATGAGCATGTCCGCACCAAAAGGGTTACCAACTCAGCATTTGCTGGGCGAAAGACACCCAGCGCTGGTTTTCAGTTGGCACCACGCAGTGACACACGGACGAGGGTAGGCAAAGAAATAAAAATATATAAAAAATAATAATATAGTAAAACAAAATAAATAATACGAAGTATATAGTAGAATAACTCTGAAACCTGATACTTTCGGATACTATTTCCATGTTTATGTCTAAGTCTCCTCGTTCAAATTATTAAAAATTCGTTGTAAAACGCGATTCTGAAAAAAATACCGAATGGTGGGCGACCGATAGGCTCTGGGCCACCCTCCGTACAAAAATCTTCAAACCCAAAACACGAATGCTTCAAAACACGTAAAACATTTTAAAATAGTATGTTTGTACTTGTCATTCTTCTCCATACAAACCTACCCTTACAAATGGGTGTAGAATCAATCCCATCTCTATTTCATAAATTTTAATATACGACGTTCAAAAGTGCATCTTTGTTAAGTGATAACCTAGTTAGAATAAATGTTTTGACTTTGATGAAATGGAAAAGATGTCTTAAATACATAGGCCAGGAATAAAAACGGAAATCAATACTCCTACCTACCCCATATCAAACCTTAACCTTTCAACGAGTCATTTACAATAGCTATTACTTCTAATAAGATAGTTACGTACCCTTTTCTCGTTCATTACTATCATAATAGTATAATAAAAAAAACATATAATGCGTATGTATACCCAGAGGTTACATTGTTATATATTAGTTTTATGATCTTAGAAATTGGATCGTTATCGATAATAGCATGTATATTGGCGTTTTTTGCTTGTTTACCGAGAATTTTTTCATCATTATTTCAGCCTGAAATCACCAGGGCTAAAGGGCCATTGAAGGATCACCAAACACGCTATGATATCGCCGGCGATAAACGGGACGTCGCGCCACGCTACCGTCGCGCTACGCTAACGTCGCGCCACGCTAACGTCGCGCCACGCTAACGTCGCGCCACGCTGCCGTCGCGCCACGCTAAGCTTGCTATTTGGCAAAGCTTTAAAAATCACGTGAAACTTCAAAACCACACACCAAAAATTTTCTTCAAGTCAACCGCAGCGGCATCCCGGCGTAACATTTAAAAATGAGCTCTATTTAAGTTGGAATTAAGTTTAAAAGTCATCTTATTATACAGGAACACAATCTACAACTTACATGAAAATGTCTAATATTCATTTAAACTTTTACTTGGGCCCGCTTGGGAGACGGATTTTCTTTGGGTTCTGTGGTCGTACATAGTAAGATATTATAAAAAGCCTTCATAAAAAGTTTTTTTTTTTCTTTTTGTACACATAAAAGGTTTTTAGACGAAACTGTCGAGGGAAAATGAAAACTGTTTTAGTTTTGAAAAGGAAATGTCCTAGTTTTTTTTAGAAATGTCCTGTTTTTTCACCGACTTTTTTATTTTAAATACAATGATATTATTGCTGATTATCCTAATTAATATGGTTTATTCCACTTTGTTCACCTGGGTGAACAAAGTGGACAACATTGGTGTCCTCAATTCACCTCGGAAAAATATCACCTGAGTGATTATCACCCAGGTGAATTGTGGACAACGAAGTCCACTAAATCGCGTAAGAAAAGTCGCCTTTGTTCACCCAGATATTTTTCCGAGGTGAACAAAGTGGACAACTTTGTTGTCCACAATTCACCTGGGTGATATCACTCAGGTGATATTTTTCCGAGGTGAACTGAGGACACCAAGTGGTCCACTTTGTTCACCCAGGTGATATCACCCAGGTGAACAAAGTGGAAGAAACCATTAATATTACCTATGTTGCGGAAGTCAGCTAAATCGTTGAACCAATTTTGATAAATTTTGGTACAGAGATAGATGTAACACTGGATATAGTAATAGGTTACCTAGTTTTGCAGACTCAAGTTCTTGTTGAATTAAGTACATATCTAATACAGTAGCCGTCCGAAGATATTTTAAGCAATGACACAACATATTTAACTACAATCAACTAACAATCGGTCAAGTAACTGTCAAACCATTAATTAAACAAAACAGACACTCTCTCGGTTAAGTTATGACTAGTTAAGACAAGACCTGTGTTACGTTTTAAAGTTAGATCATTTATAAGAAGCAATGACTTATGAAATGTTGTAGTTTTGACAGGTTTCGACCACGAAGGTGAAACAGTAGGCAATGTAATGTATTATTGTTTAATTTTGGGTTCAAATGTGTGGTTTGTGGTTGCCATCTAAAAACAAATATAATATATGTAGATGAGAATACTCATACCTTTTTGCAATGCACCTAAATTAGTGATAGTTATATATTTTAAGGAAAAAAAAAAACACTCAATTAAATAAATAATTCTTACTTTTAAAAAAAAGTAAATTTCACTAAACGTAGCTGTTTTTTTTTTGTATTCTTAAATAATTTTCTAGATATACTCTCATTAACCTTAATGAATATCTAAATTACTTTGAAACTTAAAATATATTGAAATATTTACTCATTCACTTAAAGCAATGTTTTATTTTTTATTAGCGAAGAAAGCTAGTACGTACACGATTCTAATCTACAAAACAAAATGACAAAACGCGAAGTTTAATCTAAACACAACTAAAGTCGTGTGTGACTAGCGAAACATTGTCAATTTCATGGTTCCTACACACCAAAGTTTACCTAAAGTGTACGTACACCGTCCTTAGGGACAAACGGTCTTGTTCCCCTTTTTATCGGGAACAATTTCGGGACCATTTTTTATAATTGCCAATCTTGCCCGAACGATATCTTTTGAAATTCCGAAGGTCTGAAATGGAACGATTAAGAATTTAGAGAATTCAATTATTTCTGTGTAAAAGTTTTTCGGTTCGCCATACGGTGGAAAATGAGGTTGGAAAATGTTGTTAGTACTTGGAATTATGTTTTTTTTTGTGTAGATAGAAGTTTCCAGAAGAACTATTTTCTTCAAGACCATTGTTAATCGTAACAACAACATATGTCCGAAATGACTGGCTTTTTAAAATGTAATTCCGTCAATATTTATTCAAAATTATTAGACTAAAATTATGTACAAACTATAAATAAAAAATTACTAGTAATACCTATGTACAAAAAAAAAAAAATAGATAAAAGAAAAAAAAAACATTCAAAGGGCGTCAAAGAATACGTCCACATCGCTGTCAACGGGAACAGTGCCCAGAACGCTGGCAGCATTTGCCACGTTGTATGGCAATGCTGATTCGTTGGCCCAGGAATAGGCCAGCCCTCTGGTCACCTGAAGAGTCGACTAAACGCCTGGCGATTTCCTTAAAAACGTTGTGGGCACTCGGACCCCATGGCCCCAGAGTTTCAACCCCAAACGGCTCAAACACATAGCTACTAGCTAAGCCAATGTATTTGCGCCGCTTGGAGTTTTCAGCACCTGCAGCAGCAGCGCCAGCACAACACGCTGTACTAGGAAGATGGGATGGCGCAAGGATGTCGACACATGTTGCATCCCACACCAAAGGCCTACCCATGCTTCCATGGCAATTATATTACAAAAGAATGACTTGTATTTGTTCTTATTATTATGGAACAGATTTTAAAAGACACAACACGTTATACTTGGATATGCCGGTTTCTTCACGATGTTTTCCGTCACCGTTTTATGAGTGGTGAGCATCAGAACCCCTCAACGGCAAAACACTTTTTATATTACACTTTTACATTATTAAATTTTATATTTTACGGAAAAAAAATATTTATTCATTTATTGTCAAAGGAATCTAGCATTCCAGACTTAAACTAATTAAAATCTAGACTCAGATAATTCACCATGAAACATCAAATTACCAAAACAGGAAAAACACCGACATTCTTCAATCACCATGGGAACAAAACATTCAATCATATTATTATCCTTCACCAGTCAAAAAATAACTGTTTCTAATTATATAACAGTTAAAAAATAACTATAGTCTGCTGCCAAATTTAATTTCATAGTATTTAACGTTGATTGGTTCTGGCATTGTGATGCATCGGTTTTTTACAAAGACGTTACGGATGGGTAGTCGTCTGAAAGCAAGTGAACCGTGGAGTAGATATTTAGTATCCTATTGCGACATGAGTAGATAGCTGCCAGAGACCGAGCCTCCTATAGTAGCTAACAGACATTCTTTACTTGTCATGAACGTGTTACCTATTGGAACCAACTTCTTGAATATAAAAGGTCTCAAAACTCCTGTTGATGGTGATAACTAAGTAGTTTCTGTTAGATCTTCATCGTCATTTAACATTCATTACATTTTTCTACTCGCTATGGTTTTGCTCTTTACTCTTGTTTTAAGTCAGAATACATACATACCGAATTTCATCCGTACCTACTTGGAAAGTGCGGTAAGTTGTTATTCACGGCTGTCATTTGCAGATCTTAAATAGTAGTTACAGGTGGTCAAGGACCCGAAAGTGTCACAAACAGAATCACAAAGTGATAATATAAAGTAATAATACCCAGTATGTACTGGATTATGGAGGTCGAATTAATAGACAGTTGTTTCATAGAAAGTGCTAGTATTCTCCGATATGTTTGGGAAAAGGTTATGTATAAGATTTACTTTAATGTCATAAAGGTCCACGAGCGTTTATTCGCGATACATCCATGACTCGCGGTGTCTCTTATGAGAGTGAAGTCTCTGTTATATTATCTACTCTTGTACCATATCTTTGTGCTTGATACGGTTTTATTGTATTCTATATTAGTACTTGTTAGTTGAGAGGTTTTTGATTGTAATGTATTTGTATCATGCGGCCACGGTAAGGGTTAACACGTCAATGACCTCAACTGTCACTTGAAAATTATGTTTAGCAAAAAAATTCTTTGTGCAAATTAATTTTCAATCATATAACAATTACTGTCTTGTTATTGTTATTTTCATATGATTATTGTTTATTTAAGAGCGTGCATCACAATATACGTCTTTTAATAAATTTTATTTCTTTAATTTTTTAAGTATTTAATTTTAAAAATATAAATAAATAGATATACCTAGGTAATACACGCAGCTATCAGCAAATATTTTTTATTTTATCAGAGCATTATTTTACATGAATAAATCATTTAGTTACGCATAAACGACCATTATAAATGGTGAATTTATGTGATTCTATGGTATGTCTCTGGCAATTAGTTCTGCCAAATTGAACTAAAGTGTAATTTAATAAACTTAATAAGTTAGTACGTCGAATTATATATAATTTATTAATTACGTATAAATATTTCAAAAGGTGATAATTTCTTAATTTCTATTTAGTAAAATCAGTTCTATAATTAGACACAAATATCACAGAATACTTAATAGTAAGTACTTACTAAGTAAATGCAAATACGTAGTTTTAATATTAAAGCGTTAAGTTTCAAAAGTTAATTAAGAACTAGACAATTAATATAATTATTGACAATAAATATTATTGAAATATATTTTAAATGCTTTTCATTGTTTTTTTTTTTTTTTTTTAATAAACAAACGAGAATATAATTACAAAAACAAAAACAATCTAATTATAAATAAATTTACTACACAGCAGAACAAAATAGATGGAAGACTAAATAATGGAAGACTATGTGTCTTAATTCGTAGTGGCAGAACTAGGCTTTGTCATTTCAATAACAAAAAAGAAAAATATTGTGATTAAAAATAAAATATCTAAAACACAGAATGGGAATATCGTGTATCTGTCAATTAAGAATATAAACTCTCCATCGACATGGCAACAATAACAATAGACATCGCATTCTCCTCTATTAATAGATCCGTCGGTAACAATAACTAGTAGAGATGGGCACGGTAGCCGACTGGCTAAATAGCCTACAGGTGCCTAAAGCCATAGTAGTCCAGTGTGGAAAAGAGACAGAGCTATACAAGTCGTCTAGCGCCATCTCGTTCTCCCACTCTGGCTTAAAGACATCACGGTAGGCTACCTGGAGCAGTGTTTTAAAACGCTAGCCACTTTCCACCCGTTGGTTATTATTTGATGTTGGACAATCGGAATGTAACGAAATGAACGCATTAAAATAGCTGTCAAAAGGTAAAGGACATTGCTCGTCGTCCATATATAGCTCGCCTTAGATCCAACAGGCAGGTGTATTTACTCTTTGGGTTTTAGATAATGTATGTCGATTGAACCTAAATTAAAACAACGGACACTTTTGAGAATTCTGAAAAAATCAAAACACTTTCGGATTTTGAGGTTATAATTACGTCAATAAAAGCATTCGTGTAGCACGCATTTATTACTGAATGCAAAGTCAAATGTTGTCATCAGTCAATTCAACAACTGTCAGTGTCAATAATAGTGCTCGTTTCAAAAAGTGCTTTCAATCGAGTTTTTTTGAGAAGCCGTATTATGGTTCCGCGACATCATAGCGGACTGTTTGTAACTAAAAATCATTATCGTAAATCAAATGTTTAGAATACAGACGCTTGTTTGTGTCAATCTCTTATTAATAGTGCTGTTACAAAGACTTGGCTGTATGACCTATAATACCTTTGCCTATTAAAAACCTCAAATTGAAGCAAAAATTAATAGAACTAACACCGAGAATTATGACGGAAGCTAAGGATGGAAGTGAATACTTTTTAAAATGTTTTCGAAATTAAAAAGCGTCCGTTCTATTGAAATACATGTAATGTACATTATTAAAAGAACTAGTAATTATAGTAAATGTTTCGTCCTTTCAATGAAACTAATCAATTTAAATGTTCCCTTAAAGCAACTATTCTAACGCTCTAGAGGCATTCCTCAACTAAGCCGCATAACAGTCGATAAAATATAGAGGTGTCCAGTAACCAATCCAATAGCCACAGTTTCCCACCGGTTAGCCAATAGCCCTGCTGGTCAACGAACTGCTAAGCCGTCTGGTTGTTTTTAAAAAGGCCGACATGTAAGTCTAGTCGACCAAGCCCATCATTGTCTTACGAAATTGCTTTTTCCTTGATTTTAGTTCATCTTATTGAATAATTAAAGAAGTTTCTAGAGAATAAAAAAAAACTTGAGAGGTGTCAAGGGACACTCGGATGGAACGAAGTTACTCCACTCCACTCCGCTCCGCTCCACTCCACTCCCCTCCACTCCACTCCACTCCACTCCACTCCACTCCACTCCACACCACTCCACTCCACTCCACTCCACTCCACTCCACTCCACTCCACTCCACTCCACTCCACTCCACTCCACTCCACTCCACTCCACTCCACTCCACTCCACTCCACTCCACTCCATTCCATGGTAATAAACACATTACCCTCCTTTGCGTCGCGCAGTCGGATAAAAGTGTCGTGACAACTTTTCGTAAGAATTTTTTCCGTCCAGCCCCCCTTTCACAACGCGCGCTATGGAACTTCGTTCCAATAATCTAATAATTTATTTTATTAAGCATCAAAGTACTTTTGAACGTCGAATATTAAAATCAATGGAAATGGGATGGGATTGATTCTCTACCCTGAAAAAAAAGAAAACTATAAAACTGACAATACTCGTATAAACAAAACTTTTCAAAAATTTCAGCTGATTGTTATTCGCTTTTTGCCGACTACAGCTTTCCAGAGTAGTCGGCAACAGGTCAGTACATCACTAATAGCTCGAAACGAACGGTAACTATAACTCAAGGAAGGATACCGATCGATAGGTCACAGGTTCAAATCTGACTGCGGTAAATTATGGCTGAGAAGTCTATTTATAATTTGCGTTTGGTTAGCTTAACTGGAAACGGAAGGCTGGCTAACGGGTCTTGTTCTAGTATTATATATGTGCTGAAAATAGGCTTCTCATGAATATATGAAAGGACTATTTTTGGCACTGACGCTACTATTCTCACAATTATATGGTATATACCTCCTACGCATCAAGCTATGCATATCCAATAAAAGACGATCTTTCGTCGTGCGAAAAGATCATACGAAGCTACACCAAGATAAACTGGTTTTGAATAGACCGATGCGTAGCCTTGTGTACTTTACAAAAAATCATCTAAAAATCTAAGCATATAATAGTCGGCCTATAATGTTCCCACTACTGGGACACAGGCCTCTCTGTGAGAGGGAGTGGGCCATAATCTGCCACTCGTGCCCAGTGCGGGTTGGTAGAAGTGTGTCTTTGAATATTATTTGTTCTAGGACATGCCTGTTTCCTCACAGATTATTTCACCTTTTTTGAGAGCAGTGGTGACGAAAGAAATTGGACAAAGCAATACATCATGGATTGGTCCGAATCCACGACCTAAAACTCGTAAGTCGGGGCTTTACCACTGGAATACGACTGCACCAGCGATACAAACAGTCAGTTTAGATATTTTTTTTTATATAATGCTTGACCTTACAAAATAACTAAATAAATCTTCTATAATATAAAAATGAATCGCTGAATGTGTTGCTAAGCGCTAATCTCGAGATTATCTGAACCGATTTCGCTATTTTTTTTTTATAATATTCTTTGAATTATGAACGAAAAAAATTAAGAATTGCCAAAAGTCTTAGAAAACAACTTTTTTCTATATTCCCATACAAAAGATTGCAAAGCAAATGAGTAACGTTCGTTATAGGCGTTACGAAGTTTGCCGGGCCAGCTAGTACTAAAATAAAAACAAGTCCTTTTAAGAAACATTTGAAAAAAAACTTTTGCAACAGAAAGAGCATGAAAACACGATTAAATTAATAACCTAATAAAAACATAACCAAATAATATTAACACGATTTATCAGTAAGGCAATTAATTAAAATATTTACCATTCAGATTAATTTAATCTGAATTTCATTAGTAACGCGTATTTATTGTTGAAATTAAGTTGATTAACACAGATGCTTATAATTATGTTCCCTTTAACGATTCATCTCAATACGAAAATAGCAAGAATTCTTCTTTCTTTTCTACTATATTATGAAAGAAAACATTAAGAAAAAGTTACTGTGCAATCACGATAAAAATAACTTAGGTAGCGCCATATTCTAACTTCATGCATTCTTTTCTAACACTTGCGCCCTCTTAAATAAACAATTATGAAATGATTTTAATATTAACAGGATAATAACGAAATTAAATAAATTGATATATTTAATTGATAATTTTTTGCTAAAAATTAATTTTCAAGTGACAGTTGACAGATGGAAGTCATTTATGTTTTCTTTGCCTAAAATATTTATCTATTCGATTTATTGACAGCAACATTGGCGCAGTGGCTGAGCGATAGGTTGCCGCATTGCGTGACGCAGATTCTATTCTTGCAGTAACAAATATTTGTATGACCTGCAAGTATTTGTTCCTGGTCTGGCTGTTTGTGTATGTAAGATTTCATATTTTGTAAACTCACCCACAAACGACTTAGAGACTTGAAAAAATAAGCAAAAAAGGGTTTACATATTGAGACAGGACCTAAAACTTTTTTTTATTCTAACCTTCAAATTTCTAAACCGACTTAGTTGTAAGCAGTACCCCAAAACTTTTATCGAAAATTCGAAACAGCTGGCAATTTTTTTCTAAACAATACTTTTTATATTCGCGTTAGGCGACTACCCTCAAAGTTTCGGATCCGGCCAAAACGTGACATTTACATATTTTCCTGTCCCAATACAGTGGCGTGATGTATCAAACAACAAAATTGGGACACTTGGCGGTTTTTCAAACAAGGTCATGTGTCAAAAAATAAAAGTTGTTTTTTTTTGTTTTTATTTGTTGCCTCATAAATATTTTATTTATTTTGCTTTTAATAATAGAACATTGTTTTTTTTTTTGTAAGGGGTGCTGTTCTCTCCTATATTTAAGTTCGAAATGCTTTTTTTTTCTGCGCTGTTTAGAACCCATTTGTTTAATTCCTTTTTTAAAACAAAACGAAATAAATTCGTGATCTATTGATTTTTAAGTTTTCAAAGCTTGATAATGTTAGCATCTCAATAATTACTGTAGTTGAGTTGTCAAAATTGAAGATATTGTCATTGTTAGTGTGTTATGCAATTATATCTGTTTATGATATCATTCTGAAAGGATAGAACTAAGTAAAACACATTGCACCGGTTAAAATTGCCCGAAAAACTGTTCTTCCCCCCTTTAATTAATTAATACTAGACATGGGGCCAAACTGAATTGTTTTGGAGATAAATGGAACATTTAAGTATTATTTTTTAATTGTTGCAAATAGTGTAAAGCAACGACGATATAATACTAGACTCCTAATAACAGGCGACCGATGTCTGCCAACACATTAGGCAAAAAAGTCTTATATCCGTCTCATTTCGACCAATCCTGTGAGCCGTAAACATACGTTGAGACGGAACAGACCTTGAGTTAGCCAATCACAACGCAGTACCCCGTCCCCCTCGCTTACGTAGTACCTCAGCGAGTTGGCAGAATAGTTTTGTTCGTTAGATCGTGCAATGCGTAGTCTAGTAATATATAGTCGATGGTGTAAAGTATCACCCATTTCAAAGGATCCATGCAATTACCAAACACCCTGTATACTAAGATATTGGTACATAACGTATGTCCATTACCTATTTATACAGAATTCACCAAAATGACAGCCAAATACCAAAATAAAAACAATACAAACATACTTTTCAAGAACCCCTTGAAAATAAACCCACAAATCCCCTCGGACCACGCGCTCGGTCCACTTGAACCCCTCACATTGACAAGTGTCCCACTGCCCCTGACCGACTAAACTATTGACGCACAGGTTTTTTCATGAAAATATTCTGTTTCAGGTAAGTCTAGGCGACTGAAGAGTTTTGTAAATAATAGCTTACCGCTATGGATGGCCGTCGTGAGCAGACGAAATGATCTTGGGAGATGGGATTTTTTTGGTCCCTTTTTTGTTTCCTGTTGTGGTGAGTTTTTTGTTTAAGTTCAGTTTATGCTTCGCTGACCAGGTCGTGAGTTCAAAGTTTTTGAACTTTTTGTAACTACGAGTATATTTTTGACGTTTGATAACTTTAAATTACTCTCGATAAAATGAGGTTAGAATTTAGAGGTCGGTTGCACCAAAAAAATGAATTACAGGAGCGTGTCTCGAAAAAAACGACGTTCGTACTTAAATTATAATTTACATCTTAAGATATTTTGCACCGTACATAATAACGCCTAATCAGACAGCATGAAATACGTACATATAAGTACCTGAATTTTTTTTTTCTTTACTGCTGCATCATCTGTCAAGTCTTATGTTTCATCATCAGAAACCAGGCCACACGATCATCTCAATCCAGTCCACGTACGCAGCAACCCTCGTATATACTCCAGGACTCATCTTCCTCCCACAGTCCCTTCCAAAAGACGTTACTCCAACAATTTTATGGAGGGGAAAGCTATGGATGCAATCTACCCTTTCTTCCATGATCTGCAAAGGTCCCCCAGAATCTCCTTGACAGGTATCCCTTCCACCATTATGGTAATCACCAGCACACAGCTGGGTCCCTGTAATACCTTCAGCTAGGACCTTCTTCTTGATCAAAAACTTCATAGATCTGTTACATATATCACTGGCTATAGGATCGATGTCGACTTTCATCAAAGTCTGGCTTCCGTAAGTCGCAACTGAATCCGTTTTCCCGAAGCCGATGACTGTTAAGTTGAAGTTGCTTAAATCCTCTCCTAAATGCAAGCAGGCGATTCGTATGTCCCTGTTTAGAATAAAAGCTGGAGCTGCCCTCATCAAAGCTATATCATGATACTTTGAAGGGGGTTTATACTTCGGATGGGGTATAATCTCTGCTACTTTCCTTTCCTGGACCAGTTCATTTACTTCATCGAATTCGAAGGTTGCTGTTCCGACCCTCATGATGCTCGCAGGTCCTGCGTCCCTATCTTCAGTGCAATGGGCTGCTGTGAGAACCCATTTCTCGCTGATCAGACTTCCACCACACTTCCATGAAGGCGGGTCCGGTGCTGACATTCGAAACCCTATTAAAACCATGTGAGGGTATAGGAGGAAGTCTATTGGAACTCTTACTCTTCGGGTTGGGAATAATATATTTCGGCATTCCAGCATGTACTGCCCATAGGTTTTGCAGGCCCTGAATGCTTTTTCCCCAACTCCTGATCCTTGGAAGAACAAGGAAAACAGAATTATCACTGCCACTTGCATCTCAATCATTTTCACGAAGTACATATTCGTCTTTGCTTGATGTAAATAAACATAGTACACAATTAAACTAATGTTTATTAGACAAATGCTTATTTTTCTGTCAACTCATTGAAGTATCCGGCCCGTAGGACAATCCTCGGTAATTCAAATCGAGTTTTGGTCCTTCTATCCCGAGATTTATCAGTTCAAATCTTTTCCCCCGTTTTTTGTTAGACGCGTGCGCACGACCGTTATCAATGATTTACTACGGCAACTGAATGGTATGGCTTTACAGCCATAATTGTAATCTGGCCGTGGCTAATCGATACTCATTCTTAATTGCAATAAAAGTACACTAGCCCCACTATTTGGCTTGATTATTTATTTTTTTCCTTGTTTTTTTTTTGTGGTGGATTTGCAGATGAAATGAAGCCATACATTACTATCTTTGCTCCATGATAGCTCATCAGGCTAGAAGATAATTTTCAAAATACGAGTAATATGTTAGAAAACAGACGTAGGTACTTCAGAAAATAATTGATACTTGAGTAACAGTTAATGAGTAGGTACAGTATTACTTCAATCAAATAAATGGGTTTTTTATTTCCCATTCATGTATATGCGATAAAAAATAATGGCTTACGCAAAATTTTGTAGTTAAAAGGCAAAACATAATTACGTGTCGTGGCGTGCCAAAAGAATATCATTTACAAACATTAAGGCCTTTGTCAAACAGACAGGCGATAGCGAACCGAACCGAATCATGTCATATAAAAATGCGAAAGCGATCCGATAGTCTATGTGACAGGCTTCAAACAATTCCATACATTACAAACAAAAACGCTACGCCACGCATTCGGTTCGTCTGCAGTTTGACAAAGGCATTATTGAAGTCATACATTCAAATGTCGTGTCGTGTCACATGTTGTTGCTTTTCGGCTTCAAAATACTGCGTTCAGGCTATCAAAGCTTTCTCTGTATGAAGATTAGATATTTCTTTATACTTATAATGAAGTTTTGTATTGAATAGCAGAATAAATATCTAACCTTAATTTTCTAATACTAATGCTGATATCGATTACCCGATATTGTTTATCTAAATTATTGTATGAAAGTGTTAAAACCTTTTAAACATAATTTCGGGTAACCCTTATTTCGAACGATTGCTCTAAAATTTTGAAAAACCTTTCGGGGATAAGCAACGGTAAATACGAGTAAAAGGAATTGTTTTTATGTTTCACAAAGACAATTTCTGCGAGATACATTTAATAGCCTTGCAGCGATTTTGTATCCAACATCGATTTTTAATAAGTTCTCGAATTCAAGAAAAGTTCAGATTTTTTTTGCTTTTGATCGAGAAAAAAAAGAAGATTATATTTTGCTTTTAAGTTAGGGACATAAAACTAAAAAAAATTGATACGTAGTTAGAAATGATTGGTGAATTCAGACTTTTACTAATTAACTAGGTGGTTCTGGTTATACCTATTTAAATCGTAAAGTTTTATTTTTGCCACATAAGTCTTAATTTAACAGACCAATTAAACCTACTCGTGAACTTGAAATTATTTTTTTACTATCTTAAACTGGATTAACCGCGAAACTAAATAAAATTAAATAATAATTCACACGAATTATAAACCTTCACACTTTGAATTAAACCATTTAACATTAAGGCATAGACTAACGAATGTCAAGCTTACAGCAGGCCTGGCTCACTCCGCAGTGTAGGTATAAAACTGCAAGCATTGGCGGGGACCACTTCGGAGTGGACATTTAGTCGGTTGCCGCGCGCCGCCCACTACGCACGCGCTTACTTAAATAATATTTAAGTTTGGTGTTTGGTTGAATTTACGCATGAGTTTAAAAAAAAAATATAATAATTATGATGAAGAAAAAAAAATACTGCATAACGTTTGGTTGTTTAAATAATGACAGTGATAGGAGCCTCACGTTTCACACACTACCGCGTGATTTCGAAAGGTAA
Organism: Agrotis clavis; assembly: GCA_954870645.1. Taxonomy (NCBI): domain Eukaryota; kingdom Metazoa; phylum Arthropoda; class Insecta; order Lepidoptera; family Noctuidae; genus Agrotis; species Agrotis clavis. The sequence continues at coordinate 5,150,192 of OX940943.1, forward strand.
GAAAAAAAGTGAATATTTATCTATGTAGTACATATTTAATAATGATCAAAAAACTATCTACCTGCTTGTGGCGTGCTTATTAATGTCATTCAAGTACCGGCTAGTAATCATGATTAGGTAGGTTACAAATTTGGCCTACAAGACGACCAAGATAAATAAAATAGACGATTATCAAACCTGACATCACTCTCACTCACCTAAGCTGAATACGTAGGTAGGTCGAATTATGACCGGTAGAAAGTAGGAAGATGTTTACGTTATTGTTTAGACACGTTCAAACTCAGAAAATGGCTACACTACGCATTCAAGGTCAGCGATCGTAATTCTCTTCGCGACTTTTTTACCTACTTACCTACAAAGACACGCAACACGGGGCCTGTGACAATGAAATGAATGAAATGATAAGGACTAGTTATCTATTTTGCCGTAAACGATAACGATCGATCTTTAAAGTTATGACTACAGCTTGGCCAGAACGGATTGAAACGGAACTAATCTTTTTGTTTCTGACAACGTTTTAAAATCTTTGATATTTGATGTAAGCAAAGACCGCAGGTTTTATATTATTTTATTTTTGAATTTTGAAATCTCTTAAATACATATTTTATATTATAAACGTGTTTTAGTGATTGGATACATGAACTGGGCTGCCGTTGTAAGGCGACTAAAAAGTCACGGTGTATATATTATTCCTCACGTAAGGTGCCGTAGGTACCTACTGTTAACATTCTGTGCTACCAATCGATATGAATATGAAGTAATCGATGACGAAACAGAAAAAAGATATAGGCTGATGATAAAAACAAAATTCCTTGAGGGACTTAAGGAGGTAATGAGGAGTGATATATATTTATGTTAATTAATAATGTAATTAAACAATGCATAAAATACGTATTCCTACCTAACTGTGCCCAAACTCGCGAGTCGCAACCCTATTGAGCTTGACCGACAGTAACCTTTTAATGTCGTTGGCGTCAGATAAACTAAAATGAACTCTCGCGCGTTACTATTCAGTTCATTTTTGCTTGCGAATGGGAAGTTTAGGCTATTATAAAAGTAGGTGGGTGATGCGGGTGCAAGTAAAAATGGACTCTATTCTTTCGTGTATAGATTTTACATTTGTTTGTTTTCTTTTTGGGAGTAATGCTTCTGTGCCTTTAGGTACTATTATATATTCTGTGCTTACAGTTCATTCATATTAATTTTACCTTTAGAAGCTAATTTCCAAAAACAATTTTTATTATCTGAATAAAGTTAATCATAATTAAAAATTTTAATAAGTGTGAACGATATTATTAAATTGTATTATTTAATTTTAAAAGTTTAACTTCAGTCACCAAAAGGCGTTTTTTTTAAATTTTAGTTTTATTTACAACGAATTACCTACCTTATATTAAAATATTCGCTTTCTACACTCCTCCATTTCGTAAGAAGCGGTACAAGTAAAGAATTCCCTCTAAGACAGACTTCACACTGACAGCAAACAAAAATATGCAACCTTATTTCCGTAAACAACGATTATGATTTGACATCATGGGGGCATTTCACGTGAAGCGGACAGGGAAAAAAAAGTGAGGTTGTGAAAATCGATCATATTCGGCCCATTTATACTTCTAGTAGGTATGCATGTGAACACAAAATATTTTTTTTGTATATCGTATATTTCAGAAGTTATGGGTTTCTAAAGAATTGTTGTAATTGTAATTTCAATTTTTTGAAAGTAGTTTTTGGAATTTAATAAATTTACAATAAAATATTTAACATAGCGATACGTATTGGAAAAGTACTGTTATTTTTAACAATAAAATAAAATTTTGAAAAATAGTTTTTTTTCATGTCCAAAACCGGAAGTAAAGTTTTCAAACCTGAATTTCAGTCACTTCGACCATTTTAATTTTTATTTTTGTTTCTTCAAAATATAGCTTAAAGAATATTAAAAATACCATAGAACACTCAGAATGGGATCTCTATTAGTTTAGGAGTTAGAGTGATTAATGTAGTTACGCGTCGCAATGTGCCTGATATCTGGCGCTAGCTTAGATCGGTTGGTGTGCGCAAAACAACATGTCTTGTATAATTGCTGTGATATAATAATTATGACATTATAAAACAACATTGTAACAACGCAAGAACTGGTTTATTTTGTAATTTTTAGAACTTTACAATGGGAATCTATGCTAGAACTGGTCCTTTTAAGCAACAAAAACGAATCTATACGGTCAAATTCACGAGATATCCATTATTGTTATATACTAAAACCTTCCCCAGAATGTAACAAACACTTTTATGAAAACCGCATTAAAATCGGTTTACCTAAACGCGAGATAATCGCGGACAAACATGCTATCGTCTCTGAAAACTACAATCCAAGTAAGCAAAAACTGATCCAAGCGGGCAAAGTCACGGGATATCTATTAGTGTTATATACTAAAACCTTCTCTAGAATGTAATGAACACTTTCCTGAAAACCGCATTAAAATCCGTTCAGCCAAACGCGAGATAATCGCGGACAAACTACATACAGATATACAGGTTGAACTGAGAACCTACTTTTTTTTTAATTCGGTTAAAAATAATACAAAATAAACCAGTTCTTGCGTTGTTACAATGTTGTTTTATTATGTTATAATTATTTTATCACAGCAATTATACAAGGCATATTGTTTTGCGCACACCAACCGATCTAAGCTAGCGCCAGTCATCAGGCCCATTGCGACGCGTAACTACATTAATCACTCTAACTCCTAAACTAATAGAGATCCCATTCTGAGTGTTCTATGGTATTTTTAATATACTTTAAGCTATATTTTGAAGAAACAAAAATAAAAATAAAAATGGTCGAAGTGACTGAAATTCAGGTTTGAAAACTTTACTTCCGGTTTTGGACATGAAAAAAAACTATTTTTCAAAATTTTATTTTATTGTTAAATATAGCAGTACTTTTCCAATACGTATCGCTATGTTAAATATTTTATTGTAAATTTACTAAATTCGAAAAATTACTTTCAAAAAATTGAAATTACAATTACGACAATTCTTTAGAAACCCATAACTTCTGAAATATACGTTATACAAAAAAAATATTTTGTGTTCACGTGCATACCTACTAGAAGTATAAATGGGCCGAATATGATCGATTTTCACAACCTCACTTTTTTTTCCCTGTCCGCTTCACATGAAATGCCCCATTGACACAATTTCAGAGGTAAGAAAGTACAGTACACATAATTGATGATGATTATTCTGAAACGGATAAAGGCAGACCCATATAAGGTCCTAAGATTGTTGTAAATTGCAAAGAAGATGATTTTACGACGTCAGTAATAAAAAAAATAACAAATGAAGCCTTTCCTGACTACGAATTAATGCCCTTCTAGCTATTATTTTGTCTAACAATACTTATTTCTTTTAAGGATTCTGTAAAAACAGCTATTATTTAGACGCTTTAGATTGCATTTTTATCTTAGGGATAATCTTAATCCCACCGGGATTATTGTCTTTTCTTTCTATAAATAAAATTATAAAGCATCATCGGTTTTGTCTGTGTCGCAACTTTGCTCTTCTAAAATGCACTATGAATTTTGATGCGGTTTTCACGATTATTAGTTATTTATTCTTGATGGTTTATTTACGAGTATAAAGTTATTGCAATGTTTTATTTTGTTGTAGCATTGTATAAAGATGTTAGTAAATCTCACCTCATTCATTACCCTACATTTTAAACATCGCCATGCTTAGGACAATAGAAATCTTTCTACTACATATCTGTAATAATTTTGTCTATTCATTCATCGACAAAGCCTGTGTTCTTTAAAAATATCCCACTTATCGTCTGTGAATCAGAAAATTTCAACATAAAATAAACCAAACGTGGTGACAGCACATATTATGGCCATGCAATTCATAACTTGCAAGTTATGCAAGATGCATGCCTAGAATTCAGAAAACAGGATAAGTATGGTAGTTTTGTTTATGATCATAAAATAGAGAATGATATTCTGCAGATAAATCGGGTTTATTGTTCAGTGTTACGGCTAAATATGTAAAATATTTTGGGATTAATTTTGGAGAGTGATTTTTCCAATCCAAATGTGCTGCATTGTCAATGGATACTGTGTCAGTCAGGGAATTGGCCCATTATCCTTTGATGGATCCTAAGATTTTAATTCAAAGATGATTTATCCTAAAATAGATAGATTCTTTATATTAAAACGTGAAGAAAAAATGTTGTTCCTCTTTTTCTTACAAAAATCTCGCGAACTGTATCAGATTTGGCAGAAGGCATTATAAATGGAGAAGAAGTGTAAAATGAAGTTTTTTTTAATATGAATTATGGTTGAATTGAATTTAATGAATGAATTACATACTTTATAGTTCATAATTTCTAGTAATTCCATGGTTTCAAGGGCAAACTTCTTCCGCTACGTGATTGAACTCAATTTCCAAAGGCTAATTTCTGAAAAAAATAACACCGTACTTCAGTGAATAATCACCACCATAGCATTCACACCTCTTTATAACCCAACCTGTCCATTCCATCCTCCTCTCAACGGTTCCATTCCTGATTTCTCCATTCTTTCCTTTTGAAATAAAGAAATCGGCGAACAGTGCAGCACAATCAGACGGCGCAATACAAACTTTAATCAGTACTGTACGACTGTGACACGGAATAGATAGGAACAGAAGGCTCGCTACGTAAAACGAGTGTAAATGAAAGAAAGAAAATTGCGTTTATTGGCACTAAAACTTAAAACTAAAACAATACAAATAAAGTAATAGAGTAGGTAGTAAAAACAGAGGAAATAAAACTTAAATAAAAAATTAATGCCAGAGGGCCTCAGCTCAGCATAATGTCAGATGGCAACACAAAGTTTGCCACCTGACGCTGATTTTCAGCTGCAGCCCACTGCCAAATGCTCGCACACTCACACACGCATCTAAATACAGCGAGCGCTTGCACATTCGAGAATGTCATTTGTTTGAAATCTTTTTCTTAGCATTTTGAGTTAAGTTAGATTAATTTATAGTATGCTGTAGCTGTTTTTCCAAATAAGTAAGAATGGAAATACACTTATAATGCTGTGTTCTTTCTTTTCTAAGCATTATGTTCGCTTTTCATGTTTACTTATCGTATACAAAGGCTTTGCATTCTTATTTTAATTTTTAATACATTGAAAGCAAAGTGCTTTCGGTCGTTTTTTCTGAACTCGGCTTAAAGCAAGTTTAAAATCGCTTTCATACGTGCGTGCTTTCTTTGAGGCTTCTGTTACTTATTTATTCCGTGACTATGCTATACCTCACTTTATGTTCCTTTGCACTGATTTAAGAGGGGCTAACAATTTATTATACGTCGCCATTATTGTTCATGTGAGCTGTTTTCTAGTTTGAATGTTGCACAGTATTTGGCGAGGTAACTACCATCTTGTTTTTTTAGTTGTTACTCCATTGCGAATTCTATAGTTTGTAACCAATATGTTCTTTTGAAAGAATTGTGTGATTGTTAATTATTTATTTTCAACATATCGGTAAAAACTAGATGTGATATTGAGTGACTTGCTCCATTAATGTTAAGTTGAATTTGTGTCTAGTTGAAGGTAATAAGTCCGCTGTTACAATCTCTCGAAGTCTTGAACATAACTGACTAAATGTGAGTGTGTGTGATAGTTACACCTTTATCCTTTTCAGTATTACAGGTGTAATAATATGTTATGTCACGTTCAAAATAATGTTACGTTTTTTTGTGAGTAAATTAAGATAATACAATAAAATAAATGTTATAGCCTACATTTGGCTCCGTCGCCAATATTTAAACCTGCCAAAAATTCAGGCCTTTTGTACCTTACTTGAAAAGATTAAACGAATCTTTCAGAAGCAAAGGAATTAATATTATGTCCTGTTACTCAGATATAATATTAATTTCTTTGCTTCCAAAATATTCGTTATAAACGTTTATTATTTCGTCTGGACGGCAGAATTTATAGCTTCAAAGGAAAATAAATTTAAAGCTACTACTAGTTTTCCGTCCTTGTCCACGGTAAATATCGGGCTTTTACTTAAATTTAGGTCCAAAATTATATTTTTAATCAATTTTCCCACAGTTTTGTCTAGATTGAAATCTATTAGCAATATTTCAGTCGTTATTACAAGTGAATTATAAATCTTCATTGTAAAGGGAAATTGGTGCTGATACCAATTTGGTTCTGGGTTCAATTTGATATTCAATTAATCGTGAATATATTATCGGGTCGATAACTTTGAGTAGGGGAAACCGGGGCAATGTGGGCCCCTTAAGGGAAATGATGAATAACATCTGAGAAAAACAAGATAATGAAAAAAATCAACGGCCATTTATTAGTCTCAGTATTACTTATTATGGTTAATTATTAAAAAATATCTTAGGCTACCAGTCTTTGGTGCTAATATAACTTTAAAAAAAATAAAAAGCTGCCTGTTTTGCCCCGTGTCTGGGGTAAAATGGTCATATGCGGGGCATAATAGGCATGTACGTTTAAAACCGAGCACAAAAAGAACAAATGTGAAGGGATTCGTCATCATTATCCTCTTCACCGGCGCAAGACCAGTGGGCCCATCTCTGGCATGCACGGCAAGTGACCCAGCTCTCAGTAGATTCTGAGTACAAATGTCCACAGTACAAACATTCTGCATCTTCTTCCTCCAATTCGGTTTCTTTATTTTTTTTTAAATTTTCTTCGTCTTTTACTTCCTGCCTTTCTTCTCTATTGAGAAGGAAGGCAGGAAGAAAAAGACTGCCACTGGTTTCCTTAACTGGGCAAAAAAAAATATCAAAATTATGTGGGATGTTATTTTTTGGTGCCAATTGATAGGCCAGCTGACGAACTTCTTTTGGAGACAAACCAAACAATCTACCTTCCATGTCGTTAATATATGAAGCCAACTCTTCCTCTTGAGCAGCTGAAAATATCGGTCTAAAACTACCTAGTTTTGTAGGTGTTAGGTGCTATTTTGATTTGTACTCCTCGAGTTTTCGCTGCAAAGTTGATCGTGGCACATTGTACTCAAGAGCGGCCCGTTTACAGCTTAATCTGCCACTAGCCACATCTTTTACGACTGCTTCCATATCCTCCAAGCTCCATTTGGCACGTTCTGTCTTCCTTTGGTAGTGGCGAATCATAATTATATCTGCAGAAAAAAGATTAACTTCATAAGTTTACCCGAGGCAAAACGGGCACCCTGCCCATTTTGCCCCGCCCAAAATGCCCCCGAGGTCAAACAAAATAAATGATATCCAAATCAAACGAATATGTGGTGGTTAGTTCACAACTCTTTCTAGTTATTTAGACACATAATTCAACGTAGCAATTTACTTAATAATTGGGCATTTAACACAAACACTAATTAGTAATAGCACAGACTTAAAACCAAAAAATTATATCAAATGCATCAACTTACGTAATTTCGTTTTGTTGACGTACGACGGACATCTACACACACACAACCACTTTTCTCGCTAGCGGTAGGTCGACTGGAACACGATCCGACTAGTTCCGAGCGTCTCGGTATATTATCCTGCGGGGAAGAGGGGGTGCCCGTCTTACCCCGGGGGCCCGTAATGCCCCGGCTTCCCCTACATTAGTGAATATATCAAAATGGAGCATTCACACAAATTGTTAGTTTAGATGAGCAATTGAATTGTTTGTGCTGATTTCCATTTAAGGATGCGTGTTTGTATGAAACTGTGAATTTTGGTGCAGAAATCATAGTCAACGTTTTGGTACGTCGTCGTTGGACTTTGATGGAACTTTGACTATCAAATTAGGTCACAGAATACCGTTTGACCTTTAATGAGCTACTGCAATATTCTTTTGTTTGAACATTACAACTGCTTTAAGCGCGATGCAAACTTTACGGCAAACTAAATCTGGCATATCCCCAAAAGAATTAAAAAATTTCGCGGAACTTATCGAATTACCGTGACCCTGGAACGTAAAGGGCTATTGAAGGACACCGTGGATTTTAATCAGTACGAGTCTGACAGTCCCTCCCGCCCTGCCCTGGGTGGGAGGACTCATTTGATGATTTTACCACGTAAAAAAAAAAGATACGCTGGCGTGACGAGTTGGATTCATTTCTGACTGACTTGTCGGAAGGCATGAGACATTAAAAGATTGCGAAAATGTAGGGGAGGTGTCCCAGAAGTGGAACGAAACAGCCTGAAAGCCTTTCCCCTATTATAAAGGGTCGCCGCTATTAGGTATACGAGGTTGAACCTATTTACCTGTTAAGTAACTTATGTTTAAACCTGCAATTTGAATTAGAATTGCTCAAAAAACAAAATGGCCGTACAATACTACTCACGTATGATGTCATACCTTCATCAAAATAATTCCCATTGAAGAAGACAACTTCCCTAACTCACATCCCAAAGATCCCAACCAAGACAATTATGAATAATCTGAATAATCTTATTTATAACCTATTCAAATTCGAGGACACTAAATTGAGATTTCAATTACGATTAAACCTTACCTGAGACGTAACTGCAGTATGTTATGTATATTGTGTCGTAAATATATGTACAAGTCGAGATATAAACTATTAGCACGGAGTATGTTAAGGACAGAAGGTCAAGTCTACAGGACAAATGAAAACACGCGTACGCAAACATCGATGCGTACGTATGACGCGATGATTTGTCGTCGAGTACACCTGCACTCACTGTACGTAAAGCGTGTCTATAAATGTGCATGGAGATTTCTATCAAATGCTGTATGCGACTCCACTTGCATAGCACTGTTCCCTGCTACATTCGTTCACGTATACTCGTATAGAATTGCTATTGAGTAACATGATTATGGGCATTTAAGAGCCTATGCACACCACGTTTTTTAAACGCGCCGGTGCAGCGCGTTTTAGAAACGCGCTGTACCGGCGCGTCGACGGCGCGTTTTCATCAGATCAGTTTGTTGTCATTTGTTCTAGGCTGCGTCTGACTTGCGTGCGTATCGCGTCTGCATTGCGTTAAACGCGCTGCACCGGCGCGTTTAAAAAACGTGGTGTCCATAGGCTCTAAGCTGCATATAACCGCACGCGTCTATGTACATAATGACATATGGGCGAATATGGAATTCAATAATATTTTTAGATGCGATAGTAGTAGTGTAGTTCTACACTATCCATAAAAATGCTGTAGGTCTTGTGTGTAACCAATACCATGGCCATCATCATAACCTTGCTGATTTATCATGAGAAAAACATTTTTTTTCCTGTTCTTCGCTAATACCCTGCCTGCCGTCACTCCATCGTTCCATTACTCACACAGTCCGTTAATTCGGCGAGTGTTAGTGTGCATAAATTTTAGCGTTTGCACCCGGCCTTCTGTACAATAATACTGTGTGGTATTAGACTTTGGACCGATATTCGTTCGAAATAGCCTGCGTCGACCCATATTGTGTCTTGATTGCTCCAACACTACGCTTTATGGTAAGGCTATGGGAAAATATTGCCATTCAGTTTTCAGTCTTTATTGATTGTGCACTTGTTCCAATTTTGGTCTTCTGGACTTCAGGAACAGGCTGTGATAGTCAGAGTTTTTCGGAAGTTACAGGTGAGGGACATTTATTTACCTGCATATTTTAGGGTATCCACGTTAATGTTCCAAATGAAAGGCTTCTTTGATCTCTTAACAAGATTTCCTATTGGTATCCTGTTCGTGTCCATTTACATGTCCACAAAATCACATTGATTTTTTTGTTCTGAATACGAACATTTTGAAAATAATTTTGAGTATAAAAATCATCATTATTCTAATTCCATCCCCCTTTTGTGGAGCGTAAGAGACTGTCAGATTCTTACTGGCTAAAAACAATCATTTTCATTCAATCATGTATCATCATCAGCCTATAATGTTCCCACTGCTGGGACACAGGCTTCCTCTCTGTGAGAGGGAGTATCGGTAATGTATAATAAGTCTGAAACTGCGTGGGTATCCTTATCAATGGACCTTTCGCCAATGGATCTCATCTGTAACCCTAACACGTTCCGCTAGATCTTAAATAAGGTGACCTTGACCGGCATGGTGACAATTCAGTACACCAAGGTTTAATTAAGGTCATACCACGTCATACTGAGATAGACCTTAAGCTGTGACACTTTTGGAGATGGCCAATTAGGACCTCTGTGATTGTTAAAAATATAACTAATATCATAAGTGTATAAAAGTTTATGAATTTTGATACAGGGATATATGGACTCTAGAGGCGGTTATAGGCTACAAAGGGGAGGGCGGCGAGCAACAGCTTTTATTTTTATCGTGTAAAATCATCAAATGAGTCCTCCCACCCAGGGCAGAGTATTTTTTTTTAATTGAATAAATCTAACCTACTCGACTCAAATGTTTGTGGAAGTTGAATACTCTTATTTGTTCAGTTTGATAGTATCACATCCATATAACCAGAGTTATATGATACACATTCAAAACTCAATAAGCATTTCAAATGGTCGTCTTCAATCAAAGACACAAAAATCCGAATCAGCAAGTCCGGAGCGGTCCTCAAGAATCTTTAAAAACATTCTTCCACAAAAGCCACTTTAAAAGGCGCCTCTATAGAGTCGTGTCCAATCTTTTCATCCATTCGTGTGGCAGTGGATTCTTTCCTTTTGGATGTTTGCCCCATTGTACTGGCCGACGGCAAATACTGCCTTGGAATGGGAACAAGTAGTGCGTTGGAGTTCACGGGAATCTAAAGGGGTGAATTAAAACTGGTAGGGGTGATTCGTTGTTTCTTGCCTTTGTTAGGTAACTGCGCCCGAGCCAAGAGGTAGTTTTTAATGCCTGAATTTGGTCCTTTGTGTCGGGTTTTGGCATGTGAGACGGTTTTGATTTGTTGGAGAGTCTGACCGATTTTTGGTCGGAAAATCCTTTGTTGGTACACTGTGAAGTCTATCACAAAGCTTTGGAGAGATAAACGACCGATATCGCTTGCTCGTTGTTTCCACATACACTGTTTTAAGACTTTTAAGCCATTCTGAATACGCAGCTATAAAACAAATTTGATGCAAAACCAATCAATTTGATGAACGATGGGGGGTATTCAGCGAATTTAATCATTAATACAACCCTCCGAAAATCCCCTTTTTGACCCAAAATATTTCGCTTCGACCCTACAAATCATAAGCTACCGTACTTCATTAAGGTAAAAATCCGATCCAAATTGGACTGCACATAATGAAAAGCAATCAATTCTGAACAGCTAAGGTTATTGGAGTAATTGGGATTAAATTTTAATCAGCGTTTCTTATACGAATATGTAGATGTAACAGATCCTGCTGGTATTGAAATTAATGAATCTCGATACTGTTTAATTAATGACTGACAGTGTAATGAAGGGGAATCGTAAGTCTTACTGTATGATGATGCTGGATGAATTACGAGATTATCATCTTTGCTCGATTCCAGTTGTAATTTGACCCACTTGTGCCTTTTCATTAAGGGCAGTGAGATGTCATAGTCAGGCAATTGATCTTGTATTAGGGTGTCCGTGTTTTTGGGGCTGAGATCTGTAAGTAATTGCTACTATAAGGTACTACAACAGTATCTGGTGAGATTGTAAAAACGCAGAAATGGTTTGAAATTGAAGGAAGGCAAAATTATGAAGCAGTATTTACATGTCGTGAACCCACATATTTTGTTAAACTAAGTGTCTCGTACTCTATTCTTGCAGCATATATCATTTTAACGTTAAACGAGGCCAGAATATGACACAAACCTACAATTATATATTGATGAGTTGACACTATGTTTTAAGTTGATACATTATGATTACAGTTCTTCAGTTTCTATCAACACCGCTTAAGTGCTTACAATTTGTCAGTACCACCCCTCACTTCGTCCCCCTTGAACTAGTTACGACGTACCCGACTCAGTAATTCAAGGCAATTCTTATTTGTCAAGTAATTTCCTCGAAGAGCTAGTATTTACAGGACCCTTTTTCAAGCAAATAGGGCCTAACAAATTCTTGGTGTTAATAGTGCTAGCTATGTTCGGAGCGGGATTTATTTATTTCTCTATTCTGTCATTGCTTAGCAACAGTTTCCAATTAGAGAAAAGGTCGACCATATTTTTTTAATCTTGGCATTGTCTGTCATTGGTGGATATAGGAAAACATCGATTTTTTTGTCTTCTCCCTATGCCTGGAAATCTCCGGTCAGTCTCTCACAAATCCCTCTAGGTCATCCATCACACCAGCGTTTCTTAAACCTTCGAACACACCTGTCGAAGAACAAAGCCGAACCGAAGCAGTGACTAACATATTCGGCTTTCAGTTTTTCATGTGCCGATCAGCAGAATTAATTCGGCACAAACCCAATTACAGTAGACTCGCTTATTCTCTGTGGTATTAAGAGCACATGCAAGTTTTTCCCGAACATAAATCTACTTTAGTCAATTTTATGTCACGAAAAATTATGTGTATACGTATTGACCCCCTTGTTACCCAATGAATCTCCCAAAATTAAGGATCTTACCAGGGATGGATTCCTAAACATACATATCAGGTACTCGGGGAACATAAGCATGCTACTGTATTAGGCTCAAAGCCAACGCTGCACAATTACGGACCTAATGACTTCAGTGTACCGTCAGGAGATAAGCAAAATGGCGGGCAAATGGGGCTAGAGACAAGTTATTAAGTTTTGAAGCACGTAGAACGTGTGTATTAAAGGTAGCTGCTTCATGAGGTGTGGGGTAATGGGTTGATGGGGCACTTGGGGTGATTGTGCAGTTCAAGTAGCTTGGTTCTTTGTTTTAGTGCTTTTCATTAGTGGTGCGAGGTATCTATGCTATAATTGAAAACACTCCTGTTGGTTCCGAGTTCTAAATACCAATGTAATATGCGTGTAATGACCGAAGGTTTACATTGTAGTAGATAAACTTGCCTTTCGCCATCAACCAGACACCATAAATGCAGTGTCTGCACCGCTATTGAGATTATACCGATGGATAAACTTCATTACACTTTGCCAGACCTGGAAACCGCTTGCGAAGTTGCGACCACTAGACTATCAAAGCAGTTCTGAATGTTTTCAAACTATTCAAGAAAGTATTTGGAAGGAATCATCGGATTTTCAAAGGCCTCGGTAAATTGGTTCAGATTTCTCTCTTTGAAAGTTTAAGGGCTGTAAAACGATGATAGCAAAATTCCTCGTGATCGCTTTGACACCTACATAAGTGGTTTTAGCGTGGGAGTTAGAGAAATGCTCCTTAAATACAAAGGTATTCGCAGAATTTTTGATCAAAATCCTGTGAGAAAAAAATCTCAGACGTAACAAGAATATTATGCAAAGGAAGAGGGCCCCTCAATCAAATTTTGCAGCAATTTCGAACTGTTTACCGGCTTTATAATTGATTTTTTTTCCCACCGTAGTCGCCATGTTTTTCTGAATCCAATAACTCGCGTGAACGGCTCGTAAGAATGAATCGCCTGTCTATGGACTTGTCAAATATTCAGTAAGGTGGGGGTGAAAGGGGTTGAAAGGGGTGTAACGAAAGTAGGCCAAGATCAAAGTAAACTGAGATTTGTTGATCCTGATCCTAGAAGTTGTAATTTATGATTTTATTTTTGCAAAGTTTGATGGTGAAAATTCAGTTGTTTAAAAATGCCGTATTTTTTTGTGTTGGCAATTCAGTGATTGTATACCTATTAAGTTATATGATTGTATGCTTGTTACATTATTGGAATTTTTACTGTTACAGTAGTATATTTTAATATTCTGATTTTTATTCGAACACGGTTTTTTCGGACATTTTTATTTTTGCCCAAAAACTTTCTTTTACAAAATAATTGAATTTGTACTGTCATTCTAATGTCAAATTTCAAAGAAGACATAATTGAACGTCAAGCTGTTGTTTTTTTCCTTTGTTTTCCTTGTTTTGTTGACCTTGCAATAAAAATATGTGAGTAACGTACAGACTGTTTATTTTGCTGGCGATACAGTGCTTCCATTAATGTGATTCTTTTAGTGAATTTGGGTATGTTTTTGGGGTTCCGTATCCAAACGGTAAAACGATTTTGCTGTCCGTCTGTCTGTACGTCTGTCCCTCGGTCACGTCTGGCACCTCAGGAACCTTGATAGTTAGCCAGTTGAAATTTTCAACAAAACGTTGTACCAAAGTTGATGTACCTATATCTGTTGCCGTCATAACAACGAATACTAAAAAAATAATTTACATATTAAAGGGGGCGGGGGGAGGGGCTGGGCTCCCATACTAACAGACATGATTTTGATGATGATGTTTTTTTTTTGCCGTTTTTATTAGATAATAGTACGGAACCTTTCGTTCGTGAGTCAGACTCGCAATGTCTAGTTTTATTTGGATAATTTATTGCTGACTGTATGGAAGGACTACTAATGTCCTTATTAGTATATTTTAACTACACTTAAGATTATTGTTAGTTAATTTTATTGCATCAATAAATATTCTTAATGAGGTTTAGTTAAAATGTATTGGTTAATAAAAATTGTTGCGACGTGTTTGGGTCAGAATTCAAATTATATTACCTACATTTATAGATGTTTACCCTGTTGAAAATATGCAAAGCCATATAAAAGTTTATAAGGCCAATTAGAGATACATTTTGTTGATGGGTATTTGGCAAGAACGTTTTAGTATCCTCCACTTTACAATAATTATGTTTGGTCTAAACAATTTTATAGGCGAGCTGGTTTGTAGTTACGGGACTGAAACTAAACAGGTGATCGCCCTGGTACTCGAGGGTACTTAAATTTTAGTCAGTCATCATCATCATCATCAGCCGGAAGACGTCCACTGCTGAACATAGGCCGCCCTTAGACCGCCACGCCGAACGACAATTCGCCACTTGCATCCATCGGTTGCCCGCGACCCTCACGATGTCGTCGGTCCACCTAGTGGGAGGCCCGCTGCGTCTTCCGATCCGTGGTCGCCACTCGAGAACTTTTCTTCCCAAATTCCCAAATTGTTGTCAGTAAGATTCTGAAATTCCCTCCTGCCCCAACCAGGACGTGAGAATGTGGTGATTTTACCACTGAAATAAAATACTAAGTTGTTTTCTCTATTCATGAGCTTTGTTTGGCCTTTAGGTTTTTGCCAATAATCTTTCCAGGGCCATTTAACCACAGTATCTCCATGACACTTTGAACGCAGGTTGAATAGCTTCATTTTTTTTAACGTGGTATTATTAAATGAGTCCTCCCCTCCGTGGATGGAACGGATGGGACTGTCAGACTCGTACTGACTAAAGTGTTCCTTCTATAGCTCTTTACGATCCAGGAGTAGGACCACGGTTACCAGTTTCGACAGTCCCGCGACCCTTCGAAAAGCTACTTTAAACTCATAGGGAGTAAGGACTCATTTGCTTTTCCATGTAATGATAGGTGTTTGATATTCATTTGTTTCTAAATAATTCAGCCTCACAGACCGATCTTCCGGGTTCAGCCGCGCTTGCCGAGGTTGGTCTGTGGATGTGTGTGTGGTGACCATCTGTCATAGCGAGTTTCCTCCGTGATTCAGAAAGCACGTAAAGCCGTTGGTCCCGGCTGTCATTAGTAGATCTTTGACAGTCGTTACTGTAAGTCAGAAGCTCATAAGTCTGACAACCAGTCTTACCATGGGGTATCGTATTCCTAGTTATGGGGTTGTGGAGGTCCGATAGGCAGTCGCTCCATGTAAAATACTGATATTCAGTTGCATCTGGTTCGACTGGAAGCCGACTCAAATATAGTTGGGAAAAGGCTAAGCTGATGATGATGAATGATAGGTGTTTGATCACTATCACGCCTGATGGTAAGCGAAGATGTGGTCGACGATGAAGCACGCTTGCCTAGAAGTAACCTGTTCACTCTTGACTTGAAGACCCCAAAGTTATAAGTCGGGAAAGACAAATGCTGGCAGTGAATTCCACTCCTTCACCCAAAAAAAAGTGGTTGTGTGACAGCCAATTTTCAACTCTAAACTTCTAAAACTATACCGAAGCAAATCGCTTGTCAACGATCTAAATTGTTAATAATCAACAGTACAATTAATTAGTTGCCATCATGTCTATTGATCTTGCTTTGTTTGACTATTGTTTAGATCTCGTTGATAATGGGGGATCGTGTAAACGGGTGTTTATTGGGATTTTCATTGAGTTTGTATTTTGTTGAGGGTTGATGGAGAATTTTGTGACTGGCGGGCGGAAAGTAATTACTTTCAGAGCCGTTCTACCGAAATCAGTTAACTCAGCCCATTGCAGTCTAATAAACGTAGGCCTCTCCAATTCTGAGCCACATCACCCTTTTTACGTGGTAAATTAATCCAATGAGTCCTCCTACCGTGGCTGGAGAGAAAACGAATGTTAGAATCGTACTGACTAAAATCCACGGTGATCCTTCAGTAGCTCTTTGCGTTCCAAAGTCACGGTAACCTGATAAGACAGTCCCGTGACCCCGGGGGCTGTCCAATTTTTTTTTTCTTTTTTTTTTTCGGCACGCATTGTCTGATGGATAACTGCTGCGCTTCCTCTCATGTGTTCGATACCCGAACGTCCCGAACGGAACAAATATTTGTGTACCTACAAGTACTTAGTTGTTCTGGGTCTGCTCGATCATTTATCTCTATTAATTGAAAATAATATTACTGTTCAGACAATAAAATTAGTTAATCAAAGAGCCATGAAAATCCTGAAATATTCATACACAGATTTAAAAAAACAACCAACAGATGCGCCAACCATTTGCAAATCACAACTGCCATTTACCGGCAATACTCAGTGATAACGCTGACGTATCTATTTAGTTAAATGCTCATGATTAATTCATGGGACTCGAACGAAGCCGGCGGCAGCAGTATGTATTATTGAACGCGTGCGAACGGACAGACGGATTGGACGGCCATGTTATATTCATTGATAGTGTTCCGTAGTTAATAACGTTTTTGTTAACGTCAGTTCACGTTATTGGTTACGGCTATCGTGTCCAGGGGTATTACAACGTCTTAAAACCAGGTTTGTTCCAGTGAGTGAACGAGATGGCGCTAGACGACTTGTATAGCTCTGTCACTTTCACTCGCCGGAATAAGCCTGGTTTTATTTACCTATTTATTTAAAACTTCATGCAACACAGAGTTCCATTGGCGGACTTAATGCCTGAGGCATTCTCTACCAGTCAACTAAGACGTTGACGTTTTAAGACGTTGTAATAGGGCCCTGGTTACCCATCCACAGACCAACCTCAACTGCAGCTTTATTTTGTGCGTAAGTGCGAAAGTAGTATGTAAGGAAATGTAGAAGTATGTAAGGATCGTAATCCTTACATTCTACTTTCGTCTCATCCACATTCATACATCTAGTCATACAAGCACGCCGATTGCGAGTTCTATACACCCGGTCTTTCTGAAGCATCAATAAGGTCAGTATAGGTCTTCTTAGGGCATCAGGTCCCAGCGCTGGGAAATATGTTATTCAATACCACACGATCTGCATTAATTACCAAAAATATGATGAATATAATGCCAGCCGTATTATAGATATAGCAGACTAATTGGGAATGTCAATGAATTATTCTGAAAATTAACATAGAACTCGGTTCATTTTAACATTATTAAGGCATATGCCAATAAGTGATATTATTCCATTTCTTCATTAATAATTATTATACTAAAATAACATAGAAGAATACATAATAGAATATGGAATAACGTATCTGTGGATCTTACAATGTGTTTGCTGAGTTATCTAAGGAAAATGTATACTACGAGTATGTA
Organism: Agrotis clavis; assembly: GCA_954870645.1. Lineage (NCBI taxonomy): Eukaryota > Metazoa > Arthropoda > Insecta > Lepidoptera > Noctuidae > Agrotis > Agrotis clavis. The sequence goes on from OX940943.1 coordinate 5,167,950, forward strand.
CTTAATTAAAATAACATTATTAAGTAAATTAAGTGAGTAATGAGAAATACTCCGAATGTTTCAGTATTTATTCATAAGTCGTGGTGTTAAAAAAACAGTTATATTCAGGAGACAGCAGAAAATGTTGTTTTTTTTTTTTAATGAACAATCTACTATTCTTTTATTAGAAAGATCTTAATCTTTCTTAAAAAACAAACTGTAGATTTTTCCTTCAGAGGAATGTACAGTTTTCCCACCTTGAAAAAAGAGGGCAACCCACAATGCGTTTGCTACAATAATCAATAATTTTATTATGTTATACCAACCTAACAATTATTGCAACAAAAACTATACCAACATATTCCCCTTCTTAGTACATTGACGGTGTACACAAAGTTCTAGTCAACACTTACACGCCAATTATAATAATAACATCCCCAACGACATTCCTGGAGTAAAAAACCTGGTATTTCCAGTCCCGCCCACTTTGGAACCCTACCTTATGTCCGTGGACAATCATTACACTACGTGTGAATGACTACAGATGTCGCCGTTTAAAATGGCCTCTATTTAAATATTATAAATACTTGCTTTCGGCTTCGCTTATAGTGATCGGTATTCACAAAAATAACCAAACGGACAGACAGACTTACTCCCTTTTTATTTTATAATTTTATTAAATCAACAAATGAGGAGCTCGTGGCTAAATAATTACAGCCGCACTGGCCGATCTTCTGGGTTAAGCCGTGCTTGCCGAGGTTGGTCTGTGGATGGATGACCATCTGTCAAAGCGAGTTTCTTCCGTGCCTCGGAAAGCACGTAAAGCCGTTGGTCCCGGCTGTCATTTGTAGATCTTTGACAGTCGTTACTGTTAGTCAGAAGCTGTAAAGTCTGACAACCAGTCTTACCATGGGGTATCGTATTGCCCAGTTACTGGGTTGTGGAGGTCCGACAGGCAGTCGCACCATGTAAAATACTGATGTCCAACTGCATCTGGTTCGATTTGAAGCCGACCCCAATATAGTTGGGAAAAGGCTAGGCAGATGATGATAAAATTAACAAATGAGTCCTCCCACCCAAGGCGGGACGCACGGGGCTGTCAGACTCATACTGACTAAAATGCAAGGTATTCTTTCAATAGCCCTTTATTATTCCTGATGAGACAGTCCCGCAACACAGTGGCACTCGAAGGAACTAGGTCCCATCAGATTGCTGACAGCTCTTTGAGGCGCGCGCGCGTGAAACACGACGCGCTGTCGACCCGGGCATGATTCATGATCGGACGGCAAGTCACTCATTCGCCGTCCTGAGACGTCAGTTGCCGAATTCTGATAGGAATTCATAAACGTAGACAAACGTACAAACATCTTTTTCATAATAAGTATAGATGCTTTGTAACTGTAAACTAATGTATGTAAAGGTACTAAAATGTATACTTAGAGAAGCCTTTTTTATCGTGGGGTGAATGGTGTGGTTCATTGAATGAGTCCTCCCACCCAGGACGGGAGGGACCCTCGACTTTCTGAAGCCTACCCTTTACATAATAATTATGTATATGTATGTTCCACTATGTAAACTTAAACTGTGTAATTAACGTTGATCTATTTTTGTTCATCAAATATTATGGTTTAATAGAGTGCTTTCGATTTTGAAATTGATTGCTAGCTACACAGCTTAAAATTAATTAAGGAACAAGATTTACGCATAATATTTTGATTGCTCAAGTTTCACTGTCACAATTATTTATAGACAGCACTTTAAAACGAAGTTCAAACAATAAAATAGGTAAATGATCCGGACTGATCAGAAACTTGAACTTTCGACCTTACAACAAAACAGAGTGCTCGTCACTTTAAATTATTTAAACTCTATTACACTTTTCAACCTTCGTTGATAAAATCTTTGTCTTCGTTCAATCAATTTCTGAACGTTTATTGGAAATAGGCCAAAAGTAGTTACGCAATATTTGTTTGAAAAAAGAATTGGGCTTCATTTTTTTTGGGTTGTTATTTAGATAGCAAACAATCAGGCGAGGTATTCCTGTTTGAGCAACGATTTTTAGAGCACCTATATTGTGTTCGTTTCATCATTGTCTGGTTATGCCAGCCATACACGACCTTGTTAACCGTTGACAACTCTTGAACGCGGTAAACTAATAGCGTTCACAAAGATTCCTAAAAAACTTGCTTCATTTCTATTGCCTTTTGCCACACCTAGCTGGATTCCTTTTTTTATCATGGTAAAATCATCAAATGAGTATTCCCACCCAGGGCAGAGCGGGAGGGACTGTCAGATTCGTACCGACTAAAATCCACGGTGTCCTATGTTCTATGTTAGGGGTTTTGGTTTCCGCACTTAGTCCTTCATGTGGACCATTGTGCGTGGCCTCATCATCCACGGTGTCCTTTAATAGTTCTTTACGTTCCGGGGTCACGGTAATTCGTGAGTCCCGCGACCAAGCTCGATACCTACATCAAACATTCAATATTAGTCGAACACTACAGTCTCACAATAGTCTTAACATTCAAAGCTATACAGTGACCCTTCGTACTAAGACGGATCCAATCTATTCGAATAAATGGGAGATCCATTTGTACAAATCGGATCAACTGTTTAGGCTGTCCAAAGTGTTTTGTTCTCAACTTGCGAGTAAAACGAGCCTTTTTTTTGTCCCCATTCTACGGATTTTTTGTTCTTATATCTTATACAGCGCTTTTTGGATCGGCTTTTGGAAGATTGGAGTTGGTATTGGTTACTGTAATTACTGTTAGCTATTTCTTTTTTATATCATCATCATTGCCATCAGCCTTTAGGAGGCCTCTGCTGCACGTAGGGTTCTCCAATCCACTCTTTCTAACAGAACTAGCATGACTTCCGAATGATATCGCGAGGAAACCTAGACTTATACATCTTTTTTTTTAGCGTGGTAAAATCTTCAAATGAGTCCTCCCACCCAGGGCAGGGCGGGAGGGACTGTCAGACTCGTACTGACTAAAATCCTCGGTGTCCTTCAATAGCCCTTTATGTTCCGGGGTAACCACGGTAATGAGATAAGTCCCGCGACCTCGGAGACTTATACATCTTAGTATTATTTTTAATTTAAGATTAGTTTGCTCTTGACTCTAGTGTAGGTCAGAGGACACGGAGTTAAACTTTACGATGGAGTGAACATACCCAGCAGAATCCTGCTCTCTATAACTTTTAAGAGATTCGGATAAAACTCCAAAGCCATATCAGGAGCCCGATAGCGGCTTGATAAACACTGACATCAGATGACGGCCACATCCACCATGAAAAAAGAGAAAGAAGCCTCTTGTTTACAAAACGATCTGTTTGTCAGCATTACGAGATAAAAACAAATAGATTGCTCCGCTCAATAGTTTATTACACACCATTTATGTAAAACAGACGCCGTCTCACCTTTTATACTCTAATAGAAGTTGAACCACACCAATCTAATTCTCCCACGCTCGCCATTTTGTTTCAAACACGCATTAAACACAAAAAAAAAACAAACAAAAAGAAAAAAAAAGTCCTTTTTTCCGAACGAAACGTTCTGTACCGACCTTCAAACAACATTCTAACCGCAAATTGAGTTTTTTAACTAACGTTAGTTCTACTCCTTAAACACAGAATAGTTAGAGACAGAAGGTCGGGTTCATAAAATAAGCGAATTTAGCACACACACACACACACTAATGTAGACTTGAGACACTAGCATAGAGATTTCAAACTCATCATAATTTGTCTGCTCATATCTTAATATTTTTTTGTTGTTTTTCTAGCCATGTTATTATATTCTTTCGTATTTTCTTTATTAGAAGTGAAATCAATTATTATCACGTGTGGATTCTATCCATAGTTTCTTATGTCGTCAGCTATCCCTACTCATAATTAAAAATCAAACTGCCTTAAGAAAAGAGTGAATAAGTTACTTATAGGTAAGCGTGTAGGGGAACAGTGTCATTTACAAGCGGCCATTAACATGGCGTCCTGTTGGCGCTTGCGCTACGTTAGTGTTGTGTTAAGTTTGCCTTAAGTGTGTGATTTCCCATCATACCCCACGTCCCCGTCTTATAAATTGTTCCCTTATTACCGTCGACCACATTATTGCTTATTAACAGGCAAGATATTGGTCAAACGGAAGCCTATAATAATAATAATAATTAACTCGTAATCTCCTTTTGTTTTTACCTGGAAATATAATGTGTGTGCATTTTCGCTAGTTGAATAGGACTGAGCTTTCTGGAAATCTATTTATTCTGTGTCCCTAACTATCAGCTGAGTCACCTACCGTGACGACAGCAGCTGTTGTTGACCTTAACAAATAATGTCAAATTTAAACACACGTTAGTTTAACTAGCGATTAAATTGTTACATATTATTATTTTGTATCGGAAATGGTGCAACCGACCGCATTTTGTATTCAGATTTGAAATGGTTTTTCGGACATAATTTTTTTAGTTTTGCAGTTTGTTTTGAAATATATTCTGGTGGAAATATTCTGTAAAACGTTTAAATCGTTTTTATTATTAATAGTTTTGAGTTATACTAGTGAAATCGCTTTTTTGCTCCATAAAAGTGACAAAGAAACATACAGTCCGCCTAATGGAAAGCGGTCACCATAGCCTTTAATATGGACGCATGGAACACCAGAGGTATCGCTTGCGACCCCCTTTTGAGAATTTGAAGAAATGAGGAAGATAGAAATTAGGCTTATCTTATACTAGCTGTTGCCAGCGGCTTCACCCGCTACAACTCGAAAATTATTCCACGGGAACATAAAATCGGGATAAAAACTATCAGTGTTAATCCAGGTAATAAACTATCTGTGTACCAAATTTTAGCCAAATCCGTTCAGTGGTTTTGGCGTGAAAGAGTAACAAACATACCTACATACACATACATACATCCTCACAAACTTTCGCATTCATAATATTAGTAGGATTAGTAGATGTTGTTTCTGAGGCTTCAGATGAACCTAAAATTAGTTAGATTATCTAGAATTTCAGTAAGATTAGGACAGTAGGTAGGTACCTTCGCCCGCCCACGGTGGAGGATATCCAAGAGAATTTCCACAATCTTGTGACAACATTGTGTGCCTAAGGCTTGCCAAATAAACTTATTATTTTTCTTTCTTTCAATCATTAGAAATCGGAATACTGAAGGAATATGCCGAAAGATTAATCTCGATTAGTGATGGGCGGAGGATAAATACTCAGAAGATAAATACTCGAGTATTTATCCGAAACGGATAAATACTCGTTTTTTCTCGTTTTTATCGGATATTTACTCAAAATGATGGATATTTATATTTTTTGCGAATAAAATGGTTATTTTTACAAATTCAATGACAAGTATTGTTACTTGGGCTTTCCAAAAATGATATTATTGTATTATTAGGTCTCAGAAGTCTCTCCAGTCAAGGAGAAGAAATTTGTTTCTCACTGCAGCCTAACTCGGCCTCATTTTATATGCAGTTTATCTTGTTTGCGTATCTAGGATCTGTAGATATCCTGTTTGGCTTCTGCCAAACGTGCATGTGAGTGTATTGACTGACTGACGAGGCCCCCATGGTGGGCCAAACGCCTGGCGAGGTTTTGAGACTGTCTAAACAGGTAACAGTGACCTTGAAACGTAAATGGCCATTGAAGAAACACCGTGAATTTTAGTCAGTACAAGTCTGGACGACTCATTTGACAGTTTATCCTCGTAAAAAAAAGCGCTTTGGCTGAGGAAGCAATCGCTCAGGGTGAGGACATCTTGGCAGTGTCTCTCGTCATGACGAACGTCTTCCAGACTTTGCCCTAGAGTTGAATTAAGGAAGCGCTCCGCTATTATGAAGTTTCGAATTCAAACCATCTACGGTGCACCGTCGCATTTGGAACCTGGCACACTGTTTCTGCTTGACCGAGCGCTACGTGGTACAATCCTCCATAGTATCGACGTTGTCTGCTACGCCGATGACATGTTTGACTGTAAAATAAATATATTTTCTTTCCTCTTAACGAAGTGGGGAGGACGTACCGTGACTAGTCACTACTGATAACTGCCTGCAGGGCAGGGGTTGAATAGGTCCTGCCACAGACACGGCAATTAGGCCTTGAGATGACGTCAACAAGGCCAAAGCCCTATGTTAGGTAGGGTTGAAAACAAGTTTTGGTGACATGTTTTTTAATAGGTAAACCGTTTAATATGAAAAAATAGATCAAATCTCGGAGTAAGACCCGGTGTCGAATACGGTTAGACTCAGTAAGACTTGTTTAGACTCAGTCATACTCGGGCAGACTCGGGCAGACTCGGTAAGACTCGGTCAGACTTAGTAAGACTCGGTAAGATTCTAAGATTCGGTAAGACTCGGTTAGACTCAGTCAGATTCAGAATCAGATTCGGTTAGCCTTGGTAGGACTCAGTCAGACTCGGAATCATACTCACTAAGACTCCGTAAGACTCGATAAGACACGGTCGGACTTGGTAAGACTCGGTCAGACTCGGTAAGACTCAGTAAGAATCGGTCAGACTTAGTTAGGATCGGAGTCAGACTTGGTAAAACTCGGTCAGACTCGGAATCAACTCGTTAAGACTCCGTAAGACTCGGTCAGACTCAGTAAGAATCGGTCAGACTCAGTCAGACTCGTTCAGACTCGAAATCATACTCGCTACGACTCCGTAAGACTCGGTAAGACTCGGTCAGACATTTTCGAACTCGGAGTCATGCTCGTTAAGACTCCGTAAGACTCGTTCAGACTCAGTAAGAATCGGTCAGAGTCAGTCAGACTCGTCCAGACTCGAAATCATACTCGCTAAGACTCAGTAAGAATCGGTCGGACTCAGTCACACTCGGTCAGACTCGAAATCATACTCGCTACGACTCCGTCAGACTCGGTCAGACTTGTTCGAACTCGGAGTCATGCTCGTTAAGACTCCGTAAGTCTGGGTCAGACTCAGTAAGACGGTCAGAGTCAGTCATCTCGACTCGTTCAGACTCGAAATCATACTCGCTAAGACTCAGTAAGAATCAGTCGGACTCCGTCACACTCGGTCAGACTCGAAATCATGCTCGCTAAGACTCCATAAGCCTCGGTTAGACTTTATAAGACTCGGTCAAACTTGTTCGAACTCGAAGTCATGCTCGTTAAGACTCCGTAAGACTGGGTCAGAGTCAGTCATCTCGACTCGTTCAGACTCGAAATCATACTCGCTAAGACTCAGTAAGAATCAGTCGGACTCAGTTACACTCGGTCAGACTCGAAATCATACTCGCTAAGACTCCGTAAGACTGGGTAAGACTTTATAAGACTCGGTCAAACTTGTTCGAACTCGATGTCATGCTCGTTAAGACTCCGTAAGACTGGGTCAGACTCAGTAAGACGGTCAGAGTCAGTCATCTCGACTCGTTCAGACTCGAAATCATACTCGCTAAGACTCAGTAAGAATCAGTCGGACTCAGTCACACTCGGTCAGACTCGAAATCATACTCGCTAAGACTCCGTAAGACTTTATAAGTCTCGGTCAAACTTGTTCGAACTCGAAGTCATGCTCGTTAAGACTCCGTAAAACTCGTTAAGACTCAGTCATACTCGGTATTAGGTTCGGTCAGACTCAGACTCGGAGTCAGACTCCATCAGAATCGGAGTCAGTCTGAGTGTCTGACGGTTACACTCAGTTAGACTCGGTTAGATTTGATCAGATAAATGTGTGGTCGCGTGTCCGCTTCAGTCCTACTTCATAATTAATTAGAAACTGAAAATTATGTTTTATTAAGTTTTGATTGAAAAATTGAAAAAAAGAAAACAACGAATTATGAAAAAACGTGAATATTTCCTCCTTTTTTCAACGCGTATAGTAATTGTAATTATTAAAGTGATTAAAAAAGTACGTTAAAATCTATATTTACAGATTTTCATGTATTTCAATCATTTTTCTTGTAAAAATAACAAAATTTACGATGAACAATGTAACTTACACTGTAAGTAGTATTTATCCACTGTTTTGGATAAAAACTCGAGTAAAAATGGAAATTTATTGAGTATTTATCCATTTTGAGTATTTATCCGGATAAAAACCCATCACTAATCTCGATAGATCTTAAAAAAAGAATTTCTTGAGTCTTATGTATTACGTATCAATTTAAATAACCCTTTAGTCCTTAGGCTTTTCATAAAACCTTTAATAAAACTAGTTCCAATAAGTCGAAAATTCGTACAAAATCAAATTCCAATGTTAATATCAGGGTCTTATATGGTCCTATTCACTTAAGGTCTTGAAAAAATACAAGTTGTTGTATATGATATACCAGACCTGGGCCATACGGTGACTCGTCGTCCGATCATGGTCATGCCCAGATCGATGGAGCGTCGTGTTCCACACGCGCTGTCAGTAATCAGACGAGGCCTCCTCAGAGGGCCAATTCCTTGCCGGGATCGAAACTGTTCATACGAGAAACTGTGACTCTGGAACGTAAAGGGCTATCGAAGTAACAGGGTGGTCTTTTAGTTAGTAAGAGTCTGGCACTACCATCCGCTTCACAATAGGCGAGAAGACCGATTTAATGATTTGGCATCCAAAGTAAGCATGTCAGCTCCTTTCTTGTCAAATCATCCTCCACAAAATCTATCAAACGTTCATTATCATCATTTCAGCCTATTGCAGTCCACTGCTGGACATAGGCAAAGGCCTATCTGGGAAATTCCAGGGAGCGCCACAGCGCAAGATCTCCCGCTTTCATCTAACCAGCCAGCTATCTTCTTCAGGGCATCGGCCCATCTTGCCGGGGGCGTCCTACCCTACGTTAACCTACACGCGGACTTCATTAGAGAACTTTCCTACTCCACCTTTCGTTGGTTCAGCGGCAGACATGACTAGCCCACTGCCACTTCAGCTTGTTTCAGTTTCCGACAATATCTCTATCTTTGGTCGTATACCGTAAGACTATCCAACGTTGCTTTGATCTTAAAGGTCACTAAGAAACACAAATACAACTAGTGGCCTGAGGACCCCATACCATCGCCTACGCAGGTTTTCAGTCATTCCTCCCAATTGAGGCGCTTCGCGTGGGTTTCAAAACTGAAATTACTTAACTTTGGATAGATCACTTACTTTACTTAGGGAAGTTAGTTCCGATTCGTGTGGCTGTCCTACCTATATTAAAACTCTTACTTTAGTCGGTATTTACCACTAGTTGTTCTTTGTCAATTTTGTTTTGGCCTCTTTTGAAGAAACCTTGTCAAAAACATATGAAACAGATAATGTGATGTTAATGAATGAGCAATCTAGCCAATGGATGTATGAAATAAAAACAAGCAACCGACTTCAGAAAAAAAGTTAGTACTTTTTTGTGTGGTGGATTTTGAAGTCGGTAATTTCTTGTTTTAGCGTTGACAGAAATACACATGTGTGATAATTAAATCGGAATTTCCGAAACTTTATACGTAATTATTTTTTGTCGCTTTTTTAATTGCTAGCCCATGGGTTGTGAGTAAGAAAATTGTTGGAAAAACTACCAAGTGGGTCGAAATTTTCCGTGCGAAGCCAGGATTGGTAGTAGTAAATTTTTTCGCATTTGCCCATTACATCTTGCCATCAGTAAGCGAGAATGTAGTCGAAGGTGAAGCAAGCTTGCCTGAAAGCAACCTATTCACTCTTGAATTGAAAACCCTAAGGTTGTATCTGTCAGAAAGTGGAAAAGTACTACCTACTTGAAGATTTATTCCAACACAGTTTTACATCACTTGAGATCCAAAGAATAAAGAAAAGCGTTACAAGGCTCTATTCAATATGGCGTCAAGCCGCTATAAAAATAACACTTTATATCGAGAAAAAAAAGCGTTATCGCTGTATTGCGATACCACTGTGCAGATGGGTAACAGTAGTATAACCGGGGTGAAACTATGAGGGTAATTACGGTGTATAGTATGTAATTTATGGCCCTTTTTAACTAGGATAGGGAAAATAAGGTGGTAGAAAACTAAAGCTTACCGTTGGCCTGTAACGCAACCAAAAGAATAGGCTCAGTTTGTAGTAAACAATAACTTGATTGACCCTTCCGCTCCTAAACCTGGAAGATTTTACCACCCAAAAAAGAATACTTAAGATTTTGAAATGTTTCAGTTTCGTTTTGTGTGGTATTTTTTACTCAAAGGCGATCTTATCCCTAGTTACATAATTGGGGTGTAAACTGGTACTAAGCTTGTCTCCCTTGGACAATTTAGTAGCACTGGCATATTACCATCAAAATAATAACGATAATTCATACCCATACAAAAAACAGCTGCACCAACCACTGCCAAATAAAAACTTCCAACTACCCAACTACCCCTCAACTTCACCCCCATTCATTACTCCCTCTCATTATCTTGCCAAGTACGACTACTGCCAACTATTTGCACTACAACCGGGGAGTTCGCGCGGAAAATGAAAACTATATAAAACTGTAGTCGGCCGTCGTCAAATATTGGTGCTGGGGCATCTGCTATCAAAACTTTACTGGATCCTCAGGGACTGGGATCAATGAGAGCTGGAATAGAAAATTTTTCTAAGAAGGTACAATGTAATTTGGCGAATTTTTAAGTGGGAAAGTCGACCTGAGTCTTTATAACAGAATTGTAAATTAAATAAAGGTAAATTGTGTTTGCACCAGCGTTAAAATGCTTTTAACTGTGTCCCGGTGGCTTTAAGCTTTTTAAAGTCGTTTATTAATCGTGAATCAACATCGTCGCTTTTTGTTGAATTTGTAGATTTAATAATTCGAAGTCAGAACAAGCTTTCATGGACTGTTAATTTGAGGAGATGTTAAAAGGCACTTGAATAAAAAACACGAACTTATGAGACATGAAATGGTCAGTTAGAGTAGTACGGGCAATTGCCGAATTGCAGACACAACATTCCATTGGACAAAAACAAATTATTGAATTATTTTTCTAAAAATCCATGTCCAATTTTCCATAAGTACACGTACGTTTGTTGGAACCAGCCCTTGTCCCGCTTCCGTGTCCAAAATCGAGTCCGTAAATTGGCCTGTTCTAAATCAAACCTTACTAAATGTGTTCCATAATTGCTAAGAAATCCTTCGTTTTACACAACAAACATGTAACAGGTGTCTCAAACTAGAACTAAACAAAAAATCCCAACCATCCAAACACAGTAACATACAAGAACAACATTCCCTTGCCTTATCCAGTGCTCCCTATTCCAAGCAACCGGTACACGTGGGTACCGTTCGACCAGTTATTGCCTTCGACATGGCGACAATTTTTTGCGACTTTTTCCGTGTTATAACACTACAACATATCGTGTAAATATAACCAAGTCGTTCGGGGTTTCGTTTACTGTCGGTGACTATGGTCGAAGTTTTAGCGTTATCTGTTAATTGTGTTTAATTACTTAACTTCACGCCTTACATCCTCTGAGGGTTTAGGCATTGGTGCACCTACCAGTGCGATCATATTTTGTCAGACGGACGAGCCAATTGCCGTCAGCCGGGCTCAAATCTCTCGAGTTACTTCTAAGAGGATGGGAAAATCACATCTTTTAATTTCGTAGGGAATTGTATTTATTTAATAACGTAAAAACTCCTTTTTAACCGACTTCAAAAAAAGGAGGAGGTTCTCAATTCGGTCGGTATGTTTTTTTTTTTTTTTTTTTTTTATGTATGTACATCGATTACTCCGAGGTTTCTAGTCCGATTAGTGTCATTCTTTTTTTGTTCGATGCAGTATACTTGCAGTGTGGTCCCATAAAAAATTCATCCAATTTGGTTCAGTACTTTTTATTTTGTGAGCATTTTAATTGATTTCGGCTACTTGGATGACATTGCTTTTTGCGTGTTTGTTACGCGATTACTCCGCCAATTGTGGACCGATTTTCAAAATTCTTTTTTTGTTGTACTAGGGATCGTTCACCTTAGGGAATACTGCAAGTTTCATCAAAATCTGTTTAGCAGTTTTTGAGATAGGGAATTTTATTAGCATGTGTACATGAGCGATGTTAATAACGGTGCCACGGATTACAAATTCTAGTGCACTTGTAAGGAAATGATGTATTTGACAAGAATTTGGGTTGAATATTTAAACTATAAAGAGTAAAATAAAAAATCTTTTTTCAAAAAAAATTTAACCGACTTCAAAAACAACCACAAAAAAGGGTAAAATAACCTACAAAATAACTTGTCTTTCGGAAGTCGGTGGCAAAAAGACAACGAAATAAAAAAATAAAGCCACCGACTTCCGAAAGACAAGTTATTTTGTAGGTTATTTTACCCTTTTTTGTGGTTGTTTTTGAAGTCGGTTAAATTTTTTTTGAAAAAAGATTTTTTATGATCTTTTTTTGGTGTGTAAAAATCATCAAATTATGAGTCCACCCGCTCTGAGTGGAAAAGAAAGAGACTGTCAGGCTCGGACTCACTAAAACTACCCTTGATGTCTTACATGCCCATTGCGTTGCAGGGCCGCGGTGTCCTGTTTATACAGTCCCTCGATCTCGTGGTTACAATACTTTGCAACCCTGTTATTTGATAGTATTAAGTAGATATTTAATCATTTGTGGAACTCCATCACACGAGTATGTATTCGCCAACACAGTGTAAACTATTGATAAGAGAATCGAAATTACTAATCCATTTTCTAACCAAGTCATTCATGAATGGCAAATTAACATAACGTCTGCCAAAAATCAATATTGATTTAGCATACACTCCTGTTTTCATTATGTAATAACTTCGCTCATTCGGCAAACCCGAGGATTACTCGACAATAAGCCCTCCCTATATCAATATAAAGATAATAATTCCATTCAAAGTAACTCTATTATCCCCTTGTTTTCCTATCCGCTATATTTTATTACCAAAATAGATATGAATGGGGTGCTATGACAGGAAACCTCCATGTGCGCCCGTGGACTGGAGTTCCCTTTCGGATACGTCCGGGGGGAAGACCAGTTTTTCGGGCCGGTGCACCCTGGGATGCGGGCAAAAACTCTTCCTTAGGCACTGTGTGCCTAAGGGGTCTCTTTGCCCGTATGCGAATAGCCTGTCGTGTGGACGCTCCAACGCGTGTCCCTCTGATCAGCAGAGGGCACAGCGGCGGAGCGGGCTTGTGGACGGTGAGTAATGGGTAGCTCGCCGTCCGACCAAGGAACAAGCCCGGGTCGGTGGCGCGTCGTGTTTCGCGTCAAATGCCTGCTGGGGTCGCGGGTTTTTTCTTAACCCAGGATACCGTGGCCCCGGAACGTAAAGGGCATCCGAAGGAATAAAAAAAAAAAAAAAAAAAAAAAAAAAAAAAAAAAAAAAAAAAAAAAAAAAAAAAAAAAAAGTCATTCATGAATGGCAAATTAACATAACGTCTGCCAAAAATCAATATTGATTTAGCATACACTCCTGTTTTCATTATGTAATAACTTCGCTCATTCGGCAAACCCGAGGATTACTCGACAATAAGCCCTCCCTATATCAATATAAAGATAATAATTCCATTCAAAGTAACTCTTATATCCCCTTGTTTTCCTATCCGCTATATTTTATTACCAAAATAGATATCAATTTTGACAAATATGATTACACTATGCCCGAATAATCCCGACAAAACTGGTAATTCAATAACCGTTGAGCGCCATTTTGATTGCGTTTGACAGATAGATGTAGCCACTAGTCGAGTTATAATAGTTACGTATTTGTTTTGGATATGTGAGGGATTGATATGAAGGTGGATTCTATGGGAGTAGTTATAATTAAATTTGGGTTTTGTTATTTTGTAATTAGTGAAGAGGAACTCTACCTGCGTCTGTTTCCGAGCGTATACAACCCGAATCTCTCCAGCGGTTCTAAAATCGCCACTTTATCGACGTTGCTAAAATTGTTCTTTATGAATTGAACTATTCTTGCTTCAGTAAAAGAATAGAATATTCCATGTTACGAATTTTATCGCAATCAAAATTCTTCGAGGCAAACATTAGGTAAGGGTTCCATAAGATTCTAATGTCCTGCTTCGCACGGCACCACTTTTAGTCTCCAAAAGTATCCTAAATATCAAGCTGGTACTCCAATTACACATATTATCTCTAAATTTTATTGTAATCGATTGGTTGGTTTCGGATATTAGCATTTATTTATAGAAAACATAATGAATCGTAATTTTTATATCAAAACTAGTTTTTTCTGCGACTACACTCTCCCCTCCCGCTCCTTCTATTTCCCAAGAAGAAGAATCTTAGAAACATCTATGTCTGTCACAAAATTCAATAAAATCAGACAAATGATTTAGGCTTTAAAGCAAACAAACTCACTCTCGCATTCATATATTTGTTAGAATTTTCTTAGAAAAATAAACATTTAACAGTTAGATAACCAGTGGAACTACTTCGACTGTTAGATTTACTTTAATCTCATTAGACTTCGAACGGGAATCAATCTAAACTGCCAATTTATTGTAAGTAAGGAGATACAGGCACTAGTATTTATCTTGATACGAAGCAGGAAACTTGAGAGAAATGTGTATACTATGTAGCAGCTTTCAGTTTAATCGGAGTAAATAATGTACTATACGTTTTAATGTAAAATATAATGGCCTAGACGCTATACTGTGATGTGTGTACGTTTGACGTTAACGTTAAAAAAAACATACTTTGTAGAAAATATTTTTGAATGTTATCACTTTTATCTCGTTAATTCTATTTGTAGAATATGGCGCCGAATTCATCCTGGAAACGCGTTGTATGTATATTCATCCAAACTTCACAATTGTAATAATTATCTCGTTGATAATGCAGCTTTCCATAGGTAAAATATCTTTTGAATACTAGTAGTTACTAAGATTATCTAAATTAAATATTAGAAAACTTAGACTTAGATCAATAAATAAAAAAACAGCTATGACAACCATTATCTACAAAACAATTCTGCAACTCCGACATATCAAATTAATTTCTTCAAAACTTATTGAAAAACGTCAATCAAAAAAGGTTGGTTGATAGGAGAAGTTCGTTTCAAGTTCGAGGGCCGATGAAAGGTTGCCCTGAAATATAATAAATCATATCGGCAGGGCCTGCCCCTGTCGGCCACTATACAGGGTAATTTTTCATGTAGTACGGATATTTTAGTATGTTACGAGTATTGCTTAACGAAGATTATAAAACACGTTTTTCTTTTACCAAGTAATACTAAAGTAACTATTTATTATTATTTGTCACGCGCTTTTGACACGTGATACTTGTTTTCTCGAATCCGCATAATTAACGTTTTGATGCTGGCCTATGTTTCCAGACTATCTTAGAAAGACACCGCGGCTCTGGAACTTACAGTATATGTCCTAGTAACTTACAGTACAAAAACAAATCAACTAGGATGTGGACACATGTGCACACAAACACAACAAACCAACCCTAAAGCCAAACATAGTATTGTTCAAAATAAGGCATCAGGTGCACTAACCTTGTAAAGGGCGCGCAAACCGCACATTTATTTGTACACCACACAAATAACTCAAAACAAAATTAAATCCGAAGCCCCATTTTTTTTCTTTCAATCAATTTCACAGAAACAACATGGCCGAAGGGCCCAAGAGGTAGCTAACAACCGCAAAATGAGCCAACATCTGAGTAACACCCACATCTTTCAAAATGTCTAATAGAGACGAACACGTAGATTTAAATCGTAGATGTACCCTCACTATACTTTATCGTAGGTCTCAATAGAATGACTCTCAGGACAGTTTAAAAGGGCGGCCCTGGAACATAAAGGGCATGTAAAGGAACAGGATGGTTTTTAGTGAGAAACAGTCTCACAGTCCCTTTTGCTCCACTAAGGAAGGGAGGACTTATTTGATGATTAAATCCACACTAATACAGTGGAGTGATCATCATTTGGGTACCGGTGATAAATATTGTAAATCGACATATAAAAAGAGATAATCGGTTAGTTTCGGACCCTTATAGCGCTATCTCTATCGCACGAAACACTAATCAACCTCTTAGCGACACACCAGCAGCAAACGTCACTTATGTTATGTTTGAGATAAAAAATAAATATACAGTATATTTATTTATGAGAGAGCAAGACAATACTATTTAAATCGTGTGCATGTTTTGCCACGGCATCTATGATTTAAATCTAAACCTACATCTTCCAAAATTCAAATATGGCCGAACAATACAAATTTAATGCAGCATCCAACATCTATACATGTCGTAATGAAAAACAAACATAGCCTCAGTTGATTTAGGTTCAGAGCAAACATATAATAGTGAGTGGCTGCTACCCCCAAGATTAGAAGAGGGTCGGTTTTGTTGACCTTGCGCACAGGGGGATTTAACTGCATTTAATATTATTGCATCATGCTCTTATGGATTTGATTTTTATTCGGGTGCAATTCCGCTGATTATACTTTTGTGCTGGATAATCAGTTTTCTTATTGGTTGCTGTAATGGAAAAATGGGATCTGAAAAGGATATTTAGTAGAAATGCTTTGAGCAAGGGGTCACGCTGACATTTGTTCCGTGCGGCAATCGAACTCACAAACACGCACACATGAATCACCTACATGGAGTATTGATGAATGGAGAGGAAGAGGAAGTCCAAAGAAAAGATGAATGAATTGAGTGAGAAATGATATGAAAGTAAAAGGAGTAAATGATTGCGTGGCATCTGATAGAAGAGAATGACACAGAACAAATGATCGTGCTCTTCACACAAACATTTGTCCTGGGTGGGAATCGAACCCACGACCCCCGGCATAGCAGTCAGGGTCACTAACCACTAGACCAACAGGCCAGTCAAATATATGATGATAGAACTTTCATATAATGAACGTGATTATTTATTTTAGTGCTAGCAATCTGACTTAAAACTTCAAAATTCTAATATAATCTATTAATATCCTAATATAGGTCAAATATTCCAAATTATGAAGTTTCCAAATTAGTGCTTGCTAAAGTTTTAGGGAGCACGAACGCCCGCTGCTTCCCAAATATTCAATAAGTGGTTGGCTATAAGGTTACGACCAGACTTCGAAGCCAGCAACTATTTACCTTGCCTTCTTGTGGAACCACTGGAAAGTCCTCTTCATGGAAACTATGGTAACTTTGTAGGATCATAGGTAATGGTTTTAGTTTCTTCATCTGTACATAATATCAGTTCTGGAAACCCCGAAATTTATTCAGATGGTCTATATTTAGAACACCCAAATCAAATAATATTATGATTAAGTCTCAGTCATGTCCAGTGGGTCGTCGGCTTGGGTGTTTCTTTTTGATCTGATGATCTGCGACTCCCGCAAGTGTTTCTGGCCCAATAAACTGGGACTGCTTCAGTGTCAGCTCCTTGAGACACGCGTGGAACACGACGACGTCGACTCTCACGCAACACTGACACTAAAGTTTGATATCTAATAACCCACTGATAGCGACACCGCTGCTGTGATTGCCGTGAATGAGAACTACTTAATAAACGAAAAGGTGATAGTTCTTCATACATTTTGGCATTCCCTAAAAATTACATCGATTTTATCTATTTAGTTGATTGGTCGATTGGTGGTTATCAAGGCTTTCTCGTCGTTGTAAAATCCAGCGTTGCGATTGTCTTATAAAGATTAGCATAGCTGGTCCTTCGAGCTACCTATTTATTAAAAGCCACCCTTGATATATTAACTAACAAATCGTCCCAATTTAAATAAAAATCTTCAAATGTCTTTTCCAGTACTAATGAAACTGGTTTCAAACATAAAGTAATTTAGCCCAAAACAGGTCCGCAAGTCTGAAAGGTACACCTAAACCTGAATTAAGTTCCCCTAAATCTCGGAGACCCGAATTTTATTGGACTTTTTAATTAATCCACTTAAAAGTACTTTATTTGGCTGTATAATAGAATTGGGAGTTGTAACGACCACGTACAAGGACTACGTTTTAAGAGCTTTCAAGGACTGGTCGAAAATGTTTGTTGAGTTTTTTTTTTTAATGAATACCTGTACTAATGGCAAATGAGAAAGGTGTTTTGGCTGAACACAACACCTTCTTGGGAGGTACGTATTTGCCCGATCACGAAGCAGTTTTCCATTGTAATAACACGCCGACTATACTTCGAATAGGGTTTTTAACAAAAAGTGTCTGTAACTTGCTTTACCATCATCTTCCTACCTTAAGAGAAAGAAAAAGACATTCTAATGAGCATATTTTGATAATCCTATTTGCTAAGATTGTATTTAATTATCTTCTGCGTGTCATCCATTGTAGAAAGGTTGCTGAAGGCTGCGAAGGTAAACGTGGTGTGGGACGCCCCCCGACAAGATGGACCGAAGACCTGAAGAAGGTGGCAGTGGTTAGATGAAAAAGCAGGAGATGCCAGTGATGATCCTTGAGGAAGGCCTATGTCCAGCAGTGATGATCATGATAATATCATTCATGTACAACATTGATATGATAATATTTTAGCCCAGTTCTATTCCACATCATTCCTCCATTTTCCCAAATCGGTGTCAGTTACAAATCTAACTAGATTTTGCCTTTTCGTATTGGAATGGAGCGGCTATCGTTTCTATGAATTTCTGTTTCAATACCAATTCAAAGCTTTGACTGTAAAGCTGTAGTATTCAAACACTGTGAATACTTAAATTTGGACCGTTGTGGACTGTAAGTCCTGAGTTCGATTCAAGGGAAAGAAGAATCTGATTGATGTGGTGGATTTTTGAATGGGTTTTTGCAGACGATACAATTTGGCGCCGGATTCCTTAACCATGGTGGTCGCCAGCATGGCGGCCATGATAATTTTTCTACACCCAGTACCCGGCAGTGCCCGGCGGACCACTAGGAGGTGGAACCTTTGTTTCTTTCTTCTATAAAACTAAAATGGCCGTCAACCGAAATTTGTGTTTATCTCTCGGATACAAGTTATCTGACAGCTGAATTTATCAAGCCTGAAATAACATAGAAAAATTTAATGAGTAGGTAGTATGAAATGTAAATTTTAAACATTATAATTGATAAAATAAATATATTATGCTAAAACTATTTTATCCCACTAAAACTCATCAACAAACACTACATAAACCACAAAGTCCCACCTCAATTAATTTTTTACGAAGCTCTGTTTACATTCATAAAACACAACTAGCAGATAGTAAATACCCAAACAAACTAAACATTCAGCTCGATCAAATTAGAACGAAACCGAATTGTCACCGCAACAACCAACAAGTAGTGAACACGGCACAGAATATTATATTACAAAAGGGACCTAGTAGCTCCAAATTACTGGACATATTTGCTGCTGCGTTGACGCTGCGGGGACGCTGCGTGGACAACGTTGGTTGCGGAGTAATGTCGGCTCTATTGCCAATGACTGCCTGCGATGATTAGTGACCGTTTAATGGGGATAGTTACTCGACTAGTGTGTATTTGTGATTATTATCGATTTTGTTTATCATTAACATTTAACACAGTGCTCAGTTTTAGTATGGTTTTGTTGTAAGCGTAAAATATTTATAAAATGTTGATAGAGCTGCAAAAGTTTAAAACACTTGTAGATGGGCCGTGAACTTTCTTGCATTATACACTTCACGACTTTAGTCTTAACGGTGAGCGGTGCGGCGGGTGGCGCGAAGAAATACTTACTAGAATGTACGCGATTTCGCCAAAGGTAGCGCCCCGTGGCGTCTTTCCAACATTTCTATACATTTTATCTTACCATTAGCCGCACCGCTTAGCCAGTGCTCACAACCAACGTTAACCATGGTTATAATTTTTTGAATTTCCGACATTTCCGCATTGTTGCAAAAGTGCCAGCAACTAGCTCAAGTAACTGTCCCCATTTAAACACATGTCAGGAGTCGATCTCATTTGGGACTCAAACAGCGTCATTGTAATTTTGTACGTCCGCTGTCCGATTGACTATTGTTTGCACTATAATGAGATTCCTACCTTTGTATCGTAGATGGGCTTTGAGCTGCAGCCTCCAGTTGCGATAAGACGTCATCTCTGGCTTTGAGATGTTATAGATAGCAACGGCTCTCAAATGATTTGATTTTGACCCGTAAACTGCGTTTTGGGATTGTACTGTCGGAAATTTGAGAAAAAAGAATTATGTATATATAATTATATATATTATTATACAATAAATAAATACTTATTTGAAAACGTAGTCGATGCAAGCCGATTCCAGCCGGTCCTATTGAAAATCTATGTTTAAAGAATGAGGACTATGTTCACCAGTGGAGTTCTATGTCTGATATGGTGATGATGATGATGATCGTTTATACAGCCGTAAAAATATGCGTTGATAGTTAGTAGCATGCTGTTTTTTTTTTCAACAAACACTTTTCATTTTTATTTTTATGTAATTTTTGAACGTCTTTTTCTAATCATTTAGACATTTCAAACCTTGCACGGACCATAGTAATTTAGCTGAATTTATTTTTATCAAAATGGCTACCTTATTTCCAGATTTACATGTAGGTATTTTATTAGATTCTTACACAGCTACAACACACACACAGCTATAAGCATTCATAACCACATTTCGATAAATAATATCAAATTGAAACTTGTAACTCATCTATACGCCTCCAACTTAAGGTATTGGTTAGCACCGGCTCTCAAAACCGGTTCCGATTACAATACACAATCTCGTGATCCCGGTTTAAGGCCAATGTATCAGTCGGAAGATAAAACGCACATACAGCGCGCGTTTAACAAAACTTCGGTTATTACGGAGCATTGGCAGTAATTCGTCACGATTATGCCTTCATTGTGGTTTTCGGATGCTCCAGTAGATATGTAGGGTTGGCAGTCAGTATTTTTGACTTTTGATTTTATGATTTTGGTTTTGATTTAACCAAACCAAAAATATATAGACTCTAGAATTAATAAAATACTTTTTTTTTAATGTATTAGTAACAGACTTCTTAAACATCACAAAAAAGTCTAAAATAACTTTTTTTTATAAAAGTCTTTATTTCTTAGACTCTGTTGCCACCTACTTCGGAAATCGTCGTTTATTACCTACTAAATATATTTTTCAAACATAGTTTTTTATCTTCATTCGTATTGTTTTGAATGTGCAATCGCAATTTGCTGTCATTTATTGAAGAGTTCCCTCGATATCTCCAGAATCGTTTTACGTACGGAACAAATCTTTGTATGATCTAAAATTGTTGTTCCGAGTATGGGTGTTTGTGTTTGTGAATTTAAATGTTCACATTACGTCATCATCATCCACGTTACAGGAGAAATTCCTAGTCGTAAATATTTTCTGGAAGCATGAAAAAAAAACCGCAGAAAAACCAACGATATAACAATGTTCCAGTTTGGTCAATATTTTTTTCTGAAAGTGACAACCATGTCCCACAGTCATCGTCGATGTGGTTTCGACGTAGGCAGTAATCGATGCGAAATATACGTAATGAGGCGAGTAATTTGCACTTTTATTGCATCCAGCGTAGCGTATGGTTACTGGTAACTGAAATTGGAGTTATTTCAGTAGGTCGATGGAGTATTTTCGACTTTTATTATTTTGGCTGAATTATTGAACATTGGTAAATCTAGAAGACACTAGTGATGAACTGGACTCCACAGAGGAATAAAACGAAGATTAAGATAAAGAACTTGATGATCATAATTCTTATGAAGTGACTCTTGATTATAATTAACACTAGACATTAATTTAGGCCTATGTTTAGCAGTGGACTTCTTACGGCTGATATGATGAGACATTATTTTGCAACTGAAGTTCGGTAATCGTTCCAGGGGAACATCATATCGAGGTAAAAAAAAAACTTCCTATCTGTTAATCCAAGTTAAAAACTATCTGTGTATTTGGTACACACAGCAAACAAATAATGCGAAGTAAGGTGATAAAATTATAATGCGATGACGAGTTTTGGTAGATGTTCTTTGTTACGTTGTCTCGTTCTAAACAAGAGGTCCTGAAAAGTGAAAGAATAACAAATCCTTCTATCCTCATAATTACTTTTGCATTTATAATAGTAGAAGGATATACTTTTATGAATGTATAAATAAGATCTATCTTCAAGAAGATAAGGCCTTCACTTGTAAACCTAATTTCCAAGATCTAATATTAGCGGCCAACAGCATTTTCCACACAGAGGCAATGCCTTTTTCCAAGTCTTACCTCACTTATACTTTCCCCTTTTATTCACTTAGTGGACCAACTGCTTCCATCCATATTTTAATACAATATTACCCACCTACTCCACTCGTTGAATCCTACAGACTTGTCCTTAGACAAGGACGTATTACTAATATGGTCTGAGAATCCTTTTACGGTATCCCGTCTCGACGACTTGTATTCGCAAACTCAGGTTGTTTATAGACATAATTGGAAATAATTGCTTTATTAAATCGTATTGTTTTCTTTAAATGGCTTGTGGGTTTACCTAATCGTTGTAATTATTACGTGTGATTGATGGATTGGTGATTCTTTTTCCTATCAGCCAGATGTTCATGTTGGTTTTAGGTGTCATCCAAGCGTTGCCATGTCAATCAGTCCTGAAGTTCTAACATCCAGTACTCTCCTGGCCTGGCCCTCTTGCCTTTAGCCATTTTAATTGGAAACGCGCAACACGTTTTCTTCTTCCATTTTCCCCTATTAAATATCACATCATGGTTTACTCGTTTATCCTTCATATCGTTTAGACTTTCTCTTCTTCTCCATCCATCATCATTGATATCCATCACTCTATTAGTCACAGAGGGAGAAATATTTCTTTATTAACAACCTGAAGATCTCAGAAGGTTTGGGATTCTGGGTATTTATTAAATGAATACGTTTGCCTCTCATCTAAGTTTTTATCCGTAAGTATTCCATTACTTACTACACAACCACAAATATGACATAAAAGGTCTATTCTTCACTAAAATAGAGAAAAGCATACACAACAAAATAGCGGTTACTACAAGGAAAAATATAGCTGTTATCATACAAAAATACAAAGAGTAACTGCTACTAAAATAACTGTTATTTTTACTCCACAATTTTCCTCATAGAACTTACAACGGACTTCATATTATCACGCCGAGTAAAAAAGGAGCAAGTCTAAGTGCAAGCCATAAAATATATGTCCCGTAGTAAATAAAGAAAGTTCAGTAATTTTAGTTTAAAAAGTGCGGTATCATCGGATAAAGCGCTTTGTGAGATAAAGTGTTATTCTGTGAATTAATGTTTTATAGAATTTTATTGTTGGACTCCCTTTTTTATTTTTTGAGTTTCTTTAATGCAATGTTTTTGCCAAAAACTGGGCAGAATTGTTTTTTTTTTTTGCTATTTTTGACCTTAAATGATATCTGGTTATACAAGGAGATGTCTGATGGAGTAAGGTTGTGTCCGAATGGTGGCCAAGATTCGGCCAAAGAAACATCGTGAGAAACCGATGGGTGAGGGACGCACACATTCGAAAATTATTACACAAAAAGGAGAAGACCTATTATACATCAGTGAGAGATCCTGGACTGAGTGTAACATGTTTACATTATTCCAGAACCAATCCAGCGCTGGAATCCAGTGAAGCTGGATCTAGTTATGCCTTCAATATAAATCAGCCTTTAGTATAGATAGTGGTCTTCATGTCACGGTAACCACGAAACAGTTGTTGAATGTCAAACAAAATTAAAATGTAAAAGTCGTTGTACCGTGTGAATGTGGTGACTCCAAGCCTTCTAAAGCATTTTTATGCTACATTCTGGAACGCAAATAAATGTATTTAATAATATTATGCTACTCGTTCTTGAAGAATAACAATGATAACTTTAATTCTTTTCATTGTCCTTTGAATTATTTCGTAGATTTATCTCTCGCCTTTTGTGAGCAATTTTAACTTATACTCGAGTGTCATTCTTAAGTTTTAGATTAATAATTTGTCTTTGTGGTATTTGATAATGTCAAGTATAATTTTATGAAAGTTTTATGATTAGATTGAGTACCTATTTATATTCAAAATGAATATTTTTTAATTTAAATTCAGGCCTTTTTACTATTATTATTTACTTCTACTTCGTACGAACGTGTACATCTTTAAATCATGTCCATGTTTAATTTTTCTCACAAACTATGCTTAGAATCAGCATTTTCTTTATTATAGAGAATAATTCCATTAGTACAAGAAAGAATAAATAATTTTGTGGAAAAAAATGTAAAAATCGCAACACCTCTTTAATATCGCCGATGTACCTATATCAGAATTTTCTCTCCTACCGTATCGGCCCGCTGAAATGTCCAGAAGGCGTTTCAGCGGCTCGGTAAATAAAGAAAATCGTGTAATTCATTCCAAACCTACCCGTTTCACTGTCAAAGCCCTTAGAGTGTGGGCGTGAATATTACAGGCCGCGAAATACCTCGGTACATTTGCTTTTTATTGTTTTATCTGTGCTGTTTTTTTAGTCTGTGGCTTTTTGCCGCCATTTCTACTTTTACGCGGCCATTTTGTTTTTTTAGGCGCTAAATGAAACATTTATTTGTTTAATAAATCTTCGGTGTTAACTTGTCTATTACTCTGTTAGATTGTGTAATCTCGCTGTTTAACAAGAACTTCCTAATGTCTTTGAGTTTTTTCGATACTGCGACAAAATAGGCTACTATTTGGTGGCTTTATCTAGCTTGCCGCACCATTTTCGATGCCGCCTTATTTATGTTTTAAATTAAATGCAGGAAAAAGAGCTTAAGTCCATCAATCTAAAAAAAAATCATCATTGGTGAGTATGGGAGGCCTATAATCAGCCACTGCTGAGAATAAGGCCTCCCCCTTTTTCTGTCATACTTCTTCTCTGGTTCTGAGCGTCACTCGTACTTCAGTTCCCTGCGATATTAACCAGGGCCGTCCAAAACCGCGTTAAGTTGACGATATCGTCAAAATGGCGAAGAACTGTATGAGCCAGCGTTCGATCAGAAAAACAAAAAAGATAGTGCGAGAGCCGGCTGCAAAAATACCTACCTTATCGGCTACCCCAATAGGCTATGTATAGATCGTTAACCGACACCTAAACACGTAAAAAAAATCAGGTCTGCCAGAGCCGATCCTGCCGGGTCATAGAAATAATCGAGATTTTTTGACGTAATTTTTTAGTAAAAATTACGTCATAAGATACCCGAATGAAAGTGCTGGCAGCAGTTAACCATTGATTAGTTATGTAAAAAAAAGTGGGTCTGCCATTGCGCACCTTGCCGGAAGTACTTGGCAGACCCCTAAAATATGCCCTTCTGAAACACTAAACCTACCTCATCGAGTACCCGGATGGGACCAACGCTAAACAATAACCAAGATGCCTCTGATAATGGATCAAAAGGTCTGCCAGGTCTAAGCTTGCCGGAACTTAGTGTTCAAAGCATTTGAAGTTGATAGGAAGCATAATTTCACCTGAAGTCAAAATAACATTTAACATTTAAAATAACATTTTTTAAACATTATTTTGTTTCTAATTTTATACAAATTTATGAATATTAAATATTTATTATCAAAACATTAAATAAAACAACAAGTGTAGAGATAAAAGATGTACATTCAAAAGGAGAATGCCCATATCTGGGCCTAGGCGTTACAGTCAATTATTGTATTGCAAAATTATCGTCATTTTATCATGTAACGAAAACACAAAAAAGCAAAAAAAAATACAGTTGTAAAACTGTGAAAAATGCATTTTATTGTATTAGTACAAACTCTCACTAGCTAAGTATGGATACGTGGCTAAAAAGACATTGTGTCAGGTTTGAAAATATATGTCAAGTATTTTTTCATTTGTTTGTTAAACATGAACTTATACTCGACGTCAATTCATTCGCTTTGTTGTCATTTGTTGTGCTTGCGCCGGTGAATGTGTTCATGTTGAAGCTCTCTAACTGAAAGGCAAGCAATCTTGCAATATTATTGTTATTGTATTGTTGGTAGGCGCACAGTAGGGTGTTATGCACACATTATGTCTATAGATGGTATTTGAGTTGAGCTAGGTATCAAGACCACATAATCACCTCCTTCACACTTTCTTGACAATATATTACTTAGTTGTTTATGAAGATGATTAAATGACAAAATACATTAAATATAGAAAAACTGTGTTCCTTTTTATTTTCAGTCCCGGTAGGCACCTAAGTGTTGCTAAGTTATGTGTACATTAACTGTACGGTATAGACTTTTATACTCTTAGCCAGACCATTGCAAACACAATATCATAAACCTTATTAATAAAAATGTTTGCAATTATTCTTTGACATTTTTGCAATCTTATTAGTGTATTTTTGAAAACATGATCTAGGTAGATACATACTACAAAAATATCAGGTTTCGGTTATAATTACATGTAAAGCGATTACCAGTAACTGTAATTGTATAACAAACCAGTTAAATAAGAATGATTTCTGATTTAATTGTATTGTTGCTTGTCATTTAATCCATTTTCTAACCTCAAACAAGGGTGTTTCTCATTTTTCGTGCATATTACAAGTCCAGCAATAAAAAAATATGTTTTCATAATTTATCAACATTTCTTTTAAAGAAAAACAACACAACAAAGTTATGCTACCAATGCACGTAACATTTACAGATCCATATAACATAATTAATTAATTATAAATAAAAATCTTTACAGATTCTCATTTCCTTCGGTGTCCATTTACTATTCTAATATAAACATTTGTATTTTAACCGAAATAATCAATATCAATTGTTAATAAATTAACCGTACCAAGAAACAATATTAAGAACACAACTTTTACACCTAAAATAAATAACGACATTTACCAAAAATAATAAATTTTATTTCGTAAAACTTTTAACATATTTTTTTTCTGATTACCATCGGTTTGTAAAAACATCTAAACAACAGTCTGCACATGAACTTAAACGTGCCTAAAGCGCCGCACCGCGCCCCGCACGCGTCTCAGTCACCCAGCAAACGTCGTGGCAGGCGGATGGATGGTCGTGGTAAAAAAATACAGTCGTGTAAAGTTTCGCTGGAGGTAATTATTCTGGAACCATTCTCATTCTTATCGTCCGTTTTACTACGTGAGTATTTATAATCTTGTTTAATTTGTAGCTAATTATAATTTCTTATAATTACCTTCGTAGTTTATAATATGCACGAGATTCATAATTCTGTCATTTTTGGAAAAAACACGGATTAACGATTCAAACCTCATTACCTTCTTTCTCACTGCCTTCGTTTACCGTCGTTTTTTTTAAATTGTTTCATTACCCTCTATTTATCTTCATTACCTTCGCAGCTTTATGCCTTCACATTAAGTCTCAGTATCATTCCCTTCGGTAACGGTTCTCATTACCGTCTTATTCCGATTTTTTATTTTGTAATACTTCATTAAATCAAATATAAACCACAAAATGTTGAAGGATTATCTGTAAATTAATGATATCAGAAAAAAAAACGAAGTTATTCGACAATTAATTTGAATTGTATAAATGTCTTGGAATATGCACGAACTGCGCGAAACACCCAAACTGTCAATTTCATTGAAATTAAGTGACATAATAATAGGTGTATTAACGTAAAAAATAACACCAATTTCATGACTGTAACATGTAGGCCCCAAGATATAGGGAAAGTGGGCTATCTCCTTTAGCAACAATCACTACGAGTTCAATATCATGCTTACAATTTATATACTTACAACTATCAAAACCTAGTTTAAGTTGGCATTAAAATTACCTGAATTCTGTATATATGTAGGTTTAGGGAACTAAGTAGGCTTCCGAGTGTAGAACCTGTTATTGCGTAAATCATCGTAGGAACGCCGAAAGGTAGTCAACGCCTAATCAACCTGACCACCACCAGGATCTTTCTCATCATCTCAGCCATAGGACGTCTACTGCTGAACATATGCCTCCCCTTTAGATTTCCACATATATATAATATACCGGTTGGAAGCGATCTGCATCCAGCGTCTTCCGGCGACCTTTATAAGGTCGTCTTTTGATTGTTGGTGAACGTCCTACGCTGCGCTTGCTAGTCCGTGGTCTCCACTCTAGTGCCTTTCGACCCCATCGGCCATCTGCTCTGCGAGCAATATGGCCTGCCCATTGCCACTTCAGCTTGTTAATCCGGTGGGCTATATCGGTGACTTTAGTTCGTCTACGGATCTCCTCATTTCGGATTCGATCACGCAGAGAAATACCGAGCATAGCCCTCTCCATAGTTCGTTGAGCGACTTTGAGCTTTGAAAGACCACGTTCCGGTGGCTTAAGTCATCACTGGTAATACACATTGGTTGAAGACTTTTGTCTTGAGGCACTGAGATATGTCGGACGAAAAGACATTGCGTAGTTTCCCGAACGCTGCCCAACCGAGTTGGATTCGGCGGTTGACCTCTTTCTCGAAGTTGGACCTACCTAACTGGACTACTTGTCCTAAGTAGATATAATGAGTCAACAACTTCGAGTACCGAGTTTCCAACAGAGACTGGGGTGGGCACAACATTGGCATTTGACATAATTTTCGTCTTGTCCATGTTCATTTTCAAGCCCACCCGTTGTGAAACTCGGTCGAGGCCATCGAGCATCATGCTGAGTTCCTCCATCGACTTTGCCATGACTACGATGTCGTCGGCAAACCGAAGGTGAGTGATGTATTCGCCGTTGATGTTGATGCCAAGTCCTTGCCATTCCAGGAGCTTGAAGGCGTCTTCCATTGCGGCAGTAAACAGTTTCGGGGAGATAACGTTCTGTCTTTCGCCTCTTCTCACTGGAATCGCCTTCGTGCTCTGCTCCTGTACTCGGACCGACATGGTGTCGTTATTATACAAGCACTTCACTTTAGAGCCTTGGTTTCGCTGTATGGTCTCTTTAACGCAGATCGTGTCGCAAGGACTTAGATATAGGTCTATTGAGCCGCCTATATGACTTAACGTCATCGGAAGACTGCAACTGTAGCAAGCGTCGTTCAGCCATGAGGCTTAAGGTTTGCTCGGTCTATTTCTGAGGTCTATCTTTACGGCAGGGTCTAAAAAACATAGACCCTACCGTGAGGACAGTTTCCGCTAGCCCGTCGTTGATTTCGTTCACTGAAACTACACACAAACACTCGTCTTTTTTTAATTTATACAGTTATCGTACCTACTCAGGTATTGACAGTAAATGGCTAGTCAACCTAACCATTAATGTTTAAACTTTGACCTGATTTCGGTGGACTAGAAAGATCCTGGTGGTGGTCAGGTTGATTAGGCGTTGACTACCTTTCGGCGTTCCTACGATGATTTACGCAATAACAGGTTCTACACTCGGAAGCCTACTTAGTTACCTAAACCTACATATATACAGAATTCAGGTAATTTTAATGCCAACTTAAACTAAGTTTTGATAGTTGTAAGTATATAAATTGTAAGCATGATATTGAACTCGTAGTGATTGTTGCTAAATTTTGAATGTACATCTTTTATCTCTACACTTGTTGTTTTATTTAATGTTTGGATAAAAAATATTTAATATTCATAAAGTATAAAATTAGAAACAAAATAATGTTTAAAAAATGTTATTTTAAATGTTAAATGTTATTTTGACTTCAAGTGAAATTATGCTTCCTATCAACTTCAAATGCTTTGAACACTAAGTTCCGGCAAGCTTAGACCTGGCAGACCTTTTGATCCATTATCAGAGGCATCTTGGTTATTATTTAGCGTTGGTCCCATCCGGGTACTCGATGAGATAGGTTTAGTGTTTCAGAAGGGCATATTTTAGGGGTCTGCCAAGTACTTCCGGCAAGGTGCGCAATGGCAGACCCACTTTTTTTTACATAACTAATCAATGGTTAACTGTTGCCAGCACTTTCATTCGGGTATCTTATGACGTAATTTTTACTAAAAAATTACGTCAAAAATTCTCGATTATTTCTATGACCCGGCAGGATCGGCTCTGGCAGACCTGATTTTTTTTACGTGTTTAGGTGTCGGTTAACGATCTATACATAGCCTATTGGGGTAGCCGATAAGGTAGGTATTTTTGCAGCCGGCTCTCGCACTAAGAATAAACATTTATAAATCAACTGAATCCAAACTTAGTAAATATTTTAATGGGAAAAAGTAAGTTCTTTTTTGCTGCCTTTTCACGCTCAAACCACTGAACTGGTCGCCCTGAAGTTTTTTTACATAATACGTTGTCAAGAGTACAGGGACGGACATAGCCGATGCCGAGCCATGGCCGATTTTAACAACAATAGCAGATGATAATAGATGACACCACATGAACGATCAGAATTGATTAAAAATTATAAAATTAACGGAAGTGACGCCACGGGCAAAACCAAGTACTCCATACCAATCAACAATTATTACAACCGACAACAACAAATTCAAAAGCCAATAACTCAAACCACAGGTAACTTAATATTCAATTAATTTCAATTAATTTGCTTGTTTTAACTGAAACCTCAATAAAATGCCTATCGACCTAATTGCGGGACCTCTCAGGTGAATGTAGATCAAGTGAAATCGAATCAAAATTCGGATAAATAGATGCCTGATGTATGGTGACAGGAGTATTGGTTGCGGTTGTCGGCTTATCGTGTAAGTTGTGAATGCAACTGGTTGTTTAGACTGGTTGCCTTTTTTTATCGTGGTACAATCATCAAATGAGTCCTCCAACCCAGGGCAGGGCGGAGGGACTGCCAGACTCGAGCTAACTAAAATCCACGGTGTCCGTCAATAGCCCTTTACGTTCCAAGGTCACGGTAATTTGGTAAGCCTTGCGACCCCTGCAGGCTTTGTCCCTCTAGAGGGGGGCCCCGTCATTATGCTCACACTCTGAGAGGCGCGCGTGGAACACAACGCGCCGTCGAGCCGGGCATGGTCCATGGTCGGACAGTGAGTCGCCCATTACTCGCCGCCCGCATGCTTAGACTGGTTGCTTGATAGAATGTTGGTCTTGTCTTGTAAGAGTTTGTAGTAGTCTGTACTCTGGTACGAGTAAGACATTCTCATTAGATTAAATAATATTAATGGATTTAATATGAAAACAGTATTTAGGCATCGTTATGGCCTGTTACCGCCATCATCATCATATCAGCCGTAAGACGTCCACTGCTGAACATAGACCTCCCCTATAGACTTCCAATAGGACCGGTTGTAAGCGGCCTGCATCCAGCGTGATCCTGTGGTCTTCAAAAGATCGTCTGTCTACCTTGTGAGTCCTTCGCTGCGGTTGCCGGTGCGAGAACCTTATTGTCATAAAAAAACATTAATAATGTCGCATTCTCAACTCAACTCCTCAATATGTTTTTTATTAGTCTATGTTTTTGTGCAAAGGCCTCCTCCCATTACTTGCATTTGATTGCTAGAACAAAAATTCAAATGTGTTGCAAGTCGAGAGATTCGAACGGCTATTCAATAATTGAATTCAGATTACTGATCACAACAATTAACACGTTGTAAACCTACACGAATATTAATAGGAATATCGTAAGTCCGTGTACGATTGCCTGTCAATTGAAACCCAAATTGTTACCTCTGACTCAATTGATTTGAATTTGATTCAACCGAAACGACTAATAGTTACTACTGATTTTTAGGGTTCCGTAGTCAACAAGGAACCCTTATAGTTTCGCCATGTCCGTCCGTCCGTCCGTCCGTCCGTCCGTCCGTCCGTCTGTCCGCAGCTTAGCTCAGAGACGCCCAGTACTAGAAAGCTGTAATTTGGTGTAAATATACGGATTTGTTGTGCCAAAAAAGTGGTAAAATAAAATCTCGTAAAATATTTTTTTTTAGGGTACCTCCTGTACACGTAAAGTGGGGATGTTTTTTTTTTTTCTCGCGTACCCCTTAGTGTGGGGTATCATTAAATAGGTCTTTAAAAAATATTGATAGTTTCCATTAACAATTTTTTGATAAAAAGATTCGTTTGTGAAATATTAAGCTTTAAAGTGCTAATTTTTGCTCGACTCGAGTGTCCCCCACCTCTGCCAGCTAAACGGTTATGTTTGAGGGTGTGAAAAAAATCACAATAGTAGTATATATAACGAAGTTTAAAAGAAAATTATCACGACTAAGTAGGCTTTACAAGTTTACGAGTAATAGTCGACCAACTTATAAAACGTACTTGGATAACATATTTTCCTAAACAAAATGTATCGGAGAACATGTATCTTCAACTGCAAATGTAAGTTTGTCAACTTTATTTTTACAGCTACAAAGTGGGTATGTTTTGGGGATAGGTAGGTTTTTATTGTCAACTATTTTTAACTAAATTCAAAAAAGGAGGAGGTTCTCAATTCGTCGTATTCTTTGTTTTTTATGTATTTTCCCCGAATTCTCAAAGACGCCTGGAACGATTTTGAAAATTCTTCTTTTTAAAATTAAATTCACCGAATCAGTTTAGTTAGTTCGCATAAGTATTTTGATGGGCAACTACGGAACCCTACACTGTGCGTGGCCCGACATGCACTTGGCCGGTTTTTTAATGTTTGGTTCTAGGATAAGCCGGTTACTTCAAGATGTTTTCCGTCGAGAGCAATGGCGATTAAATAACATGCACAAAGCGCTTGCCTTTGAAGACAACCAACGTTGTTACTCTTATTACATGGATAGTTCCGAGTATCAAACCAGTAGCAGTTGCAAATTGAACAATAGCGTACCCGAAACTCGCGTATCGGATGATGTAAACTTAGTTACCTCAAAGAGGAGGGCCAAAAGGCCTCTTCAGAGGGCCCTTTAATCTAAAAGCTATCAAATTACAACTCCTACGATGTACTGAAATGGTTTTTATTGATTCTCTTACTTGAGAAATCATTTTTGTTTAAACGAGTGGATTTTAAAACTTTTTAACGCAGTGGTAAACTTAGTCTTTTGGAAATAATGAGCTGTTATTGTTCTTTTGCGAGAAACAGACGGTGGTTTGTGTTATGTATAGTTCTACCTCCTTTCGCTTATCCGAGGATGAATTATAAATCCTTATACATATTATGTCGCTTCTACTGTTTTTCCTATAATGGTTGCCTTGGGCTGGTACCAGCTTTTGTCAACTCTTTTTATCTCTGGTAGGTCATAGACTAATGCATCTATGACCAATGGAAATAGTAAATTGGTAAACAACTCGACAGTTTTAAGAGAAATGTGACATTCACCAACGCGCATTTTGATCTATGTGGTGTAATCACGCTTCATACGTAACTGCTCTAAAAGAAAAAAAGAATAATTTATTGACATCATGAGGTACTTTGTTTATTAGTCTTTCTAAAAGCAAAATATGTTGACACTCTTTTAATCATATCAAATGTGTCCAAATTCTCTAAAATCATGGCACTTAACACATTTTACTTCAAGCGCCAAAAATCTTAATAACTACCCAACTTCATATTGAAATCGAAATCACAAACATCTCCGCTCATTAACCAGCTATTAAAGGACCCCTTTTTATTAAAACCCGTGAACATTCAAAGAGCAAAATCGCATATCTTTTGTGCTAATTTAACACCTCACATTAGGAGAAACTCGACACCCGACGAGAGTTCGCAAAACTTTTCATATAGCCATAATGGCTTATTATAGTACAGCCGGTCTTATATTTCAATGCTTAATATTTTCAAAATTAACAATATAATTGGGCAGCGAGTCGAGTTTTGCGCACAATGCACGGTGCTTTTAGACATCTGGCGATGAAAAAAGGGCGGATATACGAAACAGGGTCTCAATAGAATCGTGTCCCAAAGGCTCGGAATTTTATCAACCATCTTCCTTAAATCCATTCCTCAAAATGAAAGAAAACCTACCATATTTACTCGGGGAATAAGTCCATAATTGCTCGCTGAACAGTGGCACTTAAATCTATTTGCCATAACACAATGCGTTGCATCTGAACATCCCTTAGAACACATTCGTTTTGATTTTTTGCGCAGTAAATTGAAGTTTGTTTGTTATTCGATTTCATGGTTTATTTTGTTAATGTTAGAGTTGTATTTTGTTTGCGTTGTGTCGAAGAATAAGTCATCCACCCTTTGTAGGAATTAGGTGTAGCGTATAATTAGCGATTTTGTGAAAATTGTTAGGTAAACGCGCCTAAATGTAGGGCTGTGTGACGGGGTCGTTACGCCAGTTTTCAAAGAAATATCATTTATTTTATGTTGTCGAATACGTGACTTTACCTTCGACTTTTAGTATAACTTTGCTACACTAGCTTAGATATGAGCGCCGCGCCGGCGCGCCGCCGCCGCCGCGATTCCCCCCGCGCCGCCGCCGCCGTCCCCAGGCGCCGGCGCGCCGAACCCGAGCGGACGGCGGCGGCGCGCGGCGTTCAGTTTAATCTAGCACGCTGACCAAACCGAACGCACGATAATAAATGCTGGCGAAATGGCGGCACTAGACGTAGACGTTTATAAAAGGTTAAAAGTCAAAGGTTTTTAGTACTATAGACCACATACACACGCGCCGCCAGATTATACAGAAGACAGAGGAGTATATAATCGGCCATTATGTTTAGCGTTTGTGGACTATGAAAAAGCCTTCGATTCAATCGAAACCTGGACCATTACCACGAGCTCTTAACGCGATCCAGTTTAGGCTGTGAGAAAGAGACAGAGCTATACAAGTCGTCTAGCGCCATCTCTTTCTCACAGCCTAAAGACTCACGCTTTAAGAGTTCATGGTAGGCCACCTGGGCAGTACTGCAGTCCGTCCAGCGATGTCATATCGACTATAGGTATATCGAAGTGTTGAAGTGTTTGTATAGAAACGCCACCATGTCGATCCGACTTCAGGAAGAGAGCCCGAAACCAATCGAATTGCAGAAAGGCGTGAGACAGGCAGACGTTATTTCTCCAAAACTGTTCACGAACGCGAGCGTTTGGGAAGCTACGCGATATCCTCTCATCGATGATCCCACAGTGTCTTAAGACAAGGGTGTTTAACCAGTGTGTGTTACCAATGATGACATATGGCTCTGAAACGTGGTCTTTGACTGCTGGTCTTTTAGAGAGACAAAGAGTCACTCAACGAGCAATGGAAAGAGCTATGCTCGGAGTTTCTTTGCGGGATAAAATCCGGAACATAAATATTCGGTGAAGAACCAAAGTCACCGACATCATCATCTGCCTAGCCTTTTCCCAACTATATTGGGGTTGGCTTCCAGTCAAACCAGATTCAACTGGATATCAGTATTTTACATGGAGCGACTGCCTGTCGGACTTTCACAACCTAGTCACTGGGCAATATTCATACCCCATGCTAAGACTGGTTGTCAGACTTTAGAGCTTCTGACTAACAGTAACGAATGTCAAAAATCTACAAATGACAGCCAAACGGCTTTACGTGCTTTCCGAGACACGGAGAAAACTCGCTATGACAGATGGCCACCCATCCACAGACCAACCTCGGCAAGCGCAGCTTAACCCGGTAGATCGGCCTGTGCGGCTGTATTTATTTAGCTACGAGCTCCTAACCAACCAGAGTCACCGACATAGCTCATAAAATTTGCAAGTTGAAGTGGCAATGGGCAGGCCGCATCGCTCGTAGAACTGACTACCGATGGGGAAGAAAAGTTTTCAAGTGGCGACTACGGACCGGAAGACGCAGCGTAGGCAGGCCTCCCACTATGTGGACCGACGACATCGTGAGGGTCGTGGGCAACCGAAGGATGCAAGTAGCGAATTGTCGTTTGGCGTGGCGGTCTAAGGGGGAGGCCTATGTTCAGCAGTGGACGTCTTCCGGCTGATGATGAAGCACCTTGAGTTTCAGATGTAAAGATAGATACTGTCCTTTTTGATTATTTAATAGTTTTTTTTTATAATAACGTAATTAATGCGGTTTCACGTTTCCTAATTTCCTGTTGGTTTACAGATAACTTACTAAATAACACACTATTTTAATGTTAATTTGGTTCTCTTTTTTTAGTCTGTCTTGCCAATTAAATTTGTCTCGTCAAAATTATAATAAATCTTAATTATACGTAAAATATTGTTTTATTTCTTCGCTTAAATTAAAAAGTTAAATAAAGGTCACGCCGCGCCGCCGACGCTGCCGCCGCCGACTTCAAAAAGTCGGCGCGCCGCCGCCGACAGATTGACCATCGGCGCTCATATCTACACTAGCTGTTTCCTACGGTTTCATTCGCGTATAATTCGAAAATTATCCACCGTGGACCTTGATAAACGGTATCCTATGCGTTACTCCAGACTATAACCTATCTCTGAGACAAATTACATAAAGCTCCATTTAGCAGTTTTAACGTGACTGAGTAAAAAGCATCCATCCATTCATCATAACTTTCGCATTTCTAATATTATTATAGTTAGAAGTTAGATGATTATTTTCCTTCTGATCCGTCATATGGTCAAGGATGACAGTTCTGCCTTTATATAAAAACTTTCTTACTGTCCTTCTCGTAGAACTGATTGGATCCGTGCTTGACCTTTTTTAATGTCCGAGAATTCTTGTTTCTATTTGATAATCGTATATGCGTTATCTTTTATAGTTTAAGTAGTGATAAGAGTGTCAGTACGAAAGCTTAGGATAAGTCTAAGAAGATTTTCATCATCATCAGCCTATAATGTTCCCACTGCTGGGACACAGGCCTCCTCTCTTGTGGGAGGGAGTGGGCCATAATCCACCACGCGGGCCCAGTGCGGGTTGGCAGATGTCACATGTCTTCGAATTTTTGGTTCTAGGACATGCCGGTTTCCTTACGATGTTTTCCTTCACCGTTTTGAGAGCAATGGTAATGAAACAAATTACACAAAGTAATGCGCCTGGCGGGGTTCGAACCCACGACCTACAACTCGTAAGTCGGGACCGATACCACTGGGCCACCACTGCTCTCAAGAAGATTTTAGCTGATAGTAAATCCAGCTAGACTATCATCATAAGTAAATCTTCCATCTAGTAATATCCAAGGCAAAGCAAAAAAAAAAGCAGTATAAAATTATAAAAGTCGTCTTTTATATTTTTTATACTGCGTTTTTGCCAGGTTTTTATGTTCCGTAGTTATCTCATGGAATTATTCTATCGGAATAAAAATATCCTTCGTGTTATACCAGGGGAAAAAAAAAGAATCTGCTAATTTTAATCCATAATCCATCAGTATTTTCAGGTTTCACCTGATGATTTTTACCACGAAAAAAAATCTAAAAAATAATACCTTTACAATTTCTGCCAGCCCTTACAAAAAGGCGAAGTAGCAAACTAAACGTGTTACGGTCACGCCCAACAATTTTGTGCCATTAAACTATTTACAGAATAAAAAAAAAATAGCCTACATTGTGCTAAAGTTAAAAATTACTACGGAATGTGGCATTTCATATTTTGCATCACTTTGAGAGCTGAAATGTTGAGTAAAGTGACAATTAGTGCTATAAAACTGTTTGGAAATGCTGTTTGAAAAATAGTGAGAGAAAAATAACATTAAAAAATGTTTTCTTTGTTATCAACTATGCCATGCCATACCATGTTTATCATTGTCACAGCAGGATGTCATGTTTTTGAATTTCAATTGGAACAGTTATTCATGGTTTATCAAATTATCATGCTAAACACGCGGTTTAGTCACTAACGAAATTGCGATAATGCTTTGACCTAAATATTAAAATTCGATAATAAAATTCGCATTATAATAGTCCTTATAATTTTTACAAATTAACTGAAGTTGCTACCTTTTTAAACTTATCAATCTCATTCTAAGGCCCGTATTATAAAAGGCACTTAAAACTCAAGTATTAATTTTATTATAACTAGTTTCAACCAATCAAATGGCTTAAATTAAATTTTTAGGCATCCTTGAGTTTTGGGTGCCGTTCTGTATATAATACGGGCGTAAGACCGGATTTCACAAATTAAATTAAAAATTCAATCAGAAATCAGCACAAGGACAATAAATAAAAGTCCACCCTGATCCTTCAGTTACCCTCTACGTTCCAGGGTCTCGGTGTCCTTTAACCGGTCACATGGCTGTCATACTTTAGAGCTTCTGACTAATAATAACGACTGACAACGATCTACAAATGACAGCCGGGACCAACGCCTTTACGTTCTTTCCGAGACACGGAGGAACCTCGCTATGAAAGATGGTCATCGATCCACAGAACAACCTCAGCAAGCGCGGCTTGACCCGGAATATCGGCCTGTGCGGCTGTTATAATTTAGCCACGAGCTCTTCTCCTGTCCTTCTGCCTCAAAACCATCAAAATTGCTCAATGAATCGTTATAAACATCTGTCACGTAAGACATTATTGCACAGAGGAGCCCGACACATTAAGGCCACGATACCAACTGGTCAAGCAAGGAGATTCAAGGGAACAAAAAATCCTTTTGATCCAGTAAGCCAGAATTTCTATACTCGGTGACAAATGTGTGACATGTGTGATTTTTTTTCTGTAAACTTGTAAGAGTCGGCCGGCTATAACGTAAGTACGGATTGAAGGATAGGCGACCATGACAAGAACGATATTGTGATGGCGCCATGTTGTGACGTCACGCGTGCTTTTGTAAACACTTGCAGGAATTTATAATTATGTAGAATAAGCTTAAAATAAAAATAAATGTATGAACTATAAAAAATTAATGATGTACTACATTATAAATAGATTCGTTCTTATCCTGGTCGCATAGAGTACAATGTAACCATGATAAGAATAGAAACAAAAATGGCTACCATTCAGTAGGGGTTCGGTTCCGACCTCACATGATACAATAATCAAGCAATTTACCACCTCTTAAGTTTGCACAGACCGAAACCTTACACATTGTGTAATAAATATACGAGTAGTATAGTGACAATGATCTTCATTCAAATTTTTGACAGTTCCTTAAACGCTCGTCCAACCTCCATTAGCTGTGAAAAAGATGTGCCGCAGCTAACCCTGTTGGTATCAATCTGGTTATTTATTTCCTTCAATTGTTATTTAGGCTAGGTACTTCTCCAATCTCTATTTTTCTTTTAATTTCAAATCCCTCCATCAAAGTTAACCCTATAAACACCGCTCTGACAAATAGGTATTTTTACGTCATAAGCTAAAAGCGAAAACTATCACATTATTCACTGATCAATTAAATCCCTCTTTCATTTTATTGCCAAGAGGATGTTAGTGATTATAACTTATTTTTCATCTAAATAGTTTCTTTGTTATACCACTCATCAGCGTTCTTCATATAATCACATAATTTGTTATACACGGCCCAAAACATTGAGTTATTTATATCAAGTCTTTGATCCGCCATCTTGTTTTTCGTTTTTTTTTATACAAGTTGTCTATTCTAAATCAAAGAGGCTAAGATTGCGTTTTAAAATAAAATTAATATGTTTAC
Source organism: Agrotis clavis (assembly GCA_954870645.1). Taxonomy (NCBI): domain Eukaryota; kingdom Metazoa; phylum Arthropoda; class Insecta; order Lepidoptera; family Noctuidae; genus Agrotis; species Agrotis clavis. Next base: position 5,207,140 of record OX940943.1, read on the forward strand.
ATGTTCTTTTGAAGTTTGTTGTGTACATAATGTGACTTTTTTACTATACGTAGTTGTAAATTCTTTGCCATGTCAAAGTTCATATAAGAGCAATTTGATACTTTTCAAATAAAAAGAAGTAACAAACAAGATATAAATTAGGATTTTTCGTCTTTTGAAGCTCTTGTTCATAAAATGCACCTAAAATGGGTTGACCTCTGATTGTATCTTCTATTAAGTAGGTAATAGGATTTGTATTTTGTATCTTTCGAATTTTAAATATTTCTGTAGACCAGTTGGGAGTGTAACCTTTTTCAAATATTCCTTTGTACTTACTGATACGCACATAATCACCAATTTTATATTTGCTTCTAATATTATGATTTTTTACCAATCTTGAATATCTCTCTAATATACTATTTTTGTTAATGTTATTCACATTAGCGGGAACTTCATCAATTGTCCGATGATAAGTGTGATTGTATTCGTTAATAACATTATTAAGCATGCTGTCTATCCAATTGTAACTGCCTCTTAAACTAAATTCCTTATAAATTTTCGATTTCAATGTCCTGATAAATCGCTCAAATATTGAAGCCTTTTTTGTTGAGAAGGTTGAATAATGATTAATGTGATAAGTTTGCATAAGCTTTTGAAACTGATTATTGTAAAATTCTGTTCCTTAATTTAAAAAAAAGTCTAGAAAAGTCATAAACTCATAAAAGATACGCATTTGCAATTGTAAAGATTTAAAGCCATAGTTGAATGACGTCTTTTTGTTGTTTATTTATTACAATTGTATGTAAATGTATTCGTTTACAAATTACCTCGAAAGGATCAAATGGAACACCTATAACTTTGTGAAGGCGAAGACAATAAACTTGGGGAGCCTCGAGCGATGACATTATGAATTATATTTGAATTTGATCAACGCGGCAACGACTTTCGAGTACAACAATTCATCGTGGTAATTCTCGGTATTTTTAAGTAAAACGCTATTGTATCTGCCAACAATAATTCTGATAAAAAAGAAATATACCTAACCCTATCGATGCTGTCACCAAGTCGGTTAAAAATGTGATTATAAGAGAACATTTTCAAATGGGTAAACTTCCTCATTTATCAAGACCAATATTGTCAGTCTACGTTTCTTGCGAAAGAAAGAACTTCGAGATATCGATGTTTCTTAGTAATTGGGTCAAAGAGGTCAAGTTATCAAGTAGCGATCGCTTCATTCAAATTTATTATTCTACCACATTTCTTTTTTCAAAAAGTTGGCCGTGTTCTTTTCCAGCTGTAGGTACTTTCCTTCCTTTTTTATCAGCCATATCTGTCCCACTGCTGGCCAAAGTCGTACCCTACCCCTTTTAATTAAAAGTCCTTTATGACCAGTCTCTCAAAAATAAGTCCAATTTTCTTCTTTATTTTTATTGGTCCAATCAAAATCTTGCACAAAGATAAACGACAATTTATTTCACTATCTATGGTATTCAGTTTCGCTAAAAAATATTTTATTTTTCATACAAACCCAGGTGTTTTCTTTGTCAACCATTATATTTATCATTGTTTGAAGAATCTATAAACTTTGAGCCTAGTCCCATTATTTCTTTGATAATATAATATTTATTATAATAAGATAAAGGATAAAGTAAATATCATTATTATTGTCTTGTCGTCGGCTAAGAGTGTAAACCTGCTAACACACTTTTACCCAATTTTACAGGAGACAGATAAAACTTAATAAATTTGAATTTTACAATTTTAGGTTAAAACCAAAAATACAGTTGGTGTATTTTTGGATATTCTACATTACTAGAAACTAATAAAATAGTAAAATTTGGTTTTGAATAAGTTATTAGTGTTTTTGTGACTTAGCTGTTTTTTTTTTGGTAGCAAATTTTTAATTTTGTGGACATAGCAGGTTTTTCGAAAGATATCCAGAGTAAAATAAATTTAATTGTTTAGTTAATTTTACTATCTTTACAAAACATAACTATATTATAATTTACTATATTAATATTATATATAAACTATAAATAAAAACTGATTGTTAATATGTACAAAAAAAGTTATTCTTTTTATATAAATTCAAAGGGCGTCAAAGAATACGTCCACATCGCTGCAATGGGAACAGTGCCGAGAACGCTGGCCTCATTGCCACGTTGTATGGCAATGCTGATTCGTTGGCATAGGAATAGGCCAGCCCTCTGGTCACCTGAAGAGTCGACTAATAACCTGGCGATATCCTTAAAAACGTGAGCACTCGGACCCAATGGCCCTAGAGTTTCAACCCTTAATGGCTCAAACACATAGCTACTAGCTAAACCAATGTATTTGCGCCGCTTGGAGTTTTCAGCACCTGCATCAGCAGCGCCAGCACTACACGCTGTACTAGGAAGATGGGATGACGCAAGGGTGTCGACACATGTTGCATCCCACACCACACCACACCTACTCAGCTTCCATGGCATTATGGTCATACCATTTGGTCTGTTCCCATCGTCGCGTGCCAAGCCTCTGGGTTCTAAGACGGCTGGGACCCCGGCGGTGTCAAGAGCACGACGGATTATGTCGTTTAAGCTTGAATGTCGTGCTAACCGACCGGCACTCCTGCTACAGAAATGGCCACGGTGTCCGAGGCAGTCAACTATTTCACCACATTGACAACGTTGTGTCCCCACAAGGAGCGCCCAAACACAAGTAGCGACCCGGATGGTTGTGTCACCCAGCATAGTACCTGTGTTGGGGACGCTAGCGCCTGAAGCCAAAGGCCCAACTACCACTCACCCACAGCCAGCAGGCGGGCACGCTCCGCAGTATTGGTGGACGTATTAATGAGATTATTCCGGTCAACTTGCTCAGCGACTTATCCCACTGTCTCTGGGAAAACGGGTTCACGGGCCGATCCGTATCTGAGCAAGCCACTTTTGGCTTGTTCAGATACGGATTACGGCTTTGGCACCTTTGCATCGTTAAACACGGAAAAACTATTAGCACCCTCACTACATAACGGGCGCCAAACCTGCTCTCGGGACTAAATAAGTAACTTTCACCCCTTGAATAAAAATGTACTATTGTAATTTATTACGATAAGTACACAGTTTACAGCAGTGCAGTGGTGGCCCAGTGGTATGGGTCCCGACTTACGAGTTGTAGGTCGTGGGTTTGAACCCCGCCAGGCGCATTACTTTGTGTAATTTATTTCATTACCACTGCTCTCAAAATGAAGGAAAACATCGTGAGGAAACCGGCATGTCCTAGAACCAAAAATTCGAAGACATGTGACGTCTGCCAACCCGCACTGGGCCCGCGTGGTGGATTACGGCCAACTTTTTTAGAGGATAACAAGTGGATAACCCAAAAAAAAACTTATTTATTGAATACTAGACGTAAAACAAAAATTGAATAGTAATAATAAAGGCTTGCCTCTACTATATTCCAACCAAGAAACCTTGAAAAAATCGAGTTAATTGACCGAAAACTAAATTTTTATTGCACGGAAAGTTGTCACGTCGAAAACTCAATACAAAATGGCGTCAATCATGGAGTTAGCCGCGCAATTTGAATTAAGTGTATGTGGCTGTTTTAAGCATCACACTTTTTTGCCGATTTTACGTTGAGAATGTGTGTAGCTGCTTTTACAGACTGTGTGGCTTAACTTTCTCTTACAGACTGCATCAAAATGTCATTTTTGGTCAAAAGTGGAGTTAGCAGGTTTACACTCTTAGCCGACGTTGTGTTTGTTTTTCGAAGAACAGACTTTTAACCTCATATTGGCGAACATTTATAAGTGGCATTTTTAAAGAAAGTTTATCTTATAAGTTGAAAAAGAAGCAATTATCTATATTATCCAAATAGCTGAACTTTACAAAGATGATTTTAGAAATCAGTTATCTAATTAAAAATTTTAAAGAGCAAATCGTTAATAAATAGTCGAACCTTTCACGTAACATAATATGCATAACATCGATGCTTAATTTCGAATCGACGATTTTTAAACTCGAATTACAAGTATGTTAAACACATCGGATTCCGATATAAAATAAGAAATACACATTTGTGACATTAATAAAAGTTAAACAAAATACACCCGGCCATTTATCTACATCTCGAGTATAAAAACGAAATTCTATAATAATGTCAACGGCTATAAGACTCAAATGACGAACCCAAGAAAAAAAAATGTACCAAATTCAAAACAAACAAATTATTTTTGAAAACTAAATAGGTATGAAAAAAAAGAACTTGGAATAAAACTTTTGTGACCCGACAAATGGTAATAAAATGGTAACGGATGGTAATGGGACGGATAGTGGGCCGATTTGACCCCCCACCGCTCGCTACGGGTTAATAGCACAGCCCATCAACTCCATATGTATCTCAGCGTGATAAAATATTTGTTTATGAATAATTTTCTTAATGTATTTACTAAACTGGTAGATATAGTTACTAACGGGATGCGATATTGATTAAAATTTTAAATGTATTTTGGGAACAGAAGAATAATTTTTATGCTGATTTTTCAAGAAAATGTCGGATTAATCAGCTGCTTAATGTTTTTGGAACGATCTTGTCTCGATTTTTGAACATGATCAATTATCCATTATTCTTAGAATCCAATGGTGATAATTTAAAATAGCTACAACCTACTCGAATATTAAGTTGTTGAAACAAATTATGGCGCTTTTAAGAAAAAAAAATGCATAATTCCCCACTAAAATATATTGAGGAAATCCCGTATTCAATATTTCAAGTATGTACTATACAAGCAAATACGGAATTTCCTAGTGCCGGTTTGCGAGAAACCGATTTCGAAATCCGGGGTCTAGCCTACCCGAAAGTCGGGAAGATGAAATTTAGCACGCTCCAACCATGCATGTTTTATTTTTATTTGGTTGGTCTTAACGACCGGACACGGGGCGCTTGAGGGTTATTTAAGGTTAGTTTTGATATTGCTAACATTTAATACAAATTGAGGAAGGGTTTTCTTTATTACAAAGATGTTTTTGTTGATGTATTGGATTGAATTTTTTCGTAAGATGTAATTTGTAAATTAACTTTTATGTTTCAATGAAAAAACGTATATATCTATGTCGTGGGTGCGTTGCAAACATAGAAAGAAAGACACATAATCAAACACCCAGATCCGGAACAACTATTTGAAGGTCATCAAGTAGTTGTTCCGGTCTGTCAACAAATTTGTTCCGTGAGGGATTCGAACCAGCGACTCACAGAACAGTAGTCTAATAGCTCAGCCACTGCGCCAATCGTGTCGTCAAACAAACTCAAGAAAATTACTGGAATTTGCAATTAAAATTAGGTTTCATTTTCTTACAACTTAATATCATTTCATATAATTAATTAATTACGTACTTCGTCTGCTATTTAACTTTTACTAACTAAATACTATTATAACTAATTAAACAATTAATTAATATATAAATACTAAGTTCTTCTCCTCTCTACGCCTCTCTGTCTGTGTAATAAGAACTAATTAAAGTGTTCTTCTATTTATATATCCTACTGTATAAATATTTATGTATATATAAAAAAATGAATTGTTGTTCGTTAGTCCCGCTAAATCTCGAAAACGGCTGGACCGATTTGGCTAATTTTTGTTTTGAATTATTTTTGGAAGTCCAGGGAAGGTTTAAGGTGATTTTGAGGCGGTACGAAGTTTGCCCGGTCAGCTAGTTGTAAATATTTGTGAAAGTTTGTATGTTTGTTACGTTACTCAATCACGCAAAAACTGTTCCACCATTATGGAAGATATTTGGCAACCAGGTAGTTTAAAACCTGGATTAAGACCTTCAATACCTGGATATTACGTTCCTGCCGTAAAAAAATCGTTTAACACGCGAGTGAAATATCTAGCAACAGCAAAATAAACTTTTGTATTTCTGTCTGTGTGATACTAAAAACTATTTTTCTTTGTTTTCAGGTAAGGCCATTCAGTTTTATGGAATCAGACGCTACTCAAGAAGCAATTAATGTAAGTTTTATGAAGGACATAAAAATGAAAATGACAGGTTTTAGTACGAGTATGGATTTTAAAAACATAATTTTATTGAATTTAAAACCATTATTATGTACTAAAACTTCTGAGGTAGGTTTAAAGTATTTTATTAAGTACAATAATTTAACTTGTACTTGGTTTACATTTTGTGGTAAAACTTGTACTTTTAATTCCTATATTTAGTTTAATTTAAAAAGAGTTGCCGATTTTTATGTTAATTTTTCTGCTAATCACTTAGGAACACTATTTTATTTTATACCGACTTAAAAAGAATAAGTTTTATACATAATATATTAAAGTTTTATATCGCTAAGTTTTTATTTTCAAAATTATTAAACTTAATTATAATATCACTAATGTTCCAAACACATTAAAATAAATAACTTTTTTTAGCTTTAAAATAATCGGCCAATAACAATAAAATACAAGCAAAGTTATATGCAAATTTTTAATTTCGCTGTTCGCACCTTCTTTGTGAGATTAAATTACAAATTGATACGCGCTAGACGCATTTAAATTGTTCAATTAAATAAAAACTTAACTTTTAGCAGAAAATTAGTATAATGTCTAAGAAAAACTGGTATTTAGTTGCCTATTCAGACACGGGCAATATGCAGATTATATGCAGAAGTTTAAAAGCCAAGAAATGTACAATAGATATTTATTTTGACTGAAAAATCTAATTAGTATTTTTCTTTTGCCATGTAAACCAAAATTGACAATAACACGACACTTTAAAAATTATCAATACGTCACAAGCAAGTAAAGTTTTTACTACCTTCTGACGTCTCGAGCACTGTCGAATTTTGATGCGTAATATCTTTGCTATTAAGCATTAATTTAGGAAAAGAAAAAATATGTATCCAATAACGGATAACGACGGACTAATCATCATCATCATCATCAGCCTATAAATGTTCCTACTGTTGGGACACAGGCCTCCTCATTGTAAGAGGGAGTGGGCCATAATCCACCACGCGGGCCCATTGCGTGCTGGTGGATGTCACATGTCTTCGAATTTTTGGCTCTAGGATGCCGGTTTCCTCACGAAGTTTTTTTTCACCGTTTTGAGAGCAGTGGTGATGAAATAAATTACACAAAGTAATGCGTCTGGCTGCGTTCGAACCCACTGCCTACATCTCGTAAGTCGGGGCCGATACCACTGGGCCACCACTGCTCCGCATGGACTAATAAGATTTGCAATTTATTGATACAGTCAATGTGCCAATTGTGTATTCCTTTAAGATGGAATAATTAGCACTACCGTACTTTCAAAAGATCTGTCAAACTGGTACTACTACATCTTTCATACCAAGTCTGTCAATTCGTCGCATGTCTATCGTTCCTCGGGGTTCAATAGTTCACGCTTCGCCGCGTTCAGTGTATGGCCGGCATGCCAGTACGCCGCTACGCCAATGGTACGTCGGTACGCAGCATTCTGGCGGTTTCTATCAAGTCCCGATTAGCTCGGCTTTGTTAAACTACGCCAGAAGTATGTGGATGACATAATAGTTGGTATCGGAGTTTTGAAATTTTGATACTGTTATATTTTTCGTGTTCCAAAATTCTGACATTCCTTTTTTTTGTTTTGTGTTGTTGTGTGCCAGATTTGTTGTGGAAACAGAAACGGGGTCGGTAAAACACGAGAGCTGTATTTTGAAACGGAATTTGTTATTGAAATATTTTTGGGTTTCGGACAACTAACCGCTAGTATTGTTTCATTGTTTTGCATTGTTGTTTTATTACGGGTAGACCAAAAGCGGAAATAGCATCGTGAGGAAAAATTAGGTATCCTAGTACCAAAATCTATACCAAAGGTACAGAGAGGTGGTCTATATCCCAGAAGTGGAAATATTATACACTGATTATGTTGATGCTATGCCCATAAATACGATCACACCCTTTTGACAGAAACTGTATAAGCAGATGAGCGCTTTTTATGTTCTTAAAACATAAAAATTAAGTTCGTTCGTGTAGTAAGTTAATGTCTTATTTTCAGGACTTATGCCAAAACAAAGCGATAAATCGATAGTAATTGAGTTTTTAATGAAAAATACGCTTTTCTTTCAGCTTTTTTGGTTTAATGGGTATTAGAACTTTAAGTCTTATCGTCCAATAGGTCTAATTTATGACATACTAGCTTATGTTACGTTTGTATGTTCGTATGTTTACGGCATTGCCTTTTTAGAAATTCCAGTAGCACCCAATAAGACTATTCCACCTGTGAACCGAACCCATGACTTCATTCTAAGCAGTCACGCTTGCAAATGCTACATCAACGAGCCAGTCTCCTAATAGTCAATTAAAAACAACAATGTTACTCACGCCACTACTTCCACCCACGTAGCAACACCTCTCAGATACACTCACAAAGGATCGCAATTGTCACAACATATCAATCTTCTACCAAGTGTGAATTAATCTTGTAAGTGCGTGGCATCCGTTACAAAAAGCCGGTCGATCGCTGAGTGGCTGACAATGAGGAACGAGGTCGGTAGATCGATTACCTGGACCTGCGAATTGTTTGTGCAAGAAAAACTTCTTAGCTATGTATAGAGATCTTGGTTTAGCAGAAATGGTGTGAAGGTAGCTTGGTTTTCATGTTTGAATTGTGGGCCAAAGTTGTACCAAAAAAAAATTAATTAAAAAATCACGTTAGCTTATGATATCGTCAGTTAAGACTTTACACCACACTAAGAAGTCAGAAGGCGATTACAAAGATTGAAACTCACTAACACCTAGACCTGGAACAACTATTCGTATATCATATTATATTATATATGACTGGCCTGTTGGTCTAGTGGTTAGTGACCCTGACTGCTATGCCGGAGGTCGTGGGCTCGATTCCCACTCAGGACAAATGTTTGTGTGATGAGCACGATCATTTGTTCTGTGTCTGGGTGTAATTTATCTATAATATGTATGTATTTAGAAATATGTATATAAGTATGTTTATCAGTTGTCTAGTACCCATAACACAAGCTCTGCTTAGCTTGGGACTAGATGGCGTTGTGTGATAGTTGTGGAATATAAAAAAATAAAAATAAAATTGAGTTCTTACGGGAATAAAACCCTATTTTTGTAATCAATTTTGGAGCCTTACCCCCGATTCTTCAAACGATTATTTATTAAACGATATTTAATTGATCTCAGACACACAAGCAATGCTTTTGTTATTAGAAACTTTGTTGTGCAATCATTATCGACACTTAAAATTGCAATTAACACCAAATAATATTTCAAAGCAAAACGGAATACAGCAATAGAAAAAGATTGCAGCAACAACAAAAAAAAAACAAAAACATACCAGAAATAATTGAAAAGAAATAGCTTTTCATAACTAAAAATGAAACGTTACTGTTGAAAATACCGTTTCGTTTCAACAAACGATTTTGCCCTCCATCGCTCTTGCATGGCATTTGTAAGTGAATGCGATTCGTTTCGTCATTCGGTCACTGCTTCACTGGCGATCTCTTGATTACAAGTTCATTAATTGGGACAATTTGTGAGAAAATTGTGATTGAAATATTTCAAGGTTTTTGATGGAAAATTTTCACAGAATCGTTGGCTTAGAGTGTGTTAAAGGTTACGTTTTTTCTTGTTGTTGTTGTCATTCGACTTATTTGTAAAGAAGTTAATTTCTAATATTACAAAGAGTCATCAACATCCTTCATAATCCATACGGAAAAAGAGTGGAACGCTCTGCCTCAGATGCAGATAGTGAAGTTCTTCGTGTTGTTCCCGAAGGCATACAACCCGAATTTCTTCAAAGTTAGAATGAACAGGGTTCTTCTAGGTAAATTCACTCAATCGTAGACTTTGTCTTTCTCGCCTCTGACCAAGACTAGAATCAAGAGCAAACGGACATCAAATTAAACAAAACAAAACAAACGTCTTTGTTGGAATCCCAACACTCAAATGACTATTGTTCATTAGTCGATTAAAGACGTTCGCATCACTAGCGCGTCTCTAGGCGCATAGTCGCATAAACAAAACCATAGCAATCTAGCCATCGTTCGGGCCACCACGAATAGGAACTTTGTTCTCACATGGTTGTAAAATCGTGTGCAAAATATCAAAAGGCTCCTACTCCCCACCAGTCTTAAAGAAAATCGAAGGATTACCATCCATGCTGGGGTTACGAGACTAATGACCACGGAACGTAAAGGGATATTGAAGGACACCGTGGATTTTAGTCAGTACGAGCCTGACAGTTCCTGAACCCCTCCCGTCCTGGTTGGAAGGACTCATTTGATGCTTTTACTATGTAAACAAAGGGTTAACCACCCGTGACAGACAGACACACACCTCCAATTCCACACGTCCCACTTTTCACACTTCGCGGAACTTTAAAAAGAAAACAGCTACTACTAAATGAGCCAATTTTCTATACAAATTGTTACGATGTTGACATCGCGAGCGCACCGCATACGTGCACGTCAATGAACATGTAGGTCCGAGGCGCTAGCACGAGTGAGCGACGCGGTTTGCGCAGTAGCTGAGCGATTGACTGTTGTGTCGCGTGTCGCGGAGTTGATTTTCGCACAGAAGAAATATTTGTAAAGCCCGCAGTTTCGATCTCTGCACGGAAGTCATATTTGTACACCCTAAGAGCTGTTAGTTACGCACTGCCTCAGATCCGAAGTCGTGATAATACGTTCCGCTGGCATATGGCTTATGTATCCAATATATTTTGCGATAACTCATCGAAGGTCTGTGTTTTTCCTTAGATTGGACTGTTCTACTGCTGAGCTAAAGCCCAATTCCTTCCAGGAACTATTTTCCCGGCCCGGGAAGTTCGAAGTGGCCCGGGAATCCCGGGCCACTTCGAACCAGCTCTCATGGCAAAGCGTCTAGATCGTCTTGTCACCTTTGTCTGGGCCGACCTCGACGGCGCCGTCCATCTCCCGGCACCCATTGTGTGGAGATCTTTGCCCAGCGGTCCTCTTGTATTACATGCCACAAACGTGAACCGCCCAATCCCATTTCAGCCTAGCAGCTTTCCTACCGACACCTGTTATGCCAGTTTTGGAACGCAGCGTAGTGTTTCGCACTCTGTCTTCTCTTTACACACCTAGAATGCTGCGTTCTTTTGCCCGTTGGCGAACTGATATGAAATAAAAAAACCGTCCTATTTACGTCTGAACCGCTCGCTCGTGGCATTACCACCATTTATTCTGATGTCTTGTGACACATGCGTTCACTGCACGCGTGCACTTCCCTAGATACGTCACTCGGCGTCATCTTAAGATAACATGCGTGATTAGCGAACTGGATTATTATCATATAGTTGACTGTGGTAGTGGTTGTCATTTGTCAGTGGCGGTTTTGAGGTGGCATTTGTGGGTTATGTCACTTCTAGATGACTTATAAATTATCTGCAATTCTGCATTTATCATTTTTTTTTAAACGTCGCCCCACCCTAGGAATAGCGAGATGGATTATTATCTTAAAGTTGACTGTGGTAGTGGCTGTCACCTTGTCAGTGGCGGTTTTGAGGTGGCATTTGTGGGTTATGTCACTTCTAGGAGACGTATATTATCTGCAATTCTGCATTCATTTTTTTTTTTGGAAACGATCCATCTAGCTATTCCTAGGGTGTGGAGACACACCCTAGGAATAGCTGGATGGATTATTATCTTACAGCTGACTGTGGTAGATGTCACTGTTGTCAGTGGTGGTTCTGAGGTGGCATTTGTGGGTTATGTCACTTCTAGGTGACGTATACTATCAGCAACTCTGCAGTCATTTTTTTTAAACCTTGCCCCATTATTGGAATTCTTCCTGTATCATGGGTGCGTTTACAAACAAAGAAACTCACATAAATAAACACCTAGACCCAGAATAAACTTGCAGATCATACACATATTTGTTCTGTGCGAAAATCAAAACCGCGACATGCTTGCGCAGCAGTCAGTACTTTTTACGAGTGTCTAATACACTCATGTGTATAATACACATGTTCTGCTTCTGATCCGGTCATCCGGAGATACATTGCCAAGGAATAATTCACTGGCAAAATCCATCATCATTATAGTATTATCGCAGAAAACATCATCTAATATTCCTTTAATCAACACCAAGACAATCAACTTCACACGACGCCCTAATCACTTTAACCCTTCAAACGCTACCTTACATAGCAACCTAACCGTCTGTCTGCCGCCACAGCCGCGAAGACTGTCAAGTGCGATCCCGTAACCCTATCCCGAAGCCGTAGGGGACAGGTGCGAGCCCAACTCACGGTTGACAGGTCCGCTAACCCTTTTGCGACGAGCGACATGTCATTTTGCACATGCTAGGGTTAGGTTTGTGTGAATTGGGTAGGTGTTTTATTAATTTGGGTAGTGTTGGTAGTTGGGTTTTTAATTGAATATTGATTAATTTGGATGTTGTTTATAAGGTTGATTTTTGTTTAAAATTAAAATGGAATACTTATTACGAATTTTGCCAGTGAAACTAAATGCGATTAGCGTCTGAGTTGCCATGTTCAATACTCCATAGTGGGCAGTAGTTGCCACTTTTCGTGCAGTGGCCCAGTGGCTGAACTGCGTGTCGCAGGCTCGGTTCCCGTACGGAACAATTACTTATATGGCGTACATACAGGTTGACTTTTTTACCACCGTCCAAAATTTACCTATCGGATGACGCAGGTCCTCACCGGACACGGAAGTTTCGGGAGGTACCTGTGCCTGATAGGGAAGGAGGAAACGCCCGGGTGCCACCACTGCGAAGATCGCCCGGAGGACACAGTAGAGCATACGGTGCAGGACTGCCCAGCTTGGGCGGTGCACCGACGTGTCCTCACGGCGGCGATAGGCGGAGACCTCTCGCGCCCGGCATTGGTTGCGGCCATGCTGCGGGGCGAGACGGAGTGGGAAGCGGTCTGCTCCTTCTGCGAGGCAGTAATGCTCGTGAAGGAGGAGGCGGGCCGCGAGCGAGAGAGGACAGCGTCCTCCCTCCGCCCCAACCGCAGTGGTAGGCGCCCGCGGCGTCGGACGTCACCAGATGATCTCCGGCCACCGTAGGCGCGGGCATGCGGGCAGCGAGTAAAGGGCAACTCGCTGCCCGACCAAGGACCATGCCCGGGTCGACGGCGCGTTGTGTCCCACGCGCGCCTCAAAGAGCGTCAGCATAATGACGGGGCCCCCCTCTCAGAGGGCCAAAGCCTGCCGGGGTCGCGGGATTATTTCCTTACCGTGACCCCGGAACGTAACAGGCTATTGAAGGACACCGTGGATTTTAGTCAGTAGAAGTCTGACAGTCCCTCCCGCCCTGCCCGGGGTTGGAGGACTCATTTGATGATTTTACCACGCTAAAAAAAAAAAAAAAAAAAAAAAAAAAAAAAAAAAAAAAAAAAAAAAAAACCGTCCAAAATTTTTCTATGCATTAGGTATCAATCACTAAACCCATTTTTGAAAAAAAATCGATACGTCAAATTGTCATATTAAATCATTTTCTCATCAGCTCTGTGTGGTCACTAAGCTAAACGTTAATAATATACACTTGCCGACGCATGAAACGGGCAGAGCGCACCCCGCTGACCCCCCGCCCCGCCCCGCTACACCTGAGCGACACAGCACAGCGCGGTGTCCAGATTCATCAACTTTTTATAGATAACATTGAGACGTGATATCTCGATATTTTTGTATTGATTGATACAAAAAGAAAAAACACGTATTCAATGATTTTCGCCAAAGATTAATATATTAAAATTTGGATGGTGACTAAAAAATCACCCTGTATAGTTATTTCCAGTCTGGGTGTTTGTTTAAGTGACTTTAAATGTTTGTAAACCACCACCCACGATACGGGAGTAAATCTTAGTTATTTTTGTTAAGAAAAAAGATACGGGACTTACCGAATTACCGTGACCCTGGAACGTAAAGGGCTATTGAAGTACACCGTGGATTTTAGTCAGTACGAGTCTGACAGTCTCTCCCACTCTGCCCTGGGTGGGAGCAATCATTAGATGATTTTACCATACCTACATACTTAATATAAACTAATATTTAACTTAGTACGTGAATTTATTAGTTAAAAACCCTTTTGAAACATAAAACATACAACACTGAACAAATACATAGTTTCTCTTTCTTACTAAAACAATTTATCAGTAACTTTTATATTGACTTTATTTAATACGTTATTCTTCATTGTAATTTGTAGGTTTAACTGTCAAACTACATACTTACATAAAACTTAAACTTAACTTTGAAATAACACATCAGACATTCAGAAAGACAATGAAGAATATAAATTGTATTTACTTACTAGTAATTTCTCAGAAACAACTCGAAGTTTGCATTTATGCCTAGTTGTTGGCTAGACTCATACCCTATTCTTTATTTTTTTATGAAAAACAATAAAAAACTCCTGTCGCCCTGCGGGGCCGTTGCTTATTTCGGTGTCAGTGTGATGATCATCAAATAGCTGTCAAAAGGTAAATTTCGTATTCGCTTTTGTATTTGCAATGAAACTGATAAATGTAAATGTTCCCTAAAATCAACTATTCTAACGTTCTTGAGGCACTCCACTCCTCAACTTAGCCTCATAACAGGTATCAAGCCATCCAAGTTCAGTGGACAACCGCTGGTCAGTGACTATCAAGTTAGCCAAAAGCCCTGCTGGTTGGAGCAGAATAAACTGTCATAATTTGACTAAATAAAAACCAATCTGTAACTTCAGTTAGGTCAGGTGCCATTTGCGTACCATGGCCGCGTTAACCTCTTAAGATATGGAAGTAAAACAAAACTAGCCAAATGTGGGTGTTTTTTTAATTTTTTGGGACAACATTGTGTGCATTCCCTGTGTCAAATAAACGTATTTTCATTTTACCAAATAAAACTTTTAACTCCTCAACCAATCAAATCATCCAATCCCAAATACGTGAAAAGATGTATCAAGTAAGCAACAAAAACAAAAAAAAACTTCCATTACTACATTTAATCCAAAAATCAAAGAGTACCACAAAAACTTGCTTATTTCACGGTTTAGTGGCCTAAATCAACAAGTTTGGGTGTAAGATCCGTGTTGGGTTACAAAAAAAGTATCGATGTAAGCTCGGCTTATGGTGGTACATGAACTGAATACGGTTTTATCAAGTGATTTGGTTTGGTTGGGATGTTTTCTCGTATCGGTAAGAATTATCTAGGTACTATGCGTTTCGACTGAGAAGGCGTTTACGTTAGGGTTTTTAGCGCGGGCTCGCGGGTCTGTGTCGGGATAGTCTAAACAGGTAACCGTGTGCCCTGGAACGTAAAGGGCTATTGAAGGAACACCCTGGATTTTAGTCAGTATGAATCTTACAGTACCTTTCACTTCAGCCAGTGCCGGAGGACTTATTTGATGTTTTTACCACGATACAGAAGTGTTTTTAGACTGGAATCCCGCCATTTCCGACCACCGGGCGCGGGCATGCAGACGGCGAGTACTGGTTTACTTGCCGTCCGATCATGGACTATTCCCAGGTTGACGACGTGTCGTGTTCCACGCGCTCTTCAAGGAGCTGTAATAGCAGAGCAGTGATCTGCTGGAGCCCCTATAAAATCAAACGCCTGCCGAGATAGGGGACTACCTATGCAGCAGAATATCGAAACCTGCAACGCAAAGTGCAAGGCGAAGGAACTGAGTACTTTTATCAGCAAGAGTCTGAAAATCCCTTCTCCAGGGCAGGGGGATTCATTCTGATTACCACTCAAAAAAATAAGGTAAGTAGGGTTCATTTTTGGATAAAGCCCGATTGAGTTAAGACAAGATTTGGGCTTTAGACTCTGGAAACCCCATTATAAGTAGAGAAAAGGCTAGACAAATGTGTTTGCGTTAGCATAATGTTGGTAAGTCATTTAGGTAGCTTGATTCCCAGGATACCTAGAGGCCTGCCATTAATCTTGTTCGAAAGTAGATTCAATACTAATCCTGATTGAGCCTACATAAATTTACATCAAGGTTAACGGCGTAAACCTGATTTGTAAATTGAGAAGTTGGGGTTATTAACTGGGGTGTGACGATTTTCCTGGATAAATACAAGTTTGTTAGTTAAGTACAACTAACTATAGCTTTTGGTAGCGGTTTTGCCTGCGTTTTTTTAATTTAATAGCCTTTGTTCTAATGCTTGGCCAAAGCCTGCCGGGGTCGCGGGATTATTTCCTTACCGTGACCCTGGAACAGAAAGGGCTATTGAAGGACACCGTGGATTTTAGTCAGTAGAAGTCTGACAGTCCCTCCCGCCCTGCCCGGGGTTGGAGGACTCATTTGATGATTTTACCACGCTAAAAAAAAAAAAAAAAGACCTCCGCCGTATCCTTCCAAGTCCCTTAAATCCTTTCTAATGCCACTTCGGACCAGTCATCATCTTGCCACCTCTTTTACCATCTAATTAATTCTTCAAATTATTTATGTGCTAAACATTCAGATCTGTTTTGCTGTTCTGGCATCCATCCATCCTCACAAACTTTCACATTTACATATGATGATGGTGATGTGATTCCATCGATTTCGTCCACAAAAAGAAAATTTGTATTCGAACCAGTAGTTCCTAAGATTAGCGCGTTCAAACAAACTTACTCTTCAGCATTGTAATACTAGCGTAGATACAGATTATTCAGATTCCGTCTGGCCTTTTGAAAACTTTTAACCTAACCCACTTAACCGTTACACTTTCCCAAAACAATTTGATATTCATACACGAAAATTCCCACTCTATTATACACCTATGTTTAAAACTGTAGGTCTCAGTCAGTTTAACACTACAATAACAAAATTAAACATGACAACCAAGTCTAGAACATAACCCTCTAACATAGGTACCCTCTTCTAGACTCCGCATACAAGGCAACCTGTGCGAGTGTGCGCGCCACACGTCAGTGCATTCACCAACACTTTATTTCTCCTTGTGCTATTTATATAGAACGGTTTCTATCAAATAAGTATTTATTCTCAAGTTAAATCTTAAGTAGATTGCTAGAAAGTCACTTGACAGGGAGGGTAAAACGCCTGCGGGATAGCAAAACTGCAGGTCTGTCTAAATAGGTAACCATACCCTAGAACGTAAAGATATATTGAAGGAATACCGTGGATTTTAGTCAGTACGAGTCTGACAGTCCTTTCCGCTCCACTCTGGGCAGAGTGCCTCGTTTGATGATTTTACCACGTTAAAAATAAAAGGGGGATCAAAAAAGAATGTCAACTTAAGTAAAAGGCAAAGCATAAGGCAAGGCGCGCAAATATTGCCTTGTAAGCGGAATCTAGAGGAGTTTATCTGTGCCTTCTAAATGCTAAGCTGGTTATTTCCCCGAGAGACCTAAAGTGACGTCTCCCAGAATTACGGTATTACGGTCAAAGGTTGGTTTGGTTTAATTAATTTAAACTAGGACTAGGGATCGAACCTGCCACCTAGAAAGGATGTTATTTAGCATGTTTTGTGCTGTTGGTTTGATCTGTTTTGTTGCTTATAATTAGTTTAATTAGGAAAATTAATTAGTACGTGTACAACTGGGTATATGAATGTAAACGTGTTTTTTTTTCCCCCATTATGTTCCGGGGTCGCGGTAATGAGATAAGTCCCGCGACCCCGGCAGGCTTTGGCCCTCTAGAGGGGTGGGCCCAATGGGCATGTGGTTATTTACATGAAATAGAGTATATTTATGTAATATTTTCAGAAGTTGCGTTTATTTTGAATATTATTGGCAGTAAAATTATTAGGTGCTTCACAAATATTGACTGAATAAAACGCCACTGATTTGAAAGATATTGTAGAAAAAAGTTCTTTTAAAAGTAATGATGCACTTAAAAAATCACTTACGGGATATCTTCCGTGATTATCTATTTGTTTGAGATCCCGATATTTCGACGCTGTTGATCTGTGAATCACGGAAGATATCCCGTAAGTGACATTTTAAATTTAGAGACAAACCGTGAAAGCTTAAAACAGTGTTTAATGCTGCACTGTCAAAAGCAGCATTTAGACATGTAAAGGAGGTGAATTCTATTCCATTGAGAAAACATCTACTTTTTCTTTAATGTTTCTATTCAAACCAAGTCATAAGAGGTTTTAAAGCCTTCTAAATTCGAAAAACTGACCTATTTTAAACGTACCTTACATAACCACCGAAAAATTCTCTGCCGTATTCTGCCCGTGACATTTTCAACATCATAATATTTAAAATGTAAATAAGATCTCTCCTCCAAACCCCAAAGGACTTATTAACTTGTGAGATAGACAAATATTTTTAAAACTTCGACGTCTTTGCCAAGTTTTAAGCAAAACATCGGATATCCAGTTTTGAAAACAAACCTTTTTTTTTCTGACGGCAAAAACTCTGTTGACAGCCTCATAAATTCATCCTGACACCAAAAATGTGTTCCTGACGTGTACACGCTGATGTTTTGAATTTCACTTAGCTATTGTTCTGCAATATGGTCTGATTTTGGTTGTACTCGTATGATTAGTGTTTTTGGATCAGGAGTAAATGTTGTTATCGATGGACTTGTTTTTGGAAGATCGTATAGTGATAATGTTTTTACGGAAAAATAATTATCTAAGGATCATTATTTTGACTGTATATTAGAAGACACAGTGGTATTTACATGCCAACAATATACTATTGATGAGTTGAATGGCGAACTAAAAATCCTGTCTCACTCCCAAATATTATAATTTTCAAACATTTAAATTGCAGTTAGTAAACCGGTATGTCTTACGGTCCGTTCACGCCTTTCCCCCTTTGAGCCGTGACTCTGCGCGCGCGAGAGTGGTAAGAAAATATGTACAGCAATGTTTGAAACACGCCACGACGCGCCGTTCGTGGCGAATTCACATACAAAGTAATTAATATCATATTCGAGCCGTCCACCGCACCGCTCACACCAAAATTCGAAGACTTGTGACATCTACCAAGCAGTACTGGGCCCGAGTGGTGGGACACAGTCCAGACCCTTTCACAGAGAGAGGGCTTGTGTCCCAGCTGTGGGAACATTATAGGCTGATTATGCTAGACACTTTTCTCGTCACGATTCCTCATTTCACAACCATATCAAATGTTCTAAGGCTATTCACTGACCAGTGACCGTATCGCTTTGAACCAGAAATTCCTTCGCGGAAAGTATCATTTTAATATATTTTCGCGCCCGACTGCACCCGAATGAAGTAGCATCTAGTTGTTACTTGCAAACAGTAAAATAATAAGGATGACAGCGAAGTTGTATGCGACGTGCACACGTAACGTTGTGGGGTGTGGTCGCAGTGTGAGCGGAAAGCGGTTTTAGAAAACTATCATCCCAAGATCGTTGTTTTATTGGTGTAGTGTTCACAAGGGTTCTTAAAGAATGTTTTGTATTCGAATTTCAGGTTAGGCCTAGCAATTTTGAGTGATTTTGGAATTTAAAACCAGAAATATCCAACAGCCAGAAGTATTTTTTGCCCAATTTAAGGCAAATTTTGTGATTAATGAACGTCTACGATTGCCTGTACAGGTCAATGATCAAAAGTTTTCAAAATATTAGGCAAAGTTTTCTAACCATAGATCTTTTTTTCTTTTCCAACATAAACCTACAATTACCTGTTAAATGTCTACAAGACACGAGAACAATATCAACCAAAATATCCTAACATAAAAAAGAAAAATAATAAACCTTTAAATATTCTAGCCTTTATTATAACCCGCGTCGTGTATGGTGGTAGTTTGTTTTTGTAATCATTTTAATGGCAACATTATCATCAGAGTTTTATGTCCCTAATACCATAAACAATGTGGTTTCCGATTATGAATATGGCCACCCCGTTGTTTCCTGTTCGGTGTCGTAAAATCTATGGATGGATGGTATCTATTAGCTATACCAGAGGTTCCCAAACTTTTTCAGCTCCCGGCGCACATTTTTTAGCGTGGTAAAATCATCAAATGAGTCCTCCCACCCAGGGCAGAGCGGGAGGGACTGTCAGATTTGTACTGACTAAAATCAATGTCCTTCAATAGCCCTTTACGTTCCAGAGTCACGCTAATTCGTGAGTCCCGCGACTCCGGCAGGCTTTTGGTCCTTAAAAGGCCCCGCATACAGGTTTAGAATTTTTTCTGCGCGCGTTAGCTAGTTGATACCAAGTGAATAATAAAACATTAATATGTACTTGGTTCCGAACTCCACGAAATCAGAGCACGTGAATCTGGGTTTGTTGCTGCAACAGAGATCAATGATACTATCCTTTTCCGTCTGGTGGATTTTTATACATATTAAAGAATCTTGGTTCCACGCAATATCAATCTGGAGAATGGTCGACCCTCTCGTCTCACGACGCCCCTCTGTACTGTATACGACGCATCAGGGCGCCGCGACGCACAGTTTGGGAACCCCTGGGCTAAACAAACCTACCGACAGTCCTTTGACAATTTTTACCTATAGCTTTGCATTGCTGTCAAAATCTTAATGAGATTTATTCCTATAGTAATAAGGCTTTTATTCGGCTGTTATCAACAACAAGTCTATCCAAATAATAATGATGTTTGTCATCGTGATTATAAGGTTGCTTTTGGATTGCAGCTGTCATACAATGTAAGAACTGTGTACCTTCTTGGGTATTGTTACAAGGAAGATGTCACGTCCCAGAGTGGATTAGATCAGTTGATTAAAATCAATACATACACATGTGAGAAATATTATTATGGACTAGGTGGTAGGTGATATCGGCCTTATTGATGAGAAGTATTTTGTAAACAACTCGGCAACCTAACCTTATCAATGTGAAATAAATTATTGACTGAATTTTAAAACACTTCCTTGAGGTTTTAGTTAATAGATGCTTTCTTAGTTAGTGTAGAAACTTTCTTGTAAAAATAATTAAAAGTTTAGACCATTATGCACTTCTTAAAAACCATGATAGTAAATGCTGTTATTATGCCATTCTTATTTATTGCCTTATTTTATACGTACCAAATAATATTCCGAAGGATGAAAGTAGTTGGAAAAACGGACAGCCTATCCAGGTGGCGATAAGCCCAAGTACTTTCTGTTCTCAGTTTTTATCGCTTCTCGCTAACAATCGCACCACGCCCTTACCACGACATATTCATTTTCTTTGGAACGCGCACACAAGTTCCGAGAGTTTAATAAAAGTGTTACTTGTAAATACAAACTGTCTCCTACAACGGATGCGACACGACACGACATAAAAATTACGACACGACTTTACATTAGGTGACGCGAAAAAATCTCCCTCTAATTAGGTTTAGTGGAACGCGACCCTTTTTGTCAAAATTGGGTCAGTGTATGATAGATGAGTGTGTGTGTATGACACCTGTCTTACTGTTGACGGATAGCGAAAAGCGGGTTCGGCTAGCTAAAATTCTAATTGGCCTGTATGTATTTCACAAGTAGTTTTGTTGCTTGATCGCGAGCGTGTCTGGCGATTACTCGCAACTAGTCGCTTGCTATAATCAACAAATTGAGAGTATTTCAGAGTTGTTGAGCGATTTATGGGGCAGTGGTGACCCAATGGTATTAGCCCCGACTTACGAGCTGTCGTGGGTTCCAAACACATCCAGACGCATTATTTTGTATATTTTACTTCATCACCGGCGCACTGCTGTCAAAAACCGGCATGTCCTAGAACCAACATTTGTGGTTGATTATGGCCCATTGCCTCTACGAAAGGAGGCCTATGTACCAACAATCGACAAATTATAAGCTAATGATGAGGTTATTATTACATTGTCAGGTTTCATCGCCATAAATTGAAAGAATTTTCGCTGGCATTCACATCGGGAATGGTCATCGAACACCTACTATAGCAGGGTTCTCTGTTAATGACATATTTCAATAGATCTATCTGTTCTACTAGTACGTTTCTTGATCAAAAAAAATATCGATAGATAGTTTGTAAGCGACTGTTTTAACTATTTTCTCGCTCAGGGAATCTCGTCAGCTAGCAGTGAGACACGGGCCCATGATAAATGTATTCTATGTCTTTTTGTGTGTATGTGTGTGAGTGGTAGTTAGCATTTAAGGGTTATGTTGAAAATATGACAGTATGTATGTTGAGTATAGTTTTGTGAGCAATGGCAGTGTTGACATATTTTGGTTGTAATTACATAGTAAAGGTTTTTTTCTCTATTTACTTAAATTTTAAATGTTTCCTATTGCGTTATTGAAAATTGATATCATGTAAAGGGAATTGTGGCTTATGATCTAGAATAGTTGGTGGCTGGTAACGTGAATCGCGATTCATTGTATGCCTACTTTACTTTTGGACTCAAACTACTCGTATTGAACTCATCGCATCTGTGTCTCCGAATGCATACAACCCGAATTACTTCAAAGTTAGAGTGAACAGGCTTCTTCTGGGTAAATCATCATCATTGACTTCGTCTTCGTCTTGGTCTATGAGAGTCGCGTCCGCGCCCCGTCTCTTCTGTGTGTTCTACGTCGCGACGCTTCTCTACATTTTGTATGAAAGAGACGCCGAAGAGACATATATTATGCCTCCCCGTCTGCGTCTTACGTCTTTTCTATGTGGCCCGCGCCTCAGACCTAAACAAGAGCAAACCATTTTAATGTCCCACAATTGAAAGCCTGACCAATCAATAAAATCATGAAGTTCCTTTAAATATTTAATTAAAAAGAACATTTTAATCAAGGCAACATCATTTTATCTTTTAATATAAGAAAGAAAAGAGGTACCTGCTTTTAATTTTTGAGCACAAAGAGTATTATCATCACTTGATCAGATGTACAAGACTATCCTAGTGCATTATGCTCTGAAGACTGCTAAGTAGATACCTAGGGTTGTCGAGAAAAAATCTAAGAATTTTAAGGCTGAAACATTTTATTTGCCTCTTGAACTTGTGGGAGTGGAACACAGATGACACCAGGTCCAGCAATATGCTGCCAGCGGTTTCACACGCTGCAACTCGAAAATTATCCCACGGGAAATTAAAATTGGGATAAAAACTATCCTATGTGTTAATCCAGGTTATTAACTATCTGCGTAAGTACCTTTGTGAACCTCAATTTTGTCTTCTAAAATGTTTAATCCACACTTCTTCTGGTAGTAGTAGCTTATTTCTAAAAAATGTGTCCAAATTAATAATTGATATAAATATGAAACAACAAATTAATGGGAAAGACGAAAAGTAATAGTTAACAAAAAAATATGCTAATGAAAAAGGGTCATTGGCATTTTTTCTTACCACTGTTAACTAATAAAATCTTATCTTTAAAATCATCTCCACAAATTATGACAATACTAGCTGTTGCCAGCGGCTTCACCCGCTACAACTCGAAAATTATCCCACGGGAACATAAAATCGGGATAAAAACTATTCTATGTGTTAATCCAGGTTATAAACTATCTGTATACCAAATTTTAGCCAAATCCGTTCAGTGGTTTTTGCGTGAAAGAGTAACAAACATCCATACATCCATACTTACAAACTTTCGCCTTTATAAAGTAGTAGGATTCGATTTCTGCTAACCCTGCCGACATACGGACATCTTATTTGCATAATGTTTATTAAAAAAACATAATCGGTTCTCATTAGAGTCTCCCATGTTTCCACTCGTTGTCACAGTATATAGATAACCAGTAAGACAACCAAAAAACGCCCTCACAGAAGGAAATAAAGAATCCATAGAATTACTTGCCCACACATCTCCAAATGGGCAACTAAAATACTTAAATAGTTATTAATTAACAAGTGGCTTACCATGGCGTCTTTAAGCCGAGTAGTTCCAGTGTGGGAAAGAGACATAGCTATACAAGTCGTCTAGCGCCATCCCTCTCCCACACTTTGTCACCAGTTTTTATTTCTGGCTGGACTTTAGCTTTCATCCTATAGTTTTTCGACTGCCTATAGGTCTACTTGAATAAATGCTTTGATTTTTAGTCCAAATGCGGGTATTATGATTCTTGACTTAAATTTTACTGAGCTATGCTACAGACATACATACAAAAACTGTAACATTTTGTAATTAAAAAATTCTATCGCCCTACTTGCCTGTTACATGAAGCATGCTTAGAAGGATCGCCGATGTCTTAAGATATTACCGCTGACCGCCAAAAAAAGCAATTGAATAGATAATAATTCATTAGATTTTCTACATAAGAAAAACATGCTATATGATAAAAAAATTTGCATGTTTTCTAAGCCGATTCCCAACAATGATTCTTAGCTGAAATACCTACTAAAAAATAATGTTCAGAATTATATTTCTAGATACGAATATAAAGGTGCGTACAGACCATGTAACAATGTTATATAACACTACAAATGTATGTAAAATGTTATATAACATGTTATGTTACATAGTCTGTACGCACCGTAAGATTATTATGTCAACCGTCTCTTATACAATCGCGGAGAAAAGTCAAAAAAAAAGTTAATGGTAAATAATTAAAATATCAAGTTACAAAATCCGTTTGCGTTTTTTTTATTTATTAATATTTGCTATACATTCCGCTAATGTTTTTGGCTGTCTATAAAGAAATGTGATTTACATTATTTATGAAGGATATTTATTTTTTATAAACTTTAGAAGTCAAGAAGCAAAATGTGTTAATATAATCCATTAGGAGAAGTATTTAGATGTTAAGTAGCCGTTCTTAAATTACTTGGTAACATCTGGCTATTTTTGTTATCTTTTATTTTTTTCTATTGTAAAAATATCTGTAGATTACTCACTAATTTTCTCTGAAACTTTTCTGTAAGTGTCGACTAATAGTTGTTCCTTTTTTTAATTACCTGTAGGCTCCCGTTTACCACAATCTCTGACTGATGCCAAGCTTAATATGTGGGCATGCGGGCGGCGAGTAATGGGTGACTCGCTGCCCGACCATGGACAATGCCTGGGTCGACGACGACGGTGCGTTTTGTTCCACGCGCGCCTCAAAGAGTGTCAGCATAATGACGGGACCCCCCTTTACTGGGCCAAAGCCTGCCGGGGTCGCGGGACTTATCGAATTACCGTGACCCCGGAACTTAAAGGGCTATTGAAGGACACCGTGGATTTTAGTCAGTACGAGTCTGACAGTATGGGTGGGAGGACTCATTTGGTGATTTTACCACGATAAAAAAAAAGTGTCGACAAAAAGTTAGGTCGTTTTTTTTTAATTTTGCAGTAGGTACGCGTTTTCCACAATCTCGACTGATGCTAAGCTATGTGGTTGACGGAGAAGCACGCTTGCTTAGAAGTAATTTGCTAAATATTAACTTTATGCAGCATTTATAAATAAACCCCTCTTTTGACCACATTTATGTGAAACTAGCGGCCCGACCCGGCTTCGCACGGGTGGACATGATGATTTTCGTCCTCTTAAACCTGGCGCTGATGGTTACAAACGCAACACAAAAAGAAGTAGCCGAATCGGTCCAGTTTTCGAGTTATGAGCTTAGCAACACATTTTGCAATCCGTTTTTACCGACTTCAAAAAAAAGGAAGTTATTATATTATAGAAATAATATTTAACGTGTTAAGTGCCACCACGTTTCGTCGTACTCAGAATTATTCACACGACTTGCGGATAAGTATGCTTTTTGCTTCCTCCCACTTGGGTGACGAATGGAAGATTCAAATGTCATTTGACGTGGAAATATTTATGGAATCCAGTGTAAGTAAGATTATTCAAATTTTTATTCAAGGATATCAATTTTTCTTGGCCTACATGCGCTTTTAAAACGTGAAATGGGTGCACGATATTCGTTTGTTTTCTATGGAGAAGAATGCGCAAGATATGCCATGGTGACTTTTGTTACAATAAAATAAGTCTCAATTTCGCGTAACAAAGCAAAATATCAGAAAGAGAAGAGAAGTAAGAAAAGGGAGACAGATTTTAATAATAACGTCCATTCTTATTTAGAATTTTATTGTGGTAAAGTATATAGACTGAGAGTGATTTTAATAAATGGTACACATCCAAAATCCAGAATGCCACTGAGAAATTCATGATAGGGTCTGTTGCCAAAGTTGTAAACAAAATAATCATTTAAAGAAATCATCGAAACAGTCACTCAATTCGTAATTTATTATAAATATCTGGTTGACCGAGCATCGCTCAGTTTTTAAAATGTCTATATCTTGGGAACCGAGCTTTTCTGGAACCTGGGACCTTGATAAATCGATTCCTTGAGCCGAAAAACCCCTAATCTGTAACTTTCATGAAAATCCTTGAAGCCGTTTCCGAGATCCTGATTATATAATTATAAATAAATATACAAGAATTGCTCGTTTAAAGATATTAGATAAATTTCTTGTTATCACCTAATATCATGTTACGCATTAGCATTTAATTAACTTCATAATTTCTACAATTCTTGGCGATGACATAATTATGTTTCCTTTGACACGTTTTGTCAAAAATACTCCTCAGTTTATAATAAATGACTTGCCACATAATTAAAAAGAAATATTTCACAAGCATCGACGACAATATTGCGTTCCACTGATTAAAATAAAAAATAAAAAAACATAAATCAGAGAACGCATCCATAAAAGATGTTCGATTTTCAAAATAAAGCAATAAATCTGCGTTCTTTTGTAAGTGACAACAGAACAGCGCACATTTTAAAAGCTAATAATTATTAGACAAAAGATTCCCTTTTGTTAGCGACTGTACCTTCTAAGAAAATAATGTTTAGTGGACGACAATAGTGTTTTGTTCTTGTGGTCTTACTGTTTTGGTAATAACTTTGCAAGTTCTCATGAATGAGTAATACGGTCAATTAAAACTGAGCCCAAAAACAATCGTAGTAAAGTTAAATTTGCCCTGGCAGGGTATTAACACCGTAATTAAAATAGTATTTTAGTTGAAAAGGAATCTCAAAGAGCGCACTTTCACGTAAACGTTTTATATTCGTCCTTTTTGCTACTCGTTGACTTTTCGAATTTCAGTAAAAATATTTGCAGACCACTTTGCTTTTATCGACTTGCATTTAAAATTAAGTATTTTACTGTAACCGCTCAACAATTTTTCTCTGGCGCAATTTTTCTAAGTTATTTGCAGTTTCCATTGGCAGCCATCAGAAAAAAAATAGCACCATTTTTAAGAAAAAAAAATCTTACTATTCATAAGTTAATTTTGAAGTACTTAATATATAATTCGACGTTACTTAAAATCGTGAAATATTCTCTCTGAATTTGGTACAATCGCGATGAAAAGTGATTCCGCCCGAGGATCCTTTGTGCCTATGCAAATACGTTTATTAAAACCGGACCCTCTGTCCCTTCAGAATTTATATCTTATTAATTGGGGCTTACAGCTATTGTTGTTTTGTGATTAACTGTACCTTCGCGTTTGGGAGTAGTCTTTTAGAAGTAACGTACGTCTAATCGATATTAAGCTCCTTTATTGTACCTTGTTAATGAGCTTAAGAGTTATTTTTGTTTGCCACTTTAAAGCTATTTTCATGAGAGGATACTTCATTCGATCCTCAATAAAATTCATCGCCTAAATAAGTGTTTCTTATTAATTTACAGAAATAAATATTTTATTTATGAGACAGCCTATTTTCTCAGGAACTAGGTAACATTTAAATATTTAGACATTTTTTTTTTCTATCTAAATTATCGGAAAGAAAACACTCGACTGTTTTACATTAAAAAAAAATCGGTTGTCTGTAAAGTCGGTTTACTGACGATAGTTGAACGTGACAACGTCAGAAGAAAACACTGCACTTTCGTTGCTAGAAACAAACAATTGACACGCCGTCGCTATGGAACACTACAGAGCGGGGTAACGCCGCATGACGTCATCTTTTTTCGTGCGTGCAGCCGGCCATCGAATTATAAGACGTTATCACGTCAAAAAAACAATTTAATTTAAATTACAACACATGTTTCGCAACCCAGAAACACATTAAAAGACAAACAATTCAATAACTAATCACCATGAAACAGTGACAAACCGTCCAGGGGTATACCTGACACGCCATCCCTACCCAAATCACCATAATGCCTAATACCGGAGGGGTGCATAATACCCGTTGCATATAGACACAGTAGAATTTGCATACAGTATTACAAGTAGGAGCAATATCTCAGACGATGGAAAAAAATCGTGACCACTAACACTCAAACTGTATGATATGAATTTTCCATCGAATATGAATATTCTTCTAACAAGAGTTTCCACTAGGTAATATAAGCATGGTCACACGGGACTGTCTTATCAGGTTACTGTGGCCCCGGAACGTAAAGGGCTATTGAAGGACACCGTGGATTCTAGTCAGTACGAGTTTGACAGTCCTCCCGCCCTCCCGAACGGTGCACACAAGACGTACGGCAATGCGCTACCGATATAATGGTCCCATCCCTCCGGTACGTACAAAGCGTTTTGCCAATACCTTTATTGTACGCACAGCTAAGGAGTGGAATTCCCTGTCTACATCTGTATTTTCGACAGCTATAACCTTGGGGTCTTCAAGTCAAGAGTGAACAGGTTACTTCTAGGCAAGCGTGCTTCAGCGTCGACCTTATCTTCCTTTACCATCAAGCGAGATGGTGGTCAAACGCGAACTTATCTTTAAAGAAAAAAAATATGATTTTACTACGATAAAAAAACAGACTTATTGACTAAACCTACCTTGTTCCTTCGTTTTCCCTTTACGTTCTAGAGTCACTTCAGCTAGGTTCAATTGGCCTCGTTGGTTTACTGGTTACCTTTCACACTGTCACACCAGAGGGGTGCATAATACCGGCTGCACATAGGCACTGATCAGACATCAAATATTCCGCTTGTAACCGGATTAAGGAGTGTCACAGACGCTGATTGGCTGATTAACATTCGCAGATATGAATAGTGGGTAGTGAAATATTTTAATTTTAGTTTTGGAACGATGGAATTTTAGAATTTTCTGAATTCGCTGGCTGTGTTCGTGTTCTTTTTTTTGCAATGTGGAATTTTCAAATGGCTTGCAGATTTAACAGTATCAGTGACTTTTAATTTAACTCTTGTATGATGAAATTCGCATCAAGCCCGCATGGTTGATTATGGCTCATTCTTACTCACAAGTAGGAAGCCTGTTGTGGTAGTTGGGCTTTTATAACAGGCACCTTATGCTCATGCTCCGTATGCCTAAGCTATGTAAAAACAAAAAGCTTTACAGTCGTGCAAGGTCAACTCAAGCTGATAATAATTATAGCTCCTAACTGAAAATGATAGATAAAACTAAATTTTGTTTACTTTCGTCTTTCTTAAGAGGATCGTCTACCGAACGCTCGTCCATACTAAAAGAGAAAACGTTTTCCTACCCCTAAATGTTATCCTATCTCAATGATTTTTTAGAATGCTTCCTACACAGTAAAAACCTAGGTTTATAGGTTTTCTTTTTTTCAAAATTTATAATAGTTTGAAAGTTACAGGCGCGATCTCGCCATCTTCGCTTGGGCCTGTCACCATCACCACGTCAATTTCTCCCTTTTATCACCCATTATGAAGTTTGTTTTGCTCAGAGATTTTGTAAAAGCTACTTGACTGACTCCAAAAAACAAAATACAATGTTGCCACACTCAAGTTTCAAAATAACACAGATAATTATGAACATCTAAATTCTAATTGGTCATAATTTATGCATAACACCACCCTCCTTTTTGAATAAATAATGAAAGACAATGTCATGTATGTACGTAGGTGCGTTTGATAATGTTGTGGGGTGTGAGCGGAGGGGAACATAACTAGATAACTAAGCCTATTTTAAAGAAACAATGGGTAATTTATTATTATTTATAGGTATACACACTCAAGCAAAATTTAAATCGTTCGATTCGCCCGACTGCTTCAAAAATAATCACGGTTCCAATTGGTTACATTCCATTGTCATAATTTGAATTAGGTACTATTGTCTCGCTCACTTATACTGAAACATGTATCTTTCTATCTTTCCATGCGAATTATGAACTGTCTCGCAATGTGCACATTTTAAAATGAGTTCTAACGATTTAAATCTTTATCTAAAAGCATGAATCGTCTTTTAATTACTCTGACTACAAATATATAAATACTTGTAACAATATATTTGAAGTTTATATTTTATCCATACCTATAGAATTCTTACAATGAAATGGGAATACCTCTATTTTAACTGTTATTAATGCGATAGTTTGTGTTTAAGGATAGATGTTTTTACTCTTCCATAATATTATAATTATGAAAACTGCTGATCGTAACTGGACATATTTTTGGATTAGGTACACTGATGGTTTTAGCCATAGGTTACTTAAATCTCGGTATGACTTTCCTTTGCGATAATTATCAAACTCTACGCTGACAACACCACAAAATTAATCAATCAAAAGAAAAAAAGGGGTTTACAAATCAAACAAACTCACAAACTAGGGGTCCGAATAAACAAACTGACACTTCCCTTCCCTCTCAAATATCAAAGTAGCTACTTTTTACAACAAGTACTCATTACCAACAGAAACTCTTCAGAAACGTCAACGTATAATAGGCAAATTATCTTTTGTAAAGGGTCTTATACTTTTTTTTTATAAAAATGACACGCTTGGAGGGTCAATTTGGTTTCTTCAGTCATTTGGAGTGACTCTCTACGTGGCCAATTAGGTTCCCTGCCGTGGGTTTGATGTGGCGGGGAAAGGTGACAGAGTGTACCGTGCGACTTTTTAGTCGCAGTGTTTTGAAGTTGATAGAACACAATAAAAAAAGACATTAAATGTTGGCTACTTGGCTTGGAAAGCATAATTTTCTAAAAATGAACCAGAATCACGGCGAGAAACCCCGAGAACACCCGAGAACTGTGAGTGTGAGAAGTTTCTCTACGTCTCGTTACCGTTATTTGACGTCTCGGGGAGAATTATAGTCGTGACTTCTCGCCGTAAGTCTGTACAGGCTATAAGAGTTGTATAATGACAAATGAATGGTACAGAAGAATTTATCTATTTATATTTTAACTTTTACTAATTACACATACAGTCAACTTTATCAATTTGGTCAACAGTCAAGACACTGTGACGCGGATTAGAAATAGCTTTACTTGATGAGAACGCAAGCGAGCTTTCAGCAATTTTTTTTGAAGATGCTTGGAGATATAAATTATAATTTACACTGAAACTACTGTAATAAAAACATTTCATCTGTTTTAAAACTCAAAACAGGCATACCAAACTAGGTCATAAATTATGACGTTTCTAATAACAAATCTAATTAAAACAGCAACTTGAGTAGCACTCATTTAAAAAGGCCACTTTGAGCCCATCCTACGGTATCTTACAAATGGCCCAAAAAATGACTACCTGCGACCTGCGACTGTGCGACTGCGATAAATAATTCGCACAGTGTGCGCCCTTAGACCGGTACCTGGCTCCCGCCGCCTAATTATGTAGGGACAGGATTTTGATTCACATCCATGTCGCACTACATTATAGGGAAGCTCTGAAATTCGAGCTTCGACTGAATACCTACTGTGCATTATAATTAAAAACTACTATGACTATCAATACAGTTTTTTGTTATCCTGGTAAAATTACCAAACGAGTCCTCCCACCCATGGCAGGATGTGAGGGACTGTCAGACTTGTACTGACTAAAGTCCACGGTATCCTTCAAAAGCCCTCTCTCATTTTGGAGGCACGGTTTCCTGAAAAGACAGACCCGCGGCCACGGCAGACTTTGGCCAATAAAAGCCCCCATCCGATTACTGACAGCTCATTGAGGCGCGCTTGGAACACGAAGCACCATCGACCCGGCCATAGTCAATGATCGGACGGCAAGTCACCCATTACTCGCCGTCCGCGCCTTCTTCGGTGGCCGGAAATCGTCTCGCGATGTCCGTTGCCGTGGCCGAAAACTCCACTATTGGACTTAACATAGCCGACGGAAAGTACCTCTAGATGTTTAACACCTCGACCCGGCCATAGTCAATGATCGGACGGCAAGTCACCCATTAGTCGCCGTCCGCGCCTTCGCTGGCCGAAAATCGTCTCGCGATGTCTGTTGCCGTGGCCGAAAACGCCACTATTAGACTTAACATAGTCGATGAAAAGTATCTCTGGCTAGATGTTTAACACCTCTGCTTTTCCATCAGGAGTTACAATCGTGAGTTTCTTTAGAAATTCTGAAGGTCTAACCACAACCTTAAATTTCAGTGTATCGCAAAGTTACTTGTACCTTAAGACTTTGCTTTAAGGTTTAAGTCTGTTCATGAATTAACTCTTTGTTGTAGAAACCAAAAAGTTTTACAAGGAACCGGTAAGTAACTTTGTAGGTACCCATTTAAATTAATAATTTGCTTTACAATCTTTGCGAAACAATAATTCTGAAAGTTTTTGTGTATGAAGCTGTGAAAATCTTTGGGTGTTGTATGTAATATGTATAAGGCCAAAAAAATATGTAGGTATGCGAATATTCAGTCAATGATAATCAAGGATAAAAAAAACCTTAATAGAAAGAAAAAAACGTATCTACAATCACAACATAGAACTTTTACCTTTTGGGAAGTCGGTAGATATAATTTAAATGCCCATGTGTGCAGTTATATAAATTAAAATTATAATATCCGGAAAACCCGCCATTCTTAATGATTTATTCTAATTTCCCCTCCAAAACATAATGCGATAACTTTACAAGGGACACTAATGTCCACCCCTGGACAATCTAAAAATATGGATCTGATTTAACATTTATATCACACTAGCTGTTGCCCGCAGCTTTTCTTTCTCTCCCCCATATAGCCTATGACCTTCTATAAGGTCCCATCTATCTCTGTACCAAAATTCGCCAAAATCGGTTCAGCCGTTTTGACGTGAAATCGGAACAAAAAGGCACACACTTTTGCATTTATAATATGATGTTAGGGATATTCAACAATGTCACATTCCATAATATCATAAGAACAATATTTAGAAATGTTATCAAGATCTCAAATGTCGGCATCCCAGTGTTCACTAATTAATTCTTACATATTTTATGAGGGATACGTTATACCTGAGACTTTCCCCTTGACTGCTACGTTAAAAGGACATTTTGCCATACTTTTGGCTATCCATTCAAAGCTATGCTATAATCTGCTTCGCTTTTCTTTTTAGTCCAAGAACGCTCATAGTCACTTGCCCAAATGTAAGCAAATACAGTCAAAGTTGCGCAAAATGACACACTATAGTGAAACTTGCGCAAAATGACGCAAGTTCAGTTCTTTTAGTGCTTGATTGACATTGTCGTGATGGCGCTGTCAGTAAGCAATTGTGAAGTTGTAAGTGACCCTTGAATTAGGAATACAAGATGGCGTTGTTTGTTTTTTCTGATTATGGTCAACAAGAACATTATACCTACCTATACAAGTAAGCACCAATCAAAAGTTTTTATCACAATTTGTGAAATATTCTTCTACTGTGTGAAATACTAACATGGTAATCTTGGCTTTATTCAGTGGCAGTTTAATTACTTAGCGCAACTCACACAGGTGACTGCGAGGTTAAAGAGTGCTGATAGCTTAGACCACAAGGAGCACAATCATCAGTAGGGTAAAGGGAGATTATTTGGTAGACAGGCAACTCAGTGATAGAGTCTTAAAAGTCTGTCAAAACGTTACCTATGCATGCAGTAATGCGAAATGATGCAACTACTTAGTTCACCACTTAAGTGGACAAGACGTAGTGACATTTCGCATTACTGCATGCATAGGTAACGTTTTGAGAGACTTTTAAGACTCTATCACTGAGTTGCCTGTCTACCAAATAACCTCCCTTTACCTTATTAATATATCTCTTATTTTCTCTGACGAAGATTTTGCTAATTTATTTTAAATTCTTAAAAACATAATTTTTAACACAGATTACAAAAAGAAACTTAAAATTTAAACTAGTCTGTATCGTTTTGATGCTAAATATTCAGTCGTAATTAGAAGTTTCTCTTCTCGTCTGAATAATAAATTGCGAAAGAAAAATTAACTGGAACTTTTCACTTAATTAATCTGTCTGACTTTTGTAGTCCGTTCAAAGTTAAATAATGATATTGTAGTTTTATTTTCTTGAATGTAAATGATTGATGAGATTTCATTCGCAAAGTTATTCTGAAAAATGATATTTTTGGTATTGTTTTAGTATTAGATGTACTTGTTCATTTAGCTGTCAAATGCAAGGATCAGCTGTCCTATAGAAAAGTTAAATACTTTTTTTAACTTATATTGACCTACAGATGGGCTATAATCTCTCCTTCCATTCTTTTTTTTTGCGCAGTTTTCTCTGGAAAATCTGGCATGAGCACCTCCACAAACAAACAGAGTCGCTTTCGCAATAAAAACATTATTAAGAAATTAATGTTGTCAAAATTATAGCTTCAACATCGCCGTCACTGGAAGTCAAACCCAAGAAATATAATATCGTAACACAGTTTTTTCCCTCTCAAATGAAATCCTCAGAGAATTCCCATCAGGATCCCGCAGTCCTTTGTTTGAAGGCCCACCCTTTGCTTTATTTGGCATAAGTAGGAAATTTTAATGGCCGCTAGAAAAAAAATGGAGGACGAATTTTAAACTTTTATCGTTCGGCCGACAGAGACAATATGAATAATATATTTATAATGCTATCTTTTTTTTCTGGGTATCGGGCTTTCGGGCGCGTTTGTGGTCTCAACCTAATCGTCAACGTGATCAAATATTGTTCTGTGACATGAATAAAAAATGGCGCCCTCGATCACGAAAGGGAAGGATGGGAACTTCGGTAAAAGTTTCCGTATTTATAAGATATTGTGAGCAAAGGTATTAAAATATTAATAAACTTGGGTGCTAAGTTTGTTTTTAGTTGGTTCTTCATAATCCGTCATTGCGTACAAAATTCATGATGTGTACGGAAAATTGGTGAGGAATGGGAAGTTTATTGTTAGGTACTTTAGTTCCTGTTGTGGGTGGGATTATTATATATTCCTTGAGTAAGCCTGTCAATAAAGATTAAGATCGTTTGATTTACTCAGCCGTATAAAAATGATGTGGTCTCATTGACAAGGATAATAATTATAGTGTTGTCGCGCTCACTCATGCTCAAATTCGTACCACACCAATCGATCGATTGTCTGTTGTTCTCACAGCCAAGGGTTGTCGATCGACTGTAGAATAGATCATTCGACGTCGATGTAACACCCCCCCTCCCTCCACCTGTCACCTCCCGTCTCATGACAGTTGCGTCGATCGATGACGGATTGACGTCGATCGACTACTACTTAAAGTGGCGTGAAAAACCTACCAAATCAGTTGATCGACGTTGAGCAATGGCATCGTATTATTCTATTCTATTGAATTTCATTTGATATTAAAATTATTATAAAATTTCTACAAATTATATACCATCAGTGAGCTGCCCGCACAACTCTTGTTTTAATAAACTACATTTTTAGCCTTAAAATAATGAAACATGATCAATCAAACCATTTTAAATTAAATTTCAAGTATCAAGCAGACATTTTGAGCATTAATTTTGTTTCAAATCTCTACTGTTTTTGACAAGACTTATATTAATCCGATGGTATTTGAAACGAACGAGATTCAGGCATAGGTGGGCTTGGTATTATCTATAATAATCAATATATTTATTATTTTTTAATAATAAAATTGGAACAGTCTTGTCTGAAATCGTAAATCTGTTGTACCGGTAACATCTGTCAAAGATCTACAAATATTTGACACTTTTATTAAGGTGTTGCCCTGTCAAATCTTCACTTAGATTCCTCAATATTAAGACAACTCTAGACCCACTTAATACGCACTCAAAAGATATTGTCAATTGAAATATATTCACAGTTGTCTACCCAAAATAGAATGCATTAGTATATCCTGGTATTCGGCTCCGTAGGTCTACATAAATGATTACCCTTGCCTCTGTCTTCAAGCAAATTATTCAAATAGGAGCAGCCTCCATTTATCGATTGGAGAGGATCTCTCAGTTCCCAAGCTCGATTCCTAATCGATTCCAGATTGCACAGTTTATCATTCGATTAAATCTACCGAGACATTATTTTAAGTTAATCGATATGCAAATGCGTTGATGAAATGACAACACTGAAATATGATAGTTGTATTAATTTGCGTTTAATTAGTCGGTCGCGCATACTAATTTCGATGCTATTGTTTCGACAACAATGATTGGGAACTAGAAATCTATTCATAACTGGCTTCAGTAAGCGATGCTTAGAATTTGTCATCGTTACTTAATATATGTATATGTATAATAGTTCACCCGAAAATTCACCAGTTATTCAACAGGGGATGAGCCTTCACCCATCGACCGGTTTCCAATTCAGACTCATTTGCTGATACTATGAAACTCCCAATGGAAAAAAGCCCAATAAAACATTTTTTTTAACCAAAAGCAGCATGTACAGCAGTCGCAATTGAAACCAATCGATACTCAGCTATCGACAAGAATACATCCTCACTATTGCTACCGATTCTTACTACAATTCCTCAATCGTACATTGTCGGCCATCACTGCATATTCTCATTTTAAATCACCCCCGTTCTCAATAAAACGCCGCCCAGACGTCTACTCGGCGTCTCGGTCGACACAATAGTGATAATGAAACATGCATTACAGCGCCTTTTGTGTTTCCCCCACCACTTTCCGCGCAGCCAATCATGTCGCCTTTGAAGTGGATCCAGAGGTTAATAAATTTAAAATACCTTCAATGTAGCGAGTTTCTCGGCGATGATGAATTATAAAAATGTTCTTTTGAACTCTGACTTTGTTTATACTTCAGATTAATAATGGATGGTGTATTACTTTCGGCTGTTTTTCCTCTGATAAATAAAGTATTAGGTTGTAATGTAACTAGGGATGAAGAGGTATTCCTCGTAGCGCTCCTGTTTTGAAGCGCTCCCATCTAAGCGCTCCTGTTTCATTCCTCCAAGCGCTCCCAAAGGGAGCGCTTGGAGGAACGATTAAAAATGTTAAAATTTATTTCCTCGAAGCGCTCCCATTATTAACTTTCGGATAGAGATGGGACTATACTAACTGAAATTATCGATAATAAGTAGAACACATTGTTATAATATACAACTAGCGGCCCGTCCCGGCTTCGCACGGGTTTGGTATTTTTTTTGTAAATCCTTTAGTCCAGGGTTTTTCAAACCTGTGGGTCGCGACCCCCTGGGGGGTCGCGAAGCCTCTTCAGGGGGGTCGCGAAGCTTCTCTAGAGAAGTTGTTAAAAGTTGAGAACCTTACATTTATCAAGCTCTATTTCAATTTAATATGCTAAAATTTTTCCGCCTCGCTACGCTCGCCCATTAATGAAGGGTATGCTTGTGAAGGTAAAAAGAAGTCAACTTTTTTAGGTCACTTTTCAATGAAAACTTGTCTTATGTTGGTGTAGAAATAGTAGATTTACTGTCACACGCCGCGCTCACTCTTCAAGTCTTTAATTTTTTTATCTCGCTTTTTGATTAAAACTTGTTCTGTCGTACTACGGAAACGTTTAACTTTTAGAGTACTTACTCTGCGTTCAATCTTCTTTGTAGATTTGGCTTTTCATAGTCCAGAAATCTATAAATTTTCGAGCTCGCTGCGCTCGCTCTTGAAAATATGTTTTAAGTTTCCATGATCTAATGACCTCGATTTTCATACATAATTCATTTTTCAATAATGCTTTTGTGGAAACTACTATTGAAAAGTGAACTACGCAGCGAGCGTACTCTTACCGTTTACGAACTTAAAAACTTATATTTGTAGTACAAAATGAGTGTATACTCCTGCTTTAAGTTTTTCTTCTAGAAGGCGGTGTGGAAATGTCGGTGCACAATTACTCGCACTAGACAGTTTTTTTAAGTCAAATTTTGGGGCGGCAAGCTGTACAGGCCCAGGGCGCCGACAATTTTAAATTACGCCACTGCTTGTAGATCATAAAAATATTTGCAGGAGTCGAACCAGCAACACGCAGCGCAGCAGTGCAATCGCTCAGCCACTTTGCTAACCGTGCCGTCAAAATTGAATGCTTGAAAAAAGCAACGGGTCGCGAAATATTTCTTCATACTAAGGGGCGACCCCCTTGCCATGAAAAAGGTTGAAAAACCCTGCTTTAGTCCACCAAATAGATGAATATATTCTGCCGACATATATTATGTACATACATATTCATATTTTTTTATTGTTTAGAAAGCTTATGATTTCTTTCCATTATGTTTCCCATTATTAACCCCCTCCCCGCACACCTCAATGTTTTGTCGGAAGTTTTTCGTAGAATTATGGCAATGAGTTGTCTATCGTTTACGTCAATGGTAGAAATGACTTTCCTTGTCCTAGGCGGGGCGAGAGAGTGTCAGACTCTTACTGACTAAAACCACCTACTGACTAAAATCACCCGCTCTGAGCCGGGACCCAGTAACGTATTGCGCATAAGAGTGCCGAAAGCAAAATTATATTATTCTCTCAATTTCGTAACTTGGTTAAGCAACTTCGATGTCGATGATGCACACATGAGTTTAAAAAAAAATATATCGATATAATTCATTACGTTTACTTCATGCTTTTCCCTATTTTTAAACGTGGGAGCGCTTCGAGGAAATAAATTTTAATATTTTTAATCGTTCCTCTAAGCGCTCCTTTTGGGAGCGCTTGGAGGAATAAAACAGGAGCGCTTAGATAGGAGCGCTTCAAAACGGGAGCGCTACGAGGAATACCTCGGGATGAATTTCATAATCGGATTTATTAATGAGTTTGTTCAAGGATTGTTCAATGCTGGCCATTTTAAGCAGAAATAATTTGTAATATTATAAATTATGAGAAGTTTATAATATTTCAAATGATGAAACGATTTTTCATTCGTTTTACTCAGTAATACAGGGACTACAGAGATACACCATGACAGAGGACTATTTAATTTGAATACGAGTATTACCATAAATCGTTCGAAATAATGACATTTCGCACAATTCCCAAGTATTTAAACATCATAACTACCGCCAAAATGACCAATAAAACAAGACCTTCACACATGTGAAATATGATTAAATCCGATAATACATGTAATATCGACACAATATTCCCGCGAAATGCTCCCAATTCCCGGGATCCCCGCACTAGTTCGCGCCGGGAATTACAAATGTAGTTATTGAGAGTCATATTTGATATTGAGATACCATATTTTATGTTAGCGATATTACGTCAAAATTGAATTCTTGCTGAAAGTCATCGGGAACGGATATGTGAAGTGAAATGCTACATTTTCGTGTTCAAAGATTTCTTAGACGTGGAAATTGACGGTTTCCTTAGAAGTTTTTATATTGAAAAGTTTTGCCTTTTGGAACTCGGAGTGGGTGTAACGGGAATTGGTTTTTAGTTGCTCATAATTATTGCCTAGTTCGTGTATCGCATATTTTTTATCACCACTGCTCTCAAAACGGTGAAAGAAAATATCGTGAAGAAACCGACATGCCCTAAAATACAACCAAATATTCAAAGACATTATTTGTGTCGTCTGCCAATCCGCACTGGATTCCCGTGGTGGAAACCACTCCATGACTCTCTCTGCCAGTAGTGGGTATAGTATGTGTCATATGGTCACAAACGCTTGCGACTGCGTGTAATGTTGTTTTTTGTTATTCTATTGTGTTTATCAGGCATATTATGTAAAAATGTCCGCGTATTTTTATAAAAAGAAAATAAAATAAAATACAAAATTTTCCATTCACGTATTTCTAAATAGATAATGTGTTCTAGATATTTCCTTTTATCCTAAAACCTTTTTCCCACTCACATTGAAAAACCTAAACAAAATTCCATTACTCAAGTTTCCAATCCAATAGTTTCCAACACTAAGTCACTCTAGATAGAATATATTCAGTATTATCCACATCTTCAGAAACAGAGCCCACATTCAATGTCCCTCTAGACAGCGTGCCGTTAGATCATTTGCGGTGGGTCACAAACAGTGACGTTCCCGGACAGTTCCCGGGAAATCCCGGGATTACGGGACTAGGGGAATTCTTGGAAAGTACGTCGGATAAATCCCGTTTCGTATGTTAGTTTAAGGTTCTTATTATTATTCTTACGATTTAATTAAGAATCTCATTCTAAATAGATTTTTGTTTAAAAATACCTAAAAGCCGTGTGTTCCATCCCAAAGCATTGAAAAATTCACTTCTGTTTTGGATTTTCAGATAAATTGTTTTAGCTGAGTTCTTACTTTTAAATTCTAGTAACATTAAAAAAAGTCTACACTATTTTTCACCTATAAAAAGATTTATTTCACCAAAAAGTCGTTACAATAACAATTTCCATAAAACTTATTCTAATTTCGTTTATGATTGTCTGAGTTGATAATGCAAGAATAAATTACATTCAACTATGGAGCTGGATTAAAATAAACTATTATTTTAGTGTTAATCGTAAAATTTTATATAAGTAATCGGGATTGTTTGTTTAAACTTTCGTCTTTTGTATGCCTGTAACGAATCATTTGGTTTCTTACTTGTGACACTTAAAAATATCTCTTCAAACATTCCCGCATAATCGAATACTTATGTCGCAACACTAGTTATGATAGCTACAACCCAGATATTACCGTCTGAGTGAAACCGCAGGCGACGCC
Organism: Agrotis clavis; assembly: GCA_954870645.1. NCBI lineage: Eukaryota > Metazoa > Arthropoda > Insecta > Lepidoptera > Noctuidae > Agrotis > Agrotis clavis. Next base: position 5,247,644 of record OX940943.1, read on the forward strand.
AGAAGACGGCGCTAGTTACAAATTGGTCCCTTCAATTATTTGTCCGTTAATAATACGGAATCAATGACTTATTCAATGTAGTCTGAGGAAAATGGTGTAAGTAAGTAAAAACGCATTTTTTTTTTTGAATAAATAGATTTTAGGAATGAAAATATATTTACAAAATAATGACGGATGATTATGCCGAACTGCACTTATAGGAAAAAAGTGAAAAATATGCTGGGTGGGGGGAAGGTCGCAGTCAAATATCAGTGAGTCTTCCAATCTCTTCCGCCCCACTCATGGCGAGAGGATTCATTTATTCACTCAACAACGTACCTACGTTGAGTGAATAAATGAGTCCTCTCGCTCACGACCTCTTGATCTTTATATTTCTTCGTTTACATTCAACAAAACATATAAAAGTAGAACAAATATCTTCCTTCTTTATTGAATCCTTTTTGCCAAAACTAGAAACCCTAATTAATCAAAAAAACCATTTCAAAACAAAACCTACTTTTCTCACAATCTTTATTCCAACGTATCCTATCCATTGGATAGCTAGTCTTACCCTGACAGCTAAGTAAACAGACGAGATGAGGCAGCAATCACTTAATGGTATTCTGAGGATAGCCTGAACTACTGGCATGGGATTTAAATGATGGAAAAATCTGGAGTTGGGTTATACGAGAGATTTATTTGTTTAATGTATTGTTTTATCTGGGGGCACGGTAGTGCCCCCGCCAAGACGAGCCAAGCGAAGCGCAAGGGCACTACCTACCTTTTCTCGAATTGTTTCGTCGTTTTTTTGAACCCTCATAGATTTGGTTACCGATGTACCAGATAGTTCATATTCTCAGAATATGATGCCATCAATAGTCTTATTAAGCATACAAAGTCTCAATAGAATAGCTATAATACTTTAGATTTTATTGATATCTAAAATACACGGATTTCGTCACTGATTCACTGATACACTGACACACTGATGATCATCAAAATGTTTGGCTACTTCCTGAAGTGCTAGAGAGCTGAAATTCGGTATGTAATCTAAGTTTAGTATACAACCAACAAAAAAATTCACAAACCTATAACTTTCACCCCCCATCCCCTAAAATGGGGGGTTGAAGTTTATATGAGACCTTAAAATGTTAGGGTTCTTCCTGTAGTGCTAGAAAGCCGAAATTTGGTATGTAGTATACAAAAAAACATCCCCCATCTCCTAAAATTGGGGGGGGGGGGTGGATTTTCATCATCATCATCATCAGGCAGATGGCAGAATAGTTGATTTTAGTGCATTTCTACAATATGGATATCAAATGAAAGGGCTGGTTGAGAGAAACTAGAACAATGATGTGACGTCACTACAAATCCAATATGGCGGACCATGTATGATGGCGGATTAGTTATATTTAATGCACTTCTACAATATGAGCATCAAATGAAAGGGCTCGTTGAGAGCAACTCGATGAATAATGTGACGTCATTCTAAATCCAAGATGGCGGAATAGTTATTTTTAATGCACTTCTACAATATGGGTATCAAATGAAAGGGATCTTTGAGAGCAACTTCAAAAATAATGTGACGTCATTATAAATCCAATATGGCGGACCATCTGAGATGACGGAATAGTTATTTTTAATGCCCTTCTACAACATGGGTATCAAATGAAAAGGCTCGTGGAAAGCAACTCAAAAAGTAATGTGACGTAATTACAAATCCAATGTGGCGGACCATCTAGGATGGCGGAATAGTTATTTTTAATGCACTTCTATAATATGGGTATCAAATGAAAAGGTTTGTTGAGATCAACTAGAAGAATAATGTGATGACATTATAAATCCAAGATGGCGTAATAATTATTTTAAATGCACTTCTACAATGTGGAATCAAATGAAAGGGCTCGTTGAGAGCAACTCGATGAATAATGTGACGTCATTCTAAATCCAAGATGGCGGAATAGTTATTTTTAATGCACTTCTGCAATATGGGTATCAAATGAAAGACGTGCTCGTTGAGAGCAACTCGAAAAATAATTTGATGTCATAAATCCAAGATGCTAGCAACTTACAAAAAGAACTGAAATCCCACCAAAAACATTTCATGTAAAGTGTTGCCAAAACGAGCACATAAGGTTTGCCCTACAAAAAAGATATCAGATCTTATGTAGAACCAAGCTTCTGAATCTACACGGCCTAACTCTACCAACTCTAACTTCACAAATTCTACACATTAGCAAAAATGTATGGCTTGGCTGTTTCGTTACTTCAGAAACTAAATATTAGCATCACCTCCACGACGGTAGCGAAACGGTGAAGCCATACATTTTTACTGATGTGTAGAATTTGTGAAGTTAGGGTTGGTAGAGTTAGGCCGTGTAGATTCAGAAGCTTGGTTCTACATAAGATCTGATATCTTTTTTGTAGGGCAAACCTTATGTGCTCGTTTTGGCAACACTTTACATGAAATGTTTTTGGTGGGATTTGTTTTTGTTTAAGTAGAGATATCGACTCTTTCGTTTAGTATTTGTAGGTGTATAATAATGTGAAGCACAAATAGAATATTAACTAGCGAGCAAAGGTATGGAAACACTTATTTTTTTAATCGTGGAAAAATCATCAAATGAGTCCTCCCACACAGGGCAGAGCGGGAGGGACTGTCAGATTCGTACTAACTAAAATCCACGGTGTCCTTCAATAGCCCTTTATGTTCCGGGGTTCCGTTCACGGTCATTCGTAGGTCCCGCGGTCAGTATGGAATCACTTGGAATTTCACAATTGATCCGGGCTCCTAAACTTATGGCGTGATTTGGATGAATTTAATAATAATAATATTCCACAACTATCACACAACGCCATCTAGTCCCAAGCTAAGCAGAGCTTGTGTTATGGGTACTAGACAACTGATAAACATATGTACTTATATATTTCTAAATACATACATATTATAGACTAGCTTCTGCCCGCGACTTCGTACGCGGATCCTGTTGCATAATATATGCCAGCGGCAACGGGGTCGTCAAAATCGAAGATCTGAAACGTCTGATGTCGAATTCTTAGAGCCTGGAGACGGGAAAACAACGGGATGCGCGTGACGATTCTAGACGTTCCAGATCTTTCATTTTTGTAAGTCAACAGGAAATGCCCATCAGACTAAACAACTCTTGCTCAGACGTCATTCCTGTATATTTTTATTATAGTGTAGCTGGGCTCTTGGAGTTCCACATCAGGTGTTCCAGATCTTCAATTTTAATTCGTCAACAGAGAGTGCTCATCAGGCTGAACAACTCTTACTAAGATGTCATTACTGTATATGTTATAGTGTAGCTAGGCTCTTGGAGTTTCACATCAGGTGTTCCAGATCTTCAGTTTTTATACGACAACAGAGAGTGCTCATCAGGATGAACAACTCTTGCTAAGACGTCATTACTGTATATGTTATAGTGTAGCTGGGCTCTCGGAGTTCCACATCAGGTGTTCCATATCTTCAAATTTATTCTCTCAGCAGAAAATGCTCATCGCGTGGAACAATTTTTGCTATGGAGCTATTTTTGTATCTCTTATATTTTAGCTGAGCTGTTGCAGTTCTGCATCAGGTGTTCAAGTTTCTAAGATAAATTATAGCCTATGTGTTGGCCAGACTTAATACCTTTACAACAAAAAAAAAATCATTCAAATCCGTCCAGTAGTTCCGAAGATTAGCGTGCACAAACACTGCTTTTCTACGATTTTATTATATGTATAGATATAGATAAAATAAAATTTGATGGTATCAATATAAAGTTAACAGTTAAACCTTTAAAATGGTTAATTCATTTTTATTATATTATTATTTACTAGTTACTAAATACTCAAGATTGCGCGGAATGGGAGTAGTAGTAAAGTTTAGGCTGGCTTCGTCTTCGTCTTTTAGTATGATTTTGTGTGTCTGGTTTTATTGGAGGCCTGATTTTGGAATGGTTGTAAACTCAGATCAAAGAAATAGGCAGATAGAGCGCTCAGAACACGCGAGTGTGACCACCAAAGCAAATACAAAATCAAAAGCGAAAACAAACTCGCGACAGTACCAAGCTACGCGTCGTTGTTATTGTTTGCCAAACTATGCCGCCGTCTCGTGTCTTTAAACATTGTAAAAGTTGTTCTCAAAAACAAAGAAAACAATATGGAATGTAATTACATTCGATTTGATTTTGTATTTGCTTTGGTGGACACACTCGCGTGTTCTGAGCGTTCTATCTGCCTATTTCTTTGATCTGAGGTTGTAAAGTTGATTAAGGTAGAATAGTATAATCACTTATTTTTGTTTTATTAATAACTATTAGTCTAATAACACCCTCTGTTGAACACTGTCTCGAGCCTATTGTCGCCTTAACGATAAGTCGCGAAAACTGCAATGCATGACGTTTCGCACCATTCTAGCGTAAATCACCTTTAGTCAAAGTCAACTCACAACTCTGTGTTACCCTTTGGAGATTACAGGCGTAATGTTGTATTGAATAATAGACCTTTAAGACTATATTTCTTTCCATTAACCCCATAAATGCTATACAATTTCAGATAAGCCAACGTTGTTGTCCACGGTTCAACAAACTTAGTGTATCCTATAAAATAGTTATATCCATAATGTCTGAATATGTCATTTAACTAAGTGGCACTGTGTATATACGACGGGGCATAAATAATTTTACGTCTATCATAGAGTTTTGTATCTCTATGGTCTGGTCAGAGACTATAAAATGGTGGACAGTTTTTTTTTTTATATAGCGGGTCAATCTTAGAAAGCATCTATTGGTATTAAACTTTGATTAGGATATAAAATGAGTGATCTGTAGTCTAAGATAAAATGAAGGATCTATTTAAGGTGAAATCAATTTGATTAGTGAAACTTTATAACCGTGATGGGTGGGTCTATTCCTGCGTAGATATTTTATTGAAATATTTTTCCCAAAATATCTTTATCTCTCTCATAAAATATGACTTTAAGTAGGTACTATAAAAAGTAGTGTTATATGAATATGCCTATATATACGTCCTACTAATATTATAAATGCGAAAGTTTGTGAGGATGTATGTATGTGTATGTATGTTTGTTACTCTTTCACGCAAAAACCACTGAACGGATTTGGCTAAAATTTGGTACACAGATAGTTTATAACCTGGATTAACACATAGGATAGTTTTTATCCCGATTTTATGTTCCCGTGGGATAATTTTGGAGTTGAAGCGGGTGATGCCGCTGGCAACAGCTAGTATTTAATATTTATATTTATGATTCCAATGAAATATAAACCATTTGAAATAAAACATAGTAATTTATTTGACTTTATTGTACGATTGAAGCTGTTTGTATAGAATAATACGAGTTTAATGTTTGTTAACGCAACCACGATACAGGAGAAATTCGATGTTAAGATAAGATAAGATAAGATATATTTTATTTGCATAAAACACGGTATACAGGGTGTAATTAAACATTTTAGTTCAACATGTTTTGCTTAATTCTTAAGCATGCAAACTTACTTACAACTATAATGCAATTTGACATACAATACAATTAAATTATTTAAATTACAAAAAGTCATTAATATTATAAAAATTATTATTATTGAGCCATTCATACAGTTTTATTTTTGTTGGGGAACACTTTAAAAGAAAACTTTTATTCTTCAAAATTCAACCTTAAACTAACAAAAATAATGATCTTTTCTAAACCTAACACCAATTGGTTAGTATTTGTCATATAAAACTTATGTTTCGCAACGAATTAACAGACTGACATAGTAAAAGAGAATAGAGGACTTTTTTAAATAAATGAATGAAACTGACACAGACGTCCAGAAAATAGTTTGAAAAATTGTATTTTCCTCGAATTTTAGAATATACAGTGTGAAATTCGTATTTTGCTTTCTTTTGACGGACATTGTAACTCTGAAAAATGAATGGACGGAAATATAACAAATTAGCTGTTGACACCGAGTTTATATCGATAATTATCCCAAAGGAAAGTAATACCAGGAATAAAAAGTAAGTATCCTACTAGTTGTCGCCAGCGGTTTCGACTTCCTGTAACTCGAAAATTATTTCACGGGAATATAAAATCGATATAAAAACTATCCTTTGTGTTAATCCAAGTCATAAACTATCTGTGTAGCAACTTTCATTTTCACTTTTAAATCCGTTCAGTACCTAGTCTTTTTGTGAAGAGATTGCTAAAAGCTCTTTGATAAGCGCATGGAACACGACGCGCCGTCGATCGTTGCATAGTCCATGATCGGACGACGAGTCACCCATTACTCGCCATCTACGGTGGCCGGAAATCGCTTCGCGACTCCGATGCAAGATATGAATGCTCTTCACTCTATCAGGCCACTCGCTCTGATAGAGTGGAGGTCTGTGTCCCAGCAGTGGGAACAATATAGGTTGATAAAGATGATAAAGATTGCTCTAAGTGCTGTATAAAGACACATAGGTGAATACTGAGTGTTTGTGTATGTAAGTTTAAATGTTTGATACAGGAGAAATTCCTAGTGTGGGGTAACGTTTCTTTAAAGGTGCTCCCTCACCGCTAGCATTCACCTGCAATGTAACATAAAAGTGCGCAATTTGATGCTCTATTGTCTTCGAATGTTCGAATCTGTAACGTTACATTACAGGTAAATGCTCGCGGTGAGTGAGCGCCCTAAAAGAAAATACTGAAAGTGCAATGACACAAAGATAGAAAAATAAAGAAGAATTCGTAAACATCTGAGTCTGTCATACTACTGACTAAAACCTCTTTGGTGATAATAGAGTAATAACTTCGTATTCAAAACAAATTCAAATTCACTTACATACATCTCACGAAACTAGATTTTGTTTACAAAAACATCTCATGTATTTCATGACCAGGTATTTTGGTATAATCATACGATTTAGACGTATGAAATTCATACTTCTATGACAATATTAGGAATGCAAAAGCAACATTGACTGTCTGTATGTTTTCATGCTAGCTAGCTGTACGGATTTTCAAAATCTTGGGGCATAAAATACTGATTTACACGTTACTACAGACAGTGACTAGCATTACATGACCCATTAGTTTCCCTTCTCCTGCCGTGTAAAATGGTTTTTTAAGGTGGTCAATCAAATGAGTCCTCCCGCCCTGGGTAGACAAGAAGGGACTGTCAGACTCAACTGACTAAAATCCACGGTGTTCCTTCAATTGCCTTTTACTTTCTAGGGCCATGGTTACCTGTCTAGACAGTCCCGCGACCCCAAGTTTCTATTCCTAACAGTTTCTTGAAGCTTCTATTTTATGTTCCCACAAGAGCAAGATACAAATTGTTTCTAAGAAAATAACATTAAAAGAAAAGAAAGGAAAAAATAAAAAAATATATATTTATTGACTTATTGAGTAATAACACTGTCTGTCTTTTCGCGTCTTTAAGAACATTGTATAGTTTAAAACTCGGTATTTAAATTACCAACCAATGCGGGCGTACCCGCGGACAAAAACTAGTTGTGTATGAATACCTGTATAAATCTGTATTTTTGTATCATAAGCGCTCATGGTAATTCAATTAGATTGGACATGGCGTTGTGGTGACCATGAAGCGGATTGTCCTGAGTGATTTCCGTAATTGAGATTACCTTTATATTTTATTGCGGATAAACGGTACGGTATTGTGTTTTTTTTTTGTTACTAACGAATAATCTCTGATCACTTGCAATATTGCCGAAATATAGAAGAATAAAAAAAAATAAAAGACTTTATAGATATATATTTTTATTAAGCTGTAAAGATCGTGTTGTGTGGGATTTTAATTTGCCTTTTATGTGAAGCTTTTGTAGAGTAATAGGTTTCGCATATTATTCTACAATTACTTTATACCTACATACTTAATTATTTTTTCTGACATTTGGAATGACAACATCTGATTCTCTTCAACCATCTCTTGATATAGTAAGCATTCAGACAAATCATAATTTAGTTTAATTCGAAGCTTTCCAAAAACATAACGGGTTAGAACTTTAATCGATATATACTTAACACATCATGTAACTGATCGTTATTGCACAGTTTATAAATGCAGGTCATGTTGTACATCTGTACTTTGTTTGTTAACTGAAAATACACCCCTGTTTAACCCCTTCAGGGATAACAAACATAATGTCATATTATAATCTATATCTATCTATATAAATAAAAATGAATTGTTGTTCGTTAGTCTGATTAAAACTCGAGAACGGCTGGGCCGATTTGGCTGATTTTGGTTTTGAATTATTTTGGAAAGTCCAGGGAAGGTTTAAAAGGTTTTTTTTTTAATCGTTTCTCAGGCGGTACGGAGTTCGCCGGGTCAGCTAGTATATATAAATAAAAATGAATTGTTGTTCGTTAGTCTGATTAAAACTCGAGAACGGCTGGGCCGATTTGGCTGATTTTGGTTTTGAATTATTTTGGAAAGTCCAGGGAAGGTTTAAAAGGTTTTTTTTTTATCGTTTCTCAGGCGGTACGGAGTTCGCCGGGTCAGCTAGTCTATATAAATAAAAATGAATTGTTGTTCGTTAGTCTGATTAAAACTCGAGAACGGCTGGGCCGATTTGGCTGATTTTGGTTTTGAATTATTTTGGAAAGTCCAGGGAAGGTTTAAAAGGTTTTTTTTTTAATCGTTTCTCAGGCGGTACGGAGTTCGCCGGGTCAGCTAGTATGTATATAAAATTTCCGTGTCACAATGTTAGTTACCGTACTCCTCCGAAACGGCTCTACCGATTTTTACCAAATTTTATATGCGTATTCAGTAGGTCTGAGAATCGGCTACTATCTGTTTTTTTTTTTTAATTTATATGGCAAAACAACGTTTGCGGGTTCAGCTAGTATTCAATAAATATTGTAATCCTCTATACAAATAACTTTATGGCGACAAAACCCGCTCCCGCCAGAATATGTTAACATTAATATCATTGTCGGATTTGTACAATTTAATCTGATATTTTCGCGGCCATGCTTTTGAATTATTTATTTATTATCGACATGTCCTAGCTTCTCGGATATTGTGGATTATGTTTGCAATTAGGCGATTGCACAACAGGTATATTGTTGACTGGAGATTAGTTCGGTTTTAAACGGTCGATGAACTTTAATCGGTTGATTAAATTTTCGCTGTTTGTTTTTTGGTGTATTTGGGCATTTTGATGATATTTATGACAGTGGCAATTATTTTATTCCGAGGCAAAGATGGGAGACCTTTTTCATTTTTCATTAAATGCAATCTTTGTGTTTGTTTGTTCTAAGAACCATGTCTAAAGAAGAAAAAAAAAATAGTGGCAGTATAAAGCAGTTAGTTGATGTAGAAAACAAAAAATATTAATCACGACAACAAATAACCGAGGACTATTGATAAAATATATCTACTGCTAGATCTTGCCAGGTCAAACAATTTATGTAAACAAATCGAAATTTCTGATTGATTACATCAATCATTTCGATTTGTTTACTTGATTTAATCGACAACGGCTTTCTAAATCGTGCCATTTGACACCACAAGCTCATAACAATATTATTAATTTCTCTGTATTGTCCAAACTTTTGTCCATTACATTTTTATAGCCTAGTTTGTGTCCCACTACTGGGCAAATGCCTCTCTTTTTTCCTTCCAAACCTCTCTATTTTGGGCAATTTCTGGCCATGTATGCCCCGCGAACATGATCAGATCGTCACACCAACGTCGTCCATTACATTACTTAATCAAAATTAAAAGCATCGATACCCTAAACCCTCGGTCTTAAGCTTCTAATACGAAGCGTAACTATATTGATTTAAGCTCGTTGCAACTAAGGCTTCCTCCACATTAACAGGCACCTTAAAGGTTATCCGTTTAATTATAATCCTCCTTAGTAGATTGCCACTTTAGAAGTTAAACAGTAATTGCTTACCGCGGTTTAACGATACGAGAACCGATTATTATTGAACTTAGGTTAACTGATGGTGTAACTGGTAGTTTGCTGTATTGGTTAGTTAACTGTCCGAGTAACCAGTGGTTAAGTTTCTTGTTTTCGACAGTTACAAGTTTTTCGTGAGAGATATTTATTATCTGTGATCAGTTTCTGTGTCTGTTTGTTTCGAAAAGGAATTGTCAGAAAATATACCGCGAAATTCAGTTTTTTATTTCTCTTACTTCTTGCCAATATAAAAGCCTGTGGATGGATAAATGTTTGTTTCTCTTTCACTCAAAAATTACCTGGATCAACACATTTGATAGTTTTTATCTCGATTTTTCTTCCCCTGGGATAATTTTCGAGTTGTAGCCAGCGAACAGTTAGTAAGCCTATATTTTTTTCACTTCTAGAACACAGGCTTTGTCCCAGTGAGCTGTGTCGAAAAACTCACCACGAGAGCGCAGTACTGGATTTAAATTTTAAGTTTTATTACTGTCGCTTATGGCATATTTTCCAAGAATTTCCTATACCGGATATTAAAGCTGGATGCATCACCCATAATCGACATTTAAAACACCTAAAAAGTTAATTTATCATTAACTAAAATTGCTAGACCACACAATCGTATCTATTAGTCACTACGAAATTACTTCAATTCATCGATATTTTGTTGAAACCGCAACAATAGGATTCCGCGTAGAAAAAAACGGCAAAGTCAGGTGTGAATAATTACGGAACCCATTATGAATCATATACTTGGACATGAGAAATCCATTGTAGACGGTGGTTTATTAGTTTCTAATGACACTAACTTAACCGCAATTATTCTTTTGCTGTCAGAATTTTAAGTAGTTGCAAATAAGTAGAAACTTACTTGTCATGATGCCATTCTTCGTAGAATCTTCGAAAGCTGTTATGTCAAGACTGATTCATGCACTTGTCTGAGACATTACTATTAGAGAGTTAGAGATTTTATATGCTATTCTAGCACTTAAAATACTTAATAATATATATTATATGTTCCGTTTTCCCGTCAAAACAGCTGATCTGATTTTATTAAATTTTGGTACAGAGAAAAGACCCTAAAGACGATATTAGGCTATAAACAGGAGGGAGGAGTGAAGTGAGTTTTGTGACCCAACAGAACGCTCCACGTCCATTAAAAAGGACATTGATCAGAATGTACAAGTATTTTGTTAAAGTGTTATGCATAAAGTCTTCTTAAACTCCTACAAAGTATATTGTTAAAGTCTGTTTCTAACACTGCTTTAATAACTAATAACCTGAACTTAAAAAAAAACACGAAGCAGTTCCTAGGCAGTTCCTAGCAGTTCCACGTCCGAATGAACACCATAGCCGACGACACCAACTAGACTCCGCAAAACGCAAAACAAAGGCGCTTTTGTTTAATGTTAAAGGCCGACTCAGCAAAGGCCATATAGTACGTAGAACTGACGGACGATGGTTCTCGAAGGGAGACCACGCACCGGCAAACGTAGCGTAGAACGTCCGACAAGGTGAGCAGACAATCTTGAAGACCACAGAATCACGTTGGATGCAAGCCGCTTCTAACCGGTCCTATTGGAAGTCTATAGGGGAGGCCTATGTTCAGCAGTGGACGTCTTACGACTGATATGATGGTATAGGTCAGCAAAGATCCGTCACATGTCTCACCAATGTAGGATCCTGCAATTAAGAGACATACTACTTAAAATTCTACCACCGAAGAACTTATGGTATGGCTGACGAATGACACCAATTTATAGATCAAACAATAGATTTCTTCGAACATGAAATCCCACCTTTCGATCAGGTAACATGTTAATATACAATCCATGAATCATACTTGTGAAGTCGATAAGCTTGTATTTGCATGACTCACTTACAGAACGGGGTCAGCAGATAACGTGGTTCCCACAACATTGTTTACTATTCCATTTCTTTGTTTACCGTCTGTGTTATAGAAGTGATAATTTAATTGAGAACTTGGATACTAGGAAAAGTTCGATTACTTTTACCAAACCTTATTGCTCTTCATCAATAGACTGAGTAATAGTCCAGTGCTGAAGTGAAATTTTTAAGACTTTGCCAAAAAACGAGCTCGGCGGGCGTGCCGCGGAGTTAGTGTGTTGTGCTTACTAACTATGAAAATAGCGTCAACGTCCCGCCAAGCATCGGCGCTAGCGTGACGTGTTTTGTGTGACGGCTCACAAATATTATCAACGGGTGCCCTCTATCTGGCAGAAACTTGTTTCTCTGAAACCTATTTGGCAGAACTCACTTTTTTTTTTTTTTTTTTAGCGTGGTAAAATCATCAAATGAGTCCTCCAACCCCGGGCAGGGCGGGAGGGACTGTCAGACTTCTACTGACTAAAATCCACGGTGTCCTTCAATAGCCTGTTACGTTCCGGGGTCACGGTAAGGGAATAATCCCGCGACCCCGGCAGGCTTTGGCCCTCTGAGAGGGGGGCCCCGTCATTATGCTGACGCTCTTTGAGGCGCGCGTGGGACACAACGCGCCGTCGACCCGGGCATGGTCCTTGGTCGGGCAGCGAGTTGCCCTCTACGGTGGCCGGAGATCATCAAGCGACGTCCGTCGCCGTGGGCGCCTACCACTGCGGCTGGGGCGGAGGGAGGACGCTGTCCTCTCTCGCTCGCGGCCTGCCTCCTCCTTTACGAGCATTACTGTCTCGCAGAAGGAGCTGACCGCTTCCCACTCCGTCTCGCCCCGCAGCATGGCCGCAACCAATGCCGGGCGCGAGAGGTCTCCGCCTATCGCAGCCGTGAGGACACGTCGGTGCTCCGCCCAAGCTGGGCAGTCTTGCACCGTATGCTCCACCGTGTCCTCCGGGCGATCTTCGCAGTGGTGACACCCAGGCGTCTCCTCCTTTCGCATCAGACACAGGTACCTCCCGAAACTTCCGTGTCCGGTGAGGACCTGCGTCAAGCGGTAGGTCAGGACGCCGTGACTTCTCTCCAGCCACTCCTCAAAGAGGGGTCTTACCGCCGCAATTGCGGCGTGCCCGGCCGTCGGTCGCGACAGTCGTTCCTTCCATACTGCCCTGAGATCGCGCCGGAGGTCTTCGCGCCGCGCCTCGACTTCGCGAGGCAGCGGGGTCACGCCCCGGCGCTGCGCCTCCAGCGAGTCAGGGCCTGGCGCTTTATTAAAAAAAAATGTGGGCCACTTGTTTATTTATTTTTGAAGGAATACCTACTTATTTCTTTAAAGAATACAGATGGAATTGGTCATGCTACGTGCGTCGTCCACCGTTTCTGGACTCAATTCATAACAAATAAACTTACTTTCACATTTATAATATCGATTAAAATTCAGTATAATTATAATTATTTCGAGGACAGAACACATTTTCTAATGACAGCACAAAAATTAACAATTCATCAACCATAGCAACCGCTAAAACTAAATTCTAATTCTATTTCACTGTAATGTATCGGTAAATCCTGTTTCACGATATTAATTTGGGCCACGGTTACTTAGTTAGTGTTTGATTTCTATTTAGTGAGTGCATTCATCATGTTTGTTTAGGCTATAAAATGAAGCGATTTTGATTTATGAAACTGTCTTTATTTTGTCTCGCTAGATTATAAATGATTCGAAAATTGTTAATTGTAACAAATTACACTGTTGATTGCAACAAAATGCAGTAAATTGACCAATCCATGTGATAGATTTTAGCCCACTTTTTCTCGCTAAGAGGAGGCCTATATCCCAGTCGTGGGACCAAGGGAACAGTGTATAAGATGGGGACGCGAAGTATGATGGGTAAACACACACTTAAGGCAAACTTAACACAATACTAACGTAGCGCAAGCGCCAACAGGACGCTATTTGTTAATGGTAATTTCGCTACGTTATTGTCTTGCTATGTTTGCCTTAAGTGTGTATGTCGGGTCTTTTACACTATTCTCCTATGCTATGCAGTAAAGTTTTGGTCCATAATAACTTCACCCCTGGAATCCTCGAAGAGTCGGAAAGCCTTACCTGATAGCACGCGGAAAAAGTCGCTGGCAACAGCTAGTATTTCTTTAAGCTATTTCATCAATAACCTGCTCACTTTAAACTAATCTACCCACCTCTCATCTCACTGCATCGCCACTCAAGCACAACAAAGTCAAATACAAAATAGATCCAATTAATCCCTTTCATTCTCACTCCAGTAATGAGGGTTGCAGTGAGAAACGATGCTGGAACCGCTCCTATGTATTAACCCTGGCTGAAAACACTTTATTAGAAGCCTTTCTTCTTTATAATTTTTAGGGGTTGTACGAAGAGGTTATCGTCTTTGAGTTCATTTGCATTTTTCTATATTTAACCCTCCTTCACATTTTTCTTGACACCCTCAAAAAAGGCGCGAAAAAGTTATAAGGTCGGCCACTTGCAGACGATATGCCCCTTCGTACACTAGGCGACGCAAGTCTCCGATAGCTTACGACTTTGATATCCATTGACGCGTACCTGTATACGATCCTCTATGGATTTGTATTGCGATAGCCACCTGGATACCAAAGTCGTAAGGTATCGGAAATTGTGTCGCCTAGAGTACGAAGGGCTAACTCTGGTGTTGCAGTCTATAGACTACGGTGACCGCGCACCATCAATTTTTTTGTTTGTTTGTCTCGTGTAGGATAACTAAAAACAAAAAATGCTTGCCACATCGCAAGGTATGCTCGCTTGAACACGATATCTTGCGTTCCATTTAATTTTCTATAACCGTATACGAGTACATTTCTCGCAATTTCACTTTCTTTGAAACTATTTGTACGTCTATTGTCATAACTTTAGTTCCAGCAAATAAAGCTCTTTACAAACTTACATACATATTTTATTATTGTACAAACAATTTTCATACCTTTCCAGTCTATTTCTGAATTCCTTACGAACGATATTTCTCTTACCACTCCATACATTTGTTAGTACTAATATTAAAATTTATCATAAGGCAGTGAAATGCTTTGTAAAGACTCATAGTGTGGAACGGCTTAGAAAGTGTGATATGACCACAGAGTAAACTATTCAGAAGACCCATTCTAAAACGAATTATGACAGTGAGTCAGCTCTGCCGTAGTTACAAGTATAGATAGTCTGCTATCTCATGTCATTATCATCATTTCAGTCCTGAATCCAGCTACTATTGAGTT
The DNA here is from genome assembly GCA_954870645.1 of Agrotis clavis. Taxonomy (NCBI): domain Eukaryota; kingdom Metazoa; phylum Arthropoda; class Insecta; order Lepidoptera; family Noctuidae; genus Agrotis; species Agrotis clavis. The sequence goes on from OX940943.1 coordinate 5,262,701, forward strand.
TAGGTATTCTCTTTCTTCTGATGTATTCCTGGCTTCCATGTGTATCTTATCTATATAGCGTTAAATGACTTAAAACTCGAAATAATCACTAGCAGTTAGAAGAGATCTGTCACTTAATAGCAACTCTTCGTCATTTGCCGTTTAAGTCCCTTATAAAAGATGTCAAGCCTATTGCCATCAACCAGGCACAAGACAGATCATCATCATCATCATCATCATCATATCAGCCGTAGAACGCCGACTGCTGAACATAGGCCTCCCCTATAGACTTCCAATAAGACCGGAAGAAGAAGCGGTTTGCATCCAGCGCGATCCTGTGGCCTTCATAAGATCGTCTGTCTACTTTGACTCTGTATATCATCATCATCATCATCAGCCTATAATGTTCCCACTGCTGGGACACAGGCCTCCGACTCTGTATATACTGCTGAAAAATTTTTCATGGAAAAGCCCAATAACATTGTTGTCTTACCTTGGAATTGAATCCTTTAGGACCATACGCAGCAGTCGCGATAGACTAAATGGAAGTTTTTGCCAGCAAATAAATAAAAACAGGAAAATCTTTCAAATAATTATGAATGCGAAAATTTGTGAGGATGGATGTCTCACGAAAAAGGATTGAACGGATTTGGATGTAGTACACAGATAGCTTACAACCTAAGCTGGATTAACACATGGTATAGTTTTTATCACGAGTTTATCTTCCCGTGGGATCATTTTCGAGTTGTAGCGGGCTAACCTACCGGCAACAACTGTAATACGAGTATCATATTCAACAACTTTGTAAGCAGTGGTTCTTCTGCAATTACCATTTCTATTGCCCTTCTAGTATAATATAGGTTTCTCAAGTAATGCTGCGTAGGTGGTTCTTTAGTTCGACTGTAGGGCGGTACCTATATCCGACCTGCTTCGCCTGACAATTTTAGATTTATTGTGAAACAAACTTATACCACGCTTATACCACGATCTTCTTGGTATTATGTGGCTTATGTTAATGTTACAGACTCATTCATATAACGCATTAGCTGAGAGAATAGATCTACTGATACTCAAATATCCTGTTTCGCCTCCTTAATATTAGGTGTCGATGAACTTGTTAGTGGGTGGGATTCACCTCTTAGCGGTCTACCCCGGGCAAAGACACCACAGGGTACTATGGTAACTGACGGTGACAGCACAGAGCAGTTTGCTTCTTCTACTCCTACTATACTACTACTACTACTCTCTTCTGGTGGTTTACCATGACGTCTTTAGGCTGTGGGAAAGAGACAGAGCTATACAAGTCTTTTAGCGCCATCTCGTTCCCTGTGCGGAACCACTCACGCTTTAAGACGTCATGGTGGGCCACCTGCGGCCGTATTACAACGTCTTAAAACCAGGCATGTTCCGGCGAGTGAAAGTGACAGAGCTATACAAGTCGTCTAGCGCCGTATCGTTCACTCACTAGAACAAGCCTGGTTTTAAGACCCCTAATGCCCCCCCTGAATGTAGTTTTCGGATGCTGATAGCTTTTTTCGATTTTATGTGTTTCCATACAACGAATCCCAAAATACGGCGCTGACAAATGTGCCATCAGATGTGTTTTTAAAAAAAGAAAGGAATTAAAATTCTAATGAATTGCTTTGGTCATATTTCTTAATTAACTGAACTACTCCTCAAATTTTCACTACGTTGTGAAATAATACCAATCGTCAGTTTCTTAGCCAACAAACAGGGAACGATCTTGAGTCGGAAGTCCAAAGTAAGTTGATCAGTAAAATAATATAGTGATTCCTAACTAGTTAAATCGATTAACTTGAACTGGGACTTGCAGTGAGATATTAGGGTCTGGCTGCATTGGAAAGTGCACAAAGAGCTTAGTTTTGCAAGCCAATGAATGTGATGCTTGTGTTCTTTTATCCAATTATTGATACTCAAGTTTAACAAAGTAGAAAGATAGAATACTCTTTATTATGCACACCATACAAATTACAGATATCGCAGTATAGAACTTAACAAAAGTTTGACGAAGAATTAACGATAATATGTTTCGAGAAAATTTGGCATAATTTTAGGGTTTTTTAACTTTTGGAATCCCATGTGTAACAATGAAATTGAATTGGGAATTCGAGACATTTCATAAATCAAAAAGAGAAACCACTAAGCCTTTTGATTTTCTTTTCGTTTTTCGTTGAGATCCAAGTCAAATGAACAAGTCAAATGTTGATTCTGGCTTCCAGTTGCACTGATTAGAAACTAAAAGAAGAAATTTTCCAAAAAAAAAATTAAAGAGGCCATTATAAGAAAAAATAAATAAAAGAGTTCTGCTCCACATTAAACAGTCTTAACTCACTGCGATAATCTGATTGACTATCCTTTACTTTTATTACATCTCAGTCACAAAGTTCATTTAACAGTGTGACCGCAGCCTAAGTCGATGTTAATACTGTTAGAGTCAAGTATTGAGCTGAGACTTAAGTTAGACTTAAACTTTAGCGGTCACTAACATGGAGATTGTTTTCACTTATTAAAAGCAAACCCATGAAAAGCTCTACATCTTTATGGTCACATTTTGTTTTATGATAGAAATAAGTTTGTCTGTGGTTTAAACGTTTACATGTGCTATAAAAGATGTCGCATAGTAAATAATAGAGGTTTGATGTTAAAATGTGCAAATTAATACAAATATGTGGATAATAAAAATAGTAGTAGGCTTTGTATTTAAATTAGTAACTCGGTTATAAATTATTGTTTTAAAACATTTTTGCGTAGTCTGTAACTGCCTTAAGAAAATTAAATAATAAATGTCAAAGCATTTATGATTATATTATCGTTTCCTTTAAACATTTTTTTTTTATTATTTATGGTATTCCATGTATTTTTGAAAAATCAGCCTATAGTTTAAGCAGATATAAGGTATTTATATTTTTGTAAGTAAAACAAATATCTTGCAGTCAAAAAAACTTATATTCCTTTGTTTTCTTGTGTTTTGATTCCTTAAAAACTTTGCTAGGTAGTTTTCAGACCCCCCACCGTAGGCGCGGGCATGCGGGTAGCGAGTAATGGGTGACTCGCTGTCCAACCATGGACCATGCCCGGGTCGACGGCGCGTTGTGTTCCACGCGCGCCGACGGTGCCCCTCTATAGAGGGCCAAAGCTTGCCGGGGTCGCGGGACTAACGAATTCCGTGACCCCGGAACGTAAAACGTAAAGGGCTATTGAAGGACACCGTGGATTTTAGTCAGTACGAGTCTGACAGTCCCTCCTGCCCTGCCCTGGGTCCGGACTCATTTAATGTTTTTACCACGATAAAAAGGTAGTTTACAGACCCTGTCTTGTGGAAGTCTGTGTAAAAATGAAATCTATGTTTTAATTGCATAGTTTCTGTTAATGTTAGCTGTATTAAAAGCCGGCAAAAGTAGTATTTAAATGATTGACAGAAATATATATTATTTAGTAACCTAACTTAATTCCCAATGTTTACCGTTAATAATATTTTCTGAACAATATCGAACTCTCAATTTTGCTTTAATTTTATCATTAAATGTCATTAAAATTATGTGTAGACACACATAATTTTAATGACATTTATTGATGAGTAATTAAATGTAATTTAGCTGAAAATAAATTACAACGGCACTTAATTTGTTTGAATTCAATCATCAAGTGAAACATTCTGTGGTATACACAGAGTAGAAATTAATTGAGTGAAAGTTTTTTTACAATAAAATAAAAGTTTTTTCTAATAATATTTACTTCGGTACTGAAACTAAATAAATGGCGATCATACATTTCGATTCGTTTACCAATTACTTACTATGAATAGATACTCGTACACCACATACGAGTTTTATTATCTAACTAATATTCTAAATGCGAAAGGTTGTGAGACTGGATATGTGTTACTCTATCACGCAAAAACTTTTTAACTTTTTGATGAAATTTGGTACACAGATAGTGTCTAACCTGGATTACAACTTAAGGGGATAAATACCGAACTTCATACGAGCAACGCCATGCCATAGGCAAGTATGGTCTAAATACAAACTAAGTAAGTACAACAATATTCATAAAATTATAATTAATTTCGTTATTATACATGACGTGTTTAAAAGCGATCATTTGGTAAATATCAATAGAAACTAAAATGCCAAACGTTTCTCTTTTTTTTATCCTGGTGAGTAACATTATCCTCCATCATCAAAGTGTCCTATGTCCTTTACAAAAATTGAAATAAATGACATTTAAAAACAATTTTGCAACACAATAAAGTGTTCCAAGTGACCAGTCATCTCCCCATCGCACAACACACAACTAGAAAATTGCAAAGGTGCTAGATATTATAAGAAGCTATTTTCAGCACTAGGGCTGCAATGTTTGTCCACGTGTAGCGTTTTTAATTAACTCGGATAATAATGGTATCTATTACCATCTTCTCTCATCTCATCTTATCTTTGCCCACATAAAAATGAGCGCCTTGCAATCAAATGGCTGATATTTTTCTACGGAACCACAAAGAATAGAGGGGAGTAAAGAGCTTAATTAGATTTTTCTTCAGAGTCACCATTGTCCTTTTTTTTTACTTGTGGATTATGTTTTCTAGTTATGTAGGTATGTCCTTCTCTGAGGGACCCGTAGATAAGTCTGTATATGACTGTGACACATAATGCTTTTTTATACGTGGTAAAATCATCAAATGTGTCCTCCCACCCAGGGCAGGGCGGAAGGGACTGTCAGACTCGTACTGACTAGAATCCACGGTGTCCTTCAATACGTTCCAGGGTCACGGTAATTCGATAAGTCCCGCGACCACAGTTATAACGCCTTTTTTTTTGCATGGTAAAATCATCAAATGAGTCCTCCCACCCCGGGCAGGGCGGGGGACTGTCAGACTCGTACTGACTAAAATTCACGGTGTCCTTCAATAGTCACGGTAATGAGATAAGTCCCGCGACCCCGGGGGCTTTGGCCCTTTAGAAGGGGGCCCCGTCATTATGCTGACACTCGTAGAGGCGCGCGTGGAACACAACGCGCCGACAGTCATAATGCTTGTAAAAATGTATCAAAAACGAGAAGTATCACTAGACCATTAATTTTGTCCTCTTATAAGACTATTCTTGCGTAACTTTTTGACAAATTCACTTTCATAGCGATTTATGAAAATTTCAAATACAAAGAGAAACGAAAACTTATGGAATCTTTTGATACAATCAATACTAGCATTACCCAAATAACTTGAACTCTCACCCTAACTTCCGAACGATCATAAAATACAATATCAATCAAATTCCAACCCATTAAGGCATAGTGCACAACAATTAAAAGCAAATAGACAACAAGGTATGATTTACTAAGAGATATTTATTTTGTTCCAGGTAATTTCGTGTGCCTGCCGCTGATGTGCCCCCCGGCTTTAATTGCAGTCCGATGGCTTTAACAGCTTAGTATTGTTTATCTTCAATTGTTTTGGGTTTTGGCTATAGATTTATGGTTTGTATGTGGGTTTGAATATGTTGAAATATTATCGAAAAAAAAAGGCTTTAGAGACCTGCTATCATTATTTCGCCACTGACCGATAGATACGACTAGAGGGTCCAATAGACCACACGTCAGCTTTCTCCATATCCATTTTCAATTGAAGCTGCTGATACCACTGACACCGCTTCAAAATCGAAGTGTTACCAATTTTAGACAGTTAATTTATATGCCCTGGTAAAATGCGGTTCTCTGAGACAGCAGAGTGATAGGATAACTCAATTTAGTTTTAATGGCTATCGCTGTACCAATCATTAAAAAACACAATAAGTAAAATAAGATATACGCAAGACAGCAAGCCGTAGACCGCACGGCAGTTGTAACAGAAAAATAAACTCCATATTGCACTAGGTCAAGGTTAAAATAATACCCCAGATTTGCGCCCTACTTCATCTTTTCTTCCTTATTAGCATTAACTCTTCAGAGTTTCTACAAATTAAAATAACAGTACATATTCTAACTACTAGATACATGATTTAATATCACTACAATTAGTCCGTGACTTGTTACGTGCATAAATGTCCCCTGACCATTGACCTGGTGCCTCAGGGGTTACACGAGAGTGCCTTAATTGATGTCTGAAGACGGATAATGTCATCAGTGTACTGTCTTATACTATTAACTATGCGGTTTGTGTGAGAATTGTATGGTCATATTTCGATACGTGGTGTAGAACTGAGACAAAAACTGAACAAATTTTAAATGGAGTCAAGGATAAAAAATTAAATAACTGTTCCATAATTTATGGTCGAGTATAAAAGAGACCCGAGTTACCGCGGCACTGAACGCGAAAGGCAATTGAAGGAACAGAGTGATTTTTGAAATTCGAACAGGTTTATAGAATGCAAAAAAAAAAACAAATATGATACAGGCTCAATTTTTTTCTGTAAAAATATAATAATTTTTCTTTCTTTCTTTCAAATTCTCAGCAAAAGTTCTGTAAGAAAAACTGGCCAGTGAGAAAATAATGCTAAATTAAATAAAATATAAAGAATTTGTGTGGCCTTATCAATCAGCACGTATCACACGCAATCAAAAGGCACATTCCTCTCTCTATTTAAGGCGAATCGTATTCCAAAAATGTCCCTTATATTTAGGCGCCGTATTAATCCGAATGAATCTCCGGGAAATGTCGGAATTCCACGAATTCCGAGGGCCCCGCAAATATTTCGGGGCCCCAGGGCCGGCGTTTGGGCCCGAGGTTTCATATCCTGTTCACTTAAAATTCTCTTTTAGACATAGAAATTTTAATCATACGACTGTGAACTTTTGATATACTGTTCTTAGTGTTAATTTACGCTTTATAATTAGGGGGGTAGGCAGTAACGTGGCTTTTGATGTGAGTAAGGTTTTGATGTGGTTTTCTTTGGTCTTGCTGAATATGATATGGTTTTCAACAAAACAAATAGGAATATATAAGTTTTTGGGAGTTTCGCACTTTTGATGAAGCGGTTTTGTTTTGAATTTGAAATTAGATGTACAGTTAAGTTTATTATTTTTGAAATATGTATTTAAATATAGATAAACTGGAGCAAAATTGATTTTTAAATAGCCTTGGAAGGATATTAAAATCAATGCTTATTTTATTTAAATATAAAATAATGTTTTTGTCAAATGTAGTGATTGTCTCGTTGGTCTGATGCTGAAGTTGAGGTCAACTTTGTCAAAACATTAGTTGATAGATTGAGTTAGGTTGATATTCTAGCCCAGAGGCCCTAGCATGACATCTACTTATTTGACCTTACAACGTACTTGAAATACTTTGTAATATTGTATAGTGTATGTTAGAACACACTTTCGAAATCCCTTTTAAAAAAAAACGATTATTGGAAATTAATTAAATTATATCAGTGAAAGGCACATAATTATAACGAAAAAAGGGAAACTTGGTCAATTTTCTGGCTTGCGACCTATCCGGTAGGAGTCTCAACCCGAACTGATGCTATTACCTGGCTGAGGCACTAAGTCTAGATAGGACTGATGACGTGGTGCTGACTAGGCACTTAAGGGTGTATTGTAGGGATGTAACAGTACGAACGAAGAAATATTTTTTTAAATTAACGTCACAAAAATGTGAAAACTAGTGATAAGGCCTCTGAGTACGTCACGTATCTCAAAATACAAAGGCATAAGTCAAATTCATACGTATATGAGCCAACCCCAATTCTCTATATACCTCTTACTTAGATATTCCGGTAACAATTATTTATATTCACCACCCGACCGATTTCGAGTACAAACGCATTTTACTGTCCCCTTCGACCATTCAGAGTAACCATCATAACTTGACCCGTGGTCAAAGGCGGAACTAACTTAAAAATGTACTGATTTTGACATAAGAGTTGTCATTTTCTTAGACGAGCAGCGCCATGGCTAAAGTTCAAGATATATTGGTCGGGGTTATAGCATCGGGGTGGACTTTCCTTATAAAACCTTTTAAGCTTTTAACGTTTTTCCTATTGTATGTTATTATACAGGGTGATTTTTTAGTCACCATCCAAATTATAATATATTAATATTTGGCGAAAATCATTGAATACGTGTTTTTTCTTTTTGTATCACTCAATACAAAAATATCGAGATATCACGTCTCAATGTTATCTATAAAAAGTTGATGAATCTGGACACCGCGCTGTGATGTGTCGCTCAGGTGTAGCGGGGCAGGGCGGGGGGTCAGCGGGGTGCGCTCTGCCCGTTTCATGCGTCGGCAAGTGTATATTATTAACGTTTAGCTTAGTGACCACACAGAGCGGATGAGAAAATGATTTAATATGACAATTTGACGTATCGATTTTTTTTCAAAAATGGGTTTAGTGATTGATACCTAATGCATAGAAAAATTTTGGACGGTGGTAAAAAAGTCACCCTGTATATATGTTATACTTATCTTTAAAAGGATTTGTCTGCCTTAGATCACAATGCTTATATGAATTTTGAGGGTAAAAAAAGATTTAATAGAGGTTCTTTGGCTTTTTCTACCTTTTTTCATTCGATTTGACGGGTCGTGCGGTTGAGCTGTCCGTGATTTTAAGTAATCACATTATCTGCTTAGCCTCTTACAAACTATTGTTAGAGTCAGTTTCCATTTATACCGAATGCATTATCTTAAGCTGGGTACTCACTTAACAGTGTTGCATGTAACGTATCAGATACGGTATCAAGTGAGTACGTAGGCACGAGTCCGCTGCGAACCGCTCGCTGTAAGCTCGCAGTGACCCGCCGATCGGCGGTATCACTGCGAACACAAAGGCGGCTCCCAGTGACGAGCCGTACCCACTTGCAGGTTGATACAGTATCTGATACGTTACATGCAACACTGCTAAGTGAGTACCCACCTTTACAGAGGTTTTAAAACCCGACTTGAGCGAGACAAGTGGCAAAGGATAAAAAATAAGGTTCTGTAGTCTAATATATTTGCAACTATGGCAGCGGTCGACAACGCGCGACCCGCTAGCTACCTACCTCCGGCCCGTGTTTGTTTAGTAAACTGAAAATTTTCTTTTATGAATAGGGAGATAACCTTATTTATTTTCATGAATAAAAAAATACCGTTTATAATATAAAAATTGCGGCCCATCGTAACTTGATTTTGCCGCTTTGTAGCCTTTGCCTACCAAAAGGTTGACGACTGCTGCTCTAGGGAATACATAGCATTTTCGTTTGCCACTTGTTTAAAGGAGCAGGTGTCTTCGGGTTGTTGTACATTTGCCACAAAGTTAATTTGCCACAGTTTTTTAAACATCATACATTGAAAATAAATTCGCCACAACTAGATTTTGGAGTAGGAAGATTTTCGAATGGAGACCGCGTGTAGGTAAGCGTAGGGTAGGACGCCCCCCGGCAAGATGGACCGATGACCTGAAGAAGGTGGCTGGGAGTGGCTGGATGAAAAAAGCTGGAGATCGTGCGCTGTGGCGCTCCCTGGGAGAGGCCTATGTCCAGCAGTGGATTGCAATAGGCTGAAATGATGATGATAAGATTTTGTTATTGTTTTGCCACATATCTTCATTTCACATAATTTAATAGAAAACGGCGGCACCAACACCTCTACGACCCTGTTATCCTAGTACTTTCTGTTCAGATTCCACATCGTGTCCTCTTTTTCTGTAGTTTTGTGCTGGATTTTATTATTTAATTGTTCTGCTATATGTGCGGATATAAGAAATAGGGCGAATATTTACACAACAAAATTCAAAAAACAAAAACAGTGGCTTCTTTACACATAAAATTTTTCGTGACGAATTAACTTTATGGAAAATTTACATTTTACAACAACCCGTGTCTTCCATTATAGGGTAACACTGTGATCCATTCCTTTTTGAACGGCATTATTTCTATGAATGAGTCCTTCTACCCTGGGAGGAGCATAAGAGGCTATCAGACTAGTAATGGCTGGCTAAAAAATAATTTATAAGTATGGTAGTTGCTATCTCATTATACAACATTGATTTGGCTGTAATGTCAACGTGGGTGGAAGTTAGTTAAACACTAATCCAAGAGATGGTATGTCTATTTGTTATGATAATTATTGTGTAGTTAGTCATTTCAGTCGTAAATGTATGATACATGGCGGATCGTTAATTCTAATTAAGAAATCGATTAAATCTAAAACTAGAAATGACATTGTTGAACTGTCAGTTGAACATACCATTGAATTGTCCTGTGTTGAGCTTGATAAGCATGTTATAGTATGTGTTTACAGACCCCCAAATTATCAGAATCTACCTATGTTTGATACTATAATGGAAGATGTTTTAAATAAAATATGTACTAACAGTAAATCTGTCATCATCTGTGGTGATTTTAATATTAATTTATTAGAAAATAACTCCAATAGTGTTAGATTGTTGAGTCTTTTTAAATCTTTTAATTTGTCACATGTTTTTATGGAACCAACCAGAGTGACAGCTTCTTCTGCCACTTGCTTAGATAATGTATTTTCTAACTGTGATTACTTACATAAGGAAATTGTTAATAAACTGCCATCTGATCACAGTGGCCAAACAATAACGTTTTTCAAAAAATTCAAATAAGACATAGGCCAATTACAGATAAAAATTTAGAAAATATGAATAATACTATAGCGAGTAAATTATGTGATCATAGGTTTAATAATATAAGTGACCCAAATGAGTTCTACGCCGAGTTTTTTGGAATTTTAAAAACAGAATATAATCGTATTTGTCCTCTTAAAACTAAAACTATCTGCACAAAGTTCTTATTTAGTGATTGGGCAACACCAGGAATTCGCAAAAGTAGAGATAAACTTTTCGAACTTTATGATCTTAAGAGTCATAGAATGGATGATATTAGCTTTCATCAGTATGTTGCCAAATATTCAAAAACTTTTAAACGTGTATGTAAAATAGCTAAGGCTCTTTTTATTAGTGGTAAAATTAAATCAGCTGATGATAAAATTAAAACAACCTGGAAAATCATAAATAATGAGACAGGCAGGAATAAACAGCGTAATAACGAATTCAATTTAGAAACTGCACATGGTCCTATAAACACAGATAAAGATGTAGCTCAGGAATTTGAAAAGTTTTTCTCGAACATACCTCTTAAGACTACTGAGCCATTAAATTCGTCACCAGCACTCTCTGCTGCCTTACTTAGAAATAATGTAAAGGCATGCCCGATGGAGTTTAGGTTTCGGCACACAAACCCCCAAGCAGTGATTAAAGCATTCAAAGATCTTAAAATTAAATCAACAGAAGATCTCTGGGGAATGTCTGTGAAGGCCTGTAAATCAATAATAGAAACCGTAGCGCCTTATTTAGCTTTTTTATTTAATACCAGTGTAGACCAAGGAGTGTTTCCGGATCTTATGAAGCATAGTAAGGTAGCTCCACTTTTTAAATCGGGTGATTGTAAGGAAGCTAACAATTATAGGCCTGTGTCAATTTTGCCAGTTTTCAGTAAGGTGTTTGAAAAGTTAATGCTTGAACAAATGCTATGTCACTTCAATAGAAACTCCATCTTTCATGATCAACAGTTCGGTTTCACCAAAGGTCGTTGCACAACTGACGCCGGTGTTACCCTATTGAAGAACATTTTTAACTCCTGGGAGGAAGCGCAAGATGCCATAGGAATCTTTTGCGACCTCTCAAAGGCATTCGATTGCGTAAACCATGAAACGCTTTTGCTGAAACTGGAACATTATGGAATTAAAAATACAGCTCTTGATTTACTTAAATCATACCTAAGAGATAGACAGGTTAAAGTTCAAATAAACGGTACAAACTCATTAGGGGCTAAAATGACTATGGGCGTGCCTCAAGGTTCTATTTTGGGTCCATTCCTTTTCTTAGTCTATATTAATGACTTACCCCATTTACTAAAAAATCAACCACAGATGGTGTTATTTGCCGATGATACATCGTTAATTTTTAAGATAGATAGACGTGCACAAAATCTAGACACTGTTAATGACTGTATTTCTAAGGTTCAAAATTGGTTTACTGTTAATAATTTAGTTCTTAATGAAAAGAAAACAAAATGTATTCGATTCACTTTGCCAAATGTTAGAAGTAGCGATTGCGACATTTTGTTGAACGGAGAAAAATTGGATTTTACTGATCAGACAGTTTTCTTAGGAATCACTTTAGACGATAAACTACAATGGGGCCCCCATATAGCATCTTTAGCGGGGCGACTCAGCTCAGCCGCTTATGCTGTTAGAAAGATAAGACAGTTAACTGACGTCGAAACTGCGCGTTTGGTTTACTTCAGCTACTTTCACAGCATTATGTCTTATGGTATTCTACTGTGGGGCCGGGCAGCTGACATTGAATCCATTTTTGTTTTGCAAAAGAGAGCCGTCAGAGCAATTTACAAACTATGTCGTCGCGAATCTCTTAGGGAACTATTTAAAAAGATTAACATAATGACAGTGCCTTGTCAATTTATTTATGAAAATATAATGTATGTTAGGAAAAATCTTCATCTTTTTAATAAAATAAGCGATAGACATAATTTTAATACTAGAAATAAAGATAAAATTGATCAACCTTATTATAGATTGTCCAAAGTCCAAAAATCTTTTATGGGGTTCTGTGTTAAATGTTATAATAAAATACCTAGCGAAATTCTAACTCTAAATGAAAGAAAGTTTAAAAGTCACATAAAAAATACACTTAGTAAACAAGCATATTATAAATTAGAAGATTATATCCAAGATAAAAATGTCTGGAAACATGCCGGTCCTGCTCCATAGTACAATGTAGGGCTTAAGCAGAATCAAGCTGGTTGATATTCGAATGCTCACACACTTCTTATATTTGTAAAATAGCCTTGATTGCAATATTTTGTTAAAATGTGAACACCATGTACCTTTTTGCTTTTTTTAATTCTTATTTTTATTATTTTTTTTTTAAATAATATTTAGTCTATATTTTCAAGGTACATTGCTTCCACATTATATATTTCAAATGATGTTATAAAAAAAATTGTAAAACATGTTTAAAAAGAGTAAGTATGGAGTTTCTTGCCCATTCTTCTCCATACAACCTACCTTAGCGAATGGGTGTAGAATCAATCCCATCCCATCCCTTTCCTTAATTTTAATATTCGACGTTTAAAAGTGCCTCACTGATGGCCTATTTAAAATAAATGATTTGACTTGACTTTGACTTTGATGGCGCCACGCTACCGAAAAGCGTTCAAACGAGGAATAGAGAATTTCAGCTTGCAGGTCTGGGTTGCAATGGCCTAGTTGGTTAAGGCGTCTGGAGTACCTATCCAGAAGACGCGGGTTCGAATCCCACTTGCAATCTGAATTTTTCTTTCCTCAAAAATCATCTTTACGATGCGCGTCGCATGCGTTAATGCGTTTAAAAAATAAATAATTAATTAGTACTGGCTGGTTCTTCAATTGCCCCTTTTTATGCCAAAGTCACGGTATAGTAAGCCGACATACGGAATCCTAAAAGTAATAACAAATTCCAATATACAGGCAATAATGTAAGTACCCGATACTCTAGTCCTTTTCAACAAATCAATATCAAAATATCAATAAACTACCAATTCCAATATATAACGATGGATTTTTTTTTCTCAAGAACTCAAATATCGGATGACATTCGATTGACGAGTAAGCTTATTATTACTATACCCGAAACTTGAGATCCTTACCTGTGTCGTTTGTAAACATACAGTGTAAACAATGCCTTAGGTTGGGCGTTAACTATGGTGTATAATATGCGGTTGATTTTATGTTTTTTGGACAAAGTAAGGCTTTATCATCATCAGCAACGACGATATAATACTAGACTCCTAATAACAGGCGACCGATGTCTGTCAACTCATTAGGCAAAAAAGTCTTATATTCGTCTCATTTCGACCAATCCTGTGAGCCGTAAACATACGTCGAGACAGAACAGACCTTGAGTTAGCCAATCACAACGCAGTACCCCGTCCCCCTCGCTTACGTAGTACCTCAGCGAGTTGACAGAATAATTTTTGTTCCTTAGATCGTGCATGCGGAGTCTAGTATTATATCGTCGTTGATCATCAGTCTAAAATGTTTCCACTGCTGGGACACAGACCTCCTCTTGTGAGAGGGAGTGAGCCATCATCTACCACGCGAGTCCAGTGCAGGTTGGCAGATGTCACATGTCTTCGATTTTGATGGTTCTAGGACATGCCGGTTCCCTCACGATGTTTTCCTTCACCGCTATGAGAGCAGTGGTGATGAAATAAAATACACAAAGTAATACACGACCTACAACTTGTAAGTCGGGGCTGATACCACTGGGCCACGAGTGCTAAGGCTTAGGGGGCAATATTACCAGGGTATCAAGACTGTCTAAGCAGGATACCGTGGGTCTGGAACGCAAAAGGAAACTGAAGGAACAGGTTGGTTTTAAGTCAGTGTCATCTGAATGGCACTTTTGTTCCACCCAGGACTAGAGGACACAATGTATGAGTTTACCACCTAAATAAAAAGGGGAACCATATTACGTGAAATGGAAGTAGAGGATACACCTGATAACGTATATTACCAGTAGTTTGCTCGTGAAAAGGTAACAAACAATAAAACTAGCTTTCGCATTTACGAGTAGTATTAGTTCAGATTTTGTTATGAACCATGAATTTGAGACTTACTAAAGTCCGGTCACAAAACAAGAGGAATTTCGTACATTGACCTATTATTACCTGTCTCAGTCACTCCCGCGTAAATATAATGAGTCTCGCTTGCACAGATCGCCATCTAATCATAATAGGTCAATGTACGAAATTCCTCCTGTTTTGTGACCGGACTTTAGTCGAATAGTATTTCTTTACTCTAAATTGATCAGTTTTGCTACAAGTTTGACGGCTGACTTATATTGTCAAAGATACTACCTACAATATAGAAATTACAATGTGTCTCTATTACTCATTGGACAACAATTTCTCACGAAACAAAGGGAATCGTAAAATAAATCCTACAATTAAATTGTATTGCGATAGTATTTTGTTTCATCGAAAGTGGACAGTTTTCAGTATGTCTTAATTAAAGTTTAAAAGCAACAATTTTCTCAGGAGAACTTTTGTAAAAATAAAAAAAAAATACATGTTCATTTTTTTCCTTTTATTCAGAAGCTTGAATAACTCAAGAAACATAATTTAAATGTGACATAATTTTCCTTGTCAAATTTTTCTCTTCACATTTGTGCCAACCTGGTATAATTGGGTTGTCACTGTCACAAATTGACGGAAGGTTAAAAATGTCTTTTTAAACTTTTTTTTTTTTTTTATTTATTTTAGGTCGCTTTTTAACATCAAGGGTCATTAACGACCACATTTAACGGTATTATAATATACATACATCATTATACAATTAGTATACGGAAACAATAAAAATTGCTTAACCAAACAGGGACAAAATCGTTTTATGTCAAAAATTTTTTTTTTTTGCTTTGTGAATAAAATACATGATAACATCATGCGTGTAATCTCCTACGGGCAAAGTAGAGGTTTACTTTTTAGTAGATACTTCCTCATTTTGCGAATTATATCTTGATTTTATAGAGGTCAAGCTTATTGCCATCAGCCAGACATAATTCCTTCCGTGGCTGCTTCTGTTTCTAATGAAAACCCAAAAGAACTGTTTAAGCTAGGAATCGAACCAATTATTTCAAGCTCAGCCAGTAAGTTTTGGAACCTCTCATTCTCCGGGACACGTCGAGCTTCATTGTCTCGGCGCTTTTCTGGTGGTTGCCTCTGTTGATTCTGTCTGTGTCTCTGTTGGTCTCTCAGGAGTTGCAGTGATTTGGGAATAGTGTGGTGGGTTTGTCCCAAAAAAAAACCTCTAAAACAAAGAGACTCGATACCAATTGCATTTAAATCATATTTAAGGAGCTATCATCAATCAATCAATACCAAGAAAATGATTCTATACTTTTGCTCGCTAGTGTTTTATGTATTTCCAACGGGGCGACTGCCTATCTGACCTGAAATATACTGAATAGAATACCTAAACACGATCTTGATATCTGAAACAAATTGTTCACTATTTTATTTGGGTAAAGTACGGTCGGCCGATAGCGATCCCCTATAGTTGTGGTTACTCCAGTAAATGAAATAGGTATTTGGATACGTGTTAAGGTGCTCCCTCACCAGGAGCAATCGCGTGTAATGTAACATTACAGATACGATTTTGAACGGTACATTACAATACTACCTCCTTGACTGATGAGCAATCGTACGTAATGTAAACATGTATTACAGATACGATTTTGAACGTTACATTACAAGACTACTACCCTGATTGATGAACAGTCGCGTGTAATGTAACATTACAGATACGGTTTTGAACGTTACATTACATTACTACCTCCCTGACAGAAGAGCAGTCGCGTGTAATGTAACATTAGCAATACGATTTTGAACGTTACATTATAATACTACCTCCCTGACTGATAAGCATTCGCATCTAATGTAACATTACAGATACGATTTTGAACGTTTCATTACAATACTACCTCTCTGACTGATGAGCATGATTCGCGTGTAATGGGACAATTGCTTATAAGTACGTTTCATTACAATACTACCTCTCTGACTGATGAGCATTCGCGTGTAATGGGGCAATTGCTTATATGTATAGCACATTAATCTTACAAGTTGTATCAATGTGCGCATTGTAATGTGCGATTTTCATCCTTCACTGATGTATGCTTGAATTTGTAATCTTACATAACCTTACAGGCGAATGCTTCCAACTAGGGAGCACCTTTATGAAATATGAAAAAAGCGTTTGGTTTACCTACTGGCGCGTTTGTATTACACGAGTAGCATCTATTCTAACGACTTTTATAAATGCGAAAGTTTTTGAAAAATATCTACAAGTAATTGAAAATTTGTATTTATTTCCCTGTCTGGGTGTTTGTGTAGTTTAAATGCACCCACGATACAGGAGAAATTCCAGTTAAATAAAAACGTTTATTAAAATACCTAGTAACGTATTGTGATAAAAATCATTTTATTAAGCTCAATTTCCGAATATTTATTGAAATATTTTCTCTTAAACAATTTACGGATTTTCGCAGAAATCGGAAGCCGAATTTGCATTTAATATTTTTAAGCTGGAAAAAATTATTCAGCAGTTATTTGGAAATATTTTCTTTTAAAATACCTAAGTGAAATTTACTATGTTAATTAAGTCCATTTACCGAAACAAAAAAAAAAATAACTTTCGATTTTCACGAAACAATTTACAGAAATTGCTTTAAACACATTGACCTCAAAATGTAACCTTACAAATAGTCCAAATTAATATTTAATTTGTAAAACATATTTTACCCGAAAATTTAACAAAATTTCGTCGAATTCCTTACATTATTTCGGTCATTAAACCATGAGGGTTTGAAATTTTCTCGTCGAAATAATTTAAATTGAATAACAGCCGAACTCCGAATCCCATTCTTTAGTCAGTGTGGTCCATTTTAAGCGTTTCAAGTCAAATATTTGAACAGAGTCAAAAGTCCCTTAGAAGTTTACGTCCTTATGCCCTGTTTAGTTCGGTAAGCAAGTTGCTTGGGTGAGTAGTAAGGCTAGCATCTGGCATAAGTGGGTCTTGTAAGCTATCATTATAAGCTTGTTAAAAATCTACTAGACAATGACTGCTTTCGCAAGAGGTTTTAGTGAATTTAATACAGCGTGGGTGGATATTGTTGATCGGTTTGTTAGGTACCTAATACTGTACCCATACCATGAGTTGTCATTACGATACTCGATCATCGATATCGACCGCGTTTGGCACTCTCATTGGCCCGCTCCAAGGTTGTATGAACTCTCAACCAATGAGAGCGCCAAACGCGGTCGGTGCGTATCATCGAGTATCGTAATGACAACTCATGGTATGGGTACAGGTTAGTCTTACTTGCTGGACTATTAAGCAGGTCATGGTGTATCATTTCAACACTTTATTTTAAAACTAGCAGTTCCCCGCAGTTTCACTCGCTACTTCGCTCCTTTTGGTCTTAGCGTGATGTTATATAGCCTATAGCCTTCCTCACTAAATGGGCTACCTAAAACAAAAATAATTTCTCAATTCGAACCAGTAGTTCTTGAGATTAGCTCGTTCAACCAAACTTTTCAACTAAATATTAGTACAGATGAAAATTATGATTTGCCTTCAATTAAATTACACGAAGACGTAGCAATTCCCTATCATAGAAAGGTTTGTGTCTCAATAGTGGGAATGTTATAGGCTGATGATGATGAAGTCGGAGCTCGAGGGTGCTAAAACCGATGGCGAGGTCAAAATGGGAATCCAAGATGGCGGCTGCTATATAGGTCAAAATGGGAATCCAAGATGGCGGCTGCTATATTTTCGAATTGTTCATCAGGACGATGTGAAGTTAGTAGTAGGTGACTTTAAGTACTTACTGCATACAGCCATGGGAACGAACGCAATATTAAGTTGAATACTGTACAGACTACATCTGGAGTCATTTACTATACGGACCTTATGGAAACTCGAACAAACTTCCATGCGTTCAAGCGTTTTTGCCATACCTATTATTGGAATCAAAGCAGCTCACAATTTAGGACCCATTAATATTAGTAGTCATTTTTTCCCGTGGTGCTAGGCAACTGGGCTTCTCCCAGTTGTAATGTCCCTTGTGCCTATTGGCCTTGTTTTGTTCTGTCTCCTGCTTGCATGGAGGGAAGTGGAAACAAATTTTTTCCTACTCCTCCACTTTTCTTTTCTGATTAATTTCGTTGCAGGATCCAAGACAGGTAAATTCATTCTCCGGGACACGTCGAGCTTCATTGTCTCGGCGATTTTCTGGTGGTTGCCACTGTTGATTCTGGCTTTCAGTAGTAGCAGTGGTTTGGAAATAGTGTGGTGGGTTTGTCCCAAAAAAAAAAGCCACGGGAAACAGGCTTGAGTTCGTCGTTGCTTGAATGTAATAATAACTCTTTTTAATTTAATTGCTTACGTATTTCAGTATTTTAGTTAATCCCCAGCAAATCACAAACGACATAATAAACCTATGCTTATTTTAACACGAAAAGCGAGCTAAAACAAATGTTTACCTAATACCTATTATGTTATAAACTTTATGGCACGCCAAAGCTTAACATTTGCCGAAAATATTCACAAAATAGAGTTTAGTTCATAAACACATAAAAGTGAATGTTCGAATTTGGGTTTAATCTCCTAAACTGCTGATCTAATTTGAATATTTTCGAGAGATAATGTGTTTCATGTGCTTGTATGAATTAAATTTGTAATCTTGAATCGATCTCACTATTTTACAAAATTTATTTGCAAATAAAATCCATTATTTGCAAAAAAACAAATACGCATGATTTTATGTAAGTATGTATTGTCTGTAAGGTCAATTATTCTAAACTGTTATTTTAGTAAGAGTCCCCGACGAATTAACTTACTTTACCAAGAAATACTCACATCGCCGTAAATCTCTTACAAAATCTACTTACCTGACCTGGTACAACCCCACATAACGAGAAATTCCGGGAATTCTACTAGCTCACTCCTGAGATACGTAAATCCGGATTACACTTTGATTTAAGCTTCAGTTACTGCCCATTCGCTAATTAGGGCGTTAATTGTCTATACGTGTATGTGTACGGATTTGTAGAGGTATCGGTAAGGTGATGTTTCAGGGAAATTGTAACCTGGGAGCCTGGGAGCTTTGCCCAAAATAGATAGGTTTGGAAGGAGCAATGGGAGGGTTTTGCCCAGCAGTGGGACATAGTAAAAGGTATAAAAACAGGCAAGATGATATTGGAATTAAAAATGAAATGAAATTATAAAGCCTTTTAAGCCCAAGTTTTTTTGAAAGGTAATCCGTTTCCGTACATCTGACAACGTATAATTATGCAAAATTTCAGGATGGTTTGTAAAGTGTTTTAAGGGTTAAAAGGTGGCAAACAAACAAACATACTTTTGCATTCATTTATTAAATTTAGGATAAAGAAGTTAGAACTACATAAATATAATGATTGGCTAAAAACTTTAGATGGTTAGTTGGAAACTAGTAAGTACCTAACTGATAAATTCAATGCGGATTCCCTCATTATAAAGCAAGAATGTAATCATGGCCACAAAGCAGTAACTAGATAACAGACGCCACTCCTTTTTAGATAGATTGAAGGTTATATACATAATAGAGGCATGCAACTAGGTAGGCATGTGAATCATCTGGTTGATAGTATGTTGCACGAACGAGTGTTAAACATCGTTTAACGGGGTTGTTGTACTTGTAAGTTCGCCACGAAAATAATTCCCCACGAAAAAAGGTTGGTTATTGTAGTATATGTGGGTAAACATTGTAAACATAAATCATTATTGAAGGTAGACGTATAAATTGTTACATATAAGTAAGATGACGGTGATTGTGTGTGGGCATTCGAAATACAGCTGTGTTCCTGAATAAGTCGTTTCCTTGTGCCTCCCGTAGTTAGAACTTCACATTGGCGACGAGGATTAAAAGTATAACACTGAATCGTGCATTATACTCATAAAACAAAAATGTCGATTGGAAAAATCGGGGAGTTTGACGTGAAGAACGGTGCGTGGTCGTCGTACTCGGACCGACTGGAAATGTATTTTAAGGTTAACAACATCAAGGAAGACCTTAAATTACCGACGCTGATATCGTTGAAGGGGGATGAGGCCTATGAGCTGCTGCTTAATTAGCCAAAGGTTCTTTTTTAGGGTTCCGTAGCCAAATGGCAAAAAACGGAACCCTTATAGATTCGTCATGTCTGTCTGTCTGTCTGTCCGTCCCATGTCACAGCCCTTTTTGACGAAAGTATAAGAGCTATCCTGTTGAAACTTGGTAAGTAGATGTATTATGTAAACCGCATTAGGATTTTCACACAAAAATAAAACAAAAACCAAATTTGGGGGTACCCCCCCCGTACTTAGAATTGAAACTCAAAACATTTTTTTTCGCCTGACCCATACGTGTGGGGTATCTATGAATAAGGTCTTAAAAAATGATATTGAGGTTACTAACATATTTTTTTTCTAAACTGAACGGTTTGCGCAAGAAACGCTTCCAAAGTGGTAAAATGTGTGCCCCAAATGTGTGGTTTGAACGAGATCGAGTAATTAGTTTTTTTTAAGCGTCATACATCGTAAACCGCAATTTACTTTTCAAAGTTACAACCAACTACAAGAACGTTTATATTATGCTACTTGCTGCTACGGAACCATGGTCGAGTTCGACTCGCACTTGGCCGGTTTTTTTTTTATTATTGTACATTTAACCTATTCTTTTTCCGACCAGAGATAGCAGAACAATCAATTTATAAAATCCAGCACAAAACTAAAAAGATTTAGGGAGGCGTATGTTTAGTCTTGGAAGTTTTAAAACCAAAATTATCTCATTATGTTTCCTCAGAAGGCAATGATTTAAGCGAAGATACAGCCCACAACTAAATGGCCCCCAACAGGTTCGCAATTAGGTCACATAGAGTAATAAACAGAACGATTAAAATCAGCAATATGTTGTACAATCACAACATTTAAAAGATTGACCACTAATTTAATTAGCATACGTTACAAAATAGTTGCACATCAACACTTTCACTTCTAGTGGCGAAATATTTATAATTAATAAATAACTAGCTTGCTCGCGGCTTCGCCTGCGTGTAAGTCGAAAATTATCCCACTGTAATGTCGTACCGGGATGAAAAATGTCCTGTATTTTATTTATTTAAAACTTCAGGCAAATTAAAGGTACATAATGTTTGAGGCATTCTTTACCAATCAACAAAGAGTGTTAATAACGGATTAACTATATAAATAATATATATAGAGATATAGATAATTATATAGAGTTGGGGAGGACTCATTGGGCGATATTTCCAGTTTCCAGGTAAAACAAAAAAAAAAGTGTCTCAGTGTGCCTAATTTCATCTTTATCGTTTCAGATGTTTTTGTATGAATCAGTAACAAATATCCATCCATCCTCACATTTTTTTTATAAAAATAGTTAGATTACTTAATGATCTAATGTTGTTAACATTTAAAATTGAAGAACTAGGTCTCTGGTGACTTTGTATGTGAGAAAGGTCATGTAGAAGGCCGACTAGCTAAATGTAAGGTATCTATCTATATAAATAAAAATGAATTGTTGTTCGTTAGTCTGATTAAAACTCGAGAACGGCTGGGCCGATTTGGCTGATTTTGGTTTTGAATTATTTTGGAAAGTCCAGGGAAGGTTTAAAAGGTTTTTTTTTAATCGTTTCTCAGGCGGTACGGAGTTCGCCGGGTTGATGATATAAATGTGGCGCCAAAAAATTGCGTATAAAATATTTAATTAACAGTATGGGCGGCACGGCCCTTTACAAATAATACCTACTGTCATCGACAATCTGCTGACAGAACTCAAATCACGCCCTTTTTTCCCATGACAAAAAAAAGAAGCAGTGGACACATGCTTCTCGAACACGTTCATACATCTGGTCATACACGCGCTGTTGCATTCACTACGCACCTGACTATACACATCTGGCCAAGAAAAAAAATTAAAATAAAATCACAGCAGGCAAGTACGAGTACGGTCTGGTACAAGACTGTCTTATCACGGAACCGTGGCCCCGGAACATAAAGAAGGACACGCGTGGATTTTAGTCAGTACAAGTCTGATAGTACCTCCCGTCCTGCCCTAGCGGGAGGACTCATTTGATGATTTTACCACCTAAAAAAAGGCCAGACAAGAAAAAAAACAAGCAAGAAAAAAAACAGGCAAGAAAAAAAAACAGGAACGAAAAAAAAACCAGGCTAGTACTGTCTTGAGTCTAAACGCAGCACCCAGGTTAAATAACCAAGTGTCTTGTGATATAGGGTAGTTCGGGCAAATTTGAACTTTGGTCAGTAATAGCTGAGGACTATCTTTAGCTATTTCCTCTTAACAGTTTCCGAGGGGTTGTCCTGATGAAAATTGTTAAGGGGTAGTCTCGGCCATTTCGTCGCCAGCCCGGATGTTTTAAGAAATATGCGCTCTTATTTTATTTAAGGCGTAGTCTTATAATTAGTTTGACTGAATTTAACTTTGGCATAGTCTTTAGGGAGAGGATGGTGGTATTCGCTTTTCGGTAAAGGGTTGTTTGGGGTTGGATTTTGGTTTTGATTTTTTAATGGTTTGGTTATGATTTGTGTTACTGCATCCGGTTTTTGTTTTTATAATCATGTAAGTTAAAAGAAATGCTCGTTCATTTTAAATTAATATAGATTTCACTAACTAATCTAAAAGCAATGTTTCTAATTTAAATAGTCTGAGAATCAATTTTGGTAGATAACATTACTAATGAATATTTTATTTCCATTTTCATGTCTTACAAAAGGAATTAAAGGTAAGTACTTTTTTTGTTAAGCTCTTAGTTTTGTAGAGTTTCTTCTATTATGAATTCTCTTTTGACTAATTTAATTAATTATTTTATTACTTACTAGCTGACCCGGCGAACTCCGTACCGCCTGAGAAACGATTAAAAAAAAAACCTTTTAAACCTTCCCTGGACTTTCCAAAATAATTCAAAACCAAAATCAGCCAAATCGGCCCAGCCGTTCTCGAGTTTTAATCAGACTAACGAACAACAATTCATTTTTATTTATATAGATTTTCATTGTAAGAGGCGGTTGGATGTCATTAAAAAGTTATCGAAATACACATAATTTAAGTATATTGAGAAATTAAGATGACATTTAGATTTTTGGAAGCCCGTTTCCATGTTTAGATACTTAAAAGATGATTGATGATCTACCAATTAGTAAGATTATGCCAAAAAACTTATTAAAAAATCACTTGCCTAGTCGTAGCATCAAGGTTATCATAAAAAAAAATAGTAAATATACAAAAACTGCTTATAATAAAAATAAAAAAATCGTCTGTCAATGCCCTAAGGCCTCAAGGGCAGATCTTCAAACCCTCCTTTAAGAAGAAATTCACCTTTAGTTAAGAAATCCTAGATAACATCTCAAACGTATTACAGTGATCCACTTAACCCTATCCTAATATTTACTGAACCCTTCATCAAAAGAAAAATCTGGGGTTCTTGACTTTCACCCCCCACTAGAAGTATGATTGGTGAAATATAAACGGGTTAAGAAATTCGTAATTGACTGTTGCGTGGGTTGAAATTTAGGTTTTTAGGTAAAATTTAAGTAGAAAAGTTTAGCATAATATTAACAGCAGATTGAGGGTTAAAAAGTAAAAAGTGCTTTAATTTTTCCTAAAAATTACTGTCTGTATGTTAATTAAGATTTTAATAATAAATTCATATATTTATTTTTCACACTCATTTGTGTTGAAACACGGGTCAAACAACAAAAGCGTTGTCCTAGATAACATTTTGCGGGGGTGAAATTACAGCCCCACAAAAACTAAGTAGGTTTTTGTAAAAAGTTTGACCGTCTGTTCTTCAGAGTGTACATTAGTAGTTTATTTAGCAAACTGAAACCTTTCTAGGAGTGGCAAAATGTAGGAGACTGTACAAATAGCGTGAAAGTTTGTTTCTCTTCAACTAACGACATCTACATTCATCAGTTGACTTCCACGAAGTTGGGTACTAATTTAGTGTGTTTTTATTTCATTATAAACCATGTTGTGCTGACCATTTGAGATTGGTTAAAAAAACCGGTTATAAACGCCCACTTGGTCGGTTTAACATTGCGCGGGATAACTGTGTGTGACAAAAATATTGAGACTTTTTGCTTTGTTTGACGCGGTTGTCTTTTTTTTTTGGACAAACCCACCACACTATTCCCAAACCACTGCAACTCCTGAAAGCCAGAATTAACAGTGGCAAGTGCCACCACCAGAATAGCGTCGAGATAATGAAGCTCGACGTGTCCCGGAGAATGAATTTACCTGTCTGATCCTGCAACGAAATGCTACGGGACTGTCTTATCAGGTACCATGGCTCCGGGACGTAAAGGTCTATTGAAGGACACCGTGGATTTTAGTCAGTACAAGTCTGACAGTCCTTTCCGTGCTGCCCTGGGTAGGAGGACTCATTCCATGATTTGACAGAGCAAAAAAAAAAGCAAAGGCGACACCCCATGACTACTTTTTTCCCTTCAGGGTTTGTGGATAACTGGTTGTTTTGTTCACCAACACCCGCCATCTTCTTCCTTCATCTTGTGTAAGAAGGATACATTTTAATTTAATGTACCTTTTATGCCAGTTACGATGACTTTCACCGCAAAGAAGAAAAAAAAACCATGATACTATGTCATTTTGAATAGGTCATAAAGTCAGCTAAAACGAGACAACCAGTCTGAGCAAGATGACCAGACATGTCACCTTCCCATACCTTGTTGAAATATTTTTCTTAGTCAAGTATTTGCGGAGGTTGAAATCAATCTTACACGACATTTGTTGGCAGATCAATTCCGTTTTATTTTTATACTCCTCATTTTTACGGAAAAATACCTATTGAGATTGAAGTACACGCCAAACAACAATAGGTACCATTGTACACACAACCAATCACCCACGTTTACAATCAACAGCCCACTCAACCTCTCCACATTTTACAAGGGGTACCAAACAACCCCTTTTCAGAATACCCCCGAAAATCTACGTCTCTATTACTGGTATATATTGATACCGACTTGTGGCTTTCATCGTTAAAGCATTTGATTGATTGATGAACGATGACTAGATTCGCGAAAACAATAAAATCAGCAAATCATTAATGGTTTTCAACCCTCGACTCGGCAGTTGAGGGGTTGAAAGTTGGAATAACATTTGGATTCACCCCGCAATGTTTGGTTTGGCCATATGTCGGTATTTTAAATGTTTAAACAATGGTTTTAATCTGGTTTCAGAAACGCGACGTGAATTTATTGTACGTGATTATGGAAGTTTTAATTTGGTCCTGTCACGCTATCGTACATAACAATTAAATAGTTTTGTTGATTAAATTTTGGTAATTTGATTTATTAATTGAGTATTTTTGAGTAACCATAATTGTGCTTACTGAAGAGAATAAAAAGCCTTTTAAAGAATTTATTGATCAGAAGCATTCTTATTTTGAAAGAAGAATTTATTGCATTCAGACCCGTGTTTCAGAACGAATTTTCAGCCCGTAAAGAGCAAGTCAGTCAATTAATTAAAACGGTAAAAAAACTGGTGAAACGCTTCACATTTACAATTAAAAATAACGGACACGTTTTCGCATATTGACACTGAAATTCAGTGCAAATAAAATACGTTGTTTCTTTTTTTTCAACGAAGGCTGAAGGAATCTTATCGAATTTTAATTCGAACAGCAAAAACAACACTTGAATGTATGCTGAACGAACGATTGTCCGTTCATTCGAATAAAGTTTTCAATATTCTCACAGAAAGTACCTTTTAAACAAATAATTATTCAATATCATGTTAAATTGATTGGTCGGAATCGTTCCAGAAAATATTGGGAGTCGACAAAGTTTCCGAATGCGCGGGAATTTAAAAATAGTTGGCATAAAGCCGGTCATTCGTTCGTTTCGTTCATTCGTTGCTATGTATCGAGCGTAGGGTTGCCACGAATTTCGAACCTACTAAAATTCCAATAACCCAATTCCTTAAAAAAATGAAACAGAATATCGATGAATTTTTGACCGGTTGATGTCAAAAAGTTTTAGGCCTCTTCAAAGTAAAAAAAATCTTTATCCTACTCTAGTAATATCTCTTGTATCGTAGGATACGTTTAAATATTTGACTCACATACACGAACAGTCGAAATGTGTGTGCTTAACACGTTTTCTTCTTCCATTCTCCCCTATCAGACGTCACATCATCGTTTACTCCTTTTTCTTTCATTTCATTCCTTAAACAATCCAACCATCTTTTAATTATTATTGGTATCAGGTAAATCAAATTTTGGCTGCACCAGGTATCAAATTATTTATTTATTAAGGAAAAATAAACAGTTACACACTACAATAATATATTAACAATTCATACAAAGTGAGCAACTGTATAAACCACGACATTTGCCATAGATTATGAAGAAGAGTAATTTTAATAATCAAATGACCGTAATATCGTGCAAATGACGTTTAATCTTAATTAGGAGTAAAAAAATGATAATAATGTGATAATTATAAGTTAAATCTATTTGGCCTCCATTAATAATTTAATTAGATTCAAAATCAACACAATCATCAGCAAACTTGTGTGATTAGTAGGTGGGTAATATTCACACAAAATTAATGTTTGTCCGGTACAATATACGGCAAGCTAATTATAGCAATATATTTCATAGCATACGAGAGAGAGTAAAACAGGGGTACCCTGTAATACATACAAAAACTTTCCAACAGTTTTTTTTTAGATTTCATCTAAGTCAAAAGTGTATAGTTTACTTCTAGACTAGCGTGCTTCACCGTCGACCACGCCATCCTTTCAATAAATAAATAGAACTAAAAAACTTGGGACAGCCCTATTGCCATCAACCAGACTTTCTTTTCTTCCTCTTTTTTTATTATTTTACCTAACCTAGGACTCGAGACTTGCTTTTATTAAGTTGGAAAATCATCAAATGAGTCCTCCTGACCTGGGTAGACTAGAAGGGACTGTCACACTTGACTCAAAACTCACTTGCTCCTCCAGTTACACTTTGCGTTTAAGAACCGCGGTGATTTTTGACCTCGTACTTTGCATTAACACTTACTAGTAGACCAAGCGAATAATATCCATAAAAAACCTGATATATAGGGCAAACGAATTTTCAAAAAAAAAATCTCATAATTACATTTCGGTACCAAACGTGAATTTAATAACAGCAAATGTAATAGGAATGTCAGACGTCTCGACAAAATTAGAAGAACATACGCGATGAAATCAACGAAAAAATGTAAATGGAATTTTAGCTAAATGAACCAAGATTCTTTATTTTTTACCTTCTTGTTATATGGAATCTGAATCAAGAGTTTTTGTATTTAAAAAGCAGCTTTACGGCAACAAAAATTAAGGCACTTCTTCTTTGTAATGTATCATTTTACTGTCCTTATCTCGACACAGCATTTATTATTCTGTTTCATACTTCTTTAATGATCTTGACATCTCAGCCCCATAAAATCTCCTAAAAATCATAATCATCAGTCGGAAGAAGTCCACCTCTCACGATGTCGACGGTCCACAATAGTCTCATGGAGACCAATTTATTTTTATTTTTAGTCACATTTCTGCTTAAAAATATTCAAAACCATTTATCGACAACCTTAAAAAGAAAGAAAAAAGTAACAAATTGTTGGGACAGCCCTAGCTGCATCGGATCGACATGAATGAAATGAAACGCAAGGATTGTTTGCTTTCAATCGGATATTAAGGTGGATCCATCGCTTTGTGTAGGTATTCGAATGGAAACTATCCGAATATCCGTCCCGGACCTAGCTACCCAGCACTACTCCATACAATAATTGTTCGTTTTAAACCTTACTTTTATTGCTTTGCTCCAATTTCTGTTTCAACGTGTTGCTTGTGTTGAAGTTGATAGTTTTAATTGCTAAGATAGTGAAAGGAAAGAGGGCTTTAATGGGTCTGGTAAGTTATAGTATCGAAATTCCAGGGAATATACAGTCTTCAGTTTCATGTGTAAAAATCCTGTATGGTAAAATCATCAAACGACACGAGGTCGCTCCAAGAAGCATGTGAACGTCCCAGAAGACTTCTAAGCTTCTAGAAGGAGCTGGGTTACCATCCGTCCCGCCCTGGGGGGGAGGACTCATTTGATGATATAACAACGATAAAAAGAAAAAAAAGAGGTTGAAAATGCTGTTCTCCTTAGTAAGGACCCTTGCGTCATCGGTTTTTGGTAGATGTATTGCCCCGTTGTAAACCCATTACCAATTCTGATGGATTAATTGCTTGGAATTTTAACTTCCTGTTTTTATGGCTTGTCCCAATTTTGAGCAATGAGCAGTGTGTTAAGATTTGTGTAGATACTGGCGTCTTTGTTTTTTCACTTGTTAGTAATTGCTGGCTTTATTACATTGTACTGTAGTAGTCCAAGGTTCTCTGACTTTGTATCTTCAAGGTTTAGTTAGCTGTTTCCCTGAAACATTTCGGTTTTCTAATATCTATACTATAAATGAAACAAAAATATACTTATGATTTTTCACCCCTTTTATGATTTTTTAAAAACTTTCTTTTACAATTATGCATGAATTTCGACCACTAAGCAGCCACTACTTTGTCTTTAGTTCAACTTCAGTATTTGGTCTAAATTAACTACTAGAGTTTTGGTTGAACTAGATAAAACAATTACCAAGCAATTACCTCATCATCAGACCTAATGATCTAACCTTTTTACAAGGAAGTTCATCACCTCTATTACATGATACTGAATTACTGACTAGGTAGTTTAGGTGCTACTTTGCCTTACTTCACATCACAGGTTTGATGTGTGTCACCCATATAAAGTCCCCGCTGCTGGGACACGTCCTCTCTGAGACAGGACACAGACTCTTCTCCTCCTCCTCCACACATATCATATCATACATGTGACATATCTTCGAATATTTGGTTCAGACAATCAAAGACATAGCGCGCGATGCCTCACGATGTTTTCTTCTACCGTTTTGAGAGCAGTCGTGTTGAAATAAATTACACAAAGTGTAATTTATTGTAATGACAGGCCTGTTGGTCTAGTAGTAGGTCTAGTAGTTAGTGACCCTGACTGCTATGCCGGAGGTCGTGGGTTCGATAAAAAATCAACTGATTAAACAACTAGTCATGAGACCCGTAAACCAACTGTCAAATTCTCGTTTGAGCCCTTGTCATTCGCTGATGGAAATGACAAGAACGAATAACATAGGTAGTTCTTAAAATGTTATTAAATTGAAATACACAGAGAAAATCTCATCAAAAATAGAATAAAATTTGTGAGGAAAGTATTTCTGAAAGATTGACTGGCCTGTTGGTCTAGTGGTTAGTGACCCTGACTGCTATGCCGGAGGTCGTGGGTTCGATTCCCACCCAGGACAAATGTTTGTGTAATGAGCACGATCATTTGTTCTGTGTCTGGGTGTAATTTATCTGTAATATTTATGTATTTAGAAATATATAAGTATGTTTATCAGTTGTCTAGTACCCATAACACAAGCTCTGCTTAGCTAGGGACTAGATGGCGTTGTGTGACAGTTGTGGAATATTATTATTATATTATAGTAATGCGACTAGCTGAGTTCGAACCCACGATACCGCTGGGCTACCACGATTCAACGCAGGCAAACACTGCTTAAAATCACACAACAATTCGATTAGGTCGCTCATTCCCTATATAGTTAGGTAGTATGCTAATGCTGACCATTGGGTAGCCAGTCGAGTAATAATGACATCATACTTCGACTGCCTATCCCACGATTAACAATCAAATGACCTATAGGTATTCGATGGTAAAGTCTATTCAATTCTTTATTTCCCGGTTGACGTTTTTTATACAGGAAGAAAATTGCAACTTTAAAGTGGTGCTTATTAAGTTGAATTTAGAATTACTATGATTATTTTAAAAGTAAACAAAAATTGTGCATCATGTGAAACTATACATGGAAATATTCCTTTTTGAGAACCTTATTTTAGAGAACAAACCCTCATTCAACCAACCAATATTATAACACGCAGAAAAATGTATACGAGAACTTCTGGTTTGCAACCAGAAGTTCTCGTATACATTTTATAGGTAAGTAGTAGAGATAACAAGGACTTAGTATTTATTACTAGAAATTTTGTAAAGTCAACTAGTGAGTCTTGTTGTCACGGTTGCAACCAGAAGTTCTCGTATAGGTAACCAGACATTTCTCTGCGTGAATGTAGTGCTCAGTGGTGAAAAAAAAACCAAAATTATTCCATTTTTCCAAAAAAAATATTTCCAATCCATACCTGGTTTCGTTGTGTTTTGTTATTTTGTGACTTACAGCCCACTCTAGAAAAAAAAGCCTGTTTCCATAAAGGGATTATTTAATAATATACTGATTACTATGCTTAGCCTACCTTAATATGAACTTAAAACGTACGTATTAAAGTCTATTCTCCAGAAACAAACAAATTGTTTACGTCTTCGGAAACTAAATTGCGAACACATGACAGGTATTTGTTGCTAGTCACTGGTATTTGTATGGTAGTCCGATTACTAGGAAATAGGAATTCTAGCTGTATATGTGATTCGCATGTAGAGTGCGATTATCGGGGACTTGATCTATTGTTGATTGAGATAAAAAAGGAGTCATGAATATTTAGATGTTTAGCTGTTTTTTTGGGATGTTCGCCACAAAAATTATTCCCTTCGAAAAAAGTTTTGATCCTGTTCTAGTACTTTCTGTTCGGATTCCACATTGTGTCCTTGTTTTCGGCAATTTTGTGCTGAATTTCTGCTGCCCTCCATAAAACTGGGACTGGCTTATCAGGACCCTGGAACGTAAAGGGCTATTGAAGAAACACCGTGGAATTTAGTCAATACGAGTCTGGAAGGATTCATTTGATGATTATCCAGATAAAAAAAAATAGGTGTTTGGCTGTTTTTTCTTGGACAAATTATAAAAGGAGTTTGAATTTGTGAGCCTGGAAGGTAAAGGACAATTATAGGACCACGGTGGATTTTAGTCAGTACGAGTCAGAAAGTTCTTTTCGCTCCACCCAGATTCAGTTCTTTTCACCTAAAAAGGACCTAATAAAGGTTTAATTTAAAACTTGTACGGTATTTTAAGTAATTTTTAATTTCTCTTGAAAAAAAAACTTAGGTATACAATAAGTTTGTGACAACACAAAGTTTTAACAAGCCTATGTCAAAGATATCAAAAACATGAATGTTTCTTACTAGGTCAACTTAATTCTAACTTAGAATTATTACATTAGACAGAGACAAAAGTTCTCAAGTAATCTAAACATTCTAAGTTAAAGCTATCAGTGCCTGTTCTTAACTTTTTAACAGAATTCAGTACAAGTAGGGTGACCATTCTTTTAGAAAATTTGAAAAGTCCTGACAAAAACCTGACATTTGCGTAAAAATCTGTATTTTTTTTTCAATTATCTGTTTGCGGCTTCGTCCGCTTATTACAGGTACCTACATAGTAAACCATGTTAATCTGAAATTAACCATTCTATCATGGAGTTACTCAGTAACATTAAATACTGAAATAATTTATCAAACAGGTGCCGTAGTTCTAAAAATTACTCTCTTGAATAGTAATTTCGCATTTTTTCCTGTCGCTCTTCTGGGCAAAGGTCCACTCTTTCCACTGTTCGCAAAGCTGCGTAACTTATATTTTAAGCATTTCATTTAAAAATTACTCCTCAAAATGTCGGGTCGAATGACTACACTGATCAAAGACCAAACGGGGCGCGGTGGACCGAAAAACCGTATCCGACATATCCCAACAAATACGAATGTACGGCCACCCTAAGTACAAGGGAAAACTTTTAATATTTACACTGATACGTTTTTGAACAGTCAGAATCTTAGGAAAGTATGCTTTTAATGTCAGACTCGATGTTAGAACATCTTTTAAGAATTAGTTGTTAAGCGCTTAGAGACTTAGACGTGTTTATTTTAAGGTTCTCTTTTATAAATATGGTAAATTAGTAATTAAATGAGTGCTTCTTTTTACTTTCTTTTAAAAAAAAATCGTTTCCCCACACTAGAATTTTCTCCTGTATCGTGGGTGCGTTTACAAACATAGAAACACACAAAACACAAACACCTCGACCCGGAACAACTACTTGTTTGTAAGCATCACTGTAACTTAATTTTCATAAAAATCGATTCATATGTTTTTGTGTGAAAAAGTAACAAACATCCATCCATCCATCCTCTCAAACTTTACCATTTATTGTAGTAATAAAGTCAGATTAACGTACAGCTAAATTAACTTAAAAAACTGTAGAATTTACGTAATAATAAATGCAGAAAACAAGCAAAAGACAGACTTTCGTCGCGACGACGTAAACAAAATAAAAAAAAACACCAGTTTCCCATTGACAAATCGCACAATATCACAAAATTTACAGACGCCAATAAAATAACCAATTTTATGCATCTTTCTTACAAAATTTATGGAGATACCTCAGGCAATAAGTCCACTTTCAATACTCCGAGACGGGGTGCGATTTTTTTGTCGCACGACAAAGCGCCTTTGTGGTTAGACGTTAAATCGTGTCGCCTGAATAAACACGATAACCGAACCTACTGGTTAATGAAAAGTGGTTGGTGGAGTATATAAATAAAGGTACTTTGAACTTTATATACTACCTTTTAGTTATGGCGGGCCTGAGGTGAATTTTAAGTGGGTTTTCAAGAGGTTTTTCGGTAGATACGGAGTAATTACGGTGATACTTAATGATTTATTTAATTAACGAAATAAACTTTTTGTTTTTGTCACCGACTTTCGAAAGAAAAGTTTTTTTGTAGGTTATTTTGAACTTTTTTTGTGGTTGTTTTGAAGTCGGTTACTTAATAATTTTTTTTTGAAAAAGTTTTTTATTTTATCCTTTTTAGTTTCACTATTCAAGCCAAATTTTATGGGGCCAAATGGCAGATATACTAAGTATATCAAACAAAAAAATAATCATCGAAATCGGACCAGAAACCTCGGAGTAATCGGTGTAGACAAAGTTCAAAACTTTTTAGGAATTGTTGATTTTTCAAAATGTGCTAGTCCGATTTCGATAAAATTTTAATGGGACCATTCCGGAAGTATAACCCTATCCAACAAAAAAATAATTTAAACAACGGAGTTATGCCCGAACCAACATAAAAAAAAACACAAACAAGCGAATTGAGAACCTCCTCCTTTTGGAAGTCGGTTAAAATAATCAACGTTCTAACATTAATTCTGTTTTGCTCCAAAAATTGCGTCAAAATTGGTAAGTACTCTTCAGATGTGCGCGGGGTGTGGAATGCCAAAGCGGGAGGGGTAATCTTAGTCAGAGTATCTGCGCGCAAGCAAATTAGATTTAAGTTATAATGATTTTGCATGTATGTAGTTGGTAAATATACAAAAAAATAAGAAGTGATTATTTACTGCTGATAAGTGTTCTATTTTTTTTTCATATTTTATATTTAATGTTGATTTATATGATGGTCAATCAAGGCTGATTTTTGTAAAAAGAGTTGTATTTTGATAGTTTCTAGGACATTGTGATTTTGCATGTATATTTGTTGTTAGTAAAAATGTTGGTTTTACATAGTTGATAAAGACTGATTTTACTTTTTATATTTCTTTAATACAAAGTTATTGTGATATTGCATTATTTTGTAGATCTCTTTGACTGTACAAAGTACTAACAATTTATTGTCATTTTTGTTATATTGGTATTGATATTTGGTTATTTGTTTGTACACTGGATGTAAATTTATCTAAAATTCAGTTATTATTACTGAGATTTTATTTAAATAGTTACACAGTTTTATTTTACTGCATAAAGATTTTTAAATGTAGTTATCATATATTTTGCTAAATATTTACAAATGTACAAGAAACCAAAAGTTGATTTATTATTTTGAAGATTGACTTAATGCCTAGAGCCTAGAGGCATTTATTATTTTTATCTTATTTGAAATAAACATGATATCTACCGAGTTACTATATTTTTTATTTTACCCTTTTCTGCGCGACTGTACCAGGACTACCAAGCTGCAGTATACACATGTACATGTACTTATATTAGAAGAATGAATAAAAATAAATATTCTTCAGGGGACGAGTGGGCCCCTCTAAACTTCCAGGGTACGAGTGGGCACAGGGTGCGAATCTAAGGGTACGAATGGGCTCTGACCCTTCAAGGAGTGTCAATGTCATACGTAATACCTGCGGAAATAAACTTTTTTCAAGGACTGTCAGTGGCATATCCTCATGAAATATTTTGACAGCTCTTGAACGCCGCTTGATGTGTTAAGTCTTACGTCACTCAACACTCAAGTATTGCTTCAAACTAGATTCAAGGCATTTGATTGGTTGAAATCTAGATTTAAATAGAGATCAGTGCTTGAGTTTCGTTCTGTAATAGACAAAAGTTGTCATTTATAATCCTGCATTGTACAGACTCATATTCACAAAAAAATACTCCCGAATATTTTGCTCGAACTAAGAATCGAGCCCAGGAACTTACGCATACGCTCAACTGTAGCGCTTGTGTCTTCAAGAGCACCACAGCATCTATTTACAAATTCTTATAAAAATAAGTATATTTATTGCTTCAAGGATACCTAAGAAAAAATTAGAGAAACTTTTTTATTGAAATTAAACTTATGCACTTTTTTTGTAAGCCTCTTCCGTCCCCCGGCTGGGCCATACTTCCAATCTTCTGTATGCCTTGCCTTCTCCAGTAATTTACCAAAAAATAAACTTATCGAAGTTATTAAGTTATAAAACTTTTGCAGTCGTAATAAAATTAAATTTATCACAATTTCCCAAGATTTATAGAAGATTATTCAAAGTATTACTGGCCACTTATCCTAGGTTTCCGCCAGTTTGGACCTAACTATTAATCATGACTAGTTTTCAGACTGGCGTAGGTAATGGTCCGGGTTTACATCTGCACCTGTTTCAAAATGGCGATTTTTAGCCGAATTCAGATTAAAAAATAGTATTTTATAAAGTACAACCGCAACAAATAGGGGTAAATAGGTGATCCATGTGGATACACATTTTTGGGCCATTATAATACGAAAACTATTTTTTTATGAATATTTGATTGAAAATGTTGTATGTAACATAAATTGGCTAATTAGACTTTGTTCCCTGAGACAATGTTATAACGTAATATTTAACTTACAACAACAACTATTAACAATAATACTTTAAACTAAATAGGTATGATCTAAAAAGAATTTTTATTTCTCGTATTTTATAAATCGTTGAATCAGTTTTCAGGTAATTTATTAACAACAAAAACTTAATAAAGGCACCTTGTAAATTACTATAGTATACTCTTATCATTGTATTTTAATACCTAACAACAAAGTGTAAAATGTTTATGAAAACTATCGACCACATATAACACTTAACCCTTCATTGCTTGGGTACTTGTCAGACAATATTAAAAGCACGCACGGTACGATGTTTCCCACAAAATTATCGCTCATTACCTTCAAAATAAAATAACAAAAATATATATTACCTTTTACAATGTGTTGAAGACGGTCCTAGGCTCCATATGTCAGGTTTTTATTCATTGTTTTGTGTTATTAAACAATGTAAAAACATTACATTACATTTGTACAAAATGCATCATTTTTACCTGTGGTTATGTTTAAATTACAATAATCTCGCCTCTGAAATACATCTTTGAATAAAAAGGTGTTTCCTTCGCTGTTGTTAACGTGTTTTTTCTTGTGGTTTTTCGCGATATTACTTACTCTGTTTCGGAATGAAATAACTCGACATGGTTACAAAATTATTTTTAGATTAGATTTTTTTTAAGACATTTTCGTAGACTTCTTGTTTAAGTAGTCCAAAATTGTGCCAGACATCTTTCAGAGATCCAAATACCGTCCTAGATAAACTAATCTAGTATGTGTTTTACTGTAAACACACTTGATTAACAAACATTAGGAGTTATGTGACATCTACCAATCTGTGCTGAGCCTGTGTATTTGGCCCACTCCCTCTCACAGAGACGAGGTCAGAAACGTCAAAGTCTGATTACGTTAAGCTTTACAAACACGAGGCTTCTAGCGTAGTACTCCTTAAAATGAAATGACTGTTTCAGCCAGTAGGTTTAGATCCTATTTCCATGTAATAGAGTGCAAAACTAATTCCAGTATTCCACCACAGTTCTCTAAGAAAATCCCTGGCCTAAATACCAGGAGATCAAGGCCGAAATTCTCATAATCAGATACGTGTTCCCCCTCCTATTATAATAAGACAAAAGGTCACCGTAACAAAGAAGTCCTATGACACGCAAAATATAATTTTCTCCAAAAGAAAAATTGTTTTAGAGGAAATCAGAGAAAAATGTCGTATCTGAGCATCGTTGCCGCATTCCGCTGTCAAACTCACTTTTCCGCTTTGCAAGTCGTCTTTGAGAATAAATCGCGTCGCAAATTCTCTTATAGGCACGGCGGGCGTCGCACCTTTTTGAGCCACATTGCGTGCGTAATTATAGATTTTACGCACGCCTTTTGTAACGTTACGCTAAGCATTTTTATATTGCTAAGTTCATGAGAATCGTCTTGAGTGACTTGTTTCTTTTAACTAAGTAGTTAAAGATTTTTATAGAAAGATCAAAGAGATTGTCTTGCTTTGGATTGTTTAGACATCATCTTGTTTTTAAAGTTTGGTGCTGGAAAACATTTCTCTTAATTTTCAAAAACATAATATAGAGAAGTACTAGGTTTAACTTACGGCAAGTGATTAAAAAACGAAACTTTATTTCAAAAACTGACGTCATTGCTCCCAGCAACAGAACTCTCGCTAATGTTTTTTTAATCTCAATGATGGCGTGGGCGCAGGTGCAACTGCACTCTACCCGCCAGATGCCGCGTCGCGTGTATAATCGAACACGCCATGTTGGACGCAAATTGCGCCCGCGATTTTAGGGTTAACATAGTTTTTTAATACATTCTTTGATGGTCAAGTAATTTTGTGGTGGCCTTTGTTCCCGTTTTTTAGTTTTTGCAAAGAACAGCAGAAATAAGTTATCATGTTACTAAATTGTAGCGCAAGAATTATGTAGAAACCAATCAAGATTACCTCCCATCTTAAGATTTATCATTTAATAAGCCAGCAGTATCTACAGAAGTTCGCTTCATTATTCGATACATTCGTTCAATCAGAATTAAATTATGATTAAACCCGTTTTTGCTGAGTTCAAAATCATAATGCGTAAGTCCATTGCAAACCCTACGAATGCCTATCCAATTTACGCAGTGTTTTATTTATATTTTATTTCTTTCAAGACACTACACTCGTTCTTCGTTCACATAATTATATTACTGCAGTGACAGCAAAAGAAATCCATTTATGGTTATCATTCACTCAATAAAAATAAAACACTGAATTTTATCTATAAATTGGCTTGGCTAGTCACAATATCTTTTTTTTTACATCAAATGACTTGATTTTCTTCTCCAAAATATATCGTTGATAAAGATAAAATACCTTGAAGGAGGTGTTGAGCAAATAGTTTTTAGGGTCCTTCAATTTAGTAACATATGCTGGACGTAAACTCTTAAGTGTGTTTACGCACGATTGCTTGCTACGTTAAATAACAACACAAAACTTTTTATAACGGTTTTTTTGCGTTATAATTTTTTTTTACCTTGTTTTTTTACTGGTTGTTTTTAGTTGTAGTGAAAGTTTTAGGTTTGCATGACCTCCACTTTATACTGACTTAGTAACTGGTATTGAATACTTTTTTGGAAAGATAAGGAATAAATACATTTTCGTATTAAGAATATGAGTCAGATTCGCAGCCGACAACGCACATGTTTATTTAAAAACAAAACAAAACTTAACAAAAACCAAACTATTTCATGATGTAGTATGTCAAAAACAGTATTCCTAAGCAGTTGACGGTTAAAAGCGGCCATTTTGTCCTCATCGCTATTATTACATTACATTGTTACAAATGGAACGAAATCTTCAATACAATTAGAGTTTTTTTACTATGCATAAACCTAGATTAACTGACCCACTTTTCTTCAAACGCTACAGTTTTTATCCGTTCCAGTGACATTGTTGCATTTTTTATATTGACTGTTTTAAATAAGTATATTACAACTTTAATTCAATTTTGTTTTCGAAATAAAAATGGTTTTCGCATCGGCTTTGTGGGGTTGACTATAATTCTCTTTGTTTGATGACTATTATTGAGTTATTTTTTATGTTATTTTATAAAATAGGTTTATAACTTGTTTGTTTTTGAAATTTTTAATTTTATTTAAATTACGTTTGTGACTACAATTTCTGCTTATTTCAAACTTTAAAATACCTAATAATAATAATCAACATTAGAATAAATGTTCATTAATATTATTCTAAACTTAGACTATTCTTTAAGAAGTATGTAAACTAATAGAATAATTCCTCAATTTACTGCTAATTTGTTCTCTGAAATACTTACAACTTAAAAATTACCGATAAAGTAGCCAAATCGATTCCTAAGCCGATAAAAAATACAATAGACAGCTTTTTATGTCAAAATTTCCGAATTTTAAACCGGATTAGGATCGAGCCGTGGTAACGATAAGCGCCTCCCTATCACATGGGGCTTAATCCCCTTATCGGTGACGTGCAAGGATAAAAATAAACCTAAATTGACGGAAATTAGGACAACTGGCGTAACGGTTTGTTTTTCAATCAATTCAATCAAACGTACCTAATTTTGAAGCAAAATCACACTGTTCAATTTTCAGCACTAAGCTTTAGCATTTAGGGTTAAAGTTACAACGGTGCCTTCATGTTTAGGTATTACATCAATTTGTTTCGAGTCATTAGATGAGTTTTTCACTGGAAGAAAATGTGCCAAGTTGGTTTCAAAAATGTTTATCAAATACATATGTAGGTAAATGGGCTGCCAAGGCCTAAAATGACATACATTTCTAAATACAGCAAGGGCTCAAATTAGATAATAAAGTTCACAAAACATACACCCATGAATAATTAGGCCCTTCGTACATTAGGCGACTCGGGTATCCGATACTCCAGTCGAATACCCAAGTCGCGCGACTCTAGTAGCGCACGATCCGTACACAGCGGCGACTCGAGTCGTAAGACTCAAATCGTCTATTCGGCCACCATTCTATATTCAACCTTAATAATACATTGTACAAAACACAAAATGTACATCTCTTAACATAAATTAAAATGCTTCTATTTTAAAAATGACGAGCGCATTCCTATTTCAAATTTTTGGATTATTAAAAATTGGCGCGTATAGAGGAAAAAAATCAATCTAGAAAGAATATGGTTCATAATTTCGCCGCGCCAACCGGCTACAAGGTAGCTCGATTTGTTCAAGCTTTGACTTTCAAGGTGGTGACCATGGGTTCAATCCCCAGGTAAACATAGAATTTTTCTTTTTTCGTGTTTCAGTTGTTTTTTAGAGGTTTATTCAATTTTTTTCTAGGTTTTTTTTTATAGTTTTCTTTTATTTTCACCGGAACGCTGACGCCCTTACTGCTATGATGATGACCGTGGTTTCAAATTTCAGATTTGAATAGGTTTTTTTTAATGTTTTTGTTTTCTTAATTACTTTACTTTTGTCGTATGTGCAAGTACATGACGAAGCTGGGTTAAAGTAGTAATGTTTGTAACGAAACCATAATAATTTATAAAAGTGCAAAAAGTTTGACACCATGCTCGATAGATGGCGCTGTCGTCGAGTTAGATCGCGCTATCGTTTTGTTAGGTTCTATTGAAGGACACCGTGGATTTTAGTTAGTACGAGTCTGACAGTCCCTCCCGCCCTGCCCGGGGTGGGAGGACTCATTTAATATGATGATTTTACCACTTAAAAAAAAAGCTTATTCCATGCTAAATAGCTATTAGAATATTCTTTTGAATTTGACAAGCCTGTTGGTCTAGTCGTTAGTGACCCTGACTGCTATGCCGGAGGACGTGGGTTCGATTCCCACCCAGGACAAATGTTTGTTTGATGAACACGATCATTTGTTCTGTGTCTGGGTGTAATTTATCTTTTATATTATTTTATGTATTTAGAAATATATAAGTATGTTTATCAGTTGTTTAGTACCCATAACACAAGCTCTGCTTAGCTTGGGACGAGATGGCGTTGTGTGATAGTTGTGGAATATTATTATTATTAATTGTAATGATACAAACAAGGATATTTTTCTACCTCAGATACTTTAATAATAAATTTTAAAATAATAGATACAAATTTTTCGTCGGTTAAAAATCGCGAAGACTTGGGTATCGGCGATCTTGATAGATGAGTAGCGAGCGACTAGAGTCGGCGACGCATGTCGGCGACGCGACCTGTGTACGAGCCTCTATGGATTTGTATTGCGATAGTCGCCTGGAAACCAAAATCGTAAGGTATCGGAAACTTGCGTCGCCTCGTGTACGAACCTTCGTACACGAGGCGACGCAAGTTTCCGATACTAGAGTTTCGCCACTACTCATGACCTGCGGAAAATTCGAGGTACTAAATTTTTATAATGCAATTTGATGTAACGACATAGACACTAGCGCCGCGTCAAAAGGTCATGATGGGTAGTCAAGAATATGAATTTATAAAATGGCTGACACATGACTGTGACGATCAAAGTATATTTTTTAGGGTTCCGTTGGTTCAAAAAAAAACGGAATCTTTATAAGATCAGTCGTGTGACAGTCCGCCCTTCACAGTTAATTTCCTGCGAACCTAACATTAATCCAAATCCAATACTTTAAATTAATTTTTAAATTTTATTCAATAAAATAGAAAAAAAACCATCTCTCCCAACTTTTTAATAAAACTGCATACCAAATTAAGATTTGTTATGAGTATTCTAAATATATTTATATCGTTTTAAAATAATTACTTTCCAAAAATGATTCAAGAATATGCTACGGAACCCTTTATTCTGTGAATAAAATAAAAAATGGTAAATAAATTGTTCCGCCATCTTGAAAGTCGCGGAAACTCAAGTAGCGGCGATGTCAGCAGATAGGTAGCGCGCGATTGGCGTCGCGCGTCGCGTGCCTGTGTACGAACGTATATGCATTTCTATTGCGAGAGTCGCCTGGATACTGAAGTCGTAAGGTATCGGAAACTTGAGTTTCCGAATGTACGAAGGGCCTTAGACTAAATTCATTAGAGTGAACAAAAATTTTTCAAATCAAATTATTCAAAATGACTAGGTAGGTATAGGCGCGACTGAAGCGATGAGTACGTGAAACGTAAATTTGCGTAATCTGTGCTTCGCGCTGATTGGTTCAACTGATACGGATTGTAAAACGGCTACATTTTGAAAAGTTTTTGTTTAAAAATAAGTGGTGTATTTTATCTGGGTGTAATTATTTTATTGTTTATTATTATAATCTGGCAGCAATACTATTTAAAGAAGAATAAAAATAATAGTCCGCATTTTTTTAATTTATAAGTAGAGTATCTACCTGAGTGTCAATATTTAATCGAGGTTAAGAATAACTTCAGTTAAGTATAAATGTTTTGTAAAAAATATTCAGACAGCAATTAATGAAGATAAAAAGGGTCAGAGCCCATTCGTACCCTAAGATTCGCACCCTGTGCCCACTCGTACCCTGGAAGTTTTGAGGGGCCCACTCGTCCCCTGAAGAATATTTATTTTTATTCATTCTTCTAATTTATGTACATGTACATGTGTATACTGCAGCTTGGTAGTCCTGGTACAGTCGCGCAGAAAAGTGTAAAATAAAAAATATAGTAATTCGGTAGATATCATGTTTATTTCAAATAAGATTAAGTTTAATAAATGCCTCTAGGCTCTAGGCATTCAGTGAGTCTTCAAAATAATTAATCAACTTTTGGTTTCTTGTACATTTGTAAATATTTAGCAAAATATATGATAACTACATATAATAATCTTTATGCAGTAAAATAAAACTGTGTAACTATTTAAATAAAATCTCAGTAATAATAACTGAATTTTAGATAAATTTACATCCACTGTACAAACAAATAACCAAATATAACAAAAATAACAATTAATTGTTAGTACTTTGTACAGTCAAAGAGATCTACAAAATAATATAATATCACAATAACTTTGTATTTAAGAAATATAAAAAGTAAAATCAGTCTTTATCAACTATGTAAAACCAACATTTTTACTAACAAATGCAAAATCACAATGTCCTAGAAACTAACAAAATACAACTCTTTTTACAAAAATCAGCCTTGATTGACCATCATATAAATCAACATTAAATATAAAATATTAAAAAAAAATAGAACACATATATATCAAAATAATCACTTCTTATTTTTTTGTATATTTACCAACTACATACATGCAAAATCATAATAACTTAAATCTAATTTACTTGCGCGCAGATACT
This sequence comes from Agrotis clavis, assembly GCA_954870645.1. Lineage (NCBI taxonomy): Eukaryota > Metazoa > Arthropoda > Insecta > Lepidoptera > Noctuidae > Agrotis > Agrotis clavis. Next base: position 5,305,665 of record OX940943.1, read on the forward strand.
CTGACTAAGATTACCCCTCCCGCTTTGGCATTCCACACCCCGCGCACATCTGGAGAGTACTTACCAATTTTAACGCAATTTTTGGAGCAAAACAGAATTAATGTTAGAACGTTGATTATTTTTAACCGACTTCCAAAAGGAGGAGGTTCTCAATTCGGATGTTTGTGTTTTTTTTTTATGTTGGTTCGGGCATAACTCCGTCGTTTAACAACTGATTTGAAAAATTCTTTTTTTGTTGGATAGGGTATACTTCCGGAATGGTCCCATTAAAATTTTATCGAAATCGGACATTAGCCGTAGTAGTAGCACATTTTGAAAAATCAACAAAAACCTAAAAAGTTTTCAACTTTGTCTACACCGATTACTCCGAGGTTTCTGGTCCGATTTCGATGATTCTTTTTTTGGTTGATATACTTAGTATATCTGCCATTTGGCCCCATAAAAATTGGGTTGAATAGTGAAACTAAAAAGGATGAAATAAAAACTTTTTCAAAAAAAAAAAATGTAAGTAACCGACTTCAAAACAACCACAAAAAAGTTCAAAATAACCTACAAAAAAACTTTTCTTTCGAAAGTCGGTGACAAAAACAAACAGTTTATTTCGTTAGGCGAACTTCATTTATTAAAAGACCAAAGACACATTGAACAGTCTCGTATTCGCAGTCACTTTCAAGAACCAATATGTCACCGAGGCAGCCATAACATACAAACAAAACACCTTATCTAATTTTGTAACCCGTTTTTTTTAACAAGCCCTATATTATTATCATGACGGATATCATTCATCATACACTTCTCATCAAAAAAATCGAAACACCTCGCAGTTTATGATTTGATAAGGATTATCAGAAAAATGTGTATATTTAGGAATAAATGTAAAATCTCATTTAATAGTGAGTAGTATGAGGTTTTTAAATCCTAATGTTAATGTTCTAAATTCAAATTAAGTCTTCATAGGTTTCGTATTTTGTATAATGAGTAATTTTTACCCTGTATGGAATATGAAGGAAATGGGTAAAACAACACGCGTAAATGAAAAAAAAATGTAAGAAACGTTTATTTAATAACTTGTATTCCCTCCGCGAGCTCTTATTACTGCTTCCATACGGTTCTTCATCGATCGGATGAGAGTCACGATCACATGTTGTGGTATATTATCCCATTCCTCTTGGATTGCATTTTGCAGCTGGCTAAGTGTTTCTGGGGCTGGATCTCTTGCTCGAATTCGTCTCTTTAATTCATCCCATAGATGTTCAATGGGATTCATGTCCGGGCTTCTTGCTGGCCATACCATAATGGAGATACCGACTTCGGTAAGATAATCTCGTACGACGCCCGCGGTGTGAGCTCTAGCATTGTCGTGCATGAATATGAAGTCGTTGCCAATAAAATGTGCATAGGGCATCACATGAGGTTCAAGACACTGTTCGATGTACCGATGAGAGTTTAGTGCAGGCAGCCGTGGCCCAGACACAAAGGCAAGTTCTGTCTTACCGTCGGCGCTGATTCCTCCCCAAACCGTCCACGAACCGCCACCATAGCTGACCTTTTCTTCAATGCAGCATTGTGCAAAGCGTTCTCCATCTCTTCTGTAGACCTTGTTCCTTCCGTCGTTACCATACAGCATAATTTTACACTCATCAGAAAACAGTACTTTGCTCCACTGAAGGTATGACCAAGTTAGGTGCTCGCGTGCAAAGTTAAGGCGCGCTCTTCGATGGTCTGCAGTTAATTTCGGCCCATTCGCTGGCTTATGCGGTGCCAATCCGCGTTCCTTCAACCTTCTTCTTATTGTAGAGTCACTTACAGCTACTCTTCGTACAACGCGAAGCTGCTGCTGCAGTTGAAAAGCGTTAAGGCGTCGATTTCGTAAAGAAGTTGTTACAATAAATCGATCATCTCGCTCAGAAGTGACCCGATTCCTGCCAGATCCTGAACGGCGCGTGAACGAACCAGTCTCCCGATAGCGTTTGTAGACTCTATGAACAGATGATAAGCTTAGATGCAATCTTGCAGCCACAACACGCTGACTAAGTCCAGAATCCAGCAATGCCACCACTTGGGCGGCTTCTGCGGGCGAAGTATCCATATGTTTTAGAAAAAAAAGTTTTTTCAGACGTCCCAAAGTCACAGTAAATGAAATAAGAAACAGAAAGTTTAAAGACAAGCGCTAATTTTTAGTTTTTAAACGAGAAACGTACTCCAACCCTAAATACACATTTGTCTCAAAACAGTGATTAATTTCATTTATAGGATAAACAAATGAAATTATTTCGAATTTTGATTTTTTTCTTCTTACTGTAATGACCAAACTGCCAGCTACACAGTAATGTTTTTTTTTCATGGAATTAATTCTCTTTTGTAAAAAATTAGGACAAAAACAATAAAAACGAAAGTGTTTCGATTTTTTTGATGAGAAGTGTAGCTCTTTTTTCAATGAGCTGATATGATTTATTAAATCAATTCCGTTAATAAACTGTTCACAAGTGTACTCTGTTAACCGTTTCTTATGTAAAATATAGCTAATTTTATCTCAGGGGACCAATAGGCACCTGAATAGGTGCCGAATCTTTAACTTATATTGAATTGTATTAGAGGGGACGAATGGGTACCTTAGAAATAATATTTTTTATTAAAATATTAATTGGTACCCTACCAGGAGACCAATGGGCACCTATATAGGGGCCGAATCCACAACTTTTATGCTGGGGTACGAATTTTAGGGGACGAATGGGCTCTGACCCGATAAAAATACTGTGATTTATTTTACAATTTGTTAAAAATAAGTATTGTAAGTACATGAATATTTATCTGGGTATAATTATGTCGTGTAAAAAGCCATTTTTATTTGCAAGCCAGCGTAGTAATTACCTAATTTTTTAAACGGTACTCTATAGTTAATAAAAGGGTCAAGAAACTCCATGTTTTCATAGAGATCTATGATTTGCAACGAGCAAAATACTTAAATTATTCTGTTGTATTAACGGAAACTTAACTAATGACGTGGTTTAGAAGGCTGCCTAACTGAAATAGAACTGGGCAAGACATGTCTGCCACATAACAAACTGTGGACCAAATTAGCTCAAAACTACCCTGAGATAGTGAGACGAGGTCGTGGCAGGCCACGCAGGAGATGGCGGGACGAACTGGATAGGTTCCGTCCGAACTGGAAGGAGGGCGCCCAATATCGTGGAAGGATTGGAAGGAGGCCTTTACCAAGGAGTAGGACAGTGCCGGCTCCTAAAAAAAAGAGTTTGAGTTTCATGTCGAAAGCATTTAACTGAGAGAGATAGAGTTAGTTAGCCAAATGTACTGAACACAGATGTTGATATAATAGTCCCGCGACTCCGGCAGGCTTTGGCCCTCTAAGGGGGGCGCCGTCAAATTACTGACATCTTTTTGAGGGCACGTGGAACACGACGCGAGGTCGACCCGATCATGGTCCATGATGGACGGCGAGTCACCCATTACTCACCGTCCGCATGGGCCACATGTAACAATAATAATTAACTCGTATTTTTTAATTTACAAAAATAAAACACACCTCATATTTTTAACCCCATTTCCGCCCTTATTTCAACAGCAGTTTTCATAACAAATAACCACATCTGACAGGTAAACTATTAGTTAAAAACAACGTTATTAACTACTGTTTCATTAATCTTCGTTTACATAAGTAAACCGGTGTTTATTATGATTTACGGTTTATGCGAAAAATATAGATTATTACGGTTATTTTTTATATACAAGGATTCAAGTGTAATGTTGGATTTATTTTTATGTTGGCTTGAAATAAATCGCTATTTTAACCTAGAAGAATATGAAGGTCTCCATATTTTCCTTTAAGGTAGCTCCTTAAAGGAAAATATGGAGATATTCTTAAAAAATATCTACTTACAATGAGAGGTAGACTAGGCTACCAAATAGTTTCTTACTTTTTTGTGAACAGTTCACACAAGGACCAATACGAATGAAAAACCAATACATGTATCTAGTTAAACATTTCTTATGGTAGGCCAAAAGCTGAAATAAAATACATACCTGTTTTATTTCAGCTCTTGGCTAAATTTCAAATATACTCGTAATCCCACTATTTCCCAACACTATGGTTACCAAATGCGAGAAAACAAGATTTTAATTAATATCAAATGGATACTATTCCAATCATATCATTCTATCTGGGCTCGCGACAAATCAGAATCTCCACCAGTCATGAACTTATGTCCCCTGCATTAAGCCATGTCCATCAATAAACAATATAGAAACAGAACAATGATGTCTACGTCCTAAAGGCAATACACTGACTGCATTTAGGATACAAGCCGATGTAACATAGAGCATGGAATCTCTATGCCGAATAGAGATGGCACAGGAAATAAAGTTCGTGCAACCGAATTTGGGTTGAGCGATCATCTTCTGTCTACGTCATTTGTGACGTAATGTGTATAAATATTCATAACGATTATTTCAAATTATAGATTCGGCCCTAAAAAAGCCACTATAGCACCCTATAAAATGGATTGCGATAAAATTCATAAAAATATGGTTTATTCCATTCTATTTCTTATTGTGGTATACAATAGAGTACACAAAGGACATTGTAAAAAATGGCCTATGAACCAACACGCATGAAACATTTACCATAATTACTAGTTCTTTTAATAATATACAGTCATTACATATATTGCAATAGGATGGACACTTTTTAATTCCGAAAACATTTTAAAAAGTATTCACTTCCGTCCTTAGCTTCCGTCATAATTTTCAGTGTTTGTTCTATTAATTTTTGGTTCAATTTGAGGTTTTTAATAGGCAAAGGCATTATAGCTCATACAGCCAAGTCTTTGTAACAGCACTCATAATAAGAGTTTGACACAAACAAGCACCAGTATTGTCAACACTTGATTTACGATAATGATTTTTAGGTAGGTACAAACAGTCCGCAAGATGTCGCGGAACCATAATACGACTTATCAAAAAAACTCCATTGAAAGCGCTGTTTGAATCGAGGGTTATTATCGACACTGACAGTTGATTAATTGACAGAAAACAACATTTGACATTTGCATTCAGTAATAAATGCTAAGTTATTGCTACACGACCCGACGGCCTGCCAGGAAAAGCCTGGGTCCTGGCCTTCGGGACTCTCGGGCCTCGACTAGGGGGGCTCTTAAGCGCGTGCCTGGAGAGGGGCCGGTTCCCGCTTCCTTGGAAGACGGGGAAACTGGTCCTCATCCAGAAGCCCGGGCGCCCTGCGGACTCTCCGTCCGCATTTCGGCCCATCGTGCTGCTCGACGAGGTGGGCAAGCTCTTTGAGAGAGTAATTGCAGACCGCCTCGTCGGGCACCTGAATCGGGTGGGCCCGAACCTGTCGGAGAGCCAGTTTGGCTTCCGCAGGGGGCGCTCGACGGTGGACGCCATCATGCGCTTGAGAGCCCTCACGACGGGGGATGCAGTTGCCCGGGGCAGGGTCGTCTTGGCGGTGTCTTTGGACATCACCAATGCCTTCAACACCCTGCCCTGGAGTTGCATCAGGGAGGCACTCAGGTATCACCGGGTGCCGACCTACCTCCGTCGAATAGTCGAGGACTACCTGACGGACAGAGCCGTCATCTACCCCGGTCACCGGGGAGAGTGGAACCGGCGAGAGATGTCGTGCGGTGTTCCACAGGGTTCGGTCCTGGGACCGCCCCTGTGGAACATCGGATACGACTGGGTGCTGCGCAGCGACCTCCCTGACGGCGTCAGCGTAATTTGTTACGCTGACGACACGCTCGTCCTGGCACAGGGAGAGTCGCACCAGGCGGCGGCCGACGTGGCGACGGAAGCGGTCGCGACAGTCGTCGACAGGATCCGGCGGTTGGGACTCGACGTGGCGCTGCACAAGACGGAGGCCATGTGTTTTTATGGCCGCCGCAACGCGCCACAGTCGAGTTACAGCATTACGGTGGAAGGAGTTCCTATCGGCGTCGAGAGGACGATGAAGTACCTGGGACTCGTCCTCGACAGCCGGTGGAACTTCAGGGAGCATTTCCTGAGTTTGGCCCCAAAGCTGAACCGTGCAGCGGGCGCCCTCAGGCGACTCCTGCCCAATCTCAGCGGGCCAAACGCTTCCTGCCGTAGGCTGTACGCCGGCGTCGTGCGGTCCATGGCCCTCTACGGGGCCCCTGTGTGGGCCCTGAGCATCCGGACGCGACCACAGAAGCTGGTCGCATGCCAGAGGGTCATGGCTATCCGGATGATCCGGGGATACCGCACGATTGCCGGCGAATCGGCCAACCTCCTTGCCGGATTGCTGCCCTGGGATCTGGAGGCGACTGCCCTCCAGCGCGTCTATGAGTGGCGCGTGGAGGCGCAGCGCCGGGGCGTGACCCCGCTGCCTCGTGAAGTCGAGGCGCGGCGGGAAGAGCTCCGGCGCGATCTCAGGGCAGTATGGAAGGAACGACTGTCGCGACCGAAGGCCGGGCACGCCGCAATTGCGGCGGTAAGACCCCTCTTTGAGGAGTGGCTGGAGAGAAGTCATGGCGTCCTGACCTACCGCTTGACGCAGGTCCTCACCGGACACGGAAGTTTCGGGAGGTACCTGTGTCTGATGCGAAAGGAGGAGACGCCTGGGTGTCACCACTGCGAAGATCGCCCGGAGGACACGGTGGAGCATACGGTGCAAGACTGCCCAGCTTGGGCAGAGCACCGACGTGTCCTCACGGCTGCGATAGGCGGAGACCTCTCGCGCCCAGCATTGGTCGCGGCCATGCTGCGGGGCGAGACGGAGTGGGAAGCGGTCGCCTCCTTCTGCGAAGCAGTAATGCTCGTGAAGGAGGAGGCGGGCCGCGAGCGAGAGAGGACAGAGTCCTCCCTCCGCCCCATCCGCGGTAGTAGACGCCCACGGCGACGGACGTCGCTAGATGATCTCCGGCCACCGTAGGCGCGGGCATGCGGGCAGCGAGTAAAGGGCAACTCGCTGCCCGACCAAGGACCATGCCCGGGTCGACGGCGCGTTGTGTCCCACGCGCGCCTCAAAGAGCGTCAGCATAATGACGGGGCCCCCCTCTCAGAGGGCCAAAGCCTGCCGGGGTCGCGGGATTATTTCCTTACCGTGACCCTGGAACAGAAAGGGCTATTGAAGGACACCGTGGATTTTAGTCAGTAAAAGTCTGACAGTCCCTCCCGCCCTGCCCGGGGTTGGAGGACTCATTCGATGATTTTACCACGCTAAAAAAAAAAAAAAAAAGTTATTACTACACGAATGTTTTTATTGACGTAATTATATAACCTCAAAATGCAAAAGTGTTTTGATTTTTTCAGAATTCTCAAAAGGGTCCGTTGTTTTAATTTAGGTTCAATCGAATACATACATTATCTAAAACCCAAAGAGTAAATATACCTCCCTGTTGGGTCTTAGGCGAACTATGTATGGACGACGAGCAATGTCCTTTACAAATTTTATCATAATTTGTATTATAAATATGCTAAATTGGGCCCCAGTTTTCTTAAAAAGGCAAAATTATCATCCCTTCACAGCCAATAAAGAACAGAAGTTAGTAATATTTTGTTTGACGATGTTATTATTACGTTCAATGACGTAATAGGTACCATTTTTTTTGTTGTGGTAAACTCATCAAAAGAGTTGTCCCACCCAGGGTAGAGCTGGAGGGACACTCATACTAGTACCAACTAAAATCCACGGACTCCCTGCAATATTAGCCTTTTTCATTCCACGGTTATCTATTTGACAGGTCCTTCACAGTTTGGAGCACGACAATCCCCTTTAATAGTGACTGTCTAGTCTTACCGTGCTCTGTGTAAAGTGTCCTGCACAACCGAGCCGGTCGTTGTCCACCCTTAGGCGAATTGACTGCTGTAACATCATCCAATTGTGGACAACACAAAACAAAACACTATCTAATGATAAATATTAATACATAAATCGAATTCGTCCATTGTACACGAAACGAATGCGTCCATTGTTTAACTATGATTGTTTAAAATTTTAAATATAATAAATAATATTTAGTTGGTCTCGTGAAAAGTGTTTGTAAATTCATTTGAAAAAACGTGCGAAAATAGCTACAGGAAAAAATACAACATTCGGTAATCGATGAGATTTCATCTTTTCTCTAAACATCATCATCATGTGCTTAGCCTGGTCTCAACTTAGTTTGGTTCAGCTCCCAGTCGAACCAGATTCAGCTGAATATCAGTATCTTACATGAAGCGTTTGCCTAACTGACCTCCACAACCCAATATCTGGGTAGTATCATTATACCCATTGGTAAGACTGATTGTCAAACTATCAAGCTTCTGACTAACAGTCAAAGAGAAAGACTGTCAAAGATCTACAAATAAAAGCAGAGGCCAGAGGCTTTACGTGCTTTCCGAGGCACGCAGGAAACTCGCTATGATAGATGATGAACAAAGTCGCTTCCCGTCTTTGTACGCTTACATCTTTCAAACTACGCAACAGATTCTAATGATTATCATCAACCAACACACAGAGTGATTCAAAAGGCAGGTTTATATGATTAATAATATTGCATCCGTGCGAAGCTAGGGCGGAGTGGCTAGTGTTACATATTTGGGAGTCACTTGAAAATAATATCATTAGATTTTCGTCTCACGTTCACCGAAAAGTGTATATCGGCCTAAAAAGTAAAACGAGGCCGAATAAAATTCATCTCTGCGAAATTCGATAAAAAAAAGATTAATTTCATTCACAGTAGAGGTTAAACAAAAAACCTAATAAACACCTTGCAATGCCATTTGAAGAAAAACCGCGTAAAATGGAGCGTTACACCCAAAATATTGGAGTCAATGACGAATCTAAAAATGAACTCCGCAATATCTACCACGTCGAATCACAATTTTATGCATCAAAACTATTCCAGTTTTAATATTCAATTAGACAGTGATGCTCTACTGTTACCTGCCATTGTTATTTTTTGTCTCGCTCTAACGCTCCAGCTCTACGTTCGACGAACCTTCGAGGGGCAAAAAAGAAACGAGAAAAAAAATGGGATGCATTGCATTGTACGTTGTATTTCATTTGGTATCGTTCGAAGGTCCGTGAAATTTTGTGAAGAATTTCTCGGTCGTACTGTTGATATTGTTACAATGCTCCTCTTTGCTTGCATTTCGGGCTCGTGTTAGCCAACTTCCGACGCTTTTTAGCTTTGTAACAGAATACAATTTCAAATCAGGATGGAATGTGATCATTCTAAGATTCCCCTAAAAAAAATACTACTTTATAAATTCCAAGATAAAACATAATTTGCAAAAACAAATTCTATTGATAGAAAATTAAATGACAATAATACGAAAAACATTTCTCGTTCAGACAAGGCTTCATTGATTTATAAGTCAACAATCAACATCGATGTATTATTGGTTGTCAAAGTTACCGATGAAGCCTCCAAAAAACTTTCATTTCGGAGATATCTTGGATGTCTGTTATAAATAACTTTTTCATTTTCTTGTTTCTGGAATGCTCTAGAATCTTCCCAGTCAACAGTCACTGGTATAAACTTTAATTGTTTGGAAAGATCACTGCGATAGTCAATTGTTTTCTACGCATCGACTATTTTGAAAATAGAAACATGACTACGCGTTTCAAATTCATTTTCTATCACTTTGCTTTTACTTAGTCATCCAAATCTTTGTCGATATGAAATCTGCAGTGAATGCACCGCTTAAATCTGACTCATAATCTTGATACAACCTGAGCTAATGAATTTATCACTGTCAAACTTCACTGCAAGATTTATCACTTAAGGTCCCCAAATCTCATTTTATTCGATTCCAAATTTTGTCCCGTATTGCCATTTTCCACTATATCAAATGCGAATTCATCTTTCGTTTCCAGATATTCTCCTGATAATGTCTATCATGTTAAAATAAGACTTTCTTTAAAGGTATGCTCAGATTTGGGACTTCGATTCGATGTAAGGTCAAAACATTAATTTGGGGTACGCGATGGTGCCCCAATCCTGATTTATTACTTTAATATGTTACGGTTATGTTGGTAGGGTGGGCAGGACTCGTGGTAACAGATGAGTTGGTTACGCATGTTATAACCGGGGAAGCGGTTGGTAAAAATAATTTGATAAAACATTGAGTTGTATTGGGATTTTGGGATAATGGTGCTCTTTGTAAGGTTAGATATCAATGGATAAACAAGAAAAGCTCTTTGATGAGAGTAGTTTTCTTTTTAGTGATGTTTGTGTGTTCCAAGATGTAACTCATCATCATTCTGCTGCCCATAATTTGTATAAGATCGTCACAGCATCTCCATTTTCTCTTCTATTCTTTCTCTATTTGTCAACATCTCACGACACACAGTCTATCCATTATTTCTCTGATCCTCTTCTTCTCTAATACCCATTCTCAAAATTAAACTCACGGCATATTCTTCTCTCTATCAATATCTTAAATTAACTCAAGCCTATAATATTTCTTAGCTACATCTACAGCTACTTCTTGTTTAAAACCAGTGGGTGCTAGTTTAAATTCAGTTGTATTTCAATATCCACTCAATAACTCTTTACTGTCAGCCATGATATCTTGCTTTGTAGCGATAAGCTCTGTTTCACCCATTTACAAATCAGATAGACATATTATATTAGAACTTCGATATCTTCCAAAATGTTTGTCAAAACTATCAGTTACCAGTCCACGACGATTTTTAAGTTTCACACCGAGATATCACGTTACATTTGTGAAGTTTTTTGTCAAGGGATTGTGGACTGTAATACTTTGGTATAAAGATGTGTAATTAGTGAAGGAGCAGTTAATAGGGTTTCCAAATTTTTTGTTTCCAAAATGATAATGGTTTAACGAAGGTTCCTGTGGGGTCATTATTGTCCTTTTTTTCGCCCTTGGGGGTAGTTTTTGAGATGTTGGAGATAATAGTATTCGAAACTTCTGTTGGTAAGGAATTATCTATACCCTACATGTTGACATCGTGGTGGTTAGTTTTGTTGTTTCTGTTGTTTTGGAGACGGTTTTGAAAAACCGTCATGCTGTGAATGACGGGTAGTGAAAGAATGAGGAAGTACTCGCAACTAGTGTTTTTGAAAAGGCAAACGCAGAATTTGTGGTTAACGGAAATGATTATGTGTTTATGAGAATTGTAGTACATGAAGTACTGGCAATAAAATCAATGTAACAGTTTGCATTGACGTCACATTCCGGACAGCTTATTATGACAACGATTCATGTGAAGTCGGTAAATAAGCAGCTTGAAAAAGTTTTCTAGAATTCGATATGGTAGGTAGGTATGACCATGCAGTAACCGTATTGGGTGCATGATCGATAAAGGGCAGATTTTACTTTTTCAAGTCTGTAATTCAGCAAAAGCTGATTCAGTATTCTGACAAATATATTATACTATATTTATCATCTTCTGTCCACCTTATATGCTAAAAGTTATCTTGCTTAGGCATATTAACTCAGTCTACTCCACTTACTACTTTAAAACCCAGTCATTGACCAGACTAAGAGAGCACGTGGCATCTCCGTTCCACTTTATCGCCTTGGGAGATTTCTCTACAGTTTTTTTTTTAACTAACTAATCCTTTTACAATAGATTCTCCTTTCAAAGACGGGAACGGATTTAGTTAGTAGTTAGCCATTATAATTAAACCGAAACTAACTGCTCTTGTGTAGTCAATGGTAGTAGTAAATTCAAGTACGAAAATCGACCTTAGTGCTACGAAATTACGGTGCTGTCACTAATATGACTACCAGTTTTTATTAAGTCATAAATATACAACACTTCAAAAAGAAACATTTGGAGAAATAGCGAAAGATCAAAATGCTACAGATAGATTGTGTTAAAGATTTTAATAAGTCTAGAAAGTAGAGCATTTTTCAAATCCTGCACGCGGTTCCAATTTTTCATTCCAAAGAATAGCTTTAAAATTCGCTACGCATGCGTTAGTGCATATCTTCTTAATATATATAAATCTCGTGTCACAATGTTTGTCCTCAATGGACTCCTAAACCACTTAACCGATTATAATAAAATTCGCACACCATGTGCCGTTCGATCCAACTTGAGAGATAGGATAGTTTAAATCTCAAATTATAGTCGCAATTTTAATAATATTATAAAGATTGCACCCGTGCGGAGCCGGGGCGGGTCGCTAGTAATATTTATAAAAACCTGAAACAGTTGAACACTTTTTAAAAGAACGGAACCATTCAATTGTTCTCCATCATAACTTACACAGAAAAAAAAACAGAAAGTACAATCAAACTAGTGAAATTAAATTTGATTTCTCCTTAGCCTGCTGCAACGGATCCCCTGCATGAGAGTTCAAAAAACACCCAAGTTTCAACGGTCTACCATCAAATTGATTAGTTCAAAGGAGTTAGTCCAGTAAATAGTTTGTGTCCGACCGACAATCACGGAACTAGGGCTGGTACTGAAGAATTTCTGGATAAAATTCTGGATATAGGTCAGTTAGTCTAGTACTCTATCAATTTAGGCTATCCTAGTCCTTTCATAGATACGTTTATTGTTGGATTGGATACCTGGTAAATTGTTCTTGGTTTTGCTTGTCACATATTACAGACATTTTAAACTTAAACTTATCAGAATACATGAACACTTTTTGTATGCATGGCCGGTACGTTTTACTACTAAACACAGTGAATTTTTAGTATTAAAATCAAATAGCACAGAACTCATCAGCGCTGCACTTTCAATTATGGACGATTTTTTAATTGGATTTATACAAACTAGCTACTACACACAATTTCACCTGCGAAACACAATCTAATATGAAATTGAATAAGTAGTTTCAGAACATTTTATTTGTATATAGGGTGATCTCCGATAGTAGTTTCAGAACATTTTATTTGTGATCTCCGGAACTAACATTATTCCTGATCGTTATAGGCTATCAATTTTATTCTTAGGTATACTACACGAGAACGAAGTCGCGGGCAGAAGCTAGTCTAATATAAATGAACAAACTTTTCCCTAAAAATTTCAGAGAACAGTCAATTTTTCTTAAAATTCAAATTCAGCTCTCCATTTCAACAAAATTTGTCAATTTCGTCAGCCCTACCCAAACCGTCGAAGTTCCAGCCATGGAGTTAGGGAACTCTAATCTTTCCGTCGTGATTTAGTACAAAACAATTATTCTGAAGATATCTTTGACGACGACGTGAACTTTACCAATTGTCGTGTAACGAAATTATACTTTGAGATATATCTTGATCTGTCCTGCTCCAGTTTAGTTGTTGACACTTTGTTTTCTACGTTGTTACATGCTTGGTTTAGAGAATCTTAATCAGATTGAGTTATAATATTCTTATCTTATAAGTGGACAGGGCTATGTCCAGCAGTGGACTACGTCTGCGCACTTATTAGTCACCGAGTCAAAAGCCTTCGTAAAATCCAAAATAACCAACAGTAAAAAAAATATCGGAAAATAATTTATTCCTGCAAGATCAACAAACCCGTTGAAACAAATCAATTACCTAATATTACACAAAGTCAAATCAGCTCAAAAGCCCTTGGTTATTTGAGGATAACAAACATAGTTTTGACGGAAACTAGTTTAGTTAAAGGAACTCGCTACAAAAGGGATGGATGAACCGGTCGCTAATGATGACTGCACGACTAATTTGTAAAGCAAAACGGACTTTTGCAAGCAAGGGGTCTGAAAGAGACGGGAATACGGCTTTCTAGTGCTGTTTCATTTGTTTAGGAGTCGCTTTGAAGTCCTAGGATTTTGCGGATCGAACAGCAGGAATGAAATTTACCAAGAGCCATTTAGTATCCAAAGATAAAATCGATGAAGGTTTTTTTCAAATAAGGCTGTTTAATAACAAAAGGAAGTTCTGTTGTTTTTGCTTATCCCCGTGCGAAGAAGGCGTGAGGTTGTGGTTACAGTCAATCCATAGATTTTTCTCTCTTCAAAATGGCCGTCACCGGAATTTTTGGAACAAAGTGCTTTGAATTCGAGTAGGTAGGTGGTCAAGGTCACCTAAAATTTCTTCATCAATGTAGAATTGGATATCTATCATCACCTCAGTCTTCCATTTCTTATAAAACTTTTTTAGTACATTTCTCATTTCTAATAGTACAACAAAACATTACTACAACTTCCAATCTTGTAAACCCTTTTAAGCCCAAAGGAGCGCGATGATTCCCGATGGCCACCCCCAGCTTGTCCCCCGCTGGGGGACAGCGCAACTTTTTCTAAAAAATGTTCCCAATGTCCACCCCGGGGTGGACATTAGGAACTTTTTTTAGAAAAAGTTGCGCTGTCCCCCAGCGGGGGACAGTGATACGATTTTTTAAAAATATTTACGTTGTCCCCCACGGGTGGACAGCGCTACAATTTAAAAAATGAGAATTCTCAGTGTCCACCGCCGGAGATACTTTTTTTTATTTATTCCCTTTTAATTGTTTTTGTAAACTTTGAGTGAAGACTCGTTACAGATTAAAGACTTTAGAAGGAAGATGATGAGATTATTAAAATAATAATAAAAACAAATTATGTATTTTAAAATCAACGTTTATTTAAAAAAAAATCTTCTAATTAACACCATAATTAAAAATTCAAAAGTAGGTTTATTTATTGTAATAATTTTGTTTTAAAATTTTCTTTTGAAATTGACTAGGATATGACATTTATTTCTAAAATTATATACACCTGAAAAGTATTTAATCATTTAAAATGTTCATACAAGGTAGAGTAACATTATACCAATTTTTCTAATCCAATTTTACGGGCTCGCTTTATTAAAAGTTTTCATCTAACAAACTTATAATAAAACGAGCCCAGAAGAATGCTAACTAAAACTTTACTAGTACACACGGCTAGTTCGTTTGTTTGTTTGTGTAGTAGTTAGTTTGTTTGGTTACACATCAACCTATACAATACCAGTTTGTCTTGATCTCGCTTTGTGAAATCTTTCCGCACACTCAACGGTCAGCTTATATTGGTTTTGCATAGTTTGATGTGTAGCCAAACAAACTAAGATATGTGTGTACAAACTAAGATATTGTTTTAAACAAAATGATCTAAGTATGTGAAATTGTTAAAATAGTATTTTTTCATAACTAAGCTTACATTTACAATCTTTATATTTCATTACTAGTTTTTTTTTCAGTCAAAGTATTAAAATAGTTAAAAGGGCCCGCTACCGGGAATAAATAAAAAAAAGTATCTCCGTCCACTCGCGGTGGACACTGAGAATTCTCATTTTTAAAATTGTAGCGCTGTCCACCCGTGGGGGACAACGAAAGTATTTTTAAAAAATCGTATCACTGTCCCCCGCTGGGGGACAGTGCAACTTTTTCTAAAAAAAGTTCCCAATGTCCACCCCGGGGTGGACATTGGGAACATTTTTTAGAAAAAGTTGCGCTGTCCCCCAGCGGGGGACAAGCTGGGGGTGGCCATCGGGAATCATCGAAGGAGCGTGTAGGCAAAAGTTAAACGTAAAATATCGTGCGTCAGTAGGTCTCGAGCAGAAAGGGGTAAACAACAAAAGATCATGGGAAAGGGTTGTTACCGAGTAAGTTTTTGACCGGTACCTATCCTTGGATGGTAATACAGGTAAGGTAAATGAATGGAAAGAATAAATAAAGGAAGAAGAGAGAGAGAAACCATCTTGCTACTATTGTCGATTCGAAAATTTGCGTGGATGTTTGCTACTCTTTCATGCAAAAAATTATTGAAGAGAATCAGATGATGGCACATACATTGTTTATAACCTAGATTAAAATAAGGGCACTGTTTATCCCATAAGTAAGATTTTTGAATGGAAATACAAATAAATGGATAGAAAGAAACGGAAAGAAAGAAAGATAGCGAAACATCTTACTACTATTGTCAATTCTCAATGTGTGAGGATGGGTGAATTTTTGATACTCTTTCACGCATTTACTACTGAAGAGAATCGGTTGAAATTTGGCATAGGGATAGCTTAGAACCTGGATTGTCACATAATTATACTTAATATCCCAGTAGTAAAAAAAGATAAAATATTGTGTGTGACAATTATCAAACTCTACGCGTATCATTAGCTAGTCAAGAACAACAGTAAATTTAGAAAGGAGAGAAAAAATAAAAGGAATTGGAAGAAACCGGTATTTTTGATTGAAGGGAACTTAGATATCGAAAGAATGAAGAATGTTTGTATATTAAAAAATATCTTTTAAAGCATGTTATTATAACACTACAAAATCCTGCGCTAAAGTTAACAGAACTTGTACATAACTTTAATCGAGCAAAACCGGTTTTGCATCGAAGCTCTGTCGCTGAGAACTTTTTAGTTGTACTAGCAACTGCAAGCCGTATAGAGATTAATATAAGTACTGAAACTTTCGTCAATCCATCGCTGGAACATAAAAAAATTCTCATAGATATAGTGCATAGTATAGCTAAAATGTAAATTGAAATAAATGTACCAGTAGTTACAATTAAGCTCTATAATATTATTTTACATAAAAGTATGTTATTTTAATAACTTTATGTCGTTAACAAAGTTAATTTTCCCCGCACTCAAGTCAAAAACTTTATTAAACACACATTCGATACTTTAATTCTGCCCATACACTGATTGCTTCGCAGAAAACTGGACAAGTAATATTGTCAACAAAAATCTCATCAAAAACGCTAACAGGTCAATTATATCAACCAATTTAGTCCATTGAAACTGCCATATTACAAATCGATTACTATCGTTTGATAGAAAAAAAATACATACGAAAAAGATACAGCTGTCGTTCAATTTGCATGCATATTAAAATGCGTTAAATTTTGTAACACCACGATTTATAAAATTGGATGTTTCGTAATCTTCATTGCACACCGTTGTAGGCCCCCAAGCGTTTACCTGTTTTTCATTCGAAAGCTCGTGCGAGGGAGACGGCATACGTTCCAAAAGCGTATGAAGAATTTGTGGCAACAAGCGGCCAAGATCGGGGCCGACGCCACTGACAATGCACGATTCTCTGTCTGGTTATATTAACCGACCGCTTTGGAAATACACGGGATTATTGTAAATTGGGTGTTCAAGTGCGCCTCTCCATTTCTGCCGGCGTTCAACTGAAGCGTGGCCGGTGTGGCAACCATGCGCGGCGCATTCTTCACCAATGGGGGCCAACTTCACGCAGTTGCGTCCCGACCGCCGACGAGGACGGACCCTTGTCGCTCGCGCCCCCAAAACTATCGTACAATAAACATTTAAACAATTCACAAGTGTTCCAAATCGATTCGAATTTTGTATAACGAACTATTTTAGTGATGGGAAGTGTTATAAAGAGCGTGTTCATCGATAACGTACGATGACCGAAACTTTTAAGTTACGGAGAAAGGAAAAAAGTTGTGGTGCCGAATGCAACTCCCGTATACAAAAAATGTGTGCTTGTAACGTGATGGCCTGATGGGATCGCAGTGTGGCCAATACAGTGTAGTTAGTGATGTGTACTGTGATATAAAATTTCGGCAGTCGCGTAGATGATTGCCGTTCTTGAGTGTGATATTATTAGTTTATTAGTTACCAAAGATTCCTGATGATCTTGTACATTAGTTTGTGTTTCATATTGGTAGTTTTAGGTGAGTACAGTTATCTCTAACAGTTGGTTTATTGTGGTCGTTACGTTATCTTGAATATTTATTAGTCTACTAACATTAATTTGCATTCCGAGTAATAATGACAGTGCAAGATAAATTGTGCCGTAATAAATAAATCTTGACTTACACTGAACGTTTGTAGTCATAATCATAACGGTTAACTGTGGAAGACCGCTGTAATAATATTTCGATTAGGCGACTGAACTTGACATACAAGACGTTGACATTAATCAATGTCACTTCCAAATTTAAACGGAAAAAAAAAGTTAAGAGCTAGTGAAGCCCAACAGAAACACTCAAATCTAATTTTAAAATCGACTAAGTTACAAAACGAGACGAAAGCGCCCGCATACACTAACACTTAGCAGTGATAAATTAAATGGTTATAAATTCCCAATCGTAACGGCAATGGACGTAGGCGTCCACAAATTCAGTTAACTTGACGTTATTACCCGTGCTTGCTCGTCCATGTCAATTAGTACGTTGTTCATTAAAACTAACGTATCACTAGGACCACACAAGGAATAAGAAATATAAAAGAGAGATTTATACAGCCCTTGAAATATTTATTTAGATAGAGAATTCAAGGTAATATTTGAGATCGCAACTAAATCTGATGTCACAAATCTTGATTCTCAAGAAATGAAAAAGTTGTTTGTGAAGAAAGTAGAAAAAAAAACAAAGCATTACAGACCGTAACTAAAGATGATTTTATTTAGAAACCCGAGCACACTGAAGATAACCATCTCGAAAATAATAGACAACGTTATGAGACTTGCCAAGTTGTGTTAACAAAAATAGACGTAAAACCTTTCGGGAGAGGTAAACAAAATTTCCAATACATTAATATTTCATATCCAATTACTATCGATGAAAACAGATAATTTAATGGAATTTGGGAAGGGAAACAGCCGAAGCCCAAGGGATGCCCTAATCGCCAAAATTCACTGCAAATCCCGACTAATTGATGTTTCGATGAAACTGTTTTTGTGGAATACAATTCTGAATTCTTTTAGTCTAAACGAAGTGAGTATTTTCAAATGTTTTTGAAGATATAGGTATCATATATATATCATATAGGGAGCAGTGGTGGCCCAGTGGTATCGGCCCCGACTTACGAGTTGTAGGTCGTGGGTTCGAATCCAGGCAGGCGCATTACTTTGTGTAATTTATTTCATCACCACTGCTCTCAAAACGGTGAAGGAAAACATCGTGAGGAAACCGGCATGTCCTAGAACCAAAAATTCGAAGACATGTGACATCCACCAATCCGCTCTGGGCCCGCGTGGTGGATTATGGCCCACCCCCTCTCACAGAGAGGAGGCCTGTGTCCCAGCAGTGGGAATATTTATAGGCTGATGATGAATGATGAATGAGGTATCATATTTATTATTTGTCAAAAGCTTAGACTACAGCTTTACATAATAATACAATTTTAAGGGTTCTTGTAGAACGTGATGCTTCAAAGGAATTTTCAATGAAAGACCAATTTAAACGAAAAATCCTAAGGAACCAATAATTCTAATACTAAAATATACGGATTCTTTTTATGAGAAATTGAAACGATATTAAAAAGGTGATATTTTATAAAAGAGTTTAATATCAAAGCTTGCTCCAAAATTGAAACCACGCCTCCGCAATTTCGTTGATGTTATTATAACCATTCATCATAAAATAGGATGAGTTGCCTCTCAATTTTCTTTCTGTTCTCCGAAAACGGTATGTTTAGCTAGTTTTTGTGGTATCACAAAAGTTATTTCATATCTTATCCTGTTACTACTTAAATTAGTATCATAAATTGTCATATATGAAGCCATATTGGGACAATATTGTTCTATAATCTATCCGTATAGAGGTTGAATTTGTTTTCACAAAAGCTACATAACTACACGTTTCTATATCAATATCATCCTTAGCACATAACTCAAATTTAACGTCACCAACTTTACGATCCCCATAATTTTTTTCTGTCGCTCTTGCTAATTTTCCATCATGAATTTCGTCCGTTTCCCCATAAAAATTTACGCTGACATCCGACAAATAAATAACATTAAAGATTCAAACGTCCACTCGATCTTTTACGATATTTTTTTCAATGGAGTCAAGGATAAAAATTTAAAACGATATTTTTTTTAGAAAGTGTCTTCGGCAAACCGTAGCAAACTGAATTAGGGAGACGTGACTACGAAGCACGATTTCAGTTCCTTAGGCATTTCTTTTTATTTCTCAATGTTTCTTTTTATGTTATATAAGCGAGTATTCTTGATGTTTATTCGTTTTTATCTTATTTCTGACTCAGAAATATCTTCATTCATTTTGTTGAAGTCTTCTCTTTGACGCTATGAATGCTCTAGTTATCCTTAAGAAGCCGTTATCCTTAATCTACTTTGTAAATAGTTCTTGAGTTTTAGCTCGTTTAAGGAAAAGTGTCTTATACATTTAATTCATAAAACGTTTGTTTTTATCCGTCATTATTTTTTTTATAGCTTAGTGAAAATGGTGTTAACATCATAGTTAAAAAATCATACACGCTGTAATTCTAACTCGTAATAACACCGTATATAAAGAAAAGGTCAGTCGAGTGAAAATTAATTCTCCTTTGTATCATCGAAATTACATTTTCGTAGACAAGAATCCCTCCAAACATTACCCAACGTATTTGCTTTAACAATGAATTTATTAAACAAAAACGTATTGTTCTTAAAATCTAATTTTGTCACCGTTTATAAAACGCTATTCGAATAAATATTACTTTGATAAATGTATACTCGATAGGTTGTTTTCGTATTATTCGCCGCTTTGAGGCGCACAACGCCATCTAGTGTCGAGTAGCCAAACTAAACATTGCTGCGCGCATGAAACAAGTTGGTTTAATACTCTTTTCATTGTTTATTTTGCGCTATAGTAATACAATAGGAACATAAATTATGAGTGACTTCATAGAGCTTTGTATTCTAGGAAATGTAAGAACATTCATTAAGTATAATATCATGAATAACATTGGTAAAGTACAGTAACGGCCTTCAGTATGCAAATGAAACAATAATATTTGAGAAAGTGCCTCTATTTTCTTCATTCGAGTGTTTTTAGACGTAATTTCGTGATCCTCTTAGCTTGGTGGAAATGTTGTATATTTCGTATTAGGTATTTCAAGATAAACTGTTATTCTGTGAGAAACTTCGAGCTTCGAAATCCATTTCTGTTTATCTTTTCACAGATTAAACATGAGTCATTCTGATGTTTGATACTAGTTCTAACGGTCTCAGTTTAATTCTGTCTGTCGTTTTCTCAAGACCCAAGGGAGTTTACCTCTCTGGTTTTTACCTGCTATCCTTTGATAAGTAATTGGCTTCCATTCTTTACATTTACTTTTAACCTTTTTTACTGTTTTTTTTACTTAGAAATCGTTACTAATTGTTGACATTTTTTTGTTTAACGAACATGTTGGACTTGGCTTTGCGACGGACAATTTTTTTTAAATTTTAAGGATTGTCCATTTATCGATACCTACTAGTACAAATATAATAAACCTAGGTTTCAATGGAAATAATTAAATTTTGTTGTTTTCAAATACTTGTAACGTTATCGGCTCAAAGTAACGTATAAAATTGTGTTATTTTCTGTACTCAAAATCGAAAAAAAAAAATCATTTAAACCTGAATACTTCTTTTATCAGATTTAAAAATACTGTGCGTTTTATTTCAATATTGAAATATCTATAAAAAAAAATACTACTCAAATAAAAAAAGCGAACCGCAAAACATTAGCGACAAAATGTAACACAGAGAAAAATGAAAAAATAAACAATATTTACCCACACGAAACAATTTCTCTTCTGAGCCCATACATCAAAGACACGTCAGAAAGAATAGAGTTATGTCTCTTCCGTTCCTTTTGTTTGTGTCGATGAAAAAAAAAACTAATAATGGAGGTTATGGTCTAATGGTAAATGTTTACAACGCCGCTGTTTGTTTTGGGAATTTTCCACATTATTGAGGCCTATTTTTAGCTATTATAACAATAATAATAAATAATTGATTTCGGATTTTTACATGTCCATACATACATAATAGCACAGAAAAAGCTATAATAAACAACAGGTGATGTTAAAATATTTCTAGTTTATGAATTAAGGCAAGGCATTAAGTTGTTAATAGTTGTTGTTAGTTGTTAAGGCATAAGTCCGCCTTTGTACTTCCATGTGCAAGAAGTTTTTAAATAAATAAATAAATATTCAATAATACGTATGTACGAGTATTTACTATTGCTTTCGACTGTGCTTATCACACATAACTGCTGATAAGTATCTATGCCATCATCAGACCTTTTGTGATCACATTTTTTTTCGTCGAAATACTAAAACCTTTAGTTTTTTTTTATTGACATTGACAGCCAAACGTCAACGTGTCACGCTTTTGTCAACAGAGGTGGTCAACATTTTATCCAGAAAAATAATCCGTTGCCAATAAATAGGCACATGTCTTCGTAATGGCAAGTATATTAATAACACCCAAACAAAACATCGATTCACCTCAATCAGTACGGTTTCCGTCAGCACATCTGGCTAAATATTTTCTTGTCCTATTTAGACTTTTGGTGGTACGTCTGCTGGCCTAAATACCTACCTTGGTATTTAGACTTGTCTTTAATTAAAGTCTGGAGTGGATTTAGAGGGACTTTGCTGTGGGAAGCTGCGCTAGGATTGTTTTATTTAAGTTGTGTTTATCCTTATGTAACCTAGGGCGTTAGTTCTTGTTTTGTGCACCTAAGTATTATAAATAAAAAGAATATTCGTGGGATCTTTTTAGTTTCGTTTTTATTTAGTAGTTTTTATCCTTTGCAATGGCTAATGGACTCTGTCAAGCCTTTTGCGTTTGTTTAGTTTTAACGGTAAACTAGTTAGTTTCATGGAATATTGTGAATCTAGGTTACCTCGTGCATGTGTACTCTTAGTTGGAAAGCGCTGTAACTTTTTCTGTTGTCGTTATTTCTAAAAAACAAAAAAAATGTTGTGATGAAGGATTGCATGTTGCCTCCGAAGTATTATGCAGAGGTACATCTAATTATCTAAATATATATGATTAGGTATATTGTGTTACCCAGATTTTGCCAGTCGTGTCTAAGTCATTAAGCAAAAGTATGACTTCGGTTCATATTGGCGTTTTTGGACTATTTCTTGTTGTTTTCATCCAATCTTTTACTGAATTGACTTAACATTAGGTACTTTAACCCACAAACCAACAACCATATCCCATAAATAGCATAAAACAAACATAAATAAATAAAACAAAACAGACGCAGAACAAACAATTTGACTTTCTACTTATTCTAACCCTCATTCGCTCGTCAATAAATCTCGAAATTCCGAGTTACGCCAACGAAAAGTTACGTTAACACGAAACAATAAAAATCAGTGTTACAACAAGCCATAACATACGCCATGTGGTAACATACGCGCGTTACTTTTAACGTAAACAAGATAAAATAAACAGTTTTTGTAAGAAAACTACGTACCACGTGTTAGATTACGAAATTCATGTTAGGAACTTGGTACACGTTGAAGAACGGTACTTTTTGAGTTACGCTGTGAGTTGATTGTGTTGTCTTGTTTATGGAAAGGAATAGGTTAAACTTTTCTACAGAAAGTTCCGTCGTAACGCTTTAAAAACCGTGTGATAAAGAATTCTTCATATCTTATAAGTTATAAAGTACCTACTATGTTGGTCGCGGGACTTATCTCATTACCGTAACCCCGGAACATAAAGGGCTATTGAAGGACACCGTGGATTTTAGTCAATACGAGTCTGACAGTCCCTCCCGCCCTGCCTGGGGTGGGAGGACTCATTTGATGATTTTACCACGATAAAAAAAAAAGAACCTACTATGTTGCCCGCGGTGTCATCTGCTACTCGGTTCCTGTTAGTCGTAGTGTGATGTTACATAGAGCTTCCTCGATAAATGAACTATCCAACACAAAAAGATTTTTTCAATTCGTACCAGTAGTTCCTGAGATACGCGCGTTAAACAAACTCAACAGCTTTATAGAGGTATAGTAAAAAAAAAAATGATAAATGCAAAAATATCATAGTATGAAAGTTTATTACGCGAAAACTTCTAAACGAAATTTGACGCACAGATAATTAGACCTAGATTAACACACAAAATACCTACCGTTTTTATCTCGGGAATATGTACGTCTGCAATACAATATCGGCCGAATCCGCGAGGGCAAAGCTCATTACGGCATATTTATACAGAGTCATTAGGGTACTATAGAAAAAGGTCACACATATTTCGAAAGTTGACACAAGGCAGCCTTAATTACCACAGACAATTAGGTTAACATGACATAACAAAATTTGAAAACTAGAAAACCCTTGTTTTATTTTTTTCTGCAAAATAATCATATTTTCTCTGCAAAAATAACTAGGAATTTCTTCCAGCATTTCAAAATGTTACAGTTATTTGAAATGCATTTTGTAATTTGTTGAATAACCTTCTCCCGGCTATGTGAGCCACATATGGCTCTCGGTGATATAACCATTTATGTCTTCTTGCAGAGCATTGAAAGTGTTATAACTGTAAAATCTTGTAGAAGAATGAATTTAGTTTTAATACTTCAAGATTTTCATAATTTTCGTCATAAAAGCGTACTTTATGTATTGGCTACGTAATCCCCCCTAAAGGGCATATAAAAATTTCACTCTCCATAAATCCGTCATGTTTATATTAATTTCTGGTTAAACCTAATTTATACGTTCTGTGTGGTTAAATTTAACTGTCGGCTTAGTTTCAACGAGATAGTTAAACTGTATGGTAAACTGCATTAGTTATTCTTTGCAGTCATAAAAAACAAGTTTATAGCGTGATAGTGATTTTTCTGTTAGCTTTTTTTACGAGTTTTGAACTGATCAAAGTTTTTTCTGTTTTATATCGTAAGTTTTTTTTTATGAAAGGAAAGCACAGTGTAGTGTGATTTATTTGAATGTGTTTTATGAGGATTTTATGTAAATAATCGTAATTTTTCAGCTAGTTGAAAAGCAAAATAAACAAAACTGTTAAAAGTACAGTTTCCCCGGTAGTTTCAATTGAAAAGGCAAGTCGTTCGGATCTTCATGGCTTTTAAAGCATAGCAATAAAATTTATTACTTTCGCTTCTTGATATTTTGTTCTGTAACTTCTGGGTTATAATTTTGGAGTAACCTTTGAACTTTCTCACAATTATTTGAAAGAAAATACAAGTGAACGTGGCCACTCAAAATCGTTCATAACCACTTGTATTGGAAACATTAAATCAAAACTTTATTATTCCACTCAAAAAATTAACCACTCTCTTCCAAACCAAATAAATTAACCACTTCATATTCATCCAAAGCAATAAATTACAAAAAACACTTCAAGAAACGTCCCCAAAAGACTTCCTTTACTAAATATAACTTGAACCCTGCAAACTAAAAACTGATCCCTTTATGAAACTTAAAAGTTGAATCCCTTTTTAAAGAAGTAGCGGTGTAAAGTTCTGCCACAGATGTTTTAAAACAAAACACAATCGGGAAACGAAGTTTGTATACAATTTTAAACAAGAATTAAGACCAGGATGATAGAGTGGGATTAATCAGGTCAGACTTATTAGTGATGAAACGATTCTTTATTAAAAAAGTTCTGGGGAAGTAGATTAATTTGTTTCGTCGAGTGAAAATAGGTAAAATTGCGTTAAAAAGGTTGAAATTGGATTATAGCTGCTAAACGAGTCCAAGAAAATTTACTTCGAGTATTTCTGGGTGTATGTTTTGAGAAAGCCGGAGAATTACTTAAATGTTTTAAGTGATTAGAAAATAAATTATTGATTTTATATTATCTATGTTCTATATAAAGTTACTTTTTCGGGATTTTCAACGACTAAAACTTGAAAAGTAATCACAGCAGACATAACATAAACACTAAAGAATATCTAACTACAAAGGCTTTTCTAACAAAAACTTTCCAAAAACTGCAAGAAAACTTAAATACCTATATTATAATAAACAAACTAACAATTGCTTGGTGAAACAGTTATTTTTATTAAAACAATGAATTTTCTCTGTGAAACAACAACTAGACTTTAAAGCATTATTATTTCGTTCGACGAAAGTTTTAATGAATATTAGTTTTCGTTTTAAACTTTGATTGTCTTTGTAATAAAACTAAAAATGTGTTCGCAATTTGTGATTGATGAAAAGGCTGTGTAATTTTAAATTATATCGAAGCAAAGTGAATTAAAACATAAAATTACATAGATCGTGGTGACTAGTTACAGAGCTAGCTCTGTGTATATTAAATTAAATTTAAAATTATAACAGACGAACACTAGAGTTTACGTAAGCTTAAAATATTAATTTTATTTCGCGTAACTATCTCTATATCTTTTAAACAAACGGCGAATCTTTATTTTCAAAAAACTATTTTTCTTAGAAAATATTACCAAGACGTGTCTATAAACAAAGATGAAAGCTCTTACCATTTTCTAAAGTAATTTTCAAGTTTAAAAAATTGCATTTGTAATACTATAACAATTTAGTTTTATGGCTTACTCGCTCTTGCATACAATATCTACTTTATATTTAAATACACTGATATTTTGCTGCGATATTCAAGGAGCTAACCACAACGGAAAAAATAATACAAGAACAAAATTTTGACCGTAAAATATTTCCCTTTGCACGCAAAATGCTGACTATTTTTCTTTTTTATTTGACAGAAGTTACACGCACTATTGCGTATACAACCTTCTTGTTACGAAAAATCATAATACAATCCCCAAGGACGTCAAAAAACATGTCTTTCCTTATCCGCTCTTCCATCACACCGAGGCAACAAATTGTTATTAACCCCTGAACAAGATATAATACGATGTCAATGTAGATAATACTCTATGTGATTGATAAGTCCTCGTTATAACCTATTATTTGGCAAAAATATCGGCTATCATTAATAAACTTCGGTATAAACAATGAAATAGAGCAAAGAATTGGTTGTATTACATATTGAATAACTTGTAATGCGTGTTTGGCGTGTCGTTTCTTTTTCTTTTTAGACAAAATTGCTCTTATTTCCTTGCTATTGTGTGGGCGAACCATAAGTGTGAAACGGCTGCGACCGTAGCGCCATCTGTTATCGAGTAGCGGTAATGAGAAACTTTTTTATTCCGTGTGGGTGTAAAGGATACGTTGTTTGGTTTCGTTTATAGAATATAAATAGGTCTTTATTGTTAAAACGTGTTTTGTGTGAATATGAAAATGTTTTGTAATACGTGTTAGAGCTTTACCTCGTCTAATGTAAGACCTTTTACAACCTTTGTTTGTATTTAATTTAATCCTATATAAAATGTCTAGATTTTGTTTTCAATATTCATTAAGGTTGAAATGAAGACACAAAGGCCTTTCTGCGATACCGTAATTCGAATTTTAGCATGTGTTGTAAACATAACCGTTATAAAGTTTTATCTGTAACGAAACAAGAAACCACTCTGCATTAAAACACAAACAATGCAAGAACCACTCATTATTTCTCTCGAATTTTAATTACTTAACTTTAGGGTCCACACACAAAATTTTAAAGCGCAAGATGCTACTCGGAAATGTTACACTCGTAATTCCCGTAACCCGAATTTTCAAGTTATCAGCTTCCGAGTTACTGTTGGGGCCGGGGAGAATTTGAGGGGTTAAGTTTTATGAGAAACAATTCTAATATGGGGTTGTATTGTGTTCGTTTTTAATAAATATGTAGTGGAGAATATTTTGACAGATGTCACTCTTCAGGGTAAAATTATGATGAGAATTTAAATAGACTCTCCGGCCATGATTGATAAGTTATTAAATTTTGACGGCCATCTTAAAAGTCAGCCATTGTTATGGCCCATCATGTAAACACAAAGCATGTCACAATATTAAACAAACTGAATAATTTTCTATAATCACGTCACATTGTCAGAATATAAATTTTCACAATATTTCAGTATAAATTGGACCGATTGTTTTATATGCAATTGACATGTAAGGTCATAATTGCTTTGTTGTTAATGTGAAGTCGAAATTTTGAGTCAATAAATGTTTCAGTGTTTCCATGTACCTAATTGCTATAGAGGTTGATTAATTAATTTTGTAGATTATTGTACTGGTTGGATGGCGACGATCAAAGCTATGAAGTGTATCGATATTTGTTAATTATAATCTATGTATGTAACTAATATTAAACAATAATGAAAGTTTCTGAGGATGGGTGTTTGTCACTCCCTTACACAAAAACTACTGAACTGATATCTGTTCTCTACAAAATCCTCAAAGACCCGTCCACTCCTGACTATCTCCGCTCCCGCTTCCGCTTACTACCTCCTAATCCGCGGCCAAGGCGCGCATGTAACACCAAAGTACTTGAGTGTCCTAGAGCAAATACTAAATTCTTTTATAACTCCTTTACTTTTCGAGCTACACAACTTTGGAACAGGCTACCTAAGACAATCCAAGACTCTCCTTCGATAACATCATTTAAACATAGATTGAAAGAGCACCTCCTATCGCAAATGTCTTGATATTTATGTGTGTATATATTTTGTGATATATATGTATGTATATCTATGTATATTTATGATAAAGAATATTTATATGTATATAGGTATTTTATGAAATATGTAATAATATATATGAATATGTATTACCAATTGTTAATAATTCTGTGTACTATCTTGTCCCCGTGTATCATCATCTCAAAGCAGTTTTACAGGTTGGCTGGAAGAGATCTCTTTAAAGAGATAAGCTCGCCTTTGTGAACGTAATTTTAAGTTTGGTTTTTATTGTAAATATTGTGCACAATAAAGAATATATATTGATAAACACAGTTATTATTACTCTTAAATCATAGAAAGATTCCGTCTTCGAAACAAAACGTAACGTATTTAGTGAAGCCACTTTTTTATACATGTGTAAGTGAGCGTCACGCACATTTAAATAAATCTTTTCCTTGGAGATCACTTGTTTTACGTAGGAATCGAACGACCGGTTTCATTTTTCTACTGTGTTTTTGGTCTACTAGACATTTGGACATTCTATAACCTAAGTAATTACGGTTAATAACGATAAGCTCTTGTTTGACGACTATGTCGTCTACAAAACGCCTGTCGTTCGCAACTTCCCAGTATTTTTACTGGGAAGTGGCGGACAGATATTACATACAAACGCCAGTAAATCTATTAGCATTGGAGAATAGGCCTATAACCTTCCATCAGATGACAACCAATCTACTTTTACCCCAAGAGAGAAAATAACTTCACAGATTACAAAATGGAAGATCAATTATTGTGTATAAATCCGACACCTTGTTGTATATACCTATACAATATAAAATTCAACTCGTGTATAAATAAATAAATAGAAACGGTACCTAAAATTGTTGTACTATCGAGAGGGTCAAATGTACCTAGTATATATTATCTACTAAAATATTCTGTTACCTTTTGTGTGAAAAGGGAAAAAGTTAAATTATTTCACGACTAGTTTTTCGAAGAATGTTTCGGCTAAGAATTTGTATTAAACTGTTTTTTTTTATCCTTGAGATTTATTACAATACATGAGAATCTAAATTCCTTTTTTTTGGTGTAAAATTTATCTTTGTTTACCTGTCCAAAAAAACCTACCTGTACCTGTACCTGTACCTGTTTAAAAAGACAATGTGCTCAAACACACTGCGAGGCTAGCGCGGTGGCGGCGCGGCGGCGGGCGCGATAATATTGAACGTATGAAATCGCCGCTCGTGGCCACACTGAAGTGACTAAGGCCCGGCCTAGCGCGATGGCTACAAGCGATTTACTGATTGATACAATATATTACTGATTTACCCCCGAAATTAATATTCAATTTCAATCCAAATGACGTTCCTTTATTTTAAACGGCTGCTTCTGATTGGACATCTTAAAGTCTCGAACAGGCAAATTCGGCCGTTTTGATAGGTTACAGACACAGATATAAATAAAGTTTCTGTGGTTACGGACAAAGATCTAACCGAAGATAGCAACCTACTTAATTTATTAATTTCCAGCTTAAATCAGTATCAGAATAATTTACTTGTCAAACATAGGTAGGTAGGTAGGTGGGTCAATCTTCAATGTTGAGGCGTGTTGAGGATAATGACGCCCGATACTTTTATTACTAGTGCAACCATCCACTAACAAAAAACAAAAATATAAATAATTTTAATTACGTTTAACTTAAATGCAATTAAAATAATTACATTTAAGTTAAATTAGTATCGGGCGTCATTATCCTCAACACGCCTCAACATTGAAGATTGACCCAGGTGCGGAGTAGTGGTGGCCCAGTGGTATCGGTCCCGACGTACGTGTAGTAAGTAGGTCGTGGGTTCGAACCCCGCTAGGCGCATTACTTTGTGTAATTTATTTCATCACCACTGCACTAAAAACGGTGAAAGAAAACATCGTGAGGAAACCGGCATGTCCTAGAACCAAAAATTCGAAGACATATTGTGATATCCACCAATCCGCACTGGGCCCGCGTGATGGATTATGGACCACTCCCTCTCACAGAGAGGAGGCCTGTGTCCCAGCAGTGGGAACATTATAGGCTGATGATGATGATAGGTAGGTCAAAACCACCCTGTTCTATCACCTTGTGTTCCAGGCCCTTTTAAAGACAGTCGCGTGAGCTATCTAAATAACATGAACAAATTCTGGAGTCTTGGGAAAGTCAAAGAGATTCAATTAAAAAGGTCTCCTCTTACGAAACCTTTTTACGCCTGAATAGAGAAACAGATCCTATGTAAATCTATTTTACCAAGACTAGACAAGTTACTTCAAGACGCTTAATTCGTAGAACACTGAAGAATAGAAACATTCTTTTCTACGTTTTTAAACATCGTCATTCTTTGGAAGATAGAAATCTTTCTATATTTTGTATATTTTTTCTTTCTTCCGTCGACAAAAAACGTCGTTTTTACGTTGTCATCCTATGCGTGCAGATAAACCATGACCACCATGACCTAAATTAAGATATAGGATGCTTTTTATCCCAGTACGACGAAAAGCACAAACTACAACAAAATAAATGTAACTAATTATTTCGTCTTAAGAATTCTGCTAATACCGTACAGGAAAATAATAGCGTTACGACGACAGTAATATCTCAAACCGTAACTAAGGTTGTACCATAACTTATCTTGTGTCACATATATGAAGCAAATAGACGGTTTTCCCACCCCTACGCATGATTCATTGGTAGGGACAACTGTATCTGTTTCATGAGCCAGTGAATCGTAACCATTTGTTTTCGATTAATGCTGGAACAATTGTGAGACGGGGCAATATTAATTGGAGAGTTCCGGTTTTTATGCCCGCACTAGTGTTGCGGTTTTTCGTTTATTTTTCGTGTAACCGTTGTGTGCTTGTAGCAATTGATTAATGGGTTGCTTGAATTGTTTCTTTTTTTTCTCGTTATTGTAATCTTTGAAGTTTGTCGGTTTTCGATTGATTCGTTTTTGATATTGAATGCAGCTGTCAATTTGCGATGTTGATTTCTTAAACCCTGTTGATTAACAGTTTGAATATAAAGGATTAATTGAAATGTTTATCTTTGAAAACTTTTTTTTTAATTTTGCCTGGATCAATTATTTACATATTTCCAAAAAAGCTCACAGTTTAATCTCAATCCTTCAGAAATACTTTCCTCACAAATTTTATTCTATTTTTGATGAGATTTTCTGTGTGTTTCAATGTAATAACATTTTAAGAACTATACTATGTTATTCGTTCTTGTCATTTCCATCAGCGAATGACAAGGGCTCAAACGAGAATTTGACAGTTGGTTTACGGGTCATAATTATGGCTAGTTGTTTAATCAGTTGGTAATTTTTTTAACGAATGGTTAAAATACAAGCTTTCAGAATACAGCGGGTCTAAAACGGTCACTTTCAGCAATACTCCTAAGGATTCACTTCGTGGATTATCAGTAACGTCATTGGCTATTCTTCTATTTTTCATTCACGAAGTGAATTATAAGGAATATTGCCAAGTACCCTTTTTAGACCCGCAGTAGTTAGGTATACGATATTAAAACAAGTCTCTAAATAAAATTAAATAATAATTATAATAAACATCTCCTTCTTTGTACATAGTCCTATTGTGTTAATATAATCAAGGAAGTCTTAATTAATTTGCTTCCTCACTTCTTCGTAAAAGCCGGCTTTTATTTAATTAGAATAATCAACATTCAAGATTAGGTTAGCGTTTTCATGTTATTGTAGTGAGTTCGCAAGAAACAGACATTTTAAGACTATTAAAGTAGAAAACTTGAAATTAAAGATTGAATATAAACATAAATAAATAGGTAAGCTTAATATGCAACTACGTTATGAACAAAAACTTCTATCAACTGTCACTTGAAAAAAAAAGTTTAATATTTGGAAATGTTTATTCTAAGAACAAAAAATACGTATTATAAAAAGCGCCAATGATAGAGCACAAATCGTAACGATTATTTAAAAAATACTTAATTTGGAAAATAGGGTACACGGGTTTTCAATAAATAAAGGTTTTGCTAAATATAACTCTATTCACTAAGTATTTTTTACAACAATTAAGCCTGCCTCTTAATAATCTCCATAACACTCCCTTTTATTTTACAAGAAAAACAAGACAAGAAAATGCTCAACTCTCGTTTCAATTCTATTTAAAACGTTAGAACAAGAGAACTTTTAATAATAAAATCATCAGCGGAAACGTACAATAGGTGCTTGGGATAATATTAACTTTTGCTCCATTCCTTTACTTACCTTTTGTATTTCCAGGACCATATTGTTACTTAATTAATAATTTGGCAAAGGTAACTTTCTCCATAATCCTCCTATTTGTTTATTTACTAATTAAACTAGCAACCGTCTTCGATCTTACACGAGAAGCAGTTTAATTATAAAATAAACCAACGAAAAGTGGCTTTTTAAAGGCGAAGAATATAAAAAAAACGGCAAAGTAATCGTTTTTTGAACTGGAAAACTAGGTACATGTTTTTTTTTATTCGAATGAATGATTTTTCAAATTAAGTACATGAATAAACTTAAATACAAGCAAACACATAATTATATTATCCGTTCTCTTTAGAAGACTAGATTTAAAAAAAACATCTTACGGATTAAGTTCGAACTTCAAACGAAGCAAAAAAAAACAACCAAGAATTTCGGAAAACAGCCTAACTTTTATAGCTAAATTACTAAAACGAAAACGTCTTAACAAAGTCTCAATTCTATCTAAAAGTCAAATCGTTTGACTAAAAGTACTGTTCGTAGTTTTAGTCTTTTTATCCAATTAAAATCCAAGTACATTAGATTACCCGCCAAGCTTTGGCGTCCCTTCCAATAAACAGAAACTTGGCAACGGAATCCACTTGAATTTATTAATCCCATTTTGTAATTCGAATTTGGAATCGTGTTAAACTTTTAATTTCGAAGGGCTACTGTTTTGCCTATTATGCCAAAGGGAATTATGTATACGTGTCTAGAAAGCGTTATTTTTTTTTTGTTACCGTTATTTTCGTAACGTTATTTGGGTTATAAAAATTAGGTTGGTAATGTTTTTGGGCTGTGTTGTTTAATTTTATGGCTATACGGGTTTTTGTGCTAATTAAAGTTATGTAGGTATGTTCTTTATCTCTGTTTCGTAACGATTTTTAGAATTAAACTAAACAGGAGTTGTTTTCTGAATTTCTATTTTAATTTAACATGTTGTCTATTTTCTTAACGTTGTTTTGCTTGTATTTAGTTCCTACCAATTTACAATCTTGAAGTTATTCTAGCTTTTTATTTTTTTTTTCGTGACTCAATTTTATTTTATAAGCTAAAGTTACGCATAGTTCGTGTCTATTTTAAATAATCTGTAAGTTATTGAGCTTCTTACCTTTTTCGAGCTTAAAAATATTTTAAGCAGATCCGTATCGCTTCCCGAAATACATAAGACCCCAATAAATATACTTATATCGATTCTGCTAAAAAACACTTCACCTATAAGGAAAAAAGTGCATCGATAATTGAATCATCACGCTCGCCACCTTTTGCGGTGAGTCAGAATTGAAAACTGCGCTCAAATGTGAATCATGAGCAATTACCAGCATTTTTATTGCCATCCTAACTGATTTGGTATTGGTAATTTGATTTTGGGTTCCTTGGTTAGTATTTTGTTAGGTTTTCTAGTAAAGTTAACAACATTTTGTATGCTTCACTTATCACATCAACATTTTAATAAAACTTATTTTACAATAACGTACCTAAAAGTCAAGACATGACGGTCTTATTGCTAGTAGCGACATCTCGCAGACAACTTTTAGATGGGCAACCTTAATTAGTAGTGAAGGATTTCATATTGTATTATAACGTCTTAATAACTTCGAAAGCATAGCTTTAAGCGCTGCTCTTTTTTGTAGACGACATTTTATAGCCAATTCGGCATAATTAACCTAGTAAAGAATGTATTTGTATAAATAGGTTCCTTAGAAATTCTTTGTGCAATAACTGATATTCTATTCGGTGAAACTCATCTAAATTCTTTTCCTTAATTCTTTGTTATTTTTTTGGGTTTCGTGGATAATGGAATAATACCTAAGCTTTAGTAAGATTCTTCAAAATAAATTAAACAATACAATCATTTTTACACGAGCACGATCAAACGCATTCGCAGAAATCATCAAAAAGTTTGAGTCATAGCAAAAAAGGTCTCATTATGAAACGATTCGCGCTTGACCGCAATTTTTTATCTGTATTCACACATTTTATAATAATGCCTTACAATGTAATAATAGGCGGTCGTGAATAAAATGGCATTGGCTTTTTTATTTGTCAAAAAAACGTTAATTTGGGCTCTTTGAATGTTCATTTCCTGTTTGGTGTTGCCTACTGTAATTTTTGCGTGGCAATCGCGTGAGGATGGATTTAAATTTGCTGTACTTAGTGTAATTTATTAGCTAATTTTAGTTAAATTACTTTTTTTTAAAGAATACCTAATTAGAAATGTGTTTTTGTTTTTTTAATATACCCAGTTTTTTTTAAATATTTATGGTTTTGTCAGAAACGAGGCTTATGGCTTATTATTGTTACGTATAATGTTTATACATAATGTCTGTAATGGTATCCCTTTTCGTGACCTAAAACTGTTTGTCCGAAAATCATTATCCATAACACGTTTGCTATAAAATTCAGTATCCATAATGATCAAAAGTTCTAAATATTGTTTTACATAATTATCTTCACTTCTAACGCTGTTCTGGCATAATATCGAGTATCATAATAATTGAATCTCCTAATTTTGTATGAAATAAAGTCATATGTCCTAATCATTGTATTACATAATGTGTATTATTCCGAATGTTCAATTAGTTATAGTAAAACTGATATTTCATTAAATTGTTTGGAAACCGAAGATCTTGGGATCCAAGAGCGAGCGAAGCGAGCTCGGGACTTGTGGGCACCCCGACACGGACAGGTTAGGTTCGAAGGGGATGGCGGGGTCTGAAAGACCCCGCCATCCCCTTCGTGTTAGGTTACTTTAAACCTTGCACGCAGAAATAGGAGCCCCGCGAAGCGGGGCTCCGTCGATATTCCTTATTGGGTGGTAATCAGTAACAAAACAAACTTTAGGACTTATGTATTTTATGGCAATCGATTTTATGTATTTTGTATATTATTGATTGTTATATTTATGACAAACGAATTTAGGATATACAGTATTTAGGAATTTCAATGTTATGGCATTTGAAATTATGTGGTATTAAGTTCGGGCAAGTTATCATTCGGACAAATGATGATTAGACAAAAAAAATGGTTCACCCTTGTTTGGTAGAACAACTTTTGATATAATTTTACTAATTCGAACAACGTTTGAGAAAATAATCAGTTTGTATAATATCGGTTAACTTAATTTTCATTTCATCGAATATTTATTTGCGATAACAACATTTGCGCTATTGCTCAAAAGGTATAATATTCATTTGATATAATATTCAGGTGGTATAACATTTAGTTTATCGAATATTCGATTTGTGCAATGTAATGCAGAAAAGAAAACATTGTAAATATTTGTTCTGTCGATCTACCTTGGTAGGTAGTAATCAGTAACTAAACTAAGGTTGCAAGAGCGAGCGAAGCGAGCTCGGGACTTGGGGCACCCCGACTCGGACAGGTTAGGTTCGAAGGGGATGGCGGGGTCTGAAAGACCCCGCCATCCCCTTCGTGTTAGGTTACTTTAAACCTTGCAGACAGAAATAGGAGCCCCGCGAAGCGGGGCTCCGTCAACCTACCTCGGTAGGTGGTTATCAGTAATATACGCTCGCCCTTGCATCCTTAGTCAAATTGCCGATTACTACCTACCAAGGTAGCTCGACGGAGCCCCGATTTGCGGGGCTCCTATTTCTGTTTGCAAGGTTTAAAGTAACTTAACACGAAGGGGATGGCGGGGTCTTTCAGACCCCGCCATCCCCTTCGAACCTAACCTGTCCGAGTCGGGGTGCCCCAGGTTCCGAGCTCGCTTCGCTCGCTCTTGCATCCTTGGTAAAATTGCTGATTACCACCTACCAAGGTAGCTCGGCAGAGCCCGATTTTTTTATAGACAATGAAAGAAAACGAATATTTAACTGAATATTCGATGCGATATTTCGACTAAATCATTATTAGTCTAGTGAAACATTAGTTTAAATAAAATTAGTGCATTTGAAAATTCGGTCAAATGAAATTATTTCAAAGAAATAAATAGGCTAAATGAAAACATAAAAATTAATTATTCGGTGAAATGAATAATTCTACGAAACGACTTTATGGTAACCAAAATTAGCCGGAGTGATTTTCGACGAAACGTTGTTCTGCCAAACAAGGGTAAACCAAAAAAAATTATGTCACATTAGATTATGTATAAAAAAGTTAGGTAACACAATAGAGAACCGTCTGTAATGTACCTTGTGAGGAAACTTTTGAATAAGGATGTGGATGGACGGATGGAGGTGACTGCTAAGATGACGAGTAATAGAGAACTATGGGAGAAGAAGACATGTTGCACAGATTTTACTTCTTTCTTCGACATGTAAACTTAACCTTCCTATACCCGCGCCAATTTTTGTGACACCTATACCCGCGTACGGTCTCACAGACCGAAAGTTTGGAACCCCGTTTCTCATGATTTTCCTAAGAAAACCTATGTAAATAAAGTTTGACCTAAAAAGTAAAGAATATAATGAAACAAAATATATCGTGTAACCACTTTATTGTTAATTATTTAACAGACTATCAGACTTATACAAAACAGCCGTCAAAGTACAGAGTTTTTTCTCAGGTACCACAAAAACAGAGCTAAACCATTTTTTTTCTTCTAATCAACATAAATTTACTTTTACATTTTAAGAAAGGCTTAACATACTAATAAAAAATCGCAGGTTGACATAGTTTTCAGTCTCACCATAACAATCAGGACATACCTAAATCTCTGGATCTTTGACGGTCTTCCTCCTCAGCCAAAATTTCGATCTCGTCTTCTTCATCGTCTTCTTGCCCTGTGTGATATGTTTCTTCTTGTGTCTCAACCGCGTCTTCCACCCCACTGTCATTTTCGTTTTCGTCATCAGTGTCAGAACTGTCATCTTCCAACAGTGATCGGATTCTAGGATTCGATCTTTATCCTTTCTAGCGCAGCATACAATCGGTAAAATAATAAAATTGATAACAAAATACATACACAATTACATACAAAATAAGTCGATGCAAAAAAAAAACAGATAAACACTACAAATAATAATTTTATACTTACACAAAAAATTACACATATTCGTTGTGTGCGCGATGACAGCGCCCCTAGTGGCCGCAACTATTCAGGACTTGTCATCTGTCAAATCATGTCAACTAGATGATAAGATATCTTTGTGATATTAAATTTCGACTAGTTTTTCAACGAAATTGAAAAAATAGTGTAAAAAGTGAGTGTGTATATTATACCTAGCGATTTTCTTCCTCGTGGAAAATATGGATATTATAATACGCACGGGATTTGAATCGGTTAAGCATAAAATACATTTCCAACCTCAAACTGAGCAAAAAGGGAAAAAATTAGTATTAGCACAGCATGTGAGAGAAGTGGAAGAGCTTAGAACGAACGGGAAAAGTTAAAGTTAAAGTTTTCGTATTAAATTATAAAGAAAGTTATGAAAATAAAGCAACTTGACACATGACAGCCCAGAATTAATTCACATTTCTGCCACGTCGTGCGCTACGATCGATTTGCCGTTCCCCACCACCCACTTCGCACATAGTCAATACCCGCGTCGGTCTCACGGACCGATTGGCGTCAAATACGCGTACATGTACATTCTGCACAAACGTGTGGCTAGCACTGACATGAAGTTGGCTACAAATCCGGCAGCTAGCAAGAGATTTGACTCGCTATAGAAATAATTTCGAATAATAAATTCGAAAAATCATTCCGTCGGTCTCACAGACCAACGCGCGGGTATAGGAAGGTTAAAAAAAAAACTAGATTTTTCTTTTCTTTCGATGTATTTTTAGGTCATTGTGTTTTTCCGAACACAAATAGTTCTTACATAGCGTATCCGATTACATATCTACAGTGATTGGCAGGTCAAAGATCGCATAGTGAATAATTAATGATCGGTTACTGGGCCAACGATCAGAAGCAATGACTCACATCTTAACATGTTTCTTTGCTACTAGGTGCAAATGTAGCATAATATTATTATGTCTATGATTTTCGAAGGGTTAGTACTGTCAGTGCCCAGTATTACTTGACCCTCTTTCCCTTATCATGTAATGATGGGCACTGATACCTT
Source organism: Agrotis clavis (assembly GCA_954870645.1). Taxonomy (NCBI): domain Eukaryota; kingdom Metazoa; phylum Arthropoda; class Insecta; order Lepidoptera; family Noctuidae; genus Agrotis; species Agrotis clavis. The sequence continues at coordinate 5,344,111 of OX940943.1, forward strand.
TTCAAGTCTCAGGGGGCAATCTTGATGGAATGAGCTTATTCCAAATTTCGCGGCGAAAACTAAGGTTGATAAAAAACACAATAGAACTTTTCCTAAACGGAGAATCGAACCTAAGACCTCATCAACAGCAGTTGCGTTTGCGACTACTCAAATGAATCTAATATTTAAACATTTCGAAATAAAAAAACCGCTGTTTTAAAAGCACACTAGCGCCATTGTCAACAAAGTGACATTTCGACGTAACCTCATTAGTCAGAGTCATAAACAAAACATTCTACAATGCATCTTTCAAAGTTAAAAATGGAATGTGTACTGCGTTTGAACTTTTGAAGAAAGAACTACTTTCTCCATTCTATTTAAAAAGTTGCGCTTAACGTTAAAAGCGTTATTGAGGCCATGAATAAAGAGTTCGGAGGTAGGTACTTCATAAACATGGAGTAACGGTTAAATATTTTCGATTTTATATTTAGAATGGTTTATATCTCGGAAAGCCGTTGGTCTCAGCTGTCATTTTTAGATAATAATAATAATAATATTCCACAACTATCACACAACGCCATCTAGTCCCAAGCTAAGCAGAGCTTGTGTTATGGGTACTAGACAACTGATAAACATACTTATATATTTCTAAATACATACATATTATAGATAAATTACACCCAGACACAGAACAAATGATCGTGCTCATCACACAAACATTTGTCCTGGGTGGGAATCGAACCCACGACCTCCGGCATAGCAGTCAGGGTCACTAACCACTAGACCAACAGGCCAGTCTGATCTTTGACATTCGTTTGACCACCAGTCATATCAAGGGATCCTCTATGGAAAATACTGGTACCTATTCAAGTATTCAATTTTGACTGCGACTGTGGAAACCAGCTCCAACATATATTATAGTCCAGTCATTAAAGCCTAAACCCGAAAATAATTAGTAACTTGCTGAAATTTTAAGGGGTTCTTATGGAAGGTAAAATAATATACCGGGTGATTTTGCAGCGTTCTGGGGTGTACGGAAAGGGTTGAAAAGGGGTGAAAAGGTGTTTTTTGCTAATAACATTGCCAAGAAAATTAGTAACACGCTGCAAATTTGGAATAAGGTTGTTGTTACGGTTTTGTAACGTGTATTAAATTTGCAGCGTTTTGCAACATACGGAACATTGTTTTTTTTTCAAAACAGTGCAATTAGTTAAAAACAGGGGTAAGAAAATTAGTAACACGCTGCAAATTTGGAATTAGGTTGTTCTTACCGTTTTGTAACGTGTATGAAATTTGCAGCGTTTTGCAACATACGGAACATTGTCTATTATTAAAAAAACAATGAAATTATTTAATCACACGGGTGAAAAAAAATTATAACTCGCTGTAAATTTGTAATTAAGTTGTTTTTACCGTTTCGTAAGGTATATCAAATTTGCAGCGTTTTACAACAAATTGAACATTGTTTATTATTAAAAAAACAGTGCGATATACGTTACGAAACGGTAAAAACAACTTAATTACAAATTTACAGCGAGTTACAATTTTTTTTTACCCGTGTGATTAAATAATTTCATTGTTATTTCAATAATAGACAATGTTCCGTATGTTGCAAAACGCTGCAAATTTGATACACGTTACAAACCGGTAAGAACAACCTAATTCCAAATTTGCAGCGTGTTACTAATTTTCTTACCCCTGTTTTTAACTAATTGCACTGTTTTTAAAAAAAAACAATGTTCCGTATGTTGCAAAACGCTGCAAATTTAATACACGTTACAAAACCGTAAGAACAACCTTATTCCAAATTTGCAGCGTGTTACTAATTTTTTTGGCAATGTTATTAGCAAAAAACACCTTTTCACCCCTTTTCAACCCTTTCCGTACACCCCAGAACGCTGCAAAATCACCCGGTATGTTATTTTACCTTCCTTAAGAACCCCCTAAAATTTCAGCAACTTACTAATTATTTTCGGGTTTGGGCTTTAATGACTGGACTATTATCTAATTAAAAAAGCTTAGCGGATGAAAAGTGAGAAAAATACTTGTCAAATCACACAAAGAGTAATGGGTTCTTTACATTACATTTTTGTTAATGGTGGACAATGGACATCAAAACATTTACTTATAAAAAATACTAATATTTTGAAGTACATATAAGTAAATAAAATATTATTCATATTTAAAAAGTAGACTGACAATGGCATTTAATAAATAAGTGTCTAAGAATATTAATGGACTGTAATCAAGTATCTGCTTCACCAATACCTAACTTATTATATGTACCTATATTACTTATAATGTTTACTGTTAGGTACATGTCCTTCGATAAATCAATAAACTCTAGGTATTTGTCCAGAATGTCAACGAACCATTATGTTTACTGTTAGGTACCTACATGTCCTTCGATAAATCAATAAAGTCTAGGTATTTGTCCAGAATGTCAACGAACCATATTTAAGACACATGACATGGTGACATCATACTCCATAAGCCTTCTTTATAATCTGTTCCACTGAAGTCGTTATGTCAATATTGACATTATCTGTCATCGTTGCGTCGCCATGTTGGCAGCAGGACAGACATGTTATCATGTTTTTCGACTGGCCTGTTGGTCTAGTGGTTAGTGACCCTGACTGCTATGCCGGAGGTCGTGGGTTCGATTCCCACCCAGGACAAATGTTTGTGTGATGAGCACGATCATTTGTTCTGTGTCTGGGTGTAATTTATCTATAATATGTATGTATTTAGAAATATATAAGTATGTTTATCAGTTGTCTAGTACCCATAACACAAGCTCTGCTTAGCTTGGGACAAGATGGCGTTGTGTGATAGTTGTGGAATATTATTTTATGTTTAAAAAAAAAACTTATAGCTAAAGGACAAAAATCAATCACGGTTAGCGTGTCGGGGATTCGATTCCCGCACAAAACAATTATTTTTATGGCCTACAAGTAGTTGTTCCAGGTGTTTGCGCGTGAGTTTCTATGTTTGTAAACGCAACACATGAGAAATTCCTAGTGTGGGCCAAAGCTTTTTTTTTTAATTTGGACTTCTTGGAGTCTTTGATAAGGCTTGCACTGTTCCCTTTCTAATTTAAGAATGATAAATAATGTGCCTAATACCTTACACACTTTTGAATTTGGCGCAAGTGTTAAACTACAATTCTAACAGTAATTCAAACAACGGGTTGAATTGACAACCTCTTTAAAAATCACTGAGTAATCGTAGAAAGAGTAACTGAACAGACAGTCTCGTTATTAAAAAGCGGGTCTACAAGACGTTAAATTAATAAAGTAGGTCAAAGAACAAAGAGTTCACTTTATAAACTGTAAACATCGTAATAGAACACTATTGACCTGACGGTTGAACAATGGCTTTTATCTCATTCCACTGAACTCCAAATTCGATAACCTGTGAGAACAGCAAATATTTCTAATTTGATACGTTACTTGATACTGGCGTTTATGCTTTGCTTTACCTACTCTTTTGTCTCTGGGTATCGCGATTTAAAAATGTAGTGTTCGAAGTTTGATTGTGCAACGGATTTTTTAAATGGCGCCTTTATAGTTTATATTATACAAAAAGCTTTGCTTATCTGTATTTTATTAATCGGAACATGTTTTTAAATGGCTACATTCTAAGATATTAAATAATATTAATGCATTAATTCGTGACGCTAGTTGTATGTGCCTCAATTTTATTAATATCTACAATTACTTTTACTGGATAGTGGATACGTACATCGTACATATTACATATGGAAATAAATTATTTCGATAAAGATGGTATGACGTCACAGCATATTATTAGAGTCCTTTCACAGTTATTGGGCCTCTGACATAAACCTTATGACAAAGAGAATAAAGGTCACTGTACTGCAAAATCAGACGCAGAATAACAATAAACTAATCACATCAATTTCTATGTACTCAGTAGGTACATTCATTTTAAGATATTGCGTAATCAAATACAAGAAGGAACGTGAACGAACACATCACATTCCAATTTTGAATATTCTTAATTCAAATGTGACGTTTGATTGATAATTTCCGCCATATTGGAATAATTACGCGCCATTTATTGCTATTTAGTCTTTGAATGCGATATTTTTTCAATAATGTTTTAATTAACTAAATTAATATTCTTAAAATTAATTAATGGCAACTGTTCATCTGTATTGCTCATTTTTTCCTGTTACTTTTTATATTAAAACGTTTAAGTAATAATATATTGCGGACGGGATTTCGGGCTTTTATTAAATTCGTATTGACCGTGTAGGAGTAAATACACGGATGTATTTAATTACTGCTAAGAAATTCGTCTCAACAAACGATACAATTTCATTTTGATGTTGTTTTCCAAGAAAATTAATTCTACTTACAATACATTTTTCATAAATATATAATACCTAAGTTTTTTGTAAAAAAGAACGAACCTTGGGGGGTTCGTTCTTTTTTACAAAACACTTCTTCATATACAGATATATAAAAAAGAATTGCAACAGCAACTTAAATAACCCTTCACCTACCACATGGTTTACGAAAAGTTGCACCTAGAATATGTAACCCTCAACTCATCAGCAAACTCGACCCCCTGACAGGACGAACTCAACCCCCGACTTCGCCAACTCACCCCCGCCGCGTTGACCGACGTAGGTACAATGTTGACAAGGGGTGACATTGCCTTTAGCTCCCAATTTTAGCAAAGCCGTTGTGTGACTGTTTTAGAGCCTAAAATACTGGTAGTGTAAGCATGATAGACAGTCGGTACAATTGTAAAAGGTTTGCTACAGTATTACGATAATAGAAACGAATGTTTTGTGTGTGAAGAGCTCAATGAGGTCAGAAAAAAAAAGTATAGATTTTGTACATTTAATTTTAAGTTTTCGACTACCTACTATCCCAGCCATTTTAAACACAATCTACTTAATAAAATCTGCAAGACAACGCTCAGTCTAAACCGTTGACTTCAATTAATCATGATATTCTGCGTAATACCCAAGGGTTGAAGCAGGGGTGAAGAAAGTTTGTATGATTTCGGTTTTTTTATGGGAATTCTCATATTTAATAATAATAATAATATTCCATATCACACAACGCCATCTAGTCCCAAGCTAAGCAGAGCTTGTGTTATGGGTACTAGACAACTGATAAACATACTTATATATTTCTAAATACATACATATTATAGATAAATTACACCCAGACACAGAACAAATGATCGTGCTCATCACACAAACATTTGTCCTGGGTGGGAATCGAACCAACGACCTCCGGCTTAGCAGTCAGGGTCACTAACCACTAGATCAAGAGGCCTGTCATTAAAGTTTCCACTCGTTTTAAGATTAATTTTAAGAAGTCTAATAAAACCTAACCAATATTTTTCTTTTATTTCCAGCTGATCCGTTGCCAGGCAAGCACGTACCGCTAGAAAGCTATGAGAGCGAACTTGAGAGGGAGCACGCTCTGCCGACGTCCGTCCCCAACGCTGACATACTCAAGACTAACAGCAACCCGACGTATCATAAGCCGAGGTAAGCTTTCATTGCGTTTTTTTTTAATTTGTTACTAAAATGTGACAGGCCGATCTTTATATTTTTCCGGTTATGCCGCGCTTGCCGAGGTTGGTCTGTGGATGGGTGATCATTTGTCATTGTGAGTTTCCTCCGTGTCTCGGAAAGCACGTAAAGCGTGGTCCCGGATGTCATTTGACAGTCGTTACTATTAGTTAGAAGCTCTAAAAGTCTGACATCCAATCGTAACTGGGGTATCGTATTACTCAGTTACTGGGTTGTGGAGGTCCGATAGGCAGTCGCTCCATGTAGAATACTGATATTCAGCTGCATCTGGTTCGACTGGAAGTCGGCCACAATAAAGTTGTGAAAAGGCTAGGCAGATGATGACTAACATATGACGAGGCAAGCTATGTCTGTTGTATGCCATCAGAGCTGTGGGCCTGATCACATGAATGGAGCCCTGAGACAGCAAGAATGGGTTCATGGTAGACCGAAGACAAAATAGCAGGACGCTTTGGATTGCTTCCTCTTGAATAGGCAGAAATAAGCACTCCATCGACAGAGTTAGAGGGAATATAGGGAAACCTTTGTCCAGGAATGTGAGAACATCTTGGAATCTCAGGTGTAGACGACGATCGTAAAATTTTAGAAGGGTGTAAGGGTAATTCACGCGCTCGGTGCGAAACCGTATAGACGTATACCGCTTAATTACCTGCGCGCGCGCATTAATTACTTGAGTTATATTTACGACATATCTCCCACCGTCGCACCAACCTAGTCATCAACATGGTGAAATGTGCTAAGTGCGGGAAGATGGTGACGAAAAAAAGCCCAGGTATACAGTGTTCCAAATGTGCCAAATGGATTCATGCATCATGTGCTTCAATAACAGCAGATCAGTTAACCGTGCTGTACTCAACGGATGCCGTTGACTGGAAATGCCGCCTGTGTGTGGGTAATACCAAACCCAAACGCCTGTCCTGTATCCTGCCCGACGTAGATGATGAAGACATCACAGATACGGAGATCGTTACGGACACCAATTTAACCCAACGCATTCTCAGCGATATACGGCGAGAAGTACGTGATATAATTAAAGAAGAGCTGCAAAGTACCCTACAGTTCTACTCAGACAAAATTGATGATTATGAACGAAAGATAAATGTGTATGAAAACAAACTAAAATTAGTCGAAAATCAGAACATTGAGCTGAAAAATAATTATAAAAACCTCGAGATTAAATATGAGGTAGTGGAGCAAAAAATTAATGCAATCGAACAGAGCAAATTAGCCAACAACATCGATATTTGCGGGGTAGCTGAAAAAGAAGACTTAGATAGTGTCATGAAGAACATATGTGAGAAGCTAGATCTAAGATACGATGATGTTGTTAATACACACAGGAAAAAAAGTAACCGCCCAGAAGCCAAAATTGAAAAAGCCCCCCCTGTAATCATTGTGACCCTTAAGGAGGGTTGTAGGGACACATGGCTGCAAGTTGCAAAGAACCAAAATATTACGGGGAAAGACCTAGGTTTTGATGAGGACAACAAAATATACCTTCGAGAAAGCTTATCACCTACAACTGCCTACCTACTTTGGGCAACGAAGACCGCTCTGAAACTAACAAATATTTGTAAATTCGTCTGGTGCAAGAACGGACAAATATTATCAAAAAGGCACGAAAAGGGTAAAACCTACAATATCCGATCCGAGAAAGATATACAGAAACTAGTTTCAGAATTTAAAAATGACCAAGAAACATAAAGTACCTTCAAATTAATATCGAGAACGCAGTTTCCCTTATACCAAATTATAAAACGTCTAAATGGATGATACATACGATAATATAACAGAAAATTCATACAAACATTGGAATGATTACACAGATGATTTACCAGATTTATATAACTCAATAACAATGCTTCATGTAAATATCAGATCAATGCTGAAGAACTTCTCTCAACTAGAATATATTGTCATGAACTGCCCTCAAACTATTCACCTGGTCATCATCACCGAGGCAAATATATCGGACAGGACCAAATCCCTGTTCGAGCTTGAAGATTATGACATGAATACTCAGCTACGTGATTCAAAGAAGGGAGGTGGAGTCATCGTATATGTGCACAAGAGCATTTGCTTCACCAGACGACTATCGCGCACACGAAACTTCGAGTGTATAACCGGTGAGGTAAAAACAGACTATGGTTCTAAGATTGGTTTGTGTGCTGTATATAGACCACCTGATACGAATAAGACCCTGTTCATCGAAGAGTTGTGTGGTCATATTAATAAATTTTCACCAACACACAATGTTGTTTTGATAGGCGACATGAACATCGACTTGAAACAAAAAACGTCGCAAACAAAACTTTATTTAAATACACTCTGTGAAATGGGTCTTGAGTCTGGAATAAACCAGTTTACCCGAATAGATAAGCGAGGTGAGTTCATAACAAAATCATGTATAGATCATATATTTATACGTAGTGTCGACTGCCGCACCGTGCAAACAGCTGTTGTTGAGAATGCGTTAGCCGACCACTTCATAACCGGTTGCGCGCTGGTCGACAATACGTATGTAAACAAAGATAGTCAATGTAAAATCATTAGCAAATTAGACACGAGTAAGTTGCAAAGTGAATTGCGTAAAATTAATTGGAGTTTGGCCTTAGAATACAACAATCCCAAAGATATTTTGAGTTTTGTGTTGGAAAATTTTTCTAATGTATATGAAAACTGTAAGTGCAATGTAAAAATTAACTTGGTAAAAGGCAATTGTGTAAATGGAAAACTAGTAGAATAGAAAAAATGTGTATAAAAAGGGATCAATTATTAGATATCTGGCTTAAAGATCAGAGCAATATGGCAAAGAGGTTACTATACAATAAATACAGAAATAAAACAAATAAGCATATCAATAATGTTAAGAATAATTATTTTTTAAAGGAGATTAAATCTAATTTTCATAATATTAAAAAAGTTTGGGAAACGATCAATAACCTATGCGGGAAAATAACTAAATCAATAGATGACATAATAATAAAACATTTTAAACTATTACCAAACATTGTTTCAAACAAGTTTGCTTCTGAATTCAGAAATAATGTTAACAATACTTGTTTCCAATGTAAAACGTCTATTCTAGATATTAACTCCTATATCAACAATTGTAACGTATCAATGAGATTACGGAAGGCCAATGAGGAAGTTGTATCCACTATAATAAAACACCTAAATGAAAAGAAATGCCCAGGTTTCGATGGTATCCGAGTCAAAGATTTGAAATATATTTATAAAGAAATTACGCCAGTTATAACTCATCTAATTAACACATGCATTGCCACGTCCTTGTACCCAGTCCGTCAGTCAGTTTTGGGTCCATTCCTCTTCTTAGTCTATATTAATGATTTACCTCATTTACTAAAAAATCAACCACAGATGGTGTTATTTGCTGATGATACATCTTTAATTTTTAAAATTGACAGACGTGCACAAAATCTAGACACTGTTAATGACTGTATTCTTAAGGTTCAAAATTGGTTTACTGTTAATAATTTAGTTCTTAATGAAAAGAAAACAAAATGTATTAGATTCACTTTACCAAATGTTAGAAGTAGCGAATGTGACATCTTATTGAACGGAAAAAAATTGGAATTTATTGATCAGACAGTTTTTCTAGGAATCACGTTAGACGACAAATTACAATGGGGCCCCCATATAGCATCTCTAGCAGGGCGACTAAGCTCAGCCGCTTATGCTGTTAGAAAGATAAGGCAGTTAACAGACGTCGAAACTGCGCGTTTGGTTTACTTCAGCTACTTTCACAGCATTATGTCATATGGCATCCTATTGTGGGGCCGGGCAGCTGACATTGAATCTATCTTTATTTTGCAAAAAAGAGCTGTCAGAGCAATTTACAATCTACGTCGTCGCGAATCTCTTAGGGAATTATTCAAAAAGATTAATATAATGACAGTGCCTTGTCAATTTATTTATGAAAATATAATGCATGTTAGGAAAAATCTTCATCTTTTTAACAAAATAAGCGACAGACATAACTTTAATACGAGAAATAAAGATAAAATTGATCAACCATATTTTAGATTGTCTAAAGTACAAAAATCTTTTATGGGGTTCTGTGTTAAATGTTACAATAAAATCCCGAGTGAAATCTTAAATCTAAATGAAAAAAAATTTAAAAGTTACATAAAAAGCACACTTAGTAAACAAGCATATTATAAATTAGAAGATTATATTCAAGATAAAAATGTTTGGAAACATGCTGGTCCTGCTCCATAGTACAATGTAGGGCTTAAACAAAGTCAAGCTGGTTGAAATTTGAATGCTCACACACATAAATTATATTTGTAAATTGTGTAATTTCAATATTTTGTTAAAATGTGAACGCCATGTACCTTTTTGCTCTTATTATTTTTTTAATTTTAGTCTAGATTTTCAAGGTGCATTGCTTTGACATTAATTATTTCAAACGCTGTTAAAAAATATTGTAAAACATTTTTTTTAAAAGAGTAAGTATGGAGTTTCTTGCCCATTCTTCTCCATACAACCTACCTTAGCGAATGGGTGTAGAATCAATCCCTTCCCTTCCTATTCCCTTTAAATTTAAATATCGACGTTCAAAAGTGCCTCTTTGATGGCCTAATTGGAATAAATGATTTGACTTGACTGATTTGACTTTGACCCAGATCAACTTAAAGTTGGAATAGTAAGACCTATCTATAAAAATGGCTCATACACAGACGTTAACAATTACAGGCCCATAACGATATTATCATGTATTGATAAAATTATTGAGAGGTATCTCGGACAAGAAATTAACAAATTTTTGAAATCAAACAATGTTATTAATGAGAAACAATACGGATTCCAGAAAAACAGAAATACCTCACAATTACTAGCTAAGTTTAGTGATGAGGTCAACAAGTGCCTGAACAATCGCGAGCATGTACTTGTTGTCCTCATTGATTTCAGCAAAGCTTTCGATTGTTTAGATTATAAGACACTTTTTAATAAATTACAGCAAAATGGTATACGGGGTCCATTATTGGAATGGTTTAAAAATTACCACAAAAATCGCTTCACGTCGGTGAATATCTCAGGCTCGTTGAGTAGTATGATTGCAACTGATAAAGGCACAGCACAAGGTTCGATTCTCGGGCCGACCGAATATTTACTGTATGTGAACGATATGTGTAACATTTTCACAGAGGGCTCGGTGTACCAATTTGCTGATGACACGTGTCTGGTAGCTGCACATAGGGACATACAAGAGGCACAGAGAGTGATGCAAGGTAATTTCGACCTCTTGTGTAAGTGGGCTCACGACGTCGGTCTTGTAATTAATGCAAAAAAAACCAAGCTACTGCATATACACTCACCATACCTGACTGAGTTTCGTGTGCCTTTTATCGTTGCCCATGAGCACCTGTGTCTTCATCAACAGGTCACAACGTGTAGTTGCCAGACACTAGAGTTGGTGACTCATCATATGTATCTTGGTCTGATAATAGATAGTAATTTCCACTGGCGGCCGCACATTGATTATGTATGTAATAAGCTTAGGTCTGTATTAGCAAAGTTATCGATACTAAAGTATAAATTACCTTATAACACACTTCGAACATTGTACTTGGCATTGGCCGATTCCGTAATTGATTATGGCCTAAGTAGCTATGGTCGCACGTACAAGACTTATGTCGAAGACATCTACAAGTTACAGTTACGAATTTTAAAAACAATTGTACCCACAAGAATAAAAAATGAATTCCAAGACAATGACTCAGGTTTATTTAAGCACTGTAAAATTGTAAATGTCTTTGATAAGGTACGCTTACGTGTTATAAGCGAGAATTATCATAACATAAGTAATCTTCGTAAATACGAAAGGCTAAAGTCGTTGCGTTGTTTGTCGTACCTACCAAAGTATATTGTACCTAAATGGAATAATGTATATGGAGCACGGACGTGGGAATGCATGCTGCCGTCTTACATGAATGAATTACCGCTTGAGACCTGTAACGCACTTAATGCAAAGAACTGCTTTAAAGTACTGAAGAGATACTTTCTAGATTGTGAGCCGATCTAGAAAGTGTCTCTTTAAGTGACGTCTTAATATTTGTGTACAAATTGTAAACCGTTAATCTGTAAACGTTATGTTATGGCACCGAGTTGCTGTGTCTGCCCATTCCGCTGTTAAACCCGCGATGGTTTTTGCGGTATGTTGTATTTGAACAAAATGTATTGTAAATGTTATTGGAAAATAAATGAAAAAAAAAAAAAATATATAAGGGGCATAGGGATAAGCGTGGTGCTGGAATTGCAACTTTCCGTTCAGTGCTTAAAGATAAAAATTTAACAGCTACCTTAATGTGTCATGTAACTACTTACTTCATATTTCCACTACTATTACTACACATAATTATGTAGGTGACGATTATTCTAGGAATTGTTACCGCAACCAGAAGCACAAATGCATTTCATTCGGTCACAGTCCCAAACAAACTGTCAATGGAGAATAGATCTTATTTACTTTTATTACACGTTACTTTTATTTAAACTAGGACAGTTCTCATAAAACATCGGATATACACTCCTAATTATAGCAATTAAAATACTTTACATACACAAACAGTAAAAAAAACGTCATTATCGTTAAACTCAGGACGGGATGGACGCTAGCTAATCGTAATTTTACGCGATGCGTAAAAGGGGTCATTCTATATTCGGTGGCGTAAAAAGGTAGATTTCTCACGGGCCGTTTAGTTTGTTGAAATCGTAAAATTGGCATAACCTAGCAGAATTATTTTCAAACGATTAGTTTTTGTTTAGGGTTGACAGCGAAATTAAAAAGGTTTTACTAAGAAAAATAAATCTTTTGCCATAAAAAAAGAAAAAAAACTTTCAACCCGGAAAATCTAAGGATGCTTTGCTCAAAGAGAAAATGTCAGTACAAGAATTAAATATGCGTAAAGAAAAAGGCTTAATGAATGAATTAAACAAAGTTAAAATTTAAACTTCCCGTTTCTGTTTAAACATAGGTTTAAAGAATATTTAATGCAACGTTCAGTTATTCTTTATGATTAATTAATTATGTTGTTTGACTATACAACATTATTTTTAGTATATGCGAAACCTGAGTATAGTTTGTTCAAAATCAGTAACTGATTGGATTCCAGTAATTTTTACACCATGTTATATTTTTTCCAAAAATATTTTAATTAAATTTTATTACCAGTTAATTACAATAAAATCACCGTACGGTTAGGTACCTATTGCCAAACTATTATCACGAGTGTATAACACAGGAGATGCGGGGAACGGACAACCAGGTAATATACAAGCTTATAACTTTGTGATTTTTTATGATAAAAATAAATTTTGTACATAGATTCTTTACACAAAAATATTGGACAGGTGTATCGGGTTTCGCATAAACAAAAAATAATGTTGTATAGAAAGCTTCTGTGTTTTCAGGTTTCCTTATGATATCTTTTTTCACTAAACTGCATTTGAAATTCAAGAGATAATTTATGAATGTCTAGGTTTTAAAACGTGACTGGTGTGAAATGTCCTAAAAAGAAACACGTATTTTTAAACCATGCAAATATAATCAATCTAAATCCCAATTAAATTAAAAACTTCTAACAACCCTAACTTGACCAACATTAATTCACATAGATATAAATAAAATTAATTGGTGATTTTCTCGCAAAACCGGTTCCTATTTTTATCGACATTTCGTAATAGTCATTTCCCGTGATTTTATTGATTTGACTTGAACATTAACTTTATCGCTTTATTTAATAAAAGAAAAACATTGAATTAACGACTGAATTCAAACAGAAATTGCCCACCATTAAAATACTATGAGACACTTATACTTAGACTCTTAAACGTATTAATTATTACATTAAAATTATCCACTCATTTGTGAAGTTTTAAAATTTATGTCATAACATTGAAAGCTTGTTTGTATTATATAAATGTTGGTAAAAGTACGTTTAAATACTTTGTTTTTAAAAATTAATTCCCATCTTTTTTATCCCCCGAGACGGTACTGTATTTGTGTTAGAGTCGCGAGGTTGTTCGTGCAAACCTATGTTGTCATTTATCTCCAAAACCATTTACCTCCTAGCAACGGGTACTATAGGATTCCTGTAACTAATGGTGACGGCTGACCGTTTCCACTGACTTAGTCCCATTTCATATTGTGGAGGTCTATAGGATTACTGAGAGAAATAGATAGAAAATATTCTGCCCTATGCAAAGGTCCATCTGCTTGTCAAAATTTTATCGAAATCTATTCAGCCGTTAAAGCGTGAGAAGGTCAGAGAGCCGGAAACCGGGTAACCATTAAAAGTATGAAAGAAGGAAAACACAGAGCGATTATCTAAAATATACGGTTGGCTATAATAGCACTTCTTATATTTGCTATCCGCAAAGTGCTGACAGATACTACCAATAAACTAGATCATATCTCCCAAATTAATGTCGCAGAATAATTTAAAAGTAATAAAAAAGAATTCTCGTCTAAACTATTCTTTTATAAATCCATTTGGGTAACCGGAGAATAATTTTATGAAAGAAATAATTGGAGTTAGGAGACATTATGTTTCCTAATGTACCTTTTTACGATGTAACTTTGAAAATGAACCCCGATTCAGACATTTTTTAATCTCACTAATACTAAGGAGATTGGACCATTTGATTTTTGGGGAAGACTTTTATCTCCTTGAATAAACTTGTATGGATACGATGTTTCTTGGCTTTGAAATCAGGTTATGTAATTGGATGACATCTCCGGTAGTAAAATGCTTTTTTTTCGGAGATTTGATGGCAAATGTGATTTTGAAGTTTTAAAAGGCCACTACCAGAATTGTAATATGAATTGCAATAACCTTTTAAAGACAATTTGTGATTGAAAGCTCAATGAATTAAACTGAAAAACAACTTATCGAATCACATTTCATAGCACATTATTCATTTAAAACTTAGAATCTGACGATCCCCAAAAAACTTTAGGATTTGTTAAGACATCTTATTAAAAACAACCAAAATTTCCTTCCAAATCTGACACATTTTCATTAATAAATAAATTAGCAACTACTGCTAAAAAATACATCTCATGGCTTCTAACAGAAATAATTAAGTAATCTTAATTACGGCATTGCAAGGTTCCTCACGCATGACCCCGATGACCTCGGTAAGTAGTAATTAGCACACAGAATTACAAATGAATTGCTTACCTTAGGGACTCCCTAATTAGAAGAGGATTCAGATTAGGCCGAGCTAAATGATAAAAATAGTATCGTAACTACAGCTTGGCAAAAAACAGTAGAAAACCGGAAGTCGCCACTGTGCTCTCGCTATCAGCACTTTGAATGATTTTATTTTATTTATTTTCACTTAGTACGTTAGTTTTATGGCAGAGTAATAAATATAACAAACCTGCGTCTTTGTTTACATGAAATACCAAAGATTGTAAGACGTTGTCAGCAAACAAAAAGATTAGTTCCGTTTCAAGACGTTCTGGCCAAGCTGTATCTTACTGCTGTTCAAAACTACTACAGTTAGATAAATCTGGAATTGATCTTAGTTGGGCGTTGACGTTTCTAGCTGTTGTAATAAATAATTTGTCGCGGCTCTAGAACGCAAAGGGAAAACAATTGAAGGAACAGTTAGGACACTATCCTCCGCTTGACACAGAACATGAGCGCATTTGATAAAAATTTTGAAAGTCCAAAAAAAATCTGTAATTAATTTAAAAAAGACCAATGTCTGTTTCCTGATACAGCCTTGGGGTCTTTAAGTCAAGAGTGAACAGGTTACTTCTTGGCAAGCGTTCTTCACCGTCAACCACATCATGTCTTACCATTAAGTTGGTGGTCAAACGCGAGCTTATCGTAAATTAAAAAAAAATCGGAATTAGATAATTATGTCCGATCCGTTTGACAGTTTCCTTTCATTGTATGCCAATATCTACGCCATGAAAAATTACCCCAGTGCAGAAAAGACCCATACATATAAAAAAAACAACGGTCAACTATAAGTGCTGATCGAGAAGCATTTTACCAAAGAATTTCTTTTCTTTCTAAACAGATCAATCAACTGTGCCCTCGATCGAAAGTTCCTGAACGAAGTTTGAACAGCGTATCTCAAAGTTTACTCAAACTCGACCCCTTGTAGGATGACGTCTAGATTTTGTAGTTGATGCATCGGTTATTGTTTTTCTCTTGTTTAAGCTTTCATGTTAAAAGGAGTTTGCTTTTAATAGTAGATTAGTAGCCAAGGGCTGTAAGGTATCAATTGCAGCCCGAGATATTTAGGCGCACGAGCGCAGCGAGGGCGCCTATAGTTCGAGGGTGCAATTGATGCTTACACCCGAGCTAACTACTCTGCTTTACATCTCGATTGTGAGGTAAGTAGAAAAAACCGGCATTGCAAGAATAAAACATTTTATTTGTTAATTGCTGCTTCAGCTTCCATTTTCATTGATTCGGGAGTGCAGCTTAATTAAATCTTCATCACTTGCAGTACTCATGTTTTTTTCCTAATTATCACGTAATTATAAAAAAGTCCCAAAAACAAACAATATAATATATATTATATATTTAAAGTAAAAGTTTTCTATTCCCGCCTTTTTTCATCTTTTTTTTTCAAGAACGGGATTTGAGCTTCGCCGTTCGATATTTAAAATTGATGACTATTAAACTCGAAGACAAGGCTGAATAGCGAAGCGACCTCTTTTGTCATTAGGCTGAATGCATGATGTCTATTGCCAATATGATGGTTAGATGTCCGCAAACTTTTTTTTTAATTACTTACCGCCCTAGGGCTTTTCTAGCTACATTAATACCCTAGAGCGCTAATTGGTTACTTACAAGCCCCATTTGGGGGTAATAATGACCTACTTACCGAACATGAGAGATGTAATGTCATGTTTAAGTTGTGGTTTATAAAATGAGGTAGGTAAAGTATCCTATCGGATTAAATAGTATTTAGTCATAAACAAAATAATAAATTAGAACAAAATTTTTGTTGAAAGAACTATTCTATGCTTGTGACGTAAACATAAGTTAACATAACTTTTTGTCCCCAACAAATAAAAAAAAATAGCATAATCACTTTATCAAGCACACAAGCCTCCTCTCTGTGGAGGCTGTAATTCACCACGGGGCCCAATGCGCGTTGGTAGATTGTCACATGTCTTCGATTTTTCTTAATAAAAGACATGCCAGTTTCCTTATGATTTTGTGACGTAACACCTCCGTTTTTTCAAGGACACGTGGATTGAATACAAATAAGGTGAAATAAATGAGATTATTTGACAAAGAAAAACAGGAGTTATTGTTACTAACTTGATAGTACAGCTGGAAACTTATTTAAGTTTCTTTTCTCTGAAGTTTAAGGAAAGATTAGTTTGTTTTAATCCAATCAAATTCAATCAAATTCCAATGTCAATTGTGGTGTTCATTCTTTTTGGTGCTGGATATGTTTATTTAAATTTTTGTGTTTTGCTGTTATGACCACTGTTCGACACAAATATAATTTTGTTGAGAATAAATAAATTAATATCAATTTATCATGAAAGTTGATTATTTCCGAGTAATAACATAATTATAATAATGTTTATCAGTTTTGTGTTTTGGGCATTATCTATTCGCAGAATTTGTCACTCCGTCAACCTTACTTATACTGTAAATTCATTTGTTTTTAAGCTTTCATTAGAACTTTGCTTTCACCAGAACTGCCGAACCGATTTTGCTGAATTTGTGTAACATACACTGATAGATTGCCACTAGGAAGGGTTATAATTTTTTTAGGGAGAAATATGGAGATAAAGGGAAAACCGCAGGCAAAATCTAGTTACATAAAAAAAGTTTGAGAACATTTGCCTTACTAAAAGCATCATCGGACTTCATTATTGAATACTGGGCATTCATTTGAATAAAACAAAGTTTTGAGAAACTTTGGCTATTCAGTGTTCTTCTTACTTAAAAGTTTTATGTATTGAATTGATTTTGGTTGTTTTTTGATTAATCTTTGTACCTATATGGAAAAGATAGATTCTTGCTAGAGAAAACATTTAACATTTTCATAACTAATGGTTCATTATGTACATAAAATTGGGTCGACGGACGGATGGTCTTAACAGATAACCGTGGCCCTGAGACGTAAAGGGCAATAGAAGAAACACGGTGGATTTTTTAACCAGTCTGACAGTCTCTTCCGCCCAGGAATGAGTCCTCATTTGATGATTTTACGGCTAGGCAGATAATGACGTCAAAGTACTAAACTAACTATGGCTTGGATTTAAGCTATTGTTACGTCTCTTTTAGTGTTCTTGAAGTTTTAATAAAATACGTGACAATAAAAGTTTAACAAGAATTAGGGAGGAGCCATGAGATTAGCGTGAACATTTTCTTTTAAGAGCTAAACGGTGCTCAATCTAAGTAATAAATTAATAGCTCTATTAACTCTTAAGTAGTTGAACATTGTTTTTCTGTGAAAATATTTTTTGGGATGTACTGTATGGTATATTGGTACTACAAATTAAAATATAATTCTGTGTGTATCTTCTTTGTTAAGATTGACAGAAATAGAACGGTGCGTTGTTGGTTTAAATTCGTTTGAAACCGTTTTCTAATCATCACAATTTTGATTTAAACTAGGTTCGTTCCAGATATTTTTTTTTTCTTTTGACAATATAATTGTGCCTGTAACTGGCCTACTTGAAATGCTTTGATTTTAAGGTAGTATAAGATTGAGCTGACTTAAAAATTAAAGAGCAGAACTGTTCAATAAAAAGTCGTATACTCAGCTAAATAAACATCTAATTCTCCTAAAAATACAAGGGCATATTATTATTTCCTTCATATTTCCCGTCAGCCATAAACTTCGCGTTTGGCACTCGATCAAGCTATATCTTTGGATAGTAAAATAACTTTATAGGTATATCCATAAGACGGGACTAATCGACCAATTTCTTTTATATTTTATTCATGTAGGTCTCACCAAGTTTTTGGAAGTCTAAAAGCTGTGTAATGTATTCTGAAGTTTAACAAGCGTTTTGTACTTGTTAGCTTAGAGTTCCCAGAAGTTAAATAGGAAATTTACTCTGAATATTCGCATATCTTTGTACCTCTATCTATCTCTGTACCTTTTGACACCTTAACAGCTGAACAGATTTCTATGCAAATTGGTATATTTATAAACCACAAGTTTTATAAGAAAATACGATATATCGCAGTAATAATTTAGTTCTCTTAAAATATTTTTGAACTATCCAACGGGTAGAACTATAGGCAAAAGTTAATGTCAAATAATAAACTGTTTTTAGTGAAGAATTGTGGAAAGTTTGATACTTAAAAAGACAACATCTTTTTCTTTAAGACGGAAGACCGAAAAATGGCAAAGTTTTGCTTTGTATATTAAGTTAAGAGACATTTATTAACAACCACAACATTATTCAGAAGTATTTTTTCATGAAAGTTATTAATTACGTACATTAGTTTATTTCTTTGTTCTCCATTTATATTTTTAGTAAATAACAGTCAATTTAGGACTACTCTTACAATATTTTTTTTGTTCTACCAACTTTAAGAACAAGTACCTATTAACTACCTAACTTTTTATTTTTATAAAAATCTCATTGCTAATTCATCATCTTGCGGAAAATCGGAGATACAGCGAGTAAAATGAAAGTAATGGAAAAAATCGCTCTCGCTGTTCTCATAGCCCAAAATCACGACTTATAAGTCGTTGGTAAAGTCTCGTTAGTGTGATTATGACAATCTTCGAGACTAACAAAGGACACGACTCACGACTAATCGTGTTCATAATCTGTTTAGTGATTCCGAGTTACGACTTGCGGATAATCGCAAAGTAGGCAGGCTCAATCGCAGATGAAATTGATGATGTAATGTTTTAGTGAATTTTTTATTGGTGATTGTGATTGGATTATACTATGTTGTAAAGTTGTAAGTATACCGGTATGGACAAGGTGAGGACATAACATAGCGTCACGAGCTCGCACTTCCGAGTTTTGATGCATAATAATTATAGTCTTCATTCATTGAATAAAAAAAAAAGTGTCCATTATTTTTCAATACAAAATCAATGGTTTTATGTTGGTATGATTGATGCTGTCTAGGCTTAAACCAATCCAAGGGGACGCATGACTATCTTATCAGGAATCCGTACCCCTATTGTAGGACACGGTGGATTTTAATCACCACAGTGGTGCCTTGGATTCCGGAGGACTCATTTCATGATTTTACCACGATAAAAAAGGGGAAGTATCAACCTTGAAATTATCTCAACTTCCTATTTCTGACAGTAAAAGGTAAACGGGCGAATTGTATGGGAAAAAAACCCACGGCGGACATAAATCAAACCTTGAGGATATATAGCTAAATGTCTCTTGGTTACCATTGTAAGGGCCGCATTCTTGTGGGCAGTGGGAATTAAAAAAAAATTAATTAATGCAGTTTCATCTAAAAATATAGCAGGGGTATATTTCCTGACACCGCAAGCCGGATCGCCCGGAGGATACGGTGGAGCATATGGTGCAGGTCTGCTCCGCTTGGCCAGAGCACTGCACTGAGGCGATAGGCGCGAACTCTCCCACCCGGCATTGTTCGAGGTCATGCTGCGGGGTGAGACGGAATGGGAAGTGGTCGCCTCCTTCTGCGAAGCAGTCATGCTAGCGAAAGAGGAGGCAGGATGCGTGAGGGAGCGGATAGCGTCCACCTCACGACCCAGCCGCCTCAGGAGACGCCCACGGCAACGGACGTCGCGGGACGATTTTCGGGCAGCCCGGGTTTCAAATAGCTGTCAGCAATATGACGGGGCCCCCCTCTTTGAAGGCCAAAGCCTGCCGGGGTCGCGGGTCTATTGGGTCAACGTGGCCCCGGAACGTAAAGGGCTATTGAAGGACACCATGGATATTGTTCAGTACAAGTCTAAAAGTGCCTGCCCTATTTTTCCCACGTTTTTATAAACTCACTTTTCTTGTTTGTTTATTTGTTTTGTTTTTATGCCATAAAGCTTCTTAAGTGAGCTGACAAGACAATATTGTCTTGACAGTTTAAATGTTCGATTCAGTCTCACGCGATTTAATAAATAAATGTATTACTGCATTTGGGATACACAAAACGATATCGAAAGCATGTTAATATAAAACTTAGTGCGTGTGGTGTTATTTATTGTATTACACGAGGTAAGTTAACTAGTGAATAACACTAGGTGATTCCAATGTCATTATAAAAACAGTTCTGAAAGTATGTAAGTCTGTTTTATGAAGTGTGCAATGCAATGGATTCTAGGACTATTTAAAAACATGTTGCCACGTGCTGGAGTGGTCTATTAGAATCCCCTGCCACACCTCATCCTTCGGACGCCGTATGATATGAACCCAATAACTATGTACGGCGAGTCTATTCTTTGAGATAAGCAAGCCAAATGCTTAGGTGTGACCCTCTACAGTCTCCTTACCTTCCGTGCCCATGTAAAGGCAGTTCGAGTTCGGCTGCCTTTACCGGAGGTAGGCTTCATTATTATTAGATGATTATTTTTCTTCATTATTTTCAGACGATTATTTTTGTTGAGTGTATACACTCAACAAAAATAATCGTCGCGACTCCACTCCACTCTACTCCACTCCACTCCAATCCACTCCACTCCACTCCACTCCACTCCACTCCAGTCCATTCCATTCCATTCCATGTTAATAAACACATTACCCTCCTTTGCGTCGCGCAGTTGGATAAAAGTGTCGTGCCAACTTTTCGTAAGAATTTTTTCCGTCCAGCCCCCTTTCACAACGCGCGATAAGGAACTTCGTTCCAAAAACAAAGCCACCGACTAGACTGGATATTTTTTTATTTTTATTTACCCTTTTTTCATCGAAAATGGCCACCGACTTCGAAAGAAAAAATATTTTACCCTTTTTGTGTGTTTGGTTTTGAAGTAGGTAGGTTCCTTTTATTAACCTCTCGGACCCCAATGCGCCCCAATGGCACAATTTTGTGCCACCAAACCCCGACCGATTTTGAACTGTATTTTTGGAAAAATAAGTCTTAAAATCGGTCAGGGATTTTTGGCAAAAAATTTTTCGCGGGGCTCGAGAGGTTAAAGTTTTTTTTTTGTTTTACTGTTTTTAGTTTGGATGTTGAACAAAAATCTTCGTATATTCGACGTCTTTGAAAATCTACAATCCAAGTAAGCAACAAAAAAAAGGGCGGAAAAATCTATGCGGGCAATGAGATATCCATAATTGTCATAATACTAAAATCTTTTCCAGAATGTAAGGAACACTTTTCTGAAAACAGCATCAAAATCGGCTCAGTCTATAACCGCGGACAAACGTACATACGTACAGGTCGAACTGAGTACCTATTTGTTTTAAGTCGGTTAAAAATCAGGTTTAGTGGCTTGTAAACTATTGTATCTAGTCGATAAAAACAAAAGAGAATCTGAAAACGTACAGATCAAGAGGAAAGACAATGAACGGAGATTTTTCGAATAAATACATTTTTGGTTAAAACTTTGTTCTCCAAAGGATTACAACAAAAATAATTGAGTGAATTATTATGTGAATTATGCTCTTTCATTCTAGACCATTTTCATTCCTGTCCGCGACGGGGTCGGATTGCGCCCGATGACCTTTATTATCCAGAAATGTTATGTTACTTATGTAAATATATCTACAGTAACCCGCCAATAAATCCATCGTCCTTTCAGACAAATATTAAAAAAAGATAAAATAAATTTTAGCACAGGATTTGAACGCAGATTCGCCTGACTTAAATATTGTTTTAAATACGCGGCTTTGAGCCTGATTGAAGAATTAACACCGCCTTGTCAAAACGAAATAATCCTGCACAAGTGGGGATTTGAGTTAAGAGCGGTTTTGAGTTATTTTAAGCATTTATTTAGAAGGCTCATAGGTACAGGAATATCTGTCATATTAGTCCTCGATTTCCGCTACTAAATTATATTTGATCGATTGTCCTTGGTCAGTAGTTTTTAAACTATTGCTGGTCTGTGGTCAAAAAAAATATCTTTCAAAAGAGTTTTCATTTGAATAAATTCTTATATTAATTAGGTTATGGAGGAAAGTGGTGCTGGTGGTTTCAGTGACAAAATTATTTCATCACCACTGTTCCCAAAACCGTGAAAGAACACATCGTGTGGAAACCAACACGCCTTAGAATGAAATTTTCAAAAATATCTATGGTACGTCTTGGATGTGTTTGGTACAAGTTACCTACATCTGTAACAACACGCACCAAAATCCCTTTTTTGTGGAAAAAATTATCTAATGAGTCCTCCCACACTTTATGGAGCGCAGAGGGGACTGTGAGACCCTTACTATCTAAAAATACCCTGTTCCTTCAATTGCTCTTTTTTTACCCAGGGCCATAGTACCCTATTGAGGCAATCTATTGACCCATCTAAAGGCTTTCCCGAGACCTAACATGGTGGATTTCGGCCCTCTCACAAACACGACGCCTCGAGGACTTCCTATACTTGTTATGATCTCTACGGGTAGTTAGAAACACGGAAGTTAGACAACTAGTCAAACTTTAGCATGTCTGTTTTGCCCAATGTTTCGAACTTTCGACTGCCGACATCAAATAGGAACCCTTTGAGTTAGATAGAAATATCTGTAGTTCTAAATTAGTATCTTGTTAAACTACTTACATCTAGTTTAACAAGGTACTAATTCAGAACTAGGGCACAGAAAAAAAACCGCTTTTTTGTCATGTCCAGCGTTTATTAAAAAAAAAAAAAAAACAGATTTCTTTTTAAATAAATGCGTTAAATTAAAAAAAAATGTTTTATAATTGCATTGAGACATAAACAACCCTTTTTTGTCATTTATTAACTAGAATATTCGTTAGAAAACTTCATGAGTACACTACTAGAACAAGAACCGAAAATTACAAAGAAATTGTGACATTCACTAACCTATATTATGACCACTTGGCGAGTTACGGACATTTCCCACGTATAGAGAGGTTGTCTGTACCTATCCCAGCAGTGGAAATTGGGAATAGATACTATCGCTTGGGTATAGGCATCCTATATAACTAATTAAAGCTTAGTATGCAAGGTTAAAAAAATATATGTATTCTACCTATCCACGGACCCCATGGGAAAAAGGCATTATATTTATATGCATACCTACCTATATTAAGGGCCTTCGCGCCTTTTAAGCCGTAAAAACGTTACATTCTAAAGCATGCTCCTCATTAACGGCTGGGTGTAAAGATTGAAAAAAAATATATGTTTACTGTAGATTCATGTACAACAATGTGAGTAAATTTTATTTTCTTAAGACAAATAGTTGAGCTGTAAAAAAATATTTAACAACACGCTATTTTGTTCAAATAAATGCTCAGAACTTCTAAACGGTTTCGTTTATTTAAAATATTTTTGAATAGATCAATCGGTGTTAAAATTTACTACAAAGTGAGCAACGCTCATGTAAATCAGTCAATATTTTACAAAGAATATGTTCAATATTGAGGTTTCCATATATAAAAACCGGGCGAAGGCGGCCCGCGGCAGTCGTTCCTGCCTCGCTGCATAGTCTATGATATCGTTTTGAGGTATCGCAGTATGCTCGGGACATATTAGTTTATGTGGTGCAGATATGAAAGTGTGCTGAAAGCTCCGCCCTGATGCTCAAGGTCATTGAGGGTACTATGCGCCTTAAATTATAATCATGGCGAATCTTCCTAATTGACCGTATCTCGTAAAACTAATGCATATAAAACAAGTCAAGACGACTAATATCACAGTATAAATATCTACAGTAGTGGCTCTCGGCCGCATGATAGAAATAAATACCTACAGCCGCGCGGTACGTAAACATGCGTTAGGGCTGTCCGACGCCCGTCTCCAGCATTTTAATTACATTTGCCTACTTTCTGTTTCTATTTAGTGTTGTGATTGTAAATATACTTTTCTTATATTTAAGTAAACAAATAAAATACTTTGTATATTGAAAAGGAAGTGTTCAATAAAAATGCGTGTTGTTTTTTATTAATAGATTTAATTTAAAAACAAATGTTTGTTTGAAAAACAAATTGTGCTTATAAATTTGCGACCGAAAAATATTTGCGCCTTGACTGACTCGTACGAAATGCTTTATTATTGAATTTTAAAGTATAATAAACTCGCATTCTAATAAAAGGCTTCTCGCATTCTAATAAAAAGCTTTCTTCTTTTTAAAATTAAATTCAGCGACTCAGTTTAAGTTAGTTCGCATAAGTATTTTGATGGGCAACTACGGAACCCTACACTGTGCGTGGCCCGACACGCACTTGGCCGGTTTTTCTAGTATTATTCATACACAAAACACAGATAATAAACAAATATTACTGTAGCGCCGTTACGTAAAACGCACCCGTGACGATATAACAAGGGTCTGATTACGTCGTCGTGTGGATTCGCGTCAACCGCTCCACACGACGACGACGAAGGCAGTCGGCCTAATGCAACCGAGTGCGCACACTCAAACACGGAGCGTACTATGTACTCTTACGTTCCAGGATTCATGACTGTGTTAAAGTTTATGTAGTACACTGAATATACGTTGATTGTACACCGTACCGTAGGTAAATGAAGCTCACTGCTTCATTTCCGTGCCCGCCGACAATCCCACCGCGCCGTTACACCATGACTTTACTTTGAATAATACAAACTAACAAAACACACATGCACTGGAGTTTTAACACAAGAGTAAGTACCTACCGTATCATGATTCATTCAGAACCGCCTATAACTTAACTATTTAACTTGCCTCAGTAACTTTCCTTTACTTTATTCATTTTACTGTATTTATTAACCCAAATACCCTTTTTTTCGTGAGATAAAGAAAAATACATAACCATTAAAAAGTCACACATTATGTACCTACCTACTAGCACGGCTACTAGCTACTAGTAAGTAAAATTATTTTATAGTTAGTATACTCACCTTTCATAGGTAGCAGGTAATTTAAAAAAACTTATGTCTGGATGCGTTATTGTTGACGTTAAACACCCAAACACAGCACAATATTTTCTACTTGTCATATTTGCTAAAAAAAAACAACGCACCGTCCGTTCATCACTACGGTACGGCCGTGACTGTCTGCGCCTCGAGCGCGCCCCGACATCGAGGCGCGTAGGTATAGCTCGCGTTTCGTCCGTTTGTAGGGAGTCCCAATACTGTTATTACCGTGCTAATATAGAAGAAAAACAGAAAACTTATGATGCCCCCAGGCTGGCTGTATATATCATTATGGTCAATTATGGTCATTCACCCCAAGCCGGCGCGCTAGGTGACACCATACTCCGCTGGTCTCTATGCTCGGATAAAATATAAATAATACTCTATGGTTTTGTTTTTTATTATGCCATAAATATAATTTATGGATCATGGTTTTTTATACCTTAAGGTGATTGCTTCGATGTAGCCCGCGAAATCAAATTTTTTTACGTTTTTTGCAATTTGCAGGCCAGTGACATGTTGTAACTTTATAAATATTTGTGTTGCGCAAATAACAAGTATAATTTTAAATATAAAAAATATCAAAAAACTCGCTCCATCAGCTCTCACATAGAAAAGGTGCATCGTAGTTAGATTTCGGAGATTTTAACATGAACATGAAGTTACAACATGTCACTGGCCTGCAAATTGCAAAAAACGTAAAAAAATTTGAATTTCGCGGGCTGGTTGGAGCATCCCCCTTAAAGAAAATTGTACTAGTAGCGTGTGTTAATTTAAAAAAAAATCTTTGGCATGTTATGGCTAGTCAAATCGTTACGCCAAATAAGATTTGTAATCAGTAAAAATGATAAACTTTCATAAACATCATATCCATTGATTTTTTGAAATCCATCCTTGCGTCTAACTTTTATTGTATAAGTATAACTTTTCATCAGTCAAGTTAGTTATCAGTTATTTTTCCACGTTTTTTTTTAATTTTATAACTTATATTGTCCCACGGCTGGGCGAAAGTCTCCCCCATAATCTTACACTCTTTCCTTTGTGCGCCTTTCTCGGTATAATCAGCACAGGATAATACCGATTTAGAACTTGTATTAGCATTTTTTTTTTAAATTGATCCATAAATAAGTGTTGCCGCTTTGAAAAACATCATAATGTCAAACCGCAATGACAATTCATAACTACCATTAAAAGAAAAAACCGGCCAAGTGCGTGTCGGGCCACGCACAGTGTAGGGTTCCGTAGTTGCCCATCAAAATACTTATGCGAACTAATTAAACTGATTCGCTGAATTTAATTTTAAAAAGAAGAATTTTCAAAATCGGTCCAGGCGTCTTTGAGAAATCGGGGAAAATACATGTCGCAGAATGAGCACAGAAGCACAATAATTAAGAATAACGCCATCTATTATCATGCTGCGGAATCAAAACAGAAACTCATTTTGGTATCTCTATTCATTATTGTTAATTTAGAATAACGCCATCTATTATCGTTGGCCTGGAATCAAAACAGATGTACGCAATTTAGAATCTCTATTGATTATTGTTAATTTAGAATAACGCCATCTATCTCTCATTGGAGTAACTATTAAGTTAGAATTGACAGATTGTTTAGGAGCGTCAAATTAGTGATAATTTGGAGATGGTTAGCATGGGGAGCAGTGGCAACACCGAGCGAATAGTCGAGTCAAATGTCGATTCGGAAGTTTAATCAGCTATTCGAACTTGACAGGTAGTGACGTTGACAGATGTTGGCTAACCTGTGTGGGGTAGGCCACACGGGCGGACAGTTTGGTGAAGTGAACACTTTGAATCGGTCCGGCAAGCTGGGTAGACATCTTGGTTGCTCCGCCATGTTAAACTTCTCGCGTTCCTAAGTTTTTAATCGAGCGATATCTCGGACATCCTTGACTATTTTGTATTCAGTGTGTGTTAGCAAGTAATTAAAAGTGTTAACGAAGATTTTCTGAGTGTTATTTCCGATATTCCAACCCCTCTGATAACGATTCTCCGTTATTGGGATATCGGAAATAACACTCAGAAAATCTTCGTTAACACTTTTAATTACTTGCTAACACACACTGAATACAAAATAGTCAAGGATGTCCGAGATATCGCTCGATTAAAAACTTAGGAACGCGAGAAGTTTAACATGGCGGAGCAACCAAGATGTCTACCCAGCTTGCCGGACCGATTCAAAGTGTTCACTTCACCAAACTGTCCGCCCGTGTGGCCTACCCCACACAGGTTAGCCAACATCTGTCAACGTCACTACCTGTCAACTTCGAATAGCTGATTAAACTTCCGAATCGACATTTGACTCGACTATTCGCTCGGTGTTGCCACTGCTCCCCATGCTAACCATCTCCAAATTATCACTAATTTGACGCTCCTAAACAATCTGTCAATTCTAACTTAATAGTTACTCCAATGAGAGATAGATGGCGTTATTCTAAATTAACAATAATCAATAGAGATTCTAAATTGCGTACATCTGTTTTGATTCCAGGCCAACGATAATAGATGGCGTTATTCTAAATTAACAATAATGAATAGAGATACCAAAATGAGTTTCTGTTTTGATTCCGCAGCATGATAATAGATGGCGTTATTCTTAATTATTGTGCTTCTGTGCTCATTCTGCGACATACATAAAAAAAAGATTACGACGAATTAAGAACCTCCTCCTTTTTTTGAAGTTAGTTAAAAATAGTTGACAATAAAAACCTACCTATCCCCAAAACATACCCACCTATTATAGCTGTAAAAATAAAGTTTACAAACTTACATTTGCAGTTGAAGAACATGTTCTGCGATACATTTTGTTTAGGAAAATATGCTATCCAAGTACGTTTTATAAGTTGGTCGACTATTACTCGTAAACTTGTAAAGCCTACTTAGTCATGATAATTTTCCTTTAAACTTCGTTATATATACTACTATTGTGAATTTTTTCACACCCCCAAACATAACCGTTTAGCTGGTAGAGGGGAGGGACACTCGAGTCGAGCAAAAATTAGCACTTTAAAGCTTAATATTTCACAAACGAATCTTTTTATCAAAAAATTGTTAATGGAAACTATCAATATTTTTTAAAGACCTATTTAATGATACCCCACACTAAGGGGTACGCGAGAAATAAAAAAAACATCCCCACTTTACGTGTACAGGAGGTACCCTAAAAAAAAATATTTTACGAGATTTTATTTTACCACTTTTTCGGCACAACAAATCCGTATATTTACACCAAATTACAGCTTTCTAGTACTGGGCGTCTCTGAGCTAAACTGCGGACAGACGGACGGACGGACGGACATGGCGAAACTATAAGGGTTCCTTGTTGACTACGGAACCCTAAAAAAACGGATCACTTCACTCTATGGATCTGAAACTACAACTCAGCCGGGGTCTACGATCATTAATCTAGTAATATTGTACCAGTATTGTTCACATTTGCATTGTATACTCCGCACTTTTATGTTTTATTGCCAAAACAATCTTATTTATGATGCTACTTTTATGTACGAATGTGGTTTCTGCAAATTGGTTTGTTCTTTTATGTAGAAAGAATACTCGGTTTGTATTATGCGTTCCAACTAAGAAAGTCAGTGACTAAGGTCTTCAACTGACACTTCAAAAGTGCGGTTAGTAGGTACTAGTAGCACAACTATCACGATTTGATAGGTGTGACGTCAGTAGACTAGTAGAATTGGATCGCATTATATTGGCTAATATTATAATTTAAGAAAAAAAAAACATTAGATATCATCCCAATTTCTGAATTATTCCATTATCTCAGTTATTTTAATGGAAGCTCTTAAATTCTATAAATTATGATGACAATAAATTGATAACCGTTTACGATATCTATTGGTATTTAGTAGATATTTATTGAGCCACTTCGTTATTCTAGACAAAAAAAACTTGAATTGCGCATTTCCATTAAAGATATAACCATAAAATAGAAGCATTATTATCTAAATTGCCATCTTGTCGAAGATGTAAACGCCTACAGTTACGCGTATAAATGTCACAATATTATCTCATTTGTTTTAAAATCTAAAACTAAGCGGACTTCGACATTGCGAAATCGTATCACGTACTCGTAGCGTCACCTAGCGGGGAGTAGCGAAACTAATTCAGTCATTTCATTCAATGGCAGACTTTAATGCTATCTTTTATAATCTTATTGTGTTTGCTTTTAACTATTTTATTAAACTAGAAACTGTTTTATTTGAGATACTTAGTTAAAACAATAGAGATTTAATTGTGGTTGAGTTTTAATCTGATAATAATCTGCATTGTTTTAGTAACGCCATCTATTAGCTAATGGCACAATGCAACAAAGGAGATTAAGCAAAAAGTTTTGTTTATGTTTGTGATTTTATTTAATCTGTGGAACATTAAGCTGTGAACAGAACAACTACGTAAATTATATTGTTTTAGTTTAAATTTATTTTAGCAATTGAAGTTAATTATTCAAAACAGAGTTAAAAAGTCGTGCTTTTATTATTATTTATGTGTTATTCTTATTATGTAGTTTTACCTCGAAATTGTTTTGAAGTGCTTGCGTGGTTACATCAACAGGTATTATTTTTAAACTAAAATCCTAGACATTTTTTTTATAGTTCCTCATTAAAATGCGGTTTGCGTACCGAAAATAAAACGGACTGAATGGCGAAGCTATGGCACATTGCCAGTTTCTGTCATTTCCATGGAAGACTGGGATTTGAATACTGATCTCTGTACCACAACGAATTCTTCAAAAACGAGGGTCTTTTTACACTGGACATACAACAAATACTAAGGTCAACGACATTTAGAAAAATATTCGCTCATACGGTATTGCCATAATAAAATTTACGCTCCAATTTCGGTGTATTAAATTGCCTTTTAAAAATCGAAAATGGAAAACTTTTTGTGTCAATTTTCGTCGATGTTCAATTAAGTTTTTTAATAAACTTATTTTTTGCTGAGGCTTTTACTAATGATCTTGCAAAGGGATGAGAAAGTACCAGAGCAAGTTATTAAGTTTAATTTTAGAGCGTTTTTCAATAGAAGTAGGTACTCGATGACCTAAAATTCCGTAAGTAAAAATTTAGTAGATACTAAGTATTTCAGGTACTTATATAATCCTGAGAATATAGAATGCTCAAAAGGCCGATGCTTATTTGTATAAAATCTCTACCTCCATTATATTTACGTAACATAGCCTTTCTTCGAAAGCCAACGTTAAACATATTATTTCTATGAAATCAAATGCTGCACCGGGCGTAGAATTTCTATTGAAACGCATAAAATGAAGACAATAACAGTGTTTCTATGTGTGGTCCTTTGATACTGGTATTTGATACTTATGGGAATATTTTAGTCTATGGTTAGATGGCAGCATGTTGGCCCAAAAGTACTTACAGCTTGGCCAGAACGGATTGAAACGGAACTAAAATTTTTATTTCTGACAGCGTTTTAAAATCTTTGATATTTGATGTAAACAAAGACCGCAGGTTTGTTAGATTTATTATTGTGCCATAAAACTAACGTAATAAGTGAAAAAAAAAAAAACATTCAAAGTGCTGGTAGCGCGTAGACAGTGGCGACTTCCGGTTTTCTACATTTTTATGTCAAGCTGTAGGGTTACCAATTGAGAAGCATAGACAAATGACAATTGATTTTTAAACGTTTCGGTTTTCACTCCTGACTGGCCTGTTGGTCTAGTGGTTAGTGACCCTGACTGCTATGCCGGAGGTTGTGGGTTCGATTCCCACCCAGGACAAATGTTTGTGTGATGAGCACGATCATTTGTTCTGTGTCTGGGTGTAATTTGTCTATAATATGTATGTATTTAGAAATATATAAGTATGTTTATCAGTTGTCTAGTACCCATAACACAAGCTCTGCTTAGCTTGGGACTAGATGGCGTTGTGTGATAGTTGTGGAATATTATTATTGTGGAATATTACTCCAACTTTTGACAGTTTGAAAAAAGTATAAATAATCTCTGCCTAGTAAGAGTGAACTGGCTTTTTCTGGGTAAGCTCATTCCATCTTAAGCTTTGTCTCGTTACCTCTGTCCTATAGTAGAGTCAAGAGCAAACCTATATCAAATGTAACTAATATTATTTAAATGCGAATGTTTTGATGTTTATTACTCAATTACTTTAGAACGGCTGGACAGATCTTGATGAAATATGGCTCAGAAATAGGTTATAGTTTGAATTAACACGTAGGATACCTTTTATCCCGATATTAGTTACTCGTCGGATCCTTTTCGAGTTCAAAGTCGCTGAAAGAAATCTAGTAAATTTAAAAAAAAAAAACATTTTAAACCATAGAAGTAGCTGGTATGTCATTTTTCACATTTCTGAATTTAAAAAACAACCTCTCCAATCAAATAAAAAAAATTGGGTCGTCATATACAACACAATTTAAACGTCAAACGTTAAACTCCGGTCAACTTACGTTGATGACACGATAATCGTCTAAGGGCCACTTGCACGAACCCGAGTTATCTTTTAAACTCAGAGTTAGTTGCTAACACGAGGTTAAATTGACAATATTGTATGACAAACTGTCAATTTAACCTTGTGTTAGCAACTAACTCTGAGTTAAAAGATAACTCGGGTTCGTTCAAGCGGGCCTTACAGGACAGGAAACCATCGTCTAAGTAACCTGATCTTGATGACAAACACAGTAGCCTCTTCCTGTCAGATAATGACAATCACCAATGTCAGTTGATCGAGGTGTCACTGTCAATATCCGCTCATTGTTGACAGTCATTAGAAGTGTCAAATTAAGAATGGTATTTTTTTTATTCTGGATAAATCATCAAATGATTCCTTGAATGGTGGAGCGAGGGACTGCTGGACTCTTTTTTTATCGTTGTAAAATCATAAAATGTATCCTCACCCAGGGCAGAGAGGGAAGGACTGTCAGACTTGTAATCCACGGTGTCCTTCAATAGCCCTTTACGTTCCAGGGTCACGGTAATTCGGTAAGTTCCGCGACCCCGGCAGGCTTTGACCCTCTAAAGGGGGCCCTGTCATTATGCTGACACTCCTTGAGGCGTGCGTGGAACACAACGCGCCGTCGACCCGGGCATGGCCCATGGTCAACTTGCTGTCTGCTCGACTCTTACTGTTAATTGACCCTGTTCATGCGGTTGCCCTTTGCGTACCACGGCAACAACAGTCTTACACAGTCCCACGAAATTGAATTTTATGTCTGGTGGTCATAAGGGTAACTACCGAAGTAGAAGTACCAATATGGGATCTTAATCGGGGACCTATGTTGAAAATTCTATTAGAGATTCCTGGGTGCCTAGTAGCTAGTCCTAGACTAGATTGATGATTTTATCATCCTAATGAAATTCACTTACGGTAGGTGTTTATCATTTAAAAATATCACTTACTTTACAAGGACATCCTACCTCTGCTTTTCTGCTAAAGTTTAAAAGCATAATATCATGATTTATAGGACTTGCATTCACAATGCGATTTGTATTAGCGTTAGATGTTAGAAACTTCGTTTTATATGCAACGCATTGAATTCTAAAGAAATTGGCAAGCACTTGTGAATTTCTATGAACTGTAGGTACAAACATTGTTTGCATGTAAAGTTTGTCGGGAGTTAAATAAGTATTCAAGTATGCTGGCTATTTTTATTTTATTCACAATAATTGTAATTTAGGGTCAGTAGATACCTACGAAACGGGGCACTATCGATGGAGCCCCGCCTCGCGGGACTCCTTTTTCTGGTGACTGGGTTAAGGAAAAACCTACCAAAGTTTTATCATAGTCGGGATCAACAGTTTACAAACGCATATAGGAAAAAAAATATTAATTTTATTGGCCCCAAAAATCTTTCCACCCCTTAAAGAATTAAAATCGTGCTATCCTTTAGACAAGGTAGTTGATTTTTATTTCTCCTTAAGCGCAGGACTTTTGGCAAGAAACACAGTCTTGCATAATATTTTACTTAAGAATTTCGATTCGCACGCCAAGAAAATTGGAACCTACAATTAGGTACTGTTTCTCGTAGACGGTCCAAGCCTATTTTTTTTCTGACTTCTTTAAATATACTATGTCTTAACATAAGCAAATAACTGCAAGATGAAAGCTAAAAGAAAGAACATAGAAGGTTGGTGTTTACTCAGTTATAATTAAAAGTTGAGCGAACACAGTGATCATAAAAAAAAGTTTAATTAGGATTTTTTGCAAGGTCTTAGCTCGATTTTCATAAAATCTGCTCTTTATTAAAAGAAAAATCTTTTCCATTTTTCAAAACTATATTTTCCCGCAGCTTCACTCGCTTTAATTTAAAATTTGATCAATCAATCCGGGTTGTAATCTGCTTGTAATAATAATTATTAAGTCGTGATTTGAAAGACACGTGGCGCCATCTATTACATCATAAGAACTTTATTGTTGTTTTTCTTCGATTCGATTTCGGTTTTTGCCCATTCTTCTCCATAGAGATCTACTCCTAGGAATGGACGTCTACAGTACTGTCACAGTTTTTATGTCTTGTGACTGGGACTGTAGCACCATAACTATTTTTGTAGGTACTAGTTTTAATTTATTACTTTTGACAATTCGAATTTGCCGTGAATTGGCCCAGTTGAAATGAATGATTTCATTTTGATGATTTTGTTTTTTTAGATTTGAAAATTAACACACGAACCTACTTTGATACATGAAGAATCAAGTTACTGTAAATACATTAAAAATGGCAACAAAATAACTTAAAAGTTTCAAAATTATTGATTTTTACCTGCGCTTACGCTGCTGCCCGCGACTATTCCTCAAACCTTTTGCATTTTTTTCTGAATAGCACTGTCCAAGTGTCCATGCCCAAATCTCCAGCCCATAAAATATCACACAATAAAAATGGTCGGTCCGTTATTTCAAAGGTGTGATACCGAGTAGAGAAAGACGTTACTGTCTATAAATAATTTCACAAAATTCTGTCTTGAAAATCATCACCACAATATCTAATGATCACCATCTTCCACAGGCCACCACAACACCACGGCGCCGCTCTGCTGGCCGGGGTGGGGGGAGGAGGGGCTGTCCCCTCGTACGCTCCCCCCGGCAGAGCCTTCTTCACTCCCCCTTTGCCGCCCGAGTACAGAAACCCCTTTGCTGACAAGCCTACACTTAGAGGTAAGTGATCTACACCTTTACACCAATAAACATTTGTCAAAAATATAAAATGTCTTCGAAAATAACGTAATATTACCTATCTCGGTTGGATCTTAGTCTGTAACTAATCAACGACCGAATTTGAGTAACCGAAGATGGCCAATCAAAAGCAGCCGTCAAAAAACAAAGGAACGGGATTTTGATTGAGATTGAATATGAATTTCTGGCATAAATTATGTATTTAAAGAACCGTAAAACTATATTGATTAAGAATGTTTTACGTTTTTTGAAGCAGAAAGCAGTCACTTTTGGCCATTGTTTACTAAAAGTTTGCCGACCACACAGGGTTATAAGTACGAGTACGTGTCTATGTTTCTGTATTAGAGTTTTAGTGATAGGTATTTTCTTTTCTCTGTAACTTGTTTATTACACATTTATGTTGGTTTTAAACTATTTGGTTCATAATCTTTGTTATAAATTTGCATGCCATTGATATGGCAATAAGTGTCCTGCTCTAAAATATGATTTAAATTTAACACCTTTTGTATACCACAATTATGTTAATTAATTTATGCAAATAAAGAATACTTACTTAATTACTTACAGGCTTGGACTATTAGCATCGTTTATTTTTTTTTACAATTCTTAATTACCTGCCTGTAAAGGTATTAATTGAAATAAATTATTGAGTCTGAGTTTGATACAAATTCATAATAGGTACATCAATCCTAATAAACGCTAAACTTTAGGTAAGAGCCTCTTCCAGAAACTTTTGAATGAAGTTCTAAAAAGTTTGTAAGCTCTTACAATTAGTTCTAAGTGGTAGTGAATCTTTAAATGCTCGTGGAGGCCAAAAAATAAAAAAAGTAAAATAGTGCTTGAATAAATTACTAGAAATTTTATTTCTAGTAATTACGGCACGATGCGGCTTCTGCGCAGGCGCAGTGTTTCGCGCTTTCGATGGAACAAATATTTGTATGATCTACAAGTAGTTGTTTCTTGTGTCCTTATTCTTATTCTTATTCTTTATTGTACACATATATAATTAAAATAACACTTCACATAAGGGTAAGTTATGTACAAAGGCGAGCTTAACCCAGAATTGGGTTTTCTAACAGCAAACCTTAGAGCGATAGAGTGATTATTATTTTATTTTAGTGAGGATATTCGGTGTACAAACATTTAACAATAATATTTAATGCATACTTAAATAAACAAATACGTGTATAAACATAATACATACAATATAATATATAAAATAATACATACTTACATACCTATAAGTCATGATGACAGGAAATGTTCCCTAATTCTTCTCCTGAAAACTTCCAACGACGGGCTATCGCGTAAGGAGTGAGGAAGAGAATTCCAAAGGCGAACAGCACGCACAGTAAAAGATCCATCATAACGACTCGAAGTATGAGAAGGGACACGAAGGAGAAGAGATGAGGATGAGCGACAAGGCTTTCCTCTAGGGACAAGAAACTCAAACCGCTCCCGGAGATAAATAGGAGAATTAGGATTATGAAGCACGGAAAACAGGAAAGCAAGGACATGAGAATCTCGACGCTGCCGAATAGGCAGCCACTTCAGCTGTCTCCGAAATTCCGACACATGGTCGTACTTTCGAAGACCGAAAATGAAGCGGATACACAAATTCTGCAGACGTTCGAGCTTGTCGAGAAGTTCCTCAGTTGCGTCGAGAAAGGAGACATCAGCATAGTCTAGTAAAGGTAGAAGAAGAGACTGAGCGAGAGTTATTTTAGTTGGTAATGGCAGAAACTTTTGGAGACGTTTGAGGGACTGAAACGAGCAAAACACCCTCCTGCTCACTTCCGCAATGTGAACATTCCAGGAAAGATTGCAGTCAAGAAATACACCTAAGTTTTTAACATTGCTGGAATAGGGTATCGGAACAGAATCGTACATGACTGGTGGGAGAGACTGGAGATTCAATAAGTTGATAAAATACCTACCACCAATAATGATTGCTTGAGATTTTGCTGGATTAATTAAAAGTCCAAAACCCTCATGCGGTGCGCCTCCTCCCTCGCGAGCATGACTGCTTCGCAGAAGGAGGCGACCGCTTCCCACTCCGTCTCAGCACAATTTTCAAAAAGACTATAATTATGTAGTTGTCATTAATGAGCTACAGTCAGTCGATCACCGCATTCTTAATTTTTGCTATCACCATTCAAATCAGTAATAGCATTAGTTACAAGAATCAGTATGCTTGTCTATAATCTGCAAAACTATACACTTATATTAAGTAGAAGGGCCCCCAAACAATTTATCATACGGGGTCCCTTCTGCCGTAGCTACGTCACTGGTTTTACCTCAACTAATAGCATTTTCTGTCCACAGGCACTAACACAGATGGGAACAATTATCTCAACAGGCGGCCTATCCCTCCGCCCTCACTCGGCCCGGGACACGACAGGATACCTATCAGGCCTCCCGGACAGGTAAGGACATCATCATTAGCTTTTATTGATACTCCTTTAGCTGTCTTTGAAGATGGTAAGAAAACTGGCTGCTTCTGGCAAGCTTGGATGAAGAAACAGTAGTATAAAAAGTTGATATGGCTTTTGACCAATGATTAGAGCGATTCCGCACTGCATCCGATCTGAATCCGTGAAAATAAGAATACTTATAGAAAGCTTGGAACAATATTTTTTTCTTCGCACTGCATCTGAGCCGGTTTAGTGAAAATGTGTATTGATCTTGATATCTTAATTAAATCTATGATCCAAATCCAAGCAATACTAGAGCAGACGAGCCACCCTTTCACGGATTCCAATCGGATTCAGTGCGGAATCGCCATATCATTATATGTTATAAATATTATCATACTGTTATTGTGTAATACTATCGCATTATTGGTAATCTGCCTATAGGTCGTATTAGAGAAAATAAATAAAATAATAGTTACACATGACGCTACCTATCTAGTCCAAAACAATTCTTTTTTTTTGTGAAAATTGAAATGACTCCAGCCCTACAAGGATAGGGACTGTCAGACTCGTAGTTTACTAAACTACCCTGTTACTGCATTTGCTCTCTGCATTCCAGGGCCGCAGTTTCCATTTAAAAAGGTCCCTGGGCTCCAAAATTATCCTTGAAACTGCAACCAAAGACCTTCAAAATTTCATTGAAATCGGTTCAGTGGTTTCGGAGACTTGTGATTATGAATGATGAAGTTATGATTATTCTATCAGCATTTTAAACAAAAATTAATAATTATAGGTAGCTATTGAACTCTGTAGGTATACCTACACTGAACAGAGTCCTCGTGTTTAAAGAGAAAGTCATAAAAAGTTGGTGTTAAAAGCAGGTTTTCAATAGAAAAGAAGGTTCTTGCTAACGAGCACTAAGTTATACAAAGGGAAAAACGAAAAAGGACAAGATTATTGTGCCTAAAATAGGAATGTACACATACGTATCTATGAACAAAAGTAACTATGTCTGTCTATTTGTTTGTTTGTTACATTTCAACGCTTCAATTGCTGAATAAATTTGCCATTTATCTACAGATTTTTTGAAACATCAAGTCTTGGGCTAGTCGTAACTAGCCTTTTAGTCTTGGCCCTTGGCCTAGGCAGTACGGACATTCCAGGAAAAGAATCACTATATATTATAAAACAAAGTCCTCTGCCGCCCCCTTGTCTGTTCGCGATAAACTCAAAATCATCTGCACCGATTTTCATGCTTTTCACCAATTTATGGAGAAGTTCTCGAGAAAGGGTTTTATGTATAAATTGGTCCCGAGTGAAGCCGGGGCAGGTCGCTAGTTTAAAACAAAAACGAAGCCACGGGCAAAACCTAGCAAGCACATCATAACATTATCACAAATTATACTAAAGAATATGAGTTCAAACAGCTTTTACATACAAAAGAATACGGATTCCATTTCAAAACTTCTCCAAATAAAATTCTTGCTCTTTGTCACACACATTCGTGTCTAAACGTTCTCTGATCTATCATTCGTTAACCATTGTTGGAACGACCTATTTCAGTGTGAATAATTATCGAAATTTGTGCCGAAACTGTAGTTATTTTTGGCACAGGACTAATGATGGAAGCGTTCCGTGGTTACGATTAACAATGCTCCTAAATATAGCTTGTGTGATCTGATTTTGCATTTGAAATGTTGGTACAAATCGATGGCATGTGTATCTGAATTTGACGTTTAATTATTTGTTAATTCCTGTGACTGTGTGTGCGAGGATGTTGTAGCTAAATAACAGCTGCACAGGTCCATCTTCAACATTATGCTAAGCTTGCCATGGTTGACCTGTGGATGTGTGGCGAGTTTCCTCCCTCCCTTGAAAAACACGTAAAGCCGTTGGCTCCGTTCATTGTGGATCTAGTGACAGTCTTGACTGTTTATTGACAACCAGTCTTACGAAGTTTAGCTGTCCAAATTAAGCCCATGAAGTTCAAAACAGAAATCCAAAAAAAAAAACATCAAATATCAATCTATAATATTTGAATAACTAACCTTCAAACCTTCGCCGCTGTGAAAGCTATTGAAAAGTATGTTATTTTTTGTTTATTTATATTGTATTTGTTTGTTTCCAGGAAACATCATCACCTCAGGTGCCCGCACCTCCGCCAGCGCCGCCGATGCCGCCGGCGGGAATCGAACCTCAGAAGAAGAAGGCACTCAACACACCTAGCCATAAGGTAAATAATCATCTACGAGTATAATACTCGTAACACAAAACAGTGACCAGAATTTTTAAATTCAAAGCCGTAGGTTCTATTGTGACAATTTCCTAACAGTTTTATTTCGTTTTTTCCAGCCGGACGAATTAGACAGTGACATCAAACAGCCTGGAACAGACCAGGCCAACTTCACAGACTTCGTGCCCAACTCCCTCAACATCCCGACCATATCCAGGATACTGTCGGGCTCCAACGGGAGGAAAGAGGACATCCCAGACGTCCTCCTGAGAACAGTCACCGCGAAGCCACAACACAATCAAGAGAAAACCTCCAAGAGTGACATCTTCGTCACCAAGGATGTGGGAGTCACATTAAGCGACTCTAGCAGAGATTCTTCAACAGAAGGATCAGTTTTAGCAGTCCTAGACCCAGAAATGAACAATCTAGATAGGCCTCTAATTGTAGATCAAAATGGAGAAACGAATACGAGAAGAAATCTCCAGTATGCTACCAATAAACAGTCAGATAGGAATGATAGTAGAAAGGAAGAATATACTCCTGCTACGACTATAGGATTTGAGTTGAAAGACCCTGAAATGTCCACAGAAAGGTATCATAACCTAGCCAACGTGAATTCGGACAAGAAGATCCTGAAACAGGATTCAAAGAACTCAGGACCAGTCCAAAGACCAGGAGCAGCCTGGCCTTTCGCGTGGAACCTCCACATTTACCTAGCGACAGTTATGTTCACCATTTTAGCAGTCTACTCCATCTTTAAAATCTTCTGCTACAATAAGTACACACATTTGTTTACGCAGTACTATTTTATCATACTCCATTTAATTCTGGTCCTCGTGTGTCTTCTCAGGATCTTTTACATGTGTTACGATCCTTATAACATCAATAACTCGCTCCCTAAATTCATCAGCGAGATTCTTCTCCATGTCCCAGAAATTTTCCTTAGCATAGCATTTGCTTGTATCATACTATTCCTCCTTACTAATAGTATTAATTTTAAGAATACCTGCTGTTCATTCCTTCTTCGACCTAGAATTATTATTATAGGCGGCAGTCTACACATACTGTCCTGTTTAATGTTGCATATCTTTGAAAGTAGTAATACAATAAATAGAAATACGCAGGGCGTCGAAAAGAGGGTATTAGGTCTTACTTGTCAAATAATATTTATAATAGCATGCCTTACTTTAGGTCTTTGCTACCTATATGTATATAAAATGCTCAAAACTGTTCTTCAGAAAAAGAGTCATACGTATATAAATGGATTCCAGAATCTGCAGCATGCGATTCAGATAAAATTGGCGACAGCATTGCTATTTATTCTTATGGCCGCACTGCAGATTTTCGGAATCTTCGGAATTAACCAGCACAACATGACCAAGTTTGACTGGCTTCAGTGGGGCTACCAGTTCTCTCTGAGACTTCTAGAAGTCAGTATAGTTGCCCTTATCTCCTGGGTCATTAGTCTGAAAGTCGGAATCGCTTTGCAGCACGAAAAGGCTGATGGTCATAAAATATCAGGGCTGGGTCTTTTCGCTTGTGGAGCAGGTTCTAGCAACGAACAATTCGAATCAGACTATCCAGCGATTTGCAACACAAACACCAACCTTCATACATACACGATGAGGACTGGGAAGCCTATTTATGAAACCACTGGTCACCATCCAGCTATGCCTGATCCTTGCTGCGCACCAGTGATAGACCATCAGAGATTCCAACTTAACACTCTGACTGGAAACTGCGACAACAATTCAGGGACTGAGAACTATTCTGGACACAGTTCGATAGCGAATGCAGGTCACAGCAGCTCGACAGAATCCAGTAACGCGACGTCCAGTCAGGGTGTTACGAACCACCTGATCAAGCACCATCCAAACATGGTTGGGTATAATGGCATTGAATCTGCATCAGACGACCATTACTCGAACTGCGATCCAGCTATCCAGTCTCTTCAAGGCGATGATCCCTTAGACCATGAATACAATGTTATCCAATACGGTAGCAACAGTGATTTCATCAGGGACATCAAGAATCAGAACTACAATGCAGGTTCGAACCGCAGTTCCCACAACTTTAAACACATGTCATACGATAGAGTGTCGTCGAGGACTAATAGTAATCCTCGGAAAAAGCACCGAGCGAAGAACAAGAATGTCCAGAACTGTATGACGATGGGTTATGACGCCTCAATGGGGCACCACTACCATCAACCCCATACGCCTGATGAATACGGCAACTATAACACGGAGAATGCCTCCTACCACGCTTCTGGTATCCAGACCCTGAACCCCAACAGAAGTTACAGCAACGACCCTTGTCAGCAGATCAGAAGTTCACAGCGCAGAAATTCGCCATCGACTTCCATGGTCAACTCCAGCGGGAGCCAGAAGCGTGGTAAAGGCAACGGATTCCCTGATAGACCCAAGTCTACGGACTTGTATGGGTTCTCGGAAGACCCCAATGAGAGAGGGTATCCTTGTGCGTTAGGAGGGACTCCTCAACCAGCTCCTAGGAACTGCAGTTACGAGGCTTCGTACTCCCAACCACAAGATGAAATCCCCACGGAGGCTGAGGGCAACAGTATGCTAGTTGCTCAAGACGGGTTCCTAAGGATCCGTTCCATGAAGGACCCGTCTCCGAACCCTCAACCTTCGCATACCTGATTTACCATAAATCTGTCGGGTGCGACAGAACTCAGTTTTTGATAAAATATTTACTGCCTGGCATGCTAAGTATCAAGTTTATATTGATATGAGTTAGCACTTGAGCCAGTATATTCTTAGGTGAGAGCATTCATAAAAAAATGCTTAATAAATGTCAGTAAGAAAGGGACAAGAGATAAAATGCCTTCAATAAGGCGAAATAAGCATTTTAAAGCTATTTTTATTTAAGTAACTATACTTACCCTGTACAGTTCATACTGATTTTTTTTTTAATTTCTTGACTTAATTACGACCTCTAAGCAAAGAGTATTACGTAAAAAAAAAACGTATCATTAAGAAAATCATTTTTATAGCCATGACCCTTTTGACAATGTCGAATCAAAATCATGTAAAATTGTAAATGTTAGATATAACGACGTAATTTAAGATTCTTTATCATAACGGCCTTTTGTAAATAGCTTATATTTTAGTTTATATACGGTCTATGTAAAAATATCTTATGAGATTTCTTTAAGACAAGCCTGGGTAATATTTTTTGTAGGAAAAACACAGTATCTTACTTTGCAGAGTTTATGCCAAAGTCTGCATTTTTCACGTTTGAGTTTGAGCAGTTCAAAATTCTAATATCATTTCTCACTTAGATCTTAAGACACTTATAGGTACAGTATCTTAATCCGTTTTTTTAGTCTTAAATGAAGATTTAAATGTATGTGATATCAATAAACATTTTATTTGAAACAATCTGTCCATATTTAATGTTAAGATATTATCAAAATAATTCTAAGTAATAAGTGCACTGTTCAACATTAAAAATAATGTTGGAGAAAGTACTTCATGTGTTGAGATAATTTTATTAAAATCACAACGAAATGTCAAAATAACTGCGAAGTTTAAAATGTTACTGTGATTTTAATAAAATCTTCTTTCAAATGAGTGTTTATTATTCAGTTAACTTTATACCTAAAATAATTTTATGACCATTACAATTAAAAAAAATATTTATATGAGTTGATTTTCTGATCTAAATGTTCTATGTGCCCTTTGTCATATCCATAAAATAATTATTTGTCACAATACTAAAATACCAAGCACTGCAACGATTACGAATAGTTCGTGTTATTATTTGAAAGATGTCAAAATAATTTTAGTGACCATTATCAAAAACTGGTATCCCTAAGTGTTTTTAGATTTTTCCCAAAAATTACCTACCCGTAATTTTGCCTACTCGAAACAAAAACACAGGAAGGCAAGAATAAACAGTAAAATACCGCAAAACGAATCTTGAAAATATTTAACAAAAAAAACCAGAAAAGTCTGCAACGTTTAAACTCTGCAGATATCATTTTTGCAGAGTTATGACCAAACTCTGAAGTTCAAGTCAAAATGCGTTTTTTTTTGCCATTCAGAAACGCGAGGGAATATTTTGAATGACGACATGTCAATTGTGACACTGCCATCTTTGTTTTAGACATAATTTGTTTTTTTTTTATCTATTGACATTAATATCTGAAAGAAAATATCTATGTAGATAATTATGTTAAAATATACGACATAAAATATGTTGATAATAATATGAACGCTAGGGATAGTAATGTTGGAAAAAAAATAAGATCTACATTATTTTAGTTTTTGTCTTTAAACTAAAGTATTATCAATGTTTAAAATATTGAGGCAGCTATATCTAGATCACATGAAACAATTTCTCAGTATCACTATCTCCTACACTATCATATTAAAAAAAAAATAATGAATGTTGCCACTACAATAGATAGATAAAATAATTGTATAAATTAGGCGAAAAATAACTAAAGAGTATTTATTGAAAAAAAAAATACCATCT
The DNA here is from genome assembly GCA_954870645.1 of Agrotis clavis. Lineage (NCBI taxonomy): Eukaryota > Metazoa > Arthropoda > Insecta > Lepidoptera > Noctuidae > Agrotis > Agrotis clavis. The sequence continues at coordinate 5,387,967 of OX940943.1, forward strand.
CACTTGAAATATTTGTAACGTTATTTTGAGATAAAAAAATAAATAAATAATGTTGCATTAGAAAAATGCTCATTTAATTAATTCCTATGTAAATAAATATAATATTTAAGTACATAAGTATGGTAAAATAGCTGCGACCATACATGCCACTTTTTAATTTTATTTTTTTACTCATAAGTGTATATATTATGATGGACGTACTGTGGTACTCCTATCGAAATAACATTGAATTTGTTGTAAATTATAGCGTTTTTTTTATATTCCCAAGACTGTACGTATTAATCATCTAATATGTAAAAATAAATTCGAAAAACGGTATTGAATTCGTTGTTTTATTTAAATCCCATAATTAAAGATAAAAATAATCACATATTACAAGTCTGATATGATAATAGGTATGTCCAAACCAAGGCATAATGCCGATGGGGTACCTACCCAGTAATTGAGATCTAAAATATTAGTAGAACGTAAAATGCATAAGTTTAGAATGAAAACTGAAAACCAAGGCAAATACATAGTTTTAGAAAGAATAGATGGACTAGTATAGTACATTCACCATTTTTACGTAATCAAACATGAACCTTCTTCATTTAAGATAAAGTTGAGAATCTATTAGAGAAATAAAATTGAGAAAAACGACGCAAATGGAAAGCAAACGTCTTTTAGAAAAGAATAATACAAAATTAATTTTAAAAAAATATTTTTATGATTAGCGACATCTATCCGTCTACCAGTGAACTGTTACATACGTACTGTTTTGAGAACTTGACAGTTTTTCAATGATGTCGCTACAGACACTAATCAACCAGAAAGTTTGGCTAGCGACTACAAAATAACGGGTTGTTGTAAATTCGCCACAAAATTAATTCCCCACGAAAAAAGTATTGATCCTGTCCACCTAGTACCAGGGTTGGCATGATTAAAAAAAGTTGTTTTAAAACACCTCTTTAAAACAGTGTTTAATACAGTTTGAAATTAAACAGTGTTTTTTTTACCCGTTTCAACTACTTTTCAAGGCAGATGAATGCATATAAAATGAAAATAAATTAATATTCAGGAGTCTAAATAGTTTGACTTATATAACCTTTTGAGTCTAATGCCATTGTTATGTCATATTTTTAACTTTTATTGGCCTTGTAATGACACAATGCATACAATTATTAGAAAAAAACATCACATGTTTTTTTTTCCATTGATAATTTTTCGTAAAAATTTGTAATGCAAAGGGCGAATTTGAAAAGATGTAGTCTAGAAATGAAACATAATTGATTTATACATTTAGACATCAACAAACAAGGTGGAATAATTTGAAAAAAAAAACCAGAAACTAAAAACAAAAAAAAAACACTTGTTCTTAACATTTTGAACTGTGTTTTATAAAATTAAAAAAAAACTGTTTTTTTTCCAAGCCTGCCTTGTACTTTCTGTTCTGATTCCACATTGTGTCCTAGATTTCGGTAGTTTTGTGCTGGATATTATTATCTAATTGTTCTGCTATCCGTGCGGAAAAAAGAAATTAGGGGCGAATTAACAACAAACAAAACTAAAAACCTAATTTATACATACTTTTTTCGTGGACAATTTATTTTGTGGCAAAACAACAACCCAAATTAACTGGCTATCTTTAAAGAGTTAAACAACCTGGTCTTGCAGCATGTACTGATCATTATATTTGTTTTGAATTGATACTCTCTAGAGAGGTGGACATTTATGAAATAAATCGAAAAGGGGACTGGAATGAAATAAAAATTAATATTTAAACGCCATGTTTTATTAAAATTACCACTATACACAATATTTAAAAATATAATTATAACTATAATTTACAAAATATATTAATATTAGCGCTAAACAAACAAGTATAATACAAATTATTGTATAGTCATAATTATAAAGTTCTTTGAATGGAGAGAAAAACTAACCAGGGTCTTTCGTTATAATATAACAATAAAGTATTCAATCTGCATTATTATTATTATTAGATTATTATAATTTAGAAAATCCCACCAAGTACGCATTATTATGGCAACATTATTTGTTTTACTTTGTATTTCTATTCTCTTTCCAGTTTTTAAATCCAAACTGCAGTTTAACCAAAGCGATTTTGATTGAAGAACCCGAACGTGTAGTTACGGCTTTATTTTCTTTTATGGTCTAACTATTTTTAGGTAAAAATTAACAACTTTGGTTAGAACTTAGGGTCCAGTTAAGGCTGGCTGTCCACACGGACTAATATTAACTAATAGGAGTGCATTTTTTCATTGATTATAATCATAATTATATTTCTCCATTTCGCAGCCTCGCTTCGCTCGAGTCCACAGGAACAATTGCACATCAAACTTGTCAATATTATGAATTTTGAATTGGAAAACGTACACTATTTCATTAAATTCCTGATTAAAATAAACAAATATACATAGAAATTCGTCTATATTTACATACAGCCTACTAGGCTAAATTACTTCTAAATAAGAATTCAGTCAAAAATTAATTGTAACCAGTACAATTAGTCTACAAATATATTAATTGTAATAATTAACTCTAAATAATAACATAATATACTTACCTAACAAACTTGTGTAAATTGTATAAAATTTACTTTGATTTCAATTCAAACAACTATTTAACCATTTGGGTTGCATTTGGCTCGCGCGGCAGAGGTTCGCCTCGGCAGAGTTTTAGCGCAAACTAATGACACTGCCTTCCGACACTGACACCGCGCTCACCGAACAGCATACCGCATCTGCCGCGCGAGCCCATGCGCCGTGTGTGGACGCGGCCAATGAAAAATGCGTGAAAGTAATTACTTTATCAGTATCTTCTAAAGATATAGTACTAAACATACTATAGTTACATATATACAGTAATTTTATATAAACATTCATGGGCCGCTCCCACTCAAAGAGAGGTAAGCTGAGCGCTCTGTGTCCCAACAGTGAGAACATTAATATCTACTTACAGTAAAAACATTCGTCAAGTCCCCTTACTTTTAGCGAACTGTTCTCCTAGAATCTTCATAACCTGCGCATGAGTTCGCGTCCCGTCCTTGTACGTAGCGTAATGTTCCTTCACATATATTGCAAAGTCGTTTGTAGTGCCTTTTCGAGCGGGAGTAGATACCACGACCCCATCTTTGTTTTTTTTGTTCAGTATTACTTCGAAAGTACCTCGGCAATAACCGCAGCATTTCTTTGTAACGTCTATCGATTTTGAATGGCGTTGGACACTGGGGAAAATAGAAAATGGTTATTAGTAAATAAATTAATTTGATTTGCGTTTTCAAAGGCTAACAGAAAAAAAGTGTGTCAAGCTCTTTTGAACAGAAAATGAAGTAAAAATACGATAAATGTTAGCGCCAAATAATGCCAGAAAAAAAATAACGTTGGCCCCTTCATCATCATCATCATCTCAGCCGTAGGACGTCCACTGCTGAACATAGGCCTCCCCTTTTGATCTCCACACATACCGGTTGGATGCGACCTGAATCCAGCGTCTTCCGGCGACCTTTATAAGGTCGTCTGTCCACCTTGCTGGTGGACGTCCTACGCTGCGCTTGCTAGTCCGTGGTCTCCACTCTAGGACTTTTCGACCCCATCGGCCCCTTACTATGAGCTATTCCTGTATCGTGGATGCGTTTAAAAATATTTAAAGTCACGTAAACAAACAACCACATCCGGGAAAACTTGTAGTTCATACAAATATTTGTTCCGTGAGGGAATGGAACTAGCGATACACAGCACAGTACTCAATCCCTCGGCTACTGCTTTAAACTTGGCGTCGCTTTTGAAAACTGAGCAAAAAATAATACTAAGGTACTTTATTTAAATAAAAGTCTCCTTCTTACCTATATCCACACTTTGTACATTTGTAAGAGTATTTAAAGTGAATCTCCATGTTGTGGCACCTTGAAATCTCGCCCAGTTCCGGATACACCATCAGAGCCCGTTTAGCCCTGTAACAAACAACATATTTTTTTAAACTATCTACTTCTAATATAATGATCATCTGCCTAACTTATTCTAGACCAGTGTTTATCAACCTTTTTCATGGTACAGCCCCTTTAGTATGAAGAAGTATGTGTATGGAAGTATGTTTTTCAAGTGCGACTTTTTTAACAGCTGCTTAAGATTGGACATCATTGAGATTCAGATTGGTGAATGGTGAATTCCACCGCTGCCGCTGATTGGTCTCAGTTTTCAAAACCGAGTTTTTTTTTTTTCAAAATAAAACGAAACTCAAGGATTTGCAACGATGGAAGTACTGCGAAACAAGTATAATATAAAATCAAATCTTCTATTTCAACTAGGCTAATTACAGGCACTTTTGAATTGTCAAGACATAAAATAAAACTAGTACAAAAATAGTTCTGGTGCTCTCCCAGGCACAAGACATAATAACTGTGAAACTACCGTAGACGTGGACATCTACGCTACTTTCTTGCCCATTCTTCTCCATACAGAAAGGAAATAATAAGGAAATAATAATAGTTTATTCATAACATACAAAATACACAGTAACATGTTCCCTGGCTCCCAAACTAGGTTTATTGCCTGTGACTTGGGAGTCAGTTCCTCCATTTATACATATACACATTAGTATGTTTAGAATTGACTACGTAGTAAGCTGCAATCATAACAGTATGGATGTGCTTATTGTGTATCCGTATGTTTGTGTGTGGGTGTGTGTGAGTGTATGCAGGTGTGTTTGTGTACGTGAGTGTGTGTGTGAGTGTGTGTGTGTTGTGTGTGTTGTTGAGTGAGGGTGTGTTTGTGGGTGTAAAAGTACTTGTCTTGCTAATTTGAGGTGATTAATAGATTCTCTATTTCTACATAGCCTAGATCCATTAACCAATCTTTCAATTTAATTTTGCACTGGTACAGATTAAGCGTGTGTATTTTGAGCAATCTATTTACTCTATTATATAGATTTCCACCAAGGTAAGCAAACTGATGTCTGATGAAGGTAGTATGGTGCTGGATTGACGGGAAAACAATATCAGCTCGGCGTTTGTGTGTTTTTTGCATTGGGAATCTATGTTTCCTTAGAATACAGTGAAGCACAAAAAGTCCTCTGATTGTTAATAATTTGCATTCCCTGTAGAGCTCCGCTGTGGGGTACCTGTAAGGCCTGCAAGACATAACTTTAAGAACGGCTCTTTGAGCCCTTTCTAATTTAAGAAAGTGTGTCTTGTAGGCAGTCTTTCTTCTCACGCATTGGAATGGATTCCAATGCGTGAGAAGAATGAGCAAGAAACTCCATGGACACTCTTTTTCAATCGCCAAAATTATTACAGAACCTTTGTTACATTATTCATCTTCAGATGGTTGATATACCTCCTGCCTACTGCTTACCTCTTTCAATACGAATAAAAGCGTGAATGTTACTAATTATCCGAGACAAAACGTTGTTGATAACCGACGATTAAAAACCATTTTATAAATAGCGATTGGAATCAGAGTAATTTTGTACAGACACGTCAACTTGAACAATGAAAAACCGCCTTAAGGGCGGTTTTTCATTGTGCTAGCTACGGAAAGGTGCTCTCAGATTTTCTGCAGTTTTTTGGTTCAGCAGTATTTTTCGAAGAAAAGAGCCGTCCCTAGGCCATTACGACATTCGTCATTCCACCTTTGCCAAACTGAAATCTATACTAATATTACGAAGCTGAAGAGTTTGTTTGTTTTTTAATAATGCTTATTCAACAATGAGCTTAAAAGCACGCCGCTAAGTTAATTGATGCTTAGAATGCGGCTAACTGTACAACGTACTTGTGAGTAATTTTAGTGTCAGACCTAATGGATCTACAATACGATTGACACTAATTGCATTTTTATATGAACAATGTTACTTTACTTACTTACTTTTCAAAGTACCAATTACCTTTGTGAAAAGTTCCTGGGTCACATAAAGTTTCAAACCAGTTTAATTTCCAACAATGTTAGTATATTTCTTACTATCTTTGTTATATATAAATTGTAAAAGCGAAAATATATTTTCATACAAAGATGAGTTAAAAGATCCAAGTTTAATTTCTTGTATAACTTGCATTATAAAGAAACACTTTAGTGAAAAGGAAACGATTACCTATGTGGATATGAAGACGGAAGACAATGAAATATTAAAATCAATTCACTCTTCAATGGTCACAGCCGTGATACATCGTCATGCGTCAATACAGTCGCATTTTGGACATCAAGGATATTTTATAATAGCAGAAAATGCTACAATACTGACAGACAAATTCAAATATCTACTAAAAGAACCAACGTGGAACCCGCACGCTCATTTTTTAATCGTAATAAATTCGCTCAAAGAAAATGAACTCAGGATGATTTTTGATGAGCTATTGAGGTCTTTTGTGTTCAATGTCATAGTTGTAAATGGAACAAAATCTGCTGAAATATACACTTACAATCCTTATGAAAACTATGCCTGTGGAAGATATTACGACAAAGTAATAAGCTACGGATTTTGTTCAGAGACCAAACATAATCTATACCCGAATAAATTAGTGACCGGACTCAGAAATTGTACATTTCTTGTATCAGTAGGAGACAGACCACCTTACAGTATTTTCCCTTGGAAGTCATCAGACAAAAAACTAGGAACAGAGCAGTATCTATTTGAAATACTAGCAGAAATAGAACAGTTTAAAATCAAAGTCGACTATGATTATGACAAAAGCAAATTCTCAATTATATCTGAAAATATGCAAGTTATTGGACCGATGGCAAAGTTACAGAAAAATGAAACGGATGTTATGTTTGGCGGGACTTTGTTGACGTCAGGGCGCACAGCTGCTTTTACTTATCTACATGGACATTTGGATTACGACGACGAATTGCGATTTTTAGTCAAAAGAGCAGGTTTCAAAGCAATTTGGAAAAGCGCTTATTTAGAATTCCAGCCATTTGTTTGGTGTTTATTGCTTATAGTTTTTCTGATATACCAAATAATAATGATGTTATTACTTCGAGTTGAAAAGACAGAAATTATGTTGAAATTGTTGAATTCTCTTCTCCTACATGGTTTCAAAATGCCTGATAGAATGATTGTGAAATTCTTCTTTATTACTTGGGTGTGGTTCGCGTACCTTATGAACAGTATCTACCAGTCGTCCCTAGTCAGTTTGACCACAAACCCAATCATGGAGCAACAGATTGCATCCGAGATTGGTTTGGTAGCGCATAACTTGAAACCTTGTATAACTCCTGGATGGTTAGACTACATGTACTCCGAAACTAAAATATATTCCCCGACAAAATATGAGTGCCAAGATAGTCTAGAAGTTATCAAATTAGTTGCTCGATCTGAAGATATTTATACTTTAGTACCACAGTCTACTTACAGGTATTATAAGAAAAGCGTGAATGACAAATATGGCCGATCGCCTGTCTTTTTCTTCAAAAGACCATATGCTAAAGTAATATTCGGATTTTATTTCCGTAAGGGTTTCCCCATTTCGGATCGGATGCGAAAAAACGCGATCCGTTTAAGAGAAACTGGGTTTGTTGATAGAAGTTTAAAAGAGATTTATTTCGGGAGGAGACTCCATTATCATTTTCATAAGAAGGGCTTTGAATCAAGGTTTGTATTACCATGGTGTTTATTTACAATAGGTTGTGTGTTATCTACAGCGGTTTTTATTTTCGAATTACTTTTTGCACGCTTCAAAAAGTATTTTAGCTGAGCAGATTACTGTATGTTATGAAAATGGTCTTACATTCAGATTCCAGTTATTTTGTTTTCTAAATAAAAATACTATAAGCATCTCCTGTTTTTCTTCTTCAATTTTTATCTACCCAAATAATCTATACTAATATTATAAAGCTGAAGAGTTTGTTTGTATGTTTGAACGTGCTAATCTCCGGAACTACTGCTTCGAATTGAAAAAAAAAACATGTGTTGGATAGTCCATTCGAGGAAGGCTATAGGCTTTACAACATCACGCTACGAACAGAGCCGACTAGTGAAACCACGGGGAACACTAGTACTAAATTTATCTTCAATTTTTTTCGGGCAACACTATAGTTACTAGATACATACAAAAATGTTATCTTACCATTTATTCCACAGAGGACCATGTCCCGCTCTCAGCTCGGAATCGATCAGCCACGTGGCAGCGTGACACAGCTCATGTATGAGCGTGTCTCGCAATCGTTGCGGTCCATCTAATACTTTGGTTGATAACTTGATGCTAGATGTCCTGATGCGGTCGCCTTTTGAACTTTTTACTAGACGATTTGTTGTTGTTCTGGAAAATATAATGAGAGGAAAATGAGGAAATGTTTGATGGAAATGGAGGCAGTATAAATGGAATAGAGGCAATTCTGTCATAGCGAGTTATCTCCGTGCCTGGGAAAGCATGTAAAGCCGTTAGTCCCGGTTGTCATTTGTAGATCTCTGACAGTCGTAACTATTAGTCAGAAGCTCTAAAAGTCTGACAAGAAGCAGTCTTACCATGGGGTGTCGTATTGCCCAGTTACTGGGTTGTGAAGTTGCTCCATGTAAAATACTGATATTCAGCTGCATCTGGTTCGACTGGAAGCCAACCCCAATATAGATAGGAAAAGGCTAGGCAGATGATTATTTTATGCATGCAGGTGAGGTAAGGAGATGCTCACCTCACCTCTGCAACACCAGAGGTATCGCTTGCGTGTGGCCGACCATACAACTGTATTACGTCCTTTTTGGGGTGCGAAGTAAAAAGGAAGTAAACTTGTGACGAAAAGTTAAAAGGAATATTTCGATGAAATAAATGTTGACACCGTAGGTCCTTCCACTGCTGGCACAACAATCCTCCAAGAAGAACTGTCTAACTTGAATTGAGGAGGAAACGCAGATGAGCTCTTGACCTACCATCAAGCGTACAATCGACAAACTGGAATTATGACCCACCATAAGCTTATTTCCTTACAGACATTCAAATACAATTAGGTCCACATTTGCATAAACATACATACCCATTGTAATGTCTTTGATCTTTGCCAATTTGACGGATTCAAAGGATTTGTTATCAAAATGGGTTGTGATGCCACTTTTTCGATTGTACATGCTACACAACATACTAATATACAGCTTACCCTGCAGTAGTCCTAAGCTTAGTATCCCACAGTATAGGCATGTCGGCGTCCATGGCGTTGTCAAACACGCCCTTATTGAACTCGACGAACAACCTCCTTGCTAGTTGTTCCTTCATAGTCTTGTAACTGTCCCTGTACTGTATGGCTTCTACGTGGCAGCGCCAGGAAGGGACGTTATCTGAAAGGGGAGATGTAATCCTTAGTAATATTGGGTATACCTAATGCAATAGCATAATTAGCTTATATGTTCTCACTACTAGGTGACAGACTCACTGACAGTCCTACCCGGGCAAGGGGCTGCAATCCTGTGTAGATGGGAGTTATAGGAGTTAGATTTTTAATATTTTATAAATATTAAAGGCATTAACGCATGCGTAGCGAATTTCAATCTCGCGCCCGGCATTGGTTGCGGCCATGCTGCGGGGCGAGACGGAGTGGGAGGCGGTCGCCTCCTTCTGCGAAGCAGTAATGCTCGCGAAGGAGGACGCGGGCCGCGCGCGAGAGAGGACAGTGTCCTCCCTCCGCCCCAACCGCGGTGGTGCACGCCCGCGGCGACGGACGTCGCAAGACGATCTCCGGCCACCGTAGGCGCGGGCATGCGGGCAGCGAGTAAAGGGCAACTCGCTGCCCGACCATGGACCATGCCCGGGTCGACGGCGCGTTGTGTCCCACGCGCGCCTCAAAGAGCGTCATAATAATGACGGGGCCCCCCTCTCAGAGGGCCAAAGCCTGCCGGGGTCGCGGGATTATTTCCTTACCGTGACCCCGGAACATAACAGGCTACTGAAGGACACCGTGGATTTTAGTCAGTAGAAGTCTGACAGTCCCTCCCGCCCTGCCCGGGGCTGGAGGACTCATTTGATGATTTTGCCACGTAAAAAAAAAAAAAAAAAAAAAAAGCGAATTTCAATGATTTTCTTAGGAAAGAAAAATCTTAGGAGAGAAACGTCACCATGAGACGTTAGAAATGGAAGGAAGAATTCGCCGTGACAGGTACGATCCTCGGTAGCTCGGTTGGAAATGAGCGTCTGATGTAGTGAATACGAAGGCCGCAGGTTAGATTTTTAGTCAATAAGAGTCCGATAGTCCCTTTCATTCCACCTAGGGCAGAAGGACTCATTTACTTTCTGTGTCTTTCTAATTTACCACATCAAAGCCGCCAGTTTTGGTGCAACGGTTTTTTTGAGAAGGAGGTAGATGTATCATTTTCCAAAAGCTAACAAAGACACTTTAAAATAAACATGGTTATTCCATGTCAAAAAAAATAGGTATGTTTGTTTTACCTGCCAAAGAACCGATAAAACTAATCCTCTGTACGCTCTCAACAATCGGTGTAACACATACATTGCCAACCTTCTTTGCCAACACATCAACATCATCCTTCATTATCTCCACCATTTCCGTCACACTCAAAGCTTTATTTATCTTGTTTTTCTTTGTAGTACTATTTACATTTCTCAATTTAACTTTTGGTACTTCCGGAGTACTCGGAACCTTTTCTGTGTACAATTTCTTCTTCGAGCGCTTCTCTGTCTCATTGGCAATGTCAACTCTCCTCTTAGCCTCGGAGTCCGTCAAGTACAACATTTTGTTACGTTTCAAATCATGCCGTATATTCTCTTTATCACTCTCATCATCATCAAACCGTAATTTCTTAGAGACTGTGTCGTTTTCATAGTTAGCTTTTATTGCTTTAAATAATTTAGGTATTGATTTCCACTGGTCTCCGTATAAATCATTGAGTAGTTTTTTCTGTGATAAGTGTATTTTCTTTATAGAGCATTGTTCATGTGATTCGTTGGCTATGTCTCTGGGGGAAGATGGTGTGGGTTCATGTCTTGGTGTGGCACAGATGATGTTTTGTGCTGGTGACCAGCCTCCAATACTGGGACGTGATGCTTTGGCTGGTGATGGGTCTTCTCGTGAGCAGTTGAAGGAATACTGTAATTGATACATTAGTAAAGATAAGATGAGGTGCTCTCTGACTAGGTTGTGTATCAAGTTTAATAGGGCAGCTGATAGCAGCTGGATCAGACTTGTAGAGAACCAAGATGAATGGCATGCAATATGAGAATCTATGTCCATCGGCCTACTGCACACCACTGAATTGCAAGAGACAGAGAGTATCGCTTGTTACGGACAGCCCCCTTGATTTAATCATCAGATTAATATGTAATGGTTATCAGAAATATAAAGCGCGTTTACACTATAAATGGCTGACGCGCTCGAGTACTTCAATACATTATACAACTGTTTTTTACAGTTTTAAAAATGTTTACACACTCTCCCCCCCACTAAAATAGAAAACTTGTCAGAAACTTTTTTCTTTTTAAAACATAATCTTTCAAATCCAATAGATTGTTATGGCGCTCGAGGAACTGCAGATTTAGCATCCTCGGCTCCCCTACTATTAACAAAACCTGGTCGACAGACAAGCTGTTGTTAACAAAACCTATAGTTGGAAATTAATGTATAAAAATGTAAATTATGTTAAAAGCAATAAAGGTTCATGTTATTTTATGATGTCGCCTTGGTATAATTACCAAATGGGCAAGAAGCTAGTAAAGCATAAATAAATAATACTTACATTGCCATTCTTGCTAGGTTCCTTTTCAGTTTCTTTGCCATTGAGAGCAATCTTAGGTAGGTCATCATTAAATGATAGTTCACAGGAATCATTGATTGTTATTGGAGAATATATCTTTTGACTAGATTGTGCCTGGAACAGAAATTATTACAAATTTAAAGAAAATGAGAGAAAATTCCTTACATGTAATGCAGATCTTGTGATGTGGCCAACTCTGAATCTGGAATAATTTAAATGCCTTACATATTGTACTTATAAAGACTTGAATTTGTCAATCTCAAATTCAAGTCTTTACTCTACTTAGAATCTCATAAACTTATGAAATTCTAAGTACCTAGTATGTGTAAGTATGTATTATATTACTGTTTGACTGGCAATAAACTATTAATCCAAATTAATTGTAAGTGCACCTCAAATAGATAAGACTAGTCTTTTTTTTATCTCCTTGCTTAGATAATGTTTACAGAATACTGGCCTACATTTTAACTATTGGTAGGTTTGTGAATGTCTCTCAGTGAAAAAGTATGTTATGTGTATTGAGATAGTTACTTTTGTTTCCTATTTCGTAATTTCATATCCCCAACTTGAATTGTCTTCTAATTACAGTAATTCAATTATTTGAAGTAATTTTACATATAAAATAAATGCGTATTGAGGTAGGCACGGTACTTACAGTTTTTAGAAAATCATTCCTTAGTCTATCAAAAGACTCGTCAAGTATTATCACATCTGAGCTTCTGTTAAGTTTGTTAAAGTCTTGAGTCGGTTTTGGCCTCGATTTCTTCAAGGATAGCTTCAGGAATCCTGAAAAACGCGGGGTAAAGTATTACTTTATGGTACACGACCGTTTAAACTCTAGAATTTCAAGTATTTTCATGTATACTGTAGAGTTGGTATATGTACTTACGGTTCTTCGGTTTGTTTTGTGTGGTTTTAGTGTCCATTTTTATCAAAAGTTTGTTATTCAAACGAAAATAAGGAAATTATCCATGAGTGTTTAAAAAAATATCAGCCGTTGAGTTATGACAATTGATAAGTGGTGTTACCAGAACATTTTTAACTTGTTTTACATTGTACTTAAATTGACTAAAATGGACATTGTGTAAATTAAATTATTTTCTTTCTAATTTGCTATTATTTTATAATCACCGAAAGAGAGATGAAATGAGTAATTAAAGATTATTTTCATTTGGCGTTCATTAATCATGTAACAGTTGATTGAAGCGCCATCTACCGATGAGTAGATTTAAGCATTTGTGTTAGCAAGTTTTCACGTAGTTTGTCCACTCATCGCTAGATAGCGCTAAAAATAGTTTTAAATTGAGCTAATAGATGGCGCTGCCACTAGTTAATATAAGTCACGCTAGATGTCGCTTTTTACACAAAGTTAAATTAAAAACTGCGCATCGAAATTATCAAACATTATATTTATTTTAACACAAAGAAAACACCTTGCTCAGCGTCTATTTGTCGTTATGAGCTCTTAAAACCTTCACAGAATAATTTGCTATGCCTTTCATTTGTACAAATGAAAGGCATGGCATAGCGTTTGCGTAAAATACGCAAATGCTGCCAGTTGCACCGAGATCTGGGTCAAGTTGCATTGTAGTTTACTTTTATTATGAAACAGATTTGGGCAGATTCACTACAAGCCATTATGTTAATATTCTTCACTTTAGAATTATAAAAACAATTAAGATTTTATCGGGTCATTACGAACAAATTTATAATTATGGTCTGTTTCCGCTCTAATTTGGAAATTATTGTAATTATTGTTAGGTCATCTTTACTAATGTTTCTATCTTTTGGCGTATATAAAAATGCCTCTTCGTACCTAGTCTTGGAGTTCATTTAGAACTCCAAGACTGCGAGAAGGTCAAGTAGGTAAGCTCGAATTACTTTCATGAAAATCTTTTATCAGTTTCCCAAAATTGGGAATCAAACTTAAAGCGAATCGAGAAGTTTTAGGTCGTGGGATCGTACCCACTCAGGCGCATTATTTTGTGTAATTTATTATACCATTTATACAGACATATCCTCGAACCAAAAATTCGAAGACATTGTGATTCGTCCGATGATGCGATAAGCCCGTGGATTATGGTCCAATCGCTCTCACAGAGAGGAGTCGTGTGTCCCAGCAGTGTGAACATTATTACATATAGGCTGATGAGCTGATGATGATGAAGACACAGATCGATACTAAATTGAAGACAACGGATCCAATAGTGGTTAAATTGTTAAAATGTGTGATTTTCGAATGAGGGTACCTAGTATAAAAACAGAATATTTATGAAACAACAAATCCCATACGAATATTGGTCGCTTCCGTTATCGTCCAATGTGAAAGAGCCATCTGCACTTGGGGTCTAAAACGGCCACTAAGCAATGTTCCTAATAATTATTCACTTCGTGAATGAATAATAGAAGAATAGCCAATGCCGAGTGAATCGCTAAGAATACTTATTAGGTACCTAAAGTGGCCGTTTTTGACCCTTTGTACATACGCTAACATCTTTCAACGTCTAACCAATCAGAAATTATCCTAATAAATCTCAATTATAGCTACAGAAAAGTTAAAACAAGATATTTACCTACACCAGTCAATCCTACATGCTTCACAACATTTCTAATGTTATGCATTTTTGAACACAATCTACGTCGATCAACACTTGACCTTTCGAAGAATCCAATATCGTACAATCTCAGGCTTTAGTGCCTTTTACTTGGTACCATATGTTTCCCGACTATTTACAGGACCGCCTACACAGTTTCTTATCGATGAATAACAGCTTGGGAAAAAGTAAAATGGGAAAAGTATTTTTTTGCGATGTTAAAAAAATTTTCATTTTTTAACATCGCAAAAAATAGTAGTTTATGTAACTGGTACATAATGAGGGGTATTATACACGAGTGTGAGTTTAAAAAACGAGCGAAGCGAGTTTTTTAATAGTATCACACGAGTGGTATAATACCTAATTATGTACAGTTACATACACTACTTTATCTACTCTCATTGAACATGAACATATCAAATAAAAGATAAAAATTAATAAACACTAATAAACATCCACCATGTCATCCACCGAAACACAAACGTCAAAATTCCAACATTCCCATCTAGAGCGCGCGCAGCCACAGATAAAAAATGAAATAGATGTATCTATGATCTGTAAACTGTATCATAATGAAAAAAAATTTTATTATAACATTATTTTGTTAGAGAAGTAGTGTTATAATTTAATTTTTTAATTTCATTACGATACTCTATGGTATAAAGTATGTCATTATAAAATCGTTTTGAGTTTTGTATTTCGAATTTTACGATATGAGAGTAGATAAATACTTTTTCAACACATTTGCTCGAAAAATGCATTTACAAAGCCTGTATGCATTGTTCGAAAGTTAAAAATTACGCACCATACCACGGAGCGTGCGGTAAAATAGGTACTCTCACTTATGTACCTACTTTACCGCACGCTCCGTTGTATAGCACCGTGCGTTTTCTTTACGGTTTTTTTTTAATTTCCATTAAAAAAAAAAAGAATTCCACCAAAGAGTTTCACATTATGAGAATAAACAGCCTGACTGATCGAACCTCCTTGGAAGCGCTTTTGATCAATACGTTGTCTCACTTTAATACTTATGAGTAAATGAGACGAAAGATGTAGTTCTAATTTCCACCACGTGCACGTGGCGCCATTTGCAAATTCACGCCATTTTCATATTAGGAACTTCAAAAATTGTTGCGACTTTTCTACTGATAAATAAAGTTTGTTTAATTACATATTGTACTGTTTTCTCGCAAATGTGTTGAAAAACATTGTATGACACACGTGCAGAAATTGGTGTTTACAAACTCGTGACTATGGTAAGCCCTCGGCTTCGCCTCGGGCTTACATTCGTCTACTCGTTTGTAAAAACCAACTTACCGCACTAGTATCATAAATAACTATTAGTGTCTATCCTGTGTGGAGCTAGAGAGCCTGTCACACTTTATGGCTAAAAATCATCTTCTTCTTTCATAATATTATGCCCTTAGCGTTCCAGGACCGCGGTATCAGATAGTCCCGTAAACGGATAGTGTAAACTTGTTATTTATATGGTGTATATATTACCTGAAACGAATGCGTAACAGAAGATTAAAGAAGTGACTTGCCCGTTTTCACAAAAATTCAATCACCGTCATCATCATTATCATCATCATCATCAGCTGGAAGACGTCCACTGCTGAACAAAGGCCCAAGCACCCTTCGACCACTACGCCGAATCCGTCACTTGCATTCATCTTGCACATTGCCGGCGATTCAATAGATCTCGTTGACTTTATCTAGTTTTGTTAAAAACGAGCATTACTATGGGCGAGTTGTTTGTTTTCTATTTTAACAAAATAATGGTTACTTTAAATAGAAAACAAACAACTCGCCCATAGTAATGCTCGTTTTTAACAAAAAATGTAAAAGATTTAACAAATGGTTAAAAAATGTAGGGTAAACCCAACATTTTTTAACCATTTGTTAAATCTTTTACATTTTTTAACTATTTTTACCAACCATTTTTTTTTAATTCTGTGGGATTTTAACAATTTAGTTCAGCTATTGCTAATAAATTACTGTAATACCACAGAATATAATACCTAACCCTACCTATACTATTGTTGTATAAACAGTTTTATTTATATAATTTACTTATGTAAGACATTCTCATCTGCTGTTGTTTGAAACTCACAAAGCAAATTGCCGACATCAACTGTCAACAGATTTAAGTTAACAACAGTTTTGTTGCTTAATGGGCAATTAGCGTTTTGTTTTAGTTAGTAAATGTAGCTTCTTCCGAGGGCATAGACAAGAGCCGACGTTTGTAGAATTTAATGAGGTCTTAAAGAGCCGAGCTCTAAACGCTTTGATCTACAACCTTGCTACAAATGCTGCGTTTTTAGCTCAAAGCTGCAGATTAAAGGTGAACGCAGACCTAGCCGCACCGCAGTCTCCGCAGTACCCGCAGTCATCGTTTTCTTACCGCTTCTGCGGCTACTGCGATGCGGGTACTCACCCGCATCGCGAGGTTTCATAAAACTTCATACAAAGAATTCGTAATGCGGGGACTGCGGAGACTGCGGTGCGGCTAGGTCTGCGTTCACCTTAATAGGGTATTTGAGTTAAAAAAAACTAATTAGTGAGTTAAACTAATTCCTTGGATGATGGGGTAGGCCTCTAGTATGGGACGCAATCTGTATCGATACTCTTGCGCCATCCCATCTTCCAAGTTCATCGTGCTCTGCTGGCGCTGCTGCTGCGGTTGCTGAGAACCTCAAGCGGCGTAAATATGGGGTTGAAACTATAGGGCCATGGGGTCCGAGTGCTCACAGCTTCTTCAGATACATTTCGAAAAGACTTGTTCGCTTCCCGTGACCCAAGAGCTGGCTTTTATCTCGGTCAGAGGCTAAGCTTAGCCATACAAAGAGGCAACGCCGCCAGTCTCGTGGGCACATTACCGGCTGACAGCGTTGACGATGAATTTTTTGATGCCTTATAATAGTTTAATTTAGTTATTGGTTTTATGTACAGTTTTTTTAATTAGTGAGTCAGTTCGATTACCTACGAAAATAAAAACATAATGAAACTTAATTTTACTGTAAGTCTTGCGCACCGACAAAACATAGTAAAAATCATATTGAAATGTGTATGTTTATAATATCATAATAATTGATTTTTACTAAATGTATAGGTAAGATACTAATAAATAAACTAAAAAATATTGTCTATCTATTTTAGAGTTAATCTCCGAAACTGCTGCACCGATTTTAGCAGGACTTTAACGGGAGATTCAAAACAAAGACGTAGTCGCATTCACAAGCTATTTTAGAAATAAAGATTATAAAATCACTTTGTCTTATCTTTCGAGATTATTAAGGACTAGCTGTGCCCGCGACTTCGTTCGCGTGGATGTCGGAACTTATCAATGTATTTTTTATCAAATTGACAAAGTTTAATACAGACTTTCATCCCCTATTTTATCCCCTTGGGGGTTGAATTGATCAAAATCCTTTCTTAGCGGATGCTTACGTTATAACATCCACCTGCATGCCAAATTTCAGCCCGATCCGTCCAGAGTGCAGTGGTTTGGGCTGTGCGTTGATAGATCACTATGTCAGTCAGTCACCTTTGAGTTATATAATTAGAATTACCCCCTGTGGTTGAGGAAAACTAGAATTTAAACTGATTTTATCTGCTCATAGTCAAGTGATTTGTTTGCCTTTAATCGAAATTTCTGCAAGATAATGAAGGATTAAATAGCATTAAGTAACTAAGTAACTTGTCTTGAGTATCAAACCATTTCCTTCTTAATTGAAGTAAGTAATAAGTAGGTACCTAAGTACTTTTTTACTTATTTTATGGTTCACAAAGCGTTTCACTAACTTACTAAAGTTCTTACTTCGTACAAACCTGCGTAGTTTGTACGAAGAAATGGAAAAATACTTACAATAAAACAGCAATTTTCACTCGTAAAAACATCTTTCATTTATTTTTTCAATACTTAACTAACTTGTTGTTATTTGTAGGTATGTTAGTGGTGTTTACAGAAAAATATTTACTTATGTCCTTTTCTTTGAAAACCAGCTGTAAAAGTGCAATATAAATAAAAAGAAGTCGGTAAAAAATAATAAAAGAAAACGCGACCTCTAGCGAGTTCAAATCGTAATCTTCTATCTTATATAATATAAAAATGGATCGCAAAATGTGTTGCTAAGCTCATAACTCGAAAACGGCTGGACCGATTCGGCTAGGTACTTAATTTTTGGTTGTGTTTGTAACCATCTGCGCCAGGTTTTAGAGGACGAAAATCATCATGTCCACCCGTGCGAAGTCGGGACGGGCCGCTAGTTCAGAATAAATAATGTCTACTATTCTACCCTTGCCCTTAACGCCACGCATGCGCAGTCCACCCCGAGACGGCGCAAAATGGCGTCTAATTTCTATTAATAACAAATAAACTTGGCAAAATAGCATCGAGAGACAGTTTTTATTAGTAACTGCAGTTTGCACAATGTTCTTTATAAATAACAGATAATAAAAATCATTGCTGCATTATTTTAAAAGGAATTTCGGTGCGAAAGTGACCCATGACACCGATTAAAACCAGTTTAACTTGAGACGCGTTTGTATATTGTTCGCTGGTGTACAGAGGTCAAATTAGTCTGGAAACAGCTGTTTTGAAAAATCGAATGCTACAGACCTAAAAAATCGTGCAATTTCGCCAGTTTGACGTCAGTTTTCGTTGAGTGCGGGTGGATATTAGCACCGACCATGTAATGGTGAGTGCCACTAGCCGGTGGATTTACGAAATTGTGACTTATGTAGTGTAGAATGTACGTATTAATTAAAATTGTCGAGTGGAATGCGTAAAAACGCTTTTTTCATAGAAAATCAAGTGTTTAGTGAATGTTGTGTGTAGATTTTAAGTTCTTATTAGATTATTATTTGGAATGTTATCGTCTAATCGTCGTATAACTATAAAATCGATAGTACGTCGGTCTGCCCACGTGGTGTCTCACATTTTCTTAGTGATGTTGCATGAAATAGCATCTTAATAATATTAAGTGGACAACTCAGTTTAGTTCGCCGGTATTGATATGACGTTTATTTTACGTGCGGTTGAAAAAGTGCTGCTTTTCCATGGAAAGTAATTTTCACGTTGTAACCGAAAACCAACCTCTTGCGGAACATGTGATTAAAAGTAACTTAACCTGTACCTATTTAACAATATTATAACATAATTTATATAAAATTTACGTAAATCTTTAGGACTACAAATCAATCTAAAACATGACTTACCTACCTACCTAATAGAGGTAGGTACCTACCTCTAGGTAAGTAAGTACTTTATACATCGCAGAATTATTAAGATAAGTAGGTACTTACTTTATTTGAAAAATTGATACTGTTTACAAAATAAATTAATTCTAATTGAAATAAGCGCCTTGTGCTCTTTTATAAAATTAAATGTATGTCATTTCCTGCGCATGTGTTTTATGTGTACATAAATAAATAAATTGCAATAATTTAGATAGTACAAAACAACATAAAAGATTATTTATTTTGAACACACGCCGTGTCTGCATAATGAATTCTTTTCTTATATGATTATTGACATATTATTACAAGTAAACATTACATATTATTGTAAGTAAGAAAAAAAAACCGGCCAAGTGCGTGTCGGGCCACGCACAGTGTAGGGTTCCGTAGTTGCCCATCAAAATACTTATGCGAACTAATTAAACTGATTCGCTGAATTTAATTTTAAAAAGAAGAATTTTCAAAATCGGTCCAGGCGTCTTTGAGAAATCGGGGAAAATACATAAAAAAAAAGATTACGACGAATTAAGAACCTCCTCCTTTTTTTGAAGTTAGTTAAAAATAGTTGACAATAAAAACCTACCTATCCCCAAAACATACCCACCTATTATAGCTGTAAAAATAAAGTTTACAAACTTACATTTGCAGTTGAAGAACATGTTCTGCGATACATTTTGTTTAGGAAAATATGCTATCCAAGTACGTTTTATAAGTTGGTCGACTATTACTCGTAAACTTGTAAAGCCTACTTAGTCATGATAATTTTCCTTCAAACTTCGTTATATATACTACTATTTTGAATTTTTTCACACCCCCAAACATAACCGTTTAGCTGGTAGAGGGGGGGGACACTCGAGTCGAGCAAAAATTAGCACTTTAAAGCTTAATATTTCACAAACGAATCTTTTTATCAAAAAATTGTTAATGGAAACTATCAATATTTTTTAAAGACCTATTTAATGATACCCCACACTAAGGGGTACGCGAGAAATAAAAAAAACATCCCCACTTTACGTGTACAGGAGGTACCCTAAAAAAAAATATTTTAAGAGATTTTATTTTACCACTTTTTCGGCACAACAAATCCGTATATTTACACCAAATTACAGCTTTCTAGTACTGGGCGTCTCTGAGCTAAACTGCGGACAGACGGACGGACGGACGGACGGACATGGCGAAACTATAAGGGTTCCTTGTTGACTACGGAACCCTAAAAACTTCAACAGATACTTTAGTAAGTACCTACCTAATCTATAATCATGATAATAATATGGTCCATAACTTGTATGACTTGACTAAGATTAAGTATGCTAGGATTTTAAGAGACTGGGATGGGAATCTCCGAATCCTTTTTAGGATTTTTCTCCGAGTAATCGGATCGCAAACCCCTCATCTACTTAGATTTTTATTTAACTGATCCAATTATAAAATAACCATCATATATTTAATTTTATTATGATTTCAGAAAATAATATTGTTACGTCGATCGAATTGCGAGACCTATCTATAATCTTCTCGAAAGTTCCACAAGGTTCTCGACAATTCTACTAAAGATCGGTCAGGAAATTTCTAGAAAATTCTACCCTGTTCTAGATGTTTCGAGATGGTTCTGGAATGTTCCAGAAGGTATGGGACTATGTCGAAGTCTATGGATGTTTCCAGAACATTCGACCACCTTCTAGAAACATCTAGTGGGTCCGGCCGGGGTATAAAAAGGGCGTCGATCACCAACCTGAGTCAGTCTGGTTTTGACTACGATCGAGGCGACTCGAAGTGAACAAGCGATCTCTAAGTGACTTTTACGTGTGATTAAGAGTGTGTATAAGTGTTTAAGTGTTGAGTAGTGTTAAGTGTTTATTTTAGTTTGTGATCCGTGTGTGATTAAAGTTTATTTGGTTTTAATTGGTGTTAATTAATTTATCCCAATACCCAGCTCGTAACATTTGGTGTCAGAAGTGAGGGATAAAATGCCGATTTTACCAAAGGACGACACGGACGGTATTCGTACCAGGAGTCAGCGCCAGCAAGACATGGACCAGAGGCGGTTTGGAGGTTCCCCGATACAGACGCCGGGTGGTGCTCAGCCTACGACGGAACCAGCCGCTGGTCCATCTGCAGTCTCTTCAGCACCAGCGGGTCCAGACCTGTCTGCGCTTATGGCGCTTCTGCAGGAGCAGGCTCGCCGCCAGGAGGAGCAGGCTCGCCGCCAGGAGGAGCAGGCTCGACGCCTGGAAGAACAGCTACAAAAGGATAAGGAGGAGCAGGCCCGCCGCCAGGAGGAACAGTCTCGCCGCCTGGAAGAACAGTTACAAAAGGATAAGGAGGAGCAGGCCCGCCGCCAAGAAGAGCAGATGTTCCTGATAAAAGACCTGCTCTCGACATTTGGCAAGGAGCTCAAAGTGGTTAAAGAGCAAGTCAATCAGCACGAGAACCGCATCTCTGAAGCTGAGGTCCAAATTGCCGGGGTGAAAAAGGCTTTGGGTGAACTTCGGTCTGGAGACGGGGTTGTGTGTCCAGTGATTGCTGCACCTTCGGCACGAGGGTTTAAGGTGCCACCATTCGACGGAACATCTTCATGGTCGGCGTACAGGATGCAGTTTGAGGCCGTTATGAAAGCGAATGGGTGGACCAAGGAGCAAGCTACGACCGCGCTCATCTTGGGTCTGCGAGACCAGGCTCTGACTGTACTTGAGGTTCTTGGCAAGGATGTGACATATGAGCAGCTGCTGGAAGCGTTGGAATCCAGGTACGGCGACGCGCACCTGGAGTACGTATTTCGTGCTAAGCTGAAGGATCGGGTTCAACGTAGTGCCGAGAACCTACAACAGTGGGCCCTAGAAATTGAGAAGATGGTCCGGAAAGCATATCGGTCCGTCCCGGCTCTCATCGATTGCAATCTGGTACAGGCTTTCATCGACGGGATACGTGACTTGGAAGTTAGAGCAGCCGTAAGACTTGGGCATCACGAGACCTTGAAGGGCGCCTTGGCCCATGCTTTGGAAGTGGAGGCAGTGAGGCAAGACCATCGAACTCAGCGTAGTAGGGAGGTTGTGCCATCTTCTGTACGCGACCGTTCGAGAGGGTACGGCCCTAGGTGCTATACTTGCGGAGAAAAGGGTCATCTTCGCTCAAGCTGTCCAAAGCGAAGGGCAGCTGATATGATTGCCCAGCATCGCAATTGGAGATCGCATGGTAACGCTGATACACCGTCTAGAAGACCTTGTTCTGCAGACAGTAAGCAAGAGCCTAAAGAAGAAGTGCTCGTGAGGACGCTAAAAGGAAGCACGGTTCTCGGTAATGAATGGAAGGGAACCCTACAGCCTGCGCAGGAAAATGACATGGACAACTGTGTGAAAAGACCCCAGACAAACGGTAGTGGTTTTGACGAAACGTCACTTGTTGTGCATAGCCCAGTGCGCAGGAAAAGGAAGTCCCGTAAAGTAAAAGTAAAACGGGATGGACCATACCGAGATGTGACCAGGAGCAATGATGTTCCTTACCGCATACAGAGTGGTCTACGTGGCGCGCCCAGGATAAATTTACTTATGCACTACGAGAAGTAAAAAAAACCACTGATTTACAAACTGCTTTAACTACCTACTACGCCTATGCTCATTCTTGGCTCAGTTATGGCATTATAATGTGGGGAAATAGCACAGACTCACAAACACTTCTCATTCTGCAAAAGAAACTAATCCGTATCATTGTAAACATTGACCAAACAGATAGTTGTAAGCCTTTTTTTATAAAGCACAAAATACTAACCTTACCATCTCTCTATATACTGGAAATATGTAAATTTGTTAGGAAATATAAAAACTTCTTTATTACCCGCGGTGAAAAACATAGCGAACGATCTATTAGATTTAAGAATATGATAATGTTACCGTCATCGCGCATGAAAATGCACTCCAATAGCCCCTACGTAATGTCTATAAAAATATTTAATAAACTACCAGACGCATTAAAGGATGAAACTTGCAATATAAAATTTACAAATAAACTCAAGCAAATACTAATTAAAAAAGCATACTACACCATAAACGAATACTTAGATGATAAAAAAATTATTTAATTCAAACTGACACCATACACCTACCTTTAAAGTTGGTTAAAATTGACATTTATAAGTATTTACAGGCGACAATTAAAAATTAATATTCTGAACAATTTTTAACATTATATAATATTATTTTTAATTTAATTATTCCTAATTATGATTGTTTATTAATGTTTAGTTTTAAGTTTTCATTTTTGCTGTGCCCTACAGGGTCCATAATTGTACCTAGCTATGAGCATTATTATTTTAAGATCTGTATTGACATTATGGAATGCAAATAAAGATATGAATATGAATATGAATATGGATTGTCCATGTTGACCGTTTGGCGCGATACAACGGGACTAACGATGCTCGGGACGAGCATGTCTAAGGAGGGGGCAGTGTTACGTCGATCGAATTGCGAGACCTATCTATAATCTTCTCGAAAGTTCCACAAGGTTCTCGACAATTCTACTAAAGATCGGTCAGGAAATTTCTAGAAAATTCTACCCTGTTCTAGATGTTTCGAGATGGTTCTGGAATGTTCCAGAAGGTATGGGACTATGTCGAAGTCTATGGATGTTTCCAGAACATTCGACCACCTTCTAGAAACATCTAGTGGGTCCGGCCGGGGTATAAAAAGGGCGTCGATCACCAACCTGAGTCAGTCTGGTTTTGACTACGATCGAGGCGACTCGAAGTGAACAAGCGATCTCTAAGTGACTTTTACGTGTGATTAAGAGTGTGTATAAGTGTTTAAGTGTTGAGTAGTGTTAAGTGTTTATTTTAGTTTGTGATCCGTGTGTGATTAAAGTTTATTTGGTTTTAATTGGTGTTAATTAATTTATCCCAATACCCAGCTCGTAACAATATTTTCGAAGTTTCGTCTTTTTTGTACTGCCAGCAAATATTTTTATTAACATGCAACATGAAACATGCAATTCTGATGCCGAAGACACTCGCTGCATACATTTTGTAGGTATTAGACACTTACAGGGCTACAGCACACTGTAAGAATAATTCTAATGTATCGTCCGATTCTGATGCTCGTCGGAAGGCACATTTTATACCTACTTATTGAAAAAGTTCCCGGATCAGAATTTCTGATACAATGCGGGGTGCATCCGGGGCACGGCGCACACATTCTGACATAGGTATCTTATACGAGTAATATGCGGTCGCGCTTAAGTTTCAATTTACATTGCCTGAAATGAAACGGAGGCTCATTATATACTTATACAAAGCTTTCAAAGCATAATGAACTTCATGCTTATTGTGCAACGTAGGTAGGTACATAATAGAAACGAATCGAAAAAGATGTTGCGCGTTTTCCAGAAAATTTTAGCGCATTTTCGGGTATTTTCACAGATAATTTAAGTGAATTTTTGGGAATTTACACAGTGAATTTAAGCACATTTTCGGAGGTACCTACATCCAAAATAATTATTTGGAAATATAATTTTATAGGTACCTACCTAGACATCATAATTTTTTAGAGCGTGATTTTTCAATTGTTTTTTTTTTTTAATGCAGTTAGTTAAACTGAGTTTTTTCTACTCAATATTTAAACAGGACACTGGTAGCGGACTGCATTCATTTCTAGAACACTGTGACTTTGATACCTGACACAGTAACTTACTAAACGACTGACACGATTTCAGTCAGCATTATATGTAGAGGTTCCTCAATATTCATAATATTAAGTTCTCAAATAACATTTTCTGTAAAACATATTACTTATCCACTTTTTTATTTATAGATATTATATATACTTATACTGTTCTAATACTATCAATTCTAAACTAAAAAAAAAACGTGAGTAAATCAAATGCTGTGCGTTAGGTACTCTCGCTAAAAAAAAACCACAGAACACTTTTTATAGTAGGTACTACTACGTGCTGAAACTCAAAGGATACCTATTCAAAGTTCAGCTAACCAAAGAAATTCGAAATTCTTCAAGCTCACTTTTTTATGCTATTTTCAAAATGATCTTTACAAAATGACTATAAAATATCACGAATTTAAAGTTTAAACTAAACATAGGTAATTATTTGTTTAGACATAACGCACCTTCGGTGCAACAAAGACATAACAGCTCATTTTTAAATTTGACAGGAGAAGACTTTTAAATATTTTTTTGCATGTTTTTCCTCAGTTCTGGATAACTATCTAAAGAAGGTTTGAAATCTTTACATAATTAATTGTTTATTTAGTTGGCTATAGTTTTACGTAAAAATCTTGTATTTCATTACCAAAGAAATCCTAATAAAAGACATAACAAAAAAAAGTGTCCTGAATAGTGACTTTGTTGCACCAGGAGTTATTTAGTTTTATGACTGTTATGTTTTATGCCTTTGTAGCTCCAAGATTTTGAGCGAAAAAAAGACCTCAATATAAATGATGTTGAGGTCTTAAAAACAGATACGTTTTTGTTGCTCCAACGTACATCAAACAGTCGCGGGCACGAGGGCACTACTTACAATGAAACGTTGTAGGCCCAAAACGCATGGAATAACCGCCAATAACCACAAAGGCACTTCTGCCATCTAGTGTAGTTTTGAGATACTTTCGCGGATGTCTTTGTTGCCCCAAGTACAGGCATGGTTTAGAAACAATTTGGCATACTTAGGTCGATTTTGCTGTTTTGACTATTTGTGACTTTGTTGCACCGAAGGTGCGATAAAGCAGTAAGACGATTCTCACACTGCCCCGCATGATGCAGCGTAGCGCGTGGATATGCGTGTTCTTTCGTTGCTTGTAAGTATCTCCGTTTGTATGGAAAACACGCACAGTCCAACACACTGAAAATGCATCCACGCGCGTTGATGCGGATCACGCGCGTACACGCGGAGAAACATGCACCCTCGCGCGTAGGTGCGGGGCGAGACGCAAGGTATGGCACACCGAATCCCGCAGTGCCGCGCGTGATTTTGAATGCTCAGTACTGCACGACCACCACAGAGAACGGCGAATAAATAAATGAGAGCCGCCATGCGTGAATCTACAAAACGCACGTCTACGCGCGTGAGTGCGTGAAAAACCCGCACTATGATGCAGATCTGCACTCCCGCAGGAACGCGCGTAGGTGCGTCGACACGCAACATGCAGCATCATGCGGGGCAGTGTGAGAATCGCCTAAAGTTAGTGAAAACGTGCTTTGAAACCGAGATTTTTTACCAGCAGCCAACAGTAATATTTTAGTACCTACTTATAATAAAAAAAGAATCACAACAATTCTTACTTTGTCTATTAAGATACAAAAATTCAATTGTTTTTGGGTTCTCATGACATTGTTGTAACATTATTTAATTAATTAATTTATTACGTGTGTATTTGTGTAACGATTTGTTAATTACCTTGTAGATAAAAAACTTAAATAAAAATAATTGGCTATTTATTTAAGCGTAGTTGTGCTAGAAAATTGTTATTTTTGCATTAAAAAATCATAAAAAAGAGCAAAAAGTACTTTGGCAGCGGTGGGATTCGAACCCACGCCTCCGAAGAGACTGGTGCCTTAAACCAGCGCCTTAGACCGCTCGGCCACGCTACCACTTGTGAAAACGGTTGAAATTACTAATCAGTTACCGAGTACCTTTTTCTCACCACTTTGACCTTGATTCTATTTGGATACAGAATATAAAATGCATGGAATCAGATAAAGGTACGTATTTAGTAATCGAAGTGATAATAATTGAAGCTATTATATTATTATTATTATTATATAGACATTATTGAATGAAAACATCAAATAAACAAAAATAATTATGTCAACGCTAAATAATTTGTACCTATTATGTAATACATACATTATCCTTACTTACCAAAGACAAGTAGGCTAGGCTGTAAACTAATAAAAAAAAAAATACGATAATTAAAAACTTTAAATTTAATGAATCATACATAAATTACATAATCATTATTCTGAATAATATTTAATGTTTAAAGATAGGTATTTTTGATTAATTTATCATAATCTTGATCGTTTTGTAATCAGTGACGTTAAATCAATATATTTAATCAATTTAATTACCCAATAATCAGATGTTAATCAATCAATATTGTTTAGTACATCTTGATTAAAAAATTCATCCTGTGGGGTTCCGTTGGGTTCCGTACATAAGTACAGACAGTTATATGTTTACTATACTTACGTATATTTTGATTAGGTACTAGGTAGGTACCACAACTTTTCCTTTTATGTTACTTGTTTTCGGTCACCGGCCACCGTAGGCGCGGGGCATGCGGACGGCGAGTAATGGCCTAATGGGCGACTCGCTGTCCGACCATGGACCATGCCCGAGCCCGGGTCGACGGCGCGTTATGTTCCACGCGCACTTCAAAGAGTGTCAGGTCGTGGGACTCACGAAATACCGTGACCCCTGAACGTAAACGGCTATTGAAGGAACTAGATTTTGTCCGTGCATTTTCTTTGAAAATATAAAAACAAAGAGCTAATCTATTTGAGTCAAGTTTTTTACTGAGATAGATTAGGTATTGTTGAGAAATATGCACAAACAAAAGCTCATCGATTAGAGTCTGACTCGTGACTGGAATAGTATAGCCTTTGGAAATACGCGTCCGGTTCTACTAGACTCTAAAATCCGGGGTTTTCACGCGTCTTGTTTCACTGGTTTTGCATAACTTGATGTTTGCACCAAATAGCATTTCATACAAACTTCATAGCCTGTGGGAAAGGGACAGAGCTATACAAGTCGTCTAGCGCCATCTCGTTTCCTGAGCGTAAGCACTCACGCAATGACGACATGGAAGGCCACATGCGCCACATGGTCCTTATTTTTGGAATTAACAGAACCGATTTTATTGAAATTACGTTCGCAATAAGCTGTATGTATACAAAGGCCTTAAAAGAATATACCTAAATATATATAAAAGAAAATTCATCAGAGAACATTTTAGAAAAAAATATTTGGACAGACAATAGAGCTGCCATCATTAAAATTTGGAAACCAGGACAAGACGCCTTTAGAGTCCAGAACCCGGACATGTCAACAGGTCTTTTAAACTTAGGTAGTAGGTATATTAGAAAACAGTTGAAAATGTCATAAATCCCCCTTTTATTTATTTTCTTTTAATATTTTTTTTAACTCGGACTACAAATGAAATCTCCTCCCCAGACGCTCCTCGGACGCTCTCATAACTAGGACAAATCCGGGTAAACCCGGACGGATGGCAACCCTACCAAAGAAGGAACGACCTCACACGAAAGGAAATTGCACGAAGTATTTTTTTTAATAAACGTATTTTTCAAGTATCAGTTGACATGTGGAGGTCATTGACATGTTCACCCTTATCGCGGTCACCTAGGACATAATTATTACAAGTCTAGGTTTCCTCACGATGTTTTCCTTTAGGCCCGATATTTGAGGATGTACTAAAACTACTAATAACAGTCTTATTACAAAAACTAAATAAGCCTTGGTTTAAACTCTGTATAACAAAACTTATATCTGAGGAAGATATAAGTTTTGATATAATAGGAGTCTAGGAGATATTGTAAGAGGAGATAACTTTTATCTGAGGAATAAAAATAGCGGTTTGACATATTTTCTATAGATAAGCTCTCAAACCGCCATTTTTATTCCTCAGATAAAAGTTATCTGACTATTAAAAAATCAGCCCTTAGATAAACGTGGACCTTAGTACCATCATTTTGAACCATTGTCTAAACAATCCACCCAACGACGATATAATATTAGACTACGCAATGATTTTACTTATAATATCATTGAGACTACGCATTGCACGATCTAACGAACAAAACTATTCTGCCAACTCGCTGAGGTACTACGTAAGCGAGGGGGGCGGGGTACTGCGTTGTGATTGGCTAACTCAAGGTCTGTTCTGTCTCAACGTATGTTTACGGCTCACAGGATTGGTCTAAATGAGACGGATATAAGACTTTTTTGCCTAATGTGTTGGCAGACATCGGTCGCCTGTTATTAGGAGTTTAGTATTATATCGTCGTTGAATCCACCGTTGTATATTCATTCTACCAAACCGTAGCTTTAAGAGATTAAGGGTGCCTTTCCACCAGAGATGTGCTATGTAAATGTGCTGCGAGGATGTAAAAGCTGAGCTACGAATTACGAAACTATGTGACCGTTTCCACTGATGCTACGCTATGTAGCTGTGCGAGTAAGATGTGCTATGAAGATGCGCCGCTAAAAGTAGCTGCGCTAGGAAGATGCGCAGCTCGAGCTATGCGATGTATCGATAGTAGGGAAGACGACCCATAGCACGCAGTCATAGTACGCACAAGCCATATAAAAAATCACATCTTAGTTGAATCGGTTTTCACCAGTGCTGTGCTATGTAAACCAATGAATATGATTGGTGGATATCAAACGCATCCGCAGCAACGTAGCATAGCGCATCCCTGGTGGAAAAGCAGCATTAAATCTGGGTTTTTACCTGTTGAAATAACACATTGGGACTTTCTGTGGTTTGTACTCACAACCTGGTCCACGCGAGGCAAGATGTTATCCATTGAACCATCGCAACATTATTTAAATTAATTACCAAAATGTATAAACAGTTCGTCTTCTCTACAGGGTGCAATTTTAGTCGTGGGCATTATTTCAAACTAAGGCACTACTCCGCACTACTCATGATACTAATTGCGTTAGGCCTAATAATAAGCGAATCAAAAATATTACTAATGCAAGTATGGAAAACTCTAAAAATGTAGTAAGTCATATTACATACATAGCAAAAGGCTTATTAGTGCAAATAAACACTAAAAGTACTAAAAAAATATACATCATAAACCCCAATAAGTTTTCAAGTATCAAAATCTCGAGCGCAGTACAGCGCGTTACGAAAAGCAAACAAACATCAAATAATACTAACTTGAATTTATAACATTTTTGATTTACGTAATGCAATTAGTATCATGAGTAGTGTCTTGGTTTAAAATAATGCCCATGAATTCAATTGCACTCTGTATTTATTCACGCAAAAAGATTTACTCGCACAATAATTATGTTATTGATTGTGTGGCTGATTGATTTAAACACTGGCCTTTCATACTGATGACTGCGGATTTATTTTTTTGTTTTCGATTTGTCAGATTATTTAATTTTCTAATTTACATTCGAGCAGAGCTCGGTCGACCAGCAACCAGATAATAATATAATTAATTAAAATAATCACACAAAAGTCAACATTTTCCTTCCCATTGCTACAGGATAGCATCAAGTTATTAAAATTCAAATGTCCGTATTGTGCTAAATACATAATTCAATGCGCGACTAGATGAGTATTGAAAGGGAACTTTTTGATCTAGCGCCAAGTATGTTAGCATCACTAGGGATGTCCCCTTCGACATTATAATGTTGATTAATTATAAGGTAAACACTGCTCCTTATTAGTCTTCAGAAAGGTCAGATAAGTAGGTAGGTAGTACCTTCTTCTTTTTTTTAACTTGATATTCATCAATAGAATAAAATGCAATATACTTTATTATTGTGCTCCAAAATGGAAAAATGCAAACTTATAATATTGTTAATCCAACGACCAACGAGCTATCGTTACCCCGGAACGTAAAGGGATATTGAAGGACACCGTGGATTTTAGTTAGTACGAGTCTGACAGTCCCTCCTAGGGTTGCCAACTATTTTTTCAAGAAATAAAGTATTTTCAGGTCTATGAAGATAATTAAACAGTATTATACAAAAACGAACAGTATTTTATTTATTGTTTTAAATACTTACATATTTTTTGGAGCTTCCCGCACAACTTACTAATTTACAATCATTTTTAAAAACTTCATACGCCTCATCACAATTAAAACTGAAATTAAAATAAATGAAGAGCTCATTTTTTATTAAATTGATAGATGCTCTATTTCTGTCATCCCGCCACTTAGAATTCATTACTGAAAAAACTCTTTCAGTAAATGCTGAGGTAGCAGGAACAGAAAGTAGATATGAGACAATTTTAGTTATGTTTTTAAATTCTTCTGAAGTGTTTACTAATAAATTATGGCACCACTTTTGGCTTGTGCTCATTTCAAGAAAATCTTTGTTTGTAAACTCAGTGTGATTTGTCTGTGGCTGCGCTGCACTGAGCAGTGAGCGCCCTCTGACTAAATAAAAACAAATTTGTGAGCGTCTAAGTGTAACACATAATAATGTGTCTGCATTTTGATGCTGAAAACAGTATTTTGTATACTTTTTTTTTGTTCAACAGTAAAAAGTATAATTTAGTGAAAAACAGTATAATACTGTTCAAAACAGTATAGGTGGCAACCCTAGTCCCTCCACGCCCTGCCCTGGGTGGGAGGGCTCATTTGATAATTTTAACAAGCTAAAAAAAAAATAAATTGTAAAAAAAGTTTAACGCCGCCACAAAAACCGCCACACGCCACCACTCGCGCGATTCCGCACCCCTCTCTCTCTCTTACTTCAGTGATGCATTGACCATGCGACCACAAGTGGCTGCCGGTGGCGACCACCGGCGGCCACAAGTGGTTGTCGCGCTCTGTGGCCGCTTCTAGCTTCTCGTGGCCGGCGTTTTGTGGTTGTGGCCAGTGGCCCGTGTGCGGCGACACTTAGGCCTTTTGTTACTAACCAAATAATCACAATATTTATGCCCAAGGACAGCGATGTTTCAGTGCACATTCGTAATCCGATAGCGATCTAGATGTAAAATCAAAGACATTTCAAAAACAGGTGTCCGATGTCAAAATGAGACAAGACTAGATTAGATAGTGGGATGAGTTATGAAATATTGTTCAATGTGCTGTCGTGTCGTAAGATATCATTTTTGGCTAAGTACATTTTTACTTATAATATCATTGTAAGTACACGTGTCTTTGATAAATATAAAAATACTAGCTTTTGCCTACAGTTACCCTCACGTCCATTGAGATTTTGACAATCAATTCGTATCGAACATGAGCGCTGTCTATTAACATAGATGAAAGTTAAAATTTTTCTTTTTCTCTGAAATAGGTAGTAGTTTTTTTAGCATAAAAGTATGCCCGTCTCGTCAGTCGGGACTATTTTATTAGGTAACCGTGGCCCGGAACGTAAAGGGCCACTGAAAGTCACCGTGGATTTACGTTTGAGATGCATTTGGGAAGCTACGTGATATCTTCTCATCGAGAATCCCAGTGTCTCAAGACAAGGGTGTTTAACCAGTGTGTGTTGCCATGCAGTGGTGACATAATAAGGTTCTGAAACGTAGGTCTTTGACTGCTGGCCTTTTAGAGAGACTTAGAGTCACTCAACGAGCAATGGAAAAAGCTATGCTTGGAGTTTTTTTGAGGGATAAAATCCGGAATAAGGATATTCGGCGAAGAACCAGAGTCATCGACATAGCTCGTACAATTTGAATGACGAAGTGGCAATGGGCAGGCCACATCGCTCGTAAAAATGATGGGGAAGAAAAGTTCTCGAGTGGCGACCACAACCCGTAAGACGCAGCGTAGGTGGACCGACGACATCGTGAGAGTCGCGGGCAACCGATGGATGCAAGTGGCGAATTGTCGTTCGATGTGGCGGTCTAAGGGGGAGGCCTATGTTCAGTAGTGGTCGTCTTTCGGCGGCTTATGATAATGATAATGATGTGTATTTGAGTCAGTACATGTCTGACAGTCTCTCCCGTCCTGCCCCGGGTTGAGGACTTAGATAATTTCACCACGTAAAAAAAAGGTACCAATATGCAAAATTGGGGATGATCAGTTCAGTGGTTTGGGCGTGAAAAGGTCACAAACAAACAAACCTACTTTCTCATTTAGTTAGGACTAGCGAACCGCCCCGGCTCCGCACAGGTGCAATCTCCACTATATTATGCATGATATATACATGTAAACCTTCCTCTTGAATCACTCTATCTATGAAAAAAACCGCATCAAAATCCTTTGCGCAGTTTTAAAGATCTAAGCATACATAGGGACAGACAGCGGGAAAAGACTTTGTTTTATACTATGTAGGTAGTGATATTAACGTTTTGCCTGTAGATTTATCATGCAAAACTCGATACGATTTATGTGAGTCATCATCATCGTGATGATTCATCATCTTATCACCTATGGTCAATGGTCATTCATACCCATCAAAATTCATTCAGTATTTATTTTTTCGTCAGCTTCAGTAAAAAGTATCAGACTAGATTGTCAAGACACTTTATCCTAGTGGCCTTTCGTCTGAAGAGACATAGCACACCTGCCCTAATAGACTGTTTTGATGACTGCACTGCATAGGCAAGCTTATTGAAGCTTCCTACTTGAATTGCCCTTCCCCTTCATAAAAGACAAGCAAATGGCCCATTGTAAATCTCACGAATTTAAGAAAAGAATTCACGAAAGAAGATTGCCATTTACAGAAGACCATAAGAGAAAAAAAAAGTATTTATTTCGCGAAAAAGCAACAACCATATTAGTAAGATAACGATACTGTTGTCATTAAACCAGCGTCTCAGATTGGATTGGAGAAACACTGGTCATAATTGAGGAGCGTTTTTTCAAAACGATACATCATAATATGATCTTTTTTTCAGGAATCACATTTATTTGATTACAAGGGTTTCTATAAAGTATATTAAATGAAATTGCTTATTAATTTATTAATTAGTTTAATGAGATACTTTTTACTTAGACAATGAAAAAAGGAACACACAAACATGCCAACAAAATGACATCAAAAACATCGAGTTTTTTCAAGTTTGATACATCAACTGTTGATGTCACGTTTTGATAAAAACCCCGTACATTTAGTTGGAATTTGCTGCATGGATACGGGGACTTCACCTTATAATATTAATGGATTATATTACGGGGTCTTTATCAGTTTCGTCGTACATTGTCATCTTCGAGAGCTGAACCCTGGAGAACATCTGCCTAAAGCCTGCCTGAGCATCAGGATCATCAGATATATCACAGAATTTTAGTAAATTTTCAACACCTGCTTTCTTTTTTGAAGAAACCATGCTGGTTTTAGGCAACTGAGCACAGTCGAATCGTAAAAAAAATTTGACGTTTTTCTTCTTAACATCAACCTTTCATATCATTATCCATTATTGCATACAGTTTATTGTAAATTCAAAGAAAAAGTGCGTGCACTCTCTATAACGTAAACAATCCAACTAATGTGAATGTAAAAGATGATGAAATAATTATTTAGTTTTGTAAGAATGAGACAACGACAATAAAAGCATTTGATTTAACGTTTTGAAAAAAATCGATCGATGTAGATGTATCACTTTCAAAAAACTAATGCACTTTGTTGTGCTTTTAGAATGATTTATGTATCGTTTACAGAAAATTCGTAAAGACCATCGTGTAGCCCTACAGAGATTGAGTACGAAACGACAAAAAAAACAATTTTGAGATTTTGACTGATGTATTGCTTTGTGAAAACGCTCCTCAATTTAGAACAGACTAACTTATTTATTCTTAAAGGCTAGTTTACACAGAGCGAGTTGGCGTACAAGTCAGCCTGCCTAGTAGATGCATTGCAGTAACTTGCACTGTTTAGACGTTATTACTTTTTTTTTTGTTTTTACTCGCCTGTTCGCCCGCACACATGGCCGCAGTACGGCATCGCATCGTTTGGACACGTTCGGCAGTAGCTCGTCAGTGTTAGCTCGACAGCTGTTGTGAGCACGACAACTTGCAAGACTGGGCAGCAGTTATTATGTTTTGTGTAAACATCTATGCGAGCTACTGGCGTATGAGTAGACAAACCGAGGAGGTAGCTGTCCACCGGCAAGGTAGCAGCTCGCACCTTGTAAACTTATAAGCCATAACATAAAGAATGGGCGTTTTGTTATTTGGCGTTAAAATATTGCTGATTCTCGAGAGAGAGCCCAACCTAACTTGAATAAAATGACTTTTGGTTTTGATTTACTTTCTTCTTTCCCAAAGACTCCTGCCTTTTTGTGACTGCCTGTTTGCTCTAGTGCTCGCAGTCGTTACTGCTGAATAAGACATCCTGGGTTCTCTACCCAGGTTGTATAAAGTGGTTTTGGTCGGGTCTGGATTTGTGCCCAGTTTCCCCTTATTAAGTACATGGAACAAAAAGAAGCGAAACGTAGTTTTACTATGTGCATAACCTTTCGGGGATTACTGTGCATGGAAAATAAGTCATAACTAACATAGTATTTGCTAAATCGCACATTCTATAATGTAACGACGTTTTTGATGAACCCATTTTAAAATCTTCATTATCTTCTTGCAGCAGTATACTGTACATTAACTTTTATTGCTTATTCATATTTATCGTCTTTTGTTTCTCTTTCATTTATTTTAATATCATTTTTATAGTCTTCACCTTACAAAATACCTATAATTTTTTTTTACTAGTTGTTGGCAGTGACTTTGTCTGCGTGTTAAATTGAAAATTATCTCACGGGAACATAATACCGGGATAAATGGTATCCTATCCCACACTATAACCTATTTATGGGACAATTTTCATCAAGACCTGATCAGCCGTTCTGACAAAATATTTTCACGATTTTCCTGAATACCTTCAAATCTACTTTCAGACACTGTGTAGTTATTTCCATTTTGCAATATGCTACTACAATACCATACACTACAGTGTAGTTATTGGAAAGAACATCCATTTCACAAACAAATTATTATCACATCAGAACTTAATTGCCCTTTACGTTGCAGGGCCTCGGTTTTCTTTGTCCTTCGCACGGTCAATTCATCGTGTCTTATGTCTTTTTATAGTTTTCTTAGAGTCCCACATAACGGTGGGAGGGGTTCGCATCGGCGTCGGGAGGACGATGAAGTACCTGGGACTCGTCCTCGACAGCCGATGGAACTTCAGGGAGCATTTCCTGAGTTTGGCCCCAAGGCTGAACCAGGCAGCAGGCGCCCTCAGGCGACTCCTGCCCAATATCGGCGGGCCAAACACCTCCTGCCGGAGGTTGTACGCTGGTATCGTGCGGTCCATGGCCCTCTACGGGGCCACCGTGTGGGCCCTGAGCATCCGGACGCGACCACTAAAGCTGGTCGCATGCCAGAGGGTCATGGCTATCCGGATGATCCGGGGATACCGCACGATCGCCGGCGAATCGGCCAACCTCCTTGCCGGATTGCTGCCCTGGGATCTGGAGGCGACTGCCCTCCAGCGCGTCTATGAGTGGCGCGTGGAGGCGCAGCGTCGGGGAGAATTCCCGCTGCCCCGACCAGTCGAGGCGCGGCGGGAAGAGGTCCGGCGCGATCTCAGGGCAGTATGGAGACAACGACTGTCGCAACCGAGGTTCGGGCACGCCGCAATCGCGGCGGTAAGACCCCTCTTTGAGGAGTGGCTGGAGAGACGTCACGGCGTCCTGACCTCCCAACTAGCAAAATAATCCTGGCATGCGATTAAAGAATGCTACCTGGACTTATAAAGCTCCTGAGAAGGTTTTGGTAGTTGCTACTACGCTTTTAACAGCATAAATACGTGCTGTTTTTACTCAAGTACGTTTTATCCGATAATTTGTACTTATATCCGTATATAAAACCATATTTCCTGACATATTTAGGATCAGGACTCCTATAAAAGCATGAAATAAGAGTAGTTACACTCAAGAGTAATTACTCCGGTAAGTTAGACTTATATGCGCCTATAAGATAACGTCTGCGGGCTATTTAAATCCTCATACTCTTGCAGAAGCATGTACCAGGAAGATATGGACTGAGGAGCAATTGCTCTTGTTATTTTTACTTTTAGCCTCATATAAGCTAATATTTTGTGGCCAATATAAGTAAATTAAAGTTAAATCACTATAAGTCATTTATGTATCTGGTATGGTTCAACATAAGCTTAGAAGTAACTGTTAAATGAATTTCATATCCACGTTTTATGAATAATAAACACCAAGATTATAACAGCACTCGGTATGACAAAATATTTTCTGTATTATATATTTTTTTAGTTTTATCATATGCCGTTTTAAACCTAGACATATTTATATTGGCATTCCACAGTAGTGTTATAGTCTAAGTAATCTCAAACAATCCTGGTTAAAACTCTTATGAAGACACTTTTGCTTGTAACGACCAGTACAGGCGAAAACACGCTTTATATAGTTTTGAGAAATTCTATTGTAGGACTTGACATCAGCCATTTTGATTACAACAATGTGACGACCGTTTTGCGAATTTTAGCGAGGGTTCCGGACATGGCACATTTAGGAAAAGTTAGAACTACGAAAGTACCAAGTCTATGAGCGATATTGAAAGTGAGGAAGAACTTTCGGATTATAACAAAAATTTAGAACTGTGTCATTCTATTAAAAACTGGGTTTACACTTCAATATTTCTCATTCTGCATTAAACTCTTTACTTAAAATTTTAAATATGAGATTTGTTAGAAATTAAGTATTTTCTTAGTCTATGCATTACATTGACAGTTGTGTTATCTGTATGTCTTTCTCGATGGTTCACTCTCTCTTGTCTCTGCCCCGTTCCAAAACGGACATGAATTATTTTGTGCTGTCCAATTAATATTAAAATCCAAAGACATCTAAGTGAAATAATATTGTATTGTGTACCGTGTACATATTTGTGAGTAAATGCATATTTAACAATATAGAAACGCGACTTATTTATTTTTCATCTCTGCTCACGACATCCGACACGCGCCTGCCAGGTTGGTTGTTGAACTTGAAGATCCACGAACCTACAACAGGTTAACGGTCCCAGTGTGCGGGTTCATTGGAATATAACCCAGAGTATTAATCTGAGCTCCAGGATGCCGTTGGCTAATGAGAATCGTCGCAGTGATGTATTGGATGGCGGCACAACCAATGCCAACAACATAACCTACAACAGTATTGAAAAACTACAAGAATTATCAAACTATCTAAATTGGAAATTTTCTATTCGGATGTTGCTAACGCTGGATGGTGTATGGAATTGTGTCGATGGCACGGACACGGATGCTGCGCGCGATGGTCGTGCGCTGGCGCGTATCTGCCTCTCGATACAGCCAAACCTCTACCAGTTTGTCCGTGACGCCAAAACTTCAAAAGAAGCGTGGAAACGTTTGTCTGATACGTTTGAGGATAAAGGCCTTTACAGGAAAGTATTGCTTCTTCGACAGCTACATAGGACTGAGTACAATCAATACCCCAATATGTCAGATTACATCGAGGGTGTTATGAGCCTTGTCGCACAACTGTCTGACATAGGAAAAATCATAGAAGATGGTGAGATAGCTGAGATCTTACTTTCTGGCTTACCGGAACAATTTGATGTGCTCGTGTCTAGTCTAGAAACTGCGAGCTTGACAAACAATCTAACCAGTGAAGTGGTGCGCACTCGACTGCTACAAGAGGATCATCGTCGTAACAACAGCAACAGCATAGACAATTCGGCTCACCTAGCCAACAAGAAAAAACCAAATAAGCTTACCTGCTCATACTGTAAGAAGAGTGGTCACATTGCCAAGCGGTGCTTCAAGAAGAAACGGGACGAGAAAGGAGAAAAACAAGAAGAACACTCTTTGTTTGCTTCAGCCTACTCAGCCTGTAGTTCTGATGAGTTCATCGTGGACAGCGGCGCTACGGTACATATGTGCATTGACTCTAAGCTTGTTCAGAACACTAAACAGAAGAAGTGCACTATTTCTGTTGCTAATGGAGAGCATTTGATGAGTGAAAGTCTTGGTAAGGTTACTCTTAAGTCTAATGTTAGTTTAGAAAATGTATTGTTTGTTCCTAGTCTTTCTAATAATTTAATGTCAGTAAGTGCAATGACTGATAAAGGTTATGTTGTTGCCTTTCATGATAATGTATGTGAGATTTATAGTGATTGTAAAATCACAGGCAACCAGGTTTTGTCCGCAAGGAAAAGTAATGGGCTATTTAAATTTAAAGTGCAAGGTCGGCCCACCTCCGGGTTAGGTTATTCTCCTTCCCTTCCATCTATGCAGGGAATGCAGAGTGCCAATGCTGCAGCGTGCGTACCTATGAGTGTATGGCACAAGCGTCTCGGTCATCTTAGTCAGAAAGGTATGTCTGTACTTGGTGGAGGGAATCAGTGTGTTGGTGTCGTTTTTCAGCAGGAAGATGATGTGCCAGGCAGCTGTGTCTCGTGTCTTACGGGGAAGATGCATAAGTCATCGTTTCCCCGGGCAACTGCGAGGCGTGCTGCTTCTCCACTGGAACTGGTCCACTCTGATGTTTGTGGCCCGATGCAAGTGAGCAGCTGGGGTGGAGCGCGCTACTTGTTAACTTTCACCGATGATAAAACGAGGAAGACGTTTGGCTTTCTTATGAAGAATAAATCTGAGGTTAGTTCCCATTTTGTTACCTTTAAAAACATGGTAGAAAAACAGACTGGTTTGCAAATTAAAATCTTGCGTACTGATAATGGTACTGAATATTGTAATAACAATTTAACCCACTTCTTGAAAAAGGAAGGCATTATTCACGAGGTATCTGTGCCTTATTGCCCTCAGCAAAATGGTGTTTCAGAGCGCGTCAATCGTACAGTAATTGAAAAAGCTAGAGCCATGTTACAGGAATCAGGTCTGAGTAATCGCTTTTGGGGTGAAGCTGTGATGACGGCTATTTACTTGAAAAATAGGTCCCCCACTTCTGCGTTATCAGATAGAATACCTGAGTGTGAATGGACTGGGTCGAAAATTGACCTCAGTCATCTGCGCGTTTTTGGCTGTGTTGCTTATACATTCATACCTGATCAACGTAGACGCAAGCTTGATGCCAAGGCACAAAAGCTTATTTTTGTAGGCTATGGTGAAACATGCAAGGGGTACCGATTTATCGATCCACTTGATCCTCGAAAGGCTGTTTATTCTAGGACTGTTACCTTTCTTGAGGACAAGTTTATTGGAAAGGAGATCAATTGTGAGCGAGACAGAGAGCATTTTATTTTTCATGACCAGATAAATTTTATTAATAATGATAATGATAATAATCAGAATGGTTCTATTGAAAATTTAAATAATTTAAATAATAATAATGATAATATAAATGTATCGGCTGCTGATGATGACAATGTACACTGTGATATTAGTTTTAGTAGAAGTGACAATGCTAAGTCTGTAGACACTTCAAGTGAGAACCTCTCAGTTTCAGATGTCGGCAATACACCAGCAACGGGGTCGCCACTGTCTGAGCTGTACCGCAGTATTAAAGATGTCTCTGAGGATGTTGACGGTGATGAAGATGATGTCCCTTGTGGCGCTGTATCTTCTCTGCCGGCCTCTTCATCTCGAGGAGGAGAGGTGATTACGTTGGAAAGGTCCGACGCGTCTATCTCTCGTCCTGTGCGTAGTACTCGAGGTATTTTACCCATAAAATTAAAAGACTATGATTTGTCATCGTTATTGGCAGCTGCGAGTTCATTAGATGAACCACAAACACTTTCTGATGCTATGAATTCACCTGAGAAGGATGAATGGTACGAAGCTATGAAAGGTGAGTACAATTCCATGATCAAAAACAATGTTTGGGAGTTGGTTGACCGACCTAAGGGTCTAAATGTAGTCAAAAATAAATGGGTCTTTAAGAAAAAGTTTGATGCTGCAGGTCAATTTATAAAATATAAAGCTAGATTAGTTGCCTGTGGTTATAGTCAAAAGCAAGGCATTGATTATGCTGATACTTTTTCGCCTGTTGTTAGGCATTCAACTCTTAGAATATTATTCAGCATTTCAAATCAGTTGGATCTGAATATGGATCACATAGATGTTACCACAGCTTTTTTAAATGGTAAGTTAGATGAAGTTATCTATATGGAACGGCCCGCTGGTTTTAAATCTGATGAAGACAATAAAGTTTGTTTA
Organism: Agrotis clavis; assembly: GCA_954870645.1. Taxonomy (NCBI): domain Eukaryota; kingdom Metazoa; phylum Arthropoda; class Insecta; order Lepidoptera; family Noctuidae; genus Agrotis; species Agrotis clavis. The sequence goes on from OX940943.1 coordinate 5,429,312, forward strand.
CTGAAAAAGAGCATCTATGGATTGAAGCAGGCAAGTAGGATGTGGAATATTAAAATCCATGATGTTTTATCTAAGAATGGGTTTGTGCAGAGTAAATGTGAACCTTGTGTATATAGTAAAAAGACCAAGACTGAATATACAATATTGGCCTTATATGTTGACGATATTTATGTTTTTCATAATGGGTATATAGATAATATTCTGTTACTTTTAAGAGAACATTTTGAAATCCGTCATTTAGGAACATTGAAAAATTGTTTAGGCATGAATGTTTCAATTAAAAAAGGTGTAACTATTCTTGATCAATCTGATTACATAAGGCGATTATTGGCTAAGTACAATATGACTGAATGTAAAGCTGTATCTACCCCACTACCAGTAAACTGCAAACTGGACAAATCAGATAAAGATTGTTTAGATGATAATATTTATCAGTATAGACAATTGTTAGGATCACTAATGTACCTATCTGTATGTACACGTCCAGATATCTCATACGCATGTAGTCAGTTAAGTCAGTACAGTACATGTTTCGATATGAGTCATTGGCGCGCTGCTAAGCGAGTATTACGCTATCTTGCAGGAACCATGAATTATGGTCTTCATTTTGTCAAAAGCAATGATTTTAATATCATTGCCTATGCTGATGCAGATTGGGCCAATGATTTGTCCGACCGCAAGTCATATACTGGATTTGTTATAAAAATTGGTGAAAATGTCATCAATTGGGAGGCTAGAAAGCAACGTTGTACGGCTTTATCTAGCACAGAAGCAGAATATCTTGCTATTAGTGATGTATGCAAGGACATTTGTTTTGTTAAGAATTTCTTATCAGAAATTATTGACAAAAACTTTGATGTAACTGTATTTAACGATAACCAAAGTGCTCAAAAGCTTTTACTTGTTAAAGAATACTCCCATAAAAGAACTAAGCATATAGATTTGCGGTACCACTATGTAAAAGACTTAATACAGGGAAAACAAATTAATGTTAAATACCTGCCTACAGACCAGATGGTCGCTGATGTGTTAACCAAACCACTGTGTGGTCAGAAGCATGGTAATTTTGTCAGTAATCTAGAGTTAAGGTGCATTATTTAGATGTTGAAATGTATCTTGCTTGCATGTAGAGTGGGATTTATTCTTGGATATAGTTCCTTATTCAAATGTTTAGAGTCATACTAAATAGGAATGTAGTTGTTTTTTTTGTATCGAGTCATCCTTAGAGCATGTAGAGCCAATGTAGGGCCACTAGTTATCTCATGTAATGCATAAGGAGGAGTGTTAGAAATTAAGTATTTTCTTAGTCTATGCATTACATTGACAGTTGTGTTATCTGTATGTCTTTCTCGATGGTTCACTCTCTCTTGTCTCTGCCCCGTTCCAAAACGGACATGAATTATTTTGTGCTGTCCAATTAATATTAAAATCCAAAGACATCTAAGTGAAATAATATTGTATTGTGTACCGTGTACATATTTGTGAGTAAATGCATATTTAACAATATAGAAACGCGACTTATTTATTTTTCATCTCTGCTCACGACATCCGACACGCGCCTGCCAGGTTGGTTGTTGAACTTGAAGATCCACGAACCTACAACAAGATTAAACAATGTTTTGCCTAAAGATGCACGAACATTACTGGATACCAAGAAAGAAAATCTAAACATTAGTGTTTCAGCCCCAGTGCACTATTGGCACATCGGTTTGGTCAAATATTTGAAAAAAATAAAATGACAATGTAAGAAACATTGTCATTTTATTTTTTTTTTTTTGAAGAAAAATTTCATTTACCAAATGAAATTTTTCTAAACATAAATGTTGATGGATTACCAGTTTTCAACAGTTCGAGTTTTGGCTTTGACAACCGGGACATATCTCAGATAACAAGAAATGTGTAACATTCCAAGGCCATTTTAAGTTCTTTAAAGATCTGAAATCTTTTTTGGTTAAAAATCGATCGATATCCAGGAACATCGGCATAGTCTTGTTTAAATCGTCAGTAACCTATTATATAATTAAGTTAAACAATGTTTAACCTAGCACGTAGGACAAACCTGTTTAAAAATATGTTTTTAACATATCAATATAATATCAATCGATTTCATCTGGGCACATTGCGGAACCCTAATCGGTAACAATGGCGAATATGCTTCGGTTTTGAGATATTCCAATATAGAACCAACATACTTATATTGGTCCTATATTACACTTGGACATGCTATAAATATGCTTGTTTTTACTTGTGCTCATTGGCCAAGTCACTATAGTTATAATATAAAGAAAACTATTGATATAATTACTAAATGTTGATTTATAACTACAAAATAATTTGAATAGGACTTGGCTTCTGTGAGATCTCAAAACTTTACGATGGAAAGACTGCATCGAGAGACTTGGCATTTTTTACATTTAATGTTTTTGGTGGGATCTCATTTATTTTTTGTAAGTGTATTTCTTTCTTTTTTTTAGGTGTCCTCATAATTTCTTGGACTTCAGCTACTATTTTGCTTAGGACCCATTCTCTATCTAACAAACAAAATAGAACTAAACTAACTAACAAATAACTAAATAAATATATATCTGCTAACTTACAAACTAAATATAACTAAACTAAATAACACGTAAACAACTAGATATGTAACTATGTCCATGTTATATTAATAAACTATTTTCCTAAATAACTGTTTCAGTAACAATAATAAATCTACTCCGAATATCGCTACAATATTTTTTTAGTTTCGAAATGGTTGTTCATAGATAGATGGCGCTATCAAATGAAAATTATTGAATTATTTTAAAGTACTACTTAGACTGCGCTCTGTAACGAAACCATAGCGCGATTCAGACAGGTACAACGCCATCTATCGAGCGCGCATACAATATTTATCGCAATACAATGGAGTTTTAGCTTTATTAATTTAATGAATTATGAACTTTATGTATTAATTTATATTAATTATAGTCTATGTATTACATTTATATTATTCCTTTCTATTCTATGTATGTATTCATCCAATTGAATACTAACTTAAACAACGAACAAAGTTAACAATGCAGTCAAAATCCATACACAATGTTCTTGCCAAACCGCAAATATAAAATTGTTTTCTATGGTATATTATTTTTTAATGTTTTTATAATTTTTCCTTTATATGTGGCTAATGACCTATCTTGGTGCAAAATTTGAAGTTTCTAAGTCTGCTAGAAGTACCTTAGATTTTTGATGATCGGTCAGTGAGTGAGTGACAAAATGGTGTAACTTTGATCGACCGTAACTCCTAAACTATTCATTCAATTGGCATGTAATTTCGAACTTAAGCTTGTTCTAATGCCTACTATTATTCACCGAACCTAACCTAAACTCCTAGCTTTGTCCACGTCGAAGTTATAGGGGAGGCGAAACAGCCGCGAATCGCTTCGAGAAAAGATGGTACGGCCGTGCCCTTTTGCTCGAGACTTGGCGGGGCACTGCCGTGCCCCCAGATTAACATAAATTTTGAAAGCCCAAATACAGGCGAATTTAGTTGGATCAATACCCCAGAGGAGATCAAAATACTTTTAGTGTTTGAGTATATTGGATGTAGATAGAGATTTTAAATGCGGGAGAAGATTTTGAGTGCTCATCTTCTCCAGTAAGTTTAAGAGAAATGGGGTTGGAAGATTCTTGTATAGAGAGGGGGTTGTATGTATGAGGTTCTCAATTCAACTGTATGTTTTTGTATTTTTATGACATCGATTTCTCGAAGCCGCTTTGGAAAATTCTTTTCTTTTTTTTGGTCCATTTTTCCAGATGGTCCCATGATCAGGTCAGGATCTGATAAAAGGTTCTTGGAGAAATCGAGAGAACTCTTCATTAAATGACAACAAATCAATCGCGACGATTTTTTGTTTTGTTTCAAAAGTTTTTATAATTAACTTTTTAAACAATAAACAGGAATAACCTATTTATCAATAGCTAACGTCACTAAACAAGATTGTAATAAGATAAAATCTTCGTCACGTATCCGAGATATAGCTATCAATATCATCTTTGATTTTATTAGCCACTCATACAAAGTAGTTTAAAAAATAATAAGAATTGTATAAGAGAAAATAGATGTTTACCCCAAACCAACTTTTACCTAGATTGCTCATTACGCGATTCATGTAATTTGCAATTTCTACTAACTGAAAATGAAAATCGTCCTTGCTACTACGATATAGTCACGGTAATACTGTGATATATAGTGCTGTACGAGTAATTCGATTGACTTACAGCGTCGTGGCGAGCGTGTTTTGTTTTCCATCTAAACGTAACCGCACGTTTTATGTCATAATTATGTCGTAGTAGTAAGGATGATTTCCATTTATAGTTGAAGTCGGTCGAATTGCCTCGCATCGCATCAAGCATACATACAGTTTACCAACAGTAATTCAAATATTATAGTGTTCAAAATTTGGGTACAGCTTGAAAAAGGTAACTCACAGTGAAGTCCACATTCCAGAAAATCGGCTGTTAACTTCAACATTAATGGACGGTGGACCCCACAAGAAATCAGAAGCAGTGATCACCATTTCTTATTTTTTTCTTACGGGGTCCACATTAAATCATCGAAAAAGGCGTGAAATGTGTAGACAGAATTCCCAGTTCGGTAAATTTTACTTACAGGACATTAAAGAACTAAAAGGCAATAGGCAAACTTTTATTCTTACCTATTAATACACGCATTTATTATGACCTCATTTTATTGTGGTCGATCCTTTTGGGTTTGTAGAGGCCTACTACTGAGGGAAAACTGGTGATTTTTTTACGTATTTCACAATTTTTGATGATGGAAGAGTGGGAAATAGGAAATCTTTCATCCATTTCCTTATTGTTGATTCATGTAGGACTTTTATTATTTCATTTAATGACATCGAATGCCTTGGCATGCATATAGTGAGGAGCTTCCTCTCTCTCGTGCTTTTAGACATTACCAGCTGAAAATCGAATATACTGTTTAATATCTGGGTACGTTTTGAAAAAAGAAACTTACAGAAGGGTCCAGAAGATCGGAATGAGGGGTCCATTAAATCGTGAAGAATAATAATGAATGGTTTTCTTCACGATTTAATGGACCCCACAAGAAAAAAAGCAGTGTTTAGTTTACAATTTCTTAATTTTTCTTACGGGGCCAACGATTAATCATTAGTTCAGTACACAATTTCCAACTCGGTAACTTTTACTCATAAGAAGTTGGAGAACGGAAAGACAAAAGGAAAAGTTTTATACGTCATGATATTGCTGTTGACTCTTTGGGTTTGTAGAGGCCAATCGAGGGATAGGTTTTTATTTGCTAACGTATTTCACAGCGATGTAAGGAAGAGATGAATGGAGAGGAAACTTTCATCATTATTGTTGATTCATGTAGGACTTTCCTTATTTATGTTCATGATTATTTAGGGAATGACGGCACGCATAGTCCTCTCCAGGTTGAACCACCAACAGACCAGACATTATTGTCCATGTTAGACATTATATGTATATTTTTTTAAAGTTCAAGATTTATGAACGAAAAAGTAAAGGCATTATCGAGAATTCACAAGTGGCGCGACTTTAGCACGAAATCATTTCTGACTCGTACTAAATAAAACCCACCCTGTTCCTTCAATTATCCTTTGCCTTCCAGGGAAACATATACCCTCAACTTTAGCATTTTATTATTATTCTCTTTATTTATCTTTACACTTATAAATTACATTTTTAAATATTTTTACAAAAAAGAAACAAAAAACATTTAAAAATATAAAAAATAGCAGTCCACCAGTACCGGGAACAGGGTCCGGGCTACCGGTGGTTAGGGCTCTTGAGAGAGGAACCTCCTAACAATACGCGCCGTGTCCAAGAGTACTGCCTTCTGAATCAAGCGCTTGATCCAGCCACCCAGCGAGAGCCTCCTCAGGTGTTGGTCGAGGCTCTTGGCAATTAAGCCATTGGCAGATACGACTATCGGCACAATAACTGCCGTATTCACGTCCCACATGTCAACAACCTCGCGAGCCAGATCAAGATACTTGAATTGTTTATCTTTTTCTGCCTTCACGAGGTTCTCGTCATGCGGGACCGTTATATCAACAATTATTGCGCGACGCTCCAATCGATCTATCACCACAATGTCAGGCTTATTGGCAACAATAGTCCTGTCAGTGATGATAGGTCGATCCCAATACAACGAGATATTGCCATTTTCGAGAACTGGGTCGGGCGCATACCTATAGTACGGCACCTCCGATTCCACAAGATTGTATTTCAAAGCAAGTTGCTGGTGGATAATCCTGGCAACGAGGTTGTGTCTATGCAAATACTCGCCGTTAGCCAGACGAGAACACCCAGAAATAATGTGTCGGATCGATTCTCCCGGACGGTGGCATGCCCGACATATGTCAACCGTTCCATCCTTCACAATGTATTTCCGGTAGTTATTCGTCATCATAACTTCGTCCATAATTGCACAGACAAAACCTTCGGTTTCCCCAAACAGGTCACCGAAGCGCAGCCAGGATACGGACGCTAAAAAGTCTACATCGGGACCATGTAATGCCCGGTAAAAGCGTCCGTGAAGCTCCTTGCTCTGCCATACATCCCTACGATCATTAGTGTCTAATACTTTAGGTTTGCGCCAGTTCTCGTTAGCCAAGGAGAGCGGAGTAAGACCCTTGTCCACTGTGACCACATCTCGGTGCATCCCCACGTCGGCTTCTAGGAAATATTCCCTGAGACTGCATACCTCACGGTTGTGCAGGGTCTTAGCATTTAAGAAGCCACGACCCCCGCACTTCCGCGGGATATACAGTCTCATCACCGACGACCGCGGGTGATGCATCCGATTTGCAGTCAGCAGTGAACGGACTCTCCTATCCAGGGCGTCAAGTTCTGTCTGAGTCCATTTGAGTATGCCGAAAGAATACATCACCTACCATCACCCGACCTTTCAGGATACAGTATCTTACTAGTCTGGAGGTCAGAGTCTCACCTGAAATGTGCACTTGTAAAGTTCATAATAAAGATTTGTCTATTGTCTATTGTCTAATACCGGCATGACCCAACCGTTGAAAGCGCGCACCTTATTGCCACCTGACAAAAGACTGTTAAGTACTTTATTCAGGCGGCTAAAGAAGCGCTCCCTCAACGATTGCTTCATGTCAGCATTATTGATGCCTAATGCTTCCGACATACCCAAGTATTTGTAGGTCTCTGTTGAAGAGAGGGATCTAAGGTGTATGGAATCCGAGAGTTGAGTTCCCTCTGATTCCATAATCTCCCCTCGCTTCACATGCATGACTGCACATTTGTCCACACCAAATTCCATCCTGATGGCGCTACTGAAAGTTTCTGTTACCTTCAGTAGCTCCATCAGTTGCAAGTTGTTGGGGGCAAAGAGTTTCAGATCATCCATGTAAAGAAGGTGAGATATGACCTGACCACCTCTCTTCAACCGATATCCTAGCCCCGAACCCTCCAGTAATGTACTGAGTGGGTTCAAGGCCAGACAAAACCACAAAGGACTCAGACTGTCACCCTGGAATATGCCGCGCTCAATCCTTATCGGTTCGCCGCTACCTCGGATCTGTCGACATCCTGGATAGCGAAGGACTGTTCTCCAGGTCCCTATACACGACAACAGGAAGGTACGTAGAGTTATATCAACTTTATACAACTCTAGCACCCTCATGAGCCATGTATGGGGTACCGAATCATAGGCCTTCTTATAATCTATCCAACATGCGGACAGATCTTTTCGGGAGCGGCGAACCTGTTGGCTAATGGCCATATCAATGAGGAGGAGCTCCTTAGTACCGCGGGACCCGTTCCTACATCCATTCTGAGAGGCGGACATGATGGAATTAGTCACAATATGTTGATTGATTTTAGCTCTCAGAATGGATGTAAGAACTTTATAAACCGTTGGTAGACAAGTGATCGGTCTATAATTTTTGGGTTCCGCAGTACTACCTGATTTATAGAGCAGGTGGGTCACTCCTGTTGTTAAGAATTGGGGTAACGACCCTGACTCTAAGGCTAATTGGAACTGGGATGCTAAGCAAACGTGTGATCTTTTGAACCATTTAATCCAGAAGTTGTGCAGCCCATCAGGCCCTGGAGACTTCCAGTTCGGCAACAGATGGACTGCACAAGCTACGTCTTGGGGGCTGATGGTGATAGCCCCCATTTCTGGAATGTGATCACACGCTCGCTCAACATCCCTGATCCAATCGCCCTCAGTGTGACTGACAGGCACCGACCAGATGCTGCGCCAGAATGAACTCATGGCATCATCATCCGGCAGGGGCATGTCAGCCACACCTTGGTCCGGTCGTTCCCAAGCCCTATAGACCCACCTTTCATCACTTTGGAAGGTGCGATTCAAAGTGTACCGCTCCACTCGTCGCTTGTACCGACGAATACGGTTTGCCCATGCACAAATCTTCTGCTTCAGGAAGTCGATACGTTCTGTGACGCGGGCCAAATAATCACGAGGATCGATATCGATTCCTGTGAACGCCCGCCTCACAAAACGCATCACTCTAGGACGAGTATTACCCTCCCTGAAGCAGTGCAATTTGCCGATGAGTGCTCTAGCCTCACCGATACGCCGCTCAATCCTGCACTGCCAAGCTGGAGCAGCTGGTTTTGGTCGCGTAGCTCTGTCACTGTCAGGGAATTTGACGTGAGCTACACGACATGCCGCTACAGCTGCACAGTACAGGATTGAGTGGGTATCAGCAAGATCCTTACTGCTGTCAAAACAATTTGACAGTTCTGAGTCTAGAGCACACATAAGCGCCTTGTTTTTATTGTGCATAGGCAAACGAGGTAAACGTGGTCTAAGTTCCGGTGGTACGGAGCGGTACTCCCGGAACGCACTCTCCAAAGCGCTCCTCAATTGTGCGTTGCATTGGGTACTCACGGATATAACTTCGTCATGATCCTCTTCACAATCGCGATCGGGTCGCGGTGGCATACTGGAAGAACTTTGTTGCTGCACCGCGATCATTGGTGAAGCAGGAATAACTCGGTTACTCCGTGAATCGGAGCGTAGTCGATCAAGTACGGTGTCATCCAGCATACAGTTACGCTGAATGACCCGCACCTGATCCGAAAGTCGTTGTGCCGACACGCTGATACCTGGCTCAAGCACCTGAAACAGAGAGAGCATCCGACCACGGTACGCAGTCAATAGTTCTTTGCATAATAAGTTAAATTTGTTGAGATAACAATACAGTGATTTATAAATATATTTTTCGAAAATTTTAGAAAAAACAGGTAGTTTAGCAATTGGCCTATAATTTTTCATATTAGTTTTATCATCTTTTTTATGAAGTGGTTTAATAACAACAGTTTTCAACTCATTTGGATACACTCCATTAACAATGCCAAGATTCATAATATGCATTAGTATGGGTGCTATAAGTTCATTTATAAATTTTATCACCTTAGTTGATATACCATCAAATCCTACCGTATTAGTGTTTTTTAGTGATCTGATAATCGAAACGATGTCAGTCACTTGTACAGGTTGCATAAACATAGATTGCATTGTCAAATTGTCTAGTTTATATTTGTCCGATTTCATGTCAATATTAATATTATTCTCAATTTCGTCAATAAAATAATTATTAATCTCATTTGCAATGTCAGTAGGATTGGAAAATGTCTGATCGCCTTTATTAATGGTCATTATTTGTTCCTTAGGGAAATTAATTTTAGGTTTATTGACTATGTCCCATGTAGCTTTAGATTTATTTTGTGAGGTTTTTATATAATAATCATTTTGAGCTTTTTGTGTTAGTCTTATAATCTTCCTATATTGTAATGAGTATTTTTTTAAATGAGCTTTATTTTTCAGTGTAGGTTTTTGTCTATAAGTCCACAGAAGCCTTCTTTGTTTTTTACTACAACTTTTTATGCCACGAGATACCCATTTCACATGTTTGTCTGTATTAATAGTAATAATTTTTTCAGGGAAGCAAAGTTTATAGAATAGGGAGAATGTCTCGTAAAAATTCATATAAGCCTCATTTGTATCACTACTTTCATAAACATCCTTAAAACTTAGACTTCGTATGCATTCTCGAAATTTTACAAGATTCTCTATGGAATAATCACGTTTTACCTTCTTCCAGAGCTTAAAACGGCATATCTTATTTATTGGAACACTTAGTAACTGTGACGTGTGGTCAGAAAGGATAAGGTCTATAATTTTAGCTTTACAACCTCTTCGTATGTTATGCGCAAAGTTGTCGATGCATGTTTTACTACAAAGCCTAGTAGGTTGATTTAATTCCAAAGTCAAATTGTAACTAAGTAGAAAATTTTCTAGTTCCAAAGTTATATTATTTCTTTTTAATGTATCAATGTTTAAATCGCCACACAAAATGATTTTTCTGTTAGTGGACAAACTTAGCCTGCTCAAAATTATGTCAAGTTTTTCATAAAATGTAAAATAATTATTTTTAGGAATCCTATAAACACAAATTACAATAATAGAGTAGGATGTCAATTCAATTGCGCATATTTCGAAAACGCCTGACACAGAGTGCCTAGCAATATCTGGCAGTTCTTTATATTGATGACCATTTCTTACCAAGATACAAGTCCCTCCGCGATTTGTCTTGCGACAAAAGAAAGCTGCTAGGTGAAAATTAGGAAGGTATAATAAACTTTCGTGACCAGATGCAATGAAGTGTTCAGTTATACAGAGTACATCTATCATAATTCCTTGATTTTCAAGGTTTTGCAATTTTACAGTTAACAAGTCCGATTTATTCAATAATCCAGCTATATTTTGATGAAGAATATTTATTTTATTACAGAAAAAACTGCGAGTTTTGAGTCTCTGACATTTCTTCATTATAAACATTTAAATCATTTATGTCAACTTCATAGAATTTAAGGTCACTAACGTAAAATTTAATAGAAACAATCATGTCATAAATGTCCTTAAAAATATGTTCCATTCCGGTGTAATTTATCAATCCCGTACGTCTATCGAACATGATATCATCGTATGTTACATTCTTATTACTATCCAGAAAATAAGCGTGTTCGTGAGTAGTAATATCCAAATACAACAAGTTATTGAATGTTTCTACCCTTGAATTATATAAGTAATTATTATTAAAAAATTTGTACGTCGGTGTGCATATAATTAAATTTGTGTTTCTAATGTCTTGTAAAATTTTTCTAATTAATAAAATAGTGTCATGATATTTACATGTAACTTTGAAGTCCTCACAACCTATCAGTATTATACAGAAATCCGTCAAGGTGAAGTTTGCCAATTTTTCTTTGATGCCTCTTAACATAATTTGAATATTTCCATGCGGAGTGATGTAATGACAAAGATCACATTTCCCCAATTTGTTTTCTGCAATTTCAAGCAGGTTATTCCTATTATCGGTGCTTAAGACGCATATTTTGCTACGTTTCAAGCAATTATTATTGCCTGAACAATTATTGATGTTTTGCTTTGTTGGTGTGTTAGTTTTATTCTCCTTCGGGGTTTCCGTTTGTGTTTGTTTATTTTTATTGTTAGTTTTCTTCTTTAAGCTTGATATATTAGGTGTGACTGGATTAGACGGACTTTCTGTTCTATTGAGATTCTCATTCAATGTCCTAAGTTTATTGTTCTCTTTGGATAATTCTTCGATTTTTAGTTGAGCATTATGTAAATCTAAAATTAATTTTGATACTTGTGTCTTCAGTTCCTTAATTGCCTCGTCTTCGTCGTCGGATATTTCTGGTATACTACTAGTGGTCTCATGTATTGTTTGTGCGTTAGGAAATGTATCACCCAGTATATTTGTGTTGTCCGAGTCTAAAGTCTCTTGGTGCTTTTGATTTTGTTTACGTCGCTGAGTTACATTTTCCTGTGGTGCTGGGTTTGGATTAGTTTCTTCTTCTGTATGTTGCAGTCTTACAGGAGTGAGTGAGTTGATTCTTTTGGGTTTCTTACATTTACATTCTTGGCACTCCCATGCTAATCGAGTCTTGCTGTTCATACGTGAAAATTGTCCCTTTAAGAGGTTGGAACATTCGAGATCATAATGTTTCTTACAGATGAAGCAGGTTAAGTATTGACTATTCAGGATTTTCTGCTCACAGCCTGCACATTGCATCATTTTGCAGTACAATATTAGTAATGATGATAAAATATTAATTTATAGTAGAAATGCTTCAGATACCATTAAGTTATACATGGAACGCTTTCAAGTGATTCCGCTACTCGGCAACAGGTGGCGCTTGTGAGGTACGTTATGTTTATGAACACTAAAATCACTAGCAGAAACTGGAACGCGCCCGTCGTTTTTATGATAAGTGGGTGTGCTGTGCGTTGTTATTGTTTTCAAATCATAACGATTACTTTAAATAAGTTAGGTCACTTTTTTCACAATTTAGGCACTATTTAACCGAGTCTAAGTGTGTGTTAGCCTTTGTCTTTAATAGTACTCGTGTTTTTATAGTTTTTTCGTCACTTTATTGTTTATTTGCGATTTTTGTTTACATTCACTGAGTCAGTACTTAATTCGATTTTAATAGTTCACTTTTATATTGTTTCACTCTGCCAACGATATCACATGACAAATAGATAATAAATATGAATTTTTACTGTTTTCCAAAGTAATTACTGTCCGATTAGTATTTAATTAGCGTAAATAAGCAACGAGACAAACTTGTACCGTCAGTTTAACTGTCAAAAAAAAAAAAAAAAAAAAAAAAAAAAAAAAAAAAAAAAAAAAAAAAAAAAAAAAAAAAAAAAAAGCAAAATTCATTAAGCAATCAAGCTTCATTTTCGACATTTTACTGTTTTGTGGTTGTTATTATGGGTTTTTCACTATTGGTTGTATTTATTAATATCTGAATCATATTGTTACTTAGGTTTTGCAACAAATAAATTAAATTTAAATTTAAAATTGACGAAGAAAATTATTGACGTCATTATTATTATTATTATTATTATCTTTCAGGTACTTAACCTATTCAAAAATGAATCAAACCAGCTTCAAGCTAATTACAAATAATAATCTTTAGCTGTCACAACACTTTGTACATAATTCTTTGGGATAACCCATAAAAGTAACTGTATTCATGCATCTGCCGAAGTATGATGATCAGGGTCATACACCTAAGACACGGGTAATAACCGATCAGAACAATACAGATAATAAATAAGTATATCAGTAATTGAGAAGTGCCGTTAGTGCCTTCGGGTGCACAGTTAAATTTGAAACATATGTCTATCGTGTACAGTTGATAATTGAAAAGCAATATCTTTTGAGTAAGTTAACTTTGGAGTATTTTTTTTCAAAAATAGATGTACGTTCAGCTGTTTTAGGTTTCTATGGCTCAGCGTTTATAGTCGAAAATTTAATAGCAAGCGCATGTTCTATTTGAGACACAGTCAATTGTTTGTTGCAAAATCGTTATAATTATGTTCAGCTGATTTTGATTCGTACAACTCAGCGTCAAAGTTGAAAATTGAACGCCAAAGTCAGGTCACTTGTAACATTTTGATGACTGTGGATTATTTTTTCAAAATCGAAATATGTTCAGCAGATTACGATCTTTACAACTCAGGGTCTAAAGTAGAAAATTGAACAGCAATCTCATGTCTTCACGCAGTCAATTGTTTTTCCAAAATTGATAATTATTAATTTGTTCAGCTGATTTAGATTTTGAGTCACGTATCAGGGATTCCTACTGCTCTATAGTTTGTACGTCATACCGGGTATGGCCCAGAAACCACAGACAATTTTCCATTGTCTTATAATTCGATTATTTCCTTTCTAATTATGATTCTGTACAGGTTTAGATGCGTTGAGGAAAACTTGTTCATAGGTTAAAGGGATTTACCTGTCTGTACCTATGTATTGCTATAAGATATACGGGCGAACCTTGAATTTTCTTTAGCCAAGAAAAACATGGTTTTAATACGCTTTACACGTTGGAAAGGTTTATGATGTTGTTGGTCGATGGTCAATTTTCTTCATGAATTATTTTTTTATAATACCTACTGTGTTATTGAGAAGAAACAAAGAAGCATTAGATTTATTATATTGAATGTGTAAGTTTAGTTTTCATCACGATGATGTTTTCTGTGACCTATAGAAATAGAAATAGAAATCATTTATTTGCTAAAAATGTAGGTATACAAATAAGGTGTTAAATAGTAATATAAAAATAGATATAAGTGATGTTCAAGAAAAACTCTCAAAGATTACTTTTTAATGGCATCAGCCAATACCAGGAAAACAGTCAACGCGGTAGTTACTCTGTTTCGTCGTGTTAGGAATTCCTAATTATTAGCATTGTACATTTGGGGATTCTATGGTATTAGTATGTTTACAGATACATACATTCGGGGATTATATTGTTTTTTTTGAAGCACTTACGGAGACTTCACTTGTCTAACGTAATTTGACTCACGCGGGTTTTCCCAAGAACAACTTGACTTTCACTGGGTGATTCATCGGCCGAAACGTGGCCGGGTCCAGACTGGTGTAACGCGTAATGTTAAATCCACCGTGTAATGTTACGCGATTCATATGTGTGGACGGCACACGAGTGTTACATGTAATGCTCGTACTAGTGCCGTCCACACCTAGAATTCGCATTATATGTAACGCTCGCAGTGCCGTCCACATCCACACGTAGAATTCGCGTTGCTAAACTCTGATAGCCAGACCACAAACTGCATTTCCCGTTGATTTTCTGAAATTGGAAGAGAGGAGATCAACTATCACAAGCATTTTCTTGCTTAAAAAGGCGATTTCCTAATAATTTGTTGTTATCATCCTATGTAATTGAAATAAATTAACATTTTTTTTCATAGTCTTCACACACACTGTCTCAATTTTTATTTTTATCATAGTCTTTACACACAGTCTCATTTTTTTTTTATGAGAACAATTCGAATAAAGATATTTTCTTTCTTTCTTTCTCACGGTTGGCACGGTAGTTGAGCGTTCGACTGTTGTGGAGGGTGTCACGGTTTCGGTCCCCGCACGAAACAAACATTCGTATTACCTAAAAGTAGTTGTTCCGGGTCTGGGTGTTTGTGTATCTGAGTTTCTATGTTTATAGTCGTACCAATGGGGATGGCAACTGGGAAACGAATGGCGCTATCATAGCTTGTTCCAAGCATCGTCAGTTGTTCAAATCTTATAGGTATTTCAAAATAGTACTACCTCATTGGTTGGATTAGGACTTAGCTAATGGTTGCGCCATCTACAGTTAGCTTTGACCGGCCTTCCCCATTACACAGGATAAATTCCATGTGGAGAAATTATTAAAACAACAATGTTCATAGTAAGTTTAGGCCCTAAAAGCAGGGAAAACTAGGTTACCTAACGTAATATCTGATTATAAGAATTAATAGCCATAGTTATTACGAATGACGTAGGCTCGTACGATTGCGATTTTTTCGATAAATAATACAAATACTATATTTTGGAAAAAGCAAATAAGGATAAACTCAATCAAAATTGATAATCTGTTTCAGACTTCGTTATCGCGGGATAAGATCTATAAATTGTAACAATAAAACTTATCACAATATTAATTCATCATTTTTATTTCGATAAACAGTTCCTGGTTTCACAGTAATTGAAAATTAACCTCTCATATCCCCTTTTAACGTCACAACTCGGTCGGGGGATCTACCATCTAAGTCCGTAAACGAAGACACGCATACGGATGTTCGAACGTAACTAAAGTCAAAATCAATGTTGCGGACGGATAATACCGCCACGACTGAAGTCCTTTTGACGCGGCGCTAGTGTAGGTACTCTATGTCATTTCATCAAATTATAATAAAAAAAATGTAGTCTTAGGAATTTTCTGCAGGTCATGAACGGTGGGCATCAAATGGCGTGGAAAACTACGAGATTACACCTACTGTTACGTAAAATTAGGGTGCAGACTTTTCAATCATATAATCTAAAGATTAACTAATATTCCTTGATATAAAGATTTACTCGAAAACCCAATAAACATGGCTAAAATTAGAATAATTCGTTAACATTGTGCCAAACGTAAAAACCAGTTGATAAAATAATACCGGTCAATAAATATTAGTAATTGATTGGTCTAAATACAATTATAATCAGATTATTGATTGATAGATTATATTTTGATTGATTACTGGTTACGTAGCTAATTCAGGAACAATAAAGATGTAGATAAAATCAAATAAGGTACGACTGTACAATTTGCCAAACAATAGCATGTGACTTAGATGCGTATAAGCTAGATTGGCCGAAAAAAACTGCACAACGGAAAGAGTGGAAGACTATTGGGTTTATCTTTGCCCAGGAGTGGGACAATACATGTAGATTAAAAATAAAAACGACTGGAAATACTTTTAATGAAAATCTGGGAGTTTGTGTGTATGAAATTCGTGCTTTCCTAAAAAGGTCGATATAACCAAACCACTCTCAGAAAGGTATTTTGCCACGGCATGCTGGAGTACAGCCCCACTTGTAGCCTCACCCTGCAATTATACATATGTCCACTAGGACTACAAGCTGGTCGCGGGAATAACGAATTACCGTAACCCCGGAACGTTAAGGGCTATTGAAGGATACCGTGGATTTTAGTCAATACAAGTCTGACAGTCCATCCCGCTCTGTCCTGTGTGGGAGGACTCATTTGATGATATAACTACGATAAAAAAGTGGAATACAACCTGGAAGCTCTAGCCCAAAGTAATCAATGTCTACCAATAACCTTTCGTCTGAGGAATACGCCGAATCTCGGCTTTGCCTAGTGGATTAAATTGGGCGTAGCACGAGCTGGGCACTAGAAGTGTTCCCAAACTTCATGAGTACGCGTCACTCTTTTAAGTTTAGAATTTTACGTACTAGCTAGTCGATACCAGGATGAAAACCCCACCAAATTGGAACATCGGGTTCTAAGGTTGCAATAGATTTTAATGACATCTTTTTTCTTTCTAATGGATCTTGTGCGCATCTTGGATGCACGTAAATTCGATCCGAAGAATGGCCATCCATCTGGAGCATCTCATTCTCACGGGCGCCCCTTTTTATACTTTCTATACACACAGTTCGGGAAATCCTGATATACTGAGATTTACATTATTCGACTCCAGCATTTATGATTTTTGAAATAGGTACCACCAATGATAAATGTATTTTCTATGGATGAATAATTTAACTTGATAGACCAAAACTCTAACCGCATTCTCCAATCTTGACGGGGATCCTCTTATATCATATTAGTTTAATGATCAACAGAACCAATACTTTATTATTAATTAATAGTTACTGGTTAACACTGCGCGTGACCAGAGTCTCGCTCGTGTTTTGGTTGGATAATTAGTTTTGTCATTTACGTGGTAATGTTTTAGTTATTGGGGTCGGATTCCAATCCAATAGGATGAACCTCAAGACTAGTACCGTTGAGCAACAATATATTCTATCTTATCCTCCAGCACCAAATCTTCGTATTCTACTTCTCGAGAGGACCATCAATGCCAACATCCACCACGTAAAACCCAAATTTTATATCATTGAAACATAACCAGCCAAACGAATTGAACTGTTGAAATTTTTAAAGAATCGATGTTTTTATGTATTTATTTAATCAGTCAGTAAAACAAGTTGACATATTTTTATTCATTTGCTAATTTCGCTGTAGCCTTTAAATTGTACGTCAATGTTTCTTACATCCGGTATTTGAGTTTGCTCCAAAAACAAGATAAACATAATCTCGGAATAATCTTAATTAACTTTTATAACGCTCATAATGTTGTTTCTGCATTATTAAGCATTAGATTTAAATCGATAAGCAATAAAAGGGAGATTAGAATTGAAATCTAGAAAATTCGTAGGATAAGATTAGTCCAGGAATATATTATTTTATCGACTTCTTAACGTCGTTACTTTTGATATGCCGCTAAATTAATTATAGGATTATAATATGTGACGTCACTCGTCTTTGTATAATGTACTGAAATAGCCTTCAGGAGCAAGTTGTACGTACCTAAAACTCCGGGTCCAGACCAGTGTAACGCGTAATGTGGATACATTACGCGTTACACTGGTTCGTGTAATGTAACGCGAATTCAAAGTGTGGACGGCACACAAGCGTTACATGTAATGCTCGTAGTGCCGTCCACACCCAGAATTCGCGTTACATTACACGGTGGATTACATTACCCGTTACACCAGTCTGGACCCGGCTTAACATGCTACTGACGAATGCTTTAATGGTTATTTAGATACTTATTTAAATAAATATTTGCTTAATTCATAAATTATCATTTGATTCAGGAAGTTTTAGGTAGGTGCCTATTGAAAAACCGAAAATGTAAATTAAACGTAGGTACATTTATTTGTATAACTATCGTAATTAATCGCAATCTGTTCAATTTCAGTGTAAAAGCGTTCCAAGCTTCTAACAACCAAT
The DNA here is from genome assembly GCA_954870645.1 of Agrotis clavis. Taxonomy (NCBI): domain Eukaryota; kingdom Metazoa; phylum Arthropoda; class Insecta; order Lepidoptera; family Noctuidae; genus Agrotis; species Agrotis clavis. The sequence continues at coordinate 5,447,765 of OX940943.1, forward strand.
CTCTTTTCTATTTAATATAATTATTATAAGATTCTTTTTTGTCTGAAAATGTCCTGAAAATGTCAGTTCTAAGTTATTTATAACGTCCCACTACACTGTTATTTTTTAATAAAATGTGTATTAGTAATATAAATATGTATGCGCCAGCGCAGCCCAAACTTCACGCTGATTGGTCTCTCACAATTTAGGCCCCGCCTACAGCAATTGATGTTTATATAGAGTTGTTAGCTGTCTAACAAATAGGAGATCAAATCAAATGATCGATATACACCTTCGAGGATGTCTTGAAAAAAAATTAAATCTAAATTTCTAGAACTTGTTGATAGAATCTAGAAACTGCAAATATTTTATCATGCTGTCCTGTCGGTTCGTAAATATTATAATATTCACTTTATTAGTTTTCGATACAATAAAAAATACAAAGTTTTTACTCTGAATACTTGCGAAAAATAATTTATCTACTCTCATATCGTAAAATTCGAAATACAAAACTCAAAACGATTTTATAATGACATACTTTATACCATAGAGTATCATAATGAAATTAAAAAATTAAATTATAACACTACTTCTCTAACAAAATAATGTTATAATAAAAATTTTTTTCATTATGATACAGTTTACAGATCATAGATACATCTATTTCATTTTTTATCTGTGGCTGCGCGCGCTCTAGATGGGAATGTTGGAATTTTGACGTTTGTGTTTCGGTGGATGACATGGTGGATGTTTATTAGTGTTTATTAATTTTTATCTTTTATTTGATATGTTCATGTTCAATGAGAGTAGATAAAGTAGTGTATGTAACTGTACATAATTAGGTATTATACCACTCGTGTGATACTATTAAAAAACTCGCTTCGCTCGTTTTTTAAACTCACACTCGTGTATAATACCCCTCATTATGTACCAGTTACATAAACTACTATTATCTACTCTCATATCGTAAAATTCGAAATACAAAACTCAAAACGATTTTATAATGACATACTTTATACCATAGAGTATCGTAATGAAATTAAAAAATTAAATTATAACACTACTTCTCTAACAAAATAATGTTATAATAATTTTTTTTTTCATTATGATACAGTTTACAGATCATAGATACATCTATTTCATTTTTTATCTGTGGCTGCGCGCGCTCTAGATGGGAATGTTGGAATTTTGACGTTTGTGTTTCGGTGGATGACATGGTGGATGTTTATTAGTGTTTATTAATTTTTATCTTTTATTTGATATGTTCATGTTCAATGAGAGTAGATAAAGTAGTGTATGTAACTGTACATAATTAGGTATTATACCACTCGTGTGATACTATTAAAAAACTCGCTTCGCTCGTTTTTTAAACTCACACTCGTGTATAATACCCCTCATTATGTACCAGTTACATAAACTACTATTTCCAAATCGATAGATAAAAAGAGTAATCAGGGTGCATATTAAAAAAAAAAAACGTTTCTGAGTATTCTGACGAATTAGATAGCTCCACTTTTTACAATATTTCATTTTTAAGAAAAGTATGAAAAAAAAAATAAACGTTTTTAACATGATCTATAAAAATATATAACATGACGTAGTAAGTAGGTAATTCATCTATTCATCGTATATTTTGTGCAAATAAATGTACCTAAAACACAAAAGTGTACCGGCATCTTTTTTTTTACACTGTATGTGTATAGGTACCAACCATGGGTTTAAATAAAATTGTATAGTCCCAAAGGCAAAAAGCAATTCAAATAAAAGATACTGTCAGTCACGTCATAATTATTCTCTACCTACTTACTTTTTTTAGAAGAGTTTGCTTTTTAATAAATAACTTTTCCCCACACTAGGAATTTCTTCTTGTATCGTGGGTGCGTTTACAAACAATCATAAAAACTCACATGCAGAAACAACCCAGACCCGAATCATCGAATCAACTACCTGTAGGTCATACAAATATTTATTCCGTGCGGGGATCAAAACGTGCGACACACTGCCCAGCAGTCGATCGCTCAGGGGGGGTATTACAACGTCTTAAAACCAGGCTTATTCCGGCGAGTGAAAGTGACAGAGCTATACAAGTCGTCTAGCGCCGTCTCGTTCACTCACTGGAACAAGCCTGGCTTTAAGACGTTGTAATACCCCCCCTGGTCATATATTTTTTGATAATCTAATTAACGGACTTTAGATAATTATTTTCAGTTAAATACCCTAATTGACTTATGAAGAGGAGATAGTTACTATAGATTCTATTCCATGGTAGGCTAAGGGACTTTACTCATGGCGCGATGCGACGCATGTACAAGTGAACGAATTGAACGAATCTACAAGTGAAAATCAACCTCACCACTATGACATAAGACATAAAACACGTTGTTATCTATGAATAGATGAAAAACAAAACACGATGGCCATGACAACGTCAAGTCACTCGAATTGCATCTTTATTTCTTAGTGGCAAGGTTGATTTTTGCGCCATGAGTAAAGTCCCTTAGTGTCACAGTTTTTGTCATCCACCTAGTCTGGATTCGAGCCCGGCTCATGAGGCTTGCCTCCTATTATAACACTTGAACATAACCGCTGCAATGTGGGTTTAGGCATTAAGATACACCTCTCACTAACCCTTCGGGCATTACAGACCTACCTACTGTCATATCAATTTGAAAATGTCTAACTAAGACTTAACAAATTTGTGAATAGCGAGTTATGGTTAGCTCGCTGTCTGATCAAGCGCGTGACCCGTGTCTACGGCATATCAAGTTGCACGCGCTCTTCCAAAGATCTGATCCCTATAAAGCCTTAACGCCTATCAGTGTCAAGATAGTCTTAAAAAATGCATCGCTGCCCCGAAACGCAATAAAGGTTTTGATGGCGGCTCCACATTAGTGCCGAGAATTCACGCCGCGAATTCTCGCCGTGAATTCTCGGCACCATACCGACACTGATCGGGGAACAGGCGCGAACGCGCGTGAACCCCGCGAAAACTATCCACATTCTCGTTTGCGCCTGTTCACGGAGGTTCACGGCACTAATGTGGAGCCGCCATTAGTCTTTCAAGTCTGACAGTCCAAAATGACTAAACTCATGAATATACATAATATCTTTCTCAGTAACTCATCTAGGCAAATTATAAGCTATCGGCAAAGGTCATTCGGCAGTGCGCCAAGGATTTAACGATTCTTCCATTATAGTTATGGTTTGTCCATGACCATGACATGCCATGGATTATCAGATCTGTATAGTAGCGTAAAGAGCTAAAGGTTTCCCTCGCTAGCTTTCATTGTATGCATGAGAAAAATAGTTTATTTTGACAGTTTTTTATCGTGGTAAAATCATCGAATAAGTCCTTCCAGCCAACCAGGGAGGGACTGTCAGACTTGTACTGACTAAAATCCACAGTGTCTTTCAATAGCCCTTTACGTTTCAGGGTCACAGCTACTTGCTGAGACAGTCTTAGTGGGCTTTGGCCCTCTAAGGCGGCCCCGTCAGTGTGCTGACAGCTCTTTGAAGGGTCGACCCGGGTATAGTTCATGATCAGACGGCAAGCCACTTGCCCATATTATACTAACCATAAGGCCTGAATTCCTGTTACGCTGATGACGGTAGCAAAACGGCCTTGCCGCTGTGAGTGAGACACAGCGCGGGGTGGCGCGCGGTTTAATCAAAATGTATAGAAATGTTTGAAACACTCCACAAGGCGCCGCTAGTGGCGAATTCGCGTACTTACAAAGTTTCCGGTAGTGCACATAGGTGAACCAGGCGGGTGGTTTACTTACGCCCCACCCGTCGCATCCCGCACCACTTAGTCCAAAGTCGAGCCGTAACGTCGGTCAAAGTCTCTTGACGTCGTCGTGTAAATTATGAAAGAACACTGGTCGTACAAAAAGAGTGGTATTTCCAAAGACAAAGTACAACCACAGGTAATAATACTAACAAAAAATTGTACAGAGGAGCCAGTATAAGCTGACCGTTCATGGTGCGAAAAGATCATATAAAGCGAGACTAAGATATACTGGTTTATATAACTTGATGTATATCCGTGAGTACTGCTCGGTATTCCCAAAAATCTATAGTCCAGAGTGTCAAAGGTTTCTATACAACCTTTGGACTGGACTATGGAACGAGGAATCTTCTAATACTCCATCCATATTTAAATTACTGGATTTTCCTAAGTAAAGGAGGACTCATTTGATGATTTTACCACGGGAACCGATCAATTTGCCGAATTTTGTTTGTTCGAATTTCATTATACCGAAAACTATTGGCCGACATCTCTTTTGCTATATATGCATTATTTGACATATTTTCAGATCATCGAAGTTTCATTAGCCATAAGTATTATTTTACCGAAGTATGTTCCGCCGATTAACAAAATAACTTTTTACTATTGACCGAAGCCTCTTTTAAACTTTTTTCAGTTGCCAAATGATTTATTTGCCATATTTTCACCACACCGAAACAACATTTTACCGAAAAATTAAATTACTGTCATAAAATTAAATATATTGTGCTACAAAACATTGTGGCGGAAACGAAATGCTGCAAAGCCGACTTTACGTAGTCTTGTCTGCCCTACCCCTAGAGTGTAATTTAAAATCGCGTAGGCGCGGAGGGGTGTGGTGGCCCGTGAGCTGAGGAGCAGGTGGTTAGAACGGCCGCCGGCGCCGCCGCGGCTGAGCCGAAGCTGCGGTGGTGTGCGTTCAAATCATCTGCGACGATAAGCTCGCGTGGGGCCACCCAAAACCCCGCAGCGCCGGAGCCATGACAGAAACAATGCTTGTTGCATTTTGCATGCTTGCTTGAATGCTGCGTGTTTGCTGCACGTTGCATGCTGCGTGCTTGCTGCTTGTTGCATGCTGCATGCTTGCTTGCATGCGACATGCTTGCTTGCATGCGACATGCTTGCTTGCATGCTGCATGCTTGCTTGCATGCTGAATGCTTGCTTGCATGTTTTTTTGGTGGTTGTTGCATGTCTGTTTGTACGCTGTATGCAAGTGTATCACAATACAAACCTTTACAAACACAAGAACAACACTAATACAATAACAAGTCACAAAAGAGTATAAAAATCACACAAAATGCGCAAGAAGATTCGAACACACGTGCTAGCCAGAACATCCCTAATATTCCAACTGTGTAGTTAACAGCAAATGTCATTAATGATAATACAATGCCCGTCAGTTTTTCGGTCAAATGAAGTGTTGGAGTAACGAAAAAAAACGAATAAATAATAGGTTAACTGAAACAGTGGCAAACGTGACTTCGACGAAGTAAAAAAAAACCAAATGATAATAGTTGAAAAGTTTTCGGTCAAATGAAATTCGGTCAAACGGTTTTCGATCTTATGATAGGTAACCTTTTACCACGCTAAAAAAAAAAGAAAAAAAAAAGAAAAAAAAAAGGTAAATACCATGCTATTTACTTTTTATATACAGGGTAATTTTTTAGTCACCATCCAAATTTTAATATATATATCTTTGGCGAAAATCATTGAATACGTGTTTTTTCTTTTTGTATCAATCAATACAAAAATATCGAGATATCACGTCTCAATGTTGGTTACCTATCATAAGATCGAAAACCGTTTGACCGAATTTCATTTGACCGAAAACTTTTCAACTATTTTCATTTGGTTTTTTTTTACTTCATCGAAGTCACGTTTGCCACTGTTTCAGTTAACCTATTATCTATTCGTTTTTTTTCGTTACTCCAGCACTTCATTTGACCGAAAAACTTTTTACCGATGTTACACTTACTCGAAACGATGGTTGGTCGAAGTGTTATGTTTCCTAACATTCAGTATACCACTGTTTTAATTGCCATATTTTCATTTCACCATACGCCTAGAAATTAGTGCACACTAATTATTGCTGATTCATTTTTTTGCAGGCGCCATTGAAATGTAGGTAGATAATACAAAATAATTGTGCAAATGTCATCGATAATATAACTCTGACGGGTATTGTATTATCAAATTACATAATTGGACTATTAGGGATGTTCTGGCTAGCATGTGTGTTCGAATCTTTTTGCGCGTTTAGTGTGGTTCTTGAAACTCTATGGTGACTTGTTATTGTATATTGTGTTGTTGTTGTGTTTGCAAAAATGTTTGTATTGTGATACACTTACATACAGCATACAAACAGACATGTAACATGCAAACAAGCACCACAAAATCATGCAAGCAAGCATGCAGCATGCGAGCAAGCATGCAGCATGCAAGCAAGCATGCAGCATGCAAGCAAGCATGCGGCATGCAAGCAAGCATGCAGCATGCAACAAGTAGCAAGCACGCAGCATGCAACATGCAGCAAACACGCAGCATTCAAGCAAGCATGCAACATGCAACAAGCATTGTGTCTGTCATGGCTCCGGCGCTGCGGGGTTTTGGGTGGCTCCACGCGAGCTTATCGTCGCAGATGATTTGAACGCTCACCACCGCAGCTTCGGCTTATTGGCCGGCTTCGCCGGCCAGCCTCAGCCGCGGCGGCGGCCCTTCTAACCACCTGCTCCTCAGCTCGCGGGCCACCCCACCCCTCCGCGCCTACGCGATTTTAAATTACACTCTAGGGGTAGGGCAGACAAGACTACGTAAAGTCGGCTTTGCAGCATTTCGTTTCCGCCACAATGTTTTGTAGCACAATATATTGAATTTTTATGACAGTAATTTAATTTTTCGGTAAAATGTTGTTTCGGTATCGTGAAAATATGGCAAATAAATCATATAGCAACTGAAAAAGTTTAAAAGAGGCTTCGGTCAATAGTAAAAAGTTATTTTGTTAATCGGCGTAACATACTTCGGTAAATAATACTTATGGCTAATGAAACTTCGATGATCTGAAAATATGTCAAATAATGCATATAGCAAAAGAGATGTCGGTCAATAGTTTTCGGTATAATGAAATTCGAACAAACAAAATTCGGTAAATTGATCGGTTCCCCTCAATGTTATCTACAAAAAGTTGATGAATCTGGACACCGCGCTGTGATGTGTCGCTCAAGTGTAGCGGGGCGGGGCGGGGGGTCAGCGGGGTGCGCTCTGCCCGTTTCATGCGTCGGCAAGTGTATATTATTAACGTTTAGCTTAGTGACCACACAGAGCGGATGAGAAAATGATTTAATATGACAATTTGACGTATCGATTTTTTTTCAAAAATGGGTTAAGTGATTGATACCTAATGCATAGAAAAATTTTGGACGGTGGTAAAAAAGTCACCCTGTATATTTTTTTTGCATATTGTTTCACTGGCTGCTGCAGCCTGGCTGCCGCAGCTAAGCAGCCTAGTGCGCGAGGGGTCCAAAATGCCGGGGGTACGGTCCTGAAAATAAGTGGTCAGGGATTTCAAAGATAATGTTAAATGTTTGAAAATGTTAATTTTAAGGCCACGCAAATAACGAACGATTGCTTTTGAACTGTAATTTTTTTATTAACATTATCATTGTTTTGGCTGCTACTCACGTTACGCAAAATCGTTACGATTGGACGAATTGAGAAAAACTGTAAAGTTTTATCGATTTTTTTCATACACAGTTACACAGTTATGTAGAATTTATCGTTGGAGTTTGAACTCAGGTACCGTCCAATCGTAACGATTTTTCGTAACGTGTGTAGCAGCCATTACGGTGCGAAGAAACCACGCATTTTAATGTTTCCCTTAATTACTTAAAAAACTTTCCAAAGTAATTAAATCAAGAAAGGTTTAATGTAAAACAAACCTTATTAGTTAAAAGCTTTTAAAACGAGATATTTGCGAAAGTTATTTCGGCTACCTTTATTTAAAGATGGCGACAACGGCACGAGCTCTGCCTCAAGGTTAAACCCATAATCTTAAGAGGATTGTATAGCGGCTGCCTTTTCAAAAAATAGGTATTTAGAAAAACTCGTGCTGTCCCTCTCGCTCGTTGAAAAACCCCCGATCGTGCGATAGAGAGCGTTGCAGCTCGCGACTGACTGTGAGTATTTTTTATATGAAATTTGTCTCTCGGGAGAAAACGTTTTTCACATACTAAATCACGTCCAATCTCTTAGATTTTAGTGTCAATCGTTTCAGTATATTATATTCTAGGTTTGTAGGTTTTGCTTTTTTTCTAAAACTTCCTTGTTTTTAAAATACAAAGGTTTTACTTCAATGAAGATTTTGTCATAAAAATAGTGACTTTTAGGCGCCTGCTACTTTCAAAGTATTATAAATTTTGAAAAAAAGAAAACCTATAAACCTAGTTTTTTACAGTGTCAGAAGCATTCTCAAAAATCATTGAGATAGGATAACATTTAGGGGTAGGAAAACGTTTTCTCGTTTAGTATGGACGAGCGCTCGGTAGACGATAGTCTTAATGAATATGCACCTAATTTACGAATTATGTCAACTTTCCTTGACCTCACGACTTAAAAAACCAGTTTTATATTTTCTGCGTAATCGAACCAGTTCCAATTTTATTTTTGTTGATGCGAACTCTTTGTATAATCGGTAATACTTTTAAAGAAATGTGTACGAGGGTGAACACCGACTGTACATTGCATAACAACTTCGATCGTAACAAACTTTTATTCTGACAGCTGTCATTTTGACAGCTCTAAGCAAGTAAGCATTGGAAGTTTAATTTTTATAATAATCTGCAACTGACAGCTGTAGTAAAAGACAGAACAACATGTTTTTATTGTTTTATTTCTATAAATGTATTATGGTTGAAAGTATGACTATCAGCCTTTTCAAGTACTTGGAGTAACCCAGTACTAAGAGTCTTTGGTCAACTAAATCCCCTGGAACCGTGGTTTCACATGGACACAGAATTTTTATTACTTGACTGGGTCCAAATTTAAATTTTAAAATAAACATAAACCGTGGTACCACAAAAACTTTTAAACGTCTGTTGAACACTTGTCTAAAAAAATTCGGTTTATGACGTTGAAATAAGGTCCGTTTTGCAGTCACACTTTTTTAGACAAGTGTTCAACAGATGTTTATGTTTTTGTAGTAAGGTTGTACTTATATCTTTTGTTTAATGCTACTGTTACATACAGTCAAGTGCAAAATTGGTTGGTCAAAATATAAAAAATAACGTACGTATCTCTTAAGTTACTTCTCAATAAAATAGTAGGTCAGATAAGAAGTCGCTCCATTTAAAATACTGGTATTCAGCAGGTTTAACTGGAAGACCATTAACATAGCTGGAAAAGGCTAAGCAGATGTTGATGATGTTAATATGTAAATTAATCTCTGTTATAATTTCAATTCCGCACTCATTTTTTAACAAAGCATCGAACCTCTGACCTTCCGTTTTTAAATAAACTTTCTCTGTTTAATAAAACATACAAACACTGCAGTAACGATTATGTGTATCACGTAATACATAATAAAACGTCTCAAAATAATGCGCTATTACGTATCTATTATATAATTATTTAAATTAAAAATGATAATTAACTATAAGAATATTCTTAATCTGGCAGAGCGTTAATATATGCTCATAACTTACCAATATTTATCATTTATAAGACAAGTGATTCATTTATTTTTATATACATTTATAGCTGAAATAGTCTTCGCATTTCTCACCAAGAAAAGATTGAAAACGTTATTGACCTCCGTCCATCTGTCAATTGTCACCTGAAAATTAAAAATAATTTGAAAATTATTTTATATACTCGTAGTATTGTATTGTATTATACTTATGCTATTAATTATATAGGTAGCTATAATCAATACATACATTTGTGCTTATTTTCCACACATCCAAAGTACATAATTATATAAATATGCAAGATGTAAACAGCCTTTTAAATAGTGCACTGCCCGATGCGCTTTTATTTTATTAGAAAATAATAAAACTATGAAAAGGATAAATTTATTTGTTTCCAAGATAAATATCGCATACTTGGGAGGTTAGAGATCCAATGACCTTAAAACTTAGGCATAAAAAAAAATTGAAAACCAACCAAGTGCGATACGGACTCGCGTACGCAGGGTTCCGTTCAAAAAATATTTATAATCGAGCAAAAACATGACGTTTGTTGTATGTAACCCCCCTTAAATATTTTTTTGTATATATGTGTTGTTTTAGCGGCAACGGAAATAACTAACACCATCTAACAATATCATCTGTGAAAATTTAAACTAACAATAACTGTTCATGAGATACAGCCTGGTGACAGACAGACAGACAGCGGAGTTTTATTAATAGGTCCCCTTTGAGTACTGAACCCTTTAAAGTGACATCTTGACTAAATAATAACTGCCCGTCAACTTTCAAGGGCAAATGACGCTTCCCGTAGACGGTTCTTAAATGGGTACACCACACCATACATTACCTACCGTCTTAACATTGCCTAATCAAACTTACCAAGAGCCAAGAGGACCTATTAAGATCTGGGTTGTAGAGATCAGATAGGGTTGCCATCCGTCCGGGTTTCCCCGGATTTGTCCTAGGTTAGAGGGCATCCAGGGAGCGTCCCGGGGGAAAAAAAAAAGCGGGGTTTAAAAAAGTCTTGGGCCGCCAGCGACACACGCACACTTAACCGTAACCCCACGGCCCCACCCCTCCCGAGGCAGTTGCTACGGTGCGCACTTCGACTCATGTCCGGGTTCTGGTCTTTAAAATCCGGGGATTTCACGCGTCTTGTCCCGGTTTCCAACTTTTAGAGATGGCAACCCTAATCAGAACGAACGTCTAGACAGAAGACAAAAGATTTTTTGTACGTAGATGCGTAACCTTTAATGTGGATGAACTTATTATGAAACACTAACTTCAGTAGGTACTTAATTAATTAGTGTTTAAAATAATTATGACATGTTCAAGTAAATGATGAGGTATATAATAGGTATCATAATATGGGTAATTACTAAAAAATAAAGAAAATAATAATGAATGACGAAAAGGAATTTAGTGATAAATATTAAAAAAAAAAAACTGTAAATAATCAACTTCCACTATATTTTTTATCGATTTATTTTACCGAACACATTGATTTCTAAAACTAAATTAATTTAAATAAGTATATCACTCGTTTCTATGTAATTTTAAAAATAGAACCGTTTGACAGCTCCCCCGAACCGGTTCTACACATCGAGACCATGAACAAACTTCGTGACAACATAAAAAAAAAATAGCGCGTTCTGTTTCTCGCCCCAAAAATTTTACACATTCAATTGTACGAGCATTGACCGAGTAAAACCGGTCGAATGCCTTATGAACCATGCCGTCTGTTGCTGACGAGAGTCCAGATCGAGACTAGCCATTGTATTCTTATCATTATCACTGATTGAGTTGTCCACTTGATATTAAAGCCATAGAGTTCTTACCTGAATGATCAGTTTGCCGTCGGGCGCCATTCCGAACGCACCTGCCGCGCGCCAATTTTCGAATTTCGAAACACGACAGCGTCTCCGCCGCACGTGAACAAAAATGTAATTAATATAAAATTAAATATCAAATGTAATCGAACTATGCAAATTTAATTTAAAAATAAACGATCCGGTGTAAATAATCGAATGTAAATATTTTAACAGTGTTGTGTGTGTAAATATTTAAAAAATATTTTAGTTTCAATATTTTTTTTTTTTTGTATTTTATAAAATCCTGTGATATTAGAATTAAGGAGGAGTGTAGAAAAGACACAGCCAGTAAGTATTTTATTTTTTGTTGTGTATAATATTTTGAATTGCATGCTTAGTGTTGTTAATTTTAAGACATTTTGTTTTGCAAAACTCCTTTTGCTTAACTTTTCGTTATCCCCATTTATTAACATAAACCTTGGCTAAGAATTACCAAATTGTGTAAATAAATACCTTAGTTCTTATTTAGCTTAAACTATGGTATGCAAAAGTATTATCTTGCTTGAATTTCTTGAAAAAAAAAAAACAATTTTCTTAAAATTTTAGTAGGTGGGTATTAAAATTGCTACTAATATAAAATTAATTTAGAACACCTGCTGTTTTAATTAAGTAGCTATTTACACACCTAGGTACTTCTACTTACATATTTATAATCTGAAGTAAAAACGAATCTATAGAGAAAACATATTATTTTGCCCATATCAAGGAAAAAACATAATTTACTATTTCATTTTTAAAATAACATGTTATCAGTGGTACCTAACAAGTAGCATAAAGCAAATTTTAATAAAATTATATAATTTTTATCCTTCAATAAAGAATAATAATGATTAATTAATCAAATTCGTTACAAACTCGATTGAGAAAGAAACAATAGGTAAGTAATATAATTTTGATTTCGTATCAATTCTTATGAAATTATGTCTTCACTGCCAATACTTAAGTAATAAACTTTATATATATAACTTTATATACCTACATAAATTTACATAAATATTTATAAGATAAAGCAAAATGCTTTATTTATACTCATGGTATAAATTCCTTAATCAATACGTCACTGTTAATAAAAAAGTAAACAATATAAAATTAGCTTTGAATCCAAAATGAGATTTATTTACTCCTTTTATACATAATTTGTGAGATATTTTCAAATTAATGTTGTTTTGACCAAGTGAATGTTGTATCGAATGTTAATAGACAATAAAAAGTGAATAAAATTCTTATTATATAGCTCTAGCTTCTAATTTTAGTAAATATTAATTCCCACTTCACGTTTTACTTGAAATTATCTTCAAATTCAAATAAAACATGTAGGTTGGCATAGTTTTATAACTAGGTAAGCTGTATTAAAGCATTTTAAAAAGCTAATGAGGCAATAGTGTTTTTGCTGCAATCTGCCAATCTAGTACGGTACATTTATTTTGAGAAATTTGGCCTGAAAGACAAGAGTAGCTCCAAAAAAATGACAATATTTGAACTTAACAGCCATTTATTTCCCAAGGTTTGAGTAATTTATCAAATATACTGTTTTGAATAGAATGAGTCGTTCGTAAGCTATCGGGAAAGTATCACTTTAGCTTCCTAAACGTCGTAAAATTCTTACAATAACCAGTTTATGACGCAGAGGTGGAATATTTTTGAAATAAAACAATAGTCTAATAACTCAAAAAGCGGTAAGGATTAGGATAGGGGTTCCCATAGTAAAATCAGTCAAGAATGACGTCTATATTAACTCCTCAAAGGGTCTAAGTTGACTTACCCAGTAACCCTGTATATAGGTTTTTTCACATTTTCAGCAATTTTTCAGCCTTAACAAAAACAGCGGTAAAATAAATTTACTTTATTTTAGAATTTCAAAATAACCAATTAAATATATTTAAAAGGTTTATAAACTGTCATTTAAGTTAAATGTAAAATCCAGGAAAATAATTTCCTAACTAAAATGAAATGAAAATATTATTATTATCTAAAATCCATGTAACCGAAATCACGTAAACTCAGCATACTTTATGATGGAATATTGCATAAAAGATTCAAAATTATTATTCCATCGAGTTTTAAAAAGCCATAAATTCTCTTTAAACCAGTTTTATTTTGAATTTTGAATTGGTTTGACAAAACAGTTTTTTAAAACTTAATCTGGTTTTTATTTATTACGTGATACATTTGAATCGAATAGGTATTCGTGTTTAGTCTGAGACACCTTGTTTAGTATTATAATATTATTATGTCGGCTCCATGAATAAAGTTTTTCAGTTCGTCTGACTATTTATTTCCTTTTAAACGTAATCTCTCTAAATGTTGTAGTATCTACATATTTTTTAAAACTGCAATAGGTGAAGACAGAAGTAAATGACAAAATTAAAACCCCTATCGGCCAGTGTTTCGATCAGCAGATAAGCTAAATATTTTTTAAAATCCCATATTTTTTTAACATAATTATTAAGTGTTCTGTGCAAATGGTTAAAAATTGTGCAGAATTTCAACTAATTGTTAGTTTAACTAATTTTATCAAACAGCTGGCCCTAAATGAATCACCAGATAAACTCTCGACTTGCACTTAAAACTCTTCACAACTTAAAGGTGAGCTACAGAACCCTAATTCGCTTTAATATTGCCTCTATCTATGCACTGCACGCCACTGCAAATACCATTGCCATTTTTTTTTGGTTGAAAAATCATCAAATGAATCGGCTTGTACTGATGGAATCGCCCTCTTACAAGAATAAAAAAAAACAAGGATTGTGACATACCTACACGGATTTGGACTAGTCACAAATGGTGGATTATTTCAAGCGACTCCCCTCTTTTTTGTTTTGTGAAGTTATCATTCCGCAATGAGTGGAACGGAAAGGACTGTCAGATTCATACTGACCAAAACCGTCCATTTCTTCAGTTGCCCTTTGTGTTCCGGTGCCGGAATACCTTTTTAAGACAGTCCCGCGACAAATAACATAGCTAACGTCAATTCCCTTCAATGAAACTGTAGTGTTGTTAAACAAATGCCCAGTTGTCGGTCAATGGTCAACATTTCAAGCTAAAAGAATGCAAAAAATATGAATGTCACTACGTTTCTTAATTGTTTTACCGTCACAGTGTGATTGTATACTTAGAACAATGCCATCGACAAACGTCATTGTATATTTGTTTTTGTATGGACACTTGATGAAGTGAGCGGGTGAATAGTTTTCACCCTCACAACGGGTGAAGTTAAAAGGTTGATTGTCTAGTGGTTACCACTTCAGTACTTGTATTTATCAAACTTAGATTTCTTACTTACTGTAGATATTTATACGAAAATACAAATGTATAAACAGAAATCAATGAAGTATGAACTTTTTTACTATTATTACTGTCAATATTTTTTAGTCTGAACTGTTTAGAATATCTTCCATGATTTTCAAAGGTCGTCTGCTGAGGTATTTATGTGTTTTCCGTTGATGTTTGAACCAGAAATTAATTCTTCGAAAAAACTTTAAAAACTTTTTCAAGTGTGTTTAGTCCTTTTGGTTATGTAAACTTTGCTTACTGATGAAATTGAAACATCATCAAGTTCGTAAGTGCTGATATGGATGGATGTATCAAAATGTTAAATTTTTAAATCAAGAGCATTATCATTACTACAAAAACTTAAACAGCTGTTGAACACTTGTCTAAAAAAAGTGTGACTGTAAAACGGACCTTAATTCAACGTCATAATCTGAAATTTTTTTAGACAAGTGTTCAACAGGCGTTTAAAAGTTTTTGTGGTATCACGGTAATTCTTCTCTTGCACCACAGATCATAAAATGCATGTTAAAAATAACTTTGATTGAAAGAAATAAAAAGAAAATTAAACTTTGGTTAAGCCTTAAATAAAATACTATAGCACACAGTGCCTAAGGAAGAGTTTTTGCCCGCATCCCAGGGTGCACCGGCCCGAAAAACTGGTCTTCCCCCCGGACGTATCCGAGAGGGAACTCCAGTCCACGGGCGCACGTGGTGGTTTCCTGTCATAGCACCCCATGTGGTGGACACTGATTTAAATAATATAATTTGTGGTGCAAATGATATTTTTTTGCCATTTGCCCAATACCGAGCCTAGACCCTGTCAAATAGTTTTTTTTATTAAATTTTCGCAAAATAAAAAGAAAAAAACATTAAGTTATGGTTAAACGTGTGAGCTGCAGTTAAATCATTATATTCCGGTTACAATCGTCAGTTTAGTAAGTCGAAGTGTTTTTAACGAGTTTTTAATCTTACCGTTTAAAAACTAAATGTGAGAATTTCCATTGTGACCACATTCCTATTAAAGATGACACAAGATGACCATTTTATATTATTGTTTTCGTCACTCCGAAGTCATCACAAGTCATTATTTAGCACGCGAATGTTATTTTTTTATTCAATTATATTTATAATATTTTATTTCACATGAACCTACCTACAAGGGTTATTGTTCACATGAATAATACTCGTATTTGCTATTCCCACACTATTTTGCGCCTATTTTTGACGAATCAATGTTCCTAAAAGACGGCAATCCGACACGACCGGAGAGAGATCAGGAGAGAGGTTCGTTTTCTACTATAATTCCTCAAATATACATAATATTATGTAGAAGTACTTTATGGGAAACGGGTACCTAATTTTCCATAGATAATAATAGTTTTACCACCTAAATCAAAGGACTGTCGCGAAAACAAACATCAATACCGAACTGCATTTATAACAGTAAACCAAGCCAAAACCAATCCCATTAGTAGCACACTATTAAATCGTCAATCGCTCCATGAAAAATCGATAAACACACCGTTATAAAATATCACCTTGTAATCAAGCATGATTAAGTATTCAAAAAGCCTTTAGATACATTTTATTTAGCGAAGGAGGAGGCGTAACGCATGAAGGAAAGGACAGCGACCACCTCACAGCCCAGCCGCAGTGGTAGAAGCCCATTAGAGGGCGAAAGCCTGCCGGGGTCGCGGTACTAACGAATTACCGTGACCCCGGAACGTAAAGGGCTATTGAAGGACACCGTACATTTTAGTCAGTACAAGTCTGACAGTCCCTCTCGCCCTGCCCTAAGTGGAATAATCGTTGTAAAATCATCAAATGAGTCCTCCACTCATTTGATGATTTTATAGCGATAAAAAAAGACAATATATTAAATGCCTAAGATACTCGTATAACACGGCAGACAAGACAACAGGTCGGAAATTACAAAGACTGTAGTCAGATTATATGGGGAAGGTGGACAACCAATCCTGCTAACGTTCATAAAACTCATAGCAAGGGATTCTAAAGCAGAATACTGAGCGCAGCGAGGGATAGGATTCTGCAACCATTCACCGACGACCGGTTCATCATTGGACGTTTCGCTGACAGGACGATTCATTTATGGCCGTTTCACCGATAGACTCTTTCACCTATGGACTTTTCGCCGATAAGACAATAACATTTCACTCGAGCTTAAAATAGTTTTGCTCCCGAGGTGGACACCACTCTTTATCACTCGCTATAA
Organism: Agrotis clavis; assembly: GCA_954870645.1. Classification (NCBI taxonomy): domain Eukaryota; kingdom Metazoa; phylum Arthropoda; class Insecta; order Lepidoptera; family Noctuidae; genus Agrotis; species Agrotis clavis. Next base: position 5,464,590 of record OX940943.1, read on the forward strand.
AAAATATTTGACTGTGAGTCTGACTAACCTACCTAAATCGATAGTCTTAAAGCTATACCCACAGCTCCTTGGTGTAGTTGCTACAGCCCTTTATCCAGCAATAGACTGCAAGAGGCTGAGTCAAATACCCAAAATGTTAACATTAAACTGAAGTGTTTTCCTAAATATTATGAAAACTATTACGAAATGACCGCTAGTTTCTCTAGATTCTGTTAGTAATTGGTAAATAACGGTTATCGGATCGGTTTATGTTACAATTGCGTAGCGTTTTGCTTTGAAAACATTTACTGTTAACGTTCGATAAGTGCACCTGTGTATGACAGAGTTCAATTGTGATTATGCACAGTTTTTTTTTCTTTACGACCTTATTCTTTTGTGATTTATTCCTGTTTCTGAACGAAGTTTTCGCTCACATTCCAAATAATCCTGATTTGGCCCAAACAATATGCTTAAAAGAATATTTATTTTCTTCAGAATTACGTTTAGTAGGATCTGTCTTGTGGAATATTTTCTTAGTGAGATCTTTCTTAAGTGAGATCTTGCACATAGTGGGATCAAATCGTTAGTGGATTTTTGCCTTGGTGGTCTTTGACTCTTTCACTTAGTAGGATTTTGCCAAGTGAGATCTTTATCTTCTTGAGACCTTTATTCTAGCATCATACCTACTAGAAAATCATCAAAGTTTCCCTCTTTGGTGGGAACTTAATTTTTTTACTTCGCCCTAAAAGTTTTGACGTTAGATTCGATCATCACTGTATTTCGTCCAACCAAAAATGGTTTACGATGAGCGATGTAACTCTATGCATATAAATGTCATTAATTGGCAATAAATCAACAACGTGCTATGGCAACGTGGTCATGTTTTGACGCATTCTGGTGACCATTGGATGATAATTATAGTTAAGATCGCACTGACTATTGTTTTTTGTTGTCATCAAAATAATGAGTCCTCTCACCCAAGCGGGACGGCAGGGACTGTCAGACATATACTGACTAAAATCCACGGTGTCCTTCAATAGATCTTATGATAGGTAAAATCATCATGATAGGTAAAATGCAAGGCAGATGATGATGATGGTGATAAGTCAAATCAAATAATTTATTTCAAGTAGGCCATTTATAGGCAGTTTGATTGTCAATGACAAAGAAAATATAATTAAATACTACAAAATTATGGTGCTACAGTCCCAGTCACAAGACATTAAAACTGTGAAAGTACCGTAGATGCCCATTCCAAGAAGTAGATCTCTATAGAGAATCAGAACGTGCAAGAAACTCCATGAACACTCTTTAATTTTGGCGATCTAAATCGTCAAAATTATCACAAAATCTTTGTTACATCATTCATTTTGAGATGGTACATTATGTGAGAACGATGTAGCAAACTAAAAGTGTCCATAGTGAGATAACAAAAAGATACAAAAAAAGACAAGTCTAAAGCTATGTCAGAGGCCAATCTCGTGTATCTTTATATTTTTCTGGTTACTTTGGTAAATCACTTGTATATCATATAAAATGTGGTGTTTCTCGGTAACCCTATGCGGTGGGCATTGCGGCACTAACTTCAATACTTTCTTAGTTCCGTTGTTATAAATTACTTGAAAACTTACAAAGTTCTACGGAAAATAATAACAAGCAAAGTTTTTGTTTATCGATTTTATATAACATCATGCTTGAATTCTTTAAAAAGGAAGGCAGAGATTTAGATTCGAATGATATGTTCAGGTTCTTTTTTACATTTTAGGCTATTGCCAAAAACCTCCATAGCATCTTTCGAGAAGTTTCTAAAAAAATTCTAAATTGAAAAACCCGAAAAATATTTTACTCGATTTAATCATCGAACTTACGATTTGTAGGTATCTAGATTGGAAATGTTTTGACCGTATGTCTGACTATCGCACTGTTTAAGACTCGGTTGATAAAAATCTCTCTTCTATTTTTTTGTAAAAAGCAAAGGAAAAATCACCATTGTCTATATAGAGCGGGAGCCCGTAACAGATGTCCGTGACCAATTTCCTCTCAAGCGATAATTAGCAGACTACATGAGGGAGTCGTATCATGAACATTCGTGGAAGTCAGCTGCGATTCCGTTGGTGGGATAAGCAGCAATCGCCGTTCAAACACGTAGAAAAAATATTTGTTTTTAGTCATTTACTCTCAATTGAAACCTGGTTTATATTGAAGATTACCTTGTATCACGAAGAATAAAACCAATCAGCCGACGGTACCATGGTGGAATACACGTCAGCTGGTCACTCGAACATGTAATTTTTTATTTTATTTTCAGTGATTTCCTCTCAACCCAAATTTTGCCTGATGAAAGTTTACATGAAGATATGGCTAAAAACAGACGTCAGCTGGCTGTATCTCGGTGGAAAGGTCCTCAGCTGATACTTTGAAAATTATTGTACAAGCAGGACTAAGGGCTAGTACAGACTTGCGGAAACCGCGCGTTCATGAATCGCGCGGTTCGAAACCGCAAAATTGTTATGCAATCAGACTCCGGCGGTTATATGTGATTATCGTACAGGGATAACGTCCGTTTGAAAAAGGAGGTCAGTGAAAAATCGATTTACTGTGGTTTTTGCTCCTTAAAAAAACGATAAGAAAAATGCGGTATGCAATGCAAATGGGTGCATCCAATATTAAGTAACCAACCAAGTTTCCAACGTATTTTCACAATTTCCAAATATCTCCACTAACTCTTGCCAAGCTTGGTTATGATAGTTTTATCCCACCAAAAACATTAAATGTAAAAAATGCCAAGTCTCTCGATGCAGTTTTTCCATCGTAAAAAGTTTTGAGATCTCACAGAAGCCAAGTCCTATTCAAATTATTTTGTAGTTATAAATCAACATTTAGTAATTATATCAATAGTTTTCTTTATATTATAACTATAGTGACTTGGCAATGAGCACAAGTAAAAACAAATAAAACGGCATTTTGGAGGTTACACACACCGCATGCGTAAACATTCTCTTTTACTTTATATATTCTCTTAACATTCATCATTTACTTTCATAAAGCGATGGCCCGTAAGGTATTTTTAATTATTGTATTGGAACATGTAGTCGGTAGTGACCATCATGATTCACACATAACAAATAATCAGATCACAGGTCTCGTCAGTAACATTTGCACATAATTCCAGGCAGCAAGTTAATTTGTGCTCATTGCCAAGTCACTATAGTTATAATATAAAGAAAACTATTGATATAATTACTAAATGTTGATTTATAACTACAAAATAATTTGAATAGGACTTGGCTTCTGTGAGATCTCAAAACTTTTTACGATGGAAAAACTGCATCGAGAGACTTGGCATTTTTTACATTTAATGTTTTTGGTGGGATCTCATTTATTTTTTGTAAGTGTATTTCTTTCTTTTTTTTAGGTGTCCTCATAATTTCTTGGACTTCAGCTACTTTTTTGCTTAGGACCCATTCTCTATCTAACAAACAAAAATAGAACTAAACTAACTAACAAATAACTAAATAAATATATATCTGCTAACTTACAAACTAAAAATATAACTAAACTAAATAACACGTAAACAACTAGATATGTAACTATGTCTATGTTATATTAATAAACTATTTTCCTAAATAACTGTTTCAGTAACAATAATAAATCTACTCCGAATATCGCTACAATATTTTTTTTAGTTTCGAAATGGTTGTTCATAGATAGATGGCGCTATCAAATGAAATTTGTTGAATTATTTTAAAGTACTACTTAGACTGCGCTCTGTAACGAAACCATAGCGCGATTCAGACAGGTACAACGCCATCTATCGAGCGCGCATACAATATTTATCGCAATACAATGGAGTTTTAGCTTTATTAATTTAATGAATTATGAACTTTATGTATTAATTTATATTAATTATAGTCTATGTATTACATTTATATTATTCCTTTCTATTCTATGTATGTATTCATCCAATTGAATACTAACTTAAACAACGAACAAAGTTAACAATGCAGTCAAAATCCGTACACAATGTTCTTGCCAAACCGCAAATATAAAATTGTTTTCTATGGTATATTATTTTTTAATGTTTTTATAATTTTTCCTTTATATGTGGCTAATGACCTATCTTGGTGCAAAATTTGAAGTTTCTAAGTCTGCTAGAAGTACCTTAGATTTTTGATGATCGGTCAGTGAGTGAGTGACAAAATGGTGTAACTTTGATCGACCGTAACTCCTAAACTATTCATTCAATTGGCATGTAATTTCGAACTTAAGCTTGTTCTAATGCCTACTATTATTCACCGAAAACCTAAACTCCTAGCTTTGTCCACGTCGAAGTTATAGGGGGGGCGAAACAGCCGCGAATCGCTTCGAGAAAAGATGGTACGGCCGTGCCCTTTTGCTCGAGACTTGGCGGGGCACTGCCGTGCCCCCAGATTTGAGTAATCCTCACACTGAATATCCCATATTGCATTTCTCTTCTCCACTTCATCAATAAACAGTTCAGTGTCGAAACGAACCGTGCCAAACTCACGAGCTGTGATGTGCTAACCGCGCGGTATCCGCCACGCAACTGAACGCAAAGTAAAGACTCCATAGTAATAGAAACGCGCGGGAGCAGCGCGATTCTATTTTCTGGCGGTTGACTAACCGCGCGGTTATGTCTGAACGATTACTTAATAACTCTTACATATAAGACTCTCTCCTCTACTCCGCTTCTTTATACGCGCGCTTGTATCATCAATCCAAACGCAATAACAAATCAGCGTCTACGGCGCCGAAGAGGCGCGTTCCTGAAACGCGCGTCTTCTGCGCGTTTAGAATACGCCGTATGCGATGGGCCTAAGGTTCTCTGCCCATTCTTTGCACGAATATGCAAAACAATCATAATGAACTCTTGAAAAAACGTATAAATGGGTCTATTGATTTATTTTCTCAATTAGTAAAAAGTATAAGAAATAAAAAGCTTTTCTATAAAGAAAACCCCCAATCATTGCTCGATTCATTGTTTGATGTTATTGTCATTTACATTTTTCATTTACATTACATATAAAACAATTAAAAATACAAAATAAACATGTTGTTATGAAACATATATCAATGGATATCTAGTTCGGACCTCAAAGATAGGAATTTCTTCATAATGCAAGCCGGATCGAGAAGCTCTTCACGTAATCTCCAAGCGAGAGCCTTGTCTCATCATTGAAGATCGTGCGGGAATCCTTCTGATTCTGTTGAACCGGTTAACGGACCTTCTTGATCAGGGTGTCAATTACTTATTCACTCCAGTAAGAACAGTTCCATAACTTGAACAAAATAACGAAATACAACAACAAAATCATTTAATATTGATTTGAAACCTTATGACAGCAGAATGATTTGACAAGATTAGACATTAGGGATGACACAAGTTTTTTTTCCAAATAATATTTTTTATGGCTTCTTCTATGTGTCATTATGACAGACACTCGTTTCCCTTATGTCCGTTTTGATATTGCAAATAAATTACGTTTAGTTATTCAGATTTAATAAAATATTAGTTTCTACATATTTTATTTTACGATCTTTCCACCGAGATACAGCCAGCTGACGTTTGCTTTTATCCATATCTTCATGTAAACTTTCATCAGGTAAAATTTGAGTCGAGAGGAAATCACTGAAAATAATATAAAAAATTACATGTTCGAGTGACCAGCAGACGTGTATTCCACCATGTTACAGACAGCTGATTGGTTTTATACTTCGTGATATAAGGTAATCTTCAATATAAACCAGGTTTCAGTTGAGAGGAAATGACAAAAAAATATTATTTTTTCTACGTGTTTGAACGGCTATTGCTGCTTATCCCACCAACGGAACAGCAGCTGACTTCCACAAATCTTTATGATCCGACTCCCTTATGTAGTCTACTAATTATGGCTTGAGAAGAAATCACTAACGATATTTTGGTCTGGCTTCCGGTCTAATACCACAAAACTGAAAAATAATAACAAAATCTTGAATTTTTTTTTTGGTTTTTTGGTTAAAATTTGTATATCATCATCATCATCATCAGCCGGATGACGTCCACTGCTGAACATAGGCCTCCCCAGGCCTCCCCCTTAGACCGCCACGCCGAACGACAATTCGCCACTTACAAAATTTGTATATACACTTATGTAAAAGGTCAAAGTCACGTTTTCTCTTTTTATTCTAGTTCAAAAGTTTATGTAAAGTTCATGAGGGTCCGCCTCACGGAAAATTTTACGAAACCTTAGAAAAACTTTTTCAAGTCTCACCCCATTTGAACCTAACCTGTCCATGTTGGGGTGCCCCATGTTCCCGAGCTCTACTTAATTTTTAGTTAGTCAATAATCAAAAAAAAAATATTTATTAAAAATGACGATTAAACTAGGCTTTTTTTTTTTTTTTTTTTTTTAGCGTGGTAAAATCATCAAATGATTCCTCCAACCCCGGGCAGGGCGGGAGGGACTGTCAGACTTCTACTGACTAAAATCCACGGTGTCCTTCATAGCCTGTTATGTTCCGGGGTCACGGTAAGGGAATAATCCCGCGACCCCGGCAGGCTTTGGCCCTCTGAGAGGGGGGCCCCGTCATTATGCTGACGCTCTTTGAGGCGCGCGTGGGACACAACGCGCCGTCGACCCGGGCATGGTCCTTGGTCGGGCAGCGAGTTGCCCTTTACTCGCTGCCCGCATGCCCGCGCCTACAGTGGCCGGAGATCGTCTCGCGACGTCCGTCGCCGTGGGCGTCCTACACCGCGGTTGGGGCGGAGGGAGGACTCTGTCCTCTCTCGCTCGCGGCGCGCCTCCTCCTTCGCGAGCATTACTGCTTCGCAGAAGGAGGCGACCGCTTCCCACTCCGTCTCGCCCCGCAGCATGGCCGCAACCAATGCCGGGCGCGAGAGGTCTCCGCCTATCGCAGCCGTGAGGACACGTCGGTGCACTGCCCAAGCTGGGCAGTCCTGCACCGTATGCTCCACCGTGTCCTCCGGGCGATCTTCGCAGTGGTGACACCCAGACGTTTCCTCCTTCCGCATTAGACACAGGTACCTCCCGAAGCACCCGTGCCCGGTGAGGACCTGCGTCAGGCGGAAGGTAAGGACGCCATGACTTCTCTCCAGCCACTCCTCAAAGAGGGGTCTTACCGCCGCAATTGCGGCGTGCCCGGAAACTAACAGGCATGCCATAATAATTATTATCTACATCATTCACCAATGAGAAACATGTCATTTATACCTCTTTATTCAGGTATTCCATGAAGCACATCCAAACGAAGCACACCTAGACGAAGCACACCTAAAGTATTTTACCTAGCACACCCGTAGGTGGGCTTCAAATAAAAATTTAAAATAGTTAATTTCCTATCCCACGAAGCACACCTACGAATTTCACTCGCATGGTGCGGTGGCTAAGAAATAAAAATAGCGATAGGAGAAAATATTTATTATTTAAAAGACTAACATCATTCAGTTTCATTATAATAATGTGATACAAAACGGTGAAGGAAAACATCGTGCGGAAACCGGCATGTCCTAGAACCAAAAATTCGAAGACATGTGACATCTACCAACCCGCACTAGGCCCGCGTGGTGGATTATGGCCCGCACTCCCTCTCACAGAGAGGAGGCCTGTGTCCCAGCAGTGGGAACATTATAGGCTGATAATGATGATGATGAATGTGATACAACACTTGTCATTTTCATAGTGTTCATATATAGGGTAAAACACCCAATTACTGACCCTTTAAGCAGTTTTCCTCGCTTCTTTCTCAAAATAAACCAATGTACTGGTTGCAAGTGGAAATGAATGTTATTGGTAGATAAAATAAACATTGGAGAATGTAACTAAAACATTATAAACAGTCATCCAAAGGTAAAAAGTGTTTTTTTTCTCGAGTTTAACAAGAACAGGCCATTTGACCAGTTACTGTCATGCTTGTACCAATTACCCTCATGCAAATGACCAGTTTTTTGACCTCCTGTATTACAAGAATAAATTCAAAAATTATTTATTTTGAATGTCGTAGGTGGTTTTATACGATGAAAAACAAATAAAGCTAATCTTATTGTCCTCATTAGCCTTCTTCTTCAGACTATTTAGATCCCCAGTGTCCCAACGCGGCGAATAATATTCTTGCAACTATTTTTGAAGTTTCCTGGTTGTTTTGTATCTTTTTGACCCATTTTTCCCCTTGATTAGTGTTTATCTCATTGTTCTGTATCATGCTGCATATATTAAAACGCTTTCCGGCAAAATAATTTGAATGGCTACGGCTTTAAATGTAGAAAGAGAGTTTAAAAAAGTTTAAATTACTAAAAAAACTGGTTTCCCATTTACAAAAGACGTTTCTAACTTATTAAATTTATGTGGAAGACCTCACAAGTGAAGAGAACATAGATACAATTCAAAAACTAGCTCACACTTTGCCTCGAATATGATAGAATAGGTCATTTTATACAAACATGCAGGTTAGAGTAACTTTTGCTAGACTGTTATGAATTAAACCAACTTATGACCGCTTACCACGGCATTGTTCGCGTTATGTTCAGTAGTAGCATTAGTAGCCCCACGGGAACAATATTCCGACATAAAAAGTATCCTATGCCCAGGTTTATCCACTTATCCAGGTTATAAAACTATCTGCAAGCCAATTTTTTTCAAAATCCTCTCAGTTGTTCACGTTTCCTATAAACTTAGAAGTTTAAAATATTCAGGAGGATCCAGATATTATAGAATCTAACAGTAGACCGAAAATGTAAGCCCCTCGCTCAAGTTATGTTAGGTTCTCAGGTTACTGCGTAAGGCATTTTTTTTATGTTTGTGATTATGCAGATATACACAGCCTTAGGGAAGCCAACGCCCATGGGCATTATACAGATTCATTAAAGTAAAGATATCTCACCATTCAAAATGAACTGTACATACAAAGAGTGGTGTTAATTACTGGTATATTGGTACATTTGGTTAACTACCAACTATTAACATCGCATGTCAATTAAATGGTTTTTCATACTTTGAGTGTACCAGATTTTGACCCCATCATTTTAACAAATTAAGGCTCACTAAAACTTGAGAAACATGTAGAAAAGCATTATATCTGTCTTAAATAACAAAAATAATACCAAACTCTAAGGAATCTATCATGTAAAACTGAATTAAAATGACATTAAAAACAACCCTCAGCTTAGCAAATTGTTAAATTTCGTACTGATTTTGGCAGGGTATTTTATTATCATAGGTTTACGGACGCAACATTGCTTTATTTAAAATTTCTATGAGACCAATATAATAAAAGATAAATTATACTTCATTTTGTGTACTTTTTATGCGACACTGCAAGAAGATTTAATATTATTTTTGATAAAAACTGTTAAGCGGTCAGTAGTTGGTGGGAGGTCGGCAATTGGGTACTTTACCCTAGTTCACATATACAGTGTTATACAATATACAGTGTTCATAATATACAGAGCCCACAGGCTACTTGCACATTTTTGTGTAGGTAAGTTATTGGCATGTGTATTACAAGGATCAAACCTAATTAAATATTATGATTACTTATCTAATAAAATTAAGTATGGTGACGACGGTAGTATAGCTTCAAAATAACTCGAGTCATCATATTAATTTTCACATCACTCGTTTACCATAAACAAATCAATGGCCAATTTTCTTTATAAATCACTAAATTAAAAAAATAATTAAACGACTTTATGACGTCAAGCTGCCAATAAATTCGGAAGACAATGATTCCGTAAAAGGCAGGACTGTCTCGTATAAGCGACGTAAGTTCTTGCCAAACGGTAACATTAATTGTACGACCTAACGACCTATTTATTTGTATGTAAAGTGTTTCTTTTATTACGATTTTTCTATCCCCGTGTTAAATTATTATAGAGTTGTTATAATTTCAATAATAAAACCCAAAAACAATATAAAAAACATCGATGTTAATAAGGCGTATAGGATTTGCTCGAATATATATTTATTCAAGTAAGTATGAAACACACTTGAACTATATTAAGAGAATATTCAACTAGACTTACAATTTATTAGCTTGCTGAATTGATAAGGGTATAAGGTCGTAACTGTCATATTTACATTCGAGCACGCTGTAAACTATATATGTATAACTAGCTGACCCCGCAAACGTTGTTTTGCCATATAAATTAAAAAAAAAAATAGATAGTAGCCGATTCTCAGACCTACTGAATACGCATATAAAATTTGGTAAAAATCGGTAGAGCCGTTTCGGAGGAGTACGGTAACTAACATTGTGACACGGAAATTTTATATATAAGATAACACAGCCTCACAAATTGATCGCCGATCGGCCATACCTATCGTTTTCTCTCCATTTTTTTATAAATCTGCGTCTCTTAATACTTGCATTGGTTTACTACACGTCTTTCTCATTGTAAACATTAAATGAGATGCTGTTTTCATAATTGCATTGGATTTCAGTGCCGAGTTGTTGTTTTTTGTTTGGATTTTTAATGGGATTAAATATAATGACCACCATAAAATGCTTTAATACCCTTAGCTACTACACTTCAAATTGTATTCGAACACCAAATATAGTAAATGATCACCAAATCTATACTGAATGTGCACCAAATCTAAAACTCGCTTTAGCAAGATTTCAGGGACACCCCGAAGTTCGGTTTGGTTAGGTTCCTTTAAACCTTTCGCGGGGCTTCGTCGACCCTGCTTAGGTAGATTTTTTTTTATTACACCTCGTTATGACATATTTTAGTGAACATATTTTGGTGATCATTTACTTCTTTTGGGTTGACAATGATTTATTTGGAGTCATTTTGATTAAATAGGATAGCGAAATGTTAAAACTGGTTATAATTTTACATTAAAATGCGGGTTTCATTTTGGTGATCATTTACTATTTTTGTTTGTTATATGTTACTATATCTGGTGGTAAGTTAAACATAAGCCATTTTTAATATCCGACATCGAGAGTTTGTGACATGACAAGTCTCATGCATTGATTCTTTATTATTGAACGATGTTCTCATGCGTGAAAATATACTAACATTTGATTTGTGTTAAAATGAAATAGTTAATATCTTGATTATTTATCGATAAGTTTTTAAAATAACATAGTCATTAACACTTTCATATGAACTAAATGAGGGATACCTACCACGCTTACGAGTATCTTTTGTATTGAGTTTCCGATATTTCAGAACTGTTACAAGCGCCATGATCCGCTATTATGGTCCTTGTAACAGAACAGTCTTGATCATCATCTGCCTTGCTATTTTTTCTAATCGTTTCGTAATAATTAAAGATATTAGAATGATTTTCCAAAACAGTTTAGAATGTGCGTATTAGTAAAGTTCTAATTTGTTAGATAAAATCATTGAAGTTTGCGTTTAAATCATACGATTAAATGAATTCACAAGATAAAATTATTATAAACTTATCGTTGGGAATATTCCCATGATTATTTTTATATATATTTACAGTATATTTTCATGATCAAAGAAAATACTTCTGATTATTCATTGTTATCGCAAATAAAAAGCCTCGCCCGTGAACGATAAGTACGTCTCATTCAATTGATATGACGTTAGTACATATTTTTAATTATGTTATTAAAAATATGTACTAACGCCTTACCCCGCGACCGCGCCCCCTTCAATTTTTCCCTCTTCCAGATTTATTAGAAAAAAATCTAAAATCTAATCTACATAGGATACTTATCTCTATACTAAAAACGAACTTTCTTTAGCATTTGTAATGTTAGAATTGAATGTTATGTCTATAAAATATTATCTAACCTATTTAGGCCAAGTGTACTGGACTTGAGTAAATTTTTAAACCTCGATATCGGTTAATCTAATTTCGCAACAATATCGTATCTAGGTTTGTTGATAAAAAAATCAAAATTGTTTGTATAATGTCGTAAAGTATCAAGATTGTGGAAACCACAGCATTACTTTAATCCATTTAGCGCCGAAATGTACTTAAACATATCATAAATTTTGAGGGTTCCTATACAAAAATTATAACAGTGAGAGCATTGCACAAGAGAACAGAACTGGGCTACAGGTAATTGAAACTTATCATTATTTTTGTTGACAAATTAATTTCAAGTACAAAATAAGATTAAATATGCAATTATTTTTTTAAAAGATGTAATTTTTCAAATAAACATTGCTGTACTCGTCCGAGTACAGGCACAACATACATTAACGAACGTTTGGCACCTTCAAATAGCTCTAAGGGGCTGGAAGCAACTGTTCATACCATTTTGGAAGACAGTAACGATGACGATGAGATTCGCCATGATTTATCCGTTATGCCATCACCGTCAAGTGTTCTGACAGATGACGAGGAAGCGGTTGATGATGATATGGTTACTACCTCACTGAATGTTGAAGTAATTGTAAATTCCTTCGTCAATAATGACGATAGCAGTGATGAAGAACCATTGGCCACAAACCGACTTCGACGTCAGAAGCAGGAAAGAATACCATCTTGGCGTAAGTGTGAACCAATTTATTCTTAAAGACCAGAAGAAGTATCGAGGTAAGTAGACCAAGGAAAAGACACTCTCAAGGAAGTATGGAAGGATCTGAATTCCGACCAGATATTTGAAAAACTGTTCACTAAGGAAGGTTTGGATCTTATTGTCTCCAATACAACTTTAATTGCCAAAATATATCAATGAATTTGACACTTTCTTATCAATCAACTTCAAAATCAACAAGGACAAGTAGAAGCTAAACAAAAACAGGTTGATGATTAAAAATTATTAAGATTCGTCCTCATCAAGAGATGTTTCTAGATATAACCAGATAGTTAATGATATTGCAATATATTAAATTGGACTAAGAATATTCTATTTCCATACTGGTTTAAACGGAATTTTGTTCCGCGAATCTTGAATTTGGCAATGAACTTCATTTTTTAAATGTAGCTCGGTTTCTTTTTATAAACATATGCAACTAGCTACCTCAATCATGTTTTGACTCATAGATATTCCAAGAATTGTTTTGCAATATGATGTATAATGTCAAGCCTTTTTCTTCGAAAAGCCTGAAATAAACTGACAATATATACACATTTTAGGTTTTTGTTTATGCGTTTATTTTACATCTAATTAAAGTTAAATTCGTCGTAATCTATATAAAAATGGTGTCAAATCTATAATTGATGATCAAATTAAAAAATAGAATTTTATATATCAGGTGATTGTTATTCTGTCTTTATAGCTTTGCTATTTGTTAATATCAAAATATTATATGTGTCGGATCCGGTCAATAGTACGGACAGCAAACGAATCGTAAGCGCGCCATTTTGAGTATCACGTGGTCTGCGTGCGCTTATACAGAGTCGTGATGTTTCATCGGGGCTGCGAGGAGCGCATTCAGTGCCTGACCGCAGCAGTGTGAAGACATCCCGAAACTGTACTCGATTCGTTGTGCCCAGTATAAGTGTAGTGAGTGATTAAATTAAATTGTGTTTGATTTAATTTGTGATTTAAAATTAAAATAACCAAGTGAACCGCACCCAGTGTATTTTCATTGCACGAGACCCAAACTCTGCCCACATGATGCCTGAATCTGACGGAACAATACCGGTGGCTCCGACATCAGAATTGGGATCAAATCGTGCTAATGAAATTACACGCGGGAACAGTGACAATAACAATCAGTGAAAGTTAGTTACTTTTTGAAATGCAAAACCAGCAAAACTTTGAAAACGCAGCCAGTGAAAAACAAGTTTTTATTACCGGAATTCGACCCCGACAAACCGGATTCCGATGCGCGGTCGTGGTGCGCCACCACCGACTTTTGTTTTAACGGGAGTGCAGTGGAGGGATGCCAGCTTATTTTGACGCTGAGCAAGGCGCTAAAGGTGAAGCATCAACCTGGCTATCTCAAATAGCCTACAAAGGAATTTAAGGTACTTTTTACAACAAGATTTATTTCGCAAAGGCGGGTACCCTCATTAAAAAAAAATGAGTGGTGAAAAACCAAGTGATAAAGAAACATTACCCACGTTCGCCAGTCGTTTCATATCTGATGCGAAAAATGAACACTATCTGTGAATCATCGAAAACAAGTGACACCAAGCGAGGAAAAATAACGTCAATTAAGTGTTTTAACTGTGCTAAAACGCCCATAAGCGTATTGAGTGCAGAAGTAAGGCGATGGATACGAAGGGAAGACCTACAGCATCAAGTCAAGTGACGCAGCAGCCGGCATCGAAGACCTTGGTGTGCTTCAAATGTGGCAAGCCATGTCACATAGCCGTGCGCTGTACGAGCAGTAGTGGCGGCAGTGGCAACGGACAAGTCCAAGGCGCGGCGCGACGCGTCGATGTCTGCATCGTGCAACCACTATCAGACACGTTCCAACACAGGTGAATCGTTTCATTTTTACTTACGCCTCTGGTGCCTTGTGTTCTTTATGTTGACTATCGCTGGTTAAGCGTTAGTGAGTTAATATCGCTGGTTAAGCTTTTTTTATTATTACTGTCTAAGTGATAGGATTTCTAACGCTGGTTAAGCGCTACAATGTTAAGAACTGGTTAAGTACTTCAGTGATTTACACTACTGCTTAGGTAGTGATGCATAGTGCTGGTTAAGTGCTGTGGATTTGGGGGGAATGCCTGAGGTTCAAGTACCATTTTGAAGTAGAGATGTTGAGTTGTATGATAGTGTGGAATCTTAGGTCGGCTGGTCGGACCGTACCAGTAGCTATTTCGTAGCCGTAATCCGTATCTTATTGACATCCCGGTGTCCATGGAAGCGCGGTGTGCGGATGGCACTGGCGGAGGTCGTGTATTGTGCGTTCATGGTGAACGGTGTGAAACAAACAGAGGTTTGTTAGTGGGGCTAGTGTTAGCCACAGGCCACGAATTTGATTCCTGCTGTTTTGATCATAATATTGCTGCATTGTGATAATACAATTGCAAAGGTACTTGAATGCTCTGGGATTTCCGATTAGTCTTAGTTAGATCCAAAGTTCAAGGGTCTGTTTAGAGTGATAAAGATTATGGGATGGTGACCGTTACACTTTGAAACCCTTGAACTCTAAGTGTACCTACAAACAATATGCCAACGGGTCATGTACCAGTCGAAGTTACCGTAGATTCTGATTAAGTTGTGGTGAGAGGTTGAGTAAAACGGTCTATCGGCCGTATTGTTTTCGACCGTACCAGTAGCTGTTTCGTAGCCGTAGTCCGTATCTTATTGACATCCTGGTGTCCATGGATGCGCGGTGCGCGGGTGGCTCTGGCGGAGGTTGGGGTCTTGCATGAGAGACCATAGTGTACACACTACGACGTGGATCGCCCGTGTGCATCACTCGCTGACTACAGTCAGCGAGTGATGCACACGGGCGATCCACGTCGTGGATGCGCACAGAAGTTCTGATCCGTGCGTTGGATGTGTGAAAGCAATGTGATTGCTGGTCGGCTAGAGAGCCGTGGCGTTAGAAGTTTTACTCGAAAGTCGAAGGTCACTGGAAAATCGGTAGTTTTTTTTGCAATAGAGTTGTGAAAGTAGATTCGAAGGACTGTGGTACATGGCCCAGGGTATTTGTTAGTGGCCCAGGGTAGTTGTAAGTGGCCCAGGGTAGTTGTTAGTGGCCTAGGGTAGTTATTGGTGGCCTAGGGTCACCAAAGAACTGAATATAGAGTTTGGTCAGGAATGACCGAGTGGAACAGTATTCTGTCGTGGACTATTTTGTGTTTCAGAGTGATTATTACACGAGGACGAGTGAAAAGAGTTGAAGGAGGCCTACATCAAGATGGTAGAAAGAGGCTGAAGAAGAAGAAGAACACCACACGAGGACGTGTGAATCGCAGGAAGGCCGTGTCGGATCCGGTCAATAGTACGGACAGCAAACGAATCGTAAGCGCGCCATTTTGAGTATCACGTGGTCTGCGTGCGCTTATACAGAGTCGTGATGTTTCATCGGGGCTGCGAGGAGCGCATTCAGTGCCTGACCGCAGCAGTGTGAAGACATCCCGAAACTGTACTCGATTCGTTGTGCCCAGTATAAGTGTAGTGAGTGATTAAATTAAATTGTGTTTGATTTAATTTGTGATTTAAAATTAAAATAACCAAGTGAACCGCACCCAGTGTATTTTCATTGCACGAGACCCAAACTCTGCCCACATGATGCCTGAATCTGACGGAACAATACCGGTGGCTCCGACATATGTATATATTCGGGTTTTCCTTCCTGACGCTATAACTCCAGAACGCACGAACCGATTTCCACGGTTTTGCATTCGTTGGAAAGGTCTCGGGCTCCGTGAGGTTTATAGCAAATAAAACGAAGCCATCTGGTGGCGAAACGGAGTTCGCCGGGTTTGCTAGTCGGATAATATATAAATGATATCCACAAGCCATAGATAACTAAACTAGGCCTATCTATTTTTATTAATCTTCAACAACAAAAATACTATTGACGTAGTTTTGCACACAGATTATATCTAAAAATTCATAGACAAGCGATTATTATGTAGCAAAACCTACAAACAGCAACTCATTATAGTGTACTTATGTTCATAATTAGCAGATAATTATGTATTTATGCGTGATGTTTATTATTGGCACTGGCAGTGAACGACAAAGGAAACATCACGTTCATGGTGAACTAATGTTACTGACATGATTGTGTACGTGTTTTGAAAATGAGCGAGAATTTCTGTGAGCCACGGACTATAAAAACTATTTTTTTTTGTGAGGACAGGTACTTTTGTTTTTTTTAATATAAAAAGCAACCGCCCCAATTATAATAATTGTGGAAGTATTGGCATTGCTAATGCAATGCAAATAGTATTCACAATCAATTTTGAAAAACAATTATATTATCACTGTTTTTTTTTAAATTTCTGCATATAATACATATTTTATCTGTCTATGATACCTCACAGTAACGTTTATTAATTTTATGATATGATATTAGCGACAATGATAAAACTGTACTTATATTAATAACTCACAGTCGATGTGAAGGATTTTTGGCAAAAACAAGTGCAAACAATTCGTTGTTTTTCCCTTTCCTAGACTTTTTGGTAAAACATTTATGTACATCCTCCTATTTTAAAATTCGAGATAAAGACATAAGTGCACTGTCCATTAGAACTTTCTAAGTAACATATTATGATATACCTACATAACTTTCCATTAGAAGTTTCTAGCAACTCGGAGTTTGACATTTGGTGTGGGATAGCCTCGCGGAATGACACTAGTCCTGCACGCGTAGCAAGGCGCCGTAGAAACGGGGTTTATCGACGGGAGAATAGACAAAATGATCGAACGTAAAAGATTTTTATCGATTTAAACATGGCAATGTTTAAAATATAGAAAAGATAATGTTTCTATTCTTTATTGGTGTAAGAATCGTCTCATACTTGTGCAAAAAAAACAGTCGATTTGTATAGAAATAACGATGAAATAACTTTGTCTTTTCTTGGTAAAATAGATATAGAATCGCCATGCTACGCGTTCTGAGGCCTTACCACGAGCTCTTAAGGCGATCCAGTTTAGGCTGTGGGAAAGAGATGGCACTAGCCGACTTGCTGTCTCTATCCCACAGCCTAAACTGGATCGCATTAAGAACTCGTGGTAAGGCCTCTGATATCTCTCTCCAGCCGTGTCTGATTGACGTCTCATCGTGTTACGGGAAAAAAGTGCACTGCGCACACACTTGTGCACTATAATAATATATCCCGTGGCGATGCCTAATCTCCGCTGAGATTAGCCGCCATGTCCAAAAATAGTTCTGAGAACAGTAACTATTATTATCTGTAACTGTAATCTCACGATTAGCTACAAAAAATCTAAGCTTATACTTGGAAAGAACGATTGATAGATGGATTCAGTAATCGTGGCCTGGGTATGACTCATACTTTTATCTGATTCTTGTAATACCCGGAGTATGTAATTACCCGAGCCATACATCTGATACGAGATAAAAGGATAACATTTCAAAATTCCCAAAAAAAAACAATTTTATTTAAAACGTAGTTAATCTCAATAAAATAAATGCATTCAATCAAATAATCAATCAGTATCAGATCTTACTATCAATTCTACATTGGAAACGTTAGATAAAATATAAAATTGCCTTGTACACACTAATGTTATTACAAAATCAGCTAGATTGACAAATCGATCGCGTCGGTCAATCCATAAACTTTAAATTAATGCTTGCTGTTGCATCGGAGTACATTATGTTCCGCAATGTATAATTCGATCTTTTGAATTAGATTTTACGAAATCGTTGAAATATAAAAGATCCAATCAGGCTTGTCTCCATTGATGCTGAAATTGTGGTCACCCTTGCAGATGGAATGCATTTGAAAATAATACTTCTCACTTTCTCAATATTTTAAAGTTAAATTAACCTTTACGAAAAAAAAATACAAACAAGTTATATTGTTCGTGTTTAACTGGGATACAGAAGTGAATTTGTTGATTTGTTTAAATCAAATAAGTTTTTTTTTTTTTACTTTTGTAGATTTTTTTGATAGTTGCTCGGAATGGGCTCCATTTAATTTATCATGTTTGTTAGAGAGATTTCATCCTTATAATTACCCTAACGATCGATGCAATAAAAGTACAGGGTATAATTTTTTCAGATTTTAGCCGGTTCGATTCCCGGGTGTGGGAGAAGAGAATTTTCAAAAACTTTAAATGCAGTTTGCTTTCTATTCAAAAATAAAGGAATGTTTCCTTTGAGAAAAATTTTCTATCTGCAGTATTAAGAACGTAGGTACGTTCCCTCCAGGTGGCATTACAAAATTCCACCCTGTATAGTCTCTAAAGTTCACAGACCCGGAACAACTACTTGTAGGTCGTAAAATATTAGTTCTGTGCGGGAATGGAAGCCGCGAGAGGCAACACAGCAGTCAACCACTCAGCCTCTGCGTACAACAGTACCCTCATAAAAAAAAACAACTTTAAATCCCCCAGTTTTGAAACGACTTTTAGGTACGATCAGGGGCCTTACTCTTGAAATCAATCCCAATCTCGATCGTATTCCAATTCGATTCAGTTTCAATTCCAATATTCAGAAAATTGGCACTCTTGAACGAAGTCGAGATTGAGATTTGAATCGACTGCATGTTTGACTACACCTACACTGATTGTCATGGGGTGGCCATACAAATGAAAACTTTAATTACTAAATTTAAAAATATTTAATTACTCATTAAATCAATAAATAAATGTGTGCAGCAGCCTTACTCTCGACACTCGATCTCAATTGAAATTAGAAATTGGGATCGAGATCTTGTCATTTGGCACTCTTGAATGTTACACTAGCTCACGATTGGAACAGTATTGGGCGGATTTTTTTGGAACTAAATGAAATCGACTTTACTCGAATGAAAATAAATATCAGCACACATTTATTTATTGATTTAATGAGTAATTCAATATTTTTAAATTTAGTAATTAACTTTTTCATTTGTATGGCCACCCCATGACAATCAGTGTAGGTGTAGTCAAACATGCAGTCGATTCAAATCTCAATCTCGACTTCGTTCAAGAGTGCCAATTTTCTGAATATTGTAATTGAAACTGAATCGAATTGGAATACGATCGAGATTGGGATTGGTTTCAAGAGTAAGGCCCCTGATATTTATTTTCGTTCGAGTAAAGTCGATTTCATTTAGTTCCAAAAAAATCCGCCCAATACTGTTCCAATCGTGAGCTAGTGTAACATACAAGAGTGCCAAATGACAAGCAGCCTTACTCTCGACACTCGATCTCAATTGAAATTGGAAATTGGGATCGAGATCTTGTCATTTGGCACTCTTGAATGTTACACTAGCTCACGATTGGAACAGTATTGGGCGGATTTTTTTGGAACTAAATGAAATCGACTTTACTCGAACGAAAATAAATAGCAGCACACATTTATTTATTGATTTAATGAGTAATTCAATATTTTTAAATTTAGTAATTAACGTTTTCATTTGTATGGCCACCCCATGACAATCAGTGTAGGTGTAGTCAAACATGCAGCCGATTCAAATCTCAATCTCGACTTCGTTCAAGAGTGCCAATTTTCTGAATATTGGAATTGAAACTGAATCGAATTGGAATACGATCGAGATTGGGATTGATTTCAAGAGTAAGGCCCAGGATCTCGATCCCAATTTCCAATTTCAATTGAGATCGAGTGTCGAGAGGAAGGCTGCTGATCGTTCGGAAAGCAAAGATTTACACAACATCAAGTGCCAAGTCAATGAAAGTCTCATGAATACGTGTTACCCAATTCTTCAAAGTATAACACAATATTTTTCAACACCTTCACGTGAGATTTGAGAGATATCTAACACTTCATGTCATAATGCAGTCAATATTTTAATGTTTCATGTTGCTTAAAAAATTCTAGTGCAATTTATTGAATGTGAAATTCATTGTTGCACTGCAATATTTGATTAACTTTACTAATATTACACAGAGATAAAAAAAAAATGTTTAGGGCTAATCTCAGGAACTAATGACCCAGTCCTAAAAATTCTGGTAGGACCCCGCCCTCCCCTACAAACCTAACTAATTGTGAGTATTAGGGTGCCTCCAAATTCCAAGTATGTCCCACTCGCATTAATGGCTCATGAATTCATGAATACTTATTTAAATTGTGTTATAAAAATAAATACAACTGCTAATGCCATAACAAATTATTATGCATTATGCAAAAGTATTATTATGCCACTGTATTATTATGCTATTAAAAGTTATGCGAAAAATAAAGCCATAAATCATAGACATTTATTGTGGTTTTAGACGTATTATGATTATGACTTAAAATTTATTCCAACACGGGGACACTGTTCCTTCGAAAGTTATTATTCATAGTTTTGAGGATAGTGGGGTGATGATAAAATTATATGAAATAATACGCCTGTCTGTGTTCAAACCTACGACCTACAGCTCGTAAGTTGAGACCTTTTTCACTGAGAAAATACTGCTGGCATTATGTTGTAGATTCTCAAATACATCTTACGTTTTTAATCCTGAACATTTGTAGGTTTATTTAGTTAAAGTATTAAGGGCGACTTTCACCAAAAGTTAAACATGTTTAAAATTTTATTTGACACTAAATAAAATTTTAAACATGTTTAACTTTTGGTGAAAGTCGCCCTTAGTGTATTATATTTTCTAATAAGTATTTATAGACCGGAAGCCAGACCAAAATATCGTTAGTGATTTCTTCTCAAGCCATAATTAGTAGACTACATAAGGGAGTCGGATCATAAAGATTTGTGGAAGTCAGCTGCTGTTCCGTTGGTGGGATAAGCAGCAATAGCCGTTCAAACACGTAGAAAAAATAATATTTTTTTGTCATTTCCTCCCAACTGAAACCTGGTTTATATTGAAGATTACCTTATATCACGAAGAATAAAACCAATCAGCTGTCTGTAACATGGTGGAATACACGTCTGCTGGTCACTCGAACATGTAATTTTTAATATTATTTTCAGTGATTTCCTCTCGACTCAAATTTTACCTGATGAAAGTTTACATGAAGATATGGATAAAAGCAAACGTCAGCTGGCTGTATCTCGGTGGAAAGATCGTAAAATAAAATATGAAGAAACAAATATTTTATTAAATCTGAATAACTAAACGTAATTTATTTGCAATATCAAAACGGACATAAGGGAAACGAGTGTCTGTCATAATGACACATAGAAGAAGCCATAAAAAAATATTATTTGGAAAAAAAACTTGTGTCATCCTTAATGTCTAATCTTGTCAAATCATTCTGCTGTCATAAGGTTTCAAATCAATATTAAATTATTTTGTTGTTGTATTTCGTTATTTTGTTCAAGTTATGGAACTGTTCTTACTGGAGTGAATAAGTAATTGACACCCTGATCAAGAAGGTCCGTTAACCGGTTCAACAGAATTAGAAGGATTCCCGCACGATCTTCAATGATGAGACAAGGCTCTCGCTTGGAGATTACGTGAAGAGCTTCTCGATCCGGCTTGCATTATGAAGAAATTCCTATCTTTGAGGTCCGAACTAGATATCCATTGATATATGTTTCATAACAACATGTTTATTTTGTATTTTTAATTGTTTTTTATGTAATGTAAATGAAAAATGTAAATGACAATAACATCAAACAATGAATCAAGCAATGATTGGGGGTTTTCTTTAAAGAAAAGCTTTTTATTTCTTATACTTTTCACTAATTGAGAAAATAAATCAATAGACCCATTTATACGTTTTTTCAAGAGTTCATTATGATCGTTTTGCATATTCGTGCAAAGAATGGGCAGAGAACCTTAGGCCCATCGCATACGGCGTATTCTAAACGCGCAGAAGACGCGCGTTTCAGGAACGCGCCTCTTCGGCGCCGTAGACGCTGATTTGTTATTGCGTTTGGATTGATGATACAAGTCACATGAATCACGTATAAAGAAGCGGAGTAGAGGCAGGGGCGGGGCCCTCACGCCACTACTGCACCGCCCGTGCCTAAACAACTGAAGAAGAGGAGTCTCTGATCTAAAAAACGCAGAATCTACGAGCGACTACAGCGCGTCTGTTTCGCTGTATCTGCGCGTATACGTGCAGTAGAGGCGCGATTCACGCCCTGAGTGCTTATGTTACAAGGTTGTGATTGAATCTCGTCTACGCGCGTAATCTGCGCGGTTAAAGAACGCCGTGTGGCGTAGGGCCTATGTATACCACGTTTTTTAAACGCGCCGTCGACGCGCTTTTTGTAAAAGAGCAGTTTGTTGTCGCGACACAAAGCGTCAAACGCGCGTTTGCATTGCATCTGTATCACTACAAACGCGCGTCAACGGCGCGTTTAATAAACGTGATGTACATAGGCTATTTGGGCTAGTCCATACACGGCGGAACCGCGCTATTTCAGAATCGCCTGGAAATCGCGCGAGTCTTATATGTATGAGTTATTAAGTAATCGTTCAGACACAACCGCGCGGTTAGTCAACCGCCAGAAAATAGAATCGCGCTGCTCCCGCGCGGTTCTATTACTATGGAGTCTTTACTTTGCGTTCAGTTGCGTGGCGGATACCGCGCGGTTAGCACATCACAGCTCGTGAGTTTGGCACGAGTTTGGTTTCGACACTGAACTGTTTATTGATGAAGTGGAGAAGAGAAATGCAATATGGGATATTCAGTGTGAGGATTACTCAAATAAAACTATCATAACCAAGCTTTTTTTTTTTTTTACGTGGCAAAATCATCAAATGAGTCCTCCCACCCCGGGCAGGGCGGGAGGGACTGTCAGACTTCTACTGACTAAAATCCACGGTGTCCTTCAATAGCCCTTTATGTTCCGGGGTCACGGTAAGGAAATAATCCCGCGACCCCGGCAGGCTTTGGCCTCTGAGAGGGGGGCCCCGTCATTATGCTGACGCTCTTTGAGGCGCGTGTGGGACACAACGCGCCGTCGACCCGGGCATGGTCCATGGTCGGGCAGCAAGTTGCCCTTTACTCGCTGCCCGCATGCCCGCGCCTACGGTGGCCGGAGATCGTCTTGCGACGTCCGTCGCCGTGGGCGTCCACCACCGCGGGTGGGGCGGAGGGAGGACACTGTCCTCTCTCGCGCGCGGCCCGCCTCCTCCTTCGCGAGCATTACTGCTTCGCAGAAGGAGGCGACCGCCTCCCACTCCGTCTCGCCCCGCAGCATGGCCGCAACCAATGCCGGGCGCGAGAGGTCTCCGCCTATCGCAGCCGTGAGGACACGTCGGTGCTCCGCCCAAGCTGGGCAGTCCTGCACCGTATGCTCCACCGTGTCCTCCGGGCGATCTTCGCAGTGGTGACACCCAGGCGTTTCCTCCTTCCGCATTAGACACAGGTACCTCCCGAAGCATCCGTGCCCGGTGAGGACCTGCGTCAGGCGGAAAGTAAGGACGCCATGACTTCTCTCCAGCCACTCCTCAAAGAGGGGTCTTACCGCCGCAATTGCGGCGTGCCCGTTCATAACCAAGCTTGGCAAGAGTTGTGGAGATATTTGGAAATTGTGAAAATACGTTGGAAACTTGGTTGGTTACTTAATATTGGATGCACCCATTTGCATTGCATACCGCATTTTTCTTATCGTTTTTTTAAGGAGCAACAACCACAGTAAATCGATTTTTCGCTGACCTCCTTTTTCAAACGGACGTTATCCCTGTACGATAATCACATATAACCGCCGGAGTCTGATTGCATCACAATTTTGCGGTTTCGAACCGCGCGAATCATGAACGCGCGGTTTCCGCAAGTCTGTACTAGCCTTTAGTCTTGCTTGTACAATAATTTTCAAAGTATCAGCCGACGACCTTTCCACCGAGATACAGCCAGCTGACGTCTGTTTTTAGCCATATCTTCATGTAAACTTTCATCAGGCAAAATTTGGGTTGAGAGGAAATCACTGAAAATAAAATAAAAAATTACATGTTCGAGTGACCAGCTGACGTGTATTCCACCATGGTACCGTCGGCTGATTGGTTTTATTCTTCGTGATACAAGGTAATCTTCAATATAAACCAGGTTTCAATTGAGAGGAAATGACTGAAAAAAAATATTTTTTCTACGTGTTTGAACGGCGATTGCTGCTTATCCCACCAACGGAATCGCAGCTGACTTCCACGAATGTTCATGATATGACTCCCTCATGTAGTCTGCTAATTATCGCTTGAGAGGAAATTGGTCACGGACATCTGTTACGGGCTCCCGCTCTATTAGGTAGATTAATAATAAAGATGATTTTTTGAGGAAAGAAAAATTTTTGATTGCAAGTGGGATTCGAACCCGCGTCTTCTGGATAGGTAATCCAGACGCCTTAACCAACTAGGCCATTGCAACCCGTGCCCACACCTGCAAGCTGGAATTCTCTATTTCTCGTTTGAACGCTTTCCGGTAGCGTAGCGCCATCTCTTGGATTAGTGTTTAACTAAATTAATTAATAATATTGAATCTACACTAATATTTTAAAGTTTGCAAGTTTGTAATGAATAACCTCAAAAACTATGCTGAGTTGCTAGTATAATAAAAAATCTTACGTGTGCCTAACCAATTTGATTGTATAATTATTTTAACTGTACTTTTTCTAGTTGCATTGCAAATTCACCGCTGACGAATTTATTTGTTTTTGTTTTTATTACTCTAACCAATTTAGGCATTCGGTACCGGTTAGATCGGGCAATGACCGAAACCGGTTTACAATGTAATTTGATTTGCATTGACAGTTCCGTATAAAATGTATTAAGATCGGTTCCGTAGAAAATGGTTGTTTTGTTATTATAAGCATTTTTAGTGATGATATAATTTTTATTATCGAATTTGCAACCAGTTTTTAAAGTGAAACAATAAAATAAACGTGTCTGTTTCTTATTCTAAATCTTAGAAATAATTAATAAATAAACATATTTATATGTTTAATACATGTTACATATAAAAATCAATTGCTGTTCGTTAGTCCCGCTAAAACTCGAAAACGGCTGGACCGATTTGGCTAATTTTTGTTTTGAATTATTTTCTGAAGTCCAGGGAAGGTTTCAAAGATGATTTTGAGGCGGTACGAAGTATTGGGTCAACTAGTAATATCTATTATAAAACTGCTTAGCAGATAGATAAGTATGATGACTTTCATCGAGGCCACGGAGTCTCGATTTATACCCAATTAATGGCAATAGGCTCACACCCTACTTAAACAAAACAGGGGAAATATCGAGTTAATATTATGTACACCCTGCCCAACCCTTCGAGGATTACAGAGACAATGTTTTAAGTTCATAAAACAAATATATTTATTTCCTAGAATATCTATAAGTACATACCTAAGTATAATAAAATGGTAGGAAAGTCAAAACTGTACATTGAATATTTTTTTTAAAAGAATGGGGTGTTATCTACAATAGATACCAAAGCCAAAAATACTAGTTTTTAGAATTTTTGTTTGTCTGTATGTATGTCCGGGATAAATTCAATAAGTACTACATAGATTTGCTTAAAATTTGGCACGTATACCTATTATTATGAAGTCGTCTCAACAATTATAGGCTAGGTACATATTATCACGCTATCACCTACGGGGAACGAGCAGTGAATATTTATTTCTTCAACGCATTCACGTAGACGACGTCGCGGGCAGCAGCTAATAATGAGGTAGGTACAGTTAGTTCTAATGATAGCAGGTTCTATATAATTTACGGATCTCCAAAACCGACAAGCAGAAGCCCCAATTTACATACACGAGGTTCCGCATTGAGAAACATAAGGAAGTGCCATTAAAAGGAAAGAACACTTCCCATCATGTCAACCATGGGGTATTGTTTGTCAGTTCAATAACTACGATTATTATGGTGCAGAATTACAATTGATTGTAGTCGTGATAAAACATTAATACATGGTTAGTTGGCACGGTAAAATGATGAGTACAGTTACTTTGTAGGAGAAACCTACGTCTTAGGAAGAAAAATATGTCACTATTAGGACAGTTTTGAAATAAGGAAAGATTAGAAATTGGGATAGTCTTGAGTTTAGATATTAAGTTGGAGGCCAACCCGCACTGGGCCCGCGTGGTGGATTATGGCCCTTTCCCTCTCACAGAGAGGAGGCCTGTCTCCCAGCAGTGGGAACATTATAGGCTGATGATGTGATTAAGTTGGAATGAAATTGATTTTTAGAAGTCTAGGTGCAAATAATTAAAAAATGTTTAAGGTGAATCTTTGTTTTATTTTTTTTATTAGTTTAATATCTATCACACTTCTAAAGAAAATGTTATCCTGTGGCTATCAATAATTTATTTTTCTATGCGTCTTTACTTGAGTTCAAAAATTCTAACAAGATTTTACTAATTACTCAATGTATGCTTTTAAATTATAATATTCTTAAGTTTTTGCCGAGTTTAACTGTGGTAGCTTTTTAACTGCAGAAGAATTGGATTTTCAACTGTCATTTGGATTTTAATACCAATATCTTTTATAAACGTTTTTATTAAGTATCGAGTTCTAACAAAAATAATTTACTTCAGTGATGAGCAAAGTTCGAACGCCACAAAAACTTAGTTCCCAAAACCTGTCTGATATCAAAGTTTTTCATTCAAAAGAAATCGGGTCACATCAATCATAAAAGTAAAATATCGAATAAACCGAGCCTAATTCTCGAATAGACTTTAAAAATAAAAGAACGAGAAAATCTGTCACAGAATCGTGTTGCAAGTCCGCGGTTCGCTGCCCATTGCAACAGTCGACTTTCACAATTAAATTAATGCCAGTCTTTCAATTTAAGGGCCAATATTAATATTAGAAGTACCTACTCACCTATGTGTCCATGCAAAAGGCGGGACATCGATTAGAAACGCTCACGTAATAGTACAATGTGTTATGCAATTTTCGCGATTGCAGGTTTTAATTTAAAGTTTATTTTTCTTTGATTGACCTTTGAAACTTGATTGCGGCTAGAATTCAGTTTCGATGGAAGTTTCTAGATTTAAAACACAATACTTTCGATTAATTGCAAAATACAGCAATCATTATTGACCGAGATCGTTTTAAAGTATTTGAAGGCTGCCTAAGTGCAAATATGCAATTTTATTTTGCTACTTTTGACCTTACCAGTAACTTAGTGAATACCAAACTATAGTTTCGATGCGGGGAACAGCGCTGGACACACAGTGTATCCATAGAGAATAGTACTGCAATAACAACATTACAAAATCTACTTTCGTCAACCATAGCAAACCTCGAAACGGTAAACATTGCGTTTTAAAAACATAACGGTTGTAATCGTAACTGCAATACGGTTGCGCGACATTTAAAGCTATGTACGAAATGTAAACATTTGGTATAAGTACTACTAGCTATTACCAGTGGTTTCACCCGCTTCAACTCGAAAATTATCCCACGGGTCCATCGATCGGGATAAAAACTACCCTATGTGTTAATCCAGGTTATAAACTATCTGTGTACCAAATTTGATCCAAATCCGTGCAGTGATGTTTGCGGGAAAGAGTAACACAAATCCAAACAAACTTTCACATTGATAATATTAGTAGGAATATAGGATAGGATTAATGTTCAGTAAAACAGCTTATTAAAATTTGTCGAAGCAAATGCTACGTATTTGAGCCGTTTGGGGTTGAAACACTAGGGCTAAGGGGTCCGAGAGCTCACAAAGTTTTTAAGAAATCACCAGGCGACTCTTCGACTCGACTCTTTACATGGCAATAGGGCTGTCCTATTTCTAGGCCACAGAATCAGCCAAACAACGTGGTAATGGAATCCCAATTCCGAAAAAATCGTTTATTAAGAAACCAAGCAATATGTTCTATGGCAAACACAAAATTGAAGATGGAAAAAAACCGTTTGAAATGCTTTAGGTACACGTAAGAAATAACATAAAAAAAAAAACATTATAGTTATTAAAAGAGCAGTTTAATCAATAAAAAATCAAGAAATTAAATCAATTATAGCGGATTCAAATTGATTTGTCGAGCCTTTGCAAAAGCGTGGCCGATCACGTTTTCAGTTAATTTTCTTCAACATTAGATCAAAAGATTTCATAAATTGAAAATTAATGCGAAATAATGTGAGCGATTGTTCGGGATTATAAAAAAAATAATCCTGTAAATCGCTGTTATGCCAAGACAAGTTTAAATAAAAAAATAGTTGGTCACCCTACTGTAGTAATTTTAATGAAGTATCGTAAGTTATAAAATTATTCCGGATTATTACGTGAGTATTTAATTTCTTATGATAACAGATGGCGCCACGTTTCTAAAAAAGCATGATTTACCTAATTATGTTATGACAAGCAGACTACAACCTTAAATAAATAAAACCTTAATTAGTTGTTTATTTATAAATTAATGAAAGAGATGCCGCGGGCTAAAGCTAGCCTACACTTTTCTTAATGTGATACAACAAAAAAAAAAACTTACGTCGCGAAATTAGCATCATCAACAGCCTTTAAAATGATCCCCACTGCTGGGACACAGGCCTCGTCTCTGGGTATAAGCATGATGTATTAAAATTGTATTATAACATTAGCTTCCATCTGTCTTCCACCGGATATAACGTTTAAGACAATCGCGTGAACTTTGTCACCGTTGCGCACGAGTGCAAAATTGTAGACCGCGGCTGATCAAAGTTATAATAAGGTAACATGACTTCCATCCGCGGTGGTGGACCATCCGCGGTGGTGGACGCCCGCGGCGACGGACGTCGCAAGACGATCTCCGGCCACCGTAGGCGCGGGCATGCGGGCAGCGAGAGGTCAACTCGCTGCCCGACCATGGACCATGCCCGGGTCGACGGCGCGTTGTGTCCCACGCGCGCCTCAAAGAGCGTCAACATAATGACGGGGCCCCCCTCTCAGAGGGCCAAAGCCTGCCGGGGTCGCGGGATTATTTCCTTACCGTGACCCCGGAACATAACAGGCTACTGAAGGACGCCGTGGATTTTAGTCAGTAGAAGTCTGACAGTCCCTCCCGCCCTGCCCGGGGTTGGAGGACTCATTTGATGATTTTGCCACGTAAAAAAAAAAAAAAAAGTAACATGACTCATGCAACGAAATATGGCATTAAAGAAATGTGGCCTGTCAATGATGAGGATGATGAACTTGATTTTTTTTATATTTAACAGAAGAGAACATTGATAAAAAGGAAAAAAATCGTTTATTTTCACACGCCGTTTCTTAGTTTTTTTTTAAATCTATTTGCAATTCAAATAAAACTACGGTTAAACATGAAAATTCATCATCATTATATCAGCCGTAAGACGTCCACTGCTGAACATAGGCCTCCCCTCTCATCCTCTCCTCCCCTTTCATGAAAATTATTTATCTTTAAAATAGAAAATAAACAAATGATTGCATTGTAAGAGTTTTTTTTTCGTATACACTCTGAGGATACTTTAGGCACAGGATATACGACGTCGAAAACCTCCTTTTGAAATTGTAATTATACAGTTTTTAAAGATATTTCAGCGTAAAAATAGCAACTAGGAATAGTAGAAAAACTAAAAAAATAATTTTTTAAATGTCGTGTTACTTCATTCCAACTTTGAGCAACCGAACTGCAGACGGCTGCGTAAGCGCAGACTCGCCCACGCAAAACACAGCTGTTATGTTTATTTATGTTTTGCGTTGCCTAGCAACCGGGTTGACTTTATGCACTATTTATAATCCACATAGGTAGGTACTTGTTAAATATTGTACATAGGAATGCAAAATTATTGCACCACTATATTTATTTTTATTTCTACAATGTTTCACGTCAATGAATACCTACTATAAATATCTCGATTTATTAGGCTCCTCTAATAATCAAAAACAATTCAATTTTCTAATTAGGCCTGTCAAAATCGACAGTAAATTAACAAAACATAGTGTACTAACACCTTTGTATACCTACACTTAATTCGCAATGAAGATATTTGAATTTGTATTACTTATCTGATTTTTAGTTCTTAGTTTTGTCTCAAGTTTGCAATTCTCAAAAAGGAGTAAAAAAAATGCGATAATGTGCTTATTTCATAATAACAGGTGCAGCTTTGTAAGTCAATTTATTGGTTTCCGAATTAAATAAAAATTAGTTTCACACTTTTGTGGACCAAAATTGCGTCGAAATATAAGAAAACTGGCCATATTAAGCGTTGCTTGTAGGTAATAGGTATTAAAATACATGATTTATAGAAGATACTATCGTATATGGTATACTTACTTTTTAAAGTATTATCAGTGAAAAATCTACTCAAAATCCCATTGATAAACTATCGATAACGTACGATAAACGCACCCAAAGATAACAAAATACGTCTCGCAATAATAAACCAAAAACAATAATATAAAAACAACTATTGCAATATTGACATACATCGATAAGTCAGCTAAGTATTTAAAATAGTTATCCTTATCACGTCTAGTTCTATCATAAACTGGCTTTTGCCTACAGCTTTTCCCGAGTGGTATTCAGTAGTAATAGTCCCGCGAAATCGTGCTAAGGTGTTAATTTAGATTAAACTTGCTCCGTGGTACCACAAAAACTTTTAAACGTCTGTTGAACACTTGTCTATAAAATGTCAGATTATGACGTTGAAATAAGGTCCCTTTTGCAGTCACACTTTTATTAGACAAGTGTTCAACAGATGTTCAAGTTTTTGTAGAAAGGCTGTACCTTTAAGTCCACATTTTATCCCAGCCCGTTAGAAGTTTTTGCGCGAAAACATCTAAATCCGTTCTGGGGTTTCGACGTGAAAAATACACATTTTCGCGATAATGCGCATAAATTACGGTATTATGTACCTACGTTCGGAGATAATCTAGCTTAAAAATAAGCTGAAATATCTTTAAAATGACTGGCATTAATGAAGGCCAGTAATGACATTTTTATTACAATTGAGATAACAGTCCCAGGGATTCCCCACGTTAAAAATCATCATCATCAGCCTACTGTAATATTCCCTCTGCCGATACAGGCCTCCCCTCTGTCGGAGGGAGTGGACCATAATCCACCACGCGGGCCCAGTGCGGGTTGGTAGATGTCACATGTCTTCGAATTTTTGGTTCTAGGATTTGCCGGTTTCCTCACGATGTTTTCTTTCACCGTTTTGAGAGAAACGGTGAAAGAAAACATTACGGAAAACGGTACGGTCGTGAAATAAAAAACACAAAGTAAGGCGACTGGCTGGGTTCGAACCCACGTGCTGCAACTTGTAAGTGCTACTATCTTTCCATAAATATTTGTTTAGATAAGTATATTATAATTCTGTTATCCTTGGCTTATTCCACTATAAAGGTGCAGGTATTTTTCCGGATATAAAGTGATAATTAATGTTATTATTAATGAATGAAGTTATCTTTGGAAATGTTAGTATTGTTTTTAGTTGGAAAAGTACAGTCATACAATTTATTGACTTCTCAATTGGCATTGATTCGTTTTCAGGAAATATTTCAGGAAGTTGGACTGAATCATTGGTATACGCGTGACGTCATATTGGAAAAGTGATACTACATTTTCTGAAAACAGAACTCATATTGTATCAATATTAGCCTCCATGTAAGGAATTGTTTAAAGAGCAGAGGCGTTACCAGTTTACCACGAGCTCTTAACGCGATCCAGTTTAGGCTGTGGGAAAGAGACAAAGCTATACAAGGCGTCTAGCGTCATCTCTTTCCCACAGCCTAAAGACTCACGCTTTAAAAGTTCATGGTAGGCCTCCTGTTACATAGTTTGTGTAGAAAAGAAAGACGATACTCGTAAATATAACAATTTTATGAAAAAACGATAGATAAAATGATTTTGTAAAGATGCTTCTGCTATTGTTATTCGAATAGCGCCATCTGCGTCACTTATAAAGAAAAATGGGAAAATCTCATTCAATACACGATACAATAAAAACACGTATCATTATCAAATCTTTTTAAGTATCAGCAAAATTTTCGGTTCATCCATCCATCCCTATTTTTTATTAAAAAAACACCTTTTGTATAGGCCTCAAAGAGAAACGCTGTATCATCCAATTTTTAAGCAAGGTGATGTTCAAAATGAGAACAAAAACCTACTGGCTGCAACCGCTACTGTATTTTTTCATCTGGTAAATTTCAAGAGTAGTTCTAAGTAGTTTATGGCAAAAGGCTCGCCCCCTTTTACTTGGGACATAAACAAGAACGTCTAACTGACGAAATCGTAGGATTGTCTAGGGTTTAGGAGCAAACAGTCTAATTCGCAAAATGGCAACCGAGTCGCAAAAGGACAAATTCTCTAAAAGCCTACTCAAACTGGCCAATTCTCAAAAAGCCTGATCCCCAATATGGCAAATTCTCGAAAACCTAGGCTTTTCGAGAAATGCCAAACCTCTTAAAGATTGGTTTACTTCGCAAGAGAAAACTGCTTACATGTGTTTCACCAAAAAAGAGTCCAGCGGAAATGATTCAGTGAGCAAAAAGAGTAAAAATTAGTGGATTTTTGAATCGAAATGAATAAACTGTCTGGATTCTTAGTCAGTAAGGTAAGGAGTCATTTGATGAAATTGCCACACAAGAAAGAAAAAAAAAAGTAAAGATACCCCTAATATTTCAAGAAAGCAGACATGATGACATTATGTTCAAAGTATTTTTAACCAAAACTGTAATAAGCGACCTCTAAGCCGTAATTGTGTTAAGGCCATAAACAAGTAAAGTGATACAGAAGGAACTGTGTCCTGTGGTAAAGTGAACATCTCAAGTAACGTTATTTATGTAATTTATTGTGCATTCCTTGAGCTTGAGTTGTTTTTGAGCGGAGTTTGACCATACCTTATTCGTTCTGATCATTTGCCTGCCTTTATTCATTTGTGGTCACCCAACATTTGTCTCCTTCCATACCTCTCTATAGCAGCAGGAGCTCTCTGCTCTGGAGCAGTGGTGGCCCAGTGGTATCGGTCCCGACTAAACAGTTGTAGGTCATGGGTTCGAACCCCGCCAGGCGCACGCATTACTTTGTGTAATTTATTTCATCACCACTGCTCTCAAAACGGTGAAGGAAAACATCGTGAGGAAACCGGCATGTCCTAGAACCAAAAATTCGAAGACATGTGACATCTACCAACCCGCACTAGGCCCGCGTGGTGGATTATGGCCCACTCCCTCTCACAGAGAGGAGGCCTGTGTCCCAGCAGTGGGAATATTATAGGCTGATGATGATACCTCTCTATTGCTCATCATCTCAACGCTCAATTATCATCTAAAATTGATCCGAAAAGATTAAACGACACACAAACATTTTAAAAATGAAGTCGGTTAATACGAGACACAAAACGGTTCGGTTCATTTTCTGATATTCTAGTGATCTAGTCTACAAATAGGAATACCTGTATCTTTCAAAGATCTTATCTGAGGGATTTACCGCGCTCATTGTTATTAGTGAAAATTCTCATTGAAAATGTACTTCAAAGATATCTCACATATTTTGTAACTATCGAGAATACTATAAACCTTTGCTTTTACAAAGGTAGGTTTCTTTTTCGTGTGAGAATGTTAATTAAGCCGCCTCTGGAAACACCGCAGGTCTCTGACAATACTATGGCATGACATGGCTTTGGATTTTTATATTTGGGGGCACGGCAGTGCCGGGGCCAAGACGAGCCAAGCGATATTATTTATAATACCTTTAAGTTCATGTTTCCTCGCGATGTTTTCCGTCACCGATTTGAGTTATTCTGTTCTGATCCCCAAAAACTGATACCCTAGGGGATCAGTTTTATTATAAATTAAAATAATTGACGCTGGATCAGTTTGGGGGATCAAAGCGGAATAACTCACCGATTTCAGTGATGTCCAAGATAAACAAAGTGCATATGAATTTACAAAGACACATTGGTACTTTCTTGGCATTGAACTCGCAACCTCAGCAAGATGCGAAGTGCTAAACCTCCGGGCCATCATTTATTATCCCCGGTGTCCCCAGTTAATTCCCATATCTGTCACATCGCGCGCTGCGATCGATTTAATAGTCCCCAGCCTACCACCAACTTCGTACATACCGTGACTTTACTAATTTACGCGTGTAAATTACATTTTTCTGAACAATAGTCAATAATAAGGTCATAATACTACAGTACAATGACGCTAATGGCAGATATTGATGAGATTGTAAAATGGAAACGTCAAATAATAATCATTAAATGTAGCCGGAAACCAATCATCATTTGTTATTATTTTTATAGCTCTTGGAAAGGACTTAAAATATTCGATATCTAGAGAAATACCTATACATACAATAATGTGTCCGGCTTCGGTCTGTCTAAACTTGAAGAGTAGGTATCTATGCTCAATAGCAGGGTTTGGATTTCATTTATTTATAATACTGATAGTTTTTATTGCAATTGATCAACTAAGTATATGATTAGTATATAAGCTGCCTGACTAGCCTAAAAAAGTAGTCATATCCTGATTTATGCGTCATATACCGGCTATAACAATTAATTTCGGATACGATAAACATTTTGTTAGTGTGAATCAATACCGGTGGCTTCACTACGAGTCAATATCATCCATCATTGATATCACGTGATATTGACGTGTAACCTGAGCTATTAATTGAAAACAATGGCAATATGAGATGCTTTCCATAATATTTAATTTGTCATATTATGGACTACGGGTTAATCGCGTCACATCGATACATATAATAAAACAGTAGAACCCCGAGTACATTGGATATTTTAACCAAAAATTGAAAGGAAGCGATCAAAAAAGAGCAATAGAAAACAAAAAAAAAAACTTAAAAAAAAATGTCTGTCTGTCTGTCTGTTCGCGATAAACTCGACAACGGCTGAAAGGATTTGATTGCGGAGAGAATAATTTGGGATGAAATACGATTGTCGTCATGTTCAATTCGATTGACGTATATATTCTTCATTTGTTTATCATGTCATTCACGAAATACATAGCAACTGCTATTTTGAAGATTTTTTTTGGAGTGCATGGTCTAGCGGATGGTCGCATGACCTTGTAAACCACGAGTTCCAGGTTCGATTCTTATCAATATTTTTCCTATTCATGAATACAATTCAAAAATGCCTATTTGGGGTCACGGAAGTAACTGGTAACTGAGGCCTCGAGACGTAAAGGGCTATTGAAGGACACCGTGGATTTTAGTCAGTACAAGTCTGACAGTCCCTCCTGCCCTGCCCTGGGTGGATGGACTCATTTCATCTCATGATTTAATCACGTAGAAAAAAAAACAATACCAATTTATTACTTACTAGCTGTGCCCGCGACTTCGTTCGCGTGGATGTCGGAACTCAACAATATATATTTATTTAAACAAAGGATTTTTTTAAAATAAAAACCTAAGTTACTCCTTATTACATCAGCTACCTGCCAATATAAGTCCCGTCAAAATCGGGCCAGCCATTTCTAGATGCATAGATTTTATCCATCACTAACGATTAACCAACATTTTTTTTTCAATTCGAAGGAGCAGTTCCTTAGATTAGCGCGCATTAGCAAGCTGCAAGTACACAAACTCTTCAGTCTTCTTCTTTATAATATGACATTAGTATAAGTAGATTATTTTCCATGTTTAGAAAACATCGCAAGCAAGCAATGGCATTCCGCCAATGATTGCGCATACCTGCGCATGCGACGGTTAAGGCAATGAGAGTGAACGTAATTGAACTTATTGTTACCAGATCTATAGATAACGGTGTCTAGACAAAACGAAACTAACAGTACATATAACTGACAAATAATATAAATAAGTCCACTCCATGTAAGGCCTGTGAACAGGTTTTTTGGAACTATTACAGGTGACGGTTTTTTTATTGTTTTTTCAACACACGATGAGTCAGTACGGTAAGTGGCAAGCTAGTAAGTGAACGCTTTGTAATCTTTAATAGATTTTCAACTTTAAACACAAGAGTATAAGGTTTAAAATCTAATTATAGACTACTGAGCGTTAACATTGTCTAGGGAAGCATAGCAAAAAAACACACAAAACTGACAATCTAGCGAGACTTCCAAATTGGCGAGATCTCGCTTGAGCCCCAATCTCGCGAGATTTGCATTCCCTACGCGCCACTAGTGTAAAGTATAATAAAATATACCTATAATATAATAATATCTATATACATAAAAATCAATGCCATTTTTCGTTGTAATTTTATAATTCAAGAATGGGCTCACCTATCCAATCCAAATGTTTAGGCTTTGTTCGGACTATTTAGTAGATGATTTATGTGAAGTTTGCACAAAATCGGTCGAGCGGTTCTTCATTTATCACATTTTTTTGTAACAAATAAATTCAATAAATGGCGGATCATTTTCTTAATGGGGATTTTGCTGTCAAATTGGAACTTTTTTCAGTGTTGACAGTACAAGCATGTTGTTATGTCATTCATGCGGTCATTTCATTTTGGCGTAGCGAAGCGTACCGGGACGCTATTAATAATATAAAATAAAAAAAAAGTGGCGAAGGTTGAAAAAAAAACAGTATCAAAAAAATAAATATTAAAAAAAAACAAAAAACCCGACTGCGTAAAAAAACTAAAAAGAAAGAAACAAGCCCAGTAGTTTAGAATTCACTCATTCACACTCACAGTCGGGGCCCATTCAAATTATACCAATCAAATCTTCCCAAGGGGAATTTATTTTATTTTATTTTATTTTACTATTTTTAGTTTTTGTTAGCATTTATCAGTCCTAATTAAATTGAAACATATAAGTTATATATTTTGGTAAACCATTTTTAAAATCCTTTAATTTGATACCCCACTTGATAGAATGTGAGAGATTTAAAAAAAAAATTTTTAGTTCGGAACCCTTTGCACACGAGTTCGACTCGCACTTGGCCAGTTTTATGTACCCAGTGACACTCTCACGTTTAAGACGAATCTAACGACACCTCTCAAGTTAAAATCCATCAAGCCGTTTAGGCTGCAGAGCAACACACAGAAACATGCATACATACATACATAACATACCCGTCCTGGCGCAGTCGGGTAATGACCATGGTGTTTACATTTTTCATAATAAACATACAAAAAAGATATAAACAGACACAAATTGAGACTAGTCCAATTAAAAGTCAATTAAAGCCTCCTTTAACATAAAACACAGTCACGTGGACCTAATTAAAATATTATATCGGTTAACGAACTCGACCCAAACATTCGACAACACAGACATAAGGCCAGTTGTACACACAACCAGTATGTGGGTCAAACCGTTGATTTTATGCACCAATGTGTCCCACTTATTAGGCTTCGGCTATATTCAGGGCCGTAGCTAGGGCTGAATTTAAGGGCAGTGATGGTTAAAGGTAAGAAGTTAAAGAGACCGGGAGTGAATGATTGTGACAAGTGGTTCATTAAGGTGTCGCCGCTACTCTAGTTGTTTTTTGCGTCTTAATTTATGCTAGCTGTATACGGGATGATTTTGGTTTTTGTTTTTTTTTTTATCCTATGTGTTAATCCAGGTATCTTATCAATCTGTGTACCGAATTTCAACCAAATCTGTTCAGTGATTTTTGTGTGAAAGAGGAACAAACATTCATCCAAACAAACTTTCACGTTTATAATATTAGTAGGATTGGGTAACAAACATTTATAATATATTTCGTTTTAAAGTAGGGCATTGATATTTTAAGGAAGTGGTTACATTATACACACGCTTTTAATGAAAATCCACATGTTTTGGTAAACGTGACGGTTATTAAAACGGTTTTAAAACGTGAATCTCTGCAACGTGTTACTGAAAATCTGAAAGGATCATTGTTCTAAACTTAATAAACTGGTAAAGGTTGCTTGTAAAATAGGCTATTCCGACAGATTGATAAATCAAAAATATTAGACCCGTATTTTCGTTTTATTTTGATATTACCGTTTCTGGAAATTAATAATTTAATACAAATCCATTACTCGAATGGTAGATATCATGTTCTCTTTCACACGTGTCGACCCAAATACCGACTTCAGTACTTTTTTGGTACCAATACCAAAACATTGACGCGACTTTGACGCAACCTACTAAGCGAATATACATATATATGATTCGAATGCTAATTAATTTTTGGGGGACAATTGACTTCATGTCGATAAAAAATACTCGTTATATATTTCTGTAAATACTTTATCTTAATCACAAATGTGTGCCAATTGCTTGCATTTATACATAATTATTTTTGGAGTTGTCGATTCGCATATAAATAAATTATCTAAATATTATTTTATTAATTTCGAGCGTATCTCATACAGAAAAAATAATATTATTAGAAATGGTTGATTCGCTCGTGCCAGTTCAGTTCGTGCGAATCATCCAATATAATCACTCATTTAGGCGGAAAAAGGTAACAAACAAACTTATTTTCGCACAATAGATCAGGCGTGTTGCGTAAAACACTGTGGTAATGAAAGGTTTTTTGAGGTTTTACATATTTTTCCATAATCTAGATTATTTAAATCAAATTTTTCTTTCATAACCATTAACATGTTCTTCTTTGTTCCCAGGCATGGTCGGAGCTCCGGATGTTGTCAAACCAGCAGATAAGGTTGAAGATCAGTCGCCGTATCTTAACGGCAGCCCAGTTTACACAATTAGCGGTAAGTGACAGTTTAATTACCTATATTAAACTATTTGGAATCAAAAATAGCAGCTTACAATTTAGGACCCATTAATATTAGTAGTCATTTTTACACGTGGTGCTAAGCAACTGGGCTTCTCCCAGTTGTAGTGTCCCTTTGTGCCTCTTGGCCTTGTTTTGTTCTGTCTCCTGCTTACATGGAGGGAAGTGGAAACATATTTTTCCTACTCCTCCACTATTCTTTTCTGATTAATTTCGTTGCAGGATCCAAGTCAGGTAAATTCATTCTCCGCGACACGTCGAGCTTCATTGTCTCGGCGCTTTTCTGGGTGGTTGCCACTGTTGATTCTTGCTCTCAAGAGTTGCATTGGTTTGGGAATAGTGTGGTGGGTTTGTGCCAAATGAAAAAAAAATAGTGACAATTAAAAACCAAAATTTTAATTTAGTGACCAACCTTTGCACTTAAGCCTTTTTGAGGAGAGAAAAAATCAGCCGTGAGTGCTATTCGAACTGGCGTCTTCCAGTGGAGGAGCGATAGCCTGATTGGTATGGCGTTTGGAGTACTTATTCAGAAGACGCGGGGTCGGGTCAGATTCGATATCCCAGATTTTTTTCTGTATGGTTGTTTGTCACATAATGACGCCCAACCATAATGGCGTCAGGACTCCGGAGGCACTTTTGGTGGCGCCATAACGTGGGCGTGTTGTAGGATGTTCAGCAATGGAAACAAGGATTCACAGCATTCACATTATAATGTCCCGATACAATATTCATAATCATCGTATGACAGTTGCTCGAGCGAAGGCACAGTTCTCCTCAACGGTCCGTAGGCAAGTCTTCAGACCAAAGCCTGCCGGGGTCACGGGACTTATCGAATTACCTTGACCTTGGAACGTAAAGGGCTATTGAAGGACACCGTGGATTTTAGTCAGTACGAGTCTGACAGTCCCTGAGCCTTGCCCTGGGTGGGAGGAATCATTTGATGTTTTTACCACGATAAAAAAAAACACAAAAATACACTGAATTAAATTCTATAAACGATGGTGAAACTGTTAAAATACTTTCAACTCTTAATTTGGCTTGAGTAAGACAGCGTAAAATACATTTTGTACAGTACCCTTAGCACGAGTTTTCACTATTTTACTTTACAGTGTCTTTCCAGTATTTACAGCGTTTCTTGTATGAAAAAATAGAACAGCGCCTCTGGTGTGCGAAGAAGGTAATACTGTTACATATTATGCGAATGTTTTTATTTTATTTTTTATTTCTTCACCAGATTGAACTAACGTGGTCATAAAAGATATAATCTTCATAAATATTCTATGAAAATAAAAGACACGACACTTTTGTTTGAGTGTTAGAAAAAACTAATCAGATCGAAAATTATGAAAGACTATAGCTGCTGCCAAAGGCTTTGCCCGCGTGTGACTCGAATATAAATCCCACGGGAGGTTAATACCGAGATTCACGGTACCCTGTGTTATTACAACCTTTAACGAGTATAATATTGATGCTCTGCGCCAAATTTCATCTAATTCCCTTCAGCCGTTTCGATGTGATGTAATCAAATCAAATCATTTGTTTCTTTGCAAACATGGGTTAATAATTTATACATAGATGCTATTTCTTTATAATTAAGTTCTCCACATTTATGGGTATGCAAACAGTGTAGGTTCTCAGGTTCAGGTTCGAATCATGCCCGCGGATCTAATTTTTCTTTCTTAAGAAAATCAGTGTACAATCTGTTCATTGTTTTAGTCTCAGATCAAAGAAATAGGCAGATAGAGCGCTCAGAACATGCGAGTGGTTCCACCAAAGTTAATACAAAATCAAATACAAAGTCGCGACCAAGCTGCGCGTCGTTGTTGTTTGCCAAAATATGGCCGTCACGCGTCTTTAACCATTGTAAAAGTTGTTCTCAAAAACAAAGAAAACATTATGGAATGTAATTACATTCGATTTGATTTTGTATTAACTTTGGTGGACCCACTCGCGTGTTCTGAGCGTTCTATCTGCCTATTTCTTTGATCTGAGGTTTTAGTAAAATTACATTTATTTGTAAAATTAGATGTCAACCTAATCAGAATCACAGTAAAGTCAAAATTAATTGGAATATTACTAATTACCTATACATATAATCCAGGGTTGGAAAAAAAACAGTTTTTTTTAAATTATATAAAACAAACAGTTCAAAATGTTTTAAACAAGTGTTTTTTTTGTTTTTTTTTTAGTTTAGGGCATTATTTCAAATTAATTCGACAATGTTTCTTTTCTAGGCTAGATCTTTATAAACACGCCCTAATAAATTAAATATTTACAAAAAAACGATCAATAGATAACATTTATTTGTATGTTGCGTAATCAAACGCTTCACATTCACCCGGTAGGTATGTTCTAATGTTGATTTTATATTGGGCGACACGTAGGGACTTTCCTAGCGGGACAGGCGGCGCGCCTCCTATTCGTTCGTAGAATAGTTCATTCATTCATTGTTCATAAGGTATATCCCCGCGCCACGGTGCGGGGCTTTACCTTATGAACAATGGACTGAGAAACACCGATCTAGGTACTTATAAATGTATGTCTAAATAATAGGGGAATTACCAAATTTCTTTCGACAGCCGACATTAGGGATCGAAGTTTACGTTTTTTATTTATGACTAATGTTGTTTATTAATTAAAATTGTAACAATTTTAATTGTTTTGAAATTATTATGATAATGTTTCAAAAATAGGTGCTATATTGTCCCATACAAAACCTGGTACTTAGATATTTGTTTGATTGAATGAAATACCTACATAACATAAAAATAATGTTGGCGGCATGTTTGAGTTTATATGTTTGTAAACGCACCCACGACATAGTATAAATTCCTAGTGTGGGGCAACGTTTTATAAAAAAAAATTATTAAGTCAATTACAATGCCATTGAAAGTTCAAAAATATAACTATAGTAGATATAGTGGGTCAGAGCCCATTCGTACCCTAAGATTCGCACCCTGTGCCCACTCGTACCCTGGAAGTTTTGAGGGGCCCACTCGTCCCCTCAAGAATATTTATTTTTATTCATTCTTCTAATATAAGTACATGTACATGTGTATACTGCAGCTTGGTAGTCCTGGTACAGTCGCGCAGAAAAGTGTAAAATAAAAAATATAGTAATTCGGTGCATATCATGTTTATTTCAAATAAGATTCAGTTTAATAAATGCCTCTAGGCTCTAGGCATTAAGTCAGTCTTCAAAATAATTAATCAACTTTTGGTTTCTTGTACATTTGTAAATATTTAGCAAAATATATGATAACTATATAATAATATAATAATCTTTATGCAGTAAAATAAAACTGTGTAACTATTTAAATAAAATCTCAGTAAGTAATAAAAATCAGCCTTGATTGACCATCATATAAATCAACATTAAATATAAAATATGAAAAAAAAAATAGAACACATAATATTTATTAACAGTAAATAATCACATCTGGAGAGTACTAACCAATTTTAACGCAATTTTTGGAGCAAAACAGAATTAATGTTAGAACGTTGATTATTTATAACCGACTTCCAAAAGGAAGAGGTTCTCAATTCGGATGTTTGTGTTTTTTTTTTTTTTTATGTTGGTTCGGGCATAACTCCGTCGTTAAACAACCGATTTGAAAAATTCTTTTTGTTGGATAGGTACTTCCGAAATGGTCCCATTAAAATTTTATCGAAATCGGACTAGCACATTTTGAAAAATCAACAAAAACCTAAAAAGTTTTCAACTTTGTCTACACCGATTACTCCGAGGTTTCTGGTCCGATTTCGATTATTCTTTTTTTGTTCGAAATACTTAGTATATCTGCCATTTGGCCCCATAAAATTTGGGTTGAATAGTGAAACTAAAAAGGATAAAAAAAACTTAAAAAAAAGAATGTAAGTAACCGACTTCAAAACAACCACAAAAAAAGTTCGAAATAACCTACAAAAAAACTTTTCTTTCGAAAGTCGGTGACAAAAATAAACAGTTTATTTCGTTAGGCGAACTTCATTTAATAAAAGACCAAAGACACATTGAACAGTCTCGTATTCGCAGTCACTTTCAAGAACCAATATGTCACCGAGGCAGCCATAACATACAAACAAAACACCTTATCTAATTTTGTAACCCGTTTTTTTTTAACAAGCCATATATTATTATCATGACGGATATCATTCATCATAGCTCTTTTTTCAATGAGCTGATATGATTTATTAAATTAATTCCGTTTATAAACTGTTCACAAGTGTACTCTGTTAACCGTTTCTTATGTAAAATATAGCTAATTTTATCTCAGGGGACCAATAGGCACCTGAATAGGTGCCGAATCTTTAACTTATATTGAATTATATTAGAGGGGACGAATGGGTACCTTAGAAATAATATTTTTTATTAAAATATTAATTGGTACCCTACCAGGAGACCAATGGGCACCTATATAGGGGCCGAATCCACAACTTTTATGCTGGGGTACGAATTTTAGGGGACGAATGGGCTCTGACCCGATATAGTTCAAAATATAATATAGTTCAATAGAGACTCGATTGGTTTTATGTTGAACTATTCAGACTCAAATACTTATTATTTTATTTTCATTTTATATTCAGTTATTGCGACATGAAAAGTAGTTTTAAAACATGTTTTTTTTCGTACTGTTTTATACAATGTTTTAAACTTGTTTTAATCTTTGTTTTTAAACATGTAATAAAAAACACTGTTTAATTTCAAA
The DNA here is from genome assembly GCA_954870645.1 of Agrotis clavis. Lineage (NCBI taxonomy): Eukaryota > Metazoa > Arthropoda > Insecta > Lepidoptera > Noctuidae > Agrotis > Agrotis clavis. The sequence continues at coordinate 5,508,334 of OX940943.1, forward strand.
CTGTTTTAAACACTGTTTTAAACATGTGTTTTAAAACAACTTGTTTTAATCATGCCAACCCTGATATAATCAATTCAATCAAAGTAATGTAATGTACCTATATCCATCAGTAAGTGAATCATGATTTAGAAAATCGTCAATCGTGTTATAGCAGTTTGATAATTATTTTACCTAGTAACTAACATCCATCCATCCATTCATTCAAACATCTAAACTTTTGCATTTATAATAGGTAGGTATTAGTAGATTTAGCAGGCTGATAAACCAACATAATAATTTCAATGAATAATGGAATTGTTACTGTAAAATATTTTCATGAAAAAAAATCTGTAGTGGTTGCAATAGCTTCAGTAGATTCTATGTTTGAGGAAAAGGCGGTATTTACATAGTACATAGCAGCGTATATGACGATAATAATAATATAATTAATCCTTACATAATTACACGTTATAACAATGTTTATTTAATTACTGAATTATCTAAAGTTGTAATACATTTAAATTATTTCGCATTCTATTTCTTTCTAGCCAGTCATTATTGGTAATTATTCATTTTGAATTTCTCTGAGTGAATTTACAAGAAATGCTTTATTTGTAATTAGTAACAAAATGTAGATAATACGAGAAGTTAACTCATAAAACTGTGTGTACATTATCGCATTAGGTTGTCATCCTGTACCTAATGATAGTTGCAAAATGGAAAAAAATAATAATAATCTGTTAAAAAAATGATTTCACTGCTTGGACACAAGGACACACGTCTGGAAACGCAGCTGGGCCTCTGCAGCTAGATAATGTCAATACGTCTTTTCACAAACTAGATGAGGCCAGTGTACCTGACTACTCTCAGAAAAAACATACGTAACTAAGTCAGAGGTCACTGTCCCTTTTAAAGTCCAAAAAACAGTGTTAAACTGGGTTTCTATGTTTGTAAACGCAACGACAATATATTAGAAATTTCTAGTGTGGGGCAAGGTTTAAAAAAGGACCTTTTTGATGAAACTCATCATCAAGGCGCCTGGAACCTGGATACTACAGTATCAATTATTGTTTTGTAAATCTAGGATTACTATTTCATTGCCGATTGCAAAGCCCATACATAAATACAAGATTCTTATGTGATAAGCAACAAAGTAGATCATTATCGCTTCATCAATGCCAATTACATCGTCCGATTAAAACAATGTTTTAATTTTAAATGATCTTTTCATTAACCTTAGGAATTAACTAAGTACCTATACTTTAGAATAGCGACGTATTTTATAATATGCGGACAGCGAAGGAGTTGAACTCTCTGCCTGCGTCTGTGTTTCCGAACGCATACAACTCTAATCTCTTCAAAGTTAGAGTGAACAGGCTTCTTCTGGGTAAGCTCGCTCCATCGTCGACCTTGTCTTAGTCACTTCTGACCTAGGCTGAAGTCAAGAGCAAACCCATTGCACATAAAAACAAATAAAAAAAGCAGTTCAGGGATCATAGCTAAAGAAAAAACTTTACGAAAGGTTTAAACGCAAGTCGAAGATCGGTGGGGTCGCAGGATTGTTTAAGGTTTACAGCGGACATGGAACACAAAGGGCAATTGAAGGAACAGGGTGGGTTTTAGTCAGTCAATTCCTCTAATGCTCATATGAATGATCAAGTTTATCAGCACCTTTTGGGAAAACCCTGTGGCCTAAAAATAGCACTTAATGATTTAATAACACGTACTTCCTCAATTTACAATGAAATGTATAATTTTCCCTTTCTGACTCAGTTAAAAGATTTACTATCAGTAGTTAGTGGTAATGGTTGAGCATTGACTGATAATGTAATAGTGCTGGAATAACTGAAGTGAGACATTGGAACTGTATGTGTGTCAACAAGGATTTAATTTTATGATAGTATCAATCTATTGGTGATTAAATAATTTGTAAGTACTATAGTTCATATCTTCAGACATGAAGAGCGTCATAAAATTAAAACCATTTACTCTCGCGCCCGTCAATGCTGCGGGACTAGACAGCATGGCAAGCGGTTCACCTCCTTCGCTAAAATGACTGCTTCGCAGAAGGAGGCGTTCTGCGAAACAGTCATTTTAGCGAAGGAGGTGAACGATGTGAGGGACGAGCAACATGTCAGGAGACGATTCACTCTAACTTTGAAGAGATACAGGTCGTGTTATTTAAAAAGAAGTAGTACGCGAACTCCAAAAGAACATAAAACCATAAACTTTCGACATAATATTTGACAACAGATTAAACAATAAACAGATTACACCAGGAAACTAAAGCAATTAACTCAAATTAAGATTTACTGCAGTTTACACGGTTCTTTTTACATAAACTGAAGAAATAATAATTAATTAAACTAGTTGGATATTAACTTGATAACAAATGTAGTGAGTAGAAGGAAAATCCCGCAAATAAAACAGTAAACTAATTAAATTATTGCATGTAATTAACATTGACAGTAATGTCAATGAATTGTAGATCTTGCAGAATAATGTTTTATCTGCAGTTGTAGTGTAATGACACAGATGTGTAACAGAAGGCCAACTTCGTCATATATGAAGTCGGTTAAAAATTTAAGAACAGTGGCGAGACACCTGAGAAATTTTTGTTGGCATAGTTTTCTCAAGCCTTCTATTAGCAATGTTTTCGCCCATATTCTTTGCGCACTGATATTCTTCACCCCGTATGCACATAATGTTTTCTTTTTCTATCCAAATTGGGAGCCTATAAATGCCTCCCGCCCGTAGCAGCGAGCTTGGGAATCGCTAACCTAGAATTACATACAATAAACCTAAAAGCTTTATAAAGATAAAGTGCGTACTTTTAGGGAATCGAATCATGAATTTGATGAATGTAAAGTTGATACACGATAACAAATGAAAATTAAAAAAAAAACGAAAATTAAAACTACTTTCTAATCACACAAGGACTAAATCTACCGTTTTTATCGTAAATAAATACTTAAAAGAGTTACGGTATTTATAAAATTACTTCAACTAAATAGCATGAAAGCCAATCTGCGGAAAAACACATCCAAAACACCGTGACTAATAAATTTCCAATAAATTGTAGATAACAGTAACTTCACGGGTGTTTCACAAGTACTTTAAATACCAATGATATATAAACTATAGATACGTTGTCCGCACTCTAAAATGGCAACAAAACATGAAGCCAAATGGCCACATTGCGCATAGTTGCATCTCCCTCCCGCCGTACGATGTCATATTTTCTTTCTCTTTCTTCACGCGTAAGTAGTTCAAGTATTGTCGCCGTTTTCAAGCGCCGCGATGTTCGTTCATGACGTGTCTAAATATAAGACGTCATTGTTAAATACTCATTATAGTGAATACTGAAAGTTTATATAGAAACCTAACTTGGTTACGCAAACTAGAAGGCGACTCATTTAATTACGATTAGACAATATTGTATGCAAACATTGAAACACAAACAGCCAAACTTACGCCCTTTGGTACTACTAAATGGCGTTAGTTTTCTCTAAAGCTTCCCTAACAAAAAAGGGGCTATTTTTAGGGTTCCGTAGTCAACAAGGAACCCTTATAGTTTCGCCATGTCCGTCCGTCCGTCCGTCCGTCCGTCCGTCCGTCTGTCCGCAGTTTAGCTCAGAGAGGCACAGTACTAGACAGCTGTAATTTGGTGTAAATATACGGATTTGTTGTGCCAAAAAAGTGGTAAAATAAAATCTCGTAAAATATTTTTTTTTAGGGTACCTCCTGTACACGTAAAGTGGGGATGTTTTTTTTTTTTCTCGTGTACCCCTTAGTGTGGGGTATCATTAAATAGGTCTTTAAAAAATATTGATAGTTTCCATTAACAATTTTTTGATAAAAAATTTCGTTTGTGAAATATTAAGCTTTAAAGTGCTAAATTTTGCTCGACTCGAGTGTCCCCCCCCTCTACCAGCTAAACGGTTATGTTTGGGGGTGTGAAAAAATTCACAATAGTAGTATATATAACGAAGTTTAAAAGAAAATTATCATGACTAAGTAGGCTTTACAAGTTTACGAGTAATAGTCGACCAACTTATAAAATGTACTTGGATAACATATTTCCTAAACAAAATGTATCGGAGAACATCTTCTTCAACTGCAAATGTAAGTTTGTCAACTTTATTTTTACAGTTTTAATAGGTATGTTTTTTGGGGATAGGTAGGTTTTCATCATCAACTATTTTTAACTAACTTCAAAAACAGGAGGAGGTTCTAAATTCGTCGTAATCTTTTTTTTTAATGTATTTTCCCCGATTTCTCAGACTCCTGGACCGATTTTGAAAATTCTTCTTTTTTAAATTAAATTCAGCGAATCAGTTTAGTTAGTTCGCATAAGTATTTTGAGGGGAACTACGGAACCCTACACTGTGCGTGGCCCGACACGCACTTGGCCGGTTTTTTCTCTGAAGCTGAGCTTAAATAAACCTCTTTCTTGAGCAGTCAGGTAAAAAATAAAATGGTTATGTATAAAAAATATCAATTTATGACGCAAATGCAATAGATGTTGTATTCTAAAACAATCTAAAGTATCAATACAAAATAATGGTAATTGTTACCATTTTCTTACATTACATTTTATTGTTCCACTCGTGCGCATGTTTTTCGATTGACTTTGAAAACAGCGCAAGAACAATAATGTTATTAAGTATAATAATTTAAATCTGTGGTGAAATGTCATTTCATAATAGTGGAAAATAGATATTACGTAAGTAGTGTAGATATAATACGGTAAGATTAGGAAATAAGGTGTAAGCCGATTTCCAATTAAATTGATCATGTATTTTTAGTAGGCTCATATAAACCTGCCGTAGACTTGGAATGCCCTAAGAGGATATCACAGCCCTGGAACGCAAAGGGCAATTTGAAGGAATAGGTTGGCTTTTAGTCAGTACGTCTAGTCTCTTCAGAGTGGGAGAAATCTTTTTTTTGATTCTCAACCCAAAAAATGAGGATACTTAACATTATTTTAACCGATGATTTCGACATCTATATATTTTTTTTTACTCAATAGAATCAACGTGCGATTTTATAATCTAAAAGACAAGTAATATAACTATTTTTATTTTACTACAATATTTTTCCTCTTTTTTCGAAGTTGACCTTTTTCTTTTATTTGCTTATTGTAAACCTGTCTAGCGTTTTAATCTCGTCAGTACAAACACAGGGTGCTATTTCATAAACATTGACACAACACTTGCACCAGACTTTTACTAGACTGTTTGAGTGCGTTTACACAGCTTTAGTAGAGTAGGTAGTAAGGATTTTGGAATAATTGATCACTCTAGAAGTAATTTTATGAAGGATTATTCTTTCTTCTGGCTGTTTTTGTAATTTTATTTGATTAATGATAGAGTGGACGCCATCAACTCGGCCTGACGCAGTCTTTTGCTGGACAAGGGCCTCTGAAACATATCAGTCAGAAACATATCAGTATCATTAAAATTTGGTATAGTCAGACATACATTTGAATATAGTGTCGTGTCGGGACGCACGATACTAAATGTATGAATGAAACTGACTGTTTCTGGTGCGCCACGACACGCCACGACACGCAAGAATGTTTCCGCATTTAGCCTACTTTTTTGCCAGATTATTTCAGTCCGCAGGTAATTTTTATTTTGATTAGCTATCCGAAGGTCAGATTTGAGAGGGATCATTAAATAACTTCAAAAAAGTACTCCTAATGGGGATGGCAACTCAAAGCTAATCGTAGATGGCGCTGCGATAGTTGGTCCCCACGTCTACCTTGTACAAAAAAACAAACAAGATTATTTGTTATAAAAATTGAGTATAAATACAAAACAAATATGGAAAATTATTCGTCCATGCAAGTACTATATACTAAAAGAAGAATTAAGACGCCGCGGCGCATCTACAAGAGAAAAAAAGTGATTTAATTGAGTGGTTATACATTTGATTTTACCGTAATAAATCCACAATTACTTGTAGTTGAGGTTTCAATTTTTGAGTTTAGGTATGTTTTACCTGTCCTCTCCTTTATCAAGAATATAATGCTGCTTTTGACTTTCTATTTTGATAAAATATCATAATGTTTTAAGTCAGTAATTTTAACCTTTTTTTCTATTTAGATTCGAGAAATATCACAATATATTTAATTTCTTAACACCACAACTATTACAAAACTCGTTCCAGGTGATAATTCTTCGATTTTCGAGCGATGCAATACTGGTACATAACCTCCAAAAGAAAAGTAGATATTATTTTGAAAAGTGTATTCCATCATTTTTACAGCTTATTACACAACATCTAGTCATTTTACATCAATAAATGTTTTTTTTTCTGAAAATTCCTTTGATTTTACAGTTCTTTGGGGACCAAACTGTCATTTTCACTTTGACACTTGCCTTCCCCATTGCGTAATTAGTTATCATTGTCTCTCACTAAATAGCATGATATTTAGTGGTTATATTAGGTACGTTTACACTAGCGATTACTAATCTATTTAGATTAGCGTTATATTTTTTTATCTACTTATAAAAAATAATACAACTATTTGATTTAGCCAGACATTTATTTGAACACTTCAATATCACATTATCCTGCAATTTCACTTGGGGTTGACACAATACGTTTTTTTATCGTCCATTTTACCCTAACAGACAACACGGGTGCCAGCCGTGTCGTCGTCGTCGTGTGTATTTATTTTTTTACACGACACCTTTCATAAAATAAATCATATCAAAATAATAACGTTAAATGACGCACTAGGTCTACCATCTGTATTTACTTTTCAATAAAAAAGTTGCTGGAAAATTGTTTCTGTTTATTAGAACTTCTTCATCGCCGTTGAATCGATAATTTTCGTATTTTCTGATCTTAGAGATGAGGCCCTAGGTTAGTACGATTTTCCACGTTTTTTGTGACATAATGTAAACGGGAACTTTGAAGTTTTTGTAAAAAATAGTTCCTCGGTCGTACACTAGTGGCATTTTCAATTTTCGAAACAATCAACGCCATACTTCAAGTAGGTATGCTTTTTTTTTCGTTGTAAAATCATCCAATGAGTCCTCCCACCCAGGGCAGGATGGGAGCGACTCTAATGGCGCATTTTCATTAGTTGTTAGGGCCCGCATGCGGGAGGCAAGAGATTTCTGTAAAGCATGCCACAGGGCCCGCATTCGGGGAACCGTTTTCAATACTCCTACTGACTTAAATCCACGGTGACCCTTCAATAGCCCTTTACCTTCCAGGGTCACGGTTACCTAATGAGACAGTCCCGCGACCCCGGTCTTCAAGTACGCTGTAAATAAAATACAGAAATCTTGTGATGAGGTCTCAAGTTTGATACATGGACGGCGATTTTTTCAGTACATTAGCACTGAAAAACTGAAAAATTGTGTAAATAAACACTACAAACGAGACGTTATGTCTGGGTGCAAAACTGTAAACAACACGGTTTATTAGTTTATTGTGTTTAAAAATGCTAAACGCATTAATATAATAAGGATTAACTTTACGATTTGCCGAATAATGTTTATGACTTAGAATTACGTTTATTTGGCAAAAGATTTAGACGAAATGGCTAACCAAATACTATAATTACTTAATGTCACCCAATAACACCTGGATTTCAAGGTCAAAATAAGAAGAACTTGCTTACTTATCTTTAACTTTGGTTCTTTTAAAGTGGCCCCACACTAGGAATTTCTCTTGTATCGTGATGGTGCGTTTACAAAAAAGAAATTCACCTAAACAAACAAGGCGACTAGGAACAATTACTCGCAGACCATACAAATATTTTTTCCGTACGGGGTTCGAATCCGTGACACGTTACGCAGCAGTTGATCGCTCAGCTACTGCGCCAATCGTGTAGTCAAACAAAATCCCGAAATTGACATGTCAGAATTTCGGGATTTTGTCCCATCTTTCGGCAAAGATAGGTCAGAAGCCCGAAACGATGTGTCGTGTTTTTACTCTGCCATTTAATCATAGCTGACAAATGGCATAATAAAAACACGATACAATATTTCTGCAAAGATCAGACAGACAGAAGCTTGTTTCCATACAAGTTATCTTATATATACTTATATATATACTTATATATTATATCTCTTATATATACTTGTCAATATATCTATGAAAATATAATGTACGTTAGAAAAAATCTGCATCTTTTCTCTAAAAGAGGTGACAGACATAATTATCATACTAGAAGTAGGAACCAATTAGTTCAGCCGGGCTTCAGACTCGCCAAAGTAGACTCTTCTTTCATGGGGTACTGTTTAAAATGCTATAATAAGCTACCACAAAACGTTCTTGAACTGAATGAAACGAAATTCAAAACATGCATTAAACGCACACTGTGTAAGCAGGCATATTACAAACTGAGCGACTATATCGCTAATGATAATGCTTGGCTCCATGCTGGTCCTGCTCCATGAGACAGTGAATGTATAAAATTGATGTTTAAAATTGATAGTGGAAGTATACTTAATACCATTGTTGGAGCTGCTGAAGACTGTACAACTGTATTTGCATTGTATAGATTCAATCTTCCTTGTATTATATAGTTTCACGGCCGACATTGTGTGAGTACTATGTGCTTCGGAGCTATCATTCACTGAGTACCTACGTCTCTTGTTGACTTGAATGACCCTGGCGGCTGAGATTGTGTCATGCTCACTCAAATGTCTCGCTGATGGTGGCGCGTGTGTCGGATCATTTAGCTCCCTCCAAAATGGTTGAGCTGAATGGTGCTGATGCATGTGTCATGTTCGTGAACGGGCGCTGTCAGTTGAGACTGGTCATCTCTTAGCTGCCACGGTTTATTTTAATAATTATTGATCATTTTGTTTTTGAATTGTCTTTGTTTTAATTGTTACTCTGGACACTTTTAATCAAAAACTTGCTACATCGTTCTCACATAGTGTACCACCTCAAATGAATGATGTAACAAAGGTTCTGTAATTATTCTGGCGATCTAAAAAGAGTGTCCATGGAGTTTCTTGCACGTTTTTCTCCATAGAGATCTACTTCTTGGAACGGGCATCTACGGTACTTTCACAGTTTTTATGTCTTGTGACTGGGACTGTAGCACCATAACTTTTGTAGTGTTTAATAATATTCCTTTGATTGTCTATGACAATTCAAAAGTGCCTGTAACTGGCCTACTTGAAATAAATGCTTTGATTTTGATTTTGATTTTATGAAATCTATTATTTCTTATTTGTGCCTATAATAAATGAATTTGTTAACATTATCTAAATATATACCTATAACTCAAAGGTGACTGACTGACATAGTGATCTATCAACGCACAGCCCAAACCACTGGACGGATCGGGCTAAAATTTGGCATGCAGGTAGATGTTATGACGTAGGCATCCGCTAAGAAAGGCTTTTGCTCAATTCTACCCTCAAGGGGATAAAATAGGGGATGAAAGTTTGTATGAAACTTTGTCAATTTGATAAAAAATACATTGTTAAGTTCCGACATCCACGCGGGTACAGCTAGTTTTAATATAATTCCGAAACGAAAAGCATTTGTAAACGATTCTGTGAAACATACCGTTTCAATTTTCCAATCAGTGTAGCAACACCAGTATTATCTACTGTACTAGGTATATGAAATCACTTGAACATCGTAATCTTTGTCTTGTACGTGCACAAGTGTCGATAAAACAACAAATATTACGGTAAACAATGTATGTATTAATACTTGTAACATTTAATACATACTTGGAATGATACCCATACTGAGTTTGTTCACAAACTGGGGTTTACACTTCTCTTCAAGTATAAATCGATAAGCATCAGGATCTAGTGAATAATGTAAAAGTATGTGAAGTACCTAGTGGTAAGTAGGTGAATTGTCAGAACCTTAAAAGAGTTTTAGAAGGACATCGTATATACCTCTTTATTAGGGTTCCGTAGCCAAATGGCAAAAAATGGAACCCTAGATTCGTCATGTCTGTCTGTCCATCCGTTTGTAACAGGCACTTTTCTTCGAAAGTATAAGAGCTATCCTGTTGAAACTTGGTAAGTAGATGTATTATATGAATCGCTTTAGGTTTTCACACAATATTAAAACAAAAACTTTTGGGGGTACCCCCTATACTTAGAATTAAAAACTCAACATTTTTTTTCGCCTGACCCATACGTGTGGGGAATCTGTGGATAGGTCTTTAAAAATTATGTAGAGGTTACTAATATCATATTTTTCTAAACTGAACAGTTTGCGCGAGAGACACTTCCAAAGGTGTAAAATGTGTTCCCCCCCCCCCCCCCTGTAACTTCTAAAATAAGTTAATGATAAAACTAAAAAAATACGTGATGTAGGTACATTACCATGCAAACTTCCATTGAAAATTGGTTTGAATGAGATCAAGTTATTAGTTTTTTTTGAATACGTCATAAATCGTAAACTGCAATTTACCTTTCAAAGTTACAATTAACTACAGGAACTTTTATATTATGTTACTTGCTGCTACGGAACCCTTTATGGGCGAGTCCGACTCGCACGTGGCCGGTTTTTTTATATTAGTATTTATTTACTAAAAAGTGTAGGATCTCCTGCTTGACATGGAGGGAAGTGGAAACATATTTTTCCTACACCTCCCCTATTCTTTTCTGATTAATTTCGTTGCAGGATCAAAGACAGGTAAATTCATTCTCTGGGACTCATTGATCTTCACTATCTCGGCGCTTTTCTGGTGGTTGCCACTGTTGATTCTGGCTTTCAGGAGTCGCAGTGGTTCGGGAATAGTGTGGTGGGTTTGTCTCAACAAAAAAAACGGAAACATTTTTTATGATTTGGAGAAAAATTATGACTTTGTGCTGTAGCTAGTAGATATAAAAAAAAAAACATTAAAGGTACCTGCAGTGCTTATTAATTAAGAAATATAAGTGAAATAATCGTATTTACGTCTGTATAGTAACTATGTTAAGTATCGTACGTCTGTTCGATTACGAACATATTATTCGCTGAAACATCAATGCATCAATCGGCATAAATAACTAAACAGATGTTTTATTGAGAACGAAACATCCAGTTATTGACTCTATAAATCAAAACTTAAAATGAAAGAAGCACTGTTCTAAAAACTAAATTATGATTTTTTTAGGACTAGGTTCTATAAACTTATTTAGGTATGATTTTTTTAAGTAAAAACACAGAATCATAACCAAGAAACTTCATGCAGGAATACAAACGTCTAGTGCTTACTTAAACTACCTATAGTACCTATTTTCTTTCAGTTTTACAGCGTTTTTACTAATACTTAGTCTAAGGCCATACACGGACTGCAATTTTTTTACGTGGTAAAATCATCAAATGAGACCTCTCACCCAGGATGGAAAGAGAGGAACTACCAGACTCATACTAACTAAAATCTATAGTGTTATAGCCCTTTACGTTCCAGAGTCTTAGGGCCAAATCCTGCCGGGGTCGCGGGACTATCAGGTTACCGTGGATCCGGAACGGAAAGGGCTATTGAAGGACACCGTGGATTTTAGGCAGTACAAGTCTGACAGTCCCTCCTGCCTTGCCCTGGGTGTGGTGGGGACTCATTGAATGATTTCACAACGTAAAAAAAATATGACGTTTTTAAACCATCCTTGGTTTTGCGTCATTTGTACCTAAGCACACGGAACTGCTCGACTAGTCGAACTGCTTCAGGCGGTCGGTGCCTTCAAGCAGTCGTCAGGCATACACTGACTGCTCCATCAGTCCGCCTCTGTGTGTGTGAGGAAACTGTAGTTTGCTATGCGTTTGATTATACAGTCGCAATGACTGCTTCGGGCAGTCCGTGTGAAGTCGACCTAAGACGTAAGGGACGAATGAAAGTAGGTTACTGGGCTATACCACTTCGCTTACAGGGGTTACCGAGTATAGCGACTTTTAAAAGTCTTTAAAAAGTTGAAACTAGTTTTATGGAGACAGTTTTGAGACAAGACAGCATTATGATAGCATAATCGGCCTATAATGTTCCCACTGTTGGGACACAGGCCTCCTCTCTGTGAGAGTGAGTGAGCTGTAATCCACCACGCAGGCCCAGTGCGGATTGGTAGATGTCACGCATTTGTCTTCGAGTATTTGGTTCTAGGACATGCCGGTTGCCTCGCGATATTTTCCTTTACTGTTTAAACAGCGAAAAAAATGCAAAGTAATTTTCCTGGCTGAGTTCGAAACGAAACAAAACAAGTCAGGGGAATGATCAACGAGAAAAAAAAAAATATATATATATTAAAGAAAAAACCGGCCAAGTGCGTGTCGGGCCACGCACAGTGTAGGGTTCCGTAGTTGCCCATCAAAATACTTATGCGAACTAATTAAACTGATTCGCTGAATTTAATTTTAAAAAGAAGAATTTTCAAAATCGGTCCAGGCGTCTTTGAGAAATCGGGGAAAATACATAAAAAAAAAGATTACGACGAATTGAGAACCTCCTCCTTTTTTTGAAGTTAGTTAAAAATAGTTGACAATAAAAACCTACCTATCCCCAAAACATACCCACCTATTATAGCTGTAAAAATAAATTTTACAAACTTACATTTGCAGTTGAAGAACATGTTCTGCGATACATTTTGTTTAGGAAAATATGCTATCCAAGTATGTTTTATAAGTTGGTCGACTATTACTCGTAAACTTGTAAAGCCTACTTAGTCATGATAATTTTCCTTTAAACTTCGTTATATATACTACTATTGTGAATTTTTTCACACCCCCAAACATAACCGTTTAGCTGGTAGAGGGGGGGGACACTCGACTCGAGCAAAAATTAGCACTTTAAAGCTTAATATTTCACAAACGAATCTTTTTATCAAAAAATTGTTAATGCAAACTATCAATATTTTTTAAAGACCTATTTAATGATACCCCACACTAAGGGGTACGCGAGAAATAAAAAAAACATCCCCACTTTACGTGTACAGGCGGTACCCTAAAAAAAAATATTTTACGAGATTTTATTTTACCACTTTTTCGGCACAACAAATCCGTATATTTACACCAAATTACAGCTTTCTAGTACTGGGCGTCTCTGAGCTAAACTGCGGACAGACGGACGGACGGACGGACGGACGGACATGGCGAAACTATAAGGGTTCCTTGTTGACTACGGAACCCCAAAAAAACTGTTTATACTTTAGTTCTGCTTATAAATCTTCGATCAATTGATCGAAGTTACAAATGGTAAAAGTTTCTTTAATCCTCTAATGTCAACCGGTAATAACCAATTAATAGATAATTGACAGAAAGCCGTATAAACAATAAACAATCGAACAAAAACCCTACAATGCTCACACACTTGACATACAAATGAAAAGTCAGGAAGCATTGGAAGGTTAAGTTCAAATGCAAGGAAAAAACGATGATTTTCCTCAAGTAGGTATTATTGTAGATAATTATTTACACGATAAAAGTCATTGATCTTCGTTTAACTGATCGAGGCTAATTAGCAAGTTATTGCCTTTTGTGTTTTCATGAGTTTGTTTATTTATTATTGTTAGTAGTTTGGTAGTTAATTACTTAGGCTGTATTCAGTGTTTTTTTTAGCGTGGTAAAATCATCAAATGAGGGAGAGACTGCGGGAGGGATTGTCAGACTCGTACTGACTAAAATCCACGGCGTCCTTCAATAGCCCTTTATGTTCTGGGGTCACGGTTATGAGATAAGTCCCGCGACCCCGGCAGGCTTTGGCCCTCCGTCATCAGAGTGGGGCCCCGTCATCAAGTATTCAGTGTTAGGACGGATAAGTTTTTTTTTTGTTTTGTCTCCATTTTGATCATTCGCAGAAGCTTGTGGCAAAGTAATAACAGTCGCATAGGTAGATCTCAAGGTTAAGCCGCGGTTACATAGGTCGGTCAGTGGATAGAGAACATCATTACTTATCGAGTTTTCTCCGTGTCTCGTAAAATGCCGTTGGAACCAGAGCCTGTAGCCAAACGGCAAGCGACAATTGTTAACACACGTTAGCGACACTTTCAGGCACTGACTACCTGTAATGACTGTTAAAGATCTACAAATGACAGCGGCCCTATAGCCAAACGGCAAGCGACAAGACAATCGCTAACGTTCAGCAGTCGCTAATACATTTTCAACTTACCTACACCCCATTGCGTAAAGTTGAAAATCTATCAAAGATCGTTTTCGTTTGTTTCGTTCGCTATCGCTCAGCAGTCTTTACTAGATTTTCAACTTTATGCGATGGGCTATAAAGTTGAAAATGTATTGGCGACTGCTGAACGTTAGCGATTGTCTTGTCGCTTGCCGTTTGGCTATAGGGCCGCTGTCATTTGTAGATCTTTAACAGTCATTACAGGTAGTCAGTGCCTGAAAGTGTCGCTAAAATGCTGTTAATACACACATCAAAAGTGTCTAGGGATCAAGCATTTTTATGCGGATTTCTTGAGATTGAGATGTGGCTTTGTAATAAATTTATGATTTTATAAATTTATATGGATCCTTTTTGGTGCATTTCATAATTTGAATCAGGAACTGTAAATCAAATTCGAGTAAAATATGAAAATCAGCTGTCAATATTTTCCCTATAAAAACATACAACGCATTGAAGACATTATTAGTGCTACTGTTTCCCTACTACTGATTAAAACCAACGTTATTATGGAGCGGCGACGTCATTTAAGCAGGGAAGAAATGCTCAGAGCCGTGGGAATGATAGAAGCTGGTTCCCGGCAACGTACTGTGGCTTTAGCTCTGAATACAAGTCAGAGTGTTATCAGTCGACTTTGGACACGTTACCGAAGCACTGGTACCGTGGCTGAGCGCCATGGAGGACGGTATCGCTGCACCACACGGAGACAAGACCGATACATTCAAATCTTAACTCGAAGAGCTCCAACAATAACCGCCATGATGTTAGCCGTGAGGCTTCATCACTCTTCAGGGAACTTAATTAGCGACCAAACAGTCAGAAACCGCTTGCATGAAGTGAACCTTCATTCCCGAAGACCGCTACGGGTACCACCTATAGCAATGCACAATCGTAGGATTCGATATCAATGGGCTCTTGAACACAGAAATTGGGCAGAAGAACAATGGCGTTTCGTGTGCTTTTCTGATGAGTCTCGTTTTGGTATGAGACCGGATACAAGACGTATACGACACTGGAGAACCCCTGGACGCCAACAGCGATTAAAATCCTGCCAGGAAGTCCATCCTTATAGTGGTGGAACCATCATGGTATGGGCGGGTATTTGGATCGGCGGAAGAACTGAGTTGATTTGGATCAGAGGCAACCTCAACGCTCAAATTTATGCTGAGACGATTGTATCAGACGTCATCGTTCCTCTACAAGTGCAAATCGGTCCCTTATTTCAGTTAATGCATGATAATGCACGACCGCACACCGCAAGAGTTGTAAGACAGACTCTCGCCGCAGCTAACATCAATGTCCTGCCCTGGCCTGCTCAGTCGCCAGACTTGAACCCGATTGAGCATGCATGGGATATGCTACAGAGAAGAGCTCTGCCGAATATGGAGGGTATCCAGTCGCAAGAAGACCTTTTTTTGTTGTTGCAACGAACATGGGCGGCCATTCCACAGCGTGATTTGGATGAACTCATTTTGAGTATGCCAAACCGATGTTCTTGTGTTGTTAGTGTTCGCGGTAGAAACACGGATTATTAATTGTTTAAGTTACCCAATAAAATTTTAAAGAAAACTGTTATTTCAGTCTTTTTTTCGAACTTTAATGTTAGTGGTTCAAATGTCAAAAATCCCTTTATTAGGAAAATGGAAAATTTCTTTATGAATGCAAAGGTGACTTGGTTTATCGTTACTGTGACAAACGATAACACTTTATTTGATGAATCCCTAAAGAACATTTTAATTAATATCAATCAGGAGAAAAGTTATTGCAAAAATATATGTTGATCCCTAGACACTTTTGATGTGTGTAGTTAAAGAATTTTTCTTTTTTACCTCTCGGACCCCAATGCGCCCCAATGGCACAATTTTGTGCCACCAAACCCCGACCAAAAATTTTTTCGCGGGGCTCGAGAGGTTAAACATTGCCCCACACTAGAAATTTCTTCCTGTATCGTAGATGCGTTTACAAACATCTAAAGTCACATAAACAAACGCCCAGACCCGAAACAACTAATTGTAGATCATACAAAATATACAGGGTGAAATTTTATTAATGAGCAATAATTTAAACTTGGGCATTACTAACGATACTAATCGTTTTATGGAACTCAAAAACATTATTAATGCAAGTATCTTCGCTTAATATTATTTGATGTTTGTTTACTTTTCGTTCCGCGCGCGGTGTAATGCGCTTTAAAATCTTGATACTTTAAGATTTTTGGGGTTTATTATTTATTTTTTATTACTTTTAGTGCTTATTTGCAATAATAAGTCTTTGTTAGGTGACATGCTACATTTTTAAAGGTGTCCATAATTGCATTAATAATATTTTTGATTTGCGATTTATTAGCCTTAATGCAATCAGCATCGTGAGTAGAGCCTTGGATTAAAATATTGCCCATGATTTCGATTACACCCTGTATTTGCTCCGTGCGGGAATCGAATTTGAATCACTAGTTCCTGATATACATCTATGCGCTTTCAACCAAACAAACTTTTCAGCTTGATAATATAAGTTACATAGGAACGTCTCGAGATAATGAAAACGATGTTGAAAATATAAAAAAGAAGTTCTGGGAAATAAATGTGAGATTAAACAAACATTCTTCTTTAATTAATTCGTTAACTTGATAACGTGAAAATAAATAAATAACGTGTCGTTTTAATAGTGTGTAAGTAAGTCATTTGCATGTATGTAGGTTTCGTGGATTCAAAGTTATTTGCATTTTATTGTACATACCCCAGTTCAACAGATCAAAAAACTAAAATGGCCGCCATTCGCGATGTGTTGGAGTAAGAATTTTTGACGTGACAACGTCTTATAATTCGATGGAGCCGGCTGCACGCACGAAAAATCATGACGTCATGCGGCGTTACCTCGCTCTGAGGCGTTCCAAAAAAGTGCAGTTTTTTCTTATGACGTTGTCACGTTCAACTATCGTCAGTACACCGACATTACAGACAACCGATTTTATTAAAGCAGTTTTGTCGATGAAAATGAGTCTTTATTAATCCCCCTTCAAGTATATCGCTAGTTCGTGTTCGGACACACTGTATAACGTAATAATAACTTTGACTGCCTTAATTTCAGTGCCATCTGTTGTTCAGTCTTGAATCACCAGAAGATAACAGCAATCTCTCTATAAAATAAAATCTCATTCGTTAAAATACTTCTTACTATGACAATTTAATTGAAGTAATGTACAGTCCAACCAACCAACCCGCACTGGGCCCGCGTGGTGGATTATGGCCCACTCCCTCTCACAGAGAGGAGGCTTGTGTCCCAGCAGTGGGAACATTATAGGCTGATGATGATGATGAATGTACACTGTACAGTCAATGGGTGTCAGTGGTGGCCCAGTGGTATTGGCCCAGACTTATGAGTTGTAGGTCGTGGGTTCGAACCCAGCCAGGCTCATTACGTTTAAGACCCAGAACAGCTACTTGTAGATCATACAAGTAAATTATGTTCCGTGCCGAAAGGGATCACGCGAACGAAGAGCAGCGCACCTGTCAATCACTGAGCCACTCCGCTAGTGTAACACTTATTTTCAACATGAATTAAATAGGTTTCATCAAACAACTGTTTGTACAATTTATAATATAAACGTACTATCCATGGCTATACTACTAAGATAACACTTTTCACTATAATACTATTTACAGTTTTTTAATGTTAACTACCAAACTTTACATAAATAGAGACTCCATCGTTATTACAATAAAGGCTATTATTAAAACAACATCACGCCTTTTATTCGAGGCTTAGGCGGTGGTTTTGTTATTTAGTTTATTCACTAGTTTCTAAAATATATCTATTTGTATTTTATTAATATCGTTCGAAACAATTAAAAAAAAAAAAAAAAAAAAGAAACTTTGTCTTCAAGACAAGTATTACGTGAACAGCCAAATCTGGAACAACTTACCTTTTAGGTAGATACCTTTATGCCATATAAATTTTAGGTCCGCACAGAAATCGATCCCGCAATACGCAGTCCAGCAGCTAATCATTTAGCCACTGCGCCAACTGTACCTAACGTTACTTAAAAGTTAAATCATAGAATTGCAATAATTTATTTTGAGATTTAGAAATCTGCTAACCTTGCACACAACACACTTATAATAAAACGAAATGCTCAATGGCCTTCATCGTTGTCACGATATATTGTATTTAATATTTTTTTACATTGCAATAAATGCAAAAATAATTATCATTATTACTTAGATACTAAATGCACCTAAACTCGTAAATCAAACATTATCACTTATTACTGGCCAGTAAACAGAGTTTAACCTCATTATGTAGCAAACAATATTTATAATTTATAATAAGTAATAACTTAATGATAATGAGTATCTAACTTCACTGACCGTTTGTGCCTTCTTGAACAGTTCCCTCCAAAATGTGAAAGGAATAGGCAGCTTTGAGTAACTAACGCGACGAGAATACAAAAATCAATATTGTTTATTAAAAAATCGAAAATTAAAAACAAAAAATGGAACATAAATCTGGAAGTGTCATCGTGGATTGACATTTGTGTTTTGTTTCGAACCCGTTCGTAATTTGAATTCTGTTGTTCTTTTTTTTTAATTGAAAAAAGAATTGTATAAAACAACAAAAATGTGACTGGATCGTGTGTGACGTTTGTGTTAAATTAAATATTGCAATATTTAATTGCGCGGCAAAATAGTGTGGAGTGAAAATTATCAGATAAAATTAATAATCACTTAAGATCTTTTCGTGATAGTTGAATAAACAGCCTAATTTGTAAAGAGATTTTTTCACTGAATTTCATTTAACGAAGAGTTTTTTGATAAGGAAATGGTAGTTCCGCAATGTAGATGCAAACTCGATCATTACTTAGTCTTTGTGTAGCGACCAAACGTAGTGTTTCGTTTCTAACAAGTTAAATTAAATACACCTTATTTCTTTTATCATTTTATTCGCGAAAAACTAAGAATTTTGCTTAATTTTGTCGTCAAAATGTCGGTCATAAATATGGGTGCTCGACTGGAAATTATGTTTCGCAAAGTCTTCAGAAGAATGGATGGATACATTATGATAGGTAAGGTCTTTCATTTCTAACTTCTTTGTGGTCATTTCTTTGACGATGACGTCACTATTGAAAAATTGAACGTTTCTCTATGTATTTCACGATACTTACGATACAAGACTATCCACTGACCGATTTTAAAAATATGGGCAATTTATTTGTTCTTATTAAAACTTGTCTAATTATTACCAATATCACGGGATAAGGCTAATGGTTGAGTAAATTGCATTTAAATTGTTCCCATTTCATCATTTCAATAAGATTAGCCCATTCTTAAATAAGTTAGGTATAGTATATAACTTACTATTAAATTCTCATTGACTGCTGCCAGTATCTGAGAACAAATGTTCGATACTTAAGTTATTTTCCTTAAAAAAAAAAAAAATAGATAATCTAATAGTTAGTTAGATTTATCTATCTTTTCTTTTGTTAAGTAAACAATTTGTCACATACTTTATTATGACTAAGAAACAACATTTTAAAATTCACAATACGTTACTCCGTGGTATATTTTTACGGGGCACAGACGTAGACGTACCTATCACGAGCCACCCTCCCCGTATGTTTTGATGCGTTTCATATTACCGTGGTTTCATGGATCAACATTAATTGATTAAAAAATAAACAACAAAATACGTACTTATCCATTATTTTTCAATACTCAATAGGTTTGCAATTTATCGATGCTGTCAACATGTCTATTTTTATAATTAGATCCCGTATTTTTTTTCCAACGGAAAGGGAAAAGAACATGGTCACTGACCGTTTGCGATAGCCGGTCAATTCTACCAGTCCTAGTATATACTAGGTCCTATATCTATCTAGGTAGTTGGGGCATGAGTCAGTTACCGAGATATCACTGACTAATCAAGTTGGTATTCATAGGATTTGAAACCTATTTACTTACGTCATTAGGTCGTGATTGTTGTGACGCTGATTATTTAGGAGAGGCTTATGTTCAGCTATAGATTGCGGTTGGCTGAGGTCATTAATAGCTCTTGAAAACCCTAAACACCCTCAACAAAAACATAAACATCAGTGTTGAACACTTGTCTAAAGAAAGTGTAGCTGCAATACGACCCTTATATCAACGTGAAACGTCCTTTTGACGTTTACTGTTTTTTCCAGACAAGTGTCACACATGTTTATCTTTCCTGTGCTCGGTGGACGTTTTGAGTGACAAATCAATAGATTTGTTTAGGGAAATGATAAAATCGTGTTGTTATTTTAACATCATCCGTTGTTTGATCACAAACCTAATTTGATGAAAAGCCTACGACATATAAGTATACACACATTTAAAAGTTAGGTATGTTAAAAGGGGATGAGCTTATTTCCGTCAACGGGGCATAAATTCATACGAAAAATATTTACCCTAACTGGGAATAGATACCAGGACCTCGTTCCCAGAAGTAGAGCTTGCCACGCTCGGACCAACGATTCAGTATTTTTAGTTTACGCAAAAATATATATAACATTGGCATTCAGTTTTTCAAGGTACCCAAAATAAATAAAAAGACAAAAAATCCAATGATACACGTAAGCTCTTGCAAAACTCAATAATCATAAGTGAATTATTTAGCGATCAGAATAAGAATAGCAATATAGCCTTGGATCGACATCAGTCTGATGGACAAGTGTTATACATTCTAAAATCTTACCTAACATGACTCAAATTTGTTGTAGTGAAAGGTACATCGAAGTTATTCTTCGTTACATCATTTATAATTAATATGCTTTTGAATCTATACTATCCTTTATTCATTCTCATACTTATTTTGTACATACATTTTAAAATATTTTTTACAAAGTCGTGAAAATAAATGTAGGTAGTCAAAACATCGAATCGGGAACAGGGCTCTGGCTATTGGTGGTCTGGTCAGGGCTCTTGAGAGAACTTAATCTATACTTCTTTTTATCTAGCTATATGTATTTTAAATGCCAAAGTTTGCATGGATGGATGGATGGATATTTGTTACTGTAAAATGGCTAAAATCAGGTAGAATTACCGTTAAAAAAATCACTGCACTCAAAAAGATGAAGGAAATCGAAAAATGGGCAAGGCTTAAAAACCAAAATTGAAGACATGTGATATCTATCAACCGACGCCGACGATGGGCTTAATGAATTCATCACTACATACTTACATATGTAGTATAAAAACAACGCAACCGATTATAAAGCGGTTTTCATCTACAGGCAAAGAGATTCAATACAGAAGGTCAACTAACTATTTACCTTATTATTAATTAGACTACATTTTTTTAACAAACGCTTATTAAATGTATAAGATTTTAACAAATAGTTAGTTTAACTACACATTAAACAACTGGTTCCGTTCAAGTCATAAAGTAGTGCAATGTCCTACAATGGCCGTCGTGTTTCTGTCCGTGACATTGCGACTACGCTATGTCATTAAACGTTTCTATTACGTGCGCATTTTGCTATTGAGTTGTCACTTGTTTTGTTGCACTTTTGTTTATGGTTCCGTAGCAAATTGCGTTAAATTATTTTACATTTACAGCCATCTGGATTATTTTAACACAAACCTCCCCTTTTTTGAGGGTGTTCCATCATTATAAGACTCCCCACTTCTCTTTTTTTGGAGGTTGTCAAATATTTACAAGTTTTAATTAATTTAGCAATTTAACTGTATGGAAATAAGAAATATGGCTCTGGCGTTAACTAAAAAAAATTATAAGGTAATGAAATATTTAATTCCATAACACCGAATATATTGTTTTATAAGTAAAATATTTTAGATTTGGAAACTTGCCAAATGCCTTTTTTATACCTGAAACGGTTACAACATCGAATTCAGTGTTTTAATTGCATGTATCAATTTTTAGTGCCATATTTCTTATTTTCATACAGTAAATTTGAAAAATTAATTAAAACTTGTAAATATTTGACAGCTATTTGCGACGTTGCCAACTTTCAGAAAACGCGCTCTTAAGGGACTGTCAGACTCATACTTACTAAAACTCACCCTTTTCGTTATATGAAATATGATATTTATATAACATAGTGGTATTATGTTCTTATCAGTTTATCTATACTTATTAAATCAAGTATTTACACGCGCTAGATTTGAGTACTTACAAAATTCAGTCTTAACGTTATTATAACAAAAAGACGCATTATCTTTTACTTAGTTAATTAATGAGCAAATCTCTTTAGATTTACGTGAAACTGGTCCTTATTTATAAAACCACAGAGCTAAAACCACAAATTCAAAACGAAACTACTATTTTGAAAACCTCAATTTTCTTGCTTAACTTGAGGTAAACGCACTGAAAACATACGTTACTTTGACATTCAAACAATGAGAATTTGACAACATACAATTTACAAAAAAAAAGCACAGTAAATTACCGTCTAAGTAGATAAATTCAATAAGAGATTAACAAGGTAAATAAGTACCATTATTGTTCTCAAAACTGTGAAAAAAAATATCGGTAGGACATCGACGTCTCCTAGAACGCAAACACGAAAGACGTGACATCTAGCGTACTCTCTCACAACTGTGAAGAAAATTAACGTGAGGACACCAACATGTCCTAGAACGTTAACACCAAAGACGTAACATCTAGCTTACTGATATTGTGTTTTCGGCGAGATTGGCCCAGTGACTAAGCGATGGACTGTTGCACTGCATTTCGCGGGTTCGACTGACAGGACAATAAAATTCTGTGTATAGTATTACAGATACTTGTTCTCCCTGGTCAGGCCGTTTATGTAAGTGAGTTTAAATCAAATCTAATCAAATCGTTTATTTCAACTAGGCCAATAACAGGCACTTTTGAATTGTTAAAAGACATACAATAAAACTAGTACAAAAATAGTTATGGTGCTACAGTCCCATTCACAAGACATAAAAACTGTGAAAGTACCGTAGGTGCTCATTCCAAAGCGTAGATCTCTATTGAGAAGAATGAGCAAGAAACTCCATGGACACTCTTTTTCAATCGCCAAAGTTATTACAGAACTTTCATCATCAGATGGTACATTATGTGAGAACGATGTGGCAAGTTATTAGTGTCCATGGTAAATATAAAAAAGACAATTAAAAAATAAAGTTAAGTATTAATAATTAAAAGTGTAAGTACATGAATAACTCTACCTATAATTCCGACCTAGATTATACCTATTTACACGGGGTTGCAGGATTTATCTCATTACCGTGACCCCGGAACATAAAAGGCTACTGAAGGACACCGTGGATTTTAGTAAGTACAAGTCTGACAGTCTCTCCCGCCCTGCCCTGGGTGGAAGAACTCATTCGATGATTTTACCACGATTAAAAAAAATGTAGTTACCTACTTTAGTTCTTTTTTCGTTGAATAATCCAAAAGTAACCATCAGCAATTGAGCATTATCTATCTAAGTTACTCTTGTCAACATACGTCAGTATATTACTATGAATATGATTGCTGTATAACACGCGAACATACGCTACACACAATATGGCCACATTTTCCTTCGTCATTGACGTTCCACTGTAATTTCTGATCGATCTGATATGGGTCCCCTTTTGCCGTGAGTGCTGTATAGAACTAGAATTATGTGCAAAGACCTTGTAAATTGAAGGAAAGAACTCTACGTGGTCTTACTCCGAGGTCAGGAGTCATAGAACACGCGTTCAGGACTATGACTTCAGAGTAAATTGATACGCATAATGCCACAAATCATCGACGAACGGAATTTGTATGGCAAAGCCTGGGCATTACCAGGGTCGCGGGACTGACTCATCAGGTATCTGCTGACCCTGGAACGTAAAGGATGAGGATCACCGTGGATTTTAGTCAGTACAAATCTGATAGTATCTCCCGTCCTGCCCTGGGGTGGTAGGACTCATTTGATAATTTTACCACCATAAAAAAAGTCGCAGCCAAAACCGCACAGTCGTACTGAGGTTTTTGAGCAACAAACATATTCGTACATCCGAAGTTCCATACTTTCGTCTCTATAATATTAGTTAAATTAGTTTGACTATCACTAATTAATTTGCTTGTAAACATTATCTGCTGAACTCTAACCTCGTCATTACCTTAAATCTTCAAAATTAACAAAGACAACCATTTTGCTTTTCTTCATAAACGTCTCGTTTGAAATACATAATAATACGAGTATCAAGGTAATACAAACAATATAACTCTCATTTCGCTCAAGGAACCCTAACGTCTTGATAATTTTGCCCTTCGTTGACTAACTTTTTTGGATTTGCATGCAATTGCTTGACTTGAACAAATTTTAATGAACGAAATCTATAATATACATTGTTTATATAGCCTTGTTTGTACACCCTGTATATTATAAAGAGATACAGTTTGTAAGTCTGAGGCCCTACCACGAGCTCTTAACGCGATCCAATTTAGGCTGTGGGAAAGAGATGGCGCTAGACGACTTGTATAGCTCTATCTCTTTCCCACAGCCTAAACTGGACCGCGTTAAGAGCTCGTGGTAAGGTCTCTGTTTATAGAAAGCAATCTTAAGAACTACTGAACCGATTCCGAAAAATCTTTCATCAGTGTAGGTATACATTGCCTTGTTGGTCTAGCCGCAAGCGCAACTGCTGAACTTGAGGTCTGCGGTTTTGGGTGACAGGTCGGTCAAATTATTATCAAGTTTTTTTCATAGAATATGGATTTGTAACCAGGAGCCAGGAGTGAGTGAGGAGTGGTAAGCCACGATCTCTTAACGCGATCTAGTTTAGGCTGTGGGCAAGAGACAGAGCTATACAAGTTATCTAGCGCCATCTCTTTCCCACAGCCTAAACTGGATCGCGTTAAGAGTTCATGACAATAGGATCGCCCACTATTAAATAAGATTCTACTAAAAACAAACTTAGTCGTAATTCCTTTTCGAAACATATATTTTTACCGATAAAGATAACTCAAGTATCAAACAAAGTAAAGTAGGATCCGATCGCTAGTTTAAAAAAAATAAGCATTTAAGTCTGCAATCACTCTTTGATTAGATTTCATTTGACCTTTGAACGGTGGAAAAAAATCAGATAGTAAAAAGCGGTTTTTTATAGTTTTAATTTACAAACTGACAACATTGTTTCTAGATACTGTCTGGGAATTATTCATACAGTTCGAGTCCCTGTAACGCAAAGGGCAATGGGAGGAGCAGGGTGGTTCTTAGTCAGTACGAGTTACGCAGTACCTTCCGCTCCACACATAGAGTGGATGGAGAAAATATCATAACTTACCACCTCCACAAAAAATAACTGTTTAACACATGTTTGAGCAAATAAATATACTTACTTACTTACTGATACTGAAAAAAACCTTTTTAGAAAATCATCACGAATTCATCATCAACTTAGCTTACGTAATGGAATTAAGCTTACATAATATTATTATGATTATATACTAAACTAGCAAACCCGGCGAACTCCGTTTCGCCACCAGATGGCTTCGATTTTCTTTGCTATAAACCTCACGGAGCCCGAGACCTTTCCAACGAATGCAAAACCGTGGAAATCGGTTCGTGCGTTCTCGAGTTATAGCGTCAGGAAGGAAAACCCGACTTATTTTTATATAGTAGATTACTTACTAACTGATACTGAAAAAAACCTTTTTAGAAAATCATCACGAATACATCATCAACTTAGCTTACGTAATGGAATTAAGCTAATAACATAATATTATTATGTATTATAATTATATACTAAATATTCTGCCGCTTTTATGAGCAAGTCGCTCTCCATGGGGTATAGATTTTATCACCAATTTATCTCCTCGTCCTTGATACTTGAATGTTTTTACGATTTATTTATGTTGATAGCTTATGAGAATATTTAATTTGTGCGAATGGTAGGTATCATAAAAGAAAAGGAAATTATAGATAAAAACCGGCCAAGTGCGTGTCGGGCCACGCACAGTGTAGGGTTCCGTAGTTGCCCATCAAAATACTTATGCGAACTAACTAAACTGATTTGCTGAATTTAATTTTAAAAAGAAGAATTTTCAATATCGGTCGGTCCAGGAGTCTTTGACAAATCGGGGAAAATACATAAAAAAAAAAGATTTAGAACCTCCTCCTTTTTTTGAAGTTAGCTGTAAATAGTTGACAATAAAAACCTACCTATCCCCAAAAAACATACCGTAAAACATACCTATTAAAGCTGTAAAAATGAAGTTGACAAACTTACATTTGCAGTTGAAGAATATGTTCTCCGATACATTATGTTAAAGAAAATATGTTATTCAAGTACATTTTATAAGTTGGTCGACTATTACTCGTAAAGTTGTAAAGCCTACTTAGTCATGATAATTTTCTTTTAAACTTCGTTATATATACTACTATTGTAAATTTTTTCACAGCCCCAAACATAACCGTTTAGCTGGTAGAGGGGGGGGACACTCGAGTCGAGCAAAAATTAGCACTTTAAACCTTAATATTTCACAAACGAATCTTTTTATCAGAAAATTGTTAATGGAAACTATCAATATTTTTTAAAGACCTATTTAATGATACCCCACACTAAGGGGTACGCGAGAAAAAAAAAAACATCCCCACTTTACGTGACAGGAGGTACCCTAAAAAAAAATATTTTACGAGATTTTATTTTACCACTTTTTCGGCACAACAAATCTGTATATTTACACCAAATTACAGCTCTCTAGTACTGTGCGTCTCTGAGCTAAACTGCGGACAGACGGACGGACGGACGGACGGACGGACGGACGGACATGGCGAAACTATAAGGGTTCCTTGTTGACTACGGAACCCTAAAAAACCAGTTTGATGGTAGAAACGATGATGGTCCTTGTAAAGCTTTTGCCAGGCAAACAAATGTTGAAAAGGAATCAGGTGAAACTTTTGAAGTGGCTATAAAGTCTTAGTAAAAATCTCAAATCAACTCTCGCAGTCAACGCCCTATCGAACCTATATGCACAAAGGCACTAATCATAATGGAAGGGAAGGTTATTAAGATTGATATCCCATAAAAATGGTATCATAAGACATGAAAGTTCTACATTCTGACCGATGAGAAACTCTTAAACAAAGCAAATGTAAATGAACTTGGATCTTGAAAAAAAAACTCTTTTAGTATTTAGTAATTACCATTAAACACTTGAAAACTAATGCTCTTTGTTAGTTCTACAATGGGCGTTTATCATAAATCCATATGTAATTCATACAATTACATTAATTTGTTTATCGTTTTGTTTGTTTGCTAAAACGTGCATTTACTGCGCTTCAATTCTTCTTCGAATTTCATGCTAATCAACATCTGACACGTTTAGCTAAATATTATATTCTGTCACTTTGTTTGATTTGATTACGTTATTGTTTTAATGCATTCTTCACCACTCATTGTACTTTTCATTTGGGAATTCCATCATCTGCCAAGCCAATCCCAACATAAAAGCTTCATCCAACTATGTTGGGTTCGGCTTCCAGTCTAACCAAATGTAGGTAACTGATTACCAGTATTCATATGGAGCGACTGGTAAACGATGGGCTATCAAAAATAATGTCAATGTAAATTCTAACTATGGAGTCGGTTCAATAATATAGTAGGAAGTAACTTTGCAGATAGAAGCTAGATTAAAATGAAAATATAAACAAGAGACCATACGATAAGTACCTACTCGTATTACAGGAAATAATATATCGTCTAGGGCATCCGTTTAGACTAATTCAATAAATCCATCGGATTATTTTTGATTAGAGGTTCCTTGAGATTTCACTTATCAATTCACAATTTATATCTGCGATTTTATTTGAATCTGTCAAGAGCATGGCTGATATTTTTATCACACGTGGCCTCCAATAATGTTATTGTCTCCTGAGCTAACTGAACATGTCTTAGTAAAACTAAATCAACATTTTTCTGTAAAAGTTTTCAAGATTAAATTAATTTTCCTTACATTTTAACTACATATTTATAACATCAACTTGAAACAAATACCGTTAAGTCCCAGACATAGAATAAAATAACCTTGATATGACGTTATCACAATAACAAACGCATTGATTGGCCTTACTTAGCTCATGCGTTACAATGTCAAACGCCTGCCAGAAATCCAAAGGGGTTCCCCAAGGTACAAAGACCATCTTGTTTCAGACAAAGAGAAGAATTCTGCTCTTATCTTCTAAATAATAAACATTATTACCCCAATAGTTTTATAGTCTCCAACTTTTGTTTAGTTATCGTGAATAAAACAAAACGTATTGTTATTTTATTAATCTAAGTTTCGCAATTAAATCATTGTTTTCCAATTGCTCTTTGGCCATTGTAGTATTTATTACTGAAATAACCATTGTTTTATACTAATATATAGTGAAGATTACGGTTTTATGTGGAAATAAAATTAATGTTTATTGCTTTATAGGGCAGTTGACATTCATCTCCGGATACTGCGTCTGCGATGTGAAATTTCCCGATATTGAGATTAGTTCTATAAATTATATTTACATTTTCTCATTGAATTGTTTGACGTCAGTCCTAAGAATTGAGATATTATTGATGACGGCCTAATGACGTTGTGCTTTGTCAACGCTGAATAATGATGGAAGTAGAAAGTCAGCCATAGTCACAATTTTCGTCGTACGTCATAAAAATATCGGTTGAAAATAACTATGAATCGGATTTTGATACGTGCTTCCTTCCTTCAAATGACTAATGTATTTTGCAGGACCATGTATCGTTCTTATATACTCATTCAGGTAGGTAATCAAAATACATATTTTACCCGATCGGCCGATATCTATCATTTTAGATATAATAACAGACAGGGCTAATTTTAATTTGGTTGTCAAATCGTAACGCTTCTTAATTGCGTAGTTACACTGATAAGATTAATTACGCAAATCTAAAAAGATTAGCAAATATTTAGATATGTATAAAGAAACCGTGAAATCGGTCATTTGTTATATTTAATGACATTGGCAGTGATATAGACTGATAAAGGAAGTGATTATTTTTTAAAGGGTACTGGGACTATTCACGTCGCTAGTCTGAATAAGACTAGACGTGTGAAGTGGAAATACTGGTGTAGTCTAAAAGAAGTTGTTGGTCGTGTCTTATGTGTCAGTGTGATTGCTGAATGTGAAAGTGTGTGTCTATAGGAAACATGGGTGTTTCAGGTAGATTTTTAGTTAGGTTACAGCAGAATTTAATTCCGTGTCGCATACATTTTTTTAAGAAAAATCTAAGTGAAAAATTTATATTGTTCTAGATGATATTGGAGCACAAGACAACGATTACAATATGGCGTCGATAAATTCTAACGAGAAAAGTCCGGGGGATCCCCCGGATAAGAAACTACCAGTAGCTGAAGCAGACGCCGAGAAACAACCGCTATCAGGAGTAAGTATTAATACTAGACTAGAAAAATTCAGTATAGCAGGTATAATGTATTAAGAAATAGAAACTTGTTAAGAACGGCTCAGTAAAGTAGAGGAGACAAATGAAAGGAAAATAAACTAGTAAGAAAACGCAGAGATCGATATAAATTTTAATGTGAACTTTGGGAAATTAGTTTTGATTACAGAGACATTTGTGATTTATTCTAAATGTGTTTAGTTATTCAACAGTCAGTAAAGTCTTATTTTGAGTGGGATTGAATGAAATCTTACAGTGTTACCTTAGACCATTATTTTATTAGTATTTGAAAAACACCTACTATGTGAATGTGGAATGGTCATCGTAAACCCTTTCAGAATATTCATATTGTCACCTCAAATTGTTCACAATAATTTAGGACCTAAGTTATACATACGTCATACTTCCAATTTTAACTTATTACTAATTTTGTCCTTCTCTGCCTACCTCATTGGAAGAATGCTGTGATTGTAGGTATTACTCTTTATTATATCCTCATTTATCATTTCTTACTGTTTTAATATTTATCACAATCTTTTTAATACTTTAATAGCTTTGTCTGATAGTGTCATCGCAATGTAGGTACAGCATGATTTTTTATAGCAACTGCAGCTTTAGCACTGAAAGTCTTGCTTACACACTTATCATTTCAGTTCTTTCATTGCTTTTTTTTTATCCATCACAATTGTCATTGCTTGCTATATTATTCAATTATTGATTTGATATTCCCTACCACCGACTGTGCACATAGCGTATACGCTATTTAATTATTTATTTATTTATGTAGTCTAGGTATACCTAGACTACATAAATAAATAAATACGAGTATCATGCTAAAACTCGTAAACGAAAAGACAATTAGTATCGTGGGCCATAGCTTGTCACGCAATAAAACAGCTTCGTTTTAGATAATCTTTGTCATACAGCCAAAAATGTCCCTAAACCATTAATTTGAAAATTTCCAAATACAAAATTATATCAAACGCATGTTGAAAACACGTGGTGCTAGAAATGTGTCAGGACAATTAGATTCAAATCTGAACCCCAATTAAGGTAATAAACTAAAATCTAATACAAACCGGTGACGATCGATCATAAATCGATTTTTAATCGATCCGATTGTGGCGAATATACTTACTTATGATAAATCCCCAATCAATTATGATAAGTTTCACATTTTTTGGAACTCAAGTGTATTTGATTGAGCATTTAACACTTATTCTGGGACTCTAATTTAGTTAATTAATTATTAACGACTTAGAACTAATATAAATGCTCGCTTACCTAATTACCTACTTCTTTGAAAAATATCAAAATGGGCTATTCTTTGTTTTTCTTCACCACCTTTTGTTGGCAGAATTGAATAAATCGCCCTTAGGAACCACACAGGCCTCACATGGCTTTAGACTTATATTGAAAGAAAGAAAGAAAATTGTGGTTATTGGCACTAAAACTTAAAATTTATTAAGTTAATTGACTATAACTCCAGGTTTACTCACAATATTTCCCTTCATCCACTCACAGGCACAATTAACCGCCCACCTTGTATTTCTTTCAATTTGCAGAAATCGTTAAACTTACACCACATTTCATGAGTGGTACGTTGAAAACTACCCTTAAGGTATAAAAAAAAACATAAGTCTTGTAATAAAAGTTATTGATTAGAGGATTTAGACCAAAAAACGATTTTTTGAACAAATTCGATAAAAATTTAACAATATTCATTTTGAAAATAACTGGTCACAATTAAAAAAATTAAACCAATTAATAATGGGTATTGCCGCCTGGGGCTCTACTGACTTCTTGGAGCCGGTTTGGCAATCCATCCGTGATATCTTGGGTATCTGAATGAGGGACCTTGTGCCACTCCTCCACCGCAGCCGTCTTGAGCTTTCCTAGGGTCGTAGGGGCTGATACTCTTGCTCGGACGCGTCTTTTGAGGTTGTCCGTAATGTGCTCAATTGGGTTAAAATCGGAACTGCGTGCCAGCCATGGTAAAACTTGAATCCCGACTTCATTAAGGTAATGAGAGACGGATGTAGCGGTATGGCAACACGCATTATCATGCCTTAATCTGAAGGTGTCACCAATGAATGGTACAAAAGGCATGACATGGTCTTAAAGAACTTCCTCCACGAGTCTTTGAGCATTCATACTGCCTCTATCGAACACAACAAGATCGGTACGAGCCTCGTAAGAGATACCTTCTCAAACCATTATGGACCCTCCCTGTTAACCCACTGTTTCGGTTATAGCGCATGGAGCAAACCTTTCGTTTTGGCACCTGTAGACACGCTGACTTCCATCTGGACCTCTTAAGGCTATTCTGCTCTCATTTGAGACCAGTATATCCTTCCATTCCTCCATAGTCCAGTCAGCATATTCTTGCGCAAAAGCAAGTCTAGCTCTACCGTGTTGTGGGAGCAGTTGTGGAGCACGAGCTGGACCAAAACCCCTCAGATTCCTTTCTGACAATCTTCTTCTAATCGTACTTTCACTCACACTCACATTTCTCACCTCAAAACGACGGGTACGAGCTTCGATAGCGGTGTAAAAGCGATTTCTCAACGCGTTGCTGACAACGAAACGGTTTTCTCGGGTTGAAGTGCATCGATGTCGGCCTTGACCTGGCTTCCAGGTGTAGAAGCCAGTCTCCCTAAATCGTCTGATGGCATCCCGTACCGTGGTTCGAGATACACCGAGCGTACGAGTGATGCGACGTTGGCTGTACCCGGCATCAGCTAAAGCCACTGCCCTAGCTGCACCAGTTGCATCGAGTGGCATTTTTTTGAGTCACAAACAATAAATGAACTCTACAAAATGAATTAAACAATATTCACACACTATGGCAGAAAAGAACAGCAAATATTAACACGTTAACGAATTGGCAACAATGTCAAAAAACGCCTAAATTTCAAAAACCCTTCGGTGCCACAAATTAAGCAAACGAATAATGGGTATAAGTGTTTAATTTATTGCCAAACTATCCACTTGACATAAAATAAAACAGTAGTTAAACCAAGGTGAACAAAAACACACAGGGTGATGAAAGATATAGGTGGGCGGTTAAATGTGCCTGTGAGTGTATGTTAATGATGTCAAAGATAAAATTTAGCCTTTTGGCTGTCCCACTCCTGAGCAAAGACTTCCCTCATTCATCCGACTTTTCTGGATTGTGTGCTTCTCCTCGCAAATTCACGAGGAAGCCATCCAAAGCGTCCCGCCATCTTGTCCCCGGCCTGCTGCGATTTTGTCTAGCTAAGCTAATTCTAAGCTAAGCCGACTAAGCTGTCTCAGGGCTAAGATAATCTTAGAAAGTACAATATTATGCGCTGAAAAAGACACATGCTAGACTTGGCGGGAGTACTGTAGTGCACCCAGATTTAGCTACTTCGTACACAACGCGACGCAAGTCTCTAATGCCTACGACTTTGATATCCAGACGACTATCGCAATACAAATCCAAAGAGGTTCGTACTCGTACGCGTCATTGGATACTAAGTCGTAAAGTATTGAAGACTTGCGTCGCGTTATGCTGGGCTGATACTTGCCCGGGTTTGAACTCACAATCTCATGCACACACGAGAGGTATTAACCACCACTTATTAACTATGCAGTGATGGTATTAAATGTAGTATATTTTCTATAAATGTAGGTATGTACTTCTAGTCGAAGTTTCATCAAGTCTTCATATTATGAGGAACTTATCACTGTCTAGAACTCAATCAAAACAGTTTACTTTTCACGAAATTGCCAGCAGTCCAATTTCAATGAATTGGTAGGGATTGCGTGGTCAACGCTCAATAATTCACATAAATAGGAAGAAAAAGCTTTCTTTTTTAAGTTGAAAAAAAATAATATTCTTTTGTAGTCACAAATCTACACTTCTATACAAATATTATAAAGCTGAAACTCTTCAGCTTCAGCGCGTTTAAACGCGCTAATCTCGGGAAGTTCGGAAAGTTTGTTGTGGATAGTCCATTTATAGAGGAAGGCTATAGGCTATTTAACATCACGCTGTGACCAATAGGAGCCGATCAGCGGGGTTGAAACCACGAGGAGCAGCAGGTCTAAAATAAATATTATCCTACACTCATCCATTATTTGTATAAATGGGCGTACTCGAGTATACCAGATACCCACAAGTAGTCTCGTCACTATTATCAAACTACAACATTGTCACTAGGTTGAGAGGTAAACAATCATTAGTAATTAAGAATTAATGCGTATCTATCTAATACTCAAAGATAACAGAATCTTGTAATATAGTCCAACAAAATTCATCAAGTGGGGTGATTATTAAGGAAAACTTTGTTCGCACAAACGGCAGAGTTAACAGTCACAAAATATCCAAATTGGGTGCTAGAAACCTTTTTGAATATCTTTTGTAGGAGTCCAGTGGTTGTGGCCCCGACTTACGAGTTTTTGGTCGTGGTTTCGAACCAAGGCAGGCACATTATTTTGTGTTTAGTTCATCACCATTACTCTCAAAACGATGAAGGAATCGTGAGGAAAGTGGAATGTATTAGAACCAAAAATTCGAAGTCATGTGACAGATAGCAACCCGCACTGGGCCCACGTGGTGGATTATGGCGCACTTCTTCTCACAGAGAGAAGGCCTTTGTCCCAGCAGTGGGAAAATTATACCTAGGCAGATGATGTAGATGACAGTCACATTAATTTTTTACACGGCAGTATGTTTAAAAAAAAAGAAAATAACAGTAACATTTCAATATTGGCTCACAATAAAGTGTATTTATCAAAGCGATAAGCAACAGGAGACTAAATCAATTTATCGGTGCCAAAATAAATCCCATATAAAAATAATCTATTTTTATTTCTAGAGTGACTTAAAAAGCGGATCTAATTATTGATATGCCAAGTCATATCAATTGATTGGAGATTGACGCCGTGGCGCCCGCCGCCGCCGCCCGGTAATTAGTATTAGATGCTACTCGTAATTACGATTTTCTTCACAGAAACAGTAATTTTTCAGTTAGTACAATTAGTATTCTTATGATTTATTTCTAACAATAAATAGTACATTACTGCCGCGATCTATAATGACTACTTTGCTGGTCGCGCTGATGATGGCCGACAGCGCAGCGTAGCGCAGCTCCAGGCCGACACAGCGCGGTCAGCATGCAGCACTTGATAGAAGAGCTGAGATAAAGGCCGAGGCCGTACCTAGTTCGAGGCCTTTACAGCGAGGACAGCAAAGGCTGCAATGATGGCCAAGCTGGAAGGTCTAGAGCGTAGCTAGGCTAGCTCGAGGCCGTCATCAGCGCGACCAACCACCAGCGTGAGTTCGCGGTATTAAATTTTCAACCACTAATTTAACTTCATCTGTAATGTCTGGCGGTGTTAAACACATTGCATCGGAAGAATTTTCGCTTTGAGAGCTCATTTTTAGCAAAAAAGTCACTAAATAATAAAAATAAAATTTTCGCCTAACCGCGCTTTTGTTAGTTCTTTTTTTTTAGCAATCGTAGTTGGAACTATACAGCCGAATATGGAATAAAATCTTTTTGTACCTATCTCTTTATCTGTGTTTTAAATAAAATCTTTTTGTGTTTGCCTTTTTTTTAAATTTGAAACGTCAAAATAGCGGCCGGCAACGTTTTGCCGGCTTGTTACAGCGGCCAGCAAAACTTTTCCGGCCGCTCCTTGAAACATAACGGCAAGGTCGACTTTGCTCAAACAAGGTTGTCAAAATAACTTGATCGTTTTTTTTTAAACTAGTTAAATAGTATCCCTATCCAATGATGGTGGCCGATAAATGAACATCGCCAACAGGGTCAAGTATCGACAACAACAAAACAGAAACTGTCCTATCAACAAAAATAAACACATCACGACCGTGGACTCAAAAGAAACTAATAACAAACACTATTGACATTATAATCAACAATTGTAGCTAAAGTACTGTTTACATTATGTCCTCCATGTTGTGAAAGTTATTGATAATGAGCTACTTACTTATAGCCTACCAACGGCCCGGTACGTGCTTTGCTACTTTGACAGCAAAATCCCCATTAACAAAATTATCTGACATTTCGTTACAAAAAAGTGATAAATGAAGAACCGCTCGACCGATTTTGTACAAACTTCACATAAACCATCTACTAAATAGTCCGAACAAAGCCTCAACATTTGGTTTGGATAGGTGATCGTTCTTGATTTATAAAATTGCAACGAAAAGTGGCATTGATGTTTATATCTAGTACAATTACATACATTGATTGATGATTGATATTAATATGGGCTATGTAAAGCTAACTGACCGTATTTGTAACACTTCATCATATTCATCATCATCATCATCGGCAGCCCTAGCTGTGATACACACTCTGTTGATGATACGTAAATAGAACTTTAGGCCAAAATGAATGAGCGATATGCTCGCGTTTTTCCACCATCTCGCATTTTATTTTCAGAATTCTGCTTGTGCGTCCATTTTCTAATTTAAGAAGAATTGTTAATGAATTGTTGCTGGAAATTCTCGAAGTGAATTACTTTTAGGAATATTGTTTAAAGTGGTAAAGCCCGCTAGAATTCATTCAAAGGGCTTTGACCACAAGCTGACAGTAGTAAAGTTTGAGTTCCTTTTTTCTCAAACCTTTTTGTGCAAACTAATGGTCCTTAGCATCTTTTTCATCTTACCGTAATAACTAAGTTACTTATCCTTAACTACTTGAAGTTCTTAAAGAAATTTCTTGAGTATGATTAATAACAATTTGGATAAAGAAGATTTTCTTGACGTTCCTCTGATATCTTTTCTACTTCACTTGAACTTAAGAATACTTGCTCCATTATCTTTACAACTTTCATTGATGCAGCTTTCTGTATGTCTTGAAATCCTTAACCTTCTTAGAAATCGTGACATTTACTTTTCTCTTCATCTATGTTATATTGTTTAGTGTTTATACCTACTCGTATACCCACTTAATTACCTAGTATATTTCTTGGCGTCTGTTACCCCCAACCATTCTCAGAATCTCAGTATATTTTCATTTATAGTTTTTTCTTACATATAGTCTTCTAGCTAGTTAATCTTGAGTCTCAATTTTATTGTCTATTAAAGCCCGCTTACCATGCTCGCGGGACTTACCGAATTACCGTGACCCTGGAACGTAAAGGGCTATTGAAGGAAACCGTGGATTTTAGTCAGTACAAGACTGACAGTAAGGGGTGGAGGACTCATTTGATGATTTTACCACGACAAAAAAAAAGCCCGCTTACCATCGAAAGCGGAGCGAGGTTAATGTCGCAGTATATTTTCTTTTATAACTTTTTCTTACAAAAAATAACTAGTTAGTCTTAAGTCTCAATTGCTTGGGTCAAGGGATTGTGTATAGGGTTGTTAAAGGATCATCGTGGATTTTAGTCAGTATAATTACTGACAGAAGGGATGGGAGGACTCATTTGATGTTTTTTTTCATCGGTCTATTAATGTACCCACTGCTGAGACACAGGCCTCCTCTCTGTGAGAGGGAGTGGGCCATAATCCACCACGCGGGCCCAGTGCGGATTGGTGGATGTCAAAAGAGAAAAAATGAACTCGCTCTGGGAATCAGACAACTGAATTCTTTCTATGTGAAACGAAATCTATTGCATGGAACGAAGTCCGCTCTGCTGAGCCATTTCCAACTCATTACTCTTTCGCGGAGGAAAACCAGCTTAACGACGTTTACTCTGAACTGTATTGAACAGATTATAGCGGATATAGCTCAAATTGCCATTCAGCCCACTTTCCTGTGCTTCGAAATAGCCTGTTTTGGCCGACGGTAGTTAGATATTGAAATGAAGTGCTCAGTTTGGCCTACCCTATTAAACTATAGTTGACACCATTAGATGATAATGATTACATAACTGAGTTTTTTAGGAAAACGTTCGTAAAATTGTTGTTTGGTGAGAAAAAAACAGCGATTTTCACCATCCTACGTAAAGGGAATTCATTATAATAATTATAACACTAGCATCTCGATCCAACTTTACGTGGGTGAATTTTCAACAAGTCAGGTTCATTTAAAAAAAACGTTTAATCCTTATCCTGACACTTAAGTACGAACACAAAAAAATGAATATTCGGTATATCGTCCGTCTTTAAGAAAGTTCCGTCATAGACTTTTCTATAAATTTTATTTTTAGGCTTAGTCCAAAATATTTACATTTAAGTAGGTACTTAATTACACCACAGGAATAACATAGCAACCTTGCGTGGCAAAGTATTGCTACAAAAATCAAGGCAAAGACAAGTTTAACATTTATAACAAAATTCTTTGCTCTACCACAATTTATCTCTGGCTTACCGGGTGTCAAATTTGACATTTGTCATTTTGATATAAGTTTTATTTTGAAGATGTAATTTTTATTTTTTAATGTTGTAAATTTTAGCAATTTTACTAGTAAGGTATTACTTACAAAGGGCGCGGCGTCTGTCGCCGGCCCCTAGTATACAATACGTTGAGGGGCCTACTTCGAAACAACTACCACCACTTCGTAGAGTAGTATAGTATATTTCTTACTTTTATTTTTAGTAGACTATGCCTGTAGCTTAGCTCACATTAATATAAAAATAAATAGCCGTCTCGCGAAAGGCCTCACAGCTAAAGTAGCAATAAATAATCACTCAATAATACAAATGTACAATCGAAAATCTGATAACTATTACCTATCTGTAGCTCCTCATTATCATCTTATCATAATAATACTATCTCTACCTAATTATTTATTGTTTTTTAAAAGCAGGAAAGGCTTAGTACCATAATCAACATGCTAAGAGTCAATTCACACCAAGACGCAACGCTGCGCTTACAGCCGAGCACTTTGGCGTAGAGTGACTCAAAATCTAACTTTATTTAGGTACTGCAGTAAATGATACACATCTCTTGTTTAGTTGCGTCACGTCGCGTCGTGTCGCGTCGGGTCTCGCTGTGAACTGACCCTTACTTCAAAAATCATCAGCACACCCAACGCTATTTACGAATTTTTGTCGACTAAGTCGCCAAAGGGGATGTTTATTACAACAAGATACTATTTCAGCGAATTCATTAAAATTTAGTAAACTAATTTCCTAATGCGTATTTTTCTGCTGTTTCTTGTATGCTAACTGTTCACGCTTATTTGTCTACTTCTTGCATATTTCCTCTCTTCTCAAAAAAGTGGGGTACCTCATACCCCGCTTTTTCTATTTGTATGAAGGAGTCACGGGGATCTAAAAGACTACGATAGCAAAATCCTATAATCATAACATGGAATTTCTATTCTATTGGATCAAGCAATAGAATAGACATTAGATTCATTATAATTTTATCGTAGTTCATATTAGATTTGGGTGCTCGTGACTAAATAATTAATTAGTGCCGCAAAGGCCTGGATTTCAAGTTAAGATGCGCTTGCCACGTTTGGTCTGTAGATGGGTTACTATCTGTCGCCATCAGTTTCTTCTGTGCCTCAGAAAACATATTTATGAAGCCGTTGATCCTGGCTGTCATTTGTAGATCGTTAACAGTCGTTACTGTTAGTCCGAATGTTTGACAATAAGTCTTTTCAAGGGTTATCGCATACCCAGTTAATGATCTGCGGAGGACAGATAATGATATTCAGCTGCATCTGGTCGACTAGAAGCCGACCTCAACATGTTTGAGAAAAGACTAGGCAGATGATATTAGGACTCTACTAAATTGGGCTTATTGGATCCCCCTGTCATGCAGAGCACTAGATGTAGTATAATTGTATTATTTTGACGAATCTGTATGCCTAACTAGCGTACCCTGGTTTCAGAAG
The DNA here is from genome assembly GCA_954870645.1 of Agrotis clavis. Classification (NCBI taxonomy): domain Eukaryota; kingdom Metazoa; phylum Arthropoda; class Insecta; order Lepidoptera; family Noctuidae; genus Agrotis; species Agrotis clavis. Next base: position 5,547,592 of record OX940943.1, read on the forward strand.
AAAGAGGAACGATGGTGGACTACGTTGATGCAAGTGGCAGTGCCGTTCTTCATCGCTGGATGCGGTACCATTGGAGCTGGTATCGTCCTGGGGAATGTTAGGGTGAGTAAAACTTTATTTTTATTTGATTATCTTAATAAGACGGTAATCTTGCCCGATCTTGCAGCAAAGAGTGGTGGCATTTTTTGTTAGCGTGGTAAAATTATCAAATGAGTCCCAGGGCCGAGCAGGAGGGACTGTCGGACTCGTACTGACTAAAATCCACGGTGTCCTTCAATAGCCCTTTACGTTCCGAGGGTCACGGTAATTCGTTAGTCCCGCGACCCCAGCCCGAATGTATGTTTATAGCGCACATAGCGAATCGCGCGCGGTTTTTTCGAGCAAATTGGTACAGCTGCAGCGGCGTACGATGTTCGGAGTGGCAATGAAAAATGGAGGCTTGTGATTTAAAAATTATACCTAGACGTGACGTGGAATGTATTTATTGTGAATTTTAAAAGCGTCACATCTTCATCCTTTTACGGTCAGTACACACCGAGACGCGGCGCAACGCAACATGACGCAACGATACTGCAAATGTGTATATTTTCGTGTACATAATATAAAGTTAGATTTTGAGTAGCTCGTAGAGTCGCGACTCGGTGTGTCTTGACCCTTATCTAACCTAACAAAAGAAAAAGTACGGCTCAAGTCATTTTTGAGTGTATAACTGACAGTCTAAGGCCCGCTAGCACGAACCCGAGTTATTTTTTAACTCAGAGTTAGTTGCTAACACAAGGTTAAATTGACAGTTTGTCATACAATATTGTCAATTTAACCTCGTGTTAGCAACTAACTCTGAGTTTAAAAGATAACTCGGGTTCGTGCAAGTGGGCCTAAGTGTATTTTATCTTGCCTATTGCTTCAATTTGATCAGATCTTAACATTCGACATATCTGCTCATCAGGATAAGATAGTTAAGTAACATCTCGAAATAAATCAGAGATAATTCTAGGCATTAAGACATAGGCAGTTGAATAAATCTAAAAAATATATATTTTATCATCGAAATGATATATTTGATTATTTAAAAGTATAGCTTCTTGAAAGCTGTCAAACTTATTTTAGACTACCTACTTACTGAGGTTGATAGTATACGAGTATATGGCTCTAATACCTATATATATGTAACTAGTATCAGTTAGATAATATCTTAATTTACGGTTTTCAATATACAACACGTTTTCAGTCACGTTTAGTTAGGTTTTTTTTTCAGTCGATTGCATCTTTAGATAGCCTTATCATATTGTATTTTTGTTTATTCTTGCACGTGTTTGACTGATTTACGTAAAACGTGTTTTATAATTTGTTAATAAATGCACCGTTTTTTAACAACTTCACCTTATATAAAAATCAGTTCTTGTCAAATCTGAATGATGAAAGTTACAATCATCAAACACTTTGAAATTCATCATCACACTGTAATCACACTTGCTTTTAGTTAAGATTAAAAGCATTAACATTTAAAGAAAATATATATAGAAATTCCTGTAGGATAAAAATATCCAGTTACACGCTGGCGGAGATGGCAAAATTTAAAATACACGAATAACCATTTCTTAACTGTCACACAAGCAGTTGATTATAAAATACGTACTTAAAAGTATCCAACATCACAAATCAATATTTTGTTTCCCAGGCCAAAAACAATTTAATGATAGTTGCAGTTATTTTCATCAAAACAAATAATTTTTGAAAACTAATACATAAGCCCGAAACATTAAAAGAACCATTCTTAGGTACGCAAAATACAATGCAGACGACGATTACATAGTTTTTTTGTCAAAGTTTTTGCCTGCATTACTAAACAGTACCCAATTTTTCCGTTTCTGGTGGTCAAACTCAGGGTCATTGTTTTGCAAGTTGATTGTAAGGTCAAATTGTTTAAGAACTTACTAAAGGAGACTTTGATGAGTGATAAAAGGAAGGTTTTTTGAAATTGAAATACTGAAGAAATGTGATATGAAGGTAGACTTGATAGCTGTTGCGAAAGACGAATCTTCAGGACTTTAGGTAAAATCATCAAATGATAAGAATATAAAATAAAAGAATGTTGTGTATTGTTACAGGACTGGCCTGTATTCATTGAAGTATCTGCCATCTTTGTACTCGTGCCATCGCTCTCTGGTCTTAAAGGTAAGTCTATAGAACCTTTTTTTTTTTTTTTTTACGTGGTAAAATCATCAAATGAGTCCTCCCACCCCGGGCAGGGCGGGAGGGACTGTCAGACTTCTACTGACTAAAATCCACGGTGTCCTTCAGTAGCCTGTTATGTTCTGGGGTCACGGTAAGGAAATAATCCCGCGACCCCGGCAGGCTTTGGCCCTCTGAGAGGGGGGCCCCGTCATTATGCTGACGCTCTTTGAGGCGCGCGTGGGACACAACGCGCCGTCGACCCGGGCATGGTCCATGGTCGGGCAGCGAGTTGCCCTTTACTCGCTGCCCGCATGCCCAAGTCAATAGAACCTATGATTTAAGTACGATATAAGCCTCATTTAGACGAAGCAAGAAGTTGCATGCAATTTCAACTATCAAAGTACTTCAATTCAAGGTTCTATCGTGGCGTTTCGCCCACATATTTGATTAGCGCTGTCCTCTTTCTAATGCAGCATTGCGGTTGGCCATAATAAAAAAAAAAACACTGTCGTTTATAAGAAGCAAACACATACTTTTTAATAACGTTACCCACACTTGGAATTTCTCCTGTATCGTGTATTTTACGAAATAGACAAGGGTCTTGCAAAGGTTAAGGCTGCCACAGATACCTATAGCCGTAGCGTAGTATTTTTTTAGTGTTTTATTTAGTATTTTGTATAGAATTTTTTTTAATCATTTCTAATTACCGATCACCTGATCATTGATTTAACTTATCCCTCTGACTCAGAAGCATTAGATAAAGGTGAATAATTCACACCTGTACCCTTAGCACGAGTTTTCACTCTGTAGCTGGGTACTCACTTAGCAGTGTTGCATGTAACGTACGTATCAGATATTGTATCAACCTGCAAGTGGGTACGGCTCGTCCGAGCACACTGCGAGCCGCCTTTGTGCTTACAGCGAGCGGTTCGCAGCGGACTCGTGCCTACGTACTCACTTGATACCGTATCTGATACGTTACATGCAACAGTTGCAACACTGCTAAGTGAGTACCCAGCTTTTTACTTTACAGCGTCTTTCCAGTATTTACAGCGTTTCTTGTATGAAAAAATGGAACAGCGCCTCTGGTGTGCGAAGAAGGAACTAACTTTTTCCTTGAAAATTGTCGATTTGAAATTGTCAAAGTTCCAGTTTACTTTACGTCTCAAATACTGTATTGATTTTCCAGTATGACGTGGTATTTTTATATTGATGTAAGTAACATCAATACAAATAAAGTACTTATAGATGGAAAGATAAAATAACAATAAATCATTTTAAGAAAGAATGACCGTTAATCGATAATATCTATTTCTTTCAAATGATTAGAGTGATTTTATCAGCATATTGTTTATAGAATATAAGAGAAATATTACTTATCGAATTAGATCTAATCTTTACAATAAGTCCTTCCGAAAGATATCTTGAAGTGCTAGCCTAGATTTCAAATAAAGTACTTATGATCAATCGAAACTTATGTTTTTGAATGGGATTTTCCTTGAGATACCGTTTTTATTGCGTCAATGAAAGATTTGCAGATTTCAGCTTTCGATAGTAAAGAACCACTTTAGGCCTTATTCTGATTTTATCTGAGTTTTGATTTCTCTCAAAATTTCATTCATCTTTACTATCATCTTTGTAGTCATAAACTTCATCTTTTATACAATCGATTAAAGTTCGGTCTGTCTTCTTTCATATTCTCAAAACACATTTGTTTTTTATTTGTAATTTTCAGACGTGATTTCAGAGTCACGATTAACGGACTATATTTTTATGATTTACTCTTTGCATCATTCCAATTCCATTTTTACATAAACTATTATAAAAGTCTGGTGCTCTATACTTGGACACATACTCATTTAAATAATCATCATCAACATAATTTATTCACGTTAATGTTCCACTTTATTTCTCGCATAATCTATCCGCATCATCGCATAATATATCTAGAGTGGTATTTAGTACTTAGTTGCGCTAAAGAGGCGCACCAAACCGGCGGCGCGCAAGTTGCACATTTGCGGCGCATTCGCCAGATGTGGACGCTCCCTAAGGCTTCGTTCGAAGAACATGCGACGCGTCGAACGGGGCGGGCTGTCCGCCAGGCGGTCGACAAAGGACAAACTCGCTTCTCATACCGCGCCGCTTGACGCTCCGCGTGTCCTTCTCAGCGAGGCCTAACCTGCACAGTTTCTTTTGTCGTTTCCGCGAATCACAATAACGTAGTTTAGAGATAAAAATCTGTCATTTACTTGTATGTACCGCAGATGATTGTGGTGTAATTACAAAGTAATTGCTTGCTTGTCTTGGACAAAAGCAATTGATGTAAGCATAACAATGCCTTGTGTCCTAGAGTTTAATGGCTACTCACGCTTGGCCAAAATATAAGTGGATATCACATTAGGTTTTTTAAAGACAGTTTATTTTCTGTTTATAAAATTATTGTAACTACGATATTATTGAATGTTTTTGCCTATTTAAAATTATTAGCCAAACACTATAAGATTTTTTTCGTGCCAATTTTTCTGCTATTACGATTTGACAAAAATGAAATGTTTTTTGTATGCTTAGCAAATTACATTGACGAATTTATATCTGCGTGTGTTTACCTATTAGAAGTTTTGCTCTTAAGTCTCAAAATGTGATAAACCGTTTACAACATTTTTGGACCATGTAATATGCCTAGTGCCTACTACCATTTAATCTTAAACTAGAATAGTAATATTTAACCTGTATCTGAGCCCATATTTTTCTCGCGGATTTAACGCTATATATATATGTTACGGTTAAAGCCCGAAGTGCGGCTACACCTAGGTCTAACTAGTTAAACCTAGGTGTAACCGACCACATGCGGTTAAACCTAGGTGTATCCTAGTTATCTTCGGTTAGAACTGGGTTTAGCTGGTTAGAACTAGGTCTAACCTCGGGACTTGCTGGCACCCCGACTCGGACAGTTTAGGTTAGAAGAGGAATGAACGAAGAGGATGGCGGGGTCTGAAAGACCCCGCCATCCTCTTCGTGGTTATTATTTTGAAATCACTCAGAAGTAGGAGCCCCGAGCGGGGCTCCGTCGACTTGCTCCTGTGAAGGAAGGATACACCTAGATTTAACCGTATGTAGTCAGTTACAACTAGGTTTAGCCGGTTAAACCTAGTTGTAACCGCACTTCGGGTATTAGCCGTAACATAAATATATATATATATTTTTCATAACCTGTAGTAATCGCGTTTAATACGTCTGATTACAATTTAATATTAAATCGATAAAAAAAAACATACAATTGAAAGAAAAACCTGTAAGTTCGCGTGCACATAACTCAGTAGACAAAAAAACTGTACATCGATCAATAGCATGGTTATTCACAAACGGTACTTTTCTATTGTATATTGTAAGAACGCAATTAAGAACGTGTAAGTACCTATATTGTAATGGCGTGAACCATTTATTGGAGCATTGTGAAGTGGATTCGAAATAGGAAATAGAAATACATGGAAATGACTGCTACGTTAATGTGAATTTCATAAACTCTATTCTAAACTTAAAACATTTGGTCATGAATTCTAGATCCACTTAATACTTTTATTGTGCGCACAGCTGCCAGAGTCTTAATGAATCATAAGTCAGGAGAGAAGAAGTTCCTTCTAGGCAAGTGTGCTTCACCATCAATCACAACATCTTCGATTACCATCAGACAAAATAGTGGTCAATCGCGAACCTATAGCCAAACAAAAAAAAAACTAGCCAGTTTCATAATTAACACAGTCATTTTTCTAGGTAGTCAACAAATTGACCAAGGATGCAAGAGCGAGCGAAGCGAGCTCAGGAATTTGGGCACCCCGACTCGGACAGGTTAGGTTCGAAGGGGATGGCGGGATATTGAGATAAATTAGATAAAGTTAAAACTAAAGCTAAACATACCCAAATAGATACTGTAAAATCAGCAACGATTTTAGTTAGTTATTCAAAAAACAGTCATATTTTTACTATCTATTTGCTTTAAATAACAATCTCTAAAAGTCTACTGAATAATTATGTACTTTACTAATAAATTATTTCCATATCTAATGAAAAGTTCTGAAACAAAATAAAAACATGACAATTTTAAAAATGACAAAGTCGTTAGTCATATTTTCACTATCTGCTTTTAGTTTTGTTTACAAAGTAATATCTTTTGTTTGATAAAGTGACTCTTGAAAGGACTCTTGAAAGGGGAAGTCCTAACAAACTGTCATTTAAATTAACTTATTTGTCATACAAGAAATTATTGTTTAATTAACTGGTGTAATGGAGGACCTTTTGTTTTGTTCAGGTTCTTTTTCTGTGACACATTCACGTTTTAAGTCATAACAAGTTAGTCATCTCTTGTACAGTCGGCCAAGAAAGTGGTGTACCACCCTAAGGTTGAATATCGCTTGCAGATTCATAGGTGATAAAGATTAGTTTCGCTTGCAGATCGATCTGACAACTTCTATTGCTGTCTTTATCTGATTATTGATAACGACTATTACTGTTTGTAACGTGACAGCTGTTCTTAGTTTGAACTTGATGGAACCAATGACGTCGTAAAATCAACGGCGGGGGGCTGTAGATTTTGATGACAAAATTGTATCTACAAATTCAGAATTGTAATCAACAAGTTACATAAAATTGTAAAGGCACAAGGCGAATCCACAAACCTACAATTTCTGTAAACTTGTAATTACAATATCAATAAAAAACAAGCTAAAAATAGATTTATCCTTTTATTAAATTTCTACAATCAATTTTAAAATACTTATAACAAACAAAAACATAGCATATATAGTAATATTTAGAAGATATTGAAAATCTTTAAAAATTAGAAACGGGTGTAACCGCCGTTGGCCTCTATAACCTCTAAAAGACGAGACCTCATTGAACCAACAAGCCGTGAGCAAATATCGGTTCCCCGCATTTCCTCCCAAATATATACTACTCAAAACAAAATAAGGGCCACCTGATTTTTATCGATTTATTAAACAATATTTAAATGTTATTAGTTATTACGACTTTATCTTATTATTATTAACGATTTTAGATGGAAATACACAAAAATTAAGTTTGTATCCCAATAAATCGTTAAAATAAACGAATTTGAATGAAAAGTGAGGAATTGCAGGAATGTATCAAGTTACATGAAACATAAAAAAATCGAAGAAATAACGGCTTCTATGTTCCAAAGTGTTTTTTATAGCTTCTGTTTTTAATTCTGTGTTATTTTATTGGAGGTGGAATGGTCTGGATTAGTTAATCAGGTATTTAATTCGGTATTTTTCGAACATTTTCTTTTGGGATCCTCTGCCAACAAGTTTTCAGACAATTTATGAGATCCAGCTGAGGTTTGATGGGAATTTTACTTTCTTTTTCATTCATCTTTAACTCATCTCATAAATGCTCAATAAAATTCAGGTAAAAATCATGAGTGAAGACTGTAACATCCTAATTCGAGCGTCAGCGAATGTGTGCACTGTCAGTCGCGTCGTGTTCGCTCAACCATTATCCTGCTTCAAGATGAACTCAGGTACTCCTTGTTGTGCAAATGGAATAATATAGAGTTGCAACACTTTTTCTATGCAATTTTGAGCAGTTACAGCACTCTCATTAAGAAGAGCGAGCTCAGTTTTGCGTGATAGAGAAAACCGCCCCAGAGCATAATTCAGAGCTCCCCGAAACAGTCTGTTTCAAGAGTGCAAGGTTCTGAATCCTGTTGTTAAGATCTTCTCTAGGCTCTAATAAATCAGTCCTTATTAAAAAAAAGTAAGCCAGCTGTCATCAATAAGAAGTACTGAAGCCCAGTAAAAAAAGTTCAATAATTTTCTCCTTTGCCAATGTTTAACAATTTGCACCATATGCTGCAGTTAACTGGAGGTGATCTAAGCATCTCCTTGAGTATTGCTAGTCTTCGTGGAGTCGATTAAAAATAGTTTAGTTAATTATAGGGGTGCCTGTAGGTTGATGCAATGGAGTTTGTATGGTCTGGGCAGTAGATTTTTGCTCTATTTGCGCAGTTAAATAAATTTAATGATCTTTATAGGCTTTACTTACTTACTTTTTTCTTTGATCACAGCGTCTGGTGATATTACCCGTCTTTTGAGACCAGTTTCAAGCGTTTTGAACCACTCATTGGGAATATTCCACCATTAAACCTACCTCTTCTGGGTATGGGCCCCCTGGATTAAGGTGACACCCAAAGTGGCTGTTTTTGCGTCCATTTGTCTCTGAATACATGACATTATGAGATTGAAAGATCATTATAGCCTGCTTGCTGTATAAGTCGAAGAAAACTCCGTTAGAAGTTTGAAAATTAAAAAACACCAATCCATAAAATGTAAGTAATCTCAAATATCTAATAAAAGACAAGTTATGAATTTCCAATTATGCAGTAGAAACAATATTAATGCTTGAAAGAAACCATAACAAGATATTTACTATTTATTATGTACTCAGAATAAGTTTAAAGTGCAATTTATTGAGTGGCCCTTATTTTGTTTTGAGGAGTATATATTCGGTCACGATATACACTCTCAATCATAGCTCTCTCAGTTGAAAACATGTCGCGGTCACGCTTAACTGCTGCGATTGTGGTTTCTTTGTTATTGAAAAAGAAAGCTGCTGGGTTAAACAATGGATACTAGACCTTAAATGCTTCACTAATAATTGTTAAGCAATGATTTTTTTGTTACGATGTTTATAATCATTGTGAGATATATTCCATAAATCTGGAAAGCCTTCATACATGTATCATTTTAATGGTTTCGTCTTTTGACCAAACACGTTTCGACATTCTTCAAGGTAATAAAGCAATGCAGAATTCTACATTAAATATAACAAAACACGTGTTTCGCTACTCAAGCCCTAGCTAGACTGATTAAGGCGCGTAGACAATTCGAGAGCTCTCTATTCATATCGCTTGTCTCGGTCTCGCACCTGCGTCCACGACGCCTTCCGAGAGTAGTCGAGCGTGTCTACGTAGACTGTAGTGATACTCTAGCTAGGGTAGTCTCGCTAATGTGTACACGTCGTAGATTGCCCTATGAGACTCGCTCTACGTTATTTTAATCTATCGTGGACGAGGCGCTTTAAACTTCTTCCAGGGTGGAAGGAATCATTTGATTATTTAAAGCGCAAAATCTTGAAGGGATGAAACTGTCATACTCTCACACCTAAGAGGAATCGTGTTTATGACGAGGTCAGGTATATTGGGGACATACACTCTTTAGGCATACTTAACACAACACTAACGTAGCTCAAGCCCCATCAGGACGTCATTTTGTAAGCGGCCATTAAAAAATGACGTCCTGTTGGCGCTTGCGGTACGTTAGTGTTGTGGTTTGTGATTTCCCATCATATCATATGTAGTGGGGGTAACTTGGCGCATCGCATTTAGCGGCACGCAAGTGTAAGCGAGAGCGCGTATACTGGGTGCGAGGGGCAAAGACGAGTGACGCACCAATCGCTTGCTCGGATCGACACTACCTCATACCCCGCGACCCGCATGACCACTAAAGAGATCTACAAAATGACTTCTGCGCATCTAACGACTCTTGCCAACTTACGTGCCGGCCACTTGACTGTACACTTGACTGTTCCCCTATCTATGCGCACATCTGGTTAGTGATCATCCTTTTTAATAGAATATTTGGAATTTTAATCCTGTGCATCTTCACTCTATCTTGAGGTCAAATGCAAGGAATAAGCCGAAAAATTTGCATCGTAATGTGATTATTACTATGGCAGCAAATAAAACCTTATCAAAACATTTATTCTTATCTTTAAGATATGCAGTTGCATTGCAACGTTGCAAACATACATTTTTCTCTTATCTACTAAAACATAGTTTCATAATCAATATCATCTGTATGATTACAGATGATATTGATTTTCAGTATCAAACGATTAAAATTTTATTAAATGCATACCTACTGCATTTCATTTTATCAATTATTTTATTATTATCGGTTGACCGTCTAACCTCCAAAACGAAGTAACTAGGTGCTTTTTTGGGGGATAAAAATCCCTAAATGGAGCGTAAGGGACTGACAGACCGGCTTTGTTCCGGATCTGGGTGTTTGTGTATACAGTGATTTTAAGGCTGAAGACAGACGAGCGTAATTTTTTGAGTTGGCAATCGCGTAATTTAATGTTCTGGTACAGTGCAGACCACTCATTTTGTGTTGAGAAACGCTTAAATGAAACCGACCGAAATAACGCGACTCACAACTCAAAAATATACGCTCGTCTGGCTTCAGCCTAAATGTTTTTGAACGCAACCACGATACAGGAGATATTCAAAGTATAGGCAAAGTTTTAAAAATAAATATTTAAATCAACCCTGTTCCTTTACATGCCTTTTGTGTTCCAGTGCCGCAGTGCCTCTTTAAAACAGCTCCGCAACCCAGTAACTGTGTACTCCGACTTCATCAAGTTATTCAATGATTTTCTCTTCATTATCAGGTAACCTGGACATGTGCCTCGCATCAAGACTATCCACGCAAGCTAACCTCGGCAACATGACATCCACTAGAGAAGTCATATCTATGGTCGTCGGAAACATATCATTAGTACAGGTAAATATTATTAACATTCATAAAAAATTCCAACATAGACCGTCTTACTGCAAAAAAAAAGTTAAACATCTGTTGAACACTTGTCTTAAAAAAAGTGTCAACTGCAAAACGGCGTTTGCATTGATATAAGTGTCCTTTTGCAATTATACTTTTTTTAGACAAGTGTTCAACAGATGTTTAAGTTTTTGTAATAAGACAAAAAATCCGTGTTTATGATCTCTAGGGGATCGTCCTAATTATTTGATAGCCTTATCTCCCATTTGTACCAACTTAACCTGGTCTGTGCCGCTCTGAGCTTTTTTTTTATGAGTCCTTTGGTCCTCCAAGAGTCTATCAAATTGTATGAGTAGAACATACCATATTTTATTAACTGCTTATGCGTGTAATTTTTCAATATTTCACACACATCTTTAGAAAAAAAGAATGCCGTGAAAACACAAACATATTTTATGAAATAACATGTAATTGTTCTAAACCATCGCACGGTGTTTACACATAGTAATAGCCCATGACAGCTCAAATTGTGGGTATTTACATGTTCACCCTGACAACTATATGACTACAATCATATTTATAAATTCAATCAATGCTTAAAAGTCTTACTGAAAGATAAATACCTCATTCACACAGAAATGACATGATTTTTAAATCTTCTAGCTAAAGAAAATTGGCAATATTGCAATTCTCGGTTTGCTCACAATGTTTTTCATCACCGTATCTCTCTTCAGTATTTTATCAACCTCTAAAATCACACTGAGCTGAGCAAAGACCTCCCCAATTCTATCCAGGCGAACCTTTGCCTCCTCAAAGACAGATGCGTCAATGACATTATTAGGCGGAAGGCATCCGCTGCTGAACAAAGGAAGTGGCCCTTAAACCACTACGCCTGCCAACAAGAGATAATAAACTTAAATTTTCCTGTTAACAGGTGCAAGCTATAGTAGCAGCCACAGTGGTATCAATGTTCGCGATAGTGGTGAACACTATAACGGACCGCGCTATCAACGGCTCGTTCGTTCTTCTTTTGGTCGCCTCTGCTGTCTTCACTGCTACCACCACTTGTTTCGTCTTGGGTATGTACTTATTTATTTTGAACTAGCTAATGACATCATTATCATCATTTTTGTCCTGCTCTTATCACAGTTAATTTGTAGTCGGCCTAGAATGTCTTCTTCTTTCGTACTTCTCTATTATGCGTTGCTTCAGCCTCCTTTTTTCTGGTTATCATTCATCACACAGTCCATCCAGCGTTTCTTTCTGTTCTTCCTTTACACTTTTAGCCATTCATACCCAAATCTTCTTTCCTTTTCTATTTCGGTTGTGTAACAACATTGTATGAAAGTAACTAAGATTCTATATCGTGCTAACTGAATTATCCGAATTACACATGTAATACAAACCGACTATAGGTAACTCACCAGAAACAGCATCTTTCTAGTCAGAGAACCCTTCCTATTCAATGGTGTATTGAGGTAGAGGCTTAAAAATTCCAGTATTGCGTATCATTGGTATTGCGTGGCTTTTATCTGCTACGGCATTTTTCTCAGCTTGCTGTCTTTTGTATCAGTCTTCTTTGAGACTTTTATTTAAAAACAATTCCAGATTTTGTTTTATTAACAGTTGTTACGAGTACAATGCAGCTGTACCTACTCCTTAACACGAAAAATATAATTTAATTGATTATAGTACCTACATTTTTATGGAATACATTAATTATATTCTAGAAAAACAATACACCATATCCGCATGCCATTTCAATTTAATAACCCTTAACAAATGATATACGTAAGACAAACGTGTCAGCACATACATAGAACGTAACTTACGGTCAATGGTCAATTGTATGCAATTATTTCTGGGCACGTAAGTAAATTGAAGTAAGATTGCCATAATAATTCGAGAATTGTTTCAAACAAATGATATGCATTTGATTGTTTCATCAACTGTACTCATCATAGTCCACTGCTGGACATAAGTCTCTTACAAGTTGAATTACAACACCTTGTCTTCCGCCTTCCACATTCTGTCTGTATGTATGTTTTAAGGTCTTTCATCCTTCTAGATTGTTGGCGTCCCAGTCCTCTTTTACTGATACTCAGTCTCCATTCTAGGAAGCTGTTACTACGAGAACATCAACAATCTTAAAATGTTCGTGGTTTTTCCTAGTCTACATATTAAACTTACGTAGACAATTCCAATCAGTCTCTGATTGTAGGCTCATGTTCAACAGAATACCATTTATCATCTTTCTGCTATGTTCGAGGTCGACACAGCATGTCTTTTCTGCCACAATTTTTTTCTGCCATTTTATCAGTTAGTTATAACAGATGATAGTCATTGCAAGTCGAAAGCAATCTAAATTGAAACGGTCCAGTTATGCTGTTCTCTATAAGAAATCTCATCCCTGATGATCATCGATTGTTCTCTGACGAGGAGACTTTGAGATCGTCTGATGATGCAGCGCCAGCGGGAGCGCTGTCGCTGTCACTAGCTTGGTGAACACTTTTAGTCCCAGGGTGGCGTGAGCGCTGCAACCGCGCTGTCACAAGGCTGTGTTTATAGAGAATAGCAAAACTGAACCGTGCTACAGATTTGGCGTCCACCATTTCTTGTAATAAGCAACAGAGAGTTTTAATAGCTAATCTTACAATCTCATTCTTTCTTCCAGACTTCGTGATGGTGATGGTGATCTACGGCTCCCATAAGTTTAAAGTGAATCCGGACAACGTGGCGACGCCGCTGGCTGCCTCCATAGGAGACATTGTGAGCAACTCGGTGCTAGCTGTCACTGCGCAGTACATGTACGATCAAATTAGTGAGTATGCCTTACTACTGTTCAGTTTTATGAAGAAAGAAAGAAACGGAAAGCGTAAACAAAAGAAAAACAATCATAATAGGTAGGAATGACAAAAAGGAAAGGAGTGAGCTATAGGATGATAGTAGAAGAGAAATGGTAGACACAAACACAAACAACAAAGAACCTATGGTATAACAGACAAATTAATGTATAGAAAGAGTACAATAGTAGAGGTAGATGGATAGTTAGGAGGACACTACTAAGTAAGAAATCATTAAAAATAATAATACAATCCAACAATTTTCAAAATTGCAAGGCACTGATAAAGGAAGAAGTGAGAAAGGTGAGTTTAGTGAAATCGAAAAAAGACTCTTTTGTTAACTTAGAAGATTTATTTTGGCATGTCAGTTTTTACGAAGAAAGAAAAGAAAAGAAGCAATTCACATGAAAACATTGCATGAATATTTTTGCATAAATTAATGATACAATCGATTATTTCGTACATAGACAATATTTAAAATAGAAGACTTCAAGATATTCATCTACATATAATTATAAGCACGTTTAATCACTGTATGTAAATGTTTATCAAAAACCTTTTTATCTTAAAATAATGGATTAAAAATGGTTTTCGTAGTGATTGACGTCAATTATAATCAAACGATTCATAAAAATATGACTAGTAAAATGTTTTATGCACTTACACCATGCACCGATCCACTTCCTTATTCGCTGAAGTTTTGACAATCCAAATTAGTATTTATTGCATATGTACTGTAAAGGCGCGTTTCCATTATGCAAGTGACTTGCATACAAGTTTCAAGTTGCATGCAAATTGTATAGTGGAAACAACAACTTGCAAACAAGTTGCAACTTGTATGCAATTAGGTTTAAACTTGTACGCACAATAATCAAGTCGGATCATTTGCACGCAAGTTGCAAGCGAATGCGGTCGTGCATAGAGGATTACTTTGTTTATGACTTTATTACTTTGTAAAAATGACTGCTAAATGAGATACGGAGAAAACAATAATGTTTATTGAGGAATATCATAGACATGCTTGTCTTTGGGAACCAAAAAACAATCTTTCTCAACTAGAACTAACTTGTATACCACTAAAATCTTTTATGCAAGCTGCAAGTTGAACAAAATCGTGTTTCCAATTCAAATCACTTGCACACATGTCTGACGTCATACATGCATGCAAGCACTTGCATAATGGAAACGCGCCTTTACTACAATAGTTCTAAAATCAACACTGAGTTTATTTCATAAACTTTTAAAGACTTTTTTGCATCTTCATCTAAAAAGTTTTAATTTTTTTCCGTCTAAACGGCTATCGTCTATATTTGGCTTCCGTCTATATTTTTTGGCGAATATTAATCTCTTCTCTTCGCAATTTTAATTTTGTGGGTCATTCAAGTTGTTATTTATCACATTTTTGATTGTTTATTTAGCATGATTGTGTGTCCGTATTTAAATTAAAACTGTGTTTCTATGTGTTCTAATGGACAAGTTAAACACTGCAGATTTAGACACTGTCTTTAACATGTGTTTTCTACTCTTTCCATGTTACCACTATGCATAATCACTGTTGTCGGATAGACTCAGGTGTTCGTAAACAACACGAGGCCAGTCTCCGATACAGGACTTTGGTATCTATTGACACGTGCTTGTGTACGAACTTCTTGGATAGAATACAAACCGTATTGCGATTGTCACCTGAATACAATCGTAAATAAGGTATCGGAGACTTGCGTAGCGTTGTGTACTAAGTTTCATGTATCTTCTTTCCAATCATTTTTCTTTCTTCTTTTTCTTATACCTTATCTCATACAAATTTACATCTTTTTCTTTACATTATAATCTTTCCTCTTGCAGAGATATCGTTATGGCAACCAATAGCACTGATGTGCGTGTACTACAGCTTGCTTCCCCTGTGGGTGTATATCGTCTGGCGCAACAAGTACACTAAGAAGGTTCTCACCAGTGGGTGGACTCCTGTCATCTCTGCGCTCTTCATTAGTGGGTATGTGTTCCCCATTATACACTTCTCCTACATTTAGATCTGTCTTATCTCTCCCTCTATCTTATCATAGTCTATCCTATAGATTGATGGGAATAAATAAATTTATTCTTTAACCGTCCGTCTTAAAAAGTTATATGATATAAAACGTCATTAGAAAGTCTATCAATTTCCTAACATTTACACTCTGCAGATTTTGATTGTTTCTAGAATGTCCGTGTTGCAATAACACTGTTGTCAATAACAATTCGTACTTTATCAAAAATGACAAGTTTATATCGTTAATTTTTCAACTTTTGATTAAAACTAATCTGTACGTATTATAAAAATCGGATTAGTTTTAATTCTTAATGATAATGATGATATTACAATTTTCTAATCACACATAATTTAGAGCCAAAATACACAAAATTTTATCAACTTGCAAAAAATCACACAGGTATTAATTTCTAGTACTAGAAGCTGCTGATTTAAAAAACCTTTCTTCGTCTTTATTAATATCACCATTTTCTCTATCAGTGTCGGAGGCATTGTCCTGGATAAGGCAGTAGACCACTACCGCGGTTACGAAGTCTTCCAACCAATCGTCAACGGTATCGGCGGCAACCTGGTCTGCGTTCAGTCTTCGAGACTCGCCACCCACCTCCACCAGACGGCCATTCCTGGAGAGCTTCCTGAGAACACCAGGCTTATCGAGTGGCCATGGAAGACGCTGTTCTTTGGAAGTGAGTATCTTACCGTTTATAGAAGAAAAAATAAAAAATAATGAAACACCTGTAGTAGTTATGGATATAGTCAATGAAGAAGAAAATGGAGGAAGTGCATTTTTAGTTATAGTTACAATATACTTAATTGTAGACCGTAATGAACCTAATTATCATGATAGGACTGCTAATCATTGAGAACCTGGATTTGATAATTCGAGCAAAGATTAATTTGGAAATATTTCAGTAGTGCTTCCCGAAGTCTGGATTCCTCTCCAGTTCATATCAATAGGTATCCTCCATGCCAAAGTAAAACATTAAATAGAAATTAGAGCTTTCATTTCTTTATGTGCTTAGTACTTAATCATTATTTATTTCTTTTCAGCCGCCGCAGCTAAAGTGGCTCGTATGCTGCTGATCCTTGCGTTGTTTGGTCAGATCATCTTCATGGTAGTGGCTGACGTCATTTACCAGGGCGAGGTTACCTTGCAAGTTGCCTTCGGCATCACTTACTTAATAAGCTCTTTGTTGCAAGTGAGTATTGGTCAAATTACTTTCTCATGCTTCAATTTTCTTTTATATTGTGCACCTACAAACCTTAGCAGTTGGTTTTTTTATTTTAAGCAATTCAATAGTTATTCCTTTAATTCAATTATATAAACGTGCTTATGAGCAGTGGAGCAGCCCCGACTTACGAGTTATAGGTTGTGGGTTTGAAACCAGCCAGGCATTTCTTTGTGTAATTTATTTCATTGCCACTGCTCTCAAAACGGTGAAGGATAACATTGAAACCGGCATGTCTTCGAACCAAAATTCTAATTTAAGTGACATCTACCAATCCACTCCGTCTTATAGAGAGGAGGCCTGTGTCTCAGCAGTGGAAACATTATCGGCTAATCAAGTGAAGTTGAGATCTTCAGATCTTGACAAAGGCCTCTTCTAGTTTATCAGCCTATCCTAATTCCTAGCCGTTACCGAACTATGTTGGGATCAGATTTCAGTCGTACCGTTCGCGGGATTGTCTTATCGGAAATCGTGACCCCGAAACGTTAAGGGCTTTTGAAGGACATTATCATCAATTAACATTTGTTTCGTTCTTTCCAGGTTATGGTACTGTTATACCTAGCTTATGTGCTCGTGCACCTGATGTGGCAGAAAAAGAAGGATCCCGACAACGCCGCCATTCCTTATCTCACAGCGCTCGGTGACCTACTAGGATCCGTCTTCCTCGGCCTCACCTTCTTCGTCCTTTCACTCTTCGGCATGGAGTACGGGAACAACGTCCAGTGAGCAGGTACCTGAAGGAATAGGGAAAAAGAAATATGGATCTTAAGACGTTACAGTCCGTTTCAAGGATTTGAAGAATTAGTTTTTGATGTAAAATGTTTTTTTGATAGTCTTGTATTTTTAATCAATTTTCCGGAATCTTGATCAAAATTGTTGCAAGACTTGGACATTTTACAAGTTTGTTCCTATGAGGATCAGAGCTAGATTGAAGTGTTGTATTGATGTTCCTTCTAGCTCTGCACGATTTAGCACGGCTAACCAAAACGACATTACCAAAGGATATGGAAGCAGCGTTCGGGTTTTATCAGATACCTATGTTTCATCAATTTGCTTTTAAATGATGATTTATTTTTTTATTCAACTATGATTCGATCAACGTAAGATGAAATGGATAATTAAATCCTATCAGTATTGATATTTTATAACAATTAATGTTGAACTTGTCAATTGGTGTGCCAATATATTGATGTGTATGTTGACGACATCATAAGATTTCAACTCGACAGTATTTATAACTTTCAAAGATTTGTCACTTTTTGAACATTATTTATTACTATTTTGAGATATTCTTGTTGAGGTATTGCTCTCTTTGTACTAAGAGTTGACACCCTGAGAGTCAAACTGTGATAGAAGAAATGTAAAAATGTGATTTAACGCAATTATTTTAATGTTTTGACATCAATTTTAATGAGATGGACAATAATTGTGAGGCGGAGTGAAAATTGATGAATTTGAACAGCTAAATGAAATTATGTTACCAAATTGACTCTCTGCGTTTAGAATTTTATTTTTAACATCGAGGATTTTTCGACCTTCATCGAAACTTTGCTATTCAAATATTTTGTGACATTAGTTACCATCTGGAATTAGTTTACAGTGAG
The DNA here is from genome assembly GCA_954870645.1 of Agrotis clavis. Lineage (NCBI taxonomy): Eukaryota > Metazoa > Arthropoda > Insecta > Lepidoptera > Noctuidae > Agrotis > Agrotis clavis. Next base: position 5,566,045 of record OX940943.1, read on the forward strand.
TTTAAACTAGAGCTTTTACTTGTAGCAAAGCATTGAGTCGCTCTAATAAATGTCACCCTTTCACGAATCGATCAATGAGCCCGACCCTCGAATTAGCTACAAATGGATTTTTTAATAATATCGAGTAGTTTTGCAAAGCAGACGCAGATCCGAAATGTTTAACCCAAAACGTACTCGAGAAAACTCTAGTATAAACTTACTATTAGACTTTTAAGATAATTTTTAAAAGATAAACTAAATTATTGGCAGCGAGGCTTTTAAACTTAAAGCCAAGATACGATGTTCCTAATCGAACGATTCCCTTGCGATAGAATACTGTGTTACTTAGATGTCATCCAAATATGATTGGCGATAGTTTAAGATAAATCTGTAGATACTTGTGTAAATATTACCTTTATGTCACTACATAGTGATGCTGTAACGTCATCTGTTAGTACTTATGTGATATAGCACTACTTTGTACACTTGGTTTTTAAATAAGCTGTGAAAAAAAAAAAAAAACAAGAAGTTCTCAATCATCAATAGGAAAGTAATGGGGCTAGTATCGTTAGTTCCAAATATGGCTATTGGTTAGATAATGTGTAAATGTCGTTAATATTTCAAAATATCATCATCTGATTGGTTGAAATGTGATCTAGTTGTAATCAGGCCATGTTAGACCTTCTTCAAACTACGATTGGCATTTCATTGCATTCTTAGTATATTTGCAGGTTACTTAAAATAACAAAACCTTCGATTTTAGCGTCATCGACAAAATTTTCGTCGATATATCCTGCATGTCAGGTACATTTTATAGGCTCGGCAAGGTTATCAATTGAGTATTGAGATCGTGTGCAATCGATCGACAATTTTTGTAACAGATTTTCCTTTTGTTTTTGTTACTTTTATAGAAAACTAAGTATTTTTCGTTTAAATTTTTTGAGTAAACAAAAATTAAAATAAAAAAAAAAATTAGATTTATTTTTCTTTTTTTTCAAAATTTTGTTTTGCTTGCTACGATATTTTTAATAATTACGAAATTCATGTTTATTCAAAAACCAAGTGTTAGATCGTAATCTAGTTTATAGTTTAGGAAATTGAGTACAATAAAGCAATTACGTAGTATTTAAGATAAGAGGCCTAAAATAATTTATTGAACTAATGTCATCTAGAATGGATTGGTCGTGTCAAATGTAAGATTATCACCAATTTGATAGTATTAGACAAGCATTTGATGAACTGGAATTAGAGAAATAACGTAGAAATAATATGTTTGTGTGAGATCTCAGAAGAATAATAAAGAAAATATTTGGACCTGTTCTTTTCTACCTCTACTGGCAAATATACACACACAATTGTGTATAAAAATTGTATGTGTGATACAGAAATTACAATTTATTTTTGTTAGTAAAGTTCTAATAAAAAATGTAAAAAAAAATGAGAAGATGCTCTCTCATCAGAATTATTCGCGTGTAATGTGGCATAAGATTAGAATTTGAACATTACATTACTACACGACTTCCCAAACTGACGAGCATTCGCATATTATGCGGAAACGTTTAATTATTACAATTGGAGCGTAATTTATCATTACAAGGTGCGCATTGTAATGCTCGATTTTCCTCCATTCACTGGTGTAATGCTCGAATCTGTAACGTTACATTACAGGCGTATGCTCGCAATGAGAGAGCACCTTTAGCCAAATTATTTGAGGGTACAGTCAACCGCGTAGTAATGTTGGTATAATGAACATTGTTCAAAACTAAATGTGATTGTAAACTATTCAGTTGACTGTAGTTCCTTGGATGCAGTGCTTCTTATTAGGATAATAGTGTTGTTTAACCAAATATGTAATCAAATAATATTTATTTACGAACAGAATCAAGAAATATTTATAACATTTTTTTCTGCGTATTTTTTCTCAGAGACGTGACGCTGCACGCAAATTTCAATAGAGCTACTCAAAATCTAACTCTATTTTCTACACGATAAGATACACATTTGCAGTATCGTTGCGTCACGTTGCGTCACGTCGCGCCGCGTCGCGTCTCGGTGTGAACTGATCGTAAGTACGTACAATTTTCTTGATACTGTTCACCAATAAAACAAAATGTGACCATACATCAGTAATCTTAAGATATATTTTTGAATGAATGATGTGATAAATGAGATTTTAACTTGTATATAGATAATTGTTATGTAGTACGTAAATCACTGAAAAAAGCTGTTGATAGTTTGTTAGAAACGCTTACCTTTCATAAAAGGCTGCACTAGACATCAAATTATTAGTAATTAAAGAGTAATAATGGATAATTGGTTGCACAATTTTCTTACAATTTCTTTTTTTTTTCAATGCTTTTACAAATACACGATGTTAAATTAGAAATAAAACTATTTCTAATTTTACTTTGTTTTTTTAATGTCCGTAAATTAATATAAATCAACAATACCTAAACATGTTTTGAAGACCGATTGCAAAAAAATCAATCTACAAAAATATCAAAACTAGTCAATAAAGAAAAAGGATACCCATATACTAAGAGTAGGTTTTCCCCTCTCTTTTGATATCTAATAGCAACTGTACATTTTAAAAATATTTTATAATAATAATCCCATATCATGTTTATTTTGATTACTTTTTGTTTTTTGTATTATCGTTATTTTACGATTGTCCGTCGACGTCTGTTTTTTCTTAAGTAAAAGTGATTGAATATATTTGTATAAGAAAATCCGCTGAATTTTTCAGTTTTTTATTAATAAAAATAAAATTCATACATCCTACATAATAATGGTGACTTATTAAATTACATAAATACACTTACTTAATATGTATTATAATTGATGAGAAAATTAAGTGCAACCATCCGTTTACTATGATAGGATTAAAATAAATAAATTCTTTGGTCCGAAAGTGCCATTAAGATTCAAATTATAGGTAATAATAAGTATATTGGAAGTTTGAAATGCCTTTTATCAATGAACGTGCTATTCGTATTTTAACCTTTGGTGTTTAGCCGGAAGCTGAAAATTGAATAGCACGATCATTTATATCCTTTTGGCATTTCAAATATCTGCCGTCAAAATTGTGATTTTTGTAACACTATTTATTTCTGTATAATAAATCTATGTTTAAACAGTAATTTAATTATTCTATTAGTATCAATTTATGAGTAATTAAATAAATGAACCTTGATTTTTGTAAATAATTTATTCTTTACCGACTAATGAAATATTATCTTAATATTCCATTTTAAATTAATGTACTTGACAGATTTTAACATTTACTAATAGAAAAGAATGCAAATAACAAAAACTCGTAAAAAATTTATAGTAAATTCTGCAAAGTTCCGTAAAGTTTTTACTTGCGAAAATATTGGGGAAAGGAGATAAAAAAATGGTGCTTATAATTTCCACCGATTTCCTTTGTTTTGTTTTCCGTACCTATTTCTATATCAATAGCAGGGATTTTTCAGCCATATTTTAAAAATAACAAAAACAACTTTATTATTTTTTCTATTTGATATTTTATAGGTAGTCATTTATTTTCGGTGCTAACTGTACTTTATTTTTTTTGTTGGTACATTTTTGCATGAAAAAAAGTAAATAGTGTTACATAAAATATACAAAAACATTGATATTATATACATTCCATTTACACAGCTTTTTAACGACAATCATGTGGTTTATGAAGTGGATTGTTTTAATTTAAGTTTTATACCCTCAATGTATTCCTATTGTGATGTCCAAACATAGTGTAATGTAATTTTTATTTCAAAATAAAATGGATTAACTCAATAATTTTGTTTGACTTGAATAACTTGAACGAAAGAACCCGCCCTGCCTCACATCTATCAAGCTGAAACCAACCACAACTACACATTTATAATTCACTAAGGGGATAGAAATTATAATATGGAGGGTGTATGTATACCTGCAGGCTGCAGGGATAAAAAGGACAAAAGTTGTTTCTCCAAGGTTCATTTTTCGACTTACATTTCGGCTAATAACTCTGAAACCTGATGTCGCGGATGTAGATGTTGTTGTATTATGTCGATTATATTTTTTTTTCGTCTAAGTGTCCTCTATCTAAATAATTATGTAACTTTCGTTGTGCATTAGTGTTCATTTATTTTTAACATTAACCGCCTTACCACAAAAAAGATAAACATCTGTTGAACGCTTGTCTAAAAAAAGTTTAACTGCAAAACGACCCTTTTAACAACGTAAAACGTCGTTTTGATGTTGACTGTTTTTTTATACAAGTGTTCAACAGATGTTTATATTTTACGGTCGAAGTTTACGGTAAAAGTATTTCTATATTGAAAGTATTTTTTTTTCATGCAGCCGTCGTGCTTTTCAGTGCGATTAATATATAACGGGGAATCGTTATCAGAGGGGTTGGGATATCGGAAATAACATTCAGAAAATCTTCGTTAACACTTTTAATTACTTGCTAACACACACTGAATACAAAATAGTCAAGGATGTCCGAGATATCGCCCGATTAAAAACTTAGGAACGCGAGAAGTTTAACATGGCGGAGCAACCAAGATGTCTACCCAGCTTGCCGGACCGATTCAAAAGTGTTCACTTCACCAAACTGTCCGCCCAAGTGGCCTACCCCACACAGGTTAGCCAACATCTGTCAACGTCACTACCTGTCAACTTCGAATAGCTGATTAAACTTCCGAATCGACATTTGACTCGACTATTCGCTCGGTGTTGCCATTTGCTCCCCATGCTAACCATCTCCAAATTATCACTAATTTGACGCTCCTAAACAATCTGTCAATTCTAACTTAATAGTTACTCCAATGAGAGATAGATGGCGTTATTCTAAATTCACAATAATCAATAGAGATTCTAAAATGCGTATCGGTTTTGATTCCAGGCCGACGATAATAGATGGCGTTATTCTAAATTAACAATAATGAAAAGAGATACCAAATTGTGTTTGTTTTGATTCCGCAGCATGATAATAGATGGCGTTATTCTAAATTAACAATAATGAATAGAGATACCAAATTGTTTCTGTTTTGATTCCGCAGCATGATAATAGATGGCGTTATTCTAAATTATTGTGCTTCTGTGCTCGTTCTGCGACACGGCCATTCTGACAATTCACACGTCCTCGTGTGAGACATTCGTCCTCGTGTGAGACATCACATCCTGAGGAACCTGGAATGAGAAAAAATCTCGAACAGTAATCATTCTAACCGTTCGGCCATTCCTGACCCAAATGGAAAAGATACTCTCATCAAAATAATTACAGGGTCTAATAAAAATCACAAGGAACTCTTTCTCTAAAAGCTGACATGTCGAACAACACCCATACTCATTCAAATAATAGGAAACTCATTAAAGTATTGCAGTGCTCGTACTCTGACCTCCATCTGGTCTTCATCATCACACATTATAACCTCCATCCGGTCATAAGCATGAAATCTATCGACCTCCATCCGGTTTTCAAAACGTAACCTCCATCCGGTTACACACCATCAAGATAATCATTTCGAGCTTTTATCAAAATAGTTCTTAAAGTAGGTTTGTTCAACATGTTACCTTATTTTTCCTATAACGTTACAGATTATAAGAAAACTCTTACTATGCTAGATACTTTAAAAGTTAAGTTGACTACTGCCAAACCAAAACAAAACAAACTAACATGAAAGAATAAGGCACATAATAGAAATTGGCACAAAATTAAGAAAGCATTATGACTTTACCAAACATATCCACGGCACTTAACCAGCACCATGCATCACTACGTACCCAGTCACTGAAGTACTTAACCAGTACTTAACATTGTAGCGCTTAACCAGCGTTACAAATCCTATCACTTAACCAGTGAATATAACAACGCTTACCCATTGATATTAACCCTCTAAAGCTTAACCAGCGAAAGCACACATAACACCCGTAACCAGCGATTCAACAGCTAACGCTTAACCAGCGAAAGTCTACATCATTACACGGTTAACCAGCGATTTTACAGCTAACTCTTAACCAGCGAAAGCCTACATCATAACACGCTTAACCAGCGATTTAACAGCTAATGCTTAACCAGCGAAAGCCAAAGTAATCCGCTTAACCAGCGATTACACAACTAACGCTTAACCAGCGATAGCTCACGTAATCCGCTTAACCAGTGATTACACTACTAACGCTTAACCAGCGATAGCCAACACAACTCGCTTAACCAGCGATTCAATAGCTAACGCTTAACCAGCGAAAGTCCACGTAATCCGCTTAACCAGCGATTACACCACTAACGCTTAACCAGCGATAGTCAACTCAACTCGCTTAACCAGCGATACAACAGCCAACGCTTAACCAGCGAAAGCCCATGTAATCCGCTTAACCAGCTATTACACCACTAACGCTTAACCAGCGATAGTCAACTCAACTCGCTTAACCAGCGATACAACAGCCAACGTTTAACCAGCGAAAGCCCATGTAATCCGCTTAACCAGCGATTACACCACTAACGCTTAACCAGCGAAAGCCCATGTAATCCGCTTAACCAGCGATTACACCACTAACGCTTAACCAGCGAAAGTCAACTCAACTCGCTTAACAAGCGATTCAACAGCTAACGCTTAACCAGCGAAAGCCCATGTAATCCGCTTAACCAGCGATTACACCACTAACGCTTAACCAGCGATAGCCAACACAACTCGCTTAACCAGCGATTCAACAGCTGACGCTTATCCAGCGAAAGCCCATGTAATCCGCTTAACCAGCGATTACACCACTAACGCTTAACCAGCGATAGTCAACTCAACTCGTTTAACCAGCGATAAAACAGCCAACGCTTAACCAGCGAAAGCCCATGTAATCCGCTTAACCAGCGATTACACCACTAACGCTTAACCAGCGATAGTCAACACAACTCGCTTATCCAGCGATTCAACAGCTGACGCTTAACCAGCGAAAGCCCACGTAATCCGCTTAACCAGCGATTACACTACTAACGCTTAACCAGCGATAGTCAACATAACTCGCTTAACCAGCGATTCAACAGCTAACGCTTAACCAGCGAAAGCCAGCGTAATCCGCTTAACCAGCGATTACACTACTAACGCTTAACCAGCGATAGTCAACACAACTCGCTTAACCAGCGATTCAACAGCTAACGCTTAACCAGCGAAAGCCAACGTAATCCGCTTAACCAGCGATTACACCACTACCGCTTAACCAGCGATAACATCACTGCCGCTTAACCAGCGATAGCCAAGTTTAAGTTCAAACACTAAACATAACACAATTAAGACTGACCGAAAATCCTAGAGCAACCAAGTACCTTTGCAATTTGTACCATTACAATGCAAGAAACTAATCATCAAAAAGCAGGAATCAAATTCGTGGTCTTTGGGTAACACTAGCCCCACCAACAAAGCTCTGTTTGTTTCACACAGTTCATCATGAACGCACAATACACGACCTCCGCCAGTGCCACCCGCACACCGCGCATCCATGGACACCGCCGGGATGTCAATAAGATACGGACTACGGCTACGAAATAGCTACTGGTACGGTCTGACCAGCCGATCTAAGATTCCACACTTATCATCCAACTCAAAGCCTCCACTTCAAAATGGTACTTGAACCTCAGGCATTTTCCACCAAATCCATAGGCTACAGACTCTTAATAAAGAACACAAGGCACCAGTCTTAACAAAATGAAAATTGCTCACCGGACAATCCCAGTCGACGCGCTCAGGAGGCACAGGTCAAACCTCTCCTCATTAACAGGTTTCGACGCCCCGGAGTCGGCGCCGCTCCTCTCACCACGCCGTGGCAGTGGAAGCAGGTGATCCTGGATGCATGAGGCTTCGCAGTTGTCCCCCTTCCGTTGCCATTGCTTGCAATAAAAAGTCGCTTGAAATCAGTCCACGTCATCCCAGGAAACGACACGGTAGGCAGCCAGGTAGAAGCTCCTCCCTTCAAGGCGCGGCTTATAGCGACCATAAGCGGAGCGCCATGTTGATCTTGGTCCGAAAGCACATCACTGTAGTCGTCACCCAAGCACGTACATCCACATCTTGTTTTTCAGGATCGAAATCCGGTAAACGAAAGCCATGTGGTGACGTAGTAGGTGTTTTCACGGCTTGAATCAGTGTCAGAAAATTGCGGTTCCAACAAACACATCCATTTTTCATCACTATAGTCTTTATTTCGAACACGTGGGTCGTCGTGGTCCAATCCCACTTCTGATAACGGGGAATCGTTATCAGAGGGGTTGGGATATCGGAAATAACATTCAGAAAATCTTCGTTAACACTTTTAATTACTTGCTAACACACACTGAATACAAAATAGTCAAGGATGTCCGAGATATCGCCCGATTAAAAACTTAGGAACGCGAGAAGTTTAACATGGCGGAGCAACCAAGATGTCTACCCAGCTTGCCGGACCGATTCAAAAGTGTTCACTTCACCAAACTGTCCGCCCAAGTGGCCTACCCCACACAGGTTAGCCAACATCTGTCAACGTCACTACCTGTCAACTTCGAATAGCTGATTAAACTTCCGAATCGACATTTGACTCGACTATTCGCTCGGTGTTGCCATTTGCTCCCCATGCTAACCATCTCCAAATTATCACTAATTTGACGCTCCTAAACAATCTGTCAATTCTAACTTAATAGTTACTCCAATGAGAGATAGATGGCGTTATTCTAAATTCACAATAATCAATAGAGATTCTAAAATGCGTATCGGTTTTGATTCCAGGCCGACGATAATAGATGGCGTTATTCTAAATTAACAATAATGAAAAGAGATACCAAATTGTGTTTGTTTTGATTCCGCAGCATGATAATAGATGGCGTTATTCTAAATTAACAATAATGAATAGAGATACCAAATTGTTTCTGTTTTGATTCCGCAGCATGATAATAGATGGCGTTATTCTAAATTATTGTGCTTCTGTGCTCGTTCTGCGACATATAAAATGAGGTTGGCGCACTGACATAAAATAAGTAATAATCTAGAGTCCGCGCAAAATTCAAGATCTGCGGAGTAAGGACATAACGCCGCATCAAAAGGATTTCAGTCGTGTCGCGGACTCGTATAAATTTATTTGCAGTGAAAGAATAGAAAGGCGAAAACAAAGTTTTGAATTGTAAAACTCTTCCCACGCTACTGGATAAAGTGCTGAAGATCACGATGTTATATACAACATTATTTTTAGTATAGGCGAAACCTGAATATAGTTTGTTCAGAATCAGTAACTGATTCGATTCCAATAGTTTTAACACAATGTTATATTTTTTTTAAAAAATATTTTAATTAAATTTTATGACCAGTTATTTACAATACAATCACCGTACGGTTATGTACCTATTGCCAAAGTATTATCACGAGTGTACACACAGGAGACGCGATTGACGCGGGGGTGTACCGCGAAATGAGCATGTTTTTGAACGGACAACCAGGTAATATACAAGCTTATAACTTTGTGATTTTTTATGATACGGTTTTAAAATTTTGTACATAGATTCTTTACACAAAAATATTGGACAGGTGTATCGGTTTTCGCATAAACAAAAAATAATGTTGTATATTAAATTCTTTACATAATACTGAACATTACTCACGATACCTGTTACGGTTAAAGCCCAAAGTGCGGTTATACACCTAGGTTTAACCGGCTAAACCTAGGTGTATCCTACTTATCTTCAGTAAGAACTAGATTTAGCCGGTTAAAACTAGGTCTAACCTCGGGACTTGCTGGCATCCCGACTCGGACAATTTAGGTTAGAAGAGGATGGCGGGGTCTTTCAGACCCCGCCATCCTCTTCGTGGTTATTTTTTTTTAAACCACTCAGAAGTAGGAGCCCCGCGAAGCTGCTGAGCCAGGCTCCGTCGATTTGCTCCTGTGAAGGAAGGATACACCTAGGTTTAACCGCATGTGGTCGGTTACACCTAGGTTTAGCCGGTTAAACCTAGTTGTATTGTAACCGCAGGCGGGTATTAGCCGTAACAACCTACAGCGAAATAAGAATAAAGTAACGACGAACAAAAAAACGGCCTCCTCTCACAGAGAGGGGGCCTGCGTCCTGTGTCCCAGCAGTGGGAACATTATAGTCTGATGATGATGAACAAAAAAAAATGCAATGTAATTTTGAACTTGCCACCCTTTCTTATGTAAAGATTAGTTTTAAATAGCGCCATCTATTGTGTAACTCGTTATGTTACTGTACTTTAGTTCTGGAAAATGCCACTAGGTGGCACTAGCTGTACCTACGATTCGCAAAACCGTACAGTAAAATGCTGGCTCGATTTCCAGCGTGACGTCATCCTGAAAGTTTTAATTGACTTAAATCAGTATAGATGGCGCTGCATTACCTCTGTTAACAACAGAAATGGTTAACGGGTATTTAAAAAATAACTAAAAACATAATAAATAAGGTATGTTTGTGTGGGTTTCTATTGTCAGTACATCTGTAAACGTGTTGTGTCTATCTAGTTTATCAATTTATAGAATTTTAGGAAAACAGTAATTCCAGTTCTCAGCATTTTGCTATGCATTATATTCATTTATAATTATGTGAGTGTGTAACTAACTATTCTTATTTACGTAGACCAACGAAACAAAAAAGTAGGTACCCATATTTAATTCGAGTCTCGTATCTTTTGTTCACTATAAACACTCGTGTATCTTATTATTCTCGAGTACCTAGTTACGGAGACTACATGTATCTCATTTTATTTTCGTAGAGAGAGCGAGACAGACATACAACTACTATTCATAATGTCAAACGTCATTGCAAACTGTAAGGCAAACAAAAGATCAACGCGAACAAGAGCTTTTACATACAGTACCCATTTCCACCGCCAGGGGCGCCACAATAGCTAGAAAATACAACGAAACATGATAAATAGCCTCACGTCCAGAATACGAAAACATATTTATTAGACGAAACACATTTAATACTTCCAATAAATCATACGAATGGAACAAACGGAAGTTTTGTAGGTTAAAATTATGTCAGAGCTTTCAATGTCATCGTCCTTCCATCGATTTTTAAAGAAAAAATCATCTGTACAGTTTTATTGGGGAACTAACATTGGGAATATGTGTATAGCTTGAGAATGGCATGGTTGTGGTAAGAGAAATATGCAATAGTATTAGAAAATGGACGCGGTACACCTGTTCTGGATCGCGCGGTGGCCGCGGCGCGCGCCCGTAAGCTATTGCGATCGTTATGTTGGGCAGCGGGCACAGCGCGTGCGCGGCGGTTCGCGGGAGCCCGTCAGTCGGCCGCGAGCATCGGGCCCTGACATACCTTGCCCAAAAATCCGCCGCCTAAAGGTACCCACCACACCCGTACTATTTTAAAACCGTTCGAAACATCGCGCATGCGAATATCGATCCGGCTCACTCGGAATGGTCCCCGTATCTAGGTTAACCGGCTAAAATTAAAGGTGCGTTCCGAATTCAAGGTTGTAACCGCCGGCGCAGCTCCGAAATAGAGCTATCGTGCATGGAAAATGGAAAATATGTACCCAACGCACGTTGTCTTTAAGGGCGATTATCGTGTGCGTCACACGCCGTAATGGCGGACGGAATTATGTAAGAATCGTACGTTGTTGTTTGAAAAAAAATGAAATTCCGATGTGTAAGTGTAGGTTGAGGTCTATCGAACGTTACCGTGGATGTTGAATCGATAGAGGTACGCGTGGTATAGCCGCGAGTGTCGTGTTATTAGATCGTTCAGTATTTGCTTATTGTCAATGTAACGTTTTGGGAGTGTCTCTGGATGTCAGTAAGTACAAGCGTGGAATGAGTGTTCCTACGTGAAAGATTTAAATATAAAACGAGCGGCTCGTGCAGAGCGCTGAACGCTAAAACATTGTGTTTCACTCGAGAGCATGTTACATGAATTTCAGTGGACGCCACTCGGCAGTGCCAACGCTTTTCCGAAGCTTTCCATTATATAAACTAATGAAGGACACAATACACGCTGTTATAGCACAATAACCTTTACAAGGCCCTAAATTAAGCTGATTTATGGTTGCCATAAAACCCTGCAGTTAACCTAATTTCCACTTATTAGCTTTTGTTAGTATCTTTTGCTGCTGTAGCTCACATTAAACAATCGAATTTTTGTATAAATATAACCATATTGGCACACACTGAAAGTATTGATTATCAACCACATTTTCGTTCTGAAGTTTCAGTTTTCAGGACATTTCTATTCAATATTTAGTTATTTCTGCTATAAATTCATTGCATTTACACTTAGCATAGTAAATAAATGTAGATTTTCTTTAATACATCAGTTTTTTCAGTAGCAGCATTAACCTAGAAAAATACTCACGCTATGTCCGCACGCGGCCAATAGATGTCGCTACACGCCACTATCGACTTTTCCGATGGAATGCAAATAAATATTCGTATTTTAATCAAGACTGGCATTATTGTTTTGAAGAATGTTTTATTTATTACTATTAAAGTGGCCCTAGGTGTGCCAACATATTTAATGGCTGTACTCACTAAAATGTAATTACAATGGTAATTTATTTTCTAATAATGTTAGGACATAGATATTTTAATTGACTGGGCGGTGAATCTGTTTTAATTCACATCTTGTTTTAACTCTTTTTTAAAGGTTGATTCATCAGTACTGCTTTATTTCATTCCTTATTGTACAAAATGTATGCTCTATGTAATTTTATGGTTCTGAAAACTGTGTAGGTATTCTAATTTTTTTGCTAATTACTATTAGGTATGCCTACTGTCTACCACTTTTCAAAATATAGTTTTCTCCCAGATCATTGAATATTTTCCATAAAACATCATAGAATTACTTGAAGGTAAGTAAAAACACACATTCATTTAAAATTAACATGCCCACTATTATATTCTCATTTATTACAAATGCTCTTATGAAATTATTTTTGTTCAAGATAACCCTCACTCTGTGTTAAGCTCGCCCCACGTGGATATCAGAAAAAAAAAATTCAAATTAAGCTTACCACTTATCACAATATTATATACATTTAGAAAGTAAATAACAAAAGCCAGACCACAAAATTCCCACCCTTTTCCACTTCCTAGTTTTTCCTTTCTAAGAAGTACCTAATAATGGCAGAATAGTTCGACTTCTACTCTACCCGGTAACGTAATTATTATACCTAATCATTAAATAAAAGCACACAGTAAAAGCTAAACCAGAAACTTCCATATTTTTTTCTATCATTTGACCACTAAATGAATTACCCTTTAAACTCCCATTTCTTAATTTTTTGACTATTATCTCGCCTGATGCGGTAAGCAATCATGCGGTCGACGGTGAATAACGCATGTCTCTTTTTTCCTATAATTTTACCCTGAATATAGAATAGAATAGAATATACTTTATTGTACACCAGAATAAAAAAAATACAAACTTACAATATTGTTAATTCTAAGGGTACAACGGCGGTCTTATCGCTAATAGCGATATCATATAGATTCAGGGTAAGATTATAGGAAAAGGAAGCGTTATTCGCCGTCGATTTATTCTCCCTAGAATTTATACAACAGACTTCCTTTACTATCAAGTTAGTTTCTAAAGCTCCTAACACTGCGACTTCCACTTAAATACTGATCCAGCCTTTTCAAGCAAACTGGAAGTCGATAGCATGACATGATGTAATAGGTCCTCTGACTCATGGTGACCCCTTTTTTCCTTCATAGATCAATAGTAAAATAGTAGTGGAGTTGTTTGTAAAGGCTTAAAAGGCTGCTATGTAGGCTTGCACATTACGCTATTTTTTTAAAGAACTATTTGCCTAATAAAACACTTGCTTTTGCCAGCGACTTCGTCTGCCCCCTCCTCCCCCTATATCCTGAATAACTCAGGACCAATGGCTTTCAATTCGTGAAGGAGTTTTTGAAATTGGTTCAGTAGTTTTTGAGTTTACTCATCAGAAACAGACTAAAATGCAAAAAAAATCCTCTTTGTAATATTAGTGTAGATATAGATTTATTTGGCCATTAAACATGGGTTTGTTTTTTTTTGGTACGGTCAGCCAAGAAAGTGGTGTACCAGTTTTGATTTAGTTTCCCGGTCATCGAAAATTACAACAAGGTTCGTTATAAAAAGATATTACTGAAAGAGACAACATTATCATGACGTAAACCTATGTATTTAGTATTCATACGTCATATGTCACATATAAGTACATGACATTTTAACCTTTAGTATAAATGAAAAGGACATTAGTTTCTACAAAGCAATTGAAATGCTTCCAAACAAAAGTAATAAAAACTATTTAAATAGACAACCGAATTCCATTTGAAAAAGAAAACTGACAATTGACATTTTGTCAAATATATGCAAAAAATCGATATATTTTCCGTGTTATTTTTCAATCAACTGCATATAAAATCCATTGATTTGACCATTGCCGAAAGAGCACAAATAATTGCCCAATTTAATGAGGGAAGCCGTATCAGTGCGATATCCCGGAATTTGAATATATCGAGGCGTTCTGTCCGCTTTTGGATTCGTCGTGAAGGAGAGGAGGGAAGTTTGTTGGATCACAGAAGAAGTGGTCGCCGGCCTGCACTCTCCAATAACGATAGAGAATTCATGAGACGGGAATATGAAATCAATGGTTTTAAGCCCACAAAACATTTTGCGGAGATGTTCGATGTGAGTGCCCAAACAATAAGGAATCATCTACATTACATGGGGTTGCACCACAGGCATTACGCCAAGAAAATATATTTGACGGATGCTCACAGACTTGCTCGTCTGAACTTCGCCAGAGAGCACTTAGAGTTTGATTGGTCTAATACAGTGTTTTGTGATGAAAAAACGTTTAAATCCAGTCAGCATGGACGTCTTCACCTTTGGCGATATAATTCAACACGGTATAAAGATGATCATGTAATTCCAAATAGAGAATCAGGTCGAATTTCCGTAAATATTTGGGGCTGGATGAGTGCGGATGGTGTAGGAGAATTGTGTTCTCTACCTCCTCGAGCGACGGCTGTAAATTATATCGACGTGCTTCAGAATGCAATGCTACCGACAGTCCGTAATGTTTACCCGGAGAACGAAGTGCCACAATTTGATTTTGTTCAAGATAATTGTTCAATTCATAATGCGAGGATCGTAAGAGCCTGGTTTCGTTCACACACTGACGTAAGGGTAATTCAGTGGCCCTCAAGATCGCCGGACCTCAACCCGATAGAAAATCTTTGGGGCCTTATGGTCCAACGATGGTCGCATCAAAATGAAAGAACCAAACAAGCTCTTATTAGTCACTGTAATTATATTTGGGAGGAAATGCGGGGAACCGATATTTGCTCACGGCTTGTTGGTTCAATGAGGTCTCGTCTTTTAGAGGTTATAGAGGCCAACGGCGGTTACACCCGTTTCTAATTTTTAAAAATTTTCAATATCTTCTAAATATTACTATATATGCTATGTTTTTGTTTGTTATAAGTATTTTAAAATTGATTGTAGAAATTTAATAAAAGGATAAATCTATTTTTAGCTTGTTTTTTATTGATATTGTAATTACAAGTTTACAGAAATTGTAGGTTTGTGGATTCGCCTTGTGCCTTTACAATTTTATGTAACTTGTTGATTACAATTCTGAATTTGTAGATACAATTTTGTCATCAAAATCTACAGCCCCCCGCCGTTGATTTTACGACGTCATTGGTTCCATCAAGTTCAAACTAAGAACAGCTGTCACGTTACAAACAGTAATAGTCGTTATCAATAATCAGATAAAGACAGCAATAGAAGTTGTCAGATCGATCTGCAAGCGAAACTAATCTTTATCACCTATGAATCTGCAAGCGATATTCAACCTTAGGGTGGTACACCACTTTCTTGGCCGACTGTACAAAAAAACGTTAAATATTGCGAAAATTTTGCATTTTGTACTGAACTGTATCTACTGTACTGAACTCTTTGGAGTCGAATAGGGAAAAGTGGAAAAGAACGGGCTTGAGTTGGTTGGTCTCTCTTTGAGGAGAAAGCGCAAGAAAATCCATGGACACTTTTCTCAAAACTTTGTTTCTAGTTAATTTCATCAAAATTTTGAATGTTATAAATAAATTGTTTTTTTATTATGATAACACCGCTGATAAAAATAAAACGAAATTTTCAGGTAAATTCCTGACATATAATACCTACTTATAGCTAATAAGCCAGCCCATGTAACTAAAAACTGTGTAAGAACATTCAAAACATTAATTCTTTCTGACACAGAAAGTAAGTTTTCTATTTACTTTCTGTGTCAAGAAAGAATTAATGTTTTTACAAAAGGGTCCATAAATCCCCACGTTTAATTGAGTATTCTGTCTGTATTTTGCATACAAAAAACACACAAACCCGCACACGAATTTCATACAAAATAACACTTATTTTTAACTGTCACAATTTTTGCTTATTCCGTGCTGAAAACTGTGCACTTTTAAGCGGATCAAGTTGACAAAAGTCCTGAAAAATATCTCGAATTTGAAGATTATTTTTATAACCATTTTCAGTTGTTACTGAAACTAGGTTGTGGTGGGCAGATATAGGTAATATATGCAGTCGCTCCATCTTTTCTTTTTTGTTTTTCATCTGGTGTCAAAGTTAACACAAGAGTCTTTGTTTTAGGGGGTAAAAACATCAAATAAGTCCTCCAACCCTGGGTAGAGCAGAAGGGACTGTCAGACTTATACTGTTCAAAAATCCACCGTATTCCTTCAATCGCTCCTTGTGTTCCAGGGTCGCGGTTACCCGTTAGGACAGTTCCTCGATCGACTACTACAAGCCTCATTAATGAATGGCTTCCATGTTATACCATGTTACGAATATTGTTTAAATAAAATTTATTGCCATAAAAGGAATATTCTATTGAGTAGAAAATTTATAAGAACAATATTTAGCAACATTGTCGTTCCCTTATAGAAGATCCGACAAGAAACTCGATGTGTACTCTTTTTTTTGTTATAAAATCATCAAATGAGTCCTCCTAGGACAGGGCAGGAGGGACTGTCAGACTTGTCTTAACTAAAAACCACGGTGTCCTTTAGTAGCTCTTTACGTTCCGGGGTCACGGTAATTCGTTAAAACCGCGACCTACTCTTTTAAAAAAAAGTTTTTACAATGTTTTTGTTACAGTTTTTAGTCCATAAAAATTTGATAACAGCGTAGGCCCGATTAGAATAGGGAAAATATTTAACAACATCTTAAGAAAAAAGAATACAGTTTTTGGAAAAGACGAATCATAAAAAATTATGTTTTTTCAATTATTATTCCACACTGCAAAGCTAGATCGTATCAACTAAAATAAATAAAGATTAAAACTGTGGTGAGCTCAGTAGCACACGCACAATGTAATAACGACCCCTGACATTTAGCGAACGAGGCCAGGGGTTGCAAACCTTAGGTCGGGAAGAGGATAACTTTTATGTTACACATCCCCATGTTCTACTAAGTTTATTTAATATTAACTTGGTAAACTTTACGATTAGACTCATTAGACGAGCAGAACTTTAAACTTCGCTTTAAACGAGCTTAAATTAAGTTGAAATGTTACCGTTGAATGGCTAAGTTTTCTTTTTCTTTTATTTGACTGGCTTTTTCTTTTTTTGTTTCATACCTAAGTACATGTTTTTAGTTGTTTTAAGACCTCTGACCTTATAAATAACGAATGAATTAGTAAAATATCTATTTAAATTGCATTTTCCTTCAGTAATTGTTATGAAGTAAGTCTGTACATACACACATCAGAAATTTTGCTATCACTTTGAAAAATCGACATTTTTTTTTGTTACGGTAGATTATTTTCCTTTTTAGATTCTTCTAATTCAAAATATAGTTTTAGTACCTATATAAAATAATAAAACAGTTCAATTGTTTTTCCAGAAAAAAAAAAGTGATACCCACAAGTGATACTGCGATAGATAACTTAAGACGAGATATAAAAAAAGTTAGCTATGAAAATGATCACAAACTTTTTTTGATGTTTGTAATGTCAGAATCTAATTACGACTAATGAATGTACAAAAATTTGTTTGAATAGAGATGATGTTTTGATAAGCACCAATAACAAAATTTACCAAAAAAAAAAAGGTTGCACTCCAGGAGTGCCGGTAGAAGTGAAAACTTTTTTGTTACTATGTTTTATTTTTAATTTGAATGACGTCTTACTCATTTTCGATCAGGGTCACGTGACCCTGACGCGAGTTTTAAATTTTTTACCCATTACAGAAAAAGTGTACAACGCCGCTAAAGAAGTTTTCACTTCAAAAATATTTTAGTCTCTCGCACAGTCGAGTAATTCCACCCCATCGCTGGAAGAAATATTTTGCCTGAAATTGCCTCGGTTAGAATATAACATTAGCCATTCTCAAAATACATCAAAAAAGGTAATTGAAATAATGCTACAAATACACGCTATTTTTCCGACTGCTTAATTAAAATAATTATAATTATGAGCAGTAGTGACCCAGTGGTATCGACCCCGACTTATGAGTTCTAGGTGGTGGGTTCGAACCTCGCCAGGCGCATTACTTTATGTAATTTATTTCATCGCCACTGCTCTGTGAGGAAACCGGCATGTCCTAGAACCAATAATTCGAAGACGTGTGACATACACCAACCCGCACTGGGCCCGCGTGGTGGATTATGGCCTACTCTCACAGAGAGGAGGCCTGTGTGCCAGCAGTGGGAACATTATCTAGGCTGATGATGATGAATTAAAATAACTTCACCAAAATCAGTGATCCCTACACTCTCTCACATAAAATAATTAACAGTTATTAATGCGAATTAATTATAATTTTTATGAGGATCCCTAATTGTGTACTTAGGACACGTACCGTAACGCATTTACCTTTAGTAGGTAGACAGAAAGGTAAGTGTTCTGTCGATACCGCAAAAATCGGTTCATTTACCGAAAACCCCGAAAACACCTTTCGAACCTTTTGTATGTAATATTTATTTTCATAAAGCTATGTGGTCGCCGCTTATGTATTAATGCTAGTACCTACATTTCTTTTTGTAAGTATTTTCATGTTGAGAGAGATTTTAATTAGGTAATTCTTAGATTTTCCTTTTGCTTAAAAATATGTTTTGAAGCAGTATTTTTTGGATGGTTGTTGTAATTAAAGCAGTATTCTTATCCAGTAAGATATTTACGAGTCTAGAAAAGGGACTCAAGATTATTATGAGAAAATCTTCATTTTTCTTCACCTGCCTAGTCTTTTCATAATTATGTATGTTAAAAATCAGTTTTTTACATGGAGCATATTTGCATAACTGACCTACGCAACCCAGTAACTGTATTATAAATGGTTAATTAACCATTGTAGTGGTGCGAAAAACTATCAACCAATCTTGTTGACAGTCTTTCGCAACACTGACTATCTGTAATGACTGTCATAAATCCACAAAGTATGACAACCGGTACTAATCATCATTTAAAATACACTTATTTAGAATTTTAGAAGTAAGTATGAAAATGAAAAAATGAAAATCCTTTATTAGTTTTAACAAGTAAACCTTAACAACTAGTATAGGAGCCTCGTTTTACGCAAATAAGCCTGTGTTAGGAGACTCCAAAAGCTATATAAGTATTTAGGAGTGGGAAGCGGTCGCCTCCTTCTGCGAAGCAGTTATAGTCGATGGAGGAGGCGGGCTGTGAGAGAGAGAGGACAGCGTCCTCCCTCCACCCCAGCCGCAGTGGTAGACGCCTACGGCGTCGGACGTCGCAAGACGATCTCCGGCCACCGTAGGCGCGGGCATGCGGGCGGTGAGTAATGGGCAACTCGCCGGCCGACCATGGACCATGCCCGGGTCGACGGCGCGTTGTGTTCCACGCGCGCCTCAAAGAACTTCAGCAAGATGACGGGGCCCCCCTCTAGAGGGCCAAAGCCTGCCGGGGTCGCGGGACTTATTCCAATACTATGACCCTGGAACGTAAAGGGCAAATGAACGACACCGTGGATTTTAGTCAGTACAAGTTTGATCCCTCCCGCCCTGCCCTGGGTGGGAGGACTCATTTGATGATTTTACCATGCTACAAAATAATAATAATAATTAATTATTAGTATTTAGAGTATTTTTCTTTACTGAGCCTCTATCAGAAACCATCTTTATGTTCTCTTTCCCTTCCTTTTTGATAAAATCATCAAATGAGTGTTCTGGTTCACCTGTACCACATTCAATGTATGTACCGATGTGGGTGGCACGCTTAGCATGACTCTGTAGAAACCGGTTTTGTCTAAAAAATGGATTTGTCTGGAAAAAAGACAAATCCATTTTTTAGACAAAACACAATTACACAACAATTGCGCAATCCAAGAAGTTGATCAAGTGAGAAACTTAGGAGTAATTTTTGACAACACCTTGACGTTCGTACCTCATGTCGAAAACGTAATTAAAAAAGCTTCAAGAATGCTGGGATTTGTCATAAGAAATGTTGTTGTACAATTGTATCGTCCGAAGTATCATGGAATACTGCAGTACAATCTGGAGACCTCACTATTCCTCGCACACCCTTAGACTAGAGCGAATACAGAAGAGATTTCTCTGGCACCTAGCTTATACTAGCGGAATTGCAAAAAAGATACGGTCTTATGATGCTCGCCTATCTCATTTTAAGATGGTTTCATTGGAGAAACGTAGAAGAATCAGTGATTCTATCTTCCTGTATAAGCTACTACGGAGCAAAATAGACTGTCCCCAATTGCTATCTAAGTTTCAGTTTCGGGCTCCTGCTAGACTTCCTCGTGCTCCGATTACTCCCTTGCATCCTCCACTCCGCCGAACAGTATTTGGCGCTAACTCGATTGTTCCTCGGCTTTGTAAATTAATAAATAAATATAGCGACCTAATTGATGTCCATTTCGACTCGTATTCCAGGTTCCATAGAATCATTACTGAAGATGTTTAATTAATCAATTAATGTTTAATAGTTTCTCAACCTTATTGTATCTCTGCTAGTTTTGTTTTTATCTATTTTTCTTGTTATAATTTATATAGTTCCACAATATTATATTATTTTTAAATTGTTATGTTTAAATAATTATAATTATAAGGTATGTAGTGTTTTAATAGCATAGTGATTGCGGCACAGCTACTTATTAAGTTATGGGGCATGCGGTGCTAGCCTGTAAGAAATTGTTACATTAGCTTAAGTTTATGATAGATCTTTGTTTAAAATATAATTTACAATGTAAACAATTGTTGGTTGGCCAATAAAGGAAAATAAAAATAAAATAAAATAAAAAAAGACAATAAGTAATGTAGAAAGATTTCTACATTCCTCAGCATGTAGAAAAAAAATGTTTCTATCCTTCCGTCGCCGTCGTCTATGGTTCGGACGTTCGGACCATACATACTCAAAAAAAAAAAAACGACAAGTTTTATAGAAATAACTTTTGTGTATTCTTGGTAGAATATGGATAGAATTTATCATGCTTCACATAAGTATAGTGTAGTGGTCACGAAAAAAGAACTAACAAAGAAAACTTTCGGTTTAATATTTTATACAAACTAAAAACGGTAAAGTAAAAAGTTATCGTTTGGAAGATACTCCATTTAGGCAGAACACTTTCGTATCCAAAAAACTTTAATTCCTAAATAACATGCTAAGCAGTAAAATGTCTACTAATAGTCAGGGACGGGCAGTAGCCGTAGGTACATTTATACACATACCTTTTTATTAACATTTTAAGTCTATTTTCAACCAACTACTTACTAGCTGAATTTTCGACAACTTTTTATTATCACTTTTCTAGTTATCTAAGGGCTGATTTTTTAATAGTCAGATAACTTTTATTTGAGAAATAAAAATAGCGGTTTGACATATTTTCTATAGATAAGCTGTCAAACCGCCATTTTTATTCCTCAGATAAAAGTTATCTGACTATTGAAAAATCAGCCCTTAATAATGTAATCAGTACCTTTAGCACGAGTTTTCACTCTTTTAATTTACAGCGTCTTTCCCGTATTTACAGCGTTTCTTGTATGAAAAAATGGAACAGCGCCTCTGATTTTTTCCTTGAAAATTGTCAATTTGACATTGTCAAAGTTCCAGCTCGTGCTAAGGGTAGGTACTGACCAAATGTGCTGTAAAAATGTGTAGGTACTTATTGGCTTATTCATAAACTTAATTGAAATTCTGCCAAACAACATTAACAACTCGAAACACTCAAGTAAATAAATTAAAACGTATAAAAAAAACCTAGCAAATCTATAAACAAATAAACGAATAATCAATCAATACTCAACTAAAATAAAACAGAAGTAACCATAAATGTTCAAATAAATTCCGCTACTGGATAACAGATGTCGCTATTTGGAAACCTGGCGTCTATTTATTTTTACGTAGCGATTTAACGGTTCTAAAGCTAACACTTGTTTGGTAATCAAAATTATGGGGCATTAATTGTTATTTAGTATTTGAAAGTGCATTAATATTCTGAATAAAATTTATGGAAATTAAAAATGGGATGATTACGTCAAACAGTAAGGTAAGGTGCAGGAAAGAACCGATAAATTAAAATTTGTTTGTGCGTTAATAGTTGCAGTAAGTATACTGTTGGATTATTAATTGCTAGCTGGTTTAAAGCTGTTTACGTAAAACCTAGCTTTTTATTGCTATGACGTGAATTTCATAGCATAAAGTATTCTCAAACATAAAAAAAAAACTTTTTATTGTGTTGTAAAATCTTCGGGGACTGTCAGACTCGTACTGACTAAAAATGACCCTGTTATTTTCTGTTAACATCTATGGCACAGGGCCACAGTACTCTTTTTAGGCAATCCCGTTACTGACCGCGACCGTGAGACAGTCCCGCGATATATTGCAGAATTAGTTTCTATAGTAGATACTAGCTGTGGCCATCGGCTTCGTCTACTACAATTTGAAAATTATCCCACGGGAACATAAAATCGGGATAAAAAATATCCTATGTGCTAATCCAGATTATAAACTATCTGTGTGCCAAATTTTACCAAATCCGTGCAGTAGTTCTTGCGTGAATGATTAACAAACATCCATCCATCCTGACAAACTTGAAGTAGAATAGGTGTGTTTGGCAAGTTACAAAACTAACTTCTCGTCTTCCTAACGCCTTGGTACTTATGATGAGCTGTCAAAATCCAGGTTCCATCCTAGTGGTTTCAAACTATTAGAAAGAAGCACTAACGTGACTTTAAAATAGTTTAAAAAGACATTGACTGATTCGCGTTTGTTTTAAAGTTTCATGAGGAAAAGTTTACATACTTTCCATAGAGTTTATAATATACTTACAAAACACACGCAACTTCCTTTAGTTAACTTGAACTCAAAACCTAACCTAACAAGAATGTCTTAAGGCTTCCGTCTTCTTTTGACAAAATTGAATCGCGTTCGGCCAGTCGATCGTACGTCAAATTTCGGGCTCCCTTCCCGCAACCCCCCGCATACATCCTGCCTACTGAATTATTATAAAACAATTTTGATGCGGTAAGAACATTGCTCTACTAAGGATTATTTAAAAGGAGTTATAGAAATTGTTGCTTAATAAGTAGTTTTAATATGACTTGGTTTGTAATAATACGAGTATCACACAAGTGTTTTAATAATAATAATAACAATCGTGTTTAACTAATTAAACCTAAAAAAAGGTCAGTGCAGCAGTGATGCTGGCGAAGGAAGAGGCGGGACGCGTGAGAGAGAGGACAGCGTAAACCTTACATCCCAGCCACAGTGGTAGACGCCCACGGTGACTCGGTCATGGTCATCTCTGGCCATCGTAAGCGCGTAATGGGCGACTCGCTGTCCGACCATGGACCATGTCCGAGTCGACGGCGCTTTGTATACCCTTTGTAAACCGAGAACGTAAAAGGCTATTGAAGAACACCGTGAATTTAAGTCAGTACAAGTCTGACAGTCCCTTCCGCTTAACCTGGGGTGGGAGGACTCATTTGATGATTTTACCATGATAAATAAAATAAATATTTAAAAAAACAAAAAACCCAACTGCGTAAAAAAACTAAAAAGAAAGAAACAAGCCCAGTAGTTTAGAATTGACTCATTCACACTCACAGTCGGGGCCCATTCAAATTATACCAATCAATTCTTCCCAAGGGGCCCCGACTGTGAGTGTGAATGAGTGAATTCTAAACTACTGGGCTTGTTACTTTCTTTTTAGTTTTTTTACGCAGTTGGGTTTTTTGTTTTTTTTTAATATTTATTTTATTTTACTTTTTTTTAGTTTTTGTTAGCATTTATCAGTCCAAATTAAATTGAAACATATGTTATATATACATTTTGGTAAACCATTTTTAAAATCCTTTGATTTGACACCCCACTTGATAGAGTGTGAGAGATCTTAAAAAAATATTTTTAGTTAGGAACCCTTTGCACGCGAGTTCGACTCTCACTTGGCCAGTTTTATGTACCCAGTGACACTCTCACGTTTAAGACGAATCTAACGACACCTCTCAAGTTAAACTCCATCAAGCCGTTTAGGCTGCAGAGCAACACAAAGAAATATACAGACATACATACACTCGAAAAACATAACCCTCCTGGCGCAGTCGGGTATAAAAAGTCCGGGGCCATGCCCGGGTCGACGGCGCGTTGTGTTCTACGAGCGCCTCAAATAGCGTCAGCATGATGACGGGGTCCCCCTCTAAAGGGCTAAAGCCTGCTGGCGTCGCGGTACTTATCTCATTACCGTGACCCCGGAACATGAAAGGGTTATTTGAAGGACACCGTGGATTTTAGTCAGTACAAGTCTGACAGACCCTCCCGCCCTGGCCGGGGTACCACAGTAACATCCAAGGACTGCACTCCTTGTCATAGGCACAGTCCATTACCACCTGGAGACAGAGTAACCAACGCTTTTGTTCATTGCTGGATTTTAATGAAGGAGCAATGTTAGCGAACGTGAATGTGATACAATAACTTGCTATCGTTAAGCAATTTAAAAAACAGGTTCAAACGATTTTCGACCTTATTGACATTTATGCAAAAACCGTATTTTAATGAAGGAGCAATGTTAGCGAACGTGAATGTGAGAAAAAACAAACCAAATTTTAAATGTTAATAAGGTCGAAAATCGCTTGAAGCTGTTTTTTTAACTTGCTATCGTTAAGCAATTTAAAAAACAGGTTCAAACGATTTTCGACCTTACTGACATTTATTCAAAAACCGGATTTTAATGAAGGAGCAATGTTAGCAAACGTGAATGTGAGAAAAAACAAACTAAATTTTAAATGTCAATAAGGTCGAAAATCGCTTGAAGCTGTTTTTTTAACTTGCTATCGTTAAGCAATTTTAAAAACAGGTTCAAACGATTTTCGACCTTACTGACATTTATGCAAAAACCGGATTTTAATGAAGGAGCAATGTTAGCAAACGTGAATGTGAGAAAAAACAAACTAAATTTTTAAATGTCATTAAGGTTGGAATTCGCTCGAACCTGTTTAGTTACTTCTCCATATCTCTGCTATATAGTATAATTATAATGTCCTCAGGACTACATTATGTTAACTTTATTTCAACAGAATCGGTTCACAACTGAAAATTCTGTAGGAAAATTGACAATTAATTCCTTTTTTTCTACTCATATAGGCCGCGTTTAGTTTTGATATTTAAATGGGACCAACTTTCAGATACACAACGTACAACAAAAAAAAAAAAGGTTGCACTCCAGGAGTGCCGGTAGAAGTGAAAACTTTTTTGTTACTATGTTTTATTTTAAAACTGGAGTAGTACAGATATGAAATTAACTAATTTGAATGACGTCTTACTCATTTTCGATCAGGGTCACGTGACCCTGACGCGAGTTTTAAATTTTTTACCCATTACAGAAAAAGTGTACAACGCCGCTAAAGAAGTTTTCACTTCAAAAAAATGAATTTTTGAAATTGGACCACGTAAGAAAAAGTAATGAATGGTCATAAATAAAATATATATAATATATACATGTCGAATTGAGAACCTCCTCCTTTTTTTCCGTCGGTTAAAAAATATATTTTAATTTAATCAAGTAGAGCAACCTGAGATGCGTAACTGTGCGTAATCACCGTTAGAGCGAGAGAAGGTGCGAGCGAGAGGGACCAATAAAAATTCGTCGTGGACCTCACGTCCGATCGCTCCGGCCGTCCACCGGCCACTAAGGAATTTCTCTTGCAATTCTCGTTTATAAACACTTTTTGAGAGGTTATTTGAGATATTTTTTATTGTTGAAAAAAAGTGCTTTAGGTACAATTTTTTTTTTGTATTTGCTTTATTGATCTGTCGACATCAAAATAATCTAAATATTACATACCTACGATGCATAGTTCTTATGAAAAAAACTATTTATTGAGAGATAAAATCCGAGAATTTTGATAATATTCTGCCATCTTAATTTAGAAAATGAAAGATAAATATAAAAAACTAATCAGCGCAGTTTGAAGACGAGGATATTGCGGTTTCAGATGCGCTGCTCAGATTTTTAAATTAATTCTTCATTGTCTCAGATTGAGTGCACCAACGTAACTCGAAATGACGTTGGGCAGGAAAGAGCTGATTTGAACGCTTGATTTACCGTATATAATCCACTTAAATCAACTTAAAAAAAATAACTAGCTGTTACTTATATTATGGTTATTTATGTGCAATAATAATATTTCAAGCTATTGCACTATTTTGTTCAAAAATCACAAACAAAGTTACGCAAATAATTCGGCGCGAGTGAATTTTACAAGACCTGAGCCTTAACAGGGCAACGTATCCCTGGAACGACAAAGAGTACCTACTTGAAGGAACAAGGTGGTTTTTAGACAGAATTTGACAGTCATTTCCGCTCCTCCCGGGTGGACCCATTTGATGTCTTTTGCACCTAAAACCACATTTATTTGCTGTATCAAGGGTGTGCCATACAGCTAGATCTGGAACAACTACACACATCAAAAGTGTCTAGGGATCAACATATATTTTTGCAATAACTTTTCTCCTGATTGATATTAATTAAAATGTTCTTTAAGGATTCATCAAATAAAGTGTTATCGTTTGTCACAGTAACGATAAACCAAGTCACCTTTGCATTCATAAAGAAATTTGCCATTTTCCTAATAAAGGGATTTTTGACATTTGAACCACTAACATTAAAGTTCGAAAAAAAGACTGAAATAACAGTTTTCTTTAAAATTTTATTGGGTAACTTAAACAATTAATAATCCGTGTTTCTACCGCGAACACTAACAACACAAGAACATCGGTTTGGCATACTCAAAATGAGTTCATCCAAATCACGCTGTGGAATGGCCGCCCGCATGTTCGTTGCAACAACAAAAAAAGGTCTTCTTGCGACTGGATACCCTCCATATTCGGCAGAGCTCTTCTCTGTAGCATATCCCATGCATGCTCAATCGGGTTCAAGTCTGGCGACTGAGCAGGCCAGGGCAGGACATTGATGTTAGCTGCGGCGAGAGTCTGTCTTACAACTCTTGCGGTGTGCGGTCGTGCATTATCATGCATTAACTGAAATAAGGGACCGATTTGCACTTGTAGAGGAACGATGACGTCTGATACAATCGTCTCAGCATAAATTTGAGCGTTGAGGTTGCCTCTGATCCAAATCAACTCAGTTCTTCCGCCGATCCAAATACCCGCCCATACCATGATGGTTCCACCACTATAAGGATGGACTTCCTGGCAGGATTTTAATCGCTGTTGGCGTCCAGGGGTTCTCCAGTGTCGTATACGTCTTGTATCCGGTCTCATACCAAAACGAGACTCATCAGAAAAGCACACGAAACGCCATTGTTCTTCTGCCCAATTTCTGTGTTCAAGAGCCCATTGATATCGAATCCTACGATTGTGCATTGCTATAGGTGGTACCCGTAGCGGTCTTCGGGAATGAAGGTTCACTTCATGCAAGCGGTTTCTGACTGTTTGGTCGCTAATTAAGTTCCCTGAAGAGTGATGAAGCCTCACGGCTAACATCATGGCGGTTATTGTTGGAGCTCTTCGAGTTAAGATTTGAATGTATCGGTCTTGTCTCCGTGTGGTGCAGCGATACCGTCCTCCATGGCGCTCAGCCACGGTACCAGTGCTTCGGTAACGTGTCCAAAGTCGACTGATAACACTCTGACTTGTATTCAGAGCTAAAGCCACAGTACGTTGCCGGGAACCAGCTTCTATCATTCCCACGGCTCTGAGCATTTCTTCCCTACTTAAATGACGTCGCCGCTCCATAATAACGTTGGTTTTAATCAGTAGTAGGGAAACAGTAGCACTAATAATGTCTTCAATGCGTTGTATGTTTTTATAGGGAAAATATTGACAGCTGATTTTCATCTTTTACTCGAATTTGATTTACAGTTCCTGATTCAAATTATGAAATGCACCAAAAAGGATCCATATAAATTTATAAAATCATAAATTTATTACAAAGCCACATCTCAATCTCAAGAAATCCGCATAAAAATGCTTGATCCCTATAGTTGGTGCCAGTTAAGATGGCAATAGCGGACATTGACCCCTACCTAATAAGTCCTCGTATAATGACATAAGCTCAGAATTAGCATTTTTATAAAATACCGAATAAATTAGTAAGTATATTGTAAGGATATAAGTATCTTATAATTCATAATATATCAAAATGGTAAAAATATTTCACCTATAACTAAGATTTTATATTATTTTTATATTTAAGACTCACAAGTAAACACTATAATTTCACAGAAAAATGCTAATTCCGATCTTATGTCATTATACGACGACTTATTAGGTAAAGGTCAATGACCGCTATTGCCATCTTAACTGGCACCAACTATAGACACTTTTGATGTGTGTATTTGTAGGCCATAATTTTTTGTCCCGTGCGTGAATCGAATCCGCGACATGCTAAACTACTGCGTAAACAATAATAGCAGATATCCAAAGTTTCATAATGACTTCCTTTTTGCAGATCAAAACACAACCTTTCGAATCTGGCCCTCAATTTAAATTGGTATAAATTCCATGTCCTTTTCTATTCGAAGGGAAAATTCGTCCAAAAGGCCTTGTCTCCCTAGGGATATTTGGGATTTTTACTCTATCAAATACCCTTCTGTAGGTAGTATGTAGGTAGGTTTCAGCACGTGACCTCCCGGGTCTTTTGTGGAACGTATTTCTGTCCCATAAGTGGCACACGCCGCTTCGTACACAAGGCGACGCAAGTCTTCGGTACCTTACGCCTTTGGTATCCAGGTGACTATCGCAATACACATCTATAGAGGTTCGTACTCAGGCACGCTTCAGGATACCAAAGGTATCGAATACTTGCGTCGCGTTGTGTACGGAGCCGCTGATGCAAGGGCCACGAAATATGATGCTCTAAACGAATTAGCCTTGTTGCAACCGTCAGTTTCGAACCTCAAAAACAAAACTTTGTGGCCTTGTTGTTTATAGACATTCATTTGTTTTTGACTTGTGCTTCTTATAGCACAAGACAAATTCGCTTGGAGCGTTGATTTCGTGGCCCTCGGGTTAAGCATGTAGATATAGACGCCTCTTTTTGAGAATTTCTGGTAAACAGGATTGTTTTTCAAACTAAGTGTGTTATAACTTCTCAGAATTCAATCCTTATTAACGACTTAGTGACTATTCTGATTACTGGCTGAATATACGGATTTTTCCGCAACTCAGACATTGCCGCATATCAAACATTTCCGCAACTTAGTAATTCCCTTAACTTAGTCATTCCCGCTCCTTAGACCTTCCCGCATCTCAGACATTTCCGCAATCCAGAAAAAAAGGCCTGTTTTAGTGTGGTAAATTTCCCATTCATGAGTGACGTAGGTACTGACTAAAACTCACGACGTTCCTTCAATAGCCCTTTATGTTCAAATTTAACGTTGCCTGTTTGGTTGAGACAATCCCACGACCCAGGACCCAGAATTCAGACACTTAACCTTCATGGATCTCGTATAACGTGATCTAAATAATATAATGTATGGACTTTAAAGTGTCCCCTGAGTTTGTTTCGGCTGTCTCTTCTCAGAGTTGGAAAGACGTGCGTTGACGTAACCTATACTTGCACTTTAATAAACATAATTTCATTTAATTCCAGAATAAAGAACTTGCAGTCAAACCTTTCTAACCTTCTCTAACACCTAAATTTAGATATATTTAGTCCAGTATCCCAGGCGGTTGTGACTCGTCCCATACATAATTCATGAGATAAGGCCGTGCAAGTTACCAGGCCCTCAAGATAACCTCGTTAGCTCCTGACGTTGTACTGATATTCCGATATCTACTGTGCAAGGTGGGTTTTATTACATTTGCCTACTTGAACGTACTGAGGTTTTAGAACAGAATTTCTGAATTTTATTTACAGGGTAGTTGAAGTATTCTGCGTGTATTGAATGGAAAATGAAAAAGCACCTCTAGTGTACGAACGAGGAACATATTTTTTCCATCAATTACGTCACAAAAACGTGAAAAGTCATTCTAGGGTCTCTGTTTTCATTTCGTAGATATTTTTAGGGTTATGAAACGCAATGTTGTTTTACGTATTTTAGGGTTCGATTCTTAACATTGCGTTACAACCGTTGATCATAATTAAGATTCAACGGTTGTAACTACATACATAGTGCACATCAATTTTTAGTAACATTTATTTTGTATGCCGACACCGGAAGTATCAATTAACGTAAGGGACAAAATACGACTTTTCAGGAGAGCCAAAAAACGTTTTTTATTTTTTTATTTTGTCTATAACTTTTTACTGTCTGGTCCAATTTTTATGGTGTTCAGAGCAAAGTTTCTTAGAATTTCCCCTTATTTCTTGTTTTATACGAAAGATTTAGGAAAACCCAGTAGTTTCAAAAATAGCATGTCCTTTACATTAAAAAAAAATGTTTAGATGACCGTTACGTTACTGGAATTTTATAGATATTCCGTCGAGCATAGTGTAAGCCGCAAGAGAAATAGAAAATTATACGAAATTTTATTGTAAAGGACTATAACAGTGTTGCAATTTAATGTAACAATAGATTATCTACTAAAATTTATACTATTTTAGCACTATGGAAATGAGATTAAAGAGTAAATGAGTTCAGTTTCAGGTTTTACTGCTAGCTATAGCAGATCTAAGTCTGATTTGAGTCGGACCACGTCCTACTGCTCCGAGCTAGCTTGGTTACTAGGCTCAGAGTAGTTCTACATAGTTTTAGATGTTTATGAAGCAGGATTTACCTGTTCACTTTCTCGGAGAAAATTGCTAGATGTGCGATGTTCTTCGTGATCGCTGAATCCAAGGAATAGTCCAAATTCTTCTCCTTTTCACAGATTACTATCCTTGTGCTATAAAAGACTTATGTTTTTCCCGTCTTAACTCTTCGATTAACATTAACATGTCTCTGACAATTCAGATACTATTTAAAACAAAATCCGTTTTTTTTTCTTTGTTGAATATAAAATATTAAACAGAATTAACCAATATCCGAGTACACTTTGTATGCAACTTACTCGTTTGAGCCCACTCGGTCCGAGCACACTCTGACCGTGTCAACACGGCTTTAATTGGCTTTATAATTTGATTATATTAACAATTTATGTTTTCTTGAAATTTATTGCTACCTACCACTTTTTCTACACCTGGCAAGAAGTGATGATGTGTAGGTAGCGGCTCTGAAGAGGATACCTATCTTCTGCAGATCCGATCAATGAATGAATGTAATGGAAACGAAAGGTCGATGAATTAAGGCATAGGAATTGTGCGAAACATGATATTAGTATGATAAAGTAGAAGTGACGAGTAGAGAGGACGTAAGGGAAAAAGATAGAATAAAAGGTGCATGGGTTGTGTGGAAGATGAAGCAATAAATATCTGTTTGACGTATTTCATCTGCAGCAATTTCAGCTCATTTCGACTTAGAATGGAGATCGTGCGCTGCGGTGCTCCTTGGGTAAAGGAAGCCTATGTCTTCAAAAGTGGTCTTTAATATTTAGAAATGATAATGGTGAATTTCACCTGTAGATTGATTTGTATTGTCTATAGTTTATGTATTTTTATGTCTAATAGCCGTAATTATCCAAATCCCTTCATCCTTTTTCTGTTGCATTT
Source organism: Agrotis clavis (assembly GCA_954870645.1). Lineage (NCBI taxonomy): Eukaryota > Metazoa > Arthropoda > Insecta > Lepidoptera > Noctuidae > Agrotis > Agrotis clavis. The sequence goes on from OX940943.1 coordinate 5,598,070, forward strand.
TATTTTTATCGAGGTAATTTTTCGGATTTTTTATGTCGTAAGTGTCACGTTTCCTAACATTTTATATAAACTTCAGATTTCGTCAAACAATTTTTTAAAGTAAGGGACATATTGTTTACAGTGAGAGACATTTTATTTACAGTAAGGGACATGATTTTTAAAGTTAGGGGCATTTTATTTAAAGTAAGGGACATTGTCATTTAAATCGACTTATTTTTGACAAAAGTAAGGGTGTAAATTATTTAGTACGGTGACTTACTTCAATTTTTTGAGAAGAAAAAATATTAATGACTGTTACATCACATTTTTTTTCAGAAATCGTTTTTCGCGGTCAAAATTTTTGTACCGTAAGGGACATTTTTTTAAAGATAGATTTTTTTTAATAATACCAATCGATAGACCCTGTCGTAAAGATAGACCCCAGAAATTGACCGAGCAAACCTTAAACCTCATGGCTGAACGACGTTTGCTACAGTTGCAGTCTTCCGATGACGCGAAGTCATATAGGCAGCTCAATAGACGGATATCTAAGTCCTTGCGACATGATCTGCGTCTCTTTAATACGAATCGTGTTAAAGAGACCATACGGCGAAACCAAGGCTCTAAAGTGTTCGCAAAGGACAAGTCTATTGGGCAGAGCCAGATGACAAAGCTGAAACGGGAGGATGGCAGCATAGCGTCGACCAAAGCAGAGGTTTTAGGCGAGATCGAGAGGTTCTATGGACAGTTATACACTTCGGTCGCAAAGCCCGTTGACCGCTTGGTAGGAGATCCCAGAGCCAAGCTGTCCCGACATTATACCGAAGATATCCCGGACATCAGTCTGTACGAGATTAGGATGGCCCTGAAGCAGCTTAAGAACAACAGGGCGCCGGGCGAGGACGGAATCACTTCAGAACCTCTGAGAGCGGGTGGAACACCGGTACTTAAAGTCCTCCAGAAGCTCTTTAATTCCGTCCTCTCTGAGGGCAAAACGCCTGAAACATGGAGTAGAGGTGAGGTGGTGCTGTTCTTCAAAAAAGGTGATAACAGCCTATTGAAGAACTACAGACCCATCACGCTTCTAAGTCATGTCTATAAGCTGTTTTCAGGGGTTATCACGAACCGTCTCGAACACAGACTTGATGACTTCCAGCCTCCCGAACAAGCCGGTTTCCGAAGAGGCTATAGTACCATAGACCACATCCATACGCTGCGGCAAGTTATACAGAAGACCGAAGAGTATAACTTGCCATTATGCTTAGCGTTTGTGGACTATGAGAAAGCCTTCGATTCGGTGGAAACATGGGCGGTACTTGAGTCACTCCAGCGATGCCGTATTGACTATCGGTACATCGAGGTGTTGAAGTGCTTGTATAATAACGCCACCATGTCGGTCCGAGTACAGGAGCAGAGCACGAAGGCGATTCCATTGAGAAGAGGCGTAAGACAGGGGGACGTTATCTCCCCGAAACTGTTTACTGCCGCAATGGAAGACGCCTTCAAGCTCCTGGAATGGCAAGGACTTGGCATCAACATCAACGGCGAATACATCACTCACCTTCGGTTTGCCGACGACATCGTAGTCATGGCAAAGTCGATGGAGGAACTCAGCATGATGCTCGATGGCCTCGACCGAGTTTCACAACGGGTGGGCTTGAAAATGAACATGGACAAGACGAAAATTATGTCAAATGCCAATGTTGTGCCCACCCCAGTCTCTGTTGGAAACTCGGTACTCGAAGTTGTTGACTCATATATCTACTTAGGACAAGTAGTCCAGTTAGGTAGGTCCAACTTCGAGAAAGAGGTCAACCGCCGAATCCAACTCGGTTGGGCAGCGTTCGGGAAACTACGCAATGTCTTTTCGTCCGACATACCTCAGTGCCTCAAGACGAAAGTCTTCAACCAATGTGTGTTACCAGTGATGAGTTACGGCACCGAAACGTGGTGTTTCACTATCGGCCTCATCTCAAAGCTCAAAGTCGCTCAACGAGCTATGGAGAGGGCTATGCTAGGTGTTTCTCTACGTGATCGAATCCGAAATGAGGAGATCCGTAGACGAACTAAAGTCACCGATATAGCCCACCGGATTAGCAAGCTGAAGTGGCAATGGGCAGGCCATATTGCTCGCAGAGCAGATGGCCGATGGGGTCGAAAAGTACTAGAGTGGAGACCACGGACTAGCAAGCGCAGCGTAGGACGTCCACCAGCAAGGTGGACAGACGACCTTATAAAGGTCGCCGGAAGACGCTGGATGCAGGTCGCTTCCAACCGGTATAAGTGGAAATCAAAAGGGGAGGCCTATGTTCAGCAGTGGACGTCCTACGGCTGAGATGATGATGATGATGATGAATCGATAGAGCGCGAAATTCTGAATCCAATGATATACAACATTATTTTTTGTTTATGCGAAACTCGATACACCTGTCCAATATTTTTGTGTAAAGAATCTATGTACAAAATTTTAAAACCGTATCATAAAAAGTCACAAAGTTATATGCTTGTATATTACCTGGTTGTCCGTTCAAAAACATGCTAATTTCGCTGTACACCCGCGTAAACCGCGTCTCCTATGTAATACACTTGTGATAATAGTTTGACAATAGGTACCTAACCGTACGGTGATTGTATTGTAATTAATTGGTAATAAAATTTAATTAAAATATTTTTGAAAACAAAATATAACATGGTATAAAAATTACTGGAATCGAATCAGTTACTGATTCTGACCAAACTGTATTCAGGTTTCGCATATACTAAAAATAATGTTGTATATAACTCATTTTCGCCAAAATGTCCCTTACGTTAATTGATACTTCCGGTGTCGATGCATGTTACTTTCATGTTATTATCATTTAGGTGAGTTGATCTCCGGATTCTGTATCCATAATAAATTAAAAAGGTGTAATTGTTAAAAACGTGTGCGTATAATGTCACAAAATGGCGCAAGCACCGTTTTGTCCATACATATAAGTTAACACATAAGTTTTTGACGCCCTGAAATTTTGTGTGTGAATATTTTTGTTTTTTTTTTTAATTGATTGCTTTTTTGTTTGTTCTATAAAACTAATTTTCGAAAAATATTACAGAGTAGCTATCACTATCCTTATCAAACTCAAATGTCAGCTGACGACCTTTCCCATTGAAGTACTACCTGTCGCCTATCACGGATAGCAACGTCCAAGCACATAATACAATATATACCAAGTTACAACAGACCCCTACAGATGTAGGCCATAGGAACATTCTTCTTTAGCTGCGAAAGTTCAGGTTATGTTGGTTGTGACACAATGCACGTCAGTTTTATCGTGTACTATCTATTTTCTATGGAAGTGAGCAGAAATGTAGGGAAGTATTGATCATGGCCAAATTATTATGGTTTTACAAAAAAGTACTTTAGAAATATGTATACCTTTTTAGAACTCTTTTAGGAGATCGTGGCTCAATAATTACAGCCGCACAGGCCAGTAGGTTAACCCGGAATGTTAAGGAGCGTTTGCCGAGGTTAGGCTGTATCCACAGACCACCCACCCTTCCGTGTGGTACCCACCCATCTGTCGTAGCGTGTTTCCTCCGTGTCTCGTTAAGCCGTTGGTCCCGGCTGTCATTTTTAGATCTTTATCAATTGTTACTGTTAGTCAGAAGCTCTAAAAGTCAGACAACCAGTCTTACCATGGGGTATCGTATTACCCAGTTACTGGATTGTGGAGGTCTGATAGGCAGTCGTTCCATGTAAAATACTGATATTCAGCTGCATCTGGTTCGACTAGAAGCCGACCCCAATATAGCAATACCTATAGTTGGGAAAAGACTAGGCTGATGATGACTTTGTGAGAACACGTAAGCACCCTTTTCATTGTATTTGGGATGAAATAATTCCGGCCCTGTGTGGAGTAGCCAAAAAAGTATATAATCAAAGTAAGTGACCGTCGTTAATTTCTCACAATAAGCAGTTTATAGGGAGAGGTGGTTTAGAAAAAGCTTTAAAGTTGAATATTTCCAAAACTACTCATCCAAAAGGTGCGGGTTCGAATCCCACTCGCAGCTTAATTTTACTTTCCTCAAAAATAATCTTTACAACTTTAAAAAAATAATTAAACAAGGGGTTAAAATTGTCGCAAAGTAGGCCTAGTATCACCTATTTCAAGGAATGCACCGAATTACATGAAAGTTTTGTGGTAACTGATTGAAATAGTGAGCTTAGTAGTACTAAGCTTGAAATATTAAGCTTAGTAGTACTAAGCTTGTTTACCAGTGTGACCACAAGCTAACATTGAAAAGGCGCTAGGGCGCAGATCAACGCGCATACTTTAAACCAGCTTCAGATATTGATCTGAAGTTGGTCCAAAGCGTTTTGTCGCCTCTCTATGGCCATAAGTCGGCAAGTAAACAGCTGTTTTAAGACTAACAATGCGGGCTTAGAGTGCGGGACTGTCAAAACTGGTAACCGTAACCCTGGAACGTAGAGAGCTTCTGAAGGAACACCGTGGATTTTAGTCAGAAGAGTCTGACAGTCCTTTCTGAGAAATAATTTGACTATAATAATTATGGCACGTTAAAAAAAAACAAAAGAAGGGCTAAATATGAAAACGGCGCGAATTTGCAAATGGCGCCACGTGCACGTGGTGAAAATTAGAACTAAATCTTTAGTCTCATTTACTCTTTAGTATTAAAGTTAGACAACGTATTGAGCAAAAGCGCTTCCAAGGAGGTTCGATCAGTCAGGTTGTTTTTCTTGATAATGTGAAACTCTATACTTATTTTTTTTTTATGGAAATTAAAAGAAAAACCGAAAAAAAAACGCACAGTGATAAACAACAGGGTACCAGCTATGCCGTAAAATAGGTACTTAGGTGAGAGTACCTATTTTACCGCACGTTCCGTTGTATTGTATGGTGCGTAATTTTTAACTTTCGAACAATACAGGCTTCGTAAATGCATTTTATAACACATTTGCTCGTAAAAGGTCTCTTACTGCACCTATTTCAGTATTGTAATGTATCTTATTACGCACTAGTGCGTAATGGTAAAGTAAAACGCACTAGTGCGTAATGGTAAAGTAAAACGCACGGTTTATCAAGATGCTCCGTCTAAAACGAACGGTACTTTTTTAAAAATTTTAGCAAAGAGTTTTTATGTCAGAAAAGCGGTCAACATTTTATTATTAAAATTAAATTTGGGAGATGAAATATAATAAATAAACATTTTATTCTTTAATTTAATTAATTTTGACATAATGACAACCATTTATCTGTAATAAAACCACAAAAGAATTAATTTACTTTATTAGTAATACTGGCTGTTTTTTGTGCCTTTGCCATAAACAAAAGACGCTGGTGCGCGCGCATCGCTGATTTGTGAAAAAGTAAAAATTATTCCGCTTGCTTTTCCTTTTCGATGTAATGATTTTAATTATTTACTCACAAATGTGTTATAAAACGTCGTATGACATACGTGCGGTTTGATAATTACAGCCTCTGCTTTCTTGTAGCACTCGCCTTACGGCTCGTGCAACCAATATCGCCTCAGCTGTAATTATCAACTTACCGCACTTATATCATAATGTACTATTTCGAGCAAATGTATTGAAAAAGTTAGTTAATGACTAATATTCAGAAACTGTTCCATGATATGATGTGTTTTCTATAATTCTACAGAATCAAGGTTTTGTTAATAATAATTAAACTATTTGACAAATCCACGCCAAAACAGTCTCTTGTGTCATGCCTCGTGACATCCTACTAATATTATAAATGCGAAAGTTTGTGAGGATGTAGGTATGTGTGTATGTAGGTATGTTTGTTACTCTTTTACGCAAAAACTACTGAACGGATTTGGCTAAAATTTGGTACAGTTTATAACCTGGATTAACACATAGGATTTTATGTTCACGTGGGATAATTTTCGAGTTGTAGCGGGTGAAGCCGCTGGCAACAGCTAGTCACCTCTATGTACGATTGTCAACGGCAATCAACATCTGCCTAGCCTTTTCCTAGCTATGTATGCCAGCAGGACAACCTACCCGATCTGTAAAATTTTACCAATCGAACCTTCCCCCATTGTGATGAGGTTGAAAATCAAATAAAGAAATTTGACTGATTGAGGTAGGTTGATGTGCCAGCGTCTTTACTTCCAAAAAAGCATCTTTTTACAGTAACAGTTAAAAAATAATAACAATTACGATAAACATTATGTCCAATAATAAACTTCCAAAAATATGTCCAATAATATTTTACGATACGCGTTATTAACTAAGTAACAATTATGACTGTTTGAACCACGCCCCGTTATTAAAATGTCACTAACTATGATCTTAGTTAATATCGTCACTTCATCATTATAATATTATTATAAAACAAAACTGCCGTATTTGTGTGTCTGTACGCTATAAACTCAAAAACTACTGGATTGATTTTTAAATGATTACACTACTAGACGGAGTCATTCGTGAGGAATGTTTAAGTGTTTAATTAATCAAGGTATTTTGTAAATTGGTTGAAATATTATAATAATTGAAAATTACATTGAAATCATGTCGAAATAGCTTTTCAGGAATGTAGGTTGTTTATGTACCTAGGTATTTTTTTAACTTTTTTTTTAATGTCACAGCACATTTTGAGATAGTTGCCTTTTGACCTTTTACAGGACCAAAATTGTTATTTATTTTTATTGTTTTCTTTTTTTTCTTTTGTTTTTCTTACATTATTTTGTTTCTTTTTTTAGAATTATGTTGTTGTTCTGTCCTGTGTGAGTCCAATCAAAACCTTTACTTTATTTGATAAATTAACAATCAATTTAGATCGTACATGACGTGGTGTTATTGTTATTTTTCTCGGGAAACAATATTTTTAGTAAAGAAAGATACCTTAAGGCCGTCACTGTACACCTGACGGATCAATGGTTTTGTCGTGAAAAATTAATAAACGAACAAAACTTACTTTCGCGTTTATATAAAAATACACGGGCGTAGTCATGTATAGATGCTAGTTCATTTATAAAATGGTTGATATGCGTGACACTCGTCAATTTCAAATTAATCATTAGAAGGTAATTGTTTATAAAACTAACTTGGATAACGAATTGTTGTCAAAGACAAGGTCATATAATTTTAAAGTAGGTACTAGTAGGACTATTTTGTTGGATTTTGTTGTAAGTTATATATTTATGTAAATCTAGAACAACAGCGACATGTGTGAATCTTCAAGGATAAGCCGCACCTGCCTAGTTAGATCTGTAGATGGGCGACCAATTATTATTTTAACCAATTATTAATTGACCATCAACAATCATGAAATGGTCGTGGTTTTTCCTTGTGTACATATTAAACTTACGAAAACAATTCCTATCTCTGATTGTAGCTCATGTTCAACAGAATACCCACAAAATGACCGGCATTTTCATCATCTTTCTGCTCTCATCCAAATATGTTCCAGGTCGACGCAGCATGTCTTTTTTGCCACATAATTTTTCTGCCGTCATATCAGTTAGTTCCAGATAATAGTCATTGCAATTTTTATTAATTGGAACAAACCCATCACACTATTCCCAAGCCACTGCAACTCCTGAAAGCCAGAATCAACAGAGGCAACCACCAGAAAAACGCCGAGACAATGAAATAATAAAGAAAGAAAAGAATAGTGGAGGAGAAGGAAAAATATGTATGGAGACAGAACAAAACAAGGCCAATAGGCACAAGATAATAAAAATATCGTGATAGAGACAGTTGAATTTTTCACAGATGATGTATTTCTGTTGTCGCTATAAAACAAATAAATTATAGAATCAGGCGTTACTTTGCGGAAATCCATGACATTAAATGTTATGAAAAATATGTCGAAACACGTGATATGTATAGGTTTGATTGCATGGCATGTTTTTCCGTTTTTCTTGCACGTGTGCAACATGCATATTATTATGCACGTTATTGCATCCTGCATCAAGCCTGGATTTTTGTCGCGGAATTAAAACTAAATATTTTTCATAACATAAAACAAATACTAAAAAACAAATTAAATAAATGTTTAAGAGGGCTCCTACAACAGACATGAGAAATACCTACTATAACCTTTTGCAATATTGAACTTTAGTTATTTGTCATTCAATGTATGCCAATCCGTCTAACGTATGGTAGTGTGTGTAATGTAATTTATTATCCTTAATTTAAGTGCATAATTCTTAGACAAACTATGTAGTATATTAAAAACTGGCCAAATTCGAGTCCAAATCACGCGCGGAGGGTTCTCTACAATTATTTATAAAAAAAAAACAGCAAAAAAAAAAACATGTCTGGTGTATGGAAGCCCCTTAAATATTGAGGTATCTAATTCTGTTTTTATTTGATGTTAAAGCGACATCAGAAATACATCACCTGTGAAAATCAACTGGCTTACTACAACGGGTTACAAGAGTCTTGGTGACAGACGGACAGACCAGTCTTAAGGGCCTTCGCGCCTTTTAAGCCGTAAAAACGTTACATTCTAAAGCATGCTCCTCATTAACGGCTGGGTGTAAAGATTGAAAAAAAAATATGTTTACTGTAGATTCATGTACAACAATGTGAGTAAATTTTATTTTCTTAAGACAAATAGTTGAGCTGTAAAAAAATATTTAACAACACGCTATTTTGTTCAAATAAATGCTCAGAACTTCTAAACGGTTTCGTTTATTTAAAATATTTTTGAATAGATCAATCGGTGTTAAAATTTACTACAAAGTGAGCAACGCTCATGTAAATCAGTCAATATTTTACAAAGAATATGTTAAATATTGAGGTTTCCATATATAAAAACCGGGCGAAGGCGGCCCGCGGCAGTCGTTCCTGCCTCGCTGCATAGTCTATGATATCGTTTTGAGGTATCGCAGTATGCTCGGGACATATTAGTTTATGTGGTGCAGATATGAAAGTGTGCTGAAAGCTCCGCCCTGATGCTCAAGGTCATTGAGGGTACTATGCGCCTTAACAACCCAAACAATATTATGTTATGGAACCCTAAAAATATTTGATTTCTGCACTCGTTCTTCATGTAAACTTTAACTCTGCCAAACATACTTCTCCGCCCGCGTAATTTTCGTAAAAATGGTAGGTACTGTACCAAAGTTTTTGCTTCATACATTAATTTTATTTGTTTTGTCTACAATGCAGTGTCTACTTTTAATTACTCGGCTTCACTGTGTTTAACTGTCTGTCAAATATTTAATTTGTTATAAAAATATCTGTGATGTTAGTTGTTACCAAATCTTTTATTTACCCCAATCAAGATGAACGTAAATTATTATATTGTGAACTGTGGTCGCTAATGACCTTAGATGTTAAAAAGAGACCTTAAATAAAAAATAAATAAAAAAAACAACAGAAACGTAATGTAATTTAAACAAATTATTTTCAAATCGAAACTACAACTATTATTATTATTATTTATTTCTCAAAATAATACAAACTTATAAATTAAGCCCCACAAAACCGTTGTAGTGGTTTGACTGTGGGATCTTTGTAGACGCTCGTTATAATTTTTTTATTTAAAGCTGAATATAGGTATATTATTGATTAACGGTAGCACTTTCACCCATTTCTAAATAATATCTTTTTAATTTATTTTTAAAACTATTTTTATTCTTTTCACTCCTTATTTCTAACTATTAATTTTATTTCTGAACAATTTGTCCACACATAAATAAGGTTTCTTAAAATTGAATATTTATGTAATTTTCAACGATTTTTCGCTTACGTTTGCGCACCTCAAAGAGCTGTCAGCAATCTGACGAGGACCCCATTGAAGGCCAAAGACTACCCGGGTCGCGGAACTGTCTTATCAGGGAACCGTGATCTCGGAACGTAAAGGGCTATTGAAGGAATAACATGGATTTTAGTCAGTTTGACCTTGTTGTTGAGTTTGAGTCCATTCTGGGATCCGGGAGGACACATTTGATGATTTTACCACGATAAAAAAAAAACTGTTTTTAGATTCATCAATTTAACTATTACATAATATGAAGGTAGGAAAGCAGTAAGTTCCCTCTAAGTAAACTTACATATTATTTTATTACAGATTACATAATTATCTCATAAATAATTATTAGGGGCGTTAACTTTTCCATTTTCCATGTCACGATATCGTTATTTTAAGCATATAATTGGTTGTGATTAATACGGCTGGTAACACAGCTGAAACTATAATTATGTCGACGTAAGTAGACACGATTTAATATGTCGGCGGTTAATGTAGAAAAAAAATATTTCTAGTTTATTTTTTGTATTTTTAGCTTAGTAGACTTTACCTGGATTTCTACAAAATATTGCATTTTTTACATCAGCCGTAGCCCAGTGGAGAGCGAGCTCTAGGTTGTTGGGTCGAACCCAATTAAACAGGCTCTAATATATTTTGTCACTGTTTTCAAAACGAAGGGAAACATCGTCAGGAAACCGGCTTGTCCTAGAAACAAAAATTCGAAGCCATGTGACATATATGAGTACCAACCTATACTGGACCCGCGTGGTGGACTACAGCCTTGTACAGAGAGGCGGTCTGTGTCCCAGCAGTGGGAAGAATTATAAAAATACTTGAAAATAGTTAGGTATCATACTTATGAGTTTCTAATGTTCTTTTTGTGTTACAGGTAAGTTTCGTGGCAACATTCACCTTGAAGTAAATAAAGGTAAAAAGTATTTAATTTCATTTAATTGAATATTAAGGAAACCCAATTTTATAGACCTGCTTAATCGATCAAGGTGAAACACGTAAATTGGTGTAAAATCGAGAATTGTATCGACTGTTACCTCATTGTTAAAAACATTTTTCAATTTCACCCTGAATAAAAATAGGTACTTATATACTTTTCCCGAAGAAAACTACAATAATAGATAATTGGTGGCGCCATGTAGGTATACAATCCGACTACTGCTTTTTACTAAATTCTAATTTAACGCGGGCGAACCCGCAGACAAAAGCTAGTACTTTATATTTATAAATATTACTCCAGACAAAGATTAAAGCAAAAACCGATGATTTAAAAATACCCCAGACAGACTGATGTACACAGAAAAGTGAAGTTTGATCTGAAAATACATATTTTTTATTGTGACTTTCAATGTTGTCTGCCGTCAACAAATCATCATCGTATCCTGGTATTAACTAAGTGTTAAAATCTTCTCTTTTTATACAGGGTGATTTTTAAGATTATTTTCCAACAAGAAATCGAATCTCTTTATAGTTAGATTGAACCAATGAACCGTTTATTCCCGTAAAGTAAAAACCTCCAAGGCCCGCTTGCACGAACCCAAGTTATCTTTTAACTCAGAGTTACTTGCTAACACACGGTTAAATTGACAGTTTGTCATACAATTATGTCAATTTAACCTCGTGTTAGCAACTAACTCTGAGTTTAAAAGATAACTCGGGTTCGTGCAAGTGGGCATAAGGCTGCGTGTCTACAGGAGCGGAGCGAGGCTGCGAGCGAAACGGAGAAATAGTTACCAATAGGATTGCACTATATCTACGCTCCTCTTCAGTGGTGCAATTCTATTGGTTAATATTTCTCCTTTTCTCCACTCCACAGCTTCACTCCGCTCATATGCACAGGCAGCTTTACTCTCACACTGTAACTTGGTTTGGATAAATATTCATCATCGAATAACAATGTTATTGGTTGGTATAAATTAACAGAGGTTTGAAAAGGCCGATTTAGCAGAACCATAAGGCTGCGTTTCCACCAGAGATGTGTGGTGGAAATGTGTCGTGCGAGGATGTCTAGCTGTGCTGTGAAAATGTGTGGGCGTTTCCACCAAAGCTGTGCGATGAAAATGTGCCTACGAGGATGTGTAGCGGAGGGTTCTCTATTGTGTGACCTAACTTTTTTATACATAATCTAATGTGACATAATTTTTTTTGTCCTAATCATCATTTGGCCGAATGATAACTTGGCCGAACTTAATACACATAATTTCGAATGCCATAACATTGAAATTCCTAAATACTGTATGTCCTAAATTTGTTTGTCATAAATATTACAATCTATAATATTCAAAATACATAAAACCGATTGCCATAAAATACATAAGTCCTAAAGTTTGTTTTGTTACTGATTACCACCCAATAAGGAATATAGACGGAGCCCCGCTTCGCGGGGCTCCTATTTCTGCGTGCAAGGTTTAAAGTAACCTAACACGAAGGGGATGGCGGGGTCTTTCAGACCCCGCCATCCCCTTCGAACCTAACCTGTCCGTGTCGGGGTGCCCACAAGTCCCGAGCTCGCTTCGCTCGCTCTTGGATCCCAAGATCTTCGGTTTCTAAGCAATTTAATGAAATATCAGTTTTACTATATCTAATTGAACATTCGGAATAATACACATTATGTAATACAATGATTAGGACATATGACTTTATTTCATACAAAATTAGGAGATTCAATTATTATGATACTAGATATTATGCCAGAACAGCTTTAGAAGTGAAGATAATTATGTAAAACAAAATTTAGAACTTTTGATCATTATGGTAACTGAATTTTATACCAAACGTGTTATGGATAATGATTTTCGGACAAACAATTTTAGGTGACGAAAAGGGATACCGTAGCGGAGCTGTGAAAATGAGCTGCGCAGCTGTGAAATGTGTCGACGAGGGTGCGGTGTAGTGGGAGCGGAGACACAACATATCCCTCGCAACACATCCCTCGTACACATCCCTCGCAACACATTCGTCGCACACATTCCTCGTACACATCCCTCGCACGCATCCTTCACTTGTTTCGTATGTGCAGAAATCTAGCTCAGCTGAGCCGTTTCCACCAGAGCTGTGCTGACCGAGGCGAGGTAAATGAAGCGATTCTATTGGTTCTTTACAAACACATTCCTCGCTACACATCCTCGCACATCTCTGGTGGAAACGCAGCCTAATGCAGACTTCTTCTGGGTAAGCTCACTGCATCGTCTTTTGTTTCTGTCACCTCTGACTTAGCTTAGACGTTAGAAATAGAGATCATGCAATATGGAGGTTTCAAAATGTTGGCATTGTGCTACCGACCTATAGCTTGAAAGCGTCAAAGTCATAATGCGAAGTTTTGTGGGTGGTTGCGACCATCAGGCAAGGCTGGATAGACCAGGATCAGGTTGCAAAAAGTTTTTACTGTGTCCCGTCAGTGCGCTGAAGTTAAAATTACTTCTGGGTGAGCTCGCTCCATTTTATAGACCTCATATTTGCTGCAGGGCTTCTTTGAGGCCAAGAGCAAACACGTTTTAAATTAAAAAATAGCAAAAACATCTCAAATTAAAATAAGGATACAATATGATCAGTTTTGTGTGGTGATCGGCTGTCATGGGCTCGTGAAGCGTCGTGAAGACCAAAAAACGGTGGATGGAATGCCATTCCATCCATCATCATCATCAGCCGGAAGACGTCCACTGCTGAACATGGACCATTCCATCCACCCTGTTGTGAACTCTAAGGATGGGTCCCATTTAAATAATGTTGTTGGTAAATATGCAGGGTCCCTTCATCTTCACAGGTACCTAAATAATAACGGACGCTCACCTATGTGTTCATAGTTTTATCAATTACCAAACCAAAATGTGAATCTTTGATGACTCATTTTAGTGACTTTTCTTTGAAGCTTACCGTATATTCCTAATCGTTACTACATACTTTTTCCACTCCATTAAATATTTTTCAGAATGCGTAAACCACGAGGTACAAATATTACTCAGACTTTTCTTCGAAAACAGCTCATTCATACTACCTGTATTCTTTCTGGAATAGCTGTCTCTACTCGAGCAGATCACACAAATTCTTGCCTTCCAAAACATCTAAATATTTAGCTGACCTGATTATTAAAGTCGCCTCAAATTCTAGTCTATGAACAAGACGATTGTTTGTTAGATCTATTCATAATTGTAATGAGAATCTTGTTGTGCGACGAGACTGCAGAGTAACCTACATTTTGCACGAACAATTCCACCAAAATTAACATTTATTTCTGCTGTACATCTTCCCATGATCTACATAGCAGAAAAGCAATAATGTCCCATCTATTCGTCTATACAAAAACATTGGTCGATAGCAGCCAATAAATTTAAAACCATGTCAACCAGCCTATTAAATAACTTCAAGAATAAATAACAACCAGAAGAACAGCTGTTACAAATGCCCGAAAAGAACACGTTTCTGAATGTCAAAAACACACAATATCCGGGCTAGTGTGTTGAAATTACAATCATTTATAAAAATAGTTGATAAAATTCGCTTGTATAGGCAATTAAACCACATGGTGAGTGTCGCTTGGTCTATTTGCGTGCGCCTGAGCTGGACGCCGGCCAGAACGCGCGGCTATAGACCAACACAGCGCACACTTGATGCTTGCGTTGTCAACTAACCTGTTAGAAAGAATACAGACTAAAAACCTGTCTCATAAAGCCCTAGAAAGAGAAAGTACCATCACTTGGAAAAAAACGAAGGAAAACTGTTACCCCAAAGATGGTACTCAATAAAAGCAAATTTCCACAAAGCATCCAGATCTGTTGACTGACTTATACAACGTAAAAGGTCACCGACCTGGCACATTACCCTCTTTTGAGTAGGAAATAGAAGTGTACTTTATATTTCTAGTACATATAGGTATTTTAGTACTGCAGTAGTCAATGATGACCACCTCTAAGTCTTCTGAATTCTATCATCATCTGTGACCTGAATCTCTAATGTTCTTTGCTGATGACTATTCGAGCGATCTTGTCCTGATTTCGAACTGGCCTACCTGTGGTGGTATTCAACTTCTATGCATAGGAAAAGGCCACCCGATTCCGAAACTTTAAAAAAAATGTAGGAAATTTTCTTATGGTCCAGAACTCCAAACTGTAGATATATACACCAAACTTTTGGCGAAGGTTTTGGGCTTCTGTTGTATTTTTGTCGTTCAAAAAGTGCCTTTAAATTCTTTGCGCTAGTATTGATTTACTGACTTTATAAATCAAAATAAAATAGATCTGTAATTTAGTCTATTCTTTGTTGTTAGTAATTTTAAGCATAGTAGATCAAAAGTAAACTATGTTAGCTAGAGCCAAAATAGACATGAAAAAGTGACTTTCTACAAACCAATATTAGTTTTACAACCTTTTTAAAAGTCGATTAGCAGCGAACATCCCCGCCGAATTTACGATAATTCCAAAAAAGAAAATTAAATATTTCACCTAGCAACTTACTACAAATTAAATTCCCTTCTGGCTTCATATTAAGGTCGTAAATCGTATAAAGACAATTCAAGATTTGCTAACACCTGATTGGTCGAAATTGCCAATTTCTCCACGTGATTCAAGGTACTAACGATGATGGTTTCTCCGTATTTCTTGGTCTGACTAGTGATGTAAATTTCGTCATGTAGTGTTGCGCCAAGTCATTTTATCATCATTATTCTGATGCTGATGTAATTATGAACTGTTACGATTATGTCCGGTAATATTTGCCAAATAAAGGGGGTCGGGTGATGTTTTTTGTTTGATCACGTAGGTGTCGTATGTAACGTAAAACTATAATTAATTTGTTTACACAACAATGTAAACAGTAGTGATGCCCTGCTGGTTTAGTACTACAAATGATCTGTTGTGCCAATGCATTTGGTCTCTATTATTTAAATTATGATCAAGTGACTCGACCAGTTGATGTAATTAAATAATAAGTTATTTATATATATAATTACTATTATTAATTGTTTTGGCTGAGAAGGAACGAGTGGGCAATTAATAAGTGATAGACAAACATAGACACGTGATTTAAATAAAAATAGAAAAGAAAAACATCAACAAAGAGTGATCCAACATGCGATGTCAAATTATATTTAAAATGACTAATTCGTTTTCTATTTCACCCCTTCAGGGGATAACTTTTCTAAATTAACGGGAGAGGAATCTTGCGTCAAAATATAATTACATATTTTTTGACCCACGCTTATTTAGATTGTGTAACGTGTGAATGTAATACAATTATTCTAAAATAAACAAATTACATTGAATTATACGTAATACTGAAAATTTTATATCTCAATCTAAAATTATTCGGAAAAATAATAATAATTGTAATTATTTTTCATGATATAAAAGTCTATAGTAATATTGTAAGTTGGATGTAGATTATGTGGCTAGTTTATTTTATTTTATTTACGTTTTATTAAACCATCTGTCATAGCGAGTTTCCTCCAAGCCTCGGAAAGCACGTAAAGTCGTTGGTCCCGGCTGTCATTTGTAGATCTTTGACAGTCGTTACAGTCAGAAGCTCATAATTTAAGTCTGACAAACAGTCTTACCTGGAGTATCATATTACCCAGTTACTGGGTTGTGGAGGTCCCATAGACAGTTGCTTCATGTAAAATACTGATATTCAGCTGCATCTGGTTCGACTGGAAGCCGACCCCAATATAGTTGGGAAAAGGCTGGGCAGATGATGATTTACGTTTTATTAAAATCTGACTCAATTCAAAATCTGACATGTGCAACAGTTTCAATACACAAGCTAGGATGACACACTCGATGATAGATGTATGCTGTTATTCTATCGGTCTGTGTGTCACAAGATTGATGTATCGCTACTAGCGATAAATGATTTACTCATCAACTGAATACTTCACATCGTAACACTTCGATTCAACCATAGAAATATGTCTTTGATGTTTCAATTGTTGTTAGATTACAAAAATTGTTAAAAGAATGGATGCCAAGCACAAATTTTCACGTTTTTTTGTAGTTAAAGTAAACGGGAACTTAGGCGTTCATTTGATGGATTCAATCAGTTCCTCGTTCGTACACAGAGACGCTTTTTTAATTTCCATGCAATTTACGTCGCATAATACGTCATACCTACTTCAAGTACGAAGTAAAGCCAAATACAAAAATTCTTTGAACTAGCAAATCGTAAGTTCAATTTCTAACTTTTATGTAAATATAATATAATATAAATACGGACTTGAAAGTATTAAAATGCCATTCGGCATACAGTCTTAAGTCCCATGTAATACAGTAAGAGCAGAAGATAATCTTCAAAAGTTGCAATAAACAATCGCAATTTGTGCCAAGCACATATCGTAAAACATTCTTGTAGCATTGGCGCTTCCGAATTTTAAGCCTAGCCAACCTTGTACAGCGAACTAGCGTCAAAAAAAAACTTTTACACGTGTTTTGTGCCTAGTTTTTAGGGCACAATTATACACGTGTCACTTTTTTTTTAAATACTTAGTTAAAAATATAGCTAGGCCAAGAAACAGGGCGCGTTGAACCAGCATCACACTTTTTTTTTTACTTGGTTAAATCATCAAATGAGTCCTCCCACCCAGGGCAGGACGGGATCGGACTGTCAGACTTGTACTGAAATGGACTCTTATCTCTAGACGTTGTCAACTTATACAACGTGTAACGTTAAATGCCCATGTTACTGAACAATGTTTGTTCTACTACTTTGGGCTACATTTTTTTTTATTTTTTGTGTTGGAAACGGATCACGGTATCGGTGGATACAAGTCGCCGTGATCCGTGGCTAATTCAATCTGATACCGGGATCCGTGGAGACAAACCCCTCATTCTGCGTTGTCAATCTACATATTTTCACACTGGTACGGAAAAATGTCAGTTCGTAGATCGAGATCAATATTCTATTCCAGCGACTCTAGCGTCTATAATACGAATGCAGTTAGAACTTCAATAAATATCACCGCTGGTAGCACAATGCTAGCTAGACTCGTTTATTTTGGTAACAAAAGTTGTCTGGACAATCTCGCAATGTTTTATTACCTTCGGGACATTCCGTGATTCCATGTTGTAAACTATTTTATTTTTAAACTAAACTTCGTGTTGTGTTACTGAGGTTTTTGTCCAAAGATTATGGTGTACGTTTTCTGGGTGATGGTCAGATAGGTATTAAAATATTTTTTTTTTAAACTAGCAGTCTTGATTCATAGTTTCATATAAAAATATTAAATTAACTGCTGTTTAATTTTTAGAAGCATCCTCGATACAGCAGTACATGTGTGTAGCAACGTTACACGTAAAAAAAAAGTGTACCTATATATGTGGAACCGAACCTCTTCCTAATACACTATTTATTGAGGAACCTGGGTACTAACTGGGTGCGAACTGGGTACATTTTATTTACAGAACTCTAAAAAGTATGGGATTAAATATAATGACCACCATAAAATGCTTTGATACCCTTAGCTACTACACTTCAAATTGTATTCGAACACCAAATATAGTAAATGATCACCAAATCTATACTGAATGTGCACCAAATCTAAAACTCGCTTTAGCAAGATTTCAGGGACACCCCGAAGTTCGGTTTGGTTAGGTTCCTTTAAACCTTGTACACAGAAATAGAAGCCCCGCGAAGCGGGGCTTTGTCGACCCTGCTTAGGTAGATTTTTTTTTATCACACCTCGTTATGACATATTTTAATGAACATATTTTGGTGATCATTTACTACTTTTGGGTTGACAATGAATTATTTGGAGTCATTTTGATTAAATAGGATAGCGAAATGTTAAAACTGGTTATAATTTTACATTAAAATGCGGGTTTCATTTTGGTGATCATTTACTATTTTTGTCTGTTATGTGTTACTATATGTGGTGGTAAGTTAAACATAAGCCAAAAAGTATTAACTTCTGATATCAGTTTTTTATCACATGCTTCGAAAATTTAAGTGCTTTTACTAAAATTTACGAAGCGAATCTGAAATGAGACCTTCTTGAATGTATTTTTTTTAAATTTATTTTTGCAAACACACTATGGTTAACTGTGTAGACAGTCCCGCGACACCGGCATAGTAATTGAGTTGTACGGCACGGGTAAATTAAAATTTCCCGTGGTACTACTAGATCTCTTGGTAGTACCACGGGTAATTTTTATTCCCGTAGTACTACCTGGTAGCACAACGGGTAGTACCACGGCCAATAAACGAAAAAATCTGATGATATTATTACATATTATGAAAATATACCCTATGATAATGATGATAATAATGATTAAATGTTTCATAAAACCAACATAACATTCCATAAACAACACTTCATCGTCTTAAAAAATTCACACCTTCCTTTAAACCCAGTTAAGCTACCCCAGAATCATAAATAAGCTTTCTGCTAACCTAATTAGAGCCAAAATCAACGATTAATTTTTCACAGAGCCCATCAAATGCCAGCTCGTAGTCATCACTAAAGATATAATACGTTTGGACGCAAATCCCTTTGCCTCTAAATTATGTATGTCCAAGGGAAGGAAGGCCCTTGAATAATTTATAATGGGCTAAACGAACGATTAAATAGAAAATGGTGGAAACCGATGGCCTTTTTAGTGTGTATTTTAATAAATAAGATAAAGAGCTTGCTCAGAGGATATATGAAAGGTAATTTAGAAAAGGAATTTACTGAAATAAATGGTACTGGGAGAGGACGCCTTCTTTCATTTACTGACCTTATGACGATACGTCGATCGATATGTTAAAATCTCAGCACGTAGTGTTCTGGATTTTCTACCTATAATATGAAAAAATAGAGTTAATGTATGTATGTATTTGTCTCAGTTTAAAGAAACTAATTGAAAATATTACGTCTTTCGCCTACGTTATTCGCTTTTAAATAGCGCCATTTTGAGCAGTGTATAACCCGGTTCATTGAAGAAAGGAATCTTAAATGGCGGCGCTTATCGTGTTCTCTCGCTCGCACACTAGTGCCGTCTATACTCACTCCAGCGCGTACCGTAAGCAGAAAAAAATTAGCCTTGATGTCTTGACGCGCTCTTTTTTGATCTTTTTTGAAATTTTACTATAGTTTTCTGTAATTTTTCCGTTTTTACCCGTTGATTATTGTTGTTGTATTTTTTTAATTGTTAAGTTTGAGAAATTATTGTGATCCAGTCTTGTTTTCATTATTTTTAATTTGAAAAAAAAACTTTAACTTGAAATGTTAGTATATGCTGACACTACTATCTGTCAACGCAAGTACAAGCCGCCATTTTAGATTCCTTTCTTCAATGAACAGGGTTATACTATTTTTAAAGGATTAAAAAAATGGGTGGCCTGTTTTGACAGTATAAGACCAGTAACTCATCTGGCTTCATCCAGGTTGTAAGGTCGATTTTATACTTTTTGGACAAAAAGTTGTAGGTTGTGATCGTGTGTCAGATTCAGTCAGCTAAATTTTTTGGAGAATTAAAAACAATGGTTGTATCAGATGATTTTTTTTTTCATAATAGAAAGGAGTTTTTATAAAGCACTAGCAAACCCGGCGAACTCCGTTTCGCCACCAGATGGCTTCGTTTTTTTTCCTGAATTTTCTTTGCTATAAACCTCACGGAGCCCGAGACCTTTCCAACGAATGCAAAACCGTGGAAATCGGTTCGTGCGTTCTGGAGTTACAGCGTCAGGAAAGAAAACCCGACTTATTTATAATAGATTGACATGAAGTAATTAAACAAGTGTAATCATTTAAAATAGTCTTGAGGGGTTAGTACCGGGGATTCAAAACGTTCACTTTGGCAGTTTTTCATATGATTCGAGATAGAGCGAGAAATAGAGTAGATAGAGAAGATTGTGAATTTCCTAAAACACCTTGAAATTGGTTTAAAGACTATTAAAAATGCGCCTAATGTGGTCACTTTAATGACACCCACAAAAAAAGAATGTTCCAGACTTTTGGCCCACTTTTAAAACTGTCAATGACAACATAATCTTTTTATTACAATAAAAATGAAAATACACCTTTAAGTGCTAAAGTAATAATACATTTATATCATCATAATAAGCAGATGTTGTGCCAAAAGTGATGTCAGAATTTGCGTCATGCGACATGTGTCGTCATCGTAAAATGGTGATGATAATAAAGGGTGATGACGTGGTGATTATTTTCTATCTTTTCTTTTAATAGATATGCGTGATGTCTGTCATTTTGGTCATACATTTTGGTTATTTTAAGCTTGTTGCTTTGTGTCTACTGAAGTTAAGAATAGAAAGGAAACATGCCATCTCTATTTGAAGAAAATTCTATTCTTAGATTGGTATTTTTTTAGATAGTACCTTTATGTTGTTGCCAAAGTCTACTTTCTAATAATATGAAGTGTTATCATCTCCAAATTAGTTTTTTTGCCAATCTTATTAAAACTACTAGACTCCATGGCTGTCTTAAGTCTCCCGGGGTCGCGTTACTCTCTCATTAGGTAATTTTATCGTGATCCTGGAAAGTAAAGGGCTATTGAAGGAACACTGTAGAATTGAGTCAGTACAAGCCGTGCAGTCCTACCGTCCTTCCCTGGGTGGGAATTCTTGACTATCTGGAAATGTCTATGTCTGCATTTTCCCTGTTTCTTTCTCTGCCCTCTACAAGCTTTAATCAACCAATACTGAATTTAGGTTTCTTCCAAATCTTACCACTTCTGTCGGTTTTGTTTCTACAAACTCGCCCCTGATCGCAAAAAACTCGCCCCTGATCGCAAAAAACTCGCCCCTGATCGTAATAAACTCGCCCCCTCCCAACCAATCGGAGATTACAGGCGTTATGTTTGGTCAAGTTACAATTTTATTTTCTACTCTTTCTATAAATGACGACACGGTTAGCGCAGTGGCTGAGCGATTGGACGCGGGTTCGATTCCCGCACTGAGCAAATATTTATATGATCTACAAGTAGTTGTTTCGAGTCTGGTCGTTTGTGTATGTGGGTTTCGGTTTGTAAACGCACCCACGACACAGGAGCAATTCCTAGTGTGGGGCAAAGTTTTTGCAAAAAAAAAAAAAAACAAAAAAAAAAGCTCTGAAAAACAAGAACTAAACTTCAAACATAAAATAACCACAATATTTACCATTTTCCAAAATGGAACATGTCGCGTTCAGGTGTTGCCGGCCACTTCCGGTGGCCATGTTCCCGGTTATGACGTGGCACGTGGCAATAATCTCTTAATTCTGAGGATATTATTTAATATTGCAAGGCTTTAATACTGAATTAGCATTTGTTTATTCTAATATGCTTTGAAGAGATTTAGGGGATTATTGGGGATGTTAAGGGATTATTCAACGTGTGCTTCTCGGCTTGGAAAATAAAAATAGGGTAAGTGTTTAAAATGTTTACCATTTTAGGGCCAATGCCTACTTGAAAAAATCTTGTGTTATGGAGTTGCAAACCTCAATTTTGATTGCAATTACCTATAACATTTTTTTCCAACTACACTTGACATAATAACTCGATTTTTGGGTTTAAAATCTTCAAATGGGTCCTCCAGGAGTGGTGTGGAAGGGTCTGTCAGACTCTTACTGGCTAAAGTCACCCTGTTCCTTCTGTTACCCTTTGCGTTTCAGGGCCATTAGGTAAGACTGGAGGTAAAAAAATAGAAAAAGAAATACCTACGTCAATGTTATCATTTTATTTCATCATCATCATCAGCCTATAATGTTCCCACTGCTGGGACACAGGCCTCCTCTCTGTGAGAGAGACTTTGTCATTTTATTTAATTTTGATCAAAAACTTTCCTCTATCGTTCCTCGTTATGCAAAACTAACCTAAAACTCACAGGCTGATAAAAAAACACACACAACAGAAAAAAAAATCGAAATAATCCAGCTTATATAGAACTAAAAGCTGAAACCAAAACTACGCCAAAAAATAACAACAAAAACCTTCACAGAATATTCATTATTTATCACACAAACCGATTGTGTGTTGCGAACCGCAATCCGTATTTTCAAATGCAAAACGTGACCTCAAAAATGCAGCTTGTTTGTGTGGGTTATTATAAAAACAAGCAAATGTATCCTATGTATCTGACACTAAACTATGTAGCTTTACCAACAAACATACAGGGTGCAATTGAATTCATGGGCATTATTTTAAACCAAGACACTACTCATGATACTAATTGCATTACGCAAATCAAAAATGTTATAAATGCAAGTTAGTATTATTTGATGTTTGTTTACTTTTCGTAACGCGCTGTACTGCGCTCGAGATTTTGATACTTGAAAACTTATTGGGGTTTATGATATATTTTTTTTATTACTTTTAGTGTTTATTTGCATAAATAAGCCTTTTGCTATGTATGTAATATGACTTACTACATTTTTAGAGTTTTCCATACTTGCATTAATAATATTTTTGATTTGCTTATTATTAGGCCTAATGCAATTAGTATAATGAGTAGTGCCTTAGTTTGAAATAATGCCCACGACTTCAATTGCACCCTGTATAAGGGAACAGCGTATAAGAAGGGGACTCGACGTATGATGGGAAATCACACACTTAACAACACGGAATTACCGTGACTCTAGAACGTAATGGGCTATTGAAGGGCACCGCGGATTTTAGTTAAGATTGTGTTGATTGATCCCATGGAGAAAAATATGTAATAAGTCCGGCTGTACGTATGAGCACAGACACAAACTCGGAACTCCGTAAAAATACAAGCCTCTATCACAAACCTAAACCTAATTTCATAGCCACTGGGATCACCAAACAAAACTCAATTACTCAGAAATACACTTGGTAACTCACCTCAGGGTCAAAGTGTCAAATAGAGATGACACATCGCCCGCGGATATCCGTGCAGTATCCGCAGGGTATCCGACCTAAATAAACTGACTTCACGATTACGAACACCTATCTCGGATACGCTACCGTTAAATATGATTAACATTGAATCAGTGTGGCGAACCTAATTGATCGTAGTTTTCAATGGAATTTTGCAAGAGGAATTATCAGTGATAACTGGGATCTGAAGAGACCGGTTTTGTCTCATTTTAAGGTAATCTACTTACCCAGTGTCTCAAGTATAAAATACTAACTGTTGCCAGCGGCTTCACCAGTTCAGCTCGAAAATGACCTCACGGGTACTTAAAATCGCGATAAAAACTATCCTGTGTTAATCTACATAGGTTATGAACTATCTGTGCACCATATTTCAACCAATTCCGTTCAGTCGTTTAGGCGTGAAAGGGCCTCAAACATACATTACATTACACATATAACATTTAATATACATTTATTTATCCATCGTTACAAACTTTTACATTAATAATACTTATTGGTACGATCAGAAAGAGATAAAAAAAGGGTAAAATACACACTGTCTCAATCAAAGAGAAATGACGATAAAATCGAAAAATTAATCCTGGTTGTAGAGGTTTATTTTTTCCCTATATCAGCAGTGGCGTATTTTGAAATTCAGCGCCCTGGGCCCGTAAAGCTCGCGGCCGCCCCTGCTTGGTTGTTCTTGACATTAATACGTAATCAGGAGAGTATGTAGTTATCTGATCAGATGACAGTGACCTGATGTTGCAATACAGGCCACCACTGTTGCAAATGTTACTTATACCAGGTAGTATGTGGTCGCTCAATTTGCCGCCCCCCTGGACGTTTTTTTTTTAATTTCTTCAGCCACTTTATGCGCACGAAGATAGAAATGAGGTGCGACTTGCGCCACCCCTAGCAGCCTGCCGCCCCGGGCCATGGCCCTCTTGGCCTAAGGGTAAATACGCCACCGTATATCAGAGGTTTATCAGGGCTAAAGTGTCGGGAACTCAACATGAGATCCAGCTATGGAAATTTCTCAATTATCCAATGGCCTAAGTCTGCTGTTTTTATAAATTCGTCATTCCAACACGATCTCATTATCATTTTTCTTGACTCACACTCGTGTATAATACCCCTCATTATGTACCAGTTTCATAAACTACTATTACATAATATTTTAAAGTGTTAAAATAAGCAATCAGAAGTGATAAGAAGTTAGTATACTACAAACATTTTGAACTATTTTCATTTCTATGCCATTTTTTCAATGGTTGACCATCGACCATTGGAAAATCACAATGACGCCATTATATTAGTAGAAATCCACCATTCTGACACCATTGTAATAGCAGACTTGAACCCCAGGTGGCCTACCAGAGTGGGAACGACGTGGCGCTATACGACTTGTATATATCTCTGTCTTTTTCCCACACTGGAATTACTCTTTTTACAGGCCTGTTGCTCTAGTGGTTAGGGACCCTGACTGCTATGCCGGAGGTCGTTGGTTCGATTCCCACCCATGACAAATGTTTGTGTGATGAGCACGATCATTTTTGTTCTGTGTCTGGGTGTAATTTATCTATAATTTATGTACCTATGTATTTAGAAATATGTAAGTATGTTTATCAGTTGTCTAGTACCCATAACACAAGCTCTGCTTAGCTTGGGACTAGATGGCGTTGTGTGATAGTTGTGGAATATTATTATTATTATTATTATTACTGTGGAAACGAAATGGCGCTAGACAACTTGTGTAGCTCTGTCTCTTTCCCACACTGGAATAACTCTCGCTTTATGACGTCATGATAGGCCACCAAGTCGCATAAAACCAGGTTTCACTATAAATAGTTTATTTTCTAATAAAAAAACATTAGGTATAAAATAAAAAGTTCTCGTTAATTTATTCAGCGCTGCTCAAGTTTTGTTTTAAGTTCGGTTCAAGCAATTAGAAGTTACTTGTTGCTGTTTATTCTAATTAAAATGATCATAAATTGTAACTTCATTGCTTTAAACACAATGAATAAGTTTGACTTTCAATAGATACTAGATATAGGTATTAGGTAACCAATATTATTGCCTATTTCAATAAGGTAAATAGTAGTTTGACATGTTTTTATTTTGAAACTAGCTGTGTCCTGCAGTTTCATCCGCGTTATGTTAGGTGTTCGGCCCTTTGGAGGTTCAGTTTCCTTGAGATGTGCGAGTGTGTGGGGTCGCGGGGTATCCGCGAAACAACTAAAAACTGAAATCCAAC
This sequence comes from Agrotis clavis, assembly GCA_954870645.1. Lineage (NCBI taxonomy): Eukaryota > Metazoa > Arthropoda > Insecta > Lepidoptera > Noctuidae > Agrotis > Agrotis clavis. Next base: position 5,623,824 of record OX940943.1, read on the forward strand.
ACGGTGAATTTTAGTTAGCTCGAGGCTAAGAGTGCCTTCCCTTCCACTCAGGCTGGGAGGACTCAACGACATAAAAAACTTTTTCAAAAAAAAATTAACCGCCTTCAAAAACAACCACAAAAAGGGTAAAATAACCTATAAAATAAAAAGCTGGGTGGCTGGCGCATGAGGTGGAAGATGCCCTCTCCTTCACACGTTCCACCTCTGGGCAACAATACTGCTTCGTAGGAGGTGACTGCTTCCCATTCCTCGTCTCTCCGTAATGGGTCGATTACACCTAACGAGTACAGTGGTGAGTCAGTAAATAAAACGTGGCCCTCACCAATGCCAAGCGAGAGCGGTCGCCTATCGCCTTCTTATGGTAATGACAGTGCTCTACCCAAGCGCGGCAAATCTCCACCTTGTCCTCAGAATCAAATTATCCTATAGGAGCCTTCTGCTGGACATTGACCGACCATCCCAAGTTGTGACACGTGTAAGCCTAGGCTTATAAAGCAGCAGTTGTGCTGTTGCGCTACAGAAGTATATCCACGATTTGGTATGGTAAAGCTTCAGAGAAAACTCAACCTTATTGTTAGTGGCTAAAGTAATGCGGGTGAGATTACTCTGAAGCTGACAGTACTAATATCCGAGATTAGATACAAATATCCACGATTAAGTACAAATATTCGCGATTCGGTACAAATACCCACGATTGGGTCATTCGTCAGGCCTGTTGGTCTAGTTGTTGGTTAGTGACCCTGACTGCTATGCCGGAGGTAGTGGGTTCGATTCCCACCCAGGACAAATGTTTGTGTGATGAGCACGATCATTTCTGTGTCTGGGTGTAATTTATCTATAATAGGTATGTATTTAGAAATATATAAGTATGTTTATCAGTTGTCTAGTACCCATAACACAAGCTCTGCTTAGCTTGGGACTAGATGGTCTTGTGTGATAGTTGTGGAATATTATTATTTTATTATTGGAACGAAGTTCCTTATCGCGCTTTGTGAAAGGGGGCTGGACGGAAAAAATTCTTACGAAAAGTTGGCACGACACTTTTATCCGACTGCGCGACGCAAAGGAGGGTAATGTGTTTATTACCATGGAACGGAATGGAATGGACTGGACTGGACTGGACTGGACTGGACTGGACTGGACTGGACTGGACTGGACTGGACTGGACTGGACTGGACTGGACTGGACTGGACTGGACTGGAGTGGAGTGGAGTGGAGTGGAGTGGAGTGGAGTGGAGTGGAGTGGAGTGGAGTGGAGTGGAGTGGAGTGGAGTGGAGTGGAGTGGAGTGGAGTGGAGTGGAGTGGAGTGGAGTGGAGCGGAGCGGAGCGTGTATACAGTAACTTCGTTCCATCCGGGTGTCCCTTGACACCTCTCAAGTTTTTTATTGGGTACAAATAACTACGATTAGGTACAAATATCCGCGATTAGGTACAAATATCAGCGCACCTAGCAATGCGCCCATCAGAATGCCCCGGCCGGCGTGTCTAGCTGACCACACATTGACACTCATGCGATATACGGACACGCAAACTACTTAAATAACATTAACACTGTTTGTTTTCATTGCACTGATTTTTTTACGATAAAGCAGACAGATATGTCTATGATTACAGATACGTGTTACGTAACTTCAAATGTAACACACATTTTAATGCAATGTAACATGTTATAGTAACATAACAACTGGAAGGGTTTTATTTAGTTTTAGTTGTTCTCTTACTGATATTTTTAAAAAGTGTGCCAAAGTTTGTGTGGTAGGATGGATGGCAAAATTGTGCCAGATTTGCATGAAATTTGGCATTATAATATTATCTATCTAGAATAAATTTGTCGCAATAACCCTCGGTAAAAAGGCATATTTTACGCTGTAAAGGGTAGTTTTCGGAATAAACTAGGACTTAGTGTCAAATAGAATTAAGACCAATGCGCAAATGTATTGAATATAGTCGAAAGCTCCACCAATTAATTCAATCCCTTGTCCAACCTTTGTTTGCCCTTCTGTTATTTATTGATTTTACTCAGAATTACATAAATAAAGGGAAGAATAAAAAATAAACAGAACAGTAAATAAATATTTCCAACAGCAAACAATATAAATAAATAAACATACATTTCCGTCTATCTAACTTTACAAAATTGTATCAAAGCAATTGTTGAATGATTTAGTATTCATCATCATCATCAATGCGGAACAGAACATGTTTTATTTTTTTTCTATTGAACTTTAAGGGTGTGGGGGACAAAAATTTCTCCATACAAACGTAATACCAAAATCATTCGCGATACGAACATTTTACCGACTTAAAGTTATGTTATTCGGATACAGACGGTATTTATCTAGGTTCCTATTAAACTTTTAAAAAAAAAAAATTACTATTTACGAAATGCGAGCGAATTGCATTTCGTACATTTTAAAACCGCTAACAGCATGTTTTCAGCTTAATTATTCTGTATTAAAAACATTAATGTTCCTAATATTATTTTAATAGGAACATAGCTTATATTGTCTAGTTGTAGATTATCAAAACTTAAATGGAAAAACATCAACTTTTCATTCATAATTTTTGGTATTACGGAACACAAACAAATTTATCGCAAATCTTGAACGACACACGGTGGAGCATACGGTGCAAGACTGCCTAGCTTGGGCAGAGCACCGACGTGTCCTCACGGCTGCGATAGGCGGAGACCTCTCGCGCCCAGCATTGGTCGCGGCCATGCTGCGGGGCGAGACGGAGTGGGAAGCGGTCGCCTCCTTCTGCGAGGCAGTAATGCTCGTGAAGGAGGAGGCGGGCCGCGAGCGAGAGAGGACAGAGTCCTCCCTCCGCCCCATCCGCGGTAGTAGACGCCCACGGCGACGGACGTCGCTAGATGATCTCCGGCCACCGTAGGCGCGGGCATGCGGGCAGCGAGTAAAGGGCAACTCGCTGCCCGACCAAGGACCATGCCCGGGTCGACGGCGCGTTGTGTCCCACGCGCGCCTCAAAGAGCGTCAGCATAATGACGGGGCCCCCCTCTCAGAGGGCCAAAGCCTGCCGGGGTCGCGGGATTATTTCCTTACCGTGACCCTGGAACAGAAAGGGCTATTGAAGGACACCGTGGATTTTAGTCAGTAGAAGTCTGACAGTCCCTCCCGCCCTGCCCGGGGTTGGAGGACTCATTTGATGATTTTACCACGCTAAAAAAAAAAAAAAAAAAAAAACTTGAACGACAGACGCTCTGTCGCATCAATCATAACTGTGTTTGTGTGCGTGTACGCTTGTAGTTGGTGATCGCAGAAACTCACACTTTCGTAAGGTTGTGTCGTAGAATCGTGGCGCTCGCTGGTCTTGGGTTTTCAATGTTACATAGTTATGTATTTGACTGTGCTACGCGTGCGTTATTGTTTGCGAAATTGTCTTTTCACAACATTGTAATAAAATCGTAGAGCTGTCATTCCTGTACATTGAATATTTTTTTCTTTTGTATTTTTTTCGTGATACGGGATCGATTCTGAATTCTGATGACAGATCAACTTTTTTTTTTCGATTTTTGTAATGTTTTCCTGTTTTGATCTATCTCCGAAACTACTGTAAAGTTGTCGATCAAATTTTCCTCTAATGTTCCTAATAATATGCTTCTGTTAATAGGCTATGTATTATTACGCTATTGTCCCTGGGAGATAAGCAATTTTGAATTTTGTAGTTTTTTTTTTATATATGTTTTGAGTTGGATATTATTTATTCAATTTTTCCTTAAATATTCCTTACTGCGCTTCAATAATAGGGTATCTATAATTACGCTATTCCCCTTGGGGGATTAGCAATGTTATATGATTTTCAGTCATTGTTGACATTTGTTTAAGAACCGCTATTTGATTATCACTGTTAGCGAACCAGCTAGTCTGGTGAGTAAGCTGCTTGCCTCTCGTGCAATGGGGTTCAGGATCAAATCTTGGTAATTTGTTTCTCACTTTTTGTGATTCTTTATTTTGTTTCTATTATATCCTGTGAGAGTTTTCAATAATTCAAAATAATTTTATGCATACTTTTATTTCAATATAATTTGCAATTTTATTTTTTTCTAAAATTTTTCAGTAGTTTTCTAGGATAATTCTGCACTGATTTAAATTGTAGGTACCTAGGTAAGTTGGATATTGGATATTATTATTATTACTGCGATTTTTGCTTATGCTCATGCAAACAACTGAAACTTACTGTCTAAAATCCACGGTGTCCTTTAATAGCCCTTTACCTTCCGGGGTTACGGTGATGAGATAAGTCCCGCGACCAAATACAGAAAACCTACCTTGAATTCTACGTACCTAGTTACCTACCTATTTGATCGTACAGGCCGTACAGCGTAGGTACCTGTATTTACTTGTTTATTACGAAGTAAAAGCCAATGAATGACCAAAAATGTATGGAAACTGGTGGCTTTTTTAACTGACTTAAAAAAAAGTAAAGTAGGTTCTCAGTTCGACCTGTATTATGTATGTTTGTTTGTACAATTACGAGTATGTCTATGTATTAGGGCATGCAACCGGGAAATCCCGGTACCGAAAATACCGGGAAATCCCGGGTTTTTTTTATGTAATCCGGTACCGGTTCTTCAACCCGTAGTCCCGGTACTTTCGATACTTTCGGTACTTTATTATTTTCTTTCTTGTTTTCAATATAAAGTAACGTATCATATCCAATAAACTATTCTTTTACAATATTGTTGATATAAAACATTTTATTTCAAAATAATGAGAATTTCATAAATAAAACTAATCAGCAATGTAAGTAAGGGGTCAGATATGATTAAACAAATCAAAAATCTACTTATAGATGTCAGTAGATTTTTGATTTGTTTCATTTATTGCATTACTTACATATTAAAGTGAATAACTTTAATCATGCTCAGATTTTGTGTATTTTATAATTATTTGGTTTATTAATCTGTAAAAAGCTTTTACTTTTTTATCATATTTTAAAGGAAATAGCGCTTGTTACACTCTTTTCTTCAGTTTTATATTTTTTTTCATCTCGAAAAAGCATTATACTATATTTGTTTAGCTACTGTTTGTTTAATGATATTTATTTATAGTAGAAGGAACAAAGTCACTATGTGATGTTAGACTTATTGTAATATGTATGTTAAAGACTTATAGGCTTATTCCTAATTCAAAATTTAGTAGGAATTTCCAAATATAGTCCTGATATATTTTAATTCTTATATTTAAAAGCTTTTTTATATCAATATAAAAAATACATGTGGCACTCGGAAATTGCCGCGGTGAAGCTACCTTTTTTCCACCTCACACGCTCGGAAAGATTCTATTCCCCATTAAAAATTTGAGCGCAAAACTCCATTTTGCACGCTAGAGCGCAAAGTGTTGTTTAAAATTCGAACACATCTTGTAGTCAATTATTTTCTTCACAGGCAGGCGTGCCTCGGAGCCGCCCCCACAGCATTTCCTCGCTTAGTGAGGTGAAAAGTTGTGTGTTACATTCGGCAGCAAAGTTTTTCTGCATCTCGTTCCTTTAAAAATTTTGCTACCCTCAGTCAATCCAAGTACTCGCGCCAAAAATCAACTTTGCAGCCTTGCATAACAAATAACTATTTTATTTTAAAAGAAAATGAAATGTTTGTGATGCACTACTGTAAATATAGAACTTCTTTGTTGCAGGAGAATTTTATAAGCAGGTTTCATTGTGAAAACACCTTTTGTAGTTAGTCGTCTAGAATCAGTAAGATAAAGCAAATTGTTTTTATGACGGATATTTTTATGATTGCCGAAGTCTCCCGAACTGAAAAGACGTTATACGATGCGTGGTGTTAGGTATTTTCGTTATGTTTTTGTTGGGAATGTCTTGATTTGGTCGCCGCGAACAGAGCCCGCGATGAAAGCATTTAAATTCGGTTCCTTGAGATTGTGTTCCGATGATTATTGTCAATTACAGATTTACGAATAAAAAAATGTTTTATGATTTACGCCATCCCACCCACATTTGTAAGGAGTTCATTTTTCAACCGATTTCGATAATTACATACGTCATGTAGTTAGTGTGCACGCTCGTGCCTTTCATACAATAAGTTAATAGCGACATTTGTACGTGAGTACCGAAAGTACCGAATTTCCCGGGAAATCCCGGTTCCATGTCCAGTACCGAAACTTCGGTACCGGCTTTTAAAAAGAACCGGTTCTTGCAAGCCCTACTATGTATGTTTGTTTGTGCGCGATTATCTCACATTTAGCTGAAGCGATTTTGATGTGGTTTTCAGAAAAGTGTTCTTATGCTATAACTTTCACCGCGTGAGAGTTTAAATACTTAAAAATAATTTTAATGCATAATTTTGTTTTTCTAATATTTTTCTTATTACTTTTCTGAAAACCACATCAAAATCGCTTCAGCCAAATGTGAGATAATCGCGAACAAACAAACATACATAGTCATACATACTCGTAATTGTACAAACAAACATACATAATACAGGTCAAACTGAGAACCTACTTTACTTTTTTTTAAGTCAGTTAAAAAAGCCACCAGTTTCCATACATTTTTGGTCATTGGCTTTTACTTCGTAATAAACAAGTAAATACAGGTACCTACGCTGTACGGCCTGTACGATCAAATAGGTAGGTACGTAGAATTCAAGGTAGGTTTTCTGTATTTGGTCGCGGGACTTATCTCATCACCGTGACCCCGGAAGGTAAAGGGCTATTAAAGGACACCGTGGATTTTAGTCAGTAACTTTCAGTTGTTTGCATAAGCTTATGCAAAAATCGCAGTAATAATAATAATATCCAATATCCAACTTACCTAGGTACCTACAATTTAAATCAGTGCAGAATTATCCTAGAAAACTACTGAAAAATTTTAGAAGAAAATAAAATTGCAAATTATATTGAAATAAAAGTATGCATAAAATTATTTTGAATTATTGAAAACTCTCACAGGATATAATAAAAACAAAATAAAGAATCACAAAAAGTAAGAAACAAATTACCAAGATTTGATCTTGAAACCCATTGCACGAGAGGCAAGCAGCTTACTCACCAGACTAGCTGGTTCGCTAACAGTGATAATCAAATAGCGGTTCACAAATGACAACAACGACTGAAAATCAACTAACCTTATGGTCACGCGGACTTTATTTTAGAACTTTTCCAGGAATAATTCCGTAGTAAGTACATAATTTTTACGTAACTCTAACGGTTTACGCAACGGAAGCTTTCGAAAAGGAATACAATTAGGTATGTTCCCGTTTTTGAAAAAAATCTCATTGCTGCTCTGCTCTTATTGGTGATAGCGTGATGTTACATAGCCTAAAGCCTTCCTCAATATGGACTATCCAAATATATATTTTTTCATTCCTACTAGTAGTTAGATTACAACAGATAAATCTCAAGATAAATACCTACGTTATACCTACTCGACGTTTACTTTATTAGATTTTAGATAATGTCCTAAAATCTTCTAATGTAGCCATTGTAGAGTTATTTCCAAAAAACGCATTGTTGGTTTGTGCGTTCACTAACGATTCCCCAAATTAGTTAACAAAAATAAAGCAAATGTTGAACAAAATTAGTACAATGAAATGGTTTTCTGTCAATATGAATGATTCATTACAAACACACACACGCACACACACAGCTGCGCGCTGCGCCGCGAAAAGTCAGACAGAGATAGCAATGTTTCGTCCGATTTTTGTGCTCGCCTCGAATTGCAATTGCGAGCGTCCTCCACTGGCCTCTTAAGGGCTTTCCGTATTATATAAAATGATTTTGAAAGCAAACAGATAAAAACCAAGATATATTTTATTGTAAAAACAATAGTTAATTAAAACAACACTAAAAATACCCAAACTAATATGCAGTAATAAATATCCGAAAATCGGTCACGTCCCTGCAGACTTGACACACGAAACAAACTACACAACCTTTAATTTAAAAACTATTATTCCGTCACGGCCCTTTTATTAACCAAATTAAAATGACGTGTCGTGAGTTATTGGACACGCTCAGCGGCAATGAATACACGTCGCGCCCCAGGAAGAAAGCAATTGCGGGATTATAGTCCAGTCATTAAAGCCCAAACCCGAAAATAATTAGTAACTTGCTGAAATTTTAGGGGGTTCTTAAGGAAGGTAAAATAACATACCGGGTGATTTTGCAGCGTTCTGGGGTGTACGGAAAGGGTTGAAAAGGGGTGAAAAGGTGTTTTTTGCTAATAACATTGCCAAAAAAATTAGTAACACGCTGCAAATTTGGAATAAGGTTGTTCTTACGGTTTTGTAACGTGTATTAAATTTGCAGCGTTTTGCAACATACGGAACATTGTTTTTTTTAAAAAACAGTGCAATTAGTTAAAAACAGGGGTAAGAAAATTAGTAACACGCTGCAAATTTGGAATTAGGTTGTTCTTACCGGTTTGTAACGTGTATCAAATTTGCAGCGTTTTGCAACATACGGAACATTGTCTATTATTGAAAAAACAATGAAATTATTTAATCACACGGGTGAAAAAAATTTGTAACTCGCTGTAAATTTGTAATTAAGTTGTTTTTACCGTTTTGTAACGTATATCGCACTGTTTTTTTAATAATAAACAATGTTCAATTTGTTGTAAAACGCTGCAAATTTGATATACCTTACGAAACGGTAAAAACAACTTAATTACAAATTTACAGCGAGTTACAATTTTTTTTCACCCGTGTGATTAAATAATTTCATTGTTTTTTTAATAATAGACAATGTTCCGTATGTTGCAAAACGCTGCAAATTTCATACACGTTACAAAACGGTAAGAACAACCTAATTCCAAATTTGCAGCGTGTTACTAATTTCCTTACCCCTGTTTTTAACTAATTGCACTGTTTTGAAAAAAAAACAATGTTCCGTATGTTGCAAAACGCTGCAAATTTAATACACGTTACAAAACCGTAAGAACAACCTTATTCCAAATTTGCAGCGTGTTACTAATTTTTTTGGCAATGTTATTAGCAAAAAACCCCTTTTCACCCCTTTTCAACCCTTTCCGTACACCCCAGAACGCTGCAAAATCACCCGGTATCTTATTTTACCTTCCTTAAGAACCCCTTAAAATTTCAGCAAGTTACTAATTATTTTCGGGTTTAGGCTTTAATGACTGGACTATAACGCGTTCCCATTTCCTTGCCAAGCACGATATTGTGTGGCCACTTACCTATCTTAAGGTATCTGTCTCACCGTTGACGTCTAGCGACAAACTGTTATTTATTCGCTCGCTCAAGAAATATAGCATAATTTCATCAGATGAAACTTGTCAAAGCCTGAGCTTGTGAAAACTGTAACCCTGGAACGTAAAGGGCTTTTGAAGAATCACCGTGAATTTTAGGCAGTAAAAATCTGACGGGACTGGGTAGACTAAGTGGGAGGCCTCATTTGATGATTTTACCACGATAAAAAAGGGCATGCACATAATTAGTTTTTAAGTTTTATGTAAGAAGATGCGAGCCTACTGTTTTCAAAAATCATAATCTCCGGGCGTGCTGATAAAAGAGAGAGAAATATGTCAAATGAACAACTTGATTTATTTGTTACCTCTTTATAGTCCGGTCAATTTAGACCAAAAAATGAGAGTGAAGTTACATAAAGTCCCAGCAAGCTGAATTTCAGTGAAATTGTTTAAAACATAATTATAAACAATGTCTAAAAGTTCCCCATCATTCCCCTGTAAGGAAAAAAAATAATTCAAGGTCAATGGTCAAAAAAATGAGTTTTTCGCGATTTTCAGCAAAACGGTAAGTTTTATCATAAAAGTACCTCAGATAAAAATTGTAGATCATAAAATTATCTATAAAAATGTAATAATACTTTTTTTCTCACGAGCCACCGTTTCTGAGATATAACGATTCAAAAAGTTATAAAAGTTGTTATCGTCCTAATAAGCACACGTTTCCACGCCACCTATGAGGTAGTGTAGGGTAGTGAGGTTTCCCCAGTAGGTCTACTCCACGGGTCAGTTGTGATCCTGTTTAATGTAAAACTATTGCAAAATAACGGAAATTTTCAAAGATTGGGAAAGATAAAAGCGATGTAAATGAAAAAAAAAGTGTTGAAGTTTATTCGTCTTATTCGTAAGTTTCAAATTCTTGTTCTTCTTCTTGCTCTTCTTCTTGTTCTTCTTCTCCTGCTTCTTCTTCATCTTCATTTTGGATGCAAGTAAATTGCGTCAATAGCGATGTATCGCATGATACTTCGTCGGAGTCAAACGAATCCTCCATTGTTTGTGATTCAATATTAGAGCACGACCGGCCTTGACAATTTGTGCATGCCAAAGAACAAGACAGTCCGACTTTTTTGCAACCACACTGCATCCCTTTTTGCAGTTGCAAAAAATAGTGTTCAGCAGTTTTTCCGGCGCAGGTGGAAGTAAAGTTTGAACTGGCTCTATTATAATATTGTTGACCAACTTCCAAGACCCTACAGACTGGGGGTCTGTAGGGTCTAGCTGATAACCAAGCCACACTTGAACTTGGTAATATACTCGAAAAAGATGCTGGTGAGCAGCAACTGAGGTTGGAGGAAGACAATTAAGCTAATTGAACTTGTTTTTTATTTTTAGTATTTTTTTTTTTTTTTTTATGTTTGTTCGGGCATAACTCCCTCGTTTAACAACCGATTTGAAAAATTCTTTTTTTGTTGGATAGGGTATACTTCTGGAATGGTCCCATTAAAATTTTATCAAAATCGGACTAGCACTTTTTGAAATATCAACAAAAATCAACAAAAACCTAAAAAGTTTTTAACTTTGTCTACACCGATTACTCCGAGGTTTCTGGTCCGATTTCGATTATTCTTTTTTTGTTCGATACAGTATATCTGCCATTTGGTCCCATAAAATTTTCATTTAGTTTGGTGCAGTAGTTTTTATTTTTGGTAGTTCTCATTGTGTACATACATAATCGGCGTTGTTATTACCGGTGCTATGGATTACAACATTTTAGTGCACATGTAAGAAAATATTATGTATTTGACAATAATTTGGGTTGAATAGTGAAACTAAAAAGGATAAAATAAAAAACTTTTTCAAAAAAAAATGTAACCGACTTCAACACAACCACAAAAAAAGTTCAAAATAACCTACAAAAAAACTTTTCTTTCGAAAGTCGGTGACAAAAAGTCAATGAAATAAAAAATAAAGTCACCGACTTTCGAAAGAAAAGTTTTTTTGTAGGTTATTATGAACTTTTTTTGTGGTTGTGTTGAAGTCGGTTACATTTTTTTTTTAAAAAGTTTTTTATAACGAAACATGCATTTTTTTTTAGGAGCTCCGTACATAGAAAGAAGATGCGAAGCGGATGCCGTTGGTCATAACTTCTTGTTGAGTTGAATTACTCTTTTTTAAAAACTTCAGCACATTGAATTAAATCTTGTTTTTCAAACATTTTGAAAACTGCTGTTTTACCCCTCCTGTAAAATGCAGGTGTCGTATCACAGCCAGTTATTGCGTGTAAAAATAGTACATGATCTTTACACTTTACTAAAGTAAATAAACTTTTTGATGAATATAGATCTGATTGATGCTGAGCTTTTCCTGGTTTTAAGAGAAAAATAGTTTTTTCAGTTGGCGTTCGAGCAGTGAGTAATACAAGTAAGTCAACATCTTCACCAACAACAATAATTGTATTTGTCAAATTGAATTGCTCTATTGCTGTTTCAATGCATATTATGACGATAACAACTTTTATAACTTTTTGAATCGTTATATCTCAGAAACGGTGGCTCGTAAGAAAAAAAGTATTATTACATTTTTATAGAAAATTTTATGATCTACAATTTTTGTCTGAGGTACTTTTATGATAAAACTTACCGTTTTGCTGAAAATCGCGAAAAACTCATTTTTTTGACCATTGACCTTGAATTATTTTTTTTCCTTACAGGGGAATGATGGGGAACTTTTAGACATTGTTTATAATTATGTTTTGAACAATTTCACTGAAATTCAGCTTGCTGGGACTTTATGTAACTTCGAATGTCTAAATTGACCGGACTATTATTCGCTTACGGTGAGACAGAAGCCTTACGTTCTATGAATTAACTTATAAAGTGTTGCATTTGTTTAATTAAATAAAGGTTTTTTGCTTTGTTTATAATGGCGTATAATTATGTTATTACGTGAGGTCATTGCATTTAGTTTACTTATTGCGAATATTAAATAGTGGAGGTAAATATAAAAATATTTGCAAATTCATTTTTACCTTCAGTGGAATCGTCAAAGAAACTTAATTAATGACTACTAAGAAAACTTAGTAAGAAAACAAATTTGACACAGCAACATCGTTGACTGGCCTGTTGGTCTAGTGGTTAGTGACCCTGACTGCTATGCCGGAGGTTATTGGACAAATGTTTGTGTGATGAGCACGATCATTTGTTCTGTGTCTGGGTGTAATTTATCTATAATATGTATGTATTTAGAAATATATAGGTATGTATGTTTATCAGTTGTCTAGTACCCATAACACAAGCTCTGCTTAGCTTGGGACTAGATGGCGTTGTGTGATAGTTGTGGAATATTATTATTATTATTATCGTACTACCCAGTTACTGGGTTTTGGAGGTCAGGGGGTTTTTGTGACGTAAAGTAAACTGGAAAGACGTTAATTTGACACAAAAAAATAGTTCTTCGTTCGTACACTAGAGGCGCCTTTTCATATTTCCATACAATAAACTCAGTAAATACTAAAAGTACGCTGTCAATAAAGTACAGAAATCTTATGATAATGGCCTCTGATAGGCAATCGTTTCTAACATTTTGTCAAAAACCATCAGCCCCGTGTTTCCAATATTTGATCGCGACACAATGGCGCCTGGTACAACGATCACAGCTAATGACATGACCACTGTACAGACGCCAGCAGGTCAACCTACCGGAATCTGCAAAAGTTTACCAATCGAAAATAAACCTTCCTCTATTGTGATAAGATTGAAAATCTATAAAAGAAATTTGATAGGTTTTGGTAGGTTGATGTACTGGCGTCCGTAAGTATATTAGTTACATTGTAATTTTTAAGCGATTAGTTAGGTTTTATATCTACTTACTAGACTAGTTTGATTATAATCTTACTAATTTTATAAATATGATGAAAGTTAGTAAGGAAGGATATCGACACCGGAAGTATCAATTAACGTAAGGGACAAAATACGACTTTTCAGGAGAGCCAAAAAACGATTTTTATTTTGTTATTTTGTCTATAACTTTTTACTGTCTGGTCCAATTTTTATGGTGTTCAGAGCAAAGTTTCTTAGAATTTCCCCTTCTTTCTTGTTTTATACGAAAGATTTAGGAATACCCAGTAGTTTCAAAAATAGCATGTCCTTTACATTAAAAAAAAATGTTTAGATGACCGTTACGTTACTGAAATTTTATAGATAATCCGTCGAGCGTAGTGTAAGCAGCAAGAGAAATAGAAAATTATAAGAAATTGTAATGTAAAGGACTTTATCAGTGTTGCAATTTAATGTAACAATAGATAATCTACTAAAATTTATACTATTTTAGCACTATGGAAATGAAATTAAAGAGTAAATGAGTTCAGTTTCAGGTTTTACTGCTAGCTATCGCAGATTTAAGTCTGATTCGAGTCGGACCGCGTCCTACTGCTCCGAGCTAGCTCGGTTACTAGGCTTAGAGTAGTTCTACATAGTTTTAGATGTTTATGAAGCAGGATTTAGATGTTCACTTTCTCGGAGAAAATTGCTAGATGTGCGATGTTCTTCGTGATCGCTGAATCAAAGTCAATAGTCCAAATTCTTCTCCTTTTCACAGATTACTATCCTTTTGCTATAAAAGACTTATGTTTTTCCCGTCTTAACTCTTCGATTAACATGTCTCTGACAATTCAGATACTATTTAAAACAAAATCCGTTTTTTTTTTCTTTGTTGACTATAAAATATTTAACAGTATTAACCACTATCCGAGTACACTTTGTATGCAACTTACTCGTTTGAGCCCACTCGGTCCGAGCACACTGACCGCGTCAACGCGGCTCTAATTGGCTTTATAATTTTATTATATTAACAATTTTAGTTTTCTTCGAATTTATTGCTACCTACCACTTTTTCTCCACCTGGCAAGAAGTGATGATGTGTAGGTAGCGGCTCTGAAGAGGATACCTATCTTCTTCAGAGCCGATGAATGAATGAATGTAATGGAAACGAAAGGTCGATGAATTAAGGCATGGGAATTGTGCGAAACATGATATTAGTATGATGGCAATGAAAGTAGAAGTGACGAGTAGAGAGTACGTAAGGGGAAAAGATAGAATAAAAGGTGCATGGGTTGTGTGAAAGATGAAGCAATAAATGTCTGTTTGAAGTATTTCATCTGCAGTAATTTCAGCTCATTTCGACTTAGAATGGAGATCGTGCGCTGTGGTGCTCCTTGGGTGAAGCCTATGTCCAAAAGTGATCTTTAATATTTAGAAATGATAATGATGATGAATTTCACCTGCAGATTGATTTGTGTTGTCTATAGTTTATGTATTTTTATGTCTAACAGCCGTAATTTTCAAAATCCCTTTAAGGATTTCTGTTGCATTTAATTTTTTTCGAGGTATTTTTCAGATTTTTTATGTCGTAAGTGTCACGATCCCTAACATTTTATATAAACTTCAGATTTCGTCAAACAATTTTTTAATGTAAGGGACATATTGTTTACAGTGAGAGACATTTTATTTACAGTAAGGGACATGGTTTTTAAAGTTAGGGGCATTTTATTTAAAGTAAGGGACATTGTCATTTAAATCGACTTATTTTTGACTGAGGTAAGGGTGTAAATTATTTAGTACGGTGACTTACTTCAATTTTTTGAGAAGAAAAAATATTAATGACTGTTACATCACATTTTTTTTCAGAAATCGTTTTTGGCGGTCAAAATTTTTGTACTGTAAGGGACATTTTTTTAAAGATAGAATTTTTTTAATAATACCAATCGATAGAGCGCGAAATTCTGAATCCAATGATATATATAACTCATTTTCGCCAAAATGTCCCTTACGTCAATTGATACTTCCGGTGTCGATATGTGTATGTATGTTTGTGGCTCTTTCACGCCTAAACGACTGAACGGATTTGGATGAAATCTGGTGCAAAAATAGTTCATAACCTGGATTAACACATAGGATAGTTTTTATCCTGATCTTATGATCCTGTGGGGTAATTTTCGAGTTTTAGCGTGTGAAGCTGCTGGTAACTGTTAGTATTACAGCTAGTATTACATATTTCTTACTTCATATACTAGCTGTTCTCCCGCTGCTCGGTTCCTATTAATCGTAGCGTGATATTATTTAGCCTTTCTCGATAAATGGACTATCCATCACAAAAATATAATTTCAATTTGAACCGTAATTTCTGAGATTAGCGCATTCGACCGAACAAACTTTTCCGTCAGCTTTATAATATAGTATAGATAATCTTTATTATAAAGCCTGCCGGGGTCGCGGAACTCACGAATTACCGAGACCCCGGAACGTAAAGGGCTATTGAAGGACATCGTGGATTTTAGTCAGTACGACTAATCTGACAGTAACTCCCGCCCTAAAAAAAAAACCCACGATAAAAGAAAAATAATAATAATAAAGCCTCATTTAGACGATTACAACATCTCGCACACGAGTTGTGTTACATTGCGGACTTTGTACGATTACATACAACAAATTATGTTGATCAAACAAATAGCGCAATGTAGTGAAACTCGTATGCGATTTTCTTGCCGCGTCTAAATGAGACGTTATTCTCTGGCCATACTCAATATTTGAATAGCTAACTCTCACACCAAAATTAGCAAGATCTAACACAAAAAAATAGTACTCAACTCTAAACCACAAAGCTCTCTAGCTCCCGTCCCAGCTTTTATCAACCGAAGTTTTTAATATCGGCAGTCCAAATCAATCACACTCAATCCATCAGCCGCGCACCCATCAATCTCTAAGCCTCGCTGCAGTCTGCGTCACTCGACGTCCTGTTGAGATGCATTTCCGGCTAAAAGCTAATCTGTGTTGAAGTTTTGTGGATGGATGTATGTATGTAGTATGAATATGATGCTTTTACTACAACCTGTATTATTTTGTAGTGAGTAAGTTGTATTTACCAACCCGCACTGGGCCCGCGTGGTGGATTATGGCCCACTCCCTCTCACAGAGAGAAGGCCTGTGTCCCAGCAGTGGGAACAATATAGGCCGATGATGATGATGATGATGAAGTTGTATTTTTACCATATTTTGGAAATAATATAATGCATTATAGGTTACAATTACAAGATTGTTTGAAAGAACCACGGCCCTGTAAAGCAAAGTGCAATTTAAGGCAAAGGGTGGATTTTAAACTAAAAAATGTCCACTTTAAAGTCTTTGTTTGGGGAAGTTGCTTCTTGGAGTTATTGGATGCCAAGAAAAAAGTTCAGAAATAAAGCTTTCGCACATATCAACATTTCCATAAATTCCAAAGAAATCAAGTAAAGAAAGAACACAAATAATATTTGTGTGAGTAACTGTACCAGGAACAAAGGTGAGGGCCACGCCACTCAACAATTTCAATACCTACAAAGAAATACTGGCGAGTGGTAAAACACTTTTCATCTCGATTGTACTGCTGAATTGTGACGTAGATTAAATAAAATATTGCGTGGAATGAAAAATTGAGAATGAGATTGCAAAATATCGCATTGACTTGATAAAAACGGAAAATCGGCTTTTTATAAACAATTGCGTTCAAACGCACTGAGCCCTTATCACAAGCTTTCTGTATTTTATTTACAGCGTAATTGAAGTATTTTCTGCGTTTATTGTATGGAAAATGAAAAAGCGCCTCTTGTGTTCGAACGACGAACCAATTTTATCTTTCAATTTACACCGGCTCCACACGTTGGCCCCAACGCTCGTACCAACGGAGACGGCGCTATACCAGAAAGCAAGACGCAAATAATTCTATCTCGTTTCTTAGTATAGCGCCGTCTCCTTCTATTCGGCCAACAGGGCCAATGTGTGGATCCGGCCTTAACGTCAAAGGGGTATGACAAGATTCGGCCGATTCATTTTTGTGTCAAAAAAATTAAAAATGTGAATTTCATAGTATTATTTAACATAAAACAAATAATGACAAGATAATTCTTGTATATGTATGCAAAAAAATCATGAATTTAATTATTTATTAAAAGTTTCTGAAAACAATTATAGAATTTGATGGTATAATTAGTTTTCCATAAGAAATACACCGACAAAAAAAATTATGGTTGACCTATAAAGTTGACCACTCAATACGTTTACGTTTTTAGGGTTCCGTAGTCAACAAGGAACCCTTATAGTTTCGCCATGTCGTCCGTCCGTCCGTCCGTCCGTCTGTCCGCAGTTTAGCTCAGAGACGCACAGTACTAGAGAGCTGTAATTTGGTGTAAATATACGAATTTGTTGTGCCGAAAAAGTGGTAAAATAAAATCTCGTAAAATATTTTTTTTAGTGTACCTCCTGTACACGTAAAGTGGGGATGATTTATTTTTTTTCTCGCGTACCCCTTAGTAATAGAAAATATTGATAGTTTAATATAAAAATATTGATAGTTTCCATTAACAATTTTTTGATAAAAAAATTCGTTTGTGAAATATTAAGCTTTAAAGTGCTAAATTTTGCTCGACTTGAGTGTCCCTCCCCTCTACCAGCTAAACGGTTATGTTTGGGGGTGTGAAAAAATTCACAATAGTAGTATAAATAACGAAGTTTAAAAGAAAATTATCATGACTAAGTAGGCTTTACAACTTTACGAGTAATAGTCGACCAACTTATAAAATGTACTTGGATAACATATTTTCTTAAACAAAATGTATCGGAGAACATATTCTTCAACTGCAAATGTAAGTTTGTCAACTCTATTTTTACAGCTATAAGTGGGTATGTTTTGGGGATAGGTAGGTTTTTATTGTCAACTATTTTTAACTAACTTCAAAAAAGGAGGAGGTTCTCAATTCGTCGTAATCTTTTTTTTTAATGTATTTTCCCCGATTTCTCAAAGACGGACCGATTTTGAAAATTCTTCTTTTTAAAATTAAATTCAGCGAATCAGTTTAGTTAGTTTGCATAAGTATTTTGATGGGCAACTACGGAACCCTACACTGTGCGTGGCCCGACACGCACTTGGCCGGTTTTTTATTTAATGATATAAAGTTCATCTTTGTTGGGTTTATGGGCCAAGACTTCAAGGGAAATTTGGCAATATCTTTACCAGTTACGTCACAAAACCGAGAAAAGTCATGATAGGGCCTCCTTTACCTTGAAATAAGTGTTGAAATCCAGAGATAATTTAAAACACACACACAGTAATAAAACACTAAGCTAATTCACACTATGTTAACATTAAAAATGCAAAAGTTTGTAACAACGGGGGGCGTATGCCTGAATATTTTTTGCAATTTTTTCACGCAAAAACTACTAAAGCGATTTGGATGAAATATGGCACACAGTTCATAATTCTCGTGCTACTGAACTTCACGGTGGACATAATTTATACAATAACAAACATATATATAAATATACAATAGTTTATTCTATAGAAGTAGTACCTACTTCAAAGATAGAATATACATATACATATATTCTGTCTTCCGCCATTGTAACCATATAAATCCTTATTAATGTTTATATCAATAGTTGTGTTACAATTTTGGTGTACAATAAAGTATGTATATGCTATCTATCAAGTAAAATAAAACACCGTATGTCCTTCTATAAGGAAAAGTGCAGATAAGAGTATTTCAACATAAAAGCTTCATTTTCTTGCTTTTCTCCAACATTTTCCCCCCTCTAGCATGGAGAATGTTTTAAGTCACGTATCTGCTCGATAAATGGGTCAGCACTACTCCCTGACATGTTTAGTAGTTGAATGTCGACTGAAACGACTGAAAACTTGATATATTGTCGTCTAGAGACTTAGTAAAGATACTGTTAACATTAATACGCCAAAAGATGGAGGTTAACAAGTATGACAGCTACGTGTCTATCACTCTGTGGCACCGTAGTCCTTAAACGGGTGAACCGATTTAAATTAGTTTTTTTTTCGAGAGAAGATTTTTCATACTAGTTCAGCCGTTATGCAGTCATTAACTTAAGTACTTTACTCATGGCGCGATGCGACGCAAGCGACGTGATTCGAACGAATTCCAACTACAAGTGAAAATCAACCTTCACTATGACATAAACATTAAACACGTTGCTATCTATGGATAGATGAAAAACAAAACACGATGGCCATGACAACGTCAAGTCAATCGAATTGCATCTTTATTTCTTAGTGGCAAGGTTGATTTTCACTTGTAGTTGGAATTCGTTCGAATCGCGTCGCATTGCGTTGCATCGCGCCATGAGTAAAGTCCCTTAGAATAAATACCAACAAGAAATTTGACGCAGTAGCTGAGGGATCGACTGGTACGCCACTTGTCGTTGTTTTGATTCCCAAATGAAACCAAACTATTCGTATGATCCTACAAGTAGTTTTGTTCCAGCTCTGACTGTTTGTTGAATGTTACTGGATTCCTTTTTAGGGTTCCGTAGCCAAATGGCAAAAAACGGAACCCTTATAGATTCGTCATGTCTGTCTGACTGTCTGTCTGTCCGTCCGTATGTCACAGCCACTTTTTGACGAAAGTATAAGAGATCTTGTTGAAACTTGGTAAGTAGATGTATTATGTGAACCGCATTAGGATTTTCACACAAAAATAAATCAAAAACCAATTTTGGGGGTACCCCCCATACTTAGATTAGAATTGAAACTCAAAAATTTTTTTTTCGCCTGACCCATACGTGTGGGGTGTATCTATGAATAGGTCTTGAAAAATGATAGTGAGGTTACTAACATCATTTTTTTCTAAACTGAACAGTTTGCGCGATAGTCACTTCCAAAGTGGTAAAATGTGTCCCCCCCCCCTGTAACTTATAAAATAAGAGAATGATAAAACAAAAAAAAATATGATGTAGGTACATTACCATGCAAACTTCTATTGAAAATTGGATTGAACGAGATCGAGTAATTAGTTTTTTTTTTAATACGTCATAAATCGTAAACCGCAATTTACCTTGCAAAGTTACAACCAACTACAAGAACTTTTATGTTTTGTTACTTGCTGCTACGGAAGTCGGAACCCTTTACGGGCGAGTCCAACTCGCACTTGGCTGGTTTTTACGTGGTAATATTACTAAATGATTCCTCCCGCTTGAGTGGAGGTTCGCTTCTAAGTCGTAGTGTGATGGTAGATAGCTTTCCTTGATAAATGGGGTATACAACACTTTTTTTAAAATTCCATTCAGTGCAGTAGTTCCTGAACTCTTCAGCATTATAATATCAAGTATAGATTTAAGATGAATCGTTTTTACATCAATTCGCTTAAAAAAATTAATTAAATACAACACGACTGTTTTAGTAGGGCAGTCTATTATGAAAAGCCATTAAATTACAGACACAATTTGACGTCCTGAGTGAAGCGTGATTCAAAGGGTCCGATCGATCGACCCTGCAAAATGGCTGTGAAATTAGGACGACCTTATGCAAACAGCTATTACCAAATGTAACTATCGTTTTTTAACATTAAAACGGAAGATTTATGGTTTTTAAAAAGGTTGCACCACTCGAAGACAGCTGTTTGTTGTGGTGTCGCGGGAGAGTCTAGGCAGGTTACCGTAAACCTGGAACGTTAAGATCTATTGAAGGTTTTAGGTTCTAATCGTGGTAAAATTATCAAATGAGTCCTCCCGCTCAGTGCGGGATGGGAGGGGTTTTCAGACTCGTACTGCCTAACATCCAGGGTGTACCATTAATAGCCCTTAAGCGGGATAACCGTGACCCTGATAAAAAAAGAGAAGGACACATAAGGTCAATGTATGATCTTCTAGGACGTCCCTATGAAAATACTTCTGTTATATGTCCAGACGGCAGTAAAACCATTAAAAATAAACACTTTAGTACTTTACTAGAGTACTATAACCGTATAACTGATATTTATCTCTTACAAGCATTAATGGCACATGAAATCCCTTCTGCGTCATTACTTCAAGTTAAATTAAATTGAATCTTTATGTTATAAATCTAAAGGCTATTATCGAAAGAGAAAACTAATATTTCTTCTCAATTAAATAACCTACGATCATAAAATAAAAAAAGGCTTTTCTGAAATCTGTATACATATGTATAAACTGAGGTCGAATTGGAGGAAAAACGACCTTGTATTGTAAGGTAAAAGGGTGAATTTTAAACGTATGAAGACAACAATTTTCGTTCAATAACGTTTATTAGTTTTAATATGAAAACAATAAAGCTGATGCAGATGGTTGGGTTGTTTGAATTTTAAGGGTTGGTCCCCTTGGTCCCCTGAAATCCTACTAGTATTAACCCTGTTACACCAATAAATGACAAAAGCGCAAGGCATACATATTCAACCCCTTGTTTGGTTACAGTTACTTTTTCGTTACTGTTTCCATATTGTTCTTCTCATAGATGATCAAGCAGATAAGTCTTTTGCGACAAGGTAAAAATAATGATAATGTGGTACTTAATGTTCTATCGAGTTTCAACTTCTGAACAGCCTGCAAAACCACCTTTTTTTTTTAACGTGGCAAAATCATCAATTGAGTCCTCCCACCCCGGGCAGGGCGGGAGGGACTGTCAGACTTGTACTGACTAAAATCCACGGTGTCCTTCAATAGCCCTTTATGTTCCGGGGTCACGGTGATGGAATAAGTCCCGCGACCCCGGCAGGCTTTGGCCCTCTAATGCAAAACCACCTAAAGACTATTTTAGGTAGTAAATAAATAACATGAGTCAGGAACAACAATGAAACCTAAATAATATATATGTCAATATTCAGTAAAATATTGACAAAGGGAAGAATTCGAATCTTATTTGACGTGACTCAGAGGGCTCTCTAGCCAAAGAATCAGCATTGCCATTCAGTGTAGCAATGTTGCCAGTCTTCTGGGCACTAATTCTGGTTGACAGCGATCCGATCGAATATTTTTCCCCTTTTCGCTACTCATTTTAAAACATACAACTTCATATTTGCCCCCAATCACCCCTATGACGTAACAATTTGATCTTACGCACAATTGAATACAAGTACAACCTCTGACGTCATAATGCTATACTTCTAGAAGGAACAACATTATCTTTTATCCGACTTGTATGTCAGACAAACATTTATTGGCAAAAACACTCGGTGGCTCCCGACGTACCCCGAGGCATTAAGAGGCGGCATCGAGGCGGCGATGCGGCCTTGACCCACCCCCCTTTTTCACCCCGACTCACCCCTTCGAACTCGCCCCCTGGCTTAAGCAATGACCTAAGATTTCCATGATGAGAGATCTCGGAATCCTTTGGGAAAATTCATAGGATTTTGAATAGTAAAGCGGAATGCAGATTTTTGTTTTTTTAAAACTATAGTGAGTTGATAGATAGAATGAAAGAGAATTAGCAGGTTTATTTGTCACCGAAACTTATTGTTGCTTGTCTTTGTAATTGCAAGCTATGAAAAAAATCTTCGGAAATTTCGCTTGATCCATTGAACCATTTCAAGGTTTTTACATACGTATAGACGCTAGCACATAAACATATTCAATAACTACGTACCAAACATCAAGTTTATAATTATTTTGAAGGGTGTTTCTCTCAATGTTTTTGAGAATGGGTGTATTTTTTACGCAACAACCGCTGAACAGTTTTAGTTGAAACATTGCACACAATTTTTTACAGTTTTTTAAAACGTGGATGAATACTTAGGATATCTTATATCCTGGTATTATGTTCTTGCAGAATAACTTAAGCGAACGAAGCCGCATGCAAAAGCCAGTACTCATAAAAATACCAAAATGTACAACTGCTTAACACAATTTTGTGCATGAGTAATCGAATTCGAAAACCCTTTTACTTTCGTGTTACTCATGGCAGCGAAAGATTAATCGATTCGACGAATCTCGTCGATTCATCCTGGTTGCCCCTTAAATTATCCACTCAGGATGAAATTCTGTAACTTGGTGACTTGGCTTATTCTTTTGACGAGACAACTTCTGTCTATAAGCCAGGATTATCAAAAAGTTTGTGTCACGATAACTGCCTGGTTATGATATAGTCTACTGTAGATGCATTATCTTTATAAATAACTTATAAGTTGCCAACGATTCTGCCCGTGTTTATCTTGAGAATTATCACACGGGAACGTTAAACCGGGATAAAATGTATTATAAAATATGTGTTACTCCAGACTGTAACCTATCTTTGAACCAAATTTCATTAAGATTCGTTTAGCGGTTTCGGTGAGGTTAACTAACATCCACTAACATCCCACATCACAAACTTTTACATTCATATTTATTATTACTTAAAAAGACTGGTTAGATTAGAAAGGCAGCAAACTTTTGTAAAACAAGCAAGGATAAGCAGAATTCCATACCAATTCATTTGAATTGGTATGGAATTCTGCTTATCCTCGCGTCATAGCGAAATCAAATGCATTGTCGGTATAGCAATAAATACTCTTCAAAACCCAGCAATTTTAACTTCGATTCATCATAAAACGCACTAAAATCTACAAATGATACGAACGATTTTATAACAGAAAATATTGTTTCAAAATGCGTGAGCGCATAATTGTTGTTGGTTTGTTTCTTTTGGCCTTTAACTATTCGGTTTTGGCTTGTCTTCAATAACACGGAAAGACTACACGACCAATACACTGGACCTCTCTTAAAACTAATGGCAGGACTTTGATAGTTCAAACTATATTGGTCTTATAAAAGATACAGAACGCGTAGTTCTTTTTATTGTTTTACCGATTTCCAATAAAATTAGGAATGTGGCTGTCTATTGTTGATTTTGAAATATGAGTTTAGTGACGAAATGTTTGAAAAAGATTTATAATTAATATGAAAGTTAAAATATAATTTCACAATAGCGAATTGATAAAACAAAACTACCCACATATTTAAATTGTACACTTTTATATTTTCTTTTTCGCTCACAAGATGGCGATCATTTGCAATTCAAATATAGAACAAACCTGTTTCCATTTTCAAATTCGAATCACATTATTGTAAAACATTATATAAACAGGTATCTTTCGTATTTTTAACGGTTTTCTACTGTTCTTTTTTCAAATACAGTTTTTTTTTTAAGTTTTTAATTCGTATAGATCATAACAGATGGCATTGTTAGTTCTATAATAGATTCGGTTATAATAATTATGTTTTTTTGATTAGTAACTGTTATCGTTATGTAGATTAATGGTGATATTTGTTTATATTAAACAAATTATTGGCATTTTCGAGAAAAATAGTAAATATTGACTGTCATAAAAAATTAAATTTTGACTTTATTACTCAATCGCGCAATTAAAGTTCTGAAGTTTTCTAGTAAATGGTCTTTAATGGTCGAAGACTTCATGTGGTCATCATCTACGCAGTAAGCCAGTGTTTAGGGAGCTGGTCAAACCTCTCTAACGCCTAATGTATCTATACAACACTTTATCTTTCTATATGTGTTCGTAACAACCCAATTTAAGAAAAAAAAAATAACCAGGCACTTGACCGTTTAGAGATTATCTCAACACCACTGAAGTAGATACTTCGACCACACTTTTGGCTTTTACGAAATATATGGTACTATTTTTACTTTTTAAATAAAACCAATATTTCATTGTTCTTTTCTATAAAACGAAATGGAAAAAATAAGTAGAAAATAAGAAGTATGTACGTAGTATAGAATCGAATCAAATTTTAAGAATCAGGATAGCGATAAATAACTTCTACATTACCTTACGCAATCGGGTAAAAAAGTGTAAGTTTCTGTAAGAAAAGTTATGGCCACTAATGTTTTCTGGTAAAATGTTTTCGCTAACACTGCATAACATCATGCCTGGAATCCCCGAAGGTTAGTGGAAGGTTGTTGTTCCCAATCGAACATAAACCTTCTTAGTTGTTATAAAGTTGAAAATCAATTAAAAAGAGACAAATCCCTATTATATGAAATATATTGAAGTTATCGAATTAATCCAGCGTAAGTACCTTCGTGCTCTGCAATTTAGATGCTTTCGGAAAAAGAAATCGTATCAATCGCTCCTTAAAGAATATGATCTGCTAACATTACAGTCGAGACGCGTCCTTCTTGAGGCAATGACGTTATTTAGTGTATGCCGAAACATGTTTGATTGTCCTAACTTAGTGGCTGGTCTGTGTTACCTGGTCCCTCGAACAGTTCATGGGCGGGAGTTGCGCACCAGGCGACTGTTTGCTACCGGCTTTTGCAAATCCAACGCTGGTATGCGCTCACCTTTATTTCGCTTAGTCGACACTTACAATACGCGTTTTAGTGCAATAGATATATATATTGTTCGTGAGCAGATGTAAATTTAAAAATGACGTAATTAAAATTCTTAAGGATCGGCAGTAGGCTCTATTTATAGGTTTTGCTTGATTTTTTTATTTATGTTCTAGACCTGTATAGAAGTATTTGTAATTTTTTCCTACCTCTTTGATGGAATATTGTTAATACCTCTTTGTTTTTATTAACTTTTTGTTTTTTGTTTCCCTTATAATTTAGCCCTGTTACAGCTAACGTTTGCTTAAAGTTTGTTTTTATTATGTCTTGTAGTAAATGTTGTGGGTAGTATGTTTGTTAAATTTAATGTTAAGCCATCACTTGTTTACCCTTAATGTACTACTGTTTACGAGCTTATTGCCATCAACTGGTCACATATCCAGGTATAGCTTAAACCCCTTCTACACGGTCAGACCTTACCGCCTGACAGAGGTGACCTTGGTCCGGTGTGCGACCAAATATGGGCGGAGTCAGTCGGGAGCGCAGCCGTCCCGACAGGCTGCGTCCGCGGTGGGACCCGACCGTCAGCCGACAGCGTTCCAGACGGTGGGGTACTGTTGACACGACCAAGTTCACCTCTGTCAGGCGGTCAGGTCTGACCGTGTAGAAGGGGTTTTATGAGAAAATTTGACGGCACGTTTGGCACAGTGGCTGAGCAATTGTACCGCTGCGCTGTGTGTCGCGGGTTCAATACCTACACGGAACAAGTATTAATATGATCTGCAAGTAATTGTTGTTCCGGCTCCGAATGTTTGTGTGTGTGAGTTGGTATGTTTGTAAACGCACCCACGCACGATACAGGAGAAATTCCAAGTGTGGCGCAACGGTTTTTAAAAACAGAAAAATAATTCTTATTAGGGGAAATTAACACTTTGCTCTCGACCAAAGTAAAGATTGAAAAAAAAGTTTTCAGGCGAGAAATAAAAGTTAGGTAAAAATAAAGGTAAATAAAAGTTACAGTCAACTATGTATTCTCGTAAAATATGAACGTAAACATTACATTATTATTAAGTCTGTAAGTTTGTAAGGCCGTCTAATA
Source organism: Agrotis clavis (assembly GCA_954870645.1). NCBI lineage: Eukaryota > Metazoa > Arthropoda > Insecta > Lepidoptera > Noctuidae > Agrotis > Agrotis clavis. The sequence continues at coordinate 5,650,220 of OX940943.1, forward strand.
ACAGTTATCACTGACCTTACCGGATGTCTGCGTCGCGCGACTCGGACCGACTCGTGCGCAGCCGGAAATATACGGCTCGCCAATACGACGCGACGGCAATAACAGAAAGCTAACCGAAAAATATATCTTTAATAATATCTTTGCTATTATGTACGTAGCAATAACTATTTTGCGTGGTTAAATCATCAAATGAGTCCTCCCACCCAAGGCAGGGCAGGAGGGACTGTCGGACTTGTACTGACTAAAATCCACGGTGTCCTTCAATAGCCCTTTACGTTCCGGGGTCACGGTAGCTCGTTAGTCCAGCGACCGCGGCAGGCTTAAGCCCTCTATGCCCCTCCCCCTCCTCATCTCTTTGAGGCGCGCGTGGAACACAACGCGCCGTCGACCCGGGCATGGTCCAGCGAGTCGCCCATTACTTGCCGTCCGCATGCCCGCGCTTACAGTGGCCGGAGCAGGGACCGAAAACCTTTATAAATTACGGTACAGGTATTGAAGAATTTCGGTTATTTTTCAGACTTAGGTTACCGCTATCTGGGTAACCAGACCGAAGAAAAATGTAACCTCTATTCTGGTTACCGTTTTAATACCGGTTTCCTAAAGATGACCTTGATTACGAGAAAAAACCTTTAATGAGGTTACCGTTTTAATACCGGTTACCTAAAAATCGCTCCTCCCACCGAATAATATCGCAATGTGATATAACGATACTTTGCGTTTTATTGCATATTCATCATGTAGGTACTCTCTTACACTTTGTCAATTTTTTTCGCATTTTTCCTATGAGTACATTACAAATTTGTATTTTTATAATAACCATAGCCCTAATATTCCGTTACAGATTTATTGTACTTATTTACGTGAATAATATCGCTTCAAGTGATTACGGATGGCACTGATAATAAGAATTTCAATATGTTACGATAACGATATTATTCGAGTAAGAACAGCAAAATCGTTTTAATTATAGTAAAGTTTTTCCCACGTTTTTATAAACTCACTTTTCTTGTTTGTTTATTTGTTTGTTTGTCGTTCCAGTTGGACTTTTGCAACTCAATTTTTTAGCAATACTACTCCTGTAGAGATTTTATTTCAAAAAACACATTAATATGGCAATGCTGGTTACTATTTATTAATGTATTAAAAAAAAAATAGCAATAACTTTTGCAATAGTTAACCTAGGTGATCTACACTCAATCTACGATTGCTGTATTATCTATTAACGCGAGAATAAAGAAAGGGATATAATAATATCGAGTATGTGGCATAGATATGTGGCGCGCCGCCGTCGCCGTGAATTCGGTCGGCGCGCCGCCGCCGAAAGAAACGCGCGGCGCGCCGCCGCGACGAGTTGCAACTTGCTTTCTCGCTCGCACGCGCGCCCTGATGGCATTCGGCGTTTGTTCGCTCTAGAGCTACACTCACTACGTAGCTTATGCCACACACGTTAGTGCCTTTTAACACGTTCCGGTTGCCGGGTAGCCGACGGCGCAGTGTATGGCACGTGTGAACAGGGACTTACAGTATACTTGCGGTAATCCGCAAGTATACTGAAACGTGTGTGGGAAGATACTTGCACCTAAGGGACGACACAACGACGTCAAGTCAATCGAATTGCATCATTATTTCTTAGTGGCAAGGTTGATTTTCAGTTGTGGTTGGAATCGATCAAATCGCGTCACATCACGCCATGGTTAAAGTCCTTAACATGGTCACTGTCCTATGTTTGTGCAAGTCTCGATTTGTACAAGTATACTGGTACGTGTATAGTCGGCTCTACACATTCAAGTGTATAAATTACCGGCCAAACCCGATTTCAGGATAAACTAGTCTGACCTAGGCAAAACTAGTTCTTCCTTCACAAGAGAAATCGACGGAGCCCCGCTTAGCAGGGCTCCTACTTCTGGGCATCGTCAACTTTGTCTTAGTTATACAAGCACTTCAACACCTCGATGTACCGATAGTCAATACGGCATCGCTGGAGTGACTCAAGTACCGCCCATGTTTCCACCGAATCGAAGGCTTTCTCATAGTCCACAAACGCTAAGCACAATGGCAAGTTATACTCTTCGGTCTTCTGTATAACTTGCCGCAGCGTATGGATGTGGTCTATGGTACTATAGCCTCTTCGGAAACCGGCTTGTTCGGGAGGCTGGAAGTCATCAAGTCTGTGCTCGAGACGGTTCGTGATAACCCTTGAAAACAGCTTATAAACATGACTTAGAAGCGTGATGGGTCTGTAGTTCTTCAATAGGCTGTTATCACCTTTTTTGAAGAACAGCACCACCTCACCTCTACTCCATGTTTCAGGCGTTTTGCCCTCGAAGAGGACGGAATTAAAGAGTTTCTGGAGGACCTTAAGTACCGGTGTTCCACCCGCTCTCAGAAGCTCTGAAGTGATTCCGTCCTCGCCCGGCGCCTTGTTGTTCTTAAGCTGCTTCAGGGCCATCCTAATCTCGTACAGACTGATGTCCGGGATATCTTCGGTATAATGTCGGGACAGCTTGGCTCTTGGATCTCCTACCAAGCTGTCAACGGGCTTTGCGACCGAAGTGTATAACTGTCCATAGAACCTCTCGATCTCGCCTAAAACCTCTGCTTTGGTCGACGCTATGCTGCCATCCTCCCGTTTCAGCTTTGTCATCTGGCTTTGCCCAATAGACTTGTCCTTTGCGAACACTTTAGAGCCTTGGTTTCGCTGTATGGTCTCTTTAACACGATTCGTATTAAAGAGACGCAGATCGTGTCGCAAGGACTTAGATATACGTCTATTGAGCTGCCTATATGACTTCGCGTCATCGGAAGACTGCAACTGTAGCAAACGTCGTTCAGCCATGAGGTTTAAGGTTTGCTCGGTCAATTTCTGAGGTCTATCTTTACGACAGGGTCTAAAAAACTTAGACCCTACCGTGCGGACAGTTTCCACTAGCCCGTCGTTGATCTCGTCCACTGACACTAAGTTCTCAAGGCAAGCAAAGCGATTAGAGAGCTCGAGTTGAAAGCTTTCGGGGTTTTGAATATGGGGCCGAGTAGGTCGGAGCGTAGACTTCATCAGGCTGGACCTTTCAAGTTTAACATTGATATTCAGCGAGCCTCTTACGATTCGGTGATCGCTACCGGTTTTTACCCTGTTGATCACAGAGACATCGCTGAATATCCGTTTCTTGTCGGTCATGAAGAAGTCTATCTCGTTTCTCGTGAAACCATCGGGACTCAGCCAGGTCCATTTCCTGTGAGGCGGCTTCTGTAAGAAAGAGTTCATCATAAAGAGTTCCTCTTTCTCCAGAAAGTCGGCAAGCCTCTGTCCCCTAGGGTTCCGTTGCCCATACCCAAATTGCCCCACTCTCAACTCATCACCGCTTTTCTTACCCAACTTTGCGTTAAAGTCCCCCATAACAACAGTGAAGTGGGTTTTGGAGCTATGTATGGCCCTACTTACGTCCTCATACATAGTCTCCACTTCATCATCGGAGTGTGACGAGGTCGGTGCGTATACCTGAATGACCTTCAGCGAATATCTTTTGGATATTCTGAGTATTAGGTATACCACCCTGCTCGACACACTGTCGATGGTTATTATGTTGTTTACGAGGGACTTGTGAACGAGAAACCCGACACCACCTTGGGACTGTTGGTCGCCCTCCCGGTAGTAGAGCAAGTTACCAGACTTCAGGGTTACGGTGTCCTCCCCCTCTCTACGGACTTCGCATAACCCCATAATGTCCCAGTGTAACTTGCTCAGCTCCTCTTCCAGCTCGCAGATCTTTTCGTCAGTCCTCAATGTGCGTATGTTGTGTGTTACCAGGGCCAGTCGTCGTGGGGGTGGGTAGCCGGATCTCTTCCGGAGATTCTTAGCACCCCCTGCTCCGCCGTTACCTTGACCGCTACCCGCGCCAGGGATAGCGGAGCTGCCGGGGACTGGGGGCCTGGTTTCTGTGGTTTTCATTGAAGGGGGTTATTTGCCTTAATCGCCACGCTTGGCAGGCGGGTTGGCGATCGCAGTGAGGATGTGCAGTACACGGAGGACGCTGCTGCCCGACCTCCGGTTTGTCCCTTAGTCGCCTGTTACGACACCCACGGGAGGATTTGGGGAAGCGCAATTCTAAGCCGGCGCCCCACGGCAAGCCGGCGCCCCACGGCAAACTCCGACTTCAGGAAGAGAGCAATTGCAGAAAGGCGTGAGACAGGGAGACGTTATTTCTCCGAAACTGTTCAAGACCGCGTTGAACGGACTCGGCATCAACAGCAATGGCGAATACATCAGTCACCTTCGTTTTACCGATGATTATAGTCATCATGGCAGAATCGTTGGAGCACCTCAATGCTATGCTCAGCGACCTTAGTATAGTCTTCCAACGGGTCGGCCTTAAAATGAACGAAAATCATGTCGAACGTCCATGTGGCACCCGTACCGGTTGTTGTTGGGAATGATATACTCTCGAAGTTGTAGACCATTATACTTACTTTGGACAGATTCTTTCTTTCTAGAGGTCGAAGAAGAATCCAACTCGGATGGGCAGCGTTTGGGAAGCTACGTGATATCTTCTCATCGAGAATGCCACAGTGTCTCAAGACAAGGATGTTTAACCAGTGTGTGTTGCCAGTGATTACGTAGGGGTCTGAAACGTGGTCTTGCACTGCTGGCCTTTTAGAGGCTCGGAGTTTCTTTGCGGGATAAAAATCCGGAACATGGATATTCGGCGAAGAACCAGAGTCACCCACGTAGCTCATACAATTTACAAGTTGATGTGGCAATGGGCAGGCCACATCGCTCATTGAACTGACGATCGATGGAGAACAAAAGTTCTCGAGTGGCGACCACGGACCGGAAGACGCAGCGTAGGCAGGGCTCCCACTGGGTAGGCCGACGACATCGTGAGGGTCGCGGGCAACCGATGGATGCAAGTAGCGAATTGTCGTTTGGCGTGGCGGTCTAAGGGGGAGGCCTATGTTCAACAGTGGACGTCTTTCGGCTGATGATGATGATGATGAGTGTTCTTTTATCAGAAAGCCATAGTTTTATTGAAAGTTATATTTCTAATAATGGATATTACTTAACAGGCAATTGAAGAATAAAATAGTACTCAAACAATCATTTAAATTATAATATATATTATATAGGCGAAAATCCCAGTTACAATCTATTACCGTTTATGTTTGGATGTCATTGTTTAACGAATAACATTGTAATATAGGTACTATTATTGTGCACGCTGTCTTTTTGTTTTTACGCGAATAATATCGTTATGTTTTGTTGCGAAATAATGTTTTTCTAACGTATCCAGTAAAATATATTTTCTTTAATAACTTGGTCCTAATAAAATAAAAATGTAAAACTTTTATTTAGAATGATTCTATAAAAAATAACTTTCATTTGATGATATATAAATCATTCTCTTAGGTTGGATAATTTTTACAATAAAAACAAAAAAACACTGTTTTATTTTTCCTGTAAAATTTGAATTTTTCGATTACGATATTATTCGGTGGGGGGCGCAAAATTACCTTGATTACGAGAAAGAAACAGAATATCGCAATGCCAATTTGGCATTAGAAAATAGTAAACATTACCAAGAAAGTCTGTACCAGTGCTGTACGCCATACTACCTCATACTACCTCAAATGGCTTAGCAGAATCCTGTGATACGTCGAAAATACTGCAGCATTAATTTTGAAATAAATATATGGTAAAGTTGAGGATTAATGTTAGGTCTTATGTTTGGCGACCTCACCTTTAATAAAAAAAAACTAATTTGAAATCGCTTCATTCGTTCGGGCTCTATGGTGCCACAGACAGACACGTCAAACTTATAACACCCCTCTTTTTCCGTCGGGGATTAAAAACAACATGTTGGCCACAATGACGATGACGACGGCATAATTATAGAGTAATACTGAGTTATACATACATATTATCAAACTGAATGAAAGACGCGTTGCGCGTGCCGCGTGTTGTGCCAGCCAGGGCCGTGATTGGTCGGCGTTCGCCTAAGTTCGTGTGTCGGCCCGACTCTTTGTCACACACACAGGCGATGTGCGCCCTTTGACTATTGCCGACGGCACGTGTAAGATAGGGGTAATTTTTATTTCGGTAACCGGTATTAATACTGGTTAAGTATTCACTTTAATAATAAAGGTAACCTTTAAAATTACCTGTAAAAGAAAAAAAGGTTGTTACCGAAAAAATACCCGTATTGTTGATACCGGTTTCGGTCCCTGGGCCGGAGATAGTCCTACGACGTCCGTTCCATCATCATGGGTTACCACTATCTAGTATATTTCGAGACCGTTACCGCTACTCATCGGAGCAGCAAATCGCATAATCTTTACATTAGTGAACGGTTGGTACCCTTTCTAATTTTTTTTTTATTGTTTCATACAATCTTTCAATTTCGAGGCGAACAAAGTCTCGATACAGGTATCTCTCAAAATTGGGACTACTCTCCTTGACTATTTTTCAGCTCTTCTGCCATCTATTTTACAGTGACTCCTCCATGGCACGATTTGATTGCGCGATTTTATTGTTTTGAATAAATTTCATGGCTGTGCCGTCATTGGCGATTTATATATGTGTAGCGTTAATTAATGGTGCTTCATGGGACTTAAGGGCAAGTTGTGATGAAAGGAAATCTTTGTTGTGTTACTATGGAGATTACTAGGAAATTTGTCAAGGGATTTAGACGCTTTTCCACATGATAACAATGGGCGATAGATGAGAAAAGCATCAATGAAATAATGTATAGATCAGGGGTTCCCAAACTTTTTCAGCTCGTGGCGCACATACAGGTGTTGATTTATTTCTCGCCGCCCCAGCTGGTTGATACCAGTACCCTTAGCACGAATTTTCAGTATTTGAGACGTAAAGTAAACTGGAACTTTGACAATTTCAATTTTCAAATTGACAATTTTCAATGAAAAATTTAGTTCCTTCTCCGAACACCAGAGGCGCTGTTCCGTTTTTTCATACAAAAACGCTGTAAATACTGGAAAGACGCTGTAAAGTAAAAGAGTGAAAATTCGTGCTAAGGGTACAGGTGAATGGGCGAGACGGAGTGGGAAGCGGTCTGCTCCTTCTGCGAGGCAGTAATGCTCGTGAAGGAGGAGGCGGGCCGCGAGCGAGAGAGGACAGCGTCCTCCCTCCGCCCCACCCGCAGTGGTAGACGCCCACGGCGACGGACGTCGCTTGATGATCTCCGGCCACCGTAGGCGCGGGCATGCGGGCAGCGAGTAAAGGGCAACTCGCTGCCCGACCAAGGACCATGCCCGGGTCGACGGCGCGTTGTGTCCCACGCGCGCCTCAAAGAGCGTCAGCATAATGACGGGGCCCCCGGGGGCTCTCAGAGGGCCAAAGCCTGCCGGGGTCGCGGGATTATTCCCTTACCGTGACCCCGGAACATAACAGGCTATGTAGGACACCGTGGATTTTAGTCAGTAGAAGTCTGACAGTCCCTCCCGCCTCCCTTGTTGCTGCAAAAGAGACCAATGAGACTATCCTTATCCTATATCTTTCTGGTGGATATTTTATACATATAGAATCTTGGTGGAACCAAGCAATATCAATCAGGAGAATGGTCGACTCTTGCGTCTCACGGCGCTCTCTGTTCTGTCTACGACGCACCAAGGCGTCGCGACGCACAGTTTCGGAATCCCTGGTATAGATATTACCAAACGTATTTGATAGGTAGATGTGTGACTGAATTAGTATAAAGTACTTGCTTTGAACGTTTCTATTTCGCAGTGTAACTTTATTCGAAACTTGTGGCAGTTTCCTTTACGTTCTCATATCTCAGGGTTTTTTTATAAGGAACTAGCTGGGCACAGACCGTAAACATCTAAAAAAAGTCGAGAACAAAGTGTGTTTAGAATTACAGCCCGCTTCGTGATGAGGCTTGTGTCCCAGCAATGGAGAAGTTATAGTCTGCTACCCGTTTCTTTTTTTTTGGTAGAAATCATCAAATAAGTCCTCCCTCCCTGGGTGGAGCGGAAGGGAGTGTTGACTTACAGACTCAAACCTGAAACAACTACTATTGTAGGTCATTTTTTTTAGCGTGGTAAAATCATCAAATGAGTCCTCCCACCTAGTCACCCAGGGCAGAGCGGGAGGGACTGTCAAACTCGTACTGATTAAAATCCACGGTGTCTTTCAATAGCCCTTTAAGTTCCGAGGTCACGGTTTTGGCAGGCTGTGGCCCTCTAAAGGGGGGGCTCGGTCATAATGCTGACATTGTTTGAGGCGTCCTTGGAAAACAACGCGCCGTCGGGTCGACCCGGGCATGATCTACTTGCAGGTCATACAAATATTTTGTTCCTGGTTCTGGTATCCTATTACGTTCCATTGCCATGGTATCCTTAATATCCCACGATAATTTGCTACCTTAAAATCATCAACACATCTATCACTGTTCACCAGTAACTTCAACACAAACCAATCATCTTCAGCATGAGAGGCTTCAAATCAAATCACCATATAGGTTCACTTAAAGCAGCTCAGCCATTTACCAACACAATGTGCCATTGTGCCAGTACATAATCCGCCATGTTATCTTTAGCCAGAGACAATGGCAACTTGTATCAAAAGCGCGTGTTGTCAACTATTATGTCCTTTCTTTGTGTTTGGGGTTACTAGCATGAGTATGTTATAGTTTTGTCAGTGAAAAATTAGAGGCTTGATAGCTTATGTTAGGTTGTGAATTCGAAAGCTCTGTGAGAACAATAGATATATGATGGCAAGATTAATAAATTGCAAATCTATTTAGTTCCGTTAGTATAAGGTATTGAAAAATAATGAGCACGTATTTTATTTTTAAATCAATAAATATTAACAAAGATAATAGCCATCAAACAAGTGGGTTCTCGTTACGTCAAAACTATTGTAATAGTCCTCCTAACCGGTTGAAAAATACAATTCCACGTACTGTGAATTTGAAAAGTACTCGTATAATATTGTCGATAATGTAGGTTCACGTAAAAAAAAATCGGGTGGAATAATAATTGTATTGATAATCTAACTAACGGACGGATTATATTTTTTCAGTCATCAAGCTTTTTAAATTCATAAAATCAAAGTATTTTATTTATTTGTTGATATCTATTTTAGCTACTTATTAATTTAAAAAAATACTGACACATACAAACATGAACTACGCCAATCCCCATGGGTGTAGGCGCGCCTCAAAGAGTGTCAGCATGATGACGGGGCCCCCTCTAGAGGGCCAAAGCCTGCCGGGGTCGCGGGACTTATCGCATAACCGTGACCCTGGAACGTAAAGGGCTATTGAAGGACACCGTGGATTTTAGTCAGTACGAGTCTGACGTCCCTCCTGCCCTGCCCTGGGTTCGAGGACACATTTGATGATTTTACCACGCTAAAAAAATAGGGGTAGGCAGAAACTAAAAAGCGCCTCCTGTTACGATCCTTTATACTCCTTTCACCTTATCCACATTCATACATCGCTGGTCATAAAAGAATGCCAGTTGCATTAAAAATGCAAGAACAGAAAAAGAAAAGATATATCATAAATATTTTTCCCTGTTATAAAATCTGAATAATGAATGAAATATTGCAATGTCTGACCCAGACTTGACCCAGAATATCCTGTCTCAAATAAAATGTTTTACGAGTTCGTATACGATGGAAACTGGGTTTTCGCCCTTCAACAAGAAACCTTGGTTCTTGGGAAGAGAAAATATTTGAATACTATACAATCATCATCATCAGCCAATAATGTTCCCACTGCTGGGAGTCAGGCCTCTTCTCTGTGAGAGGGAGTGGGCCATAATCCCCCACGCGGGCCTAGTGCGGTTTGGCAGATGTCACATATCTTCGAATTTGATGGTTCTAGGACATGCTGGTTTCCTCATGATATTTTCCTTCACCGTTTCCTTCACTATACAATATTTCAGTCATCATCATTTGCCTAGCCTTTTCCCAACTATATTGGGGTCGGCTTCCAGTCGAACCAGATTCAGCTGAATATCAGTATTTTACATGGAGCGACTGCCTATCAGACCTCCACAACCCAGTAACTGGGAAATACGATACCCCATGGTAGGACTGGTTGTCAGACTTATGAGCTTCTGACTAACAGTAACGACTGTCAAAGATCTACAAATAACAGCCGGGACCAACGGCTTTACGTGCTTTCCGAGGCACGGAGGAAACTCGCTATGACAGATGGTCACCCATCCACAGACCAACCTCGGCAAGCGCGGCTTAACCCGGAAGATCGGCCTGTGCGCCTGTAGTTATATAGCCACGAGCTCCTCCCTATACAATATTTCAGTATTATTAAATAATTTAATTCCTCGAAAAATAAGCGCTCCTGGCTTAATAATAACAGGCGCACAGGTCAATCAATCATACAGGTTAAGCCACAGTTGTTGAGGTTGGTCTGTGGATGGGTGACCATCTGTCATAGCGAGTTGCCTCCGTAGCTCGTGAAGCTCGTCAAGCCGTTGGTACTGGCTGTCATCTGTAGATCTTTATCAGTCGTTGCTGTTCAGAAGCTCGTAAGTCTGACAACCAGTCTTACCAAAGAGTATCGTATTAACCAGTTACTGGGTTGTGAAGGTCAGATAGGTCTCTTTATATTTTGTACGTGAAATTATTTTATTTAAGAAGTTTCTGTAAACATAACATAAAACACTAAGCAAGCTGATTGCTATTCATTTCATTACAGAAAACCTACTTATTTCAAGATTATTTTTACATAAAACGTAGTCGTCGTAAACTACAACGGTTTCATACATTTCCATACAAGAGAAATGCTCCACATTATTAATAGAATAATTAATATCATTCAAGTACAACGCGATCTAAATTCTCCGAAAAGCTCGAAGCTCGTAGCGCCCTGACCTAATAACTCGCTACGAGCTACGCTGGTGCGTCTACGAGTCTACGCGCTACGCCGCCGTAGCGCTACGAGTAGGAATGTGGCTGTCAGGCAATTAATTTTAACCTCAAAATGTCGATATTTAATTAATAGTTTCTTTGTTAGTTATTTTTTAACCTTAATAGATTGGATTGATATAACTCTACAAAGTTGGACTAAAATAATTTTACAAAAATAAATGACTGCTGTTTTTTATTTATTTATTTATTTAACTTTACTGTTACCAGGAGGTCATAAAAAGTTTTGTAATAAGAAAGACGAGAAGTAAAGTAACATAAAAAAAGTTTAACAAATTATGTGTAAATACAACTTATATCAACATTTAAACCATCTAGAGTGCAATATAGCCTACGCAGTTTATATTTTAACTAATCTTTGTCTGCATAAAGAATATTAGTAATCGCCCCAATTTACGAGTTGTAGGTCGTGGATTCGAACCCAGCCAGGTGCATTTTTTTGGGTTATTTATTTCATCACCATTGCTCTCAAAACGGTGAACAAAACATCGTGAGAAAACCACTTCCAAACATTGGAAGACGTGACATCTACCAACCCTCGCGTGGTAGATTACTCACTCCCTCAAAGAGCAGTTCTGTGTCCCAGCAGTGGGAACATTACAGACTGTATATCTACATAAAAGCATACCAATATTTTTGTTTCCGACCAGAGCCAAACGGCAAGCGACAATCGTTAACGTTCAGCAGTCGGTAATACATTTTCAACTTTATACCCCATCGCATAAAGTTGAAAATCAATAAAATACTGCTGAGCGATAGCGAACGAAACAAACGAAACCGATCTGTAATCTTGATAGATTTTCAGCTTAATGCGATGGGGTATAAAGTTGAAAATGTATAAGCGACTGCTGAACGTTAGCGATTGTCGCTTGCCGTTTGGCTATAGGGCCAGAAATCAAATCCCCGACCGATAGTATCATACCGATGAATTACAACTTAGACTGTGGTAACCTAACTTAGTGTGTCCGATCTAATGCCTAGATCCATCGTCAGACTAGACTTAGATCTTTGGATAAGTTATAAGTAACAATATTATGTTCAACCGACACAACTTTGTCACTTAGGAAATTTCTGGATTGTTCGAAACCCCTAAGTGAACCTCAACTCGTATATGAATTTCATATGCATAGTCTTAGTACAGCTTTGATATGTTTATATGTATGCATCATTGTTAAATTGTTATCTAGATACTGATGGTTTAGTTTCAGGTCCTGTGTTTTTTAAGAAGTGGACCAGGTCTTTTTTTTTGCGTTGTAAAATCATCAAATGAGTCCTCCCACCCAGGGCAGCGCAAGAGGGACTGTCAGACTTGTAATGACTAAAACCCAATAGCCCTTTACGTTCCAGGGTCACGGTGATTCGGTAGCAGGCAGGTTTAGTACCTTATATGTATTCGAGAGTGTTTGCACCATTCGTGTGTTACAGCTACATTTTCGCAGTTTTTGTTTTATTTTCGATTTTATAAAACGTTGCACTCTTCCAGGATTTTTGCGGGTGCGTTTAAAAACATAATATAAACTCACTTACACAGACACCCGGAACAACTGCTTGAAGGTCATACAAATATTTGTTTCGTGATAGAATAGAACCCGTAACACGCAGAGCAATAGTCGATCGCTCGAAGACTGTGACAACCGGATCGTTGTTAGGCCATTTTTGCCTAAAATCTATTTAAAATTTTGTTGAATTTTCAGTATCAGAACAAATATATTGGCTTTGTTCTTTAAGCAATGACAGTTGTTATCAAAGGTTTTTTGAATCAGAAAACTATTATAAAAATTTATTTGTATCTATACCAAACACTTAAATTGTTCTTGCCATCTTTTTGATCTCACGATCACATTTTTTTCAGAAAATACTCAACCAGCTTTTCATTTATTTTTATTTTACACAAAGCTCCACATTGAGGTCATTTGACAGAAACGGCAAACCAGCTCCTAGATTAATCAGACTTTTGCTTGTTTCAGGTTAATGTGCCACGAGACGAGTGAGAGAGACAGACGATCCCGACACTCCCTCTAAAACGCCTTATATGGAGCGGGACGGGTATACCACGCGTGCTCCGCCGCGTATCAAAACACACAAAAACCGCGGATGTAGGTAATAGCACAGGAGCTGAATAGCTTTTTAATTAATAAAAAATAAATAACTAAGTAAGCCAAATTGCAACGTTCAATCGATTTTGAATTCGAACGCCTAAAACCGATCAGACTTTAACGCCTACTTTTCCGTGGAGATGTTGGGTGCTTAAAATGGACTTGCCTTACTTTAATTTTGTCATGATGTGTCTGACTGTATAGTGGGTGGGTGGCGCTGTGCTAGTATATAGTTCTAGTATATAATAAGTAAATAAAGGCGGTGGGGACGGTGTGCGGCGGGGTGTGATCGCGGGGTGTCCGAGACGAGTGTGATGCAGCGGAGGCCAAGGTGCGAGTGTCGGCTACGTGTGAAGCAGCCTTGTACGCTCGTCTGACGAATCTATAAAGGTAAGGGCTTTATACTCTAATGTAGGTACTAATAATCAGCATCAAGCCACTGTCCTGACATTAACACCATGGAGATACCATTATTCTTAAACAATGAAAACATACGCTACTCACCATTGAAGACAGATAAGACGTCTATACTCCGCATCTCCGCATAAAGGCGATCTCAAGCGCGCCACACATAAGTTGATGTTCGTTGTGGAATCTAGAATAGGTTATTTGTGATATTGATGCACCGATTTAACTCAAAGTCAAATAAAAGATCTACAATCATTTATACTATAATATGGTCCCAACAACCAACCTCATTAATAAATGAAGATATCTAGCCACAACCGACCGATTTGAAAAAAAATATCAACTGTTTAGACCGCCTCGCTTTCAAAATGACTCAATAAAAATAGAGCAAACTCAACAGATTAACTCCAAAAATAAACAAAACTTAACACGAAAGGTTACTGTAATAAGCCTACTTTATAAGCCAAGCCTGAGTAGCAAGCCATGTTTGCTGTCAAACTAGTTTAAAGCTTAACTTGACGCCGCCACACTTCTGACCTATTAAAATTCTTTTAACATTTTCTTTAAAAACTGTTTCGTGACGTCACATGTATGACGTGACTTAACGTAGAGTTAATACGCTTATTTAATCAAAATAATTATAATTATCCTTTAGCATTTAGGTACCGGGCAGGAGTGGCTGGAGAGACGTCACGGCGTCCTTACCTATTGGATGACGCAGGTCCTCACCGGACACGGAAGTTTCGGGAGGTTCCTGTGTCTGATAGGGAGGGAAGAAACGCCCGGGTGTCACCACTGCGAAGATCTCCCGGAGGACACAGTAGAGCATACGGTGCAAGACTGCCCCGCTTGGGCAGAGCACCAACGTGTCCTCACGGCGGCGAAAGGCGGAGACCTCTCGCGCCCGGCATTGGTTGCGGCCATGCTGCGGGGCGAGATGGAGTGGGAAGCGGTCGCCTCCTTCTGCGAAGCAGTAATGCTCGTGAAGGAGGAGGCGGGCCGCGAGATAGAGAGGACAGCGTCCTCCCTCCGCCCCAACCGCAGTGGTAGACGCCCGCGGCGTCGGACGTCGGCAGACGATCTCCGGCCACCGTAGACGCGGGCATGCGGACAGCGAGTAAAGGGCAACTCGCTGTCCGACCATGGACCATGCCCGGGTCGACGGCGCGTCGTGTTCCACGCGCGCCTCAAAGAGCGTAAGCATTTAGGTACAATTATTGGCGAAAAACATTATTCAATATTCCTCTTAGATAAAAATGAATCCATAAGATTGATTTTGATGACATGGATAGCGTAGTGGTCGAGCGATTGGGCTGCTGCGCTGCGTGGCGCGGGTTCCATTCCCGCAAGAAACAAATATGTATTTGTATGATCTACAAGCAGTTGTTCCGGGTCTGAGTGTTTGTGTTTATGGGTTTAAATGCTTTGGTCGCCGGATAATTTATTATTTAATGGAGATAGATATATAGATTACATCACTTTAAAACTATATACCTAGTAATAGACAAAATGCGGACCGACAGATTTGCTCAAGTAAGTACTCGTATAACATTTAATTTTGCCAAAACACTGTGCCAAAAAGGCGTTTTAGAAATATGTATACCTATTGCAAATTGACGTTCAAAAAGTGCTGCTTATAATCAGCCAATTAGGAATGAACCCCTTTTAATTTTAATTCTGCCGTACCGGTTTCAATGAACCTTAATTTTAAATGTATATCATATTCAACATCGACATTCTGAACAACTTACAATCAAAAATCAGTTTATTCCATGAATACAAAATGAAACGCGTCCTTCCGCTCAATTATAGCAAACTACAATATTAATATTGCAGTTTTATTGTCCCTATTGTCCCTATTTATACCCGTTCCATATTTGTGGGTCGAGTGACGTCATGGCGTGACGTAATGTAGGGTGAACGTGTTGTTGGGTTCATTCGTTCATTCGTTCTGCTGATCCTTGAGTCCTATTTCTTTATTATATTTGCTTGTTAGGCTTTTGTGTCAAGTTATATTGTATAGGGAAGTTTCTTTGTAGGTTATGGGAAATTTTTGCTTTAAATATTTTGCAGGGAAATGTTTCGTAGGGATTTTATTGTGTGTGCCCAATCATTGGGCAAAATGACATGTTTGTGTCCAAGTAAATGCCCGATTCACTGGGGTTAAAAAAAAAACTAAATAACTTTACATTGATAGACAAGAAGCCGATCTTATAGTGGGGAAAAGACTAATCATGACTGTACAGACGCCTCATACCGATCTGCTCTAATCTGCCAAAAGTTTGACATATTGGGGTAGGTTGTGCTGCTGTGCCTCTTTTTAATCCGAAACCACTGTTACTCCTGAAAGCCAGAATCAACAGAGAAAGCAAAATCAAAAGTCATTTATTCAAATTAGGCTGATTTACTCGTATCAGCACTTTTTGAAGGTCAATTTTTACGTACAAGACAGTCCCCCAAAGCGCTCTTCGACACTTCCTAGTGTTTTGGCTGGGAAGAAGAAGTGGCCGTGGTAAAGCCGTTGGTCTCGGCTGTCATTTGTAGATCTTTGACAGTCGTTACTGTTAGTCAGAAGCTCTAAAGTCTGACAACCAGTCTTACCATGGGGTATCGTAATACCCAGTTACTGGGTTGTGGAGGTCCGATAGACAGTCGCTCCATGTAAAATATTGATATTCAGCTGCACCTGGTTTGACTGGAAGTCGACCCCAATAAAGTTGGGAAAAGGCTAGGCCGATGATGATGGATCCGTATTTTCAATACGTTGTTTCCATAGCTATGCCGTCTGTACATTGATACATTGAAGAGTTTTTACCCAAGTACTTCTTGTGTATAGAAATAGAATTGACTCAATCTATCTCTGTCACTCTTGACCCGAGATTATTTGACAAAAAGTGACAAATATACTGTTGTCTATACGGGGTCGAGGCTAGGCCACTATCAATCGTGGGATGTCAATCGTTGCTAGATGTCCGAGCGATCTTTTACTTAGCTGTTGAATTTTTTTCTGCTAGAAGTGAGATACTTAGTTTTATTTATGTTGGGCTATAGTTTAAACTGAAAATTGATTTAGAATTTATTTTGTGCTATTAACTCAATTAGATATTGAGTATTCTAAATAATTCAAAAACAAAATGTAATATTTAATTCAGAATAACAAAAACTTAGAAACAAAAAAAAAAAATATTTATTTTAAACTTTTTAAACGACGAACTTTGCCACTTGTTAGGTCGCATTTACACGGACAACTCGAGCAGCATTGCTCAAGCAGTCAAGCTGTTATTGCCGACTGCTTCAGCATTCGGTATTAACTGCTCCTGAAACAGTTTGACTGCTCGAGCGGTTCCTTTTATGTGGGTGTTTATTGAACGATAGGCTCGCGTTTGACCAATTTTTTGTCGAATAATTAGCGATGATAAAGTCGACGATCTAGCACGCTTGCCCAGAAGTAACCTGTACACAAAAACAAGCATAGCCTTTTCTAATTATTAATACACAAATGCGAAAGTATGTATGTGTGCTCCTTTTTACACCGAAACGGTTGATTTTGATGAATTTCGCTACAGAGATAGATATTAAGACCATAGAGTTCTATATATCTATCCTATCTTAATTCTTAGGCTTTTAACTGGCCTCCCTTATCCCATAGAAAATCTGTATCTGTCTCTAGAGACGTTTATAATTATCTATGAGATAAGAGAGCTAAGCCGTGGGGAACATCTAGTAGCAAATAAACCACAAGATACAATCCCAATGTCGTTAAAATGACTAAAAACAAACATTTTAATTATTATTGGACCTGCATGGCAATTAGACAATCGATTCAATATGTATGAAATGCATCCGCTGTCACCTACAAACATGAATTTTTAACAAACAGAAACTGTCAAAGGTAAGTATAGCAGCTTGAAGCGCTTTAAATTGCTATGTAGTTACTGTTAGTATGACACCCGTGCTCTGTGATTAAAGCGGCTGAATTGCCCCGTACTGTTCTGAAGTTCCATGAGAAATGTGCTAGATAATACCACCTGTCTTATGACGCATGAAAGGGTTAAATACATTAACATTGGAATGCCTTGATGATTGATGGGGCTATTAATTACCCAAGGGGTTTTTTTACGTGGTAAAAGCATCAATAGTTATTTGTTATGCAAGGCTGCAAAGTTGATTTTTGGCGCGAGTACTTGAATTGAAAACTGAGCGAGCGAAGGATTCTAAGATTGAACCGCGAGAGAAACGAGCGGTTCAAATATAGAATCCTGAGCGATGCGAAGTTTTCAAAGGTACGAGACGCAGAAAAACTTTGCTGCCGAGTGCAACACACAACTTTTTACCTCACACAGCGAGGAAATGCAGTGGGGGCGGCTCGCCTGTCAGTGTAGAAAGATTCTATTTCTCATTCAAAATCTGAGCGCAAAACTCCATTTTGTGCACTAGAGCACAAAGTGTTGTTTAAAATTCGAACACGTCTTGTATTCAATTGTTTTCTACACTGCCAGGCGAGCCGCCCCCTGTATAGGTCAATGCCCCCACTTCATTTCCTCGCTGTGTGAGGTGAAAAGTTGTGTGTTGCACTCGGCAGCAAAGTTTTTCTGCGTCTCGTACCTTTGAAAACTTCGCATCGCTCAGGATTCTATATTTGAACCGCTCGTTTCTCTCGCGGTTCAATCTTAGAATCCTTCGCTCGCTCAGTTTTCAATTCAAGTACTCGCGCCAAAAATCAACTTTGCAGCCTTGCATAACAAATAACTATTTCACCCATACTGACAGACTTGTACTGACTAAAATCCACGGTGTCCTTCAATAGCCCTTTACGTTCCAGAGCCACGCTAAGTCCCGCGACCCCGGCAGGCTTTGGCCTTCTAAGGGGGGGCCGTCATTTTGCTGAAAGCTCTTTCAGGCGCGCGTGTAAAACGACGCGCCGTCGACCCGGCCATGATCCATGATCGGACAGCGAGGCGCCCATTGCTCGCCTTCCGCATGCCCATACATACCTAAGGGGTAGGGTGCTTAAGGAGTACCTTGCCATCCGATCAAGGACAAATCCAGATAGACGGCTTGTCGTGTTCCACGCGAGTCTGAAGGATCTGTCAGAAAACTGACTGGGAAAAAGTATCTGTGGTATGACCTATCATCAAATAATGTAGTACCACGAAGTAGATACCTAATATAAATAGCGTTCTTCTTCTTCAATCGGTCCCTCATTACTGAGGATCGTGGTCACTGGACCCCTTTACACGTACAATCTGCCTCCATCGACTCCGGTCCAAAGTTGCCATCACCACCTGCTGAAATTTGCTTGAGGACATAGCCTCTTTTACTTGGTCGGACCATCGCGTTGGCGACCGGCCTCGTGCTCTCTTGCCTTCGGTATTGCCAACAATGACCAGCTTTTCAAGGCTGCTATCTCCCCTTCGCATTATGTGGCCGAAATAGGTTAGAATACGCTGTAGGCAAACTGTAGACAATCGGGTCTTGATATTGAGCTGGGAAAGGATAGACACATTTGTGCGTTTGGCTGTCCATGGAATTCGGAGCATCCGCCTCCAGCACCACATTTCGAATGCGTCGATCCTTTGTCGTTCTCTTGCTCGGATTGTCCACGTCTCAACTCCATAGAGGAAAATCGGGAAAACTAGTGCTCTGACCAAGCGGGCCTTCGTTTTATAGCTTATACCACGATTCTTCCAGATGTTCTGGAGGCGTGTCATAGCATCTTTAGCCATGCCTATCCGCCGTTTTATTTCTGGGACGCAGCTACCTTCATTATTGATACTAGATCCCAGATAAACGAAACTGTCCACAGTATCAATGCCTTGGATGTTAAGGGCGCCCGAAAGCTTTCCCGCACGATCTATCACCATAAGCTTGGTCTTCTGCCTATTTATTGCAAGCCCTAATTTGCCACTTTCCACCTCCAATCTGTGTAGTATCTCCTTCATGTCGCCAAATGTTGTAGCAAGGAGAACGGTGTCGTCAGCGTACCTCAAATTGGAAATGCGCTTTCCACCAACAGCAAACCCCTTTTCCCAGCCCTCAAGAGTCTTCCGGATGATATACTCCCCATACACATTGAAAAGCAGAGGTGAGAGGATGCATCCCTGCCTAACGCCTTTCTTGATGTGGAACACATTTGAACAGTCGGTGTCTATTTTGACGAAAGAGCGATTGTTGATGTAGAGGCATCGGACTAGGTCAATAAGATGTTGAGGCGTACCCATGTCTTTTAACACCTCCCATAGCTTGTCCCACTCCACACAATCAAAGGCTTTGGTGTAATCAATGAAACACAACAATACAGGGCTGTTAAATTCCCGACTCTTCTCAATAATTTGACGAACGTTCAGGATTTGTTCCCGCGCGCCTTTGCCTTTAACAAAACCTGCTTGTTCTTCTGGAATTTGTGGCTCGAGAAAGTGTCTAAGCCTGTTGTTTATTATGTACAGGAGTATCTTGCTGACATGTGGAATAAGTGCTAAGGTCCTGTAGTTGCTGCAGTCTTTGGTAGAGCCTTTTTTATAAAGTGGAACAAAAACGGATTCTGTCCACTCTTCAGGCCATCTCCTGGTCTTCCAGATAGAATTGCAGATGCTTAGAATCTGATTCACACCTTTGGAATCTAGGTTTTTGAGTAACTCGGCGGGAATTCCATCTTTACCTGGAGATTATAGATTATAAATAGCGTACTCGTTGTTATTACACATAGAAGTGTAACAGGAGTTCCCTTTGGCCTCGGACCAAAATCTTGTTCAACCAAAAATCGATCGGGTAGCCAAGCCGAGCCCATACACCCATTTTCAGGGGTCATAAACTCGTAAAAATAGTCCAGTTCTTTCAACTGTGCTAGTTACGTTAGACAAAAATGGGTCAAATTATACATATAACGCCCCTTGGGACCCATAACAACCTAAATAACTCTTCCAGAGCCGGAACAAAATGAGTGCTGAAATTAAAGTACCGTGGCAGCCATGTTTTCTAAGTAAAAAGGGTCTACTAACACTTCGCCGATTTTCGAACGAAATCGGACGAAGGTAACATTCTACACTTAAATTCATAAATCAACTCGCTTTCAGAACGAAATGAGAAAATAACCTAGCCAGGTTGATGACCTCCGATCGAAAGGTCAAAAGCTCTAATCGAACTTAACTAAAATAAAACTTAGTTTAGACAAAACAATCATGAATATACACGAGGAATTAATATCCAGTCGTATTTAAATATTATTTTGGGCCGAAGAGAAAACGCCTTAATTCTCCCACATAGCAACGTTACCCACAGTTCCGTACCTAAGCACAGAGTCAAAATTAACCCGTGCGTGCACACGACATAAACAAACGTTGCCATAAAGACCGAATGATGACTTACAGAGAACTGAAATAAAGTAAGGTTTGGGTTGTAAATCAATACGCTGTCAAACAATAGCGAGGAGTGATGCGGACTTCAAGTGGCTCAGCATAAAACGGGTTAGGTACCTACTAAAACAAGAACCTAAAAACATCGAAGTTATTTGCACCGAGGAAAAGTCAAAAGAATGTTAAATACATGTATAATTTTTAAAATTAATGACAGTCTGGCTTGAAGACATAAAAAGAAAATTCTTTGAATACAGAATTATCTTTCAAATTATGAATTGGATTTAGATACGCTTCGTGCGTCCTTAAGATATGAAATAAATTACTTGATGATACGTATCTATCGATTTATCAATCACTGTATTACTCGTTGAAGTTGCCAGTCCACCTTCATGGCCACAGCTATTAAGTTTATAGTAATCGGTGTCTAAACTTAGCTCAATGCGATTCTCGGTCACATAGCAAAGAGGTTGGTACAAATTGTACGATTTTATCAATAGCAAGACCGTATTTATAAATAACCATTTGATCCCGAAAGAAAGCAACTTCGTTTGATTTAAAAAATGTATGCCCCTCGGCGATTCGCCCGACTTCAACGCAAAATACCCTTATAAAAATATAATACACTATTGTGCCGCTAGATGTCGCCTCAATCCCTCGAGTGTAACGAACTCCGCAAACTTTTTCCTTGGAAGCCATATTGGATTTACAAAACGCGCGAAATGAAATTATTAGTCGGATTATGTCGGAAAAATAAAACAAACACGATCTATTTGAGGTTTAAATGGATATCAATTCGGTTTTATCGGTAATTTACTTTGTAAATACTCCCTTGGACGTAGTAATTTCCGCTTTTTATTAAGACTTTCAGTTAAATCCAGACATCGAAAACTTTTTCTATTACAAAGCGTGCGCTTACAAATATTATCCTGAAATATTTGAATACTTATGTAAGTAAAAGGGCCTGGATTAGAATAAAAATGAAATACAAATTATATTATGGTTAACACACACGCTAACACAAATAACATGACTAACAAAAATTTCATAGAAAATGTTTGCGTGCGCTAAGACCTCATACGTCTGTCTTTTGTTGGTAAAAGTAAAATAATATTTTCAGGACAATGGACCCGCGAACTTATTTTTGAGCCCATTATTATATCAAAGGAAAACCTACTCTACCGTGTCATTGCTTTCCATATTTTTAAAGGAAGAAAAATTCTCTCACTTCTATAATTTTCTTGCTAAGGAACAGAGCTCGCGGACGTTCGGTCTTGTACGTTAGTAGTAGCTTTTCCAGAAAATATGTATTGTACCTACCTCATGCTTTTAGGTTGGTAAAACTTAGTGAAAAAAAAGTAAAATTATTTAAATTTTATTTTTCTAAAAATGTATTTTGTTATGTTACGCTAAGCTTCTATTAGGCGAAAGTTATGTTATGTAAACCAAATAAACTTACAGTTTTAAACATTGTTTTAAACCTAACCTTAAATTATAAATAGTGACTTGGCTATTACACACCCTTAGTACGTGTTACAATAAAATTGAATTTTCATTGCACTTTGTTGGTGCTTAGAATCTTTTACCGCCTTTTCTTTTGTAAGCCCTAATAGCTTAGCGCTTAAAGCGGTTTAGGACACGGTTAGAAGTTGTCGGTCTAATAAAGAAAATTGCTGCAGCGCTGCAAGATACCGGCCTGTATCGATCGGGCGAGTTGCGCGCGCATATTATGACGTCACGGCCGCCGAGCGGGCCAACGAAATAATTTTGAAAGCTAAACGTAATACAATCTTATTGCTTGATTATACAATATCAACATACATTATTATTTTGTATTAAAGATTCATGTAGGTATGGTTAAATTTAAATTCAAAAAGTTCTCAGAATCGAAGTCGGTGAATCCATCATCATCATTTCGTGGTTGGTAGTTAGATTGTTAAAATAGGTATGGTCGGAAATAATAAATGGCAATGAAGTGATGGATGGCAAACCTTTGACCTTGTATAATATTTGAGCAAACAGGAGCCACACTATCCCTCCTTACATCCATAGCCATACGCAGTGTATGAATACCTACTTAGCTTAAATACGATATACCTTACCAAGCAACTTCGTTCGGTATCTACTCAGTAACCGGCCGAGAGTTTTGTTTGCAGGGCTTAGGCTGTAGGATTTTTTGTTATTAAGAATTGAAAGAAACTCACCAATCACAAAAAAAGAAAAACTTGCAGTAGATTAAGCAGTTTGCAGAAAAGAAAAACTTTATAAATAGAATAACTATAAGGAATGAAAACCCAAGCGAAAAACTTTGAACGTAATTTTCACTGAGTTATATTGTTAAAAAGTCGAAAATTTGCAAATTGCTCACACAAGCAGCGCAAAAAAATAACAGCATTTATTTATGCGGCAATATTTGCCCTCCAGTCCTCCATTCCTTTTAACGCAGCAAAAAATTGCAGAATTGGGCTGCCTAAAGCTGGCTATAAACGGGTCGATTTTACGATTTTTTTATTTCTCTCGGAAGAATAAACGCGAGATAGTGATGAGCAAAAAATGCTGCTTGTTATTTTGAAGAATATTTATTACATTTCTTGTGAATTACATGTATAACTAACTACCAATGTAAATACTTTTGGTACCTAATTAAATCTTTACAAATAAAAAAACTTACACGCAGGTAAAGTAAGTAATAAGAGAGGTAGCTCAATATTAAAATTGAAGATATTTCTCATTGTGCTTATCTATTTTGTTTTTCTTTATATTTTAATAAAATGTACATAAAATAGTTCAAAAGTAAATTCTTAATAACCCTGTATTAAGGAATTTAACTTGACTCACATAATGCGGTAAGTTTGTGCGCACCAACAAAGATAAGAATAATCTGTCCGTATTTACCTAAGAAACTAAATTACGAAAACAATGCGGCAAAACTTATCATTATCAACTTATCTACCTACTACCAAAAAAAAATGTGCGTCAAAACGCAACACGTGCGTCAGAAGATACAACATAATGTTATTTTTATCTATAAAGTCGTTTTTCAATATCTTGGATTTATTAAAGTGATAACGTCGTTAATCAATTACAATTGATATATTGAGAGGTTCATAATTATAATATTTCCTTTTAATACTAAGATTTTAATCATGGCTATCGATGCTAAAGCAAAAGGATTATGAAGTTATGAATAACTGCCGCATTTTTATTTCGGCATTTTTTCTCAGAGGTCTCGACACCAGAAACAGGTTGCATAAAAACTTAGCTACATAAATGGAAAGATTTAGCGTGTATTCACACGTACCACACCACGTCGGAGCGACAAAATGTGGTCATGCTGTTACGTGTGAATAGTGTCGCAGCGGCTTTTTGCAGTTGCGTTGTGGTACCGACATAATGTCGATGTGGTTGCGTTGTCGCTGTCGTTGCGATGTGGTAACCACGTGGTCATGTGCAGTTATATTCCGACTTTCGTAGAGGAAACACGGCTTGACTGAACGTAGTCATGGAGGAAAGATTGTTGTTGCGATGTGGCCGCGGTGCCGCCGCCTGTGGTGGCGTTGCCGTCGCGATGTGGTTGCAATGTGGTCGTATTAAACAGGTGGTCGATAACAACGGCAAAATGTGGTACGTGTAAATTGTAATATTCATTTTCAATACAAAATATACGACCGGTTGTGGACGTGTGAATTGACCCTAAAAAGGAGTCAATCACAGTAATGAAATTGTGCACCTGTCAGGTGACTGTGATACGATTGATCAATGCCTAACTAAATACCTACCTACAATAGTGCGGCATATAAAACCATTGGATAGACAGATTGACTCTGCTTTGTTTAGTCTCTGTAGGTATTGTTTGAACTTTTGCTATTTTAGTTGTGCGCCAATTTCGTTGGATAAAGTTTATAATACATAAAGCGATGCAATTAAATTTCAGTTATCTTTCGGCCATTGAGTAGGATGGATGCTCTTTACTTTTGCAGCACGAAAACATAATATAATGGAAAACTATGAGTGGTTACAAGTGCAAAGGAAGACCAACGAGACGTTCCATGATGGTTGGACTGTAGGTACATGGTGAAAGATAAAATGACTGGAAAGGAAGGTACTGATGAGATGACGACAAATTAAGTATTAAATAAGAAGAAGATAAACATAATAGGAACATGATATTGATGATATTTGCGATTTGATGACTCTTTTTTTATACTAAAAAGATGTTCTTCATCCTAAATCCTGAAGGGTATAAGACCTAAATTAGTTAATTAGAAGATTGTTTGTTTATTTTACTCATTCACATAATGTGTTTTAGAGAGTTCAATCAGAAAATGTAAATAAAAATAGATGACAGAGTTTTATAAAACCGTACCTATGAAAAAATGAATTTATCAATGAATGTTTTGGGCCCGGTAACAGCAATCTTATCAAGGAACAAATTCGTTTTATACCAGAATGATTTCATTTTTGGGCAGAATTTAAACGTTCTTTTGCCTGTCCTTTTCCTTACTCTGGGCTGGACTTTGAGCCAAACCGCAGAATACTTAATAGTATGGCCAAACTATTTAATGTTAGTATTGCAGCCTTCTTAGGAGTCATCAAATCCTTTCTTAGTTTCTTTTAGGCTAGGCCAGCTGCAAAAAGGGTTTCCTGCCATCATTTTTCATGTTCCCGTCTTAATTTTGTCATCACCATCATTTTCCTAGTTCTTATCAGAATCTTTTGTACCTAATGCATCGGCACAAACTCTTCATACAGCTTCTCTATTATCAACTCTTATTCTCCTTCACACCATCCATCCATCCCTTCTTTGGTCTTCTTTTACTTGTAGGTATGACCCCATCCACATGTTCTAATCTTTCAATACATTCCAATTTCTTCTGTATCTACACCTCGGGAATAGTTTCTCGAATAACCTTTTTTTTTTTTTTTTTTTTTTTACGTGGCAAAATCATCAAATGAGTCCTCCAGCCCCGGGCAGGGCGGGAGGGACTGTCAGACTTCTACTGACTAAAATCCACGGTGTCCTTCAGTAGCCTGTTATGTTCCGGAGTCACGGTAAGGAAATAATCCCGCGACCCCGGCAGGCTTTGGCCCTCTGAGAGGGGGGCCCCGTCATTATTATGACGCTCTTTGAGGCGCGCGTGGGACACAACGCGCCGTCGACCCGGGCATGGTCCATGGTCGGGCAGCGAGTTGCCCTTTACTCGCTGCCCGCATGCCCGCGCCTACGGTGGCCGGAGATCGTCTTGCGACGTCCGTCGCCGCGGGCGTGCACCACCGCGGTTGGGGCGGAGGGAGGACACTGTCCTCTCTCGCGCGCGGCCCGCCTCCTCCTTCGCGAGCATTACTGCTTCGCAGAAGGAGGCGACCGCCTCCCACTCCGTCTCGCCCCGCAGCATGGCCGCAACCAATGCCGGGCGCGAGAGGTCTCCGCCTATCGCAGCCGTGAGGACACGTCGGTGCTCCGCCCAAGCTGGGCAGTCCTGCACCGTATGCTCCACCGTGTCCTCCGGGCGATCTTCGCAGTGGTGACACCCAGGCGTTTCCTCCTTCCGCATTAGACACAGGTACCTCCCGAAGCATCCGTGCCCGGTGAGGACCTGCGTCAGGCGGAAAGTAAGGACGCCATGACTTCTCTCCAGCCACTCCTCAAAGAGGGGTCTTACCGCCGCAGTTGCGGCGTGCCCGTCTCGAATAACCTTACTTAATAAATGAGCAGTATCTTTCATAACGTTGTTACAGCCGTCACTTGTCACACCTGAACATTCTTTCATCAAAAGAATACGCTCGGCTAAATTAAATTGCGTACGCCTAGCTTACGCTGCGCCACGATGTTCTATAATATAGTGTTGCAGGCTTGCAGCTATACTTTTGTCAGTTTTGTTGCCGAAAAAAGCGGTCTCTTCGTCTATTTGTTAAGCGTATTCCCAGTTATTGATACAAAACTGGCGTATCTTTGAGATATTGACCCAATCGTGCAAATAAATCACAATAAATAATAATTTATGTTTTCAACCCGGTAATGTTTTGTCATTCGTTGGTCGTATAAAAAATAAGGAATAATTTTTCATGAGTCACGATACATTTGGATTATTTGAGTACCTGGATGAAGTAAGTATTCAATAATAAGCTTTGATTACTCTTGTTGGTAATCTATTTAATTTTTGAACCGAAATCTCTTCTTCCGAAGCCGAATCTTTAACAATAGTAGGTACACAGCCTCATAAGCCTCGCGCCTACAATCAAACAATGAAATAATCAACCGTCTTTTATTATGTTTAGAGTGTATTTTGGGATACATCAACATTACCTAAGACCTTGCTGTTTTCCATCCAATGCTCGCCTTGAGCAGTTCGATTGTCTTCCTATTGATCATAAATCATGAATCTTCAGTCGTTTCTATACACAAACTATTTGACATTTATCGCCAGAATAAAAATAAAAGTGGGATTATTACCTGGATTTACGTAAATAATAAAAACTTATTGGATTACGTGTTCAAAAAAAGAAGTTAGCCTTCTTTTTTTGAACTCGTAATCGAATGAGCTTTAAACAGTATCTATGTGATTTTTGACTTTATCTTTGAGAGCAGCCAGTTGATTTTACGGCATTGTTAGATATTTACTTTAATACCTGTGCATATTTACATTTAGTTTAAAAAATAGCTACGAGTAGGTGTTTGCGAGATAACATTGTATCTCATGTTGTATTTTCCTCATTCGTAATAAAAAAAAACGAATGATTATGAAACGAAATCATTAGTACAACTGATAAAATACTCATCTGATCAGATTTTATGATAATAGTTTTTGAACCGCACACTACTGCATTTGTAGAAAATTCTGAATGATCAATTTATATATGCCTCAGTATTGCACCGAAAAAACGAATCCTGGCTCAGATTCTAATGAATTCTATTGACTTGAACTATGGAAAATCTTTGTCCAGGATGAAGAGCAAATAAAGAATTTGTTAAGTATCAAGCCGATACAACCAATACTCGGCAATTAATCCTGAAGTTCACATACACAGTACCTACATCCCTCTATGAGGGGAAGCATGTAATCTACTTTATTTTAAAGGGAATGGGTTGAAGTCCACCATGCAAGTCCATGAATAGGTATACGTGTTGTTAGCGATGATGAGTATGGAATGTGGATAAGGTAAAAAAAAAAAAGGTTGCACTCCAGGAGTGCCGGTAGAAGTGAAAACTTTTTTGTTACTATGTTTTATTTTAAAACTGGAGTAGTACAGATATGAAATTAACTAATTTGAATGACGTCTTACTCATTTTCGATCAGGGTCACGTGACCCTGACGCGAGTTTTAAATTTTTTACCCATTACAGAAAAAGTGTACAACGCCGCTAAAGAAGTTTTCACTTCAAAAAAATGAAGTAAACTAATTTTTCACACCACCTGCTCGTAAATGTCAAATTATATGTCTGCTAACCGGCCGTAAAGCAAGGCATTGTTCCCTCCCGCTCGAGCCGTGAATAATATATGTACTGAATTTCATTATTCCCGTGGGAATAATGTGATTTGAATTTGGAACCTCAAACAAAACATAGTATGAAAACTTTGAACGAAGGAATTGAAGCAGCAGCGGCTGCCCCCCGGCAGTCCCCACTGCAACAGCTGATCGCTTGCTGTGGTGGGCACCACAGCATGCTCACGTTCGAAGGTTGTCGTACCACATCAAATTTCAAAATTCGTGAACCTCCTCGCTGCGCTCCGGAGGTTCACCCCCAGAATCCTTAGTGTCGCTTCGGGATTCAATACGCCCGTGACGTAAGGCACTGCTTTATTCCCTTGGTGCGTAATCTACTATTATGATTTATTTCCATTCACGTGTTCCATGCATGAACTGCTATTTGCTTATAACCAAAAACTTGCGTAGGAACACATCATCATAATTATCTTATCGTGATAGGAGCTAAACATATTTTAATTATCTAGCCATATGGATTTAGACTAAAATATTGAAGCTGAATATACAAATTACAAACATTCAGACAAATTTATTATACACAATATCTAAAATATCCACACAATATTTTAAAAAAAATTATTGGAAATTATGTTGGCTGTACAGCTTTGCGATAGCGATTATTGCCTTCTGGCAGATTAAAATATCAGTACGTCGTCTATGTAGGTACTTGTATAGGGAGGTATGTATAGGTTGTACTTATTTCATTTCAAACAAAAACCGTCAAGGTTTAGTTTATTAAAAAGTAACAAATTACATGGTTTTGGGCTAACACTGCTTATTTGTGTTGTGAAAAGGGTAAACCAAGATTTTCAGTACATACAGCGGCAGCGGCGGGTAACCCCTCTTGGGTGCATCTACATCTACGCTTTCAAGAGGTGTAACCAAATTGTGATGCTGTCTGTACCTACCTTACATTTTTAGTTTGACTTGGAATCGAGATCGTCTCGACTTACTATCATTATTTTTGATAAAAACTATGGCCACCGTCTCTGCTTATCTCGGCTATATTTAGATATGGTGGCCATAGATTTTGGTTTCTTAGGAAAGAGGCGTAGGTAGGTATAGTTAGCTAATAAACTTTTTAAAGTAACTTCCAAAAAGTACATGTATGAAAAAAATCATTTAAAAATAACCTTTAACTAAACTTGAGTCTAATACGTTAAGCGGTCATAGTGTACGCAAACAATATTTTAATCGTTTTTCATACGGCTTCAATCTCAGATCAAAGGCTTCAATATTATTTTTCAGCGCTTCAGATCTCCACGCCGCCGCGTGGCGCTGAATCTATAGTAATTATTGCAGAATAACTACTACGGTTGTATGTAACTATACCGAATAAAAAAGTAAGTTGAGTGAGCTACTCGCACTCAAGAAACCACATTTCTTTTGAAATCGATCGGTTAACCGAACCGATACAAGCGCAGGGCTTGTCATTCACTGACGTCGTACCCGCGGCCCGACTGACGCATGCGCGTCTGGCTAACGTCTATCCCGTACGGATATAGATGAGTGTTGGCTTGTACATATTTTCGTAGTGCGCTGAGATCTTTTCAACGTGGCCGCATTACTTTATTGCCAGAATTCACGTTCGAACGGTTATCTCATTTTGTCGCATCGTATTATAGATAACGTTGACGTTGGTATAATATTTTATCAATTATGTGATAGCGGTACAGCTACTATTCATATTATATAAATGAAAATTAAATTGCGACACGAGCATGTAGCGTTTAGCCGAATGTCGTGTAGTGTATGGGGCGCATGGATAGCGTGAAGGATCGTGTGTGGTGCCCTCATCAGTCAGTAGAGCGGACTCGGATCGCGCGGACGCGCGGCGTGTCGGTGCTTGTAGTTTTTTAGTTTGACAGTTGGCGCGTTTTTCGTTTTGGTTCAACTTGATATTTCTTGTGGAAATCATAGATTTTAAGTTAGTGTAATCTGTGTATTTTCTGTTGATTGTAAGTGTACGACTGTTCTTTTGTGAATTTTCCACGCCGGCTGTGAATTGAGTGGTTGCACGCCCTGTGTACCTGCTCTCGTCGTGTTGTGCAGAATTTTTGTGATTTCTCTTTCGGAAATTGTTTTGTGGACGAGTTGCACCCGCTGCCGGGAACGACTAAGGTGAGTGGCCCTCTTTACCGGTACATTGTGTAGCTATAAACTTTCTAGTCTGTTGAACTAGGCGATTTCAGGTATTGCAATTTAGGGCGTACAATTTCTCTGTGGACCCGACAAACGGGTTCCAAATATAGCGAATCAGGTTTACTCCGAGCCCATAAACGTTTGAATAAGTAGTTAGATGTTTAAAGGTTGTTGGAATTAGTGATTTTTCCTTGGTGGCCGGGCTGAGACGATCCAGACAGCTGAGAGTGCGTAACGGGTAAAAATAAATACACGGGCATTATCGGCCGGTAGACAAATCGGCTTTACTGAGGACAACGCGTTATTATTAGTGCATATTATACAATACCGTGGTAGGTGAGGTTATGTACGAGGAGGTTCAAGGCTGTAAAAAGTACAGCTGCACTAAAGTCCCCCTCACGAGGAAGTTTACACGTGACGAGTAAATAGCCAATAGTGATAAGAATTAAATAGGTACATAGTAACGTCTTTGCTTAGGTACTGAGACATTAAGTAATTGTGGTAATCAAAGGAGCAAAATTCGGTTAAGATAACTTTTAATCTAGCTGTATTAAAACTCAATAAATAACTTAGTTATCGGTGCAAAGCAAGTGAATATTCATAGCCTACATCCTCATGATAATGTCTCACCCAATAAGAATTGTTCACATCATATTATTGGCAACATTAACTACTGAATAGGACTTAAAAACAAAGATATTTTCCTCTAATAATCTTCAAGTCAGTCACCCACATCAACATCTACTATAAACCATAGATTCTGACAGTTCAACATAGAATTTGACTCCTTTGCCTAGACATGACTGTAATAAAGTACTATCTGGACCTAGTAAGTACTTATAACAAGTTAGTAATCTAATCTGTTTATTGATTTCACAAAATTCTGTTACGTTTTGTTCATAACTTTTATTACTTCAACTGATTGTGTTTTGTATTAGATATTTGGAATAAATAGTTATTCATTAAAATGTAGGAATATTACAGTTCAATGACTTGAAATAATGGTTAGTTCTCATTTACCCTACTTTAGAATATTACCCCATTCTTAGATCAATACACACATAATTTGTATTGTCACTGCTAATTTATTTGAGGCTCAATTGGCTACAATTTTGTCCAATTAATTGTGTTGTCTGTGACAAGTTTTTAAGTGCAAAATAATTGTTCTGATTCTCTAAATCTTTTAATACTATGACACATAAGATTACTATTATTTTTAATTGTTCTTCCTAAAGAAAATAACCAATGCCAAACCTAAACTAAGCATATAGTTTTTAATTACTTCTACATCTCCTCATTAATTGATTTTATTCCAATGGATATTAACTATCATCTCAAAGAAACAAACATGTTTTACAACTTCTCCGAGTGCTACACTTACAAAAACAGTTCCACTCAATAATAACTCTAAAGTACATTTAAGATTGACATTTATTTCTCCCTCCATATGTCCAATAAACAAATCTGAAATGTTACAGTGATCAGTTAGTTTTATTTAAAAATAACACCATTCCTCAGTTTTGTAATGTTCGCTAAATACCAAGTCCGACTTTTATTACAATGGTGATGTTCTAATTTTGTACCTGTGACAGAATTTATCATGATTTCATGATTATTTTTATTTTGTATTTCTTATTCTGTTTTTGGGTCCATTTTTAGATTATTAATTTATTTCATGTTTTGATCTTTTTATTAATTTATTACTGTTTTCTCGATGAATATCAAATGGACATAATTTTTTAATGAGTATATTAATTTTTTCCATTTAACTTAGTAAATATAATGCACTAGCGGCCCAGTACGACAGCAATATCCCTATTAACACAATGATCCGCCATTTATTGAATGCATTGGTTACAAAAGTGTGATAAATGAAGAACCGCTCCACCGATTTTGTGCAAACTTCACATAAACCATCTACTAAATAGTCCGTACAAAGCCTAAACATTTTGTTTGGATAGTTGAGCCCCTTCAGTTATAAAATTACAAGGAGAAGTGGCATTTAGGTTTTAATTAAAATTATGACCCAGAAAGGTTGGGCAGAGGTCTATTAGGTAATCCTACACCTACATTTTACCACTTTTTAGAGCATACGCGTGTGCCAATAGCCATGAATCGGGTACAAATCCAAAGTCTAAGGATGTTACTGAGAAATTCCTGAAAGAAAATCCCAATAACCCAATAACCCCACCTGATAATCAAACTCGGGGCCTAACGCTCAGCAGTGGCGCTTGCAACTACTATGAACTATTAGGCAGTCAAGTAGGGATGAGAGAAGAAGAACAAGAAGAAGTGAGTCTGAATAAGACCTGCGCTGGAAAATAGTCTCTCTGATGCGACAGAACTCATTTGGAAACTTTTTTGGAATATGGATTTTTTTTAATAAAAAAGTATAGTTGAATCGGTCATAAAAATATCGCCGATACCGATATAACGGCTAACCCGAAGTATCGCTGATATACATATATATCGGTATTGGATGCATCACTACAGTCAAGTAATTTTTATAACTTTTTTTTATTTAATTGATAATTACTTCATGTTCTTCATTAGTTTTTAAATTATTTCCAGGATAAATAAGTAGTACTGTTTATGTCTTCCATAATTATGTTTTAGCATTTTTCGTCAAACAAACCAACTGTGACACAGAATCAAATGCATGAAAACTTAGGTTTTATGTAAATAATTATGATGAATTAAATTAATACCATTATATTTTAAGAATAAGAATATGTGCTAATTGAGAATACTTGTAAAATCTAAGCATTTTAGACAGACACACTAACTTATTTATAATCTAAAACATGTGAAAATAATCTCCAAAACATTAACCGTATAAATATTTCATTATATTCTTACAGTATAACACTATCTACTCATTAATTAAAAGTGAAAACAGTGAATTTAAAACATTATAATTAGGCATACTTAGTGATGAAAAGTAAAAATTTAGTACCACATTATTCATACAGTAAAAAGTTATTATTTGTATAGGCAAGAGAAAATGATTGTTGATCAAATTGACTACTTATCAATTTAAAATTTCCTGTATCTGTCAAACTACAGTTTGGTTTTTTGACAGTTGTATGAAATAACTAATCTGTCAAATTATTATTATCATGCTATAGATACACACCTTTATGAATGATAATAATAATTTTGACAGAGTAAAGTATCAGTCACCATTATTTTCCTATTCATAACCCAATTAATTTGGTGTTTTCACAGCATTTCTTTTTCTTCTACACTCATCAGTTTAGTGGTCAACTCCCATCTAGCCATAACATCACCATTTCTAGTCTTCACCACTCTTCACACAATCAATTCATTGTATCTTTTGTCCACCCTTACAGCCATTCACATGACAGAAATAGTAAGTCAATTTGATAAGTAATTAATTTCTGTAACTGTACACATAATTTCTACTTTGAATTGAATAATGTAGGACAATATTTCTAAGTACTTCTAATTATAGTGTGACTGTCGTATTATTATTCCTGATCACACCCTAGTCATTAAGTACAGGATTCAAACAATACAACAAATAGCAATAAGTTGTAGTATTATGTATTTTCTGTAAAAGCATTACAAACGACATTTATTTATTACAAGCACGAGACATTCAATAGTTCGCGTTTCGAGGCTACATATTTTATTCCTATATGTAATTTGTATTGATATTTTGCTTGGCCATATGCCAAAATGTAATATGGAATCTGAACTTGTAGTCGGAATTAAGTATTCATTCATTGATATAAATCTTTTCTATCTTATTCATAAATGACTGGAATCGGGTACCTACGGTATGGCCTCGTTTCTTCTCGAGTGCTGGTACGGTAGCCATGCCGCATGGTGGTTGCTCGGACAAAGTCCTTACGATTGTTATTTCAACGTCATGCAGTTTGACATGTGTCCACAACTTGTCGTAAAGTTTGGTAACAACTAATGATTGGATTTGTAATTTAGTTCTTTCAGTTTTATTGCGAAGTGGGTAATTAAATGAGAATAACTTTTGTTATTTGATTTTGAGAATGATTTGCTGTAGTAAATTCTTTCAACTTTGAGTTTATGTAGATAATAGAATTTTTGAAAGGCGTATTGTTGGTCTCTTCGGTAAATAATTGTAAGTTCATGAAAAATTCAAACTAGGTACCTAATCGCAATAGTCAATTTCGATGACGGCTATACACATGTTAACAGGAAAACATTAACACATTACTCAAATGTAATTTTAGATTTATCCTACTAATTTACACCTTTATAACAGTTAGGTACTAATAAATATAATAAATCAAGATATTAATATGTTGGCAACCCTATAAATAAGAAGAATTCAATCCTCTTTTCAAATAAATAATAATTGTCTCACACAATTTGGCAGTGCAGCGCTGCAGTGGAAATTAGAGAGGGGAGAAGGGGGTCTATGCGACGGTGATTTCAACTGAAATATGGCTACGAGACGGCCGTTACCCCGCGGTGACGATGTTCCAGATGCCTTTAATTACGCGACCGATTGCGGTCGGGGGGGTGTAGCGGTGTATTTAAAGCGTATGCGCGGTCCACTCGCCACGGAGCGTCACAGGCGCGTGCGTCACTTCTAAACGCGAATAGAAAACTGGTGACCCTCGGATTGGATGACGCCACCCGCTATGCGTGACGGACGGCTCACGTTACTCGTAGTGAAAGTGTCGTCGTGACTTATCCCCGGGATGTTACGGGAACGTTGACGAATGTTACGTAGACACTACACAAACAATGTAGGTAGGTATTGCGAATGTCACACAACACAAGCTAATTTAATGCTTCGCCTAATTGACACTAAATCTTCTCTCAATACTTGAACTGAACTATCCTAACTCATGTAAGAAGTCCCATTTACCCTCGTAGGTATTAAAAGTGTGCCAAGTTTGCAGTGAAATATACTGTCAGAACAATTTAATCCCAAAAGTATTTGTTACGACTCGTCGAATTCCATAGCACGCTCCCATTTGGTTTTATTACCTCAAACTATCGTCAGAGATAAAGCGTCCTTGGTGGAAACACTTAAATGGACCAAAATATATGAGGGTAACTAACCGGCTGTAGGATGCTGCCTCCATCAGACCGGGCTATGACAAATGACGTCTTCCGAGAGCGTATAAAAACAGTATAGGACCAGAATTCACCATTTATCACGTTTGAGTCGACTTCAACGTTATTTTTGTGAATCCGCAGACGATGTTTGTCGCAAATTCGGAATCCTATACTAAGTAAAGCTGAAATCCATCCGTGTTTCGTTTCTCAGCAATTCAATCCATACTAAATTCAAAGCTGCCAATCAATGCCGAGTTTACTCTCCGCTTCCTCGTAGTTTTATTTTTTTGTGGAATCCCGAAAACGAAACGAGGAGCTTCGATGGTAACCGATCTCTCCCCGAAATTTTATACTGGTAGGTACTTTATTTTTCAGTTCTCAAGAGAGAGAATAGAAGCTCTAAATATGGACTAAAAAAAATTTGAGAGAAATTCTGTCAGCTATGTCGGATTTCCATCGATTCGACTGATCAAAACCTTCCGGTGTTTACTCGTCCTTGTCCAATCATATTTCACAGTTGTCACTCATGTGGAATGACTGAATTTATTATTGGCAACATTGTTTGTTTATCCATATTTAGTTTATTGACAAATCTGAGACTCGTAGACATTCGTGCAATCTTGCATAAGTGCATGCATTGAGCTCATTGAGCCTCAGTTATGACTGTTATGAGGGTCATCACATAGTTACAAATGTAAACGCTCAAATATGTCCTAATTATCACAAACACGATAAATGAGCCCAGTTATTTAAAGAGTTGTATCATTCTTATCGCTTCAATGACTCAGTTGCTATGAGGTCAGGGGCCAAAGTCATGGTGACATCATCAGAGAGCCCATCGAAGGTGGGTGTTGGCCTTTCAATTAAGAGGTTGCTGACCGTTTGGTGGCTCTTATTGTAATACTTCAACCTTCAAGGTATGGACGATTAGGTAAGGTGACATGTAAGGCAATTTGTGATAAGTCACCTTAGCACTTAACGTTGTTATTAGGCTCCTTTGATTTGATCTAGTGCACTGAACGGTTATAAAAAGGGTCAATTTCGAAACAAGTTCAAATTGACTTGGACACGCGAGGGATAAACAGTTTTTATGCTGCAAAGTTGCTGAATAATTTCAAACAATGTAATTAAGTTTTGGCTTCTAATTTAACAGCTAATGAAACTTTTGGAACTCGTATTTTTTTTTTGACATAGTAAAATCTGCAGATATTACGAAATGGTTAAATTATGACCAACCTAGTCCAAGCCAGTAACCAATTAATTCAATAACGCGATAAGATATAAAATGCAGTGCAATCCAGTTCTGACTGACAAATTGATCTTGGTTAAAAGCGTTATCAATTGCTAATTGTTCAATGAATTCTACTGTGCTAAATTACTTGTTAATCACTTTAAAACAGTGTAGAGTAATGAACTATCTCACACAGTAGTCCAGTGTCTTCGGTAAGGTCGAGATCCAACCTAAGAACGTCATTAGCACGTGCTTTGGCTTAATGATGTTTCCTTCTCTATCTCGCTCTTGTAGTTTGCTAGTAGTGCGATAGTGACGCGACTAACGCTTAGTCAATGTACGTGCTTAGCAACGTTAGATGTCGGTCTTAGATCATCGTCGGCCTAGCCTTTACTATGCTTAGGGGGCGTCGACATCTGCGTTATTCAGAAATTAATCGCTAGAATTCCGATTTGAAAGCTGTCTATTTTTCAACCGGCTTCAAAAAAAGGAGGATGTTCCCCGATTTCTCGAAGACGCCTGGACCGATTTGGATTTTTTTTCTTTTGTTTGAAAGGGTATACTTTCCAATTGGTCCCATGATCACCAGGTCAGGATCTGATGATGGGATCCTAGGGAAATCGAGGGCAACCTTCAAATTTTATAGGCACATAGTACCATTTTCATATATTTTCTAAAGCTGTTTAAGTATTTGCATCTGATAATCATCATCTCAGGTGGATGACCTGATGATGGAAGGTGTAAGGAGTAGGCATCGATTGATTTACTTTGTGTTCGCATATCTCCGGAACTACAAGTCCGATTTAAGTAATTCTTTTTTTGTTGTACTAGGTATCATTTAACTTAGAGAATACTGCAAGTTTCATCAAAATCGGTTCAGTAATTTTTGAGATATGGAATTTTATTAGCTTAATGTGTACATGAGTGATGTAAGTACTGGTGCGAAGGATTACAAAATTCTAGTGCACATGTAAGAGAATAATGTTCAGGTTCTTGACAAGAATTCGGGTTGAATATTTAAACTAAAAAGAGTAAAATAAAAACTTTTTCAAAAAAAATGTAACCGCCTTCAAAAACAACCACAAAAAAGTGTAAAATAATCTACAAAATAACTTTTCTTTCGGAAGTCGGTGGCTAAAAAGACAATGAAAAGAAAAAAAATAAAGGCACCGACTTCCGAAAGAAAAGTTATTTTGTAGATTATTTTACACTTTTTTGTGGTTGTTTTTGAAGGCGGTTACATTTTTTTTCTCGACACTGTCCAACTGCTGGGCAAAGGCCTCCCCCACGTTTTTCCAATAGTTCTTGTTCGTTTTCGTTTAAAATAGCAAATGCAAAAAAGAAATATTCGACTTGCCTGATCGACTTCGGACTTCCATCGACTGACTGTCCAATATGCCTTGAAATTTTTTAGATGTCAGACATGTGGTTGGTTAGTGGGTCTGCAGATACTCTATGTTGCTTTCAAGGTATGATACCAAAGAAGGTTTAATTAGAATCATTTTAAAAACGTCGTAGCTTGCGTTAAACAGTTCCATGGTAAATATTTAAACATGTATTGACCAAGACTCGTTTTTATAATCCGTAAAGTAATCTGTCTACAAAATTGGCGCCTTGCATTGACCATTCTGGCATCAAGCTACAACATGCTAGAATGTTCCAGAATTTTTTAACTGTTTCCTATTTATTTATATCGACACCGGAAGTATCAATTAACGTAAGGGACATTTTGGCGAAAATGAGTTATATATATCATTGGATTCAGAATTTCGCGCTCTATCGATTGGTATTATTAAAAAAATTCTATCTTTAAAAAAATGTCCCTTACAGTACAAAAATTTTGACAGCGAAAAACGATTTCTGAAAAAAAATGTGATGTAACAGTCATTAATATTTTTTCTTTTCAAAAAATTGAAGTAAGTCACCGTACTAAATAATTTACACCTTTACCTTAGTCAAAAATAAGTCGATTTAAATGACAATGGCCCTTACTTTAAATAAAATGCCCCTTACTTTAAAAACCATGTCCCTTACTGTAAATAATATGTCTCTCACTGTAAACAACATGTCCCTTACTTTAAAAAATTGTTTGACGAAATCTGAAGTTTATATAAAATGTTAGGAATCGTGACACTTACGACATAAAAATACATAAACTATAGACAACACTAATCAATCTGCAGGTGAAATTCATCACCATTATCATTTCTAAATATTAAAGACCACTTTTGGACATAGGCTTCCTTCACCCAAGGAGCACCACAGCGCACGATCTCCATTCT
Source organism: Agrotis clavis (assembly GCA_954870645.1). NCBI lineage: Eukaryota > Metazoa > Arthropoda > Insecta > Lepidoptera > Noctuidae > Agrotis > Agrotis clavis. Next base: position 5,689,200 of record OX940943.1, read on the forward strand.
AAGTTGAAATGAGCTGAAATTACTGCAGATGAAATACGTCAAACAGATATTTATTGCTTCATCTTTCACACAACCCATGCACCTTTTATTCTATCTTTTCCCCTTACGTCCTCTCTACTCGTCACTTCTACTTTATCATACTGGTATCATGTTTCGCACAATTCCTATGCCTTAATTCATCGACCTTTCGTTTCCATTACATTCATTCATTCATCGGCTCTGAAGAAGATAGGTATCCTCTTCAGAGCCGCTACCTACACATCATCACTTCTTGCCAGGTGGAGAAAAAGTGGTAGGTAGCAATAAATTCCAAGAAAACTTAAATTGTTAATATAATCAAATTATAAAGCCAATTAAAGCCGCGTTGACACGGTCAGGGTGTGCTCGGACCGAGTGGGCTCAAACGAGTAAGTTGCATACAAAGTGTACTCGGATAATGGTTAATTCTGTTAAATATTTTATAGTCAACAAAGAAAAGAAAAAACGGATTTTGTTTTAAACAGTATCTGAATTGTCAGAGACATGTTAATCGAAGAGTTAAGACGGGAAAAACATAATCTTTTATAGCAAAAGTATAGTAATCTGTGAAAAGGAGAAGAATTTGGACTATTCCTTTGATTCAGCGATCACGAAGAACATCGCACATCTAGCAATTTTCTCCGAGAAAGTGAACAGGTAAATCCTGCTTCATAAACATCTAAAACTATGTAGAACTACTCTGAGCCTAGTAACCGAGCTAGCTCGGAGCAGTAGGACGCGGTCCGACTCAAATCAGACTTAAATCTGCTATAGCTAGCAGTAAAACCTGAAACTGAACTCATTTACTCTTTAATCTCATTTCCATAGTGCTAAAATAGTATAAATTTTAGTAAATAATCTATTGTTACATTAAATTGCAACACTGATAAAATCCTTTACAATAAAATTTCGTATAATTTTCTATTTCTCTTGCTGCTTACACTACGCTCGACGGAATATCTATAAAATTTCAGTAACGTAACGGTCATCTAAACATTTTTTTTTAATGTAAAGGACATGCTATTTTTGAAACTACTGGGTATTCCTAAATCTTTCGTATAAAACAAGAAAGAAGGGGAAATTCTAAGAAACTTTGCTCTGAACACCATAAAAATTGGACCAGACAGTAAAAAGTTATAGACAAAATAAAAAAATAAAAATCGTTTTTTGGCTCTCCTGAAAAGTCGTATTTTGTCCCTTACGTTAATTGATACTTCCGGTGTCGATATTTTAATGTTTGTGGCAGTTCTAAGCTTCATAGTGACCAGTGCAGTAGATAGTCTGGTTATTGGTGGTCATTATACATGTATGTTCACTTACACATATCCATTGTTCCCTCGTTCCATTTCAACGTCAAACTGCCCCAGTTTAATTAAATTTCTAGCTAAGTAATTGTAATTAGAAGCGTTTAGAGATAGTTAGGGGAAGATAACTTCGATAGGAAGCTGGGTTCAGATGGTCGCTTGATATTGTATTAAAATGACAGGCAATCATTTAATAATGTTCGTCAAATTCTGGCGTCTGTTTTGTCAGGATGTCTGAGAGAAAGAGATAAATTGCCTGAAGAAGAAAAAATATATGAAAATGGGGCGCTTGAAATAACATTAGTGAAACAATAAAATGACGATGTTGAAAACAGTCTACCTTCAGATGGTTCTATTGAAAACAGTTTAATATACAGTCACGTTCAATTCTACTCACTCATCGATAAGATTATTGTCTTCCAAGTCGTTAAACTTAAAATATCCGTACTTAGATACCGAGAAACTGCTAAAGCACCTAATTTCATATTCAGAGAACACCTACGGCATACATTAATATTAATATGGACAAAGGATAACAATAGAAAACTGGGGTTCGAGTAAAAGGGATGAAAGATGACTGGCATATTGTTTATTGGTATAACCCAACCGAATCACGGAGCGACGTCAGTTTGTATTTGTGTGTATAAATTTTGATGTACTGTTTAAACCGCCCGGTGTCTGGCAACTTTGGCGTGCGTAGGAGTGCTCGATCGCACGGTGACTCACGGACAAAAATGGCGGACCAACAATATGTAATTATCGGCAACAGACCAGAGCCGAGTTTATGCAACATGCTTGTTATCTGTTTCATAAATAAAAATACAAAACCCGTTTCTGATAATATTTTGCCGATTGAACACGCTAGGCACGTAGTGATGCAAAAAGCGCATCTGAAGTTGAAAATTTATCGTCTTTACGCTGCTAGACTTGATGTAAGTATTTTAGCAGCAGATTGTAGTGCTTGTGAGTGAAATTTCTCCTCGTTTTAACTTTAAATTGTTGCCAATGATTGGTTTAAAATAGGTCCTTTGAGCTTGATATTTGCGATAATAGGGCCTTTTTCTGGAGCATTTTGGATGGCACGTGTATAGCATACTGATCTTATGATTTTATGTCTGTTTCGTCCCACGTGTCGCTGTTGTACGGCCAGAGGCCCGCAACCTCTCGAGGTCACCGCCCAGTATTACATCATTGCAATTTTTTTTACAGACCCGCTCGTGCTTACAACGAGTGTTCACCAAAACGTTTTAAATTCCTTTTGAATAAAACTTCTACTTACTTTTAAGAAGGTTTTTACAATAAAATAGTTATTTGTTATGCAAGGCTGCAAAGTTGATTTTTGGCGCGAGTACTTGAATTGAAAACTGAGCGAGCGAAGGATTCTAAGATTGAACCGCGAGAGAAACGAGCGGTTCAAATATAGAATCCTGAGCGATGCGAAGTTTTCAAAGGTACGAGACGCAGAAAAACTTTGCTGCCGAGTGCAACACACAACTTTTCACCTCACACAGCGAGGAAATGTAGTGGGGGCGGCTCGCCTGCCAGTGTAGAAAAGTAGGAAACAATTGAATACAAGACGTGTTCGAATTTTAAACAACACTTTGTGCTCTAGAGCACAAAATGGAGTTTTGCGCTCAGATTTTGAATGAGAAATAGAATCTTTCCGAGCGGGTGAGGTGAAAACGATTTTTTCCCCTACATCCGCTCCATCATTCGTGGAAGTTCTTCGTTTCTTTACAATTTCAATATCAAGTTTTTCTACTATGTCATAAAAATATGTTGAATTTCCAAATCTCCTTCTGGCAACAGGAAGAAACTTTTATGACATGCCATCCACTGGGGTGTTGTAAATATGTTTTTATTTGAACATTTTGATTGCAAGTCTTCGAATCCGATTCGAATGTATACCTACCCCCTTTGTAATCAAAGATTCTATGGAAATTGCGGAAGAAAATTCATCAAGTAGATAACTTGAATTCAAATTCATTCAAGTTATTAACTTGTACGAAAGACTTCAAAGCAATGATGAATTAGTTATCAACTTAAGGCTGGTGATGCCTCGAAAGGTCATTGAATGACGAATTCTGTTAAACTTCGCCGACGACGCTATAACAAAAACCAGTTTGACTAGCGTCAGTATAGATAGTAAGGAGTTTAAGTTGCTTATATATTTTGACTGATATCATAATATTTGTAGTCGCCCAATCCGGTAATCGACTCTTACGTCATGCACCAAGGCTATTACCGAAATGGCACTCTTATCTTTCAGAACTAATTAAGGAAACTGTCGCTCCAAAATCTCTTTACCCTCGCTTGGTCGATAGTAAATGTCCTTGCATTAACAAATATTTCATACGACCTCAATATCGCCCGTCTGTGTTCAGTTACAACGAAAGTGTGTCACCTCATCTTCATTTGCAAGTCGAGAGGCCGAAGGTTCGGCTTCACAAAACTGTCAACTTTGACATCGCTTCGTCGGTTTATGGTGATCGTTGAATTCCATTTTTGCGCTGTAAACTTCAAGAGCATCACCGCCGTTAAAGCTATACTCTTCAGTAAGGGGTTTGAACGATGCCCCGGAAACATTTTTAGCTATAAATCTACTTCGGCTTTCAGGATTGGCCGCTCAGCGAATGTGTGTCAGCATTCTGATGGCAACGTCGCGTCGCCCCGCAGTTTGTTCGATTTCTCGCTGTTCCATTTTGTTAGCGCTCTAAACAAATAAACCCCGCTTTGCCGGTCCGATTGTTCCCAAATGTTGGCTTCGTTTTGTGCCGACTGACGTCGGCTGATTCCGTAGCTTTTGGATTTGGAATTATTGAAATTTTGGCTTTGTATTCTCTTCTCGTCTTGCGATGGGTCGTGTCCTTGGATTTCATTTGGTTGCTATGCACATCATAAGGTCCTTAGCTTGATTTTTTTGAGAACTCGGTGATTCAAAATCTTAATGAATTTGACACTTTTCCATTATTTAAAGTCTATCATTCTTAAGATTTTAATTTTTTAGTTTACAAAATAAGTGTAAGTCAAACTTTTTTGTGAATTGTATCGATAGCGATGACGCTCTAAAGGTGTTTATTGTAAGCTTCCCTTGAAATATTCTCCCTAGCACAATTATTTACATGTTAGAAAACTAATTATTTATCAGCGTCGATTTAGTCGATAAATATTTATAAATTAGCTTGGGGGTTTCAGCGTGATTAATTTAACAAAATTGTATAATAGAAAAATATGTCTACTTTACTGTCTGAATACTACTTACTTTTTTTCCCTACCCACCTTGTTGTTGGCTTTTATTATTACGCTACAATAGTTATTTGTTATGCAAGGCTGCAAAGTTGATTTTTGGCGCGAGTACTTGAATTGAAAACTGAGCGAGCGAAGGATTCTAAGATTGAACCGCGAGAGAAACGAGCGGTTCAAATATAGAATCCTGAGCGATGCGAAGTTTTCAAAGGTACGAGACGCAGAAAAACTTTGCTGCCGAGTGCAACACACAACTTTTCACCTCACACAGCGAGGAAATGAAGTGGGGTCATTGACCTATACTGGGGGCGGCTCGCCTGTCAGTGAAGAAAACAATTGAATACAAGACGTGTTCGAATTTTAAACAACACTTTGTGCTCTAGAGCACAAAATGGAGTTTTGCGCTCAGATTTTGAATGAGAAATAGAATCTTTCCGAGCGGGTGAGGTGAAAACGGTATTTACCTACTTCACACACTTCCTGTTGCTGGTAAAATTAAATTAACATAATTGTGAATTTAAAATATGTGAAGCGGCTTAGGTAAGTAGGTACTAAAAATATTTTCCTCCAAATGCTTCTGCCTCTATTGCATAAACCATTAAAACTGGTTATATTTCCTGCCCAAGGCCGCACCTTGAATCAAAAACAGGATATCAACATTCTCAGCCATGTTTAAGCTCAGCCAAAATTATATTCCCGCGTTTTTATTTCTACTAAACCTGTTTTTCATTAAACAAACTTGAATTCATATCGAGCCTTTACTGCTGCTCCTATACACTAAATTCGTGTTTCTTTTTTTACTACTACTATCATACTAGATACTATCATCATTATCAGCCCCAAAATCCTCTACCATACCAGACCAGACCACAGTCGTCCTACTAAATTTGCTAAAAAAAAGGCGCACAAATGACGGCCATTTTATTCTTTATGCCATCGCATCAAAATGGAGGTGTCACAGTCTATAAAACCTTGAAAGACACGTGAGAATCAACATCAAAGCTCTTTAACGACAGGTGATTGACCTAGACATGTGATGACAAGTATTATCTTAATGCTATGCTCGAGGGGACACGGCAGTAATAGCGGTGTGATGTAATGTGGATGATGAAGTTTGGAATGGGTTTCTGGTAATGGAGCTTTTGACATCATCTTGGTAACGGTAAAGATGGATGAACATCTTCCTTCCCGAGTTTGAAATTGTAGTCGTTTGCGCCGAGTATAGCTGTCCATACAATCAAGTATAGCAAGAACAAGGACAGATATATACATGTCTAATATGCCTATCTTTGTCATACATTAGCAATTTTGCCTGCTAGAGACGACTGTCAAACAGATCTGTCGGATAAATCCGTACGTGTAAGAATGGCTAATTGGCTTCGCCTCCTATCACATTTAAGACTTAAACATAGTGGCAATTTTTGCGCATGCATTTCAGGCACCATGATTTTATGGATATCTCTAACACTAGGGCCACACATCTGGGAAATGACATTAATTACCGCGTTATTGGACGTCTCTTAGCACATTTAAAATCCTAACGTAACTAAAATATAATTTCCAAACCCACTCCGCTGTCCAGGCAGAATTTTCCAAAATACAAAATCTTCATTTAAAAATAAAGTTTCTAGATTCTGCAAAGACATCACCTTGAATTACTGTACAGTTAAGTTGCGTGAAATGCTAAGACTTTCTAACTTCAATGACGTTCTGCGGTTGTACACTTGGACCAGAGATTGGATGTCTAGTCTACAGATGACGTCATGCTAAACGTCTCGTATTACGGGACACTCAACTCGGAACACGTTAGTGTCCATTAGGCTGAGATTAGCTTGCTGTGTTCTGCAGTGGAGTGTATGTAGACCACGTTTAGTATATTTGAAGTTTTAAATGTTGAATCAGCCTTTATGTTCGCCAATCGGGACAGAAGCCTCCTTTCTGTGAGAAGGAGTTGGCTCCACCAGGAGGGACATATAATTATGGAATCGTGACTTCAAGAATAATTATAGAATGTCCATATTCCTAGTAGGCCACTGGAAAACAAGCCAAAAAAAGGGAAGAAAAATTATCCCCTTCGTTCGAAATCCTAAGTAAAACAAGTGAACAACATGTCCAAGGAAATAAGAAAGTGGCTTCACGAAAAATGTTACGTTTTGTTTTAAACAAGAAGTCAGGACATTTTATAATCTAAGGTTATTACAGACTCCTCTAAAATAACATATGATCAAAGAGAGTATTCAGGCACAAATATATCATTGATTACTATCCTTTACCCTCTGAATATATCCTCAACATCCAAATTCGCTGATAAATATATGAATTGTAAACTAGTTTCAAACACCTTTGTTAACTTTTGGGTTCGATCATGTAGTTCATGCTAAACTGTGTCTGATCCTTTAACCTTTGGTTGCATAATTTTATCATACTTAAAACTCTTTGCTTTGGTATTTTGACCGACATGACCGTTATTTATAAAGGCCTTTATCAATAAAAACGGTGACTTTTCATTTCATTAATTTACTCCAATATTTTGCCTCGGAAAGCACGTAAAGCCGTTGGTCCCGGCTGTCATTTGTAGATCTTTGACAGTCGTTACTGTTAGTCAGAAGCTCTAAAGTCTGACAACCAGTCTTACCATGGGGTATCGTATTACCCAGTTACTGGGTTGTGGAGGTCCGACAGGCAGTCGCTCCATGTAAAATACTGATATCTAGCTGAATCTGGTTTGACTGGAAGCCGACCCCATTATGGTTGGGAAAAGGCTAGGCAGATGATGACTCCAATATTTTTGGACACATTAAAACGATAAATTCCCTATCATTAATGAGAATTTTGAAACTTCGACACTTACATGCAACCGAGCAGAAACTATGTTCAACTTTGATAATAAGAATAACCGCTGTTTGGCAGTCTCCCCATGTTTCCGCAAAACTTACGCCCCAACAGTTTACTGCATACAATTGTTCGAGAAACTTCTAGAAACTGTAAATGATGTCGTTGAAATATCTGATCTATAAGTTTATATTCTGGGTCTGCTCGGAAAAGTGGCGTATCAGTCGATGCTGGTTGGAAAAGTTGCGGAAATAGGTTGTGGTTGCGCAGAGATAAACTATTTCTTATGCATTGGTATTGGTTTTAATATGTACTTTATTCTTAGCTTTTTAAAGATATTTTGCTGCTTTAACATCGTTATTCCTTCAAGTACGTTCCCCTAACTCCCGATTGTAAGTTGCCGGTTCAGAAAAAACATTGCCCCAGTTTCACCTCCCAATAGAATTTAGTAGTAATTGGGACGTTATCAGAACAAATATTTTCAGTCAAGTAATTTATTGACCCCACCTAAATTCTAGACATGCAATACTAATCAGTGAAGTCAGAATACATTAGATTTAAACCATTAAATGCTAAGTAATTGTGATTTGGTGCCACTCCGTCGCCTACGCCAGTAAAACTTGAATGATCTGAGTCTTACATAATCAAAATGGCTGCTTCGTGCTACTTAGATTTAGAACTAGACCTAGGATAAATGTGGGTAAACCTAGATTACTGTTTCATATTCAAAATCCCAAATAATTTAAGGTCTTGTAATGTTATTAAGATTTTATGTGGAACTTTAGGGATGTGATTTCATTATCATAATTATTTCTAAGCGTCATTTTTATCGATGCATTATTGATAAAAAAAAATACAAACATCCGAATTGAGAACCTTTTGAAAGTCGGTTAAAAAATGGTGGTTGTCACTTGTCAGTGGTTGGAAATTACTAAATTCAGTTAAATTTTATTTCCTGGATTATTATTAGGGTTCTATTGTCAAAGGGTAGGAATAGAAACCTCTCTATATGCTGGTCGATGTTTGACTTCAGTACTTACTACATTTGACACTCAAACGCAGTGTAGTATGTGAAATGTTTTTTTATGTATTTCTCACAAAGTCACAATGCAATAAAATTATTCTGTTTCTGCACTTCTTCTCCATAAATACAAACTTTAACTGTGCATACTCCTCCAACGTGTAATTTTCGAAAAGAAGGGGTGCAAAAATAATATAAAATGAAGAATAACTAATAGTAATAGAAGGTAGATTCTTCTTATCAATTTTCTAGCAAAAATCAAGTACCTACTAAGATAACCCACTTAGCACCTAGTAGCACTAGAGGCTAAGTCAATCCCATAACGAGGCATACAGTACCCACGTCTGATTGGCCAACTCAGCTGGATTGAGCCTTTCTGATTCGATCGCTGCCTGGTTGCTGATTCCGGATTTGCTGAAACTCTGCTGCGACTACTAATTTCTGTGTGGTTAATTGTATGGTTAGGTTACACAAAGCGAAGGTAGTTACTTAACAGCATTACTGAAGGTTATTATTTATGTAATAGACTTTGCTATTTTCTCGACCTTGTACACAGTAAGATTAATCGTTCCTTACACACATATTGACATACTCATTCATATCCATGGTTCTTACAGGCAGAAATATACAGAATCCTAAAATGTTGTAATAAAAACACTTGGCAACTAAATCTAGGAGAATAATCGTTATTATTTTGCCGACGTCGTGACTCAGTGAGTGAATCGAGCATTACAGTTTTTTTTCTTCTTTCAATAATACACATTTCAATGACGCAGAGGCTTTCGAAAGGCATTGATTAGGCAAGACTCGAGTTTTTTGTCACATCTAGATATTTGTAATTGTTATGGGTAATTGTTCTCTACTTTGGTTATTTTGTAATACCGTAGAATGTGGATGATTAAATTGATCTGGCAAAATCCACAAAAAAAATAATTTTTAATGATGATTTTTAAAATACAGTAAACAATTTACATGACTTTGTTGAATGTTAAACATTTATAAACTTCAAACAACAATACAATTTGAAGTTAACATGACTGTCATGTCCTCGAATCTGTCATCAAAACGGTGTGAGACCTCGAAAAACTTAATGATGTGACCGACTTAATGGCTGCCCGGAGGCGACAACTTATTCCGACACTGTCGTTTCTCACGAACTATTACAAGCTATTTTATTTTCGTCCGTGACTGCAATCTCATCTTGTCTTAGCACTACTTGGACCTGATCCCAGCAACTTCTTTAAACAATTTTACGTGTTTCGAACACGTCTTATGAATCACGCTGTAACTAAGTATGTTCGCGGCGGGCTACCTGCATCTCCGTTTACACTAAAACGTTTATTATTAACGACGATTCGCAAATAGTGACGTAATATTTCCCCATCGGCCAACTGAAATATCGACTTTATCCCAACTCAAACGAACGACTTTTATTTCCTCAAATTACAACTCAAATACCACTGTCCTTGTCGTATATTTGCACTTTTTGCCAGGTTTTAATTTCAACTGCGGCGTTCATTTCCTATCAAGGTTGTTCATTGTTAGCCGAATACGTGGCAGCTGCTTTGGATTAATTGAATCCACGATCACAGCTAATATTCGAATGAAAATAACAACCAAACATTTGATCAGGTGATCGAATCTGGTGGGCTTGGAACCGCGTTCGATAATTCGATTTATCGATACATTTCTGTGTGAAAAATCCGGTCGGTTGATTCACCTCACTATAGACCGATGCAAAAAGCGTAAACATTTCAAAAGCATTTGCGCTTTACATCAGTTCGCTTGTCCAAACAGTAGCGTTAGGTAAAACAAGTTCGTTCAGCGCCAACAAATTTTCAGCTGGTTCATCGGAGTTATAAAATGTCGTAATCTTTCGTGCGTGGGGCTCTAATGAAAGGGTCGATTTACGCAGGAACTCTCCTCGAGAAAACGTTAGGGACTAATCACTTTGATTAGTGCGCATAATTACAGTTAGTTATTTCAGCAATTCAGCATAATGTGCGAGCAGTTAGTCCTTTCTATCCTGGTCAGTACCGGCGTTAGGGTAAGGCGCGGTTAGGCGACCGCCCAGGGCGCCGAATACGAAGGGGCGCCGCAGGCCTACTTTCTCGTAAATTTCCCAATTTCTTTCATCCCATTTTTAGGAGATACACCCAAAACCCGTCTAAAGAAAACACAAATTTACGTAATTCAAGGAACTTTTGTGCAAAATTACATGCTTTTCGTCACTCAATTGAGTAAAACGCCATCTATTGCAACGCATTGCAAACATGCACATATGCTTAACAGAAAGTCACCGTAGGGACTATACTCATGGCGCGATGCGACGCGACGCGATTCGTGCGATATCGAGTCGATTGCCGATTTAAGTCGCACGTATTTACTAATGGAGTGATGCGATGAAATTCGACCTGCACTTCAAAAATCCACCTTACTACTACGACATAAAGGCGCTGCAAACCAAAGACAAAAAATATCGCCAGAGACGAATTGTTTGCGCAATCAAATTTCGAACACAGAATCATAATTATGCATTGTCATTAGGACGTAAAGCAATTCGATGTCGAGCAGATCTGTGAGCGATATCGTCAATAGGTACGACTCCATTAGCAAACACTAGCGACTGTCCATACATTTTCTTCGGCCGGACGCTTGTTGATATTGGACGATATCGGTCAGATATCACATCTGACCGATATCGTCAATCGATGCAATTCGATATCGCATCGCGCCATGAGTAAAGTCCCTTAGTTGAACTTTTTCATTCTGTTTGATCGAACGGAAGTAAGTCATCAGTTTTCTTTTTATCGAAATTACGTGATTTATGAGTGTAAATGAATAAATAAGCTATGGAAAAGGAAGGATATTTTTTTACTAATCTAACTTCAGCCAGGATCTGCCGTTAAACGAGCACGTTGGGCGGCGATGGACGTCGGCAGATGGTCTCTAGCCACCGTAGGCGCGGGCCATGCGGGCGTTGATGGCTCACTATCCGACCATGGACCATGCCCGTGTCGACGGCGCGTTGTGTTCCGCGCGCGCCTCAAAGAGTGTCGGCATAATGACGGGGCCACAGCCTGCCGAGGCGGGTCGCGGGACTAACGAATTACCGTGACCCCGGAACGTAAAGAGCTATTAAAGGACAGTCTCTCCCGCCTTATCTTGAGTGGGAGGACTCATTTGATGATTTTACCACGATAAAAAAAGTATAGCTATATCTATCCGAACTAGACTATGGAGACAAAAGCTGCCTGCGACATGGTGACCCCCCCTGATGTAAAAGCTAGATCCGCCCTTGCAGCTAGGGGGCGCCGTAGAAAATCTCGCCCAAGGGCGCTGGTAGTGCTAAAACCGGCACTGATCCTGGTTTTGTTATATCGTTATAATTACATCAGTGAACTTTTTTATATTGAATTTGTCGTTTATACAAACCGGACAAAAATATATGGCGCTTAAAACGTTCAAAAGAGAAATAATGACTTAATTAAATAACTAGGAGCGAGTAAAGTGAGTATAAAAAATCGTCTGTGATCCATTAGAAGCTTATTAAAACTTGAAGAGACTAGTGTTGACGTTTTTATGAAAAAACCGGCCAAGTGCGAGTCGGACTCGCCCATAAAGGGTTCTGTAGCAGCAAGTAACTAATATTAAAGTTCTTGTAGTTGGTTGTAACTTTGCAAAGTAAATTGCGGTTTACGATTTATGACGTATTAAAAAAAAACTAATCACTCGATCTCGTTCAAACCAATTTTCAATTGAAGTTTGCATGGTAATGTATATCATATATTTTTTTTTGTTTTAATATTCTCTTATTTTAGAAGTTACAGGGGGGGGGACACACATTTTACCACTTTGGAAGTGTCTCTCGCGCAAACTGTTCAGTTTAGAAAAAAATGATGTTAGTAACTTCAATATCATTTTTTAAGGGTGTGGGGGACAAAAATTTATCCATACAAACGTAATACCAAAATCATTCGCGATACGAACATTTTACCGACTTAAAGTTATGTTATTCGGATACAGACGGTATTTATCTAGGTTCCTATTAAACTTAAAAAAAAATTATATTACTATTTACGAAATGCGAGCGAATTGCATTTCGTACATTTTAACACCGCTAACAGCATGTTTTCAGCTTAATTATTCTGTATTAAAAACATTAATGTTCCTAATATTATTTTAATAGGAACATAGCTTATATTGTCTAGTTGTAGATTATCAAAACTTAAATGGAAAAACATCAACTTTTCATTCATAATTTTTGGTATTACGGAACACAAACAAATTTATCGCAAATCTTGAACGACAGACGCTCTGTCGCATCAATCATAACTGTGTTTGTGTGCGTATACGCTTGTAGTTGGTGAACGCAGAAACTCACACTTTCGTAAGGTTGTGTCGTAGACTCGTGGCGCGCTGGTCTTGGGTTTTCAATGTTACATAGTTATGTATTTGACTGTGCTACGCGTGCGTTATTGTTTGCGAAATTGTCTTTTCACAACATTGTAATAAAATCGTAGAGCTGTCATTCCTGTACATTGAATATTTTTTTCTTTTTGTATTTTTTTCGAGATACGGGATCGATTCTGAATTCTGATGCCACATCAACTTTTTTTTAGATTTTTGTAATGTTTTCCTGTTTTGATCTATCTCCGAAACGACTGTAAAGTTATCCATCAAATTTTCCTCTAATGTTCCTAATAATATGCTTCTGTTAATAGGCTATGTATTATTACGCTATTGTCCCTGGGAGATAAGCAATTTTGAATTTTGTAGTTTTTTTTTTTAATATGTTTTGAGTTGGATATTATTTATTCAATTTTTCCTTAAATATTCCTTACTGCGCTTCAATTAATAGGGTATCTATAATTACGCTATTCCCCTTGGGGGATTAGCAATGTTATATGATTTTCAGTCATTGTTGACATTTGTATAAGAACCCCTATTTGAATATCACTGTCAGCGAACCAGCTAGTTTGGTTAGTAAGCTACTTGCCTCTCGTGCAATGGGTTTCAGGATCAAATCTTGGTAATTTGTTTCTCACTTTTTGTGGATCTTTATTTTGTTTTTATTATATCCTGTGAGAGTTTTCAATAATTCAAAATAATTTTATGCATACTTTTATTTCAATATAATTTGCAATTTTATTTTTTTCTAAAATTTTTCAGTAGTTTTCTAGGGTAATTCTGCACTGATTTAAATTGTAGGTACCTAGGTAAGTTGGATATTGGATATTATTATTATTACTGCGATTTTTGCTTATGCTTATGCAAACAACTGAAACTTACTGACTAAAATCCACGGTGTCCTTTAATAGCCCTTTACCTTCCGGGGTCACGGTGATGAGATAAGTCCCGCGACCAAATACAGAAAACCTACCTTGAATTCTACGTACCTACCTATTTGATCGTACAGGCCGTACAGCGTAGGTACCTGTATTTACTTGTTTATTACGAAGTAAAAGCCAATGACCAAAAATGTATGGAAACTGGTGGCTTTTTTAACTGACTTAAAAAAAAGTAAAGTAGGTTCTCAGTTCGACCTGTATTATGTATGTTTGTTTGTACAATTACGAGTATGTCTATGACTATGTATGTTTGTTTGTTCGCGATTATCTCACATTTAGCTGAAGCGATTTTGATGTGGTTTTCAGAAAAGTGTTCTTATGCTATAACTCTCACCGCGTGAGAGTTTAAATACTTAAAAATAATTTTAATGCATAATTTTGTTTTTCTAATATTTTTCTTATTACTTTTCTGAAAACCACATCAAAATCGCTTCAGCCAAATGTGAGATAATCGCGAACAAACAAACATACATAGTCATACATACTCGTAATTGTACAAACAAACATACATAATACAGGTCGAACTGAGAACCTACTTTTTTTTTTTTTTTTTTTTTAGCGTGGTAAAATCATATGAGTCCTCCAACCCCGGGCAGGGCGGGAGGGACTGTCAGACTTCTACTGACTAAAATCCACGGTGTCCTTCATAGCCTGTTATGTTCCGGGGTTACGGTAAGGGAATAATCCCGCGACCCCGGCAGGCTTTGGCCCTCTGAGAGGGGGGCCCCGTCATTATGCTGACGCTCTTTGAGGCGCGCGTGGGACACAACGCGCCGTCGACCCGGGCATTGTCCTTGGTCGGGCAGCGAGTTGCCCTTTACTCGCTGCCCGCATGCCCGCGCCTACGGTGGCCGGAGATCATCAAGCGACGTCCGTCGCCGTGGGCGCCTACCACTGCGGCTGGGGCGGAGGGAGGACGCTGTCCTCTCTCGCTCGCGGCCCGCCTCCTCCTTCACGAGCATTACTGCCTCGCAGAAGGAGCTGACCGCTTCCCCCTCCGTCTCGCCCCGCAGCATGGCCGCAACCAATGCCGGGCGCAAGAGGTCTCCGCCTATCGCAGCCGTGTGGACACGTCGGTGCCCCGCCCAAGCTGGGCAGTCTTGCACCGTATGCTCTACCGTGTCCTCCGGGCGATCTTCGCAGTATCTGAGAACCTATTTTACTTTTTTTTAAGTCAGATAGGTACAAAAGCCACCAGTTTCCATACATTTTTGGTCATTGGCTTTTACTTCGTAATAAACAAGTAAATACAGGTACCTACGCTGTACGGCCTGTACGATCAAATAGGTAGGTACGTAGAATTCAAGGTAGGTTTTCTGTATTTGGTCGCGGGACTTATCTCATCACCGTGACCCCGGAAGGTAAAGGGCTATTAAAGGACACCGTGGATTTTAGTCAGTAAGTTTCAGTTGTTTGCACCCAAATCGCAGTAATAATAATAATATCCAATATCCAACTTACCTAGGTACCTACAATTTAAATCAGTGCAGAATTATCCTAGAAAACTACTGAAAAATTTTAGAAAAAAATAAAATTGCAAATTATATTGAAATAAAAGTATGCATAAAATTATTTTGAATTATTGAAAACTCTCACAGGATATAATAAAAACAAAATAAAGAATCACAAAAAGTGAGAAACAAATTACCAAGACTTGATCCTGAAACCCATTGCACGAGAGGCAAGCAGCTTACTCACCCGACTAGCTGGTTCGCTTACAGTGATAATCAAATAGCGGTTCTTATACAAATGTCAACAACGACTGAAAATCAACTAACATTATGGTCACGCGGACTTTATTTTAGAACTTTTCATCTTTAACAGGAATAATTCCGCAGTAAGTACATAATTTTTACGTAACTAACGGTTTACGCAACGGAAGCTTTCGAAAAGGAATACAATTATGTTCCCGATTTTGAAAAAATTCTCATTGCTGCTCTGCTCTTATTGGTGATAGCGTGATGTTACATAGCCTAAAGCCTTCCTCAATATGGACTATCCAAATATATATTTTTTCATTCCTACTAGTAGTTAGATTACAACAGATAAATTTCAAGATAAATACCTACGTTATACCTACTCGACGTTTATTTTATTAGATTTTAGATAATGTCCTAAAATCTTCTAATGTAGCCATTGTAGAGTTATTTCCAAAAAACGCATTGTTGGTTTGTGCGTTCACTAACGATTCCCCAAATTAGTTAACAAAAATAAAGCAAATGTTGAACAAAATTAGTACAATGAAATGGTTTTCTGTCAATATGAATGATTCGTTACAAACACACACACGCACACACACAGCTGCGCGCTGCGCCGCGAAAAGTCAGACAGAGATAGCAATGTTTCGTCCGATTTTTGTGCTCGCCTCGAATTGCAATTGCGAGCTTCCTTCACTGGCCTCTTAAGACCACGTATGGGTCAGGTGAAAAAAAAATTTTTGAGTTTCAACTCTAAGTATGGGGTGTACCCCCAAAATTGGTTTTTGTTTTATTTATGTGTGAAAATCCTAATGCGGTTCACATAATACATGTACTTACCAAGTTTCAACAGGATAGCTCTTATACTTTCGTCAAAAAGTGGCTGTGACATACGGACGGACGGACAGACAGACATGACTAATCTATAAGGGTTCCGTTTTCTGCCATTTGGCTACGGAACCCTATAAAGTGCCAAGTGTGCCTTTAGTTATTTTCAGCTGGATCCAAGTCTGGCTCGCTGAATTAGAAATCCGAAACTTGTCAGTTGAAATATTCTGTGTACGTTTCGATTAATAAAATGTTCATTTCAGTGCTGAAATACCCATCTCCCGATATACCCACATCTACGTGGTTTCAAAGCTGTTTGAGAAATGTAGTCTTACGTAAAGTAATCCGATTATCCATGTCTGTCTTGCGATTCCTGATTTGAATTAGACTTACCGGATGACGGATGGATACATTTATTAGGCCTTGGGGAAATGTATAGTAATTTATAGCTTAGGCTTAGTTTCCTTCGCTGCTTAATGTATGAACCAACTAACAGGAACAGAAATTAGAAAATTATCTGAGACATGATTTTCTCCTGATTTTTTTCATAATTTATGGTGACGGTGTCTCTTACTCTGATATTATGTCCATTGGCATATCATCTTATTTGCCTCTTTTCTACATTTTTTTAACATAGGTAAGCTGCTCTATTAAATAAAAAACTTTTTCAATAAAAAATTTAACCAACTCCAAAAAACAAACAAAAAAAATTGTAAAATAAATTTTCTTTCAGAAGTCGATGCCTTTGTTTTTTTCAGAAAACACGGAGTAATCGGTGTAAATACATTAAAAAAAATACCAATTGGATTGAGGACCTCCTCCTTTTTGAAGTCGCTTAAAAAAAAGGTTCTCCTTTTGCCTACGTAAATAACGAAATGTTCTACATACTTAACATGTTGTTATATCCTCATGCTGGTCAACGAACTCTTTTAAATTATTCAACACATAATAACGATGCGGCTGCTATGTGAACCATGTCGTTTATTGCACATTAGCAATAAATACGCAACGTTTTATTTAAAAAAAAAAAACATTTCCTGAACACTAATAACATCACCAGATTCTCCAAACTTTTCTTAATTCGTTCAACGATGTAATAAATGTTTTTAGATGTGTCGGTTTGTGCCATCGTAGCTCCTAAACGGATGTAAACCAAATTCGAATGCATTTTTTTTTAATGTTTTATCGATTTTTGTTCGGGTGTTAGTATGGGTTTTGTGCCACCTTCGTCATAATTTTCCTTCCCTTATTCCAATTAATTTGGGGTACTCGTAACATGTCTTCTTTTGTATTACTCGAGTTTCCATTAGGCACCTCCTTTCTAGCATATTATATCAGCCAAAAGATACTTATACCAAACTACTCACCAATCTAGTCACCTTGTCGCAAACAATTCCATTCAAGAATTTTTTAAACGCAAAACTATCAGCATGACTAAAACAAAAAATTGCATAACTACGCAAATAATGTTATTGTAAAACAAAATGGTTGACAATATACATATTACTGCGTAAACACGTCTCATCTTTAATCGGTTGCATTTTACGAAGGATGATAATTTATGCGGCCAGAAGGTCACAGTACTACAATTATGTCATTCCATGTAATAGGTATTACAGTTGGCAACACTTGTTGGTATAGAAACTGTTTAGTGCATTCAATTGTTTTGACATTCGTGCTGTTAATCAAGAGATATTCGGAATAAACTCTGACTCAGCTCATGTTGATCTAAAATGTTTACCATCCCTGTCATCGGAAATCTGCAAGGTCGGGGATTCGGGGTGCTAAACCTTTGGCATTTTAATAAGAATACTATTCTCATACAAGCATTCGTTGGTGTGATTTTATGAACGAATAGTTGAAAAACTCATGTCGAATACAGAGAATTGAATTCCTATTGTTATTAGCTGATTTTGTGATCAACGCCGCAACTGAAGCTATAACGTAATACAATAATATTATAACAGCCATTTAACCTATGTACAATCACGAGCAATAATATACAATAAAGTCAAAAGGTAATTTTCTCGTGAAATAACGATTTCTTACTCTAAGATTAGACCTACATATTTCGTTATAGTAGTATGGCTTTAATAATACGTAATATGGTTGTGACATGGTCGTAAAACTGCCAATACAAGTGAAAATCACTTTAAATTTTTGCTGTACACCACAATTTCCTTCTTCTTTGCCAATTTCTGTTTAAAGCTATGGGGAGAGAGAGGCCAATGTCGACATAGCTACACATAAATTTCCGTCACTAGATTCTTTAGAAACCTAAGGGCTTATCCTAATTATTGCAAGAAAATTGGTAACCTCTATCTAATTGGAAAAGTGAATGGTTTTATCCAAAGGGACCAATGATAAGGTAATGAAGACTGACAGTTAAAGACACTTTAAGATTCGATTAGCCTCAATCTCAATGGATTAAGAAGGAATGCTCTATTTATCAATTATGGTTTGGTTGGAACTTTAGAAGAGTTAAAAGGTCAGCAACGATCAACCAGAAACTTTAGAAATTAATGATGTAGAAGCTAGAAAAGTTATTTAATCCAGAAGAACTAAAAACGTTGGCTAATGTTGGAAAATACAGAACAGAAAAATAGGGTAGCGTAAAAAGAGATAGGAAGAGGTACTAGAAGTGATAAAAATTGTAGCTCAGAAAAGAGTACCTAGCCCATAGAAAAGAGTAGATACGAAAAAGTTATAATGACCGATGACCCAGAAAAGGGTAGATCTATGCGAAAATTTTTAAGCAGCCCTGACAGATTGAAGTGAAAAAGTTTAAGTAGTCGAAATAATATTTTTTTAGACCAATCTTTGTTAATTTAATCAGCCAACAACTTCGAAAGTTTTCTTTGTAGAATTTATAAGTTTTTTCAATTAAGTAAATCATAGTAATTTTCATAAAACCGCCAACAGTAGAAATTTGGGGAAGACCCATACTCAGCATTGGATGGCTAAAGATTTGGATTATCAAAGTCAAAAGTATCACCCGCATCACCACATCTCCTACAGTTATATTTATCCAATCCAGATCAATCTTCCTTTTGCGAGTCTATTGTACTCTCCCCATCTAACAGAATGAACTGTTCACGTTCATTGATTTGTTTGACACGCAAACCTAGCTATGGTAATATGGAACCTCGCAACACACTTGGAATTGAATGCTAGAGAAACGATTTGTTTTATTCAGCTGGCTCAAAGTTGTTGCCATTTAATTAAGCTTTGATCAACGTTGGTGGTGAACGGGAGAGTGTATTTTAAGTCTTCGTGTAGAATGGTAATTATATTCTGACTTCGTGTTTTATATATTTTTATGTTAACTGTGTTAATCATAGACCATAGTATTAGATAGTCAGTGGTCTGAATGTCTTACAAAAACGTAATCATCATCATCAGCAGCCGGAAGACGTCCACTGCTGAACATAGGTCTGACCTTAGACCGCCACGCCGAACGAGAATTCGCCACTTGCATCCATCGGTTGCCCGCGACCCTCACGATGTCGTCGGTCCACCTAGTGGGAGGCTAGCCTACGCTGCGTCTTCCGGTCCGTGGTCGCCACTCGAGAACTTTTCTTCCCCATCGGTTATCATTTCTACGAGCGATGTGGCCTGCCCATTGCCACTTCAACTTGCAAATGAGCTATGTCGGTGACTCTGGTTCTTCGCCGAATATTCATGTTCCGCCGAATATCATGTACAAAAACGTAATACGTAATCCTAACTGTGTTGTGGAGGTCAGACTGAGCAGTGGATCCTCTGCAGCTGCATCCAGAAAACTGAAAACCGGCCCCAAAATAGTTTAGAAAAGTCTAGGCAGATAAAAGTGTGTTAGCGCTAGTATCTGCTATCAGAACAATTGTATGACTCGGTCGACGTGTCTAATTTTCATATCCCTAAATTTTTGCAATCGCCCAAATTTTTGGAGATCAAATTGGATTTATCTCTTTTCTCTATTCCCAGGACAAATTATACGATAGCTACTATTTAGTTTTAACTAACCTTATAATGAAATCTTCTGATAGCTTTGTGCTAAACCAACCGATTAGTCCATTGCATGTGAACACATAATTACCACGATCTTCCGAACACTTGCGTTTGTGTTACAATATCCGATCTACATAAGATAAGATGGAGGAAGTTATCTACGTGTATTAGAGAAGATATTGCCTAAATAATGTAACGATATTGTGAGATGCAAAGCGGTAGACATCCTGCTATATGCATGGTTTAGGCACCGTAAGCAAGTCACCGGAAAATATCGTTTCGGGAGTCCAAATGGAAGCAAACATAAAGTAAAACAGAAATTCAATGGTAACTTTCGCAATGGGAAATTTTTTAATTCACACAAAAGCAGACTACAGCTACCTACCAAGATTCATCTCACGAATGCCCTCGACTATAATTCCGTGACCCAAACTGGAGTATTATTCTGTTGTAATTAAGTAAAGAACGATGTCTGTCCGTCCCGAACTTTTTGACGTAATACCGCAGAGATTTGACTCGTTAATCATATTTTTGTAGTCTCTATAGATAATGAGTTAGTAATTGGCATGATTTGCTCAATCTTGATGGGTTTTTCTAGAGTTATTTTGAATTTATTTACGGTGTTTCGAGGATTGGAAAGCTTTTGATTTTTCTAATAATAAATAAGTTGTTCTTGTAGCCATATTATTTGAAATATTACCTAATCAATAAATATCGATTTGGGAAGGAATATCGGGAAGATAAACTAGATAAAACGATTGGTCGGTAATTTTTGGAGACCGGTGTTCAATAAAACAGTGCCAGTAATTATATTAATCAATTAAATGATTATTTATAGTTATATCTTTCAAGGCGATCTTGTCAATTATCTTCATGAAATAATATCTTAGTTACCTAGATAGATATTACAATATCTACAGGTTTATCAACATTGTGTAGGCTTACAATGGCGTGATTGTTTTTAATCTGATTTAAAAATAGTGATAAACTCATACTTTAGTAGGAAATATCATCGCCAAGGTGATTGTAACAAGTGTAATATCTAAATAATTACAACATTATGTCAGATAATCATATCAAGAACACGGTAGTTTGCTAGGTAACCTAGTATTATATCAATTAGGACACGTTTTTAAAACTGGCATGGTTACTATCATTTTCATAACAACTTAGGGACTAACCACGGTGCGACGATTGAAATTCGACCTATTCAAGTGAAAATCAACCTTACCACTACCACATATGATATAAGCACGTTGGTATGGATAAATGAAAAACAAAACACGATCGCCACGACGACGTCAAATCAACCGAATTGCATCATTATTTCTTAGTAGCAAGGTTGATTTTCACTTGTAGTTGGAATCGGTTGAATCGCGTCACATCGCGCCATGGGTAAAGTCTCTTAGACAATAAGGTATTGATACTCTAACAAGAGCCATGATGCCTGCTTGCAATAGTTCTAATGACAAGTGCAAGGAAATTTTACTGGCGATGAAAATCTTTGAGTTCATCGCCCACAAATGGGAAATTGGGAATTGAAGACAGGCCAACACAAACCATAGTATATTACGCTATAACACATTCCTCCTATGACTTACGAGCACACATGACATTTAAGACTGCACATTTAAAATAAATTACTATAATAATATGTCACGTTATACATCCATTAGCATTACTGAACAAACGACTCACATAAAATGAAACACAAAAGGGCTGAGTATATAGCTAATAAAGACAGAAGTGCCAGTAAAACAATCAGATGGAACTATGCTGCCAAGTCTTCGAGATATTAAACTTTGATCGTTTGGTTCTTTCTTGCATAACCATAGTCCATCCTGTCATACTATGTATTTGCTTACGTTATGGAAATCGTGAATACTACTTCCTATCCTATTTTACTAGTATAATAAACGTAAAGTTTGTTGAGATGTATGAATGTTTGTTACTTTTTCACGTAAAAACTACTCAATGGATTTGGATGATTTTTTTTTACAAAGATAGTTAAATAATACTTGGATTAACCATCTTTCGATTAACCAGTTTTGTAGATAAAGTAATACCTACTTGGATTAACCATCTTTCGATTAACCGATTTTGTGTTCCTGTGGCATAATTCTGAGATGTAGCAAGTGAAGTCGCTAGTTTTTTTTAATACTAGATTAGTATTGTATGAGTTTGTTGACACTGGTATAAGAAATGGTGACAGTTGGGTGTCATTCAGCATTTGTGGTTTTGGTATATGAAGAGATTTGAGAATGAAAACTCTGATGAAGTCAGGGCTGAGCGATTGGTTGCCGTGCTGTGTCGCATGCTCGGATTCGATTCACGCAAGGGTCAAATATTTGTATGGAGTTGTATGGGCTGGCTTGTGTATCTAAGTTTAAATATTTCTAAACGTGTACGTAACAGTAGAAATTCCTAGTTTGGAGCAAACGGCTAATTATAAAAAAAAGTTGCAAAAGAAGAAAATCGAACTTTTTAAAATCAATTCTCTAAACTTTTAGCCTTTGAATTATTGAAAAGTAAATCTTTTGAAAGAGTTAAAACCTGGTTATCGAAGCTAAAGTTCGAAGTCAGTTGAAGTGTAAACTAGTGCAAGTAACCAGTTCAGTTTGTTATAAAATCTTGAAGTTTTACAGTTTGACACGCGAACTTCACGCTGGGTTAACGAAGTAAAATAAATACTTGTTTTAAGCGAAGGAATGTTCCAGAAGTCGGCATTTTCAGAATAAATTATGCTTTTCCATAAGATTAGTTTCTCGAAGCTAATAATTTTAGCGAGGAATTTAACTTGACATTTCCTTTTCTCGTAGGGAGGAGGCTTTTGTCCCAGCAGTGGGTAAATTATAGGCTGATTTTACTTATAGTAATTAGTGGTCTATGGAGGACGTATTTATTTATTTTGAATATTCTTGTATCTCCCGTGATATCAAGTATCTTGAAGCATTTCTTTTTTGTTGTACTTTCATAAAAATGCAGTTATAGTTAACAGAAAGAAAGTATCTTATCAACTTTCTCAAATGACGGAGCAGTAAATAGGTAATTCACGTTTCTCCTAACCATTCAAAAACCGGTTTCTAAAATCTAGCTTAGAACTACCAATGTACCAAGCATATCATTGTAACACTAAAATTGAATGCAATACAGTAAAATGTTTACGATGGTGTGCACGCCAAACGAGCGAACACGCCAGGTGGGTCAAGGTGTGCGATTGTGGCCCACCGTGTGCCCCACCCTTTATTGCAAGCTCTTTCACTTGAAACTGGTTCCGAAAACCCGTAGGGTGGAATATGGGTCGTTCTGAATATTGGCAATAGGTACTTGTACTGTGTTAGGTGTTGGGTTGGGCCCACTTAGTTTATAGTTTATGGAAAAACTAGTTGTTTCCTGCGACTTCGCCCGTGTGAAGGTCGGTAATTATCCCAGAGGAACATCATACCGGGATAAAAAGAATCCTAATTTATACAAAAACTCACGCCTTTTTGCCATGCGGGTAGGTAAAAACCTCAGAGCGCCACTTGCTACGAATTGATCCTTACTTTATTCCATGAAATCTGTCTGTGTACCACATTTCACCAAAATTCGTTAATAGTTTTTGTGTGAATATACCAAACATCCGTCAATCATACTCACAAACTTTATGTTTTTAGTAAACGGAGAGCCACCACACAGTGGTATCGTAGATTTTCTCATTAACTTTTAAAATATCATTGCCCCTGTTGTCAATGCATTTTTCTAGTTTTCTTTAACCCTTTCGCAATGTCCAACAGTAGTTTCCTTTTTATAAAACTGCGTTGTCACACTTCTAGACGAAGACCCACCATAATAGTCTGCCTCGTATCATCTCCGAGATCAGTAGGTAGATAGTAACAAAAAGCTAACACTCCTCAAGCATTACCCACGCCCTTGAAAAACAACATCAGGAACTTTCCATAATGGAGCATTAGCATTTTCCTCTAAAGATAAACCACAAACTAAATATCAAATCCGTTCAATACACGTGTCTTTTAGTCCATTATTTAACATTTTCTAACTGCTATAACTTAGGCTGAAGGGAAAAACAACACCTGCATAATATCAATTTTATCGACTGTTTAATTCGTTTTGAAATACACCTATATTCTAGCTGTCAAACGCCAAGTTCATACGTCAAGGTCTTTGAGTGAATCAGCATGATTGGTATAATTATGCTAGAACAATTGATTTGTTTTTAAATTTTCAGCAGAATTATAATTTATGTGGTGTCTAAATGTAATTATGCTAACATTATGCAGTAAATCGCAAATGTAAAATGCTTAAGCAATTTTGAACTATTGCTTACAATGTGCCTTAAATATCCATCAAAAGTGTTAAAAACGTACATTTCAAAGCATACTACATATTTGCAAATGGTGAGGTGGTATGCGTTTCGTTACAAGGATATAATAATATGTAGAAGTCCTATAGGTTAAGGAACTCAATGAACCCCATTAGAAACTTCAACAGCTCAGCCAATCGTAGCGTGGTACATAGGCCTCTTTTAAGGCCAAACTTTCTCTACAACACCTGGTTTTGTGCCTTTCACTTCCTCTGATTCCCGGCACCATTTTTTTTTCTGCAAAGCATGGAGGAAAAAAATTTCAAGGAAACTCGTTTGTTATTTGGTGTTCCTCATTTTTCCCAAGTTGCTTTGGGGAATGATTCCCATGAAAGACAGAACTCGCGAGATTCTTTGTTTCTTTTCATGTGGTAGATAGATAAATAGATAAAAGATGATGAAGATGTGGTAGATAAAAGTAATTTAATTTTAAAAGAATAATACCGCCTTCAGGTAATTTAATTACGAATTTACTTATTTCTCACACAATTTTCTTTTGCTTTATGTATGAAATGTTATAACATTGCTATTTTTAGATTGTACTCATTTGCCTTGGTGTAGTTACTAAGGAAAACAGTACAATAAAATCCGTCTTGTTGTATTCTTAATTTACGTCTTTGTGTCCATTGTCTTGTTCATGAAAGTTGATGTATGTCAGGCCGGCCATACACGGACTGATCGAAGCAGTCACACACATTATAAATGGAATACTCGAACAGTCGGAACTGCTTCGGGTACTTGGTGCAGTCAAGCAGCCGCCAGGGGTAAGCTGACTACTCGAGCAGTCTGTGTATGGGGTGCTTAAATAGGAACGTCAATAGACAATTTGTCTACACAGTCAGGCAAATCTTTAACAATTCAAAATAAACTTGGTGCTGATAAATCACATGTCTTCGTACCCATTATTCTGAAGTTAATCATTAATGTTTTCTGTAACCCAAGACCGTATCTAAAGTTTGAAGAGTGAGAGAATCTCTATGTTCTAGTCCTTCTTTTCTTCAACCTTAGGCCACCCAATGTTATATCGTGTTCCATCCACGCGCATCTATGAACTGTCAGCAGTCTGATGGGCATCCATAGAGGGCCAAACGTTTGCCGGAGTCGCGGGACTACCTAAACCGTAATCATGAACCTAGAACGTAAAGTGCAATTGAAGGGACACGGTGGATTTAAGACAGTTCTAGTTTGACAGTCTCAAGGGCGGAAGATCTCATTGGAAGTTTTTAGCACGTAAAAAAGAAGATTGGTTCGCGTCTGACCACTATCTCCCGCCAGGCGAGAAGCGAAGATGTGGTCGACGGTGAATGCACACTTGCCTAGAAGTAACCTGTTCACTCTTGACTTGAAGACCCAAGGTTAAAACTGTCGGGAAATGCAGATCGGGCAGGGAATTCCACTCCTTAGCTGTGCGTACAATGAAAATAGCGACTTTTGCCCCCATTGTTGGGTGTAAAAGGTAATATGTGGTAAAAGTCTTCCAAATCTCTCCAAAATTGTTGGGGGTACGGATCCCGCTGCCTAAATATTCACCTGACTAATTTACGTACAGTGTTAGAACTCTCCAAGTCTCCATATTGAATCACCCTACATATTGGATTCTATTGGTCATCCAATCTCACGCCATAATCGCGATTTCGAAAATCACAACTCACACAGACGCCCAGAAACACAACACATGCACATGCATTGATAACGAGATCTATTAATAAAAACATTACATTGGCAACAAATAGCAATTCTGAACGCCACATAATATTGGTTATAGGAAGTAAAACACCCTATTAGAAGCAGGTGTTACATTTTCTTTTTTATTATAGTGCAACTTCAGTTATTTTATTAGTGAGTGATCTGGAGTGGAGCTACATGCATCGGGTCCATTCGATTCGGCTTCAGTTTCTGTTAAACGACACCAATCACCATAGT
This sequence comes from Agrotis clavis, assembly GCA_954870645.1. Classification (NCBI taxonomy): domain Eukaryota; kingdom Metazoa; phylum Arthropoda; class Insecta; order Lepidoptera; family Noctuidae; genus Agrotis; species Agrotis clavis. Next base: position 5,715,773 of record OX940943.1, read on the forward strand.
TTTTCGGCTTTTGCCGATCGGGAATCACAATTGTAATACGTTAATATAATTATTGTTAATGTTTGGCGTGTCTTTTAAGATGCTGTCCACTGGCGCGTTTGATTCGGAAGTATTTGTCAAATAACCAAGCTAATCCGAAGCAATCACTACACATTTTAGCTGTAGCTATTGCCAATCTTCGTTAACTATCTACGAGGGCTAACTCATCTTTGACTTGGCCCGAGCTAAGCCGAGCGGCATTTCCCAGTGCCGCCCGGCTGCAACGAATCAACCCGATATGTGTGTAGCAAGCAGGTAAAGTAAATAGTTGACACTTTTCTATTAGTGTGTAATATACAAAAATGATTATAGTCCAGTCTAGACTCCGGTTACCTATGTTTAACTAGGCACTATTAACAGGCATTAGTAATTCAAGTTCAGGCTAAGTAAACTAGGTCAGAAACAAGTGTGTTACGATATTGTATTTTGATATTTAGACTGCTCAGCTTTCTCACGTTGTCAAACTAGCACTTTTCCATGGAATCCCTAATTTTTTTTTTATGGTCGTTTCTTCTTGTGGTGCGAATTGAGGTATTCTAAGATACCTTGGGCCATTCGCACCACTCGACTCGTACTCTGCGGTGTGAATGTCCCCATTAAAAAACAGTACTTGGATGATTCGAATCGTGGGCCGAACCGATCGCGATGCCTAACGACTATCCCTTGCGAACTGCAATACACTTATACAAAGCACTTTTGAATCCAAAGGTATTTGACGGAAATTCGTGATTCATTGATTCCTAAAGTCTGCTCGACTACATTGTCAAAAGTGTATTGCCATTGTAAGCCGGTTAATCAATTTAAAAGTCTTTAATTCCAAAAAGATTGCACTCAAAAAGGTCGTACATCAACCATGGCTTACTTAAAAAACAGCCTTTAAAATCTTACCGTTAAAGTAATTTAGTATATTATCAGTACCAGGTTCCCACAGTCGTGTACCGCCTGCCTTTATTACTAAATGCTCTACACCTAAAACCTCACGTACACGATTAAGCCGTAAAGAAGAATACCATTACATAACCCTTTAACATCTTGAACAAGTTGCTTTATGTCTACCTAGTACCTTGAAGTTTATCAACCACCACGCTTGTGGAAAACTACTTAAAAACTATACTACTAATTATTCTTACTGATTACGTAATACCGCGTGGTTGGTAGAAAATTTTTTGAAGTGCTGGCAACACAGCTCGCACTTGACCCTTATTTTTTCATCCAATCATCACAAACCCTTTCCATAGGGATTTAATTAAATATGAAAGGTCCTATGTCGGGTGTCGTAACTTCACGTCGATTATTCTTTCAGCTCCTCTCTCTCGCGAACGGTTACGTCCTTTTCTGGCAACCTATATTGTTTCCGTGCCAAGTCTTTATATCGAACCGTACAAGCTAGCCAGCTTTATAGATTTTATAAGAGATTCGTGCGACAAAAATGTAATAGGAGTAATGGTAGTGTGGTTGGCAAGTGGTGGCGGCTGTGTGAGTGGCACAGGAAATGCATGGAGTAGCGAGGACGTGGGGGTAACCTTGGTGCTGCAGCTGAGCCGCGTCTGCCCGGGCCGACGTTCGATTTTCACTTGGAGCATCAGCGCGCCCGTGTCTCGCCCGGGTGGGCGTGGTCTGCGGGCCGGTCAATAGCACGGTCTCCTCCGTCTCACTCGCTCGCGCCGCGCGCCTCTAGCCCCGTCCCTGTCCCCCCGGGGATGATTGAAACGTCTGATGCCGCAGGCGCCCCGCGCGCCCCCTCGCCAAGGACGTTCAGTGAATCCGTCCCTCTCTGCCGCGAGAGCACGTGTCCCCGTTACTATTTCATAATATAATGTGTGCCCCCTTGGTACCGCGCGAAAATTCACAACCAATTATGAGTCAAGTGCCTGATAAATTAGGTGACAAATTTGATGCCTGAAAGGAATTCCGGAGTCGCTTTTAGCGATGTGCGAGGAACTCAGCATTAGAGGACTATGAGGTGCCCCTGTGAAGTGATATGGAGATAAGAAGTTGTTCTGGGAACGTCACCTCTTCGTGTTTTCCGTCCTGTGCACTCTCTTGCCTTGATACTGCACTCGTGATATTTTCAGGTATGTGGTTAAGAAAGTTCGATATTCGATTGTTCCCGATTACCATATCGATGCGGCGAATCGGCGGTGTAGGTCGGTTAACCTCGTTTCGTTCAAATCTTGTATGTGTTCTAATAAAATATCCTGGCGTCGTAATATTTCCATAGTCGCCTAGCCGTCGCCGGCAGTCTAGACACATAATAATTATACAACGAGCCAACAGGGGCGGTTCTGGAGATGTGACTCACCCGAATTCGTCTCCGGCATCGATCGTATCTCATGTATTTGCTGAAAAGCTCACACAGTAATCGAAAAAGGACCTATTGTTGAAGATGTAATAGTACAAAATCCATTCAGCATACTTTAAAGAGAATACGTAACTTCTAGAACTGACCTAAATGTGAGTAGTAGTATTCATGGAATCTAAATTAAATTGTTGTAAATGTAATAGCGATGACGGCGGTATCGAGCTGTTTCATCCAGTGACGTCATAGGTATGACATCACCGAAGTGCACGCGAGGTTGCTGCCGTACTCCGACACCGGTTGGCATTGATACGATGTGATCATCGGATCAGTACACGGCCGGTTTACGCAACCGATATACGGTTAACCGCAACTCGGTATTAAGTTGTGGCACTTGAACTGCAAAAACCAACCTTGTTCCAACGAAACACAGGTGCTTTTAAAGGTGGACGTACGGTAGGTCCTTAGCTTGCGAAGTCCGTAAGAACCCCCATTGTTGAAAAATTAACACTTCAGATATAGGTAGTAGTTTTGGGGATATCCACATTTTATCCTATTCAAATTATAACATTAGTGGTTACAATTATAGCGATAATTTTTGTAATTTTATTACCACATTTTTTTGGTTAGCTCAACGGCTTTCTGCTCCGAAAATTCGGGAAAGAGCGTAGAATTCCTTCCCAAAAATAGTCTATACATTAAAAACTATTTTGCAGTTACAAGTATTCCATTCAATGTATAGTATTTACAGAAAATGTAGGTGAATGCTCTTTGCCAGTATTTGCTTCAAGATTTTATCTGCATTCCGCTTGGATTTCTAAACCTACTGGATTAGTACTGAGTTCTAAGGAGGTTATAAAGTTCAATACTTATGTACTACTACTTATATTTATTGATATCTGAACATTGAAACTAGGGCTGTCAATACCGGTATCTTTACCGGTATTTGCGTGATCAATACCGTGATTACGACATTTAAATACATGTTTTAAACCTAAGACTTATACAATTTATAAGTCCAAAACCATATCAGAGGCCTGTGATGTTCCCAGAGGCAGTATAACTAACCCTGACACTAGAGGGTGGCTACATCCTCACACGAAAATAAAAAAAAAACAACAAAACATGTACTTTAAAATTTTTCATTATTTTTTATTTAATGTCCTATAATTCATTATTCTTCACATACGTCAAACCACAATCATGTCCGTCAATTCCTCTAAAGTATAGTTCATAATTATATTTAGCATATAAACAGGATTATTTCTGTTTTGCTGACCCACGTTAAAGGAAAAATTATGATGTTATTTTACGCAAATATGTCTTGTGAGCGTCATAAATGGTAAATAATTAAATAGAATTATTACGTCAATTGGTACGAGCGATTTGAGACTTTTTTCCTTTGGCTTTATTTACATATGTGATGTTTAAATTAAATTCTGTTTTTCTATATTATATTAAGCTGTACGATGATAAGAGTGCTGCGGAAAGTATTATATTATTTATTTTATAATAAATAAAGTATTATATTATTTTATATATCATTTATTTCTAGCGACTCGCCTTGGCTTCGCAAAAGTAAAATATGGAAAAAAATTGCCTTATCAATCAGGAATCATGTGATATAATGTTCAAAATTGGTTCAATATTCCCAGTGATTGCTTCCTACAAACTAATATCTTCAGATTTATAATATAAGTACAGATAGTTGTATATTTTTTACAAAAATTACACTTGCACTTTACATAATGTGTGTGCCCAAATTTTGATCATTTAAAAATGTTATACTGCATTTTAAATTTATTTAAAATATAAAACATTTAATTTAATACCCTTCATGATAATAAAACAATTTAAACCGTATTTAAATTGGTTATGTATGAATCATTTGCAAAGGAAATAGTCGTATACATATTATAAACAGCTTCGTGGTTTGTGGCGTCAACTGTGCGTTAAACCTTCGGTTAGAATTACTAAGTTACTATTTATAGTCAGCTGTATAAAGTTGACTTTATTACTGCTATATTTTAATAGAATAATCAACTTATAATGTTCCCACTGCTGGGACACAGACCTCTTTGAGAGAGAGTGGCTTTTAATCCACCACAAAGTCTAAATTTCATTTTGTGGATTTTCGTTTTTTTTTTGTTTTTATATTTGCTGGTTTGTTCACGATATTTTTCTTCACAATTTTGATATTTCTTGGAACATTTAAATGAAATTGAGTGTAACAGAATAGATTTGTAATTATAGAGATGAAACGCTGAGAAATACTCGATTAACACTCGATTTAACACAGACTAAGTGCCAAGCCTGGTTAGTCAGATTAAAAATTAGCAGGTAGATCAATATTCGGTTTTGTAACTCACAAACTGACATCACGCTTCGTAATTGACTAGCCTTAAACTTCGACTTCGCCCGCATTCACCTCGAAAACCATCCCATAGAAATGTACTGCCGAAAGTATCCTTTTTCTTTATGGGTATAAATTCATCCAATGAATGCTCCCCATCCCTGGATGGAACGAAATAGCCAACCATACCGAAAAGTATCCTTAATGAGCTTATGATGTACCTGTGAGCTAAATTTACTGAAATCTGTTCAGGCGTGAAAAGGAAACAGACAGAACTGCTTTCACATTTATATTATTAGTTTGGATGGTTAAGCAAACATGCCAAGCTTATATTGATTTCAAATCCATATGGACCAACTTCTAATCTAAAAATGAATGAATATATGATAACCATTAAATTAATAATCTACCTCCTACACAAGTTATAAATGTCAAATGTAAAAAAATTGGCTACCAACTGCTCTCGACATCAAAGAAAACGATACCATATATTTTTTATTATCAACTAAAAATCTGAATCAGAAACTGAAATGGTTTGGGTAATATCATGATGATTTTACTATGTACTTGGATTTTATTTTTACTTTACACATACATAAACATATTCCTTTATTCCATGGATAGCTGGAAACTACAAAACTACACGTGATAAAATTGTTACATACTTATGTATGTACATCCTTTCGCCTCTTCTACGTTTAAACCATCTCTTCAATAAAACCATTTTACTCGTTTTTTCACAAGTTCCCCAGAAATGATGTAATAATTTTTCTAATATTTAGTTTACATTTATCATCTTAGCCCAAGTCCTAATGCTGGACGGATCTTTTATAAAAAGGACATAAAAGCCTGTATTTTGATGCAAAACTGTTTGGTCGCAAGCTGTTTCTCACAATCAGTAACATTGCTACCTTAGAAATATCACACCGGAGATATTTTCCTAATTCTTTAAGTAAACATGAGATAAGTTGTCACAAATAAAAAGGGTTTTTGAAACAGTTTAATAGGAAAAATATTACAAGGTTAAGCCTTAATTAAAACACGTATTTGTCACCGGTATACCTGATAGCTACCAGGAAGACAGTAATTACTTTAATTTAACATGTACAGTACACGCAAACATCGGGTACCGCAATATTTGTACAGTCAACAGCTTTATCTAACGTCAAGAGCAACAGACGTGTTTAATGTCACAGTATCTGCACAAAATGTAGAACAAATAATGGTGTATTTGTCAGTCTGTATGTTTTAGTTTTTATACGGAACGTTTGAGAAACGTTTCACTTGAAACTGGGATTGGCCACCCACTCTTCACGTGGGCAGACGCAAAATGTGAACAAGTTAAATTTTTATGCACATATGCAAACATAGAACAATACTGAGTTGTGGAGGTACGAGTATTATAGACAATTATTGCTCCATGTAAAATACTGGTATTCAGCGAAATCCAGTAATACTTAAATCCGACCCAACATACATAGTTGGGAAAAGGCTAGACTGATGAACTGATGATGATGCACTGTTCTGTTAAAAACAACATATTATACGGTTTAAAATCAGAAAGAGACTTAATGAAAGCAGCAAAATCTTGTAAACTTATCATACTTAATATTATTTTTTATCTAGACTTAATTAAACAAATTCTCCTTGAGCCAAATATATTGTAATTACATTAGCAACATTTTATAATAATTTCATGTTTGCAGTGATTTAAATTCTTATGTACTTAGGTACTACTTCAAAACCGTGTGATACTAACCTAAAAAATAATAAATACAAAAGTAAATAGAATATTAAACGTGTGTCATTAAAACATTACGGGTATCTTGGTACGTATGTAACAGTTATTTACTTGAAAAGATAAGAAATGTTAAGTGTTATAAGTTGAAGGAATTAGCGTCAATCTCTTTTAATTATTTTATTTCTTACACTTGTATGTGATGGTAGAAACGTAGGCTATAGAACAGTAAGGACTTACTTGAAAAGTTTTTCGAACCGCAGAGAAATATCGCTTCAAGTGCATGTAAGTTATTATTTTTTCTGCTAGATACTATTGTGCCTATGACGGGGCCCCCCTCTCAGAGGGCCAAAGCCTGCCGGGGTCAAAGTCAAATCATTTATCGCGGTCGCGGTCGCGGGATTATTCCCTTACCGTGACCCCGGAACATAACAGGCTATGAAGGACACCGTGGATTTTAGTCAGTAGAAGTCTGACAGTCCCTCCCGCCCTGCCCGGGGTTGGAGGACTCATTTGATGATTTTACCACGCTAAAAAAAAAAAAAAAAAAAAGATACTATTGTGCCACTGCTAGACAAAGTCCCATTCTTCAAGTGCAGTTGGCGAGGGTCGTAAAGGGCTGAGCTTTTGTACTACTACGCTGCGTGATTATTTGTGTGATCTACTCGTACAAGTACTTGTTCTGGGTTTGGGTGTTTATGTATGTAAGTTTAAACACACCCACGATACAGCAGAAATTTATAGTGTGTGCATTTTTTTTAAATTCCAAATCTCTGAAACTATCGTCCTCTACTTGCCCCCTCCGTCCGTCTAATTTATCTATTTATCTTTCCACATAAATGGTCGCAAGTGCATCGTAACGTTCAAATATCCAATCAAATAAAATATTGTCCGAAAACAAATAAGTTTTGTTTTGCCAGACGTAATGCGTCACCATCCGACACTTGACAAATATTAGCACATTTGCTAACCCCTGGCGTCGCCTTGCGACCTTATCGGTGTTTGAACTAGCTCTTACACCCGGCCCCTCTTGTAACCATCCCGATATTGAACTCTTAGGGATGTTAAGATAAAATCTTCTTAAGCTTTCTGGCTTCATTTTTGCGACAGGTGTCGGATGTCAGACGGTCGACCAACACCGTTGCGGAGATAAAACTACAAAACCTTGAATAATTTTGGTTGATATTTTGACAATGAACCATGTTAGTACTAAAAAATATCTTGGGGTAGTCAAGTGAACTGCTTCACCATCGACCATATCATTAGTCAAAGGGGAGCCTACCTTGAAATAAATCATCACACTGCTTGTGCCAGTCTCGGGATCTTTTCTGTTTTTTACCTCAATGGCGACAATGTTATCTGCATTTGTCTAGTAACTTACGTGTGCTAATAAATATTTGCAGTTCGCCACTGACTACCCACTCCCATTTTAAGTTCATACAGTCAATCCAAAGGTTGTCTGGAAGATATCGCTAGCGATAGGACCATTGTAACCATAGAACTAGCACTGTTGTAAAACAATAAAAGCATTATTGTATCTATCTGCCGTCATTTAGTCAAAGCCTTAATTTCCAATCAGTTGAAACCACCAAAAAACAAACACAAAACTATTTCAAACTTTTAATAAAATATGAAGATAAAGTAATAACGAACAGGTTAAAAATTAACAGAGGCATTCAGCTATCAAGGCGTAATTATTCTACTCGGCTGTAGTATCGAAAATCAATTTTGAGTCTATAGAAAAGGGACTTTGGAGGTGTTTCAGTAATCTTACATCGATCAGAACGTTATACACTAAACTATAACTTAGAGGTCTACAAGGAATTCTTGGCTTAATAACAAGATCTTCAAATTAAAGCAACGCTTGTCAAGGTTGGATGGGTTACCATTCATCATAGCGATTTTTCTGCATGCCTCTGAAAACACAGAAAGACGTTGATCCCGGCTGTCATTTGAAGATCTTTGTCAGGCGTTACTGTTAGTCAGAAGATCTTCGTAATTCTGAAAACCGATCTTACCAAAAGGGTAAAGTATTATCCAATCAACGGGTTGTTTTAGTCAGATACGCAGTCGCTCCATTTATAATACTGATATATAGCTGCATCTGGTTCGACTAGAAGCTGACTGACGGAAAAACTTAGACATGATGAATTAGATGACAACTAAGACACTTATTAAGAACAATAGTCTCTCCGAAAGGTACAAACAATGACTCTGCAAACTAGCTGGTACATGATTACAGTTGTGACGATATTGTGTCATCTGTTATGATTATGACACATAAGACTATTTACAGCACTTATATCAAAACGTCCATAGATATAAAAACGACTATCATCATCTTCTCCTGACCTTACCTCAATTCATTTCGGCTCAGCACTCCATATCTGCTTCTTCCATACTTCTTTAGTACTTGTCCGTAATTTTGAATTGACGCGACACGGTGAGCTTGATGCCAAGCGTGTCCAATTGAAAGCCCGACCACCTGTCACAATCAATTATATCTACATCGAAGTTGTACTCACATGCCCGCAATGTGCGAGGATCTGTACCCCTAGCACGAATCACTTTCGAAAAAGTATTCGTATCGTCTTGGAAAGCATTTTGTATGGGATCTTGAACAGCGCCTCTGGTGAGCGTAAATTAAACTATTAGTTTTGTTAATTATGTGTATTATGTTCTGAAAATTAGTTTAATTTACGCTCATCAGAGGCGCTGTTCAAGTTCCCATACAAAATGTTTTCCAAGACGATACGAATACTTTTTCGAAAGTGATTCGTGCTAGGGGTACAGAACAAAAAAGATTGGTTACATAAGCAACATGCTGCAGTGGAGCTGAAGCAATCGTCTTTGTCGAAATCGCTCGGATCACGTCATGATTACTCGTCATTTCAGCAGTCACCTCTTTTCTAACCTGTGATCCTTCCCATATTCCATCTATCTTTCTGTTTTTAAATAATCATAGGTAACAAACAACCCATTTCTAATAAAACCAACGATTCCAAAGAATTTCGACAGCGTAAATCTCAAGTTTCGATTAACTAACTAGGAATCCATGTGAGTTCGATTTGTTTTCACTCCCGAGGGTAACTGTCTAGTTGGAATGAAATAAATGGGGCTGTAAGCTCCCTCTGTGAAAAGTTGGATTCGCCCAACGCTTTAAAGCTATGTCGCAATAAATCACTGCAAAAAACAGGCAATTACAGTAATTAATTTGCTACAGACTTTGTATTTAAATGGAAAACATGAAATAAAGCCACCGATCTCGAAGAAAACAAACGATTTCAAGGATGTATGCCGCAAATAAGCACTTCTGTCGGCCGAAATTATAATATCCAACCTAGCAAAAGTTTAAAGCAACGCAAACGTTTCGAACCAATTGTATTCCGAATCACACTCCACAACTTGCACGAAGTTATTTGCTCAGCGTTATCCCGTAAACCCCTAATCTGAACTCGCAACACCAAGTTTAGTGTAAACTCTAATACCCTGGAGATATTCTCGCTGTACCATAATTAATTCTCCACTGAAGCCAATAGGACTGGCTTAAATACATGCACTGAGATTCTGGCCTAGACAAAGGCATGCTCCACATTGCCTACAGTGCTAGCCAGATTTACAAGCAAATCTATTGTGATGTATGTTCTCGGGTCGTTGCGTTATTCTCTTGTGTAGTGAACAATATCATTCAGTTGTTCTATGAGACTGCCTCATTGGAAAAAAAGCTCAGCAGTAATTGTTACTTGGCAGTAGAATTCCCGTCCCTTTTCTTCTCTAGCTTCAACTTTTAAATTGCAGTCGGCAGTCCTTTCAGACATGCAGAATTCTTTTGCTATTGATGTTAGATTCTAGATAGAGGATGCTACTTAAAACTTTTTTCCACTGTTATATGCCCGTTTTAATTTATTAGTTTTTGAACCAATAATGTATTTTATGTCACGGCTAGCAGTTTGCCTTAGAATCTTCAAGAACAAACGATTTAATGGTTTTTACTGTTCTTACATTGTAGATTGTAGAACAATGAAATAAAAGATCGTATCGCCAACATTAATATCTTTATGTGCATAAATATTAAGGTCGTGACCAACATTCTGTTCAAACAAACATGAAACATGGATGCAGAATATTTTGTTTTTTAAAAGCTTTTCGGTCACAAATGAAAATAGAGGAGTGATTCCCTCTTTTGAAAGCTGTTTTTGCACCGTTAATTGGCAAAAAATATGTTCAGCAAACAGTTTTAAAAGTTTTATTTTCTCACTCGGGATTTTTGTTCACCGCGTTTGGCTTTATTTATTCCTGCTTCGTTAATATTTTTCTGTTTCGAATGCGATGTTAAGCTAGTATAATTGAGCAATTATTCTCGGAAACATTAATTGATATCCGAGCGAATGCTCATCATAATTACTTTCACAAAATCTTCAAAAGGGATCCCTGGTATCAGTTACAGCAGAACATCCAACGTTTATCATGAACAGACTCCATTGAATAAAATCGCACGAACGTATTACGGCCATCTCTAACCGAGCATATCGCGGTACCACGAACAGTATCCGGCACAATTCTGAGCTACAGCTTTGCAATTAGTCACTCGGTCCACTAATGCTTGCGTCTGTACACGGAAACGCAGCTGGAATCCACTCTCTAAATATAAAATAGCCTGCTTGCAAGCGGTAATGGAATGACGGTAAATGGGCTTGTCTTATTCGGGAGTCTTGGCGAAAATAGATTGGAATTTGAGAATGTGGTTTGGAATTAATGTTTTTAACCACATTGGTAGCCATCATTTCTCCAGTTAACTAGTTCAAAATTTTAGGTTTAAATTCGACATCTTATAGTCAAATTAGACGAGTCCAAATATACCTTAGTTAGCATTTATTTCCATGAAAGACGTGAATCGAAACCCCAATCTTAAAACCTTTCATCACTAATTGATGCTAAGTACGACTTTTTGCACGTTTGAGCTCAAATCAGACTAGGACTTTGCTAATGAATGCGCATAATATGAAAACTAACCCAGCATAGTTCACCCAGTAATTTCTAACGAAGAAGAGTTTTAGGAGTTTCAAGTATCAGTTAATGATGCAGCAAATAACCACGAAGTTGATTAAAAGAAGGCATAACATTAACATAGTCTTGGTCTTCTAATGACATTTAGCAACCTTCACCTCAGAATGCCAAGTGCGCAATTGCCAATTATCTACAGACAGAGTTTTTCTGAGATTATACGTTAAGAACACAATGATGTCAGTTTTACCCAGAAAAACTTGGGAAAAAATGTCACCAGTCGCTTGAACTAACATGTATTTCGGAATCGTTACCTTCGCCAACGTGTTCGAAACACGCCCGTTAGTTTGCTCTAGTTTTTCAAAATATAGTAATGAATGTTTTTCCTGTTCGTTTTCAATAAATCTGTTGTTTCCTTGTTTCAGTTCGCACCCTGCAGCATAATAGGGAGCCATACGCCGCGGCGGAAAGACGGGTGCGACACGCACTCGTGGTACGTATTATCTTTTTACATTTATTGATTGCCAATGGACACTGAAAATGTTTTCCGTATTTAATGACCTCAAGGTATAAAAAGAAAAACAAGCAAGAAAAAAAACTGTATAATAATCTGGTGCAGTTTTAGTATGGCCCTAAAATCAACAGACCAAGAAAACAAGCATGCCAAAGTTTATTTCAACAGAATAAAGTTGCTCATGGAAAAACACTTCAAAAACATTGTACAAAAAATTAAATTCATCTTACAAAACAGGTATGCTGAAATATGATAATTTTTAGGGTTCCGTAGTCAACAAGGAACCCTTATAGTTTCGCCATGTCCGTCCGTCCGTCCGTCCGTCCGTCCGTCCGTCCGTCCGTCTGTCCGCAGTTTAGCTCAGAGACGCACAGTACTAGAGAGCTGTAATTTGGTGTAAATATACGGATTTGTTGTGCCGAAAAAGTGGTAAAATAAAATCTCGTAAAATATTTTTTTTTTGGGTACCTCCTGTACACGTAACCTGGGGATGTTTTTTTTTTTTCTCGCGTACCCCTTAGTGTGGGGTATCATTTAATAGGCCTTCAAAAAATATTGATAGTTTCCATTAACAATTTTTTTATAAAAAAATTCGTTTGTGAAATATTAAGCTTTAAAGTGCTAATTTTTGCTCGACTCGAGTGTCCCCCCCCTCTACCAGCTAAACGGTTATGTTTGGGGGTGTGAAAAAATTCACAATAGTAGTATATATAACGAAGTTTAAAAGAAAATTATCATGACTAAGTAGGCTTTACAAGTTTACGAGTAATAGTCGACCAACTTAAAAAACGTACTTGGATAACATATTTTTCTAAACAAAATGTATCGGAGAACATCTTCTTCAACTGCAAATGTAAGTTTGTCAACTTTATTTTTACAGCTATATAGGTGGGTATGTTTTGGAGATTGGTAGGTTTTTATTGTCAACTATTTTTAACTAACTTAAAAAAAAGGAGGAGGTTCTCAATTCGTCGTAATCTTTTTTTTAAATATATTTTCCCCGATTTCTCAAAGACGCCTGGACTGATTTTGAAAATTCTTCTTTTGATTGAAAGAGTACACCTTCCAATTGGTCCAATGATCATCAAGATCTGATGATGGAATCCTGGAGAAATCGTGGGAACTCTTTAAATTTTAAATAATTCTTGAAGCGATTTGATAACAACTCAATCCCGTCGAGTTTTGGCTCGTTAGAGTCGTCTTTATTACTAAACATTGATGCTGGATAATGTCCATGGTCTGATGATAGAGCTGGAAGGTAACCATGAATTCTTTCTTATACAACAACTCAATCCTACTGAGCTTAGGGTCATTTGATTCGTCTTTAAATGGGCTTTTGTACTGGATGTTTTCCAGGCTCTTATGATGGAGCTGGAAGGTAGCCATGGCATCTTTGTAATACAATAACGCAATCCCATCGAGTTTGGGCTCATTTGATTCGTCTTTACATGGACTTTGGTGCTGGATATTTTCCTGGCTCTAATAATGGAGCTAGAAGGTGGCCATGGGATATTTATAGTACAACAACGCAACCCCATCTAGTTTGGGCTCGTTTCATTGTTCTTTACATGGACTTTGGTGCTGGATATTTTCCAGGTTCTGATGATAGAGCTGGAAAGTGGCCATGGAAACTCCTAAGCTAAACCGGAATTCAGCGAATCAGTTTAGTTAGTTCGCATAAGTATTTTGATGGGCAACTACGGAACCCTACACTGTGCGTGGCCCGACACGCACTTGGCCGGTTTTTTCCAAATTATGAAGTCACTTTTGGAATATAAATTAACCACATAATTTTCCGAGTTCCACGCTGGTCTAAAATTTCATTTTAAGTCGAACTAGAGTATTCTTTCTTTTGCGCTGATTTAATATTTACTAGCTCACCATTTTTATTGCTATTGCTACACAATTATTTTGCAAACTGTCTTTATGGCCTCACAATTCTACAAGGACTTCTGTGTTCCCATTATGTTGGAACACTCCAACAGCTGTATCTGTGAGTAGTTCCGATTCGTGTCCAATGTTTACAATAAGCGATGTCTCCTCTTCAACTGCAATACTATCTACCCTGTCCGTTATGCACGCCTCTCCTCTGTTCCACTCTGCAACATTTACTCACTTAACGTTGATACGTTCACCACTTCTATTTCAGCTGTCGATACGTCAATTGTTTTTGTGTCTGCCGTCAGACTCGACGACACGTATCCAATCCAAATTCAATTTCTGTATCGATTTATACATTCGAGGTCATTTCATTTCGCTACAACCCGTCTGATTTATACAAATTAACTTTTAATTAGAATAAGTCTTCCTATTTGGTGCCGGATTCTCTAATTTCATTTTGCAATTCATTTTCTTGAGATTTAAACTCGTTTAATTTTATCAGGTACTGCATAAACTTAATTGTTTCAATGAATTTGCGCTCGCAGTTGTTTGTCTTTGGCTACTTTATTGAACGTTTGTAATGCTTTGACTATACAGGAGTTGGGATCTTTGAAATAGAAATTAATTGTAGCATTACGGCGATCCCTTTGTAATAGATTCAAGTATAAAGTGAGACCTTTGTTCATGCATATCACGTCCACGGCCAGAACTGTGCCGAGGTTCCCGCAAATCGAATTAAGCCACGTCTGTACTCAGTGACGGTATAGAGAAGCTTCCATTTAAATTGCACTAACAATGTACGGAGGGTATGTTCGATTAGACGAATATCGATTACATTATGTCGACTGCACGACCTAATCCGCGTTCCTATCTCGCTTGCAGACATAGGAGTGTGCTCGGTTAAAATATAAGATAAATTGAACCCATTTAACTTGGCCATCTCGCAGTCCATCGTTCTAGATAGGATTTGGATGAAGATTTGTTTGGCAGTAATAAAGATTTAAATTGCGGAAATTGCGTAAGATCGCCATTTTGTGTTTTTATTGTATGAGAAGAATACGATAATGACATTATGTAACGTAGCTGTGTTGCTATAGCACCGGCTTTACAATATGACACCGTGATTAATTGCCTTGGAGAACCTACGTATTGTATGGATTCTTTATAAAAATGAATATTTGAACCACTAGCTGAATTGCTATTCAAAGCTAAGCAATTGAGCAAAAAAATAATACCTTTAAATTCTATCCAAAGAATTTCCAAGTTTTTGCTACTTAACTGGCTTGGATTGGCTGCGCAGCGTTATTTACAAAGCAATTTAGATTTGCTGGGAATCTAGAGACCGAAGAATTTGTTCCCAACCACACCATCCAATTAAATTTCATCATCATCAATCTAAGCGAGCTGACTGCACTTCATAACATAAAGTTGACTGAAAACGAAATCCAATTACAAGAACGATCCGTTCAACTCAAAACACGTCCAATTTTCATCACAGCCTCTATGAAGTTTCTCGAATATGATTTCTATTACGGAATCAAACGGACTTCTATCACACTGGTCTTTTAAGACGCGGAAATAGAATCGATATCTTTAAAAGGCTCGCAGTGATATGTCACTCGTGCTCGGAGATGCCCTGGAATGTAGAATTTATGTTTGAATGCATTGAAGAAGCTTTTCGGATAGTGAATAATACGAGTATATTGCAGTGAAGATGGCTTCCCGTTTAATCTTCAAAAAGGCTTTTGAAGATTAAACGGGAAGAAACTTGTATTGAATATCTCATTGATGTAACAAGTATGATTTTAAAACAATGAGATACAGCTTATAAAAGAATTCTCCGTCCATTGTTAATGCTATACAATCCTATAGAGCTACAACAGAATGGATTACCCTAATTAATTCAAAAAGACAGTCCTATTCAACTACTGTAAGTAATTGTTTAAAGTAACATACATTTGTGGTATCCCTCTACCCATTCCGGTAACGGTACTGCAATCAATTAAGGGTGCACTGTACACGAGAAACTAGTTATTGGAATGGTGCTCTGTGTAGAGTGTATGGAGAGGCCTCATGTGAAGCCACCCTGCGTGACTACGTCACTACGGGTTAGTTTGGCTTAGTTGCGACTCTGAGTAAGACAATGGCTGACACTATTAATGTTGACTGAATAGTGACGCTATAGAAAACTCGAGTTCGCTCGCTTTGACGGCGATGGTTTTATCGATCCCGCTGCATCTTTTGATGATCGACTTTCTGAGTTACAGCAGTTTTATAGCCTTTTGTAAAAGCTCTTTGCTTTAGATGATCGTTGTTTTCAAAAGTATCTTCTTTATCTTAATTGATCTTTCTATGAGCTCCTGCTTTAACAGATTCTTTGAAAAATTGTCTTTTAATATGTTATTATTCAGCCAATAAATCAATTATTCTCCAAAAATCAACGTTAAAAAAAACTTTTCCATTATAACTTCCCATAGCATTGTTGTTTCCAACCGCAATTATTTTTGTACTGTCACCAAGGGACATTATAAATGTCGACGAACTCCAAACTGTTGAAACGAGCTTTCTTGGGAAATATCTCTTCAGTAAAAACCCTACAATTTATATTTTTAACTGTATGTGCGTCGCGGTCTACTAGATCTCGAGAAAGTTCCATGACCCATGTTTTTTGGTCGGTTTTGATTCATTGTCTTCGATTCGTTCGTGTACTTTTATGGCGACTTTTGCTTGGTTACTAATGCCATTATAAACACGACATGATTTAAATAAACATGTTTTTGGTAAATGAATTACATTTAGGAGATTTAATTGTTGGTTTGTAACTTGGTCAATGTAGATGACTCTTTGACTTAGATTTAATTAATCCTGAAAATGCCTTGTAATTAATGATCCTTCAGTCATAATTCTAGTCCACTTATCTGTTGACGTCGATCTTCTTCTTCTTCAATCAGTAATTCCACGAGTTGAAATATCCAATTCTTGAAAACGTCACTTAGTAAAATATTCAAAAATCACCACACTTTAGTACAATTTTGTAACTCAATTTGACACTGTCGTGCGACAGAACAGCCATACATAATTTACTTAGACAAACTAACCATTATCTAGATCGATACTATATCCTATTATTAACTTTACCTCGAGGTGAAAATTGGCTCCACACACTCGATTATAAGCCTTAAGTTCAAGACATCATTATATGCTCTTTGTTCGTTGCATAAACATCTAAACATGTTTAGCACTAACTTCACGATCGTAGATTACTTAATGGGTACTTAGTAAACATGATCGACAAAGCTTTTAGCGGTTTGCCTGCAAATGACAGTTTCGCCATTGACATGACGAACTGCCTAAAATAGATTGAGAGTGGATGGACTTCTAAATGAACTTGGATTGGCTTCATTGCTTCTTTAACATAAATAGCCAAAAGCTTAGTAATGTTACCCTCGTTTCCTTTCCTCATTATTTTCACGGCTACATTTTCCTCCATTAAAAACCTTTTGTGGTGTTTTGGTATAAAAATTACCGATTCCTGAGAAGTTAACGCCAACGAACCGACCCCATGTAACCCACTTAACGCAATTTATATGGGAGTTTAATATAATTAAAACGCACCCGTTTTTGTGTCGAACCTAGGTTAATTAACCGGCCAGCCTGCCCTTAACGGATTTAACTTTTTCATATTGTTCAGCTGAAGTAACAACAAAATGTGGATCGTTCAACTTTTAATGAAGCCTTCGAACGGCCAGAAGTAGCTTTAAAGAAGAATTATCTCCTTTTATTTTTAGGATAATAGATTAAGAAAACTGTTCCATAAAATGAAGAGATTCCGAGCCGGAGAGTCAACGTGAGAGACACGTTTTTAAGAGCAAGCTGACAGAAAATGGTCTTTACTAAACGACTTTCATCGCGCCTTTCGTTTCAGTCCAACAAAGTGCATAATGGCTGCATTCTCTTTTAATGTTTTGAAATGTCATTTTGTTTCTTCTGAAAAGTCTATTACAGCACATAAAAGTATATTTCTATTATGTTCCTAATACCATCTCATTCAAGCATTGCAGAAAGCAAAATTGAAGGTTTTAGAAGTCTGTATTGTTTGCACAAAATGTCTATTCTAGTTGGTTTATCAGCGCTAACATAAAATCCTAACTCAATACCCATTTTCTGGCTAACCACTCCACTCAACAGTGATGACACCTATCAAATAGACCCACAAACAAATAGGATGTACTCCAGTTTGCATTTATATTAAGTTTCCAACGCTGACAAAGTAATGTAATCAAAAACTTAGTTCTGGTCAAGCGTGTTACCGTGGTGTGAGCCCTGATTAGTTCGACTCGGTTTAACTGAACGTGCCTCGAATGTGGAAGGCACACGTGCTGCCCGTTAGCTCATATTGATCCCCGTGTCTATGAACAAGTAATTTGATATAAGCCTTGAGAAAAATGTGAGAGAGTTTGTACATTGTTCGAAAGATACCGATCAGGTACCTTTTTATTATCTTTCTGTTTACCTTTCTGACTGTTTAATATTCGTAAACACGTTACCAAAATTGGCAAACCATTTAAATAGTCTCCCATCTAATTTCACAGTTAAATCGCAAACTATTCGCAAAGTTTGCAGGTCCACGTAAAACCTTTCGGAATTACATCAAAAACAGATCGAAACCTTTTGTGTGCCTTTTATCGTGTTTTCTGGCTATCGGTTTTCATCCCCGATTTTCCCATTCCGAGCGTACACATTCAAACGGGTATGCCGCAGGGCGGTAGACTGGCAGTCAAGAGATATACTGATTAGCGGTGACACGGGCTGCGGTAGGCGTGCGTTGAATACACTACTGATCTCCTTTTAGTTCTGGATTCCTGGTATATCAATGCGAAATTTCATTCTGAATTGTCGGCTTTTGATTTGTAAGAATTTAGGGACAATTTACTGCATTCAGGTTTTATTTTTGATATTATCTGTCTGTCAGAATTGTCGCTTTAAGTACTGTAAATAATTTTCTTCAATAATATTACCCAATTTTCTTTTTAGAAAAGCATCGTTCACTATTAATTTTGTCAATAAATTATATCCCTCTACAGCTTTCGCCTCCAATTAAAATTTCCAATAACCTTTTGGAAACACCCGATTCATTCATTCAAAATACGATTTTGCTGTTACACGCCTCGTCTGTCAGTAAACAGAGTTGCCATTTAAATATCTGTGTCAATGTAGTATTTCGACTGCATTTCTGCTTTGTTGTTCTCGTAAATTCACAGTTGGAATTTTAAAGTCGATAGGTGATTGCATTCTGGCATTGTGTTGAATTTTAATGTGGGAGAAGCCAATTCCGCGCTGCATTTTCTTTATACTTGAGACATGCATCGATTTAGCAATTGTTTGATATAGTTTACGGATTCATCCGGTTTGTCTTGACTTTGATTGTTGAAGGCAAGGCAAGGATAGATGAAATCGGCTGTCTGTTGGGCATGATTTGCTTGTATTGGTGCCAAGCGTTGGAATTTGCATCGCTAATACTTCAGCTGGATAAATCGTTGCCTGACTGACATATAAAAATAAGGAAAACTTAAGAAATTGCTCTCATAAATAAAACATATTGGATGAAATCAAATCCAGTCCGTCAATAAAAATTCCAACAAATAAATTGAAACACAGTATTTCATTTTTAATCCTGCCAAATATCAGGAGGATAAAAACGGCTATATATCGTTTTACACATACATATTCCCAGATAAAGGTGTCGCACAGTGTACGTGGGGTACATAATAAGTATATTGTGGGTTTCCTCTCACGTTCTCCAGGGTACCGTATGAATCGGACATGTCACCATGAATAAAGATAAATCATAGCTTAGAAAATTGGATTTTGGTTCCGTAGTTGCATTATTTTTGGTATCCAGTAACAATTGCAATTTGGCAAATGAGATTATTATGTAATTCCTTTCCTTTGTGAGGATTTTAGCTGTTCTTTTCAAAAGTTCTAGAAACGTAATGTTACATTTAATGATGTTATCAAAATTAACTCATTGATGTAGGTAGGTAACGATAACTGCTCTACAAAGTTAATGCTTCCACTAATTATGACAAACTTAAGTTCCTTAAAAGATGCTTGAACACGAGTTCCTCCGTTGTCACTATCAGAAACTTTGACACTTCTTTCGAACTTCACTTTAAACTTCGCTCCCCTGTTTCCTATTCAGGGCCGACCACTTCCCGGACGTGACGTCATCGTTCCGTGTCGATATTGGCCGTAAGCCTTTTAAGGCTTATGAACACGCGATTGTTCTTGCATGGAAACAACACGAAACAGCAGTTTGTAATAGTAATTGGAGTTTTAGCGATAACAACAATGTTACTTTGATGCACTAGGTAGATTCTTGAGACATGGAAATAAAGAATGGTAATACAGTAGAGATAGATAATGGAATAGATACGATTGCAGGAAACAAACCTGAAAATGTCAAAACAGAACAGAAAATGAATGATGATCTTCTTACTCACGACAATTTTTAAAATAAACTGGAAAAAGCAAGAAAAGAAAATACATTTTAACGATCTTACCGCAACACTGTACACAAGGAAAAAATTAAATGCACTCAAGTGCTTACACTCAAGCGAATGAAGATTGGATTGAAAAAACTGGAGTAAACTTTAGAATAGTAGTAACCTTTTAACAGCGGCATCGAGTCTTGTCGAGCGTGCACTTTGGATCTTTACTTAGACTTTCAATATTAAACAACGGACGTGAAAAAAGCAGTGGCAAGAGAAAAGTTCCTGTGAAACCTCTTCTGATAAAGTGTATTTTGCAGCTAGTTCATTTACGATGTTATCAAGGCAATCAGTATTTCGTAACACGAATTTACATTTAAAACTCATAACTTAGGAGTTCTAGATTCTAATAAGATAGTCCAACTAATGTCTACTTAACTACTTTATTGGACCTGTAATTGCTAAAACCGCTCTGCAAATCGACGAGCCCACATTTAATAACTAGCGAAATTCGAGGTGTGGCCCTGATAAAACCGAAGAAAACACGCGATGCGACCGTACATCAGAACTATTGAATACTGGTATAAATTATTTAGAGGTGTTAGCTAACCTTCGTTTAGTAAAAGCTCCGGTGTTTCTTTTTCTTTACGAAAACCATTTGCGCATCGAGTGATTTGTGGTTTTCGAATTTATCGATGTATTCGATTTATTGGTTTACAGTTAACGTTGGAATTGTTTCGGGTTTAAATAGAACCAGCGTTCTTTTGATGCTGCACCAGTGTTTCTTGTCAATGGTTTCGTGATCTTTATGGTGGAGCATGGCTTGTAAGTGATGACTGACAGTTACAAGGTATTTTATGATGTGTAAACGTAACTTTTTTTTAAATTTGTATTTATTTCATGCCACAATGGTTTAAATAAACAGCTTTTGCACTACATTTTCCGCACGGTTCTCTTCATAATTCTGCCAGACAAAAAACATAAATTCTATAACAGAACTGTCCAAAACATTGCTTTAAGATTTTTCAAATGTAGCATTTACGATGTGCACGTTCCAATTTCCAAGACAATTTCACAGACTACCCACATTTTTGCCAGCTTCATACTTGTTATTTATAGTCAGGGAAATATTTAAGTCGCGTCACGATGTGTCTCTTTGATGTTGAGAGGTTAGCAGTCGTGGTTAAACCGAATTTAAAGTGAGGGTTGATGAGTTTACCCCCTTTCTTTGGGGTGAATAATCATCAAAATGTCTGCTCCCGCTCTGGATGAAGAGAAAGGGAGTGTCAGACTCATACTGACTAAAACTCAATACTCAATACATTTATTGCTTCCACAAGTGTACTTAGGTGGTAGGTTAGTGTACTTAGGTGGTAGGTTTCACCCTGTTCCTTCAATTGCTTTGCGTTTTAGGGCCACGTTAACACTCTTACAATCCTACAAATAAGCGAAGCCTGAGAAACCTGTATATGTATATTATGACTGTGTTAACTAAGACAAACATGACACTGAACACGTCAGCATTAAAATACCATCCGAAACAGCCAAAGAGGGTAGTTGAAAATGCGTCCTAATATACTCCTGTAAACTTACACACAAAAGCGAGCTAAACCAAGATTACCAACAAACGTAAACCTCCAATAACTGTCTGAAGCTGACGAATATAATTACAAAATCCAACACCACCTAATATATCACATCAGTTCAGTCTTTAATCATGAACCTTAGTAGGCAACGGTTAGGCTCGTTCGATTTATCCCGTTCACTGTAACCGATTAGGGGCACTTTCAATCAAGATTGTTTGCCTGGCTGTGCCAAGTTTGCTGAGAAACGCGATGATTGACCCACTTAATGGTACTGGGGTTATTGTCGTCGGCAACCTCGTCCGTTGGGTCCTTTTAATTGCTTTCTAAACATCGCTGTGTATGTACTTCTTGGGGATTAGCGCGTGTGCGCGATAGTAGACTTAAAGGCAAGGAGCGTAATTGCTAGTTTTGAGTGAAGTTGGTTGGTGTTTCTGAAGACCTCTAATGCGTCACAGGGTGTAATGATAGAGCTGTCTGATGGAATCGTATAAACTTGAATTTATTTATTTTTGCCAGTAGCGCGTTAGGGCAGATCAGTACCAATTGGTACGTTTTTGTCTTCAAACTTTGTACATTGGACCTTGAGGACATGTTTCCTGAAATTCTTTTTTGCTAGTAGGTACCGCAATTTCTGAAGTATATTTTTTCTACCCCAATTTTTTATATAACACCAAAAATACAGCTTTCAGCCGATGCAAAAACTGAAATAGAAGCTAAGGTTAAATCGACTGTAGTATTTTCACAACCGACCCAGTAATTTAGCGTAGTAAAACAGTAATCAAATAGTTTTATATCCATGTTTGCTGTTTACTACTAACAAATAAAACTATTGCTGTTTGTAGTCTGTTGTGTATTCGCAATCAATAAATAATACCGGATGAATTGACCGGAATACCCGGTTGTTAATATTTGATACCATTGTGGTATTTGTTCTATCAAATTCTGTATCTAGCTATTACTAATTTTACGGAGAGTAGCTCAATAAATAATTTAAAGAAGTTTTGAGATACATTTTTACTTGAATCAAGTAAAAGAGAAATAAAAATTAATAGCGTTTTACCACACTGAAAGAAGAGAAGAGACAAGAAGAAAAATTGAATTCCAATTGGAATAGAAATTGCACACAGAAATGCAAACTTTACTCGAGGATAGGCATGCAGTCTGATAGTTTTGTAAAAAAAAAAGGCGACACCATTTCCAAGGAATATTCACCAGCTTTATGAGCACATGACAGCCGGCATAGACGCCACAAATCATAACCAAGCAACGCATAGAGCTAAGCCAACAAGTTATTTATAGACCAATAAAAAGCCAATAAACATGTTGAACAAGCCAAAGATTCAAAGATTCTCTGGGCGTCTTGGAGGCGCGTCTGAGACGGCGATGTCGACCTAATTGTTGGCCGTTCAACGACACTCAACCCGGATGCTGTTGGCAGCCTTTGCAGGGTGGCTCTCAGGCTCTTCCTCCACCCCTCCCTTCCCCCCTATTCACCAGCCTGCTTTACTGAGGGATAATAGTATGTACTCGAAATATTGTGGGGCTAGTGACGCGAACTAACAATTGAAAATTTTGTTTAACAGTTTTTGTAACTTCGTTTTTAACTGACCATTCCTTTTCATCTGTGAGTGTTGGTTCTGTGATTTCGTCAATTGTGTGCTGTGTGTGTGATTGTGATCATAATTTTGGAATACAATGTTTTAGTGAATTGTGCTTGAAGACCTGATTTGTGAATGACTTGTATGTTCATAATTTTGTTTTTGATACTATTGGTCAAAGATAGCTTTAGTACCTCGACTAAGTGCTATTAATTTGCAAGCTGAATTTGAACTTTGACCTTCAAAGATTTTGGCGATCGAAGACCCCTCATTATAAAACTGGTAACACTTTGCGGTTTCTAGATATTTCCGTATTATCCCACGACTAGAAACATTGAAAGGTGAAAGAACTTTGACATTTGTTTCAGCTTCAAGCTTTAAAGTTATTACAATTGTTTAATTAATCGACAGGAAATTAAAATGTTCTTACACCCCTATCTAATACTTGATTAATTAGTGAAACATGTAAAATTAGTAAGTGTATTAGATGAGTCATATTGTTTACCCCTGTGAGTCCCCGGCCTTGTTTTTCTTATTACCTTATAGGCCTGTGCTTAATCAGTGAGTAATTATCAAACGAAAGTAGGAGTGTAATCAACAAGGTCACGTCATGGGAAATTCATGACTGTTACTACCCTAGTAATTTCAGTAATTGAAATGTATGCTTCAAAGGCTTTAATTTTATTAATTTACACGAATTAATTCTCTAAGGTAAGTTATATCTTTGCGGTGATCTTCCATATTATTTTTGTATAGTGGTTGATTATTTTCTAACTTTTCTTCATCAATATTGATTGGAGAGTGAAGATTAATTTAATAAATTAATCTTCACTCTCCAATCAATTTTGTCGAATTTAGAATCAAAAAGAAGGCAAATCAAAATGATCCTGAAATTCACAAAACCCCTTTTATCTTGCGTAACTACAGGCAGCTCCTAAATAACGACAAACAATTTGCAATCATCTTAACTTTACACGTCTCCCATAACTTCTGCTTGAGTTGGTTTTGCGTATATAAAACACGAGGATACGAAGTACGCACCCCCAACTCCTGACACACCCTCCATTGTGTATTCAGTACAGTTTATGTAGTACTTAACCCTCTCTTTTTGGCAAGCCCCGCCTGGCAACCATGTTTCTAAAATGGCAATTGTAGTGATCACGTGTATTTTAAAAGCTTAGGCCCACTTTGCTTGAACCTGTCGTAAAATTTCAAGCGTATGCTTCATTCTCCTTCGTTAAAGCCGAATCTCCTTTCTTAGTTTACTTTGTAGGCCCAGCTGTGAGGTTTACGATGTTTTTATTGTTTAATTACGCAGATGAGGGATTTGGTTCTCCTGAGTCATTTCCGTTTTCTGTTATTTCTGTATCACCTTTTGGTTAATTGCTGTTAAGTATTTCTAAATCATCACATTCATCATTATTAATATCTTAATCATCTTAATGTTTAGTTTATACATCTTCTCTTTTATTCAAATACGTATACGCTTGACTATCTTCCCCGAATACAGAAACAAAATTTCATTTCACCATAAGACGTTTATTCAGCTGTAGTTTTATTATTTCAAGAATTACTCATAGCATTGTTAATCTTTTTAAAGTCATCGTAAACTACAAAATTTACTGTTTACTTTGTGTCACAAATTCTGAAAACAAGAACGTTCATGACATATCTTTTTATATCATTCACGAGGTATCTTCATGATACTTCTGAATTATGTAAGACAGTGTAATAAACCATCTCATGTCTTTATGGCGCTGTAAAAAGAATGTAATAGCTTTACAGGTGTGTAATGCAGCTGACCCTTTCTGATCGATTGAGGCTTCGAATAATGAATGAGGAGGATTTGTTAGTAGGGTCTAGAAATGATAGGAATCTTGTTTAATAAAATAAGTAGACGTTCTCTTGAAATTAATAGTGGTGTATTTCTCGTTTCTGTATTTAATTCATTTTTGAGAGAGTTGCAAAATGATTATAATTTAACAAATTATAGCATTCTAAGCTACACAATCATTTATTTATAATCCAATCCAATATTGCGTTACCCTTAAGTTCTTTTAAATTCTTAAAACTCAAACAAAAATAATGATATTCAATATCCTTACCTTTACCAGTAATTATGTGGGACGAGCTCACGCCCCTTCAGAGTTGTGCGAAGATCCCCCACCCTTGTTTAATTATGCACCGTTCAGCGCTAAAGTGCACCCGACGGGAAGTTTTATAGTGCCGTAAATAGCGCCCAGGTTTCTACTTATACAATGAGAATAACGATTACTCCACTGAATCCCTTTGCTGTGGTAGTTTCAGATTTTCTATCAAACGATTTTCTACTTTATTAAAATATGTTTAGATTACGTAAAGCTGATTCGTCACCGTCTTCCGGAGCTCGTTACAGTCATATCGAAAACTTCCCCAACAGAAATACTACGATCCTAATTTAAAACATCAAATGTCAGGAATTCTCCGAAAGTGTAATTTTATTTACAAACATATTCGCATTGTCAATTCGCAGATATTTCGTAAACGTCATTGGTTCCTCTGACGCAGGTGCGTTCTTCGGAATTCTCAATTTAACTGTCTTATTGTATGTGCAGCTCGAAGTTCTCTTGTGTAATAATGCCTGTATTTTTGTAGACTTGATAACCATGTTTATTATTAGTCCTGGTACGTTGATTAATAAAATAGGTTCCTTTAATGGCATGGGATCATCATCATCTGTTTACTCTTTAACCATGTTGAGGTCGACTCTCAGATTAGTCTGATTAGCCAGATGCAACTAAATATCAATACTTATATTACACGGAATGACTGCCCACCTGATCTCCACAACCCAGTTATTACTTGGTATTGTGATACCCCCCAAGGCCAAATGATTTGAGTCCACAATTATTATTAATGTTATCTTCATTTCTATCAATTACTCGTTAAACAAACAAGAAATGAAATTACTCCTGATATTCCAAATTACAATTTGTGTTTGTTAAATTATCATTAATTCCGATTTACTGTAGAGAGCTCTCACAGTATCTGTTGAACTGTATGTGCATCCACCCACAATAACTATGTTGGCGGAAAACAACGTAGGAGTAGCAGTATCTTTGAATCCTCTTCCCACACATAGGTGATTGCAGACTATGTTTTCATACTATAAAATTGTTGTTATTCAGTTGAATCTGAGAAGATTGGAAATCGACGCCGAAGAAAAGTCAAGGGTTGTGTTATTGTAACGGGAGCTGTGTAGGGTGAAAGGCAATATTTTCACGTGAAATACTGATATTTATTTATTTCAACTTGAGACACCCTTAACGGTAGGTACAAAGTAGAGTCACATAATATTAGAAGTAACAATCTTATGGAGTAGATAGAAGTAATAATTTAATGGAATATGCTTAGGTAGGCGAACAAGAAGACAGTGTTATATTTTAGGCTGATGATGCAGATGGAGACTAAAATAATGTCCTGTATAAAGTAGTGCAGTTCGTATGCAAATATGACTGATGATGCAGGCAGGTGGATACTAAGTTAGACTGTAAGCACTGGAACGAATACTGGCGCTGGCAGATGGTGTACCTAATGGAAGAGGCCTACTTACAACAGGGAGAATGCTATAGTTTGATACAGATGATAACTAAGATATAATGTGTACTATAAAGAATATTGTATGATTTATTAATAGTAGTTTTTCTTGTTGCAGAGCTAGAGGGTTGTCGGGCGTGGTGCGGGCGGCGGCCGCGAGCCCGGCACCATGGCTACGGTGGAGGGGCGGCCGGCGCAATATGGCGTCTCCCTACGGCAGCTGCGCGAGCTGATGGAGTCTCGCGGCGCCGAGGGCATGGCCAAGATCAACGCGCTCGGTGGTCCGCAAGAAATATGCAAGAAGCTCTACACATCGCCCACAGATGGTCCGTACCTTTTCCTTATTATGATCTGTTGTAGCGTCTCCTCTTAGAGCACCAGCAGCATCATTATCTACGGCAATGGAGTCTTGCTTATTCAATTTACCACATTCTGCATCGAAGAAATTCTAAGCGACAGTATCTGAAGCGTCTTTAGTTTTTTAGGTTACTATTACTTTTGGTATTTTAACTCCAGAACACAAATACAGATTTGAACTCTCCCACATGTACGAGCAAACACTTTCGTAGCTTTCATTAATGTACCACGTAGACCGCAGAATGTCATAAGCTCACAAGAGAAATTGTTCGCCCTTTGATGATTTGACAAATTGATTATTGGATGTAAATTAAATAGGAATTCTTTAAAAATTTTACGCTGTATTGTCATAAGGTAAGAATTCGTAAATGTTCAAAATGTGAGTTACAAAACGCTTGGTTTATGCATTTGTAAGAACTATTCTTGAAGTCAAATATTTACATGAACACACAAAAGGTTTTGTCAATCAGTAGTAGTAGTTTACTGTTTACAGTCTGCATGATTTAGTGTATTTCTTCGTATTGAAACTGTCGAAATACTTCGTAAACTGATTGTTCATTCAGGCCACTGATAGCCCTTGAAAGTCTCGAATTATTTTTTTATATTTATTCAACCGCGACGTCAGCGTGACGACCTTG
Source organism: Agrotis clavis (assembly GCA_954870645.1). Classification (NCBI taxonomy): domain Eukaryota; kingdom Metazoa; phylum Arthropoda; class Insecta; order Lepidoptera; family Noctuidae; genus Agrotis; species Agrotis clavis. The sequence continues at coordinate 5,743,847 of OX940943.1, forward strand.
TTTCTCTTCTGTCCCGAAAATATGACACTTTTGTCGTAACGTCAATCATGTCAACTTTGTTCTCTGTCATATTGAAACTACCGTTTAAACACGACAACAGCGTCCGTAATGCCCATTCATCAACCTAATCCAAACAAACTTTTAGGAAATTGGAGCTTAACGAAAATGCTTTAATAAATGTCCAATTTTTTCCTGAACATCAAGTTTAATTTTGTTGAACTGTTGTCAGAACCGCTATCAGATCAATAGCTACCCGAACTTCCCGAACAGGTGGGGTGGCTAGTGGCTCCTTATCCTTTGCACCCTCGATAATGTCCCCGATAACAGTTTCCTTAATAGCTTCGTCGCTTATACCTGAACCGCTGATAATAACTTGTTAAAGTAGGTCTCTAGATATTATATCGTTAGCGTCACTTCCTTGTGCTACCGTTATTTCATTAACTATTCACTTAGTGTCGTTGTCCTTAAAGTAGACAATGCTGCGCCAACAATGACCGTTAAATGTCCTTTTATAGCGTCTAGCTAAATTAATCTCCTGCCTAATATTTTTCTGGCTAGCAAAATATAATCTTGGTTCAGCGACCTCGGATTTAGTTCGGGTTTTAATGTTAGCTGAAAAGCTTTGTTCGTGTATTTTGCCAACGTCTGTTTTATGTTATCAAGAAGATTTTAATAAAGCAGTTGATTGATATTTTCTTGCAAAACTGCTGTCTCTATTTGATGTCGTTTATAAAAATGTTCGTAGAGCGATTTTCGATAGTGCACCAACCTTTATGGGTAGGACTTTACGAGTGTTCGTATCTTGCGAGATATTTATAGTGGCTTTTAAATCTAAAAAGGGTTTTCACGCTTCTATCGATCTTCCGCTCCGTACGTAGGTACAGAGAATATCAGAAAGTTTATTTTTGTCGCAAACATCTCTGCCTATATAACACATTCTGTTATACTCGAGATTGTGTGTTCATAATAATTTACATTTAAAAGAGAAAAGTGACAAAAACAGGCCGCAAAATGTGATTCAATTTTGGCAAGGGATTTTGTCAGTTTTGAATTTACATTATCCAGTTTGGGAAGTTTGTCAACACCGTACTTAACGAAGTTAAATTCAAAAGGGAGCAGATGTCGTAAATCTCACCGTAACAATACACAAGTTTACCTACAATCTCAGGTTGAGTTACACTCATAGTTAAGTTAACCACAATCAGTTCGGGCGTTGGAGGTAAATCTCCCGGGGACGGTGCCTCTACGTGCTTCATAACCTAGACTTGGACTGAGAACGTGCTCTCTTTATCTACGTCTCTCCATCTCCATTCAGATCTACTCCCTGAATTTATTTTCACAGTCATTTACTTTTAATGTAAGATAAAGAGTAGGGTCTCTTCGTTTCGCATTTCTTTCTTGTCTTCTGCAATTTTATTACCTACCTCTTGAAACATTTCTTATTTGACATCATTGTAAAACACTTGGAATACCTTGCCTTTAATCTCGCTCTTTTATGTTATGCGTAATTCCTGTTTTTACTGGCGGCTGTTTTACTGTATCCCGTTACAGAGTAACGTCGGAATAGGCTATTTCAGAAATACAAAACCTCGTATCTGTTACAAAGTGTCCGACATTTGGCATCGACTCCCATCATAGCGACGCTATCGGTCTCGACGTATCGATATTGTTCGGAAAATGTCACGATACTTATCGACCAACAGACAGCGCCCATTTATTCCGACCCAACTTGCCTTCAGCAGATCGGATAGTTTGATTCACTGCCAAAGGAATTATTGTAGACAAAAATATAGACTGACACGATCACAATGTCAAAGTTGAAAGACCTAAAGTTGGTGTTGACAAAACCTTTGTTGGCGAACGGTAGCGAGGCGTCAGGCTGAAGTGTCCCTTGGAGTGGGAAAGGTCACACTGAGTACACGTTAAATGTCGACAAATGGCTTATTTGACCCCAAAGAGGACGTTTGCAGAAAATCTTTGATTTTCGAAATAGCCTCGATGAAGGGGATCGTTAATTTGGTCGTGTTGAAGGTCAATTGCGTGGCCCGATATATTTATGGCAGAATTCTTGTTTCTGTTGTTTTTTTAAGTGATTAGACTTTTGACCAGATATTCCTTTTGCAAAATACCATGAAGCCTTCAAATAGTCTTAATTGAGACGTAAAAATCGGTGCTGATGTTGCGTTAGCGTTTGAATCTATTGTTAAAACATACCACGCTACATAACAGCTGCCAAAGTAAACAGTTGAAATTAAATTTTTCAGTTAAAACGGTCGGAGACAGTTCCGCAATATCCCACGGCACGAACGAGATTAGCATTCTGTAAACCAACACTCTGCGCGGTTTCAAACGTCCGGCTCTATCTTTAGTGAATTAAACGCTAGGTTGGCAGTCCCCGCTTTAAACCAAGTTTACGAACTACCTGCGTAAGATAGTTTTGATTTAACTTACGACAAAGAGGCACTGGACGAAATCTCATTCATTGTTCAATCAATCATTAGAACCCTTAGAATTTCGAATTATTTCACGAGTAAATTAATGTTAATGAGCAAAGCAATTCATCAAGATTATACATCGCTTGCGAACAGCCTTAATAGGGTATAGTACTTTCAGAAAATGAAAGCAGTAATGTCTCCTTTGTTCAAAGCTGTACTTCCACTGTGCACATTATGCTAACGAACGGTAGGTAAAAATAGAACGGTTTTATGGAAAACGTGGAATGTGTCATGTCCTTTTAATGCATCTCGTAATCTTGTTACTCACACTTTGCTCATCAAAAAGTAATTAGCGCCAACAAAAATATGCTATGACTAAAGAGTGGCGCTGTGCGCAACGGCTCGTCGACGTGTCCCGACATAAAAACGTCTAGAGGTGAATAACATCGCGAAATTTTTATACTTTTCATGAAAGTACCATCAAATTGTTCAACAAAATCAGAGGAACAACTTATAGACAAACGCGTGAAATATTCTCAGGACACACATCAATATTTGCTTAATTACATTAAAAGGTCACGTCTGAGCCGGCAGTCCTCTCGCATGGTGTCACGGCGTCCTTATTAATAAATGTCTGCACCCACTCGATGGAGGCCTAATACGGGAATTTAGTAGGACTTTATGGTCCCGTGCCGTCCTCGCTAATGAGGTCACGCGTTACTCAGCAGTGTTCGACCTATGCCTCGGTGCGAAATATCAACGTTACAGGCTTTGTTATTTCCCTCAACATGTTCTACCTTTACTCTGTCACTTTAGAAATCATTCTCAGCGAAATTTTTGTTCCCAAATTAAGTATTAACTCAACTTTTGCGCTCAACTTATTTTAAATCAGGTTTAGACTTAATCCTGGATGCCATCTATCCATGTCATGTCCCACGTCAGTCGCAAAAAAATCCTTTACTACCTTCATCATGAAAACCCGAATTTTATGTTCCCAAGTTAGGATCCCGCCTTGATGAGCCTGAGAAACTATTTTAAAGCTTCCAAAAAATTTGTTCGGAAAGGAAACGGGGGTTGTCGATGTAACTTGTATCGACGTGACCTTTATTTAAAGTTCGCCTATAGGCCTCGAGGGGCTAAGAATACGTAGAATAGCTATTGATATTGTTCGAGCAGAAGAATTTGCGCTAGAATCTTGTATTCGATCCCTTTATAGTACGATCTGTGTCAGACTTTACCGGTGACGTAAAATTCAAAGATGGGCTCTCAATAAAAAGTCTTGACGTTTGTTGCAGATTCCGATGTTATCAATATTAAGTTTTGACAACCAAATATTGGCTGAATACTTGTATGTCTTGCTATTATTATTGAAATCAATTCAAAGCGACACCAGATGCCTTTAACGGTACTTCGAAACATCTGGACACTGATACAATCACAGCCATAGAGCTTTCAAACGTCCTACTTCTCAGTTTGAAATTCTATCTAGCAATACCGGTAACGAACCACTCCAATCCCGACCGTTGACTCCAATTCGATTCAAAGAAAGTTTCAATTGAAATTGAACTTTGTTGCCATATCGTATGAAAATGTAATGCAGCCAATCCTGAAACGACTGTAATTTAATCTGTTTCATGACAACGTCTCCTGAATTATTTAAATCGGTTCTTCGTAATCTTTTAGTTGCATTGTGAATATGAAAGAAATACAATTGTTGGTTTTTTACTTAGTAGACTGTTACAGATTAAATGGATGATGACCTTTTTACAGACGTCCGTTGTCTGGGAATGCTAGAACAATAACAAAAGAAATGTTAAGAATTTATAAAAAGTCGAAAACCGTATTTTGTACGTAATAAACAGTAAATTACAATGTCTGTGCACACCTTCCCCATTCATTGTACAGTTTAAACTGCACAAATTACTTGTGCAAATAGCAACTGTCACTACGGCTGATAGCGACTGTAGTATTTCATTATGAAATATGCGACCGCCGAAATTCCCTCGGACCAGACACGCGATTATAGACCTTAATGTAAAACATAATTTATACACTTTATCGACACGTCCGATACATTTTGGCAGACAATTAGTTAATCACAATTTACCAAAGGTTTATTAGTACTATAAATATTGAACTGTTTCCTCTGATATAAGCGCCATTGTCGTTTATTAATAGAATGGTTATTTGGTTATCGTTTTCGATAAAAAATTGTGGGTTATCGTCGAATGTTCGGTACAAATATCGTTTTCAAAATATTTTATTTACTCAACTGTACGAAAGTAACACGAATGAACGCCAGTTGAATTTCTCAGGCTACCCGTTTGCATAGCTTATTATATTTGTATATACGTGAATATAATTATACGATTGAACAGGCGAATTACAGCACTGAAAACATTGCTTCACCTGCAAATGCGCTACTAGATTTCAGGAATTATCATGTTTAGGTTTTTAAATAAAGTTTTTTCCGCCTCACGAAGCAACAGTATCCATTTTTGCAAAAACATGATAATGTAAAAATATACATTCTTTCTCCTTGACTCCAAAGTACGAATTCACCTTTGTTCCGAAGGTTTTATCATAATATCAAAAAGCCCGAAGCTAGGGAAACCCGCAACCTCTTTAGACCGTGGTATTCCAAGAAATTCGAGGATCGTTAACTACAATTTTGCTTCTTACCGCGTTAAATATAAAGTTGTTTTTCACGTGCCATTTAGAGCGTAATTCTTCGCCTCTGATAGATCGACCCTGTCAACTGTTCAGCCAACAAATGCTAGCGAAAAATGATCCTCTTTGCTTCTAGCGGAATAACATCTTTTTCCAGACTGTAACGGGTTATTACTCATCTTATGCCCTAGATTATAAGGTTTTAAGTTGAAAACTATATTGAACTCGAGTTCAAATGTATGTAAAATCGCGTGGATCAATGCCAAAGTTGCGATAATATTGTTATGTTTGTTTAAAACGGTGCCGGATTGAAACGTACAGGTGGAATTCTGGGGAGGGGAATTTACTGGAATTACAGGAGTATTATTCGTGGCACTGGCTGCTAATTAATTGATTGAATGAATTCGTCTGGCAATTACTCGTTTTCATTAATGAATTTCCGTTATCACGATCTTTGTACGAGTTTCCCGTTTGTGGTTGTAACCAGTTTTTTTCAGCTGGCATTGGCAGTAAATGCGTTCTGTATTCAACACATCACCTGTGAAGACTGACGTCATATGTGCTTCAAAGCCACTTCCTAAATAAAACAAGGGCATCACTTACACGGCCATCCCAACTTTCTTTCAACGAAACCTCTTTAACTTTACAACGTCGTAAACTCAAGTTTATTCCCAAGCATCGGTCAGGCGACATGTGTAAGTACTTGAATAATTCATTGCACACCCTAAGCTACCAATTTAGGGATCCACAAATCGTCCCGAGCGAATAAATTAGTTGGAACCGGTACCGAACCGAACCCATTATCCTGCCACGACCTTTTCGTATGTAATAAGTTTGCACTGTGATTGGATGGTACGATTCCTTCGAGTTCTATACTCATTTATGAAGTTTCAAAACACATGCTGCATTAGACAACTGATTATTTAAGAAAACAATGTCGACTCTATTGAAAAAATTACAGCTTTCTTACGAAAAATGTCGTCAATAATGTCCAAAATACTTTGAAACCTTTCTACCATCAATTCGTTAGGAATGTAGTCGCCATTCTAGTCATCATGTTGCTCAAATGCAATTCAATTCCCCGCACCAATATTTATTCGAGTAACGAAGCTTGAATAGCCGGCAGTTCTCGGAAATGCAAAGGGCTACCGGAATGTGCAAATGCCCATTATACCAACAGACACCAAGCCTTAATGGCACAAATATTAACAAATGTTGGTGGGACATTTAGAACCAGTGAAAAAGTTTGATAGAAAAAACTTTGTACTCTAACTATGCTCAAAGCTGACAGTTTAGTTAGGCTTGAGAGAGGCAAATGATAGAGATGTTCAGGTTGCTGTCCAATAAGAAGTCATATAACAAAAAACTATTGCAAAATTCAAGTAAGTAACGCTTGACCGCTCCACGCGGGCTTTATGGATTCAAGCTTCGATGAGTCCAAACGTTTGCCCATACATCGTCAAACATTGGCAGCCAACACACGTATCTTTTACATTAATAAATTCAGTTGGATGCCGTCACGGCTTGAATTATGCGAACCTTGTACTACAATTGAAATAAGCATCAGTACGGATGAATGAAATTTAATCTTAGTACACCTAGGTGTGCGGTCAATATTAATGTTGGGAGATTTATTGCATTTTCGAGGTCTTTGTGCGAATCAATTGTTTTGCTGTTAGTGATGTTGATGCTCTATAAACGAATTCTAAAAGCATTTGCGTGTAATGCAAGCAATTTTTGTCAAACAGCTGAATGTAAATGTGCTGGATATTTCTCATCTTGTAATGAATTCCTTCCAACGCTAACATCGCCTCTCAGTCTCATTATTATCTTTATTTTCGTCCACAGCTAAGAATCTTGCTACAATAGACTCTTTCTCGGAACCTTCTTAATTAAGGTTGTTGCAATGGCCATTTCCATGCAAAACTTTTTAAATTCCCGAACAAAATATTTTTTCAAGCAACTCTTCTTCGTAATTAATCTACAGAGTTTTATAACTTCTGAAACTAACGAACACCATTTACTCTCTCAACGAAGTATGAACTAGCCGGAACTTCGATTCTTTCCAGGATTTTTGTTACAAAGTTTAAAACGGTCTTTAAAGTAACCGAGTATTTTATTTAGTTTAGCCCCATTTCCCTACAAACTTGACTAAACTAGTTCGGATCAGACAGCAAGGTAACACACACAAATCGCATTAGATGTAATCGAGGGTCGATGCAGTGCGGCTATTCGCGGCTGGGTGACGTCGGTGAGCAAGGGTTATAGGAGTAGAAGGACATCTAACAGACCGGATCTAGATTATTCTGTTAATAATCTCTTTGATGAATATTCCGAAAACGTTGACGAGCAATAAGGAAGAGTGTATGCAAAATGTTAATAGCATGGTAGTTTTGGCATGTACGTAAAATTCTCATAACGCGACCTATAAAACTAAAGTGAACAGAATGTTAATTCAAACACCTACAAGAATGAAGTACAACAAAAACATTTCAATTATAGTCAGGTCAATTCGTTTTATCCTAACGACGTACTATCATCTCGACTTCATACGAGTACATAACGTCCAGATTAATATACCGATTGTAACAAACAATTCACTCATCAGACGTGCATCTCGATCGGAGGCCGACTGTGGAGTGGGGCGGGGCGGGCGCTATCCTATGACGTCATGCCGATGCTCTCGAGCCTACCCTCATATGTCTGCGTTTGACAGCTCGAACAAATGATGCTCGGTCACGTCGATCTCATGAGCCTATACCCCTTTGTTTTACAGCCTTCAACACATATTGCCTACCAAATCGATTTTCATATTGAACTTGGCGAGTACCATAAGAATATTGGTACGTATAGAAAAATCCGTAATAGTATTCAAGGTCGCGACTACACCATTAATTATGGGCATTAATTTGTTTCAGGGTTGAACGTATACATGTGCTTTTCTATAGGTAGTGTGTTAAAGGTTTAATAATTCTACAACACTTTGTTTAGAAGAAGAATGTACTAATATTTAGACATTTGGATCCGGCGAAGTCAATCATTTGATTGAGATCGGAAAAGTGGAGATAATTCGTAAGACTAAAGAACTCATAATAAAGGAAGTACAAGAAAAAATTGATCTGTAGTAATAGTAACAAATTATAAAGTGTTTTAGTCCATAAAGCAATATCGATACAGCCAGGCAATGTCTATTATGATGATTTGTACGAAACAGCTCGAGTGTAATGCCTAGAGAACAGCTATAAAATTAGAAATGATATCATTGTATTATTGTTAAAGACCTGCTGTGACTTGATACCTCACTTTGCAATGCTAAGTGACCATTTCAGACTGAGTCATATCAGAATAAGGTTCGTATTTTTAATGCCACAGGGTTGCAAATAAAATGGTGAATATATTAAAAACAAAAGAAGGTGAAATTTTCCCCCATTTCTCTTTGTAATTGATCCCACAATTCGACTTCCTACCGGTCGTAATTTCGTTCGCGTGTATCCGAAATGGAGCTCAAATAAATCGTCGCTCAACATCAATTGCATACTGTTTGGGAGAAACTAAATGTTTGGCATTGTTGATTGATAAGCAAACAGACGTTTGTCTATCACAAACTACCAGTTGTTTAGCAAATCGATTTTTTTTTCAGACAATGTTATTGACTTATACAGTAAGGGCGTGGCCCCATGTCTCCGGCGCGGCGCCGCACAGTGGGCTGAGATTACAAAGTTGGGTCTTAAGAACTAAAATGTATTTTTTTAGTATCTAGACATAAATATAAAAAGTTTTTACTCTTTGACTTTTTTTAATTGGACTCGTACTTTCGGAGATATAGCCATATCAAATTTGTATGAAGAGTCATGAAATTTAAGTTTAGCAAATTAATTTGAAATTGAAAATAATGTATACTAAACGACCTGAAGTACTTCAATACTTACTTAGTACATTAAATAAATAAAAAATTGTTCATTTTCCACCACCATAGGTAATATAGGTAGGTAGGTATGACGTAATTTGTTTTGACACTTATTTCCGGGAATCAAGGGATAGGAATGCGCGACCGCAACATCAAGGTATGACACGTGTCGTTACCTGATTGGTGCAATGATAATAGGGCACAAAATGTACTATTGCATTCAAACGTACTTCAGTGTTCTAATACCCACCATAATAGACGGCTCCACGAATGACGGAAATACTGCTAGAAGATTTTTTGCAAACCCAAACGTGACTGCTGAGATAACTGGTGTTAGTGAAGACTTAATTAGGCGGTTTGCAACCATTTTAGAGGCAATTTCATCAGGTTACCACATTGACACAGTCAAATTTCACGAATATGCTCAAGTGACCATGCGACTGTATTTGGAATTATATGGCTGGTATTATATGCCTTCAAGTGTTCATAAAGTTCTTATGCATGGAACAGCTATTATTGAAAGTTTTGGTCTAATACCAATTGGACAGCTATCTGAAGAAGCTGCTGAAGCTAGAAATAAAGACTTTCGTAGGTACCGCCAACACCATTCCAGGAAATGCAGTAGAAAAACTACAAATGAAGACATTTTAAATAATTTGTTGACCAGCTCTGATCCACTAATTTCAGCGAAACGCCACAAACTTCGCAGAAAACATAAAACTTTGTCAGAAGAGGGAAAAAGTTTATTAATAATTGAAAAAACGGAAACATTTGATGATGACGAAAACGAAAATTTTGCATTCGTTAATATGGATACTCTTGATACTGATTAAATTAAAAAAGTGCAGTGACCAGTACCTGATTGTGATTTTTACTTATTTTATTAATCCTTAGTGGATTAGGCCTAACGGGGAGACCACAACATAAAAAAAAACGCGCCTGGTTCTTAACCTCTATGGTGGTGTGGAATAGAGAACAAAATTTGAAATTGCGACCAAATCGCAGAAAATCGCAACCCGAGCATAGGTGCTAAAATAGGACAAAAATACGTACTATACATTCGTAAGGTCAATTTTTTGAGAAAATTTGAGAATTTCTAGTATTTCAGGTTTTTTTGTTTTGCTTCATACAAAAATTACTTTGGTTATTAATAACTCCGAAAATACTCAAGTTATCTAAACGACCCTCATATAAATAATTACTTATAATCAATAGATAAATCCAACGCACTATTTAAAATTTCAGAAATAGAAACTTTTTTTTTTTAAACGCTAAGTCTTCTACTGGCCCGTTTCAGCCCACTGTGCGCCGTGCCGAGTTACGGTGCCGAGCTACGGCGCCGCCCGCCGGCGAGCGGCGCGGCGCCGTGCCGCGCTACGGCGTCGTGTACCGGCACGTACCTTATGTTCAGCAAGTGTATCCAAAGATAAAAATTACAGTTTTGATTTGATAAGGACCGCGAAAGGCGTATCCTGGTCCTGTTGCTAGTGTATACATATGTATGTATGTAGTCATACGTATGTCTACATCAAAAAAAAAAATTCTATGATAAGAATAAATAAGTTAAAATAATTTCTTTTATTTCTTACCTTACGGTGCGTACAGACTATGTAACATAACATGTTATATAACTGTAATTTTTATCTTTGGATACACTTGCTGAACATAGGGTACGTGCCGGTACACGACGCCGAAGCGCGGTGCGGCGCCGTGGCTCGGCACGGCGCCGCGCCGCTCGCCGGCGGGCGGCGCCGTAGCCCGGCACCGCGCCGCGCCGCTCGCCGGCGGGCGGCGCCGTAGCCCGGCACCGCGCCGCGCCGCTCGCCGGCGGGCGGCGCCGTAGCTCGGCACGGCGCCGCGCCGCCGCACGGCGCACGGCGCCGCGCTGGAGACATGGGGCCAGGCCCTAAGGTATTCAGTAAAAACAAATAGTATAATTTTAGTAATGCAGGCTGATGGTTATTGCACCCTGAATCGCGTGCAAACGAATTGTTTACGCTACTCGGACCGAAAGCCGACTAAACTAATTTGTCTAACAGCTCTTGAAAGTAACACTGTGTTGAAACGATAATAGACTTGTTAGGTGCAAGGATCTTGTACAAAAAGTTTGCTAATGCACTACTTAGCTTGAGTAATTTCACACCTTCATTTGTGGTTTCGTGTAAATTGTTTCACTTTTCTTCTACTTACTTTTTTCTTAGTGATTTTACCTTTTGTTTTAGTGTTTCTTTTCAGTCAACTTTCCAAAATCGTCCATTAGCTTCACATCTTCTGACCTCTGCAACTTACGTCTTCAATGTAGTAACTTCTTCAATGTAGTAACTTCTTCAATGTCTTTTGTTTCATCAATGCCATCGAAAAAAGCATCTTTATCTTCAACGTCAGTAATATCCAACCTTCCTCTGCCACTTTCATCGAGGTTCATGCCTTGAGGTGTCCATGAGCCAGTTGCACCCTTTTGCTCGGCTGAACGCTCTAAGCGCCCCCTCTGCGCTGTAAAGGCCAACTGCGGTTAACAGTTAACACTACTTGTGATGTAACAGCTGTTGTTTTTGAATTATCCAATAAACCGATTACTCCATTTTCGAAGAAGACCTTTGCAGAATCGGAAATAACTTATGCTTTTTACTGTCCTGTCTTATACTCGCCGTGCAACAAATTCTTTTTCAATGAACACGCACAATTCAACATCAAATTATTTATTTCTGACATGCAATATAAAAACTTTAATAATGCGAAGTAAAATAACATGTTAACAATAGTCACATTAAAATGATTATGACATCATATTATTACGGAAATGTTTAACGCCATGTCACTAATAGGTAACACGTCATCAATGACTAAATAGTAAGCTAGATATTTTTATAACTCGCATGTTAGAGAGGACATTTTATTAACATGATCATTTTACATTCTTGTAAAGGCTTTGATCCGGTTTCGGCTTACGTGGTGTAACGTTGAAAAATATTTGCTCTGCCTACTTTTAAGGTAGTATCATATTGGTGTAGACGTCATTGAGATCTAAAATGGTAGGCTCAAATTTTATTTGTAGCATAAAATATTTGTAGTATTAATCAAAGTTTCTGATTTGTTTAATAACTTGATTTTTAGTATGTGGAATTCCCTTTTAATTTGTTTGTTCCTTTTCAAGGATCTCTTGAAAGCTCGAGTGAATCAGTTTCTTCTTGATTAGCGTACTCCACGCCACGTCATCATCACTTCACATCAAGCGAGTTGTGACCACACGGAAGTGAATACCACGTTAAAAAAAGTTCTCATAACGTTTGTGTTTATGACACATACGAATCAGCTATACCGTCATTACTCGAGGCTGTAGTCACCGCTGTGATCGGAATACTTTAATGACGTGTGTTGATGTCATCAGATGCGAAGTGATTAACACTGTCCCATTGTTTTATTGCGATCCGCCCATTAGTCAGGCCAAGTAGGTTAACTTAGTCAACCGAGTGTTGGTGACGCAAAGGTGGTTAGCAGTTAATGACACAGAAAAAAAGCTAAGAATATACATGGAAAATTAATTATGGAAGTGATAAAATGGCTGCTAGGCTAAAATATGATTGCATTGCATACACCATGACAGCTGTGCAAATATCTCCACATAATAGGTATAATGGACGACGCTATCGAAGCTGGCCTAAAGACAGGTTACGAGATAAACTGGAAGCTTACCGCAAGGGCTGGAGAAGAACTTAGGGAATCCTTTTCCCAGTAGTGATACAGTAATAGCTGTAAAAGAGGAGACCTGTGTCACAGCACTGAAAACATTCAACCCTGATTTAGACATAGTTAATGATATTCTAGTTATACATAGCTAAACTACAGAATAAAGGCAGAAAGCTTGATGATTATGTAACCACTTTCGGTCTTATAGATACAATAACTTAACAAGCTCTAAAGTTCTTGATTAAAGCTTAACCGTAACTTGGCAGGAGCTTATAACAGCACTTTGAGCAAAAGGCTTAAAATTAAACGCAAGTTAGAGTAGGCTTAATAAGCCAATATGACTCAGTACAAATAGGCACTACATTAAATCTATAGGTTATAGGTTACAAATAAAATATTCAGTATTACTAATTGATGGCTATACGGAGATTATTGTTCAGAGGATATATGACTGTGACTACATTTCCTATAAACGCAAAGTAAAACCACAATGATAGATTCATGAATATTGTTTATTTTTTAACTGTAATTAAACTAAACGAAGGTACGATGAAACATATTCATTCATCATTCATGATGATGGAAAATGTTAAAAATACGAAGAACTATAAAATTAAAACCGATCCTACAAACAAACCTCTACTATATTCCAAACCAGCGTAACATGAAGAAACAAATAGTCACAGAAAACAAGTTACCTGACCGGAATAAGATAATGACGTATGTATGATGTCATCGAATAAGACCGCCGATCAAATTGGCGCCATTGTCTTTGTTGAATATAAAAATATCTATGACATCAAATACGAGCCCCAAGGTAATGTGAACGAAGGAATTTAGCCTGTCTTTTTGGAACAAAATAAGAATCAGAATCGGATGGCAACAGCACTGACTCTGGCTATACAGTTTTCATAAAGCGTAATATTATTATTGTATCAGATTTAGTAAACGAAGAGTTTATTTCAAAAGCAAGAGAAAAAGCAGGAGCTATAATATAAAATAGTGAAGGTACTTGAACTCTCTCTTTAGAATATATTAGCAAACACGAAAAACAAGAAGCCGCTGATAAATCAGGCAATATTAATACCGTATCGATATCTATTAATCTATAAGTTCAACATACGGTGTACTATGACTAATACAAGTATAGTAAAATAGATTTTACTTACAGGAAATCTCATAGTTGTACTGAGAAGTTATGCTTTAGGTCATCTGCATCTTGTGACTAACCAGTTTTATGATTATGACCAATTCTAGTAGTATTCATTACTACTATAGTATCATGTTCAGGATCTTCTGTTTGTCGTGCAGTATTTTACTTCATTCAGACTTTTTGGTCAACATTTCCAAATGTATTTGCTTCTGCTTTATCGGTCTTATTTTCAGATAAATAAAATCCACCCTTTGTGTTCCCTTGTGCATCATTTAATGCCAGTATCGGGACCGTATCTTCTTCGACTAACGTTTTGAAGTCTTACATTTGTCTTTTACACTGGTCTATATGGAAAGTCATGTTCAGACAGACGGAATTGATGAAATGACATATTCAACTAATCAAATTATAAATGTTGACGCTTTGCATGTTCAAGTTGCAATACGTCTGATAACTTGCATTAAAATACACGACATATTGTGTTCACCAGTGTGGAATATACACTATTATATGCTAATGTGACTAATTCCCAGATTGTTCGCAGAAAGACAATAGCATTATATTATTATATCAATTTCGTGGAATATACTATGTAGTTGCGGTGACAACAGTAATTACGGCAATAATGTATGAGGATGTTCAATTATGCCTCGTATACTGATCGCAGCTGTAATATTGTATGGAATATTGGAAATTGCCGTTGCATTTTTGATGGGTGTTACCGTGTCAATATGCAACATTATTGCAATTGTGTTACGGTATTCAATTTTGGGTTTTCCTATTTATTTGTTGCCACGTATAGCTTTGAACAAGGAAAGTTATTCTCACCTGTAGGTGTAGGAGTATGTTCATTATTTTAAATAACACATTCCTGCAAGTTAACTAATTTTAGTGTTACTTATCTCTCACTCATTTTATTTCATTATGCATGAAATATTCAGTAAAAGACATCATACAAGCCAAATCTATTAAAAAAATAATAACGAAGCACGAATGAACCATTTTGTTAATGTAAACTAAATCATAGAAAAGAAATAAAAGTGAGCAGGCATTGTTACTACCATTACATTGTTCAAGATCTGTAAATCAAAGCTTTCAGAAGTGCAAGAACACCATTTGTTTTCTCTACAAACAGTACGTTTCGTTCTTGTAAACTTTAAAGAAATAGAGAAACAGTATTTTTATATTTCCAATAACATATGAAGCTCTATTTATAGTACGTTTCAGTTCACGGGATATTTTAGTATGTGTAATTTTCGCTTGTACTGTGCGCTGTGCGTTGACCTCCCTTTGCATTATTTTACACAACGAAGGCTAATTGGCTTTATCACCACGTCCGCTTTGTTAAACTAGGACCACAATCTACATTTTGTATTCGTCACGAAAACTGGAATTACTTAATTCGCCCTAATGTTTATTAACACAATTTTCAGTAACACAATCCGCAGTTTTTATCTTCGTCTCGGTATCAAGGTCAGCGATATTGATCTCCTCAGAGGCATTAGCCTAAATAGTAACATGATAAGCGATGCTCGTGTACATCCACAGCCATTACGTAGAATAAAAGACGGTCCCGTCCGACTTAACAAATAAACCACTAATTTATGTCTAGTCGACGGACGCGGCGCCTTTGTTGCGGCCCCGTTTTTCGCCTCCGAATCAATTTCCATGATGACGTCACCCGCACCCCCTCGATCCCGACCCCCTCTTCGCACCCCGGACCGCGCCCGCCACTAGGAACAGGAATACGACTACTTCCGCTCCTTATGTAGCAATGTCTTTCCATTTTCCGTCGACTTACATAAACATAAATGGTGATCTTTTTCCTTCTCTGAATATGTTAGCGACACTTTCGGACTTTTCCAACGATATCTTATCGAAACTTATTGCTTTACAAGCTGATGATTTACGGCTGCAGCTTTCACTGGATAATTCCATTATGATACTACATTATTATTATTTTGGTGTACCACAGGGCGGCCGCTGCGACCCGCTCGACGCCGCATAGTTTTAATTATGAATTCTTGTGTTAACTCTGGAATCCTGCACACACGATGATGAAGTACTCGCGATGAAACACGCACACATCCATTAGGCAACAACTGAGCTAACGGAAACATAAACCGTTAACTGTATACCTAAAACGAAACTCTAAATTCGTGCGCAACAGAAACAAACCAGGTACAAACGGTTTATGATTGAACGCTAGCAGGTATTTTCGTACATAATATTAATGCTGAGATTAAAATAAACCTTAGATTAACGAAAGACGGACGACCGGCTTACCTCCTAAAACAAATAAGCAGAATGTTCCTCAACACACGTTACACAAGCCCGTTATTGAGGTGCTACATCATTTTATTATAGCTGTTGCAGGTTAATGCGGTACAGCAACACGAAACAATCGAGATATTTTTGACGCCATACCCCGCGCTAGATAGGATGCCTGCCGTATCAATAACGGCTTTACTGGCACGTTACAACGTTACATTACTGCATCGAATCCTTTGAAGTTCTCTCTCTATCAGCACGGAAACAAAATCAATACTATTGCTATTCACGTTCTTATTTCCATTGTGAAAACTTTCCACTATGAGTGAACGATCGGTATGTTTACATACAATTTGGCAAACGGCAATAATTTTAACTACAGTTGCATAACGACCTGTTGTCACCAAGGTAATAGCCCTGAATTCATTATCTTGTGTCATTTCATATCGCTTAATAGCAACTCCAAACGAGCTGGATGCTTTTATTGTGTGCGGACACGTCATAGCTGAAATGAAGCTGTAATTGTAAAAACGGTTGTAGGACAATTAGCGGATGCGACCCTACGGTACAATTAACACTGAACTGCTTCACATCCCACCTTAATCCACACGTTTTTAGCTCGTGGATCATTAGTCACATGATTTCTGATGTTCCCAGACACATAGAAACGAATTCCGAGACATGTTTTGCGACGATCAGAAATAGAACGCAGCGGGTACTAAGCGTGTTCGCGCTGTGACGACGGGCGGTGTTCGCGTCCCGCTCCGCCTCGCACCCAGCACATAAGCGCGTCCCTTTCGTGCGCACTCACTTCATTGTTTCAGCGTGTAGCTCCGTTGGCCGGCGGACTGAAATAGGTCGGGAGCGTCCGAAACAGACGGTTCATGCTATCGAAAGCTATCGCGAGGTCACTGCCGGAGAATCACGACATGACCACGTTCAATTCCTGAAACCTGTCATTTTTCTTCATCACAATAGACAGTAACTCATCATTGATTACACAATCGTTTATATTTATAAAGCGTAACACCGACGCTGCCTCGCAACTAATTATAGTACGGTATTACATACCGAAAATAGAGCAATAACACTCTCATGCCGTTACGTATGTACTGCAGTAAGCAATCAGCGGATTGTTTCCATAACTGTTACTGGTATTACGTAACAAATTGTATTACTATCGTACATTACTGGAGCACTATGCGGAACAAGGCGTAGTAATCGCGATTCAGTTGGTCACAAGCTTTACTTGTTCAGTGATCGTTATTCCTTTTGTAATCCTCCGGGTAATCTCATTGAGGCAGACAAATGGTTCCGTCTAATGTTTTCTAATCTTCGATCCCTTTTTGTTCAGGGTCGTGATCGATTAGCTTCTACAATAGTTTGGTTGGAATTGATGAATATTTAGTCTGGCCGCTATGTTACATTATTGTTACTTGTCCATTTCTATAATTGGAGTTACATTACTGGTATCTGTATTATCACCAGTGTTGATCACATCAACCTCTACTTTACCATTTATATGAATAACCCAATTAACATCAAAGGTCCCATCATATCCTCCAACTATTCCCCAGCTTTTCTTTTCAAAGTCTACATATTAAGATTCCTCTACATATAAACAGGAACGTGTAGTTTACACATTCTTTAATAAAAAAACATATTAAGTATTTCTTTGAATGTTATATAGCGTTGTTTTCCCACGCAATTTTTCTGCCGTCTCCGGAGAGAAAGATGAATACCAGCTAAACAGAGAACATTATTCTTAACAACCTTTGCGTGTATCAGGTGCCTTATTTATCTTCCCTAAATTCGGGTTTGAGATTGTGGGATTGTCAGATGCATGTAAGGGAAAAATAAGGGCAGGCTTGAAAATCTTGGCTCGCTAAATTTTCAAATATTCCTTTAATAAGTTTGTACTGTTCTTGTTTCACAATGATTGAGACCATTCTAGTGCTGTCGATGTCGATTAATTAAGTTCAATGTTTAAGGCGCTTTCTAATCCCTTTAAACTTTGTATCTCTTGGTTTATAGGTACGGATAGAACCTTTGCAAATAACTGAATTGTGCTATGTGAACATTTTTGCATGTTCGTCTTTAGTTCAAGGTTGAACATCCCCACCTAATTCTTGTCTTCGTTTTCTACATAACTTTGTGTATAAAAGATCCCTATCACACATATTAGCATTCCCTAAAGACCATTTGCATATCTAGCCGTCGTTCTCATAAATGCTGTAATATTATTTTTTTCTTCACCAATGTCATAATGTTCTTACTCGTATAGGTATATTCTGTCTGTGTATGCGACCTACAAAGGTCGAGTTAACATTATAAACAGTTTCTTGTATTTTGTATGTTAATGTTAAACAGATGTGATAAATATTATTTCATATTTTTGTTTACATGTATGTGACTTATGAGTATTGTACTTTTCTTACTCATGGTTGGGGTATTTTAGAATATACTAATGCAACTTGTTTCATCAAAAAACGGTTGGTTTGCTACAAAACGAAAAACTCCCACTAGCTAAAATTTTAAACCACCACGCATTTGACATACAGAAGCTTTTCATAAAAAAACATGACGCATAAACACTGGTGGCTCCATGAATTTTGATGAGCGTTGACTAGCAGTCACTCACCAATGTCACACAGCCCTTTGATGGGGTTCGTCGACAATTTGTCATTGGCGGTTCCCTTCTGTCGCCTTCCATAAAAATGTTATGAGATTTTTTCGTCCAGTTTCGTGTAACATAATGGATTTTATGGCAATTTCTGGGTCTATGTGACTTGCATATCACGCGAGATTAGTATGGAAATTAATTAGTTTACGCTTTGGTGGTGACGGTGAAATGAGAATCATGTGTTTGAGTTTTTTAAACCAACAATCATAACTTCTGAACCGAGTTCGCATTTAGGCCTGCAGACATTTTATTTATCGTAAATGTTATGACAGATTTGAATAAAATATGACTAAATCCTCAAATAGAATCAGCCCTGAAGGGTCGCGGAACTACCTACATATTCAAAGTGAAAATTCAGTGATCCACCAGCCGGCTCCAGTCTATTTCAAGCCCAAAGCCAGTTTGGTCGGATCGATCGTCAAAGCGAAGCGAAGTTTATTCAACAACAGAAAATTAGGAGCCATCGACTCTTTTCAAGTTCAAGACAATTACAATAAATCTACATTTGTTAATAAGGTCTTTGATCTCAGGTTCAAGGGGAATTAGGTTGCTAAAGACAATAACCACATTGGAAACAATGAAGGCTAAAATGTTTGCTTTTTCGTCTAAAGACTTTTCTATTCTTAGTCTGTCATTTACTTTTTTGTCTAAAGATTGTTCTATTCTTAGTCTGTCATTTACTTTTTTGTCTAAAGGTTTTTCTATTCTTAGTCTGTCATTTACTTTTTTGTCTAAAGATTTTTCTATTCTTAGTCTATCATTTAATTTTACCATAATTCCTTTGGATAGTCGCCTTGTGGCGCACAGGTTTACAGTAACTTAGTCTTCCCATATACTATATAATTCACTTGTGATCATAGCTAACATTATTCAAACTATTATTATAATTTACTTAGCAACCCCACAACCTCTGCCAGTTTCAATTACTGTTTTGTTACTCCGAGCTTCTGTTTCCAACCGTACATAGGTATTATGAATATGAGGGAATAATTCTGCTCGAATACTGTTGCTAACTCTACTTCAACCTTAACATTAACACGATACGGAAGAAAATGGTTTGGAGTACCAAAAGGAAATGTTTTCGGTACATTGAGTGCCAGATTCGCAGTTGCTTGCTTAATTACACTTCTTCGATTTTGACAGGGGATGTAATTGTAATAACACACGGTTGTTTTCACACGTATTCCTAATAATTTTTCCATTTCAGTTTTCTTATTCAAACTAAGGAAATATTTCTCTTTATGCTTGTGCTGAGCTAAAAATAAACCAAGCTTTGCTTAAATGTCGTGAGAATTTTCTGTATACATTTTGGGCAAAGACCTTCGTATTTTAGCAGGTAATATGTTACCTGTTAAATTTCTGTATTTCAGAGTTTTACAAATAACCTTACCGAATACCTGTAAAGGCTATGTTAAAATGTTATTTAAATACAGTTTACGATAATCCAACAACCGAAATAAAATTGGACACACCTCTACTATATAATCTCTTGATTGAGTTACCGGTAACGTACGCTTTACCGTAAACGTAAATGCGTAGACTATCCGTAGTAATCTAAGTAGCCATGATCTCACATGGATCATTACTCTGAACACAGATGCTGTATAAACACGACATGCTTGATTTAATCATCTACTCGACCGTTACAAAACTGTACAGGAGCCACGGTTGTTCTTAATCCAATTAGTTAACGAAAAAATTAAGGAGAAATCTCGACATGGCAACCCATTGTTTCCTTGAAGCCGTATATGGAAACCTGCTTTGCCTTATTGAAAGAACTGGTCCCGCATGACCACCTAAAAGGACTGTAGAAATTACACAACGACAGTCTTTGAACTCGATTTAAGATTTATAGCTGACATCTCATCGACTAAAGAACAATTCCAAAACAGGAAAGAGGAAAAATCCATAGCTTGCAATGAAATACATGGAGAACTTTGAAAATAAATTCATGTAAAATACGAAATGCCAGAAGATTTTTCAAAAAATTACAAAACTTGAAGTAACTCACTTAGATACAGTGGCAAAACTCCAGATACCATCAATACTTGTAGTAGAAAAAATACCATTGGTACAACCAACAGTTCTATTAGTAAAGCAAAACGACGAGCATCGGCCGGTGCCACCGCGGCCGATTACAGTTACGGTAACGTTAATTAGGTCGAGTACTCCAAGTACAGCTAGTACACGTGAACTCAACGCTCGCGTGCTAGCAACTGAAGTAAAAAACGGAAATATTGGTAATTTTTTACCAAGTGTAGCTCTTTGGTTCCTTATACGTGGTCCTGAAGTCTAAAAAAATAATACATCAAACTTTCGAGCGGCTATGGCGGTTTTGGAAGCAGTAACTAGGTAAGAAAGTTAAAGAGTGCAAGACTTTATGCAAGTCAGAAGCTTAACATATTTTACTCGTCCTTGCTAATCCAACGATAAATGCAATCAGATAAAAACTAATCACTTGATATCAAAGAAAATCCAACAACATAATCATCAAGGAACAAGTAAGCAATATAATCGCACCCGAACATAGAGATAACCAACAAACCAATTTATCACAACATCAAAAATGATGGCTCCCATCAAATATTAACAGTGTATGCGAACACACGTAAACAACAGTAATCACCCCATCTACGTGGCATTTAAAAATAAAAATTTGCAAACGTCACCCTTTTGAGTTATTGAGCTATAGAAAATTCCATGATTATTTATACTAGTAGCAGTATTCCAAGTAACATAAAATCAGCTGTTTTCTGGAATTTTATGAGTCAGCTGACGGAAACGTGGCATTATTGGAATCGTAACCGATGGGATAGCGGTTTTTCAATACATATAAATCTTTCCTTTAGAAACATTTCTCGAGGCAGCCCACAGTGTTTCGTCTAGTACAAGCTAGCGAGACAAAATTATTTTTTTACGTATTTTAATTGTTTACGTATAAATAAGGTGTCTTACGTCGTTCTGTGTTCTCTAAGTCCAAAGGTGTGCATTCAAGATGGTCATCAAAATTTCCTACTTTTGTTTACTAATATCACGAATGTGAACGATCCCTAATACAACAAAAAAAGAATTTTGAAAATCGGTCTACATTTGACGGAGTAATCGCGTAACAAACACGCAAAAAGTAAAGATCATCATGTCATCCAAGTAGACGTAGTTAATAAAAATGCTCACAAGATAAAAAGTACTGAACCAAATTGGATGAAATTTTTATGAGACTAAATGGCAAGAATACTGCATCGAACAAAAAAAAGAATCACACTAATCGGACTAGAAACCTCGGAGTAATCGATGTACATACATACATTTATCATAGCTATGGCTCGTTCTGAAAGAAAGTAAATTACTTTATCTGCGGGTAGTTTCGGGAGCCAAAAACTAAAGTAACCTACGCCTGAATATTTCAATTAGAACATACAGAAAAATCTAGCCGGATACATTGGGATACAAAAAGTTGCAACCCTTTAAAGTTTGAAGTTAAGAAAAAATATGTGGGATTATTTCAACATACTTATAAACTCTAATTTGGGCAAAAAAGTACATGTATTTTTTTTAATTAAGTCAAAATAGTAAGTACATACCCTCAATAGTACAATCCATCACAAGAAAATCGTTTCACTTTCATATCAATTATTACAGATGGTGTCACAAGTGTGCTAAAAATGCAACTTATTTACAAATGAAAATTGCGCTTCCTTATAATGAACATTAACCCCTCCACAAAATTACTTGTTGAAGTAAGAACCAAATGATTTTTTTTTATTTCTTACCTGGGAAGGTTTGTTTACAAGTTGTTATCACGAATTCCTGGAAATGACGTCATGAATTTTGTCCCGCTAGCTTGTACTAGACCAAATACTGTGCAGCCCTTAGTAACAAAAATTTCTTAGAAAAAAATAGGTCTTGGCTGTTACATAAAATCACACTGCAGAATTGGAACTTTGCCCAAAATTGGTCCTATCTCACTAGAGCCTGTCGGCTAATACCCGGCATCGATATATTGTAACATACACGTATCAAATATGCCTTTCAGCAGATAGAAGATTTGGAATCTGTGAAATTTTGCTTTATATGAGCTTATTAGAAAGTAAATACTTGAGGCATGTCATTTTTACTACCAAAAGTGATAATCTTGTGACGATGAACATAATATCAGCCGATCCCATGTCTGATGACGCGACGTTAGACGACGATTCGCGGACGTCAATGCGGTCGATGACGTTGCCGTTGGGAGACCAGATTCATGTTTACTCAAGCAATAACTATTGAAATTCACGTGTCACGACTGTGACGTATAAGCCAGACAGCTAAATAAAGAACGCTCACATTCCTGATATTACTGAAAAGTTTGACTCTGTTGAAACTTTAATGTAATCTGGCAATGCTGCGACGAAAATTCGAAGGTCTTCGATGCAGACACATGAAATCGTCAAACTTAGGCCGTAACACTTACAAAAGAAAAAAATACGAATTATAAGTAAACATAGAATGTATAAAAAAATATTCAATTATGAGACTTCAAAAAGGATAGAGGAAACTGAGTCGAGTCGTGATTTATTTCAAGGTAAAAAATTGTTGAATGAAAGAAAAGAGTACAGCTTATGACACCGTACAAGTTACTCACTGAAAGAAAGTACGCAACGGATTACTTACGCACCATTGAACGTAAGACTCCTTCTAACAACATAGGTCTAGAGTCTAGCTACTGAACGTTACGCCAACCACGCTGAAGAGAATGAATTCAGTTTTCTAAATATTTTCAAAACTAGTGATGCTTACCTTGAGCAAGCTCACATTCCCTTTTATAACAGACATTATAGTCACCGTGCCAACAAATGAATCGTTGCCGTTCGATATCCTTCACTTCATAATACAAGTAAAAGCTAAAACATTTTAACCCGTATCAGCAGATGCGTTCACTTGAAGATCTGCCGTTATTAACAGACAAGAATAGGTAAAATCTCCATATAAATTGTTAGCATTTGGACGTGCGCCCGCGCGGGTCATGTTGGGTAACTGATGTACGTCATCAACGCCCTAATATCTCAGTTCTGATACTTCATTACAACTGTAATCTCTATGCAATCGCGTGGGCGGGGCTTCGGATAATTCAAATGTGAATTGCAATACACAATTGTGTTTGTAATGTCTGTTTGAATTTTGATTAGATTAATCTCCATCTTTATGGCAAATACGGTTTGTAATGTTGTCCACAATTCGGTTGGATGCGGTCAAGATCCCTTCTAACTATTTCTGGACCAACTCCTTATCTGTGACCAAGTTTAGCTCCTTCAATGTTCAATTTAAGAGGGAGCTTATCTTGCGGTTTGTCGGCTTGCGTTTGATCAAGCACTACCATTTCGACTCCAAAGATTAGACAAGTAATGTTCTGTTAAAGATCATGAGCGATGAGTATTCTGGAAATAGCTAAGTGAAATTATGCTTCCAACATATTCAACTGCAAGATAACAGAAATATTTTCGTTATTATTATAGTCTAGCAAATATTTACGTATGTTATTTCCCCACCTTTATTCGTCGCCATTTCAGCTCAAATGAGTCCTGAAAACGTTCATGCTATCATTGCTATCGCGGCAAACGTACTGAGTCTAGGAGATTTTATTATCAGAACATGTGCGAATAGGATCTTTCATCAAAGCTAACGCCGCGGAAGCAATTTTGTTTCGTAACCCTTTGCATGATATTGTGCTTATGCGTGTATCCTCCGGTGTACCTTTCAGATTTAGTAACGTGTTGGGTTGCGCCCAATGACGTCACGGTTCCGTTTTCGCTTAGGCAACGCTGTGATATGATATTCAGGGTGTTTGCAAACGTTCGTTTGTTATTTAGAGAAAATCTTGATACGGTTCAAGGTAACTTCTTGCTATTTAACCTTAAATTCCAACTCTCAGAAACGTCACGGGGATTATATAATTTTAGCCACGATTAGATTTCCCAGAATACAATTTCCAATAAGGGAATTAAATTATGAAATACGTCATTGAAAGACGTCATAGTTTCTAACATCTGTACTTTCGCAGCCCTTAATATGTAGTTAACTTTGATCAGACCAAATTACCCTTTTTGCCAACGTAACATTAGCAGTTTGCACGTCACAATGATTGATTGAAATACAAAAATATACTCAATATTCGCAGCAGTAAGTGACAGCTAATTAAGAACTCACATGTGTTTTATTTGTGCCACTGTAAATTGTTCTGAATAATCCCCTAGTTTCGCCCGCTAAAGAAAATTCGACTCTACTCTCTTGTGTCTAGGTTCCTATTCGATGCCGGTTGTGAAAGGATCGCGGAAGCTAAGCCGTCGTCTAAATATAATAAGTATATTTTCGGACTTACATCTCTCGTGTAATGGTAGTTGTAAGTTCTGAATTTATTATATGCTTCATTTACGTCGTTACGTCGTCCCCAGACTCGACCTTACTTTTTTTACTATTAGTAGCATCAGCGTCTATATCTACAGTGATTTCGCTAAGTTGTTTGTCACAAGATTTTGTCTCAGACAATATTTATTACTTTTTCTATTCAAGATACAGACAAATTATAGGCATAAAACAGCTGGCACTATATTTTACGACAAAGGATACTTTCTGAAAATTACTTGTCTTTGTTAAGAGATATGTAAATACTCTTTTGAGATTTCTGGAGTATTTTTCAGTCTTTGACAAAGGCACAAAGGTTGCCAGTACAAAGTAAGTGCAGCTGAAAAAGAGGAATAAAAACAAAGTATAGGATACCATTCTCCTAAACAAAGAGCCGTACAAAAGGACGACAGACGTTATGCAAACGAGATTTTGATCACCCTATAAATGTGCGGCGTTTTATATTCGGGTAACTTCCTGACCACACAGAGGCCTATCGCTGCATTTAGCAGCCGTTGTAACTCCAAACGTATGGTTATTGGTTACGCACCGTACCCGGGTTCGACGCTCGGCTAATCCCATTTGGCCCAACACTTACCTATTTTACTGCCTTTGTAAATTGGTCGTGCAAACTCTCGGGGCATTTCGACTAGACTCAGAATGTATTTTGTTTTCTGGGGGATTTTTAACACCCACGTTACCGTGGTCGTCTAAAAATAGTTTCTTTTCGCCTTTCGGTTCAGCTACATTCAATGTCTTATTGTATGACTTTTTCCTGAAAATATGACCGACAACCTTCATAATGGAATTGCAATTTACAAAATTAGTCCTCAATAAAATCTCACCCAGGTGGACCTCTTCATTGAACACTTCAAACTTGTGAGAACATTTCCCAGATAATTTTTATGAAGCCATAAAACCGGACGTTTGAACGTTAGAATATCTCAATCTTAATTCGATACGAATCGTTGATTTTCACTTTCGTAAAACTGACCACGGTTGACTCGCCGGAATCGAACTGTCTTTCAGAGATGTCGAAATGATTTTAATCGTTTTGAGAAACAAGTTTATCTATTTTTCTTCGACAACATTTGTTTACGAACAACATTATTGCCATTTTCGACAAAGGAGGAAAGTTGTTTGATAAGGATTCTCCTAAAAAAGCATATCCGGTTAATATGGAAAACTTTACCATCGGATAGTTCAAGCGGCATGCATTAACATGACCCCTTAGGGACACTGATCAAATATTATCTGTATAAAATTGCTTCCGATAGCGGTTTGCCCAAATGTCATAGCTACGTTTTTATCCCAAAGTTTATATGATATCAGTACCTTGACCGCAAAAACGGTACAAATATTCGTGTTAACTACTATCATTTGGCGTCCCCCATTCCTTGTGTCCTACACTGTCATTGTAATCAAGTATATTGTAAGTCCCTAACTATAAACTAATCTTTATGTCGAGAATCTCACTGACCATTATTTCGCATGTCGAGCGAAACTGGATCGTTTTTCACGCCAATTGTAAGGACGCCTGGGGTCCGGACGTGGGGACCCTTTTGCGAGATTTTCTCCAAGATAGCCTAATGTGTCCTCTATTTATTACGATGTGAACGTTGCTGGTGAAGATTGGAAAATACTAGTAGTTTTATTATTCGGAATGGTTCCGTTGCTGCTAATGTTCTAAGAGACGAAGGTCTCATGATGTAAATGTATGAACAATGGCGTGGTGAATAAACCCAAAAACTTACAAATGCACAATTGGCGTATTAAATTCTTAGGTTCAATAGGCCCAATACGTTTTAGTACAGTCTTCGTTTTCTAGGACAAGCCAGTTTCCTTTTAATGACCTAGTACAAATAAATTATGCTAGAACAGTGTTACTGTGGCTGCTGGGTGTGCCATCTAAGGTTTTCTAGCACCTTAATGAATCGTGCCTAAAACTAGACCAACTATATCCAAGTCTAGCAAAAGCAATAAATTTATTAAACGATTTGAGGTGTGGTGCTCTATAGATAGCTGTCGGATTTATCTATATAAATGATCTCCATCGGTTTCGATTATACTTAATTTATTGCATATCTGAAGATTAAATTGTTTCTGACACACGTGCATACGTTTTTACCGGAATAGAATACAGTAATTTTAGGAGAGTTAGATAATCATTTGTTTTAATGAACATCACCTTCCGTCGACGTCTATGGTCATAATTGTTGGTATCCTGCTGTGTAATTGCTGAGCATATTCACCAAATATGTACTTTTAATTTACTCACAAAAACTATTTCAGTTGCTATAAAAACATCCACGTACAAACGGCCAGCAAAAACACAACAATCTGTTAAACCGATTCATCTCCAATATCTAAACTCTATTTATATGGTTCGTTTTCATAGACAAAATGTCAGATTCTCATATTTATTTTACACAGGGAAAATTTATACTGGGATTGGTATTTTATTTTTACAATTTATCATCCCCGTCGGTAACATCTCCCCATGGGATGGCTCGTGTGAAGTGGGGCATCCCACCATACATTTTCGTGTCGAGGATATTTCAGATAAAACGTAAACATGTATTTATATTGCTTTGTGTACTCCCATTGTGTGTTCTTTGATGTTTCGCACTGATATAACCTTTACATACATTTTTATTGTAATTGCTTTTTATTTATTACGATTGAATACCATACAGAGCAATTTGTTTAGTATTCCGATTGAAGATCGTTCGGCAATAATCAGATTGAAATTCAATTTTTATGTAGTCTTCTACAGTAACCTTACCAGCATCGATTGCTTTCAGTTCACTGCCACCCATATATTTTTCATTCATGAATACTTTCTTCATGAATATTTTACCATAATTATGGTTCTCTTAATTTGTTAACTTTGATGTTAGATGAACGGTTGAGAATTAAAGTTAGTCGTCTCCTTGGGTAGTGGCGCTCAGGTCGCGCGGTATCGACGTTC
Source organism: Agrotis clavis (assembly GCA_954870645.1). Taxonomy (NCBI): domain Eukaryota; kingdom Metazoa; phylum Arthropoda; class Insecta; order Lepidoptera; family Noctuidae; genus Agrotis; species Agrotis clavis. The sequence continues at coordinate 5,772,005 of OX940943.1, forward strand.
TATTTCCGTCGATACACGGTCGACAGCTGTGCCGATGTGACGGTCCATCAGTTATTCAGATATCGCTCATTGTAATCCTCGTGACTGAAATACCTTGGATGCTCCAACAGTTCCATGGACGAAACTTTACCTCTATGGGAAAGTAATCAATTTGAATTGATTGTTTTAATGTCGAAGAGTTTATTTGTGGATCTTGACCTATTAGCCAAGCTTATGTATACCAATTCTCTATCAACTTTAAAAGCAAAATTGTGAGAAAGCAGTAAGATAAAAACGACTGAGCAGAAACTGCTATTTATTAATACTACAAATATCAAGGAACAAATACACTTAAAGTGTCGTTCATCTGAAACTGTATTAGGAAACAGCACAATTCTTGCGATACATTTGTTACTTGCCAGGCAATGGAGCACTCTTTATAACCGTAGTGACAACGACTATGCTTTCTTGAGCAATCAAGACGATGCTCTCTCGCAAAATTTTCTAGTACTTTAAATTTTTCAGATCGAAGTCTAAAAGTCGTCTTCCAATAATATTCTGAACTTTTACTTGTTATAAATCATTGGTCATGTTTCATACATCGTTTCTGCTGACAGAATCTTCAGCAGCCATTACATTGTTTTCTGTTTAATTCGTTTGAGGTGCAAATGTGTTGGCAACTACTTCAAATGTTAGTTTAACCTGTGGTTCCTGCGATGTAGTGTTTATTTGAAACTGAATGATGTCAATTTATTTTAAACCAGGTTTACGTTGAAGGATTGCAACAAAATCTGGCTTTTGATCATTTACTAGAATTTCTTCTTCTGAATTCGCTTCATAGTCAATCAAAGCTAGATGTGTTTCAGTCAACTCCATGTGTTTCCTTCTGTTCATCGCAACACCGTTAATTTTTTAATAGGATTTACTACAATTTCCTGAAAACAGTTACAAAATGTATCCAATTAAGTTAAAACTCTAAGCAATTAAACAATAATTACAAAACTTTTTTGTAAACGACTAATTGTGTACAAATAATACATACGTGTTCACGAATGAAAGTTCATGTTATTTTAATAATTTCGTTCGATAACGTTTACTGTTTCGACCCCATGTTTGGTTGCACGAAGGCCGTTATGGTTAGTTCAAGGACACTTCCTATTGGTCAATATTTGACGAGGTTTAGGAAATTAAAAGCCCGCAATACATAGAAGTTAGGCCTTTGCGGATATAACAATGTTAGTCGATACCAATATTTTTGTAAATACTTCGAAGTAACCTTTTGTTATTTCATCAAACTTAAAAGCTATGAAAGTTCTTAATCCTGAAGAAGTCTTTTCTCACAATAGTAAGATTTCTGATTCTGTTTCACCATTTTAATTGTTAGTTATGTCTGACCAAAAGTCTCTTGGCCGTGCCTCTGTAAAATTCTCATCACAAATGCAGGGACGTGTACGAACAAACATCGAGTCTAGCTCTCGAACCAAGTGTTCATCAGAGGTACAGCTGTTGATTAATTATTTATTCGTCACACATTGGCGCCAACTGCCGTTCTGTTGGCGCCACTCTTATTTCGCTGAGCACACGCTCCGTGTATTTTGATTTTATTACGCGAGTCATTTTATCACAGGTGTGTGTATGTATGCGTATGTTTGTACCGTTGGAGAGGCCTCATTTATCCGTGACTACAGTCGTTCCCTCGATTTATAGGCAATAAACTGCTTTTCGTACTTGTTTTATACCTTAGAGTGTACGCAAATATAAAATTCTCTTACGATTTTTAATCGATTATCAAAATAACGTTTCATTGCTCGCGTGTGTAGGTGTAACTCGGAATAAACGACTATTAAACTGACGAGAACAGATCTAAATTGTTTATTTTGTGGTATGTAGGCGCTTGTAGTAACAATGCTTTTTCAACCGTTTCTCTGGGAATTTTTTCGTGGAATCCGATACTATAGCGGTCTCAAAAAGTATAAGAATATTTGCGATGATAAATTATTCAATATCAGAACTACTCTTAGGCCAATTGTGCCAAGCTGTCCACAGTGTCCACTGCTGGACGTAAGCCACCCCAAAGAACCTCAACCATTCCGGTTCTAGGCAGTCCGCATCCATTCGTCCATCCACTGCCAGCCACCTCTTTCAAATCATCGATTGTCCACGGGACGGAACATGCTACTCTGAATTGGCAGTTTTATATGGAAAATTTATATATCTACGTTATATAATCAGATGCTATCATTTTTATCATAATTAAAATTATCGATGGCTTCCAATTTAATTTTATCTATAATTAGAAAAGATTGGCGCCTTTTTATCTGTATCAGTAATCGACCTAAATAGATTTATAGTATTGATTGTTTATCAAATTAGATCTTAGAGATAATTACAAGCTCGAAACCATGGATGATATTTTATTACCAAAACCAACTTCAGAACTGTTACTAAGTAGGTATAAGGTCATGATTTATTTTTAGAACAATGTAGAAATTACTACAAAACTTATGCCTTATATTGAGATTAATACTAAAGTGACCGATACAACAGATCTGTAAGCTGAATTTGATGTAAAGGACGACAATGTAATGAAACGGCTTAAAGCTAAAGTATTTTTGAAAATTAAAAAGATAAACAAGGAGAAACATTAAAAGTTTGGAGAGAACAAAAACGCCCTAAAGCTTATTAATTCCATTTCCTATACGTTGATCTGTTAACACGGAAATTACCATAATAATCAACAAAGCTACTTACAACGTATAATAAAACAGAGGGGAAGCGGCACTCATTACAGAGATGTTAATCTACTATTACCTCGTAATAGTTGTAGTAAAGCCCCCTTGTTAATGTTTAGGCCTTTCGTATCCTGCGGGTAAATGAGGGATATGTGCTGATGATATAGCTTTATTAGGAATGAAAGAAATCGAAAGAAGAGCAGCTGTTATTGATACTTCAGTTATAGGTCATAGCATTGTATTAACAGAAGCTTGACAAGGTTAGCCAATGAAAAGATTGAAGGACTATGTCCAAGATATAGATAGGAAGAAAATTAAGACTGACAATGAAGCTGTTGTAAATGTTCAAAAGGAAAAGACAGATCATGAATACGAAAACGAAGAGAATTTAAAATATGTATGATAAAATTAGTAGTAGTATTGGAACAATATTGATCAAAACATAATTAATAGGAAAATTCAAACATCCCACGCCTTTATCGTTAGGTTACGCGTTTAGCCATCATTACGCTCAAATATGCTTCAACCAAAGAAAAGCAAACATCCAAAATCAATAGGGCCAATATTTTAACATGCCGAGCATACGTAATATTAACATCAGCTCAGTAACTCGGTACATTGACTCCACTTCAATATTTTACGATTATCGACAGCCGTTCCGACCTTCCGCCTCGCTATGCAGCTGTTCATTTATGAACATATCTACTTATATTTCATGAGTTTTTCGTCGATGAATCTGGGAATCGCGAAAGCTCGTTCTTTCGTTATCAGGCAAAGTATTTTCTACCTGATGTTCTTCAATATCATCACTAATATCAACATTAAAACTGACTAGAATATTTTAGTATTTTCATTCTCCTGTCCTCATTCGAGTTAGTCTTCTTCATCCATACTTCTCTATTTCTCGTCACCTCTGTCGTCTCAGTCACCTCCTTTCTAGCCATATCATCTAAGCTATTATGTAAGCATATCTATGTCTACAGAACTATTTGAATTGTTTTCTCTTGTTAGGATGCTGCCTATCTTCCTGTCAGGCTTGACTTTGAAATGCAGATCAGTAATATCTACACCATGTCGATTATTATTATTATACGTACCATTATCTGTAAAACAAACTTCACTCACAAATGTTTACACGGTCTTCCCATTACGATTTGGCTTCTAGGCAGCTGACATAAGCTGCTCGATTGATAATGGCAAACATTTTGACCAGGATGACCTTGAGTACTCCCGTCGATGAGAAACTTATTTCATATAACAGTTTAGCTGATGATGGACTCCTTGTAACTGTGCATCAAAGGTTGGAATTGTTGCCCTCTAGAACATGGGACATTGATGAAATTCCTTCTCCATCATTTGATTGGTGAACAAGTCTTGCAATTTCTTCAAAGGATCAAATGTCTTCTGATACAAGCCCTCCCTGTTTTCATCATCCAAGATTAGCATGCTATAAAGTACCTGTGTTCATTGTTCGAACATTACTGTTTCTGGGACAGTTTACATAAGAACCTCTAAAATAAGAGTAACGACGTGATTAAACGGTATGTCCAAACAATTTGATGCAGGTCATGACACTTTATTGGATAAAAGGAAAACAGGAGCTGGTGATTGTGTTACAGTGCCAGTTGCTTGTTTTATGGAGCTTGTTGTTAAATTTAATGATGATATAGCAAGGGATATAATAAACAATAATGTTATTACTTCGTCGCGTATCGATGACTAAAAATTTTACGCCAAAATTTTTGCAACTAGATCTTCGCTCGCAGAAGAAGTCAATAGGTCATGGGTGACAAAGGATGTGGTTTATTGTTAGGTAGGAGGAAACACCATAAAATCACTTGAGCTATGAGATATCTTGCTTTAAATGTCTCTGCTTAAAGAAATCGTGACTACAACAAGACAAAAATAAAACGGATTAATACTAAGAGCGTGTAAAGACACAAAAGCAAAAGATAAAACACTCTCATTAATTATGTCACCAGTAATTTCACTAGTGAGTCACAAAGATGCCTCTGAGAGCCGTAAGTAAAGATATATCACTTACATGACAGGCTTTTCACAAGACAAACGAGTCGTGGCAAACAATTCGCCTACAGAATTAATATTCATCATACATGCACAAATATTACATCATCACCATGTTATGGTGTTTGTGGAGAACATTTGAGTGGCGAAGGCTTTGAATGTCATAAAATATGGGCGTGGACTGGTAAAGTTAAAGGTTTAGAAATGTCTTTATAAAAATGAAAAAAAAAACTTATAGCGAAAAACAAGCATACGGCCCACCTGATGGAAAGCGGTCATCATAGCCTATAGACGCCTGCGATACCAGAGGTATCGACTGCGCCTGTCGACCATGCAGAACCTTTTCGCATCCCTTTTGAAAAGCCCCATGTTGAAGTTCATTGTGAAAACATCGAAAGGGCTTACATGCTTGTGTCTGTCCCAAAATGTTCTTCGGTATTGCTATCTATATTGCTTAGCCTTTTCCCAATTGTGTTCGGGTCGGCTTTCAGTCTAGCCAGATGCAGGCATACAATGCAAATTCACTCATAGGTACATTATCTTAAGTCTGACTTTCATCAGATGATTTTATTGCAGATTTACTGCTTGACAATATTTTGTTACGTTTCATAAATTGTGATGATTATTTTTGAATTAATTTGAAAGTCAGATTTGCCTGTGCTTCTTATCACTGTTTTGCTGTTACATTTAACTTAATACGAGTATAATCGTGGTCTTTAACTTTCTAAATTAAGCGAATGAATTTTGTATTTAACTTTTTAAATTTTTTGTAAATAACGTTACCACAGTTAAATTCTGGTAACTTGACGTCAAGTACTTGATCAACTAGAAAATTCTCATCATTGTGTTGTCTTACAATCGTTTTGAATTCCACATTCAAAAACTACGAATCTATGTTAACAACTATTTTGTAAAGTACTGCAAAAATGTCTTACATTTCACTGGCGCTGCATGGCGTGTCGTGTCCACGATACGTTTTAAACCAACATGTAAATTAAATGCACCGCTTCCATTAGGTATATTACTTAATTCTAAAAATAACTTGGCTATATTGTGTGGCCAGAACAATTCCATTGATATCTAGGAAGTAGTAGCGTGAGTAAAAAATATATTATAAATGGCTTCAAAAACTAACAATGAGAGTCACAAGGTCTGTGTAATTTTGTCGGTTAAATAATTTGCTGTAGAAGCAAGACAACACTTTTTTTTTGTTTGAGTCATTAACTCGATTCTTTATCTAACTTAAAACTGGTGATATTGACAGTAGAGAAAAAAAATACACATTTTGCTGACACCTGAGTAAGTAGGTACTATGTTTCTATCAAAAAGACTATCAATTGGTCTTCTCGTCCAAACAAGAAATGCTATTACAAAACAAATAAATTTAAAACCTGGCGGTTAATTTCTAAGCACAAAGTACTAAAAAAAGTCACATCAATTGTGAAAAAAAAGCTGAAAAACGGGACGCCCCTACCAGCAGGACTCCGTTTTCCCTAACTTTACTAAGTAATGTTCTGAAAAAACAACACAAAATTTCTTTTTTCCCGTCGCTTGGAGCATAACGCTTTTATTTGGCAAATTACGAAAACCAATTCACTGAACATTTTAAAAGGGGAGGCTCGAGTTTATCTTTGAATGTTAAAACAATTGTTTTGCAGCCATATGTTTGCTTATCAGTACAATGAACACGATTTCGACAGTTGCCAAGTGGCTAATTAGCGTTTTGTTAATTAGAAAGTTTGATGAGTAGCATGCTGGTTCTTTTGTTTCCAGTTTTTGATGTCGAAGCTAGTCATGGGCTGGTAAAACCGTTTTTAATCATAGATTGGTTTTATTCTACGTAAGCTTGGAGGAAAATCCGTGATCTATTTGAACTGATTTTCATTATTAATTGCTTTTTTATGTGAGTCAAACTCGTGAGTTTTAGCTGTGACAGTCAACTTGCAAATATCTATCCAATGTTGTTTATGTTTTTTTTTTCTTTATTTGATATCGTAAAAGCTGATCAATAATTTAATCAAATCCCTTAACAATTACCTACACCTTATCCCAATCCATTACAAGCTTAATAAGTAATAACAAAAAGTTTTAAAAACCCATACTTGAGCTTTAACAGAATTAAAATTTCCGTCGCTTAATCTCCATCCGCTAAAACGATGATGAATATTTTAAAGAAGTACGGCATTCACGCCCCGTCAGCGGGTATTACGTAAAAAGCCCCATAGAAAGAATGAAAAGGACTCACACAGGGCAGAACAACAACATAAATAATAATTATAAAAGAAAATTATAAAAAAAAATCGTCCTGTACGAAGCCAAAAGGCTATGTATAGTAAACTAAATTCACAAGTTTTAGAAGATAAGGCAGTAGGTAACAGGATTTAAAAATGTTCTCGTAAAATACACGGATCATGGGCCTTATCACAGGCACTGGGAGGATGTTCATAGCAATGTTATGCCTGGATGATACTGATAAAAATATATTTCGGTAATTCCGCTCGAATAGTGATGTTCTTTTAGTTACCATGCCCAGGGCCGGATTAACCATCTCAGGGCCCCTAGGCACAAGTCGTTTCGGGCTCTCCCTTTTTCATACCACAACAACACAATTTGTCATTAAGTAGACCATGATACCATTTTGCCCTGTCAATAATACCCACACTTGAGTTGCTGAATTCTAATTAATGTCATTATACAATTTGTCAATTATACAAGTTAATAATTTTTTCACGGGTTCGGATCGGATTCGGATCGGACGTAGTGCGTAAACGCCCTTATAGTGTCATCAATGGGGGCTTTCACCTTATAATGTGAAAAAATGTTTCACTTTTACCATGGTTTCATAAATCCGCACAATCCCCTTTTTATTTTTTAATTGGGAGTGCTGGCCCTGGTCAAAGTGGGCCCCTAGGCACTGGCCTAAAGTGCCTTATGGATAATACGGCACTGACCATGCCAATCACTACACTCCGCACATCACTATGGCATGACATTGACTAGGTCATTGACAATATGCAATTTAATTTAGTAGTACGAGTAGTAATGTCGATAAAATCTATACGCATACTGATCCGTAAGATTTTTTTATTTTGCTATGTAATAATTATATGTCTATGCAAATCTAGATCAGTGCTAGCGCCTTTAATGACACGTATTACTATTACCATGATACTCATATCGATAATGTAATCGTAAATAGTAACAACTATAAAATTTACGGTAGAGTTAAAATAGTCAGTCACAATTGTAAATCATGGCAACGTTACAAGTGGGAAGGAAGGGTTCCTCTAATATCACTGTGTCACAGGCACTATCCTACAGTACGCGGAGTTTAAAAACCTCTTTAGCATAAACAAAATATTTATTTATGTTATTTATAAAACACATCTCATAGAGTTCATCGTAAAAAGTTATAAGTAGTTCCGATTCGTAGTAACATCGTTCGTTTATATATTTATGTAGTACGTCAATGTTACAGAGGTCGATGCACCACCCGAAACTAATACACGATCAATCAATCAGATGGTTGCGCACGCGCACATTACTGATATGATTGACAGACACCACCACAAGAAAGAAAGCTAACCAAAAAAGAGCGCTATGAAATTAATTAAGGATGCTAATGCAAAGAATATTAAAAGCAACTTTGAAACTCGGTTTATTTACTTGAAACAAGACGAAAAATGAATGGAGCTTCGCAAAGTCTTGTTGACTTAACTAAAATAAAGAAAGCTTTGAGAGCACTCATATTTTAGCTCGAGACTACGTTTCTATCCGGCTACGTGAATATTTAGCAACTATGCAATCTTCGGTGAACTTCCACGATGAAGCTATCAAATTATTTTTCAGCGTTTTTTGTTCATGTAACGGGGAGCTTATTTGCTTCATTAACATGTAATCCTACCGGATTGTTTCTTTTCTTTTTGTTAATGAATGCTAACTCTATTGCTTTTTTATTCCGTGAGGCTACATAATGATGGCTAGCTTCCTTTCAGCCGACATGGAGCTTCCGTTTGTTTATTTATTTTCAAGCTACATTCTAACTAGAATTTATCTGCTATTTATTTTTATTAGGTTCAACGGAATTTTGTTGACGTTATTTATTGAGTGTTTATGTTTAAAATGAGTCACTTTGATAAAGGGTATTTTAATGTAAATAAGGTCGGGTAAAGTTTAAATGTCTCTGTAAATTTTAATATCACGAACTAATTAAAACAATTTTAAAAACTCATTTTTACAAACTTTATCTAGACCCACAGACAAGGTTACTGAGTCTCGTGTACCCATCTCACATAAGCCAATGAAAACCCGTACACTTTGTTCCAAAAACGAATTAGCTCACATTTCATTGGCTGTTTGACGCACAACTGGCAGCAGTGACTTTGTACAAGCGTTCTTTGTAAAACTTCCGTTGTTAAAATCGGCCAAAGATAATACGGAATCTCGTTTCCCCAATCAACAGTTTCATTGTATTGTATAAATTTTATTACGAGCGTAGCGTGGGTAGTTTGTGCGTTATCGCATGCCCGTTCATGCTCATCCAATATGAATGGCAAGGAACACGTCGCTTTTATATCGCCATTCCAAACTGTTCGCTTCAACTTTACGATTATATTTTTTTTTACACAAAAATAGGTCTTACGTAAACGGTTTAGGGCTTAAATCTTGTTTTATTATGATTGCGTATTTGCATTTATAGTCGTTTGGAGAATAAAATGTTTAGTCTTATTTATTTCGTTAAAATTCTCCACACACGATTATAGTGTGACTGTTCTCGAAAAAAAGGCAATTTTTTTGGAAGTATCGATTTTCAACCTATCGAGTGTTCTCTTTATAATCGAGACATGAATCGAAACGAAATGTTGAAAGAGCTTTGTTTCTACTAGCAGAGAAACTTCAAACGTATTTGAAGATCTATAAGTGTTTGTTTGTCTAATTAAAGAAACAGGCGTTTTTGTTCGACAAGTTTTGTTAGCCCCGGCCATGTTTTGTCATAGTTTTTTACGTTTTTCTCAGTCATTCAATTTGTAATTAAAATTAAAGACGTTCTTTAACATGAATGAAATTAAAAATAAATAACCTTTGGTGAATTATCAAGTTGGTTTATGAATAGGATAAACTGTATGACCTATGTATTTCAAAATTATGGCAATGTGATTCAGAAAAATAGTAATAATTTAAGAAAAATTATCTAAGTTTGTTTGGTAGATATCGCCATGACCGATAAATACACACTTATACCCTTAAAATGAACTATCTCTTGTGAGCTGTGATGAAGTTTTAATCATCGTCTGCCTTAAGTAGAATTCCGCTGCCCGTCGTGATACAACTGAGTACTAGAATTTTACATGGAGCGACTACTTATTTGACTCCCAACGCCCAGATACTAGCAAACACCTTCGCAAGACTGTTTCAATGTGTTTCCTATTGACTCCTGGCTAGATCAGAGGTAATAGAGACTGTATACAATGGAGTGAACTTACCCAAAACATGCCGAAGAGGAAACAAGCTCGCAGTGAGTTCCACTCTTTACTAATCTTCTTTTTTCTTTGTCTCCAGGTCTTAGCGGTTCGAAAGCCGACCTGCAGCACAGGCGCGAAGTGTTCGGCTCGAACCTGATCCCACCAAAGCCCCCCAAGACGTTCCTCACGTTAGTCTGGGAGGCCCTGCAAGACGTAACCCTAATCATTTTGGAGGTGGCAGCCGTGGTCTCCTTAGGGTTGAGTTTCTACAAACCGTCAGATGATCCTACCGATGTTGGTAAGTTTAATGCACCTTTTAACTGTATCAGAACAATATTATGTGTAGGAGATACTATAGGATCTATATGGGTACCATAATCCTGAAAAAGTCCCAGAAGAAAGCATATGAACGATTATAATCGTGCTATAGCATCTACTTAGACGGTAGAAAGGCATACGCCATTCCATTGTATGTTAAATCCCAAAATCAGAGCAAACTGAGCTTAAATCAGTTTTAGTGAGAGGCCAAATCCATTTGAATTCATCATGTCCGATTCTCTGTAACATATCCACAATTCGCACTGTCCCAAAAGTCATTCCCGTAACTGCCACCGTAAGATACCATGAAAAGGTTACGATCGATCGTGAAACCCATGTGCTCAATGTGATTAATTCCGAGTTTTTGCCCGTTCAAACACGCGGGCCACATGCAAACACTTTTGGGTCAATTTCACCGAAGAAAAACGTGACCAGTGCATTTAAACTGCGTTTAAGAGTTGTCTAAGTTAGTGTCATCTTCGACGGTGGCAGCTCCCACAGTTTAGACGTGATGATCGCGTTCAGTCTCTGGTGAAATTCGCCCTAAGCTGAACATAGTATAAATGTTCTAGACGTTTGATGTTGTCTCTTTCTGTATATACTATAGCCTTGCAAAGTTTCTAAGCATTTATAAGGTCCCTGGTTTAAGGAAATGCTTACTGTAATTGGCAATGTTCTCTAAATTTTCAATATAAGCTTTGTAGGAGCACTATCTAAGAAAACTGCCCAGTTAAAGATAGCCAGATTATTTTTACAAGTCTTTTTCCTTTTTTACCATGGTTTTGTTCAACTCGTGGAATGAAATAAATGAATTCTGGACGCTGCCGGATGTAAGAAATTCAATTTAATGATTACAGTATACTACGATTAGGGTATTTAATTGTTTTAGAAAACCTTAGACTAAGGTAATGTTATATTAATTAATGTATTTTTTCTTTTCAATAACAATGTGGAAACATTAGACGATCCTGGTAAGATTATGTGATTAGAAGTAACACAGTTGTTCGTTGTTAGAGCTGTGTAGGTACTCGAGTACAATTGGCGAATAGATAGATCACTTTATGCTGAGTATACATCGGACAAACGAAAGTCGAAAACTCTCCTTCCGAGTCAAGAAAGTCCGGTCTAGGCTTTCGTTGGTTCGTCTGCACTCAGCCTTACAACAAAATTCCTTTACACAACACCTATTGCAACTAAATCGATACATCGATGTTTTAATAAATGTCTGTGTTCGGGTATTTTTATGTCTGTTTCTATACCATGGTTTATAGTCACGTGTGTGAATTGTAGTGCTGATATCGATATGTCGAATTGCTTCAACAAGTTATTAGTCTCTGTCGGAATTCTAAATAAAAAATGTTGAATCAAGATCGTATCGGAGACTGCTTAATATCAGCACTATACCGAGAATTGGCACAAAATAATCACGAGTTTTGCATCTTAATAAAAGATCCGTATCTAAAATTAAAATACTGCATTTTCTAGTCGAAATTCATTTTCGAAACAGAATTATTGAATAAATGCGAACTGTAAAACCACACTAATTGAAACTGCTTAACCAAAAACAGTTTTTCGCAAAATTCGACCAAGAAATGCAGTTCCTATTCTAAAATAGCGACTTACGACCTAATGCGGTCATAAATAGAGACCATGGTAATGGGGCATGTTAATATTGATTTAGTTGCGCACATATCTTGAGTACCACATTGTAGAATGCACCCTGTAACCCTGTCCGACCCTGTAGGTTTGACTGTTCGCTTGCTCGTACATGTAACTCTCTACTGTCTATAATTTCCTGAACTGTAACCTTTTAATATATATTCAGCTTGTATCGGTAAGGCCTGGTTTTATGTAAATATTCGGGAAAGACAATAAAAATGGATAACTTTTTCCATTAGGCTAATAACGTCATCGACAGCTGATATTTCTTTTAGCTAAAAAAGATGTTCAGTATTATGTTCTGTACCACACATTTCAAAACACCACAATTTTCTAGTACAAGCTCTAAAGAAACTTCTTCAAAAAGAAAAATCTTGTCAAATATAAGATTTACTTCACTTGAATAGATTTCTATTTTAGCAAAAACGATTATTACTTCTGACTAGTCTTCTTCAACAAAATATATTTTAAATTCGTTCTTAACACTATCAAAACGAATGATACTAACAACGTTATATCGACATTGGTCGACCGATATTGTGGAGGTATACCTGAATTCAATGAACTGAAATGAATTTACATAATCGCACCGCGAGGCATGGCTGCCAACGAATTGAAATACGATCACGTACATATTTCAACAAATTACGTGTGAAACGACCGAAATTCGCAACACACAAGTATTGAAATATTAAATTCTTTGATGAGACTTTAACTAACAATAATACCAGCGATATCCCACTGCTGGGCATTGATTAGCACGCTTGCCCAAGAAAGGTTGGTGATTTCAGATTTGGTTTTATACTCGTAAGTCTAGATTCCCTCACGATACTTTTCATTCACTGATATCGGTGATTTCCAGGTGATCTCACTAATTGGATAAAAATAAACCTAATTACTCCATGACCTGTGTAAGGTGTTAACCTCTATAGCCCAGAGGTTGTGTCATTAATAATATTAAAATTATATAAAGTATCAAATGTAAGGTCTCTTTTATCTTTCATTTCCTTTGAATGTTGAGTCTCTTTTCTGAGGTTTTTAATGTCACCTGTTACAATTAAGACATGGTAATCCCCTGCTGTAAAGGTTTTTGTAATCTACCTACCTCACATTTAAATGTACATATTCGTGAAGGTTACATTTATAAAAAGCTCAACAAGAACGAGTACAATTTATAAACACAGTATCCTCATCTGTAGTATTATTATTAGTTCTATCATCATCATCAAGTCCTATATCAATAGTATTATCAACTAAGTCTAGATCTTTAAAAGCTATATCATTCGTAGTTTCAAGATTCTCATTTAATTCGAAATTGATACAGCCACTATCAAAAGCGGTCATAGCCCACAGTATTACCATCCCATTAATTAGTCCAATGAATATTAAAGCCACAATTAAATTGAATGCCACACCGTTATTGAATCTGTATTCCACCTGATACGGTTTATTATGCCTCCTTCTCTTTCCTACTATACCTCTTCTCTGTCACTATCTCTTTCTTGTAGTGTGATTGTATTATCGTTGTAGTGAAGTTCGTCAGTGATGTTTGTTTAAATGGCGTATTTAGGGAGGTCTCCTGTCTCCTTTTATGTTTAGTGAATGGTAATTAATTAATGTATATGATGTTGTTTCTATCGATGTTATATCTTCAACTCTTCTGTTAAATATATGGTAATAATCTAGAATCTTTTTAAAATAGAATTAAATAATAAATGTACTGCTTCGCTAAATGTCTTCTTAAAGTTAGTTATTGTTAATATCAAGCTTTATCTCCAACTGATCACCATCATGGTTATATACTCCTATTTCAAAATGACCTGCTTTTTAGTGTTGCTTAACAATCACTGATAAATTATCTGTAAAAACTATGCCTATTACTTCACTGCTAACTTAAATTTCACTAGGCTTAGCAAGATAAATTGATGCTTAGAAAATCAGCACATTGTGAAAAGTGATAATGCACTGACAGCAGTAATCTATTGGGTAGTAATAAACTTCTAACCCTATTGGTCTTGTCATTAAAGGTCAAATTTAATTATCTAACGAGATTGTGCAAAGACGAAATTACGAGTATCTAGTGAGACTCTTTAGAGACGAAATTGTCTAGTGGAAACTCTGCAAAAATGAAAAGATCTAGCGAAACTGCAGAAACGACGGGTAAAAAAAGTAAATGCATCACTAAAGTCCCATAAACAATTAAGAAAGACCAAAAACAAACAAGTCTGAACAAAAACTATAGAGTATTTAAGTAAATAAAACCGTGGCAAGTTCAAATTAGACGATAGTCGACCGGATACTTACTATCGAGCTCGTTCATTTGATATTCATTGAGCGCCCGAACCGTTAATGAATTTAACACTCCTTATCGAGGCCTTGGTGTTTCCTGCCTCGATGATGGTGTAAGCAGATGAAATAATAATAAGGATTAAAAAAAAGTATACAAAGTTAGGAACAAGCTTATAAGGTATTGGCATTTGTTGGCATTAGCAAAAGATGTTTTAAACAATAGACCTCAAATTCGAAAAGACCTATTTCACTATTGTAATGGAACCCGATTGCGTTGAAGAATTTTCAATGTCATCACAATTATGGGGCATTTATACGGGTCGATTTGCCTGGCGACTAGCCGTGCGACGAACCACCAGTCGCATTGTTAACAAAAACTATTACTAAAGAACGAGTCGAAATGTTATTAAGACATTCGATTTTCGCCGTACGGCAAATCGCATTGCTTGCCGCACTGCTAAATAGAAGAAAAATCTATTTAGCAGTACGAGTAGACCCTTCTAAACGCCCCATTACGAATTGACACTGAAAACTCTTGAACTCGATTTATATAATGATAATCGCGTTTAGTTTCATTAGTGAATTTTGCGGTAAATATAAATCAGTTGGTAATTAGTAGATTAGTAGACATTAAAAAATAAAAATTAACCTAAATTAGTGATGTAATGTTTAAAAACACACTGTTAAATGTAATTTATTAATAAAATTATATATTTTTATTTACCTATCTATCTATGTATACCTATTATGCATCTACCCTACCATGCATCTGTATGTACAGACGCCAGCAGGTCAACCTACCAGAGTCTGTCAGATTTTACCAATCGAACATTAACCTTCTACTCTTGTGATAAGGTTGAAATTCTATTATAGAAATCTGCCAGATTGTGGTAGCTTGATGTGCTGGCGTCTGTACCCTTTTCCTTTTAGATTAGAAACCCGTTATTATTGTACCAAGTATATATTTCTAAACCCGACTTTGGCTGAACCTAAAGAAGGGTAATGAGTTTTACAACAAAATACACGAGTTTAACTGGTTTCTTTTATGAATTTTCCAGCTCATCTAGACGAAGAGGAAGGTCACTATCAATGGATCGAAGGTCTGGCGATCTTAATATCAGTCATAGTCGTCGTTATAGTTACTGCGTTCAACGATTACACGAAAGAAAGGCAATTCAGGTACGTACAACACATATTTACTCTACTGATCGAAATTGAGGAGCTCGTTTCTAAATAAATAATTAAAGTTGCACAGGCCGATCTTCGCGTCTTCCCTCGTGGATGAGTGACCATCTGTCATAGCGAGTTTCCTCCGTGCCTCGGAAAGCACGTAGTGCCGTTGGTCCCGGCTGCCATTTGTAAATCTTTGACACTCGTTACTATTAAGCTCTAAAAGTCTGACAACCAGTCTTACCATGGGGTATCGTATTACTTAGTTACGGGTTGTGGATGTCCGATAGGCAGTCGCTCCATGTAAAATACTGATATTCAGCTGCAGCTGGTTCGAATGGAAGCCGACCCTAATATAGTTGGAAAAAGGCAGGCAGATGATGATGATAAGTGATCGAAATTTGATCATCATAATCTTCCTGCCCTGTCCCATTCTCTTTGGGGTTGGTGCAACACGTTTTCTCCTTCCATTCTCCTCTATCTGACGAAGTGATAAATTAAAAAAATGAAATTCGTTTTCTGCACTCCTTCTCCAAGTAAACTAACTGTTGACTTGAACAAATCTGTTAGTCTAACCAGACTCAATTAGTCAAGCGCTAGTCAGATTCGGTTCAATCAACTTTCATTGGGATGTGATTCCACATGCTTATCACGCCGGATTTTGGGAAGCTTTTCCAACATAGTAAATGTTTTAATGAGAATTATTAGTGACCGACATTATTCGATAGGTCTTGAAGAATGAACTTCGTCACATACAGTGCTACCATTGATATTACTAACTTGATAAATAGAATAAATATCAAAATTCACCTAAATATTTTGTTACATTAATTTCCCCGGTGATAATTACAAGCTAGTATTTAGTATCCCAAAAATTACCAAATATACACCCCAAATTGGATTACTGTACATGAAACCAGTCAAAGTTGGTGACATTCGCCTCCTTGTTAATCGAAAAGTGCTTGTCAATAATTTGACTTCTACGAGTATAGTTACAGCCTTGTGATCTCATTAGACGTACAGCCATCTTATCATAACCCATCCCAAATTCCAGAGGGCTCCAATCCCGGATAGAAGGCGAGCACAAGTTCGCCGTGATCCGGGCTAACGAGGTGAAACAAGTGCCGATCAGCGAGATAGTCTGCGGGGACATATGTCAGATCAAATATGGTGATCTGCTGCCCGCTGATGGAATCCTGTTGCAGAGCAATGACTTGAAGGTATGGACACATTACTGACTTAATTAGGAAGCTTATTTATGACAAGAATCGTGCGATTTGCAATTTCTACTAACTTAAAATGAAAGTCGGCCTTGCTACTACGATATAATGATGTAATTTGACTGTCTGTCGTCGTCGTGGCGAGAGTGTTTTGTTTTTCATCTAACCATTGGTTTTATGTCGTATGTCGTAGTGGCATGGACGATTTTCATTTGTAATTGATATCGGTAGAATTGCGTCGCATCCCTTATTGTTAAGCAAAAAACAGACTCATGGCGAGAAACCCCGAGAACAGCCAAGAAGCGTGAATGTAAAAGGTTTCTCTACGTCACTTTTACTATAGTAGATGTCAGGGAGAGATTTCTCGCCTTAACTTCTCACCTTAGAAAATCCCCAACGCTTTAAAAAAAAAGCTGACGAACTTGAAACGGCTAAACCGATAGATAAAACATGTCTAAGATTTCAAATGATAAAATCTTGCATTCTAATTTGTTTACCCGTAAGAACTACGATGCCACAGACAGACATACACACACACATAGCGGTCACGGATCAAACTTATAAAAGCCCTCTTTATGCGCCGGGTCTTAAAAATATGAGCTAAAACTTAACTAACGTATCTAAAATTATCTATACAAATAATATAAAGACAAATTTGTTTAAAAAAAAAAATGTTCTGTTGGATAGTCCATTTACTAAGGAAGGATATCCACACTACAACCAATTAGAAGCGAGCAGCGGGTGAAACCGCAGCAATAACTAGTCTATCACAACAAGTCTATTAACAAACATACAAACAGAACAGCATCTAAGAACAGATGAATCACACTGCGGTATTCATTCACAAACAACACAATATGTTATAAACTTCTTCAAACACAACCAAAGTCAATATAAATTAGCGGGTTTAAAACGGCCACTTAGCAATATTCCTAATGATTCACTTCACGAAATTTCCTTTAAAATTCATCCTTTTCTTCTAATATTTATAGAATGGCACAGCCAGAATTGCATGTCAAATCTGAACATAGTTTTCATTAAATTCTGGGGATTTTTTTTTCTATACAGTACAGTATTGCCGCTATTGCTTAGTGCGATGGCGGATTTTTCTTCTCGAAAAAATCTTAATTTTTGGGAATATTGCTGTAAGTAGCCGCTTTAGACCCGCTGTGCTAACAGTAATAGTCAGGTAGTTGTATCCTATCAGATTTGTACGAGTATCGATACGGCGTGCGTCAATTGATAACCGAATGCCCTGATAAGGAGTTATCGGCTGTAACTCTGTTACCTTTATAAAAAAGTGGGTGAAAAAATATATGAAAATATTTGTTGTTTTGTCTGATCCTTTTTATGGTTTATTTGGGCGTGTATTCCCGTTCGTCCACTTGACTTCGTCCCACTAGTGGGACGAACGGGAATTCGCTAAATATTTTCCCGATCGTCCCACTAAATTTTTTGAGTGGACGAACGGGAATAATTTATTAATTTTTTTTTGAAGTTCTATTGGTCCCACTAAATAATATAAGACTGGTGGTTTTAATTGGTAAAAAAAAACAAATTTGGAATAAAAATCCGTCATTTATTAAGGAATAAAAATCACAGTAAAAATCACAGAATCAACTTTGCGATAACTCGCAATATTTTTTTAATTAAGAATAAAATTCTCCTTAAAACTAAATAAGGTTTCCTATTCAAAAGCGGTTGTTTAAAAGTAAAAAAAAAAATGTGATTGATACTTAGTATGTGCTATTAATGGTTTTTTCATAATAGTAAAATAAATCAACAGCTATATTTTGCATAAAGATAAATAATAGTATTCCATGTTTTGTTCTAGTGATGAAATTCTGTTAGTCTGTGGAATATGAGATATAAGGAAAAGAATAATATAGCGCTTGTCGAGAACGAAGTGGAGTAAAGGACAAGAAAACTACGAAACAATGAATAAACATATTTCTGCACAAATCTTTTTAGTGGGACGAATGGCACTAATCGAAAAACATATTCCCGTTCGTCCCCTCTTGAATTAGGAGTGGGACGATCGGGAACAAATTAAATATTATTTTTGTAAATTCCCGTTCGTCCCACTAGTGGGACGAAGTCAAGTGGACGAACGGGAATACACCTATTTGGGTTACCAGCCAGTCTAACGTGATAAGGTTAATTTTAGATAACTTCTCCGCGCACAGTGCTTGGAAAGTCCCTCAACAGGCTCATATAGGACCGATGTACAAATATCTAGACTTTTTAGGTATGTTTCTATCTGCTACCCAGTCTAAACAGATGAGGGAAATTTTTAAGATGACTTACTCAGCCCAAAATGCACCAACTCCTAGGACAATCTTTCCAAAAGCTTTGGCTTTTTAATAAAGTTTGTCTTGGTCCTATATTGATAGCACCGATACATAAAATATGATCTATAGATCTACTGTAACTTGATTACAGATATACTGATCTCTAAAAAAAATCTCTCTAAATCTCTCTCTCCTATACCATAAATACATTCTTAGAACATACTAAAGTCACTGTACTGAAATGCAGTCTTTATTCAGTTCTATCACAGTTTGACGTCATAACCTGAATAGACGTCGACTCCTACTCAAGTGCCAGATAAAAGGGGTGTGGTTACCTACATCCTTATCACAGAACCATGTTGCCATGGCTTGTAATAGCTGGTAGCTACATGTTGATAGGTTGAGTGAAAGGTGACTAACAATAGGAATTTTTAAGACAGATGTGTGAGGCAACCCCAAGAGTGAACACCCTAGGAAGACCTATACTGACCTTATTGGTGAGGGAAGAATTTTATGTGGATACAAATCGGTCTAACAAAATTTCAACATGTAAAGAAAAAGCACAAACATCCATAAAATTGTAGTGAGTTACCAGTCTGCGAGAAGGAACAAGGCTGTTTTTAATCAGTATGTGCCTGAAAGTTCCTGCCAGTGCCACACCCTCTTACCCACGCCACGGTGGGAGAGAGTCCCGCGACCCCGGCAGGCGTTTGGGCCTCATCAGCTTTCTGTCAGCTCCTTTAGGCTCCTGGTATACGAATGGGACCTTAGCCTTATCTTTTTGTGTTAGCTTATTCAAAAGTGCATGTAACTGGTCTATTTGAATGTAATACTTGAAATCATCAAACCTGGAGTGGAAACTGCGCTTAGATAAACGTAGTTACGCCACCCGGCGAGATAGACAGATGGCCTGAAGAAGGTAGCTGGCAGTGGCTGGATGAAACAAGCGGGAGATCGTTCGCTCTGACGCTCCTTGTGGGTGGCCTATGTCCAGCAGTGGACTACAATAATGATGATGAAACATATTCAGTAGCATATAATTATTAAAGGAAAATAATGAAGTATCGTCGTGCGACCCTTTATCACGGACACATCAAACTCCAGTTATCAAGAATTACTGCCAAACCAGCCTGCATGCCAAGATATCCATAATTGCTCGATTTGCGTCATTACCACTCATTAACAGGCCTAGATTGATCCGATAAGCCACTATTTTAAGATACCGCTCAAGTTTTAGATAACACCTACTTTTTTATCATTTTATTTTTTATTGCATGTGTATATTTATCAAAGTGGTGATTTAGTAAGAATTATGTAATCGTGACATTGTTTGATTTTTACATTCTTTTGATGAGTAGCTAATGCGTGTTTTATTTGCAGAATGTTATGTAAAAGACAAATATTTGATATCCTTGGTAATACTTTTGTTGATGTGCGATTTACCCAACTGCGCAAGAACGAGGGTTATTAGTTGATATTTTTGATACCGTTACGTAAAGTCTACTCTGCTTATAAATGCACACACATTATCAAACTCTTAAAACATAGAAAGACCATTTAAGTACAGAAACTTCAGTATTATTTTGAAGTCGAAAACTATAGGTTCCGATGAAAAAAGAAATTCCAACGGATGGAGATTTTACTGAGACAATAATTTTAACGACAATTGGCTCAACATAGCATTAAGCAAAAGCCTATCTCTAACTATAACATGTATATCAATATATTGACTGACTGCCTCGTTGATGTTGGGGTCGTAAACGCGACTGCTGAGCGTGAAATACTGGGTTTGATTCCAAGGTCAGGCACCACTGTTATTGGGTTCTTCCAAGCAGTCACGAAGTCTCTTGTGCCGGTTGAAGGCAGTAGATATGGGTGTACTTTCTACTATTAAGTACGCATCTGCCCCACCTTTCGGGGTTTACAGGCGTAATGTTATGTATTTGATAAAGATAGAAATCTATATCTAGTACACTGTATGTTCCAGGTTGATGAATCGTCGCTGACTGGCGAATCGGACCATGTCAAAAAGGGTGAAGCGTTTGATCCCATGGTGCTATCCGGTACACACGTTATGGAAGGTATGTTAAAAATACATTTTAAGGAAATATCCACCATGGACTAAACTTTTGTAAAGGAGTTGAAGAGAATAAAATATGAAATTATTTTGATTTTGATATTATTTTATTTCGTCTCTGAGACTATAAGACGACATGTGACAGTAATACAGAATGCCTTAAGACGGTACCGAGGCTCTGGAACTTAATGGGCAATTTAAGGAACAAAATGGTCTATGTCCTCATCTCCACCAAGAGCGGGAGGAGTCATATCTGTTTGTGACAAAATCAATCTAAGATTTACATTGGATTTATTTTTGATTACAAAAAGTTAAGCACCTTTTCTTTAGCGTACTCGTTTAACAGACTACAACTTTGTACAGCTAGTGTGATGGCTGTTGATTTGCCTACGCCACCTTCGCAAACCCCAACAAACAAGAGCATGTCAAAATTAATAAAGCAGGAACAAAACAAGGCAGAAATTTTCATCCCCAACTTAATATTCCAGGCTCCGGCAAAATGCTGGTAACAGCGGTCGGCGTGAACTCCCAAGCTGGTATCATCTTCACTCTCCTCGGCGCAGCCGTTGAGAAAGAAGTCAAGGAGATCAAACAATTGAAGAAAGGTCAGTGCCCTTCAATCTGCCCGCTAACGTAGCATAGACAACTGTCCCTAGACATGTACCGCCTTTCTGATGACCGGGTGTTGGTCATGTCAGGTCCTTGTTTGTGATTTTTTTGTCTGTGGTTGTCTAAAACTTGGGAGTTTTCTTGTAGTGATAACGTAGTGGAATATTGTCATCAGAAAGGTTGTCCTATAGCAGAAACCCCGCAAAATAGTTTAGCTGTTACTCTGCTCATTTAGATGACGCTTGCAATATGCTTTGAGAAGAACAGAACATACAACTTAAGGTATGTTTAAACATACCTTAAGTGAAAGCGATGAAGTTTAAATTAGCTTGCCTAAATGAGCATAGTACGCCCCGATGCTTGATGCATACATTAGTGTAACCAGTGACGTATGACCCCCCTCCCCCTTGTCATTGAACCACCGCACTCCCCTCTCCTGTTGAGGGGGGAAATCCTGACGAAATTGGTAAAAAAAATTGTTTACACTGTTGGCCACGAAAAGTGACCCACTTACTGTGTTTTTACAGTATAAAAAATAAGTGTGCTGTTCTATTTAGAAGTTTCAAGGTTTTTTTTTACCAATTTCGTCCCCCTAAAGTGAGATTATTTTATTTATTGATGACTGAATGATACCGAATGTCATTTTGTTTTTTTTTGTCTTGAGTTTATTGTCTTTTATTCATGAAGTCTTGTTGAACGTTGTCTGTCTATGTTATATGTTTTAACTAATAGCCTGAAATGTTTTGTGATAGCATGACATATTTTCAAGTGAATATTTATTCCATATATTCTATGTTCGATTGATGTTGTTGAATACATAAATTATTCTGTCTCAATAAAAGAAATAATCTCTTTTCAAGAATCATAAAAATATAATTAAAAATGATCCTAAAAGCATACATTTGTAAATGCAATTTTAGTCGATATGTTTGAGCAGTTGAGGTAAAAAATATATACCTACTCAAATAAGAACTATTTGTAATGTTGTTACCATGAGACAGAAAAAAAAAATTGGTTTGTGTATATTAGTTTCTCAAATGCTTAAACAGTTTATGACATGAAACCCTTTAGATTTAGTGCCACGACCAAACATAGTGTGATCCGTACAATGACATCCAACTTTTTTTTCTCCACCCCCGACCCCGGCCTGCCGCACGCACCTCCATGTCGCCGATCAACAAAAAAAAAAACATAATTAAAAAACAAAATTAAAAAATCAAATTAAAAAAATACATACACATCGAAATGCATCGTGTATCTGTCGTGTGGACTGCATGATGTTTTATCGAAATATATTCCAATCGTTGTCATAAATGTGTATGCTTGTCTGATTTATATACTGGATAAAATATATCGAATGGATATTGGACAATATTGACGCGAGTAGAAGCTAAAAAGCAGCGCAAGTCTACGCAACGCAAGAGTTTGTCTGGTAAGTAACCTCCTTTGCTATGCCCCGCTTTACGAACTACCCTCCGTACACTCAGGGCCAGAAAATATACTCCTTATGTTCTATTATAAACAGGGTGGTGGTGCTTAGTTTTGTGGCTTCGAGCTTACCTGTGGGACTGGGTAGATTAATCTGTCCTTAAGTGTACTCTTAATGACATACTACTTTTAAGGCACAAATTCTTAATAGTAATAATTTACAGTAGTATGTTTCTAGTTAATACAGTAATAGAACTGTAGTTAAAAAAAGTAATTTTACTAATTTTCTCGACGGTATAAAGTAGGTTCTTAAATAATGACTAAATTAAATTTATTATAAAATAATATAAATACCATATCTCATTTTCACTTAACAGCATCCTAGTGCATTCTTCTGTAGTAACACTTACTGTAGTGTTCCTATTAACCTGTAATAGTGTATATTTAAGCATCTTGACCTTCTCCTAATATTAACTTAAAACAAATGTAGATAGAATTAAATTGCAAAAGAGAACACCCTGTTTGCACATTCTGTGAAAATCCAAAATTCAAGTTAGAAATTTATTTTTATTTTTTATTATTCGTATTGAATTCTGAACAGATTCCTTTTATTTTTCAAAATTTTTGTTAAATTTTTTCAGCCTTTAATCAAACGTATCTATTTTAATAACTTTTTAACTGTCTTATTTCTTAGTTAACCATTTTTCGTTTAATTTCAGGCTGTAATACAGTAAATTCTATTGGCAATAGTAACTTGTAAAATTCCATTAAATTCTCAGCTTAATTATTACAATATTGAAAGAGGAAAAGCGACAATAACTCAATAACTGAAACGTTGACTGGCAATCGAGAGTTTTTACAAGAAAATAATTAATTGCTACTCAAATTGTCAAACTTCATAAATTGGCCTGGTTATACCCATTTCATAAACTGTCAAAGAATTACAGTACCGATTTGAATACACGGGCAATTTTAGTTAGTAGTCAATTAATGTACAGTTTATTTTCTTGATTTTGCTAGTCTTGCCATTATGATGAACTCTTTTCAAACAATCCATTAGGATCTGTTTTTTTTTTAGCTTGGTAAAAGCATCTAATGAGTCCTCCCACCCCGGGCAGGGCGGGAAGGACTGTCAGACTTGTACTGACAAAAATTCACGGTGTCCTTCAATAGCCCTTTATGTTCCGGGGTCACAGTAAGGAAATAAGTCCCGCGACCATTAGGATCTGTGTTGGAAAATGCATTCATTAATAATGGCATAAAGTTCAAAATCTTTTGATCGACAGCCTCGTATGCAATTAACAAAATTATGATACTATACAAATATAGTACTTATTTGATGTGTTGTTCAACGCATTCATATGTAATGGAGGTTTCTGATTTGCCATAAATATTCTTGCAAAAGAAGCATTACTTATGCTTGCTTGACAACACATTTTATAAGTTAAGGGTCAATTTCACCAATGAAACTGAACGCAATCAGCAAATGTGAACAACATTTAGGATGATGGCGTTAAGCGATTGGGTGTTTGACTGTGTATTGTGGGTTCAATACCCGCACTAAAAATAAATTGTAAGGCCTAGAGGTCTTGTGAGTTTAAAAAACACACCCATGATACAAAAGAAATTCAGGGGCATCAAATTAAGAAAAGAAAAACCCATGCAATGTGATGACAAAGTCAACCCTATATCTTACTTCAAATGCGTTATATCTCGATCAATTTCCTTAATCAAATTCTTCCAAAACATCTGTATAGCAACATAATCTTGCCATTGAGTTATTGTCGCTTCAAAATTCCCCTCAACTACCAACTAACATTGAATTTAAATCCAGGTGATGAGGATGTGACCATTCCCGCTTCGGGTAACAGCCACGGCGCGAACCACGCGCGTCCTGATGACAACCACGTGGTGGACGCGCCTCCTCCCAGCGACAAGCCTCCAGCGGAGACCTCGCATAAGAAGGAGAAATCTGTGCTGCAAGCTAAGCTTACTAAGTTGGCCATACAAGTAAGTAAACTTTATAGATGATCTTTATAGAAGAGCAAGCTCTCTATTTGAATTTGTGATTACTTTTTGTTATGTAGGAAGCGATGTAGCACGATAATTAAGGTCTAGGAATCCTGCTAAAAATGTACCTTCTAATAATATTTTGATAGTACGAAAATAACTTAATATTAGGCTAAACTAGTGTTACTCTGAGTGAGTGGGTTACAAATGCAAACAAAAAGTAATTTGTAGAAGAATATAGAATTACACATACCAGGTTTTTTTAATAGTGTGCCTAATTTGGCAGCAGTCATCATCATCAGCCTATAATGTTCCCACTGGTGGGACCTCCTCTCTGTGAGAGGGAGGGAGTGGGCCATAATCCACCACGCGGAAAAATAAAAATATTTGGCAGCAGTATCGTCACGTAATTGTAATTGAATGATTCTATAAAATTACTAACGGTATTTTACTTTAAAAGTTAGATAAAATATAAGTTACTCCCTTTTCTAACCACTCCTTCTTCCATCAGATCGGTTACGCCGGCTCCACAATCGCCGTCCTCACGGTCATCATCCTGGTGATCAACTTCTGCGTGCACACGTTCGTGATCGAGCAGAAGCCGTGGAAGGCCACGTACGTCAACAACCTGGTGAAGCATCTCATCATCGGTGTCACCGTGCTCGTGGTCGCAGTGCCTGAGGGGTTGCCACTCGCCGTTACCTTGTCGCTCGCGTATTCTGTCAAGGTAAGGTTTTTGAATTTTTATTTGTGCTATATGAGGTTTAATTTTTTGGAAAGGAAATGGAAATAAATGGCCTATTGTCGAACACTGGCAACCATGATGCCCCGTTTCCTGCCCAGGTCGTGGGATTGTCTACAGGTAACCTGAACCCTGAAACTTTAAGGTCTGGAACACCGTAGATTTTAGTACAGTACATTCTGCTCCAACCAAGGTGAGAGGAGAACCTTTAAAGCCGGGTCCAGACTGGTGTAACTTTACGCGAATTCTATGTGTGGACGGCACCACGAGCATTACATGTAACGATCGTGTGCCATCCACACTTAAAATCCAGATCAGGCGAAATTCTATTGGGGTTTTTCCATTAGGTTTTCAAAGCAATAGCCACGGACTTAATCTGCCCGGTTGGTGGCAATAAACTTGCATCCTTATTAAATGGTATTTACGACATAATATACGAAATATGGGTACACTTTAGCATATATATTTTTTGTGAAAATAGTTCACATTGCCTAATTTCATGTAATGTAAGAAATTGTATTATCTCAGACATTACAAAAACTGATTTATCCTGCTAATGATGAATGGCATTTTTCTGCGATACACCATAAATACTTTCTTCCACAGAAAATGATGAAAGACAACAATTTGGTACGTCACTTGGACGCCTGCGAGACCATGGGTAACGCGACCGCCATCTGCTCGGACAAGACGGGAACCCTCACGACCAACCGTATGACGGTCGTACAGTCGTACATCTGCGAGAAACTCTGCAAGGTCACGCCAAACTACCGGGATATACCGCCGGAAGTGGCTGAGACCATGGTCGAGGGGATTGCCGTCAATGCTGCTTTTACGTCTAGGATTATGGTGAGTTTAATCTTTGCATTTTAGATAAGCCAGGGAGTAAAATAACGGTGTTGTTAAACAGAGTGCCAAATATGTAATGAGTGTAAAATAACGGTGTTGTTGAACTGAGGGAGTAAAATAAGGGTTGTTAAACTGAGTGCCGCGGACAGTAAAGTTTCTGCAGGCCCCAAAAATCTATAGACATCACAGACAGAAATTAGGATACTACCCTAATTTTACATTCGTTAACAGCCGTCAATGAACTATGTATTTCTAAGCCAATTACAGTCACGGGTCATAAGAATTTGATTCTACGTCGTCAAATTTCCAATAAAGGAAATTAGTCACTATTGTAGAAGACATGTGACATCTACCAAACCGTATTAGGCCCGCGTGGTGGATTATAGCCTGTGTCCCAGCAGTGGGAACATTATAGCCTGATGATGAGGCCGAAGTAATTTTCCATTTATAGTCTCATTACACAACTAAAACATTTGACAGCACCGTCGGTTAAAGTATGATCAGGGTTAATACTTAGGCCTTGTCCCGTTAAAACACTTCTAATAACATTATTTTCTCCACAGCCAAATCTAGACCCAACCGGTCCCCCGATGCAAGTCGGCAACAAAACCGAGTGTGCCCTCCTAGGGTTCGTAGTGAACCTCGGACAGAGTTACGAGGCAGTCCGTGAGAGACACCCGGAGGAGTCGTTCACCAGGGTGTACACGTTCAACTCCGTGCGCAAGAGCATGTCCACTGTGATCCCCTACAAGGGAGGTTATAGGCTGTATACTAAGGGAGCTTCTGAGATTGTTTTGAAGAAGTGAGTACTGCTTTTTCTGCTATTTTGTGATGTATTTCGTGATGTGCCATTTAAACTACTTATTAATTTCTGGTTTTTGGGTGTATGTTGATAGTGAATAACTCAAAATATAAGATTTTGACGTTTATTGTGAAAAAAAAAAGATAAATGTCCGCCAAGAACCTGGTCAAGTATTTCAAATGCTTGACCAGGTTTTTGGCGCCTTCATGCGGCGTTCTTGATGCCTTTGCAAACTTTAGTTATCGTCTTTAGATTTGAGATTCCATTTACTTTATTGTCAAATTATGCAAAGTCGTGTCAAAGGCCTGTGAGGTTCCCAGAGGCGACTTAATTAACTTTCAAACCAGAGGGTGACCTCATCCTCACACGAAAAATAATTATAACCTTTATTAATTAAAATTATCTTCTTTCACACATTAACTCTTACTCTTTCTCTTGTCAGATGTGCATTCATCTACGGTCACGAAGGACGCTTGGAGAAGTTCACGCGCGACATGCAGGAGCGACTGGTGCGACAGGTCATCGAACCCATGGCTTGTGACGGACTCCGGACCATCTCCGTCGCATACAGGGACTTTGTACCCGGAAAGGCTGAGATTAACCAGGTAAGTGATGAAGTACTTCTTTCTTCTTGGCGTGTATATAGCAAATTGAATAGGATCAGTGTGCTTAGTGAGAGTTTTTTTACGTTTAAAAACTCGCACTAAACACACTGAGCTGGGTGACGTGTTCGACACCTATAGAAGCATCCAATAGTTCCTGTAAAAATCGACAGGATATGCACAACTCGGCATCAAGTGTGCCATCGTTTGACCTTAGTACTAGAAAATATTACACAACGGGGCTATTGTGTGGACTTCGCAATTTTAACTTCAGACTCGATTTTTTTTCGTTATAAGAATTTGATTGCAAATAATTACATGATTTTCTTTATATGAGTCTGTATTAGTTAATAATGTAATTTTATTTGTACAGGTGCATATAGACCAAGAACCCAACTGGGATGACGAAGACAACATCTGTAGTAACCTGACTTGCTTGTGCGTTGTCGGTATTGAAGATCCTGTACGACCAGAGGTATGTGTATTTAATAATGATTTAATATTTATACTGCCCCTTCTCCCTTCTCGCCTTCTGACTTCCCTTAATTAATTAAATTTAGCCAAAAACTTACTTGTTTTTGCACCTCTTCGAAGCAGTTAACCGCCACATTGCTCATTAAGTGTTGACCATTTTCTCCTCATAAAGCTCTCTCATCATTATTTTTTTCGTCTACAAAATAATAAAAAGTTTTTAAATAAGTAACCAACGAGACAACACCTGAACAGATTTTCGTAAATTATAGCTAAGACTCGTTCTAATGGGCGACTCGCTGTCCGACCATGGACCATGACCGGGTCGACGGCGCGTTGTGTTCCACGCGCACCTCTAAGAGTGTCAGCACAATGACGGGGCCAAAGCCTGCCGTGGTCGCAGGACTAAACATAAACCGTGACCCCGGAACGTAAAGGGCTATTAAAGGACACCGTGGATTTTAGTCAGTATAAGTCTGACAGTCCCTCCTGCCCTGCCTTGGGTGGGGGGACTCATTTGACGATTTCACCACGCAAAAAAAATACTCGTCCTGAACTCTTCAGCTTTCAAATAACACTATCAAAATCGGTCCATTCGTTTAGGACCTACGATGTTACAGACAGACACATCAAACTTTAACACCCCTGTTTGCGTCATTATACCTTGAAAGTTTTTTCTAAAAGACCGTTTTCTCCACAGGTACCCGAAGCCATCAGAAAATGCCAGAAGGCTGGTATCACAGTCCGTATGGTGACTGGTGACAACGTGAACACCGCGCGCTCCATAGCCGTTAAATGTGGCATCATCAAGCCGACTGACGACTTCCTCATCCTCGAGGGCAAGGAGTTCAATAAGAGGATCCGAGATGCTAACGGAGAGGTGAGATTGTACCCTGATGACCATATTGCTTTAAGTTAAGATAATGTAAAAGTGACGTGAAATTAGAAAAGGGGGAATTTTAAAAAGTTCTTTTAGATCTTTTTGTCGCTATTGTTCTTCAACAAGTGCCGTACGGCGCGTTGCGGCACCGCACCTCAAAGATTTCACCTTACAAATATTTGTCACGTGTGTCTGCCAGTAGGGCGAAAGTTTTGCAGTGCGGCGTCACAACGTGCCGTGTTCTCCGGCACTAAGTACTGATTCTTCTTCGAAAAATTGACAATCCAACACAAAAATCTTGTTTCAAATCAAACTGGGAGTTCCTAATATTAACATGTTTAACCAAACAAAGAAACAAATTTTCCAGCTTTATAATATTAGTATTGTAGATTGGTAAAACTGAAGAGACATCTCAGGTATTACAAAGTATTTAATACTTTCATGATTTCACTGAACCAGGGTATTGTTTTACTTTTACCTAAAACTTTGTTAATCTCTTTAACAGTTACTTTTTATAAACACATAATGTAACAATATCTATAAAATAGTAGTTTATGTAACTGGTACATAATGAGGGGTATTATACACGAGTGTGAGTTTAAAAAACGAGCGAAGCGAGTTTTTTAATAGTATCACACGAGTGGTATAATACCTAATTATGTACAGTTACATACACTACTTTATCTACTCTCATTGAACATGAACATGTCAAATAAAAGACAAAAATTAATAAACACTAATAAACATCCACCATGTCATCCATCGAAACACAAACGTCAAAATTCCAACATTCCCATCTAGAGCGCGCGCAGCCACAGATAAAAAATGAAATAGATGTATCTATGATCTGTAAACTGTATCATAATGAAAAAAAATTTTATTATAACATTATTTTGTTAGAGAAGTAGTGTTATAATTTAATTTTTTAATTTCATTTCGATACTCTATGGTATAAAGTACGTCTTTATAAACTCGTTTTGTGTTTTGTATTTCGAATTTTACGATATGAGAGTAGATAAAATCATTTACATCACATCTAACATCAGTGTTTTTGTGGTTGATTTTTGTTTTTGAATGTTTTTCTTTCTTTCTTCAGGTACAACAACATCTACTAGACAAAGTATGGCCGAAACTCCGCGTGTTAGCCCGTTCGTCACCTACAGACAAATACACGCTCGTCAAAGGAATGATCGAGTCGAAAGCCTTCGATACCCGCGAGGTGGTCGCTGTGACCGGCGACGGTACTAACGACGGACCTGCCTTGAAGAAAGCTGATGTTGGATTTGCTATGGTGAGTGTTACTTTGTTTTTGTAGTAATAAGGTTTCAAATCGTTTGTAGATGCAAGTTGGAAAACTATGCGTTACTTTTTTATTGATATCTCGTAATTTTTACGAGAAAAATCTTATCAACGTTTATTTATAAAATGAGTTTGTTCAGACCGAAACCGGAGAAATTGTATTATCTATTTTAAATCAACAAAAAAAATATCAGCAACTTACAACGAAGCTCACAATCGCACGGAGAGTAACTTTCTCATTAAATATCACAATAATTTATTTTTACCAAACTAAAAACAAACGTAATAATGGCGAATTATACTGAACGCGATCTGCATATCAAATAATTTCAGAAGGTGTCAGTTAAAAATTGTGGCGACTCCCATTGCTATGGTTTTTCACTTTTCTATTGACCCAACTACCAAGAAAGAACTACTATTTTTAATTTATTAAACCCACAATTTCTTCCCGCAGGGTATCGCCGGCACAGACGTAGCCAAGGAAGCGTCAGACATCATCTTGACAGACGACAACTTCTCTTCAATAGTGAAGGCTGTGATGTGGGGACGTAACGTGTACGACTCCATCGCCAAGTTCCTCCAGTTCCAGCTGACTGTCAACGTCGTGGCTGTCATT
The DNA here is from genome assembly GCA_954870645.1 of Agrotis clavis. Taxonomy (NCBI): domain Eukaryota; kingdom Metazoa; phylum Arthropoda; class Insecta; order Lepidoptera; family Noctuidae; genus Agrotis; species Agrotis clavis. The sequence goes on from OX940943.1 coordinate 5,803,535, forward strand.
GTGGCCTTTATTGGTGCTTGTGCGATACAGGACAGTCCTCTTAAGGTATGTAGGACATTGTAGGACTATGATCATCATCTGCCTAGCCTATTTCTAACTATATTAGGGTCGGCTTCCAGCCGAACCAGATGCAGCTGAATATCTGTATTTTAAAAAGAGCGACTGCCTATCGGGCCTCCACAACCCAGTAAATGGTTAATACGATACCCCTTAGTAAGACTGGTTATCAGACTTTTAGAGCTTCTGACTAATAGTAACGAATGTCAAAGATCTACAAATGACAGCCGGGACCAACAGCTTTACGTGCTTTCCGTATTTCCATTTTTTGCGAAGGAAAAGTTTCGATGACAAAAAGAAATCAGACAATATACTATGAAAAAAGAGTTTTTGAGAGACAATTTAGCCTCCTAACTCCAACCTCCAGGAGTGTGAAACAAGGAAGACTCTCCCATGCGACTGACAAATGATTTTATTATGGGTTCCAACTAAGAAGGTCAGTGTCTTTGGTCTTTATCTGACGACTGACACTTCAAAAGTAAGTTTTACTAGTAAAGTTCGGCCGTTCAGAGAATGCGTTCCTGACAGGTCGCGATTGAACTGACGACGTAACTTTGTAATGGCATTGCAGTTATGATAAAAATATTTTTGCTGGTTGTTTACCGTTTTAACAATTGATGAGCATTAAAACAACATTATTATATCAATAATCAATGAATGTTATAATTTTATGACAAAATCATGTACTAACTGACAGGTGTCAGGAACGCATTCTCTGAACGGCCGAACTTTAGTACAATTATAACGATTTGACAGGTGTGACGTCAGTAGAAGGGCATCTTCTTAGTTGGATCGCACTATAATTGCGAATATTGCCAAAACTAACCACCATACCCTTTTCAGGCAGTACAAATGTTATGGGTAAACTTGATCATGGACACCTTAGCGTCTCTGGCCCTGGCCACAGAGATGCCGACCCCGGACCTACTGCAGCGCAAGCCGTACGGCAGAACCAAGCCGCTCATCAGCCGCACCATGATGAAGAACATCCTCGGACAGGCCATCTACCAACTCTTTGTTATTTTCTCGCTACTGTTTGTTGGTGAGTTTCACTTCCGATGAATTTGGGCCTTATATCCTGTGGTATTAGGTCCACTAGATTACTTTGTCCTTTGTGATTTGTTGAAAAAGAAATTTTGAATCATTAGTAATAAACAAAGTTACTCGATAGCTAAAAGGTAATGGAATAATTAAACGTTATCTAGCTCGATTTTGTTGTCGAAAAAGGAATGATTGACCACCTGACCAACCACGGTATATGACGAAGCCATCATCAATTTTCTTGCTGAAGAAATATTAAAAAGATTGTAGAACCGGCAAAAACTCGATCCAACTAAAATGACTGGTTAGTTGCTAGCTCTACCCACTAATCGCCAGTGGTGATAAATGTCAAAGACTTTTCTTTTCTAAATAAATCTAGATTGAAATATCTGGATTCTGCTGGACTGAGCGGTTAAAACGGCCAAGTACTATGTACAGTCAGCATCAAAAGATGCTGAAATGCTGACCATATTCAGATTTTCAAAATCGCTGTACACCGTATCATTACGTATAATTACGGTGTACAGCGATTTTGAAAATCTGAATATGGTCAGCAACTTTTGATGCTGACTGTACATAACAAATATCCTACTTCTTACTAATATTATAAACAAAGTTTGTAAGGTGTTAATGTTTGCTACGCTTACACAAAAACTTATGAACGGATTTGTATAAAGTTTGGTACACAGATGGTTTATAACCTGGATTAACACGTGAGAAAGTTTTTATCCCGATTTTATGTTCCCGTTAGATATTTTTTGAGTTGTAGCTGGCGAAGCCGCTGGCGACAGCTAGTGTAAAATAAGAATATTTATTGAAAGACATACAAACCCTCCTTTTCCCCCCAGGCGACCGACTCTTGAACATCCCATCAGGCCGCGGCCAAGTCCTCGGCACAGAACCGACCCAACACTTCACCATCATCTTCAACACCTTCGTCATGATGACTCTATTCAACGAAATCAACGCGCGCAAGATCCACGGCCAGAGGAATGTGTTCCAAGGACTGTTTACCAATCCTATTTTCTACTCTATATGGATCGGAACGGCGGCTTCGCAGGTTTGTTGTGTCTATATGAATAAGGGTCAAAATTGCAGGTGCGTTGTATTTGTTGACTTGGTCGATAGGGTTGCCTTTTGATCGTCAATCAGCAGCAGTTAACTGTAAGTGATTTTCTTAAATAACGACGATGCGATGACAGTGGCTGATGGATTGGCTACTGAGCTGCGGTTCTCAGGTTCGATTCCCTCATTGAACAAAATCTTTGTTTGGGAAAGGCGTTCCTGTCGATTCTTTAACACAAATGCGTTGGTTGTGTGGATAAACTACTTGACAGGTTCGGATTAAAGTTTAGCACACTAAGACCCACTTGCACGAACCGGAGTTATCTTTTAAACTCAGAGTTAGTTGCTAACACGAGGTTAAATTGACAATATTGTATGACAAACTGTCAATTTGACCTTGTGTTAGCAACTAACTCTGAGTTAAAAGATAACTCGGGTTCGTGCAAGTGGGCCTTACCGTCTTACTACAAAAAAAGCTAAACTTTTGTTGAACACTTCTCTAAAAACAACTGTCAAATGCAAAACGGCATTTGACGTTGAGAAAAGTGGCGTTTTGCAGTTACATTTTTTTAGGTAAGTATTCAACAGATGTATATCATTTTGTAATAAGACCGTGATATATTAAAACCTAGATTAGCATATCTGGATACTTTTTATCCCATTATCCTTTTAGAAAATACTGAACTACATGTAAGCGATACCGCAGAACAACTCCTAAATAACTGCACAAAAACCTAATTCACTGACTACTACACAAACCTATCGAACATTCCAGGTGGTAATCATCCAGTTCGGAGGCATGGCGTTCAGTACGGCGGGACTATCGATAGACCAGTGGCTGTGGTGCCTGTTCCTGGGCGCCGGGACCCTCGTGTGGGGCCAGCTCGTCACCACCGTGCCCACCAGGAAGATACCCAAGAGACTGTCGTGAGTACAACAAACCATAGCATACATACATACATAAAGACGCCTTCTTCCCATAAGGGTAGGCAGATACTACAAAACGATACCTGCTACGATCCTTAGGGTGCGTCCACATCTGGCGAATGCGCTGCGCGCGCGCAGTCACGGCAATGGTTTGGTACGCCAAAAGATGCTGCACGCATCTGCACAAACCATCTGTGTAGCTTGCAAACGGCGCGCGATCTGCGCATCTGCGGCGCAATCGCCAGATATGGACGCACCCTTAACATACTTTTTTCACCTCATCCACATTCATACATCTGGTCATACACACACGCCGGTTATGAGTACTACGCATCCGACCTTTCTGAAGCACGTCACCAATAAGGTCGGTGTAGGTCTTCCTAGGGCGTCCCCTCCCGGCATTTCCACTCACCTCTGCCTTATAAATTCCTATTTTTTAGTCGCCTTTCACACATCTAGAAGCATGGCACAGGAGTGTGGTTGTTCTTTTCTTCAAAAAGGGTGACAACACCTTGTTGAAGAACTACAGGCCAATCTCACTTCTGAGCCATGTGTACAAGCTGTTCTCAAGAGTCATTACGAACCGTCTCGAACGCAGGTTTGATGACTTCCAGCCTCCCGAACAAGCCGGTTTCCGAAAAGGTTTTAGTACTATAGACCACATACACACGCTCCGCCAGATTATACAGAAGACAGAGGAGTATAATCGGCCATTGTGTTTAGCGTTTGTGGACTATGAAAAAGCCTTCGATTCAATCGAAACCTGGGCAGTATTGCAGTCCCTCCAACGATGTCATATCGACTATAGGTATATCGAAGTGTTGAAGTGTTTGTATAGGAACGCCACCATGTCCATCCGACTTCAGGAAGAGAGCACGAAACCAATCCAATTGCAGAAAGGCGTGAGACAGGGAGACGTTATTTCTCCGAAACTGTTCACGAACGCGTTGGAGGACGTTTTCAAGCTCTTGGAATGGAACGGACTCGGCATCAACATTAATGGCGAATACATCACTCACCTTCGTTTTGCCGATGATATAGTCATCATGGCAGAATCGTTGGAGCACCTCAATGCTATGCTCAGCGACCTCAGTATCGTTTCCCAACGGGTCGGCCTTAAAATGAACATGGACAAGACGAAAGTCATGTCGAATGTCCATGTGGCACCCGTACCGGTTGTTGTTGGGAACGATACTCTCGAAGTTGTAGACCATTATACTTACCTTGGACAGATTGTTCAGTTAGGTAGGTCCAACTTCGAGAAAGAGGTCGCCCGAAGAATCCAACTCGGATGGGCAGCGTTTGGGAAGCTACGTGATATCTTCTCATCGAGAATCCCACAGTGTCTCAAGACAAGGGTGTTTAACCAGTGTGTGTTGCCAGTGATGATTTATGGCTCTGAAACGTGGTCTCTGACTGCTGGCCTTTTAGAGAGACTGAGAGTCACTCAACGAGCAATGGAAAGAGCTATGCTCGGAGTTTCTTTGCGGGATAAAATCCGGAACATGGATATTCGGCGAAGAACCAGAGTCACCGACATAGCTCATAAAATTTGCAAGTTGAAGTGGCAATGGGCAGGCCACATCGCTCGTAGAACTGACAACCGATGGGGAAGAAAAGTTCTCGAGTGGCGACCACGGACCGGAAGGCGCAGCGTAGGCAGGCCTCCCACTAGGTGGACCGACGACATCGTGAGGGTCGCGGGCAACGGATGGATGCAAGTGGCGAATTGTCGTTCGGCGTGGCGGTCTAAGGGGGAGGCCTATGTTCAGCAGTGGACGTCTTCCGGCTGATGATGATGATGATGATGATGATGATTTCACACATCCAAACCATAGCAATGTTTGGGAAATTCCTACAAATGGGATACAAATCTCTGAGAGAAACGGCAGTAATCGCCCACGTGGGACAAGTGGATTGGTGACATAATTCTTCAAATTCATACTGGCTTCTTTCCTTTAATTAGAGCAGTACAAATGATATGACTTGAACAATGTAATTTAATATACAGTTTTATGAAGTGATTTGGCGACTTGTACTAAACAGACAGTGAAATAAGACTTCTAATGATGTTGATTTTGTATTGAAATTACTAGACTAATATATAAGAAGTGGGTGAAACTACCTGTATTGATTTGGAGTCAAATTAAAGGAACAATTTAAAAAAAAAACTAACAAGGAGTTGCTGGAACTACCTGGGTGGATGATGAGATGGACTACTTAGGTTCGAAACACTGGGCCACTCACCACTGCAACGTGCCACATATCTTCGATTCAAAAATTTCCTTCATCCTCTCGTAAGGGACGACACCAGACAACAGAAGCCTCTCAAGAAGAATATTTTTTTGATACTTCTTGCTCGCCAACTTCGGAGTCTTATGATTTTTAACATCATTCAATAGCATATTTCTTCTTGATCCTTTACACAAATATTCTTGGTTACCCAGATGGGGCCGAGGCCAGCCCGACCCTGATGCGATCCAGCCGGGCCCGGATTATGACTCGGATCTGGACAAGAAGCCGCGCGCCGGCCAGATCCTCTGGATCAGAGGCCTGACGCGCCTTCAGACGCAGGTACGCGACCACACGACACTAGCGCACACGGGACATCATGGACATTGATATGACGGATGACATGTGCTTAAAATATGGAATGAAAAAAAATAATAATTTAGTCTATGGTCGTTACAAAAAAGACTAATTAGGTGATCATATTTGAAGGGTTCAAAAATTGTTGAATCTGAAGTTTGGCTGTGAACGAACTGCCATAAAGTTCCTATAATTTTAACGGGATATAAACTTAGATTAGGTTTATAAGAAAAATAAATCTGTAGTTCTGATAAGTAAATTGAAAATATTTTTAAGGCAAGATTTTCCTTTGGTTTTTTTACAAATGTTGTATTGTCGTTAAATAGCATTTGAGTCACGAATTTTACATGAAAAAAACTCGAATAGCTATCAAACATTGATATTTTATTTGACAAAACTTGAATCTCAACGAAAAAGTATATGCCATCCGTCAAAACATTGCTATGTGGCTTAATTCGGCTGCTGTAAAGACGCTGAATTTTGTCGGGGCTTTAATAATTTCATATTAAAACTATTTAACAGTTTTTCTATGAAATTATTGGGAAATTAGGAACACTACACAATGGGATAAATGTTGGGGTTTTTGATGTATGTGTACATCATCATTTTGGGGGTATTTTATGTTTAAACAAAATTTATTCATGCCTGAATAAATTATTCGGGTTTGAATAAATTTTTGAAACTGCAAACAATAGTCTGGAAATTATTTAAATTAATTTAAAATAAAATTACAAGTGTCAGACTATTTTTTACAGTTTTTAATTTTACTGGCGGCATTCTTTTTGTTAATAGTTATTTGGAATTATACAGTTTTATTAAATTCAATAGAATGAAAAGTCGTAAAACATTTGAAGAAGCTGTCAGTAAATTCTCATGGGTTACATCATGAAATTGGCTGTGTTATAAAGACTGATAAATTAAAAAAGAAAAACATGATGGTTATCCATGCTATTTTATAAAAAATAAAAATTACTGTGCATTTTTACAAAAAAATACTAAAAAGTATTAAAATATGTAAAAATGCCACAGTGATAATAAAAATTCAAAAAATATAAATAATAATAAAAATACTCATTCAAAAAAGGAATAGGACTCGCAGAGTATATGTTCGAGCTTTCGAAAGAGGGATAAGTTTTGAGTTTACAGCTTTAATACATACAAATATATATACAGCAAAGGTCTACAGGTCAACACTGCGGATACCTTGGGCATCCTAACGCTAAGTCAACGATATTATTGTCCTTATTATATATACTTTTACTATTTTTGCATACAAACGAATATAACCACCATTTTATTATGCATCCATATAGACTATTATCGTCATAGAATCTATAGAGATTACGCTGAATCATTTTATATTACACATCCTTTGATTTTCGTACAGTAAGCGGGAACTTTCACAGTACGAGTCGAAACAAATAATAAATATATGTTTTCATATCAAAAATAATAATAATACACAAATAATTTTAATCCGTATAAAAACCGAATTTCAAAAATAACTGTACGTTATTTTTTGTTTTTATTATTTCTTTCTTGGATTCTTTTTTTCAATTTTTATTTTCTTTTTATTTTACGTCTCGTATTTTTTGTTTCATTCTCCTATTCTTCTGTTCTTTTCGAGACATTTATTTTTATACCTACACAGAGAAACACTTTACAAAGTAATAAATAGTAGTAAACGCTATTATTATTTTTTTGGCCCATGATTAACGTAGAAATTAACACATTGTTCGGTCACTAATTTTGTTTTAAAAAAAAACAAACTTTCTTCTCTTACAATATTCAAAAAGCCTTTGAAATTGGCAACCGAGCAATACTGAACTTAGAACTTTTATTTATCCAACAAACTATTTTTCATTTTACTTCTTCAGTACCTGGTTTCATGACATGTATGTATTTGTTTATTATAAGACTTGTTTTATCTATGATCTGTATTTCAGTCTTCAGCTACACATCCTGCTGTCTCCTGCTCTAAATCCCTATTTGTCATGAAACCAGGACTCCCCCTTAGTGTCATTAGATAGACTCGAGAGTAACCGCCATGCATGTTCCGCAGTTTAAAAAATACAGTCTGACGCTTCCCGTTTTTATTTTATTTTTACTATATTTAATACCTGAGTTGACTACCGCCCCTTCCCACACCCATTGGCATGCTCTATTAGGCTGTGACAATGTTACTTATCCCTCGTATTTACCTTCAAACAGTTACTATGACTACCCCGATAGATATATAAATATAATTATAAATTGTATACTCAACATGAACCACATCGCGGTATGAATATGACTATCTCTGTCTTACTCTATCTTTTATTTAACTCTAGTCATACTGACTGTTTGATTTTTATTTTACTATTTTTGTTTTTATTTTTGTCTGTTTTTTATTTTTTTTATTTTAAGAATAGTATTTTTTGCTTGTGATACGCCAACCCGAAACATCCTCGCTACTGATCCAAATGAACCCAGCTCTGTAAAACGCCGTTTCAAAGACCTGACAGAGACAGGCCCGCACGGCGTTTACCGACTAACTCGCGTTACCGATATCAAAGTAATTTTAGCAGTAACATGACTTGTTCACATCCATAATAATTTATCCACTTGCAATTATTATTTTTAATATTATTTTTGTACCAAGTTGTGTTCAGTTACTGCTGTTAAAATGAACGTTAATTTTTGAGTGTGGAGTGGATTTTTCTTGAGAAAAAAAGAACTAGTTAAATACACACGTAGCGAGAGCATGCCGAGTGTGCTCTGTACTAACACCAAAGTCTAACCGTTTTCGGTGGAACCTCTCTATCCTTTGCCGTTGTGTTGTTGTCAGTGTTTTTATGTTTTGTTTATTTTTTCTGTTTTTATTTTTTTTTGTGTTTTTGTTTTGTTTTGTTGTGAATGTTGTCCCCGTAGTGGCGTGTTATGTCGGGGTGTGTTCGGTCAGGTGGGTATAGCGTCAAACTGTGCGGCGAGGTCCATCATCCGTAGTTTTTGCATTGCCTTGCCGTTGGAAAGTTGCCTTCTTTGTGTTATTTTGCGTAACTCGTGTTAGGCTTGTTGTAGTATCCATTATTGTATATGTATATAGCGGTGCTCTAAGCAGCGTTGCAGGTAAGTATAGTATGTATGTAGAGACAAATAACCAGTAATTAAATTTATAAAAAAAAAACGTTAACCCAAAGTGATTTTGTTTAGCTTTCTAACTTTTTTCGACGTTCTAAGATTGTGCAAATATCAATGTTATTTTTGTTTTCTTTTGAAACAAATCTATTTTTATTTTGTTTTTCAATAAAAAAAAATGGATATTTTCACAATAAAAACCGTCAAAAATACTAAAAATACGTTCCTCCTTGGCTCCTAAATAGATTATTAACAAAAAGTCGTTGATAAAAAAGTAGCATGGTAGTGTTTTAGTGTAAGTAAGTACCTGTTGTCTCAAGAATATGCGGACAAGCGAGCCACCACCATAGAACGCATATGGAATTTGATGATAAAATATAAATATAAATCAGTATAAACGTTACTGTATATTATTTTGTTTATAAATAAAGCCTTGAAGGCAGTTTAAAATTAGGTGTAACCCAAGGTTTAGTGCACCCTCGATCCTATCCAAGCATCTTAGGCGTTCCCTGCGTTGTTTAGTTTAGACGGCAGTCGATCTTCAGGGTAGCTAAGGCCTCGATTCGTACCCCCTTTTTATTTTTCTCACGTTTTTATTTTATTTTTTTCTCTGTTTTTTTTTTCTCCTCCTTTGGCACTCTTCTTCGGGTCATATTCGTCACGCGACACTGGCCAGATCTGGCCCATACACGCATCCAGTATACACGATACACATTATTCCATTTCGTTTTTATTTCCTGATTTTTCTTTTGTTTTAATAAAGGGTCTGTTTTTCCGTGTTGGCCTGCTTGCAGCTTGGACAGATATGGAACAGATGTTTAATGTTGTTGATCAATTGTTTTTTTTTTTTTGTTGACCTCATCATCTCATTGATCACTTTTTTTGGTTTCTTGCAATTTAAGTGTTGTTGAATTGCTATACTTTTTTTTATAAACATAAATTATTTTTAAATCTGGTAATAAAAAAAAATGAAATAAATATTGCGAAATAAGCACTAACTAATCCAAGCAAGTGTGTTATTTACAGTGAATGAATAAACATTACACAAATAAAAAAGAACATTTTAAATATGACATAATTGGTTAGATAATCCAACTAAAAACGAACCATCTCACCAATACAACTGTCACTTGTATGCACTTCCTGTGATGCATGAATAAACCAACCCACTGATGTTAAACTAAACACACCAACACTGAGATGATGACGTCACTAAAACAAAAACAAAACACAGCGAATGACGTCACTACCCCTTGTTAATAACTGCACTTATTTGTTTTGATGAGACGTCCTTGAAGGTCTTAATAAATTAAGGCTGGTTATAAAACCACAACCCTCTTTACAAAGGGTCTTAATTTAAAGTTTAAGAAAAAACCTCATTTGTAAAAGGTCTTGATTTAAGACCGTTTAAGAAAGTCAAAACCTGTTTTGTAAAGATGACATTACTAATTTTTAAAAAGAACACAAAACCCCGTGCCATATCTGTCCGGCGGCAGTTGTAAAGCTAGGGCTGCGCACGTAGGACGGTGTCGAATGGGGCGTGGAGCCGCGCGTCGTAGAGAGATGTTGTTGGCAGCCCCGGCCGGTGCTGGAGACGGAGGTCTAGTGGCGGCCGCGGCGGCTACCGACGCGCTGCGTGCACAGGACGCTGACGGTACCGCACCCGCCCCCTAGCCGTCCCTAGCCGTCCTTAGCCGTCCCCATAACACGAAACAGATAGGACAAGACAAATCCATCATTTGTTTTCTCTAAGCAAAGTTCAAAAGCGACATTTTGTTTTAAATTGTGCAGTGTAACAAAGTATTTTTTCAATAGAATTTATCAGAAGTCGCTTTCAAATTTTGACAAGTGTCTACAAATTGATTCTTTTGGCTGTACCGATGACCAGCTTCTCACAATGAGAGAAAAGTACATACGTACACATAGACCCACCAAAACATCTAACACTATGGCAAAGGCCAATCACGAGTGCACTTGGACTCGCAACGCGCGGATGTATCTAAGTGTGCGTGCGTTTTCGCTCCTAGTTTGATGCTGGCTTTCTGTTCCTATCGGTTTCGTGGCCAAGCCCCTAGCGCGTAGCATCCCCGGTGCCCTTACACCTCCAAAACTCCCATGCAAAGGTTGCGGCGACACTCCGCTCAATGACTTCGCATTAGCACACTTATGGACAGATCTGGCACGTTTGAGCACTTGTAGCTAAAGTGCACCTGTCGCTGAAATTATTCTCAATTCGGCACTTTGACATTTTGATAAATCTGCACGGTCGAATTTGGCACCGATACGCCAGAATTTGGGCACTCAAGTTCGTGGATTAGGCACAGTTGTGAGGCAACAAGTTTGTTGCTCTTTGGCACGTTTTTTGATGAGTGATTAGCGCAACTGAAGATTTCAGAATACAGCTGCTCTGTATAATGAAATAAAGCTTGTTGAAATTTTATTTCAAAATTTTGTTGGATATGTTGCAGATTCTAAAAAAATGGGGATCAAAAGGTCTAGTAAAGTATTTCTAATTTGAATGTGCGAAAAACATAGATGTGTGTTGAATTCTGTAGATAAAGAAACGAGTAGAGTGTCGTCGAGTAACCGTTAGCAATAAATAGTTCTGTTTTCTCGTCTGTTTGCATCTCCACGACTATTCTGGCTGTAGATCTCGCCCTGTTCCTACTGAAGCGCGCAAACGGGCAGTTTGTGCGCTTGAGTGTTCGCTCCTGTACTGGCACCGTCTCGTCCGCCCGACCCTGAATCAGCACCCTGTGACATCGACGCCTCCACCACATGTGACACCCATGTCGCCCTGTTGCCATGTCGCCCCGACGCGTCCCCTCGTCCCGCTTTGTGACACTCTGTCTCCAGTCAGCCCGTCATCTAGACACAGTGTTTGTTTTAGCAGTTATCGCAGCACCTTAGCTCTTTTGTTTTGTATTAGTTAGCTGTGAGCATGGCGCCCACCGTTTTCCCCAGCACCAGATCCACTCATCGGTCATCGTCACTTTCGGTAGATCATAGTTAGCGACGAGGTTCGAATAGTTGCATGTAGTAGACGTCCCATCGTTCCCTCCACAGACGTCCCCGAACTCTGAATACAGACAACTAGGTCGTAACAAAGAACATCCACACCACACTCTAAGATAAAGGTAGCGGTGGGTCGGTATCGCGGGTAGGTCAGCAGCGAGGGTGGTGGGACGGGCGCACGCGGTGAGCGCTGGCTTGTTGCAGCTGCGCGTGGTGCGCGCCTTCAAGTCCACGCTGGAGGACATGGAGGAGCGACTGTCGGCGCACTCGGCGGCCGGGCTGCGCTCGCGCCTGCGCGCGGCGCCGCCTGACGTGCCCTACATCGACGCCGACGACGTCCCCGCCGCCGCCCGCACCGAGACCACCATATTCTAAGCCTCCCGACCCGAACCGACCGACCACGAGACGCACTGACGACGTTTTGTTTTTCTTATATGCAAGTTTTTCGTTTGTCCCCGGCGGCCTGACCGTCGATCGTACTTAACGCTGCAATCTCCCGCGTAATCTCATCGCTATCGCCGCGCCCCTATCTCGTTCTGTCTCGATCGCGTTTACGCTTTATTAAACAATTAATCGACTCTTAATTTTTAGTACGTTAAGAATTTTTATTAAGTGTTGAAATTTTTTAGTGCTAGGTAGTTGATAGAGCAATAAACTACTAGACGATGTTAGCGGCCCGATGTTAGGCTCCTAGACCGAATTGTGCCTGTTACCGCGCCGCCCGTGCGTGTGCGCAACTGTACATTTTCAAATCATATTTGTAACCTGTTGATGTTTTCATGATGATGTTAACGTTTCAATAGAGAATGTTTGCATATTTTAATAGTTGACGAGTGAGCATACGTTAGTGTCGGGACCCCTATATTTCTAATACGTAGGTTATACGACTCTTTCTACCGGTCATTATAAATGAACACTGCTATTTTAGAGATGAACATATTTGTACATAAGTTAGTGATCTTCAAGCGTCTTTTTATGAATATCGGAGCAGTGATATTTTGTATAGGTAGCTATATGAAACTAAATGAAGGAACTCCAATTTAAATTGTAAACTTTTTAATAATCCTTAAACTTCGAAATTTTACGAAAAATATAAATAATAATAAAAAAACTTTTTAAAGTTTTCAACTTCGTCACTTAGCTTTTTGTGTAAGTAGTTTGTTACGAGAAAATATTATTATTATTATGAGATATTGAGGGTACTTGGCAGCTTGTGTGTTTTGTTTCATAGTAAATTTTGGGACCACTTTTAACCCCTTTCTATCTTTGAGATCTATATCTTCATTATAAATATCGGTTATGAGACGGTAATTTGTCTATAAAAAATCATTGTAATTAATTAAAAAATCTTATATAGAATCTTATTGTATATGCCTAAAGTTTAGTATGAATGAGACACTTCACGCTTACGAAAGAGAACCGAAAGAGCTCTAACATAAGGTGTATCTTTGAAAAACTTCTTGGTTTTTGCGACATGTTACGAGAATATTTACATTGAAAAATAAAACTGTAAGCAAATTCCATAGCATTTTTTTTCGCCTGTCAAATGTTCTGGTGGGGGTGGCCATTTAGCCCATGCGCTCTATTTCAGATGTTGACGGTAAGTTTAGGTCTGACGCATAGGGAGCGTACCGTTGTAAGTATCACGACGGACAATGTAGGTACACATTGAACCAATAAGTTGATTAGAGCATGGAATCGGTGGTGTCTGCACTTGGCTGCCCAGCGTCTTCGGTCTCCTGGCTTTTTGAATCATAGCAATTGTTCATCTGTTGGCAAATACTACATAATATAACATGTACTACAATATTTAAGCATAAACTTTAAATTTTTTTTAAACTTCTAGTGAGTATTTCTCTGTTTTTGAATACAGTAAATGTTGTATTTGTTGGTACGATTTTTAAATCATGAATGCAAGACCAGCAGTTTTATTTTATATCCCAGTGTTAATGACAATTGCATATCATTCAATAAGCCCTTTTACGTACACCAATAAAGGTGAGAACGCTAGCGGCCATCTTGTATGACGTTACTTCCACAAAATGGCCGCTGCGACTAGTTTAATAATAAGTACTAAGCATTATAATGGAGCAAATGTATATTTTTTTTGGTACAAAATGTTGTTTCTTTGATTGTTTTAATTTTTAATTATTTTTGCTTCGCATTTACAGTGTGATCATGCTTATTACAGTGTTTTGCATGTATACTGATGTCTGTGAGTATTGCACAATTTGTATTTTTTTCTTTAATTATTATTGTTAGTAGATGTTTGTACAGAGTCTCTGATAATATACATTTTATTCGAATAACTTTTTCATATTATCAGACTCTCGAGAAAGGTTTTATATCCGAATTTTAATTTTTTACTACTGTAACAATTCAGCATTTAATAAAAATGGTTTTTATATACAACCACGTTAACTTACTTACAAAACTTCTAACACTGTAGTCAATAAGCTGATAAAATAATTTACATGAAAAATAAAATGAACGCATAAATTAATATTATCTCCACTATTACCTACACCAAATTAGTAAACTAAGTGTTATTTTAAAAGTAAATAAATACAAAACGGCTCTTACATTATCCACTTAATTTTTTTTTATTTTTCATTAACTCGGTTGTGTATGTACTTATATAATAAGTTGATTTTCGTAATCTTTTATTTATTTTTGAGTTTTACTGTAATGATACGTTTAATTGTTAAATAATACATACTTAACCGGCACTATAAACCACTATAGTAAATAAAAACTCATTACAATAAAAGTATTTATTTGACAAATGTTGATATTTTATTTTTTTGATCCTCGAACACGTTGATAGAAAAAACCGTTGAAGCAAACGTCACGCGAAGTAGCTCACATACCGGACATTTCCATTTATCTGAGTAGCAGTAGTTCCCACACGGTATTTAAACTATATTTTTTATATTATTATTTTGTTTATATATTTAGTATTTTTGCTACTGGATGCCCTCGACCCCGACCCAGCTAGTGAATGCCCCTATCCTAGTTACAGTTAGGCACTACTAACGAAACTGCTTTCTAAAAATATTTCCATAGTTTTCTATAGCTACAACTCTTCACTATCCGTAGTTGTGGTGTTCTAAAGACAAATGACGTTTATGGTCATTATTATATATTTTTATAATTAAATAAATAAAAAGCCGTTTGATTTTGGAATGCCATCGGCTCGTTTCCACGTAATGTACTAGTGTATTGGCGACAAAGCAGTTTGGTTACGGCTCAGCGGCTGTGGTAGTTAGGACACTGCGCTCGTGCGCCTGCCGGACGCGTACTGACACGTCCGTCATGTTGTTTTGCAGCAAAAGGCGGACATATTGGCCGGTCGCAGGATATTTGTCAATAATTATTTGGCGGAGCACCGAAGGATCAGCGTGCAATCAGGCGGGAGCTCCCTGCCCGCTCTCAGCCCGGTATCGCATCAGAGCGATGATTAAATACCCCAAAATATATATAAAACGACACTAAAGTGAAAGTAACAAGTTAAATAAAGAAACACGGACTCAAACTACTGCCATTTAATAAACTAAAACAAAATATTCAAAATGAATATTATAAAATTATGATAATTACAGTCTTTCGCTAAAATTTCTAAAAGTAAAATACTTTTTTTGGAATCCCTTAAAAAAATGTAAATGCAGTAGATAGTTAAGAATTGTTTATTATAATATAAGTAAAATATTAGACGATTCGCAAAAATATATTGATTAGATTTATATGATAAATATGGTGCACCACTATTTAGATGGAGTATATTTAGATTTTGAGCAAATTATTTTATGACCGGTATATATGACGAAATATTAAAAGTTTCTGAATAATATATATTAAATTGATATCGTGTTAATTTTTCTGTAAATATATAAATCTTTAAACTCATCTTTTCTTGTAATTAATATGTTTAAAATAACTGTTGTGTGTTAAAAATAAAAGTATATAATACGGATAAAGTCATGTGCCATTTTTATATAATATTAATAAAAAAAAACGAAAATACACAATTTGTGCTACTCAAGTGCTTTTATAAACGTTTTTAATAATAAGATTGATATTTAAATTTGCTTGTTATTTTTGTTTATTTTCTTTTATTGAAAGAATGCGATCTAGATGTGAAATATTTAGTGTTAGATGATGTGTCTTTTTTCATAGAAGCTCGTTGTGTTTTGTCTTTAAGTAGTTGGCGGGTTTGATTGGTCTGTATGTGTCGACCACAACTACAAAACACAAACGCTATGCTCATATTTTTATAGACTATACATCGATTTAGCAAGACAGTAGAACTGTATGCATATTTGTTATATGGCACAATAATATAGTTTTATACATTTTGCATGAATCGGAGAGTAACTACCTACTTTTATTATGAAATCTATCTTTTTCTTTTCTATATACTTGTGTATTTTGGTAATGATTTGCACGATGATGTGTATTTTGTTCTGCATTGTCGTTACCAACGTACCTACCTGTCTATCTCTATATCTCTACACTACACAACTGTCCACTATTTATTTCGTCTTCCATCTCATACTATTTTGTTTCTTTCCTCTTCACCAAGGTATCTCAAGCAAATTTAATTATCATTCCAATGTTTTGTGGTAAAATTTAATATGTTTATATGTTAAGTATATACTAAATATTTAATATAAAAAAACCTTTGTGTATTGAGTCTTAAAGTTTAATGCACCACAAGTAGACTAAATATTGCCTGCTACATCAGTGTTAAGACTTAGTCGAGTATAGTATACAAAAATAACTATTATAACTTAAATTATGGATGAATAATCGTGTCTTGGTGTACACCAAAAGTTAGATGTAAAAAAATAAAATATGAAATACGTTTTTTCAAAAATTTAATAATTACGCTTGTAGTGGGTGCGAACACGCCGATAGTGATTAATCACGTAAAATATTTAATTAAAGAAAACCATAGCAAAGCATGATTTCTCGCTATACATACCTATCTAACTCGGTATAATAAACTGGTACTGTTAATTCGTTATTTCTAACGCTTCTTGTCTCTTAAACTTTAGTAATAAAGTATCTATACTCCAAAGTAACTTTCATTTCACCTGCCACATTGTGGAGAGCTGCAAATATAAGGTAAACTTGCAGTATTGGAAACATGTTGATGTGTCGATGTTGGTCCAATGTTTGTTGGCGGCCCGTGGCCAACATGGGCCGTGTATGTCGTACGGTATAGTCGATGTTAGAACGCTTGGCGCTTTCACGCGACGTTGTTTAGCCCACTATAGTACACTCGACTGGCATGGACTTAGCCGTCTTTGCGTATATGATGCACATACATCATACTGCGAAAAACTGCAAATTTAACAAGGTAAACAATAACTTTTATTATTCGCACTGATAAGCTTGCAGTTACTGTAATATTATATGTATTTAAAACACTTTATATGTAACATATATGCATTGACAGTAAACAACTAACTAGACTAGATCGTGCTCAGCTTGAAATATAATCGCCACGCTAAACAAATATATGTAAATAGAAACACATAAAAAAATTAATCGACAACCCAAAAAAATCACATAAAGCAAAAATGTATAGATATCATTGTTGTTAGTTTCACTTTGTATATGTATGCTTATGTAATATAGTTGTATATAGCTTTAGATTGTCTTATACCGGTATACTATAGGTAGAATTATCTGGTATGTGAGCGACTACGTCGATCCTACGATATATATGTGTGTGCTTCACTAGTATAGATCGCATGATGACAAAGATCATACACACACAAGTGCCGATTTGTCAACAACAACACAAACACACTGACACACAAAACATGATTTATTTTAAACAAAGTACCACGGATCCCAATCTACAACCCTTAGGATAAGTGTTCAATGTTAAATGTTCATATAATTATTGTATATTTTTATTTTATTTGAATTATTTTTTAGCATTTTTTGTTTATTGCGTTTTTTTTATAAAGATGGATGTAACGGAGCCCTGGATGGAAAAATACATAAAAAATCTAGTTTATAAGTGCACACCCCATGAATGTGCTTCTTAAGGTACCTAATAGGATGTACCCCGCGTCTTATATACTTTTAGTTCTGTTTACTGTGTATCTATATATATACTTCTTCTAATATCTGCTCATCGCTTCGCGAGGCACACTGCTTCGTATAGTCCCCCTGAGAACTTTCTATACTTTCTGATATTACACTCTGAAAAAGATCTATCACTGCTAAAGTGTCGGACGCGATTCTACCCAAAATCCTTTAGAAAACCTAAAATATATTTTCAACCTAAACTATTATTTTTTAATTATATATATTTGACTATGTATATTTATATGAGTAGAATCCCGTCAGACCCCCAGCACGCAGTATATATACTTATCTATCTATGTATCCTTCCACGCGACCGCTCGCCGGCGGTCGCTCTCTCTGTGACGTACCTTTTACTTCATGTTCTCGTTTTTATTTTCTTTTCCATGAATACCCAATTGCACACGGAAGGTGATAGGTGGCGAGTTACAAGAACGATTGATACCCGTCCCCTACAGCAAGACATCAACCGATCAAGCTGTAAGATTCACTTTTATGAGAGAACAGGCTGTTTCACTCAGATTTCTGTTTTATTTTGACTATTTTTATGTTAACATTTTTTGGTTTTTTTATGTTCAACAATGTTTTTTATTAATACTGTACTCTGTCTATCTATACCTACAACTTATCCGTTCTATCTTATCCCACTTGCTTGTGTGTTGTAGTGACTGCGCACTTCTACACTTATATATTACACTTTTATAATCCTTAAATACGCTTTAACACTTATAAGATCCTTCAAGAGCGCTTTAAACCCGCACTGATGCTTATTTTTCTATAAATCCTAGGATGTACCTACACTACACTAGCCTCGGATATACAGGATGGTTTTTTAATAAAGGATCACTATGGAAGCTATTTCAAACTTTAGAGATGGAATGTTTGTGTGCATGTATAAATAACACACTTAAAAATACTTCTATTGTTATAGTAGAGTTATAAAGCCTTGAAAGATATCTAAAATTAAGTCTTTTTTATCTTTAATATCCAGAATAGCTGCCATGATTCCTTTTGAAATGAACATCCTGTTTATAAATATATGATGTTGTCGAAGTGCTCCGGTCAATGTCATCTGCATGGTATCAATATCATTGGCATGTATCCTGACGCATGTGCTGTGTTATACATTATATTATATACTTATTTATTATATAATATTATATTTTTCACTGGGTTGATGTGGGTGTGTCGATGAAAACATACATATTTTACATTCACTTTTTGTGGTCGGATTTATGTGGAACTGTGTTGTAAATTAATCGACTTCAATTTATTAAATATTCAATTAGTAAATTTTATATTTTTCACAATGTAAATATTTTAAATTCACTTTCTGAAGTTTTTTGAAGTCGATTTTCTAATTGTTGAATGCAATGTAAATAAGAGAATGATTGTATTTTCTTGACTATTGATGTTAACATTGGTTTTGATTGATGTGTTTAAGTTTAATTAATAATAATAACACAAATTTCGAACATTGGATTATTATAATTATAAATAACATTTTAAGATTCTAATAGGAGTCAATATTTTAACTGTAAATAGTCAATTTATGAACACAAGTACGACTAGAAATCCCTAAGTAGAATCGAGAGCTTTTATATTATTTTGGCAACCATACTTCATGGCATAGATATTTTAGTTTTTATTTTTTGCCTCACATAATGCACTTATGCCTGGTCCACACATCCGGTACCCGCATTAATCTGTCGTGAAATTCCGAACTACCGTCATTTGCAACAGATTAAATTTTGCAACTACCCTCCAATGTGTGGCCACGGCAATAATTCGTATATTCGTGGGGTCCTACAACAGTAGAGCCGTAAACCAGGGATTCGTCATAATAGCTTTTAAATTCATTTTAAAAACTAGACGCATCCAAGGTTATTTTTTAACTAAATAGCTTTTAGAAATACAAATTTTTTCTCTATATATGTCATAGGCTAGTACAACGCTTTACGTCTACGTATGTAAAAGGAAGTCGAAGATCGAGGGTTTTTGTCAGCTTGCTTACAATATTTCGGATATAGGACGTTGCTGGGCAAAGCGATGTTGCTTCGTATCATGTGCAATGTATTGTGTAAGTAGGGCAAGAGCATAGAGCTTGCGCGCGTAGCTCACATAGATGACAGTAAATACAGTCACAGAGGTGCGGAGTGCATGATCACGGAGGAACCTCCGGTCCTCACGGCCACAGGTGTCTGTATTCAGAGGCGTTGAGGTGAAGCCCCGGCCACCCACTGCATGGCATGGCTCGCCACCAAAAACTATCCTGTGACTGGAATTTTGATACCTAACGCTTTCTTGCCTCTTTTTTATGGTTCGGTGTGCTTCTATATGTTGAAATTATACATTCTGGTCGTCCCTCCCGTTGGTCTCCGATATACAAGTGTCGTGTAGACCAGCCGGAGGGATTGGAACCAGGCTCTACGGCATACGTGGCGCTCTGGACGATTCTCTATCACTGACAATTTGATTGGCAATATACAATTAAAAAAAATGACGGGTTGCACTCCGGGAGTGCCGGCAGAAGTGAAAACTTTTTTCTAAATTATATCGCAACGTGTCGAGGAGGTTTAGTACTTAATACACCACATGACACTGGCATGCTAACAGTGCTATCGACTCGGTTGCCAAAAACAAAGAAAATTAAAAAAGCTTCTCAACATGTTACCCGATGTCAAAAATGGCGGCTGCGATCTGTCTGGTCAGAAAATCATTAGAAATGTACAAAATACTCGACAATCCGAATTTTGCGGATATATGTTGTCGACTCGAAATCTTTATTTTTTAATGTTTTATTAATCAGGCAAGCTTTCGATCGAGTCTACCGTAGCCCTGCACGAAATTATTAATATAGATAAAAATTTGAATGACGTCTTACTCATTTTCGATCAGGGTCACGTGACCCTGACGCGAGTTTTGGTCACGTGACCCTGACGCGAGTTTTGGTCACGTGACCCTGACGCGAGTTTTAAATTTTTTACCCATTACAGAAAAAGTGTACAACGCCGCTAAAGAAGTTTTCACTTCAAAAACAAAAATGTGTCTAAAATTGAATTTTGTCAGTGGGAATCTTCGCACTGGTGTTTACTGCTCGACTTTTTCACTTAAACTTGATGTCACTGTAAATCCTCTGCAAGTGTAGTGTATGTTTCGAGGCAAACTTTTTGGCGGATCGGAAGTCGGCTGCAAGGGCTGGTTAACGCTCAAGTACGGTCAAGTCCCGTGCCTCTTCTACTTAATAATGTATTACTGCACCGCTTTACGAACAGTGTTCTGATCCACCATAAAGTCTTCCTTGAACTATGACTGCGCGACCTAGCGCTCGCAACTAACTTTAGCGCCGCCCTAAAGTTTGCCTCGAACTATACTGTGTCACACGTTGTCGAGTGGTAAGCGCCGGCGCAGGGCGGTACGCATGCTCGCGGGCCCCGCACTAACCGCCGCTCGCGCCGCAGATCCGCGTGGTGAACGCGTTCCGGCAGGGGCTGGACTCGCGCGGCTCGCTGGCGGACGCGGCGCTGGCGGAGGCGCTGCGCAAGCAGACGGCGCTGTCCAAGCGGTTCTCGCACTCGTCCAGCATCGACTACGCCGACGCGACGCGCGACACGCTGGCGCCGCACGACATCGACGTGGAGCGCCTGTCGTCGCACTCGCACACGGAGACGGCCGTGTAGCCGCCGCGCGCCGCACGCACGTAGCGGTACGATAGTGCGCCGCGCCGCAGCTCATCGATGCAATAATTTAGCGTTAATATCAGTATTATGGACGCCGCCGCCCCCACACCGACCGTGCCCGCGCACGATACGAACCGTTACGCTGCCATCGCTCTAATTATATTATTATACATACATGTAATAATAATGCTAAAACGATTGTGTATAAAATCATATTTTGAAAGGTAACGAGGATGATCAAGTTTGGTATTTGATTTTGAACACGTATGGTTGAGGGTGCCGGTCGACCGGTCACCGCTTGTCTCGCAGCCACAGTGTACTTGAGCATAAGTTATATTGTTAACTAGTGTGTTTAATTATTCGATTGTTTTGAAAATATTTTATTATTATACGCGCGCGTCGCGATGCGCGCGTCTGTTGAACAAATAAAAAAATATTGTCTAATTATTAATTTTAGATTTAAGCGCAGTGATGAGCGAATGGACGTGTGTTTTTTGAAAAAAAAAATAAAGTTTTCGCATACCATCGTGTCATCTCTTACACGGAATGAAATGTTTTATATTGCTTTTGTCAAAGACATGTTGTGGGAGAGTGAGCGGGCGGGGGATGGCGCGCCGAGCCTCATCTTTTGTATAAAGTTATTTCATTTGTAGCGCAGATCATCGTTTGTACGTTCGCCGAGTGATATTATCGGCCGCGCACGCCCCCGCCCGCCCGAACTAAATATATATACTTAACTAAATTATTGAAGTATTAGTTAAGGTGTTTGTTATAAATTTCAATAACTTTTTTGTTTTTACGACCTTTTTCCCCTAAATCTAAGTATACATTTAAGTCATATCTCGAAGCGTAGACGCATAAACTGAAAAGTTTCTATACAAGAACCGTACGCTAACTGCATTCTTGTGTAAAAACCGACGTAGTCCACTTTGAACATCTTCAAAATGTTTAAAATAGAAATAAACATTAAAATTGTATAGCTGAAGGTATTTATTTGTAATGCTAGTCTCTTATGAAAACAAAATACTAATTATTCAATTATTATAATGTACTTATTGATTATTGATAAATACTTCAAGTTTATTAAACAAGATATAGTCTACGGTGTAACGAATTGATTTCGGAATTCTTTGTCTGCGAGCAATAGCGAGGCGCTCCACATAGGCGACTTAGAATCGCAGCAGTGGCATTTTCAACTTATAAAGTAAGACATGTACTTAATGGAGTTAGAGACGAGTTGAACAGATCGCTCGCCGGCCACTTGTTATAGTATATTATGAGTATAATAAAGAGAATCAAAACGATCTAGCGAATCGGCAATGTTCAATTTTGTATAGAACGTTTCATAGTAGCGATATTTGAGAGTTGTTACGTTTTATTTGTGGGTCCGTGTGCTCTCGCGACGGACTGCGCACGACCCGGCCCGGCGACCGACCGACGGACGAGTGGCGCGACAACTATTCAAACTATTAAACAATCTTGTAAGTAATTAAGTATTAGCTTCGAATCAATAAAGCCTTTTTAAAAAAAATTAGTTAAAAAATGAAACTATTGAAACTTCACAATGTTTAAATAAAATAATATTAGTTATGATTTCAATGAATAGAGAGTTCATGGTATCGTTTTGTGTATTATAAACTTGTTTCGTTGCTATTCGTTACCACGAGTTCCCCAATGAAAGACATAAATAATTAGGAGTACCTACATCATGTAGCGATGCGTGGTACCCGCGCCATCCTTACCTAACAATCAATATGTTTGACACGAGAGTCTGCCACTAACCATTTTAGGTGATAAGTCCCATTGTTGTATTTTTCGTCTCACAATAAATGAAAATCTATTTTATTGTTTTTATATGTGTGTTTTATTTTTATTTTCTCCTTTTTTCAAAGAGCTGCATATCAACTACCTACGTAAAATAAATAGCGTGTTTTCAATAAGACGAAAACATTTACTTAAAACTAGGTATGTTTATAGAACGACTGTAATCTGAAACAAAACTTTCATGTGACAGATGGTAATAATAGTACATTATGCAACGAGTGAATAAAGAGCGGATTTAAAGCGAGGGCCTTATATATGAATCAAGAGCAAGCGAAGGATTTTAATGACTGAATCACGACCGCAGGGAGTGATTCAATTCAAGTATTTAAATCCTGAGCGACGCGAGTGATTCAGGCCCTCGATTTAAATCCGTTTTATTCACGAGTTACATACGATACTTTATACCATGACCACATGAAAAATAATAATTAAGTGATAATAGATAGGTATTTAACGAAGAAAAAAAGACAAAGGTGCGTTTACAAACATCTAAATTCACGTACACAAACACCCAGATCCGAAACAAAACTGTAGAGATCATACGAAAATTTGCTCCGTGCGGGAATCGAACCCACTGCACGCGACGAAGTAGTCCAATCGCTCGGTCACTAAGCCAAGAAATTGACATTAAACTCGGAACAATGATTTAAATTAAGAGTAACAATTTCCTAACAACACGGGGGCTGACGGGGGTCGACCGCATCAATGTGTTCTAAATTCAAACAACAAAACAGTGAGTAAAAGAGCTTTTTACTCACTGTTTTCAGTGAGAAAAAGTAACTTTTTAAAGTGGGAATGGTATAAAAATAATTGTAACTGTAAATATAGATAAGACAAATAGTGGAGAATACAAAATCGCACAAAAAAAAACTGTGATTTCTCGGGTTCGATTTCTGAGTCCAGAATGGTATTAAATAATCTCCCCACACTTTTTTTTTTAGCTTGGTAAAATCATCAAATGAGTACAGTACTCCCACCCCTTACTGTCAGACTTGTACTGACTAAAATCCACGGTGTCCTTCAATAGCCCTTTATGTTCCGGGGTCACGGTAAGGAAATAAATCCCGCGACCCCGGCAGGCTTTGGCCCTCTGAGAGGGGGCCCCGTCATTTTTGCTGACGCTCTTTGAGGCGCGCGTGGAACACGACGCGCCGTCGACCCTGGCATGGTCCATGGTCGGACAGCGAGTTGCCCTTTACTCGCTGTCCGCATGCCCGCGCCTAGCTATTTAATAGTGTATCATCTATGCCCGCGCCTACGGTGGCCGGAGATCGTCTGCCGACGTCCGACGCCGCGGGCGCCTACCACTGCGGCTGGGGCGGAGGGAGGACGCTGTCCTCTCTCTCTCGCGGCCCGCCTCCTCCTTCACGAGCTTTCCTAATCTCCCCACACTGGGGCAATTTCTCCTGCTTCATATTAAAATGTCTGTAAAAGCATATAAATACACAAACAGCAAGACCTAGAACAATTACTTGTAGGCCATACAAATATTTAGTGTGCGGGCAACGAACCCGCGACACGCAATCCAGCCAGTCGATCGCTCTGCCACTGTCCAGTTAACGAGGATTTTTTTGTATGAAGACTTTCGAAAAATTCCTCCGGCGCTGAAATTTGGCATATGATGAGAGTAGGTGATACAGATTACAGATGAACAATAATCCAAAATTATTGAGCCGAGAAGTTCCGTTTTTTTTACCAAAACATGAAAATTGCATAATTATGACTGCGAAAAATTCCTCAGCCTCAATTTCTTTTTGTATTTTTTTAAATGTATTAGTTAGAATAGGGAAGTATAAAAATGCAACTTTCGATTTCAGTGTCACTCCAAATTAACTTTTTACTTAACGCGCTCTAACTTCTACTGAAAAATTGCTCTGCCGATTTTTATTTTTTTATTTTATTTATTTTATTTATTTAACTATTTATGTACACACAAAATACAGCACAGGATAACTAAACATAGAACTCAGTACAAGGGTACTGCTTATTTCTATAGAAATTTCTGCCAGCAGACCCGCAAAAGGAGAAATGAAAAAGTAATGTAGACTATAGTGTGTGAGAGGAGGAATAAAAATCGTCAAAAAGTGGATGCTAACCTAATCTAACCTAACCTATAACATACGAATGCATACATAATAATAAATAAATATTAATACCTATACGTACAGTTATATAAATATATACCTAAAGCAATATATATAAATATATATACATATATTATATATCAATAAATTACAATTGTGATGATAAATAATGCTCTTTTAACCTGATTTTAAACAGTGAAATAGTAGTTAAGTCACGGATGCTAGGCGGAAGTGAGTTCCACAACTTTACAGCATGGGCGGAGAAGGAATATGAATAGTAACTGGATTTATGAGGAGGGGATTTAAGTAGGGTTCTGAGGTGCGACCTGCAAGGTGCGTCGCTAGGACGAGCGTAACTAAATCTTTCTCGCAGATAAGAGGGATAGGAAGGGTTGTGAAGGATGTTGAAAAGGAGACAAAGGATACGAGTGTTCCTGCGAAGGCGGATTGGGAGCCACTTGAGTTCCTTGCGAAAGTGGGAGACGTGATCATATTTACGGAGACCGAAAACAAATCGAATACATAAATTTTGCAAGCGCTCAAGTTTATTTAACAGCTCCTCAGTAGCATCCAAATAGCAGGCATCGGCATAGTCAATGATCGGCTGAATAAGAGTTTGAGCTAAACAAATTTTAGTCTTCAAGGGCAAGACACTCTGGAGACGTTTCAGCGAATGCAAAGAAAAGTGTACCTTACGACTGACTCCGTTGACCTGAGCCCGCCATGAGAAATTGGAGTCAATGATTACACCCAAATCTTTGGCAGTGTCTGTGTAGTCGATACACACACCGTCGAGGTATAAAGGCGGCAAAGATGCAACAAGACCCGCACCACGGACAAATCGGCTGCCTATGATCATGGCCTGCGATTTAGATGGGTTAATTCGCAGGCCAAATGACTCAGCCCAGTCATTGACGTTGGCCAGGTCTAGATTTATGGCACCAATGGCAGACACCGCATCTGCTGTAGTAAAATGACGATAAAGCTGCAGATCATCCGCATAAAGATGGAAACTAGAAGAGATTACTTTCGTAACCATATTGATAAAAATTGAGAAAAGATGAGGAGAGAGAACGCCACCCTGAGGAACGCCCTCAGTAAGGCTACACCAATCAGAGAAATTCTCTTCTAGGCGAACACACTGAGAACGTCCCCGAAGATAAGAATCAAACCAGGCTAAAGCGGAAGAAGAGAAATTTATAGATTTAAGGATACCAAGCAAAATATCGAAATCCACCGAGTTGAAGGCACTACTAAAGTCAAGCAACACGAGAACAGTAAGTGACCTATTCTCCATTGCCCAGCGGATTCGTCAGTTACCTTTAAAAGTGCAGTTACTGTGCTGTGACCCGAACGGAAACCAGATTGAAACGGGGAAATTAAGGAGTTTGACGTCAAGAAAAATGTTAATTGTTTATGGACTAAGTGCTCAAAAACTTTAGAAAGAAATGGGAGAATCGAGATGGGCCTAAAATCAGATAGCGAGGATGGATTATTGGTTTTGGGTAAAGGTATAACGTGAGCCTGCTTCCAAGCCGAAGGAAAAGAACTACAAGAGAAGGAATGATTAAATAAGTAAGTGAGAATAGGAAGTAAGCAGGGAAGGATGAGAGTAACCATTCTAGAACTCAACTTATCGTTACCGACTGCTGACGAAGTGATAGCAAGAACAGATTTCTTGACGTCAACTTCAGAAACATTGCTTAGAGTGAAAGGAGAACATGGTGGGAGTGACAAATTAGATAAACTATCCAGAGTCATAGCTTTAACACGAGGATCAAGAGAAAAGGGAAGGGAAGAAAAATGTTTATTGAGGTCGTTGAGGTCCACATCTTTGCACTGATTGGTAGAAGTTTTGCCAATGCCTACCGACTTCAGGAATTTCCAAACATCGGAAGAACTGCGGTTGTTTTATGTGATTTCTTATCCCTAAATACATAGGTTTGTTACGTAATCCAAAACTTTTCCCTTTTTATACAACACTAGCTGTGCCCGCGACTTCGTTCGCGTGGATGCCGGAACTTAACTATGTATTGCCCAACAAACAAAAACGTCATATGAGTCTTGACTTATACGACGTAAAGTTGGATAGCAGTCTTATAATGATAGTGAGATGACTACTAGGTCCTTTAGACGTCATTAATTTAACTTATTAGTCGTGCGACGATTATGTCATAATAAGCTGGTCTTAGCAACGTTGGTAAGACTAAACTAAACGACGTAATATTACAGTCTTAGCTAAACGTTTGTACGACAACGCATTAGTCTTACTAACGTTATAGTCCATTAAACGTTTTGAACTGACCAAATTAGGTCTTTGAAAAACCTTTAAATGACATCTATGTGATGTAGCAGTTGTATAGACGTTTTAACAGTGACGTTTAGATAACGATCTCTATCATGTTTTACAGCGGTCAATTGGAGACTCTTAAATGACTTGGTTGTTTATTTAATACTCAAATATAACCTATATATTACATGATGTCCGTTTAATGTCATGCCCAGACTTGTAGTCAAAGTTGTAGTCGCATTTAAGTCAGGTTTTGACTTTAAAACGCCTAGGCTGCCATATTTACGCAACGTTTGGTTTTTACTGCGAAACATGGAAGCTAAAAATTCGTGGAGAAGACTTATAATACAAGAATTATAATTTACTTGAATTATATAATGTTTTGAAATCAGCACTGCACTTTTAATATGAAAAGGGTTTTAAATTTATGAGGAACCCTAATAACCAGCTGTCATGGCGTATTGCACGGTGGTCTTGAAATAACCTTAATACGACTTTATGTATTTACAACGTCGTAAAGAGGTAAGTGTATGACAAAAGCAACATGTCGTACATTTTTAGAAGTAAACATATTTTTATTAATAAAAATATAATCATTAAAATACATATTTGCGAGGGGGCACGAAAATCTGCAATAAAAACACATAGGTATATTATCATAAAACTTTAATACCCAGTCGAACTAAACGGCATGAGAGACACATACAGTCTTTAGCGAGATATATAAATATGTATAAGTTAAATAAGACTAACTTTTTATTTACTTGTAATATTTATTTTGCACTAATCTCACAACAAAACCACAAACACGTGTCACTAAAAAGAAAAATGAATAAGTCTTACAGGTGTTGTTCTTTGACTCAAATAAAACGTTTTAGTCATTCAAAAACACCTGTATGACGACAATACAACAAACGAGCCGTTGTAAAGTTATGATGCGACTTCTGCGCGACGAAAGTGGTAATTGCATAACGTTCACACGACTTTTGAATGACATTAACGAAGTCTGCTTGTGACTTCTGTATGTCTATTATACGACATTTTGGTCGTATAACTGGGGCCATTTTCGCGTTTAGTAAACGTTATTATACCGTTAGTGCGACTTAGGTATTACAATCAATGGAAATAAGATAACGTTTACTAAATTTTTGAACGACGTTAAATTGTTAGTTGGGTGTTTAGTGCGAAGCGCTGTTGGAGGATACCGATACAAATCAGTTTCTTTATGCTTTTTTTAGCGTCATAAAATCGTCAAATAAGTCTTCTCACCCAAGGCAGGGCAAGAGGGACTGTCAGACTTGTACTGACTAAAATCCACGGCGTCCTTCAATAGCCCTTTACGTTCCGGGGTCACGGTAGCTTGTAAGTCCCACGACCCCGACTGGCTTTGGCCCTCTAAGGGGGGCTCCGTCATTGTGCTGACACTCTTTAAGGCGCTCGTGGAACATAACGGGACGTCGACCCGGGCATAGTCCATGATCGAACAGCAAGTCGCCTGATTACTCGCCGCCCGAATCCCACGCCTGTTGGCCAGAGATAGTCTTACGACGTCTGTCACCGTGGGTGTCTACCACTACGGCTGGGTCGTGAGGTAGACGCTGTCCTCTTCCTCACGCGTCCTGCCTCCTCCTTCGCTGGCATGACTGCCTCGCAGAAGGAGGCGACCGGTTCCCACTCTATTTCACCCTGCAGCATGGCGTCAACCAATGCCGAGCGCGAGAGGTCACCGCTTATCACCGTTGCCGTTGTGAGGACATGTGCGATGCTCTGCCCAAGCGGGGCAATTCTGCACCGTATGCTCTACCTTAGACCCCCACCCCCCCCATAACCTCGTAGTGGTGACATCCAAGCGTTTCTTCCTTCCCCGACAAAGGTACCTTCCAAAACTTCCGTGTCCAGTGAGGACCTGAGTCAGGTGGTTGGTCAGGAAGCCGACACCTATCCAGCCACTCCTCAAAGAGAGGTCTTACCGCCGCGATTGAGGCATCCCCGAACCTCGGTTTCGATAGTCGCTCCCTACATACCGCCCTGAGATGGCGCCGGAGCTCTTTCCGCCGCGCCTCGACTTGTCGATGCAGCGGGGATTGGCCAGTGCTTCTTTATAAATACGTGCTGTCGGACGGCAAACTACCCATTACTCCCCGTCCGTAAACGGCTGGAATATGACACGCTGTTTCCGACGCCTTGGGCGTCTTCAGCGGTGGCTGGGGTGAGAGGTAGAGGGTGCCCTTTCCCTCACGCGCAATTATGACATGCCCAGTATTGCCCAGGCAGTAATTATTTTGTTGTGGCATTATTTTGAAACTATGATATCTCCTAAGATATTCATTGAAATCAAACGATGTCAAAGGCAATTTTGTTCAAAATTAAATGCTTGTGATGATTAACGTATTTATTTTGATAAGGATTAATATCGTATTAATGAAATCCTCAAAGAGAGGTCTTACCGCCGCGATTGAGGCGTGCCCGAACCTCGGTTTCGATAGTCGCTCCGTCCATACCACCCGCTTTTTTTTTATCGTGGCAAAAACATCAAATGAGTCCTCCCGCCCAGGGCGGGACAGGAGGGACTGTCAGACTTGTACTGACTAAAATCCACGGTGTTCCTTCAATAGCCCTTTATGTACCAGGGTCACGGTTACCGAGTGAGACAGTCCCGCGACCCCGGCAGGCTCTGGCCCTCTTAGGAGGCCCCATCAGATTGCTGACAGCTCTTTGAGGCGCGCGTGGAACACAACGCGCCGTCGACCCGGGCATGGTCCATGATCGGACGGCGAGTCACCCATTACTCGCCGCCCGCATGCCCGCGCCTACGGTGGCCGGAGATCGTCTTGCGTCGTCCGTTGCCGTGGGCGTCTCCCGCGGCGACTTAGTCGTGAGGTGGACGCTGTCCTCTCCCTCACGCGTTCCGCTTCCTGCTTTGCTAGCATTACTGCTTCGCAGAAGGAGGCGACCGCTTCCCATTCCGTCTCGCCCCGCAGCATGGCCTCGACCAGTGAGGACACGGCGGTGCTCTGCCCAAGCGGGGCAGTCCTGCACCGTATGTTCTACCGTGTCCTCCGGGCGATACTCACAGTGATGACACCCAGGCGTTTCTTCCTTCCCCATTCGATATAGGATCCATACCGCCCCCTGAGATGGCGCCGGAGCTCTTCCCGCCGCGCCTCGACTTGTCTATGCAGCTGGGATCGGCCAGTGCTTCTTTATAAATATACATGCCGTCGGACGGCAAGCTACCCATTACTCCCCGTCCGTAAGCGGCTGGAATATGACCCACTATTTCCGACGCCCTGGGCGTCTTCAGCGGTGGCTCGGGTGAGAGGTAGAGGGTGCACTTTCCCTCACGCACAATTATGATAATGCTTAGTATTGCCCAGGCAGTTATAATTTTGTTGTGATATTATTTTGAAACTATGATATCTCCTAAGATATTCATTGTAATCAAACGATGTCAAGGGCAATTTTGTTCAAAATTAAATGCTTGTGATGATTAACGTATTTATTTTGATAAGGATTAATATCATATTAATGAAAATACCTTCGTAAATAATGCATTACTTTAAAACAAATTTGATTTCCATAAAAAAGGTTATAGTGACTTAATCTTAAAAGATAGATATATGCTCTCGCGGACTTTATTTTAGAACTTTCTATGAGGAATAATTCCGTAGTACATAATTTTTGCGTATCTTTAACCGTTGACGCAGCGCACGCAACGAAAGCTCTCGAAAAGGAATACATTTTCCCGATTTTGAAACATTTCTCATTGCTGCTCCGCTCCTTTTGGTGATAGCGTGACGTTATATAGCCTATAGCCTTCCTCGATAAATGGACTATCCAACACAAAAAGAATTTTTCAATTCCAACCAGTCGTTCCTGAGATTAGCGTGTTCAAACAAACAAACAAACAAACTCTTCAGCTTTATAATATTAGTATAGATTATTTGATGTCAAATCAATCAAATAATGACGTTTGAAAATGAAAAAGGTAACAAACCTATGTATTTAAGGATAAGAGAACACATTAAAAAATAAAAATCGGCAAAGCAATTTTTCACTAGAAGTTAGAGCGCGTTATGTAAAAAGTTGATTTGGAGTGACAATGAAATTGAAAATTTGTTGGATTTTTATACTTATCTTCTAACTAATACATTTAAACAAATACAAAAAGAATTTGAGGCTGAGGAATTTTTCACAGAGAGATAAGCAATTTTCATATTTTTGTCATCTCGAAAAAAAAAGTTGGATTATTGTGCATCTGTAATCTGTATCACCTTTCATCATATGCCAAATTTCAGTGCCGGAGGAATTTTTCGGACCACATATGCCTCGTTGACTGGACTACTGCGCCTACCGTGCCGATAGCCATAAAATTGTGTTATATAATTATTATGCCCGAAATCAATACTGTATCTCAATACAAATCTTGATTCACGCTCATTGACTGCTCAATTATGAAAGTAGGCCTTTGATTGGTGAGAAGATGGACATGGATACATAAAAAAATACACATTATTACTAGCTGACCCCGCAAACGTTGTTTTGCCATATAAATTACAAAAAAAAAGTTCGAAAAAAAGATGTTGGCCGATTCTCAGACGTACTGAATATGCACAAAAAATTTCATCAAAATCGGTCAAGCCGTTTCGGAGGAGTATGGCAACGAAAACTGTGACACGAGAATTTTATATATTAGATTAATATCGACAGCACGGTTGTTGGTGCAGTGGCTGCGCGATTGACTGCTTTGCTGCGGGTTCGATTCCCGCACGGAACAAATATTAGTATGATCTACAATACAGTTCTTGTTCCGGGCATTTGTCTGCTTGTGTGTGGACGTGAGTTTTGTTTGTAAACGCACCTACATACAGGAGACATGCCAAGTGTCGGGCAAAGAGTTCTAATTATAAAAAAAAATACTTATACATGTCGAATTGAGAACCTCCTCCTTTTTTTTCGTCGGTTAAAAATAGCCTACGCACGACTAGGTACCTAACTTTATGGTAAGGTAGCTTTATAGTATAGCTAGTAATCTGTGGTATAGCCCTACATCATAGAACAGAAGAAGTGTTACTTACCTAACACGACGTACCTTACTGGGAATCGAATATTACTGCTGTGATCATAACAGATCAATAAAATCCTCTATGATGTTATGTGTTCGTACTTTGCGTGTCGTCACATCATGAAAGAGGGCAGAACAACAACATGAATCACGAGTAATCAAAGTAAAAAAAAAATAGTCCTGTTCGAAGCCAAAAAGCCCATATCTCAGCACCTACACATTTCACCAGTTATTTAAGTCCCATGCAGTAGGAGGCAAGCCTTTTTTTAAATGAATCCTCCCACCCAGGGCAGGACGAGAGAGACTATCTGACTTGTACCTACTAAAAACCACGGTGCCCTTCAATAGCCCTTTACGTTCCGGGGTCACGGTTACCCGATAGTCCCGCGACTCCGTCAGGCTTTAAGCATAATGCGATAGCCCGCGGCGGAATCCTCGAGGCGGCCGCGTGCTACCGCATTGTCTCGGTCTAGCAAATGGCAGTTCTAAGCGACAGAAAGAGAAAGGGTGACGGAAAAAGCCGATTCCGCGTCGATAGATGTGGGAGCACCCTAAAACGGATCCCTACTACTAAGTCGTTCATCCGTCTGTCACCGCAGGCTGTATCTGTAGAAATGACAATGGGCAAAAGCGGTCCAAGATCCTCCACTTATGACACTTATGGGAAATGAAAGAACATAGTTGTGACATCATTCTGGCAAAAGATTATCGAAATCTGTCCTGGGGTTCTTTTTTTATTTCCGTTTAAAAGTGACTACCTAATCTAACCTAACCCAACTTTTTTCAATCAGCTGTAAATGATGCCCGACGCAAACTGAACCATCTGGGAAGGCGGTTGGCTTATGTTTGACTTACACCGACCAAAAATACCAATAAGACCTTAAATAGCTAACCTAACCTAACTTATTTTATTCAGCTACAAATGATGCCCGACGCACAGTGAACCATCTAGGAAGATGGTTGGCTTATGTGTGACTTAGACCCAAGATCCTCCACTACACTAAAAATACCAACGAAACCTAAAATAGCTAACCTAACCTACCTTTTTTAATTCAGCTAAAATGATGCCCGACGCATAGTAAACCATCTGAGAAGAGGGTTGGCTTATGTGTAACTTGGACCCACTAAAAATACCAACGAAACCTTAAATAGCTACCCTAACCTAACTTTTTTTGTTCAGCTGTAAATGATGCCCGACGCACACTAAACTATCTGGGAATGCCGTTGGCTTATGTTTCACTTACACCCACTAAAAATACCAACGAGACCTTAATTAGCTATTTAAATAGCTAACCTAACCTAACAAAAAAAGTTAGGTTAGGTTAGCTATTTAAGGTTTTGTTGGTATTTTTAGTGGGTCGAAGACACACAAGCCAACCGCCTTCCCAGACGGTTCAGTATACGTCGGGCATCATTTTTAGCTGAACAAAAAAAGTTAGGTTCGGTTAGCTATTTAAGGTTTTGTTGGTATTTTTAGTGGGTCGAAGTCGCACAAGCCAACCGCCTTCCCAGATGGTTCAGTATACGTCGGGCATCATTTTTAGCTGAACAAAAAAAGTTAGTTTAGGTTAGCTATTTAAGGTCTCGTTGGTATTTTTAGTGGGTCGAAGTCACACATAAGCAAACCGCCTTCCCAGATGGTTCAGTATACGTCGGGCATCAGTTTTAGCTGATCAGAAAAAGTTAGGTTAGTTTAGCTATTTAAGGTCTCGTTGGTATTTTTAGAGGGTCGAAGTCACACATAAGCCAACCGCCTTCCCAGTAGATATGAGCGCCGATGGTCAATTTGTCGGCGGCGGCGCGCCGACTTTTTGAAGTCGGCGGTGGCGGCGTCGGCGGCGCGGCTTGGCCTTTATTTAACTACTTTAATTTAAGAAAAACAATGTTTTACGTATAATTACGATTTATTATAATTTTGACGAGACAAATTTAATTGACAAGGGTTACCTATCATAAGATCGAAAAACGTTTGACCGAATTTCATTTGACCTAAGTCCTAAAACTTTTTAACTATTATCGTTAGGTTTTTTTTTACTTCATCGAAGTCACGTTTCCCACAGCTGTTTCAGTTAACCTATTTTTTCTATTCGTTTTTTTTTTCGTTACTCCAATACTTCATTTGGTCGAAAAACTTTTTACCGATGTTACACTTACTCGAAACAATGGTTGTTCGAAGTATTATGTTTCCAAACATTCATTATAATCACTGTTTTAATTGCCATATTTTTATTTCACCAAACGCCTAGAAGTTTGTGCACACTAGGTAATTATGGCTATTACATTTTTGACATGCGCCATCGAAATGTATAGTAGATAATACAAAATAGGTAATTGTGCAAATGTCATAATATATTCGATAAAATAACTCTGACGGGAGTTGTATTATGATTAATGACGTTTGCTGCAGCACGCAAGCAAACATGCAGCATGCAAGCAAGCATGTAGCATGCAACATGCAGCTTTCAAGCAAGCATGCAACATGCTACAAGCATTGTTTCTGTCATGGCTCCGGTGCTGCGGGGCTTAGGGTGGCCCCACGCGCCTACGCGATTTTAAAAATAGGTTTTGTTACCAGGTTATTAACCTCGTAAAAAACCTATCAACATAGGTAAGTAGGTACTAATTTAGATGAGTCCTCCAACCCAGGGCAGGGCGGGAGGGACTGTCAGACTTGTACTGACTAAAATCCACGGTGTCCTTCATTAGCCCTTTACGTTACGTAATGGGGTCGGGTCACGGTAATGGAATAAGTCCCGCGACCTCGGCAGGCTTTGGCCCTCTAGAGCCGACGCTCTTTGAGGCGCGCGTGGAACACAACGCGCCGTCGACCGGGGCATGGTCTATGGTCGGGCGGCGAGTTGCCCATTATTCGCCGCCCGCATGCCCGCACCTACGGTGGCCGGAGATCGTCTTGCGACGTCCAACGCCGTGGGCGTCTATCACTGCGGCTGCGGCGGAGGGAGGACGCTGTCCTCTCTCTCTCACGGCCCGCCTCCTCCTTCGCGAGCATAACTGCTTCGCAGAAGGAGGCGACCGCTTCCCACTCCGTCTCGCCCCGCAGCATGGCCTTGATCAATGCCGGGTGCGAGAGGTCTCCGCCTATCGCCTCCGTGAGGACACAGCGGTGCTCTGTCCAAGCGGGGCAGTCCTGCACCGTATGCTCCACCGTGTCCTCCGGGCGATCTTCTCTCTCTATCCGGTACACAGGTACCTCCCGAAACTTCCGTGTCACATTTGACATTTGTTTGCTGATAACTTGGACAACACAGAATTTTTTATGTCAAAGAGTTTCGTTTTATAAACGTCTACGTCTAGTACCGCCATTTTGCCAGCATTTACTATCGTGCGTTCGGTTTGGTCAGCGTGTTAGATTAAACTGAACGCCGCCCGCTCGGGTTCGGCGCGCCGGCGCCTGAAGACGGCGGCGGCGGCGCGGGGGAAATCACGGCGGCGGCGGCGCGCCGGCGCGGCGCTCATATCTACTTCCCAGATGGTTCAGTATACGTCGGGCATCATTTTTAGCTGAACAAAAAAGTTCAGTTAGGTTAGCTATTTAAGGTCTCGTTGGTATTTTTAGTGGGTCTAAGTCACACATAAGCCAACCGCCTTCCCAGATGGTTCAGTATACGTCGGGCATTATTTTTAGCTGAACAAAAAAAGTTAGGTTAGGTTAGCTATTTAAGGTCTAGTTGGTATTTTTGGTGTGTCGAAGTCACACATAAGCCAACCGCCTTCCCAGATGGTTCAGTATATATGTCGGGCATCAGTTTTAGCTGAACAGAAAAAGTTAGGTTAGGTTAGCTATTTAAGGTTTCGTTGGTATTTTTAGTGGGTCGAAGTCACACATAAGCCAACCGCCTTCCCAGATGGTTCAGTATACGTCGGGCATCATTTTAAGCTGAACAAAAAAAGTTAGGTTAGGTTAGCTATTTAAGGTCTCGTTGGTATTTTTAGAGGGTCGAAGTCACACATAAGCCAACCGCCTTCCCAGACGGTTCAGTATACGTCGGGCATCATTTTTAGCTGAACAAAAAAGTTCGGTTAGGTTAGCTATTTAAGTTCTCGTTGGTATTTTTAGAGGGTCGTAGTCACACATAAGCCAACCGCCATCCCAGACGGTTCAGTATACGTCGGGCATCATTTTTAGCTGAACAAAAAAGTTCGGTTAGGTTAGCTATTTAAGGTCTCGTTGGTATTTTTAGTGGGTCTAAGTCATACATAAGCCAACCGCCTTCCCAGATGGTTCAGTATACGTCGGGCATCATTTTTAGCTGAACAAAAAAAGTTAGGTTAGGTTAGCTATTTAAGGTCTCGTTGGTATTTTTAGAGGGTCGAAGTCACACATAAGCCAACCGCCTTCCCAGACGGTTCAGTATACGTCGGGCATCATTTTTAAGCTGAACAAAAAAGTTCGGTTAGGTTAGCTATTTATGGTTTTGTTGGTATTTTTAGTGGGTCGAAGACACACAGAAGCCAACCGCCTTCCCAGAGATGGTTCAGTATACGTCGGGCATCATTTTTAGCTGAACAAAAAAAGTTAGGTTAGGTTAGATATTTAAGGTCTCGTTGGTATTTTTAGTGGGTCTAAGTCATACATAAGCCAACCGCCTTCCCAGATGGTTCAGTATACGTCGGGCATCATTTTTAGCTGAACAAAAAAAGTTAGGTTAGGTTAGCTATTTAAGGTCTCGTTGGTATTTTTAGAGGGTCGAAGTCACACATAAGCCAACCGCCTTCCCAGACGGTTCAGTATACGTCGGGCATCATTTTTAAGCTGAACAAAAAAGTTCGGTTAGGTTAGCTATTTATGGTTTTGTTGGTATTTTTAGTGGGTCGAAGACACACAGAAGCCAACCGCCTTCCCAGATGGTTCAGTATACGTCGGGCATCATTTTTAGCTGAACAAAAAAAGTTAGGTTAGGTTAGATATTTAAGGTCTCGTTGGTATTTTTAGTGGGTCTAAGGCACGCAAGCTGCTAATCGCCTTTCCAGATGTTTCAGTGTGCGTCGGCCATTATTTACAGCATAACATAGCAAGTTAGGTTAGGTTAGGTTTGGATAGGTAAGGTTAGGTTAGGTTAGTAGTCACTTAAATGGACATAAAAAAAGAACTCCCGGACGGATTTTGATAATCTCTTGCCAAAATGATGTCACAACCATATACTTTCATTTCCCATAAGTGTCATCAGTGGAGGATCTTGGACCAAGTTCCATACATTTTTGCCCATTGTCCTTTTCACTAATGTTTATTTTTGCGTGTTGCGGGTTCGATCCCCGCACGGAACAAATATTTGTATGATCTGCAAGTGTTGTTCCGGGTATGGGTGTTTTGTGTATGTGTGTTTGTATATTTGTAAACGCACCCACGATCGGGTACGCCGCAATCGCGGCGGTAAGACCCCTCTTTGAGGAGTGGCATGGATAGGCGTCACGGCGGCGTCCTGACCTACCGCATGACGCAGGTCCTCACCGGACACGGAAAATTCGGCAGGTTCCTGTGTCTGATGTGGAAGGAAGAAACGCCTGGGTCACCACTGCGAGGATCGCCCGGAGGACACGGTGGAGCATACGGTGCAGAACTGCCCAGCTTGGGCAGAGCACCGTCGTGTCCTCACGGAGGCGATAGGCGGGGACCTCTCGCGCCCGGCATTAGTCGAGGCCATGCTGCGGGGCGAGACGGAGTGGGAAGCGGTCGCCTCCCTCTGCGAAGCAGTTATGTTCGCGAAGGAGGAGGCGGGCCGCGTGAGAGAGAGGACAATGCCCTCCCTCCGCCCCACCCGCGGTGGTAGACGCCCACGGCGTCGAACGTCGGCAGAGATCTCCGGCCACCGTACGCGCGGGCATGCGGACAGCGAGTAAAGGGCAACTCGCTGGCCGACCATGGACCATGCCCGGGTCGACGGCGCGTCGTGTTCCACGCGCGCCTCAAAGAGCGTCAGCAAAAATGACGGGGCCCCCTCTCAGAGGGCCAAAGCCTGCCGGGGTCGCGGGACTTATTTCCTTACCGTGACCCCGGAACATAAAGGGCTATTGAAGTACACCGTGGATTTTAGTCAGTACAAGTCTGACAGTCCCTCCCGTTCTGCCCGGGGTGGGGGACTCATTTGATGATTTTACCACGCTGAAATCCTAAGTGTGGGGCAACGTTTCTTAAAAAAAAAACACAAATACTAAACAAAAACAGTAAAAATAAATAGGTACGTGCAACTACAAAAAAGATAACCAGTTTTTAGAATGAGCTATAATTAGGTACCTATTTATTTAATGCAAACAGTTCCTTTCATGCAGGCCCCGCGATCTTTTAACTGTTTATTCACAAGATTATAAAACTTATCGCATACATGACCAAACCGGGTTAATTGGAAAGTTCAATGTAAACAACCGTTAGTCAGGTTCTTCCCATTTTCTCACAAAGCGTCTCGCGTCGGGTAAAGTACCTCAGTTTCCTCAAGATGCAGTATAAATACTCTGCCAGAATTAACTGAGGCATCATTCGATAACAAGCTTTCGTAAGTGACTTATCAACATGGGCAAATTAATCTTAGTACTGTCCGTACTAGCGGCGTACTTGATCACCGAATCAACATGTGTAAGGCGTAAGGATCTAATTTTGCCAACATATAAACCTCCTGTAACATCAAGAAGGCCAATAATCTTCAGATCTCGTCGAGGAGCTGACGACCAACCTCTATGGCTGTGGCAAGGAGACAACATTGACCGAGCGCCGTCGACAGCAGACCATCCCTTCCTGCCACCATACATCGATGACATCAAGATGGACCCGAATAGGAGGACAGCTAGGAGTCTGAGCACTCCCAGAGGGGCCCGCGGAGGTATAAATCGCCCGTCTCCACCCCGGGAAACTGGACCCCTCCACCCTGGTTACAACCGTAGGAACACGAGAGAGCTAAGACTGCCGGGGCACAAGGCCCCCCTGCCAACACTACCGCCCTTCAACCCGAGTCTTAAATACCCTTGGGATGAAAAGCGTTATCCCATGCCTGTCTACGCTAAAAACTAATTGTCCTACATTTTGTGTGGTCCATTGTGAATACTGTGATAATTGATAAGAATGATAATTCTAAGTGAAGATTATGTGTCAGTTATCTATTACTAAACTGTATTTATATAAGAACCTTGGTAATTTAAAACAAAGTTGTACAAACATCTAAATGTTCCAATAAATAAATATCATATCTAGAACATCATTTCTTCTTTTATTAATCATGGGTCAAGCACCTAAACGTTTTTGCTGCGTTCTAAAAACTTGCTGG
Source organism: Agrotis clavis (assembly GCA_954870645.1). NCBI lineage: Eukaryota > Metazoa > Arthropoda > Insecta > Lepidoptera > Noctuidae > Agrotis > Agrotis clavis. Next base: position 5,843,665 of record OX940943.1, read on the forward strand.
ATAGTCAGATACCAGTTTTAGCAAGTCCCGTTCAGATGCCGAAGTATTGTGTCTGCGAGCCCAGGGTCAAATGCAATGATGGTGATAGGTATGATTTGTGTACGAAAAAAAATATTATCTATCTATCTATATCTATATCTATATCTATCTATCTATACTTATAATAAATCTGTAGAGAGGTCAATTCTGTACATGAAATATATTTCCAAAATAACTATCAGGGGGTGATTAGGGATCGATACTGATGCCAAAAATGCAATTAATAAAATTATTGTCTGTCTGTCTGTCTGTCTGTCGGTCTGTCTGTCTGTCTGTCTGTCTGTCTGTCTGTCTGTATAACCGTTATAGAAACAAAAACTACTCGACGGATTTTGACGAAACTTGGTACAATTATTTTTCATACTCCTGCGGTGGTTATAGTATACTTTTCATCACGCTACATTCAATAGGAGCAGAGCAGTGAAGGGAAATGTTAGGAAAACGGGAGAAGTTACTCCATACACGCTAATCTTCGGAACCACTGGACGGATTTGATTGTTTTTTTTTTTGTTGTATAGCTATTAAGTCTGGGCAACATATAGGCTATAATTTATCTTGGAAACTTGAACACCTGATGCGGAACTGCAATAGATCAGCTAAACTATAAGAGATACAAAAATAGCGCCATAGCAAAAATTGTTCCGCGTGATGAGCATTTTCTGCTAAGAAAATAAATTTGAAGATATGGAATACCTGATGTGGAACTCCAAGAGCCCAGCTACACTACTACATATACAGTAATGACGACATAGCAAGAGTTGTTCAGCCTGATGAGCACTCCCTGTTGTCGTATAAAAACTGAAGATCTGGAACACCTGATGTGGAACTCCAAGAGCCCAGCTACACTATAAGTAACATATATAGGAATGACGTCTTAGCAAGAGTTGTTCAGCCTAATGAGCACTCTCTGTTGACGTATGAAAATTGAGATCTGGAACAACTGATGTGGAATTCCAAGAGCCCAGCTACACTATAACATATATATGAATAACATCTTAGCAGGAGTTGTTTAGTCTGATGGGCATTTCCTGTTGACTTACAAAAATGAAAGATCTGGAACGTCTGGAATCGTCATGCGCGTCCCGTTGTTTTCCCGTCCCCAGGCTCTAGGAATTCGACATCAGATGTTTCAGATCTTCGATTTTGACGACCCCATTGTCGCTGGCATAAGCAACAGGATCCGCGTACGAAGTCGCTGGCAGAAGCTAGTGTTATAATAATAATCTACATCTCTTTGTGTTGTCATGACTTATAGTGCAAAATCAAAGCTATGAAACTACATATTATGACGGGGCCTCACTTAGAGGGCAAGAGACTGCCGGAGTCGCGGGACTAACGGGTTACCGTGACACCGGACCGGAACGTAAAAGGCTATTGAAGGAGACCATGTATTTTAGTCAGTACAAGTCTGACAGTCCCTACCGCCCTGCCCTGGGAGGGAGGACTCATTCGATGATTTTACCACGTAAAAAATGTAAACTCTTAGCTGTGTAGTTACAAGTCTGACAGTCCCTCTCGCCCTGCCCTGGGTGGGACGAGCATTTGATGATTTCACCAAGATAAAAATGTCTCTCTAAAACCTAACCAAATAAGGAAATTATAAAGACCGTATATCTAGGTAAGTACTAAATATGAAATGATAAATCACGCCTATGATTCCCGAAAGATTTAGCAAAAGTGTGACTAAATTACTTGCAAAATGAGAGTAATTTCGTGAGAAAATATCGTGGTATAAGCTGCTACCGAGAGAGATTCTTGACAGACAAAATCCAATATAATTTTCAACGATATCTTATATCAATCCAACGGTGGTATGAAAATTAATGCGGCGAAGACCGAGTACGTGGCCTGCATTACCACAAATGCTGCTCCTGTTAGCATTGGCGAAGACACAGTCGAGCGCACGGAACAGGTCAGGTACTTGGGATCGGTGCTCCACGAGTCCGGGGACGTCGATAGCGACGTCAAGTCACGTATCTCGGCGGCCTGGGCAAAATGGCGCGAGGTGGCTGGGGTTATTCGTGACCCAAAAATGAAGTGAAAAATGCCGGTGAAGCTCAAAGGACAGGAATATAAGACCATCATTAGACCTGTCCTTTTGTATGGCAGTGAAGCGTGGCCTATACTTGAGCGACATAAGCAGAGCCTGCGTGTCACGGAAATGAATATGCTGCGCTGGATGTGTGGAGTCTCGCGGAAGGACCGCATTAAAAACTTCCGCATCCGCGGCAGCCTTCATGTCCTGACATAGCAGATAAACTATGCAAGAAAGTCGCCTACGCTGGTATGGCCACGTTTTACGAAAACCGGCAGATTACGTGGGAAACAAATGCTTTAATTGCCATGCCGCCTCCGCCAGGGCCAGGGAAACGAGGAAGGCCGAAGACACGTTGCGGCTTGACGTCGTAAGGGACGATATGCGTGCTAACGGGCTCACGGCAGGAGATGCACAAGACCGTGCGAAGTGGAGGCGTTTAGGTAGGAAGGCGGACCCCGGGCACCGAGGTGGAAGCCAAGGAAGCAACCGGGATTAACGCCCTGAGGATGATGATGATCTTATATCAATCCTAATTTCTCATACTCAGCACTTAGCCATTTCGACCGCTAGGACAACAAGCTTATACAACCGGCATCAAAAATAATATTCTGGTTAGAAATAGACCTGGGAACCATTTTAGAACTTTTACGTACCCCTATCTGGAACTGTGAAAAGGAACCAAGGCGAGCAGAGAAGGTAGGATCAAAATATAGAAATAATATTTATTGACGGCACGGTTAGGACAGCCTAGTGGCTGAGCGGTCGACTGCTGTGCAGCGTGTCGCTGGTTCGATTCCCGCACGGAACAAAATATTTGTGTGACCTACAAGTATTTGTTCCAAGACTGAGTGTTTGTGCATGTGTTTCTAAGTTTGTAAACGCACCCTCGACACAGGAGAAATTCCTAGTGTGGGGCTAAGATTAAAAAACTTAGATACGACTGTTTGATACCATGATCACCAAGAAATACTAATATACTTATACCTAGTCCTACACTTATAGTCCCGTTTGTTTTTTGATGCTATTGCCTGCTGATTCGATTCCGCTAGTAGTTTGTTCGAGTTTAGTTTTTGTTGTGTACAAATATTTTTTATGGCTCACAGTCCTACTGGGGCTGGCTGTGAAGTGAAACTGTATCTAAATTGATATGTTTGTACACGCACCCACGACATAGGAGTTAAGTATGTCTAGTAGGTTTGTCTATAGCTACGTTACAAAAAATCTAGGGAGCTTTTTCCATTCGCAAGTCTTAGAACTTCGTGGAGAAAAATGGAAAATAAAGTCCACGACAACTTAGTGACACATATTTATGAAACATACATTAGCAGAACAAAAAAACTTACCTACATTTTCATCGTAGAACATGACGACACAAAAAATAGATTTCACAGCATCACTCTTGGAATCACCTTATCTATATCACATTGAATACACTGTAATACACAACACAAGACACTACTCAGAACCCGTCTTATCTCATAGAAAAGTTGCAGCAAAAAGACCACAAATGTGGGGGTACATTATTATAATAGGCTATTAAGGGCTGGTTTTTCAATAGTCAGATAACCGTTAACTGATGAGGAATAAAAATGGCGGTTTGACAGCTTATCTATGGAAAATATGTCATACCGTTATTTTTATTCCTCAAGTAACGGTTAACTGACTATTGAAAAACCAGCCCTAAGAATCCTACCCCGTATTAAAAATTGGCGCCATAATTAACCAATGGCAGTATCGTCAATTGTAGCTAAATTATGTAGGTAATAACAAAGGTAGGTAATAATAAATGAATCCTGGGCAGTGAAAACATTTTAAAAATCCTTTAAATAATTTAGTAATTAACCATGTATTTATTTGTAATTTTTATATACCTTGATTTAAATATTTGAACATCATCTGACTTCGTTTGGATAATTCAGTTGATCAGTTATTTTAAAAGATAAAATAAAATCCTTTATTTTTTTAAATTAATATTATCCTTTAAATTTACCCTTTTTAGTATAAATAAAACATATTTTTGTTACTTATTAAGGTTATGTATCATTTACACAATAAATCAGGCGTCATTGGTCAAATTGTAGGTACGTGCGCTTTTTGATTTCTACTCAATTTACAACAACAATTTGTACCTACTTGGAATCCACTGGATGAAGTAATCAACATAAAAACGGCAATCATTCCTGATGTAGATATATAATAATTATACGTTTATTTGTCCACCTCCTAGCGGTCCACCCTGGGCCTGGCCAACAGCACCACTGGGTACAAGTAACCTGAGGAGACGACTGAGCAATCCCACTGCCGATGGCAGGCCTCCACAGAGCCGCCTGCTTCACGATCACCATCCTGTTGAAATTCGGCACCAAATACTCGTAGTTCTGTGTTCCGTCGGTGCACAGAAATTCCAGTTCTGTGGTCTCACTTCATCTAGGACTCATATTTGCGTCTGGGCAAGATTTAGGCCAAGTAAACACTTGCCTGCCGGGGTCGTGGAACTAACGAGTAACCGAGGCCCCGGAACGTAAAGGGCTATTGGAGGACACCGTGGATTAAAATCCAGTCCAGTCAGTACAAGTCTGACAGCCCCTCATGCCCTGCACTGGGTGGGAGGACTCATTTTATGATTTTAGCACTGTTCGGGCGTCTCCGTAAAAAAAAAAGAGTAAACACAATAAATAATGAAAAAATACATCAAAAAACATAACCCTCCTGCCGCAGTCGGGTAAAAACAGGGGATTGATTTGATAATTATGTATATTTTAATAATTTTAATGTTTGCTTACATAAATTAATAATAATTTACAGATCCTTTGGCACATAATATAATCAGTTGAAATAATACAATAACTTACAAAGAAAAAAACCAAGACACAGTATGGAATTATTGATAATAATACAACACAATAAAAAAATACGTGGCACTTTTACTTTGCTGGTTTGAAACTACAGATAATAAGTAGGTATGTACTATATTTTAAGTACACTCAACAAACACAGCTGACCACATTTAGGCTATTTAGTTCCTAGCGTAGATAGGGTATCTGGGACGAGGGTTGAAAGGTGGGGTCGTAGGCAGGGGAAACTTGTACCCTGGGAGATGAAGCGACCTCGCGTTACGTCTGTTGTACCCCGGGTGCGTGGGTCCAGTGTCCCGGCTCGAAGACGGACGGCTGCCACCTCCGCGGGACGCTCTGGGAGTGCTCAGACTCCTAGCTGTTCTCCTATTCGGGTCCATCTTGAGGTCATCGATGTATGGTGGCAGGAAAGGATGGTCTGCTGTCGACGGCGCGCGGTCGATGTTGTCTCCTTGCCACAGCCATAGAGGTTGGTCGTCAGCTCCTCGACGGATCCTGTAGATTATTGGCTTTCTGGGTGCTGGAGGAGGTCGCCACGTCGGCAGAATGATATGAGGACGCTGACATGTTGATTCGGCGATCAAGAACACCGCAAATACGGACAGTACTAAGATTAATTTGCCCATGTTGATAAGTCGCTCACAATAGCTTGTAATCGAATGATGCCTTCGTTAATTCTGGCAGAGTATTTATACTAGGTCCTAAGGAAACTGCGAGGTACTTAACCCGACATGAGACGTCTTGTTAGAAAATGTAAAGAACCTGACCAACCATTGTTTATTTACATTTTAAACTTTCCTCATCGGTGTCAAGTATCGATAACAAGTTCAATGAATCGTGTCATAATGTTTGAAGTAATTATTGTTGTTGAGTAAAGCAGGATAATAAATAGATACCTATATTGGGCGCAGGGGATTTTTTCAAGAAATATCTGCAGTCTAAAGCTAATATTGATGTTTGTACAATAAAAATAAGATAAAGCTGATAATTAGCAACATCCATACGTACTATACCGCAAAGTTTCAGTAAAAAAAACGTGTTACTGAAACAAAAACATAGGTATTTGCGCTTTAAACACAAGACCCATATTCGGTCAACTTGTCTTTTATAACCTGGTTCATTGAAGAAAGGATTCATAAATGGCGGCGCTTATCGTGTTTTCTCGCTCGCACACTCGTGCCGTCTATACTCACTCCGGCGCGTAGCGTTAGCAGAAAAAAAATAGTCTTAATGTCTTGACGCGCTCAGAGATCTTGTTTAAGGGGGATGCTCCAACCAGCCCGCGAAATTCAAATTTTTTTACGTTTTTTGCAATTTGCAGGCCAGTGACATGTTGTAACTTTATAAATATTTGTGTTGCGCAAATAACAAGTATAATTTTAAATATAAAAAATATCAAAAAACTCGCTCCATCAGCTCTCACATAGAAAAGGTGCATCGTAGTTAGATTTCGGAGATTTTAACATGATGCACCTTTTCTATGTGAGAGCTGATGGAGCGAGTTTTTTGATATTTTTTATATTTAAAATTATACTTGTTATTTGCGCAACACAAATATTTATAAAGTTACAACATGTCACTGGCCTGCAAATTGCAAAAAACGTAAAAAAATTTGAATTTCGCTGGCTACATCGAAGCAATCACCTTAAGAATATTTACTATAGTTTTCTGTTATTTTTCCGTTGTTACCTGTTGATTATTGTTGTTTTAATTTTGTTTTATTGTTAGGTTAAGTTTGAGAAATTATTGTGACCCAGTCTTGTTTTTATTATTTTTAATTAAAAAAAAAACTTTTATTTGAAATCTTATATGCTGACTTTACTATCTGTCAACGCAAGTACAAGCCGCCATTTTAGAATCCTTTCTTCAATGCTCCGGCTTATACTTACACTTTCATCAATAATTTTCATTGCAAATATAATCTACGGGCATAATATTTGTCCTCTTTGACCCCTTAACTTTTTATCAGCGTTCTTTCGCATACGTTCACATCTGACATTTACCCCCAGATAAGAGCGGGGAACACCAATTTTCTAGGACATAATTAAGTACCTTATCGGAAGTGTTTATGACAATTGTTATTGCTCTTATTTTGACCTTAATCTCGCCGTTGCAGTACTATATACATCAACAATGTACCAATTGACGGTGATAGTCACCTCGTATTACATGGGGTACATAGACTAAAGCCTTATTTCAATCACACGATCAACGAAATGGGGATGGCCGGTCAAAGCTAATTGTAGATGGCGTCACCATAGCTAGGTCCTAATCCGACCAATGAGGTAGTCCTAATTTGAAGTACCTATAAGATTTGAACCAATGACGATGCTGGGAACTAGCTATACTAGCGCCATTCGTTTCCCAGTTGCCATCCCCATTGCATTCAATTGTTGGAGCGTGTAAATGGCCATATGTATATGAAACTAAATAAAACCAGAATTCGTCATATGCTTATATATTTACAGTGTCTTAAAGATTTAATTAATACAAATAAACTTAATCCTAGCATAATAGTCTATATCACTCATGATACCATTATTTATAGCTCCTAACTAAAATATAACACATCGAGTTTAGAGAAAAATACAGCTTTGTCTTTGCCACTTTCTAAACGTCAGTTTTCAACGATGCGCAAGCGCCGAATTTTATACCTCTCAATTAAATAGTTGTAAAATCTTTAATTTCTGATACCCAGAACCTTGGGGTCTTCAAGTCAAGAGTAAATAGGTTAGCGTGCTTCACCGTCAATCGCATTATCGCTTACCATTATGTGAGATTGTGGTAGGTAAGTATAAAATATTGTAAAACATTTTAAAAGAAAGAATATGGAGTTTCATACCCTTTTTACAGTACGATTCACGAAAGATGACCACAAATGGCGGTAGAATTTGGCGTCAACGCCGCGATAGACGAATAGCTACTGAGCGGCCTATCACGAGACGCGCGCGCACCAATGGTGTCCTCCGGTCTTGACGCACTCCGCCCGTGCGTCACCGCGCACCTCCAAAGGGGCTTAAAATATGCCTTCTGCGCCGTGGTCATCTTTCGTGAATCTTACTGTACTCCATATAAAACTAAAGAATCTAAAACCTTCCCGAATGCTTGTAAAAGCAATCCCATTTCCTATCATTTATTATCAGCCAGCAGATGGCCGATGGGGTCGAAAAGTACTAGAGTGGAGACCACGGACTAGCAAGCGCAGCGTAGGACGTCCACCAGCAAGGTGGACAGACGACCTTATAAAGGTCGCCGGAAGACGCTGGATGCAGGTCGCTTCCAACCGGTATAAGTGGAAATCAAAAGAGGAGGCCTATGTTCAGCAGTGGACGTCCTACGGCTGAGATGATGATGATGATGATTATCAGCCTTTTGTTTGACGGCTTAATAGAAATCAATGATTTAGCTTCGACTTTGAAACACTAGACTATGCCTAATAAATGAAAAAATAAAATCAGAGACAACAAAAACCGCTATGATTTGTGAAAGACTGACTCTTAAAACTCGATGTGTCATATTTAGTCGGATTTTTAAATAATTATTTATTGTTTTATTGTATTGAGAGGAAAATTTAGAAGTCCTGGAGGTGGCTCCGGAGGTAAGAAGTTTGGTAACGACACGCTGGGATCTGTGGACAAAGAAACGTTTGAGCGATCAATATTCGTATGGCCTACAAATACCCGTTCCGTGTCACTATATGAATTCAAATGTTTGTAAATGCACTCACGATACAGGAGAAAATCCCGCAGTAAGATGATGTCATTTCAAATTCATCACTAGTTATTTAATATTTTGATGCTAGTGTTTGTATGATTGATCGCACTCATCTCAGGATCTATTGCAACGAATTGAATTTTTTCTGTTCAATAGTCCATTTATCGAGGATATTATAATCACGCTACGGCTAAAAGGAGTCGAGCAGCGGTCTAACAGCTACGAATAGCTATTAGAAATACATTCACACTTACCTAATTTCTGGGACAATGAGAACGGAGTAGGCATCATTGACTTGACGCCTTGTTGCTGCATCATCTGTGGCGGTTGCTGTAGCATGTTTGGCGGTTGTTGTAACATGTTCGGCGGTTGCTGTAACATATTTGGCGGATGCTGCATCATATTTGGCGGTTGCTGCATCATATTTGGCGGTTGCTGCATCATATTAGGTGGTTGCTGCAACATGTTCGGGGCTTGTTGCATCATGCCAGGCGGGTGCTGCATCATGTTCATGTTAGGTGGCTGCATCATGTTGGGTGCTTGCATCATCATCATCTGCGCCTGCATGGCCAGCCGGATGTTGGGGGGAGGGGAGCCCGGGGGCGGCGGGGGAGGGGGCAGGGCGTCCCACAGTGGGACGTGGTCCACGTGAGTGGCCGGGCATGGCCAGGCGCAGCCGTGGCGACGCGGCTTTTTCTTCTGTGGAAAAAAGTTTGAAATCGGCAAAGGGTTTTTTTCATGACTACATTTTGGATGAAAGGCATTTTTTATTAAAGAAACACTAAATCTCAATATCGACAAAAAATGTGTGTTTAAAACAAAATAATACCCTTTCACCCCTCGTTATGGTTATACTATCAAACTAAATGTAAAAATATTTAGATGAAGATGACAATAGTTAAAAAAGAACTCTTTTCTTGTACACTATTAACGCATCAGCTAATGCTACAAGCTATAAACTGAGGCTTAATCCTCAAAATAAATTTAAAATTAGGTAGAAAAGAGTAAAATAAGTTACCTTCTTGACAGGCGGTTCTTCAACATCAGAATCTTGACCTGGCTTGTAGCCGTCTGCGAAGCTCACGCGTTTAGCTGCTCGACTTTCAGGGACCGCTTTACTGCAAATACATGATCAATGAATGATCGAAGTTGAGATAAAAAGGGTGTTTCTTTAAAATGGGAGTAAAGGGAGAAATCTGAATCCATAAGAGATACGGGAAAACTTTCTTAGAAACCTTTAGCTCTTTTTTGATGTTGACAATTTTAGCGTTTTTATTTTTTTGGTCAAGAGTGAGTTGTCCACAGAAATGAGTGAAATTGGCCAAAAATTTTTTTAGTGCCGTTCAACTCTGTTTCATGTAAGGATCATTTCATTGTATCACAAGAAAAAAATCGGGACGGTGGAAGTTGGTGAAAATTTAGCAAAATATTTTTTCATACAAATTGTTTGAACGAAAAAATTATCACTTTTTTTTATGATGTTATTTGATTTAGTGTCTAATAAGGATCATTTCATTGTATGGGAAGGAAAATGTCTGGGCAACAGAAGTGGGTCAAGGGTCGTAGGACTTGTCACAAGTCGACGCTACGCTAAGCAACATTATCCTACAATTCTAGATGTCTCTGCGACATATGACAGCTCCACTTAAAGCTGTCTCCTAATGAAAATGAGGCTTTAGCTTATATGAAATCCCCCTAAATTAAACTGATAAGGCAAGTGAATAATTTAATTTATTAAAATATTGTCACACTCTTGGAATCCCCTGTATCGTGACGCACCGACAACAAACACTTAAATGTTTGTTTTTATTTTCCTGCATCGCTACCTACCTAAACCTGTAGGTCATTCAAATACATATTTATTCAGTGCGGAGGTCGAACCGGCGACATGTAACGCAGCAACCAAACGTCAAATGTCCCGTCACGATATTATGAAAGCATTTAGACTTCCGATTAAGTTACATACATACTTAATCTCAAGCCTTCTTCACTTGGGGGTAGGAAGAAACTACAGAGCGCCACCTGCTTCGATCCCGTCATTAACTTCTAGTTGAAAAATCTAGCTATAAAACTAAGGGCTTATCGTTAAGAAAGGAATCTTCATCACCCTAAGGTAGACTGGTAGATCATGCCCATCGCCACATCGCTCGATAACCGATTGGGGAAGAAGTTCTCGAGTGGCGACCACGGACCGGAAGACGCAGCGTAGGCCTCCCACTAGGTGGACCGACGACATCGTGAGAGTCGCGGGCAAGTGATGGATGCAAGTGGTGAATTGTCGTTCGGTTTGGCGGTCTAAGGGGAGGCTTATGTTCAGCAGTGGACGTCTCCCGGCTGATGATCATGATAAAGTTAATAAATAAAGCCGCAAGTGATTAAATACTTACATGACCAATATTCCTTTTTCTGGACCATCCTTATCGCCATCCACCTCATCGGTATCCTTAGCCACGTCACCGAGAACTGTCAACATAATATACGTATACAATTGATGACATATTCTCTTTAATTTAATACCAATTTTGTTTGAAATAGGTATAAATAGCTATTGAATTGTTATGATTAAATACGTGCCCAAAATTTTTCAAAACATAACCTAGAAAAGTTTTTGAAAACGTCAAAAGACTTTTTTAAAAACTCTGTAAATCTGTCTGTCATATTTCTGTGGAAAGGAGGAATTATCTTAAAAGAAAAAGTGTAAAAACCTTCTTCCGAAGAACTTATGCGATCTGTCAGTTCACGGAGTCAGTTTTTTAAAATAAGAATTTGCATTTTTATTGAGTAAGGCTGGCCTCACATGGACGGTGGTAGTTGAGTTGATCCAGTTCTTCGATCGAATAAGCCCCGTACGCACGGTTGTTTTCATTGGGCGTTTCCACATTATGGAGGCCATACACGTCAGGGTTTGCGTGATGGCTTTAAACTTACATGCATAACCGACAGGCAAGCCCTAGCGTGTATGTGTTATAACTGTACAGTTATCGGTGCATGTTTCGGTTACGCTTGCGGTCGGTTGCGTGCACGGTTAAAACCATCATGCAAACCCTAACGTGTATGGCCTCCATTAGGGGAAAACTTGATAATACGGTATATGGCCATGTTACCTAGTTTTACCCTAGATGTTAACGGTAACAAGATATCGGTAGTTCATACACTTAGTCTGATCAAATTAGACATAAAAATAGAGATCAAATAACAAAAACTCCTAAGCAGATGAATTTTGGTAGGTACCTTGGTTAAACTCAGATTTAAGATAACTTTATTCTCATAAGAATACAAAATTCACTTACATGAGAATATTAAAACTATAAACATAGGTCGATATTGTTGAGAGTAAAACTAGATATTCACAACATAATAATTATTTTGTGGGTAGATCAAAAACACTTAAAAAAATCACTCAATGTTCGCTCGATACATGGTCTCAAAACACCGACACAAAGATAAACAAGTCTCCGTTCAACACAGATAAGCAATAACTAGATGTGACTTGAGATTATTGTTGGAAATGCGATTTTTTCGTGATGTACTCTTTGAGTAGTTTCTTTAAAGTGGCTATGGATTTGGATTCTGTGATGTATTTAGGTTAAGTATTATATAATTTGGAGCCTTCATACATGATACTCTTTCTTCCGTAGTTTGTGCGGGGAGAGTATAGCTGTAGTAGGTCGTGTTCACGTCTCAATTTCATTTTGTGTATTTTTTTTTCTTTTTGTAAAGGTGATGTTTGAGTGTATGTTTTTATTTAGTATTTTACGTATAAGTATGCATGTATTATAGATGTAAGTTTGTGTAATGTTCATTAATTTCGTTTCTTCGTACAGTGTTTCTGTTGGAGTGAGGTAGTCGTAATTAAACAAAGTTTTAAGTTATTTATTTTGAGCAATTTGTAATAAGTTTATATGTGTTTTTGCGGCGGAACCCCATATTTCTACTAAATATTCAAAGTGTGGCTTGACGAGTGAGAAATAGATTAAGTATCGAATTTGGCGTGGTAAGCAACGAACAATGCCTCGCAGGGTTCCCGTGAGTGATTGTAACTAGTAGATAAAAACTAGTAGATATAACGTGCCAATACTCCCCATCGATTCTATTTGCTAAAAAGTTTTTCAAGATCAAATGTAAACATTTCGAAAACATTGAGTTTCATCAAAAATATAGTCTAGACTAAAATTGTAGGCACGAGCGTGAGATAAAAACGGAAAGAAACATTTTTTTTTTAACAATGGAAAAACAAGTTCGACCAAAGATTTCACTTACCCGTAGTCTTCAACGCCAGATTGATCCTATCATCCAGCGAACTAGTTTGTGTAGGTTCATCGTTCTGCACGGCGGTCGCGGGTTCGATGTCCGTGTTGAAACAGTCGCCGTACTGAAGCCGGTCAGACGCGCCGTACATGTCCTCGTACGCCTCATCGTAACTTCTAAATATTGGAAATTGTTTATAAGTCAAAGAATATAACGTATGAGGGTCAAGTCATACCTAGATGCGACGCTGCGCGCACATTTCAATAGAGCTACTCAAATTCGAACTTTATTTACTACACGAAAAGATATCATCATTTCAGCCTATTGCAGTCCACTGCTGGACATAGGCCTCTCCCAGCGAACGCCACAGCGCACAGCCACTGCCAGCCACCTTCTTCAAGTCATCGGTCCATCTGGCCGGGGGGCGTCCCACCCTACGCTTACCTACACGCGGTCTCCATTCGAGAACCTTCCTACTCCACCTATCGTCGGTTCTTCGGCAGACATGACCGGCCCATTGCCACTTCAGCTTGCTACAGATTTGGACAATATCTGTTACTTTGGTCTTATGCCGTAAGACCTCATTCCGGATTTTATCCCTTAATGAGACCCCAAGCATAGACCTTTCCATAGCACGCTGCGTGACATGAAGTCGGTGGGCCAGCTTGACAGACATGTTCCACGTTTCGGCTCCGTAGGTTAGGACTGGAAGGACGCACTGATTGAACACCCGGCTTTTCAGGCACTGCGGCAGTGGCGACGTGAGGATATGACGCATTTTCGCATTTTCCCAAAAAGATATACATTTGCAGTATTGTTGCGTCACGTCGCGTTGAGTGGCGTCTCGGTGTGAACTGAACGTAAAAAGGTTTAGCCAACGAAAAGTAAAGCCACGAAATTGCATTGGAATTAGTTTTTTAGGGTTCCGTAGTCAACAAGGAACCCTTATAGTTTCGCCATGTCCGTCCGTCCGTCTGTCCGCAGTTTAGCTCAGAGACGCACAGTACTAGAGAGCTGTAATTTGGTGTAAATATACGGATTTATTGTGCCGAAAAAGTGGTGAAATAAAATCTCGTAAAATATTTTTTTTTAGGGTACCTCCTGTACACGTAAAGAGGGGATGTTTTTTTTTTTCTCGCGTACCCCTTAGTGTGGGGTATCATTAAATAGGTCTTTAAAAAATATTGATAGTTTCCATTAACAATTTTTTGATAAAAAAATTCGTTTGTGAAATATTAAGCTTTAAAGTGCTAAATTTTGCTCGACTCGAGTGTCCCCCCCCCTCTACCAGCTAAACGGTTATGTTTGGGGGTGTGAAAAAATTCACAATAGTAGTATACATATATAACGAAGTTTAAAAGAAAATTATCATGACTAAGTAGGCTTTACAACTTTACGAGTAATAGTCGACCAACTTATAAAATGTACTTGGATAACATATTTTCCTAAACAAAATGTATCGGAGAACATGCTCTTCAACTGCAAATGTAAGTTTGTCAACTTTATTTTTACAGCTGTAATATTTAAATAATTTGTTTTTACGGTATGTTTTTTGGGGATAGGTAGGTTTTTATCGTCAACTATTTTTAACTTACTTCAAAAAAAGGGGGAGGTTCTAAATTCGTCGTAATCTTTTTTTTATGTATTTTCCCCGATTTCTCAGACCGGTTTTGAAAATTCTTCTTTTTAAAATTAAATTCAGCGAATCAGTTTAGTTAATTCGCATAAGTATTTTGATGGGCAACTACGGAACCCTACACTGTGCGTGGTCCGACACGCACTTGGCCGGTTTTTTTTAACGTTATAATAATAATAATATTCCACAACTATCACACAACGCCATCTATTCCCAAGCTAAGCAGAGCTTGTGTTATGGGTACTAGACAACTGATAAACATACTTATATATTTCTAAATACATACATATTATAGATAAATTACACCCAGATGCAGAGCAAATGATCGTGCTCATCACACAAACATTTCTCCTGAGTGGGAATCGAACCCACGACCTCCGGCATAGCATTCAGGGTCATTAACCACTAGACCAACAGGCCTGTCAGTTCCTGTATGGTTACTATTTTTATCCTTTTAACTACTCAAAACGACTGAAGTAATTTTAAATGCTGTTTTTGTTTTGAACTTTAAAGCATGTCTGGATTTCATAATATAAACTTACACACTACTAGAACTGTACATTTAAATGTTCACGTATTTTTTTCTGGGGTGCTAAAATCATTAAATATTATTATGTCTCTTACTGCCTTTAGGCAAGCGCGAAAAGAGCGGGGTGGATTTTTAAATCCACCCCGCTCAAATGCCCTTTACATCCCAGGGCCGCGGTAACCTACTTAGACTGTCCAGCTACTCCGAGACAGTCCCACAACCTCGATCACACGTACCCTGAGCTGTTGTTCTCGCTTCTGTTAGCGATGGTCTGTATCTGGTACACTGGCTCGTCGCTTCTAGCCGAGTAGTCGTCTCCACCTGTTAGCACTATGTTTACATCACCTGGCTTTAGACCTGGAGACGAAATGAAAGTTGTTCGATTTAAATGTTAACTTAAAGCATATACTTAGAGCATGGACTGGGTAATATCAACTTGAATTTAGGCACTGGGAAAGAGAGTCATGAGCAAGTTCGCCAAGGGAGCTCTTTCATGACGCAATTCTTGCAATTTGCAATTTCTACTAACTAAAAATGTAAATCGTCCTTGCTACTACGATATATTGATGCAATTCGATTGTCTTGACATCATCGTGGCGAGCGTGTTTTGTGTTCATCTACCCGTAGAACGGCACGTTTTATTTCATTTGTCGTAGTGGTAAGGATGATTTTTACTTGTATTTGGAATCAGTCAAATTGCATCGCATTGCGTGAGGGGTAAGCTCCCTTAGTTGATTAAGCGTCTGGAGTACTATTATCCAGAAAGACGCAGGTTCGAGTCCCGCTCGCGATATTTTTTTTTCTTTCCGAACAAATGTTACGATTCGTGAAGCAGGCGATAATACGTAAATATTTATATTTTACCTCTTTATAATAAGAACTAGCTGACCCCGTGAACTTCGTAGCGCCACAGAATCAATACTACTACACTACTAATACTACTACTACTACATTATTTTTAAAAAAAATATTATAAATGAAGAACCGCTCGACCGATTTTGTGCAAACTTCACATAAACCATCTACTAAATAGTCCGAACAAAGCCTAAACATTTGGATTGGATAGGTGAGCCCGTTCTTGAGTTATAAAATTACAACGAAAAGTGGCATTGATTTATATTATATGTATAGGTTGACTGGTAATAAGTGTACGATACTTAAATACGTGATTGTGCTCATGATAACAAACAATTTTTATTATGGGAACAAATTTGAAATCACGAAAAAAAATCAGCTGTTCAGATATATGTTTGCCTAATGTACTGAACAGCTGATATTTTTTTTTTTTTAATAAAAATTGTTTGTTATCATGAGCACAATCACGTGTTTAAGTATCGTACACTAATTGCCAGTCACCCTTTATATAGATAGAAAAGATACATCTTTAATAGCTCACCCCATCTGGAAGGACGATGGTTGTTGCTCGGTACTGGTGTGCTAGGCTCGTCTCCTGCGCGCCAGTCGCACTTGATCTCACCCCTGGATCTCTGTCGGACTACAGTCTCTATTCTTTGAGACACTTGACTCATGAAGAACGGGTCCACTTCGGATGTTGGTGTGGGGAGGGTAGACTGTTGGAGAAAAATATAATATTGAATTTTTTATTTTTTTTATTTTAATTTCTATTTGTACAGCTTCAAAGAAATCTCACCTGCTTTGGTAGTGATGTCACTAAAAAAAGTGGTGAGTTTTCTCTGAACCTTATCATACTACAATCGTCTCCTATTTTGGGAAATCCAGCAACAATGGCGTGCACGGTATGAGACCTGTGTCACATCCTCATTTTTATTAACACTGAGTTTATTGTATCTGGACCAAATTTTAGGTAATTTTTACCTTCAAATGACGGACAAATTGATCATTATTCATTAGTAAACATATGAATAAATTAACCTACGCGCGTCTGGTCCACGACGGACGGCGAGCTACCCATTACTCGCAGTCGCATATTCTGCCGCGGAGGCTGGGTGTGATGTAGAGGATATCCTCTCCCTCAGGCGGACCGCTTCCTCTTTCACTCCGTGGCATAGCCCAAACCAGGATGGGACGCGAGAGGTCGCCGCCACCAAGTGCACATACCATACCAGCTAACCTAGCCAAGTCGCAACAAGTCGCAAACGATAATCCTAAACGCTCGGTACTCTCCAATAGATTTTTTCAACTTTATATCCCAAAATCTAAAATTGAAAATCTATTAAAGATTTCTAAGCGTTAGCGACTGGAAAGAACGAAAACGCCAGCGTTTTTTTCGCAATCTTCACTAGATCCTCAACTTTAAACCCAAGCACATAAAGTTGAAAATCTATTAAAGCCTACTCAGCGTTTGCGTTTATCATTTGTTACAGCTTGACCAGAACGTCTTGAAACGAAACTAATCTTTTTGTTTGCTGACAAAGTTTTAAAATCTTTGACATTTGATGTAAACAAAGAACGCAGGTTTGTTTGATTTATTATTGTGCCATAAAACTAACGTAATAAGTGAAAAAATAAAAATAAAATCATTCAATGTGCTGGTAGCGAGAGCACAGTGGCGACTTCCGGTTTTCTACTCTAATTTGCCAAGCTGTACATGGCTACAAGCCCTGGTGGCCTACCATGACTATAGCGTCACAAAGCGAGAGAAGTTCCAGTGTGGGAACGAGATGGCGCTAGACGACTTATGTAGCTGTCTCTTTCCCACACTGGAATTTCTCTCGCTTTAATACGTCATGATATGCCACCTGGGGGGGTATTATAACGTCTTAAAACCAGGCTTATTCCGGCGAGTGAAAGTGACAGAGCTATTCAAGTCGTCTAGCGCCATCTCGTTCACTCACTGGAACAAGCCTGGTTTTAAGATGTAATACCCCCCCTGGTGCTGTAATAGTAACACATAATACCTGCTTAGCCACATCACTCTGATAAGCCATGGCCAGTTGCTCATACATCTCATAGTTCCCCTGCTCATATTCTTGGAACTTCTCCTCTTCCTCCTTCTGGTAGTGCTGGCTTGCGCTGATGACGTCATTGAAGCTGTAGTTGGAGTTCTGCGACGAGGGTCGAAGGTGGCTGTCGTCTTTCTCGTAAGGAATATCTTTGCTGGCGGTGGACTCTTGAGACGAACACTGGGAGAGGTTTGATTCCTCTGGTAAAGGAGGTAACTGTTGTGGGGGAATGTGGGCTTCTTGTGTGTCCTGTGGATTTTTTAGTTATGTTAGTTGGCGTTTGTTTTTGGTAAGATGGGTGCAGATTTTTTTGTAACACAACATGCAGTGTGACATGTGATTAAATGTTTTTTTCTTGAGCCGGATTTTATAGTTACACAAAAGAACCAGGAGTTTACCACATTTAAATGTATAAAAATACAACTTGCGTGTTGTATTTTTTTCTACATTTAAATGTGTTTTGCGTAAACGCATACGCATTTTAAATGTATGCATGCATTCGCGTATACGCATATTAAATGTCAAGAAATTTCAAATTGCATGCTAGATTGCATGTTGTATTGAAAATATTCTGAACCCAGCTTTTCAACGATTCTAGAACATGCATTCATCAGCATTCGTCTTTGTATCTTTCAATGTAACCAGCGAAATTCCTGTTGTGTAATTTGCAGCGCCTGCGTAAAAATTTTTCTTGAAGCATTTTCGAAGATATGCAAAAATTTTAAGACATGGGACTACCAACTACACTGACTTGTCGCGGTAGATTACAGCCCAACTCCCGCAGAGAGGCCTGTGTCCCAACAGTGGGAACATTAGTGGGCTGATTTTGTTATACTTACAGATTTTCAATTAGATTATAAAGAAAGCATCCACCCAAGCAGAAAGCATGCATTCACGTGCAAGAAGACATAATCAATTTTAAGTGCAGGAGGGTAGTTGATACCAATCAATAGAAATATTTTATAGATGTCAAAACGCGATTCCCTTCCCTTGTAAATTTTTGGTTGCCACCTCTCGGCCGAAATTTATATTCCATCTCAGTCGAAAACAAAGGGACGCTCAATCCAAATCTCGTTTCTTTGTGATGTCGGCTGTTTTTATTGGACATCTCTAGGTCACCCCGCGCACTAAGAAGCCTGGCTATGCAGCCAGGCTGTGGCGGCCAGAATATTTGTGCAGGCAACCTAAAAGCACCCTTATTGTAACGCAATTAAAGATCTCTATTATATTTGATTGTGTATAAATAGTTTTCTTATGATGACTGTCTAGTGCGCGAGGAGTCTAACACTCGGATAGAATAATTCGGTCGTTGATTAAATCAATACACCAATACATCAAGAAATCAAGATGGCCATCGAGATAAAATTTTTCCTAAGTAATTGACTTTAGTATTATATTAATTGACATCAAAGCAACAAAATTATTGTAAAATTAGTTTCAGGATTTCAAGATCCTACTAATATTATAAAGGCGAAAGTTTGTAAGTATGGATGTATGGATGTTTGTTACTCTTTCACGCAAAAACCACTGAACGGATTTGGCTAAAATTTGGTATACAGATAGTTTATAACCTGGATTAACACATAGGATAGTTTTTATCCCGATTTTATGTTCCCGTGGGATAATTTTCGAGTTGCAGCGGGTGAAACCGCTGGCAACAGCTAGTATTTTATATTTTTGAGAAGATATTTTTCGGAAAGATTGATAAATGGTATCAACTACCCAATTGTGGTTTACCTTCATATAAAATACGTACTTTATCTAAAGAGGGAGATTCAGGCAGTGGAGGTGTGGGTTTTTTAGTATCGACCTGTTCTGTCTGAGGACTGGGCTCAGGGATCGTCTGAGGAATGGGGGTGTCCTTATTAGTAACATATATGATGTGAATGATATTAGTAAAGTATTTTTTATGCTATGGTGTTTCGTTACGTTGGATTTTTCAGTACCTACACTAAAAGCACCCTTTTTGTAACACAATTAACGATCACTATTATATTGGATTGTGTATAAATAGTGTTATGATTTTTTGAACGAGGGTAATGATAACACTCCAAGTCTAAAAAAAATATGTGTAAAACCGGCCAAAATGGCGCCGGATTCAATTTTGTGGTCCCGAAACCAACACCGGAATAGCCGCTGGATTGGTTTAATTTGAAATAGTGAAATAATAGTTATTTGCAATATTTAAAATGATAATGTGACATTTCTCACAACGTGGCATTAAATCTGTATTGCTAACTAACTACTAACTCCCATAATTAAGTTATTTAATTATGAGAGTTTATAAAAAGTTAATAGAAAATATTTTCTATGAATATAGTGTAAGGCGTCGTCGTAACTGGCAATGATAGTCCGAGCAAACAATGTGATTATCATCCCACATACAATTCGAAATTCCTAATTAGAATTACCGTTTAAAAACATTTCGAAGATATTTTCTAATAACTTTCCTGGATCATCCTGCTTAGGTATGTGTGTGGAATTTTAATTTTAAAAATAAAATCCCCAATATTTTTTTGAAATGCCGTACGGCATACACACCTAAAAGTTTTAAAGCAACAATTAAAAAATACATACTTTGTCTATTGTTGTCGATATTGTACTGTCAGTTTTGTGACCTGCAAGCTGTTCTGTGTCTCTGGGTTCTGTCTGTGCCATAACGGGTAGCGGGATCTCCTAAAGGTAATGTTATGTTGTGTTTGTATAGGTATTCTGACCTGACAGACGTTGTTCAACCCTAATTGAGGATGGCGCCACCTACCGGGTCTAAATGTAAATCAGAATCATAATGTTGACTTCATAATAAGTACAGACGGGGGTCGAGAGACTGTCTCCCGGGGTCGCGGGACTGTTTACCTGTAACCTAAGGAACAGGGTTGATTTTAAGTCAGTAGGGTCTGACAGTCCCTTTCTCTGCAACGAGAGAGGAAGGACTCAAAAAAAAAGAAAACATAATTATAGAACACTGCGGCCCGGCACATGCTTCGCTACGTATAAATGAAGAACTGCTCGACCGATTTTGTGCAAACTTCACTTAAACCATCTACTAAATAGTCCAAACATAGCCATTTGGTTTGGATAGGTGAGCCCGTTCTTGAGTTACAAAATTACAACGAAAAGTGGCATTGATTTTTATAGGTATATATAGATTTGACACTTTTTTTTTTCGATGTCCGTGTACTTGTCTTTGTAATCAATAAACGTTCTCTGAAACTGCTTGATATTTTTGATGTAGTATTTTTTGTTTGTTAGTGATGTCAACTAGATACTTCTTAGATACAGTTGGACCCGATAGGAGGTGCTGTTGGTAACAACAAAACCACGTGATGAAGACTGTGAAGGAAGAGGTAATAAAGATTCTTTTTCGTGTGGTTCCGGACTGAGAAGACCAATGAAAAAACCGGCCAAGTGCGTGTCGGGCCACGCACAGTGTAGGGTTCCGTAGTTGCCCATCAAAATACTTATGCGAACTAACTAAACTGATTCGCTGAATTTAATTTTAAAAAGAAGAATTTTCAAAATCGGTCCAGGAGTCTGAGAAATCGGGGAAAATACATAAAAAAAAGATTACGACGAATTTAGAACCTCCCCCTTTTTTTGAAGTAAGTTAAAAATAGTTGACGATAAAAACCTACCTATCCCCAAAAAACATACCGTAAAAACATACCTATTACAGCTGTAAAAATAAAGTTGACAAACTTACATTTGCAGTTGAAGAGCATGTTCTCCGATACATTTTGTTTAGGAAAATATGTTATCCAAGTACATTTTATAAGTTGGTCGACTATTACTCGTAAAGTTGTAAAGCCTACTTAGTCATGATAATTTTCTTTTAAACTTCGTTATATATACTACTATTGTGAATTTTTTCACACCCCCAAACATAACCGTTTAGCTGGTAGAGGGGGGGGACACTCGAGTCGAGCAAAATTTAGCACTTTAAAGCTTAATATTTCACAAACGAATCTTTTTGTCAAAAAATTGTTTCTGGAAACTATCAATATTTTTTAAAGACCTATTTAATGATACCCCACACTAAGGGGTACGCGAGAAAAAAAAAATACATCCCCACTTTACGTGTACAGGAGGTACCCTAAAAAAAAATATTTTACGAGATTTTATTTTACCACTTTTTCGGCACAACAACTCCGTATATTTACACCAAATTACAGCTCTCTAGTACTGTGCGTCTCTGAGCTAAACTGCGGACAGACGGACGGACGGACGGACGGACGGACGGACGGACATGGCGAAACTATAAGGGTTCCTTGTTGACTACGGAACCCTAAAAATGCCCAATTAGCTTACTATGGATAATGCTTGTTATTTGAAAATTAAAAACATATTTTTTCCGACTCATCTTTTTATATCATGCCTCATCTCTTACAATTCATTAATTTTTCTCGTCTTCCTTCCATTAAATATGTTTTTATTTTTCATATACATTTAGTTCTGGACCAAGGATATAATGAAGAACAGAAAATACAATAAGTGAGACAATATTAAATGGAAACACATAACATCAAGTGTGAATACGTATACAAACATTAATTTGACTAATAGACAACAGCAAGAGGAAATTCATGAGATTTAAAGCTGTCAAATTAATTTACCAATTAAACTTGTTTTTTTTTTAACATGCAACAAAAGAGGTATGTAACCAGGCAGAAAGTTTTAAATGGGAAATAATTAACCGAGCCACAAAATTACTAACTCAGCCACGAATATTAAAACTCCGCAACATGACTAGTTTTTTGAGGATCGGTTTGAAAACTGCAACTTTAAACCCTGGAGACAGAAGTAGAAGCCCGGGCGCAGCGGGGTGATTACTTTAAAATTGTTCTTTAATATTTTTGGCTCCATCTAATTTGACAGCAATAATTCTGTGCCATATTAATAAGTTGATCTACAACAACAAAAAACATCAATAATAATTGAAAAAAATGCAAATAAACTAACCTTAAAAGACACCTCCTGTTTAAACTCTTGTACTTCCTGCATTTCCGGTTCATCTGGCAAATTCGGTTGTTCGTCATGCTCTGACGCTACTTCCGGAGCTTTCTCAGTAGCAAACTCCCTCTCTTTTAACTCATACTCCGCCATTTTGACACTCTCATCTCTACTCACTTCTTCTACCTCTTGTTTTATATGAATAGTATTGTTTCCAACAAAATCATTCTGTAATTCTTTTACATTTATAATTTCTCTTGGTTTCTGTCTTCGAGGGGAAAAATCTACTAAATTTTTCTCATCGTCTGTTAATCTTTCTGTTTTGATATTATTTAGTATATTGACGTCGAATAATTCTTCACTTTGTGCTGAATCTGAAGAAGACTTCTTATGTTTCTTCTTTTTAGCTTCTGCATTCTTCTTTTTCTTCTTTCTCTTCTCCGCTTCTGAGTCTGTTTCAGAAGAGCTGGTTGTTGAAGTAGATGATGATGATGAGCTGCTCGACTTCGCTTTGGCTTTCTTTTTCTTCTGAGCCTTCTTCTTCTTTTGTAATTTCTTTTTGCGAAGCTTCTTTTCTCGCTTTTTGTTTTCTGTGGTGAAATTATCAGTTAAAACTAGCGACGACACCATATTTACTTGTAACTAGACTTCTAATGACAGATAAAGGAACAAAATATGGGACTAAACATGATTATTTAAACTTTGGGGAAACAAAGTTAAATCTCATAGAAAACCACACTAATATTATTAAGGTCATGACTAAAGTACGATTATTAATTCCAGTCAGTAAAATGACAAGTGCAACTATTGTGCCACTGTCATTAAACAAATGTCATTTTACTGACTGGAATTAATAATCGTACTTTAGTCATGAGCTCATTAGAGCCACCCGGCACCCAGGCAAAGGGCCTAGACAAATGGTAAACAAAAAACGAAAACGCTCTCTAGTCTTTAATCGACTTTAAACTTTACGATCTACGGCTGAAAGTTGAAAATCTATTACGGCGCTCCCTCACCGCGAGCATTCACCTGTAACGTTACAGATTCGAACATTCGAAGACAATAGAGCATCAAATTGCGCACTTTTATGTTACATTACAGGTGAATGCTCGGATAAAATACTAAGGATCGATTTAAAACAATCTAAAAACCAGTTCAGCAACATTTAAGTTACTTACCTCTTTCAACATCTTCATCCACAGACTGTTTCTCTTTTTTCTTCTTTTTCTGTTTATCTTTTAACTTCTTTAAATACTTTTTGCTTAATCTCTGGCGTTTAGCCAACTTCACTTTCGTCTTTTTACTTTCCTGTAAAAAATAGTACTATTTTAGCAGAATTTTTCAAATGAAACCATGAGCAATCGCGAAATTTACTCAAAGGCGTTCTTGGTTTTTTGATTTGAAGAAGGCGGCTGGCAGCAGATTGATCCAAACTGCCGAAGACTAATGGATAATATGGGAATAGCGATCTTTGGGGGAGGCTTTAGCAATTGACTGATATAATAATTGGTTAAAAACCAGTGTCAGTCGTCGTCGACGTGACAAATAATTGCACAGCTGAGGAGTCCAATTCCCTGGCGGACTCTGTATTCCTGATAGCTTAGATTGGGGTCTTTACATCAAGAGTGAATAGGTTACTTCTAAGCAAGTGTGCTTCGCCGTCGACCGAACATAAGTCGAGAAAATGGTCAAACACGAATCTTTCGCTGAATAATAATAATAACGAGATGATAATAAACAACACAAATGTATTTTCAATATGTAACATTAAATATTTATTTCTGTTCAAGTGATTTATAATGGCTACAATTTAAATGCTCATCAAGAATTCTTTTTGTATACCAAAATGAATAAATGATCACCAAATCTAAAACTCGCTCTAACAAGATTTCAGGAACACACCGAATTTCGGTTTGGTTAGGTTCCTTTAAACCTTGCACACAGAAAAAGAAGCCTACTTAGGTAGTTTTTTTTTTATTACACATAATAGGTTTATTTCTTTATTACTTAGGAAACGTTATTGAGTGACCATTTATCCATTTTGGTAACCGTTTAGAATTTTTTTGGTAGTAAAATAGGTACTTTTTTGGGTGGTGTTTAAACACAAGCCATTTGTAATCTTTTGGAAATAAAGGAATTCAAACCGTAAACCATCCCTTACCTTAGATTTCTTCTTCATAGCCTTCTTCCTCTTCTTGGCGGCTTCCTCACTATCATCTGATACAGAAGGAGAGTGCTTCCTCTTGCGAACTTTCCCCTTATCTGCTTTCTTTTTACTGTAAGATGAAATGTTTCGAGATGTCACTAGTTTTCAAGAACAAATGGCTAAGCACCTATACAAAACCAGTTCGATTTGGCCTTTAGGATATAGCCATCCACGCCCAGCTTAAAAATTCACCCTGTATAACATCACGTTACTACCAATAGGATTCGAGCAGCGGGAGAAACCGCAGGGTACATCTATACATCTATACATATAAATAAAATTGGTTTTTTACTACATGCATATGAATATATATACGGTACATAGACCAAAATGTCATTTTTTACGATTTTTGTCTGTCTGTCTGTTTGTAATGGCTAATCTTGGAAATGGCTGGGCCGATTTTGACGGGACTATTGGCAGGTAGCTGATGTGATAAGGAGTAACTTAGGCTACTTTTATTTAAAAAAAAATCCTTTGTTAAAAAAATACAATTTAAAATAAAAACTTACCTTTTTTCCTCCTCCTCAATATCCGACTCCTGACTCCACCCTTCACTGCTCATCTTCATCTTCTTGGCTTTCTTCTTCTCATCGGAATCCTTATCTTCCACCTTCTTCTTGCGAGTCTCCTGTCTCACCGGTGTGGTGCTACGAGGTGTACCGGCCTTCGACTCTGTAGCTTCTGGCCATACGGCTTGCATGAATCTGGAAGAATTTTAAGTTATAATGTCTGTATTATTTGTATAATAAGTCGTTTTTGGAAACCTAATTTAACAGGAGCTCCAAAATTCGTCGATTTTGAAAAGTAATTTTTCATTTTACTTTACTAGAATGTATGTAAATAAGCTCAGTGACCATAAGATGAAAGATGCTACTCTAAAAAAAATGGATGGTCATTTTGTGGTTCATTGGTTGAATCAATCTATACATAAGAATAAGTGCCACTTTTCGTTGTAATTTTATAACTCAAGAACGGGCTCACATAGCCAAACCAAATGTTTAGGCTTTTTTCGGATTATTTAATAGATTGTTTTTGTGAAGTTTGCACAAAATCGGTCGACCGGTTCTTAATTTATCACATTTTTTGCTAAATTTTTTGTAACAAATGAATTCAATAAATGGCGGATCATTTTGTTGATGGGGATTTTGCTGTCAAATTGAAGCTCTTTTCAGTGTTGACAGTACAAGCATGTTGTCATGTCAATCATAGGGTCATTTCATTTTGGCGTAGCGAAGCACGTACCGGGCCGCTAGTAATTATATATAGTCTTGTGGTAGCAATCCCTACTGCACAGCGCTTTAGAGGACACTCAATCTAGATATTTTAAAAGTAACGTTTAAGAGCTATAAAAAGACATACAACTGCATTGTTGGCGTTACTGGGGAAGACCTCCCTTTAATTTAGGAATGGTGCTGTAACTTAAAAAAATTAATAACAGACAGACAAAGGAGAATGGGCAAATTTGTATGGAGCGTGGGCGGTCCGCGGCCAATAATGATTTTGTTATATTCTGGTGTAGTGTAGGCCTACAATTATTGTGGGCAAGTTTTATCACTGTGGTGTACTTCTAAAACGGAAAAAATACTTTTTTGTTTTTATTGGGTGAATATTGATTATAAGGGAGTTTCGGGGCTACTGGTTGTACGATATTGATTTAAGGTGAAAAAGTTTTATTATTCATTGCTTTTTGGTATGCTCGGAATTTTCAAAACTATAATTATTTTTTCAATAATTTCGTATGTCAGTCTGACCCTAACTGATTGAAGCATTAGTAGATCTGTTAACAGTAACAGTCGTTACTCAGCAAAATGACGGGGCCTCTCTCTAGACGGCCAAAGCCTGCCGGGATCGAGGAACTTACGCGTAACTGTGGCCCCGGAACGTAAAGGGCTATTGAAGGACACCGTGGATAGTGTATGTGCAAGTACTCGCCATTAGCAAGACGAAAACAACAGCAACATTGCATATGAAAATAATTATTGTGCGATATTGTTCTGTGCAATTAGGTTATATTGACACTCAAATATTTTTTTTCCTAAATGAAATACAGAGTAACGCCCATAGTAAAAGTTATTCCTAAATAGCAGTACTTTCATTTGATACTAAATTAATTGATGGCCGCCGAACGCCCAAGTCCGCCCATTCTCCTTTACAAGTGGAACTAAATAAAAGCTTGTTAAAACCACACAAACATAAATCTGGAAAAGCAACTTACTACAAATATCTTACGTACTGTCCACATACCTCTGATACTCCCTATCCAGGTATATCTCCTCACTGCGCACTGGGGTGGTGGTCCTCCTCTTATCCTTCTGCCGAGGAGTCTCCGTCTGACTGTCATCTGCCTCCCAGTCTGATACTGGTACCAGGGAGGACACGGAACTGGTCTCAGTAAGGCAGCTTGCGAAACGAGGGTACCAGTTGCGGGTCTTGGGCAGTTCCACTTCAGGGATCCTGTGAAGGTTTTGTGAACTGAAGGACACTGTCATATTTGGTTGTTAGAAGTTTTTAATATGACTATTGGCTAGATATATTCCGCGTCAGTGTTTATAGTTTACTCCTCCTAAGGGTCAGGTCAGACCGAGACGTGACGGCAAATTTCAATAGACCTACTCAAAATCTAACTTACTCACTTTTTGACTGGCCTGTTGGTCTAGTGGTTAGTGACCCTGACTGCTATGCCGGAGGTCGTGGGTTCGATTCCCACCCAGGACAAATGTTTGTGTGATGAGCACGATCATTTGTTCTGTGTCTGGGTGTAATTTATCTATAATATGTATGTATTTGGAAATATATAAGTATGTTTATCAGTTGTCTAGTACCCATAACACAAGCTCTGCTTAGCTTGGGACTAGATGGCGTTGTGTGATAGTTGTGGAATATTATATTATATTATTAACTCTATTTCCTACAATAGATACACCTTTCGCAACTCAGCGCGGCGCCGCGCTGCATTTTAATAGCGACACAAAATCTAACTTTATTTACTTTAGAAAAAGATACACATTTTGAGTATTGTTACGTCACGTCGCGTCGCTTCGCGTCGCGGCTCTGTGTGTACTGACCTTCATACCGGCTGGACCAATTTTTAATATTTTTTTATATGTATTTAGTAGGCCACCTCCCATTTTAAAATATAATCATTTTTGACGCCCAGCGAAGTGAACATGGGTCAAACTAGTCTACGTATAGATACTAGGTACTTTCAGCAGTAAGACCTCGTAATATAGTTATACAAATATGGTCGCAAGCAATTCTGAGTAGTAGCCACGGAATCTGAGTTTTTGCCCAGTTAAAAGGTAATATGCTGACCCTTTAATAAATGGGGCTTGAAAATAACTGGTAAATACTATGGAGTCAGACACTACAATGAGCTATAACTCCAGTACAGATTGACGATTTATTAGGTGTTGTAATCATCAAATGAGTCCTCACGCCCTAATTATTATAGCCGAAGGGTTTCTCAAAGTAGTACTGACTGAAATCCACCGTGTTCCTTTAATAGCCCTTTACATTCCAGGGTCAGTGACTGCTACCCGTTTAGGCAGTTATGCGACCCGTTACTTTTCAGGGATTTCAAGAGTTATGTCTTTATTGACGATTTTTATAATATCAATTTTTTTTTTTGTATTAACAAGATGTAAGCTTCATTTCATCATCATCATCATCAGCCTATAATGTTCCCACTGCTGGGACACAGGCCTCCTCTCTCGTGAGAGGGAGTGGGCCATGATCCACCACGCGGGCCCAGTGCGGGTTGGCAGATGTCACATGTCTTCGAATTTTTGGTTCTAAGACATGCCGGTTTCCTCATGATGTTTTCCTTCACCGTTTTGAGAGCAGTGATGATGAAATAAATTACACAAAGTAATGCGCCTGGCAGGGTTCGAACCCACGACCTCGTAGGTCGGGACCGATACCACTGGTCCACCACTGCTCACACAAACACACAAGCTTAATTTACATGAACAGTAATGAATGAACTCACTGATCGCATCCATACACGCGGTCGACGAGCCCCATCTTGCAAGTCTCCAGCTCCTCATAGACGATGGCTCTGTCCTTCACACATGAACACAACTTTGGATTCTCCGTGTACCAGATCTTGGGAACTGATCGCGTTTCTCTGGAATATAGGAAATTACTGATAATGAGATATCTGAGGTACAAGACGAGAACTAAAACGGCACAGATTGTTACGTTACGTGTTCCGGATTCGATGTCGGTACGGAACAAAATTTTCATTGAAATACGTAAGCCTGGGACTTTTGCTGGTTGGTAACATTCTTTTAGTTTCTAAGCTTGTAGCTGGAATTCTGTGCGGTCAGCGAGCTACAAATTACTCCCATGACCCAGTTGTCTATCTATCTATCATCATCATCATCAGCCGGAAGACGTCCACTGCTGAACATAGGCCTCCCCCTTAGACCGCCACGCCGAACGACAATTCGCCACTTGCATCCATCCGTTGCCCGCGACCCTCACGATGTCGTCGGTCCACCTATCTATCTATACATTTAATAAATTTGTAGAAAAGTGGTGTCTGTACAATGGAAATATACAAAAAAAAGTAGCAGGGGTTGTCATTTTATCGATGCCGAACCCGAAAATGTAGTTAAAATTTTTTTTGTCTGTTTGTCGGTTTGTCTGTTTGTCTGTGTGTTTGTGCACGCTAATCTTCGGAACTACTGGACGGATTTGAATGATTTTTTTTTTGTTGTATAGGTATTAAGTCCGGTTAACATATAGGCTATAATGTATCTTGGAAACTTGAACACCTGATGCAGAACCGCAACAGACCTGCTTAACTATAAGAGATACAGAAATGGTGCCATAGCAAAAATTGTTCCACGTGATGAGCATTTTCTGCTGAGAGAATAAATTTGAAGATCCTAGACACCTGATGTGGAACACCAAGAGCCCAGCTACACTATGACATATACAGGAACGACGTCTTAGCAAGAGTTGTTCAGCCTGATAAGCACTCTCTATTGCTGTATAAAAATTTGAAGATCTGGAACACCTGATGTGGAACTCCAAGAGCCCAGCTACACTATGACATATACAGGAACGACGTCTTAGCAAGAGTTGTTCAGCCTGATAAGCACTCTCTATTGCTGTATAAAAATTTGAAGATCTGGAACACCTGATGTGGAACTCCAAGAGCCCAGCTACACTATAACATATAAGTGAACGACGTCCAAGAGTTGTCCAGCCTAAAGAGCACTCTCTGTTGACGTATGAAAATTGAGATCTGGAACACCTGATGTGGAACTCCAAGACCCCAGCTACACTATAACATATATAGGAATGACGTCTTAGCAAGAGTTGTTCAGCCTGATGAGCACTCTCTATTGACGAATAAAAATTGAAGATCTGGAACACCTGATGTGAAACTCCAAGAGCCCAGCTACACTATAATTACTTAATATACATACATAGGAATGACGTCTTAGCAAGAGTTGTTTAGTCTGATGGTCATTTCCTGTTGACTTACAAAAATGAAAGATCTGGAACGTCTGGAATAGTCTCGCGCATCCCGTTGTTTTCCCGTTCCCAGGCTCTTAGAATTCGACGTTTTAGATCTTCGATTTTGACGACCCCGTCGTCGCTGGCATAAGCAACAGGATCCGCGTACGAAGTCGCGGGCAGAAGCTATTAATCAAATAAAAAAGGATAGAACTGGTCCCCAAGGAAAGGTTCGATGTGGACGAGTTACCCTCTAACTCTTGTAAACGGACCCACGACACAGAAAATTCCTAGTGTTGGAAGTTTAAAAAAAATGTTCCATTATTACTCCTCAAGTTCTCACTTACCTATAACATTTATTCCTATCATGTCTAAACAGCAACGGCTGACAGATCTTCAACACAAAACTCCAAGTCTCCAAAGAGTCCACAGTCGCCCTATTCATCTGCTCAACTTCCTTCTCCATAGACAGCCTATAGTTATCACCTTTGTTGCTATCCCCCGACTTATAACTTGCACTGGACTTATACCCACTTTCTGTAGACTTATACCCGCTTTCGGTAGACCTATATCCGTCTGAATAATCACTACGGGAAGATTGGAGATTCACGAATCTGTCATCTAATTCTGGAGTTATTGATAGTCGGGATTCTACGGGAGGACTTGAACTTTCTTTTGAAGGAGAGTCGTATTCAACTAGACCTTTGTCTTGGCTTCCGTCATCATCACTCATATCTTCTTGTTTAATTTCATTAATAACAGACTCCAAAAATGTATCGTCTGTTAATGCATCAGCTGATTCTTTAGTATTCTGATCGAAATCAAAGATTTTCATGTCGATAGGAGAATCGTACATGTCATCCCTTTTGCGAGTTTTCGTCGCGAATTTTTCTATACCGGAACTTTCGTCAAACATGTCTAAATCGTCTTCGTTTTCATCGATTTCGAATTTGAATGAATCTATGACAGGTTGTAGTTTTTCCATCTTTCTAATAGGTGTTGTTAATGGACTCTCTGTTATTTCTTTCTTGATTACTACTGTTGTTTCTATGGGTTTGGTTTCTTTAGGTATCGGAATATTTTTAATCCTGTCGTCAACTTTAGGGCTCAGAGTAGATTTGTCTTCATTGTCTAAAGACCAACTGTCGCATACTAAATAATCATTTAAATTCACGTTGGTTTCTTGAGCGTGCTTTTCGCCGACTTTATCTTCTTTCTTTATAAGTAGTGGTGTTAGTTCTCTATCTTTTCTGTCATCTTTTTTCTCGTCTCCCTTTTCTTTGGTCTTGTCCCTGTGTTTATCTCGGTCGTCTTTCCGTTTGTCTTTATCATCTTTCCTGTGACTTGAATGTCTTCTGTCCTTATCATATTTGTCACTCTTTCTCCTGTCTTTATCGTGTTCTCTATCTTTCACCATTTTTCTGCGAACCTCTTTATCCCTTTCTTCTGAAGACATCTTTTTCACACTTTCAAGTTCTTCTTTCTTACGTTGAAAAGGGTTGTCATAATCTGGCAATATCTTTTGGTAATCGAATTTGAATTCTCTACCTTCGGCTTTAGCTTTTTTAGCATCTCTTATGATTTCGTCTAATTTTGCTGGATCTGTGAAGTTAATTTGCAAGTTAAGTAATGAAAGTAAGTTTTTTTTTATTTAAAATTAAATCCATTGTCATATGATGCATGAAAAAGCTAAAAGCAGCAAGAAAATAATGTGAAGAAGCAAGCAGTATGAAATATGGATGATGGGTCCTAAACGTTGAGTCAAAATTTGTCTTACAACACGTTTATTTAAAGTAATACTTCAACTCAGCATCTGGGAAATATAAACGTAACCAGGGTTCATTCAATTGAAGAAATACCAAATATTTATGGGCTTGTCATAAAATTAAACTACTAGATAAAAAAGAAACTATTATTAGAGTCCCTGGCTACGTTCGAAAGGGAAAGATAAAACGGAATATTATACAAACGTTTAAACAAGCAGGGGCCAATGTGGTCTTGGTGAACAAAGATGTGACGAATGTGCTCGGGGATCGGGACGCGCGTCCCATTGGCACGTGCACGCGCCTGGCGTGCTACATGCACATGCACACACAAGCGAGTAAAGCACAGTGAAGTGAGATGTTAGTGAATGCGTGAAATGTATGCTATTTGAGAAATGGCATATTTGTAAGAGTAAAGGAGCTTACTCATGACGCGACGCGATAAAGAATTGCATCGATTGATGATATCGGTCAGATATCGCATAAACCTCCGGCCGAAGAAAATGTATGGACAATCGCTAGTGTTTACTAATGGACTCGCACATGTTGACGATATCGCTCACAGATCTGCTCGATGTAGAATTGCATGAACAGTCACGAGCGATAACATGTATATACGTAATAAAATTCAAACGCAATTTATTCGTGAAATACTGGTTTCCACTTTGAAATAAGACCTATTTCGTAATATTATGGCTTCCAAAACAGAAGTCTAATGAAAAGGCAAAAGTTTAATCAATATAGTAGCAGAACATTGCTTTTGAATACGTTTAGTACTCGTATATACATATTATTGCTCGTGACTGTAGTGCAATTCGACATCAAGCAGATCCGTGAGCGATATCGTTCACGTGCGACAATGCACTTGATTTGTGTTCTGTTCGAAATTCGATTGCGCAACTACTCGTCACTGGAGACATCTTTTGTGTTTTTTTTGCAGCGCCTGTATGTCGTAGTAGTAAGGTGGATTTTTGTAGATCACAGTCGAATTGCATCGCATTACTCCAATAGCAAATACGTGCGACTTGAATCGGCAATCGACTCGATATCGCACCAGTCGCGTCACGTCATGATTAAGCTCCCTAAGGTTGCAAAATTATGAAGAAATAAACACGAAATATACAGTGTGTTAATTTTTTATTGGACAGCTGATTTTTTCGCGATTTGGATGTCAGTTTCATAAGTTGTTCACATACATGCATACATGCCTATGCCTTATCTGCCATACCTTTAGATCAGAGCATTATTTACCTAATTTATCCCACCAAGGAGTTTAAAATGATGAGTCCATTTTGGAGCAAAGTAATCCTTACGGCCTGTCAGCACAGTGGCGACGAGCACTTTCAATGGTGAAATAATTTTCAACTTTATCTACATAATATTTTAAAGATTCACTTGAAAAATTTGATAAAGTCTAGGACTCCAAGGGTTTGTCTCGGCCCGTAAGATCCCCACGAGCGTGCGGGGTAAAGGCCGAGGCAAGTCCTCGGGAAGGGGGCCCCCCTCTGGAGAGCCCAACACGGGTTTGGCCTCGAACGAGGCCAAACTGGCAGAGGCTGTGGAAGCCGCAATACGCACCGTCGCCCTGAAGCGAAAGAGAAGTAGTAAGGAGGGTGCGATCGGCGAAGCCACGGGCTTAATCATGGCGGCCACGCGGATCCACGGCGGGGCTCCGGCTGCAAGGGACGATATGTCCGAACTGCGGTCGGAGGTCACCCGCTTGACTGCCGCCATGACAAAGCTCCAGAAGGAGAACGCCGCCCTCAGGTCAGACCTGGCTGGCCTTCGGGCGGCTGGCCGTCGGGAGGCGCCGACAGGGAGTGCTAAGGCGGGGAGCGCCAAGGAGAAAGGCCGGCCCACACCAGAGGAGAACGCAGTGCTGACTCTGGTGCGACAGGAGCTGGCCGCCTTCCAGCAGCGGTTCTCCGTATTGGAGAGCCGCGTGCTTCGACCCCCGCTGGCGGCCTCGTACGCGGCTGCGGCTGCGTCGAAGCCTCCTCCGACGACGAAGCCGCCTCAGGCGAAAGCGGCCCCGGTGGCGGCGGCGCCTGCGAGGGCGAAGACGGCCCCGGCCAAGCCTGGCCAGGCGGGCCCGTCTAAGACGCCTCCGACCCCGACACCTGTGGGGCCGAAGCAGGCCAAGAAAAAGAAGGCCCAGGCCGAGAACCAGCCGTCCCAGCAGCCTCCTCCTAAGACTCCCCCGGCCAGCGCCGAATGGCAAGTGGCCGGGGAGAAGAGGAAGGCTGCCAACACGGCCAGGTCCTCGAGGCGGAGGGAGAGACGGCGGCGGAAAAAGGAGCGCGACGTCGCGGCGCGGTTGCGCGCCCCAAAGACCGCGGCTGTGGTAATAACACTGCAGCCGGACGCGGTCAAGAGGGGCGTGTCCTACCGCGACGTGCTTACCAAGGCGCGGGAGGCGGTGAACCTCGCGGAGCTCGGCATCGCCGGGGGCCTCCGACTACGGGTCACCGCAACGGGAGCTCGGATGCTGGAGCTCCCGGGCGCGGCCAGTGGCCCTGCCGCTGACGCTCTAGCCGAAAGGCTCAGAGCGTCCTTAAACGCGGAGGAGGCCCGAGTGTCCAGGCCCACCAAGCGCGCAGACGTGCGCATATTGGGTCTGGACGACTCTGTGACGGCGGAGGACGTAATGGCTGCCGTGGCCAGGACTGGGGGGTGCCCTCCCGATCAGGTGAGGGTGGGCGCCCTCCGTCCTGGCTCCGCGGGGTTGCATACCGTTACGGTTAGCTGCCCCGTGTCGGCGGCCAAAAAATTGCAGGAGGGCCGAAGGCTCCTGGTTGGTTGGGTGGCTGCCCAGGTAAAGGTCCTGGAGCCCAGACCAATGAGGTGCTTCCGCTGCCAAGTGGGCAACCACGCGGCGTGCGTGTGCACCTCGGAGGTAGACCGCAGCGACAGGTGTTTCCGCTGCGGCCAGCCCGGTCACAAGGCCGGCTCGTGCTCTGCCCCGCCGCACTGCTTCGTATGTGCGGCGGCTGGCAAGCCGGCCGATCACCGGGCTGGGGGCAGGTCCTGCGCCCCACCCACCAAGGCCAGGGGCAGAGGTAAGCCCTCTGCCGCCGCCGTCACCGCCACTCCCGCCGCCGCTGCCGCCGCTCCCGCCGCCGCCGCCGCCGCCGCCGTGGCCACGCCCTCGAGGAGGGCCCTGGAGGAGGACGCAATGGATTCAGATTAATGTCTCCATTGCGCTTCCTCCAGGCGAACATCAACCACTGCGCCGCTGCTCAGGATCTTTTGCTCCAGAGCATGGCGCAGTGGTTGATCAACGTCGCCGTGGTCTCCGAGCCGTATTTTGTCCTGCCCAGGAATGACTGGGTTGCGGACCTGGACGGCTCGGTGACCCTAATTTCGTCGGCCGCCGCTGGTACCCCGCCCCTCGATCGTGTCGAGAGAGGGCACGGGATTGTCGCAGCCCGGTTCGGGGAGATCGCCGTGGTAGGCGTTTACTTCTCCCCGAGCCGATCTATCGCCGAGTTCCACGACTCCCTAGAGGAGCTGGGAGATATCGTCGTCGCCCTCGGTTCCCTCCCCGCGCTTGTCCTGGGGGACTTCAATGCCAAAAGTCCGGCTTGGGGTTCCCGGAACACGGACTATTCGCGGGGCAGGAAGCTCGAGCGCTGGGCCCGTGCGCATGGCCTGGTGATTGAGAACCGGGGTTCTGTCCCCACGTGCGTGCGGTACATGGGCGAGTCGGTGGTGGACCTTACGTTCGCCACCCCCAGCCTGTCACCGCGCGTCACTGGCTGGCGCGTTGTGGAGGAGGTGGAGACCTATTCCGACCACCGGTATATCCGGTTCGACGTCTCCGCCCAGACCTCAGACGCGCCGGTCTCAAGTGGACGGAACCTAAGTGGTCCGCGATGGGCGCTGAAGCAGCTGGACCGGGAGCTATTCCTGGAAGCCTCGATCGTGCAGGCCTGGGTGCGGACAGGCCTGCCAACATAGACGACGAGGCTGAGTGGTTCCGGGAGGCCATGTCGGAGATCTGTGACGTGGCCATGCCCCGGGTCCGGCAAGGACGCGCCCGGCGTCAGCTGTACTGGTGGTCAAGCGAGTTAGCAGCGCTGCGCGAAGCGTGCGTTGCTGCGCGCCGCCGGTACACCAGATTCCGCAGGCGCCGCACCCGACCTCCGGATGCGGCGACTGTAGAGGCAGAGCTACACGAGGGCTACAGGGCAGCGAAGGCCGCCCTCCGCGACGCGATCTGGCGGGCCAAGGAATTGGCCCGCGAGGAGATGCTGGGGACTCTGGACGGGGACCCATGGGGCCGCCCCTACAAGTGGGTGAGAGAAAAGCTCCGCCCCTGGGCTCCCCCGTTGACGCAGAGTCTCCGGCCTCAGTTCGTGGAGGACGTGGTGAGCGCCCTGTTCCCTTCGCGAGGGGACCATGCTCCCCCGCCC
Source organism: Agrotis clavis (assembly GCA_954870645.1). NCBI lineage: Eukaryota > Metazoa > Arthropoda > Insecta > Lepidoptera > Noctuidae > Agrotis > Agrotis clavis. The sequence goes on from OX940943.1 coordinate 5,880,451, forward strand.
ATGGCTCCGTCTCCGACGGAATCTGAGGAGGAAGCTGACGCGAACGCGGACCACAGCGACGACGATGTCTACGACGCTCCAGAGGTGACCGAGGTAGACCTGAGAGTGGCGGTACAACGGCTCAAAGCCAAAAATACCGCCCCAGGACCCGACGGCCTGCCAGGAAAAGCCTGGGTCCTGGCCTTCGGGACTCTCGGGCCTCGACTAGGGGGGCTCTTAAGCGCGTGCCTGGAGAGGGGCCGATTCCCGCTTCCTTGGAAGACGGGGAAACTGGTCCTGATCCAGAAGTCCGGGCGCCCTGCGGACTCTCCGTCCGCATTCCGGCCCATCGTGCTGCTCGACGAGGTGGGCAAGCTCCTTGAGAGAGTCATTGCAGACCGCCTCGCCGGGCACCTGAATCGAGTGGGCCCGAACCTGTCGGAGAGCCAGTTCGGCTTCCGCAGGGGGCGCTCGACGGTGGACGCAATCATGCGCGTGAGAGCCCTCACGACGGGGGATGCAGTGGCCCGGGGCAGGGTCGTCTTGGCGGTGTCTCTGGACATCACCAATGCCTTCAACACCCTGCCCTGGAGTTGCATCAGGGAGGCACTCCGGTATCACCGGGTGCCGACCTACCTCCGCCGAATAGTCGAGGACTACCTGACGGACAGAGCCGTCATCTACCCCGGTCACCGGGGAGAGTGGAACCGGCGAGAGATGTCGTGCGGTGTTCCACAGGGTTCGGTCCTGGGACCGCCCTTGTGGAACATCGGATACGACTGGGTGCTGCGCAGCGACCTCCCTGACGGCGTCAGCGTAATTTGTTACGCTGACGACACGCTCGTCCTTGCACAGGGAGAGTCGCACCAGGCGGCGGCCGACGTGGCGACGGAAGCGGTCGCGACAGTCGTTCAGAGGATCCGGCGGTTGGGACTCGACGTGGCGCTGCACAAGACGGAGGCCATGTGTTTTCATGGCAGCCGTAACGTGCCACAGTCGAGTTACAGCATTACGGTGGAAGGAGTTCCAATCGGCGTCAAGAGGACGATGAAGTACCTGGGACTCGTCCTCGACAGCCGGTGGAACTTCAAGGAGCATTTCTTGAGTTTGGCCCCAAAGCTGAACCGTGCAGCAGCCGCCCTCAGGCGACTCCTGCCCAATCTCAGCGGGCCAAACGCTTCCTGCCGTAGGCTGTACGCTGGTGTCGTGCGGTCCATGGCCCTCTACGGGGCCCCTGTGTGGGCCCTGAGCATCCGGACGCGACCACAGAAGCTGGTCGCATGCCAGAGGGTCATGGCTATCCGAATGATCCGGGGATACCGCACGATTGCCGGCGAATCGGCCAACCTGCTTGCCGGATTGCTGCCTTGGGATCTGGAGGCGACTGCCCTCCAGCGCGTCTATGAGTGGCGCTGCGCCTAGCGCCGGGGCGTGACCCCGCTGCCTCGCGAAGTCGAGGCGCGGCGCGAAGACCTCCGGCGCGATCTCAGGGCAGTATGGAAGGAACGACTGTCGCGACCGACGGCCGGGCACGCCGCAATTGCGGCGGTAAGACCCCTCTTTGAGGAGTGGCTGGAGAGAAGTCATGGCGTCCTGACCTACCGCTTGACGCAGGTCCTCACCGGACACGGAAGTTTCGGGAGGTACCTGTGTCTGATGCGAAAGGAGGAGACGCCTGGGTGTCACCACTGCGAAGATCGCCCGGAGGACACGGTGGAGCATACGGTGCAAGACTGCCCAGCTTGGGCGGAGCACCGACGTGTCCTCACGGCTGCGATAGGCGGAGACCTCTCGCGCCCGGCATTGGTTGCGGCCATGCTGCGGGGCGAGACGGAGTGGGAAGCGGTCAGCTCCTTCTGCGAGGCAGTAATGCTCGTAAAGGAGGAGGCAGGCCGCGAGCGAGAGAGGACAGCGTCCTCCCTCCGCCCCAGCCGCAGTGGTAGGCGCCCACGGCGACGGACGTCGCTTGATGATCTCCGGCCACCGTAGGCGCGGGCATGCGGGCAGCGAGTAAAGGGCAACTCGCTGCCCGACCAAGGACCATGCCCGGGTCGACGGCGCGTTGTGTCCCACGCGCGCCTCAAAGAGCGTCAGCATAATGACGGGGCCCCCCTCTCAGAGGGCCAAAGCCTGCCGGGGTCGCGGGATTATTCCCTAACCGTAACCCCGGAACTTAACAGGCTATGAAGGACACCGTGGATTTTAGTCAGTAGAAGTCTGACAGTCCCTCCCGCCCTGCCCGGGGTTGGAGGACTCATTTGATGATTTTACCACGCTAAAAAAAAAAAAAAAAAAAAAAAAAGTCTAGGACTCCAGTTTCAGCCTCTTGACTTGACCACTTTAACTTGTACATTTGGTATGAAAACTCGTCGAGTAAAAATGATGGAATTGATTGTTATTGCACGTATTTCTGAAGGAGCTGTGCCGGCCGCTACCATTCCGATGTGAATCGGCCCTTCATTATTTATATCAAAATTCTTTCTTGAGTCGTAAAAGTAAATAAATGCATTCCAATTTTATAATCTCGTTGGACAGCTGGGCCCACATGCATGTGCACAACTGCGCAACATATGTGAATCCGGCTGATCTTAAAGTGTTAGTAGAAGAGGTCACACAAAAGTGAACTTTACGTGCATACACTTAAGTAGTATTTCAAATCCTGAATATGCGGTTATACTATTTGAAAGACATGCATTTTCAAAGAAAGCATTGTCTTTGTTGCCAATTATAAATACTTCATGCCAAACAGCAGTTTGATATCAAGCAGTGCAGTGCATTATTGATTAGTTTTCAGGCAGATGCTGCAGGTGTTATTTGAATCCGTCTTATAACTATATCTTCGTATTTATTCCTATTTTTCAGTCATAAAATAATCCTTTTTTGATTCGTCTTCCCCAAAGCGAAACGAGTCAAGCGTTGTGAACATGTGCAAGATTCGAACAATCACAAGAAAGACGAAAGAAGCGATGTTGACTTTAACCAATGTCGATTCTCGCGCTTCCCGTCTCCGCTTTGTTGGAAACCAGGCCTATAAGGTAACCCACTACAACATTCAGCCATCTTACTAAAGGCTACCCCAGGGAAGCCTTCTCGGTCCCCTTAGCTTACCGTGTCCTTAGTCAAACTTGTCACATATTTTTACAAAATAACAGTGCCTCAAGTTTCACACGAGCACAACAATAATTGTGGATACACAAGCAACTTAAATTTAAAAACAGATAAAGCTTCAAGTGACGAAATGGATTAAATCAGCGATTCTTAACTTTGAGACATTCGCGCAGCCCTGGGAAGCACTTGACCGTATGAGCTCCTTGCTGATAGATCCTAGTGACGCGCGTTGACTTGGGCCGGGTCCTTGATCGGACGGTGAGCTACCAATTGCTCGACTTTCGCAACGCCCAAGCCTAAGGTGCAGTGGCTGGAAATTGGCAAAACCCATCTCAATACCACCCGAGTCTCGAAGTTAAGAAACACTGGTCTAAGTAACTAAGATTCATTGAAAATAAGCATGATAATGAGCCTAGTTGAAGTAAACGCGAATGCGGACGATCATTGGATTTTAAACTTTATGATCTAGACTGTAGAGCAGAAAAGTAGTTGAAAATCCAATGAAGATAAAACAGCTTCAGCGGCTATACAGTCATGAGCAAAATAAATATCTTACAGTTACAAACAATTTCCTTGTAGGTTAACTATAGCAACTTTGAAAACAACACCCATTTCACAGTAGGCTAGATTCGAGGATATTACTTTAGGCGAAACTGCTTTTGAATGTGTAAATGTAAGGTAATGTGTAAATGTAAGGTTTTTATGCTTCAGACTGTACGGAACATAATACTTATAAACAAAATAAGAATAAGCGTAACTTTCAACTGTTAACTTATCATAGTTATTATTACTATGAAGGGTGGGAGTAAAACTAAACTCAAGAATTATAAATAATGCGCAGCTGTGAATCACACAGTATTTTTTAGTTATTTTTGGTTTGCAAAAGTTACTGCTACTCTTATTTAAATTAAATTCCCTTGCATGCGCTTGATCATGGATTGATCTAACATATATAAATTACTAAAACTTACCCAAAAACGTCTTGATAGGTGGCATAGCCTTTGTAGGCATAGCCTTGTCATTAGCCGAGGTAGGACATATGAGACCCAGCGGTATACCTAGCTCAACCAGCTCCATCTTGCGCTTCATGTCCTCAATTTCTATGAGGGTGCGCTTTTGAAGTTCCGTGTAAGAGTCTGGAAGAAATGAACAAGAATTTGAAGAGAGAAAGAAGTTGAGCTCCTTGTGTTCTGAGTCGAGCTACACGATAACCGATAAATGTTTGCACTGACTGGACAGGTCCACTCAAATCTGTGTGGTTCTTTCCTCAAAAGACCATCTCAGACACCCACATGGTCCTCGTATGACCTGAGCAAAACAATGTCTGGACCGTAAAAGAGACTGTGACCTCTGAGTTTCTTTCGGCTGTTTCTTCTCAGAGTAGTCAGGTACGAAACACCGGACCCATCTAGCTTTAAAATTACTGGTTGTGACGTGTAGTGTTTTTATAACCAACTTACAAAATCAATATCATTTATCATTATCATTAAACTTGGGCAATAGAGTTGCTAAAGATGCAGCATGGCAACAGTGGATACAGGCTCCCATTTTTGCATATATGAACACACCAAGCAGTTCAAGGAAGTACGTTAACTCGTCAGGCTCGTGGCAGGCAGGAGACCAAAGAAATGCTGCGAACAGTTACATCCGCTACAACTGGTCAGGGTTCTTTCAATAATAATCTCTATAACAGATAGAATAACCATTTATTTTTTAAACGGGTTGTCAAAGTCAGCTGATTAACTAACAAATTGACACTACTCAGTTGCTCTAATACCAGAAAGACTGCACTATTGTTTACTACATACCTTGTAAGATCTTTCTGGCCTGACCAGGCTTAGGGGGTTTCGGTGGCTTTTTCTGTTCAACATCATCCGGCTTTGGAGTCGTCTTCACATTGCTCAGCTTGCCGATAAATACTGTTGTGCCTGAAGCAAAAATGTAGTGAAAATTAGACCTCTTCAAATTATATCTGTTGAACAATGCAAATAGGTTATGTGCCTACACCATTGTGGTTGTACAAGCAGGGCCTGATTTACCCTTAGGCTAATTAGGCTGCAGCCTAGGGCGCGAGGATCGGGGGGGCGCTGAAATCTTGTCTATGATGATGCCTCTCTTCTTTTTATTAAATATTTAATTTTTATTTTTTCTCTAGAGTAGGTAAATATTTTAAAAGAATACCCGAGTCGAAGCAACTTCACGCACTGGATGACCACGCTCTGGTCAATGGCATTGGCAACTAAGTTGTCTATAGAAACTAAGCCAAACAGGGCGGGTGGGTGGGGAATTTTTTTTGCGAGCTAGCCGGTCGTGCGGGGTATCGTTGGATCGGACTCCGCGCGGGCTAGTCGAATATGCAATAAAAGATTTAATGACAAGAGACGAAATTTTGAGTTATGGCCGAAAAACCAGTTTTTTACGTTAAAGTCATGCGGTCAAACACGACATAGATTTGGTTTTCTACTTGGTAGCCTGCAGTCACTTGTCATGATTTTGGTCTTATAATGCGTGAGGTAGATGCCTTTATGTACGGTCAGCTTAAAAAATGGTTTGCCACTCTAAGGTTGAATGTCATCGGGCACGCCGCAATCGCGGCGGTAAGACGGCGGTATGCCTCAGGCATTAAGTCCGCCAAAGTACATTTTTGTGTTGCTTGAAGTTTTAATAAATAAATAAATAAATAAGACCCCTCTTTGAGAATGAGTGGCTGGAAAGGCGTCACGCCGTCCTGACCTACCACATTTTTTTTTTCGTGGTAAAATCATCAAATGAGTCCTCCCACCCCGGGCAGGGCGGGAAGGACTGTCAGACTTGTACTGACTAAAATCCACGGTTTCCTTCGGTAGCCCTTTGTGTACCGGAGTCGCGGTATACGTATGTCCCGCAACCCCGGCAGGGCTGTGACTGTGACCCTCTATAGGGGGGGCCCCGTCATTATGCTGACGCTCCTTGAGGCGCGCGTGGGACACAACGCGCCGTCGACCCGGGCATGGTCCATGGTCAGGCAGCATGTTGCCCTTTACTCGCCGTCCGCATGCCCGCGCCTACGGTGGCCGGAGATCGTCCCGCGACATCCGTCGCTGTGGGCGTCTACCACTGCGTCTAGGGCGAAGGGAGGACGGTATCCTCTCTCTCTCGCGGCCCGCCTCCTCCTTCGCGAGCATGACTGCTTCGCAGAAGGAGGCGACCGCTTCCCACTCCGTCTCGCCCCGCAGCATGGCCGCGACCAATGCCGGGCGCGAGAGGTCTCCGCCTATCGCCTGCGTGAGGACACGGCGGTGCTCCGCCCAAGCAGGGCAGTCCTGCACCGTATGCTATACCGTGTCCTCCGGGTGGTCTGACCTACCACATGCATGACGCAGGTACTCACCGGACACGGAAGTTTCAGGAGGTACTGTGTCTGATAAGGAGGGAGGAAACGCCTGGTTGTCACTGCTGCGAGGATCGCCCTGAGGACACGGTGGAGCATATGGTGCAGGACTGCCACGCTTGGGCAGAGCACCGCCGTGTCCTCAAGACGGCGATAGGCGGAGACCTCTCGCGCCCGGCATTGGTCGAAGCCATGCTGCGGGGCGAGACGGGATGGGAAGCGGTCGCCCCTTCTGCGAAGCAGTCATGCTGTGCATGGAGGAGGCGGGCTGCGTGAGGGAGAGGATAGCGTCCTCCCTCCACCCAAGCCGCAGTGGTAGACGCCCACGGTGACGGACGTCGGCAGACCTACTTATAAAATACTCCGGCCTCCCCGTAGGCGCGGGCATGGGGGCGGCGAGTAAAGGGCAACTCGCTTTCCGACCATGGACCATACCCGGGTCGACGGCGCGTTGTGTTTCACGCGCGCCTCAAAGAATGTCAGCATTGTGACGAACCGCCCTCTAGAGGGCTAAAGCCTGCCGGGGTCGTGGGACTTATCTCATTACCGTGACCCGGAACGTAAAGGGCTATTGAAGGACACCGTGGATTTTAGTCAGTACGAGTCTGACAGTCCCTCCCGCCCTGCCTTGGCTGGGAGGACTCGTTTGATGATTTTACGACTATGGAAAAAAAAAGTTGAATGTCATGCAGATTAAAAAATACGTTAATTTCGGTTGCAGATCGATCTTAAAGATTTTATAGGTAGTATCTGATAGTGAACCATGACCGTCTTAATTAAAATTTTCACACTACTATTTACTCAGTTACGAGTACTACATGTATACTTTTTAGGCCGTCCTCCGTAACACGCCAGGCGGGGGGCGCGTCTTCCTAATTAGCCTAGGGCGGTCAGAACCCTTAATCAGTCGCTGTGTACAAGGCTGAAGTAGAAAAAGTTTAGTGGTTATGACACTGAAAATATTTAATTTTAATCCATTTATTCAAATTAAATTCTCACAAAGCCAAAAACGCAAGCAGGGCTACAAAATTAGCTTTTTATTTTAGTAGGACTGTCATTAAGATTATTCATTTAAGCTGATTTAGGAAATCCAGAATCTTTAATAGTTTATATGTGTGTGTTAGTAGTAGATACAGGTAGTACTTACATCAAATGATTATGTATAAATACACATAATACTATTTAAAAATAATAGTGTGTGTATTTTATCCTGTAGGTGCTCCAGCTGTTTTAATGACATACCTAGCTACTTATAATTATGTACGAGTACTCGTATTTTTGAGAGGTAAATAGTGGGTGCACGGCACCCGCTATTTACCTCTCGTGGGTGCTGGAACATCCAAGCACCCACAGAGCCAGCGCCCCTGCATTGTGAGGTCCTGCCTATGATGCCATTTGGATTATCCTAGTAGATTTTTTTACACATTTTCATTGTGAATAAAGATTATGTATTTGTAATGGGCAAAATAAATGCTTTTATAACAATGTATATCAAAGTCACATAATAGAACAATTCAGGAAATTTATGACATTAATTCGCATTTACATACATTTAGAAACTACACAAAAAAAACATGAAGCAATGAAACTTTTTTTTTTTTTTTTTTTTAGGTGGTAAAATCATCAAATGAGTTCTCCCGCCCTGGGTGGGGCGGAAGGGACTGTCAGACTCTTACTGACTAAAATCCACCCGTGTTCCTTCCTATACCCTTTACGTTCCGGGGCCACGGTAACCTGGGTTAAGAAAAAACCCGCGACCCCAGCAGGCATTTGGCGCGAAACACGACGCGCCACCGACCCGGGCTTGGTCCTTGGTCGGACGGCGAGCTACCCATAACTCACCATCCGCAAGCCCGCTCCACCGCTGTGCCCTCTGCTAATCAGAGGGACACGCGTTGGAGCGTCCACACGACAGGCTATTCGCATACGGGCAAAGAGACCCCTTAGGCACACAGTGCCTAAGGAAGAGTTTTTGCCCGCATCCCAGGGTGCACCGGCCCGAAAAACTGGTCTTCCCCCCGGACGTATCCGAGAGGGAACTCCAGTCCACGGGCGCACGTGGAGGTTTCCTGTCATAGTCCAAGCAATGAAACTTGGGACTTACTTCCTCCTGCCGGGCCTTTGGGTACTGTAACAGGAGTGATGGGTGTCTTCTTCTGAATAGAGAAGGCTCTCAATCTCTTCTTGGCATTCTCCACTCCTTTCTGTGATGGAGTCAGCTTGAAGCCAACAGGTGTCGCCGATGGTTTAGGTGGAATTTTGATGTTAGTCTGAAAATGAAATAAAATGGAAGCTTGAAACTTGTTTAGAAAATACAGCTGCTTATAGTATCTTTCATTTATACACACAAATTAAGTTTATTTCACTATGTGCCCTGTTTTTATAATTTTCACAGGTTAAAACATTTGTTGTTATCCATGTTGTTGTCAATTATGGTTGAGGTTTGAAAAGAACACGAACACAAAAATTTCCAAACTTCATGGAAAAACCCTTACTCATTAAATTCTTGAAATTCAAACAAGGGTTGAAAGAAACTATTTATTATAATTATACTTTATTGTCTTTGCAATCACTATCACAATTTAATACTTTCTAGATGTATATTGTAGGCCTAAATTTACAAATAACTATGCAAAATCAAAGTCTACATGATTCTATAAGCAATTACATAGAAAAACAAAATGCAACAATACAAGGTGCACAAACACTTTGGCGCCATCATTAGCTGTAAATTCTATAATTACTTCTTATAGCGCTATAGGTACAGCTCAAAAGTCTAATAATAAACCCAAATCAATACTGATACAGGACAGTTAGACATATCAATGTAGGTACATCAGTGTCTATAATTGCAGTTAATGCATCGGCGACTATGCATTATTTATGTGGTAAAACTTGCCTTTTTGAAGTCGGCCTTTGAGATCCCTGGTGGCGCTGGCTCATCAGAGTCTTGGGACTCCGATCCAGCCTTTAAAAGGCTTTCGTTATCCATTTTGAGATGAACTTGGATGAACCAAATAGGTTACCGATTTTATGTACTTTTAGAACTTAACCTATGACATGTCAGGTACTCCTAATTAGCTACGTTTTCACATCCTATCTGAACTTTATTTTACGAAACAAACATTTGAAAAAACACTATTTTAACCTCGAATCTAGAATAAATTTGACAATCTCGCAAACAAACCAAACAAGTTCAAAGATTGTTTATGCATTTTGCATTTTTAATCATGTCGTAAAAGTGAGATGACTGAGATGGAAGGCGAAGTTACGAAAAAAATGCCCAAGAGTGAAAGAGGCTGTTGATTTTTAGAAAGAGATAGATGCAAAGTCATGCTCTAGATTTTGTTTTAGTTTACTGGAACGTGAGGTAATGAAATACCATAGATTTACTTTTTTTGTGTAACAGATTCAAAAAGTGGCATTGAAATACATTTATTCTGCCTGATTTAATAAATTATAATCAAGATTTTACAATGTTATTTGTTATCTCAGTCATGAGTTCATCGGAGCCTGATTATTTTGGTGCCACAGGTGGCTTGAAGAGGGAATCACAAGTACTGCTCAAGATTCTTTCAATTAGGCTACAGTTATAAAAATGCTTCTAAAAGAGCAAGTTTATTAGCTTTAGCCTTAGCGGATGCATAAAGTCAATGTTGAACCGGTCAATCATTATTTAAGCTACAGCTTGACATAAAAATGTAGAAAACCGGAAGTCGCCACTGTCTTCGCGCTACCAGCACTTTGAATGTTTTTTTTTTTTTCACTTATTACGTTAGTTTTATGGCACAATAATAAATCTAACAAACCTGCGGTCTTTGTTTACATCAAATATCAAAGATTTTAAAACGCTGTCAGAAATAAAAATTTTAGTTCCGTTACAATCCATTCTGGCCAAGCTGTACTATGTTAGTACAGCTTGCTCATTTCTAGCAAGTACATATTATTATCGTGCACACATAATTATTATGGTGCATGTGTATCTGTACCCTAAGTTCTTTCATGTAGTGGTCGCGTGACCACACAACGTGAAAACGAACTGTGAACCGTGCGAACCGTGACCCTGGAACGTAAAGGGCTATTGAGGATCACTGTGGATTTTACTCAGTACAAGTCTGACAGTATGGGTAGCGTAGCATGTAGCATAGATATATTAATAAAGAAGATGGGTAGGATGACATCATTTGATGATTTTAATAAAAGAATATAAAGAGTTGTTTCATGTATTTTGTAATCCAATGAACAATACAGGCAGGGCATAAATTCCACTTCCTTTTATAAAATGCTAGCGAAGGAGGAGGCGATACCTGAAAGGGAGGACATCGTCCATTTCACGACCCAGCCGCCGTGGGCCAACGTTGTTGCTGCGGGTTTGCGGACGGCGAGTAAGGGTCCGTTCACGCAGACCGGCTCAGAGAGCATCGGCGCGCCTTTTTTTTCACACAGACCGGATCGTATGCGCTTGGAGTTGGTCGGAGCGGAGCCGCCAACCGCCAACTATTTCACATAGACCGGCTGGAAGCGACCTGAAAGCGGATGCGATCGGAGCCGGTCGGATGCGCTCGCAGCCCGACAGATGCGCTCGGAGCCGGTCGGATGCGCTCGGAGCCGGTCGGATGCGCTCGGAGCCGGTCGGATACGCTCGGGGCCGGATGGATACACTATTATATTTGTGCTATCAAAATGGCGGTCGGCGTGGAGAAGCGCGGACGCAATCGGAACCGATCGGACGCGAGCGAGAAAGAGCACGCAATCGGAGCCGATCGGCTGTGCGGGTGAGAAAGAGGACGCAATCGGAGCCGATCGGCTGCGCGAGCGAATAAGAGCACGCAATCGGAACCGATCGGCCGCGCGAGCGTTAAAGAGCATGCAATCGGAGCCAAACGGCTGCACGATCGAGAAAAAGTACGCGATCGGAGCCGGTCAGCTCCTCTTATTATTTCACATCAAGCGCGTTCAAGCATTCTTAATGACAAAAGCAGTGCACATGCAAAAATAAACCTATTTGTAGTAAGGTTTATTTTTGCATGTTCTTATCACGTTGAAAACTCAGTTTTCAACGTGATAAGAATCTGATCTCCTCTCCGAGCCGGTATGTGTGAACGGACCCTAATGGGTAGCTCGCTACGCTACCCGAAGATCTGACTCGGGTCGAAGACGCGCAATGTTCCACCAACAATGCCGCCAGATTTAGGGATTTTTTGACTCCGATAACTTGGGGTCCAAACTGGGTTGTTTTAATCTAAATCATTTCTTTTGAATATACTTGTATAAAGATAAATGAAACTATGACATAAATACATACATTTTATTAGTGACTCCACGTGATTCAAAAGATCTAATCATAGTACAGTCACGAGCAATAGTATGTATACACTAAGCAGTATTCAAAGGCGATTTTCTGCTATCATATTGATTAAACTTTTACCTTTTCATTAGAATTCTATTTTGGAAGCCATACTGTTACGAAATAGGTCTTATTTCAAAGTGGAAACCAGTATTTCACGAGTAATTTGCGTTTGAATTTTGTTAAGTGTACCTATACATGTTATTGCTCGTGACTGTACACGGTATAAAGAAATTAGAGCTTATACTTAAATTGAATATGATTCTATATTTACAGGAGCTTTAAAAATAAAAAACGCGATTTTTAATTCTTTCCGCAGCGAATCCAGATCTTCAATTTATTATTCAACCATCCGAATATTTAACTCCGATCAGAAACTCTGACAACTCATCGTTCAGCTTCATGCTATGTTCCAATTGCCGTACTGAAACTGAAAAAAAAAATGTTAGTAAACTAAATATGTTTTAAAGAAAATCACTCCCTTAACATTATCACAATAATTGTAATCGGGCGGAAAAAAAAACAGGGCGATGTACTACAGCGAGCGTTCAATAGACGATAGATAGAAGCGGCAAAAATGGGGATGGCAACTGGGAAACTAATGGCGCTAGTATAGCTTGTCCCAAGCATCGTCATTGGTTCAAATTAGTTCAAATCTGAAAGGTACCTCAAAATAGTACTACGTCATTGGTCGGATAAGGACTAAGCTATGGTGGCGCCATCTACAATTAGCTTTGGCTTGCCTTCCCCATTGACTGACGATAAATTGGTCCCGCACAGCCCACCACCGTGACGCGGTACCTATAACGTCTCGCGTCCCTGGCCAATGGCGCAGTTTCATTGGTTGTTAAGTCGTTCGGTATACAGCATACGGGGAGTCCTCGCATTCGAGATACCTCCAATAACTACCACATCCACAATACCATAATATAATAACTACCACCAATTCGCACTAAGCGTTTCCAAACGTCTTTTATAATGCGGACAGCGAAGGAGTCGAACTCTCTGCCTACGTCTGTGTTTCCGAACGCATACAACCCTAATCTCTTCAAAGTTACAGTGAACAGGCTTCTTTTGGGTAATCTCGCTCCATCATCGACCTTTTCTTAGTCACTCCTGACCTAGACTAAGGCATACTAAGGTCAAGAGCAAACCCATAGTACGTAAAAAAAAAGATAACAACCAATGAAAGTCACAAGTCCATACGTGTTCGTTTCACCGCCCGTCTGCGGTGATTCCCCGCATGCTTTATACCGATCGTGTATATAATCGACCAATGAAATTCGTCGGTTGATAAACAGCATGCGGGTCTGCCATCTTGTCAACAAATAAATGGCGACGAAAATGGAGGTTTTCCTACACCCCGCATGCGGGCTATCGACTAATGCAAACGGTTTCCCGAATGCGGGCCCTGAGGCATGCGTTCCAGAAATCTGATGCGGGCCTTAACAAATAATGAGAATGCGCAATATATTTAGCTAGTATTTTTATTTACTCTACACTTCTACAGAAAAAATAACTTTTAATAAATACAAACCCAAAGGCGTTAGCGTATTCTCTAATTCATCCTTTACTTCAAAATTCTGATTCCCTTTAATATCGTTGACATCAGCGAAAACCACTTCGGGTGCCATGCTTTCTAGTTCTAAAGTATCAACACACATATCCACAGAATCAATGACTTTCTTCTTTTTTGGTATCCCTTTCTTCTTTTGTATCTTCTGCTTTCTTTTGTTTAACTCTTCTTCACGTTCATCAAGAGGTTTCATATTTATTACTCGAGTGACTTCATCGCGGATCATAGTTTTCTCTTCTTCCGTTAAATCTATTCCGCTGTCACTTCTAAAGTACTTAGTAATGGGTACATCATCATCACTACTGCATTCATCTTCAAAAAGGATTTTGTTGGCAAGTCTTGAATTCTTTTTATGTAACTGTCTCCATTTCTTTATTAGATCCTCCGCTTCTGTCTGGAAAATAGAACTTGTTGATTAGGGAATTGTTTCAATAACTTTAAAGAACTATCAAATACTAGGCTTATCATCTGCCTAGATTCTACATTCTGACAGGGGTCAAATCCAACATGATTCTAGGCCCTAGAATCATGTTGGATTTGCCCCCTGTCAATCCAAATGGAGTAGACTGAAAAAGAACATGCAATAACTGCCTATCTAACCCCCACAACTATGTCGACGAGACGATTGGCGCAATGGCTGAGCGATTAACTGCTGCGCAGGGTGTCGCGGGTTCGATCCCCGCACGGAACAAATATTTTTATGATCTACAAATAGTTGTTCCGGGTCTGGGTGTTTGTGTATGTGAATTTCTATGTTTGTAAACGCACCCACGATACAGGAAGAAATTCCTAGTGTGGGGCAACATTAAAAAAAATGACTACAAAAGATGATAATATATCACCAGTTAAGTATAAACACGTGATTCTAAATCTAAAGCAATCTAAGGCTCCAGCTTTGCTTGAGAACCCTGGCATTGTAGAACCAATTTGATTATAAAATATGGACCATGTTGATAGATATATAGATATAGATAGGGCCCGTTAAACCCTGTTAGGGGCAACTCTGACAGGGTTATAGGAATATTTCAAGAGGCCGTGTGAAGCAAAGGGGTTATTGAAAGAACAATATGGGATTTAGTCAGTATGAATCTGATGGTCAATTCCACTTCACCATGAGTCTTAAAGAAGACTATGTTAGTCACTGGTAATTTAGCTTTGCTTTTTTTTTTTTTTTTAAACGTTAAATAGTTCAGGATAATAGGCTGATTGATTGATTGATTGAATTTAGCTTTAATAGGTGGCTTTCATGGGCAAATTATAAGGCACTTACAAAATTAATGAGTTTAGGTATCCGTAACATGTAATGTTGATCATGTGCCTCCAACATCTCGCACTTCGAGCAGAGATCATAGTCATCACAAGTGATGCATTTGTAGCGGACACCGAAGATTGTTTTGTTGCAACTGTTGCAAATGATGTTGCTGTGACACGATTGCTGCTTCTCCGATTCATTGGTGCCTGTAACAGTAAGGTTTTGATTGTGAACAAATAACATTGTGGCATGTATAAATTAAGGCAGGACTAGTAAGTTACAGTACTTGTGTCAGAGCCGTCTTCTTCATACTTTTTTTTAGGTGGTGAAATTGTCAGATAAGTTCCCACCCTGGGTTTAGCAGAAAGGATGGTCAGACTCATACTGACTAAAATTCACAATGTTCTTTCAATGCCCTATACATTCCATGGTCACCGTTTCCAGTTTAGACAGTCTCGCAATCTGGTTCGATAGACCTGTAACCCGAAGACAGTCTTGCAACCCAGAAAATAGTCCCACAACCCAGGGGACAGTCCAGTGACCCTGTTTTTAATGGTGTCTTAAAATGAAAGTGATAAACTTAAACATTAGAAATACTTAATTTTGGCTTGTAATTTAGTTGTTGTTATCATTAATTCTCTTCTCAATCTAGCCTTGTGCATATTAATAAAAGTGTTTTCAAAAAATTTAATGTATCATCATTACCTTCATTTGAATCACTTGAAAGACACAAAGTAGGTACTGCATCAGCGCACAGATGTTTGTTCTTGATGCTTGATGGAGAGAAATGGCGGGAACACACTCGGTGTGTCAGCTTCTTTAGATCTTTTTCCAATAAATCTACTCTACCAACTGCTTCAAGCCATTGTACTAAACTGAAAGGATAGATAGAGAATAGATTATTATTTATTTCTTTCAAAATGTTGCCCTACATTAGGCATTTCTTCCTGAATTGCGAGTGTGTTTACAAACATAGAACATCACATGCACAAACACCCAGAAATGAAACAACTATTTTTGAAGAACATACAAATATTTGTTCCTGTTGATTTCTTCTGTGATTGCAACTTCTAAGTATGGAGGCTTGATTCCTTGATCAGGAATAAAGTGTGATTTGAGTTTTCCATTAAGAATTTTTCAGTGACTGCCTTGTATTTGGAAGTTTGTGGTCATATACGTGTATATACCTAAGACGACACACTGGCCACATATACGCATATGACGTGGAGTTGCGGATACCAGCCTATTAAACAATACAATAACGATGTGCGTCGTTTAGGCCGTGTCGTCGTGGTAGTGTCGGATTGCTGTCCTAAACGTTATAAACGTAGATTACGCGCTGTATGAAAACCTATTGCAGCAATGACAGCATACCAGACGCCTTTGTTAGTTACTGAAGTCTAGATTCAAGGAACATGGCTATGAATTTATGTTATAAAATTAAAAACAAATGTTAACAATAAAACAACAATAACAAACCGGTGTCTTTCTTTTGGGAGGCTGTAATAATAAAGATGTTTACTGGTTTTACTGTTCCTGCCGCAGCCGTATACACAACAATAGTTAACCATTCTCTTATTTTTTCACAATAATATTACTGATATTCAAAGAAAAAATACTGTAACGTACAAGATTACAAAAAAGGGTTTGTTTATTTATTTGGCTTGTCAGTTGTCAATGTCAAAAACTTTTTTTCTTGTCTCTGCCTCTCTAATAATGTTGCCTAATAAAAAAACAAGAAATCTACTCATGCCATAGACTACTTCTAATGACTTTTTAACAAACTAGATGGCGCTAGTATAGTTTTTATTTTAGCGACATCTAGTATCGAATAGAAATACAAATGATAATTGATATATTTTGGAATTTTCTAGTTACTTCTGGACAACTCCTAAAGACTTAAACCATAAAAGCAAGTGTACAACCAACGCGGGTGTAGGTACCTACATGCTTTTAAAATAACCCTCTTTATATTTTAGTTTCTGAACTCAGAATTTGTTTGTAACATTGGCGTGCATGACCTACCTCAACCAAGGTCAGACGGCACGCGATATTATCACTTATGGATCCCATTTTCATAACTGCCGACCAATCGACTCTCCATCTCCAATCTTCTACAATCAAATTATAGGTCAAACAATGTATGTGGTACAGGCCAAAATATAAAACGATAAACCTACTTATGGCTACTAGGTAGAAGCCTTATGTAGGTTTATCGTTTTTTTTTAAAGGTAGGTACAAAAAAATCTCCTACTTAGAGTTTAAAAAAATAAAAAAAGAAGTATGCTCTAAGTCGTATCCTGTGTACCAAAAATTTCTGTACCAAAATTCATGAAAATCGGATCAGCAGTTTAGGTGTTTTCCTAACATCCACAAAACAACTTTTTGTTACCTACTCACGCTAGAAGAATAGAAGATTTATCCGATCTGAGATTTATCCCAGCTTAATTACGTTTAAATTTTTTGACTACTACGTGGAACAGTGTAAAGCTGCGAACATATTATCGGACGCGTCCGTCAGCCGCGGCTGAGGGACGCGGCTTAGCAGTGTGCACGGTAGTTTGGACGACAACCGGCCAGATTCTGTTCGGACGTCCGAACGCTCAAGGTCACGTCCGCGTCTTACGACCGACAGTTTGCACAGTGTAGTATTAAGAGCGTATATTCCGAAAGCTGGCAACGTCGCAAATGGTTGTCAAATATTAACAAGTTTTAATTAATTTAGCATTGTTACTGTATGAAAATAAGAAATATGGCTCTGTAGTGCACTAAAAAATTGATAAGGGAATGCAATAATTTATATCATAACACCGAATATATAGTTTTAGATGTAGAAAAAGCATTTGGAAGCTTTCCAAATGCCTTTTATACACCGGAAACGGTTACAACATCAAATTCAGTGTTTTAATTGCATCCCTATATAATTTTTTTAGTGCACTACAGAGCGATATTTCTTGTTTTCATACAGAAAAATTGCCAAATTAATTAAAACTTGTAGTTATTTGACAGCTTTTTGCGACGTTGCCAACTTTCAGAATATGCAGCCTTAAATGTACTGTCTAGATAATGAATAAGCCGCGTCTCTCAGCCGCGGCTGACGGACGCGTCCGATAATTTGTTCGCAGCTTAAGTAATACAACATCATAAATGAGTATTACCATTGACTTAAATGTTACCACAAACTATTATAATTATAAGTATAGGATGGATATACTAGTTTGACTTATAAAACTTAATGTTTCGAGCATTCGTTGACTGGGCTATTTTATCCGCTGCTAAATCGATTGGCGTTCAATGAACTGTCAGCGGAGCTCGCTCATAGTCATGTTTTTCATAGCAAGCACCCTTAAGTACAAATATACAGCCCGGTTTCCACCGCGAGCGGAACGGACACATTAATGACTCCTTTAAACTCGCAAGCGCAAACTGCATACTTGTATTTCCACCAACAAATCGTTTTTGCGTTCCCAGAGCGAGCTCATTTTTACTCTTTTCACCCGCTGGGTCATTAATGTGTCCGCTCCGCTTGCAGTGGAAACCGGGCTTTACTGTTGGTTTGTTCTGTGTCTGGGTGTAATTTATCTAAGGAAGAAATCAGTAAATAAATCCAGTAGTAAATAAATCAGTTAATAAATCCCGCACGCAAAATACGCGCATATGACGTGGAGTTGCGGATACCAGCCCGTTATACAATACAATACAAGCATTTAAACTCACATACAAAAACAGCTAAAGCGGAAGCTTCAGCGGAAAGAAAGAAAGCTTCATCCAACCCAGTGATCAGTGTTCCATGCGGGACTCGAACCAGCGATACGCAGCCTAGTAGTAAACGACCTAGCCACTGCACAAACCATACTAAACTATAAATAAAACACAAAATAATTATCTCTCATTCATATCTGATATCATGTGGTTGAATCAATGTCTGTGGTTTATCTTGGCGCCTGAATTACTTCGATTGTGGTTGGGGAACTTGATAATATTGTGACTCAATGAGACATCGATGAATGAAAATATACCTTGTTGCCAGGGCCGTTTTTTATAATAATTACTCTAGTAATTTATCCAGGGCCCAAGTTCCTATAAGAATGAAATTATCGAGAGTTATTTGAAGCACCCCGTTCATTCAGTTGCCCTTTGCCGTTCATAGACGCGGTGCCTTTATAAAACAGTCCCGCGAACCAGATCTAAGTATATTGAGCAAGAATATTAATTTTATGTGTACTTATTATATCCTCATACAATTGATCAGCGAAACTCCTAACAATACCTTACCTCATCATCATGGAATTCATGCAAATTGTTAAGAGTATCTACAGCAAAAAGAGTCATTGTAACGACTTACCTCGAAACGCATCATAACAACAAGCATGTATGTGGACATAACAAGTCAACAACCTCTATAGTTTTCAAGGCTTATAGATACCTAAGTGTAGTCTAGCATGTAATGGAACACGTCTGGCTCCCAGCCGATCAATAACCAGTTAACCACCCTTTACTCACACATTAACAGCATCTAGGATGTAGGGTACACAATGCACACATACTCGTGATGTAACTTGAATACCCCCGGCCTCAGATGTCGCACCAATCGTTCAGTATATAAACTAACCGGTCGGCGAAACAGTACGTTATTCCCAGTGTAACAACTCGGTGACAACAACTTTGTTTACTTAAAACATTAAAAACTTCAAACAACAATGTCTCTATTACCATTCCTGATCGGTGGACCCGCTCCTCACCGCTTCAACGACCCCGATTTTGGTGTAAACGTCACTCCCGATGACCTCCTCACTGCTGTGGTCGCACCAATGCTGGCCAGGGAGTACTACAGACCCTGGAGACATATGGGCTTCGCTGCCAGGGACCTAGGATCCCACATTGTATCCAACAAGGAGAAGTTTCAAGTCAACCTGGATGTGCAGCACTTCGCTCCCGAAGAGATCAGCGTAAGGACGGCTGATGGGTACGTGATCATTGAAGGGAAGCATGAGGAGAAGAAAGATGAGCACGGCTTCGTCTCTCGTCAGTTCTCCAGGCGCTACATCTTACCTGAGAACTGTGACTCTGCTACTGTGGAATCCCGTCTGTCATCTGACGGTGTGCTGACTGTCATCGCTCCAAAAGTGTCTCCAACGGCGAAGAATGAGAGGTCTGTCCCTATTGCTCCGACTGGACCCGTCAGGAAGGAGATCAAGGATGCTGCCAGCCAGCAAACCCCTCAGGCCGACGCCAACGGAACAGCTAAGTGATACTCAAATAACTGCAAACCCAAGAAGACATCTTGCTCTGTGTGTTAGCTCGACCCTTGCTTTGCAAACCTTTTTATTGTATTCAATTTTGATGTGATGAAAAAAAACGACTGATTTAAAATGTGTATTATGTGATTTTAATTAGTGTTAGTGATTTTTAAATAAATTTTCCTATGGCTGTATTTTGGTATTTAATTTATGTCTTTAAACGAAAGTAGGGTGCACAGTAATTAAACCCGAGAAATCGATTCTTATCTGGCAATATTGACTGCTTGCTCTCCTCAACACATCTCGCTAATATTTAGCAAATTATTTATTTTAGTCCTCCAGCAGTGGGAACATGATAAGCCTGGCCAAGCCGGGCCTCATGGCCTGGCTGGGTGTGCTTCTAAAAGTAAACGAATAAGTAACACAAGTTGTTTTGATTCAAATGCAAACTTTAATAAAACCTTGTTTTACAAAGGCTCAGCTCTGTAGAGAACCTTGGTACAAGATAAAACGATTGTTCACTAAGTCTGAATCTGATTCAATTTATTAGCAGCTGACCATATTATAAATGTGTTCTTAATTATATTGAATGATTTTGATTTGTATAACGTCGCATCGTGGTAATTTTGTATCGCATAAAAATAAGCTAGCATAAAGCGATAAAGTAACTTCCTGCTTGCAAAGTTATCGTCATGAAAGATATGGTTTTAAAAACAGTTGATTTGAACCTGTGTAGACCATCATGTCTGAACGATGATAACTCGAGCTTGCGAGCTTGGAGAGGGCCCTGGTCCCGGGTCAGTTCGACCCTGACTGAAGGAATAGTTTAATAAGTAAATATAAATATTAATTGTCAAAAAGTTGAGTTTTAGAACGATCCTATCATAGAGTACATTTGTATATAGATCCTATGTTCGATTCCTCGCTACCACCTACCACTAATGACCTTTAAACGTGGCGCTATTGTCTAACCATTACATCAAATTGCAATAAAAAATTAGTACCTCGAATTGTCCGCAGGTCATGAGTGGTTGTTCGTACTTAATTTGTCTTCTGAGTGACGTCAGTTTGATTGGAGGAAAATTGCTGTATTTTATGCTATATTTTTTACAGAGACTTTGCTGCATACTGTTACGTCGACCGTATTGTGAGACCAACATACAAGCTTCTCGAAGGTTCCACAAGGTTCTCGACTATTCTACTGAAGATTGTACTGGAAGTTTCTAGAAATTTCAACCGATCTGGTTTTGACTACGATCGAAGCGACTCGAAAGTGAACTCGAAGTGAAAATCTCCAAGTAACTTTTTAGTGTGTGCAAGAGTGTGTTATAGTGTTGAGTAGTGTTTAGTGATTGTTGTAATTAGTGTCTTGTGTGTCATTAAAGATTATTTAGTTTTTAATAGGTGTTGATTAATTTATCCCCTACCCAGCTCGTAACATTTGGTGTCAGAAGTGAGGGATTAAATGCCAATTTTACCAAAGGACGACACGGACGGTATTCGTACCAGGAGTCAGCGCCAGCAAGACATGGACCACCCGGCGTTTGTATTGGGCATAGAGATCGGCCGGGGAACCTCCAAACCGACTCTGGTCCATGTCTTGCTGGCGCTGACTCCTGGTACGAATACCGTCCGTGTCGTCCTTTGGTAAAATTGGCATTTTATCCCTCACTTCTGACACCAAATGTTACGATCTGGATAGGGGATGAGTTAATCAACACCAATTAAAAACCAAATAATATTTAATGACACACAAGACACTAATTACAACAATCACTAAACACTATTCAACACTATAACACACTCTTGCACACACTAAAAAGTCACTTGGAGATTTTCACTTCGAGTTCACTTTCGAGTTGCCTCGATCGTAGTCAAAACCAGACTGACTCCCGGCACTAATCAGTGCCCTATTTGTACCACGACCGGTCCACACTAGATGTTTCTAAAAGAATGTTCGAAAGTTCTGGAAACATCCAAAGACTTCTATACAGTCCCAAACCTTCTGGAAGCTTCCAGAACCAACTCGAAACATCTAGATCAGGGTAGAAATTTCCAGAAACTTTCAATACAATCTTCAGTAGAATAGTCGAGAAACTTGTGGAACCTTCGAGAAGCTTGTAGATTGGTCTCGCACTACGGTCGACGTAACAATACTTTTTGCTGTATTTGAGTTTACAGGAGCTTTACAGTATCTGGGGCATACTATTATATATTCTATGTCTGGGGTAGCACGACGAGAACACGAGTTGGAACAGGGAAATCGCAGTATTCTATAAAATTTACTGCAAAAGACGGCAAAGTTCGTTTCTAAAACTGCAAAGTTTATAAGACAGAGAGATATCTCAGTCTCTCGGTGACACACAAAGCAATTTACAGTGCTAGCAAATCAACCTACCACAAAACTGTTATTTATTAATTTTTTCAATCAAATATGAACCTTTGCTTTTTGTGATTAAGTTATTCAAAGTATGACATGTCTGGTGTAGATTGATCGATGTTCTGGCATCTGTGCTAATCTGTGAGGTGTGGAGGAGTGTGTTGTAAATGAATAGATCATGACTGTTTAGTCTCAGATCTGAGTACCTATGTAGTTAAAATTAATCTGAAGTGTGTATGAAATGAAACATAGTTTAAAATTTATATGAACTTATTTATTGAAATTAACACAAAAAATCAGTCTTGAATAGCCATACATTGACTAGCAAATATAAAAGTAACTATATTGAATGAGTTCAAAATCACTACGGAATGAAATTACACTTTTGAACAGGATTCTTTATCACTGGCTTGACACGAACCTTCTTCACCATCTTTATTTTCCGAAGGTTCTCTGCGAACGGGTCCAGTTTGGGTGATAGGCACTACACGTTCTCCTTTCACAGGTTCCACTTTTCTAGGCGCTGACACAGTCAAAATACCGTCACTAGACAGTTGAGAAACCACATCCTCCGATTCAGTACCCTCAGGAAGAGCATACCTCCTTACAAACTGCCGAGATACAAATCCATGATCATCCTCTTTCTCTTCATGTTTCGCTTCAATGACCACGTAACCATCAGCTGTCTTCACAGATATTTCTTCCGGAGAAAAGTGCTGCACATCGAGGTTGACTTGGAACTTGTCCTTGTCTGTCTTGATAGTCGATCCCAGGTCTTTAGTCAGCTGCGACAGGTGCCTCCAAGGTCTGAAGTAGTCGTGAAGAGTCCACGGCGACATCATGGATGTGAGAAAATCGTCCGGTGTTAGCGCCAAGCCGAATGATTGGTCAAACAGTCTGTTTAAACGGTTTTGACGTTGAGGAGCCTGCGAACATTTTTCTTCTGCCAAGACGTATCTTGTCCCGATGCCGAAGAATATGATAGCGATGGTAAGGAAATACGGGAATCCACTGAAAGTCTTCATTTTCGCTTGTTCTTCTCGCTTCTTGTCGCTTGTAATCTCTCTAGAGTTGCTTCGATTGTCTTCGATGCGTTCAATGTGATTGCTAGTTTGAAAACACTGCCAGTCCGCGCGCTGCCCGAGTTTATATACGTGCCCCGACATCTAGCGGCGAGTGGATATTTCGAGAAATCTCTACCACTATCGCCGACGTGCTCGTTTCGTAAACAACCACGTTTGTTTGTATTTTTATCAACAAAACATTGACGAAGCGCTTTCTGATTGGGCCAACTAATATACCTGCCTGCATTATTATTGTTTGTGCAATATTTGATAACGTTATCTCAAAATTTCATAATAATAACCGATAATACGGATTATTTTATCAGCTCAGATTGCAGTAAATATGATAATTATTATACTGTTTATCAGAGTTGGATAATTTGGAAAAGTAAGGACAAATTGAGAACTTTCTATAATTAGATTTTAATTTCATTACAAATATTGTTAAATGTGCCATCTAGCGGGGAATAGCAGCAATTAGAAGTGCATTTGAATGCCGGGCAGGGTCACTGGTTCAATGGCCCTTGGAACGTTATCGAAAAACTGCTGACTGGGCTGGCGTATCCCGAACGAGCCGAACTTTCCCGAAAGTTCGCTGTCCGTGCTATGTATGTGCGTATTAGTAGATACAAAAAGCTGCTATTTGTCTATCTGAGAAAACGCACTCACAAAAGACACAGGAAAAATTCAAATCTTAATTGCGTCAGCTAGATTTTTTGGAAAATAATGGACACTAGTGAAACAGCTCAGGGGAATCTCAAACAAAACACGGAATTCAAGAGAATACAATTACTTTTAATATTAATGATGAACATAGATTTTAACAAAAAAATTGGCGGGTCTTTTACGAAAAACAAAGAAGGAACGCTCGTTCATAGACAACATGAAGATTAGGTCATAGACACGGACCGGTTGTTGCCAACTAGTAGTATGACATTACTCGACTAATCCAATGAACATAACACTAGTATTTTTTCTTTCGTAACCAATGCCTATTTACAAAGATTTAACGCATCAAAATTCGAGTGCCCCACTCTCCGTCCCACGCTCGTGACGTCAGAAGCAAGTAAAACTGTACCTGATTTTTAGTCCATTCTGGTTTACGTAACGAAAGAATAATCTAACTGACGGACAAGTTATAATTTTCGGTCAAGTACCCTATTTGCTGTCTAGGGAATTTAGTTTCTACTTTTTATTGCAATTTGCATCTGACCTCTCTTTGTGTTTATTGGTAAAAAAGAGACTTTATAGAATTAAAAAAACAACAATTAGTGGCAAAAACTTTAACGGTTTTCTTCTTGTGTTTCTTTCTATTGCTCGCAAATAATTTAAAATGTTCGAAAAAAATACATTCATAACATACGTTAGGTTATATTTCCAGATGGATGGAAATTCGTATCGAATGATGGTCGAATGTCTGTTTTTAAATAATAAAAGCCATATCTTCTAAATATTGGTATATTTTCAAAAATATTGTATTACATGACTTGCTTATCTATTTACAAAAATAAAAACAAAATTAAAATTAATATTAAATCAGTTTTACAACCGCCAATGCTTCACTACAATTAAATAAAGGTCTAAATATCATTGAACCAGTTACAAAGGGGTTCGACGTAAATAACTTACGTTATATTTACAAAATAACAAGATTTTACGCACAATCTTGAGAATTACAACTCTTTTTGAAAAATAATTTTGATTATTTTCATTTTGTTTGTAATATGTATACTGCAGTACGATTTTTGATAGGAAAATAAAGTTTTTTGATTCTTATTTAGTTAAATAAATAACTGTGTTTTTGTCTTTACATTATACATATTACAATCAACAGAATATTGCCTTATTGTTTTCTATAACAAGAGGCGACTGTTATTATTTAGTATAAAAAAATAAATTAAATCATTGTGCTTTCATAATATTTTAAATACATTTTTTTAGCTTTTTCTACAGTTAAATTTATTTTATTCAGTCAATAAATGATTACAGTATTAGTCAAATAAATGGATAGCCAAATATTTACTTTTATTTTAATTTTTGATAGCTCAGTGCCTCTTGTTATTTTGTGTAAGCCCCGTTTAATATAAAAAGCGCACAATACACTATTTAGAAGCGGTATGAGCTTGTATTTTATGTTTTTATAGTAAATTTTGCTCTCCAAAATGGAGTTTGTATCATACAACGGTTGATGCAAGCGGGATTTTTGATAAATTTCAATAGGGACTATAACTTTTGTCTATTACAAGCACACTTTTTATCTTATAGGTTTTAATTTTTCTCTGTTTTTACTATTCTAAAAAAACACTGATAGAGACAGGATAATTTTAAAGTCATTGGTAATATTAAAACGGTTGAGTGTGAACATGTGTTGGTTCAACCAACTTACTTAGTTTTGGGTGATAATATATGAACCTAACTCAAATTATCACCCAAAAATAACCAATTCTTGCTACTCATTTTATTTGTGACATATTTTTTTTTCAGTTGGCCCTAACATAATAGTTATACCTAAGTATTTTTACCTCCTAGAAACGAAGAAACTGCCATTGATTTCAAAACTAATCTGTGTTTTTGTTCTAAGAGCTTTGTTTCAAATTTGAATATGAAATAATGGTAAGAATTTTAGATGGTCTATTTGGTTAACAGTACTCAGTCTTGACAGTCTTTGAGCTTTCAGGCTGAAACTTAGCTCTGTAGAACTTATAATCATTTTCATGTATGCTCCTTATTCATCACGCAATCCGATGCGAATCCGACAAACTAGAAGTTGTCAACATCTTTACTATTACGACGTAGTTTCAATTCGACTGTCGTTTAGTAAGCATACTGGTTAACTATCTACCCACGTGCAACCGCTCGTCAAAAAACCATTTTATATTGGCAACTTTATGTCGTAGTGATTATTTTCACTTTAAAGTTGGTGGCCGATGCAGCGAAGTCGAACTACATTGCATTGAGTCATGAGTAAGGACTCTAAAACTGCATTAATTTAGATGTTATCCAGTCTTCGAGAAAATGAATAATACACAGTTATGGCGCATTTACATTAAGTCGGTTAGACCGTATTCGGCTGCAGGCCGTATTCGGTCACCGACTAATATAAACAGGTATTCGTTTGGCCGTATTCGGTCGAGCCCGTTGTCGGTGTCGAGTTCGCCGTGCCCCGCCCCCGTCGCCTGCCTGACTGTTCAATATACAATCGCCGCATCAATCAAGTCGCCGAATTCGGTTAACCGACCAATGTAAACAACTCAATTTAGGTAAGCGTTTCAGTTAAACCGAATGCGGCCGCCGCCTTCGGTGACCGACCTCAAACCGACCTAATGTAAATGAGCCATTATGAAGGACACATCGACATTATGGCTAAACTGCATTTTTCTGATTACATAAAGTTAGTGTTTAGGCTTGTAAGTTGTACTATTTATTCTATTACATTAAAATCTATAAACACATCTGTACAGTGAAGGTATATTTCCGGTGATTTTATGTACATTTAATAAATTCCTCTCACATCAACCGTTGCATATCTGATTAAGTCTAGCCTACCTTACTATCTAAGTTTTGTTTTTATAAAAAAATGTAGTAACATTCCTACGGTATTTTTGTTTATAAAAAAGCTAAAAAACACACCATTTTCAGTCGCTCTTGGGACCCGCACGTACTCGTAAGTTATGTAGACTTAAATAATTATAATATTGAACACAATATTCAGAGAGATCGCTTCGCAGTGAGGTTGCGTTCGAATGACAAACTTTACAAAACTATCTTCTAAGTTCTGGTTAAATTATACAGGAAATAATTTTAAAACATTTTCTTATCTGACAGATGGTTCAGGATTTATTTCTTTTAAAATGTAGTTGTGATGAATCAGTTAGATTGAAGATGAATTAAAATAAACAATCAGTCAAAATACTGGATAATTAACTGTTAATACTCGTACTTAATAAGTACATTTAAATAATTATTCAAGATTTTTTCAGTCAAATATTTTCGCATTACTTCAATACAAATCTTGGTCATTCAAACGTCATAATTTTGGGTTCATAGCCTTTGTAGAGTAAACTAAAATACCATTTAGACGACGCATTTATTAAATTGGCAACACTGATATATTTGACAGCTATTGTCGATGTTGCCAACTTTTCAAAACGCACTTTTAAGAACTGTTACTTATAATAATATCTATAGATTTGTAAATACAATACTGTAGGTTATATTACAAGTATTGGAATACAATGCAAGTCCCCCTTGGAACAATACTTTGATCAGAGATGGTTCCATATGGTACAAAAATGATACTTAATGGGAGATGAGAATATAAAAAGTTTTGATAATGATCTTAAATCTATTACGAGTTTGAGATTCTGTGTGCCAATACGCAAATGGAGAGTATTATAGTAAGTGTATTGACTGGCTTTAAATGTTTGTGATGTACTTATTACTAATTTGATATTTTATTTGAAGAGTTTATTTCACGTAACTTTCTTTCATTATATTTCAAAAGTCAATAAAACGATTTAAAATTAATTAGGCGCGTTTCCAGTCTTCAGATTAGGGAAACAAATGGCGCCACAACACCGACAAAAATGGCTGTAGCGATGGAAAAGTTAAAACTTTGTGATCTGAACTGGATAAAAAACATATTTTGTGACATAGTCATATTTATTCAGGGCAATAATAGAGAGAAAAACAGCAATAACGTTCATATGACAATAGCTGGCGACCTTATGTAGGATCAGAATTGGTTACGCGAGTGAAGTTAGTGATTAAGTCTATAAACGCTTATATTTGCCATATTAGGGGTACCAAGGACTCGTTAGTAGGCCTAAAAAGTTTAATGAAGATGAAAACTCTGGTGTACGTACAGAACCATCTCTGCATCTCTCAGTCATCCGAGTGTTCGGTAGCATCCTTCATCTCGTACTATTGATATTAGTGGACGACACTTACTATTCGCATGTTTATTTTGATTCGTATTAAACAAATAAAGTTTTTGTCTTTAAAACGAAAACTTTTTGGCCTCAACATCAATAGCTCAAGTTATTAGTTAAAGTAGAAGCGTTGCTTGATCATTTCCGATGTTAGAGCATATTTGTTTCCTCATGCAAGTTACACAAGACAGCTTCGTTATTTTTGCTGTTATGTTTGATGAAGAAAGCCGTTAGTTTTTTGTGTTAGCATTCGTCGTATACCCTACGCTAACGCAACGTTTACGCGGCGTAATCAAGACGCATAACTATACTAGATGCTAAGGAACTTTTTTGAACAAGAGTGAAGAAACTGGTTGGTATATATGGTGCGCATTCGTTGTATACGCTACGCTAATGTGGACGCGAAAACAAAACGTCTACGCCGCGTAACCAAGATTCTTAACTATGCCAGATGCTAATTTTTGAATTAGAGTGAGATATTAAACAAATAAATGAAAGGTAACAACGAGCACTGATTGAATGTTTTGTCACAATATAGAAGAAAATTCTTAAAATTTTGTACAACATCAGGCGAAGCTAGAGTACCCATAAAAGCCATTCCCCATTCTTTGGGTAAAATCTAATATTTAAAAAATCCTCAAAATGAACACGCGAACAGTATACACAAATATAACCACAGTCAACATCAACATTGTATATTTTGTTTAGCTCATACAAAATCTAAATATACAGCTTAACCTAAGTTACATACACTTCGACAGTCGTACGGTGCGAAACTAACGGCATCCCTCACTAACTTAAATGAAATATGTAATAAAATATAGTAAATACATCGAAAATGTTTAACTGAGGTGCTGTGACGGATAGTTGTGTTATATTTACATAGAAAACTTTTATATACTGAAGGTTTTTTACAAATCTTGAGAGCGTTTCAGGGTTTTTCTCCACGGATCCCGGTATCAGATTGAATTAGCCACGGATCACGGCGACTTGTTTCCACCGATACCGTGATCCGTTTCCAACACAAAAAATTAAAAAAATGTAGCCACCGATCACCGATCATCGTGGCTAAAAGATATAAATTGTATTATTTTTGGAAACTGATCTCGATGCGCAGAAACAAGAAACAGAGTAAAATGTTTTTCAAGCCTGTTGTTTTTTTTTTCTTGGGCTATCCTCAATTATTATCTATTATATTATGTGGATGAGTTGATAGTTCTGGCAATCGAGTGCAGTCCAGCAAGTGCACTACTCTTCCTAAATTCCATCCTTATGACACCAGTGCTGGATTATTTTTCAACCTGATTTGACTTTTCTTTAATTTCCCAAATCAAAAGAAGTTATACTTCAAACCCGCGTTTGATACAACTTAATTCTGGGTAAGCGTGCTTCACTGTCGACCACATCAGGCGAGATAGTGGCCGCTAAATAAATAAATTAAAGCAAATAAGTCAGAGGTTCTAATTGAAATGATTGGCACCGTGTCCTAAACAAAGCGATCAATCTGACGAATTTACGATCGTGGCGTTCACATGTCACATTTGTTTGGAATGACAGATTTATTCACATTGATCTTGTTTTAGGCAACTCAACTGGATTTGTAATCTCAATCAATAAAGTCAATCTTGTTTTACTTGTTTCATTCAACCTTGACATTGGCAGAATCATCAAGTAAACGATGGAGCCATCAAACTAAAATTGGAATTGGACTTATTCACATTCGCCGAACAAAATGTCAAATGAACGTGACATTTGCACGTTCGCGCGGCGTTCGCTATAGTTATGTTTTAATTACGAGGCGCGCTCGACATCACAGCGTAATAGAGAAAAAAAAACTATATTTAAAAATAAAAAAAATGTCACACGGAGACCCATTATTCAGCATTGGACGTTAATGGGGTTTCATGGTTGTACTCATGTTACAAAAATAATATTTTGTGAATAATTTAATAGACTAGATATCTTTCTTTTGTATGTTAGAAGAACCAAAAAAAATGTTTTTTTCTACGTAAACACAACACAAACGTATATGAAAATTAACAAATTGCTTGTTACAAACGTACAAAGAGTATTTACAGACATGCATTCATAATTCTCGTCACAAAAGTTCTCGAACACCTCAATTGTACTTAAAATTTGTGCTAATTTGGGGTAATTTTAATTCTTTTGGCCTCCTGTTAATTTTTTTTCAGGTTTTTATAAAACACCGAAATCTAATAGTGCATTAAATAACTTAAAACCGTTAAAAAATGCATTCAAATATGGCCTCTATTATTTTTTATTTGATTATCAAAATAAATACGTAGCTTTTTTTTACTTCATGATATTTTTTTAACTTCTTAAACACCTTTCTTTGGACACGATTTCAATTTGGTATGATTTATACCAAAAATAATAATATAATTACAATTAATAATAAAAATATTTAAAAATAATAGGGTAAAAGGTTCTAACGACAGATCTATCACTAGGGGCATGTGTAAATTTGTAGCTGATATTTGAGTTTTCTGAAATATTCCGGGTTCTTTTTTTGTAAATGGTGGTAAATGTGTTTTTATTAGACTTGCCAAAGTAATCCATACCTTGGGCACAACCCACCAACATTGAATTTACAATATCCGTATATTTTAATAAATTACTTTCACCTTCAAATAATTCAGAAAACTTAATATCGTTCATGGTAAAAACCTACGATTTGTCAACATATCATTACAAAATCATAACTTTTTTAGCGTAAATTTATCTAAGCTGAAGCATTTCTTTTTAAATATAAACAGTATAAACCTATCTACTAAGTATAGTTAGAAATAATATTGAGATACAAAAAGGTAGTGATCATTATTTTGTACATACATTTAAAAATAATAATAACATAAAAGTATATTAATTTTTTTTTTCGTTGAACAAAAACAAATAATTTTTAATACCATAGAAATTATTACAAGAATCTCATAAATCATTTATTTTCTTTTACTATTAAAAATCAAGTAGGTAGGACGGGAGAACAAAAAAACAAGACGACTAATTTAAAATTGTGCGTTTTCTTGTATATTTAAAAACCCTTTCCATTTATGGGTATTCCGAAATTCATGCAAGTGCAACTATTCTTTCATAATAATTTCTATGCTATTTAAATCATAATAAAAATAAATATATAAATTCGTACTCAAGATAAACTTGTCCAAAATTTATAAAAAGCACCTACAGTGAGCAGTAGGGATAGTTTTTAAACTATGTCTACATACATAATAGTATTACTAGACAAATTGTCAATCACCATTTATACGACTGACGGCGATTTATCTATTTGCACGACCATCAATCACGATTGATTAATCTTCCACTTTATCAATCAATCGTTACAATCATCAATCTTTGCAACTATCAATCTTCATAACTATCAATCATGATTGATTCAATTCTAAAAATCGCCGTCAAAGAAATTAGGTCTGTAATTCTGTAAATAAAAAAACACCAAATATACAAAATGTATACTTAAAATTAGTCTTAACTGTATAATATATTGTTCGATAGATTTCGCTTACTAGCCGATGTACATTATATAGACAACTGGCAACAGAATAGGAACATAAAGTCGGTTCCACACAAAGAGAAAAAATGTCAAACACTTTCTAACTGACGTTTGTCGCTGGTTATTGCTTCGTATAAGACTGAGATAGGGCACTCCAAAGCCAAAACTTGACGAATATCTCTTTCTAAAAACCGATGAAGCTTCAGAACCTTGAATATCAACGCTAAGTTGCCAGCCTGTCGGTTTATTATCGGAATGAGCCATAGAACTGCACAATTTGATTCCGCTCTTTCCATCATCGGACTACAGGTCGAATGGAAATGCGCAGCGCATGATAAACTTCTCATTTACGTACAAAACGTTTTGAAAATACTTTCATTGTGCGCACAGCTAAGGAGTGGATTTCTCTGCCGGATAGCAACAACCAAGGGCGTCGCCAGCTTATAACTAAGGGAGGGGCAATGGGCCTGAATTATTCTGAATATTGAAAAATATTTAAATTATTCTCAATACTTTCTACAATATACATTAAACCTTGTGAAATTTACGTTTAGTCATGCGATGCGGAATTTAAGGAAGTCAATTGCTCGCACTTTGGGCGCTTTGCGGCTAGCTACATTTGGTCTCTAGGGGGGGGGGGGGGGGGCTGCACCCCCTTGGCGACGACCTTGGCTTACTTCGAAACACACAGTCAACGACATCAGGTGGCTTACATCAACCGCAGTAGTTACAGTGTGGGAAACAAAATCTCAGCCGCGAGAGCCACTCACTGTACGTGAATAGCGTCTGTGTGAGTGCTATTTTCGTACGTTGTATAGAGCCGACCTTTTGTACCTCTTTTTTTGTGACTGAATATAGAATCTGTCGATTATCATAGTGTCAATTGTCTATTTAACTTGGTCAGTTCATAGAAAGCGCTTGAGGGTTTGTCCCATACTCCCGTATGGTTATAGGCCTTATAGTCCATGCCGTTTATAAAATAAGAAGACACTTCAATACGCAAAGCGTCTGACAAGGGATTGGCGTGGTTTACCATTGATATTATATCTACAGTAGAGCTCTTTTATATTTTCTATTTTGTATAAAAACTGTTATACATATAGTGTATTTTCTTTTGAAGGAACAAACTAGCGAAATTATTCTGTTGTATTTCAAAAAGACAAAAACTTTTAAGAACTATTGTGGTGTCACCCGTCAATAGTCGTCCAAATATATTCCAAACAAACATTATTTTTAAAATTTAAACACACACCAGCACATCAACCTACCTCAATCTGTCAAATTTCCCCAAACTAATAAGAAACTTCTTCTTTTGGAATAAAGTTGGAAATCTATCGAATTTCGACAGATTGGGTTGGTTTGATGTGATGGTTGTCTGTACTAAGAATTATAACTTAGAATGTCTAAGGAGAAAATACACTACCTTTCTAAGTTTTCTTCAAAGTTGAAATATCTCAATCATAAAGTTAGTAATTTTAGCCTCTCAATCCAGTCAAAATCTCAAACATTTCATAAAATTTTTGGTACAAAATCCTCCTTTCTCATTTACTCTCAAAATCCAGTTTTTTCAAATACAAAAGAGCTCTTAAAACTAGGCAGTGCTAAGAACCGAAGGTCATATACATTCAGGATCTATTCACAAGACCTTTAAAAGGCGGAGCCCTAAGTGGTTAGGACTTACTAAGTATAACGATATAAACAGGTTGTGCTTAACTGTCCTCGAGTAGATTGTGTAGCTCCGCGTAATTTAGTATGGCACGGTACAGGAATTCGTATTGTAACTGAAACAAGGAAAAAGAAACGATTTAAAATACTGTGTAATATTTCCACCCCTCTATACAGGGTGTAAGGGACAACCCTCCACAAATTATCAGGGCTTGCTCAGTGGACGTAACTGAACAATCTTCCACAATTTTTTTTTTCAGGTAATGTACAGCTTGACATAAATATGTAGAAAACCGGAAGTCGCCACTGTCTTCGCGCTACCAGCACTTTGAATGTTTTTTTTTTTTCACTTATTACGTTAGTTTTATGGCACAATAATAAATCTAACAAACCTGCGGTCTTTGTTTACATCAAATATCAAAGATTTTAAAACGCTGTCAGAAATAAAAATTTTAGTTCCGTTTCAATCCGTTCTGGCCAAGCTGTAAAAAAATATCGGCCTCACCATACAAAATTATAAACTTGATTGGAAAGTTTGTATGGAGAGGCCGATTTGAAAATTGTGGAAGATTGTTCAGTTTCGTCTACTGAGCAAGCCCTGAAAGTTTGTGGAGGGCTGTCCCTAACACCCTGTGTAACTTTATTTCTTTTTTTAAAAAAACGTTGCCCCACACTACATATTTCTCCTGTGTCGTTGGTGCGTTTACAAACATATAAACTCACATACACAAACGCCCAGACCCGAAACAACTACTTGTAGATCATACAAATATTAGCTCCGTGCGGGAATCGAACCCGCAACACACAACGCAGCGGTCCAATCGCTCAGCCACTGCGGTGACCGTGCCGTCTTTTGACCGCTAATAGTTGTGATATCCAAATTGCATTTCCGAATCGATTACGAAAAAACAATCGACACTATTTACAATGAAATTTTAATCGAATCGTACTAAATTGATATTTTATAGTTATTCAACGTTTTAAAAAATAGAACTATTACTCTAGAATTCTGGTTAGGTATATTAAAACAATGTGTCAAACATTGGATTGTTTTCACGACAGTTTTAATTTTATTTTGTTGAGACTGAAGCTAAGCTGTGCTGCTAAAGTAATATACATCCATACACTTGACAACATAACCCTCGTCTGTCTGTGGGTAAATACGAGTTTTTTTTTTCTTCTATTTAACAAAGATATGAATACTTACGAATGTATCAATAGTACGCGCACGTTGCGCTCTCACAGCGCGTGCAGTCGCTCCCACGTCCACACGTCGCTCCACACGCAACGCACGGATCAACGTGCACAGCGCGACGAACAGCGGTGACCTTTCTGTGCCGAATCTGTAACAGTTATCCTTGGTAAGTAAAGAGAATATGGAAAGTTACTGTTGGGAGAGTTACTACCTGTGTCATCCCGATACTGGACAAAGGCCTCGCGCCATGACTTTAAATATTCTGATCTAGGGCTAATGTGGTCATTAATTTCGTTTAGCTCGTCCCGTCATTTTCTCTGATGTATGCCGCGACGTCTACTTGTATCAGGGCTTGACATAGTGGTTACTTTAGGTCAAAGGACATTGGAAAAAATTCTAATGAACTTTGGATAGAGCGTGGGACCATGCAAAGTTAACATTAGTTAAAGCTTCCTTTAAAAATGGTATCCCCTTGGCAAGATTCAGGCTGCTTTTAGTCACGCTGACGGTCCGTGCTGACAACTGCCCAATGTATGTGTTCACGCCAAAATGTTGTTGTCCCTTTCCGGCAAAAGGGAACGGTCATTGGTTAAAAAGCGACGCGACCTTCAATCGATGCAAGGACAGTAACCGTCGCGTGAGTCCTCCAACATTCAGTATTCTACTTAGCGCCAACCGCTTTGCACCGCTACAATAAAAAATCGTTCGGCTCCGGGATCCCGGGAGTTCGCGTTCGGTCGCCAGAAGCCAGCTCCAGGCCAGACGCAAAGACCAGCGCAGAGAAGACCAAAGGTTAGTGCCAACCCAATTAGCCTTTCCGGGAATCAACAGGTGATCCAACCCGCATCTCATAAAAAATTTAAAATTAATTTTCACCCAATAAAACGCTTCACCAGTATGGTTGCTTATAAAGTGTTTCAGAATAACGCCGATCGGTCGTCTACTAAGCCAAAGATTTTGGCTTGTTAGTGCCGACCGTCAGCATGACTATAACCAGCCTTAGATTTCAGTATGTATGATAACGTAATTGACCTCATTTGTTGGGTAAATTGGCTGGTATTCAGTTGAATTATATTATACAACAAGTAGCCAACATCTTGGGAAACGGTGACATAGTATTAAGAGCGTATATTCTGAAAGTTGGCAACGTCGCAAATGGTTGTCAAATATTAACAAGTTTTAATTAATTTAGCATTGTTACTGTATGAAAATAAGAAATAAGGCTCTGTAGTGCACTAAAAAAATGATAAGGGAATGCAACAATTAATATCGTAACACCGATTAAATAGTTTTAGATGTAAAAAAAGCATTTGGAAGCTTTCCAAATGCCTTTTATACATCTGAAACGATTACAACATCAAATTCAGTGTTTTAATTGCATTCCTATATCATTTTTTTAGTGCACTACAGAGCGATATTTCTTGTTTTCATACAGAAAATTTGCCAAATTAATTAAAACTTGTAAATATTTGACAGCTTTTTGCGACGTTGCCAACTTTCAGAATATGCGGCCTTAATATAATACATACTGGCAGTGCACGAGCATGGTCCCCTGATGCACGTGGTGCGGCACTGTGGCGGCAGGTGCTGCAGCGTCCGCCAGCTCGGCCAGGCCGCGCGTCACCTCGGGCACGTGGCCGCGCGCCGTGGGCCAGCCTTGGTACTGCAGCTGGCGGACACAGCTCACTTCTCCACTCTGGAACAAAGAATCAGTTTTTATTTTAACGCAGATGCTGGAATGAGCATTTGCTGCGGGCTAAGGCCCGACGCTGCGTTAAGCGGATGCCCGCGCGGTTCTATACAAAAGTGCTCCGTCGCGGGGACCCGTGCGGGGACCCGCGCGGGCGTCCGTCGCGGGGAGGTGCACCCCGCACCCACGCAACGGGGCCCGCGCGGTTTCGTAGCGTTATGCCTACTTCGCACTATGACTACTTTCTGTAGCTTTCAAGCAATCGGTAGCACAATGCCAACATTTTGAAATCACCATACATTAGATCGCATCATGCCTACTTTTTATTTTTGTCTCAAATTTCGTCGTAGTTTGCCACCTTTATGAAATGTTCATTCAGTCGATAGCATTAAGCCTATTTTGGTACAGTCTTACAAAAACATTTCTCAACAATTTAGTTTTTTCAAGAAACATAATTTAAAATATATGTGAAACATTGTATTGAATAATAATTAAAAAAAAAATAGGAACGCAGCTAAAAGTTAATGGGGCATAGAATTGTAAAGTTTATGATTTTATGTACAAAATTTTATACGTATTGTATTCCGGTTCATTTATTTATAAAATATAAATTATGCAAGTAAATTAAACAGATTCCATTTATTTTAGTTTTTTTGGATCCACCCTAAATGTTAACTTCTTATCTACTTATATTTACGAAACATATTTTAAATGATGACTGTACCTATAGTAGGCATCATACGTACAAAAAGTATGGGCGATATCCAAAGTAGGCATGGTGCTATCAGACAAATATATTTAGGATTTTTTTGGCAACATGCGATTGAAGGCCTGATGCGATCTAATGTATGGTGATTTCAAATTGCTGGCATTGTGCTACCGATTGCTTGAAAGCTACAGAAAGTAGTCATAGTGCGAAGTAGGCATAACGCTACGAAACCGCCCGCGCGGAGCCACGCGCGGGGCCACGCGCGGAGCCTCGCGCGGAGCCACGCGCGGATCTACGCGCGGTGCCTGCCAGCGGTAACACGCACGGGCTTGTTCAATCAATAAGGGTGCTTATACACGGTGCATGTAACTGGAGCAAACAGAGAGCAATTTTTTGAAGTGAAAACTTCTTTAGCGGCGTTGTACACTTTTTCTGTAATGGGTAAAAAATTTAAAACTCGCGTCAGGGTCACGTGACCGTCAGGGTCACGTGACCGTCAGGGTCACGTGACCCTGATCGAAAATGAGTAAGACGTCATTCAAATTAAAAATAAAACATAGTAACAAAAAAGTTTTTTTGTATGAAGACTTTCGAAAAATTCCTCCGGTGCTGAAATTTGGAATATGGTGAGAGTAGGTGATACAGTGATATATACATTTTTTTAGCCGAGAAGTTTTGTTTTTTTACCATAACATGTAAATTGCTTATAACTCTCTGCGAAAAATTAATTAGCTCGTATATGTATAGTTTAATGTCTTTGTTAATTAGTCTCAAATTCTTTTTGTAGGTATTTGTTTAATAAAATAATAGGAAAAAAAAGTATAAGTTAGAATAGGAAAGTATAAACATCCAACAAATGTTCGATTTCAGTGTCACTCCAAATCAACTTTTTACATATCGCGCGCTAACTTGAAATTGAAATAAAAATCTTCAAATTGAACTAGCGACACTGCGTAAATCGGTCTCCGCGACGGGGACCTTCGCATACCCACGGAAACCAGCCGCGTATCCACGCGCGTGTCCCCGCGCGATACCACGCACGGGGCCACGCGCGGGGCCACACGCGGGGCCACGCACGGGGCCACGCGCGGGACCACGGACGTGGACCCGCGACGGTTGCCCGTCGCGGGCGCCCGTTTAACGCAGCGTCGGGCCTAAGGGCTGATACACAAAACTGTCAGGACACTATCCACTGGCGTTTTACGAGGGTTAGCGTCTCTCCAACGTCTGCGCAGCGCCAACGCTGCGTCGTCGCGTGGCAAGCGTTAAGCCGGAAACACATTATTTAACACGCCACGCGACGCAACGTGTCGACACCCGATGTGCAGTGAGCGCGTGTCGTCGCATCGGATGTTCATAGTGTGATTCTGGTCTATAGAAAACAATACATTTGATTCGACTCAACACGCATCACGTTTCATCGGGTCGTGTCGCGTTTTAATAATGTGTGGGCGACTTTAACGTCCGCTGAACGGGACGTTGATACTATTTGAGTACCAGCACGTACCCACACGGACAGAGCAGGACTGCGTGATTGTCACGACCTAGTTTATAAAATTTGTTTAGTACGGTCGACGATCATCGAAGGAGTGGTCACCCGAATAGTAGAAGAGCCATACGAAATCGCACCAATTCATCTTACAGTATTCTGCGTTGCAAATTCTCATCAGTTTTGTATTAGATTTGAACAACTAACAGCAAAGCAATTTTTGCTCCAATTATTTATTCTCAAAAATATTCTATTGCTAATAAAGCACCACAAAAAAAAACATCCTGTATAGCCAAGGTTACCTTATCATTGGTGACCCTGAACTGTCTTCGGGTGTAGTAAGGACAGGACTCGCTTTCCTCGTACTGCACCGAAATGTGATCATACTGGATAGTGCCGTCGTCCCAGTACCGCGGACATTTGCCATCGCCAAGCTGAAACAAAAAGTTTGGTTAGTTTGCAAAATACACACAAATATCAACTCTAAGGCTGCTTTTCCACCAGAGATGTGCTACGCTTTGTTGCTGTGAATGCGTTTGATATCCACCAATCATATTTATTGGTTTACATAGCACAGCACTGGTGGAAACGGATTAAACTAAGATGTGTGTGTCGTGCTATGGAGGCCTGCAATGGATGCGTGCTATGGGTCGTCTTCTTTAGTTAGATAAATGATCTTAATTTAGCAAATTGGTTTTGGAAAACTCTTTTGCACGTCAAAAAGACACTATTTTTAAACTACATGAGGCCGGTGTTTCGTACCTGACTACTCTGAGAAGAAACATTGAAAAAACTCAGAGGTCACAGTCTCTTTTAAAGTCCAGTAAATTTTGTATTGGTAAAGTTATATATATATAGAACCCAGCAGGTGTCTGAGGTGGTCTTTAGAAGAAAGAACCACACAGATTTGACAGGACCTGTCCAGTCAGTGCAAGCATTTGTCGGTTATCGTGTAGCTCAACTCATAACACAAGGAGCTCAACGAACGAACAATACCTGACATTTGGGTAGTCCGCATAAATAACTCAAACTGTCAGACAACATAAGTAAATAGCAAATAAATATAGATCACAAAGTCAACATACCTCACTGAGCATAACGATAGTGCTAACGTTGTGTTCGGAGACCATCCGCCAGAAGTCAGTGATCGTGTTCGGTAGAGGGTCCTGCGTTATTATGAACCCTTCTGAGTTGTCGTAGGCTGTGAAAATGCAAGATTATATTGCAGTATTTCTGTTAAAATGGTCTTATGTGGTTTATGCTTTACAAGTCATGCCTATGTCTGTAATGATTGCGTCCATTTTAAACAATTTAGAGTCGAATTATTTACCCCAACCAGCGTTCCTGTTTCCATTCTACTTAGGATGAGGAACGCAAGTCGCAACACATCTGGGAAACGTAATACGGCGACGAATTTTCAGCGACTGAATTATCGACATTATGACAACCGCGCCGAACAATCTGAAATATTATAGCGTGCGGCAATTAGTTCTGCACGCGACGGATTATTACGTGTCATCGTCGTCAGTTGGGTCGGTTGTTACAAAAAAAATAGCTACCCACGCCGAATTTTTGGTCGCTTAACTCGCCGAATCTAAAAACTAATAAAGGATTTAGGCGAAGTTCGATACCCATTAAATTTTATTGTATGTTTTGGTTAATAACCGAAATTTTGCCGGGAAATA
The DNA here is from genome assembly GCA_954870645.1 of Agrotis clavis. Lineage (NCBI taxonomy): Eukaryota > Metazoa > Arthropoda > Insecta > Lepidoptera > Noctuidae > Agrotis > Agrotis clavis. Next base: position 5,920,663 of record OX940943.1, read on the forward strand.
CCGCGGCCGCAGTCATAAGTTAGTCATCATGTTAAGATTTCCCCTAAGAACAATTTTCAATTGTTGATTGTGTTGTGATAATTCTCATCTTACCTTCAATAAACGAGGCGTTGATATACGTCGAGAAGTCTCTGCCGGGAATAGGAGTTAGTATGACCCGGTTCCGGTCGTACGGCAGACAGTCGGGGCTTCGATTCCGAGCGCGAAGCTCCTCGCCTGCGCCGGCGCCCTGAGACTTCACGGGCTCTGCTATTGGACTGTTTAGCATTTTCTGTAGGAAAAAATCAAAGGCTTCTAAATTCATAGCAAGATCATCATTTTCTGCTCAGTTTTTTCGCAACAATGCTGAGGTTCGCTTCAGTTGGTTGCTTGATGCAGTTGAATATCAGTATTTACATGGAGCCACTGCCTATTTGACCTCGACAACCCAGTTGTACTAACTGAAGAAATATGGTACCTCTTGGTAAGATTTTAGAGCTTCTAACAGCAAAGACTGCCAAAGATCTACAAATGACCTCCGGGTCTAACGGCTTATCAGTAAAAAGGCAGTATCATTGCTTCGAGTCTCGATGTGAATTGACCCTTAGTAGGCCAAAATTGCAGAGAGCAGTGGTGGCCCAGTGGTATCGGCCCCGACTGACGAGTTGTGTCATGGGTTCGAACCCCGCCAGGCGCATTACTTTGTGTAATTTATTTCATCACCACTGCTCGCAAAACGGTGGAGGAAAAAATCGTGAGGAAACCGGCATGTCTTAGAACCAAAAATTCGAAGACATGTGACATCTACCAACCCGCACTGGGCCCGCGTGGTGGATTATGGCCCACTCCCTCTCACAGAGAGGAGGTCTGTGTCCCAGCAGTGGGAACATTATAGGCTGATGATGATGAGGACAAAATTACCTCAAACTCGATCTCCATAAGACACTTGTCGGCGTGGTCGGGCGTATTCCGTAGCTTATCGACAGCTGGCTTCAGTCGCGATGCGCTGATCTCTGTGTCGCCGTAGTGCGCGTATTCTACCAGCGCACGGTACACGAATACGTATTGTTTCTGTGGACAACGAAGAAATTATTAGTATGTGTATTTAGCTGAACGTTAAAGATAGGAACACCAGTTTACTTTCAACAAGCGAGCTGTTCTGTGCCAATCAACGACGATATAATACTAGACTCCTAATAACAGGCGACCGATGTCTGCCAACACATTAGGCAAAAAAGTCTTATATCCGTCTCATTTCGACCAATCCTGTGAGCCGTAAACATACGTTGAGACAGAACAGACCTTGAGTTAGCCAATCACAACGCAGTACCCCGCCCCCCTCGCTTACGTAGTACCTCAGCGAGTTGACAGAATAGTTTTGTTCGTTAGATCGTGCAATACGTAGTCTAGTATTATATCGTCGTTGGTGCCAATATTTAGCGGTTTACCGTAACTACGATAGGTATTTCGGTACGCGATCGCCAATGCAATACATTAGGACCATCGGATTTTTCAGAAAAGATTTACGTGTTAAAAGCAACAATACCCTGGGTATTGGTAGTATTGGTGTAATGGGGATGGCAACTGGGAAACGAATGGCGCTAGTATAGCTAGTTCCAACCATCGTCATTGGTTCAAATCTTATTAGGTACTTTAAAATAGTACTACCTCATTGGTCGGATTAGGACTTAGCTATGGTCGCGCCATCTACAATTAGCTTTGACCGGCCTTCCGCATTCCCTACCATCTGTATTTCCCGACATCTATAACCTTGGGAGTCTTCAACTCAAGAGTGAATAGGTAACTTCTAGGCAAGTGTGCTTCACCGTCGACAACATCTTCACTTACCATCAGACGAGATAGCGGTCAAACACTAATCTATCATTAAAAAAAATAGATGTGACACTCGGAGACTGCCGCGGTGAAGCTATTGCATAACATTTTTATATCTCAAAAGAAAAAAATCGCCTACCGCGTATATTTAACGAAAATATAAATTATTTATAAATTTTTGTGGTGCACTACTGTAATAAAGAACTTCTTTGTTGTAGGAGAATTTTTTTAAGTAGGTTTCATTGTGAAAACTCCTTTTGTAGCTGGCCGTTTAGAATCTGTAAGAAAAAGTAAATTGTCTTGACGGATATTTATATGATTGCCGAAGTCTCCCGAACTGAAACGACGTTAGAGGATGCGTGGTGTCCGGTTTATTCGTTAGGCTTTTGGGAAAATTCTTGATTAGGTCGCCACGCCGTGCCGCGCTCACAGCCCGCGATAAAAGAGATTCAATAGCTTAATAAAACTTACCAGTGACTGCACTAAGAAGTTCCTCTGCCTCCTCAGCTCAGCGACAGTGTTGAAGACAGCCACTTGTCCCGTAGCTCGCAGCTGTTCCAGTAGACAGTCGAGTGCTACTAGCGTGCCAGTGCGACCGACGCCGGCGCTGCAGTGGACCACGACCGGACGACCCACCATCGTAGTCCAGGCTTCGTTTACTCTCTGGGAGATAATAAAATTAAAAACTTATAAAAATTATGATTCTAGATTAAGTTAGGGTTAATTTGTGTAGTATTTCTTTGATGTTAAAGATAAACATTAATTTAAGATATTATGTGAACTAAAAAGTTTGAAATGGTCAAAATAGTGAGCAAATGGTCAATGTTCATTTAATATTTCCTTGGAGCGGAAGGGACTATCGGACTCTTACTGACTAAAACTCCACAATGTTCCCTCAATAGCTCTTTACATTCCAGAGTCAGCTATAACACCATTTTGACTAGAGTTAGCCTTCGTGAATGAATACTGGCGTCTGTTCGTTACCTTGATAAACTTGAGTATGGAATGTGGGTGCTCGGGCGCGGCGAAGTCCTTCCACATGAGGAAGTGGTACTGACGCACGATGCGGGACTCCCCGCTGTCCTTGACTTCCCGGGGAGACGTGGGAGCGCTGGATTCTGAAGCTTCTTTTATATCTAGAAGGGAAAGACGAAGAAAGTTTATGTGAGAGGCAAATAGAGAGATATTTAGAATTTATTGACTATTTCATTGGAGGTACTAAGTAGAGCGTATTAAAAATATTACGATTGTACAGTTGGTTGACAACATCCAAAAGACAAAAATGTATAACATGAATGATTTACTAATTTCTAAATTAATGAGAATTTACATAATAAATACAATAGCTCTTACGAGCTCTAAATAACATGGAAAATCAAGGAATTTATGGTTAAAGGAAAACGGGTTGGATAAATACATTATTTCTTTTCACTGCTGAGGGTCGAAGTCGAATGGTTTCTTTTTTTCGTTGGATTGGAGTTCTATAAAACATTAACAATAATATTTTGAGTATTTTTAAAACCACTTGGTATCTATCACTTTTGTATGGTTTTACCTTTACAATTTGATTGAGATAAGTAACTGTTTTCTTTTGCTTACTGGGAAGTTGATTATTGTCATGATGTAGTAATAAAAATACTGGATTTGATGTGGAGAATTTTGTTCTTTGTCCATTTTCCCTTTATTAAGGCACGGATCTCTGCATTAGTTTGTATTTAATTTGATATGGTAATGAGTGTTTTCAGTGCCGTATTATCCATAAGGCACTTTAGGCCAGTGCCTAGGGGCCCACTATGACCAGAGGCCCAGCACTCCCGATAAAAAAATGAAAAAAAGGGGATTGTGTTATTTTATGAAACCACGGTAAAAGTGAGACTTTTTTCACACTTTACTGGCGCATTTACATTAAGTCGGTTAGACCGTATTCGGCTGTAGGCCGTATTCGGTCACCGACTAATATAAACAGGTATTCGTTTGGCCGTATTCGGTTTGGCCGTATTCGGTCGAGCCCGTTGTCGGTGTCGAGTGCGCCGTGCCCCGCCCGTCGCCCGCCGCCCGCAGCCCGCAGCTCAGTTCGCTTGATCGCCGCATCAATCAAGTCGCCGAATTTGGTTAACCGACCAATGTAAACAACTCAATTTAGGTAAGCGTTTCAGTTAAACCGAATGCCGCCGCCGCCTTCGGTGACCGACCTCAAACCGACCTAATGTAAATGAGCCATAAGGGTGAATATCTAAATTTTTTAATTGTATTGAAATTATCTAACTTTTTTTTTGTATTAGATACTTTTGTTAATTTATTAACCTGTATAATTTAATTGTCATACTTAAATAATCGCTTAATAAATGACAAATATATTAATTTGAAATCAGCAACTCAAGTGTGGGTATTATTGACAGGGCAAAATGGTATCAGGGTCTATTATTGACGAATTGCGTTGTTGTGCTATGAAAAAGGGAGGGCCCGAAACGAGCTGTGCCTAGGGGCCTCGAGATGGTTAATCCGGCCCTGAGTGTTTTTTTTTTTTTTTTGCTTGACGGGAAGATGCAGTAACTAATAAGCTAACTTATCGTCGACTATCTATCGATCAGTTAAAATAAAGTTTAATTATTACCTCCATTCCTCTTAGCGATTCCGTTATTCTCAACAATTGGTTGTCCGTCTGAGTTGGTAGGCTGTTTCGTGATCTTCAGCTCTCGTACTATGTAGTCTGAATATCTACAAAAAAATATGTATTTATTTGCATTTATGAAAGCGTATTTATGAGCTCGTGGCTAAATAATTACAGCCGCACAGGCCGATCTTCCGGGTTAAGCCGCGCTTGCCGAGATTGGTCTGTGGATTGACCGTCGTTACTATTAGTCAGAAGCTCATAAGTCTGACAACCAGTCTTACTATGGGGTATGGTATATTATTATCCAGTTACTGGGTTGTGGAGGTCCGATAGGCAGTCGCTCCATGTAAAATACTGATATCCAGCTGCATCTGGTTCGACGGGAAGACGACCCCAATACAGTTGGGAAAAGGCTAGGCAGATGATTATGAAAGCGTCTTTATATTATCAGAAAGACGGCATATAATTATGGTAATTTATATTTGGTTTTACTAAACAGGAAACTGACAGAAAAAGAAACATAATTATATGAAGATTTTAATTGTAAATGTAGTAGACAGTCCCAGTTGTGTGGGATCAACGCGCCGTCTACTTTGGTTTGGTCCCTGATCCGACGGCGAGCTGCCTATTATTTTCCACCGGCAAGCCAAAGATTTAGCGATTTAAGTTACAATTTTGGAGTTTTAAATTTCATAATGCCCATTTACAAAAAAAAACAAACCTCTTTTCTCCAACATGATGCACAGTAATATTTCCAAAGGCTTTCGACGCGCGTTCCTCAGGCCAGTACTTAGAACACTTGACCTTGGAGTACTCCTCAAGGTTCGTCAGCATCACGATCAACTCCAAGCCATGTTCCCATATCATGCGCCAGAAATCGTTGACGGTTGTATCCGTGGGACCTTGCGCGCAAATGAATTGTTTTCGTTCCTAAGAAGGAATTTGCTCGTTAGTTTCTTTTTGGATGCAGGATCTTGTGATATGTCTAAACATATAGAAAATTAGGAAAACAATAAGGGGGACCTATGACGCAGTAGTTTGGACAATTAAAACTATCAAATAGGTTATATGAGACATAGGTTGTACATGTAAGATCTTAGTAGACACGTTACTTTCAACATGTGCGATGTGGGTTGCGTTTAGGTAGCAATGGCCGTTACATAGGGTGCGTTTCAACTAAGAACAGGACGTTCTTGACGCCATAATTATTGTGACTTCATGCACGGTTTTCTAAACATATAGTGGATGCATAATATTCTGAAAGTTAGTGGCATGTGTTTTACGGCCTTATGACGTCGCCTTACGGCTAGTTTTAGCAATTGCTGACATTTAAAAGTATCGTGTCTGCTTAGTTTTTAAGTATTGTGTTCAAAATTATAGTGTTTTTGATATTGTTCCCCTGTTTGGCTGTATGTATGAGGATATATTTGAAAGGGTGCTAGCTATTCTATTTGTCTAAATAAAATAGTGCATGCGAGCGGGGAGGAGTTAATAGTTTTAATTAATGGATACGAATAATTAAAAGAAAGTGAGCTGTTATTATTACAGTGCGCTTTTTCTTACACACAGACTGCTCATGTCATGTCACCATTTTTTAAGGTCGGTGCTTATCAAATGAGCTCTCGAGCCTTGGATTAAGCAGAAGGGGCTGTCATAGACTTGACTGGCTAAAAACCAGTTCCTTCAGTTGCTCTTTATGGTCCAGGTACACAGAAAACTTTTAAGAGTTTTCTGAGACTCCGGCAGGTAGTTGGACCTATCAGGCGACCCCATCAAAGCTGGCAATGCCAAAAGCGTTATAGCATTTTTACTTTTCATAATTAGGCATTGATATAATTGTTACAACAGACCTTTATCTGTGCATTTAGGTAACTAACTACATGACAGTTACAAGGAAAACACAACACAAAACGGACAGAAAGCTGTGCACAAATAAATTGATTCCACATTTAGTTTTTTAGTTAAAATCAGGTTCATTTTCCGTCCCGATTAAATATTAGTTATTTATTATAACTTGTAATATGGGTCCTAATAATTTAGCCGTTATCAAATGCGGTTTGGTATACATTTATAATAATTGAAATTCGGCAGGTGCAGCGTGGAGAGACGATCTGATGAAGACCATGGGATCGCGCTGAATGCAGGCCGCTTTTAACCGATCCTATTGAACTCTATTGGAGAGGCCTATATTCAGCAGTGGACGTCCTACGGCTGATATAATGAAGATATTAAAGTTTTATTGATTTACAAGCGATTTTAAGATAAATATCAAATACAGGATTTAAATTTTATTTAATTTTTTTCAGGATCGCCATGGAATAAACAAAGTGTTTTGTAAAAAAAATCTGATTTCAATAAGAAAGGTCAGAGCTGTCAACGTTGCGAACGCTACGTGGAGCTAAAGTCGTGCAAGGTGTCAATACTGTTGCCATCGGGAAACTTTGATGAGGTTGCACATTTTTCTAATCGTCAAATAATCCCGCTGGATGGAGAAGAAGGGACTGCCAGACTTCACGGACTAATCTACCCTGCACCTTACCTTTGCACTCTACGAGTCAGGGTACTCTTTTAAGACAGTCCAGATGCTCAATCTGGCACTTTGACATGTAGATTGACAAGAGAAGAGAGAGGTACCCAGAAGTATGTGAATTCAGATGATGGATAATAGAAAAACTGCAGGGTAATACGAATTGTCCTCGCCCACTCATATCTATACGTACTTCTTTATAATGAACTGTTATTTTTTTATCCGAACTGGAATTTGTTTTAGAAATGACCAAATTAATAATTTAATTTTTAAACGATTTGTACTCATCATATCAGCTTCCAATGTAACAAGATGTCGCTGAAAACCAATATTTTGCACAGATCGACTGCGTATCTGATCTTCCAGTTAAAAGCATGTGGAATCAATTTAACTTCGCATACGTGCGCGCGGTACCTGGTTAGGCTCCGAAGGGTCCTTAGAAAGCGGAGGACAGAAGACGATAACACAATTTTAGAACATTTCCACACGTCACACAGAAGGAATATTTCGAAGATGGAAACTTGAAATGTTGTCATTGAATTTTGAACTTTCCTGTGCTAGATTTAACGTTGTAAATACAAGAGAGAACTTTGCAATGTTGTTATTGGATTTTTAACTTTATAAGCTAAACTTAACATTGTAAATCCAATAGAAAAACTGGTAATGTTGTCATCGGGTTTTGAACTTTACGCGCTAGATTAAACGTGGCAAATTCAACAGATAAACTTCTATTGTTGTTAGATTTTCAACTTTTTTGCACTAGATTTATTGTTAGAAATCCAACAGAGAAATTATTGATGTTGTCATTGGATTTTCAACTTTCAACACTAGACTTGAAGTTGCAAATCTAACAAGGTAACTTTTTCAATGTTGTTATTGGATTTTTAAGTATACGAGCTGGACTAAAACTTGCAACTTCAACAGAGAACCTTTTGATATTGTCATTGGATTCTCAACTTTCCTCATTAGACTTAACGTTGTAAATCCTTCAAATCTTTTACGACATTTCAAATTTCCATCGTCGGTTTATGAAAAGCTACTTCTAATAGGTATTTTAACTACGAATGTTTGTTATAGGGAAAATTATAATGTTTTCGTAATATTACACTGTTATATGTAACGCTATTAGATAATATTTTATGAGGTAACTTGGAAGGAAAATAATGTTTTTGGGGATAAAAGCATGTAAATATTATGTGATTGAATATTCAAAATTAGAGTTATGATAGCACATTTTTTCCTAGTTTCTGGAGTGATATTATCTTTTGGAACATTTGTTTACACGCTGTAATACCGTGTAATATAAGAATGATTCATGCATATCATATTCCAGACATTTTCTTCTATTGTAAACATAAGGAAATGTTTATGAAATGACCTTGACCTAAGGTACATAATAAAGAACATGACTATGTCAATCCTGTTAAAAATGAAAACATTGTAGCAATACAAATGCCTCAAAAGCGAACACCATAAATTAAGGCTCTCTGTTTTGTTTGTCTTGTCTTGTTTGTATTGACGTAATTACTTTCGTAATACATCAATCTATCATCTACAGTTTGACCTTTGTAATGACCTTATTCATGGTCATTACAAAGTGCAATCTAAGCCTTGAGGCCAAGATTCTTAGTACAGTAAACTCCAACCTGTTATATGTATATCAATAATCGCACATAGCAAATGCACACACACCACACGACGCTACATTCATATAAAGTATTTTTGACCCAATTTGACCTTGACCTTTTTTCGCAGTTTACTGGTCTTGTTACACCTCAACCTAATGCCCGTTCAATGACCACAAAAAGCACACACACACACACAACCACAAATGACAACATGACCTTGAACACAAAATGACCTTGACACAAAATGACCTTGGCACTAACCTGGTATCCCATAACATAGTTAGCATTGATGTAATCCGAGCCAGTAATGCTGTCAATCTGCTGCAGTTTGACCCTGGTCTGGTCATAAGCCTTGATGTCAGGATACCTGTTCTTTGGCTGGTTCTCTCTTGCTTCGGAAGCGTGCGTCGTACGGTCAGGGAAGCATTCGGGTAGCATCTGCAACAACTTCGTTATGTGAAGAAAAAGGGGGGTTTAGATTGATTTGAAAATGATGTACGAAAGAGTTTCTGATTGGAGAGAAAGAGAAATAGAAGATTGAGTTAATGATGAAAAATAGAACGGAAAAAAGTGTTAATCAAGTTTTCGTTTTCTGATAGCTACAATAACCTTGGGAGAGTAATAGGTCACTTCTAGGCAAGCAAGCTTCACCGACGACCACGTATCTCTTACCATCAAGCAAGATGGTGGTCTAATCCGAGCTTTTCGTAAATAAATAGAAATGTAATATCGGGTACGACGCTGCTTCCTTTTGAAATTAAGCCATGATGGAATTGGTTAATGGTATCCCCCGATTCATAGACCCATTCTCCGACATAGCTCTTAAAATGTACAAGTTGAAGTGGCAATGGGCAGGCCACATCGCTCGTAGTACTTAAAACCGATGGGGAAGAAAAGTTCTCGAGTGGCGACTACGGACCTGAAGACGCAGCGTAGGCCTCCCACTAGGTGGACCGACGGCATCGTGAGGGTCGCGGGCAACCGATGGACGCAAATGGCGGATTGTCGTTCGGCGTGGTGGTCTAAGGAGACCTTTGTTCATCAATGGACGTCTTCCGGCTTATGATGAGAATGATGATGATGAATCCTGGTTCGGCAGAGGATCTAGTTACCCCATAAAAGTCCAGAATAAGACATGAATAGTAACTTACTTCGAATTCCTTCTGGAAACCGTAGTCGGAGTCGACTTGCCGCTGCGCGTACGCACTAGCTAGATCTTCTTTAGGTATGGGCGGTATGTCCGGAGGTACGGTAGACACCAATGGTTGCCGGCCACGGATGCTGTCCCAGTATCTGCAAAAAAGGGAAGAGGAAATTGGAGACCTGATATAAAAGTAAAAGTAGTACCTAAGTACCCACCTATTTCAACCTGCTGAAAGGTATAATCATCAACCTTTAATGTTCCCACTGCTGGGACACAGGTCTTCTCTCTGTGAGAGGAAGTAGGCCAAAATCCACCACGCGGGTACAGTGCGAGTTGGCAAATGTCACATTTCTTCGAATTTTCTGTTCTAGATAAATTATGGAATCAGGCGTTACTTTGCGGAAATCCATGACATTAAATGTTATGAAAAATATCTAGTTTTAATTCCGCGACAAAAATCCAGGCTTGTTGCAGGATGCAATCCCACCCTATGCAATCATGCATATGCACATGCAGCAAAGGACCCACCCTCCCGCCCACATGCATATGCACAAGTGCAAGAAACAGAAAAACATGCCATGCAATCAAACCTATACTCGACACGTGTTTCGCCCCTCCACGGGGCATCCTCAGGAGATGTTGACTCGACAAGCGCTCGGCCTCGAATGAGCCAGTTTGACAGCTCTCGCCTCTTTATATAGCGTGGTGATGACGCATTAGTAACGGTCGATACAACCGTTATAAAGACGTTTGTATCGATCTACCTGTAATCATACTTAAAAGAGGTGATGTAATTAAGTTTGTTTGTTCATTCAACAGTGTATTATTATTATTATTATGTTTAGAGATTTCTAACTGCTCCAACACACACAACCGGAAGTTTTTATCACAAACATGGAGAATCTTATACGTGTTATTGTCGCTTAAGGAATGGCCGGTATCGATTAAATGTTTTGCGAAATGTGATTTGTCTGGATGGCCATTCCTATAACAGGACAGGCCGTAATTTCGAGGTTAGATATAGGGAGCATGTTGCCGCTTATAGGAATGGCCATCCAGACAAATCACATTTCGCAAAACATTTAATCGATACCGGCCATTCCTTAAGCGACAATAACACGTATAAGATTCTCCATGTTTGTGATAAAAACTTCCGGTTGTGTGTGTTGGAGCAGTTAGAAATCTCTAAACATAATAATAATAATAATACACTGTTGAATGAACAAACAAACTTAATTACATCACCTCTTTTAAGTATGATTACAGGTAGATCGATACAAACGTCTTTATAACGGTTGTATCGACCGTTACTAATGCGTCATCACCACGCTATATAAAGAGGCGAGAGCTGTCAAACTGGCTCATTCGAGGCCGAGCGCTTGTCGAGTCAACATCTCCTGAGGATGCCCCGTGGAGGGGCGAAACACGTGTCGAGTATAGGTTTGATTGCATGGCATGTTTTTCTGTTTCTTGCACTTGTGCATAGTCTAAAAAAACAAGGTCTGGCACTCCCGCAGTGACACATGTTGACGTCACTTTCCAGTTGCCACTTAATTGCAACAAAATACGAAAATAAGGAAACATTTTCAATTATTATTTTGTTTAAAAAATAAATAAAACATTTAAATTATATTTATCATAGCAAACGAAACAATTCAATACGTATACCAACAGAATTGTTAAATAAAACCACAGCGTTTTATCGTATTCGCTTAAGTAATAAATGCGCTTAGGGAGTTATAACCACACACTACTGGTAACACAGGAACGGGCTGTGTCATTGTCATGCCGCCATTTTGTCGTGTATCGCTATCCTTGTTTTATGCGTATGCCTGTCTCGCTCAGTGACTGTGTAACCAGCGGCACTCAAACATTTTTATTTGTGAACGTCGAAAAGTTTCTTTGTTATCTTTTATCCTAGGATGGATAAATAATGCTTTTTGTCACTGAAAATCTACTACGCTGAGGTAGGGGATGGAAGCCACGTGCAAAAGTTAGCAGTAATGTAATAATTAGGTCAATGTTTTATTAGGTTAAATTTCCCCAAACTGTAAAGTTTGAGAACCAGCAGATAGCGATGATGACGTAGGCTTGTGTCACCCACGTGACCACTGTGTTTAGGAGTGCCATACCTGGCGAAGTATATTATTATACCATGCACTTGTGCATATGCATGTGGGCGGGAGGGTGGGTCCTTTGCTGCATGTGCATATGCATGATTGCATAGGGTGGGATTGCATCCTGCAACAAGCCTGGATTTTTGTCGCGGAATTAAAACTAGATATTTTTCATAACATTTAATTTCTGTTCTAGGACATACCGCCACAACTGAAGTTCTTTTGACGCGGCGCTAGTGTCATGTGAGATGTCATTACATCAAAATGGATTAAAAATATGTAGTTCCACGAATTTTCCGCAGGTCATGAGTGGTGGCGCGGACTTTAAGGAGCTATCTGTCAAATTCATTTATTCTTATTTCGGGCTCGATGTTGCGGGGAGAGGAAAACGTTACTAAGGCCGAAATTACGGGATTCATGCTTAGAGATTAGATCCCCAGGAACGTTCTAGACTTTCCTTGTATACTTCTATACATAGTGGGAAACCACTTCCAACCACCGCTTTGCGTTTATCGATCCGTCAGTCAGTCAGTATTTTCGTTTATTTACCCAGAATAGTTAATATTCATTACCTGATAGCAGCAGTAATAGGATTGTGTAATTCCAGTTGTGCATGCGCAGGCATCTTGCGTGTGCGTCTCGTTTGCATGATACAGAAGATGATCATCAGTAAGAGTATCACTGCTGCCACTGCGCATGTTACCTGTTAAACAGAAAAAAGGTTAGATTAGAAGTGATGTTTTGTTGATTAAATATTGCAGTAGTATAGTTCAATATAGAAAGTGGCAGTGAGCTGGCCACATCTCTCGTAGGACAGATAACCGCTGGGGTAGACGTGTCCTTGGGTGGAGACCGCGACATGGCAAACGTAATGTAGGCCGCCCGTCAGCCAGGTGGAGCGACGACCTACGAAAGGCAGCCGGCAGACTGGATGAGGAAAGGTCAAGTCCGCTCAGTAGCGCACATTGGAAGAGGCCTATGTCTGGACATAGGCCTCTTTGGACGGATGTGACCGAATGTGTGAGTGGACGAATAAAGGCTGATGATGATAGTTCAAAAAATGTTAGGAAATGCTGGCGTGACGACTTAGACGCATTTGTGCGAGATTGGTCGGAGAAAACTGCACAGGAAGGAGTGGAAGATTGTGTAGAAGACCTTTGTCCAGAAGTGGGACTAATAATATAGGGTAAAACTAGCTTCATCCGCGTCATGTTAGGCCTTTGGCCCTATGCAGGCCCCCGTCCGTCTCAATATCCTTCTACGATTTTTCGCAGTTACACACTTCTCAAGTTAAGGCAACATTTATCTATTTTAAATTCGTCCCCAAACTTGAAATAAAGTCCAAATTACCTGTAATGCTATCTCAATTGCGGTGGAAGGTACTGGAATGGCTGGGCTCGGCGCTGGCATCAGGAATGTTGTGAAGTCACTGAATAATGTTTCATCTGGATTTGCACTCGCTAAAAACATGGGAAAACATATTATAATTAACACAAAAAAAACTAATTCTGTTCTGTATAAAATAGAGTATAAGTAAAGATACTTTAGGATTATGTATTTATGGATTGTGGCGACATCAACAACGCCGAATTCGAATTGAAAAATTCAATGTGTTGGATAGTACATTTATCGATAATACTTACAAATTAGTTCCACAAAGAGCGTGTAGTTGGCGCTAGAGTCGAGTGGGCCATCTTTCACGTGGATATCTGAGTCAGTATCTTTATCTGCCATTGTAGGATCACTGCCGTAGTCTCTGTTAATATAATTATATTTTTAAACGTATTACCTTTTAATTTAAGGAATACAGGTGTGATAGCAGGCAGTAACGGTCAGTTCAAACCGACACGCGACGTGACGCAAAGATATTGCAAATATCTTATCGTGTAAATTATTTGACTTTGAGCAAATCTGCACTGCGGATCGTGCTCGTCCCGATGCGCTAAACTGAGCTAGAGGCTTTGTCTCTATCAACGACGATATAATACTAGACTCCTAATAACAGGCGACCGATGTCTGCCAACACATTAGGCAAAAAAGTCTTATATCCGTCTCATTTCGACCAATCCTGTGAGCCGTAAACATATGTTGAGACAGAACAGACCTTGAGTTAGCCAATCACAACGCATTACCCCGTCCCCCTCGCTTACGTAGTACCTCAGCGAGTTGGCAGAATAGTTTTGTTCGTTAGATCGTGCAATGCGTAGTCTAGTATTATATCGTCGTTGGTCTCTATCATCTCTGACCTAGACTAGCGTTTAGAGCAAACCCATATCGAATAAAAAACATGTGCAAGCCAGATTAGCGCACTTAAGGTTCCATACCATTTTCTGTAAAAAACGGCAAAAAAAAAGTGTAAATTTCAACCGTCTAACTATCACGGTTCATGAAATACAGTCTGGTGACAGACAGAGGGACGGACGGCAGTCTTAGTAATACGAACCCATTTTACCCTTTGGGTGGGTACGGAACTCTAAAATTAAATACAGAAAAAAGAATCTTACGTCATATCAGAAGATCTTCTCCTCCTATCAGTTTCAGGAGCTAGTACCGGGTCGTCAGTGCTCCCAACGTCCTGGTCATCAAACAGTCTGTCGGTGGTGGTGGTGGTGGTGGTGGGCGGCGCGTGCGGCTCGTGCTGCGCGGGCGCACGGCGCGGCCGCTTGAGGCAGCGTCGGCACTTGTCCTGCTTCAACGACGGGTCTGAGCGGTCGAAGATGATCCTGTCATCGCCCAGGACTAGTTCGTTGTCACTGGGGAAGCGGTCGCTGGAAAAAAAGGTGAGTTTGTGATTTATTATGGTACGATTCCACTAAAATAGTGTGCGGCACATTTTTACGCGAACATTTTGTGCAGCCAATTCAATATGCCTAATTCCAGTTTTTTACGTTTACGCTATAATAACGTTTATTCACGTTTGGTGACCTTATTGGGCCGCTCCAAGGTTGAGTACTCTCAACCAATGAGAGCGCGAAACGCGGTTAGACGTTACTATCGGGTAAACGTTAAAAAACTTGGACTAAGCACACAGCAGTGCGTGTACTAAACTGGTATCGCGTTTAACCTCTGTCTCCACGGGCAAGGCTGTGCGTAACTTTTGTACGTACACAGTGCAGTAGTACAATTTTGAGTGCAACATTTTTACTGAACTGATTTGAATACCTAATGTGCGCGCACAAATAACTAGTCGAAAGTCGACGACAAACACGTGAGTTTGTTACGCAATCACGTCACAACGGCTGAGCGAATTTTGATAAAAGTTGGCACAGAAACATCCACTTACTTTTCATCAATCACTATTCTATTTTTTATCACATTTCAAGGCAGACAAAAGATGACGCTGTTCAAAAATCTACTTACTGTGAGAACACATCAGCGATATATGCACCAAGCTTGTTCACGGAGTCCTTATAATCTATCACTTCTAGATTTCTTGGAGACGGCAAAGTCTTCCAGTCCATGTTGTTAGGAGGCAGACGGACCATGTAAATCCTGGAATCAATTGTATATCAGTTAACCAACGGTTTTTCCAGGAAGAATAAAGCTCTTGGAAAGACTTGGGTAAGAGTTTTGTCCACCAGTGGGAGAGATGGGCTAGAATGGCTCTATGGCTTGCTTAGATACGTACCTATAACAGCATATAGGTCCGTTGCGTTCAGAAACTCTTGGCAGATACATCTTGAACAAATATGTGCTGTTTTCCAAGATCTGGAAAACACAAAATAAAAGTCAATCTCATGCAGATAGGTGGCTTAAGCTTACGATAAAGATATTTTTTTATCGTGTTAAAATCATCAAATGAGTCCTCCCACCTAGGGCAGGGCGGGAGGGACTGTCAGACTCGTACTGACTAAAATCCACCGTGTCCTTCAATAGCCCTTTACAATCCAGGGTCACGGAAATGCGATAAGTCCCGCGACCCCGGCAGGCTTTGGCCCTCAAGAAAGGGACCCCGTCATCATGCTGACACTCTTTGAAGCGCGCGTGGAACACAATGCGCCGTCGACCCGGGCATGGTCCATAGCCGGACAGCGAGTCGCCCATTACTCGCCGCCCGCATGCCCGGTGGCCAGAGAACGATAAAGGATTCCGATCTTGCTTTGTGACGTGTTGCAAGAGTGAATATATTACTTCTTGGTAAACGTGCTTCACCGTAGAACGTAAACGTAAACGAGAGCCTATACTTAAATTTAAAAAAAATCGTACCTTCCTCCACCGCGGTCGTGGCGGAGCGTCAGGAGGGGCGTACTCCGTCCGACATGACGTCACGTTCTCCTCGCCACGTCTGCGCGTGCGCGTCATCGCACTTAGACGAATAGTGAAGTTCGTGTTTGGTGGCAAGTCCGTTATCCTGCAAAAATTGAATTAAATAAGTATTGTTTTTTATTTGAGGCGAGGGCGCGGCAGTCCACGTTGGTGATGGCAAAACGAATTGGGTAGGTTCCATCCGAACTGGAATGGAAAATGAATGAATCTCGTTCACTCACTGGCGTACTCGACGCCAGTGAGTGAACGAGATGGCGCTAGACGACTTTTATAGCTCTGTCACTTTCACTCGCCGGAACAAGCCTGGTTTTAAGACGTTGTAATACGGCCGCAGGAGTGGGAGAGCAAGCTAGAGAAAACTTCCCAAACACAGCGAACATTGATTTTGAAAACATTTTGTGTTATTTTTTTGAGTTTATAACTGCACTTAGTTTACTTTAAGCTGTTAGTTTCACCACAATTAGATAATTACCCTTATTGTTTTTTAAATGTTGTCCTGGAATTAACGATTAAAAACGTTGGCTTATTTTCATTGTAAATAATATTTTTTTAATTTATTACAAAATGAAAATAAGACACTGTCAGGACAGGCGGCCGCTTGGGGTGCTCCCACATCTATCGATGCGGAATCGGCTTTTTCCGTCGCCCTTTCTCTTTCTGTCGCTTAGAACTGCCATTTGCTAGACCGAGACAGAAAGCATAATGCGATAGCACGCGGCGGAATCCTTGAGGCGGCCGCGTGCTATCGCATTGTCTCGGTCTAGCAAATGGCAGTTCTAAGCGACATGCGACAGAAAGAGAAAGGGCGACGGAAAAAGCCGATTCCGCGTCGATAGATGTGGGAGCACCCTTAAAGACTATGTAGTCACCCCCAACCCCATACCTGTCGCTTTCTTTATTTCGTCGTTAATGGGGAAGGCCGGTCAAAGCTAATTGTAGATGGCGCCACCATAGCTAAGTCCTAATCCGACCAATGAGGTAGTACTATTTTGAAGTACCTATAAGATTTGAACCAATGACGATGCTGGGAACTAGCTATGCTAGCGCCATTCGTTTCCCAGTTGCCATCCCCATTGAAACGGGAGCAAATGGCCAAATGCTGAAAATCATTGAGTGAAAACATGTCTAAAATAATAATTTACCTGGTGCTCATTGTGTCATTGGTCATGAACTTGGAGAGGGGACCCCATGTTACATGTTTATTGCGGCCAGTACGGTCATTAAACTGCATCTCACCAGTGATCTCCATCTGTTAAACAAAATAAAACTGTTAGTAAATGCAATATATCGGGTCAAACGGCGTTAATAGAGACGCAGGCATAGACAGTTATGCGTATAATCAAATGGCCCGACTCTCGAAAACAGCGGCGCGGCAGCGGGGCGGGGGCGGGCAGCGAGCGGTGTACTTAACAAACAGTCACCGCCCGCGCGCCTGCGCTCTAGTGTTTTGAATAATTAAATGAATAAATTTGAATAAAAAGATGTTGCCGTCATTGTTCAGACATTTTGTTCGCGAATAAAAACAAATATCTCGACGACAAAATCATGAACACAACACTACGCGGCTATAGTGACGCGCGATCTGCCCGCTAGTTTCGAGAACGGGTCTGCGACGAACGCACCGCTACCGCGCCGCCGCCGCGCCGCCGCCGCCGCGCCGCTGCCCGCAAGATTCGAGGCAGCGGCCTAAAATACTTAACGTAGAGTGATAATTTTGATATCATTTTAAAGACTGACTCAAATACTTTTAATTTAATGCAAAAACCCACGCAAAATTCATCGTGTTGACACTCTTGCGCGCGTGGAACACAACGCGCTGTCGACCCAGGCATGGTCCATGGTCGGACAGGGAGTCCGGAGTCTTACGACGTCCGTCGCCGTGGGCGTCTACCACTGCGGTTGGACTGTGAGGTGGACGAATTCGCGTACTTAAAAAGTAAGTAATGTCTTATTCGTGCCGCCCGTCGCTCCGCTCACCGCTTAGACTAAGGGACTTTACTCATGGCGCGATTCGAACGGATTCCAACTACAAGTGAAAATCAACCTTGCCACTAAGAAATAAAGATGCGATTCGATTGACTTGGCGTTGTCATAGCCATCGTGTTTTGTTTTTCATCTTTTAATAGATAACAACGCGTTTTATGTCTTATGTCATAGTGGTAAGGTTGATTTTCACTTGTAGTTTTGTAGTTGGAATTCGTTCGAATTGCGACGCATTGCGTCGCATCGCGCCATGAGTAAAGTCCTTAGTCTTGAACAGGCTGCAACTTTGAAGAGATCGGGTGCATATACATGGTTAAATTAAATGAACCTTTCTATACTCACAGTATATCCCTTAATTTCAGCATTAGGTTTCCTGGGAGGGCTCCAGGTCAGGTTCAAATAGTCCACGCTGCATTTGACGACGACATTGTCAGGCATCCCTGGCATGCCATCCAAAGTAGCAGCCTCCATCTTATCTGACCAATCGCCGCACTTGTTTGTGTAGTAAGAACAGGCTCGCACCTTGAAACAAGAAGCTTTTATCAGAAGGAGAAATGGTATAGCAGTGTTGGATTTGCAACGTTAGGCTCAGCGCTGAAAGTAGAAAATACAAGAGCACGATTCGTCTTACGACATTGGATTGGTTTGTTTTACTGTTGACAGTGTCACCTTCATAGGAAACTGCTAATCGGAACTGTTCACCTAGCTTTTGGTTGTACTATGTGTTCCCAAGATAAGATACATATTTCTTTCTTTTTAAATATATTTTTTCTTCAGAAGATTTGGTAACAAGATTGATACAGGCCTTTGCCCATCAGTGGAACAAAAAAAAAGATTCAAAGAGTATGAGGAACTCACCCTAAATTCGTAAGTACTGTGAGGCTCCAAATGTTCGAACATGTACGGTAGATCCTTATCATTCCGCTCATGACAAGCATTCAGAATTGCCGTCCAATTATCTTTCTTCCGTGCCTCCAGCAAATAATAATGTATCAATCCGGCAATGTCCGCCGGGGGAGCCTCCCAGCCGATCGTAACCGAAGTCGCCGAAAAACCTTTTATCGAAATATTTGGAACGAAGATCGGCTCTTTAGACAAAGTCGTCACATTGCCGTATGTACCTCTGTCTCCTTCACTCTCGCCGTAATCAGTAACAACTTTCAGCTTGAAGGAATACGTCGTGGATTTCTCTAGTCCGCCGAGAACGAACGATGTGTTCGCTGGGTCTATCGTCTTGGGCACTTGATAGTGTCTGTACCCAGCTCCGGTGTTGTTTTGGTTCAGATACATTAAATAATATTTTTTTATAGGAGAGTTGAAGGCTTGGACGGTCCAGTTTATGTAAACCTCTGTGGTGTTGATAGGAATAACATTATTGATCTCAACTTGAGGTTTAGCCATCACGAGGATATCAATAGACCCCGATATCTTTTCACCGGACACATGATCATCTAAATCACAGATGTAGCTGCCATTATCTTCGATGCCATGTACTGCCACTACACACGTGCTTAGGTATTGCTTTGGACCTAATTTCTCAATGTTGGTACAGTTCTCTCCCGTGAGGTTTTTATAATTATCATCACCGTATTTTGTTCTCATAGACCATTTTACTTCAGTAGGTTTATAGGCTGGTGGAAAAAAGTAAAAATTATATTTATCTGTACTAGTAATCATAATCTCTGGAAGTAATTATCTAACACTATTTTTTTTCTGGCATGAAGCTACATTATTCCGGAATGCTATGGGCCATAAATTATATTTATATCATGCATATTAGCCAAGCTACCACAACTTTTGTTTAAAAGTCGCAAAAATCGTCGTTTTTGAGAGATTTGCCAGAGAAAGCCACACTAAAGGAAGAGTGGAACTGTTATGGGGGACATCTTTGCCCAGCAATAGCGATATATTCGGTTTGCCCACTATCTCGCCTGCAAGCGAACTTATGGTCGACGGTGAACTATAGACATGGGTAGTTCGCGAACGATTGAAGTAAATGAACTAGTTCATTTCCCAAAATGAACTTTTCATTCATTCACTGGCCATTCAAATGTGTCTTTAGTTCAGTGTTTCTTTTCGTTTAGTTACTCTATTCACCCTAATAAGTATGAACTTTATTGTAATAGGAATATAGTCTTTACGGGAAACGGTAGGTCCATTTCCCGTAAAGACTATATTCGTATTAAAGTTTGAAGGAATATCGATATTCGTATAAAACTGAACTAGTGATTTAAGTGAAATGCATCATTTCTCTAAATCACTAGTTCAGTGAACTAGTCCAATGAACTAGTCCAGTGAACTAATTCAGTGAACTAGTCCAGTGAACTAGTCCAATGAACTAGTTCAGTGAATCATCTCATTCAAGAACTCGTTCTGATTTGTTGGACTAAATGAAGTACTGAATGAATGAATGAACTACTTCATCAAGTGAAAAGATATACTTCATTCATTTTCTTTTTACTGACACATTTTGCGCATCTCTAGTGAACTACACTTGCCTAGAAGTAACCTAAATCTTGACTTAAAGACCCCAAGTTTGTATCTATCAGGAAACATGTTTAAAGGTGAACGCAGACCTAGCCGCACCGCAGTCTCCGCAGTCCCCGCAGTCATCGTTTTCTTACCGCTTCTGCGGCTACTGCGATGCGGGTGAGTGTGCGAGGTTTCATAGAACTTCATACAAAGAATTCGTAATGCGGGGACTGCGGAGACTGCGGTGCGGCTAAGTCTGCGTTTACCTTAATAAAGCAATGTTGTGTGACTTTTGTGATCCATGAATACGCAATACTAACCTTCAAAAACGCAAGACAGCGTAAAATATGCAACATGAGTAGAATTCTTCTTGATTGTGTCATTCTTACTTATGAGCTTAGCTTTGAAGCTAAGATCTAAGTTCACCGTCTTGGAAACATTCATCTTATCATTTTTGGCTACGCATGTGTAGTTCCCCGCATCGTCGGTGGTTGTGTTTGATATAGTTAACGTAGATATATGTAATTTTCTCGACGGGACATATTTAAATTCTTCATTTAGTTCAGCTTCTTGGTCACTTAACTCTCGTGTGCTGTTTTTCAAGCTAATCCTGTAATTTTTAAGTAATTTATTATGTAGACCTCGAAAAAGAAATAAAATATCGTTTACTGGCACACGCCACAAGTACACACAGTATGAAAACAAATCGGAGTTGCGCACGAAAGGTTCCGTACCATTATCTACAAAACCGGCAAAAGAAACCATGTCCTTTGTATATTAATTTAGTCTGTTTTTCACCGGCAACAAGAATAAATCATTTGTAAAAATTGCAACTATCTATTACAGTTCATAAGATATAGCTTGGTTACAGACGAAAAGATAGCCAAAACGACGGACACTGG
Source organism: Agrotis clavis (assembly GCA_954870645.1). Taxonomy (NCBI): domain Eukaryota; kingdom Metazoa; phylum Arthropoda; class Insecta; order Lepidoptera; family Noctuidae; genus Agrotis; species Agrotis clavis. The sequence continues at coordinate 5,942,128 of OX940943.1, forward strand.
ATTCTTTGGGTCCTGTTTTACGATTTGTTTTTACCCTAAAAACTAAACAAGAAAATATGTACCCATATCATAAGTAGTCATCACGATACTCGATCATCGATATCGACCGCGTTTGTCGCTCTCATTGGCCCGCTCCAAGGTTGTATGAACTCTCAACCAATGAGAGCGCCAAACGCAGTCGTAATGATAACTCATGGTAGAGGCTCTGGTCATTCACGACTGAGGCATAGAGAGACAGAAAGCTAATTTCATTACTAACGATATCATATTTAAGAATAAATTATTAAAAAAATTGCATAATAGTTACCGATCTTTTTCCTCCACAGCTGTTCCGTTGAACAACCACAGGATTTCGGCAGTGTCGGGGTTAGCAGAGCAGGTCACGTTAGATGTCTTGCCTAGCTCGGCCGTCCATTGTGTCAATTCGAATATCTTCACTTCATCTTGCGCTGCAACAATTGATAAATGTTGTTAAAACAACTTTTCTCCTTTTTTGTTAAAAATAGGTTTGATCTTGGCCTTAGTCCAGAGGCAAATCTTTCTCCGTGCCTTCGTCAGAACGCGTTCAGCCTTTACAGAGATAGCCAGATCGTGTCGCCGGGACGGATCGCTTTCTGTGGGTAAATGCCTTAAGATGGAGCGAGCTCACCCATAAAGAACTGCAACTCCTGCGCACCAACGGACCACAGTAACAACTGTTTTGCACAGGACCCTGAGAGGATGGTGGTCGCGAGCCAAGCCTGGTGAAGTCAACCACCACTAGTGGGTTCGCTCAACCGTCCTCGCAGGTTACACTGTGGTTACACACAAAAAATACTAAACGGATTTACTTCAAGTTACGCTTAATCGTTGTGTATAAAAGTTATCATCATTGCTTTCGTACATTTTCCCACGTTTTTATAAACTCACTTTTCTTGTTTGTTTATTTGTTTGTTTGTCGTTCCGGTTGGACTTTAGCAACTCAATTTTGAGGCACTTCCCAATAAGCTAGAAGGCTGAAATTTTGCACACGCTCTGAATTCTGATGACAATACATGGCTAGCTAACAAACGTCATAACAAACCCAATATGGCGGCCTCCCCAAGATGGCGGACTAACTGTTTGAAACCCACCTCCATGATATGGGTATCAAATGAAAGGGTTTGCTGTCAGGAATACGAAAAAAAAATAGTCACGTGGCTTGAATCCAATATGGCGGACGTCCAAGATGGCAGACTAGCTGTTTGAAATCCACCCCCATGATATGGGTATCAAATGAAAGGGTTTGCTGTCAGGAATACGAAAAAAATAGTCATGAGACTTAAATCCAATATGGCGGACGTCCAAGATGGCGGACAGGCTTTGAGGCACTTCCCGATAAGCTAGCAGGTTGAATTTTTCAGGGTAGCTTCAAACCCGATGAACAAAGATAAAAATAATTAATAGATTTAAAAAAAAATCTAAAAACCCACGTTTTTAAATATCCTAAAAATAAGAAAATAAACACTTCAAGTAAACATATCCCATAAATAATCCCTTAAATAATATACGCCCCCACGTTTTGAGTGGCCCCTCTCTCAACCCCGTAGGGTTATTTTCTTATTTTTAGGATATTTAAAAACGTGGGTTTTTAAATCTATTAATTTTATGTGATGCTAGTACAACTACAAAATAATAAACAGACAAAAATTCGAAAAATGCTGGAAATGGGTTCTATTGGTTGTCCTATAACACCATGCCCATTTTTTAGATAATTTTTATTTATTTTACAAAAACGACTTTTCCACAGTTTTTTTTATACTAGATTTGCTACAAAGATTACAGTCTGGGAAAAACACATTGGATACCGTTTACCTCGGTAATACTTATTTTCGAGTTCACGCGGGCGAAGCCGGCTGGCAACAAACTACTACTAACTGACTAATTTTAACGTAAATGACGTAGGAACTGTACTTTTGTACCAATTAAACTTTTCCTCATTAGGTTAATTATGAAGGAATTTAAACATTAAATTATGGAAAGGGCATTTACATATGTAATTTTGTCCCTACATTCGTAACTATTAAATAAACGGGTGACATTGTTTGTATATTCATGTGATTTTAGCGCCGGTAAAGACTGTTAATGTTATTTTTAATTCTCATACAGAAAATGCCTTATTTTACAAGCTTATAATTAGTTTCATTTGACCCTTTGTTTGTCTGTAATCAAATCTAGCAAATTAAATTCTACACACTTCCCAGTTTCTGATTGAGCTGAAATGCTCGCGTAAGTATATCGTATGGCAACGCAATATTATGATCTGATGATGGAGCTGGAAAGTGGCCATAAGAACACAGGAATGAAACGACGCAAATGCATCGAGTTTGGACTCATTTGATTCGTCTTCACGATTACTTTGTCTTTGGACAGTTTTTTTTATTTTCAGTATTAAACGCTTGTTATTTATGATACATTGTTATTAAGTACTTAAACTCTAAAAGCACGCAAGAAAAGTAATCTTCTAAAAACAAAAAGAAACCTTAATCCCAAAGTTTAAGGAGTAAAATACATTGCACAATTTTTCTACCAACAATATTGTTGACATTGGATACATTGAGCAAAGGATTTTGTATTTATCTGGTTTTTTATTTACTTACAAAAGGGAAACAGATAATATATCATGTAGATTAGTAACGTAATATAGATAAGAAGATATATGAATTGTAAACAAACTTTTTGATTTTAATTCCGAAATCGTTTACCGAATAAAAACCAGAATGCATAACACAGCACTGCTGTCGAAGCATTGCTGCCACTATGTAAGCAAGGCGGCAAGAAGGGCGACACTGCCGCGCAGCAGTTCTGCCGCTGCTGCGGCTGCTGCTCAATAATCAATACGTTTATTTCATTTCACAATGCGATCTTAGGTGGTAGGTAGGACTGGGTGACGGGACTGTCTCATCAGGCAGTTTTAGTCAGTAGAAGTCTGACATTCCCTCCCGTCTCTTCCTGGGTGGCAGGACGCATTTGATGATTTAACCAGGAAAAAAAATGTAGATGGAGTTAACCCAGATACGGCGACGGGACTTTTAAAAGTCCCAAAAAAATAATTTAATCTACCTTAATTTTTCTTGTTGTTAAAAATATTTCACATTCATATTTATGGTGTCACATTATGTGGTACCTATCAACGTTTGATTTGATGCTCTTACGTTTATTATTTGATGCATTTTTTCCAGTTATTTTAGTGTTTTTGTAGAACTCGAGAATTTTTTTTTACGACGACTTTACAAAAGTCAGTTTTTAAGATATTTATTTGCGGAATTGGAACAAATCGAATGTTGATATTAACTTTTAGATAAATTACCGAAATGAATACCTTATAACCTTGTTTCGAAACAACAACTAAATAACATTTTTTTACGTTCGAAATCAATGGCCTTTTAAAAGCCCTGTCGTATTATGGGGATAGCAAAATATGACTATTTTATTTACCTCACGACCACTGAAATCATTAAATTTCACATAAATTGTTGATGAGCTAGTGCAATGTAATGAAGGCACTTTATGGCTGTTCCAAATACCCATTTTTCCACTTGTGAATGCCAAGTAGATCTCTCTGATCATCATAAGTCTTAGGGTTAGCCTTAGCTAACTCTCTCCCTTGGGGTTTACAGGCGTGATGTTATGTTATGTATAAACTAAGAGGTTGGTACAACATGGTATTACATCCTTACTATCATCTACATATACTGACTGCTGGTAGCTTGGTCTGCAGGGAAGTGCCATATCAAAATTTGCTTAGTTCGGATAGCCGCCTTCCAACATCATCATGTTACTTGAATCTTGAGTAATTACTCTTGTATAGCTTCTTTCATGATATTTAAAATAAGGGCTATATAAATAAAATATTGAAAAGCCCAAAGGTCCCCAAAATATACCAAACAGTATAATGAAAATAAGAAAGGAGCAGATAAGTTGAACTATCAGAAAAGAAGTTTATATTTACGGCAAGAACTGGTACTGATATTTTCTGTCATCTGCCACTGCCGACTTATAGCCGTTCATAATGCCTAGTAGGTATACAAACGAGACGGCGGAATATATGATCAGTTGATCACTTCGCTTTCTATGGGTAATTTTTTAGGAAAGGGTATACTCAGAACTTATATTTAAAAGAGAGGCACATATCCGACATCTAGTTCGCATCAAAAACACTCTTTTTGGTGCGATGGAATTGGTAATTTAGAAGATAAACAATATAAACAATGATAAACTCACAAATAATTAATAAAAATAAGAACTAACTAAAGTAAAATATTAATTTACTTCCCAAGTACTGTTTTTTCGGTATATTACTCTCAAAATCAGTAATGTCTATGGAAATATCCGCCTTTCTTTTATTTATAAATTTTAATTTAATTAAAACCTTAGTACTAACATCCTTAGACCACATATGATGATTAAAAACTGACTCCAAAATACTTTGTCTCATTAACGATTAAACTGCCATACATATCCGTGGACTATCCCCATATTACGACTGGCCTTTTAAAAGGCCACCTTTTTCTCGTTTTTCCGGAAGACCTGGATTTTTTTTACTATTTTTCCTATCAATTTTGAATAATTTTAAAAAACATATCCAAAAATCACGATGGTCGGAGATGAAAAAAAGTTTCAGTAACAAGTGGGTTAAGAGGAAGGTATTAAGGTGAATGCTCCAACCAGCCCGCGAAATTCAAATTTTCTTACGTTTTTTGCAATTTGCAGGCCAGTGATATGTTGTAACTTTATCAAAATATGAATTGCGGTAATAACAAGTATAATTTTAAATATAAAAATTATCAAAAAATTCGCTCCATCAGCTCTCACATAGAAAAGGTGCATCATGTTAAAATCTCCGAAATCTAACTACGAATTGCGAAATGTCTCGGTCTAGCAAATGGCAGTTCTAAGCGACAGAAAGAGAAAGGGCGACGGAAAAAGGCGATTCCGTGCTGCCAGATGTGGTGTAGCCCTTAAGAATGAATGGGACTATCAAATCGATCGCAGCGCGCGATGTGACAGAGGTGTGAACTAACTGGGGTCACCTGCGGTGTGAATTAAGTGTCAAGTTTAATATGCACGACAACATTTTGATTTTTAAGTACTTTTTCGCTACATTTTAGCTTTTCAGTACTTAGATTTTTACTAAAAAACTAGTCAAAAATGTTTTTCAAAATATCTAGTTGGCAAGAATGGGCACACCTTATGTACTGAAATAATGTGCTCACTAGGCGGCGCTGTCATCGCACACAGCGTATATACTACACCCAGGCCAGTTGGTCTAGCTAGTGGTTAGTGACCCTGACTGATATGCCGGAGGTCGTGGGCTCGATTCCCACCCAGGACAAATGTTTGTGTGATGAGCATGATCATTTGTTCTGTGTCTGGGTGTAATTTATCTAAGCCGATTTAATTTTTTAATTTATTTAAGCCGAGGGGATAATAATTATGTATGTATTTAGAGATATATAAGTATGTTTATCAGTTGTCTAGTACCCATAACACAAGCTCCGCTTAGCTTGGGACTAGATGGCGTTGTATGATAGTTGTGGAATATTATTATTATGTGATGCCGAGGCGGGTCTTGGGCTGGTCGCTAATACGATAATTTATCTGAGATAGCTTCAGACTTCTACTAAAGAGATCATTACAGCATATTGACCTTTTCCACAATATCCCTTTTAAAGATTTTCAAGTGTAAACATCATTGTACTACAGCTTAATGGTTATCAGGATCATTACAAGCTTGCAAGAAATGATAACATATCTTACAACATAAATACAGTTATGTATTGTTCTATGAGAATTTATGAATGAATGATAACAATGTTTTTCTTTGTAACTATTATGGATTGTTACATAATGCGTTATTTTCTATAATGGGATCTGGTACAGCTGTACTTTGATTATATTCCAGAGTACAGTCACCAAAATAGATAAGTATCTAGTAGGCGGCAAGTTTTAAATGGTTTTCCTGTATGCTATATGCATGCTATTCGCTGTACATAAGTGCTTTTTGGTTGGACATACAGCCAACAAGGTTGATATGGGTCGGCATATCAACCTCTTTGGCTAGATAGAATCTAAAATCTTTAGATAGTTGATAAAAAAGGAAATCATAGCTTCTCTAGACAAAGAAGCTGTTTAGGAAAAATATTTGAAAAGATGTTGTTTACATTATCAATCTTATCATGCTAAAATCAGGTGTAAACAGTGTGAACTATGAATAACTTGTTAACGATATAAGATGAATTGAAAATAAAGAACTTAGTTCATAGAGAATCATAAACAACCTTTTGACACAGTAAATTAGTTTTAAAGAATTTATTGTGTATTTATAACTACTTTGAAATATCTCGGAAACAAAATAACCACAAGTTTCGGTGTGGACACCCACATAATATTAAACAAGCTTTTCCCCACGGCTTCACCTGCACACAAGTGATCATATAAGGGATCCATTTTTAATTCGGACATTATGGGGTTACGTTTTTCATTTTGATGTACAAAACCCTAAATAAATAGGTCATAAAATTCGATGTATTTGTGGTATTTTCAAATGGGGAAAACTCTATTTTCCTCAACAGATTGAAGGAATAGTGCACCACATTACGCCCATTTGTCATAAAATTTTTAGGTGTGCCCTCGATAATAGACATTTAGACAATATGTGAATAATAATATTAAACAATGAGCAATACAATGTAGCCAAAAGGATAAAGCCAGAATTAGTGATTAATATAATTTCTACCATAGTGAATAAATGGTTAATTTACCTATTTGGGATTATCAAAAAGAGTACAGTCAACAAAAATGTTTAAAGACAGCAACTTTTAAACAGTTTTCCAATATTCACGTCATGAACTACTACAAGTAACAAGATTTTTCAGAGATCACATCTCTGATTGACTTTGAATTTTTGCAAGTTTATGAGGTTTGTAACGGGGATTGTCTTAATTTTTCAAACATTCGATTTTATTTTATTTTCTGCAAATTTAGAGCATTTTGAGAAACTAATTTGAATATTTTTATGATTGGCTCAATAGTTTTTATATTTTTAATATTTTAATTTTTGAGGTAGCTGACGTCACCATTGACCAAAAAGTTGTGCCGTTGCCTCACCAGTGAATAATTTAAAAAACTGCCTGACAACACAACGTCACTTTCTCCTGATAGTAGACGTCAGTTAACATCCTTAGTCGGGGAGCCCAGGGAGGGAATTTTAATGTGACTCCAGCGCATCAGATTATCATAAAGGAGAAATCTTGCACCCTTTAATGTACCTGTACCAAGTATCAACCCTTCATATGGTCCCCACCATTGGTTGTGTGGGAGAACCCGCCAGATTAGTAAAAAAAAATCGATCCACAGAAATACTTGAGCGAGTCAGATTACGAAAAGGTAGATTAATTACGTTAAAAAAATTGTATATGATTATGTACATTGAAGATGGCGGACATTAAATCACGACCGATACTTGCGAACTAACAGGTAGTTCACCTTTTTATTACGTTTTTTTACCAATAGAAATATGAATTATTACTTTGTGCCACATCCAAATCGTCAGACATTTTAATACGACACTTTTTAAGGTCTACTTTACATACACTTTGAATATCTGACGCGCTTGATTAACTTTTTTTTTGGATTTTCAACCGCTTGCCACGGACAGCCCCCTCGAGTTAATCGTCCGATTAATATGTATTGGTTATCAGAAATAGAAAAGCGCGTTTACACTGTAAATAGCTGACGCGCTCGAGTACTTCTGTACAACTGTTTTTTTTTACAGTTTTAAAACTGTTTACACGCCCTTCCCCCCTTTAAAATAGAAAACTTGTCAGAAACTTTTTTTTTTTTAGAACATATTCTTTCAAATCCAATAGGTCGCCACGATGCTCGAGTAACTGCAAATTAGAATCCTCGCCTCCCCTACTATAAAAATACAATAAATTTTTGAAATCGGTTTTTATTTTTGTTTTTTAAAACGGAAAGTCGTCGACGAGGTGACATTATTGTTCGTTTTCCTGAGCAATACTTTAGCATTAACTTAATGAATATACAAAGGTATCTAAAGCTTTGATATCTTACTTACATCAAAATGATCTTCGCAACAGTAGGTACATTTTATAAACCTTGCAATATTACACGCCTACATCACGGCATCACTTTTCTCGCAAATCTTATAAAGAGATTATGAGGCATGTTGCATGCAGAAATAATCATAAAATATATAAAAAACTAAACATTATTATTTGTTTACATTTTTGACATTTTTAATTTGACACTTGACAGATTGTTGAAAATACTTGCCACTTACTTTTTATTGTCTGAGGCAACGATACAAAACGGTACAGCCAATAATAACGTCACTTGAAGGGCAAGGAAGGTCAAGCGTATTTTATCAAAAATATCAATCAAATATGAACATTTTTCATTTTTGATTGGTTACTAATGATTAGTAACACTATTCCTAGAAATGGTTTTTCAATTACAACATATTGAAAAAAATGAACAATGCCCATTCCAGTTTATTAGCATCCCATTGAAAGACCTATAGTATATGATCATTAACGCTCATATATTTTATTTAACATAGAGTTAAATAAAATATATGAGCATTAATGATCATATATTTTAGGATGTTGAGATGGATGTGTGGAGTGACAAGAATGGATAAAGTAAGGAATGAGTAAACTCTAAGGGGAAGTTTGAAAGTGGTGCCTATTACGGAAAAAATGAAAGGGAATCGTCTGTCTTGGTATAGACATGTGATGAGGAGGGATGACACCCATGTGACGAAGAGAGTGATGAGTATGAATGTTGATGGATGGAGAGGAAGAGGAAGGCCAAAGAAAAGATGGATGGATTGTCTAAGGAATGATATGAAAGAAAAAGGAGTAAATGATACTGTGACGTCTGATAGGGGAGAATGGAAGAAGAAATAGTACTGACCCCAAGTAAAATGGGATAAGGGCAAGAAGAAGAAAATGAGCATTAATGATCAACATCTTTCTTCTAGTGGTTTTTTTTCCAAAAAACACTCGTTGGATTGACATTTTAATTTAGCTTGATTTATTTTGCAAGAACAAACTGTCTCTCCACACTAGGAATTTCTCCTGTATGGTGGATGAGTTTACAAACATTGAATCCCACATTCATGAACACACAGACCTGGAACCTTGTAGGTGCCAATATTCTATGATAGTACCTGTGACACACTACTGCACCAACCTTGCCATCAAGGTATGAATAATATACAGTACCTACATGGTAAAGAATGACATGTTCATCAAAACAAAGATCTTAGTAGATCTTTTTCTTGATGAATTATTTATTCCAGTGAAGTAACACTGGTGTGTTTAAAATATTGGTAACCTTTTTATGGATTTTGGCAGTTTCAGCACTGCTACATGACTTATTTTCTGAACTAACTGCACCCTAAAATTCGGGTGACTGATTTTGTATTTATTTTCAACTACATTTCTATTGGATCAGTAAGCACTTGGTATAAAAATACCAACTGTAGGTACTGTGACAGACAAGTTATGATTCATGATCCAGAAATATCATAAAACCAACATTTAAATTATTGTTTATATAGAAAATTTCTCATTTATCCTCAACAAAACTTTGTTATGTTTCACTTCGATCACTATAAACGCAAAGAACGATGCAAGGCTTATCAGACTATACCAAACTGATGTTATTGAATACTGTTTTGATTTGAAATCAAATCAAATGTATTTCTTCTGTTTTGACATCATTTACATAAGATAAACCAACAGGAATACGTTCATTGCGATGCTAAATAGCATCCGCTGACCGCAAATTTTGAGGAAACACATCAATTGAAAAAAATGCGCGTAGAGAGACAAAAAATATTGTCATGTCCCATGTTTCTAGAGGCTAAACCGTCCTTAACACGTTAAATATTGAAATTCTTAAGCTCTTACGCTGAAAACAATCTAAAATTGTTTATTACTCACCTAAAATTGGATACCATAGTCCCATACACAGAAAATATAGAACAAGTGCCGCGGGATACTTCCCGACGGTGCTACCCATTGTCATGGCGGAAGCACCTTGATTTTACATACAATACGCGCAATAACGCGACAGTAAAGTCATCGCACGATTATTAAACCATTTTCTATTCACTTTTAAAACGATAGCACTGATTATTTCTATAATTATCACGCAAAACTACAAAGCGGCTGACACCCAAAGCCGAACAAACAATCTCACTGAGAGTGTTGCCAGTCATTAACCGTGCATTAACTCAATTTATCTTAATTCATTAATTTCACCTTCATCATGCATCCAGCAAAAATGAATTTTATTTCGCTTTTCATCCCATATATTTCTCTTTTAGTAGAATCAATAATGAAAAGTCCAAGAAACCTTTACTTTCCTTAGAAAATATTTATGAAGTGGTGTTATGTTATCCACAATTTTTTTTCTTACTTACGTTTTGCTCCCTACATTTAACTAATTCCCTGAAACAACCGTTTATTTTTTACTGTTCGGATTGTTTTATTAGTAGGTTTATTTGCTGGAAATTTACCGGAAAAATGGTAAAATTTATCGTACTGGCAACACTCGCAGCTAAAATTTTAATTGTCTATGATTTGAGCGTAAAGCCATAGACAACAATAAAGAAACATTTTAGATTTCTTAGAGAGGGTAAGCAGAGACTCCGGTTTCTTTACAATCATACAACATGTCTTCAAAGGTGGTAATAATTTTGTCGCGTATCAGGAGAACACCATGCCGTACAATCTATAACTATTACAGACTCCCTTTCAAATTATTTCAATAGAAGAACAAAAGATAAAGCTGAAGACAAAGCGATAATCTTATCTGATCTAATAAAGCTGGTTTAAAAACCGATTCATTAATGTTATTAGACCAAAACCTTAGATTAAACTAAAACAAATGAAATCATGTAGCAACAAACAATACTTCGGTCCCTGCACTTTGTCTTTTGAAGATTATGGAAAAGGGCGCTGAAAGACGAAACACGGGAAAAAGTTTGTTTTTTCTTTTCCATTCCAAGCGGGACTTGAGTTGTTTCGTTTGCTCTTGCGTTACGAGTCACGACACAACGAAAAGTCATTCATTGAAAAATGAATTATTGATGATCGCTTTATCACTGAATATCAAAAAGTGGTACCTATTTAATGTAAAAAGAAAGTACCCACCAAAAACATTACATGTAAAAAAACGCCAAGTCTCTCGATACAGTCTTTCCATCGTAAAAAGTTTTGAGATCTCATAGAAGCCAAGTCCTATTCAAATTATTTTGTAGTTAAAAATCAACATTTAGTAATTATATCAATAGTTTTCTTTATATTATAATTATAGTGACTTGGCAATGAGCACAAGAAGAAACAAATAAAACGGCATAATTGGAGGAGTTGAAAGTTAAGTAATCTTAATTATTGTATTAGAACATGTAGTCGGTAGTGACCATCATGATTCACACATAACAAATAATCTGATCACAGGTCTCGTCAGTAACATTTGCACATTAATTCCAGGCAGCAAGCAGCTTTTAATTTGTGCTCATTGCCAAGTCACTATAATTATAATTTATAGAAAACTATTGATATAATTACTAAATGTTGATTTTTAACTACAAAATAATTTGAATAGGACTTGGCTTCTATGAGATCTCAAAACTTTTTACGATGGAAAGACTGTATCGAGAGACTTGGCATTTTTTTACATATAATGTTTTTGGTGGGATCTCATTTATTTTTTGTAAGTGTATTTCTTTCTTTTTTTTTAGGTGTCCTCATAATTTCTTGGACTTCAGCTACTTTTTTACTTAGGACCCATTCTCTATCTAACAAACTAAATAGAACTAAACTAACTAACAAATAACTAAATAATATACAGGGTGAATTTTTCAACTGGGCGTGGATGGCTATTTTGGAAACTATGAGGAATATTGAAAAACGTTGAAAGGAGTCTCGAGGCCGATTTAGACAAAAACTAAAACTGCATCGTTGGATTTTAGAAAATTCAATAATCCTGGCCAGGAATCGAACCCGCTGATTTTGAAAAAAAAAAACACAACCTGTATTATTACACCATTCGATAGTGTTGCTGATAAGGATCAATTTCTGGGAAGTAACCATATACGGCAAACTTAAGGAAACAGCATATTTTTATGAAACTGCTATTTTCTATGTCACTTTACTTCAACTGAGCCATAATTCTATTCGAAATTACAAAATTTCGTTGTTTTCAATGTTTCACTGGATTTGACGCCTCAACAAGTGCACTTTATTGAGCAATACGAAATTATTGAATTGAACAAAAAATATAATTATTTCAAAGAAGAAACGATAAACCTATGTTTCGAATACAGTCATTGCCTTGAGATTGATCAGTTTTTTTCATAATTAGACATTTTCCTTAAGTTTGCCGTATATGGTTACTTGCCAGAAATTGAGCCTTATTAGCAACAGTATCGAATGGTGTAATAATACAGGTTGTGTTTTTTTTTTCAAAATCAGCGTGTTCGATTCCTGGCCAGGATTATTGAATTTTCTAAAATCCAACGATGCAGTTTTAGTTTTTGTCTAAATCGGCCTCGAGACTCCTTTCAACGTTTTTCAATATTCCTCATAGTTTCCAAGATAGCCATCCACGCCCAGTTGAAAAATTCACCCTGTATATCTACTAACTTACAAACTAAATGTAACTAAACTAAATAACACGTAAACAACTAGATAAATGTAACTATGTCTATGATGTTATATTAATAAACTATTTTCCTAAATAACTGTTTCAGTAACAATAATAAATCTAATATCTAATAGTCTTGTGTAGTTCGCGAACGAACTAGTTCGAAAGAACTGCTCCCACAGATGAACTAGTGAACTAGCTCCCACATTTTCCGCTCCGTAGTTCAGTAGCTCGGACAGAATGAAAGAGATCGACTGAACTAAGATCGTTCCACGGGAGCGGGACTGCACTACACTTTAATAGGGTAGTTTCCAGGGACAAAATAATTACATTCTATTTAGTCAGTATTTTAGATTAAAAAAAAAATTTGGACACGTATTTTTTCTTTTTTCGATTAAACAAAAAATAACAAAGATAATAGCCTATTTAAGTTACCTGTGACGTCACCCTGCGCGAAAAATGCCACGCATCGTGACGTCACACGTAACTTTAATAGGCTATATCTTTGTCATTTTTGGTCTAATTTACAAATAAAAAAATACGTGTCCCTTATTTTTGAATAATCTAAAAGACGGACTAATTACATTTTTTTGGGCAACTAGCCTATACTCCCGTTCGCTCACCGATCATGCGCGAGCGAACAAAGACAAACTAAATCTGACATCTCTTTGCGAGCGAACGATTTGATCGCTCGGTCTCTATTACGAGCTAGGAACTAACGAACTAGTTCGTTTAAGAGCGGAGAACTAGATTGAGCGCTCTCAGTAGTGAACTAGAATGCCCAAGACTACTATCTAATCCGGCTAACTTAAATTCTCCGAATAACGCTACAATATTTTTTTTTAGTTTCGAAATGGTTGTTCATAGATAGATGGCGCTATCAAATAAAAATTGTCGAATTATTTTAAAGTACTACTTAGACTGCGCTCTGTAACGAAACCATAGCGCGATTCAGACAGGTACAACGCCATCTATCGAGCGCGCATACAACATTTATCGCAATACAATGGAGTTTTAGCTTTATTAATTTAATGAATTATGAACTTTATGTATTAATTTGTATTAAATATAGTCTATGTATTACATTTATATTATTCTTTTCTATTCTATGTATGCATAAACCACGAACAAAGTTAACAATGCAGTCAAAATCCATACACAATGTTTTTGCCAAACCGCAAATATAAAATTGTTTTCTATGGTATATTAGATTTTTTAATGTTTTTATAATTTTTCCTTTATATGTGGGTAATGACCTATCTTGGTGCAAAATTTGAAGTTTCTAAGTCTGCTAGAAGTACCTTAGATTTTTGATGATCGGTCAGTGAGTCAGTGAGTGACAAAATGGTGTAACTTTGATCGACTGTAACTCCTAAACTATTAATTCAATTGGCATGTAATTTCGAACTTAAGCTTGTTTTAATGCCTACTATTATTCACCGAAAACCTAAACTCCTAGCTTAGACCACGTTGAAGATATAGGGGGGGCGAAACAGCCGCGAATCGGTTCGAGAAAAGATGGTACGGCCGTGCCCGTTTTGCTCGAGACTTGGCGGGGCACTGCCGTGCCCTCAGATTAAATTGTTTAATTTGCAGAAAATATCCAAAAAGTTTTAAAATATCGTAATCAGTTATAAATCGTTTCAGCAATTCGCGCCATTCATAAAGCAATTTTAGAATAATCCACAATAAACATTATTTTTCTTTTGTTAATTTCAAATTTTAAAGAAACGTAAAGAATCATGCCAGGACGCTTCAAATAACATGCCAATGCAAATAAAACCTATTTCTTGTTCTTCTTCATTGAAGTAGAGAAAAAAATCGAAAGAGCCCGTTTTTTTTTGCAAAAGAGTTTAATTACGTATGACTTTACAAAAAATATGTATTGTCTTGAATTTACAGACTGATCTCTTTATCTAGGCAAGATGGAGGAATTAGGTGTTTTGTGTGTTGTGTGACAAGGGATGTGTTTGATAGTGTTTATGACAGAGAGGGACATTTTTTCCTTACTGGAGTACCCAATTAATAAAGCCCATTACAACTTCTAATCCGCTCCACACTTACCCCGTGAATCGCGCGAGAAGGCGCGGCGTGAAAGTAGCGCGAAGGCAGCGCGACGTGGACAAGGCTCCACCTCCACGTTAATTGAAATATTTGCGCAGTTTTCACATGTAACGCCAGATGTCACCAGCCAAGCCATGCCAGGCCAAGCCAAGCTATGCCAAGCTAGCCAAGCCGGCTGCCAAGCCCGCCATGCCAAGCCGCAACGTCACTTCCCCACCACGTGAGACGTCCCCGCCAAACTTTAGTAGCCGCCAGCCAGCGAGTTATAAAAGCGAGGAGCGATGTTTTGGTTGTTCAGTTTATAATGATAATTGTAAGGGAAAACTCTGCCCAAATAAAAGTGTACATCAAGTATTTTCGATTTATTTTTATCATCGTCGTTATACACAGTAACGTTCGCGTTTTCGAATGTGATGGACGTCGAAAAAGAAAGTGTGTATCGCTGCGTCTCTCGTTTTGTGCGCACTAGCGTACTACAATTACGAATATATTAAAAGTAAAAAGAAAGCATCCCACAATACATGGTTCGTCCACTGCACGCTCATTTTCTCGGTATACCTACTGACACGACCAGACACCTCCGTTGCTAACAACCACAGAACATATATACCCCTAAAGGGGAAGAATGACGACTCCGTACTAATGGGGAAGGCAAGTGTCAAAGTGAAAATGATAGTTTGGTCCCCAAAGAACTGTAAAATCAAAGGAATTTTCAGAAAAAAAAACATTTATTGATGTAAAATGACTAGATGTTGTGTAATAAGCTGTAAAAATGATGGAATACACTTTTCAAAATAATATCTACTTTTCTTTTGGAGGTTATGTACCAGTATTGCATCGCTCGAAAATCGAAGAATTATCACCTGGAACGAGTTTTGTAATAGTTGTGGTGTTAAGAAATTAAATATATTGTGATATTTCTCGAATCTAAATAGAAAAAAAGGTTAAAATTACTGACTTAAAACATTATGATATTTTATCAAAATAGAAAGTCAAAAGCAGCATTATATTCTTGATAAAGGAGAGGACAGGTAAAACATACCTAAACTCAAAAATTGAAACCTCAACTACAAGTAATTGTGGATTTATTACGGTAAAATCAAATGTATAACCACTCAATTAAATCACTTTTTTTCTCTTGTAGATGCGCCGCGGCGTCTTAATTCTTCTTTTAGTATATAGTACTTGCATGGACGAATAATTTTCCATATTTGTTTTGTATTTATACTCAATTTTTATAACAAATAATCTTGTTTGTTTTTTTGTACAAGGTAGACGTGGGGACCAACTATCGCAGCGCCATCTACGATTAGCTTTGAGTTGCCATCCCCATTTTGTGAGGAAAATTTTCCTTACCGACCAGCGCCATCTATGTTTAGCCCACGAAAACATGGCAGTAGAATCGGGCGGGAATTTCAAACACTACAAGTACTTTACAGGTTCTTTGTATTGCATTTTATGCACAAGTACATTGCGCTTCTCGATAGTTTCTTTCAAATTACTATCGAGAAACACAATGTACTTGTGCATAAAATGCTGAAAGATACTAAGTCAGGAGCAGTTTAGTAAAACAAACGATTTCATTTGACTTCTTTATTCATATAAGCTACAATGACTTATTGTACTAAGGTTCGGAAACCGATGTAAAGTGATGCTGGGATCTTTAGAAGGTGAAGTTCCACACATACCACAGATTCTAGTGTTTTCCTACGAACTGTGAGTCCTACGAACTCATCGGGAATAAGGCACAAAAACAAACAAGTCACTGTCTCAACACCGGGTCTATATCTCACAAATACGCACTTAATTTCACCAAAACACAGACACAGAGGCGCAAGCTCGACTCACATTAACAATATTGTATGTAGAATTAAATTAATGCAACTGTTTTATTTATTACAAATAAACGCAAGAACAAGATATAAATAATGGTGCGCAAGCGATGGCAGACATTTTTTCCTTTGACGTCAAATAGCCAATAGACAATATGGCGTTCTAGTGTTGTCATGTTGTCATATTATTATCTCCTTTTTGTTTTGTTTATTCATCAATTTAAATGTTAAAAAAATCGTAATAAACATTTTCTCGCATCAGAATAAAAGCAAAAATAAATTTTAAGGATGACATACTTTAAAATCAATTAATAAGCCTATTATTAGATTGAATGTGATTGAATGTGAAATAGTATTTTTGTTGGCAACATTCTGTAATTCATCTCTTTTACTCTAATGTTGATGTCTCTTTCTTGTTTTCTAGCCCACCTACATCTTGTTCGTAGAACAAAGTCGACACCCCCTGCTAACAACAAACTGAGCGACGCGCTAGTGTGGAGTCTAGACGTGTTTACGCAAAGTTCACGCGCGCTGGCCCTTTGTCGTGGGTTAAAAAACCGAAATCGAATAAAAACGCGCGAAGCCGCGAAAAACATTCGACACGGCTCCACATTACGTGTTCTCGCACCTTTCGCGCCTTCTTGCGCGATTCGCGCCTTCTCGCGCGCTTCGCGGGGTAAGTGTGGAACGGACATAATAGTTCGTGTTATGAGTATGCTCGTGATCACTATTGAGTA
Organism: Agrotis clavis; assembly: GCA_954870645.1. Lineage (NCBI taxonomy): Eukaryota > Metazoa > Arthropoda > Insecta > Lepidoptera > Noctuidae > Agrotis > Agrotis clavis. The sequence continues at coordinate 5,959,463 of OX940943.1, forward strand.
TCAAGAGAGCTCGTGAGCGTGTCTCTTAGGAAACATCCGAATTCTCTTACATTTTTATTTTAAAAGCATTTTTTGAAAGAGTGTTTTGGTTTGAAATGATTTTATTTTAAAATTCGATGATTACATTTTTTCTTTTTGGTAGCAATGGTAGTAAATAAAAATATTCTATGGCAACATTAATTGTTTATTGACATGACGAATGACAGACGGCGGGGTCTAGTTCGATGGCAGCTCGATTGGTACAATTTAGACGAATTAAATGACTCGTTAGAGAGATTATTTCCGCTCTTATCCGATAACGAAGTGAAAATGTGTTTTATAAATACTGTTTAAGCTGTTTACGCACGCTTCTTACGTGCGTATTGTGTTATTAAGATGTATATTCATTACACCATAGGAGCCATTTTTATTGTATTTATTTTGTGCGTTCATTGTGATAATGTAGCCAACGACAACGAAATCAGGCAGATTTACGGTGAGTTAGCTACTTTATTAATTGTTAAGTGGTTTAAGGTGTGAGTTTATAAAGATTTTTGTTGTTTGGTGGTAACACGCCTATGTGTGGTAGGCCGCCCACGAAGTGTTCGCGAGGCGCAAACTGTAAGCTTCTTCAAGTCGTATTGCCGAGCTTACCGTATTTTTCACCGTCACTGATCATAATTGTTGTGTAAACTTCCTGTTTGTATGTCAGTTTTATTGTTCCCACTTGTGGACATCTCACATGGACATTGTTATCGTGCTGTGTGATATTTTTCTGTTAAGTATTGGCATAAAGACAATACAATCTTGAATATATCACCGTATTTTTGTAGCTTATTTTAAATAATATTTCTGTTATCAATTTCAGGGAAATACATTTTCTTGTATACTATAAAATCTTATTAGAACTTTGCTAAAAGACTTTAAAATTAAACTCACTATTTAGATTACTCAACATGTTTAAAACAAAGGTGTTTTTGCTCTGTTCATAAACAAACAATCTATTTTTCTAAGAAAGGAGAAGCTCCGTTTTGTAAATTAAGGTGAAGTATTTCTTAAAATAACCAATTTGTCTTAAGTATCATTATCATCAGAATCATGACATTCACTGGTGGATTAAGACTTCCACCAAGTGTCCACTCTGACGGTCACGGGAATGACAAATTACCGTGACCCGGAACGTAAAGGGCTATTGAAGGACACTGTGGATTTTAGTCAGTACAAGTCTGATAGTCCCTACCGCTCTGCCCTCGGTGGGAGGACTCATTTGATGATTATACCACAAAAAAAGTCCACTCTAAAGGGTTCTCTGCATCTCAGATCCAGTTGGTTCCACTACAGTTCACCAGGTCATTGGTCAACTATGTGGGTAGTGACCTGGTGGTAATAGTGACCTTCCATAACTGTGTCATAAGGTACTTCTTACCATCAAAATTAAATGTCAAAACTGGACCCAAAAAGTCTTGAAGACTAACCCTATTTTAATAATTTGATGTTAACTATAAAAAGTTCAGTTAGAATCATGTAAAAAGAACAAATTATCAACTTTATAATTATTCAACAAATTGTCTAATTAATTGTTAATTTAACCCATAATTTCTTCACAGTAAATTAATTAACTTATCAAAAATAAAACCTATTGTTTTCGTTTTTTTCCTTGTTTAATATTTAGATTTTTACCTAGTGTTGTTTTACTGGCAACATTCAATTCAATATTTGAGTGCAAATTTCCATTAGCAATTTATAATTAAGGTAGTCATTATTGCACCTGAGGTAAAAGAGGTGTGTTCTGTGTGTCCTGTAAATTTTGCAATGGGGCCTCACATGAACAACATAATGCATTGAAATTATCTAGTGTCTTATCTCTGATAAGCTATTTTTCTTTATGTCAAGAAAAACATAAGAATCAAATATTAATATAAACAGACAGTAAATAAAATAACGAAATAAATAAACGCAGTTTGATTAGTTGCAATACTTGGCATTCGTTTTGGCAACAATAATTTGTGGCCCGAACTTGGGTTAGTGGGTTGTTTTATAGTAAACAATCATTCAAATATTTTGTTTTTCATTCAGGACACTGAACTCATACAATTGAATTCATTAAAAACCAATTTGTTTAAAAACTACTCATACTCTGAGAAGTAAACTGCCATAACACTCTTGTATTTATTGTTTTTTTTTTCATCTTAAAACTTCCATTACCTTTTAATGCAGATTTTTCACAGATCACTTTAGCTGCAGTTCACAGAAAAAACTTCCTGTCTAATTTAGCTTTCTAAAATGGTACCACAATACCCACATTTTGGAATTGTATGACCAGAAAATGAGTCTTGTATATATATGATAAGGTAGTATTTTAACAAAACTTGGTGCTATATTTTTCGACGAAAGTCTTTATTGTTACGGATTTTCTTATCTCACCATATAGGTATTAGCTTTTTGACTCAATGCACCAAATCGGGGTTAATCATATTAGGCAAAACTGGTCTGACTTTTATCCCAGTATTGTCTATCTGTGGAATAATTTTAGACCACACTTGCGATGCTGCACTAAAGTAAGTCTAGTATTACTACTAGTAAAGTCTAGTAACTAGTAATGTTTATTTACTAACTGATTTCACAATAACCCGCGCATTGTTGAACCGACCATTTGGGCGTTAATAACCGGTTTTTTGAACCAATCCCAAATGGTCAACATAATCTACTATATAAAAATAAGTTGGGTTTTCCTTCCTGACGCTATAACTCCAGAACGCACGAACCGATTTCCACGGTTTTGCATTCGTTGGAAAGGTCTCAGGCTCCGTGAGGTTTATAGAGCCATCTGGTGGCGAAACGGAGTTCGCCGGGTTTGCTAGTATGGTATAAATAGAACCAAACAGTTGAAAAGACCACTTACCATTTTAAAGTCCAGTTAACTTGTGAAGTTTTCATATCACTCATCTAATTGTATTAAAGCTTACAGCTCTTACTGTATGACTGTGGCTTATTATGATAACATCTGAATTTTATGTTATTTTTCATTCTTTTGTAATGTTTAAGTATTCTCTGCTGTGTATTTTAGACGAGATATTATAGTAAATGATGGGGTAAATTTTTTTATAGAAGTGGAAAATTATAAAATGGATGGCATTCATAACAAATTGACCCGGGACTTGCCAGGGTCGCGGGACTTGCCAGGGTCACGGGACTTGCCAGGGTCGCGGGACTTGCCAGGGTCACGGGACTTGCCAGGGTCGCGGGACTTCCGAGGGTCGCGGGACTTGCCAGGGTCGCGGGACTTGCTAGGGTCGCGGGACTTGCCAGGGTCACGGGACTTGCCAGGGTCGCGGGACTTGCCAGGGTCACGGGATTTGCCAGGGTCGCGGGACTTCCGAGGGTCGCGGGACTTGCCAGGGTCACGGGACTTCCGAGGGTCGCGGGACTTGCCAGGGTCACGGGACTTTCTAGGTTCGCGGCACTTGCCAGGGTCACGGGACTTGCCAGGGTCACGGGACTTGCCAGGGTCGCGGGACTTGCCAGGGTCGCGGGACTTCCGAGGGTCGCGGGACTTGCCAGGGTCGCGGGACTTCTGAGGGTCGCGGGACTTGCCAGGGTCGGGTCACGGGACTTGCCAGGGTCACGGGACTTGCCAGGGTCACGGGACTTGCCAGGGTCGCGGGACTTGCCAGGGTCACGGGACTTGCCAGGGTCGCGGGACTTGCCAGGGTCACGGGACTTGCTAGGGTCGCGGGACTTGCCAGGGTCACGGGACTTGCCAGGGTCACGGGAATTGCCAGGGTCACGGGACTTGCCAGGGTCGCGGGATTTCCGAGGGTCGCGGGACTTGCCAGGGTCACGGGATTTGCCAGGGTCACGGGACTTGCCAGGGTCACGGGACTTGCCAGGGTCGCGGGACTTGCCAGGGTCATGGGACTTGCCAGGGTCACGGGACTTGCCAGGGTCGCGGGACTTGCCAGGGTCGTAACCGTGACCCTGGAATGTGAAGAGCTATTGAAGGATCACTAGATTTTAGTTAGTATGAGTCTGAGCATCTATTCTAGAACTATAGAGCTCAAACAAGTTTATTTACTAATACAACCACCACAATTGTAGGCCGTTTATTGCCCGTGGTCCACCCGCTTGGTTCACCTAGGTGTACCACGGGAAATTATTTTTGCCCGTGGTTCACCTGAATGTCCATATGTTTTTATCGTAGTATTACGAAAGAAAAATAGTGATATTACATCAGGGTTGGGTTTAGTAATAAGCGGCAGTCGGAGAAGGTAACAAAGGCTTAAAATGGGTAAGGTTTAAGTCCTCGATTGAAATGCTACCACTATTTTTACGAGGAAATGTATTTTTCGAGACATTAAAGAAGAAAAATGTTTCTAACCTCAAATCTGATAAAAACCGAAAACGGAACGTAAAAATGGACGATTGACAACCATATCTTTACCACGTATTGTCTATGGTGCAAAATCAAGCGATTACATACGTAAAACAGAACGTAAAAATGAACGTCATCTGTCATTGTTTGCCATTTTTATCGGAAAAGTCTAGGATGCAAGAGAGAGCGAAGCGAGCTCGGGACTTGGGGCACCCCGGCATGGACAGGTTAGGTTCGAAGGGCATGGCGGGGTCTTCCAGACCCCGCCATCTCCTTTGTGTTAGATTATTTCTTTAGACCTTGAACGCAGAAGTAGGTGCCCTACGAAGCAGGGTTCCGTAGAGCCACCTTCGTAGGTAGTACTCGTAGCCAGTTATTTGACCTAGGATGCGAGCAAGTCCCGAGACTTGGACAACCCCGACACGGAAAGGTTAGATTCGAAAGGCGGGGTCTAGGCGGTGCCTTTACATGAGAGTGGTGCCAGGACACAGGAGGCACCCCTTCTTTATGCTAAACGATACCAAGTTTTTTGAATACGCCTATTATGTGACTACCTATAACGAGTTTTGAGGTTAGGTTACAAAAACACATTTCCGCGTATTAGGTTTGGTACCGGGGCGTAAGGGGCTCCCCCCCTCCCCCTTTGCCCCCCTCCACCTGCCGCTGGATACTAAACTTTACCCACTTATCTACTTATGTTTATGTTTACCTACATAGATATACATTAAAATATTAACTAAATTAAATAAATAGTACTTTACTTATGCCGTCAAAATAATAATGAAATAAAATAAAAATAAAAGAAGTTTAAAAAAAGTACTTTTACACGGAGTATAAGAGTTGGAACCCTATGCAACTCATCCACGTCGAAACTGGGCCTAGGGACAAACCCCTGAAAATGAAAGATATGGTGCTACTACCGTCGCTCGTCCACTTCGTTGCATGGGGACCAGTTTCACCTTTTCTTTTTAAGGCCGTGAATTCCAGTTAAACGCTTAGAAAATGAAAGAATGTTACTAACCAGCAAAAGTACTAGGCTGGTATGAGTTCAAGGTGGTCTTTTTTTAATAATATGGTAATTATTTAAATCATTTATACAGTCTAGCAAAAGTATAACACCAGTCAGGTGCAGGTATTTAAAAACATACCACCTTGAACTTATGCAAGCCTGGTACTTTTTCTGGTTAGTAACATTCTTTCAGTTTCTAAGCTTGTAGCTGGAATTCTGTGCGGACGGTCAGCTATCCACGCATGAAGTGCAACAGGTTCCCGTGAACCTTCTTGAATGTGGCAAAAATATTAGTCGACACCTAGAACACCTACAAAAAATAATTTGACGTGGCACACCTAGGTGAACCACGGGGGCGCTCTACGGTGGACGCCATCATGCGCGTTAGAGCCCTCACGACGGGGGATGCAGTGGCCCGGGGCAGGGTCGTCGTGGCGGTGTCCTTGGACATCTCCAACGCCTTCAACACCCTGCCCTGGAGTTGCATCAGGGAGGCACTCCGGTATCACCGGGTGCCGACCTACCTCCGTCGCACGGTCGAGGACTACCTGACGGACAGAGCCGTCATCTACCCCGGTCACCGGGGAGAGTGGAACCGGCGAGAGATGTCGTGCGGTGTCCCACAGGGATCGGTCTTGGGACCGCACCTGTGGGACATCGGTTTCGACTGGGTGCTGCGCGGCGACCTCCCTCTAGACGTCAGCGTAATATGTTACGCTGACGACACGCTCGTCCTGGCGGAGGGAGTGTCGCACCAGGCGGCGGCCGACTTGGCGACGCGGGCGGTTGCGATAGTCGTCGAAAGGATCCGGCAGTTGGGACTCGAAGTGGCGCTGCACAAGACAGAGGCCATGTGTTTTCATGGCCATCTGAATGCGCCACTGACAGAGTCCCACATAACGGTGGGGGGGGTTCGCATCGGCGTCGGGGGTACGATGAAGTACCTGGGACTCGTCCTCGACAGCCGATGGAACTTCGGGGAGCATTTCTCCCGTTTGGCCCCAAGGCTGAACCGGGCATCAGCCGCCCTCGGGCGGCTCCTGCCCAATATCGGCGGGCCAAACGCCCCCTGCCGGAGGTTGCACGCTGGCGTCGTGCGGTCCATGGCCCTCTACGGGGCCCCCGTGTGGGCCCTGAGCATTCGGACGCGGCCGGCAAAGCTGGTCGCATGCCAGAGGGTCATGGCAATCCGAATGATCCGAGGATACCGCACGATCGCCGGCGAATCGGCCAACCTGCTTGCCGGATCACTGCCCTGGGATCTGGAGGCGACTGCCCTCCTGCGCGTCTATGAGTGGCGCGTGGAGGCGCAGCGTCGGGGTGTATGCCCGCTGCCTCGAGAAGTTGAGGCGCGGCGGGAAGAGCTCCGGCGCGATCTCAGGGCAGTTTGGAGAGAACGACTGTCGCAACCGAGGTACGGGCTAGCCGCAATCGCGGCTGTAAGACCCCTCTTTGAGGAGTGGCTGGATAGGTCCCACGGCGTCCTCACCTACCGCATGACACAGGTCCTCACCGGACATGGCAGCTTCGGGAGGTACCTGTGCATGATAAAAAAGGAGGAAACGCCCGGGTGTCACCACTGCGAGGATCGCCCGGAGGACACGGTGGAGCATACGGTGCAGGACTGCCCAGCTTGGGCGGAGCACCGCCGTGTCCTCACTGCGGCGATAGGCGGAGACCTCTCGCGCCCGGCATTGGTTGCGGCCATGCTGCGGGGCGAGACGGAGTGGGAGGCGGTCGCCTCCTTCTGCGAAGCAGTCATGCTCGCGAAGGAGGAGGCGGGCCGCCTGAGGGAGAGGATACCGTCCTCCCTCCGCCCGAGACGCAGTGGTAGACGCCCACGGCGACGGATGTCGCGGGACGATCTCCGGCCACCGTAGGCGCGGGCATGCGGGCGGCGAGTAAAGGGCAACTCGCTGCCCGACCATGGACCATGCCCGGGTCGACGGCGCGTTGTGTCCCACGCGCGCCTCAAGGAGCGTCAGCATAATGACGGGGCCCCCCTATAGAGGGCCACAGTCCTGCCGGGGTTGCGGGACATACGTATACCGCGACCCCGGCACACAAAGGGCTACCGAAGGACACCGTGGATTTTAGTCAGTACAAGTCTGACAGTCCCTCCCGCCCTGCCCGGGGTTGGAGGACTCATTTGATGATTTTGCCACGTAAAAAAAAAAAAAAAAAAAAAAAAAAAAAAAGGTGAACCACGGGAAAAAATAATTACCCGTGGTACACCCAGGTGAACCACGGGCAAAAATAATTTCCCGTGGTACACCTAGGTGAACCAAGCGGGTGGACCACGGGCAATAAACGTTGTAGGCCACATCCAAATTATAGAGATTCTTAATCATTTGCGACTATCCATTCTTCGCGATGTGCGTCAAAGTCATTTTACCACCTCTTTGCCTAGACACTCCAATGTGATCCATTCTTGAGCATACAGACCTAGAAACTTATCCAATGCTTAGTGGTTACCAATATGCGTATAGATAATACGATATTCTCATAATGTTTTCAATGGTGTTCACACATGTCAGCTTTGTGCTCGGAGTTGTTCGGCAAAAGTTGGACGCGAGTCACTGGAGAGGACATAAAAGGGCAGCATACCAAAGCTTTCAATAAACACTAGAAAGCCACCGAATGTAGTCTCACTCTAGAAAGCCACCGAATGTAGTCACTGTGGCCAAAATCGCCTAGATGGTTTCATCATCATCTGCATATTAAATTGAGTGTAAAACAATTTTTAATGTCCATTGCCTTCTTCCGCAGCTCGTGCGTTGTTTCATATTCTATTGTTTTATGAGAGTATTGTTTGCCAGTAATCAATCAATAACTAAATCCATTGCAGTCCACTGCTGGACATCGGGCGCTCCTAGGTTGCATGACAACTCCCTGTCTTGTGCCTTCTGTGTCTAGTTTACCCTAGCCGTCTAAAGTTTCCAATTAGTTATAGAACTGCTTGATTAGAGCGGCGCAGAGAGAGGTTGCGTAGATTTGCAGGTCGTGGGTTTGACTCCAGGCAGGTGTAGCAATACTTTATGTAATTTACTTCTTACCACTGCTCTCAAAACAGTGACAAAAAAACACTGGACCAAATCGGGTTAATAAATTTTAGTTACCCGATTTGGTCCAGTATGGTGGATTTCCCAAATGGAGAAGAGGCTTATGACCTAGTAGTGGGAACAATATAGGCTGATTATGCATATTTATGCACCCCATTCAAGAATAGAACTTACGACTCTATACATTTATAGGACACAAATAAGCCATAAAAAACTCCAATTAGGTCGTCAACTTTATATTTTATTTTTTATCAGTCCCGGCGGACGTAACGCGAAGGGATAATCTCGTTGTGACAAAGGGAACATTTACTACATAATTATGCATTGTTTATTATAACGGAGAGGTTTTTTAGATTAATATTTACAGAGCATTACGGACCATTTTACCTACAGAAGGCTTATAAAATTATCCGCAGAAATGCTCGACTTATCCCCGGGGTCGTGGAACTGTCCAAACGGATAACCGCGACTGTCCGTGACCATGAAATATAAAGAACAATTGAAGGAACACGGTAGATTTTAGTCAGTACGAGTCTGAGAGTCCCTTACGCTCCACCCAGGGTTTGAGGAAGCCCATCTAAAAAAGGGTCGGTTTACCCAAAGCGGAGAAGACAAACACGTTCGGCGGATAACTAAATGGTGTCTTGTGCGAATTTTTCTCATCTCCACTTAGCAGGAAACCATGTCTCACTTTTGAAGAAATAAAAACTTAAAAAAAAAAAATGTAACCGCCTTCAAAAACAACCACAAAAAAGGGTAAAATAACCTACAAAACTTTTCTTTCGGAAGTCGGTGACTTTTTTTTATTAATTTCATTGTCTTTTTTGCCACCGACTTCCAAAAGAAAAGTTTTGTAGGTTATTTTACCCTTTTTTGTGGTTGTTTTTGAAGGCGGTTACATTTTTTTTTTTAAGTTTTTATTTTACTCTTTTTAGTTTAAATATTCAACCACAATTCTTGTCAAATACGAGTACATCATTTTCTTACATGAGCACTAGAATTTTATAATCCGTAACACCGGTAATAACATCGTTAAAATCTCTTACATTCATTCCCTATCTCGAAAACTACTGAACCGATTTTGATGAAACTTGCAGTATTCCCTAAGTTGAACGATACGTAGTACAACAAAAAAAGAATTACATAAATCGGACTTGTAGTTTCGGAGATATGCGAACACAAACATAATTTACCAAATCAGTCGATGCCAAGTCCTTACTAGAGGAGTTGTACCTTCCATGATCAGCTCAGCTACATGAGATGATGATTACCATACGCAAATACTTAAATTACTTCATAAAATTTGCGAAAAACGATGTGTGGGCCTATAAAATTTGAGGGTTGCCCTCGATTTCTCCAGGATCCAATCATCAGATCCTGACATGGTGACAATGGGACCACTCCTGAAGTATCTCCTTTCGAACAAAAAAAGAATTTTGAAAATCGGTCCACAATTGGCGGAGAAATCGCGTAACAAACACACAAAAAAAAAAAAAAAAACATACCGTCGAATTGATGGGTCAGAGCCCATTCGTCCCCTGAAATTCGTACCCCAGCATAAAAGTTGTGGATTCGGCCCCTATATAGGTGCCCATTGGTCTCCTGGTAGGGTACCAATTAATATTTTAATAAAAAATATTATTTCTAAGGTACCCATTCGTCCCCTCTAATATAATACAATATAAGTTAAAGATTCGGCACCTATTCAGGTGCCTATTGGTCCCCTGAGATAAAAATTAGCTATATTTTACATAAGAAACGGTTAACAGAGTACACTTGTGAACAGTTATTAACGGAATTAATTAAATAAATCATAACATCTCATTGAAAAAAGAGCTATGATGAATGATATCCGTCATGATAATAAATATATGGCTTGTTAAAAAAAACGGGTTACAAAATTAGATAAGGTGTTTTGTTTGTATGTTATGGCTGCCTCGGTGACATATTGGTTCTTGAAAGTGACTGCGAATACGAGATTGTTCAATGTGTCTTTGGTCTTTTATTAAACAAAGTTCGCCTAACGAAATAAACTTTTTGTTTTTGTCACCGACTTTCGAAAGAAAAGTTTTTTTGTAGGTTATTTTGAACTTTTTTTGTGGTTGTTTTGAAGTCGGTTACATTTTTTTTTAGAAAAAAATTCTTATTTTATCCTTTTTAGTTTCACTATTCAACCCAAATTTTATGGGGCCAAATGGCAGATATACTAAGTATATCGAACAATAAAAGAATCATCGAAATCGGACCAGAAACCTCGGAGTAATCGGTGTAGACAAAGTTGAAAACTTTTTAGGTTTTTGTTGATTTTTCAAAATGTGCTAGTCCGATTTCGATAAAATTTTAATGGGACCATTCCGGTAGTATACCCTATCCAACAAAAAAAGAATTTTTCAAATCGGTTGTTAAACGACGGAGTATTGCCCGAACCAACATTTAAAAAAAACACAAACATCCGAATTGAGAACCTCCTCCTTTTGGAAGTCGGTTAAAAATAATGAACGTTCTAACATTAATTCTGTTTTGCTCCAAAAATTGCGTTAAAATTGGTAAGTACTCTCCAGATGTGCGCGGGGTGTGGAATGCCAAAGCGGGAGGGGTAATCTTAGTCAGAGTATGCGCGCAAGCAAATTAGATTTAAGTTATTATGATTTTGCATGTATGTAGTTGGTAAATATACAAAAAAATAAGAAGTGATTATTTACTGTTGATATGTGTTCTATTTATTTTTTCATATTTTATTTTCAATGTTGATTTATATGATAGTCAATCAAGGCTGATTTTTATAAAAAGAGTTGTATTTTGTTAGTTTCTAGGACATTGTGATTTTGCATGTGTATTTGTTGTTAGTAAAAATGGTGGTTTTACATAGTTGATAAAGACTGATTTTACTTTTTATATTTCTTTGATACAAAGTTATTGTGATATTGCATTATTTTGTGGATCTCTTTGACTGTACAAAGTGCTAACAATTAATTGTTATATTTGTTATATTGGTATTGATATGTGGTTATTTGTTTGTACACTGGATGTAAATTTATCTAAAATTCAGTTATTATTACTGAGATTTTATTTAAATAGTTACACAGTTTTATTTTACATTTTTGTAGTTATCATATATTTTGCTAAATATTTACAAATGTACAAGAAACCAAAAGTTGATTAATTATTTTGAAGACTGACTTAATGCCTAGAGCCATTTATTAAACTTAATCTTATTTGAAATAAACATGATATCTACCGAATTACTATATTTTTTATTTTACCCTTTTCTGCGCGACTGTACCAGGACTACCAAGCTGCAGTATACACATGTACATGTACTTATATTAGAAGAATGAATAAAAATAAATATTCTTCAGGGGACGAGTGGGCCCCTCAAAACTTCCAGGGTACGAGTGGGCACAGGGTGCGAATCTTAGGGTACGAATGGGCTCTGACCCGAATTGATAACCTCCTTCTTTTTGAGGTCGGTATATAAGCAAAACGTTGCTATTGAATTAAGAACAAGTTCGTTGCAACTGGTATTTGTTTAAACATTTGCAACCAAAACACACCTTGCAAATAGTGACGTAAGGATGTTCTTTTCCTAATATTCTTGGGTCATCATCATTTCCATAGACTGTAACACTATGAACTGCTTGTGATTCAATAACAATTTAATCCCATCCTTAGATCTAATTTTATAGGGCTGAATTTTTGGCCTCTCCGAAAAATCTTTCATGGGGAACCACATGCGGATCATTCCGTACCGTTTCAATAAAAACCGCAAATCGATACTCTAATAAATCCAGCAGTATTGTCTGGTACATCAATAATTCTATTGTACGGGATTCCATTGCAGCAATTTGAATAAACAAACAAAACAAAAACCACAATCTGCCATTATCTATCCATGTTGTGAATGTTTTGCCCATTTGCACGCAGTTTACAATAGAAATCTATTTTATTATATTGCAGTAACGATTGACCAGCTTCGACATATACTACTGACTGACTGTTTTATAGAGATTTAAGTGAATAAGTTTTACTGGATCTGCCACCGAACATTATTAAATGTGTTTTGTACAAAAATAAAGCTACACATTTCTGTTTCTCACCGTTTTTACGACTTGACAAGACATCACAACAGCAGTTTTACATGTAAGTTTGTCTAATATCAATATTTAATGTAAATAGGTAATCCTTCTGGGATGAACTCTAAGTGAGAACCGCATCAGAATCCGTTGCGTTTTGAAGAAGAACGTCATAGAGACACAGACGCAGAAAATCAACTTCAACTCGCCTATTGCTTTCCACTACCGGACACAGGCCTCTCCCAGGCTGCGCCACGTCACCCTGAACTCCGTCTTCCGCATCCAGTCTGTTCTAGCCATCTTTTTAAAGTTGTCGGATGGTAGAAAATCAGTTTGTGTAATATTTTTGGATGTAGAAGAATACTGCTGTCACTGATCCAGATAACGGTATTTTGATGGAAGTAAACTCTAACACATCGCAGATGATGTAGTTCCTTTTCTATATGACCTCTGTGCGACTCCAGTTGCACATTCAGGGATCTGTGGACCTGTCTAAATTTAATTTTAATTTAAACTACTTTCGCGAGGTTGGTAGTAGAATTCTGGTTAAAACTAATCTAACTTGAAATCATCTAACGTCATTAGGTCAACAACTTCCGACTCGAAAAAAAAAATCTTTTGTGCTCTCCATTCAAAATTACGTGTCAGAAAACAATAATTAAATACATTTCAACTGTGTATTATGTAGTAGCTACGTATACTATGGTCCATCGACGGTGCATGATTCCCGTATACCAGTGAGTCACCGGCTAATGGATTTGACCTTACTCTGCGGGCCCGTGCTAAGGGGCCGGTTCAACTGCCAGCGAGAAACTATCGAACAGTCAACAGTTCTCTTTTTAAAATTATCTTTTTTTTTGTCTATTGGTTTTGAAGCCTCGTTTTCATTGTTGATTCCTAATTTGCTTCTCAAAAGCCTCGTTTACATCGAGTTGCATGTTGGTTGACGAAATGTCTCATGTTTTTCTTTGTAATTTCGAAGCCTTGTTTGCTTTGCTGGTGTTTATTACTATTTTGCGTTTCAAGGAATAGGTATATTTGCAAGTATTTTGTAGTTAAAATTGCTATTTAATATACATATAATTATACTTTTTCCTTGTACTTTATATTCTTTCGCAGTTTTGTATCAATTCTTATGATGAGTAATACGACGACCTTAGTGTGTATAAGTCCGTCCAATTGCTTGCTAAAACCTGTCCTGTTTTAGCTCAGGTATTGTTTTCAAAATAGCTCTGTTGGAAATAATAGCCCATGTCCATCCGCGATCTGCAATGTTAGTTGTAGACTTGTAGCTCTAGTTGTGTTGTGTTGGAGTCTACATTCTCTCTTACTTGGTCCTTTATTTTTATGTTCCAGTACTAGTACGTGTTCGAAAAGTGATCTCACTTGCCGAACTTTATGTCGTAGTCTAAACGAGGCTTTAGAAACGATTTTGGAAGACATCGAACTATGTTGTTGGACATTCCCGCGATTATTTTTTGTACCTAATGCATTTAATTCTAGGTATTTCTCGTGGTTTAGTTTTGTACCGTTTCTATTTAACTTTTTGTTGTTTTGAAATTATTTGTGTGAACGTAATAACTTTATCCTGTAACGTTTCAAAAGACTTCAATCTAGGCTAAAATCCTTAGAACTGCATCCATTGCTTCTTTTACTAACACAAAGGCTTTTAAGCCGTGAGTAAAAGAGCGTTGAACACTATGATTAATTTTTCTATTGTGTATAAACATGGTTTTATGTACCTTCTATAAATCTATACAATATAGAATTAATTCATGATTACTCATACGTTAGATTAACATCGCCATTGGCCCTCATAATGTAAGTTCCGTATTCGGCTCACATTATTATTTCAAACACGGTTTGCCCTCAAGAGGTATCTACACTGTGACAGCGTGTTTTACTAATCGTTTCGGCTATTAACCGTAGTTAATTGACTTAAAAAATGCAGTGTTTCACTGATTTAAATGTAAAAAGTAGGATATAACACAAAGCTTTTCTTTTTGGGGTTGAAAAGTATCATCCCGTTCTGCATATTCTCGCATGCTAGAGCTGTAACTTATTACGAGGGCGGAGTGATAAGTCTGGTAAAAATGAAATAAGGAAACAACTTTAAAAAAAATATATGATTTATTTTTCAACATAATTTCCATCTAACTCAATGCACTTCATCCAGCGTTTCTCAAACTTTTTGGTCCCTTCCGTAATGTATGACTAAAGGCAATCCTTCGAAATAGGCATTGGTTTCGAGTATGATCTCCTCGTTGGAGCTAAATCTTTTTCCACCGAGCCATTTTATTTAAATCCGGAAACAGAAAATAGTCGCAAGGGGCCAAATCTGGCGAATATGGTGGGTGAGATAGCAACTCATATCGCAACTCATGTAATTTGGCCATAGCAATCGCGCATGTGTGCACTCGTGCGTTGTCTTGGTGGAAGAGGATTTTCTTCTTAGCCAAATGCGGTCGTTTTTCAAGTAAAATTTGGTTAAATTGGTCTAATAAATTGGCAGTCCCTCCCATCCCGCACTCATTTAATAAAATTTCCACGATAAAAAAAGTAAATTCCGACTAACGTAAACTAAGTAGGTAATTCCTCCAATCAATGAATTCAGTATAACATCGAAGTCCACAGCTAAAAACAGCTTCTAAGTTACATCATAATATACACAAAGAGATCATTGTGCCAAGCAATTAAATGCAGACTAAGTGAAAAGTGCAATAGAACTCGAACGCATGTGTTTCCTGCACAGGCCTTGGCTTGTCTAAGTACCGTATAGCTCAGTGGTTCCTAAACTTTTACTTTATGCTCCTTACCCACCCAAGTCTCAGCTATAATATCACGATCCTTTGCCTGGGTCATATAAAAAAGAGCCTAACAGTAATCGCATTTGATGTGTAGCATCTAACATCTCATCTTTTATTTTTATTTTACGTGGTAAAATCATCAAATGAGTCCTCCCACCCAAAGCAGGACGGGAGGGACTGTCAGACTTGTATTGACTAAAATCCACGGTGTCCTTCAATAGCCATTTACGTCACAGGGTCGCGGTTACTTGATGAGACAGTCCTGCGACCGCTCACGTCTGATCTTGCCTTTGGATCCAAAGACGGAACGCGGCAAGAGATGCTACCATCCATCTGACAGCTTACTCCACCACTGCGAGCGCTCATTGGTCAATTTAAATTGCGCGCGCTTTTCCACTTCCCTCTACACACTTCTATTACAGTTCACGAAAGCACTACCACGAAAAAATTCGCTCTGCTCAATCTTTTCCCTTTATAATTTTAAATGTGGAGCCCCTTGCGCCCGAGATCACACTACGTGGGGCGCGCCCCACTAGTTGGGAATACACGGTATAGCTATTATAGACTTGTGGCCAACCTAGCGCTAACACTATCATTATGTTCTTAGAAACAACTGTCCATAACTTCCTTAGAAATATTTAATTTAAAATACTTACCAGCTTTTAGCTTTACGGGCCGGAATGAGGGTGGCTAACTGGATACTCAGAGAATATAGAGGAACCATAGATACTGCGCCGAGCCCAAGCTTGTGGGATTAAATGTATCTAGCTTTGGTATTGTTCGTCGTGTCGTTGAGCTCCTTGAGTTATGAGTCGAGCTACACGATAACCGACAAAATGATGCTTGTATTGACTGGGGACAGTTCCACTCCAACTGGGTGGTTCTTTCTTTAAAAGACACCTGCTTGGTGCTACTTTGCTACCTGCAAATCATACAACATATGATTTTACCAATACATAAATGTCTGGAATTTAAAAGAGACTGTCCTCAGAGTTTGTTTCAGCTGCTTCATCTCAAAGTAGTTAGCGAAACACCGGCCTCATCTAGTTTATAAATAATGTTTTTTCCTTATAAAACAGTTATATAATTTTACCCAGGTCATGTCTTACTTGCCGAATGTCATAGATCTACCAACCTTTCAGCTGTCGAAGCGTGAAAAAGTGACAGGCAAAGGCAAACGAGAGTTTCTTTCGCATTCATAAAATTAGTATGAAAGTACCATCTCAAAATATATTATCTTCGTATCAATATTTTCGTTCGAAAATTTTCCTCTAGGTTTACATTATCCTTTATTCATGAACGAATATTCGTGTTGTAATGTAAAACGAAGTAGACAAGAGAAAGGCAACACCTTATTCCTGTGGGTTGATAACATAATATTTTGCTTACTGTTCCCCAAAGATGTAGGCAGAAATTTTACTTTAGTACGCCCACCTTTCGCCAGTATTATTCCAGCTTCTTATCATTTAACCTCAATGCTAAAAAGGTATAGTCAGCCTGAACTTGAAACTGTAACATTTGTCATTAAAATTACAAAAAAAAAAACGAGCTCTGAAGTTTTCAAATATGGAAACTTACTGAACTCTCAAAGATCAAAAACTGCAAAGACTAGATTTAAAACGATACGTCTTTCAATTTCGAGTGAGTATTTGGCCAACCTCTTGTTTCAGATTTAATTAAGCAGCTTCTGGCAATCCCACAGACCTCTGACATGGATGTAGACTTTTTTTTTCTTTTCTGTTTTTTTTAAGATCAGGTTTCCACACGATATTTTCCTTCACTTAACATGTTAGTGATGTCCAAGATATATATAGAACGTAAAGTTCAAAAAACATTGTCAACCCAACAAAAAAATCATCATCCTGCCCTTACCTATCCCATTTTACTTGGGGTCGGCGCGGGTCAACTAGGGTTGCCAACTATTTTTTCAAGAAATAAAGTATTTTCAGGTCTATGACGATAATTAAACAGTATTTTAGAAAAACGAACAGTATTTTATTTATTTATTGTTTTAAATACATATTTTTTGGAACTTCTCGCACAACTTACTAATTTACAATCATTTTTTAAAACTTCATACGCCTCATCACAATTAAAACTGAAATTAAAATAAATGAGGAGCTCATTTTTTATTAAATTGATAGATGCTCTATTTCTGTCATCCCGCCACTTAGAATTCATTACTGAAAAAACTCTTTCAGTAAATGCTGAGGTAGCAGGAACAGAAAGTAGATATGAGACAATTTTAGTTATGTTTTTAAATTCTTCTGAAGTGTTTACTAATAAACTATGGCACCACTTTTGGCTAGTACTCATTTCAAGAAAATCTTTATTTGTAAACTCAGTGTGATTTGTTTGTGGCTGCGCTGCACTGAGCAGTGAGCGCCCTCTGACTAAATAAAAACAAATTTGTGGGCGTCTAAGTGTAACACATTATGATTATGAACGAATGTTAGGGAATGAATTTAATTTAATTTTTGTTAATTCTTTAGTCAATATTATGATCTATTGCACTTATAAATGATTCTTTACTGTTCTATGTATTTATGGTAGAAATAAAGGCTTTTTTATTTTTTATTTATTTATTTTATTTAAGTGTAACACATAATAATGTGTCTGCATTTTGATGCTGAAAACAGTATTTTGAATACTTTTTTTTTGTTCAACAGTAAAAAGTATAATTTAGTGAAAAACAGTATAATACTGTTCAAAACAGTATAGTTGGCAACCCTAGGGTCAACCCAACACAAAAATACGTTATAATTTGTGGAAACTTGGACAGCGATCCAAGCCAAGTCCAGCTTAAAGTATCTTAAAGGTTTACTCAAAGGATGAGAGGTTATCTTTTACAAACATAGATCTATTGTACGACGACAATATTTAGCTATGCAATACAATATAAACCGACAATTTCCCAATCTCCGGAGACATCGATAGCAAATCTTAACGAAACTTGGTGCCGATCTGTTGATGTGAAGTTAAAGTTCGTAAAGCGTAAAGTTCAAAAAACATTGTCAACCCAACAAAAAAATCATCATCCTGCCCTTACCTATCCCATTTTACTTGGGGTCGGCGCGGGTCAACCCAACACAAAAATACGTTATAATTTGTGGAAACTTGGACAGCGATCCAAGCCAAGTCCAGCTTAAAGTATCTTAAAGGTTTACTCAAAGGATGAGAGGTTATCTTTTACAAACATAGATCTATTGTACGACGACAATATTTAGCTATGCAATACAATATAAACCGACAATTTCCCAATCTCCGGAGACATCGATAGCAAATCTTAACGAAACTTGGTGCCGATCTGTTGATGTGAAGTTATTGCGTACGCGTGAAGCCCTATGCCCTTTGCTTATTTAATTTGACAAGCAGCAGATTACAGAATAGGGTATTTCACAGCATGAATAAATTGCACATCTGATTAGTCCATTCTTTGATTTGGAGTTTTTAAAAATAATGATACATTTTTTTTTTTTTACAATGTAGTGTAATGTAATTATATAACGTACTTATCAAAATTTTAGAATGATGTTACTAGCAAGTAAAAAATGTACTTGCTTGCGACGTACCTATTGGCAATTTTGAAAGTGTCGTATCTTCGTCAATTTTGTTGTACAGCCAGCATCAAAAGTTGCTGACCACATTCTAATTTTCAAACTCGCTGTACACCGTTATAATACGGTATACAGCGATTTTGAAAATCTGAATGTGGTCATCAACTTTTGATGCTGACTGTACGTAACAAAAGAAAAAAATACGGGTCAAATATTTTTTGTTAATCTAATTGAATCGGATTAATTAGATTTTTTCAGTCAAAGACCCTTCTTTTAAATTGGATAAATCATCAAATGAGTCCTCCTACTCAGGACAGGGCAGGAGGGACTGTCAGACTTGTACTGAATAAAATCCACGGTGTCCTTCAATAGCCCTTTACGTTCCGGGGTCACGGTAGCTCGTTAGTCCCGCGACCAGTCAAATACCCTTTGCGCAATCTTCTTTATATTTCAATATTTACCCAATACTTGGGAAGTCGTTGCCTTTCTAGTCATGTAGAAACTTTTTCGGAAGATTTGGTAGGTCTCGGAGGTAATTTCCTGAGGAAAGTTTCTCTCTTTTTTTTTTGTACATTAACCCCCTTATTAGTAAAACGAGAAGTAAAGTTACGCCAAAGTTAATCCTTAAAAATGTATGGTTAATCCGAGGATTATTCTAGTTGTAACTTTAGTACACGTTTATTGTTCACGAATGTTAATGGATGGAGACGAAGAGGAAGGCCAAAGAAAAGATGGATGGATTGTATACGAAATGATATGAATGAAAAAGGAGTAAATGATACTGTGACGTCTGATAGGTGAGAATGGAAGAAAAAAAAATTGTTGCGACGACGCGGCCCAAGTAAAAAGGGATAAGGGGAGGAAGATGATGATGATTATTAATAAGGGGGCTTATGGGTAGTGGAAGGGCAATGATGTGTGTGATGTGATGTGTTAGGATAGAAAGTTGAGATAAATGTTAATTTACTGAAAGATCTGTGATTTGTTGTTAGATATTTTTGCCATACCTAACAATTGGTCGCGGGACTTATCTCATTACCGTGACCCTGGAATGTAAGGGCTATTGAAGGACACCGTGGATTTTAGTCAGTACCTACAAGTCTGACAGTCCCTCCCGCCCTGCCCGGGGTGGGAGGACTCATTTGATGATTTTATCACGATAAAAAAAAAAAACTATCCGGCACGTCTCGACTTCCCATTCGAAACCATCGCAACACTTTGGTCTTTGATTCTTCGTGATCAGCTCGTAGCCTCTTTTATTTGAGCACTATTTCGTTAACCAACCAATCCCAAATCAGTGCGAATGACCTTTGTGACTTATAGGGTCTACCATTGCTTTTAAGTATACGGGAAATTCTTAGTTTCGTACACTTATGAGTACTAAATCCAGGGTTGGACTAGCTGTAATAGTCGAGTTGACGTTTCCCAGACGGGCCCTAGACTGTGCGGGGCCCCCACGGGTCTGGCTTCCTCGTAAGCCGCCGCTTGCCAGGTGGTGCTATTATCTGGCTAGAATAACGTCGGTACGTAAGACAGGGGCCTGCGTAGTTTAGATCCCATCTCTTGCGACCTAAATGTAAACTAGAGCAGAGATTTCGTTTCAATCGTATCGAAAATGTATTTGAACCTGAACAGGCCATCATTGAAGCTAGTTTTGAACTTTTCTAAACGTGGGTTTAGAAGGAGTCAACTACCAACAAAAAAAAAAACCGGGCAAGTGCGAGTCGGACTCGCCTATAAAGGGTTCCGTAGCAGCAAGTAACATAATATAAAAGTTATTGTAGTTGGTTGTAACTTTGCAAGGTAAATAATGCGGTTTACGATTTATGACGTATTAAAAAAAAACTAATGCCTCGATCTCGTTCAAACCAATTTTTAATTGAAGTTTGCATAGTAATGTACACCATATTTTTTTTTAAGTATTATCATTCCCTTATTTTAGAAGTTACAGGGGGCGGACACACATTTTACTACTTTGGAAGTGTCTCTCGCGCAAACTGTTCAGTTTAGAAAAAAGTGATGTTAGTAACCTCAATATCATTTTTCAAGCCCTATTCATAGATACCCCACACGTATGGGTCAGGTGAAAAAAAAAATATGAGTTTCAATTCTAAGTATGGGGGGTACCCCCAAAATTGGTTTTTGTTTTATTTTTGTATAAAAATCCTAATACGGTTCACATAATACATCTACTTACCAAGTTTCAACAGGATAGCTCTTATACTTTCGACAAAAAGTGGCTGTGACATACGGACGGACGGACAGACAGACAGACATGACGAATCTATAAGGATTCCGTTTTTTGCCATTTGGCTACGGAACCCTAAAAAGGCCCCCCTTTTCGGCCCAATCCGACCCTGACTACTTCCACAGTCATTGATCTAATCTCTTATGGAAAGTTATAGTGCGAAAGTGGTGTTGTCATCTTGCGTGAGACATAAAAGTAATTCAACGATGACAGTATGTTTTAACGATGCATCAGCGGCTGTCATTATCATGATTTGTGAGGCCAACTGTAGATGCGGTTAACTTTCAACAGCGTTATGTTATGTGTCGCATTCTTACTTAGTGTTTGGCCACGAATTAGACGTTTAGCGACACGCGTTTTGCGACAGCGACTGCGGTGTAGTGCGGGGAAGACGAGAACAGGCATATTATACGGGTAAATCTGTGCCAGTTTTGTCCGCCAAGCATGACTGTCATGACAGATCTGCCGGATAAATCCGTACGTGTATAGCCAATAAAAGAATTGCTTTGAAGAACATGCCATGAGCTGCTACGACTTGCTAGTGCTACCCGTATCTTGCGAAAGAAACAAGTGCGAGGCCTATCGAGTGATGTCGTGAACATGGCAATAGAGCTGCAGTAATTGTGTTATTTATAGCAAGGAAAATCTTATTTTTAGGAATGTAGTTCTAGGAAACTAGCTCGTTTAGTTTCGGGTTTCTTAGTTTAATATTTACTCAAAATAGCGTATGTTTTTGTATAGTATAAAGTTGTGCATACAACTTTGTTGCAAGCTGCAGGAAACTAGTGTTCAACATGATATAGTTAGTTTGTGGTGCTTCATCTACTGCTCAAACTTTAATAATATCATGTATATGCTTCTATTGATTGTTTAAACTGTAAAAAAAAAAATAACTCTTATAATTTTATAGTTCATAAAAGCGCAGTGTTTATTGTGTTATACAATGGGCCACTGACCTCCATACTATACTATTGTTTGAATAGCGACGTAACACTTAATTGTCACACCTATTATCTAGGTTTTTCATTCAGTTTCCATTGCACTACAGATGTTATCGAAAAATGTGTTTTATTTTTAATGTTGTAAGTGTCAGAATAGATTGTTGGAGTGTTTGGAGTTGCCTGATGGGCCTCGGCGATCGTTAACACAGTTACCGCGATGTTGAATGCTGTTTGCCTTTGTAATTAAGGACGGGGTTTCTTTGAGAGCGATTGTGTTTTGATACCGGGAGATAAATTTGTACGAATTTGAAACCATATCTTTGCTGAAATAAGGCGTTAAGTTCATCGGACTCGAATATTTGCGTAAATTCGTAGAAGACTTGGAAGATATCAACTTCAAGCAAGATTATTTTATTCTAAGAATAGAATAGAATAGAATAGAATAGAATAGAATATCTTTATTTGCGTGAAATATGGTACATTGAGGTGTTAAAATTATAAAGGTTCAACATATTCCGCTTACTACTATTCAGCATGCAAATTGTTTTAAAAACTAAGTTATTATAATAATAAAAATTACAAAGAGATTAATAGTTGTTATTGCCCGTACCTAATGAAAATATTAAACATTTAATAAAAAATAACAAAAGGAGAACATTAAACGTTAATTAACCAAAATATGAAACAAGTAGATAAACCTTTATAACAAATATAAATAACATCAAGAGTAATCATAATAATTAACAATAATACACAAAAAATTAAAGTGTACTGAAATTTATGTTGGTACTTACATCGTTAGGTACGATTGGGCTTATAAGTTAAAAATTCTCTTATATTGTAAAAAACATTGTCTATTAACCATCTTTTAAGCCGGCTTTTATATAAATTAAATGGGAGTTCTCTAATCTGTTTAGGTATCTTGTTGTAGACTTTGACAGACATACTATAGCAGTTATTTTGGAACAACGTGCTCCTGCACCTTGTGACCGCTAGACGGGTAGGATCCCGTGAGAGAAATCTTTTATTTTCTGTGGCTTTTGTATAAAGGTCTGCGTGTTTTCTGACGAAAATTCCTACTTCAAGTATGTACAGATTGGTGAGAGTGAGTAACCCTATTTTTTTAAATAGAGGTCTACATGAGTCGAATGGCCGAACCCCACAGATGGCTCTCACACATTTCTTTTGTGAAATGAATACTCTTTTGGAGAAAGAAGAGTTACCCCATATGAGCAAACCATATCTGATGATAGACCCTACGTAGCCGTGATACGCTGTCATTGCAGTTTTTAAGCATGATAATTTTCTAAGTCTTTTTAATGCAAAAACGAATTTATTAAGATTGGAGCAGATGCGATTTGTGTGTGCTTTCCAATTACAATGTTCATCTAAGGTTATTCCTAGGAACTTAGTGTGGTCGACTTCTTCGATTTTGATATTATTATAGTGCAAGTCTATGGGTGTGGTGGAGGAGTTATGATAATTAGAGAATTGGAGAATTTTAGTTTTCGATATATTAGCTGTGAGGTTGTTGTCTTTTAGCCACTTCATTATTGCATCTATAGCGTTTCTTAGGGAATCCTCGAACTTTATATTAGGTTCGTCCGGTATGATAACCGATATATCGTCCGCAAATAGGATACATTGGTGTTTTGTTACTTGTGGTATATCGTTAATATATAAAAGGAATAAAAGAGGACCTAAGACACTCCCCTGAGGAACACCAAAATTATTTGAATTAAACTTAGACCTTGACGGGGTAGAGACAAGATGATTATTAAGCTGATTTATTTCCACACATTGTTTTCTATTACCTAGGTAGCTTTTTATCCAATCAAGTGCTTTACCACGGATTCCGTACAGCTCGCATTTTTTAAGTAAAATTTTGTGATCTACGAAATCGAAGGCTTTGCTCATATCAAAGAATATTGTAGCAACCCTATTGCGTCTGTCTATGTTTTCTGTTATTTTTTTAACTAAGGAGAAAGCTGCAAGTGTAGTAGATTTATCTTTTTGGAAGCCGTTTTGATTTTTCGTTATGATATTAAATTTATTTAAGAAATCTGTTATCCTGGAATGCATAATTTTTTCAAAAATTTTTGATAAAATTGGGATTAACGTGATGGGTCTATAATTATTCATATCTTGTTTTGAATTTTTTTTATGGAACGGTTTTATTATTGACAATTTTAAGTTCTCTGGGAAATAACCTTGAGAAAACGATAAGTTCACCAAGTGGCATAAGATGCCTGATAATTCTCTGCTGCATTTTTTTAAAACACCTGTGGAAATACAGTCATAACCAACTGCTTTCGTATCGTTTAACGAATGTATGGTCCTTGAGACTTCTTCACATGAAGTTGGTCTTAAATAAATAGTCGAACTTAATGAATCTATTAATTTGTAGTTAGGATGAGTAGGATTTTGTTTATTGGTTAAAGATATGAAAAAGTTGTTGAAAGCTGTCGCGATTTTTTTTGGGCAATTGATAGTTTTATTATTGCAGTCTAGTATTGATTTTATTGTATCGAACGTTTTTGTATTGTCTGTTTTATTTTTTATAATATCCCATGTTGCTTTACATTTACTTTTAGAGTTTACTACATATTTATTATTGTTGAGTTTTTTAGAATCGGATATACACTTTTTAAATAATTTATCATATTCTTGGTATGATTTTTTGTTATCTTTTGTAGATTTTTTGTAGTAAAGATATCTCATTGCTCTTTTATGTTTCGCTGAGACTTTTAGTCCTTTTGTGATCCATTTGGCAGAATTAACGTTTGCGTTTATTTTTACCTTATTTATAGGAAAGCAGAGATTGTAAAATAGTTGTAGAGTTTCATGGAACGTTTTAAAAGCGTCATTAAGATTATCTTGCTCTAGGACTTCAGACCAAGATAATTTAGACATGATATCTTTAAATTTTGAGATATTTTCAAGATTGAAATCCCTTTTCATTTCATACCAGAAGGGTAATTTTTGTTCTTTGTAAGTTGGAAACGATAGGGTTTGTCCAGTGTTGTGGTCTGATAAGAACAGAGGGTGCACCGCACTTTGTGCGTCTTTAATATTGCTAAAGATGTGATCTATGCACGAGTTTATACGAGTTGGTGTATTGATGTGTATTTGTAAGTTATTATTCAAAAGGATGTCTTTTAAAACATCTGAAGAAGCGCTTGGTTTAAGAGTGTCGATGTTTATGTCGCCCGCTATGATAATTTTTTTGTCCCTGTATGATGTTAGTTTATGTAGAAGGATTTCTAATTTGTCTAGGAACAATTTGGTGCTAGAGTTTGGGATCCTATACAGACACACAATTATGCATTTTATGGAAGGAACTTCAATTCCGCAACATTCAAATTGTTTTTCAGTGGACATAGTTTTGCAAATGTTCAGTTCTTTGAAATCTATGGATTTATTAGTTAATATGCAAGTTCTACCACGTTTTTCGTTTTTTCTTGAGAAATTACTAGCTAAGTTATAATCTTTTAAATAAATATTATGCTCGTCGCCCGATTTTATGAAAGTTTCGGTGAGACAGATAATATCAATGTTCGTGTCGTTATCTTGAAACTGATTAAGACAAATCTCTAATTGTTCTTGTTTATTCAACAAACCTGCAATATTTTGATGAAATAGTACAGTGTTAGATGGTTTGGCCTCGAAAAAATGTTTGATTTGGTGTGTTACATATTTTAATTTTTGAAAAATAATAAGGTATTGTACCTTTAGTTGGAATGGCTCTTTGAGTATTATTTGAAATAGTTTCAGTGGAAGTTTTCTTTGTAGTTTTTAAAAACGTTGACTCTTTGTATGATAAATAGGTATGGTCATAGAATATTGTGTCTATACACAAATTAATCTTTTTGCAAATTTCTAACAAGTAACGTTTTCTGCTATAGTAGTGTCTGCCAATTTCTAGAAAGGTACAGTTTTTGAAGTTTTGTGACATGTTTTTTAACAAATTATTTAATAATATTTCATTTAAATGCCTGTTGTGCAATACGTTTAAAATTATAACATTTGTGTTTTTTATACATTTCAATAGGGACACTAATTCTATTATTATTTTGTTCGGGTTACTGTCATTCTCACCGACACACAAGACTAGAAAGTTGTTTCTACAGTCACTTAGATTGTAATTATGGGACAAAATATCCTCAGTCGTCGCATAAGGCTTTATCGTCGATGTTATTCGGTATTTTTGGTAATCGGTGTCGCTT
This sequence comes from Agrotis clavis, assembly GCA_954870645.1. Lineage (NCBI taxonomy): Eukaryota > Metazoa > Arthropoda > Insecta > Lepidoptera > Noctuidae > Agrotis > Agrotis clavis. The sequence continues at coordinate 5,985,737 of OX940943.1, forward strand.
CTGGAGTGAATTAGTGCCGATGCTAAATCAGAGCATTGTTGTCCGCCTAATATTTCAATTTTCGGGTTTCGTTCCGATGTAGTTGAGCGCGTGCTGCCATCTATTGGGCTAATAAGTGAGATCGATTTCTTACTTTCATTACTTTTAGCGCCCTCTAGGTTATTTACGCGTGTTGAAATAGGTTTAGCAGAAGTATCGACGGAAGCTTGCGGCTGCGTCACACTAGCGACATCTAGGTCTTCTTGGCGTATTGGATCCAGCTTGTTACCTATGTTGTCCGAGTTTGTAGTGTGAATCCCTTTTGATAATAGTTTGTCTTGTTTGGATAAATTTCGGGAGGTTTTTTTGTGAGGTGAATCCTTTGAACATTTTCTTTTTGTTGGAGAGATAGAACTTCTTTTGTATTGCTCGGCACTTTTTGGTGTCGAAGTAATTTGAGTTGTTTTGTACTGAGTTATTATATTTTGTTGTTCTATTGTTTGTGATTTTAATGCACTATTTTCGACAATTAAGATGTCGATTTTGTTCTGGGCTTGTTGCAATTGATCTTTTAAGTCTCGGATGATTTCTTTTAGTGTTTCTGACGGTTCATTTCTTGTTGAAAGATCTGGTAGACTTTTTGTTAAGTAGTCGTCAGCTGACATTGTAGACAGGAACGACTCATTTAGTGAATCATTCATGACGGATTTCTTCTTCCGTATCGTTACATTACAGTCATCCATTTTTGTTTGATATTTTGGAGAAATAAAGAGAAATAAGAAAAGTTTAAAAATCCAAAAAGAGGTATTTCCTTCCACTGAGATTCGAACTCGAGCTCCGTTGCTACATGGGCGTCTCAACAAGAGGAGTCCCGAATGCGCTATTTGTGCATGACGTTTAATTGTGTAATAACCATTCAGGTACTGGTAAAATAAATCGTTAAAAGACGCGATGAGTAGCGCGTCGTTTAAATTTGAATTTCTTGAGAAATGACAAAATGGTTTGATGAAGTAGTTTTCACTTAATTTATGGTTTTTCACATAATGTTCACTTTGTTTTAGATATATAAGAGTATTTTTGTGTTTTTGGAAGTCTTTGACATAATGTTTAGGTATGTTGATTATCACTAAATTCACTTGTTTACTAACAAACTTCTTAGCGAATTTTTATTTTTGGGTTTATTATACACTATCATTCACATACGTTGTAGCAAACGTTTTATAGCAACAATTGTTCGTTTGCGCACAATTTCAATAACTTTTTATACACTTTTACACTGTTTTTCTATTTTTTTATAATTTTAAATACGGAGCGAATTGTTAACTGTAGCAGTGGCGCCATCAAAAAAAAGAAAAGTTCCTCTTTGTCAAATCCAACAATGCAGCTAAGCGGTCATTGCACTTCAATGAAACTTCATTGATTCAATAAAATTTAAACGAGTAATGCAGTGGCGAATATGCATTTATAAATATTATGAATCTATAATTACTTACGGATTTCGCCATCTTTGTTTTCTATTTATGTCGGAATTGTTGAATGGAATAGACATATCCTTATTTCACACCTAACATTGTATTGTGATTCAATGATCCATAACAAATCGGATCTCCCCAATATTTGGACGCTATTCCTAAAACGCATTGTCCGGTAACGGGATTTCTAACCCCCGAAATTACTTTATTTCGTCCAGAAATTGGGGAGTAAATTTTAGGACCATGTCGTGTGACTTTTTGATAAATGAGTTTCTAACGTTAACGTTCCCAAAAGTCCTTTGTTTCTGGGGATAGATTGACCCAGCACTCCATTTATGTGAATTTTTTGTTCTATTTCAATCGAAGTGTTTAAAAAGTCATTGCTTTGAATATTCCTATATTTGTAGAGTGATATAATAATAATAAAAAATAAAAAATTCTCGGCATGGGAATTGTAAATAGTGAAATGCGTATAGTTGTATTGTCAAAGAGTATTTGAATGTGTTATGCAAGTACCTCGCTTTATTAAATTCTTATTTCTTTGAGCTGGACCTATCAGTTCCTATGCAGAGTATAGTGCAACTAAATGGGTGACAATCAATTATTAAGATGGAGTCTCTGTCCACAGGATGCGGGATACTCTGTCACCTAACTAGTTTGCTATAGGCACTGCGAGATTTATGTATATATATCATCATAGAGTATTGTCTGTTTGTTCCGTCAAAAAATATTTGTACTTGACTTAAATTTTTGAGAGCAATGTCTCCTTCCACTTCGGGCGGAATCTGTCCAGTTTTCGCCCTGCCATCTACGTGACATATTATTTAGGCGTATTACTCTGTGTAATATATTTCATCATCACTGCTCCTAAACAGTAAAAAATCATCGTAAGGAAATCGGCAATTTGGCATGTCCTAGGACCAAAAAGACATGTGAAATCCCGCACTCGGCACTCATGGTGGATTACGGCTGACTCCTTTTATCGGAGAGGACGCCTGTGCCCCAGCAGTGTAATGTTGATAGGATTAGCACAATCAAAGAGAGGCTTATGACCTTCGGAACGAAGTCTGGCCATAAAAGTTCAAACCTAAAAAAAAGTTACCGTATTTCTCAAAAACCAGTGAAGACGTTATTGAATAACGTTTTTATCTTCTCCGCTTTTTTGCCGAGACTTCTCGATCGGATTTTTTAGCGGATTTATTGGTATTGTCACTGTAATGCGAATTAACATTGAAGCGTTGTAATTTAACTGTGAAAAGTGATTAGTTTCAGTATCATTCAGGCGTGAATGAGAGATCGTTGCAGATTTCTCTTGTACACATATTTAAAGTGTAGCCGATTGGTTTCGTTTGCCGCCTCTAGTTGCTTCAAGCGCAGCTACTGATTGCTCCATTTCCTGCATTCTCCCGTTGAAATTGGGATCTTAAATCTGGGTTGCGCGTATAAATCTATTATTGGTTTGTTGTAGTCTTTGCTTACCTATCGGTAACAACTTCTTATGCCATGCTCGAAGTCCCGGTTTCGGGGAATTATTGCTATTTATAACCTCAGAGAACGGTTTGTTTTATGTCTGACATTGATAACCACGGGGATCCTTTGCCAGTCAGGCAGTTCCGTTAAATTTTCTCCGTTTCTCCGCTCTGCAGCCTCGCTTCGCTCCTGTTGACAGGCAGCTCAACGGTCAGATAGGGTACCGCTTTAATGCTTAGACTGCAACAAACCATAAATGAAAGTCGTGGTTTGTGGACCACAGACGTCTTCAATCTTATGGTACAACTGAGCCAATACGCAATAGAAAACATGTAATAGTTTGTTTTATAAATTGAACTTTATTAACGGAATGTACCATCATGTTTATATCCTTGATGGAAGTAAGAATATTTAATTGATCGCTTCTAAACATTGCCTGTCGAGTACATTTTAGTCATAGAAATCTTAGTGAAATCGTGGAGATGTGGAGTTTTGAAGTAGAATTCAAGAAGTACTGTACGAGCCCAGAAATAAGTTTAAATCCGTTCTGCCTTTTGTAATCTTTCTGTTAATCCTACAACACACGATTAATATCAGTCTTCATAAATATAATTAAGCGGGTATCGCCTTTGTTTTATTTTATTTTATCGCCTTTGTGTCCACATTTTTTTACAGCTGCCCAAAAAAGAAGTTCTATGTTTTCAGGGTACATTTAGTACGATCCGATCCCTTCATTAAATACAGCAGAATAAAAGAGGTTGGTCTAGTAATGCAGACCACTGACATTATTTTTGTGAATTTCTTTATTCCGAGGTTCACTTCTGAATATCTAAACCGTTTTCCGGCAGTCTATTTAATCAGTTCTTATTTTTAGGCTTTCTGTTTTGATCAGAATTACTGTTTAAATGCATACTCATCTTGTTACCTGAAATATTTCCATTCGTTTTTAGGGTTCCGTAGTCAACAAGGAACCCTTATAGTTTCGCCATGTCCGTCCGTCCGTCCGTCCGTCCGTCCGTCCGTCTGTCCGCAGTTTAGCTCAGAGACGCACAGTACTAGAGAGCTGTAATTTGGTGTAAATATACGGATTTGTTGTGCCGAAAAAGTGGTAAAATAAAATCTCGAAAAATATTTTTTTTTAGGGTACCTCCAGTACTTACACGTAAAGTGAGGATTTTTTTTTTCTCGCGTACCCCTTAGTGTGGGGTATCATTAATTAGGCCTTTAAAAAATAATGATAGTTTCCATTAACAATTTTTTGATAAAAAAATTCGTTTGTGATATATTAAGCTTTAAAGTGCTAAATTTTGCTCGATTCGAGTGTCCCCCCCCTCTACCAGCTAAACGGTTATGTTTAGGGGTGTGAAAAAATTCACAATAGTAGTACATATAACGAAGTTTAAAAGAAAATTATCATGACTAAGTAGGCTTTACAACTTTACGAGTAATAGTCGACCAACTTATAAAATGTACTTGATATCATATTTTCTTAAACAAAATGTATCGGAGATAACTGCAAATGTAAGTTTGTCAACTTTATTTTTACAGCTTTTCTATGTATGTTTTTTCGGGATAGGTAGGTTTTTATCGTCAACTATTTTTAACTAAATTCAAAAAAAGGAGGAGGTTCTAAATTCGTTGTAATCTTTTTTCTTATGTATTTTCCCCGATTTCTCAAAGACTCCTGGACCGATTTTGAAAATTCTTCTTTTTAAAATTAAATTCAGCGAATCACTTTAGTTAGTTCGCATAAGTATTTTGATGGGCAACTACGGAACCCTACACTGTGCGTGGCCCGACACGCACTTGGCCGGTTTTAATTTGTAATCTAGTTTTTAACATGGCAGGCGAACTTAATTAAGCAATCTTCTTCTGTGACCTCAACATGATCATTATCTCATCATCAGTTATTTAAAATGCCAAAAAAAGAACTATACCTTCAAATTGACCTTAATTTTTTTTTTTTAATCTTGACGGCCATTTTATTCAGCATGGCTAATCTAGTTACGCTTTGTTTTTATTTTGCGTTCTTGTTAGATCATTGCGGAAGAGTTTTCATTTACATAATGTGAGATTATATGCGGTTAGTGGTAGTTAATGGTTTAAGACATTATACAATAACGTTTATCACCACACATAATGGGTTTATGTGTACCGTATGAGTTTAATACTACCGGACATAACCGATAGAAAGTCGCACTTATGGAAGGGTCCAGAACTCCTGTCTTGCTTGGATTTGAAGCCTGATTTCGCCCTTATCTGGTAGGTCTTTCTTATTTCTTCAAAGGTAGTCTCCAAAGAGTTTGTATGCATTTCGACTCAATATTGCGATCGCCAAACCGTTTGCCAAGGTTGGCGATTAAGGCATTGCTCTTCTAAAATGCCATGTATCAGAAAAATTACTTGTCTCGCTTAGATGCAAGACGTACAGGACTGAGTGATTTATGGACTGGGGAATTTGGGGGAGGGCTATGACCAATAGTGAATGTCTTTTGGCTGATGTGGTGAAGATGATGGGTCTAGCCATTGGAGCTCAGCAATGTCAACGTTCTGTTTCACTATTTATGTTGTCCCCTTGGCTTCACACAGGAGCAATTCAGGTATAATGTAGCTTTCTACTGGTTAAAGAATTATCAAAATCGGTTCAGTAGTTCCGCAGATTACTTCCAGTGCAGTATTAGTGCAGATTAGTTTGAAATGAAATTAGAGTGTGGAAGTTGAAAGTTCTTTACAAGGTGTTGATTTTATTGCCCACAAACTACGCATTTATACCCCGAACTGTCAAGATGCTAAATGGTGACAAAGTTGATATACACTCTATGAAGTAAGATAATGTGGCTTCGGTTCTAATAATAACTTTCTCTTAGTCACAATCAACTTTGTAAGGCCCTTCGCACACAACACGATGCAAGTCTTCAATACCTCATGACTTTGTTATCCTGGCCTGTGCACGAACCTCTATGAGTTTGTGTTGCGATAGTCGCTGGATACCGGTATCGGAGACTTGCGTCGCGTTGTGTGCGAAGTGGCTAAAGGTTGAAAGTTAGAATTTAACGATAAATTGTGTCACACGGACGCTCCTGTCAGTACTGTGGACTTGAGAAATTGATTGTTTGTTTGGTTATAGATATCTTGTGGTGGTATTGCTGCCTCATTGTTGACTGTTTTGTTGGATATCTTATCGGATAAAAGATTTCTGGCCTCATATCGATATAAGATAACAATGTTCATGAATGAATGTCAATGTTTGTACTTTGCAGTCAATGTTATCTTCACTCGATAATACCTTTAGAGGCCGAGAGACAATGACAAATAAACAAATAAATAACAGAACTTTTTCTTCTATTTCAGTTCCGTCCGCACCTCAGAACTTGACAGCTAATAACGTTACCACAGAGGAAGTTCACCTTTCATGGGCCCCGCCATTGACCTTCACACTGCGCACCCTTCCCAACACAGACTTTGAGCCCAAGAGTCAAACCCTTATACCAGACGATCCGGCCAGGACACTACAGAAGCAAGAGCCTCAAGGTGATGAACCGGTAAACGAAATCTTGAGGCAAGAGGTGGGCTCACCAGACGGAATTCACCCGGAGAGACAAAAAGACTTTGAATACACCTCCTATAATTGGTACAAGAACGACAAACCTAAATACAACGACGATTACTCATCTCACGATCTTTTAGATGACTTCAGAAGTAAAAGAGATGTCCGAACACACAGACATAGGAAAAGACGACAGGACAATGGTACAGAACCCAAAATGCACTATGAGAAAAATCTGGAAGTTCTAGAAGCGCATCACCCAATTGAGCAGAAAGAAGTGGTCAAGAAATCCTTTGGGCAGAGTAAGCATAAGGATACTACGCAAGTTGCTTACGTCCTGTATTATGAACAAGGGGTTCCAAGATATGACGTGAATATAGTGAATGGCACACAGACGTCAGTAGACGTCAAGAGAAAGAATGTGTTTCCTAGTGATTTGGGAATGGAGGACTATTCGAGGGCAACAAAGAATTTGACGCTATTGAACACTTCCGGGAAGGTGACGAAAGTTGTCGGGTTCCGCTTGAGAAATCTAAGTAAGTGTGGTTTTGGATTGTTTCTTTTTTTATTATTGTGTAAGCGTTTGTGGTAGATTTTACGATTGAGAAATGTAATGCTAATTTAATTAGTTCTTCCTCGCGGTATTTTTAAATAAAATTCGATACCGTTCGGGATCAATTCCCGCCAAAATAAGACAAAATATGACTGGCTGCTCTTTATACAGATAAAGATACGATTTTACCGACGAATAAGATTGCATTTATTTGCTGGTTTTCGCACCAAACTTGCAAATAGTCAATACAGGAATCAATATATTCAGAAGTTGTTTATGTGTGTTTCTATGCAGCAACCTAAACAAAACACTGCCAGCTAATGCAACTAAACTTCATAGTGTACCTATTCCTGGTTTCACCCGCTGCTCAGCTTCCATTGGCCGTAGCGTGATGTTAAATAGCCTATAGCCTTCCTCGATAAATGGACTATCCGACACATTTTTTTTAATTTGAAGCAGTTACAGTAGTCCATGATATTAGCGCGTTCAACAAACAGACTTCAGTTTTATAATATTAGAATAGATTAAGATCTTAAATATCCTTACTTTTTGTCTTATAATTAGTGGGGCCATATTATTTTATGAGCATTAAGGTGTTAATTTAAAAGTCGTAACGTTTCTTTAATTACCAAGTTGGTTCAATGAATTAAGACCTCGACCTTCCCGAGGAAGTATGTCTGAGACAGGCACTCATCCAATTAAGAATTAGAATATCTTTAGACGTCTTAATTGCCTAGATTAGTTACTGCATTTTGATGTCTTCGGATTAGTTCACGGTAAAAATGGTAGTGTAAAAAAATTGGTAGTTTTGGTAGAAAATTAAATTTTCTACCAAAACTACCTTTTTCTGCTCAGAATAAATTTATTTATAGGTGATTTGTAAAAATGTTACAATTCGATATCTTTATTGTGAGTCTTGTGGCTTTTAGTTCGCGAAAGATATGGCTGTACAAACACAGAAAGTGACATAATTAAAAATTTCAGTCAGTGCCCTTTATTTCATGACCCATCTTATTCAGCAGAATAAGGGAAAAGTAGGTCAAGTCTCTTCTCATTTTATTTTCTACTCTTTTTTTTTTATTTAGATTTTTTTTTTATGTTTTGCGTTCATCGTGGTTTATTTTCGCCGTTTTTTTTCTTCTTTCTTTATTATTTCATGCCACTGACCGTACATAATTATATGGTTTTGGAGGCAGTTAATTAATATATTTTTCTCTTCTCACAATTACAGAACCCTTCACTCCATACAAGATCTGGGTGCGTGCCTTCTACAACTTCTCACTGCATGGAGTGAAGTCGTCCGATTTGTTGGACCGACTGGGGCCCAAGTCGGACCCCCTGTATGTCTTGACCGATGTCAGCCCGCCGTCCGCGCCTATTATATTGAACTTGACCTGTGATCAGACTAAACGTGAGTAAATATAATTATTTTGTTGTAAATATAACATAGAATATTAATTGAAGGCAAGATTGCCGCAGTGATTTAGCCTCACACTAGTAACTCCTGTGTCCTGAGTGCGTTTTTAAACATTCCAAGGGTGCTCCCACATTTATCGACGCGGAATCGGCTTAAGCCGGTCAAGAAATACTTTATGTCAACGTAATAAGAGTGTTACTAATACCATTCGCATCGGCTCGGCTCGGACGACGCGACGCGACGTCGGCCGACGGCGGAACGAGTCGTTTGTCAGTTAGCTGATCGCATCCTCACGTGTCCGTACGGCGCTGAATCTAGCTGAACGTTTCCGACTGCTGCCGAACAGTAACGAAGACGGCCGAACGGAGCCGGAGACGGCCGAACGGCGCCGGAGACGGTCGCTCGGCGCCGAAGACGGCTGAGTACCGATCGCGATGGAGGCACAGCACAGTGTTTTATGAAGACAATTTTTTGTACATTGCTTTTTTATGTGAAAATCTGATATTTTAAGTTATTTAAATGCATTACTTTGTATCTCCATTTTACTAGCACGTTCAGTTTTTGAGATTTAATTTTTATAAAATCGTAATTTTTTCAACAAGATATTAGAAAAAAAAAATTCTTTGAAACTAAATATGATACGCAATTATGACCTTTGAAAAATCGACGGCGTTTTTTATGCTGCATATTTTAGGTACTCAGGAACTTCAATAGATCCAGACTTATACGAGGTTTTTAGTCTTTATTTTTTTCTCAGTTGTTCCGTCGTATTTGTTATACTGAAATTATGCACTTCATTTTCCTTGCGCACCACAAAAATACCACATCCCAATTGCGTGGAATCAATGTCCGAAAAATGGTCTTCATAAAACACTGTGCACAAGGCCTGTGGCCACAGGCGCCGCGCCGAACAGATGCGAACATCCGTCGCGACAGCCGTTCGGAAGAGTCTACAGCCGAACGTAAGTGAACAGCCGTCGCGACGGCCGTTCGGAGTAATCGACTGCCGATAGCATGCGAACATCCGTCGCGGCAGCTGATCGGCGGTGAGCCGAGTAGTGTGGTGATACGCACTCTGCTTAAGCTGATTCCGCGTCGATAAATGTGGGAGCAGACCCGGAATAACTACTTGTAGATTATACAAGTTTTTATTCCATGCGGAATTCGATACCGCGACACGCAGTGTAGCAGTCCGTCGCTTGGCCATTGCGCCAACCGTGCCAACTGCCATCTTAGTTGTTCTGGGTTGAACGTACCCACGTCTGAGAGAAATTCCTAGTATGGGGCTAAGTTATAAGAAAAATTGCTAGTAACACGTTAGTTTTGAGAAGCAACTTAAACAATATATCAATAACTCTAAAAATAAATGCAAAGCGACATGGTCCATTATAAAAAATAATTTTAATAATTGTGGTGATAAAAGTGACATTGAAAATATAATATACAAGGACAAAATAATTAATGACCCTATTGAAATCTGCAACCGATTTAACGAGTATTTTATTGAAGTAACCCATAAAGATAATTTTGATGAATTAAATAATGACCTGAATAACATTACTTTTACCCCTAATAGAGACAGCTTGTTTTTAACCCCAGTATCGGAGGCTGACATTGTAAAGATCATAAAATCTTTAAATAACACAAATGCTACGGGTTATGATGAACTCACAACTAAAATAATTAAACTAAGTGCCAACATCATAGCAACCCCATTGACTTATATAATTAATTTGTCACTAGAACACGGAGTATTTCCCGACAGACTAAAGGTATCTGTAGTTAAACCTCTTTTTAAAAAGGGTGATCGCACTAATATTGATAATTATAGGCCTATCACATTAATTCCAATAATGGCTAAAATCTTTGAAAAAGTCATGCAGGAAAAACTTAATAGCTACGTCAGTAAAAATAATATTCTTACAGCTAATCAATTTGGATTCAGGAAGAGTAGTTCCACTACGTTGGCTTGCTTTACTTTAGTAAAATTCATTACAGAATCACTAAATAACAAAATGTCAGCACTATCAGTATTTCTAGATATGAGCAAAGCTTTTGATTTTGTCTCACATAAGCGGTTACTTTGCAAACTTGAGAGATATGGCGTTAGAGGTAAAGCGCTTGAATGGTTTAAAAGTTATTTGTCGAATCGCCAGCAAAGAACATCAATATCAAAAATATCAGATAACATGAAGTTAACGTATAACTCTGAACTTAAAACTAACAGTTGCGGTGTGCCACAGGGGAGCATTTTGGGGCCTCCTTTATTCATAATTTTCATTAATGATTTTTGCAAAACCCTAAAGCATAATTCTACACACATCAAAAGTGTCTAGGGATCAACATATATTTTTGCAATAACTTTTCTCCTGACTGATATTAATTAAAATGTTCTTTAAGGATTCATCAAATAAAGTGTTATCGTTTGTCACAGTAACGATAAACCAAGTCACCTTTGCATTCATAAAGAAATTTGCCATTTTCCTAATAAAGGGATTTTTGACATTTGAACCACTAACATTAAAGTTCGAAAAAAAGACTGAAATAACAGTTTTCTTTAAAATTTTATTGGGTAACTTAAACAATTAATAATCCGTGTTTCTACCGCGAACACTAACAACACAAGAACATCGGTTTGGCATACTCAAAATGAGTTCATCCAAATCACGCTGTGGAATGGCCGCCCATGTTCGAGGCAACAACAAAAAAAGGTCTTCTTGCGACTGGATACCCTCCATATTCGGCAGAGCTCTTCTCTGTAGCATATCCCATGCATGCTCAATCGGGTTCAAGTCTGGCGACTGAGCAGGCCAGGGCAGGACATTGATGTTAGCTGCGGCGAGAGTCTGTCTTACAACTCATGCGGTGTGCGGTCGTGCATTATCATGCATTAACTGAAATAAGGGACCGATTTGCACTTGTAGAGGAACGATGACGTCTGATACAATCGTCTCAGCATAAATTTGAGCGTTGAGGTTGCCTCTGATCCAAATCAACTCAGTTCTTCCGCCGATCCAAATACCCGCCCATACCATGATGGTTCCACCACTATAAGGATGGACTTCCTGGCAGGATTTTAATCGCTGTTGGCGTCCAGGGGTTCTCCAGTGTCGTATACGTCTTGTATCCGGTCTCATACCAAAACGAGACTCATCAGAAAAGCACACGAAACGCCATTGTTCTTCTGCCCAATTTCTGTGTTCAAGAGCCCATTGATATCGAATCCTACGATTGTGCATTGCTATAGGTGGTACCCGTAGCGGTCTTCGGGAATGAAGGTTCACTTCATGCAAGCGGTTTCTGACTGTTTGGTCGCTAAATAAGTTCCCTGAAGAGTGATGAAGCCTCACGGCTAACATCATGGCGGTTATTGTTGGAGCTCTTCGAGTTAAGATTTGAATGTATCGGTCTTGTCTCCGTGTGGTGCAGCGATACCGTCCTCCATGTTGCTCAGCCACGGTACCAGTGCTTCGGTAACGTGTCCAAAGTCGACTGATAACACTCTGACTTGTATTCAGAGCTAAAGCCACAGTACGTTGCCGGGAACCAGCTTCTATCATTCCCACGGCTCTGAGCATTTCTTCCCTGCTTAAATGACGTCGCCGCTCCATAATAACGTTGGTTTTAATCAGTAGTAGGGAAACAGTAGCACTAATAATGTCTTCAATGCGTTGTATGTTTTTATAGGGAAAATATTGACAGCTGATTTTCATCTTTTACTCGAATTTGATTTACAGTTCCTGATTCAAATTATGAAATGCACCAAAAAGGATCCATATAAATTTATAAAATCATAAATTTATTACAAAGCCACATCTCAATCTCAAGAAATCCGCATAAAAATGCTTGATCCCTAGACACTTTTGATGTGTGTACTTTATTTGCTGACGATACAACATTAACCATTCGATGTTTAGACAAAACTAACATAGAATCAGAAACGAACAATGAATTGCAAAATGCTGTGAAATGGCTTCAGGAAAATAATTTACATGTTAATCTAAATAAAACTAAAATTATACAGTATCAAACACATAATACAAAACTCAATCCGATTACAATACTTTATGACAATATTGTTTTGAAACCAGTGCAATCTACTTCATTTTTAGGTATCACTATTGATAACAAATTAAATTGGAAGGATCATATTGATGGGATATGTGGCAGACTGGACAGGTTTGTATTCGCTCTTCGTAAATTGAGACGTATAGCAAGTAGAGAAGCAGTACTTAGCGCGTATCATGGTTATGTCTCGTCTGTGTTGCGATATGGTTTAGTTATGTGGGGCAATTCGGTGGATGTAGGCCGAGCTTTCAGAGTGCAAAAAAAATGTATTAGAGCTATATGTGGAGCTGACTATTTGGACCACTGTAAACCTTTATTCAGAGAATTAAAGATACTTCCATTGCCATGTTTATACATTTTTGAAATTTCTATATTTGTAAAAAAGCATTCCTATTTATTCCCCATAACCGAATATGTTTCGAAGAGAATCCAAGAGAAAAACCCAAAACAGCTATTGGTACCGGCCCAAAGACTTCATTTGTATGGTCGAAATGCCTACTGCATGGCGATTAAGATTTTTAATAAGCTTCCATCACAAATTAGACAGCTGCCTATAAATAAATTTAAACATGCAATATTTTCTTGGCTTCTGGACATGTGTTTTTATTCTGTTAGCGAATTTCTTGATTATAAGATTTAATAATTTTCCACTAATGGTGTGAATTGTATAATAATATAATATAAATTGTAATAAATATAATAGTATTGTAAATGTATAATGATTATTGTATAATTTAAATTAATTTTAGTATTATTGTTAGTCTTATGATTGTAAAATTGAAATATTTCTACACCGGCAACGGTAGTATATGCGAACTAACCTATTTTATACCATCTTTGTGTACCTACCATATACTCAGAAATAAACGATATTCTATTCTACTCTAACTACTGTAACGGTTAATGGTGGGTTAAAATAAAAGAACCCACCAACGTTTACAGTAAATTTATTATAGGTCGTGGTTCACAGCCGTCACTTGGTATTTAATCGTTCCGTGGAAGTAGGCGCACTAGGTACTGTCCTGGCTTATCGCGTAGTGCAGAGAAGCGATGGCGAGGAGTTGTCCCGAGGTGAGAGTGACCCCAGGGACAGGATGGTGGATGCGCCGGCTGGTCAGCTGTGTGCGGCTAGGTGCTGTGTGTGCGCAGGCCTCGAACGTTCGGTAGCGTGAGTCAGCTGTCGAACTCAACGAACGTTGAGGATGGGTATTTCAAACCCCAATCTTGTTCCCTGGAATCAACGTCCAGCGGTAAATAAAAGGTCCACTGTAAGTCCTCTCTGATGATGACCCCGCAGCGTAAGCGAAAGCCTAGGACGTAAAGCGCTTGAGGCGTTTGTGAGTTTGGTCATCATCAGAACGGAGTTTACATGGTAGATAGGTACACAATATTAAATTAGCGTGAAACATTAACACATAACATTATTATAGGCCCACGAGCGTATGGAACACTCGAGGCTTAACAAAATAAAAACCTAACAGACAAAGAAAAAATAATTGAACACAAAACAAATCAAGTCTGTAGGTACCTGCTCAATACAAAAAGATAGAAACACAAGCTAGCAGTTATAAAGGTTTTGTTTGGCAAACTTACCATAAATACGGGGATGTACAATCACAGGTGAATCAACACGATTTTAATATTACGACACCGGAAGTATCAATTAACGTAAGGGACATTTTGGCGAAAATGAGTTATATATATCATTGGATTCAGAATTTCGCGCTCTATCGATTGGTATTATTAAAAAAATTCTATCTTTAAAAAAATGTCCCTTACAGTACAAAAATTTTGACCACGAAAAACGATTTCTTAAAAAAAATGTGATGTAACAGTCATTAATATTTTTTCTCCTCAAAAAATTGAAGTAAGTCACCGTACTAAATAATTTACACTCCTACCCTTAGTTAAAAATAAGTCGATTTAAATGACAATGTCCCTTACTTTAAATAAAATGCCCCTAACTTTAAAAACCATGTCCCTTACTGTAAATAAAACGTCTCTCACGGTAAACAACATGTCCCTTACTTTAAAAAATTGTTTGACGAAATCTGAAGTTTATATAGAATGTTAGGGATCGGTGACACTTACGACATAAAAAATCCAAAGAATTACCTCGAATAAATTTAAATGAAACAGAAAAGGGTAGAGGGATTTGGAAAATTACGGCTGTTCGACATAAAAATACATAAACTATAGACAACACAAATCAATCTGCAGGTGAAATTCATCATCATTATCATTTCTGAATATTAAAGACCACTTTTGGACATAGGCTTCATCCAAGGAGCACCACAGCGCACGATCTCCATTCTAAGTAGAAATGAGCTGAAATTACTGTAGATGAAATACGTCAAACAGATTTATTGCTTCATCTTTCACACAACCCATGCACATTTTATTCTATCTTTTCCCTTACGTCCTCTTTACTCGTCACTTCTACTTTCATTGCCATATCATACTAATATCATGTTTCGCACAATTCCTACGCCTTAAGGCTGCATATTCTGAAAGTTGGCAACGTCGCAAAAAGCTGTCAAATATTAACAAGTTTTAATTAATTTGGCAAATTTTCTATATGAAAACAAGAAATATCGCTCTGTAGTGCACTAAAAAAATGATATAGGAATGCAATTAAAACACTGAATTTGATGTTGTAACCGTTTCTGGTGTATAAAAGGCATTTGGAAAGCTTCCAAATGCTTCTTTTTCAACATCTAAAACTATATATTCGGTGTTACGATATTAATTATTGCATTCCCTTATCAATTTTTTAGTGCACTACAGAGCCATATTTCTTATTTTCATACAGTAACAATGCTAAATTAATTAAAACTTGTTAATATTTGACAACCATTTGCGACGTTGCCAGTTTTCGGAATATACGCTCTTAATTCATCGACCTTTCGTTTCCATTACATTCATTCAATATCGGCTCTGAAAAAGATAGGTATCCTCTTCAGAGCCGCTACTTCTTGACAGGTGGAGAAAAAGTGGTAGGTAGCAATAAATTCCAAGAAAACTTAAATTGTTAATTTAATAAAATTATAAAGCCAATTAAAGCCGCGTTGACGCGGTCAGAGTGTGCTCGGACCGAGTGGGCTCAAACGAGTAAGTTGCATACAAAGTGTACTCGGATAGTGGTTAATACTGTTAAATATTTTAAAGTCAACAAAGAAAAAAAAAACGGATTTTGTTTTGAATAGTATCTGAATTGTCAGAGACATGTTAATCAAAGAGTTAAGACGGGAAAAACATAAGTCTTTGATAGCAAAAGGATAGTAATCTGTGAAAAAGAGAAGAATTTAGACTATTCAGCGATCACGAAGAACATCGCACATCTAGCAATTTTCTACGAGAAAGTAAACAGGTAAATCCTGCTTCATAAACATCTAAAACTATGTAGAACTAATCTGAGCCTAGTAACCGAGCTAGCTCGGAGCAGTAGGACGCGGTCCGACTCGAATCAGACTTAAATATGCGATAGCTAGCAGTAAAACCTGAAACTGAACTCATTTATTCTTTAATCTCATTTCCATAGTGCTAAAATAGTATAAATTTTAGTAGATAATCTATTGTTACATTAAATTGCAACACTGATAAAGTCCTTTACAATAAAATTTCGTATAATTTTCAATTTCTCTTGCTGCTTACACTATGCTCGACGGAATATCTATAAAATTTCAGTAACGTAACGGTCACCTAAACATTTTTTTTTAATGTAAAGGACATGCTATTTTTGAAAAAACTGGGTATTCCTAAATCTTTCATAGAAAACAAGAAAGAAGGTGAAATTCTAAGAAACTTTGCCCTGAACACCATAAAAATTGGACCAGACAGTAAAAAGTTATAGACAAAATAAAAATCGTTTTATGGCTCTCCTGAAAAGTCGTATTTTGTCCCTTACGTTAATTGATACTTCCGGTGTCGATTAATTGACTAAAACTGTCTAAGTCTGAGACGAGCAAAATTAAATAGTCCTAATATAAGGAACCACTCGCTGTAGTGTTAGCTCGCGGTGATATCCTTCTGTACTGAATCAAGTCCCAGCCGACTGCCACAAAATGCCTCGCTCAGAGAGAAGGGGAATTGGATCTTGCACGCGTGAGAGTGAGACAGCACAAGCTAGGGTTGCCAACTTTTATTAGAAGAAATAGAGTATTTCTGATTTCAAAGGAGGTAAATAAAGAGTACGGACTTCCAAAAAAGAGTATTATTTATTCAATATTTCTAAAAAGGTATTTTTTCGTATTTTTCGCAGTACCTACATTACAATTTTTCATAGTTTTTGAAAGAATTGTATGACTCCAAACTTTCTAACTCTAAAATTGGGTATTGGGGATACGGTAAATGTGAATGGTCGACTTTTTTGTTTATGATAATGGGTTTGCATTATATTACATGACTGGCACTAGTATAGTAAACATTGTTTAAAAAAGAGTATTTTAGCATACTCTATTAGTATTATAGATTATAGAGTACTCCTACATGATATAGAGTACAATACTCTATTTTAGAGTACGGTTGGCAACCCTAGCACAAGCACTGCCACCCACCCATCCGCAGCTAGAACATTCCACAGTTCAACCGTCAACTGTTACCACCAGTTTAGAACTACCCACTTATAAATTACTTTTTGTCTCGACGTAATTCAAGAATATTTCACCAGACACCTACAAATTTATAACAATGAACTACACTTCTCATCAAAAAAATCGAAACACCTCGCAGTTTATGATTTGATAAGGATTATCAGAAAAATGTGTATATTTAGGAATAAATGTAAAATGTCATTTAATAGTGAGTAGTATGAGGTTTTTAAATCCTAATGTTAATGTTCTAAATTCAAATTAAGTCTTCATAGGTTTCGTGTGATGTATGTATTCTGTAGCGACGTAAAGCGCGCGCTGCAGCAGCGCCACTGCAGCGGCGGCGGCGCACCGAACGATGCATTTGTTAGTAATAAACTAGCCTTGACGCAACACCGTCGTTTGATTGCTCCCCGAACATCTCATTGGCGACGAGTTATATTGCTTACCCGCGTGTGTCGAAAATAAGTAAAATGAGTTATATTGGATCATTAAATACATTCGACCACAAAAACCAAGATTGGCAAATCTTTTATGGAAGATTAAATCAATTTATGAAACTAAATAAGATCACGGGGGAGGATAAAGCGTCTTTATTACTCACGCATTTGTCAGATGAAACGTATCGTCTGGCCAGGAACCTGGTTCACCCCAAGGAACTGGACAAAGTGACCTTCGAAGAATTAGTGTCCAAACTCAACGGTCATTTCAAACCCAAAAGATCGACTTTCGTAGACAGAGCTAAATTTTATGAAGCTGTGATAATGGACGGCGAAAGCATCGAGGACTGGGCAGCGCGGTTGAGAGGGCTCGCCGTGTACTGCGAATTCGGCGAGGAGTTATTGGACACTTTGCTGCGAGATAAGTTCATCTTAGGTCTAAGAGAAGGGCGTGAACGGGACCGTCTGTTTGAGAAGGATTCGTCGAGTTTAACCTTTGCAAACGCTGTGGAAATTGCTCAGCAGGCGGCGTGCGCACGTGGAGCTCGCTCATTCCTACCCACGGATGGCGGGCCAGGAGCGGCGGCGCTGAAGGAAGAACCTGTCTACAGGGTTGGGCAGGCCCGCGAAAGGCGGGAAACAGCAGCGTCGGGTGCACGTGGCGCCGTTAACAGTATGCGTTGTTCAGTGTGTGGTTATAAAAATCACGAATCAGTGAAGTGCCGTTTTAAAAATTATACCTGTCAAATCTGTGGTGAGAAAGGACATCTAAAGAAGATGTGTACGGCTAAAAATGAAAAGGTGAAACTGCATCACCTAGCTAGTGATGAAGCGAGTGATGAAAACGGTCACGACTGTAAGGAATGCGACCTATTCAATATGCGGTATGTTAATAACGATCCTATTACTATTTTATTAGAGATAAATAAATTGAGAATTCAAATGGAATTAGATTCTGGTTCTGGTACTAATGTTATTTCCGAAAAGTTATACCTTCAACATTTTAAAAATTATAAGTTAACTAAAACAGATATGAAAATGTGTCTTTACAATGGTCATAAAATAATTCCTTTAGGGTTTTTCAATTGTATGGTTTCTTATTTAGAAACTCGCCAAAACATTAAATTTTATGTTATACAAAATGGCGGACCCCCGCTATTGGGCCGGGAATTCATGACTAAGTTTAAAATGTATTTCGCATCAAGCTATGTAAATAAAATAAGTGTTGATAATCAATGTATAGGAGAGGTGCAACAGCTGTTTAATGAGTTCCCTGACCTTTGGAAAGACGAACTAGGTTGTTTCAATAAGTTCGAAATAGATTTTCAGCTTAAAGAGGGGGCGAGACCAATTTTTTTTAAGCCGCGTTCTATTCCTTTTGCCCTTAAAAATAAGGTAGAAGATGAGTTAAACAGACTTGCGGATTTAGGTATTTTAGTTCCTGTACATTTTTCAGAGTATGCCACACCGATTGTTCCGGTACTAAAGGCAAATGGCCAAGTAAAAATAGCTGGAGATTTTTCGTGTACACTCAATAAAATTTTAAAAATAGATAAATATCCATTACCGCGCATAGAGGAGGTATTCGCTAAAATTGGGGGTGGTTTGCAGTACTCTAAATTGGATTTAAGCAACGCGTATAATCAATTTAAATTGAGTAGTTCGTCACAGGATCTAACTACAATAAATACTCCAAAAGGTCTATTTAAATATACCCGAATGGTTTACGGTCTGGCTAACGCGCCAGCCATTTTTCAGCGGGTTATGGAAACGTTACTGGCTGGAATAGAAGGGGTTACTTGTTGGTTAGATGACGTCTGTTGTACTGCTCCCACTCGAGAACTTCATATGAGTAGGATTAGAGAAATACTTAGAAGAATGCAGGACGCGGGGTTAAGGTTACAAAAAGACCAAGTGTGCTTTTTTTCAGGACAGTGTTACATATCTAGGTTACGTAATAGATAAAAATGGACTAAGAACGTGCCCTAAGAAAGTTGATGCGATTTTAAAAGCGCCGCGCCCAACGAATGTTCTAGAAACTAAAAGGTTCTTGGGCGTCGTTAATTATTATCGTAATTTCGTACCTAACTGTTCATCGTTATTAAACCCTTTACACACATTATTGCGTGCAGGCGTAACTTGGCATTGGGGTGAAAGCCAGCAACAGGCGTTTGACAAAGTAAAGGAGGAGTTGGCCTCTGACCGGTTGCTAGCTCATTTTGACCCATCAATGCCGCTTGTGCTCACGGTAGACGCGGGCCCGTCGGGCTTAGGTGCGGTTCTCTCTCATGTTGATAATAAAGGTGGTGAGCGTCCAATTGCTTTTGCGTCTAGGTCATTATCTGTTAGTGAGAAGGTCTATAGCCAGATCCAGAAGGAAGCAACGGCAATTATATTTGGAGTTAAACACTTCCACCAATATCTTTACGGCAGACAGGAGCCTTTCATTCTTAAAACTGACCACAGGCCCCTACTATCCATATTTGGGAAGAAAAATGGTGTGTCCGTAACCGCGGCGTTAAGACTACAAAGATACGCAATTATACTATCGGCTTATAACTATGTGGTACAATATATAACTGCTAAAAATAATTTAGTAGCAGATTTTTTTTCTAGGGCTCCGTTACCTCATTCACTGCACGCTTGTAAAGAGGAAGAGGAGAACAAAGATACTCCTTTCTTTTTTCTTGATGCCACAACAAAACCGGTTTCATTCAATGAGATCAAACAAGCCACTAAGCTCGATAAAGTGTTAGCTACGGTTGTAAATTATATAAATCATGGTTGGCCGCGTAAAGTAACTTGTCAGTCAGTATTACCTTATTTTTATTGCAAAACTGACTTAGAAATCAATGATGGGTGTTTGTTTAGAGGGCATAGAATAGTAATTCCAAAGTGCTACAGAAACAGAATGCTAGAAGAATTACACTCCGCTCATTTTGGCATTGTTAAAACTAAAAGTTCAGCCCGCAGCAGAATGTGGTGGCCGGGAATCGATAAAGATATCGAGCGGTGGATAGGTGAGTGCAGCCAGTGCTCGCGAGTTCGGAGCGCACCGGCCCGCGCGGCTCCCGCGCCTTGGCCCCGCCCCTCTCGTCCGTGGTCTCGTATTCACATTGATTACATGAGCGTAGGCCAGAATGTTTACCTAGTTGTAATTGACGCGTTTAGTAAATGGTTGGAATGTATTTACATGAATAACGGCACCACTACAAATGCATTGATTATTAAGTTAAAAGGCATATTTTCAATATTTGGTATTCCAAATGTAATTGTATCCGATAATGATGCAAAAATTAGTTCTATCGAGTTCCATCAATTTTGTAATAATAACGGTATTAAGCATGTTACTTCTCCTGTTTATCACCCCGCCAGTAATGGTCAAGCCGAGAACTCTGTGAAAACATGTAAAAAAATGTTAAAATGTATTATAGATAGTACAAGTATTACACAGCGTGAAAAACATGAAAAATTACTCAGTTTTTTGTTTGAATATCGTAACACCGTTCACTGTTCTACGGGAATGACGCCAGCGATGTTGATGTTTGGCAGAAATTTACGGTCTAGATTAGATGTAATTTTACCATGTAAAGATGATAATAAGTGTATTGATTCAGTTCAATTGCCATTAAGTAGATCATTCGAGGTGGGCGACATTGTATGGTGTAGATGGTTTTCGGGCAGGAAAGCTCATTGGGCATTAGGTAAAATTATAAGTAAATTAGGTGTAAGAGTTTTTGAAGTGTATTTTGAAAAATATAACATTGTTTGTAAAAGACATCTTGATCAAATTTGTAAACATAAAGGAAAAGTTAGTGCGGAACATATTATTAATGATTGTGATGAATATTTACCTGCTGAGACTTCTGAATGCACAAAGTCCCAGCAGGAGCAGCCAATGTCAAGTATACCTACTGATGTGCCACCAGCCGCACCACCATGTCCACCATCACCCTCACAGTCAGATAGTGAACAAATTTTAGATGGTAGTGTGGTTGAGGAGGTGGATGTTGTTGTGTCGGAAGGGTCGAAGGCATCTGGAACTACCGAGTCCGAAAGGTCTGCTGATGAAGTAAGATCATCTAGTATTGATAAGCAAACAAAAGAGATCAGTGGGTCGTCGAGACTCGGTCGTTCCGTTAGGGAAAGAAAGGAGGTATGCTATAAAAAGTTCTTTTAAATTTACATTAATGTTTTTGTATTATTGTTTTAGTGTTCAAAACGAGTAATGGTGGAGGAATGTGATGTATGTATTCTGTAGCGACGTAAAGCGCGCGCTGCAGCAGCGCCACTGCAGCGGCGGCGGCGCACCGAACGATGCATTTGTTAGTAATAAACTAGCCTTGACGCAACACCGTCGTTTGATTGCTCCCCGAACATCTCATTTCGTATTTTGTATAATGAGTAATTTTTACCCTGTATGGAATATGAAGGAAATGGGTAAAACAACACGCGTAAATGAAAAAAAAATGTAAGAAACGTTTATTTAATAACTTGTATTCCCTCCGCGAGCTCTTATTACTGCTTCCATACGGTTCTTCATCGATCGGATGAGAGTCACGATCACATGTTGTGGTATATTATCCCATTCCTCTTGGATTGCATTTTGCAGCTGGCTAAGTGTTTCTGGGGCTGGATCTCTTGCTCGAATTCGTCTCTTTAATTCATCCCATAGATGTTCAATGGGATTCATGTCCGGGCTTCTTGCTGGCCATACCATAATGGAGATACCGACTTCGGTAAGATAATCTCGTACGACGCCCGCGGTGTGAGCTCTAGCATTGTCGTGCATGAATATGAAGTCGTTGCCAATAAAATGTGCATAGGGCATCACATGAGGTTCAAGACACTGTTCGATGTACCGATGAGAGTTTAGTGCAGGCAGCCGTGGCCCAGACACAAAGGCAAGTTCTGTCTTACCGTCGGCGCTGATTCCTCCCCAAACCGTCCACGAACCGCCACCATAGCTGACCTTTTCTTCAATGCAGCATTGTGCAAAGCGTTCTCCATCTCTTCTGTAGACCTTGTTCCTTCCGTCGTTACCATACAGCATAATTTTACACTCATCAGAAAACAGTACTTTGCTCCACTGAAGGTATGACCAAGTTAGGTGCTCGCGTGCAAAGTTAAGGCGCGCTCTTCGATGGTCTGCAGTTAATTTCGGCCCATTCGCTGGCTTATGCGGTGCCAATCCGCGTTCCTTCAACCTTCTTCTTATTGTAGAGTCACTTACAGCTACTCTTCGTACAACGCGAAGCTGCTGCTGCAGTTGAAAAGCGTTAAGGCGTCGATTTCGTAAAGAAGTTGTTACAATAAATCGATCATCTCGCTCAGAAGTGACCCGATTCCTGCCAGATCCTGAACGGCGCGTGAACGAACCAGTCTCCCGATAGCGTTTGTAGACTCTATGAACAGATGATAAGCTTAGATGCAATCTTGCAGCCACAACACGCTGACTAAGTCCAGAATCCAGCAATGCCACCACTTGGGCGGCTTCTGCGGGCGAAGTATCCATATGTTTTAGAAAAAAAAGTTTTTTCAGACGTCCCAAAGTCACAGTAAATGAAATAAGAAACAGAAAGTTTAAAGACAAGCGCTAATTTTTAGTTTTTAAACAAGAAACGTACTCCAACCCTAAATACACATTTGTCTCAAAACAGTGATTAATTTCATTTATAGGATAAACAAATGAAATTATTTCGAATTTTGATTTTTTTCTTCTTACTGTAATGACCAAACTGCCAGCTACACAGTAATGTTTTTTTTTTCATGGAATTAATTCTCTTTTGTAAAAAATTAGGACAAAAACAATAAAAACGAAAGTGTTTCGATTTTTTTGATGAGAAGTGTATTTATAGTTTTGAAATGCAACGTTGATAATCCACAACGTTACACTACTACGTTACGAAGTTAAAGAAATATATTAAAATAAACAAAATACCCGACTGCGTGAAAAAATGTGAAATAACTGAAAAGATAAAAACAAGCTAAGAATTTATATTTTTTTTTGGTTTTTAAGCGATTGTGGTGGACAATTTTCACAAACGCAGTCGGAGGCATCAAATGTTCACACCACGACAATGGTGTAGAGTTAACCACTGCTGAGTCATCGTGATGGATTACACTTACAAAGAAAGACATGCGGCCGATGATAGAACGTATTGTGTATATTTGATGCCTCCGACTGCGTTTGTGAACCCTCCTTCTGGCGCAGTCGGGTAAAATGCCAAAAAAGGTATAGTTTTAGAGGTAAAACTGCTTATACAGACAACGTCATGATGAGGTTTCCCCCTTCCACGGCACCTACCTTTTTATTTAAGGTGGTTACCACATCGCGACACTACCTTACCGTTTAATGAAGAACGTTTCATAATTATAGTTACATATAAGTTAAGTTTTGGGTATTTTAATAACTTCCTTGGGGTGCTTATTAGTAAAATATGTATAATCATTCTCGTACCTTTCCTGTAATTTATTACACAAAGGGTTTTTCATGGATTATTTAGTTCCAAAAACGGTTACTGTTAAAGCTTCTATGCTAAATTTGCAGATGGCGCCACTTTGAATATAATTATTCTAATTTTATTATGCACTAACCTTTGTCCGCGGATTCCCTCGCCCACTATAGCCTCTTACTGTCACCATACCATACCAAAATTCACTAAAACCGGCCCAGCGGTTTAGGCTTGAAAGCATAACAACCAAACTCGTAAACATACATAATAGACCTGTTATTCCCGAAAGGTTAAGCAGAGGTGAAATAGTACACCCAGATTTCGACAGTTATGTAGTAGGAGAACCTATTGCTATCAAATGGACACTAATTCAGACTGCTACTAAGAAATTCCTAATTTAAAAATCCAGCAACATTTTGCTCGACCTGGGAATTGAACCCAGGACCTCATGCTCAACAGTACCGCTTACTTGACCACTAGGCCAACGAGCCTGTCGAAACAAAAAAGGTTTGAAACAGAAAAGACAGTTTGTCTTTGTTTGTTTTCACTTTCGTATTCATAATATTAGTTGAGAGTAGTGGTGGCCCAGAGGTATCGGCCCTGACTTACGAGTTATGGGTCGTGGGGTCAAACCTAACAAAGCCCATTTCGTTGTGTTATTTATTGAAACACCAATGCTCTCAAAAATGTGAAAAAAAATCGTGAGGTAACCGACATGTCCTAGAACCAAAAAGTCGAAGACATGTGACATCTACCAACCCGCACTGGTCCCGCGTGATGGATTAGGGCCCACTCCCTCTCACAGAGAGGAGGCCTGTGTCCCAGCAGTGGGAACATTATATGCTAATGATGATGATGATTTATTTGTATTCACAATATTATTTTATTCACAGGTACTCTATACCTCCAATGGCGCCAACCTCTGGAGTACAACAACTCCTTAGACCAGTACGTGGTGACATTGAGGAAGATTCCTGTACAGCATCCTCAAACGAGACTCAAACTACCCACAAATAAGAACGACATTGAAACTACTATACCAATAGTAAGTACTGAAATATTATTCAACAAGTTCGGGAGACTGCTTATACGGGCATGGGGGATGGTTAGTGGTGACTAAGGGACTTTACCCACGGCGCGACGCTATATCGAATTGCACCGATTGACGATATCGGTCATATATCACACAAGTGTCCGGCCGAAGAAAATGTATGGACAATCGCTAGTGTTTGCTAATGGAGTCGCTCGTATTGACGATATCGCTCACAGATCTGCTCGATAATGAATTGCATGTACGTACTAATGACAATGCACATGATTCTCTGTTCGAAATTCGATTGCACAACCACTCGTCACTGGCGACATCTTTTGTCTTTGGTTTGCAGCGCCTTTATGTCGTAATAGTAAGGTGGATTTTTGAAGTTCACGGTCGAATTGCATCGCATCACTCCATTAGTAAATACGTACGACTTAAATCGGCAATCGACTCGTTATCGCACGAATCGCGTCGCGTCGCATAGCACCATGGGTAAAGTCCCTAACCGTCTGATTATGGACCATGCCAAAGTAGACGGTGCGCCTCAAAGAGAGATATGTATAGAGGGCCAAACGCGTGCTGGTGTCGCAGAACTGTCCAAAAGGGTAACTCAGGAGTAAAGAGTTAATGAAGAAGCATCGTGGATGGATCTGACAGTCCCTTCTGCTTCAGGGCGTGAGGACTCATTTAATTATGTTAAAATGTAGAAAAGGGAGGACTGAAATACTATTCAACAAGTCTACAAGACTTATTTGTTTAATTTGTTTAAAATGGGTTTGCTCTTAGCCCCAATCTGGCCCAGAGGCTGAGATAACCCTAAGATAGGAGCGAGCTCACCCTGTGGTGCCGTTGCTCTGAGTGGACCGCTAGGAGGTATATTACACCCACACAACCCCAAGTTGCAGGCACTGTCCCACCCTTGCTCAACGAGCCTGAGCTTGCTGCACAACTAAGCATGTAGCTTTAAATTCCCAAAATAATAATATTATGACCCAGCCTGACCCTAACTGCCCTCCGCTCAATGAGGCACTAAGGCCGAGACTCCACCAAAGCTGTGCAAGTCGAGACGTGTTTTGAACAACCAATAGAATTGCGTTGCGGAGTGGAGCTGTGTCAATAACGCAATTCTATTGGTTGTTAAAAACACGTCTCGACTCCTCACAGCTCGACACAGCTTTGGTCAACGACGATATAATACTAGACTCGTAATAACAGGCGACCGATGTCTGTCAACACATTAGGCAAAAAAAGTCTTATATCCGTCTCATTTCGACCAATCCTGTGAGCCGTAAACATACGTTGAGACAGAACAGACCTTGAGTTAGCCAATCACAACGCAGTACCCCGTCCCCCTCGCTTACGTAGTACCTCAGCGAGTTGACAGAATAATTTTTGTTCCTTAGACCGTGCATGCGGAGTCTAGTATTATATCGTCGTTGGTTTTGGTGGAGTCTCGGCCTAAGCCGAGGCCCGAACCCCAAAGGGGGTGGCCTTAGTGATGGAAATTAAATGAACATCGCCTTAAAGTAATTTTTGGCCACCACAGTATTGCCCGGTTCAACGTAGTAACAACCTTCAAGAATTGTCGAATTGCGAGATGCCACATAAAAAAAATCAGGCATTGGTTGAGGCCATGCTATGGTTATTGGAATTTTTCGTAACTTGTCATGACTTAAAATTTTCCAGTCAAATACACTATTAGCTAGCACTCAAATAATCCTGCTAACCCATATGCAATTTCATTGAAACTGGTAACTATTTTGAAAAAAAAAAAACTAAGTACTTTAAAGTTTATTTTAAACTAGCTGTGCCCGCGACTTCGTTCGCGTGGATGTCGGAATTTAACAATGTATTTTTTAGTGCGAAGCGTTTAATTCTCGCCACGTTTTTCATTTATAAACCTTGTAGGTATTTCGAATTCAAGACTATTTGACGTGTTTGTAATAAACGCCCTCTGTTGTTCAAAGGCAGTACCATTTAATTGCTATTGGATAAGAGTAGTATGTATATCGATTTGAATTCGATTTTGTTAAATGAATTAAATGAATGTTGGTATGGAAAAATAATTGATGGAAACTACTCCAAATCCTATTTGAGCGCGCGTGAACGTAAAGCGACAAAAAGACCCGCTCCACTCCACTCCACCCGCTCTACTCCACTCCAACCGCTCCACTCCACTCCACCCGCTCCACTCCACTCCACCCGCTCCACTCCACTCCACCCGCTCCACTCCTCTCCATCCGCTCCACTCCACTCCACCCGCTCCACTCCACTCCACCCGCTCCACTACACTCCACTCCGCTCCAGTCCATACCAGTCCACTCTACTCTACCCTCTCCACTCCACTCCACCCGCTCCACTCCACTCCACCCGCTTCACTCCTCTCCACCCGCTCCACTCCACTCCACCCGCTCCACTCCAGTCCACCCGCTCCACCCCACTGCACCCGCTCCACTCCACTCCACCCGCTCCACTCCACTCCACTCCACTCCACTCCATTCCATTCCATTCCAGTCTATTCAATTCCAGTCCAGTCCAGTCCAGTCCAGTGCATTCCATTCCATTCTGTTCGATTCCTTTAAATCGCTATAATTAATTTCGGGTGTGAATTGATTACGATAAAACAAAATACCGTACATATTTATGTTACTTCAATAACACCTCTATTCCAGGCTTTCTTTAAACGCCATCTGCCGTGCGTTGACATAATTATGTTGAAATTTATTATTTGAATAAGTAGTTTTTCCATTCGAAGCTAGATCGCGCTACTGACCTGCGCGTCTCGGTGTGAACTGACCGTAATTTTACTTCTGGAACACTTTAAATTCAAATATCTTTTGATAGACTGAACCGATTCCAATGAAACGAAAACTAAATGTTACTTCAAGTTACGGTCAGTCGTTGTGTATTAAAGTTATCTACAAAACTTTCGTACATTTTACGTGATGCCCGATCAAATAAACATACAAACAGACAAACAGACAAAAATTCTAAAAATGCTAGAAATGGGTTCTATTGGTTGTCCTTTAACACCCTGGCTATATTTTTTGAGTTTTTTTTAATGTACAAAAATTACTTTTCTACAGTTTTATTATATGTATAGATAGATAGATAACTTACGACGCAAACGCTAAAAAAAAAAACAAATTAAGACAATGCAAATTAAATAAAGCCGCAAATATCGGCTGTATTTTAGGAAAAAATACAATAAAATAGAGAACAGCTATGGCTATAAGGAAACTTGACTATTTCATATAAATAAAGCGCGCTTATCGTTCATTTGTGATTTTATAAATCTCTGTGAGGTGGCCCAGTGATTGTATTCGAGGTAAATTGTATTTAAAAACTAGCTTTTGCGCACAACTAAGTACGAGCGGAACTTAGCATCATACATACATGTTTAAAATAACTGGAAAAAGATATATTCCTACTAATAATTTATAAAAATTGAGAACCTTTGATGAGCGAAATCTGGTGTTTCATACAAAATAGATTATTTTTCCGTTGACAATGTCCGATGACAACACCTGATTTCGGAGTTGGTTTCATAGTAAAAGTTGTTTAAATAATAACCTTATGTACTTTCATCACCACTGCTCTCAAAACGGTGAAGGAAAACATCGTTAGGAAACCGGCATGTCCTAGAACCAAAAATTCGAAGACATGTGACATCCACCAACCCGCACTGGGCCCGCGTGGTGGATTATGGCCCACTCCCTCTCACAGAGAGGAGGCCTGTGTCCCAGCAGTGGGAACATATTAGGCTGATGATGAAGTACTTTCAGCCCATGAAAGGTTGATAGCACTGTTAGTGCAGTGGCTGAGCTATTATACTCCTATGCAGCGTGTCGCAGGTTCGATTCTCGCACGGAACAAATATTTGTATGACCTACAAGTAGTTCCGGGTCTGGGTGTTTGCGTATATGAGTTCTATGTTTGTAAACGCACCCCGGGTCGACGGCGCGTTGTGTTACACGCGCGCCTCAAAGAGCGTCAGCATGATGACGGGGCCCCCCTTTAGAGGGCCAAGGCCTGCCGGGGTAGCGGGACTTATCTCATTACCGTTACCCCGGAACGTAAAGGGCTATTGAAGGACACCGTGGATTTTAGTCAGTACAAGTCTGACAGTCTCTCCCGCCCTGCCCGGGGTACTGACAAAAAATGTTTGTAAACGCACCCACGACACAGGACAATTATTATTAGTGTGGGGCAAAGTTTTCTTAAAAAAAACAAATCATCCTGTATTTTAAATTAAACTTCTAGCAATACTTCTCCCTCGCTTTGCGCCTGTGGTCAGGCAGCCTTAATCTAGGATTGAATTGTTTCTAAATTGTGCTTTTTTTTTCAGGAAGTGGACTTGTGGAATTTGACCCGGTACGAAGTAAAAGTGTATGCAGTCACACAGTCTGTTTCCAGGGAAAAATCATTCATAAACGGCGAAGAATCCAAACCTGAGGCAAGTATTAAGTGTTAATATTCGATTAAAACCACATTTTATTTGTTTACTTTCCTGTCTATCTGTCCTGCGGGTCTAAAATGGCCACTTAGCAATATTGCGAACTAGCTGTTTCCAGCGGCTTCATCCGCTACAACTCGAAAATTATCCCGTGGAAACATAAAATTGGGATAAAAACTGTCCAATGTTTCAATCCGGGTTTAAACTACCCAAGTACCAAATTTCATCCAAATCCGTTCAGTGGATTTTGCGGGTTAGAGTAACAAATATCCATCCATTCATCCAAACAAACATTCACATTTATGATATTAGTAGGATGATTCACTTCGTGAATGAATAGCCAATGATGTTGCTTGAAATGCACGAAGTGAATCATTAAGAATATTGCTTAAAGTGGCCATTTTAGACCCCGTAGCTATATGTAATCAGTATAATATTTTTCCTTGTTCATCATTGCGGTCATAAACTTTATTTTAAAGCTTCATTGTATTAAGTGTCCGTACTTTTGAGTCCACGTCCAAATCGCTTGCTTAAATGGTGAGAAAATAGATTTTATTTTTATTTAATTGGATTGCCCTTGGTGCTAATCAGTGTTTATTTCACCATTACTCCAAAAGAATCGCCCCGGTAACGTCACTAACCATGGACCATGCCCGAGTCGACGGCGCGTTGTGTTTCACGCGCGCCTCAAAGAGTGTCAGCGCAATGACAGGGCCCCCCTTTAGAAGGCCAAAGCCTGCCGGGGTCGCGGGACTAACGAATTACCGTGACCCCGGAACATAAAGGGCTATTGAAGGACACTGTGGATTTTAGTCAGTACATTATATGACAGTCTCTCCTGCCTTGGCCTGAGTGGGAGGACTCACTTGATGATTTCACCACGCTAAAAAAAAGTGTTTCCCTCCAAAATCGACGATTTTTCGGTATTTTCGCTCTGAAGGGATTTGTATCTTACTTCAATAACATCAAGAGTTATATTTCGCTGCCAGGAGGTGTCAAGTGAATGGTGTGCAGCTCACTCGGAAGCCATGTCGCCCGGTGATGCTCCTGCAGAGGGCGGCTTCAGTAACGCCGCTCTGCTCGCCGTCTGTCCTCTACTCATCGCAGCTGTGGCCGTCGCTGTGTTGTACTGGAGGTTAGTTTGTTTCACATGTTCTTTACAGTTCTGGCCCAGCCAAGCCAGACATCTCTACCTCTTTCTTTCACTCAGAAACAACCATCGCTAGGGTGAGAAAGAAGTAGCCACGATGAAAGTGATGCAGTCTTTTTTGCTGTGGTCCATGATAGTCTTAAATAAATGTGTCGTTGAGCTCCCTGAGTTGTAAATCGAGCTACATAATAAGTGATTACTAACAAATGCTTGCACTGACGGGACAGGTCCACTCAAATCAGTGTGGTTCATTCTTCAAAAGACCATCTTAGACACTAACCTACATGGTGCTCGTAAGACATGACCAATATAATGTCTGGACTTTAAGAGACAGTGACCTCACTTTGTTTCACTGTTTCTTCTCAAAGTAGTCAGGTACGAAACGCCGGCCTCATCTATAATTATGTCTGCTGTAAGTGTTCAACTTGTAATAATTTTATGGTCTCTTTTCTTGTCTCTGAATACAATAGGCTAGTTATAAATGCTCTCGAACGCAAAGGGCAACGAAGGAACAGGGTGGGTTTTAGTCAGTCAAACCTAAGGGATTTTATTCATGGCGCAATGCGACGCGATTCGAACAAATTCCAACTACAAATGAAAATCAACCTTACCACTATGACATAAGACATAAAACACGTTGTTATCTATGGGTAGATGAAAAACAAAACACGATGGCCATGACAACGTCAAGTCAATCGAATTGCATTTTTATTTCTTAGCAGCAAGGTTGATTTTCACTTGTAGTTGGAATTCTTTCGAATTGTGTCGCGTCGCGCCATGAGTAAAGTCCCTGACCAACGACGATATAATACTAGACCGGAGTCTAGTATTATATCGTCGTTGGTCAGGGACTTTGGACATGCACGATATAAGGAACAAAAATTATTCTGTCAACTCGCTGAGGTACTACGTAACCGAGGGGGACGGGGTACTGCGTTGTGATTGGCTAACTCAAGGTCTGTTCTGTCTCAACGTATGTTTACGGCTCACAGGATTGGTCGAAATGAGACGGATGTAAGACTTTTTTGCCTAATGTGTTGACAGACATCGGTCACCTGTTATTAGGAGTCTAGTAATATATCGTCGTTGTCCCTGACTGTCCGATTCCCTCTAACCAGGAGTCATTTGATGATTCTTGGACCCACAAAAACGGATAACTCGAAATTTAAATATTTTTCTGTTATAGTAGTATATTTTTCCTTCACAGATGCAGAGCTCGTTTGAGTAAATGCATCAGTGCAGCTAACAATTATCTGGAGGAAGGTGGCGAACGGGCCGCAAGGGCGCCTCTCAACTCTTATAAGAAGCCAGGTGAGTTACTTCAGTTCACATCCGTAAGAAACTTGGTAGCCAAAGAGTTTAAGCTTGAAGTATTTTCTACCTATAATTCAAACTTCTTATAGTTTTTTTTTTATATGGTAAAATCATCAAATGATTCCTCCCACCCAGGGCAGGGCGGGAGGAACTGTCAGACTCTTACTGACTAAAATCCACGGTGTTCTTCAATAGCCCTTTTCGTTCCAAGATCACGGTAATTTGATAAGCCCCGAGACCCCGGCATGCAACTTTTGGTAGTTAAGGAATTTTAAATGTCCTATCATCGCCGTCTTATATGACTTTTGACGTAAATATACTTTAGAACTGCACATGAGGTAATAATATTAAAATAATATTATAATATTAGGAAAAAACGTGACACATTTGTGGTTTTGGCGACTTTGTTCGTTGCTAAGGCCCATTATATTAAACGTTTAAAATATTAACAAAGACTGGTTTGTCAACGTAAAATTAAAAATGCACCTTAATTTCAGACTGATAAAGCTAATTTTTGGATCAGTTTTGTTAATAATGTTCGTGATTTGTTGATTTGATTTATGTGTAGTGCAAAGCAGAACTAGGTTTTGTCTTTTCGCTATCTTGCTCAATCCGACTCCAGAGTAGGGCGTAGTTAACTACTTTTTTGTAATCTGATTACTAACTACGATTAAAAGTAGTTAACTACATGTAGTTAGAATACTTTTGGCACAAGTAGATGTAACTACATGTAGTTACAACTACTTGTGCCCTGGGTGGAAGGACTAATTTGATGATTTTACTTCGCTAAAAAAAGAAAAAAAGGTAGTTAAATTACTTTTGGCAAAAGTAGTTATTTTTTAATTTCTGATTACTAACTACGATTAAAAGTAGTTGAAGTTACAACTACTTTTGCTAAAAGTAATCTTACTTCTAACTACATTTTGTAGTTAGTAATCTAACTACATTTTTCGATTACTTAATGTAGTTAGTAGTTATGATTACGAACTACAAAATTTAATCGTAGTATCAGTAGCTAGATTACAAAATGCCCAACACTGTCCGACTCCTTTCGCCTTTCGCGACACTGTGCGTCCTCCTTCCGGTTCGGTTCGGTAGGAACTTGGGGGTCTATTCTCTTAGTCCGTCAACGAAAATACGGGCCCGTACGAAAGTAACATAAAACTTTTGAGTGAACCTCCCTATTAGTTCTTAGTTCATAATAGTTCTGACAACACATTTCCCAATGTGTTGTTCCCAATATTATTTGGACATTTGACTCCCGTCAAATGTCCAAATAATATTGCCACCAATTTTTTGTACGTCCACTAACTAAACTTATGTCTGTAAGTGACAAAAAAGTAAGAATCGCCCAAAACTTTGGTCGAAGCTACAGGTTCCGAGCTTATACTGGGTGTACGGGACAGCCCTCCACAAAGTTTCAGGGCTTGCTCAGTAGACGACACTGAGCAATCTTCCACAATTTTTTTTGTCAGGAAATGTAAAAAAAATCTGCCTCCATAAAAACTATCCAATCAAGTTTTTAATTTTCTATGGTGAGGCTGATTTTTTTTTCATTTCCTGAAAAAAAAATTGTGGAAGATTGTTCAGTTTCGTCTACTGAGCAAGCCCTGAAACTTTGTGGAGGGCTGTCCCTTACACCCAGTATAGTAGTACCCGTATAGTACTTTTTATTTATTTTTTGTTTAATAATAAGTTCGCGTTTGACCACTACTTCGCCTGATGGTAAGTGAAGATGTGCTCGACGATGAAGCACGCTTGCCTAGAAATAACCTGTTCACTCTTGACTTGAAGACCCCAAGGTTATAGCTGTTGGGAAATACAGATGGCGGCAGGGAATTCCACTCCTTAGCTGTGTGCACGATAAAAGTATTGTCAAAACGCTTTTTACGTACCGTATAGTAGTACAGTTCGTCCCGACATCTACCACGACCTCATCTCAAACAATCTTTATCTCTTTTACAGTGGTGAACTGCTCTCCCTTGGTGTCCTGTGCTGGAGGTACGGCGGAGGGCGCGGGAGGAGTGGGCGGCGGCGGAGGAGACAGTTGTGGTCCCTCCCGTCCTCCCCGCATGGCCGGGCGACAGCAGCCTGCTGTAGCGGCCGCTAGCTTCCCGGCGCATGTGGCTGCGCTGCACGCTGATGGAGATATTGGCTTCAGGTAATAAAACTAAAAACCTCCTGTCTCTTTTTGTGTGGTTGTACAGTCAATACCAAAAGTAAATGATCAAAATTAGAAATTCAATACTAATGAACGGAGTTCGCGTCAGAATTGTGTGGCGTCGAAGTGTTTCAAAAGTATGTGATTGTAAATTATACCAAACATTTACTACTAGTTCATGTACACAGTTCTGGCGCAAATACCGTTCATTAGTGTTGTAAAATTATATTGTTACTTGTAACAAACTGTAACAGATCATCTACTTTAGGTTTTGATTGTACTACTCAAAACTGCTCAGCCGATTTTTCTTTTATTTGGTATACTATGACAGGTCAAAGTTCTTTCACTTTCCTATCCCCATCGATTCTGATTAAATGACAGGCTTTTTCGCGACATTTTTTACATTTCATTTCGAGATCCAAGGCAGTTAAATTTTGCGGCGGTAAGACTCCTCTTTGAGGAGTGGCTGGAGAGACGTCATGGCGTCCTGACCTATCGGATGACGCAGGTCCTCACCGGACACGGAAGTTTCGGGAGGTTCCTGTGCCTGATGGGGAAGGAGGAAACGCCCGGGTGCCACCACTGCGAAGATCGCCCGGAGGACACAGTAGAGCATACGGTGCAAGACTGCCCCGCTTGGGCAGAGCACCGACGTGTCCTCACGGCGGCGATAGGCGGAGACCTCTCGCGCCCGGCATTGGTTGCGGCCATGCTGCGGGGCGAGACGGAGTGGGAAGCGGTCGCCTCCTTCTGCGAAGCAGTAATGCTCGTGAAGGAGGAGGCGGGCCGCTTGAGAGAGAGGACAGCGTCCTCCCTCCGCCCCAACCGCAGTGGTAGGCGCCCGCGGCGTCGGACGTCAGCAGACGATCTCCGGCCACCGTAGGCGCGGACATGCGGGCAGCGAGTAAGGCTGCAGTTAGACGACGCGAAAAAATTCTTGCGGCCGCCGCGCGGTCGCGTACTAACTGTTCAGTTATAGCAAATTTATGTTTTATTAACTAGGACGTAAAGTTGAAATTAATTTTGAGTAACTAACTGCGCGGTGACCGCGCGGCGTTCGCTCCTCGATCACACGGCGGCCGCGCGGCCGTCTCGCTCTAATCACTCGAATGTTTTCGATGTACGCCCCGCGCCGGCGTCCCCGCATTCTCCTTTCATTGGTCCGTCAGTCACTTGCAATTTTATTCTTCTTACGCCGGATCCACACATTGGCCCTGTTGGCCGAATAGAAGGAGACGGCGCTATACTAAGAAACGAGATAGAATTATTTGCGTCTTGCTTTCTGGTATAGCGCCGTCTCCGTTGGTACGAGCGTTGGGGCCAACGTGTGGAGCCGGTGTTAGTCAAATAGCTCATAACGAACACGTGTGAATTTTAAGAAAGACCAAGATCAACTGGAAATGGTTCGGGTTCGCAGTGGCGTGGCCACCAGGCCTGACCGCGCAGCCGCCGCGCGGTCACCGTACTTTCGCCGCGCGGCCGACACGCTGTAACATTCCGTCTCATATAAACGCGCCCTAAAGGGCAACTCGCTGCCCGACCATGGACCATGCCCGGGTCGACGGCGCGTTGTGTCCCACGCGCGCCTCAAAGAGCGTCAGCATACTGACGGGGCCCCCCTCTTAGAGGGCCAAAGCCTGCCGGGGTCGCGGGATTATTTCCTTACCGTGACCCCGGAACATAAAGGGCTATTGAAGAACACCGTGGATTTTAGTCAGTAAAAGTCTGACAGTCCCTCCCGCCCTGCCCGGGGTGGGAGGACTCACTTGATGATTTTACCACGTTAAAAAAAAAGGCAGTTAAATTCACTCACCGTGGCCTTGTTGAGCTTCATTGCTTCGCATTGATTTGGGAATTATGTGGCGGGATTGTTCCAAGAAAGGTTAATGAATTGAAACAGCAAAATCCGGCTCGAAGGGCCAATTTTATTTAAGGGTCGATTGGGACCGTTTAGGATCTGAGTGTGCGGACCTTTATTGGCGTTTGCGCAGCCGAATTCCGTTCCCGGAAACCTCCCGACCTCCCCACAGACGACCACGTATTTGTGAGGCGCTGAAAGCAATCCGTAGTACCATCCCTTGTTGCCTTTAGAAAGCTCAAATTGATTTATTACTTTGCAGCAAAGAATATGAGATCGTGGTAGCGAAATCTGCTGCCTTGGGTCACACCAGCCATCATAGTCATAGGCCAGAGAATAGACTGAAAAACCGGTACCTGAATATTACAGCATGTGAGTATATTGAATTTGTACATACAGCTTCTCCATAGGACAACAGCTCCTTGTGGATCAGCAAATGATGAGCCATCGACTTAGGCCTCATCCATGGTCGGACGGCGAGTTGCTACCCGTTAAGCTGAGAACATATTATAACATATCATTCAATTCAAAGCATTTACAATTATTTCATGTAGACCAGTACCAAAGTATGTACATATAGAACTACAGTCCTAGTCATAAGATACAATAACTTTGTGCGGGCTTGCGGACGGGGCGAGTAAAGCTGCGAACAAATTATCGGACGCGTCCGTCAGCCGCGGCTGAGAGACGCGGCTTATTCACTAGCCAATACATTTAATACTACACTATGCAAACTGTCGGCCGTAAGACGCGGACGTGACCTAGAGCGTTCGGACGTCCGAACAGAATCTGGCCGGCTGTCGTCCGAACTACTGTTCACACTGCTAAGCCGCGTCCCTCAGCTGCGGCTGACGGACGCGTCCGATAATTTGTTCGCAGCTTTACTCGCCCCGTCCGCAAGCCCGCACAAAGTTATTGTATCTTATGACTAGGACTGTAGCTCTATAATTATGTACATACTTTGGTACTGGTCTACATGAAATAATTGTAAATGCTTTGAATTGAATGATTTTACAAGTAATTTTAATATATTTATTATATTTGTTAATAATTGCACTATAACATTAATAACTCGATACAAAACAAAACATCATAAATATAATTTTCAGAGCTCACTCACTTACAGAATTTAATTGTTTTGATTATGATTAGCATATATTGGTATAACCGTATCTGGTCAACGTTTAGAGGCGCCGGATCCATCGGATTACTTTTCCAGATTGTAATCCCTATTGACAATTCAAAACTGCCTGTAACTGGGATAAGTTTGTTTCCCCAATTTCTTCCTCTGCAATGGCGACACCCGTAATAAATCACATTTCCTCCGTGCAGACGACCACTCCCGCGTGTGTGTGTCAGCGGGCGGGCGCTGCGGCGCGGCGGGCTGCGTGGGCGCGGGCCGGGGCTCCGCCTGCGACTACGTCAACGCCAACTTCATCGACGGCATGCTGCCGCAGCTGCAGCCGCAGCACGTCGCCAGGATACGGAGGAAACTGGACAGGAGGAACAGGCCACATAGGTAATAAACATTATTTAGTCACAGTGTTAAATATTTCACGTCAACCTTTAGAGTATCAATCAGGTTTCGTAAAGCGTTATCTCTGTCACACCCTACCGCTGTCGTTTGTCAATATTTAGAAGGTTAGTGCTTCGTGCGACAAAGATACTCGTAACGCTCTACGAAACCGAAACTAGCCAGTTGTGTAAATCTTTCTCCAAAAACCAACTTGCAATATTTATTTATTATTATGTGTCGGTAAAAAAACTTTCGTGCTTTTCGTAGCAAAGGTTTCCATATTTTTTCTAAAATCTGCCGTTGACTGCAAAGATCCGACACGCCAATTTACCCTAAAAAGAATCGGATAAAAATCGATTCCAGAATACTTATTTGTCAGTTTAGGCTGACCGAATATCGAATAGTAAAACTCTAACCAATAAAACACCTTTTATACTACAGCCAAAAAAATTAAGTATTGGCATAGTCTACAAAACCTTAATACAAAAGAATTATAAAAATATGTTTTCTTTCTAGACAATCATCAGTAAAACCAACGAAGCCACCTCCCAACCTCGCTGAGGGCATAGAGTCAGCATTCCTAAACATAGAGTTTTCCGGTATTGTAGAGTCGGACGAACAGAACTCCGACTCGGACAGCGATAGGAGCGACTCTGACTCGGAGCTGGACGACGTGTATGTTGATATCGGTGAGTGTGTTATTGTAATATAGACTCTGGGGCCATCAACATAGAGTTCATTCGGACGAACAGAACTCCGACTCGGATAGCGACAGGAGCGACTCTGATTCGGAACTGGACGACGTGTATGTTGATATCGGTGAGTGTGTTGTTGTAATATAGCCTTTAGAGTGCTCAACATAGAGTTCTACAATAGTGATATCTACTACCTACCTGCACTGAGATCAAGAGGGGGTCTGTGTTCCAGAGGTAACTTATGATTGGGCACTTATAACAATGTATTTTGCATATTTGGAAAAAAACTATAGCTTTTTTTTCCAATTTTTCGTATTTTTTTTTCTAATTTGGAATTTCGATTTGAAATTCCGTGAGACTATGGCAGACATTACATTTTTTGTTAACGTTAGATTTGAACTACGTAGAACATTTCGTATGAAATAATATGTGCAGTCAGGTTTCTGAATAAGGAAAACGCGTGTATGCGGCTAGCGGTCAGTCTTAACCCCTCAAACCTCCATATGATCCATTGGTGGATCAAAAGAAAAAATTAAAAATTTTCGTTTGGAGAATATTTTCTAAGGATGTTTCATTTTTTTCAAAGGAGGGGTCAAACATCACGGCCTTAGTTTCCAATTGCAAAAAAAGCTATAGAGTTTTTTGTTCCTTTGACTAGTACTTATTCCCGTCTCTCTTTTGCATTAATTTGTAGTTCGAAAAAAGCACATAGACAAAGTATGTGCGAAACAATGTTTCCAGATCTGCTTAAGAAAACATGCTTGATTAATATCAATTCTGTATTTATTACAGACGGCGTCCCAACCCGAGTGAAACTAGAATGGCTAGTATGGCGTCGTCGCTACATCGCGACCCAGGGCCCCACGCCGGCCACACTGGACGCCTTCTGGCGCATGATCTGGCAACACCGGGTGCACACCGTCGTTATGATCACCAACCTCGTGGAGAGAGGACGGGTATGTAAACTTTATTGTGAGGTTGGTCTGTGGATGGGTCATCATCTGTCATAGCGAGTTTCCTCCGTGCCTTGGAAAGGACGTAAAGCGTTGGTCCCGGATGTCATTTGTAGATCTTAGACAGTCGTAACTGTTACTCAGAAGCTCATAAGTCTGACAACCAGTCTTACTATGGGGTATCGTATTACCCAGTTGCTGGGTTGTGGAGGTCCGATAGGCAGTCGCTCCATGTAAAATACTGATATCCAGCTGCATCTGGTTCGACTGGAAGCCGACCCCAATATAGGTGGGAAAAAGGCTAGGCAGATGAGGATGATGATATCATACTACACTACTTATGGCTAACAAAAGATATTGTTTTTATACCTTTTCAACATTTCTAATTAAACTCTTTGTTACAGCGTAAATGCGACATGTATTGGCCGGCGGGCGGGGCCGGTAGTTCAGCGGAGTTTGGTGGTGTGCGCGTCACGTTGTTACATGAAGACGTGCGCGCTGCGTACACTGTGCGACACATGCGCGTCTACAATCTACGGACTGACTGTAGTGATGTAAGTTTTCTTTATTGCGATGTTTTTCGAATAGATTATGGCTCAGTCGAAGTAAAGTAACATAGAAAAATAGCAATTTAACCTACTATCAGGCGTGATGGCGGTCAAAAGCAAACCTAGCGTTAAAAAAAAGAAGAATAATCGAAAATAACGTAGCAAAGTAATCGCACGTCTTTATCTGTATTCACACACTATAGTACCTATATACAATTCTGAAACTGTTTTTTCTCAATAATTTATATTAATTACAGCAGGGCAGTTCACCAAGCAGTGGCGACAGTTCGGGTACCAGCAGTGAAGGTCGCAGTGTGGTGCAGTACCACTACACAGTGTGGCCTGACCATGGTACGCCGAGACACCCACTAGCTGTGTTACCATTTGTAAAAGCAGCTGGGAAACATCCTTCTACAGTACTTGTGCATTGCAGGTAGGTTTTTGATGCTAGTAATACAGCAGAGTCGTAGATAGATAAATAATGATTGATAGCTTGCGGTCCGATCAGGGACCATGCCCGTGTTGATAGCGGGTCCTGTCTTGCTTGCGCCTAAAATGGCTGTCAGTAATTTGACAGGGCAACAAGAGGGCAAAACGGGTCGTGGAACTGTCCAAAGGGGTAACCGTGACCTTGGAATGTAAAGGGTAATGGGGATGGCAACTGGGAAACGAATGGCGCTAGTATAGCTAGTTCCAAGCATCGTCATTGGTTCAAATCTTATAGGTACTTCAAAATAGTACTACCTCATTGGTCGGATTAGGACTTAGCTATGGTCGCGCCATCTACAATTAACTTTGACCGGCCTTCCCCATTGAAGGAACACGGCGGATTTGTCGACAGTACGAGTCTGACAGTCCCTTCCGCTCCAGCCAGGAGCACGTTTGATAATTTTGCAATGATAAAAATATGAGAAAGAAGTCAAGGAAAAAGGCCACGGTTTTATTGTTTTATTCAAAACACATCTACATTTAAAAAATACTCCCATTTTATAAAGAAACTATCAACAAAAAAAATCTACATTAAAATCTTTCTTTTCTAGCGCCGGCGTCGGTCGCACAGGCACATACATAGTTCTGGACGCTCAACTGAACCAACTGAAGCTAACAGGCACCCTCTCCCCGCTCGGGTTCCTCTGTCGTGCGCGTACGCAACGCAACCACCTCGTACAAACAGAAGAACAGTACGTCTTCGTACACGACGCCTTACTAGAACACGTCCGATCAGGAGACACTGAAGTAGAATTCCCTAAAGCCCGACAATACTTAGCGAAACTTCTAGAACCAATCTCCGACGAAGAACTAGCAGTTTTAGACCTTACCACAGCTAAAAATAAGAGCACAAATGATTTAACAAATGGTGTCGAAAACGGTGAAACTTCAAGCATTAAATCCAGTCAAAATCCTAGCGAAAAAGAGGTGTTAGAGAATGGGAGTCAAATGTCGATTAAAACTGATGATTTGAATAGTGAACAGTCGAAGTCGGTGAAGGATTCAGAAGGAACTGATGAGCCGAAGGAAGGAATGGTGAACGGTGAAGAGAGTGAAGGGGTGTACGATTTGGCGCCTCGGTCTACAGATACATATAGTAAGAAGATGCAGGCGTATAATAATATGAGTGAGATGGAGAAGGAGGAGATGAGGAGGTGAGATTTGTTATCATAAATGTACTAACGTAACACATAAGTTTCAGGATTTGTGTCTTGGACAGTGATCTCAATCTTTGGTCAAACATACCGAATAATCGCTGCGAGTGCATTTGCTGCAAGTAAACTTGAACATGCTTAATTGACTAATTTCACTAACCGCGGCGACCATTCGTAATAGCTAGTCTGTCAAATACAGCGAATAAACGCAGCGAGTAGGCATTTGCAGCGATGTGACCGAAACTTAAGCAAAGACATTCACAGATTAACAGTAACTGCCAATGTCTTTTGTTAACTTTGCAATTCGTCCCATTGTTTTCTATCGTAAGTTCTAATTTTAAGCAAGCAGTGGATGGAAAAAGGTTA
The DNA here is from genome assembly GCA_954870645.1 of Agrotis clavis. Classification (NCBI taxonomy): domain Eukaryota; kingdom Metazoa; phylum Arthropoda; class Insecta; order Lepidoptera; family Noctuidae; genus Agrotis; species Agrotis clavis. The sequence continues at coordinate 6,027,423 of OX940943.1, forward strand.
ACAGCAATCATATTTTTTGATCTTGCAACTAATAATATCTGTTTGTTTTGTAGAGCGAATCGAGCGGAAAACTATGCGTTGTTAGAACGAATGAGATCACTAGCGAACAGACATCACACGTATCAAGGGCCGCCGCCCGTCAACTTGCTAGAGAAACAGTTTTTGGTGAGTATTGAAGAAAAATGGAAATATTCAATGCATAGGTATAAGCCGATCAGAAAAAGCTTTCATCATCTCAGCCATAAGACGTCCACTGCTGAACTATGTTCAGCAGTGGACGTCTCCTCCCCTTTAGATCTCCACACATACCGGTTGGAAGCGACCTGCATCCAGCGTCTTCCGGCGACCTTTATAAGGTCGTCTGTCCACCTTGCTGGTGGAATTCCTACGCTGCGCTTGCTAGTCCGTGGTCTCCACTCTAGTACTTTTCCTGCCCATTGCCACTTAAGCTTGCTAATTCGGTGGGCTATATAGGTGACTTTAGTTCGTCTACGGATCTCCTCATTTCGGATTCAATCACGTAGATTCATCACTGGTAACACACATTGGTTGAAAACTTTCGTCTGTAGGCACAGGTATGTCGGACGAGGTATGTCGGACGAAAAAGCTCTATATCCATACAATCAAAACGAAAATAAAAAATCGTCATTACCGAGTAACTCTGCACCACAATATTCGCTTTTATATAACACTAGCTTTTCTCCGTTGTTTTACCTCCGCTGATTGACTGTTATTGGTCATAGCGTGATGTTATAATTTAGCTTTTAGTCTTCCTAGATAAATTAACTATCCAACACAAAAATAATTTTCCATTTCGAACAAGTAGTTTCTGAGATTATCGAGTTCAACCAAACTCTTCAGCTTTGTTATATTAAGTATAGAAAAGCTTTAAGGTCAAACAAGTCAACATTTTTTCCATAGAAACTTCGTTGGGGTTTTACTCCACTATTTGACAAGGTACATCCAAATTTAAACATGGTATCGTTTTGTCTCATTATTAATTTTGTCTGTACGAAAGCAGAATTGTAAAATATGAAGCTATTAAAAAGTTACGAGCTTCTAAAGATTCGTTTTTTTGCTAATTTTAACACAACTTTAGGTGTAAATTAGAAGCTAAAGAAGCATCAAATTTCCAAAACGAAGTCCGTACCGACACAGCAAATTTATCGAAGAATTTAATAAATTTTATTTGAAATTAATTGGTGCCGTGGTTTTTTCATAAAACCCCAACTTCCAAAGGCTTTTTCGTATTTTTTTACGCGCGCCTTTTACTCTGATTGATCGTGCATCTCACTGAATAAGTTTTCCCCTGTTTTCTCCACGGGGGGATGACGCTCGCGCACACATGAACAATATGGCTCGATTTCCGGTGAAATATCATGGTTTTTTACCATGCCTGCCAGTGAGTTCGAGCTCGCGACTAGCGCCGCCTTAAGTTCCATCTGACCGGTTAAAGCAATACTTCAATATCCGTGTGTTGCCAATACAAAATATGTTTCTCCATTATATGAATGACACAGTATTCAAAATTTTTAATTAAATCTATTGTTCTATTTAGTTAAAAGTAGGAAATAACATTTTAACTTTGTCCACAGCTTATAACTCGATCATGCGTGGAAGCGAGCGTGTGTGCGCGTGCGCCGCACAACGCGGAGAAGAACAGGCCGGGTGGCATCCTACCTTCTGACTCCGCCAGAGTCATGCTGGTACCTAAACCTGGAGTTGAAGGTATTTTCTTTTCCACGCACAGTATTTTGTTCCCTCTTTTCAGACGACAGCACATCAAGCTACACCAGTATGTCAAATGATTGTGTTAATTACATTTTTAACTTTATTACAAAAGTCGAAGGTTCAAGTTAGATTGGGAATATTTGACCGACTGGGGTAGGTTGCTGTGCTGGTGGTGGTGTTTGTACCATCAATGTGGGTTTCAAAGACACTTGACTGTTGCGCTTCATGTAGCGAGTTCGATTTCTGCATGAAACACATATTTGTATGACGTTCAAGTTGATGTTCTGGGTTTCATTGTTTTTGTAAGTGAATTACAATTTTTGTAAACGCACTCACAATACAGGAGAAATACGCGGGTTCATTTTATTTTTGACCATTTTTATGTTTTTATAAATCAACAAAAAAAAAAAAAACAACTTCCATAGATTCTGGGCAACCGTGGCGGAATTGGTATGACGATCTGTTCATGTTGCAGGGCTGACACGGCCAGAAATTGCCCAAAATAGAGAGGTTTGGAAGGAGACAGGGGAGGCCTTTGCCCAGCAGTGGGACACAGAATAGGCTGTAAAAAAATAGGTTCTATCTGTAATTATTCACGAGTTTCTTTTTCATTTTTCAATCATTTTTTTTTTGTATCCAGGCAGTGAATACGTAAACGCGTCGTGGGTGTGCGGCCGACGTCGTGTCCGCGAGTACGCGGTGGCGCAGCACCCGGCGGGCTCCGCGGCCGACCTGTGGAGGCTGCTGTGGGACCACACGGCGCAGCTCGTCTTGTTACTGTCCGATACTAATGATCCGGTGAGAGACAGCATCTACACTTTTTTTTTTCGATAAACTGACTTTTTGTTTTTTTTTTTTTAAATCTAAGTTTGCCGTAAATGATTACTTCCCAGAATTTGATCCTTATTAGCAACACTATCGAATGGTGTAATAATACAGGATGTGTTTTTTTTTTTAAATCAACGGGTTCGATTCCTGGCCAGAATTATTGATTTTTCTAAAATCCAATGATGCAATTTTAGTTTTCGTCAAAATCGGCCTTGAGACTCCTTTCAGCGTTTTTTGATATTGCTCATAGTTTCGGATATAGCCATCCACGCCCAGTTGAAACATTCACCCTGTATAATAAGTTACTGCATAAATAAATTGAAATTAGTAAGTTATAGTTGACTTTTAGTCAAATTGAATGCACCTTCGATTCCGTATTTATCATTGAGGGTACACCTATCTGCCACTCCCAACTCAGTTACTGGGTAAACCCTTGATAAAACTGTCCGTCAGACTTTCGGGCTTCAGACTTCTTGAAGCAATTTTTAAATGTCTACTCGTGTGTCCTTTGACCGAAGGGTAACTCCGGAAATTAATAAAGTATCTCAATGGCATCTTGATTTCGTTCTTTGTAACCAATGCACGACAGAATTTACACAAGAAAGTTTCGGATTGATGTACAATATTAAATTCGGCCGTTAGCATGGTTTTCGAGAAAAAATATACTGAGCTAATGAGAAGCTATAAAAGGGATCGTCGATTATGCTCAGACATGTTAAGGCCGAGACTCCACCAAAGCTGTGCGAGTCGAGACGTGTTTTGAACAACCAATAGAATTGCGTTATTGACACAGCTCCACTCCGCAACCCGTGCCGCAACGCAATTCTATTGGTTGTTCAAAACACGTCTCGACTCGCACAGATTTGGTGGAGTCTCGGCCTAAGACGTGCTTTCCAATTTATTCTCTTTTTGTTTCTCAGGAATGCGAAATCTTCTGGCCAACGGAAGAAGAGAAAGAACTATTCGTTGCCAACTTCAGAGCTAGTTTTGTATCAAAAGATACGTACGTAGCTCGTCGGAAAATTGACAGGAAAACGCCCGCAGAATCACCAGTCGAACCAGAGACGAACGGCTATAGACGACAAGAGAGCAGCGATTGCGCAGACGACGAACGGCTAATACCTCAAAACAGCTCCCCAATCACAGATTCAGAACCCGCATACCGCTTTGACAGAACAGAACTAAGATTAGAACGACTGAGCACCGGTAACAGAGACTTATCAGCAAGGAAATCAATCGCGAACGGCGATCTATTTTCTTCCTTATCAGAAAAGAAAAACGGTCCAAAATCGCCCCGATCACCTTCAAAAATGTCTCTGAAGAATTTCAAATTGAGTTCTCCGACAAAGTTCAAATTCCCTGATTGGGGGAATAGGACGGCGGGGTCCCCCCCTGACACAGCCCCCCCTCCCCCGCCCGTCGCTCCAGCGTTAACTGTAGAAGAGGAAGCGGAATTACGACGTCCATGCTACTTCTTCGAGAAGGTAGACAAAGTACCTGACGATGTACCTTTGGACAGAGTAATTGAGGTTACTAACGTCAGTGTACATTCTCTACAAGACGATTATCAGCTAAGTGTTAAGTTTATCAAGTGTAGTCGATGGTTGGACGGTGATACCACGGACTATTGTCAAGGAAGACCTGATGATAATGAGTATGTGAAGGCGGTGAGACAGGCGGCGAGTGAGAGCGAGAGGGAAGCGGCCATAGACAGGTTGATAGAGCCGTATAAGGATTCGTTTGCGTTGGTCGAGTATGTTGCTGGGTGCCAGATGGAGTATAAGAATGGACCGGTTGTTGTTGTTGACAAGTGAGTATTTTAAGTATATTTAATTAGTAGAGAAAAAAAAAGATATTAAAAAAAATAGATTGCGAGCAGGACTTGTACCTGCGATCTTTCGATTTAGTACATCAGACAATTTAACAGTTATGCCACAAGGCGTCGCGGGACTTATCGCATAGCAGTGGCGAAGGCTCCATTAAACTCGATTCCTATCGGCTTCCCTTTCGAAATATGGCAAATACAACATAGTGTGGCTAGATTGGTTTGTTGAGAATTATGGTGAGATTAGGTCTGTAGTATAATTATTTAGTTTAGTTTTCAAATACACTTTGTAATTTCTGTAGAGATAACGTGATGACTTCGAATAAATCGCCATAATTATGTAGTTTTTCTTTGCTAAGAATTTGAAGCATCTCTTTTAATATACCTTACCCCCCTTCCAGATACGGTGGCTGGAAAGCCATGAACTTCTGCACGATGTCAGCGGCATGCGGCGGTGCGCGTGCGTTGTCTGCGCACGACCCAGGCGCGGCCTACCAGCCGGCCGACGACGCGCGCGCCTCGCTGTACTGCTGGGCCGCGCTGGGGGCGCACGCGCGCACGGCGCCCAACCATGCGCGTGCGCACCACCACGCGGCGCTACTGGCTGCGTACTGCGCGCTCGCGGCTTATGGACACCTGCTGTCTAATACTACTAGCAGAACTAACAGGTATGTTATCCAATGGTTCGATTCCACCAAAATAGTGTGCGGCACATTTGTTTGCGCACTTAAGCTGTGTGCGTACTAAACTGGTATGAAACGTTTAGCCTCCAAGTCGTCTGGCAAAGCGGTGCGTAACTTTTGTTCGTGCACAGTGCAGCACATTTGTACGCGAACACTTTCTTTGAACCAACTGAAGTAATATGTTATTAATCCACAAATATTGTTCCAGATTCCCCGAAACACCAGAACAAGAGTCTCGGTAATCCACACCACATCACAATGTAAGTAATAAATACTCAGTGCGTTGTGTGTACGTCCGTGCCTACCCCACAGCGTCGTGAAGGTCTGCGCCAGGCAGAGCCATGCTCGACCAGTGTGTACCAGGATAGGCCATTGTCCGGTGTGAAAGTCTCCTATGTCCATATGAGCCTTTTTAAGCACTATCTGATATAGCAGCCTTGTATATAATAGCTGTTTTTTGATATGGCTGTATGAAAGATACAGATGACTGTATGTATAGGCAAATTGACGCTGGAAATTAATAACCTCTCTTTGTTTCTTGATCAAGATATTTGTCTTTAACCAATCAACGACCGAATTTGTGTATCCGAGTCTTAGAGATGTCCAATCAGAAACAGCCGTCGAAATCAAAGGAACTTGTTTTGGATTGAGATAGATTATTCATTTTGGGTGAATGAGTTTGTGAGTCTCTTTAGTTAAAATGAGCTGCTAAGCCTGAAAATAGCGATGAAACTTGATGAAGATTTTTGTCAACTATGGCGAAAAATGCCGTAATAGAGTGTGCTGTTGAATAAGCAACTTTTGGCACTATACTGAAAAATGAAAATTCAACAAGACTCCGCATGTTTTAATATTCCGCCGCTGAGAAGCCAATTGGCTTTTACGAACAAAATATTGATTTGAAAGAGAAAAAGGTGATTTAATGTCGTTGTATGTTATATCTCATGAAAAACTAGCCCAATATCAATATATTTCGCAACAGGGATGTGTCTGTTATGGGTCGATAGAAAATCGCATATAATATGAGTCTCGCTAGATCAAGGTATATCTTGCAATAATGAAACTATAACGGGGTATATGTCCGTTTTAGAAATGAAATTTAGTTCTACTAGACTTAGAATCTATAGGCTTGAATTCATCTTACGCTGATTTCGGCAACGTACGTATGTCGCGTACATACGTCGCGTACATACGTCACGTACGTTCGTTGCGTATGGTATCCGCGCTTAAGAATATAAATTGTTTTATATACGTATACTTAGCACCATAGTGTACCGCTGGCGTCAGCGGTGCGTACGTTTATATATTTCTCAGTGACAGAGGAATTCAGGCTATAGATCGGCATATATCCGCTAACAGTCAGTTTTTCTGATCAAAACTTGTAAGTAGAAACATATTTCTTAGACAATGTGAATAATTTATATGTTACTCAAATATAAGTGTATATTTCTTTTCTTTAAGTGAGTGTGTCGTAAATTGTTAATCTAACTTTGTATGAAACATGTTTTCATGTATAGAACAAATAATGACTTGTATTGATCTATTGTATCAGTGTTACAAGGGACGGCGGGTAGTTGTAAATAAATAATTTATTTTCCCGATAAAATATAAAATTATTATCAGAGAAATCCTTTGCTAATGTTGGAGGCGTATCGGTCGCGCGTACGAATATACATTATATTCTAAATAGCACCATACTGTGACGCTAACGTCGGAGTCGTGAAACTACGTTGCTTTTTTCACTAAAATCATCACCGAACGCGATCGACATTGGCGTAACAGAAATTAAGACCTTACATGAACAAGCATAAGACTCAACTCATTACGCGAAGCGATGCATTTCAACTGATTTGCTTTGCCAAATAAGTAGTAGTGGCAGTGGTAAAAATTTAACTACGAAATTCAGTTATTACGACGTAAAGTATATTATGATTAAACATTGTTATTCAAGTTTATTAAACTTGGTATTATCATGTCAAGAGATTATTGGGTTCTATTATTATTTTCTTACGTTTTACAGGAAAATACATTTTGTTCCTTTTTTTGATTTACAATAGAAAAGTAAAATTCTTCACCCGCCGTTGCTTAGCCACGCCCCGTTTTATAAACAGTAACATCAAAATAGTTATTCAATTTTATACAGAACAAAAACTGAATATAAAACTTTAGCGAAATTAGAAAAAAATGCAATATAATATGTACATCAAAATGAATAATAAATAAAGGTAATAAATTACAAAATAACATGAGTTTCGGAAGTAATAAAGTGTAGCTGATCATCTAATCGTAACATTAATAGTAAAATATGTACTCAAAACTGAGGTGTTGAAATTCCTAAATATTATAGTTATATTGTTTTTGTATAGAATTGAATAACTGTATATTTCGTCTGAGATTTGTATAGCTAACTTACTTAAGCTAAGTACAGTAGAGTTTCATGAGAAAATAAACCCTATTGCTACGACTTTAATGTGTTTATTCCTATACGCGACTGTGATTAAGCATTTCAGAAAAATATGAACGTAATAAGTAAAGGGAAAAGGTTAATTTTTGCATGCTATCGTGCTTAACGTGAGCGAAATCAAAGTTTGCTCTGCAAATCTCAACCTTAATGCCTATATGCAATAGTTTAATCTTAGTGGGTTGTTTCGGATTGTATGCTCAAAATAACAACAATAAAGTAGCGAAAATTGATGGAAAATAATACAAAATTAAACGCTTTTTCTTATGAAATAAGATGTGGTTGTGTATTGAGATATTAACGACGGATTTTTCTAAAAATTTTTTGATGCCAGCCATGCTTCTCATGCCTTGGTTTAGTGTTTTTCTTTTCGTCGAGTTGGAACTTTAATGTTATATTATTTTCTTTAAAATACCTCCCAATAACAAGTGTCACCACTGATTCTGGTTTGAAAGAGTTGCAGTGGTTTAAGAATAGTGTTGCGGGAATACCCACTTATATAGGTATATAAGTGGGTATTCCCGCAACACTATTCTTAAACCAGATTTACACGAGTCGATTTGACGTGCGGCAAGGTCCCATCACTTGCATTGCAATTTAGACGGTCGCTAAAAAATCGACCCGTGTAAATCCCCCACGCTTAGACTTCAAGTAAGTAGTACTTGAAGTATAAGTATGAAATGTTTAGCGAAGTAGGTAGGTATCTACTTCGCTAAACATTTCATCAAAGCAAACGGTAGCGTGGGGGATTTACACGGGTCGATTTTTTAGCCAATTTCGCCGTGTGTCGAAAATCGACCGTCTAAATTGCAATCCAAGTGATGGGACCTTGCCGCACGTCAAATAGACTCGTGTAAATCTCCTGTCTCAGCTTAAGTGATTGCATATAATCTATCCCCAATATAAGTAACATTAAAGTTTCGACAATTTATGAGTGCAAAAATCGTATTTTAATAGTAAACTACTTCTTGTAGTTAGAGCAGAAATGTTTGGGTCAGAAATGGTCATAGGTACTGCAATGGTAGAATTCTCAAATAAGGTTTTAGCACTGATTCCTGGATTTTCAGTTGGTGTATTTGTCAATTTATGTCATGTTTCTAATCAATATAATTCAATTCTAATTCACAAACACGCTAGGTGTTAAAGTTCGTTGTTTTATGGTGAAAACAGATTGACCATCAACAATGTCTGAAAATTAAGTATTTCGAGCATTTTATTATTGTGTTTATTAATTACTGAGCTAATTAAAATTATATTTGGTCTAGAAACCGGTCGTAAGCATTCCTTTATTGACTTTGCTACTGCTCAGAAATTATATGATCAATTTCTGAGCCGAGATCATATAGTGACCCCATTTCAATAGAATTTATTTATAAAATTTAGACGCAGTGCAATAGATGTGTTACGCATTTAAAATAAAAATATATTTTTAATATTTTTTTTCTAGCAAAGTATTAATCGTCTATGGAGATATTTTGACAACGTCTGTGTTTTATTTTCTAATTAAATTATATAGGAGTGTATTGTGTATAGATGTATTCGTCGGGACGACGAGTGATATAGGCATATATTTTTTTAGCTGACTGTACTTGCATGTGGAAAAGTAGTACAATTTGGTTGTAAGGTGAATGATGAATTAGCAAAAATATAATTTAAAATTTTGCTCAAAGTATGATTGCCTGTAGATTATTGCAATTTAGTTCAACCAGAAAATTCTCGACTGTATTGGTACTAAACTCTGTTACTAATCAAAATAAAATAACACTTATTGTAATAAAAATAAAGTACATATTAGAAATACTATGCCCACTCGTCCCTCCGACTCATGTAATTCCTATTAAATCAAGTTATGGTCCAGTATTTTTTATTGTAATAATTGTAATCTAGTTATTATCGATATAATTGTGAAGACTGCTTATTAGTGGTTCGTCAATTAAGATATAATCGGTTCCGTATGTTCTGTGGTGGTATTACCAAGTTTTGAGGATCTCTGGGTCGTGGTCTATGGTCGTGGTTGCAAGTCTCTGCGACCAAGTATGGCGGTCTGAAGTCTGCGAGGTTTTTAGTGTACCTTCTCACGGTCCAACATTATGTTGGTTGGCTTGTTGGGGTTGTAACCGTCTCGAAAAATTGTGAAGTGATCGAGAACAAAAATTGTACATTTCCCTATCAAGTGTTCAACACTTATCCATAGAAATAGTCTAATTTAGTTAACCCTATAGTCATAGTCGCTATTGTCATAGCTCAAAATATTATATTATAGTTCTTTTATGATTTCGGTCACTTCACAATGTAATGACGAGGAAGTTAGAGAAATGTGTTTAGAATGTGAATATGGCGGGTTTTGTTTGTGCGGTGAGGTCCCGTGCGTGCCATTTAGGCTTAGATAAATATACGCATAGATAGTTTCAATTATATTGCCCTATAGACTTAGGTAGGTATGCTGGAATTTAAGATTCGTTTCCCCCTTCATTTTAGTATTTTTAGAATGAGTGTGACGTATTTCTTAACTTCATATATTTTCTGGTCAGAACCCATGCATTTTGATGCTAATCATGAACAATTAATTGCGGTTATTACAGTTTTGGAGCGCATTTATTTTGCATAAAACAGTTTTGAGATAAAATGTTTAACGCGCAAACATCCCCGCCTGTCGGATAACCAAAGATGCGCGTATGTATAGTATTTAACGATGATAGGTGAATGTAGGCAACTGAATGTCGCAGCTATTTAGTATAACTAGATTAAGATTATCCTATTCTGTAATTAACTGTTATATTTATATGTGTGAGCTGTAGGCTGTGGTCGGGGTATAGTAAAAAAAAACTATAAAATTCTAGGTGTTGTAATAGACTGATTTAAAATTATTGTCTGATGACATAAATATAGTCTGAAATCTTCTTTGTATCTCTGATATGATATTATTAAATAGTCTGAATAGTTCACATAGTTATGCAGACATAAATTGATTTAGATTACACGTGTGATACTTATGCATGTTTTTTTTTGTATTGCCAGTTTATATTATTTATAGATTTTGTTTTTTTTACTATATCCTGTCATCATAGCCACTCACGTTAACATTTGACATAATATCGTTTAGAAACTAATATTTGGCTCAATTTCATAATCTTTTAGACGCAACACTTTATTTTCAAAATTAAAGTCAGTCATACACTTGCACATTATGTAATGTTTATTTCAACATTAAGCATTGAACACATACGACAAATTATTGCAGGGTATTGTCATGCAGTCATGGAATGTCATATATACTATATTTTATAAAGTTATCATTGCGATATTTTCTAATGTGCCTGATTTGTGCAAGATTTGAAAATTTTGCTTTTTTTTAGACTAAACTAGTTAGATTTAAACGGCCCAAGATGACAGTCATACCAACATACAAATGTTGATGTTTTATGTTGGTGTGGGATCGTGTAATCGGGGCCTAACTTCATTACGATTATGTATGTACTGTGTGAGTGTAGTATAAAAAATTTTGTCACTCATATTGCGTAGACTAAGCTCTATTACACTTAATAAAGATATGCCAACTATTAGTTGATTGAACACTTCACCGTTTCTTCAAATGGTTCGGCGTTTTTTAATCCGGACGGAACATCAACGGGAATTAATGTCGTAAATTATCGCGATAATAGACGATCTCAATAATTAACGTCATTTCCCGTTAATGTGGTCCTCGCATAAATTGATTTTTTTTATTTTTGAAGCCTAAAGCGAGCTCAATATCTAGTCGTTTTGTCAACTGATAGTTGATATTATCACATAATTATATAATTCAAAAGAATGCTAGAGAAAAAACTAAATGTTCCATGTTGTACGTACGCCCGAAAGAAGTGTTGATGTAGCTTATAAGATGTAAAAATGTTGCAAGTTTTTTAATAATGATGATATTAAAAAAAGTAATTATTATCCGTAATAACCGCCTTCTTAAGAACTGTATTGTGCCAATTTTTAATACTTCCCAGTCCAATTGACGCATTCCATGTTTTTTTTTTATTCGTTTTCCAATGTGTATTGTCCCCAGTAAATTTATATTTTTTTAAGCAAACATGTTTTTTATGTTTGCATAATTAGGTGTCACGTCAAAAAATAACAAAAAAAAAAAGTTTTGTTACTGATAAATCTACATATAGCAAATATTTTAGTATTTTTTGTTTCTTGGATCGTTTTGATAAAGAAGGATAAGTTCTAAAGTTTTCATGACATCGACTAAAAATCTACGTTTCATTGTAATAACACAAATAGTTCTTAATTTTATATTTAGTTTATAAGCAAAAGTGATTGTACTGTTTATTTTTTGTATAGAAAGTGCATGAACACACGTTTTATGAACAATTTTTTTTTTTATGTTGATAAAGGTCGCTTCTTACTATTGTGTAACAATGACCTCTAATGCAATAAATAAGAGACAACGCTCACTAGACTGATTTCTGAAAGAATCTGCGGGTATAAAAATGCCGTTTTAGCAATGCGATTAAAATTGTAAAATGGGTTATTCTATTCTATTGCTCAAGCATTACAGTAGATCATTGAATATGAACAATTTTATCGCAATTCTTTTTCATTGCTTAAGTAGCGATTTTAAACCCCCTGAGGCTTTATCACGAGTTTTCATGTTTTTATGACGTTCCACGCTTCTAGACTAGAGGCGCTTTTCTATTTTCCATACAATTTACGTCTTAAAATGTCAAGTACGCTGTACAGTTAAATAAGAAGAATTCATGCTAGGGCCTCTGTTTTGAGGCCTTATCACATGATTTCTGTATTTTATTTACAGCTTACTTGAAGGATTTACTACGTTTATTGTATGGAAAATTGAAAAGGCGCCCCTAGTGTACGAACGAGGAACTATTTTTAACCGACTTCAAAAAAAGGAGGAGGTTCTTAATTCGGTCGGTATGTTTTTTTTTTCTTTTTTTTTATGTATGTACATCGATTACTCCGAGGTTTCTAGTCCGATTAGTGTCAATCTTTTTTTGTCCGATGCAGTATTCAGTACTTTTTATTTTGTGAGCATTTTTATTGATTTCGGCTACTTGGATGACATTACTTTTTGCGTGTTTGTTACACAATTACTCCGCCAATTGTGGACCGATTTTCAAAATTCTTTTTTTTGTAATACTAGAAATCGTTCACCTTAGGGAATACTGCAAGTTTCATCAAAATCTGTTTAGCAGTTTTTGAGATAGGGAATTTTATTAGCATGTGTACATGAGCGATGTTAATACCGGTGCCACGGATTACAAATTCTAGTGCACTTGTAAGGAAATGATGTATTTGACAAGAATTTGGGTTGAATATTTAAACTAAAAAGATTAAAATAAAAAACTTTTTTCAAAAAAAAATTAACCGACTTCAAAAACAACCACAAAAAAGGGTAAATAACCTACAAAATAACTTTTCTTTCGGAAGTCGGTGGTAAAAAGACAACGAAATAAAAAAATAAAGCCACCGACTTCCGAAAGAAAAGTTATTTTGTAGGTTATTTTACCCTTTTTTGTGGTTGTTTTTGAAGTCGGTTAATATTTTTTTGAAAAAAGTTTTTTTTTACCTTCAAATTAAAATAACAAAGTTCTAGTTTACTTTACGTTACGTTACAAAAACGGGAAAAAGTTATGATAGGGCTTCTGTCAAATTTTTGCAGTATTCTAGACAAACGTGGCCATTTGGTACGCCATAGTGAGGAGAAGCCTTTTAAATGAAAATTCTGTAAAATGGTCTTGATAACAGCACTACTAGTTACTAGAAAGCACAAAATATTATTTTATTGTTAACTTTGAGTACCATTTTATAATTATGTTGTATTACAATCATATGCGCAGGATCGCAATTGTACATTCAGTCGTAAAATGGACTGTTTCCGTGCAAATTTAAAAATTGTGAGAATACTGATTACCATACGAACAGTACTGATATATACTTTGTCTGTTGACTGTACCCAGTTTTAATTTTATTGGGAACAAACATGTACAGTTTTTTTTAATGAAAATTGTCTAATTTTGTAAACTTTTTTGTTTAAGACATCACACTGTAATGTAAATGTTACGAAGACTTATTTATTTTTTATGTAACCGCCTGTATTATTTCAATTGTAAAAATATATAAGAAATTATCTATATTTTTGTTTTATTTATTAGTCACACATCATCCCAACATCCCTTTCTTATTCGAATACTTCCTGAGTTTTACGTTGCTACTTGCTACGTTTTTTTTGTAGAATAAATAATTATTTCTTTGACTGCCGCGCGTTTTTCGAGAATTTAACCTAGGATCTCATATCCCAGGATCTTTTTTTAAATGTTTCCCCACACTTGGAATTTCTCTTGTATCGTCGGTGCGTTTACAAACACTTCGTTTACAAATTTCAAATACAAGAACGCTCAGACCCGGAATAATTACTTGTAAATCATACAAATATTTGCTCAATGCGGGAATCGAACCCGCGACACAGCAGTCCCATTGCTCAGCCACTGCGCCAATCGTTCCGACAAAATTCATTAATTGTTCTTTCAAAAATCAATAATAAAGGGTGAATTTTTCAACTGGGCGTGGATATCCGAAACCCCGAAACTATAAGTGTCTAAACACACTATGCCGAGGATACGCGACGGAAGTTCGGCATGATTACGCCTGCAATGCTATTTGAATTACTGGCGACACATTATGCCGAAATTACGTTGCGTTATAGCGTACAGCCGAACTTCAGTCGGGCGTAAATTCAGCGGAAATTCGGCGGCAACGTATTCTGTATTTAACCACAGCTAACTCACTGTATAATAAGCAACTGAATTTCTGCCGCGTAAGTTCGGCACTTATGGTGTGTCATATCAGCCGAATACGTTGGAACGTAAAATCAGCCGCGGAACTTCGGTCGCGTACGTTCGGCATAGTGTGTTTAGACACTTAGGGATATCGAAAAACGCTGAAAAGAGTCTCGAGGCTGATTTTGACGAAAACTAAAACTGCATCATTAGATTTTAGAAAAATCAATTATCCTGGCCAGGAATCGAACCCGCTGACTATTACACCGTTCGATATTGTTGCTACTAAGGATCAAATTCTGAGAAGTAATCATATTTATTTTTATTTTTTTTAATCACACAACGCCATCTAGTCTCAAGCTAAGCAGAGCTTGTGTTATGGGTACTGGACAACTGATAAACATACTTATATATTCCTAAATACATATTATAGATAAATTACACCCAGACACAGAACAAATGGTCGTGCTCATCACACAAACACTTGAAACCGATCGAACCCACGACCTCCGGCATAGCAGTCAGGGTCACTAACCACTAGACCACGGCAAACTTAAGGAAATAGCTGATTTTTATGAAATTTCTATTTTCTACTTCTACTGAACCATAATTTATTCGAAATTATAAAAGAAGATGGATCAAAATTGCCCCACGTCCTATAACAAAGAGACATACGTCAAAAAAAAGATAAAAAATTAAAAAAAATATGGCATAATTCCTAAGTTCATCTTTTTACACCTTCATATGAAAAAATTGATATGAAAATAGTTCAGGCGCTGTTATGAAAAATTCGTTCTTATGAGTATTTAAGGACCGATTTAAAAAATTCTTTTTTTGTTTGAAAGGGTACCCCCAAGATATTACCACGGCCATAAAGTCAGGTCTCCTGGTTTCAGGATCCTGGAGTAATAAAAGTAAAATCTCAAAAATAACCTCATTATTTTCAATTGAGGTAACTTTTAATACAATTACATTTATTTTGTTCAATTTAACGATCAACTGACGATTAATATCTCTTTATTCATCTGGTTATGAAACGTGAGCATAAAAGCTTCAGCTTGAATTCTTGAATACTATATTAATAAATATTACATTTCAATTCAAATATTACTTTGAACACTCAGTAATGATAATACTGAAATTGTTTCTTCATGTGTAAAGCAGTGGTGGCCTAGTGGTATCGGCCCCGACTTACGAGTTGTAGGTCGTGGGTTCGAAACCAGGCAGGCGCACTACTTTGTGTAATTTATTTCATCACCACTGCTCTCAATACGGTGAAGTAAAACATCGTGAGGAAACCGGCATATCCTAGAAACAAAAATTCGAAAACATGTGACATCCGCACTGGGCCCGCGTGGTGGATTATGGCCCACTCCCTCTCACAGAGAGGAGGCCTGTGTCCCAGCAGTGGGAACATTAATAGGCTGATGATGATGAAATAGCACTTCGCCCGCGACTTCGTCGGCTCGTGTTTTTAACTTCGAACTCAGTGAATTTAAATGCCCGGTCACCCTCCTTATAGGATACTTTTGGAAAATCTAAAAATGCTCCAGTAGTTTCGCAGCATAGGCTCACATGAATAGTCAATACAAACAAACAATCAAATCTTTCCTCTTTAAAATATTAATGTGGACAAACTGATTTTCCAATGTTCACCCCGCTAGGGGTTGATTTCTCAAATATAGGATACGCATCCTTTATTCGTTTGAGAGATTATTTAGGCCTAGTTTCGAGTTTATCGAAGCACCAATGTTGGGGGTGATGTTCGAAAAACCCAAAAACTCGTGTTTGTTTATTTTTTATCTAATTTCTATATACTGAGTTTCAAATTCATCGGGTCGCACGTTATGATTTTCCTATACAAACTTTAACATCGTCTAGATTACCAATGGAGGGTAATTAAAAAAAAATACTTCTAATAACTAATAATGCCCATATTTACTAATACTCATATTCGTACAAAGCTTCAAGTTTATAAACCCAGCCCGTTTTCACCCCTTTTCACCCCCTTACATGTAATCCACACAAAATCCTTTCTTAGTACTGACCTACGTGGGGTGCTATGATAGGAAACCTCCACGTGCGCCCGTGGACTGGAGTTCCCTTTCGGATACGTCCGGGGGGAAGACCAGTTTTTCGGGCCGGTGCACCCTGGGATGCGGGCAAAAACTCTTCCTTAGGCACTGTGTGCCTAAGGGGTCTCTTTGCCCGTATGCGAATAGCCTGTCGTGTGGACGCTCCAACGCGTGTCCCTCTGATCAGCAGAGGGCACAGCGGCGGAGCGGGCTTGTGGACGGTGAGTAATGGGTAGCTCGCCGTCCGACCAAGGAACAAGCCCGGGTCGGTGGCGCGTCGTGTTTCGCGTCAAATGCCTGCTGGGTTCGCGGGTTTTTTCTTAACCCAGGATACCGTTGCCCCGGAACGTAAAGGGCATCCGAAGGAACACGGGTGGATTTTAGTCAGTAAGAGTCTGACAGTCCCTTCCGCCCCACCCAGGGCGGGAGGACTCATTTGATGATTTTACCACCTCAAAAAAAAAAAAAAAGTACTGACCTACGTAATAAATTGCAACTACCGTCCAAAATTCAGGTTATACGTTTAGCTGTTTCAGATCCTTCCCTTTAAACTTGAATACCCCTTTTCACTAACTTTGGGAATGATTTTCGAAAAATCCAAAAACACGTGTATGATTATTTCTGATGTAGTATATATAAATACTGACTTTCAAATTCATCAACTCGTGTGTTATGATTTTCCCATGCAAATGTTATTCGTCTTAGATCTCATTTTAAGTGACATAACCTCTGTCGACCACTCCCTCGCGATACCACTGATTCTGTCTTTTCATAATGCGTCACAGTTACTTTTTTTTTTTAACTTTGCCTCACACCAGGAATTCCTCCTGTATCATGGGTGCGTTTACAAACATATAAACTCACATACACAAACGCCCAGACCCGAAACAAACACTAGTAGATCGTACAAATCTTTGCTCCGTGCGGGAATCGAACCCGCGACACGCAGCGCAGCAGTCCAACCGCTCAGCCACCGCGCTAAACGTACAGCTCAAAAGAAACAACAAGAGAGTGAATAACTCATAATGTATAGTACAAAAATGAGCTTATTTTTAAGATTTTTCTTGCATTTATCCGGGGTCCTGGAGACCGAAGACCTGACTTTATGGCCGTGGGACTACCATGGGGGAACCCTTTCAAAAAAAAAAAGAATTTTTTAAATCGGTCTATACATACGCATACGAACGAATTTTTCTTATCAGCGCCTGAACTATTTTTAAAGCAATTTTTCCATATGAAGGTGTAAAAAAATGAAGTTAGGGAGTATCCCATATTTTTTTATACATTTTTATCTTTCTTTTGAGATATTTCACTTTGTTATAGGACGTGGGGTAATTTTCTATGGATAGTGATCCGTCTTCTTTGTTTTCAATGTTTCACTGGATTTGACGTCTCAACAATCCTACTGTACTTAGCAATACGAAACTATTGAGTTGAACTAAAAATAGCATTATTTTAAAGAAGAAACGGTAACGTTTTAAATACAGTCATTGCCTAGAAGAGTTTTCCAAGTTTGCCGTATAAGATTACTTCCCAGAATTTGTTCCTTATTAGCTACACTATCGAATAGTGTAATAAATACAGGATGTCATTTTTTTTTAAATCAGCGGGTTCCTGGCCAGGATTATTGATTTTTCTAAAATTAAACGATGCAGTTTTAGTTTTCGTCAAAATCAGCCTCGAGACTCCTTTTAGCGTTTTTCGATATCCCTTATAGTTTTTTTCCCGAGTTATAGTTAGTTCCCGAAAATATTCATCCA
This sequence comes from Agrotis clavis, assembly GCA_954870645.1. Taxonomy (NCBI): domain Eukaryota; kingdom Metazoa; phylum Arthropoda; class Insecta; order Lepidoptera; family Noctuidae; genus Agrotis; species Agrotis clavis. Next base: position 6,045,574 of record OX940943.1, read on the forward strand.
CGCCCATTTGAAAAATTCTCTGTGTGTAGGAATAGGTAGCTGATTTCATACTACGTGTAGGTATTACGTAAATCTTCCCGCAATTTCATTAAACGCGATACAAACAACATCAGAACTTAAGCACGTATTAAAACTTTTAACTGTCTGCTATCTGGGCAATCGATCTAACTTTATTAAAGGCATCAATCAGCTACAATAGAGCCGGGCAACTAATCAAACTTGGAGGAAACTGCGGCGGACACGAGTTCGAAGAAATCGGGGAAATGAGCGATTGCGCTGGCAAACTTTCATCGAACACGAGATAGGCGCGGGAATTCTTTGTGCTTGTCAAGTCATTTTGTCAGTTTAGAATGTAGCTAGATGTGCTTGGGGTCGCGGGACTGTCTCATCAGGTAACCGTGATACTGGAACTTAAAGGGCTATTGAAGGATCACCTTGGATTTGTGTCAGTCTGAGAGTCCCTCGCGCCCCGCGCCGCCCCTGGTGTGAGGACTCATTTGATGATTTTACCACGATAAAAATAAAAAAGCTAGATGTGCTTGACCTTCTTTGTCTTTGTGCTTGACGCAAACAAACTCTAAGATTGATTAAGATTATTTAGCAGTATTAGCAGTCTGTTCTGTACCCCTTCTGGTCAAAGGCCTCCCCGTCCAATCGTTTTTAACCGACTTCACTCGACTTCAAAAATAGCAGGAGGTTCTCAATTCGGTCGGTTTTTTTTTTATATCTTGCCTTTACTGGCCAGTCTCTGTTGTTGAGTAGGTTAATTGATAAAAAGGTGTTTGTAAAAAATACAAAATATGTACCTAGGTAGATAATTAAATTCTTTACTTAAAGTTGGTTTACTTAAAATTTATTTTAGACTGGCATATTTTTTGTAAATGTTAACATTAATGACCATACTTACTTACCTACTCTTTGTTTTTACTTCCATAATTTTATTATTATACTTTCACAGTTTTTATGTCTTGTGACTGGGACTGTAGCACCATAACTATTTTTGAACTATTTTTCATTTTTTGTCTTTTGACAATTCAAAAGTGCCTGTAACTGGCTTACTTGAAATAAATGATTTTGATTTTGATACTTAGTAAAGATTTTATGGAATAGTAAAAAATGATTTATTTACCTAAATAATATTTTAAAGAAGTTTATAACATTTTGGTTAAAATGATATAAATATCGATTCTTAAGGATATTTTTCACGCTACCCTCTCATTGCATTTAATTTTTCTCAACATTGAGCTAGTTGTGATTTTGGATCAAACCGTCAGTCTGGCTTGCGCCTCGTGGTCGAAAAGGTCGAACTAATCCCTTTTAGTCGCGAATAAAACTATTTGAGCTTTAAGAACTGTCAATATTTATTGTTTAAAAGTGTAATAAATACGTAATAATAAGCTTGTGGACTAATCTCAGTTAGCTTTGATTATGGTGACTAAAATGAACCAATGCATGACAAGCATGTTTGATGTTGTGTCAAATCTCATCAAGCATGCTTGTCAGGTCGCGGGACTTATCTCATAACCGTGACCCCGGAACATAAAGGGCTACGGAAGGACACCGTGGATTTTAGTCAGTATATATACCTACGAGTCTGACAGTCCCTCCCGCCCTGCCCTGGGTGGGAGTGGGAGGACTCATTTGATGATTTTACCACGTTTAAAAAAAGAAAAAGCATGCTTGTCAAGCAATTTTGACCGTCTAGTGGCTCCTTCAAAAAATTACTCCACCACGCTGCTACGGTCACGTCTTCAGTCAATACATATCTATAAACTGACCACTGTGTCTATTAAAACTTCGTAGTACTGTAGGCCAGGTCAAGGTCATAGTGTTACTATATAAGTGTGAAGTGTCTATACTTAGTGTAGACTATGGTGTAGATGTAAGTGGTACCTAGTGAGCTAAGCTAGTGAGTTTGTCTGCTGCGCTGCCGGTGCCGCCGTGCGTGGGTTGGATTCTAGCATGGAAAAATATAGCTGTTTGGGTAAGTTTAAACTTTATTTTTTGACAACACACGTTTGTTAGTGATAAAACGGAATCACCATGTACACATTTATATTTATTTAGGACCATTCAAATTTTCTTGAAAAACACATTTTAATTAATGATTTTTCAAAAATTTAATGATGCAGTTTTATTTTTCATCTAAACCGGCCTCGAGACTTCTTTCTTACTAGGTATACCTCATAGTTTTGGTTTTAGCCGTCCACGCCCAGCTGGAAATACACTTATAGAATTTTCAACAGAAATTCTCCCAGAAATTCAAAATAATTTGTACCATCTTCGCATCTCATCCTACGTTATTTGCGATACAATCCCTCATAATAAGAAGCTGCGGTCCATCCACTTTATGTAACGTCTCAGCCGCTTCCCTTAGCGCCCACATGAGGAGGCGTCCTTGTGCTATTTATAGATACGGCCGTAAATGCTACTCTAGGGAAATAAGCAGACTGCCTTGTGTGTTCTCGTAACAACTGAGTTTATCGGGTGCAAAGTTGTAGCTATTTTGGAGTGGGTGTATCTATTTGATAGAGTACGTACGTCTATGAAGAATTTTGTGTTTCTATTTTTTTTAATGCCGGCCATACATCTACACAACGGTGCACCGGAGAGGCCTACATGTGCAGGTAGACCGGAGCGTGTATGGAAATAGACGCCTGTGCAGATTTTTTTAACCTGTAGTACAGGCGACCGGCGCAAAATCGAAAATCAATTCTTTCTGGTGTCATCTTACGGTGTACCTGAAAGTATTGAAGACCGCTCTGGTATACCGGAACGTCCTCATATACGCTGCCGTCCAGTGCAGGTAAACCCGTTCAGGTAACTTCTCAGGTAGACCGTATGGGCGTTTTTCCATTAGCTGGCCCGCCACCGGCAACGGCACGGCTCGGGCGCCGTCGCCGTGCCGGTGCAGTGGAAGCAAAAATGTATGGGCAGGACTGAACGCCGGCGCCGCCGGTAAGTGCAAAGGCGAGCCATACAATACATCTTCATACATTTTTGCTACCCACCAGCACGGCGGCGGCGCCGGCGTTGGTGCTGTGCCGGGCCTGCTAATGGAAAACGGCATATTATGTTAACAGTGTCAATAAATTGCAAATGATTTTAGTCCGCCAGATTAAAAATAATCGACTCTTGTTTTTCATCAAAGAGCTTTGACAAAGACGTAGATTCGTAAGTGGGGATTCAATGTCAGAACGCACTAAAATATACTTACCACGGGGCGTGTAAAAAACGGCGTTAAAAGCGTCATATCTTCCTTAATTTTCGTTTAGGTAGGTACGTATTAACGAAAGAAAAAATACTAGTCAAATACTTTTCAAATCTCACGTATTTATTGGATTGTTTCAGTATACAACCCTATTTTCAATAGAATCGTTTTGAACATAAAGAGACCCTGCATTGAAGTACCGAAAGTAGCCTTTTCTGGGAACAGTGAGTTTTTTAACAGGGCCCTGGTCTGGCCAATTGGGATCCAGGATACTATGACGTCTTAAAACAGGAGTAAAACCATTGTGGGAAAGAGACGGGCTATAAGGGAGAGGGGGGCATAACGGGGTCGCGGGGCAAGACGGGGCATCATCATATTCAAGTAACTACGCGCTTATGGGGTGTGTTGTTGTCGCTCAGGCCATAGTATAACTCAGGCGGTCATTTTGTGTCAATCTTCAATCTGACAGCGATCGCCGACCGGACTGCCCGCGTTTTTTTTTTTACGAATTAAAACATTTTTCGACGTCATTTCATATAATTTTAGTGATTACGTAAACGCATGTAAAAAGGTAAGTGTTCAAATTAATAACTATTGTTTTTTATCGTGATTTTCTAGAGATTTTACATATTGATGTATTTTGAACAAAATCACTCTCTCTATAGATGCGTTTCTTTGAAAAATGTTTTAAAATGATGTGTCTCATTGGGGCATAACGGGGACATGGCTATTGGGTGCGATGTGGTACCCCATTGTTTGCCATTGTGCCCCGTAACTGATGTCCCCATTGTGCCCCTTTCAAGCCATAATTAATGATCTGTTAATTTCATAACATATTTGTTATGTTTTAGGTATAAAAATGGTACGTACGTACAAAAATAACAGTTCCAGAAGAAGTTGGCCTTCCCGAATAGATATGAGCGCCGATGGCCAATTCCACGGCGGCGGCGTGGCCTGTATATTTTCACGGCGGCGGCGGCGTCGCGGCGGCGCGTCGCGTCCGGCCGTGCGCCTTAGTTTTTTTTTATTAGGGAGAGATTTCTTAAGAAGAAAAATGAAGAAAATCATGTTGTTGTTAGGTACCAAAAAAAGTTTTTTAAAGAAACGTATTTGCTAATTACAATTTTAGTCTTCTATAATTAAAGATTACGTTTACTAAAAACAATAATTGTTTCAGTATTTTAAGATGCGAGACAGAGTTTTTAATCAAAGCACTATCTATTTTTTTACGTGAAATGGGTTTGCTCTTGACCCTAGTTTTTTTTATCGTGGTAAAATCATCAAATGAGTCCTCCTACCCAGGGCAGAGCGGGAGAGACGTACTGACTAAAATCCACGGTGTCCTTCAGTAGCCCCTTGTGTACCGAAGTCGTGGTATAAGTGTGTCCCACGACCCCGGCAGGCTTTGGCCCTCTAAATGGGAGGCCCCGTCATTGTGCTGACGCTCTTTGAGGCGTGCGAGGAACACAACGCGCCGTCGACCCGGGCATGGTCCATGGTCGGACAGCGAGACTCCCATTACTCGCCACCCGCATGCCCGCGCCTACGGTGGCCGGAGGTCGTCCCGCGATGTCCGACGCCGTGGGCGTCTACCACTGCGCCGTGGGCGAGGGTTCTCCCTTGCGCGTCCCGCCTCCTCCTTCGCGAGCATGACTGCTTCGCAGAACTAGGCGACTACTTCCCACTCCGTCTCGCCCCGCAGCATGGCGGCGACCAAAGTCGAGGTCGTCGCCTATCGCCTGCGTCAGGACACGGCGGTACTCTGCCCAAGCGGGGCAGTCCTGCATCGGAGGACACGGTGGAGACCGTGTCCTCCGGGCGGTCCTCGCAGTGTTGACAACCAGACGTTTCCCCCCTCCTTATCCGACACAGGTACCTCCCGAAGCATCCGTGTCCACTGTCCGGTGAGGACCTGCGTCAAGCGGTAGGTGAGGACGCCGTGGGACCTATCCAGCCACTCCTCAAAGAGGGATCTTACCGCCGCGATTGCGGCGAGCCCGTTGACCCTAGTCTAGGTCACGAATGACTAAGACAAGGTTGACGATACCCAGAAGTAGGAGCCCCGCTAAGCGGGGCTCCGTCGATTTCTCTTGTGAAGGAAGAACTAGTTTTGCCTAGAACCTGAAATCGGGTTTGGCCGGTGATTTATTCACTTGACTGAGTAGAGCCGACTATACACGTACCAGTATACTTGTACAAATCGAGACTTGCACAAATATAGGACAGTGACCATGTTAGGGACTTTAACCATGGCGTGATGTGACGCGATTTGATCGATTCCAACCACAAGTGAAAATCCACCTTGCCACTAAGAAATAATGATGCAATTCGATTGACTTGACGTCGTTGCGTCCTGAGAAATTTGTGCAAGTATCTTCCCACACACGTTTCAGTATACTTGCGCAAGTCTGGATTACCGCAAGTATACTGTAGTGCCTTTTCACACGTTCCGGTTATGGCAAATTACGCCGGTACGTGTGAAAGCTATAGTACATGCCATACACTGCGCCGGCTACCTGGCAACCGGAACGTGTGATAAGCCACTAACGGGTGTGGCATAAGCTACGTAGTGAGTGTAGCAAAGAGGCTAGAGCGAACAAACGCCGAATGCCATCAAGACGCGCGTACGAGCGAGAAAGCATGTTGCGACTCGTCGTGGCGGCGCGCCGCGCGTTTCTTTCGGCGGCGGCGCGCCGACCGAATTCACGGCGACGGCGGCGCGCCGGCGCGGCGCTCATATCTATTCCCGAATTGGGTACCCCGTACTGCCCCTACCCTGGGGCACAATGGGGTTTTCATAAGGGTTGCGAAAATTTTGATTAAAGACATTATTTGATTAGTTATTTCACAAAAATCTATGCCAAATGGTAGATTAATAAGTGACCAAAGTGTTTTGATTAGTTTTCATTAATAAAAATATTTTATTCATTCTTTTATTGTTTGTTATCCTTGAAGTCCCCGTTATGCCCCACCTTCCCCTACAAGTCGTCTAGCGCCACCTCATTTCCACAGGCACCTGGTCTGGCCATTTCAGTGCCCCTTTCAGGGCCTGCGCCCTGTGTCTGAACACCACTGACACACCCTATTTTCGGTACTGTTGCAGTGTTATTATGGCGCAGTTGCTGTTAAATCAGTTTTATTTTTATACGTTACCTACCACTCCTTTTTTTGGAAGCCCCTTGTTTATTATTTTTAGTGGAACTCAGCCGCCCATTGTGAAGATCTGGGCACCTACCCAGAGTTTCCGATAGAAACGTTGGCCTTTTTAGCAGCTATATTTCCGCCATATTGAGCTACTTCAGCAAAAATCCCAAATTCAATACCATGAAATCTAAAAAAAAAAAAAAATATAAAAGGTGTATTAAGAACCGATGTAGAAATAAGTATTTTATTCTAACTCTGCCTACCTATTGGGTTTGGCCAGGTCTACGCTCAGCTCGTTTCCGCATGACACAAATTCATCATTGTTTGGTTGCTAGAATATGGGACACGGGTGGATCTAATTTGCAACAATTTCAACCTCGGTAACTTGTACCCAGACTGGTTAGTTTTAAAGTAAGTACCTAATCGATTTTTTATATATTTTTTTTGAAAATATTCCATCTGTCTCCCGTAAACTTCTTAAGTTTTCTTCTGATTTAAAGAGTGTATTCCACCCGTTCCTATAGGCAACGTTTCGTTACAAGAGAAATAGAAAATTGGGAATAAATCGGTAGGTAGGTATTATTTAATTTTAACACTATTTTTTAATGAAAAATAAAGGGTTCACGAATGAAAAAAATCAGACAATTATGCTCAGGAGTATGTAACTATCTTTATTTCTCAAAAAAACCACCAATTAATATACATTTTAAAACATTAATTTATCAATGGATAGGTTAAATTGTATACCTACTTACGGACATGCGCGGTCTGATTATATTTATATAATTATTAACTTTATAGTCATGCAACGCGAATTTATTGTCCAAATTACACATTTATTGTCTGTACAAGACCGCGCTGCGAACTATAAGTGATTACTATGTTAAATATTGTCTTATTTTCTGAAATATCGAATGCATATCTATAGTCTGTAAAATTGACAAGATAATTGAAGAATATAGCTCATCCACATATTTTATTACATCAGAAAAAGCACAAGACTGTGTTGCAACAATACAAAGTTTTCCCCGATTTTTGGGTAATCATGTCTTGACACAAATGCTGGCTGTATGCATTCGATAATTCACTAGAATTATTATTTTTACCCACTGATATGGCTAAGTTCATATGTTTTAGTTACGTCTGCGATGCAATCGCAAGGATATGTAACTGTGAAGAACTACAATTATGTACTGAAATGTTTCCATATATTTTCCATTAGTTAAACACCTAGTTTAGTTAATACGCATCCAATAAACACTACTCAATGTATTTATCGACTAACTACCTAACTATTAATGACTTTAAAAGACAATAAAATAATTTGTAAAATTCTACAGAATATTGTTAGAAAATTATATATAAATAAAAATATGTATAGATATCTCGCTAAATCGTAACATGTAGGATACGGGACGTCGTAAGACAGTCCGCGTTAATAAATAGAAGATTAATGAATTCATTGACTTCTTAAAGCCACAATATATGACGTGTAATATAATTTTAAAGCCAAATTTTATAGTCTGTGAGTTTATGTCGACTCATCGTCGATACTTATATGTCGATAGTTGATTAGATACAATAATATATATAGTACACAAATAGGTAACAACTTCCTTAGAATTACAGCCTTCACTTTCAGTGCGATTCCGATTAATTTATACAGTTTAGCACATCTGCAAATGCCGGTTGAGATCACGTTAGTAGCTAACGAAGTAAAGAAGTTAAGTTGTTTTTTGTATAAGATAAACATGAGATCATGGGATGAGAGCCGGAACATCAGAAAGTCTGTTGGTGTTACTTAACCGACTGGTACCCGTCGCTCCGAGGCTGCGTCACTACATTAGGATCCATTAGTACACAAATATTAAATAAGCCGCGACCGGCGCAATACTAATTTACAATTAACTATGTATTACAATAAACATGAAACATTTAAATGTAGTTAAAGCATTTTCTGTCGGGACTCGGTTGCGCTACCATTCGTATCACTTGAAATATGACGAAGTACCGTCATCCGCAGCCGAAGCCCTAGCCGTCCTGAAGGCTTTTGATTTATAATACATGGTAACGATATACTTAGCGACTAATCACAACAATTATCAACTATTTCGGGAGACAAAAGAAAATTGTATATGTTTTAATATAGCTATACGCTAAGGGTTTTTATTGTTACTATGTATTACTGTTAAAACACTGTTTTTTTTAATGCATTATTGTCATTTGCAGAAAATGTTCATCACATGGCAGTCAACTACTTAAATTATGATATGAAAAACCACATATAAATGATTTTAATAAAGGTTAAACCATTGAAATAAAACTACAAACAATTATTACAAGTAAATATATCCTTTTAGATATCTACAGAGTAATATGAGCAAGTGAAGAATACTAAAACTATTTCATTGAAGGTTGAAGGTAGAAGAAATATTTTTCGCTTCGATTCTTTAGAGGTCGTCGGGCTCGGACTGTACCTCGTAATATGAAGTTTTTTGATTAAGAATGGAATATGGCGAATACTTTTATTATTTTATAATAATAAAATAATAATACTGCGCACAAAATCTCAATAAACGAGTAGAATCGAAGCAAAAAGCAGATAATAACTTCCAACTGGATAACCACCGACATTATTATTCATATACTCCTTTATTAAACTCCTAATTTTATAAATGGATATTTCCTTCCCACGCTTATAATTCTACTAAACATCAAATTGTAAACATCCATACAGTTTATTGTCAGATTACATTTTTATTGTCACGATTAATTTAGTTGGAATTGACGGCAATTTTAGATAATTGCTCGAATCGTATATATAATGTATTATTATTGTCATAATCGGAAGTACCGTATAACATTATATTATTATGTCCGTTCGACCTAGGGACTCGAACATTCCAAGAAGAAATCCTCCTAAATCCTTAAACCTATCGAAAAATACAATGCGATTATTTAAAAGGGGGTATATTAAAATTCAGAGATCGCATATCTACATCGAAAATCTCGGTTTATAAATATAAAAATATTGAAAGTTAATGCAGAGAAAGCTCGCATCTTAAGTGACGAGTGTCGTCTAAGCGAAAGCGTTAACGATATGCTCTCGATATGACATTTTAACACTGATATTTGGAATTAAAGCACATAAATTGTTTTGTACAATAAGGGAGAAAATCCCTGCAGTAGAATGTTCTAGAACGTGGGTTCGTCCTGTGGGTCCGAGTGCCCGAAGAGGGTTCAATAGTAGGGGACGAATTCGGGGGCAGCGTACTCGAAATAGGGATGGTAGAGGGCGCGACGAGAAGGAGGCAGCATCACGTCGGAGTAACGAGAGAACTGTGAGATTTGACGACTGCCCGCAGGTGGTTTCCTAGAACAAAACAATAAAGTAAACAAAACATTTCTTAACTAACTTGACCTTTACTTTAAAGCATTTTCATCGTTGGAACATTTTTTATTCGCTTTGATACAGAAACTAGTTAAAAAACAAATTCCTTTGTGTTGCAGAAACTTACAATTTAAATGTCAAGCCCTAAGTACTCATTAAGTTTAACTTTGTTTATAAGTAAACGTAAGTATTCAATTAGAGAACCATTTTCGTTTAAATCTGAGATATAAGGGCAAACCAATGAGAAACAGTAGGTATTTCGAAAAAGTTAATAATCAGTAGGATTCGACTTTTGGTGAGAGATTAAAAGCTACCAAATGAGCCACATGTCACCGTAAAATTGACATATTAAAACTAAAAGCTGTTTTCTCAATAGCACATTTAAATTTTGTCTCTGGATGAAAACGCAGCTAAATATTTCTGTCCTCTGGTATTCCAGAACAGACAAAATCATATATAAACAAATAGGTCAAAGGCTTGTTTGTCATCCCATGTCATAAAATACTCTACCAGAAACTTAGGTTTACTAAAGTATAAAAGCATATTCCCATTAGTGGGTGGGACAAGCCTGATGATATTAATGATGGAACTCACTTGGTATGCCTGGCAGTGGGGTCATCAGCAGGGTACTCCATCTGCAGAGGCTGCAGTCCTCGCGGCTCCTGTTCTCCATACGAGCCATACACGTAGTCATCACTGCAGAAATTTCATTAATTTAAGCAAAGTTTCTTCCAAAAGTACATACGCGTAGATATTATGCTAATTAGTCTAACAGACGACGGTCCCTCGTTATGTAATATTACGTGGGTTGGGAATTGTGTCACCGAAGGAAAAAATGCTCTCGTTTTTTAAAGCTATTAGCATTGTTTTAAAAATATTAATTAGTGCTGGATTTAACAGTGTATTTAAATGACATAAATATACATTATACAATTCTAGCTCCTGCAATACCTAACTACCAGTTGTCATTTACATTACAGTAACATTTAAATCAATCGCTCGAAAAGCACCCGTAACTTGAATAGCATCCAATAAAACAGATATTTTGAGTTCAATAAACATATGAATTCAAAAAGAAAAACAAAGACTTCAATGGAAAGCAATCTCATCCAAATAATGACACATCATTCAAATACGGTTGTGTCAACGGATTTAATAATCAACAGAACATGAAGACGAGAGGAAATCTCAACATAAAGATATCCAGGATAACATTTCCCTTTGCGAGCAATTTTAATTTTGACAAAAAAAAACTCGCTGTAATTCCTCAGTAGGGTCGGATTAACATGAACACGCCCAGACGTTTAAAAGGATTTCCTTTCACACAACAGTTTGAGATTCTTGTTTTGTTATGTAAAAATGTTATAAGGCTTCGGTTGCGTGAACAAAAGAAAAACTTTTCAAAACTCGTTTTGAAATATGGGGTAATTTTTTTGAGTTATGTGGCAACACTGGATTTCGTAATCGGTCAGCAGATTAATAATAATACTTTGAAAAAAGAAAAAGATTTTCTTGTTTGTTTGTTTTTTCGAAGTTCGAAGTTTACGAAATGATTTTGAAATGTTTTAGATTTCTTGTTTTTGATTAGTTTGTAAGGTTGCTGAGTTTCGATATTATATAAGGTAGCTGTGCTCATTGCCCAACCATGTTTTTTAATAAACAATATTGTATCGATTAACTCTTCCTTTAGTTTCTTGCCATTTATCCACCAAAGTATCGCAATATAACATTAATATTATTGAATCATGAAAATAAACGAATAAGTATTTTAAAGAAATATGTTACCCACTAGCTACTTAATAAAATATCGCTGAACTATTCTAAAATATTGTTTTTCGGTAAAGTGTATCGGCCATTTTGTAGAAGTGCAAAGTTTTGTGATAAATTGAAACATACCCGCGTCCGGAGGTCAGGTCTTTTAGCTCCTGCTTCTGCTCAGCTTCGTACTTCCTCTGCAGTTCACGCACGTGTTCCTGACGAATCAACTTCTTCAGAGCTTCGAACCTTATAAAAGACATACAATTATTAGTTTTACTGAAAAATACATGTAATGTAGTCATTATTTTGACAATCTTGTTCAGGGGGTGTCGACTTTGTTCTACGAACAAGATGTAGGTGGGCTAGAAAACAAGAAAGAGACATCACCATTAGAGTAAAAGAGATGAATTACATAATGTTGCCAACAAAAATACTATTTCACATTCAATCACATTCAATCTAATAATAGGCTTATTAATTGATTTTAAAGTATGTTATCCTTAAAATTTATTTTTGCTTTTATTCTGATGCGAGAAAATGTTTGTTAAGAAATTTTTAACATTTAAATTGATGAATACACAAAACAAAAAGGAGATAATAATATGACAACATGACAACACTGGAACGCCATATTGTCTATTGGCTATTTGACGTCATAGGAAAAATGTCTGCCATCGCTTGCGCACCATTATTTATATTTTGTTCTTGTGTTTATTTGTAATAAATAAAACAGTTGCATTTAATTCTACATACAATATTGTTAATGTGAGTCGAGCTTGCTTCTCTGTGTCTGTGTTTTGGTGAAATTAAGTGCGTATTTGTGAGTTATAGACCTGGTGTTGTGACAGTGACTCTTGTTGATTTTGTGCCTTATTCCCGATGAGTTCGTAGGAAGAAAACACTAGAATCTGTGCTATTTGTGGAACTTCACCTTCTAAAGATCCCAGCATCACTTTGCATCGGTTTCCGAACCTTAGTAAAATAAGTCATTGTAGGTTATATGAATAAAGAAGTCAAATGAAATCGTTTGTTTTACTAATCTGCTCCTTACTTATTATCTTTCAGCATTTTATGCACAAGTACATTGTGTTTCTCGATAGTAATTTGAAATAAACTATCGAGAAACGCAATGTACTTGTGCATAAAATGCAATACAAAGAACCTGTAAAGTACTTGTAGTATTTGAAATTCCCGCCCTGGATTCTACTGCCATGTTTTCGTGGGCTAAACATAGATGGCGCTGGTCGCTAAGGAAAATTTTCCTCACAAAATTAGTACGGAGTCGTCATTCTTCCCCTTTAGGGGTATATATGTTCTGTGATCTTGTTTGAGCAAAGTAGACTTTGCCGGTCTGTTTCAAGTAGCGGCCAGCAATGTTTTTGCTGGCCGCTCTACCAGGCCGGCAAAAACATTGCCGGCCGCTATTTTGACGTTTCAACGTTTTAAAAAAGCAAATGCAAAAAGATTTTATCTAAAACACAGCTGTTTGTAAATAAAGAGGTTGGCACAAAAAGATTGTACTTATTCCATATTAAAAAAAAAATACAAAGAAGGAACAAAAGCGCGGTTCAGCGAAATTTTTATTTTTATTTAGTGACTTTTTTGCTATACCTACGTAAATGAAGTAATAAATGAAGAAAATATAGCAGTCAAACATCGCATTAAAATTATCGCAAACTATTAGTAAGTAATATGAAACCGGGAAAGTCGGTGTTGAATTTTAGTAAGTGTATTTTTCATAATAGATATTGTTATTTTAATTAAATTTCTAGTTAATTAATATATTATTTTATTTATATCACTTGCTGGTTTTATGTAGGTTAGGTACTTTCATTTTTGAGTAAAGCACTATACAAGCCTTGGCCCACGATGACTGCTTCGCTGGTCACGCTATGATTGCCTCAAGCTAGCCTAGCTACGCTCTAGGCCTTCCAGCTTGGCCATCATTGCAGCCCTTGCTGTCCTCGCTGTAAAGGCCTCGACCTACGGCCTCGGCCTTTAGCTCAGCTCGTCCATCAAGTGCTGCATGCTGACCGCGCTGTGTCGGCCTGGAGCTGCGCTACGCTGCGCTGGCGGCCATCATCAGCGCGACCAGCAAAGTAGCCATTATAGGCCGCGGCAGTAATGTACTATAACATCTTGATAAAGTCACATTGGATCTTTCCGGTGGGCTAGGAAGTGCAATTATAGCCTTTTCTTATTTCGCTTTAATAAGTTAAATTAAGACACATATAAAAGGGGAGCAGTGGTGGCCCAGTGGTTTTGTCCTCGACTTACGAGTTGTAGGTCGTGGGTCGTACCCAGTCAGGCGTATTACTTTGTTTTATTCATTTCATCACTACTGCTCTCAAAACGGTGAAGGAAAACATCGTGAGGAAACCGGCATGTCCTAGAACCAAAAAATTCGAAGTCATGTGACATCTACCAACTCACACCGGGCCCACGTTGTGGACTATGGCCCACTCCCACTCACAGAGAGGAGGCCTGTGTCCCAACAGTGTGAACATTTATAGGCTGATGATGTTGAAAAGGGGATCTATCATGTACCATCATGTGGGCACAAACCCTTTACGCTATGTGCGAAGTCGATGGTGAGGACTACCTATCAAATCGAGCGCTCCGCACGCGCCCGCGCGGAGTGAAGTACATACGTATCAAGTTTAATATGCGCCAAAACCTTTTCATATCCTTTTTTTTATTTTATTTAATTTTACAAACGAAGAACAAGCCGATAATGTTTATCAAAATATCTAGTTGTCAAGAATTGGCAGAGAGTGAGTTTCGGATTTGACATAAAGGCCTAGGCCATGCCAAAAATATTACAAAAAAATGAGTTTCAGATGGAAAACTCAATAACTTTGGGAATCGGATCTGCTAGGCAATATATTATTTTCTTATTAAATAAAAATAATTTTAAATAAGGTAAGTACAAGACCTCGCGGAAAATAAAAAAGATAATTTTCGCGCCGTTTGTCTACTAGATTTTTACGCTTGAAAATAGAACGTTCTTTTAAATTACATTTCTGGCACGGTTTCTAGGCCTTTGCGGCATTTTTTCTTTTTCACAGCATTCTAGAATGTTGCTAAATAAGTAAAACTCATGCTTAATGTATTGTCTGTAAAGTTGGAAGAATCCTAAAACATATTTTATAAACTTTCTTAAAATCTTGGCAGTTAAGTAGATATGAATTTTATTTTTAATGAGTCTACTTTGGAAAGTCTCTGTGGACTCAATTTAATTAATGAGGGACAGCCTGCCATGTTTTATTGGAAAGGTAAATTAATTTTAGACAAAACTTCTTAATTTTCTTTTACCTTTAATTAGAGATATTTTAGCGTAGGTAGTCTGTGTACCTACTTAAAAATAAGTAAGAAATTGATTGAAGTATTTTAGGAGACTGGAATACCTTGAGCAAATCTTAAAGGTGGTCTAAACGGGCAATACTTATTTTATTTCAATGTATGGCTGTTGGCTGCAATACAATGGGGATGGCAACTCAAAGCTAATCGTAGATGGCGCTGCGATAGTTGGTCCCCACGTCTACCTTGTACAAAAAAACAAACAAGATTATTTGTTATAAAAATTGAGTATAAATACAAAACAAATATGGAAAATTATTCGTCCATGCAAGTACTATATACTAAAAGAAGAATTAAGACGCCGCGGCGCATCTACAAGAGAAAAAAAGTGATTTAATTGAGTGGTTATACATTTGATTTTACCGTAATAAATCCACAATTACTTGTAGTTGAGGTTTCAATTTTTGAGTTTAGGTATGTTTTACCTGTCCTCTCCTTTATCAAGAATATAATGCTGCTTTTGACTTTCTATTTTGATAAAATATCATAATGTTTTAAGTCAGTAATTTTAACCTTTTTTTCTATTTAGATTCGAGAAATATCACAATATATTTAATTTCTTAACACCACAACTATTACAAAACTCGTTCCAGGTGATAATTCTTCGATTTTCGAGCGATGCAATACTGGTACATAACCTCCAAAAGAAAAGTAGATATTATTTTGAAAAGTGTATTCCATCATTTTTACAGCTTATTACACAACATCTAGTCATTTTACATCAATAAATGTTTTTTTTTTCTGAAAATTCCTTTGATTTTACAGTTCTTTGGGGACCAAACTGTCATTTTCACTTTGACACTTGCCTTCCCCATTGACAGCAATGGAAGGTTTCACGCAAAGCTCGGCTCAGATGGCGATACCAGCGCATGATGTCATTTACTGTATGATTAATTTGACGTATACTACACCACAGACAATATATAACTACACTCTCGAAGCTAAACTTGAACGTTGTTTACGCCATGGACCTAAAAAAAAAGGCGGACGGAACTTCACTAAGAAACGATTGAAGCACCACAATGGCGGCGGCGTAAATATGTGTGAGTGTGTATAGGGATGCCAGATGAAGGAAAAAATTACCCATTTTAAACAATATTTAATTAAGATCTCCCTTGAACTTAAGTTTAATTACAATTTTTTTGTGACGGATACCTATTTTTAAAATAAAGGTAAAATCATTTAAGCACATTGGATATTAAAATGTTTACAACTCGTTTAATGTTAATAAAGTTTTACAATCCCTTTTGGTGATTCAAATTTTTGTAGACTTGTCTTTTGCTATCGACACATCTAGAAATCCTTTCTAATTTACTGAAGTGGTGGAAACCAATGTTTAAGTATTTTTCGGCTATAAATATTTAATTTAAGCTATTTTATGTTCCATTCCTACACGTCTACATTCCTATTACATGTCTACACTCCCTTATTATTTTTATACAATCATTTTTCCATGTATCATTTGCCGTGGGGAAATCTGTAAAAATATAGATTACAATAACGATAAATAGTAACATAAAATATAAATCTCCCAATTTTAAAATAATTTGAACCTTGAAATAGTTGCAACACTGATTGATTTCGAGATGTTTATTAAATTTATTGACGTAAAATCGAGAAATAATCTTCAAATCGACATGCTTATCGATGAAAAGTGATCCCCTGGCTTTTTTAATTGAACTACTATGGTTTAGACAACTTTTTGCAACACATGACGGCATACTTTGGTTTTTATTAGACAAAATAACACCGTATAAAACCGCGAGTGTCGTTCGAAGCGTAATGGCCGACGGCTGACTTACTATGGTGTGAATGTGTGCGTGCTGGCTTGTCCACATTAGCGCACTGACTTACTATGGGTGCTTCAATTGTTTCTTAGTGAAGTTCCGTCCGCCTTTTTTTTAGGTCCATGGTTTACGCTATGTGCTTGTAGCGCCACTGCACTGACGACTAAAACTCTCAGTGAAAGCCCGTTGTTGCTGCAATATCATTGCCGGTAATAAGGGTTTAGACGCACTACTTATTAAATATACTACGGCTTTTGGTTACCAGGTGAAACTATAGTTCCAGAATTGACTGTTTTCTGTGCCTTATTTATTTCTCGAGTGATGGAACTAAAATATACTAAAGAAAGATTTTCTGAAAGAACAGAAAGTCTTACAGAAAGTCACAGAAAGTTACAGAAAGTCTTCTTATAATGTTTAAACTTTTAATAAAACTTAGATTTCACCAAAAATATATCAAAACTTTGTAAATATTTTCTATTTTTATCTGCCACTACTTTTGCCAAAGTAAAAAGTTATAAGAAAGCGCCAAAGCTATAGAGGGCGCTGTTGGCAAAGATTTGTAAAAAACAAGATGGCGTTAGATCCTAGCACGTCTTAAAAAAAGTAATTATAAGTCCTAAAAATAAATCAAAATGTCACAAGTTACAACTATTTATGTAGGTTTTACAAAATGTGATCCTCACTCTAAAACAAGACCTAAGCCTGTATTTTGGGGGTCAGATAAGCCGTAATGTATGTACAATCGAGAAAGTTGAATCATGACCCACCATAAGCTTATTTTCTTACAGACTTTCAAATACAATTAGGTCCACATTCGCGTAAACGTACATATCCATGGTAACGACTTTGATCTTTGTCAATTTGACGGATTCAAACGATTTATTGTAAAAATGGGCCATGATTCAACTTTGTCGATAGTACCTATTAACAAATCTGCTAGCTTAGGTAGTTGCCCTAGTAATCTCCTAGTAGGATAAAAATATAGCTCACCTGTCTCGCTGCGGGGGGACCATGAAAGTGGGTCCACCTCGTGGTCGTGAAGGTCCTGGGTACCGTAGGATCTTGCCTGATGTATGGGGCACGTTCAACATGCCAAACATCTGAGACAAAAAAAAAAGTTTTAAAAATGGAACTAGCTTTTAAATTATCCCATGGGAAGTTAAATTGGGATAAAAAGGCTGCTTTTATATAATTCTGGCGTAATTAACGTAATTAAGTAACAAACATTTAGTTAAAAAAAACTCACTACTCGACAACAGATGGCGCTGTTACCAAAAACTAAAATTTGCAATCTTGTTAGAGTATAACAAAAATAAAATCAGTGTCCTAAGATAAATGCCTATATTAGCGTGGGTAGCCACTGTTCATAATGTCCCACCATTTCCCAAAGGTCATAGGGACGATTCCCAATGAGCCAGTGAAGATATTCTGTGGAAATAGGGTTACGACTGCGCACAATGGCTGTTCGTTGAGGCAAGGGCATAATGTTTTCTGCTCAGTTTACCTTTTTTATGTAATTCGTTTTGAATGGCTTCGTAGTTGAGTGTTATATTTTTAGATAATATAGATTAGATTGTCAGGTTATTTATATCTCTTTAAAGGTTGAGTTTAGCGAAGGTTGAAATTAGAAGAAATAGAAAAGAAATACATAGGTACCTAAGAGAATATTTTAGACCTAGTTCAAAAACATAACAATACTTTAAGCTTTTTAAAAATAATAATATCTATTTCAAATAATTAAATAAAGCTTTTCAGGGGCAATTAGGTACGCGAAGATCGTAAGAAAATTGAATTTATTATCGTAAAGTGACTCTCAGACGGCAGCCATTTAATTAATCAATTATCTTTCTCATTACATGAAAGAATATGAGATATCTAAAGAAGCTTTTACGTATAATTTGATTTATTTAATGCAATAATTATAAGAAATGAGAAAAAAATCGAAAAAGATAATCGCGACCCTGCCAGGATTCGAACCTGGAATCTTCTGATCCGTAGTCAGACGCGTTATCCGTTGCGCCACAGGGCCAGATAGCAAAATGGTTGAAATTACTCGTCAGGCTCTATTGCTAAATAAAGCGGTGACGTCACACAAGATGAAAGAACATTCTGGCCGAGTTTTTTTTAAATACAATGAATAGCTTGGAACACGTTCTGATTTCGATTGAATTTTTAAAAATGGAACGTCAAGGAACTGTATAATGAACGTATGTATAATTATTACATTTAAAGATATAAATGCATGTGAACGATACGATAATAAATAATACCTAATAATGGAGCATGGGTCACTACTCTCCCTACTCAATATCTTAATATTGTTATTATTTTAATTAAGAAAATATGTAATGAAGTGTATTCAAGATACATAAACTTAATTGATAACTGATTGCATAATTATATTGAGCAGATGAGTGTATTTACAAAACAGTAAATTCGTCAGATAACAAAATACAGTTTAAAAATAAACTTTAATCTTGAACATCTGCAAACAAATTGTTTACAAGGCCAAGAGAGAGTCAAAAGGCACTAATTGGCGAACAAAAGAATGAAAAAGAAAACGTTATTAAATGGCTGAAGCTCTTTGATACATTCCTTTGTTTCAATCTTCCCCTATTGTAACGCCTTTGAATGAAATCGTCGCCAGTATGCGCCATTGTTTTTAAATACCAGCTTATCTTGACATACGGCGAAATGTGGAACTAAATTTGAATTTGACAAATGAGTGACGGTTTCCTTGACTAGCAGCGCCACCCCAAAGTGTCAACGAATACTGGCCTGTCACTGTTCAGTCTTTTTTTGAACGAAAGTTGTTATTGGCTATATTTACAAGATGTCTTATTCGATAAAAAAGGTATTTTTAAATGTAATCAACGTTCTTTTGAAGATTTGTTAAAAACAAGAGTTTTTTCTTTGTTTCAAGTTTATCGGGTTTTACTGAAGATATTTATGGATCGGAGGAATAAGTAAAGGACAAGACATTTTTGTTATTTTTGTGTTTCAATGGTTTTTGCAAGATATTTTTAGAAGGGACAGGGCAGGATTTAACGTAATGGTACTTTTGTTAGGGACAATTTTGTAGTTTCGCGGATTCGATCTTTTTAGATTTTGCTTAAATTAAATTTTATTGTTCTCGAAAGTATATAGGTACTTATATACAGTGTGTCCAGGCACGAGTTAGCGATATTTGTCATTTTCATCGACAAAAATGATTTTAAAAAAATTCTTAGGTCCAATACTTCGCGAATGGCAGCCATTTTATTTTTTAATCCGTCGAACTGGGGTGTGTACAATAAAATGCAAATATCTTGTAATCCAAGAGACCTCCATTCATGAAAATGACTTTATTGCAAAGTTAAACGTTGAGGCTTATCAAAAACTTTCGAAAGTTTTCTAAATAATATGTAAAAATAACCAAAAAACATGGGCAAACACGAAATTGTACACAAAAATTACTGAATAATTTGACATTTTTAACTCTAGCTCGATAAGTACCCCTGAATTTTGATAAGATTTTTGCAATAAATTAAAAGTGTTTGAGTCAGGCTATAAAGTGATATCAAAATGATCACTCTACGTTAAGTATTTTAGGAGTTATTCTCACTTGAACATCACCCTTCCGTCTCGCCCCGCAGCAATAATTCCTAGAAATGGTTTCATATAATAAAAACTCCTATTCCTAAGATACTCGTACTTAATGTAGAGTGATAATTTTGATATCATTTTATAGCCTGACTCAAATACTTTTAATTTAATGCAAAAGCCCTAGCAAAATTCAGGGGTACTTATCGAGCTAGAGTTAAAAATGTGAAATTATTCAGTAATTTTTGTGTACAATTTCGTGTTTGCCCATGTTTTTTGGTTTTTTTACATATTATTTAGAAAACTTTCGTGAGTTTTTGATAAGCTTCAACATTTAACTTTGCAATAAAGTCATTTGCATGAATGTAGGTCTCTTGGATTCAAAGATATTTGCATTTTATTGTACACACCCCAGTTCGACAAATCAAAAAATTGAAATGGCTGCCATTCGCGAAGTTCTGGAGTAAGATTTTTTTTAAAGCATTTTTGTCGATGAAAATGAGCCTAGAATATCCCCTTCAAATATCGCTAACTCGTGCCCGGACACACTGTATAATCGTGAAAATACACCAGCAATTAATGGCATAATCATAATAATGAGTAACTTTACTGACGTTTTAGTGGTTTTAGCTTATTATTTATTTTCTAATATTTATAGCACATTAAATTCTAATCAATTCGCATTGTAGGTCCTAAATCAAAACCGCAATTTGCAAAAAGCAATTAAAAATTGAATTTTGCGGTCGTGTTCACTAGGTACCTTTCAAAGTTTTGAATTCAGTAACATAAAACTTAATTAACAAATGTAATTAACAAACCTCGGAAAGATCCTAAAAGTTTATTATACGAATAAACATGAAAAAAAGTATCATTAGAACTTTATTTATGATATTTACTATGTTTATTATTTTAGTTTTGATGGTCCGATATTTCGGCCCTTGTGTCAAATACCATGATCACGGATAACAAACACGTCAATCATATTTTTTTTATTATTGTTTTAATATTACACTAAAGGACTTTACCCAAGGCGCGACACAATTGCAATTATCGACCAATGGGGATGGCAACTCAAAGCTAATCGTAGATGGCGCTGCGATAGTTGGTCCCTAAGTCAGATTACTGTCTACCTTGTACAAAAAACAAATAAGATTTATTGTTATAAAAATTTAGTATAAATACAAAACGAATATGGAAAATTATTCGTAAATGGAAGTGCATAGGTATACTAAAAGAAGAACTAAGACGCCGCCGTGCATCTACAAGAGGAAAAAAAGTGATTTAGTTGAGAGGCTAGTACACGTTTGATTCTACTACATTAAACACACATTTGCTTGTATAGTTAGGATTTAAAATTGTAATTTTTGAGTAGGTATTACATGTGGTAGCCTCTACAAAGAATATATAGTACTGCTTCTGACATACTATATTGAGAAAAATGTCATCAAGTTTTGTGTTTGTCTTCCTCATCTAATTTTACATCTATTTTATAGATTGGAGCAATATGATAAGAATTTTAACTTCCTGACACCACTACTATCAAAAATCTCGATCCTGGTGATAATTCTTCCACCAGACGAACCATTGCATGATTAGAGCAATGCAGTACTTAACCTCCAATAAAAAAGTAGATATTATTTGAAAGGTGTATTCGATTGTTTAGATACGGTATAATCATAGAATTTCATTAATAAATTCAACTAACGGCCTGTCCCGGCTTCGCAAGGGTAGATATTTGTTTATTGTATAGCTTTTCCTTAGTGATAATACAATTTTTGTTCTCACACAGTCACAGCAGCTACCCATTATTTCTTGATAGTGTGAATTGTCGGAAATTTGTATGTTTCATCATTTTTACACAACATCTAGTCATTTTACATCAATAAATCGTTGTTTTCAGAAAATTCCTTTGATTTGACAGTTCTTTTGGGACCATCTTGTCACTTGTCACTTTGACACTTGCCTTCCGCATTCCAACTACAAGTGAAAATCAATCTTACCACTACGACAAACGAATGAAAAACAAAACACGATCGCCACGACGACGTCAAGTCAATCGAATTGCACAATTAATTATTTCTAAGTAGCAAGGTTGATTTTCACTTGTAGTTGAAATCTGTCGAATCGCGTAGCATCGCGCCATGGGTAAAGTCCCTTACTCAAAATGTCAAGTAAATTTCCTTGAGACCAATAAATTAATATTTAATAACTGTAAGGTCTAACTGACATGTCTAAGGGTTGTAAATGTCACTTGTAATTGACAATTTCCAAACACTATCCTGTATAATCTTCATAGATTAACCGTTCATATAATCTCGTTACCCAAGAATATCTATCATAGACAAGGTGCGTAGGCTGAGAGAAGGTGAACCACTGACTTATTAGGTCTAAATATTCCTTACGTAATATGATGGGACCTTATCATTATGTGACGCCTACACTTTGAATATAGACCTCTTGGGCATAGACTAAGTAAATAAAGTTATAGTTTATCTATAACGATGAGTGCAAAATCTAATAAATGTATTATAACTAGTTATTAAGACAGTCGTTACTGTTAGTCAGAAGTGGTCAGAAGCTCTTAAGTCTGACAAACATTCTTACGATGGGGTGTCGTATTACCCAGTTACAGGGTTGTGGAAGTCCGATAGGCAGTCGCTCCATGTAAAATACTGATATTCAAAAAAAGGGCCTCAACTCTGCTACTACAATAGTGTCAGAATAGTCTATCATTGATTTCATAATTGTTGATTTTGAAGTTTCAAAGAAATTTTTGAGACGTAATAGTACATTATCATCAGGGCCGGATTAACCATCTCGGGGCCCTTAGGCACAGCTCGTTTCGGGCCCTCCCTTTTTTATACCACAACAACGCAATTTGGAAATTTTTACTGTCTACATTACGAAATAGAATGAAGGTACCATCATCATCAACAACAGACTTCAGTCATCACATTGCAAAGGTATACGCCTTCCTTCAAGTGAAAAGACTTTTGCCACAATCTACAGGACGAAGTATCGGAGTCATATAAAAATGAAACAAAGAATAGGAAAATCGTGCATATTATTTTTATAAAACTGAAATAAACATTAAAAAAAAAATGTACATACTGTACTGATTAAGAAGCATGTTTAAATATTAACCCTTCTAATTTTTTAAGATACAAAATCGTTTAAAACTTCTTGAAAATTGACCTTTTCTGATACATCATAAATGTTCAATAGACATTATTGCCAATGAATTTAAACGGCTTTGCGACAATGTTGACCGAAGACATTTTTTGATAAATTTTAATTTAGAAATATTTCGTTTCACTTTTACCGTGGTTTCATAAAACCACACAATCCCCTTTTTTTTCATTTTTTAATCGGAAGTGCTGGGCCCCTGGTCATGGTGGGCCCCTAGGCACTGGCCTAAAGTGCCTTATGGATAATACGGCACTGATTATCATATAAGTGCGGTAAGTTGATAATTACAGCTGAGGCTATATTGAAGCCCGACCCGCAGGGGAGGGCTATAAGAAAGCAGAGGCTGTATTTATCAAACCGCACGTATGTCATACGACGTTTTATAACACATTTGCGAGGAAATAATAAAATCATTACAGCGAAAAGAAAAAGCACGCGGAATAATTTTTACTTTTTCTCAAATTAGCGATGCGTGCGCTTATGCGTCTTTTGTTTATGGCAAAGGCACAAAAAACAGCCAGTATTACTAATAAAGTAAATTAATACTTTTGTGTTTCATATTAAAGATAAATGGTTTTAATTAATTGTCAAAATTAATTAAATTAAAGAATAAAATGTTTATTTATTTTATTAAATTTCATCTCCCAATTTTATTCATAAAATGTTGACCACTTTTCTGACATAAAAACTCTTTGCTAAGATTTAAAAAAGTACCGTTCGTTTTAGACGGAGCATCTTGATAAACCGTGCGTTTTACATTACCATTACGCACTAGTGTAAGATGCTCCGTCTAAAACGAACGGTACTTTTTTAAATCTTAGCAAAGAGTTTTTATGTCAGAAAAGCGGTCAACATTTTATTATTAAAATTAAATTTGGGAGATGAAACATAATAAATAAACATTTTATTCTTTAATTTAATTAATTTTGACAATTAATTACAACCATTTATCTGTAATAAAACCACAAAAGAATTAATTTACTTTATTAGTAATACTGGCTGTTTTTTTGTGCCTTTGCCATAAACAAAAGATGCTGGTGCGCGCGCATCGCTAATTTGTGAAAAAGTAAAAATTATTCCGCTTGCTTTTCCTTTTCGATGTAATGATTTTATTTATTTACTCACAAATGTGTTATAAAACGTCGTATGACATACGTGCGGTTTGATAATTACAGCCTCTGCTTTCTTAGCACTCGCCTTACGGCTCGTGCTACCAATATCGCCTCAGCTGTAATGATCAACTTACCGCACTTCAATGACAATAAAGCCTCTTGACTGCTCATACGGGCGACTCAGGCTCACGACACATCAGTGAAATTGCACTTATATTAGATGAAAATATGACTGACCATTTTAGTTTTGACCAGTTAATGGATCTCTCCACACGCGATTATTTTGATAACATTTTTAAATATTCCTGCTTAATATCAAATTAATTATGAGTTCTTGTTCAATTATATGGTGTGGGAAATCGTCTAGAACATCCAGCTATAAAAAGGATGGCATAACTTTTTATCGGTAAGTCAAATTTATTAATAATTTGATAATATTATGAATAATTGCAGGGCTCAAGCTAAACTGGTTGTTTACGTTTAAGGCACACAAAATGTACACCGCGTTGATGTCTTTTTGAAAAGTCCCTTACACTCACTAGGTATTTTCAATAAGTGTGTCCCTTTCTATCTGTAGGCATAAATAGAAAGAGACAGATGCATTGCTGTAGTGTTGTGACAACTTCGAAACTAAGTCTTTAAAATATTGTCGATAAAAATAACGATGTTCCCTAACTGTAAAAAAGTAACGTTACTTAATGTTTACATTTTAGATTTCCAAATATTCCAGAAGTGAAAGAAAAGTGAATCAATGTTGTCAACAAGGAAAATTGGTTTCCAAAAAATTATAGCGTTGTTTGTTCAAGGCATTTCACGGAAGATTGCTTTGAAACCCTAAAGAACCGACGCCGTTTATTTAGTTCAGCAACACCGACTCTGTTTCTGCCTGTTTTGGTATGTTTTATTTTACATATTTCAGTTAAATTTTGTACGTTTTTAGAAAAAAAAAAATAAGAAGTACCTACATGTAAAATAAAAACTTTATAATTTACAGGCTTTACTAATTAAGACGGCTGATCTATGTATACATGGTTCTAATTAACCCGGGCCTTCCCATCTAAATATCTCACAAGTAAGTTAATTTATTCTAACGACGTGATTTGTGATCCTAGGCCGCGTTGTTACAATATTTAATGCCTGATGTATAATTACAGGATTTAGTATCAATAAATAGGACAAACTTACCATCAAATACCCTCCCAGAAATGCAAATTTGATGATCATTTTAGCATCAATTTAAATAAAGTTAAAACAGAGTTACGTAAGTGTTTTATTTGCACCAGTTAACGCACAATCACTATAATTAATAAAAAAAAAGAATAAGCATACATCGTTATGTTCGATTTTATCGATATTAGGTATTGTAGCAAAACTGACTTGTGCATCACTATGTTTGGAACATTCGTCCTGACATTGTTGCATCGGCCAATCACAACCGCTGTTTTTTCTTCGTCCCCCGACCCGCAGTGGTGAGTCGTGTGCCTAGGCGAAATCGGTCTATGAGCTCTCAAGTGGTTTAATTCTCTTTGCCGCACTTATATCATAATGTACTATTAAAATTTCGATGGGAACTCATAAATTTTATTCGCTTTTTCCCAAGTTTTTAACAATCGAGTGGCTAAAACGAATAGAAGTTTTACTTGAAGTCTTTCAACTTTGACTTTTAACGAAACAGTATAATGCAAATTATTGAAAAGTTTTTGAAATTGGGAAATAGGAAAACAAAGTTTTTGTCGTACTCCCGGTACGAGTAAGTTTCAAACTCGAAGTGCTTAGAATTTGAAGGGTGTCGTATTAATTTTAGAATGTCTCTGGGAGTAAAGGGAATTTATTTCTCATGGAGATTTCATGTTTCAACTTTTTTTTTGCGGAAAATATTGCTGATTTTCTTTTTAAACCTTGTACTTGTACCTGAGGCATTCGTTCATGTCCCTCTGAACGATGCCGCAAGAGGGAATAAGATTTGAGACGGTAAATAAAAGATTTGCCACTACAGATTAGTTATCAGCCCCAAGGGCAGATATTATTTTTGGTATTACAGCAATATTTTAAAACTTCACTCGAGTTGAAAGAAGTACAACACAACACATAACTAAGTTTAGTTTTAAAATGAAGCTGCTTTTAAAACAACAGATTTCAAAACAGGTGCAGCTGCTAGCCGTGATAAAATTGTACCATATACAAATGGTATACCAGAGTCACCGACATAGCTCATAAAATTTGCAAGTTGAAGTGGCAATGGGCAGGCCAAATCGCTCGTAGAACTGACAACCGATGGGGAAGAAAAGTTCTCGAGTGGCGACCACGGACCGGAAGACGCAGCGTAGGCAGGCCTCCCACTAGGTGGACCGACGACATCGTGAGGGTAGCGGGCAGCCGATGGATGCAAGTGGCGAATTGTCGTTCGGCGTGGCGGTCTAAGGGGGAGGCCTATGTTCAGCAGGGGACGTCTTCCGGCTGATGATGATGATGATGATATACAAATGTACTCTATGAATTGTACTGACAAAAAAGAGTTGAAGATGACGCAAATGACACAACGATATTCGAAATTTATGATCATTTAAAAATAGAAACTGATCCAGAAGGAAAGAGGTTGAGGCATCAGAGGAGGTATAATAGTGGAATACCCACTATGTTACATGCTTATATCGATACCTTTAGACTCAAAGGGCGTAAACGCCATTTTGGCCAAAATGACTTTTTGATGCAGTTGTGTTCAGTTTTTTTTTCTCTATCGATCTGTGTACTTAAAACTACTAAATTCGCAAAATTAAGGCAAATACGGCCCACGGGATTTTTTGAAACTTTTTGAAGACATGAGGCGTATTTGATATACATTTTGATTTTATTGGTTTTTTAGGTAACATGCGCAATTAATAAAAAAACTTAAAGGTCGTATAAAAAATTCTTTAACCAAAACTTCAGCATACGCTTCAAATTCTCGTTTAAAAATAAAGTTGACTCATACGACTTAACGCCGATCCCGCTAAATAGGGGTGTATGCGCCATATTTGGCTTAAAAGCGATAATATGACCTAAATATTTTATCGCTCTTAAGCCAAATATGGTGCATACACCCCTATTATTCCGCTATAAAATAAAAAAGACATTATAGATAGTAGAGGTGTAAAAACCTCTCTTTAAGAATTTATTCTGAGGACGCAGATGAAATTCGAGTAACACTGCATGAAACTGATCTAAAAACTGTAGAAGGAAAAGGTAAAGGAACAGAAAAGAAGGCTAAGTTGAAGGGTAAGGGAATGGGGAAGTCAAAGGCAAGAAAAGAGAACACATATGATACTGTTGAAGTTGTTGATTACTCCAGACAAGAAATTCCAGACCCTATGACAAAGCCTGCCTACAATGCCAGATTGCCTATATCCTAGGCCAAATACGAAGAAGAAATTAATGAAGATTAGTCTACTGTCAATTAATTTTCATAAAATTAATATTTACTTTTTTTCTGTGGTCATTTAATAACCAAGTAATTTTTTTTTTTTTATTGAATTGTATAAACCCATTGATCTACAATTACCTTTGGTCAGACAGATCAATCTTTCGACTTTCCTAAAATGTTATAGGCACATTTTTAGAAACATAAATATTTTTAAAAATATATTGATAGTTAAAAGCGTTATGTCTTAGATAGGGCTTTTTGTCTTTTCTCATGATTCAATTGGGTTTGACGCAGATTGTGCACTTCGCAAATTGTGCACTTGACGCAAAATGTGCACTTCGCAAATTGTGCAATTCGCAAATTGTGCACTTCTCAAAATAGTAATTCGCAAACTGTGCATTTCGCAAATTGTGCACTTCTCAAATTGAGCACTCCTCAAAATGAATGTGAATATTATTATAATGGTTCAAAATGATTTAAAATCATTTACTTACATTATTTTTTAATTATTTTGCACAAGTTTAGTATACGTACGATAACAGTAGTTTCATGTATTAATAATCACGTTCAGGAAACGTTTTGAATTATGTTTTTAGTACATGTCAGCCATACACATACGAGTACTATGAGCACTACAGCCATTTAACATTACATTTTTTAAATAAATATTAACTTTTAATTAATTGCTTTTATCACGCTTTTACAAAAAATACAAAAATAGGTACATATTAAAAACATGTCTATTATTTCGTGAGTACGAGTAGGTAAGTACCTGCTCAATTTAGTCAAAAGTAGGAAATAAAATAATATACTTAGGTATACTTAATGCCATATTTATTTATGGCTTTCTTGAAAATAGAGAGTGAAATTTTGTATTCATATTTTTATTATAATTAATTAATCAAAATCTTAATACAGTATAAAAATAAATGAAGCATTAAGGCTGCTTATTCTGAAAGTTGGCAACGTCGCAAAAAGCTGTCAAATAATTACAAGTTTTAATTAATTTGGCAAATTTTCTGTATGAAAACAAGAAATATCGCTCTGTAGTGCACTAAAAAAATGATATAGGAATGCAATTAAAACACTGAATTTGATGTTGTAACCGTTTCCGGTGTATAAAAGGCATTTGGAAAGCTTCCAAATTGTTTTTCTACATCTAAAACTATATACTTATTCGGTGTTACGATATTAATTATTGCATTCCCTTATCAATTTTTTAGTGCACTACAGAGCCATATTTCTTATTTTCATACAGTAACAATGCTAAATTAATTAAAACTTGTTAATATTTGACAACCATTTGCGACGTTGCCAGCTTTCGGAATATACGCTCTTAAATATACAACGTGTAACGTTTATAGCACAAAACGTCTCGTGGGGTAACTCAGCCCATGTTACTGAACAATGTTTGTTCTAAGACTTGTGGAAATTCGCAAAAACAAATTATTTTTCATACTGATGGGCCCGATCAATTTCTCATTTTGTATGAAAAAGAAAATTTTTGCTTTTTTGCGAATTTCCAAAAGACTTGGAACATTGTTTAGTAACATGGGCTGAGTTACCCCACGAGAGGTTTTGCGCTGGTTGTATGTATACATATTATTCTATTTCCTACTTTTGACTAAATTGAGTACCTACTGAGTTACGCTACTGAGGAAATAAAAGACATATACAGAATAAGAGAACTATGTGTTTTGAAAGTGTAATAAAGCGATTAATTAAAATATTAAAATTAATTAAAATACACGCTGTTTTTTTTGCATTTTCGTCAAACTTCAGGTGGTTGTCACAAAAGTCATAAATAATCAATTGAAAGTACCGGGCAAAACTAATAAGGGCTGCTTTTTTTTGGTGTTGAAATTTTACAGTATTTCAGAATTAAACCCTTAATTCAATACAAATGAAAGAGCATCACCCGACTACGCTCACAGCGATGTGCTCATCGCTGTGAGCGTGCTGGTGTGCATGAATTGAATCTACTACTCTTAAAGAAACTAGTTCACACTTACGGATTTCAGTAAAAAGGAAAAATAAAATAAAAAAATACCTACCTATTTTATTGTTGATTTGGGTCGAGAATCATGAGTATAATCACGTCCTTGAATTTGACTAGGTTGCAGATCAGCACATTGTATATTATTTAGAAGAAATAAATATAATTTAGAAAAAAAAATATGTATAATAAAAGGCTGGAGTGCTCATATTATGTGTATAGGTCACATGAACTGAAAAAACATAATCAAAATATTTCCTGAACGTGATTCTTTTTCACACGAAACTACTGTTAGAGTGCTAATAATTGTGCAAAATAATAAAAAAAAATATGTGTGTAAACGGTTTTTATTTAAAATTATTATAATAATATTCACATTCATTTTGAGGAGTGCTCAATTTGAGAAGTGCACAATTTGCGAAATGCACAGTTTGCGAATTACTATTTTGATAAGTGCACAATTTGCGAATTGCACAATTTGCGAAGTGCACATTTTGCGTCAAGTGCACAATTTGCGAAGTGCACAATCTGCGTCAAACCCATTCAATTGAGCACTGATTCTAATTGTGATTATTAAGAATGTTGTAACGATACCAAAGAATATTAGGTATACCTAATTAAAGTAAGGACGAGAAAAAGAGACCACAGTAGAAGTGCCCCAAGTCTAATTAATGTCATAATGTTAATAAAGATTTTGTTTTTTAGTTGTTTTTTTTTTTGTACTGATCCATATCGAGCTTTTATCTGGGTTTTAGTTCTAGTAAATCTAAGTTCTGTTTTTTCATGAGAAGTTTGCGTAACCTTAAGGCAAAAATTCGAGATAACGATGGCCAACTTTTTTAGTAGAGGTTTTAATAAATATATATAATAACAAGGACATGACTGTGATTTAAATAACAATCGAGAAGTGACAAGTATTTTGAATTGTGCATTGTGAATGTACTCTGGTGACTGTCTTATACACTCCTTCTTGACAAAAAAAGATGCTTGTAGTGACGTTTAAACCCTAACGTTTATTACAATAGTGTGCATTTATGAACACACTTCTCCGTTGACTGCCATATACACCCCGCTTCAAACAGAAAATGCGCTTTTAGCGACCTATACACCCTACCTACCTATAAGTATTGCACAAACAATGTGAAATTTAGGGTTGTAAACAACATTTTTTTTTATTTTTTAGGGCGTATAACAATCCTATTTTCTTTATTTATTAATTTATCCTAAATATTATATAATCACACTGTTTATATTCAAAATATAAGAATTTGGGCAAGAAATGAACTTGCTCAGCCTTGAAACAAAAAAGTTATGAATTTTTTCTTAAAATATTTTTTGTTTTTTGCTTTTCCTGAAAAGTGGCATTTTGGCGTTTACGCCTTTTGAGTCTAAAGGTATCGATATTGCTTATGCTTATTTCTTTTTTAGCCGTCCCATTATATAGCGTAATCCAGATACTAGACACTTTAAGAACAAAAGGAGTTTATGAGGTAGACGTGAGTGGCAACGTCGGTAAGGGATGTCCTAGAAAGACCTGCAGTGACCTATTGAGGTTCTCTAGAAAGGTCAGGAGCGTAGGACCTACTTGGTTCTGCATACCCCATTGGGAAATGGCGAAATTTTAGACATTAGTATGTTCTCCCCGCGGTTTCACCCCGGCCGCAGCATGATGTTATAACAACCAATAGCCTTCTACGATAAAAAAACTGTCTAACACAAAATCAATTTTTCAATTCGAACTAGTAGTTCTTAAGATTAGCGCGTTCAACTAAACTATAGTTGGTGCCAGTTAAGATGGCAATAGCGGTCATTGACCTTTACCTAATAAGTCCTCGTATAATGACATAAGATCAGAATTAGCATTTTTCTGTGAAATGATAGTGTTTACTTGTGAGTCTTAAATATAAAAATAATATAAAATCTTAGTTATAGGTGAAATATTTTTACCATTTTGATATTTTATGAATTATAAGATACTTATATCCTTACAATATACTTACTAATTTATTTGGTATTTTATAAAAATGCTAATTCTGAGCTTATGTCATTATACGAGGACTTATTAGGTAGGGGTCAATGTCCGCTATTGCCATCTTAACTGGCAACAACTATAACTAACTCTAAGTATGTACTTATTTAGTTCGTGCAAATTCTCAGAAATTCGACAAACTCCATAGGTACCTATTTAGTTTAGCCCAGACTAACCTAGTTATGTTGCTGCCAACTAATATTAATATAGGTATTCTAATGGAAATTTGGTTGCCTAAGTAAGCGTTAAATTGCATTTTCCCTTGTTCTAAAGTAAACTGATCGATGGCTAGACCCCAAAAAAAATTAAAAGTCGTTAAATCTTTTCAAATTAGGCACATGAAAGACTCATCTAATGGTAAGACAGGTGATTTTCAACGACATTATATTTCCCACACTGGAATTTTTTTCGCATTCAGACGTCTTACACCTGTATGCATCTTCCTGCCCTCCCATTTTACTTGTGGACAGCTCAAAACGTTTTTCCATTCTCCCTTGCCAGAATTCACAGCGTCATTTACTCCGCTATACCTTGCCTCATGGTTACCATCGTCTTTATGGTGATGCAATTCTCATTCTGTTCAGTCAACTTACCTCATCATAGTCAGGAGTACGGACCACGTTCGGGGGAGCCTTGGTCACCACTCTGCCGTACGCCTCGCGAGGAATTGCCGGATATTGGTATCTGAACCTAGGGGAAAAAAGAAAAGATTAATTTAAAAAACATCAAATTTTTAAATCGTTTTTTTTTTAATTACCATTAAGATTTAGTAAATCTTAGGAGTTACTGGGAAATCTTAAGATTTACCGTACTTCGGGCTTTTACGGTAACATAAATATAAAAATCAATTATTGTTGTTCATTAGTCTAGCTTAAACTCGAGAACAGCTGGACCGATTTGGTTAATTTTGGTTTTGGATTATTGTTGGAAATCCAGGAAAGGTTTAAAAGGTGAATAAATACAATAGCGCATTGTTAGAAGATTCCTTTCTCTGGAGCTCTGACCCGTAGCTTGGACCCTGTTTGTATTTTTAAAGGTTTAAAATTCTAGAATTTACATGAAAATATTCAATTACTAGCTGTTGCCAGCGGCTTCACCCGTTACATCTCAAAAATTATCCCATGGGAACATAAAATCGGGATAAAAACTATCCTATGTGTTAATCCAGGTTATAAACTATCTGTGTACCAAATTTTAGCCGAATCCGTTCAGTGGTTTTTGCGTGAAAGAGTAACAAACATATCTACATACACATACATACGTCCTCACAAACTTTCGCATTTATAATATTAGTAGGATGTATACAAAAAGTCCAGCACTGGAACTAACGTGTGGTAAGTTTCACGGTGTAGACTATCAGAGATTTGTCATCCATAATGACGGCCATTACACCGTCAAGTTTATCGCACGTCTCGCTTAAAGCGCGCCTCAAAGTTGACGGTAAACTGGGTCGTCTATGGCTGGCATTATACGAAAGAATATTTATTGAAATTCTGTTGGATTTAGAACTTTAAGTGCTGAACAGAGTGTCTATCCTAGTGGTCCTGAAAACATTTTAAGAACCCTTCTTCAAAGACTTTAAATGTAAACAAAATACCATTTTATTTAACAATAATATTGGTATTGTGTTTGGAGTGTTTAACACCTAAGTCTTTAACTCTGAACTCTTTACAAAGGGATTATTTGAATGAAAACACGATACTTTTGTTTGTTCGCTTTTATCCCCTCCTTTATTGATATAAGAATAAGGATTGATTTGTATTGTTTCGGAAAGCTTGAATAAAGTATTTCTGGTTTTCTTTTTTTGTCACCTAAAAGTTAAGGATATCTTTTATATAATATATATTTCAAGGGGTTCTGTTTGTTTCAATTTGTAGGGAAAATTTCCATTTTTTTTTTTTTTTGTCTGGTAGGAAGTTTATTAATTAATGCTAAAAATGTCTAGCAAATCGGAAAATCGGCGATGGGATGCGATGATCGACGTGGTGAGTCGGGGCCAAAAGTTTACGTGAACGAAATCCAGTAGTTTCATATTAAATCTAGAAACTGGGGTTTTTTTTTTTTTTTTAGCGTGGTAAAATCATCAAATGAGTCCTCCAACCCCGGGCAGGGCGGGAGGGACTATCAGACTCGTACTGACTAAAATCCACGCTGTCCTTCAATAGCCCTTTACGTTCCGGATTCACGGTAATTCGTTAGTCCCGCGACCCCGGCAGGCTTTGGCCCTCTATAGGGGGGCCCCGTCATAATGCTGACACTCTTTGAGGCGCGCGTGGAACACAACGCGCCGTCGACCCGGGCATGGTCCATGGTCGGACAGCGAGTCACCTATACTCTTTATCACTTACTGACAATATTAGTTAAGGGCTTCACACACAGCGGCTATAATGTAAAGATGTACATTATAGCACGATACATCTCATTAATCTTTCCATAGAAATCGTCAGGAGACCACACACTGCAGCTATAATGTATATTTTTACATCTTCGAATCTCTATGGAAAGATGTAATGAGATGTATCGTGCTATAATGTACATCTTTACATTATAGCTGCTGTGTGTGAAGCCCTTTAGTTAAAAAACTTTTTGTAAAAAAAGAACCGACTTTAAAAACAAACACAAAAAAGCGTAGAACAACTTTTCTTTCGGAAATCGGTGGCTTTGTTTTTTATTTTATCTTATCGACTGTTACACTTTTTGACACGGACATACAGCTCGAACTGAGAAACTACTTTTTTTAAGTCGGTTAAATGGTGTCAACAGCGCGTCGGGACAACTGTTGTCCCGACTCTTGCTTGACATGTTGTCAGAATTAACAGGGGAAGGGTTCACTACGGGACTGTATTTTCGTTGACTTACTAAGAGAGTAGACCCCTATTTCATGAAGTTTATAAGTTTTTCATTCTTCCGTAAAAGTGAAAGCGCGCATTGTCATCCTACCTTCACACAAACAAACAATGTCATGAAAATATTTTCTATTTTCAAAGTCAATATTTATTATAGGGTTGGGACACATGCAGTGGGCTGAGTGTGACTTTTGTGGACTAGCCGACTAGTCGGCAACAAAGTTAGATTGTTGACGGTTTAAAGGCTTAAGTCTATCATGTTCAGTTTAGTCGCTCTTATTGCACTATTGCATTAGTATCAGACCCGACTGGATCCGCTCGCTGGAGATATAGTTTAAAAACTTATTTTGTTTGTAAAAAAATATACCTAGGTGAAATGTCAGAGAAATATAATAGGGTAATTTGCTGAATGAATATATTTATTAAAAATTGAAAAAAATGTACACGTAGTTTTGGTTTTTTTTTAAATAAATGAGTTTTGACAAAGATAAACGCTTTGAAATTCGGTAGTGGAGATTGTGACGTCATAATGCTTCTTAAATTATAGCGACCGAGTAGGTACCTTCGTCAATTTTAGTTTATCTAACAAAAGAAAAAATACGGGTAGTAAATTATTTTTGCGGACTAATATTTTTTTTGAGTTTAATGGCCTATTCCATGTTTATCTCCCCTAGCCGACTAGTCGTCGCTATTGGCCGACTAATCGGCACATATTTAATTGTTATCTTACCTTGGTGCAGCTCGTGGTATTGCGGTGTAGACTGGCCACTCGTTGTACATGAGGGGATCGCGGTAGGTGCTCACTTCGTTCATTATCTCTGGTGCCCGCGCTTGCCGCTTTGAAAATCTGTGGACAATATTTACGTCTATTAATATCTTAATATTTGAGAAGACTGGGGAAAAGAGAGGAATGGGGAAGGCAAGTGTCAAAGTGAAAATGACAGTTTGGTCCCCAAAGAACTGTAAAATCAAAGGAATTTTCAGAAAAAAAAACATTTATTGATGTAAAATGACTAGATGTTGTGTAATAAGCTGTAAAAATGATGGAATACACTTTTCAAAATAATATCTACTTTTCTTTTGGAGGTTATGTACCAGTATTGCATCGCTCGAAAATCGAAGAATTATCACCTGGAACGAGTTTTGTAATAGTTGTGGTGTTAAGAAATTAAATATATTGTGATATTTCTCGAATCTAAATAGAAAAAAAGGTTAAAATTACTGACTTAAAACATTATGATATTTTATCAAAATAGAAAGTCAAAAGCAGCATTATATTCTTGATAAAGGAGAGGACAGGTAAAACATACCTAAACTCAAAAATTGAAACCTCAACTACAAGTAATTGTGGATTTATTACGGTAAAATCAAATGTATAACCACTCAATTAAATCACTTTTTTTCTCTTGTAGATGCGCCGCGGCGTCTTAATTCTTCTTTTAGTATATAGTACTTGCATGGACGAATAATTTTCCATATTTGTTTTGTATTTATACTCAATTTTTATAACAAATAATCTTGTTTGTTTTTTTGTACAAGGTAGACGTGGGGACCAACTATCGCAGCGCCATCTACGATTAGCTTTGAGTTGCCATCCCCATTGGCTCTGGTTATTATTCTTTTGTACTAAATAGTTCCAACGAGGCGACGGGGTGGCGCTAGTTACCGAAATTGAAACTGGTCAATGCCATAATGCTATGAATCTATTGTATCTGTGATCCGCCATCTTAAAGAAGCCCGCTCTGTGATCTCCGCTCGTTCGTGCAAGAAAAACCGAATTTTGTACAAATTGCGCTCCGTATATTATAATAGTAATATTAAACTTCATGTCTAGAAATTCGACGTTTAATTGAAGATCCCTAGACATTTTGGTGACCCCGAGCAAAAACAACACGCTTTCTACGTGTGCGGCGGATTTTTTCGGCGGGAAACTACGCAAGCGACGCGACCCCCGAGGCCGCCAACGGAGCCCGAGTTGGCATTCTGCGGTTCATTCGACGCGACGCCACGCAACTACGCAGCGACGCGACCCCCAGGCCGCCAACGGAGCCCGAGTTGGCATACTGCGGTTTATTCGACGCGACAGACGCCCGCAAGCTACGCGACCCCCGAGGCCGCCAACGCAGCCCGAGTGCAAATAAACGGAGTTTTCGGCGGGAACGACGCGACTCGACGCGGTCGAGCTCCCCCGAGGCCCGCAGCGCAGCCCGAGTGCAAATCAACGGAGTTTTCGGCGGGAACGACGCGACACGACGCGATCGAGCTCCCCCGAGGCCCGCAGCGGAGCCCGAGTGGAACTACAAACGAACTGTACGACACGTGAGTGGGCTGGTGCATAACCCCAATTCCCCTTCCTTTACCAGGTATAAATTCTCCACTTATTTTTTTTAAACATGAGTGTATACGCGGATTGCGAGGACATCAAAGATTTGGTCAAAAGAAGAGGCACTTTAAAATGTAAATTAACTTTGTATAAAAAATTTGTCACAGCTTTGCCCTCGCCTGCTATTACTGGTGAACAACTCATTCAATTAGAAATACGAACCCAGTCTATGGCTGAGGTTTTCAAATCCTTTGAACAAATCCAAGAAAAGATTGAGTTGTTGTGCACTGATTTAGAAGAACAAGAAAAAGAAAGAGAGTCATTCGAGACCTCTTATTTTGATTTGATATCTAAAGCTTCAAATACAATCCAAACAAATAAACCAGGAATAGCTTTTGTACCTAAAAATGAGGTTCCATCAGACAATAACGATTGTGTAAAATTTCCTGAGATCTCTCTACCTAAATTTAATGGAGATTTTAAAGACTGGCTTGAGTTCAAGGAAACATTCGATGCCTTAATTCACCAGAGTTCACTGAAACCAATTCAGAAGTATAAATACCTAAAAAGTTGTTTACAGGATGGAGCCCTAGAAGTTGTCAACTCTCTCGAGTACTCCGCTGACCATTATGATATTGCTTGGAAGGTACTATGCGAGCGGTATAGCAATCCAAATCTACTTGCCACGAACCATATTAGATGTCTTTTTGATTTAAGTCCAATTGAGGACACAGCGAGCGCTCTCAGATCGTTGACGGATAACATAACCCGTCACTTACGAGGTCTGCGAGCTTTAGAGGTTCCTAATGAGGATTGGGGTCCTATTATCATTCATTTTATGTCTATGAGACTACCCCCCCACCTACAAGATAAGTGGGTAGAGCGAAATAACTCAAGAGAACTGGCTTCTTTGCAGGTTTTCATTAATTTCATCCGTGCCCGAGCAGACTACAATGAAAGTTTGATGGCTAAGCGACCACCGGAGTCCAGCACTACTAACAAGGCTTTGGTAACTACGACCTCAAACAACAACAATAGTAAAGGTAGTAAACCCAACCGAACGGTAAGCTGTCCACTTTGTAAGGATAAACATTATATCAATCAATGTACCAAGTTTTTGGCTCTGGAGCCTGTGCAACGATTGCACACGGTTAAACGGCTTAAGTTATGTACTAACTGCCTCAGTTCTAACCATGCAGTACCAAATTGCAAGGCTAGTGTTTGTAAACATTGCAAGGGTAAGCACCACTCACTGCTTCACATGGATAAACAGTTGCATGACTCATCCACTGCTACTCCTACAACACTTTTAAACTCGCATACTGTTGAGTCATCCGAACAGGCTAGATCCAGGACAAATGCTGTCCCTAGCACCTCGCGACCAAGCGAACAAACTGTACCTACTCCAAATACACACACAAATACAGTCGCTTCGAGACTGGTTTGTGACAAAGTTATTATTTTATCTACTGCCATAGTGCATGTTACCGATAGTGTAGGCAAGCTGCATACATTGCGCGTCTTGTTGGACTCTGGTTCACAATCCAATTTTATTACTCAAAAAGCATTTACACTTTTAAACATACCTAAACATAAAATAGATATGGAAGTCATTGGTTTCAATGAAAATTCTTCTAAAATCGATTACTATTGTGAGGTAACATTACAATCGAAAAGTAAGAGTTACTGTAATACAATAACCTGCTTAATAGTGCCCACTATTTGCAATTTACCTAAATATCCTATTAATTTAAAATCCTTGCATATTCCAGGACATTATCAATTGGCTGATGAAAACTTCCATTTGGCTGGTGAGATAGATATGTTGCTGGGAGTAGAATTGTTCTACGACCTAATGTGCATCGGTCGTCACAATTTGGGGGACGGCTTACCGATATTGCAAAGGACCAAATTAGGATGGGTTGTTGCTGGTTCATTTTCACCAAACCCTAAACCAACTTTAAACCAGGTACGGTGCAATTTTACTTTAAAATCTCAGTTGCGCAAATTTTGGGAAATCGAAGAGTGCACAGGGGATAATTTAACTCAAAGTTATGACGAGTTGTCAGATGATGAAACGCAATGCGAGAGGATATTCATGACTCACACCCGTACTTCTGATGGCAACTTCGTGGTTAACTTGCCACTTAAGGCACCTACCAGCTTGCTAGGACAATCGAAGGGCATAGCGCTGCGTAGGTTCAAGCAACTCGAAAAAAGGTTTGACAATGATGCACAGTACAAACAATTATATTCAGATTTTATGAGGGACTTCGAGAAAAAGAGTCGCATGTTACAATTAGATTCTAATTCTACCGAGCTTTGCAACTATCTACCTCACCATGCTGTGGTTAACCCTCAAAAGGTTTCCACACCCCTAAGGGTTGTTTTCAATGCCTCTATGCCTACTTCTACAGGTGTATCTCTCAATGATTTACAATATAAAGGTACAATTAAGCAGGAACAACTTGTCGATATTTTACTACGATTTCGCATGCACAAGTTTGTGGTTAATGCCGATGTGGAAAAAATGTTTTGTAACATATACCTATCAGCACAGCAACGCCATCTGCAATGTATTCTTTGGCGATACGAAACAAGCCAAGATATACAAACCTATGCTTTAAGCACTCTCAGCTTTGGGTTAAAGTCAGCTCCACACATCGCCACACGATGCTTATTGCAATTGTCGCAGGAAACTCATGCTTCTTTACTAACACAATCCACAGTTTTACCTGTAACTGCTGCAGCAGCCAACGCGATAGCATCTGACTTCTATTTGGATGATCTTATCACCGGTGGTGACAACATCGAGGAGGTGACCAATATTGCCCTTGAGATTGATAGGATTTTGAAGGGGGCTAACTTTATACTCCGTAAATGGAAATCCAACTCACCAGAAATACAAGGTACATTTTCAAATAATAGTGCCAATACTCAAGAGTCCTGTCAACACTCACAACATACACAAACATCAAACACACGATTAGGTGATGATTCACAGAAAATATTAGGACTAGAATGGTCTAGTCACACCGATAATTTAATGTTTTCAATTAAAACTCAGTCAAAACAAAACAAAGTAACAAAACGTAACATTTTATCTCAAATATCAAGCGTTTTTGACCCACTTGGTCTTGTATGCCCAGTTCTAGTTGTCGCCAAGTGCCTAATTCAAAAGTTATGGCTAGACAAGGCAGACTGGGATCAAGAATTACCTGACGACCTAAAACAGCAATGGGAATCATTTTATAATGGTTTGCAGAAGCTTAGTACTATACGTATACCAAGACACGTTAGAATTCCCGAGTTTTTAATAGTCGAATTACATGGATTTGCAGACACTTCAGTTATTGCATACGGTGCTGCCATCTATGTACGTTCCATGAACACACAAGGTCAATTCCAATGTCGTTTACTCATGGCAAAATCTAGAGTAGCTCCTATAAAACAGAGGACCATTCCACGATTGGAGTTGTGTGCAGCTCACCTCCTAGTGGAAATTATGGTCAAGGTAAAATCTGCTTTAAAATGTCAAATTAATGATGTCAAATACTGGTCTGATTCAAGTATAGTCTTGGCTTGGATTAGAACAGAACCATATAAACTAAATTCTTTTGTAGCAAACCGAGTTGCAAAAATACAAAAATTATCTGATGTCAACAACTGGAATTGGGTACCTTCTTCCGAAAATCCAGCCGATGTACTGTCGCGAGGTACAACTGCTGAAAAGCTTATTTCTTTTAAGCTTTGGTGGGAGGGTCCGTTGTGGCTCTGCCAAACTTCTGATCATTGGCCAAAATTCGATGATAGGAAGGACAGTCATATAATGCCAGAGCTCAAACATTCAAACAAAAACACTACACACTGTCACCTATCACACACACAACCTAGTCACTCTATAATACAACAATTAGTATTTCAATGGTCAGATATTACAAAAATAGTACGTATCTTAGCATATCTAAATAGATACATACACAACTGTAAAAATAAACATAATAAACTTAGTGGCTGGCTTACAACAAACGAAATTAATAAATCCATGGAATCGCTAGCTAAATGTGCTCAGATAGATTCTTTTCCTAAAGAGTACGAACTCTTACAAACCAAACAAGATTTACCAAAAAATTCAAAGCTTATTAGTTTAAATCCATTTTACGACAATGGGGTAATACGAGTAGGTGGTAGAATTGGCTTATCACAGTATAACTATAATAAAAAACACCCTATTGTATTACATAACGAACATATACTTACGAAATTAATAATAACTCATGAACACCTACGTCTACTGCATGCGGGACCTCAGCTTTTACTTTCATCAATACGCGAACGTTTTTGGCCTATTAAGGGTAAGGTACTTGTCAATAGGGTCGTTAGGGAGTGTATAAAATGCTTCAGAGCCAAACCTGATACTACTATACCTATTATGGGCAGCTTACCTGGTAGCAGAGTCAATCCAGCTCCGCCATTTAATACTGTAGGTCTGGATTATGCAGGTCCTTTCCTTTTACGCGACAGAAGAGGTCGTGGGTACAAAACCTATAAGTGCTATATAGGTATCTTTGTGTGTTTTGCTACGAAGGCAGTTCATTTTGAGTTAATAACAGGCCTACATTCTGAGGCTTTTTTATCCGCGCTCAGACGATTCAATGCGAGGCGGG
Source organism: Agrotis clavis (assembly GCA_954870645.1). Classification (NCBI taxonomy): domain Eukaryota; kingdom Metazoa; phylum Arthropoda; class Insecta; order Lepidoptera; family Noctuidae; genus Agrotis; species Agrotis clavis. The sequence continues at coordinate 6,087,369 of OX940943.1, forward strand.
GTAAACCTAAAGAAATCGTAAGTGACAATGGTACGACATTTGTTGGTGCTAACAACGATTTGAGAGAGCTTTATGAGTTCATACAAAATTATACGGCAGATTTGACAACTTCTTGTTCCAACCAAGGTATAGATTGGAAATTCATTCCAGTATACACTCCACATATGGCAGGGCTAGCTGAAGCCGCTGTCAAGAGTTGTAAACTACACTTAAAACGGGTGTTAGGGCAAAGCCTGCTTACTTACGAGGAATTCTCGACAATCCTAGTACAAGTGGAGTCTATCCTGAATTCACGTCCCCTTTGTCCTCTACCCACTTCCGACAAACCCGACTCTACCCATGTCCTGACACCAGCCCACTTCCTCATCGGAAGACCTACAGTTTCGTTGCCAGACTACGACTATGATGATGTCCCGGCCAACCGACTAAGCCACTACCAACAACTCCAGCAGATACAGCAAGGATTCTGGAGGAGATGGTCTCGAGACTATATCGGCCTGCTGCAGGAGCGCACCAAATGGCGCAGTGCGAAGGGAGCTCGCCTTGCAGAAGGTACCGTCGTCGTGGTCAAGGACGAGCGTCTGCCGCCCTGCCAATGGGCCCTCGCCAGGATCATCGCCGTGCACCCTGGACGCGACGGCATCGTGCGTGTGGCTACCTTAAGGACCAGCAAGGGAACGACTATCAAGCGCTCTTTTAATAACATCTGTCCGTTACCGATTGATGACAATTTTCAATTTTAATTTTCTAGTACTCGAAACTTTTATTTAACATAACTAGATCTTACTTTCATTTTTCATTTGTGTTTAGACTCAACATGCTAATATTCAAATTTAACATTGTATAACTTTTTCTAGATTTGAAACAGCTTCAATTTTAAAAGTACCTAGATTATTTTCACTGTTTCAAGGCGGGAGTATGTACTAAATAGTTCCAACGAGGCGACGGGGTGGCGCTAGTTACCGAAATTGAAACTGGTCAATGCCATAATGCTATGAATCTATTGTATCTGTGATCCGCCATCTTAAAGAAGCCCGCTCTGTGATCTCCGCTCGTTCGTGCAAGAAAAACCGAATTTTGTACAAATTGCGCTCCGTATATTATAATAGTAATATTAAACTTCATGTCTAGAAATTCGACGTTTAATTGAAGATCCCTAGACATCTTTATGCTAGCATTCTAGCACAGGCTGGCAGGCAAAGTGGTGAGCGGTGAAACGGGCGGCGCGAATAAGACATTAGTTACTTTGTTGTACGCGGACTCGCTACTGGCGGAATCTTGTGGCGTGTTTCAAACATTTCTATCGAATTTCGATCTTACCTCTCGCCCCGTGCTTAGATACCGCTCACAGCGGCAAAGTCGGGCCGTAAAAGTGCCGGTGGCAGTTTTAAATTTTTTCTGGCTTACCGACCTCGCACGCTCAACCGACGATTTTAAATCCCATTATTCAAGACCCACTGGTCTGGCATTTTTTGGTGCATTCGCTCTAATTACTCAATGTGTTCGGATAATTGGTTCGATTTTTTTTTAAATACAGAGTCATTTTAAGTTGGTTAACAGGCGGAAAATCCGAATCCATACGAATCTCTCCTAGCGAAAATGTCAGTTAGTTCCCAACACGTAACACAAGGAATCTACCTTTTAATTAAAATTAATTACTTACGGACGAAAATAGCCTGGTCAGTGTTGCCGAAGTTGATCTAATTTTAGAACGACAAATAGTGGGTTTTATTACAAAGGGTGTCGCTAAGGACAGGGTCAAAATAGAAATGGTTCTAGATTTATATTAAGAACAATAGAATGTCTAAATCTAGCTTTTATTATCAGCTGTTTGACGTAAATTATTGTGTTTTAGTGCCAAACTTTTGTGTGTTTTAGTGTTCATTGTTTGGTATTTGGGTTTTAATGGTTTTACGGGTTTATAGTGATGATCATTTTGTAAATCGGTATTTATTTGACAATTTCTTTTGTAGTTGATTCGCTGGTATTCACATTAATTTGTACTCTAAATATTTTTGTCAATATCTTAATCGTCGACAACTTCTATCACTTCTATCTATCACTAAGACACTAACGAGCAGCTCGTGGCTAAATAATTACAGCCGCACAGACCGATCTTCCGGGTTAAGCCGCGTTTGCCGAGGTTGGTCTGTGGATGGGTGACCATCTGTCATAGCTAGTGTCCTTCGTGCCTCGGAAAGCACGTAAAGTCCCGGCTGTCGTTTGTAGATCTTTGGCAGTCGTTACTGTTAGTTAGTGGCTCTAAAAATCTGGCCGAGCGTTCGACAGCAGCGCAGCATGTCTCTGATTCGATTCCCATTCGGAACAAATGTTTGTATGATCTAAAAGTAGTTGTCTTGGGTCTGGGTGTATGTGAGTTTCCATGTTTGTGAACGCACCCATGACGGAGACGAAATTCGTAGAGTGGGCCAGATTAAAAAAAATCCTGGCCATTAATAATAACGCGAAAGTCTGTTTGTTACGCTTCTTTGAAGGTAACAAATGAGATGGCAGGGTAACCTTTTTGGAACTTATACGAGGATAAGCAGCATAAAAAGAAAAATAAACTGACCAAGCAGCTCTTAGGCTGCGATAATATAAAAGCTGATCAACGAAACTATGTGACAGTTTCCACTGATGCTAAGCTATGTAGCTGTGCGAGTAAGATGTGCTATGAAGATGCGCTGCCACAAAGTAGCTGCGCGAAAAAGATGCGCCGCTCGAGCTATGCGATGTATCGATAGTAGGGAAGACGACCCATAGCAGGCATCCATAGCACGCGTCCATAGCACGCATCCTTCCATATAAAAAACGTGTCTTAGTTGAATCCATTTCTACCAGTGCCATGCTATTTTCACCAATAAATAATGATTGGTGGATATCAAACGCATCCATAGCAACGTAGCATAGCACATCTCTGGTGGAAAAGCAGCGTTAATGTTTGTGCGTGAATTTGTGTGTGTGTGTGTGTGTGTACTTATAATCTGTATTTAAACAGAACACTGAATCCATTTAATTACTACCTATTAACAGTTTCTAATTAATTAAATTTAACCAAAGACAAGGGTTAAAGCCACAAGTACCTACCCTTCTTCATAATGTGATTAATATTACAATGCAAGATGAGCGACAAAGATGTCAGTTTCACGCTGTTCGTCCTACGCATCGCCCGTTTCGCATTCTGAAACGGGCGATGCGTGGGACGAACAGCGTGAAACTGACAGATGGATGGGCGGCCATGACAGACAGTTGACACTAATTTTGTCAACTACCCGCAAAGACTGGCATAATAACTACTGTTTAGGAAATAAATGAATTTGTTGATAGAAATGAATAATTTTGAGTAGTTTTTTTAAATTGCCGTCGCGATGTGGTTGCGATGTGGTCTTATTACACAGGTGGTCGATAACAAAGGCAAAATGTGGTACGTGTAAATTGTAATATTCATTTTCAATACAAAATATACGCCCGACCACATGGCGTCGTTGTGGTGTGGTTGTGGTACGTGTGAATTGACCCGAAATTGTAGATAACACCACTTTGTGGGCGTAAGTGCACTTTCATACACTCCCTATCGTTTACCGATAGGATAATGTGCTTCGATGACGAAGTGGCGCTTTTTGGGCACTGCTCCAAGCTTGGAATACATAAAATTCGAACAATAAAATGCACTGCTTTTTCACGTTTTTATTCACAATCAGCGCCTGGGTAAAAGTCTCCACGCAATTATTGAGATGGGATTTTTTTTGTGGTAAAATCATCAAAAGAGTGTTCTCGCCCTGGCTGGGTGGGAAGAGACTGTCAGACTCGCATTTGTTTTTAATATATGATGCTACTAGCTTCTGCCCGCGACTTCGTACGCGGATCCTGTTGCTTACGCCGGCGACGACGGGCGTCAAAATCGAAGATCTAAAATGTCGAATTCTATATAAGAGCCAGGCTGAACAACTCTTGCCAAGACGTCATTCCTATATATGTTATAGTGTAGCTGGGGTCTTGGAGTTCCACATCAGGTGTTTCAGATCTCAATTTTCATACGTCAACAGAGAGTGCTCATTAGGCTGGACAACTCTTGCTAAGACGTCTTTATGTATATGTTATAGTGTAGCTAGGCACTTGGAGTTCCACATCAGGTGTTCCAGTTCTTTAATTTTTGTACGTCAACAGAGAGTGCTCATCAGGCTGAACAACTCTTGCTAAGACGTCTTTACTGTATATGTTACAGTGTAGCCGGGCTCTTGAAGTTCCACATCAGGTGTTCCAGATCTTCAATTTTTATACGTTGACAGAGAGTACTCATCAGGCTGAATAACTCTTGCTAAGACGTCATTCACTTATATGTTATAGTGTAGCTGGGCTCTTGGAGTTCCACATCAGGTGTTCCAGATCTTCAAATTTTTATACAGCAACAGAGAGTGCTTATCAGGCTGAACAACTCTTGCTAAGACGTCGTTCCTGTATATGTCATAGTGTAGCTGGGCTCTTGGTGTTCCACATCAGGTGTCCAGGATCTTCAAATTTATTCTCTCAGCAGAAAATGCTCATCACGTGGAACAATTTTTGCTATGGCACTATTTCTGTATCTCTTATAGTTAAGCAGGTCTGTTGCGGTTCTGCATCAGGTGTTCAAGTTTCCAAGATAAATTATAGCCTATATGTTAACGGGACTTAATACCAATACAACGAAAAAAAAATTATTCAAATCCGTCCAGTAGTTCCGAAGATTAGCGTGCAAAAACACACAGACAAACAGACAAACAAACAAACAAAAATTTAACTACATTTTCGGGTTCGGCATCGATATAATAACAATCCCTGATACTTTTTTTTTATATATTTCCATTGTACAGACACCACTTTTCTACAAATTTATTATAATATATGTATAGATAAAAAAAATGTTTTTTTTTAGTTCATATATTCAACACAAAAATCTTCATCATCATAATAATCGGTGTCTTTGAAAACCTGCCATTGAATTAAGTAATAACGGATCCAGAAAGATCTGGACAAGGTCATGGGATATTATATCGTTATTTACACTTTTCTGAAAACCGCATCAAAATGGGTGCGGCCAAACGTGAGATAACCGCGGACATACAGACATATATACGGTTCTACCATAGAATTCTCTTTTTAAGTCTGTTAAAAAAGGAAAAATGCTTTCACGACGGGAACTTTAGTTAATAATAATAATGTTTTTTATTGATATAAAAATATAACATACAGTTTCGTTTAAAACCCTGACTCCTGAGCTAGGTGAGACCTGTGTTACATGAGTTACCATCTCGGTTAAAGTTTCTGACAACTATGTTGGAAACTTTTAACCGATAAATTAAAATAAGTAAAAGAAAGTTAGTAAAAGATGACTGGAATTTCTCGGAGATTCTATTAAGTAAATAGAATGGGAAAAGCATGAAAATTATAAGAATAATATAATAGAAGATTATTGAGAATTTCAATAAATATTTTTCTTTGGAATTGATAGAATTTCATAATTTTTTTACTAACATAATTATCCTGCCTTATTTTTGCTACAGTCCCAGTCACAAGACATAAAAACTGTGAATGTACCGTAGATGCCCGTTCCAAGAAGTAGATCCTATGGAGAAGAACGTGCAAGAAACTCCATGGACACTCTTTTTAGATCGCCAGAATGATTACAGAACCTTTGTTACATCATTCATTTGAGGTGGTACATTATGTGAGAACGATGTAGCAAGTTTTTGATTAAAAGTGTCCAGAGTAACAATTAAAACAAAGACAATTCAAAAACAAAATAATCAATAATTATTAAAATAAACCTTGGCAGCTAAGAGATGACCAGTCTGAACTGACAGCGCCCGTTCACGAACATGACACATGCATCAGCACCATTCAGTTCAACCATTTTGGAGGGAGCTAAATGATCCGACACACGCGCCACCATCAGCGAGACATTTGAGTGAGCATGACACACTCTCAGCCGCCAGGGTCATTCAAGTCAACAAGAGACGTAGGTACTCAGTGAATGACAGCTCTGAAGTACATAGTACTCACACAATGTCGGCTATGAAACTATCTAATACAATTTTTTTTTTTCTTTAAACAAATTAATTAAATCCCACCAAAAACATTAAATGTAAAAAATGCCAAGTCTCTCGATGCAGTCTTTCCATCGTAAAAAGTTTTGAGATCTCACAGAAGCCAAGTCCTATTCAAATTATTTTGTAGTTATAAATCAACATTTAGTAATTATATCAATAGTTTTCTTTATATTATAACTATAGTGACTTGGCAATGAGCACAAGTAAAAACAAATAAAACGGCATATTTGGAGGTTACACACACCGCATGCGTAAACATTCTCTTTTACTTTATATATTCTCTTAACATTCATCATTTACTTTCATAAAGCGATGGCCCGTAAGGTATTTTTAATTATTGTATTGGAACATGTAGTCGGTAGTGACCATCATGATTCACACATAACAAATAATCTGATCACAGGTCTCGTCAGTAACATTTGCACATAATTCCAGGCAGCAAGTTAATTTGTGCTCATTGCCAAGTCACTATAGTTATAATATAAAGAAAACTATTGATATAATTACTAAATGTTGATTTATAACTACAAAATAATTTGAATAGGACTTGGCTTCTGTGAGATCTCAAAACTTTTTACGATGGAAAGACTGCATCGAGAGACTTGGCATTTTTTACATTTAATGTTTTTGGTGGGATCTCATTTATTTTTTGTAAGTGTATTTCTTTCTTTTTTTTAGGTGTCCTCATAATTTCTTGGACTTCAGCTACTTTTTTGCTTAGGACCCATTCTCTATCTAACAAACTAAATAGAACTAAACTAACTAACAAATAACTAAATAAATATATATCTGCTAACTTACAAACTAAAAATATAACTAAACTAAATAACACTTAAACAACTAGATATGTAACTATGTCTATGTTATATTAATAAACTATTTTCCTAAATAACTGTTTCAGTAACAATAATAAATCTACTCCGAATATCGCTACAATATTTTTTTAGTTTCGAAATGGTTGTTCATAGATGGCGCTATCAAATGAAAATTATTGAATTATTTTAAAGTACTACTTAGACTGCGCTCTGTAACGAAACCATAGCGCGATTCAGACAGGTACAACGCCATCTATCGAGCGCGCATAAAATATTTATCGCAATACAATGGAGTTTTAGCTTTATTAATTTAACTAGCGACCCGCCCCGGCTTCGCACGTGTGCAATGCTGATACTAAATACACTACAGAAAAACTGCGCAAACGCTACGTCCCGCAATTTTTAAATCTGTAATATCTTCGAAAATATTCACTTAAATCATACGGTGTACAGGGCCATATAGATCTATATTAAATGAACAATGTATTCAAGGTATTTAATTGGTTAAGGATTAATGCTGTATTGGTTAAAATCGCTTCGAAAATTAGCCATTATTTGTCGTAAAAAGTAAATGACAAAAAAAAGTTATTGTGGGTTATCCATAAGAGATAGACATATACCATCACGGACTTTTCTGTAGACCTTTTCAATGTGTACAATACTTAGTACATTATTTTGATAAAACTCGTAGGGTTCAGCCTGCGTTTGCAATGTAAGCGGAAAAAATGTAATTATTTACGACATCACATTAGAAACCTCAAAAATAACAGTACTTCTTCACTGTTTAATGGATGTTATTATACATATAAACCTTCCTCTTGAATCACTCTATCTATTAAAAAAACCGCATCAAAATCCGTTGCGTAGTTTCAAATATTTAAGCATACAAAGGGACATAGGGACAGAGAAAGCGACTTTGTTTTATACTATGTAGTGATGAATTATGAACTTTATGTATTAATTTATATTAATTATAGTCTATGTATTACATTTATATTATTCCTTTCTATTCTATGTATGTATTCATCCAATTGAATACTAACTTAAACAACGAACAAAGTTAACAATGCAGTCAAAATCCATACACAATGTTCTTGCCAAACCGCAAATATAAAATTGTTTTTTAAGGTATATTATTTTTTAATGTTTTTATAATTTTTCCTTTATATGTGGCTAATGACCTATCTTGGTGCAAAATTTGAAGTTTCTAAGTCTGCTAGAAGTACCTTAGATTTTTGATGATCGGTCAGTGAGTGAGTGACAAAATGGTGTAACTTTGATCGACCGTAACTCCTAAACTATTCATTCAATTGGCATGTAATTTCGAACTTAAGCTTGTTCTAATGCCTACTATTATTCACCGAAAATCTAAACTCCTAGCTTTGTCCACGTCGAAGTTATAGGGGGGGCGAAACAGCCGCGAATCGCTTCGAGAAAAGATGGTACGGCCGTGCCCTTTTGCTCGAGACTTGGCGGGGCACTGCCGTGCCCCCAGATAAAATATTAAAGAAATCTCATTTAGTACAATCTAATCCACCTTTTTCCTTCAATTGCTCTTACGTTCCACGGTTTCCCCGGCGTCAGTCCACCCCGTAAAGAAAAAGGGGTCAATATTTTTATATGTATGTACAGTATCAATCATAAAATTCATAAATCATCAAAGAAATAAAAATTCAATACAACACAATATTACAACTGTACAACAAAATATCTCCCAAATCTTGTTACCCGAACAATATTTCTCGAGCGTCATTTAATATCAACCAATAACTTGGCAAATTAAATCAAGTTGGCAAGGTCTATACGAAACAATTACTATCAGAGTATCAATTTATCAGTAGATCAGACCTGAGGGGAGAAGCGACCGATATCGCCCGTTTGACTTCCGTTAGGGGGTAGAAATGGCAATTATGTAAATGGAACGCAGCTGATATTTTATCGACATTCCGGTGGAGTATTGTTGGGTCTTTGGGGCCGAAACTTTGCAAAAAATTAACCTCTGGCTTCAAGTAGGGTTGTTTTGTCCAATATTTGTGGTAACGTTCGTCTGTATGTTCTTTGTGTGTGAGTTTTGGAATTGCTGGAAAAATGTTTGTGACCAATTTGTGATGAGGACGGCCGACTCAAGTTTTGAAGCATGTTACAAAGTTGATGAAGAATAAAATTCTTGTCGCATTTCTGTCATTTTTGTACAGTTTAGGCAAAAAAAAAAAACTCGAGCGTCAAGTTACCGAAATAGATGTGCTATTTCCATTCTTTATATTAAAACAGTCTTATTGCAAAGCTGTATGCATTCTTCATAATATACAGGGTGACTTTTTTACCACCGTCCAAAATTTTTCTATGCATTAGGTATCAATCACTAAACCCATTTTTGAAAAAAAATCGATACGTCAAATTGGCATATTAAATCATTTTCTCATCCGCTCTGTGTGGTTACTAAGCTAAACGTTAATAATATTTATACTCTTGCCGACGCATGAAACGGGCAGAGCGCACCCCGCTGACCACCCGCCCCGCCCCGCTACACCTGAGCGACACATCACAGCGCGGTGTCCAGATTCATCAACTTTTTATAGATAACATTGAGACGTGATATCTCGATATTTTTGTATTGATTGATACAAAAAGAAAAAACACGTATTCAATGATTTTCGCCAAAGATTAATATATTAAAATTTGGATGGTGACTAAAAAATCACCCTGTATATTGCTTAGTCGAAAAAGTAAGTGATACTGATACTAGGTACAGTCAGCATCAAAACTTGCTGACCACATTCAGATTTTCAAAATCGCTGTACACCATAATAATACGTAATAATGCGGTGTACAGCGATTTTGAAATTCTGAATGTGGTCAGCGACTTTTGATGCTGACTGTACTAGTCTGTATCATCCCACAGCTGGGTGAAGGCTTCTCCTCATGACTTCCAGCTTTCCCGATTCAAAGCCAAAGTGGACCACTGGTTGCCGCGACGCGGTTTGGCTGTGTCCGGGTTCCACAAAGTGGTTATTTTGGCCCACAGTAAAAAAGGCCGTAAAAGAAATGCCTTTGTTTTTTTTTCTTCTTAAATCCATATTATGTTACTGTCTTTCTGATGTCGACTTAAGGCCTTTATCGATACAGTGCGATCCTTTCCGGCGATACGATCTGATCGCTTGCGATCACTGTAAGCTATGGATGTGCATATGTGCTTTCTCACCGCCGGTGTCAGATTGCCGGTTCTTTTCTATGGAATCAACCAACCCGAACCGTGCACCGCTGTTGTCGACGTTTTATAAGTGCCCTCATGGGCCGAGTTATGGGACATCTCACCCACCAAAAAGTGGCCCACCAGGCCACCTATGTGAAATAAAAACATTTGGTTTTGATCGCATGGGTTCAGATATAATCGCTAGATCAGATCGCGCTCTGTGGGTTATGTTCTTATAGATTATGTCCGCTACAGACCGAATTATGAAGTGTAAACAAAAGTTCTCTTAGAATATTTCAAGTAAAAATCACATACCTCCACATTGCCTTCAACTGATCACAGGTCGGCTCGTCTGTCTTAGCGAGCTCGCGGTCACGCACGCGAGCCGGTCGCGGCGACAAAATGGCGTCCTGGTCCAGACGCTGCGCCGCCACTGCGCAGGCGCAGGCTAGCACGCTCCACGCGCGCCACAGGGACCACATGCTGAGGAAGAAGGGTTGGAGTTAGTATGGTGTTAAAGCAAGCGTAGGGGAGACCCACATAGTGAGCGACTCGCTGTTCGATCATGGACCATGCCCAGGTCGACGCCGCGTTCTGTTCCACACGCGCCTCAAAGAGTGTCAGCACAATGACTAGGCCCCACTTAGAGGGCCAAAGCCTGACGGGGTCGCGGGACTGTCTTATCAGGTAACCGTGGCCCTGGAACGTTAAGGGCTATTGAAAGACATCGTGTATTTTAGTCAGTACAAGTCTGACAGTCCCTCCCTTCCTACCCTGGGTGGAAGGACTCATGATTTTTACAAATAAAAAAAAAACAACCCAAAAGACATCTACTTGGTTAGAATATTAAAATTGCGTGAAAAAACTGTTTATTTAAATAATCAATAAGGATCCATGGTCGAACCCATTCCGTATCTTTGAAGGCAAGTTAAAATTAAGTTAATACAAAACTTTCGTAGCATATTCTATGAAAAATAGCCAAGTAGCCGAGAGACTAAAAACTTTTGAAATATGATATAAAATTCAGATTTTATATAATAGAAAAATTGATATTTAAAAGCTATTGCGGCAGTCTGCGGCTTTAAAAACTTTAAACCCCCAAGTTTCGAAAACTTTTCCGTAGTGCAACTAAACGAGATTTCAAGAAAAGAGTTTTTTAAAAGGTAGGAGATGTGTAAAATAAAACGAGAAGTATCATTTCTATAGAATTCAATTCGTTTATTTATATTTTAAGTGGAAATGATTACTTATATGTTTTGTCTTTCATTGCCGTTTGTTTTATTTAAACGAGTTTATTAAAAAAAAAATGTAAATAAAATAATGCATTTTCAAAAAAATAGATATCGTTCACTTGAAATTCTCTTGTGTCGTGGGCGCGTTTACAAACATAGAAATTCACATAGACAAACACTTCTATAATGATGAACGAAATCGACTTTTAAAGTAATTTTGAATTTCTTTCACCAACAAAAATCTATAATTATTGTTAGCGAGTAATATGAAGAAAACTGCAAACAGAAAGAGTGGAAGGAAGGAGGAGATCTTTGCCCAACAGTGGGCCAAGAAGAGTTAAAAAATGAATAGATTTTATTTTCAAACTCCTACTCTATTAAAGCCGTAGCTAGTTATTTATTATAAAGAAAATATCGATATAATAATAGATACATGTGAAAGCCTTGAATAAATACGCGTTGCTAACAGATCGGAAACTGTTCTTTATATACTTGTCACAGTTGTTCCAAGCGCGACTAGTTGGACTTAGCAAAAGGAAATACCTGTTACGATAAATACTAGTTAGATGGAACAATACACGTATAGATAAAATTGAATATGTTATTTTATTTTATGATGTGATGTGATGTGATATTGAAAGTTTTTTTAGAGTTTTTAACGGTTGTGACTTGTGAATATAGAATCGCAATTATTTTTTAATTTGCTTATGTAAATTAGTGTGTTGGACGAGGCATTATTTTATTTGAAGGCATCATTATTATATTGTGAATATTCACAATATACTTACAAGTATATTGTGAATATTCACAATATACTTACAAAATGTGTTTTAGTTTATTTTAAACTTAGAATTTTTGTACAGTCGCCAGCACATTAATCTGCCCCAATCTGTCGAGTTTCTATAAAGACTTTCAACTTTATATTAATGGCTAATGGTTCCTATTTTTTAGGAATATTTGCCAGATTATGGTAGGCTGACGCAACGTGCTGGCGTCTGTAATTCAAAAATAGAAATAAAAACCATTAATTAGTTGAATGATCTCTAGAGCATGCACGGTTTTCAATAGTTTCCGAGACGAAAGGTTGACTGTCAAGTCGAAATAGTGATTGCCAAGTAAAATTTATGTGAGTAGTTTTCTGTTAGCAGCTTAAAATTTATACGCTATGTGGCGATGCGAATAAAAGACTGCACATAAAATATTCACTTACATAATATCCGATACGACATGTGTGTTTAGGCACAGAAATCAACAACAATTTTCTCCCACACAACACTAACATTGCTATAAAATCTCTTCAACCCTTTTCTATTTTCTAACATACTACATCAAAACCTACGTTTCCTTATCCAAACGTTTTTCCCGCCATTTCGCTCAAGTGACAGTATGATCGAAATCGCCCACGCTCCTTGTGTATACGAGTTCAGGGCTGTTATTGGAGACTAACTATACAAGTATTCGACCTAGATGGAATCTAGGGTTGCCAAAGTCAAAAATTGGTACGTTTCATTGTTTTGAGATTAAGTTCAAAGAAAGAAAGAAATAGTACATTATGCAACTAGTGAATAAAGAGCGGATTTAAAGCGAGGGCCATATTTATGAATCAAGAGCAAGCGAAGGATTTTAATGACTGAATCACGACCGTAGGGAGTGATTCATGATTATTGAAATATAAATACTTGAATCACTAAATCACTTCCTACGGTCGTGATTCAGTCATTAAAATTCTCCGCTTGCTCGTGATTCATATTATGGCCCTCGCTTTAAATTCGCTTTATATTAACTAGTTGCAAAATATACTATTATTGTCACATGCCATAAGTACACATAACTTAAACAAAGAAAGAAAAATATTTAAATGAAACAGTTGGTAAACAATTAAGGTGTTTTGTTTATGGATTTTGAAATTTTTATGGATACTTTACTAATGTTTAATTAGACAGGGTTAATTTATCTTAACAGTCCCTAAAAAAGAAGACGGTATTAAATATGTAAAAATATGTGGTCATTTTTATGAATGCGGTAGGTAAGTACAAAGCGTCAAACTGAACAAGTTATAAAAAATCCTCTTTAAAAATATTTTCTTCCACGCATTTTCGATTGCTCTCTGAAAAACTTGCGAGCATCATTAGCCATCTTCCTCTTCGAAAGGCACACTCCATTGGCTTCCGATTTATCTACAAAGAGCTGATACTACACAACCCACAGGATTTGCTTTATCTTGCTCGTTTCATAATTACAAATTGGTCCATTATCTATAGGAACTTTGAAAGTGTTAATGAGTAACACTTGCCGCCTTGCTTGCCGGGAGCTTGCCGACGACGCAATGCGACGCAACTAAATATAAAATGTGTGGTTAACTATGGGTACATGGAAAAAACAAAACACGCTCGCCACGACGACATAAGTCATTCGAATTGCATCATTATATCGTAGTAGCAAGAACGATTTTCATTGTTGGTTAGTAGAAATTGCAAATTGCACGAATCGCATCATTATAGGGAAGCTCCCATAATATTGATAAACGCCAACGACAGAGCTGTTCAGGTACAATACATATTACTCGGAAACTACTACAACTACTTTGGCCCAAAATCACAAAGCACAGCCCTTTATTTACAATTGAGTGGGTCGACTACCGGTTCGCTCACTCTGTTTGTTCAACTCGAGCTGACTGAAGCGACCAAACGTTATTGAACTCGCTGATGTGTTATAAAGTGACGGTAGAGGGCGCTGATGGCATTTTGGGTTGCCAGTGTTAATAAAAGAGTCGGAATGGTAGAAAGGCAAAAAAGTAAATGATACAAAAACTAAGCCACCGACTTCTGCAAGAAAAGTTATTTTGTAGGTTATTTTACTCTTTTTGTGGGGGTTTTGGAAGACTGTTAAAGGGCTTTGAATGTTTTGGCCCTATCTATTTTTTTTTTCAGAACCGTGGTGCACAACGAAAGTTATACATATATTTAGATAGAGGACACATAGACGAACAATAAATTTAATGGGCATAATAAATATATCCTAAAGTGTCGGTTATTCGCTGAAATGCGGGTTCAATTTCAGTTTTCGACTTATATTTCGGGAAATAACTTTAAAACCTGACGCTTTAGGTTTACTATATTTTTTTGTTCATCTCTGTGTCCTCTATTTAAATATATAACTTTGGTTGTGTATCGCGAGATGAGTGACCGATAGGGATACGAAAATCTTCTATCCTTTTTAGGGTTCCGTAGTCAACAAGGAACCCTTATAGTTTCGCCATGTCCGTCCGTCCGTCCGTCCGTCCGTCTGTCCGCAGTTTAGCTCAGAGACGCACAGTACTAGAGAGCTGTAATTTGGTGTAAATATACGGATTTGTTGTGCCGAAAAAGTGGTAAAATAAAATCTCGTAAAATATTTTTTTTTAGGGTACTTTCTGTACACGTAAAGTGGGGATGATTTCTTTTTTCTCGCGTACCCCTTAGTGTGGGGTATCATTAAATAGGTCTTTAAAAAATATTGATAGTTTTCATTAACAATTTTTTGATAAAAAGATTCGTTTGTGAAATATTAAGCTTTAAAGTGCTAAATTTTGACTTCGACTCGAGTGTCCCCCCCCCTCTACCAGGTAAACGGTTATGTTTGGGGGTGTGAAAAAATTCACAATAGTAGTATATATAACGAAGTTTAAAAGAAAATTATCATGACTAAGTAGGCTTTACAACTTTACGAGTAATAGTCGACCAACTTATAAAATGTACTTGGATAACATATTTTCTTAAACAAAATGTATCGGAGAACATCTTCTTCAACTGCATATGTAAGTTTGTCAACTTTATTGTTACGGTATGTTTTTTGGGGATAGGTAGGTTTTTATCGTCAACTATTTTTAACTAAGTTCAAAAAAAGGAGGAGGTTCTTAATTCGTCGTAATCTTTTTTTTTATGTGTTTTCCCCGATTTCTCAAAGACTCCTGGACCGATTTTGAAAATTCTTTTTTTTCTAATTAAATTCAGCGAATCAGTTTAGTTAGTTCGCATAAGTATTTTGATGGGCAACTACGGAACCCTACACTGTGCGTGGCCCGACACGCACTTGGCCGGTTTTTTTTAATTGTACGATTTCGATGACTTAATATTTAGTCCTTACGACTGAAAGTACAGACTTTACTTAGGTCATAGACATTTCGGTATTAAACATTTCATCACATTAGCCGCTTTTCTCCGAATCCATAACGATCAAAAAAAACTTTTACGATAATAACATTTCAAAAAAGTTTTAAAAGCCTATCTGCCATCATTGCTCATCTAATGTCATTTCTACAAAGAATTTTAAATATTTACTCAAACTTTTTTGTTTATAAAACTTTACATTAATAATTCGTCTTTGAAAATAGTTCTAAGGTCCCAGCATGAATTCTACGTATTAGGCCGTACAGCGTACTTTAAGAATTATAAAGTCGGGTCGCGGGACTGTCTCACCAGTAGCTCAATTCACGTAACTAAACAAGTGCTGTTGCAGTGCAGTTGCAGTTTCGATCAAAACAACGCTTTTCGTATTCTCTACCGCTGTCAGACACGCTCGCGTCAAGTTCGCGTCACACGAGCGCATTATCGGTATTCTACTGTTGCACGCAACGACGATATAATACTAGACTCCGCATGTACGATCTAAGAAACAAAAACTATTCTGCCAACTCGCTGAGGTACTACGTAAGCGAGGGGGACGGGGTACTGCGTTGTGATTGACTAACTCAAGTTCTGTTCTGTCCCAACGTATGTTTTCGGCTCACAGGAGTGGTTGAAATGAGACGGATATTAAGACTTTTTTGCCTAATGTGTTGACAGACATCGGTCGCCTGTTATTAGGAGTCTAGTATTATATCGTCGTAGGTTGCACATCTTTGGTGCGTGTTTTGGATCGCAACATGATCGGTATTCTACTATTCGTTTCACGTCTCCAATAATTTTTCTCTCCTGTAGCCACTCTATGAGTAAGTTTGGTACAGTTTGGTTGACGTGCAGTTCCCGCGCAGCTTACGCGCTTGTTACGCGCAGTTCAAAGATTACAAGAATACCGTTTATCACTCGAACTTGAACTTAACTGCAACTGCACTACTACTTTATCGGCGCGTCATAAAATTACGTGAATTAGCCTTCAGGTAACCGTGGCTCTGGTACGTAAAGGGCTATTGAAGGATCACCGTGGATTTTAGTCAGTCAAGTCTGACAGTCCCTCCCGTCCCACCCTGGGCGGGAGGAATCATTTAATGAATTTAACACGATAAAACACGACAAATCCAGTTTATTGTGGTCTCGCTTTGTATGGTCTTTCCGTATATTCAACGATCAGCTTATACTGGTTTTGTATAGCTTGATGTGGAGCCGTGTGTATGAATGAGGAACTAATTTTATCCATGTTTACGTCAAATTTCCCAGTTTACATCACAAAAATCACGAAATGTCATGCAACTCTGAACTCCGCGGGAGACGCCCACGGCAACGGACGTCGCGAGGCGCAGTATGTGCCGTCGAGCCGGGCAAGGTCCATGATCAGCCGGCGAGTCACCGATTACTCGCCGTCCGCATGCCCGCAACCCTATTCTTAGTTGAAACACTTAGTAGGTATTACAGTGACGCACAATCATAGGTAACATACCATCTGCCTAAAATCTGTCCAAAGTGGCGTAAATTAAGCTCAATTATACGCTCGTTCCACCCATGCCTAAAAGACACACCTGCTACATTATTAAAACTTTCTCAAACAGTAAATTCTACACAGTTCCAACCAGTTAGTACGAAATTAATTGGTTACTTCGTATTGTATAAATTCTAGTTTAATTGCAGATGAGATAGCTATCTTCAACCATTAATTATGAAGGAAGACACTTAATGGAAATTTTAACTGTGTTACCCATTTTTTTTTCTCTCTGAAAAATGGATTTATTTTGGCCTTTGCGTGGGTTTATGAATGCTTAATTAAAATTCTGACTTTTATTTTAATTAGAAAATTTACTTGCTTTGTATTATCTATATCTATATCTTCTTCTTCTTCTTCTATACTTATAATAAATCTGTAGAGAGGTCAATTCTGTACATGAAATATATTTCCAAAATAACTATCAGGGGGTGATTAGGGATCGATACTGATGCCAAAAATGCAATTATTAAAATTATTGTCTGTCTGTCTGTCTGTCTGTCTGTCTGTCTGTCTGTCTGTCTGTATAACCGTTATAGAAACAAAAACTACTCGACGGATTTTGACGAAACTTGGTACAATTATTTTTCATACTCCTGCGCTGGTTATAGTATACCTTTCATCACGCTACAATCAATAGGAGCAGAGCAGTGAAGGGAAATGTTAGGAAAACGGGAGAAGTTACTCCATACACGCTAATCTTCGGAACTACTGGACGGATTTAATTGTTTTTTTTTTTATGTTGTATAGCTATTAAGTCTAGGCAACATATAGGCTATAAATTTATCTTGGAAACTTGAACACCTGATGCAGAACTGCAATAGATCAGATAAACTATAAGAGATACAAAAATAGCGCCATAGCAAAAATTGTTCCGCGTGATGAGCATTTTCTGCTGAGAAAATAAATTTGAAGATATGGAACACCTGATGTGGAACTCCCAAGAGCCCAGCTACACTATTATATATACAGTAATGACGTCTTAGCAAGAGTTGTTCAGCCTGATGAGCACTCCCTGTTGTCGTATAAAATCTTAAGATCTGGAACACCTGATGTGGAACTCCGAGAGCCCAGCTACACTATAACATATATAGGAATGACGTCTTAGCAAGAGTTGTTTAGTCTGATGGGCATTTCCTGTTGACTTAAAAAAATGAAAGATCTGGAACGTCTGGAATTGTCCAGCAAGCTCACGAACGGCCAGCGTTCGTCGCCGAATCTCTGGATCCTTTTTTCAGGTTCGAATTAGTGGATTAAATAATATTCAGGATTATAGTCAATAAAACATGCCTTTCATTCGAGTGTGACATTTTTATTATTCCTTTTTAAAAATCAACAAGACAACTGACGTTTCGTTTACAATAAAACCTCAACATCCTCCGAACACAAGAAAGGTAAATAAACTTAACAAACGAAACGTTATAAGTACCTACTACTTAAAATAAGTTAATTAAATTGAAAATTGTTGTAGAGGCAGATATTACAAATATTTAGTCAGTAGTCGTACTTAATAATAATAACAATAACTGAATTATGAGTGACCCTCTTAACACAGAAAAAGAAAAATAAAATAAAAATAAACGTCCAGCAAGCTCACGAACGTCCAACGTTTGCCGCCGAATCTCTGGATGTTTTAACTCCTTCTTTTCA
Source organism: Agrotis clavis (assembly GCA_954870645.1). Classification (NCBI taxonomy): domain Eukaryota; kingdom Metazoa; phylum Arthropoda; class Insecta; order Lepidoptera; family Noctuidae; genus Agrotis; species Agrotis clavis. The sequence continues at coordinate 6,106,018 of OX940943.1, forward strand.
GTGCAAAGTGCTGTAGAGTGCCTCCTCTGGCATATAAAACATTACAAGTAGGCTCTGCATGCTTTTGGATGATGTCCAAGCTTCAGACATTTATGGGACATGCCTTTTTCTTCTTTACAATTTCTCGTCTTTCGACATTAGAATCAGTTTGAACCAGATTTCTAGTTATTTCAACTCTTTGAAAGCTCTCAATCTCCGGTTTAAAAAACTCATCAGACAAGGACTTCCTCTGGGTTCTTGGTCTGTATAAGTCCCTTCTGTCGCTCCCAAATCTTCAAAATATCAAGGGGCAGGGCAGACTCTATAAGAGGTAGTATAAATGCTTGGTATTTACTGATGCCGAGACTTTCCAAGGCTCTTAAATTCGCATTCAGTTTATCATATAGCTCCACAAGGTTGGATTTTCCTTTTAAAACTAATGCAAGTAATACAGTAATCCATATCAATAAATCTTTCCGCGCATACCATTTGAATACTCTGCTTTAAATAGTACATTTTATCATCATCATCCAACCTTGAGTCCTTGTCTATTTTTGAAAACTGACCCCAGAAACATAACCAATTACGAATATCACCATCGAGTTTTTGAAATTTTATCTCTGGCAGCTTGGGGTCAGGTCAGTCCAGCAAGCTCACGAACGGCCAGCGTTCGCCGCCGAATCTCTGGATGCTTGAAATATTTATTTTGTGTGCGTTCTTCGCTTGTGCTTGATTTAGGAGATTTATTTATGATTATCTCGTATTTAGTTTTTATAATAATAAATCTCTTATTCGATTTGCGCATCTGTACTTTCGTTATCTAATATTTCATCTTTTATTATTTAATCTAAATGTGAAATTCGTGTGTTCATGTCATTTAATTTGTTAAACTCACATTTTAATTCTGTTATCTTCGCTTCACCGGTTTTGAAAATTTCTTCGATGGTATTGGCCGCGATAGTAAAAAGCCTTCGTTTAATGCTTCTCTCTTTAGTGAATTTTACTAATTCTTTTGTTTGCGAGGGGCATTTTTCAGCGGTGTCCATCTTGTGTCGGTGTGGCGTGTGATCGGTATTCCACAATCGCTTATGTTCACGGTCGCCAGATGTCCAGCAAGCTCACGAACGGCCAGCGTTCGTCGCCGAATCTCTGGATCCTTTTTTCAGGTTCGAATTAGTGGATTAAATAATATTCAGGATTATAGTCAATAAAACATGCCTTTCATTCGAGTAGAGCGGGAGCCCGTAACAGATGTCCGTGACCAATTTCCTCTCAAGCGATAATTAGCAGACTACATGAGGGAGTCGTATCATGAACATTCGTGGAAGTCAGCTGCGATTCCGTTGGTGGGATAAGCAGCAATCGCCGTTCAAACACGTAGAAAAAATATATTTTTTTAGTCATTTCCTCTCAATTGAAACCTGGTTTATATTGAAGATTACCTTGTATCACGAAGAATAAAACCAATCAGCCGACGGTACCATGGTGGAATACACGTCAGCTGGTCACTCGAACATGTAATTTTTTATTTTATTTTCAGTGATTTCCTCTCAACCCAAATTTTGCCTGATGAAAGTTTACATGAAGATATGGCTAAAAACAGACGTCAGCTGGCTGTATCTCGGTGGAAAGGTCTTCAGCTGATACTTTGAAAATTATTGTACAAGCAGGACTAAGGGCTAGTACAGACTTGCGGAAACCGCGCGTTCATGAATCGCGCGGTTCGAAACCGCAAAATTGTTATGCAATCAGACTCCGGCGGTTATATGTGATTATCGTACAGGGATAACGCCCGTTTGAAAAAGGAGGTCAGCGAAAAATCGATTTACTGTGGTTGTTGCTCCTTAAAAAAACGATAAGAAAAATGCGGTATGCAATGCAAATGGGTGCATCCAATATTAAGTAACCAACCAAGTTTCCAACGTATTTTCACAATTTCCAAATATCTCCACTAACTCTTGCCAAGCTTGGTTATGATAGTTTTATTTGAGTAATCCTCACACTGAATATCCCATATTGCATTTCTCTTCTCCACTTCATCAATAAACAGTTCAGTGTCGAAACGAACCGTGCCAAACTCACGAGCTGTGATGTGCTAACCGCGCGGTATCCGCCACGCAACTGAACGCAAAGTAAAGACTCCATAGTAATAGAAACGCGCGGGAGCAGCGCGATTCTATTTTCTGGCGGTTGACTAACCGCGCGGTTATGTCTGAACGATTACTTAATAACTCATACATATAAGACTCTCTCCTCTACTCCGCTTCTTTATACGCGCGCTTGTATCATCAATCCAAACGCAATAACAAATCAGCGTCTACGGCGCCGAAGAGGCGCGTTCCTGAAACGCGCGTCTTCTGCGCGTTTAGAATACGCCGTATGCGATGGGCCTAAGGTTCTCTGCCCATTCTTTGCACGAATATGCAAAACGATCATAATAAACTCTTGAAAAAACGTATAAATGGGTCTATTGATTTATTTTCTCAATTAGTGAAAAGTATAAGAAATAAAAAGCTTTTCTATAAAGAAAACCCCCAATCATTGCTTGATTCATTGTTTGATGTTATTGTCATTTACATTTTTCATTTACATTACTTAAAAAACAATTAAAAATACAAAATAAACATGTTGTTATGAAACATATATCAATGGATATCTAGTTCGGACCTCAAAGATAGGAATTTCTTCATAATGCAAGCCGGATCGAGAAGCTCTTCACGTAATCTCCAAGCGAGAGCCTTGTCTCATCATTGAAGATCGTGCGAGAATCCTTCTGATTCTGTTGAACCGGTTAACGGACCTTCTTGATCAGGGTGTCAATTACTTATTCACTCCAGTAAGAACAGTTCCATAACTTGAACAAAATAACGAAATACAACAACAAAATCATTTAATATTGATTTGAAGCCTTATGACAGCAGAATGATTTGACAAGATTAGACATTAAGGATGACACAAGTTTTTTTTTCCAAATAATATTTTTTTTTGGCTTCTTCTATGTGTCATTATGACAGACACTCGTTTCCCTTATGTCCGTTTTGATATTGCAAATAAATTACGTTTAGTTATTCAGATTTAATAAAATATTTGTTTCTTCATATATTATTTTACGATCTTTCCACCGAGATACAGCCAGCTGACGTTTGCTTTTATCCATATCTTCATGTAAACTTTCATCAGGTAAAATTTGAGTCGAGAGGAAATCACTGAAAATAATATAAAAAATTACATGTTCGAGTGACCAGCAGACGTGTATTCCACCATGTTACAGACAGCTGATTGGTTTTATTCTTCGTGATATAAGGTAATCTTCAATATAAACCAGGTTTCAGTTGGGAGGAAATGACAAAAAAATATTATTTTTTCTACGTGTTTGAACGGCTATTGCTGCTTATCCCACCAACGGAACAGCAGCTGACTTCCACAAATCTTTATGATCCGACTCCCTCATGTAGTCTACTAATTATGGCTTGAGAAGAAATCACTAACGATATTTTGGTCTGGCTTCCGGTCTAGAGTGTGACATTTTTATTATTCCTTTTTAAAAATCAACAAGACAACTGACGTTTCGTTTACAATAAAACCTCAACAGGAATCGTCATGCGCGTCCCGTTGTTTTCCCGTCCCCAAGCTCTAAGAATTCGACATCAGACGTTTCAGATCTTCGATTTTGACGACCCCATTGTCGCTGGCATAAGCAACAGGATCCGCGTACGAAGTCGCTGGCAGAAGCTAGTATGGGAAATAAGTAGATTCAAATCTAAAGACCTCCTCTTTTTCGTGGCTAAATAATAACCTGGAAAATCAACCTGTGTAGGTTGATTTTCAAGGTTAAACTGTTCTTGCCATGTTGGTCTAGATATCCATTTAAGGCTTTGCCAAATAGTTTGGCGTGGCGCGACGTTAGCGTGGCGTGCCCGTGGCGTGAGTCGTTCCTCTAAACACGCTACTCTATTCCGTCGCGTCTCGCGCCGCGCCGAGCTGCTTGCATGTAATTTCTCGCATCACCGTCTAAATGAGGCTATAAAAAGATCGTTAAAAATTGCATTTGTCATCAGGCGGGCCATAAATGCATTTTTTTTACCTTTCATCATCAGCCTATAATGTTCCCACTGCTGGGACACAGGCCTCCTCTCTGTGAGAGGGAGTGGGCCATAATCCACCACGCGGGCCTAGTGCGGGTTGGTAGATGTCACATGTCTTCGGATTTTTGGTTCTAGTACATGCCGGTTTCCTTACGATGTTTTTCTTCACCGTTTTGAAAGCAGTGGTGATGAAATAAATTACACAAAGTAATGCGCCTGGCGGGGTTCGAACCCACGACCTACAACTGGTAAGTCGGGACCGATACCACTGCAGGGCCACTACTGCTCTCTGCCTTAAAGGTATTAAAAAAAACTTATTCTTCTTTAAAAAACCTCTCAAACAAAATTTTTCCCATACCTTTAAAATTACTCTTTGAATAAATGCAAGCATCATTTACCCTGCTCGTGTTTCGAGAGGCACACTCCATTGGCTTCCGATTTATCTACAAAGAGATGATACTACCCACATTGTTTGCTTTATCTTGCCGGTGCTTTGGCCGAAATATTGATATTTGCGTTCGTAGGAACGGGTATTTGTTTTCTAAATGAAAACGGGAATGTGAAAACTTTTCCATTTTTCTGCAGTCGTAGTCGGTAGCCCGGAGATTGCACACTTATTTTAAAATTATTATAAAGAAGTAAAGTTTGTGAGTTTATTTATAGGAACTAATAAACCGATTTAGAAAATTCTTTCACCAGTAGAAAGAGTATTTTGTTCCTAAACACTTCTCGAAACAATTTTGAAACCCAATTTAATAAATATACAAGAATAACGACTTGTTACTGACTATTGACTTTACTTCCGAATTTCGAATAAGAAAATCTCGGAATCACGAGCCACTTAAATCGTTTATCAAATTATCAACAATTTTATACGCAAAATGCAATAAAGACAATCTCAAAAACATTTGAACACTCAAAGAGCAACAACATTTTTCCCTGTCAGCCTCGGAAATACTTCCACAATCGAACGGGCAACGGCAAAAGCCGATTGGAGCAGTCTTTCCTGCCTCACTCAATATCGGTCGACGAATTGGAACCCGACTGTATCCGATATTCCCCGATAAACACCGAACGCTTTTGAATAAAGAACTTGAGAATCGATCGGATTTGAATTATTGTTTTTGAAAAGAGAATTCGAATTTCAATGGTTCAAGATTTGATTATTTGTTTTTTATAGAAATGTCTATGGAAATAATAACAAGCGGATCCTTTGATGTTTTGAATTCGGAAAGTTGTTTAGCTTGTTTGACATTTCCCCGAACTTTTATTATTTCTTTTAGCAACTGATTTATTTTTATCTGTATTGACATGATGTCGATATTATTAATGTAATGTTATTACAATTTGTTGATCCATAAAAAATGCTGACTTCTTGCTTAACTTCATTGCTGACGAGAGGTTTAATTAATCGTTTAGACATTGACTAGTACTGCCTTACTACGTCGTAGAAAATCCGAGCGGCTTGAGCATTTTTTTTGATCCCACAATTCACTTCATCGGCCCTTTTCCTCGGGAAATCTGTTCCAGGGATATTGTTCCCACAGCTGGGACATAGGCCCACAGAGAGCTGTGAGCGCGAGTTTGTGATAATCCACTAAGCAGGCCCAGTGCGGGTTTATAGATGTCACATGTCTTCGATTTCTTGATTTAACTTTTAGGACATGGCTGTTACAGCAGTGGTGATGAAATAATTACCTACACAAATAATGACCTACACCACGAAATACATTTTATGGGCAGTTTTCGGAATTAGATAAGTTGTTTTAGTACTTGAATCGAAATGTTGATATTAATATGGATCTTCCAAAGATTTCTAATAGACAATCTCATGTGGAAAACAGTATTACAAATAAAACATCAGAGATAAATAAGACAAATAAATTGTGTAACACTAAATAACTTTTTTATTTAATAAAAATCAAGGGATTATTCTGCTCTTTACAAGTAATCCCGGGATTTGGGGTATATCCACTTTATTCTTGCACTGTATGAAATCAGTGTAAGTACATTAATTCCGACCTATGTTTATAAGACAAGGCAGCTATCACTGGGCCACCATTGCTCTTCATATGAGTATCCTTCTGCTTATCAAACACCTAACAACTTGGGACTAATAGCTTCTCAAACAACATTTAGTATGTGAGGAGTAATTAAGGGTAAGGCTTGTTTCGCACGGACCACAACCAGACCACACCTCAGTAACATAAGGTGGTCAATCAGTGGTTACGCGTGGGTAGCCGTTGCAGCTTTTTGCAGTTGCGTTGTTGTGAATCTTGGGTTCTCGCGCTTCGCTAACTCAAGACAAGGGTGAATAGTGTACTTTGGGGCAAGTGTGCTTCAGTTTCGACCACATTTTCGCTTTCCTTCAGGTCACAGAATACTTAATAGTTTTTGGGAAGTGACACTTCCCAAAAACAAACAAATGAAAAATCTATGCTTGAGAGAATAAAGACATTTCAACAAAAATATGTACGGAACGCGTGCGAAACGGACGGCGGCGGCGGGCGGGCAGTCGACTGTGAAACCCGTCCACGGTGCGCCCACGTGTGTTTGCAGTTTCATACCTACATCGCGGAGTGCGCCAGGCCTGATCAGGTGAGATAGTTTCTAGTAGAACATACGCCTATCACTAAATTAATAAATAGAAAAAAGTACGGGGTTCGCTGGTGGTTGCGGCGTGGCTGCGATGTGGTCGGAATAATCTCATGCGGTGGATAAAAATGGCAAAATGTGGTCCGTGTCAATTCTGCTATTCATTTTATTTTTTTTTGGCGCATTTTGACCGAGAATCATGTATCTTTTGCATCATACTGCAAATTTTTTACATACACAATATTTACTTTGTATAAATCACCGGGAGGGGACGTCCTTGGAAGACCCTCACCTTATTGGTGAAGTGCTTCAGAAAAGCCGAGTGCGTGGTGCTCGCAATTGGCGTGTGCATATGTATTTATGTATGAATGTGGATGAGGCGAATGGAGTATGTAAGGATCGTAGCAGACGTGAGTTTATGTATGTTTAAATCAAGTGTCTGTAAAAAAAAGAGCAGTGGTGGCCCAGTGGTATCGGCCCGACGAGTTGTAGGTCGTGGGTTCGAACCCCGCCTGGCGCATTACTTTGTGTAATTTATTTCATCACCACTGCTCTCAAAACGGTGAAGGAAAACATCGTGAGGAAACCGGCATGTCCTAGAACCAAAAATTCGAAGACATGTGACATCCACCAATCCGCACTGGGCCCGCGTGGTGGATTATGGCCCACTCCCCCTCACAGAGAGGAGGCCTGTGTCCCAGCAGTGGGAACATTATAGGCTGATGATGATGATGATGAAAAAAAAGTGTTGGATGTGGTCGTGATGTGGTCATGGTACGTGTGTAACAACCCTTATAGATACGTAGAAGATAATACCATCATTAGCAAACCTCTTAGTTCTGACATGTGCTTATAAGTTTACCAAACTTTGAATGGAGACCCATTTTGAATAAACATGACATCTCGTTCAAACCCTGTTGAATTAATTGAAAATGAGGATTATAGTTTATGTATGTTTCAATCAAGTGTCTGTAAAAAAAAGTGTTGGATGTGGTCGTGATGTGGTCATGGTACGTGTGTAACAACCCTTATAGATACGTAGAAGATAATACCATCATTAGCAAACCTCTTAGTTCTGACATGTACTTATAAGTTTACCAAGCTTTGAATGGAGACCCATTTTGAATAAACATGACATCTCGTTCAAACCCTGTTGAATTAATTGAATATGAGGATTATAATAATGGCCCAATATGTTCAACGATTTCGTCGGAATTCCAGGACCGATTTGGTTTCTTGTAATCTATAAATATATCAACTAATTTATTCTCGAATTCTGTTTACATTTAACTTATTATGTGTGACGAATGTATAACGATTGTGTGACGAGTGATTAATGTTATGTCAGCTTAATGATTCTGAAAATTCAACCTTAGATACGGGAAATAAATGCTTATTTTCAACAGATAAAGATCAAAGATCTCAGGCCCTGACTTTTCAATGTTTTGTGACGTAAACGGGAGCTTTGACGTTAATTTGCTGCAAAAAAATTAGATACGGCGCTTTTTAAATTTTCCATACAATAAACGCAGTAAGTAATAAAGTACTTCAAGTACGCTGTAAATAAAATTAATTGTACACAAACACCACATAATTGATTCTTGCTTTGTTTTGTCTAGAAGTAAATATTGTGTAAAATAACCGCTTTTATATAAAAATAGCCACAGCCATTAAATCAAAAGTTAGAATGTATACAATCACATACGCTGTCTAAAAATAGAACCAACTCTATTTTGATGTGGACGCTGTCTAAAAATAGAACTCTATTTTGATGATGTTTCGTGTCAATTCAGAGTGACCATTCGATTTGATGACATTTAAAATGTTGTTATTACGTGAACAGCACTTTACGCGTGTGTTAGTTATGAAATAGTACACAGTTTAGTTTAGCTTTATTTTATGTATTTTATATTTCTATAGTTACAGTCGCACAGGCCGATCTTCCTGGTTAAGCCGCGCTTGCCGAGGTTGGTCTGTGGATGTGTGACCATCTCATAGCGAGTTTCCTTCGTGTCTCGGAAAGCACGTAAAGCCGTTGGTACCGACTGTCTTTGTAGGTCTTTGAAAGTCGTTACTATTAGTCAGAAGGTCTGAAGGTCTGACAACCAGTCTTACAATGGAGTATCGTATTACCCAGTTACTTGGTTGTGGAGGTCCGATAGGCAGTCGCTCCATGTAAAATACATAGATACTGATATTCAGCTGCATTCGGTTCAATTGAAAGCCGACCCCAATATACATTAATTTATTAGGTGATGGGGATAATCAAACTGCACTGTTTAAGGTTAACTTCAATAGGAGACTTTTATTTAACCTATATATTATATTTAGAAGTAATGTGACTAGTTCCTAGCACAAAAACGGGACGAATGAAAAACTGAACTGAGGGCAGGCGCGTACGCATGAATACGTTCTTTGTCTCAGAAATATCTGTAGTTGGGAAAAGGCTAGGCAGATGATGATTATACATATTTCTATAGGTAGCTAATTTTGTTATAAGTGATTTTAAATATTATTAATACGAGTAAATAAATATGTCAAGAAGGAAAAGAATCCAATTATGAATGAATACAGTAACAACAAGTCTTGAATCAATCACCAGCTGTTTTCCAAGCCATCGATCTTCGAGTGCTTCTATTCGTTTGTTCGTTACTTAGTCTCGCTTCAGTAGAGATCTTAATAAAATCCTTCAGGAAGCAATAATTGGGTCAAGGAGAATTTAGGAGGAGACAGGCGGGATTGAAGAGGGATTCTCTAGGAAAACAGATGGCTTGGAAGTCTGGCGACCTTGCTATAATTGAGTATTGGGCTCTACTGACTGATATACTAAAACTTTCTCGGACGATTTCTAAAAAACATAATTTAAGTATTTTTGCCCGAAAATTCGATTACATTATAAATGATCTTTATTTTGCAAATTGGTTTTCGCAAACTCTTTTTCACGTCAAAAGACACTATTTTTAAACTAGATGAGGCTGTGAGGCACGGGGATAACAAATTGTAAAATCCAACACAAAACTACCGAAAACGAGGACACAATGTGGAATCTGAAAGGAAAGTACTAGGAGAACAGGATCAAAACTTTTTTCGAGGGGATATAATTTTTGTGGCGTACTTACAACAACCCCTGGGTAGGTACCACAAGTCTCCTTCACCTATCTGTGTATTTGTTTAGGGCCTACAAGTATTAGTGTTTACCTCGTCCCTCACTACATCATCTTCGACAATCCATCCATCTTTTCAAAGGTCTACCTTTGTCTCAGATCCAAAATTATATTTTGTTGGGCACGTTCCTCTAACGATATTTTTGTTTGCATTTCTGATATCTGATGTAAATACATTCTTGGTGTGGGAGTATTTTAAAATGACTGTACCCTTAGCACGAGTTTTCAGTATTTGAGACGTAAACTGGAACTTTGACAATTTCAAATTGATAATTTTCAAGGAAATAATTAGTTCCTTCTTCGCACACCAGAGGCGCTGTTCCATTTTTTCATCACAAGAAACGCTGTAAATACTGGAAAGACGCTGTAAAGTAAAATAGTGAAAACTCGTGCTAAGGGTACAGATCGTCCACACACTATAGTACTTACAAGTGTGACTCGTGTGTACCTCGTGACTAACTAAGAGGTACGGCCGTAACTAACGTCAAAATCTAATTTTCGAACGACTGAAGTCCTTTTGCCACGGCGCTAGTGTTTATGTCTTTTCATCAATTTGCATCAAAAAAAGTGGTGGTGTGGAAATAGCTATCTGTCTAATTGTAATTATTATTTTATATTTATTTAATTCTTAGTTCTTGCTGGATGTCACGGGGCGTAGAAAATGTCCGTAACTAAGGACAAAACCACGGGTTTTATTATTTTATTACTGTAGCTTCATTTTTGCTTTTTCGACAATTCAGAAGTGCCTGGGGTGCGTTTAAATCTTCCAGCGATGTTTCGCCGGAAAAAAATTAAACTAGCGAGGGTTCACTGAACGGAGTCATAAGTTTCTGTCAATGTTAGTTGTCAAATTCAATTGACAGCTCAGTTTATTGAACAAATAATCAATTTGCCGGTTTAATATAAATCCATAATCAGAAAAATATTATTTACTCTCTAAAATAAAAATAATATTCGTTTTTACGGCGCGAATCGAGCAAAACAACAAAACTTAATGTCAGTCTGACAGCAGGATAAAATTTTGCGAGGTAAAAAGGTCGCAAAAATTTATTCCATTTAGTAAAAACTTATACCAGCGGACGACCGTAAACGGGGCAGATTAAATTTTAGTTAGCTTCATTTTTCACCTCGCGGTGTACTTAAACGGGGTGTTTGACATTTAGTCAGTATAAATTTAAACTGGATAAAGGATTTAAACGCAGCCCCGGGGTGCGTTTAAATCAATTATCCAGTTTAAATTTATGCTGACTAAATGTCAAACACCCCGTTCAAGCACCCCGAGAGGTGAAAAATTAAACTTAAACTACTAAAATTTAATCTGCCCCGTTTACGGTCGTCCGCTGGTATAAGTTTTTACTGAATGTATAAATTTTTGCGACCTTTTTACCTCGCAAAATTTTATCCTGCTGTCAGATTGAGATTAAATATGTTTTGTTGTTTTGCTCGATTCGCGCCGTAAAAACGAATATTTTTATTTTAGAGAGTGAATATTATTTGTGGATTATGGATTTAATTAATATTACACCGGAAAATTGATTATTTGTTTAATAAACTGAGCTGTCAATTGAATTTGACAGCTAACATTGACAGAAACTTATGACTCCGTTCAGTGAACCCTCGCTAGTTTAATTTTTATCCGGCGAAATATCGCCGGCTGATTAAAACGCAGCCCTGTAAAGGTCTATTTATTTTTGTTCCTATGCTAGATTGAGGACCGCGCATGCGGACGGCGAGTAATGGGTCACTCGGGCCACTCGCTGTCAGATTGGACCATGCCATGGTCGACGGCGCGTCGTTTTCCAGCCGCTCCTCAAAGAGCTTTCAGCAATATTACGGGAAGCGAGATTAAAACAAATAATAAAACCGTACATTTGTTAAACCGCGATTCCCATTACAAACTAACAAGTTATTGAAAGTTATTCATTCCGACGATAAAGCGTCATGTTTATTAGGCAGTGGTGCGACCGCGGACGATGAACGAGTAATGAGTAGAACTAGAAACTATAAAAGAGTTGGCGATCAGCGGGAAGCGAGTGTAGTTTCGATAGTTTTGTCGCCAGGCTTTAGGCGAGTGTGCAAGTGCGACGAGCAATTACTCGTGCCACTCGCCCGCTGTCGCTCAGTCCTGTGCAAACCTGATCAAGCGAACCGAGCGAGGATCGCTGAATGAGTATCGCTGAGCGAGTTTATTTTTGAAAGCTCATCGCTCAGCGACAAAACTAGTGAAGCGAGTCGTCGCCGGCAGTGTGAACAGTCAGAGAGCAACTATTAATATATGCATCTCTTTCGTTTACACGGAATGTACATTTATTGTGAGTTTCTTGAGAGAGAAACTCGCCGATAGTTACTCGTTTTCTCGCCGCCGGTCGGACCACTGCCTTAATAGGCAGGCCCTAACTCCGACATCAAAATACACAATCAATCTATTGTTGTGAATACTCCAAAATATCAATGGCATTGTTACTACTACGCAGAAATCAATGAACTTTGTTTTCATTCATTTATTGTGATATGGCTGAGGCTATCCTCCCCCGACCGTCTATTCCCATTTTATCACCACTGGCGACGATCGGGAAATAATTTCTCGGAATTTTTTCATTATCTGCCTAGCCTTTTCCCAACTATATTGGGTTTCGGCTTCCAGTCGAACCAGATGCAGCTGAATATCAGTATTTTATATGGAGCGACTGCCTATCACACCTCCACAACCCATTAACTGAGTAATACGATATCCCACGATAAGACTGGTTATCAGACCATAGAGCTTCTGACTATGGAGGATTAGGCCTATGTTCAGCAGTGGACGTCTTCCGGCTGATGATAATAATGATGAGAGCTTCTGACTAATAGTAGCGAGTGTCAAAGATCTAAAAATGACAGCCGGGACTAACTGCTTTACGTGCTTTCCGAGGCACGGAGGAAACACGCTATGACAGATGGTCACCCATCCACAGACCAACCTCGGCAAGCGCGGCTTAACCCTGAAGATCGGCCAAATAAATTCCCATTTGTTGCCACCGTTCTAGTGCTATGATGAAACTCTACTTTCAAACAACTCAAGTGTCTGGTGTGTTACGTGATTATGGTCTTGTTCACAGTAATCAGCAAAAGTATGTTGGCAAGCATGAGTTCAAAGTTGTATGTGTTTGTATATCTGAGTCGATTACCTAAAATTGTCTTGTTTAATTTTAACCAGAAGAAGTAATGCTAACATAGGTTCAGAGTTGTTACCATGGGGACAAATGGGAATAGACGCCCCCGACTTACGAGTTCTAGGTCCTGGGTTACCAGCGCACCCAAGGAGGAGCATTACTTTGAGTAGTTTATGTCATCACCACTCCTCTTAAAACGGTGAAGGAAAACGTCTTGAGGAAACCTGTAGAATCAAAAGTTAGAATATGTGTCATCTACCAAAACGCACAGGGCCCGCTGGTTGATCCTAGCCCACTACCTCTCGCAGGAGCATGTGTCCCAGCAGTAGGAGCAATGTCCCTGGAACAGGGTCTCCAAAGAACAAGGCCGATAATGTGCTTTGTGGGATCAAACTTATCCCAAGGTGGGTTTTAAATAGACAAAAAATCGTTTACGTGTAAAAGTTGGTCATTTTAGGTCAAAAGCCTCACAATTACACACAAAAGAACGATGAAAGCCATAAATCTGTTCTAAATATAGAAGTTTCGATAGTTTACGAGATATCGATCTAATTTTAGACCAGAGTTGAAGGGAACGGACTGCGAAGAATTAAAGTTGAAAATTTGACCGAGACTGGAAATGGCACTTGGTTTAGGGAACCTTTTTGATTAGTCGTCATCATCATCAGCCTATTATATTCCCACTGCTGGGACACAGGCCTCCTCTCTGTGAGAGGGAGTGGGCCATAATCCACCATGCGGGCCCAGTGCGGGTTGGTAGATGTCACATGTCTACGAATTTTTGGTTCTAGGACATGCCGGTTTTCTCACGATGTTTTCCTTCACCGTTTTGAGAGCAGTGGTGATGAAATAAATTACACAAAGTAATGCACCTGGCGGGGTTCGAACCCACGACCTACAATTCGTAAGTCGGGACCGATACTACTGGGCCACCACTGCTCACTTTGATTAGTATAAGAAAAACGTAATTCTCCAATGAAAGTCTCTGTTTCTATGGAAAGTTTAAAGCCTACCCCATGGCAAGATTGTTAGTCAGACTAATGAGCTTCTTACTAACTTTCTGAGTCACGGAAACTCGCTATAACAGATGGTCACCCATCCACAGACTAACCTCAGCAAGCGCAGCTTTACCTGAAAGATCGGCCTGTGGGGCTATAATTATTTTTTCACCTCACACGCTCGGAAAGATTCTATTTCTCATTCAAAATCTGAGCGCAAAACTCCATTTTGTGTTCTAGAGCACAAAGTGTTGTTTAAAATTCGAACACGTCTTGTATTCAATTGTTTTCTACACTGCCAGGCGAGCCGCCCCCTGTATAGGTCAATGCCCCCACTTCATTTCCTCGCTGTGTGAGGTGAAAAGTTGTGTGTTGCACTCGGCAGCAAAGTTTTTCTGCGTCTCGTACCTTTGAAAACTTCGCATCGCTCAGGATTCTATATTTGAACCGCTCGTTTCTCTCGCGGTTCAATCTTAGAATCCTTCGCTCGCTCAGTTTTCAATTCAAGTACTCGCGCCAAAAATCAATTTTGCAGCCTTGCATAACAAATAACTATTTCACCTCACACGCTCGGAAAGATTCTATTTCTCATTCAAAATCTGAGCGCAAAACTCCATTTTGTGCTCTAGAGCACAAAGTGTTGTTTAAAATTCGAACACGTCTTGTATTCAATTGTTTTCTACACTGCCTGGCGAGCCGCCCCCTGTATAGGTCAATGCCCCCACTTCATTTCCTCGCTGTGTGAGGTGAAAAGTTGTGTGTTGCACTCGGCAGCAAAGTTTTTCTGCGTCTCGTACCTTTGAAAACTTCGCATCGCTCAGGATTCTATATTTGAACCGCTCGTTTCTCTCGCGGTTCAATCTTAGAATCCTTCGCTCGCTCAGTTTTCAATTCAAGTACTCGCGCCAAAAATCAACTTTGCAGCCTTGCATAACAAATAACTATTAGTTACGAGCATCAGTTCTAGTTTAAAATCCACCAGTTTTGCAGCAACTACTCCATTTTCTCGTAACTCAGTGGCTCAGCAATATTAAAGCTATGATTTACGACCCGGCGCGGTCCGCGTATAATGTTTTGTGACCGCAGCAGTAAAATGGCTGCTTAAACTGGAATTATGTTCAAAGTCTGCAGTTCAATGATGGAGACATAACTGTTAAAGTTTTACTTAGTTGTGTTATTTATTTCTACATTTAAAAGTTGCAGTTTCTGGCGGATTTCTTGATATCTGTGTTACATCTTTTATGGTGAATTAGTCTAATAATGGTTTACCTATACACAGCATCATAATTAAACACATTGTTCTTTTACATGCTCTTTGCGTTGCAGGGCCTCAGTACTACTACTTCTGAAACGAATGTATCTGAAACTTCATACCGTTTTTGACGGCTGCTTCTACGTATCCAAATATATGGACATCTTACAGACTCAGATTGACGAATTTTGACTTCTATTAGTTATGACATTAGAGGTACTTATTAATTTAGAACGAAAATTGATTTGTGAGATGACCTACCAACATATTTTTTTCCTACGAACCTAATATCTCAGAAAACACGGGTCCTCTCTTGCTAGTAACAATTTTAAAAAAACAAAGAACAAACTAACAAAGTGAGCCAACAATGTAGTTAAATATACAAGAACTGGATGTTAGCAGTCCGTTTACGTCCAAACACGTTCATATACGACGTCCATATACGTTCACACGTAGCGTGGGCGAAGCAATACTAACAGTAAATTTATCAACGTCCACACTACCCTGACAGGAAATATTAACCCTAGGTACGAAAATAATGAACATTTGTGAGAAAAATAGAACGTTTTTCTCGAAATATGTTGGAACGAAACATCTGCCTGGCCTTTTCCCAACAATGTTGGAGTCTTCCAGTCTAGCAGGATGCAGCTGAATATCAGTATTTTACACGGAGCTATTGCCTATTTGAGGCCTTTTTTTTAACGTGGTAAAATCATCAAAAGACTCCTCCCACCCCGGGCAGGGCGGGGTTGTCAGACTTGTACTGACTAAAATCCACGGTGTCCTTCAATAGCTCTTTATGTTCCGGGGTCACGGTGATGGAAATAAGTCCCGCGACCCCGGCAGGATTTAGCCCTCATAGAGTCCCCGTCACTATTTGAGGCCTTAGCACAAGACTTCCGTAATTTATAACGTAACATTAATTGTATGAAAAATGAAAGTGAAGGTAAAACGATGGTTTTCAGCGGCTTTAAGGGTACAAACTGCTTATTTAAAAAAAAATCTTAGTTAAATTATCAAATGCGTCCTCCCACCCGGGGCTGGAGGGGAGAGACTGTCAGACTTCTTTGACTAAAATCCACGGTGATCCTACAATGGCCCTTTGCGTTCCAGGGTCACGGATACCTGATGAGACAGTTCCTCCGAACCTCAGTGCCTTGACTTGCGTGTTATGTGCCCAGTGAGAACTTTTTTCTGCGCCCTGGTATGATTAATTGTGGCCCTGGTCTGGCCATGGTTGTGCCCCCCAGGGTCTGTGCCCTTCATCCGGTCACCATTCATCATCATCAACAACCTAATATGTTCCCACTGCTGGGACACAAGCCTTCCACATCCACCACGCGGGCCCAGTGCGGGTTGGTAGATGTCACATGTCTTTGAATTTTTGATTCTAGGACATGCCGGTTTCCTCACGATGTTTTCCTTCACCGTTTTGAAAGTAGTGGTAATGAAATAAATTACACAAAGTAATGCGCCTGGCTGGGTTCGAACCCACGACCTCCGACTCGTAAGTCGGGGCCGATACCACTGTACCACCACTGCTCTACTGGGCCACCTAACCCGGCCGGCTAACCCTATTTTGTGCACTAGACAAACACCCTGAAAATCTCAATGACATATTTATATGTACTACAATATTTTATAGCCGTATCCCAGAAACATGTTTCAAATAAAAATACATTCTTCAAAACTTCCGCCATATTGACGTCTCTAGCTCGATGTATCACTGAGCAAGAATAAAAGTATTGTTTTGAACTTAATCCTATATTCGGCAGACGTATCCAATAGGGTTCCGTGTGGGAGTGGCAAAAACCCTTTTTGTTTTATACTTAGAGGGAGCTTTTCGCCTAGGGCGAAGGGTGAAGTGTACCGTGAATTTTATTTTCGATTCTTTCTGTCATAATTATGTTTTTGTATTTGTATAGGAAATGATAGGTACTCATAACTGAAATCTAATGCTTCACTTTCTTCTTTTATTGTTATCTTCAAAGTGAATTTGGAATAGAACAAAACTTTAACATTCAGTTAGCAGATATCAAAGAATAATTTAGAGAAATAATAACACAGCGAAATTAGACCGATTTTTAGTGGAGAAGAAATATAGATTTTGAAAGACATTCCGTAACGTGAGATTCTCATAGTTTCGTTTATTCATTTTATAAGTCCCAAGAAGTCTGTTCTTCTGAAGGAAGCTGATGTTGACCTAAGAGCCAACTGTTTGTTCCACGACCAACTATATGTCACACGCTCACATGTCAGTAATGCTGACCATCTTTTTATATTTAGCACCAGAAGGAAAAACCACCCATGTCGTAGCATTTCGTACATAAAGTGTTGTGTCTAGAAGTTTTCATTTCCATTTATTACAATTGATTCGCTTATTATTAGGCCTAACGCAATTAGTATCATGAGTAGTGCCTTAGTTTGAAATAATGCCCACGACTAAAATTGCACCCTGTATAGGTAGCTAATTTTGTTTTATGTGATTTTAAATATTATTAGTACGAGTAAATAAATATGTCAAGAAGGAAAAGAATCCAATTATGAATGAATACAATTGTATACAACAAGTCTTGAATCAATCACCAGCTGTTTTCCTAGCCATCGATTTTCGAGTGCTTCTATTCGTTTGTTCGTTACTTAGTCTCGCTTCAGTAGAGATCTTAATAAAATCCTTCAGGAAGCAATAATTGGGTCAAGGAGAATTTAGGAGGAGACAGGCGGGATTGAAGAGGGATTCTCTAGGAAAACAGATGGCTTGGAAGTCTGGCGACCTTGCTATAATTATTTGGCTCTACTGACCGATATACTAAAACTTTCTCAGATGATTTCTAAAAAACATAATTTAAGTATTTTTGCCCAAAAATTCGATTACATGATCTTTATTTTGCAAATTGGTTTTCGCAAACTCTTTTTCACGTCAAAAGACACTATTTTTAAATTAGATGAGGCTGTGAGGCACGGGGATAGCAAATTGTATCCAACACAAAACTACCGAAAACGAGGACACAATGTGGAATCTGATCAGAAAGTACTAGGAGAACAGGATCAAAACTTTTTTCGAGGGGAATAATTTTTGTGGCGTACTTACAACAACCCCTGGGTAGGTACCACAAGTCTCCTTCACCTATCTGTGTATTTGTTTAGGGCCTACAAGTATTAGTGTTTACCTCGTCCCTCACTACATCATCTTCGACAATCCATCCATCTTTTCAAAGGTCTACCTTTGTCTCAGATCCAAAATTATATTTTGTTGGGCACGTTCCTCTAACGATATTTTTGTTTGCATTTCTGATATCTGATGTAAATACATTCTTGGTGTGGGAGTATTTTAAAATGACTGTACCCTTAGCACGAGTTTTCAGTATTTGAGACGTACAGTAAACTGGAACTTTGACAATTTCAAATTGACAATTTTCAAGGAAATAATTAGTTCCTTCTTCGCACACCAGAGGCGCTGTTCCATTTTTTCATACAAGAAACGCTGTAAATACTGGAAAGACGCTGTAAAGTAAAATAGTGAAAACTCGTGCTAAGGGTACAGATCGTCCACACACTATAGTACTTACAAGTGTGACTCGTGTGTACCTCGTGACTGGGGTCTACTTTCTCAGTCCGTGAACAAAGACAGAGGTACGGACGTAACTAACGTCAAAATCTAATTTTCGAACGACTGAAGTCCTTTTGCCACGGCGCGGCGCTAGTGTTTATGTCATTTCATCAATTTGCATATGATTTGCATCAAAAAAAGTGGTGGTGTGGAAATAGCTATCTGTCAAATTATAATATAATATTATTCATTGAATTCTTAGTTCTTGCTCGATGTCACGGGGCGTAGAAAATGTCCGTAACTAAGGACAAAACCACGGGTTTTATTATTTTGATACTGCAGCTATATAAAAACAAAGCTTTTTCATCAATTCAAAAGTGTCTGTAATGGTCTAATTTAAATGTTCGATCAGTGGCAGGAGTTTCAGTTCCTTTTGGGTAAGCTTGCTCCATCTTAAGTCTCATTTTTGTTCCTAGGCAAGAGTTCCTGGGCGACTCGCTATCCGATCATGGACCATGTCCGGGTCGACGGCGCGTCGTGTTCCACGCGCGCCTCAAAAAGCTATCAGCATTTATATAAAACGGGAAGCGAGATAAAACCAAATAATAAAATGTCCGTGTTCGTATAGTTTGTTAAATTGCGATTCCCCTTATAAACTAACACGTTATTCATCATCATCAGCCTATAATGTTCCCACTGCTGGGACACAGGCCTCCTCTTTGTGAGAGGGAGTGGGCCATAAACCACCACGCGGGCCCAGTGCGGGTTGGTAGATGTCACATGTCTTCGAATTTTTGGTTCTAGGACATGCCGGTTTCCTCACGATATTTTCCTTCACCGTTTTGAGAGCAGTGGTGATGCAATAAATTACACAAAGTAATGCGCCTGGTGGGGTTCGAACCCACAACCTACAACTTGTAAGTCGGGACCGATACCACTGGGCCACCACTGCTCTACACACAACACGTTATTGAATGTTATTTATTCCGATGATAAAGCGTTGTGTTTGTTAATAGGCAAGCCCTAACTCCAACATCAAAATACACATTCTATTGTTGTGAATACTCCAAAATATCAATGGCATTGTTACTACTACGCAGAAATCAATGAACTTTGTTTTCATTCATTGTGATACGGCTGAGACTATCCTCCCCCGACCGTCCATTCCCATTTATCACCACTGGCGACGATCGAGAAATAATTTCTCGGAATTTTTTCATCATCTGCCTATAGCCTTTTCCCGACTATATTGGGCTCGGCTTCCAGTCGAACCAGATGCCGCTGAATATCAGTATTTTACATGGAGCGACTGCCTATCGGACCTCCACAACCCAGTAACTGGGTTATACAATACCCCGGCCATGGTAAGACTGGTTTTCAGAATTTAGAGCTTCTGACTAATAGTAACGAGTGTCAAAGATCTAAAAATGACAGCCGGGACCAACAGCTCTACGTGCTTTCCGAGACACGCAGGAAACTCGCTATGACAGATGGTCACCCATCCACAGACCAACCTCGGCAAGCGCGGCTTAACCCTGAAGATCGGTCAAACAAATTCTTATTTGTTGCCACCGTTCTAGTGCTACGATCTCTTCCAAACAACTTTAGTGTTTGGTGTTTCAAGTTACGTGAAATGGACTTTTTCATTACTAATCAGCAAAAGTACTAGGCAAGCATAAGTTCAAAGTGGTATGTGTTTAAATATTTCTGAGTCGATTACCTGAAATTGTCTTGTTTAATTTTAACCAGAAGAAGTAATGCTAACATAGGTTCAGAGTTGTTACCATGGGGACAAATGGGAATAGACGCCCCCGACTTACGAGTTCTAGGTCCTGGTTATTAGCGCACCCAAGGAGGAGTGTCCCAGCAGTAGGAGCAATATCCCTGGAACAGGGTCTCCAAAGATTAGAGAGATCATGAGAGATCCGATAATGTGCTTTGTGGGATCCAACTAATCCCAAGCCACAAAAAATCGTTTACGTGTAAAAGTTGGTCATTTTAGGTCAAAACCCTCACAATTTACACACAAAAGAACGATGAAAGCCATAAATCTGTTCTAAATATAGAAGTTTCGATAGTTTACGAGGTATCGATCTAATTTTAGACCAGAGTTGAAGGGAACGGACTGCGAAGAATTAAAGTTGAAAGTTTGACTGAGACTGGAAATGGCACTTGGTTTAGGGAACCTTTTTGATTAGTCGTCATCATCATCAGCCTATTATATTCCCACTGCTGGGACACAGGCCTCCTCTCTGTGAGAGGGAGTGGGCCACAATCCACCACGCGGGCCCAGTGCGGGTTGGTAGATGTCACATGTCTACGAATTTTTGGTTCTAGGACATGCCGGTTTCCTCACGATGTTTTCCTTCACCGTTTTGAGAGCAGTGGTGATGAAATAAATTACACAAAGTAATTATGCGCCTGGCGGGGTTCGAACCCATGACCTACAATTCGTAAGTCGGGACCGATACCACTGGGCCACCACTGCTCACTTTGATTAGTATAAGAAAAACGTAATTCTCCAATGAAAATCTGTTTCTATGGAAAGTTTAAAGCCTACCCCATGGCAAGACTGTTGGTCAGACTAATGAGCTTCTTACTAACTTTCTGAGTCACGGAGGAAACTCGCTATAACAGATGGTCACCCATCTACAAACTAACCTCGGCAAGCGCAGCTTTACCTGAAAGATCGGCCTGTGGGGCTATAATTATTTTAGTTACGAGCATCAGTTCTAGTTTAAAATCCACCAGTTTTGCAGCAACTACTCCATTTTCTCGTAACTCAGTGGCTCAGAAATATTAAAGCTATGATTTACGACCCGGCGCGGTCCGCGTATAATGTTTTGTGACCGCAGCAGTAAAATGGCTGCTTAAACTCGAATTATGTTCAAACTCTGCAGTTCAATAATGGAGACATAACTGTTAAAGTTTTACTTAGTTGTGTTATTTATTTCTTCATTTTAAAGTTGCAGTTTTTGGCGGATTTCTTGATATCTGTGTTACATCTTTTATGGTGAATTAGTCTAATAATGGTTTACTTAAACACAGCATCATAATTAAACACAATTGTTCTTTTACATGCTCTTTGCGTTGCAGGGCCTCAGTACTACTACTTCTGAAACGAATATTGTATCTGAAATTTCATACCGTTTTTGACGGCTGCTTCTACGTATCCAATGGGCATTGTTCATTTTTTTCAATATGTTGTAATTGAAAAACCATTTCTAGGAATAGCGTTACTAATCATTAGTAACCAATCAAAAATGAAAAATGTTCATATTTGATTGATATTTTTGATAAAATACGCTTGACCTTCCTTGCCCTTCAAGTGACGTTATTATTGGCTGTACCGTTTTGTATCGTTGCCTCAGACAATAAAAAGTAAGTGGCAAGTATTTTCAACAATCTGTCAAGTGTCAAATTAAAAATGTCAAAAATGTAAACAAATAACAATGTTTAGTTTTTTATATATTTTATGATTATTTCTGCAACATGCCTCATAATCTCTTTATAAGATTTGCGAGAAAAGTGATGCCGTGATGTAGGCGTGTAATATTGCAAGGTTTATAAAATGTACCTACTGTTGCGAAGATCATTTTGATGTAAGTAAGATAACAAAGCTTTAGATACCTTTGTATATTCATTAAGTTAATGCTAAAGTATTGCTCAGGAAAACGAACAATAATTTGTCACCTCGTCGACGACTTTCTGTTTTAAAAAACAAAAATAAAAACCGATTTCAAAAATTTATTGTATTTTTATAGTAGGGGAGGCGAGGATTCTAATTTGCAGTTACTCGAGCATCATGGCGACCTATTGGATTTGAAAGAATATGTTCTAAAAAGAAAAAAGTTTCTGACAAGTTTTCTATTTTAGTGGGGGGAAGGGCGTGTAAACAGTTTTAAAACTGTAAAAAAAACAGTTGTACAGAAGTACTCGAGCGCGTCAGCTATTTACAGTGTAAACGCGCTTTTCTATTTCTGATAACCAATACATATTAATCGGACGATTAACTCGAGGGGGCTGTCCGTGGCAAGCGGTTGAAAATCCAAAAAAAAAGTCAATCAAGCGCGTCAGATATTCAAAGTGTATGTAAAGTAGACCTTAAAAAGTGTCGTATTAAAATGTCTGACGATTTGGATGTGGCACAAAGTAATAATTCATATTTCTATTGGTAAAAAAAACGTAATCTTGAAATACTCGAGCGAGTTCCATTTTTTTTTAATTGAAACTAACACTGTAAAAATCATACTCACTAATAATCTGACGTTTTCCATGGGGCGATGTCGGTAGACTCGCGGAGAAAAGGTGAACTACCTGTTAGTTCGCAAGTATCGGTCGTGATTTAATGTCCGCCATCTTCAATGTACATAATCATATACAATTTTTTGAAAGTAATTAATCTACCTTTTCGTAATCTGACTCGCTCAAGTATTTCTGTGGATCGATTTTTTTTTACTAATCTGGCGGGTTCTCCCACACAACCAATGGTGGGGACCATATGAAGGGTTGATACTTGGTACAGGTACATTAAAGGGTGTAAGATTTCTCCTTTATGATAATCTGATGCGCTGGAGTCACATTAAAATTCCCTCCCTGGGCTCCCCGACTAAGGATGTTAACTGACGTCTACTATCAGGAGAAAGTGACGTTGTGTTGTCAGGCAGTTTTTTAAATTATTCACTGGTGAGGCAACGGCACAACTTTTTGGTCAATGGTGACGTCAGCTACCTCAAAAATTAAAATATTAAAAATAAAAAAACTATTGAGCCAATCATAAAAATATTCAAATTAGTTTCTCAAAATGCTCTAAATTTGCAGAAAATAAAATAAAATCGAATGTTTGAAAAATTAAGACAATCCCCATTATATGGACATCTTAGAGACTCAGATTGACGAATTTTGACTTCTATTAGTTATGACATTAGAGGTACTTATTAATTTAGAACGAAAATTGATTTGTGAGATGACCTACCAACATAATTTTTTCCTACGAACCTATATCTCAGAAAACACGGGTCCTCTCTTGCTAGTAACAATTTTAAAAAACAAAGAACAACTAATAAAGTGAGCCAACAATGTAGTAAAACATACAAGAACTGGACGTTAGCAGTCCGTTTACGTCCAAACACGTTCATATACGACGTCCATATACGTTCACACGTAGCGTGGGCGAAGCAATACAAACAGTAAATTTATCAACGTCTACACTACCCTGACAGGAAATATTAACCCTAGGTACAAAAATAATGAACATTTGTGAGAAAAATAGAACGTTTTTCTCGAAATATGTTGGAACGAAACATCTGCGCCTTTTCCCAACAATGTTGGAGTCTTCCAGTCTAGCAGGATGCAGCTGAATATCAGTATTTTACACGAAGCTATTGCCTATTTGAGGCCTTTTTTTTAACGTGGTAAAATCATCAAAAGACTCCTCCCACCCCGGGCAGGGCGGGGTTGTCAGACTTGTACTGACTAAAATCCACGGTGTCCTTCAATAGCCCTTTATGTTCCGGGGTCACGGTGATGGAAATAAGTCCCGCGATCCCGGCAGGCTTTGGCTCTCATAGACCCGTCACTATTTGAGGCCTTAGCACAAGACTTCCGTAATTTATAACGTAACATTAATTGTATGAAAAATGAAAGTGAAGGTAAAACGATGGTTTTCAGCGGCTTTCAGGGTAAAACTGTTTATTAAAAAAAAATCTTGGTTAAATCATCAAATGGGTCTTCCCACCCGGGACTGGAGGGGAGAGACCATGGGAGAGACTGTCAGACTTGTAATATTGACTAAAATCCACGGTGATCCTACAATAGCCAGTTACGTTTCAGGGTCACGGATGAATGATGAGACAGTCCCTCCGAACTTCAGTGCCCACACTTTTAATTCTGCCCAGTGAGAACTTTTTTCTGCGCCCTGGTATGATCAATTGTGGCCCTGGTCTGGCCATGGCTGTGCCCCCCAGGGTCTGTGCCCTTCATCCGGTCACCATTCATCATCATCAACAATCTATAATGTTCCCACTGCTGGGACACAAGCCTTCCACATCCACCACGCGGGCCCAGTGCGGGTTGGTCGATGTCATGTCTTCGAATTTTTGATTCTAGGACATGCCGGTTTCCTCACGATGTTTTCCTTCACCGTTTTGAAAGTAGTGGTAATGAAATAAATTACACAAAGTAATGCGCCTGGCTGGGTTCGAACCCACAACCTCCAACTCGTAAGTCGGGGCCGATACCACTGTACCACCACTGCTCTACTGGGCCACCTAACCCGGCCGGCTAACCCTATTTTGTGCACTAGACAAACACCCTGAAGATCTCAATGACCTATTTATATGTACTACAATATTTTGTAGCCATACGGCTACAAAATATTGTAGTAGAATGTATTTTTATTTGAAACATGTTTTTGGGATACCCCAAAAACATGTTTCAAATAAAAATACATTCTTCAAAACTTCCGCCATATTGACGTCTCTGGCTCGATGTATCACTGAGCAAGAATAAAAGTATTGTTTTGAACTTAATCCTATATTCGGCACACGCATCCAATAGGGTTCCGTGTGGGAGTGGGAAAAACCCTTTTTGTTTTATACTTAGAGGGAGCTTTTCGCCTTGGGCGAAGGGTGAAGTGTACCGTGATTTTTTTTCTTTCTGTCATATGTTTTTGTATTTGTATAGGAAATGATAGTTACTCATAACTGAAATCTAATGCTTCACTTTCTTCTTTTATTGTTAACTTCAAAGTGAATTTGGAATAGAACAAAACTTTAACATTCAGTTAGCAGTTATCAAAGAATAATTTAGAGAAATAGTAACACAGCGAAATAAGACCGATTTTTAATGGAGAAGAAAATATAGATTTTGAAAGACATTCCGTAACGTGAGATTCTTATAGTTTCGTTTATTAATTTTATAAGTCCCAAGAAGTCTGTTCTTCTGAAAGAAGCTGATGTTGATCTAAGGGCCAACTGTTTGTCCCACGACCAACTATAATATGTCACACGCTCACGTGTCAGTAATGCTGATGACCATCTTTTTATATTTAGCACCAGAAGGAAAAACGACCCATGTCGTAGCATATCGTACATAAAGTGTTGTGTGTAGAAGTTCTCATTTCCATTTTTTATCTATTTTTTACTAAATATACTTTATACTGTCTAACGTGAATCTCATTCAAAGATCTCTAATTTACATCCCTGATAACAAACATTAAAGTGGAGCATCAGATACAGCTTGGCAAAAAACTGTAGAAAACCGGAAGTCGCCACTGTCTTCTCGCTACCAGCACTTTGAATATTTTTTTTTTTTCACTTATTACGTTAGTTTTATGGCACAATAATAAATCTAACAAACCTGCGGCCTTTGTTTACATCAAATATCAAAGATTTTAAAACGTTGTCATGAACAAAAAGATTAGTTCCGTTTCAATCCGTTCTGGCCAAGCTGTACCCTCACTTTCACAAAAAAATTAAAAAGAGAATATTGGTATAGGTGCCATATCCAAAAAATACGCGGACAAAGTCGCGGACAAAGTCGCGGGCAACAGCTAGTTAATTTTACATTTCTTTACTTAATTTTGTTTTATGTTTGATTAAATTGTCCATAATTTCAATGTTATAAAATCACAAAGGATAGTTCGTTATATTATTAGTATATTAAAAATATCAAAAATCACAGGACCGATAAAAAAAAACCAACAAAATCAAATCATTCCACACAGACAAACACATAAAAAAATAAATAACATCAACATAAATTCTGTTAAAATTCCAATGCGTTAGAAGACGTTTTACACTATTGCCTTGCAGATTATTATTGTTTCTGTCTAAGGACATTGACAGATTTAAACCCACAAAAATCCCGACATTTAAGCCACGGCATCCCAAGCTTTGAACCCATAAAACCTCCGATCAAACATGACATTAATCTTCCGCTCCCTTCTACCGTTGCCAACCGTATAAGTTCTTGTTCACACAGAAATCCGTTTTACAGGTCCGCTTTACGTGTTCGTTTTTATTCACCTGACTGACTCCCTGTCTCCTGTCTCCCTGAGCATTCGTGTACATTTAGTGATTTGATACAAGGTGCGTATTGTGATGCTCGATTGTCTTCCTTCACTGACGAAATGTTCGAATCTGAGGTGTGACCACATTACAGTTGAATGCGAATGGTGAGAGAGCGCATTTAGAATGACGTTTTTGTGACGTACCTAAACTAAACGGGAACTGCAGTGGCTGAAAAATCTACTGGCTGAAAATGCGGTGTAAAAGTCACTTCCAGAGCGTCCGATACGTTAAAATGAATCCTCTGTGTGTCCGAGCCCTTAAATGAGAGAATATTTCTTTTATACCGAGATTAAAGGGACGGATGGCAACATGGCAACTTGTAGCGTCATTAACATAATACTTTACTTAACACTGACCAGAAAACCTGACCTTCCCTTGATCACTTTATTTTAATTAAACTGGCTCATTTACACGAAGTTAGCTACTAGCCAATGCTCAAACAGAAGCGTTGCGGTCCATCTTAATGGGCCGCGATAGGAGTTTGTGGCTAAATAATTAAAGCCGCACAGGCCGATCATCCGGGTTAAGCTGCGTATGCCGAGGTTGGTCTGTGGATGAGTGACCATCTGTCATAGCGAGTTTCCTCCGTGCCTCGGAAAGCACGTAAAGCTGTTGGTCCCGACTTTTTTTTAATTTTTTTTTTTATTGGGACAAACCCACCACACTATTCCCAAACCACTGCAACTCCTGAAAGCCAGAATCAACAGTGGCAACCACCAGAAAAGCGCCGAGACAATGAAGCTCGACGTGTCCCGGAGAATGAATTTACCTGTCTTGGATCCTGCACGAAATTAATCAGAAAAGAATAGTGGAGGAGTAGGAAAAATATGTTTCCACTTCCCTCCATGCAAGCAGGAGACAGAACAAAACAAGGCCAATAGGCACAAAGGGATATTACAACTGGGAGAAGCCTAGTTGCCTAGCACCACGGGTAAAAATGACTACTAATATTAATGGGTCCTAAATTGTGAGCTGCTATATTTGTTGGTCCCGACTGTCATTTGTAGATCTTTGACACTCGTTACTGTTTGTGAGAAGCTCATAAGTCTGACAACCAGTCTTACCATGGGGTATCGTATTGCCCAGTTACCGGGTTGCGGAGGTCCGATAGGCAGTCGCTCTAGAAGGCGACCCTAATATAGTTGGGAAAAGGCTAGGCCGATGAAGAAAATGTGCCGCAATCTTCATGGGCATCATAATGTTCTAACTAATTGACAATATCGTAGAAGTTTTCGATTATCGTTTCCTTATAAACACATTATTACGACAATTCCGTGAAAAAACTAGCTTGGATAAAAATATTCACTTCTAGTCGAGAAAGTACGAGAAAAAGTAGAACGAGAAAAAGTCTCAGTATAAATGACGGTAACTGTTCTAAAGCCAAGCAAAGTCCAAATAAGACTGGACGTTAAGATTTATTTATGATAATACATGTCTAGCATAATTAGATGTTGATGTAATCATTAATTATGGTTGCCTCTTGTGTTTTAATTATATTGCTAAAAGTTTTGGGACTGGGAGCTTTTTTAGCTGGTGGTTGGTGGATGGAGAAGAAGAGGAAGG
The DNA here is from genome assembly GCA_954870645.1 of Agrotis clavis. NCBI lineage: Eukaryota > Metazoa > Arthropoda > Insecta > Lepidoptera > Noctuidae > Agrotis > Agrotis clavis. Next base: position 6,134,428 of record OX940943.1, read on the forward strand.
TCAAAGAAAAGATAGATGGATTGTGCCAGAAATTATATGGCAGAAAATCCCGAGTAAATGATGTCTGATAAGAGATAATAGAAGAAGAAAAAAGTATTTGTACTATTTCTGGCTGTATATGCGCAGTAAATAAAATGAGGTGTGAGAGGAAAAACTTTGTGTATTTATTTCTTCAAACTCACTTATCCTATTTTACAATATTGAGAGGACAACTTTCCGAGACCAAGTCGGTGTGCGGACTGCCTTCCCGATCGCGTGGCCTGGTGTCGTGTATCAAAACTGCTGCGTTTACAAGATAGTAAATAGCCCGGATTAACACGTCATGGGAAACTTTTTAGCCCGGTACGAAGTTCCTGTAGGATAATTGCACTTTGTGTCGCCACAAAATATTACGCCAACCTCAAGTAAAATGGGATAAGGGCAGTAAGATAATGATGACACAAACAGCAAGACACGAAACAACCTATTTGTGGATCATACAAATATTTGTTTCGTGCGGGAATCTACCGTATTACACGTAGAGCAGCAGTCAATAGCTCAATCGCTGCGCCAACCACGCCATTGAATATTCTTTGTTCAATTCACAAAAATAAATTTTTTAGCGTGGTAAAGTCATCAAATGAGTCCTCCCGGGTAGGGCAGGAGGGACTGTCAGACTCGTACTGACTAAAATCCACGGTGTCCTTCAATAGGTCTTTATGTTCCGGGGTCACGCTAATGAGATAAGTCTCGTCATTATGCTGACGCTCTTTGAGGCGCGCGTGGGAAACAACGCGCCGTCGACCCGGGCATGGTCCATGGTCGAACAGCGAGTTGCCCTTTACTCGCCGCCCGCATGCACGCTCCTACGGTGGCCGGAGATCGTCTTGCGACGTCCGTCGCCGTGGGCGTCCACCACTGCAGCTGGGGCGGAGGGAGGCTGTTCTCTCCCTCACGCGACCCACCTCCTCCTTCGCGAGCATGACTGCTTCGCAGAAGGAGGCGAACGCTTCCCACTCCGTGTCTTCCCGCAGCATGGCCGCTACCAATGCCGGGCGCGAGAAAATTACCGGAGCTAGTAGAAAAATGTAAACGAGTCTTCCTCAATAACTTCACCCCTATAACTTTTATATAATAGAGCTGCACTAATGACTCCTCCTCGTTATGTCTGCACTAATTACACTTTTTTCATGAAAAAACGTCCTGAAACGATTTGAATTTCAATAGCTTAGTAATAACTTAGAGGAACTTACTTAGCTAATGACAAACGGCTCGACTTAGGTACTGTTTTTTCAGTTATAAGTTAGTTTATGACCAATTTTACCTAAAATAAACTTGGGAATGGTGCTAAATGGTTTTGGGATGACAAACTTTAAGATTTTGGTTTAAAAGAAAGTAAAAACTGTATGTCACTTTGAATGTTCATTCTTATTTTGTAGTTTTGAAGATATTTCAATGTACTGTGTACCAAAATTTTATCAAAACTCGTTCAGCATTTTACGAGTGGAAGACTAACAAACATCCATTTTCACGGCGAGTAATGGGTGACTCGCCGTCCCATTATGGACCATGACCAGGTTGAAGGCGCGTGACGCGCCTCATAGAGCTGTCAGCAATCTGACGGGGCCCCCTTAGAGGGCCAGAGCCTGCCGGGGTCGCGAACTGTCTTCGGATAACCGTACCCTGGAACATAAAGGGCTATTGAAGGATCACCATGGATTTTAGTCAGTACAAGTCTGACAGTACCTCCCATCCCGCTCTGGGTGGGAGTCCTTCCATTTGATGATTTTAACAGGATACAAAAAAAAACCAGTTTAACAAACTTTCGCATTTATGATATTAGTAAGACAAGATTAGTTAAAAGCTAAAATTAAATAACAAACAATTCTAACACCTTCGAGATGGCCCATTTTCAAAATATCTCGAGTTTTAGCACTGCTATAACTTCCAAGTAGGTCTACATTTTAGGGGTCCGTAGGCATTAATTGCTGGCTATAATTTTAGTTAGAAAGCATTAACCACATTCTTGAGCCATTACAAAATTCACCATAGACTATACAGTGCCCAAACTACTGGTTGTGGACAAATTAAGTTAATGTACTCCCCTATAACGAAGGTATAAGAACGGAGATAATAAATAAAAAAAACTTTTTTTGAAAAAAAATGTGAAACTAATTTTTAAAATATCAAACAGCAACTTTTTTCTAAAAAGTTTTTTATTTTGTTCTTTTTGGTACGTAGGTACAGGTGCAAATTATGTTGTGTAATTGCGTAAACATTGCATACTGCACAGACATGCCATAGTAGCAATTGCGGTTGTTTTGCCGTCAATGTCAAAGTCAATGTCATTTATTGAAGAGATCCTTCGATTTCTCCAAGATCCTGTCATCAGGCCCAAGCTAATTACCGTGTGACCATCTGTGAAGTATAACCTTTTAAAACAAAAGAAGAATGTTACATATTGGTCAAGGTTTCATCGAGAAATCAGGAAAAATACGTAAAAAAAGATGAATGAATGTTATGAACTCGGAATGTTTGCTCCTTTTAAAAAGCCATCTAGTTATGAGGTTGAATAGGAGATAATATTTCGTCACTTCTATCAAAAACTTTTATTTTCAGTCCTCCTCACTTTAAGAGGGAATGGACCATAACCATAATCCGCCACGTGCGAGTTAGTACATACTCGCATCACATGTATTTGAATTTTGATTAGGTACTGAAATAGTATTTTCCTCACGATGTTTTCATTCACCGTTTTGAGAGTAGTGATGATGAAATAAATTACACAAAGTAATGCCCCTGGCTACATTCGAACTCACGACCGACGATATTTTTATCAATAGAACATTATAGTATACTATTTCTAGCAACAACTACCACGCTGTCCTTCACAACATTATTAATAGAAGTTCGCCGTTACTCTTTACTTATTCCTCGCCCCCACAAAATATGGCAGGCTATAATAAATGGCACAGCCTGTTGCCACACTGTTGCACTACTATTATTTACTATGCCACACTCGGTTTCCTTATTATATTTTCCTTATGTAGTTTCCTATTCGAGGCAAAAATAGACTAAGTGTGGGCGACCATCTTTTCTCTTGGAATAAATGGTGGGATTCAAGTTTTTTTTTGTATAATACGAGTATGTTGTGGCATCATCATCAGTCTATAAGTGTACCCACTGCTGGGACACAGGCTTCCTCTCTGTGAGAGGGAGTGGGCCTTAATCCACCACGCGGGCCTAGTGCGGGTTGGTAGATTTAACATGTCTTCGAATAGTTGGTTCTAGAAAATGCAGGTTTCCTCACGATGTTTTCCTTCACTGTTTTGAGAGCAGTGGTGATAATAAATTACAGAAAGGAATGAGTCTGGCTGGGTTTGAACCCACGACCTACAACGCGGAAGTCGGGGCCGATACCACCGACACCACAGCTCTTTGATTTTGTCACGGTATAGCTAGTTTTAGTTGGTCTTTTTTTTCAAACAATTTTGGGGGCATGAAATCGGAGTATGATGAATTCTGAAAAGAAAATACATAAACTAATTAGTAACGAGTAACGATACCTCTTGTTATCTTTGTTTTTCAGACTTTCAGGACGCTAATTAATAAGTTAAATAAAAACTTGTAAAAAAGTACCGGACCAGAAGTTGTAGAAAGTCCCAAAGCCACGTTGTATTTCATTATTAAAATGAGCCCGAATTACATATATCACCGCCGAATAAAAACTCATATAATAAAAATATAGAACAATAAAAATGCTCATTCATTACAATTTTTACCGAAATTTCATTCGACACTTCATTATTGCAATGGGCATTGTTAATTTTTTTTTTAATATGTTGTAATTGAAAAACCGTTTCGAGGAATAGCGTTACTGATCATTATGGACTAATTATAAATGAAAAATATTCATATTTTATTGATATTTTTAATAAAATACGTTTGACCTTCCTTGCCCTTCAAATGTTTCACACCTTCTTCAAACCTTTGGCTGTACACAGTTTTGTATCTTTGCCTTAGAAAACAGAAAATATAAAAAATATAAAACCGGCCAAGTGCGAGTCGGACACGCCCATAAAGGGTTCCGTAGCAGCAAGTAAAGTTCTCGTATTTGGTTGTAACTTTGCAAGGTAAATTGCGGTTTACGATTTATTAAAAAAAAAAACGAATAACTCGATCTCGTTCAAACCAATTTTCAATTGTAGTTTGCATGGTAATGTACATCAAATATTTTTTTTAGTTTTATCATTCTCTTAGTTTAGAAGTTACAGGGGGGGGCACACATTTTACCACTTTGGAAGTGTCTCTCGAGCAAACTGTTCAGTTTAGAAAAAATGATGTTTGTAACCACAATCACAGAATATGATTGTAATAGTACTAACTCAATATAATTTTTCAAGACCTATTCATAGATATCCCACACGAATGGGTAAGGCGAAAAATAAAAAGTTGAGTTTCAATTCTAAGTATGGGAGGTACCCCCAAAATTGGTTTTTGTTTTATTTTTGTGTGAAAGTCCTAATGCGGTTCACATAATACATCTACTTACAAAGTTTCAACTTTTTGTCGAAATTATAAGAGCTATTCTCTTATAATTTCGAAAAAAAGTGGCTGTGACATATGGACGAACAGACAGACATGACGAATCTATAAAGGTTCCGTTTTCTGCCATTGGCTACGGAACCCTAAAAAGTAAGTGACAAGTATTTTCCAGGGATGTCAGACATAACATAAGTACCAATTTCTTGGTACACATACCAGTTTTCAGTGTCACGTACCATGTACCAAGACTATTACTCGAGAAAAAAAACCAAGATTGGCCGTTGACCAACAATACAGAATAAACGACAAATTTTATGGTACAATTGAGTATTATTATTATTATAGCCTTTATTTAACAATCTTACAAAACAAAAATATTAAAAGTAAGTTTACATTTTTTTTTCCTCTCTTTTATATATCTATATAGGTATGTATTATTAGACACCGGTATTTAGATTGTCTTGCGATTTCGCAAACGCCTCCCCTAGAGCTTGCCACTCCTTCCGATTATGGGTCATCCTCCTCCAAGTAGCACCAGCCATCTTTCCAAAGTCGTCTTCCCATCTTAGGCGTTGCCTTCCTTTCTTTCTTTTGTTATATCTTGGACACCATTCGGTTACGTCCTTAGCCCATTTATTATTATTACTCCTCAACATAATATGACCTGCCCATCTCCATTTCAATTTCCTTATGCAATATGTGATTTCGTTGATTTTAGTTTGGTTTCGTAGGTTTCGAGTATTGCTTACTAAAAAATCTTTTTTTTTTGAACATAAATTCAAATATAACACGGACAAAAATCGCAGTCGGTTGTTAGTATTTATCCACTGTACGGTTGGTAAAACTGCGTGTTTAGTGTTTACTGCCCTCTATTAACAGTAAAAGAAAAAAAAAGATTTTTCATTAGTATTTGATTTTCGACACATTTTACCGATGTACCAATATTTCATATTCAGTACCAGCTTTCAGCCAGCTCGGTACAAGGATATCTGAGTGGCCGTCTAACATCCCTGATTTTCTCAAGTGTCAAATTGTAAATGTCAAAAATGTAAACAAGCAAGTTTTTATTGTAACTGCAAATTGCTTCATTATCTCGGTTAAATCTGTTAAAATCGGCATCGGCAATATAACATAAACTACAAGTAAAATAGAATACAGGAAGTGCTTTGTCCCAACTTGCAACAATAATACTAATAATAATCCAAACATCGTTTTTGTTCGTATTATAGAAGATTTGCGAGAAAAGTGGTGTGTGATGTAGGCGTGGAATGTGGCAAGGTTTATACAATGTACTTTTGCGAAGATCACTTTGATGTAAGTATTTCAGAAGCCTTAGATTCCTTTGTATGTTCATCTAGGAGTAATTTTGTTCTGTGAATAATAACCTAGGTGGATGTAAGTGACGTTTAGGCAGTTGACGTTGTGTTGACAGTTTTTTAATTTTTTAATTTTGCTCTAGTATGGCAACGGCACAACTTTTTTGCCGATGGTGACGTCACCTACCTCAAAACTTAAAATATTAAAAATAAAAAAACTATTGAGCCAATCATTAAAATATTCAAATTAGTTTCTCAAAATGCTCTAAATTTGCAGAAAATAAAATAAAATCGAATGTTTGAAAAATTAAGACAATCCCCATTACAGGAGAATGTATAAAACTCACGCCAAAAATATGTATAAGATTTTTTACACTTGTGACTCTTTTTTTCGTGGTATAATCATCAAATGAGTCCTGAACCCAGGGCAGAGCGGGAGGGACTGTCAGACTCGTACTGACTAAAATCAAAATATAGGGCAAACAAAATACATTTTAATATTCCAACATTATAAAGAACAATGTCCAATACCTTTCATCTCAAAAAAGAATATTTTCTTAAACACGACAGCAATAGGGTAGGCGTCCATAAAACCGTCAAACCGTAGCACTCAGAATAACGAAGTCTCTAAAAATACACGTCTTGCGGTACTTTTGGTACCACGACGGGCGATGCGTATTGTTTTAGTACCACAAAGCAAGATTATCTTAGAAACAGGTGTGCTAAGACATTTTGCTGATTGAAAGGGATGATGGAGACGAAGTCTTGAAGTCTTATTCTTTTTTAAAGGAGTTTATTGTTGGCTTAAAGTCTAAGATGTAGGGAAGGTAATTTAGAAAAGTGAATTTAGAAACTGTCCTGGCTTACAAACGAGCACAAAAGTTTTATATTTTTGTTCTCAATTACTGCTTATGTTATTACTGTTAGTGTACCTTATAATTATTAATAAATAAATAAATGTGTATGGTATCATGATTCCTCTATAGAGTATTAATTGTTAAGTGTTATTATTTTATCATCAAGAGCAAAATACGTCTATAACGAGCCATAGGCCTGGAAGAGCTAACACTCTGTAAAAGGGAATGGATCCACTATGCCAGGCTTTTCGGTGGATTTCACTTGTCTTCAAAGTTTTGATTCTTTTACAATATGTTGATTTCGTCAAGATGTCTTCAGCTACGTTTCGGGTAAGTCGTTGTCCAGAAGTGAAGCACTACAGGTATAAAATGAAAACTGCCAGGGTTTAAACACGTGAACTAGCCGCTGTGGTAATAGCTACAACGATGACTATAACTAATTTTTAAAAACTTAAACTCAAATACACACTAACCCAATTCCTCCTAGAAAAATACAAAAAAGAAACCTAATAGTAGCCATACACCATCCTGCCTATCGACGATCGATTTGACGCTTGCAATTGTTTTGTTGTATTTGATGGCATGACATGCCAATTTGACAGGTCATCAAATCGATTTGACACAACGTTAAATCGGCAGCAGTGATGCATTTGGCTATTATTGGATGACGACAGCTACAATTTTATAAATTTGTAGCTATCGGTCACCGAATAATAGCTAGATCTAGCTATAAAGTTGCTAAGTTGGCATCGCTGCTGCAGATTTGAAGTTGTGTCAAATCGATCGTACGATAGGCAGTATGGTGTATGGTGTATATGGACGAACTGCCAATTTGAAACAATTGCAAGCGTCATACGATAGGCAGGATGGTGTATGGCTACCATTATCCACAAAGGCATCCAATAAAATTCAACCTTACAAGCTAAGCTAGCTGTATCGTCATCTGCTCAAATTAGCGTAGCGAGCAACTGAAGCTGTAATCCGCTTGCTTCGCTCAAGGATTAGAAAGCAAACTGTTGCATGACTGCAAAATTGTTAGTGCACTTCAACGGATTTACTAGAAACAGAAATAGTCTTTTGAAAAGGATTTGTGCTGTGTAGGTTATTTTTAGAATTTGTAAAAGGATTTGTTTTCATTTGTCATTCAGTTTCTCACACACTCGCTAGATACTTTATAGTAGCCATACACCATCCTGCCTATCGACGATCGATTTGACGCTTGCAATTGTTTCAAATTGCAATTGTTTAAAAATGCCAATTTGATGGCATGACATGCCAATTTGATAGGTCATCAAATCGATTTGACACAACGTCAAATCGGCAGCAGTGATGCATTTGGCTATTATTCGGTGACGACAGCTACAATTTTATAAATTTGTAGCTATCGGTCACCGAATAATAGCTAGATCTAGCTATAAAGTTGCTAAGTTGGCATCGCTGCTGCAGATTTGAAGTTGTGTCAAATCGATCGTACGATAGGCAGTATGGTGTATGGTGTATATGGACGAACTGCCAATTTGAAACAATTGCAAGCGTCAAATCGATCGTTCGATAGGCAGGATGGTGTATGGCTACCATTAGAGCTTTTTTTATCGTTGTAAAATTATCAAATAAGTCCTCCCACCCAGGGCAGGGCGGGAGGGACTGTCAGACTTGTACTGACTAAAATCCACAGTGTCCTTCAATAGCCCTTTACGTTTCGGGGTCACGGTAGCTCGTTAGTCCCGCGACCCCGGCAAGCTTTGGCCCTCTTAGGCCCCTGCCATTTTGCTGACAGCTCTTTGAGGCGCGCGTAGAACACGACTCGCCGTCAACCCGGGCATGGTCCATGATCGGACAGCGAATCGCCCATTACTCGCCGTCCGCATGCCCAGATACTTTAGAGCTAGATATTTTTTGTTCATCTTGTTTTATCATCATTGCATAACTATATATAAGAGTAAATAATGAAATGTTTTGTGTTACTTTGATAAATACGGAGCGTGTACATAGATTATTCGCAATAAACTATGCCAAAAGGTTTGAAATCAATCAATTAATCCATGAATCAATAAAGAACAAATCCAGTTCGTGCAATCCAATAAACGCAATAAGTGCTTACTGAAAAAAAGTAAAAAAAAATACGTGTGGCACTCGGAGACTGCCGCGGTAAAGCTATGGCATAGCATTTTTTTAAAGAAATTTTATCGCCTTTCGCGAATATTTAACGAGAATTTAATTTATTTAAAATGTTTGTGGTGCATAATAAAGAAAAAATAAATTATAATGAAGATAAAAGTGGGTCTTTTATATACAGGATTCCCAGGTCTCAGTTACAAACTGGGTTAAAAATTTCAACAGGTTAGGTTATGGGCCCAGCACGCTTCCACTGCGCCACTCTGCTTTGTTGTAGGAAATTGCCGCGCGAAGCAGCTCGGTTAGTGTGAACGTAGTGTCTCGGTCGAGGCAAGCGCGCGTGCTGCCGCGGGCCAGCGACCGAGCGCCCGAGCCATCCAGTGTCGGCTTTTTGTTTTACTCGCATATATTGTTTCGTGCCTCGGTCAGGAAACAATAGGCGCGTCCAAACAGAGCGGCTAGCCTCGCAAGGCAGTTTCCTCGCGCGGCAAATGCCTCACGAGGCTGCTCGCTCTGTGAGGATGCACCTAAGGCGCGGGCCACATAGAAAAGACGTAAGACGAGGACGCGTCGCGGACGGGAGAAAATGTATGAGAGTCGCGCCCGCGCCCCGTTTCTTCTGTGTGCTTTACGTCGCGACGCTTCTATACATTTTGTATGAAAGAGACGCCGAAGAGACCTAAGTCTCCGCCCCGTCTGCGTCTTACATCTTTTCTATGTGGCCCGCGCCTAATGTGTAATTGTATCAGTTTTCACTCGCTGAAAAGGCTCAACCCCCTTCTGTTTCTATCTACTCCATGGTATTGTTGAACAAACGCTTTAATTTGTGTAATTGGAATGCAAACTCTAATTTGGTATTGTAAATTCAGAGAGTGGAGCGTTAGCGGTTTCAATAACAACTGGCCAAATTGGTTCCGGGGTTAGTTAATGCGTAGAGTGAGGTTTGATTCTGGATTTGGGTAGTTGTTTTCGGTAGAAATCCTAATGCTTGAATCCGTAATGAAGCTTTGACGATGGTGCTCTCCGTGTGGGCGATAGTGGAGGATTATTTCGACTACTGTTTAAACAAACGGTTTATGGATTCGAGTTGAATTTAAATAGAGTCTGCTAACTCTAAATCTAGTGATATGCACTAAGTTTTTTATCTCCCCACACTTTTAACACCACACGTTGGCATACAATTTGAAAAATTTAAGTATAGTTCTGGAGTAGAAATTGTACTATACAGGTTAACAAATGGATAGAGGGTTTAGTCAAAAATAAAGGAAGATTAAAGAATGTATGCATGAATAATGTGTGTCCTTGACAGAAAATAATAAATAACAAAAAAAGATTTTAATTGACTCTAAGTAATTAGAGACAAATGGCACGAAAATGAAATTGAGGTAAAATGCAGCAGAAAAACGGATTTTAAAACTGACATATTTTCAACAAACGTGTTTTTATCCTGTTAAAAAATATAATAGGAGTAGAAAACAAGTGGAAACGCAGGCAAGAGCTAGTATACAAAATAAATCCATCAATTATCATCAACGCAATAAGTCTCATTAGTACACATTTGCACTGTGACTAAGTAATTACTAGTTGACAGCGTATGAATGCTAATTAATTAAAGCGGACATCACTTCGAACATTGCATTTCCAAACTAAATAGTTGTTGAATACCGAGGATAAACGTAATTTGACGTGACGTGGGGGCTTTCACACAGTCCGATGTAATTCTGTGAGATACGCTGTCGACAAAGCTGTGGTTTTAATCAAAGGACGACGTATACACAATCATCATCTGTCTAGCCTTTTCCCAACTATATATATTGGAGTCGGCTTCCAGTCAAGATGCAGTATTTTACATGGAGCGACTGCCCGGATCTCCACAACCCAGTTACTGGGCAATACGACACCACATGGTAAGACTTGTTGTCAGACTTCAGAGCTTCTGACTAACAGTAAGGACTGTCAAAGATCCACAAATGACAGCCGGAACCAACATGTAAGTTACTGATATTCAGCTGCATCTGGTTTGACTGAAAGCCGACCCCAATTTCATTGGGAAAATCTTAGGCAGATGATGATGACTGAAATGTGTTAAATTTTAAGTTTTAACTAAAAAAATATTAAGGCGTTTCGCAAAATCACTTTCAAGTGAAAATAAATGAAGTTCTCAAATAAATCCCGAGTAGATTAAAAGTAATTTGCCATATCTTTTAAGTCGGTTATAACATAATTCTAAAATTGACTTAGTACTTAGTCAATATTACTTAAATCTAATTAAGTTTTCTGTCTATCTTGTCTTCAATTCGTTTTAGATTGCCTCTCGTGATGAAACCTATAAAACTAGAGAAAGGCACTTAATTTAAAACTTAATTCGGATGCCAACAATCAAATACTTTTTTAAATTTATTTTCAATTTAGGTGGTACCTAAAATCGTAAAAGTATTTGAGACTTTGCATTGAAACATTATATAAGTTTAGCTTTAGTTTGCGGCTTTACTAGCGATGTTTATTTCACAAAAAAATAATAATTAAGGGGGCTCCCATACAAAAGAAATGATGTTTCTTTACCGTTTTAATAGATACCTTTTACGGAACTTGGCACGGAAACTTTTTCCTACTCGAGCTAAGCCGGTTTTTAAGTATCTTCTACTGCTTTTCCACCAGACATGCGTAGTTGATAAAGACGAGGCAAATGCATTAAATATTCTACATTCAGTAGACTAAAGAGAAGAGGCAACAATCGCACCGTTCAGCAGACCGTATTGAGGACTTATGGAATTCCAAATTCCGGAGATACGGAATTGAATTTGCTCGTTTGGGCTCCAATTTTGAAATCTGTGAGCTGTAACGTTAAATGCCGTTTGCTAAATGTGACAAATCTTTTGCTAGACGCGCTACGACTGAAGTCCTTTTAAAGCGGCGCTAGTGTGTATGTCATTAAATCAAACATTGAAAATGTAGTACTACAATTTTGTATGGCGCACACTCTAAATATCATGTTTGGTTGTCGCATTCGATGTGCAGTTGGTACGACCGTCTATTTTAGTTTTTTTTTTTAGTTTTGTTAGTTGGTGTTATTGCATAATGTTATGGTTTGTATCGTGGTAAAATCATCAAATGAGTCCTCCCACCCACGACAAGCTGTGGGCGACTGTCAGACTCGTATTGACTAAAATCCTCAGCTACAATAGCCTACAATAGCTCTTTACGTTCCGAGATCACCTGATAAGAAAGTCCCGCGACCCCGGCAGGCTTTGGCACTCTACGGGGCCCCCGTCAGATTAATGACAGATGAGGCGCGCGTTGAAAATGACGCGCCGACGACCCGGGCATGGTCCATAACCGTGACTTGGCCCTTAGTCTTTGAGGGACTTTGAGTCCATTCCTTATCTCTAAGGAAGACTTCTTGATCCAAATGATAAAAAAAAAGAAAAAAAAAAATGGCTATTGCAAATGGATATTTACTAGATGAATTTGGAAAACCTTCAGATATAAAGCGAAACTTGTTTCAAGGGAGTTTCAGTCCAAGAATGGACCAATATGAATTTTTCACACTAGTAACAAGAATAGCTTCTTGCAAATCTATAGATATTTTGACCATCCAATCTATAGATATTTTAAACCACCTAGAAGTAGGAGCACCGCTTCGCGGTGCTCCTACTTCTAGGTGGTTTAAAAAAAATAACCACGAAGGGGATGGCGGGGACTTCCAGACCCCGCCATCCCCTTCTAACCTAACCTGTCCGAGTCGGGGTGCCCCGTGGTACGAAACGGGGACTGACAAATAAAAAATGTCGTAGAAACGATTGGGGGCACCCCGACTCGGACAGGTTAGGTTAGAAGGAGATGGCGGGGTCTGGAAGACCCCGCCATCCCCTTCGTGGTTATTTTTTTTTAACCACCCAGAAGTAGGAGCACCGCGAAGCGGTGCTCCGTCGACATTTTCTGCGGCCGACTGACTGCGGCGCACACTCCGAAAGCTATTTCACTAAACTTAATCTAGTAATATAACTATGTTACGGTATATAGTTATATCCCTAGGGATATAACTATATTACGGCTTATATCTATCTCACTGCGACATATACACCAGCAGCTAAACTTGTCAAAAATACAGCATATCATCCGGTCCATTTGACCTGCAATTCTGTCTATTCCCTAACGTGTAGGTTTGATGAAGCTATTCAGATTCAGCTCGCCCACACGAACGGCAAACACATTACGTATGCAAATGGTAACCGGCGTGTGTGTACACCCTCTCAGCGGGCACTGGTCTGCCCACTGCCTAATTTTGTGATTGGCACCGTTTAATGTGATGTTGGTTTTATTTCTTTATTTTAAACTCATTAGACTTATTTGATTACTTAATTTTCTAGCTACATTCTCCTCAAACAGCATAAAATATCTGAGTCAGTATACTATTTTGTAAGCCTTTTTTTATAATTCGCTGTCGCGTAGAACAACTCGCGCTCATAATCGAAACCGGCGCCTGCCTCCAGGTTAATTTTACTTGTAGTTGGAATCGGTCCATGGGTAAAGTCCCTAACATGTGTGATGTTACGTTATCTTTCATTTCACTCCCACACAAACGATCAAAACGTCAAATAGAACTCGACATTCAAATTCGAAAATGGAAAATGATTTTTCCTCCGCGTTTTAATCGGGCAAAGGTATTGATGCGTTCGGCCTATTACATGTTTTGTGACGTCACATATCACTGAGTGGGGTGTCGATAGCTTTTAGGAGACTCTTAAAGAGAGAGGGAGAGGGCTGATGAGAGGGATGGAGAAGCATTGGCATGACAATGGGTGTCATGTTAATGGATCTCTTTAGTTAAAAGACCTATTTAAATGTGTTGGATTTTTTATTATCGACTTCGAAAAGAGCACGTTTTCAATATTGTTCGACAGCAAATCAATTACGATTACTGCTATTCTATTGTATAAGCAATCCCACAACATATTTAAAGTCACACCAGAGTCCTTTTCTCACTGAAAAGGGTGAAAAAAAACAGTCGGTTACTTTGTTTCTCATTTCCTTGACTTCATTGCCACCGATTTCAGAAAGAAAAGTTATTTTTAATCTTTTGGGTTTGTTTTAGAAGTCAGTTTCATTTTTTTTTCGACAAAGGTACAGTCATTTAGCTAGTGTGTCTCAGTTAATTCAAAGATGGATAAAATTATTGTAATAATATTCTCGTACCTATTTTTTGGGGTGGATAATCATCAAATTAAGCCCTCCACTCCAAGTGGCCACTCCACTTACAGGACCATTTAAAGGACTGTCAAGCAGTACTGACTAAAAAAATACGAGTGCAGTCGGGGACTGCCGCGGTAAAGCTATTGCATAGCATTTTTAATTCTTTTTTTTTTGAGCTATGTTCAGCCATGTCAATCAAGTGAAACGTCAAGAAAAACAAACACCCCGTGCCGAAGTCTGCCTAACTGAAACGACGTTAGACGATGTGAGGTGTTAGGTTTATTTTCTTCACGGAATTTCTTGATTAAAAAGCTATGCAATAGCTTAAAAACCACCATATTCCTTCACATACGCTTTATTTTTTAAGGCCGTGTTACTATATTATATGTATTAGTAGACTACCTGTTTAATTGTTGATATAATCCAACATCTTCAGCGGTACTGATAAAACCAATAACAATTAAAAGACATCATTTGTATGTTGAATCACAAATACATAAAAAAGCCCATCAATGAAAAAAGGTTGCCCATCCATACACCACGGACATAAGATACACTCGTCTACACATCAAGCTATAATAACCAGTTTATGTAGGCCTCGCTTCAGATGTTCTTCCCATACAATGATCAGTCAGCTTAAACTGGTTTTTCAGAGCTTATGTGATGTCGTAATTATATTCAGCTTTAGAATGTTAGAATGTTTTTGATGGTTCCTCGATGCTTATTGATTTTATTTTCACGTGATTTCGGTTTGTTGAGTATGAATGGAATATTTCGGTTTTGTTATCATGTATATTTTAGATAATTTGTGTGTCCAATTTTAGACATGGCTGACATGATAACATTTTGTTGCAATAATATATGATCTTAATAATTAATAGCATGTACAAATTATATGATTATACACTACTTTTTAGTCATAAAATGTACACTATTTAATAAATAATTTGACGGGGTCCATATTGGCTCACCTAAAGTTGTTTACCCGAAATTGTTCTTCCTAACGATTTGTAATCCGAATGATCACTCTTCCTAAAATTTTTCATCCTATAGTTTTTATTCATACTTTTTGTAGTGCTACCGGCGATGTTCATAACACTCATTTTTCCGAAAATTGTTATCAATAATATCGTTATTGTAAATATATTGAAACTCCTACTGTTTTTTATCATAACGTTTTTATCCCTAAGCATTATTACGGTGATATTTTTATTTAGTCACTTTACTGGATTTAGTCAAACTAAATCCAGTAAAATGTCGACAATTTAGTCAAACTAAATAAAGTAAAATGTCGAGAAAATTCGACGGAGCACCGCTTCGCGGTGCTCCTACTTCTGGGTGGTTTAAAAAAAAAATAACCACGAAGGGGATGGCGGGGTCTGAAAGACCCTGCCATCCTCTTCTAACCTAACCTGTCCGAGTCGGGGTGCCCCCAGTCGTTTTTGGTCAGAGTGTCGTGTTGGGGTCACTATGAAAAAAATACTGGCGACAAATTTCCAGGTTGCGCTCGCCGGCCGCTGCCGCGGCACCGCTCGCTTTGCTCGCTCGACTCGCGAGTAGCCTAGTGTGTGCGTGGAAAAGTAAAAAAAAAGACAATAACAAACTTTTATTTTGAATTAAAAAAATATAACTTTAAAACAACTAAACCTTGAAAACATTTCATTTCACATGTATCTACTCAACTATATGGATTTACATATTTATACATAGAACTTAGGAATACTGATCATACTTTTTACAAAAATTAAATCAATGCTGGATACTCGTATTTCCGATAAAAAAATCGCGGCATATCTAGTTTACTCTCATGCCAGAGCTTCACTAACTGTAGTTAAGTAGGTTCGCTACGGAAAGTTATGTTTCCCAGTTCTGGGAATAGGGCATGCTTCTGGGAATAAATCCATGGAGTTATCATCATCATCTCAGCCACAGGGCGTCCACTGCTAAACGTAGGCCCCCCTTTAGATCTCCACATATACCGGTTGGAAGCGACCTGCATCCAGCGTCTTCCGGTGACCTTTATAAGGTCGTCTGTCCACCTTGTTGGTGGACGTCCTACGCTGCGCTTGCTAGTCCGTGGTCTCCACTTTAGTACTTTTCGACCCCATCGGCCATTTGCCCTGCGAGCAATATGGCCTGCCCATTGCCACTTCAGCTTGCTAATCCGGTGGCGTGGTTAAATGGAGTTATGAACCCTGTTTAATACCTAGTAAAACTTTTCAAGATCAAATACTTTTCAATTTGTTAGTACTTACGTGTAACTTATTAGTTTTTTGAGTATCTTATGTGACTGTGCAGCTGCGCTTACCTAGAACAATAAAAACAATGCATCAGTATCGATAAAAAAATGAAGTTTTCTTCTGTCATTTATTGACCATACCATCTTATTGTCTTCCTATTTTAAAGTCTGTAAAAAATGTGTTAGACTAGCGACCCAACGCGGCTTCACACGGGTTCAGTTTTCTGACAAGCCTTCTGACTTGAATGGAAAATTTATCATGATACAATCTCCACGCGATTTTTTATCAAAATCATGCCAGCCAAACGCGAGATAATCTTTGACAAACATACATACACACTTATCTACTCACATAGAAACTCTTTAAAAAAATACAGGTTAGCAAACACCACTAGCGGGAGCCTAAAAATCTATTACATCACGCCAACGTCACTGACATAACCGGTTTACTTGGGGTTATTGTTAAACCGGAGACAAGCGGAGATAACCGAATTACGCCGGTTTAAACCGGTACGTATCCACGCAAGGCACAACGTGTATCTCCCACGTAATTATTTTTAGACTAGCCGTTGCCAGCGGTTTCACCTGCTACAACTCGAAAATTCTCCCACGGGAAACATAAAATCGGGTTAAAAACTTTCTATGTCTTAATCCTGGTTTTAAACTATCTGTGTACTATCATTCAAATCTGTTCAGTAGTTTTTGCGACTAACGAACAGCCACCCTTTTTTCTATTTTTGTAAAATCATCAAATGAGTCCTCCCTCCCTGGGTAGGGCGGGAGGGACGCGCGCAGACCGCTGTCAAACTTGTTCTGACTAAAATCCACGGTGTCCTTCAATAGCCATTTACTTTCTGGGCTCGCGACCACACATCCACGCTTACAAATTTTCACATTTGTAATATTAGTAAGACGATTGACGAGTCATGGTGTGCTTATGGAGGTAGTGGGTGGGGGGGGGTTCAGGGAATTGAGTTGCTGAATATGTTAAGGGGATTGAAACGGGGTGAAGATGGCGGGGGAGAATGTGAGACTAAATCGGATTTTGTAGTGCCAAGGGACTTTCGATTTGCTGTGAAGATAACTGGAGGTTAAATTTTTTAATGTCTTGAAAAATTGATTTAGTGAATAGGTACATCAAGTTTTGTAAGAATAACACCAATATAAAATAATCAATGACATTGCTTACACTAGCAGGCGAGATAGTGGTCAAACGCGAATATGAATGAACATAATCGTTTACTTTTTATACTTGGGCAATCTCAAACCGACCGATTTTATAAAAATAAATGCATTATATGAAAGCATATTTGTATATCTCGTAAATTCACTGGCTCACGTAATGCAATAGCTACAAATTCAAATTGAATCATTCTTCGCTACGCGGCTTGCTACGCCGTAGCGCGTGCTACGAATACTTGACGAATACAATATAATACACAGGCACTTTTGATCAACTCAATATATATGTGAAACATATAATGTTTTTCCAATAATTATGAATACTGACATGAATAATCCATTTGTTTTGTACTAGTTTTTGTCCGCGGCTTCACTCGCGTTAATTTAGAATTTGACAAGCAATTCGGCTCATACATACATGTGGCGCCATCTATTATCATATGAACTTTATTCTTATTTTTATCTGAAACAGAGTCCTTATCATGTTTTTGTGAATAAACTAAACGGGGACTTTGACGTTAAGATGGACAACAATAGTTTTGATGGGTGTATATGCAAAATTTAAGGATGATCGGTTCAGTAGTTCGGGCGTGAAAACGTTACAAACCAACATACATTCGCAGTTATAATAATAATTTTTAAACTTACGATTATTGTACCAACAAAAGCTTTTATTTTATTAACAGAGCTTAAAAGCTTTTGTTTATTTATGGATGGTCGATGTACTGAGTCGAGGGACAGCTTTTTGATAGCTTAAAATGAACGCTATTTTTTCGAGCTACAAATGTTGAGTAATCACCCAATATGTTTGTTCATCTCAATGTATTTCAGTTATTTCAGCGGATTTAAACTCAAATGTAGCATTTTAAGTGGATGCAGCATACCTACATACAATCATACGTAAGTATTATGTAAACTTTTTTTGTAGCTGGTAATATATTAAATAATTTGAGCATGAAACCAAAGATATTTTGCTTGTTTTACATACTCGTAAATACAACTTACAAACAACACAGAACTAGTGAACAACTGTACTTTGCATGTTAAACTACAGTTTAAAAGCAAGTGAATGATCCGTTAATTATTCAAAGAGATTGCAGCAGATTCGATCCAGCATTGAGTGGAGATGCATAGTGAAAGCGTTTATATTAACTCTGGTCATTAAAGTGAAGAACAGAGGGTAATCTAATTCAACTAGAATTGTTTACTAATGTATTGTTTTCGTACTCTATACTCATTTTTTTCGAGAATAGAATAGAATACAGTCTTTATTATGCACATTATAAACATTTTAACTAGAGAGGAATTCCTGTTCAACCAACTTTTTTCTGAGCACCTATGTTGAGCAAAGCATGACTTGGTTAGGTTACTGATACTGTTACTGCTGTGCAGCGCGTGTCGTGGGTTCAATTCCCGCACGGAATAATTTTTTTTATGTAAGATCTCACCGCCGTGTCCTCACGACGACGGCGATAGGCGGAGACCTCTCGCGCCCGGCATTAGTCGAGGCAATGCTGCGGGGCGAGACGGAGTGGGAAACGGTTGCCTTCTTCTGAGAAGCAGTCATGCTCGCGAAGGAGGAGGCGCGCCGCTTGAGGGAGAGGACAGCGTCCTCCCTCCAACCCAGCCGCAGTGGTAGACGCCCATGGCGACAGACGTCGCCAGACGATCTCCGGCCACCGTAGGCGCGGGCATGCAAGCGGCGAGTAATGGGCGACTCGCTGTCCGACCATAGACTACGCTCGGGTCGGCGGCGCGTTGTGTTCCACGGGCGCCTCAAAGAGTGTCAGCATTATAAGATTAATTAAATCATAGTAATTCAATAGCTAACACTTGTAACGCAGAAATGCTGCTTGAAGACAGAGAAAAGTGTGTTGAAGAACAGTCAGACTCTTAATGACTAAAAACCACTCTGTTCCTAGACCATTTGTGTTCCATGGCCGCGGTGCCTTTTTGCAATTGACAATGCAGTTGTATCAAACGGTTGCCCGCGACTTTCACAATGGTAATGGTCTACCTATTGATCCATATTCTACCTAACTATATAAAATTTTCATTCATCATTTCTATAGACTTCGTCTACTCTTATTGCTTCATTCAAAAACTTCGTTTTGAATCAATCATAAAAACGTACGAAGAGAAACAAAATAAACGACAAACTTCTCAGAATGGCTTATTAAATGAATCCAAATATTCATTAATGAAAACCCAAAGGAAAATCTCAATAAAGACTGACGAGACAGAAGTACTTATTATACATTCATATGTAAATCTTCAATTATATGGAGAAAATAAATGGTTTTCTATATATATGACTCAAAGATCTGGGAAGATCAAAGAGAAAATGTTTCGAATATACAAGGGACAATACGGATTGGACTGACTTACGTTTTCACGAGTTTTTGTTTGGGTTCCGTATCTGAAGGAAAAAACGGAACCTTATTCAATAATTTCGTTGTCTGCCTTTCTGTCAAGATCCTTTTCACAGGAACTCAAAAAATCAAGCTTCAAAGTAACGCTGTTAAAAAATCGGCCATATGTATTACTTATTTTGATACTTGCAAGTAAATAAAAATCTATAGGATACTTTCCGTTAAACAAAATTACGTTAAAAAAATTAGCTCAATAGTTAGGTAAAAAGTTGGAAAATTGTTAAGTTGTAATTATTTTGAAATTTCTGGTTTTTCTAATTAATACTAATAAAAAAACCTGTTTGTTTTAAATTACAGAACCCTTTTTCGTACGTTATCCGACACACACTTGGCCAGTTTTATTTACTTGGAAGAATCGAGTACGGAATTAACTGTAGTCTATCGCTTTACACGTCACTCAATGAGTTTAACATTTCATTTTCTATAACGACTGCCCCGCCGCTGCAGTGGTTACAAATACGGCAGCTCAGAATGAAGGCGACTCGCTGTCCGATCATGGACCATGCCCGCGTCGACGGCGCATCGTGTTCCACGCGCGCCTCAAGGAGCTTTCAGCTATCTGACGGGGGCCCATAGAGGATCAAAGCCTACCGGGGTAGCGGGACTATCAGGTAACCGTGACCCCGGTACGTAAAGGACTATTGAAGGACGCCGTGGATGTTAGTCAGTACAAGTCTGATAGCCCCTGCCGCCCTGCCCTGGGTGGGAGGACTCATTTGATGATTTTACCACGTTAAAAAAAAGACTTGGATAGCGAGGTTGGCCAAAGTGTTTTTCGATTAGGCATTTCTCAATAGAAGACGGATTTGAGCTTTGGATTTGAGCTCAGGTGCTGGATTATAGGCTCGTCGAAAGCGTTTTATTATTATTTAACTTTAGAATATCAAGTCTACAACAACAGAGGCTTTAGCACAGGATTGCCGTATTTTACCGTAAAGCGCACTTGAAATATGACGTTAACTTTATGGAAAATGAAAAAGCGCCTCTAGTGTACGAACGAGGAACAATTTTATTCCATCAAATTAACGTCAAAGTCGTCGTTAACTTTATGTCAGAAAAACGTGAACAAGGGCTCGGCCATTCTTTTGCAAACTGTTTCTATTCTTTTCAGAAATTGGAACAACATTGTTTTTTTCTTTTTTAAATTGTCTTAAACTCGTTTCTAACACAATCCGATAGTAATAAAATTTTAAAGTAAACTCACATGTTAGACAAGTTAATAGTATTGAATTGTCAAAATTAATTAGAATAGGGATTATGAGTAATTATCTAACAGTTCTCAGGTGTCAGTAAGGGTAAAATGCTTTCATAATTACATTTAAGACTTGCCATAATACGCGTCTTTCAATTGAAAGCGTTGTTACAATTTTAATGTTTAATACCTGTTATAAATTATACATTAAAATTATAACAACGCTATATTGAATTTTGACTGAATTTTTCAACTGGGTGTGGGTTAGTCAGCCACACCCAGTTGAAATATTTGAAACTATTAAGAATTTCGCAAAATACTGAAAGGAGTCTCGAAGCATATTTGGACGAAAACTAAAACTACATCATTGAACTTTTTTTATATTTTTTTATTAAAAAAATATTATTAAGACATCCGATAGCATGATAAAATTCTGGGAAGTAATGGCGTACGAAAAACTTAAGGAAAACGTCAAATGAAAATAAAAATTATTAACCTGGATTTATCCAGGCAGCAATTTTTAAAACGGGTTTTCTTATTCAATGTATGTGCCTTTTGGTTGTATGCTACATACGCAGAGGCGTTGAAAACCCGTTAAATTTTTTGTCTGTTGACTGTACTTTCAGACTTTTCAATTTCATTTAACTTTATGTCTTCAATACTTGTCTACGAATTCAATTGAAAGTCCTCGAAATATTTCACGTTTACACAAAACGAGTGGGCGTCGAGCAATGTCTAAACTGACCTTAAACGTTGAAATAAACGAGCTAGGTGCCGTTTCAAATGTCACTGAATTATTTAAAACAGATGAAGGATCTGTAGAGACGCTATGTTACTCCTCGGCCACGTCATACTCGTTCAAGCGACACGTGTATCTCGGAAGCGACTGCCGTGCAAACGAAAGGAAGGAATTCCTTAATTCATAAGTCGCGTGATGGTGACTTGCGGCTGCATGCTGCGATCGTATACCGTCGCTTGTTATATTGCATTATATTCTATTGGCGATATTGTAATTTCAATTTATGAAAATACAGTTGAAAGTTTAAACTTATACAGCCTTGTCTCAAACGTACAATTTCAACAGAAAAATACAAAGCCATCGTAATGAGTAAATTTTGTTCAAAAATTTAACTATGTAGGTTTCTACGGGAAGCATCGCCAAGATGAAGAAGATGAACAGGCAATTTAACCAGGTTTACCGACAACGCCAACTTGAATGTTGGCAATCCAACCGCTAAAAGAAGCAAGCAGACCGTTTCAAACAAACGAGTGACGTGTACACGTTAAGTTGGAATTAAATCGTGTCGTAATTCGAATTGCCTGAGGTCGTGACCGAAGCGTAAGAGGATTATCGGCATTCCTGAGCATGGAAAAAAGATATTTGATGTTTATTGAATGGCAAAAGTTTATTTGTAACCTTATGACAAAAGGAATAAGGAGAGAATTGAAAATCATGTGGGTGTTGTAGAAGACTTTGTATCCATTTCAGTTGAAAGGTCAGATTCGAATAGGATAAATCTTCAGCTTTGCTGACTGTTTTGTTGGCATTTCAATTGAGTTATGATATTTTTCGATAATATCTCTTCACTGTGATGTTTTATAAGTAGATCTACTATTTCATTTTCACCTCACACGCTCGGAAAGATTCTATTTCTCATTCAAAATCTGAGCGCAAAACTCCATTTTGTGCTCTAGAGCACAAAGTGTTGTTTAAAATTCGAACACGTCTTGTATTCAATTGTTTTCTACACTGCCAGGCGAGCCGCCCCCTGTATAGGTCAATGCCCCCACTTCATTTCCTCGCTGTGTGAGGTGAAAAGTTGTGTGTTGCACTCGGCAGCAAAGTTTTTCTGCGTCTCGTACCTTTGAAAACTTCGCATCGCTCAGGATTCTATACTTGAACCGCTCGTTTCTCTCGCGGTTCAATCTTAGAATCCTTCGCTCGCTCAGTTTTCAATTCAAGTACTCGCGCCAAAAATCAACTTTGCAGCCTTGCATAACAAATAACTATTGCTGAACTGGGTCTATTTGGCGCAGCCGTGAGTCACACAATATTTTAGAGTTGTTACTTTTTCTTTTTTCATGTGTCAATAAACGTTTTTCTTTCTTTCTTTCTTCTTTCTTTCTTTATTTATAACTCCAGCTTCTTACTCTTACTTATTAAATTAAACTAGAATAATGCTCTATAAGAACACTTAGAAAGATATGGGGCAGGCCATTGTCTAGAAGTGGGACATTCTAAGCAAAAAAGTAATGCCATGGATAATGATAAGATTTAGCCAGCCGTTATAGATAAAAATAGAAAAATCTCCCTTTACCGTCCATGTCCAATCACATACTTCGAAAGCTTCACAGCTATCCAATTCCAAATCGAATATCTCTAACTTGAAAATAGACTCAAGAAAAAGAAAACTAAGATCTTTCTCGAAAATATAAAAGGTCTCGAAAGAAAACTGTCACTATAAGGAACTTTACCCATGGCGAGACACGATTGAAATTCGACCAATTCCAAATACAAGTGAAAATCAACCTTAAGGGCTTCACACACAGCAGCTATAATGTATATTAATGTACATTACATCCCGGGATGTATAGCTTTAAATTATCTTAATGTATCACACACACAACAGGTAATGTAATGTATATTTCCCTACATTTCATAACATCCTTTTCGAAGAGAGATATACGGAAATGTATTGAGATGTATTAAGATGTATCGAAATATAAATGTATATTTTCGTATCGCTCAGTACCTTCGATTCGAAGAAATAAAAATATACGTTACTAGCTGTTGCCAGCGGTTTCACCCGCTGCAACTCGAAAATTATCCCACGGGAACATAAAATCGGGATAAAAACTATCCTATGTGTTAATCCAGGTTATAAACTATCTGTATACCAAATTTTAGCCAAATCCGTTCAGTGGTTTTTGCGTGAAAGAGTAACAAACATCCATACATCCATACATCCATACATCCATACATACAAACTTTCGCCTTTATAATATTAGTAGGATAGCTGCAGTGTGTGGTCTCCTGACGATTTCTATGGAAAGATGTAATGAGATGTATCGTGATATAATGTACATCTTTACATTATAGCTGCTGTGTGTGAAGCCCTTTACTGTTATGTTATGTTGGTGAATAAAAGATACTTGCTTTTATACTTATTTTAATATCAGCCAGACACATAGTAGGTACAGTGGTTAAAGTGGTTTGCAGTGAGCACAGAGATGCGTTTAGTGGTGTACGTACTAACTTAGAACTAATTAGTGATGTCACATCATAGGCTTAAGTTTCTATATACTAACACAAGTTGTTTTTATAAAATTATATATGTTACTTTGTAAGGTATATGTCTGTGGGCCAAAAGTAGCCTGAAAATAAATAAATAAATAAAAATAAAATAAACAACACTTCCCTACCACTACGACATAATTATGACATAAAACACGTTGTTATCTACGGGTAAATGATAAACAAAACACGATCGCCCCGACGATGTCAAGTCAATTGATTCGCATCATTAGTTTTTAGTAGCGCAAGGTTGATTTTCACTTGTATTTGGAATCGGTAGCATCGCGCCACGGGTAAAGTCCCTAAAGCTATTGTCAAACAGACAGGCGTGGCGAACGCGAAGCGAGGCGTTTTTGTTTGTAATGTATGGAATTGATTGAAGCCAGTCACAGACTATCGGATCGCTTTCGCTTTTCTATGTGACTGGATTCAAACATTTCCATAGATTACAAATAAAAACGCTTCGGATCGCATTCGCTTCGCCTGTCTGTTTGACAATAGCTTTAGTGTCTCGATATCCATCGTACGTCGTTGCGAAGGTTTAACGAGTAACCTTTATTTGTTGATGCCGATCTATGACCTTCTGCCGAAAGGGACGTTCCCAATCAACGACGTTATTGAGACTACAGTCGATTCGTATTTACTTTTACCTTTGACAGCAGCGACCACAGGCTAGATTACTGTATTTTATTTAAGCTTCAGCGTAGTTGAAGTATTTACTGCGTTTATTGTAAGGAAAATTGATAAAGTTCCTCTAGTGCGCGAACGAGGATCTATGTTTTTCTTTTAAATTTCCCGTTTATGTTACGTCGCAAAAACATAAAAAGTTACGCACGGGTCGCTGGCTGTACTGTTTAGGTAATTAGTTACACTTCTGCCCAACTCTGGGGTATGCAGGCGTGATGTTAAAAATGTCATGTAAATTCTAACATAGCAATTTTTTCTCTAGTTCTTGAATCAAAGCTTCTGTTTTGAATAATGCTTGTATTACAAGAGCTGTTTGATCAGTTTTTTTTTTAAAGTAGGGTGTAACCCACACTATGAATTTCTCCTGTGTCGTGGGTGCGTTTACAAACATAAAAACTCACATACACAAACACCCATTTTGCTTCATGTATTTTAAATGAAACTTCGTGTTCTACACAATATTAATTTACGAAAAATAAAACTCTTCACCCTCGAAATTAAAAAACTTACTTTTATAAGTACTTTAAGAGGAAAAAAAAGTAATAAAAAATAAGGGTTTAGAAAAAAATTTGGGCAGTTTAAAGGCTTACTGAAGCCAACCAAGGGGCGCTTGTGTCTAAATAAAAACTTTGAGAAAATATAGCAGCTGGTCGAGAAACATCGTGTCGTTTTTAGGGTTTCGTAGCCAAATGGCAAAAAACGGAACCCTTATAGATTCGTCATGTTTTTCTGTCTGTCCGTCCGTATGTCACAGCCACTTTTCTTCGGAAATATAAGAGCTATCCTGTGGAAACTTGGTAAGTAGATGTATGTGAACTGCTTTAGGATTTTCACACAAAAATAAAACAAAAACAAATTTTGGGGGTACCCCCCATACTTAGAATTGAAACTCAACAATTTTTTTTCGCCCGACCCATACATGTGGGGTATCTATGGATAGGTCTTAAATGATGTTGAGGTTACTAATATAATTTTTTTTCTAAACTGAACAGTTTGCGCAAGAGACACTATTCCAAAGGTGTAAAATGTGTGTGTGTCCCCCTGTAACTTCTATATTAAGAGAATGATGAAACTAAAAAAAAATATATGATGTACATTACCATGCAAACTTTCATTGACAATTGGTTTGAACGAGATCAAGTCATTAGTTTTTTTTTTAATACGTCATAAATCGTAAACCGCAATTTACCTTTCAACTACAAGAACTTTTATATTATGTTACTTGCTGCTACGGAACCAAACCAACATTTATGGGGGCGAGTCCGACTCGCACTTGGCCGGTTTTTTACTTTTAATGGTGATGTAAATCTTAATTTTTATCCGAGTGCTTTCCGGCTTTGCCATATTTACCGTCTCTGGAGTGCAAAATTAAAGCAACCAAGCCACCTGGTCAAGTATTAATGGGTGTTGTTAAAAAAACTTGGATTATGTCAAAAGATAATGTGCAAAGACGAGGTTCGAATGCCGTATCATCATGTGTTAAAGTGCTGATAGACTAAAGCATTTTTGCGAATGTTACATTATATAAAAACAAACGTGAGCGTTTTAGCGATCATTCTTACGAACGTTCTGGCGAGCTTATTGCAATTAGAGCTTATGGAAATAAAGGTATAAATAAAATAAATAAATAAAATAAAAATTGCGGAGCCGACTATCAACTCTGACATCTTCACAAAGAAATGTTTTGACGGCTATCGACTAAAGTACGATTATTAATTCCAGTCAGTAAAATGACATTTGTACATGAATGATTCATTGTTTAGTGACAGTTGCACAATAGTTGCACTTGTCATTTTACTGACTGGAATTAATAATCGTACTTTAGAGCGTTCGCTAGAAAGATCGTGAAAATGTTCGTAACGATTTTTGGGTCTTTGCTTGACTCTGTTTGTTGATCAGTTCAACAAAATTAAAAACGACGATTGTTCAACGTTCTGTTACAAGTGAATGCTGAAGTCTATCAGGACCTTTAAGTTGTTTGTATATTGTATGACCTGGATACTTTTGGATTTGAAATAGGGCTGTTTATTCAAGTAATACACCAAAAACCTCGTGGGCAAAGCCGGGGCCATAAGCGAGTACAAAATAAACAGATAAAATCCCTCTCAAACTCATCAGCTTTTCTAAAATAACTAGAGATTTTAACATCCTGTTTTTAATTCCCACTTGAATTTACTATTTTACCTCTTATCCGAGAATAACTTCCTTTGGCCTTCGCATAAACTTGTTGATTAAAATACTAGGAGCTGTTTTCAGTGAATATTAACTTGGAGCTCAGAATTCTGAAGTTTATATTAAAATAAAACACATCTAACACTGAGTATATAGTGAGGATTATTTCGGTTTACTTGTTTGTTAAATTGAAATGTGTATTTGTACTTCGTTCTGTTTATGAAACAGAAATACTAATGAAATGTGAAAAGCTGAATTTAATTCTGTAGAAAAACCTATTTAAAAAAAAAAAAAATTAACCACCTTCAAAAACAACCACAAAAAAGGCTAAAATAACCTACAAAACTTTTCTTTCGAGAGTCGGTGACTTTTTTTTATTAATTTCATTGTCTTTTTTGCCACTGACTTCCGAAAGAAAAGTTTTGTAGGTTATTTTACCCTTTTTTGTGGTTGTTTTTGAAGGCGGTCACATTTTTTTTTGAAAAAGTTTTTATTTTACTCTTTTTAGTTTTAATATTCAACCACAATTCTTGTCAAATACATCATTTTCTTACACGTGCACTAGAATTTTGTAATCCGTAACACCGGTAATAACATCGTTAACATCTCTTTCATTCATTATCTCGAAAACTACTGAACCGATTTTGATGAAACTTGCAGTATTCCTTATGTTGAAGGATACCTAGTACAAGAAAAAAAAAATTACTTAAATCGGACTTTAGTTCCGGAGAAATGCGAACACATACATAATTTACTAAATCAGTCGATACCAAGTCCTTACTTGAGGAGTTGTACCTTCCATCATCAGCTCAGCTACATGAAATGATGATTACCATACGCAAATACTTAAATAACTTCATAAAATTTGTGAAAAACGATGTGTGCCTATAAAATATGAGGGTTGCCCTCGATTTCTCGAGGATCCAATCATCAGATCCTGACACGGTGACACTAGGACCACTTCAGAAGTATCTCCTTTCGAACAAAAAAAGAATTTTGAAAATCGGTCTACAATTATTGGCGAAGTAATCGCGTAACAAACACACAAAAAAAACACCGTCGAATTGATAACCTCCTTTTTTTTGAAGTCGGTTAAAAATACTTCACTCAATGTATTTATTCCTCTAGCTAGAACTACTACAATTATAGAGCTTCAAAGCACTAGGAATTATTTGGCACTTTGAAAAGCTAATATTCTGAATGATCTATAAAAATAAAGTTTTCTGGAATTCTTTAATGATTTCTCATTACTGTGTAAATACATGTTTTATGTCAATGATAAAAGTGAAAGTAGCTAATAGTAGTTTTGGAACGATTTCTCTAATGGCGCCCGAACTGGGACAAATATTATAAATCAAAACTGTATTTTCTTTCTTATATAATTTCATTTTTTAGGACACTCAAGCTCATTCACATGACACTTGCTTTCAAAACTAGTGATTAGCTCTAAAAACTTTGTGTATCGTAGATGGCGCCCAACGTGGGACCACGGACCGTCATTTAATTTATTGTCTTTATTTAGTTTATTCATAGAATTACGCCGAGTTGCGCAGAATGTTGCGTAATGAATAAAGTTTTAACGAGTTTAGTGTTTATTAATACACATTGTGATGTCGCCATTTGTTGAAGTGCGCAGAATATTGAATTGCCCTCAATTTGGATGGTATTGAGAAGACGGTATTTACTTCAGAAATGTTTTACTAAAGACTTGTTTGCAAAAATAATTGTTGAATTAAAGAACTCGGATTTCATCCCAATTAAAACTGACATTGAAAGTTTTGCTTAAAATAATTATCGAGAATAATTTACTGAAAATTACAAACCTAAATATTGTTTTTGAGTTTGAAAGCTTGAACCGTCTTTTTTAACGAATGTAATTTACTAGTTTAAAATGTGCGGTAAATGTGATTTTGTTAGCTACATTTAAGATATTATGTACATTATTTGAGACGGGTTTGTTCTTGATTTTATAATAATCTAGGTCAGAGGTCATCATCACCATCTTTCTGTTCCTATCCCATTATATTTATATTTTTCTTCCATTCTCCTCTATCACAGTATCATTTACTCCTTTTTCATTCATATCTTTCCTTAGACAATCCATCCATCTTTTCTTTGGCATTCCTCTTCCTCTCCATCCATCAACATTCGTACTCATCACTCTCTTAGTCACATGAGTCTCATCCCTCCTCATCACATGTCCATACCAAGACAGACGATTCCCTTTAATATTTTCTGTTACAGTCGCCACTTTCAAACTTCCCCAGATCAGAGGTGATAGACACAAAGTCTACTTTTTTATATGTACTCAGTTATCAGCAGAAACCGCCTTGTGCCAGCCAAAACATAAATATCTTATGCTATAAATTCGCATATCATGTGAACCTAATCCAGTATAAAACGTGATCGTCAACAAACATTGCATCCATCACAAGTCCATAAAACCTTTTCGATTCCTCACTATGACAAGTCAAAGTTCACGTGATCTCGTTTCACTTTGAATGTCAATCACACGCTATCTCTACCAAGGTCTGACACGTTATATTGTTAGAAAGAAAAAAAAACAAATTACCCGCAACTTACGTACCGCACCAATAAGCAATAAAAACATCTCGAGACCGAGAGCTAAGAATAGGCGGGAAGGTAAATAGGAGAAAGTTCCAGAAGGTTAGATTTAGACATCTTGAGAAAACAGTTTTATAAATATGGCGTATCATGGCTTTCCCTTTTTTGTGACGTAAAGTAAACGGGAACTTTGGAGTCAATTTGATGGAAAAATAAGTTCCCCGTTCGTACACTAGCTTCTTCATTTTCCATACAGTTAAGGCAGTGAATGCATCAAGCAGGCTTTAAAAAATACAGAAATTATGTGGTAAGGCCTCTGAACTAAAAGTGAATCACTGCACGATTCGATAGCTGTCATCGTTTCCTGCTATATTTTAAAAAACTTAAGAAAAAAAAAATAAGAAGTAGCGTTCATTTCGAAGTTTCTAGCTACTTTTGGACGACATTGACATTGACGGACTTAGAGAGAGAGTAGACCCCTTCGAGGGAAGGTAACAAGTAGGAGTCCCTCGTGTTTTGACTTGGGACTTTACTCATGGCGCGATGCAACGCGACGCGATTCGTGCAATATCGAGTCGATTGCCGATTTAAGTCGCACGTATTTACTAATGAAGTGATGCGTTGCAATTCGACCGTGAACTTCAAAAATACACCTTACTACTACGACATAAAGGTGCTGCAAACCAAAGACAAAAGATGTGGCCAGTGTCGAGTAGTTGCGCAATCGAATTTTGAATAAAGAATCATGTGCATTGTCATTAGGACGTACATGCATTTCGATATCGAGGAAATTTGTGAGCGATATCGTCAATTCGTGCGACTCCATTAGCAAACACTAGCGATTGTCCATACATTATGTTCGGCCGGACACTTGTGTGATATATGACCGATATCGTCAATCGATGCAATTCCATATCGCATCGCGCCATGAGTAAAGTCCCTTAGTTGTCAGAAACCGCTGAATAAAGGCAGAAGCGATTTTTTTTCTTCATCGTATGGAGAAGACCTACCTAACTTATCTGTTACGTGGAAAGAGGGTGGCAGCGTTTGAGGGGGTGAAGGCCAGGGAAGGGGGGGATCTACCGCTTATTTCATGCACCTGTAAAAAAGTCGGCGCGTATTTTAATTCATTTCGAAGTTCTCAGGAACTTTTATGTTTTCAAATTAAAAATATTGATCTTTGCGCTTGCCGGGGTTGGTCTGAGGATGGGTGACCATCTTTCATAGCGCGTTCCCCTGTGCCTCGGAAAGCAAGTAAAGCCATTGGTCCCGGCTGTCATTCATAGATCTTTGACAGTCGCTACTGTTAGGCAGAAGCTCATAAGTCTGACAACCAGTCTTACCATGGGGTATCGTGTTGCCCAGTTACTGGGTTGTGGAGCTCCGATAGGATATCAGGATATCCAGCTGCATCTGGTTCGACTGGAAGCCGACCCCAATATAGTTTGGAAAAAGTTAGGCAGATGATGATCACAACAGTAAGAATCACACCACAAAAGCGTTACTCAAAACCATTTCTCTGTGTACCATCAGCAAAATATACATTTATACGTAGGTATAAAAAAAACTTCAACTTCTGAAGTTGGTACAAAATAAGTGCTTGTCTGACCTTTAAAAAGTATTATATGCCAACATTTTTCGTCTGAAAACTTCCCAAACTATTCTATTTGCGCTCTTCGCTAAGTGCTACAATATATGGCAACACTGTACTCGAACCCTCGTTTGGGCCTTTATTTGAATATTTTACTGAGGCAACACAGATTTTATTGAATGTAACAGTACGGTGTGTTATTAAGAGTCCATTTTTATCTTGTTACGGAATATTGCCAACACGATTTTCTTTTTTGGATCGTTTATTCTTGGGACGCGAAAAACTTTCATTATTTCTATGTACGGAGTGGCTAAAAATAGATCATTTAGGCTTTGCCTAAAGTAGAAGTGCTCTATGGTATTTATTTTTATATTTTTGTTCAATGTAAAAGTAGAAAGATGCGATTAGAATACCTACTATATTTATTTGAGGTTTAAGGGGGAATTGCGGTCTCAGTTCCTAGGAGGAATAGGGTATTTTACTGCATTTGACAGGCCTGTTGGTCTAGTAGTTGGTGACCCTGACTGCTATGCCGGAGGTCGTGGGTTCGATTCCCACCCAGGACAAATGTTTGTGTAATGAGCACGATCATTTGTTCTGTGTCTGGGTGTAATTTATCTATAATATTTATGTATTTAGAACTATATGTATAAGTATGTTTATCAGTTGTCTAGTACCCATAACACAAGCTCTGCTTAGCTTGGGGCTAGATGGCGTTGTGTGATAGTTGTGGAACATTATTATTATTATATTATAAATCAAATCAAAAATATTTATTTGCTAGAATATGGTAAATAAGATGTTACAGTTAGTTTGTTGCAGCATATCCTGCCATTAGATGGCGTGCAAAATGTATTTATAGTCATGTCCATCAATCTAAATTATAAATTGTATATTCTATTGATTTATCTTCTAAATAGTCCTTAGTGGTATAATATCTTTTGAATAATAATAGTTTGAAAAGTTTTTTTTTAAATATTGTGAGTGGTAAGTCTTGAAGACTATTTGGTAAATAATTACATATTATTATCGACATGCAGTAAACATTTTTCTTAAATAATTTTAGTTTTATTGGTGGAAGCCGAAGTCTATCTTTCTGCCGTGCTCGTGTATTTGGCCTGTCAATGCAAGTTTCAAATAAATTGTAATGTTTCTTTACAAAAATACATATTTCAAAAATATAGAGACATGGCAGGGGTAGAATTTTAAGTTTTTGGAAAAGTGGCTTACAGCTGTCTAAAGGGTGAGCTCCACAAATTGCCCGGACACATTTTTTTTGGGCTTTAAAAGCTCTGTCTAAATCTACTGAGTTACCCCATATTATAATGCCGTATCTTAGTACGGATGATACATAACTAGTGATGTGCCTGATGGCAATATTCCCACTGCCGGCAATATTCCCAATATTGCCACTGCCGGTAAAATACCAAAATTGCCGGCAACTTTGGCAATATTGCCAATGTTGCCAGTCAAATAACACCAGTATATTTTATTATTACAGCAGGTGCAGTTTATATTACTGTAGATAATGCGTTGCGACATTAAGTCCGCCTTATAAAAACTACTAAGTTGTTACTCTAAATGGTGATTTAAGTACTGATTATGTAAGAATTACCGAAACAAGTGCATTATAATGTTATTTTTGTTGATTATTTGTAGTTTTGATAGAGATTTATACTTTTTTTTATTTCCATATTGTATAGGCAGTAGGTACTTATATTCGTTGTTTTTGCTATGTAATTTTGCATGAAAAACTAGTAGCCCACTTAACGAACAGTTATAGAGGGAAATTCTTGGAACACGATTTTGGACTACGTTACTTTGTTTGAACTAGTTAGGAGGTGAATATAATTGTCAAAAGTCCCCGCCACTAGCCCTTGAGCTGTGGGGGAGGGGGGTTTAAAGGTTCCATTTTTTGGTTTACCGCTTATAACTCGGAAACCATGCCTCCTAGCGGCATGGTTTGTATGAATAAAACAAAGGCTGAATTAATTTCCTATAAGTTTTATTTAGTAACCATTTCGATATCTTGTATAGTTTTCGAAAAACCATTTTACCTTTTTGCATTCGGAAAGTCTTAATATTGCCATAAATCCAGAAAGCAGCAGCAGTCTTTTCAGGCTCTCCCTGTAGTACCTACTCCTCCCTGTATTTTTGTGGGCAACTCACACTTGGCCAAAAATTAATACCTACCTATACGAAAATTGTTTACATCAAAAAAGAACTCAAGTTTCCAAAGATAGTTTTTCCGCATCTCTTATGGTTGCGGATTACCTCCTACATAGTACAGTCCTACCCCGTCTGTAAGTACCTAGTATAATTTAAAATGAGTTTCTAAGCTAATTTTTACTCCTCCCTCAGTGGAGGAAGAGAAGAGATATCAAGCTTGATGGTGGTCACCGAATTTAAGAACTACTTATACCACATTCAGACATTGAGAGAGACCCAAAGGGGTCTCTCTCAATGCTACTGCTACTGCTTTCTGGATCTATGGCGATATCAAATACAACTTTCCAAATGCGAAAAATTGAAAATGTTTTTTCCCCTAAATTACAGACTTTTAAAAGCGGATACCTCGAAAACTCGAAAACTCGAAAACTAACAAGATATTGAAATGCTTACTGAGTAAAACTTACGGAAAATTAATTAGCTTTTATTTTGTTCACACACGCTATGCTGGTAGAACGTTTGTTTTTCCGAGATATAAGCGAAAAACCAAAAAATGGTACCTTCAACCCCCCCCCCCCTCCCTTCTAGAGCTCATGGTCGAGAGACGGGGGACTTTTGATGTTCACCTACTAACTAGTCCAAACAAAGTTACGTAGTAAAAAATGTGTTTCTAGAATTTCCCTCTATGCTTTGAGCATTCGTTGACTAGATTTAACTACAACATTAAAAGAAATTATTCGAATGTATGCCTTTTTATTCAATATTTGTTCAACATACAATGATCGTCAATTCTAATCTTAAAATGTATGTGTAATTTCTTGGGTACACTACGATAATACGAAAAACTTTATTCCGAAATTCATAAATACGAATTTCAAAATACCGATTTTCATAATTCCGAATGGTTCAAAATTCCTAATATAACAACTCCGATGGATCATTATTCCTATTTTAATAATTCCGAAATTTCAAAATTCCTAACGTTTATAATTACTATTTTCAAAATACCGAATTTCAATAGACCGAATATCAAAACTTCCGACTTATTATATTTTCCGAAACATCAAAAACACGAATACCGAATATTAAAATTCCGATTATTAGAATTCCGATTCGGGTCCGTCAGGTCGAAAAATCCGAGTCGGGGTGCCCCAAGACACATTTTGCTCGCTATTGCATCCTGAGTTAAAGCACCACTAAGGTGGTTCAACGGAGCCCCGCTCCGCGGGGCTCCTATTTCTGTGAGCAAGGTTTAAAGTAACCTAACACGAAGGGGATGGCGGGGTCTTTCAGACCCCGCCATCCCCTTCGAACCTAACCTGTCCGAGTCGGGGTGTCCCCAGTCCTGAGCTCGCTTCGCTCGCTCTTGCATCCTTGGTCAATTTGTTGACTACCACCTACCAAGGCAGGTCGACGGAGCCCCGCTTCGCGGGGCTCCTATTTCTGTGAGCAAGGTTTAAAGTAACCTAACACGACCGAGTCGGGGTGCCCCAAGTCCCGAGCTCGCTTCGCTCGCTTTTGGATCCTAAGTTCTCCTAATAACAATAAAAATCCTGAAGGCAAACAGTGAAAGTTAAGAGGATACGCCTCGCCACTCCGTGCCTACACAGGCTTAAATAACACTCTGGGAGTACGGTAGACAAAACTACGTGGAGCCGGTTTTGTACCAATTCGTTTCTGTCACTGACTTTGTAGGATGAGAAACGAAATTCCGATTTTCAATATTCCGAAAAAATCTGTTTATTCGGAATATTGAAAATTCGGAATTTCGTTTTTCGGAATGAGAACTCATCGAACATTACATTTTTCGAATATGTGAAAATCAGAAAACGAAGGAATCGGACATACGACTTTCGGTCAAGTAAATTTCGAGATTCTTAATAATAGATATTGTAACTTTTAGGTATTATGATATTCGGAGTTTTGAAAATCGGAATATCGAAATTCGGAATAAAATATTTCGGAGTATTTGGGTGTTCCCGTAATTTCTTATATTCGCTGTCTTGTTCGGCAACAATGGGCAATATTGCCGGTAAAATACCGGGAATATTGCCAAAAATTGCCGGCAATTTTGGTAATTTTACCCAAAACAATGTTTTTTTTTGTATATAATGTAGATTATGGTATGTAAATGCTAATTTTAATTGTGTTACATAGTTTTCACACCCACTTTGAATTAAAATTAAGCAATAGTCCCAAATATTTCCACTCCTGGCAATATTGCCGGCAATATTTCCACCTATATTCCCACCTTGGGCAATATTGCCGGCAACGGCACATCTCTATACATAACCATGGTAAGCCAGCATTGCAGTGTCACAGTTTACTGTTTGCCTAATTCTTTTCAAGACATATATAAAACGATCTATTTTTGCAACAATTTTATCTATGTGGGTTTTCCAATTACAATTTTTATCGACTGTTATACCCAAGAATACACAATATACCGACCCCGTGACGTTTTGTGATTTTTAGAAGCGTTGTATTTTCTCAATTTTTGACAACGTAACAAAAGAAAAAAACGCGGCAAATATTTTGTTGATAATCTAACTTTTAGACCAATTATTTTTTTAGTAAAATAGCCTATTGGGTATTTGACATTGGTATACTTTGCTAATTTTAGGCCCGAAAACCCCGTTCCCTTTAAAAAAAACGGTTAAATTTGTGTATTACTCAGAAATAAATAAATAGTAAGATCATTGAGCTAGAAAATGGGGGAATCGCATTTGACAGCTAATAAAAAGTATGTTAATTGATTGGTTGTTTAAATACCCTAATGGGAGAGGTTTTGCCCAGCGTTGGGTTTACAAAAGCTAACAAAATAACAACTCATATACTTTCAACGTGGTTGAATTAATTTTGGAAGCTTAAGAAAAATATTACAGAACTCGGTATTTATTCGTATAATAAGGCCAATATAAAGATAAAAGATATTAAAAATAGAATTACCATAAAGATCTTTCATTTTAATAAAAACTCCTGCAATGAATTCATATTTCTTTTGCGGCGTTTTAAATATTAATTTGAATACTAAAGCGGACGGGATTGCGTGGGAGTCAATATTAATCTTAGATTCAAAAGGACCTCTTTTACGTTTTCAAAATGTTATTTTATTTGAGTTCTGTAGTTGAATGAAGAGCACGGTGGAAGCGAAGCGTAATGAAAACATTTATTTGATACGGATTTTTGTTGGTTTTGTCGAAAAGCATAAGTAAGCATTTTATATTATTTTAAGGACCTATTCAGAAGGCAGTACTCCTCGATGTGACAAGAGGTTCCTGTAGCTGGAGTCCTTAATTCCGGCTAGTGTTTTTTTTATATAAACTACAAATTTTACACTATGTTTACTACTACAATGTTTTACCAAAAAATCATTAGACTTTATTTTATCGTGGTAAAATCATCAAATGAGTCCTCCTACCCAGGGCGGGGCAGGAGGTACTGTCAACCTGTACTGACTAAAATCAACGGTGATCCTTCAATAGCCCTTTGCGTTCCAGGGTCACGGTTTCCTGATAAGACAGTCCTGCGACCAAAATCATTAACCTAGTGTATGTGACCTATCGGATGACGCAGGTCCTCACCGGACACGGAAGTTTCGGGAGGTTCCTGTGTCTGATAGGGAAGGAGGAAACGCCCGGGTGCCACCACTGCGAAGATCGCCCGGAGGACACAGTAGAGCATACGGTGCAAGACTGCCCAGCTTGGGCAGAGCACCGACGTGTCCTCACGGCGGCGATAGGCGGAGACCTCTCGCGCCCGGCATTGGTCGCAGCCATGCTGCGGGGCGAGACGGAGTGGGAAGCGGTCGCCTCCTTCTGCGAAGCAGTAATGCTCGTGAAGGAGGAGGCGGGCCGCGAGAGAGAGAGGACAGCGTCCTCCCTCCGCCCCAACCGCAGTGGTAGGCCCCCGCGGCGTCGGACGTCAGCAGACGATCTCCGGCCACCGTAGGCGCGGGCATGCGGGCAGTGAGTAAAGGGCAACTCGCTGCCCGACCATGGACCATGCCCGGGTCGACGGCGCGTTGTGTCCCACGCGCGCCTCAAAGAGCGTCAGCATAATGACGGGGCCCCCTCTCAGAGGGCCAAAGCCTGCCGGGGTCGCGGGATTATTTCCTTACCGTGACCCCGGAACATAACAGGCTACTGAAGGACACCGTGGATTTTAGTCAGTAGAAGTCTGACAGTCCCTCCCGCCCTGCCCGGGGTGAGAGGACTCATTTGATGATTTTACCACGCAAAAAAAAAAAAAAAAAAGTGTATGTAAACAGCAAAGTTTCATTATTATTATGTAGAATGATTTTAAACTGTGTTAAAGCAGGCCTGGCGCACTCCGCGGTGTAGCCACGTCAACGGGGCCCCCGCGTGTGCTTGTAGTATGAAACTGCAAGTACACGCGGGCGCACCGTGGACGGGTTTCACAGTCGGTTGCCGCCCGACGCC
This sequence comes from Agrotis clavis, assembly GCA_954870645.1. Classification (NCBI taxonomy): domain Eukaryota; kingdom Metazoa; phylum Arthropoda; class Insecta; order Lepidoptera; family Noctuidae; genus Agrotis; species Agrotis clavis. The sequence continues at coordinate 6,172,399 of OX940943.1, forward strand.
CGTTTCGCACGCTTTCCGTACATATTTTTACTTTATTCTAGATTTTACATTTGCTTGTTTTTGGGAAGTGACACTTCTGTACGTAGTACTTTTAAGTATTCTGTGGTTAAAGTAACGCCAGTAAAATAATGTAGCGAAGTTAAAATGTTTGTAAATCCCCGTTGTGACCGCTGAGCCAGCGCGGCAGCGTTGACGTGTAAAGTCCTGATGTATTAGCATGCCCGGTAGACTTAAGCCTCAATGTCTATTAGACATCGATACTTCGGTAAACAACCTACCGAAAGCCTGGCTTACGCGAGACGTAAATCAAAAAGAAAGATAATAAATAGTTTCTACAATAAATTTGTTGACTTGCAGTAACAAAAAAAGGAAAGAACGTATTTTTTTTACTATTTTAAACGTTGCCCCAGTCTAGTAATTTCTCCAGTGTCATCGATGCATTTACAAACATATAAACTCACATACACAAACACCCAGAACCCGGAACATCTACTTGCAGATCAAATATTTGTTCCGTGCGGATAGAACCCGCAACACACTGAGCTGTAGTCGATTGTTCAGCCATTGAATAGAATAGAATAGAATATTGTTTATTTCCCTGGTTCAATTGTTACATTGGGGATGTCCATAGGTCGATGGTGTGTTCGGCCTGTGGGTGTGTCCGCTACTTACAGTCTACTTATGTTTGTCTAAGAGAGATCTATATAAGTGTCGTGTATTGTGTGCTGTGTGTATGTTATTGTGTACAGTTAATTAATTTATATAAATTCAAAATGTTGTTATATATTGCCCTATCCTATTTACAGCTAATTACAATTTATGGGGACGTGGAGCGGTCATTCTTTTGCTTAGTAGCCGGTTCCTGTCTTTTTTTGGTACATAATTGATGTCACCTAATCTAGTGTTAGTTAGGAGGGGATTGTGCTGTCCGTATCCGAGGTAGGCGTCACCAGGGGTCTCTAGATCCTCGATGTTCATTTCGCGGAGACGGCGCAACATGTCCTCGTTTAGGTCTTGTGCACGCAGGTGCCATGGATCCCAATCGAGCATATCCCAGAGTACTGAGGTTTCTAGGCGTCTTGGGAATTGTCCGCTGGTCTTCAGTGCCATTCTATATTGGCGTTCAATTTTTTGTAAGTTGCTCTTACTGTAACGTGAGAGCAGCTGTACCACGCCGTAATCCAATATAGGAAGTAGGCAAGCCTGAATGACAGCAAGCTTCACGGTCATATCCGTCTTGGCGTGCCAGCCTATAATGGGGGATAGTGCGCCGCGTGCTCGTCGCGCCTTCTGCACGACGTAATCTGTCTGTTTGCCCATAGTCATGGTTTTGTCGAGGTATACGCCCAGATATTTTATACTGTTTTTGTATTCGATTACCTCGTTTTTAATGCAAATGGTTCTTCGGTAGTTTCTCTTGTGAGTGAACATAGCACACTCCGTTTTGTCTACGTTGCATTTTAGCCCCCAACGATGGTAATAGTCGATGATAGTGTCGGCGGCCCAGCCCGCGCGGAGGGTCGCGCTGTTCGGGTCGGGAGATCTATTAAGGATGCACAGGTCATCGGCATATTGGGAGAGCTTGAGTCCACGGATACGGTCTCGCTGATCCCAGACGTCGTGTACGTAGAGGTTGAAGATAACTGGTCCAAGGATAGAGCCTTGGGGGACCCCATGTGGTACCGAGTTTTCATCGCCGTTGGTAGTTCTGAAGCGCCCGTAAGTTTTGCGATCACTTAGGTAATTTTCTATGAGTTTGATGATGTTGTTCGGGACGTCAGCTGTTTGAAGCTTCTTGGTGAGGCCTTCGTGGTTTATTGAGTCGAAGGCTTTCGAAAGATCCGTTACGACCATGGCCACACTTTCTCTTGCTTCTAATGCATCCGTGATGAGCTTGCCGGTGCGAAGGATCTGTGTGCCTGTTCCTCTGTTCTTGGTGAAGCCATGTTGATGAGGCGGTTGGAGTCTGTCAGCCGTTTGTCGCAGGCGCGACAGGAGCAGACGTTCGTGGAGTTTACCCATGATGTTAAGAAGAGTAATGGGTCGGTAGGATTTAGCATCCCGGTGGTTTTTGCCTGCTTTATGTAGGAAGATGCATTCCCCAATTTTCCATCTATTGGGATAATAACCTGTCAGTAAAAGGTAGTCAGATACCACTTTATACCTGATAAGAAAAGGCTCACCTCCGAGTTTGAGGGCATCTGCTTTAATTTTGTCAGGTCCAGGTGCTTTCTTGTTTTTAAAGCGTTTCAGAGCTAATCTGATTTCCTCAATGGAGGTGGGGTCGAGAGGCTGAAACGGTGTGGTCTTCTCTGTGCTCTTATCTTCATCGTTTACCTTGGCTTCTGTGACGATCGTTGCTTGGACCAGGGCATCAATTGTTTCTTTCTCGCTGTTGCAACCGTCAATGTGGGGGAGTCTCTGTACTGGAGCCTTTAGGTTGCGTTGGATTCGCCACATCTGAGCTCTGTTGTTCTGTGGATCGTTTATTATTCGGGTCCAGTTTTCGCTGCTGTATTCCGCGAGTGCTTGTTGGACCTGGCGTTTCAGACGATTGTAAGTTCTTCTTAGTTCCATTATTCGGTCTTCGTTGAAACGATGTCGCCACGTTTTACTTTTGGCTTGATTTCTTTTGTGTATTAATTCATTAATCTCTTCTGGCAGTTGATCTTTTCTGTGGTTTTCATGTAGTGGCGCAAACTTATCCAAGCTTTCTGTGATTGCTTTTTCTATTTGTAGTATATATTCCTCACATTCTGCGTCAGTTGTAATTTCTTTTGGTAGATGCATGGTATTATTCCATACGGTTTGTTGGAATTGTTGTCTCATTTCTTCATTATTTGCAACAGCGCGAGTGTTTCTAACTAGTGTTTTCTCCCTGTCCACCACTAATCTTAGGTCTAGTATCCAGGGCATATGATCAGAGCCAACTGCTGTTGTTTGTCGGCATTTTATAGTATCGAAATCCTGCGCATCATGCGAGAAGATAGCTGCATCGAGAATGCCATAGCCTGAACTGTTAGGACGCGACGGCAGGCCCGTGTGGTGTAAGGTACAAACGTCGGAGTTACAGAGGTCGCGGACGAGTACTCCGGCCCCTTCGTCTCTTGTCTGGTTGAGTGCGGTCATTTTAAGGTTGAGGTCCCCGATGGTGATGTTTGGAGCTTCGGTTATGATATTTTCTAGCTCATCATTAAGCATTGTAGTGTGGAAGTTCTCTGATCTGTGCGGTATGTAAATTCCCTTAATTTTCAGGTAGTCTCCGGTCCGGTGATCATAAGTTAGGTTGATAGCGACGCCCTCAATGAGGCGGTCTTCTTCTTCGATACCTGGGGTAACATCAGTCTGACTCCAGCGTATTCCTCGCATCACGTACATGGCTGTAGTTAGATGCGGCGCAATCGAGTGCGTGATCTTGTCGTAGTGCAGAAGATTCATCCGGGTTTTAGAAAAGTCCACCCGGCACTCGTTGATTACGATTACATGTGGCTTGTAACGATCGGCTAAAGATTTTAATTCGAGGAATTTACCTTTCAATCCTTGCGCATTTAGGTGCAGTATTCGCAACTTGTGATATTGATGTCTCAGATTATTTGTTGAGAATTTTAATGAGGATTTCGTGTTGTAGCTGTAGCTGGTGTAGTATTTGTTTCATAGTTATTTGTAGCTCTTGACCCAGTGGTTCTATACTGTTTCCTTTGTTTGTTATTGGTTCATTTAGTTTGATAGGTAGCTCGTGCTGTGGTAGTGATTGGGGCACCTGTTTGGGCAACGGTGGGAATTGTGAATTGGAGGTTATGTTCGCGTACGAAACGTTTTCCCGACGGTTTCTTAGTGCCGCGTGTCTGCGTTCAGCTGCTTCTCTTTTTTTCCTTTCTTTTTCTTCGTGTTGTGCCATTTGTCGGTCCACTGCCTTCTGGAACTTCTCACATTTGGCTTGGTTGGCCCCATGGCCCGGTTTTTTGCATGCTGTGCATATTTCGATATCCATGCCTTCGTCGTTTTGAATTGTGAGTGTGGGTTGTTTTTTCTCACCGTGACATGCTGATGTGGCATGTGTGAAGAGGAAACATTTCTTACACTGTACTATTCTCCTAGGGTCATCTTTAAATACCTGTGGCTTCATACTGAAGGCCCCGAAGTATGCGTGCCTTGTTGTCTTCATAAGCGTGGCAATTTCATCGTATGAGTGGGCACCATCAAAGATAAACAGTTGTAGGTTCCCTTTAATTGTTCTCATTTTGATAGGTCTCACACCGATGCACCTCTCCATTTCCTCAAGGCATGCCTCATACGTCTCATTGTAGATGTTTGTGATGAGTACAACCTTTGTCTGATGAGTCTGTTCGGCTTTAGGAACCCGTGCCACGAAGCGGAGCCCGTCGTCAAGTTTCCCCAACTCTTCTATAATCTTTGCTCTAATGTTCGCGGTATATACGCGGATCGTGATGGTTCTTTTGTTACTGGCCATGGCGTGTCTAGCTCCATGTTCTGTGCATATTTTTCTAATTTTGCTAAGGTATTCCGGGTCGTTGATTTTCTTTACGTCTGTTATTATTATGTCAGGGATGTGGGTGGATGATGATATTACTCTTGGTTGCCCCTGGGTCGCTGTCGAGTTAGGGGTGACAACACCTCTCTTTCTCTTTTTGGGTTTGGGTGAGGTAAAAGCCGCGTGGGCGTAGTCGTTTTCCTTATTTGGTTCATTTTTGTGGTCCTCTTCGGTGGCGAGGGAAGAGAAGCGGTTGCTTGTTATTATACCAGCCTGTCGTTGCGAGGTAACACTCGGGCTGGTGGGTCTGGTGCGCTCCTGCGCTTTTTCCTGAAACTGAATCGCAGAGGCAGCGCGTAGGGAAGTCGAGACGGTTATGTGGTCGCGCTGACTTGCGTCGCGTGCGTTGTGGCGACTTTCATTTGTTTCTGTTCGCGGGGCGCTAGTAGTCTCACCGCTAGGCGTCGCGGGCGTCGCGAAGAACTGACGCGGCTTCCGGCGAGTGGAATGACCCGAACCCGACCCACACAGTGAAGGCTTAGCCTTAGTACTTTGGATCTTGGTTACCTCCGTATGTTTCGAAAGTATTTTGTTCACAGTTCCACATTCACAGGTCACGTTTTCTTCACTTTCAAGTCCTATAATTGGCATGTACTTAACATTTAACTGTCCGTTGCATTTGCGACAATCTACTTTATTTATTTTGCAGAAATTTATATTACACGAGTATATATTAATTTCGTTTACACTGTTCACTAAGTGTCCGTTTGAAATATTTACTGAAGTTTTTATAAAGCATTTCACGGCACTTCTCTTATTACAAAATCTACAATTTAATTGTTTAATCTTGGTTTGGAGTCCCTGCCACTCGTGGAAGTGTTTAATTACGTTAATGTTTACGCAGTGCCAACAAGCAACTGCGTATTGACCATCGTTGTCCGGGGAAAGTTGACTTACACTTTGTAGTTTATAGTCACTGTTCTTTTTATAGTTCACAATTGTACTGTCTGTGTCCATTTCACTAGTTGCATTATTTTCAGGGGGGTCTAAAGGGCCCCCCTTAATCTTCACGCTCATTTTAGCGCAAACTTATTTATGTAATATCCAAATTGTCCGTTGAATTCACTGTTTATAGATAGCTACATTTTGCAATGTTCATTAACTTTAAATCGAGATACTTAATCAAATTTATTGTCATCAGTTTTTACCATTTCGCAATTTTCGTAAACAACAAACGTAAACAACCAAAAACCTATGGCCGGGGTGGCGCCACTAAGCACTCACAATCACAATGCAACATATTCGCACTGTATTTGTCGCTGGAACGCAGCGCGATGATTTGCTTCGTTATGTTGGTAGCACTCGGTCAGTTGCGCACGCGTAGGACTTTCGCCGTTATACAGTTCGCACAACCGTGGGAATTCCCTGCACTGTCCGCTTTGTCACTATGATCCGACACTTTTTTTACAGATTTTTCGTCGCCCATTTATTGCTTTTTTCACTTCCTTGGAGGTCCGAAAATAGTTATAGGGCACTTTTACTATTCCAGGACGCGTTTTGCGAAAAAGTTAAATCGTTGACAACCGATAACTATTTTTAAAGTAAAAAGCTACAAGAACACGACTTAACGGGCTCGAGTCGCGTTCCGTCTGTTGGAATCCGGCTGCTGTTGTTCAGCCATTGCGCCATCTGTGTATCGGTATAGCATCTTGGTCTAATTATAGCGACAAAACAGCAAAGTAGAAATAACTCGAGTTGGCGGACCCCCAAACATTAAAACCAGGGACCGAAAACCTTTATAAATTACGGTACAGGTATTGAAGAATTTTGGTTATTTTTCAGACTTAGGTTACCGCTATCTGGGTAACCAGACCGAAGAAAAATGTAACCTCTATTCAGGTTACCGTTTTAATACCGGTTACCTAAAGATGACGACTCTTTGTCACACACACAGGCGATGCGCGCCCTGTGACTATTGCCGACGGCACGTGTGAAGTGTGCAAGATAGGGGTAATTTTTATTTCGGTAAACGGTATTAATACTGGTTATGTATTCACTTTAATAATAAAGGTAATCTTTAAAATTACCTGTAAAAGAAAAAAAGGTTGTTACCGAAAAAATACCCGCATTGATCATACCGGTTTCGGCCCCTGATTAAAACCAAAGAATTATTAAGTTTTGGAGTGTACGAAATGCGCAATTTAATTTATTTTACGTTTCTGTGTGGGTGAAATTGAGGTCCCAAATCAACATTTTACAAATAGTTTGACGATTCATCCCTGCAATTTATAATTTTAATTTGACCCCAGGCGTCCAAGAAAATTTGACCGCATTTACGTCAAATATTCATACATACCCTTTTTAACCTTTTATCCCTTGGCCACTAGCTATAAACGCGTCTTGCAACAGCGACATAAGTTATAAAGGGCATGCCATGACAAGACTTGCGGAGCGACAACGGCACTCACTAATATACGCTATCTGCGAAGTCTATGGTGGTGACTATCAAAACGATCACAGCGCCCGTTGTGATAGAGATGTGAATCAATGGGCACACCCGCATAGATAGCCTTCTGAAGTACTTAGGTTTTATTTTATTTTTTAATGAACGACTAGTCGAAAATGTTTATCAAATTATCTAGTTGGAAAGAATTAGCAAAATTTATGCCGCCCAATAATGTGGTTACTAAAAGGCGCTGTGCGCTGAGCGTCTAAAGGAACGAATGACACGCGCGTTTTCATCGCATCGCCCGTGGTCGTGAGTGAGGCCTTACGGTTGCTTCGTGTTACGCAGAATAGCATTGTAGAACTGATTAATTAAATACTTAGGAGACTCTGTATGAGAAGAATGTGAACCGCGTGGGAGTTTGTATGCGAGAGGTGTTGGCATGCGTTCCTCTGTTAATTGCTCGGGCAACACTAATGAGAATACTTATTTTAGTTTTGTTTGGAAATGTTGAGTACTGTAACGTAGTTCAAAAGCCTTAGCATGGCTTTTTAATTTAATGGAAAAAAAAGTTAAAGGTATTTTAATATTATGTACGTATTTTACAGCGTACTTGAAGTATTACTTCGTTTATTGCATGGAAAAGGAAAAAGCGCGTCTAGTGTACGAATGAATGATTAAGTTTTTCCCTCAAATTACCGTCAAAATTCTCGTTAACTTTACGTCACAAAAACGTCCTGACAAGGCCCTCTTGTTTATTTTGTTTGATAGAATAGTGAAGGAGTGGATTTAAATTCATACTACATACCTACATCACTGATTTAAAATGTCTATAGAGAAGACTTATCGTAAGATTTCTGTATTTAAGTTACTTGAAGTATTTGCGGCGTTAATAATTATATGGAAGAAGCGCCTTTAGTGTAAGAATGAGGAATTATTTTTTTCCGACGTCATAGTTCCCGTTTACTTTACATCAAAACAACGTGAAAAGTCAAGCTAGAGCCTCAATTCATGTCCGCAGTTCGGGATGGTTTCTCAAGAAAAGTACATATCACCTGCCAACTTGGTGCATTTCATTTTATTTCCGTTTAATTTTTTTTCTGTATGTCGCTGCTTCTCAAGAAAAGTACATAAATATGTCCCTTGACAACTTGGTGCATTTCATTTTAGTTTTTCCGTTTATATTTTTTGTCTGTGTATTTATTTATGTATTCATATTATTGGCGATTATCAATTTCAAGACATGGCAAAGGGTGCCATCATCGTATTATTCTTTCTGTCCCGTTTCTCACGTCTTGATAGCATGTCATATTTTATTAGTCCCGGATTCTGCCGCACGGATGACGCTTTTGTCAGCATTCCTAATTTCCTCCCGGGTATTTTATGAGGGTATGCAAAAAGGTATGAGATGGGCATAGGAGATTAGTGATGGCGATTCCATACACATACACATTATTCACTTATAGGTTAAAAAAATAATGTGATAAAGCTATTTTTATAGCGTCATTTTAAATTAAACTTGGGTTGAGATTATTGATAAAGAAAACCGGACATAAAATCTACATTCATGTTATGTGTGTTAATCTTTATTTTTTTCTTGTCTTACCAGCATTTTAAAGGTCTTTTTTTTTACGTGGTAAAATCATCAAATGAGTCCGCCCACCCAGAGCAGGGCGGAAGGGACTGTCAGACTTGTACTGACTAAAATCCACGGTGTCCTTCAATAGCCCTTTATGTTCTGGGGTCACGGAAATGAGATGAGTCCCGAGACCATCATTTAACGGTGGCATAATCATTTTTATTTTGTCAAAAGTTCGGACGTAAAAATCAGAACGTGTCCAGACAAATCACCATTGTGTTGATGGAAACCCCTTGATGAATCTCAATCAGTCAATCTCGCTTATCTATTTATTTATCTACATCACTCCATAAATGAGACCACATCTGATATACTCAGTACTAGTTTCATTCAACTTTAAAATCATTAGTTTCCAATTCTAAATGAAGTGAAACACTAAAGCTAAGCCCACATTAGTACAAATACAAAGTACAAGTTGTGCGCTTGTATCTAAACCGCGAGAGTCCGGTATTACACTGCAATGGGCGAACTAAATCTATATGAGTTGGTATCCCTCTTAGAGTTAAATTAAATATGAGCTAAGCTTTAGGTAAGACAGCTGTGTGCTATCAGAGCTTTGTGAAATCTTTTTAAACGGACCTTCTTTCTATTTTGGACTAGCATTCGCTTACGAACGGTCTTTGACTGCTGGCCTTTTAGAGAGACTAAGAGTCACTCAACGAGCAATGGAAAGAGCTATGCTCGGAGTTTCTTTGTGGGATAAAATCCGGAACATGGATATTGGGCGAAGAACCAGAGTCACCGACATAGCTCATAAAATTTGCAAGTTGAAGTGTCAATGGGCAGGCCACATCGCTCGTAGAACTGACAACCGATGGGGAAGAAAATTTCTCGAGTGGCGACCACAGACCGGAAGACGCAGCGTAGGCAGGCCTCTCACTGGGTGGACCGACGACATCGTGAGGGTCGCGGGCAACTGATGGATGCAAGTGGCGAATTGTCGTTCGGCGTGGCGGTCTAAAGGGGAGGCCTATGTTCAGCAGTGGACGTCTTCCGGCTGATGATGATGATGATTCGCTTACGAATGCTGCTCGCGTTTGACTTCTATATCGCCTGATGGTAAGCAATGATATGGTCGATGATGTCGCAGGCATGCATAGACGTAACCCAATCACTCTTTTTTTATACCTGTTTCCGGCAATCATATGCGCGGGCTTGCGGACGGCGAGTAATGGATGACTTGCCATCCGATCATGGACCATGCCCGGGTACGTCGATGGACGGTGCATCGTGCTCTAGCCGCGCCTCAAGGATCTGTCAATAATCGGATGGGTTCCCCCTTAGGGATTTTACTCATGGCGCGACGCGATTCGAACGAATTCCAACTACAAATGAAAATCAACCTTACCACTATGACATAAGACATAAAACACGCTGTGGGTAGATGAAAAACACAACACGATGGCCATGACAACGTCAAGTCAATCGAATTGCATCTTTTCATAATTGTAGTTGGAATTCGTTCGAATCGCGTCACATTGCGGCGCATCGCGCCATGAGTAAAGTCCCTTAGAGGGCTAAAACCTGCTGGAATCGTGGGACTGTCTTATCAGGTAACAGTGACCCTGGAATGTAAAGGCCTATTGAAGGATCACTGTGGAATTTAGTCAGTACGAGTCTGACAGTCCCTTTCGGCCCGTCCTGGCTCTGGGTGGACTCATTTGATGATTTTAAAACGACAAGAAAAGTAATGTTCTTTACGACTAAATAATAATTATACAAAAGGAGATATAATGGGATAGTTATGAAAAAAAATGTGAACATTAAAATTTATTAAGGCTGCATATTCTGAAAGTTGGCAACGTCGCAAAAAGCTGTCAAATAATTACAAGTTTTAATTAATTTGGCAAATTTTCTGTATGAAAACAAGAAATATCGCTCTGTAGTGCACTAAAAAAATGATATAGGAATGCAATTAAAACACTGAATTTGATGTTGTAACCGTTTCAGGTGCATAAAAGGCATTTGGAAAGCTTCCAAATGCTTTTTCTACATCTAAAACTATATATTCGGTGCTACGATATTAATTATTGCATTCCCTTATCAATTTTTTAGTGCACTACAGAGCCATATTTCTTATTTTCATACAGTAACAATGCTAAATTAATTAAAACTTGTTAATATTTGACAACCATTTGCGACGTTGCCAGCTTTCGGAATATACGCTCTTAACACAAAACTTGTGCCATTTAATCTTCGCTATTTAAGCTCGGACTGTCAATCTGACATTTAGTTTGAAGTCTTTGCATAACCACAAAAAGAGAATTAAATTCTCAACTAAATGAGAAATAGTTTGCGGTTTGTCTCATCCAACTGAATGGCAGATGGTTAAGTCTAAGTTGTGCATTTAAGTTGAAATGCAAGACATAGCGAAAAGACAAAGTGATTACTAGGACAATTGTCAAAATGCAATTAGTATTTCGAAGTTTGCAACGGTTCTAAAGTTCTCGAGTTGATTCAGTCTAAACAGCATTTTAAGGTGAAATTGAAAAACATAATATATTTAATTTGTAATGTCGTTTTAATGTGAATAAAACTGTAATTAAGTATGCACTAAATGATGATGAAATGTTTTGAGTGCCTACAGTTGTACAGAATTGCTTTTACGAGTGTTTTTTTTTGCGCGGTCTGTTGAAGATTTTTTATTGCTCACGCTGCGTTTTGTGCTGGTCAATGTGTTATAAAATAACAACAAAATCTGCTCAGGCTAATTAATGCATTTATTCAGAAAAAATCGACTTCAAGAGAACTGAAGCCCTTTTTTTTACGTGGTAAAATCATCGAATGAGTCCTCCCACCCCGGGCAGGGCGGAAGGGACTGTCAGACTTGTACTAACTAAAATCCACGGTGTCCTTCAATAGCCCTTTATGATCCGGGGTCACGGTAATGAGATAAGTCCCGCGACCAGAACTGAAGCCCTAGCATGACTTTTCACGTTTTTGTGACCTAAAGCAAACGGGAACTTTGACGTTAAAAAAAGAAGAAATACTTACTTCAAGTACGCTCGTCGCTCATTGTCATTATGCATCAAAACACTGTAATTGTAAATTTTAATAAAATAAATGTACTCGTATTTATTTGGTTGTTCTCTTTCTAATCAATAAATAAGTACCTACGCTGTAAATAAAATAAAGATATCTTGTGATAAGGTTTCTGCTAAAAAGCATTTCCTTTTATTGCAACTTTCAAATGTCTATGCATATTTTCAAGCCATTTTACTTTCCCAAAGACTCGACATAGTCTCACTTAAATCAACGAAATATAACATCCTTTGCATAATGGCACCTAGTTGGGACTACCCGCCTTTCCTTAATGAACCGATGTTAACATAATACCCTCATGTTGCTTTATTAAATTTCCTTTGTATGCCATCCCAATGTGTGTGACGTCACTTTGAAACAGAATATTGTGAACATGCATTGGTTTTCTAAATGGCGCCCAGCGTGGGACTAATAAGTCCCATGTCGGGCGCCATTATAAAAAGCTTTTGTTTAAGATTTTCCATAGCATTAAAACAGTGTCTTATTGTAACAGAATAAAAAAAACACTTTACCACCTTTTACCTGACAGAATTAAGAGTCTGTGTGAAGTAGCGGAAATTATGACTCGCGATTTTCCTTTTAATATTCATTCAAGCTTTTGTTAAGAAGGTATTTAAAACAGCCATTAAATAACCACTCTTAAACGTTTGAGTACCTACAATCAAATAGAAAACCATGAATTAAAAGATAATAATAACATTGAATATGAATTCACAATTATTAACATTTTAATTCCAGATTCTGATAGTAGTATCTTAATTACGTGTTTTTTTTTAAGGAATTTGAAGGTTTTAACGACATCCTACATTGATAGAAACATCAAAACGAAATATTCTACGAAATAAATAATAGTAATTCCTTTGAACTCACCAATATAATATATGACGCAAATAGCTTTGTAACTAAAAATAAAACGTCCAAATAGAAATTCGTTGCCTTTTCTAACTCAGTAAAAAGAGGGTCTTCTAAGTCGCTACACTTTTGGCAGAGCGGTCGTGGTAGTCACGAAAAAAGAGGGTACACCGATAAAATTGTATCTTAATCAATTTATCCTACTTTTCATCTGGTGCTTGTTTAAAAGTATCAAAATCAGCTTAGAATCGATCAATCACTTAGGCTGATTTAATTTAATTAGAAACTGGTAAAGATGTGTTTCTCTGTTTCTTTCTTTCAAGTGCAACGATCCTCCTGATGAGTGGGATAGAAGATGCAGTTGTTGTTTTCTAAGTGCAGGTGCGTGAAACTCATCAACTAAGGTCTTGCTTCTTCAGATCAGCTTAAGTGCTTACGTGGTGGATAGAACATTAATCTTATGTAAAAGTTTTATTGTTGCGTGGTTAAAAGATTTATAGGATAAATGATGCGGGGAAAGTGTTGCTATTAACATTGGATTTACGATGTATCGACGAGGGATTTTTTTTAAAAAGTTTTTCAAGATAAGCAGTCTTATTCATTTTACCGTTTTTAGTGTCGCATTTTCGAAGGCGGTTAAAATTGATATAGAAAGTAAGGCGAAGTTGTTCAAATAAATGTTTCCTACATCTTTAATAAAGCATGAATTTATGTGTGTTTTTTGCACTGAGAATTTATTAAACGAAGTTAAAATAGTTCCGTGGAGAAACGGTAAAAAAAACTGTTTTATGTAAGTAAAAGCATTTTACGTCTTGCTCATTTTTCAAAACCACCATTAGTGTTCCCTTTTTTGAATTTTTTTTTTCAAACTACATTGGCCGGTATTAAACAATGGCCATCAAGACTCAAGTGTTACATAACATTACTTTCAACCAATCAAATGGCTTGAATTTAGTTTTAAATAATCCTTGAATATTGAGTGACGTAATTGTCGACTTGATTGTCCAACGAATTCTGACTAGTAAAGTATCATTAAAATTGCTACCTACCTACCTACATTATTGTGAAACTACCCACATAATACAATTATAAAGTTGTATAGCTTCATTAGACGCCAGAGAGCACTTACGGGTGAACTGAAATGTGGTCAAGTTTCGGTTGTTGCAGAGGTAATGTTCTATGTAGGGCTGACAGAATTTGCATATAATAGAATAGAAATCTTTAATTCAAGCTCAGAGTTCATAAATGGTTAGTAATAATTTTCTTAAACAGCTAGTGTTATTGTTTGAGGCAGACGGTAGGACGGAGGCATTATCACAAGATTTCAGTACCCTTAGCACGACTTTTCACTCTTTTACTTTACAGCGTCTTTCCAGTATTTACAGCGTTTCTTGTATGAAAAAATGGAACAGCGCCTCTGGTGTGCGAAGAAGGAACTAATTTTTTCCTTGAAAATTGTCAATTTGAAATTGTCAAAGTTCCAGTTTACTTTACGTCTCAAATACTGAAAACTCGTGCTAAGGGTACTGTATTTAATTTACAGCGTACTTCAAGTATATGCTGCGTTTATTGTATGGAAAAGCGCCTTTAGTAAACGAAAAAAAAACCTATTTTTTTTAATCAAATTAACGTCATTTTTTTCATTTTACTTTTACGTCAGAAAATCGTGAAAAATCTTGTCAGGGCTTTAGGACAGTGCTGAATCAAAAAGAGATTGAAAAGGTAAATTTGAATTTTCGTTAGATGTTTAAGAATAAGAACGATAGAGTCGTCCATGTCCGGCGGAGCGCGAAAGCCTGGAGAAAATAGAAAAGACGCAGGTTCGAGTCCTGTTAGCTGCCGAATTTTTCTTTCCGCGAAAAAGCTTTATTCGGTAACATATTATTATTTATATTTTTGACAACTAAACCGGAACAGATTTAGGATGAAAAAGACTTACCTACTTTTGATTTTCTATGATTTTAAAAAAAACGAAACATAAGAAAAAAAAAATGAAGTTTTGATGCATTGACCTTGACCTTCGCCGATATTCATTGATTAAAAAAGTTTAGAATACGTGTTCTATATTTTTCGAATTTCTATCACTAATTACAGATCCACTTTATTGATGCTATTATCATGCCTTTTGCGAAAAGGTCAAGGTCATATCATGTCACATGTGTAACCTTCGACCTTTACCCCAGAAGCCTTTCCCATTTAAGTCTTCAAAACTAATTTGTCATGCCATTATGAACTTTATTACCTATCTACCCTCCATTTTCGCTAATATGATGGAGGCTAATATGATTCTACTGACACTTAACATTATTATATTTCCTCATATTTGATATTAATGAAGAATCTTCTGTAGTATATGAGTAAGAGTAATCTAGTTCGTGAAAATGGAGATTCTGTGGAAAATGTATAACGGTATGTATAACTCTAAAATATAATCTACTGAAGGAATATTAATAAATAAAAAAGGCGGGTAATTTCGTTTTTTTTTTTTTTTAATAAAACCTAAGATATTATTGATAAAAGTATTTTTGTAAGTACTTGTTTTTTTTTTTTAGCGTGGTAAAATCATCAAATGAGTCCTCCCACCCCTTACTGTCAGACTTGTACTGACTAAAATCTACGGTGTCCTTCAATAGCCCTTTATGTTCCGGGGTCACGGTGAGGAAATAAAATCCCGCGACCCCGGCAGGCTTTGGCCCTCTGAGAGGAGGCCCCGTCATTTTTGCTGACGCTTTTTGAGGCGCGCGTGGAACACGACGCGCCGTCGCGTCGACCCGGGTATGGTCCGTGGTCGGACAGCGAGTTGCCCTTTACTCGCTGTCCGCATGCCCGCGCCTACGGTGGCCGGAGATCGTCTGCCGATGTTCGACGCCGCGGGCGTCTAACACTGAAGTACTTGTACTTTAGATAAATTAACAAAACTCAATTTTATAAACAAAAACAACGTTGATTGTATTTGTACCTTGTTCACCGAAAAAATTAACTGAGTATATTTTTGAATGTAAACCGAGAACTTTATTTGTGAACCGGTTTTCACGAGAAATGTTTTAAAATAAATTGTGTATCTCACTTTTTTCACAGGAAATGTATAGGTATAAATGAATAAATTACAAGTATTTCTGGATCAGAAGCATTTCAAAGATTTTTTTTTAGTAAATTGTACAGACACCAGCACATCAAGCTACCACAATCTGTCAGATTTCTTTAATAGAATTTCAACCTTATCACAAGAGTAGAAAGTTAATGTTTGATTGGTAAAATCTGACAGATTCGGGTAGGTTGATCTGCTGGCGTCTGTACATAAAAACATATCATGATGACGGCGTAGCAAGAACTCGATCGTAGCTCGTAGCACAGTGCTACGTCGTAAGATAAGATAAGATAAGATAAGATATATTTTATTTGCATAAAACACGGTATACAGGGTGTTATTAAACATTATTTTTAGTTCAACATGTTTTGCTTAATTCTTAAGCATGCAAACTTACTTACAACTATAATGCAATTTGACATACAATACAATTAAATTATTTAAATTGCAAAAAGTCATTAATATTATAAAAATTATTATTATTGAGCCATTCATACAGCTTAATTTTAAATTGCTTTAAATTTAGTGCTTTTAACATATTTGGTAATTTATTATAAATTTTTACACACATAGCAGAAGTATTTTTATTATATTTAGCTGATCTGGGGAGCTCATCCAGCACTAGCCTGTATTGGTCACGCCGACTTCTCGAATTTATTTCTCCTGCTGTTTTGAAAATTTCTTTATATTTCCGAACAAACATGCATGCTTCGTAAATGTATAATGCAGGTAAAGATAACAAACCAAGCTCCTTAAACACCGGTTGACAAGATTCATCAGACGGAATCCCGTATATAGCTCGTAAACATTTCTTTTGGGCGACAAATGCTCTATTGTGATCAGTACTATTTCCCCACATTATCAGTCCATACCGCAGAGAAGACTCAACATAAGCGCGGTATGACATCACAGCCGTTTTTATGTTAGTCACTTTTCTAATTTGTCTCAGAGCATAAACAAACTTATTTATTTTGCTACATACGCTTTCAACCTGAGCTTTCCAGTTAAGTTGTTCGTCAATGATGACTCCTAGAAACTTAGTTACGGCCACTTGTTTAATTTTTGGTATGTCCATTTTAAAATTAAATTGATTATTATAAGATTGATTAAATTGTATATAAACTGATTTATTTAGATTAATTGATAAATTATTATTATTTAACCACATAATTAAATTTTTGATAGTATTATTTATGTCCGTTTCATGATCTTTAATAGATTTATATTTTTTATCGGTAGTAACAATTATAGAAATGTCATCAGCAAAAAGAAAGCATTTATGGTTGGTTACATTAACGATGTCATTTATGTAGAGTAGAAACAAGATGGGACCTAATATGCTACCCTGGGGGACACCGCGTGTTATATTTACATATTCAGACGAGTAGTCTGTCATATCCCTCATTTTATTTAATTTCGTGATGATGACACTTTGTTGTCTGTTAGTCAGGTACGACGTTATCCACTGAAGTGGCAATCCTCTAATACCGATGATCTCTAATTTTTGCAATAATATTCTATGTGACACAAGATCAAAGGCCTTTGACAGATCAAAGAACAGACCCGTTGTTAGGTGTTTGTTATTAAGGCTGTTGAGTATTGTTTTCAAAAGAGAGAATATTGCCAAAGGCGTGGACTTACGTTTCTGAAAGCCAAACTGTTCACTTTTTATAATACCATATTTCTCACAGTAGCCAATTATTCTTTCATACATGCATTTCTCATATATTTTTGACATAATGGGTATC
Organism: Agrotis clavis; assembly: GCA_954870645.1. NCBI lineage: Eukaryota > Metazoa > Arthropoda > Insecta > Lepidoptera > Noctuidae > Agrotis > Agrotis clavis. The sequence continues at coordinate 6,189,706 of OX940943.1, forward strand.
AGAGTTATGGGGCGGTAATTATTCATGTCACATTTTTCGCCCTTCTTAAATATTGGTTTGACCACAGATATTTTCAAAGCGGTTGGAAAGACTCCTTGAGAGAAAGACAGGTTAATAAGATGGGTCAATACTCCGCTTATATCATTGGCACATGCCTTAATAATTCTGGTGTTAAGTTCATCATAACCTGCAGAGTTAGTGTTATTCAACGATAGAATCTGATTTCTAACTTCATTTTCCGACATAGGTGTGAGGAACATCGAGTTAGCAGTTAGAGTATCGCTGCTGCATGTATTTGTACAATTAGTATGTGATGGGATACAATTTGTGTAATGTTTGTTGAAGGCAGAGGCTATTTCTGCTGGTTCGGTAAGTACTATGTTGTCAATTTTAATATGTTCAATGTGATTTTTTGGGTCGGAATTTTGCATTTCATTTTTAATAACTGTCCATGTGGCTTTACACTTATTGTCGTTATTATTTATAAATTTTATATTAGCATTTCGCTTTGCATTGGAGATACATTTTTGAAGAAGTTTCGAATATGTGGTATATTTATTCTTGTTCGTTATATTTTTATGTTTGTAGTATTGGTATCGCAGGAAACGTTTTGTTTTAGAACTTTGTTTAAGACCATTAGTGATCCACATGCGTTTTACCCTATTGTTCAAACTTACCTTTACCCTTACTTTTGGAAAGCAGAGATTGTACAGTAGACATATTAATTCATGGAAACAGGTGAAAGCTTTGTTTGCATCATTTTCCATGTAAACATCCGACCAGGAGAGGTTTTGTAAGCATTCCCTGAATTTACGCGTATTATCTAAACTGTAGTCTCTTTTGTAAATGTGGTATACTGAAGGTAGTGTTGTTTGAAGCTTTAAAGGAAAGCTTATCATTTGTGCTGTGTCGTGATCAGAGAGATGAAGCGGCAGCACTGTCGCGATTGCGTCAGGTACGTTACTCAATATGTGGTCTATACAAGATTTTTTTCGAGTAGCAACATCAATATGAATTTTTAAATTATGATTATGAACTATGGCTTGAAATTCCTGAGTGATATTGCTTCGTTTGAGGGTATTAATATTAAAGTCACCTGTTAAAACGATGCGAGTTCTGGATTTATATTTCTTATAAATATCATGTATTACAGTATCTAACTTAGTTAAAAAATGGTTAGGGTCGGATTGCGGTGTTCGGTATAAGCAAATAATGATTACTTTCTGATTTTCTAGCTCTATGCCACAAGCCTCGAATGTATTTACTGATGCATATGTTTTTATGAAAGGTAATTCTTTATAGCGTAGACCCTTTTTTACAAGAATGCAAGTACCACCTCTGTTTTTTTCCCTGCAAAAATTTGTAGCCATTTCATAATTTGATAACTGCAGATAATTCTCATAACCTTTTTTAATAAATGTCTCAGAAACACAAATAACATGTGGGTCGTTATGTAAGTCACGCATTTCCTGTAATGTTAAGTCCAATAGTTCCTGCTTAGATAAAACACTTGCAATGTTCTGGTGAAGTATTCGAAAGTTATGTGATGACGCATGTGTTGTGTTGTTAGGTATGAAAAAATGTATCGCTTTTTGAAACTGTGGGAAAATAGTATGGAATGGTACCTTTTCTGTGCTCTTCGGAGGGAAGATGAGAGCTTGCCTTTTCTGTTCCTCTTTTGATGCTTTTGAAATAAAAGGGAATGGTTCCTATCTTAGGTACACTTGTCTCCGTTTTATGTAAAGAGATTGATTTGCTATTCGCGAGGCGTTTTCTGAGCTCGGCTGGATTTAAATATGTTTGATCATAATATTCACAATCTATTATGTAAGTTATTGTTTTACAAATGTCAGACACGCTGCGGTGTACATTATTCATGAAATGACAATTCTTATAATGTTTACAAATGTTTTCCATACGATTATTTAATTTGTTAACATCTAAATAGCTATTGTTTAAAACGTTCAATATAATTATGGTATTGTTACAAAATGTCTTCAATATAATTTTTAGCTGAGATAACACATGTCCCATGTTGTCGTCATTTTCCCCTAAAGAAATTACAATTTTGTCCCCTGGTTGTAGTTTTGTGTTGATACAACTTTTTGTTATGGTGTCGCTCAGGGTGTCGAGTCTGCTAATTATTAGTCAGAATGGCGCCACAATGGCGTTTCAATTGTAGTGCTTATTCGAACCAGGAGTAAAAAATGGTTCGAATAAGCACTACAATAGAAACGCCATTATGGCGCCATAATGGCGTTTCAATTGTAGTGCTTATTCGAACCAGCAGTAAAAAATGGTTCGAATAAGCACTACAATTGAAACGCCATTGTGGCGCCATTCTGACTAATAATTAGCAGACTCGACACCCTGCGCATTTGGCATCGTATGGGCGAATACTCCATAATTTTCATACTGGGTCTTCTTTCTTGAAATTGCAAGGGCTGTAGCCAGACCAACGCATTGTTGCGCACCAAAAATTCTTATTGTTTTTCCAAATAATTGTTTGTTACCACTAGCTCGGATTGTTGTACCGATTTTAGCTGGAGTTTGTTGTGGTTTCGGTGTGATCCTTAAGGATTCCTTCAGAGTCTGTATTTGTGTGTTCAGCGTTTTTATCTCATTTTCAGCGATCTGAAGTTCCTTTTGCAAGGCTGAGATATTTTGTAGCAGATGTAAATAAACAACGTTGGTATTACATTCAGCATTCGTAGTCATTCTCGGCGAGGACGGGGTGGAAGACACGATCTGACTTAAACGAGAGTGCCTTTTCTTTTTTTCGTTGCATAAAGGGCTGCTTTCTTTGCTTGTGGAAGAATGGCATAATGACTTCAAAACATTAATTTCTTGAGTTAGCTTGTTAATTTGTTTTCTTAAGTCATTGTTTTCTATTATTGTGTTCTCCAACTCATTTTCCGAGCATTCCAGTTTCATAGTCAGCTGTGCAATCGTATCTTGCATGTCAGATACAGAAGATATATTGGTCGTAGTACCGTCAACACTTCTTGAGAGTTTGCTCGGTGTGGTTTCAATTTCATAAGATGTGTCGTAATCGGTCAATATATGAGAATCCTGGTCAGGGGAGGACTGTTTTGTGTTTGTGTTCGTTTGCATACGAGTTTTTCCAGTAGAAGATGTTGGATACGTCGGTGTTTTCCTCACTGTTATATTGGATGGCTCTGCAGAATTGATAGTCTTTTTCCTACTGCACGCCTTACAGCGCCATTTGTTTTTGGATTCCTTGTTCATTAATCGGTACGTTTGTTCCGGATAACCATCGCAGTCAGGTTCAAATCTGTTGTTGCAAACTGAGCACAACGCAGTTTTTTTTATGTCAACAGACTTTTTACACTTGTAACATACTACCAGTGGCATCTTGAGGCCTTTGCCTGCAGTTATTATTGTAGCACCTGGTTCTAAGATGTATAGGTAGATGGCGTTACTATCGATTGCCAAAGGAAATCATAGGATGCAAGTGACAGCAGTTTGATGTGATACCGCTACTCAACAATAGATGGCGCTGTTTTCACTATTTGTATCTATGCAATCGTGTGACGAGTGATATAATTTTTTAAAAATGACCGTTAGGAAATTTTCACTTTTTTGCCCAAATTGTGTTGGAGTTCATGAAATTTAAATAGGGTCAAAAACTGTGGCGAAATTATAGCTCACTATACACTGCAATGATAATATCACTCAGCTGTTGTTGTTTGAAGCAGGTTTGACACTTAACTTCTCACTGTTTGTTTATGTTCAAGTTTTCACACTTTATTCACACTCAAAGTTGTTGCGAACGTTTTCTGGCAACTATTGTCCATTTGCACATAAGATAATCACAATTTTGGGCACTTTTAGGATAATTTACTATTATTAAATAATTTAAGTACGGAGCTAGATGTTTACAGTAGCAGTGGCGCCACCTATGCTGGGCAGCCGGGCATCGTAGACAGATGAGCGTAGCGAGCACAGAATAATATCTCTTCTTTATTACAAGTTTCATGAGAATCTTAGTCTTATCACGTTATTGTTCTGGCTTTGCTCGAATAGTTCCGAATTCAGGCGGAGGTTTTAATAAGAGGGCCTAGGCAAGCGGAAATTTCTAGCAGCACGCCAAAGCGTCGTATTTCTACTTCATAAGGATTGATGTAATAATTTCGTTGGCTTATGTCTGTAGAATACATTTTTGGTTGTTTTATTTTTTTCCGTTTATTTGTCTTTTTACATACTTATAAAGGGCGTGTGCGCCGTATGGCATTTTATACAAATCAAGTTCTTACTCATGTTGAAATGACTGAAACGATTTTAATGACATTTTACATTCATCAACAGAATGGTTTAGGTGCAAAATTGGCTTGTCAAAATAGATTAAAGCGCGATTGAGTTCATTTTCAATAAAAGTGGTTGCGTCAGGTAAGCCCTGGCCCTGGTCCCATTTTGAGTGGGTCCAATTAACCAAAGACTCTTAGACCCGTATTACAGAACCTTCCTCAAGACTCAAGCATTACTTGAATATAGCTTTAAGTAATTCTTGAGTATAGAGTATAATGTTCTGTGTTCTTAGTGCGAGTTTTTTTACGTAGACGCAATAGTAACGTTTAACCACGTTTAGCGCTCTTATTGGTTGAAAGTTCTCACGACCTTGGAGCGGGCCAATGAGAGCGCCAAACGCGGTTAAACGTTACTTTCGCGTCTACGTAAAAAAACTCGCACTAAGCACACTGTACTACGAGACTTAGTGCCCTTAAAACTATAAACGGTTTTAACCCCGCACAACCCTAACACATTCATAAGTTCAAAGGTTGATTACAAAAACGTGTGTTTGAGGGGGCACTGGAGAGTGCGCACTACCAGATGTAATTAATGTCACAAAGCTTCGGTCACGCGTTCATTCTGGACAATTACACCTTCAGAAGGGTATGAGTTGAAGGCTGGGTCTATGGAATGAGTGGGTTGCGCTTATTTTTAGTCCAAAGTAGTGTTATGAAGGAAAAATGTTGATTTTTGTCATGTATTATGTAATGGGTTAACTAAACAAATCGCTATGCGATGATCGTTTGCAAAACCAAAACTAGAACATTGCTATTGGAAACGATCATTGCCATAGTTTTTTTTTATGTTGACGATCATAAAATTATTTCCTGGTTCGTTTAAAAGAGCGGTTATTTATTTCCATACAATTTAGGTTGTAATACTTCATGTACGCTGTAAGGCTAAATACTTATTCATACTTGGGCCTCTGAACATAGCCTAATATTTTTAAATTATTATTTCGAAGAACCTGTATTTTTTAGACACAAATCAGAAATACTGGCCTTCATGTAATTATTGAATCTATAATTTACTAATACGGGGAATTTTACAACTGTATAAATCAGTTTTCAATAAACTATGTAGTTTATCTAGCTGTCGCGTAAGTACTTATCAACTTTTTATACTAAAAGAATCCATTACAGAATATGTACTTTCATTTGTATAGAAATTACAAAAGTAGCTTACTTCACGAGAATTCCTCGGCCCACGGGACTGAGGCAGTCTCATGGAAAATTCACGATCCGATAGAATCCCGGACCCGATTTTGCGCCCGTTTAACTGGACATTTCTGTCATTCGCAAGCTATCCGGATTTGTAAGGTAGAGTGAACTATGAAGTTCGTGGAAACGGGCATCGAATGGGCATTGTTCATTTTTTTCAAAATGTTGTAATTGAAAAACCATTTCTAGGAATAGCGTTACTAATCATGAGTAACCAATCAAAAATGAAAAATGTTCATATTTGATTGATATTTTTGATAAAATACGCTTGACCTTCCTTGCCCTTCAAGTGACGTTATTATTGGCTGTACCGTTTTGTATCGTTGCCTCAGACAATAAAAAGTAAGTGGCAAATATTTTCAACAATCTGTCAAGTGTCAAATTAAAAATGTAAACAAATAATATGTTTAGTTTTTTATATATTTTATGATTATTTCTGCAACATGCCTCATAATCTCTTTATAAGATTTGCGAGAAAAGTGATGCCGTGATGTAGGCGTGTAATATTGCAAGGTTTATAAAATGTACCTACTGTTGCGAAGATCATTTTGATGTAAGTAAGATATCAAAGCTTTAGATACCTTTGTATATTCATTAAGTTAATGCTAAAGTATTGCTCAGGAAAACGAACAATAATGTCACCTCGTCGACGACTTTCCGTTTTAAAAAACAAAAATAAAAACCGATTTCAAAAATTTATTGTATTTTTATAGTAGGGGAGGCGAGGATTCTAATTTGCAGTTACTCGAGCATCATGGCGACCTACTGGATTTGAAAGAATATGTTCTAAAAAGAAAAAAGTTTCTGACAAGTTTTCTATTTTAGTGGGGGGGAGGGCGTGTAAACAGTTTTAAAACTGTAAAAAAAAACAGTTGTACAGAAGTACTCGAGCGCGTCAGCTATTTACAGTGTAAACGCGCTTTTCTATTTCTGATAACCAATACATATTAATCGGACGATTAACTTGAGGGGGCTGTCCGTGGCAAGCGGTTGAAAATCCAAAAAAAAAGTTAATCAAGCGCGTCAGATATTCAAAGTGTATGTAAAGTAGACCTTAAAAAGTGTCGTATTAAAATGTCTGACGATTTGGATGTGGCACAAAGTAATAATTCATATTTCTATTGGTAAAAAAAACGTAATCTTGAAATACTCGAGCGCGTTCCATTTTTTTTTAATTGAAACTAACACTGTAAAAATCATACTCACTAATAATCTGACGTTTTCCATGGGGCGATGTCGGTAGACTCGCGGAGAAAAGGTGAACTACCTGTTAGTTCGCAAGTATCGGTCGTGATTTAATGTCCGCCATCTTCAATGTACATAATCATATACAATTTTTTGAACGTAATTAATCTACCTTTTCGTAATCTGACTCGCTCAAGTATTTCTGTGGATCGATTTTTTTTTACTAATCTGGCGGGTTCTCCCACACAACCAATGGTGGGGACCATATGAAGGGTTGATACTTGGTACAGGTACATTAAAGGGTGCAAGATTTCTCCTTTATGATAATCTGATGCGCTGGAGTCACATTAAAATTCCCTCCCTGGGCTCCCCGACTAAGGATGTTAACTGACGTCTACTATCAGGAGAAAGTGACGTTGTGTTGTCAGGCACTTTTTTAAATTATTCACTGGTGAGGCAACGGCACAACTTTTTGGTCAATGGTGACGTCAGCTACCTCAAAAATTAAAATATTAAAAATAAAAAACTATTGAGCCAATCATAAAAATATTCAAATTAGTTTCTCAAATTGCTCTAAATTTGCAGAAAATAAAATAAAATCGAATGTTTGAAAAATTAAGACAATCCCCATTGTGTGACGCAAGTCTCAAGAGTAGCAATTTGATGAGGAGGAATGACACTCATGTGACAAAGAGAGTGATGAGAATAAGTAGATGGATGGAAAGGAAGAGAAAGGCCAAAGAAAATATGGATGGATGGTTTGGAGTAATAATCAAATCAAATCAAAATATTTTTATTTTACATGGGCCTCAGTGGGCACTTATAAAACGTCGAGAAGAGAAAAAAAAATTGGCACGGTTCGGGTTGGTCGTTTCCATGGAGAAGAACCGGCAAGAAACTCCATGGTTACTCTTTTAAAATATTTGCTTTTACAATGCTGTTGTTACAGTTTGGTATAGGTACATAGACACGAGAGAACATCGCAGGCACGATAAGAAGAGGGAACTTCTTACCAAAGCTGAACAAAAAAAAAATAAAAAAAAAATAATATTATTGAATACGGCAGTTATTGTGCCGATAGTCGTATCTGCCAATGGCTTAATTGCCAAGAGCCTCGACCAACACCTGAGGAGGCTCTCGCTGGGTGGCTGGATCAAGCGCTTGATTCAGAAGGCAGTACTCTTGGACACGGCGCGTATTGTTAGGAGGTTCCTCTCTCAAGAGCCCTGACCACCGGTAGCCCGGACCCTGTTCCCGGTAGGTACTGGTGGACTGCTATTTTTTATATTTTTAAATGTTTTTTATTTCTTTTTTGTAAAAATATTTAAAATGTAATTTATAAGTTAAAAGAAAAATAAAGAAATAATAATAATAAGAAAGTATATAATAAAAAAGAAAGAAAAAGCAGTAAATGATACTGTGAAGTCTGATAGGGTAGAATGGAAGAAAAACAAGGTTTTGCGCCGACCTCAAGTAAAATACAAGATGATGAAGTCTCAAGGGTAGCTTATTCTATTCATCGATTTATTTGACTTAATATGCAGCATATTACTGACGGACTGACGGTGGACCGACGACATCGTGAGGGTCGCGGGCAACCGATGGATGCAAGTGGCGAATTGTCGTTCGGCGTGGCTGTCTAATAGTAGCCATACACCATCCTGCCTATCGACGATCGATTTGACGCTTGCAATTGTTTCAAATTGCAATTGTTTAAAAATGCCAATTTGATGGCATGACATGCCAATTTGATAGGTCATCAAATCGATTTGACACAACGTCAAATCGGCAGCAGTGATGCATTTGGCTATTATTCGGTGACGACAGCTACAATTTTATAAATTTGTAGCTATCGGTCACCGAATAATAGCTAGATCTAGCTATAAAGTTGCTAAGTTGGCATCGCTGCTGCAGATTTGACGTTGTGTCAAATCTATCGTACGATAGGCAGTATGGTGTATGGACGAACTGCCAATTTGAAACAATTGCAAGCGTCAAATCGATCGTTCGATAGGCAGGATAGTGTATGGCTACCATTAGGGGGAGGCCTATGTTCAGCAGTGGACGTCTTCCGGATGATGATGATGATGATATTACTGACGACACGGTTGGTGCAGTAGCTCAGCTATCGACCGCTGCGCAGCGGGTCAAGGGTTTGATTGCGGGACAAAATATTTGTATGGCCGATAAGTAGTTGTTCTGGGTCCGGGCGTTTGTGTATGTGAGTTTCAATGTTTGTAAACGCCTCTGCAGCTCAGTCATAGCCAGTTAATAGGAGCCAGCTAAAATGTAACGCCTAGGCAAGATATCGCCTCTGCAGCCCAGCCTTGGCCGGACCGCCATAGCCAGTTAACCGCAGCCTTGGCCGGACCGCCATAGCCAGCCAGCCAATGCCAAAAGCCTTTTAGCAAGCCTGATAAGCCTTCCACGAGATCAGGCCTGATCTTGTGAGAAGATGTGACCAAGGAGTCCTATTTACAGGAAATTATGTGACAGTTGCTGCTACAGAGCATGTAACTTGATGGTTGCCTTTCACTCAGCTGTCAGCCATGGAAAATACGAGTTGTGTCTATCATGAGATTCTTCATAATTTGTTAAAGCAAGGAAATATAACTGATTGCATTTATACCGTCTATAATTATTTACCACGCCATTATTTCTAAGTGTTACATATATGTTATATATTATGTTTCTTTTTTAACTTTGCCTCACTTTAGGAATTTCTCATGTATCGTGGGTGCGTGGACATTTTTTTCGTAGCGGTACTTGCAAACAACTCTAGTGTTTGGTAATTTATCTACAGACGCAGATTTGGGTAGGTCAACCTACGCTAATCTGTCAAATTTTACCATTCGAACATTAACCTTCTGTTATTGTGATAAGGTGAAAATCTATTAAAGAAATTTAACAGATTGAGGTAGGTCGATATGCTGGCGTCTGTACAACAAAGAAATTGTTACCCTATTTATAAATTATAGATTATTAATTATACTAATGATTAATATGGGTATGTAGTCTATCTATATCAAACGAATGTCAGTTCCAATGTCAAATAAGTACTAGTAATATAATAGTCTAAGCTAGGTCTGACACGAAACGTGATCAAGTACCTATCCTTTATCAAAATCTACCTGAGATCAGATAATTATATTCACATGGTGTAAGGGTGCGTACAGACCATGTAACATGTTATATAACATGTGTTATATAACACTACAACTCAATGTAAAATGTTACATAACAATGTTATATAACATGTTATGTTATATAGTCTGTACGCACCGTAAGAGATTGCTTTATGAACGAAGATTCTCATTGACAGATGTATTACATATACAACGTGTAACGTTAATAGCGCAAAACCTCTCGTGGGGACTCAGCCCATGTTACTGAAAAATGTTTGTGAAAAGTATGAGCCCTGATGAGTCCACGCAGTCCATCCCACGCTCCCAGCTAAGCCAACGCCCACGGCCTGATATTTCCCACTCAGAAATCATGTCAAAATGACGTAAAATAAAACACAAAAGCACAATACAATGGTGTATTGTTCTAACAATAAAAATGTATTGAGTAGAGATTTCTTTCAAACACCTGGTTTTTAAAATAATAAAAATTAATGATTGCGTAGCGAATTTCAAAGGTTGTTTGCCGACGGGGCAGATTTGTTTTGTTCAGCCCAGAGATGAATGGAAATTTATCAGATACTAATAATACAAAGCTGAAAAGTTTCTTTGAACAGGAACGGGATATCCGGAATAACTGGTTCGAATTAAAAAAATATTTTTATGTTGGATATCTAAGAAGGCTACAGGCTACACCGTGACTTTTTAGTCGTCTTACAAAAGTGGTCCACTTAATCATCATCATCATCATCAGCCTATTATGTTCCCACTGCTGGGACACAGGCCTCCTCTCTGTGAGAGGGAGTGGGCCATAATCTACCACGCGGGCCCAGTGCGGGTTGGTGGATGTCACAAATGTCTTCGAATTTTTGGTTCTAGGACATGCCGGTTTCCTCACGATGTTTTCCTTCACCGTTTTGAGAGCAGTGGTGATGAAATAAATTACACAAAGTAATGCGCCTGGCGGGGTTCGAACCCACGACCTACAACTCGTAAGTCGGGACCGATACCACTGGGCCACCACTGCCCACTGAATGTATCCGGCCGATTCCGGCCTAAAATACCTCTAGGCGAGTTTTTTTTTAATCGTATCATTAATTTTTATTTTTAATAAATAGGTACATTACAAATATGAAACACCCTGTTAAAATGTTTACGTATCAAGCTGTAGAGTATACCTACCCAGCGCAATAGTCGGGCAGATCATTCCATTACAATTTTCCATGAGACAAGGGTGTTTCTAACTACGCCTTGCGTCTTAATAACGAATTAAAATGTTATTATTAAATTTTTCAAATCTCTTAAATACCTATTTAAGAGATTTTTGAAGTGAAAACTTCTTTAGCGGCGTTGTACACTTTTTCTGTAATGGGTAAAAAATTTAAAACTCGCGTCAGGGTCACGTGACCGTCAGGGTCACGTGACCGTCAGGGTCACGTGACCCTGATCGAAAATGAGTAAGACGTCATTCAAATTAAAAATAAAACATAGTAACAAAAAAGTTTTCACTTCTACCGGCACTCCTGGAGTGCAACCTTTTTTTTTTTTATAAACGTGTTCTAGTAATTGGATACATGAACTGGGCTGCTTTTGTAAGACGACTAAAAAGTCACGGTGTATAACGTTACGTTATGTATAAAATAGGCCCCTATCAGCAGGGGTGAAACCGTGAGGTACAGCTAGTAATATAATACAACTGAAGAGTTTGTTTGACAGAAGTCTCACTTCTCAAAAACAAACGAATGTAAAATCTACGCTACAGAGAATAAAGTACAGTGCGTGTGAAACGGGCGGCGGCGGGCGGTAGCCGACTGTGAACCCGTCCACGGTGCGCCAGTGTACATACCTACACCGCGGAGTGCGTCAGGCCTCTAAACGCTGTAATCTTGGGATGTTCTGGTTCGAATTGAAAAATATGTTTTGTGTTGGATAGTCCATTTACTGAGGAAGGCTATAGGCTATATTACATCAAGCTATGATCAAAAGGAGCCGAGCAAGAGGGGAGTGAAAACCTCGTCCTAACGTAAGGTTAATTCACACCGAGCACACATTTCAATCGAGCGACTCAAAATCTACTTTATATACTACACAAAAAGAAACGCATTCCAGTATAATCGCCTCTTGGTATGTAGTGTACTGACACTAAGGCTGCGGTTTCACTGAGGCGGAGCGGGCCAAGAACGGAGAAGAGCTGTGCCGCGATTCACCAATCACATGGCTAACCACGTGACACATGTGTATTCAAGCCATGTGATTGGTGAATCACGGCACAGCTCGTCTCCGCTCTGCTCCGCTCCGCGTCAGTGGAACCGCAGCCTTAGTAGCGAAACAGTTGCACTTTCAACAAGTGCAACATAAACGCACTACAGTTACCGATACTGAATGTAAGCCCCTTCGTACACTAGGCGACGCAAGTCTCCGATACCTTACGATTTTGGTATTCATTGACGCGTGCTTGTGTTCGAACCTCTTTGGGTTTGTATTGCGATAGCCGCTTGGATACCGAAGTCGTAAGGTATCGGAAACTTGAGTCGCCTTGTGTACGAAGGGCCTAAAAGTCAGCTATTCCGTGTGATACGTTTGTCTAATTGCCGTTACAGTACCGGTATTATAGCTCTAGTACTGGAACGGCACCAGTGTTACAACACTAGTGCTTAAACGAGCACGATACGGGCACACTTGTGGAACTATAGTTAGTAATTATGTGCAAATGTCTTGATTAAAAAATTTACGGGGAAGGTAAATGCACGCTCTCGACTATACGACGTCTGTATATGACGGCGAGTAACCGATAACTCGCCGTCCGAGAAAACGGCGATCCCCGACGCCTTGGATGTCTCTAGTTGCAGATAAGGAGGAGGATTTCCTCTCTGTCGTATGTTCAACCTCCTCCTTTGCAGGTCTTGACATTTTCCTTAATTCAATAATTCATAAAATGGAATACTTGCAAACTTGATTGCTAGCAACTTTCAAACCTGCGGAAGAAGTAGCTAACAATGAACATGAAGAAATTTGATTAAGAATCTATTCAAAACTTTTGTTCGAATTAATAATCCTTCAAGCTGTGTCAGGTTTCAAGTTCTGAACATTGTTGGATTATACAAGATTTAGTTTAAAACGTATGCGAATTCATATGATGTTTTGTTTAATTAGTTTTCAAGTATCTAGTGTCTACGTCTCTTGAGGTAATCATACGAAGTTCAAAATAAAATACTCGTATTATAGTATCTCAAATGGTGAAAATCGAAGAAAAAACCAATAGCAGTGGTGGGCCAGTGGTATCGGCCCCGACTTAATGTGTGTAATTTATTTCATCACCACCTTTCAAAACGGTGAACGAAAACATCGTGAGGAAACTAGAACCAAAAATTCGAAGACATAACATCTGACAACCCACATTGGACCCGCGTGGTGGATTATGGCCCACTTCCTCTCACAGGGAGAAGGTCTGTGTTTCAGCCGTGGGAACATTTATATGAGAATGATGATCAGGCTTTGGGACGGATTCCTTTCCAAGGTTTTTCCAATGATCTACAACATGAGGCTCTTTAAAATAGGGCCTGAAAAAGTTTCTGCTACGACTAGGGCCTGTTGTAGCCGGCGTCCATAGAATGCCATAATTATGTATGTAATAGAATTGAAAAAAAAAAACACAAATTCAAGCCAAAAGGTATAAATTTAATTTAAGCTATTGTCAAACAAACAGAGGCGTGGCGAACGCGAAGCAATGCGTTTTTGTTTGTAATGTATGGAATTGTTTGAAGCCAGTCACATAGACTATCGGATCGCTTTCGCTTTTCTATGTGACTGGATTCAAACTTTTCCATACTTTACAAATAAAAACGCTTCGGATCGCATTCGATTCGCCTATCTGTTTGACAATAGCTTTAGAGATAACTATTACAAATAAAGCATAAGAGTTCCGCAAAATACGCGCATACGACTTGATGGAGTTGCGGAAACCAGCCCGTTATACAACACAATACAACAGAGTTGCAATTTAACATGAACGTGTTTATTTACTCTCTGTGACTGAACAGGGACAATCAATAACACTATACAAGTCTGAAGTATTACCTGTATGATTTTACATCGAGGAATGCAATTTATTGTGTATTGAGTATTGATGCCTCGCGCGACATCGAGTTCTCAATAGCATTTGTAAATATTATATTAGAGCCTAACATACGCCTGCAGGGTCGCGGGACTATCTCATCAGGTGACCGTGACCCTGAAAGGTATAGGGCTATTGAAGGATCACCGTGGATTTTAGTCAGTACAAGTCTGACAGTCCCTCCCGTCAAGTCCTGGGTGGTAGGACTCATTTCATCATTTTACCACGATAAAAAAGGGTAGCTACATTCTACATTATGCAGTTCGGTCTATCATCGGTTCGGTTATAATCTTATAGGGTTTTTACACACGTAAACGGGTCGGCATTGTCGGTTCAGCAATATTTGTCGAACGACAAAGCCGACGCGAAGCAATAACGGCACTCATTCGGTTTCAATCAGTTTGTTATCGGGAAGTTCATTTAGGGTAACACATCATTGGATTATAAAGTAATTTTGAAATAAAAAAGCCGATCGGCATAAGTTTACAGCTGCGAAACCCAGTGATAATATGCGGTAGCCGAGCGGTATGTGGTTCTCGTACATTTATATGAATATATTCGATTTTTCCACCCCGCTGTGGATCAAATGTTTTATGACGTACCAAAATAGTTGTTATGTGTGAAGCCGCCCGCGGCTTCGCCCGCGTGGTGTTTTGATAGCCTATGTTCTTTCTCAGGGTCTAAAGATTGTCTGTGCCAAATTTCATCAAAATCGGTTGAGAGGTTTAAGCGGGAAAGCGCAACAGACAGACAGACAGACAGAGTTATCTTCGCATTTATAATATTAGTTTGGATGTTTGTAAATGCACCCACGATAGGATATGTCGAGCAATGTTGCTTTTAAATAAACCAATACGAAAAACAATGTTGGGACTGCGGCAGCGTTTCCATACATCTCCATTTATGATGAAATTAAATAATATTTATTTTTGCAATTAATATCGACACTTTTACACGTCGTCTTTTTACAAATTAGATGGGGCCGGTGTTTCATACCTGACTACTCTCAGAAGAAATAGCCGAAACAAACTCAGAGTTCACAGTTTCTTTTTAACTCCAGATTATAATGGTTAAGTAATACGAGGACCATGTAGGTCAGTGTCTAAGATGGTCTATTAAAGAAAGAACCACACAGATTTGAGTGGACCTGTCTAGTCAGTGCAAGCATTTGTTAGAAATCACGTGGCTAGACTCGATATAGTTACTATCAGCAAAATGACATTATTTTCATCATAAAACCTAAGTACCTATATAACTTGAATATACGAATGAATGAATAGAGAGCAACATACTATAATTCCTTTTACAAGACAACACATGAGGGTGAGGGCGTAAGTGTAAAGTGCTACAAACGTGAACTAAGTTAATCCTCTTATCCTCGATACAGTTACATTAGTTCGTGGAATTTAAGCGCTGAAAGATACATAGAATAACAACAGTAGTTCTCAACTTGGCATTTGCAACAGCTTCGCTTGAGTTTATCTTGAAAATAATTCACGGAAAGGCAATATCCCAGACGAAAAGTGTCCTTTATGTTAATTCAAGGTTATGAACAATTTCATTCCAATTCCTCACAAACGAACTCGTGTATAATTAAGTAAGAAGATTATCGTTATTTATTTATTTAAGAGGCCAGTGGAGAGAGCTCGCAATTGCAATTCGAGGCGAGCACAAAAATCGGACGAAACATTGCTATCTCTGTCTGACTTTTCGCGGCGAAGCGCGTAGCTGTGTGAGTGCGTGTATGTGTTTGTAGCGAGTGACTGATAACATTCATTGTACTAATTTTGTTCAATTTTTGCTTTATTTTTGTAAACTAATTTGGGGAATCGTTAGTGAACGCACAAACCAACAATGCGTTTTTTGGAAATAACTCTACAATGGCTACATTAGAAGATTTTAGGACATTATCTAAAATCTAATAAAATTAACGTCTAGTACCTAGGTATAACGTATTTATCTTGATATTTATCTGTTGTAATCTAACTACTAGTAGGAATGAAAAAAAAATATTTGGATAGTCCATATTGAGGAAGGCTTTAGGCTATGTAACATCACGCTATCACCAATAAGAGAAGAGCAGCAATGAGAAAATTTTCAAAATCTGGAACATTTTAATTGTATTCCTTATCGAAAGCTTCCGTTCCGTAAACCGTTAGAGTTACGTAAAAATTATGTACTTACTACGGAATTATTCCTGATATAGATGAAAAGTTCTAAAATAAAGTCCACGTGAGCATAATGTTAGTTGATTTTCAGTCGTTGTTGAAATTTGTATAAGAACCGCTATTTGATTATCACTGTAAGCGAACCAGCTAGTCTGGTAAGGTTTCAGGATCAAATCTTGGTAATTTGTTTTACACTTTTTGTGTGATTCTTGTTTTTGTTTTAGAGTTTTCAATAATTCAAAATAATTTTATGCATACTTTTATTTCAATACTAGCTTCTGCCAGCGACTTCGTACGCGGATCCTGTTGCTTATGCCAGCGACAATATGGTCGTCAAAATCGAAGATCTGAAACGTCTGATGTCGAATGCTCAGAGCCTGGGGACGGGAAAACAACGGGACGCGCATGACGATTCCAGACGTTCCAGATCTTTCATTTTTGTAAGTCAACAGGAAATGCCCAACAGACTAAACAACTCTTGCTAAGATGTTATTCATAATTATATATGTTATAGTGTAGCTGGGCTCTTGGAATTCCACATCAGTTGTTTCAGATCTCAATTTTCATACGTCAACAGAGAGTGCTCATTAGGCTGAACAACTCTTGCTAAGACGTCATTCCTATTTATGTTATAGTGTAGCTGGGTTCTTAGAGTTCCACATCAGGTGTTCCAGATCTTCAGTTTTTATACGACAACAGGGAGTGCTCATCAGGCTGAACAACTCTTGCTAAGACGTCATTACTGTATATGTAATAGTGTAGCTGGGCTCTTGGAGTTCCACATCAGGTGTTCCATATCTTCAAATTTATTTTCTCAGCAGAAAATGCTTATCACGCGGAACAATTTTTGCTATGGCGCTATTTTTGTATCTCTTACAGTTTAGCTGATCTATTGCAGTTCTGCATCAGGTGTTCAAGTTTCCAAGATAAGTTATAGCCTCTATGTTGCCCACACTTAATAGCTATACAACAAAAAAAAAAACAATCAAATCCGTCCAGTAGTTCCGAAGATTAGCGTGTATGGAGTAACTTCTCCCGTTTTCCTAACATTTCCCTTCACTGCTCTGCTCCTATTGATTGTAGCGTGATGAAAAGTATACTATAACCAGCGCAGGAGTATGAAAAATAATCGTACCAAGTTTCGTCAAAATCCGTCAAGTAGTTTTTGTTTCTATAACGGTTATACAGACAGACAGACAGACAGACAGACAGACAGACAGACAATAATTTTATAAATTGCATTTTTGGCATCAGTATCGACCCCTAATCACCCCCTGATAGTTATTTTGGAAATATATTTCATGTACAGAATTGACCTCTCTACAGATTTATTATAAGTATAGATATAGATAGATTATTTGCAATTTAATTTTTTTCTAAAAATTGTCAGTCGTTTTCTAGGGATAATTCGGCGCTGATTTAAATTGTAGGTAGGTAAGTTGGATATTGGATATTAGGTTGATTCCCTTTATGTCGAGTCCCGTTACGTCGAGCCGAAAACCTTGTCTCGCTTCTATTACCCCTATGTCGAGTTTAGTTTTCTGTCCCGTTTCTATTCCCTTTATGCCGAGTTTATTTACCACGCTTCTATTACCTTTATGTCGAGTTTAATTATATCACATTTTAGAAGTACAGTCACGTCCAATGAAATGAATACATGCACATAATTTAGAATTATTAATGATTGGAATAGTTATTAGGAGAACTTGGGATCCAAGAGCGAGCGAAGCGAGCTCGGGACTTGTGGGCACCCCGACACGGACAGGTTAGGTTCGAAGGGGATGGCGGGGCCGGGGTCTGAAAGACCCCGCCATCCCCTTCGTGTTAGGTTACTTTAAACCATGCACGCAGAAATAGGAGCCCCGTGGAGCGGGGCTCCGTTGAGCTTCCTTTTTTTTTAGGTAATCTTCACCTATACTTGTATTAATATTATTATGTTTTTATGCCATTGGCTTTTAATTTACATTCCTGACTGTACTTGTTCACCAAACTCGACATAAAGGTAATAGAAAGCGTAAAATATCAATACTTTGGAGAACAATAGACTTCCAGACTCGACGTAACGGGACTCGTTATAAAGGGAATATATCGATATTATTACTGCGATTTTTGCTTTTGCTTATGCAAACATACTGAAACTTACTGACTAAAATCCACGGTGTCCTTTAATAGCCCTTTAACTTCCGGGGTCACGGTGATGAGATAAGTCCCGCGACCAAATACAGAAAATCTACCTTGAATTCTTCGTAGGTACCTACCTATTTGATCGTACAGGCCGTACAGCGTAGGTACCTACTTGCCAATGACCAAAAATGTATGGAAACTGGTGGCTTTTATAACTGACTTAAAAAAAAGTAAAGTAGGTTCTCAGTTCGACCTGTATTATATTTATTATGTTTGTTTGTACAATAACGAGTATGTATGACTATGTATGTTTTTTTGTTCGCGATTATCTCACATTTGTCTGAAGCGATTTTGATGTGGTTTTCAGAAAAGTGTTTTTTATTTTCTGTGGATGGTTTTGGTATAAAACAATAATGCATATTAATTAAGCAACTTTGCCCGCACAGATACGTTTAAAAACTTTATTCCGAAATACACATAAACGAAATATCCATTTCCCGAAACACTTTAATCAGAAATTCGCAAATACGATACCAATACAATACCTGTAAAAAAAAAAATTCGGTACTCTGTGGCTATAAAGTCAATGAAAAAATAAAAAAGTAGGTAACATAAATAAAATAAGAAAAATATTAGAAAAACAAAATTATGCATTAAAATTATTTTTAAGTATTTGAACTCTCAGCAGGGCTGGCATGATTATCTCTGGCCACCGTAGGCGCGGGCAGCGAGTAAAGGGCAACTCGCTGCTCGACCATGGACCAGATGCCCGGGTCGACGGCGCGTTGTGTCCCACGCGCGCCTTTAGAGGCGCGCGTGTGACGTCAGCATAATGACGGGGGCTCTCAGAGGGCCCAAGGCTTCCGGGGTAGCGGGATTATTTCCTTACCGTGACCCCGGAACATAACAGGCTACTGAAGGACACCGTGGATTTTAGTCAGTATAAGTCTGACAGTCCCTCCCGCCCTGCCCGGGGTGGGAGGACCCATTTGATGATTTTACCAAGCTAAAAAAAAAAAGGTTGGCATCTTGGCATGATTAAAACAAGGCGTTTTAAAACACCTGTTTATAACAGATTGAAATTAAACAGTGTTTTTTATTACCCGTTTCAATTCAACTACTTCTCAAGGCAGATGAATGCATATAAAATGAAAATAAATTAATAATTATTCAGGAGTCTAAATAGTTTAACATAAAACCTTTTCGGTCTAATGCCATTGTTATGTTATATTTTTAACTTTTATTGGCATTGTAATGAAATAATGCTTAAAATTATTAGAAAAAAAACATGTCATGTTTTTTTTGCATTGATCATTTTTCGTAAAAAATTAATTAATAAAAAAAATCCAGATAATAAAAAAAAAACAAAAAACACTTGTACATTTTTAACTGTTTGTTTCATAAATTTGAAAAAAAAACTGTTTTGATACTGTAACCTGCTGTAACCCATTGCAAGATTTGATCCTGTAACCCATTGCACGAAAGGCAAGTAGCTTACTAAGCTGACTAGCTGGTTCGCTGACAGTGCTATTCAAATAAGGGGTTCTTAAACAAATGTCAACAATGACTGAAAATCATATAACATTGCTAATCCCCAAGGGGAATAGCGTAATTATAGATACCCTATTAATTGAAGCGCAGTAAGGAATATTTAAGGAAAACTTGAATAAATAATATCCAACTCAAAACATACATAAAAAAACTACAAAATTCAAAATTGCTTATCTCCCAAGGACAATAAATTATCGTAATAATACATAGCCTATTAACAGAAGCATTTTATTAGGAACATTAGAGGAAAATTTTACAGAAGTTTCGGAGATAGATCAAAACAAGAAAACATTACAAAAATCGAAAAAAAAAAGTTTATCTGGCATCAGAATTCAGAATCGATCCCGAATCTTGAAAAAAAAACAAAAAGAAAAAAAAAATTCAATGTACAGGAATGACAGCTCTACGATTTTATTACAAATTTACAATGTTGTGAAAAGACAATTTCGCAAACAATAACGCACGCGTAGCACAGTCAAATAAATAACTATGTAGGTACCTAACTTGAAAACCCAAGACCAGCGCGCGCCGCGACACAACCTTACGAAAGTGTGAGTTTCTGCGATCACCAACCACAAGCGTACACGCACACAAACACAGTTATGATAGATGCGACAGCGCGTCTGTCGTTCAAGATTTGCGATAAATTTGTTTGTGTTCCGTAATACCAAAAATTATGAATGAAAAGTTGATGTTTTTCCATTTTAGTTTTGATAATCTACAACTAGACAACATAAGCTATGTTCCTATTAAAATAATATTAGGAACATTAATGTTTTTAATACAGAATAATTAAGCTGAAAACATGCTGTTAGCGGTGTTAAAATGTACGAAATGCAATTCGCTCGCATTTCGTAAATAGTAATAATTTTTTTTTAAAGTTTAATAGGAACCTAGATAAATACCGCCTGTATCCGAATAACATAACTTTAAGTCGGTAAAATGTTCGTATCGCGAATGATTTTGGTATTACGTTTGTATGGAGAAATTTTCGTCCACCAAACCCTTAAGGAGCAGTGGTAGCTCAGTGGTATCAGCCCCGACTTACGAGTCGTAGGTCGTGGGTTCGAACCCCGCCAGGCGCATTACTTTGTGTAATTTATTTCATCACCACTGCTCTCAAAAAGGTGAAGGGAAACGTCGTGAGGAAACCGGCATGTCCTAGAACCAAAAAATCGAAGACTGTCACATCCACTAATCCGCACAGGGCCCGCGAGAACGATTATGGCCCATTCCCTCTCACAGAGAGGAGGTCTGTGTCCCAGCAGTGGGAACAATATAGGCTGATGATGATGATGATGATTTATTTAAGGTGAACCAACACCTATCAGTAGTTAACAGTATAGGTAACATGCAATTTTTTGACTGTAAGCGTAGTTTGTTTAGTAATCCCATTGAAAGATGCAGCGTAATTAATTCATTAAATCAAATTACAGTTTTTAATTACCCGTTTATGTCCTACTGCTGGGCAAAGGCCCCCCCCATATACTTCCAAGTGCTGTTTTCTAGTGCCACTTCGGACCAGACATCAAACTAAATATGTTTATCGTAAAGAAACGAGTTCATTTTAGAATTTTCTAGTACCTACAGCTTTATAAAATCGCGACACTCATTTACAAAGGGGTACTGTATCGTATCACGCCAGTTACTGAGTGATGATGGAAGTCAGATACGCAGTCGCTTTATGTGAAAAACTGATATTCAGTAGCATCCAGTTATTGGAAACCGACCCCAACATAGTTGGGAGAAGTTGTTGATAAGGATTGCGATACACTGTGCCAATAAAATTGAATTGAAGCTTACTCCCACATGAAAAACAAACCGATAAAAGCAATATTGTTACACAAGTGTTAGCTGTTTACCCCTTTCAAGTTTGACCTTTAACCCCTAACCCCTCACATGGAATATAATCCGTTTAAATACACTCGCGAGCAAATGTATGGAATCACATACTCCAATTCCGTGCGATCTTGAGTACCTACTTAAAAACTAGTCATGAATAGTAAAAATGACTTTTAACTATAAATTGATACCAAATTCATTAAAATCACGCCATTATTTAAAAAGCTATTCCGGATCATTGTTTGCATCCAGTCACATAGAAAAGTGAAAGCGATCCGATAGTCTATGTGACTGGCTTCAAACAATTCCATTATAATTACAGACAAAAACGCTTCGCTTCGCGTTTGCCACGCCTGTCTGTTTGACAATTAGTGATACTTTTGCTCGCTAGTGTAGTAGCGGCTTTACAATCTCCTCTTTATCCCAGTTGATGTTTATTTTGAAGACATTCACTAAGTGGGGGGACTAACTAGGATTATGTGAACGTCTGTGTCAAGAGGAGGACTTGTTGAGTGAGGAGGGAGAACGAAGGAGGGAAGGAGACAAATTCAAATCGGAAAATTAAATGGGATTTACCCCCTACAGACGGCTTTTTGGGTTAGTAAATAATTAAATGAGGATCAAATCTGATGGCGGCTCCACAGTGCCGTGAATTCACGCCGCGAATTCTCGCCGTGAATTCTCAGCGCAATACCGATACTGATCGGGGAACAGGTGCGAACGCGCGTGAACACCGCGAAAACCACCCACATTCTCGTTCGCGCCTGTTCACGGGGGTTCACGGCATTCATGTGGAGCCGCCATGATTAGATGATTAACCCACCCTGGGTAGGATGTCAGATTTGATTGACGTAAACTGTTTCTTTAGTCGCCTTTTGCGTTTCAGTACAGCGGTAACTTTTAAGACAGACCCGAATATTACGAATTTTAAACATTACGAAGTATCACATTATACACCATTATGCCCAAAACAAAAAGCAGTTAGCTGCCAAAATAATCATCCTGAGATACCTACTGATTTTAGGTAGTTCTGAGTATACTTGTATTTTGGATTAAACAAAAAAAAACCGGCCAAGTGCGTGTCGGGCCACGCACAGTGTAGGGTTCCGTAGTTGCCCATCAAAATACTTATGCGAACTAACTAAACTGATTCGCTGAATTTAATTTTAAAAAGAAGAATTTTCAAAATCGGTCCAGGAGTCTTTGAGAAATCGGGCAAAATACATTTAAAAAAAAGATTACGACGAATTTAGAACCTCCTCCTTTTTTTGAAGTTAGTTAAAAATAGTTGACGATAAAAACCTACCTATCCCCAAAAAACATACCGTAAAACATACAAAATAAAGTTGACAAACTTACATTTGCAGTTGAATAACATGTTCTCCGATACATTTTGTTTAAGAAAAATATTATCCAAGTACATTTTATAAGTTGGTCGACTATTACTCGTAAAGTTGTAAAGCCTACTTAGTCATGATAATTTTCTTTTAAACTTCGTTATATATACTACTATTGTGAATTTTTTCACACCCCCAAACATAACCGTTTAGCTGGTAGAGGGGGGGGGACACTCGAGTCGAGCAAAATTTAGCACTTTAAAGCTTAATATTTCACAAACCAATTTTTTTTATCAAAAAATTGTTAATGGAAACTATCAATATTTTTTAAAGACCTATTTAATGATACCCCACACTATGGGGTACGCGAGAAAAAAAAATAACATCCCCACTTTACGTGTACAGGAGATACCCTAAAAAAAAATATTTTACGAGATTTTATTTTACCACTTTTTCGGCACAACAAATCCATATATTTACACCAAATTACAGCTCTCTAGTACTGTGCGTCTCTGAGCTAAACTGCGGACAGACGGACGGACGGACGGACGGACGGACGGACGGACGGACATGGCGAAACTATAAGGGTTCCTTGTTGACTACGGAACCCTAAAAATTGATACATTAGTGATTAAGTAATAAACAATAATCTATCCAAACATCCATAATTGCGAATTTCAAATATTAGTAACATTAGGTTAACTTAATATATTGATATTCACATTACGTAAAATTAATCAACCTACCGTAATAAATATTTAGTGTATATTACAAATATTTAATATTTGTACTATACCTACACTGAAAAAAATAATCAGAATAAAAAAAATCGTAGCCCATCCTTAACTGACACGTGAAATCTCAGGAAATAAGTTTCTACCCACATTGGATTATAATATCAAACTTTTTCAGAAAAACCTTAAATTCTTCACAAAACATTCTTTTTATGTTGACAATAAATTCGGACTCGATCAACCCGGGACCAATATGGCTGCTCCCTGGACAATCTTTTCGGATTCCCTTCATAAAATCTTTTTGGATAACAATTTTTATATTTAAAGTAAGGGAGCGGGAGCATACTCATAAAAATATATTGGTGTGAACTTTGTGAGAAAATATGTTGGTTTTTAAAGGGTTTTGAGATTATGGAAACCTAAATTTACAATGGTTAATGATCCGAGGCTTTATTTTGCTATAACAGTATCAGCTTCTGAGGGCTGTAAAAGAGGGTCGTGGGACTGTTTTCAGAGGGTACTGCGGTACTAGAACGCAATGGGCAACTGAGGGACAGGTTGGTTATTACTCAGACTTAAATTAACTTTAGAAAGAACCTTCAAAAAGGGGTGTAAAAAGATCTTTTCATAACTCATAATCTAAAGGAGGTCATTACATGCCTGAGCGGTTTGAAAGTTATGCATTGCAGCCCTAAGGAAAACCGCTTTCAACTGATAGCTGCCAAAAAAGAAGTTCCATTTCGACTTTTCTATTGAACCATGTTCTAACTTTTTATACAACCACTAAATTACCGCACTATTTAAAATTAAAACAGCTTATTTATATAATTTAGTTGGAACTATTTCGCTAAATTAACACAGATTTTGAAAATATTTGCCATTTACATTGCCAGACAGACGGACATGGCAAAACCATAAGCGCCTTATTGACTACGGAACCGGTTTTAACTGTTACTTAAAACACTTTGTTACGTACATTACTCTTGTACTATTAAATACAATTATCAACACATTAATTGCTGAGTATTTTATATGCCTGTTTTCCGTCCGTAAAACGTGATTTTTCAGGCCAAAAAAAGTCCTTTCTCAGCAGTATGTTTTGCGCTCAAGTTTTTGTTCAGAAAACTTGGTTAACGGTTGGCTATGAAATCGTTTGCACCTTGTGTTAATAGAAAATACATTAATAATGTGTGTGACAACGTCAATCATTCAATAAATGGGTCTACAAAGGTTTTTATGTTTTGTGACGTAAAGTAAAAAGGGACTTTTACGTAAATTTAATGGAAAACATTAGTTCCTCGTTCGTATACTAGAGGCGCTTTAACATTTTCCATTTATTTATAATAAACGCCGTAAACACTTCAAATACAGTCGCTGGAAGTAGATTACGGAAATCTTGCGCTAATTTTACCAAGATAAAAGAAAAACGTAATGAATTTCGAGTGTATTTGCTTGTATGAATAGAATCTAGATGAAAAGCGATTTAAATCTGTCTAATGTTATAAATGCGAAAGATGGATGGAAGCACATTAGTTAATCAAGTCTGACGGGCTGAAAGAATCTTGATGACATTTGGCTCAGAGATAGGTTATTTTCGGGCGGAACCGCTGACCACACGTATTTAATACACCTTGATAACTTGTCTAAAAATTACTTGTATAATAATAAATAGTCCTTCAAAGTAGATTAAGTAAAAACATCACATATTTAATTTCACATTTCCCGAGTATTCGTCGAGAATTCTCGGTAAATTTCCCGATAAAGTCATTAAGGGGGTACCGTATCGTTACCGTGTACCGGGACTGAAAACACTTCTCTTTTATTATCCTATTACCGGTAACCTGGCTTGTGTTGTATCGAATTTTGACTATATACCTGTGGCAGTATGCGCCTTGCTCATTTTTATCAATTTTCTATAATACAAACTCTGCCCGCATAGCATGAGACCGTAGGAAACGGGTTTCGTATACGGCAAAATAGACAAAATACTAGAATGTACAAAGACTTTAAACGTCACGAGCAATTATTAATTTTAACCTTACTTTTGGATATCAATATCTACACTAATATAAAGAGGAAAGATTTGTATTTGTGTGTATGTGTGTGTATGTTTGTAATGACCCAAGTAACACATCAAAGCATTATATCGGCAGTCTTACAGCATTTCTGTAGCGTTAAAGCATTTTGAAGGTAGCCCTATATTAGCCCTACAAACGTTTATGCGGCTGATATAACTCTTATTTGGGCACAAATTTTACGGCTTTAGATCCTAAATGGGTTCACATAGTTGTTTAATTGCATCATAAGCGCATTATATTAGCATTATTGTGGTCAATGAAGATGCCAATCGCATTATAAAAGCATTATTACGGTCAATGAAGATGCCAATCGCATTATAAAAGCATTATTACGGTCAATGAAAATGCCAATCGCATTATAAAAGCATTATACTAGTTTTATTATTAATAGTGAAGATGTTAATAGCATTACTAATGCATTAGAGGAGCATAAAAGTGAAGTAAAAGCATGATTGTAGCCATTGAAGTGTTCACAGTTAGAACTTGAATAAATCCCACATCATTGCAAAAACGTCTCTATTACCACGGTATAAATTTTATAATAGAATTATCGTTGTAACTTGACTACTTTGCTTTTTTATTATGGACAAACATTGACAAACCGTAAATGATGACACCATATTTATTTGCATTAAAACAAAATTTTAAGTTTAGACTCTCTGAAATTGCTTTTTGCCTTCAAATATTACTGCGCAGTGTGGTTTACTGTTAATATCTATATAAGTTTTATGGATATTTTTCACGCGCCTTCGATATTTTGTGATTTTGATAAAAAAAAAATATTTAAAGATATGTGTGAAATAACCAAAACAATGATGTATTTCTAATAAAGAACAAATATTGCATAATTCACATAATAGTATAGTTTGGGCAGTATTAAATTAAGTTGTATTACTATTATAAAGGCTTATTTCTTTTATAAATAGGTCTGAATAATAATATTTTTAGGTTAGAAAATATTTCCAAAATGGTGTCGGTCTATAGCAGCCCGGTGAAGCTTTAAAAAAGCGAATTAATGCCGCCAGCAGTATTAATACTCACATGTGAACAATCATCAACCCAGAGGCCAGAAAGAAGACTTAAGCTCAACCATTGTAATGCCATTGTCTATAAAGTAGTTTTATAAGAGTTCACCGGTACACTAGTAGACTTGATGTGGACTGTAATAGTACCATAACTTGAACGCAATTTTGGAGATCCTTAAGCAAAGCAATAAAACCCATCATCCAAATGACACAAAGCATAGAGATTTGGAGTCGCATTATTAGGAAAACAAAAAGTTATTGAAATTAATTCATTTTTCTTACAATTTCTTTACAACTTACGTATTTCCAATAATATGTTATAAAAAAATCATGTACGCATGTAGAATGTTACATCGATGAAATAAGCAACGACGGTGTACGTACATAGTTCATATGGGTTATCACAGATGGATCTAGGTACCTACTTTTTAGGGTTCCGTAACCAAATGGCAAAAAACGGAACCCTTATACTCGTAGATTCGTCATGTCTGTCTGTCTGTCCGTCCGTATCACAGCCACTTTTCTTCGAAAGTATAAGAGCTATCCTGTTGAAACTTGGTAAGTAGATGTATTGAGTGAACCGCATTAGGATTTTTACACAAAAATAAAAATAAAACTAATTTTGGGGGTTGCCCCCATACTTACAATTGAAACTCAAAAAAATTTTTTTTCACCGAACCTATACGTGTGGGGTATCTATGGATAGGTCTTTAAAGATGATATTGAGGTTACTAACATCGTTTTTTTCTAAACTGATCAGTTTCACACACAGTCTGACTCTTCCCAAGTGGTAAAATGTTGGTCTCCCCCCCCCTCTGTAACTTCTAAAATAAGAGAATGATAAACTAAAAAAATATTATGATGTACATGTGCAAACTTCAATTGAAAATTGGTTTGAACAAGATCAAGTAATTAGTTTTTTTTTTAATACGTCATAAACCGTAATCCGCAATTTACCTTTCAAAGTTATAACCAACTACAAGAACGTTTATATAATGTTACTTGCTGCTACGGAACCCTTCATGGGCAAGTCCGACTCGCACTTGGCCGGTTTTTGCTTGCATGTAGAAGGTTGAAGACAAAATGTTCAGATGTTATTGTGTTATTAAAATGTGCTTTTCCCCAATATGGCCGATAAATGGTTTTACGAAAACATTAATATGAATGTTTATACAGCTTTACGCGTTACAATAACTCACGTAAAAGCTGCTAGCCATACAACAGAACTCAGTTGATCTTTAAAAATGCAGGCATTACATTGATTCAGGTTGGCACCCTTCATTGGCCGTAGGCTTTTACATAGCATTTAAAAATGCCATTGTAGACCCTAAGGCACTTTAAATAGCCAAAAGCTGTATACCAGATTTGAGTGGCATTATAATGGTTCACGTTTATGCTATAAAAAAGCATAAGGCATTTATGTACTTCACGAAATGCCATTGTAGACCCTAAGGCACTAAAAACAGCCAAAAGCTGTATAGTGGATTTGACTAGCATTATAATGGTTCACGTTAATGCTACTAAACAGCATTCGGCATTAATTTGCTTCTTATAATGCTATTGTACAACTAAAAGCACTAACAACAGCTGAAAGCTGTACAGCTTCGTTGTGGCTTGCTGCACTAAAACCTCAGGTTTTATAACAGTATTTTGATATGCCATTGTACAACCATTATACAGAGTAAAGCATTATAATAATTTTAAAATGCCAATATAAAGCGACAAGACGCTCGGTGAACTTATATACGACTCTATAAGGATCTTAGGCTCTACATAAGTTTAATATTCGTTTGTTATAATGCTTTTTGTGTTACTTGGGGAATGAACTCAAAAACTACAGTGCCGATATCAAAAGTTTTGTGCTAGTTAAAGTATGGTATCACTTACTCCGATTCCGCGCAATCTTGAGTACTTAATTAGTAGTTAAGAATAATAAAAATTATACCATTTTAAAGGTTTAACTGTTAACTTTAGATTGATACCAAATTCATTCAAATCACGCCATTATTTAAGGAGCTATATGGGATCTATTCCAAGTAAATGATTCCATAGTTTTGGTCGCTAGTGTTAGTGTATTTTACCGCTAAGATACCGCTAAGACATCCAAGGGCAATCTCACAAAGCGGTCTACTAGCACCCACTAATTATTTCTCACTTCATTCACTTTGAGCCCCAAAGAGCCTTTTTAATGCTGAAGCCTCAATTCTTTCCCGCTTCCAACGTTTTCCCGGGATTAAATATAATGTTCCATAATAAAGTGTTTTCTTCGTTATTTTGCACGAAATGTCGACGAAAATAGTAGAATAGATGGTCTATTCTAAAGATAAGAGTGGTAGAAGAGAAATGCTTGGTCTAACTGATATTATTAAAAGTTTATAAGGTTGGAGCGGCTCAGGCGCAAAATGTCCCTTTCGTAAAATGTCCACAGGTAGCAAAATGTCCCTTTCGCAAAATGTCCACAGGTAGCAAAATGTCCCTTTCGCAAAATGTCCCTTTCGCAAAATGTACCTTTCGCGGAATGTCCCATTTCGCAAAATGGGGTGGATCGAATGATTTCTTTTCCACCCGCACGCAAAATACGCGCATACGACGTGGACTTCCAGATACTCGTACCAGCCCGTTGTACAATAAAATACAAGTTTGTGAGGTGGGATGGGTCTTTGTTACTGTTTCACACAAAAACTGCTGAACGGATTTGAAAGAAATTTTGTGTTGTAAGATTTACTGTCTGGAATTACACTTTTTTAGGGTTCCGTAGTCAACAAGGAACCCTTAAGCTATTGTCAAACAGAGAGGCGTGCCGAAAGCGAAGCGAAGCGTTTTCATTTGTAATGTATGGAATTGTTTGAATCCAGTCACATAGAAACGCGAAAGCGATGCGATAGCGTTAGCGATCCGAAGGCGTTGGCGATATTACAACTCAGCGAGGCGTGGCGAAGGCGTTTGCGAAGCGTTGCCGAACTATTAGTAATGGCTGGCTTTGTATGCACGACGTCAAACATAGAGCGATTCCGAAGCGAAGCGTTAGCGAGGCGTTTCCGAGGCGAATGCGAGACTTGACAGTGCCACAGTGACACTGTCATGCCTATTTAAAAACTAATATTATTTACAAATTAGCTGTTCTGTATTGTGAGAAATGTGGAATAATTGAGGACGTGCATCATATCTTGACCGAGGATGAGTGGAGCGAACGCTTCTGGTGAAATCTGTTTGGTCATCACGCTGGATATTGACGTCAAGCTCAGGATGCGCACGGAATTTACTTTCACTGGTACTATGTAAAGCTACTGCGTAGAGTAGCACATAGCCCGGGAGTGATGTTGAGGGAGCTGTGAGGTGGAGGCGGCACGCGCCACCGCTTGCTGTGTCCGGTGGTCAGGCCCAACATACTGACCAAAACACCTCTCATTAGAAATATCCGTGTAATGAACGAAGATCATGAGCGGTTGTATTTTCATGCGGCTTGAGTGAATAACGCGTACAAGTTCTTTTAAATGAAGTTTTAAATGTAAGAAATCTATAAATACATTTTGTTGTTGTAATTTGTATTTTTATGTTGTTATGTGACAACTAACTACCGGTCTAGTACAGCAGCAGGCAACAGTGCTGCGCAATAATAACACCTTTACAGAATATACTATAAAATAAGAGGATCAGTGCCTAGTACCGCGGTATTCGTTGATATCCTCTTTAAAAAAACTAACGTACGTAATAGGGGCACCATGTAAAAACCAAACAACATAATTATTATTCAATTATTTTATTGTGATAATATGATCTACAACAACAACTTCAAAAACCCTGCTCTTTAACATTTTGTTGATGGTGTAACAAATTACCATACAGAACACACAATCATTGCATTTTTTTTTTTACAGAATACGCACGAATGAACAGTATTTTCAACATGATTATGATAATAGCATTATTTTTTCCAAAATAGGCCTGAAATGATAAATTTATTACATTGAAATCATGCTTCGGCAGTCAATTCATTAATTCAAAGACATTGTGACACAAGGGCTTGGCATGCAAATATCATCATTTTAATCCTCGTTTTGATGTAGTATGTTCTCATCTTCAACAAAACGGCGGCTGGGCCAATGCAAATCAAAGATACTTGGTACCTCCTCAATGAAAATATTACTTAGGTATTGTTGTCCTTAAGTAAACCAATCCAGTTTTCGAATAATCCGTTAACCGTATCTTGATAACTGTTACAAGTCTAAAGACAGTCACAAATGTGTGTTTGGTCAACACTCAGATCAAAGGAAAAGTTAAGTTTAATGAATATTATTTACAAAATTAAATTTCTTTTCGGATACTGTGGCAATCTGGAGAACTAAGTATGTGCACACACACAACAGCTGCACATTTTCTTGTTGCTTAATATTAGATCATTACTTTACGCAGTTTAAGAGAATCACGGAAAAACATGAAATCAAGAAATAAATAAACAATCAATATTGAAATAAACGTCAATCTGTGACAAGTTTACGGTATCACTCTTTTTTTTAATATTTTTTGTCATGACTTCAAAGCCTTTATGCCAAACGGTGTGGCACAATGATATTAAAGCCACAGACTACATAGAAATACTACGTATGTCAAAACCGCATGTTTATTTTTAAAGGAGATGAGTCCTCCCTTCCAGGGCAGGAAGGACTGTTAGACTTGTACTGAGCAAAATCTACGGTGTCCTTTACCTTCCGGGGTCACGGTAGCTCGTAAGTCCCTCGACCCCGGCAGGCTTTGGCCCTCTAAGACTAAGTCTAGAACACGGGTGATAATCTTCATACAACGAAACGCTCGACGTAGCGCCATATTGTTTTTAATGTCGACTGACGTTTCTGGTCGTCTGTGATTGGCCGTCGCAGGCGCTGGTAGGCCGCCATTTGTTTTTGTTTCTTATGACGTATGTCTGACATTACTGCTGGTGCTAATATTGATCTTTATTGTTTATCCTGTCCGCTTTTTCTGTAATAATAAATCTCCAGTGTCTATAATTTACTTTTGCTACTTGCAAAATGTATTACGAGTGCTCCGTTTTGTAAATTTTCGCGACAGGACGCTATTTGGCATCATTTCCCGTGTAATGAGAAAAGACTCGCTGTGTGGCTAAAGTGTCTAAACTAAACCGTGATGATCTGCAAGACTGCAATCGTTATAAGCTTTTTGTTTGTCAAAGCACTTCGAAAAGAACTTCAATACGTCTAAATCTCGTCTCATTGGCAGTGCCTGTCCTTCCCTGTTTACTGAAGATGAGATTTTGAGTGGAACAACAACTCGGCAGTATACCGGTAAATATTATGATGAAATAACATCAGCTATCATTACTTCTTGCTTTCTTAACCTTACTTCTAACTAATATTGTAAATACCAAAGTTTGTGAGGATAGATGGATGTTTGTTACTCAGATTATTTTAATTTATTATGATACCTTTTACCCCAGGATTAAATTCCTGTTAATTAATTTACGTCATAAACGCGGGCGAAGCCGCTGGCGATGGCTAGTATGAAAATAAATGTTTTGCAAATTGTTATTTAGTATGGGTGCTAAATTTTGACCGCCTGGTAGGAGGCAAAGATATTTTGTTCCTTTAATTTAATAGACCTTTTTAACAGAATTCATTGTACAGTTACATGCTAAAATAATATGTTTTACTGAAAACATAATAACATAATGTTTTCATAAAACTCAACTGGTTTACACTATCATCCACCCACTCCGAGGTTCGTAATATTTCTTTATACTAAACATAATGTTTCTTCTTTTCCAGCTCATTATGCAGATGGAAGACCTGTGAAAATCCTGAGAATAGCAGATGTAGAAAAATCACCTCACCATGTTTTGGAAAAGGCGACCGATAAACCATCAAGAATATACGGCAGCAAAAAAAGACTAATTACCCATCCAAAGGTGCAGTGAGGTGTTTCAGTACAGTGATAAGTGATAACTGTAACAAATGCATAATTGGAACACAACTGGTGCAATATGATAATTTATTTTACAAAATTCATTTAACGATTTTCGTTATTTGCCTGCGATGCAAAAACAAGCATTCGAAAAATTTAAAAAGAAATTGAAAAATAAATGTTTTTATGTAATTCTTTGTTTTATTTTATTTTTTTCCCAAAATTAATTTCAAAAAAGTTTCAGTAGTATAGCAATATCGAGTACGGCGTTTTAGGCTGTATACGATTATTCCTTTGCCAGTGAGCAACAGTGATTTAAAAAAAAAAGAAACGTCATACGACATTAAAACATACGGCGAAAATTTTTGTTCGGGAGTTGGCAGTCTGATACGTAGTATCTCTAAGTAGTCTGTGGTCTAGAAAGCCAAAGCCTGCCGGGGTCGCGGCCCGTCATTATGCTGACACTCTTTGAGGCGCTCGCAAATTTATGAAAATTTATGTCATGGGTATCGTTTTCATGGTTTTCGAGGGTGTTGAAGCCGATAGTGCTGTCAAAGTGTAAGTCCAAGATGGCGGCTGCAAAACATATCAAGTTTTATGTCATGGGTGTCGTTTTCATGGTTTTCGAGGGTGTTGTAGCCGATAGTGTTGTCAAAATGTAAATCCAAGATGGCGGCTGCAAAAATTATCGAGGTTTTCATCATGGGTGTCGTTTTCATGGTTTTTGAGGGTGTTGAAGTCGATATTGCTGTCAAAATAGAAATCCAAGATGGCGGCTGCAAAACATATCAAGTTTTATGTCATGGGTGTCGTTTTCATGGTTTTCGAGGGTGTTGTAGCCGATAGTGTTGTCAAAATGTAAATCCAAGATGGCGGCTGCAAAAATTATCGAGGTTTTCATCATGGGTGTCGTTTTCATGGTTTTTGAGGGTGTTGAAGTCGATATTGCTGTCAAAATAGAAATCCAAGATGGCGGCTGCAAAACATATCAAGTTTTATGTCATGGGTGTCGTTTTCATGGTTTTCGAGGGTGTTGTAGCCGATAGTGTTGTCAAAATGTAAATGAAATGAGACTCACGCCAAAACTTGTAAAAGGTTACGCCACATTAACAAAGCTCACAAGTTGTTGTGTATCAATATTAAAGTGTTCCGAGTTATAAATCTTTTAGTGGTATTAACCGAAGTCATGAGATTACCTATTATTTGTAAACTAGTTATTTTAACTCGATTGTTTGATCACTACAGAACACAGATGTTTTAATAAATACAGTTCAGTTTCAAAAACATAAAGAGTGACAACCCTTATGCTGCAGTGGAGCGTAGGTAATTATTTCTACAGCTAGGTCTAGTTTCCTTAAAGTCCATATTTGTTACTAAATAAGTGCGGGAGAATACATACAATACAAAATACAAAATACAAAAATATTTATTTCATCTAAAACATTGTGTCATACTTAAATAGAGGCAGCTCCAGTAAGTTACAGAAGTACTTGTGTCGGAGCTGTCTCGCTCTTCCCTAATGTGCTATCTTTAACAATGAAAGTAATGAAGCTAAACTTTTTTTTTTTTGTAAAAAATAATAATAATAATTAAGCAGCTCTAGATGTGTGAGGAGTGCATGTGTTGTGTGAGGAGTGTATGTGTTTGTGTGCGTGTTTGTGTGTGTGTGTGTGTGTGTGTGTGTGTGTGTGTGTGTATCCAGCATGTTAATTGTTAGCTCACCCTAATCAGAATATTTTCTGTATCTTCATATGTTAGGGATCTCAACCAATCAGTTATCGTTTTTTTACAGTCGTATAACAACAAAGAATATATATAACAATTTAGATTGAGTTTATTATAGATATAGGTGGATTGTGTAACATACTGACGTCTGGCAAATGCTGATCGTACCCCTGGAGAGTAGGCAACAATATCTTTACGCCTTCTGGTTTGGGTTGCTGGGTCAAAGGGAAGACATTTATGCAGGGTTAAGGTCACATTTAGAATGTAAAGTTTTCTAATTGATAACAGATTACTGACTTTATAGAGGTCTGTTGTAGGGAACCTAAATGGTTTAAAATACATCACCTTCAAAAGTGATCGCTGCGCTCTTTCCAAATCGAGGAATTTAATTTTGGAAGCTCCACCCCATATCGGAATACAATAAGTCATTACGGATTGCGCCAGAGCGATATATACCTTGTTTATAAGTTGCGCGGACATAACATGACGTAAAGTTTTGAACACCCAAATGAGCTTCCTGATCCTTTTCATGAGTACTTCAATGTGAGGGTGCCATGAAAGCCGCTGGTCAATAATTAAGCCTAAATATTTTGTGGATCTGACTTGTTGAATATTCTGGCAGCCACAGTTATAATCATTGGGGGTTGAATTTTGACAAACATGTACGGTAATGCTAAAGTCAGTTCCAGGCTGTGATCTTTGGCTTGGGGAAAAGCAAATAAAATTAGTTTTACTGGTATTGAGGGTTAAGAGATTTACTCTAAGCCACTCAGCCAACCTAATAAGTCCCTGTTCAG
The DNA here is from genome assembly GCA_954870645.1 of Agrotis clavis. Classification (NCBI taxonomy): domain Eukaryota; kingdom Metazoa; phylum Arthropoda; class Insecta; order Lepidoptera; family Noctuidae; genus Agrotis; species Agrotis clavis. The sequence continues at coordinate 6,224,955 of OX940943.1, forward strand.
TTATAGTTTTCACATGTTTCCATGACTTTCCCGTAAAAACAACCGCAGTGTCGTCAGCGTATGAGAAAATTCTCCCTCCATTGATCTGCATATTGCAAAGGCTGTTTATATAAATTAAAAACATTGTCGGACCCAAAACGCTCCCCTGCGGAACTCCGTAGTAGACATTCCCTTCAACACTACACAAGTTACTGACCTTAACCACTTGCTGTCTATCTTTGAGATAGCTCTCAAAAAGAGAGAGAGATGTGCCCCTTATACCTATGTTTTCTAACCTGCCCAGAAGGATCGGGACGGAAACGGTGTCAAAAGCTTTTTTAAGATCTAAGAAAACTGTTAAGCATTTATGACCCCTATCCACTCTGTCAACAATTTCAGATGTCAAAGCTGAAATAGCGTCTTGAGTTGAACGTCCTTGTCTAAACCCGTATTGTGCATTTGATAGGATATTGTATTTCTGTAAATAATTAATTAGTCTCTTGTTTATTAATTTTTCTAAAATTTTTGAAATTGCTGACAGAACAGATATGGGGCGATAGTTGTTGACATCGTTTACGTCCCCACCCTTGTACACAGGAGTGACCACTGATCTTTTTAATTCTTTCGGGAAAACACCAGTTTTGAAACAAAGGTTAGCTAGCTGGCTAATGAGTGGAACCACAAAATCTCTGGATTGTTTTAAATATTTTGTTGGAATACCGTCCCATCCTGGTGCACTGTCGGAGTCAAGACTCATTAGAATACAGTCCACTTCCTGTGGGTCAGTCTCTAATAACACAAACGAGGAAGCCCTAGAATCAGTGCGGTAGTTGGTCACAACCGGCATGCTGGTTTGAACTGCGATGTTTTCTGCTAAGGATTTGCCTATAGTGATGAAGAATAAATTGACTCTATTTAGTGAGCTCAGAGGATGTGTAGTAATATTAAGGAGATGTGTATTCGAAGTTTTGGGTGGTTTAAAATGCGTGATTTCATTAATTTTAGACCAAAGATGTCTCGGACTTTTTGCTGAATCTTCTATTTGTTTTTTGTAATACTGTCTCTTTGTCTTTTTTATCAAGTTGGAACAAAAGTTGCGGAAACGTTTAAAAGTTATTATTAAAATTAGATTGAAAGGGTCCAGTTTAGTTTGGTGCTGCATTTTGTTTCTAAGTCGTATGCAACGCAGTGCCCCCACAGTGATCCAGGGCTTCCGCGTTCTTTTCCCACAGGAGATGGTTTTGATTTTTGAGTTATTTTGGAGAGACGATCTAATCACCTCCACCAGTTTAGTGGCAAAGCTATCTGGGGGCGTATAGGTAGCAAAGATTGATTTATTTATATTTATAAGGCATTTATGTGCTTTTTCAAAATCTATAAAGGTAATGGTTTTTGAACAGGTGTTTTGTCTTTTACTGAAGCTAGTCAGATTTAAGAGAACCATAGCATGATCCGTGATTGTTGTATTAAGCACTGCCACAAATGCTGAGGTTTTAGTTTTATCAAGTTTCAGGATAGTATGGTCAAGGCAGTTCTGTTCTCTGGTAGGAAGGCAGTGTCCCGGAGGAAGGCCGTGCACAGATAGCATGTTCAGGTAGTTTAGCCTATTTAATCTTTGTTGTGATATTTCTGTGGGTTTTTCGATTATATTTATATTTATGTCACCCATAACAACAATATTTTTGTGCGTACTGCAAGATTCAAGATGGCAGTTTAGAGAGTTAATGAAATTGTCAGCACAAGTATTGGCTGGGGAACGGTATATACCTAGAATAGTAAAATTAGACACGACGATTTGGAGAGCAGACGCATGAGTTAGGGTTAGTTCTGTAACGAGAGGCATGTGTTTGTTATTTACATAGGCAACAACTCCATCGTTTTGGTTTAGCTGAATTGAAGTAGAATAAGCGGTGTAGTTTTCAAGTAGTGGTATTTGCTTACTATTATTTAATCTACACTCAGTAAGAATAAGAATATCCACGTCAAACTTTATCAGGGCTAAATTCATCTGCAAATCATCAAAATTACTGTAAATACTCCTCATGTTCTGAGTTATTATTTTCAGGCAAGTATTTTCGAACTTCAACGACGTGGATATTTCTTCAATGTTTATTAAAGCAGAGTTGGCAATTTCAGTGTCGTCCAATTCATCAAGTGTATTTAAGTTACTATCCATTTTCGTTTGCGAAGTCTACTTTACATATCTCACGATGTACTCTTATAGTTAAAAATAAATGCCAAGGAAAATCAATATTGATCAGAATAACTACATAAATACGGAGAAGTTTTGGTCCAAAGAGTATGAGTGTGAGTATTCTAACTATGAATGAGCATAGATGTAAGTAAGAGATAATTGTGTTATGAATCTTTGTTGATAAGTGTTTGGTAGACAGACTGAATGAAGTGTTGTGTGTGTGTGATAGTTTATGAGCGTGCTGTGCAGTACAAATATTACTTAACAAATTAAATGTAAAAAATGTTAGCAAATTATAAGAACTATTGCATAATTCAAACCTATTAAAAGCTAGAAAGAAATACAATAAGAATTTACAAACAGATAAAATAACTAGAATTAGTCATGCACTTTGAAGCAGGCTATGCACCTGTGACTCACTCTTCACAAGGACTACCTTAGCATTTTCGTCCTTTTTCAGAAAAACAGAAATTTTTCAGAATGATATAGAAACTTCTTAAGTTCTTACTCATTTTGTCTATGAATGTATTACTCTTAATTTTGTTTGTCATTAGTGCTGTCACTATTAAGTCTAAAATATTATGTAAATTTTAAGCATATCTAAACTTTTTATTTATGAAAGGTTTTATCAGTTAAATCCCTAACCAATCGTGAGGTGCGAACGGTGAGAGTCGTCGTGACACGTCGAAAAACACATCGTAGATCCAGCGATGTGATTTCTTATTGAGAATAGCATAGCTAGGCAAAGGTGACTGAGGCAATGCCTACGAAGGAGCGAGCTTACCTAGAAAAAGCCTGCTCACTCTAACTTTGAAGAGATACGAATATGGATGACAAATTCAGTGAACACTTTGTTATGCCTCTCCGAGCTGCATAGAAGCTTCGCTCTATCAGTATCAGTATTTGTGTTGAAGATGAGGACATGAAATTAGACGAGAGTCTTATCCCTGGTAAAAGTACCCTAGTCGAACGGAGGGTTTAGGGGAGGAAGATGATTTATTGCAAGACTTTGCCACACGATACCTTAGAATTATTAATCAATTGATTCTTGGAGAATGACCTATTTGGAAACAACGCGATTGTCATAATATTTATCTAATAAAAAGTTAAGACTATTCAGTTCAATACTTCAAGAGACATAATTATTGCCAAAAAATAGTAGGTATGGTAATGTTTTAGACATTAACAAAATATTACTATATGGGCAGGATTCCTCGATATTGTTGATAAAGATGATTAAATAAACAATTTTGAAAATGTTGTTTTTATTTTTACATAGTACACCTATTACGTATTTTTATATTAGAGGGTTGCAAAACGGCCACTATCAGCCAGCGCCGACTTACCAACGGGTTTAGAACTTAACGGCTCAGTTCGTGACAGTGGGAAGAGACCAGATGACATGACGTTGGGATATTGGAAGGCGGGAGGGCCATTGGTGTGTGGCGGTATTTGTGTCGACACCGTTGCGCTATCTTATATGCAAGCACAGCGGGCTGTGCTGTCGCATTTGCTGTGGTTGCGGGGACACTCAAAAGGCGTAAAATATACAGCATTTAAGTATACCACTTCAACTGCATTTTTGACAGTGGTAACCAGTGATGACATCAGCTGGCGTTTTAGTGGACTAGGCAAAAGCCAGCCGATGCCAATTGGGTAATATTGTAGGTTGATTTGCTGGCGTCTACACCACGCGAAGAAAACTTGAAAAAACTGAGTCGATTTCATCGATTAGCGCACCTTATCTAATAAAAAGAATTCAAACAGTTTTCTTTATGAAATTTCTCAATAAATTAGCGATGTTTTGCAAGAAAGAAAATGAAAAAGAAAAATCTGGCAACACAAACAACGTGCACGCTTCGGTCTCGCTTTTTCGTATTTGCTCTGTTTGACGTCGTTCATATAAAGCCAGCTAATACAACTGTCACGCCTCGCTTCGCGGGCACGCCTTTCTGTTTGACGTGGTCTCTGACGACTTCAGTTTCGGCGCGATATCGCTTCATATTTCCATACATGACATAACAAAAACGCTCCGCTTCGCCTTCGGATCGCTATATATTCGGCACTGGCTTCATACAAAACGTCGGTTCGCTGCACCCTGTTTGACGTCTCCTTTCGCTTCGCATTCGCCTCGGAATCGGATCGGAATCGGTTCGCCTCGCTTTCGCCTGCCTGTTTGACAAAGGCTTTATAGTTTCGCCATGTCCGTCCGTCCGTCCGTCCGTCTGTCCGCAGTTTAGCTCAGAGACGCCCAGTACTAGAAAGCTGTAATTTGGTGTAAATATACGAATTTGTTGTACCAAAAAAGTGGTAACATAAAATCTCGTAAAATATTTTTTTTTAGGGTACCTCCTGTACACGTAAAGTGGGGATGTTTTTTTTATTTCTCGCGTACCCCTTAGTGTGGGGTATCATTAAACAGGTCTTTAAAAAATATTGATAGTTTCCATTAACAATTTTTTGATAAAAAGATTCGTTTGTGAAATATTAAGCTTTAAAGTGCTAATTTTTGCTCGACTCGAGTGTCCCCCCCCCTCTACCAGCTAAACGGTTATGTTTGGGGGTGTGAAAAAATTCACAATAGTAGTATATATAACGAAGTTTGAAGGAAAATTATCATGACTAAGTAGGCTTTACAAGTTTACGAGTAATAGTCGACCAACTTATAAAACGTACTTGGATAGCATATTTTCCTAAACAAAATGTATCGCAGAACATGTTCCTCAACTGCAAATGTAAGTTTGTAAACTTTATTTTAACAGCTATAATAGGTGGGTATGTTTTGGGGATAGGTAGGTTTTTATTGTCAACTATTTTTAACTAACTTCAAAAAAAGGAGGAGGTTCTCAATTCGTCGTAATCTTTTTTAGGGTTCCGTAGTCAACAAGGAACCCTTATAGTTTCGCCATGTCCGTCCGTCCGTCCGTCCGTCCGTCCGTCCGTCCGTCCGTCTGTCCGCAGTTTAGCTCAGAGACGCACAGTCCTAGAGAGCTGTAATTTGGTGTAAATATACGGATTTGTTGTGCCGAAAAAGTGGTAAAATAAAATCTCGTAAAATATTTTTTTTTAGGGTACCTCCTGTACACGTAAAGTGGGGATGTTTTTTTTTTTTCTCGCGTACCCCTTAGTGTGGGGTATCATTAAATGGGTCTTTAAAAAATATTGATAGTTTCCATTAACAATTTTTTGATAAAAAAATTCGTTTGTGAAATATTAAGCTTTGAAGTGCTAAATTTTGCTCGACTCGAGTGTCCCCCCCCTCTACCAGCTAAACGGTTATGTTTGGGGGTGTGAAAAAATTCACAGTTGTAGTATATATAACGAAGTTTAAAAGAAAATTATCATGACTAAGTAGGCTTTACAACTTTACGAGTAATAGTCGACCAACTTATAAAATGTACTTGGATAACATATTTTCCTAAACAAAATGTATCGGAGAACATGCTCTTCAACTGCAAATGTAAGTTTGTCAACTTTATTTTTACAGCTTTAATAGGTATGTTTTTACGGTATGTTTTTTGGGGATAGGTAGGTTTTTATCGTCAACTATTTTTAACTTACTTCAAAAAAAGGGGGAGGTTCTAAATTCGTCGTACCTAATCTTTTTTTTTATGTATTTTCCCCGGTTTCTCAAAGACTCCTGGACCGATATTGAAAATTCTTCTTTTTAAAATTAAATTCAGCGAATCAGTTTAGTTAATTCGCATAAGTATTTTGATGGGCAACTACGGAACCCTACACTGTGCGTGGCCCGACACGCACTTGGCCGGTTTTTTTTTATGTATTTTCCCCGATTTCCCAAAGACGCCAGGACCGATTTTGAAAATTCTTCTTTTTAAAATTAAATTCAGCGAATCAGTTTAATTAATTCGCATAAGTATTTTGATGGGCAACTACGGAACCCTACACTGTGCGTGGCCCGACACGCACTTGGCCGGTTTTTTATAGTGGTAAAATCATCAAATGAGTCCTCCTAGCCAGGGCGGGGCAGGAGGGACTTTCAGACTTGTACTGACTAAAATCCACGGTGATACTGGGATAAAATTTACCGTATGTCCACCTAAGAGTACCAAGGCCTGCCGGGGTCGCGGGACTGTCTTATTAGGAAACCGTGACCCCGGAACGTATAGGGCTATTGAAGGACACCGTGGATTTTAGTCAGTACAAGTCTGACAGTCCCTCCCCTCTTGCCCGGGGTTGGAGGACTTATTAGATGATTTGACTACGTAAAAAAAGGCTCTTTGCTTGTTCGCTAGAATGAGGCCAAAAGCAAAACCAATAAAAAGTAAAATAAAAACAAAAATTGTTGAAAGTTCGAAATAAACTTCATTGAAAACATAGCAAACAAAGTCGAAAGAAATGTCTATAAAACCTCAAACTAAATATGGTTCAGAATACAATTTTAAAATACTTGATCGATTGAAAAACACTGGACGTACCTTTCAACAATCTTCTACTGCCAAACATTTGTCCAAGTACTCTCAAAAGCACTCGATCCTCACAACCAACTGCGAAATAACAAGAGGTTCTGTCTTCTTCGATTTTATTTTCATCGATTATCTCTTGACGTCAATTCACAAGGTTTCAGCTAACATCGAATTAATCCTACGTTAATCCGTACTGTTCGATTATGACCCTTATTGATTAAAGATTAAGGATTGGAGTGAGCTGTATTTTGGATCATAATTTAGTAGTAATTTTGTCTAAGGAATGATGACGTTATTGGTGTAAGGTTTCATTGATATTTTACCCAGCCAAGGGGTATTTTTAGCCCAGCCAAGAACTCAACGACCTCATCCCACCAGCCCCCTTCTATTATCGCACATCTAGACGCACGGCAAATTACCATCCTTACCTTATTGCTATTCCACCAATTCGCACTAAGCGTTTCCAAACGTCTTTTATAATGCGGACAGCGAAGGAGTGGAACTCTCTGTCTGCGTCTGTGTTTCCGAGCGCATACAACCCTAATCTCTTCAAAGTTAGAGTGAACAGGCTTCTTCTTGGTAAGCTCGCTCCATCGTCGACCTTGTCTTAGTCCTCCTGATCTAAATCTAAGGTCAAGAGCAAACCCATTGCACAAAAAAAAAAGCCATAACTTTTTTCATGTAGATTTTTATAATTTTGCTATATATGTTAGTGATACATAATTGTAGATTGAGGAGAATAAGATATTTTACGTAAATTAGAAATATTACAGTGCTGTGCTTCAAAATAGATCTTTTAACTTTCGAATTATGGCACCATATTAAGAATTGACACATTAATTAGCTCTCTAAGTGCGTTCTAAGTGTTCAAGTACTCAGTACCGGCGTTAGGGTAAGGCGCGGTTAGGCGACCGCCCAGGGGCGCCGAATACAAAGGGGCGCCACAGGCCTACTTTCTCGTTAATTTCCCAATTTCTTTCATCCCATTTTTAGGGGATAAACCCAAAACTCGTCTAAACAAAACACAAAACTTACACAATAAATTCAAGGAACGTTTGTGCAAAATTGACAGAGAGTCACGTTAGTTGAACTTTTTCTGAACTTTTTCATTCTGTTTGATCGAACCGTCGAACGGAAGTAAAAGTCTTCAGTTTTATTTTTTATCGAAATAACGTGATTTATGAGTGTAGATGGATAAATAACCTATGGAAAAGTAAGGATAATTTTTTACTAAACTTACTTCAGCCAGGATCTCGTGGCTAAATAATTACAGCCGCACAGACCGATCTTCCGGGTTAAGCTGTGCTTGCCGAGGTTGGTCCGTGGATGGGTGACCATCAGTCATAGCGAGTCTCCTCCGTGCCTCGTAAAGCACGTAAAGCCGTTGGTCCCGGCTGTCATTTGTAGATCTTTGACAGTCGTTACTGTTAGTCAGAAGCTCTAAAGTCTGACAACCAGTCTTACCATGAGGTATGGTATTGCCCAGTTACTGGGTTTTGGAGGTCCGACAGGCAGTCGCTCCATGTGATTCGAAATACTGTTATCCAGCTAAATCTGGTTTGACTGGAAGCCGACCCCAATATAGTTGGGAAAAGGCTAGGCAGATAATGACTTCAGGCGTTAAACGAGCACGTTGGGCAGAGCACCCCCGCGGCGGTGCTCTGCTCTGCGCCGTGTCGTCACGACGCGCGACGGCGATAGGTGGAGACCTCTCGTGCCCGGCATTGGTCGAGGCCAAGCTGCGGGGCGGGACGGAATGGGAAGCGGTCGCCTCCTTCTACCATGCAGTCATGCTCGCGAAGGTGGAGACGGGCCGCGTAAGGAAGAGGACAGCGTCCTCTCTCCACCCCAGACACAGTGGTAGACGCCCACGACGATGGACGTCGGCAGACGGTCTCTGGCCACTCTAGGCGCGGGCCTGTGGGCGTTGTTGACTCGCTGTCCGACCATGGACCATGCCAGTGTGTCAGCATAATGACGGGGCCACAGCCTGCCGGGTTCGCGGGACTCACGAATTACCGTGACCCCGGAACGTAAAGGGCTATTGAAGAACAGTCTCTCCCGCCCTGCCTTGAGTGGGTAAAATCATCAAATGAGTCCTTCATTTGATGATTTTACCACGATAAAAAAAGTACAGCTAACACGACATGGTGACCCCGGGGCCCTGATGTAATCTGGATCCGCCCTTGCAGTAAGGGGGCGCCGTAGAAAATCTCGCCCAAGGGCGCTGGTAGTGCTAAAACCGGCACTGCAAGTACTTTAACCACTTCCCTGTCCGATGAATCACATGTGATTCACGACTATTGTTTAGGTATTGTGTCTGCTGCGCGGACAGTGAAAGTGTTAAGGTCCCTACCGACCCCCTGTTAATTCGTTTATAAGGGATAGATTAGGCCTGCCGGGGTCGTGGGACTAAGGAACTACAGAATAGTAAAAAAATAATTTTCTCATAAATCAGCCCGGTGTCGTTGGAAACCAAAGACATTAAACTATATACGAGCAATAGACGGGACATCACGAAGAAATTTGTGATCCAAAACTTTTTACCAATAGGTAAAAAATCCCTCAGTCTAGTAGTCGCGTTGCTATGCAACGCTTAGATTGTGCTACTGAAGCATGGCATCAACAATTTTGTATGACAATCTTCCCAATGCCCGCTCTATAGTTTCTTTTAAATCTCTTTGTTGGAAACTATCTTGTGATATACCTACATATAGGGCACCCCTTTAAATTATGAAGACATATTATTGTAACGTATATAAAGTAAATAATAAAAGGGATAGTCGCCAGCACGAGACCAAAACAAGAACACTAATAGTCTTTGGAGCACAGCAACGCTGTTCCGTAGTCATTTTAAATGAATGGTTTCACAAGGAGTGCTACAGTCTTCTATTTTCATTCAGACAATCTGATAACCCAAAATCTCTCCCCTCACACTTTCACGTACGATACAAAGTACCTAATAAAAGTTATTTACAGCCCTATTTTACTACAGACGCTGAAACCCCGCCCTAGATATCAGGCCGCAGTTATTTACGACTTATTAAACTTTGTTACGCTCTGCCTCTCGAGTTTTTACCACAGAATTTAATAGTAACAGAAGCCTCACTCCCTAATACGAAAACGTAACGAGAAATAGTAGTAGTCTATGGGTATCAAACAAATGAAAGTTGCGATTGCAGTTGCACTCGTTGCGCGTGAATTGTCATCTGCCTAGCTACATCGTCATTGTATTGTGGTGGGTTTCTAAATTAAATTAAATCTAGCTGGAGGGGTCTGCATAGCATGGACTATGGATCGAGCTCCATGCGGCTAATAATTTTAGTTACGCATTCTACGTGTGCGTTTGTTTATTCGCTTTTTGTATGATGTTGGCCTTCTGGGCGTATCTATTCCGTGTTTTGTACTTTTCTCCCAGATAGGGATTTGTATAAGAAAGTGGGCAGACAGATGTAAAAATATATACATTTGTAGGAGTTTTTATAGGCAATAATGATTGACAATATTTTTTATTATAAATGAGAAAGTTTTTGTACCAATTTTTCCATGTTTACAAAGAAATAGATGATTTGATTTGAAAATATTGAATCTATTAATGGTATATGGGTATGGGGAGCAGGGTGTCATATTTTTTTTTTATATAACGTTCTCCACAGAAAAGGGTCCTCCCTTTCAGACAAGAAGGACATTGTATTTGGTGGGGTACTGCCCGACAGTTACCCAAAGCGACCAGTCAACCAAATACAAACTTATCGCTCTACTGTTATTGTGAAATTGGGGGCTGTATACTAAGTCATGTGAATATGGAGATATTATTCATTTATGATCTTACAGTTTTAAAACGAATCCGTTACATCTATACTAATATTATATAAAGTTCCTAAACACGATCGCCACGACAACGTGAAGTCAATCGAATTGCATCATTATTTCTTAGATGCAAGGTTGATTTTCATTTGTAGTTGGAATTGGTCGAGACGCGTCGCATCGCGCCATGGGTAAAGTCCCTAAAGTAAACCATGGAAATTTGACGTTGATTTGAAGGAAAAAAATATTTCCTCGTTCGTACACTCTAGGCGGTTTTTCATTTTAACATACAATAAACGCAGTAAATACTTCATGTACTCTGTAAATGAAATAAAGAAATATTGTGATAAGGTCTCGGAATTGGTAGGAGTGACATATAAAACATGACAAGCACTGTATCTTTTACGCTGGGCGGCGCTGAAGCAAGGCAAGGTATTCATAGAGAATAAGACTGCTATACTGTTCATTTATTTATAATGTACAAGAAATCCGTCTCCGCAATGAAATAAACCAAACCAAAAATCCAAATAAATTACAGGTTCTTCTAAAGTTGAAACTCCGAATAATTTTGAAAGGCCACACCGTTAGACCAAAATCTGTAAGTCGCTGAAAATAGAAAGGCTTAGAAATCTATTTTTAGACACGAATAGACCGCGGTAATCTGGATTTTCGCCACATTAAAATGATTACTGTGCCTGCCTACAGTCAGCGAGAAAAATGTTAAGAGGATCGTCTACCGAGCGCTCGTCCATACTAAAAGAGAAAACGTTTTTCTACCCCTAAATGTTATCCTATCTCAATGATTTTTTAGAATGTTTCCTACACAGTTAAAAACTAGGTTTATAGGTTTTCTTTTTTTCAAAATTTATAATAGTTTGAAAGTTACAGGCGCCTAAGAGTTACTTTTGAAAAAAAGAAAACCTATAAACCTAGTTTTTTACTGTGTCAGAAGCATTCTAAAAAATCATTGAGATAGGATAACATTTAGGGGTAGGAAAACGTTTTCTCTTTTATTATGGGCGAGCGCTCGGTAGACGATCCTCTTAAGGCCTGAATTCTTCTGACGCTAATGTCGCGTCGGTCGCATAATTGAGTAGAAGTAGCAACGTGGTGCGCGTCGCTGACGTCAGCGTCATAGTATGGTGCTTTTATAGGCACGCTATGTGCGACGTCGGTGGTGGGTACTACCGTGGGTACTACCACATCGATCGCAGCACGCGATGTGACTGAGATACAAACTAATGGTAGCCATACACCATCCTGCCTATCGAACGATCGATTTGACGCTTGCAATTGTTGTAAATTGGCAGTTCGTCCATATACACCATACACCATACTGCCTATCGTACGATCGATTTGACACAACGTCAAATCTGCAGCAGCGATGCCAACTTAACAACTTTATAGCTAGATCTAGCTATTATTCGGTGACCGATAGCTACAAATTTATAAAATTGTAGCTGTCGTCACCGAATAATAGCCAAATGCATAACTGCTGCCGATTTGACGTTGTGTCAAATCGATTTGATGACCTATCAAATTGGCATGTCATGCCATCAAATTGGCATTTTTAAACAATTGCAATTTGAAACAATTGCAAGCGTCAAATCGATCGTCGATAGGCAGGATGGTGTATGGCTACTACAAGTGGGATCACCTGCGGTGTGACGTAGTCGTACGTGTCAAGTTTAATTTAATATGTACTACAAACGTTTAAGTTTTTTTTTAGTTCTAATTAAAAATAAGCCGTAAATGTTTATCAAATTTTATCAAGTTAGCAAGAATTGGCAGATATTCTGTGCCGAAATAATGTAGTCGATATGACACGCTGCCATCGTGCGGACAGCAAAATGCACAATGTGACATTAGAGGAATTTTAACCTAATAGTTACTAACAAGTTTTCCTAGGAGGAGCTTGTGGCTAAATAATTACAGCCGCACAGGCCGATCTTCCGGGCTAGTTGGTTGGTGAGGTTGGTCTGTGGATGGGCGACCATTTGTCATAGCGAGTTTCCTCCGTGCCTCGGAAAGAACGTAAAGCCGTTGGTCCCAGCTTCCATTTGTAGATCATTGACGGTCGTTACTGTTACTCGTACTCAGAAGCTCCAAGTCTAACAACGAGTCCTTAATACCATGGAGTATCGTATTTCCCAGTTACTTGGTTGTGGAGGTCCGATAGGCAGTCGTCTCATGTAAAATACTGATATTTAGCTGCATCTGGTTCAACTGGAAGCCGACCACAATATAGTTGAGAAAAGGCTAGGCAGATGATGAGTTAATAACTAGTTTTCCGGAACATTGAGTTAAAGAAAAAGGTTACATACATTTATGTCTCAATTACTCTACATTCATGATTTTTTTTTCTTAATGTTCAATTTAGTACAAGAGATTTTTCATCCTTTTACTGGTTTTAAACATTGAGACACGACGTCAGATATAAGTAGTTTGGAATTAGGAACATGTGTAACGAGAGTGTAAAAATTGCATGCAGGTTTTACTTGCATGGATCCAAATTGAGTAGGTTGACGGTTACTTGAAACAAAATGTGCAAATTCAAACTACCTACTCGCAACTTATATAGCTTGTATGCAGGTTTGTTCAATTTGCATGCAAATTGTATACAAGTAACTTGTAGGAAACGCACCATTAGTGTCTGGTCGAATGAATATCCACTTAAATAATGGCAATAGACTGACGTGTGGACCGCGTACTTTGCATTCTAAGCGAAATCGAGAGGAGGTTATCCGTACTTAAAATATAAAATGTAAATATTATAGGTAATATTTTTGCTCCTGCCTGTACCAAGGTAGTAAGAACAACTTTATCGGCGCCATTTTCGTTTCTGCGGTTAATAATTTCAGATTCAACGGCTGGAAACTTTGGGAAATTGAACTTGTGAAAACCGCTACACTTCAACGAACAGTCCTTGAGGTTTAATGTTTGACAGTTTATTTATAATACACTTCTCATCAAAAAAATCGAAACACTTTCGTTTTTATTGTTTTTGTCCTAATTTTTTACAAAAGAGAATTAATTCCATGAAAAAAAAACATTACTGTGTAGCTGGCAGTTTGGTCATTACAGTAAGAAGAAAAAAATCAAAATTCGAAATAATTTCATTTGTTTATCCTATAAATGAAATTAATCACTGTTTTGAGACAAATGTGTATTTAGGGTTGGAGTACGTTTCTCGTTTAAAAACTAAAAATTAGCGCTTGTCTTTAAACTTTCTGTTTCTTATTTCATTTACTGTGACTTTGGGACGTCTGAAAAAACTTTTTTTTCTAAAACATATGGATACTTCGCCCGCAGAAGCCGCCCAAGTGGTGGCATTGCTGGATTCTGGACTTAGTCAGCGTGTTGTGGCTGCAAGATTGCATCTAAGCTTATCATCTGTTCATAGAGTCTACAAACGCTATCGGGAGACTGGTTCGTTCACGCGCCGTTCAGGATCTGGCAGGAATCGGGTCACTTCTGAGCGAGATGATCGATTTATTGTAACAACTTCTTTACGAAATCGACGCCTTAACGCTTTTCAACTGCAGCAGCAGCTTCGCGTTGTACGAAGAGTAGCTGTAAGTGACTCTACAATAAGAAGAAGGTTGAAGGAACGCGGATTGGCACCGCATAAGCCAGCGAATGGGCCGAAATTAACTGCAGACCATCGAAGAGCGCGCCTTAACTTTGCACGCGAGCACCTAACTTGGTCATACCTTCAGTGGAGCAAAGTACTGTTTTCTGATGAGTGTAAAATTATGCTGTATGGTAACGACGGAAGGAACAAGGTCTACAGAAGAGATGGAGAACGCTTTGCACAATGCTGCATTGAAGAAAAGGTCAGCTATGGTAGCGGTTCGTGGTCGGTTTGGGGAGGAATCAGCGCCGACGGTAAGACAGAACTTGCCTTTGTGTCTGGGCCACGGCTGCCTGCACTAAACTCTCATCGGTACATCGAACAGTGTCTTGAACCTCATGTGATGCCCTATGCACATTTTATTGGCAACGACTTCATATTCATGCACGACAATGCTAGAGCTCACACCGCGGGCGTCGTACGAGATTATCTTACCGAAGTCGGTATCTCCATTATGGTATGGCCAGCAAGAAGCCCGGACATGAATCCCATTGAACATCTATGGGATGAATTAAAGAGACGAATTCGAGCAAGAGATCCAGCCCCAGAAACACTTAGCCAGCTGCAAAATGCAATCCAAGAGGAATGGGATAATATACCACAACATGTGATCGTGACTCTCATCCGATCGATGAAGAACCGTATGGAAGCAGTAATAAGAGCTCGCGGAGGGAATACAAGTTATTAAATAAACGTTTCTTACATTTTTTTTTCATTTACGCGTGTTGTTTTACCCATTTCCTTCATATTCCATACAGGGTAAAAATTACTCATTATACAAAATACGAAACCTCTGAAGACTTAATTTGAATTTAGAACATTAACATTAGGATTTAAAAACCTCATACTACTCACTATTATATGACATTTTACATTTATTCCTAAATATACACATTTTTCTGATAATCCTTATCAAATCATAAACTGCGAGGTGTTTCGATTTTTTTGATGAGAAGTGTATTAAAAGTTATTTGTCAGTTCAGGCCAAAAGTTCGTGGCTAGATATTAAGAGGCGCGCGGGGAGAATTGCTGGGCTTGCGTGGCCGTGTGTCGTTCCGTAGATGGGTGGATTATCATTGCAACTCGAGATTCTTCCATCATGCTTCGGGAAGCACGTATTAAATACGAACAAGGGCCTTTTAAGTGCTTCTCGAAGTCATCATCATCTACCAGGCTTCAAGTCCAACCGGATTCAGCTGTATATCAGTATTTTACACAGAAGGACTGCTTATCATATCTCTACAACCAAGAAACTGGGTAATACGTTAAGTAGGTTACTGAACGTGACCCTAGAATGCAAAGGACTTCTGAAGAGATATTTTTTTTTTAGCGTGGTAAGATCATCAAATGATTCCTCCCACCCCGGGCAGCGCGGGAGGGACTGTCAGACTTGTACTGACTAAAATCCACGGTGTCCTTCAATAGCTCTTTATGTTCCGGGGTCACGGTAAGGAAATAAATCCCGCGACCCCGGCAGGCTTTGGCCCTCTGAGAGGGGGCCCCGTCATTTTTGCTGACGCTCTTTGAGGCGCGCGTGGAACACGACGCGCTTCCGTGAACGTGGCCGGAGATCGTCTGCCGACGTCCGACGCCGCGGGCGTCTACCACTGCGGTTGGGGCGGAGGGAGAACGCTGTCCTCTCTCTCTGGCGGCCCGCCTCCTCCTTCACGAGCATTTCTGCTTCGCAGAAGAAGGCGACCGCTTTCCAGGAGTCGACCGCTTCCCTCTGAAGGGATACGGTGAATTTTAGTGAGTAACGGTCTGACAGTCTCTATGCTCCACCCAGGGCGGGAAGACTCATTTGATGGTCACGCCGCAATCGTGGTGGTAAGACCATCGTTAAGGAATGGCTGGGGAGGTGCCACGGCGTCCTCACCTTCCGCCTGACTCAAGTCCGCATTGGACACGGATGTTTCAGGAGGTTCCAGTGTCTGATTGGAAAGGAAGAAACTCCTGGCTGTCACCACTGTAAGGATCGCTCGGAGGACACGGTGGAACATACGTGGATATCTGCCCCGCTTGGGCAGAGCACCGCTGTGTACTCACGGAGGCGATAGACGGCAACCTCTCGCGCCCGGCTGTGGTCGAGGAGGCTGGGCAGCGACACGGAATGGGAAGCAGTCATTACCTTCTGCGAAGCAGTCATGCTAGCATTTGATGATTTTACCAGCAAAGAAGGCATAAACTCTCTGCCCGATCAATCCGCGTATGGGTGTCCTTGCTATGTTCTTTCTATCAATAAAAATAATCCATGACTGGTTATAAAGGCCAGGACGAAAGGTTCATTTTAAACGAGCCATGGAAAAGTAAATATTTTGAGAGCCTCTTAATCTACTCGAGAGGTGCTCAAATTAAATAAATTACGCATTATTTAAATACTCGTTTGGGAATGTATAATTACGTTCGGCTGAAATTATTTGAGTAAGAAGCCTTTGTTTAAATAATTGGGTAAATGACGTAGGTATATTATAAGGAAGGTAGGTATTTTTGCAAACCTTATAAATGTAACCTCACTGTGGAAAATTAGTTATAATTAATATACGTGGAATATTTTTAGGTCCTTTAATAAACAGCTACATTAACATTATTATAAGGAGTGGCGCATTCAGAAATTTCAATACCAATAGTGTTACTCGTATTCTCTGACGTTACAGCTTTGAGATCAGCGCTGTGCCTGGGACAGCTGTAGTTTTGACTGTGGGGTAGATTTGCACCATAGGTCATATCCAAAAGCTGATAAACTTAAGCATTCACTTGTATTAGCATTGCAATGAATGTTACATTACCTACAGAACAAACCAGAGCGTTTTAGCGACCATTCTGGCAAGCCGACTGTCAAGTCTGACATCTTCTTGAAGAACAATTTTTTGTGCGACTATCGACTAGAGCGTATGCTAGACGAATCATGAAAATTGTTCGTAACGATGGTTGGCTATATGCTTGGCGTTGTTCGACGTTCGTTCGACAACATTAAAAACGGCAAATGCTGTTCCGTTGTAGTCCAGTCAATGGGGACAAAAATAAACTTTGCCATACTTTAGGTGGTGTAGTTTTTTAAAAAAATGTACTGCTTAATTATATACATATGCTACTCATGAAAAATGCAAGTTTTCGACCTCGAAGAGTGTCTGTGTTAGCCGCCATCTTGGATTGAAGGGGCCCTTTGTTCTTTTTCACATTATGCTTCAACAGTTGACTTTATGACCTTGTGTTTTAATAATAGGGGTTATAATAATATACTATAATATTATTATAAACTTTCTATCCTCCATTTTGAGGAAAATAAATAATGGTAATATAGAATTTACACTTAAAGAAAAAGCTGCGAAAACATGTTTTTATTGTCCCACTTTCTAATACTATACAGAACTACGCCATATAAATCTCAAATTGCAAATAAGAAAATTCCATTTAATCAAGACAATAGGAAAAAGAAGAAAAGATTAAATTTGTTAAGACTCCCATTTACTTTGCAAGCACGCGAGAACAATACTATTGTTATTGAATAGCTTTCCTTAGGCCATAGAGACGCTTATGTTTTTTTTTTATCAAAGGCTTTCTGTATTAATGCCTTTGCCTCAAAGTGGCGTGTTAAAAGTTTTGTTGTTTTGAATTCTTTTTTTGAACTCTTGGTCTTTTTTGTTTGCTGGTTACATCTGGTTTGCTAACAGTTACGTTTATTTTTTTATACTACACCTGCTTGGAAAGTACCTTGATACTTTATCAAATTTACGCTAGAAAGTACGTCATTGCATATCGAACAAGTATGCGGGGAGAAAACGCATCTGAGCGGGAGAGAAAAGTGTATGAAAATCCATTTATTACGTGGTTTTTCTTTTTTAATTTTGGGTAAGACTATGCGCCGGTAACCTAAATATCAAAAGCCAAAAAGTTTTTACAGTGAGTTTTTATCTCCAAGTTCGCAAAATGACACTGGCCACTAGCTGTGTGTTGGATGGTGTCGGGCTGGCAGTGCGACCCTGCGGCGGCAGGATAAATAATTTGAAAAAAGAACATGTGAAAATTGCAGACGCCATTGGCGCCATTTTCAATTTGTGTGTTGTTTGAGGATTCAGTTTTCCTAGAAAGTAAAATAAAACTATCAAAATGATAAGTAGTGATAGTGATGATGAAGATTTTTTAACTCCGCCGCAGTTGAAGGAAACAACAAAAATACTGATTGATAACCTTTTACCACAGAAATCAATTAATATAAATTTCAATTAGTAAAGATTTAGTATGTCCCGCAACCCCGGCAGGACTGTGGCCCTCTATAGGGGGGCCCCGTCATTATGCTGACGCTCCTTGAGGCACGCGTGGAACACAACGCGCCGTCGACCCGGGCATGGTCCATGGTCGGGCAGCGAGTTGCCCTTTACTCGCCGCCCGCATGCCCGCGCCTACGGAGGCCGGAGATCGTCCCGCGACATCCGTCGCCGTGTTCAAAACGCATTCAACCAAAATATGAAAACAAAGCATTTTCAGTAAAATCGGGATGTCCTTTCTTCGTAACTTTTCAATTTAATTAATGTTTTGTAATATCGGAGTAAGTACCTATTGGATATTTTGAAATCGGTCCAATATTTTAAAAGATGGTACTGTATTTCGTTTTTTTCTGCTTTTATCTTTTATTAATAAATCTTACCAAACTTTCTAATATTATATGAAAGCGAAAGAAAACTGGCAAATGCTTGCACAGGTCCACTCAAAACTGTCTGGTTATTATTCCTTCAAAAGATCATCTCATACTTGGTCCTCGTATGACATGACCAATTGACCATGATATAATATAATATCTGGATTATTTTTTTTACTTTGCTCCACACTATGATTAACTCCTGTGTCGTGGGTGTGTTTACAAACATAGAAACTCACATACACAAACACCCAGACCCGGAACAACTACTTGCAGATCATACAAATATTTGTCCCGTTCGGGGATCGAACCCGCGACACTTCAACGCAGCAGTCCAATTGCTCAGCCACTGCGCTAAACGTCTCGTCAAAAGAAACAGTGACCTCTGTGTTTGCTTCGGCTGTTTCTTCTCAGAGCAACCAGGTACGAAACACCGACCCCATCTAGTTCATAAAAAGATGATTAAAAGTGTTTTTTTTAAACCTACTTCAATTCAAGATCTTTACAGATAGCTATGGTTACCCACGATAGAGCCTTTTTACCCGACTGCGCCAGGAGGGTTATTCATTTATTTATTTATTATATGTGTACATACATACATATTTATTATGTGCTGCAGAGCAACACAAAGAAATATACATACATACATACGTACATACATACATATTTATTATGTATGTATATATGTATGTATATTTATTTGTGTTGCTCTGCAGCCTAAACGGCTTGATGGATTTTAACTTGAGAGGTGTCGTTAGATTCGTCTTAAACGTGAGAGTGTCACTGGGTACATAAAACTGGCCAAGTGCGAGTCGAACTCGCGTGCAAAGGGTTCCGAACTAAAAATATTTTTTTTAAATCTCTCACATTCTATCAAGTGGGGTATCAAATTAAAGGATTTTAAAAATGGTTTACCAAAATATATTTAAACTTAAATGTTTCAATTTAATTTGGACTGATAAATGCTAACAAAAACTAAAAAAAATAGTAAAGTAAAATAAATATTTAAAAAAACAAAAAACCCGACTGCGTAAAAAAACTAAAAAGAAAGAAACAAGCCCAGTAGTTTAGAATTCACTCATTCACACTCACAGTCGGGGCCCCTTGGGAAGATTTGATTGATATAATTTGAATGGGCCCCGACTGTGAGTGTGAATGAGTGAATTCTTAACTACTGGGCTTGTTTCTTTCTTTAAAGTTTTTTTACGCAGTCGGGTTTTTTTGAGACGTATTTATACAAATATTATAAAGCTGAAGACTTTGTTTGGATATACGCGATAATCTCAAGGACTATTTTTTTTTCTAGCCGCTGCTCTGTCCCACTCCTGAGCAAAGGCCTCCCCCATTCCTTCCATTTCCCTCGATGGTGTGCCTCTTCTCGTCAATTCACAAGGAAGCCATCCAAAGCGTCCCGTTATCTTTTTCTAAGCCTGTCGCGACCCGGTAAACTAGTTTAAATTGAAAAAATCTTTTTGTGTTGGATAATCTATTTATCAAGGAAGGCTATAAAAACAATAATAATATTCCACAACACAACGCCATCTAGTCCCAAGCTAAGCAGAGCTTGTGTTATGGGTACTAGATAACTGATAAACATACTTATATATTTCTAAATACATAAATATTACTTACAGATAAATTACACCCATACACAGAACAAATGATCGTGCTTATTACACAAACATTTGACCTGGGTGGGAATCGAACCCACGTCCTCCGGCAAAGCAGTCAGGGTCACTAACCACTAGACCAACAGGCCTGTCAAAAGTGGCTATAGGCTATAATAGCCTATAGCCGTCACGCTGCAAATAATAGGCGCTGGGCAGCGGGGGGGTGAAACTGCGGAAAACAGCAGCTAGTATATGATTTATAACAAATTTTCAATTGACGTGAGCGAAGCCGTGTGCTAAAGCTAGTATTCGATAAAATTTTCATTATAGTCATAATAGAATTGTTTTGAAACCCTTCCAAAAGTTTTCGGTTCGATTTTGATTGTTGACATAAAATTCAATATGTTTACATCTGTTCAGGCAATATTTTTATCTACTATTTTCTTCATTCAATAAAATCCTTTGAAATGTACTTCAGTATGTAAACAAAAACGGTTTTTTTTTAAACATCTCATTTGACGTTTGAAAAGTTATTGAAAAGCAAATGAGTTCGATATCAAATTGTGTGCGCTCACTTCAGTGACATCCCAAGAAACAATATTTCTTATTTTTTGGTCCAACTGATGTAATTATTACTCTACAAATGTACTCGTATTTACGATCACGAAAGAAGTTGTTCTTTTAGATTTTTGAGAAAATCTCATATTTTCTGGTAAGTAAGATCATAAGGGGTGCTAAGACAGGAAACCTCCACGTGCGCCCGTGGACTGGAGTTCCCTCTCGGATACGTCCGGGGGGAAGACCAGTTTTTCGGGCCGGTGCACCCTGGGATGCGGGCGAAAACTCATCCTTAGGCACTGTGTGCCTAAGGGGTCTCTTTGCCCGTATGCGAATAGCCCGTCGGGTGGACGCATGTCTGTCTGAATAGCAGAGGGCACAGCGGCGGAGCGGGCTTGCGGACGTGAGTAATGGGTAAGCTCGCCGTCCGACCAAGGACCAAGCCCGGGTCGGTGGCGCGTCGCGAGTTTCACGCGTCACCGACGGGGCCACTTATGGGGCCAAATGTCTGCTGGGGTTGTGGAATTTTCTTAACCCAGGATACCGTGGCCCCGGAACATAAAGGGCATCCGAAGGAACACGGGTGGATTTTAGTCAGTAAGAGTCTGACAGTCCCTTCCGCCCCACCCAGGGCGGAAGGACTCATTTGATGACATGAGGACAGTAGAACTGTTACTCCTAAATTATTTCTGACAAGTAACAAAAGTACAAATGGGAGACGTAATTTCTATTCTTTTTACTTTTGACACATACGGTGCTATTCTTTAAGGTAAAAAAATGGTCATACCACTTATCTTGTTTACACAGTCTGTCAATGCCTGGAGATTGAAATTAAATTACATTCTGTAACTTTAAAAGTTAAAACGAATTAGTATATCTCAGTGATTTAATACCTCCAAAGAATCTCCACGTCCATGGCCATGGGGAAGATTCTCAAATACGTAGTCGTTAACTTTCGCTTGAGTAACTTTTTCAAATGCTTGATCCATACTTTCAACAACATCCTGTATAAGGTAAAAGGAGAATATTTGGTGAGACAGGTAACTCAGTGATAGAGTCTTAAATGTCTCTCAAAACGTTACCTACGCATGCAGTAATACGAAATGATGCAACTAGTTCACCACTAAAGTGGACAAGACGTAGTGACACATCATTTCGCATTACAGCATGCATAGGTAACGTTTTGAGAGACATTTAAGACTCTATCACTGAGTTACCTGTCTCACCAAAATAATCTCCCTTTATTACTCTACTAGATTTATAAGATAAAATGAATATCCTAAGCACAATCGGCGACATAAAGCAACTAAGTTGAACATAACTCACTAGAACAGAAACTTACTGGAGTTTGCCACGGTAAATAATTGCTTTAAAACTCATTATCTGAGTTACATGTCTGACATATTTCGTACAACTGACACTGCTTGGTGTGTTTTGTGGTTACAAACCAGAATACTTAGTAGAGAGGATGGAGTTTGATACCTAGAGATAAAGGTTTAAGGTTGAAGCTAGACGAGCGTAAATTTTTGAATTGTGAGTCGCATCGTTTCGTGTTCTATAACAGGGGGCCTAATTTCTTAATCCGTTAACGAAGACACGGGTACAGATACGGAAGTACGAACGTCACTAATGTCAAAATCTTTTCGGACGGATAATACTTGAAACTGCGCCACGATTGTAGTTCTTTTGGCGCTCCGCTAGTGTCTATGTCATTACACCAAATTGCATTAGAAAATGTAGTACCACGAATTTTCCGCAGGTCATGAGTGGTGGCGCGAACTATACTCATAAGGAGCTATCTGCTCAAAAACGTAATATCATTAATTCTTAGTTCGGGCGTGATGACAAAACCGTAACTAAAGTCGAAACCATAGATTTCGTGCTTAGTGATTCTAATCTCTCAGTGCAGACCGTTTATTTTGCGTTGAGATAGACTTTTCTATAAAACCGACCGAAATCGGTCATCGGTCTGTCGGTCGCGTAAGATCGGCTGCATATTTCAGTGAGAAAAAGTAACGTGGTACACGTCGCTGACGTCAGTGTCGCATTATGGTGCTATACAGAACACCACCGACCGATATCGGAGAACAAGAATAAAAGTAGTAGATGATATTGATAAAAAAGTTTGCCTATGCGATGTTTGGCTACATCAGATGCGTACCTAATGTTCATTTTGTAAAATTAGGATTAAGGTGTAACAGAGATAGCCAACTCTTTATTTCTTTCTCATTGGTATAGCCAATGTCCAGCGATATAGCTAACTATTTAAAACTCTTCGAATTAAAGTTTCTCTATCCAAACTATTTAGGAATTGGAGAGAACAAGGCACAAGCAGAAATACTTTGACCAACATACGACGTTGTTGATCAAGAATGTTAACTAACTTTGTTCTCTGTTTACTCCTTTGTAGGTTAGCAGGATAATCTAAGAGAAAACTAACAGTAAACTATTACAGACAGCATCTGCCTAGTCTTTTCCCAACTATATTGGGGTGGGCTTCCAGTCGAACCATATCGACGCAAGAAAGCAATCTTGTAGTATCTCGAAAAGTGGAACTTTAAACCAGAGCCAAAAAACTATTAAAAAAAATCATAACTCGTAAACTAGCTGAAATCGAGAGGTATTTTTTGAAACGCATATATCTTATACTGAAATATTAGATAACACTACGATAGTGTTCTAAAGTTGCGAGTTACAGCAATTGGTATTTCAATTTGAAGCATCAATATTGCTGTATCTTGAAAAAAATAATTTTGACGACGATTATGATGTTGACTTTGTTGTATCTATTTCTTTTTTTGTAAAATAGCTGATTTTATGGTACTTACAGCATTTTGAAGTATGTTTTCTTAAAAAAGTTAAGAAAATTCCACGTATTATCATAAAAAAAAACCTCCTAGGAAAACATGGATCAGACTCTCAGACGCAGTATTTTTTTCTGAATTCAAATATGCAATAAAAAAAATCCCATTTTGCGAGATACGACAAAATCGCTTTCCAGCGTCGATATGCAGCTGAATATCAGTATTTTACATGATATTATTATAGTTCATCTTTGTTGGGTTTATGGGCCGACGCTTCAAGGGACACTCGGCAATATCTTTTGCCACTGTAAAACATTTAAATGCTCTTGTAATCCATATTTTTTTCAAAACACAGCTATATTTCATTGTTTCAATTAGTAATACAGATTAATTAATCAAAACAGCGAAATATTTGACAGCTATTTGCGACGTTACCATTCATTTGTTGCGTTGCTGTTTTATTTAGAATCATGCTTCTCTTGTCTTTATAACTAAATAGATACCATTTGGTGTTGAATCAATGCAGCTTGTCTTATTCATCCACATTTCGATCTATTAAATGTCATTTCAGCAGTAATTGTCAACCTCCAGAATATAAAAAAAAATTGCCAAAGAAAGAAAATAAATAAAGAAAATTATTAATTAATCCCTTTAGCTTTAATAGTTGATGTTTTTTGTGTTTATTAGCGACTTTTATTTTCCGTTTTTCTACCGTTTTATCAATGTTATGTGTTTTCTTTAAAAATTGAACTTGTAATTGGCTTATTGAATTAATAATTGACAAATATATTAGCTGTGAGTTTGTTAAAATGTTGTTTTAAGAACAACCTTATTTCTCATGAGAATTACATAGATAATTCACTTACGAAGAACACACTAAAATTACGATTTATAATTAAAAATAATTTATATAAGTTTGAAAACTAAAACCCGACTACAAAAAATCTATTGCAAGAACCTTAATATTCTGCTAAAATAATTATGTAACTAGCCATTATGTTGTTATCTTTGTCCCACCATCTTTTTAGAGGTCTATCGCATCGGCTGTTTTACCTGACTGCGCCACAAAGAGGGTTATTTATTTGTGTTTTGATTGATAAACAATACATATAATATGTTTGATAGATCAAAATACAATAAAATCAAAACACAACCAAACACGAGTTCGCGAATAAAAGCCATTTAACGAGCACTTAATGGCAATGCGTTTATGGCTGTGTGTTGCCATTACCGCCCATAAATTCCAACAATTAAGTTGAATTTACTATCGGCTTTGTTTTGAGTCGGTATAATGTATGTTAATGTTGATTATTTTGTCATTAATTGACACTGTTTACGCGTTTTGTGTTAATTTGTGCTGATTTGGGGTCGTATGATTATAACCCGCCGTTATTTCCCACATATTTGCATCAGGCAAGATTGACCGAAAGCGAACCTATTAGAAAATAAATAAACAAAATAACTTTAGGTCAACTTCAACTAAGACTCATCTAAATCGACATGTTAAACAAAGATCATAAGTGCGTAAGCACTGACAATAAAACGAACAACAATAAATGCAGTGTAGAACTAACTAGGTACCAGGCTAGCAGTAAACACGCAGAGTTATTGAAGGTTACAGCTACATTGTATGCAGCTAAGCCCGACCCTGAGCACCCAGAGCTTTGCTTTGTATTTAACGGTAAATTCTAGGGTTGTATGCTGGTTGACCTGTATTTCAAAGTTGATTGATCTAGTTGG
The DNA here is from genome assembly GCA_954870645.1 of Agrotis clavis. NCBI lineage: Eukaryota > Metazoa > Arthropoda > Insecta > Lepidoptera > Noctuidae > Agrotis > Agrotis clavis. The sequence goes on from OX940943.1 coordinate 6,250,344, forward strand.
AGATTTAAGCCTCATTTAGACGATGCAAGAACTAGCACGCGAGTATCGTTACATTGCGAACTTTATAATTACAACGAATTCAGTTGATCAAAAAAATACCGCAAAAATGTAGTGTAACTCGCATACGAATTCTTGCTCGGTCTAAAGGAGTCTTTAAACTGCTATGATTTCACCTGATGGCAATGATGTGGTCAACGGTGAAGCACGCTTGCTTAACAGTAACCCTTTGTTAACAGAAACTGAGCTGATCTTAGTGATTACGGCAGTTGCAACTTTTAATCTATGCTCCTTCGTACACTAGGCGACGCAAGTCTCCGATGCCTTACGATGTCCAAGCGACTCATCATCATCATCATCATCAGCCTATAATGTTCTCACTGCTGGGACACAGGCCTCCTCTCTGTGAGAGGGAGTGGGCCATAATCCACCATACGGGCCCAGTGCGGATTGGTGGATGTCACATGTCTTCGAATTTTTGGTTCTAGGACATGCCGGTTTCCTCACGATGTTTTCCTTCACCGTTTTGAGAGCAGTGGTGATGAAATAAATTACACAAAGTAATGCGCCAGGCGGGGTTCGAACCCACGACCTACAAGTCGTAATTCGGGACCGATACCACTGGGTCCAAGCGACTATCATCACAAATCCATAGATGTTCGTATCCAGCTACGCACCAATGGATACCAAAGTCGTAAGGCATCGTAGACTTCCGTCGCGCTGTGTAGGAAGGGGCTAACTCAACTCTGGTATCTTGGCAATTTGCCATCTATATTAATTTCTCTTTAGTAATAGTTACCTTTTCTCGTCATCATTATCATCCTATAGATGCTAACCCTATTTTATTATGAGTCGATGTTATCTTTTTCTTTCTTAGATGGAAATGAACCGTCATCTCAATAGCCCCTTTATATGTATTTATCGCTTATCCCATGATCTTTAATTCGGCAATTAACCGTTTTATTGGTCTTCTTTCTCTCGAAACCTTACAATAGAATTACTCATCCACATTCTTAATCAAAGCTAACATGCCCCGATTAATTTCTCCAAATCTTTTGTAAGATAAACCAATTCTTCTCCAATTTTCCGTACAAAGAAAAAGTTCGGGAATTCCAAACATTTCTTGTTTGAACCTAAGAAAATGACCGAAAATTCTCCTCACATTTTTGACCAACATTTTCCAGGCTTATTGCGCAGAAAATAAGCCTGGAAAATGCTACGTCACCTTTTTTCTTGACAAAAAAGGTGACGTTTTTTTGTCAAGATCGATAAGCCAACGTGTAAAATACGTCGTAAATCTTTAACTGGACACTTAATTGAACGAATATTCAATTGATTTCGTATTCAATTCTATAATCATAATCGTGGTTCATTCATTCGAGCTAACAATGAGTTCAATTGATCGAATTTTCATTCGCAAACATTAATTTCGCTTGATATGACTCAATTTTGCGTATTTCGATCATATTTTCATTTGTTTGAGTGTCAAAGTTTGAAGGTAAAAGTTTTAGTTGATTTACTATTGGGTTTGAAATTGTTTGGTAGAATTTGTTTGATATGTTTTAATCACAGATTGGTTTTAATCGAATAAGATCGATTGAGTTATCGTTATAACATAGATTAAAAATGTAGTATTGTTTTGTTTGAACTATCGGTTACTTAAGTAATTTAATGAGTAAAATGTTTAAATTAAAATAAATTAAACATTCTACAAGACAGTATCGTTTTCTGAAAAATTAAATTACTAATACAGACGTACTTAAGCTTCGTAAAATCTAGCACAAATAAAATAGGTCCTAGATTTGCAGGCTACTTGATTTTTTTTTAATACCACTGTATAGGTAAATAATTTATGTAACAACTGATTTTATACCACACAAATATACACCCAATCTGAATAAAAACCACTTGATTAAAGTCAGCTTCATTGACTATATAGGTAGATATAATTTTAGGCATAAAAGTATCGTCGTCAAAAGTACGAAATAAAAATAAAAAATCCATTATCTGACTCACCTGTTGTCGGCTGAAAGTCGCCCACCTGATGCCACAAACACTCTCCTTACAAAAAAAAAAATATAGATATACCCGCGCGTCAATCAAAACCTCTAAATCGTTCAAAAATCCGAAAAAATAAAACTGAATAATATTATTGTCTTCGTTCCAAAAACAAATTAAATCAACGTCAAAAGTTCGTCATCTGACGCGCGTTCGAAAATGGAAGTCGGTATTCGGATTTCAAAATTATTGTCCGTTTCTATGTGAAATTCGTTCGGAAGGAGACGTGCTCGAGTCAGGCTGCCGAGGGTTAGACTGAAATGTGGGCTGAAAACAGGGGCTGTAGCTACATGGGACCGTGAGTGGGTGTCTCTAGAGTGAGACAGACATATCCTCGATTTTGTTTGCGAGAAAGGGAAGGATACAAATTCGTAGGGTAGCACCGTCACGTACTAACTCGGCGTGTCAGGAAGAATTTGTAGGCGTTCATAATTGTACCTATGATTGAGGTTTCCGAATTTAATAAGTTGTCTTGGGCGACATCTTGTCATTCGAAATGACAGTTGCAATTTGATGAATAGTTCGCGTTCATTTGATAATAATGGACAATAGAAAAGGAATTATCTCTTTGTTTTTCTGTTTTGACTTTTGTTACCAATTTTCTAGATAGTTGTTTTGAGTGTTTCTTATAAGCTTTTCTGGAGGTCTAAAATTACAACTAATTGCAAATGGAATTCATAATATAATATTATGCTATTTTGTTGCTCCTTTATTGGATTAAATTAAAAATAATTTAAAATTCGTGTTTCGTAAATAACTGTTTAGGTATTTCCAATTGTGTATGCCATAAGATAGTTTAACGGCTACATGGACAATATCGTTTTCACAACAACATATTCGCGAATAAATATAAGTTTTATAATTATTATTATAACCTTTTCTCAACTATATTGCGGTCGACTTCCAGTTGAACCAGATGCACCTGAATAACAGTATTTTACATGAAGCAACAGCCTATCGGACGTCCACAACCCAGTAACTGGGTAAGACTGGTTGTCTGACTAATACAGTACGACTGTCAAAGATCTAGTAATGACAACCGAGACCAACGGTTTTACGTGCTTTCCAAGGTACAAAGGAAACTCACTATGACAGATGGTCACCCATCCACAGACCAACCTCGGCAAGCGCGGCTTAACCCGGAAGATCGGCCTGTGCGGCTGTAATTATTTTTATTTAGCTCATGATTATTAAATTATGATTCTTTTTTAAGTCTCAATTTAATTAAATCCCTGAAAGACTTTAGTTAGTTTCGTTGCAGAAGCTAGAAATCTGATATTCCAATTTTGTATACTAGTATTGTTCGTTATCAACATCTTCGGTATTAATTAAGTTCTCTTAGAATTATTTCCACTTCGAAGAATTCTACGACCGCAACATTATCAGGTTTCTCTGGGATTCTTGTTTCCGCATGATTTTAAAAGGAATTTATTTTGTTTTGTAATGAAGTCTGACAGTTTTGTAAACCTAAAATAGATAGGTATTTATAGAAAGATAGATTTAATATGTAGTTAATTATGCATTTAAATAGTAGTTTATGTAACTGGTACATAATACCTAGTTATGTACAGTTTCATACACTACTTTATCTACCTACTCTCATTGAACACGAACATAAAAGATAAAAGATAAATCATAAAAATCATAAAAGATAAAAATTAATAAACACTAATAATCATCCACCGACACACAAACGTCAAAATTCTAAAATTCCCATTTAAAAAGCGCACGCAGCCACAGATAATAGTACATTATGATATAAGTGCGGTAAGTTGACAGCTGAGGCGATATTGGTAGAACGAGCCGTAAGGCGAGTGCTATAAGAAAGCAGAGGCTGTAATTATCAAACCGCACGTATGTCATACGACGTTTTATAACACATTTGTGAGTAAATAAATAAAATCATTACATCGAAAAGGAAAAGCAAGCGGAATAATTTTTACTATTTCACAAATTAGCGATGCGCGCGCACCAGCATCTTTTGTTTATGGCAAAGGCACAAAAAACAGCCAGTATTACTAATAAAGTAAATTAATTCTTTTGTGGTTTTATTACAGATAAATGGTTGTAATTAATTGTCAAAATTAATTAAAATAAAGAATAAAATATTTATTATATTTCATCTCCCAAATTTAATTTTAATAATAAAATGTTGACCGCTTTTCTGACATAAAAACTCTTTGCTAAGATTTAAAAAAGTACCGTTCGTTTTAGACGGAGCATCTTGATAAACCGTGCGTTTTACTTTACCATTACGCACTAGTGCGTAATAAGATACATTACGATACTGAAATAGGTGCAGTAAGAGACCTTTTACGAGCAAATGTGTTATAAAATAAGTTACATCATCAGCCTATAATGTTCCCACTGCTGGGACACCGGCCTCCTCTCTGTGAGAGGGAGGCCTTATTCCACCACGCGGGCCCAGTGCGGGTTGGTAGATGTCACATATGTCTTCGAAGTTTTGGTTCTAGGACATGCCGGTTTCCTCTCGATGTTTTCCTTCACCGTTTTGAGAGCAGTGGTGATGAAATAAATTACACAAAGTAATGCGCCTGGCGGGGTTCGAACCCACGACCTACGACTCGTAAGTCGGGGCTGATACCACTGGGCCACCACTGCTCTCCAAAAATAAGTTAAGTAGGCAAATATAAAACTCGCCTTCTACGAGTGTATCTTCATTTTCCTGTACAACATAGATAATGTCTTTAATAATATAAAAATAAAAGAAAGAGATGCAATAATACCGAATTATCGGAAATTCAAAAGAAATACAATTTATTTTATTTCTAGAAACATCTGGTGCTATTCTTAGCAAAAATATGAAAATTACTAACAGAAAAATAATACTAAATAATGTTTAAAGAATTTTTCTGTTTTCTAATAAAAAAGTTAGCCATATCGTAAAGAATCCATCTAAATTGTATTTCTATTTTCTTTATTAGATTTACGATGATCGTTTAAACAATTTATTACTTGCCTAAGTTATGAAAGATTTTAATAATTATATCGATTTTTAAAAGTATTTAAAGGACCTGCCTTTATTTTCTCAAATACAAGCTTTTGCCTTCGACTTTTCTCGTGATCATTTTAGTTTAACAAACATTTCGGTTAATACTCTTCTTATGGAAGGCAGCAGACAAGCTAGACATTACTTTAATGCGATGTAAATAATTAAATATCATTTAATTAACTAATTAATTTACTGGATAAGCAAGTTGAAGTGGCAATGAGTAGGACATATGCTCGCAGAGCAGATGGCCGATGGGTTCGAAAACTACTAGAGTGGAGACCACGGACTAGCTAGAGCAGCGTATGACGTCCATCAACAAGATGGACAGACGACCTTACAAAGGTCGCCGCAAAATGTTGGATGCAGGTCGCTTCCAACCGGTATCTATGGAAATCTAAAAGGAAGGCCTATGTTCAGCAGTGGACGTCCTACGGCTGTGATGATGATGATGATGAATATCATTTATAATATTAAAAAGCAGAAGCCTAGACAATGGAACCCCGCTGAGCGGGGCTCCTATATTTATCTGCGTTGTTTAAAGGTACCTAACATGAATGTGTGGGGATGACCCCTTGTCTTTTTGTCGAACCACTGTAGTGTCAAACTACGAGTGGTTTACACTATGATGTACTTTTCTCTCTAGCAGGACTCTTTCGGGGTCGATGAAACTATTTTTCCCATCTACCACGTCGACGGGAAAAAAAAATCTTAACTTCAATTTAATGGCAGACAACTATGACTGAAGTAGCAACTCTTGAAATTCCACTGTTTTGAAGTCAAAATTATATGAAGTGAAAGTTTGAAACTTATTTCATTAACTTTGGATAGAATTTAAATGAAATCCTATCAGCGGCCTTAGCATAAGACTTCCGTATTATAAAGTATTTATAACACATTTGCTCGTAAAAGGTCTCTTACTGCACCTATTTCAGTATCGTAATGTATTTTATTACGCACTAGTGCGTAATGGTAAAGTAAAACGCACTAGTGCGGTAATGGTAAAGTAAAACGCACGGTTTATCAAGATGCTCCGTCTAAAACGAACGGTACTTTTTTAAATCTTAGCAAAGAGTTTTTATGTCAGAAAAGCGGTCAACATTTTATTATTAAAATTAAATTTGGGAGATGAAATAATTTAATTAATTTTGACAATTAATTACAACCATTTATCTATAATAAAACCACAAAAGAATTAATTTACTTTTCACCTCACCCGCTCGGAAAGATTCTATTTCTCATTCAAAATCTGAGCGCAAAACTCCATTTTGTGCTCTAGAGCACAAAGTGTTGTTTAAAATTCGAACACGTCTTGTATTCAATTGTTTTCTACACTGGCAGGTGAGCCGCCCCCACTGCATGTCAGTGCACCGGGTTGTTGCAACCTATTTTTTTTTCTGAACATTAGTGTTATGTAGTAGTTGTCGTAAGTTTGAGTTTTTAACATTCGAGAAAATCGTCTCGAACCGCCTGTAAATCTGTCTCTGTCTCCAACATTCACAATGGAATCCAATGAATTTGAGCAATTTTCCGCAAATTTACGTAATACTCGTAATAACACACAAGTGACAAAAACAAGTATTAATGTTCCAAAAAAACATTTAACTTTCAATATTAACAATTGTAGTAATTTTACTTTTAATTTACTGATATATAATATATACTTATATAGTAAATTGTTTAAGCTATTTCTCTTACACCTACCATTTCCTCGCTGTGTGAGGTGAAAAGTAGTGTGTTGCACTCGGCAGCAAAGTTTTTCTGCGTCTCGTACTTTTGAAAACTTCGCATCGCTCAGGATTCTATATTTGAACCGCTCGTTTCTCTCGCGGTTCAATCTTAGAATCCTTCGCTCTCTCAGTTTTCAATTCAAGTACTCGCGCACAAAAATCAACTTTGCAGCCTTGCATAACAAATAACTATTATTAGTAATACTGGCTGTTTTTTGTGCCTTTGCCATAAACAAAAGATGTTGGTGCGCGCGCATCGCTAATTTGTGAAAAAGTAAAAATTATTCCGCTTGCTTTTCCTTTTCGATGTAATGATTTTATTTATTTACTCACAAATGTGTTATAAAACGTCGTATGACATACGTGCGGTTTGATAATTACAGCCTCTGCTTTCTTATAGCACTCGCCTTACGGCTCGTCCTACCAATATCGCCTCAGCTGTAATGATCAACTTACCGCACTTATATCATAATGTACTATTACGGCATCTATTGTCTGGAATATGAGAAAGCGCGTCTAGTTAACGGATGTGGAACTAATATTTTTTCATCAAATTGACGTCAAAGTCTGTCAAAGACAACGTCAAAGTCGCCAAAGTCAAATGTAAAAAAGTCGTTTGCTTTACGTCATAAAACGTGAAAGTAATAAATTAAAAAAAAAATGGAAGCACGCTTCGTCTTTGTTTTTTTTAGAAGTGTCGCCACAAACAGACGCTAAGACACAAACAAGCATTTAGGTGCGAATTGAAAAAAAAACATTTTATTTTCTGCAAAAATAAGTTTTTGTTATAAGGAAATACTTACTCATTTTCAAATTCGTCGTCAAAATTAGTTATAATGCTTATTAATGACTTTCGGTACTTTATGAACATTGTTGGATTATTCATTCTTAGAATTAAGCTAAGGTATTGAAAAACCTTTGCAAATATACTTTCTATCGTATTATTTTATATTTCTTTGTTGAGCAGTTACCAAGTTACGAGTATTAAAGATTTTTCCAAGAATTACTCGATATTCTTATATTAAGACTGATTAGGGTATTTGCGTGGGACTAACTATGTGACGTAGATTAAAAGCGAATAAATCAAAGATTTAAAATGTAAGATAGGCTTTAGTAGGTATGCATCTGTTTTTAATATTAAATCAATCTCTGGTTAAGCGTTACTAGAGATTTAGGCAGAATCGGCCTATAATTATCGTACTGCTATAACACAGGCCTCTCTGTGAGTGGAAGTGGGCCGTAATCCATCACGTAAGCTCAGTGGGAGTTGGCAAATGTTACATGTCTTCGATTTTTTTGCTTCCTCACGATGTTTTCTTCCACTATTTTGAGAGCAGTGGTCATGAAGTTATTTACCTGACTGGGATCCAATATATGTCTTTGCAAATTAATTATAATACGGTACCTACTCGTATTGAACCAACTGCAAACTCGCACTTCACGAGTTTTTAATTTCACGACTGAACGAATGATTTTCGCATTCCAAATGACTCTAGCAACCAGCTCCAAATTCCAAGCTATATTTGACCTCAGTTTGACCCATTTTGTTCCGTTTCGGTGAAAACTTCATGAATGTCCACCAAATAAGATTGCAGTATTTCTAAAAATACAATTCTACGAACGGTCGCCGAATGAATGAAAGGCGTAACTGCATTCCATTCAATCGTTCTTTTATGAATGGGTGACCGGTTCGATAACTTTTTTTTTCTTTTTTGTTCGCGATTCTTTGTCGAGCGTTATATTTGGATTCGAAATGTAAAATGTAGCTTTATGTTCATTTGTGAATACGAATTTTGGAATGCGGACCATTCTGGATTTATAAAATATATTAAAAAATAATGTTACACTCAATATAATAATAATTGGTATTGCATAAACTTAGCTGAAAATTATTGAAATATTATTGCCTTCGGAAAATCCATTCACTCTTAAGTATAAAAGTTCTTTCGTTCATTTTCAATAATGTTACGTTATCCCTTTGCAGGATTTTTCTTTAAATAAATGACTTTTAAAGTTATTTTTCCTCCGAGAAGTAGGATGTCAGAAATTTTCTACGTCTTTTTTTTATCTGGGCTGTGATCACAAACGTAATCGGGCATTTCTACGAAGAGGGCGTTTTTCCTGTCCTTTAAAAAAAAACATAGTTAGAAGTTACATACACATCCCAAAATTTTGGAGCGTACGTTCCAATCTATATTCTAACTGGAGAGCATAACATAAATTCCGCACTACTTCCTAATTTTCCTAAAAAAAATCTGAAGTGAAAAAACGGGTGTAATTTCACTGATTTTGACCTGTCCCTTTCCCGAAATCGAGTCTTAAATATTGTGTATTTTTAATCGACTTCAAAAAAAGGAGAAGGTTCTCAATTCGTCGCAATCTTATTTTATTTTTTATATATGTTCCCCGATTTCTCGAAGACGCGTGGACCGATTTGGAAATTTTTTCTTTTGTTTGAAAGGGTATACTTCCCAAGTGGTCCCATGATCATCAGGTCAGGATCTGATGATGGGATCCCAGGGAAATCGAGGGCAACCTTCAAATTTAAAGGCACATAGTACCATTTTCATATATTTTTGAAAGCTGTTCAAGTATTTGCATCTGATAATCATCATCTCAGGTGGATGAGCTGATGATGGAAGGGGATGGAGGACTCGGAATCGATAGATTTAGTAAATTATGTTTGTGTTCGCAAGATTACGATACTAAATACCCGCGAACTGGACATCACTATCCGATTCTTGTAAACTGTCAGGTGCTCCCGAGCAGGCGATGTGAGTGCATGTGTGGCGTGTTACTGTTTTTTTCGATTTTCGAAGGTGAGAACCTGTTTCCGTGTCTTTAGTTCGGGGTCCTTTCTCAATTCCGTGTCAAAGATATCTTCTGAATATTTTCTTTTAAAATATGTTTTGTTTCCCTAAACTGAAGTTTAACTAGACACCAGCAAGGTTGTTTCATTTAATTTGTTTGAAGTCGTAACAGTATTAAGTTATTTTGATTAGTACGTTATTTTTTCAGTTCCGTGGCCCTCAATTTTGTGTCCTGGTGTCCACGGAATTGAGAACGATGGTTTACCTATGTAACTAATTTCGGTTTATATGAGGTTTAAAGTCACTTGCTTCACAATTGGTCATGGTAAAGTAGTTAACGCCATCCATTATGTACCTATAACGTTGAATAAAAGGTTTAAAGTATCTAGAGTTGACGTCGCAATTACAAGATCTGATATTAGCTTTTACTACCGCGACTAGCTACTCGAGCCTCAGAAGATCGTATAATGATAGCCTATATTTTATTCTGATGTATAAACTATATTGCTGCAAAGTTTCATTAAAATACATTCAGTAATTTTTGAGTAAAAAATTGACCAGACTAATATACACCCGAATACTTCGATTATGTTTATTACTTCCTGCGTTTGATAAATGAAACTGACTTGACGTCTATACTTCATGTCTCTTGTTTGTAATTTAAATGTTTAACGAAAATGCTTGATAGAATACATTTTATCATATAAGTTTAATAAAAATGTTCATTTAAATGATTTGACTAAAAGTTAGTTAACTAAGCAACTCAAGGAATCTCTCTCAAGGTAGGCTCAATATAAACTTAAATAATTAAAATACTAAAAACTGCTAAAGTATGTTCTTGAATGTTTTTTTTAATTGATTTTCGTGTTACCCTGTTACGTAGAATATGTGCAATTCTAAACTCTGTGGTCACATTTCTCAATTCCATGGCACTCAAAATTTATTTCATAAACTACTGGAGCAAATACTGGCAAATTAGCACCATTTTGTTAAAAAAAATGCATTTTATTTTGGTTATATACAATTAGTTATGTGAAAAAAAATTGCCCACGGAATTGAGGAAAAATCACCGTGTCCATAGAAATGCCCAATCACAGGCCAGCTCTCTGTGGCAGAAAGTAGGCTGTAATTCAGTTGTATAATTGTAACTATTTCACATGGCTTCGAATTTTTTGTTCTAAAACCTGCCGCGGTTTTCAAATGTTGTTTTCTTTCACCGCTTTTTAGAGTAGTGGTGATAAAATACTCGATTTAATGTTTTCAAAACTAACATTCTTATCCTCAAAATGTGTGTTTCTAACCGAACAGACACAAACAAAGCTCGCACAGCCAAACTTTAAATTCCATATTGGAATACCCGGAATAGAGCGCGTTTCATTCAAAAAGTTGCGCGTAAGCTCAAATCTCTCCAGCCGTTTCAAAATATTAATCTGGCCACTTACGTAGGAGCTAATCTGAGCTTCGCAGCGCTTCCTACGCTATAGGTATAGAATTATTTTTGGCCTATTTAAAACTTCGTTATGTTCATTCTTAATGTTCGAATGAAAGAATGAATTTCTTCATTAAATTTGTTTGTTAAGGACTTATGCGATTTGGGCGTGGGTGAGGGTATTTTTTGGGTTAATTCGAATTATTTAAAAGGGTATATAATTTAAGTATTCCATCTTATTATCATTTGAAATGCCTAGCGTCTCACGCACGATGTTGTAGGTTCAAACCCAAGCAATTAAATTAGAAATTACCTAGCGACCCCAACAGGCAGTTTGGCCCTACAGTCAGGCCCACTATTGCTGGTAACTACCAGCTTGATTAAGGCTCCCAATATAACACTACGCGTTGTGAACTTGGGCCTGATCATACGGCGAGCTCCTCACTTTAAGTAGTTCTAAAAGAATGCAACAACATGACAAAACTTTGGATTTTCTGTTTTTGATGAAGAAAATGTAGGAATACTTGGTACAATATTGAGAGAGTATGGGACCATCATAAGTACTAAAAAATTTGGAAAAAGATATTTACTCATTTAAAAGAGGAATGAAAAAATATAATCAGCTGTTAATAAAATAAGTAAGAATTCTCACACATTAAAAACAATGTCGAAAGGTTAAATTGAGTTAATTAAAATAAATAAATTCATTTGAAAACGAAACAGCCCACGCAGTTTAATGTTGTTGTAATGAATTCCATTTCATTTTAAATATAAAACCCACGTTTTCCGGAAATGCATCTGTTAAATCCGAACCGTATCATATTAAAATCTCTTTGAAAATATCAACCAATTTTGTGAATAAATTGTGAAATTCATCCATCAAAGTTATTTCGGGAATTAATGTCAGTTATTCATTCGCATGCATGTGGGTTGGTTAGTTGTTGTTGTGTGTTTATATAAAGGCCATAATCCACTACGCGGGCCCAGTGCGGGTTGGTGGATGTCACACGTCTTCGAATTTTTGGTTCTAGGACATGCCGGTTTCCTCACGATGTTTTCATTCACCGTTTTGAGAGCAGTGGTGATGAAATAAATTACACAAAGTAATGCGCCTGGCTGGGTTCGAACTCACGACCTTACAACTCGTAAGTCGGGGCCGATATCACTGGGCCACCACTGCTCTTATAAGAAAAAAATACCATAAAGGTGCTTTTAAAGGTATTTAGGGATATCTGTAAGCTTTACACAACCTTGTAGATTGCTCCTTTCGACTGCTATGTGGCAAAGAACGAGCTCGTATTAGATAGCTTAGCTCAGCTAAGGATAAAATATTATAAAGGTTTTATAGTTATTAACGCAGAAAATATTTTAATATCGGCTTTGTGTCACTTTAATTTATTGGCGGCTCCCTCACTTTCAATAAATATCCTGTCCTAATTTATCTTATCCTCTCAATTTATAGCTAGGAGGTTAACGGCTCTCGTTATTATAAAAATAGCGAAGAAAGAGAAATTTTTAGATTAACTTACTATTATTGGTGTGCAATAAAGTATACTATCTATTAAATTTTAGGGAAAAATATATAGTTTTAATGCCTCATGCATATGCACATGTAGGAAAGTGGAAGAGCGGGACTGCATTCTACATCCAAGTCTAGATTTTTGTTGCGAAATTAAAATTAGATATTTTTTATAACGTCATGTATTTCCGCAAAGTAACGGCTGTCTATCTAATGCTGGAAATTAAAACGTATCTCGATTGTTATCTTGATCCCAATCTTCGTCAGTAACCAGTAAAAAAAGGCTTAATGATGTCCAATTAGAAGCAACCGTCAAAAACAAAGGAACTTCAGTATACTTTTTAGCTAATTTCGAAGATAAAAATAACATATTTAAAAAAAAAAGAATCGGTTCGCAAAAAAAGATTCGCCCGCGTGGTAGTCGAGAAAATATCCCACACGGTCATAATATTGCGATAAATGTTATCCTTCGTGTTAACCCGCGCAATGTTGAACCGACCATTTGGGCGTTTAAACCGGTTTTTTGAACCAATTCCAAATGGTCAACATAACATGTTTTAACAGAGGTTATAAATGGCATGTGTGCCAATTTTCATCCAAATTCATTCATTAGTTTTTGCATAAAAGAGTAACAAACATATACACATACTTACAAAATTTTACATTAATAATATTAGTAAGAAGTAAGATAAAAAGTAGGTAGTAAGATTTAATCCAACCAATCATTCTTCCCTTCAACATAAATATCAATAATCCGATCTATTATAAGAAAATATCGAATCAAAGAGACAATGGAATGCACAAACTGAATCTTCAACCGTACGCCTACGCAAGGTCCATTATTCCCTAATGTGACTGGAGCTTTGCCAACTCTTGTGGAACCGTTTTATTTGAGTGTATAATTTATTTCATCACCACTGCTCTCAAAACGGTGAAGGAAAACATCGTGAGGAAACCGGCATGTCCTAGAACCAAAAATTCGAAGACATGTTACATCCACCAATCCGCACTGGGCCCGCGTGGTGGATTATGGCCCACCCCCCCCTCTCACAGAGAGGAGGCCTGTGTCCCAGCAGTGGGAACATTAATAGGCTGTTATTTAAACCAAAAGAAGTTGTTGCCTCTTCGCATGACTAAAGGACTGGCCTAGTTCTTAGTTAAATCAGCATTGCCCTCCAAAGTGGCAACACCAACCAACAAATAATTGTCTTTCTCCATTCCTTAGAGTGTGGTATTAAGCAGATAATGCTCAAAGTCCATGCTATAAGTCTATGTTCAGGAATATTAAATGCTATTCTATTTGTCTGAAGATGAAGTACTTCTTCTTCACCTTCAGATGCTAATATGATTTTGCTAGGAATTCAGGTTAATTACTTTCAAAGAATTCTTAAAGTCGCCGTTAGACCAGCTGTAGTTGATTAAAAAAGCCCTTTACAGGACGAAAATAACCATGAAAAGGCTTCATACATTTGTAAACACTTTGCGTTAAAATATACCTCTAGATTTTCGAAAATACGTTTTGGTTAGAATGTGCAAACTCCTTTGCTACGAGCTACGCCGTAGCTTGGAGCGTAGCAGACGCGTAGGCGTCGCTTTGTAAACTATGCAAGGACTTATGTAAAAAAATAAAAGGAAACCGTGAATACCTTTAATTTTATTTTCATCTAATTATTTTGTCTAACGAACAAAAGAAAATAGGTAAAAATAAAATTCATTTATTGATTTTGAGATTATGCCATTAATAATTATTTTTTTCTATTTTATAACAAGGTAATTTATTAATAAAGTTTAAGACATTAGAACAATGGCCACAGACTGATATACAAATTGAAATGACTGAGCTGTTCTGTTCGTCTGACTATTGAAACCCATCAAGAGTTAGTAACTTCATTTCATGTTTTTTTTTGAACTAAGGTACGATCGATCGGTCCTCAACGTTCATATTTCCTATTATTCTTTTGTGTTCTCCCTCCAGCTCAAATCTGGTATTGTCCATAAAGTCTGTAGAACAGATCCCAGAATGACATTCTGTTGTGGTACGGTCTACCTCCCACTGAGAGGTCTATGTTTATGTCTAGATATGGATGCGTTGTCTTCAAATGGGGTCCCATTTGATTGGCAGCAGCTCCGTTTTCGATGGCGTGGGGTCACTGAAAATAAATAGATATAGGTATTGGTTTAGTAGTGTTGAAGATTGAAGGTAATTGGTCAACTTATCATCATCATCATCAGCCTATAATGTTCCCACTGCTGGGACACAGGCCTCCTCTCTGTGAGAGGGAGTGGGGCATAATCCACCACGCGGTTCCAGTGCGCGTTGGTAGATGTCACATGTCTTCGAATTTTTGTTTCTAGGACATGTCCTTCACCGTTTTGAGAGCAATGGTGATGAAATAAATTACAAAAAGTAATGCGCCTGGCGGGGTTTGAACCCACGACCTACAACTCGTAAGTCGGGACCGGTACCATTGGGCCACCACTGCTCATACCACTGTCAACTGCCTATCCTTTATCCAACTATGTTGTCGCTTTGAGCTTGATGCCAAACGTGACCAATAAATACGACGACACGTTTAGTCCAGTGGCTGAGCGATTGGACTCCTGCGCAGCTGTCGCGGGTTCGTGTCCGACATGGATCAAATATTTGTATAACCTACAAGTAGTTGTTCCGGGTCTGGTTGTTTGTGTACGTGAGTTTCTATGTTTGTAAACGCATCCGCGACACAGAAGAAATCGCTAGAATAGGGCGACGCTTAAAAAAAATGACTGCTTTGACCGTAAAGTTATAATTAGTATCTCATTTGCAATTGCAAAAATGCTGTTAACATGCCTGTCTGACTATCACATCCTAGAAATTCAATATTCTTTGATAGGAAGTCTGTTTTAATATCTCGAGATTAGGTGCGTCCACACAGAGCAAGCAGCCTCGCGAGGCATTTGCCGCGCGAAGCAGCTCGGTTAGTGTGGACGTGGACAAGCGCGCGCGCGGGCGAGCGACCGGGCGCCCGAGCCATCCAGTGACGGTTTATGTCGGCTTTTGTTTTGCTCGCGTATATTTTTTCATGCCTAGGTCGAGAAACAATAGGCGCGTCCACACAGAGCAAGTAGCCTCGCCAGGCAGTTTCCTCGCGCTGAAAATGCCTCGCGAGGCTTCTCGCTCTGTGTGGACGCGCCTAACGATGAATCCCTTAGTAAAGTTCGATAGGTAAACGGTTAGGTACTCGTAATAAAAAAGAGGTTGTAAACATTAAAAAAAAACATACACTCACCCATACTTAGCGAAGTTGGTCCAAAGTGTAGTCAACCTATCGATCATGATCTGGTCTGCTGGAACTATTTCTCCACCAAACATGGTGTAATCAAACAAATAACCAAGTTCATCAGCATGTGTAGCTCCCGTCGAATTTATATTCAGTGGTACTTTCATGTAGTTTCTACCACCACTATATGAGAATATGTATCGATACACAGAACTAGCACCATTTCGCAAAAGCTGATCTGTCATTCTATGAGTTGGATAACCAAAAGAGAAATCTGCCATAAAATCTGCAAGACGATCTTTAACTCTGTCAGTGATTTCAACATCACCAAGATAAAAATGCTTAACAGCATCTACTGCTTCATCTAATTCGTTAGCAAAATCAAATGCTAGATTTAAAGTGTCAGCAAAATTGAAAGCTTTATAAAATTCATCACCCACAAGTGCAACTGATACAGCAAGTTCATCGTTATTATATCCGATGATGACTGGAGTAGTTCTTGCTTTTGCTGTTACTATATTCCTTGGATGATCAACTATAAAATTCTCAACATAATCAAATTCTTTTTCAATACACGGTGCTGTTCGAATATTGTTGTCTTGGAAGGAATATGCATCGGCTAGTTCAGTAGCTACTTTAATGACTGTATGTGCATCTATAGATGATAGATATTCTAATGCTTTTTGTACATCAGAAGTGTTGAAATCTAATTCTCTGGCCAGTTTTATAGGTACCGTATTATCAGATTTTCTTGTCCAAATAGGAGTAAGAGCAGGACCGCTCTGAATTATTGCTTTACTGAATAATTTTTCATAAGACGACAAAAGATGGAGGCTAACAGATACGCCACCAGCACTCTCACCAAAAACAGTAATTTCTCGAGGATTTCCTCCAAATGCTTCAATATTCTCATTGATCCACCTCAAAGCTAAGACCTGGTCTTTAAGTCCTTGGTTCCCTGGTACTTCTGGGATGTCTAAACACATGAAGCCGTAAGCACCAAGTCTATAGTTGATGGCCACTACAATGACATCATGTCTTAGGAGGAAGTTTGGTGAGATGCCGTAGAGACCATCAGCACTACCCTTGGTGAAACCTCCGCCGTGTATCCATACCATGACTGGCAAGCGGTGTCGGGAGTCAGCGATGCTTGGCACGTAGATGTTCAAGGTAAGACAGTCGAGGGTGCCCATTGTGACACCGTTCTGGACTTGAGGGCACACTTTAGACTGGTAGGCTTCGAAGATTCCATTAAAGCCAGGGTGTGGTTTTGATTTCTATGAAAATAGTTGAAAATTTAATCTATTTGATATTAATAATAAAAAGAACCAAGAAAGAACAAGATTGTGTGACGAATTGTATGAAAGAAAAAGACGTAATTAATGGTACTATGATGTCTAACAAAGCAGAGTGGTAGAAGAAACGGTATTGAAAAATTGAAGTTGTTTAAGGATGAGGACAGATAAATTTTTCAATGAATGAGTCATATGGTTACTCGAAGCTGAATTAAAAGAGTACTCCGCAAATTTAATGATTATTTGTACACCACGAAAGTACTACATAAAGAAGTTAAGAAGTTTTGAAATAAAAAAAAAATATTGAATTGAACTTACTGATAACCTAAGCAAAATAACCCATATTTTTTTTTGTTACTTGCAATCGTTACTCGAGGCTACAAGGCCTTTAAAGGAAAGTCAAGTCAAAGTCAATAAGAAATTGTAAAAAAAAAATCAACACTTACCCCAAACGGATTATTCTCATCCACCACCCCGTAGGGGATACCCAAGAATTGGGCATACCCATCTCCAAACTGCAAACCTTTAATCAGGCCTCCTTTGGTGAATACCAGAGGGTCTATTCTGGACAACCCTTGCACTGCAACACATGCTGAGATGAACAGTACAACAGACCACATCATGACCAAATTGTCTAAGAATATAACAGAAGAAGAATTTATATATTTCTTAGAAATTGGCACATTGAGATCAATATAAAATAGTTTCACATACACTACTGTTGCCGACGTAGATACATATATTAAAATTATCTAGTATTATAGGAATTTTATCGTAGGAGATTAGATAATTAATGATAAATAAGATAATCTTGAAGAACAATATAGTTTTGATAAGTGATGTGGTAATATTGATTTTTGAGTATTTGGTATCTTTGTTTTTATCTATATTCAGCGATACGGGAGTAATTTAATTATTTAAGATGGGTTTATTCATGACTCTGGTCTACGTGCGGGGTGAAAGAGAGAGGCGGGCATGTGGACGGTGAGTAATGGGTGACTCGCTGTCCGATCATGGACTATGCCCGGGTCGAAGGCGCGTCGTATTCCACGCGCGCGCCAAAGAGCTGGCCGCAATTTGACAAGACTCCCTTTCTCCCATCCAGGGCAGCGAGTTACATCAATGCCCTCTTTTTAAATCGGTGCGAACCAAGTCGTCTGCAGAGCGCTAGTGTTAAATATTTTACGAACAAAACATTATTAGGTACGTGCCTATAGAAGTTCTTTTGGAATTTTCTTTTAAATTTATCATAGAAATATCATTTTCGATATTGTCAATTTTTCTTTCCCGATCCTGATCGTGTAGTTCTTCTGATTTTATATTTAGACCCGTCTAGGTTATTACTTAAGTCAAAAAAATCTTTTTTATTCTCATTTTTTGTCACTCATAATTATCTTTGTGACATAATTTTTCCGATTGTACCTAAATGTCACTAGCTTCTGCTCACAACTTTTTACGCGTGGAATTTCTCAACATTGCTCTCAAAACGGTGAAGGAAAACATCGCGACAAAACGCATGTTCTTAAAAAAAATTCGAACACATCACAAAAAATCTAATCCACACTGGGCCCGCGTGAAATACACAGCTCACTTGATCTTATAGGGAGGAGGCCTATAATGAAATCAAAACAATCAGAACCAAATATTTTCCTGCAGTTACAATACATCGGGTATAACTAGAAGTCTATTTTAAAATATAAGCTGCAAAAACTCATTCAATTTCATGTACCTACTAGTTTTTACCTGGAGGTGGTATACCTAATACTCAGAATATCCAAAAGATATTCGCTGAAGGTCATTCAGGTATACGCACCGACCTCGTCACACTCCGATGATGAAGTGGAGACTATGTATGAGGACGTAAGTAGGGCCATACATAGCTCCAAAACCCACTTCACTGTTGTTATGGGGGACTTTAACGCAAAGTTGGGCAAGAAAAGCGGTGATGAGTTGAGAGTGGGGCAATTTGGATATGGGCAACGGAACCCTAGGGGACAGAGGCTGGCCGACTTTCTGGAGAAAGAGGAACTCTTCATGATGAACTCTTCCTTCCAGAAGCCGCCTCACAGGAAATGGACCTGGCTGAGTCCCGATGGTTTCACGAGAAACGAGATAGACTTCTTCATGACCGACAAGAAACGGATATTCAGTGATGTCTCTGTGATCAACAGGGTAAAAACCGGTAGCGATCACCGAATCGTAAGAGGCTCGCTGAATATCAATGTTAAACTTGAAAGGTCCAGCCTGATGAAGTCTACGCTCCGACCTACTCGGCCCCATATTCAAAACCCCGAAAGCTTTCAACTCGAGCTCTCTAATCGCTTTGCTTGCCTTGAGAACTTAGTGTCAGTGGACGAGATCAACGACGGGCTAGTGGAAACTGTCCGCACGGTAGGGTCTAAGTTTTTTAGACCCTGTCGTAAAGATAGACCTCAGAAATTGACCGAGCAAACCTTAAACCTCATGGCTGAACGACGTTTGCTACAGTTGCAGTCTTCCGAAGACGCGAAGTCATATAGGCAGCTCAATAGACGTATATCTAAGTCCTTGCGACACAATCTGCGTCTCTTTAATACGAATCGTGTTAAGGAGACCATACAGCGAAACCAAGGCTCTAAAGTGTTCGCAAAGGACAAGTCTATTGGGCAAAGCCAGATGACAAAGCTGAAACGGGAGGATGGCAGCATAGCGTCGACCAAAGCAGAGGTTTTAGGCGAGATCGAGAGGTTCTATGGACAGTTATACACTTCGGTCGCAAAGCCCGTTGACAGCTTGGTAGGAGATCCAAGAGCCAAGCTGTCCCAACATTATACCGAAGATATCCCGGACATCAGTCTGTACGAGATTAGGATGGCCCTGAAGCAGCTTAAGAACAACAAGGCGGGCGAGGACGGAATCACTTCAGAGCTTCTGAGAGCGGGTGGAACACCGGTACTTAAAGTCCTCCAGAAACTCTTTAATTCCGTCCTCTCCGAGGGCAAAACGCCTGAAACATGGAGTAGAGGTGATGTGGTGCTGTTCTTCAAAAAAGGTGATAACAGCCTATTGAAGAACTACAGACCCATCACGCTTCTAAGTCATGTTTACAAGCTGTTTTCAAGGGTTATCACGAACCGTCTCGAACACAGACTTGATGACTTCCAGCCTCCCGAACAAGCCGGTTTCCGAAGAGGCTATATATAGTACCATAGACCACATCAATACACTGCGGCAAGTTATACAGAAGACCGAAGAGTATAACTTGCCATTATGCTTAGCGTTTGTGGACTATGAGAAAGCCTTCGATTCGGTGGAAACATGGGCGGTACTTGAGTCACTCCAGCGATGCCATATTGACTATCGGTACATCGAGGTGTTGAAGTGCTTGTATAATAACGCCACCATGTCGGTCCGAGTACAGGAGCAGAGCACGAAGGCGATTCCATTGAGAAGAGGCGTAAGACAGGGGGACGTTATCTCCCCGAAACTGTTTACTGCGGCAATGGAAAACGCCTTCAAGCTCCTGGAATGGCAAGGACTTGGCATCAACATCAACGGCGAATACATCACTCACCTTCGGTTTGCCGACGACATCGTAGTCATGGCAAAGTCGATGGAGGAACTCAGCATGATGCTCGATGGCCTCGACCGAGTTTCACAACGGGTGGGCTTGAAAATGAACATGGACAAGACGAAAATTATGTCAAATGCCAATGTTGTGCCCACCCCAGTCTCTGTTGGAAACTCGGTACTCGAAGTTGTTGACTCATATATCTACTTAGGACAAGTAGTCCAGTTAGGTAGGTCCAACTTCGAGAAAGAGGTCAACCGCCGAATCCAACTCGGTTGGGCAGCGTTCGGGAAACTACGACATACCTCAGTGCCTCAAGACGAAAGTCTTCAACCAATGTGTGTTACCAGTGATGAGTTACGGCACCGAAACGTGGTCTTTCACTATCGGCCTCATCTCAAAGCTCAAAGTCGCTCAACGAGCTATGGAGAGGGCTATGCTAGGTGTTTCTCTACGTGATCGAATCCGAAATGAGGAGATCCGTAGACGAACTAAAGTCACCGATATAGCCCACCGGATTAGCAAGCTGAAGTGGCAATGGGCAGGCCATATTGCTCGCAGAGCAGATGGCCGATGGGGTCGAAAAGTACTAGAGTGGAGACCACGGACTAGCAAGCGCAGCGTAGGACGTCCACCAGCAAGGTAGACAGACGACCTTATAAAGGCGTTTGTGGTGCGCGTACCAACATGCTACCTGCCTCAGGTGATGGAAGAAAGTTTTTGGCCACAGGATGTGGTATTTCGCCGTTTTCGCGGACAAGTGCCACCAGAACGCACAAAGACTTAGTGCAGATCAGTGATACTAACATAGTTTTAAGTTATATTTACTAATACAATTGTTATAAAACGTATGTATACTTAGATTAAGGTATTTATCTATGGGTCTCTGTTACCTGAAAATAAATGTTTTATTATTATATTATTATTATAAAGGTCGCCGGAAGACGCTGGATGCAGGTCGCTTCCAACCGGTATCTGTGGAGAACAAAAGGGGAGGCCTATGTTCAGCAGTGGACGTCCTATGGCTGAGATGATGATGATGATGATGACTAGTTTTTGAGTGTATGTGTGTCCAAACATGCAGACGGACAAACATTCTTATTACTGTTGTTTCGGCTTCTGTTGCTCAAATATTATGGCTAAAATTTAAATGCGCATCAATAATTATTTTTGTATACCAAAATGGATAAATGGTCACCAAATCTAAAACTCGCTTTAGCAAGATTTCAGGGACACCCCGAAGTTCGGTTTGGTTAGGTTCCTTTAAACCTTGTACACAGAAATAGAAACCCCGCGAAGCGGGGCTTTGTCGACCCTGCTTAAGTAGATTTCTTACTACACATAATAGGTTTATTTCTTTATTACTTAGGAAACGTTATTTGGTGACCATTTATCAATTTTGGTAACCGTTTAGAATTTTTTTTGGTAGTAAAATTGGTACTTTTTTGGGTGGTGTTTAAACACAAGCCAAATATTATTCCTGTCTTCAGTATCTTTAATTTAAAGATATCGGCATGTCAAAATATGTTATTATATATTCATAATAAGGCCTATGTTCAGCAGTGGACGTCTTCCGGCTGATGATGATGATGATGATGATTAGAGATACTATCGAAACGCCCTGGCTTTGCACAAGTGACGTTGGTTTTCCAACTTCTTTCTAGTGGATTGTCTTGAAAACTGACACTTTTCTGACAACCAGTATTACCATGGGGTATCGTATTACCCAGTTACTGGGTTGTGGACGTCCGATATACAGTCGCTCCATGTAAAATTCTGATATTCAGCTACAGCTGGTTCGACTGGAAGCTGACCCCAATATTTAAATGGAAAAGTACTAGGATGATGATGTCTTGAAAACTTACAAATTTTACTTTCTAATCTTTTTCACATAATATACGAATGCAGAAATAGAGAGATACTTCACTACGTACTTGGTAATTGATTTCTTTAAGTACCTATACTTACAATAGATTAGAAGACTGCACTCTAGAATTTGGCAACGTAGCAAATAACTGACAAATACTTCACAACTTTTGTGTGTTTTAGCAAAACGCCGTAGTATTTCACCATCACTGGCCTGTTGGTCTAGTGGTTAGTGACCCTGACTGCTATGCCGGAGGTCGTGGGTTCGATTCCCACCCAGGACAAATGTTTGTGTGATGAGCACGATCATTTGTTCTGTGTCTGGGTGTAATTTATCTATAATATGTATGTATTTAGAAATATGTAAGTATGTTTATCAGTTGTCTATTACCCATAACACAAGCTCTGCTTAGCTTGGGACTAGATGGCGTTGTGTGATAGTTGTGGAATATTATTATTATTATATTATTATTATTTTACAACTTTTGTATGTTTTTTTAGCAAAACGCCGTAGTATTTCACCATATTACGAGTATTATAAAATTTTAAGAATGCATAGCTTACCCTTTTTTTCGGGTTTAGAAATCATCAAATGACTCTTACCCCCCTGATTGGAGCGAAAGGTATTGATAAGTTGCATTGACTTAAACTCACCCTATTCCTTTAATTACCCTTTGCGTTTCAGTGCCGCGGTAACGTTTAAAGACATTCCCGCAACCCTGAAAGGTATTTGGCCTTATCGGGTCCCGTCCCGGGGTCGCGGGACTTATTCCATGACCGTGACCCCGGAACATAAAGGGCTATTGCAGGACACCGTGGATTTTAGTCAGTACGAGACTGACAGTCCCTTCCGCCCTGCCCGGGGTGGGAGGACTCATTTGATGATTTTACCACGTTAAAAAAAAAAACGGGTCGCGTCAGATAAGCTGACAGCTTCTTGATGCAACCATGTAACATATTGTAAGTCAACAAAGAGCTTCCCTTCTTAAATATTATAATCAGCTTTTCATCAAAGCTTCTATCTAATACTAACAAGTACAAAATTCCTGAGTACTTCGCACAAATACCTATCTACCAATATTGTGGCATGCCAGGAATCTTGGCGGAATTTATTAACTTGGCACACTAACCACGTGCCAATATGTTTGTAGAGGCACTTAGTGTAGTGTATATAAACTTATTATGAGTATAACTTATTATCCCGCGCAATGTTGAACCGACCATTTGGGCGTTTAAATATGACAATTGTGATAATAAAAGAATATTATAAGTTAAAACCTGCAGGTATCCATAGGCTAATACGATGACCGCTTTAAATAATACAGTAGGTATGCTTGTTTCTCATTTTTAACCGACTTCAAAAAGAAGGAGGTTATCAATTCGACGGTATGTTTTTTTTTTTTTTTTTTCGCAAATTTTATGAAGTAATTTAAGTATTTGCGTATGGTAATCATCATCTCATGTAGCTGAGCTGATGATGGAAGGTACAACTCCTCTAGTAAGGACTTGGCATCGACTGATTTAGTAAATTATGTTTGTGTTCGCATATCTCCGAAACTACATGTCCGATTTAAGTAATTATTTTTTTGTTGTACTAGGTATCGTTCAACTTAGGGAATACTGCAAGTTTCATCAAAATCGGTTCAGTAGTTTTTGAGATAGGGAATTATGAATGTAAGAGATTTTAACGATGTTTTTACCGGTGTTACGGATTACAAAATTCTAGTGCTCATGTAAGAAAATGATGTACTCGTATTTGACAAGAATTGTGGTTGAATATTTAAACTAAAAAAAGTAAAATAAAAACTTTTTCAAAAAAAAATGTAACCGCCTTCAAAAACAACCACAAAAAAGGGGTAAAATAACCTTCAAAACTTTTCTTTCGGAAGTCGGTGGCAAAAAGACAATGAAATTAATAAAAAAAAGTCACCGACTTCCGAAAGAAAAGTTTTGAAGGTTATTTTACCCTTTTTTGTCGTTGTTTTTGAAGGCGGTTACATTTTTTTTGAAAAAGTTTTTTCGTGGCTTGAAAATCATGTAAAGCCGTTGTCTCGAATGTTATTAATTTTAAATTATTGATAGATACCTTTTCTTTAATGAGTTTATTTATACATATACAACTATAACAAGATTATTTTATAAAAAAAAAATACCTACATATATATACATACTATATATAAAAACTAAAATTAAGAGTAAAATATTTACAGAAATACCTAAACTAAAACTAAAATTTAAAGGGCGTCAAAAAACTCATCCACATCGTTGTCAATGGGGAAAGTGCCCAGAACGCTGGCAGCATTGCCACGTTGGATGGCAATGCTGATCCTTTGGCCAAGAAATATGCCAGCCCTCTGGTCACGCGAGGCGTCGACTATACGCTTGGCGATGTCTTTGAAAACTCGATGGGCACTCGGACCCCATGGCCCTAGTGTTTCAACCCCAAACGGCTCAAATACATAGCTAGTAGTCAAGCCATTGTATTTGAGGTTTTCGGCACTTGCAGCAGCCGCACCAGCACAGCATGCAGTACCAGGAAGATGGGATGGCGCAAGGGTGTCGACACAGGTTGCATCCCACACCAAAGGTCTACCCAATTTCCATGGCATTATAGTCATCCCATCTGGTCTCTTCCCATCGTCGCGTGCCAAGCCACTGGGTTCTAAAACGGCTGGCACACCGGCGGTGACAAGAGCACGACGGATAATGTCATTTAAACTTGCGTGCCGTGCTAGCCGACCTGCACTCTTGCTGCAGGAAAGGCCATGGTGCCCGAGGCAGTCGACGCCTTCGCCACACTGACAACGATGTGGAGCCCCACAAGGAGCGCCAAGATGCAGGCATGTAGCGATCCGGAAGGTTTCGTCACCCAGCATAGTGCCTATGTTGGGTGACGGTAGTGCCTGAAGCCATAGACCCGACTCCCATTCGCCCACAGCCAGCAGGCGGGCACGCTCTACAGAATTGGTTGACGTATTAATAAGATTATACCGTACCAACCTGCAGAGCGGCTCATCCCACTGCCTCTGGGAAGATGGGTTCACGGGTCGATCTGAATCCGGGCAAGTCATTTTCCAGGCGTTCTCCGCATCGGTCAAGCACGGCACTTCAGAGTCAACCAGGGATAGATTTAAAATCTTCCTGGTTAAGGTTTCAGTGCTGTGGACAGAGGACAGGAACGCCGGTAAACTCACACTAGAATTTTTGCGGAAATTATTGATAGTAGTTACTGTTTACAACTTTGATTTACAACACTTAGCGCCTACTGTCACTATTTATTGTTTGCCAGTCTTAAGGGCTTCACACACAGCAGCTATAATGTAAAGATATACATTATAGCACGATACAATATCTCATTACATCTTTCCATACAGATTCGAAGATGTAAAAATATACATTATAGCTGCAGTGGGTGGTCTCCTGACGATTTCTATGGAAAGATGTAATGAGATGTATCGTACTATAATTTACATCTTTACATTATAGCTGCTGTGTGTGAAGCCCTTAACACACGGGCGTAACCAGTTGCCATTAAAATATTATGACATAATTATAACAAAGAACATATTTTTTGCGCCTGATGGCGAGATGTAAAACCACTAAATTATCTCTTTAAATATTCAATCTTAAAATATCAAGGTTTCTAAATGCCTCAAACATTTTTTTGGACCAAAAAAGTGTTTTAGACACCTAAAATACGTCTAGCTTCGTTCGAAACCACTTATGCTCAGTCAGGTCAGCATTTCTGTGTTTAGATATAATTGAAGAAGTATTGCGAAAATTTTCAGCTTAAACTCAACTCAAACACTTTTCCAAAATTTAAAACGTACCTAGGCCATGTCGTGGCTGCTTTATCAAACAGAATCTCCTCCAACTATAATTATGCCCGACCATGGACCATGCCCGGGTCGACGGCGCGTTGTGTCCCACGCGCGCCTCAAAGAGCGTCAATATAATAACGGGGCCTCCTCTCAGAGGGCCAAAGCCTGCCGGGGTCGCGGGATTATTTCCTTACCGTGACCCCGGAACATAACAGGCTACTGAAGGACACCGTGGATTTTAGTCAGTACAAGTCTGACAGTCCCTCCCGCCCTGCCCGGGGTGGGAGGACTCATTTGATGATTTTACCACGCTAAAAAAAAAAAACTACTTATAATTATAGATCATATCAATATTTTCCCCGGTGCGAGAATCTTACCCACATCACGCAGCGCATCTGTCGATTGCACGTACAGTTACTGCGTGAAACGTGTCGTTATAAAAATCTGTTGTGTAAAAACAGTTCCTTAACCCTTTAATCTGGTACAAGGTCGATGGTGAAATTTTTTCCCTGACTTAATTTTGTTCATTCAGATTTCATAAGAAATAAAACCGAAATATTTAGCCGACATTTATATGTTTTCAGGGGCTCGCCAGAAGTTTTAAGAAATTTCGATGGGAAAAAATGTAAGTGAGCCAAGTACGAACGGGCGGAGTAACATTACTGCAATAACCAGCGGTTTTTGTTTTAATTTTCATTACAGTTTCTCCTGTATTGTATTTACAAACAT
Organism: Agrotis clavis; assembly: GCA_954870645.1. NCBI lineage: Eukaryota > Metazoa > Arthropoda > Insecta > Lepidoptera > Noctuidae > Agrotis > Agrotis clavis. The sequence goes on from OX940943.1 coordinate 6,277,418, forward strand.
TTAAACCCACATTCACAAACACCCAGATTCAGAAAAAGTACTTGTAGGTCATAACAGTATTCGTTTCGAGCAGGAATCAAACCTGTGACGCTCAACGACTGCCCGGTTGATGGCAGAACTAACCCCTTTTTAAATGGGTCTCAAACATAACTAGCTAAATATGGTGTACTATTAGGTACAACCCTGTTTAACCGTTTGGGGATTACAGGTGTGATGTTATGTTGATGTGGCGGATTATACGCTGTTGGTTACAAACGCCATTCGGCTTTACGCATCATGTCATGCCAAATCACGTTAGTTAGTATTCATATTTTTATATTCCGTCAAATAACAACATTTACGCATCATATTATACAACATTATTTTTTGTTTGTGCGAAACCCGATACACCTGTCCAATATTTTTGTGTAAAGAATCTATGTACAAAATTTTAAAACCGTATCAAAAAAAATCATAAAGTTATAAGCTTGTATATTACCTGGTTTTCCGTTCAAAAACATGCTCATTTCGCGGTACACCCGCGTAAACCGCGTCTCCTACCTATGTTATACACTCGTGATAATAGTTTGGCAGTATGTACCTAACCGTACGGTGATTGTATTGTATTTAACTGGTAATAAAATTTAATTAAAATATTTTTGAAAAAAAAAAACATAACATGGTGTAAAAATAATTGGAATCGAATCAGGTACTGATTCTGAACAAACTACCTATATTCAGGTTTCACATATAGGTACTAAAAATAATGTTGTATAATAATATCTATCGTCATTTGGAATTAACTTACCTCAGAATTCCTATCTTTCATTGTTTTGATCACCTCGAAATAAATTAGTTTTGGTACTTCCACATGAGGCTCTGAAAGGAATCATTACAAGTTTTTAACCGACTTAAAAAAAAAAGTAGGTTCTCAGTTCGACCTGTATGTATGTATGTATGTATGAACGGATTTTGATGCAGTTTTCAAGAAAGTGTTTATTACATTCTGGAAAAGGTTTTAATATATAACAATAATGGATATCTCGTAAAGTTGCTCACATAGATCCGTTTTGCTTAATACGATTGTATATTTTCAAAGACGCCGATTTTATGAAGATTTTTGTTGATTATCTCAACTAAAAAGGGAAAAATAAAAAACTTTTTGAAAAAAAGGAAACCGACTTCAAAACCAAACACAAAAAAACTATAAAATAACATTTCTTTCGGAAGTCGGTGGCCATAATTATGTCAATGAAATAAAAAAAAAACAAAGCCACTGACTTCCGAAAGAAATGTTATTTTACAGTTTTTTTGTGTTTGTTGTGTACAATAATTACTTCGGATTACACGCTGCTGGTCACAAACGCCATTCGTCACTTACGCATCACGTCATGATACGCGATTGGTCTCTTACGCTGGTTGTCATAGACGCAGTATGTCACTAAAGCAATTCGTCACAAATGCTGTTGGTCATAATCGCAATTCGTCATAAACATAATTCGTTTAGCTCACTCGTTCGTACTAGACTCACAGTTATGAAATAATAATGTTTCAACAATAACATGTGACATTTAAGCAATTTGTTTTAAACTCGTGATTGAACTTTGAAGTAATGTTGTGGCTCACCTTGAAAAAAAAAATGTTGAAAGTTGTTTGTTTTCCATTGTTTAGTTAGTATAGCGACTTAAAGAAGTTAGTGAAAACAGCTACACGTGTTAAATTTTAAGGTCAAGTAAAATTTTTAAGCTCACCTGGCTTTTTATGTTGAGCATGTTTATGTTGCAACTGAAAACCAGTATACGTATATTTATTTATTCACTTACATACAGGCTAAACCCAGCATACTTAAAACTATTTAACCATAATAAATACTATACGTAGCTGGTCTTGTAAATTCACCCAAAGAGCAACAGAATATGTCAATGTCATCAGCAATGAGATTGAGAGTGCGGAGCGCGCTGCTGAGCGGTGCCTCTCGCGGTAAGTTAGTATATACGCGCGCGGTTCCGCCAGCAGCCGCGGCTGACGACGACGTCCCACATACCCGTCTGGCGCAACTACCTCCATCCTTCGTAATATATCCGCATTGTGTAACTTCCCTCTAATTATCTTAAAGATATAAATCATTAGTGTGAGTTACCTCCTGACCCTTAGTTCATTATTATGCAACCATACCATTATCATCATCATCATCATCATCTCAGCCGTAGGACGTCCACTGCTGAACATAGGCCTCCCCTTTTGATTTCCACTTATACCGGTTGGAAGCGACCTGCATACCATTATACCTAAGACAAATAGAGTTGGATACATCAATGGGTAAAATGGAAATACCCCGTATTCCCTCATATATATTTCACCTCAAAAATTTATTTTGGCATCGCAGCCGTTACATTTCGAACCCATTTATTAAGAACAAAAACTTAGTTAATTAACACAACAATATACCTACACGTACCCTGTAGGGTCAGTGCAGACAGAGAGGATTAATCCCCGTGCAGTCTCGGGCATTTTCTTTACGGATCGCGTACGCTCGAGCTTGCGCGCGACCTCGCGAGCCGTCGTCGTCCTCCCTCTTTAAACTTAGTTACATAGAGTACATTGTATACTCAGTGACAATACTGAGGCCTGGATAAATAATGGATAAGTCGTTACTATATAAGCCAAAGCCAAGCCTAAGCTGACTTAGGCTTGGCTTTGGTTTAGTAACGACCTAATAACGCTTGGGGACGTCAAATGTCAATCATTTTCTTGGACATTTCTGACATTTGACGTTCCCAAGCACTGACTTGATACAAGATACAGAAATTCTGACAATGGTCCACCTTTCAACTCGTATGATTTTAAAACATTTGTTACTCAATGGCAAATTGAACATATTACTTCCAGTCCATACCACAGCCGTTCTAATGGTATGGTGGAAAGGGCAATTGGTACTATTAAACATTTACTTAAGAAATGTCTTATGGACAAAACTGATCCATATCTCGCTCTTTTATAAAAACCTCCTCGCCTCCTGTCTAACATGGTTACTTAGTAACGACTTATCCAGGCCTAAAAGTACGCGTACGAGTTAGATCTGTGACATACCACCGCAAGTCGCGCCGCCCGCCGCGCCGTGCGCCGCACCGCCTGAAGCTGTGGCCAACTGGCCAGGCCGTTACGACGCGGGCGCCCGACTCGACGCCCCACGCGGGAATTCCTGCATTACTTCGAGGACGCGCGAGCATTTTTTGTCAGGTTCAAGCATCTAAGCACTTTAGTCTAATAATTTTAAAGTTTATTTTAAAATCCTATTCGCTGCGCTCCTCTCTGTCTGCGCTGACCCGCAGAGATAGTCTCGCAACCTTGGCAGGAGCTACATAAATACCTACGTTGCCAGTTGTAGCCTGTTGCAAACATGTCATTCATACAGTTAAGTACAATCTGTACAAATCAATAAATTGCCATTAAAACTAAAAATCATTAATAGTCCAAGAATATTTAAATTTAAATTAAACTCATTCCTATTGACGAAGTGCTACATATAGAGTTTTTTAGAGACAAAAATAATGCCACAGTGTAAGTTGTGTTTAATTCGAATTCCAGATTATTATGATGTTAATTTTTCTTTTTATTAAGTTGAATGTTTGTTTTTTTTGATTACCTTAATTCTTGGTTATTACTTTTTTACATTGTGTCCAATATCCATATTATTGACTAGCTTCTGCCCGCGATTTTGTACGCGGATCCTGATGCTTATGCCAGCGACAACGGGGTTGTCAAAATCGAAGATCTGAAACGTCTGACGTCGAATTCTAAGAGCCTGGGGACGGGAAAACAACGGGATGCGCGAGACGATTCCTGACGTTCCAGATATTTCATTTTTGTAAGTCAGCAGGAAATGCCCATCAGACTAAACAATTCATGCTAAGACGTCATTGTATTTAAATTGTATTTTTGTTCACAATAAATAAATAAATAAATACGTAATAGCAAAATGTAATAAAACAAGTTTTGCAAACAAACATTCATAAGAAACATACTACTGCGCAATTTGCCAGCTCCCACGTATTCATGGCGGTTTGTGGAGTAAATACGAGTTTATGGACTCAGAAGTTAACCCCACAACTGTTTACATACTTATTTATTTACACTTTAATGTACAATTGTGGTACATAAAGCGGACTTAATGCCGCAAGAATATATATAGTATATTACAGTTGGTAGGTATAATATATGTGACTTTTTGTATAAATGCAACACAAATTACCTATAGATTGACGGGGAGATTATACCCTCTTAGAGGGCCAAACCCTACCGGGGTCGCGACACTGTCTTATCAGATTTACCATGACCCTGGAACGTAAAGGGCTAATGACGGAACACCGTGAATTTTAGTCAGTACGAGTCTGACAGTCCTTTCCATCCCGGCCTGGGCGAGAGATTATTATTACCACGGTTAAAAAATATACATATACAACATGTAACGTAATTAACGCACACCCTCAGATACCCCAATTAGAATATTATGTTATAATCATATTACATATATTGAATTTTTAATTTAACATGTAAATGCATTGTTATTAACTAAATTAGTTATTTTGCAGTAAGGTTTATTTTTCTTTATTTTGTACTAGCTTCCGCCCGCGGCTTCGCCCGCGTGGTGTTTTGATAGCCTATGTTCTTTCTCAGGGTCTAAAGATTGTCTGTACCAAATTTCATCAAAATCGGTTGAGAGGTTTAAGCGGGAAAGCGTAACAGACAGACAGACAGACAGAGTTACTTTCGCATTTATAATATTAGTTTGGATTGAATGACGGAATTTGTATTAATACAAATAAAATTGCACTTTTAAGTCTTGTTGCCTTGATTTCCGGGCTATCTTAGTTTGTTTTGACTGTACAGGGGTAATGTGACTATAATTTCCGTAGTTTTAATTATTTTTGATAAAAAATTACCTTTAATAAAAATGATAGAAATCGATTCAGTAAACGATTCTGAACAAACTAATTTCAGGATGTGCGTTAATTATGTTACATGTTTTATATAGATCTTTGTCATAGATCTACCAAAGACAGCCGGCGGGAAACTTGCTATGAAAAGTGGTCACCCATCCACAGACCAACCTCTGCAAACGTAGCTTAACCTAAAAGATTTCACTACTTTTAATTAATACAATATGATCATTTACTGCCATCTCCATCAATGCTGAAACCCAAAACCCTTATCTAACAGATTATTCAGACGGTAGCAATTATCGTGAAAACCGCTGAAAACCTAAGTTTCAGCACTGTGGTTAGTTAAAAGTTGAAGGAGTTTGCAGACTTATTGTTGTAGACGCGATGAAAGGAGAGATAAAATCACTGAACTGAGTTTATTAGTATTGGAATAAAGGAAATAATGCATGCCTGTAATTTCAGTAGTATTACAATAAAACGAAGTACCTATTAGCGTTAGTTATTCGTTTAAGCACCTAGTTTTAAGGCACCTATGTTTAGAGCACCACAGGCATTCAACTTATATATGACAGTGCACTACTATTTCAATATCATAACCCTCTTTCATCCCGTCGGGTCGGGTAACAGTAGGTATGACGTCAGAAAAGGCGAGTGCAGCTATCGACGTCCGCGTAAATCCAATAAGATTAAAGGTAACACCGTTTAGAAAGCTATAATATTGGTTTTGCTATAAAATTTGTTAGCTCGTGGGTAAATAATTACAGCCGTACAGGCCGCTCATTCTCGTTAAGCCGCGGTTGCCGGGGTTGGTCTGTGGATGGGTGACCATCTGTCATAGCGAGTTTCCTCCGTGCCTCGGAAAGCACGTAAAGCCGTTGGTCCCGGCTCTCATTTGTAGATCTTTGGCAGTCGTTATTGTCAGTCAGAAGCTCTTAAGTCTGACAACCAGTCTTACCATGGGGTATCGTATTACCCAGTTATTGGGTTGTGGAGGTCCGATAGGCAGTCGCATCCATGTAAAATACTGATATCCAGCTGCATCTGGTTCGACTAGAAGCCGACCCCAATATAGTTGGAAAAGGCTAGGTAGATAATCAGTTTCTTGGTCGCGAGGCTGTCTAAACCGCGGTAACAGTGACTGGAACGTAAAGGGCTATTGAAGGACCACCGTGGCTTTTAATCAGTACGAGTCTGGTCTCTGCTCTAGTCAGGACGGGAAGTCTCATTTGATGATTTTATCAAGATAAAAGAAAGGTGGACAGAGCCAAATACCTACCGTGGTCGCGGGACTATCATAAATGTTACTGCGGTCCTAGAACGCATAGGAAAACGGAAGGAGTAGGTCTATTTATAGCCAGTAAAATCTGACAGTCTCTTCTGCTCCACCCACAGTGGGAGGACTCATTAGACGATTTCTACGGGTTGCAAAAGGTCATTAGCATGTCTTCTGAAAATTCCCACAATATATCTGATTAATCCGCCTGCCAATAAAAAAAGACATAATCCTAAGTATTACGATTACAATAGATTTCATTTAGGTGGATTTATGTGGATTATGATTAAACATAAAATACTGCTTTGAATAAGCTTACTAATAAATTTATTTAAAATCTAGTTGTAAATAACGAACATTCATAAAAGGCTTGAAAATATTTAAATTTTTCTCCATTTTCGAGATAATATTGCCATCTTTACAACCTCCCGTTACGGGAGGGCACGTCTCACAAATTACTATGACATACATTTGCGTTGCGAACCTCCCCTCTTGTGTTGAGGACTCTGCAATTGCCTTTGAAGCTCCTTTTGCCTCTGAGAAAGCTTTTTGATATATGAAAAGAAATAATTGTTAAAACGTGGCTGTTTGTATTTGTTGAAGTGTTACGTTAGTTAATATATTTTTAGTAATCATTTTCCAAAATTAGATCCTTAGAAACTGCATCGATGCTGTAATAACTCAGTCTGTGTTTAAAAAAAAAATGATCTGTACCCTTAGCACGAGTTTTCAGTATTTGAGACTTAAAGTAAACTGGAACTTTGACAATTTCAAATTGACAATTATTTTCAAGGAAAAAATTAGGTTCTTCTTCGCACACCAGAGGCGCTGTTCCATTTTTTCATACAAGAAACGCTGTAAAGTAAAAGAGTGAAAATTCGTGCTAAGGGTACTGATTTCGGTTTCTAGCTAAAAATATTGATGTTGCAAAATTTTTTTTCGCTATTCCTCATTATTTCAGATTTGGCTACTCAGGGTCAGACCCAATCATTATCATCAATTTTCAATCATCAAATCAGTGTTTCTTTTTTGAGGAAAGTAAAGTTCAGTTATGTTCGCAAGAATTTTTAGATCATATAGCCCCCAAAAATGTGGTTATAAGGGTATCATCGCGCACATAGCGTATAGCGTATCCTTCAGTATTAAACAAGGCTAGTACTGCACTCAGACATGATATTTATTACTTGGTACAATGGAGAACTATTTGTTATATCGATAAGTAGACAAGTTTATGAATGAAAATGGTATAGCGCATTCTTACTTTTTTTATCCCGTTTGGTAAATAAAGACACATATTACATATAACTCACTCCATACAAAATGTTCAATACCTACCGCTATAATAGCCTACACTTTCAAGTCGATGGACGCTGCGAACGAAAATGTACCTAATCTTACAAACGTAAAGTTGAGTTTTGCTTTGTAGATGCGCGCCGCGCATGGATATTGTGAATTGCCAGGGCTGCCTCTGTCGACATAGATCTTAGTAGGGATTTTTAGTATAGGTAGGTACTTTATATAATAAAACACGTTTTTTAATGTTTCAGAATGTATTATTGATTTAACAAATATATTTATGTTACAAAATTTTATACACTCGGCTTTCGTTAGTTCAAACCTGCGATAATTCGAACCACTCCATAATTCAAAGTTATCATAGTTCAAACTATATCAATACAATTTTATGCACTTGTAATAAAATTTAAACGAAAAAACATCGCAACTACGCGTACGTAACAAAACAAAGATTCGCGGGCGACGCGGACGGCGGCGGCACGGCGCAAACACTCGACAATTCAAGGTTACAGAGAGAAAGAGACAGAAAGAATATAATTTATAATATTAGGTATTGTTTTGTAAGTACATTTCGAGACAAGTTGAAACTTGTATGATCGTGTAGTACGAAAAACCTACAACTATTTAATAAACAACAACAGTATTTAATAATTGTAGGTAAGTACTTACCTACAATTTTTCATAACAAATAAAAAAAATACTTACATTTCTGTATCACGAGTGAAACAGAAAAAAAGATAAGTTTTATCTCTTGTCTTGCTGGATCTACATCCATCCACTGCACATAATATACCAGTTGTAACCATATCGATTTCAAAACTATCGTCAAATCGACCGAATATGAGTAAGTGCGCGCCGCGCGGTTGTTGACAACCCTCTTCGCTATGGGTAGCGGCTACCCGGCGCCCGGTAGGTGGTTAGCGCGCGTAAGTACATGGAGTGTAATATCTGGTAATCTGTGTAAAGAGTTTATGTATTACTTTTTTGAGCAGATCCAGTCAATATTATTCACTATCAGCCTAGCTGGCTTCCAGTCAACCCGGATGCAGTTGAATATCAGTATTTTATATGGAGCGATTGCCTATCTGAATGCCATAACCCAGTAACTGGGTAATACGATACCCCTTGGTAAGACTGGTTGTCAGACTATCGCGTTCCTGACTGTGATTAACTACTGTCAAAGATCTACTAATAACAGCCGGGACCAACGGTTTTATATGCTTTCCGAGGCACGGAGAAAACTCTCTATGAAAGATGCTTACCCATCCACAGGCCATATCGGCAAGCGCGGCTTAACTTTAAAGATTGAGCTTGCAGCTTATGCATCTGCTATTATTTAGCCACGAGTCAATATTGCTATATCTCTTATCTTTGTTGACTTTCAACAATAGTGAATAAAACGTTGCAAGGAAACTGGTAAAAAATCCATGTTCTAGAGGACTCTAGTAAACGGAATTTTAGGCTAGGTGTAGCAGAAAATTCGAAGATCGCTGTACTTAGTCAAAATAGGATTCACAAAACAGTTTTTTAGCCAAATGTATACATTTTAGAGCAGCTAAAAAATATATGTTAATCTTGATCATATTTATGGGTGGACCATTGTGTTCAAAACACGTTTTCGGTATATTTTCTCGATAAAAAAAAAACATAAAATAACCATTTAACTTGAAATTGTAGCAATTGTAACAGTATTATTTATAAACAAATCTTAATACTATTAATAACAGTGATGTATAATCATAAAGGGAACTGTTGTTTTTATTTATCGATCGGATTATGTTATTTGTAAGTTATTAAGTTAAAATACATTTTTTCTTACAATTTGCCCCCGCGCGCAGTTGCTTCGCCTCCGCTACTACCTTTGCTACATAGAGCTTGGGTACATCGCCTTAACAACAACCCGCACTGGGCTCTTCTTGTTTATTATAGCCAATTCTCTCAAAGAGATACAAATGATAGAGGGCCAGAGCCTGCCGCGGTCGCGGAACCAACCAAACGGGAAACCGTGACCCTGTAACGTAATTTTTTATAGAAGTAACACTGACTATTTTAGTCAGTACGAGTCTGACAGTCCCTTCTGTGCCACCCTGCAGAACATAATTATTTGGTGATTATACCAGGTCAAAAAAGAGATGAAACCTATGTCCCAGCTTTCAGTACCCTTAGTACGAGTTTTCACTCTTTTACTTTACAGCGTCTTTCCAGTATTTACAGCGTTTCTTGTATGAAAAAATGGAACAGCGCCTCTGGTGTGCGAAGAAGGAACTAATTTTTTCCTTGAAAATTGACAATTTGAAATTGTCAAAGTTCCAGTTTACTTTACGTCTCAAATACTGAAAACTCGTGCTAAGGGTACAGTTATGCTTATGCACAATAACGGGGCCCACTTAGATGGCCAAAACCTGCCAGAGTCGCGGGACTAATGAGCTACCGTGACCCCGGAACGTAAAGGGCTATTGAAGGACACCGTTGATTTGAGTCAGTACAAGTCTGACAGTCCCTCTTGCTCTGCTCTGGGTTGGAGGTCTTATTTGATGATTAATAATACCCTAAAAAATATATCTACACCATATAAATGTACTAATGTTGATAAAATAGGAAAAGTTAATTGAAACACAGTGTACACCCACGTCTTACACTTGTCAGACAATGTCGGTTGATTAGTTACGAGTCTAAGCAATAACCTGTTTTATTTTCTAACCTAAGATATCTATTTCAGACTTTTGGTCTCTTTTGGTCAAGGTCATACGTGTAGGTATTTTTAGAACTATGAAATTGGTGGTGGTTTTCGGGGCAAAAGTGTTCTTAATTTTTATTTTTCGATACCCATCACTAGGAATCTCTTATAACATACACAAACAGTCAGACTCGGAAAAACTAAATCATCATCATCATCATCATCAGCCGGAAGACGTCCACTTAGACCGCCACGCCGAACGACAATTCGCCACTTGCATCCATCGGTTGCCCGCGACCCTCACGATGTCGGTCCACCTAGTGGGAGGCCTGCCTACGCTGCGTCTTCCGGTCCGTGGTCGCCACTCGAGAACTTTTCTTCCCCATCGGTTGTCAGTTCTACGAGCGATGTGGCCTGCCCATTGCCACTTCAACTTGCAAATTTTATGAGCTATGTCGGTGACTCTGGTTCTTCGCCGAATATCCATGTTCCGGATTTTATCCCGCAAAGAAACTCCGCAGCATAGCTCTTTCCATTGCTCGTATAATAATAATAATTATGTATAGGTCATGCAAATACTTATTTTATGTTATAAGAGAACAATATGATTTCTGTACTTTCTAAAAAAAGACATCATTCAAAATCAAAAATCAAAGTATTTATTTCAAGTAGGCCAGTTACAGGCACTTTTGAATTGTCATCTTTACATATAATAAAATCGTAGAGCTGTCATTCCTGTACATTGAATATTTTTTTCTTTTTGTATTTTTTTCGAGATGAGGGATCGATTCTAATGCCAAGTCAAGTTTTTTTTTTTTTCGAAATTTTTTATGTTTTTTTGGGTTGATCTGTCTCCGAAACTACTGTAAAGTTGTCGATCAAAATTTCCTCAAATATTCCTAATAATATGCTTCTGTTAATAGGCTATGTATTATTTCGCTATTTGCCCTGGGAGATAAGCAATTTTGAATTTTGTTGTTTTAAAATGTTTGTTGGGAGTTGGAAGCTAAACCACTGGATATTATTTATTCAATTTTTCCTTAAATATTCCTTGAACTGCTCTTCAATTAATAGGATATGTATAATTACGCTATTCCCCTTGGGGGATTAGCAATGTTATAATATGTTGATTTTCAGTCATTGTTGACATTTGTATAAGAACCGCTATTTGAAATCTACTGTCAGCGAACCAGCCAGTCTGGTTGGTAACCCGCTTGACTTTCGTGCAATAGGTCTCAAGATCAAATCTTGAAATTTTCTTTTTCACTTTTTGTTTCTTTTTTTTTGATTTATTTATCCTGACAGTTTCAAATAATTAAAAAAAAAAAATATGCATACTTTTATCTCAATATGATTCGCAATTTTAATTTATTACGTTCGACTAGTTTTGAATTTTCTTGAAAATGTTAATACAACGAGAACATTCATCTCTTTATACAAAGACTACCACTACCAGTCGACGAATAACAGCCTATTTAATACAATACTCATAATCTAAACTATAAATAAAAACTAACTAGTAATATGTACAAATAATAATAATAGAAATATTCAAAGGGCGTCAAAGAATTCATCCACATCGCTGTCAACGGGAACGGTGCCCAGAACGCTGGCAGCATTGCCACGTTGTATGACAATGCTGATTCGTTGGCCTAGGAATAAGCCAGCTCTCTGGTCACCTGAAGAGTCGACTAAACGTCTGGCGATATCCTTAAAAACGTTGTGGGCACTCGGGCCCCATGGTCCTAGAGTTTCAACCCCAAACGGCTCAAACACATAGCTACTAGCTAAGCCAATGTATTTGCGCCGCTTGGAGTTTTCAGCACCTGCAGCAGCAGCGCCAGCACAACACGCTGAACTAGGAAGATGGGATGGCGCAAGGGTGTCGACACATGTTGCATCCCACACCAAAGGCCTACCCAGCTTCCATGGCATTATGGTCATACCATCTGGTCTCTTCCCATCGTCGCGTGCCAAACCACTGGGTTCTAAGACGGATGGCACCCCGGCGGTGACAAGAGCACGACGGATTATGTCGTTTAAGCTAGCGTGTCGTGCCAACCGACCTGCACTCCTGCTACAGGAAAGGCCATGGTGCCCGAGGCAGTCGACTACTTCACCACATTGACAGCGATGTGGAGCCCCACAAGGAGCGCCCAAACGCAAGCATGTAGCGACACGGAAGGTTGTGTCACCCAGCATAGTACCTATGTTGGGTGACGGTAGCGCCTGAAGCCAAAGGCCCGACTCCCATTCACCCACAGCCAGCAGGCGGGCACGCTCCGCAGTATTGGTGGACGTATTAATGAGATTATTCCGTACCAACCTGCAGAGCGGCTCATCCCACTGTCTCTGGGAAAACGGGTTACCGGGCCGATCCGTATCTGGGCAAGCCACTTTCCAGGCGTCCTCGGCATCGGTCAAACACGGCACCTCAGGGTCGACCAGGGAGAAAGACAAAATTCTCCTGGTCAGCTTTTCAGTGCTGTGGACAGAGGACAAGAACGCCGGTAAGCTAACACTAGAAATTTTGCGGATACCGAGCCCACCAAAACGAATTGGAAGGGTGGCTTGAAGCCACGCTCGGTCATCCAGGGCCACATTAAGAATGGATGTTAAAGTATTGCGAATAATTTTGTCAATTTTGTCCAAGAGTTGTGGATGTTTGAAAAGAGGGGATGAACGAAGAAAATACATGAAATTTGGACCAAAACAACAATATCTAATTAGGGTGAAGGCCGAATGTATACTAATTTGGGAGAGTCTTTCCGAAATGTCATTAAAATGTTTAATTTTGTTGTCAATGAATGATGGGAAACTTTCTGCCAAAATAGGGGAACCAAGGAGGTGCAAAGAACTTTTATCTAAAATGGTGATATTTGGAGCTATTTCGTTAAATTTATCTAATGTCGATTGTCTGTCGGTAGCGTCAGTAACAAAAATTTCACATTTTGATGGGTTCAATTGAAGGCCGATTAATTTAAATTCTTCTTTGAGGAGTTGTAAATCGGCTAGTACGGTACTTACGTCACCTCCTAAGGTTCCATCGTCTAAGTACCACACGTTAAATTTTGAATTTAATTTTTTGATAATGGGATGAATACATAAGCTGAAAATGACTGGCCCAAGGGGGTCACCTTGTTGGCAACCAACTGCAGATTCCAAAACGTTGTCCTTGTAAAGTAATTTTGAAGGATGTCTGTAACATTGCCAAATAAAACCATAAATTTCGGGTAGTTCCTTTTTGACTTCTGCCAACAAAGTGTCCCTGTTAACGGAATTGAAGGCGTTCTTCACGTCAACCTTGAGGATGACTTCACCTTTACCTGAATTTAAAAAAGAGGACAAGGAATGTACGGCAGCCTCACAGCCCCCTCTGGAACCGAAACCAAGTTGTAGGGGCTGGAACTTAGTTGCAAGCGTTTCACTAAACAACTTGCAACATATTTTGGCTGCCATACGCCTATAGGTGCAACCGACGGCAATGGGACGAATGCCGCCGTCCTTCTTGCGCAGGGCGCAGAGGTTAGCCCCGTACAAGACATCGACGACGGCATCGTTCACGCCGCCGGAAAGCATTAAGTTGACCAAAGACGCAAGCTCCTTCATGAGCGACACAAATTATTACAATTTAATTTAATTTAATTTAATTTATTATTATTTAATTTATTACAATTTTTTTTCAATAGTTCTCTAGGATATATTTACGCTGATTTAAATTGTAGGTAGTAGGTAAGTTAGATATTTTTTTAAATTGTAATTGTTTCGAGGTGTAAGAATTTTAAAGATTCGAAAACAATCAGTGTTTCTATTATTTTGTGTTTATTTATGTTTTGAATTGGTGCTCAAACCAGTGCATAGATTTTGTTTTAAACGACGACAAGTTGTACTCATCGAGTTAAATAATTAGCTATTTTTAAGAATCACGCGGTATGCTAAAGGGAGAAGAGCAATGCTATCGTTCGTTTAATTTCGTTAACAAATTGCAGCGATACTGTAAATTGACCAAAAAATGATAGTCTAATGTTTAAGATAAACATGGATCTTTGAAATTAGTGTCGCTCAAATGGTCAAAGGATGTTTCCTATGCAAACTATGTACCTATAACATTATTGATCTAAACTAATTAACCGACTTAAAAAAAAGGAGGAGGTTCTCAATTCGTCGGAATCTTTTTTTTTTTTTATTATAAATGCAAGTATGTTGGTTTTTTACCTTTTCACGCATTACTATACCTATTACTGAATCGATCGTCCCAAAATTTAGCATAAACGTTGTCAGGAGTATAAACACGGATATAGGGTATCTTTCAACCCGAATAACAGAAGAGAGCTGTTGCCGAGAAAACAATTACGTTCATATTCCAGATGGCGCCACTTACACGATCCGTATTGTTTCTCAAATTCTAAATTAACGCAAGCGAAGCCGCGGGCAAACACTAGTAGACAATAAAAGGAATATTATTAAACACTACAAAAGTTATGGTGCTACAGTCCCAGTCACAACACATAAAAACTGTGAAAGTACCATTGAATCGAACACGCGACATGCAGTGCAACAGCCGTTCGCTCAGCTAACGTGCCAATTGTGCCGTCGTCTGTTTCAATTCTAATTATGACGCCTATAAAAGCATGCACCTGACATGGCTTTAGACTAACATTAATCTTAATTACAAGTATAATATGTCCAAGTTTTCTCATGATATTTTTTCGTCGCAAATGTCTCTGATGTCTACGTTAAAAGGGTTTGAATATTTTTGTATGGAAGGTGGCCCTAACGGTCGCCCGCCATTTTGTTTTTTTAAGTTGCAGTGCACACATATTATTTTTAGTTATCTTAAGAACACTCAGACAAACAAATAATAAACTGAACATAATGTCCTAAAGCATTTCAGAATTACACACATCAAAAGTGTCTAGGGATCAACATATATTTTTGCAATAACTTTTCTCCTGATTGATATTAATTAAAATGTTCTTTAAGGATTCATCAAATAAAGTGTTATCGTTTGTCACAGTAACGATAAACCAAGTCACCTTTGCATTCATAAAGAAATTTGCCATTTTCCTAATAAAGGGATTTTTGACATTTGAACCACTAACATTAAAGTTCGAAAAAAAGACTGAAATAACAGTTTTCTTTAAAATTTTATTGGGTAACTTAAACAATTAATAATTCGTGTTTCTACCGCGAACACTAACAACACAAGAACATCGGTTTGGCATACTCAAAATGAGTTCATCCAAATCACGCTGTGGAATGGCCGCCCATGTTCGTTGCAACAACAAAAAAAGGTCTTCTTGCGACTGGATACCCTCCATATTCGGCAGAGCTCTTCTCTGTAGCATATCCCATGCATGCTCAATCGGGTTCAAGTCTGGCGACTGAGCAGGCCAGGGCAGGACATTGATGTTAGCTGCGGCGAGAGTCTGTCTTACAACTCTTGCGGTGTGCGGTCGTGGATTATCATGCATTAACTGAAATAAGGGACCGATTTGCACTTGTAGAGGAACGATGACGTCTGATACAATCGTCTCAGCATAAATTTTGAGCGTTGAGGTTGCCTCTGATCCAAATCAACTCAGTTCTTCCGCCGATCCAAATACCCGCCCATACCATGATGGTTCCACCACTATAAGGATGGACTTCCTGGCAGGATTTTAATCGCTGTTGGCGTCCAGGGGTTCTCCAGTGTCGTATACGTCTTGTATCCGGTCTCATACCAAAACGAGACTCATCAGAAAAGCACACGAAACGCCATTGTTCTTCTGCCCAATTTCTGTGTTCAAGAACCCATTGATATCGAATCCTACGATTGTGCATTGCTATAGGTGGTACCCGTAGCGGTCTTCGGGAATGAAGGTTCACTTCATGCAAGCGGTTTCTGACTGTTTGGTCGCTAATTAAGTTCCCTGAAGAGTGATGAAGCCTCACGGCTAACATCATGGCGGTTATTGTTGGAGCTCTTCGAGTTAAGATTTGAATGTATCGGTCTTGTCTCCGTGTGGTGCAGCGATACCGTCCTCCATGGTGCTCAGCCACGGTACCAGTGCTTCGGTAACGTGTCCAAAGTCGACTGATAACACTCTGACTTGTATTCAGAGCTAAAGCCACAGTACGTTGCCGGGAACCAGCTTCTATCATTCCCACGGCTCTGAGCATTTCTTCCCTGCTTAAATGACGTCGCCGCTCCATAATAACGTTGGTTTTAATCAGTAGTAGGGAAACAGTAGCACTAATAATGTCTTCAATGCGTTGTATGTTTTTATAGGGAAAATATTGACAGCTGATTTTCATCTTTTACTCGAATTTGATTTACAGTTCCTGATTCAAATTATGAAATGCACCAAAAAGGATCCATATAAATTTATAAAATCATAAATTTATTAAAAAGCCACATCTCAATCTCAAGAAATCCGCATAAAAATGCTTGATCCCTAGACACTTTTGATGTGTGTATTTGCAAGATATAAGTCGAAACTAAACTTTTGATACAACATTTTTGTCTTTTTTCCCTGTAGGTATGCATATCGACATAATAATTATTATATAATGTAAAACTTTCAAACACCTTTAGAAGGAAATTAATGTATTGGAAATAAACACACTGCTGATAAGAGCGCCCATTGTGTCACCCTACGTATATATTATGTCTGTAAATAATTTGTAAGGTGTGTATAATAAAGAGCTGTCTATCTATACTGGTACTTTTCTGTATTTGAACTCGCACAAAAGACGCGAGGTTTATTAAAAATTAATAGATAAACTTCTACTGAACTTTAAAATATACTTGTTCAATAACCCACGACACGACCCATAATCCGTGTGGGCAGATGATTTTCATCAAGCCAAGGTATATTGCCAACCTAAGCCCCAGAGGGAAGCATTTGAATTCTATTTTAGTAGCTCAATCGTCTAGAAATTTACAATTCTCAAAGGGAAATGCTCTAGGACAGGGGTTCTCAAACTTATAGTTTACTAGCTGTTGCCAGCGACTTCACCCGCTACAACTCGAAAATTATCCCACGGAAACATAAAATCGGGATAAAAACTATGTGTTAATCCAGGTTATAAACTATCTACCACCAAATCCACCAAATTTTAGCCAAATCCGTTCAGTGGTTTTTGCGTGAAAGAGTAACAAACATACCTACATACACTTATATACATCCTCACAAACTTTCGCATTTATAATATTAGTACTTAGGATAGCATTTTGTGTCGGCGCTCTTGCTAGTCGATTCACTGTGAAAATGGTTGAAAACTTCACTCCTTGAGAACTCGTAACTTCTGTTAACCTCATTCTAGCCTTTTTTATGAATTATTCCCGTTGGATCCCACTTTTGGATCCCATTTTTTAGGTAGTCCCGATGAATCCCATTTTTAATTCCCGTTGAATCCCACTTTATGACAACATGTGTACATATCAGAAGAAAACTGTTACCGTTATTTTACTGATATATTCTGAGTAAGTAATTTATGAATTTTACTAAAAAAAAAGTTCCACAAGATCCGGCCACCATAGGCTTTCCATAGACCGGTCACACCAGTGTGTGTAGAAAGATGGCAGAGACACATTCTGAGAAATTGTTTCAGTCTTTACTTAAAAACTGATAGAATGTCACTAACCAGCAATCGTGTTTTGCGCTCTGGCGCCACGTGACACGCAACGCGGGGTAAGGTAACTCAAAATGGCCTGCCAAAGTACTAGGCTAGCATAAGCTCAAGGTGGTACGTTTTTCAACGGGAAGTTCATTTGAAAAGCGCTGTGATGCCACGTGACAGGGAGGAGGGGAAATCACTCTAAATGGGTACCTAGTTTATTTTTCACAGAAACGAGATATAAAAAACCTGCAATAATGTTATATTCTTTTGTGATAGTGACTACACTGATTTTAATTCGACACTGACTGACACTTGTCATGTTGCGCTCAATATGGATGTCTTTTTTAATGGACATTGTCTACTCTCGCCCCAGCCACCGCTGATGACGCCCGAGGGCGTTGGAAATCGCGAGTCATATTCCAGCCGCTTCTGGACGGGGAGTCCGGGAGCCGTCCGACCAAGGACAGGCCCAAGTCATGGCGCGTCGTGTTTCACGCTTTCCTCAAGGGAACTAATGCGTGACTGGACCATAGGGCCATACGCCTAATACGACGCGGGCGAAACCGCAATTTATGATAGCAATTTTGTCGTTGAAAGTACTCGCATTCAGATTTTTTAAAGAATGTGGGATCCAACGGGAATTGTTTTTGGGATTCAACGGGAATAAAACGTTTTTCTTTTGTTATGGGATTCAACGGGAATTAATTTTAATTTTTTTGGGATCCAACGGGAAAAATATTCAAGTGGGATTCAAAAGTGGGATCCAGCGGGAATATTTCTTTTTTATCGTGGTAATCTCATCAAATGAGTCCTACCAACCAAAGCGGGACGGGAGGGACCGTCACTCGTACTGATTATAATCCACGGTGTCCTTCAATAGCCCTCAACGTTCTAGCTAGCGAGAAGACAGTCCCGCGATCCCGGCAGGCTTTGGTCTAAGATGGATCGGATGAAAATTCAACGTCAATCCAAATCCCGTTCCTTTGTTTTTGATGGTTGCTCCTTATTGGACGAGGTATTTTACATTGGGCACCCTCTGAAATGTAGCTCTTAAAGAGTCGGATAGGCAATCGAAGTCAATAGTTGCCAGACGAAGAACAAAAATCAAAGATACAAACCGAGGTAGATAGTTTATTAATTTCTAACGCAAAGGCGCTCCCACACCGCGAGCATTCACCTGTAATGTAAGGGTGCTTGTACACGGCGCATGTAACCCACGCAAGTAAAGGTGCGGGTTACCCGCGCGAGTAACATGCACAAGCTAATTGATCAAGTTACCCGCGGGGTGCTTGTACACGGCGCATGTAGCTTGAGCATGTTGAGGCACTTGCGCGGGATACATGCGCAGTGTGAGTTGATGGTTGCTACTGTGTCGTGTAGGTGAACTTCGAGCTATAGGGGCAAATGCGCAAGAGTGGTTAGAAACAGAATTGCATCAGGGTGCCCCTACGTACAGTCACGAGCAATAGTATGTATACACTAAGCAGTATTCAAAGGCGATTTTCTGCTACCATATTGATTAAACTTTTACCTTTTCATTAGACTTCTATTTTGGAAGCCATACTGTTACGAAATAGGTCTTATTTCAAAGTGGAAACCAGTATTTCACGAGTAATTTGCGTTTGAATTTTGTTAAGTGTATACATGTTATTGCTCGTGACTGTACTCTCTCTACGGTAAATACACACATCAAAAGTGTCTAGGGATCAACATATATTTTTGCAATAACTTTTCTCCTGATTGATATTAATTAAAATGTTCTTTAAGGATTCATCAAATAAAGTGTTATCGTTTGTCACAGTAACGATAAACCAAGTCACCTTTGCATTCATAAAGAAATTTGCCATTTTCCTAATAAAGGGATTTTTGACATTTGAACCACTAACATTAAAGTTCGAAAAAAAGACTGAAATAACAGTTTTCTTTAAAATTTTATTGGGTAACTTAAACAATTAATAATCCGTGTTTCTACCGCGAACACTAACAACACAAGAACATCGGTTTGGCATACTCAAAATGAGTTCATCCAAATCACGCTGTGGAATGGCCGCCCATGTTCGTTGCAACAACAAAAAAAGGTCTTCTTGCGACTGGATACCCTCCATATTCGGCAGAGCTCTTCTCTGTAGCATATCCCATGCATGCTCAATCGGGTTCAAGTCTGGCGACTGAGCAGGCCAGGGCAGGACATTGATGTTAGCTGCGGCGAGAGTCTGTCTTACAACTCTTGCGGTGTGCGGTCGTGCATTATCATGCATTAACTGAAATAAGGGACCGATTTGCACTTGTAGAGGAACGATGACGTCTGATACAATCGTCTCAGCATAAATTTGAGCGTTGAGGTTGCCTCTGATCCAAATCAACTCAGTTCTTCCGCCGATCCAAATACCCGCCCATACCATGATGGTTCCACCACTATAAGGATGGACTTCCTGGCAGGATTTTAATCGCTGTTGGCGTCCAGGGGTTCTCCAGTGTCGTATACGTCTTGTATCCGGTCTCATACCAAAACGAGACTCATCAGAAAAACACACGAAACGCCATTGTTCTTCTGCCCAATTTCTGTGTTCAAGAGCCCATTGATATCGAATCCTACGATTGTGCATTGCTATAGGTGGTACCCGTAGCGGTCTTCGGGAATGAAGGTTCACTTCATGCAAGCGGTTTCTGACTGTTTGGTCGCTAATTAAGTTCCCTGAAGAGTGATGAAGCCTCACGGCTAACATCATGGCGGTTATTGTTGGAGCTCTTCGAGTTAAGATTTGAATGTATCGGTCTTGTCTCCGTGTGGTGCAGCGATACCGTCCTCCATGGCGCTCAGCCACGGTACCAGTGCTTCGGTAACGTGTCCAAAGTCGACTGATAACACTCTGACTTGTATTCAGAGCTAAAGCCACAGTACGTTGCCGGGAACCAGCTTCTATCATTCCCACGGCTCTGAGCATTTCTTCTCTGCTTAAATGACGTCGCCGCTCCATAATAACGTTGGTTTTAATCAGTAGTAGGGAAACAGTAGCACTAATAATGTCTTCAATGCGTTGTATGTTTTTATAGGGAAAATATTGACAGCTGATTTTCATCTTTTACTCGAATTTGATTTACAGTTCCTGATTCAAATTATGAAATGCACCAAAAAGGATCCATATAAATTTATAAAATCATAAATTTATTACAAAGCCACATCTCAATCTCAAGAAATCCGCATAAAAATGCTTGATCCCTAGACACTTTTGATGTGTGTAGTTTGAGAACCTCTGCTCTACGGATTAAATTTTTCCTTTGAAATGATTAGTTTTCAGTGTGGGTTGTTACTATGTCGTGTAGGTGTACTTCAGGAGCTAATACGCCAGTTGGTAAGGAGATTTTACGGTTAGATTTAAGACGTCTCGAACGAATGACCTTACGAGTATAAGGTCATTATTTATATCATTATGAATTACTTGACGCTGGGGTTAAACTGAATCCTATTACTAAGCCCCTTCGTACACCACGCGACGCAAGTATCCCTTACGACTTTGGTATCCTGTTGACTATTGCAATAAAAATCCATAGAGGTTCGTACACAAGCACGCGTCAATGAATACCAAAGTCGTAAGATATCAGAGACTTGCGTCGCATGGTGTACGACGGGGCTAAGGCCGAGACTCCACCAACCTGTGCAAGTCGAGACGTGTTTTGAACAACCAATAGAATTGCGTTGCGGAGTGGAGCTGTGTCCATAACGCAATTCTATTGGTTGTTCAAAACACGTCTCGACTCCGCACAGCTCGACACAGCTTTGGCACAGAATATATAATAGGCTTTGGTGGACTCTCGGCCTGACTCCGCTGTCTGTCCATCCGTCTGTCTTTCTGTCTGTCTGTCAGTCTGTCACTAGGCACCGTCATAGTTAGACAGTTGAAATTTTAATATTCACAGACGATGTTTGTCTGTTGCTGCTATAACAACAGTACCCTTATCACGAGTTTTCACTTCTTTACAGCGTCTTTCCAGTATTTACAGCGTTTCTTGTATGGAAAAATGGAACTGCGCCTCTGGTGTGCGAAGAAGGAACTAATTTTTCCTAAAAAATTATCAATTTGAAAATGTCAAAGTTCCAGTTTACTTTACGTCAGAATATAACTGAAAACTCATGATAAGGCCTCAGATACTAACACTTCTCTTTCCTATAATCCTACTTTCCAATAAAGTCAACAATAATATCATTTTTTATCAGTATTTGTACACCTGAGTAATAAATCAACTCTGTTTTACAATAGTACTGGTATCGACAGCGTTATTCTCTCTGAACGCGTGGGTTCCGTAGGGTTGGTAAAGCGAAGTACGCGTGTGCAAGTTTTACTTTTTTCTTTTGTGAAAGTTGTTGTTGTCTGTATGCCTTTTGAGAGCGATATTTTATTAAGTTTAGGTGCTGGGTGCTGTCGTGTCCTACTGAGAAGCAGTCATGCTAGTGAAGGAGGAGGCGGGCCCCGTGAGGGGAGGATAGCCTCCACCTCACGACCTAGCCACCGCTGAAGATGACGCAGGCATCTGCTTCCTGATTTTGATCTCTGATTCCCGGCCAAAGGTGAGCAAAATCTTCAAATCAAGTGTAACATACTTGTAAGTTAGTACATCCCTATCGTTATTGACACATTGCGTGATGACCGTCCAAATGAATTTAATTAGCGCTCCTGAATTGGATAGGATAGCTGAGATACATCGCATTGCTACTACTGTGATGTACGGATAGCAAAATAAATATGTATTTGTTTTATTTTCAGACATCTTCATAGATGTACCAGGAAAATATAGTTTAATAGATCTATTTATAAAGAGCT
The DNA here is from genome assembly GCA_954870645.1 of Agrotis clavis. Classification (NCBI taxonomy): domain Eukaryota; kingdom Metazoa; phylum Arthropoda; class Insecta; order Lepidoptera; family Noctuidae; genus Agrotis; species Agrotis clavis. The sequence continues at coordinate 6,300,011 of OX940943.1, forward strand.
GTTTTAAGTAACATTTGTAAAAGAAATCCAGGTTCCTAACACTATAATAAAACGAGATAATGGCTTTTTTTAATATAGATTATTATTAAAGGTTTTCTTAGGAAAGAAAAATTCAATCCGCGGGCAGGATTCGAACCTGCGGCCTTCGGATTCAGTACATCCGACGCTCATTTCCAACCAAGCTATCGAGGATCTTACCTGTCGCGGCGAATTCTTCCTTCCATTTCTAACGTCTCATGGTGACGTTTAACGCCATCTATTGTAGAGTATTCGAACTACTACAACCAACATGTTAACATTACAGTTAAATCAATGTTGTAACAGATGACATCAACCGCAGGTTCGAATCCTGCCCGCGGATTGAATTTTTCTTTCCTAAGAAAATCTTTGAAATTCGCTACGCATGCGTTAATGCGTTTAATATTAAAAAATATTATAGATTATTATTATTAGGCGAATTAAAAGTCATTAGGAAGGTTATAAGTCCGTTCGATTCAAAGTACAAACTAGGAGTCATCATCAGCCTATAATGTTCCCACTGCTGAGACACAGGCCTCCTCTCTTGTGAGAGGGAGTGGGCTATAATCCAGAATTATTCCCGTTGGATCCCACTTTTGGATCCCATTTTTTAGGTAGTTCCGATGAATCCCATTTTTAATTCCCGTTGAATCCCACTTTTTGACAACATGTGTACATATCAGAAGAAAACTGTTTTCGTTATTTTACTGATGTATTCTGAGTAACTAATTTATGAATTTTACCAAAAAAAAAAGTTCCACAAGATCCGGCCACCATAGGCTTTCCATAGACCGGTCACCAGTGTGTAGAAAGATGGCAGAGACACATTCTGAGAATTTGTTTCAGTCTTTACTTAAAAACTGATAGAATTTCACTAACCAGCAAAAGTACTAGGCTAGTATAAGATCAAGGTGGTATGTTTTGCAGTCTGGTGCCACGTGACACGCAGCGCGGGGGTAAGGTAACTCTAAATGGCCTGCCAAAGTACTAGGCTAGCATAAGCTCAAGGTGGTACGTTTTTCAACGGGGTCAGCGTAGATCATTGAAAAGCGCTGTGATGCCACGTGACCGGGGGGGGGGGAAATTACTCTAAATGCCTGCTGCGCTCTAAGATATGGGCCCCTTAAAACACTCCGTGGTGATACAGCTGCACGAGAGACGGTGCGACGAGGTAGCCTTAGCCTTACAAATCTTCCCCTTTTTAGGTAGTTTATTTTTCACAGAAACGAGATTTAAAAAATAAAAAAAACCTGCAATTTGTTATGTAATCAATAAATCGATATAATGTTATATTTTTTTTGTGATAGTGACAACACTGATTTTAATTCGACACTGACTGACACTTGTCATGTTGCGCTCAATATGGATGTGTTTATTATTGGACATCGTCTACTCTCGCCCCAGCCACCGCTGATGACGCCCGAGGGCGTCGGAAATCGCGAGTCATATTCCAGCCGCTTCTGGTCGAGGACTCCGGGAGCCGTCCGACCAAGGACAGGTCCAAGTCACGGCGCGTCGTGTTTCACGCTTTCCTCAAGGGAACTGATGCGAGACTGGACCATAGGGCCATACGCCTAACACGACGCGGGCGAAACCGCAATTTATGATAGCAATTTTGTCGTTGAAAGTACTCGCATTCAGATTTTTTAAAGCATGTGGGATCCAACGGGAATTGTTTTTGGGATTCAACGGGAATAAAACGTTTTTCTTTTGTTATGGGATTCAACGGGAATTACTTTTAATTTTTTTGGGATCCAACGGGAAAAATATTCAAGTGGGATTCAAAAGTGGGATCCAGCGGGAATAATTCATAATCCAACACGTGGGCCCAGTGCGGGTTGGCAGATGTCACATGTCTTCGAATTTTTGGTTCTATGCCGGTTTCCTCACGATGTTTTCCCTCACCATTTAGAGAGCAGTGGTGATGAAATAAATTATACAAAGTAATGCGCCTGGCGGGGTTTAAACCCACGACCTACAACTCGTAAGTCGGAAGCTATACCATTGGGCCACCATTGCAAACTAGGAGTGAGATAAGAATAATGTTGGGTAGCGAGGAGAGCAGTGTTTTAAATGAGTACCTACGATGTATCGATTATTACAGAATCGAGTAAAGATTGATTTTTGTACAGGAATAATTCGACTAAACAATATGACGAGTTGGTTCCAGCCAGCCCGCTAACCCAGCCCCGTCAACGGCCTAGATGGAAAAATGTATGAGCCTGCTAGTATCAACATGTAACAAGGTGGATAGCACATGATAAAGGACTTTGGTCCCATTCACCCCGCTGCCCCTGTCTCGTCAACAGGATGGATCGGAAAAAATTGTTTCATCGACTCCGCTAGACTTGGATTTGTAAATATATGGGTAAATAAGAATATAACAGATATTAGATGATTGAAAAAAAGTTGTCAAGAAGTTTATATGGATCGCTCAGACACTGTAAACCTTTTTTGTAGTCTGTACAAAATTGATTCGGAGGTACAATGCCGTATGTCAATTTAGGGCCATTAATTGAATACATAATTGATTTATAGTTGAATGAGATTCCTACATTTGACAATGCAATTTAATTGCTTTATTAATTCCTGATGCTGTTAGTGGCTTTTGTCGTATAATATTATGGTTTTATTATACGTGTCTATTTACAAGCTTGCATCTAATAGAAAAATAATAATATGAGGTGATTTATTTCTTTAAACTTGTTACACACAATAATTGGTAATTTGATAGTACCTATCAATAAATTGCAAATCTAACTGTACGTCGTTAAGAGTTTTGAAAAGTAATAATACCTAATACATAATATTTTTTGTGACGTGTTGCTAATTTCTAAAAATCGTCGCAACTCCGTAAATATCGTCCACCGAAAATTTAAAGAAGTTTCGAAAAACCTAATATTTTTTAAAACCTCCCTAAATGAAATACATCTTCCATTAAATAAGAATCGTCAAAATCGGTGCATATAAACGACGAAGTTATCCTCGAACAAACATAAAAAAAAAATATATATAAGTAAGGTCAAATTATGTAACCTTCTTTTTTGAAGTCGGTTAAAAATAACTCGACAAACGCCCAACACAATCCCAGACAATAATTAAAAAAAAAAAACACGAACTTTCATTAGTTCTCAAGGCCACAACTAATTTATTTCCGTAACGACATTTTTCAGGCCAAAGCCATTTTTCATCTGCAGTCCAGGCCTGGTGTGGCCTGGCTTCAACTAAATATTAAGAGTCATTTATCACTGGCTGGAGTGTTGGCATTTGGTGGGTTAATTTTTAGAATAGGGGTTGTATTTAAGAGAATAGTAATGTGTTTGGCTTTTGAATAGCTTTTTAACCGGCTAAGGCTTTAACAAGGAGGAGGTTCTCAATTAGCTATTTTACTAAACAAAAAATGTCCGAGATATAGATCGTCCAATCAAATATTTGACTCGCATTTTTAGGGTTCCGTAGCCAAATGGCAAAAAACGGAACCCTTATAGATTCGTCATGTCTGTCTGTCCGTCCCATGTCACAACCCTTTATGACGAAAGTATAAGAGCTATCCTGTTGAAACTTGGTAAGTAGATGTATTATGTAAACCCCATTAGGATTTTCACACAAAAATAAAACAAAAACCAAATTTGGGGCTACCCCCCGTACTTATGTAGAATTGAAACTCAAAACATTTTTTTCGCCTGACCCATACGTGTGGGGTATCTATGAATAGGTCTTGAAAAATGATATTGAGGTTACTAACATCATTTTTTTCTAAACTGAACGGTTTGCGCGAGAAATGCTTCCAAAGTGGTAAAATGTGTCCCCCCCCCTGTAACTTCTAAAATAAGAGAATGATAAAACTAAAAAAAAAATATGATGTACATTACCATGTAAACTTCGATTGAAAATTGGTTTGAACGAGATCGAGTAATTAGTTTTTTTTAAGCGTCATAAATCGTAAACCGCAATTTACTTTTCAAAGTTACAACCAACTACAAGAACGTTTATATTATGTTACTTGCTGCTACGGAACCCTTCATGGGCGAGTCCGACTCGCACTTGGCCGGTTTTTTTCTTTTGTTACGTAAACCAAAATTGACGAAAATACAACGCTTCTAAAAATCACAAAACGTCACTCGGTCGGCAAAATTTACAGGCGTTATGACGTCACAAAGACTCCAGTCCCGTATTTGGAAGCGTTTTATCTTTGTCAATATTGATTGATTTAAAAAAAGCAAAGCAAAACTGCACTACTAAACAGATTTTCAATTTATACAATGTGTCCCAGGGATGAGTGACCGCCCGGCGTTTTTTGAATATTTGTACAAAATTATAAATAATTACATTTATATTTGTGACTTAGCGGCTTTTGTTTTTTTTTGTAAAGACGCGTGACGTGCTGCAGTTTTTTTACAATATTTCCTAAGTTTGTTCATCTTTTTCCATTTTTTTTTTACTGGCTAGCCGACATCATAGTTTAATATCAATTAAACATAACTAAAATGTAGTAAAATATTTATTAAATAAAAAACAAAATTAAAATTTGAAGAAAAAATAACTCTTCTTTTCAGTTTTTTCAAAATAAATAAAAAAATGCCCCCTTAATATCTTTCACGCGTCTTTACAAAAAAAAAAGAAAAAAAACAAAAAACTAAATCCGCTAAGTCATAAATATAAATGTAATTATTAATAATTTAAATGATTTTTGTACAGGAATAATTCGACTAAACAATATGACGAGTTGGTTCCAGCCAGCCCGCTAACCCAGCCCCGTCAACGGCCTAGATGGAAAAATGTATGAGCCTGCTAGTATCAACATGTAACAAGGTGGATAGCACATGATAAAGGACTTTGGTCCCATTCACCCCGCTGCCCCTGCCTCGTCAGCAGGATGGATCGAAAAAAAATGTTTCATCGACTCCGCTAGACTTGGATTTGTAAATATATGGGTTAATAAGAATATAACAGATATTAGATGATTCAAAAAAAATGTCAAGAAGTTTATATATGGATCGCTCAGACACTGTAAACCAAACTAAAATGTAGTAAAACATTTATTAAATAAAAAACAAAATTAAAATTTGAAGAAAAAATAACTCTTCTTTTCAGTTTTTTCAAAAAAAATAAAAAAAATGCCCCCCTAAAAAAATAAATAAAAAAACTAAATCCGCTAAGTCACAAATATACGGGCACGCCGCAATTGCGGCGGTAAGACCCCTCTTTGAGGAGTGGCTGGAGAGAAGTCATGGCGTCCTGACCTACCGCTTGAGGGCGTGGCCCCATGTCTCCGGCGCGGCGCCGTGCCGAGCTACGGTGCCGAGCTACGGCGCCGCCCGCCGGAGAGCGGCGCGGCGCCGTGCCGAGCTACGGCGCCGCCCGCCGGCGAGCGGCGCGGCGCCGTGCCGAGCCACGGCGCCGCCCGCCGGCGGGCGGCGCGGCGCCGTGCCGCGCTACGGCGTCGTGTACCGGCACGTACCCTATGTTCAGCAAGTGTATCCAAAGATAAAAATTACAGTTTTGATTTGATATGGACCGCGAAAGGCGTATCCTGGTCCTGTTGCTAGTGTATACATATGTATGTATGTAGTCATACGTATGTCTACATCAAAAAAAAAATTCTATGATAAGAATAAATAAGTTAAAATAATTTATTTTATTTCTTACCTTACGGTGCGTACAGACTATGTAACATAACATGTTATATAACTGTAATTTTTATCTTTGGATACACTTGCTGAACATAGGGTACGTGCCGGTACACGACGCCGAAGCGCGGCGCGGCGCCGTGGCTCGGCACGGCGCCGCGCCGCTCGCCGGCGGGCGGCGCCGTAGCCCGGCACGGCGCCGCCCCGCTTTCCGGCGGGCGGCGCCGTAGCTCGGCACGGCGCCGCGCCGCCGCACGGCGCACGGCGCCGCGCCGGAGACATGGGGCCAGGCCCTGACGCAGGTCCTCACCGGACACGGAAGTTTCGGGAGGTACCTGTGTCTGATGCGAAAGGAGGAGACGCCTGGGTGTCACCACTGCGAAGATCGCCCGGAGGACACGGTGGAGCATACGGTGCAAGACTGCCCAGCTTGGGCGGAGCACCGACGTGTCCTCACGGCTGCGATAGGCGGAGACCTCTCGCGCCCGGCATTGGTTGCGGCCATGCTGCGGGGCGAGACGGAGTGGGAAGCGGTCAGCTCCTTCTGCGAGGCAGTAATGCTCGTAAAGGAGGAGGCAGGCCGCGAGCGAGAGAGGACAGCGTCCTCCCTCCGCCCCAGCCGCAGTGGTAGGCGCCCACGGCGACGGACGTCGCTTGATGATCTCCGGCCACCGTAGGCGCGGGCATGCGGGCAGCGAGTAAAGGGCAACTCGCTGCCCGACCAAGGACCATGCCCGGGTCGACGGCGCGTTGTGTCCCACGCGCGCCTCAAAGAGCGTCAGCATAATGACGGGGCCCCCCTCTCAGAGGGCCAAAGCCTGCCGGGGTCGCGGGATTATTCCCTTACCGTAACCCCGGAACTTAACAGGCTATGAAGGACACCGTGGATTTTAGTCAGTAGAAGTCTGACAGTCCCTCCCGCCCTGCCCGGGGTTGGAGGACTCATTTGATGATTTTACCACGCTAAAAAAAAAAAAAAAAAAGTCACAAATATAAATGTAATTATTAATAATGTTGTACAAATATTCAAAAAACGCCGGGCGGTCACTTATCCCTGGGACACATTGTATATGGAGTAAACTACCCTATGCAGTCGATATTATTTTTTTACATGTAGCGAATACTCCGGAGTTTCTACTAAACAAAGTGTAACGAAGATGAATTAATTAATTTTAGATAAGCTTGATTTTTATTTTTACTTACTACTAGATATTAGTCTGTTGGTATGTGCGTTCTTTCGTGTGTGTGTGTACGTGCGTGCGTGTGTGTGTGTGTGTGCGTTCGAGCATGATTAAACACGTACGTAAACGATTTATGATTTTTTATTTATTATACCACTGAAATGACATAATAACACAAGACAGCGTGGGTTTTTATCAGAAGAAAGTGGGAGGATAGTTAGATGTTCCCTCTGTAAAGCTGTTTCATAACATCTTTGTACCAGGAAAATGTTATCTTTGTATATTATTACGTGCGTGTAACGCCTTCTTGGAATTACATTGGTTCAAAGATTTATTTTGACTTTTGATCGAGCTAAGTAGAAAAAGAAATTATTTTTTGTTTTCCTTATTTTTATTCCATATGTGGTTTGTTTTTTGGACAGCATGGAATTTTGGGAAGTACTGTTTGCTATACCTACAGAAAAATATGTTGATTAAAATGCTTTTTTTAATGTCGACTTTTGTTAAAAGTGTTTTTAATGATAAATATGTGTGCTTTCGGTCTACCTTTATGAATATATTGTGCAGTGTTTTTAGGTTAGGTAGGTAACCGTGCAAAATTTTTAGTGTTTCCTTAGATTATTTTTTAAAACCTCTTACAGTATTATTGAAAAAACATACTAAAATGTAAACTTTTAATGTTTTTTAATTAATCTTAATACATGATCATGACTTTTTCTTATATAAAAGCAACAAGGTTATTTCAAAATACCTTAATAAGCAATAATATTTTGTGTTACATATTTTTCCAAAAACTTAATAAGCTTACAGTTCTAAATATAGACGAACACTTAAGAGGACGTGATCATCCCGTGACCCAAATTTGACGCAACTGTTGTACCTAAAATATAGTTTAGCACCGAAGATATTACTTTTTCTCAACTTTATTGACTACTAACTTTGACCCACTTCTTTGCTTGTGTTTGCCATGGTCGAAAATATCATTATAATAAAGTTTAGAAACCGAGAAATTACAAACAATATACTCGCGAGTAACGTGCAGAATCACTACAATTCCCCGCGATCTTGAGTGCTTAAAAAAAAACGGTACCATTTTAAAGGTTTCACTGTTAACTTTAAATTTATACAAATCACGCCATTATTTAAAGAGCTATCCTGGATTAATCTCAAGTAAGGGATTCTAAACTTATGCTCGCTTGAGAAGTAACAAAATTATACATACTTAAGAGCCCATACTACCTCAAATGGCTTAGTAGAATCCTGTGATACGTCGAAAATACTGCAGCATTAATTTCGAAATAAATATATGGTAAAGTTGAGGATTAATGTTAGGTCTTATGTTTGGCGAAAACATGATTCCATAAAATTTTCGCGATAGAAAAAAATCCCAAAATTACCTCTAAATTGAACAATAAACCGCTGGCAATCATAAAATACTTAAAATTAGATCATGAAACTTTTTATACTAACTGAACTAACTTTAAAGCAGGTCTTATGTTATTTATTTTTTTGAATTTTCTTTTTTTTCGCCGTAAAATAAATAGATTTGCGTGTAGACAGCTGAAAGAAAGAGCAAGCAATAGTGCGTGCAAGTGCGAGCGAGTAAGATTATATTGAAGTACTATGGAGCCTTAAGTGTGCTTCACCGCGTCAACCACATAGTATAAATATTGCCAAAGTGACATAATACAAGGACATTTAGGTCATAAATATCTAGGTCACCTGAAACGTGACCTGAGGGGTACATTGCAGTTGTAAAGGACAAAGGTTAAAGGTTGCATTTTGGTTGGACCCAATTCCAGTTCATTTTTATAAAGAATTTTCTCATTTTTCTAACAATAGATGGGTTAGGCTAGAACGCTCTTGTTTTTTGTAAGAAAATCATCTTTAGGTTGTGCTCTTTCATCATAAGTTATTTGGAATCGAAGCATCATGAAATGAATTGGACGGTGATGAAATGAAATGAAGATGAAATGAAATGAAGATGAAATGAAATGATGATGAAATGAAATGATGATGAAATGAAATGATGATGAAAATGAAATGATGATGAAATGAAATGATGACGAAAAATGAAATAATCATGATGAAATGAAATAAAACAACACAAAAAGTGTAACTGAACGCATACAATCCGAATCTCTTTAAAGTTAGAGGGAACAGGCTTCTTCTGGGTGAGCTCGCTCTATTGTAGGCTTTGTATGTCATCCCTGACCTAGACCATAGTCAACACCAACCCAGATGAAATAAAAATACAGGAATAAAAAACTACACCATTTTGTTTACTTTAAGACGCTCTCTCACCGGGTGGGTGCATTCACATTACAATACGACCTCCCTGACTGGCGAGCGTTAGCGTGTAATTTAACATTATAGATTCGACTTTGATCATTACAATATACATACCTCACTGACTGACGAGCATTCGTGTACACTTAGTATAGATTAGATACAAGGTGCGCATTGTGATGCTCGGTTCTCCTACTTACTGATGTAAACTCGTTTTGTATCATTACAAGGTGCGCATTGTGATGCTCGATTTTCCTCCCTCACTGATGAAATGCTCGAATCTGTAACGTTACATTACAGGTAAATGCTAGCGGTGAGGGCCCTTTAGACATTTTATATTCATATGAAACAAGGTAACAAATAACGAAATATCCGATAACTGAAAAATTATAACATATTGCAAATAAAACATATACCTACGAGTAATTCCAAAATATCCGACGAGTCCATTCAAGCCCTTTCGACCAAAGGTTCGGGAGAGCAGAGAATAAGATATTCAGCATCCATTACACACACCACTGGTTTAATGCGAGACGGTCTATTAACTAAATATTGCTTTTTTAGATGGTTACCCCTATTTTATGCCTGGATCGCGGCACTAACAAGATCAAAATATAAATAAATATAATATTCCACAACTATCACACAACGCCATTTAGCCCCAAGCTAAGCAGAGCTTGTATTATGGGTACTAGACAACTGATAAACATACTTATACATTTCTAAATACATAAATATTATAGATAAATTACACCCAGACACAGAACAAATGATCGTGCTCATCACACAAACATTTGTCCTGGGTGGGAATCGAACCCACGACCTCCGGGATAGCAGTCAGGGTCACTAACCACTAGACCAACAGGCCATGAAAAATCAAATGTTTTCATTTCATATAGGCCCATGACTTATAAAGGTGAGCGACAGGAGACCGCGACAGGAGACCGCGACAAGAGACCGCGACCGAAGATTACTACCGTATCTGTCTCCTGTCGCTGCGCTGTCTCGCTCGCGAACTGTCGCTCATACATTGCCTAAGGGTGCTCCCACATCTATCGACGCGGAATCGGCTTTTTCCGTCGCCCTTTCTCTTTCTGTCGCTTAGAACTGCCATTTGCTAGACCGAAACAATGCGATAGCACGCGGTCGCCTCGAGGATTCCACCGCGTGCTATCGCATTATGCTTTCTGTCTCGGTGTAGCAAATGGCAGTTCTAAGCGACAGAAAGAGAAAGAGCTACGGAAAAAGCCGATTCCGCGTCGATAGATGTGGGAGCACCCTAATGTTAAGTACCTACTGTCGCGGTCTCCTGTTGCGGTCTCCTGTTGCTGTCTCCTGTCGCGGTCTCCTGTTGCTGTATGCTGTCGCGGTCTCCTGTTGCTGTCTCCTGTCGCGGTATCCTGTCGCAAAACAAAACACGCTCGCCACGACGATGTCAGTCAGTCGAATTGCATTATGTATGTCGTAGTAACAAAGATGATTTTCGCTTTAAGTTAGTGGAAATTGCAAATCGTACTCGCTGTCTCCCTTCAAGACTACACGCTACGTGTTTATTACGTTCTTTTGTAATAAAACTACTATCTATACTTATAAGTTTCTAATCATCACATAATCATCTGTCTAGCCTTTTCCCAACTACATTATATGTTGAGGTTATGCTTCCAGTTTGACCGGATTCAGCAGAAAATCAGCTGTACTCGTATTTTACATGGAGTGACTGCCTATCTGACCGCCACAATATACGCCTTGGTAAGACTGGTTTTCAAACTATCGAGTTTCTGACTAATGGTAGCCATACACCATCCTGCCTATCGAACGATCGATTTGAGGCTTGCAATTGTTTCAAATTTGCAGTTCGTCCATATACACCATACACCATACTGCCTATCGTACGATCGATTTGACACAACTTCAAATCTGCAGCAGCGATGCCAACTTAGCAACTTTATAGCTAGATCTAGCTATTATTCGGTGACCGATAGCTACAAATTTATAAAATTGTAGCTGTCGTCACCGAATAATAGCCAAATGCATCACTACTGCCGATTTGACGTTGTGTCAAATCGATTTGATGACCTATCAAATTGGCATGTCATGCCATCAAATTGGCATTTTTAAACAATTGCAATTTGTAACAATTGCAAGCGTCAAATCGATCGTCGATAGGCAGGATGGTGTATGGCTACTACAGTAACGACTTTTAAACATCTAGAAATGACAGCCAGGACCTATGTCAACCCATCCATAGAACAATTTCGGGAAGCGTGGCTTAACCGTGAAGATCGACCTGTGCGGCTGTTTTTATTTAGAAAACTTCTTTGTTTAATAATGGTAGATAAATGCCAGTTTTCTTCGAAATTTACTCAAGAGAACGCACGGAATTTGAAAGAAAACTCATAAATTTTTGAAATAGCGCGATTTCATAACAAGGAATTTGCATTTCGCAGAGATGTTTGAAGACAACTTACTGCCCGCTTGAAACTAAACGTATTCTTTTGTATCCTTACTTGATAAAAGGTCCTTACACGTACCTAGATTAGTAATTTGGGTTATTCTCAGGGGTCCACGATTTTATTGCTCTTCATTTTCCACCGGCTCCATGAAAAATGATAATCAACTTCAGACTATTCATTCCAATTTACTTTTTAAACCACTATTAAACAACGCACGTGTGTAAAAACGCAATATTCATAAAAAAGTATATAGTTTTCAAAAAAGAAAGATACAACAAAATATTGACATTCCATGTACTTAATTTTATTTATTTTACAAAAAGATCCACAGTTCTCAGATTAAAACTTAGGCATCACTGGCTTACAAGTTTTTTCTTGGCTTTGCTTTACATTATCATACGAAGAACAAAGAAAGACTGTCTTTTACGTCAATTATATTATTAATCTGTCCTAAGTAAATACATTTTCTTAACTTCAGTTTCATAAGAACCCATGCAGCTACTTTACCCAAAATCAGTGACGCTCACAAAAATTAACAACGCACCGACCTATCCAAAAACTTTTCTAATTCAAAAATCGGTTAAGGAAAATCAGCATCGGGTATCAATCATGAGAATTTTGGAGCTTATCGGGGTCCGATCGCAAAACCAATTTAGTATCTGGAGCGGTTTTCTCCCCCAGCCCCCCTACGTCGCGTGGAATAGATACGTAGTATAAAATTCATTCTGAAAGCACCAGTTGCTCTATGAATGGGCCCATTCAATACTGTGGCGTGGTCTACGCATGCGTGTCATCGATCTGACGCGACCGCGCGGGAGGAAGCGCCATGCGTTTTCCATTGGGGTCCTTGGGTCGGATGTCGACACGGATTTTGATATTATTGGCGATTTTCATTCATAAGGTTGGGAGAATGGTGGTGATAATGTTGCTGTTATTGAAAATAAAGCATCTAAAATGGAAAACGCAATAACTAGATGAAGTGACCAAAAATTTATAAAATAATAGAAACGTTGCTTTAGGGCTACACCACATCTGGCAGCACGGAATCGCCTTTTTCCGTCGCCCTTTCTCTTTGTGTCGCTTAGAACTGCCATTTGCTAGACCGAGACAGAATGCATAATGCGATAGCACGCGGCCGCGGCCGGCTGCTGTCGCATTGTCTCGGTCTAGCAAATGGCAGTTCTAAGCGACAGAAAGAGAAAGGGCAACGGAAAAAGGCGATTCCGTGCTGCCAGATATGGTTCAACCCTAAAAGTTCTTCGTACAAATACAAAATGGTTTGAGAGCGACTTTCATTAGTTTAAGCCTTTTTTTTTTTTTTTTTAGCGTGGTAAAATCATCAAATGAGTCCTCCAACCCCGGGCAGGGCGGGAGGGACTGTCAGACTTCTACTGACTAAAATCAACGGTGTCCTTCATAGCCTGTTAGGTTCCGGGGTTACGGTAAGGGAATAATCCCGCGACCCCGGCAGGCTTTGGCCCTCTGAGAGGGGGGCCCCGTCATTATGCTGACGCTCTTTGAGGCGCGCGTGGGACACAACGCGCCGTCGACCCGGGCATGGTCCTTGGTCGGGCAGCGAGTTGCCCTTTACTCGCTGCCCGCATGCCCCCTACGGTGGCCGGAGATCATCTAGCGACGTCCGTCACCGTGGGCGCCTACCACTGCGGCTGTGGCGGAGGGAGGACGCTGTCCTCTCTCGCTCGCGGCCTGCCTCCTCCTTTACGAGCATTACTGCCTCGCAGAAGGAGCTGACCGCTTCCCACTCCGTCTCGCCCCGCAGCATGGCCGCAACCAATGCCGGGCGCGAGAGGTCTCCGCCTATCGCAGCCGTGAGGACACGTCGGTGCTCCGCCCAAGATTAGTTTAAGCCTTGTAAATTAGAAATACAAAGCAACAGAAATATCGTAATTAGTGTGGATTCCGAAAGTCATGATTCAGTCAAGGAAAACATTGTACAGGCTCATCTATGTGACTGATAACAGAGAGATTGTAGAATAAATAAATATAAAAAAACAAAAGTCTAGTTTGTTAATCATTAAAATGTATTTTTTTATTAATTGTTTTAAGTTGACGTCATAATTGTATATTATAGATCCGTCCCATCATGAGAATCCGTCCCATCATGACATACGCGTGTGTCATCTTTGCCCACTCAAAACCCCGCCTCCTCTATAAGATGCAGGTCCTCCAAAACCGATTCCTCAGGAAAGTCACGGGAGCCCCGTACTACGTCCGTAATTATAGCCTCCACTTAGACCTCAAAATTCCCACTATTGCTCAGTTCATGAAGCGCATTTCCGCGCACTACTTTGAAACCGCCACTAGGCACCCCAATCCTCTAATTGCATCGGCCGCCCGATACGACCCATCCCGTATTAGCGCCATTCGCCGACCAAGGCATACCTTCGTCATCCCCGATGACCCCATCACTCTCCTCCAGGAGAGCCGTAGGGAAATCACCACTATTAGAAAACACAGACTCAGACCGATTCCGTCATTCCGTCCTCGCCGCCGAGGACGCCCGCCGCGACGCCCAAGTTAATGCCCCCCCCCCCCCCCCCGACCCTTGCAAGAACCAGCCCGCGATGCTGAGCCTGTAGCTTTAAATTAGCCCCTAAATAATTACATATATCATTGCGATCCAGCCTGTCCCTTGCTGTTCTCCCTCAGTGACGCTCTAAGCCAAGGTTCGTACCCCACAGGGGGTGCCCTTAGCGTGTGGTCACTTAGTATACTTTAGTTTTAAGCCCCTGGCTGGAGGCCTTAGAGTCATCTATGGAAACCACAGGAAAGTCCGGTTAAGCAGCACCTCTTCTAGGTTGACCTGCGAGATGCTATTGTCAAACAAAAAAATGTGTAGGTATTATATGCCACTGTTGCCTGAAATAAATGAATATATATCTGAAAATAAATATCAGCCGTTACAGCGGTAACGCGCCCATTCTCCAACCATTTAACATTTTTCATTAATATGGGGTTGTTTAATTCATAAAGGAGATATGTTCAAGCAATCTGAAGAGGATCTTCAAATGTCCAAAAGGCCAACGTCTATATTTTCCGTTTATTCTGGTGTGTTGTGGTACTACCAGTAGTAGTACCACGGGGAAAAAAAACCCGTGGTACTACCATAAACGATCTGTCGACAAACGCCAATAATACCCCAAGACTGAACATACCTGAACTTTGAATTGAATGAAGACAAAATACAAATTGGATGTAGGTATTACGATTATGATAATCGTGAAGTACCGATAACCATAACTCTGAAGTAACGTCTATATGGAAAATACAAGTTCAATCGACTTGACTGATTTTCATGTAAAAAAAAATCCGACACGCTTACTAAATGGAAAGGCGCATCCATCCGGAATGTTACGTTTTTGGCAAATAGTAGATATATGTATACAAGATAGGTTCACACGTACATACACAAATTCTTGTATCTACACCACATGCATGTTATGGAAATATAGATTTGTGCTATTAATAGAACAGTCTATTTTCAAGTGAACAGTGTAAATAAAGATACTTCTCACTGAAGCCTTTGTTGAAGTCGATTTTGAAGTCTTTGTCATTCAATGTCTATTGCACGGTTAGAATGCATGGCTTTTTCGAAGTAAAATCACCAGATAAAAATGTTACGAACAGAAAAAAAACCTAATCAGTCTGTCATAATTGACGCTGTAATTAAAAACCGCATTTTAAATTTGGTCCTTATAACACCAAAATTTTTGAATACAAAATACATTCTTTACGCCGTGGTTTATTTTTAATGCACTCTGACGCTTCGCTCTGACGTTACGATTTTGGTACTTTATCGTTGTCAATATTATTATTATATACAACGTGTAACGTTAATAGCGCAAAACCTCTCGTGGGGTAACTCAGCCCATGTTACTGAACAGTGTTTGTTCCAAGACTTGGAAATTCGCAAAAGAAAAATTGCTTTTTCATACAAAATGAAAACCTTGATCGGGCCCATCAGTGTGAAAAATCTGTTTTTTTTTTTTGCGAATTTCCAAGTCTTAGAACAAACATTGTTCAGCACCTAACATGGGCTGAGTTACCCCACGAGAGGTTTTGCGCTTTTAACGTTACACGTTGTATAAACAACTGACGGATAATAATTGTGTAATTTATTGATGGTGTCAATTAGTCTATTTATTTTGTAGCCTATTGAAATTAGCGATGACTCTGTATAACAAACCTAAAAAAACATTAATAGAAAATATTGAAAAACTGTGAATACATTGTACACATTTTGAAATAGATTTATCATTTGTTTGGATCATAAAATATAGTTTTTTTATCGATGTTAAATAATCCTTTCGTCTTCATAACTTACCTACCGGAAATCTTATGCCACCGATATACGGACTGTTAGAGCAGTTAGCTAATAGCAAAGACATTAATTACGAGCAATAGACGGGACATCACGAAGAAATTTGTGATCCAAAACTTTTTACCAATAGGTAAAAAGTCCCTCAGTCTAGTAGTCGCGTTGCTATGCAACGCTTAGATAGCGCTACTGACGCACGGCATCAACAATTTTGTATGACAATTTTCCCAATGCCCGCTCTATAGGTTCTTTTAAATCTCTTTGCCTAAAAAAAACATTAATAGAAAATATTGAAAAACTGTGAAAACATTGTACACATTTTGAAATAGATTATCATTTGTTTGGATCATAAAATATAGTTTTTTTATCGATGTTGCTAAAATAATCCTTTCGTCTTCATAACTTACCGGAAATCTTATGCCGCCGATGTACGTACTGCTAGAGCAGTTAGCTAGTGTGATCAACATACACGAACTGCTTGAGAATTATAAGCAGCCATTGCTAACTGTTCCAGCAGTCGATATCAACAGAGGCCTTATCGTGAGTATTCAGTTAATTAAAAAAAATTAGTTCCTTCTTCGCACACCAGAGACGCTGTTCCATTCTTCCATACAAGAAACGCTAATTGCTATATTAGTGGAGTGCCGTTAGTTTTATACCTCGGAATCCAGGACCAGTCAATGAATCTTCATATAAATTTTTGAAATGTGTTTCTAACAACATAATATTATTATAAGAAATGTTAAAAAAAAAAATTGCCCGATCTCATTTTTTTTTTTTCATACAGAGGGGTTTGAAGATTTGTGGCATACCTACCGCCGCCATTTTGATTTTTTTTCAAAATCGCGGCCAGCTATGAAACCTTTATTAATCGTTAGCTGACATTAATGCCAACAAAAAATATTATGACAACAACCCGCGTAAAGTGTCCGGTTTCTGAGATATAAAGTGTTAAAGTTGACCACATTAATTCGGAATAACAAAAGCTTAATATTTTTTTATAAAATATTTTAGCAATCAAAATGGCGGCAGTAGGTATGCCACGCTCCATAGTAAAATCTTCAAACCCCTATAAGAACGAAAAAAATCAAGGCAATTCTTGCCAATTTTTTTTTATGATGTAATTTGATTTAGTTTCATGTAAGGATTATTGTATGGGAAGGAAAATGTCTGTGCAACAGAAGTGGGTCAAATCTAATGAAATACTGACCACTACTAATACGGCTTTTTGCTGTAAAATATTTTGGTAAATTTGACTAACTTCCGCCGTTCCGATTTTTTTCTTCCGAAACAATGAAATGATCCATATATGAATAAGAGTCGAAATGCATAAAAAAAAATTTGGCCAGTTTCACTCATTTTTGTGGACAACTCACACTTTACCAAAAAAATTATGAACGCCAAAATTGTCAACATCAAAAAATAGTTAAAGGTTCCCAAGAAAGTTTTCTCGTATCTCTTATGGATCCTGATTTCTCCCTTTTGGCCAATTTAAAAGAGAGTCTGCTGTTTAATAATTATTTGTTTTAATATTTATTAAAAAAATAATTTTTAACATTTTTCTATACTTATGCTGTTTACAACACATTTCAAAAAATTATTTATGAAGAATCATTGACTGGCCTTGGATTCCGAGGTTTTACTCTAATTACGCCTTACGGCACTCCACTATATGTATAGGTCAACGACTATATAATTATTACTAGACTACGCATTGCACGATCTAACGAACAAAACTATTCTGCCAACTCGCTGAGGTACTACGTAAGCGAGGGGGACGGGGTACTGCGTTGTAATTGGCTAACTCAAGGTCTGTTCTGTCTCAACGTATGTTTACGGCTCACAGGATTGGTCGAAATGAGACGGATATAAGACTTTTTTGCCTAATGTGTTGGCAGACATCGGTCGCCTGTTATTAGGAGTCTAGTATTATATCGTCGTTGGTATAGGTATTCCAGATAACCTTAAGGCCCGATGCTGCGTTAAACGGGCGCCCGCGACGGGCAACCGTCGCGGGTCCACGTCCGTGGCCCCGCGCGTGGCCCCGCGCGTGGCCCCGTGCGTGGTACCGCGCGAGGACGCGCGCGTGGATACGCGGCTGGTTTCCGTGGGTATGCGACGGTCCCCGTCGCGGAGACCGATTTATGCAGTGTCGCTAGTTCAATTTGAAGATTTTTATTTCAATTTCAAGTTAAAGCGCGATATGTAAAAAGTTGATTTGGAGTGACACTGAAATCGAACATTTGTTGGATGTTTATACTTTCCTATTCTAACTTATACTTTTTTTTTCTTATTATTTCATTTAAACAAATACCTTTTTTTTTTTTTTTTTTTTTTTTTTTTAGGTGGTAAAATCATCAAATGAGTTCTCCCGCCCTGGGTGGGGCGGAAGGGACTGTCAGACTCTTACTGACTAAAATCCACCCGTGTTCCTTCCTATACCCTTTACGTTCCGGGGCCACGGTAACCTGGGTTAAGAAAAAACCCGCGACCCCAGCAGGCATTTGGCGCGAAACACGACGCGCTACCGACCCGGGCTTGGTCCTTGGTCGGACGGCGAGCTACCCATAACTCACCGTCCGCAAGCCCGCTCCACCGCTGTGCCCTCTGCTAATCAGAGGGACACGCGTTGGAGCGTCCACACGACAGGCTATTCGCATACGGGCAAAGAGACCCCTTAGGCACACAGTGCCTAAGGAAGAGTTTTTGCCCGCATCCCAGGGTGCACCGGCCCGAAAATACAAAAAGAATGTGAGACTAATTAACAAAGACATTAAACTATATACCAGCAATAGACGGGACATCACGAAGAAATTTGTGATCCAAAACTTTTTACCAATAGGTAAAAAATCCCTCAGTTTAGTAGTCGCGTTGCTATGCAACGCTTAGATTGTGCTACTGACGCATGGCATCAACAATTTTGTATGACAATCTTCCCAATGCCCGCTCTATAGTTTCTTTTAAATCTCTTTGCTATATTTTTCGCAGAGAGTTATAAGCAATTTTCATGTTTTGGTAAAAAAACAGAACTTCTCGGCCTAAAAAATGTTGGATTATTGTGCATCTATAATCTGTATCACCTACTCTCACCATATTCCAAACAGCACCGGAGGAATTTTTCGAAAGTCTTCATACAAAAAAAAATTGCTCTCTGTTTGCTCCAGTTACATGCACCGTGTATAAGCACCCTTATTGACTGAACAAGCCCGTGCGTGTTACCGCTGCCAGGCACCGCGCGTAGACCCGCGCGACCACGCATGGCTCCGCGCGTGGCCCCGCGCGTGGCTCCGCGCGTGGCCCCGCGCGTGGCTCCGCGCGGGCCCCGTTGCGTGGGTGCGGGGTGCACCTCCCCGCGACGGACGCCCGCGCGGGTCCCCGCACGGGTCCCCGCGACGGAGCACTTTTGTATAGAACCGCGCGGGCATCCGCTTAACGCAGCGTCGGGCCTTAGACAGACTATAGGTACAAACTGTACCACGAAGTAACTTCTATATTTTTTTATAACTTGAGCGTTTTAAAACTGGAATAATCTTCAGTAGACTACAAAGAAATCTGCAGTGCAAACAGAATTATATTTTCTTTGTAAAAGGATAATTTCGTTTGGAGAGCAAGCGTCTTAGAATACCTACCTATTGATGCAACAAACGTCTTACATTGAGTAAGCTGAACTCTGCAACCTAGTTTTAGAGAAAACCAATAAACTACGATGGATTTAGTGACTTTTGTTCGGTTCTATAAAGAACTAGCTGACCCCGCAAACGTTGTTTTGCCATATAAATTAAAAAAAAAAATAGATAGTAGCCGACTCTCAGACCTACTGAATATGCCAAGAATATGCATAGCCAAATTTCATAAAAATAGGTCAAGCCGTTTCAGAGGAGTAAGGTAACTAACATTGTGACAGGGAAATTTTATAAGATATTATCTTGGCGTACACACTCACAAGTCCTAGAAATGTTTTCAGTTCACATATTCTAAGTAAATTAATTTTTAACCATACATCACTAACCTTATTTTCGACGCATATTACGAACTTTCGTCGTTTCGAGTACGGTATTAATAAAGGGGATTTATTTAAATTAAACTTGTGTATTTATATTTTTATTTTAAAGGAATTATATTCTTCTTATTATTTACTTTGTTTACGGGTCATTCCGTCGTATCGGGTGTTACAATAATTGAACTGATTGAACTATGTTTTAATAGTAGTAGTATTCCTAAATAGACTGTTATGAGTTGACTATCGAATCACCTACTTATTGGGTTTTATTTTCTTTTCCTAAAATCACAGTTTTTGAATATTTGAGCAATAAAAAGAAAATTGCGAATAAGTAGCCGTCTCGGGCGTTACACAAAATTCCCTCTACCTTTTGACTATCTGCCTTAACATGCATAATTCAGCGAATTCCTAGTAACCTCCAGTTTTTTTTTTTAGGTGGTAAAATCATCAAATGAGTCCTTCCGCCCAGGGTGGGGCGGAAGGGACTGTCAGACTCTTACTGACTAAAATCCACCCGTGTTCCTTCGGATGCCCTTTACGTTCCGGGGCCACGGTATCCTGGGTTAAGAAAAACCCGCGACCCCAGCAGGCATTTGGCGCGAAACACGACGCGCCACCGACCCGGGCTTGGTCCTTGGTCGGACGGCGAGCTACCCATTACTCACCGTCCGCAAGCCCGCTCCGCCGCTGTGCCCTCTGCTGATCAGAGGGACACGCGTTGGAGCGTCCACACGACAGGCTATTCGCATACGGGCAAAGAGACCCCTTAGGCACACAGTGCCTAAGGAAGAGTTTTTGCCCGCATCCCAGGGTGCACCGGCCCGAAAAACTGGTCTTCCCCCCGGACGTATCCGAGAGGGAAGTCCAGTCCACGGGCGCATGTGGAGGTTTCCTGTCTTAGCACCCCAGTAACCTCCAGTTAGGACCATTAATGTGTGGGACACATTGCAATTGCTGGATTTGTGAATAAAACACTGTCCATAACAGTTTGTTTACACTATTCGCTTCACTATTATTATTTACTCGTCCCGCACAAGATCCACTAGCCCACGTTTACACGGGAAAAAAGAAAAGTTAGTACCTAATTAATATTAATAACTCAAAAACGGTAAGGATTAAGATAGGGGTTCCCATAGTAAAATCAGTCAAGAATGACGTTTACATAACCCCTCAAAGGGTCTAGGTCGACTTATCCAGTAACCCTGTATAATAACAAATCAACTAATATAGAATTTAGAATTAATATAACAGAAAAAACTACAAATAAAAAGCGAAAAGTCAAACGCTCTCTCACTCATTACGAAATCTCAAAAGCCACATGTGCTAGTACTTATGACAAGAGTTTCAAATGTTGTTGTGAGGGTGTTTTTTAGGTCGTATGAGTAGGTGCTCACTAAGACTGGACTTTGCGAAATTCGACCCCTAAGGGATTGATAGTTAGTGAAACTTCGTGACTACAAGACTAAGTGCTAGGAGTCTCAAATTTTTCATGGGGTTGATTTTACTATAGGTCACTAATTCACTGTTTTGATAATTTAGGTGTTCTTCCTTTTTTTTTTTTTCGTGTCGGAAAATCCTCACGGATACCTACCCTCCGAAATAGGGCGGGCGGAGGGTTATGTCGGACTCAAACCGACTAAAAACCCACTTTCCTTCTTGTACCATTGGTCGGGGGCCCGGGATATATATGAAACATTCGCTCGCACCCCCAACTGGTATCGGCCCGCTATTCACGGCAGACCTATCTCCAAGTGAAATGTGTTCATCGCACGTTCTCCTTTAGGTGATCTTCCTGGGGTCCCGGTCATGGATAAAAAAATAATGATGTTGAAGCGGACTTAATGTTATCAACAAAATGACATCTATGGGGTAATAGCAGAACTATAAATCTATTTCCTACATCGTCGTCCAAATAAAATTGCTTCGCGAGTTTTGAAAAGATGAAAAAATCCGACTATGATGGCGGAAAGAAAGTCCAGCATACACAAAATCGTCTGGTTTAGAGGTGTCTATCTCCTCTACAGAGGATTATCGATGGACTGGCCTATTGGTCTAGTGGTTAGTGACCCTGACTGCTATGCCGGGGGTCGTGGGCTCGATTCCCACCCAGGACAAATGTTTGTGTGATGAGCATGATCATTTGTTCTGTGTCTGGGTGTAATAGTTATTTATGATACTAGTGCGGTAAGTTGGTTTTTACAAACGAGTACCTAGACGAATGTAAGCCCGAGGCGAAGCCGACGGCTTACCATAGTCACGAGTTTGTAAATACCAATTTCTGCACGTGTGTCATACAATGTTTTTCAACACATTTGCGAGAAAACAGTACAATATGTAAAAAAAAAACAAACTATCTAGAACGGTAGAAAAGTCGCAACAAGTTCGAATTTGCAAATGGCGCTACATGCACGCGGGGGAAATTAGAACTACATCTTTCGTCTCATTTACTCTTAAGTATTATAGTGAGACAACGCATTGAGCAAAAGCGCTTCCAGGAGGTTCGATCAGTCAGGCTGTTTTCTCATAATGTGAAACTCTTTGGCGGAATTATTTTTTTTTTAATGGAAATAAAAAAAAACCGTAAAGAAAACGCACGATGCTATTGAGAACGTGCACGACGGCGATGGGAGTAGTACTATTCGATTGCAGCGCTCAAGGTGGCGAATAGTAGAACTAAAAGGGGATAATCTCAGAGGACATTCAGTTTTATCAACTGCTAAAAACGCGCTAATCTCAGGAACTTCTGGTTCGAATTGAATAATTCTTTTTGTGTTAGATAGTTCATTTATCGAGGAAGGCTATAGCCTGTTTAGCATCACGCTATGACCAATAGGAGCAGAGCAGCAATGAAAAATGTTGTCAAATCGGGAAATTCTTCTTGAGAGCTTCCCTTGCGTACGCTGCGTAAACGGTTTATATTACGCAAAAATGATGTATGACGGAATTGTTCCTCATGAAACGTTCTAAAATAAAGTCCGCGACAGCATATGTCTATCTTTTAAGATTGACTCACCATAACCTTTCTTTTGGAAATCAAATTGGTTTTAAAATAATACATTTCTTGCGACAATGTTTTAATGAATATAGTATTAATCCATATCCAAAAAAATGCGTTAATCATTACAAGCATTTAATTTTAAACAAAATTGCCCTTGACATCATTTGATTTCAAGGAATATCTGACGAGATATCGTAGTTTCTTCAACGGCAGGTGTTGGGGCGCAGTCGGAATACAACGGCTCTGACATTCAGCTCTGTCGTCTGTACGTAATTTTTTATAATCGCATTATTCCGCTGGAAAAAATAGTTGTTGTGTTGTAAACTGCAAGAATACTAGCAGAAATAGTAAATTTAAGTTTTATTGATTCCCAAGCGGTTCTTGGAAAGATGAACAATGCAGGAGATGGTTAGCTGCCGTGAAGAGAAAAAGTGAATAACATCATAACCCTAATTTTAATCCTTTAATTGATATATTTCTTATAGAATACAGTTTTCCTATGCTTATTTAATTTTGTTCAGTTCCAATGAATCGCCATGGAATCAAAAACCAAGTGATTTGTTAAAGAATCTGATTTCAATTAGAACGGTCAGAGCCCCTAAAGTTGCGAACGCTAGGTGGCGCTGATGTCGTGCACGTACTCAATACAACGGGGTGTGCCGTAAAATAGGTACTTAGGTGAGAGCACCTATTTTACCGCACGCTCCGTTGTATGGTGCGTAGTTTTTAACTTTCGAACAATGTATACAGGCTTTGTAAATGCATTTTTCAACACATTTGCTCGAAAAATACATTTACGAAGCCTGTATTGAGAACGTGCACGACGGCGATGGGAGTAGTACTATTTGATTGCAGCGCTCAAGGTGGCGAATAGTAGAACTAAAAGGGGATAATCTCAGAGGACATTCAGTTTTGCCAACTGCTAAAAACGCGCTAATCTCAGGAACTTCTGGTTCGAATTGAATAATTCTTTTTGTGTTAGATATTTCATTTATCGAGGAAGGCTATAGCCTGTTTAGCATCACGCTATGACCAATAGGAGCAGAGCAGCAATGAAAAATGTTGTCAAATCGGGAAATTCTTCTTGAGAGCTTCCCTTGCGTACGCTGCGTAAACGGTTTATATTACGCAAAAATGATGTATGACGGAATTGTTCCTCATGAAACGTTCTAAAATAAAGTCCGCGACAGCATATGTCTATCTTTTAAGATTAACTCACCATAACCTTTCTTTTGGAAATCAAATTGGTTTTAAAATAATACATTTCTTGCGACAATGTTTTAATGAATATAGTATTAATCCATATCCAAAAAAATGCGTTAATCATTACAAGCATTTAATTTTAAACAAAATTGCCCTGGACATCATTTGATTTCAATGAATATCTGACGAGATATCGTAGTTTCTTCAACGGCAGGTGTTGGGGCGCAGTCGGAATACAACGGCTCTGACATTCAGCTCTGTCGTCTGTACGTAATTTTTTATAATCGCATTATTCCGCTGGAAAAAATAGTTGTTGTGTTGTAAACTGCAAGAATACTAGCAGAAATAGTAAATTTAAGTTTTATTGATTCCCAAGCGGTTCTTGGAAAGATGAACAATGCAGGAGATGGTTAGCTGCCGTGAAGAGAAAAAGTGAATAACATCATAACCCTAATTTTAATCCTTTAATTGATATATTTCTTATAGAATACAGTTTTCCTATGCTTATTTAATTTTGTTCAGTTCCAATGAATCGCCATGGAATCAAAAACAAGTTGGTTATCAACATCAATCAACAACAAGAAGGTTACATTTCTTACATTTTTCGTAACTTTTGACCCCCTCGCGTAACATGTAAGTAATTTTTATATTTAAGGCAATTTTCGTAACTTTTGAGAACAACGAGATTTGTAATACTAAATTTTTATTGCAAACAGTAATTTACGAATGCGTTTCAATTCAACGCATCCAAATGGGGAAGGCAAGTGTCAAAGTGACAAGTGACAGTTTGGTCCCAAAAGAACTGTCAAATCAAAGGAATTTTCTGAAAAAAAACGATTTATTGATGTAAATTGACTAGATGTTGTGTAATAAGCTGTAAAAATGATGGAAAATACAAATTTCCGACAATTCACACTATCAAGAAATTATGGGTAGCTGCTGTGACTGCCTTGAGAACAAAAATTGAATTATAACTAAGGAAAAGCTATATAATAAACAAATATCCAGCCTTGCGAAGCCGAGACAGGCCGTTACTTGAGTTTATTAATGAAATTCTATGATTATACCATAACTAAACAATCGAATACACTTTTCAAAATAATATCTACTTTTCTATTGGAGGTTAAGTACCAGTATCGCATCGCTCCATAAATCATGAAATGGTTCGTCTGGCGGAAGAATTATCACCTGGAACGAGTTTTGTGATAGTTGTGGTGTTAAGAAATTAAATGTATTGTGATATTTCTCGAATTTAAATAGAAAAAAGGGGTAATATTACTGACATAAAACATTATGATATTTTATCAAAATAGAAAGTCAGAAGCATCATTATATTCTTGTTATAGGAGAGGACAGGTAAAACATACCTAAACTCAAAAATTGAAACCTCAACTACAAGTAATTGTGGATTTATTAAGGTAAAATCAAATGTATTACCACTCAATTAAATCACTTTTTTTCCTCTTGTAGATGCACCGCGGCGTCTTAATTCTTCTTTTAGTATATGCACTTGCATTGACGAATAATTTTCCATATTTGTTTTGTATTTATACCCAATTTTTATAACAATAAATCTTGTTTGTTTTTTGTACAAGGTATTCAGTAATCTGACGTAGGGACCAACTATCGCAGCGCCATCTACGATTAGCTTTGAGTTGCCATCCCCATTGCACGCACCTAAAAAGTATTTCACTCCGTATCACACTTAGAGATGGCTCTGAATGGAAAGCGCTATGACAAAATGAAACGTACCTAGCGTGGATTATTTGAAACTTGATTTTGCTTGAGCGTGTGCGCGCATGTTTCCCACTTCGCGAGTTCCCGCCGTTCGCGGTTTCGTAGCTACAGAAATGCCGTCGAAAATTTAAGGTCTTTATTGTTTTTTTCTTTACATTGAGGCGTTCTTGCATGGTTCTTGTCCTTTACTAACAGAGCCCTCTCTTACGAATACTTGGTACTTTAGTAGAACAAGTACGTTAAGAGGATTCTATACGTATCGAATATTAGTAGTTAGTTCAGAGTAAAAATAACAGTTGCACTGCCTCGTAGTTTTGATTCAAACTAAAAGAATAAGTTTAGACAGCAAAAATTCGCATACAAAATGAGAAATTGATCGGCCCATCAGTTTAAAAAATCTTTTTTTTTTGTGAATTTCCAAGTCTTAGAACAAAGATTGTTCAGTAACATGGGCTGAGTTACCCCATGAGAGGTTTTGCGCATTTAACGTTACACGTTTTATATTCCTAATAAAAAAAAAATAGTCTGTTTTATTCTAAAATTAGATTCACCATTAGACATCATTAGATTCCTTTATATTGACTTGCCTGTTTATTTGACTGGCCTGTTGGTCTAGTGGTTAGTGACCCTGACTGCTATGCCGGAGGTCGTGGGTTCGATTCCCACCCAGGACAAATGTTTGTGTGAT
This sequence comes from Agrotis clavis, assembly GCA_954870645.1. NCBI lineage: Eukaryota > Metazoa > Arthropoda > Insecta > Lepidoptera > Noctuidae > Agrotis > Agrotis clavis. Next base: position 6,326,547 of record OX940943.1, read on the forward strand.
GAGCACGATCATTTGTTCTGTGTCTGGGTGTAATTTATCTATGTGTGTATGTATTTAGAAATATATAAGTATGTTTATCAGTTGTCTAGTACCCATAACACAAGCTCTGCTTAGCTTGGGACTAGATGGCGTTGTGTGATAGTTGTGGAATATTATTATATTATTATTATTATTCCGCTATTTTACTGACATCAATTTGCCTCCGACCTCCGACCCAAAAACACGTAAATAAAAAAAAAAAACAAAAATGTAACTTTTGCAGCAAAAATGTAATATTTCAGGAAACGAAACGTAACTTACGACTCAGGGGCCCTGGCAACACTGTTAGAAACTTCAAAAATTGTTGCGACTTTCCCACTGTTAGATAAACAAAATAATAATATGAGTTCAAGCGAGGAATCTGATATTAATAAGTATGCAATCTACTTCACCTGATATTTTGAATGAGGCGCAAATTGCAGAAAATGGTTATTTTCAATAATTGCTGTTAAAAATAGTCAAATGAAAAAGTTTGTTTATTTACATTATTGTACTGTTTTCTCGCAAATGTGTTGAAAAACATTGTATGACACACGTGCAGAAATTGGTATTTACAAACTCGTGACTATGGTAAGCCCTCGGCTTCGCTCGGGCTTACATTCGTCTACTCGTTTGTAAAACCAACTTACCGCACTAGTATCATAAATAACTATTTCGAGCAAATGTGTTGAAATTTATGTGTATTTAGAAATACATAAGTATGTTTATCAGTGGTCTAGTACCCATAACACAAGCTTTGCTTAGCTTGGGACTAGATGGCGTTGTGTGATAATTGTGGAATATTATTATTATTTATTATTACTTCGCACCTTCTTCTTCAATCCAACTCCTAAAATATAATTTTACTATCATTAGCATTCGCAGTAAAGCAAAATTTCTTTACTACGATAATCTTCCTTTGCTATAATAATTACAAATACCAGCCGTTGTATTTAAAATTAATTCTAGACACTTCTTCCTCAATATAAAACACAAAATTCAGAAATAAGATGAACCTGGCAGCATTTCCTGTAGAAAGTTCCGATTTTGTAACTAGATGGCGTTGTCGTCGATTTAGATCTCGCTATGGTTTCGTTACACGTTTTAATATAATATTGGAAACCGAATTTGGTCACATAATTTCAGTATTTCTTCGTTTCATCGATATTTTTGTTTTGATGAAAAGATATCAGTACTTTTGGCTGATATTTTTCATCATCAATGGTCCAGCATTTTTCCAATAATATGGGTGACTGGGTGATGTGGGGTCGGCTTCCAGTCGAACCAGATTCGTATCGGATATTTATCAGTATTTTACAAGGAGCAACTGTCGTATCTATCGGATCTCCACAACCCGAACCCAGTTACTGGGTAATACGATACACAAATGGTCAGACTGGTTGTCAGACATTTAGAGCTTCTGACTAGCAGTAACGACTATCAAAGATCTACAAATGACAGTCGAGTCCAACTTCTTTACGTGCTTTCCAAGGCACGGAGAAAACTCGCTATGACAGATGGTCACCCATCCACAGACCAACCTCGGCAAGGGCGGCTTAACCCAATATGACTATTGGACATTCTAAAACTTGTTGATTTTTGCAAAATTTAATGCTAACCAAACCTAATATCTTTAAACGAGCAATTCTTGTATATTTATTTATATATAATCAGGATCTCGGAAACGGCTGCAAGGATTTTCATGAAAGTTACAGATTAGGGGTTTTTCGGCTCAAGGAATCGATTTATCAAGGTTCCAGGTTCGAGAAAAGCTCGGTTCCCAAGATATAGACATTTAAAATTCGAGCGAAGCTCGGTCAACCAGATATTAAAAATATAACATTAGGTTTTTATGACACGGAAATTTTAATAATAGGACGAATGATACCATAACATACAAGATGCAGTGTATTTTTTTCCATTTTGCATTTTTACATTTTTATAAAAAACCTACTCCTCTTCCTTTGGGCCATAGGAATTGATATGTTTACCACAACTTAGTAGGTTCGGAGGAAATGAACTGTGAAGGGCGGACAGACGGACCCTTTTTCTTAAAATTATCTTAATAGGTAACCCTAAAAATAAAAAGCAGGGGCAGACCGAGAGTTTGTGGTGCCCTGGGCTAATACTACTTGGGAGCTCTACCTACACGTTAATTAACTAAATTCTGTTTTAGGACCTGACTATTATTAGTTAAATTAAACCAAGCGTTACGGACCTCGGGTTCCACATCAATTTCGAATCACAGGAATTTTGAAAAGATGTCATTTTAACTCGTAACGAAGCTGGAGAAGCGCCATATCCAACGACGATAAAATACTAGACTCCGCATGCACGATTTAAGGAACAAAAATTATTCTGCCAACTCGCTGAGGTACTACGTAAGCGAGGGGGACGGGGTACTGCGTTGTGATTGGCTAACTCAAGGTCTGTTCTGTCTCAACGTATGTTTACGGCTCACAGGATTGGTCGAAATGAGACGAATATAAGACTTTTTTGCCTAATGTGTTGACATCGGTCGCCTGTTATTAGGAGTCTAGTATTATATCGTCGTTGGCCATTATCATTCTCACTTTCTGCGTGATATAGGTCCTCACCGAAGACGGTTGTTTTGGGTGTTTCTTGCTCTGCCTCGTGAGGTGATCAGCGGTGGCGACCCTAGGCGTCCGGCCCTGTTCCAGGTTATGGTACGGCGCATCCCTCGCCCCATGATACTGATATTCAGCTGCACGGGGCATCCCTCGCCCCGCACGCAGGATGTGAAGCAGACACCTCCTTCTGCGTAGCGATGATCCTAGCGAATAATAATAATAATATTCCACAACTATCACACAACGCCATCTATTCCCAAGCTAAGCAGAGCTAGTGTTATGGGTACTAGACAACTGATAAACATACTACATTTCTAAATACATAAATATCCTACTAATATTATAATTTCGAAAGTTTGTGAGGATGTATGTATATGTGTATGTAGGTATGTTTGTTACTCTTTCACGCAAAAACCACTGAACGGATTTGGCTAAAATTTGGTACACAGATAGTTTATAACCTGGATTAACACATAGGATAGTTTTTATCCCGATTTTATGTTTCCGTGGGATAATTTTCGAGTTGTAGCGGGTGAAGCCGCTGGCAACAGCTAGTTATAGATAAATTACACTCAGACACAGAAAAAATGATCGTTCTCTTCACATAAACATTTGTCCTGGGTGGGAATCGAACCCACGACCTCCGGCATAGCAGTCAGGGTCACTATATACCCACTAGACCAATAGGCCTGTCAAATAACAATGAAGAAGAACGCAGTACGCGTGAGCAGGGTTGGGAAAAAAACAGTTTTTTTTAAATTATATAAAACAAACAGTTCAAAATGTTTTAAACAAGTGTTTTTTTTTGTTTTTTTTTTTTTTAGTTTAGGGCATTATTTCAAATTAATTCGACTACGTTTCTTTTCTAGGCTAGATCTTTATAAACTCGCCCTAATAAATTAAATATTTACAAAAAAACGATCAATAGATAACATTTATTTGTATGTTGCGTAATCAAACGCTTCACATTCACCCGGTAGGTATGTTCTAATGTTGATTTTATATTGGGCGACACGTAGGGACTTTCCTAGCGGAACAGGCGGCGCGCCTCCTATTCGTTCGTAGAATAGTTCATTGTTCATAAGGTATATCCCCGCGCCACGGTGCGGGGCTTTACCTTATGAACAATGGACTGAGAAACACCGATCTACTTATATGTCTAAAAAATAGGGGAATTACCAAATTTCTTTCGACAGCCGACATTAGGGATCGATGTTTACGTTTTTTATTTATGACTAAATATGTTGTTTATTAATTAAAATTGTTACAATTTTAATTGTTTTGAAATTATTATGATAATGTTTCAAAAATAGGTGCTATCTTGTCCCATACAAATCCTGGTACTTAGATATTTGTTTGATTGAATGAAATACCTACATAACATAAAAATAATGTTTGAATAATTATGTTTGTAAACGCACCCACGACACAGTAGAAATTCCTAGTGTGGGGCAACGTTTTATAAAAAAAATGATTAAGTCAATTACAATGCCATTGAAAGTTCAAAAATATAACAGCAATAGAGACTCGATTGGTTTTATGTTGAACTATTCAATTTCTAATCAAATGCTTATTATTTTATTTTCATTTTTAACCGACGAAAAAAAAAGGAGGAGGTTCTCAATTCGACATGTAGTATATATTTTTTTTATGTATGACCACGCATAACTTTTCCTAACGTGGTCCGATTTCAAAAATTCTTTTTTTGTTAGAAAGAGTATATCTCAAAGTTGGTCCCATTTAAAACTAAAATCGGCCTCTAAGGGTAGAAAAAAAGGAATTAATTGTCAATCTTCCTACAGAATTTTCAATTATGAACCGATTCTGTTGAAATAAAGTTAACAATTGTAGTTCTGAGGGCATATTATATAGCAGAGATGTGGAGAACATAACATGATGGCGTCACCATCATCAGATCAACTCCAAATCCCTGTTATTTTGTGAAGTCAGTCCCAAGAGTTCGTTAACAGTTAACAACAGCTATATCGTGTTTGGGCTCATTTCACTTAGCTTGATGAGAACTTTAGACCTAGCTGAGGTATCATTGCCATCGAGGGTCTGAGGATGGTGACGGATAGCAGGGGCAAGAGGTCCTCAACAGTTAACAGTACCTTTATCGTGTTTGGGCTTCTTTCACTAGTCTTGATGAAAACTTTATACCTAGCTGGGGTATAATTGTCATCGAGGGTCTGGGGATGGTGACAGAGGGCAGTAGCAAGAGATCCTTAACAGTTAACAGCAACTATATCATATTTGGGCTCATTTCACTCATATTGATGAGAACTTTAGACGTAGCTGGGGTATGACAGTCGTTGAGAGTTTTTAGTTACAGAAATTGACACGAGATAGGAAACTCAAAAGTAAAAAATAAGTCCTTTTAAAAAAAAAATCAAACCGACGAAACATCGAACTGAAAAGCAAAAAATAAATTTTCAGGCGGCGCCAAAGAAACAATCAACGAATAGCTACGACGAGCTATTCAACCACGACAACCATACAACGAGCTATTCTGCTCTTCAAATAGTTAATTTATATGTTTGTTTGTTTGGCGCCGCCTCAAAATTTATTTTTTGCTTTTCAGTTCGATGTTTCGTCGGTTTGATTTTTTTTTTAAAAAGGACTTATATATTCAGGTATTGCGACATGAAAAGTAGTTTTAAAACATGTTTTTTTCGTACTGTTTTATACAATGTTTTAAACTTGTTTTAATCTTTGTTTTTAAACATGTAATAAAAAACACTGTTTAATTTCAAACTGTTTTAAACACTGTTTTAAACATGTGTTTTAAAACAACTTGTTTTAATCATGCCAACCCTGCGCGTGAGTGTGAAGACATCCTCGACCTCATGAACGCTGCAGAAGATATCCAGGGGCTCAAACTTCGGGAACAAGTAATTGCTGATCATACAACTATTTGTCCTGTGCGGGGACTGAACCCGCGAAAAACTGCACAGCAGCCACTGCGCCAACCATTCCTTCTTTTCTATTTTGTAATGGAGACAAGTTTAGCCATCATCATTATCATCATACCCGTAGGACGTCGTCTGCTGGACATAGCCTCTCCTAAAGATTCGAGTAATTCCACTTTGCCCCACCAAGCCCGCCACCCTGGTGTGGCAAAGTGGACTGTCTAAAATTTTGCAGTGGAATATGCCCCACTATCCCAATGGGACGGGTTGGAAGCGGCTTGTATCCAGCTGGAATTTTGCCATAGTCTTATTTATTTCCTTCTAAAGAAATTAACCAAAATGCCTCTCGAATAACTAGCTGGTCCGTTCCCACTTCGTTGGGCGAAAACAAATTTAAAAAAATTTGATGTCGAAAGGAAATATACTACGAGCTAAATATAATCGAAGTTACAAATAAATTTTAACTACCTAGGTATTCTTTTTTTCTACAAATATTCTATTATTTTTTTAAAAAAATAATTCTTTTTTTTTATTTTAATTTTAAACATGATCAATTTTTCATTGGGTCCCGGGCTACAGTCAACATAGCCCATACAGTACGTCCGCCCGTTTTAAAGTAATGCTTGCGACTTCTGAATGCGGTTTATTCAGACTTTCTTTTCCCACGAAAGGTGTGATTTTTTAAAATATTTTTCGATAGCGAGATTATTATGTTTAGACAGAAATAAAATTACAGTTTTATAAGGATATTCTCGTTTAATTCCTAGAACTCATGAGGTAAACAATACTAAACTATAATCATACCAATTTCAAACAAACTGCTTTTAACCGGACACAATCTACAAATTGTGCAAAATATTCTTTTAACATAATTTTGTACCACACACATTCTGGTTTTTTAAAAAAAAAAGGATTTTAACACTCCATTTGACATTACTTGCAGACAAAATACTGTATTCGTAGGGACAAATCATTTTTAATTTAAATTAACGTTTACTAAAATTAAAGCTACGTATTCTAAAATACATAAATACGCGATTAAATTAGTTATATTTTTTATTTATAAAAAAAAATGTAGTGAAAGAAAAACTTAAAGAGAGTGAAAAATAAAAACAGAGAAAATAAAATTAGATAACAAACAACAAAAAATAGTGAGTTTAATGCCGATTCGTAACAGAGCCAATTATTTATTATTATAATTATATTCCTTTAATAAGCTGTGAATGAAACTAAACTTTAGTTTCTACTACTAGAAACTTTCATTAATTTATTTGTATAATTTTATTCAGATCTTATTTTTTTCAAGGATTCGTTTGCCTTTTAGTTGCCTTACTTATAGATTAAAGATGTTTCGACCAAAACTTTTAAGATATTATTTCTTAAATAAATGTGACTAATTCTTTATGGCACGGCCTATTCTGATTAAAATAATAATAAAATATGAAAAGATTCTTTAATAATATAATGTAAATTATTGTTACAATCAGTATTTTTTGTACAAGTCAACAATATTGGTGAATTTTTTACTGATTTTTAACAAAAAGATATGTTTTTTTTTGGAATTGAAAACAGCGAGCTTTTCAAAAAAAAAATAGTGACAAATATACCCAATTTAATATAGGGTTATTTTAACTGCACAAGATGAAAAGTAGAATATAAATTAAAAATAAAAGTAATGCTCAAAGAAAATGACACATAGGAACAACTGCATAGAGCTTAATATGCTACAAATACTGATACATGCTAGGATCAGGGAATTAACAGTTTTGGTCACAAAAATGGCCAACGTTCGACCATTTTCTAAAAACTAAATGGCTCATACGGTTGCCAGGAATCAAAATCAGGAATGCAAAAGGTGTATTTTAGAAGGACAAAAATATATAATTCTAATACTGAAATAAAAATGTGTTTTAATTGTTATAACGAAACTTCAGTTTTGTTATTTTTGTGACAAAAAAGAAAAATATATAATAATGTACCGGCAGTAAAGAAAGATGCTTGGCGAGACCAAGAAGTTAAGGATGTCAGTGGAGAATGCAAGAGAATACGTGTTGATCGACTCAAATGTAACGGCAGAAAGATATTAAGCAAGTATCGATGTTTCTCTTTATTGCCGATACCTGCCTACACTCCTCTAAGTACAAAATTCAAGCTTCGTTGCAACAATTTCAACAATATTATAATTATTACTTAAATGAAAGTTTTTATGGCATTTTATGGCTACCTCATGAATCACAAACATTAGCACTCGATTTTTTTTCTGTACACTAATGTCCTAATGATTTTTTATACATTAATATTTTTTACCAATATTTCTGTAACAATTACATTTTTATTAACATTATGTTTTAATATATAATCTAATCTTATTTACAAGTTGTATTTTGTTATAGAATTGACCATTTTTTATTAAATATGTTTTTTTTATTAAATATATTTTTTTCAATTGTAAAACTAGAATGTTTTGCGATAATTTCTGATAGTGAGGTGTTAATTATTTTGGCCATTGAATGAGTTATTATTTTTGAAAAATGAGTATTTTTCTATCAGATAATTATCCCAAAATACGATATTGTCATGACTTTTACCCTCCAGGCACAAAGTGGTGTTCTTAACCCAAATTTTATTGCCTTATATTTTTTTATTTTCTTTTTAATTTCACGAAGTTCTACATTTAATAATACTATTCGTAAAAATGTCTTTTTCATGGGAAGTAATAAATATAAATATTTTATATAAACTAACAACTAAGATTGGTCAGGATTTAGGAAATACACACTTTTAAATATAATTGTATCTTGGTTTTACCAACAATTTTTGGAGTCATTTTTATCTACATTTTTGCAGAAAAATCGTTCCTTGAAAAAATTTGTTGCCTAGAAACATTTTTTTTTTCCAAAAATTGTTGTTATAACAAGACATACATACATGCACTGCACCTACGGGTTATTCACAATTATTTGTTCATACATTTGTAGGAAAATAGTCTAAAACATACGCCTCCATATTATCCATAAATCGCTTCAATAAGTTCAACAATAGTTTTTAACTAATTTGCTTTTGGCACAAAATATTTGCCACTACGTTTCATCCGGTTGTGACTAAGGCACAAGTTTTGAGGGAATCTACAATAATTTATATAGATTTTGGGCTTTTAAGACGGAAGAGAATTCGTCTACAATCTCTATGGTCCTAATATACCATAGACAAAGCCACCTACCAACTATTTAATTGTCAAGTCAAAAATTCTACACATAAACCCTTTATTTTTCACTAGGCACTGAAAATAGCCTGAATTTTACTCGAAACAGGGTTATTCTATTTCACTTTTTGATCACTTTTGTCAAATCCAAGTTTCTATTTTCTCACTTATGTTCAAATTTCTCCAGTCAGTTGGTGCCGCTGGTGGAAGGTCCCAGGTTCGCTTCCTGATGTTTGTACTTGTGTGAGGTCATCTGGGAGAGGCCGAGGACTGCAAAGCCACATTGTAAGCAGTGGTAGTGGGTTTGCTTCTTGCTGTGGATACATTGAGGCTCGTAGCCGCAACCTATGGTAGAAAAAAAAAAATGTTAGATTAAATAAAAAAAATGGCAAAATATACAAGGACTGGATATCGAACCGTCTTTAAAGCTATTGTCAAACAGACAGGCGTGGCGAACGCGAAGCGAGGCGTTTTTGTTTGTAATGTATGGAATTGTTTGAAGCCAGTCACATAGACTATCGGATCGCTTTCGCTTCGCCTGTTTGTTTGGCAATAGCTTTATGCCTTATCTTTGCGTCTCAGCTAATTTCCAGCCGCAATGGTAGACGTCCACGGCGTCGGATGTCGGCAGACGATCTCCGGCCACCGTAGGCGCGGGCATGCGGGCGGCGAGTTATGGGTGACTCGCTATCCGACCATGCACCATGCCCGGGTCGACGGCGCGTTGTGTTCCACGTGCGACTCAAAGAGTGACAGCATTGCGACGGGGCCTCTAGAGGGCCAAAGCCTGCCGGGGTCGCGGGACTTATCTCATTACCGTGACCCCGGAACGTAAAGGGCTATTGAAGGACACCGTGGATTTTAGTCAGTACGAGTCTGACAGTCCCTCCCGCCCTGCCCTGGGTGGGAGGACTCATTTGATGATGATGACCACGATAAAAAAGGCCTTATTTTTGCTTCTCAGATAGATTTAGGCTAAGACTCAAACCATTTTCCAATTCTGGGTATGGTACAAAATATACAACGTGTAGTGTAACGTTAATAGCGCAAAACGTTTCGTGGGGCAACTCAGCCCATGTTACTTACTGAACAATGTTTGTTCTAAGACTTTTGGAAATTCGCAAAAAAAATGAATTTTCATACTGATGGGCCCGATCAATTTCTCATTTTGTATGAAAAAGCAATTTATTTATTTTTTGCGAATTTCCACTAGTCTTGGAACAAACATTGTTCAGTAACATGGCCTGAGTTAGCCCAGGAGAGGTTTTGCGCTATTAACGTTACACGTTGTATGTAAACCTGTATTAAAATTGTATAAAATAAACAATATTTTTTTTGCCAAAAATCAATTTTGGAATTTTACCTTTACTAGGAGGGAACTTCTCAAAGCCAGCCGCTTGTATAGAGTCAAGTTTCTGATGCTGCCGACGATGAGCAACCACCTTGTTGGTGTCGGTGCACACGAAGTCACATTTCAAGCAGTGGAAGTGCGAAGCCTTGTTCTGTCCTGTTCCTTAGGCAAAAGAAACGTCAAATTTAGTATTGTTTGCAATGTTACTTGAAATAGAATCAAGGATGGTGATAAAGAGGTGGTAGATGAAGGTAACATTGTAAAAGACATGGGAATTATTGGTAATAAATCTGGAACAGATGTAGTAAAAATCGAAAAAGATGAAGATGGCAAACAAATAGTGACACTGAATCAAAATTTAACCACTGTGGGAAAGCGACGGAGCAACAAGTCGCCTAGTGCCATCTCATAAAATAGTAGAGAAAAGTGATAATTTGCCAACAGAAATGAAATTTCAAACTGAGGCTCAATCAAAACCTACTTAAAAACTTACTTAAACACTTCTTATAAATGAGGCTAGAGCACTTACAGCAAAATTTGAAGGAATGATAAAGGTTTAGTTAATACTGGTGATACAATAGTAAAGGATTACTGTTGCAAGTGAATCTATATTTTATTAAGAACTTTAGAAACACAGAAATTGAAACAATAGCTCTTGTACAATTTGAAACAACACGAGTTAATAAGCGATCTGTTTCAGATTTGTATAGTGGGCATTAGGTAATGTCTTTGGTGTGACCATATTTAATAAATGGGGGGTATTTTATAAATGAAATGTATACTAATGTACGTACGAACGGAATAATTACCGAAAGTCGAAGCGTGTGGGCACTCAGGTCGCTTGCAGTACACGTTGGCGCGGTACTGTTGGAAATCTCCGCCCATTAAAGTGTCTAGTCTGGAAAGAAAGAAATGGTTATGTTATCATCTAGAAATCCTGTTTTGTCAATGATAATATCATAAAGACTATAAGACACAAAATTTGTGTGTGTCTCATTCCTAATGAGACACACATTTTGCCAGTTTTGCTCAAGACCCACGTGTGCTAACCGGGCACAGATTCAGATGCCGTGTCTGCTACTGAGAAAATCCTGGTGGAGAATCCCAAAAACAGTTTGCCAGGCCTGGGATTCGAAGCAGCCACGTTTTCGACCAGTAGACCAACTAGGCAGAGACGATTCAACAAATCATACCAAATAGGGAAAATTACAAAACTAAAAAAAAACTTGTAATGGATTTGTAGTTTGTACCTTTCGTGTCTGGCAGTGTGTTGTACAAATCTGGTCTTATCACAGAACGAGTAGCCACAATCCTTCCTCGTGCAGTGGAAGTGGGTTTGATGCTCCCTGTAAATATAAACACAATTGTTTAAACCGACTGAATCAATAAGCAAGTATAATACATATGTATGTTTTATAGACTGCAAGGATCTGATGATAATATTTTGATAAATAATAATACTGCTAATTTCATTGGCTCATTCTTACAAGCTATTTGGGCTACAGAAGGCTAGACTAGATGACCACGTAAGCGATGCAAAAAAGCCAAATAACTAAATTCTAAAATGGTTTGTGCGAACATAGTAATAATTCTAAGTAATTCAACAGAAATTCAATGAAAATGATATTATGCTAGATGATGCTGATATTACTATAAATGATAATAGTGCAATAAAACTAAACCAAACGCACCTGTATCCACAATGTTGATAGGCGCAGTCCTCGTTGAACCGGAAGCGGAGGTAACCTTCGGGGATGGGCTCGTCCTTCATGACGCGCATGTGAGGCCCGCGAGTGGTGTGCGTTCTCCTGCTGACGGTACAATCAATTTTAGCATGGAGGTAAGACATAAGTATAATAACAAAAGGTCTAACATTAAAGTAGGCATATCTATGACTGCTTTAATATTATAACGTAACTTTTTCAAAGTTCATCCCATCACTATAACCAAACTGGCTTCTCCAAAAGTCTTCAAAAATCTACTCCAAAAGAATAGGAATAGTAAGTTAAAAAGAGTTAGTAAGATAAAATAAACAAAGAAAATGAACAGACAGAAGAATCCAAAATTAGATGAAGATAACACTTAAATAATGTTTTCACTGTAATACAAGCCTAAATAACTAAAATTAAACGAGAAAACGAAGATTGAAATCTGCTATGAATTTTATGCCTTCTTCGAATTAGTCTTAAATATTTCTACTCACGTTTTTGCTATCATTTCAGCCTCCTTGTCCAGACCTGGTGGTAGACCATGACCTTGGAGAAGACTCTGTTCCAGTAGAAGTTCCGGTGGGTACAGCATTGTTGGATATAGAGGGAATGGTGAACCGCTGGAAAGAAGAAAGAGATGATTAGCATCATGCAGATTTATGGGTTACTGATTTCATAAGATGGAAATGCTAAACTAAGATGTTGACAACATAATTCAAAACTCTAAAGAAAAGGAACCGGTAATAAAAGTGTTAGGGACCTTCCCTTGATGCGATTCGTGCGATCCGCAATGTCTACTAACTAAAAAGGAAAATCGTCCTTGCTACTACGATATAATGTTGCAATTCGAATGACTTGACTTTGTCGTGGTGAGCGTGTTTTGTTTGACATCTAGCTGTAGACAATAATCTTACGTTTTATGTCATTATGTCGTAGTGGTAAGGATGATTTTCACTTGTAGTTGAAATCGGACGAATTGCATTGCATCGCGTCTTGGGAAGCTCCCTTATATAAATTACTATTTGAAGCTTTTCTACTTACCCTTGTGAGAATAACGCAACTTGCGCCAGTCCTGGAAGACCGGCCAAGGATGCGGTGTATTGCTGCTGCATCTTCAACTGTTCCTGTAGACTGCCTTTCCTGCCACCTGCTAAGTACTGCTGTAGGAGAAGGCTTTGCACTGCCTGGACCTAGAAGACATGGTGACGCATTGATGAATTAAGTTAACAAAGAAGAATTTCAAGTAGAATGTCCACTTGATAAAACAAAATAAGCAAGAGATGCATTGAAGCTAAAACATCAGAAAAGTAAATTGAACTAAACATGGCATAAATCATTAAAGATTTTTGACCAGCAAGGAATATTTAAGCTTGATTATTCAAAATTTATTAACGGAACATTGTTGAAAAAAGGACTAGATACCTGATCAGCAGGATTTGGAGGTCTCTGGCTGTGACTGGGAGACGGCGCCTGACTGGTTGACGATGATGATGCAGTAGACGGTAGTATCGAAATCTCAGGATATTCCCTTTCCAATGTCTCCTGTGCGCAAAAATACAATCTTAGTTGAATTGTAAACTATGACGTCATGGGTTAGTTATTAATCAGCCTATGATTGCTATGGCTGGGACATGTGTCTTAACTCTATGAGAGAAAGTGTGCTTGCATTGTACTCGTGGATGTCATATATCTTTTTTTTTTTTTTTTTTTTTTTTAGGTGGTAAAATCATCAAATGAGTTCTCCCGCCCTGGGTGGGGCGGAAGGGACTGTCAGACTCTTACTGACTAAAATCCACCCGTGTTCCTTCCTATACCCTTTACGTTCCGGGGCCACGGTAACCTGGGTTAAGAAAAAACCCGCGACCCCAGCAGGCATTTGGCGCGAAACACGACGCGCCACCGGCGAGCTACCCATAACTCACCGTCCGCAAGCCCGCTCCACCGCTGTGCCCTCTGCTAATCAGAGGGACACGCGTTGGAGCGTCCACACGACAGGCTATTCGCATACGGGCAAAGAGACCCCTTAGGCACACAGTGCCTAAGGAAGAGTTTTTGCCCGCATCCCAGGGTGCACCGGCCCGAAAAACTGGTCTTCCCCCCGGACGTATCCGAGAGGGAACTCCAGTCCACGGGCGCACGTGGAGGTTTCCTGTCATAGCACCCCGGATGTCATATATCTTAATATAAAAATTAAGAACATGACAGTTACTTCAAGATGATACGTTGTTTGGGATTAAGTGATGAAATGAATTACCAAACTGCTAAAGAATTTGAAGTCCTAACCATACCATAAAGGTTAGGGCCTTTATCACTGGGCCACCACAGGCCTCCCACGTCACATGACATGAATGGCAAAACCAGGAATATTAATTTCAATACACAACACGTTTCTAATAATACAAATAAAGACATTGACGCAATAAAAGACAATAGCGTGATTGTTTCAGACAGTGTACATAATAGTCCCAAATTAGCTAACATAGAAGCTATTAATACGTTGCCAACTGCTTTGAGGGACTTCCCTTTCATTGAAATCAAGATTGATGTTGACAATACAATAACAAAGGCGAATGTGACAAGGAAATAGTTATCAACCAATCATAAACCGGAAGATATTATTATAATAAATGAAAAAAAACTACATTCGAGACTCTCCTTAGGAGGTTGGATAAATTTAAGGGCCTGATTCAGAAGTCAATACTTCTCGATATGGCTCGTATTGTGAGAAGGTTTCTGTCTCTGGAGCCCTTAACTGTAGTAGCTTGAAACCTGCTCCAGATACCGGCCATTAATATTTGATATTATTATTATTATTATTTGAGTGTGTTTAAAAATTTACTCACCTTAGTAGCAGCCAATCCTACTGGACCAGGCTCCATGGTATTGCTATGCTTCTTCACCATGTGACTGAACAGCAGCTTCAAATCCACATAAGCCTGACTGCAGTGAGGGCAGTGGTAATGCAGGTTCATTCCTGTCGAGTTCTTGTTCAAGGGACAGGTCTGGTCATGACACGAAGGTGGAATCGTAGGTCCTGTAACCTTCGGAGGCTCAAAGACCTTTTTCTGCTCGTAATCCATCCGAGGTTTCATGTCCTTTGATGGAGACGCATCGTAAATGCTTCTGGGTGATGGTGATGAAGTGTTACTGCGGAGGTGTGATGACGGGTAGAAGGTTCCTGTCGCTTTTACTACTGGAATAAAAAATGTTTCAAGATCAGTTAAAGGTACAAAATTTTCTATCAGGTTGTTTGAAAATTGGAACTTATACGTTATAGTTTTAAGGATCAAATTGCATAGAAAGACACTCACCGGACACACTATCTTGTTCTCTTTCAAACTCACTCTTGATTGAGAAGTTTGTAGGTGTAAAAGACTCATTTGGCTCCTTCATAGAACTAATACTATCAACTGACGCCCTTTCTTTCAAAGAATAATCTTTTGCTTCTTCAAACTGCTTCTCTTGTTCCGTCTCACTTTTGATCACAGGAGTGCCTCTTCCATGCTTGTGAGTAGCTAAGGCTGAGTATTGAGTTAAAATTGCTGGGCAATTATTGCCTTGAGCACAATGGAAATGGGATCTCAGTTGATTCTTGAAGCAACTCTTTCCTCCACATTGGTCGAAGGAGGAGAAATAGTCAAAGCCTTCTAGCAAGGGACTGACTCCGTGAGCTTCCCTCATATGGGTCTCCATGATTAGGTGGGTTTCGCCAGCAAAGCTGCAGTTGAAGCAGTGGAGGTGTAGCCGTGTCATTCGAAGCTGGCAGCTGGGGTATGATGATGAGCAGGTGTCAGGGCTTGTGAAGACTTCGAAGTGTTGGAATTTGATGCGCTGTGGAAGGAGACAAGAACATGAGTCACGTTCGCCAAAAGTACGCAAATCTAGGGTTGAAAGTATTGCTATACTTACGGGGAATTCCTCAATAGTAGGAATAACTGGAGACGGAATAACCGGTGGTAACTGATTACTCTTCGGTAACTTGAACGATGTAAATATGGCTTGAGGAGTAATATTATCAGTCCAGACTTCAACCACTCTATTCTTAGGTGGTCTTCCTCTTTTTCTGCTGAACATTTCATCCAGCGAACTCGATGGGTTGACTTGCTGCGGGACCACTCCAGGATTTGGTCCGAGATTCAACTGAGCTTGTAGGTTTGGAGTCAATTGTGAAGAAAGACTTGGTGCCATTTGAGCAAGCTGAGCTAAATTCGGTGGAAGATTCGGCAGATTTGGTACTTGACCGAGCTGAGCTGCCATATTTGGATGCAACTGAGCTGACAGTTGTGGAGTAAAGTTTGGAGCGAATCTCGACGCTAAATTCGGAGACATCGGACTCAGAATTGCATGCTGGCGATGATGTTCTAAGCGTCTGAACGGATGCTCTTCAGATGAAAGGATGACTGCTCCACAGTTTTCCCAAGTGCAGTGATAATGGGTGATGTCCCTGATGTGTTGGCAAGCAGAGTTCCCGCAAGGGTTGTGGCGGGTATACGTCACGAAGTAAGCGTCGGTTACTTGGTTCTGTTGCTCGTGCTCCATCACGTGTTTGACCATGGTCGTGTGGCAGCTGTGGAGATTAAAGAAGAATTGTTAAAAAATACTCATTAAGTGTAGTAAAATCGAACCCTGACAAACCAAGTCACTCGGTTTTGTAGGTCAGAAAGGTAGATGATATTGAAAGCTTACCTATGAGCCATCTTGCAGCCGTCAGCCAAGCAGTGGTAGTGCTTGTTAAAAGCACTGCATTTGTTGCATTTATCTTCAGCCTCTTTGGCTCCGTTGAAAGTTTCTATGTACTTCCTTGTAGCCTCTTCCACCAGTGCTGGGTTCTGTAATTAAATTAAATATTAATTCATAATTGGATCAAGATTTTGATTAAACCATTTGAAATCTCTACGAGTCTGATGTCCTGCAATTAAACTATTGTACAATGACTTTAATGTAATCTAATTGGTAAGATTATCGGATTTCTAGTTTAAGTTCTACGTGCAATTTCCTCTCGATTTTCCTTTTCCAACACGTAATTTAACAAGAATCTCTCGCTCCATATCATAATACGTCTCTATTGACTCTAACAAAACTTGAGTGGCGTAAAATCCTCCAAATTACGCTGTCGCCACGTCATCCCATACAATAATCACTTTATTATCATGACTAAGTGTAAAATTGCTACTCACGAATGGATGCGGGTAGTCGGAATCCATCATTGGATTAGACATGTCGTCATCGATATGGAGATTCCCGCCAGGAGAATACATGCTTAAGTCAGCACCTTGCTGCATTAATGCGTTTTGTATCACTGAAGTTGGTAGCCTGTTGACAAAATCATTTGGTTTAGTAATAGTTCTACAGCTTCGTTAAAAATAAAAGATGAATGAATTGTGTGAGGAGTTTATGGAAGGAAAAGAAGTACAAATTATGCCGTGACTCCTGACAGGGATGAATGGCAGAAGAAAACGTGTTGCGCCGATTACAAGTAAAATGCGATAAGGGCAGGACGATGTTGATTTACTATTTCGTTCCTCCTGGATTAGATTCCCAGGTAGGGCGAAGTGAAAAAATATTTGGAAGTCGGTTGTCCGACACCGCTGTGCATACGAAAGCATATAAAGCCATCGGTCCTGCGCCTGATTTCTCTCCAGTCACATCAAATAAACTATGAACGATAAAAAACTGGGCAAATCACTATTGACTATAATCTATGGACTTGGCTGTTTCAAATCAGTCGCCATGGCCAAAAATTTGTAAGGAGGATACAATAATTTATCAAGAACGGTATTCCCTATACGTATTTGAATTGAAGCTTGTGACTCAGATTTACACCCATATTCAAAGTCGAAACATCATTATTTCCTCCACTCCACTCAACATCACCTAGGTGGATTGATATTCATAGTTGCAATTTTTCTCCTCACCTCCAATAGTTCCCTCAGTTGAGGTGAGGTTAGATAGGATGTGAGGAGAGGAACTATCTACCTTACAGCTTCCTTGAGGTAGTTAACAAGGAATTTGCAACTAAAAACACCCGTTTTTAATCCGATTTCCATAATGTCTTTTGAATAATTTATTGAATGTGTACGATAATCCTTACGATTACATGTCTAGACCCTATTTACGAGATACAGAAAACCCAATTGAGTTTAATGATAAAATTAATGGATTAAAAAATCTAAAAACCCACGTTTTTAAATTTCTTAAAACTAAGAAAATAAACCTACGGGGCTGAGAGCAGGGACCGAAACCGGTATCAACAATACGGGTATTTTTTCGGTAACAACCTTTTTTTCTTTTACAGGTAATTTTAAAGGTTACCTTTATTATTAAAGTGAATACTTAACCAGTATTAATACCGGTTACCGAAATAAAAATTACCCCTATCTTACACGTGCCGTCGGCAATAGTCAAAGGGCGCGCATCGCCTGTGTGTGTGACAAAGAGTCGGGCCGACACACGAACTTAGGCGAACGCCGACCAATCACGGCCTTGGCTGGCACAGCACGCGGCACGCGCAACGCGTCTTTCATTCAGTTTGATAATAAATGTATGTATAACTCAGTATTACCAAAGTATAAATACTATGGTATTACTCTATAATTATGCCGTCGTCATCGTCATTGTGGCCAACATGTTGTTTTTAATCCCCGACGGAAAAAGAGGGGTGTTATAAGTTTGACGTGTCTGTCTGTCTGTCTGTCTGTGGCACCATAGAGCCCGAACGAATGAAGCGATTTCAATTTAGTTTTTTTTTATTAAAGGTGAGGTCGCCAAACATAAGACCTAACATTAATCCTCAACTTTACCATATATTTATTTCAAAATTAATGCTGCAGTATTTTCGACGTATCACAGGATTCTGCTAAGCCATTTGAGGTAGTATGAGGTAGTATGGCCTTTGGTATGGCGTACCCGCGTACAGCACTGGTACAGACTTTCTTGGTAATCTTTACTATTTTCTAATGCCAAATTGGCATTGCGATATTCTGTTTCTTTCTCGTTATCAAGGTAATTTTGCACCCCCCACCGAATAATATCGTAATCGATAAATTCAAATTTTACAGGAAAAATAAAACAGTGTTTTTTTGTTTTTATTGTAAAAATTATCCAACCTAAGAGAATGATTTATATATCATCAAATGAAAGTTATTTTTTATAGAATCATTCTAAATAAAAGTTTTACATTTTTATTTTATTAGGACCAAGTTATTAAAGAAAATATATTTTACTGGATACGTTAGAAAAACATTATTTCGCAACAAAACATAACGATATTATTCGCGTAAAAACAAAAAGACAGCGTGCACAATAATAGTACCTATATTACAATGTTATTCGTTAAACAATGACATCCAAACATAAACGGTAATAGATTGTAACTGCGATTTTCGCCTATATAATATATATTATAATTTAAATTATTGTTTGAGTACTATTTTATTCTTCAATTGCCTGTTAAGTAATATCCATTATTAGAAATATAACTTTCAATAAAACTATGGCTTTCTGATAAAAGAACACTCATCATCATCATCATCAGCCGAAAGACGTCCACTGTTGAACATAGGCCTCCCCCTTAGACCGCCACGCCAAACGACAATTCGCTACTTGCATCCATCGGTTGCCCGCGACCCTCACGATGTCGTTGGCCTACCTAGTGGGAGGCCTGCCTACGCTGCGTCTTCCGGTCCGTGGTCGCCACTCGAGAACTTTTGTTCTCCATCGATCGTCAGTTCAATGAGCGATGTGGCCTGCCCATTGCCACATCAACTTGTAAATTGTATGAGCTACGTGGGTGACTCTGGTTCTTCGCCGAATATCCATGTTCCGGATTTTTATCCCGCAAAGAAACTCCGAGCCTCTAAAAGGCCAGCAGTGCAAGACCACGTTTCAGACCCCTACGTAATCACTGGCAACACACACTGGTTAAACATCCTTGTCTTGAGACACTGTGGCATTCTCGATGAGAAGATATCACGTAGCTTCCCAAACGCTGCCCATCCGAGTTGGATTCTTCTTCGACCTCTAGAAAGAGGTCTGTTAGGTAGGTTCAACTTCGAGAACGAAGTTGGACCTACCTAACTGAAGAATCTGTCCAAGGTAAGTATAATGGTCTACAACTTCGAGAGTATATCATTCCCAACAACAACCGGTACGGGTGCCACATGGACGTTCGACACGATTTTCGTTCATTTTAAGGCCGACCCGTTGGAAGACGATACTGAGGTCGCTGAGCATAGCATTGAGGTGCTCCAACGATTCTGCCATGATGACTATAATCATCGGTAAAACGAAGGTGACTGATGTATTCGCCATTGCTGTTGATGCCGAGTCCGTTCAACGCGGTCTTGAACAGTTTCGGAGAAATAACGTCTCCCTGTCTCACTCCTTTCTGCAATTGCTCTCTTCCTGAAGTCGGAAAAACATGGTGGCGTTTCTATACAAACACCTCAACACTTCGATACACCTATAGTCGATATGACATCGTTGGAGAACGTGCAATACTGCCCAGGTTTCGATTAAATCGAAGGCTTTTCCATAGTTCACAAACGCTAAATATAATAGCCGATTATACTCCTCTGTCTTCTGTATAATCTGACGGTGTATGTGGTCTATGGTAGGTACTAAAACCTTTTCGAAACCCGTCTTTCTCGGGAGGCTGGAAGTCATCAAACCTGCTTTCGAGACGGTTCGTAATGACTCTTGAGATCGGACCTGCGTTAAGCGGTAGGTGAGGACGCCGTGGGACTTATCCAGCCACTCCTCAAAGAGGGATCTTACGGCGAGCCCGTTGACCCTAGTCTAGGGTCACGAATGACTAAGACAAAGTTGACGATGCTTAGAAGTAGGAGCCCTGCTAAGCGGGGCTCCGTCGATTTCTCTTGTGAAGGAAGAACTAGTTTTGCCTAGGTCAGACTAGTTTATCCTGAAATCGGGTTTGGCCGGTAATTTATACACTTGAATGTGTAGAGCCGACTACACACGTACCAGTATACTTGTACAAATCGAGACTTGCACAAACATAGGTCAGTGACCATGTTAGGGACTTTAACCATGGCGTGATGTGACGCGATTTGATCGATTCCAACCACAACTGAAAATCAACCTTGCCACTAAGAAATAATGATGCAATTCGATTGACTTGACGTCGTTGTGTCGTCTCTTAGGTGCAAGTATCTTCCCACACACGTTTCAGTATACTTGCGCAAGTCTGGATTACCGCAAGTATACTGTAAGTCCCTGTTCACACGTGCCATACACTGCGCCGTCGGCTAACCCGGCAACCGGAACGTGTAAAAAGGCACTAACGTGTGTGGCATTAGCTACGTAGTCAGTGTAGCTCTAGAGCGAACAAACGCCGAATGCCATCAGGGCGCGCGTGCGAGCGAGAAAGCAACCCGCGACTCGTCGCGGCGGCGCGCCGCGCGTTTCTTTCGGCGGCGGCGCGCCGACCGAATTCACGGCGACGGCGGCGCACCACATATCTATGCCACATACTCGATATTATTATATCCCTTTCTTTATTCTCGCGTTAATAGATAATACAGCAATCGTAGATTGAGTGTAGATCACCTAGGTTAACTATTGCAAAAGTATATGCTATTTTTATTTAAATACATTAATAAATAGTAACCAGCATTGCCATATTAATGTGTTTTTTGAAATAAAATCTCTACAGGAGTAGTATTGCTAAAAAATTTAGTTGCAAAAGTCCAACTGGAACGACAAACAAACAAATAAACAAACAAGAAAAGTGAGTTTATAAAAACGTGGGAAAAACTTTACTATAATTAAAACGATTTTGCTGTTCTTACTCGAATAATATCGTTATCGTAACATATTGAAATTCTTATTATCAGTGCTATCCGTAATCACTTGAAGCGATATTATTCACGTAAATAAGTACAATAAATCTGTAACGGAATATTAGGGCTATGGTTATTATAAAAATACAAATTTGTAATGTACTCATAGGAAAAACTTTTTGAAAAAAAATGTAACCGCCTTCAAAACAACCACAAAAAAGGGTAAAATAACCTTCAAAACTTTTCTTTCGGAAGTCGGTGACTTTTTTTGATTAATTTAATTGTCTTTTTGCCACCGACTTCCGAAAGAAAAGTTTTGAAGGTTATTTTACCCTTTTTTGTGGTTGTTTTGAAGGCGGTTACATTTTTTTTTTCAAAAAGTTTTTATTTTACTCTTTTTAGTTTAAATATTCAACCACAATTCTTGTCAAATACGAGTGCATCGTTAAAATCTCTTACATTCAGAATTCCCTATCTCAAAAACTACAGAACCGATTTTGATGAAACTTGCAGTATTCCCTAAGTTGAACAATACCTAGTACAACAAAAATACTAATTAATATATAATTATATAATTACTTAAATCGGACTTGTAGTTCTGGAGATAAGCGAACACAAACATAATTTACTAAATCAGACGAAGCCAAGTCCTTACTAGAGGAGTTGTACCTTCCATCATCAGCTCAGCTACATGAGATGATGATTACCATATGCAAATACTTAAATTACTTCATAAAATTTGCGAAAAACGATGTGTAGGCCTATAAAATTTGAGGGTTGCCCTCGATTTCTCCAGGATCCAATCATCAGATCCTGACATGGTGACAATGGGACCACTCCTGAAGTATCTCCTTTCGAACAAAAAAAGAATTTTGAAAATCGGCCCACAATTGGCGGAGTAATCGCGTAACAAAAAAAAAAAAAAAAAAAAAACATACCGTCGAATTGATAACCTCCTTCTTTTTGAAGTCGGTTAAAAATGCGAAAAAAATTGACAAAGTGTAAGAGAGTACCTACATGATGAATATGCAATAAAACGCAAAGTATCGTTATATCACATTACGATATTATTCGGTGCGAGGAGCGATTTTTAGGTAACCGGTATTAAAACGGTAACCTCATTAAAGGTTTTTTCTCGTAATCAAGGTCATCTTTAGGAAACCGGTATTAAAACGGTAACCTGAATAGAGGTTACATTTTTCTTCGGTCTGGTTACCCAGATAGCGGTTACCTAAGTCTGAAAAATAACCGAAATTCTTCAATACCGGTACCGTAATTTATAAAGGTTTTCGGTCCCTGGCTGAGAGAGGGGCCACTCAAAACGGATTTTTATAAGATATATTTACATGACGTGTATAGATCGTGGGTGTAACTTGCAAAGATACGGTTTTTTTAAATCTTTTAAACAATTTTTTTTTTCATATTCCTGTCAGCAAACCCTTTCGTTTAATATCCACCTCATGGGGGTGCATTTCAAATAGCCAATACACCATATTGGATGTCCGCCATGTTGGATTTAAGACACGTGACCATTTTTTTCATATTCCTGAAAGCAAACCCTTTCATTTGATACCCATATCATGGGGGTACATTTCAAATAGCCTGTCCGCCATCCATCTTGGACGTCCGCCATATTGGATTTAAGTCACGTGACTATTTTTTTTTTCGTATAAGTACCTGACAGCAAACCCTTCAATTTAATACCCATATCATGGGGGGGGGTGCATTTCAAATAGCCAATCCGCCATTTTGTATGTCCGCCATGTTGAGTTTAAGACATGTGACTATTTTTTTCATATTCCTGACAGCTAACCCTTTCATTTGATACCCATATCATGGGGGTGGATTTCAAACAGCCCGTCCGCTATCTTGGTTGGGCCACCATATTAGATTTATTATGACGTTTCTTAGCTAGTCATGTATTGTCATCAGAACTCAGAGCGTACGCAAAATTTCAGCCTGCTAGCTTATCGGGAAGTGCCTCAAAATTGAGTTGCAAAACTCCAACCGGAACGACAAAGAAGAAAAGTGAGTTCATAAAAAAAAACGTGGGAAATAAGACGCTTTGTCAAATTTCCTGATGTTGCTGTCGAGCTGTTGTGAAAATCAGATTTCACCGTACCATGTTGCCAAGTCATCCACTTCACAAGTATCACCATATTTTTTATCCAAGGCATGGTTTTTTGTTCAAGTGGATTAATAAATTATTGGGGTTTGTTTGTGTAAGTTCTGCGTTCATTTGTCACGTGTTGACACTTCAAGTTGAAAACCACAGATAATGCGCTCACAGACAGGTCTCAAAATAAACAAATGACGAAATTCCTCCAAATGTAATGACGTATTCGTGACGTATTCCCACACCTCACACTTACTCGAGGGACCTCATCATTTCCTCAATCTGACGACTTTGAATACCAATTTGGAGGGTCCGTCGAGGCTCTCCTCAAGGCCTCCTCGAAAGAGGTGTGAGTGGATCGGCTTTCGAGGCACCTCGAGATTACGACTTTGAATATAGGTGTTAGTGGCAATGTCATTCATGATGAGATATGTGTTTGGAATAAATATGTCTGATTTAATTCCTAAGTACTTGAAGACATACGTGATTAAGTGCATGTTACTCATGCCCATTATCTCTTTCAATTATGAAATGCCATCTGCCACCGTTCCCATCTACCCTTTTTGATTCATTTGTTTTTTCAAGTTTTTGTAACTTATACGGTGTCTTTTGTCGTGGGACAATTTTGCGAACTACTGTTACCATTTGTTAAAAAAGAAACAATAATTTGGCGTCGACGCCACAGATTCACCAATATTCACACCCTTTATCATTGCTATAAGGTACATTTGCCACTGTTTACAACTAATATTTTCATTTCTTGTACAAACTTCATACATGAAATATTTTGCTTCAATTTGAATGGCCATTCATTGTACACATTCGTTTGGTAACTGATAATATTTATTATACTGCGATCTTCTTGCTGTTATTAAAGCCAACATTGAATTATTATCTTCCTAGTATTGTTTGTTTTAGTAACTCCTCGTGTTGCTACCAAGCAGACGATGGTACTGTGAGAAAATATTAGGGACAAGTTCAAATGCACTGCTAAATTCTCTCAAGACAAGTTCATTTTTCTTGAGATCATACCTATAAACTATGCCTTCCTCATCATCATTATCATCATCATCAACAGCCTGACCTAACTCGCTGCTACAAAAGCCTCTCTTTGCTTGTGGCAATCTACATGTTCCTTTGCTAACCAAATCTAAGATTTATCCGTGATGGCAACAATGGGGAAGGCCGGTCAAAGCCAATTGTAGATGACGCGACCATAGTTAAGTCCTAATCCGACCAATGAGATAGTACTATTTTGAAGTACCTATAAGATTTGAACCAATGACGATGCTTGGAACAAGCTATACTAGCGCCATTCGATTCCCAGTTGTCATCCCAATCGCATAGAGAGAATCCTTGCTTATTTTTCTAGTCATATTATCTTTTAATTTAGCAATGACTTATATGCTGTTATGGTACAAATATTGTAGCTATGCTGTTTGAAATTGAAATTATTATTTAAACATAGTGTGTTATTATAATAACTTACCCAAAACTCATTTCCTGTTCCTTTCTCTCATGCTTCCTCTTATGAGTGAAGATCTGGCTGCTCGAATGCAGCACATAGTTGCAGTGGGGCCTGATGCAGTGGATATGGTTGCAGGTCTTGCTGAACCTGCAGTCGCGGTATGGGCAGGCTTCATTCTTCATATACTTCTTGAAGCCATCCTTGGAAAGTGCTTCGTCTTTAATGTGATAGGTCTTGTGTTTTTCTGTGGAAAGAGGGTTGTGGGGATTAAAACTTTTGTTAAAGACAGTAGCTCCAAAAATATTAAAGACTTATACTAAATGGTCGACCATAACCATCATCAATCTGTAATCCACCTACTATAGTAAAAGAAAAAGACTAAATAAACGATGTACAGATTGTGTAAATGAGAGATATATTGATAGAAAAGAGAGAGAAGGCTAATAAGTTGATGGCTAGTACAGATTTATGGAAGAAAACATGTGTGAAGAATGAATATTGAATTGATGAAATCAAAACTGCAGTCAGATTTACCATACTCACCCATGTCAGCCTTGTTCTTGAAGGTGTAGGTACATCCAGGTCTTCTACAATGGAAGTGCGTGGTCCTCTGACCAGCGAAGACACAATGAGGAGCAGCACAGCTCTCAGTGGCTCTGAATCTCTGGAAACCCTCTTGGAGGATGGCAGAGTCTTTTCTATGATAGTTGGCGTGCATTTGCACGTCTGATGTTGATATGTATACCTGGAGGAAGAACTATGACATGAAAAATCGCTCTGTATTAATTGGGACTTAAACATAATTGGCGAAATGATCCTACCATTAAGTACACCTCTGCGTTAACCTTCCAGGATGATAGTTGTGATGTTACGTAAACAGATATACCTACATAGAACCAATCATAGAACAGCGCAGTGTTTTTTTTTTCTGTGTTGTACATAATTAGAAATGTGAACTAATGACTATTCATGTTATTGTTTTATTTCTTTCAATCTATCGGAAAGCTTATCTAACTTCAAAGTCTACGTGGAATTTTATGTATCGCCAACTTTCTCTAATATTTTTTTTATGTTTCAATAAACAGTTTTTTAGAACCGGCTAATTGACTGTTGTTTCACTAATTAACACAAACTTGTCTGAAAGTGAAATAACAACCTGTAAAAACGTTGAAAATAACTGAAATGCAGTATCTAACACGCTATTAGACACAAGGTAACAAACGTTTACGCTTGAGTTGAGGCTTAAATATTTATGACAGAACAATGAGAAACGAGTTACAAACAAGCAATTAACGTCATTGCAACTAATGCCAATTTTTAAAACGGTCAACGTGTTATTTTCTGCTCGATGGCTAGTACTTATAACTTTATCATAATATCCATAAAAGGTGTTTAACCCTTAATGAAAGATACTTCTTCTTTCCTTCATTGCGATATATTTTTTATACTAGATCGTATTAATTGTGGACTTTCTTATTACGGAGTTCATTAATTCAAAGTTCAAAGTTCCGTTGTCACATTTCTTTAATAAGTTTTAAATGTTATAACTTTATTTTAGCTGGCGTGACGAATTGAACTCCTTCTAAAGAGACTGGCAGGAAAAAGTAATCAATAAAAAGATTCGAAGGATATAGGGAGGCATTGCCAGGGGGAATGAACATACGCTGGTTATGACAAAAACACGTCACTATAAATATCGCTACATAATAATCACTGTGCTACTCAATGCATCAATGAGCACAATAATAAAGTTGACGCGGTCCTGGAACACAAACGGTTATTGAAGGACCAGGAGTCAAGTTAAGTCTGTCAGTCCTTTTCGCTTCACCCGGGATGAAAGCATTCTTTTGAAGACTTTAGCACCACCAAAAAAAAACCTGTTACCATTTCGCTTTAGAAGTAAATCGCACAATTACCAGATAAATTATTACTAGACAAAGAATTCTTCATGAACCAACACAAGTACTAAATACTGAGCTTACAAGCTTTGTAGTTGCAAACGAGATCATACGTCACTTCCGGTGCGTACGGTGAGCGAGTCAGCGATTATATCATGAGGATGGGCAGCATCCTGGCTTTGTGCCTGTATCATCATTTTGCAATCACTAATATGTTTTCTATACTGTTGCATCCTTCCGAGAAACAGAAAGAACTAACCATTCCAAATAGACTGTCTTTGTGTTGAAAAAGTCCTACCTAAAATCAAATTACCTACTTAAAACAATCATCTCAAAACAAATCGTAAATATCAATTTAATGTAACGATATCGTATAAAGGCAACGAACTGCAGCAAGTGATGATATATGAAAGTAATATGATACTAAACTACAAAACAGCAACGACAATACTTCCAATAATTATGGTGATTAAAACTTTAAAATAGAAGCTGTTAAAGATAGTGATGGTGATGAAATAAAAGCTTACCTTATCACAGCCATCTTGAATACAGTGGTAGTGGGTCTGACTGCGGTTGTGGGGGCAATCGGTGAACCGTTCGGAGCAGTCATCCAGGGGGGAGTACCTCATGAAGCCGTGGGCTAAGGACTCGTCACGTTTCTTGTGCCACTGAAAGAAAAAGAGATTCTGTTAATTGGAGAATAGAATATTTCGATCCTGTGATCCTGCAGTAGATGATAAACGAGAAGAATATTTTGGATATTGAATCAAAGAAAAAATCACATTTGCTCTAGTAGCTGTATCTGGTTATTCAGCAAGTAGAGCACAGCATGATGATTATTATGTAGTTGGCAAACAAGTGATAATTCAAAATTTTAAAGAGCAAGTAAGGGCAATAAAAAAATTAATGCAGAAGTTAATGAAGAATTTAAGATACTAAATACTAATATTACTCCAAAATCTTACCTTAAAATGTCTGATCATTTCTTCTTTCTTGCAGAACACCCTCGCAGTACAATCCATGCAGTGGAAGTGCTCCCGGTAGCCCAGGTCCTTGCAGTATGAGGAACCGCATTCCAAAGTCGAGCTGTACCTGTTCAAGAAGTAGAATGATTTGTAGGGTTATACAGAATATTTGAGCTATCAACGTCGTGGGTGCTTTGAGATATAATAATGCAAGCTTATTTATGATATTTGTCTTAGATGATGAAGTATGTGCTCCTATTTTTTGCTCCTCTACTCATTAGTCATTAGAGTCGCATTTGCCATCTAAAACTATGCCCAGTACAGTTAAAACAAACTTATTAAAATCATTAAACAAATTAATATCCAGGTGTATTGAAGCAGAAAAACTACACATCACGTCATCATGACTTTTGATAACAATTTAATAACTCAAAATTGATCACGAGAAAAATTCACGCTCCACTGTTCACTATAAAAAGTGACAGCTAAATTGTATAAAGAATAATTTCAGTAGCTATACCTCTTAACATATCTGGAGTAGTCAACCGTAGTCTGCAAAGAATTCTTCCTCGCCTGGTCCAAATGATTCAACGCAGAGAGCAGACCTTCACAAAAACGAAAATATACGTTGATACAAACAAAAAACTATATTATGCTAATACATATCGAAACAATCATAACTAACGATACATTCATCCATTCCTTTTCCGTCAAACTTATTCTTTTGTTTGGAACAGCCAAATCACCTCCATGCATCATATTCAAACGAACAATGTAGTGTTTTCATCATATTTTAAAACTAGCGAGTCTTTTGGATCTGTTTCGTTTGCGTTTGCGTTACCAGCTTGATAGTTAGAAGTTTTTAGTTCAAAAACAACTTAAACGTCGGTCGGGTTGTGTAAGCGGCCCCTCCCCGTATCAAGTTTTGGAGTATCAAATAAATTATTATGGTAATTAATCAATGTTTTCTCCTAGTCACTGCGGAGCGTTCCATTGTGAGTGATCGTTGACTCTTCGTCTATGTACAGTGGTGCACGAAACTGTTTTTGTGTATCGATTCGTTTTTTAACAAGACCAAAGATGTTATCTTATAAATAGGAACGAATGTGTGGATCGAGAATCGAATGTTTAACACGTTGAGAATTTATTTTGGAAATTGAAGCGTTGCTTATTGATGTTACGGTTAAGATTAGGTTTTATGCGCTTGATAAATGAGTTCGCGATTTTGCGAATAAAATAAGTTTTCGATTAGTGCTTCGACATGGTTGGTTTTTAATATATTTTAAATTTCATTATTCTCAAGCTTGAGAGCGAAAAATCTATATTAAAAGAGTTAGAGTTTCTACATATACGAATGGTTCAGTTAACCCAGTTAATTTCTGCGCTTCATTGTCTACAAACACAAGCACTTCTCCACATACCATTACAAGAGATACAAATATGTATTGTATTGAAAAACTCGCGTGTAAAGTTTTAAAGAGAATTAAACTTGAGACGTTGATGTCGAAATACCGTCTGTTTTTTTACAAAATCGTTTTTGAAAGACGAATTAATACCTATACTTATGTAGATTAGAGTTGAGAACACAATGGATGTTAACATGTAGCTAGATAATTTGTGTGTTACATAAGTCGTGCATGAATCGTGATTGTAATAACAGACGGAGTTTTAGTGAGAGCAAGTTATTATTAATGAATGAGGGTACGAACACTTGTCTTGCTCTGTAGGATTAGGGTTGACTGAATTGTGTTATGTAAGTTTTGGCGACATTGATAAAGAACTCGATATGGTCATAAAAGCTGTTGAAGCAAATAAAGTTTTAGAACATGTAGATTTCATGTTTGGCCAAATCAAGTACCGAAACTGATTCAGTAATAGACACGGCTTTGATAATAATAAATTCTGATGCTTTTGGTGTAATAGAAGATTTTTAGAAGAATCAAATGACTTTGACATAGCAGCCCTAATAGATTTGTTTGGACATAACGGAGTTAATAGCTCACGACTTGTCGGCGATAGTGCGAATACAGAAAACAATTGAACATCGACAGTACATCGTGTTTATTGCCTCTAATTTATGGAGATTAGAGATAAGATTAGAACAAAATAAGACAGTTATCGTAAATAGTAAATTATAACACGGTCATTAAAGAAAGGAAAATACGCGATAAACACGAATAAGCAATAAAAAACTGGGGCAACAATCTTCAAAAATATAGAAACGAATGTTTGATTTTAATGTATCAAATATTTTAAAAGCAATTATATCTATTAATAACATTAAAAAAGTAGTCTAACACAGTTACAATCTAAGCAAAGGAATTAGATCTGAGTAAGTCATAAAGACGATTGAAGTCAATAAAAAGTTATGTACCGTTAAGATGATTTTATGCAAATTAATTTGCTTTGGTATAAAAATATAGATTTTTTACATCTAGGTCCCAATTCAAAGGAGACAACAAAGCGAAAAAAGCGGGTGGCGTCTAACATACCATAAAATTCTTAAAACATTCTCATAATTCAAGCAACGTATTGGGATTTGGGAGTGGTACTCCTAATTAACATGCCCATATAAAATTCATATCGCTGGAATATTAAAAAATATACGTGGCGCCTTAAAATTCCAAATACTGATGGTACCAAAAAGACAATGGGAGTTCGAATCAGATAAGTACGGACTTAATAAACATCCATACTGTGGTAGGTTTTTTAGGAAATTTCGTAAGATATTGTGCCGGTTCATTCAGGCGAGACAATGGATCCTCATAATGTCCTACATAATGGGTTTTTGAACTCGCTCAACGGAACCACGAGTGATCGAAAGTTCTTAGTACTGGGATTTATGATTCCAAGGAAATTGGGTGGGTACTTCCTTTTGAATTTGATTGCCGTTGACAACTGAATGCTGTTGGAGTCATTGTTGTTAAAGATTGTTTTATTAATAATGATGTTTCTGAAGATAGTACGAGTAGCAGAATATAACACGTTAGTAGGAACAGACAATAATGTCAATTTTGATATTGGAGAACTAGAACATTTTCTTTCTGAAGCTGACAATGGCATATCATATATCGAAGAAACAAATAAAGCTCAACCGCAACACAAAACGATCAAATTACAGCAATAACTCTCCACGGATCCATAAAATTGATTCGCCTCAGTCTATCTAGGTCCATTTTTTTAGCAGATCAGGATGTAAAATAAACAGACAAAGTGGATACAAATGTACATAATGACTATACAGATCAACGCGACTCTAGAAATAATCATGACTATACGTATAAAAAACAACAAAAAGCCAGAACTGAGTGTTGGCAAAAAATAAACAACGAAATCGATATAATTCACACGATTCTAGAGTTCCGACGGATGAGAGTAACACATTGCTCGCCTTTATCTTATGAAACTATTAAAGTAATTTGCATTACTCATTTCGAAGCTGCTAAAGTATTCTGCAGTAGCCTTTTATAGGTTTCTTTCTAGATAAGCTGTCTGCTTTGAAGAATTGTCTCTGACGCCTCCAGCATGTTTATAAATATAATCATTTTATCCTCAAACACGGACGATTCGTTATTTTCGGCAAAAAAATGATACAGAACCGAAACTACGTGAGTGCACTCAATAATTTTTAAATTTCCTGAGACAGCTGTGACCCGAGCATGCTTGGGAATCCATATAATCCTTCTCTGGCATTTAGTTAAGTGGAAAACGAATAAATGTCAGTGTGTACTGTTCCGTTTTGGACACCGTTTACAGTTCTATGACTAATTGAAATTAAAATGTCACTTAAGATTTAGATAAACGGATTTGTGTGGCCGATTTTGGTCCGTTGTTCGAAGAATATTGGTTTCAAATGCTTCAGATCAATCAAATATGGGATTTAAAAATTGTTTCCTAGAATCACTTTAGATGATTTTTCTGATAGTGTTTTTGTGTCTCGTTGTTTCTTAATGTATGAGTGATCGGTCAATTAAAACTTGAATCAGATTTTTTGCTGTACTACCGTTAGCTACTTGTTTATAAACCCGAATAATCTATAATCATAACCTTTGAATACTGTAATCAATCTAGTCGCAAAACTACTTTTTCTCCAATGTCGATCACCAATCACTTTACAAATTAAAAACGGATACTTTCAAAACGCATTTGATATCTCTCATTAATTATTCCATTGTCTTCACATCGACAATCAGATCATCGTGCAAGAGTTCAATAACTGCATCAATTTCTTGCATCAGTACCCGTCTTCCATCTAAATTGACATTTACTCTCTGCAAGTATGTCTAAAATGTAAATGCGGTTACTACACACACCAATTCACGTGTGTTTGCATCTATTTGCTCTCTTATATCAAATGCTGAATGATCTTCAACTTTATTACAACTGTATAAGGAAAAACTCGATTTGTCCAGCTGCAAATTCAAAACATCTTTGGGAATACATGTCCAGTTTAACCTGATATGTAATGTTGATTACTTTATTAATGTTTTTATTGAAACGAGAGATCAAGTTAGGTTGGGCTTCGCGGTCAATGTGATAGTACATTAAAGTGAGGCTGTATCGTATAGGAGGTAATGAGGCGGGGCGATGGGTGTACGTACGGACAAAGATCTGACTATTGACATACACGAGATCATCTATGTATAAGTATCTACTTAGAATTCTTAAGCTTATTAACAAGTTATGATGTCGAAGACTTGTTTTGTGACTTAAAATATTAACGGCCACAAAAACAGAGGATGAAATGCTTCAATAGACAATGTTATTGAATACAGTACTTATTATGGAAGTTCTCGTGTATCTAATTGAATAAAAATATGAATCTCATATCCCAATTTGTTGGGAACCAAGATGAATCATATTCATTCCTTGGAGCGTTACGTCAATTGATGACCAATTCGAGTATTCTGTTGGAATCAACTTCTGTGACCAACTTTGACCTCTATGTCCAGGAATTATGATTGTAAATTGGGTGTGAAATGATTTGTAAGGATGTATAACACGTTTGTCATATCCTAAGTACTTTTTATTACAATATTTCGTTTCGAGATGTACAGATAAGGAGCGATGTCTAGTTTTATTTTTCCAAGGATCAGATCTTATTGTTAGTGGTACATTGAAATACGTTTTAGCGTTTTCCTGTACATATTTATAACAGATATTCTTATTGTTCTGTATCTTCAAATCTTTTTGTTATATTAAGTTATTGTTGTGACGAAAATCGTAGGCATCCAATTTTGGCGTTACACATTTCTGAAGTGCCATTTTCCTCATGATGTCCTAGGCTGATAAACTAAAATTCTTGGGGTTTCCCAAGGTTCGCTTCTCGGCCCCACTTTATTCTAATCTCCACAAAAGTCAAGTTGTCAATCAAAATCCTAATGATAACGGTGAAATCTGTAACTGGATCTCCGAATAGTCGTTATTAAGATCATCAGTTAAGTTATAATTGCCGTGTATTGTGTACAGAGTAGTTAATTGTCCATATTAAAGTTAGTAATGATCATTAATTACTTGCCAATATGATTTCAGACGTTTACACGGGCAGGCGGTCGTAAACTCTAGTCGGCGGATGAAAGGGCCGAGATAATTATGAACGTACGCATACGTAGATCAAATCGGGATCCATCGATCGATAAGGGATCTAGATATGTTGCACCGGCGATCACTTGTACGTATTACGTTTGTTGATGGCAATTTTATGTGCAATGTAACGCCGGATGACGTACGCGTTTTGTTACATTGATTTGTTTATAGCTAGCTAAGGCGATGATATTGATTATCTTCTATTGAATCTCTGTGTGAATTGTGTGTTTGATGTGCAATCATGTCTGCATCAATACATAATACCTCCGAACCGTAATTCCGGATAAACTGTTCTTTTATGTGTTAACTGTAAATTGTTACACTCGTAACCTTTCTTTTGATTGCAAAACAATTTCTTCAGCTGTATTTACACTTTCATTTAATGTAGAATTATTTATTGATTCATTAAAATAGCTATAAAGTGTAAAGTAAATCTAACAATGTCTATGTCGATGGAAAGAGATTCGGCATCAAACACCATGCGACTGCGCCGTAGATCTTCGTCTTTGTTCGGCCATCTCCGTCGTCCGCCGCACGCGCTGATTGGAGTAAATGATTCCGCATGATCTTGTTTGGTTTTGTTCTGTTTACTCTGTCTCACTTGATGGTTTACGGTCTTGTTTTTAGTTTTGTTCGAGCAGTCAATTAGAGCGGACGTTTTTGTTTTAAGAAAACTTTCACATAGATTTTTGGTTGTTTTAGAGATAGAGATCATTCACTTATTTCGTAAGACTCTCGATGAGATTTTTTTCTAACCTTTTGGCGACTTTTTACTGTTTTAGTTTCGTGAAATTATACATAAAATCACGCTTGTAATAATCAGTTAAAGTTTATGGCAAAGTTATATCATTCAATCACCAATAAGAATAGCTAGATAAAATTGACCCAGGAATGCACAGGAAGACAGAAAAGCAGAAGCATCAACATTATATCATTAGTAAAGAAGGAAACGAACAACATAAAACGTAGTCGCACGCGCATAATGCCAAGTGCACGTTCAATTTTCTCAATACCTGACTGGTCTAAACTTCGGGGCGTGGTTTCCAATACAAAATAGGTAATTGGCTTGCAAATCGGATATTTTTATACTGCTAAATGTCACGAGCTATGCGGTCACACGATATATAAAGATAAGCCAGTCATTGATAGGATTATGGTGTGAGAAAAGCATTCATGCAAAGACATTACTGACAGTTGCAATAATTCTTGAATTAACTATGACATTTTGTTTTTGTAAAATTTGATGCAGTCAATTAAACATGAGATATCATCAATCAACCAAAAAAAAACATTAATTATAAGACAGCTTTTAACACAGGAAACGAAAAACAAGATGCAACAACCAATAATAACGTTATAGATCCAATTAAAATTATTGAGAATATAGCTATTTGGAAAGTTCCATTTGCCGCCAATGGTATAGCTGCTGTAAGTAAGGACAATTACGTGTCCACAAGGTGGGCTACCTCACTACATGAACGTGCACTAATTGAAAGAAAAAAAGGAATTAAAACTAAGAACACAGAGCCCACAACTTGATGGATAGACGAGCGCGGAGCTTCGACGTCGCGGATCGATTATGTGGATTAATGCGGCGATAATCGATACTTTTTGCTCGTATTTCGATTCGATTCTTTTTGTTTCCGAGCAGGTGATATCGACTGCTCCGTGTTGGTACCACTCGTATGTATTATCTTTAGTTTATGGATCTCATTATCGATTTAAAATATCAAGATTGCAATAAATCTTTTTTGAGATTTTGTAGCGTTTCGCTCTTGAATTATGGTTTTTAAAGTGCTATGTTTGTGTTATTACTTATTATGGTTCCTTTCCTTCATCTTAGACCTTCATGTAAATTATCATAGTAAGTTTAAATCTCCAAAAAACTGCACCATAAGGCCACCCACGAGAAAATACGAGGCCTGTTCGTAAAACAATAAATACTAAGACAAAATACCAGAACCAACGAACGAAATACACGCTAATTGACGGTTTATAGTCAATTAGTTAAGAAACTCACTCACCACACATAAACTAACGACTTCTGACAACTTCTTAGCTATAAATTATCCGTTTAAATACGAAAATCCGTATCCACTGCAGTCAAATGTGACACTACGTTTCAACAAAGATTCATATGTAATATGGATGAAAGGCAAATCAAAATAAATCATAAAATTATGAAAACATAACACGTTTGGGCTCTTAAATCTAAATAGTCTGATAAAATCTTCGGTAAAGTGTAAAATACCCATTTGTTAAACAAGACTTTCATCCGGAAAACTGTGGACTGCAGTAATTTCTATATTTATGACTTTTACTAATGTTGGAAGACTTATGTTTGACGATAGATTTATTTGCGTCTGTCTAATATTGCATTTGCTAAAATTAAGATAACTACATCTCTATTGTAAATTACTTGTAATGTTGATTTAAACTTGATGTTATCTGATGTAGGTGGAACAGCTGTTATTTTTACTTCAATATCAACTACAAAATGAAGTCCTACAAAGCTTTTTACGGTAACAATATTAAAATAATGTTCCCCATCCTACTTGATATGCAAAACAATGCATATTTCATTACCATTTGAAGGATACGCGGAAAAAATCACGAGACACCTTATGCATGTTCATTTCACAAAAATGACATGCGCCCATTCGAGGTAACTGTCAGTTTGGTTACATGTTGAACATTTTGAACAAAGATCTATGACAACATCTATAGTAACAACATTACATAAGGGTAGTGAAGATAATTTGTATAATATTAAAGTTGAAAATAAAAGAAATGTTAGCACAGAACTACAAGAAATGGATAAATAACATTAAAGTGTACAGGAATGGTAGGATAAAATAAATAGACAACGCGAACCACAGAGCTTGTACAGTAAAGGTACCTTTTACCTTTTATAACATAAAAACGACCACTAAGACGCGTCCGGGTCATATAATGCATTATAATTTTATACAAAGATACAAACTGCAAGAGTCGAATGAATATGCAAAAGAGACTTGCATGTAGTGCGGATTGAGTTATTGTGATCGTTTGTTTGTGTGCGTGGAGAGAATCATCGCCGTTCTGTCCGACATGCGCAGGAGTGCGTAGAAATACGTCTGTGTGTAAACCGCACACGCATCCGAAGAAATGCATATTTTATGACGTCTACTCACATTCTGTGCGGTGCCACAAAGAAATTATACGCGCATTAAATCCGTGGAGGTGTGATTTTTTTTTATTCGTACTTTTTTTTTGCTTGTGACCTTTACGAGAGTTTTAGATAGGTTTTATTTAAGATGGAGCGAATTATTATGGATGGTACGCTTTGTTAACGAAAGTTCAGTCTGGAATTCCGACTTGATGTTGTAAAAAAGCCTTGCAAGCTATTCGTTTCGCGTATGATGTGTTATAATCTCCTCCTATTTTCATCGTGGCAAAATCAATATGTCCTTCCACCCAAGATCGACTGAAAGAGAAGCTGTCAGACTCTCTTACTGACTTAAATCCACTGTGTCACTTCATTATACCTTCACGTTCCAGGTTCATTTACCGTTTCCTGATAAGACAGTCGCTCGACCTCGCCAAGATTTTATCCTCCTATTTTAGATCATTCCTTTTTGAAGTCGGTTAAATAGATTTTCCGATAAGCTTAATCATCTTAAACGTTCGTCTATGACAGGACAATGTAAGTTTAGCTCTAAAACCCATAACAATACGAATGATATGGTTCTAAATGACAATGCCACATTAATAGTTACAGGTTGTGAAGTTGCTAATCGTTGTGAGCTGTTAAATTATTAGTTACCTATCCGTTTAAGAAATAGGATCTATTTACTTCGATGATGTTTTTTTTTTCAACAAAAAAAAAGTTCTGACTGTACTAATTTCTACCCGCGCCGCGGCTTCGTTCGCGAGAAGTTTTGGGCGCGTCGCATCCCTTCGGCCGTCCGTTCTTTTACTTTTTCCGACTTGTTTAACAAAAATTATGATAACTCCACTAATATGCATGCTATAAATATAATTTATAATCTATGGCACTCAGGAATAATGTAGCTTCCTACCTACCTTTTCTTTTTAGAATTGGTTCTTTCGTTTCGCGTATTGTATTACTCCGTACATAAAAACAAAGAAATACCTACGTCTTTTCAATAATTAGTTTTGATTTCAGGTCAATTTATGGGATTTTATACGTTGTTTTTCATTAACCATGTAAATTGGTGATTTCCTAGGTTCATTTAAGAATTAAATAATAATATGATAAGATAAATCTCTTTTCTTCTAGTTATGGTCCATACCATGAGTTGTCATCACGATAATTATCGATCATCGATATCGACCGCGTTTGGCGCTCTCATTGGCCCGCTCCAAGTTTGTATGAACTCTCAACCAATGAGAGTGCCAAACGCGGTCGATGCGTATGATCGAGTATCGCAATGACAACTCATGGTAGAGGCTCTGGTTGTTAAGCTAGAGATAAAGTAGTTCTTGCATCAGCATGTTTATAAAAAAAAAACACAATAGCGACTCCACAGTCTCTATTCCCGGGAGGATACGCAAGCTAGCGTCTATGTTAATTACCAAAGACGCTGATGTGCACATGTGCCGCTCAATGGATGCACTGTCCTGTGTTCAGCAACTCTAAGCGGAAGGATTCGCTTCCTTTTCATGCTGACCGGGAGATTTACAGTTCCTTGATGGCTAGGTTGTTGATTAGAAAATTAGAGATAGTTTTACTGATTCACTAATTTCCTTTCTTAATAACTCAGTACTATTATTAATGCAAAAGTTTCCAAGGATATAAAGGCTCAGTGCCCGCACCACGAGTCTTCACTATTTTACTTTACAGCGTCTTTCCAGTATTTACAGCGTTTCTTGTATGGAAAAATGGAACAGCGCCTCTGGTGTGCGAAGAAGGAACTAATTTTTTCCTTGATATTTGTCAATTTGAAAATGTCAATGTTCCAGTTTTGTTTAGGTGAGAATAACTGAAAACTCATGATAAGGCCTCAGCATAGGGCATTTCGAACGCATACAACCCTAATCTCTTCAAAGTTGTGAACAGCTGGCCTACCTACGTCTTAAGGCCAGATTAGTTACAGTGTGGGAAAGAGACAGAGCTATACATATACAAGTCATCTAGTCATCTCTTTCCCTCATACTGGAATTACTCAAGCTTTGTAAACTCTGTAAGCTCGCAACAAAGATCTGAATGCAAACTATTATAAATATTTTTTGGTTGTAAAATCTACAGCAAAAAATGGTGTGATGACCAAGACGCACACTGCGAAGGCTAGTCCGAAGTTTTAAGCCTTAGCTTTCTTCGTTTCGCTTCGCTTTGTGCAACTTCGGCTGGCTTCGGGCGACTTCCATTAATTGTTGTCGGTTTTTGCTACCGAGTCAAAGGGCTCATGAGCTCTTCGCGCAGTTGCACGAGTGTGTAGTCACATACTTCGGGACTTCGATCAACTTCGCGAGTAGTGTAATGCAGGCTTTAGAGCAGCAGAAGAAAAATGGCTCAATAAAAAACCTTTGGCATACCCTCGTGAACTGCCGGGGTCGCGGGAGTAACGAGCTAACGTAACCCGGAACGTAAATGATTATTGAAGGACACCGTGGGTTTTAGTCAGTACAAGTCTGGCAGTCCCTCCTGTCCTGCACTGGGTGGGAGGCATTTTTCATGATTTTACCACGCTAAAAAAAACCTCGTGAAGGCACGCACGATACCATTTATATCCCCTCTGAGAGGGCATGCCATTAGCATATCTGTGTCCCAACAGTTGGAACTCTTGACTGATTATTTGTTTCATAGGAATGTAGATAGGTTAGCTCTTTTCACAAATAATAAATAAAAAGTTCTGTCCAATCTTGAACTGCATCTGAGATTTAAAAGTTCATTGACTTGAAACTGATTGACACTGTTCCACTTGAAATTTAATGTAAGAATAAAGTCAATTAAAATACATTAATTTATTCAAAAACTGGTTCAACATACGATGCAGTCGTAAGAAGTATTTAATATGGGTAAATTCCCAACAATTAATGAAAGTTTACTTATCTAAAAATATCGGACTTCGAAGCTTTTTTTAGTGCTCTAATTGGCAGTAAACTAGATTTTGTCCACTGCATCCATCACAAGAAGAAATATTCACGACATATTCAAAAAACATCTTATAACAACTTTCCAAATTACAGTCATAAATTAATAAAAATGTAAGATCACAGGAAATAATCAGAAACTTGACTAGATTAATAATAAAAACCGAAACTTGAAGTACGGTTGATTATAATTATTAGAGACAGTACACACGATCCGATTTCCGCAAATTTCGAAAATGATCGCAAATCGATTTAGAAAAAAAAATCGGTAAAAATCAAAAGCGAATGCTTCCGGCAACGGAACACTAACTGGTCGATAAAAAACGACGATTATTAACAACTATATAACTAGTTTGTCAAACTAAACGGTTTTTACGACCAATACAATCCATATAAGAATAGTGTTGTAAATGTAAAGAAATCGTTTCAAACAAAAATCTAATTTAAAGTACAACAACCTAATCGATTAGAATGGATTAATTAATCGATTCAAATCGTTTCGGAGCGATCTCGACTAAATTAGAACATAGGTAAGTAATCACGCTATACATTTTTATTTAGACCGGTTAAGTGCGAGTTGTGGCAAAGAAGTGGTTCCGTATATTTTTAACCAGTACTGATAAATGTTTAATGGCTTCATTACAGTAAAAACATGATTGTGTCCTGGTGCGTTTGTTAATTGTTACTCAGTATTTATCTTGTAACAATCTTGAGTAGATCTAGCGACAGGTTTAGATTTACAACTCTTAGGCCCACTTGCACGAACCCGAGTTATCTTTTAAACTCAGAGTTAGTTGCTAGCACGAGGTTAAATTGACAATATTGTATGACAAACTGTCAATTTAACTCGGGTTCGTGCAAGCGGTAATATGTAATGTTATAAAACGAAGGTAAATTGACGACAATTTGTTTTTAGGGTTCCGTAGTCAACAAGGAACCCTTATAGTTTCGCCATGTCCGTCCGTCCGTCCGTCCGTCCGTCTGTCCGCAGTTTAGCTCAGAGACGCCCAGTACTAGAAAGCTGTAATTTGGTGTAAATATACGGATTTGTTGTGCCGAAAAAGTGGTAAAATAAAATCTAGTAAAATATATTTTTTTGGGGTACCTCCTGTACACGTAAAGTGGGGATGTTTTTTTTATTTCTCGCGTACCCCTTAGTATGGGGTATCATTAAATAGGTCTTTAAAAAATATTGATAGTTTCCATTAACAATTTTTTGATAAGAAGATTCGTTTGTGAAATATTAACCTTTAAAGTGCTTATTTTTGCTCGACTCGAGTGTCCCCCCCCTCTACCAGCTAAACGGTTATGTTTGGGGGTGTGAAAAAATTCACAATAGTAGTATATATAACGAAGTTTGAAGGAAAATTATCATGACTAAGTAGGCTTTACAAGTTTACGAATAATAGTCGACCAACTTATAAAACGTACTTGGATAGCATATTTTCCTAAACAAAATGTATCGCAGAACATGTTCTTCAACTGCAAATGTAAGTTTGTAAACTTTATTTTTACAGCTATAATAGGTGGGTATGTTTTGGGGATAGGTAGGTTTTTATTGTCAACTATTTTTAACTAACTTCAAAAAAAGGAGGAGGTTCTCAATTCGTCGTAATCTTTTTTTTAATGTATTTTCCCCGATTTCTCAAAGACGCCTGGACCGATTTTGAAAATTCTTCTTTTTAAAATTAAAT
Organism: Agrotis clavis; assembly: GCA_954870645.1. Taxonomy (NCBI): domain Eukaryota; kingdom Metazoa; phylum Arthropoda; class Insecta; order Lepidoptera; family Noctuidae; genus Agrotis; species Agrotis clavis. The sequence goes on from OX940943.1 coordinate 6,367,950, forward strand.
TCAGCGAATCAGTTTAATTAGTTCGCATAAGTATTTTGATGGGCAACTACGGAACCCTACACTGTGCGTGGCCCGACACGCACTTGGCCGGTTTTTTAATTTTATTTTGTTTCATATCCGTATTGCTCTACATTGAAGTCATTTTTAAAATTCGAACGTTAATAATTACTTTTAAATAAAGGAATTTTTTAAATAGAAAAATCGCCAATTGAGAAAAAACGCATTAGCTCCGTTTAAAATCATCTATGTAGTTAACATTACGGAACCCAAATCAATGAACAATCGACAGATAATCCGATAAAAAAGAATCGATAAATATCCATGAACCTCATAATACAAGAGAAACACAAGAACAACACGTTTTAATTATTGTGATTAACAGAATTTCTGTATAAATTATAACTCTATCGCCTGAGGAACACTTCGGCTAACACAATTTGTTTAAACCGAGATGGAAGATTCATTCTACCTAAGTTAGAAAGAGAGAAAAGGTAACCGAAATGAAATAATCGACGATTATAATCAGACAATCGTCTGTCACTTTTGGATAATTTATTTTATGAGTTCAGAAATAAATGGGAGTAATTCATATGCGAAAGTGTTTTTTATTTTATTGTTTTTTTTTTTTTTTGTAGTTCTGTTGCGGATCTTGTAATGTTACTTTAGCCAGACGAATTGTTTATTTTTATTTTTTATTCTAGCTTTTGAATAAACCTTTTATCAAGTACCTATTGTGGTTTAACTCATGAGTTTTTCGTATGGGATTAGGTAAAAACTATAGAAAGTTACTACTTATTATTAACTTTATTTAATCCCTTACATGTATGTATTTCTTATCTAGGTACTATTATGTATGCTTATTTATTTATTTGTTAGTAATGTTAGTTTTGTTTTAAATAAGGTTAGTATTGTTAGGTGTAAGGGCCGCCTTTTGCGGTGAAAGCCTCCTCCAAACCATTCCAGGTGGCTCTATCATTTGCCCTACTCACTCACTAGAAACTTACTACTATACGTTTTTTATTTTTATTTCAAAGAGCATTGGGATGTACAATTATTCAAAGATATTTGAATTTTAATGTACATACCCCAATTCGACCGATTCAAAAATTAATATGGCCGCCATTCTCGAGATATTGGGTTAGAAATTTTTATAAGAAGTTTTATCGATAAAAATGATTATAAAAAATTAAGTATCGCTAATCGGAAACCAAACACACTGTATATAATTACTTATTTATTATAATTTCATACTTATGTTAATGTATGATTACAAACGGTCTCAGATGTGCTTCAGCATTAATTCTCAATGAATTGTCATTGAATTTATTCGCGAGACAAACCGAAGGGCAGACATGTTAATGAACGTATAATATATGTAATGACTGAATTATGAACTAATGATATGTATAAGCACCTTTAGGTTTACATGGAAAAATAAGAAGGATTTGATGACCTCACGACCCCATGGACATTGAAGACTTTGATCGTATATGTTTAAAATATTTAAATGATTTTAAATCAAGTGAAGATATCGAATTTTTATTTTAATATTTTTGTTTTTGATGCCAGGGTGAGTCGCTATAGTTTTATCTCAAATTAATTCTTATATGCTTCCGCCTCATTTTTAACCGACGAAAACAAACGAGGAGGTTGTCAATAATATATTGGCATGATTGTATATTATATATTTTTAAGTAAATCATAAGCGAAATTGTTTCCCGTCACCTAATATAAGGTTGGTATTTTCTATCTAACTTTTATCTGCACACTTAGGTAGTTTTTTTTTTTATATTTATCTTTAAACAGTTCCTACATCCTTACTCATCGAAAAAAAAAACAAAACTAAACTAAAGATTAAAAAGAGTTTGTTTAAATTCTAGCAGTTTAAACTTAAGAGCACTCTTCGTACTAGTGATGTGACCTGCTTCGACGACATGTCGCAAGCGACTGGCGCAGTCGCACGACAATCACTGCGACACACCGGACGCTTTGAAACTAAACCATTATACGTAAATGGGAAACGGTGTTTGTCTATTAATGCTGTCCCCTCGCATATACGGGATAAACGGCACAATTGGAAATGTGAGCGTTGAGTTGATTCGATTTGATTGGTTTAAAAAATGGAAGTTGAATTTTGAAATTACTGAATAAGGACCCAGAAAAGTTGTCGTTCTATTAGCGAAAATGTGGCAACAATATTTATTATAATTGTAATGGATGGTATTTCAACAACCTATGAAAGGCGTAGCAGTTATAAAGCTACTTCTGGTTGATCAAAATAATGGTCGGACGCTCGTGCTAAGTCAATACTGACTGTGTAATGCTATTGTTCATGTATAAATAATTCTTCAGAAGTGGAACTCCTTCCACTTCCAAAAAAGCCCTCCCTGGTAGTACCCCTGCCAAGAGTCGGCTTGGAATCTAGAATTATGCTTTGTTGTAATAATATGACTGACATAATTGACACGCCAACTCTTTTGTTTCAATTACAATTCTCTCAAATAGGTTACTAGTTTCGGCTTCAGCGTTGACTCTGTCACATACTATTTACTTTGTAGTAACGTCGTGTTTGCGACGTCATTAGGTAGTTCGTTGTGGTTGATTACGGCTTCGTGCGACTGCTATAACTCATGACTAAAACCGGCCTCTCTCTTTAAAAAAGTTAACGTACGTTATACAGCGGTTGCCTGTATAAAAATTCGGGCCCCAGTAATGTGTCAACAAGTACACAGTACACCCAGTAAACCCCCAGCCTTATCCCATCAAATGATAAACTAAAAATAGTAATAAAACACATACAAGTCCGTTTATTAACGTCACCCAAGCTCCCTGCGCCCGCGACGACAATTGAGTGAATTCGCCTCTATTGAGCAGATTACTGCCGAGGTTTGTACAATTACTGGGGGAGGCGCGGGAAGTAGGGACGCTATGATTGTTACCTAGAATTGGGAGGAATTTTCGTAGAGAGGATATTATTTAAGTTCAGAGCTTGAACTTGCTTTGTTCTTAGCGGTGTACGGCGGGTGGCGCGGATAAGGCATTAATTACTTTGTGAGTAAGCGAATTCGCTACGCGGCGTGTGTCAAAAATTTCTATACATTTGATCTTAGAGCCTATGCACACGACGTTATTTTAACGCGCCGGTGCAGCGCGTTTGACGCGATACGCACGCAAGTCAGACGCAGCCTAAACTTGGCCGCATACGTCAAATTTCCTGATCAGGAATAATCCTGATCCGTTTTCTATCCGTACACAGTGAATTCATACAAATGTGTGTGCATGTCACACACATTTGTATAACTTCCCGTACTTTCAAAAAACGGATCAGGATTCCTGATCAGGAAAACTGATCTGCTCTGATGAAAACGCGCCATCGACGCGCGTTTCATAAAACGCGCTGCACCGGCGTTTAAAAAACGTGGTGTGCATAGGCTCTTTCTGCTCGCCGCCGTGTCACCTTACCGCTGTGAGTGGTGACTTAATGCGGGGCAGGTCTTTCAAAATTTATCTGTTAAAATTAAACCTATCAATAATTGAAGCATCAAACTAGAAGCATGACAAAGGAAAGCTGTATGTACTATGTATTGTTATAATCTATAAACCAAACCATTGAGATCCTTGAACAAATACTACGTACTTGACCATACGTCCTTGAAGTAGGTACGACGTAAATTAGAAAAGAGCCTCTAGTTTTTTACGTCATATTTCACGTTTTCATCACAAAAACGTGAAAGCTTGTGCAAGAGCCTCTGTTTTCAGTACACAAACATAAAAAAGTTGACACCCATTTCCACAAAAACAGTGTAAATTAAATGATTACTACAGCGCCTACAACGGCACATTACATGATTACTGTTGTTACGCTTATAACATCATTTTACTCAATCATCTTTAGGCCAGCAGTTATAGAGGCACCTGTTTTATGAACTTTGGACTTGACACGCAATTGTATTTAGAACTCCCGTTGTCACTTAAATAAGTCAGATTTTTAATCGCAAATAATCAAAGACATTAAACTATATACGAGCAGTAGACGGGACATCACGAAGAAATTTGTGATCCAAAATTTTTTACCAATAGGTAAAAAGTCCCTCAGTCTAGTAGTCGCGTTTCTATGCAACGCTTAGATAGTGCTACTGACGCACGGCATCAACAATTTTGTATGACAATATTCCCAATGCCCGCTCTATAGGTTCTTTTAAATCTCTTTGCAAATAATACTGAAAAGTGAATAGTACATCTTTTTTCATTGGATTATATTTTGGTACCAACCCGCACTGGGCCCGCGTGGTGGATTATGGCCCATTCCCTCTCACAGAGAGGAGGCCTGTGTCCCAGCAGGGGGAACATTATAGGCTGATGATGATGATGATATTTTGGTTTCAGTTTTAGAAAGATTGGTGCAGTAGTTGTCGTGTCGCGGGTTCGATTCCCGCACAGAATAAATATTGATTGGTTGTTCCGGGTCTGGCTAGATTTATTTCCCATGATTATTCACAAAAAATGTGTACTAGTAATTAAAACTTATTTGAAATACATAAATAAATTCTATAAAGTACATTTTTGGGTTTTCACACGTTTATAAATGAAGTAACGAAACGCATCATGTCGGAAACGTATGACATTGCTAGATTGAAAATCAATTCTTGGGTTGCAAGTTTTAACATCTTTCATCGACAATTTCTGGTGGTACAAATGCGCGAATAAATCCAACATATTTTTATTCAAAATCTACGATTTTTTTCCTATAATTTCGTACTTTTCTCCTTGAGGTACACGTTTTGGCCATGATTGTGGGGAAAAAAAAACACCTCCTTTGTCTGTTTTCTTTTTAAGTAACTTGCATGCATTTCTGTAAGAGAATAAAATAATTTTCTTTCTTTCTTTCTTTCTTTATTTAAATGTTACAAACATTTAAATCGTAAGCATCCAAGATACAGGAAAATATGGAGAAAAGTAAAAAAAAAAACAACTACAAAAATGTACTTCCTTTTTCATTTTACTAAGACTTAATCGGTGTTCCGTCTGTCTGTCTGTATGTCCGCCCGTCTGTCACCGGGCTATGAACTTCGTGATTCAATTTTATGCTTATCTAAATCTATAACTTAGTTCGGCCCTTCGTACACAAGGAGACTCAAGTTTCCGATACCTTACGACTTCGGTATCTAAGCGGCTATCGCAATATAAACCCATAGAGGTTCGAACACAAGCACGCGTCAATGAATACCAAAATCGTAAGGTATCGGAGACTTGCGTCGCCTAGTGTACGAAGGGGCTAACTCATATTTACGCTATCAATAAAGAAAGTGTTTTAAGCTGTGTACCGTGTAAGTATGTATTTAAATTGAGTACAAGTAGTACTCAAAATAATTAATGACATGCCATCAACACCACTATCTCTTCAAAAAACCGCCGATAGGCAAACGTGTGCTGATACGTGAGTAACTATTATCATCTCAACTTATCGCTATTTTCACTAGCTTTCTCAAAACATCACGCCAGTAATCTCCGAAGAAGAGTTAGGCAGAAATGTATCCAATAGTCCTACTAATATTATAAATGCGAAAGTTTGTGAGGATGTATGTATGTGTATGCAGATATGTTTGTTACTCTTTCACGCAAAAACCACTGAACGGATTTGGCTAAAATTTGGTACACAGATAGTTTATAACCTGGATTAACACATAGGATAGTTTTTATCCCGATTTTATGTTCCCGTGGGATAATTTTCGAGTTGTAGCGGGTGAAGCCGCTGGCAACAGCTATAGTACAAACAATGTATTTCGTCAATTATTATGTTTATGTTTTACTAACTGTCGTCCGCTACAACTCGAAAATTTATCTCACGGTAACATAAAATCTATGACAAAAACTATCCTATGTGTTAATCCAGGTTATAAACTATCTGTGTACCATCCAAATCCGTTCAGCAGTTTTTGCGTGAAAGAGTAACAAACATTAAATACATCCATCCGCACAAACTGTCACGTTTATAATATTAGTAGGGTAGTAGAATAAAAATTGAGGTAGGTCGAAATCTTAGTCTCATAACTGACGAAGTCCTTATAAGGCCAAATGTCACCGGAGTTGTGGAGTATCTAAGTTACCGTTAGCCGTGGAACGCAAAGAGCAACTGAAGAATTTTTGCGTGCCTGTCAGAGTCCATTGTTGATCTTTTGTTTTTAACAACTAATTGTAACAATATGGAAAGCAATAAAGATTTGACTATTCAAGAAACAGGGTTATTTTTAGTCAGTCAATTCTGTCAGTCAGACGCTCCACTTAGAGTACGAAGACTTATTTCATCATCATCATCATCATCTCAGCTATAGGACGTCCACTGCTGAACATAGGCCTCCCCTTTAGATTTCCAAATAATGTATACTAGATGTAAGACTCATTTGCTGACTTAAAAAATCTCATTAAATAAATGGGGTACCTATTGCCACCAACAAAACTGATTTGGTCCAAGAATCGAACCTTAATATTGCGCTTGCACTTGCAGTTACAAGCTTCCTCAAACCACAAAATATTGTAAACCACAAGTTCAATGTACTCAAAATCAAATATTAGTAAGATAAGTAAAGAATCGTTAATTAAACCAGAAAATGTACCAAATGACTGATCATAGAATAAATTAGAGTTATGCTATTTTTCACGCTGCGGTGTAAGAATTTAACATATTTTACTGGATACCGACGGTTTGTTTTCAATGTATTTGAGAAGCGCATATCATTATTAACTGTTAAAACACTTGTTTGCATCCATAATGAGGTATTTGAAAGAATGTGTTGATTTGGGAGTCGCTGGCATAAAAGAAACTGTGATGTTTGTTGAAATACATGAGCCTGCTTCCATATTTATGTGTTTTTTTAAGCGAGTTTGAAAAAAGTCAAAATGTGGGTTATGCTTATTTGGTTAGGGAGAGATTTAAGTTTAGTATAGAGTAAGGGAAAATATATTTTTCAAACAGAAATGTACAATCAGGAGAATTTAAAGTTTTTAAAAACTATCAACTTGAAACTGTTCGTTGAATTCATACACTGTCAATTTGCTTATGAATTCATTGATTTCCTTCCATACTCGTAATTTAACGATAGCAAAACGTCGTACAATTACGCTATAAGTATTTTTTCTGAACTGTTAATAAACTCTATAAATACATTTTTTCTTTTTGAACTTTACCCATTCTAGGATATTTTCTTGTACCGTGGGTGCGTTTTTTTTTTGTTTCATATTTGTTTGCTTTTGCCGCTAGTCGAGATCAAAGGTGAAACAACATTTATAAAGCAACCTGGAACAACTACATACGATTTATTCCCTTTATGTCGAGTCCCGTTACGTCGAGTCTGGAAGTCTATTGTTCTCCAAAGTATTGATATTTTACGCTTTCTATTACCTTTATGTCGAGTTTGGTGAACAAGTACAGTCAGGGATGTAAATTAAAAGCCAATGGCAAAAAACCTAATAATATTAATACAAGTATAGGTGAAGATTACCTAAAAAAAGAAGCTCAACGGAGCTCCTATTTCTGCGTGCATGGTTTAAAGTAACCTAACACGAAACCGAACCACAAACCTAACCTGTCCGTGTCGGGGTGCCCACAAGTCCCGAGCTCGCTTCGCTCGCTCTTGGATCCCAAGTTCTCCTAATAACTAAACTATCCTTGTCGGGGTACCTTTTTTGTGTAAAAATTGATTCTAAATGATGTGCATGTATTCATTTCATTGGACGTGACTGTACTTCTAAAATATGATATAATTAAACTCGACATAAAGGTAATAGAAGCGTGGTAAATAAACTCGGCATAAAGGGAATAGAAACGGGACAGAAAAATAACTCGACATAGGGGTAATAGAAGCGAGACAAGGTTTTCGGCTCGACGTAACGGGACTCGACATAAAGGGAATCAACCCTACATACTTGTAGATCTTACAAAAATTTGTCCCGTGAAAGAATCGAACTTACGACACTGCGCCGCCGCCGCCGTAGTCAATCGCTCGGCCACAGCGCAAACCGTGACATCAAACATTACCTATATAGACCAGCTTTTACTACAAAATAACCTCAACTAAATTGCCCTGTGTTGGCATCCCCAACATTTAATTTTAATATTTTTATTTTCTTGCAACACCGCAAGTAGTGTCTCTTGTCTGTGTCTAATGTCATCTGTCATAACTGTCAGTGCGTGTCTGAGCTAAGAATATACTTCTCTGATTGACTCCATGAACAAGCCACGTTTTTCTTTTACCTCTCTCTCAATATACCAGTCAATACACTAACCTACGGAAATACAAACTTTAAACATGGTCCTTCTACCTTAGAGAGAGGCCAGTGCAAAAAGAAAACAATACGTGTTCAGTGTTCAGTATCGTGTAGGAGTGTTGTTGTGCAGATTACGTTCGCCAACATCTACAGCCGCCGATCGATTTGAGCAATCCAATAAGCGAATATCGATAATTAATTTGCTATCATCAAATCTGCAAGACAGTGGAGATAACAAGGACTTGAGAAACTCAACAACGTGGTGTGGTTCAAAACGGGAGGTTAGGTTACGGTACGGACAAAGTCGTACCGGAAGCCGCCATCATCGCAACGGCCCGCGTGTCTCAAGTAAATCTCAAATAACTTCGAGTTTGTTCGACTCATCAGCTGCGAGTGTTCGAGTCACCCACCGCCGCTCGCCGCCAGAGGCCTCGGGCCTACATTCTGCTCAGCAAGCTGCAATCATCGCTTCTCGACCCCAGCCGGTCGTGGTTCTGTTTCGCGCTACTCGACGCTTGGGGGCGCTGTTGTGCTTCCGCCCACTTTCCTGGCTCGCTGCGCTGCTCGCTGTCGCCATTTTGTGAAAGACATTGAACGTTTTGTGGTTTTTTGGACTAAGCACGTGCACGCTAGCATTAAGTTGGTTAATTGTAATTATTAGAGGGAAAAGTATAGCATTAGAGTGCAAAAATGTCGAAATCCGATTGTGTTCAAGATGAAAAGATAACATTGTTGAGGAAGCGTGCTGCTGTGAAAGGCGTTCTCACAAAATATTTCAACCTTTTTCAAGAACAGCAAAAAGAAGATTGCGACCATCAGGCCCTCCTCGTTAAAGAGGAGCGTCTGAGATCTGCTTTTGACAAGTTTGAAAACTTGAATTTGGAGATTTGTGCTGTCGATCCAACGGCCGACGACTATGATTCCGTCGAGTCCAAATATTTAAACACCTTAACAATCATAAAATCCCTCCTTAACAGTACCACGCCATCACCGCAGCAGCAACCTCAACCAAAACAGCTTACAAAATTACCACAAGTCAATGTTCCAATATTTAACGGTAAGTACTCGGAGTACAAACCATTTAAAGGGTTATTCGATGCACTTATTCACCACAATAATGGTCTAGAAAGCATCCAAAAGTTATTTTATCTCCGAAACTTCTTACAAGATGAGCCGCTTGACCTAGTTAAAAATCTCCCACTAGTTGCTGAAAGCTATAGCGAAGCCAGACTCATATTAAAGGACCGCTATGATAATGACTACAAAATTACGTGCGATCACATCAATATTCTTTTAGATATAACACCAATAGTTAAGTCAACGGCAACCAATATTAGAATATTTGTATCCACTGTAAAACAACAGTTAGCCGCTCTTAAAAATTTAAGACATGATATCAATTCTTGGGATCCAATTATACTTTGTATACTGACACGAAAACTGGACTTATACTGCAGTAAAGAATACCAATTTATAAGGGATAAAAATGCTAAAGTTTCTGACTTCATAGGGTTTTTAGAGAAGAGAGCAAGTGCACTTGAGGATGCAGAGAGGACTCCGGTAAAGGCCCCCACAGCTAAAGCAACTCACATGGTAACTGTTAAAAAAGGTGATGCAGGAGCTGGATCAAAAATAACCACACCGCCACCAACAGTCTGCATACTGTGTAAGTTGTCCCACAAACTGTTTCTTTGTCCTAAGTTTAAATTGATGTCTATTTTAGATCGTTTAAAATTTGTCACAGATAACAATTTGTGCAATATTTGTCTAAACAACCATAACAAGAAGTGCAGGTTTTTCTTCAAATGTGAAGTGTGTAAAGAAAAACACAATACATTACTTCACCAAGATAAGGCCCAGTCACCTGTTACTTTGTTTACAGAATCCAGTAATCAACATGTTCTGTTGCCTACAGCCCAAGTAAAGTTAATAGGGTCTAATGGATCAGAAATACATATTAGGGCCCTTCTTGATAGCGGGTCTCAAGTATCTTTCATCACAAGCGAGCTTGTACAATTATTAAAATTACAACCCAAGGAAGCAAACACCCCGGTATTGGGAATTGGTAGTACTATTAATGTTGGAAAAAAGGTCAAAATACAGTTGCATTCAATTATAAATGAGTTTAATATACCTGTAACTTGTTACATATTAAACAATATTACTACTAAACTCCCTCAAGTAAAAATAAATTTAAGAAATATGGTTCTTCCTCAAAACTTAAATCTCGCTGATAGAACCTTTAATAAACCAGGTGTTATACACATGTTATTAGGAGCTGATGTGTTCTTCCGGGTGCTACTGCCACCTGAGCCAGAAGTGTGTATCCAGGAGGTCACTCATCCCGGAGGCAGCGTTACCACACCTACTGTGCCAGTACTACACACTCAATTTGGATATGTAATTGCTGGCTCTGTACCTGCAGCTCCGAACCCAAAACAAGTAACATCTTTATTTTGTCAAACCTGTGATGATTCTTTAAATGATACTCTTAGCAAATTTTGGGAGACTGAAAGTATTCCTGAAGTCTTTCATGAAAAATCACCTGAGCATGAGGCCTGTGAGAAGCTATTTTGTAGCACTGTAACATTAGATAATAAAAACAATAAGTTTCAAGTTGTGCTGCCTCTCAAGTTGCCTTTAGAAGCCATTAATTCAACTCTTGGGAATTCTTTTAATCTAGCTTTAAAAAGATTTCTTAACTTAGAAGTTAGATTACAAAAAGATCATACTCTTTACAACCCTGCCGCGCTATCGATATTAGCAGTAAGTCATTTTTTTTACAAAATGAGTTAAATATTGATCCTGAATCAGCGCAATGAGCCCTACCAGATGTGCTGACACCTGTTTTAATAGCTTATCGGGAACCAGTAAATTTCGTTAAGGATAAAGGCAGTAAGTCCAATAAATGACAAATCTTCCTTAATATAACAACAGTAAGTATAGTTACTCCGGATTATTAAGTAAAGCTCTATCATTTAGGTTTTACTCTTACTTAACTTATGTGCAGTAACTGTGTAAACTGTCGATGTGTAACTGTGTATACTGTCGCGGTGCACGACGAAAATTATATATTTAGATAGAGGATACTTAGACGAACAAAAAGTACTTTGAACATAATATCCTAAAGCGTCAGGTTTTAAAGTTGTTCACTGATATAAGTCGACAAGTGATCCTAAACCGTAACCTGACGCTTTAGGATATTATGTCCGTTATATTTATTGTTCCTGTAAGTGACCTCTGTCTAAATATATAACTTTGGTTGTGCACCGCGATTCTGAAAAAAAAAAAAACAAATGGCGAGTGACCGATAGGGTCACCCTCCATACTAAAATCTGCTATCCCCTTTGTATAATAGCTTATTTTCTAAAAATGTTATTGTTCTCTAATAATGAAACTAGTGAACCTCGTTATTAAATATAATAACAATACGTAAGTAAAGAAATATTAATAAACATGAACGTTTTTATCTAACACTCCGTTTTTATTCCTAAGCAATAACCTAAACTTAGTATGAGTTGCTTATAATAACAGCAGTAACTTAGTACTTACTGTTGTTATTCTATGCAATTGATATTTCAGTTGCTTCAACTAACACTAGATATAAAAGGATTTTCGTCATTTAAAACTATTCTAATATAATGATAATTTTATTGAGTGAATACTATGAAAGCGCTTTATTTGGGCTACACGTTTCAACCATCACAATAAATATAACTTAATAAAAGAAGTCAGGAAAAACAAAAATTGTAACAAAAACTTTGCGGGCCAATTACTCAAAACTACGCAAATCATACTTACTGCTCTTATCGATAGCGCGGCAGAACCTATATAAAGAATTTATACATGACTATTTGAAACAAGGACATGGCACTGTTATTGATATCAGCAAATATGACCTTTGTAGTGACCCAGTATATTTTTTACCACATCATCCTGTATTAAGACTTGATAAAAAGACAACCAAGTGTCGGGTAGTGTTTGATGGGTCAATGAAAACCAGTACCAAGATTTCTTTAAATGACTTGCTATTAAATGGTCCTGTAGTTCAAAAAGAGTTAGTAGATATTTTGTTATTATTCAGAGTTGAAAAATACATTTTTATAACAGATATAAAAAGTATGTTCAGACAAGTTTCATTAGATCATGAATTTAGGTCTTTACAAAATATCCTTTGGAGGGACAGCCCCAAGGATAATATTCAATGCATACAGTTAAACACTGTCACTTACGGTTTAAAGAGTTCTTCTTATTTGGCTACACGTTGCTTGAAAGAATTAGCACAATTATATAAGCATGAGTATCCGTTGGCTGCAGAAATACTCGAAAATTACATGTATATTGATGATGCCCTTGTGTCTCAAAGGTCTCCAAGTCTTCTAATAGATTCAAAGAGACAACTTTGTGAACTTTTGAAAATTGGTGGATTTCAATTACATAAATGGTTTTCAAACTGTCCTGAATTGTTAACTGATATACCTGAATCACTACAACATTTTGACAATATAGAGTTAGAGAAAACCAGCACTTCCCTCAAAACATTAGGCATTCACTACAACATTAATAGTGACACATTCATGCTTTCTTGCCCAAAGTCTAACACTTGCATGCCTACCACTAAACGTGAAATATTAAGCTTTATTGGCAAATTTTATGACCCACTAGGATTAGCTGGGCCAGTGGTGGTAAGAGCCAAAGTAATTATGCAAAGGATATGGCAAGCACATATTGCTTGGGACGCGCAACTAGTTGATAAGCTGCTTAAAGCATGGTGTGATTTTTATGAAAGCATTAATGTCATGACGCCTATAGCTATACCCCGTTATATTTCATGTAACGCGGATTTCATCCAGATCATAGGATTTTGTGATGCTTCAAGCTCAGCCGCATACGGATGTTGTGTTTATTTCAGAGTCGTTGATGTTACCGGTGCAGTCAAGGTCTCTTTACTCGGTTCTAAATCACGTGTCAATCCATCGAAACAAAGCTTAACCGTGCCCAGGCTTGAACTTAATGCTGCTGTATTATTATCCAAACTTGTTGCCAGAATATGTAACACACTGCAACTTAAATTAAAAATTGAAAATGTTGTCTTATATTCTGATTCACAAATAGTTTTAGCATGGATAAAAACCAATATACATACACTCAACGCATATGTGTCAAATAGAGTAAAAGTAATTGTAGATCTTACACATAAATTCAACTGGGCCTATATAAGCTCTGCGGAAAACCCTGCTGATTGTCTAAGCAGAGGCATCTTGCCACACGAGTTGCCTAGTCATCCCCTATGGTGGAGTGGTCCAAGTATATTGCATTGTAGTGAGCATAATCCCAAAAACTTGTCAGAGTTGCCGTTTGATGGTGACTTGCCAGAGACTAAGAGTGGGTCCTCCCCCTCAAGTGTACTTGTTTGCACTCTTCCAGAAGAACAAATATGTTTAGACTTTCTTAATAAGTTCTCAGATATAAACAAAATGCAACGTATATTAGCATACATACTACGTTTTGTTCAGTATACAAAGTATAAAAATGTAGAAAATAATGGCTGTTTAACAAGCAAAGAATTAAATGATTCGTTATTGATGATAGTGAAAGCTGAGCAGCAAAAATATCTAAAAGATGATATTAATGATTTAAAATCGAAAAATAAAATTTTGAAAGGCAATTTAAAGCCACTATGTCCTTTCATTGATGACAGGGGTATAGTCAGAGTGGGTGGTCGCCTACAAAATGCTTTAATTCCATATTCTCAGAAACATCCAGCGATTCTGCCTCGAGATTCTCGCGTCACACAACTAATTATTCAAAGCGAGCATGTAAAGAATCTACATGCAGGACAGAGACTGGTCCTTTCAACAATAAATCAAAAGTTTTGGATTGTAAACGGCATTCAAGCAGTTAAAAAAGTAATTCACAAATGCGTTATTTGTTTTAGATTAAAAGCCGATACGGCCAAACAATTAATGGGGTCTTTGCCTCATGACAGGGTGAATGCATGTCGACCTTTTCAAAAAATTGGGTTAGATTTTGCTGGACCAATTTTAGTTAAACAATCCAGAATAAGAAAATCAGTAGAAACTAAGGCATATGTATGTGTATTCGTGTGCTTTGCGACAAAAGCCATACACCTAGAGCTAGCTTCAGACCTTAAAACGGAAACATTTCTCGCCTGTTTGAAAAGATTCATATCGCGAAGGGGCCTGCCTACTGACATTTATAGTGATAATGCATCAACTTTCAAGTGTGCGGATAAACAATTGCAAGAATTGTATAAATTACAAAGTTCAGCAGAACATCAAAAGGAAATTCATGATTTTTCGGCACAAAAAGGCATCAATTTTAATTTTATTCCATGCTATTCCCCCATATTTGCTGGTTTGGCTGAAGCAGGCGTGAAAAGTTTCAAATTTCATTTAAAAAGGGTGGTTCAGAAGGCTTTACTTACTTATGAAGAATTAAACACTGTGCTGTGTCAAATTGAATCTATATTGAATAGCAGGCCACTAATGCCACTATCAAATGATATTAATGATTTTTCTTGTCTAACTCCTGGTCATTTTTTAATAGGATCTGCATTAAACACATTTCCAGAACCAGATGTAAAACTTACAAATAATTTAAAATTTTGGAAAATTTGTATAAACATGAAGAATTCCTTTTGGAAAGTATGGCAAAAGAATTATTTGAATATATTGCAATCTAGGCCCAAATGGAGGAGTTGTCATCCAAACGTAGAAATAGGATCTTTAGTAATTTTGAAAGAAGATAATACTGCACCAATGCATTGGCCAATGGCCAGAGTAACGCAAATCTTCCCAGGGGCTGATAACAAGGTCAGAGTTGTGGAAGTTAAAACAGCAAATGGTAAAACCCATAAACGTTCTATTGTAAAAATATGTGTTCTACCAATAGAGTGTAATACAGTCTAAGTTTGTTAAATTTAAGTTTTAAGTACCAATAGAGTGTAGTACAGGCTAAGTTTGTTAAATTTAAGTGTTTAAATGTCGGTTTTAGCTTTAAGAGAATTGCCTACAGTTCCAGGCATTTAGGTTTCAGTAAAAAGATAAATCTTTATTTCTGTTTCAGTTAATCAATCATAATGTGTGGATACTTTGCATCTTAGAAAAATAAGAATAAGTTCTAAGAAAAATGTATGTTGGCATAATTATATTTGTTGTATTTTATATACTTCATTGTATGTTTAATCCTTAATAATAGTAATAAGTTTGTCTTAGGTTTCAAAATAATATTATACAACTGTACTCAAGATAAGTCTCGCATCTTGTTCCTATTGATGTTCAGTTTATTGTAATGTAACTAAGTTCTCTGTTTATTTTAAAAAATAAAATAAAATAAAGGACGTCATAGGCTACATTAAGTTGTTATAAATGTATAACATTTCGATAAAGTTTTTCTGAATGTAAAACATTTTGTTACTTGTAATTTTTGTCCCTGATGGGCAGTATGTTGGCATCCCCAACATTTAATTTTAATATTTTTATTTTCTTGCAACACCGCAAGTAGTGTCTCTTGTCTGTGTCTAATGTCATCTGTCATAACTGTCAGTGCGTGTCTGAGCTAAGAATATACTTCTCTGATTGACTCCATGAACAAGCCACGTTTTTCTTTTACCTCTCTCTCAATATACCAGTCAATACACTAACGGTACGGACAAAGTCGTACCGGAAGCCGCCATCATCGCAACGGCCCGCGTGTCTCAAGTAAATCTCAAATAACTTCGAGTTTGTTCGACTCATCAGCTGCGAGTGTTCGAGTCACCCACCGCCGCTCGCCGCCAGAGGCCTCGGGCCTACATTCTGCTCAGCAAGCTGCAATCATCGCTTCTCGACCCCAGCCGGTCGTGGTTCTGTTTCGCGCTACTCGACGCTTGGGGGCGCTGTTGTGCTTCCGCCCACTTTCCTGGCTCGCTGCGCTGCTCGCTGTCGCCATTTTGTGAAAGACATTGAACGTTTTGTGGTTTTTTGGACTAAGCACGTGCACGCTAGCATTAAGTTGGTTAATTGTAATTATTAGAGGGAAAAGTATAGCATTAGAGTGCAAAAATGTCGAAATCCGATTGTGTTCAAGATGAAAAGATAACATTGTTGAGGTTGCTGCTGCGGTGATGGCGTGGTACTGTTAAGGAGGGATTTTATGATTGTTAAGGTGTTTAAATATTTGGACTTGAATACAAACTTTAAACACCCTGTCTAACTATTGCCAGCCAGGCGCATTACTTTGTGTAATTTATTTCATCACCACTGCTCTCAAAACGGTGTAGGAAATGTATGAAACTAAGAGGTTTGTCGAAAAACTATGAAAGGAGTCTCGAGGCCGATTTTGACGAAAACTAAAACTGCATTTTACTTCATCAAAATTTGATCCTTGCTCCAGCTAGTTCGATTCCTGGCCAGGATTACTGATTCTTCTAAAATCTAATGATGCAGTTTTAGTTTCCGTC
Source organism: Agrotis clavis (assembly GCA_954870645.1). Lineage (NCBI taxonomy): Eukaryota > Metazoa > Arthropoda > Insecta > Lepidoptera > Noctuidae > Agrotis > Agrotis clavis. The sequence continues at coordinate 6,384,679 of OX940943.1, forward strand.
AAAATCGGCCTCGAGACTCTTTGCAATGTTTTTCGATATCCCTCATAGTTTCGGATATAGGATAAAATTCACCCTGTATAAGAGTAGCTCTAAGAGTGGCGTCAGTGATAGAAAAACAGACAGAAACACGTTTATCTTAGCGTTGTCATATTTATGATTAATTATTGTGATTGATTTGATAAAAAATAATATTGTTGAATGGCGAGATAAAGGCAGATTGAACAAAAGATGAACGGAGAGGACGACAAAAGATAAGAATGAATGGAGTGTGTGGAAGAAGGAGTACCAAATATTGGTATTTTTCCAGTCGTTCGTATTCGCAAAATATTCGCATGAATTTTGCGAATGCGAATGTCTAAAAATATGCGAATATCCGCATGATGCGAATGCGAATATTCGTAACATCTCTAATACCTAACTATGGCATATACTTCTACCTGCCTAAGTACTAAAACACCTGTGATATATAGCATAGCAATAGTTGAATAAACAATGGACTTAATGAGACATACTGGCTGGCTCAGTACCTAGTTTGAGCTTATGTATGCACAGGGCAATATTAGTTCGTGCTTCAAAATGACAGGTGGCGTAGGAACGATCGCAGGGATATTACGGTGCGCGAGCATGCGGACGGCGAGTTATGGGTGACTTGCCGTCAGGACCATGCCCGGGTCGACGTTCGTGTTCTGAGCTATCAGAAATCTCACGGCCCCCTCTTTAGAGGGCCAAAGCCTGCCGGAGTTGTGGGATTGGCTTATCAGGTTTAGGTAAAATTTATAACCAACATTTCGTTAAAATAGACATTTTTTCAATTTCACAAAATGCTTTCAGAAAAGAATTAGTCAATGTACTTAACACCTAACAACTTTGTATAGCTGCATAATGTTAAAATTAGCCATACCTGTCGACCATACTGTAAGTAGAAATTACATTAATAGTAATATGTGGAAACGTTGTTGATTGTACGTTAAAATACTTTATTTTTAATTCACTTAGACTTAAGACATAATGTACAATTGTTTGTTTTCCCTAATAAAATAAAATAAAAATAAATCAGGTCACCGTGACCCTGCAACGTAAAGGGCTATTGAAGGATCATCGGTTTTTGTCAGTACGAGTCTGATAGTGCCTCCCGTCCCGCCGTGGGTGAGAGGACTCATTTGATGATTTTACCAGGATAAAAAAAGGATTGTTAAGGGAACAGCTCGTTTGATGATATTAGCAAGAAAAAATTATAATTGTAGATTTTTATAATTTTGTTTATAATAAATAATAACCATATTTTGTGTACTCCGTTTAACTTAACGTTGCATAACCTAGTTTTACTATTAACTTCTAATGTTAACATTCTGAAACCTACTCCGAACGTCCTAATTGTCGCTAATCTTCATAATTGCGGTTCAGTGACATTTAGCGAACATAGGAAAACTAACTAAATGTACTAAATGATCCAGTTCACTTATTACATGAATGGTTTCACTTTTTTTTTAAATTTCAGTTTACTCAGAGCCAGAAAATTTGACAACCAGTCTTGCACAGGATTACCCAGTAACAGGATGGTGAGACCGTCTTAACAGGGCACCGTAACTGACGAGACGAGAGGTCAACCTCCATATAATTTAAAAATGCTAGACACCTGATAGATGAAGAGTAAATTATTTATGTGTTTTTGGTAGTAAAATTGGTCTGATTCACAACTCATAAATTTTAAGAAACGGAATTTCACTGTTTTTATTTTACTTTTTTTATTTTTTTATACTGTCTAGGTATGTGCCCTAGTTTAAAACCTCCCAAATTATCTGCAAATCTTTCAAATTCTAACCTAATAATTTATAAAAATTTATAGTTCAACATTTAAGGTGAAAGCTCCAATTATCTTCTCAAGATTAATCCGAAAAATCAAATTATAATTTATGTAAATAAATAATAAAGAAGAATGTTTTTAAATTTTATTTTTAGTGTCCAATAAATCATACTCTGCGTAATCGGTGTCTAATAACAATAATAAAATTCTTACGATCTCAACCGTTTCGATATCATTTCTCGAATGGTTAAGTCCAGTAATTAAACAGTTGTAAAAATTTGATAATTTGTTTACTCACCACTGGCTTGCAATTTCCTTTCTTGGGAATCATCTGCATCCATCGAAGATTGCTTCTGGAAGAAACCCTAAAATAAAATGAATTGCTTGAAATTTTATTTGATAAACGTTTTTCTTGTTTATTTGGGACTGATCAAGTTTTAGTTTGATTTTGAAGATAATTATAAATAGTGTTTCTGTATAAATTAATTCAAATTTTAGTTACAAAAAAACTTTACAACTTATTAACATTTTTACACACACAAAAACAAATCTAAAGCGTCATTTTTTTTCTATTCAGTTCTCACAAGTCAATTTACATAATCTCGTTTCTATTCATATCTGATCTAACAATTTTATTGTACAAACAGAACCATTTATTGAACAATACACACCTGCATTTGTAAATTAGCCAGATCCTCTAAATTTTTCCTCATCAAAAGGTTTTGTTGCTCAAACTCCGAAACACTGTTCGCTGCGCTCGAGGTCGCCGATTGTTCCTTATTAACAAAAAAAACATAGAGACTTTATCATTCGTTAAATCTAACTTTACATTCTATTATAATCGCATACCATTCATACGTGTGCAAATGTCCGGATTATTGTCAATTTCAAAGAATTGTACTTAAGAATTTAAATATCATTGAACTGACACGAACTCGAAAAGGAATAAATAGGTATTTTATTTATCTGCCTCGTTCGTACAACGCTAATAAATCTTCTTATGGCAAGAATACTAAAGTGATGATATTAAAAAATATGAGGATTGGATGTAAAATAAAACGTTTCGGCTAATTTGCATATTTCTCAGACCATATATGTATTTCATCAGTAGTTTTTATTAGTTACCTGTCCATCAGTATCTCTTGATACACTGAGGTCAAGAGTTTGTTCTCCATCATCAGACCCACTGCCATCTTCTTCTTGACCTTGAGATCTGTTGAACAGCCTCATCGACTGCTGGTTTATTATTTGTAAGGCTCTTTGTCTGAAACAACTATCCCATTAGTATTTTTACCTTGAAATTATAATTCAATAAGCCTCTCAATTGTTTCATACCTTTGAGCTTCAATGTCATTGTCAGGTGTTTTCGGTGGTGTGATATTAGTTGAACCCTCATCTTCAGTAGCTGATGAAGATCTTCTTATACTCCTGTCAGTTCCATCCTCCATGCCAGAATCATGCCGTCTTTTTAAACCTAAAGGCAGCTGCGTGAACGGTTTACCTAGAAAACCAATATTGTTTTAAACTTCATCAAGAATAGATCAAATTATAATCATCTAGTTGTCAAAATGTTTGGTCGTAAAATTAATAAGATTAGTGCCATAAATTTTATATCAGTGTGAAGTTATTCATATCTAATGAGCTCACCTTGTAGAGCTTCTAAAGCTCTAATCTGTCCACTGATAGCATCAGCAACTTCGTTAGAAGATAATCCGTATATTCCAAGTAGTTCCTTCATAGTGTTCATAGCGTAGTCCCTCAATATTCTATTTGTAGCATTTGATGCGTCCCCATTCTGCTGCGTCTCAGTCGTCTCCATCTGCTCTTGGTTCTCCTCTAATCTCTCATTTGCATTAATATCCTGACCCTTATCTTCATCTGAATCCGAGTCCCTTCTTCTCGGAGGTGAGTTAGTCTTTATTAGTTGAGATATAGCAAAAGGATTTTTGGCACAAAACGTCTTATTTTGTAAATTACTAAAGTTTAGGAGGGTCCGATCTCTCTCGGCGCCCTGATTTATTTGTAAACTATGAATGTATGAATGTTGAAATGAGTCTACTTTTTTATCCTCCGGTAACCTATTTTGGTAATTTGAGTCTATGTTTTCATTGGAGTCAGTGCTTAGTCTTCTGCTGAGGTCGACAGCGCCGCCTTTTAGGAGACTGAAGTTCTTGACACCAATTTTAGCATAACTTCCATCATCCTTATCATCTTCACCGACATTTTCTGGAGTTGTTCTGTCGTTTCCGTTGACAGGACTGCCCGTTTCATCACAGTTCGCACCGTTTGAGTCGTCGGAGAAGGCGGTAGTGTTGGGAGCACATCTAGGCTTGAAATTTTTTCTTTTGTTTCTTTTTGGCATGTTGTAGTAAGGAGACATGTCGGTGCTGTGCTCCTCCTGGTGGTCGGATGACTCCGGCCATGACGACGCTTCATGATGAAGGTATAGAGGTTCCTCGGGCGTTGGCTGTAGTCTCTCGTGGATAGATTCCTGGTGAGCAGCCATCGCAGTAGTCATTGCAGTATTTGGACTCTTTCGAGGATCACAACCTGAAACGAGTCCGTCCTGCGAAGACAAACGTTCAGTTTTATATAAACAATCAAATTAAACTCAATACATTTTAGCGTCCAATCATAACAGTGATTCATTTTCGTTCAATTTAAATTGAAACAATGTGTTGAGAAGAAACAATAGTCTTTTGTTGACAATAAGATTAGCTGAATACTGTGGAATGTTTTGAATTTAAAATTTCTCTTCATTGTTTGGAAATAATAAAATTGATTATTAGCACATTTTGTTACCTGGGGAGAAACTTCATGAAGCTATCATTTCCTAATTGGCTTAATAAATATTTAAATCAGTCTTCAAGATCAGCCAATAACTGTGCATCATCTGAAACAAAACAGAAACGTGTGTAAGTAAATATGTCGGTGAGCTTAACGGCTAAACAAGTTCGTTCCGAAATTGAGTAAAATTACATATCACGATATAAAAATACACGCTAGATAATGTAGTCTAGTCATTAATTCCATATTATTACTATAAAATTACTTTTATAATGAAATAGAAGCCAAAAATCAGTTCTGACACGGAACAGATTAAGGCAAAAAATTGTTCAAACACCAAAATTTCGCGTAAACCAATTTGTTGTTAAAAAACGTTCCGTTTTCTGGCCGTATTGACGTAATACTCTGTAATTTAAAAATAATTATACAAAAAAAATCTACGCCAAGTAACACGCATCGATCAAGTGAGTCGGTATGAAATTAATTATATTCAACATATTAGATCTATTTTCGAGAAAACGAGATTGCTCGGAGCGAGGCGAGAGAAAAAAAACTTGTATTCATGTCGAAATTGGTAACGTGGTTTGGGTGTACAATTACTTATTAAAAACTAATACAAAGACACGGCCTTCGCTTGCAGGTCACAATACTATCGATATCTCGTTAAAATATGTGGGACGTCTCAAAATCGGTGGTTTTACCCTACATTTTGATTTCGGCCATTGACTTTGAGCATGCACAGCCTCTCAGTTACATCGTTATAAGTAGCCGACATTGTAATTGGATGAGTTATTTCAACTTTCCGTTAAGTTTTGAGATTTTAACTGGCTTCTTGTGTGTGGGTTAGAAAGTCATTATTGGACGATTGATATAAATTGTTTTACAATTCATATTGCAGCACTAGCGTGGAAATATTTATCTATGGGTGTCCATTTCCTTTGCTGGACAGTCTGGGCAGTGGATTTTTAACCGTCTTTTATATAAAGGAAGGTCTTTTCAACCCGTATGATTGTATGTTTGTCCGCGACTATCTTGCGTTTCGCTGAACAGATTTTAATGCGGTTTTTAGCCAGTATCCGTCTTACTGCAGTTAAACAAAAATTGAACACTTGTCTAAAAAAAAGTGTAACTGCAAAACGACCCTTACATCAACGTCAAATGCCATTTTGCGGTTGACAGTTATTTTAGAGACTTATTCATGTTCAAGTTTTCTGTAGTAAGATGGTAAGAGTCTAACAATCGCTTCTATAATTTTATCAAATAAAGTACCTATGCTTGTCTTTCGAAAATAATTGATAAGATATTATTATTAACACTCATTTCAAAATGTTGAAATATAATTCACGCTTTGTAGAGCTAAATGAATGTGACACAAAAGTATTTCAACTCCGAGTCCCCCATCCGCCTGTATCTCCGGTTTTGATATTACAAACAAGTGAATGATCTAATAACGGAATAACAGAGCACATGGTTTTAAAGTATTGTCATAAAAAACTTCGTCAACGTCTGCTTAAATCATTAGCTTTAACGAACACGAGTTTTTTTTGGAATGCTAGTTTTATACGAGAAATACTAATTAAACTTTTTTGTCGATTTTACTCTTTTTTCAGGTATATATTTACAAATTGTGCAATGTGAAAGTTTAAGAAGAATTACGGTTTCCAATTCATGTGTAGAATTGTAGACTGCCAATGTAATGGACTTTTTTAAAACAACAAAAAAGTTCTAAATAAGGCATTTTGTAGTTAAAGAACCACTTATAAGGAGTTTATTTGTTTCAAATAAACTCTCTTAAACTTTTGACAGGTAATGAACCGTGTTTACGTCACAAAGTTTACATGTTAGCGGTTTTAGGAAAAATGAGCAAAAACAACCGATAATTAGGTATTTTACCTCAAAAATAATCATAGGTTTCTCCAAACTACAATATTTGTTAAGATTTAACGGAGTGTTATTAACAGGAAAATTCGACTTATTTGTAATCAATTTAACATGCTACTCTTATTTTTTATGGTACCGTACCCAAAGGGTTTACCCTACGGGACCCTATAACTAAAACTCCACTGTCCGTCTGTTACAAGGCAAAATGAAATTTTTACAAATGATGTATTTCTGTTACCGCTATAAAATAAAAAACAGAATAAAGTAAATAATTAAGGGGGCTCCTCCCATACAACAGACATGATTTCGTTGCCCTTTTGTACCTACATAATGGTACAGAACCCTTCTAGAACGAGTCAGACTTACATACTTGGCTGTTTTTATTTATTTTTAATCTCATGCACAGTAATCAGTGCCTCCCCATTCACTAAGCACGTGACACTGTTGACAGCTGTTGTAAATTGACGATGTCATGTATCGATATTCTTGATGTGTAGAGACGGGATTTTATCGATATGTCCATCAGAGACCTTACAAGCCTGATGTGTGATACGTTTGTCGTAACAACGAACTACCGAAATGAGTAATTTCGTAACTTGTTTGTATTGAGTTGTGTTTTATTTCACTAGCGTGACTTTCCGGCTTCGCTTGGGTTCAAATTTTTGACCTAAACCCTGAATTTTCTGAACTTTTTCCGACATAACAATTTTGTAATGACAATAACAAACACAACAAAAGAAGAATTGTCCAATTTTTTCCAGTCGTTTTGTGTATGTGTGACTTTTACCTGTATCGTGGGTGCGTTTACAAACGTAGAAAGTTTGTAAACGCACCCACGATACAGGTAAAAGTCCTAGTGTGGGTGTGTAGTTTTTCTTTCTTTTAAAAAATGAAATAAAAAGAAAAAATTAAAGTACCAGTAATATTCCCAATGCTGGGTAGGTTATTGGCATTATTTAAGAGTCTTTCATTCTGAGAGCGCGAGCACAGCGAGGACCCAGAAAGTCTCTATTTTTCAACGGCTAGTGATTTTCTTCAGCTAAAACTTTAATAACTTAAAAATCAAGAAGTTATTAATCATAACAGAAAACAATACCAACTTGCATTGTCTTAATAATACTCAGAATACAAATCAGCTGATTTTCCTTCCACGCTCAAACAACAAACGTACATTTTATTGCTCAATTCAAATGAAGTAATCAACAATAATATACTTTTCACCTCACCCGCTCGGAAAGATTCTATTTCTCATTCAAAATCTGAGCGCAAAACTCCATTTTGTGCTCTAGAGCACAAAGTGTTGTTTAAAATTCGAATACGTCTTGTATTCAATTGTTTTCTACACTGACAGGCGAGCCGCCCCCAGTATAGGTCAATGACCCCACTTCATTTCCTCGCTGTGTGAGGTGAAAAGTTGTGTGTTGCACTCGGCAGCAAAGTTTTTCTGCGTCTCGTACCTTTGAAAACTTCGCATCGCTCAGGATTCTATATTTGAACCGCTCGTTTCTCTCGCGGTTCAATCTTAGAATCCTTCGCTCGCTCAGTTTTCAATTCAAGTACTCGCGCCAAAAATCAACTTTGCAGCCTTGCATAACAAATAACTATTTCTCTTACTCATAACATCGCACCATAATATTATGAGGATCAGCAGTCTTGAAGGGCCACATTGTCCTTAACTTGTCCCAAGTAAAACCATTGTGGATGCTAACAACTACTTTAAAGGCAGAACCGCTCCATTTTGGATACAGCCTTGGTGGGAACAATATCCAATAATAACAATAAAACGATCGCAGTTATGCGCGCGCGCATTATTAATATTGATCGGGATTCAATATGGCGGCCAAGATGGCGTCGCGTATAGCGGAAACGGATTAAATTGAAATCTAGATTGGGTGCGATCTAGTTCTGTTTGTTTTAATGATTTAATTTAGATATGTTTCGTGTAGGCTTGTCTGAAAAAATGGTGTCGTTAGTTTTTTATGGATTGGTTTTTTTTGTTTGATTAGTGTTGCTGTCGAGATACAAATTAAGCTGATTATCGCCTTCTCAAAAGTGCCAAAATGTTTGCAGTGCATCTGAAAGAAATGTACCAAATTAACTATTGGTTTAAAGACATGACTGTCTCGACAATCTATGTTGTAGTTTGTTTTTTTTTTTTTTTTGACAAAATGTCACATGCCACTTTTTTTTTTTAACACAAGAATAAAAAAAGATTGTAGATTAAATTAACTTTTCTTTTATTCGGACAATTTAGATTACAGTGACTTTTTATTAAACAAGTCACAATTAGCAAAAAAAAACATCAATTCGTTTAAAATCTCTAATTATTTGTTTTTCATCAAAAGAGAAAATTCATAAAGTTTTGTACCAAAAATATCTTTTCCACAAAGCTTTTTGATTAAGCTATTCAACATCTTTTTCTTTTAAAACATCTCAATACATAAATAAAAGATAAAACAGTCGTATAATGTCGCAATTCTAAGTTATATTTCCATTAAAAACCGATCAGTTGATTATGACAAACCTTTAATCTTTTTTTTATCTTATCTTTTAATCCTAATTACGTATTATAAAAGATTGCACAAGTTTGTGTTTTAAATCTTTCTTATATTAATTATATTTTGATGACCTTTGCCATTGATTTTGTGCAAGTTTTTTTTTTTGTGTTCTATTATATGTCTTTATTTATTATAATAGAAATAGACAATAGGTTTTGATTGTTATGTTGTAATAATCTTAAATGGATTGCAGTAATTTTGATATAAGTATTTTGTGTTTGGAAAGTTTTAGTATATATTATTTATGTGTTAAAGAATTGGGCATATTTATTTGTCAGTCTTTTTTATTATTGATTTATTTTTAAATGACATCTATAAAAGGATGAGGTTCTTTGTTCGCTCATTACATCTTTGAGGCAAAAGTAAGTCAATGTTATATTTTTAGATAATTGATTAATACTGGAGATTCTGCAGCGGTTCTGAAGGTCAAAGAGAAGATTTTAGTCCACCAGTAGACTTTTACTGGGCTAAACAATTTTTTATTAGAAACTATTGTAATTGCAATTATACGATCTTGGCATTTTTTTTTGTTGTGTATTCTGTCTACTTAAAATCTTCGTCAAAAATTAATGGTTATGAAACCTGCTATCCAAAATTAAACTGCCTACAAACAAATTAAACAATGGATATAATTGATCCACATTCCTCAGTTATAAAAGATATAGTCAAGGTCCATTTGTACTAAGCGCATGCGCATGTTTTTGTTGCAATAATCACAAGTAGCGATAGCAAAAACAGAACGTAAAAAAACTGCGCTTTAGAAAGGAGAATGTGTGTTTGTGTGAAAAGTGTTGTTTTTTTAGTTTTTGCGGTGTAGATAATTTGCCAAATCTTCAATTTGATTACACCATTGCATTTGCCAAAGTTAATAAACTAACAATGCAGTAATCACACAAAATTAATATCTTCAAGTTTTTTGACAGATTGAATATTTGAAAAAAAAAAAATACATTAATAAAAATCAAAGACTTTAACATCTAGAAAAATAAACTTTGACAAGACAAGACGACCTCACAAAGAGTTTGGCTAAATAAAAACACATTTACCAGAGCAAATGACCAGTACGGGCAAAAAGCCTTGGTGTCATTAATCATTTTACGTTAAAAACGTATTACAATATGATATTTGTCTTGCTGGCTGTACAACCTTCGTTGTAGCAAAAAAACGTTCGTAATTTGAATACCATAGATTTTTGTACAATTCCATTCTTATTTCAAATCTAGATTAGTAGTGGAAATGTTTTGTGATTTATGTGCGTTCCATGTGGTGTAGTAGACAAAAACGCGATTGCAGAGCTTGAGTTACTGCGTTCGATTCCCAGGTCGGTCAAAATATTAAATTGGATTTTTTTACATCCGGAATGACTGTCTCAAATGCAGTTTCAGAGATTGGATTTGTTCCAAATTGATGGATACCTATAGGCTAGCCCCTAATCACATAACCTGCCGGGGTCGCGGAACTTATCCAATTACCGTGACCCTGGAACGGTGGCTATTGAAGGACACCGTGGACTTTAGTCCGTACGAGTCTGACAGTCCCTTCCGCCCTGCCCTGGGCGGGAGGACTCATTTGATGATTTTGCCACGTAAAAGAAAAGCCCCTAATCACATGGGAATTAAATACCTAATATCTGGTTGACCGAGATTCGCTCGGTTTTTAAAATGTCTACATCTTGGGAACCGAGCTTTTCTCGAACCTGGGACTTTGATAAATCGATTCCTTGAGCCGAAAAACTCCTTATCTGTAACTTACATGAAAATCCAAGGATTTTCATGAAAGTTACAGATTAGGGGTTTAGCCGTTTCCAAGATCCTGATTATGTATAAATATACAAGAATTGCTCGTTTAAAAATATTAGATAGATAGATAACAGGCAAAATGTTAATTTATGTTTTGATAAGAATTCGGCATGATACTGATATTCAGCTGCATCTGGTAATCGAACCCAACATAGCTGAGAAAAAGCTCAGCAGTTAATGATAATATTTTTAGTGCGTTACACTTTATTTGCTGACCATACATAATAGGATATAAAAATACCTAACAGAGACATTAGAATGTTAATTCAATGTAATGTTAATCTGACAGCTGACCGTTATGATACGTCAGTAGTTATTTATTTCATTTAACAATAACTGAAAATGATTTTATAAATGTTACTTTTAAGAAGTCATCATCATCATCATCAGCCTATAATGTTCCCACTTCTGGGACACAGGCCTCCTCTCTGTGAGAGGGAGTGGGCCTTAATCCATCACGCGGACCCAGTGCGGGTTGGTAGATGTCGCCTAACTTAGATTTTTTGGTTCTAAGACATGCCTGTTTCCAATAGACCACAACCCAGTAACTGGGTTGTGGTCTATTGTTATTCAGCGTCTGCCAGAGCCGCGGGACTCTATAAACAGGGTCTCGCGGCCTCTGTCAACCTCTTTCCCTCCAACCAGAGTGGGAGGACTTATTTGATGATTTTTCACAACAAAAGAACACCTTCTTTTGTTGTGACTTCAGAAGGGTCTACCACCGTAGACCCTTCTGAAAATACTGGTAGCTACATCTGGTTAGAGAAGACGACCTCAATATAATTAGGAAAGGGCTAAGTAGATGATGAATTTCATAATTGCTAAGATACACCAAGTATTATGTTTTAAAGTCAAATTTTTTGTCTGAATCCGGGTAAAAATTTTAGAATAAAAACAATTTCAAAGCTATTTATAAAATGGTAGTTTTAGTCACCTTATAGGCTTATACATCGTTCTCAGGTGTCAAACTGTCTACCAATAAATAGGTATGTCTAGATTATATTTAAATCTAACACTAAGATCTAAAGCGCGAACCGTGCGATTTTAAATCAATAAAAACAATATTTATACCATTGCTACCCACAGTTTTATATAAAAATACTTAATTACAGTTAACAAAAACTTTGCCGCGAGCAAAACACATAAATTGAGAATAGAAAAGTTGTCGATTTTTGTGTGCGTAATATAATTATTATATCATCTATTATATCTCTTTGTCTGTCTATTGAATAAAACTAATCATAGTATTATTCGATAAATTATTATTCGATTTATGCGAGAAATATCGAATAAAATTGAGCTTTGAAGATAGCGGCGGCGACATAATTGAAACATAATTTTCACATAATAAAGATTCTAAAACCCGTTTTAAAGCAGGCGGAGACGTGCGCGTAGCTTATAGAGTCATGTATGGAAAACAGATAAGATATACTATAGTTGCGCCCACGCAGCTAACTCGATCTAATTAAATTATAATATCGATACGAAACCTATTGAGTCGATTGCTTTTCTGATAAAACTTGTAATCGAGTATTTTTTTTTTGAGAATTTAATTTAGAAAGCTTTAGCAGCAATTTGGTAAGCGTAACATGTAATTTGTTTATCTAACGCGCAAATCGTAACTAGTTTTTTGAGTACCTATTAAAATTAATTTCAGACGGAACTGAATTAAGCAATTTAAATCTTTTTAATATAAATTATACTTTAGAAGCTTAAAAAAGAAGACTCCCTAAAATTATAATATAAAAATGCTACGCATTATGTACATTTTCGCATAAAACAAAAAACTACAAGTCTAGTTACAAAAGACCTCGTAGCTAAAAATTAAAACTGTCATAATAAAAAAAAAGAACATTCTAATTTCAAACATCGTCTCCACTCGTCCAAGTTCGGGAGCGCAGCGATAATTCAAAGGCGCGTATTCCGAGTGATCGTTATAGGCCGTAAAGTCACCAATAAAAACGATTAGCGGCCATTTGAATATTCAAATGCCGAACGCCGCTTCCAAAATGTGAATGAAATTTGTTACTGGCTGCTTAGAGTCACGGTTGCATAGAGAAGGCATTTTTGTTAGTTTTATTAATATTTTTATTCGTTTTTTAACATATTCATTTATATTTTTAAATATTAAAAAGTAAAAACTTTTAAGATTATTGGTATATTTTGTGCATTTTGTATTAATTGGGTTGTGGAATGTGTGCTACATTTATTATATTGAAGCATTGTAATTATCGAATTCATTAATTATAGTCAAACTCTAAAACGAATTCAGTGTTAGAATTTAGGTATTTTCCGAGTAAGTTAGCATTACAAAAACACCTATGTAATAGGATTCATAACAGCATTATTAGAAAATAATAATACAACTATTTAACTTGTTATTACAAGAAACCAGTACATTACAAGTCACAAAATATGTCGTAGCAAAGAAAAAACATTTTGACGTAAACCAAGCTAACGGTACTACGTCTCGTAGCAGCGCGTCTACGAGTTTCGTAGCTCTACGCGTAGAAGCGGAACTGCGCATACGCAAGCTTTCTCGCTTATTTGTCGAACATAACTGATTGAAACTCTTTTTAAACAGTCTCTTATGTCGTAATTGAACTATTGAATACATTTTTATAACAAAACGCTTGCTCTGACCTATTAAATTTTGTTATAAAAATAAAACTATTCAAAAACCGTCGGTCTGGGTAATTTAAAAAGCTTTGTAATTAATTACGTCGAGATAATATTTTACCTTTTAAAGAAATCAAGTTTCTATATTAAACGAATGTTTTTATACATTTTTGGGAAAGACTTAAGATGTACGCATTAATCAAAGTTGATATATTATTATGGGAGTCTGCGGTAATTAAGCTTAGAGGTTCTAATTGAGTAACTGTAAAAGATGGAGTTTATTAATCATTAATGTGTCGGCAAATTGGCGAGTGTTAAAGTCGGTAGTAAATTTTGTTAATTTGTTTAAATAATCCCGGATGTTTTGTTAACTTAAAGTTCTTTAGACTTTCGTCTTTAACACTGTAATTAACACTTATAACGGGATAGGCGCCATTTTTTTTATTTGTTTTATTTCCGTGTTCGATATTTGAACCGAAGTGAAGTTAGTGTGTAATTTAGTAGTTTTTTTTTTTGCAAAAATAATGATGATGTAGTTATAAGGTTGTTGCATAATTTGTTACAAAAACTTTAGTATTTAATTGATGTTGCTTATGTAAGTCAAGTACCTATGTTTATTTAGAGAAAGTTACTGTTTCCTCGAAATAATTATTATGAGTAACACGATTTTTTTTAAACATTTTCTATAGTGGAATTTTAACACAGCTAAAAGACCAAGACGAGACCAGCTGGACAAAACTGGTCAACATTGGATCTGAATTGAAAGAATTGGAGGTCATGGGTCTCAGTGGCCTTTGCCCAACTGTGGGATGTTTTAAGTTAATACCATCATCAAACGCTTTTATAGCCGCAAACAATATCATAACTCCAAAACGAATCAACTACTGTTCTATGACGTCACAATTCATTAGCTACTGCCCGAATAGCCTCCCTACACAACATGAGCTTCAAAAAAAAGAAAAGGTTAAAAAGTCAACGTTCTAAATTTAAAAAAAGCGTTCGAATTATGATTTAAAACGTGTTCCGGTGAAACTGGCCGTCGGACATATCTAGCGGCATTATACGCGGTAATGAGTGTGCGCAGGAGTGAAAAGGACATTCGATTTATTAGTGGTCATGGCGCATCAGTACCAAACTTCGAAAACTCAAAAAAAAACATAGTGAATATTAGTTTTTAAATTGACCATGGCAGTTTAAAAAAAAAATATTACATTTAAATAACGTCACAGCCTCGACCCCGATTTGTAAATAAAAAGAGGTAAGCCTCCTGTTCGAAAACCCATTTTGCTCAGTAAAACCCCGGATCTTATGCCTGGTAGGGGCGCTACAACCACTAGAACAACCAGAAAGAAATTACTGTTATAAAAGAAATACGGCGATGTAATCAACGCATCAATAAATATGGACTTGGAAATTAGAGAAAACGTAAAAGGAAACACAAAAACAAATTACGCACATCGAACAAAAAACAAAATGCCAGAAAACCGCCAGACTACAAGAAAGATGGATTTATAACATTGTAAATTCATTCCAATCGATTTCGGAATGTAAATAGATAAAATGCATTAGCTACAAAATATTTAAACACATTTCATGTCTTTGATACAGTTCGGAGATAAAAGCTTCATCAAAATAAAAAATTCCGATGTCCGCTTCGCTCTCGTGTATTACGAAGATAGTGTACTTTATAATAATATAATGTTTCAAATATTTCAAGGCTAACCGTTCTCAGCTGTCAATCATAATAAGCTATCTGTCTCTTTCTAACATACATACATCATAATATATCTTTCCCACTCCAACGTACGACCGATCGACCGCCGCGAGTTCTTTATTTGAAAATTTGATTTTAAATGTGGAATGAATAAGCATTATCTTAAGGAATACGTTCTTTTATTTGAATTTTTAATTTCTTTTTTCGGTTCGACTACTGGCTTTTGTGATTATTTTTCTTTATTCATTTCGGCCAGGATTTTTGTGTTTCGGAGATTTATTAAGAGATGTAAATGTGTTCGGCATGTGTTCGTTTTTTATTCGTTTCCAATTGACGTCGGCTCTTTATTGTTTGGGAAAATTTCGTGTTCTCATAATTATAATGATTTTTGTTTTATTTTATGTTCTACAAGATCTATTGGGGAGCTCGTGGCTAAATAGCCACTAGATCGACTAACGATCTTGAAAGTGAAGCCGCGGTTGTCTAGGTCTGTCCGTGAATGGGTAGCCCTCATGCCTCGGAAAGCCGTTGGTCACGGCTGTCATTTGTAGATCTTGACAATTCGTCACTGGTACCTAGTCATTTGACTGAAAGTCCGGCAAGTCTTCCAAGGAGTATCTTATTTACCGATTCAAACTGGGTTGTCCAGATCAGACAGGCAGTCTCTTCATGTAAAATTCTGATATTCAGATGATTTATACACCTGGAGCCAATGATATTATAAATAAAAAGAGGTAGATATCGCACTAGCGCGCACAAAATGTTGAGGAGAATGTAACACAATTGTAGCACCCTTGATTTAGTCGGATTACAACAGCGAGCGAGGTAACGTGAGTGCGCGGCGTAACAAAAACGCCAAGTTGTGTCTTCAGAAAGTGCAGAAACTATGGTGCCAAGAAAAATAAGAGTTGTGGAGTGACATACCATAAGCAAGTCTATTAAAAATATATCAATTTTGTATTTTTTACGAGTTATTCCTCATTTTCAAATACATTTCGTATTATTGACGTAATGGTTCGAAAAGGATAGATAATAGGATGGCAATCTGCTGCGTGACAGAGACAAACAGCATCCGTCATAAGTCGGGTCATAGATTATTCAAACAGAAACGAAATGGTAGGCACAATTATAGCGTTGCGCTTTAAATTTTTTATGATTAATGTTATATAGAATGAGGTTAGTTATAGTTACAAATTTATAGTTATAGTTATAAAGTTATAGTCATAAATAGAATTAAATTTTATTTAAAACATCATTCATTACCAACTCAGTACCAATTTAAGAAATCTACTTATTCTCACAGGCGCTTGTGTTGAAGTTTTTATTAATTATTAAAATCCTACACATTTATTTCATTTTTATGAAAGTCGCCAATGTAACTAACAGCTATTACGTATTCGACTAAACTATAAATATAAATAAACTGTCTTCAGAAATTTGATACAAATGTTTGACAGTATTTAAAATATGTATAATATATATATTGTAAAAAGATAAATTTTACTTCGCAGTACTTAGTAGCTGTACATTGGTAATCGGCATAAAAATAATAAATAATTATACCAAGCGCGCACCCCACGCGCTTGCCTTTTTGTTATATTCAATGTTTCTTCTGTGGTGAATCGACAAACTCTATGATACTCTAGTGTAGTGTGGACTATACTTCAAGCGCAACACACTAAAACTAGCTATCTCTTTCTATCTTATACGTTCCGTATTATCTATCGCTGTCGTAGTTTTAAATTACTGTATACATTTAAGTTAGTACTTATAATAACAACGCAACGAAATCTGAACGCCATTTAGTATGAACATGGCGTATCTTTCTTTATAATATCATTGCCTGGAGCCGTCTCCAACATACATAGTTGAGAAAAGGCTAGGCAGATTATGATATTCCAAAATCAGATCAAATCCAATGACAGCAAGGAACTTTACTCATGGCGCATTGCGACGAAAATCAACCTTGCCACTAAGAAATAAAGATGCGATTCAATTGACTTGACGTTGTCATGGCCATCGTGTTTTGTTTTTCTTATATTCATAGATAACAACGTGTTTTATGTCTTATGTCATAGTGGTAAGGTTGATTTTCACTTGTAGTTGGAATTCGATCGAATCACGTCGCCTTGCGTCGCATCGCGCCTTGATTAAAGTCTCTAAGGGACCCGCGGATGAAGTACGTGTCAAGTTTAAAATGCACCACAAGCATAAACTTTTGATGTACTTATTTAGATTTTATTTATATTTAATAAAAAATAATTTTCAAAATGTCTAATTGAAAAGAATTGGCAGATCATTTAAGGCCATCATTATATGGAAGCGCTATCATCGCATACACAGCGTAATAAATAAAGATTCGCGGTAACTTTCTGCGTTCATTTGTTTATGTAAGTGGATCCTATCAGACTAATGGTGAAGGAATTTGTTCAGGAATGTGTCTTGTATGTTATTATAAATGTTAGTCGCCATTTTAATAGATTGTAAATGCCGTTTCAGCGTCTGGACGACGGCCCACGTGTTGTGGTAGTATCTAATTACTTTAAGATTAATTAGCGTTCGCTGTTTTACTATTAAAGGTTAATGACTGATGGATCACTATTATTTTAAAACAATAATTATTAATACGCTGATAAAGAGTTAAATAAGCCGCCTCTGGGTACCCCACAGGTCTTCGACATGACTTTAGAGTTTAGACTAATAGGAAATCGAATCCAGGATCTCAGTCTCGGCAGTCGCGCTTGCTACCATTAAAAAGTCTTATTAGAACTGACATTTTTAACAGATGCGGCTGAAATAATACTGAATAGTCCTTCCTAAACAGATTAATTTAATAGGATTTTGAGAACTGATATTCTGGAGTTCAAATCAAATGAGTTTAGACAACCGAATTTGTACTCTATATCTAGCTAGGTCTAGTTCAAAATCACAAACATAGGTACCCTTTAGGTACTTCTTCAACTTTTAGCTAGAGTCAGTTCTAGACACTACTGTTGTAATTGTAAGGAACGTTCTATAACTTGTTCAGAAATGTACAGCTACGCACTTTTTTCAATGTAAGCGTAAAGTTCTCGTCTTAATACGAACTAATAACAATTAGAGTAGACACATTGCACCGAAGATAAGCATTTAAGACCACCTAAGGCCAACCTACCGCATCCATTACCCATTACGAATCCTACGCACAAATCTGCGAATTAACAAACGTAATTTAACACTTCATATAATAAACAATACAAAAACTGTTATTGTTAATATTACACTATAAACGGACCTTAAGTTTTTTCTCAGAAGCACTCCCCATATCAAAACATCACTAACAATCTTACAAATGCACTCAAATAAATAGTATCCATTCAATTTTACATTTTAATCCAAAGGTCTAAAGCTTAAATCAGTTTTTAGTGAATGCAAAATTAAGTCTGTAATAATTTGTAGTAATTTAAAGTTTGAATTTGAAATTGGAACTGCTGGCTGGTTGGAAGAGTGTTGGAAGATTTTATTTTTAAATGGCTAAGGTTCGAAATACAAAGGTTGGTTGGTTGTCAACTGCATTGCTAGTGATGTGCGATAGTGTCTAATAGGCCGTTTTTTTAGTGGAATAGAGGCTATTTATTTAACGGGTGTTGATTACAACATTACTCAAAAATCATTGTTTTAAAAGTCAGCTTATTTGCATGACGCTAGGGATGTGTAAATGTTTATTCGAATATCCAATTGAAAATTTTATTCGAATTCGAATAATATTTTAATTCAACCTGATTCTTAATTCATCTATTCAATAGCTTACGTGCAAAGTACGACAGACACGCATTTCTCTTCCTTAGCATCACACACCTATTTAAAACTTCGCTATACAAAGAAACGTTCCACGATAACGCGAGAGCCTAATTAAAAACCACAATGACAGTTTGCCTGTCTGCCAGCGAAGTCAATAATTTAATATTAATTGTAAGCGGAAAGTTACCTATTTATTATGTAGTTTAAGTGTCGATTAGCCCGAAGTGGATACGAAGAGGCACGGTATACTGGGACATGTTTTTAATATTAAAACGTTAGTTTTCCACCTCATCCAACGCCATTTTCCTGTCACTGAAGGACGAAGTGACAGACTGGACACTTTGAAATGCGTTTGCCAACTGTGCATTGAATTAGTAATGCCATTTTATTATGGCTATATTATATTATGGTCGGCGTTTTGTGTCCATATTCTGCCTACTTACCTAAATATAAATGTGGAATACAATGGACGTGTATGTTTGTCTGTATGTAAGGTTATGTAGTTCAATGGTATCGTGGAGGTATTTTTATGGAGGAAGTTTGAGTCTGGCTTTCTAGTTTCTACTTTCTGTAGATTTGTTATAAAAGCAAGAACTTTAATTTAAATGTGGAAGTGACGATTTGGACTCGTTCTTGATTTAAAGGCCTGAAAGCAATGAAGGATGCCATTGCCCAGCAGTGGAATAGAACAGGCTAATGTAAAAAAAGAAACGATTTCTTCGAATGACCAAGAATTACCTGTCTTTACATTTTGAAATAGTTTATTCTTAAAGTACTCCGTTGTAAATTTATCAAAGCCCAGCACTTTATTAACGACATTGTTTACTTTAAGCGGAGTCGCCGCACTTCAATAGTTTCTTTGTACATAAATATTTAGTTAATATTTCAATTATTTTATTTACATTGAGTTCTCAGAATCAACACTTGAGCTGAAGTCAGATTTCGGTAAAACTGTTGTTGGTGTTCTTTTAGTTTTGGGCTTATCATTTTTATAGCTGTATTCCAACGTCATTATAAGCCGTTATATGAAATATTAGGTATCTGAAAGGGATCTGTATCAACAGACTTTTTAATCGATAAAAGATTTATTCGTATAAATCGAATAAAAAATAATAATTCTTCCTACAACACAAATTGCGGGCCACAAAATCTGTCCATCATAATCCACAAATATTTTTATCGAAAGAAAGTCCACTTTAGACATAACAGAACTTTTCTAATCACAACAAACATCTTTGACAATGCTGTAAGCCCCGACTCACGCGCAGACACGTCAACCGACTTATTGCACAACCGTCGATCGTTGCCAACCACACGTTGGTAGTAATCTGCTTATTTTTATAATTGAGTAATCAATTTAGAGTTTTAAATTGTATTTGATAAGGATTAATTTACTAACTGTGAAAATATTGCCGTTATGAGAAAAATGTTTTGCTATATTTTCTATTTAGCTAAATAATTGTGAAAATATTTCCATCATGATAAAATGTTTTGCCATTTTTCTATTTCGCTAAATTGTGAAAAATTTTCCATCATGAGAAAAATGTGTTGCCATATTTTATTTAGCTGGCAAAAACGTCTCGATTTTCGCCATTTCCAAAATTATAGGAACTGTGTTTAATATGGATAAAATAAATACAATGCAAGAATAGTATCTGGTGATAAAACTAACAAATACATCAATATGAAAAGCTTCAAAAATCTTTTTGTTTTATCTAAGTGCGTAGGCAACTAAAGCCTTTTTTAATCTAAAAGCCTTCGCCACATGCAAGATCCTAGACAGTAAATAATTATACGCTTAATAAAGAAAACCACACACGATCTCAATCTAAGCCCCCAAGCAAATCTACACCTAACGAATATTAAATAAAGATTGGAATTACTAATTGGCTATTCGTACCTTGTTAAAAAATGAGAAACAAATTAAAACGCTTTGTCTTTATTCTAGGTCAAAGCTAACGGTAATAGGCCTCATGTTAAGTCTAATTGTGCTCTATTTTGTAGGTCTAAAACATTAATTTAAAGTTTTAATAGCTTTCATAATGTTTCGGGCCTACAGTCTATTAGAAATCGAACTATCTAATTGGTAAACGCGCAGAGAATGGAACGTTTTCGTAATTTGAATTCGGAACTGTTATCAAACAATTCGGAAGTTTAATTATTCGATTAAATTTTTAATTCGAGACTGCGCATATTTTTTGAATTTCGAATTTGTCTTTTCAAACTGTTTTTTTTTTCGAACGTTTTTCTATAAGTAGAGATGCCTACTCGCATTTTATTGATAAGTTTTTATCGAAGCTTAAAATTGACCTCAATAAGCGACACGGACAGATCAAACGACAAACTGACAAATACCCATCAGGGCATTACGTCTCGCTCTCGCCACAATTTAAACAACGGATGAAGAAATTCCAAGCAAGTTTTAAGATTACAATTTCGAGTGGCTAGATAATTCACTATTTAGCATACAAAGGAGAATTACCGTCGAGTTTTGCGTCCGTATGTCACACAGTTTATATATAAGAGGCCACGCCTTGTTGCTGTCATATGTAGCCTAATTAGGCATGAGTAGCGTTGGGCAACTATTAGATTTTATTATGAAATTACGTGCAGTATCATTTTACAAAAGTGTTTTGCTTAACGGTACTTGTTTCCTGTGGTTATCTGGATTCTCTGTTACTTGCCATGAATAGTGTATTAGAAGTAACTGTGAAGTGACGTAATACCAACAATAGAAAAAGCATGACCTAGGACTTGATACCAATCAAAGCAAGTTTTATAGCTTTTTTAGGAATTTAAACGACCGAATAATCTATCTCGAATTCCAAGTAAACATGGATTTATTGACGAAAACCCCAATAAAAATAATAATTAATCAAACATTAAATCCATAAAAGAACCTAAAGGAAGACGTGACACAATTAAAATTTCAAAAACAGAATATCTGTCAACTGTCAACGCGTCCACAGACAATAAAATGGATACAGTACATAAATAAATATAGAGTTAATAAGCGATCACCAGGAAGGCGCAATACTACGAACTAGTGTCATTAAATTCCTCACACTTTCTTATTTAAATTCATAAATATCCGGTGTAAGTGTATTGTTATTACTACACACGTCACGTCCGACCGATTGCGCACAAACACACACACATACCCACAGACACACATTTTATATACGCACTTCATAAAATGTAGGAGCAGTTATTATAAAGATAGACGTAAAAGTTCATGTCGATTGAAATACTTTCATTAGGTTCAGTTTTAATTTCAACAGTCGAATTCCAATTTCGAATTTTAAAATGTAAAGTTTCCGGTAAAAGATCTATTTTAAATAAAAAGGAAGAGGTAGGTATTAAAACTTAAATGAAATCAAGTGATTTTAAAACTATTTTGATATTTTATTGGTGTAAAAACTAGATTATTTGTACAAAAATTTGCTATTAAACTAGATAACGAAACCTATCTATCAAAATAAATGTTTTTACCGGTAATTGACAATTTTATTACATATCAATAACTTGTTTTATAAAATCGCAACTAGGTCGTTGTGTAACAGCGAACTATCTACATGCAACATTTTGTAATTCTGTTTTAATAAAAAAAACTGCAAAGATCTATTCAATATTTTGCAAAATGGTTACAACCATACATTAAGACCAGTTACCTTGGGACTCGGTATCCTATAAATTAACTGTGACAAGGGCTCAAATAAAACTGGCCAGTACGCAATGTATAGTACAATGAATTCCATTTGCTACACAATAGAGCACACACGATTCCAAATTCAAATTTTAACTTTATAAAAAAAGAACAGTTCGCTAGTGCTGTGCTGTAGCCGCGGAGTATTATACGAATGGACAGGCGCGAATAAATGGATAAATAAGTACAGGTTTTTATGTAGTATGAAGTTAAGACTCGAATTTAACATACCTACATACATCATACATATATACATAGTTGTTAGAAAGAACAAGTAAGGCCACTAAATGAATAACGACGTTAATTAACTAATAGCTTCCTCTTTTTTGCCTCGGAAAAATGGCATAAATCTCTCCCCAGCATAGTAATTGACATGCTCGAATAGACAATAAACATTGGACGGAACGGATTTTAGCGATGTAATCTAAAGCACGTCACTAGCGTAAGTTCGGACGCGCGAAATTCAAACATAGTTCGTATTATTCGAATTTCGTATTCTTAATTCGAATTCAATTATTATTTTCAATTACCGTAGTGCCCGCGGCTCGAGAACCGTGTGCTATTGTCCTACATTATTTTTTCATTTTGAACGTTGGTTGAATAGTGAAATTTTTACGTAGGTTTCAAACATTACATTCATTATGTAGACGAAGGTTTTTAAGCTGAGGTAAGAAGCAAGAAACAAGCGATCGTGACTGTTTTTTAGAAAACAATGAACCCAATTGCAATCAATCATTACAATGACTTTGCCTGCTGACTTTTAAAATGGCTTTAATTAATTTTGTCTTATCGTTACAACTATGTCACTACATAATTCATAGAGTTGATAAAAAACAATATCTGATATTTTTATTCTAATCTAGTTAATTATCACCTGGAGGCTTGCGTGACGTCACCGTTCCAGTTTCGACAAGAGCATACATTTTTCAAACAAACGGACAGTTTCGGATCAACTCAAGATTAATGATCTCACTAACAGACCGAGTCAGATTTCGCAACACACAAATTACCGGTACAAACCACTTTGGCAATAAACAATCCGACCACTCGATTAGGAAAAAAGTCGATTATCGGGTTCAAAAATACGATTACATCACTATTCTGTTGAATTACGCGGGATATCAAGAAATCGATTTTAGAAAAATAATTTACTCGATTAAGGAAACTGTCAGTCATTGTTGTTTCTTTACACAGTATTCGTTTATTGCAAAATCATAATTTTAATCAAATTATCACGGACGAACTTCGTTTATCAATCTGTTTTATTCGATCACTGGCTTGTTAGTTCTAAGAAATATAAAAGCTGTACAGTTTGAAGAAATTCAAAAAAGGAATAACAGACGCAGTTGGTAAACAGAGCTGTTATTATAACTGGGGGGAAAAAATCTACGGAGTTCGTCGACTCCAATGTTCCCAGCCACTCGAACATTTTATAGAGAAAACACTTCAAAACTTATATTACTATTTCCATACTTTAATTACGTACTTACACGCCCACATGTACGCCATCTCACACACACGAACTCCGAGTAATTATAAGATAAACATATGGCCTTCTTAACGCACCAACTCAAATACTTATAGGAATATTAGGTTACTTTCCTGCGTGTAAAAAAGTTCGGCTGTAAAAAAGTAATTGAAAAAATGTTTATGGGAGGTTATTTATTTCAAATTAATTACTTTATCGTTTGCATGTTAGAAATGCTGTCTAATTAGAAGATTGTTATTATAAATGTGGTTTTAATTTGTAGTACGCGTTTCATTTCACTGTTTACAAGTCTATTGCAGAATGAAAAAGTCTTCAGTTCTGAGTTTGATTGAGCGACTGAGCGTGTCTTACCTAACAATAACAAGAAAGAAGTATTACAAATTTTGATATTTTTGTACAGACAATAAAACAATAAAATATTAGAAAAAAAAAGTAGTTATAAAAGTAATTGCTCATTGTTGTATCTATGGAATTGTTACTGGCACGCGTCACGTCGCAACAGGAAAAAGAACCCGTTCCACATTCAAATTGGAATAGAATTTGAATAGGTACGCGATTGTCATTGGTTGACAATCAATCATTATGGTTTTTGAAATTCGAATTCCTCGACATACGTGAGGTTCGATTCGATCAGTGACTGGGTACTTGCCGCCGGGGCAAGTCGGCTATCTGATAATACATTGTTAGTTTTTGTAACAAATCCTGTTCTCGACGATTTCTATTTGAGTACGAACGTAATGTTTATTGTGATTAGATGTATGATTATGGCGGAATTACGCCAACGTATGGTAGCAACCGATTGTTTCTAGAGAATCAACTTATAAAGTATTTTTTGTAATAAAACTGGCTTCGTGGAACTTTAAAAGGCATCTGTATAATATCAAGTCGTTACTAAACGATGCTTTATATGTAATTAAAGAGGTTGGTATCAATCATACGAGCCCAACGGAAGTAGACAGTCAAATGTATCGAGTGATTAGACTTTTTTGGTTAATGAAGTCAAAAACAAGTTCTGTTTAAACTTGGTTTAAACTGCTCTGATAGAATACGGCAGTTTAGGAGTAATGCTACCATGTTACTGATGAATGGAAGGTTTATGGACTGGTAGAATCCTATTCATTGGTAATTTACTATTTAAAGCTTAAAGTCAATTAAAAACATACATTTTGAAGGCTTAAAATGCCTACAATCTGAAAAGTGGTTGAGTACTGAAAAACCCAATAACACATCGCAATGACCCAGGAGTCGAATTCAGGACCAGCGCAGCAATTGCTCATATTGTGACAGTTAGATTGTTGAGGCATTTAGATACAAATTGTTCAATGTAAAAAAAAAAACAAGTAGCTTCATCAAGTACACTTAACAGTTATCTTCATCAAAGTATATTTATTTCTGTGCTCAAACCTTAAGAACGTCAAACACTTATACAAGATGGCGCATGGCGGGAAAAAAATCTCCATCTACCCGCGTATTGACACAAAGATTTTGTCATTTAAATATTGTTGACGAACTAAGAGCTGTACTTGTGAATTGAGAAAGTGTTTTCTTTTGTTTTTCTTTTTTTTTTTACTGGCAATGGAAGAAATATTTTTTATCGGATTCAGTAAGGAGTTTTTTTCGACTACCTTCAACGGGCAACCATTATATATTATATAGGTATATCACAATTTTAAAAAGGAATAAGTTTTTATTTATGTATGTGGAGAAAAATTCTTTCTAACTGTAAAATCTTCTGATGGTTACCCACTGAAAGTTTCCTAACAGTAAATTCGTATATTTAATGTCTGAACTCGGAATAAATATTTCAAAGTTAACAGTAGTAACAACCACTTGAACTCTAAACAACATTATTATACAAATCTAATAATAAACAAATTAAATTTTCACACAAAAAGATCATAGGTAAATCCGCCATTTTGAATATCAACCGTCAAAAAAATTAAATTACTTAAACACACCTCCACATCTTTGCACGTCAAACGTTAAGCTGTAAATAATTGGGACTAAAAAACCTATGGAGCTATCTATAAGATGTTAATAACTGTTTTCCATCAAAGTTCGTTTCTAATCGAATTCTGACAGTGTATATTTGGAGCGATTTCAAGTACCGTAGTAGCCTCAGGGTATTAACAAAGTGTACATGTATGGCTTGTATGAAATTATTACTTGGTTGTTTAGTCGTAAAAATGATTTTTTTTGTGACGTTTTGAAATGCATTTGACGCTGCCTGATAGGAACATTTTAAACTGATTCCGTCTTACCACAAGAAACATTAACATCTGTTGAACTCTTGTCTAAAAAAACTGTCAACCTTAAAACGATATTGCACGTTGATATAAGGGTAATTTTGCAGTTACACTTTGTTAGACAAGCGTTCAACAGAAGTTGATCTTTTTGTGGTAAGGCGGATTATGTTTACTTTATAAGTTGATGGCATAAACGCTGGGTAACAGTAACAAAAACACGTTTCTTATATTATTATAGGAGCTCCTTGAATTTTTATTTTTATTTTATTTTAATTTCAACTATCTCGGTTCATGAACCGAGATAGTTGAAATTTTCACAGTTGGTGTATTCTCTTTCCGTTTGTCACCAGACTTTATCTCATGAGACGGTACCTACGGAACACTAAAACTAAAAGGAGCAAAATATCGCTAAAAAATATTAGTCCATGGTCAGTATAATGTTGCCGCTTCTGTGTGTAATTAAAAATAATTTATTTAAACAAACTAGTCTGGCAACAGTTGCAAGTATATGTTATAAAAATTACGATAATTATACGTTTATTTGCATAAAATTGCTCAAAGCTAAAAGTTCATAGTTTTTTTTTATATGTAACAGGAACTTTATTTTTCTCTTAGTGAAAAGATTTATTTTGATAGATTTGACATTATAGTTAGCCAACCCGCACTGAGCTCGTAGAGTTGATCACAGCATTTATAGTCCTTCCCACAGAGAGGAACCCTTTATCCCAGCATTGGGCACTTACAGGCTGATTATGCTATGCTTATGATCTGAAAAATCAGGCTACTAATGCTTACAATGATTTTTTGTACTCCGAAATTGTAACACCACTTTTACGATGTCAAAAGCTTCAGCTCTTATCACTAAGGTAATATTATAATCTTTTGCATCATCATTGTAGTACCAATCATTGACAGTGACATCAGTTGACCGTGACACTGGAACGTAAAAGGCTATTGAAGAATCACTGTGAATTTTAGTCAGTACAAGTCTGACAGTCCCTCCAGCCCCGATCTCGCTGGGTGGCACGAACTTCGTGCATATCCAGCAAGATATTCTATTGACTGTTCTCGTATTTTTCATTCACTAAGTGAATCATTTGGAATATTGCTATGAGGCTGTTTTAGAGCCTCTGGTCTATGAAATATCCATCTTAATAGTTTCATTATACTGAGGCAATGGCAATGCAATTGCGAGTGTGATATTTTAATAGCGGATCAAAATTAATCCCTTCTCATCCGTTACTGTGATTGCAAACGTGAATCATAGTTATAATAAAAAAATAACACCTTTAGTCTCTGGTTCTCACAATAAGGCCATAGTGTCACAATGCAAATAAGTCTATAGTCTACGGCTGTATGTTCTATCGGCTAAAAGATATTTAGTCCTAGATAAAGCTAATTATTGCCCAGTCAGTCCGTGTTTGGGCAAAAATCTGTCTCTAGGTAGTGCTAGATTGTGAAATGATAATATTTGAGTAACAAAAGCTGTTCAATTGTTTGATTTTGGGCCAATCATATATTTTAGGCTGAGATATTTCTAATCACCGTTTGTATATTTTATACAAGGAACAAACCTTATCCTTGCTTTAATATATTACGAGAGAGATACTTCAACATTCATCATCATCATCACCATTTTTCTGTTCCTGTTCGACATTTTTCTTGAGATCGATGCAACTATTATTTTATCCTTTCTTTGTTTATGTTTTGGTAGCATTTACTATATGACTATTAGTGATTGTAACATTTAAAAGTCAATAGCTGAAATATTCTTTCCTTGCCATATTTTTTTGTGGTAATCATCAAATGATTCCTCCCACCCAGGGCAAGGCGGGAGGGACTGTCAGACTTGTACTGACTAAAATCCACGGTGTTCTTCAATAGCCCTTTACGTTCCAGGGTCACGATTATCTCATCAGACAGTCCCGTGATCCCCTTCTTTTACCACAAGTCTACGGCCCGTCTGATGGTGCGAGGTCACCGTAGCCTAATGGACGTCTGCAACACCAGAGGTATCGCAAAGTGTTGCCAACTTAACAACTTTTTTAAGTCTTTTCTGAGTATGTGAAGAAAGTAGGCAGTGGTTAGTAGTATTAGAATACCTGTTTATCATTAAGAACTATAAGTTACTTTTTTTTTACTTTTTTAGCGTGGTAAAATCATTAAATGAGTCCTCCCCCAGAGCAAGGCGGGAGGGACTGTCAGACTTTGTACCGACTAAAATCCACGGTGTTCTTCAATAGTACTTTACGTTCCGGGGTCTCGGTAGCTCGTTAATCCCGCGACCCCGGACTATTAATAGGTAACTTTCAACTTTGTGACCAAAGATCAAAAAATTATAGAGCATGTCAAAAGTTAATATCTAGTTATCCTACCTATCCAAAAGCGGATATTAAAAGAACGTGAAACACGTGATATGTTTGACTGAAAAATAAATACATTTTGACGTCTCAAAATCTATCAGCCGTAAATTACAATTACTGTAATGATACTTTCAACTATTTACTAATTGCGTAACCATAGACCACACGACTGGTCCATTATTTTTTTCTTATCACGATCTTCATTTCTTACGTCATTTAGATATATGTCACGTCAACGCATTAAAAATCTTTTGATCTATGACCGCTACCAAAACCCATATGATTGTTCTGACACCGCATGAAATTAATTATTACCTGATGCAATATCGTAGGCGAAAAGATACAGTAGCTGTGTGAGTAGCGATTTTTTGTCACGAGCGATATGGGATAAGTGGCGCGATTTATCGTCTGCCGATTTTGTGTCATGAAGATGACACAAAATCGGCATGAAGATGATTTTTTTCAAGTTTTGATTAAACTCCAATTTTTTTTTATTTTTTTTTTTTAATTTTATAATATAATTAAATTAAAGCCATAACATATTATTGCTTACCATCAAACGAACGATCAAGTCGGTCTAACCACCATCATCACCATCATCAGCCTATAATGTTCCCACTGCTGGGACACAGGCCTCCTCTCTGTGAGAGAGAGTGGGCCATAATCCACCACGCGGGCCAAGTGCGGGTTGGTAGATGTCACATGTCTTCGAATTTTTGGTTCTAGGACATGCCGGTTTCCTCACGATGTTTTCCTTCACCGTTTTGAGAGCAGTGGTGATGAACTAAAAATTACACAGAGTAATGCGCCTGGCGGGGTTCGAACCCACGACCTACAATTCGTAAGTCGGGCCCAAAGACATTAAACTATATACGAGCAATAGACGGGACATCACGAAGAAATTTGTGATCCAAAACTTTTTACCAATAGGTAAAAAATCCCTCAGTCTAGTAGTCGCGTTGCTATGCAACGCTAGAAAGTGCTACTGACGCACGGCATCAACAATTTTGTATGACAATTTTCCCAATGCCCGCTCTATAGGTTCTTTTAAATCTCTTTGGTCGGGACAGTCGGTCTAACGCGAACCGAAAATAATTACCTATGTACTTATAAAAAAGTCGTTTTCTGCATAGCATTTATTAACTCAATTAAACGTCTTTCAGTAAATTAATAAGTAGATTAGAAACTGGATTGCAATAATAATTAACTGCAAACCAAACAAATCGTTAAAGAAAAAAATCAAGCATTCATCAATAACGATTTCTAAGGCCCCAATCTGTACTAGTTTTAAGTTCATCATCCAATATGTCGCGTGGGTGTACTGGTTGTCATACCGTCGCGTCGCTACTCTGTGGTGTGTGTAGTAGCTAGTACCAACCTTATCAAAATCGTGCATCAAACCTAGTATTATTTTGAGAAGTAATTATTAATGTAATGGCCACCGAATTTCAGGCCAATGCAAACCAACAATGGCTAATGAATAATAGAAAACTGAACTGTCCAAGCAGCTGATATCGAACTAAGATAAATGATGAATGCGTTTTCGGTGGAGCTTATTTTTTTAAGTAATTATCTTAGGAATTTGTTTTGCTTTCTTTGCTTAGTTGCCGTTGCTAGTTAAGTAGCGGTTTAAGTTATTTCGTTGCTTGATTGACTTTTTTTAAGTTAAAATTTTAGTTCGAGTAAAAGTTTGATTGAAACTTCGAAATTCAAAGCTGTTCCTGCTTAATTTAGATTTTAAGGAACATAACATTTTTCGTTGAATTTATAACCTATTTTTCGGCAAAAGCCTATCACAGCCTTCCACTTTTGCTCTGTGCAGTTTTCTCCGGCCAATCTCGCATAAACGTGTCTAAGTCTTCACACCAGTGTTTCAGACCTCCCTCGGCAAATCTTACTATTTGGAAATAACCACTTAGCCAAATGCCAATCCCCAAAACACCGTGAGAATATAACCTCCCCAGAATGAGTGAAAACATTTGCTCTCCGTAATAACCATTGGCAAAAACATATAGTTGGATGATTTCGTTAAAGAATCCACAGGCCGGGCTCTCGTATACGAAACTCCGACGTAAATTTGACAAAAGAATTTTATGAACGTATAAATTCGCAATGTCGGGGAACGTCATTCGATCGGTGCAAGTTAAGATGATTGCATATCGACGGATTTCGGCGATACGATTTCGGAAATGGAATGTTTATTTTGTCATTGCTGTATTTGTAGCACTGTCACTGCGCGCGTTTCGGATTATAGCCACTTTAGTCTTAGATAATCTTTAATGATTCTCGAAAGCTTAATGCTGAACAATACATAGTTATCTAGTCGATTTAAGTAGACATGGGTAGTTCGCGAACGATTGAAGTAAATGAACTAGTTCATTTCCCAAAATGAACTTTTCATTCATTCACTGGCCATTCAAATGTGTCTTTAGTTCAGTGTTTCTTTTCGCTTAGTTAATCTATTCACCCTAATAAGTGTGAACTTTATTGTAATAGGAATATAGTCTTTACGGGAAACGGTAGGTCCATTTCCCGTAAAGACTATAATTCGTATTAAAGTGTAAAGGAATATCGATATTCGTATAAAACTGAACTAGTGATTTAGTGAAATGCATCATTTCTCTAAATCACTAGTTCAGTGAACTAGTCCAATGAACTAGTCCAGTGAACTAATTCAGTGAACTAGTCCAGTGAACTAGTCCAATGAACTAGTTCAGTGAATCATCTCATTCAAGAACTCGTTCTGATTTGTTGGAATAAATGAAGTACTGAATGAATGAACTACTTCATCAAGTGAAAAGATATACTTCATTCATTTTCTTTTTACTGACACATTTTGCGCATCTCTAGATTTAAGTAGATAATGTAAATGTAAATAGTTAAGTTCTTAGAGAACACTCAGAGCTTTTAAAGCTACTGCAACTTACAATAGACCTCGTGAAAATAATGTTTGTATTGCACAAATCGAAACCAACTTTTCCACTATCGATTCCGTCACCGAATCAACAACCTATCTGCAACTGCCCTAACTGCAGATTCGGCGAAACATCGTCTTTTTGCCGCCAGTTTTCAAGTCGTTCAATTACGTCCGAAATTAATGATTGAACACATTTTTAACGTACTGTATATGTATTCACATAAACCCACACATAGAAATGAGGAGCCTCTCACAATAGGATTGTAACACCATAAATGGACAAGCACAACCAGTTATGATCGTTTATGATTCGCTTATATTTGCTGCTTAATATTTTTGTTGCTCTCTTGTTTCGAATAGACTGTGTTCGTGCATTTTAATTCAGTTTTAGTGATACATGAATTATTATTATCGTTCCTTTGCAGTTGCATTGTTCGTTCAATATGGCGGGGGAGGCAGGGCGCGAAAAGGGAAACAAGTTTTTGTTTTTTTAAATTCGATGAATTTTCGATCAATTGTTTCATTCTTCGAAAATTTATGTTTATTTAATAAAAATCAATATCACGTAGTAACCGTAGCTTATTAATTAAGTATACAAATTAAAGTTGAAAAGGAATAGGAAAGAAAAACAGCATGACTGAAATCGTGCGTGACTCTATGACGACCGAAAAAATGTATACTCGTAAACGTTGTCGTTGGCGCTCACATAGTTCCCGGAAAATTGTTTTTTCTTAAACTTTTTTCTCCTTTCCTTGTAAGACTACAGATGTTTGGTATAATATTAATTGTTCATAAAGTGACACAATATACGTTTCAAGATAATTAAACCTTAATTGAAAGAAGTGACCACTTAATTATTGCATTTAATTTCAATCGATGTTTTGTGACATAATTGATGTTTTTTGTTGAATTTGTCAATTAAAATTAATAGAACAAGGTCTTACAATTGCGTACTTTGATGCTATTTTTAAATGGGACTTAATATGAAGCAAGAAATAATAGGTTTCAGATGGAGATCAGCCTTAAATAAGCACCCGCTATCTCGGATCAGAATCAAGTAACAAATAAACAAAAAACTCAAGATACAATATGAATTCTTAATCATAAAAATTGTTATTCATAATGATACAACAATCCATATCCGTAATGATACCAACGCAAAAAAAAAAAAAACAGTTTTTTTTTCAAAGTCGTTTACGCCAAAGAGACCGCTTATAAAATTTTGTAGTAATAAAAACTTATGTTTTAACAAGTAATCCGTTTTCCTATTGATCGACCGACCCATTAAATATCAAACGGAAGCTCATATAAACATATCTATTATATAAATTTTAATAAACCGTGTTAAATGGAGAAAAAAAAGTGTACATAATAAAATTCGATGTCGGGACCAATATTTCAAATTAAGAACAATTCAAATCAAATCTTCGAATTCTCGTTAGAGCAGGACGCCCGTAGGGTTGATGACCCGTTGAAATGTCAGCACATATCTGTCCCTCTCGCACGAGTAACTTACACATATCTACGTCCCTCTCAGTCGAAGAGATGTTGATCTTGATACGTCACATTTTTAATAAACGAACTCCGTATGACATGGCGCACGGAAATTCGTTCCAATGATTAATATGGCCGCTCCATTCGTATAAG
This sequence comes from Agrotis clavis, assembly GCA_954870645.1. Lineage (NCBI taxonomy): Eukaryota > Metazoa > Arthropoda > Insecta > Lepidoptera > Noctuidae > Agrotis > Agrotis clavis. Next base: position 6,417,989 of record OX940943.1, read on the forward strand.
AAACTAATATAACTTTGTTTTTAAACGTTATTAGAAATATTGATAGTTCCATGTCATTGCTCGTGTTTGTGATCACCCGATAAACGTTTCGTAGATAGAAAGTATGACAGAACTAAATTGAATGCACGAGAGAACGAGCGCGTAGGCAGCAAACGCAAAAAACGTATGGGATCGACCGTCTGTTTTACACATCTATGTTGTACTTTAAGTTTCATTGTTTTTTAACTAACGAATCGTAGGTAAGTGTGTCTTCGCGTACATGATATCTTCGTAAGTACGTCAATTTTCGCATGGTTGGCTATTAATTAGAACGGTTCTCTGTAGCGAAGTCCGCCTCAATAACGTAATAATCACGTCGCCTGTGGCGTTTCTTGGTTTTGCTCGAATTCTTATTTTAATTTTGACATTAATAAGTGCGGCGGTACGTATAACAAAACAAATGAAAAACGAGCGCGCCGATCCGACACAAAAAACGTTAGAGATGTGAGTACTAGACATAGTAGACATCACACCGCGCGTTTCATTACATCTCAAATAAAAAAGTTCATATTTGACGTTTAACAAATTGTTCCTTTTTCAAATCGACCAATGAGACCATTGTGTTCACTCCTAATGGCGTGTTCTATTTTCAAATCTCATTCTCTTTTCAAATCTCGCTCGCCTTTCAGATTCATTCGAATTTGGAATGCGTCGGTTGGATACATCAGTATGTTTTCCCACACGACTTTTTAGTTAAATGAGTTGATTAATTAGAGGTTAGTCTTAGTTTGTGTGCTGATTGTTGCGTCTTCGTCTTGTCTCCATGTCGCAAGGTCCGCCCCGTGTCGCTTGCAAGGTACGACATACGAATACGCAAACAAATAATTGCTATGACCATCGTAGACATGACAGAGTGGGCCCGCTAACAAAAGTGAAACATCGATATGATATATTGCCTTCACATAAATTGGCAACGTGTCCGCGCGGGTGGGCATAGAGTATTAAACTTTTTAATCTAAAATATGCATCAGTGAAATCCCCGAAACGGCCAAATGTCGCGTATCTAGCCGAGCGGGAGATATTGCCGAAATGCATAAACATCAAAGGGGTTTTTGTTAAAAAAAGATTTAAAATTGAAGGGCGCGTCCCCATATAGGCAAAATGGCGTCCGAGATTATAATAACGATTTTAAAAGTCCCCTCCGTTTTTTATTTTTAGTTTTTTTGGGAAGGGTTGTTTAAGTGGACTTGGGGACCGACGGAAAATTTGACACTACAATGTTTCAAAAAATAGGGTGAAAGTTTTGCATGTTTGTGTCCGAATTTTGGAATAGTTATCGATCGATAGTGCGAAGTGTGATTTAAATCTGGGTCTTTTGAAAATTTCGATGGGTGGATTATGGAGAATTGGAGACCCTTTACGATAACATGACAGTTATTTGTTACTATCCAGTGGATTTCGAGTACTGTTACAACAACAAATGTAAATGTTTTCTGCCTTTACACTAGAAAAAACTAAAACGTTTCGAGAAAAATCTTACAACATTTATGGAAATGTCAAGAAAATTATCTACAGCTTGGCCAGAACGGATTGAAACGGAACTAAAATTTTTATTTCTGACAGCGTTTTAAAATCTTTGATATTTGATGTAAACAAAGACCGCAGGTTTGTAAGATTTATTATTGTGCCATAAAACTAACGTAATAAGCTAAAAAAAATAAAATAAAATCATTCAAAGTGCTGGTAGGGCGAAGACAGTGGCGACTTCCGGTTTTCTACATTTTTATGTCAAGCTGTACTTCCCGAACCTATCAATGGGGAAAGCAACTGTCAAAGTGACAAGATGGTCCCAAAATAACTGTGACACCATGTCACATCAAAGGAATTTTCTGTGAAAAAACGTTTTATCGGTATATCATGATTATATATTGCGTCGTATTTGACTGGAGAGACTAAGAGTCACTCAACGAGCAATGGAAAGAGCCATGCTCGGAGTTTCTTTGCGGGATAAAATCCGGAACATGGATATTGGGCGAAGAACCAGAGTCACCGAAATAGCTCATAAAAGGAGAATGACCACTCATGGTTTCGCTTTTTGAAGCGTATGGCCACTTAAGCAAATCTATAAATAATGTTATTATTTTAAATTAGTTTTAGCATAAATTCACTTAAAACATTTGTGGGGTTTTAATTTTCAATATTATTAGTAAATACTATTATATTTTTGTTCCGGTATAGTGAAGGGCTACGTTACCAGAATCGATCGATTAAACAAAGAACAAAGTCGTAAAACATTTAAAAAATCTACTAGTGTCCCTAAAGATTACCTTAAAAGCTGTTATTATTGTTTTTGTATAAACTCTAATATGATTTATTATAATGATAACACATATTGAGTTCTTGTAATAAAAGTAAAGATATAATCGATTATGTTAAGATCGTGTAATTGGCTGATGTGTCACAACACTACTCCATGAAGTGTCAGTTGTCAAAGTCAAACTCATGATTTTCGTGTTTGTTTGGTTTTGATTTCGTTATTACCGGCGAACTACTATTTCTTGATTTCTCTGCTAGTAAACTTATATTCGTGTCGAGTAGAGTTTTAGGATACCTCCACGTTGATACACATCGAGCAATTTGACTCTTTTTGTAGTTCGCCGTTATAGTGAATTTATACGTCTACGTTGATTTCTACTGGATAGTAAACAATGTGTCGTGCTGTGTGAACTGTGTTTTGTTATTATCGCATCCACTGCCTAATCGCCAAATAAGAGAGGCAGGGGATGCTATGGTTATCTTTTAAATATATGTTGTACATAATATTGTTTTGACGCCTAATACAACCTCAAACAATATCCTGAGTAAGTATTGTTTTTTGGAAAAACCCTACAAAATATCAATCTGTATTTAACTTTTCTTTCATGTATGTCAATAACCCTTACTTGGGTCCAATTTTCACTACTATACTGTGTCAAAAAGGAGCGCAACCGAGTGCCATAGTAGTATGGTCAATCTCTTTTGCAAGTTGAAGTGGCAATGGGCAGGCCACATCACTCGTAGAACTGACAACCGATGAGGAAGAAAAGTTCTCGAGTGGCGACCACGGACCGGAAGACGCAACGTAGGCAGGCCTCCCACTAGGTGGCCGACGACATCGTGAGGGTCGCAGGCAGCCGATGGATGCAAGTGGCGAATTGTCGTTCATCGTGGCGGTCTAAGGGGGAGGCCTATGTTCAGCAGTGGACGTCTTCCGGCTGATGATGATGATGATATTGCGCAAAAGGCTGCAAAAATGTTGGAACACACACATTTCCGACAATTCACACTATTCAGAAATAATGGGTAGGTGTACAAATGGTTTACTGTATTAAATCCTCAACTACAAGTAATTGTGGATTTAATACAGTAAAATCAAATGTATAACTGTTCAATTAAATCCCTTTTTTTTTCTCTTACAGTTGCACCGCGCGGTGTCTTAATTCAGCTTGTGGTTTATCCACTTGCATTGAAGATTAATATTTCATCTCTATTTTGTATCATAACTCAATAAATGTCACAAAAAAATCTGTTTGTCTTTTGTATTAGATAAACATTAACCTGACATCTGGACCAAGGTACTTACCTAGCGCCATCTACAAATATCTTTGAGTTGCCATCCCCATTAGAACCTAAACAAAACAGACTCTTTAGAGTTGATATAAGGTACCATAGAGCAACTACTCCAATAAAACACTAAAATTATAGAAACGAGAATATCATCCATATAGAAACAACCAGTCCTGTCCTAACCCTTTCAGCCTTGGACTACAAAACGTTTCAAAAAGACACAATTAGATCCCATCTTAACCCTACAATGCCAACGGTTCAATACAACATGGTAACTAAGACCGAGGCCGCAGTGATTCGACCAATTTAAGGCCAAATCCGTACCAATTGTCGTCAGAGACGCTTTTATCAATAAAAATAAAAATCCTTCGAGGAAGTTACCAATTTGTTCGGGCGGTCCATCCACGATGATGGTGATTTACGAACAAGTTTCGACTTTATTTGTTCCAGCTTACAGTCGTAAGTTGAGTCATCAGCTCTTTTGATAGATTGTGAAATCAATTAAATTAGTACTTTATTGATGGGCTCTGTTTATTGGTGCTACTCGTTGATTTTAATACAATGTTATGTTTTCATCTGCTTTGATATTCGACTGGAGTATTTTAATGTCGAACGAATATTGAATCAATCACCATTGCCATACTTTAGATACATTTACAATTAAGCACATGAATTTAAATTAAGTATGTTTGTAATCACAAATGTCATTGAAATCGTAGCTTTTAAAATACAACGCAGTATAAAGCAACAGTTAACTAATGTTGTGTAAATAACAGCCGTTTATATGGCAACAATTATGTATTTGATTTCATTGATTACCCACTTAATTACAAAATAGGACGTACAATAGACACAAACATACCTAATTATTATTTCAAATGCGATCTATAATCCTTTTAATTTGATCGGCCATTTTGTATTCACGTCCCGTTATTTGACGCAATAAGCAATACTAAACCATAACCAGCTACAATAAATAGAACCAACTAATATTATATTTTCCGTCTTTAATGGTCGTTTGATACACCGAAAACGGCGTAGAAAGTAGAAAATAATAATATATTTGAAGTATCACGAACGAATATTTTCACTGAGACGTGAGCGGGAACTGAACCTCGGTCCTGCATACTGATTGCTTAAGTTATTGCGACTTTTCCGAACGCATACGTTTCCTCGACACGTTTTCTGTGGAATCGCGCGATTTTAAGTCGGGGGCCACTGCGATGCAATGCCGCGCGTTTTGAATGCACGCAGGCATGCAGAGGGTTAACTGACGTCGATTTGTTGTTTAATTGATTACATTAGGTTATATTATTACGTGTGCCTCCGATAGATTCAGTGTCACTATCATTTAATATAAAATGACAGATTTACGTGAAAATTTTTTTTTAGTTGATTCTTAAAATAAAACTAAGGTACCTAATTTATCTTGCCATGTGCGTGTGTTTTTTTGACATTGAATGTACTTATGAACAAAAATGTTGAATGAATTTGAAATTCGATGATGGAGCTTTGTAATTTTTTGGCACGTACATTGTTGCTACTTGCGTTAAATCAATTGTTCGATGATTCTATAAAACATACGTAAGTAGGTAATATAAAATTTAAATAACCAATAAAATTCCAACATAAATATCAATAAAAAAAATAGAAACCGATTGTCGACTTCATCCATTGTGAAACAGTTGAGCGCATGCGTAACCCGCATATTAAGAACCGTCGCTAACTACCAGCGAAAACGGGAAACAATCGCCGTTCCATATTTGAAATCGGCCGTTTGAATATGGAACTATTTAAAATTTCGAATCCGTTTGCGTTATCGCCGCGACGTGTTGGCGTTTTCCGATTGTTCTTTTTATGAATTTTTATTATTTTAGTGTTGTTACTTATATCCGTTTAATGATAGTTTTAAGTAACGGTTGATAGTTCCATATTTAAATAGGGGCATATCCTGGCGGGCGGTGCGTTTAAAGTGCTTGCGAATGAAAGACATGTCGTTTACGTTCAAATGACCCGCTATTAAGTCATGTATGAGTCCAAATGGATATATAACTTGCCCATTAAGCAGTTCTACAGTTTCAAATTAAACTTGCTTTAACTCTATTTGTCTTAGCTTTTAGTTTACGAGATTTTTTCTTATGCTTTTATACTTTAAAAGCTAATCGTTATTGAAATTCGCATTATTAACTCCTAGAAACGATGAATAATTTTCAACGCTGTGCAAATTACGTCGACACAAAATGTCAAGTGCGACATCGATCAGAACAACAAAAAGTAACAAAGTATTAAAAGTTTTTTATTATTAAACATTATCCGAATATGTTTCACAAAGGTGGAACAATCGCATTGTTTTAAAATCCCACGGTGCAATCATTGGACGGATTTTTATGCGATTCTATTATAAGTCTGTTACTTTGTAACTACAATATTGTATTTATTATATCGAGAGCTTTTTGTACAGCCGGATAGAGTTCGAAATTTGAATATTCTGCATTCGATATTGCTACGTTTCCATTTTTAAATGAAAAAAAAAGAAACAGTTGTGGTCGAGCTGGAATTACTTTTTTTGTGTAGTGTCAACTAAGCTGAATGCTCGCGTAGTATGCCAAGTTCTGTAAAAGCTCAAATATGTTTGTTGAACTTTTTACTTCTGCATGCTTTAAATTACCATAAAACTTAAAAGATCGATCACATCTTCATAAAAATACGGCGTAAGTGTAATAAGATGCATGTGCTTATTTTTTCCGAGCGATACCACAAGAAAACGAGCGAGCAGCTTTCGACAATAACATTCGAAGGCGCGTAGTGTCCGCCACTCGGCCGGAACATAAATAATGTTAATGCTGTATAAAAGGCGTTTTTCGATGAATTTATTCCCAAAAACGTCTGCTTTTGTGGCGAAACCAGGCTCGGGAAGTATAAAGTTGTCCATAAATAATTCATGACATACACTTTTGGGACTTAGTGACTGTAACTTGCACTCCTCCTGTCGCGATACTCCATTCGTTTTTAATTTTTCACTCAATGCCGTATACGGCAATCATTAGTCTGCCGTCTTTTCGTCTGTTACCCAATCATAATGTATTTTTTCAAATTAAAATTCTCACAACACATTGTTGGACTCACAATCGATATCTAATCTCGACCGACGATTATTAACGACAATTATCTTCGAAAAGTAAGTACAGAAAAAAAAATTAAATACTTCCATTTTTGAATACAGATGGACAGACAAAGAGCTGGCTAAACGCAAGTCACTTCATACGAATTACCGCCGCTTTGTTTCAATGTTCGGCAGACAAAAACATCATTTTTAATATCAATACGCCCGGTTTCGATTCGATACTCGAATGTAATTATACACATTCGATTATAATTATTGAACGAATAAAGCTACGTTCTAATTAAAGTGTCGATGCTCCACAAAACCGTTGTGAAAAAAAAAGTTCAACGCTCCAGAAATTCCGATTTTGAAAATTAAAGAGCATTGCGTTTTTAGCGCCTTTTATCGACTTGTAAATCCTTTTTGGACGATTGATCATTTGGTGAGTCGGCTGCCAGTGTGTTTTTAAAAACAGAATTCGGAATTCAAATTACGCAATGTCATTATGAAGTTTAGTAATGTCAATAATGTCCTGTTACTTACCTGTTTTTTTTGTACCTGTACTTTAAAAAAATATTTAGTATTTACTACATACAATGAAAGTTCAAAAGCACAATGTGAGTTTAGACTGATTAAATGGACCATTACATCGATTGACAAGTCATATTAGCGTAAGCCCAATAATCGAGGGTGCCTAGGTAACGCCCTACGCTAATCCTCTAGGTTCCATTTGGTTGATTCAACAGCCCCTGGGCAGGCAAAGCCATAGATACTCGTATAACTACTGAACGCACTCGGCTTTGTCTGCTGATCATACGGGAACAGGCAATGAGATTACGAAAGGGGTCCGGTCACATCAATTATTTTTGTGAGCGCTTAGCTTTCCATTTTTAAAATAAACTCATCCTTCACGGGGAGGGGACTTTAATAAAATTACTGTTGGTACAAGGGGTAAAAACTCTAATAAGAACATATTTTTGGTGTTGTGTGGCGATAGAATTTTAGAACTGTACTTAATTTTAAACTTAAAAAATTCCCTTTTATAAACCAATGACAACATGGTTTTGGTTGGCAATAAAATACATGGTTATGGTTTTCAGAAATAGCTATCATTTCAGTCTCAGATACGCAAAAAACTTATAAATTCTCATTGACATTGCAACGACCGATGCACTGAAGAATTTGAAGATACAATCAAACCAGTGGCTTTACTTGATTTATTTGACTTTATTGCTCAAGTTTAACTTCATTCCCTCGAAAATTTTGCTTCCTAACTAGAGAACCAATATTAAAAAGAAATGAAGACCAAATAGTTCACTCATTGGTCATCATCGATTCGTAATTCAAAAGTGACATTCGAATGCGAGAATGACAGTTGAAGATTGATATTTATGTCATCGTTAACTTAAAATGAGCAAGCAACCCTTAAATTTATTGTTTTTCTTTGTAAATGAGCTGTTTTAGTTTTTTATTTTATTTTTTCAATAGTATCTAGTTTCGACTCACTGTTTCCGAGTAAGGTTCGTGACAAGACGTCGTATTTGCATCGATGATATCGCTAGCCAATTTCTAAACATGGTGTTCGGCAAAATACCTGGAAACAAAAATGAAAACATTAGTTTCGATACGGAATAAGATGAGAATTCTGTTTACTAAGGAAATAATGGCGGATTGTACTGGATTTTATTAGAAAATGTTGTGTTGTTAAGTTTAACATGTCTGAGAAATAGAATGTCTTCTTAGAATCTGTCTGCAATACTGGCTGGAATGTTTCAAGAACGATTTAATATTAAAGATAAGTGCTATGTGATTATGTTGCGTTCCATTTCTAATACAAGGGTCTGTCTACTCTAAAACTACCTATCTCAAATTGGCAAACTTCATAGTTTGATGGCAGCCAAGCTAAAGTAATTAGAATTGAATTTCCCTCCTCATCGTATTGAACTTACGGGAGTCGTATTTCTTAAGTCGACACTTTGGTCGAACTTGTCCCAAGATGTCCGTTAGCAAAGCGCGAATCAATTTCAATTAATTTAATTAACACGAACCACAATTAAGTTCCGAATTCAAACGTTCGACCAATAAGAGATCGATCGCCTTCCAAATTTAAAATCAGATAGCCGAACACCGACACAATGGAATGGAACGAGCATGACGATTCAAATATTTTTGAAAATGGAATATTAAGTGAACTCCATTATGTGAACGAATGATTACTAGACGGTAACATGTTATTAAAAGAATATATTTCGAATGTGACTACGCTTATAGAAACTACAAAAAATAAAAAAATGCTTAAGACTTGTTCTTCCCTTTTGGGATGAACAGAATTCGAAAACGATTTCAATGGTATTGTAGTGACTAGTGTTCGTTGAATGAACATCAAGTTAGATTTGCATGTCGGACAATTTAGAACTCTATTTCCATTTGTGTGGTCTCCGATAGTTTCCATATTACAAATAGGACAAGCGATTAATAATCTCCATAGTGTTACGACATTATATTCCTAGAACCCACTAGTTTCCTCTTCAGGTACATCTCATACATACAGAAAGGGTGTCTATTATCCACACGCTTCGACTCCGGCATTCGACATTATATCGATTATAATATCATAATAAGAAGTCCCCATTTGCGTATTGGGGTCAACGACTTGCGTATGCTGACCGCGTGTGATGCTATGCGTCAAGTGACCCCTTAATGCGACTTATTGGTTACTCATTTAAAGTGCACGCGCACAGACTAAAATAACATCAACAACGAGAATATTTCGCGCTGTTTATTTAGTTCCCGACATCGAAGCATTTTTTTACTCTGCGTCTTATTGGAATCGCAGACTCTCTTATAAGGGAGATAAATTACGTAATAAACATGAATTGCTCGTCAATTTTGCTTCTACCATAAAATTTTATCATCGAAACCCCAAAAATCTTAATACGAAGATTATAAATGCTGTGTGCACGAGTGATCGATAATGCAACTATCTACGATGTGGTAACATGACTGTGTCATTGAGACCGCCTATAGAAGACTCCTACGCGCGTCGAAACAAAAACAGATCGCACAGTTCCACAAAACATCATTAAATTCAATATTTCGTTTAAAAAGCACTCCACATATCTGGACCATTAATCACTAAAACTACCGACCTTCAAGGAGATACATCGGAATAAAATCGCCAATCGAAATAAAGCACTTAAAGCGAAACGTCATTATCGCACAACATAAATAAAAAACGCAGAAATCGAACGCAAAAATTGAATATCGAACTCGATTTAAAACAGAATACGAATTTTAAAAATACGAGCGCGGCCGAGCGGCATTAATTAAAAATTCTCGGTAGAATATTCAAAAATAGAATTCGCATTCGAACGCTCCTTGTACGGATCCCAAGTTTGAATTTGGAAGGAACAAAAGGAGGAGAGCGCGGGAGCAACCCTTTTAGCGCTGATAATCTGTTGGTCGGCCGTGTTGCCCGACGTTTTTTATTTGTTGTCACTTTTTTGTCCGAACCGAGATTGTACACAACATTCTTTACTTCGAAACGGAGCTTTTTAAAACTCGCCTCAAGTGTGCCTCAAGATTTATTTCTTTTTTATACGCCTTTAATAACGAGTCCCCGTCCGATTTAATTGACGAATGGTCACGAGCGAAATGTTCAAACAATTTTAGAGGTCAATTTTGACTCGACATTTAGTAATAAGTATAACGTTATTAATAATTACTTTTACTTTACTAGAGCTTATGAAACGAAACTGGCTTAGAAATGAGAGAGCGCTGTTCTGTGATTGAAATTCGTGCAAGGAATCGAATATAAAGCGACCGGTACCAACTTTGAATTGCTTCGAAATATAAAAATTTAAAAATAGAACGCAATCCTTCCGCCCTCGGTCGGGCGGTTAGTGCTTTACATGAAATATTATTTTATGGAATCAACATCTGCGTCTGTGGCGATGTGTGTGTGTGTGTGGAGCGGCCATGAGAGGGTTTATGTACACAAGTGAAATTACTTAAAAGTAACACGCCTCAAGTGGATGGGAACGTTTTCAGAACTCATTTCTTTTCAGTTTAATTTTAGAATCACATGTTTGCTTTTAAAATTTATTATCAGAGTTTATTAAGAGTTATGTCATAAATATCGGAGTTATGAGATGGCTTTAACGACGAACTGATTTAAAGCTATGTCGACTATAAACTTGAAGAGATTTGACGATACATACACAAAAATGTAAAACTGAAAAAAAAAAACTCTGATGCTTCTTTGGTCTAATGGCCGCAAGCGCGACTGCAGAGGCTCTACTGGGTTCGACTCCCAGGGTGGACAAAATGATCTTACATTTTTCTTTAAAAAAAATCAGTAAGCAGCATGGACTCTGGATTTATTTATGCTGTTGGTAAGCTCGCTCCTATTATTTTAACAATACTATACCTCTGCCAATCCTTTCGAGGATTACTGGCGTGACGATATGTTGTTATGTCAAAAAGGATAAAATAATAACAAAAATAAAGTTATAAAATGGCTAGTTCCCTCTCGCATCATAAAATTCGTTTTACAATCCCGTCCGAATCGTCAAATCACTCGTCGCGGGTTCATTTTTTAAAATTGGAACGAAAAGTGAAACCCTTCCATTTTTAAATTGCTTTCGTCATGCGCTCCCTTTGCCACTGTTGAGTTCAACAACAATGCGTGGATTTTTTTAAAACTTTAATGTCATTTGTCAAAAAAATATTTGAATGGAGAATTTTGTTAAATGTATATTTTTCTCTGTGTCCACTGTTAGAAGGGTTGGATTGGATTAGAATATTTTTTTGTAGCTTAAAACATTCTTAAACCATTTTTATTTAAAACATTTCTTAAAACATTTTTATTTATTTCTATGGAGTACCTAAGTAATAATTTTATTTTTATTTTTTTTATTTATTACAGTCATAATATATGTGGTACACTAACCCTATCCACGTGTAGGCTTCAAGACATAAAAAAGAAAGCCGAATTAAGTCTAATGCGTTAAAGCAAAGCATTTAATTTGACAAACGCAAACCGAATCAATTTCTTACAAAACCAATGAATCAACAAAAACATTCGAAAACGTGTTTTTTACTTCCATTAAGTCGATTTAAAACGTCATCTCCGAAAAACTAGTTATTGTGAGACCGTCAGCTGTGTTAGTTCAGAGATTACAGACTTTTTTGTCTACCCTCCATTTTAAATTTAACTCTTTTGACTATTTTAATATTTTTCTCGAACAATTTTAGCTTGGGGCGAGGGTAATGTTTTTTGATATAAAGGGGTACGATATTTTTAGTAGTTAAGTTTACATTTTATGCGGGCGGGCGTTAGATTTAATATTACTGATTGAATAGCGGACAATCTTTATTGAAAGGGTTTTAGAGATTCTTTTTAACTCATTTTTATGGCTGCATTGTAAATTGTATAGTGGTATTAGAAATTCTTTTGTATTACGTATCGTTGTTACCGTAAATAATTCGCTGATATGAGAAAACCTCTACTTTCATGCACACATTTTCAACATGCGTACAAAAAATAAAAAAAATATCAAGGTCCTGTATGGTATAATATAAATAAATTTTACATGCAACAATCAACCGAATTAAGAATTATGACTAAGTTTAAATTTTCAAAAAGAAAACTACAATTCGATTTACAAAAACAATTAATCCTTTGACTTGTCAACATTATTTAAAAAAGGAAACCCTTACACAATTAAAATCGAATAAAAACGATTCGAAAAAAGAATGAGATCGGATTCGTAAAAAAAGTAGGGTGAATGTCCTTGTGGAAGGAAACCATTGAGAACTGAGACTATCGATTGATTCAGTATACATCGACGTTTTCGCTTTGTCAGTGGTTTTACAACTTCGTACTAACCAAGCAATGGATTTAAAACATGAAGGAATGTGTGGCTGATTTTATAGGAAGTTTAGTTGAACACACGTCGGGTTTCGGTTTCATAATACATTAGGTGTCTTTGTTAAGTTTCAGAAAAAAATGCGGTACAGATGTGTGTTTGATTTTTGTGTATTCCATATACGGGTGGGAGGAAAGATGAATATTAATTTTTTTTGAGCAGGAATTCCTGTTTTTTTTTAAAGGGTTTCGTTGTTGGAGTTATAAAATGTTTATAAAGAAACTAGGCTAGTAGACACAATTCAAGATCTTAGAAATAATCATCATTTCTGAGGCCTTATCATTTTCATTCTGACGTAAACTGGAACTTTGACATTTTCAAATATACACAAGGAAAAAATTTGTTCCTTCTTCGCACACCAGTGGCGCTGTTCCATTTTTCCATACAAGAAACTCTGTAAATACTGGAAAGACGCTGTAAAGTAAAATAGTGAAAACTCGTGATAAGGGTACTGAACATTTAAAACCTGAAACAAAGGATAGGAAGGTAATAAAATGTTTTCATGAAAATTTAGGTGGTTGGTATTATTTTGTGAAAATATTTTCCTCAGTACGTATCCGTAAAATATCTTTAGGCATATAGGTACCTATTTAAAACAAATTACATTAATTTATTTATTAGATAGGTACCTACGAAAAAAAATGCAAAAAAAAAACGAACTTCTAAGTTAAGTAGCATGAAAGTTTTTTTTTTACCCAACGACGATATAATACTAGACTACGCATGCACGATCTAAGGAACAAAAATTATTCTGCCAACTCGCTGAGGTACTACGTAAGCGAGGGGGACGGGGTACTGCGTTGTGATTGGCTAACTCAAGGTCTGTTCTGTCTCAACGTATGTTTACGGCTCACAGGATTGGTCGAAATGAGACGAATATAAGACTTTTTTGCCTAATGTGTTGGCAGACATCGGTCGCCTGTTATTAGGAGTCTAGTATTATATCGTCGTTGTTTTTACCTCTTTTACAATTGTACGCACAAAATAACTATTTAAAAGCCATACTTTGCCAGTTTTCCATAGAAACACTAAATACTAACGCCCAGATGAGACATTCCACTAAATATTCTATTAAGTACTTCTTACTAACAAAATAGCACATACTAAAGTAAACACAAGTAAGTAACTTGTAGACAATCCTCATAGTTTACGAGATATGAGTGTTAATAAAACAGTTGTAAACTCTCTTTATTATAGCTTCAACAATAAACACTACAATTTCCACTTTGTTACGTCTCCACAAGCCGTGATTTGCTGAATTGCTAGCTTCATTTTGCCAGGGGATTTTCAACCTTATGAAAAGAAGTTAAAGTTGTTTTTACTTTCACTTTGTTACGTCTCCACGACCCTTGATTGCTGAATTGCTAGCTTCATTTCACCAGGGGATTTTCAACCTTGTTTCTGCTACCTAGAGTTGCTTTTTCTCTGGGGGAAATAGCTGAAGATGTCTCCTTAGCAGTGTGTGGTTAAAGTAATGAGTAAATTATTTTGTTAACGACAACTTATATTATACGTTTTGTTTTATTTTGGAAAAGTTAACACGAGAGTTACCTATTAATATTGACTTTTTTCTAAAAATGCTTTTTTTTAATAAGTAACGTATGCAACACATACAGATATCTAAAAGAAAATTTAATGTTATATTATAATCAAAAGTAGTTAAGTACTACTTATACCTTCCTACTTTATTTCCTTTAAAAAATAATCAGGATTAAAAATCGAACTCTACAATTCGAATTTCAAACTTCTATGCCCATATTCTAATACTAGGGCCACAATAACGGAAAATGCAGATAATTATCGCGTTAATGAACGTTTATACGAACATTTTACGACTTATCGCGAAAATCAACGGGACATTGCCCTTAGTGTGGCCCGGATATAATGATTAAAAATTGAACTCTACAATTCTAATTTCAACTTCTATGACCTTACCTATTTTAAAAGCTCATGGATTATAGGGTTGTATTCTAAATTCAAATGAACAATGAATCGAGATTTATCCTTCATAGAAATTTCAGAATACGAAAGACTGAATACCATAGACAAAAGTGACAATCGATTTTCAAGAGGTTAAGGTAATTTTCCGGTATTTGCAATTCATCAATTCATTTTTGACATCATCTCTATCAGTGGCTTAATGTCTTTTCTTCATCATCTTTTCTAACGTTATCAATAAAAGTACCTACTGGCATTAGAGAAAATGTGTTTCTTACAATTTACAGCATAACTAAAAGCCAATAGATATACCACAACATAAACGCAATAATTTCTCCCATAATCGTGAGGAGCTTTTTCTAAACAAAACAACATTTTCGCTATTATTTTTGCCTAAGATACTGGCTGTCAGATAAAAGATTTGAATTAGGAATAAAGAAAGCCTCTTCTAAATTCAAATGTTTTCTAAAGATTCGATATTCAAATAGTGTGTTCGTAGTTCAAAACTATCAGCCGAAGTAGATTGTGTTCTGCAATCGAAGTCGGGGCAGACGGTCGGCTATTCTCGGAGATACGTTTTGTTATTCCAAATGTAACAATCTTTGTTACGTACTCTGTGCTAATGATGTTCGTGTCAATATTTTAGTTAATTTTAACGAATAAACTGTATTTAAAAATTTAAACACAGATTTTGACCTGAAATTTTGCTTTAATTAAAAAAATGCAGTGGTCTTTATTTTACTGAAAGTAAGGTTGTTGATGTGTTGCTTTCAGAGCTAAAAACCATCGAACCACCAATACCCACCTGAAAGCACTGTCCTAAGTGAATATGGTGTACTTATTAAACATTAAATTTAAATTTTACAAAGCTTTCATTATATTTTTTCTGAAAATTTCAGGCACTACCTATAGCAAATTGATTAGTGTTCAATACAAATGACTACCTATTTGTCAAACTTCTAAATAGATCTTATAAAAAAATCTCGTGATTTATTCCCACCAAATTTCAAACCAAAACGTTTTAACACGCCACACAAAATACTAATAACTCAGCCTCATCCCCTAATCCTGCGCAAATCCAGACACATTAATAACAACAATATTTCGTCGCTACCCAAAATAGTGCATAATATTAATTAACCTGCGTACGTCGCGTATTTCATATTAATCGGCGTTTCTCGTTTTCGCACAACGCGCGAGAATGCGCGCGCGCACCTGTCCCCCACTCTGTTATGTCACTTTGTAAGCGCATCACGGACTTAGAAGTTATTGTATTGTTTTTTTTGAACGCAAACGTCAAATTTATTACGATAGCGGAATGTCATCCATCCACACTAGCCAACATCTTCTTTTCTTCTTCATAATTTTTCTCATGAAATTCATTAATAGTCGGGTAACTAGTTAAGTGTTGGTTTTTGTTCCTTTATAGATTTACAAAGGACTTGTTTTACGACAATAATGACGGCTGTGCAGATACATCAAAAACAATAAAAATGGAGTCAACCACTGTACACGTTAATAGACTACGCGGAAAGCGAAACGATAAATCTGAGTGCATTTTTCGCAAACGCATAAAATCCGAACGCACCTATTATTGAATCAGAGGTGGACTGAGAAACAGTGGTTGTCTTGCTCGGTCTCAATAGTTGCGTCTCGCTCAATCGGTGCACGCGCCGCTATTGTGTCTGGCGCTACTCGGCGAGGAGCCTCCGACTCGCTCCCGCGCCCTAGCTCCGTCACTCTTTAACGCATGTCAATGCATTTTATTGTCGACGTTAATGGCTCTGATTACAAATGTAAATTTTCAGCGCGCGACGGCGTTGGTTGGACTTTTTTCTGTTCGATTTCTCTCTATGGTATTAAATTGTAGCAGAAATTAATAGCGCACATTTATGGGCATGCTCGACTTTTTTTTAATTTTAAATGTTCTATTGTTGTATTGAATAAAAACTGTTTTAATAAACGATTTACGCTAACTCTGGGTCGTCGCTTTATGGTTTCGAAGTCCAATCCAAGTTTCTGTCGCATTAAACGAATGGACCAAAGCTGTAGTAAACATTGGAAATTTATTGCGAGTGATATGCATTAAAATAATAACTAATGATTAGTTAATCCGGAGAACAAAGCGCAGCCAATGCAACTTAGACCAAAATAAAATACCGTTGAGTACAGTACGCACGTCGAACGCACTCTGACGGACAGACTTACCTATTATTCGCATATCAGGGCACTTTATTTATAAAACCCGCCCAGTTTCTGCTGACATATCCCCTTTGAGTGATTTTCTAACAAAAGTGAGTGTGTGGGGGGCGCATCGCGGGTCTCGTTTAGCTGGACGCGGCTACAACGGTTTCCCAACCGAATACCGTTCGCAAAAGATCTCACACGGCTGCCAATTTTCAGAAAGACAGAGCTAAAATAATTGCTGCAAACGCGCCCTATTTCGAGCGGCGCACTACAGTTTAGATACGATTTAATTCTAGAACATTATTATCCCACTGTTCATTGCAACCAGTGTTAGGCGGGAATCGCGGACGGATCATTTGAATCTCGAAAATCGAACTTCCTATTTTAAAAACTGACAGTTGCTTCACTGTCAGTTCGAAGTTTTCAAGTCGAAGTTCGAAGTTTTCAAGCCTGGAAATTTAAAAAAATAACGGTTTTAAAATTTACTTTTCATTGAAAGTTAAAATGTAAAGACGTTATTGAAACGTTGAGACACGTGTTTCCATAACAATGGTTATAAAAGTTAAACACAATAAAAGCTTTGATCTGATTACGAAGAATGCACATTACAGTGTTACTGAGAACTGTGTGTTTATTTTCACGCAGATAATTTTAATGGACATTCTGTTTGACACCTCAGATTATAACAGCTAACAGCTTTTCAACTGAAACTAACGACTGGAGTTATAACCTGCTGGAAGTAACTATGAAACGCAAACAAAATAATTGTCGTATTCACATCAAACAAAAAAGCTATAAATTCAAAGAGACGACGCAAATTTTGGCAGTATATTACATTGGCAACGTTACAATACATTACACGGAATGCAATTTCTGTTTACTTGCATTTCTTATGTTACTTTGCGATGCGTCAATAGAGCGTGCGTGACATTTTTCATTTAGTCATCCCTTCCCTAAAATAGTCAAGACAAAACATATGACGTTATTTATTTATTATTGAGTACAGGGCTAAATACCTATGTTACAAAATAGAAAATCAAATAATTTTAATCTTGTAATTTCTAGTTTTAGGAAAAGCTGTGCACTGTACTTAATCTTAGTAAACTCTACATTTTACCAGTTACACTGAATTCCCGTGTAAAAGGGGCGAGCCTTTTATTATCAACCGACTGAGAAATTTTGAATGGAAAAACTCAATAAACACTTCGCCCGACCTGGGAATCGAGTCGTAGTAAGTAGTCGCAAGCACAACGATGCAAGATCATTGTGCTTGCGACTACTAGACCAATGTAGCGAGAACTATCAAGTTAATAAGTGGAGGTGCGTCACTATCGAGATTCGAAGTAATCTTTATGGGTAGTTGCGAGTCGAGCGCGAGACGAAACTATCCATCGCCGCTCATACTTACACCAATAACCAGACGCAACAACAATTACATTTGCACACAATAACGAAACGTCAAGAAAGAAAGCAAAATAATCCGCTTTTCTAAATTCGAATACAAAGAGACGTTCGAAATACGAAAACGTACCGGCCAATAGCGCTAGAGCGTATGCCAACAATTAGGAATGCGTTCTATTCCACATACAAACGCGGGTGTCGTTTGAATTTGGAATAAATTATAATTGTATCAATCAGGCGCGTGTGCGGACACGGCCGCGTCGCGTTACGTTCGGATTTAAAAATCCTCCGAATTATGCACGGCGCGCGTATTAATTAAATTTATATATGAGCGACACTGACAGAATTTATTCAGCGGCGTTATTTATAAATTCGTCTAAATGTCACGGGAACAATGGAGTGTCCGTGTCTATTTAAGATTGATGAGTAACGAATAATCCCTCTTGTAGTCGGAAGGCGGAAAGTTAGTTGCGTAACGCTCCGGACTCTCGTATGAGAATGTCAGATTACGGCCGGTATTATTTTCGGTAAACGATACGTATCTCTGTCTGTTCGAATTCGACGTTGCGTTTAATAGTTTAAGCATAGTAAGTATTCGGTCGGCCACGGACTAATCTTGACTGGCAACCGCGATTTCTCTCAGAGATCAATGGATCCAACATTTTTAACGACTCCACGGCGTTGCAGAATTTTAATGAAAATCGTGATTGCTTTTCTAAAGGCCGAATTATTATTGTGGACTCTTAATCGCCGCTAAAAGTCGTCTTAAAAATTCGTCGGACGCATTCATCAAAAATAAGAAAATAATTAATACTCGGTTCGGAACGAGAAACGAAACATTTAGAACGGACATAACAATAAAACAATACGCCGCTCGCAAACCGAAACAAAACACAGAAAAATATGAATTCCGATCGGAACGGGCCATGGAAACAAAAGATGGCGGATTTAATGAAATGAAATAAAATATAAATTCCTTTTGCAAGCGAGAATTCTTACATTTTTAATTTGGTACCGTGGAATGGGGCTAAAAACGGTCAAATTCCAGATTCATAAGCGGCCGGCGGATGGTGATTGAGTGTGGAGCGAGTGTCGCGCCCGAAAACGAATATTCATTTTTATTGAAAATCAATTCTACCGTGTCTCGGTGTTGGAGATTTTTTTTATAAATTATTAATTACTTTTCCGATTTTAAATGAATTATTGAGTTTATCACCTGTGGGGCGCATACGGCGCGCCTAGCCTCTGAAGTAATTTAATTAGTTTTGGTGTCAGAAAGATTAAAAAGCTCCTGAGCAGATTCGTGATCTATACGAACAAGTTACTGGCATAAATTAGCTTCATGTCACAAAAAAGGTATCTCGGTTCTCTTTTTGAATTTTAAATGTAGTTTGCATTCTTGCAAGCATTTATTCTTTTTAGATTCAAATGTAGAATGAAGGTTTGAATTTCGAATTGCAAGTTCTAATTTGAATTCTATGATTGAAAGTTAATGATTCGTGATTTTTCTTGTAAGGAACCGTTATTTTGGTTTTCAATAACTTCCCACAGAGAGATGATATTTATAAAAACCTTATGATACGTTCCTGAACGGAACATATAATAAGTGTAGCAGATGCTGTACAATATTGAGACGAAACAGACGCCTTCCAATACGATGACTAATTCCGAACGAATTGTTTATTTGTTTCAGCTTTTATGAGTAAACGATGTCAGTTCACGGGAATCTTTACGATTATATCGATAATATTGGTTTATTGTGTTGTTTTAGTGTTATTGGACTTTTAGGGTTCGCGGTGGTCTGATTTTGTATGTTTTTGACCACGAAAGCTTTGATTTGGGAATCCCGTACAATACCAGAATGTCAATCTCTCGTCTGCAATTTATTCTTTCTAAATATCAATATTTTTAACAGACTTCTTTAAAGTGACAGATCACATTACCTACCTTCAATACAGTCAGTATTGGTAGAGAAAAACATCTATCTACGAAAAGTTGGACCAAGTCATTTCTCGATGTGGAATTCGTTCATAGAACTTAAAACGAATTTTATATACGGTCAGTGTTGAAGACATCATTGACAACTAAAGTTATAGGCTATACAGAAGTTGTGGGTGATCTCTACCTATGGCAAAAGTTAAATTTGACAGCACCGATAAATTATCCTATAGCAAACAACTGCTTATTCGCAGACATCCCTACATCACCTATCAGTTCCAAATTCAAAAACATTCCGCGATGACAATCAGCCATCATTTATTTTAAAAATTCAATCGTCGAATTCCGAGAAACGAAAAAAAACGTTACGAACGAACAAGTACCAACTACTTACCAACATAACAATTTTAACATTTTAAACCATCGATACAGGCAGAGTAATAAAATCAATCATATAACGAGATACGAACAATTTTTACATTTGCCCTCGGTTCGAATTTAGCTTAAAAATAGACGTTTTGAGTGGTTTCCAGCCAGATAAGTTGTATTGATGCGTTTCAAGCAGAGCAGACGGATGGATGGTCCATATTTTAGGGTTCTTCGTGATTGTAGGATAATCCTTGTGTTTAATGGTTTATGTTTATTTATGGTGGTTTTTTAAGTGTTCTGTTCCGTATAGAGTAATTTGTCTGGTTTGCTTTAGTGATCTTATGTGCTTTAGTTAAGTTATTTTTAAAGAAACTGTTGTTTAGATTACATTTTCTTTGATCTGGACTGAGCTTCTAATTGTGAGTTAATCATTCAGCGAACTTAATTAAATTACTGAAGTATTTGTTTGAACCAATCTGATGATGATGATGATATTTCACCGGAAATCGAGCCATATTGTACATGTGTGCGCGAGCGTCACCCCTCCGTGGAGAAAACAGGGGAAAACATTATTCAGTGAGATGCACGATCATTCAGAGTAAAAGGCGCGCGTAAAAAATACGAAAAAGCCTTTGGAAGAAGGGGTTTTATGAAAAATCCACTGCACCAATTAATTTCAAATAAAATTTATTAAATTCTTCGATAAATTTGCTGTGTCGGTACGGACTTCGTTTTGGAAATTTGATGCTTCTTTAGCTTCTAATTTACACCTAAAGTTGTGTTAAAATTAGCAAAAAAAAAACGAATCTTTAGAAGCTCGTAACTTTTTAATAGCTTCATATTTTACAATTCTGCTTCCGTACAGACAAAATTAATAGTGAGACAAAACGATACCATGTTTAATTTTGGATGTACCTTGTCAAATAGTGGAGTAAAACCCCAACGAAGTTTTTATGGAAAAATGTTGACTTGTTTGACCTTAAGAAGGCCAAAAAGAAAATTAAAAAAAAAAACGGAACATGATTATAACTAAGTACTCCTTAAAACTCAACAATCCCAAGCATTTGTTTACAAACCATAGATTACACCATAAACATTTTTCTCAACACCCTAAGAGGCACACGTCAACGACTTCCAAAGCCATGTCTTTCGAAGTCTTGAAGCCGATGTTTAAAGTCACAATGGCGGGCGTGGTCGCAAGCTAGCGGCGAATAATTACACCTCCTCCCCCCCTCTTTGAGGTCTAGCACCTCCCCCCTCGCCGTTCATTGAGCATTGTCTTAAGATGTGTGACCTCTTGAAGGTATCAACTTGTGTATGGAAATTGAGTCCAATTTGTCTGAAGAAAGCGGGGAGATGCTATGTGGTGTCAAAGATTTATGGTGAGTGTCGCAGGCGCAGGTTTAGATGGATTTTTCTTTTTTTTGTGGACTTTTTTGAGGACTGTACGATTTTTTTTAAATGTGGAATGTGTCTAATAAGATGTTAGGGTACCTAGCTTGTTGTGAAAAAAGGTTATAATAGACTCGATAAATGTAAAAGAGGTCGTGAACTGTTTTTTATTTACACCAGAAATAATTGATTATTTCTGGTGTAAATAAAAAAGAGTCTTGTTTGACAAACTTGAGTTTGTCAAAAAAGATTTTGTGGTCATTTCAAGTGTCTATCAACGCTGACATCTCACAAAAAAAAATCATTATAATTATAAATGATTATCTTATGGTACCTTATCAAATATAGAAGTTATAGAACCTCTTTCATTCAACTATGGAGTTTAGTTCATTCGTTCGTAAAAGAATGTCGGCCACCCCGCGTGCCTTATTGCTAGTACGTGAAGTTGGCGCGTGCGGTCATCTAGCCAGCATACACAATACGAACTTACGTAACACGCAACGCGGACAGAATTACAGAATCGCGATTTCTCTATCACACCTTTCATACAAGAAACCATGACAATACAACCGCCTAGACAATTTATTGTCAAATAAAAATCGTCTAGACACAAAATTGTAGTTAAATTCATGCGTGTTCACTATAAAATAAATGTTGGAACGACATTCTTCTAGTCGCGTTCTACATTCAAAATATAAGTGAAGCAATTGAAAAACGAACCGAACTAAGTTCATATTACTGGCTGGTGCTCCAAATTCGAACGTATTCAAATATCGAACGCAAATCGAACGAGATGGATGACGCGGACGCTGGAACATGTCTCACAAGTCATTTTTACTAGTTGCTTTTTTTTCATTTTCTCTTTACCGTACTTCTTGGTGTAGGTATTCCACACGAGTACGTATTTAAATTGCAAATACGTCTAATAATATTAATCATTAGCTATTTAGTCAATCTTTTCTATTTCTAAACTCGTAAAACCGCAGCGTTCCGAACAGAAACATTCAATCAACCGAAAATTTAAATAAAATATTACTCAAACTTATAAAATCATAATGTTAGACGTGGCTGGCTGGCTTCGGCGATATGATCCCATTGATTGATGGGTGACCATGCTTCGTGTGGAGCGGAATAAACCAGTGTTACAGTGGCCGCGCTTTCAAACAAAAACTGTTAACACAGAGGTCAAGTTAAATTGGTAGTTATGTTTTCCAAGTGTGTTGACCCCGAATGGCGTGGACTAGTATCTACAATGTTTTGAACTTAATTAAAAATGTATAAAGAATTTATTGCGTGTCAAGACCGCCCCCGTGCTTGCGGAGCAGATTTTTTTTAATTACCGCCAATTGGTAGTGATGGCGGACAATTTGGTCGTCAGTGCGTGTTAAAAAGATTACTATTGTGAATGTTTTCTTGGTATTTATCTAATTTCCTGTTGGTGTCAGATGACTGGTCTCGTCATACTGAGTCAGATTACGAGAATACAGAAATGAAGGATGCTGTTTACTAATATAACTTTAACATTAACGGATAGCTTTTAAGATTAAAAGTTTTGACGAAAACTCTTTCAAATATTTTAACAAAAACTTGAAAACACTGTAGCCATGTTATTATCGAAAATAAAACAGAAATCATGTACACGATACTAAAATTATTATCGATCAATCATCAACTTCGAAATTACGTAAGCAACACAAATAAGTATTGGCACCTAGTATTATTTTTTATGATAGCCCAAAGCACATGTTTACTTATACGCTTCCTACACGCCACACTTTTAGAAGTATGTAATAAACTAATAATCATCAACTCAACAACACGAGACAAATCGATACAAGCAGGCTTATAAACCTAATGAATAGTCGATTATTCAAGAAGTCTAATCGATTAAGTATCTACTTTTGAAAGTAATGAGCACATTCAAAATAACTTACTATGTTTGTGAAACGAAAACCAAGTCATAATAATCGTAACTTACCGAGATTACAACGAAACCGTAGTCGATTTCTTTCTTAACTAAAAAATCAATCATCCTTTCTCACAGACGGATCATAAAGAATCATTCCCGTTCTATTTTCAAAACAGAAATTTGATTATGAACCGAAAGTTACATTCGAACGCTCCCCGTGTTTGTAATTCGTCCGTTTGAAAATGGAACTTGTTGTTCTTATTATGAATGCGTTAAGGATGCGCAAGAGCATGCATCTGACGGTTTAGTAACTGATGCATTAATGCCTCGAATGATCTCTTACGTTTTTTTGTTCGACGCCCGGAGATTGGTCATTACACATCTGAATATGTGTTCTCCACAAAAAGTTGGATCACGATTCGGTAAAAAGTTGAAACGAGTCTTGTGATGTAAGTAGATAGCAAACGTGCTCTTTATGTTATTAGAATTTGAAGTTTCCGGATTGATTTGAAAGTTTTAACGGACCGAAACTATTTGGTGGAGAGCAAATTGATTTTATTGTGTTTCTTGGGTGTGGTTTCTCTTAGAATCTGAGCTTTTGATCTTGTTAGATTCACAAACATGAAGCGTTTTTTACTGAAGAAACTGTAACAACGAAAATTGCACTTCAATCAATCTTTGAAAGTGGACTACAAATTGAGTGGCACATGAGTGCGAAAATCTCAAACAACGAATTTGAAAGCTCAAATATTTTCTTTCGAAAAAAGCTAAAATATCAGCCTAAATGAATCGATCATCAAAGCATTCAAAATATGTTGCGCCATATCGTTTGTCGCCGTCCTCCGTCCTCATAATTAAACGTTCACATATTCCTTAAACACGAGAATTAACCCCAATTGAGGGACCGCTCTATTTAAATTACTCGTTACACTATTCAGCTTTCTGGAAGTATGAGACACGTCACTAATCTATATCGCAGCTGCCAGATGGAAGTACTTTAGTCGATTTTGTGTTGACATCACTGTTTTGTTGGACGATTTTTCTTTTTTTAAATGATTTATTTTTGGCGTGGCAACATTGTTGATTAAAGACGATTTAATTGAATAATTTATGTCTTTATTATTATTATTATTATTGTTTTATTTATTTATGTATGTAGAATTTATGTTATTTTTTATATTTTTTGATTTATTTGAAAAAAATAACCATCAGTTGAAGCGCTTTCATAAAAAGATATGGGAGTCACTTTTTCAAACATTAATCTAAATGTTAGCTTCGGATAAAATTGGTATAGGCGCGTGAGGTTAAACTATTTTTTTTTCATAAAAGTATATTATTATGTTGCAATAAAAAAGAAGTATCTAAAAGCCATAAAATTCGATTGAAAAATATTCCATTCGTTCAGTAGCGTAGGTTAGCGAAAAATAATAATGTTATTTTATAAATAACGCGTTTTAATTTGAGTTAGAGCGGGGAAAGAAGTTCAACACCGCGTTTCCTGTTTTTGAAAGACTCACTTTATATTTTACTTTAGAGCTCTTTTTTGTTAGCAACCGGAATAACAAGATGGATTTCCGTTTTCGTAATGCACAACTACAATAATAATTTCGCATTAAAATAAACTCGCTATTGTGCCTTTGTGGGCTATAAAATTATCATAAGCGAAACACACAAGTAATAATCTCATATTTGAGCCCGTCCCGTCCGCCATCTTTAAAAACAATGCACGTTATTGTCTCTTCTTAATTCCATTTTTGAAAAAATAATCCATTTCGCATTTCATCGCGAGTGCCTCATTGATTACTTTTGCTCAGTACAAAAGGAAGCTTATGTGCTTACAAATACAGTCGTTGTCCGGTTGTAGTATGAAAGCGCAGCTGTATTCTTGAAAATATTTGCTTAAAGAAAAGTGGATCTTATTTAAAGGTTTGAAGGGTGAAAATGGTCCGGTAATTGGTTTACGGGAATTGCATATGTGAAGAGCGGAAAGGCGATACAGTAAGAAAGGGATGTGGAGAATGCACGATTTTGCAATGTGTCCGTTTATTATTATAATTATGCGACGACAAAATCGAATTATTTCAATACAAAGTATAATAATAATATTTTACATATTTGTTGTTGTTGATTTTATTGGACACGTGTTTACATTTAAGATGAAAATGAATAAATTAACTTCATTTTTATCTGTAACGGTGTAGATAAGGCAAATTAATGTAGGTTTATGTGTCGGCTTTTTTATTTATAGACTGGATTTGCATTTTTATTGACAGTCACATAAAAATCGGCATTCGTAAAATGGAAACAAGATTTTGGATAGTGAGCATAACGTTTGAGTGATCTAACAACGATTGACAATTTAATTTTGTTGTTATAAATATTATAAAATTGAGAGATTTTTAAATTAAAATATTGAATTCCGTTGATGAAAAAAACTCGTTCACAAAATAAAACAACTGAAAATCGAAATAAAAGTAAGTTTTACTTTTATTCAGTACCTACGTAGTAGGTACTTACTCAATATTAGGTATAGGTAGTATAAAACGATAAGTTTTCTAATTTTAAAATCTTATGTGACACATCCTTCAAAAAGTACAGTTCAGACGACATTATAAAAATAAAAGAAAATATCAATTCCAATACCGTTCACCATTCGACAACTAAACTTATTATCACATCACTTCAAAAATAGTTCACGAATCTCATTCAGTCAAACTCAACAGACTTAAAAGTTTGTTAAACAAACTTAACTACTAATTTTAAACAAACACGCCATTCAATTCAAATTAAACAGCCTCATCGAACCTTAATACTGGATAAAAATCCAGAAATACACGCAATAACTTATCATAATATCCATATCTGTATTGAATTAAAAGTGATCAATTTTTAAATTGCCTATTTGCAACCTTATGTGGTTAATATACTCCTTGTAAGGAGGTTAGTTCATGTGACAGACAGACTGACAGGCAATACTATGCAGGACGGAAAACTAAAGGACATTTGATATAAATGGCTGTCGTACCAATATTACATACTTATGTTGTTAGTAAGAAATTGATCTTTTAAGAATTTTTGCTTATCGGTAAAAACGTAATGGCGGCTAAACTTAGTTCGTGGTAAGCTATTTCTTGGCAAATTAAGTTGTTAGCTAGTGAAATTGTTGTAATATGATATTAATTGTCAGAAAAAATGTGACTAAAAGTAAAAGAAGACACAAAATATAAAACAATTGTATTTTGAGGGTCATAAAATGTATGTATTTAATCTTTATAGTGTAAGGAATTGGAAAATAAGTTGACTTTAAGCATTCTAGAATCTCAATTTGTTTTTATTCTCATTTCAGCAATATAATTTCAGATGTTTAAAAAACATTATAAGACAAAGCTTTATTTTCGGGAACATGTGTAATCCCTAATATGGGACAGTTTTCAGAGAAACTCATTATTGAAATACGAATGTCAAAAAGTTTTTATTTACTTTAAGTTGATATAGGTACACATGTGGTTTCTTCATGTTTTAATGGATTTTTTTTACACAAAACTATTGAGTATTTTGGAGAGATTTAGAAAAGCAAGCGGGAAATCCTGGCGTTAGTTGGAATGAATTTAATGAATGTCACGGTGTCTTACTTTCTATACTAAAAATTATGTGTAATCAAAGACAAGCAATAGACGGGACATCACGAAGAAATTTGTGATCCAAAACTTTTTACCAATAGGTAAAAAATCCCTCAGTTTAGTAGTCGCGTTGCTATGCAACGCTTAGATTGTGCTACTGACGCATGGCATCAACAATTTTGTATGACAATCTTCCCAATGCCCGCTCTATTTGTGTGTAATAAAGTACCTAATAATCAAGTATATTTTTTTTAAGATCTTTTGTTATGAATTATTGTTATCTCTTTCTTTTCCCAATTGATCAAGAATATTTACTTCTTATGATTAAGTAGAAAATCAGCAAGCAAAATTCGAGAGATTGGGGTAGTTTGTTGTGCTGACGTCTGTACCTATTTCAATAGGATTCAAATGGTGAAGCGCAACTTATAAGTTTTGAACTAACGAGCAACACGTCACTAATTTTATAACAGCTGTTATTGGTATTTCACGTAGGTAATGCAATACCTATTAAAAATTAAGTAATAAGTAAACATACGTACATACTCTTGATTTCTTGAACCAATAGTCAATATTGATCAATGATCATTTTTTTACTGTCTCTAAATCTAGTAGAATAACTGAACTTATTAGACTTATAAAAGAAAATAAGACAGTTGAACTATTTATTATTATTTTATCTATTACCAAAGCCATTTCCATACTTTATAAGTACAGCTTGACATAAAAATGTAGAAAACCGGAAGTCGCCACTGTCTTCGCGCTACCAGCACTTTGAATGATTTTATTTTATTTTATTTCACTTATTACGTTAGTTTTAAGGCACAATAATAAATCTAACAAACCTGCGGTCTTTGTTTACATCAAATATCAAAGATTTTGAAACGCTGTCAGAAATAAAAATTTTAGTTCCGTTTCAATCCGTTCTGGCCAAGCTGTAAAGTATCGCAAATATTAAAAAAATCGAATTTACAATCGGTTGGATCGTCAGAACTTTTTGAAAATCGACTACTTTTATCGACACAATTTAAGTGTTCGATATTTGAATGAATCACGTGACATGAGTCAGGTCCATTGTTCGTACACAATACTTACGTTCGTCCCGAGTAAATTAGGAAATGTATTTTTTATTGGAAAGCCACTCGGAATTATAATGGAGGTTAATATATGACACACGTACGAGTTTCCAGTAACTGGCGTGATAATATTCCAACGTTCGAAACTTATCGTACGCTGTCTATGGCCGCCCATTGATGTTTTAAAAAGAACTTTACGAGTGTTGCCCACTAAAAATATTAATTAATTAACCATTTCGTCGGGACTTATTTATAGTTGCAACTGAAATTCATAATGCTAGATTGTTTGTTGACTTACATTAACATAATTATAACTTCCTCTTACATTTGCAAGTTGTTTATCTTACGTAAACTCAAACATTTCCCGTTTCGCATTGTTTTACTCAGAAGTTAAAGAAAAAAAATATCTTTTATTTATATAACAATCACGTTCGGCTCACATTGATTGTGCTCGTGGCTAGTGACGTCACCCCCGCTGCCTGATAAGGGCGACTTCCGGTCAAAATCCTGACCGATGGAAGAATGAATGACTGACCGATTGAACGGAACGAACGACCTTAATCAAAAATTGAGGACGAATTTTTCTGATACTACATTTTTGGAGGCTGGTATCATTTGGAATGCAACTGACGTTTGACATAGTGTTGCATAAAATAAAAATTTAATTCATAATTTATGATTTGTCAACCATACATCACACGGGTACTGGATAATAAATTCATGTAGACATATAGGGTTCAAATAATTATGACTAATATAAGCAAGTTGTGAGTATTTCATCAACTTACGTTGTGCTTATATTTAATTGCTGACAAAATGAAATAATTTATGACTACAATTTCTATTTGAACAGGTAGTAAAGTTTCTTCGATTAGTAATTTAGCAATATACATTAATAAACTTCCATTTATTGTTATTTTGTATTTTCGTGTCTTTCAAAATTACTTGAAGCTTTGCAATCATCAATCTAAAGGCTTAACTTCTCTTGAGCTATCAAACTTCCTAGCCTTTTTCCAACTCTATGTTGGGAACAGCTTCCAGTCTTACCAGTGCCTTACCACGAGCTCTTACCGCGATCCAGTTTAGGCTATGGAAAAGAGACAGAGCAATACAAGTGGTCTAGCGCCATCTCTTTCCCACAGCCTAAAGACTCACCCTTTAAGAGTTCATGGTAAGCCACCTGATGCAGCTGAATATAAAATGAAGTGACTGTCTTATCTGATGATACCCTGGTGTCAGTTGTCAGAATAGGCAATTTAACAGCATCAATTAATAGCAGATTTAATTAGTCCATCATCTAGGGTTTTGCAAAATAATGGACATGTGTTTTTTCATTCGTATTTACAACTAGCTGTGCCCGCGACTTCGTTCGCGTGGATGTCAGAACTCAGCCATGTATTTTTTTTAAACAAAGGTTTTTTTCTAAAATGAATGTAGCCTAAGTTACTCCTTATTACATCAGCTACCTGCCAATAGAGTCCCGTCAAAATCGGTCCAGCCATTTCAGAGATTAGCCTTTACAAACAGACAGACAGACAGACAAAAATTGTATTTTGGTGCATGTACCGTATACAACATATTCATATGCATGTAGTAAAAAACGGTTATTTTTAATATTACAAACAGACACTCCAATTTTATTAATATGTATAGATATAATATGATACATAATACCTATCAATATTCGTGAGTGATTCGTGACGTCAGAAGCAAGTAAAAACTGTTCTTGCTAGTGACGTTTTGCCAATTTTAAAAGTGTCACAATTTTGTCATTTTTGATTTATTTAACAAAAAGAAAATACGTGTCAAATATTCTTTCTTTATCTTTGAATTATTAAACTGATTAACTAATTAATTTATTTTAGTAAAATACTTTATTTGAGGTCACTTCTTACGACTCTAATCTTACAGACATATAAAAACGACAGCAGTGCCAATTGGCAAATATTAACAAGATAATAACTATGTATATTAATATTCTTGTTTTTATTATCATTAAAGCAATTTTCAAGTGACAATCGACAGAATAGATAGGTCATTGACATTGCTATTATATTCTTATTTTAGTAGCCTCGGTGCAATCTTTTAATCTTTTCTTACCCTTGAATGAGGTAATATACTTAGATCTTTCCGTATTTGCAATAACAAACAAGCAATTATTATATTTTATTACCTGTATTAGGGAAAGAACCTCGTTTATCAATACACGTCAAATTCACACTTTTTCTCTAAACAAGTACTAGGAATCCACAAAACTAAGAATATTATAAAAGCAAACAAAACAAATACATTTTTGGATTTTCCTCATTCTTATACGAATAGCGTGTTTCTGAGAATTTGTTGCAAAAACCTCGGAATTTTAATAAAAACTTATAAGGCGTTATTCTGATTTGATTGTCTGGGTTCCGTATGATCTAATTGGAATCTGTTTGGTTGGATTGACATTGCTAGATTATTTAATTATACTGTTACAATACAATACAATAAAAATTAAAATGCATTGATTGTAACTTGATGTTAGTTGATTCACCAATTAATTTTCTTTTTTGTTGACAATTATTATCATTGCGTAAACAAGTATTTTCGACACCTCTGTTTTCTTTTGACAGTGTAAAGAAATTGAATAGATAATTATGTTCAACGATATAAAATAATTAATGTTATCTATAGGTACATAAGTTCCTGGATGAGTTAAATTTTTAGATAAATAGAAAAAATGTCATTCCGCCTTTTTATAAGAGCAATAATTCGATTATATTGCATCATTACGACGCAAACTAAGCCCAGTTGAATTATGTAAGCAAATAATTCTTAAATACAAAGTTAAGTAAAAAAAATATTAATAGGTAAGATAAACAAGGATTAACAACGAAAACAAGAACAAATAAAAAGTAATTTAGATATTTTTCATCGCATAAGTCTTGCTGTCGGCTACAATGTTTCTTTCAACAAATTAAGAGGTTGCCAAACACAATCATTGTGCCTTGCCAAAATAATCTTTAAACTTTTCGACACAGACTGTTGAATTAAATTCCTATAGTCTGTATTAGATATTTTGGGCTAGATTTTTGTAGTCGTATTGATCATAATATTATTATCTAGTGAAGAAAACGTAATTTATGAAAATCTTTGATTAACCTGAATTATTTGAGAATTAAAATTCACATGTGACTGTAAGTTCAGTCTTACTTCAAGATTTATTTAAGTTCTTTATAGTAAAACTAGCAGTAGATCCGAGAATATTTTCGTAGAAATGGTAAACTACAAGGTTTATCCAGGAACGCTGATAAAATTAATAGTTACATTTTTTTCTAGCTCAAACTGCCGAGAAAAGGCTTTCCCAAGTTTTTCCAAGAAATCTTGCTGTGCGCTACCTTGAACCATTTAAAAATGGTCGTCGGTTGAGAAATATCTAAAAAAAAGGAATTATGTCTAAAAAAATGAATAATTGAAAGGTTTTCTGTATGATAATCTTATCAGGCGGATCCCTAATATCCGAAGCGATTTGTTAGTAAGGAGTTACAAAATTTTAGTGTTTTATATTACGTATTTTTTTAATTTTAATGGTAAATACATATTTACATTATATTGAGTAAGTTGGTTAGCTCAAACATAATATTATAATTATGTTTGTATAAGGAATATCCTTGATCACACGATATGCCTAGGTTATTAAATATAAAAATCGTGATATAGTGTAAAATGTGTTTTGATTTTATTGCGAATTATAATTACAAAATATAAGATCAACGTTAATTACTGATATAAAAATGTATAAATCAGCTGAAATTAATAATTTGAAATTTATAGTTACCCGCCGCTACGAAAACTTTTGCCAACGTCCGCGTCTGTTTATAGTACAATGTTGACTGTATAATTTACATTAAATAGTAGTGTAAATAATAATTAAAATATTTGTTTTTAGCTTATGATGAATAAACTCAAATATTACTGGACCTTTGCTACATTTTAATTTTATATTGCTCCTGTGCAAAGTCAGGGCAATTCACTAAGTAGTAAAATACGTTTTTTTTAAAATAATTACTTCAATAAAATAAATCAAAACTGATTTAGTATTAAAATAAACCGTAGAGGCAAAAGCTCAAGCTTTAAGTCCAAATCTTGTATAAATCGAATTAGTTTCTATCAATTCATGATTTATTCGATTCTAGACAATTAATTATCAGACAATAATTAATTTGATAAACGATTATAAACATAATTACACACATCAAAAGTGTCTAGGGATCAAGCATTTTTATGCGGATTTCTTGAGATTGAGATGTGGCTTTGTAATAAATTATGATTTTATAAATTTATATGGATCCTTTTTGGTGCATTTCATAATTTGAATCAGGAACTGTAAATCAAATTCGAGTAAAAGATGAAAATCAGCTGTCAATATTTTCCCTATAAAAACATACAACGCATTGAAGACATTATTAGTGCTACTGTTTCCCTACTACTGATTAAAACCAACGTTATTATGGAGCGGCGACGTCATTTAAGCAGGGAAGAAATGCTCAGAGCCGTGGGAATGATAGAAGCTGGTTCCCGGCAACGTACTGTGGCTTTAGCTCTGAATACAAGTCAGAGTGTTATCAGTCGACTTTGTACACGTTACCGAAGCACTGGTACCGTGGCTGAGCGCCATGGAGGACGGTATCGCTGCACCACACGGAGACAAGACCGATACATTCAAATCTTAACTCGAAGAGCTCCAACAATAACCGCCATGATGTTAGCCGTGAGGCTTCATCACTCTTCAGGGAACTTAATTAGCGACCAAACAGTCAGAAACCGCTTGCATGAAGTGAACCTTCATTCCCGAAGACCGCTACGGGTACCACCTATAGCAATGCACAATCGTAGGATTCGATATCAATGGGCTCTTGAACACAGAAATTGGGCAGAAGAACAATGGCGTTTCGTGTGCTTTTCTGATGAGTCTCGTTTTGGTATGAGACCGGATACAAGACGTATACGACACTGGAGAACCCCTGGACGCCAACAGCGATTAAAATCCTGCCAGGAAGTCCATCCTTATAGTGGTGGAACCATCATGGTATGGGCGGGTATTTGGATCGGCGGAAGAACTGAGTTGATTTGGATCAGAGGCAACCTCAACGCTCAAATTTATGCTGAGACGATTGTATCAGACGTCATCGTTCCTCTACAAGTGCAAATCGGTCCCTTATTTCAGTTAATGCATGATAATGCACGACCGCACACCGCAAGAGTTGTAAGACAGACTCTCGCCGCAGCTAACATCAATGTCCTGCCCTGGCCTGCTCAGTCGCCAGACTTGAACCCGATTGAGCATGCATGGGATATGCTACAGAGAAGAGCTCTGCCGAATATGGAGGGTATCCAGTCGCAAGAAGACCTTTTTTTGTTGTTGCAACGAACATGGGCGGCCATTCCACAGCGTGATTTGGATGAACTCATTTTGAGTATGCCAAACCGATGTTCTTGTGTTGTTAGTGTTCGCGGTAGAAACACGGATTATTAATTGTTTAAGTTACCCAATAAAATTTTAAAGAAAACTGTTATTTCAGTCTTTTTTTCGAACTTTAATGTTAGTGGTTCAAATGTCAAAAATCCCTTTATTAGGAAAATGGCAAATTTCTTTATGAATGCAAAGGTGACTTGGTTTATCGTTACTGTGACAAACGATAACAGTTTATTTGATGAATCTTAAAGAACATTTTAATTAATATCAATCAGGAGAAAAGTTATTGCAAAAATATATGTTGATCCCTAGACACTTTTGATGTGTGTATTTTGATTTGTTGATAACTTGAACTGTTGGTGCTTCGTATAAATAGCTACCTTTCTAATATAGCATTTAAGGTTTAAAATACAGTTTTATAAAGTAATTTAATCTAGAATAGCATACCTAAGTATTAATATGTAAAGACAAAAAACATTGCCAGTACCTTTTTAAACGAAAATTATGATTGATTGAGAAAAACTTTTAACTATGTCTAATCTACGGTAACCTTGCAGTTATTTCTATATTTTAACAACTAATTTCTGATAATAACAATACTGAGACAGATATAAATTACAACCTTGTTATTTAAATAATTATATACAATACTTCTATGAATAGATATCTTGTAGGTACTAATTAATTTTGATTAATTATATAATTACTTTGTCATTTAGGTTTTAGCCTTTCAATTATATTTTAAATTGCGCATATGGAACGGTTTTCGAAATAATACTTCGTGTACTAACTAGTAACATTTGAAAGTTTTATTAAACACAAATTTTGGTCCAAAATTGACATTAAAATATCAAAAAGACACCGATATGTCATAAAACCAATCATTAGAAGACATGTTACATCGATCAGTTACAAATACAGAAAGCTTTCCTGTGATGTTATTTACATTATCAATATAGAATACCTATCATGTAAGTACCTATCTGTTTATTTTCTTTAAAAAGGCAGAGAAATAAGTTATCAAGTTTAACGCGTAAAAGAAGTTTAAACACAACAATAGTTGAAAATCGTTTACGTTTATATGAATTCATCATTTTGCTGCACAATAAAGTCTATCATTTAACTATTTATTATACCTAATACAATAATCATAATTCAAATACCTTCAGTTAATAATATCATTTCAGTCAATACATTCTAAATAAAAACAACTGAAAATCGTGCAGAACGAACTTTTCGTTCCGAAGCATGACTTTTCAGGTTTTTTGTGACGTAAATTGGAACTTTGACGTTATTTTTATGGGAAAATTATGAAGTTCCTCGTACACTAGAGGCGGTTTTTTAATTTTCCAAACAATAAACGCAGTAAATACTTCAAGTACGCTGTAAATAAAATACAGAAA
The DNA here is from genome assembly GCA_954870645.1 of Agrotis clavis. Lineage (NCBI taxonomy): Eukaryota > Metazoa > Arthropoda > Insecta > Lepidoptera > Noctuidae > Agrotis > Agrotis clavis. The sequence goes on from OX940943.1 coordinate 6,453,289, forward strand.
TCTTGTGATAAGGCGTCAGTTATTAATATTATTGAAATAAATTACTACTAAATATAAACAACTGAAAATCGCGCAGAGTGAACTTTTCTTTCAAGTTCCGTGCGTCCATTCTGAAAGTTAAGTTCGAATGCCCTGTAAACTTCGTAGCAAGACGATTTTAGAGATATTTGCTTGTTTCTCTATTATATATTTATTAACGTGAATACAATTAAATAAAGGTATCTATTGAAGATCATTGTAATTTTTTGAACAAATTAAAAGAGATACAATAAGTAAGATGATGTTAATGAATGTTTTACAAGATAATCTCTGAAATTACTAAAATGATTTCAAAAAATGTTTTACTGATAGAAAATTAAATTATTATCAAGTTTTATGTGTCGTTTTAATATAGAAGTATGTAATTTCTTTTTTGTATTAAGTTATCAGATGTTTTTAAAACTTTGAATTTGAAATAGGTAACATGAAAAATAGAAAACTTTTAGCTATAAATGCGACCACTGTTATTATTTAATTATAAATAATTTTAATACTAATTATTAATTTCAAATGCTTATAACGCCTGTTATTCCCAAGAGATAGGTTGAATTGTAGCTACATGAAATCAAGTCAAACCAAACCATAACTAAACTCCTATTTATATCCAAAATATAAAACACAAATATCAATTGTCAGTCCAAATACATCTTAGATCTACCTATATGTATAGCATCAAACGGGAATCGTACCAGCTACAGAGTCGGTCTGAGCTTGATCTTCTAACCACACGACCCGTGACCTTTGGTACTCTGATACTAGATGTTCCCCAGTATCTGATCTTGATATAGAGATAAGGGAAAAAATGCACGTTCCAGCATCTTGAGATATGTATCTTTTCGTATGTTCATGCTGTGAGAAAGGGGGTAAGCAGACAGCTTAGTTGAAAGAATAGTTTTTAAAAGATTGGGAAAAATTTAAGATTTTTTTCTTGTTGCAGTTTTTTTGGTTTTTGAATGGGAAAGATTGGTTTTCCAGCAGTGGGATCAAGTTGACTGTTATAAGGAGTTATATTCGGTTAATTAGTAACAGAAATTAACTGGTTTAATGCCGGTTTTTTCATAAAGTTACTGAAACTCTCATCTCAGTTGGTAAGTAGGTATGTGATTTTTTATCACAAAAACGTAGGTAGGTACTTAAAGCAAGTAAATACTTTCGTACAATGTATAGTTATTTTTACCCGACTGCATCAGTTGGAGGGTTATGATTAGGTACTATAAACATAGGTGCCAACTTATTGAAATCAATTTAAGTTATTGGAAAACTTTGATTGGTGATTTCAATATTTTAACGACAGTATAAGCCTAGCTATTTTGTTAGTATAATAAAGTACTTACTTAAATTATTAATTAAAAAGAAAATGAAATATTCATGTGCAAGAAAATGATATAAAACAAAACAATTAAACTTTGCAGACGCACACTTATTAGCTGTACAACTTTAAAAAAATATCTTTCATTCATGAAAATAAAGATAACCCTTTAATGATCACGGTATTATTTTGTCAGTGTATTATTTTGTGACACATTATAAAAATAAATACTGATATTATTTTTTGCAAAACATGAAATTAAATTCTTACCTTAATTTAAGACATCCAAACTTGAAAGAAACTTGATAAAACAACGCGGTGGTCATGCACAATGTCACTCCTGTTTATATCACCATAAATCCTTAGTGTCACACACACACAGACCACAGTTTGAAAACACAGTTTATGTTACAAATATACGTCTTTTCTACTAAAACTTCTATTTACAGTGTCCTGAAATAAAAAAGTTTCAATGCTAACTTCGCGAGAAGTCCAAAACTAAAAAATAATCGTCCGAAACACGGTAAATGTAACAGCCGCGCGCGAATTACTCACGCGACTGAAAAAATTGCCACATCTGCGTAAGACTCGGAAACTAAATCAAAATACTGGCTAGGAGAGGGACGAGTCAACTGAGGCCCCACCCTTCCCCCACCACCGACCGATACGCAAAAACATTCATAAAAACCACGCTCGACTCCTCCGCAAAATTATCAATTGTTTATATCACGGCAAAAATGTAAATCCAAACGGATTCATCTCGACAAAGCCCTAGATTAAGCAAAACATTAAACAATTAAGAGTCACACAATAGAATTCCGACAATGTCGAAATATTTAAAACAATACACGGTTTAATTTGTACGAATCATAATAATAAACACGACCGCGTTACTGTGTTATCGAAAATAATCGATTCTTCGAATGCGTTTCGGTGGATTATTTTAAAGATGGAAACCTTAGTGCGGGTTGTTGGCGCGAGTTTTCCCGCGCTCCTGGAAACGCGCGTGACGTCACAGAGCTAGAGGTGCGACCGTGCGCTGCAGCCGCCCGGCCACGAATAAGTCGCGGCGCGCCCGCCGTCTCCGCTCGGCGTTTTTTTCTGCCAAAAAACTAAGAAAGGGTCTTTAGTTTAGGGTTAACTGTATGGCCGTCAATGCGGATGATTTTTTGTAAAGTCTTTTGAAACTGGAGCGTGTTTAAAATACGCGCTTTGACCTTCGACATGTCGTTGTGTCGCTCAACGCAATACTAAAGCATTGTCTTACATTGCGTTTTTTGTTTTTGCTCAGATAACATCTGTTCGGTAACTTGCAATTTTGTAAGTAAGCTACGCAATGGATAGGACAAAGCTCAAAGTTTCGTAATTATAGACCTTTAACATCTAAGTTGGTAGCGTTTAGTTTCTCAACTTAAAGTTTTTGTTTAATTTTTTGTTGAAGTTTTAAGAGGATATAAGTCTTTAATGATATTTTAATAACGTGAGAGGGCAGTGGCCACTGTTTTACCTGATGGTTAATATAGTTGATTGAAGAATTAATTTTATGCCGAATAATTTTATGTCAAATTTGAGAGGTAGGTACAGCTCTAATTCGAAACCCATCAAAACTTTTTTCTATGATAGATTCAAATAAAAAAAAAATACTTCTTACATTTGTCATTCAATTCATAATTATTTATTTTTAATAATTACTAATAGTTATTACCTATGTGCAATCGATCACTTCTGATCAGGGTATTTTTATTGGTCTCATAATTATATTGAACTTTGCAAAGACGCTAAGTGTCGTAAAATAACTATTAATATTACTTTCATAATTAGTAATTACCTTCTCTGAAACCTTTCAATTAAAAAAACTTTCCAAGTTATCAATAAAAGATGAAATATTAATACGTCAGAATTATGTTACACGCAGCGGTTTGGTAGAGACACTACATACGTTATTATATTATCATTTTTAATATCTAAAGTATAAAACAACGCTGCTACATTATTTATAAAAAAAAAAAAAATATTGACCCGTCTTTATAAAGACAATTCAGTAGTGACATTTATTTGTAAACACTTGATCCACATCATAAATGACTCTTCATAATTATAGCGGCCATACACGTTAGGGTTTACCTTTGCATGATGGTTTTAACCTTCCTGCTTGCGTAACCGACAGGCAAGCCGCAATGTGTTAAAACTGTACAGTTATCGGTGCATGTGTCGGTTATGCATGCAAGAATAAAATCATCATGCAAACCTCCATTACCTAGATAGGTTTCATTAGGGTTAAGACAAAGTGACATTTTATATTTTGACATGTGATAGTGATGACGATGATCTTTTCTAAACTGTCGAAAAAAGCCAGCCAGGTGAAGCGAAGACCAGCGAAAGGTGACAGGGACCGGATGAGAAAAACTTACTGGTGTCTACCTACACAAGGAAAGAACTACGTCCAGCATTGGATGATGATTATGATGATGAAGCTACCGAAAAGCTTAGGAAACTCAGTTCAGTAGAAAATCGTTGTAGAAACCCGAGAAATTGTCTTAACTATGTTTCGTGGTAGTATGAAGAGGAATTCGCGATTCGTGGCGATGATATGCAACCTAATAAAAAAAAATACTTTTGATGGCGATGAGCATTCTTAATTTTTTTTCGGGTGACGATTCGGCCACGGGGCTTTAGTTTTTTCAAACCGTGTGCAGTTCGGACCATGGTGCGAAGTGCAGAAGTACTGTTTCTGAAGGGGGAAATTTGCAACGCAGTGTACGAGTGCGTGGCTCCACGCTAGCTGCCTCTAGGAACCCCACAGGCCTCCGACATGGCTTAACTATATTATAGTACCCACAGACGCCAGCGCATCAACCTACCTCAATCTGTCAAACATTTTCAACCTTATGACAATACACACCAAAACAAAAACTGTGATTGTGTATTATGCCGAAAAATGTCCAGATAATGTGGTGACTACTTTAATGAACTAAATCAATTGAAAAACGACCACTCCTGATTGTCCCACTTCGCTACCACCTGACTATTCAGCATGCTCTATTGCTCGTCACTCAAGCTTCCTATATCCTTGTTTATTATTCTTTTCAACTACATTAGCACTGGTTTTGGCTGAGATCCATCACACACATCCATCTTCCCTTTATTGCCGTTTGATATCTTTAGTTGACACTCTTGATAGACTATTAAACATTGTTCTTCGTTCTGACCTATTTTAATCTCATAAATTGCCATTGTTTTATTTATTCCTTAATTTTTTGAATATTATTTTGTACATCTCTTAACCAATAATCAGCTGGAATACGTTTAAAATAAATTAGTAGGTACCCTTAAAATAAAATCCATCCAAACTAATATTATAAATGCGAAAGTAACTCTGTCTGTCTGTCTGTCTGTCTGTCTGTTACGCTTTCCCGCTTAAACCTCTCAACCGATTTTGATGAAATTTGGCACAGACAATCTTTAGACCCTGAGGAAGAACATAGGCTATCAAAACACCACGCAGGCGAAGCCGCGGGCGGAAGCTAGTTACCTTTATTTTTATTTTTGCAAGTAGGTAAAAAAAAAACTTTTACTCGTCGTCGTTTTACAAACTAGATGAAGCCGGAGTTTCTTACCTGACTACTCTGAAAAGAAATAGCCGAAACAAACTCAGAGGTCACAGTCTGACTTAAACTCCAGACATTATATTGGTCATGTCATACGAGGACTATGTAGGTTAGTGTCTGAGATGGTCTTTTGAAGAAAGAACCACACAGATTTGAGTGGACCTGTCCAGCCAGTGCAAGCATTTTCCGTTACCGTGTAGCTCGACTAACCTAGTTAATCCCCCGCTATTCGTTAAGTGCAGCATTTTTGAAGGTTTCAGTAAAGAAAACCGATCGAAGAAGAAAAGAGGCAATTTGACATTTGAAGTATACGATTTAGAAGACTTGTTGTCACCGAAGATTGAATTTTCTTCACTTTATTAGATCTGTTGATAACTGATTAATTTTATGAAAATTGAAACATGACAAAACTTTAAGATAAATTAATGTGTTTCAATCTAGATTAAGAGTCAGTACTTAATTTAAATATTTGATTTCCTAGGTCTCGCTCTATTCCATGTAATAGAATCTATTTAAAAGTTTTTTTTATTAAATATTTCTATGGATATATTTTTTTCTATCTATCCATACCTATTTCGACCTTTAACAAAATAAATGATGTAAGTAATTGGGAATAAGTACTATATTAGTTAGATGATCAAAAAAACTTCAACCCGTATTTCTTCTTTTGTTCCATAGGCGCGGGCCACATAGAAAAGACGTAAAACGAGGACGCGTCGCGGATGGGAGAAAATGTATGAGAGTCGCGCCCGCACTCCGTCTCTTCTGTGTGTTTTACGTCGCGACGCTGCAATTCATTTTGTATGAAAGAGACGCCGAAGAGACATATATGTCTCCGCCCCGTCTGCGTCTGACGTCTTTTCTATGTGTCCCGCGCCTTAAACCAAAATTGACAGCGATACGACCGCGACGCCATTAAATAACTTACCAATTAATTTAATTAATTACTGAACGTCACGTCACTCTTGAGTTTAGATGCGTTCTACGAGTACCTATGTTGCTGAAAATGCATTGATTGTACAAAAAAAAAAAAAACGTATCCGTTACTTTTCAAAACTAAACTAAACCAATGTAATTATTATGTAATGTAAATTATTGACACTCGACAGTATAATAAATCAATAGCCAATTAAAGAAAAGCTCTTCATTAAACTTTCCCGGAACTCTTATTTTAATCACGAAACATAATAATACATTAAAACCTAATCAAGCAAAAATAAAAACACAATAAGTGCAGCAACGTAATTGCGTCGCATATCACACAAGTATATAGTTCGATTCCCGGCGCGTGAAAATGTCACCGTTTATTTTGGCGCGCGTTCGTGCGTCTGTCAGCGCGGGCGCAGGAGTATCTATTGTGAATTTGTGATTGGATGCCCCGTAAGACTTGCGAATGGTCGACGGACGGTTTGCAAGATTTTTCTTTAGCGAATTATGTGGGTTTTGGGCGGTAGTTTCAGCTGATTTATTGCTGTGTTCAGATTAATTTGTTGCAGTATTTTACGCGGAATCATTTGAGTGAGATTTTTGTAGGTAGAGTAGGTACTACTCTCTCTAAAAGACCGTTTTAATTTTTTTCGAAATAACAAGGGGCTATGCCCGAGTTTAAAACAATCAGAATTCTGCTGAAAAAGCAGTATTTTAGTAGATGACTTCTGAAAATACAAAAATTTTTAGAAGTTTTCTGCTAAAATACTGTTATTTCAGATGAAGTTACTTTAACATTTATAATAGACCAAAATTTAAATAATAAATAATAAAAATATATTTATTTTCTCATCACAAACTTATAAAGCAATAATCATTCTAACACTAACAATGCTTAATTAACAAAATTTGTGAGAGACTGGTGCCTATTGTAGGTATAGTAATACCTGTATTACAGGTCACCAGGACCCCACTCGACAAGTATAAACTGTGCTTGTGTTATGAGCGTTTCCTTAGCCAGAGAGAGAAAAGAACGAAATAATATAGTAACGAATAAACAAACAAATCATCATCATCAGCCTATAATGTTCCCACTGCTGGGACACAGGCCTCCTCTCTCTAAGAGAGAGTGGGCCATAATCCACCACGCGGGCCCAGTGCGGATTGGTGGATGTCACACGTCTTCCAATTTGATGGTTCTAAGACATGCCGGTTTCCTCACGATGTTTTCCTTCACCGTTTTGAGAGCAGTGGTGATAAAATAAATTACAAAGTAATGCGTCAGGCTGGGTTCGAACCTACGACCTACAACTTGTAAGTCAAGGCCGAATACCACTGGGCCACCACTGATCACTGCTCAATTTAAATGCTCATTAAATAATTCTTTTTGTACACCAAAATGAATAAATGCTCACCAAATCTAAAACTCGCTTTAGCAAGATTTCAGGGACACCCCGAAGTTCGGTTGGGTTAGGTTCCTTTAAACCCTGCTAACAGAAATAGAAGCCCCTGCTGCTTAGGTAGATTTTTTTTATTCATCTGCCCAGCCTTTTCCCAACTATATTGGGGTCGGCTTCCAGTCGAACCAGATTCAGCTGAATATCAGTATTTTACATGAAGCGACTGCCTATCGGACTTCCACAACTCAGTAACTGGGAAATACGATACCCCATGGTAAGACTGGGTGTCCTTATGAGCTTCTGACTAACAGTAACGACTGTCAAAGATCTACAAATGAATGACAGCCGGAACACGAGGTAGAGATGAAACTCGTTATGACAGATGGTCACCCATCCACAGACCAACCTCGGCAAGTGCGACTTAACCCGGAAGATCGGCCTATGCGGCTGGTAATTATTTAGCCACGAGCTCCTCTATTATTACAGAAAATAGGTTAATTTCTACAATACTTTACCAGCCTTACTACAAAAACTTAAACATCTGTTGAACACTTGTCTGAAAAAAGTGTGACTGCAAAACGGACCTTATTTAACGTCATAATTTGTCATTTTTTTAGACAAGTGTTCAACAGACGTTTAAAAGTTTTTTTGGTACCACGGGAAGAGTTTATGACACACAAATTGGTGAGGTTTTAAAATAGGTACTTTTCTGGTAGGCGTTTAAACACAAGCCTTCAAAATATTGATATAGATAATACAGATTTATTTCCTCATAACAAATGTCTCTTACAAAATAATACTCTCTATTATAATGATGTGTAATTAGGGCAGTATGCAGTTGATAGTTTATTTTAGTGACTCAGTTTTAGTTCCACGTCGTTTCCGTTGCAGGAATCTATGAATCGTCTAGTTAAATAATTAGTTCAGCTTACTGTACTGTTTAAAATGAATAATCTACTTATTAAATGCTGTTTCAAATTAAAATAATATAACCAGGCATAGAACCCCTTGACAGCAATGCAACTTTTTATAGGTGAAAAAATTGGAAATCGGTTAATTAGTTTTTGGGATCTATCATTAATTTCTTTCATATTGCATATTTGTTACGTTACATACAAAAAAAAAAAACTAGTTTTAAATTAATATTATTTTAGAACACCGTTTTCATCAAAAAATATAGTAGACCGTCAACATTAAAAAGGAAGTATTTTGTTGTGCGACGGCACATCAATCTGTAATTTTTTTTATTAGATTTTAAACCTTATCACAATAGTGGTAGGTTAATGTTCGATTGATATGGGTACACGTATGCCTTGATCCTTTCGGGATTCCAGCAGTTATTTTACATTGGTTGAAAATTGCCTTTTGTCAGATTCGGGTAGGTTGAACTACCGTCTGAACATCCTAAAGTTATACTTGAATTTCGTTGTAAAATACCACGAGTGCTACCGACAGTTATCAAACAATGTGTAACCTAAAACGTAATAATGTTTGCATGTCATTTTTATGGCAAAATGTGTTTGAACTTTTATTTATTTTTACCATCTTTGTACATACCACATTAAACGCAAATAAATAATTTTGACTTTGACTTTTGACGGACTTTCTAGTAATGACATTTTTATAGCTAGTTAAATTTTAAGAGTTAAAACTGATGTTGCAAAGCTTTTAGAAAAAGTCATAAAAATTAAAAACACAAAAAATTGCTGTGAACAAGAAATAGAAATGACTGCAATTTTAAATTATGTCAAAATTCTCGTAGCACTTTTCTCGTAGCAAAGTAAAAAATTCGTAGCCCGGATTTTTCGTAGTCACGAAAATTCCGGGCTACGAATTTTTTACTTTTATTTCTTCATCTTTATATCCTCATCATCAGCCTATAATGTGCCCACTACTGGGACACAGGCCTCCCTTCTTTGTTAGGAAGTGGGCAGAAATCCACCACGCGGGTTGGTAGAAGTCACATGTCATATTTGCTTCGAGGACATGCCTCTCACGATGTTTTCCGGGGGCAATTTTGAGAACAACACTATTATAACTTTGGTATACAATAAGTATTCATATATCATTATCATCTCAACCATAGGACGTCCACTGCTGAACATAGGCCTCCCCTTTAGATTTCCACATTATACCGGTTGGAAGCGACGTGCATCCAGCGTCTTCCGGTGACTTTTCTAAGGTCGTCTGTCTATTTTGTTGGTGGACGTCCTACGCTGCTCTTGCTAGTCCGTTGTCTCCACTCTAGTGCTTTTCGACCCCATCGGCCATCTACTCTGCGAGCAATATGGCCTGCCCATTGCCACTTCAGCTTGCTAATACGGTGGGCTATATCGGTGACTTTAGTTCGTCTACGGATCTCCTCATTTCGGATTCGATCACGTAGAGAAACACCGAGCATAGTCCTCTCCATAGCTCGTTGAGTGACTTTGAGCTGATGAAGCCGATAGTGAAAGACCATACCTATAATTATATTCTAATTGTCTTTCATTTTATCATGGTGCGTGGGTTTGGCTCGCTAGAACTATCCACGGTGTCAACAAAGCGTTGGCATTTCTTTCTAAGATAAGACGATTCAGTATTTTATGCGCAAGAGTTTTATATTACTATATGTGATAGTAATACTTGTTGTCTGCTTAAATATTTCCACAATTTTACTATTGTATTTGTAATTTTTAAGATGATGGGGAAAAAGAGTTTTCATCCCCAAAATACAATGTAAGAAAAGAAGGTATATGGTTGGCGCAGTGAGCAATGCCCTGCACGTTGCGAGTTCTATTCTCGGACAGAACCAATATTGTATATACTACAGAGTGTACATTACACGACACGATTTTTTGAATTTTTTTTTGCCACTGGACAGTATTAAAAAATAATAATTCAATAAAATTAGTTCATGTAATACGAAGAATAATTCTATTAAACCCAACCTAATTTTTTTTCCTAAAATTTTACTACTATTCTTTTACTAAAAATGCTCACTTCGACATTAGTATAAGCATAATACAAAAACATATATATTTTTAATTAGGATACGGACCATTGGTGGCATTTAAAAATAAGAAATAGTATAAATAATCCGGTATTAACTACAAAGAACGTTTTGCCACAATACGATGTTATTTTTTAATCTATCAATTATATACTACTTAATCAACAGTTTACAAACTTAACAAGAAGATAAGTTATTCCATCATTCAACCCTTATTTCTTTAGCGGATAAGCTTACAATACATGAATGACGAGCCGACAACATCAAGACGTGGATAAAAAAAAATTTTTTATTATTTTTATTTTAATTGACACGCCGTAGCAATGGAACGCTACAGAGCGAGGTAACGCCGCATGACGTCATCTTTTTTCGTGCATGCAGCCGGCCATCGTCCACAGGTCCGCATCGCACGTATCGGACGTATCGTAGGTAACGGATTTTAGTTTGCCTTGTATTCAAACTCATACAACTGCGTCCACTGAATATCCGCATCGTATGGACGGCTCATCGGCAATGCCTACATGCGATGCGTACCGATAACGTCATACGGAATGCCGATCAGTGGACGCGATGAAGGTGGCATCGGCAATCCGATTGCTGATACTCGCGTCGGCAATCCGATCGCTGCCGATAGATGCGATGCGTCCGATACGTACGATGCTGACCTGTGGACGCTTACCTATATAAGACGTTATCACGTCAAAAGCTTTGGTGGTATGGCCGCGCACAACTTTTCGAAGAGGTTAGGTATTTTTTAATTAGCGATAGGTTCGAGTTTTACCACCATCTCGCTTGATGGTTAGCGAAGATGTGGTCGACGATGAAGCACGCTTGCCTAGAAGTAACCTGTTCACTCTTGACTTGAAGACCCCAAGGTTATAGCTATTATAGAGAATACAGACTCCGATAGAGCATTCCACTCTTTAGCTGTGCGTAGAGTAAAAGTATTGGCAAAACGTAAGGGTGGTCCTACTCGGGGGTTGTGGGACTGTCCCTGGGGCCTTAGAACGTAAAGGGCTATTGAAGGACACCGTAGATTTTAGTCAGTACGAGTCTGACAGTCCCTCCCGTTTCGCCCTGTGTATAAGGACATAATTATGATGATTTTACCACGACAAAAAATCTGTGTTCTCTGATTTCTTAAAGTTGTCACCAACAAAGATCATCAAAAACGTATACTGTCTACAAACACCACCCAGTTTTTCTCCAAACCCATCAAAATGAAAACTAATACTAACTGAGAGATTCTTCTGAAAAATACCAGACTTCGTAAAAAGCAGTACTAATAAAACATTCAGTTTGGTGTGCGCTAAAAACACTTAATTGTTCGACGATTGTCGAAATTAAAAGGTTGATGAACAAGTAATAACTCCCTATACACATAAATGGCACATTTTTCGACGCATCACGTACTCGGTAGAGCTTAGGGCTGGTCGAAGATGAAACTGAGAGATTTTTAAAGATAAAATAACTTTAACAGATCAGGATTTGTATTGAAATACAATACTACGTCTCTTATTGACTTGAATAACCCTGGCGGTTGAGTCGGATCATTTAGCTCCCTTCAAAATGGTTGAGCTGCATGGTGCTGATACATGTGTCATGTTCGTGAACGGGCGCTGTCAGTTGGGACTGGTCATCTCTTAGTTGCCACGGTTTATTTTAATTATCTATTGATCATTTTGTTTCTGAATTGTCTTTGTTTTAATTTTCTACTAAGGACACTTTTAACTTGCTACATCGTTCTCACATAATGTACCATCTCAAAATGAATGATGTTACAAAGGTTTTGTAATAATTTTGGCGATCATGAAGTTTCTTGCCCGTTTTTCTCCATAGAGATCTACTTCTTGAAATGGGCATCTACGGTACTTTCACAGTTTTTATGTCTTGTTTGTGACTGGGACTGTAGCACCATAACTTTTTAGTGTTAAATTGTTATTGTCTATGACAATTCAAAAGTGCCTATTGCCTAAACTGGCCTACTTGAAATAAATGCTTTGATTTTGATTTTGAATATCAATTGCAGGTGTAAATTCATCGGGTAGGTATGAGCAAGTTTGGTATGTATGTAGTAAGGTGGATCAACGACCTTATAAGGTAAGGTTAGGTTAGGTATAAAGGAAACAGATTGAATATGGGTTGTGGAGTATAATGTGGTGGTAAGCTTTGGAGCATGTCCAGCAGTGGACTGCAATAGGTTTAGTTGAGTTGATGGACTTCTGCAATATTACAGAGATGGAATATTCACTGCAATTTCAGGGACAAACTTAAAATAAATACATAACTCCTTTCCATGGTTTAGGCTGTGCCGCAGTGAAGTAGTGATGTCCCATTTATAATATTTTTTCCCTGGTTTAGACTTTGCCGCAGTCAGGTAACGAGGTCCCAATTAAAAAAAAAACAAATGATTCCCACTCTTGATGGATTGGTTTTAAATAGTTCCCATTTCATTTAAACTTCAACTAATTCTTCGCTATTTATTTTGATGTCACTTCTTATAGGTATATCTCATCATCATCAGCCGGAAGACGTCCATTGCTGAACATAGGCCTCCCCCTTAGACCACCACGCCGAACGACAATTCGCCACTTGCATCCATCGGTTGCCCGCGACTCTCACGATGTCGTCGGTCCACCTAGTGGGAGGCCTACGCTGCGTCTTCCGGTCCGTGGTCGCCACTCGAGAACATAATTATATTTATTTAATATATATTATTAATAAAGTTTGCGAAGATGGATGGATGGATGTTTGTTTCTATCACGCAAAAAGTACTGAATAGATTTGGATATTTGGTACGCACATAGTTTTTATCTCGATTTTATGTCCCCGTGAAGTTGTTACGAGCGAAGCCGTTAGCAAAAACTAGTACCTATTAACTAAAACTGCAAAGTTTCAATCTAACAATTAAAAAACAAAAGAAAAAACGAATTAAGAACCTCCTCCTTTTTAAAGTCGGTTAAAGCGCTTCAAAACCGATTGGCCTGTTGGATAAAACCTCTCGAATTGTATAGGAATGTGTCCTTTACTAGATTTGTAATTGTTCATTTAAAATGTAAGCTCGTTGTAAATACCTATGCTAAGTGTGGATTAAGTTAATTAAAGCTGAATCACTAAGTGAAAGGTATAGCAAGCATACAAATAAATGAGCATTATTGGCTGACTGGCGCTGTGGCGCCGGCACGGCCTGGCCAGCAATAGAACTTGGAGTCACGGGTTTGAAAAACGGTATGTTTGTGTTAGTTTCTTCCATTTTCCAAAATCATAACCCTCCTTTTGGCTTTGCCGTAGTCGGGTAAAAATATCCCAAATGGTTTTAGACCTACTTGTTATTCTTTCGGCTAAGGATTAGGTTAAACATTGGTTTAAAATTAGGCTTCTCAAAAGACTTGTTTTAATTTTTAAGGTAAAATTTTGGCTAATTTTGGTATAGTGGTGATGATTGGGTAGTATACCTGAGAACCCTAACGTCGAGCTAAAACCAAAGTCACGTGTTTCAATAATTTAAGTATGTAACTCTATTTTGCCGTTTTAAAAGTGCTTTTGCAAGACAAGCATCATTGCTGACTGATTCAGTATCAGGCAGTTGTAGTATCTATCTAATATTTTTAAACGAGCAATTCTTGTATATTTATATATAATCAGGATCTCGGAAACGGCTCCAAGGATTTTCATGAAAGTTACAGATTAGGGGTTTTTCGGCTCAATCATCATCATCATCATCATCAGCCTATAATGTTCCCACTGCTGGGACACAGGCCTCCTCTCTGTGAGAGGGAGTGGGCCATAATCCACCACGCGGGCCCAGTGCGGGTTGGTAGATGTCACGGAATGATGTTGATGTTTGTCATTTCGGCTCAAGGAATCGATTTATCAAGGTCCCAGGTTCGAGAAATGCTTGGTTCCCAAGATATATGACATTTTAAAAACCGAGCGAAGCTCGGTCAACCAGATATTTGTTATTAAAATATACACACCACTAAGGAGTGAAATTCTCTGCCACAGTCTGTTCCCTGATAACTACAACCTTGGGGTCTTCAAGTCAAGAATGAATTTGTTACTTCCAGTCAAGTGTGCTGCATAATCGCTTACCATCAAACAAAATATTGGTGAAAAGTGAGATACCTACATCAAAAGTCATTTGTTCAAATAAAGCTGAAAATCGGCAAATTTTCCGAACGTCAATAATAAAAGAAAACCGCCGAAACGTCCATCCCTTTTTCACTTCCCAAGAGGTAGGTATTTATACTTGAAAAAAAAAAAATTGCGGAACAAATCAGCAAAAGTAAAGTTGCCTAGCGTCTTTGTTGCTGGGGCGAGACGGAGTGGGAAGCGGTCGCCTCCTTCTGCGAAGCAGTAATGCTCGCGAAGGAGGAGTCGGGCCGCGAGCGAGAGAGGACAGTGTCCTCCCTCCGCCCCACCCGCGGTAGTAGACGCCCACGGCGACGGACGGGACGTCGCTAGATGATCTCCGGCCACCGTAGGCGCGGGCATGCGGGCAGCGAGTAAAGGGCAACTCGGCTGCCCGACCATGGACCATGCCCGGGTCGACGGCGCGTTGTGTCCCACACGTGCCTCAAAGAGCGTCAGCATAATGACGGGGCCCCGAGGGGCAAAGCCTGCCGGGGTCGCGGGATTACTTCCTTACCGTGACCCCGGAACAGAAAGGGCTATTGAAGGACACCGTGGATTTTAGTCAGTAAAAGTCTGACAGTCCCTCCCGCCCTGCCCGGGGTTGAAGGACTCATTTGATGATTTTACCACGCTAAAAAAAAAAAAGCGTTTTTGTTGCTGCTTCTTCTAAAATCCAAGTCAAAAACGTAGTCATATAATTCCCTGGTCACTCATGTCCTGGCAGCCCTGGTCAACCCTGGTTGGTCTGTGTGTGTACGTCAGTGATACTCCGCACACAACATGTAGACCGTGTTGACAATAAATCATACCAATGTATTTGTGATGCCGATGGCGGCCGGCTAGGGATGGGACACGACGGTTTATCGAATGTCGATGTTGGAAAGGATTGTTGTTGTTGTAATTAATGTTTTTTGTTGATTTGTTGTTAGGAAATGAGCAAGGTTTAATGATAATTTACAATATAATAAAGTGCTTGATTCATAAAGTAGAACTTCAGTGCATGGACATAGCACGTATTGCTATGAGGTTTCTCGGCAGCCCACACCCTGTTTCTGATACTCGTTTTTTTATCGTGGTAATGATTGTATCTCAAATGAGTCTTGAACCCAGGGCGGGACTGGGTCTGTCAGACTTGTACTGACTAATCCACGATGATATATGGTGTATTCTTCAACAGCCCTTTACGTTCCAGGCTCACGGTTACCCAATGAGATAGTCCCGCGACTGATACTGGTAGAGAACAGAAGAAGAAGTTTGAATAAATAAAAAAGGGCAGGAATTTCGATTATATTTTAATTGCTGTTAATGTATTGTACAGAAATAGATAAATGTTTTATTTTTCAAGGGTATACGTAGAGGTTTAACTTGAAACTCTAAAACGGCTTTTAGAATGAATAAAATGAAAATAAAGACACAAAATAAAACCTCCAAAAAATAAAAATCACCAATATCGATCCCCAAAAACCATCATCAAGTACTGAAACAAACGATAAATCCGCGCGTTAAACCCGCGACCACCCCGCCCTACGTTTGCTTGTGTGCGTGAATACCCACGACCCACCGCCTATGTGTGCGTCCGTGTTGCATTTCTTTCTCGTATTGTAATTTATTGGTGTGTAACGAAGTTAATTATTACGATTTTTGTATTAAACGTTGAAAATTATTTTTAGTCTTGCAGATGCAAGTTCTGTTTCAACCTTTTTTACAATGAAACAGCGTCGTCGACCCGTTTTTCTTCGATATTGGATTATTAATGATAGAATGTTGTTTTATTTCGTATTCTTTACTATAATGACGTCTATTTTAATATTAATTCAACGTAGCGGTTAACGAGGATTGTTGTTAAACTATTTTTATGTTTGTTTTGAGGCTCCTTACTTAGTAAGAGTAATTATCTATAAGTTGAATTGGATAAAATGTGGTAGTTTTTAGTGTTATTGTTACAAATTCATGAGGCATTCAATAATTATTGAGTGTCATAGCCGTGCAGTAATTGATCTATATTATTGCGCATTTATTGTGAGCAGTTCTTAAACATGAACAACAATGATGTCTAAGTAAAAACTGGCAAGTTCTTCAATAAACTTTATGATATTTCTGCTTTGCTAAGAAACTTCAAAGAGGCGTATCAAGAAAAAAAAAGTTAACCGAATTCAGTAAACCATTTAAAAATCTCATAACATATTATCGTTAATGACTATTTCTATAATTTATTTGCTTTCGATAAGTTATGTTATAATTTAATTTTGCTGCAATAAAAGTTTAAGTGACTGCACTAGTTAGTAACTTTTAAACTTTCAAATTTCGAAAAAGAAAATAGAACCACGTTTTTTCTAAAAAAAAATAAGCAAGGAACAGGCATCGTCATCTTCTCACAAGAAAGTCTTAGTTTACCTGCTTAAATACCACCATCAATAATAAAATACAATAACTTAAAAAAAAACTAACCGGATCGAATTTCACAAATACACAGGGTTAACCCTAGTTCACAGTGTCGAGACCTCATCAGGAAATGGGGTCAATTTTTTAGAATTTTTACGAAAAAAATTGCAAAAAATAAAAAAATAATGATAGCAATTCTAAAGTGATCTACTTTGATGTTCACTCCGCGTAAAGAGATAACCCTAAAATTGGGGTGAATCGGGGTGAAACGTGGGAAATTTAAAACGGAGGGTAGAAGGTCGCGAATATAATGAAGTTCTTAGGTTAATCTGCATTAAGTTAGATTTTTTGTAAGATTTATCTTCGAGTTCAAATGTCTTTAGGTTAAAAGTTTCTAATTTATGCGCATAAGGTACAAAAGTAATGGTTTTAAATTAATTTTGAACAGTGAAGAACCCGAGAATAATATAGCTAAATTAAAATTGCGTCGGAATAATATAAATTGTGAATTATTGCAAAAAAATATTATTATTATTGAAAAGATTGTTACATATTTAACAGGTGTTGATTTCTTTAGTTGTATAGCTACTTATTTAGTTTTGATAAATTACAAACATACCTGAGAACATTATGATACAACATGTTTTACAATGATTTAGCCATCTCAGATACCTACACCAACATTTTTTTAACGATTAACAAGATCAGCGTCACTGAAATATGTCCTTAATTAATTACTAACATACTACTAAAGTGATTTAAACATAGCTAGCATTGATACGGCAGCCATTTAACACGTAGAGTAACCGGTTTCTGATCTACACGCATAACTTAGTTGTTCAGGTTGTTCTACATCGTCTCTTACATTGGATAAAATATAGTTCCATGATAGAAAATCAAAGAAAAACCACAAAAGTGACCCTTTAATTATATTTCTGTATTTCTCAAGATTTTTAACAAAGAAATTGAATTGACCATAATTTCTTGAGTTAAAGAAACTATTGTATCGAAAATTGACTTGTACTCTAACCCTTAAAAATCAATACAATTATATTGTTTACGGTCGCGATTGACCCGAGGTCACACATGTCTCAAATTACCTTTAAAAAAGAAACAAATTCCCGGATTTCGCTATTCAATCCGCAAAAATTCGCAAGCATATCGAATTCTATAACTGACCTCTTTTTGGTAAAATAGGGCTAAACAATGACCTTAAGAGGCACAAAACGTGTGACTTATGACCCCAATGACCTTTTTTCTGTTTTTTTTTGTTCGCACTGGTCAAAAAGGGGCATCTTGGCCACGATTGTGATTCGCGGACAATAGCTTCTGATTGGTGAAGCAAAAACGCAATCACTAAAGAGGTTATAGAAAAAAAACTTAAATGTACTTCTTTTGGACGATTGATTTTAAGAATACTTTGTTTTTTGGTTAGTCGTGATACCTAGATTAGGTAATAGCAGTTATAGGATTGAAGTGGCTAGGTATTTTATTTTTAAGGAATCAGTTTTAAACTAATCAACAGTAAGACAAAGATTAATTGCAGTTGTAGAAATACAGACACTATTATTTATATATTTAATTAGACTGTTGTTAAATGTGAATTAGATTTGAAAGTACATTTAATACACATTTCAACTTTAGATATCCGCTTTCTTGAAGCTTATTCAGAGCAATAATTTATCAAAAATATTATTCAATAAAAAACCTAATGATATTACACTATTTCACCAAAAACCGTTATAAAACCAACACAAAAAACTCCTACAACAGCACAATATCTATAAAACTCTCAAATTACTGCAAACAGTTATAAATCAAGGTACGAAAAATTATTAAAAAAAAACTATCTCACGCATCTTGCGATCATCTGTTGCCAAAGGGGTTGAACTTTGCGATTTTTTAAAAAGCTCACAATAGCGGAACCCTAGCTAAACAGTTAGAAGTAAAAAAAAAACGCGGAAGATATCGTCTTTCTAATAAAAAAGGGAGATTAAAAGACCGTATCTAACTCTTTCCCATGGGTCTTAACCTCGCTGAACTTTTTTGTCAAAAATTGAGACACCTTTGCCATCTTTCCGTTTTTTTGTAATGTCAGTTTCTGGTTATTTTCGCGCGTTCGATGCGCAGTGGCGAGGGGTCGAGCCCTCGCGTATTGTTGAAACGCGAATGTAGCAGGTGGGTCACATCGTACCCCGCTCGCATTTTAGGGTTTCAATAAGATTCTTTTCTTGAATTTTTATTTTTTAATATTTTTGCTTGTCTTTTGTTTTTTAAGTTTCTATTTTATATGTTGACTTAATTATTTATATATTTTTTTAAAAATTTAAAGATCGCATGCAGTTGATGTTACCTCCTTGTGTTTTATTCTTACAAATACGTATTTGAATAAATAATTTAAAGTTCTTTAAACACAAGTAACTAAAGTTCAAAGTCCTTACATTATTTTAAATTGCCGCTTCGTCATTTAAACATAGTTTTAAGTGGCATTAAACATCCCTTTTCAATCGAGGCCACTTCTGGCCCTCGTGTGGCCCCATTTGAAGAGATTTTAGTCTCCATCAGAGCTTTTATTGCCATCTGTGTATTATGTTCAAGATTTATAATTTTTCGTCTACATCACAGATTCAACTTCTCCCACGCTGATTTGACGAGTAAACTATAAAATGTTTTAAAGCGCTTAAGGCGCTTTGTCGCATTTAATCAATTTTGTAATGTGACATAATGAATGTCAACATGTATAACTTAAGTAATTGTCACGTTTTGTTTGGCTGGGTTGTCTTTTATAACAAAATCCTTGTAGCTGGAGAGCTACTGAACCCTGCGACTAACGGTCTTCCTGTAAGGTTAGAAATTTGTACACGTAATATTTATAGCATGCTAAGAGCAATAGCGATGACCTGGCAGGCGTTAGCCGTGCACATCATTAGACAATTTAATTTTCAAAGTGTAAAAAAAATTGAAAAAAAAAACTTGTTCCTGTAAGCTTAAAAATTGAACAGGATGTAGTTTATTTATTGTAAATCTTGGAAAAAAAATGACAGGCGATTACAAGGTGCACAAGTATGTGACAGGCGAATTGAAAAGTGCAAAGTTGATGAGGAAAAATAAACTTTCTCCTGTAAGATCAAAATTATCTCACGTTTGGCTGAACTGATTTTGATGCCGTTTTCAGAAAAGTGTGCGTTACATTCCGAGAAAGTTTTTAATATACAGGGTGAATTTTTCAACTGGGCGTGGATGGCTATCTCCGAAACAATGAGGAATATCGAAACACGTTGAAAGGAATCTCGATGCCGATTTTGACGAAAATAAAACTGCATTGTTGGATTTTAGAAAAATCAATAATCCTGGCCAGGAATCGAACCCGCTGATTTTGGAAAAAAAATCAAAGCTCGTATTATTACACCATTCGATAGTGTTGCTAATGAGGATCAAATTCTGGGAAGTGATCATATAAGGCAAACTTAAGGAAATAGCAGATTTTCATGAAATTGCTATATTTCTATGTCATCATGTTCTACTGAGCCATAATTTATTTAAAATTGTTTTCAATAATTCAGTGGATTTGATGTCTCAACAATCCCAGTGTATTCAGCAAAACGAAATTATTGAGTTGAACAAAAATAAGAGTTATTTCAAAGAAGAAACGGTTAACTTATGTTCCGAATACAGTTATCGTCTTGAACATTCATCAGTTTCTTTTTTCAATTATATGTTTTTCTAAATTTGCCGTATATGATTACTTCCCAGAATTTGATCATTATTAGCAACACTATCGAATGGTGTAATAATACAGGCTGTGATTTTTTTTCCAAAATCAGCGGGTTCGATTCCTGGCCAGGATTATTGATTTTTCTAAAATCCAACGATTCAGTTTTATTTTCGTCAAAATCGGCCTCGAGATTCCTTTCAACGTTTTTCGATATTCCTCATTGTTTCGGAGATAGCCATCCACGCCCAGTTGAAAAATTCACCCTCTATATTAAAAACTTTCTCGGAATGTAACGCACACTTTTCTGAAAACGTCATCAAAATCAGTTCAGTCAAACGCGAGATAATTTTGATCTTACAGGAGAAAGTTTATTTTTCCTCATCAACTTTGCACTTTTCAATTCGCCTGTCACATACTTGTGCACCTTGTAATCGCCTGTCATTTTTTTTCCAAGATATACAATAAATAAAGTACATCCTGTTATTTTTTTAAGCTTACAGGAACAAGTTTTTTTTTTCAATTTTTTTTACACTTTGAAAATTAAATTGTCTAATGATGTGCACGGCTGACGCCTGCCAGGTCGTCGCTATTGCTCTTAGCATGCTATAAATATTACGTGTACAAATTTCTAACCTTACAGGAAGACCGTTAGTCGCAGGGTTCAGTAGCTCTTGGACTATTGATTGTCAGCTTGTTCAATAGGTCCCTGACTATTATTAATTAGGTTTTTTCTTTAATGAAGATACAATCATCTTAGATTCTTAGTACTTTAGTAAAGTAAAATATACTTTTCTATCTTTCTTTCAAACTTTTGCTCAAATAAGTTTTAATTGAAAACATAATTATTATAAAAAGTTATCACGATAATAGCTATGTCAACTAAGCACTACAGAATTTTTGTAACTTGTTAAAAAAAACCATGCACGCACATCAAATAAGTCTAATGAATAGTTTTACAAAATTGCAATTCCAAACTCAATTTTACAATCGAAACTTAAAAAAAAAACATGCATTCGCAGAATTTCGAGCTTGGAATCGTCGCTCATATTGCGAAAATAATTTCGATTTACTGATTGCGGTGTTGGTCGAAAAAAGTCGTCGATCAAAATAGGCATAATTACGGTTTCGGCTAAGCGGGCGACGCGCACGAATTTTCCGAAAATTACGCTCAGGCACAAAATCGGAGCGTTTTCGGAAATTCGCCGCGTCCGGCCGACTAACCGGATCGACGTGAAATGTGCGTTTTTCTAACTATTTGAACATGTGTGTGATACATTTTTGTTTACAAGTTGTTTTTATAAATGTTTAATATTGGGAAAAAGGTTTTGTTACGCCTGTAATTAAGAAAATTAGCAGTCTCTCTAGCTCAGATTATTATTATTACCTTCAATTAAATTTTAAAACAAAATCATCCAATTATGTAAATTGGTCAGCTAATTGGTGTAACTCATATTTTACAATTTTCCAACAAAATTGCAATGTTATTACGACATTAGGTTTAGTGCTACAAACATACAAAAAAACGTTGCCAACAGGGCACCAAGAAAAACTCATTTTCTGTAACGCAGTTCTAGTCTTTAAATTCGCAAATCAAGTAATATAACATTGCCAAGTTACTAACTACTTAATACTTATTTTACACAATACGTTATTGCATTCCCAGTTCAGTCTCAGGCACCTTATCATCGATGCAGTCGATTGAGTTACTATAGGAGAACTTCCTGCCCTGAGGGTGGCTTCCACAGGCACTTGCTAGCTAGGTACCAAGGAGGTAATGTTGAAAAGATCCTATCCTTAGATAATTGAGTTTCCAGGTACAGTGTGCGAAAATTAAAAAAATATATCGTTTTACACATTTTAAATGTTTCATTCTCTTGTTTTACGCAGGAATCAACCGACAGGGGTACCTACTTTACTTTTATTACTTACTTTCCTTTAATTTACTTATTTACTTTGCTTTTTCTATACTTACATTCAATGTATAATCTAAAATCCTTTCATAATTATTAATTATAGATATTTTTGCTAAACGCCAGCAGTTTCTCAAAGCTTTTTTGTCATTTTAAAATGCTGCTACGATTGTTTCACAATATCTGGAAACATACGGAATTGGAACTAGAATTTATTATGCAACTAAATTTACAGGGAACCAGTCAATGACCTCATGTGTCAACTGTCAATTGAAGTAACGTTTAGCAATAAATTACTTTGTGCAAATAAATTGCTATTAATTGTATTCACCTAAATTATCGTTATTTAAAGTTATTTTTATTTATGATAATTGTTTATTTAAGTTGCAAGTGTTAAAATAGCTTGCATGCCGCCAAAATTATGGGGTCATCAAACCTTCCTAGTTTTTGTTGCATAGTTAGTTCCTTTTAGGGATATTCATAAAACATTTAAGCATTTTCTTAAATTCATAAAAGGAGGCGGTTATTGTGTGTTTAAATAAAATTTCGTCAAAAATTCGAAAAATTCTTTGATACAAAAATTTTGCGGTAGTTGCGTATTGAATAAAAATTTATAAATTCATCACGAAGCTCAAATTCAAAACCTTCATTGAATAAGTTCCTAGTAAGTTTAACATGAATGACGCACGACAAAAGTATTAAACTAATATTGCTTGCGTAAGACCTCGAAAAAAACTAACAAAGAAATAAATGCAAAGCCACGGCCCTCAAAACTTTATTGTATGCAAAAGATCCGCAATTTATAGACAACCACCTCATCTACATGATAAAAATGACTTTAAAACACATTCACTTTCGCCGCTCCTATCGCTATCCCGTTCACTTGAAAGAAAAAATCTCCGCTTTCGCTCACACAGCGCGTTCCAAAAATGTACGGCAAAAATTTGGGCGCGCAAAACGCCGGCATAGTTTCCAAACTGAGATATGTCAGTTTTGTTTAAATTTTGTTAAAATTAATAACGACTGGACGACCAGGCATTTTTGTTCGTCCACAACGTCGCTTTAATTAGAAATATTTTTGAGATTCAGCCATTTTTGTTTTTTTTTTTCGGAATGTATTTTGTTTTTGTTGCGTGTTTTGTTTTATTGGTGAAGGTTACATTGCTTTGTCAAAAACGTGTCGAATATTTTTGCCAGTCTGAGTTTATTTTTATCAGACTGTTTATTCAATGGAAGCTTTTGTTAACATTTTAAAGTGTAACTCAAATTGCTTCAATATAATTATCCCGTGCCTATAAAGCACAATATTAAAAAGATTGTAATTTTTTTTTTATTGGTTCAATCGTTTCAGAGATTACTTCCTAAGTACAATCAAACTCATAAACTAACAAACTTAGCCACTTTGGAATTTCAATTACGAAAAATATTTTAAGACGCCAATTCATTTCGAAGCTTTTTACTTTTAATATTTTGTTATCCAATATCTCACACCAAAAAGTCCCCATTTCTTACAAAAATCAATCATAAATATGTCCAAATTCTCACAATACCTACATCCACATTGTAACTGAATCTCTTTCCGTAAGAAATCTGTCGTTTTTACCCTTTTATCACTTTTTTTTAACCCCCGGCCGTAACGTGACTCTCAAGTTTTGTCAAAATATTACACTGTATAAAGTTTTTTTTTTTGTAAAAATTACCCCTTTTTCTTCTCGTCGCGTTTCTTTTCATCAAAAGGGTTGTGTGACGACACCTGATATTTTTTACGATCTTAGATAACTGTTGTAATGATAACTTTTGTGAGTTCCTTTTTTTTACGGTTTTCTCATTTCGCTACATAATAAATGTGAAGAAAGGTCCGGAAGTTAAAATTTAACTGTATATTTTTAATGTGTAACTATAATAAAAAATAGGCAGCTTAAATCCACACTAATAATAATAATTTTAAATCTGAAGAGTTGTTTTATGAACGCGCTTATCGTAACAAATGAAAAAATATTATAGTGTTAAATACCTAGTCTATTTATCGAGGAAGGCTATACACTATTATAGGCAGGAGCCGAGTGGCGGTGCTGAAACTGCGGGCTTGTAAGTATCATACAATGACGTTGGCAATCTGTCAAGGGTTTGGCAGCAGTTATCTCATAATCATTTGGCTAGATAAGTTAATTCTCATAAAATTGATTACGACTGGCGAGCTTATTGTCATAATTAAACACAAATCCTTAGCCAGAGGTTGTAACGTAACTGAAAAAATCCTAATAAAATCGGATTTCAAACGCAGAGGCTCTGCTCAACACCCGCGATTTGGACCACAATCCAATAAATCATCCATCTTATCCATTCGGATTGTCATTTGAAGTAATAAATATCTTACTAATATTATCAAGGAATGGAAGTTTCTCACTTATTCATGCCAGAACGGCTGAACAAATCTGAAACAAATTCGCCACAGAGATAAACTACAATTTGAAATAAAACTACAAATTGGCCGCTTTTTAACCGACTTCAAAAAGAAGAAGATTATCAAATCGACGGTATGTGTCTTTTTTTTTTGTGTGTTTGTTACGCGATTACTCCGCCAACAGTGGACCGATTTTCAAAATTATTTTTTTGTTCGAAAGGAGATACTTCAGGAGTGGTCCCATTGTCACCATGTCAGGATCTGATGATTGGATCATGGAGAAATCGAGGGCAACCCTCTTTATAGGTCCACACATCGTTTTTCGCTATGAAGTAATTTAAGTATTTGCGTATGGTAATGGTATAGTCGGTGGCAAAAAAGACAATGAAATTAATAAAAAAAGTCACCGACTTCCGAATGAAAAGTTTTGAAGGTTATTTTACCCTTTTTTGTGGTTGTTTTTGAAGGCGGTTTTTTTTTATTTTTTTTTCGACTACGATGATAAAATCTGACAGCACGGTTGACGCAGTGGCTGAGTAATGGCCTGTTGTGCAGCGTGTTGCGTCTTCGATCCCCGCACGAAACAAATATTTGTATGACCCTGTACAATGTGTGTTTCTATATTTATAAACGTACACACGAGACAGGAGATATTTCTAGTGCGGGGCAACTTTTTTTTTAAAAAAAAGTTTGTTACCTATATTCGTAAGTTCAATGATCGCAAATGTGATGGTCGCAAAGTACTCAATATTGGGAGTAAGTACTTAGATCACTGTACTCTAAAGTATGAAGGTACAATAAAGATCAGATCAATGCCTCAATTCGAACCCAAGGCCAAAACCTTTTCAATGTAGAAGTAGGAAAATAAACAAAACTTGAAGTGTCTTCACAAAATCTAAAATGCCGTCCGAGACAGAGGCCTCTTAACTAAATTATAAAAACATCCGTTTAAGGCAAGACTTTTTCTTTTTCCATACTTTCCAAAGTCCGTTATTCTAATCCATATTTCGAACGTCTTCCTTCCATATTAGAACTGTTTCTAAATTCAAAAGAGTCTAAATCCCTGTTCGGTGCGCGTCGCGTTCTAAATATAAAAAAGTTCTTTTTTGTCAAATATGGAAGGGTTAAGTTTAAAAACGTTCTATTTTCGAATTGTTAAAAAGTCCACATTGTATGAAATACGTCAAAACTTCATACGCCGTGACTGTAGTATATGTAAGAATTTTAGATGCAGCTTTATTATTATGTAGGTATGTGAATCCAATCAGAATTAATATTTGTGTTCTCATGTTTGAGATTTCTTTTTTAAGCTTTGTGTTTTTTATTTAACTCAATAATATTTGATACAAATTGCATCGCGAAAACCTAGATTATGCTTTGCGTGAGCTAGGTCTTAGTTTTGATTAATTATCAAATAAAGTGAAAGACAAAACTTTGTCTTTAGTTACGAATGTGAGTGTAGCTATTAAGACAACTCTATAAGCAGTTTATTTAGTGCGATGATAAAACTAAAGTCCAATTAGTTGGTCCATTTTTTTCCCACAGCACTAAAAACCGTTAAAAGTCATTAAGTTCTAATTACTTTTTGTTCCTCACACCTACAGTCTTTTTTTCTCTAAACTTATATGGTTATTTATGTAACTTCTGACCGGTTTTTATCTGATATCAAACTTTCGCCTTGTGCATTGATTCAGGCACCTATCTAGGTACTTACTGGATTTAAATAGCAGTTCTTATGTGAAATTCAGACTAAAAATAAGAATGTTAAAATGTAATTCAATAAGACTCGAATTAAGAGAACTAATTGATCTGCCGCCGTCACATATACTACGCCAAAGTTATTCCTTTTTCAAATGATACGAAAGACACAGGAAGCAAGAGTTTTTTGTCACTTCCACATCTCGTCTGAACCGATTCATTCTTTCTGTCCCTTTTTGACATAAAGACTTTGATAAAGACAGACAAAGACAGGTATACCATTATCGTTCTCAGGTGTGTTGACAATAACAGATGTACAGATGGCGGGGCGAGCATATTACACAATTACAATTCTATTTAATTATTTTTTTTCTCGCACGGTTTGTTAAGATTTGGACGTGGGCGTTGCATTACTCAGCCTAGCCGTAGAACAATCGTTCTTTTTTCGAAATGTCATGGCATGGCATACGTTCCGTTACTTGCCGAAATTGTATACATTTGACTTGTTAATTTTTATTTGTAGGTGGTTTTGTTAATTTTGATTTAAAATGAAAGTAACAGCATCACGTTTGTAATCTCCGAAAGGTTAGACATAGTTGTTAATTGATTAGAAGTTAAGAGTTTGTACGTCAAAACGGAACCGAAAATAATGAAACATTGAAATTACACTGATTTTTAAACATTCAATACAAACTTTGCCAAAAGATTTACCATTATGTTACCTATGTATTTTTTTTGTAAATAAGAACATTAATTCTGAATCGGCTACCTATGTATCCTGCCTATGCGTTTTTTTAAATCAATTCAGTCTTTTCGTAAGTCTGCTCGTAAGTTTCTTAAACTATGACTGTATGCGTTTAAGCTATTACCAAAGGCTCACGAGTCACGATATACAACCTCTCTGTTAAATTTAAATTCCACAGGCCAAAATCCGACCTTGTGAACACAGGATTTTTTTTTGAAACTAGACAAATGAGTTTTTTTTTTTGAAACATATAGGTATACATCCAAGAATCAGTTATAGTTAACTAGCTGTCTGTCGTGGTTTAAACCGCTCGGTTTCTATTAGTCATTGAGCCTATAGCCTTTCTCGATAAATGGACTATGGAGCACTAAAAAAAGTTCAATTCGAAGCAGTAGTTTCAGATATTAGCGCGTGCAACCAAAAAAACTCTTTTACTATGGTAGTAGTAGTTCATAAACGACCCAAATTACTAGCGAAATAAGGGTATACTATACTATGTAGTCTTCGAAGGATGAAGGGTATAGCCCTGTAGTGACCACAGGATACACCGCTCACTCATAGTTAGAAAAATATAAAATGTTGTCTGTCATTGCACTGTAAGTAGGATTGCATTGGATCAACGACAGATGATGAAAGACCGATGCCCTAGGCATGAGTAATATACCTACCTACTTACCTAGATACATAATTCACACATTACGCTTGTCAAGTTTAACTACTGACATTTTTCTTCTTATGTACTTATCTAAGGTTTGTTTGTTATCTAAAATATCAGTTTAAAATTAATTAATAAATCAGGTTATCAAAAATGCGATACGTTTTCTGTAATGTACGAAAATGACGAATCTTCGAACTTGTATAACTTGGCCGAGAGCAATCCTACAACATTTTGTGCAAAAGGTACTATTGACACATATTACATATAACTCACTCCATACAAAATGTTCAATACCTACCGCTATAATAGCCTACACTTTCAAGTTGACAGACGCTGCGAACGAAAATGTGCCCTAACCATACAAACGTAAAGTAAATTTCGCTTTGAAGATGCGCGCCGCTGCGTGGATATTCTAAATTACGAGGGCTGCCTCTGTCGACAATGATGTTAGTACCTAGGGTTTTTTTTGACACAGTACACTTACTTTCGTACGAATTTGTTTGTTTATCAACACTTGATATTTTTCCTTTTGATATTAATTTTAAACATTCGATAATTCGTAATAGCGAGAGTTAACGAAACTCGGCTGTACCTATTATTACGAGTCCATCTGCTCAATCGGAAGCCGAGAAGTAAGTCAAATATAATTATCAACTTATCAAGATTTTATTGCAGACCGCCAACGGAGTGAAAATGAAAATATACACTTGTAAAAAGAAAGAAAATGTTGTTTTTTTAAAAAATTGTCCTTCACCAGAAATTTTTCCTGTGTCGTGGGTACTTTTAAAATAATCGAAACGTGAATCGCCGATGAAAAATGTACCTACCTACAACTTTATATTAACGACAATATTAAATAACTAAAGTAGTTATTTAATATTGTCATTTATTAAATTATACCGACTGTCGTTACATTACATTTTAACATTCATTACCTTTTCGCGTGCCTAAATTTTTTCATAACAAGTTAAAACCTCTGCATCACGAGGAAAACCGTAAAAAATAGTTTTTATCTCTTCAATTATATCTTAGTATTTCAAAACTAACATCAATTCGACCTAAATATGCGTACGTGTGCGTCGCGCGGCTATTGACAACCAGCTGCACTAAGGTCTTTCTATGGACCGGCGGCCAGTAGGTAGTTAGCGCGTATAAGTACATGGAGTGCAATATCTGGTAATCTGTGCTATTGATCCAAATGACTTAGTACTGCCCATAGGTATACCTACCATTTTTTTGTCCGTGGGCAATATCAAGAAATTTCACGAAATGTATGGAGCCTGAATGATCTCCTTTGTGTAATAACATCACGTGGTCATCATGGGTTTTATCAACAATTTTGTTAATTGTAAATAAAACAGTGTATGATGGCACAGGTGATGATCTCGTCTCTTTGAGAAAATGGAAAATGACTTCTCAAATTTTCGAATGTTAACTCCTGCAATACAGTGATGGATGGCAAACGATTAAAGGCTGGAGCAGACCAAATGCGTATGCGTAGACGTAAGCGTAAACGTGCGCGTACCACTGAGTTGTAATGTATGGAACTGTATAAGACAAGGCACACCGCAGGACGTCCACGTGCACGTCTACGTTACGCAAGCGGTCTCTCCAGCCTTTAATTGTAGATTCGAACCTAGACAGTTTAATTCAACACAACTTTAGAAAATCGTTAAAATAAAATAAGTTATTTTAAAATGGGCTGTGTGCTGAATTTTCTATCACAACAACCATTCTACAATAATGTTTAACAGCTCCACAAAGTTCCAGTAACCAACAAAACCGCAGCTTGCCCCTTAAACCAAAAAATACCGAAATGATTTCAAATCACACCGTGCGCTCCGAATTTTAAAACTTTAACAAAGAGCCCCGAAACACAATATCTCATTATATCGAAAAAAAATATAATCAATGAGAAAATACGAGATTTGACCCAAAAAAATGCACCCTCCATCAAAGGGTTAACGAGCGAGACAGCAGACTTTCGTATGGGGATAGAAAGAGATAGAAATACTTTTCAACCCTTTCGCAGCACCTGGACTGGTTTTTATACTCCGTGTTTTTGTGTTGAAATTTAAAAAAGTGCAAAATTTCCTTTTGTTGAGGGGTCAATATTGATTTTTGGGGTTCAAATAAACTTCGCACTATAATAGTTCGTTATCTAGCATAGTTTAAATGAGGCCATTACTTTCTCATCTCTATAAGTGACATTTGACATTATCTGTTCGGGTTATGTCATAAAAAGTGAACTTATAAATTACTGACATTCTGGATTGACACTAATAATGAGACTTTTGTATCAATCTGGAATTCTATGGTGCAATATATTATTTAAGAGCTACATTATCCTCACATGTAGAAAAGGAGCAATAATGGCTGCGCGAACGCAAGTTTTGATGTTTTCTACTATATTTTTTATTCAAGTCTGGATTTTCTTCAAAAATTAACAGTTGCCATTGCTGTTAGTGTTTCAGTAATAAGTTTAATTTGGCTAATTATTTATTTGGCTATTATTAAAAATAAAAAATACCTAATCAGACTGAACCTACAGGTATATTTTATAGTGTTCTTTTAACTGGGACCAATTGAACTTTTTTTGAACGGATTTTTTTTAATGATGCATATATTACTTGCGGCAGCACTTATAGAACAGAATATAACAATCGGTACATAGGTACAATTCAGACTGAGATAGCTTTAAAAAAAAAGGAAGAGAAGCAACCTAGCCGCATAGAAATAGAAAAAGCTAAAAACTATATACCGATTTATAAACTGTCGCTACAGTGACTTCTTCGGATAGAAACTTATAAAATGAGTCTATTCTTTACATTCCACTCATACAGCATATTAAGATAATAATAGCTAAAGCCAGACCAACTGGAAAAGATAGCATCTTTTGAAATTAAATAGCCTAACGTTTGAAATCAAGCGATGGCGACGATACATAGCATTATGCTCTATGGTCGGGTTGGAACCATAAATATTGTAGTAGTCTTCATAATACGAGTAATACTTGAATCTTACTAGTTTTATGGGAAGATTGACTGGTTTGACGTTTTTTTTTCTATATTATTTTTTGGATTGATGTTTATTATTAATGATCTGGTAATCGTTAAATTATTATGGCAATAATAAACAAATAAATTAGTAGATATCACTCGTTTCAAAGATAGATATAGAAGAAAAATTTGAAATCACTCAGAGCATTTTCCATTTAAAAAAAGTTGAAAAACGTAAAATGCTGATAATGCACCTTTTTTGATGATGAATTGATGAGTAGGTAATTAGGTAACTAAATGAGACATTAGGTAGAGTGTGTGAATGTCTTAAAAGGACACCGTGGCGCTGAAACGCAAAGGAAGGAATAATAAATAAATAGGAATAGAAATAGAGAACTTTTAGTCCTTAATAGTCTGGAAGTCCCTTTCACTCCATTCAGATGAGTAGCCGAAATCATTTGATTATTTTACTACCCCAAAAAAAGAGTTAGAGATTGAGCACTACTTGTATGGGCTTTCTGAAAGACTGAAGAGCTCCTTCCTCTTTCAATCCCGATCAAAATTCAAGAAAACGCACCAAAAATCCAACAAATTACAATAATTACCAACATACAAAGAAACATGCGCAAACGCATCGTCCCACACCAGCCGCCGATAAAAATATAAATTAAAACGTCTCCGCACTACAGAGCGGGACGAACGAACAGATAGTCAGCTTAATACAAAAACACAAAACCATTTAAGGAGGCAAACTTATAAAAAAGTCAAAAAAAGCTACACAATCAAATGAGGGATGCTGGAAAACGGGAATAAAACGAGACACAAAAAGGAATATGGCGGATTGTTTTTAATTATCGAGTATCGGCATAAATCGATGCACGTCGCCGCGGGCCCGCCGCCGAGCTGCGCTTGCGCATCCCCAGAGTGGATCGATGCGAAATTTTTAAGTATTGTGTTTCTAATGGGTTTGACAAAGGTCTTCCTTCTAGTACTCGTATACACATATTTTACCCGTTAGGTTTTAATCGCATGGAATATCAAACACAACAGCAAACAAGCATATTGCCACCAAACGGGCAAAAACCTAAACTCGGGCAATAATGGCACACCAGACACAGAGGATTTGAAGACGGGTCCCTACTCAAAGGATTTTTCATATTTGTGAAGAGCAAAGAACCCATAGATTTTCATTATCAATATTTTTACCGAAATGGAACTTGCTACGGACTCCCGAAAGGTGAAAACTTTTGTACGTTTTCTGAAAAACTAATTTCTACCGATTTTAATCGATTTTTCATTTTTTTGACTGACTGTCTGCTGAATTACAACCTACACAAATATAACTACTTGTTCTATCCGAGTTCTACCAAGAATATACCAAGTTATATAATTGATGCATGGACATTGTAATATAAACTAGTTATTCTTTTCTAGATTATAAACATTGCCATGCTTCAGTCAAGAGACATCTTTATAAATTCCATCATTTATAATATTCTACAGCCGGGTCCAGACTGGTGTAATGTAACGCGAATCCACCGTGTAATGTAACGCGAATTCTAGGTGTGGACGGCACCGCGAGCATTTCATGTAACGCTCGCGGCTGATCCATCGGCTGTCGGTTTTTGCGTGAATTGTGTTCAGGCACGCAGTATTCGCGTTCTCAATTCGCTTTGAGTTCGTGTGCCGTCCACGCTGTTGACGCAGATTACACGTAATCGTAAGATTCGCGTTACACCAGTCTGGACCCGGCTTACGGTGTAATGATATGCGAGCAGATTCGTTCACTGGAGACGAGGTCCCGTCTCATCTACATGGTATGTAACACAATTCATCATTTAAATTGTTTCAGTAGGATTATTATTATCTCTCATTTCATAATCTAGTGTAAAGGTAACGTCGTCTGTCACTCCTGAAATAAACTTCATGCGTCTGAGGATGATGGATTCATCACATTCTGTGTACGTACTAATTTATATGTCTGCAAATTATTTATCTGTGAGTATAAATATTTATGCTAATGTCCGACTGGAGTGGAGCAAATTAGAAACATTGTCGCAACAAAGCTTTTCTTTGGAAAGAAAAATTCAGACAGCGAGCAGGATTTGAACCTGCGACCTTCGGATTCAGTACATCAGACGCTCTTTCCAACCGAGCCATAGAGGTTCATGCCTCAACATCATCATCAGCCGGAAGACGTCCACTGCTGAACATAGGCCTCCCCCTTAGACCGCCACGTCGAACGACAATTCGCCACTTGAATCCATCGGTTGCCCCCGACCCTCACGATGTCGCCGGTCCACCTAGTAGGAGGCCTGCCTACGCTGCGTCTTCCGGTCCGAGGTCGCCACTCGAGAACTTTTCTTCCCCATCGGTTGTCCGTTCTACGAGCTATGTGGCCTGCCCATTGCCACTTTAACTTGCAAATTTTAAGAGCTATGTCGGTGACTCTAGTTCTTCGCCGAATATCCATGTTCCGGATTTTATCCCGCAAAGAAACTCCGAGCATAGCTCTTTCCATTGCTCGTTGAGTGACTCTTAGTCTCTCTAAAAGGCCAGAAGTCAAAGACCACGTTTCAGAGCCATATGTTATCACTGGCAACACACACTGGTTAAACACCCTTGTCTTGAGACACTGTGGGATTCTCGATGAGAAGAATTATGATGATCAGAATGTTCATACCTGCTGCTACTTCAGTCAGTTTTTCTAGTAATTATGTTTTCAAATATTTTTTGCTATTTTATTCTCTCACTAGCAACATTATCGTAGCATGATCACAGGCAGGATTAATTAATTATTTTTCAGGATTTCTCAACTCATGAAATATTTATTTAGACTTTTTTCTTTCATATTATTTTTTCCTCACAATAACATGCTTTTATCTAAATAAACCCAAAAAATACAAAAAAAACTTGCCAAAATCCATTTTTTTTTAAATCTTTAGAACCAACCCCGTCTCCACAGTTTCCCTGCTCTCGATTCATAAAATTCATATGTATGGGTGAAGGCAGTGCGATCGCCGACGTTACATACATTTTACCTATAACTACAGAACATTGTTGTATTGGTCTGTCTGTGCGCCTTTGTCATTGCGCGTTTATTTTTAGTTCGCTTTCGTCTTAGTTCTAAATCTGTATGCTAATAACGTATATGTTTAATTAACTATGAGATAGTTCGATTGTTTCAAAAGGCTTTTTTATAGTTGTTAAATCATTGAGTTCGAGAGGAGAGACGGACGGGACTGTCAGACTCGACTGACTAAAATCCACGGTGTTCCTTCAATAGCCCTTTACGTTCCAGGGTCACGTGTTTAAGACCGTCCCGCCACCCCGGATTTCAATATTCTGAATTTCTAACGAGATGTTTTTGCATTTGCAAGAATTTATAAGTTGTTATTGAAGTGAAATCTTTTTCAGGCTTGCTGTATTTTTTATTTCATGGGTACTGAAAGACATTGGGTCGTCACACACGGCTATAACACTCGTTTGGGTAAAGTCTGTATTTGAGTGATTGAATGCTGCGCTGCATAATATCATGTGGCTGTATTTTTAGGTTCGATTTCCAAACGAAACAAATATTATAATTTTTTCCTGGTGGATTGGAGGCAAAAGTTCAGAAATGGCGTTTAAAAACTTTTTTGACAGATGAACAAAAACAACGTTGGAACAAAAAGCCCTTTTGGCGTTAAGTGGATAATGTATATTAGGGAACCGGTTACAGTATTTTACAAACTCAAGCATAAAGGTACAAATTTAAAATAGCACTGATTTCAAAACTGTAAAAAAAACACTTAGAGAACCGGTTTATCCTAGAACTAAAATATGAAGACATGTGATAGACAGTCTAAACTTTTTGTCAATTTTATCTATTCTTCAACACCCCCGGCGACGTATTTTTTGTTTATGAACTGAGAACATACTTTATGGTAAGTGGTTATTATAATCTATGGTCTGATAGCTTGCCTGGTGATCGTAGAGACGGTTTGATGAATCATATTGAATTCATGACCCATTTTGACAAAAAAATCGTTTGGATCCGTCAAATTGACAAAGATCAAAGTCGTTACCATGAATATGTGTGTTTACGCGAATGTGGATCTAATTTGTATTTGAATGTCTGTTGGAAAAATCTTATGGTGGGTCATAATTCCACTTTGTCGATTGTACAATAAAGGATAGAAGATCAAATCTTGTATTTTAAAACACTTCAAAATTTAATTTCTTAGTTATCGCGGCTCTAGGAAGTAAAGGGTAGGTGGAGAAACACGGTGGTTTTTAGTCAGTAGGAATTAAAAAATCAATCGACGTTGTTGATTGTTGATCTACCAACAAAAAAAAATGTAGGTACAACCGTCACATCCTGCAATTTCCTACGGATGTCACAACGATCATTTAAAAAATAGTATCTTACAATTCCGTACTCTGATAGTTTACTTACACAAATCCCACAGTTCCGTATCTACAGTAAATTACTTAGAGGACACTTGTAAATTAGAAGTTCCTCAAGAACTCCATACCAACCAAAACCCTCTTATCTGGACCCTCTCGAATCCCACGTTTCCCTCATAACTTTCTTAAAAAAAAGTAAAAACAACAAAACTCCTCATTCTGAACCCTTTTCAAAACCAAACTCAATTTGGGACAAGAATTTGTGGGTTTTTTGAAAAATGATCAATGACAGCCTCACAATGATGGAATATTGGCCTTTTTTTTTAATTCTCGGCCTTTTTTGAATCGCCCTTTTGTGGTTGAGACAATAGGGCGAAGGGTCAATGGCCGAGGATTATAAAATTTTGAAGAAAGACCCCCGAGGTATCGGTGGCTTACCGTAGTGTTACAATGTGCGCCGGCGCCGCTTGTGTCTTTAATTGTTTAATGTACGATTTTTAGTTAAGATTGGGATAATTATAGGTTTCAATTATAAGTATTGAGGGGATAGATTTGTAATTAGATGAGGGTTAGAACTTGGTGTGAAAAAAAGTAAACGTAATTTATTAATGTATTTTGTAATATCACACAGATGAACAAAACTGGTTTTTGCGTTTCAGATATAAAATTGAAGGTTGGTATTTATTTTGATACATAAACATAATATTTTTATAATTTTAACAAGAAGTCACAATGTATAAATAAGTATTAATAAGTAAGTAACCTATTTCAAATGTATTCTACAAGTACCTACTCTTTTTATTGTCAGCAAGGTTGGTTCAGTAGTTGAGCCGCTGAGCGATTGCCTGCGCTACGTGTTGCTGATTCGATTCCAACACGGAACAAATATTTGTATGAACTACTATGAACTATGTCTGTTTGTGTATGAGATTTTAAATATCTGTAAACGCACCCACGAAGTTATTCCTAAATAAGGACAACTTTAAAAAGTATTAAAATATTAGCTTCTGCCAGCGACTTCGTACGCGGATCCTGTTGCTTATGCCAGCGACAATGGGGTCGTCAAAATCGAAGATCTGAAACGTCTGATGTCGAATTCTTAGAGCCTGTGGACGGGAAAACAACGGGACGCGCATGACGATTCCAGACGTTCCAGATCTTTAATTTTTGTAAGTCAACAGGAAATGCCCATCAGACTAAAGATCTTCAGTTTTTATACGACAACAGGGAGTGCTCATCAGGCTGAACAACTCTTGCTAAGACGTCATTACTGTACATGTAATAGTGTAGCTGGGCTCTTGGAGTTCCACATCAGGTGTTCTATATATTCAAATTTATTTTCGCAGCAGAAAATGCTCATCACGCGGAACAATTTTTGTTATGGCGCTATTTTTGTATCTCTTATAGTTTAGCTGATCTATTGCAGTTCTGCATCAGGTGTTCAAGTTTCCAAGATAAATTATAGCCTATAATGTTGCCCAAACTTAATAGCTTATACAACAAAAAAAAAAACAGTCAAATCCGTCCAGTAGTTCCGAAGATTAGCGTGTATGGAGTAATTTCTCCCGTTTTCCTAATATTTCCCTTCACTGCTCTGCTCCTATTGATTGTAGCGTGATGAAAAGTATACTATAACCAGCGCAGGAGTATGAAAAATAATTGTACCAAGTTTCGTCAAAATCCGTCGAGTAGTTTTTGTTTCTATAACGGTTATACAGACAGACAGACAGACAGACAGACAGACAATAATTTTATTAATTGCATTTTTGGCATCAGTATCGATCTCTAATCACCCCCTGATAGTTATTTTGGAAATATATTTAATGTACAGAATTGACCTCTCTACAGATTTATTATAAGTATAGATAGATAGATATAGATAAAAATGGCTTGCTTGTGGACATTACAATGTTCAACTTCAATAAGTATACAAACAGACAGACGAACATGAAAGTTTTCATTATAATTCATTGGTTCGTTTGCCACGGGATCGGTTATTAGCGATTTATGATAATGACCGTGGTGATATTTCTTTTAAAGCGTGCGAGTCGCTGCGATTTGGAGCGATCTTTTGCGATATGGGGTTGAATCTACGACTTCTTGCATCGTTTGCGACTTATTACCAAGTTGCAACGAATAAATGCGACAAGTTGTGATTGAAAATGAATCATTACAAAATGTAGACCGTACACGAGTTTTACATTTTGTAACGTAAAGTAAACAAGAACGATGGATAAAATTAGTTACTCCTTCATGCAGTAGATGCGCTTTTTCATATTCCAATTTTCGTCGCAATACTTCAAGTTTTACGTTGTACAGCCAAAAACGTTGAATTAATGCTAGAGCCTCAAGTGGCAGTGCAAACTGTGTGATTCGTGCGACTAGCTGCGACTAAAATCGATTCATTGCGATCACGGCTCGTTCGTTTCGGTTAATTTGCGCCGGAGTCGGTCTTGAATCGTTTTTTATCCGGCGGGCGTGCGCGAAATGAAATGATATAGGATTTGGATAACACCTAAGGCTAGAAGCAACAACGATTAAATGCTCGACATTTTACGATTGTTATTAATTTAAATTGTAGATATTGTTTTTGCCATTAACTTGTGTTTCTAGATATTTGTGTTTGTTGCTCGTAATTGCGTATAAATATTGTGTTAGTGTATTTTATTGTCGTGTCAGTTTGTGAGAAGTCGATAATATACATTTCAATTTAAAAAGTCAATTTTCACGTCAGAAAATAAAGAGTATACAAAACTAATATCATTGCTATCTGCACTCAATACTCGTAATTTTCTTTATACAAAATATGTACTAAAACCTACAAACAATTAGTTAATTTCAGTTTTACAAGTGTATGAAGAACTGTAATAATTTTAGGAGCGCCAATTGCAAATTGGGTAGAAAGACGACAAATACCAAGCAATCAGTTGCGAGTTCAATCCCCAGCCGAAGTACGCCGAAGTACTACTTTTATAAGTAGACCTAGAGTCTTCATTTTATTTAACAACATTTTGAACAGCATACAAAGTACCTATGCTCGTTAATTGAATATTCATAAGTAAGATTTTAACTAGTTAAAATATATTTTTAACGATTTAGCCACTACAAAATCTTTTCCAAGCAGTTTGTTCTGCAATTATTTTAAGATCTAGGACTAAAAACAGACACAAAAGTCTAATTCTAGATTCCCAGAAATGATTTACAGCAATTTAAATTCCAAATATATCAATAACTTTTATCTACTGATGTTGGTATAAAAACAACTTACGAAATGCGGTTCCCGAACTAATATCTCCTTTAATTTCTTTGGATGTTGAGCAAAATGAGCTGCAAAATTAAAGTTGTCGGAGTTAAATTGTTGCAATGAGAACAATTTTTTTTGTTGGATGTTTGTATTGAATATTGGAGCTTATTTTGTTGGTGATAAGGTTCATTTGAATGGTAGGAGATAAAGTGGTAAGTGGTAGATGGCTTGCAGTGAATAAGAATCTTGAAACGAATTCGATTGTGTGTGCATTGTGTAACGATAGCAGTTGGTTGCTGAGCTACCAGTTGCTTGCAAACATATTTACAAGGTTAGAATGTTAAGAATGCATACGTCTATGATTTGAACCAGCTCTTTCTCTATAATTAGAACTTAATCCTGTTTTAAGTATTAATTATAGGCGCGAGCCATGCGGGCGGCAAGTAATGGGCGAATCGCTGTCCGACTATGGGGACCATGCTCGGGTCGACAGGACGGCACTTTGTGTTCCACGCGCGTCTCAAAGAGTGTCAGCACAGCACAATGACGGAGCCCCCTTTAGAGGGCCAAAGCCTGCCGGGGTCGAACGAATTACCGTGACCCCGGAACGTAAAAGGCTATTGAAGGACACCATGGATTTTAGTCAGTATAAGTCTGACAGTCCCTCCTGCCTAGCCCTGGGTGGGAGGACTCATTTGATAATTTACCACGCTAAAACAAAAATAATTAATTATTGAGAAAAGTTAGTTTCTTATTTGACCACGTTTATTATTTATTTTGAGTTTCCTATTTTTTTTTGTGTCTATAATTATTTCTCATGTTAATTGCCGAAATATCTAAAATTCAAGAAACTAAGTAATACCAATTGCGTTTAAGGAAAATTCGCAAAAAGGAATTTGGACTTGATACGAAAAAAATGTAGGTATTAGGTAGGTACCGATTTTCGTTGAAATTACTACCTTGTCAGTAAAACACTAACAACCCTAACTTTCAGGTCAGACGAAGGTCAGATTTTGAGAAATTTGTCTTGAAAGACAAAAGTTTTAAGAAAGTAGGTACAGGAACTTTATGACGCTTAATTTCCTAAGATATGATTATTTTTTAACAAACTTATTTCTATTGGATTTAGTCGTTCATAAATATGCTATCAGTACAGTACCTATCAATTTATAGTGGTGACCGTCGTTAATTTGTCATAATAAGCAGTTTATGAGAGAAAGGTGGAAATTGATCAATAGGTAAAACTTTAAAGTCGATATCTCCAAAACAAGCGATTATCACCCATCACCCATTTCAAGTAATTCACCCAATTACCAATCAACCTTTATAAATAGTGAATCATCAGCTTTTTTGACAGACGCGTTTCAAACCCAAAAACGCATATATTCAAATATACTACAAAATCACCTAAAAATTCAAATTCTCAACTCAACAACTGATAAACAACAATCGCACAACGATTGCCTCACACAGTCGCACAAACACGACCGGGGAATCGAACCGAAGACACATGCGTTTTAAATCAGTACGAGCCGATCGCGCAAATAAACGACGCGCCGACGACGTAATAAACTATTGTAAGTGCAACCACATAGAAATATATGGAGACGACTTGTGGACTAAAGATTTTGTGGTATTTTTTTTTACTTTTGGGAGTTATTTTTTTAGCTTTTAGCATACTTACAAAGGAAATTGAGTAGGTACTGACCATTTTCCAAGAGTTCAGTTCAGTTTCAGAGTGTACGTTTATGTGCAGCAATTCT
The DNA here is from genome assembly GCA_954870645.1 of Agrotis clavis. Classification (NCBI taxonomy): domain Eukaryota; kingdom Metazoa; phylum Arthropoda; class Insecta; order Lepidoptera; family Noctuidae; genus Agrotis; species Agrotis clavis. The sequence goes on from OX940943.1 coordinate 6,493,605, forward strand.
AGCTAAAAACTTTTATACATCGAGTTTATAAGTTCAATTTTGACTAGACTTTCAGGCTCTATTATATGTCCGACATAGCCCAGCGAATTAGCGAGTTGAAGTGCTAGTGGGCACGCCACATAACACGCAGAACTGATGGCGGATGGGGCCTTAAGGTTCTCGAATGGAGGCGACGCACCGGCAAGCGCAGCGTGACAGACAATCTGATGACGACCGCAGAATCACGCTGGAACTGGATACAAGCCGCTTCCGACCGGTCCTATTGGATATCTATGGGGAGGCCATGCTCAGCAGTGGATGACCTATGGCTGATATGATGATGATGAAGATGATGATATTCTATAAAATTGGTTGGCTGGTGGAAGGTTGACATCAACTGACCCCTCAACTGTGCAAATTTAAAATGGCCGGTTTTTTTACTATAGTGTGTCTGTGAAGCCCTTAGCGGGTTTCGCCACAGACAGGGGTTTTTGCACGCCCTGTCTGTGGCGAAACCCGCTCAAGAGTTCCTTGGACATGCGGAAGCTCTTTTATTGATCTGAATCATTTCTAAATTAAATTTTCTACCTAGAAAATAGTACTTTTGTAATATATTTGTTGGTAATAATATTATACAGCTGGTATAATTACGGGGTACCTAAATGTTCAGTACATATTTTAATATTATACCACACTTAGCGAACCAACAAGAGTATTTATTTATAAACTTTTATTACTATTCACGTAATAATATTACACAAGTCGTGACTCTCATACAATTATTTTAAATAAATCAAGTTTTAAGTACAGAAAAAAAATGAAGGCTGCGACGCGGCCGTCTGTTTACTGGCGATTTCGCGGTAATTTTTTCTCTACCGAGAACTCAAAACGACACTTGCTAGCTGTCTCGCTCTACGTAGACGCGTTTTAATAAGTTGAACAAAGACAAAAGTAGTTTTATCGCTGTTTTTTCACATGAAATATGTGAACGTAGACAGAGCGACCCGGAAAGGGTCTCTCCACAGACGCGGTCAAAATGACGTTGCGACCCGCTGCGGGCTTCTGCACAGTTGAGGGGTCAATTAAAGAAACACGGTTAACGCGACAGCTTGACATGTCGCTAAACGAATTTTAAATTATAATGTCCAATTGGAAAGTATTTTGTTCTGTTGCGAATTGCTTTTTACAGTCGTAAAAATTTAACGAAAAGAAAAATTTAAAATGTTTTTATCATACTGCTAAAACTTAATCAATAATCCTTAAGACGTTAACCCGGCGTCATTGTGGTAGGAAATAGGCACATGGGCGTTGAGGTGGGTCAATATTACCCGTATATTAAAATCGAGATATTTCCACAGTTATTGAGTGTATTCGTAAACTGCGTTGTTATACAATTATTAGAGTATTTATTTGTTGAAAATAAAAAAGAAAAACATAATTCAGAAATGTTAAATTAGGTTTAATAAAATTTTACACAAACTTATAAAAAAAGTAACGAAATAGGGATCTGTTGTGCTTTTAGGATATTGTCATTATAGTAATCAGTATATTTGTATAGTTATGGCATTTTTCTAACCTGAAGGATTATGTCTTTTAAAAAAAAATTAAAAACACTAATTACACTCATGGTTAGAGACGCAGTGACTACAAAAATATATGAGGTGTTCAGGACTAATATATTTGGGGCCAGCTTGATATGTGTGCTTTGTTTTGCGGTCTCTTTTAGCAGGACACACTTGAAAGTGTTTGCGGACATCGCGTAATTTTGCACGAGACTTTTCTGATAATTCACTAACAAATCCTTCCCCAAAAAGTATCCTCAGTCAGCTATGGAGGAGGCGGGACGCGTGAGGTAGAGGACAGCGCCTACCTTTCACGCCAGCCGCAATGGTAGACGCGCCCACGACGACAGACGTCGCTAGATGAGCCCCGGCCACCGTAGGTGCGAGCATGCGGACTGGGAGTAATGGGCGACTCGCTGTCCGACCATGAACCATGCCCGGGTCGACGGCGCGTGTTGTGTTGTGTTCCACGCGCGTCAAAGAGTGTCAGCTAATGTCGGGGCTCATTTAGAGGGCAAAATCTGCCGCGGTCGCGGATCTTACGAATTACCGTGACCCCGGAACGTAAAGGGCTATTGAAGGACACCGTGGATTTTAGTTAGTACGAGGTTGACAGTCCTTCTCGCTCTGCCCTGGGTAGGAAGACTGAAGAGAAGCTTATTTGATGATTGACATTATAAAAAAAATGTGCGTAGGAGATTAGACTGAAAATATGTAAATTTTAGAGGAATCTGCTTTCTCTTATGAGAAAGTGTATCGACGGAAGTGAGTAGAAAAAAAATCGAAAAGCGAAAAGAAAAAACCGTTAACATACACACCAAAAATCAATAAACAATGATAAAAATTGATTACTTGATAATGGCACAAAATGGTAACGTCAATTGTGAGGATGGGTCAAAATTACCTTTTTGAAAATTAAACGCGTGTAGCTTCCAGCTCGGTGGCTGTCACATTGATTTCTCGTCAGAAACGTTTAGAACACACTATTGGCTCCAGCTACTGCACAGAAGGGCAGCGTCGTACGCACACTTTCAAAAATATTCCAAATTCAAAACCAGCCGGGTCATTTTGACCCAACCTCAATGACGCCGGGTTAATTAAACCTACATTTATGTACAACAAAGAAAACTTTAATAAACAAACAAAACATTAAATAACAAAACCACACCACTCTACATCTTTTTTATTCCCAGTCCGAGAATCAAATAAGATATGGAAAACCGCGGGCGAGTGCGCGCCGGTACTAACACACGGGTTCTGTATATAATTGATTTTTATAACCATTACAGAACTATTAGTGTCGCACTATTTTGTGAAAGACGTGTCTGGTTTACTGGCTATAACTACTGCTGATCACCCTGGTTCTAGCGGTCGTAATGAGTTGCTACTGTGGTGTAGCGAGGAACGAATGGTGTGTAATTAAAGATTTGTTGTAAGCTTTGGTATTATATTTTAGATTCATATGAGAAATTGATTTTGATTGTATCTGGATGGGATTCGTTGCTTTGGATAATGTTTGAAGAATCGTCGAATCAAAATGATTGTTTTTTAATTAATTTAGTGACGTATGAATAAGAGTTTTATGTTAATTAAGATGTTATGAATAAATACAATAATACCATTTGTTTCCATAAAGTCAGAAAGTTTATTTTTCATTTCGTTCATATTGGGTTCCTGAATGAATGGTGATAGGCAGAACCTATAAACTAAACATTAACCACTATAGAAAATAGATTTATGGTAATTATTTCTTCTACAAACACTAACTTCGGTAAAGATTGACATTGTTAAGACATAGAGCAGAATCATGCAAAAGATAAGTTTTAAGCGATGATTTTAGATTCTGACCTTAATAGGTAGACCACGACAAAGTACAGCCCCATAAATTATTTACCATATAAAAGTTATAATATGACTCAAAATAATAACTCATATTTATTCGACAAATAAGCCCACGGAACCCTAAAACCAAGAAATGATTTGAACTTACAAAAATGAGTTAAAACTCGCAAAGAGGATACCACGGCGGCGGGGACTTTTTGTTGCGTCGCACCGGGTTCGATTACCGGACGAAGTAAGTAATAAAATATGTCGTGGCCATTATATTAATTACTTGTATACTGTGTTCATAAATTATTTTTGTAAAGAAAGTTACAGGGAATGATTTAGAGTTGTTTAATTGGGTTGATTTTGCAGAATTTTGTTACGAAGATTCTGACTGGGATAATTTTACGTTTAACATGTTTGAGAAGCTCTTCTTTCTTCTTCACTCAATATTCAAGGTCAAGCTGCGCTTGCCCAGGTCGATCTGTGGATTGGTGACCAAACTGACCGTTATACCAAGTTTCCTCAGAAAGTATCTTAGGATTCATCGTCATTAGCGGTACCGTGGAATGGGGTGTCATTGATCAATTTAAAAATTCAAAGGGCTGTATTTTCTAAAATACAAAGGTACCAAAGACGAAAAAAAAATTGGAATATCGGTTTTTACTATACAATCGATACAATGAATTAGATTCTATTTTAAATAAATAATATGTCGATGAAAAATATAAATGTGAGTGGTCAATGTTAAACCGTAAGTGGGGTTACTTTGATACCCCCTAATATTTTCACGGCAAATGATAGTAACCCCTTTAAACGTTATTATTTCGAAAGAACAAAAAAAATCGGCTAAGTGCAAAAAAAGATATTAATTTTTTTAAAGTTTCGGGGTGACATTGATCAAGGCAAAAAAAACTTTTTGAAAAATCACCTTTATTTTAACGTTTCATTGAGATATATTAATTGTAAAAACATAATTAGGAACATTAATCAGTCAAAATCTTAAATGTTAAGTAAAAATAGAAAAAAATCACTACTAGCTACTGCTCGTTCTAACACGTCTTCATTAGAATTCCGATAGGCGCGAGCGCCTAAACGCTTCATATATGTTCTTGGCATAGCTCTGAAAGTAAAAAAAAATCATATAAAGCAGCCATCATTGCAAATATATTGATAATATATGTTAAAAATATCATGGGGTGAGATTGATCAATGACCAAAGTAACCCCATGCCTGTGATCAATGACACCCCGTATAGAAAATAAACCACCACTGAATGAAATTTTGGAGGTTAAAATACAAAAACAACTTCTTTCTCAAGCCAATTAAACACATAACAACATAAACTATCATTTTTTCTAGCAACTTGCATATCCAATCTGGTACCCTGGAAGTTATTTTAACCCCTAAAATACTATAAACACAATACTCACAGTTTTTTATGAAAATCTCCGGTAGTGATCTGTTTGTACGTGCAGCGCTTGGGCAATGTCAAAGAGTGACATTCAGTGCCGATAATGCAAAAGACGAAATTTTTCGGTTGCGTTCAGAAATTAAACAATTCCTGTTTTAAAAAAATATAAAGTTTTTATCAATGTTACCCCGTGAATCAAACTAACCCCATTCCACGGTAATAATAAGTGACAGAGAATATAATAAAACTAGACGTTCCTTGCGGTTTCACCCCTCACTGCTCGGCTCCTATTGACTGTAGCGTGATGGTATATAGCCTATAGTCTTCCTCGATAGATGGGCTATTAAACATAAAAAGAATTTTTGAATTCGCTTCAGTAGTTCCTGAGATTAGCGCGTTCAAACAAACTCTACAATACGACTACCCACTAAGTATACCTAATCTATTTATAGACAGTTGAATTTCAAGATAGAACAATTTTTTTTCAGAATCTTAGTAAGTAGGTACATCTATCTATCAATTGCAAAGTATCCAACATTCTAAGAATGTTTATCTATTAGCTACGGAGAATTCAGCCCACCTAATATAAAAATGATTACAGTGACGAATGTTACAGTATTGTATTTAAATGCCAGACAGATCTGGCATTTTAGTAAATTCCTAGCTTGGTTAGTCATGGTCATTACTGAAAATGATGACTATCAAAAGTTTTACCTCTTTTTACAGATGGCAATGACATCATCAGGCCCTGACTATCAAAAAATACTTGATTGTTCCTAAGAAATTCTTATTCTTATACCTAAGTCATCTTTGTGTTTTTCTTTGTTTGGAACGACTTTTAGTCTAGCCGGACTCATCTGAATATTAGTATTTTACATGGAGCGACTGCCTAACTGACCTCCTCTACTCATTAACTGGGTAATTCCATACGCCTTGGTAAAACGGTTTTTCAGAATTTTCGAAAAATTTATATCTGTGACGATTGTGAAAGACGTTGACGATGTATGTCAGCTGGGACCAACGGCTTACAATTATAGCTCACTGGAGACTTTTTGTGAGTTTCCGTATTTGTAAACACACCCACGTTATAGGAGAAATCCTAGTGTTTGCTCCACACCAGGGAATTCCTCATTAAGAAGAAAAAAAAATGAAATGAGCAATTTTTATAACGTTCCTCAATAATTTCAATTCAAAGAATAGCTGGCAATCCAATTCCTCAAATAACCGACAACTCACAGGCACGTAAGATATTCCGAAACGTACAGATTTCAAAAAGCGCTCGACCAGTCATTTATAATAACAGTTGAAAGCAAAAAAACGCTCACAAAAGCATACCCTTTTCGAATTTTGTTCGAAAACGAACGATCCAGTGATAAATATTGAAATATGGTATAGAGATATGATGCGTTTTGTTCTTTTTTCGGCGGCCATCATTGTTTTTTAAGGTTCCGTACGCAATAGGTGGCAACAGACTTCGCTGTCTGTCCGTTCATTTATATAACTTCATTTTATAATCAATTTTATTATGATTTGTTGTTAGAGCGGCCATAGTAAAACTTACTCGCTTTGAAACTTTCAAGTGTCTTCCTCACCTATTACTTTATTTAAAAATACAGTCCTGTGACAGGCAGGCTGACAGGTGGCTGGACAAGTACGTTACGGAATCCCAATTAACGGGGTCCCATAAAACACGTCCTTTTTCCGCATTATGTTTACGATGGCACTACGGAACCTTTCGTGCCCAAGTCCGATACGAGCTTGGCCAGTTTTTTCGGTTCGTTCTTTAATTTTAGTTTCCTAATGGTGTTGAACACGAGTTAATGGTGGATCCTGCCGCGTACGCTACCGTTTTATCGACTATTAATTTTATTGGCGCTTCACTATTAAAGTTTTTCTTCAACCAACGATACATGGTCTTGTTACCTCGACGTGGTAACGTAACTAATCTTTAATTGCTAAGTTATTTTATGTTATATTCGGATATTTTTCATTATCAATTTCTCAGGTTTTGATAGTAAAAATCTTTATTGGCTAACATTTAATAAACGCTGAAATGGTTTTACTTTGCGCACGAAATTGTATATTATCTCTCTACCTACGACTTATTTTCTATTGATAGATTTATTTTTATGTTTTGCATGAAATTACTGTCATTGAAATTCTGTAGTATTTTCGTTCCAATTAGTTATTAATATTGTTTTATGGCTGCTCCGTGTACGTTAGAGTTTCTTGGTAAATCTTGAATTAATTTGGTCTTGGTTGATGGGCTTGGGTCTGGGTGTTGGTGTATGAGTTTCTATGTTTGTAAACGCACCCACGAAACAAAAGTAATTACATACTAGGATGAGGCAAAGTAAAAAAAAAAAACCGTTTCTTGTCTTTCAATAGGTAATTCTTAGTTAAGTAAACGTTTTATGGAACAATGGTGACACTTATGCGTATAGTTAAACCTGTGCCAATGAGAATATGATTATACCTTGTCTAGGCGGCTAGGCCAATGACAACATTACCTAATGTGCGTTGAGGAAAGGTACCTATATTTTATCACTGGTTAGTTCAAAAGCACCATCAGATGGATATCGTAATCAATTATAATCTAGTACTTATAAGTATGGAAATAGACTCTACATATTTTACTTCTTTATCTTCGAATTCACAATGAGTAAATAAAGTTTTCTGTCTATTGATCTAAATTTACCTAGGTACCCTTTTTTTCTTTAGAAACTACATAAGCAACTGGTAATTTCTTCTATGAAATTAAATGATGAAAATTACATAATATACGAACAATCAATCTCGGAACAACTAAGAATCTGTAGGCCATTCACAAATTGTTCCGTGCGAGAATCAAACACGACACGCAGCAGACGATCGCTTCGTCACTGCGCCACCCGTACATTGCGTTGATTTCAGACGTAATAGCTGACGAAGATGTCTTTCGATAAGGGAACCGTTGAGCAGCTTAGACAGTGTTCTGCCTAAATTTATAGGCAACTAGCGACCCGCCCGCTTCGCACGGGTGCAATCTTTACTGTATTATGCATGTTATTTAGACCAACCTCTTGAATCACTCTATCTATTAGAAAAAAGGTATCAAAATCCGTTGCGTAGTTATGAAGATCTCAGGGACAGACAGAGGGAAGCGACTTTGTTTTATACTATGTAGTGATGCAACATTATTAGTAGGCTTTAATTATTATTATTTTTTATTTATACCTTTATTTCAAGCAACTATGGCCCATAAAATAGAATTCATACCATTACTATAATAATTATAAATAAACTAATACATATGTATGTATAAATCACCTACAAACTAGACTTATTGACTATTGCACACGAAGAGGCGACGTCGTGTTTCGCTGACTGGTGGCGCGCAGCTGGCCTCGAAAACGCCGTATTATGTAAGGTAAAGTAGAGACATGTTTTTTTTTTTCTTTGTTAAGTTATTAAATGAGTCCTAGCCAGGGCGGGGCGGGAGGGCCTTCAATAGCCCTTTACGTTCCTGGGTCACGGTTATTTCATGAGACAGTCTCACGCCCAAGTAGAGACACGGTAGATCTGGTTTTGTAGATCCATGAACTGCCATTATCATGGCAGATCGGACTGATTTATAGTCCTACTAATATTATAAATGCGAAAGTTTGTGAGGATGTATGTGTGTAAGTAGGTATGTTTGTTACTCTTTCACGCAAAAACCACTGAACGGATTTGGCTAAAATTTGGTACACAGATAGTTTATAACCTGGATTAACACATAGGATTTTTATAGTTTTTATCCCGATTTTATGTTCCTGTGGGATAATTTTCGAGTTGTAGCGGGTGAAGCCGCTGGCAACAGCTAGTATAGTCAATAAAAATAGCAGGTGGCGTTCTGTAGTTTTCTGACCACACCCATCGGAAAAAGGCGTTATAGTTTATGTATTTAATCTACGTACTTACCTGTAAGTATTTTTTTTTTATTTTTTTTACTTATTCGTTTCCTTTTAAATATTTATACAAAAAGAAAAAAAAAAAATATTATGTATGGTATTATTACGGTACTTTTCCATTACAGTGTCGCGAAATAGACAATTTTTTGATTCCTTAATATTTGCGTCTCTGGTGATCCCAGTTGTCTCAATTCATCCAAGATATCTACATTATTCAAATCTCCAAGAATACAAAAAACAATGCTCTCACGTAACAAAGTTCCACATAAAGTAATGCACCGTCACTCCCTCCATCTGATTCCAAATAAAAATAAAAACTAACTTTTATAACTCGTTCCGAGGTTTTCATATTTTAAAACGAGATTGTTATGAATATGCTTTAACATTGTGCTAAGTCACGTTTGAACCTCTCAGATTGGAATTACACTATGTTTTTTAATGTGTGTTATAAAATTGTGTTTCGTTGAGTCGAGTTTTCTTTGGTTAAAGTTTAGCGAAGAAGGTAACTTTTGATCATCTGTAAAGGTAACGGTGACCCTGGAACGTTTACGGCTATTGAAGGAACTGATTGGATCAGTCGGTAAGAGTCTAAGAGTCCCTTCTGTATCACATACGACGGGAGGATTCATCTGATGATTTTTACGCCCCTAACAAGTAAAAAGGGGTTGTCGCAAAATAGAGACACCGATGTCTCTATTTTGCGACAACCCCTTTTTACTTTTTACAAAATAATTGTACCTATACTTAGTAAGCGCACTTATTTTATGTTCCAAAGTTAAGAATATTAGTAAGATAGTGGTAAGGTACTTACCACTTTTTTTGTTTGTTTTGAGTTTCCAATATTCGGGCACTGTTGCAACCACCATGATCACAGATGAACTGAAGTTATTGCGGGTGGATGTTTATGAGCAGACAAAACAGTCTACCCTCTTTCTTAGTCGTTTGGAGCGTACGACGCCATTACCACTTTCCCTTAAGTCATTCACATCTCTTTTCTTTTCTAACACAAAACTCACTGTTTTCGGTTTATTGCACAACGGAAAATTAGGTTCCATACCCTTCTCTCTTTTATAAAAGTTTAAAAGACTTGGCGACAGTTTGCATCTAGAGGATATAGTCCCCCTCCCCATATTTCGTGGCTTTTGGGTGAAGAGGTTTCGGTTGTGTATCGTTCGGCAGCGAATAATAATTTTCGAGGGTAGCTTTGTGCAGTAAGTTTGTACCTACATTATAGTTTTTTTTTACACTGGAACGTTACAGTCAATCTCTTGTCTATTTTGTTACTTTTACGGTTGCATGTCCCGTGGTGGCTATTCCTGGTACCGGTAACTAATGTAAAATCCAACATAATTTTAGGACGATTTCTGGGTTGCTTTAATTGGGGTGATGACAGTTCTATTTATCGTTGGACCTAGATAGGAATACTTTAGAAATATAGTTGCTGGATAAAAATAAAATCCAAACTTTTATTTTTAAGTATACATATTTATTCATAAATTACGCGGTCACATGATATAAATTAAATTATGTACAATTAAATAATACAGTTAAATTTATATAAAAATAATTATACAGATTTTGGTCAGCGAGAGACGGAGGTCGGGCCGTGGTGGCGGCGGCCTGGCCCAGGTCCCTGGCCTACAATCTATGCCAACATTTATTAAACTCAAGCTTTTTTAAATAAGCTGCATATCTGTTAGGTGAGGACGATAAATAAACAAAAAAATAACAACGGATAATAGTTGACAAATAAATAATAACATTTAAAAGTTAACAGTGACTAGAGAGCGTACAAGGATTCGATCGTCCAGGCGTCTTCTCTTAGGCATTCGACAGGGTGTAACACTTAACGTAACTTGTTTATTAATAAATAATTTATTATAATATAAAAACTGCTTCACACTTAGACTCCGAATTGTATAAAAAATCGTTACTCATACTCAATATATCGTTTAGCATCCAGTTAGTATAGATTTTGTGTGGGTGTACCGCAGGGTACTACTATGTGCCCGTCGCGGTTCCCAGTCAGTCCATATGTTTAGTGGTCGAAGACGTTAAGGTAGAACGCTGCAAGGGCGTCACCCTTGGAGCCGACGGCGCGCGTCTGGTACTGTCCGGCGTCCTCCGGGCTGCACTTGACGATCTCCAGGCGGTACCTGGACGTTCCTTCCATCATGAACTTGTACCTAGCGGAGGTCTCGTCGATGGGCTTGCCGTCCTTCAACCACTGAAGCTGGAGTGGTGGCTGTGGAATAAAAAGTGTATTAGAATGCAATTTCAAAATGTTATTGGAATTTTTGATGAGGTTTGGTTTCAGGCGGCTTATGTTTATCCATTAATTACTTATTTTTATAACCTATCATTCCCTTAAATGCATAATGTTTTGTATTTTATTCAAAAGTTATTCAAATAATAAAACATGATACCAACATTGCTGAAAAAATAAAAAAATAAATTTTTTTGCTTAAATTTCTCTTAAAAATGAGTAAATAAGCAAAAAATTTGAAAAATTACCCCCTCCAATATTTTCTATTTATTTTTATATTAAAATTTTTTTTTTTCGGTTTATGATAGTGTATTTTATAACAATTCTGTTTCATATTTTGGAATTACAAAATTGCGATTAAAACTATTTTTTATTAATTTTCCAAAAAAAGTTGGGTTCCCAAAACCAAAGAGGTCTTAGCCAAAACATCACTGTCCATATTGTAAAATTTAAAAAATAAAAAATAAAAAAAAATTGGAAAAAATAAATGAATGCATAGTGACAGTAAATACCCTAAATAATTAATAAATTTATAATATAATAACATATTTCATTTGTTTTATTTTTAATGAAATAATATTGGGTATGTTCCCAAAACGGCACACTATGCATTTAAGGGTTTAAAGAAGTAGTTACCAGGGATCAGGCAAAATCAAAAGGCACTCGTATAGGAGCATAGTTTGTGTAACAGAACAAATAAATCAATGCATTAGCCGAAAATACTCAAACTGTGTAAATGTTTATTAGGTGAACCATACTTAGAAATTGCAATCGCGGCGAATTCTGATGTCATTAATTCTAAGAAAGATGCTGCTGTTGATTTACTTGAGATTCAGCACGTAATTGACCTACTGTAGTGACCAACATTAGCTTTGTTTGTGTTAGGAATTTGTCTCAAGGTGACACAGATTTCGTTAGGATTTTATCGCTTTTCTGGGGTAAGTTTAAAAGCTATCCAATGCTATAGGAAATTCATATTGCTTTGAACAGTATTTCTAGTGTTTTTTAACGGGTTTTAATGTCTTGAAATTACTTGTATTCATAACATTTTGGATAATTTTGTTAGACTGTAGTTTTGAAAACAACTACAAAACACACTTTTCTAAAAGATTTGTATGCGCAAAGCGTATCTTTATAAGTGCTGGAAAATCTTTGAAGCTCTTAAAGGCCATTTGAATAATTATAATATTAAACAAAAATAACAAATATTCCTTTTATCTAACTTCATTGCTTGAGCAATAGAATTTTATATTGCATTACACGATTATTATTTTAATTCTCTTAAAGTGGCATTTTTGTAATTTCTGAATCTAGAGTGTACTTTTAAAGTACATAAGTGAAAATGTTCGATAGACGCTGTCTACTTCAAAGTCCATACCATTCCAAACTTCTTTATTTTTTGGCCTTCTTTGGACTATTAATCAAAAATGAATGAGCCCGACCACAGTTTCAAGGCCTACCTCTGTACCAACACTCGTATTTAGAAATGTCATCATTAGCCTATACATGTTCCCACTGCTGGGACACAGGCCTCCTCTCTGTGAGAGGGACTAGGCAATAATCCACCACTCCGACCCAGTGCGGGTTGGTGGATGTCACATGTCTTCGAATTTTTGGTTCTAGTACATGCCGGTTTCCTCACCGTTTTGAGAGCAGTGGTGATGAAATAAATTCCACAAAGTAATGGGCTTGGCTGGGTGCGAAACCCACGACCTAGAATTCGAAAGTCTGGGCTGATACCACTGGGCCACCAGCCACCACTGCTCTTTGGACATCTAGACAATAATTCATAGTGTTCCTCACCTTATCCAGTTCAGTGCTAAAGATAGCAGGCTCTCCGTTGCTGAGGGTGGCCGAGCTGGGGTAGGCGGTGTACTGCGGCGCCGTCGGGGCCTCGCCCGGCACGCGCACCACCAGGCTGCATGATGAGAACGATTCACCAGCGTCGTTGAACGCCTCGCATGTGTATACGCCTGAAATTTGGGTGAAATTAGTGTGTTGAATTATTGAAATCTGATAAAGTACAGACCGAGCTATCTCAATCTGTCCAATTGGGTTTGACGCAGATTGTGCACTTCGCAAATTGTGCACTTGACGCAAAATGTGCACTTCGCAAATTGTGCAATTCGCAAATTGTGCACTTCTAATTCGCAAAATGTGCATTTCGCAAATTGTGCACTTCTCAAATTGAGCACTCCTCAAAATTAATGTGAATATTATTATAATGGTTCAAAATAAAAACCGTTTACATACAATTTTTTTTTTTTATTATTTTGCACGATTATAGCACTATAACAGTAGTTTCGTGTGAAAAATAATCACGTTCAGGAAATATTTTGATTATGTAGGTATTTTCAGTACATGTGACCTATACACATAATATGAGCACTCCAGCCATTTACTTTATATTTTTTTTTCTAATAAATATTTATTTTTACTTATAAAATTATTTTAATTAATCGCTTTATCACACTTTCAAAATACATATGTAGTTCTCTATACACAATTAAAAAAGAAACATGTCTATTATTTCCTCAGTAGCGTAACTCACTAGGTAAGTACCTACTAAGTACTCAATTTAAGTAGTCAAAAGTAGGAAATAGAATTATATGTATATATTTAATGCTATATTTATTTTTATACTGTATTCTTATTTTGATTCATTAATTATAATAAAAATATAAATACAAAACACTCTCTATTTTCAAGAAAGTCACAAATAAATACAACAATAAATACAACTGAAAATACCTACATAATCAAAATATTTCCTGAACGTGATTATTTTTCACACGAAACTACTGTTATAGTGCTATAATCGTGCAAAATAATAAAAAAATAATTGTATGTAAACGGTTTTTATTTTGAACCATTATAATAATATTCACATTAATTTTGAGGAGTGCTCAATTTGAGAAGTGCACAATTTGCGAAATGCACATTTTGCGAATTAGAAGTGCACAATTTGCGAATTGCACAATTTGCGAAGTGCACATTTTGCGTCAAGTGCACAATTTGCGAAGTGCACAATCTGCGTCAAACCCGTCCAATTCAATCAATAGATTTTGCATTTTATCACAACGGAAGGTTCATTTTCGATTGGGAAAATTTTACACATTGAGATAGCTTGTCGCGTGGACGCCTCAGGTAAGTACATGTTTAAAAATATACCGAATAAGATAATTAGGACTATCAAGAATATTATTGCATTTTAAGTACAAGGATGCAGCATTTTTTTTTTTTTTTTTTGTTTTGAAGAAGTCCTTTTCGGGAAGAAAATCTGACGGAACAAGGAGAAAATGTTGAATCACCGTCAAGGAGCGCCATCTATACAATAATATCTAAACGAAGTGCAAACTGTATATACAATCGCCATCTATCTTTCGCACTTAGAACTACTTCGACAACATTATTGTTTCAATACCCGGCCTGTCGCTACCTAGTGTGCATTATAAAATATAGATGGCGCTAAATCAAATTACAACATGAGACTGTTCCTAAATTTCGTGAAGGGTCAGTTCAGACCGAGACGCGAAGCGACGCGACGATGCGCTGCGCCGCGCTGCGCCGCGAGGCGCCGCGCTGCGCATCCAGACGCCGCGCGGTGCAGCGGAGTGTCTACATTCGTCACGTGCTTCCCGCCCCACCCCCCTTCCTCCCGCAGTCCTCCATTTGGTGTCAGATACATAGTCCAGGGGCTAGAGGTAGTTGAGTATACAAAATCCGAATGAAGGCAACTATTACCGAATTCTTATACCTGAGACCCTAAATAGTGACAATAAATTATCCTGCCTGCATTAAGTATGTGTATCTTATCGTTTGATGAAGTAGTCCACTCATTTAATTCAGCAAATCAGAACAAGTTCTTAACTGATTGGAAAAAATATTTTTATGCCATTAAGTATTATGAGCTTTATCTGTCCCGCAAAAAGCTGTGATCTGATTTTTCTATAAATTATTACGGAAATAATCATTAAAATGATTTTAAATCATGTACTCGATACATTCCGTTTACGAATAAGAGAAGAGGGCGTAAAAAAATGGACCAGACAATTGACCGGCAAGATAAACATTGTTATTCTTTGACCTTTTCGTCAATTAAATCGGTTGGCGAAATTCGACATTCACATTACGCATACTCCGACACCTCTAGCTCCCAGTCTAACATCTTGCGTCGTCTAGCGGCCTCGAGCGGCGTAAGCGGCGCCGCGCTGCGCCGCGCGGCGTCGAGATGCGCAGCGACTCACCACTACGTTGAGATGCGCCGCGCTGCGCCGCGCGGCGCATCGCGGCGCAGCGCGGCGCCGCTGACGCCGCTTAAATTCTCGCAACGAAATGTGTATCTTTTGGTGTAGAAAATAAAGTCGTATTTTGAATGGCTCTTAAAAGAGTGCGCGCATCGTCGCGTCGCTTCGCGTCGCGGTCGGAACTGACCCTTATTCTAAACCTTAAAAATATTATGGTAGGGGAGCCGAGGATGCTAAATCTGCAGATCCTCGAGCGCCATGGCAATCTATTGGATTTGAAAGATTATGTTTTAAAAAGAAAAAAGTTTCTGACAAGTTTCCTATTTTAGTGGGGGGGAGAGCGTGTAAACATTTTTAAAACTGTAAAAAAAAACAGTTGTAAAGAAGTACTCGAGCGCGTCAGCCATTTACAGTGTAAACGCGCTTTATATTTCTGATTAACATTACATATTAATCTGACGATTAATTCGAGGGGGCTGTCCGTAACCAGCGGTTGAAGACCCAAAAACGAAAACGCCTTACAAATAATAAAAATTAATTAGACGGAACGTTGATTGCTATAAAAAACGAGCAGGCGTTACGTTTTTGTTTTATAACTTCAAGACTCGCTCATTTCCAAATGCCATGCTCAAATTGTCAGATTATTGAGATATACACTCTTCTGAACGTAATTAATCTACCTTTTCTTAATCTGACGCGCTCGAGTATTTTTGCGGATCGATTTTTTTTACTAATCTGACGGGTTCTCCCAAACAAACCCCACAATATTAAGGGTTGATATTTGGTACAGGTACATTAAAGAGTGCAAGGATTCTCCCCTATAATAATCTGACGCGCTCGAGTCACAACACAAATCCCTTCCTCGCCGCCCCTACTATTACCAATAAAGTCTAATTTCACACTGGAATTCTACTACACTTGAAAGTAAGGCTTCAGCAAAAAATAAACCATATGACTACTAAAATAAAGGTTTTAGGTCATAGTCCAAAATACGGTACAAAAACTCTATCTAAAATGGTAGGTACTAACCGGCATCCTCAGGGAATATCTCAGCGATGCTTAGTTTGTGTATGTTAGCCTCGCTGGAGTACTGGAAGTCCTTCGATGGCTTGATCTCCTTGTTGTTGTGTAGCCAGATCACGTCGAAACGTTCTGCGTTTGTGATTCTGTGGGAAAAATATAGTTATTGATTATAGAGGTAATTTTAAAAAAGGAGTGGATGGTAACATTTGTCTAGGAATAGGACAGAGTAGGTAAGGAGCAAATACATCGATAAAAAAAATCAACGCATTACGGAACAAAAAAAAAAGTTAATTTCATTTTGTTCAAAGTAAAGTAATATTTACCTGCAAGACAGCGTGACGGCGTCTCCGTCATTGACAGTCTGTGATATCGCGTGGTCCACTATTCTAGGGGGCTTGTCGCCCAGCTTCACTGCCGCAGCCGCAGTTTCCATTGCTATCAGACAAAATAACACGTATTTAGTAAGTACCTATATATTATACCTGTAATCACCAATGGGTGTGGCAGAGGCCGCAGAGGTGTAGTCTATATTACAGCAATATTTTGCCAGTTGAACACTGGAAACACTCACAATGAATATTATGCATGTAATATTGCCCCACACTAGGAATTTCTCATGTATCATGTATGCCTTTAGAAACATTTAAACTCACAATAACAAACACTCAGACCCAGAAAAAATACTTGAAGATTTTTCAATAAATAACAATGAATACAAATATATGTTCCGTGTGTATTGAACCCGAGCCATATATCGCAGCAGTTTATTGCTACAGTGCCGATCCACACATCCACATTATTCACGCACTAAGCCACTTTTACCACCATTTCCTATAACCTTGTCTTGCGATGTGGTTATGTAGATGGTGATACCAAATTCATCACTTTTATTTAAAAAAACAGAAGTCCGTCAAATACCTTTTATGATAATGTTAAAGTCTAGTAAATGTAAATAAGATTTAAAAAGAAAATCTGGGTGGTTATGTGCGTGCTAGCTGGTCCAGTCCTAAATCTAGACTAAGCTAAGACCTACCTTTTATTACGACTGTATTGAGAAAGTAAAGAACTAAGTTACTTTTACTGATTGCTACTAAATATGGATGTGAGAAAACTGGATATGACTTTCCAGTTTAACTACACGGGTATATTAGGCTAGTTTGAGTTTATTTAAAGCCCAGTGGCGATTGATGAATGGCATTTTATGCCGATTTCTTAATTGTTTATGAGTTCGAATCCGGTCTCTGTATTATATGCCACTTAAAATTCTAAGTACAATATGCAACTATTGAAAAACTAGTCATAATATGCAATACTAAGACTGTATAATTTTCCTGTTGCATAGTCAACGATCTTCACTTTTCAATTGTCCACAAAAACCAGCGGTAACATTCAAGATTATGCACTAATCTTCGTATTATTTTTTTTCAATTCTGGCCTTATCAAATTTATTTTCGCGTTGGGCTTGTAAGTCGACATGACGGCTGTTTCTGCTTCCCTAGCCTACCATCACTTTAATCTCATAAAAGTTGGCAAATACCTGATTGTTCACCTAGTACGTTTCTTGGTTTCTCTTTCATGCTTATTTCACTTGGTTAACGTTCATAAGTATGACAAGCTTCAGACAAAACTCACCTCTTTTGGTAGTAAAATATCACTACCAAAAGGGGTGAGATTTCTCTGAAGGGCTTCACACACAGCGGCTATAATATAAAGATGTACATTATAGCACGATACATCTCATTACATCTTTCCATAGAAATCGTCAGGAGACCACACACTGCAGCTATAATGTATATTTTTACATCTTCGAATCTCTATGGAAAGATGTATTGAGATGTATTGCGCTATAATATACATCTTTACATTATAGCTGCTGTGTGTGAAGCCCTTAAAGCTGATGGTACAAAAATTACTATAAATTATACAAGTACAGCTGTACATACCTTTGACAGTGACTTTGCACTTGGTCTCAGTCTCCCCCTGGCTGTTGATGGCCTTCAGTGAGTACACTCCCTCATCTTCAGGGAACACCTCGTTGATGGCCAGCGACGCCACGCCGTTCTTGTACTTGAGGTCTACAACCTGGTGATGAGAATGTAAATTTTTGTCAAAATGTTGTGTGGAATGGTGTTCCTTTTTATTATTTAAAATAGATTTGCTATGCAAACATGAGGCCTAAGATGGAGCGAGCACACCCTGAAAGTCCTGGAACTCCTGCGCGCCGACCATAGTGAATACGCTAAAAGGCAAGCATTTTTTGCTGTATGGTAACCTTTATATATACCCTAAGTCATAGGTCTTAATGGCACTAAAATATATTCATAAACTTCTATAGGATCTACGCCAACAATAGAACTGAGAAAAGTTATTTAGGTGAACGCGATATTTGAGTGAAAAGTGAAAATGTGTATCCTGCGGCACGACTGAAGTCTTGCGGAAAATTCGTGGTACCTATTCCATTTTTTTAATGCAATTTGATGGAATAAAGGAACATAGACACTAGCGCTGCCAAAAAAGGACTTCAGTCGTGGCGCTCACTCCATTTTGGTTTAATTTATATTTTGGAAGACTTAGAGGATCAATTTTTTTTCTTCCAAGTAGTAGAATGGTAGAGGCCACCTTCAAGTTTTCCGAAAGCTCGTGTCCCAATTTAAGTTTTAATATTCTTGAAAAAGAAAATGGAGAAATTGCGAGCAATGCGACGCAATTAAACCGATTCCAACTACAAGTGAAAATCAACCTTACCACTACGACATAAGACATAAAAAGTGCGGTTATCTACGGGCAGATGAAAAACAAAACACGCTCGCCACGACGACGTAAGTCTAATTGCATCATTATAATCGTAGAAGCAAGGACGATTTTCATTTTTAGTTAGTAGAAAATCACGTTATTGGGAAGCTGCCTAAGGCGATTCTCACACTGCCCCGCATCATGCTGCATATTGCGTGTCGACGCACCTACGCGCTTTCCTGCGGGGGTGCAGATCTGCATCATCGTGCGGGTTTTTTGCGCACTCACGCGCGTAGGTGCGTTTTGTAGATTCACGCACGGCGGCTCTCATTTATTTGTTCGCCGTTCTCTGTGGTGGTCGTGCAGTACTGAGCATTCAAAATCACGCGCGGCACTGCGGATTCGGTGTGCCATACCTTGCGTCTCGCCCCGCACCTACGCGCGGGGGTGCATGTTTCTCCGCGTGTATGCGCGTGATCCGCATGAACGCGCGTGGATGCAATTTTTGTATATTAGACTGTGCGTGTTTTCCATACAAACGGAGATACTTACAAGCAACGGAAGAACACGCATCCACGCGCTACGCTGCATCATGCGGGGCGAGTGTGAGAATCGCCTAAGACTACTTTGACCACCGTACCTCCGAGCTATGCAGCGGCTTCCCGTCCTTGTACCACTGCACGCGGGGGTCGGGGTCGCCGCGCACGGCAGCCGACAGCAGCAGCGGCGCGCCGTCCTTGGCGGTCAGCGCGTCCGGCAGCGAGCGAGCGAACGACGGAGCGCACATGCTGGAGTCTGACGCTGGTACTGGAAGAGAGGAAGGTTATGAATTGCCGATATTACTGAGTAGAATTGGAAGGTTCTAATCTAGATTTATGGTTCCGACCTTAGCAAACGCGAATAGGGAGTTTCACTGCGAGTTTTAGTCGTCAGTGGCGCTACTAGCGCATAACGTAAACAACGCTCAAGAGTAGCTTCGAGTGTGTAGTTCTGGATCTGTGGTGGATGTCAAATTATTCATACAGTAAATGAAATCATGTGCTGGTAGCGCCATCTGAGCCGAGCTTTGCGTGAAACCTCCCATTGTCGCGGGACCATATGTAAACACACCGTGAACCAAGTACCCTAGGTGAGTTTTCAACATTTTAATGACTAAATTCAGGCATAGAGGGTTTTACAAATGTCATGTGAAAGACCAAGGTGGATTTTTCCTCAGTAACAGTCTGAAAGTATCTTCCACTCCACCCAGGGAAGGATTTTACCATTAAAACAAGGAGACGCGTGTTGAAACGAGGTAAAAGATTCCTCCTGCCCTGTGTGGAGCCAAAAGGGACTACTAGACTCTTACTGACTAAAACCCACGCTGTTCCCCTCGGCTGCTCTTTGCTTTTCAAGGGAACCTAGGAACCCTACATAAATAGTCCCACGATTGAGTTGCAACTTGCGATGGGGATATTAAAGCACACACGCATTTACTTTGCGATCTTGGAATTTCTTTATTTTATTTCTTCAATAGTTTCTTTCTTAATTTGCGTGTCTTTTAAGCATAAAATCAAGCAGTAAGAGAGTACATACTTTTAATCATATAATCATAGTTACAGTTTAGAAAGAGTTTTATGTCGCCACAAAAACGAATGTTTCAAAAATTGCTTGGGCGACGCGACTTAACACGAACCGACACCACGCTGAACTAAATACGAGAAATATTGTGATGGTGGTGCTATGTGATCGATTTAATCCAATTATACATCGATTAGTGTGGACACTTCCTTAATATGTCAAGTTGCTTTGTAGATTAACGGTGGCAATTAATAATGTATCTCGTTGTCGTGTTGGTTGTAATCTCATCACAGATAACAGATCGAGATTTGGATTGAGATAGAATAATCATTTCGGGCGTTACATAGCGTTACCTCATCTGCTATGAACCAAATATAATAGGGGGCTAGCCTACTGCCATCAATCAGACACGGATCTAAATTTCGCGACTGCTTCTATGGTATTCCTGGTAAAAAATGTATTGCTCGATTTGGGATTCCAACCCAGGACTTCATGCTCTGCAGTTGCGATTGCGACTACCAACGAGCCAGATTTGTAGATTAAAAAAATATAAATACGTATATTTCATTATTTTTCTATTCCTATTGCGTCGATGTAAATTTCAACCATAAATTCTAATTCAAATAGAGTTTAAAAACCGGGCGCGTACAAGGCAAAATTGAATAATTTTTAGATGCTTAATGTATTCCCTAACGTTTTATTTGATAACTACACTATATCAAAAACCATTCATGAATTGCAACTCTAAAACGTAATACAAATAAAGCTTAAAATCGCTCGTTACTAAAACAAGAAAGTTCCAGAACACTTACATATTAATTCCTTAGTAGCACTCCTAGACCTGGACGATGTGTCCGAGTCGAGTCGCGCAAGTCCTCCATATTTCTTCTTGCTGGCTTCTACGGAGCTTTGTGGTGAATATTTCGGTCTGATAGCAGACTTCACTGGAGGGTCGATTGTCACCTGGTGGGAGAAAGAGATGGATTAGTTTTTTGGTCTGGTTTTGTGGTGGTGGAGGTGAGATAGATGTGGTGGAAGAGTAAATGTGTTATGTGTGCATGCATGTTGTTCTGCTGAGTGTCTAGTAACGCGTTGCGTTGGAATATTCTATTCTATTGCTCAAGCAATAGAGTTACAAACATTGCTAATCCGTGTTTTTGCGATCGTCTGTAGTAAATGCTGTGCATATCTTTCTGTCTGCAAATTCTCAAAGGGGTGAGCATTTTTCTCTCAAATCTGTGGTACTCTGAAGGAGATAGCGGAAAAAATTGGATGTCTTCCTTGAGACTTAGAAAGAAGTAGCGCACAAACGTGACCGTTGGAAGGAATGGAGCGAAATCTTTATCCAGTAGTGGGACAATGCTGTTAGTTTCTATGCAAATGGTTTTTTTTTTAACTTTTCTTAAGAATCTATTCTTTTTATACTTTTTTCAACTCTATTTCACCTTCATGTATACGGTTCAATGTTTCATGGCGATTGATTTTTCATGCTCAATCAAAATGTGAAATGCGAATAATTGCGTATGTGTTGGTTGATGTTCACGCTGTTCATAATGTTTGAGCAAAATGAATATTGCAGTGTGATGCTCGCATGATAATGCGATGTCAGTTGTGGTCGGACATAAATTCATGGTGATCTTTAAGAATCTTTTACGGTTGACTTTATATTGCGAAGTCTTTTTGTCACCTCGTTGAGCGCTATGAAAGTATGAAGATACATGCTATGGGACTGCGCTCATTATGGTAACAAATAGTTCCTAGTGGCACATTCCTAGTAGATTTCAAATTCGACTGGGTGACAAAAACTCATCGCGACAAAAAGTTTCCAGTAACCGGCAACTCTAATATGCACATTTTTACACATTATATTTATCTTATAAATATACATGATTTTGATTTAATATCAAAGACACATTTTTCACGAATAGATAAGTTAAAAGTCTTTATAAAAAATATTTTTGTAACAATCAACTTCCTAAATAATTTTCCGTTATAATTCAAAAATAACCGAAAGCAATAAAGATGAGAAAAACTGAAATGTTTTTGATAGAATGACATATTGGTCATGAAATCGAAGTTTGCATTGAATTTGATAATGACAGACTTGTCATGAAATCTGAGTTCCATTCCAATGGATTCATGTATAATTCCTTTGTTTACCTTCTCCTGTTCATGGTCTTCAGTGGTTATATTTTGGGGACGTCGACGCTACGAAAAGCAGTAATGTAAATAAATTAATTATGCGGTTTTAAAAAGCTTGGCAGATGAATTGTTTCTTATGCAGCTTGATTAGAATAAGCGTTTGAAAAGGTAACTTATTTATTAATAAAAAATGATAATAAGCAAAACAATGCTATCAAAATTAACAACTGATACTGATGATCCAGTAATTGAATTGACTGTAAAAACTAACAAGAGGTAGTTATTTTTCTTACGTAGATATATCAGAATATTTATCCTAACAAGGAAATTAAAGACTAATTTTCATCATAAAATATAAAAATTTATAGACCTTCAACCTTTAATTTATACTTAAAATAAAGGGTCAAAGATGAAGGAGGCACTCGTTACATTTCCATAAGGATTCCTCACACATACAATCCAAAACTAATAAACAAATTTAAATATACAAACCCTCGATACATACAATCATGCTTAGGTATATCCCCGAAAGATTTAGGGCATACATACTTGTTTTCCAGATTGTAAAGGCACGAATAGTATCAGAATATCATACACTTTTGTACAGAACATTCCACAAAATATTATACAGTTGACATAAAAGTTTTCAACTAACCTTGGTCTTGGTGATAATCGGTGGCGGTGCAGGTTTGAGCGGCTTCTCGATGTAGCGACGATCTCCGGAGTGCAGGAAGTTGTGGATCATCTGCGCTTGTTCCGGAGATGTCACTTCGCCTGGGAGAGAAAGAGACGGTTATATATTTTGGGTTACGTTATGTAGTATTATCTCCTTCAGTCAAGTGTGAATTTAAAGTAAAATATGCATTTGGATTTTCGTCTGCCATTTTGGCATGGTTTTTCTTCCAAATCGAGTGTATTTCTTGAGAAATCTTACATTCCAAAATGACTCTAATACAGGGTAATTCTTCATATGTCATAAACATAATATTTTTAGAAGACCCAAGGTAGTGTTTAGATGGCGAATCGAAAAACCAATGATGGTGACAAACCATAGCAATGGAACTGCTATAGTAAGTTAGCATTTGGAATCACAACCTCTGTTAATGTTTTGACTACCATCATCATCATCAACCTATTATGTTCTCACTGTTGGGACACAGACCTCCTCTCAGTGCGAGGTATTGGGACATAATCCGTCATGCCAGCCCTGTGCGGGTTGGTAGATGTCGCAAGTCTTCGAATTTTTGGTTGGTAGACAAGACAGTTTCCTTACGACGTTTTTTTTTCACCATTTTAAAAGCAGTGGTAATGAAATAACTTACACAAAGCCTTGCTGGGTTCAAATCCGCGACCTAAAATTCGAGAGTCAGGGCCGATGCCACTGGGTCAGAACTGCTCTTGCTACTGACCACGATATAATGTTTAAATGAGAATTATTTGAAGCTATCTATTAAGACTTACGACCTTCAAATTTATTTGGACCTTTCTTTAAAGAATTTTGAGCTTCAAATATTTTTTTCTTCTAACATTTTGTCTATTCTATTGTCCGGCCACTTCTGTTGCATGCCCAATGAGCTGTGGGCCAAAATAACCACTATGTGGAGCCAGGGCTCGGGCTCTGGCTGTGTCCTGACACAGAAGACGCGGCAGACCTCGTAGATGTCGGGACGAGCTTGACAAAACCAATGACCCAGGGGTCCACTTTGGCCCTAGATCGTTAAAACTGGAAGTCATGGGGAGAGGCCTTTGTCCAACAGTGGGATGATGTAGGCAGTATCAGTGTTTTCTACTCACCCTCAACAATGACGACACAGCTGGTCTCGTCAGTGCCGTGTACGTTGGTGGCGATGCAGGTGTATTTGCCGCTGTCCCCGGGCTGGCAGTCGATGATCTCGAGGGTCACGACGCCGTCCGAGTGTGTCATCGAGTAGTCATACTTAGATAGCTCTCTCTTGTCCTTGTACCTATGCGTGGATAGTAAAAATTAGTCGACTAGTAGAAAATCAATGAAAGTAGTGATTTTTACAGGATTCGATACTGAACTTGACAAATTATAAAACCTGATCATCATCAGCCTATAAATGTTTCTATTACGCTGGGATACAGGCCTCCTCTCTGTGAGAGGGAGTGGGCCATAATCCACCACGCGAGCCCAGTGCGGGTCGGTGGATGTCACATGTCTTCGAATTTTTGTTTTTAGGACATGCCGATTTCCCGTCGATTTCCCGTTTTGAGAGCAGTGGTGATGATATAAATTACAAAAAATAATGCGCCTGGCTGGGTTCGAACCCACGACCTACACCTCGTAAGTCGGGGCCGCTACCACTAGCCCACCATTGCTATCTATCTATATCTATCTAAAAATATATATATATATATCTACAGGCTGTATCAAAAACTCTGTTGTTCCTTCTACCTACGTTTTAAGAATTGGTATACAAACGTAATAAAGTGAGTAATTTATGAAAAACTAATAATAAAATTAATTAAAATAAATATTTAATTATTAATGTTTGTAATATTTAACTGGTTTGTTACCTCTGCTGCAATACTGCATGAAGCGATGTCGCGAAACTACAAAGAGATATAACGCTACCGCCACTCTCTTTGATCGATGCCGCTGAGCCGCCGCCGCGCGCCGCTAGCGCAAATAGGTATCCAACAATTTTTCTACACAAGTTGCTATAATCACTTTTACGAACCAGTTTTTGAAAATGTTGGATTAGTAGGCGGTATTTTTATGCACAATTGATTAATTTTTAAAATTACATTTAACACTTTCACTACACTTAAAATGTCGTCGAGTGTGTGTGTCGAATGTACCTATTAATTTATTATTATATCAACTTGACGGCCACGGAGATGCTGTTCGATGTGACCACCTTCTGCCTCTACACAGGTCTGCCTGCGTCAGCTCGATGTTGGTCTCGTCCGTGGACACTGCCGGTATTGAACTGGCGCATGTGCAAACGTTGGAATGCCATCGCCGACGGTAATGGTAAACTCGCAAAACGTTCTTGGTAGAGTCTGCGTGCTGCTGCATAATAGTAATCACATTTCCCAAGACACATCAACATAATTATTAAAATATTCTGCGTTAGAAAAAGACATGTTTACGTAAACAAAACACAAGTCACTCACTACGCGGGTCAACAATCACATCCGTTCGATAGGAAGTTGCGCAAGAGACTAAGGAAGAAGGAACTAGGAAGTGATTTGCGGGGCGGAGGGCGGGGGGATAAAGGGTTAGTTAGGCACATGCGCCGCCCGCGGTAGCGTTTGTCGGCATTTTTTGTCAAAGTCAAAGACAGCCGCTGAGCTCGTTGGCTATTTATTATTAAAAATGTGTTTTTAAAGTCAGAGACTGTAAACATTTTTTTGAATATGTCGATTTTAATAGTTATTTGATTATGACAAATGGACTAGTAAATATTGTTTTTTTTTTAATTCTATTTTCATAAATGTTATCCTTATAGGTATATGTATACGTCCCTAAAAGGAACAACAGGGTTTTTGATACAGCCTGTATAAATCTAGATATAAAACGAGATTATACTCAGATTTCTGTTTGGGACGGCCTTTAGCGACCCATAAAACTTTGTCTACAGAGATTAAAGAGCCTATTCTTATATAAAGACACTTTAACACTAGCAACCCAAGTGACAAAGCCAACCCAAAGACATTTTGCTGTACTGGGCCTTTGTTTTGTTGTGTTTTTACGCGGTTTTGTGTACAAATAAATATAAATTCTGTCTTCATCGTTCTTCCAGGTGTATACTAACCATTTGACAGTAGGTGTAGGCTTGCCGCTGAGACAACACAGCAGCTTGCAGGTGTCCCGCGCCTGCATGACGCGCGGCCGCAGCTGGAACGTGAACACGGGCGCCGTCTCGGAGGTTTCCTGCCAGAACGTGTAAGGTAGGGCTTCGCGTCTGCGCGGGGCTTCGGGCAGGTGCTGGCGTTGGACCTTCGGGATCGCTGGAAGAGATATGAGAGGTTAGAAGAGGCTGTCAAATCTTTTAACCCAAAATAGACCTGGAAAACCTATCTACGAGTGTTTCAAAAAATTATGTAAAACTAGCTGGTCCGGGAAACTTCATACCGCCTCTAACTAACGTCACCCAATGGTTTTGCCTTCCCGGAAACCCTCCACTAACAATTAAACTTTATGGTTTGTATTAAAGTTCAAATTGACTTTTATTTAGAATGTTTTGTATGGGAATATAGAAAATTGTTGTTTTTAGACTTTTTCAGGTATTTTTTTTTCTTTTATAGGTATATCAGGAATATTATAAAGAATATAGATATAGAATATAGGTTCAGCTGCTCCCGAGATTTGTGCTTAGTAGCGTTTGAGCTCCTTGTGTTCTGAGTCGAGCTACACGATAACCGACAAATACTTGCACTGACTGGACAGGTCCACTCAAATCTGAGTGGTTCTTTCCTCAAAAGACCATCTCAGACACCCGCATGGTCCTCGTATGACCTGAACAAAACAATGTCTGGACTTTAAAAGAGACTGTGACCTCTGAGTTTGTTTCGGCTGTTTCTTCTCAGAGTAGTCACGTACGAAACACCGGCCCCATCTAGCTTTAAAAATATTGGTTGTGACGTGTAAAAGTGTTTTTTTATAACCAACTTACAAAATAAATATCAACTATCAATATTATAAAATAAGATTTTTACGCACGCATCGGTAAACTTGGTAGTATTTGTTTCCGCGCGACTATGTCGAATACTGTGAATGTGTTGCGCTAATTACAGAGCTAGCGAGCAAAGAAGTCGTTCATCTTTTTTTGGGTGTAAATATATTCAAATGAGTCATCCCGCTCTGGATAGACCGGAAAGGACTGCCGGACTCCTACTAAGACCAGCCTGTTTCTTCCACCAATTGATTAAAGCTAGATCCCAATGCCAATAGTGGTTTCACTGAATCTTGGAATACCGGTTTTAATGTGTTTAAGCCACAAAATAAATAAATTATATTCCTTTAGAAATAATCTGTAATCTTTAGGATCCGGAAATAACAATAATTATTGGAATTATGATTAACTCTTTATCTATGAGATTGATAAAAATAGATTATCATAATTTTGCATAATCATATTCACAAAAGCAGTTTGTAAAAGCATATTGCACTTACACACTAAACCGCCTTTAAAAGTTTAGGTAATTCACGACAAAAAAAAAATACACTGTATTTCAACTAAATCGGGTCACAAAACCAAGAAGTACTTAAAATCAATCAGTACACTGCGGTAGTTAGAAACTCAGTGGCTAATTTAGTCGTGTATCGAGCTAAAGGTGTATGTAATTATAGATTGGTATTCGTACGCAGTGACACTATTATCTCAGTAACAATTAAAGTGCGATTTAATGGTATGCTGATGTAATTGGTCGGGAGTGTTTCTGATTTCATAATTGTAGGCTAAGAATATTCGCTATATGAAATTGGAACAGGTAATTTTGTTCTAACACCTGTTGGTTATTTTAAAATATTGTCTGTTAAAATAATCTGCTCTGTTGTAGCTATTCCAATTTATATAACATCGTATCTGTCTAAGTGAATGATTAAACGAATAAAATTCTACAATTATTTCACTTCCATGACAATTCTAAGGTTTTTATTTTGAATACATTTTGCAATCAGACTTTATAGCACTGCTTCCGGGTTTCTGTTTCATTCAGAACCTCTGATATTAAGTCGTTATCATATGTATAAAATTTTCTCAATAGCGTTTACCTTATAAAAGCGATGTCTTAGCTGATTATCAATTTACGGATCAAGCTAAAGTTTTTGATTCAAATCATCTATTTTCTTCTATCTATCTAATCTAATATCTTTAAACGAGCAATTCTTGTATATTTATTTATATATAATCAGGATCTCGGAAACGGCTCCAAGGATTTTCATGAAAGTTACAGATTAGGGGTTTTTCGACTCAAGGAATCGATTTATCAAGGTCCCAGGTTCGAGAAAAGCTCGGTTCCCAAGATATAAATATTTTAAAAACCGAGCAAAGCTCGGTCAACCAGATATTATGTATAATATAAAAATGGATCGCAAAATGTGTTGTTAAGCTCATAACTCGAAAACAGCTGGACCGATTCAGCCATCAGCGTCAGGTTTTAGAGGACGAAAATCAGTCATGTCCACCCGGAAGCCGGGACGGGCCTGTAGTATTGTAATAAAATTACGTTCTCCTCAAGCAGGAACAAGATAATTAAAAAA
The DNA here is from genome assembly GCA_954870645.1 of Agrotis clavis. Lineage (NCBI taxonomy): Eukaryota > Metazoa > Arthropoda > Insecta > Lepidoptera > Noctuidae > Agrotis > Agrotis clavis. Next base: position 6,522,519 of record OX940943.1, read on the forward strand.
AATGACATAATTCATGAGGAAAGCTTAGATGTATTCATCAGAATCTTCTGGCTAAGCTCGCTCCATCGCAGGCTTTGTCTCAGTCACCTTTGACCTGGACTAAAGTCAAGAGCAATCCAAGAACTAAACTGTTTCCGAACGCATACAACCCTAATCTCTTCAAAGTTAGAGTGAACAGGCTTCTTCTGGGTAAGCTCGCTCCATCGTCGACCTTGTCTGTCACCCCTGACCTAGATTATGGTAAAGAGCCAACGCATCGTTCATAAAAAAAAATACGTGTGACTCTCGGGGACTCCCGCGGTAAAGCTAGCTATTTTTATTATCAACTTATTTTAACTTATTTTTTTGTTTTTTTAGTTCACGTCAATCAAGTGAAACGTCAAGAAAAACAAACACCGTGGCGAAGTATGCCGGAGTGAAACGACGTTAGACGATGCGGGGTGTTAGGTTTTTTCGTTAGGTTTATTTTCGTCACGGAATTTCTTGATTCGGTCGCCGCGCTCAGAGCCCGCGATAAAAGCTATGCAATAGCTTAAAACTTAACGCGGTCCAACATAATGAAAAACGATAAAAAAAACTTACGTTGTACGTTCAGGAAAACGACCTCTTCCCTGAATCCGTAGTGGTTCTCCGCCCTGATGATGTACTCGCCACGGTCCTCCAACTTGGCGCGGTTGATTATAAAGTAGTAATCGTCGCCGGTATACCTACACATTAGAAATTTTGTTATAAAATGGCGACTAGATTGTGTATCATTTGTTTGTCAAAAAAGAGGCTACAAAACATAATCCACCACGCGGGCCCAGTACGGGTTGGTGGATGTCACACGTCTTCGAATTTTTGGTTCTAAGACATGCTTTACTAACGATGTTCTCCTTCACCGTTTTGAGAGCAGTGGTGATTGGTGGGTGGATGAGTTCTAACCTACGAGCACTGGGCCACCACTGCTCTGCTTTTACTTTCGCTAAAATAGCTCAATTTTCTTAGTTTTTTTTTTTTCAACACCTAGGATCATTATGAGACCGTGGTATCAGTTCTTACCTCTTCATGAACTTGACAGACTGCCTGAGCTCGTGGTTGTTCCTGGACCAGGTGACTGTGGGCGTGGCGCAGGCGATGATGCGGCAGTACAGCTTCACGGACTGACCCTCGTAGCAGAAGGCGGACTGCGGACGGATCACGAAGCGAGGAGCGGCTTGGCGACGGTCTGTGGGAGGAACATTTTGAGTAAATTAGGGTTTTCTTTGTGAGTTGGCAAGAAGAAGTTTACCGTTGAGTGAAGTGAAAGGAATAGGGGGCAATCGCCATTGCTCGGGAGTTAGACAGTATAGGAAAAGAAGTTTAAATATTTTGCCTTTGTTTTTTTTTCGCCTTTAACAGTTTTGTTTATTGCAGTAATTGAGGATGGCTTACTTTTTCAGTAAAAAAAAGGTCCAAGTCCTTGCAAAAACAGGGCATTCAAAAATGAAGGAAATAACTTTAGCTTCCTCTAAAATTGAGTTCAGGATTTCCTTATTTCTTCCTAATTTAAATTCTTCCCAAAAAAAAAACCAATTGAAAATTGAGGAGGCAGATTCATTAAATGAAGTACACAGACATCTGGAAAAGACATCTATCCGGGCCACAGTAACATCATTTATCGTTGATTTTCGCTTAAAAGTTCGTATAAACGTCCAATAACGCGATAATTAACGGCATTTCCTGTTAGTGTGGTCCTGTGGCCATATTTTGACGTCATAAACCAGACTTTTTCCAGTGAGTGAAAGGGACAGAGCTATACAAGTCATCTAGCGCCATCTCGTTCACTCACTGGAACAAGCCTAGTTATAAAACGTCATAATACGGTTCCTGGTGTTAGGATGTAAAAGTAATGGTTACTTACCGAATTGTCCGTCGTATATCTTCCACTTCTCGATGAGAAGCTTGCGTAGTGAACTGTATTCGCTCAGCCTGCCGATGGGCAGCTTGAATGATGACCAGTTCTGTTGGAGAAAAAGAGGGTTTAGTAACTCATGCGCAGCCAATGGCAATAAATTGTAGTCAAGTTTTTTTAAATTTTAATGGTTGCGTAATGCATTTTTTTGCTCTGTTAATATCAAAGTGAAGTTGCCATAGTTTTTGTCATTTTATGAAATTATCTTTATAATACGTACAATTAGACTCAATTTAATCATATTCACATCAAAAAAGTTTATGATCATTATGATCATTGCATTATTTTTTATTTTTTTATGGAAAACTGAACTGTTTTATTGTTTTAAATATTTTAAATCTATATTTTTTTTTTAAATAATCTAAAAAAGAAGAAGAAATTATATATAATCTACAGTAACAAAAAAGATTTCGATGTGTGTACAAAGTTGCTGTTGGTGGCTACATTTTGAACGTTAGCAATGTCATTTACTCACATTTGTAGCTTTATTAATTTTATCCAAATTAACAATAGGTTACATTTTTTATCTTGCAGTTGTATTTTTCGCCGTTATCTCTTCTATCATTATTTAGGCTTTATCATTATCATCATCCCACTGCACACAGGCCTCCTCTCTGTGAGAGGGAGTGGGCCATAATCCACCACGCCAGGCCTGTGCGGTTGGTAGATGTCACACATGTCTTCGAATTTGATGGTTCTAGGACATACCCGCTTTCCTCACGATGTTTTCCTTCACCGGTTTGAGAGCAGTGGTAATGTTATAAAGCGTCAGAATCCACGACCAACAACTCGTAAGTCAGGGTCGATACCACTGGGCCACCCACTGCTCTAATTTTTTTTTTCTCTTCATCATGATACATACCTCGTACTGTTGCCGGAGCCTGTTCCTCATGTTCTCGTACCTCCTGGCGTCGATCTGCGCCGTGCGAGCTGCAGCCGCGTCTCCCGCCAACCACTTGTGCATCAAACACTCGTGGGCGGTCATACGCTTCCTGTAGGAAAAAGAATAGTATGGGATTTAGTTTCTGTTCAATTATGAACATAGGTCGGAATTAGATAGAGTTATTTTGGTACTTGCAACGAAATGTTGACATTAATGTGGATCTTCCCGGGATTCCTAAAGACAATCTTGTGTGGAAAACAGTATTACAAATAAGTAATAATAATAAAAAATCAGAGATAGATTGGATAAATAAATTGTGTGAAAGTAAAAACTCTGCTCTTTAAAAGTAATTCCGGGATTTCGGGCATATCCACTTTATTAACCACAGTCAAAGTTAAATCGTTTATTTCAAGGCCATCGAAGAGGCACTTTTGAACGTCGAAAATTAAAGGAAATGGAATGGGATTAATTCTACACCCATTCGCAAGGGTAACCTACCCTTACCTTACCTTACCCTGTATGAAGAAGAAAGGGCAAGAAACTCCATACTTATTCCCGCTCACCTCAACCTTCAACCTCTCATCAAATATATTTTTATTTGATGTGATTGAAGATTACAATATGTTAAGTCAAGTGGTCAGCTCATTTAGAAAAGGAAACAGTTTCTTATGCGCATCAAACCCTTAGCCGAAATAGGAGAATCCTCAAATATGACAGGTGATTTTTTTTTTTCTTTAGAAATTTCTTACCAGAGTAATGAGAATGTTTCAATTGAGGCGGATTTAGGGCGAGTCGAGCAAACTTGAGTTAAGTCAGTATCTAAGAATACCAGTGTAAGATTCGAAGGTAAGGTTCATCTGGATTTCGTGGAAAGCCGCATTTGCTTTGATTGTTTAAAATAATTAACGATAATAATCAAACCTCTAACATTAATAGCTGATTGGAAGGTAATACTTACTCCTTGTTCTTAACCAGCAGTCTCTTGATGAAGTCCTTGGCATCATCAGACACATGCTGGAAGGCTTCCTCGTCGAACTCCCAGTCGCAAGCCTTCACGTTCTTCAGGGTTTCAATGTCGTTGTTGCCAGCGAATGGTGATAGACCAGATAGACTGTTCGCAAAAGACATGCCATTAATTTTTGTGTAAGAAGAAGGGCTAAAGGAACACTATGGCCTTCAGTCAGAGGACTCATTGGATAATTTTGCCATGTAAAAAAAAGTCAGTTTTTCGAACCTGAGACAATAAGATAAGGCAACAGGTTTTTTATATACTCCAGATCACATTACTATAATTCCGGCGATATCTTTATGGTTTAGCAAATGCCATTTTTAATATATTACAGTCTTGGCAGTTGCTGTGATAGAGTTACTATAGCTAAAAAAATCTAAAGTTGCCAAAAATTAAGATATTTTTATACAGGATGTCGATTTTTATGCTGGAGTATACGCGTGTGTGTCTGTATGTGTATACCACTCATACTGGGACTAATTGAGCAGTCAGTGTATGCCTAGCGACTGCTTGACTGCTCCAGCGACTGCTTCACAAAAGCGCAAGTAGTTAATACTCACAGCACATAAGACAGTACTCCCACGGCCCACATGTCGGTGTAGAAGCCAACAGGCTCCCGCTCCACGATCTCCGGGGCCGCGAACTCGGCCGTGCCGGTCGAGATCTTTACTACTTCATTCGGATCCAGTTTTGTGGCTAAGCCGAAGTCAATGATCTGTGGGAAGAAATGATGGTTAGTATCACTTTGCTATGGTTTTTCTATCAGTATTTTGATCGGGGTATTAGCTTTTTAAAAGATCTTCATCAATAGGAAAAAGGGTATATTAGGTCATTTAAGACTCATAAATTAAATGTTTGGAAAATTAACTCTTGAAGGTATTTTGATGAACGTATTTGGCAAATGAATGTTGATGAAAGTTCAATATTTGTGAAATAATTAATTCCGCTGAAAATACTGAAGCTGAACTACAGTTTTGGAAAATCTTATCAAGTTTTAAAAATAGGAATAACATCAAAAAATAAGGTAATCAAGAAGCTTTAGTTTTAGGATTCGATCAAAATTAAGAAACATTCAGAAACCATTAAAGTTTAAGAGATATGTAAAGGGTAACCAGCTCTTTCTAAGATACCGACTATTTTCAACGTCCTTATAATTCCAAATTACTCAAAAACCAGTTACTTTTACGAGGCTTATCCCCAATTATTATGAATGCACTAAAGATCCCAAGATAATACATACCTTAACATCAGTACCAGTCCTAGTCTGGCACATGACATTCTCCGGCTTGAGGTCCAGATGAATGATATTCTGTTCGTGCATGTGTCTTACACCCTCACAAATCTGTCGCATGTAGTGCGCTGCTTCAGCTTCCGACATGTTGTAGCCTGGCTCTGTGATGCGCTCGAAAAGCTCGCCTCCGGATAAGCTGGAAGGGATGGTGAGGTTAGATTTCATGTTGAGAAGGAAAATATGTTTTGGTCACATGCTTTGTGTATTTCTAATGCTAAAAAGATGACATCTCATGAATGTTATGAAAATTTGAGTACCCGAATGATTAATATGCGTAAAATACAACGAAAATTTGCTAGGTACAGAGGAATCCTTTACAAAATGTGAGTCAAAATGAGAGAATAAAGTAAAAAACCATTAATAATGCAAGAAATCCCAGATTAAATTGCAGAGTCAATACTCTGATGAGGTTTCCTGCCAAGATGGCTTACCGATGTAACCAACCTTGACTAAAGTTCAAAAGATTTAAAAGAATTTAGAAGCAGTACTCATGTTTGGGGGTTCCTAGAATTGCAGTGGAGTATTTATTCAGTTTTCGACCTTACAAAATTCAACTTTTTCTTTTCAAAAACAAATTAACATTACTATCTTTATGATAATGGTCGCGGGACTAACGAATTACCGTGACCCCGGAACCTAAAGGTCTATTGAAGGATACCGTGGATTTTAGTCAGTACAAGTCTGACAGTCCCTCTCGCTCTGCCCTGGGTGGGAGGATTCATTTGAAGATTTTACAACGTTAAAAAAAATCTTTATGACATAAAATAAGTACAGATACAGTACAAATTCAGGGGAGGAGCGAGAGATCCCCAACACAAGTGTTATTAACCACTTACTGGGGCTGTTTCAATCACATTTGTTACTTAAATCTAAGAGACTCAATAAACAATTTATTTATTTATTACAGATAGCAAAACAATACTCACAACTCGAAAATAAGCACCATCTCGTCATCATCTTCAAAGGCATCATGCAAATTGATCAATTTACGATGATGCAGTTGATTCATGATATCGATCTCCTTCTTAATGAGCTCCTTCTCCATGGCTCCAGCCACTGGTATGAACTTAGCCGCGAAGTAGTTGCCTGTGGCCCTCTCGCGGCAGCGGTGGACAACACCGAACGCGCCTGTACCTACAACATGTATGTGCAACCTCATGCCTCTGTCGGTGGGTAGACGGAAGACGCGTTTTCACTAGGGGAGACATGTTGGGATATGCTGTCGGACTTTTAAGGTGGGATATCTGAGTTTGCGGGACAATGTTGCTCGAAATTTATCTTGTTCACACTATGCAGTGGTGTACAATGTTGACTTGCGACAACCCGTAGATGTAGCAAGATCAAAAATTAAAATCAAAGCATTAGGCAAATTACACATATATTCAAGTAGGCCAGTAACAGGCACTTTTGAATTGTCAAAGAGACAAAAAAATATAATTAAATACTACAAAATTAATATGTTGCTACAGTCCCAGTCACAAGACATAATAACTGTGGAAGTACCGTAGATGGCCATTCCGAAGAGTACATCTCTATGGAGAAGAACGGGGCAAGAAACTCCATGGAAGTGGAACAAAGCGTGTTTCGTGTGGAGCGACAAAGTCCCGGGACAAATAATTTATCAGTGTTCCATAGTGAAAATGCGGTTTTAAAGACGTAATTTGCCTAAAGCAGATCATTGTCTACACTACAGGTTTACCTTTCAATTGAAACGATACTGAGGAACCGCATGTCTAAATCAGACCCTGTAGCCAAACGGCAAGCGACATTCGCTAACGTTCAGCAGTCGCTAATACATTTTCAACTTACACCCCATTGCATAAAGTTGAAAATCTATCAAAGATTATAGATCGTTTTCGTTTGTTTCGTTCGCTATCGCCCAGCAGTCTTTACTAGATTTTCAACTTTATGCGATGGGGTATAAAGTTAAAAATGTATTAGCGACTGCTGAACGTTAACGATTGTCGCTTGCCGTTTGGCTACAGGCTCAGGTCGTCTCAATTAAACGACAGACCTATGTTTTTTATGTTACTGTTGTGTTGAGTCGTGTTAAGTGTCGAGTTTCTTTTTCGTAACACTTTTACAATGGCATTGTTATTTTACTTTTGATTTTGACGGTTTAAAAAAAATTAACTACACTTTTTTACACGGTGTACTTAATATGACCGATCGTGATTCAAAGTGTGAAATGCATCAGAAATAATAATTGTAGATCGAATGTATCAATTAAAACTTAAAACGACTCGTATGGTTTGAATTTTAAATTTTGAGTTGGTAACGTATGTCTCATATATCCACAGTAACGCAGTCAATATTAAAATTGTTAAAATAAATTTGGTATTTTTATGTACCAGTAGGCAGACGGATCAATAGATAAAAAACACAAAGGAGTACAGGAAATATCAGACATATATTAATAAGTGTAATATCTAATTTCTACAATAATGTGCCAATTGTACACGCCAATTTCTACTTGGTGTAATTTCGCATAAAAATAATTTGTATTCGTGTAAAAATAGTACGTATAATAAATATTTTATTTATATGAAGCAAAAACCGTGCATTCGATCTACCAAAGATAATAAAAAGTAATAGATAACTGTTATAAATAATAGATTTAAGAAATAAATTAAATAAATAAATAAAATTAGGGTTACTGGAAATATTACGTCCTAAAAAACGAAATAATTTATATTTTTTTCTTATTTTTCCAATCACCCTACTATTTTTTCATGCGAATTTTTCCTAAGGAAAAATATAAGAAAATATATTGTTTTTATGATAAAATAAGTATGCGTGTGAGACAGAGAGATGCAGAAAGAGCTGGCACTACATCGATCCATTCACACACAGACCTCGGGCGCTAGACCTGCGCGACGCGGCGCTCACGAAGTCACCTGTGAATCATCACCACTTTATACTATCACCACTTTCGATTTGGGAAAATCACCACTTTGGAATGGGGATTAATTGTGAAAACAATGTTTGACGAACATTGGTAATACCAGTGGCGAAAGCTGATGTTTATAGTATAGAGCGCAAAAGATCAGCGCAGACAGTTCCCGTTGTTACAAATAGTACATCAAGGTTTAGAAAAACATCGATGTATCAGAACGACTCGAATAAGCCGCAACTTTTCTAAAACTCAATGTGCCAAATTATAAATAATAAAATATTACTCAAGTTCAAAAAGACCTTTCGCCACTGGCTGACTACTACCAAAGATTAAGTTTAAGAAATACCACTTCATATTGGCGATTTATGCTAAAAATAATCACCACTTTGCAGCGGTGATTAAGGATTTAAGGGAACCAAGATTTAGTTATAAGGGAATAGGTTGTTTTTCTAAGGTAATGTTAGTATTTCTACTGTTAATATTATAAAACTCTACAAAATCCCATGTGATTTCACAAGCAACTTCGTGAGTGTGTTTAGTCTTTTATATTTTATTTTATCTATGTTTACTTTGTATCATGCTTTTCTTATGTTTTGTTTCAAAGTCTAATTCGTATTTTTGAGGAATATGCTGAACTAAGCTATTACTATATTTTCTTAAAATATTACTAATTTTTATTGTATTTATACTTTTTATTTATTTATATTCTTGTGTGTTTAGTGTTCAGGCAATGTCAGTCTTGTAATGGTATTTCATTTATTTCATTTATTTATTCATATAACAATTTGCATTGTGTCTGAATTACATTAATTCACATATTCATTGTAACATATTCATTAAAAATAAATAGAAAATTACTTTGTAATTGTGTGAAAGTGTATGTGTGTGTGTGGTAGGAAATACAAAAGTAGTGTTTTGTTCTTAAAACTACTAAAAATCACTCATTTATTGGTCATATTTTATTATCCATTAGACAAATGTACTCGTATCAATCCAGAAATAGATTTTCAAACATTAGCTGATATTAAAGTATGACCAAAAATTATTATTTCTAAAAGCCATGCCATTCAAAATATTTAAGGAGTCTAAAAGACTTTTTTTTCTTTCCTCCATTATTTTTTCCTTTGATATTTTGATTGCAAATGCCCCAGCAAAACTGATGCATTAAAATAATCATTTAACTTCTTCTGGCACTTATTCTATTTTAAATTCAATCAAACATGCACTAAATTAAACCTTCAATGCAATATTCGTAGCTTTGTACCAGTAATGTTCTTGCTACTATAATATAGTTTTTTTTCTGGGTGATACACTTTTTTATTCGAGTCGCAATAATTCGAAACAATCGGGCGGCAAAATGGCACGATTGGCGCGTGATTGAGCAAATATTTGCATAATGGAATACAGGTGATAGTTCTAGCTATACTATTCGCTAAAAGAAATATTATCGCGGGACTTTACAGTGTGCTCCTTCACGAGGCGGTTTTGAAACCTCGTATTTGTGCAGCGCGAGCGATGACCGCTAGAAACAAAATTATATTTTGCCGCCCGATATATTCCGAACCGAACATTTTTATATCACTCCTCTACTGCTATTTCACTCGTTCATCTACCCATGCCACTCTACCGTCATTCTTCAACACTACTCTAGCTCACTTACCAATCTCCTCGAGTATGTCGTACTTGTCATACACCGAGCACGTGTTGATGTCGACTGGTTGAGGCACGAACTTGCTGTAGATGTCGAATACGTAGCTGTCATAATCCTTAACTGGTCCGTGGTCTGCATTCGTGCGGATACGTTTGCCGGATTCGTCAACTGGAAGGTAAAATGATCAGATTTAAATTGAATATACAAGAGAGTATAAAGACTTAATTGCTGGACGTTAGGAAGCAGTCCGCAGTAATACGAATTAAATATTTGAAGAAAGTCGTTAAATTTTGCATTAAAACTGTTCTTCTTCTCAGAAATATGAGGAAACACATGATTTTAGTCTTTAAATTCTGGACGTTTACCGCAGTGAGGTTTTGATCGAAGCGAAAATTATAAATTCAAGGAATCATCGCCATGACGACGAGGAAAAAGTCTTTAAATTTCAAGGATCCGAAATAATCCTTCATAGTCGTGTAGGCGATATTTTTGAGGATTAATGTAACTGAAGCCTTACCACGAGCTATTAACGCGATCCAGTTTAGATTGTGGGAATGAGATGGCGCTAGACGACTTGTATAGCTCTGTCTCTTTCCCACAGCCTAAACTGGATCGCGTTAAGAGCTCGTGGTAAGGCCTCTGATTGGTTGGAGAACAGAACAGCCTTACGCTATCGGAATTTCATAATAAATTTTGTTGGACAATTTTAATATTGCCTTCTGTCTTGTATTGTTGCATCCAAAATGGGACAAATTCTAGTTTAATTAGGCTAACTATTAGTTTTTATCGCTCTTAACCTTGCGTTTTTTTGTTACTGTAACTATAACAATATCTCACCAGGATATTCCTTCTTCTTGAACTCCTTCTTGATGACAGCCTTGGTCTGCACCAGTGTGGTAGGTTCACTAGGTTCCGACCTTCCGTAGATGTTCTCCGCGTACACTCTGAACTCGTACTGCTTGCCTGGTACTAGGCCTGTGATGGCCATTGTTGTGAATCTGGGGGGCAGAAAAGGTGATTTGTAAGTAATTACTCCATTTTCGATCTCTGAAAATGTAGATTCGATTCTACCATCGACACGCTAAAAAGAACATGACTGTTTCGCTTTTCATACTTCTTTATTATTTTCATAGTGCAACTGTTAGCTTTCCAAAAAAAGGAAGCTAGCAAGTTTAGTCCTGGTGGCCTCCCATGACGTCTTTAAGCCAGAGCAGTTTCAGTGAACAAGGTGGTGCTAGAATACTTGTATAGCTCTGTATTTTTCACTCACTGGAACAAGCCTGGTTTTAAGACGTCATAATACGGCCGCAGGTCATTTATGAAAAGTGCACAGATGTAATATCAGTGAAATATCTTTATTAATTTGTAGTACAAGTAATCGCGCGAGAGCTTGATTGTGCTGTCTGACCTTTTAATAAGATAACTTTGAGGATCCACAAGATACAAAAAAGCAGATATTTCTAAAACATACCTGGTATTTCCAACCCTAATCCAGCTAGTCATGGGATGTTCTCTCTTCTCAACCAGGTAGTTGGTGATGTCAGAGCCTCCGTCCCATACTGGAGCCTTCCAGCTGAGAGCCAGAGAGTCCACTCCGATGTTGTCCACTGCTGGGAAGCGTGGCGGGTCTGGACGGTCTGTGGGTGAAAGAGGACAAATTAGTAAAAAGAATCAGAGCAAAAGATTGGTATAGGTAATAGATTTTTGGATAATCTGGCTGGAGGTTATCCGCCGGGCGACAAAAATCAATGGTTGGTATATTCTATAGAGATGGTTATGCTCGAAAGAGTATCCTTAGGCTCTTGTTAACTTGCAAGTGATTTAATGGTATCATCATCATCATCAACCGGAAGACATTCACTGCTGAACAAAGGCCTCCCTCTTAGACCAACATGTCGAACGACAATTATTCACCACAGGTATCCATCGGTTGGCCGTGACTCTCACGATGTTGTTGGAACACCTAGTAAGAGGCCTGCCTAAGCTGCATCTTCCGGATCGTATATGTCATCCCACTGCTGGGCAAAGGTGACTATGACTTCCAGTTTTCACGCTCCACGGTAACTGACAAATGCTGACAGATTGGACAGGTCCACTCGAATTTGTGTGGTTCTTTCTTCAAAAAACCATTTCAGTAGACCTGCATGGTCCTCGTATAACCTGATCTACATTATAATGTCTGGACTTTAAAAGAGACTGTGACCTCTGAGTTTGTTTCGGCTGTTTCTTCTCAGAGTAGTCAGGTACGAAACACCGGCCCCCATCTAGTTTTATGAAAAGACGTGTAAAAGTGTTGATATAACCTACTTGCATAAATAAACATCATTTCATCATCAACATTTCATTTCATTTCACGATCCAGGGCTAAAGTAGACCACTGGGTATTAGTTTTGTCAAGCTGATTGTTATTACACGTCTTGTAATATTAGTTTCATTTGAAGCCGCATCGATACGGGTTATCTTGTACTATCAGCCGACTCATCATCTGCTGCGTTGCCTTTTTCCAACTATATTGTGGTCGTCTTTCAGTCGAACCAGATGCAGTTATCAGTATGAGCTGATAAATATCCAAATAATACTGACCGCTAATTTCAACGTTGATGGTGGCAGAGTCCTGTCCCAACTCGTTTTCAGCGGTGATCCTGTACGGGCCGGAATCCAGCTTGCTGGCATCGCGGATCGTAAGGATAGCGTGGCGTTCTGGAACATAACATAATATGGTTAGAAATATCAAGTTAAAGTAAGGAATAGGTGACTAAGTGACACGTAGTTACGTATGCGTATAAAACTAGACTTTCACCCTTTAAAATTGTATGAACAGTTATGCAAACTTGAAAAAGATATCAATCTTTTAGGAAAAGTGGGGCTCTGTGGTGTCATATCTGGCATTTATAGTGTGTAAAACGGTGAACTCTCTTAAATACTTTTTACTTGTTTAAATCAGTAAATAGCAGCTGGCGAACCGAGCTCAGCTCGGATGTAAATAAAGGAAATCCATAAAAATGGAAGAAACCCTGAAGAACTCACTGATAAAATAAAAAGAACTGTTTGAATCTGGGGATTTAATTCACGGCCAACAACAGAAAGCTAAAACAAATCGGCCACCGACGTGCCCCGGGGCTTTGAATGCTGAAATTATGAACCGATTTGTGCATTAAAATACGTAGAAACGAATTTTATCCGATATGGAACCTAGTTTGATCGATTTTTAGCCCTTGTAAACCCTCATATTCCAAAATTTATCGAAATAATTAGAGCCCTTTTACGAGGACTGGAAAGTATAGAAACAAATATTGCTTGTGTTATAGTATAGAATGAAATAGAACATTAATCACTCTTAGAACCTATTGGAAAAGACTTCTTACCTTTCCTCTCGACATGGTAGTGATGACCAGACTCGATGGTCTCTCCCTCCCTAACCCAGGTGATTTTGGGCACCGGATGTCCGGTGAACGGAATCTTGATGACGACATTCTCTCCCTTGTCGAAGTACGCCGACACACGGAAGCGTGGTGGCACGTTCAGTTTTGGTGCGGCTGTTGATAAAAAATGGAGTGATTTAGAAGATGTGATTTTGCTGATTGTAAGTTGCAATAGTGGAGGGAGGCTGTAACCCAGGAATGGGACAATGCAAGCTATCAAAAAAAAAAAGCTGCAATATAATTTATTTCGTGGGTTTTCATTTGATTATTGACTTTAAAGCTAAAAAAACCTGATACAAAAGGTGCATCAGAATGACCAAACATAGATAAGGCTTTTTTTTCTTAGTTGCTCATTTTTTTCTTTTGTATTCTTACACATTCGCTATTTTAAATGCATTTACAGCTTGGCAAAAAACTGTAGAAAACCGGAAGTCGCCACTGTCTTCTCGCTACCAGCACTTTGAATGTTTTTTTTTTACTTATTGCGTTAGTTTTATGGCACAATAATAAATCTAACAAACCTGCGGTCTTTGTTTACATCAAATATCAAAGATTTTAAAACGTTGTCAGAAACAAAAATATTAGTTCCGTTTCAATTGCCTATTTAATCTTTAGATTCTTACAGGTGCAACAGATTTTAAAATCAATTAATATTTAAGCCATCATAGGGTTGAAAATGGTGACTTCATTATAGTATGGCTGTTGCCAAACAACATTCATGAGGGATAAGTTTAACAAATTTCAATTGATTAGTATGTCCAGTATTCTATGAGGCATCGACTTTTCGAATAACCTATAATCTAACAAAGACTGTTATCCATAGAACTTTATAGACTTCTATTCAAAATCTTTCGGTAGAAATAAACCAGTGAAAGTAACTCACTCATGATCAGCAGCTCGGCCCTGGTACTCTTGACGCCGGCCCTGTTGACCGCGCGGCACACGTACTCGTCGGCGTCCTCTCCGAACACGTCCATGACGGTGAGGAAGTGGTTGTCTCCCTCGCTCCAGATGCGGTGGCGAGGACCGTTGGTTATCTCACGGGCACCTGGAGAAAAAAAAGAAATATGAAACTTCTGGAGATTACTTTTTTTTGAATATTGCCCCGCACTAGAAATTTCTCCAGTGTCGTGTTTTTACAAAATATAGAAACGGACATACACAAACGACCCTAAACAACTACTTGTAGGTCATACAAATATTTGTTCCATGCGGGAATCAAACCCGCGACACGCTGTGCAGACCAATCGCTCAGTCACAAAGCCAACGACGATATAATACTAGACTACTCATTGCACGATCTAACGAACAAAACTATTCTGCCAACTCGCTGAGGTAATACGTAAGCGAGGGGGGCGGGGTACTGCGTTGTGATTGGCTAACTCAAGGTCTGTTCTGTCTCAACGTATGTTTACGGCTCACAGGATTGGTCGAAATGAGACGGTTATAAGACTTTTTTGCCTAATGTGTTGGCAGACATCGGTCGCCTGTTATTACGAGTCTAGTATTATATCGTCGTTGCACAAAGCTAACTCTTAGAGATACCTAGCTAGATGTGTTTGTTCTTAACTCTACTCTAGGTTACTGGATATCAGGCATCATGGCGTCGTAATAAATGAAGAATTATGGATGTTGAATCTACATCGCGAGAAACAAAGGCAGACTTTATAAATGTCGTTGAATATGTCTGCGCTCACGCACGTGCTTAAATACTCCGTCCCACCGAAGTCAATCATTTGATAAACTGATCTTTCAAAACATGGTTTACCAAGAAATAAATAAACCGCACTCAGTTTGAAAAGTGGAATCATAAATAATGATATATTTTTTTTTAACTTTAATGTATGGAGTTTTAGTTGTATCCATTTACGTTTCCACTACTTTTTCTACACATAAAGAATTATAAAAAGTGTAAACAAAAACACGTGATACTATGGTACTTTTGGTAACAAAAACACTCCATTTGCACTGTAAAAACTCAACTAAAGAAACAGCGAGTTACAGAAGATTTCCCAAGAAAAAAAAAGACATGACTTACCCTTATACCAGGTGATGACAGGCTTAGGTTGACCAGTGATGGTGCACTGGAACTTAGCGTTGTGGTTCTGGATGCAGTTGGCATTCTTGAGAGGCTTGACGATCTCTGGCGGTGTGGCGGCTGTAGAAGATGAAATATGATTAGTTAAGGTGTCATCACTTTACTAGGTTTTTCACTTTTGTGTCGATGATATCACTTTACTAAGCTTTTCAGTTTCGTGTCAATGTCATCACTTTACTAAGCTTTTCACTTTCGTGTCAAGTCATCAGTTTGTTTTGCTTTTCACTTTTGATTATATTGGTAAGTTCATCTAAGTCTAGCGGAGTGCATGGTCTAGCGGTTGGTCGCATGATCTTGTAAACCACAAGTTTCAGGTTCGATTCAGTAGTAAGTAAAGTCTCAAATCCGGGAAGAAGACCAAATTTTGTGGTAGTGACTTGGTGGTATGGTATGTTGAATTGAAAAGAGTGAAGAAAGTGGTATGTTGAATTGAAAAGAGTGAACGAAATGGCGCTAGATGACTTGTATAGCTCTGTCACTTTCACTCGCCGGAATAAGCCTGGTTTTAATACGTTGTAATACCCCCCAGAACCTTCATATGAATGTTTCTGATGATACTAACCTTTAGGATCGACGACCTTGACTCCCTGGCTGGCAGTGCTAGGCGGTGAGATACCAGCCTCATTCTGAGCGGTCACACGGAACTCGTACTGACGACCCTCGATGAGGTTGGAGCAGTTCCACTGGTTGGGCAGGCAGAGGGTTGGGTTCACACGCTGCCAGGTCTGGTTACCGACCTCGCGTTTGTCGATCCAGTAACCTGGGAAAGTAAGGTTAGGTTAAGCTAGAAAATTCTGGAATTTTTCTGAAATATGTCAGGATTTTTCTTTTTCTTCCTTTGCAGCAATTGATTCTTATTACAAACTAGCAAACCCGGCGAACTCCGTTTCGCCACCAGATGGCTCTATAAAGCTCACGGAGCCCGAGACCTTTCCAACGAATGCAAAACCGTGGAAATCGGTTCGTGCATTCTGAAGTTATAGCGTCAGGAAGGAAAACCCGACTTATTTTTATAAAGTAGATTATGCATGGTTAGACAAGTATAGAGTATTATCCCTCAAAGAAAATAAATAATTAACCTCGGCTTGATATAGCCCTTTAACTGTTATGTTATTGAATGGAACGACGCCATATTATACCGACATCTATATTTTCTTCTATATTTCACTGCCCTGGGGGTGTATTACAAGCTCTTAATTCCTGTCAGTTTACGCCTTAAAGTGAACTGCCTTGCTTAGTCGTATTACATCACACAATGACGGCCAGTAAAACGGTCACGTGACCTCATACCGACTTCTGCCTGTGCTTGTGCCTGGAAATTTCGTATTACAAGCTACATAATGACATTTCAAGGCCGGATTAATTGTCAAAATTGGCATCTCCAAAATCATTCAGTTTACGCCACTTTTTAGTAACTTTTACTGACTTGTTTCTTTTAATTTGTCTTTAAACAGTTGAAACTAACTAAATTAAACTTTGGTATTAATAATGGAGGCACTACAGAATATCTGGAGAGTGCATACACGATATAATCTCAGCTGACGAGCTTTACATAAAAAGACGACAAAGTTTTTACCTTTTACGACACATATACACTCATTTACTGAACGCTAAGCAATAAATATAATTATTCATATACGTAAACATTTACTCATATAGTAATATATTGTTCTAAATAAAAAACATGTTACTCCTGAAAAAATTGTTTTATTTGTCGTAGTTCCATCAGTGTAAGAAAAAAAATATACAGAGCTTAGATTTGAGACATGGTGACGAAATAAATAATCTTTCGTAGCAATGGACGTAGGGTTGAATAAACCAAACAAAATGTATGATCAACTCAAACACTTAAAATTAATAGCCTCGCGCAGCATAATTCCAGAAATGGTACAGTCCAATGGAGCCAAAAATTGTGTTCAATAATTATTTGGGTACATTGGGCAGTCTATAATGTATCAGCAGACATTTTTAATTTCACTTCCTCGATTGCTTCTGGTACCACAATTTCGCAGCCAATTTCAAGAGAACTAGGTACACTGTCTTTCGGTTTGAATAAACGTCCTAGGTTATATCATTACTTCACTTGTTGAAACATTTCTAGCTCTTGCTTTAAAAATTAGAACATTGTTGTGTTGGAACAGCTCCATTTTTCAAAATTTTCCGCTCATGACTTATTCCATTTTGTTTCCTTACTTTCTCTGCGGTAGGAAAACGGTGTGCTTCTTTATTAATGCAGTAAAAAGCACTACATAGTGGCATTATAAATAAATAAAATACGATAATCTTGTTTGTTTTGGTAAACAAAACCGCCACAGGCTAAAAAAGTATCGCAATACGATCGTTCAGAAACAAACCCCTTTGTGAGAGTTTTATTTGATATTAAGTTTTTGCATAAAATGACAGTAAATGTTGGTCAATTTGATTGTAAATATTTATTGTTATTAAAATACAGTTTAACTCAAATATCTCCTAAATTTACAATGTAAAAGATTTTTTTCACACACAATTTATAAAACCGATAATCATCGGTAAATTGTCGATTCGATTTTTGAACGAATTCACTAGCCCGTCATAATCATCCAGAGACAAGTAATCCAGGATGATTCCTTGCAGAATTACGTACGTCGTATTACGAAATAGAACAAGCCTGCTTAAGGCCGTAAAGTCAACTGCCCGAAAACTGCAAGGAATTAAAAAAGGTTGTAATACCCCCCCTGAAGTCAAAATCTTATAAACCACTTATATATTTATGCAGAAAAAAATCAATTTGGGACTGATAACTTTTGGACATTGGCGAACATTCTTCCTTTTAGGGTCAATTACAAAAAGATTATCGTAGAAAAGTGAAATATAAATTACCTTGTATCCTAGATCCACCGTCGCTCTCTGGTTTCTCCCATTCCAGGTGAACGAAGTCGCCTCCGATCTCCAGGATCTTGGGAATGCCAGGAGCTGATGGTGGGTCGTATGGTGCCTTGGCCTGTAGAATATTATGAGATATTAATAATTAACGTTGATGACCGAATATGAGTAGAAGTTGGGTTGATAGTCACATAAATGCGTAACCATAATATTGAAGATTACAGATTGTCTTCTTCTTGAAAATAAGAGGCTATTATCAGCCTAAAATCTTCGTTTACATAATGTTTTGGCCTATGCACAGCCAATTCAAGAGTTCGCAAGTTAAGTCCACGTCACGACTGAAGTCCTTTTGACGCGCGCATAATATCAATATGCATTAAAAAATATACGTGTGGCACTCGGCAACTGCCGCGGTAAAGCTTAGCATTTTTTATAGTCAGCCACGTCATCAAGTCAAACGTCAAGAAAATGAAACACCATGCCGAAGCCTGCCGAACTGAAACGACGTAAGACGATGCGGGGTGTTAGGTTTATTTTCGTTACGGAATTTCTTGAATCGGTCGCCGCGCTCAGAGCCCGCGATAATAAACTATGCAATAGCTTAAAAATGTAGTACCACGAATTTTCTGCCAGACTTCAGTCGTGGCGCGGATACGAAGCTTAGTGTTTAGGAGAAGTTGAAGTATGCCGTTTAGTATTTCTTTAGCTTACTATACAAAATATTAATAAATAAACCCACCTTAATAGGACTAACGCCTTCAAGCGCAGGTCCCATTCCATTATCATTGGCAGCATGTATCCTAAAGTTATACTCCTGTCCCTCAGCCAATCCTTGTACAGTAAACTTGGTATCCCTCACAGAGGAGGCAATCGTTATCCACGCCGTGCCCGAGATGTCGTTACGTTCAATAATGTAGTGAGTGACCGGAAGTCCTCCGTCGTATGTCGGAGGCTTCCAGGCGAGAGTGCAGGAGTGACGGGAGATGTCGGAGGTCTCCAGAGGGCCTTGTGGAGGTCCTGGGAGGCCGGTGACCGTGACTGTGAATGTGTCTGAGGTTTCGCCTGATTTGTTTGTGATGGAGAGTTTGTAGATACCTGTGGAAAATAAAATGATAGTAAAACAACTGTTTCAGAACTTTAAAACCGGATCAATCTTAAAGATAAATTAAAAACTTCTTGTTTTATAATAGCAAAAAAAGACATCGACTATGGAACAAAATTTATTGTTGGAATTCTACATGATGTTTAACATAATAATATCAATGTTTTAGAAATTCGTTAAGGCTACGTTTAGCATTACACATTTTCTCTACCTTTAGTGAAAATCTCTAATTATAGCAAGCTTGACCTAACTTGAAGTACATTCTACTCTACTTATGCACTCGCCAATTCACTTTCTACAGATTAAATCAAAATAACTTACCCATATCATCCTTAGAGATATCCTTGATAAAGATAAGGATGTAATCATCAAACACAGTGTATTTGAAGTGCGCGGACTCGGACAGCTTGTGTCCGTCTCTAGTGAGTACCACGTCTGCAGGCTGGTCGCCGGTGTACAGGATTTTGATCTTTGTGTTGTCGTGTTCAGGAAGGTGTAAGTCGCCTGGCATGCGTACGATGCGTGGTGGGTCTGCGGGGGGAAAAAATAATCATCAAAATATATTCGACCCTTGGGATCATTTTCAAAATTGTATTGGTATAATTTGCGACCTGATACAAGGCTTTCGATTTCATATCTACATCGTAATTCACTCATAAATATACAAACATGTGTGCTTTTACGGCATGTAGGACAAGTTTATTTGACTAACTTGCACCATGGAATACAGAGTGTAGATATAACTGTGAAGAGTACTGCAGGATTTGTGGTTTTCATTGGAGTTCTGCAGGGTACAATACTATGTCCAATTCTGTTTCAAACTTACGACAATAGGGGACCAAATAAGTATGTATGATGGCATATTACTTTTTTTTGTTCCCTTTTTTAAATTCATAGTCTTCTATTTAATTTATTTTTGGTTTAGTTTAACAAACACTCACTAAACTTGTTTAAACATTTCAGTTGATCTACATAAAAAATACTACTTTTTACTAGAGTTTTGAAAAGTCCATCCCAAAGATTCCTATTTTATCATTTTTTTACAGGATTATTTCCATAAAACTAAGTACACTTACTTCCAATCTTAACATGCCCAGTGCAGTAGATGAAGCCGATGTTGTTGACGGCCTCACAAGTGTAGTCACCTTCGTCCGCTTCGGTGGACGCCGTGATGTTCAGCTTCAGAGTACCCTCGCGGGACTCGGCTATGAACCTGGGTGGACAAGGAAGGATTTGTGTTAAGATTCAATAGATAGATTTGCCTTAAAAAACTAGGTAGAATGACCAAATAATATAAAAAAATAAAAAGTTAAAGAAAATACTGTAAAGTAGTCCTACACGCTATGCTGATTTATTTTATATTCTAGGGTTTCTAGTTAGGAGTTTAGACCTTCCTATAGCTCATAGGCAAATGTCTTTTTCGTATTTTACTCTTGTAAATTATTTATTTCTAGAAAAATAGGCAATATCAGCGATTTCTCAATATTGTTGTAGCTGCTAAAAAAAACTACGGATACCTCTATGACGAGGCAAAAAAAAAAATAAGTGGGAGACAGCTGGGGATGACCCCAGGGTAAACCTATGATGATGAATAAACATTATTTGACTGATTGACTCAGCATCGTCAGCAAGTTCTAGTATGTTAGAGAAGATGATCTATAAACCAGAATTCTAAGGTTAAACCCTGACGGCCTTGCCAAAAAAAGATAAACATGTGTTGAACGCTTGTCTAAAAATAATGTCGTTTTGACGTTGACAGTTTGTAGTTATTATTTACCTGGTTCCAAGTACGATTTCTCTGCCGTTCTTCAACCATCTACCAGTAGGCACCGGGTTGCCGGTAGCGATACACTCCAGGGTGAATGGTCTGCCCAGTGGAGCGCAGATGGTGGCTGGTAGTTGTTTGACCCATTCCGGCTTCGTGCCGCCCAACTCCTCGCCAGTACGGACTGGTGTTGTGCAGCTTGAAGGCTCGGATTTGCCTGTGGAGTTGAAAAAGTGATGATTAAATGGCATTTTTAAAGGTCTCTCAGATTTCTTCGACTTCTTCTAAACGCGTTAAAAGCTTGAACGGTTTGCAAAAACCAGTTTTTTTGTTTTTAAAACAGTTTTTTTTTTGTACGCCTTGCTCAACTATATTTTTTCTTATTAAAAAAAATATATCTAAGACTTGTCAATAAGTTGGTGTCTCTAAAGCATTCATTGTTAGCTTTAAGTTATATGATGGTCTCTGGAAAAACCATAAAAGGATCAAAATTCTAAACTTTGTGGTAGAAAATCAACGACATTTCCTGTCAGATGCAAGGTGTTAAAAAAACTCTCACGGGAATCGAATATGTTTCAAGTAAGTAATCTACCATCAAAAAAAAAAAAATAATAAAGACTGCTGGTATTTGTAAGATTGACTTTTCAGCACGCCTTATAAGCAATCTTCTAACTTCCTTCCGATGATTTCCCTATGAACTACTCGTACAAGAAGGGTTTTTCAAAGAGGGCGTGATAATGTTTCTACAACGTGTAACGTTAAATGCGCAAAACCTCTCGTGGGGTAACTCAGCCCATGTTAATGAACAATGTTTGTTCTAAGATATTTGGAAATGGGCAAAAAAAAATGGTTTTTCATGCAAAATGAGAAATTGATCGGGCTCATCAGTATAAAAAATCTTTTTTTTTGTGAATTTCCAAAAGTCTTAGAACAAACATTGTTCAGTAACATGGGCTGAGTTACCCCACGAGAGGTTTTGCGCATTTAACGTTACACGTTGTATTGGGTCGACAACGCGCAGATATCTCTAGTGTCCATAGACTACGGTAGCTAAGCACAATCAGGTTGGCCGATGCTTATATTTGTCGCCATAATGGTATAAAAAACTTACCAGCAGAGTTGACGGCTACAATACGGAACTCGTAGTCCGCCTTCTCATTGAGGTTCATGGCGGTGAACGTGGTGTCCTGTACGTTGTAGTCGTTGCACTTGATCCAGACGGAGCTGCCGACGTCGCGGCGCTCGATTATGTAGCCTGTTACGCGGGCACCTGAGGGAGATAACAGGGAGAATTTAAACTGTCTCTTTCTATCTATGTATAGCTGCCAGTAGATCAATCTAACCACAATCTACCATCGAACTACTAAATGAAAAAGGTTCTTGTTCGATTCGGACGTCTGAAATCGACCTCTCTATTTTGCTGCGATTCCACTGAGGTGGAGTGGAGCGGAGCGGAGACGAGCTGTGCCACGATTCACCAATCACAATGGCTGATGCACATGACTGACCAGATACATGTGAATTTCAAGCTGTGATTGGTTGAGCGCGGCACAGCTCTGCTCCGCACCGCTCCACTCCACCTCAGTGGAATCGCAGTAAAGAGAGGTCGATTAATTTCCTGTTGTTAATCATATTGCGAAAAGTTCCTGTTTATAGTCTCGTGCTACGCGACTTAGCACGCGCATATCACTTGCTTTTTTCGTGAGAACAGGTACTGATCATCGCTACGCTCATGCTCTAAGCAATTTCTTTTATATTTCAAAAGCAAGACAAAGCCCATCTTGAGTGTATAGATTCTATTCAAATTACGTTGGTTGATATGTGATTTCTCATTCACACGCGGTTCGAGCTGTTCACCAAGATTGACTTGTGAATAGAGGCCGTTGTGGCTAGCTACAACAGCTATCCAATTTTTTTAAAGATATTTATTTTGAGATAGCGGTTACAGAAGTTGTTCTTATTCAAGTTGATGTGCGCTTGCACTGCTCTACAATGTTAGGCATACAATAGGTTGGGACAAAATGATTACTTTTGATCTAAGTTTTGTGATATATTCAAAAAGATCTAATCTTAGATGTAATGATTTGCATGTCAAATGTTTGACTATGTATTAGGAAACTATTTATAATTTACTTAGGGTGCTCCCACATCTATCGACGCGGAATCGGATTTTTCCGTCGCCCTTTCTCTTTCTGTCGCTTAGAACTGCCATTTGCTAGACCGAGACAATGCGATAGCACGCGGCCGCCTTGAAGATTCCACCGCGTGCGATCGCATTATGCTTTCTGTCTCGGTCTAGCAAATGGCAGTTCTAAGCGACAGAAAGAGAAAGGGCGACGGAAAAAGCCGATTCCGCGTCGTTAGATGTGGGAGCACCCTTAAACACCAGGGGGTGTTTATTGATAAACGAGAAGTAAAGTTACGCCAAAGTTAATCCTTAAAAATGTATGGTCAGTCCGAAGATTATCCAGGTTGTAACTTTAGTCCACGTTTATTAATAAGGGGGCTACACTGTATCAATACCTATTGCAAATAAATGATTGAATGATTGATAGACAATGATCCATAAAATCGTACCTCCATCATGCGCAGGCGGGTCCCAGGACAGGTCGACATAGTTCCTGCCCACGCGCAGCACCCGCGGCGCGCGCGGCGGCGCGGGCGGGTTGGCCTTGCCCTTGACCTTGAAGGGCTGCGAGCTGGACGAGTACTTGCTCCAGCCGGCCGCGTTCTTGGCGCGGACACGGAACTCGTATTCGTGACCTGGTTCCAGGTTGTAGGCCTGTGGGAGATGGGGGTCGATGTTAGTTTAGTTTGAAGTAACAGGTTTTTTCTTGGTAAGTTTTGTTGTAGACTTTTGTCTCTGTCTAACACTAAATACAAGAGCAAACTCATCTTAAATGAAAAAAAAAATACTGGTGTTGAAATTCCACTGAATCAAACATACTGTTCCCTCAGATCAAAGAAATAGACTGTTCCAATGCAATTAAAGATAATAAAATTAATCGCTCATGAAAAATATCAGTTATAGCTAGACTTCCAAAATTACACAACTAACAATAACTGAAAAACTACCAAATTGTAGAACATTCTGGCATTAAATGCCACCATTTTGCTTGAAAACTTTCCCTGAATCTTTCCAGGAAAGATTTTGGTAATCTTTTTTTTTTTTTTTTTTTTTTTTTAATCTTTATTGATTAAAGAGGGTTTGTTCACAATACGAACATGTCACCCTCATAGAAACACTTTAACATGCAAGCTTAAGATCTACGCTTAATTCCTAAATTAACTAATTTATATATCATTTTTGCATTTTTAGAGGCTGGAAAAGCTAGTATTGTATTACACGCACCGAATTCACGAATATTAATATTAAATTCTTCCTGAATGAAATGTCTTTCCACTTCGTTCCGGTAACACTCCACCATAATATGAAAAGCGTCTTCGACCATATTACACTCGGTACAATTGGGAGATGAAATTTTTCCCATCAATGCAGCAAAACTATTTAAGGGAATGTGTCCGGAGCGAAGTCTCAAACTTGTCACAATTTCTTGCCTACTCATATTGGCATTGTCAAACCAGGGGTAGTTAGAAATAGTCGGTTGCATCGTACGATACCAAATACCTTTTGTCAATGACTTTTCGTCAAAGTATTCTTTCCACATATCCAAACAGTTGAATTTGACTTCGCTCAAGATATCGGTCCAATGAGGTTCATATGCTACCGGGATACCTTCAAAACACGCTTCTTTAGCTAAATGATCAACTGTTTCGTTTTCTTCAATGCCAATATGGGAAGGCAACCACTGTAAAACAATATTTTTATCTGTATTTAGTCTATTAATAAGATTTATTATTTTGTACGCTATCGGGTATCCATTAAAGTTTCCCGTACACTTTGTCAGATGTTGGAGTGCACTTTTACAGTCTGAATATATTACCGAATTTTGAAAATTCACCGATTCAAGGTATGAGATAGCTTCAAAGATCGCGATTAACTCCGAATGCATGACAGAGATTTTGGGATTTAACTTAAACATACAGCTAGTATTACTTTGAGGATCGTAAAATGCGGCTCCTACACTATTTTGGCTTCTAGATCCATCTGTGTAGATTCTATAATAATTAGGATAATTTCTGTTAAAATGCACATTACAAAGTGTTCGAAGGTGAGTATGATTGTATAAATTCTTAGATTCGGTAATTTCTTTAATTTGTGATTTAATTGTACAAGACAGGTTCAGTCCGCTCATCCATACATTAAGCGAAAATAATCCTAACTCATCATTAGCGCTAATGACCATATTATTTAGTGTTTCAGATACATGAGCTATAAGTGGTATCCTTTTGCGTCTCCAATACGTATCGTGACAACACAAATTAAGATTATTTATAACCTCACAAGTATCCCCGTCGACAAAAGATTTCAGTTTTAGAAAAAACTTAGCTGCTAGGTAATATCTGCGAACATGTAACGGCTGCAGATGGAGTTCACATTCCATTACGTGTATGGCTGTACTTTTAATGAAACCACCAATGACCCTCAAACACTGGTTTTGAACTCTAGTTAGTTTATTTAGATAACTTTTGCAACTATTATCATATAAAAAACTAGCATAGTCGATTCTGCTGCGTATAATTGAAATGTATAAACGTCGTAAATGAGTAGGATGTATGCCCCACCCTGGGCCAGTCAGTATTTTAAACACATTAAGAAATTTTGATGATTTGTCTTTTAACTCATTTATATGTTTGGACCATCGTAGTGATCGATCTAACCACAGTCCTAAATATTTATATGTTTCTACTACTTGGAGGGAACTTTCATTTATTTTAATATCAATATTATCCTTCCTATATCCCTTTTTAAATATACAAATTTTAGTTTTACTTGTTGAAATATTTAAACCAATGTCTTGAACTAATTTGTTAAATAAATTCAAAGCTATTTGAAGTCTGTGGGTCGCCTCTAAAATATGATTTGTAGTAAAATATAATACAAAATCGTCTGCAAATTGCGAAACACACACGTTTTTAATCTCTTTACAAATATTGATAGTAGCTATATTGAAAAGCAACGGAGAGAGCGGATCACCCTGTGCCAAGCCACGAGACGTAGTTCTACAGAGAGAATTGTTATCAAGTTGAATTTTTAAATTTCTAGTCTGTAAAAAATTCCAAAGGTATTTACAAATGCGTTGTCCTACTTCTAATTCATTCAAAATACGTAATAAGCTATGTATATCTACGTTGTTATATGCATTATCTAGGTCAATAAAACAGCATACTGTCATTTGTTTGTCAGAGAATCCTGTTTGAATTCTGGAAACTAAACTAGTGAGATTATTTAAAGTTGATCTGCGCTTTCTAAATCCTATAGTATTCGGGCTTAAAATTTGGTAATCTTTAAAAGTACTAAATAAAAAAGAATGGGATATAATTGTTGTGTATATCTTTTTTCTCGAATTCGACCATATCTTCACTTACCATTAGGCCAGATAATGGTAAAAAGCGAACATATCGCTTTTTTTTAAATTCTTTTAGTCGTATAGAAATATCCCAAACAATGAAAAGATGTTTGCTTTTGTCGCATATCGTTTAGCTGTCTGTCTATTGCAAAAAAGAAAAATTCATCAAATTTTATTTTAATTATGTCCCGGAGTTAAGCCCGATATACTCCTGAAATGCTTCAAAAAATAACTGACCTGGTAATTACAGTCCTTAACAAGGTAATCAGCACTGTTCCAGACTCCATCCTGTACGTCCCTGTACTCCAGCTTGTACCCCTGTATGCGCGCGCCGCCGTCGGAGCGCGGCCGGTCCCACACCAGGGACGCGGCCGACCCGTCCCAGTCCACCACGCGAGGGACGCCTGGTGGCTCGGGGATTGTGAAGGGGAACTGTGGAGGAAAATGGAGATTAAACGCAAGAAAGGTAGGTAACTATTTTAAAACCAAAAAATCGAAATACCTGCCAGAATTTTCGATCAATATTGATCGAAGGCCAGAATGGATAAATGATCTCCAAATTGTATAACAAAAAGTATTGTAGAAATTAACTTATTTTCTGTAATAATAAAAAAGCGGTGTATGCAGGGTCGATGACGGGGCTTCTGTTTCTGTTTGCAGGGTTTAAAGGAACCTAACCGAACCGAACTTCGGGGTGTCCCTGAAATCTTACTAAAGCGAGTTTTAAGCGCATTTCACACAGAGAGCGGGCGCGGGTCGGACGCGGGTCGGACACTGAAAGCCCGCGCACGACCCGCCCCGCGCCCGACTCGCGCACGCTTTCAGTGTGAAGTCTTCCATTTAAATACAAAGAACTAGACCCGCCGTACTCCCGCCCCGAAACGCGCCCGACCCGCGCCCGCTCTCTGTGTGAAATGCGCTTTAGTTTTGGTGAGCATTTATCCATTTTGGTATAGGTACAAAAACAATTATTGATGTGAATTTAAATTGTAGTCTTATTTGATTATGTCTTTTTCAGTGGGGTTGGCAACGCAAAGATATTGTAGATGGCGGCACCATAGAGTAGTCCTAAGCCGACCAATGACGTAGTACTAATTTGAAGTACCTTTAAGATTTGAACTGATTTGAACCAATGACGATGCCTGGAACAAACTATACTAGCGCCATTAGTTCCCCAGTTACCATCCCCGTTATCGGATTTTTAGGGTACGTCTATACGCTCGTTTGGAATGTGCTAGTCCCATTTCATCTTTAAATGTCCCTTATAAGTAAACTATGCTTAATATCTTTTTGTATATGTGACTGTTTCGACCCAATTTTAGTTTAAATAGTAAGAATGATTGTCAAAAGTGAGGAAGGAATCGCGAATTTGCATTAATAACAGATATATTATAGAGAAAATGGCCACTAGGTTTTGTTTTGTGCTTCATTTAAATTCTAACATTGTAATGCAAGAATTTGTTATCATCTGCATCTTTTTCAGTTTGCAATCTATTAAAGTCTGTTTTTTCTAGAATAGATAGTAGACCGATTTTCTTTGAAACGAATAAGAGTACAATCAAACCTGAAAAAAATCGATGGATTTTAACTCAGATCTTGCATAGATCTTGCACTACTAAACTATAGATCTTACCTTTGCAGTAATAGGTTCATCCATAGCCAACGGCTCGGACACTCCGTACTGGTTCTCAGCGCGCACGCGGAACCAGTACTTGCGGTTCGGCTCCAGACCCATGACATTGTAGTGGCAGTTGCGCACGAATGATGATATCTTTGACCATACCTGGGGTGAACATTTATAAGTTAGAAAGGTAAGTGAACTGTAGGTTTTTGAAAATATTAAACTCATTAACGCATGCGTCGCCGATTTCAAAGATTTACTATGGAAAGAAAAAGACATCGTTACACGTAAGGAAGGGATGAAGAATTCGACGCTGTAAGTGAGAACGTCGGTGGCTCTTTTGATGAATAGGATGTACTGAATCCGAAAGTCGCAGATTAAAATCCCGCTTACCGTTAGAATTTTACTTTTCATAGAAAATCTTTGAATCTGTAGTTTTTATTTTGTTGTTGTTGGCTTATAACCTATTAACAGTTCCACGATTACAGACCAATTAATTAATTAATTAAGATTGCAATCGTAATATGTACACTAGGAACTGCGCTCAAGAATGATCGTGAACAATTAAAAGTTCTGATTATGTCTAATTTTTGCTCAAATCTTTTTATATAATTGTTTTCTAAAATATAGCTTTTGGTGTTATTTTACAATTTCTATCTTCGTTCAGCCTGCGCTTGCGCATTTGTTATTTATTCAGATAATAAGTGTACAGTTTTAGTTTTAGAATCAAATATCTGCGTAGCCATTTTCCAACTTCGGTAAAGTCAGCTTTCAGTCTAACCAGATGAATTACCGCATTTTAAGAGCAACTTTAAAAATAATGTCAAATAAAGTTAAAAAATATACATACGCCGCTTTGATCCATCTTCTCCACCACGTAGTTGGTGATGGGAGATCCACCATCGTCTAGCGGTGGTTTCCACGACAGCGTGCACGTGTCGGGAGTGATGTCTGATACGTCCAGAGGTCCCTGTGGCGGTGAGGGCCTGTCTACGACGAGGACCTGGAAGGTAAGAAGAAAAAAAATAATAATATTCCACAACTATCACACAACGCCATCTAGTCCCAAGCTAAGAAGAGCTTGTGTTATGGGTACTAGACAACTGATAAACATACTTATACATATATTTCTAAATACATAAATATTATAGATAAATTACACCCAGACACAGAACAAATGATCGTGCTCATCACACAAACATTTGTCCTGGGTGGGAATCGAACCCACGACCTCCGGCATAGCAGTCAGGGTCAGTAACTACTAGACCAACAAGCCTGTCAAATGTTTTTATATAGTTTGTTTATTTACTATCGGTTCATAAACGCCTCTCCAACACCATCATCAACAGCCTAGAGGAGTCCACAGCTGGACATAGGCCTCTCCATTCGTACGCCATTTCACGACGTGTTTTTAGACTAGCGACTAATTAGGAAGAAAAAGCTGAAAGATCTTCAATATTTCCTTTGTTGGAACATGGATCCCCTAAAATAATTGTCTTCTGTAAAGTAATGGCTGTGTATATGCATCAATCTAAGAAGAGGGTGGCAGGTGGCCTACAATGAACTCTTAAAGCGTGAGTCTTTAGGCTGTTGGAAAAAGATGGCGCTAGACAACTTGTATAGCTCTGTCTCTTTCCCACAGCCTTATAAACTGGATCGTGGTAAGGCCTCAGGGTGTTATTTGTCAGAAAAACAGGCTTTTTTACTTTTTGAACAGTAGCTTCGTCTAGAATTTAATTCAAGATAAATTTATTAAAATTTATGTAAGTAATATTTAAATTGATATTAATAAAGTAGTCTAAGGTTGTACCGTATCAATTGTTTTAAATATCTCAAAACTAAATCCACTTGATTTTTTAATAAAAAAAAAAATCATTGCCTCATAATTACTCTCAATACCGAGTTTATTTGAGACAACTAAGTATTTTTTCCATTACAATTTAGTTCTCTAAGGGCTGGTTTTTCAATAGTCAGATAACCGTTAACTGAGGAATAAAAATGGCAGTTTGACAGCTTATCTATGGAAAATATGTCAAACCGTTATTTTTATTCCTCAGGTAACGGTTAACTGACTATTGAAAAACCAGCCCTAATTCCAATAAAAGTCACATCCTTACCCTGCAAGTAGCACTGTCGGAACCCTCGCTGTTGACCAGCTGGATGGTGTAGGATCCAGTGTCCGACCTCTTGGCGGGCACACAGTGGAACACGGTGTTCGTATCTGACGTCACGAAGCGGATGCGGTTGTCCGGAGATACTTCCTCGTTGTTTATGATCCATGATACCTGGGTAGAGTTGAAAAGAGTTTTTATTTATTGTTTATGGTCAGATAGCACTTGCAAAGAATCAATAATTTTAGCAATAAGTGGAGTTCTGAAATTTGTGTCTATTATCGGGAAAAACGCATGATCCACTGGTGTACTTATAGTGATTTGTGAAACGAAGTAGTATCAATTTCGTAACACAGGGTCAGTCTTTGAAATAATAGTGAAATTACAGCTCAAATGTAATGCAATTAGCCTACGAAAACCATGACAATTCCTGGACTATTACGCTATGGTGCATAATTTTTGCCAACATTAAAAATTAAGTGCCATAGATGATTTTTTTACAAACATAAATTTTGTGAATTAAAACATGATCATGGTATTCGGAAAAAGCCCTAGAACTATTAAAAAAACAACAACTCACCTTCGGCCTCGGGTTGCCAGTAAACGGCACAGTAATCTTGATCTCCTCTCCAGCAATGACCGTGATATCCCTAAGGCTGAGGTCACTGGTGATCTTGGGCGAGTTGGGAGGCGCAGCAGCCCTGATGGCATCAGAGCTGGCGGAGTAAGGTCCTTGTCCAGCAGCATTCACCGCAGACACACGGAACTCGTATTCATGGTTCTCGATTAACCCAGTAACCTTGTAGGTCGTGTCAGGAATGTGAGCATGAGATGCCTTCGTCCACTTATCTTCAGTGATGAGACGCTTCTCAACGATGTAACCAGTGATTGGAGATCCACCATCGTGACGAGGCTTCGTCCAGGTAATGGTGATGGAAGATTCCGTAGTCTCCACAGAGCGTGGCGCTCCAGGTGCACCTGGCGGGTCGAATGGATGTCTCGCCTTGATTGGCTCGGTGGTTTGAGCTGGGTCTGATTGTCCATACTGGTTCTCAGCCATAACCCTGAATTCATAATCCTTGCCGACTGTTAAGTTCTTCACCCGCAAGAACGGAGTGGTAACGTATCCAGAAACCTTGGTCCAGTTGGCGGTTCTGCCTTCGCGTTTCTCAACGACGTAGTTCGTGATCTCGCCACCTCCGTTCTCCTTTGGTGGGTTCCAGTATAGTGTAAGGGCTTCGCCTTCAAATTCGTCAGCCCGCAGGTTCTCTGGTTTACCAGGCCTGTCAAGCACACGTACGTTGATTGTCGCCGTATCGTAACCTGACGGGTTGCGGAGCTGCAGACGGTATTGTCCACCATCTGATCTCTTCGCGTTCTTGACAACAAGTGAAGCAGAGTCTGGTGTGATCTTCTGGAATATTCTGGAGTCGCCATCGACGTCGAGAAGGTTGTCGTCGGCGAACCATTGAGCAGTTGGTTGCGGGAAGCCAGTGTACGGCACGTGAATGGAGAAGTCTTCTCCAGCACGTACTGTGATATCCCTGACTCCTCCAAGATCCATGCATGGTTTGTTGGGCTGTTCAGCAATGATGATTTCAGCTGTAGGCTTGCTAGGATCTGATCGTCCGACTTCGTTGACGGCGATGACCCTGAACTGGTATTCGGCACCTTCCTTAAGGTTGGGTACAGTGTGTACCAGGCTTGGGATAGGAACGTCGTTAACGTCTTTCCAGTCCTTGTCTCCCTTGCCCTTCTGTTGTACGATGTAGCCCTTGATCTTGGCTCCACCATCGCTCTTCGGTGGCCTCCAGGATAGTGTGACGGAGTCCTTAGTGACTCTATCCGGTTTAGGTGCTTCCGGCGGGCTTGGTTTAAGACGCTGTGTCTGCGCCGTGATCGGTTCGGTCGGCTTGCTAGGCTTGCCGGGTCCGGCTTCATTGACGGCGATGACACGGAATTCGTAGCGGTTTCCTTCACGAAGGTCTCCGACCGTGTAGCATGTGTTCGGTGTTGGGTAGTTGTTAACCTTGACCCAATCGCCTCCACGCTCTCTCTTCTCGACGTAGTATCCAGTGATTGGCTTTCCACCGCAGTCTTTCGGTGGGTCCCATTCGAGGGCACAGCTGTTGGAGCTGTATCCAGCGATCCTTGGTGCGTCTGGTGCATCTGGTGGGTCGAATGGCGACTTGGCGACGGTAGGCTTGCTCTCCAATGGGTCAGAGACTCCGTATAAGTTCTCAGCGCGGACCCTGAACACGTATTTCTTGCCTTCTGTCAAGTTCTTCACAGTGAACGAGCACTTAGGACAGAATCCGGCGACTGTACGCCAGTCATTGACTCCAAACTCTGCAACTTCAACAACGTATCCAGTGATTTCACTGCCACCGTCATCAGTAGGTGGTTGCCAAGATAGGCTGACAGCGTCGTGAGAAACAGGGTGACACATAAGAGGTCCTTTAGGCACTCCTGGTTTGTCAACCACAATTACTTCGATATCAGCAGAGTCCTTGCCATGTGCATTGGACGCTGTGATGGTGTATTTGCCTGCATCGTCGCGAACAGATTTCTCAATGTACAGTTTAGTTTCATCAGGCTTGGTTTCGGCAGTAACCCTGTGAGATTGGACAATGGGAACGGTTCCCTTGGTCCAGGAGATAGTTGGTGTAGGCGCTCCCTTGATTGGAATGTTGATATTGATGGGTTCGCCTGCACGGACCTTGATCTTTTTGCCAATGAGGTGGTCTAAGCTCAATTTCGGGCTCTCCTTCATAGGCTTGGCAATGAAGACGTTGGATTCGTCTGAAGGTTGACCAGGTCCAGCAGCGTTGACTGCGGAAACTCTGTATTCGTACTGGTGTCCTTCCTGAACCCTATCATCATTGTATTCGTTCAGTCTGATAGGATCTTTGTTCAGTTTGATCCAGCGGCCAGTAGCCTTGTCTCTCCTCTCGACGTCGTATCCAAGGATGTTGGATCCTCCATTGGAGATCGGAGGAGACCATCTAATATTGATGTGATCTTTGTCTGCGGCAACCAATTCTGGTTTGCCAGGCTTTCCAGGTACTGTGTACTGGTTCTTGGCAATGATTGGTTTATCAGTAACCAGAGGTTCAGAGCGTCCTTGAAGGTTCTCAGCGAAGACTCTGAACTCGTACTTCGTGCCTTCTGAAAGACGAGGTACAGTCGCGTGGTTGAACTTCGGGTTGATGTAAGTAACCGCTGGTACCCATCCGCCTCCGTGAGTAAGATCGCGCTTCTCAATGACGTATGCGGTAAGCTCACTGCCTCCGTTATCCTTAGGTGGTTTCCATGACAACGTGACGGATTGCGCAGTGATTTCTTCGTATTCGAATGGCGGTTGTGGCGCTCCAGGAACATCAAGTACAATAACCTCGAAGCTGCCTTCATCAGTACCAGAATCGTTCTTCAGTTTCAAGTTGTATTTGCCAGCGTCTGAGCGCTTGCAGTTGACTGTGTGAACGATAGTGTGGTGACCAACAATAGTGACGGTTGTCCTCTCGTTAGCAACCACTGGTTTGCCGTCACAGGTCCATGTGACCTCAGGAGTAGGCTCTCCAATGAAGTCGACATCCATGTGGAAGATGAGACCAGCCTTGATGCGGATCTCTTTAAGTGGTGTAAGAATCTTAGGAGCGACAAATCTGTCTTTAGCTGTGACGATGTCTGATGGTTCAGAAGGTTCTGATTGTCCGGCCTGGTTGACGGCGATGACGCGGAATTCATAGTCTTGTCCTTCAGTTAGATCAGGGACTGTAGCCTTAGTCTTGCTAGGAGGTACATGGACAGCATTCACCCAGTAGGGGCTGCCCTTCTCCTTCTTCTGGATAATGTATCCGGTGATAGGTGATCCACCGTCTGACTTGGGTTTCTCCCATTCAAGGTCGCAATGGCTCTTGCTCCAGTCAGTAGCCTTAGGCTTGCCAGGAGCAGTAGGCTCATCGAATTCGTTCTTGGCTACAATAGCACGGTCTAATTCCAAAGGTTCAGATTGACCAATGGCATTGACAGCGCTTACTCTGAAGAGGTATTCCTTCATGTGAATCAACCTGGTTACTTGGTGCGACAAGAATGTGCTCATACCAGCATCAGACCAGGTACCACGAGACAGGTCCATCTTCTCAATAACGTAGTGGAGGATCGGGGATCCACCATCATCCAAAGGTACCTTCCATGATAGGGAGCAGGACTCCTTAGTGACATCAGACACAACCAAAGGCTTTTCAGGTCTTGAAGGTCTGTCTAGTACGGTGACTTGAGCAGCAGCAGAGCATACTCCAAGGTCGTTCTTCAAGGTCAGCTTGTAAACGCCTCCGTCAGCACGGACGGAGAATGGAATGTCTAATATGACCCTGTTGTGTAGAATCTGAATGTCGATCCTGTCTGTTGGATGGACCACTTTGCCGTTGATCTGCCATTCGACTGTAGGCTTAGGCGATGCCTCTATCGGGATCTCGTATTGGATCCTCTGGCCTGCCTTGACAGTCTTGTCTGCCAAGAGCATTTTGTCGAAGTGTGGTGCGCAGAACCTGGCTTTAGCCACTTGTGGTGTGGAAGCGTCACTGGGTTCTCCATTTCCTGCCTTGTTGACGGCAATGACCCTGAATTCATACTCCTCGCCTTCTTCAAGGTTTGGAATAGTGGCTTTTGTCGTGTTTCCTGGTACAGTCGCAGCGACTTCCCAAGGTCCGTACTTCTTCTTAGCTTCGACAACGTAGCCAGTGATGGGTGAGCCGCCATCTTTCTTTGGTGGCACCCATTCGATGTCCATGTGGTCCTTGTCCCAGTCCTTGACG
Source organism: Agrotis clavis (assembly GCA_954870645.1). Lineage (NCBI taxonomy): Eukaryota > Metazoa > Arthropoda > Insecta > Lepidoptera > Noctuidae > Agrotis > Agrotis clavis. The sequence continues at coordinate 6,557,451 of OX940943.1, forward strand.
ACAGGAGTTCCAGGTTTGTCTGGTGTTCCGTAGGGATCCTTGGCTGTGATGGGCTCGTGGCCAACAAGAGGCTGTGATTCTCCAAGTTTGTTGACAGCACGGACACGGAAGTTGTAGTCGTGACCTTCGATAAGATGGTCGATCCTGATGCTGGGGGATTGGACCTCTCCAGCCGGGATCCAGCGCAGGTTTTCTTGGTCCATCTTTTCGACGACGTAGTGCGAGATTTCGGCACCGCCATCGTCCTTAGGTGGCCTCCATTTGAGTGTGCAGCCAGACTTGGTGATGTCATCAGCGCGAAGAGGACCTTCGGGCGGTGTTGGCACATCCATGACAAGAATCTTGACAGTAGCTGAATCAGTACCATTGATGTTCCTAGCTTTAAGAGTGTATACTCCACTGTCGCCCCTCTTACCGTCAATAACGCGGATCTTGGTGCTGTGCGTATCATTGATGATCTTGACTCTGTCAGAGTTCATGATAAGGTTGTCACCGTTGAACCATTCCTTGGTAGGAGTAGGTTCACCAACAACTGGTACGTCCAAGTCGAAGTTCTGTCCAACCTTGATCTTGATATCGAACATGAAGTTTCTGTCGATCTTAGGTGGTAGATTCTTGGGTCTGGCAAGATGTGGTGCTGTACCATCGCTGGGCTCGCCTTTACCGGCTTTGTTGACTGCGCGTACGCGGAATTTGTAAGTGTTTCCTTCGATGAGATCTGGGACTTTGCCAGTGGTGACATCTCCCTCGATCTGGGCACATTCTTCCCAGTCTGGGGCGAAGCGGTCCTTCTTCTCGATGACGTAGCCCGTAATGGGTGCTCCGCCATCGGTGGGTGGCCTGGTCCACTCCAGTTCCACGAAGTCTTTGTCGAAGTCCTTGATCTTAGGCGTGCCGGGCTTGCCAGCGACGTCGAACGGATTCTTCGCTTCGGTTGAGTGTGGGGTGGTGAGAGGCTCGGATTTGCCTTGCCTGGAGGGAAAGAGAAAAGATGTTTATAGAATTGTGTCACAAGGTTTACACAGTCGATGCTCTATTTATTGTATTTTTCGTGTGTGTCTTCAGTCCTACGTAAAAGTTTTTTTTCTTGAAAATCAATAATTCTTGCAACGAAAACCACAAAATTATTGATGATGATGTTCGTAATTAGGTATTTAATGCCCCAAATTAGTTTTTTTTTTGTTTCACAACCTGACAAGCTTTGGTTTGAATTGGTGAACTCGTCCAGTTTTTAGGCCTTTATCAAGTCTACCAACAATACTTCACAAACCAAGTAATCAAACCGCATACACACCTGTTAACAGCCCGTACTCTGAACTTGTACTTGTGTCCGGGCGTCAGGCCGTCGACCGCGAGGCTGGTCTGTGGTCCGTCAGTCTCCCCAGCAGTGACCCATCTTCCGGTGGCCTCGTCCATCCTCTCCACCACGTACTTGTCGATTGGCTGGCCACCGTCGTCGGACGGCGGGTTCCAGGATAACTTGGCACCGTTGGCGTGGACGTCGGAAACCTGGTGAATTTGACAGGTATTATAAAACTTTGATTTTATTATTTAGACTAGCTATTGCCAGCGGCTTCACCCGCTACAACTCAAAATTATCCCACGGGAAAATATTTAAAATTGGGATAAAAACTATCTTATGTGTTAATCCAGGTTATAAACTATCTGTATACCAAATTTTAGCCAAATCCGTTCAGTGGTTTTTGCGTGAAAGAGTAACAAACATACCTATCATACACATACACATACATACATCCTCACAAACTTTCGCATTTATAATATTAGTACGATATTTGTGATTTATCGCTATGTGAAACTTGAGCCAAGTACGGTATATGAAATTAAATAGGAAACCTACGCTATGGCGTTTTGAAACGGTTTATTTCTAAAGATCACGTTGTTGTTTTTTTTTTAAAAAAAGCAGGAAAAATGCAAGAAGTAAATGAAAATGAAAAAAAAAAATGGTTCTTCCCACCCTAGGTAGAGCGGAAAGGACTGTCGGACTTTTACTGACAATAAATTCATCCAGTTCCTTTGGATGACGTCGTGGCAATAATCCTGCTTTTATAGACATTCCCGCGACCCCAAAATACATAATAATCTTATGAATGAATTGTGTTTGTGCTTAAATTAATATGCTCAAAATTATTCCAAGTTTCAGAAATAAAGATAGAAGGCAGCTTTGCTTTTTTGTACCACAAAGTTAAAATTAAAATGTTAGACTAACACAATTTTGGACACTCATCATCATGATTTCAGCCCCCCACTAGTAGGTATAAACCTCCCTCTTTTTCTACCATTCTTCTCGGTTCTGTTCGACCCTCAACCACCTACTTTCTACTCAAAAAACCAACATCTACTAACCTTGAGCGGTCCTCCAGGTGGACTAGGCACATCCAGCACGATAACCTCAACTTCAGCCACATCCTTGCCGTTGGAGTTCTCAGCAGTGATGGTGTACCTTCCACTGTCTCCTCGTTTGGCAGACTTGCAGTTGATCTTGGTGTTGTAGTCTGAATGCTGGACCTTAGTATCACCGCTTGACTTGACTTCCTTCTTCGCGAGGAACCATTTCGTTTCGGGCATCGGTTCTCCGGATACCTGTGAGGAAATTTAGTTTAGGATTTGAAGGTATTTTGGTGGTGGTATGTTTGGATTTCTTATCTTACCGATTTTCTGTCCAGGATAGCGTGCACAGAGATTTTAAATTATTAGCTTTTATTATCAAATAGCAGTACTAATTATGTTGTCCGAGTGATTTCGAAGTGAATTATGAAACGAAAGAATCTGGTGTTTGTTTTAAGTTTAGGTAACCATTTAAACGAAACTGTATCTTACTACAACTTGCTGTTACAATGAAAGAAAAATAATAAATTGAAGGAAAAAAAACTTCAGATCATCAGGAAGACGTAACTTTCTAAACAAAGACTATCCTTATCTGCGCATCTCTAGAATTTTTAAAAGAGGGTGCCATTGTGTCACTGACTGGTAGAAACTTATTCGCAAATAAAACGAAAAATGGCTTCCTATTCAGTAGGGGGTTGGGTTCCGACCCCAACTGTAGAATAATTTTAAACTACCTCTTAAGTTTGTACAGACCGAAACCGGACCCGTTGTAAGTATATCATAGCTAACAATAAAACTCCTGGTTTACTTGTACTTTTTTTTAAATAGGGAAAAAAATCTCTTGGTACTAACCTTGACGTCAAAGCCGAACTTCTGTCCGACCTTGATCTTGATGTCGATGAGGTTGGTCCTGTCGATCTTGGGCGCCAGGTTCCTGGGCTTGGCCACGATGGGGTGTGTACTGTCGCTGGGCTCGCCAGGACCCGCCTTGTTGACGGCGCGGACCCTAGGGGGGAAAGTTGTAGGATTAGTATCGATTCGTTGTTCTAAGTCTTACAAAGTTTTTGGCAAAGAGTTTCAAGCTAAAATTTAAATAGTTCAAGAAAGAGTAAAATGCCGTTTTTTATAACCTTTTTTTTAAGTCGATCCATATCCGGTTATACAGTGAATGGTGGACTTGTTTAGCTATAAAAATACTGAATTGTGGGATCATATGGTTCATGTATATTCTTGGCAAACAATCTGAGATGCAACAGTGGAAAAAGAATGGACAAAAAGTTATCGCCCATAAACCCTTAGCCTTTAACCCTGCCATCAGTGTCCGTGCACTAGTTGTAGCAGCCAGACGCAGCCATACTGCCTAGTGCGCGGGGGGGGCTTTAAAAGTATAGATGGCAATAAACTTGTCTTTTTTGTAGCCATTACAATCCAATTGACTTTGCAAAGTGGTAAATAACGCTCTCTTGTGTTGACATTTTTCGGCAAAAAACCTTATTCCTTAAAACTATTTGAATAAATCCTGAAAATCCTCAACCAACCTGAACTCATAAGTCTGACCCTCAATAAGATCAGGCACGGTGGCCGTGGTCTTATCCGCGGGTACTTCGAGCGCCTTCTCCCAGTTGCCGAACTTGTCCTTCTTCTCCACGATGTACCCCTCGATGGGTGCTCCGCCGTCTTCCCGCGGCGGGGTCCACTTGAGGTCCACGTGGTCCTTGTCCCAGTCCGTGACTGATGGGGTTCCAGGTGCACCTGCGAAGAGAAAGGGAAGAATAAGTTTTGTATGAATGGAAACAAGAGACAAATTCGAAGTGATGTGAAAAGATACTCAGTAATTGATGTCATTTCTGAGTCGTGCAAAAAGTATGACCAAACTAAAATAATTTTTAAAATTTAGAAGACTGAGTATAAAAACATCCACTGTTTTTATCCCTCTGATTTTGAGGGACTAAACAGTGGGATTTTATAAGTTAAAACATTTTTTTAAATTCAAAATGAGTTTACTATTAACCTCAAACTAGGCCAGAATAAAAAATGAGGTCTACTGAAAATCTTGCGCACTGGCAAATTAATATATCACTAATTAAGAGCGTATATTCCGAAAGCTGGCAACGTCGCAAATGGTTGTCAAATATTAACAAGTTTTAATTAATTTGGCATTGTTACTGTGTGAAAATAAGAAATATGGCTCTGTAGTGCACTAAAAAAATGATAAGGGAATGCAATAATTAATATCGTAACACCGAATATATAGTTTTAGATGTAGAAAAAGCATTTGGAAGCTTTCCAAATGCCTTTTATACACCTGAATAGGTTACAACATCAAATCCAGTGTTTTAATTGCATTCCTATATCATTTTTTGAGTGCACTACAGAGCGATATTTCTTGTTTTCATACAGAAAATTTGTCAAATTAACTAAAACTTGTAATTATTTGACAGCTTTTTGCGACGTTGCCAACTTTCAGAATATGCAGCCTTAACAATGAATGATGGGAAGATCAAAAATGTATGGGATTGACATTAAAGCTATAAGTTGTTGTAAGTAGGTATGTGAAACACTTTCAATAAATCGATAGTCGCTTGTCTACTTCTTGTATAAACCCTTCTTCTCCTCTATTAACTGACCTACAGAAGCTATACTTTCTTCGAAATTCACAAGTATAGTCTTAACAATATGATCAGGTTACTAAATAATGCTTAGTATTGAACTTACCAGGTTCGTCGAAGGGATTTTTGGCGATGATAGACTCCTCACCGGTCAACGGTTCGGACTCTCCCTCCGAGTTCACGGCGGACACACGGAACTTGTACTCCTTGCCAGGAGTCAGGCCGGTCACGTCGCATTCTGTGGAGGAAATTATTATGAGTTTCTAGGTCTGGAAGAAACTAAAATGGTGTTAGAAAGACGACGAAAAATCAATGCAGGAATGTGAAGTTCGGATATTCACTGATTTCTATTTTCTACAGTAATATTATAAAGAGGAGAGATTTGATTGTTTGTTCGTAATGGATAGACTCCGATACTTTTGGACCGATTTCAAAAAGTTTGCCGTATATCATTACTTCCTGGAATTTGATCCTTACTGGCAACTCTACCAAATGGTGTAACAATACAGGGTGTGATTTTTTCCCACAATCAGCGGGTTCGATTCCTGGCCAGCATTATAGACTTTTCTAAATTCCAATGATGCTGATTTAGTTTTCATCAAAATCGGCCACGAGACTCCTTTAAACGGTTTTCGATATTCCTCGTAGTTTCAGATATAGCCATATACGCCCTGTTGAAAAATTCATCCTGTATAGCATTTTATAGTTTCTGGTATCCGTTACTTACTAGGCTCATCGGAGCGGGCACAAGGTACCCAGCATCCGGTCTCAGTGTCCAGCTTGTCGACCTGGTAGTACTCGACGGGAGTGCCGCCGTCGTCCTTCGGCCTCTTCCACTTGAGGGTCGCGCCCTCTTTGTGGACGTCCGAGATCTGCGAGGGAAAGATGGTGGCGATTATGAAAGTTCGGGAAAAAATGAATGTAGCTTATCATGGCAACTACCTTTATTAAATTGACGGGTGACTGTAATAACTTATTGTAAGCCTCTTTGTGTCTTTTTTGGTAAACTTGAAGATTAATTGTCAGACAAGTGATCAAATGAGGGACTTGGTATAATGAAACGAATCATTTGCCTAGCCTTTTCCCAAATATCTTGGGGTCGGCTTCCAGTCGAACCAGATGCAGCTGAATATCAGTATTATTCTGCCTATACAACCTCCACAATCCAGTAACTAAGCCCTTTGATAAGACTGGTTGTCAGACTTTTGAGCATTTGACTTTTATTGCATTGTAAAAGATCTACAAATGACAGCCGGGTCTAACGGTTTTACGTGCTTTCGAGGCAAAGCGGAATCTGAGAATCTCGCTATGGTGGTAGACCCATCTACAGATCAAACTCGGCAAGCACCTGAAGGATTTGCCTATACGGCTTTAATTATTTAGCCCGAAGCTCCTCAAGACTTCAAGACCTTTCTAAATAAATATAACCCTCACCTGTAATGGTCCTTCAGGTTTCAGCGGCTTATCAGTGACCACCACGTTGATAGTGACGGTATCTTTGCCGCTGGAGTTGACAGCGGACACGGTGTACTCTCCCGAGTCATCTCGGCGGACGGGACGGATCACCAGCTTCGTGAAGTAGTCGGGACTGTCGATCATCACCGCCTTCGAGGGACGGAGTGGCATGTTCTGGTATCTGAAGAGAGATAATAATTTGGTTAGTTTTTGGTAAAATAAATAGTAGATTTCTAAAGCCCTTACGGCTCGCTGTGAGAAATTTATAGAAATGCTTGAAACAAGCCACGAGAAGCCGCCAGTTGCGAATTCGCGTAATTACAAAGTAATTCATGTTTTTCTCGCGCCGCACGTTGTTCCGCTCACCGCTTAGACCAAAATCCTGAACAGGCCATTAGGGACACTGTTCACTTTTTTCATTCAGAATAAACAAAGTCCCGAATTCGGTTCGTTTTTGCCGTCCAATAAGTTGAGTCATGCCAACTTAGCCATATGTAACACCATAGAATCATGAACTCCATAACGCAAATATTTCTGCTAGATCATTATTATGGATTAATTTTTAAGACTTATCATTGTACCAATGGATGGTAGGCTACTATTACATGACCAAACGATCTCATCTTTTGACTGGATCACGGAGTTTCAATCAACAGCCCCTCTATTTAATTAAATAACTAGTGTTCAGCTGCATTCGGTTACACTCGAAGTTAATTTTAACTAGAGAAAAGACTAGGTTTTCTTTTCTTCTGTAGCAATATCCATACTAATATTATAAAGCTGAAGAATTTGTTTGGTTGAACGTGCTAATCTCAGGAACCTTTGGTTCGAATTGAAAAATCTTTTTGTGTTCGATGGTCAATTTATCGAGGAAGACGTTATAAAATGTATAAAATGACGTTACGATCAAAACGGCGAGGAAGAGTTAGTTCTGAATATCTCTTACCTCCATTCAACAGCAGGCGCAGGCTCTCCCGTGATGGCAGCCTCCAGCTTCAGAGTAGATCCAGCGGAGATGGTCACATCTCTCAGGTGACGCCTGTCGATCTTGGGAGCCAGGAACCGAGGCTTGGCCACGAAGTTCTTGCTGGCCTCCGAAGGTTTGGACTGACCAGCCTTGTTGATGGCGATCACGCGGAACTGGTATTCGTTGCCTTCGATTAAGCTGTTGGAGAAATAATTGGTTGGGTTTTATTTTTTAATACACAATAGTAAATCAAAAAAATAGTGTTAAGTTAGGATTTTCATATTTCATATTTTATGATGGAATACAAAAAGAAGAAATTATACCCCAAGTCGAGTCCAGTCGAATGATTTATCATACTTTTTACAGTTATACATATTATAACGGCTCATTATGAATTTCACGTTTCCATATTGCAGAAAATTAAAAAAAGACTTGTTATAAGCGGCAGAATTTCATTGACGGAATATTTTTTTTATTTGACGTGAATTTGTCGGACTCTATCCTATTCACTTATAGAGCAAGAAGATCCCAGGACATAAATAAGTACTGCCGGCTCTGGGATCTTTGACTTCAACGAAAATATCCATTGGCTCTTTCTTGTTGAAAAATAATCATTAGCTGTGTTCAGCAGTATAAATTTAGTCTACGACCTGAATTACTACAATTTTGACGTTAGAAACACTAAGCGTGAATTTGCAACTTTCAACTCAGGACCGAAAGTTGAAAATCCAACTAGTATCCTTAAATATTTTTCCATCAATATTTTATCTTCATAAAGATATCAAACAAGTATAAAACTTACCCATTGACAGTGCCGGAAGGTGTAGGCGTGTGTGTCTCGACAGCCTTCTCCCAGAGTGGACTGTACTTGTCCTTCTTCTCGATGATGTAGCCGATGATGGGTGACCCGCCGTCCGACAGAGGAGGCTCCCACTTGAGGTCCACGTGGCTGGCGGACCAGTCGTCCGGGACCGGGGTGCCGGGCGCGTCGGGAATTGCTTTAGGGAGAAAAAAAAAATGTGTAAATCAATGAAATTTTTGGGTTTTTAAATAAAAATTTTAGTCTTTTGAATCTGGATGTAAACATGACAGCTTATTTCATATTATGACTTTGCTAATAGGCCATAATATATTATGGCCTTTTCATATTATGGCTAGGTAATACGCCCTAGTTGACAAAACGCCTCGACATTCTAGCATTCAAACTTACTGGTCGGAACAGTAAGGAAACCGGAGGGAACCCGCAAATGATGGGGCGTTTTCTCAAGTAGGGCATATTACCTAGTGTTACTCTATAGGAAATATAATAAAACTTACTGAAGGGATCCTTGGCGATGATGGAGCCGAATGTCTCTAGCGGCTCTGATTCGCCTTCCTTGTTCAGCGCCTTCACGCGGAACTTATATTCGTGACCAGGGATGAGGCCATCGACCTGATGATTAAAGAAAAAATGATTCCTCGATGAGAATTTGATTACGGAAGAGTTCTATAAAAACTCAAAATACAAAGGTTTGTGCATTCCTGTTTTGAAATCGTTTGAATGCTTGAAAAGGTGCTTAAAACTCAACGGTCATCCCATTAACAAAACGGCTTGCTTTTAAAATAAGTTTGACAAACAAGTTTTAAAAAGTAGCACAATGTAAATAAGACAATCAAAATCGACGTGAAATTATCTAGTTTCCTTTGTATTGCAAGCAGCACTTCATATATTTTATTTGTCTTTTTATAAAAATTGTAGTTCTTAATTCGTCGATTATTAGGTTTATATTGGGAATACATACTAAAATTAACTATTGCTAACCCAGCTGTAGTCCAGTGGTAATCGACTTATGAGTGTAACATTACAGGCTAATTATTATGCTAAATATTCAACTGAAAAGCTTACTAGCAAATAGGTAGGTTTTTTCATTATATTTATACTAAGAATATTTTCGAATAGTCACCCAAAATTAATCTAATAATATCTCACCTCCATCTCTGGTACATTGCCATGGGTCTTCCCAACAGGCACCCAGGCCCCAGTCTCCGGGTCGTACTTCTCCACCAGGTAGGCTTCGATGGGCTCTCCACCGTCGTCCTTGGGACGCTTCCACTTGAGGGTGCAGCCATCCTTGTGGATGTCTGACACTTCCAGTGGACCTTCAGGCTTCTCAGGTTTGGCTAATGAGGGGAAATATGAAAATTAGAAAAAAAAAAAAATAGCATTTATAGAAAGTTAACGGTATTATACTGTTCTCTCGCTGTGGGATAGAGATAGAGCTATACAAGTCATCTAGCGCCATCTCGTTCCCTGAGCGTAACTACTCACGCTTTAGACGTCATGGTAGACCACCAGGACTCGAACCTGCGTCCTTCTGTATAATTATTCCAAACTCCCAAATAATTAAGCTAGTCTTCTAGTTGCAAACTTGGGGTAGCTTTGATGTATCTTTCACTTCACCTAATGCGTATTTGAACATAATGATATACTTACATGTGACAATAATCTCGAATTCGGCGGTGTCCTGTCCGTACTTGTTGACGGCCTGTATCTTGTACGTGCCCGAGTCCTTGCGGCGCGGGCTTGAGTGCTGGTACTTGGTCAAGTACGGCACGTTCACCACTGAAATTAAGATAAATAATAAGAACCTCCAAAATACAACGAGATTATTGAAATATCTATAATTTATATATTATTACTAGCTGACCCCGCAAACGTTGTTTTGCTATATAAATTTAAAAAAAAATAGATAGTAGCCGATTCTCAGACCTACTGAATACGCATATAAAATTTGGTAAAAATCGGTAGAGCCGTTTCGGAGGAGTACGGTAACTAACATTGCGACACGGAAATTTTATATATAAGATATAATTATATAATTGTTGTGTCACACTAGGATTTTTTTCCTGTATCGTAATTGCGTTTAAAAACATAGAAAATCACTGATAAACAAACCCATGTCCCAAAACTACTACTTGTAAGTCATATACACCTTTACATAAAAACATTGATTAGACGTTACTTATCTTAAATAGCTCTTAAGTCACTTGCCATCTCTATTCATTGAAATAGAAATTACAAGGACAGGTGATATTTAATCGGTAGCTAAGCAACACAAGTTTTTATAAGTAAAGGTAAGCGTCCACTGGTCGGCATCGTACGTATCGGACGCATCGCATCAAACGGATTTCTGTATCGGCAGCGATCGGATTGCCGACGCGAGTATCAGCAATCGGATTGCCGATGCCACCTTCATCGCGTCCACTGATCGGCATTCCGTATGACGTCATCGGTCCGCATCGTATGTAGGTATTGCTGATGAGCCGTCCGTACGAAGCGGATCAGTGGACGCAGTTGTATGAGTTTTAATACAAGGCAAACTAAAATCCGTTACGTACGATACGTCCGATACGTGCGATGCGGACCTGTGGACGCTTACCATAAGGGGGTACATTATTTTGTTCCGTTCGGTCATTGAAACCGCAACTTGCGGCGCAGCAGTACCGCCATTTTTTTTGCCCTTTAAATAGGGTACCCGTTTGGATAGTTTCGCGACCCCGGCAGACGTTTGTCCCTCTGTGTATGGGAATCTTGTCAGATTAGTGACAGCTATTTGTCGACTCGGGAATGTTTCATAATCAGACGGCGAGTCACTCGGTACTCGCCGTCTGCATACTCGCGAAAGATTTTTTCCTACTCCTCCGCTATTGCGGAGCTACTACTCCGCCAGCGCTGTGACAGTTAAATGTCGCGGCAAATGCTGAGGTAGGAGCCTTTTGGCCTCGCACAGGACTAAATTGTTTTATGTTTTGTTGTACCTTTTAAACGTTTGTTTTTCTTAAATTAATTTTTGTTTTTCTCTGTTGCTTTTATTGATGTAATTTTGTTTGTTCTGTCCTGTGTGTCCCAATAAATCTCTTTTCTTTCTTTCTTTCTATTATTTTCTGATTAAATTCGTTGCTGGATCCAAGACAGGTAAATTCATTCTCCGGGACATGTCGAGTTTCATTGTCTCAGCGTTTTTCTGGTGTTCCCTACAGTTTATCCTGGCTTTCTGGAGTTGCAGTGGTTTAGGAAAAGTGTGGTGGGTTTGTGCCAATAAAAAAGCTCAAAAAAAAATATCCCCTATAATTTGAAAAGAGGAAAAAAAACTTACATTTCAATCCATTACCGCTGCTAACTGACTTGCCGTTGAGCGTCCATGTGACTTCAGGCGCTGGTTCTCCCGAGACCTTGACGTCCAGGGAAATAGGTTCACCCTCGTGTACTTTGATGGTGCGGAGGTTGCGACGGTCGATCTTGGGAGCCACTGTAGAGGAAGGACGGTTTATGAGTTATGCAGAAAGAAGTGTATTGTTGGTATCGTTTCGTGTAGTTTTTTTGAAATAATTGAAGAAAATTTTCAGTTTTTATACAAAAATTAAGGTATTTTAATCAACCAAGTATAGGCAGGGATAGGGATAGATAGGGACGGCCCGAGAAAGCAATAAATGGGAATAGATAAAGGGGGTCTTTATCGTGAATTACGTGAACTGTTTAGAATTTCATAGATATCTTCTCACTTCTAGTTTTATTGTTATAAAACTTGTTGTTCATAATTCATAGCTCTCTTGGATATCATATAGTCTCAAAAGGTAATGGATTTTACCAAGATGTGAGGTTTTTTTTTCTAGATTAGAAGACACGAAAATTATGAGGATAAAAGATCACAATATTTTTTTTAAAACCCTAGTTTGGTTATTAATCACTTGAACTGCCGTAAAAAACTTCTTTGAAGACAACCTAACGACCCGTTCACGGCTTTGCAGCTGTGAGCGGAGACTTAGCGCGGGACGACGCGAATATGGAAAATTGTCTGAACCACGCCACAAGGTACCAATCACGTACCAATCTTACTAAGTAACTAAAATGTCTTATTCGCGCAGCCCGTCGCTCCACTCACCGTTTAGACCAAAGTCGTGAATAGGCTGTTCGGATACATAGAAGGAAAAAAGAGTGGATGCAATACTTACGTCTCCTAGGCTTGCAGATGACAGACTTGCTAGCATCTGAAGGCTCTCCAGGTCCAGCCTCGTTGATGGCCTTCACACGGAACTCGTACTCTGTGCCTTCGTCCAGGTTCGGGACTGTGGCTTTCTCGTTGTCGTTGGGGCCGACCTGAAAGATATCAATGACATTAGAGTGAAACGCAGATAATTTTAAAAAGAGAAAGCAAAGAAAAGGTATTTATTTGACTCGTACAGGACAGATTAAAATCAAAATAGAAACAAATAAAAAACATTTAAAAAATAACAAAAATGATCCCGTACGAGGTCAAAAGTATTATCAGTAGTCATCAATAGTATCATATTTATTAAAAGTTAACAATAACGTTTTAAAAAAGTAAACTTAAATCAGCTGATCGCTTCATCTAAAAGATTATTTCAAAATATTAAATAGCAAGGAAAGTAAACTGACCTCGCAAGCCTTCACCCACTTGGGCGATCCCTTCTCCCTCTTCTCGATGATGTACCCGGTGATGGGAGCTCCACCATCCTTGATGGGCTTCTCCCACTTGAGGTCCACGTGGTCCTTGTCCCAGTCCACCACTTCTGGTGTTCCAGGTTTGCCGGGCTCGTCTAGGGAGGAAAAAGTACGTTAGATTTGGTTTTTAGACCGCCTTGTTTCTTTTTTAGTAGGTACTTCAAAATGTTCCAGTAAAATAGATTTCAAAGATTTCAGCTCCTAATTTTTCTATTAGGTAATTTAAAAATGTCTATGACATTTTATTTAATACACACACATGATTAATATAACTTTGATCCAATGAGAATCTCTGGTTTCGTTCTAAAAGGGATTGGGCACGAGTTTTTGAATTCTTCGTAACTTTTGAAGTCTGTTTTTATCCAAATTGTCCAAATCAATATACCTACATGATATTGTAGGTCCGATACTTAGCATATACGTGCCTATCTACGTCTTTTACTGAACGAAATCGTTGGTAGACACCACAAAAAATAACATCACATTAAAGAAGCAAAGTACGACAAACACAAAAACAACTCACCGAACGGATTCTTAGCAATAATGGAATGATCAGCTTCCAAAGGCTCAGAGACTCCTTCATTATTGACAGCAGACACTCTGAACTTGTACTCGTGTCCAGGCACGAGGTTCTCGATCTCGGCCTTCGGGTCCTTGGTCTTCAGAGCCGGCATCCAGCGTCCAGTCTCCGTGTCCAGCTTCTCCACTAAGTAGTGGTCGATGGGCGCGCCGCCGTCGTCTAGTGGCGGGTTCCATTTGAGGGTACAGCCTTCCTTGTGGACGTCGGAAATCTGGGGAGGAATTTAATAGGTTTAATATGGGAATAGAACCTTATGGGATGGGAACCGCTGTAGAAACTCATCTAAAGTTCGAACAGATGATAAAAATTCAAGTTGGTTGCAAATTAAAAAAAAAAATGCTTTTGCAATGCTGTTCACCAAGTTTTAAAATCTTGGTGATGATTGCGAGAGATGCATTTTTGGGAATTTCCAGGTATGGTGTAACCTACTCTCAAAGCTATCTTTGACTAACTTTTTTCTGACCGATTGGTTTCCGAAGAAACTAATCTCATAGATACACTGTTTTCTTTTTGCAGTTCTCGTGAGAAACTAATAAACGACAGAAGCCACAAGCGCATGCAATTATTATTTTTATTTGAATAAGACGGGTTTGCTCTTGACTAGGTCAGGGATGACAGAACCAAAGCCTACGATGCCGATGGGGCAAGCTTACCCAGAAGAAGCCTGTTCACTGTAACTTTTTTTTAACGTTGTATAATCATCAAATTATTCCTCCCACCCAGGGCAGGGCGGGAGGGACTGTCAGACTTATACTGACTAAAATCCACGGTGTCCTTCAATAGCCCTTCACGGGGTTACGGTAGCCTTGTAAGTCCCGTGACCCCGGGTACTTACTTATGCTTTACGAGCATAAACACACGTAGTAATTTCCACTTTTTTTCTCTTTTTTATCAATAACTCACCTTGAGTGGTCCCTCAGGCTTAGCAGGTACATCCAGTACAATGATCTGGATGGTAGCTTCATCCTTGCCGCTACTATTTTCAGCCTTCAGTACGTATGTACCGCTGTGCTTGCGTGCCGCAATAACGACCGACAGCTTGGTCCTGTAGTCTTCCACGTCGACTGAGAGGTCATCTCGCGTTGAGAGACGCTCTTTGTTGTGGAACCTGGAGGAAAAAGGTATTGTTTATTGTATTTCTGGTCTAGTCAATCTATTCCAAGGCGTAACCTTCTATACAGGCAAAGACATTAAAATATAAAGGAGCGATTCTTTTAAATCTCTTTTTCACGGACGGATGATGACGATGAGACGGATGCTGGCTATATCTGAAACCATGAGGAATATCGAAAAACATTGAAAGAAGTCGATTTTAACGAAAACTAAAACTGCATCATTGGATTTTAGAAAATTCAATAATCCTGGCCAGAAACCGAAACAACTGATTTTGGAAAAAAACTGTATTATTACACCATTAGATAGTGTTGCTTTATTAGCATCACCAGGATTAAATTTTGAAAAATATTGATATACAGAAAACTTAAAGAAATCATATCATTAAAAAACAACAACTGATCAATCTTCAGGGCAAGTTGTAGCTAGTATCAGGAAATACAGACTCCGGTAGAGAATTCCACTCCCTAGTTGTACGCACAATAAAATTATTGGCAAAGATACACAGTCAGGCCCGTAAGGAATGTGATGTAAAATAACTGGCACAGACAAAGACCAGGTATAAGAAGTAGACTTACCAGGTCTTGGTTGGTGGAGGTTCACCGCTGACTTTGACGTCAAGGCGGATGTTCTGTCCCGCCCTCAGTGTTATGTCGCGCATGTTCGTGCGATCAATCTTAGGTGGAGCTGTGGGTAAAACAGATGGAGTTAGATGGTGAATCTTACTAGTATTTGACCTTTTTTTAAAATAAAATATGTTGAAACTGGGATTTGGAGCACCCCGACTCGGAGGAGTAAGGTTAGAAAGTGGTGGTTTATAAACGACCCATTAAAGGAGCCCCGCAAAGCAGGGCTCCATCAACAGAGTCAAGTGACCGAACCGCCAATGTCCAGAGCCTCTCTATTTTTAGTGAATCTTAAGGGTTAGGGTTAGATAAGGTCGCTATCTGGTTGATAACCATAAAGAATCCCACTTGCAACTTGAAATTTTTCTTTCCTCAAAAAAATCATCTTAACCATAAAGAAATAAATAAATTGAAGAAATAGAGACTCAATATACTTTTGTAAGTGAAGAATTCATGATTAATTACACCAAAGAACCTACTACTTAACTAGAATACTAGCATGAGCCTTTTAGGATACATTTTTATTCTCATAATTATTGCAAATTTTGAAGCTCCTATGTAAGAAAAGGGAAAAATCCATCATCAACTTTACCGAATCTATCCTTAGCCAGTAAGTTCTCGGTAGGTTGCGAGGCCTTGCCAGGTCCGGCCTTGTTGACGGCCTTCACACGGAACTGGTATGTCTTGCCTTCGATCAGGTCAGGCACACGGGCTTCGGTCTTGTTTCCGGGCACCTGAGGATGAAGGCACATTGTAGGGATTTTTCGTGTTGGTAAAATGGGTTGTACAGCTGATTTTCTTATGATAAAACTTTTACGGCGAAAACATGGCTAGAACTTGCTTAGTAAAAAAAAGAGTATTTGACTACTATCTAGCCCGAAGGTATGCCGAGATATTGTGGTCAACAATGAAGCTACATATTTATACACTCTTGACTTGAAGACCCTAAGTCTGTAATAATCAAGAAATATTTGGGCATTTCATAACCAATTTCAGCAGATGACAAGTTTTTATGCTTAACACAATCCGTTTTTAAACAGATTAGGTATTACATTAACCCGAAATTAATTTTCTATCTACACTCTAAATCCCGATTTGTTTTATTTACCACTGATTTTGATTGAACTTCTTTAAGACTCGGATGGCCAAATTCGATCGTTGATTGATTACAAACAAAGATCATAATCTAGATTGCAACCAATATATCTTATTAATTTCCTGCGTATATTGATATATGGACATATCCTCACCTCAGCAGCTTTAACCCACTTGCCGGTGTCCCGGTCCTTCTTCTCCACGATGTACCCGGTGATGGGCGCTCCTCCGTCGTCCTTGGGCGCGTCCCACTTGAGGTCCACGTGGTCGGCGCTCCAGTCCTTGAACTCGGGCTTGCCGGGCGCGTCGGGTTCGCCTGGGAGATTACATTATGGTTTTGAATTAAGCTGGTTTTGAATTAGATAAAATTGTGTTGGATTTTAGCATTCGTTATAAATTTGACACTGAATGAATTAAAATAATCTAGACACGCGGAGCGTGGCTAGCCAAGCTAAGTCTTAGTAGAATCAATAGCATCCCATTCGCTTTAATTTTAATATAAAACGTTCGAAAGTGCGTCTTCGATGTCCTAATTGAAATAAATGTGTTGACTTTTTATCTTAATAGAATTTATATGACTGTGGTATTTAGGGGTATAGCCCTACACTAACATTTGAAGAAACCTTTACAAAGAATCAAGATCCCTAGTTCATCTGCTAAGATTATATCGATGGCAAAAAGTTCAAATATATGTCGGCTAAAGGAGAACATTCACGCTCCATACATTTTGGGCCTTTTCTGAAAGTGCCAGAAGTGTGTGAAAATTACGAATCTTCGAATTTGTATAACTTGGCCGAGAGAAATTCTACAACTTTTGTGCTATAGTAACTATTGCTCCAAATGACTATTACTACACGTAGTACCATTGTTTTTCTTTGGCTGGCACTTTTACCCAAAAAATTTATGTCCTTTAAATAGGTGAACTCAAACAGTCTCAAGACCTCAAATAAACTTAAAAAAAACTCACCATAAGGATTCTTAGCAGTAGTAGCAGTATCAGTAACCAAGGCCTCACTCTCTCCCTCAGGATTAACAGCCTTGACCCTGAACAAGTAGTCCTTGCCCTCGTTGAGCCCCGTGACGTCAGCCTCCGGGGTCTTGGTGGTGCACACCGGCACCCACCGCCCGGACTCAGTGTCCATACGCTCCACTACATAGTTCTCGACAGGTTCCCCTCCATCGTCTTCCGGAGGCTCCCATTTGAGCTTGCAGCCGTTTGCTGTAACGTCTGATACCTGGGGAATATTTGTTTTGGTTATTTGACGAAGAAATATAGATTTACTGTCAAAGAGACATGCATTTTAGTTAGCGAAACTTTAGTAGTTGTCAAAACCCTTTGATTTGAAAAAATCTGTACGAAAAACGCGTTTTGCAAGTAATAGTATGTCAATTGATTGGTGGTTAAAATACTGCATTCGTGTCATTTAAAAAAAAAAACTACTTAGAAGGCTAGATTTCCTAAAACCTGCCATTTGATCTACACACTAGAGTATCTAATACACAAGGGACTATAGTTATGTAAAATCACTACTAATCCTTGGATGTATGAGTGGATATCAAAAATATAACGAATAAGACGAACACAAGGTAATAGCAACAACACAAACAAGATTATCTTCAGGAAAACCAATATTAAATCAAAGACAATATAGTTTATTAACACAGAAGTAACAAAGAACTTCTAATAACCTATTTTCATGTAACAAATTATAGGCATTTGCATACAAAGCCACGTGTACGCCACAAGCGTGTGTCTAGCGGATTGTGGCTCCACAAACCGAGACATTTATGCAGGCGGAACACCACTACGTAAAAACTCAAGAAAAGCTCTACCAACCTTTAGAGGTCCCTTCGGCTTCGAAGGTTTGCTGACGACCTCAACTTCAATCTCCACGGTATCAGTTCCAGAGTCGTTCTTGGCTGTCACCACGTACTTTCCAGCATCAGCTCTGGTCATCCTCTCTAGGAGGAAGGAGGTGTGGTAATCCTTGTTGTCAATCTTCAGCCTCTCCTGTGCCTTGAGGACTTCGCCCTTGAAGGTCCAGGTGACTGTTGGTTCTGGTTCACCGATGATGTCGGCTTCCATCTTGAGGTTGGAGCCAACCTTGATCTTCTTCTTTTGTAGGTCTTTGCGGTCGATCTTTGGTTTCACTGTGGAGAAGAATTATTTTGTTAGTACTTCTTTTAGAACTTGGAGAAGAATAACATTCCGTGACTTCGATTCTGACTAAGCTTACTGCGATGACGCGATGCGATGCAATTCAACCGATTTCAACTACAAGTGAAAATCTTTCTTAAGGCGCGTGCCACATAAAAAAGACGTAAGACGAGGACGCGTCGCGGACGTGCGCCCGCGCCCCGTCTCTTCTGTGTGTTTTACGTCGCAAAGCTTCTATACATTTTGTATGAAAGAGACGCCGAAGAGACATGTCTCCGCCCCGTCTGTGTCTTACGTCTTTTCTATGTGTCCCACGCCTTACACTACAAGACATGACATAAAACGAGCTGTTATCTACGGATAGATGAAAAACAATTACACGCTCGCCACGACGACGGAAGTCAGTCGAATTGCATCATTATATCGTAGTAGCAAGGACGATTTTCATTTTTAGTTATTAGAAATTGCAAATTGCACGAATCGCGTCAAGCGAAAGCTCGCTAAGTTGTAGCGATCAGATAAAATACTGGTATTCAGTCGCATCTGGTCTTCGACTAGAAACCGACCCCAACATAGTTGGGAAAGGGCTAGGCAGATGATGATTTGAAAAGGGCACGAATTCTTTGTTTCCCCAAAATTTCATCATCGAAGAAAATATTTAATTAATTCCTGATAATAATATCACAGATCCATTGGGTCAGGTCAGTAACAATATTCTTAGCCACGTGACTTTGCATATGGATATTATAAAAGTTATTTCTAATTGGCAATCCAAACTAATATTATAAATGCGAAAGTAACTCTGTCTGTCTGTCTGTCTGTCTGTCTGTTTTTTTTTTTTTTTTTTTTTTTTTTTTTTTCCTTTGTTGAGGCAGGAGTGGGAAATCCCCACGGACACCTCGGCTGTCTCACCGTCTCACGGAGACCATGAGACAGTCGAGGTAGTGTGGGACTCGAACCCACTAAAACCCACTCCTGCCCTGCCAGTGTCCCTCTGCTGTATTTGCAGAGACCTTATTGCACTGCTTTCCTTCATTGCTTTTCGTGTGGCCGGAGAGACCACATTTATGGACGGTCAGTTTTTCTAATGGTTTTAATTTATCATTCTTATTTAGTCTTACTTGAGTTCTTTTACTATTTTGTTTGTTTCTTGATATAATATCATGTTCTATTTAATATTTGAATCTGTCTGAAGTTTTCCTACGTATAAGTACTATTAATTAAAATGATTACTACTATACTATTAATAACTCTATACTATTAATTAAAATTTCTTGTTATTTTCTTCTTTTTATTTAAACTTAAATTTTTTTTTTTTTTTTTCTATGCATATATTATTTCATCCTCTTTTATCCAATTTTTGTTATGCCTTACTTTTATGCGTGTACCACTACGTGATCACTCATATTTGTATACTTAATATACAATATAGTATCACTACGTGTTTTGGGGTTCGGCACAACTTGAGGGTTCCACTAAAGTTGACTCACGATACATCATAATTGCAGCCACTTTCTCATGAAAGTGACTCCAGTTAATACCCATCATTGAGCCAACCCCAGCGGTTCGCTCAATGCGGCTGCTATCTGGTTGTGTCGAACCCATACGCACTATGTAGCAGGAAGTGGGCGCATTGACAACCTTAGCAATATGCAACTGCCGCTCTGGCAAATGCGTCCCACTTCCTGCGCACTGGGCATTCGCTGCTGAAAGCGTTGTGCCCAGTGGCCCCGAGTTTGGCTCTGGCGCAGTTCACGCATACTGCCACTGCACCGTCTCGCCTCCCCGGGCAGTCAACCCGTAGATGCGAACCGCCACAGTGGCTGCAGAGATCTGCCGGCTCCGAGCACAGGCGTTTCCCGTGCCCGAAAGCCAAGCAGCGCGTGCACTGCACCAGAGGCGTCTGGTCCTCGACGCGCACTCGTTGCAGGTCTATGCGGAGCTTACCCTCCCCGAGCGCGCGCCTCCAGATCGTAGGGGACACACTGAGCACAACGCTATTCACGTGTGGATTTCTGGACTTTTTCCTATATCTGACCGTCATACGGTGGTCCTCGTCTTCGAGCCCGCGAAACACCTCCCGGTTCTGGTTCCTAAGGGCCCCCAGTAACTCCTCGTCACTGTGTACCGCAAGCACGTCCCTAAGAACCAGAAGCGGGTCCCTGTTCTTCACGTCCTCGACGACGAGGTTCTCCCCGGCCTGCCGCAATCTTTCTTTCACTTTCCGCCTCTCCTCCTCAGTCGCGCACCCCATAATAACTTTTCTGTCCTTGGCCTTTCGGACACGCTCTATCCGCACCCAGCCTTCCTTCGCGTCCACCGCCGCCCTGACCCTTTCAAGTACCTGGTCCCCCGTGTCCATCTCCACTGTGGAGGAGACAACCACGGAGTGCAGCGTCTTTCGCTCCAGGGCCTGAGTCCCGGTATGGCGACTATTTGTTGACGCAACACTCGCGTATGTTTCCCCCTCCACACTTTCCCTGCTGGCCAGACTGTCTCGGAGTCTATCCATCTTCTCGGAGTGGTCTTTCAACTCCGAGATGTGCTCCTTAAGCGTATTAAGGAGCTCAGCCTGGCCAGCAAGAATCTCACTGGGGACGGGCGGGGGAACATGGACAGCGGTGGACGCGGCGGGAGTCGGCTCTGGTACAGCTGTGGCGGTGGCGGTGGCGGCCCGCTCAAGCTCCGCGTCCTCGATCAGCTCGAAGAGCCGGTCTAGGGCCTCCAGCACCGCATTTTTAATGTTAGTCTTGAGGTTGCGAGAGCTGCCCAGGCTCTCCTTCGCTTTCTCTAGGCACGCTCTCGCCTCCTCAAGACGGTTGCAGCGCACGGCCCCAGTCCCCTCGAGCGGTCTGGTGGCGGCCACAGGAGGCGGGCGCCCCTTTGGCGTGGCGAAGATCTCGGCGGGGTCACGAGGGGTGGCGTCCTCGAAGGAGATCCGCCTCATCACGTGCTCATGTCTCAACATGGGAAGCAACAGGTCCCCCAAGGACCCACCCGTCGACAGCTGCTCATACGGGACGTCGTGTGGGTCGGGGGTGACCATTTGGGCGGAAACAGACGGATCCTTGTAAAGGGAGGGTCGCGGCTGTCTCTTCGCTGCCGAGAAAGAGAGGATCATCGACACTGGCCTTCTGGGTCCCTGTAAATAGGGGACACAGGAAACAATAGTATTTAAATCAGCCTTAAAATGTTTAAAATACGATCAATTATTAATTAATTATATTAAACGTCAAAATAAGTAGTCAATGGGATTAAAAATTTGTCAATTCTGTGTCCCTGTAAAGGGGGAACACAGATAATAATTTAAATAAAAGTCAGGACGCAACACAACATTAATGGTAAAAATTTTTAAAACAGTGTATTTAGTAAATTAATCAACCCTGGTCGCCCTAAACCAATTTTTTGTTGTCCAGATACTCAATAGAAACTATTTAGAAAGGAAAAAATTTTTGCCAAAAATAAAGTTTCCCTCCTAGCTATAGGCCACAGGGCGGGTGGGTGGGGAAATTTTTTGCGAGCTAGACGCACGTGCGGGGTATCGTTGGATCGGGCTCCGCGCGGGCTAGTCGAATATGAAATAAAAGATTTTGCGACAAGAGACAAAATTTTGAGTTATGGCCTAAAAACCAGTTTTTTACGTTAAATTTAGTGTTTTTCACCCCCACTCCGGAACTAGGGCCACGGAAAGCGGACCTGATCACTGGAATAATTGAGGGCGGTTGCTGAGACTATTTTAAATTTGAAACGGTTAATTTAGATCAAAAAATGGCGAAGTTACTGAATTAACCGTATAGTTCGGTACCGCCCCCGAAATGGGCGCGACAAGTAAACCTACGCTGGCTCAATAGTGGGTCCAAAAGGGGCAGACGTTGTAGTCATACGACATCCTCATTATAAATTAAAAAAATATAATATTCCCTGCGTAAAATCCTATGAGTGCGCATTAATTAAGAATGTTCAATAAAAATCTGATTTATTCACGAAATTTAAACTTCTACATTTAGCGCTTATTTTCTTAATTTACCGTAACAAAATCCAAAAGTGTAAATACGATCTTCGCCATTTTGATGGCTGTGCTGGGTAGGGCTAAAAATCATAAAAAAACGTGGTTTTCGGACATCCAACGGATCATTATAGGAGGAATGAATAACTTCTCATTTAGTATTGTAACGAATTCATACATCATTCAACATAAATTAGCAGTGGTAATGAAGAATTTGATATCTGAACTCGAACTTTCGCGCCACTTTTGTTTGTTTACATTTTTATTTTTCACTTTGATCACATACGCGTGCTTATACTCAATAACTATTAAGATATATATCATGCCAAATGTTATAAATAACGTAAAAAAGTACAGATCTTGGCGTAATTCTCTAATAAAGGGCCAATAACACGTATTTTTCATTACCACTACTCAATTTGTGTTCGTAAACGACAACCATGTTTATTTTTTTTAATCGTAATGATGTGTGAAAGCGAGTATTCTAATCGATTCCATAATTGATTTTTTTGTCAACTCGAGTGAAAAAAATAAGGAAACTAGGAAATCGATTAATAAAAATTAAAATAAATTTGTTTTAAGCTTAGAATACAATTATTATCTATTATAATATTGTTTATAGCTTTTATAATAATATTACGTACATTGTCATTCCCAAAAAACAATAATCTGACAATAATAGACAAAGGAACAATGTCAGTTATAAATGTTTGAATGCGCGGCAATTATTTAATTCTAAAATTTTGAATTAGGAATGCGCTCGCTGTGGTACTTGCTATTCAAAATATGTAATAACATTTTAATTTATTAGCTAATTTTTACTGTACATTTTATTTTGTACAATAATATAATTTTTAAGGTTGAATGAATATAGAATGCCTTGGATCTTGATAGGCTTTTTATAAATGAGTTTGTTTCTTTCCAAATAAAAGTTTTTTGTTTTTTATCGTGGTAATCTATAATAATATCGTGGTAATCGTGGTAATAAAAATCATCAAATGAGTCCTACCACCCCGAGCAGGGCGGGAGTCGGGAGGGACTGTCAGACTTGTACTGACTAAAATCCACGGTGTCCTTCAATAGCCCTTTATGTTCCGGGGTCACGGTAATGAAATAACTCCCGCGACCCCGGCAGGCTTTGGCCCTCTAAGTCATTATGCTGACGCTCTATGAGGCGCGTGTGGAACACGACGCGCTGTCGACCCGGGCATGGTCCATGGTCCATGGTCGGGCATGGTGGCATGCCGTGCCTACGGTGGCCGGAACTCGTCGTCTGCCGACTTCCGACGCCGCGGGCGTCTACCATTGCGGTTGGGGCGGAGGGAGGACGCTGTCCTCTCCCTCTCGAAAGATAGCCAAATTAATTATTTTATTGTACAAAATTGTTTCGTGAGATTGGTTTGGTCATGCAAGTATTACACGTCAGAAATCGAGCTTTTGAATTAAAAAAAGAAAATGCTAGGTATATTTTTACACTATTCGATGTCGCTGTTAAGGATCAAATTCGGTGAAGTAATGATAGTTTGGTAAATATGAACTAATATACAAACAATAATTTAGTCATTGTACAGCAGATCAAAATCAAAATTCGCGCAAACTCACTTAAAGATCGAATTTTAAAAAAATATTTAATGTATTTGCACCGCGAAGTGATAATAAAAATTTGAAATGAGAACAGTATGTTGTGAACATGTAGCGAAATTTTATTTAATGGAATATGATTCCATCCCTCGTAAAAATCGAATTATTAAAAAAAAAACCTTATACCTCAAGTTTGTCGCATGTTACTACTTCACAGAATATTGATAGTTTGATTGCTGAATTTATATTTCAAAAATTTATTTTTTATGGTGTTATTTAATTTTTATCAAATCGACTTCGGGACTTCCTTCAGGATTTTTCGCTATTCCTCATAGTTCAAAATTTAGCCATCCACGCCCCGTTGGAAATTCTAATTGTTTATTACTGCAAGGAATCATTTAGAAGTACTCCCATCTCTCAGCATTAGATCCGAACCCGGTGTTTGTCTTTTCACGTATTTTAGATCCGTTGTAAAAAGATAAATTTAAATTACATAACGAAAACACAAAATGGGTATAGGTAAAACCTTATGATTGAATTTAAGTTTAGAAGACACACATGTTTAGCCTCCAATGAAACACCGATATTTATTACTATATAAAACATAAAATTAAATAAATTATTGCGTAAACGACAATACTTGAAATATTATAACATGATTCAGATTTAGTTTCATAGACTTATTGCATGGACTGAGCTTTCTATAGTCAAATAAGCGGATAAATCAGTCCATGCTCTATGTCTTGTTTTACTTTTTTTCCATGTTCGATTATGTTGCGAGTATCGATTAGGCTGAATGAACGTTTTTAATCGTTTTGTGAACATTGGGTTTACGGTCAGCACTAAAAAGAGTCATGTTGCAACATAGTTTTTGCTAATTTTTATCCAGACTTTGATCGTTATTATTTATAAAATTATGTATGAACACTAGCAAATCTAATAATGTATATAGTAAGTTATTTTATTTATTTCACT
The DNA here is from genome assembly GCA_954870645.1 of Agrotis clavis. Lineage (NCBI taxonomy): Eukaryota > Metazoa > Arthropoda > Insecta > Lepidoptera > Noctuidae > Agrotis > Agrotis clavis. The sequence goes on from OX940943.1 coordinate 6,582,465, forward strand.
GTGTAACTATTATTATCATGTGATAAGCTTGTTTATGTACATATTTTTCTGCACATCTAAATTACCTAGTTTTTGGAACGGTGTAGCATTTTGTATGTTACACACATTTTACAACAGAATGAGGCAGTTTTATTGACCTCAACATGTTCCTAGAGATATTGCTCACAAACTTATCGCATGAAATAGCTGTAGTAACATATTTTTGATCAAAAATTGGATGCTGAAAGTTTACAAAAAATCTTGTGTAATAGCTCAAATTTCGAATCACCCGGTCGACTCAGCTGATGTGTCATGTGTCAAAATGTTGTCGTGCAGAGTGGTTAAATGTGGTGAAATTTTGACAAAAAATTGAAAAAATGCAAAATAAGGGTAAGGGTTGAAATTTAAGGGTTGCGATTTGTGTCAAACGATAGGCGTCCGCCTTTTTAGGTCTAATGAGCTGAAAACAGCTTCAAAATCGCACTTATAACTACAAAGATATCGATTCTGTCTGTCTGTTACACTTTCCCGCTTAAACCTCTCAACCGATTTTGATGAAATTTGGCACAGACAATCTTTAGACCCTGAGAAAGAACATAGGCTATCAAAACACCACGCGGGCGAAGCCGCGGGCGGAAGCTAGTTATCGATAAGTGTAGACCACTTATCAATAATGCATGCGCCGCATTTTTCTTATCAAAAAGTGTAGTCCCTTTCCAAAATAGTTCAGTAATACTTACAGAATCTCGGCTTAGTAATGACACTCTTGCTAGGATCGGAGGGCTCTCCAGGTCCGGCCTTGTTGACGGCCATCACCCGGAACTCGTACTCGCGACCTGGCTCCACATCCTCTACTCGCCCGGTCGGACGGTCGCCTGTTGTCTTGAGGCAGTCGGTCCATGATCTGGTGGAGAGACAAGTAGACTTTAATAATAAGTTCTAGACTTCAAAGTTGTGTGAATAGGCTTCTTCTGGGTAAGCTCCATCGTAAGCTTTATCTCTGTTACCTTTGACATGGACAACGTTATTGGTCGGTTGTGTTAATGGGGATGGCAACTGGGGAACTAATGGCGCTAGTATAGCTTATTCCAAGCATCGTCATTGGTTCAAATCAGTTCAAATCTTAAAGGTACTTCAAAATAGTACTACGTCATTGGTCGGATTAGGACTACTCTATGGTGGCGCCATCTACAATATCTTTGCGTTGCCAACCCCATTGTACTATAGGAGACGAAGTAGCCATCCATTTTTGACTAAAAAAAGGTTTTATTGTGAAAAGCATAAAGCTCAGTTTTCACTAAAACGTTGCCCAACACTAGGATTTTCTCCGGTGTCATGGGTGCATTTACAAACATATAAACTCACATACACAAACGCCCAGTCCCGGAACTGCTTGCAAGTCATACAAATATTTGCTTCGAGCGGGAATCGAACCCGCGATACTTAGAAACGGACAACGATTTCAACGTTTATGTAGTAACATAAACATAAACGGTAAAATCTCTACCCAAACATGCTTGCTACGGCCCACGCTACCACTGCCCGCGCACTTTTGTCAAATCAAAAGCGCTCACTGTTCCACTTCCGTTACATTTCATGAAATTATAGGAAGGATGATCAAGAATTGAAGTTGAAACTCACCGTCCTCCCTTCTCCCTCTTCTGCACGATGTATCCAGTGACGGGCGCTCCTCCGTCTTCCTTGGGCGCGGCCCACTCCAGCTCCACGAAGTCCTTGTCCCAGTTGCGGGGCTCCGGACGACCGGGCTTGCCGGGCTCGTCTGACAATGTTATAGAAGATTAAGTAAAGGAATAGGTATAGAAAAAAAAGGCCACAATTTTTATGCCTAATATTATTATTTTTTTTCATGAGCATTACTTTTGATTTCTATAATACCTACTGCAATACCTTTTCTAATTTTTTTTTCCAAACGATGCCCTACACTATGAATTTTTCTTTTATCGTGTTACGGATGCGTTTCCAAAATCTTGAACTCACATAATATACAAACAGCCAGCAACTATCATAAAACAAAGAACTACTCACCGAAGGGATTCTTAGCGATGATGGGCTTCTCAGTCTCCAACTCCTCGGACTCTCCCTCCTTGTTGACGGCCTTCACCCTGAACTTGTAAGGCTTGCCTTCCGACAGGCCGGTCACGTTCGCCTTGCAGTCCTTTGAGGTACCGCATGGGATCCATGTTCCTGGACAAATTGAAGTAGGTAATTTTGTTAATACTGAGTTTTTATTTAAGAGCAATGATGACCTGATGAAGATCACAGGATCGTGCTGGATTCAAGCCGCTTCCAACTGGGTCTATTGGAAATCTATAGGAAGACCTACACACATCAAAGAAAAGTTAGTGATCACTAGCATAAGCTAGTATTTTTTTTAACTTTGTGGAAAAACTATTGAACTCAAACTGTTTTATATTCGAAATCTATACTTTTGAATGCATGCCGTCGACCCGGACATAATCCATGATCGGACAGCAAGCAGACGTCTCCCGAGGTGGCAAGTGTTGACAATGCAGACCCAATGGTCTTTATTGTTAACTACTATTATTGTAAAATACAGGAGAATTCAAGTTTTTACGGCACAAACTCCGTTCTCGCACAGATACGAGTGAATTTAAAATTATTCTCACCAGTAAGTGGGTCCAACTTCTCGATCTCGTAGTACTCGATGGGTGCTCCGCCATCGTCTTCCGGCTTCTTCCAGGAGAGTGTGCAGCCGCTCTTTGTGACGTCAGCCACTTCCAGAGGTCCTTGTGGTTTAGAGGGCTTGCCTGGGAGTTAAAAGAAGTTTGTAAATAGATGGCACTTTTTTGTTTTTTAATGAAAAATGTTGCCCCACACTAGCCTTTTCTCCTATATCGTGGGTGCGTTTACAAACATAGAAACTCACATACACAAACACACACCCGAAACAACTATTTGTAGGCCATGCAAATATTTGTTCCGTGCGGGAATCGAACCCGCGACTCGCTGCGCAACAGTCGATCACTCAGCCACTGCGCCAACTATGTGTCGTCAATTGTTATGATGGTACTAGTTTATCATTTTGTGCCATCTAGTCACAACTGGGATGAAATTTCAAGTTTACACATACCATGGAAAGATTTTTCTACCGAGAATAAGGACGAATTCAGTATTCAGGACTGTTAATAATCCAATTATTGTTTATTCAAAAACGAATTTGAACCCACCAAAAAATGAGAATCTTTTATGAGAAAGGAGATGTCTGCATATTTTTCTTCGCAACAATCCAAAAACAAGTGAAACTATATTGGATGATTGATTTTTTTTTTATCGAACAAAACAAAGATGCAGCGTAAAAGCGGATCATGTTTGCAAGGCAAGTATATGACCGTAAATTGAACAAAGCGAAGGCCTTTGCCCATCAGTGGTATCCCACATTACTATTACTAACAAAACAAAGATACTCACCAAGAATAGTAATCTCAATTTCAGCCTCATCTTCTCCAACCTCATTCTTGGCCTTAATCACGTACTTTCCAGACTGGGCCCTTTTAGACTTGGTCATCAGGAACTTGGTGTTATAGTCCACATTGATGATCTCCAAGTTCTCTCTGTTCTGCAGCTCTTCGCCCTTGAAGTACCAAGTGACCTTGGCTGGTGGTTCACCGAAGACTTTTACGTCTAGGGAGACTGGTAGACCAGCCTTCACTGTAAGTGGGTTCAGGTTTGTGCGGTCGATTCTTGGTTTCACTGTTGAGAGAAATTGTTGATTAGTTTTTTTCCATAGGGGCCATTTGGCCAGCCTGATGGTGCGGGCCTGCAACACCAGAGGTATCGGCAAAAAACGCCGTTACTCAGAATGAGATTAATTGAAGTGCCATTAAAACTTCTCTCCATTATCCTATATCAAACCAGACCTGATCTAACCAGAATTGCCATCTTCTTTAGTCAAAAATATTGGAAATTATGAAAAATAGCGGATATTTACTGAGTGCTAACAACAGCAGGTATTCCATTTATGTATGGTTTGAAAGAATGATTTGGCATCCCTCAATGGCGAGATCCATTCGGAGATAGAGAACGTTCAGTTATTGGAAAGCACTAAAAGAAGATGGCCGAATACCTTACAGCAGAGGTATGACAAATTTAGGAGGAATTGGCAGTTGAATAAATTAGCAGTCACCGAATTAGATAATATTGGAGAGGATGTCAATACCAAATTTGTCATAGATCTTTATTCTTTGGATATTTTATGAGGATACTCACAGAATCTAGGCTTAGCAGTATGCCAGTTGGTGTTCTCCGAAGGTTCGGACTGTCCAGCCTTGTTGACTGCACGGATACGGAACTGGTACTGGTTGCCTTCCTCCAGCTTGGGCACGGTGCCCTGGCAGATGTTGCCTTGGATCTCGGCGGCCTAGGAGATAAACATATTACATTAAATAACGAGTTACTTTTATTTCTTGAAGAACTTGTAAAATAACGTGATGGCTAAGGGAGTTTGCTCATGACGCGAATCACTAAAAAAGAAAATCGTCCTTGCTACTACGATATAATGATGCGATTCGACTGATTTACATCGTCGTGGCGAGCGTGTTTTGTTTTTCATCTACCCAAAGAAAACCGCACGTTTTATGTCATACGTCGAAGTGGAAAGGATGATTTTATCTTGTGGTTGGAATAGGTCGAATCGTCATTAGTAAGAAGCTCCTTAATAATGTCTAAAAGCTATGCTGGTGTTCGTTTATTCAGCAATAGCGACTACGTTGAGATATGTTTTGGTTAAATTAATTAGGAAACCGCTATAAAATTTATAAGAAAACCACAACACTCGCAATAAAGTGCTAGTGGATATGGAAAAGCCTAGATTTATAAAATCCACTCTTGCGCAGGACGTCAAAAATTCTTGTTTACCTAAAGACTCATATTTTTTTTTTTACTTCAAACATGTCTGTTAACGCCATTTTCATATTTATAAAGAGATGCATGATCTACATTAGTTTAGTTGCCAATAAACCTCGTAAAGAACAGGCGCATTTTATTTAAAATCCATTGACACAGTGCTAGCCAAAAATCAACCTAATCACCGTAATCATATGGTCGATTACGAGCCGGATCAAGCCTCATTAGAAATTGACGGAGCGCTCGACGTGAGAACAAAAGAACCGCATTCCAATGTGCGATAAGGGACCACCTGGTGTTGTTTTGCACGAAATTCTGAGAAACAGTCAATTAGTGTGTTTGCAAAGTATATTGGTGTATCGTTTGAACTTTAATAACTTAGAAAATAGACTATTCTCGATTGGACATTGAAGTACATTTGGAAGTTTAATTGTGATTTACATTATAAACAATGCCGTCTGAAGCAGATCAAGCGTTATGTGTACTTGAAGATTTGGCGTCAACACTCAAAAAGACCCAAATAAACCTTAAAAAGTGCCCTAAAGAACGTTTATCGAAGCCTGGATATTTACGAACTCGTATTCAAACGATTGAAGAGTACTGGGTATCATTTAAGAAAGCGCACCAAGAATTATTGAAAAGTACAACTCGGGAACAACGTGGAATTTTACCGTACTACGTGAATGAAGAATTCCTTCTCCATGAAGACTTGTACCTATGCATGTTAGGAGATCTTAGAGAAATGTTGGATGCATGCACGTCGAAGACGACCGACCATGACCAACCTTCATGCAGCAACACGTCGTGTGATGCAAAATTACGACCGAAAGTGATGCTACCTAACATACAACTCCCTCCGTTTTCCGGTAACTACGAAGAATGGCCTACATTTAAAGACTTGTATGTGTCATTAATTCATACATGTCCGACGCTAAGTGAAGTTGAAAAATTACACTATTTGAAGACCAGTATCACGGGCGAAGCGGCTTCTTTACTGAAAAACATTCAAGTGACGGGTGCTAATTATGTTCAAGCATGGGGAACGCTTAATTACCGATACGATAACAGACGCATCATAGTAAATGCATTAATGAAACGATTATTCAATCAGAAAAAATGTACTAGTCAAACGGCGGCACAGCTGAAGGCCCTCCTGGATTGTACCACCGAAGTTATTAATAGTCTGGAAAATGGGAAAGTGTCCACTGATTCCTGGGATCCAGTAATCATATTTCTGGTTGTGCAGAAGTTGGACCCGGAGTCACACAAAGAGTGGGAGCAAACTGCCCACTCGGTAAACTCCCAAGAACTGCCTACTTGGAAAGAATTGCGTGAGTTTTTAGAAGTCAAATTCCGGACGCTTGAAATGATTTCCCCGACGACCACCAGTAAACCCAGCAAAGAGCGTGTTCTACATGTTACAGCAACGGATAATGATAAACAACACAAACCATGTGCTTTGTGTAAGGAAACGCACACACTGTGTCATTGCTGGACATTCAATAAAATGACAATTAATGAAAGAAACGATCATGTCAAAGCAAACAAATTATGTTTCAACTGCCTTGGGGCGGGACATTTGGTGTTCAAGTGTAGGATGCCAATGTCTTGCCGCACCTGTAAGAGACGACATCACACACTTTTACATCAACCCAAGAAGATTGATGAAGCGGCTCAAAATGTAGAAACCAAGCAACCGACTTCATCCAGCCAAGCAGATGTAGAAGAAAAGAAGGTTCACACAATGGTTGCGTCTCATTATACCGCAGGGCAGAAGATATCGCTATTGGCTACAGCAGTAGTAATTTTGAAGAGTGAACACGGACACACTACTGTTTTAAGAGCACTCATAGATTCAGGATCTCAAGCATGTTTCATAAGCGAGAAGGTAACTCAGATCCTGAATCTAGAAAAAACACCAGTAAATCTAATCGTCTCCGGAATGGAAGCAATGAAGATGAAAGTCAAGCATGAGGTCAAGTTTCAAGTATTGTCACGGTGGGAAAACCAATTCTACTTACCTATCAGAGCCTACGTGATGTCTAAGCCCTTGACTTCGAACATACCAATGAACACCATGAGGGGGACTGATTGGCCGCACATAGCGAACCTCCAACTAGCAGATGCAAATTATTATGAATCAGGACCTATTGATCTGTTGTTGGGTGTAAACGAATATGCAGCAATTCTCAAGCAAGGCCTCATTAAAGGTCCACCAGATACACCATGTGCCCAAAATACCTACCTGGGATGGATTTTAATGGGCGGAATAACAATCAAACTGAATGCAAGAGAAAAATCATTGACGGCCATGAAGCAAGAAATTAACATAGAAGATTTACTGACTACAATATGGGAAGTTGATACAGACACGAAAAGAAAACTTACCCTAACTGAACAACTATGTGAAAACATTTACGAGAAAACACACAAGCGAGATAAAGATGGAAAATACATAGTTAAGCTACCATTTAAAACAGAACAACCAAAATCAGTTGAAGGCAACACAAGAGAAATTGCGAAGAGAAGACTCCTTCAGCTAGAAAAAAGATTTAATCAAAACAAAGAACTAAAGCAAGAATACACAAAGGTGATCAATGAATATAAAGAATTAAAACATATAGAAGAGGTACCTAAGGATGAAATAAATAATAAATCAGTATACTTACCTCACCATGCGGTGATACGTAGTGACAAGGAAACGACGAAGACTCGTGTTGTTTTTGACGCCTCGTGCAAGGGCTCCAATGGAACTTCACTGAACGATGAACTCTTGTTGGGTCCAATATTACAGGATGACTTGAGAAGCATTATCATTAGATGGAGAATGCACGCTATTTGTTATGTTTCTGACATTCACAAGATGTACAGAATGATTTGGACAAATAAAGAAGACATCGATTATCAAAGAATTCTATGGAGAGATAATACATCGGAAGACATCAAAGACTACAGACTTTTGACTGTGACATTTGGAACAGCTTCCGCACCCTATCTCGCCGTAAAGACACTTATGCAATTGGCTGATGATGAAGGCGACAAATATCCCGAAGCAGCAAAGATATTGCGTGAAGATTTTTACGTCGACGATGTAATGTCCGGACACGATGACCTGGAACAAGCTATTCGAATTAGTCAAAATCTAAAGAAACTACTGCGTCTAGGTGGCTTCGAACTGAAAAAATGGTCTTCTAACAACCGTGATTTCATGGAAACTATCGAACCAAGCGAAAGATCATCTAATGCACATCTGGAACTAAAGATCGATGGAACAATTAAAGCGCTGGGCATACAATGGAACTTGGGTAAAGACCAATTCGAATATAATCTGAACTTACCAGCTATCGGCAATGCAATCACAAAGCGAAGCATTCTATCCGACATTCAAAAGTTATTCGACCCACTCGGATGGATTGCCCCTTGCCTTGTTATGGCGAAGATTTTAATTCAAAAGCTCTGGCAGGAAAAGATTGATTGGGACGAAGTCTTGAATACAACATTGGCTGAAAAATGGGCTACAATACGATCCGATCTTGAAAATGTTAACGGAATCTACATAAATAGATGGATGGGAACATTGAGCTCTAGGAAAGATTCGATAGAAGTTCACGGATATTGCGATGCTTCTGTACAAGCTTACGGTGCTGTGGCTTACTGCCGAGTCACAAACTCAGATGGCACAGTGAAAAGCACAATCATTGCGGCTAGGACAAGAGTAGCTCCCTTGAAAACCATTTCGTTGCCTCGACTAGAACTGTGTGGAGCTTTGTTGCTATCCAAACTACTCAAGCAAATAAGGCAAGCAATGAGAATACCCACATCACAAATCTTTGCTTGGACAGATTCTTCTATTGTCATCTCCTGGCTACATGGAGATCCTAACAGATGGAAGGCATTTGTGGCAAACCGCGTTGTCGAGATCACAACCAATGTAAGTTGTAGCCAGTGGTACCATGTCCAATCCCAAGATAATCCAGCTGATATTGCATCAAGAGGCATGTTAGTAGCCAACTTGAAACGTTGCGACCTGTGGTGGAATGGACCACAGTGGTTATCACACCAGAAGATACAGTTCACTAGACTAAACGTAACCCCAACGGACCTAGAGAGAAAGAAAAACACCTTACAAGCTCTGAAAGTTACACAAAACGACAATGAAGGAAGTAATAAATTATCTGCGCAACTCGAAATCTTTGATACACTGACTGAACTACTGAGAACTATCACCTACTGCCGAAGATTCCTGAAACAAAATAAATTAGAAAAAAATATAGATAGTACAATCACAACTGAAGAACTCGAACTCTCTCTGCAAGCCTGTATAAAATTAGAACAAGAGGAGGAATTTAAAGAAGAAATAGAAAGCTTAAAAAGAAAGAAAAGAGTTAAAAGATCAAGCAAATTAAAATCATTAAATCCTTACCTTGACGAGAATGGAGTCCTCAAGGAGGGCGGCCGGCTCAGGAACGCGGAGTTGACGGAAGAATGCAAGCATCCAATAATTCTGGGTCGAAAAAGTAAACTTACCTATCTTATAGTAGCAGAAGCCCACTCGAAGACGTTGCACGGAGGAATACAGTTAATGCTTACTTACCTTAGATCCAAGTATTGGATAATGCGAGTGAAAATGCTGGTCAAACAATACATTCATCGTTGCTTGGTATGCGCTAAGCTTAATGCAAAAGTGAGAACGCAAGTAATGGGAGACTTACCAAGCGTACGGGTGAAACCAGCACGAGCATTCCTCAACTCAGGTGTCGACTTTGCTGGACCATTCCAATTATTGATGAGTAAGGGCAGAGGAGCTAAAATTACTAAGGCCTATATAGCAATATTTATTTGCATGTGCACCAAGGCAATTCATTTATAATTGGTTGGTGACCTGAGTACAGCAGCGTTCATAGGCGCCTTCAAAAGGTTTTGCGCCCGCAGAGGAAAATGTGCAAATCTGTGGAGCGACCAAGGACGAAATTTTGTTGGCGCTAATAAGCAACTATATGAGGCCTGGAAGGAAGCTGGTTTGCAATTTGATGATAAAATGGCTGAGTTACTTGCAAACGACGGAACCCAATGGCATTTTATACCGGCTTATTCACCTAACTTCGGAGGATTATGGGAAGCCGGAGTGAAATCCGTAAAATATCACATGAAGAGAGTCCTCACTACAAATTTAACATTCGAAGAGATGATGACGGTTCTCTGCGAAATAGAAGCATGCCTGAATTCGCGTCCATTATGCCCAATGGACGATGACACCATGCAAGCACTGACACCTGGTCATTTTTTAATATCGGAAGCACCAGTCACCGTCCCGAACCCAAATCTAAAGGACGCTAAAATAAGCAATTTGACACGCTGGCAATACACGCAAAAATTGTTGAGTGACTTTTGGTCAAGATGGCAGAAGGAATACCTCACACGACTCCAGCAGAGACCAAAATGGTTAAAACGCGAAGAAGAGTTTAAGAAGGGAGACGTAGTACTGATCAAGCAAGATAACCTCCCACCGGGGAAATGGTCCATGGGACGCATCACCGACAAGCACCCCGGCCCCGATGGTTTAACCAGAGTGTATAGCGTAAAGAGCGGTGACACTGTAACCAAGCGATGTGTGACAAAGTTGTGTGCTTTACCAATCGATACAGCACCAGATGAGATTATTGTTTAACGTTTCTAAAATTTAGTTTTTGCATGTATCCTAGATTCAATCAGTATCTATTGTTTTTAAAGGACTATCTATAGTCCTTTGGTGGGCGGCTTATGTTAACGCCATTTTCATATTTATAAAGAGATGCATGATCTACATTAGTTTAGTTGCCAATAAACCTCGTAAAGAACAGGCGCATTTTATTTAAAATCCATTGACACAGTGCTAGCCAAAAATCAACCTAATCACCGTAATCAATGTCATCAATATATACATTAAAAATCAATGCCACTTTTCGTTGTAATTTAATAACTTAAGAACGGGATCTCCTATCCAAACCAAATGTTTAGGCTTTATTCGGACTATTTAGTAGATGGTTTATGTGAAGTTTGCACAAAATTGGTCGAGCGGTTCTTCATTTATCACAATTTTTGTAACAAATGAATTCAATAAATGGCGAATCATTTTGTTAGGTTAGGTTAATGCTTGCTAAACATACTTTGCTGTAAAAGTAGCGAAGCACGTACCGGGCCGCTAGTTTTTTTAAATAATTCTTGGTATAAGGGAAATAAATCATAGACATACCTTAACAAACTCTCCCCTATCTCTGTCCATGACTTCAATAATGTACCCAGTGATGGGCGCTCCATTGTCCCTGATGGGAGGCTCCCACTTGAGCTTGGCGGACTTCTCGTCCCAGTCCACGATGTCGGGCAGGCCGGGCGCGGCCGGCACGTCGTACGGGTTCTTGGCCAGGATGCCGTGCTCTGTGTCCAGGGGCTCGGACTCTCCCTCCTCGTTTAGGGCTTTGACGCGGAACTGGTATGTGTGACCTGGTTCTAGGCCTGTAGGGAGAACAAAGGACGTTTTGCATGATAGAATTTTATTGGATTGTTTATTTTGTATTTTTACTATTTAGGATTTCTAAATACTATGAGTGCAAGTCTAAAGTTTGAGATAATAGAATGGGGATGGCAACTGGGGAACTAATGGCGCTAGTATAGCTTGTTCCAAGCAACGTCATTGGTTCAAATCAGTTCAAATCTTAAAGGTACTTCAAAATAGTACTACGTCATTGGTCGGATTAGGACTTATAATAGCTATGGTGGTGCCATCTATAATTAGCTTTGACCGGCATTTCCCATTAGGAAAACCACTATTTTTTGGTACCTTAAACACCAAGTTACGCAGTTAACGCAATCAATTGATTTTTATTTTGTTTACGCTATTAATTTTAAAAAATATTATTGGGCTAGTAATTTAAGAGACTTTATTAAATGAAGTTTAAAATCAACAATTTTTTGCCCTGTTTAGTTGCAGTATTACTCCTAAACACTTAGTAGAAACAATTAACGCTAGATATTTATATTCTATCACTATCCAAATCCTAGTGAGGATAGCAAGCTTGGGTTAGTTAAAAGAAACGCCAAACCCAACCTGTTTTCTCTAAAACGGTTGCTTTTGATTGGACATCTTAAAAATTCGAATAGACAAATACAAAGTTACAGAAAAAAAAAATCAGGATCAAGATTGCAACTCGAGACAGATTAATAATTTCCAGCGTAAATCAAACACCCAGTATACTGACCAGTAACAGTAGCCTCAGTTTTATCGGGGTCCACAGTTCCTGCCGGCACCCACTTTCCTGTAGCGGTGTCCATCTTCTCCAGCACGTACGCACTGAGCGGCAGGCCGCCCGTGTGCTTGGGCTTGTTCCAGGACAACTTCACGTGGTCGGCGTGGATGTCTGATACCTCCAGGGGACCTTCCGGCTTGCCGGGTTTGTCTACGAAGGGAAGAAGTCAGTAAGTTTTATTTTACGATGTCAACGACATACAAGTATTGGAGCTTACTAATGACGCGATGGGATGCAAATCAATCGTTTTCAACTACAAATGAAAATCATCCTTACCACTACGACTTATGACATAAATCGTGCGGTTGTCTACGGATGGATGAAAAACAAAACACGCTCGTCACGACAACGTCAAGTCAATCGAATTGCATCATTATATCGTAGTAGCAAGGGCGATTTTTGTAAAAATCGCAAATCGCGCGAATCGCGTCAATGGGAAGCTCCCTAAGAGTGATATTTCCCGGGGTCGCGGGACTGTCTCATCAGGTAACCGTGACCCCGGAACGTAAAGGGCTATTGAAGTTTCACCGCGGATTTTAGTCCGTTCAAGTCTGACAGTCCCTTCCGTCCCGCCCTGGGTGGGAAGGACTCGCCATTTATCCATGGTGTCATATCAAAATAACTCTGCTTCATTTCTATTAAAAATTTACTAAAAAAAGTTCCAGGACCATAGAGTCTTTTTATGACCGACTGCCTTACCATAAATCAACGTGAAATATCGTTTTGACGTTGACAGTTTATTAGACAAGTGTTCAACAGATTTTCTTTGGAAAGAAAAATTCGAACCGCGGACAGGATTCGAACCTGCGACCTTCGGATTCAGTACATCCGACGCTCATTTCCAACCGAGCCACCGAGGATCGTAACCGCCACGGCGAATTCTTCATTCCATTTCTAACGTCTCATGGTGACGTTTAAAGCTTTTCAAAGAAAATCTTTGAAAATTCGCTACGCATGCGTTAATGCGTTTAATATTTAAAAATATTGTTCAACAGATGTTTAATTTCCTGTGGTAAGACGGTAACAGTTTAGGTGAGTTCAAATTCATCGGCGAAATAAATACATACCTAGCACAGTAATCTCAACGGTAGCCTCATCGACTCCGGAGTCGTTCTCAGCCTTGAGCGTGTACACGCCCGAGTTGGCCCACGTGGACTCGAAGATCTGCAACTTGGTGTTGTAGTCTTCGTTCTCGATCTTCAGACCTGGGCCAGTCTCCAGGACCTGGGTGAGGAGTTAGAAGGTGGTTAGAGCTATTTGTGCAGGAAATTCCAAAAAGACTGCGTATGCGCAAGTTACAGTTAACGTACCAAAATTGAATGCAAAACTGTCTAAAAATCGCAAATTTTTCACTATGGTTTTCGATGTAATAATGACGGAACTTCATAGGCGAATAAAATATTTCAAAAGTTATATAAATGGGTACGCATTAATGTATATCTAGCCACACCTAGCATTTTCCTCGCTGTAGTGAGGTGCAAAGTTGTGTGTTGTGCCTCGTACTTTTGAACCCTCGCTACGCTCAGGATTCTTTATTTGAACCATGAGCGAAGCGAGTGCATTCAATCCTAGAATCTTTTACTTGCTCAGGTTTCAATAGGTATACCACTTGCGCTAAAAAACAACATTGCGGCCTTGCATAACAATTAACATCTATTTTTACTGCCCCTTACAACTTTGATAGCGAATCTTTGCTTTCTGGGGGCCTACCTTGAAGTCTTAAAGCGAGAGTATCAACACTGTGTGAACGAGATGGCTAGACGACTTGTATAGCTCTGTCTCTTTCCCACAGTAGAACTACTATGGTCTTGAAGTTAAAGATCTCATTCTTACCTTCTTGCCGAAGGTCCAGGTCTTGGTTGGTGGAGGTTCACCCTTGATGTCGACATCCAATTTGATGGTGGCACCAGCGCGGACGCGGATAGCGTGCATCTTGTCGCGATTGATGTGTGGTTTCACTGCAATAGATAACTTTTTATTAGAAATCGTCATTCTTTGCGTGATTTAATAAAAATAATGCATTTACGGTAGTCCACAAAATATTGGAAGGTATTGTACTGATGGCCTGGAAGTTTTACAGTACTTTTTTTAAGTTTTTAATACATGACACGAACGAAATTGCGTAGGCCAAAAATTCTACAGTGAGTAAATCATGTACATTGCGTTCAAGACTAACTTGTAAGTGACAATAATGCTCTGAATTATTAACACACAACTTAATTTAAACGTTCAATTAATCAAGCACGAACGTTTTCTTTTTAATCTGTACGATAATATTAGTTTGATAAAAGTACTCGGCTGAGAATTCCGCCTCAAATACAAACTTTTCCCTCTTGTTTCGAAATGTACTTTTGTTTGGTTTTTCCTATATTGGCCGTGGAACCAAAATATACACAGCCGTAAGTCAAGTTTTAGAGGCAAAGACAAAATTACTTTAATGAAATAAAGGTTTTTTTATGATAACGTTACTTACAGAACCGGGCCTTAGCCGTGTGCGGTTGTGTGGCATCTCCCGGCTCTCCCGGTCCGGCCTTGTTGACGGCCTTCACACGGAACTGGTAGACGTTGCCTTCCTTCAGGTCCGGTACGCGGGCCTTGCATTCTGGCGTCTGTTGGATGAGGAGGATATTAAGTGTATAAGGTATAAAAAAGACAAATACAAGGCTTACAACCCGAATCTAGTCGAGGATAGAGTGAACAACTGAACAGGCTTTTTTTTGGGTAAGTCCTCTTGGGCTTTGACTCTGTCATCTCTGAACTAGAGTCGAGAGGAAACACATAAAAAAAACATAAAGGACGAAGATTAGGCAGTGGTCCGACCACCGACGATGAACGAGTAACCAGTAGAACTATGCACTCTAAAAAGAGTTGGAGATCGGCGGGAAGCGAGTGTAGTTTCGATAGTTTTGTCGCCGGGCGACAGCGAGTGTTCAAGTGCGACGAGCGATTACTCGCGCTACTCGCCCGCGGTCGCTTTATGTGACATTTCATTCACTGTACCGAACGCGAGCAACGAGTGAGCGAGCATTGCTGAGCGAGTTAATTTTTAAAAGCTCGTCGCTCAGCGACAGAACGAGTAAAACGAATCGTCGCCGGCAGTGTGAACAGTCAGAGAGCAACTATTAATATATGCATCGATCTCTTTCGTTTATACGGAATGTACATTTATTGTGCGTGTCTTGAGAGAGAAAATCGCTGAGTTACTCGTTCTCTCGCCGTTGGTCGGACCACTGCCTTAAGCTCCTGGGTAAGTGCCCCAAAGCTTCCACATCTGTCGATCATGTGCTCCATCATGCCAATTCAAGAAATCGCAAATTTGTCAGCGTTTTAGATTTCGTTGTATGAAATCATTTGAAATCGGAAAATGCTGTCAGCATCCAAATAATACTAATGTCAATTATTATAAAAAAAATGTGCGACTTCTTGAATTGGCAAGATGAAGTCCACCATCGAGAATTCGAGACATGTAGAAGGTTGAAGGAAAGGCTTTTGCCCAGGAGTGGGACAATAGAATCTAGCTCTTACAACTGATATTCATCATTAAATTCATATCCTTCCCTTTACATCGTTTCATGAAAGTGAATTGCAGTCAGAAGGTACTGAATGTACTAATACTAAAATGATAGACCGTGAAGATGGCGGCCATTGCATCTGTGCAAGCGAGACTCATTATATTTACGCGGGAGTGATAGAGACAGGTAATAATAGGTCAATGTACGAAATTCCTCCTGCTTTCTGACCGGACTTTAATCATAAACTGCAATGAATAGTCATTAAAACATAATCTTACCGTAGTAACAAGCGCCTCCGTCCAAGATCCGTATTTCTCCTTCTTCTCGATGATGTACCCGGTGATGGGCGCTCCTCCGTTGTTCTTGGGCGCCTCCCACTTGAGGTCCACGCGGTCAACGTCCCAGTCCTCGATGGTGGGGACTGAGGGCTTCCCGGGGATGTCTGATAGTAAAAAAGGATTAAATTATGATTTTTGTTGATTTAGGAAGTGTAACGTTCACCAACCTTCTTGAATCTACAGGGTGAATTTTTCAAATGGGCGTACATATCCGAAACTATGAAGAATATCGTAAAATGCTGAAAGGAGTCTCGAGGCCAATTTTGACGAATACTAAAACTGCATCTTTGGATGTTAAAAAATCAATAATCCTGGGCAGTAACCCCCACTGATTTTGGAAAAAAAATCACACCCAATATTATTAGGGCATTCGATAGTATCGCTAACAAGGATCAATAAATTCTGGGAAGTAATTAGGTATGTATGGCATACTTCAGGAAAGTGCAAAGAATGAAGCCTTCAACTGAAGACCAGTATTCTGGACATCTTCAAATATTTTACAGTTTAATTAGGCATGACTAATCACGTGAATTCCTGGTCAATTGTCGAGCGGATTTTATTCAAAAACCGCGCGGATTCCGCGCGACATTCACCTGGAAACATTGAATACAAGTTAAAAATAATCACAAAAAAAACTCACCATAAGGATTCTTAGCAATAATGGAGTGGTCAGTCTTCAGAGGCTCGGACTCTCCTTCATCATTGACAGCCTTGACCCTGAACTCGTACTCTTCTCCCTCCTGTAACCCCTTGATGTCCATCTCCGTATCATCAGTCTTACCAACTGGCACCCAACGACCAGTCGCCTTGTTCAGTTTCTCGACAACGTAACCAGATACTGGTTTACCTGTGAAATTGTTGAAGGATTTTTGTATGTTTTGGTTTGGTTTCTAGAAGAATATCCGTTGGATAGATACAAAACGATGAATAATTCGTTTTGAAAGGAAAAAAAACAATGCAAGATATAACTTAAATCATTTAGTTTTGTTTCAGCTTACGAGTTTATCACGTAAACTTAGAAAGAGAGACTTAAAACTTTCTCATCATATCGTAGTGTCTACTTAGTGTATACGCGGCGTATACGCAGTATCGATGCATAATTTATTATTATACGTGGTGTAACAGTCAGTATCGAAGCAGCATATACTCAGTAGATACTCGGAGTATACGCAATGTATACTTACTCAGTAACAACGTCGAGTATACCCGGTGTATACGCGGCATATACCCGGTGTATACGCAACATATACGCGTAGTATACACGTCACCCAATAAAGCAGCTCGTATCAAAAAAGAAAGCCCAACTTACCACCATCATCCTCAGGCTTCTTCCAGGACAGCTTACATCCATTCTTGGTGACATCAGCGACCTTGAGTGGACCACCAGGTTTGCCCGGAGCGGACAGCACGGTGATCTCGACTTCAGCTTCGTCTGTGCCGTGTTCGTTGGTCGCCAGGATACGGTAGGTGCCTGTCATTGGACGCTCAGACTCCTTGATGTCCAGTTTCGTGTTGTAGTCGACGTTAATTACGTTTTCTGTGACCTGTGAGTGAAATTGGTGTAAGTTTAAGTGCTACTGATGTATTCACTGTACTTCTCTAAAAAGTCTTGAGAAAAAAATTGTCGGAGTCTAAACAGCTGAAAGATGTAATTGCATTGTGGCCTGAGGGTCAAAACGGCTACTTTAAGCAATATTTCTAATGATTCACTTTGTAAATGTCTAGTAATGTCTTTGTCTATTCTTCTATCATTAGGAATATTGCTAAGTGACTGATTTAGATTCGCTGATATCTACGTGCGAAAATATCTGATACAGCTATTGACCGCGTTTATTTATACTCTATAGTGTCTATACTAATATTGTAAAGCTGAAGATTTTTGACTTGTTCAAATTGATATTTTTTTGTGTGTTGGATTGTCCATTTATCTAGAAAGGCTATAAAAGATCACGCTAAGACCAAAAGGAGCCGAGCAGCTGGAGTAACACCACGGGGTACAACTAGTTATAAAATAAGTTTTAGTTACTATAATGGCCACGCGCGACAAATAATTAGGTATCAACTATTGACCACGTTTATTTCATACTATGCCGTTATTTTGAACTCTAACGCGCTGTTCACACATACATATTATACAACAAAGTCTATTTCAATTGATACATACCTCCTTCTCGTCTCCCTTCCACTTCCTGAACCACTGCACCTTGGGCGCGGGCTCACCCTTGACGTTGACGTCGAAGAAGATCGGCTTGCCCGCGCGCACGGCCAGAGCCTTCAGGTTCGTGCGGTCGATGCGCGGCTTCACTGTAACAGATTGATGGTTTGATGAGTATTTTCAGTTTTGAAATGGAGTTATTGGAGAAATAAATAAAAAACGTGCCGTCGATAATACGTTGTAATATAACAATATACACTGTGGACTTTATGGTTTCAAACTCAGGCCAGTTTATTATTATTAACGGCGAATGATGACTTTCTAAACTTCGAATAGAGAGATGTGCTTTGATCCCAGAAAATAATAAGTATCCCATAACCTCATGAGAAAGGATACAATGTTCTCATTCTCGCACCTAAAGGGCCATTTCCAAATCCACTACCAACGCCGATAATGTGACAGAGTCCTGGTGCCACCTAATTTATTTACAAGGAATCATTGACATTGCACACAACAGGGCCTGTAGCCAAACGGTAAGCGACAATCGTTAACGTTCAGCAGTCGCTAATACATTTTCAACTTTACACCCCATCGCATAAAGTTGAAAATCTAGTAAAGACTGCTGGGCGATAGCGAAACAAACGAAAACGATCTATAATCTTTGATAGATTTTCAACTAATGAAGTAAGTAACTAATGAAGGACACCGTGGATTTTAGTCAGTACAAGTCTGACAGTCCCTCCCGCTCTGCCCGGGGTGGGAGGACTCATTTGATGATTTTGCCACATAAAAATAAAATAAAAAAATGGGGTATAAAGTTGAAACTGTATTAGCGACTGCTGAACGTTAGCGATTGTCGCTTGCCGTTTGGCTATAGGGCCTGATAACCCAATAGATAACCTCAAAAAAAAAAAACTCTAATCCTCTAGATTCCGCATACAAGAGATTGCCGGGAAGGTTATCCGTGTTGCAGATTGGTCATTGACTTTCTGAATGCATTATACTTATAAATATT
Source organism: Agrotis clavis (assembly GCA_954870645.1). Lineage (NCBI taxonomy): Eukaryota > Metazoa > Arthropoda > Insecta > Lepidoptera > Noctuidae > Agrotis > Agrotis clavis. The sequence goes on from OX940943.1 coordinate 6,601,631, forward strand.
CATTCATTCAGCTGAATAAAAGTAAAAAAGTGATACTTACGGGCCTTGTGTCTGATAGTGGTCATCTTGGTTGGGTCCGAGGGGTCGGACGGTCCAGCCTTGTTGACGGCGACCACGCGGAATTGGTACTCGCTACCTTCTGGTAGACCGTCGATCTTGGCTGTGTTCTGAGTTCCAGGTACCTGAGGAACGACGAAAATAAATAAGTAATTGGTGCCTTGTCTTGTCAAGCCATTATGGACTTATTGGGTAGAAGTTTGGCAGTGAAGAATGATTTTTTTTAAGTAATTCGGTTGCCGTTTGTTATATTTATGAGCCCTCAGTGGAGCGGAAGGGACTTTCACACTCAACGACGATATAATACTAGACTCGTAATAACAGGCGACCGATGTCTGTCAACACATTAGGCAAAAAAGTCTTATATCCGTCTCATTTCGACCAATCCTGTGAGCCTTAAACATACGTTGAGACAGAACAGACCTTGAGTTAGCCAATCACAACGCAGTACCCCGTCCCCCTCGCTTACGTAGTACCTCAGCGAGTTGACAGAATAATTTTTGTTCCTTAAATCGTGCATGCGGAGTCTAGTATTATATCGTCGTTGTTCACACTATACTGAATATAAATTGACCGTGTTCTTCAGTTGCCCTGTGCGTTTCAGGAATATCGCACCCTGTTGAGACAGTCACGCAATATCCATAGCCAGCCTTGGGTATAGAAACTAGTAAACGCGAAGCTTGTTTAAAAAGAGCCTACTATTTGACTCTTATAAACTCTACAATGTTTTAACTGCTAAATAAAAGCCAAAAGTTACTCACAAACTCACTTATCACAAAATCTCAGAAACTACAAGCATGGGGGTTCTTTTGAAATGAATGAAATGAAATCTTGAAATTTTTCATAACGATCCCCTCAAAATTACCTCAATTTCAACATACACCCATTTTAGAAAAACCATACAACCATCCCAATAGGAAAGAAAGTCAAAAGTCATATTTGAAGCCCGCCTTTGTACTAGTTTTTGGTAACTTGTGCATAAAGTTTAAATAAATAAATATTCACCTCAGCAGCATTCTCCCAGTCTCCGCCCTTGGGCTTCTTCTGGATAATGTATTTGAGCACTGGAGCTCCACCGTCGTTCTTGGGCGGGTCCCACTTGATGTCAGCGCTCTGGTTGTCGTGATCTGCGACCTCCACGTTGCCGGGTTTGTCGGAAACCTCTGTTGAAGGAGAATGGTGGTCAAACATGGTTTCAGAGGTAGTATGGGTTATGACCCAGTAGATAGACGGATGAGCTTAAAGTAAAGGGTCATTCATCTATATATTATCATTTTAATTAACCCGCGCAATGTTGAACCGACCATTTGGACGTTTATAACCGGTTTTTTGAACCAATCCCAAATGGTCAACATAACATGGTTTAATACTTCTTCCTATTTCCTGTATGTTAAATTCTTTGGAGTATTATTTCAGAAGTTTTTTGTAGTTTTTGACTAAACAGTGCAAATAGGTATGTATATCTTGAAATCATTGACTCATTTTAAAGTGGCAAGATCATTATCGGAGGCCTCATTGAAAGATTTCTGTATTTATTTACGGCGTACTTGAAGTACTCACTGCGTTTATTGTATGGAAATTTGAAAAAGTGTCTCTAGTTTACGAACGAGGTACTGATTTCTTTCCAACAAACTAACGACAAAGTTCCAGTTTAGCTTACGTCACAAAAGTCATGCTAGGGCTTCTGACAGTTTTATGAATAGAATACATAGTAACAAAGATTTCCATTATACATTTGGGAGACGAAAGTTAACAAGAAGACAGGAATCCTTACAAAAATCAATGATAAACTCATATCGAATTAAAATCAACCTTTATTTTTGTCAACTTGAAGAGTCAGGACAACTTACCGAACGGATTCTTAGCGAGGATAGCACGTTCAGTCTCCAACGGCTCGGAGTCTCCTTCGTCGTTGACGGCTGTCACCCTGAACTTGTACTGGTGGCCAGGCTCCAGACCTGTCACCTCCATCTCTAGAGGCTTCTTGTCGCCGGCAACTCTGTGAGGAAATTAGAGGGTTCGAGTTTTGTGGAAAGTAGGAGTCGGTTCTACTCATCATCTGCCTAGCCTTTTCCCAATTATATTGGGGTCGGCTTCCAGTCGAACCAAATGCAGCTGAATATCAGTATTTTACATGGAGCGACTGCTCATCGGACCTCCACAACCCAGTAACTGGGTAATACGATACCCCATGGTAACACAGGTTGTCAGACTTTCGACCTTCTGACTGTAACGACTGCAAAGATCTACAAATGACAGCCGAGACCAACGGCTTTACGTGTTTTCCGAGGCACGGAGGAAACTCGCTATAACAGACGGGCACCCATCCACAGACCAACCACGGCATGCGCGGCTTATAAGAGTTAATTGGAGTTAGTCCTATTAGTAAAAGCAAATACAAAAAAAAGGTGGAAAATGTATATTATTTGGGCAAAGGATCTCAGCATAATATTTTGTCTTCAATCATCATCATCAATAATGATGAGGAGCTCGTGGCTAAATAATTACAGCTGCACAGGCCTATCTTCCGGGTTAAGCCACGCTTGCCGAGGTTGGTCTGTGGATGGGTGACCATCTGTTATAGCGAGTTTCCTCCGTGCCTCGGAAAGCACGTAAAGCCGTTGGTCCCGGCTGTCATTTGTAGATCTTTGGCAGTCGTTACTGTTAGTCAGAAGCTCTAAAAGTCTGACAACCAGTCTTACCATGGGGTATCGTATTACCCAGTTACTGGGTTGTGGAGGTCCGATAGGCAGTCGCTCCATGTAAAATACTGATATCCAGCTGCATCTGGTTCGACTGGAAGCCGACCCCAATATAGTTGGGAAAAGGCTAGGCAGAGAATCATCATCATCAATAATATCAGCCGAAAGACGTGCACTGCTGAACAAAAGCCTTCCCCTTAGACCACCACATCACTTGCATCCATCGGCTGACCACGATGTCATCGGTACACCAAGTGGGAGGCCTGTCTACTTTGGTTCTTCAATGTAAATCTAGAATCCAAGTTCAATATACAACATTTACCGACCTGCCAACTCTGACCCATTTGCCAGTGGCGAGATCCATCTTCTCGAGCTCGTACTCCTTGACTGGAGAGCCACCATCGTCTTCTGGCTTCTCCCATTTCACCTTGCAGCCTTCTGCGTGGATGTCTGTCACTTCCAATGGGCCTGGAAGTATGTTTTTTTTATTAGTTTTGAAGAGTACAGACGAAGATCGAAGGACTAAATATGTTTTTTTGAAAAAGAAGCTGTCTAAAAAAGTTAATTAGTGTTAGTGTATGCCTTTTTCAAAGTATTGGGGCTTCCAAAAAACAATGGTCAATTGCTTCAAATTCTTGTAACTGCTGAACTCAAATCTGTAATGTATTTTGGCTTATCCATAGACAAAGATAAGGATCAAATTCAGAACGTTTGATTTGAAAGGCCTGGCTGGTGTAACTCAAAAGACCATGTTAAACTGGTGATGACTCAACCAAAGATTTTTGGTAGCAGATGACCGCTGGATATTGATCTCTCTCAAGCGTCGCCATGTCGATCGGTCATCTTATATCGCTAAGCTCATCATCATCAGCCTATAATGATCACACTGCTGGGACACAGGCCTCCTCTCTGTGAGAGGGAGCAGGCCATAATCCACAACGCGGGCCCAGTGCGGGTTGGTAGATGTCACATGTCTTCGAATTTGATGGTTCTAGGTCATGACGGTTTGTTCACGATGTTTTCCTTCACCGTTTTGAGAGCAGTGGTGATGTAATAAATTGCAGTAATGCGCCTGGCTGGGTTCGAACCCATGACCTACAAATCGTAAGTCGGGGCCGATACCACTGGGCCACCACTGCTCCATCGGTAAACTAATTCAGACTTAGAATTTTCTAGAAGACCAGGATAAAGTTACTCACCCTTAGGCGCGCTAGGTTTGCTCAGCACAGTCAGCTCAACGGTCTCCTCATCGAAACCGTTGCAGTTTTCAGCGCGCAACTTGTATTTGCCAGTGTCGCGACGCACTGCGTTTATGATCGTGAAATCGGTGTGGTACTCCTTGTTTTCGATCTTGATGCGTTCTGAGTTCACCAGCTTGATGTTATCGCGCCAAGACCTGGGAGAAAAGGTAGCAGTTTTAATTTAGCGACAAGCTCACATTTGGCGAGTATTCTGCCTGCGGCCGTATTACGTCTTAAAACCAGGCATGTTCCGGCGAGTGAAAGTGACAGAGCTATACAAGTCGTCTAGCGCCATTTCGTTCACTCACTGGAACAAGCCTGGTTTTAAATGTAATACCCTCCTGGTAAGTGACGATGGTAGAAAGATCTGTGTCTTTTTTTATGGTTTGAAAACCTGGGTAACTCTATAATTTTTTTTCTAACATAATATTATACATATAGCTGTTACCCACGACTTTGGCTGCATTTTGGTAAGGAAATATACTCTGGCAATCTTTTAAATATCACGGGGATAATGCAGTCTCCCATTAGATAATTTTAGTTATCCAATCAGGTAGATCTGAAGATTACTACATGTTATGTACAGAACAGCTTCGTCAATTGGATAACCCTGTAACTAACGTAAGTGCTTACAAAGGAGGTACCCACATCATGAAGATGACTGTACATCCCAATTTCTTTTTAACTAAGAATTTCCTCTAATCTGCTGGACATGCTCAAGATATACCTTGTACTTCTGCATAAAACTTACCAAGTTGTCTCTGGTGCAGGTTCACCGATGACATCCACAGACCACTTGTGAGTGCGGCCAGCCTTGATGATGACTGACTTGAATGTGCTGCGCTCGATGCGTGGCTTCACTGTTCAACAAATACCAGAAATAAGTCAAAAATCTTGTTAGAAAGGATATCATTAGGGCAATTTAGATCGATATTAGATAATTTTACACCTCTGAATTCGTTTAGGCAATGATAATAAAGACAATGTCCCAGTTCTTTGGGGTTTCTTAAATAATATCAAAAAATTGGGTGATAGCGTAATCTGTAAACTTGCGCAACAAAATCTCAAATTAGTTGCATTGTCAAGTAAATTGAAACCTTACCATATTCCTAAAGAAAATCAGCTGTTTTTTGAATATACAGATTATTTTGATAAACAACTATTTTCTGGGGTTTACACAACAGTATGCATAGAATTAGAAACTCTATTTTTACTCTACCAAGAATAGAAAAAGTTATTTCAATAGTATCAATTACAATAATTCATCAGAACTTTTTGCATGAATTTGGCAAGATGGGTAGGTATAGGTACCATTTTTTTTTCTGTGGTAAATTCATCAAATGAGTCCTCCTAGCCAGGGCGGGACGGGAGGGACTGTCAGGCTTGTACTGACTAAAATCCATGGTGATCCGGGCTATTGAAAGCCCTTTACATTCAAGGGTTCCAGAGGGCTTTGGCCCTCTAAGCAGGTCCCATCAGATGGGTACAACATTGTAGAAAAGTTACATTTCTTTTCTATATTTTAAACATTGCCATACTTATCTTTCGTTCTGTTGACAAACACTGTTTCTACAGATCCATGCAGGAATTGTGTGAGTAACTTACGGTTCTTGTGCTTGCAAAGATGGTTGTTGGTTGGCTCCGATGCTTCACCAACTCCAGCCTTGTTGTGAGCCTTCACACGGAACTGGTACACCATCTTCTCTTTAAGACCCTCGACCTTGTACTCGGTGTTGGTGTCATTTGTTTTAACAACCTGCAGATGGATTTGTGAGTTTATTATATAATGTTTTCTACAAATAGAGTAACGAAGAAGAAAATTAAGTTAAAATATAAGTTTGAATTCTTTAATTCTTTAAAAGTACTTTATTTCTTGTCTTCTGAGTGGTTCAAATTGTAATTAATCTAGGTATACTAAAAAAAGTTTATAATTATAATGATGCAGAATATCTAATGATTACGAAAGTTCTAAAAAGAAATGGACTATTTATGTTATTCAAATAACTTCAATAAAATAAGATTACACTTGAGGTAGATACAAATAGTTTGAAATAAGAACAGTAGCATTTTTTTTCCTTTTCGGAAAGGCAAAGGGATCTAGCCCAAGCAGTCTGTCCTTATGTTTTATTTTATAGCTCACCTCAATCCAGTCGGGAGAGAACTTGTCCTTCATCTCCACGACGTATCCAAGGATTGGTCTGCCACCGTTGTCTGATGGTGGCTCCCATTGTAAAGTCACTGAACTGTTGTCGTAATCAGTGATGTTAGGCTTTCCAGGCGCCTTTGGTGGGTCTGAAGGAGAATGTCAACATATTGTAGCACATTTTGAAAATACGGAAGAAGATTAAGGACTTTGTTTTTCATAAACTCCATCTTGAATTGAATTTTGATGTGATTGTATAGGACTTTTATTTGAAAAAACATTGGATTTCATTTGCGGCACAAGAAACCGGTGTTTTTGTTTGTAAACATAAACAAATCGCTGTCAAAATTAAAAAATGGCGGGACCAATTTGACGTTTCATGTTAGGTACGTTCCATTTCACTATAAAACTTATAATGTTATTTTTAGGTCCTAATAATGACGAAAGGTTTATAATGATGATTTAGAATAATTTTCTTTCTTACCGTAAGGATTCTTGGCGACAATGAAGCCATCAGTCTCCAATGGCTCGGACTCGCCTTCCTTGTTGACAGCGCGTACCCTGAACTTGTACTTGTGGTTCGGAGTAAGACCCTTGACTTGGAACTCTGTTGGTTCTGGGCCGGTTTCACCACACGGTACCCAGTTTCCGGTATCCATATCCATTTTCTCGAGAGTGTATCCGGTGATATCGGATCCTTGCCAGTCGTCTGGCTTCTGCCATTTGACGGTTGCCTTCTCGGCACGGATGTCCACAACTTCGACCGGGCCGTTCGGGCGGTTTGGTTTGTCTGAAAAACCGATTGTCTTATGAGTAAAGTAAGTTTTCTTGTGTAAACTTCCTACAGAATACTTTATGATGCACGATGACTCATAAAGAAGAACTTTTTTTTGTAGGGCATCTTATTTTTTATTATCTCCGAAATTCCTTCTTTATCATGAAATCAACAGCCCAGGTTTGAGGGAAACTGTGCAACGACTAAAAGTCACACTTACCCAAGACAACCACATCACCAATGCTCTCGCAGGTGCCCGAGGAGTTGGTCAGCACAAGCTTGTACTTTCCACTGTCAGGTCTGGTAGTCCTCCTGACAGTAATCACGGTGTTCCTCTCGTACTTGTCAATGGTGATGCGTTCACCATCATCGTGGATCTCCTGTGATGGCATGGATGTATGAGTATTTGATAAGACGGGGATCGCGTCTGATGATATTGCAAGAATTTTGATGGTGTTCTAATGTGGTGGTGCATACTAAAATGTTGTATGGATTATTTTGTGTTTTACTAGTTTGTGAGAGATAGTTTGCCTAGGTACTCTTTCATACATGTTGTGTTATTGGAGAAGTGTCAAGAAGTTTTTGCTATGGCAATACTGATATTCAGAATAGTGGAAACCCGCGCGACAAGCAGTGCTCCATACAGTCCCGATCTTCTTCAATGAAGGCTTGTGGCGACCAGCCACGACATCTCGGATAACCTGAAGTCTGTTCCTTCAGCCGATAGCTTAAACTTACTTACCTATAATTTCGCATGATCGCTATGAATTCTGACAGACTAATGATGTGCAGACACCTGGCACATCAATAAATTCCAATCTGTCAAATTTTTCCAATAGATTATGAACCTTCAACTGTATTTAAAAAGTTGAAAATTAAATGAAGAAATTATCGACAGATTGGAGTAAGTTGATGTGTGTCTGTACTTCCGATTCTTATTTTTGTGCAGTTAACTCTGTTGGGGACTAAAACCCCTTCTACACGGTCAGACCTTACCGCCTGACAGAGGTGACCTTGGTCCGGTGTGCGACCAAATATGGGCGGAGTCAGTCGGGAGCGCAGCCGTCCCGACAGGCTGCGTCCGCGGTGGGACCCGACCGTCAGCCGACAGCGTTCCAGACGGTGGGGTACTGTTGACACGACCAAGTTCACCTCTGTCAGGCGGTCGGGTTGATCGTGTAGAAGGGGTTTAAAGAATCGTTCTAACCGATTTTCGAATATTTCCTTTTCGAAAAAGAGTTTTAGGTTAGTTCCCCTTTAGTTTTGTTTTGCGACCAATAGGTACCTAGACTATTTGTTAATTTGTGTCATAGTAGGTAAATTAAAATTTTGGTAGAGTGCATGAATAAAATGTATGTTTTTCAAAAGTAAAAAATATGGTGGTGATGTTATGTAAAAACTATGATAGATATTGGTGATATCAGACGCAATCCCATAGAAATATTAATCTAAAAACAAAATTGATTAACGTGATACGGTGCAACATTGCGACCAGTTGATAGTGTTAGAATGTTATGTGTTGCCAGCATTCGTCGAAATCGTCGAACATTGAGTGTTACCACAGTAAAAAAAAGAAAAAGTGTACGTGAAAAACTGGTGAAAAAACTGTTTGTCCTTGTTGGGTTTTTGAAAAAACTTATATAGGTGCATCTACATAAGTTTGGTGTTTTGAGCCAATCAGAATAATTTTCCAGTTAATAAAATAGTAACATTTAGTTACAACATCGAAAGCATAATTTTAAAAGACAATTACATTGTGTGTTTCGTGTCCAAGTACAATGTAAGTGTTGCTTTTGCTTTGCTTGTAATGTTAAGTTGAAAGAAAAAAAAACATTTTAGAGCGATAAGACCGACCATTTGATTGCCATCGCTCTATTACATTTTAGGGCCCATTAAAGTTTACTGTAGATGGCGTGACAATAGTTAGTCCTAATCCTACCAATGAGGTCATGAAATATAAAATAAAAAAATAGATTTGCAATTAATATTGCTTGGAACTAGAAATGTCAGCGACATTTTATCAGTAACTCTCCCCATTGCTAGAAATCCACTTTTTTTTCGTTCAACTTAAAACCACACATACAATCTGTATCAAGTATATTGTATAGTTGTGTTAGCACATATTGTAGAACAAAAATATATAGTAAAGTGTATGAGCTTATGTTTAGAACATATAAATGCGATACAACTAACAACATCTAGATCCAACGTCTAACCTTCTCTGTGTACGCCTTGCCACGTTTCTTTTTTGGGGAGGAAAGAAATAAAAAAGTTGATTAAAAATGTATTTTCAAATACTGTTTTTAAGATGAAAATGGAACCAGAAAATGTGTCTTGACGTTGATAATTTCACATCTTTTCTTCAGGTTCTACCGCGTGCAAAGGAAAATACTAGCCAACCAGAAATGCTATTCTATATAGACACAGCCTAGCGGCAACTTTATTCTTAGAGTATGAAAACTTGAAAATCGACTGGAGACTTGCAATTTTGACGCCATACAAAAGGCCGGGTCCTTAGAAAAAAGAACTGCAGATAATAAGATGAATGCAAGCATTGAACTAGGTTGAGGGCTCAGGCCCATAGTAGACGAGTTGCAACCCATCCAGTTACCTTATCTCATCTTCGTTGGCTATTTGCCAAAATACGGGCATTTCAGAGTATGGCTCTTCCATAGACTCAATCTAAATTAATTTACCATACCTGGTTTTTAATCTTCATTGTTTTACAAATTAATGAACCTTGATTATTGTCATCTGAATAATTTTATTTTCAACTTTGTATAACAATGAAACTGAAAAGCGTAATTTACCTCTTCTCCCTTCATCCATTTGACCTCGGGTTCGGGTTCACCACCGTATTTGATGTCGAAGGTGATGACCTGGCCCTTCTTGATGATGATGCTCTGGAGACCCTCGCCAATGATGTAAGGCTTGACTGTAATTAAAAATATTAATCAATGACTTTATCGACGAGTGTGGTTAAAGACAGACCAGCCAGTAAATTCTGAAAGCTAGAAACAACAGTGGCTAAAATGAAATAGAAAATACTGAAGGTGACCATCAGAAAAGCACCAATGAAATTATTAAGGCAGTTTATCATTTACTTACTCGACGCACCTAAACTGACATTTCAAGGAGTAGTCACAAAAAGGGGGTAACCGAATCCCTTCCAATCGTAGAACAAATACTATTGAAAATCAATTCATATTGCCAAATGATAACTGTCTCTATGATCATAAATTATCATCAGACAATATGAATTTAGTTGTGATTGACATCTTCAAGAATGTTGCCAACAATGAAAGCACGAGTCTTGGTGTACTCACCGAATCTGCACTTAGCGACAATCGGCTTAGTAGCGTCACTAGGCTCTCCAGGTCCAGCCTTGTTGATGGCGCGGACCCTGAACTCATAGGTGCATCCTTCCTTGAGGCCATCCTGAGTGGCTGCCAAGCAGTCACCAGGGACCTCCTTGCCGGTTACCCAGTCCTTGCCGAACTTCTCCTGTAAGTGGTTAAGTAGTTTTTAGAATAATTATGCTGGAAAAAGATTTATGAAATTTTAAGAGCTGGGGAAGATCAAAAGAATGAATTAATAGTCTGTACTACTTAAAAAATGGTGATTTTGAGGGAAGACAACATGCTGCATCTTTTCAAAATAAATTGGAACTCGGGCAGAAGAATAAAATTAATGAAACGTAGGAAATATTTCACTATATCAAAAAACTCTTGGTAGAAAACCATACAGTCTTTGGAAGATCTGTTCTGAACAGTTGAAGTTTACCTTGTACTCGATGACGTAACCAGTGATTGGTGCACCACCATCGTTGTCAGGCTTCTGCCATTTGAGATCAGCGCGGTCCTTGTTCCAGTCGGTAAGTTCCACGTTCTTTGGCTTCGATGGTTCGTCTAGAATACGGAAAAATCATGTCAATGCTCATCATGTAAGGTCATGCGTGCATAGCGAAAGCATCAGAAAATATGAGGAGTGAAAAATGTCAGTAAAGAAAATTTAGACCCTTACCCCATGGGTCCTTAGCCAACACTGGTTTGCCGAAAAGACCAGGTTCACTGGAACCAATCTTGTTGACAGCACGAATTCTGAACTTGTAAGTCTTCTTTGGAATAAGGTCCTCGACCTTGTATTTAAGCGGCTGGCCAACTGCCACTTCCGCCACGTTGTCCCAACCTGCTTTGAGAGACATGTCCTGGAAGAGAAAATATTTTATTTATCACCATAGTTTCAAATATTAGAATTGTCATACATGCTAATTCTAAAATATTACTTACCTGTCTTTCAATAACATATTTGACGATTGGTGAACCACCGTCGTCCTGTGGCGTCTTCCAGGCGACCACACAAGAAGTCTGGAACACCTCAGAGACTGCCACATCCTGGGGCGCAGACGGGACACTCTGCATGATAATGCTGACATCCTTTGAGTCTTCACCCTGGGCGTTAGATAGCTTGATCGTGTATTTGCCAGATCCTTCTCTGCTTGGCTTCTTGAACTTGAATAGAACCTTATCTTGCTGTACCACTGCCTCGACTTCTTTTGCGGGCAGTGCTTTGCCGTCCTTCCATAATTTAGCTTCGATTGGTGTTTGGCGGGTGCCGGAAACTAGAAAAAACATGTCATCTTTAAATAAGTCTTTCTCTAAATTAAGTTTGGTAATAAGGTGTAATAGTATTTGTTTTGCCATGTTAGGGGCCTGTGGGATTTTCAGAGCCGGCTTAATTTACTCTGATACAAAATACGGCATGAAAAAGAAAACAAAACTTACTTTGATAAGGCACCTCAATGACGAAAGGCCTGTCATGGGGTCCGGTGAATTCTTCAGGACAATCAATAGTAGGCTTGGACTCGCCCTTCTTGACAGTCAATTTACAAGATGAGGACAGTTTGCCAGACTCGCAGAGGATCTCACCATCATCTTCCATCTCCAACTTGTTGAAGATAAGCTGGTGTTTACCACCACCCAGGTTCTTGATCTCAATCCTGAAGGAAATTAAGTTTTTGTAAATATTTAAAAAACAGTGATTGATTTTGAAGTTCCCAGAACAATTTTATTGATTCCTTGACAAAAATTTGAAACATAATGGCATTTTTGAGAAGAGAAAGAATATATATCTAAACATGACTGAAAAATAGGCAAAAAAAGATAACCCTGCATGAAAATGGACCAGAATGGTCTCTGCTGAATGTTAAGTAGTTTAAAATAAGTTAGACTCACCTTTCATTAGGTACAATAGGCTGTCCATTGAAAGACCAAACTGCTTCAGCAGTCTGGTCCTGCAATTCTACTTCTAGGACAACCTTGTCTCTCTCAATTGCCTCGGTATCCTTCAACTTCTTGTTGAAGCGATTCGAGTCTGAAATACCAAACACAATTTTAGTGAATTCAAAAAACGCTTAATACATTGCTACCTACATAGCGACGAAGTAAACGACTGATCCGGTCTAGAACTATGTTCGGAATATTCAGACACTAGATAAATTGCTAGGTAAAGTTTAGGTCTAGTTGTCCCAAACAATGAACGATTATAACAAGCCCGTTTTTGTTGCGTTTGGCATTCATATTGAAGGATGTGTCACAATAATACTCCCTAGCTGTAATTAATGAGTCGGTGACGCCTTCAATTTCCTCTTTCTGGAATTTACTGTCTAAGAAAGAACATACTTAATGGAATCTAAATCACTTAGTGCTATGAAACTGTTTTGCAGTATTTTAAAATTAACAGGCTAAGTAAAATTCACTAGATGGACAAACATGAAATACTTATATTTTGCCAGAAACAATCAGACATGCTAAGTGGTACCAACCAGAGAAACAGGTCGTGATCGTTAAGACTAAATAGATGTGATTAGGAGAAGCTATCATATTACTAGCCAGAGGTAATTTGATTTAATATGTTCACACTTCCTGTTAACGATAAAGTTCAAAGTCGCCTAATAAAATGATGAATGGCGTTTTTAAGAAACTTACAATTGACAATCAATTCGCAAGCGGTCTCATCAGCGTTACTGACGCACTTGAAGTTGCCAGCGTCAGTGACCTTGGCATCCTTGATCACCACCTTGCGCTTACGACCCTCCTTTACAATCGAGATGCGCTTGTCTGGCTTCAGTGGTTCGTCGTTCTTGAACCTGTTGAAGAAAAAGGTGCCAAGGTTACAATAATGAAACACTATTATGAGGCAAAACATTGGTTAAATTTGCACTACCATCACCCTTACCACTATTACATAAAGCAGCAGTCTTATCAAAAAGTGCAAAAAAGTTGTTCTGCAAAAATATAGGCAAAAATGTTTAGGACCAAATTCATCACACGTACATAATTATATTGCCATCAAACCCAAACCCCAGACTCAAAAATTCTTAGTGTATTATGCTCGAACCGAATATTCTGTGCTTTATAACGCGGTTGTGAGCACAAGAATACAAAATAAAATAAATTCAAGGAAAGTTTATTACCATTTCACGTCACCACCAGCATCATCTAGCTCACAAAGCAGTGTGATAGTATCCTTCTCAATCGCCTGTTGCGATTTGAGGACCTTGGTGAACTTGTACGGGTATTCTGCAATAGATCATTCATGAAGCCATCATTACCATTTTAAATTAGACCTTCATGAGAAAGTAATGTTGAATTTTACTTACCGACAATTTTAACATCAGTCTCAGTCTTGTCAGGCTGCTTCTCGATCTTACAAGCATATTTGCCAGCATCTTCCAACTTACAGCTCTTGATGGTCAACCTGCAGACTCCTGACAAGTCCTTAGAGATCTGGTAAACGTCACCGTCTTCCAGTTTCACGTCTCCCTTCCACCAGGAGACGATAGCAAGGCTGTTGGAGACGGCACACTCCAAATTGCACTCGTGCTTCGTGTAACCACTGGTGGTCTTCTTCAGTGGCTTTATGAAGGTATAGGTCGGGTCTGGCTCGTCGACTTGCAAGAAGGCAGTGCAACTGATGCCACCGATCTCAATGGTAATTTTACCAGTGTCTTCGACCTTCGGGGCCATGATGATCAGTTTGTAGGAGTCTCCTTCGTTTGTCATCTTATACTTAGAGCCGGGGAAACATTCCTGTAAAATATTTAAGTAGATAATTTAAACCTGATTGTAGTAAAGATGATAGATAAGTTTATCTGTATTTGAAACTATGCCACTTACATCTTTACGGAAGAGCCACTTCGGCTTCGCATTTGGCTTTGTAAAGATCGCTTCGAATGTAACCTTCTTATCCTTGCCTTCCTTCGCGAATTGATCTACGAGGGGCTTCAAGAATGACTCTTGTTTCTGAAAACAACGTCCGTTGGACATAAATATATCTGTTCCGACATAAGATGGGAGAGTGCATAACACAAAAATGTGCTCTTCATACAAAAGCTTTGGGTGCTGACCATCAAGAAACTTCTTCCCCATCGCTGTCAACGTCTCGAGCGAACAGTAACTTATGTGCAAAAAATCAACGAAAACAATTGAACTCATAATCTAGTATCCGAGGCGTTAGAATCGTCAGCCATTTGTTCATCATCGTCACCCACACAATAATGTGAACTCCATGCTATTGTACAGAAATTGGAATTTCTATAGATTTCTTATAATAAATGTGCAAAAGTGGGCGTGATTGTATTTATACGTTTATCTTAATTTAAATAATATACATTTGACCGAACAAAAATGATGAATTTTTGGGTAAATATTTAATTTTAATTGAGAATGGGAGCGAGAATATTCATCATTTTTAAACGGATTTTATTTATACTGGTACATTGAAGTCACTGTGCATTATAATATTGAACCGGTGCGCTGTGCTGCTAGTAAAATATCGACGAAGATGTGCACAGAAGAATTGCTCAAGAAAAGAGTAGAAGAATAGAGTACCAAAGATGTGCTGGACTGACTAGTCGGTGACCACGTTGCTGTTGATCAAATAATCTGAAAAAATCATTGAAACATTCCTGCACGAATATCTGCTACGTTTATTCTTACAGCCGAAAATTTTATACAACAGATAGACATGGTTATTTATGTGATAAACCTAAAGAAGATAAAGTAGTTTGTATTTACATCATTCACAAGACACGAGCTTGTAAGAAGAATGTTATATCTGGTTGCTGTTTTAAGAAACGAAGAAATTAATGAAACATTCATTTATCCAAGTTTTAGTTTTATTTATGTTTAACAGTGTATAGCAGACATTAATGCAAGACATTCTGTAACAATTCAACCAGATTATGAGACCATACAGATGTCCGTGGAACACATTGCTGTGCAACAAATAATATTTGCATTTTGTGATATTACACTTCAAGATGCATTGTGTTTATTGACGTTGCTGTCAAACCTCGTCTTTTTTGAACGAGTGTAGCACCGGCCAATCCGGGATCAGTTCAGCCAGTGACGGTCTTCTATTATGGGATCTCTATAAAATATCCATTTATTCTTAGTGATTTATCTTACTACGAAATTTGGTGACAAGGGCGTTCAAGCACTCTAAAACATTGCAGCAGTTTTCCTATATCAAATGGATTATAGGATAAATAAAAATGCTGATTACAATATAGCCATATATCACAAACATTATAATCAACATTATGAAAAAAATTCCAACATCTGCGAAACATCGGATGCATCAGCTGAAATTAATGAAGTAAATAATGAGGAATATAATTATTTTGATACTAATGACGTGAAAGAAGCTCATCAATCCGTCGTCAATATAGACCTGTAATTTAACATAGTGGACACCAATTCAAAAGTATCAATAGTCATCAAATTCATTCCACTTACATTGCCTGAAAGTCATGTTCAAGTAATAGAAACATGAAGTGGTGATACAAAAACCTTTTGTTAATTTAAAATTCAATTTAATGCATTTGTTTATTTATATCGTTCTAGAACTACCGACTTCAACTTTAGAAATATTCTTTTTACCTCTTTTGAATTTTGCGTGATTAAGACCTATAACATCTTTCTCAACTTTAATCTTTTTTTCACAAAGTGTATTGGAGTCAGTAATTTCAGAAGTGTAATTTTTAGTTTAGTTATTTTATCATTCGTGTTTTTAATCTCAATCCTTATTTAGAAGTTCATTTCTGACCATTTGAAATACATTTATATCAGCTGCCGATGTACAAGTTTTACATTCATCAATTGTATGATTATGAGCTTGAAAACATTTCAAATGATCATAAAATCCCTTTGTAATTTTAGCTTTGTTTTTATCTTTCCTTTCTATCGAACCTTTATTTTGACAGCCTCCATCAATTCGGGCCAATCAGGTATTATTTCAGGCAGAGACATTCGTCTCCTTATGTCATAGATACCCTAGAATTTTAATAGTTATGTTACAACAAGAAGCAGACTCGAGAAACTTGAAATTTTAAATCAAGCTTTTTTATTAGAAAGCGATAATAATTATGAGAAATGACTGAACAGTGAGTTAGATATAATTATGTGATTTTAGTTAAATATATAAATAAAATAATTATGTTTTATTTCTCCGTTGCTTACATAAAAGGATCCGCCACGGACAGAAAACCAAGGCAAAATCTTGCTGAAGCTGAACCATCCGGCCATTATTTCGATTTATTTATATTTCTAGTAGGTTTCGACAGAACTTATTATGTAAACAATTCATTTAGATTGACATTATTTTGACACCTTGATTTGTTTTTTTTTTTTAATATTGGAAAAATTAATATTATTAGGACCTTTTTAAATCCATGCTTAGACCTTATTTATGAATTAATTTTGTACTCGTGGCAAGTTTGATTTCGATAGTTAAAAAAGCCGATATAATAATGAGAGCTATACCGTTCTATGGGTAATTTAATGCCCATAGTTTATAAATTTAAGATTATGACATAGAATAGAAGGCAATTATTATAATTATTTACGAAAATTTTTTTTGCGAACTGAACAACAATAAACTTATTGTTAGTAGGTACTTAAGTCTTTCTTAATAAAAAAAATACTGGAAATGTAAGATGGAATGAACGATGATGCTATATTTTAAAATATTGATGACCTTGACCCAGTTCCAGTTCAAGGATGATCTCCTATCAGCTGGGAATCTACCCATCTCGACTCCTTCAGAAACGACCACTATGAAGCCGTCGTCCTCGAAATATCCAGTTTCTAAGCCCTAAGAATTAAATGTCATGATGCATAATGATAAAAAGATAATTATAAGTATTAGAAAATTAACATAATAAACAACTCTGCTCAGTTAACATTATTAGATAACTCACAACAGAGTTATACAAAATTACTTGTACGAAGCTCTTGTCGGAATTTTCGATGCAGTTGAAGAACTTAATTTTACTATTAGTGTAATCGAAGGTAATTTTGTCAAAGATGTATGGTTAAAAACATTGAGTAAAATGATTAAGTACCGAAGATAATATGAATCAGGATAAAATTCGTCAGCTACATCGAGAAATTCCTGTTAATATTGCGCTCATGGAAGCTGACTAAATCTCATATTGTTTATTATCATGTTGCATGCTAGTGCATGGTATTCTACTTGAAAGCATTTGTTTCATAGCGTAGAATATACAATATCTTCCATTATTGTTATTATGCACAAGATTATGAAACACATAATATTAATAACATTTAGCAGCTAGTTCCTTGAACTTCATATTTCAATGTTTCATAAGCCCGATGGAGCTGTCTACTCATTTAGAAATAGTTTTAAATAGACTGCAAGACAATGTAGAAAACATTAGTGCTTATTTTAATCTTGATAGAAGCGTTAATAAATATCTCTGGCATTTCTATTCTTAGAACGGTCTAAAGATCTAATTCTGATCTGCATTACCTTGTGTCATTATTTTTATATTCAGTTTTATTTATATCATCATTTTATATAGCGTTTATATCACCATCTTCTATAGTCCAATCATTGCTGATTGGTGTGTGTATATCATCATTACTTGTTGTGTTTTTGTAAAGAAGATACACCTTACCTTTTCCACTTTCTTCAACGGTGGAATTGGGATTTCTGTCTCTTTGAGGTCTCCCCAGTCAGGGTCCTCTTTCTTTTCACCCCATTTGGCGTACTTCCTCTTCTTGAGCATGGCACGGAAGTCCATGCCACTGGCGTCTGTAGGAACATTATTGTAATTTATGTCTCTTTCGATCCCAACGACAAGATTTTCGATGTGATGAAGAGATACGCTCTTTGTTTTTAGTTGGCGAGTGTGCTATTGTCTACAAAGTAACTAATTGATTGCGACACAAAATGTAAATTATCATTCTTATCATATTTCAAGTATGTGAAAGCTTCTCTAGTGCAGCTGTTTCTTTATAAACTTACCGGATACGTAAAGTTGCATCTCAGCCGTATCCTCTCCATGGATGTTGCTGACAACAATCTTGTATTTGCCCTCATCATTGGGCTTGACCTTCCTCATGCAGAGGGTGATGAGACCAGTTTCACCATCGGTAATGAACTTAAAACGGCCTCCTTCGATGATTTCTCCCACTCCCTTGTAGAACTTAAATGTGGGTGCTGGGTTACCCTCTACTTGTACCGTGAGGTATCCAGTTTGATCTAGTTGTTGAAAAAAAAAACAAAATTTTATAAGACGAGTCCAGGTTTTTTTTTCAATTCAGCGAAGCATAATAAAGGTAAAACTTTTTCGAAAAGTCTGCAAATGCCGCTTTCTTTTCTAAACTTAGATCGTACTAACGAAACTAACCATTGATTTTGAAGTAAATTGTGGAAAAAAAAGCATTGACGGAAAGCTAGACTTTTGAATTCATTTCTACACAAGAAAAACGTGCGTCAATAAACCAAAAGTTTCACTGAAAACCAGGCATGGAATGAAAATATAATCTCACCTTCAACAGCAGAGTAACTCTCCTGCACATCAACGATGACCGGTGGTCCTCCGCTACCAATAGGCTTGAGAGGCACTGATGGCTTATTGATGAGGTCTTCAAGATCCTGCACCGAAGGCCTTCTCGCGTCTCCGGATTTTCGTCGCTATATCATCAGTAATATGTGAGTCAATTTTGTCTCGTATATTTTTAAGAATGGGGTTAATCACTTTGAAATCAACAAATAAATTATTGTACAGCAAATGGACTTTTCTAAAGAAAATATTTGTCTCCGTAGATATTTCCAAAATTTATATTGGAGTCGGCTGCCAGTTAATTCAGATGTTACTAAATACCGGTATTTTACGCGAAGTGACTTATTAATCTGATCTCCAGAACCCAGTAACTGGGTTGTGCGTTAACTTGGTATCGTTTTAGGAGAAAGCAATGTTACGCACAGTGCATGTCAATGTCAGTGCTAATCAATCAAAGAGATTGTCCATTTACTATACATGTTTCGAAAAGTAGTTAACATAAAAGAAATAAAAAGGGAGCATTATAAACAATGATAAGTTAAACTTCCTCATATTCATAATGTAGAAACATAGATAAAGTATTTAGTATACATTTAGGTATACATTCATCATTAGTTTCACCATATATCGCTAGCATAATTACTATACTTGAAGATGCTTTTAAAATAAGTCTATATCTTGACGATAAAACAAAAAATGTTACAGTAAATAAAGAAAAACTTTTTCAACATGATGAAGACCTTGATGGTGAAACAAATGATAAACCAAACATACTTAATCAAAGGTCATTAAAGCATTCCCAAAAAGATGTTCCAGTCCGATACAGATTGAAAAATGACTCGCTTGGTAACTACTTGGTAAAATGGATGATACATTAGAGTGTTATGACAGCTGTACCGCGTTATGAGCGTCAGCCAAATGGCCTGACAATACTGGACTTCCTGACAAATGTAACACAAGTGTACCCTTACATATCTGCTCGCTTTCCTGTACAAGAACAGTAAAAGCAGAACATAGTTTGTCCTCAATAAGATTTGATTGAGTTATTGCTATAGATTTTGAACAAGATTTATTGTTATTATGTTTGTGTTGATCTTCCTGATAGGTAGTGTGCCAAACTCATCATGTACGTCATTTGACTGATGTGATTAATAAGTTGTGTCGTGAACAGAAAACAATGTAGGTCGTGGACATGACATACCATCACGTCTACAGATTTTAAGGGAATAGGTACAGATGCGTATACATTTGAACAAATTGTTTAAGCTCCAAAAAGTAAGGGTGAGGTTGTTGCCCGTGTTGGAATTGCTACTGAGAAAGTTATGGATGGGACTGAAAAGTTCATACAGGGCAAACATGAAAATGATTTGTCTATAGATCGAAAGCAGGATCTTAATTTGAAACTAGCGACGCAAATGTTGGACATAGAAAAAAATGTCAGATAGAAAAAGGACGTGGAAGGGTTTGTATAGGAACTTCAAACTCAGATATGGGTCAAAGAGATTAATCAATTAAATTCCAGGTATCGTTCTTCAGTAACGATTTCAAAAGTTATTGTTTAATATTAATCAGTTATCCAGTTGAAAGATTCATTGCTTTCGCAACACAGTAATGCTAAGCTATAATGGACGCAAGTAGGCGTTAAAATATGAATTTCTTGGAATGCATTTGATTTTAATGAAATAATTAACAGGTGTATCGTAATTTATGATTGATGACCGCATTAGTGGAGCTCCGTAATTTAGGATTGTCTCAAAATAATCTTAAACCTACAGAATTTCTGAAGGACAGGTCACTTTAGATTTTGAAATTGTGAATCAAGTTTATGAAACTTTGTCAAAGTCAAATGATTTTCTCGTCGATGAATAAATAAAGCACAATAGTTAAATAAAACTATAAAATCAGGAAAACGAACTTAGAAATCTTCCCTGAAATTTTCAATGACCTTTGTTTTATCCGGGACATGTAATACATAGAACAAAAGCAGTTTGATACTTACCGGATCGCCCCCAGGGGCAGGTTTAGGTTTAGGTATGGCAGCAACCGGTTTCTTAGCAACCGCTGCCATTGTTAATCACGTATTTATAATCACTTTGATGCCACAAAATAATCGAATCTCTTGTAATTTTAATAGTCTTGAAAAATTAAAGTTTATAACTGCATCACATTATATCACAGTCTCAGCTAATGCCTACACATCATTAACTTTAACACTTAAAACTATCTTTAAAATAATTAAAAGTTTTAGAAGTTCTTTCCTCTCATTCGGATCATCCATGATTATGAAAAAAGCTTCTAATTAAATGCTATTAAATTATTGATTATATTATATTTACTTCCTAAGTGTTACACCTTATTTTTTAAATTTTTTGTTATTTTATTTTGGAGTCGTTTTGTGAATTTCGATTTGGGGCAGTTCGTTAGTCGTTCCATGCAAAAATGGGCGCGAATGTCAAAAGACTGAAGAAGGGGTCGTGCGGACATGGTCGCCTGGCAATGGCAAGGCGCGGGGGCGGGTGGGCGTCTATTTGTGCACAGCACAAATCAGCAGACCAATACAATTAATTATCAGATTAAGGTGAGCCATCCATGCAGCATGTTCATGAACGTTGCTGCAAATATATGCGTGAAGTTATCACCAACTGTGATGCTCCATGTTGTCACCAAAGTTTGGCTTTGAACCGAGGAAGCTCTCGGTTTCGGTTCAATGATTAATTATTTGATTTCAAATTGACACCTGTAATTAAGGTCAATGGGTTTCCGTTGACCTAATGATGATTTGAACTCTCGCCTTGGCTATAATAGTTGAGGAGACTGCGGTATATGACGTCGGTCAATATTAAAACAATCAGTTGGTTGTCACAGCCAAAGAGCAGTTGTCTCGAGGAGACAAAGTGTGTGCGCGTGTTTGTCTAGATTAATAAATAATACTAGATTGAGGGGTTGCGCAAGAAGATCGAAAGATTGATTGGCACCCTGGTATTAATGCATTCTGTTCACATGATTGCCATTGTTGGCAAGTTAGTCAGTGTCGAGAGCGCCTGCATTGCTGTCGAGCCGACAAATATTGGACGCGGGGGTTTGAATGTTACCTGTTGATTTGCTTCTGTTAATTCATGCTGTGTTTACCTTTATTCGCGAGCTTCAAAATTGCAGTACCACTGGGTAAGTCTGTTTCTATGAAAATGTGTTAGTCCCTAGATACCTACATTCAGAAGCGATGGCGAATGTGAAAGACGATATCTACTTTCAAGCATGTTTCGACGTGAACAATGGCTCCATGATTAGAAATTTCTAAAGAGACTGTTTTGAACTTGTCTATGTCAAGATTAATTTGAGGAACTAACTGCCAAATATATTGGCATCATCACGATTGCCAAATTTTTTTGATGGACCGGTGTTGTCCCAGCTCGGTATTCAGTCGCCCGTGGTCTACCCACGCGCATTTTAGTTATTTCCTATTCGATCATTATGTCAATCAAAGATTCGCTTTGTTTCTATTTGTGGACCGTCCTTGTTTTTATTTATATCCGTTTTCAACTAACTTTAACTTTGTTTTCTTTTTACAAAACTTTCTTTTAATAATAATAATTCATCTACTTTATCAAGGTACAGATTTTAAAGATTTGTTGTTTGTTCAGTACTCTTAAAATACCATTTGAGACTACAAAGCCACCAAATTTTGGCTACTTTATCTAGATTATTTTCTGCCCTCGCTATCAACAACTATATCGAATGTTTATTTAAAAGCTTTAATGCATATTGTCATTACATTGCCACCATTATAATTTACAGTTCAATTAAGGCAATCAATCTTTCTCATTCTATTTTAGGTGTCCACATTACTCGTGCTAATCAATACATCGAGACGTATATCTTTTTAGCAATACACGACGGACATAACTCAGTTGTGCTGGCAACTTGAGGCAGTTAGGGGTGAGAACGTTTCAAGAACAGTGGTTTTGGTCTTGGCCTGATTGCTATAGTCATATTTATACTAATAACGATAAATCATAAGAGCGGTAACGTTCTCCTGGCGAGCGACGCATTGTGCTCACTTCGCTTCATTAAATGCGCCTGCGCCATCTTCTTTCACGCTGTCATCAGTAACAGGTGCGTTTTCTTCATTAATTGCCTTAGTTACTGTTACTTTTGGAAGTTTGTTTTCTTGTTTAATATCTTCGGTTTGATTTTGTCAAGTTTAATGGTTTTTGCAGTTGCTTCTGTGTAGGACCCATTGTTATTGATTATATTTATAGACTGACTTGGAATTCGTTCTTGTCTTGTTATGTACAGGCTAATCTTAGAAAGGTGTCTAGAAAATGTCACCTATCTCAGTCTAACATACTCAGCCCACTTGCATTCGTTGGAACCATTTTTTATCATTGATGTTCATCTTGACATTGCAAGTTACCTTTAAAGGTACTATCTAATCTTAGACAACTTTTCAGAAAATTCTATCAATCCCGGTCTTATATACTCCGCCCACCTGCATAACTTAATTCGTTGCTATCAACTACTTTATCGTCAATCAACGTGGCATTGATTATTGTGTCTAGAGATGCTGTCTAATCTTAGAATACTTTATAAAACACCACACCATTTTCATTCACGTTTTCATCAGCAGTAGGTGCATTTTTTTAAATTTCTTTTGATGTGAAGTACTATTTACATCTTGTTGTGTCATTGGTTTATTTAACTGTCACCTTCGAAAAAGTTTTACTCTTATCATTATTACGTCGTATATCTTGAATTTCTTTGTTGAATTGATTTTAATTAGTCTGGTCCTGTTTAATTTGTAGCTTCAATAGCTTCTTTAATGTTGTGCGCTTAATTCATTTTGACAAATTCAATGGTAACTTCCCAAAAAGAACTATTGATATTTTTTTAATTCCACTGAAAACTACTTTAATTATAAGTAATACTGTGGTAACCTTCAGTCTAACGTAAGAAAAGATTCTAGATTTTTCTCATCTCGGTCTAAAATTCCCAGCCCACCTGCATAGCTTCACATTGGAACTTTGAAGTTGTAAACTTGTCAAGAGTAAATGCATTTCCTATCTCCCACTGAGTCACAAAGTTCACATTATTATCACCATATTTGCGTCATAGATACATAAATGTTGGCTCCAAATTAAATTCATTAGTAATTATAGAATCTTTGTTTAGCTTCCGTTTCTATATCTATACTAGTACTAACGAAGCGCTCTTGCTTTGCTCGGCGCCGCCTATTGGGTCCAGAACTATCCTTCAAACTGGAACCATCCATCAACATTCACAAATTTTATTGATTTTAGCGATTTATAAGAGAATTACAAAATACTGTAAGAGTTTGTATGTAAGAGATAATTTTTGGAACAACTGACTCTATTCTGATAATTCTTTCATTAACGGGTAGGTAGCTACAATAACCCGTAGTGAATTAGGGACAGCTTTAAAAAAATAGCACATACTTACTTTGCCCGGGATAATTTTGGATCATTTTCGCGGAAAAAATCTAATATTCTAAACTAATTTCAATAATAACACATAATTTTCGTTTGTTATAAAAGAGACTGAG
Organism: Agrotis clavis; assembly: GCA_954870645.1. NCBI lineage: Eukaryota > Metazoa > Arthropoda > Insecta > Lepidoptera > Noctuidae > Agrotis > Agrotis clavis. Next base: position 6,625,984 of record OX940943.1, read on the forward strand.
TTTTGTGGCGTGTTCAGATAACTTTAAATATTCAGGACACATTTTGTGGCATCTTTATAATGATTATAATTGCAAGTAACATCCATGATTGCTTTTATTGCGGTAAAATATTATATTCTAATAATAATTAACGTAATATTTCAAGGTCATCACAGATATTACTTTTGATGATAGATACATAAAATTATACACAGTTATTGGGTGCTAAAGCAGTAAATTGTATACCTCCATGCATTTTCACAATAACGCAATAAATTACCTTGCTGCACGCTATTAAAGTTGGCTTTTATTATAACGTTATATTGAATAAAGTTAATTATTTATTTGTTAGTTACTTGTGCGTGCAGTGTTGTAAATGCATTATTATTTTATTAGGATTTGGAGTTAGTAAACACAGTTTTATCGACCCCGATAAATAATGGTTACTAAAATGTGCGTTAATTATTTCTTGCTATTTATTTATCCGGTACGATAAATTCAGTGCTCCTTGATTTATAGTTGAATTTTAATTGGATTCGTGCATAGATTTTAAGTGTCGTCATAATAAAGGTTTTATGTTAATTAAATGTTTAATATAGTGTTAGAATGACAAGGTATTAGTAGCACTGGTTCTATTTTATTTACAAAACATAAATACGGTTCTCGGATACGGAATGTAACATAAAGTAATGAGGTTTCTCAGCTATGCATTTTTGAGCATAGGGTTTTTATTTACGACGGAAAAATGAAATTATTCACTGTAAAATTAATCACTTTGAAAATATCTATGTTAGCCACGTGTCTATATTCTTCTATAACATGTATATTATAATCTAAACAGATAATTTTCCACACATTATATACCTCGTCGGAGAGTTCACCGGGCCTGGCGCGTTTCTTTTTTGAAAAAAAAGTATATGTTTTAGTATAACATTCTCTGTTAAATGTGCTGATATATAAAATTCTGTACAGATATATAATTGAGTGCTTAAAAGTTAATTATTGTGTTTATTTTTGTATCTGTGTCACAATATGTAGTAATGTCAAAAATGTGAACGTATTAATGTGTAGTGTGAATTTGAATGTGAATGAATTAATAATAATTATAAATTATTTCTTATTATAATTAGTTTTTCCCACTAATCTGAGAAATAATATTGTCGAAGCATTAACATGTTTCGCGACATTCGTTAATGCAAGTCAGTAAAGTTTTTGTTTTAATAAATTGGCAGTTCATCAGTGATAGTAAAATGTATAGTGCATTTAGAAAAAATGTTAGTGGAAAACTAAAAAATAAAGTTAGATGGTTGAAACTGGAATAAGCCATTCTAAAAGTAAAACTAACAAGCTTGGTTGACGAGGGAAACAATTGAAATAAATTGTTATCGTGACATATTGATGACTAACTGCAAACATAGGACAATGACAAACACTTCAGTATATCTACATTATCTGGCAGAGTCCGATGTCTGCCTTTTCATCAGCAACGCGTCCGTATTGGTTGAACGAAAATATAATAAAGTTAATTAAAAAAAAAAATGGAGATATCAAGTGAGCGTAAAGAAATGATCGGGAGATCTAATACTTTTGCTCAAATTCCCCTTCAGAAAGAGATTTAAAGAATTTGCAATTTTCCCTCATCAACAACAAAATGTCAAACCCAGCGATGCTCTGTCTCATCTTAAACCCGCTGGTCGGCAAAGCGGTCACTAGATCTAATTCTAAATAGAACATCTAAAAAGAAAAAGATAATGTAAAAGAGTTGGGACATGTAAAGATTTGCAACTAAGAGTTTACTAAAGGGTCTCAAACTAGCTCTTTTCCAAGCTATTGTAGACGCAGCTTTTTGAAAAGGGGTAAAATGTAGTGAAGGGGTAATGATAGGAAGATTGTGTTTTTGAATTTTCCTTTTCTTTTTTCAAAAACCAATTATTCGCTTCGACTTCTCTAGTCAAGCGTGTATCTGTGGGAATGGGGGAATATGAATTTATGTCATTGTAAAAACTTATGTGTGGTAAAAAACTAATTATCACAATATCTTCCCTGTAAACAAAACTTATGTCTATCTTAAAAGTTAAAGTAGTCCGTGTAGTCATGTGTGCAATAATAGAAGAAAAAAATAAAAAAGACAAAAAAATGCTTTGCAAAAGCGAGCAGCGTCCACCTAAAACTGACCAGATCCAATCGGTCTCACCTTTTTCTCGTCTAAAACTTCGCCGGGACGTAATTTCGTGACCTGTTGTTAACAAAACATTGATAATCCCATATGTAATATGTACCCTACTTAAATCTCCGCTGCCGAACCTGGGCTACCTGCCTAACCTAACTTTAGTTCATTATTGGTGCATTGTCCTAGCGAGCGAGTGCAAGTTATTACGTTACAGATTGCGTCACCTTCGTGTTAATCTTTCGTGTTAGTGTCCGCTTCATTATCGTGTTGTGTAAGACAAGCCTCCTCAGGCACACCATTCCTGTAAAAGATCTCGTGTCGACACGACCAATCTCTGACCATTATTTCGTGTGCGAACGTGCTGACAAGCTGTGCATGTTTATCTGTGTGTGCGTACTTCACAAAGTTGTGCAATTTAGCTCTGTGCTCCGACGACAAAACGTTTCTTAGATTTCTATTACCTGGATAATTACATTCACCAATTTAATCTTTTGGAACTTTAACGTCTTTGCTAGGCTCGTGTGATTATCCAGTATAACGTGTGAAACAGTTTAAACCGCGTCGGATGCAAATGCATTAATAATACCGTATACAGATATAGTTAAGAATTTGTCACGGCAATAATAACATTCATTTAGAATTCTTAGCGTTTTTTTTTTTACCTTCTTCTCTTCGATCACCTCACCGGGTCTTAGTTTTCTATGCTCCTGTGAATTTTGTTTTGCACGGTCTTAATATCGCTACATACACGATTCAATATCACTGTTTTCAGATGTCAAAAGTATCTGCTGTGACATTGCTAAACTCTTTTTAAACTAGAAGCAAGGAATTAAGGGTCTAAGCTCAACTCCACTGTAAACCAAATCACTCTCTAAGATCCTTTGCTAAAGCGTTCTGGTCAAAGCATCATCTTTGTCAGACGATTATGAATAATGTCTTTTTGTAGGGTCTATGCATTCGTGTTATGGGTTCGGCTTGAGAGAATAGGGTCTATACTACTAGGGGCTAAAATTACTTTGTGGTAATGCGCTAACATCCATGTAAATCACTCGTTGATTGCAGTTTGCACGCGATTGGTTAGGAATCATGCTTGAACTTGCAGATGTTGAAACAAATGCAGCAAAAATGTGAGGAAAAGTCTAACGCTCAACAATAGTTGGCAATCTGGTTTTTCAAACAACAATATTTTATGATCTTTAAGTACTTATTTCTTAAATAACAAATGCATTATCAGATATATTGTAACCAGAATACCATTCATTTTTAACAGGTGCAAATGCTGTTTTTGTGTTTCAAACGCAGAAGTGCTTTCAGCCCTGAAGCTTGCGTTTTCAAAGAGTGATTCTGATGCCAGCGCTTTTTAGGTATATTGTAACGTGTCTAGGACTAAGACGGCACAATTTTACATAAAAGTCTACAAAACATTTCATACCTTCACTGAAAATGGAGACAATTGGTATCCAAGTACAAAAGACATTGCAAAATGAATCTAGAAAAATCTTATGACTAAGAAAAAATGTTTGTCTACATACCTCGTCGCTGATGATAAGGGAAGGACGTCTTCCCATCTCCTCGGGAGGAGGAATGAGGGAACCACGTCTTCCAACTGGTGCACCAGGTCCCAAAGATGGCTTCCTTGGCAATTCTGGCTTCGGAGACTTTTCGCGAATGACTTCGATCTTGGGTGCTGCTGGCTTCTCTTCGGGTGCCTTGATTTCCGGTACCTTTGGTATCGGCTGTTCACAATCAAATATTTCAGTTAGTAATTTAAAATACTTGCTTATTTGTATGTTACTTTCTTTTTTTTTGTTACCCCGTACCTTTGCTGGCTCAGGCTTTTCCTTAGTTGTTTGCGTGAATTCGGGCTTTTCGAACTTCTCCAGATCAGGCCTATCGTAGTCAGCAATTTCTGGCAGATCCTCAGCCTTCTTCTTGACTGAAGTAACCTTAGCTTTCTTTGCTTCTTCTTCAACCTTTTCTTCTTTGACTGCCACTTTCTGTAAGTCGAAGGTTTGTTTAATAACGCTGTCTAAATAATTGAGTATTACGTTGCGTTGATGAAATAAATAATTACTTTTCTTGTTTAATAGAGACCATTTTTTATAAAGGAAGAATATATAATTTTGATGTGTATATTTATTTAACTACATGGTTAACTGAAGAGTTGTACTCGTATCTTAAAAAGTTATTTTTTTTTGGTATTGGAAAAGAATTGTAATTATTCCACATTTGTATACTTACAGACATACTTACCAGTGCTCTGAAAACTTTTAAGTTACACATTTATACATTGAAATTGTGTAGGAATTAATAAGCAAAAGCAGAAGCAGGAAATGTGAGAATACTATAACATGCATACATGCATTAATAGTAGAAAAGGTGTTTGTATTAATACTGGCAAACATCGCTTTACAATTTATATTATACTATCTAGAACAATATGTGCTTTTTTTTACATAATTACATGAAAATCTCTGTTCTAAATTAAATACGGATAGAAGTAGTGTTTCTATAACGACTACAGGTACAAAGGAACTACTATACAGTGCAGCTAGGACTACAGATATAGTCTATTGAAAGACAGAAGTGCAAGTTTCGAAGAATCTATCTAGGTGCTTGTGCAAATGTGACTGTGCTCTACCACTCCTGATAAATTGTGCATTTGTGCAAATATTCTGTGCAGTAAACACTGTGGGTGCTTATGTATACCTCTTCAGGCGATTGAGGTCTGCTGCTATAAGCGGGCTGTGGTAATTCAATAGTGGCTGGTATACTTTCATCTTTGCCTTCAGTCGATTCAGCCTATACAGTAAATTTTATTAATGGCGACCGTACGAAGTGCGCGAATTTTGCAAGCGTATTGATGATGAATTTTGTAACAACTACACCTTCGGGTTCCATATTTATTGGAAAATTTTGGTTGTTACTAAAATTCGTCATCTAGTTTGGAACTCAAATGGCCAATCAGAGAATGCAAAATCCTGTGCGTTTGTATGGATGTGTGTGCGTGTAGTCTAAGCGATGAATTTTTATTGATGACTGTGTGTATACCTGAGGGGACTTAGCCCTTCGCCAAGGAGCGGTCGCCTCTGGTGTTTCAAGTAACGTTGGTTTAAATTGGTCCTCTAACTCCGGTGTTTGTTCAGCCTGATTATTGAAATATTTAGTTTTACTACCTATTGCCTTCTTTTTTAATATTTCATTTAGTTGTGCTTTAATTTCTACCTGTGGTATTTCAGGAATGACCTGCCAAGAGAAGGGAACCACCGGCGGTTCGTCCTTATTTTCTGGTTCCGGAGTCATGAGTGTCGGTACCTGATGATAATTATAGCCAACATTTTACGGACTGCGATGTGAGTTTTCTATTTGATATTAATAGATTTAAGTATCTGTCAGTTCTGTGCTGTGTTTATTGTTATGTGTATGTGAGTAAGTGTGAGTGTTCGTATGTTTGTGTGTTACCTCTAAGTGTTGTTTTCTCCATGGGTATAGTGTTTCTGATATAGTGTGTATGTCTAGTGGTTTCTCTACTTTAGGATCGTCCTCCTAATAAAATATTATTTTGTTTAAAATTGTAGCCATTTCGAAATCATTATAAAAACAATTCTACAATATTGATATTTTCAATACCTTTGGTTTCTGATAAACTTCTTCACTGGGTTGCTCTTTATCTTCAATAGATACTTTAGATATATCTAGTTCCTAAAGAACAGTAAGTTTGTTAATTACAAATACTTAGTAAAGGCAACATTTCTTTGATTTTAATATGAATATTAGATAAACTACCTCAGGTGTTTGTATCACGTCTTTCTTTGGTTCCTCAGTAGGTAACGAAAGAGTCCTTTTAAGTAACTCAGGATCCTATAATATTACAAATCAATATTTGAATTAAGCTTTTATAAAATTAGGTAAACATTCATAACACTGAAAAGAAGGACTACCTTGGTTTTGTGTGTACCATTAATGGTTGGTTCCACATTAGGTTCAGATAATTTCTTTTTGAATTCAGGATCCTAGGAAACAATTTCGATATTTTCAATTATAACATTTTACAGTTTCAGAAGCATATCGATTTTCATCAATTGAAAATTTATAATAAACTACCTTTAATTTATCCTTTGGCATTTCAGCTGAAGGTTCAGAAGATTTCCTTTTAGATATTTCAGGGTTCTAAGAAATTATATTTATTAAGTCATTAGTTCTCATAAATAACTACAATTTAACACTAATATTACTAAAATATTTTGTATTATATACCTCTGTCTCTGTTATGTTCTCATTTGTAGTTTCTACATTAGAATCTTTCCGTTTCCTTAGGAATGGAGGAGGTTCCTATGAAATATTAAAATGCGTCAGTATTTCAAAGATCTGTTTTTGGACCACTATCACCACGTTTTGTGTATGTGATGTGTGTTTGTAGTGTAAAGTCTGTGTGATATTGTTGTGTAGGTAAAGCTAGAGGCAAATCCAAATATGAAAAAAAACGCAACAAGTTCCAAGAAATTTATCACTAATCAGAAAAAACGTAAAGACAATCGATCGTAAAATATCAAGAGCCATTTTTACATCGGAGACGCGTACACATTTTTCACGAAGCTAATCCAATTTTTAATATAATACATTGGAGAGGAACACTGCTACGTTATCTTGTTGTGTTTCTTCTCTTAGATTTGTCCCTAGCCTATTGCAGTGAATACCGACCTCTAAACTAGCCTTCTTCCTCATGAAGAAAGGTGTTTGTGTAGGTTTCAACTTTTTGTCTGTCGTTGAATTGTCCGGTTCCTAATAATGTAAAGTAATTGAATGTTAAGTTATATTCGTAACTTTGTGTATTTTATTTTGCAAATATTTCATTTTGAAAACTACCTTAGACGTTGGCGCGTCTTTAGTCGATTCCGGCTCTGGTTTTTTAGTCTGGGATTCCTATTAAATAAATATTATTATGAGTACACAGTTCTGTTTACTAAGTAATTTATATCGAGTATTTAACAATTATTGGAAACTTTGGCTATACCTCAGTTTTGCTCGGTCTACGCCAAGGATACTTAGATTCCTTTGGTTCCTCTACCGGTTTTGTTTCCTCAGGAACTTCAGGTACAACAGTTTCCTGTTTGAAATAATCATACTCAAGTTGAACATCGCTACTTTTTGAATAACTAACTATATTTTCAAAGTAAGCATTTTTAATGTATCTACCTGCACATCAAGACTAGGCGTGCGCCAGGGATAAGTAGGCTCTGTTGGTCTATCAACAGAAACTCTTCGTCTTGGTACGAACGGCTCATCATCTATTATCATTGGGTGTGTCTCGTCCTGTTTATAACGTTAATAACTATAAGTACTAGAAACCTTTAAGGAATACTGTATTGAAATATTAGAAATTCTATCTACCTCATCAACATTGCTTGGTCTACGCCAAGGATATGACGTTGGCTCAGTCGGTCTATCAAAGGAAACTTTCCTCTTAACTTCAGTTTTTTGTGTCTCTACTTGATCCTGTTCAAAATTGTCATTATTAGGTTTTGTTTCATTTATAATAGCTATAAGATAGTTATTATTTTGAATATCAATGATTACCTCATCGTCTTCACTGGGCTTACGCCAAGGGTACGTGGGTTCAGTAGGACGATCAATTGAAACCTTTCTGTTAGTTTTGGTTTCTGCTACTTCAATATTTTCTTTATTCTGTTTAAAAATATTTAAAGGTTCATTAGATTAATCAGAAATATTATTTAAAAAAAATAACTAAGAAAAATGTAAAATAAAAGTCTACCTCATCATCAGCGTTACTTGGTTTCCTCCAAGGATAAGTAGGTTCTGTAGGTCTATCAATAGACGTTTTACGTTTAGTTTCAGTCTTTTCAACTGTTTCTGTTTTTGGTTTTTTCTTTTCTTTATCCTGTTTCGTGTAAAATGTGTATTATTAAATTGAGTAGATGAGCAATGAATTTGTGTTTTGAAAAAGTATTTCATTAAATACTAGCAGTATAATTACAGGAAAGAGAATTTTGTAAAGATAATACTGTATTTTGTGTGATTTGTAAAGTAAATTCTGAGATCAGAATATTCTGTAGTAAAAATACAAAACAAAAATTGTAAAAGACTACCTCTTCAGGTTTGCTGGGTCGTCGCTTAGGTTCTTTAGGCTTATCGATAGAAACTTTACGTTTTATCTCAGTTTTTTCCTCAGTTTCCTCAACATCTTCAGTATCCTGAGTAATAACCTTCTAATTAGTACTTATTATCTCATGAACATTGACTATGAATTTAATATGATTAAAATGATATACCTCAGTATCGTTTTCACGACGTTTTGGTACTGTTGTTTCTGATGGCCGGTCTAAACTTTCCTTTCGTTTAGGTTCCACCTTCTCAGTAGCTTCCTATTATACGTAATGGCACATTATCAGTATATTTGTTTTTAAAATAAATGAATGCGTGTATGTGTGTGAGTGTATGTGTATATACCTGTGTGTCTGTTTTCGTAGGTCGCCACGGATATGTTTTATCTGAAGGCTTATCTGTAGTTACCGTATCATCTTCTACCTTCCCTTTCACTTCCTATTTACAAAAATGAAATCGTTCAGTATCTTGCACGTTTTCATGTCGAGGTCCCTTCGTAATGTAGTTTACAACATCAATTTATACAAATTTGTTATTGTCCACGGAGTTATTTACTGTCACACAGTAATCAAACAATCGTCTGTTGATCGTTTGGAGTTTAAATAAAGAATTTGTATTTACAAAAGAAAAAAAAAAATGACATTTATGTTTTCCATAGTTTTTGAACTTGTATCTTTTTCCTATGGACATGCATGGTTAACGACATGAAACTTACCTTGAGTTTGACTTGATCCAGTTGACTTTCTTCTGCCGCCTTTAATGTACTCTAAAATTACAAGTTAATGAGGGATTTATGAATAAGCGTGAATGGGGTTGCTTTAACGATAAATCCTGGGTACTTTTTTGTACAAAACCAATCCATACTGCAAATGCAAACTACTACAGTATTATGCTTTTTTGTATTCAACGGATCAAATGTTGAATTCTACTTGGAATTAAGGTCATATTTTAATTTTGTTGGAAAGCCCAACATCTGCGGGATATCTAAAATCAAATCTAACTACAAAAGCTTAGGGTTTTTCGCTAAACTAATGGCTTTGCTCTTCTAAAAGCATTGGAGATCCAGCGTTCTTTATATTTCTAAGACACTCGGGGTCTATTGATGCCTACTTGAAATTCAAACTCAAAAATAAAAACTATTGGTACTTTGAAAATAGCTCAAATGCTGCTAGGGTTTGGCCTAACTACGTAATGATTTGCAAAAAGACCACCAATACTCGTAAGGAGAGATTCTGTTTTTTCTTTATTTGTATTTTTATTATTACCATATTATGTGTACAGTGTTTTCATTTATTTATCTTTTAAAGTTTGTAATTTTTTGAACTGTGGTATTAAACTTGGTAGTCTTTATACAAGCCATAACAATATCAATTGTAGCACTTGCACTTACCTTTTGCGCAGTCTTTTTCAGTGCAGCAGTAGATATTGTTTCTTGTTGTTCAGCCACAGAAGAAATTGAAGACTTTCTGCTTTCAGCAGTTTCTTTTGTAAGCTGTTGGAAAAAAATACATTATGTTTATATTGATGATTTTTTCAACTTGAATTTGACTGCCTTATTAATTGATTTGTTGTGAAGAGCTTTTTATCTAGTTTTGTCCTATTTCAAATGTATATTTTTATGGTTTTTCTCACCTTAACAGCTTTATTTTCGATGACGGAGCTCCTACGGCTCTCAGATTTCTCTTCCTTGACCTACAGCATGAAAAACAAATAAGAATTTTTGTTTATCCATTTTGCAATATCAGCAAAGAAAGCAAAACATTTAACAAGTATTTAAATTTTTGTAGCTTCGTCTATAGTTAAGCAGCTTAAAGGGCTTAGTTAACGTTATACAAACCTCACTTGCGAACGATGTCCTTCGGCTTTCGGTCTAAAGGAAACAATACAACATTTCATATTAGCACAGAAATACTGAGGAAAGCTATTCAAAAAAAGACGATATATTTACAGGTACAGATGATGGAATAAAAACACATGGATAGGGTTTTTACATCGACATTTACAATTGGGGTGACAATAATAATATATGGGTTGAAAACCTCGGGTCATAATATTTCCATGAATGTTACACAAATATCGTCCAGTAAAATCATGTAACACAAAACAGGTTAATTTACATTTGAATGTTTTACCACCGTGTAAATGTGTACAAAGTTTTGAAGATTGGATAAATCAGTTTAAATATATAGGGATAGGAGTAATTATAAAACTTATATTTCAAATAACAGTATTTTTAAAGATTGAAGACTGTTTTAGACGATTAATTATAGTATCGTGAGGAACATATAGCATGCTGTTGGATTTTGAACTTTCAGTGGTAATCCGGACATTGCAATTTCATCAAAATGCTTTTAATTATGTCATTCCTTTATCGTCTATAATTACTGATACTGTCCAAGGAAGTCTGACTGTGTTACATGTATGACTGTGGTGGTAAGTACATAAAAGACATTGACAGGGACCACACTCATCGCATTTTCTTTTATACCTTTACTTCAAGATGCTGCGCCTGTTGGGCAATCATCGTCACCTGCTGTGTTTAAATATTCTTTTCAGTCATCCTTATTTTCTTCAATGTATTGAAATATTTGGTTTTAATGACCTTTCTCTTTATTTAGTTATTTTGTCTGATTTACATTGGGCCAGTATTTCAATCCAGTTAAATTGCATTGACACCTAAATTAGTGATCGGTGTTTCAATCATGCGCTCAATATAGTAATTGGTGCCAACTAGGCTGAAAGCATTTACATCAGACTAGTCTAATTCGAGTCCAGTCCTGAATTTTAATACTGGGTCCTTGTGGTCATTGAAAATACTCGTATCAATAAATATTCCTACCTTAGTTTCCTTTTCTTTCTTCTCCCTAACTGTAGGAGTTGGTGTGATTTTCTCGTACTTCTCAAGTACGGGTCTTTCGTAATCATCGACAAAGTCGAGTTCAATCTGTAATTATTTAAAAATTGTATAAGTGTCTTGTTGAAACTAATTCGTATCGTTAGTTTTAATCCCCCATAAACTTTTAACAATTCCTTTACAGTAGTTAGAATTTTTTTTTGTTTTTTTTTTGTTTGGTAAGTTAATCCCCCAGTGCAAAAACATAAAACATGTAACATAAAAAGGAGAAATGTGAAGCTAATACGTTTGCTGCGTGCTTTACTAAATAATTTCGTGTAGTGCAATGTAAAGCTATGTGTTGAGTTAAAGACATCTCGTACAAGGCAAAGAAAACTTTAATGCCTCGTCCGAAGATGATTCTGGAACAGCAAACGTATTGATAAAACATAAACCTGAAAAAGAAACTAAATAAGTACATAAAAAGCGTATTACAAGCAGCATGCGACTTGCTACCAAACCTGTAGAACGACGTAGAACCCATTTATGACTCTTCAGAATCTAGAACGGGGTGCATTTAGGTTTGTGCCAATAGGTATGTGCAGTTGTGATTAGTGGTGGACGTAACAAAAGGTTGTGCTTGAAACTGGACAAGACAAGAAGTGTAATAGATTGCAGATAGACAGAGAAAGAGATAGAAAGTAGACGTCACTTAGTATAACGTTTGAAACAAATTTTACCCCGTCTTCGTCATTCTCTTTGTGGTAGTCGTTTGGAACGAATTTAAGTTCCTCTTCATCAGAGTCTCTCTCTTTTTCGCTGACTACAGCTTTTTTAGGCTGTTCTGTTGTCTTCTTAACAGTTTTCTTGAGTTGAGGCTTTTCAAATTTACCACCCTTTACTACGATTGGGTCCTAGGGAATTAATCAAGGGTTTAATGGATATTCTACATTGTAAGCGCAGTTTGAGGTGCTACTATTGCATTAGTGTGTTGATACATTGTAGAAAACCGTGGAAATACTCGCATGCTAAACAGTGGACTTTCTCTTAACCTAGTTTAAATGGTTGAAAGTGATTGCGCTGAAGTAATTTGTTTACTCAGCTTGTTTTTGTTTATTTACAAAATAGGTGATCGTATGGTTACATGAAGAACGTAACACTACTTTCCTTGTCTCATAGAAGGTGTAGTGTCACGAAAGATCAAGAGAGTAATCCATCGTATTAGACTAACTACAAAACATTAGTGTTTGTTTTTCTAACTATCTCAGCATGATTGTATAGATCTACTTCAGTGGCTACAACAACAGTTTCAGTAGTTTATCTATATTGTAGCACTTAAGCATTTTCCTTTCTACCTGATACTCGTCTTCTTTATCCTTTTTAAGTACAGCTGGCTTTTTGACTTTCAACTGTGCTGCTTCAGTACCCTCCTATGAATATTTATATTATTTCATTTTAACATTTGTATTGATTATACCAGTGAAAAATTTTTATCAGTATATTTTCAATATTTACATTTTTAACATTAGAACTGGCTGTGATTTCATTGTAATTAAACAGTTTGCTTAATTTAATAATGTAAACAAAAACATGTTTTTCTTTTTTATAGAAATACTGAGATAATTAAAAAAAGTACAAGAAGTGACTGTACCGTTAACTTTTTCTTAGCAGGTGTCTTTTGTGTGAGTTGTGCCTCTTCAGGAGCGGTTGTGCTTGTCTTAGTGCGAGGCTTGGTTAGGCTCACAGCCTCCTCAGTGTCCTCTCCCTAACCCCGAAACACATTTGTATTATACATCACAAATTCAAGTTAGTGAATAATAAAATTGTGTGTCATGATACAGATCCTATCACTTCCCACAAAATTGTCTGTAACTAAAGGTGACTTACTTACTGCCAGAATATAAACGTTGTGTACGGTAGTGATAAAATCAGTTCATTCGAAAAAGAGAAAAACATTTCGTGTGTTTATCTGTGTTAATAGAAAAACTAAAATGTGTTCTGTGATTTTGTGTTGTGTGCCTCTAAACTTAAAATGCAAATTCGTGTTTTTAATAAAAATTGGTGCCATTGTTTTCTATTTGCTATGTTGCAACTTGCAATCTACTCCTGTACCTTGTCAAGAATTAATATTCGTTTTAAAACTGTAGGAGCACCATTATCAGCTGATAATGGTGGTATATTAGTGTTGATTCGATCGGATGTGGTCTGCGAAGTATTTAGATTTTGAGCCTAGATAGATAGAATAGATGAAAAAGGATTGATTATGTTTTGTTGTATAATAAGTACAGAAAATATAAAACAAAGTAGAGATGCAAATGTAAGTGTGTAATGATTATTGTTTTAAAATCCTGTAAACCCTACCTTCGGTTCCTCTTTCCCTTTAGGCGTAGGTCTCTTAATGGTCTTTTCATCAACCACTTCTGGTTTCTTAACACTGAGTTTAGCCTCAGCTTCTCCCTCCTAGATAGTATTTACAATGATTAGCATTTAAGTGCAATTTATAGTTTATCTTATAGAATTTGTGTGTTTGAATGTAAATGTACAAACCGTAGGCGTAATTTCAGCTGGTGTCTTGTGTGTGAGTGAAACATCTTCAGGTTCCTGGCCAGGTTTAGCTGGAGTCTTCGGCTTGGACAAGCTGACGCTTTCGTCAACATCCATGGGCTAAAGAAATGTTTTGTTTTAATGAGTAATATGTATTGGTTTGAGAAGCAATAGTATCTGTTGGAGTTTGTCCTACCTCTGGCTTATCTTTGTCTTTAACAGATCGTCGTTTACCAGTAGCTGTAGCTGAAGGTACTTCCTCTTCAGGCTCTGGCTTTGTGTCTTCCTATATGGATGATTTTATTTCATCAGTAAATTAAAAAAGTGTAATAAAAGCAACTGTGAACAAGCGAAGCGAGATTTGTGTGACAGTGTACCTTCTTCTTTTTCTCAGTTGGTGTAGGCGTGAATTTCTCGTATTTCTCGAGGACAGGCCTCTCGTAATCGTCGACAAACTCTTCAACAGCGACCTTTAAATTGTTGAATTTGTATGAGTAACGTGTCTTTGAAATATTAAACATTAGTTTAAAAAGTACAGAATAGAGTAGAAAATGAAATAGAAGATGTTGAATTCTGTGTTCAGTGATTTTTGTAATAAAATTTTGACCGTTTTTTCCAAATTATCCTAACACAAATTCAATTGAAGAAAAAAATATCACATTATTATCATTGAGTCTGCTAAACAGGAACGCTGTAAATATCTTAGAATAATAAAATTACATTTAAAACATAGATAAGCGAAGCTTTTACAGTTTTGCCATGCATGCCGAAGCTTACTTACTGTTAACGGCTGTTTTTATTTCAAGAACTGAAAAATAGCTGAAAACATTTTTGCCGCAATAGAGGATTATAGCGTGGTGATATTTCACGTTGCGTTGTTTGAAATTTAGTGTTTTGTTATGTTTAATAGATAGTTCGCGGCGTTCAAACTCGTTATCTCGAGCTACCAAACTGTTAAGTGTTATGGTGATTGTTATAAGTGTATGTAGGTAAGTATGATAGGTATGTGGTTTGTGTACCTCTTTCTCTTTGAGAGAAGGACGCTTTTTAGCTTCGGGTTCATCCTTTTTCTTTGGTTTAGCCTTTGTTTTCTCCTCAGGCTGTTTCTCCTCCTCCTATTACGAAACGCGTTATTATTTTTTAGTCCTACATTTCGCAAACTATATAATATTAATTTTATTTGAATAAATATTTTACCTTGTCCTTAGGGACAGGCCGTTTGCGGAGTGTAGGCACTTCAGGCTCTGCCTCTTTTTCCTTTGGCTTAATTTTACCCTTCATCATGTCTACATCATCCTATTAAAAATTATGTTTTATTAGTTTTCCTATCTTACTTTTTAGACTCAATAAATTAATTTTCAAGTAATTTATCTATTACCTGAGTATCGCTAGGACGACGTTTGTCCTTAGGTGTAGGTGCGATCTTTTCATACTTTTCAAGTTCGGGCTTTTCGTAATCATCAACAAATTCAGGTGCGGCCTATAAAGTTATTATTTTTAAGATTGTATTCTATAACTTGACCTACTTTTGAATAGTAATATAGCTGAATCTGTGAAAATGTTAAAGCTAGGTACAGAATAAAACGTGTTTATACCTCCTCAACTCCGTTTTGTTTTTTGGTCCTATCGCTGGGAGTTGGTGTCACTTTGTCGTATTTCTCAAGATCAGGCCTTTCGTAATCGTCAATGAATTCAGCTTGTTCACCCGGCTTCAGAAAAATATTATGTTTTTTATTAGTTTAATACAACATTGAATGACTTTTAGTTGTGAGTATATTATTTTGAAGTATTACCTTCTTAACCGGTTTTTTGGTCTTAGCAACCTGTGGTTCCTCGAGTTTAGTTTCTTCTTGTTTAGTTGGAGTCTTTCCGAGTTTAACTTTCGATAACTCGTCAACAGGCTCCTCTGGTTTAGGAACACCCTTTTTGATACTAAGACGCTTTGGTTCAGTCTTTTCTTCTTCAACCTAGGTCACAGTTCGCAATACTAAGTTAGTATTTGGTGATTTTTTATATTTTACTTTATAACGGACACGTTTATAAATAACGGGTGTAAAACGACACTTTAGTGTCGTGTTCTAAGTATGATGTTTAATTAAGTGAAATTGTGCTACAATAATCACATTTAAATTTTCTCAAAATCACTGTTTACCATTACACGATGTAACGCACGCAAAACAATCTGCTTATGGGTGCAAACAATGGGACAGGGCTCATGGAGGTATTCCAAGTTATAATATTTAACTTGTTTTCATAAAAACAACTTCAAAAACTATAAACCCAAAGATCTTCGTAACCAAAAGGTTCCGATCAATAAAAATATTCAACAATTTCTTATTGTAACAACCAGTGTTTTTCAGTTTGATTAAGAAACTTTATACACCCTTAATACAGTTATATTATGTATTTGCAAGAATAAAAACTTAAATTGAATATCATTGTATACCTTAGTAGTTTCAACCTTAGACTTTTTCTCCGGCACTGGCGCTGCCACTGAGGGTTCCTCCTCACTGTCTTGTTCACTTTTAATGCTATCAGCAATGGATGCGCGTTTACCCTAAACATTTTCAAATTCATCATTTTTAAATTCAAGACAAGTGCCGACTAAATGAATTTCCATATTAGAAATGAATTTGTATGTGTCAATGTATAGTGTAATGTGTTTTACCTTTGGTGTGATTTCCTCTTTAGCTTTTTTATCAAGCGGCGTCGGTGTAATCTTTTCGTATTTCTCCAGAACAGGTCTCTCGTAATCGTCGACGAAGTCGATAATGTCCTATATCCAAAGAAAGTTTAGCACATCTAGTTATCACAACACACACGACAGAGAAAATGAGTTATCACGATCTAAAAGACGCTATATTAACATTCTATTTATATTTTCAGATAGATTTGTTTAATGACAAGAATTTTGACTAAACCCGACCGCATGGAAGATTAATTGGTTAAAAAATTGCCATGTTACATTCCCTTAATAGTCTGCTGGACAAGGGAAAAGACAATTTTTTTTTTAGCGTGGTAAAATCATCAAATGAGTCCTCCCACCCCGGGCAGGGCAGGAGGGAATGTCGGACTTCTACTGACTAAAATCCACGGTGTCCTTCAGTAGCCTGTTACGTTCCGGGGTCACGGTAAGGAAATAATCCCGCGACCCCGGCAGGCTTTGGCCCTCTGAGAGGGGGCCCCGTCATTATGCTGACGCTCTTTGAGGCGCGCGTGGGACACAACGCGCCGTCGACCCGGGCATGGTCCATGGTCGGGCAGCGAGTTGCCCTTTACTCGCTGCCCGCATGCCCGCGCCTACGGTGGCCGGAGATCGTCTGCTGACGTCCGACGCCGCGGGCGCCTAACACTGCGGTTGGGGCGGTGGGAGGACGCTGTCCTCTCTCTCTCGCGGCCCGCCTCCTCCTTCACGAGCATTACTGCTTCGCAGAAGGAGGCGACCGCTTCCCACTCAAGGGAAAAGACAATTAAGGCAAATATTTAATTATCAAAAATTTTTAAATAGACAATTAAGGCAATTATTTCAAAAATAATTCAGTTACCATGGCAGAAACAAATTGTTGAAAATATATTATACTTCCATGCGGTTGGAATTATGAAATGAAATTATGATCTAAAATCATAATATTCAACCGTTTTTAGCACCTTGGAAAATAATTTAGAACAGTTTCTACTTTAGACAAGTAGTTATATACATTTTACTAGTCGTAGAAGCTTTTTACATAGCTCAATAAACAAACACCACCACACTTACCTCTTCCTTTTTAGAAACCACCTTCTTTTTAACCACTTTCTTCTTTTCTTCCGTCTTCTTTTTAGTGTCTTCTTTCTTTTCCTCAACTGGTTCTTCCTTAGGCTTTGTGGGCCTAAGTTTTGGAATGCCTTCAATTTTCTTTTCCGGTTCAGGTTCAGGTTTCTTCTTCTCGAGTTTCTCCAGAAGAGCTTTCTTCTCTTCTTCAGATTTCGAAAGTCTCTTCTCGAATATCTTTTTGGTTTCATCAGCTTCTGCTTCAGCCGTTTTGGTTTCTTGAATCTTAGAGTCAACCTTCTTGGTTTCTTGAGTCTTAGATTCAACCTTCTTGGATTCGGCCTTAGATTCTGTTTTCTTTGCCTCAATGGAGACTTCGTCTTTCTGTTCTTCAATTCTAACTTCTTCTTTCTTTGTCATTGAGGACTTCCTCATTGAGGATTTCTTTTCTTTCTCCTTTTAGAAAAAGCACATTAAGTTCAGTTTTTATCTTAATACATTTATTTTTACTTTAGGTTTAGAATACAAGGTAGCTGCCATTTTTGATATAATTGACAGTGGTTGCACCTTATTGGGTACTAACATTCATTTAACGGCCGTTTTCTGTATACAATCTACATATATCTAGTTTTACTTTACTAGAGACGGAAAAACTATTTCCATCTCTAGTTAGGCAAAACCAGAGATAGTTTGAATATTGGGAATGGCAGTTAGTAGGCGTATACAATTCTTGCATGTTCTAAAATTGAATGAAATGATTGAATTGCTGCTGACTGTGAGACATGTATTGCATAATTATACATTTACGCAAATTACACACGAGATTTTTGAAAGTTTTTGGATGACTGCTAGATCTAAATATAATAAATCCTACCTTCTTCTTTTCTTCGACGTGGTTTTCTTCGATCACGGACTTCTCCTCCACGATCGACATCTCTTCCTCCGACTCCTCGATAACAGTCTCTTCTTCTTCTTCCTCCTCCTTTTTCTTTTTCTGAAATTGTTACAAGACATAATTATTATAATTCTGTAACGTTTTGTTTCCTTCATTGTTAATTTTCTGATAGTAGGTGATTGAATTGTGAGCAGATCTACTCTACTTAGATCAAGACTATGATTTTAATCTTTTAGTTTAGTTTAGATCAAAATTCTTTAACACCAACAGCGTTAAATAGGCCTCTCAATAATGTTCGAGGTTGGAGAGAGTAGTTTGCTAGCTAAAAAGGTTCTTTTTGCTGTTGAAATGCTTAATAGTATCTTACCTTTTCTTCGACGAGAGTCAAGTCAGCACTGGACTCATCTTCGCCGAATTCGTTCTTAATCACCACTCTGTAGTTGGCAACGTATTTGGATGACACCTTCCTGATGATAAGCCTGGCATTGGTGCCATCGAAGGTTGTGTTGACCTCCGAGGATTCCCTTATGACCGTCGAGTTCTTGTACCAGGTGCATCTGCACGACTGGTCCGAGGTCTTCAGGACCGCCACAAATTCGGCTTCCTCGTTTTCTTTGCGGGCCTGTAAAATATTAAAGAGTAATTTGAGTTCGTGTTTCGCTTTAAATAATTATGCAAAGAGAGGGATAGTTCTGGTGGGAAACTTCGTTTCCAAAACATGGGAATTAAATAAGTTTCTAAATCCGATCAAACCAAAGGGCCTTTAGAACGATACTATGAATGGTAATTACTTTAAGGATTAGTTTTCATTTCGTTATTGTCTTGGCTTGTGTCGTCCCACTAGATATCTTCTAGGTCCTTGGTTTTAACATAATAAAAGTAATTCAAACTTACCAAGCTCCTAAGATGTTTGATGATGGTAGGTTTGTCACCCTTCTCCTCGGGTATGTCTGTGATCTCGACCACTTGTGACGTCGCTTCTCCCTTCTCGTTCTTAGCGACCAGCTTGTACGAGCCCTTGTCTACTTGTGAAACGTTTGAGATTTCCAATTTGACTGTGAACTCGCCCTGTAAAGACATAATTAAAATTTCAGTAGTATGGCTCATTATTTTCTTAAAATCTTTTGCGTTGATAGCTACTCTTTGCTGAGGTTGACTATAATGGTCCAAGAAATTGGCAGTTGTTAAAAACTATTTCTATCATAATACTTAAAATTAGACGTTTTCAAATTTTACATGTAACATTATTATTTAGTACTAGCTGACCCGGCGAACTCCGTACCGCCTGAGAAACGATTAAAAAAAAAAACCTTCCCTGGACTTTCCAAAATAATTCAAAACCAAAATCAGCCAAATCGACCCAGCCGTTCTCGAGTTTTAATCAGACTAACGAACAACAATTCATTTTTATTTATATAGATAGATTAAAAATTTTCTTACCTCTCTACTAGGCTCAATAAGCACAGTGTGCCTAGCGCCTTCTTTGACGGCGTTACTTTCCTTGAACCATGTGCATGCAGGTGCAAATTTACTTAATACTTTACATTCAACAATAACAGTCTTCTTCTTAACTATCTTAATGATCTTTGGTTTCTCTTTGATAACTGGAATGACTGTGGATAAAAGAAAAGTGTTAGTAACCATATACCTTAAACATGTATTATCAAGTAATTGAACAAAAATATAGCAGCATTCCACGTTAACTTACTTTCAATATTGAGCGTAAGATTCGCATTGAGCTCTCCAAGTTCATTTTTAATGTTGCATTTATACAATCCGGAGTCTTCAATACCAGGATCTATCAGTTCCAATATGATTGTGTATACGTCTTCGTGTACTTCGACCCTGGTCTTAATTTTCGACGAGTCCCTAATTTCTTTACCCTCGTGGTACCACACGATCGTCGGTCTCGGGCTAGCTTTGACCTTGCATCCCATTATAACTAACTTGCCATTGTCCTTTGATGTAATCGTTGGCTTTTCAACGAACGTTGGGCCTTCACCTTCTGGTTCTGGTTCGGCCTCAATGTTCAAGTTGAGATTAGCGTTGCTTTCGCCATATTCATTTTTGACGTGACAGCGGTAAGAGCCACCATCCGCTGCCGTCGGGTTTGTCAAAAGCAACAATAACTCATATACGTCTTCACCCATTTCGGATGATCTGATTTCGATTTTACTACTAGCCTTGATGACGGTCGTGCCCCTGTACCACGTGACTTCGGCCGCCGGCTTCGCTTTGCACACGCAACGCATTGTGATGAGTGTGCCATCCTCGTTGGGAATGATTCGGGGTTTCTCCACGAATGATGGTGCGAAACCATTTTCGTCATCCCCACCTGAGAAATATGGATGTTTTATTATAACACAGATTATGAATCACAATTTCATGCGGCCCGAAAGCTCAAAGCTTCACATGCTTTTGCTACTGTATGCGTACATTCTAAAATAAAATAATGAAGGCATGTTTATCCTGTTTTACCTTGGAAATTGAGAGCAATATTGGCATTGCTCTCGCCAAACAAGTTGAAGGCGTTACACCTATAATTGCCCCCATCTTCCCGCGTGGGGCCTAAAATTTCTAACGTCAAATTAAAGGTATCTTTTCCGGTGGCTTTCCTGGACATCTTCATTTTAGCACCATCCCTAATTTCTTTATCTCCGTGGTACCATGTGATGTCTGGAACTGGGTATGCTTCTAATTTACATTCCATAATAAGTACTTCGCCTTCCTGTCTAATGGTTGGCTTTTTAGGGAATCTCGGTGCTTTACCGTCGGGTATTCTGTTTAAAAGACAAAATATTTAAAAACCAGCCCTAACTCTTACGTATATAATTATAGTAATTTTGTGTGTCTCCTTACTTTGGTTTGTCTCCGCCTTCGAAGTTTAGGTTTATTTTTGCTACGCCTTCACCATGTTTGTTTTTCGCTACAGCCCGGTATTCTCCTTTGTCCGAATTCTCAACGCCTAAGATTTCGAGTCGCGCCATATGATATAATGTTTGGTCCTCTTCTAACGTAATTTTATATCTACTACTTTCTTTTACCATCTTTTTTCCATGGTACCTGAATCATTGAGTGGTATTGTTAAAACCGTTTTTTTAAATAATTGAAATCACATTAAATATGTGTTGTGTAGTTTCTTACCATGTGATGGTTGGTTTCGGTTTGCCAACACATCGACATTCGAATGAGATTTTGGTACCATCATCCGATTGCCTGATGACTGGTCTCTCCGTAAATGTCGGTTTGATAAAGTCCTCAGGCACGGGCGCTTCGTCGCCTAGTTTATCAATGCACACATTATTAAATTGTTCACCAATTTTTGTTTTGACGAAGATTTGCAGCTGCCTTTATACGATTGTTATCAGATTTAAGATGTTTTCTTTTCTAGTGTATTAAGATACGCAACGCAGGCTCATTCAGAGTTAATCGAGGGATGTATAAGAAAATAGATAAATGATAATAAATCGAATAGAATACATAAATATATAAAATTTAGATTACACGTGTATAATATTCTCCATACTAAGTCTCATTCTGACAAACAGTACGCATGACAGTTGCTTGAGTTATTGTGTTAATTGTGCAATTGCTAAAGCGAAGAGTCTGCAACAATATTACTAACTACAAATAATTATTGCGAGGGTGTATTAGTATTAATTAAAGCACATTTGCAATAGTAGTAAGATAAGAAAGATGATGGTGATAGAAATATAAGAAGAAGTAATATTATAGTAGTAATTCTTAACAATTTGATTATAGGTGCAAAAGTGTATGGTGTAGAGTGTAAAATAAAAGTAATAATTCGTGATTGTATAGTGTGTTTTCGGTGTGTCAGTATGTAATAAGAGATTTTTATAGAATCGAATTAGATAATTAAGAAAACATCTTAATCTGTAATACATAATAACCAATTACAACGACATTTTCTAGTGTATTATGTAGGTAGAGTAACTGAAATTCTGAAGGAATTAGTTGGTGATTATACAAGCTTTGCTGCAATATCTACGTTCTTAATCAAACATATTACAACTAATACATGTAAAGGATTAGATACACACAATAAAATAGCTAGGGTTAAACAATATTAAGCGTCATTTTAGGAATATTTCGCTGCAATTTATTTTTTTTCTCCGTCATTATTAAATTTTGTACTTCTTGGTCCAGGTTTTTAAAATAAAGCCAATTTCCAATACTTTACGACTTAATCTAACACAGTTTAAGTTTTGATTTGAAGGTTTACTTACTATCGAAGTTCAAGCTGATAGTGGCATTGCTTTCGCCGAGTTCGTTCTTGGCCGTAACCCTGTATTTGCCAGCATCTTCCACAGTTACGTTGTTGATCTCCAAAGATGCATAGTAGGATTTTGACTCCTTGCTTACTGTAAGCTGTTGAATTAAAAACGAAGAATTAGTAATGGGTTCGTAAAAGAAAATGTGGATTTGTGGGAGGAACGACATGAAAGAAAATGATAACGTGACAGTTATAAAGTGTTGAACCGATCCTAAGCAATATGATTGAGCAAGAGCTGGAAAATTATGATGGTATAAATAAAAATTGATTGATATTTTATCTCAATTTACGTTATAATGACAATTATATATCTAAAGTCATTCTCAAGGTTAAATTTGATCGTAATTGTGACCCAAAATTAATGTTGTAATAAATACTGGATGATGCAAAACTGCATTGACTTGCCAAAACAAATCGAAATTGAGAGACCTTCATTCATAATTTCACCAAATATTTATGTTACATCTTCAGCAACAACTTCTTCAAAATTTGCACATTATACTTTTAATGTCCCATGTTCTATTGCATAAACTTTTCAAATCAATGTTATTAATAAAAGTTTAAGATGAAAGGTCATCGAGCTAGACAGTCGACACCTGGTATCGCCAACAGCCAACTAAAATGGGGTCAAGGCCATTTCTGAGTACTATTTAAAACTAGGACATCTTTAATAGCTAGTTTTATTTTTACTTTCTTTACAATGCCATCTGTCGTATTTTGTACCTTTTCTATATCTTTATCTGTAGTTAGTTTTTTCATCAATGACTTCATCAAAATTATAAAAATCAAATTTATAAACACCAACACGACCACTGTCTTTAAATTTTGCTTATACATGAAATGTGTGGTCGTTAGTATTATGCAGTTTCAAAATGATTTATCTTTTCCAAAAATACATTTCTCTTCAGTTTAACAGAATACAAATATTATGATCTTTAAGAATTACGATGGACTAGTGCAGTGATGGACAGAACAATTTGTTTATGCCAAATGTCAATATGCTCTTTTTATGACCGCCTTCGCAGAAGGAGAAGAAGAAGAAGTAATTTTAGAGAAAACATATATTTATATATTTTCTCTAAAATTACTGCTCATTGGATTAGATTTGAAAACTGATCAGCACTACTCTAAACTCTTTAGGTCTCGCAACATTTTTGTTTGAAATAACCGCACCTGTTTCATTTAGAGCTAAAATAAGGCTTCCAGGTGAAACTGACCTTATGCCTGGCTCCCTGTTTGACTTCCACGCCACCGTGGAACCAGGAGACCTGGGGCAGGGGTTCGGCCTCTATGCGGCACTCGAATATTAGCCGCTTGCCATCGTCTTCTTGTCGGATGGCGGGTTTACGCGCGAATGTTGGCGCTTTACCGTCTACTTGTCTGGAAACGATATTATATGATACCTTAGTAAGATGAAAATGTTTTTGATGCTATTGATAAAATAGATGCTTTAGTAGACAGTACCAGAGGCAAACGAGTCATTGACGATTTTTTTACCATACCAAGAGGCTTGTTCTAAATGATACTGTGAAAATTGTAGGACAGACTTTTATTGTGAGGTTTACTTTGATCATTTCCAAAACGATCGTGTCAAACTACGACTTTATATCTTAACATTAGTTGAAGATAACATAGAGAAGAAAAGTTGAAAGGTAAAGTAGTTTTAGAGGAGTAAATAAATTAATAAAATACTCACTTCTGTTTTTCTTCGTCAGCGGCTGAAAAATAAAATAGAATAAATTATTTACTAGAGGTACAGAAGAATCTTAAATAAACGACACGTCTACGAACGATCTTCTAAACTTTGCTTGCATTTATAGATGACGGTAATCGTAAAACGTCAGTGCAACCAAGTTTATTGGTGTAAATTCGATTTTAGCAGATATTTCAGCTAATGTTTACCGTTCTCAAAACATCTTCCAGATATAAACATTGAAATAATTTCTTACTGATGTGATAATTCTCAAAATACATCAGTTTTAGTGTTCATACTATTTACTTATAGTTTCAGATGTATCGCTTCATCTACATTTATTTGTTCATGAAAAACTACATTTAAAATTCTTGCATATTCTACATTTAATTTAGTTGCAGCGATGATATCTTTGCTATTATTTCGTCCATCCATTTTATCGTTCATATTTTCATATTAAATAATTTTAAGCAAACGGTTTTTTTCTCCACAAATCATTTATTTTTGCTAAAACATCTCTGCTGAATTTATCGTTGTTGCATAAGTATTAAAATGAACTTCGTTCTCCTTTGAAAGATTTATTGCTTTATTTTTGTCGAGCATAGAGTGCGTGAGTGTTTGGAATGCATTTTTTATTGAATGAATCTATATTTCTAGATACTTACTTCATTTCTATTTATCTTATATACAGACCGATTCTATTATTAGCTTAGTAACATTGATATTTCATGTACTCGAAACATTAATAATTATCATAAGTAGATACCCTAGTCAAAATCGTCCAAAAAGAATGAATTAAATCCGGCCCTGAGAAGAGTTGAAAGCTTCATGAGCATTTTATATGCAGCATCTTACGTTCCGAACCCAGATCATGGACATTACACGGTTCAGCATGGACTATAAAATATCCGTGAAATTTAGAATCCATAACTAGCCTGTGCCCCGCCCGGGGTCGGCTCGTGGCTGCAATCGTCTAGCATTATTCGTCCTGAATTCTATGAACTCGTCTACATTTAATTTCGTCAGAAAACATGAAAATGTGTTTTCATCCAAACGAGAATGTAACGTGTAAAGGATGACTCACGCTAGACCGTGTCGGGTCCGAGCCGAGTGTCGGCCGTAGCACGGTCACCGAGCCGGTTCCGTGTCTCTTCCGGGCCTCTTCCGGGCCTCGACCGGGCAATCATCGTTGCGCTGCGATACAGTATACTCGTCCGAGAAAAATCAGTGTTGTAACTAAACTACAATCATGTTCAATTTTAACGATCTGTAATTAGCGGCTATTGCGATCGCTCTGGATGACGAAGAATCTGAAGAATCATCAACTACAAGGAAATGGAGTGTGAGCCGAAGCGGGACCGAGTTGTTTCCGAGCGTTGTCCGTTGCTCGGGCGTCACTCGGTTTCCGCTCGGTATAACGTGAGTGTGTTCATACAAAATATATGTAATATTAGTTGACCGTGCTACGGCCGACACTCGGCTCGGACCCGACACGGTCTAGCGTGAGTCATCCTTAATACAAATGTGCAACAAGCGTAAATTCGTTCCAGTCGCCATGTTTACACTATCCAAACTTTCGTCAGCCGATTGTCGTCAGTAGCTTCGCCTGACATTCGTGTTGCCAACGTGATGCGCAAGCGCAGGCTTGGCTCAACACCCGGGAGCGTGGGTTAACGTTCAACAGTACATTTTTTTCGTAGACATTTATTTCTGACTATGACTAATGCCGTTATTTTCGAAGGTATTTTTATTGGCCCAGTATTGAGTTACGGGTGTATTGTCACAAATGTTTGTGACATTGTTTGACGTGGTGTGGGCTTGTTTGGTTCCAATATTTCAACATTGTTTGAAGTGTAGTCAGAAGTTGTCGGTAAACTGCCCACGGGTGTTCCGATCATAATTTTCACATGCATTTGTTCTGTTGAATTATCGCGACTATGAAATATACATAATTTTATTTGCCATGCTTCCGTTTCGAAAGAAATAATGAATACCTAACCCAACAAATCAAAAAGGTAAAATATTCTCGTCAAATTATGACATGTATTTACCCCTGGGTCAATTCTTATGTTTACTGTACTTCTAACCTACATCTTTTGGGTTTTTTAAGTCTGTCTTTTGGCAATTTATTGCCTAAATGGATCTAAAAAGACCTATAAATTATACTCACGGCTGAAGTTAAGGTTGATGGAAGCGGCCACCTCGCCCATCTTATTCTTAGCCTTAACTTTGTACAGCCCCGCATCGGTCTCGATGACGTCATCTAACTCAAGCACCACCAGGAATTTGTTGTTGGCGATGCTTTGGATCCTGGAACAATAGGAGATGATGATTTAGAAGAGGATTCACTTAAACTTAAAGCATTTAAAGTGTATAAAGGTGAACTTGATGTATAAGGCATACAAGAAACAATAGAAAATGATAACTTAGACAAGGATACAGGTAAACATGACGTGCTTAGTAGTCACAAAGGTGGACTTAAAGCCATAGACATTTTCGACTAGTCAAACAAGGGTGATGATTGAAATCCATTGGGATGTTCGGATTGATTCACGAAGTCATACGGGAAACTTTGTAAAAGAGACGGTTGTAGAAAATAATAATTTACGGAATATTGAAGAGTTTTTCAGTAGATCAGTTTCAGTAGCTGTTACTGTTCGTTGGATGGTCTTGCTATTTTGATATATGCAAAAAATATAAGTTAAACATACACACATTATGTAGCTGCAATAAAGCACTAAACAATTCTTAAACAGATTTCTAGAAGTAAATAAGTATACATTTACAAGTAAAAATTTAAGAATGGAACATTTCTGTGATTTCATTATTTGTTAGTACTAGAATTTATGTTTCAAAATCTGGAATGTAGGTGTCAAAATACATTGCACTTGGACATCCATCAGTAGGAATGTACCTAACACCTTCGCCAAGTACTGCAATAATTAATGGAATTTTAAATACCACGACCAGCTTTTGCCAAACCGCTGCAGTAAAATGTGACGCATTTCCTCTGGTTAAAACATTTGCAAATAACGTAAATATGCTTATAACCTTTACTGTGTTTACGTTACCCATGTTCTCTCCAATTTTCCTTATATTTTATACTTATTTAGAGATTACTTTTTGGGTCAAATTTGTTCCTAATTTGGTATGATCTAGGATATGTAATTCATGGTTTACAACTCCAACTAACTTTTTTTTGATAGTCTGTGCTATGTCCCTGTTTCTGGCAAAGGCCTCATATGATAATAATGATCTTTTATCGAATTTTAATAATAATGATTTAAGATTTTATTGATTTTGTTTTCTTCTCTCTTTTCTCACTGCCTGTAAAATCTTCCAGATTTCTGTATGCGTTTGCATTTGAACTATGCACATGAACTATTTTGGTGCCAAAAGTCATATTCAACGTCATGCAAATCTGTATGATGTATTAAATTATTACACTAAATCCCATTTTCCTGTAGGTACATTTTAACTAAGGCGAAAAAACAGTCCTGAAGCTTAACATTCACAATAATGTAGTCAGTAGCTTGGGTCTGCATTAAAATAACCACGATGAATGGTTTCCAGATTGGACTGGATTACAGAAGTGGGTCGCTCGAAGTATTTGTAAACATATTTGTGGTCTGACTTATTGCAATGTTTCCTTTGCCTACTACGGACCCGGATTTATGACTCCACTGCAGGGAATATTTACTGTAGCAGTAATGTTAATTAACGATTAAGAAAATAGCATTACTTTGAACTTTATTTAGATTTTTTATTTGATACAATGGTTTCTTGTATATTTCAAATATTATGCATTCATCTGTCTATTGCTTAAAAAGTTTGATTTGCTTAAAACCGTTGGTACACCAAGTCTTGTTTGAGGTTTATCTTAGGATATCCTTTGTTTTTTTATAGGCTAGAAGCAATTCGATGTCTTTCGTTAAATAGTACCTACTTAAAAATAATCATCTTTTTATCAAATCGCAATTATTATGTTCCATTAATATTGACAGGACTGTTTTATTTAATATCAACTATTAATTCTTAAAGCTGTCTAGATCCACTTCAGTATTATCAGTGTTTGCATTTTTAATTGCCTCCTATCTGCCATTTGAACTTATACTTAAAATAATCCATCTACATCTATCTAGATAGACTTGTCTAGTCATTTTACACTTCGTTATTTTTTACATCTGTTTTTGCATCTCACTGATCTTTATTTTAATTGCTATTAACAATAATCCTCTAAGCCATTGCGGGTTGTCTGATGCCCATCTGTGACATTCGGACTTTTATCAAAAGGTATTGTTACCTAGTAACTGGATAGTACAGTAGTGATGTAACGACCACTAATCTCACTTATATACACAATCCAGTAGCTCCATTTAATTTACTGGTTTTCCGTTATTACGGTTTAGCCTTCAGATATTTTAACATGCTTTTGTGGACTTGGCAGTTATGCATGATCTGTTACAATAACTATACAAGAAATGAACGTTTGCTTCCCATAATAACAAAAAAGATGAGTAATCAGAACCACTTTTAGAAATAACAACGCGTATTCTAGTTCACGGTCTATAATCTCCGGTATTCGAGCAAGTAATAATTCAGAATTGCTAACATGTGCCTGACAGTGCACCATAAAACAAAGATTTTATACGACAATAGCTCCATTTCTTCCATGTTCTAATAATTATTATGTTCACATACACTTGGAATCTTTTCAAAACTTATACCGTTTTCTGATTATGAAGACCAATATTTTGAAAGTATTAAAATTTCGAAATATTATGCGTTTTTTAAATTGTAGTGTAGGGGACCTTAAAATTTGATGTGGTTTTGAGCTCTGATGGTTTACTCGTATATGTAGCAAGGTGTTTCTATAGTAGATTCGATAAGCTCTCATAGTTGGTTTTTTCTTGTGATAGAAAATACACGCGTTTTGTTTTGTTACAGAATCTGTGCTTTCCATCTCATATTCATAATTATTGAATTACTTTTAACCTTCTATACTGCGTTGGAGTAACGTGTTTTTTTCTTTCATACTTCTTCTACTAGGTAATCTCTCTTCCCAACCATGGTAGTTTCAAATTTTTAATTATGCTCCATTTACCTACTTTACAGCCTTTTAAAAGATACTGGCGACCTGCTCCGGCTTCGCACGGGTACAATAAACGTATTATGCACTCTGTCTATTTAACAAACCGCATTAAAATCCGTTGCGTGTACTATGTAAACAATAAAGAAAAAGTTTTACGAATTACTTATTCTTAACATGTTGAAAAGGGTTAAACACTTTTTTTTGTTTTTTTTTTTTTATGTGATACATCATCATTATGAGTCTTCCGACCCAGGGCCAGGGCAGGGCGGGAGGGACTGTCAGACTCGTACTGACTAAAATCTACGGTGTCCTTCAATAGCCCTTTACGTTCCGGAGTCACGGTATTCGTTGGTCCCGCGACCAAGTGTTCAACTCTTTGAATTTTTCTGAGGACTCATTTTCGAAGCAAGTACTTATCAACGTCTTGGTTGTCAGTGTTTCATGTTAAACAACACTGACACCATTTCAAACAAAACTTCTTTCAGCTGTTATTTCTTAGTGTAAATACACTTCTTTATCTCTGACGTTTCTTAGAAAAATCTCATTAACTGGAATTCATATGTGACGTACGTTGTGAACTCGTTTGTGAACTCGTTTGTGTCAATTTCATCTTTGGGTAATATTTTCTTAGCCTTTCTGATCGTGTATGTCAGTAGCAACCTCAGAGTCTCGATTTGTGCTCTGTTGATTGAAATGGCTTCGTCCCCTATTTACATGATGTGATTTAAGTGCAACTGGTAAATGTGTCTATTTTATAGTTTATAGGTACACTGCCACCAAATCCTTTGAGATTTACAGACGTGATGATATGAAGATGTGTCGTAACTTCATCATCATCATCATCTCAGCCGTAGGACGTCCACTGCTAAACATAGGCCTCCCCTTTTGATCTCCACACATACCGGTTCGAAGCGACCTGCATCCAGCGCCTTCCGGCGACCTTTATAAGGTCGTCTGTCCACCTTGCTGGTGGACGTCCTACGCTGCGCTTGCTAGTCCGTGGTCTCCACTCTAGTACTTTTCATCTGCTCTGCGAGCAATATGGCCTGCCCATTGCCACTTCAGCTTGTTAATCCGGTGGCTATATCGGTGACTTTAGTTCGTCTACGGATCTCCTGATTTCGGATTCGATCACGTAGAGAAACACCGAGCATAGCCCTCTCCATAGCTCGTTGAGCGACTTTGAGCTTTGAGATGAGGCCGATAGTGAAAGACCACGTTTCGGTGTCGTAACTTCCCCAAGTAAAATTTTATCGTCATCCGTTGATCCGTGTGTAGTGTTGTTGCTATCAACAAACTCACAGACGTTAGCATTTACATCATAGTTAGGATTAAACGATCGTTGGCTTTCGACAGAAATAATCTTTGCATTGTAATCTAGATTTATGTTTATGATTCACGTATTGTGTAAGTCTGGAGGGAGATCCAGTTTGACAGTTGGGAAAGTTTATTAAAGACGGTAAGCTTATTAACGATTATCCGTTTCATAAATTAACTATGATCTAGATTCTCTGTATATTCATAATTAACTTTCTTTCATTGTTCCTCTGCGCTGATATTTGCGATCCATTTATAATCTAAAGCCATTGTTATTGTGGGCATTTGTGGAATTTTTATCTACACTCACGTTTTCGTCTTTCTGGCTACGTAACTTAGCACCCACTAAAAGTATGTATAAATTAGGCAAAGGATTTAGTTTTTTTTTATTTTGAATATTGTAAATTCATCCCACTTCTTTTTCCCGCACGGATAGAACAATTAAATAGGTAATAAAATCCAGCACAAAACCACCGAAAATGAGGACACAATGTGGAATCTGAACAGAACGTACTAGGAGAACAGGATCAATATTTTTTTACGTGGGGGATTAATTTTGTGGCAAATTTACAACAACCCTTTATTTCCACCTGCCCTTTTCCATTATCGGACTACAAGACAGTACTTTTATTGTACGCACAGCTGAGGAGTGGAATTCCCTGCAGAGACTAAAAGCTTGCCTGTCGCTAATAAAAAAACCAAACGTTAACAGAAAACCCAATAATATTTTACCATCGGCAATCCAGGCCAAAAAATCCAACGATTTTATTCACAATTCGAACTGAAGTTATGAGTAGAACTGACAACAAAAAATAACATAAGAACACTAGTCGGCACTGTTGCTACAACTGAACTGGCTAATAAAGCAATACGAAGAGATATTGAGATTTGTGAGAAGCTTTATTAGCCAAAATGCTCCAGTCTTAAAACTTTATGAAGCGTAGATGCCGCATACTAAAACCAAAGCTTCCATCGTCTTTTAATCAGCTGGAACGAGATGCACAAACCAGAACACATTAAACTAATTGGATAATGATATGCTTGTATGCATGATAGCATTTCAAAGAGATAGACGAGCTGGACAAAAGGAATGATGAATGGTTCACATTGGACCTGAATTTAAAGAGCTAGTAGTCATGGAGCCCAGCAGTGAAATTATAGGGACTGATAGGATTTGGTAACAATGGGATTAAGAATCATGTATAAATTAATAAAAATAAAGTATGTTGCACGTTTAGTGATTCTAATGCTTATAATCCTGATCCATAGATGTAATCTGCGTCCATAGTGAGTTTTTTGTTTTTTGTTTTAGAGGGTAAGATGGTACAGCAAAAATTGACGACAACGCAGAAAGATGGATGACACTCTACATTAAGAAGTATCTTTTTAAAAGTAGCTTACTTTTTACACTGACTGTAGTAAATTCCTAACCGCTGATAGTTTAAATACCTTCGTCAAAGACATTTCAACCATCATTGATGACATTTTGCTCTTCAAACTTTTCACCGACTATAGATAAAACTCCTAGTATTTTTAAGCCAAAATATTATTTACATCAGTCAACTTCTGGTTAAAGATAATCTAAATAGCTTCATTGACGTCATTTCAGCCACTCGTGACATTTTTCTCTCCAAATTCCTCATCGTCTCTACTCACACAAAATACCAATACAGTGACAAACGCAATACCATCATCTTCAATATTACGATTCCTCATCAAAATATTAATAGCTTGCGTTCTCGTTGGGTGCCAAGTGTGTCGGCTTGCGATCGTTGGTCACATGATCACATCAAAGGGATGTTTGCTACTAACGGATCACGAAGTTGATGACATCGAACGTTGACCTGATAGGTTTTGGATATGTCACACCTTGTGTATGGGCATGTGGACTTTGTGTTTGACACAATGAGTTTAGATGTTCTGGCTATGATTAACCAGTGGTTTCTTAAAAGACTGTTTGATATAGGCAGTAGTTAATTTGTTTGCAGTTTAGGCAACCGCACTTGCAACCTGATTGAGATTCCTCGGTAGATTGACTCAAAATCATTTATTCCAAGTAGGCCAGCTACAGGCACTTTTGAACTGTCAAAGACAAAAAAGTAATTTAACCCTACAAAATGATGGTGCTACAGTCCCAATCACAAGACATAAAAACTGTGAAAGTACCGTAGATGCCCATTCCAAGGAGTAGATCTCTATGGAGAAGAACGGGCAAGAAACTCCATGGAAACTCTTTTTAGATCGCCAAGATTATTATTAAATCTTTGTGACATCGCTGACTGAATAAAGGACTTTTGAAAACTGCTAAATTAGAAACCAATAATAAAAGCTTGCTAGAGATTTATCAACACCTATAATGATTTCAAAAACAAGGCTTAAGTGAAATCATGCATTGCTGTTTTGTTCAAGCAGTAATATAATACGTATAACTCTGAAGAGATTTCTGATTTGAAACTGATCTGACCAGTCAATTGATCAAATTTAAAAAAAGGTTATAATGGGGACAATATATTAAATTACTGGACAAACTCGAGTCATAACCAAAATACAGCCATAGAAAAATCTAGCTAAACTTTTATTAATGCTATGCTATTTTGTTCTATGGTTTAACTTATTGCATTAATGGTAGACAGTAAAATTGTATAACCATTGCTGCCTAAGTCAAGATTTGATTTCAAAATCACTTCACCTTCAGTAAACTTCTAACCAATTTGATTTACATAAATAATACTGATATTCACTCCATGAATAATATAAATAAACAACACGCTCCTCTAAATAAAAATAGAAGAGCTAATATACACAAAACTTTTCACAGACAGGTGATTCAACGAACCGATGCGATGACTGGTACTAGAATTTATTCGAATGACTAACAATTCAGTACTTTAGAATGTAGAGCACCTGAGTTCAGTCACGTATGTATCCTAAAGGTACAATTCCGAGACGGGCCGCAGACTGCAACCGCAGGCGACACTGTGGCTACCGGCTGCGGTTACCGCAATGCTGCCTGCGGTCGCTATTCCAACTGCGGCTGCATGCCGTGGCTGCACAATGCACAGAACCGTGCCTCAGTTGTTCCAATAGCTTCATGCGAGACAGAATGTTAGATAACGCTACCGATAGTGTACTAATGTGTCTTTTACTAGAAGAGGAAGATGATGACTTGTTGTTATTATATGCCAAAAGAAAAAGAAAAGCACCTAATCTTTTTTTTTAAAGTCGAACCAAAGAAGGAAGTTATTCTATTAAGAACTGGATGACCAGCTACAATGTTAATAAGTTTTTCTTCATCGTCATCCGAAAAAGTCGACATTATACGTGTGAAGTCTCTGCGGTTCGCGACACGACTTGCGCTGCAGTCTGCGGTCGCTGCGCGCCGCGGCCGCACGCTGCGCGTTGCGTCTGCAGGCAGCAGTGTTGCCGCGCTTGGAATCAATTTCATAGATGTTCATAGAAACAAGTGTTGTCGCTTGCAGTTTGCAGTTGCAGTTTGCGGTCTGCGGCCCGTCTCGGAAATGTACCTTAAGTATATCTTTACCAACTACATCATCAACCACAACACGCTGGAACACAGACCTCCTTTCTGCGAGAGGTATTGGGCCAACTAGAAGACCCAGTGAGTGATGCTAGTTGTGACATGTCTTAGAGGCTTTATGACATGCCGGTTTCCTGACGATGTTGTCCTTCACCGTGTTGAGAGCAATGATGATGAAATAAATTACAAAAAGTATGCTTGGGTCAATCTTCGAACTACAATTCGTATGTGCGATACCGCTTGGTCACCATTGCTCATACCAACTACAGAAACAGCTTAAAATGTTTATATTGAGGGACAAGCCTCCAAAAAGACACCATTTTGTGGTTCAAAGTCAAAGTCAAAGTCAAATCATTTATTCCAATTAGGCCATCAAAGAGGCACTTTTGAACGTCGATATTTGAATTCAAAGGGAATAGGAAGGGAAGGGATTGATTCTACACCCATTCGCTAAGGTAGGTTGTATGGAGAAGAATGGGCAAGAAACTCCATACTTACTCTTTTTAAAAAAATGTTTTACAATATTTTTTAACAGCGTTTGAAATAATTAATGTCAATGCAATGTACCTTGTTGTCTTGAGCACAGGTAG
This sequence comes from Agrotis clavis, assembly GCA_954870645.1. Classification (NCBI taxonomy): domain Eukaryota; kingdom Metazoa; phylum Arthropoda; class Insecta; order Lepidoptera; family Noctuidae; genus Agrotis; species Agrotis clavis. The sequence continues at coordinate 6,660,803 of OX940943.1, forward strand.
AGGGACTGACTATACCAACTATATCTTATTTATATGTATAACGATCAATAGAATAAAGACCACAGGATCGCGCTGGATGCAAGTTAACAACTGGTCTTATTGGAAATCTATAGGGGAGGCCTATTATATTCAGCAGTGGACGTTCTACGGCTACAGAAAGTATCTGGCTTAGTGGATTGAGCCACAAATACTAACAGTGTTTCTTTCTTGATTTAGTTATTATTAGTCTAATAACTTCCTGCCGGGTGTTGATAGTTAAAGAATAGCTTCAATAATAATAATTGTATTAACATTGTTTGTGACTGTTTGAGTATTCTATGTAAATTATGCACAGACTAGAAATTATGCTTGCTATGCAGCGTTGATTGAAAGTAAATAACTACATTGTTTTTACCTAACAATAACCGTTTACTGGCACTCATTAAATTTTACAATCCTCATGAATCGCGAATTATTCGGCTTGCTTTATCCCAGTACCTAAGCTGCCTTCTGGTGTTATAAAGTGGAATGTTTAAAGTTTGCAACAGTCTGCCTTCCTAAATAGATTTGCGACCGAAGTTAATATGCAAATTAATGTCGAAATCCAAGCCTTAAAGGACATCTTTAAGTCTCGGATAGGTAAATTAGGACATTAATTAGTTGCAGATAAAGTTTGGGATCAAGTTTACACTGCGAACAACATTTGGCATTTTTATCACAGTTCTAACCTAACGTAAGTCAAAGTGCCCTGATGTAGAGGGCAGGTTCCAATGAGAATTTTCAAATATTCCACTTAGCGACAACAAGCGTACTAAAGGGGCAAAAAGCTTAACAAGCCTTACTCGGCAAGTCCTGGTAGTACGCGATTTTTTTTTTCTTAATTTTGTTTCCCTTGTCACTTATCAATAGTAATGATCACAAGTACTCACTTGAACTTGGTCCTAGTATCTTCTTTGAGCAGTTCATCGCTCCTAAACCAATTTATCTCCGGTTTAGGCGATGCAACCAGCTGGCATTCGAAGACGAGTTTGTTGCCATCGTCTTCCTGGCGCAGCTGGGGCTTCTGTGTGAAGCTAGGGGCTAAATCGTCGGTCACCCCCATTGTTAGCTTCGGGACATTACGCTCGCGGCTGGACCAACTCTGCCGCACTGATGATGGGCTTCAACCTGGAAAGATGGAGAGGAACGTAAGTATTGATTATAGATGACAATAATTATGCTGTTGAAGCAGTTCACTTTAGAATTTTCTTTAAAGCATTAAAAGTAGGATTAAATTATTAAATTCAAACACGTTAGTCTCGTACGGTTATCGCGCCAGGGTAAATATACGAGCTTCTAGTATAACAGACAATTACGGTACTAATCGGTACCAACTTGCCTAAACAAGAATATGGATCACTAGGATAGGATGGGATACACTAGTCTGGCTAGCTGCATGAATGTGAATGTGTAAATGTGATTCCGTAAAATGCACCAGTAAAGTATTGTTGACATTTCAAAGCAGATGCAATTTGTCTTGATGTTGTTTATTCACGTGTTGTTTGCCCAAAAACAAGCAATACCTAAATAATTTTGTATTTTCCTCGTATGTAAATATAATACATTATCCTCAGTCGTTCGAGGCAGGTACTGCACAGACTAAAATTGTTTCTAGATGCTATTCATTTTAAAAGCTTTCTTCAGTAAGTTACTGCCAATTCTATAAGGGATGTTGAAATTACTTGTAAAAAGTTTGTTGATAGATTTGAAAGAACAATAGCTAATTACACAGGATGACATGAATTTGCAAGAACCGGGGGCACTATTAATCAGTTGTCAAATCTAAATTGAATGGTTGTTGATATTTTGATCAATCAATCAAAATAGCTAATTTGGTAACTGACAATAGAAAAGATCGTTTAATTAAGTGTTTACAAAATGGGACGAAGGACATATATGTACTAATATGCCAAAATCTTAGAACAGGCTACGTAATTTGAAATGTGAGCATTTCTTTCTGTTTCACAAAACAAGAAAAAATTTGTCTGTTTATCATTCCGATTTTATTTCGAGGTTGTGAGACAATTTCTTATGAATTTTGGAACAAAATCGTGGTACAAAAGAATAATAAAATAGACAAGTAGGATTCCTGAAAGACCTATGTTTATCTAATATGTTTGTTCATGTCATGTCAATCAAAGACTCGAGCTAATTAGTCAGTTTTTCAGTATTTTACATTTTACTGCAATTAGTTCGTGTCAGTTACACGAATAATGCATTAAATTAAATCAGTCTTCAAATCCAGAAAATCAAGTCTGTAAGACAAATAAATGAGTAACTGATTGTTTTAAGAATTCCTTGTGCAGTCTATTGGAGCATACCATAAAGACAATTTATAAGTCAGTATTTAGATAATTTCCAAAATCATAACTTCACTCTTCTCACAGCTGACACGGTCATTAATATTATCGAGCCTGAAAACCATACATCATATATTATCAGTAACCGAAGCAATGTTGGCCACTTCAGAGCCGTCCGATTCGCAAGTGACTCACGCGCAGCGGTCAGCGCCATCAACACTGGCAAGGTGAAGTGTAACCGAGTGGGTGTCCAGTATTCAAATATTCACGAGTGTGAACGAAACGAAAGAGTGTCTCGGGCTATTTCGGTACTGAAGGCCTCCGAAGCTCCGACTCGCGGCGAACGTTCCCCGAAGAAATTTTATAACTTGCAACTGTAACTTCCTCTGATTACCTAATACCCGTTCGTTTTTATTTGAATATTTTATGATGCATTCCCTCGTTCAAGTACTAAAAGCACTCGAAATACACTTTTGTTGCTCATGGTTTTATTGCTGTATTAAATTCTGTAGATATCTTGATTGGGTTTTGGAGTGCCGCAAGGGCTTACAATTTGACCCATACTGATTTCTTTCAACACATGAATGAGTATAGGCTAATTTAAAATAAAATATTCCTAGACTCATTTAGTCTTTTGACAGTCAAAAAGAAAGTAAGTAAAAGCAACATACCAGAGTAAAAGAGACAGCCAATAATCCAAAACAGTGTCACGACACACTCAAGTCAAAACACATTCACAATTAAAAAGTACAAAATTCGCTAAACAACGTTCGAGAACTTGACGAAGGTTATAAGAAACTGGATTCGTCAGAGAAATCGGGCGGTTTTGTCGCCGGCGGCGGGACGCGTCGGGTCGTTTTCGAAATCGTAACTAAACTATGAAAATTTTGGCGGCTAGCCGAGGCGGGCGGGCGGAATTTGCGTGGGCGGATGCAAGCACCGCCATGGATTGGATAACTGACTCGTCATCCGTGACGTCTCTGATGCAGAGGTGTTTTCCGCTGAAGATAGATGCTGATCTAATTGTACTATTGTTGCAAATATTGGGATAGGGTTTGGGCCAGTGCTAGTGTATTTAATTTGTGTGGGAGTTGTAGTTCTAGTTCTAAGTAGCGTTGGTGTAGTTTTCGAGTAATTTCTCGGTTATTCCAATTTAACTGTAAGCTTTTTTTCTTAATAGGAAAAAGTACGGTAAGGTGCCCTGATGGCACGAAGCGACGTTGCATCGTGTTCCACACGCGCCTCTGAGATCTATCAGCAAACTGAAGGCGAAGGGTGCTCATAGGGCCAAAGGTCTGCCGGGGCCTTAGGATCTGTCTTAAAAGGTTCGCGGCCAGGGTCAACTGAAGGAACTGAGTAGTTTTAGTCAATATGAGTCTAACAGTTCCTTCCGATCCATTTTATCTTGTCTATAGTTTGATTGGGTTCGATTGGTGTTGGTCAAAAGTTTTGGGTAAATAATAATCTTGAAGCCTGTTCCTATGCAACAGAGCGACGTGAGCTTTGCAGTTTAAAAGTTTTATTTATTACCATGTCATAGAAAAACAATCAAACTTGTCACTTGTCTAATGCACTGCCCTTCCCTTTGGGCAGCTACTATCATACATTTACCTAATATTTTATAGTCATCATATAGTAGATCAAGATGAAAGAAAATCTCAACATCAGCTGTTTCTAACTGCAAATTAGAAGACTTAAAAACATAATTATAAATTCTAAATTGAGAACATGGACATATATATTGGTTTCACAGTCCGTTCATTCTGACAAACAAGTGGCTCCAGTTTTATTGCCCCATAAATCAGATATGTCGTAAATTTTTCTTCAACATTTGTGAATGTTCCTCTCGTTGGCAACTGGAGAAGTCAGGTGACCTATAAGTCAGCAGGTGAATCGTATCAACATGTAAATATGTGTTGCTCTGAGCTTTGTGATTGATGAACTAAATTCGTCTTCAGACAATGATGGAGAATGAATTCATTAGAGCTCTCTGCACGTTTATTTTTGATTAAGATTTAGATGGCAAAGATGTTTTTAATCATCTCAGCTTCTTGAAACGTGAGTTACAAATGTGGAAATTTGTTGCTGTTAACTAATTATAACATTATACTGCGCTTGTTATCAGAAAAGAGGCAATTTTTCTCTGTGTCACCCTAAGGTAGACTAGACTGGTAGAGAATGCCTTACGCATTTCGTCTACCTTTGTACTTTGTGCATAACGTTTTAATAAATAAATGAACTAGCAATTATATTTAACTGGACACAAATCACAAATCTAAGGGCTGCTATTAGGTAGTCCGATTAAGTTCAAGAGTCGAATTAACTGCACGTTGCGTTCCACGCACGCCTCAACGAGCGGTCATCACTCTGTGTTCGACAGGGCTAAGGAATAGGGTGGTTTTTAGTCAGTACGAGTCTGACAACCCCTTTCGCTAAGAGTGGAAGAACTCAATAGATGATATTCCAACCACAAAAAAGTTTGCTACTAAAGAATTTGATAAAATAATTATCTTATCTAAGATCATTGGCTTCGCTGTCTATCATCATCATCAATGAGGTAGTTTTAATAACATTTGGCTGGATTATGTTAGCTACTCGTGACATCCCGTTGTTTCAAATTTAATAACACATTTAGCTTAGTTACAAATTGTGCTGTTTCTTTAACAAAAAGTTTCTACTAGGTTGGCAATTATAGATTAATTTTCATTGTATTTTCTATGGACGTTTCTTTAAATTCTTCTAGTTTAATATTTAATTCACTAAACATTCCTTCAGCATATTTGAATATAATAACCAAGCTTTGTCCTCATGGGAGTAGACATACTTTCAACATTTCTTTATTCGTATTGAACAAAGCTTTTGAATTTCTTTCATGATTATCATCATCATATTATGAGCTTCATATTCAGTGGACTTCGTATTAAAAATTATGAGTTCAACGACTTCTGTAATATGTGCTTTTGGATTATAATCAAGGCTGAGAGATGAGAGGAAATCTATTCCATTATTCAAACAGTAGAAAATACGTAGTGGTAATGAATAATATCAGTGAACTCAGTATTAGTGAGATGAAACTAATTTATATACCCAAATCGTTGCATTTGGTCAAACATATTTTTTTCATTTCAACTTTTTGCAGCTGTATTTTCTGCTCATTAAGTTTCACCTGCCAATACAGTTTTAATTTAAGCAGAAAAATAGATAAAAAAAAAGTAAAAAAAAAATTAAAGCTATTTTTTTATATAATATTATAGATCGTAGCGAAGCACGTAGAAACTAGCCGGTAATAATAGAATGAAATGGCGTACAATAGGGTAGTTTCTAGAGTCAAAATAATTACATTCTATTTAGTCCGTGTTTTAGACTAAGTATACAAAAAATTGGACACGTATTTTTTCTTTTTTCGATTAAACAAAAAATAACAAAGATATAGCCCATTAAAGTTACGTGTGACGTCACCCCGCGCGAAAAAATGCCACGCGGCGTGACGTCACACGTGACTTTAATAGGCTATAATATCTTTGTCATTTTTGGTCTAATTTACAAATAAAAAAATACGTGTCCCTTATTTTTGAATAATCTAAAAGACGGACTAATTATATTTTTTAGGGCAACTAGCTTATTGGAGGGTCGATATTCAGCAATTGTCTACTACAGACCGATGATGATGATGATGATGATGATACACCAGTATTCTTCAAATTCCAAACGCTAATTAATCAACAGTATCGACAACTGTTTAACTAGTCATCATTAATCTTTGGAAATGCGAAAGTAGCTCTCTGCGTAAAAAACACTGTAAAAAACACACACAAACTGTCACTGTAAGTTTGTCTGATATTTTTTATTCTCCTTATCCGATTTGATTTCGTAGACCAAGACGTCTTTAACGATATAGGAAACTTTTATCGCAACCCTACGTTTCCGTGAGATAATTATTATGAAGACGAAGCCGTGTCCGATAACTAGGAAAACACAAAACAATTTTCCACAAAACCAATATTTTTCATCAGCAAAGAAAATAATAGGTACATTAGTGACATCAAAGTAGTAACAACAAAAAGATTGTATCATTACCGTTCTCTTATTATCACCACAAAGTATGAATGGGATATAAAGATCACAGGAAATCTATTTCTAACAAGTTTGGGAGAGAAAACAAATAATCAGTTCCACCCACTTTTCAGATATTTTGGATAACGGGACATCAACATCCTGGCCGAAGTTTGGCTTTCAGCTATGACGTTAGTTCTATATGTTTAGTGGGCGGGTTTGCTCACTTGGTATCCTAAATAAACAATGCCTAGCTAGATTTCGGGTCACCTGCTAACTGATAACTAAATTCCCTTCCGAGTGAACATGTAGTAGGTACTATTTGTTTCTAAGAATTACGAAAAGTTATAAATTGAACTGAATATCAACCTTGGCACCTACTAATACAGTGACAAATCTTCAAAATATTTTCCTAAACTAACGATCATGAATTCATCACAAAATACGAGCAAAAGCGATTTTCTTGGAAATGAAAAGAGGTTACAACATTTAGTGTCAAACCAACCTTAAGTGGACCCTGATAAACAGAAAAGATCCAACCAACAAAATGTTAGTCTTGAGTAAATTCAATTTGAAGTTCAGAAGTGAATTTTTTTGTTAAACAAGCTGAAGAATGCAATAATGAAAAGTTACTAGTAGCAACACAATAAAATAGCATTATTATAAATGTAATTTCGCAGGCTAGATGCACACAGTTTTCCTGAATTTCTTAAAAAACTAACCATGGATCTTTTATGCAAAAAGAAAATATTAGGTAATATTTCGATGAGGGATACAAAAATACGAAGTTATAAAATATTAAGTAAATAGCAGCGAAAACATAACAAACAAAAAAAGGCTCTTATGCCATCGAAACACATCTAGAAAGCCGACCCTAGCAGCTAATACTCATGATCGTAGTTTGGTATGATTTTTTTCTTTAACGTGGTAAAATCACCGAATGAGTCCTCCCACTCAGGGCAGGGCAGGAGGGACTGTCAGACTTGTACTGAATAAAATACACGGTGTCCTTCAATAGCCCTTTACATTCTGGAGCCATGGTTACCCTTTAGTCCCGCGACCCCGGCAAGCTTTGACCTTTAAAGGCTCACTTTGCTGACAGTTCTTTGAGGCGCGCGTGGAACACGGCTCGCCGTCGACCCGGGCATGGGCCATGATAGCGAGTTGCCCATTACTCGCCGTCCGCATGCCCGCGCCTACGTGGTGGTCGGAAATCATCTTGCGACGTCAGTTGCCGTGGGCGTCACGTCTCTCCCACAGTTGGTAAAATATTTTCTTGATCGAGGTTTGGTATGCTAGCTAAACTAATGATCAGCCAAGATTTATGCTGTATACATTGTACTCGTATTTGAGGTATAAATGATATTGTGAAACCGGATGGGGACTGCATTCCCTTCGTGTTATTAATTTCATGTTGATTGTTTAATTACTTTGAAGTTCTGGTTTGTATATAGTTATTTTTGTATTATAATAATCAAATCGTCATCAGCCTTTTCCTTAATTATGATGTTCTTATTGTTATTTACGGATGAGTCTCTTATTTTACTTATAACTGATACCTATGTCAGCGAAGCAATCTTGGGTTCAGTGATATTATTTGATAAGATCAAGTTATTGACAAAAAAATAAAATTTATCAAACATTTTGTCGGTAAGCTTATTAATCGACCAATTGGTTTTTGAAGTGAAAACTTCTTTAGCGGCGTTGTACACTTTTTCTGTAATGGGTAAAAAATTTAAAACTCGCGTCAGGGTCACGTGACCCTGATCGAAAATGAGTAAGACGTCATTCAAATTAGTTAATTTCATATCTGTACTACTCCAGTTTTAAAATAAAACATAGTAACAAAAAAGTTTTCACTTCTACCGGCACTCCTGGAGTGCAACCTTTTTGAAGTGAAAACTTCTTTAGCGGCGTTGTACACTTTTTCTGTAATGGGTAAAAAATTTAAAACTCGCGTCAGGGTCACGTGACCAAACTCGCGTCAGGGTCACGTGACCCTGATCGAAAATGAGTAAGACGTCATTCAAATTAAAAATAAAACATAGTAACAAAAAAGTTTTCACTTCTACCGGCACTCCTGGAGTGCAACCTTTTTTTTTTTTTCTATCAGTCTCATCTTTACTAAACAAACAATGTGAAACATTTCGAGTAATTCAAACACCAGCATCACGCCCTTTAAATGCAACATCTTAGGTAACCAGATATTTTTCCACCAATCCATTTTGCCACCTATTGGCCAAAGTTCTTCAAATATTTGTACAACGAACCGATACACCGTATCTCCAAACGTTGGTACAGCTACAAATACATAAACAAATGATCAATTACTGAGTTCGCGTGATTTGGCAAACAAGGTGCGCTTGCGCAGCGTGATGCCGACTGACGTTCAGATCGGTGACTCATGCGCTTAGCTTGAATAAGATCATCGGTTACATTGATAGGTTGGTGATACTTTTAACGGGAATGTAGACTTTGAATTTTTTGGAGAAACGTTACTTTGGAAAACCTAAATGTTTTGGGGTTTTACGATTGACATGATTGAGGACGAGTTTGAAAAATCGAGTTTGTTTCGGCTGATAATTGCATTTTTTTTATAGTCGATAGTCATAATAAATCAGATTTACAAGAAGAGAGTTACAAGAAATCAGATAACCCGCCTTAGAGGATCATCGTTTTGCATTAACAGTAACTGGGTTGGAGAGGTTAAATAAGCAGTCACTCCAACTACACTAACATTCAGGAATGCTAGCGCACTCCACATTATGAGGATACAATTATATTATACGCGACCCCGAAGGAACCCTGTATTCCCGTTGTCCTTATAGGCCATAGGGAAAATAATAGAATAATTAAGAGCTATTTAAAGATCTAACTTGTCCCAGTCGGGATGCTCCAAGTTCCGAGCTCGCTTTACTCGTTCAATAAGCTTAGAGAAATTATGGTACAAGAGCGAGCGGAATGTCGAGGTTTTAAAACCCTGCCATTCCCGTCGTGGTTATTTTTTTTTTGAAACGTGTGTTCTTAGTCCGTAGTAAAGTGGATTCGGTGTTACGGTATGCATTCGTGCGTGCTTTCCTCGTAAAGTCATTCGTTTATTTCGGCGTTCTTTATTTCGACAAGGCATAATATTTCGTCATCATTTAGCGCAACTAGCACTTAGCTGCATTCAGTAACACTGAAACATAGTTAGAAATGTTAGGCAAATCAGCTGATGGTTTTAGTCATCGAAGATTGATACTGTTGAGACTTGGCTGGCTATTTATGACTCTCTTAATATGTATTATGCTTCAGTTATGGATTAGAACAGATGTTGAACATAAATACTGAGATATAATTTATCACGAGACTTCATAACTCATAATATTAATGAATCAAAGATTTACCTTCACACACATAAAGTACCGGCTTTATAAATCTTTTAAATGTCTCTCAGTTGCTACAATGTTTTTTAAATGTATTGTTTTTAAAACTTCTGAAGATTTCTGCTGTGATTGAAGAGTCAGTTATTTTTTGTTGTTGTAAGAAGTGTGTTCTATAAAATAAATCAAATCACTATTGCTTTAACTTCGAGACACCATTGACAGTGATTGTTTGTTAGACACAGTAATTTGTCGTGACCTGAAATGTTAGGATTTTGTTAATTAAGTTTTATTCTCTGTATTCTTTCACTCGAACATTGTCCGCCTTACCACAAAAAGATAAACATCTGTTGAACGCTTGTCTAAAAGAAGTACAACTGCAAAACGACCCATGTATGAAGGAGAAAAGTCGTCTTGACGTTGATAGTTTTTTTAGACAAGTGTTCAATAGATGTTTAACACTTTTTTGTAGTAAGACAGTTCGAGTACATTAGTTTTTCATCAACAGACCATATCGGATCCAATAAGAACTTCAATAAAATATCTAGATGATTCTAATGAATTGCAATCACTATTACTGCAGGGTTTCTACTACTTATGATAAAATGAGAACTGTAACAGTCACCCAGCAACACGAAACTAACCCAAAAATACGTTATTTCTTAAAGAAAAACAACCAAGAATAATACACGATTGTGAATTTATATTTTTTGTTCTATTAGTAATGGTACAGGCTGACATCCAATTAGCTAAATAGTGGGTGACGAACATAATTAGCGACAAGTACGCTGTAGGCGGACTGTTGCCCAAATTGACGTTAGTATCAGCTGTTTGCTAAACAATGTGAGGTAAATAGCAGAGACGCCAAGAAAATACAAGAAATGAACAGGTATAGGCCAAGACTTTTTACGATTTTACTTAGAAAATGTCTTATTGCGATATTATTGCTATATTTTTTTTTTAATTTTTGGTTTTTATTGTTCTTCAAGTATTTTAAAAGTACTCCTTTCATTCATTAATATAATTACCGACGGAGTAAAAAAAAACAAAATGCGTAAAAATATTATCTATCTGGATTCTGTACACAGACGTTTAAATATAATCATGAACTACCAAACAACCACCAAAAAATTAAATAAAAAGACGGAATATTCATAAAAATATAGGGTAGTGTTGACAACGAACAAGTTCTTGAATCTATAACCAAAGAAGAAATCACGAAAAGCCAGAAAAAGTTAAACCATAAAATTCAACAAGTAAACCAATAAATCTCCAAAATTTTTAACCGAAACATTACGACACGAATACCTGCCATCAAATCTAAAAGAGTACCATAGCAGACACATCAATACGCTAAAAATAGTACAGCAACAGTAGATGTCAGAAATAGACAATAATGTACAGTCGAGCCAAAAGATAAGTGCAAACGCACCGAACTTGAAGCTACTTTTAAACAATGTGTTTGATAAGGACGGAAGAATGATGTGGATTATAACGTATGTGAGTTCATTTTTAAGAATGATATAACAAGCACACTAGACAAATGTATATTGGAAGTGAATGAGAGTGTAGCTGAAAAACAAGAGGAAGATTGTGTGAAGAATGATATGAAAGAAAATTGGTATTAATGGTAGCGTGACGATTGACGGGGGAAAATGAAAGAAAATCTTGTTGCATCGATCGTAATTAATACGAAGCAAGGTCAAGAAGGAAACGAGTTTGTAGAAGGATAGATTGTGTAAGTACTTATGTGATAAAAAGTGAATAACAGGGTGAAAGTCAACAGAGGAGAATGGTTGTGTCGACCCCAATTAGATAAGAAGAAGTAGTGTGTGCTGATGGTAGGAGATAAAGAGGAAGACTTAAGAAAATAGACATCTTGTGAGAAACTAATTGAATTATTTTGAATAAATGGGACAAAAGTAGGAAAATGATATGAATGAATCATTCTTTCATCTGTATCAAACAACTTGTTCAATTGTACATTACGTTACATACACGTGATACAGGTGATTCCGAAGGACAATCATCGTCGTCCAACCCACGATTTGAATGAAATTGCTATTAAGAACAGAGTTTTTAAGACTGAAGAATTTATAGTCACGCGGTACTAATCGCATCGTCGTATTGGCGAATTTTATCATGAGACTCATCTGTTTCAATTTAAGTATGACATTAAAAATGGGTGGTATGAATTTATGGATAGCTGAGCTCACGTTGGTGGTATTACAATTACAATTACCTTGATTTGGCTTAGAGTAGACTAGAGTTAGGCTTTGAATATAGAATTTCTTGGTTTTGGTAGCATTGGATTTATTCGTTGTCCGAAGTCTACATAATTATCACTAAAGAATTTTAAATAATTAACGAAACGTAAGTATTAAATCATCTATATCCTCACACAATAAGAAGTAGGCTTGCAGAACGATGACAAACAGCAAGGCATTGATAATGAAATAATTTGGAATGTTTAGGTTGAGGAATAAAAGTATGGTAAATACACACATCAAAAGTGTCTAGGGATCAACATATATTTTTGCAATAACTTTTCTCCTGATTGATATTAATTAAAATGTTCTTTAAGGATTCATCAAATAAAGTGTTATCGTTTGTCACAGTAACGATAAACCAAGTCACCTTTGCATTCATAAAGAAATTTGCCATTTTCCTAATAAAGGGATTTTTGACATTTGAACCACTAACATTAAAGTTCGAAAAAAAGACTGAAATAACAGTTTTCTTTAAAATTTTATTGGGTAACTTAAACAATTAATAATCCGTGTTTCTACCGCGAACACTAACAACACAAGAACATCGGTTTGGCATACTCAAAATGAGTTCATCCAAATCACGCTGTGGAATGGCCGCCCATGTTCGTTGCAACAACAAAAAAAGGTCTTCTTGCGACTGGATACCCTCCATATTCGGCAGAGCTCTTCTCTGTAGCATATCCCATGCATGCTCAATCGGGTTCAAGTCTGGCGACTGAGCAGGCCAGGGCAGGACATTGATGTTAGCTGCGGCGAGAGTCTGTCTTACAACTCTTGCGGTGTGCGGTCGTGCATTATCATGCATTAACTGAAATAAGGGACCGATTTGCACTTGTAGAGGAACGATGACGTCTGATACAATCGTCTCAGCATAAATTTGAGCGTTGAGGTTGCCTCTGATCCAAATCAACTCAGTTCTTCCGCCGATCCAAATACCCGCCCATACCATGATGGTTCCACCACTATAAGGATGGACTTCCTGGCAGGATTTTAATCGCTGCTGGCGTCCAGGGGTTCTCCAGTGTCGTATACGTCTTGTATCCGGTCTCATAACAAAACGAGACTCATCAGAAAAGCACACGAAACGCCATTGTTCTTCTGCCCAATTTCTGTGTTCAAGAGCCCATTGATATCGAATCCTACGATTGTCCATTGCTATAGGTGGTACCCGTAGCGGTCTTCGGGAATGAAGGTTCACTTCATGCAAGCGGTTTCTGACTGTTTGGTCGCTAATTAAGTTCCCCGAAAAGTGATGAAGCCTCACGGCTAACATCATGGCGGTTATTGTTGGAGCTCTTCGGGTTAAGATTTGAATGTATCGGTCTTGTCTCCGTGTGGTGCAGCGATACCGTCCTCCATGGCGCTCAGCCACGGTACCAGTGCTTCGGTAACGTGTCCAAAGTCGACTGATAACACTCTGACTTGTATTCAGAGCTAAAGCCACAGTACGTTGCCGGGAACCAGCTTCTATCATTCCCACGGCTCTGAGCATTTCTTCCCTGCTTAAATGACGTCGCCGCTCCATAATAACGTTGGTTTTAATCAGTAGTAGGGAAACAGTAGCACTAATAATGTCTTCAATGCGTTGTATGTTTTTATAGGGAAAATATTGACAGCTGATTTTCATCTTTTACTCGAATTTGATTTACAGTTCCTGATTCAAATTATGAAATGCACCAAAAAGGATCCATATAAATTTATAAAATCATAAATTTATTACAAAGCCACATCTCAATCTCAAGAAATCCGCATAAAAATGCTTGATCCCTAGACACTTTTGATGTGTGTATTTCATCTAAAGTTGAATTTGACAAGTTAATTAAAATACCTACTCTACATAACAACGACAAATTAATAGCGCCGCAAACTGATCTGAATGATTCAAACATTATTTAATTAATTAACACACAAAATATTTTGATGCTGTCTCAAATTGAAGCCGCCGATGCGTCGAGGTTGACGCTAATTTCTCCAACGGCTTATCCATTGCACTTGTGCCAAAATGTTTAGAAATTTTAAAATAAACTGTGACATTGTGAGTAATTTAGCAATGCCACGACGAGGCACGACTGATGATGATCGTTTTACTACTGACAGAAGTCTCTGTTTTGCAACACAATAAACGTCACATAACATATCAACAGGGGATAGTGAGAAATGTTGGATACGTGTAGTACACCCACTACAGTACCCACGTTTTGCCACTTATGTTAAAGCCCCATTTAAAGGTGCGGTTACACCAAACAGTACGGTCAGTGGACTCGCTGGAGACTTCAAATTTTGGAAGATACGTATTTCTGTATGCATCTTAATGTCTGACAAATTCTGCTGTCTGCAGTCTGGTCCATCCTTCAGTATATTCATTTAGAGTAGCACTATCACTTCGCAATGTGTGTCTTTTGAATCAACCGGTACATTTTAATTATGATAATAATCTTTTGCGTCGATCACTAGTCTTCTCTTAGATTGGTGGTTATAATTGAAATTCGTTTAACGAGAAGTCTTTTAAATAGACTTATTTGAAGTTTGCCATTTAATCAGAAGACAATGGAGGTACTAACTGTACTGTTCCAGTCATGAGACATCATAACCGTGAAAGTACTGTAAATACCCGTTCCAAATAATCCCAGCATCAATATTGTTCAAGAAGAATAATTCATATCGTTATTGGTCATTTAATATATCAATCAAGTAATGAGTACCATTTAATGATCAATTTGATAATGTTCACAAGATTCTCTATGGTCGTAACGATTGATGAATCGTACGTTCAATCGTAGAGTGTAAAGCGATATTATTATATGAGTTTCATTGAAGAAGTTTGTTAGATAATTCTTTTGAATTACGATGTTGATCATCATTACAATGCTGTTGAACGTAGCGATCTTCTATAGTATGAAATCATACACAATATGGTTAGAGATAGAGACGTCTCTAATCAATATACCTTTGTAGAATCTATTGAAAATATGTTCAGTTTGAGGAAAAATTAATAATACGTTTGGCCAGGAAGCTGTTGTTTATCATTCTCACGTATTACTAGAAACTACAATCATAGCCCAAAACGTTACGCTTTATTCATCTTATTCATTACGACTAACATCTGTTATTGATAAATTCGGAAACCTCTACGAACACACGTAATCAACGAATAGCGCAACGTCGAAAATAGGATTCCACGAAATGTGGCTTTTGATAAATCAAGATGATTGTAGATAGAACTGTATACAGTTTCTTAGGAAATACTTGAGTATTTGAATTGAATTAAAAGAGACTCACAAATGAATTATGTTATGGCTTACTAATTATGACACTGGTCATTTACAATAGAGAAAGAGAACTATGAGTTTCAGAGTGGCTTGATTGGGCACAGGTTTGAGTAATACAAACTTTTTTTTTGCCTATCACAAACAAGCTGGTACATCGTAAACACTTAACACTAATACAAAAAAAAATACTAACAAAGGAAAATGTAATAGTAGCATCTGTGCTAACAGACAAAAAAGAGCAATATGATACAAAAGTAAATGATAAATATAAAGATAAATATCATGATAAAAACATAAGTCCGTTTTAGCCAAAACAATAGCTTTTCTTAGTAACACTCAGCTTAAGGATACTTGGATGGTGGTAACAATAGCTACTAAAGATCATTATGTCATTGCCAAACCAGTATGTTAAAAGAACAATATGACTGAGATTCGGTCACTTCTAAATGACCTAACAGCAAATACAAAAACTATTGAAAACTTAAAATCATCAATCAATGCTAACAAAAAAATAAAACAAAAGAAAGAAAATAAAGCAAAAAGTAGTCAAATAATGTATTACAAATTGTAATGTTTTGAAATTGAAATCAAGGCTAGTGCAATGATAATTTATGGCCTACTTACTTATGTGCTAAGATTTAGGGGGATTCTATTTTGATAGTATCAGACTCTTGTTGATGTAAGTAAGATTAGCAACAGATATCATTACATTTTTAAAGAATTCTCTGTTTTTGGTTTGCAGATATCGAACGAGAAGATGAGGTACAATCGTAATGTGTTGGAGAAAATACTGATACCGATGATGCAAGAAAATCATCGTCGTTAGTACCACAAGGAACACTTGTCTAATAAAAGTGTAACTGCAAAACCACCCTTATATCAGTTGACAGATTTTTTAAGACAAATGTTCAACAAATGATTAAGTTTTTTTGTAGTAAGATGGTTAAAGTCAAATGCAAATATCATGCTTTGAACGACATCAACTGATACAGTCCAAGAGAAAAGGTTCGTAGTCAAATAAAAATACTAATGTCATTTATTTTTCTAGATTCACTTACTAATCTAATTTGCAAGACACGACATCGTGTGTTTGAAACAAGTCTGTTTTCCATTCATTCAAACCAGAAATAGATACAGATGTGTACTTGTTACATGCACATAAAATACATTCACGATTTTGCAATTGAATCACCTTTTCATTTTCATCTAACAATGACCCCAAGCAAACAGTCACTTTGGCGACTGCAATATGTATATTTAAAACTATTTTTCATAATTAGATTTCATATTTCGTAACAACTTTGACGGGGTGTTGGCTTACGGCCATCGAGAGAGAGAGACTAGATATATTTCCGCTTGAGTGCGAAAAGGACAGGTGATAATCTTATGTGAAAAATATTTATGCTAAGGCCTTCTGTTGCTATGAATTCGTCTATGAATAGTTCGGTCGGTTCACCCGCGCGATATTTTTGTCTCACTCGTCGAAGGTTAGGACTGCTTTTACGAGTAGCAGTTTTGCAGAGAATTTTCTGGTTAGATCAATGTTCGCGTAGAATTGGGTCGGTTAATCTTTTTCAAGATTTCTGGGAACATCAGACCGCATTTCATTTGTAGTTTAATCATTTAGTGTGTTTGTTTCTGTTTTCAAAGAAATTGGTTTAAGCTCTTTAAAAGCAGGAGGAGTTGAGATAGATGGAACATGACTGTACACCAAAAGTGTTACATTTGTTATTTCATTGAGGCAATCTTTCAAGTTTGACAACACAATTGCGGCATTATTGCTGATTGATCCAGAGAACTTTTAAGATATGGACTTTACGAATTTTGAAGACATTTGATTAAATAAAGACCTCAATATTGAAATGTATTACTTGATGAAAGAAAATGCTTTGAGTTAAAAAAAAATCCCGGGCAACCAGTACCACATTCAAGACTATTTTAATTTCATTGATCGTCATTATTTTTTAACACGAACAGAACACTATTCATCGAAATAAAAGCAAACTTTACAGTCCATTAGAGCAATGTTTTACGGAAACATAAAAATGTTATACGACACGTGTGAAACGATCCATGGAAATGCTTTATTTCCCTGTTCCTAGTTTGATAGACTATGAAAGTTATTCTGGTTGGCTGTAAGAAAGTTTTAAATATTGTATTTGATGTAAACTTGATCCTTGAGCCGTTAGGATAGGAAAACAGAAAGGATGAAAGAGTTCTTCAATATAACATTCCAAATGACAATGAAAATTACACTTCTGATTTAGATCAGAGATAGTACGGCAACACCGGTCAAAAATATTGTGAAAATCTATTTATCATTACTCCTAAGCTGGTTGGATACAATGATAAGTGTCATAGTATAGGGAGATATTGGTTGTGGTTTGCAAAGACCAGAAATGTAACAACAAGTTGGGGGCCCACCACAAACTACAGTAGAGGTAGACTCAGCTGTAGGTGAAACAAAGTTACCCAATGATAAAGACGTCGTTGATGTCTTAAATAAGAAAGATAAAGATTCAACGTATGA
Source organism: Agrotis clavis (assembly GCA_954870645.1). Taxonomy (NCBI): domain Eukaryota; kingdom Metazoa; phylum Arthropoda; class Insecta; order Lepidoptera; family Noctuidae; genus Agrotis; species Agrotis clavis. Next base: position 6,678,605 of record OX940943.1, read on the forward strand.
AACGATCAAGATATTGGTTTCAATTTGGGAAGTGGAAGCCGGAGCATTGGTTTGGTGAACAGTGAGATTTATGAAAAGGGGAATCTAAACAAAACTGATAACGAGACGCCTGATTAGACTCAAAATAGTATAAGCCAAAAAACTGTAGAAAAAGCTTTGAAGAAATGTGATTTAGAGAAACGGAAGATAAGCTTTCAAACTTAATAGATCATGTTATTGATAAAAGAGAACAAAATACAGATGAAACAATCATTGCTATTTCTATTTGTTAAACCGGTATATGTGATGAAATAATAATAGACTACGATGCATAATATCAAAATCATGGCTTGTGTATTGAATATCTAACATAGTAGTTTATGAATGTAGCCAAACGTAAAGTCGTTAGACTACAGGTCAATGAGCTCTTTGAGATACAAAGCCACCTCTAAGCCCGTAATGCAGCTTCCGAACTTCTGCCAGAAATCATGATGTTGATTGTAAATTATTACAACGAATATGGCATGGAATAATTTCAAATAATTTGCGAGTCGATAACGATAACCACATTGTTGTATTGATGAAATTTAAACAGATAGATAATTATTCTGATTAAAAATATTTGGATGAGAGACCCAACCTTAAGTAAAAACAGCCGCTGGGTTAAATTTTAAAGGTTAACATCTGATAAGTCTTGGCAGATGAGGGCACATGTTATTCAAAAGCATTTCTGCTCAGAAAAGAAGTTTGAAGAGCTCTACGAGTTAGTTTAATGAGTGTCTGCCGAATTCAAACAAAGTCGTAATTTAATATAATTTTCAGCTACACCTACTCTAAACACATGGAAACTTTGTTACTACACAAGAAAACGCCTTCAACCAATTACGTATAATTTGACAAACATTAAAAATAATTCGAACGATGATATAAAATCAATGACGACCAATAAAATCTACTTTATATATTTGCTTAGATGACATTTATTCTGTCTGTCTGATAAAATTTATAAACGAACAGTTTTATGTGTTGCAGGCTGTTTGGAACCGTGTCAGATGTTCTGAAACGAACGATTCCTGATGCATAAACAGTAACATTTTCAATATTATTACTAAGACTGTTGTTTTCAAGGATTTGAGTTATGTCATTTGGTACAAGGTTGTATCCAGACTCTTGGAAATAGACAAAATGTTTTCAGAGTTAGATAATAATATTATTATTGCTTCATAATTTAATGGTTTAGTTGATGTGATTGGGTTATAATGAATGTAATGTTTGAATAATTGAAGCCCTTTTGCAAATTCTTGATTTCTTGTTTATTCGTAAAATGGAAGATTATAAAAAGGAGTTTAATGATAGCATGACAGCTCACTACGAAGAATGGACAAAAGCCACGAGTTGCACCGACACGGAGAGTTATAAAATTTGAGAAGATGGGAGGTCAATGATAGTGGTTACAAAGACTAGCCAGGTTATCCCTATTACTAAATTAATAGAATATTTAGGAGATAGTTGAGAATAACTGAAAGTAAAAAGTTTCAGCAGAAGATGATGCCTTAGCAACAATATATCAGCTATAAAAGTGAACTAAAAAAAACTTATTTCACGAACAGTAATTCTTCTAGTAACTTTGTTTCCACATCAGTTACAACTAACTCCCAAACAGTTACATCATCAATCAATACATCATCGATGTAACTGGCTTGCATCGACTTCTCTTCTGCGAAGTCTTGTTTTGTTGCAAGATCGTTTCGTCAAAAACAATTTTGTGTTACGTTAGCAGAAGCAAGTGAAAACCAAGTTGTCGATGACACATTTAGTTTCTCACACTGGTAGTTTGATGATGTTTTCGTCGCGAGGAAAACTTAATTTTATCACTTTTCACAGTAATGTTATCACCAGACTGAATCCGATAAGTTTTCTCTTCGACAAAAGAGCTTCCAGAATTTTGAAACTTATTAAATTCCTTTTCTGGTATGAATTTTAATTTGTGCTATCTTTCTCTAATTAGAAAACTGTTGGTTCATATGCATAACATTTCATGATTCTACATAGATTCGGTGATTTTATATTTACTGCTTGTTGTGTGTGATGATTTAAAGAATTGTATGTAGATAACGTGGCTCAGGCCAATCTGTAATGGAACAATGTGATTTTTAAAACGTCGCTGTACATTTTTTTATCTCTTTATACTAGGTGGATATTAATTCACTTTTGGTTTTACCAGTGCGGAGACGGTTGATTGTCAAATCTTTTCTGTGATTCAAGAACCTGTTTCTAGGTAACTAGGCAAATATTCCCAAACCACTACTTTTAACCTACCTTAATGTCAATTGGCAACACGAATCAAACTATGCAGGTAGACCGACAGATGTATTTGTCTATCAAAGAGTAACGGCCGGCCAAGAAAGAGTCATTAATTATGCAGTGGCTGTAAACGATTGGGTTGAACAAATTATTATCATTAGGAGACAAGAGACAATTAATGTCTACAGTGATATAGATGAAGCAGACAATGGCGAGGAATGTATTGGCTTAGATGATGATCATCACGCTTTGATCGCTGAGTTGTTGTCGTTTTGGTTTGTTTGGTTGATCGGGTTGATGCAGATGATAACAGATGCGACGTTTAATATTGGCACTGTGAGAGCTATCTCTAGAAGTATTGGGTTGCTGTGAAAACCATCTAGTCAATAATTATCTTCTTTAAGTTTTGTGAGAGAGTTATTTGAAACTCAATTACTTCTGAAAGCCTATTCGAATGCAAAATGAAACTCTGATTTGTACAGGAACTGAAATAGCAAAATTATACTCGTACATAGATAATAGTGCATTCTATGCTAAAGCCATGGCTCCTAGTTTTATATTCTTTTTTTTCATAAACATTTAGCATTAAACACATGTACTGATCTGTATTACTGGAGGGCGTTACTAATACGATATCTAGTAGTTTTAATGTAGAATCATGATCACTTAATGTAACTACTATTTTATCAGTCTCAACAGTCACAGATTCCATTTCTAACTCATTTATCTTAACTATACTTTCAGTAACTTCTCCTAGTTTCTCAAATACATCATGGTGGTCCTTAACCGACGAAATAACATCACAAAACCGACATTTGTGATCGTTTGTGAGCACGTTAACGTCGTTCCATTTAGTTATAGCCTCGGGTTATACATTACGAGCAAAAATATAACTTCATCTGCTGCGTTCCTAGTAGTTATATTGACTTCAGTTCCGCTAATAATAATTTTGTTCGTAAATAACTCTTGAAAATAAACATCCTCACTAACTAACTATCCTTCGTATATATTTACTACATCTATATATTTTTTTGGGAATTCAGTAGCATTCCTGTTTGATTTAGCCTTGACTTAGTTTAGTTTGTTTTGAAATTCTTCCCCCAAATGTCCTAAATAACGAAGATACTTTTGACAACATTAAAATCTCTAAAGATAGACAGAGCATAAATTGCATTTCAAATTAGATTCATCTTAACCTGTTCCAAAAATAACGTTTACGTAAATACGATGCCGTGGTTGGTTCAGTGTCTGCACGATTGACTGCTGCACTACATGTTATGTGTTCGATTTCTGCATGGGGTAAATTGTATGATCTACAAGCAGTAATTTTCTGGTCTGGGTAACTGTGAAAGTGTGTTTAAATGTAAATTAAAATGTAAAAATACAGGAGGAATAGAATGAAGTTACCTTTATAGTGCAAGCTAACCGAGTTTTTTGTTTATATGTATAGAAACTATAGATAGACCATAATATTGCAGGTTATCATCATTTGCCTAGCCTTCTCTCAACTATGTAACGAATCCGGTACCTAATGCTCAGCAGTCGCGCTCATCTTTCATCAGTGATATTTACATTAGTATAAGTAATAATAGATGACCCAATTTATTATTTTCCTCTGGAAAGTACGAATTGGCGGTGACTATTACTGACAGGAACATTTTGAACAAACAATCCCAAGGCTACACGTGAAGCCAACAAAAATCTACCTGCGATTGTATTAATTAACCATTTCATTTTTGACATATGGTAAATATAAGTGTTCTCTTTTAAACAATCTGAAGGTTACTATCTGATTGGCAAGTAACAGCCAGAAGTTTCGTGGTCTCTAAATGACAGATTAGTCATTCGATTTAATATTAACGTCTTGTGACATTTTGTCTCAGTTGATAGTACTAGGGATTGGAGTTTATCTAAACTATATCATTGGTCATAGCTGGACCAGGCTAACGGCATTTCCCGTTGATTTTCACGATAATAGTCTAAATGTTCGTAAATATCAATAATTAATAAATAATAAAAACTTAATATCAATAATTTTATTTGCAGATAAATATGTAACCAAATTTATCTGCAAATAAATCTTTGACTTTGACTTTATGTCAGTTATTGCGATTATCAACGGCATTTCTTGTTAGTCTAGCCTTAGTATTACACACATTAGTAGTGAGATTTTCAAGTTTTTCTTCGTCTTTGCGTGTCGATGTACTCAAACTATTCCTTATCAGTATATGGCCACCAGCATGGGTTTATTGTTAGCTTTGTAACAATTTCCATAAAAAAAAATTCACAAGGACATCTCGAAATCCATTGGAGACGTTATTTCAAAAGATTTTGTATGGAATACAACAAGAAGAGTCTTTTCAAGAAGATACAGGCTATAGAAAACTATAATTATGATTTTAACCAGTGAAAAAACTGAAACATAAGCTTTAGCTTGGCAATGAATAGGATCTTTAGCATCTACTGAACTTGAGATTAAAATATCCTAAACGTTGTTGCTTTATGACTGAAAGATTAAAACCGGAGATTTCAATTTCGAAAGTTCCAAAAACTACATTTGAGTTGAAAGTAGAGACAACCACAAAGCCCACATTGAGACGAAAGTGATCGCAAAATTCGCAGTATATTGTGTTATTGATTCCTTATTGTATTAGAACTTTCAAAGAACTTGTCCCAGTTTATAACAGGAAGTCTGTAATTCAATACGAGACTGCGGAACGCAGAAGTGACATTTTAATAGCAGAAATGATGGTGGACCGTCAAAGTCCGTAAAATCTTATGTCATTTAGATGATTTTCATTTCCATGTTTATTAATTTAGAATTACTAATGACTAAAGTAATTTATTTCAGGTAACCTGTAGAGATAAGTGTGGTCCCACTGTCTAGTTTAATATTTTAATAAAGTTATCAATATCATAACACGAATATTTTTACTACAATTTCAATCAATATCCCTCAATAATCATTTAAATCTTAACAGTTTTAAACAGTAGCAATGCACACATTTCAATGAATCTCGTTCCAATTTGTACCAGGGGACTAGAAAGTCAAAGAGTTGGCGGTCATCGGCATTTAATAAATCTAATTCGCGGCGGAAGTTTGTTCAACAGGTGGCGCCACGCGTTACTAGGGCAGGCCAATGATCCACTTCGTGTGAGCAGTGCACTGCACTTTATTAGGCTACCTTCAGACGGGACACTAAGTCTTGTCGTGATTAGTGACAGTCACTTGTACAAAATCTTTTCATACTTTAAGTAGGAATAGAGGCTTCTTTAATTAATAATACAATGATTCGACAACGATAAGTATTTTTCATACTTATTGTGATTTAAACATTATCATCTATCGTGATAATGTGTCAAACTCGTAACTGAATTATAAAATAGTAATGGTTGCGTCATCGCGGAGTGTCAGGAGACAGTGGGACAGTTTTGTAGATAGCCCTGTGACCATAGTGCTTGAAATAGCGTTCGCTATTTGCCTACTTAGAAAATATTGCGTATTCTTGTTGTCTCTTTAAAAATCATTGTAGAGTCTGCGCCACGACGTCATTTTGCGCTAGTGTCTATAGTATTAAAAATGTAGTACCCACCCGCAGGCCTTAATTTTTGGCGCTCTTTAATGCCCGATTAACATTGGTCCAGTAAAATGGCGAAATCTTGGATCATGATTCAGAACTCATTTATTGGTCTATAACACAGTGCTTTATCCTCTACACTTATCTATTTCGCTACACACTTGATTAATGTAAGTAGGACACGAGCAATCACAGACAATAAGTGACAGTAGTTAGTGACCCGTGTGTGCGTGTCCTTATGGCTCACGAAGTCTTAATTGAGATCCTAACTGATCAATATCTGCTGAAAATACCTTTCTGATGCCGTCATCTTCCACATTTTGCAAAATCTTCTTTTCAGAGATTTTCTTGCCAATATTTCATATTGAAAATTTTGTTTTTTATGAATTGGCGTCAGTGCCGGAGTACAATAGGTCGAGTGGGACTTTTTGGACGTACGGCATAACATTGAAAAATTGATTCATTTTGAAAACATTGTCAGGGCTGGATGGTTTCCAAAGTTTAATAAAATGCATTAATAAAGTCATCTTATCTAAACATTTAGAAATCGTATCTAATAAGGATACACAAAGTGTCCTTAGCAGATAGGATGTCTTAGACTACTAGAAAGATTTTAGAAACTATGCATCTGTATCTCACAGCTATAACCTTGGGGTCTTTAAGTAAAGAGTGAACAGGTTACTTCTAGGCAAGCGTGCTTCATCGTCGACCACATCTTCGCTTACCATCAGGCGACATAGTAGTCAAACGCGAACCTATATTTAAATAAAAAAATCTAATTTTTAAATGTCTCTAAAATGAACGATTTTTTGAGATTTTATATTGAAATCTTTTGTAAAATCATCAAAATAAACCACAAACTGTACCTACATTCTCAATCCGTTTATCAAACAATACATCTTCAGGCGTGCAGTCAAAACTATTGCATTTGATAACGTGTTAGTTAGCGTTCAGTTAGAGTGCAAGTATTGACAGTTCCCTGGCCCAACGCCTAATAACAGAATTGCCATTTGTTCGAGATGATTCATTTCGTACTAAACTACTCGGTTTTAGTGTCACAATAAATAATATATTTATTTGATGAGTATTTATAATGAGTTTGTGTAATTGTGGGGCGGTTTTAGACATTGGTATAAAGAAACAAGAAGGCATTGATGCAGAAAAACAAACAACAGCTCCTAAGTACTATGTTTTATTTCACTTTCATATTTTAAGGATACTATGAAAAATTCGCTGTTGACAGCGGCTTTGTCCGCGTTTATCTTGAAAATTATCATATGGGAACGTAATACGGGATAATCGGTATCCCAGCTGTTGTTCGGGAATATAACCTATCTGCCGAACATGAAGATCCGTACAGCCTTTCTGCAGTCTTTGAGTAACAAACATCCATCCATCCATATCCATCATTGGGAGGCAACGGAGTTAATTTATAAGAAAAATGCGCTTCAACCATTCAAATATCTAAAGAATTCTGTTGAAATTGTTAAATCAATGTTATTACTTTTTACATTCGTTGTACCTTATAATGGTGGACCAAACAAATTCTTTAATTTTTCTTTGATATGATCAACGTTCTTTGATCTATAGCTAGAGAACCATCACCGATCCATAATAAGCTACACTTATGTATGACACGCGAGGCGACGAAGACGACAATATGTCGGCCTACATTCGGGCTCAAAGGTTCCGTACAAAGCTGTCTGTCTGTCTGTCAATCTGTCAGTTCTTCGTATGTTTTGTTTGTGTAGTGTACCCCAAAATAAAGTATGGGCTTTTAATAGTTAGGACATCCTAACTAATGTTATAAATGCGAAATTATGTTTGTTTGTATGATACCTTTTCGCCCTTTTTGCATAAGCTATAATTGAAATGGTCATCAATAATTCTTTTTGTATACCAAAATGGATAAATGCTCACCAAATCTAAAACTCGCTTTAGCAAGATTTCAGGGACATGCCGAAGTTCGGTTTGGTTAGGTTCCTTTAAACTTTGTAATCAGAAATCGAAGCCCCGCCAAGAGGGGCTTCGTAGACCCTGCTTAGGTCGACTTATTTATTACAGAAAGAAGGTTAATTTCTACAATATTTATGATACACAATTTGGTGAGCATTTTTCCATTCGGGCAGGTATTTCGAGTTTTTGGTTTTAATAACAACACAAGCCTTTTCATATACGTTGTCAGATGTATAGAGACGGACTTAGGGTACCGCGTTCATATCAAAAAACAGTACTACCGAGAAAAACAATAATAACATGTACCGCGTGTACATAATTGTCAATTTTTATATTGACACTGGGCTGATTTTTTAATAGTTAGATTATAACTTTTAACTGAGGAATAAAAATAGTGGTTTGACATATTTTCTATAGTTAAGCTGTTAAACCGCCATTTTATTCCTCAGATAAAAGTTATCTGACTATTGAAAAATCAGCCCACTGCCAATTAAAAAATTTGGCAATCATTTCGGATCGAGGGAGGCCGTAGTCTAAAGCTAGTCATAATATAAATGAGAGAGTGTTATGGCGTTTGTTTTTTGTTATGTGTGATAAAAAGTGCTCGTCGCTAAAAAATAACAGTCGCAGAGGTCGATTATCAAAGTTTTATCCGTGTTTTCAGTATAAATTTGATTCGTGATCCTTCAGGAATTTTGTATGAAAGTTTTTTTTTGTTTGTTTTTTTTTTATGGTACTCGTATCTTCTATAATTCCTTATCGGTGAGAATCCAGAGGTCTCTAGTTCTACTTCCTACTAATATTATAAATGCGAAAGAGTATATCTTTCGCATTTATATAAAAAGTCAAAGTCATACAATCAGTATAAAAAGTAAAACACGTAGTATGAAGAATTCATTCAATGATTTTCTGTCTCTAGATTACCATCCAGATTCCTCTAAATGTTTACATATTCCTGAAACTTGCTAGTTTATTTCCTCACTACTTGCTGCAAATCGTATTACTGTTGTAGTGAAATGTTTGTGTAAACCATGTTTTTATAAACATTTTACGTTACAGCTTTATAAAAATAGCAAAAATAATTAAAAATCTTACAAGTCCGAACTTAATAGATTTTTCTGTTTTTTTTTTTTACGTAGGATTTTAACATTACATCTCTGCCAAACCCTTCGGGGTTTACAGGCGTGATGTTATGTTTACAGCGTTAAAATAAAGTAAATACTTATCGAAAATGTACGAATTACAACTAGTTTTACAAACGTATCGTAGCCGGCGTAGCAAACGTAGACCCTCTACGAAAGTGCTACGAACTCTCGTAGCAACTAGCCGTAGCTGTGTAGCAGTTTTGTGTACCTAATTTTTTTATTACTTTAGTTTTACATTACATTCTGTAGGTTGCTGTTGTGTTATAATTTACTAAAATATCTTTAAACATTTTCTGATATTTTACAGATCCATTTAAAATCGAGGTCAAAGTCTGGAACGAATGTCAGAAGCATCTGAAAACATGTCACATGTGACGTTGACAATTAACGACGTGACCTTACATGTGTGACCTCGGCATTATTAATATAAGGTAGCTTTTATTTATTTCACAATCGTGGTGCAATACTTCTCATACCAACAATTTTCTTACATATTTTCAACGGCCATTTTCGCCACTACCAATAAAATGTAACACAGAATTACAAATTAAAATAAACGTGATATGTGTTAATCGTTTTTATTGCTCCACTGATCCAATGTGGGACGATATCTCGTGTCCATCATTAATCTTTTCGCAAACACGTAACAATTCTGTCACATGCGTATTTATAATACTTATTTTTAGATCATCATTTTGACACCTATCTAATTATAACTTAGCTTACATGGGTGTGTTCAAAGCTACAAGCAAAGCTGTTTGATTCTGCAAAGCATACATCTCACATAATTTGAGAGGGATTGAGGAGGCGTGCGCCTGCGCTGGCGCTCCGCTCGCAGTAGCCGAAATATACCGCCCGACGCCCGACGCCGGTCAAAAATAGTAGCACGTCTCGCGCCTGCTCACTGCATACAAAAGCGGCGAGTCGCTTCAACAGCTCGCCTTATCAAATTTCCCTGCCCACACCCGCCCACGCGCTCACCCCCAGCCACCCTGCATGCGTTAGTGTGTTAGCACAGGCCTGCGAGTTAGCGCAGGCCTGCGATGTTAGCACAGGCCTGCGATGTTAGCCGGGTTACAACTTCACTTAATCCTGGTGCGGCACGGAAGCACTGAGCGAGATCCGAAGCATTAATTAGTTACATCACTCGTCACTTACACAGTTGTTGTCACTTTACACTGCTCACTAGAGTATGATCGTCACGACCGTTATTACGGAGCGCACGCGAGCGGCGCCGGCCACCACTGAACTGCTCGGAGCGGGCCCTCCTCACTCTCCGACGATCCCAAAATACCCAGTATTGTGTACACAACACTTATAACACCTAGGCTTTGGTATAAATCTCGGCGAACTTTATAAATAGTGCGTTTCGATACGGCGAAGGTATAAAGATGCGAATGCAATGGATGCTATTAACCTAAATCATTTGGCCTGGATTGATATCAGGTGTGGCTCGGTTGATTTTCTCTTGTACAGCTAGAGAGTCTAGACAAAATGGTCGCCTTTAGTTTTGTTGCAAATAAGTTTTGAACCAATAAGACTAGTCTCTTATAAATTGTGAATCCGATTTCTTTAAAACTTCGAATGTAAGTCTACATTCGAAGTTTGAACTTGTGTGTGTATACTTATAGTAGTGTTTCGAGATTTTTAGAAATCACAGCCCCAATAGGGAAAAATCGTGAAGGAAAATAGCAAATCCTGGCGGAAGAAGTCGCGGGCACTCTATATAATTCATTACGTTACTAATGTCACAATGGCGTAGTCAATTCCTGGGTCTAACTCGTTTAGATAATAATATAGTTACCTTGATCAATTTAGTACCCAATTCGTATTAAAATTTACTTTCAAGAGGACCCATCACCCATCATGAAACTGTCAGCAAACTGACGGAGCCTTTGTAGGACCATTCGCCTGCCAGGGTCGCGGGACCATCTGCAAAGGTGTCCGTGACCCCGAAACGCAGGAACAAAGGGAACAGGGTAGATTTCCTTCCTCAGAGGGAAAACTCATTTGAATTTTTGACTTCCAAGAAAAATTTGGGTACCCACACCGTAAATCTATCAAGCTCAATGATGGACCCAATAAAATCTCGAAAAAGTATCTTAAAGCTTTGTAAATAAGCTTTCTAATTAAAAGATGACTAATTAAACAACAGATGCACCTGTTCAGAAAAGAATTCAAAGTGATCTAATCAGTCTTCCACTGAGCAGTTAGAATGTGCCAGAATCCTTCACTCAACACAAAATGATTTACAATAGTTCACCTGTTATTTGCAATTTATTCCAAAATCCATTAATAGATGTTTGCTATCTTGTTTATGAGATTTTGGTTAAAATTTTGCCAATAGTTGTTTTCTAAATACGCAAAAATGTCGAACATTTCGGGTTATGTTTATCAGAAAAGATATTCGAAAACAGTAACAAAACTAATTAAAATAAATGTGAAAGTTTGTGAGCTTGTATGGAAGGGTGTACGTTCAAAAATGTATTATAACTACTGAACGGAATTGGATATTTGGTACACCGATAGTTTATAACCTGGCAGATAACATAGTTTTATGACGGATCCCGATTATATATTCCCGTGAGATAATTATCGAGTTGTACCGGACGAAGCCACTGGCAATAGCTAGTATTGTATGTTTAAAGTAAATGTAAATAGATTTAAAAAACCTAACCTAAGTAACTTGACTTTAAAAACTCGGTATCATAGTTGTAAAATGTATCAAAATAATTACAGCAAAAATTATCATCCACCACCATTTTGATTGAGCTTTTTCTCTTGTAGTAAACGCAAACATGCCATCGACTTGCTCTCAGCAATTTTACTTATTATTTCAAAGGTCAACGGGCGAATTGTATGGGAAAAAAACCCACGGCGGACATAAATCAAACCTTGAGGATATATAGCTAAATGTCTCTTGGTTACCATGGTAAGGGTCGCATTCTTGTGGGCTGTGGGAATAAAAAAAAAAAATTAATAGTTTACATTATTTATTCGGCGTAATTAATGCAGTTTCATCTAAAAATATGGCAGGGGTCGATTTCCTGCCACCGCAAGCCGGATCGCCCGGAGGATACGGTGGAGCATATGGTGCAGGTCTGCTCCGCTTGGCCAGAGCACCGCACTGAGGCGATAGGCGCGACCTCTCCCACCCGGCATTGTTCGAGGTCATGCTGCGGGGTGAGACGGAATGGGAAGTGGTCGCCTCCTTCTGCGAAGCAGTCATGCTAGCGAAAGAGGAGGCGGGATGCGTGAGCGAGTGGATAGCGTCCACCTCATGACCCAGCCGCCTCAGGAGACGCCCACAGCAACGGACGTCGCGAGACGATTTTCGGGAATGCCCGGGTTTCAAAGAGCTGTCAGCAATATGACGGGGCCCCCCTCTTTAAAGGCCAAAGCCTGCCGGGGTCGTGTGTCTATTGGGTCAACGTGGCCCCGGAACGTAAAGGGCTATTGAAGGACACCATGGATTTTGTTCAGTACAAGTCGTGAAAGTCCCTTTTTTATTTTTTAGTGTGGTAGAACATCAAATGAGTCCTCCCACCCCGGGCAGGGCGGGAGGGACTGTCAGACTTGTACTGACTAAAATCCACGGTGTCCTTCAATAGCCCTTTATGTTCCGGGGTCACGGTGAGGAAATAAAATCCCGCGACCCCGGCAGGCTTTGGCCCTTTGAGAGGGGGCCCAGTCAGTTTTGCTGACGCTCTTTGAGGCGCGCGTGGAACACGCATGCATGGTCCATGGTCGGACAGCGAGTTGCCCTTTACTCGCTGTCCGCATGCCCGCGCCTACGGTGGCCGGAGATCATCTTCCGACGTCCGTTGCCGTGGGCGTCTCCCGCGGTGGCTGGGTCGTGAGGTGGACGCTGTCCTCTCCCTCACGCGTTCCGCCTCCTCCTTTGCTAGCATTACTGCTTCGCAGAAGGAGGCGACCGCTTCCCATTCCGTCTCGCCCCGCAGCATGGCCTCGACCAGTGCCGGGCGCGAGAGGTCACCGCCTATTGCCACTATGAGGACACGGCGGTGCTCTGTACCGTCAAAGCTTCTTCAGTGAACCGTTTGTTGTACAATGAATTATTAAATACATCTTGTAATCCTCACCCCATTGTCACAATAGACCTTACAGAGGACTCTTTACTTAAACATAACTACTGTCACAAAATTAGTCAAAATAAAATTAAGAAATATGCAAGACTAAATAAAATAATTAAAAAATGCAAAAAATACAAGAAACAACAAAATTACTTCACTAAAAATATTCAATTAAGGAAGGAGCGTGTTTCTCTTGTTAATAAGTTAAGTAACTATCAGATAAAATTGGAAGATAGTATAAATATTTATGAAATAGATACTCAGCGTTTACAGTCTGAAATACAGGTATTGAATCACTCACTGAAATCTTTAACCAATAAATATAATAGCTCTAAAAATCAAATCAGAGAGCATATTCTTGCTACAAATGAGTTGGTGGACAAAGTAGACTTGCTGACTCTCAGCAACACTCGGTGTTCCTGTCAGAGGGAACCCAGTCCAGTTTCCCCTCAGCTTGAGGCAACGGAGGACCCGTCCCAAACTGTTAGGGCTCAGGATTGTATCAACAACCAGGAAGTAATACCTGACATTGTACAAAACATTAACATACAGCCTGTGATTAATAGTAATAGTTTTATTTCTTGTAAGAGTGGTAAGTGTCAGTCAGTTATGTTTTCTGATAGTATAGGTAAAGGACTAGGTAGTTTAATTAGTAATAAAATGACTTATTGTACTCAAAATTATTGTATGCCCGGTTCAAATTACAAACAGATAATGGCATCAGTCTCTAAAAATGTATATTGTCCCAATACTACCATCACTATATTTATTGGTAATAGTTCCAAGATTTGTAAACAAGACATCACTGACTGTATATCAGAGTTGTTGAAATTAGATTGTAATAAAATTATTTTGTGTGCCTTTCCATATTTTGAAAAATTGTGTGATAGAAAAAACAGGTACATACACATGCTGAATAAGCATGTACATTTCTTGGCAAGTCACTATAGCGACAAGCTTTTATGTTTAGACATCAACACTTTTGTTGATAAGCTTAGGTCGACCCAGAATTCGGTTTATCTGCCTATTAGATATAGACATATAATAGCTAGTCTATTAAGTTTTCATATTTACTCGGACATAAGTAATATGTCTTCGTCTTGTGTACATATTTATAGTAGTAGTAATTGTAGTGTTAGTTGTAGTATTAATAGTACGAAGGAGGATCCATGTGTCACTATGGAGGATTCTCAATCGCAAGGTGAGACTACTAGTGGTAGGTTATTTTTGCCTGGTGATGGCATGGGGTTCACTCTGGATAATAGTCATTTAAACTAGTCAGTAGGACAACAGAAGATACTATTAGCCACATAACATCTACTAGCAATAATGTATCTTCTTGCAACCAAACATCTAGCTTTAAAAAAGGGCCTCAGCAGAACACCTTGAAATTGTTCCATCAGAACATTCAAGGTATCTCTTCCAAATTATTAGAAGTTGAAATGTTTTTAGAAAAAACCATGTATGATACTATCTGCTTTACCGAACATTGGTTAAAGGACTACCAAATGATACTTAATTATGAAAACTACACTGTGGGGAGTTGTTTTAATCGTAAAAATTTGCTGCGTGGAGGTTCCCTAATATTAGTTAAAAATTCTTTAAAATTTAATCAACGTAATGACATAGTAGGTCTCTCGGTTGAACATTGCATCGAACTGTCTTGTGTTGAGCTAGATAAGCATGTAATAGTGTGTGTATACAGACCCCCGAACTATCAAAATTTTTCACTATTTGAATCTATAATGGAAGATGTTCTGGCAAAGCTTGTAGTCAGGAATAAATCTGTAATAATTTGTGGCGATTTTAATATCAATATTTTAGAAGAAAATTCAAATAGCAGTAGGTTATTAAATCTTTTTAAATCTTTTGATTTGACTAATATTTTTGCAGAACCAACAAGAGTAACTCCATCTTCTGCTACTTGTATTGATAATGTTTTTTGTAATTGTGATTATTTGGATAAGGCTATTGTTAATTGTCTGCCATCTGATCATAGCGGACAAATGGTAACTTTTAGATGCATTACAACTAAGCAACAACTTGAAATTAAATTTAGACCAATAACGGCTGCCAAATTAAATAGCTTTAATAATTGCCTACAACACAGGCTAAGTGTAATGAGTATGGACGATATGAATGTTAATAAATTTTATGCTAATTTCTTTTCAATAGTTCATACTGAATTCAATAAAACTTTTGAAAAGAAAAGAAAAAACATTAACCCCAAATTTGTATTTAGTGACTGGGCGACTAGGGGTATTAGGAAAAGTAGGGAAAGACTATTTGAACTGTATGGCCTTAAGCCAATCATTAACACTGAAACTTTTAATAAGTATGTCGGTGCCTATTCAAAAATTTTTAAAAATACTTGCAAAGCTGCTAAAGCCATGCATATTAGCAATAAGATCAAATCGTCAGAAAATAAAATAAAAACGGTTTGGAAAGTTATAAATAACGAGACTGGCAGGAAAAAAAAGCCCAACACTAACTATGCTTTGCAGACATCTTGTGGTCCTATAAGCTCAAATCTGGAAGTAGCTGAAGAATTTGTTAAATTCTTTACTGATATACCGGTAAGGACTACGGAGGCTCTAAATTCCTCACCTGATATTTCAATAGATTTATTAAAGGCGAACGTCTCTGGCAGCCCGGCTGATTTTAAGTTTAAACATATAAACCCTATGACAGTTATTAAAGCTTTCCGGGAAATCAAAATTAAAGTGACCGAAGATTTATGGGGATTGTCTATCAAAGTTTGTACAGGCATTGTGGAAACTGTAGCGCCATATTTGGCATTAATTTTTAATCTGTGTGTGGATCAAGGAGTTTTTCCTGATTTGATGAAGTTCAGTAAAGTCGTGCCGCTTTTTAAATCTGGGGACTCCAAAGATACTAACAATTATAGACCAGTATCCGTGTTGCCAGTCTTTAGCAAGATATTTGAGAAAGTAATGCTAAATCAGATGCTCAGCCACTTCAACACCTACAAAATCTTACACGATCAGCAGTATGGTTTCACCAAGGGACGTTGTACAACTGACGCCGGTGTCACCCTATTGAAGCACATATTTACTGCATGGGAAGAGGCACAAGACGCCATAGGAATATTCTGTGACCTCTCCAAAGCATTTGATTGCGTTAATCACGATACATTACTTTCGAAACTTGAGCATTACGGATTAGGTCAACTTGCTCTTAGTTTAGTAAAATCTTATTTGTGTGATAGACAACAACAAGTTCAGATAAATGGTGTAAATTCACAGGGTTTTACAGTTAAAATGGGATTTCCACAAGGCTCAATATTGGGTCCTTTCCTCTTTCTTGTATATATAAACGATCTACCCTATTTACTTAAAAATCAACTACACAATATGGTGTTATTTGCTGATGACACTTCCCTAATTTTTAAAATAAGTAGGCGAGCCCAGAATCTAGACGATGTCAATAATACACTGCGTCAGATCCATAATTGGTTCACAGCAAACAATTTAGTATTAAATGGAAACAAGACTAAATGCATTAGGTTTGCCTTACCAAATGTTAAAAATAGTAATTGTGACATAGTGTTGGATGATGAGATACTAGAATTCGTCGATAAAACGGTTTTCCTGGGTATAACACTTGATTCAAGGCTACAATGGGGCCCTCATATTACAACTCTTGCGGGGCGATTAAGTTCAGCAGCATATGCTGTTTGGAAGATTCGTCAATTCACAGACGTTGATACTGCGAGAATTGTATATTTTAGTTACTTCCACAGTATAATGTCGTATGGCATTTTATTGTGGGGACGGGCGGCTGACATCGAGTCTATCTTTATTCTCCAAAAGAGAGCTATTCGAGCCATATATAATCTCCGTAGGCGCGATTCTCTAAGAGAACTGTTTAAAGAAGTTAACATCCTGACGGTACCTTGTCAATATATCTATGAAAATATAATGTACGTTAGAAAAAATCTGCATCTTTTCTCTAAAAGAGGTGACAGACATAATTATCATACTAGAAGTAGGAACCAATTAGTTCAGCCGGGCTTCAGACTCGCCAAAGTAGACTCTTCTTTCATGGGGTACTGTTTAAAATGCTATAATAAGCTACCACAAAACGTTCTTGAACTGAATGAAACGAAATTCAAAACATGCATTAAACGCACACTGTGTAAGCAGGCATATTACAAACTGAGCGACTATATCGCTGATGATAATGCTTGGCTCCATGCTGGTCCTGCTCCATGAGACAGTGAATGTTTAGATAAATTGATAGTGGAAGTATACTTAATACCATTGTTGGAGCTGCTGAAGACTGTACAACTGTATTTGCATTGTATAAATTCAATCTTCCTTGTTTTATATAGTTTCATGGCCGACATTGTGTGAGTACTATGTGCTTCGGAGCTGTCATTCACTGAGTACCTACGTCTCTTGTTGACTTGAATGACCCTGGCGGCTGAGATTGTGTCATGCTCACTCAAATGTCTCGCTGATGGTGGCGCGTGTGTCGGATCATTTAGCTCCCTCCAAAATGGTTGAGCTGAATGGTGCTGATGCATGTGTCATGTTCGTGAACGGGCGCTGTCAGTTGAGACTGGTCATCTCTTAGCTGCCACGGTTTATTTTAAATTATTGATCATTTTGTTTTTGAATTGTCTTTGTTTTAATTGTTACTCTGGACACTTTTAATCAAAAACTTGCTACATCGTTCTCACATAGTGTACCACCTCAAATGAATGATGTAACAAAGGTTCTGTAATTATTCTGGCGATCTAAAAAGAGTGTCCATGGAGTTTCTTGCACGTTCTTCTCCATAGAGATCTACTTCTTGGAACGGGCATCTACGGTACTTTCACAGTTTTTATGTCTTGTGACTGGGACTGTAGCACCATAACTTTTGTAGTGTTTAATAATATTCCTTTGATTGTCTATGACAATTCAAAAGTGCCTGTAACTGGCCTACTTGAAATAAATGCTTTGATTTTTGATTTTGATTTTGATTTTGAACCGACAAGACAATATTGTCTTGACAGTTTAAATGTTCGATTCAGTCTCACGCGATTTAATAAATAAATGTATTACTGCATTTGGGAATTTTGGGATACACAAAACGATATCGAAAGCATGTTAATATAAAGCTTAGTGCGTGTGGTGTTATTTATTGTATTACACGAGGTAAGTTAACTAGTGAATGACACTAGGTGATTCCAATGTCATTATAAAAACAGTTCTGAAAGTATGTTTTTTCTGCGACGTAACATGGATTAAATACGTTAATCAAAAAGCAGGTCGCAGAAGGCATTTTGTTTGCAAAATATGAGGACCGCAATCTGTTTTATGAAGTGTGCAATGCAATGGATTCTAGGA
This sequence comes from Agrotis clavis, assembly GCA_954870645.1. Taxonomy (NCBI): domain Eukaryota; kingdom Metazoa; phylum Arthropoda; class Insecta; order Lepidoptera; family Noctuidae; genus Agrotis; species Agrotis clavis. Next base: position 6,697,018 of record OX940943.1, read on the forward strand.
CTATTTAAAAACATGTTGCCACGTGCTGGAGTGGTCTAGTCCCCTGCCACACCTCATCCCTCGGACGCCGTATGATATGAACCCAATCACTATGTACGGCAAGTCTATTCTTTGAGAAAAGCAAGCCAAATACTTAGGTGTTGACCCTGTACAGTCTCCTTACCTTCCGTGCCCATGTAAAGGCAGTTCGCGTTCGGCTGCCTTTACCGGAGGTAGGCTTCATTTCTTGCTTACAGCAAGAAGCAAATTGTCACTCATGTGCAAATTGCGTCTTTATAAAGCTGTCATCCGTCCTATTACACGTACATTTTTTTAGACCACGATAATTGCTGACAACATCAAAAATATACATCTTTACAATCAACTAAATGAGAAAAGGCAAAACTTGGTCCTTATATTTTGCATACAGATGTCATAAGGCGGCCCGGCCTATTACAGAAATTCCAAAAAAACAGTAAAAACTAAAAAAAAGGAACCGCCTTCAAATCCAAACACAAAAAAGTGTGACTTTTCTTTCGGAAGTCGGTGAAATAAAAAACAAAGCCATCGACTAGACTGGTTATTGTTTTTTTTTATTTACCCTTTTTTCATCGAATATGGCCACCGACTTCGAAAGAAAAAATATTTTATCTTTTTGTGTGTTTGGTTTTGAAGTAGGTAGGTTCCTTTTTTTTAAGTATTTTTTTTTTGTTTTGCTGTTTTTAGTTTGGATGTTCAACAAAAATCTTCGTATATTCGACGTCTTTGAAAATCTACAATCCAAGTAAGCAACAGAAAAGTGCGGAAAAATCTATGCGGGCAATGAGATATCCATGATTGTTATAATACTAAAATCTTTTCCAGAATGTTAGGAACACTTTTCTGAAAACAGCATCAAAATCGGCACAGTCTATAACCGCGGACAAACATTACTTCATACGTACAGGTCGAACTGAGTACCTATGTTTTTAAGTCGGTTAAAATCAGGTTTAGTGGCTTGTAAACTATTGTATCTAGTCGATCAAAAAAAACAAAAGAGAATCTGAAACGTACAGATCAAGAGGAAAGACAATGAACGGAGATTTTTCGAATAAATACATTTTTGGTTAAAACTTTGTTCTCCAATGGATTACAACAAAAATAATTGAGTGTATTATTATGTGAATTATGCTCTTTCATTCTAGACCATTTTCATTCATGTCCGCGACCGGGTCGGATTGCGCCCGATGACCTTTATAATTTATTAGCAACTTCAGCCAATTAATATGAAATAACCACATAATAAACTACAAGATTCTCCGTAGGTAGCCCTTTGTTAGCAGGCATACGCGTTTTTATCACGTATCTATTCAAAAATTATAACAATCAGTTTGTAAAACCATGCCATATTTTAAAAGAGTAACCATGGAGTTTCTGGCCGGTTCTTCTCCATGTAATCGACCAACCCGAACCGAGCACCTGTTGTCGACGTTTTATAAGTTGAAGGGCCTATGTGAAATAAAAATATTTGATTTTGATTTTGAATAAGTTAAAGAAAAAAAACACAAGACATAAATATCCATCAGAGTTTTTGTTCCTTCGAAAGGCGAGGGCAAAGCTTTTAGAGAAGACCTGCGTAATTTTCATAGCTACCGAAGACATTATTCACCAAAGTGAATCACACGCAACTCCTAAATCTATACTCCGATAAATCAAAAGCCAAACTACAAATACAAAACAATACGCTTCGTATGATACACGACACTGGCACAGTATAATGTTTACCAGCAAACCAAGTGCAAGTGAATTTGAATGAGGAGTTAGAGTGTGCGTGGGTTTATTTTTTATTCTTTAAAGTTTGCCCAACTCTAGGAATTTCTCCTGTGTCGTGGATGCGTTTACATACATAGAACCTCTCATACACAAAACCCAGACAACTACTTGTAAATCATTAATATTTATTCCGTGCAGGAATCGACCCCCGCGTCACGCTGTGCAGCAGTTCAATCACTCAGCCTCTGCGCAAATATAAATCAATTGTGAACTATACGTAGCTTCTTTTTTCGATACGAAACCTCTGAATTACCCAAGAGTAAACGGTTCCTTTCTAAGTGCGGTGATACGGGTCCGTTCAGAAGAACCTCAAAACGAAAAAAAATTGCGTGTTGCGAACATATCAGGAGTAAGGACAAGTGTCCATAGTGTTGTCATTGATTTTCAGTTCTAGCCAATCTCTGTCTGTAAGTGATTGGTGCAGAATTGGTAACGCCCGCGACTTTAACCAAAACAATAGATCTTGTGCTTAACGAGTAGACCTCTTGAAGCATGCTCGGAATCTCACGTAAATACTTTGAACCTATTTGCTCAGAGTTGAAACACTGTATGTCATTACACTTGCGTCTATTTTGACACTGGAGCGGCCAACCTTTGGCACATCATCACGGACCAGCGAGAGTAACCTTCGCACAATAATTAGTACAAGTTTACACGCATTGCTCATCAATTGTCCATTTATTATTGTTTATGATTAGTTACATCTGAGTGCATGGTTTGGGATGAAGTCCAGGAGTTAGATGAGATAAAATTACTTTTGTTTTCTACAGTATCTGTTGTGATCGCGATATATCTGATACTTGATTCAATTGGAAAGTGGATTTGAGCTCTAGGTATCAATCAGTTTTGTTGTGTTTATTATTTATTTTAAAAAAACATTGCTACATACTAGGAATTTCTCCTGGTTCTCCTGTATCGAGGGTGCGTTTACAAACATAGAAACTCACATAAACAAACATCTATACTCGGAACAACTACGGAACTCGCAGATAATGCGAATATTTCTTTTTCCATGCGGGAATCGAATGCGCGACACGCTGTGCAAAAGTCGATCTACTCCGCCACTTCGAAAAAAAAAGAGTAGGAATTCTTTACACTCTCAATTCGTCGGAATGAAGATATTCCGTATGAAATGGAGAATTCTGCGCTCTGGTGAGTTACTGTCCGACAGCATAGGATTGTAATTCTTAGGCGATACCTATAAATGTCAATAACTACAAGGAGAATTCCAAAAAAAAAACAACAATTGTAAAATCACGTCAAGCGATAAACAACAACTTTTTATTACACCACAAAACACACTCTACACTTTTACATCTAAAATTCACCGTAAAGAACCCATAACACGGTCAGAACCAGCAATAATAACAAGAAATGTTACAAGATTTTGTAAATCTGACGATTGGCAAGAATTCTTTAAGAAAATTTATGAAAGATCACAATGTAATGTCGTCGCTCCGTTGGGTCGACTCGCAAAATTAAACTCGACATGAGTGTGTCGAATCTTGCGCAATTTGGAGCAATAATAACATTAATAGGGATTGTAATATTTTTTGTCAAAATATAATTTCGATTGATGCAGAATTTGAACCTGGTATTTCTTTCTGATTGACACGCTTTTACCAACAAAACTTTCGGGGTCCTAGTCGCAAGGTCAAACTCTTCATTCCATTATAAACGTCTTGTGGTAACGTTGCGACCTTCAAAGGAATGAAGCGAAAGGATGTTTACCTAACGTTTTACATACGTTTGAAACCATTAAACAGGCGTTTTAATTTGTTGGCTAGGGAAGGCAGCAATCACGAGTTTGATAAGAAAGGTTTCTCATTCATGGTAGAAGAATTGGGCTCGGCAGATTGCCGCCATTGGGTGCCGATCTGAAAAGTCTAGAGAACCGACTGCCTACTGGAATGCGCAGCTTGAGTCGGCCCCCCATAGATACAAATTGCAACTAGAACATGATGAAGAACGCATGTTACCCATAACCACCCACTACACACGAGAAGTTCCGATTAAGACAATGTTTAAATTGACGCATGAAGCAGTCGACCTGGACTTAACTCTCGCCATAGCAACTTTTTACACTGATGATAATAATAATATTAGTAAGTAGCCTTTAAGAATTGAGTAAATTGGTAACCTATTTGCTACCTACTTATTTCTCTAAGATAACAATTTATATATATTTATATTTTTAACGATAAGATATCAATTCTAAGATAACTGTAATAATATTAAAAAAAATACTTCTTAATGCTGTTAGCTGGTAAAGACAGCGTTGCCTCACTGTATGGCAATGCTTAGCCTCCAGTCAAGGTAATTGCCAGCCCTTGGGTTACGGGAAACGTGAACAAGTCGTTTTGATATCTCTTTGAAGAGGCTTTCAGCACTTGGACCACACGGATCGGCCCTTTTCTATATGATAAACACTTGTACAATATCCAATCAGTTGAGGAATCTAAATTAGGTTCTATCAATACCTAAAATATCTAAAAGATGGTGAAACTTATGATGATGATCTCGAAGACATTTTAATGTCATAGAAATTTAAGCCCAGAAAAAAAATATGTTGATTTATGAGTGGCAAAATGTAGCAGAATAAAAATACGTTTTGTAGCCAATATCTGCTAGGGGAACGGTTATTTTGGTTATCAGTGAGATTATTGCTAAAGTATTTTATAACGAGCCAAGGAATAGTTGCTAAGAGCCTAAAATTTTAAATGATTTTCTTTTCCTCTGTTAAGAACTTTGTATGTTGTGAAACAATTTGACAAAGCAATAAACCTGACGTGACTAGTTTGGTAAATGTCCAGTTCGGATAGTCATAGGTAGTCTGTGGTAAATGTCCAGTTCTACGATTGATTTCAGGGCAGTGTTATTAAGCTTATTAAAATGTATGAAACTAATATTCGTCAAAGCGCATCATCTCCCTGCCCTTATCCCATTTTACTTGGGGTCGGCCAAAGTTGCTGAAGAAATATGCTTTCCTACATTAATCTAGTTACCTATACCTGACAATAAATAATAATAATAATAATAATAATATATATATATATTACCTGGCAACACTTTACGTCATACATATTCTTAAAGTTTTACTCATCCTTTTCCTAATAAAATTATTTCCTTATACCCCAAAAACTTGTGCAAACCAAGTGAAAATACTCAACTAACAATAATAGTGCAAAATTCCGATACAAAATGAGTTTTATCATGTGTTTTAGAGAAAAATATATATTATGACAACGGATGACATATGTCACAAGAAAAACCACGAAATTACAAAAATAAATGGAATGAAATTATGGAATTGGAATGAAATAATATGCTGACACGAGCCAGGAAACGACGCGCACGTCCACCATCCCCGGAGTCGTCGCTCAGTTCCGCCTCGCCGCCGCAGGACCCCGGACCACCTGTGACACCAGCGGCGGCAGCTGCGTCGAGCTCGAGCGACGAGTATTTCTCCCCGCCTACGACACCACCACCTGCTCGCCGACGGGGAGGACGCCGGCCACCGGGCTGCTTAGGACCTCGAGGCCCACCGGCTTCTGATAGGGTCCCAGCTCCCGGCGGTAGTGTGCAGCGCATGCGATGGACTCAATCCATCAATGAGAACGTCATGCGCTCATACTATGGGGCTACAGAGGGGGGAAACAACCTGACTGCGTACCGTGCTAGAATGCTCTCTCTTTTTCAGATGCTTGAGCCAGCTGTCAACGTGTCGGCACAAAGACTATCGGATCAGGTGCGGGTCATCCAGCGTAACCGTATGTTGGACGATTCTGTACTTGATCGCTTGCGATCTGAAACATGTAATCATGTCATTGCCCCATTGTCGCAGGCTGTGGTTCCATCACAGCCCAACCAAACAACCAGTCACACTGACGAGGTGAGCAATGACATGGTTACTAATGTAAGTAACCAGTGCAGTGAGGAAATGAGGAGTACTTTGGAAGGTGCGATTCGAGAGTATCGATTCATGTCACCTGAACTTAGGCCACGGTTACCTCGTTTGCCCATGCATAACAAAAACAGGGTGCTGGTGGCTGTTCTGGATTCGCAGTTGTCAAATTATTTTGATAACTGCGAAGACCTCACTGATGCTCATTCGATCCTGTATTGTGCGGCTGTGGCGGCATGTCGTGTAGCACATGTTAAATTCTCAGATGACAGAGTTACACGACCTAAGCCAACCACACCGGTATGGCAGTACAGGATTGAACGACGTATTGGTGGGGCCAGAGCACTCATCGGCAAACTCATCTGTTTCAGGGAGGGCAACACTCGCCCTAGAGTGATGCGCTTTGTGAGACGGGCGTTCTCGGGGACTGATATAAATCCTCGGGATTACCTTTCCCGTGTCACAGAGCGCATCGACTTCCTGAAGCAGAAAGTGTATGCATGGGCAAACCGTATCCGTAGGTATAAGCGGCGTGTGGAACGATATAATCAGAATCGCACGTTCCAAAGAGATGAAAGGTGGGTTTACAGGTCTTGGGAGCGACCAGACCAAGGTGTGGCTGACCGGGATCTGCCAGATGATGACACCATGTGTTCATTTTGGCGTAGTATCTGGTCGGTACCTGTCAGCCATACTGAAGGTGAATGGACCGGAGACGTCGAGCGAGCGTGCGATCCTATAACAGAAATGAGGGCAATTTCGATAAGCCCCGAAGACGTAGCACGTGCAGTCCGTCCGCTACCGAACTGGAAATCTCCAGGACCGGACGGACTGCACAACTTTTGGATCAAGTGGTTCAAAAGGTCGCACGTCTGCCTGGCGGCTTTGTTCCAGTCAGCCTTAGAGTCTGGATCGCTACCCGAATTCCTGACGACAGGAATAACCCACCTGCTCCACAAATCAGGTAGTACTGCGGAACCCAAAAATTATAGACCGATAACGTGTCTGCCAACTCTATATAAAGTTCTTACATCCATTTTGAGAGCTAAAATTAGTAAACACATTGATGAAAATTCTATCATGTCTGCTTCTCAAAATGGATGTAGGAACGGGTCCCGCGGTACTAAGGAGCTGCTCCTCATTGATGTTGCCATTAGCCAACAGGTTCGCCGTTCTCGAAAGGATCTGTCGACATGTTGGATAGACTATAAGAAGGCCTATGACTCGGTGCCACATACATGGCTCATGAGAGTGCTGGAGTTGTATAAAGTTGATACAACTCTGTGCACTTTCCTGATGTCGTGTATGAGGCAATGGAGGACGGTCCTTCGCTATCCGGGATGTCGGCATATCCAGAGAACTAGCGAACCGATAAGGATAGAGCGAGGTATTTTCCAGGGTGACAGCTTGAGTCCACTTTGGTTCTGCTTGGCCCTGAATCCTCTTAGCACACTGTTGGAGGATTCAGGTCTAGGCTATCGGTTGAGGAGAGGCGGTCAGGTTATATCTCATCCTTTACATGGATGACCTTAAACTCTTTGCCCCCAACAACTTGCAACTGATGAAGCTACTGAAGGTAACCGAAACCTTCAGTAGCGCCATCATGATGGGATTTGGTGTGGACAAATGTGCGGTCATGCATGTAAAGCGAGGTGGGATTGTGGAATCCGTGAGCACCCAACTCTCGGATTCCATAAGCCTTAGAACCCTCTCAGCAACCGAAACCTATAAGTATTTGGGTATGTCGGAAGCGTTGGGCATCAATGTTACTGGCGTGAAACAATCGTTGAAGGAGCGTTTCTTTGGCCGGCTGAAAAAAGTATTTAATAGCCTTCTATCAGGAGGTAATAAGGTGCGCGCCTTCAACGGCTGGGTCATGCCGGTCTTGATGTACTCTTTTGGCATACTCAAATGGACTCAAACAGAACTTGATGCCCTGGATAGGAGGGTCCGTACATTGCTGACTGCATATCTAATGCATCACCCACGGTCTTCGGTTATGAGATTATATCCCGCGAAAATGTGGAGGTCGAGGTTTTCTAAACGCTAAGACTCTCCACAATCGCGAGATATGCAATCTCAGGGAACATTTCCTAAAAGCCGACGTGGGAATGCATCGAGATGTAGTGGCGGTGGACAAGGGCCTCACCCCGCTCTCCTTGGCTAAAGAGAACTGGCGCAAACCTGCGGTGCTTGACACTAATGATCGCATGGAGGTATGGCAGAGCAAGGAGCTTCACGGGCGCTTTTTCCGGGCTCTACATGGGCCTGATGTAGATTTGTCAGCGTCTGTGGCCTGGCTACGATCCGGTGACCTCTTTGGTGAAACCGAGGGTTTTGTCTGTGCAATTATGGATGAAGTTATGATGACGAATAACTACCGGAGATTTATTGTGAGGGATGGCACGGTTGACATATGTCGGGCATGTCACCGTCCTGGCGAATCAATCCGTCACATTGTTTCCGGGTGTTCTCGTCTGGCTAACGGAGAATACTTGCATAGACATAACCTTGTAGCCAGGATAATCCATCAGCAACTTGCTCTGAAATACAACCTTGTCGAATCGGAAGTGCCGTACTACAGGTATGTGCCCGACCCAGTTCTTGAAAGTGGCAATATCACACTGTACTGGGATCAATCCATCATCACTGACAGGACTATTGTAGCCAATAGACCTGATATAGTGGTGGTGGATCGATCAGAGCGGCGTGCAATGATTGTTGACATAACCGTCCCGCATGACGAGAACCTCGTGAAAGCTGAAAAAGATAAGCAAATCAAGTATATTGATTTGGCTCGCGAGGTTGTCGATATGTGGGATGTGGATTCAGCAATCATTGTGCCGATAGTCGTGTCGGTCCATGGCTTAATTGCCAAGAGCCTCGACCAACATCTAAGGAGGCTCTCGTTAGGCGGCTGGATCAAGGGCCAGATTCAGAGAGCAGTTCTTCTGGACACGGCGCGCATTGTTAGGAGGTTCCTTACTCTGGAGCCCTGACTTCCGGTAGCTTGGACCCTGTTCCCGATACCGGTGGGCCACTATTATTTATATTTTTAAATGTTTTTATTTTATTTTTTTGTTTTTATGAAAATATTTAAAAATGTACTTAGTAAGGTTAAAAAATTAATAAAGGAAATAATAATAATAATAATAAATTTCTTTATTTTCTCTCTACACAAAGGATCACAGTATAACAATGAAATATAGTCATTACAGTAGGAGATTTGCTTAAATTATGTTCCTTTGTGAGAGACTGGCGTCCATACTAGGTATAACCTGTGTGACGGATCCCCAGGCTCCCACCTCGAACCTATTACATTTTTTTAAATATTTTTTGCCAGGTTTTGTAGTTTAACTAGTTTACAGGATCCATACAAAGTCGTTTGAGAATTGATGAGAAAAAAAAAAAATTATAATAAGACGAAACATAAAACAATTAAACAAAACAGCAAAATAAAGTGACCGACATAAAGAACAAAGAAAAAAATAATAATAATTAAATATTCGAATCGGTGCGCGACATGAAACGCGTGTAATGTGTTCAGTGTAATGTATAAGAAGTGTGCAGTGTAATGTGTATCGAGTGTGCAGTGTAATGAGTGAGAAGTGTGTTTGTGATGCGAAAGTGAAGTGTAAAAGAGCAGAGGTAGAATGCAACTGTAGGTGTAAGTGTGTGACACAGTCAAAACCATCAAAATATACTCACAACTATAAAATATTATGTAGGGGTGATATATGTGTGGGTATAAATGTAGGGGTGATTAACTTTTCAATAAATAATATGTCTCTAGAAGCTGGCGGTAGACAACATCATCATCATCAGCCGGAAGACGTCCACTGCTGAACATAGGCCTCCCCCTTAGACCGCCACGCCGGCGCCGATCGACAATTCGCCACTTGCATCGCATCGGCTGCCCGCGACCCTCACGATGTCGGTAGACAACGCAGCGCTTTAATTTTTAAACTTTGCCCCACACTAGGTATTTCTCCTGTATCGTGGTTACAAACATTTTAACTACCAGTAGATCATACAAATACTAGTCCCGTGTGGGAATCGAATCTACGACACACAACGTAGCTATCAATCAGTCAATTACGGAGCCAACCGTGCCGTATTAAAACGATTGTAGCTCAAATATACTCGTATGATCGCGGTATCCACTACTCCCTCATTCTTCGGTTTATTCAAAATAGTTTGTCAAGTTCGTCAACATAATAAATGAGTCGATCACTTTGTTTAGGCCGTTGCTATCTATGTATCTTGAGATTTTTTAATAAAACTACCATAGTTTTATTGAAAAATCTTGCTGTTATGATGAAATGTGACGTAAGTATGTATTTAATGTTATTAAGGTAGAGATGTTTCTCAGTCTCTGTGATTTATCCCAGCTGTTGGCGGCCTATTTGATGCTTTCTTTTGTAATAAGTGAACGCGTAACGTTAGGTAATAGACATATTAATACTGCCTCTTTTTTTAAGAGATAAAGTCATCAAATGAGTCCTCCCACCCTGGATGTGGAACGGGATGGACTCGTACTAAAATCCACATTATTTTTTCTTTAGGCCTTTAAGTCCCAGGTTCACGGTTACCTATCTAGACAGAAGCGCGACCCCGGCAGGCAAAGAGAGAGTATGTAAATTTTCTAGTTAATAAATCGTTTTCCTCTTAACAACTGTCGCCTTCAACACTCGCCTCCATCTTTCTGACATTATTTCAATCATCACCACGTCGTCGGATGCTGTGGTATCTATGTACCGCACTATACTCTAATAGATCACTACTCAGTTCTGATAATAAATAATTCTGCATACCACAAGTCGGATGTAACACCTGAGCAACTGGCCTACGTGAGATGAAACACGTCTGTGGCTACAGCATCTCAGTTTATGTTTACACTTTAAAGCATCTGCATCAGCTCTTCTGTTATTTAATTTCAGAATTGGTTGTGTTTTTCATTTGTGAGGGCAACATTGCCTGGGCATGCGGACGGCGAGTAATGGGTGTCTCTCCGTGTGATGATTGACCACGCTCAGGTCCAGGCGCGCCTACAAGAGTGTCATCAATATGACAGGGCCACTCTTAGGCGCGGGCCACATAGACAAGACGTAAGACGCAGACGGGGCGGAGACATATGTCTCTTCGGCGTCTCTTACATACAAAATGTATAGACGCGTCGCAACGTAAAACACACAGAAGAGACGGGGCGCGGGCGCGACTCTCTTACATTTTCGCACGTCCGCGACGCGTCCTCGTCTTACGTCTTTTCTATGTGACCCGCGCCTTAGACGGCCAAAGTCTGCCGGGGTCGCGGGACTGCCTCATTAGGTAACCATGACCCTGAAACGTAAATGGCTATTGAAGGATCACCGTGGATTCTAATCAGTACAAGTCTGACAATCGATTCCGTTCCACACTCAGAGGAGGACTCATTTGATAATTTTATCACGATAATGAAAAAGCATTGCCTGCAGTCTTACTGATACTGCTAGCCTACTTTATTTTTATACTTTATCCCACTGATGTGGAAAGGCTAGCCTCCTATGATTTCTAGTCTTATGATAGGTACAAAAAATTATACATAATGTCGTCATCAGATCGTTGGATTAGCCACATCGTTACGACCGTTGAATTAGCCACATCGTCATGATATTTGTCTGGTATGCCTGGTGGCATATCTTCCAATAAATGTCTGATAAAAAAAAAAAGTGTATCGAAGAGAACAACGTATTTTTTTTCGTCAAAAATCGTCGTCGTCGGCATAAACGACGGTGATTTACTTCTAGGTGATATAAAGAAAATGAAGAGTTAAAAAAGATACGATATGCATATGATTGTGACAGAACGGTACCGTACCTATATCTTTATAGCAACTCTCCTCAATAGACCATTCAACCAATCCAACTCATTAAATATTATCAATGGAATAACAAAAACACTTATCCAAACAATAATTTATCCTAAAGTCGATTTAGCTTCCATAGTCCATTAGCAACACGATCCGTAATAACCCACTTTTCCCAATCCACTCACATCCGCTCATGCTCTCAAATAATTAATTCGTTCATTCTTCCAATATTTCATTTGTTCATTTGAAATATTTTCTTTCACAGTTTAGCGCGAGAATATAATAGCATTGGACAGTACGCGGATATAAATAGTTGTAAATATATCTTCTTCTTCAGTCGAATATGTTTTCCGGCCCATTGCCAGATTCTGGTGTTTTAAGATTTAGTCACCCGTTCATTGTCAAGCAGTTTGCATTCGCGTATAATTTTGCTATCTTCAAAATGTCTAAACTTTTTATCTTATTTTTAAAGAATCGTGATTGCCCACTATTTTGCCTGATGCTGATGGTAAGCGAAGAAATCGACGGTGAAGTTTTCCAAGAAGATCTGTGCCTAAAAAGAACCTATTCACTCTAGAATTGTAGACCCAAAGGTAAAAACAAAAAAATACAAAAGGTTAAAAACACTTTATCTATGTCACCATGCAATGATGACGCATTGCCGTACAGCATGTAGTCCGTAAAAATCTTTTTTGTTCAAAGATATACGTTATAGACGATCCTCGCATTATTCATCGTGCAATTGATGGCCAAAAGTATTAATGAATGGTAAAACCTCGGTAAAACTAAATCAAAATGAGTTCATGACTGTGTTTGGGAGCTACAATACCGTAGACACACACAAATATCAAAGCTCACAAAATAAACTTATTACGAGTATATCCCTCATTTTCCGTCAGAGGGCAAAAGAGGACACTTCTAATCATCTTTCTTCCTTTTTAGTTAATAATTGAAAGTGCTAAAAAAGAGTTTTAAAACCAACAATCCAGCCATTAAGAATCCAGAAAATCGTTAACTTTTTTTTATAGTTTCTGGGATCCCGCTGTTGAGACACTGGCCTCCTTTCTGCGAAATGGAGTGGGCCGGATTCATCACGCGAGCCCCGTGCGAATTTTTGGTTCTAGGACATGCCGGTTTCCTCACGATGTCTTCCTTCACCGTTTTAAGAGTTCGATACAAAGTAATTTGCCTAGCTGCACAACTTACAACTCGTAAATTGGAGCCGTTACCACTATACCACCACTGGTTCCAATCTATACTAAAATTATAAAGCTGAAGAGTTTGTTTGTTTGTTTGGACGCACTAATCTCAGAAACAGAATCAGAAACAGCTACTTCGAATAGAAAAAAAAATCCATTCAAGGAAGGCTATAGTCAATATAAAATCACGCTACGTCTAACAGTAACCGAGCAGTGGGTGAAATCGCGGTAAACAACTAATAGTTTATTATAGTTGAGAAATGACTAGGCAGAAGATGAAAGATCAGACTAGATCGATCGATCTACACAGCTGTTGAGAAGCCCGAACTAAATAGACCCTTCTTAAGAGCCACAAATAGTTCAAGATATATCAGCTCTAATAGCTATCTGAAAGAAACAGCGTGTCAATTATATTCTTGGTGGGGCTCCAAAGATTTAATGAGTGTTATCATTATTGTTGGTGTAATCTTTTAACTAGTACTTAAGATGTCTTTTCCAATTATTTATTTTTTTTATATCAAGGGTGTGTAAGAGACATGTGCAGTAACTGTGATTGTGATGGATTTATTGTTTCAGAACGTAAGCAAAGTTTTATGAGATATATATTTACCTTACTACTCGTACTTGTAGCAACTTTTTTTTACTAAAAATGTGCCATTCTGAAGTGTTAACCAAAGAAATATAAGTCCTCCTGACCGATTTGAGTCAAGGCGGTTAATCTCAATGAAGATTTGGGCATGAGATTTAGTTTATAATGCATATGTGTGGCAAGCACAAGTACACTCTCTGTTCCTTTAAGCGCATTTCCACGCATTTCACACAGAGAGCGGGCGCGGGTCGGGCGCGTTTCGGTGTACGGGCACGACCCGCCCCGCGCCCGACCCGCGCACCCTTTCAGTGTGAAGTCTTCCATTTAAATACAAAGAACTAGACCCGCCGTACTCCCGCCCCGACCCGCGCCCGACCCGCGCCCGCTCTCTGTGTGAAATGCGCTTTACTCTGCCACGACCGGATAATGATCAGGCGCAAGACCAATGGTTTAACTCAACTTGGTTAAGCCAACTACCAAACTCCGTACTGCTACAGAGATTTTTTAATAACAATACCCAATTTAGCACATTTCGACAAACCCAGGAATCGAAAGCAAGACCCTCCACTCCTTCTGTGAAGCAGTAGTGTTAGCGAAAAAGGAGGCGGGTTACATGAGGGAGGGAAAGGACATGCACGCCCCAGTCACCGCAACTTACATTCAGGAGGACATGTCACTGGCAATTACCAGCTCCCCGTCTACACTTGGGCAAGACAGCGGGAATTCGCTGGAACGCTCGATTTGGCGACACAGGGAGTACTATGTCCAGCAGTCTTCTGACTGATATATGATGAAGATGATGAATTTATCACCAAACCCATTCATCACGTAAAAATAATTCCACAACGCACCAACAGAAAATGTCGCCGCAAACAGTGTATCGATGATTTACTCAATGTCGCGCTCTCGGCCCAGTTTATTATGTAGGTCAAATTCACACGTTATTTTAACAAGAATGAGACCACCAGGTATACTTGCATGTCGACGCTTTATACAACTGCTGACTCAAAGGGATTTTGTTAAGTTTTATTGAGTCGTATTTTGTTGGTTTAATTTTGAGTGCAGTTGCCAGTATTCTGGAAAATTCTTGGGTATTCGTTAAGAACTTGTTGGTTTTCTACTGTTTTAAATTATCTTTGGTTGTGCTAGAATACACTAATGATTATACTTGCCTTGCTTTACTTGTTAGTAAGTAATTATTAAAATATGTCATTATACTTTTCTATAAAAAATATTTCTAGGCTGACTGACAAGACAATGAATTTTCAAAAAAATAAGATAAACTAAACACTCCGTGGCTCTGTTTTTTACAAGTGGACTTTGATTAATTGGAAACTGTTTGAAGACAGGAAACCAGAACACAACTTTCCAACAACAACATAATCTGGGTTTCGTGAATAAATTACAAACTATTTCTACCAAAAATATCTTCCAGATCAATAACCCTTCGAATTTATTTACACTATGAAGGATTAAAACGTTACTCTTCCTGGCCGTGACTCAATCAAGAACGTGACAGAAAAAACTAAATCAGCTGTCAAATCACTCTTCATAAATGTCATGTCCAAATTTCGTGAATAAACTTTAAAAAAAATGATAAAAAAACGCTAAAAAACACACACATCAAAAGATGTGAAACTAAATAAACATACCTATTATGGTAAGTGCCACAAGGCTGATTTTGGTAATGTTTAATAGCGCCTTTATAGTGGCTTTCCTAAGCATTCCGAACCCCGTCGTCGCGTTCACTGGCATCAAGAACTGGTCCAGGAAGGCTATTTACCACAAGATCGACCTCTGCACTCAAGCCTGTTACAGCCAGATAATCCCTGGCCTCTACCTGAGCAATGCAAGAGCCGCCGCTGACAAAGATGTGCTGCGACGCCTTAACATCAGCCATGTCCTCACGGTTGAGGCCCACCGACTACCTAAGACCACTTTTACAGACACCAACATCTGCACTCTCTTCATTAGGGCCTACGACACTCCTCAAACCCATCTCCTGCCATACTTCCCCATGGCCAATGCTTTCATCGACGAAGGACTGCAGAAAGGAAACGTGCTTGTTCACTGTCATTTTGGAGTGTCACGATCGGCCACCTTGGTCATTGCCTACATCATGGAGAAATACAAGTTGACCTTCGAGCAGGCGTTCGTGTATGTGAGGCAGAGGAGGAGATTCATTAACCCAAACCCCGGTTTCATCAGCCAGTTGAAGGAGTACCAGAGATTGAATTACGACGTGAATGGATTCTACAGGTTCGAGGCGTATATGAATGTTAATGCGCGAAAGCATAAGTACAAGATTGCCTCTTTTGCCGCGGTTGTCGTTGGCATACTTGTACCTCTCGCTGTGTTAGTTGGTTGATTCGCGTGGTAAGTCATTATTAACAAATAGTGCAGTTTTTGTAAAAAACAGAATAAAGTTATCATAAAAACCGATGTGGTGTGTTTCTTTTTTCGATGTTCCCTTTCTGTAACATTACATTAATAATGTGTTACGAAAGAATTATTTACAAACTGATTTGACCTAAAAAAGAAGAATTAATTGGTTTATTTTTATAATTAATTGGCGTAATTTAAAGAAAAATCACCTAATAATTCATTGAGGATTATCAAGCAACTAGTTAGCAGTTCTAATATGAATTAAAACATACTGGAGATTGAGCATTAAAAACTACAGATCAAAAATAGCAAATCCAACAATTAATCATATTGTGTCGGGTCAATATAAACCTCAGCAATACGTTTTAATTTAACAAAATGGATAATTCTTTCAGCGTCGCGAACAAGACTGAAGATATTTTCGGTTCCATCTGTTACTGAAAATAACTTCAGTAGATTGAATTAAACATGATAGCCATAAATTAGCGAAATCACGCGGTTGCTGTCAACTCCCGCACGCCCGGGAAGTGCATTATTAATTTTATAATTTATCAATTGAGGGGGGAAAATTGCAAATAACGACACAAGAAACACACAAAAATATATTTATAGTAACTTTGCCCCACTCTATGAATTTCTTCTCTATCATAGATGCGTTTACGAGCCCCCCCCCCACCCTAGAGGGCCAAAGCCTGCCGAATTTGTTAGACAGATTACCGTGACCCTGGACCGTAAAGGGCTGTTGAAGGAACACCGCGGATTTTAGTCAGTACGAGTCAAACGGGCATGTTTGACTGGTACTGACTAAAACCCGCTCCATCCTGAGTAGGAAGACGAATCATTTGATGATTTTACCAAGATTAAATAAAATGGGTGCGTTTTAAAACAGTTAAATTCATATACACGAAAACCCAGAACCAGAAAAAGTGTTGCAGGTCATATAAATATTTTTACTAGCGGCCCGTCCCGGCTTCCGGGTGGACATGACTGATTTTCGTCCTCTAAAACCTGGCGCTGATGGTTACAAACACAACAAAAAAAGAAGTAGGTGAATCGGTCCAGCCGTTTTCGAGTTATGAGCTTAGCAATACATTTTGCGATCCATTTTTATATTATAGAGAAGATATAGATAGAAGAAGAAGATAGATAGATAGATGTGCGGGAATCGAACCCTTGACATGCAGCGCAGTAGTAAAAAAACATATTTTTTGTTTTTGACGATTTATGTTTCTTACTGGCTACGGTTGCGCAAGATTTTAGAGTTTGTGTAGGTATTTAAGTTTTTACGGGAGCGCCAATTTGCGTGCGCGCCCGATAATTTCTTGTAGTTAATATTTAGTGCCAAGTGGCGTCTGCTCTACCATTTAATTCTTGTATTTATCGTTCAATAGATAACGTCGTCGCCTGCAGCTTTTAGCGTAATACGTTGGATTAGTAATATAGAATCATATTTATTCTTATGCAAAAGTTCTTGAGAATATTTTTTGCGCTTCACGTCATTTGGTTTCCGTTTCTGATCTATTTGATTGTCCTAATGTTTATAAAAAGCGAAAAAAAAAACTAACCGCCTTCAAAAGCCACCACAAAAAAAACTTTAAAATATCTATCCTTTCGGAAGCTGGAGGCTTGGTTTTTTTAAATTCATTTTTGTCACTGACTTCACCGAAAGTTGCCGGAATAGCCCAGCGTACAACATAGTATGCAGAACTGATGGCCTTTGGGGCCGTAAGAATCTTGAATGGAGACCACACTCCGGAAAGCACAGCGTAAGACGTCCACAAGGTGGACAGACGATATGATGAAGACCACAGGATCGCACTGGATGCAAGTAACTTCCAACCGATCCTATTAGAAATCTATGAGGGTGACCTATGTTCAGCAGTCTACGTCCTACAGCTGATTTGATGATGATGCTGCGGCGACAATTACTAGCGACATCTATGGAGCAATAGAAGAACATATAATGACCAACCATCATCCCGACGCACTAGAGCAAACTCCATGCCGGAACCCGAACCACTGAGGTTCACTTCAGCGCCTCAGACTGCCAAAGATGACCATGATCGCGATTAACTTTGACTTCAGATTTTTCCTTTGATCATGAGTTTTTTACTATCGTCTTTAGAGGACGAAACCTATGCGGGGTCGCGGAACTATCCACGCTGGAAACCGTGACCCTAGAACGTAATGGCAATTGATGGATTTAAGTTAGTACCTACAAGTCTGATAGTTTCCTTCGGTCCACCCAAGGCGGGGGAGGCCTCATGAAGATACTACCACCTAAAAAATAAAAAAGGTGATAAAAAACAAACGTATGCAACGTTTGTTTTTTTTATCACCTTTTTTATTTTTTGACTGGGACTTGGACTGGGAAAAAAATATAAGACTAACGAATTCACTAATGTCTTATATTATCGTCGGCTGTGTGTCTGTTGTTCAGCGTCTGAATATTAATTGGTGGAGTATTTCTGTCCAGCTAAATATAAGCAGAGGTCACGCCCAGGTGTTGTCGAATACACTCGACACTTCTCATTCGCACATCTAGAGTGAGAAGTCTCTTGTTTCAAAAGGGAGAGAAAATGGCGAATAAAAATTGGTAGAAATCAGCAGCCTATAAATATTCCCACTGCTCTGATACATACTTCCTCCCTGTTAGCTGGAGTGGGCCATAATCCAACACGCGGGCCCAGTTTAAGTTGATCAGTGGTGATAAACATCTATCAATGCCAATTTTAAACAGCTTTATAGACAAGTAGAAAACCTCGTTTAGATTTAAAAGAGGCTACCACAACAAGCGAGTCGCCTGCTATCATCATTATGTGTTTAGCCTTTTTCCAACTAATGTTTCTAATCTAAGCCTAATGTTGCATACCAGTAAGTCAGTCCTGGCCGCTGGAATCCGCAGGTATCGATTTATTTCAGGTAACTTCTATTATTATTCTTGACTATTCACAACAAAAAAATATACAAGAATGTCTTTTGTTGAATTCGTTTCCTTCAGTGATGTGCTGTGTAGACCAAGAAATAATGATTGATGGATATCAAACGTAGCTTAGCATAATCTTCGACGGAAAAGCAACGTAATAATCATCATCATTTCAGCCTATTGCAGCACCTAAAAAGCCGGGTGTTTATGTTCAATCAGTGCCTCGTTCCAGTCCTAACCTACGGAGCCGAAGCTGCGCGAAGCATGGAACATGTCAGTCAAGCTGGCCCACCGACTTCATGCCACGCTTCCATGAATTACCCATCTCATTAAACAAGCGAGAAATCGTCACGTGAAAGCTTACAATGTTCACCTTCATACCTGATGATGACATCATAAGCCAACCGATTCGATTGCCAAACGTGCAATTGTGACGCATCCGCCTAGAATTGTTTGATTGTGACCAACTAACAGGCCCTTTCGTCACCATTGAGATATTGTGGTAGGGTGACGAATTGTGGAGTATTTTAAATCGTTTATAAATACTTCGCCACATTGTTTTTGGCTTGTACATTGTATTTTAAATAGCTCTAATTACAGTATTATTTTAGTATTTTAGTAACGCCGGATGACAGTGGGTGGAATGGTAAATGGTGGAATTAGGCTGCTTTTCCACCAGAGATGTGCTATGCTACGTTACTGTGGATGCGTTTCTTACCCACCAATCATATTAATTGGTACCTACACATAGCACAGCACTGGTGGAAACCGATGTATTTTTTATATGGAAGGATGCGTGTTGTGGATATGTGCTATGGACGCGTGCTATGGATGCCTCCTATGGTTCGTCTTCCCCACTATCGATACATCGTATAGCTCGAGCTGCGCATCTTCCTCACGTAGCTACTTTGTGGCAGCGCATTTTCATAGCACATCTTACTCGCACCGCTACATAGCTTAGCATCAGTGGAAATGGTCACATAGTTCCGTGGCTCAGCTTTTACATTCTCGCAGCATAACTCCATAGCACATCTCTGGTGGAAAGGCTCCCTTACTGTTAAGCTGTATGAATGATTGTATTGGTAGAAGATAGATGTAATTATAATGTCATCATCATCAGCCTTTAATGTTCCCACTGCTGGGACACAGGCCTTCTCTCTGTGAGAGGGAGTGGGCAATAATCCACCGCGCGGGCCCAGTGCGGGTTGGTAGATGTCACATGTCTTCAAAGTTTTTGGTTCTAGGACATGCCGGTTTCCACACGATGTTTTCCTTCACCGTTTTGAGAGCAGTGGTGATGAAATAAATTACACAAAGTAGGACGCCTGGCGGGGTTCGAACCCACGACCTACAATTCGTAAGTCGGGACCGATACCACTGGGCCACCACTGCTCTCAATTATAATATGGAGATGGTAAACACAGAGACGACGGTTGCTTAAGGATGGCTGACAGTAGATGAATACAAATAAAATCAATGCCCACACTGTTGGCGCAGTGACTTAACGATTGGACTGTTGGTCTGCGTGTCGCGGGTTCAACTCCCGTATGGAGCAAATATTTTGTATGATCTACGAGTAGTTGTTCCGGGTCTGCATTTATTTGTAAACGCTCCCAAGATACAAGAGAAATTCCTAGAGTTGGGCAAGGATTTTCATAAAAAAAAAGTATGAATAAACAAAGAGAGGTAAAGACGGAAAACCCTGAGCGGGGGCAAGGTGATGTACTGGTGATGACTAATATAATGACGAGAAGTATAGAAGACGAAGATTGTTGCCTTGATGATGAGCACTGCGGTACTGTGCCTCATCACACTTTGCTAAGAGCTGCTGGCTAGGCAAGTATTTCCTATTACCTATTAGTATAAAAAACCGACTGCTTTCCATCAAAATGAAACATACACAGTAAACAGACTACTCTAGTTTACAATAAATTAAACAAAAACACACAAACCTAGTTATGAACGTAGGAAAACAATAATCAATTGGATAAATACACTTACCTACATAATTGTGATGACGCAGATTTACTTCTGGTGCACATAAAATAGCTGAAATACTCACACACACAACACACATACACACTCACTTACACTTAGGTACACACACTCACAAACAAACACATTATGAACAATGCACAGTGCACAGGGTTTTCGCAGGCGACGCATACTCTCACTAACAGATTTATTTTTATTTGATATTTTCTTCAAGTACCCTACGGTTTTATTACTTTGTTAGATTAAGTATTAATTGTGGAATTGTGGAGTCTCCTAACACAAGCATTGTTTGCCTAATAAGAGGCTCCATTTTTTATTAAACGCCATTTATTGAAATTATTTCAGTTCAGTTTTGAACTTCAAAGTAACATGCAACAACTCAACAAATGTTCTCGTCATAATGCCATATGATAATGAAATGATGATCATCTGATTATCATTTCATTTCGCCTCATAAAGGATAAATGCTTGACTTACTTAAATGTATTACACGTTCATACTTAAATGTATTACGACAAAAAAATATGATTAGTAAATTGCATTCTAAATTTCTTTCTACCACTTGATTTTCATATTTACACAATTTCAGGCGCAAACGTCAGCTTCACTGAAAGTACGTCACAATCAAAGTTAGGTAGGGGCTGTGTGGGAAGCTGTTTTTTTTGATCGTTTTTTATAAAAGAAATGACGTCAAAGACCTGGATATTGTAGCACAATTTAGCTCTAGTGGCGAGACTGCTTTCACAGAATTTTATTAATGAAAACTGTATATCCGGTTGATGGCAATCGCCAGTATTATAATAAAAGTGAAAAAAACATAGCATATAACATATCAGTACACCTCTATCTTCGTTTGTATTAGCCTGTGCTTTCCCACTGCTGGGCAAAGGCTTCCCTCCACCCCTTCCAACGATCACGACTGTGCGCCACCTTCCAATTATCAAGGACGATATCCAGTTGTCCCGACATCTCCTTCGTGGTCAGTCGCCATCCCCGTATTGCTTTTTCCGGAAATGAATCTCGAGCTTTGCGGGCCCACATCTTGCTTGGCATGCGACAGATGAAACAAGGGACAACCCTTGATGCTGATTTTGTGGCTGTAATGCATGCAATAATATGGCGGATACTGCCCCTCTTTGGGGAAGTGGCCTAGCATATTTTCTATGATATGCTGACTACTTTAAACATAGCACTCACTATGGCAGAGTTGCATGAGTGGAAACTCATGCATTGATTTTTATTTAACACCGTTCAGAAGGAAAATTTAAAATTATAAAAATGCAAGCACTAACGTGAAATACTTGTTACTTCTAACTTCCAGATCAATAGTGACTCCAAAAGAAAATCTACCAAGGGAAAATGTGACGTAAATTCTAGTTATTTGGTTATCTTTCATAAAAAATAAATATCCAGATTTTGCTTAAACTTCTCGACTCACCAACACTGGGGTGACTGAGGTGAGTGGGATCCATCTCCTAAAAAGTAAAAAGAAAAATACGTAGGTACGTAATTTCTTATAGTACTTATCTCGACGTTGCACGAGTTCCATGGTCACAGGTATTAACGGTCAAATTACATCTAGTGCACAGTCTTGCAACTTAACCATCGAATCTCGGAGCGGTGATTGATGATGGTGATGATGGTAGGCCTCACCAGGACCTCCTGGTACTCGGCCATCATCCTGTCTGAGTCAATAAGTAGTTTCTACTGTGTTCCATCAGTGTGCAGGAGCTCCGTTACTACTGGGTGAGCTGAAGCTAAATAAAGGCCAAGGTCTATTCATTTTAAGTGAAATAAAAAAATCAGACTGAGAGCTTAAAAAATTACCAGAGTTTCATATTTCCACAATTTTCAACAATTGGCGTAAGCTTTTAGGTAGTCAACCTTAGATTGTTGACTGTTCCAGTATCGTTATCGCTGATTAAATGCCAATATAATTATCTAGGC
Organism: Agrotis clavis; assembly: GCA_954870645.1. Classification (NCBI taxonomy): domain Eukaryota; kingdom Metazoa; phylum Arthropoda; class Insecta; order Lepidoptera; family Noctuidae; genus Agrotis; species Agrotis clavis. Next base: position 6,719,602 of record OX940943.1, read on the forward strand.
CCTCTCTCGAAAGCTGAACGCAAAATTTAGAATATAGAATGAAATAAAGTAAAAAAATAATTCAATCATTTAAATAAATCTCACACTAAAAGAACGCTGTATAATCCTTCCTATATATGATACCGAACCTATCCAATCAAAAACCCTGGACCCCTCCTCAAAAAAATCCTATCCGAAATCTTTATAAAAACAATAGATATTCGACTGCGAACACGACGATAATTCTGAAAGTCTAGAATAGAGATGCAAAAATAACCCCGTACTAGTTTACATTCCAAGAGGTTACGTCACTACGCCCGGTATTAAAATAGACCATATTATTTTGGATTGGGTTGCCAGCAGACGTATCAATAAAATGGGTTTGTGTAAATGTATTAGTGTAAGTAAGGATTGAGCTGATTTTTCGGATTTTAAACGTATCTTAAAGTAACAATTAATGCATACGTGCATGATCCAGTTTACCACCAAGCTTGTAGCGCGCTGGAAGCGGTGCTTACTAAACTTGACGGTATTATGTCTATTATAAGTAGACTTGTCATGCACACTGATATCATGCTAACCGTACAGCACTTCCAATGTGCTGATAAACTTGTCTGTAAACCTGAATCGTTTATAGGTTTTTTTTTCTTTTATCATGGTAAAATCATCAAGTGAATCGTCCCAGGTCCCAGCGCAGAGCGGGAGGGACTGTCAGACTTGTACTGATTAAAATTCACGGTGTCCTTCAATAGCCCTATACGTTCAGGGGTCACGGTAATTCGTTAGTCCCGCTACATTATTGATGTAGGGACGAGGCCAAAAAAGTAATGTAAGGATCGTAGCAGATGGGGTACACCGCATTCGCGGTGATACTTTTTTGACTTTTTTTTAGGAGTGCCTGGAGAGGCGTTACGGTGTCCCCACCTTCCACCTGCGCAGGTCCTCAACGGACACGGTTGTTTCGGGTGTGTTTATTTGGGCGGGAGGAAATACCCGGTTGGACCTCCCGGAGAAGTGTCCACAGTGGAGTGGTCTACCCCGCTTAGGCAGAGCATCGCCATATCCTCACGGACGCAGTAGGCGGCGAAGACTTCTCGCACCCGGCCCTGGTTGCGGCCAGGCTGCGCAGGGCGAGGGAGAATTGGAAGAAGTCACCTCCTTACCGCGAAGCAGTGATGTTCCGAAGGAGAAGACGGAATACGTGAAGGAGAGGACATTTTACTTTGTTATGTTTGAGTTGCCATTCGTGACATTTTAAAAGCTTTTCATGAGCTTTAGACGTAATAATTTTAGAGCAATTAGATTTCATGTTCTTAGCTTTCATTTAGAAAACTATGCCAAATTGTTCAGTAGACATCATTCAGTTAATGCAAACAGTTTGGTTTCAAAAGACTGTCTTTATTAATTTAGTAGATGTCTGGGTATTGGTATGGTATAGTATGGCAATACCAAAGGATATCTTTCAGGTGATATCATGATAATTTTGTACGGTTTTTTAACAGAAAATCTCAGAAAAACTAATATACTAGGTAAATTGGTCTTTTACTCTCACTCCGCCGTATTTGTCTGCCACAATCCAAGGAAAATGTCACACCCGGCAACTGGCAATTTCTAATTTGAGTACCTATTTAATTATAGAACTACCTACTTATTGAAGAAATTCTAATTTGTATCTTAAGTTGGTAGTGACAAGTTGGAAACTTCAATGAAATCAGCATATAACACTTTTGCAAAAAGTAAAGGAAAAAACACTTTATTTCTTTCATAATAAGAAAATTTTATTTAATAGTTTCATTAAAATATCGTCACAGATGTCCAGTTTGTTCATGTACAAACATTAAAAACAAATAATTTATTAGACATACACAGTTTCCCTTACAATCATCTTGTGCGTTGTTTTAAATAAACATTAACAATTACTTAAAAACTAGTAATCTCATAATATAAAGTAAGAGATTCAATGTTATCAAAACAAAGATTCATATTGCTTTAAGTAAATTATAGTAAAAAAAAAACTAATTACATTACTTAATGTAACTTAAATTTAAAATTCAACAATTCTGTAAAAATTCTAAAAAGGTGTCTATTTTGTACAATTTTTTATTTTATTTTTTTATAAGAACTATCTAATAATCTCAAAGATCACTTATTGTACAGAGATCTTTTGGGGTCTGGCTTGGGGTATGACTTCTATAAAAACTGGATTGCCATTTCAAAAAAGAAAACATTGTTTGCCATATAAAGAAAGAATTCTTTAAGGACACCTATCTATAGGTACCAAATTATTTTTTAAATCATACGGTTCATAATATCCATGAAGCGTAAAAATATCTAACTAGCAAAATTAAGTTAGTATTTGCATTTCACCCTAACACAAAAAAAGTTACAAAACTTACGCAGGAACTGTCTTTTATTCTTAGGTCTATGGGCGATATTACAATGAGAATGGATATTATTGGTGGAATATTTTAATGACTAAGGTGTTTCATTTTTTTTTCTTCTAAACACGTTACCGTCACACACCAAGCCATTCCGTTCTATCTACTTAGATCTCAAAGTATATGATTTCAACGGATTAATAATAATTATTAACAATATTCTAGTGATAAATCCTCATAAGGCACTGATATCCATGTATAGTTTATGTACAATGTATCTTATGTACATTTTGAAGGCACTTACCGAAAACCTATACATAACGAATTATATGTAAATGCATTAAAATTAACATAAGTAGTACTTAATCTATTTGGAAGACGATATCTAACAGATATGTACAAATCTTGCATACAAAACATTGTCTTTTTTAAACAAAACTATTTAAGAACTAGTGTACTTTTATTAAAATATTTGCTATTAAATTTAAAAATGTTAAAGACTTTTAGAACAAACGTTGTCTTTTACAAATTCACTTTCAATTGGCCACAAATCTCGGGACAAGATCTATATACGTTATTTAGCCTGAGCGCCTGAGTTAGACATGTGTGCCATCTCTAACTTGAACTTGTATTTTTTCAGTCTTGCAACAGAGCAACACTTATGGGGATGGACTTGCTTAGTATCGTTTATAGATTCCTTATATTAAATAGCTTGCCAAAAACGGATCAGACCTTAAAATTTATAATAAAATTAATCAGTCTCGGTATGAGAAAAGTTCTTTTACAACCTTTAGTTTCTTGTGCACCATTAACAGATCTTATAATTACTTACTTTAATTACAATAGTTGCCATTACTATAAAAAATCTTATAAATAAAATTGTTCATGTCTTGCCAACCGACTCTGTATTGACTAAAGTTTAAATCACTACAGTTGTAGAAAAAGTACTCGTTGTGAAATTAAAAATATATAAAAATTGGACTATTGTATCATCTGGAGGTATTGGTTCTCTTCATAAAACGAAGATAGGGAGGTTTGCAGATCGTTGACAACCATGTTGTCACCACCTTGCAAGGGATGGGTGCTACTCGACACCATTTCTGAACTCTTCCAATTTTCACAAGATTCTACATACTCCAACGTCCTTTGATATGTCTCTTGTCTCATAGTGTTCGCGTTTTGATTTTTCTTATTATTTCTTCCATTGTTTGCTTCTATTTGTGACTGGGATATGTCCCAGACTTGGACTTCACTCGTTGGGTTATTTTGACTTCGCAAACTGTTCATACTACAGTCCGTTTGCTGTTCACTTTTAATTTGATTTTGGTTTTGTTGATTCATCTGCACTCTCGCTCCGTTTATCGGCTTTTGACTGCCAGTTGACATGTTCAGAGAATTTTGCACTGTTTTTTGCATGTTGTGCTTGTTAAACTGGTTTCCTGGATAGTCCCATTGGTTGTAGGGCCTCTGGTGGTTGTAATACTGGTTGTTATTTAGCATCGTTTGGTTATACTGGTGATTGTTCTTCGGAGGAGGTGGACCCATCACATTCGCAGCATTCACAACCGAGTTATATGGCGGTGGTTGCGGATACTGCATGTTCTGGCTGTATTGAGGATTCTGGATCGGAGGACACTGGTTCTGTTGCTCACAGTAGTTGTTCATCGTCCCTCTACTCATGTTCCCGCTGTTGTCTACACTCATCATTGATGATCTCGACATTTGTAGTGGATGCATCTGGTTACTTTGATTCACGTAATTCACAGGTTGGTAGTTCATCTGGTTATTGTACACCATATTCTGGTTAGCCATCTGAGTCATCGCCATCTGATTCTGGTTATATTGCTGCATCATCTGATACTGTTGCATGTTCTGACTCCTCATAACATTTTGATTTTGTACAGGGTAAGGCGGAACTTGATTATAATTCTGATTATGATATTGGTTCATGTTATTTCTATTCGGTACCTTGGCGTTGCAATTTCTGTTGTTCATGTAGTTTGGATTGACTCCCATTTGAGGACCTTGGTTCATATGACCCTGGTTCATATTCATCATCTGGTTTTGGTTCTGAACCTGCTGATTCATTGACATGTTTGACATGTTTTGGACCATTGGACTAGTCATACCTTGTCCCATAGGACTTTGTAGGCCAGGGTGCATTGGACTTGGCATGCCATGGCTATGCGGACTGGCGATATTTTGGCCCATAGGACTTGCCATGTTGACCATAGGGCTAGCCATGTTTTGTGACATGGGGCTGCCGATGTTGTTGTGTCTCGGACTCATCATTATCTGATTTGGCATCTGTGGGCTCATTAAGCTTTGCATGCTCTGTGGGCTCATTGCATTGTGTTGAGGAGACATGACGCTCATCACACTTTGTGGGCTCATCACGTTATACACACTGGGAGGACTCATCACGTTATGAGGAACATTGTGTGGACTCATCACACTCTGGGGACTCATGGCACTATGAGGAAGGCTCTGAGGACTAAGCATGCTATGTGGTAAGTTCTGTGGACTTAAAACATTTTGACTCATGACTACAGTTTTAGGACTCATCGTGTTTTGTTTCTGAGGTAATGGGTTTGCTCTCATCCTATTCGTTTGCTCCGTTTGATTCGCCGTCATTGTCTGCAACGACTGCAAAGGATTCGTAGAAACGTTACTTGAAGGTGGTTTTGTGTACTCCTTCTCACATTTCTCTGTTACTACCTCTGGTATGACCTGCTCCTGTAAAGGAATGGCCTTATCGTCGGGCGACTTGGAGTTGAGTAAAGAGCCGCTGTTACCCGACATACTAACGTCTAAAGATCTTAAATCGACTGGAATATCACTTATGTTGAGATCACTTCCTATGGCACCTAAGTTTTTAAGTAGAGAATCGTCACTGGTGGCTACGTCACTGATTTTGTCACTGGAATTGTTCGTGTTGGGGACGTCACTAGCTGTATTGTCTTTGGTAGCACTCTCCTTGTCTTTTGGGGTTTCCGGCTCAGGTTGGTTGGTGGATTCAGTTTTAGCTGGTGTTACCGATTCCGTTGCCAATATTGATTGGTTAAGATATTGCATCATTTCATCTGGTATTACCAGCTTGTTCTCCACCATTTCGCCTTCGGCAACCTTTGAAACAGAGACATCATTCTATAGATTTAATTTAGAGAAAGAGGCGACAGTCAAAAAACAAAAACAACACGTCTATATTTCTTGAAGTTTAAGCGCCATGTAGTAAAGCATAATTGTCGTCAACTGGACACAAATCAAGACTGTAAGCTGCTTTTGGGGACTTCCCAAGTTTGCCTGATCTAGGATTTTTGAAAATTGATTCAAAGACATCTAGTGAGCAACACTTTCAAACACGTTTCCTTACCTGTTCCAGATTGACCTCCTGGTTGGGGTGGTGGACCTGCGCCGTTGTGATGACCACGGTGTTTGTGGAGTTGGAGCGGGACTCCTTGTACGTCACCGTGTCCTGGTCATCTTCAGTTTTGAATGGGAATGGAGCGTCACCCTGGAAGAAAGAAGAGCATTAAGATTATGATCCTTATGATTTAGACTACTGTAGGTGGGATAAGATAGACTGGAAAACAATTACACATGGATATAGCCATCTCCTAATATGTGCCACTGAGCCCGGTCCGGAGCTTTCTTCATCCATGTTCTGTCGGCTGCCGTTCGCAGGTCATCGCAATATCATGCCGGCGCCTTATACTATGTTTTGCTACTCGTGGTCTACATTGGCACTCCAGAGCAATTATATTGCGAGGAAAAGCAAAGAAGAAATAACTTACCACATCATCGGTTCCACAAGGGTATTGCTGATACTGCGCCTGGTCGCTCAAGTTAGACTGTTCCGAGAGTCTCCTGGCTTCCTCCTTCACCTGCACGTTGGGGTCCAGCTCCAGCGCCAACTCCTCAGCCCTGACTTCTGAACAGGTCACTCCTCGAAGGAGGACGGCCTGGAAAAGAGATTTAGGTTATTAATTGGTGCTAATTTTGGGAGAGACTACCTCAAAGAAGTAAGTAGTGATATGAGATGGACAGAGGGGGCTGGTAAAAAGTACCAAGACAAAAAAGCTCTTAAAAAGACTTGGACAAAGCCACCTTTGCAGAGTAGCTGTGGGAGAAAACGGCTAAGGAGAGAAGTTTGGTATTCCATACCAATTTGAAAGAAAAAGAAAGAAAGAAAAAAGATTTTTTGACACATACAGGACAGAAATAATCCTGTGCGAGGCCAAAAGGCCATCTGAATCTATCTGAATTTTTAATTTGAAGACCAAAGTATAATTACAAGGTTACAGCTGTTGAATGATAGATGAACTGGTCTTTCAGATACAGTTTAAATACATACCTGATTGCCTTGCGATGTTCTGACGGCCTGCACTGCGGCGAGGGCTGATGACGGCGCCGGCGCATAACCCACACACGACACTTGACTAGATCTGAAGCGCAAAGAATACGATTAAATTTAAAATAAATTATGGATGAAGTGTGAAGCAGAGAGAGCAGTTTTATTGCATGGCTAGCTTTTGAAGTAGATAATTTTATTTTTACGACTAACAATTTAACAAGATGATGATGAGCTTACCTTCTACTGCTATCAGGCGAGAGCTGGTCGTACACGGTAGTGTGCTGTGACACTAGTCGCTGCGGCCCGGCGACGCCTGTGGTAGTTGCCACCGCGCCTGACACTACTGATGCTTGACTACTCTTGCGAGATATGTCGGATGACCTGCAAATGAAATGAACATTTTAATATTATTCAGTCATTTTCAAAAGTTCAGAAACATTACCGTGAACTCCTTCAATGAGAGACGTAAGATAATGCCCCAACTAAATGTGACTTTTGCAAAATGAGCTCAGTATTCACCCTGAGAATTCACCCCTAGAACCTAGGACATTGCATGGTTAGGGCCACAAGCAGTCGCATTATCAGCCGCAGTATGGACCGCAGAAATGTTTAGTCAGACAACCGGTCGGAAGACGCCCATGGCAACGGACGTCGTGAAGTGATTTCCGGCCACCACGCGGGCATGAGGACGGCGAGTAATAGGTGATCGACGGTCGACGTCACGTCGTGTTACACGCGCGCCTCAATGAGCTGTCAGCTATCTGACGGGGCTCCCTTAGAGGGCCAAAGCCTGTCGGAGTCGCGGGACTTATCTCATTACCGTGACCCCGGAACATAAAGGGGTATTGAAGGACACCGTGGATTTCAGTCAGTACGTGTCTGACAGTCCCTTCCATCACTTTGGGTAAGAGGAGTCCTCTTTGATGATTATTATTTGATTTGATGATTTTGGTCAGATGACCGGTCATTTGGCTGAATTTTCTTGCGACAGGTGACCGTGTATGCGACAGCTTGTCGCATGATGAAAACAAAAATAAAATATTTACCTTGCACTATAAAGGCTGCTTCCGGACGAAATGCCAGAATCCCGCCTGGTATTAGGAACTCCTGTCTTCAGCTCAACTGCTACACTGGTGTTGCCAAGCTCCGTTCTTCCTTGGACACCACCTGGAGATTTAAAAAATAGTTAACATTAAGGGAGGCGGTTTAAAGTAGCTTAAACATAGCATAATTAGCCTATAATTTTCTCACTTCTGGGACTAATCTCTGTGAGAGGGCCGTGGGCTGTAATCCACCACGCAAGCGTAGTGCAGGTGTGTATGTATGTCTCATAATTATCATCTTCGTTTTTTTTTTTTTATTACGATGTTTTCCGTCACAGTTTTAACGGCAGTAGTGATGAAATAACTGGGTTCGAACCCACAATCTACCACTTCGTGAGTCGGGACCAATACATCTGGCCACCACTGCTCTCCCGAGTCTATTGGGCTAGGCACAAATTCAACTGAGAAAATCCTCAAGGAGTTGCAATTTGCCTGACCTCAGAAATAAACCCAAGACCTCCTGCTACAACTAAAATAGATGGTTACAGCATCATTAAAAAATCTTAAAAGTACTAACCAGGGCCAATATCTGGATGAGGAGGAGGCATGAGTCTTGCGACGGCCATTTTGTTTCCGAACCGTGGCGCGTGGTGGTGCGCACGCGGCTCTCCTATAGCCACCATAGCTCGCAGCATTAGAGGCAGCTGTCCTACTTCACCTACTACTTCTTGTTCAACCTGAAAATTAAGAATACAATTAATAAAAGGTGTTTGTGGGTACCTTTACGTAATGAATCACCAAAATTTTTTTTCAAACCTAGCGGCTTTTTGTTAAGCCTTGTAGTTTTGACCGACAAAAAAGGAAGCAAAAATTTGAGATTTTTTTTGAAAAATATGACAATATTATTATTATTAAATAATGATAAGACCTGGGTTTGACCTGGGTTTTTGTCACATGAAATCATGATGATGATGATTTGTAGTAAATCTATTTCATTAGAACTTACCTCTCCATCTAATCTAAAATAAGGAGCACCATTCTCGTCTCCGAATCCCCCAAGACCAGAGCCTCCGAAGTCCAGCTCCCCTCCACACTGAGCTGATAGCTGATGGATGAAACAAGACAACTATCTTAATGGTAATCAAATCCTTTTCACAGGTTGAATTTTTCTACAGAACCATTTTGGTTAATGACTATGTTAGTGATTTCTTCAAGAAGTATAGAAGAACAAAGTAAAACACATACTTTGTGGAGAACAGTATTCTTTCTAACCCATTATTATTCGACTCCAGGTTCATGTCTTTGACAGGTGTCCGTGTCTGCCAAGACTTAAACTTTTTAAATAGCTGACTCTTTCATCAATATACTCTTTTTCTTGGAATGTCTATCTATCTCAAAAACAATACAGATTTCCCAAATACCTGATGAGCAGGAGTATGTAATCCATGCGGTATGGGTGACGCTGGGCTCTCGCTCTTGACGGAGGCTGATGACGTGTGTCCTCTGATCCCAAGAGGAACTCCTCCTTCTTCTGAACGGGGAGAGGATCCCGCTCCACCACCTCCTGATTCTGCTGAGTCGTCTCCACGGCTGCAACCTGGAGAATAGAAAGACGATGCTAGGTAAGTTAATCGTGCTCTTTAAGAAAGCTAAGCAATCCAAGTGAGGTTGGCACATCAGCTTCTTGTACCCCAGAATCAACCTTAGTTAAAGATCATGGTGGTACAGCTGAGAAATTCTTCAATTTATACTCCTCATAATATGAGAACGGCTATAAACTGCGGCCAAGCTATCTGTCACAATTATATGCTATGGATTGATACCGATAATTTTTAAAAGCTTTGTGAGTGAATTTTACCGAAGAAATCTTTGCCAATGTGAGGTGAAAATTACGTAGTTTACCTTTATGTTTCTTACTGGCGTAGAACTCAGCTCCATGGACGGTCTTCACGTGTTTCCGTAATGATGAGGGGTCCGTATATCTCTTCGTGCAGCCCGGTGCTTTACATACGTAGGGTTTCTGGAATGAGACAAAAACATTAATTTCATCATCTAAAAACCTTGTCACTACAGATTTCTAATTTAATAGATTACATTTCAACAAAGAAGAGTCAAATCTTCTTTGGATCGACAGTGTTCTAAATATTGTTTACAAAGTTCGCCATTGCCTCGGTGACACCAGGGACAGTCAAGAGGGCACTTTGATTTCAAATCAAATTGGAAGCTTACCTCATTGCTATGCGTCCTATTCTGATGTTTGGCCCGATCACTTGCATTGGAGAACGCTTTCGCACACCCAGGGTACTCGCAGGTGTAAGGTTTTTCACCCGTATGACTTCTAAGGTGGGTCTTCAGATTTTCCAATCGAGAGTATGCCTTACAGCAGCCTTCAAACTGTGGAATAAAGATTTTGGAACATTAGCATAATATGCCACAATTTTGATTGTTCAATTCTTCATGAACCAACCTCTTTGTCAAGCAAAAATTATGGAAGAAGATTTTTTTAGTGATATCTGTCCCAACTCGCTAAGTTGGGGCCGATATCACTGGGTCACTATTGCTCAATTTTTTAATTACTTAATGACTTAGTTGAAACTGTGAAAAAGTTACCGGGAATAGGCCTCTTTTGGTGAGAGTCAGATGGCCATAAACCATCACCCTAGTAAGTTACCAAAGACTATAAACCACTCGTACTTACCGTACACTTATGAGGCTTCTCCCCGGTATGTCTCCTCATATGCACGACCAGCATGTACTGAGCCTTGAACGGCTTCTCATTCCTGGAGCATCCCACCCATCGACAGACGAAGGCCTTTTTACTGGCGTGGATGTGGTCCGTGTTGATGTGTTTCACCAGGTCATCTTGGGTGGGGAACTCGAGCTTGCAGTCCACCTGGAGAATGCAATAGTATATTAAAAAAAGATGATGATGGGTTTTGTTTTAATGGTGCGTCTTACCGAAGCACTTGGATCCAGTCTACGGTGTTAAGAGTGTTTTTATGTGTAAAATGGAACTGTCGGAAAATTTGGGCAAGGGAGCCATGGGCTATTCAACAGACTAAGGGTCGAAGGGATCGTGCCAAAAGCAATCGGTCGATTTACAAGAAACAAAAATTGAAACACAAGTGCCTTGTAAGAGAAAGCACTTAGATGATAAATAATTCAAAGATAATGTAATCAAACAGTACCTACATATTGAACCTTTTAGAAATAAATATGTACAATCAAAGTAATACATACCCAATGACAGTTAGTCTCTATAAAGTCCCCTGGTTCATCCTTAGAGTCTAGACCATCGTGGACCGTGCTTTCTGCCGCTGCAGATAATGGCTTGTTACTGTGATGGTTGTCCCGGTGACCTATTAGGCTTTGTGGGGACTTCCGCTGGGTCATCCCTGATGCGCTGGAGACAGAACGGAAATTTAATAAATAAATAAACTCTTTCTGCATATCTTTAGGTAAAACTTGTTGCCAAGAAAAAATGAAATACTGACAGACTATTATCCGCCTCAACGGATGGTCTATTTGCAACAATCAATGAACGTCAAAAAATGAAGAAAAGCTGGCGTGGATAATGTAATTACCTATCTGTTCTGGGTCTAACTTGACAGCCCAGTCCACGTATATAGTATCACTTTGAATGTGATGAAGGATAGCCTATTATGGAGTTTCAATTAAATACACAGGTTCTGGACTGCGGTTTACCATAATTTTCAAAATAAAGGATGTTCTAAATGTAGGTCTTTTAATCCTTACCTGTCAGCCTCCATGACGCTGGTAATCTCAGGTTGCTGTGGTGGTTGCTGAAGATGTTGAGGAGGTGTACCATCCAGCGTTAATCCAGGTCGTACATCCACTGGACCCATTAGGAGTTGTGTTGGCGATGATATGTGAGATCTGGTGATAAATGGAAGATAATTTTACTAAGAATATTTTTTAAAGATTTTCGGATTCATCATCTGCCTAGCCTTTTCCCAACTATATTGGGGTCGTCTTCGAGTCGAACCAGATGCAGCTGAATATCAGTATTTTACATGAAGCGACTGCCTGTCAGACCTCCACAACCCAGTAACGGGTATTACGATACCCCATGGTAAGACTAGTTGTCAGACTTTAGAGCTTCTGACTAACAGTAACGACTGTCAAAGATCTACAAATGACAGCCGGGACCAACGGCTTTACGTGCTTTCCGAGGCACGGAGGAAACTCGCTATGCCAGATGGTCACCCATCCACAGACCAACCTCGGCAAGCGCGGCTTAACCCGGAAGATCGGCCTGTGCGGCTGTAATTATTTAGCCACGAGCTCCTCTGTCCATACATTAGATTTTGGATTCAATAGAAAAATTAACCCTCATAACGTACAAAGCGTTTTGCCGATACTTTGATTGTGCACAGAGCTAAGGACAGGAATTTCCTTCCAGTGTTTTTGTTTCCTGATAGCTATAACTTTATGGTCTTTAATTCAAGAATTAATAGATAACTTCTAGGCAAGCGTGCTTCACCATCGATCATGTCGTCGCTTAGCATAAGGCGGTTGTGGTCAATCGTGAGCCTGTCGTTCAATAAAAGATTCGTTGTTTTGAGTCTTGTAACTGAACTTGAGAGTCCAGAAACTTGTCTGTAATATTTCTGATCAATCCAATCCAAGTAAAGTTGACCCCAAAAAGGAACAGTATGAATGAAATCTAAATAAAGATAAATCTTTATAAGCACCAATTTTCTACAACGACTGTCTAATTGGACATAGTTCAACATGATAGTTACATTGTATCAAATGTCTAGTATTCAAGCCATTTCCGCATGAACTTAATAACAGGCAAACTAGCAGATACCCACACATTAAATTCTGAGATAACAGCCTCTAAGGACTGTCAGTATCGGTCAACTTAGATCATTAATCAACCAAATCGGGGTCCGATAAATTCCAATACATTGACATCATGGAGTAATTTTCTAGCTTAGTCATAATATTTGAGAACTTCGGGTATAGCAAAATCGATTTTTAATCTGTAAAGCTTGAAAAATAAACTAAAACTCACATATATCTGAAGATTTCCGGATTGATATCTTTAGAGACGATTTTCGAAATACCGTTATCTATCTAGTCTTTTCTTAACTATGTTGAGGTCGCTTCTAGTTCAAACGGACACAGTGCTAATATCATTATTTTAGATGGAGCGACTGCCTATCAGACCTCCACAATTTACTTGGCAATATGATACGGCCTGTTTGTCAGACTTTTAAGATTCTGATTAACAGAATCAGTACCAAGTCACAGAGGAAACTCGCAATGATAGGTCCCATCCACAGGTCAACCTCGACAAGCGTAGTTTAATGTTAAAGATCAACCTGTGCGGCTGCTAGGCCATTCAGAAACGAGCTCCTGCGTTTCTTAAGTCATTACTTTAGGGCTCGGTAACTCTGCCTAGGCTATTACCAGTATTTTTTAAGTTCGAGTCGAACCGGATGCAACAAATACCAGAATTTCACATCGAGCAGCTCCTATTTGACCTCCATAACGCTATATTCCTCCTTAAAATAATCGAAGACCACATATTTGTAAAGATAAGCATCGTCTCGAAAGACCACATTCTCAAATACTGATGATGACTTGAAAGGTTATAGTGTGCGGTCATGCGAATAATTGCTACCGGCGCACGAGTTTAATATTAGATATTTTAAGTTCTAAGCACGGCTAACGTTCTGTAATCTTAAAGGTCTTTTCGGATGAGACTATCAGGTTTCACTAGCTGAACATTTGACGACAGATTTCATAAAAAATAGTTATTTGTTATGCAAGGCTGCAAAGTTGATTTTTGTGCGCGAGTACTTGAATTGAAAACTGAGAGAGCGAAGGATTCTAAGATTGAACCGCGAGAGAAACGAGCGGTTCAAATATAGAATCCTGAGCGATGCGAAGTTTTCAAAAGTACGAGACGCAGAAAAACTTTGCTGCCGAGTGCAACACACAACTTTTCACCTCACACAGCGAGGAAATGGTAGGTGTAAGAGAAACAGCTTAAACAATTTACTTTATAAGTATTTATTTATTCATTTTAGAAATTATTAAAAGTAAAATTACTACAATTGTTAATATTGAAAGTTAAATGTTTTTTTGGAACATTAATTAATACTTGTGTTTGTCACTTGTGTGTTATTATTACGTTTTGCGGAAAATTGCTCAAATTCATTGGATTCCATTGTGAATGTTGGAGACAGAGACAGATATAAGGCGGTTCGAGACGATTTTCTCGAATTTAAAAACTCAAACTTACCTACGACATCAACTAGGTACTTAACACTAATGTTCAGAAAAAAAAAAATAGGTTGGTGCACTGACATGCAGTGGGGGCGGCTCACCTGCCAGTGTAGAAAATAATTGAATATAAGACGTGTTCGATTTTTAAACAACACTTTGTGCTCTAGAGCACAAAATGGAGTTTTGCGCTCAGATTTTGAATGAGAAATAGAATCTTTCCGAGCGGGTGAGGTGAAAAAAATATTATGATAATCTATAATCTTTTGTTTACCCCGTGAGTCTGCTCTGTATTTCTCTTTTACTCCCATCCAGTACTTAGGCCATAGCCACGATGTTTTCCTTTAGTTTTGGAGCAGTGATTAATATGTAATACAAGCATTAACGCGTACGTCGCGAGATTTTCTGAGGAAAGAAATAATGGACCACAACCGTCGGATCTATTGAATCCAGAGGATGCAGGTTCAAATCCTGCTCGAATTTTTCTTTGCACAGAAATCTTTAGTAAACTCTTTGCTTCTTTACTGTTAGATACAGAAAATCTCACCTATGAATCCCCGCGACTAAATGCGCGTGCGCCGCATGGTGTGCCGCGGCGGCCGCTGCCTGCTGGTGGGCCGGGTCCATTAGAACCCCTCCTGCTAATACCCCACTACCACCCACTACCCCCCCTCGCGCCAACAACTGCTGCGCAAGAGATGCGTGCGAGAGGGATAATGCTGGGGAGATGGCACCTGGAAAGAAAGAAAAAAAAAATGGAAGGTATACTTGATAGCTCTGATGTTGATGGTATCGCATACGGTAAAACTTCAGTCAGTCAAGTCAGTATACAACCTTATTTTTAGTATATGCGAAACCTGAATATAGTTTGTTCAGAATCAGTAACTGATTCGATTCCAATAATTTTTACACCATGTTATATTTTTTTTTTCAAAAATATTTTTATTAAATTTTATTACCAGTTAATTACAATACAATCACCGTACGGTTAGGTACCTATTGCCAAACTATTATCGTGAGTGTATAACACAGGAGACGCGGTTTACGCGGGAGTACCGCGAAATGAGCATGTTTTTGAACGGACAACCAGGTAATATACAAGCTTATAACTTTGTGATTTCTTATGATACGGTTTTAAAATTTTGTACGTAGATTCTTTACACAAAAATATTGGACAGGTGTATCGGGTTTCGCATAAACAAAAAATAATGTTGTATAGTCAAGAGAAGGGCCAAACCTACAAGAGCAGAATCTCCATAAGCATCAATTAATCGTCCACTACTGTTAGTCAGTAGTGGACGATTATAATGAAAAATAAACCGAGGTCTCAACCTCGGATTTTGAAAAAGAGTACACATTTCTAAATCTAGCAACAAAATTCGTTGGTTATTGAAGGGTTCTAGAGGTTCTAAAATCATATTATTATGGAATACTTGAATGCACCTTCCTTAAATTATATTTATCAGTAAAACGCCTAATACGGAAATTTTGGGAGGCAAGCGTTTAAAATCGACTTTCAAGAAATCAGTTAGGTATTTATTGTTAGGCCTCATGCAGGGACACGCGGCGCGTCGGGAGACTGGAGCAATTGTTGCCACTTCTCCATGAACACACTAATACATCGCCATAATATTCGATTTTTCGGCAACCCGCCCTGCGCAACGCCCGCCCTAGGCGCCGCAGCTTCTTGAACGAAACCTTAGCCCCTTCGTATACAAGGCGACGCAAGTATCCGATACCTTACGACTTTGGTATCCAGGCGACTCATCATCATCATCATCAGCCGGAAGACGTCCACTGCTGAACATAGGCCTCCCCCTTAGACCGCCACGCCGAACGACAATTCGCCACTTGCATCCATCGGCTGCCCGCGACCCTCACGATGTCGTCGGTCCAGCTAGTGGGAGGCCTGCCTAGTGCCTACGCTGCGTTTTCCGGTCCGTGGACGCCACTCGAGAACTTTTCTTCCCCATCGGTTGTCAGTTCTACGAGGAGCCAGGCGACTAATGCGCTACAAATCCATAGAGGTTCTTACACAGCCACGCGTCAATGGATACCAAAGTGTCGTAAGGTGTCGGAAACTTGCGAGGCTTAGACTTGAAACTGTTAAAATGAAGACTTTAAACATGGCAATGTTAGTTACACAAAAACAATGAAAAATAACCACAAAATAAGTACCAAGACAGTGCCAATGATCTTCAAACTCACCGGCACTAAGATGTCCATAGCTGCCTGTGGAAGCAGCTGAAGGTGCTCTGACGGCCAGGCTAGCAGGAGACGCCCTGATGACAGCCGCCAGGTCTAAAGACTCCGCTGAGTATGGACTCCAGGAGACTGCCCTTTTTCGGTTAGCTGATGCGCCTATTGCTCCTCCAGATAGTCTTAATCTTGTTGGGGAGGCTATTCTTGAACCTGGAGATATGAGAAAGATCAAATGAGTAAAAGGAAAAAAAGTTAGTCAAAAACCCCATCATTATCATTAGTCTTTTGACGACTATGTCAAAATTGAATTCCAGACTGGAAAGTCAAATACAGATGGATAGGTATTTTGTAATTAGTGATCATTTATCATTTTTTTTTCTTTGAAAAACTTTCCGCCACACTTAGGAAATACTTCCGCGTCGTGGGTGCGGTTACGGCAAGCATTTAACCTCACATACACAAACAGCCAGACCCGGAACGACGACTTGTAGATCATACAAATATATTTTGTTCCTTGCGGGAATCAAACCCGTGAGACGCAGCGCAATAATCAATTTCTCAACCACTGCGCACACGGTGCCATCTACATTTTATGCAACATGTATTCGCATTGTATCTTTTAAAAATAGCCATTTTGTATAAAAGATGAATTCAGAAATGAAATAGTACAGTCAATATGCAACGAAAAGAGGCTTGCCCTCCGAAAAATGACAAACCGACATTTGACCTTATAAATCGTTAGGGGGGCGTCTCAGGAGCCTACTGTAAAATTATGAAAGTCGCGCTGCATGCAGATTTTGAGAAATTCAAAAATTTAATAAAAAAATTTTGAAACGCGTTTTTCTCAGAAAGTATAGGTTTTAGCGAAAAGTTTATTAAATAAAAAATGTAGAGGTCATTGCGAACTACATTTTTTGTCATTGGTGTGACGTCATCCGACTTGAAATACAAAAAGTAGATGGCGCTAAAGGATCAAAAAAGTGTTTCTTTGCCATTTTCACTAGGAAAAATTAATTTTTTTACAATAATGTAAATGAGAAAGTTGTTTGTCACAAAATTATCTACAACTTTTGCTTAAACAAAATTTTTATAAAACTTACCGTTTTCGAGCTGGAACTTGTGGAAGTGTACAAATTGTACATTGCGTGCAGTGCTCTTGCACGGTTCACATGAAAGTAGAATTTTTGTTTTTTTTTATTCAAATAAAAGATTTAAAATACTTTTCGCTAAAACCTATACTTTCTGAGAAAAACGCGTTTCAAAATTTTTTTATTGAATTTTTGGATTTCTCAAAATCTGCATGCAGCGCGACTTTCATAATTTTACAGTAGGCTCCTGACACGCCCCCCTAACGATTTATAAGGTCAAATGTCGGTTTGTCATTTTTCGGAGCGTAAATTGCATATTGACTGTACTAAAAAGAATATGCTTTAGGTCTTAAATCCTTTCGAAACACGGCGGAGAAAATTATTAGGCACAAACCAGGTGATGAAAATTTATTGCCACCTATAAGTGGTGTTTAGCAATGGCTCTTTAAAAGTCAATCAACCATTAAAGGAAATTGATTCATGAATAGTAATTTCTATAAAGATAGCAGAGATGATTGATAGAGTAATATTAAGCGGTTGACTGTAATATTATTAAGTTGACTAAATTACTTCCGGGCTACCGAGAATGTTTTGGTTTGTGAGTTCTTCAGGGAAATAAAGCGACTCTTCCTGGTATAATGACTTATAATTGCTATAATTGCTTCTAATTACAAATAATAATTTTTATGTTGAAAAACCGTTATGAATTTAAATTGTCGTCAGTTAGAATACAATGCAAACGACAAGAAGTTTTGTCCAGAGTCCCCCCCGGCAGGCAAGCTCCGGTGCTTATATAGCTGCGGACAGCGCCATCTCGTCCGTCCCTCCGGAACTAGTTTGTCGTATCGATTTGTTGGGAAGGTTGCGTGCACTCATGCGTGCGCGCTGTTGCGTCGTCCCGTCCCTAGGTGGCGGTGTGTGTTATAAACATGCCGGCGGGCCTTGAGAGCTCCTCTCTTGCTCTCAACGGCTTTGAACTGGCTCTGTTGCTGCTGCATCCTCGTCGTTTGTGGAGGCAGGCAAGGGACAAATTTTTGAGAATGCCCTCTCGATGATCCCGTTAGCTGTTTGGATGCTAGCTACTCGTGGCACACCATCCCTCCCTGGGAACACAGATAAAATTCTTCCCAACCGCCACTTCAGCGGTGGGAGATTATCTTCTTTTATAAGCACCAAAGTGTTAGGTGCTAAGACTCCCTTTGTCTCCTTCCATTTTGTGCGGGTTTGTAGCTCTCCAATGTACTCAGCCGACCATCGCCTCCAGAAGTGTTGCCTCAGCTGTTCCAGACGCTTGTAGCGGGATAGTACATGTAGTGGAGTACTGAGTGCAATGTCTTCGCTTGCATGTGAGGTCAGTGGTCGGCCAATCAGGAAGTGTGCAGGTGTGAGGGGGTGTAATCTGATGGATCTGGGGATAAACAGTACATAGGACGGGAATTCAGGACAGCTTCTATTTGTGCCAGAACCGTACTGAACTCCTCGTAGGTTAAGTGACTATTGCCTAACACCCGTGTAATGTGGTGCTTGCAGGATTTCACCCCCGCTTCCCACAAACCGCCAAAATGAGGAGCATAAGGTGGTATAAATTTGAATTCTATACCATTAGATGAAGCGTAATTAACAATAGGTTGAGACTCCCTAGATAAGAAAGTTGTAAGTTCCCTTTTAGCTCCTACAAAATTCCTACCGTGGTCAGAGAATATGCAATGTGGTTTTCCTCTACGGGAGATAAACCTTTTTAAAGCTAAAATGTAGTATTCTGATGTTAAATTAGTGACAAGTTCCAGGTGCAACGCCTTAGTGGCGAAGCAAACAAATAAGCATAGATAACACTTCTCAAGTTTAGAGCCCCTTCCCTTTCGGTTCAAAATATAAAGTGGCCCTGCATAATCAACACCGCTATTCATGAAGGGAGAATCAATGGTTATCCGTTCCTGTGGCAAGTTTCCCATGATTGGTTGCACTGTTTCACCTTTCATGCGAGTACACATTTTACATTGTTTTACAACCTTTCTAGCTAAGTTCCTCCCACATAAGGGCCACCAGGTCTCTCTTATGTGAGCTAACAGCTGTTGAGGCCCAGCATGTAATAACCTCAAATGACCTTGCTCAAAAATAAGTTGAGTAACATAGTGCTTACCACATAATAGCATGGGATGCTTCTTGTTATATGAGAAGTCACGTGAATTAGACAATCGACCTCCCACTCGGATAATGCCTTTTTCATCTAGAAATAAAGTTAAACTTAGTAAGTTACGAGTTGATTTAATTGGCCGTTTGTTTACTAAGGCGTCATGTTCGTCTGGAAATGATTCTATTTGCACTCTTTTAGTGATAAAATTCAATGAATTATTTAATTCTTTTACTGACAAGGGGCCTGTCAAACGTTCAGACTTATTTTTTAATTTAGTATTATGAATGAATCTTAGAACGAATGCGTAAGCGCGTTGAAGTTTGCAAAATGAAGAAAACCTTTTGAAATCTACACAAGAATAATTATTATTGTTGCAAGACATGACAGTTATTTGGTTTGTTCTTAGTTCTGGCAAACAATCTTGAAAATTATGTGGTGTGATGGACGATTGAAATTCCGTTACCTTATTCCATAAAAAGGAAGGACCGTTCCACCACGTTTTATTTCGTATTAAATCGTTTAAACTGGTACCTCGAGAAACTAAGTCGGCTGGATTATGTTTTCCATCGACGTGCAGCCATTTTGTATCGCTGCTGTATTCACTGATTTGCACTACACGATTTTGAACAAAGGGCTTTAGCTGTTGAGGCGACAT
Source organism: Agrotis clavis (assembly GCA_954870645.1). NCBI lineage: Eukaryota > Metazoa > Arthropoda > Insecta > Lepidoptera > Noctuidae > Agrotis > Agrotis clavis. The sequence goes on from OX940943.1 coordinate 6,739,693, forward strand.
TCTTAACCAGCCCAGCACAATAGTCGAGTCCGTCCAGCAAGTTATTTTATCAAATTTAAGCTTAAGTACTTTAGTTATTCGTTCTAATAAAGTTGCGCCGACGAGTGCGCCACACAATTCTAAACGCGGTATGCTAACCGGTTTGACAGGAGCGACACGGCTCTTTGAACAAATCAGTCTCACTGTTACGTCACCGGTCTCACTGAAGCTACGGCCGTATGCACACGCGCCATAAGCGTTTTCGCTAGCATCAGTGAATATATGCAACTCTGTTCGAATAGGGTTAGTACATATTATGTGACGAGGAACTCGAATATCGCGTAATGCGGATAATGAAGTAACGAACTTTTCCCACTTGTCTCTAATGTCAGGTGGTACTTCGTCGTCCCAATCTAGTTTGTATAACCACAATTTCTGTAATAGTATTTTTGCTTTAATGATAACAGGGCTAAGCAGACCCAATGGGTCGTACACTTGCGACACAACAGATAAGATTAAGCGTTTAGTTATCGGAGTTGAGATTTCTTTTATTCTAGAAGTGAAGTGAAATTCATCATGATTGTTCAACCAACCTAAACCCAGGGTTTTGTTTGAACAATTCTCATCTAGTGTGAAATGTTTCGACTGACCGTCCTCAGTTTTAACGATTTCTTTTGCAATTTCATCTGAATTGAATACCCACTTTCGTAACGGTAAACAACCTGACTTACATACTTCAATCACACCTTTACAAATGCGTATTAATTCCGCTTTATCATCATTTCCGAAAATACAGTCATCAACGTACATGTCATTTAAAAGTGTACGCGAAATATCTGCATCAGTGCATTCATGCCCTAACTGTCTAACGCATCGCATGCTAAGATAGGGTGCCGATGCAGTACCATATGTCACGGTATTAAGTTTAAACATAGAAAGTGGTTCAGATGGGGATTCACGCCATATGATCATCTGTAAATGTCTTTGATCCTCCTGTATTAATACCTGTCGGAACATCTTTTCGATGTCACCACACGCAACGTAGTTATATTGACGGAAGCGTAATAGAATCGCAAACAAATCATTTTGTAAAGGAGGGCCCGTCATCTGGAGGTCGTTAAGCGACTTTCCCGATGACGTTGGTTGACTAGCATTAAACACTACGCGTAGCTTTGTTGTGACACTATCTTCACGGAATACACCATGATGAGGTAGGAAATAATTAGTTGGTGCTGTGCAATGTTCAACACGAGTCATGTGTCCCAGCCTTAGGTATTCTTTCATGAAATCATTATACATCTGTTTGTACTGAGGTTTGCGTTCAAGTTTTCTTTCGAGTGTCAGAAACTGGCCTTTAGCAGTTTCATAACTATCACCGAGCTTATTTGTCGAGTCTTTAAGCGGTATGCGCACAGAGAACCGACCATCGGCTAAACGTTTAGTTGTATCTATAAATAGCTTCTCACAGGCTTGTTCTTCTTGTGAATAGAAGTTATTATTTTGGCATGACACTTCCTCTATCTCCCAAAATTTTCTTAATTGCTCCCCAATTTCTAAAGTTTGAGTAAAGTTACATTGAACCGGAATAATGCGCCTAGGTTCAAAGTGAATGGGGCCAGCGACTATCCACCCTAGCTTGGTGTTTTGGAGATGAGGTCCGTTACTTAAGCGAATTCTGCCTTCGATTAATAAATCCCAAAAATGATCAACCCCTAACAATAAATCTATATTGGACGGATTGCAGTAAGTGGGGTCTGCTAGACGTAATCCGTTAGGTATAGCTAATGAGTTAGAATTAATTTTAAAAGTAGGTATCATATTAGTTATTGTGGGTAGGACTAAACATTTAATATTTGTATGATAATTATTGTCGTTTAAAGATCTGAGTTTTATTTCACATATCTGAGCAGAATGTGAGACCGACTGTCCCACTCCTACGATCTGATAAGCGGACTGTATCGACTTCAATTTTAATTTATTGCGTAATGACTCAGAAATGAGACTATGCTGACTACCACTGTCAAGTAAAGCGCGTGCCTTATGATACTTGTTGTCTTTACCCGCGACTTCGATAATTGCAGTGGACAATAAAGCGGTATCTAATAATTCCGACTTCACGATAGGATACTCGTTATTACGTTCTGAACATAGATAAGTTTGCGTATGTAGAACTGCAGATGAATCAGAAGGTTCAGATATTAATGCGCTGTCATCACTACCTTCATCATGCAATAAATTGTTATGCTTGAGATTACATTGCTTACACGGACCAAAATAACAATCCTTCGGGGTGTGTCCCTTACGTAAACAATTTGCACACAGACTATTCTTGTTCACGGTATCCAACCTATCTTTCACTGATAATTTCAAGAACTGGTTGCACGTATATAACGCATGATTGCCGTTACACACAACACACTCACGAGTGTGCTTATTCTTAGATTTATTCTGAGTGGAGTTATTAGTTGATGCAAAACTATGAGTTCTTCGCGAGTTTGATTTATTCTCAGGGACTGACTTATTCCCTGGAGGGTGGAGATGATGATTAGCCTGCACCATCTCCAACGTATTAGCTTTATTCGTTAAGAACTCCAGTAACTGGGACAACTTTGATTTTTCACTACCTAGAATGCTTTTGTGTTGTTCCCATTCCTTTTCCGTAGCTAAATCTAATTTTGAGACAACTATAAAAATAATGAGGGTATCCCACCACTCTGTGGGTTCCCCGAGCGTCTTTAACGCACGTAAATTCGTTAGCACTACATCTATTAATTTTCTGATATGATGAGGTGATTCTTTTGTCATTGACTGTGAAGAAAATAACGCTTTCACATGATTATGCACTAGTAAGTTGCTGTTGTTATATCTGTGGTTAAGCAAATCCCATGCTATCATGTAGTTTTCTGATGAAAACTCTAATGATTTTATTACCTGACTGGCATTCCCTGTTAGAGCAGATTTTAAATAATGAAACTTTTGAATTTCATCAAGTTGTGTTGATTTATGGACCAAGGAAAGGTAGGTATCTCTAAACCCAAGCCACGCATTGTATGACCCATCAAATGAAGGCAAAGTTATAGTGGGCAATTTAACCAACGGGTTTGAGTTGCACTTAGATTTATCACTAATAGCAGAACTAGGGTTATTAATGCTTTGCAATAAACAGTCAACCTCTGTGAAAACCGTATAGTAGGAACTTTCAAAGGATTCACGAATATCTAGTTGCTGAGATAATTCTTTCTCCGAAACTAATTCCTCTATAGCACTCTGAATTAAGTTAAAATCATGCATTAATGATTTAGCACTATCTGATCTTAACTTTAATTCCGTTAATTTTTTATCGTTTAACGGTTCACTGATCAGGGCAGTTACAAATTTCGTAAAAAGTGTCAACCTACCCCTTATTGTACCCCTTTTTCTATTTAAATCTTGAATCTTATCGTTAGCACTTTGTAACACTGGTATAGGAGATTTACTACGGACTGAAACTTTATCTAAATCTTCCGAACCTAGACTCATTCTGGCGATTTATGAAAAATAAGGGTACTCACGGTTTTCCTGCAAACACCTCGGTGTGATTACGCGAACCAAGGCGAATTACCTGTAATCAGTCACAATTTTAGCACAAATAAAAGGGGGAGAAGGGAAGGAACGATACGGATGACCAACCCACTGCTGATTCCTCTTTTCTTCTATTCGGCTTCGGAGGTCCAATGTTTTGGTTTGTGAGTTCTTCAGGGAAATAAAGCGACTCTTCCTGGTATAATGACTTATAATTGCTATAATTGCTTCTAATTACAAATAATAATTTTTATGTTGAAAAACCGTTATGAATTTAAATTGTCGTCAGTTAGAATACAATGCAAACGACAAGAAGTTTTGTCCAGAGTCCCCCCCGGCAGGCAAGCTCCGGTGCTTATATAGCTGCGGACAGCGCCATCTCGTCCGTCCCTCCGGAACTAGTTTGTCGTATCGATTTGTTGGGAAGGTTGCGTGCACTCATGCGTGCGCGCTGTTGCGTCGTCCCGTCCCTAGGTGGCGGTGTGTGTTATAAACAGAGAACTTTATGTAATTAGAGCATGTTACTGAAATTGTGTGAAAGCTTTGATTTAATTTTTAGATTTGAACATCCTTACCAATATAAGAAAGTAAGTTTTACTCTCATACTGAAACGATGATTTTGATAAATTGTGGTACAGAAGACCAGAGCTTAGAAGGTAATAGCGATGAAAGCACTAGCAATCGCCAGCGGCTTCGCTCACTGTAAGTCGTTAATTACCCCACAGGAACAAAAAATCGAGATATTAATAATTCTATGTGTTAATCCAGGTTATAAACTATCTGTTTACCAAATTTCAACCAGATCCGTATATCCATTCTGACAAAAAAAATTGCATTTGTAATAGTAGTAAGGTAAGAAGTAAATATAATTTGAAGGGAAAGAAATGAGGGAATATGTACTGATAGTCTATATCCTAAAGCCGGGTTTTCACAGTAAGAGTTGGCTCGGACCGAGTGCACTCGGATGTCTACTCGGATGCTACTCGCATCATGTAAACACGTAATCCGAGCGCACTCGGACGCCAACGTCTAATCCGAGTAGACTCGGACTCTGCTCTATTTTTCGACCTCACTCGGATCATTTGAATGTACTCTGTGGATCATTTTTATGTAAACAATATGGCGACAAAACCACTATCCGTGTACACTCGTACGAAGCTGACTCTTACGAGTGCACTCGATCCGAGCCAACCCTTACTGTGAAAACCCGGCTTAAAGTCCCGTAACTACTCGTATGAACTTGAAACAGAGATTTTATTAACTCTACAAAGTCAACAAACTCTTGTATGACCTTGTTCAATTGAACTAAATCAATAAACGATAATTAGGTTTTACACTCATAGGCACCTATTGTTTACTTGAGCTAATAATCGTACCTACATGAAATTAAGCAATCAGTCGAGTCATAACTGCATAATAAGGAAGAAGGTATCTTCCCTAAGTAAGACTTCTATCAATGCCGAAACTGTTATTGTAGAAACGTCCTTAGCACTTGTACCTAAGGATAAATTTAGATTAATAGACAAGGTTTATGGAATTCAGAACGTGAGAGAGCAGCATTCAGCATAATTTTTTAAATTAACTCTATTTATTATAAACAGAAGTCACAATTTTCTATTTAACTATCATCTCGATAGTGATGAGCAGCGACCTAAAATAAGAGAAGAAAATATTTCTTTTTTTTTTTTTTCATTTATTTTCCATTGACATTTACAAATACATATTGTTCAAATACAACATACCGCAAAAACCATCTTCTAGCTGGTCTGCTTTTTTGTGTCATCATCATTATCAACATCGACCGGAAGACATCCCCTTATACCACCAAACTGAACGACAATAGGACATCGCCACTTGCATCCATCAGTTGTTTATGTATGTGAGTTTAACCGTGGTCCACAAAAACTTTTAAACGTCTGTTGAACACTTGTCTAAAAAAATGTCAGATCAGACGTTGAAATAAGGTCCGTTTTGCAGTCACACTTTTTTTAGACAAGTGTTCAACAGATGTTTAAGTTTTTGTAGTACGGCTGTAAATCTTTGTAACCACACCCACGATACAGGAGAAAAACCTAAAACGGCAACGTTTTTTAAAAAAAGAAGAAGAAAGAATGCATCATTTTACTTTTAGCCTTTTTTAAAAAAATGTTGTGATCGTATCGTAGGTACTGCTGGAGTACTATATCTTCTTAAAGCGAAAGTAGTTCCACTGTGGAAACGAGATGGCGCTAGACGATTTTTACAGCTCTGTCTTTTTCCCACAATGGAACTATCCTCGCTTTAAGACAGACTTCATGGTAGGCTCCCTGCAGAGTCTATGAAATTTTTAAGATTTTTTTTGTTCTATCTAAATCATGAAGAAACATTTATCTTACCTTCTAAACTAAGTTGGAAGTCTTGACTGGCTAGCGTGCTACCAGCATGCAACTCTGGATGTAAACTTCTGGCAGCACTTAAGTACTCCAAACCTGGAACAACCATAAAAAATAAATTAGAAATTAATTCATACAATAATTTATTAGTCAATAAAGAAGATACACTAAAATTGATTAAGACATAACTTAGAAAATTTATATTATCATCGAATTTAGAACCAAAAGAAACTAATGTATTTGACGGAAAAAACCAAATTCATAGAAATTTAAATATTCAATCTTTATAATAAACGTTAGAATTTAAAGCTATCTAATTTCAATAAACATAAAAACTAATGTCTTCATAGTCCATTCCAATGGCCACAAATTAGCCTGGCCTTAGTCACCTTGTCCGTAATAAGGTAAGATTGAGTTGTCACCGTGTAGAAGCCATTTTGAATATAAAGTGGTTGCTTAGCACCGTATGTGATTAATGTAGTACCGGATGTCTTTTACGAGCTATTTTGCGGGAACAGATTTCATGGTGACTAAATTGGGAATGTCCTAATATGTCGCCACTAATTGGGCACCCTACATAATGTGGTGGGTTTCTGGACATGGAGCTATGAGCTGTATTTGCATAGACAAGCATTCAATGTAAAGTGCCAGTGATAAACTACTTTTTGTGAGGGAATTCTGTACCATAGATAGTTCTAGAGGCCTGTCAAGGACCTCATTGCATAAGCTTGTTGGATGCGGTAAAAAATGGAGTTATGTTGTCATAAATTAATTATAAAACAATTAAAATGATAAAGTCGCTATACAATCACCATTTATATTTCTTTATTAAAACGTAGGGTGACCTCACAGCCGTTTCAGCTTGTTAAAATCCACAACATAAATCGATTAAGCTCCGCACTCACAAAGTTATTAGTCATCCTTATTAAAATCTATCCTTCATCGAGGAGGTGGCGTTTAAGTAACAAATTTCCATAATAATCACATCTCCAACGTACGAAAACAAACACGCGGCGGGCTCCAAACAAAAAAAGGCGAACACCCAAACCATTTGATTTGTTGATCACGCTTGCCGGCTCCGAGGCGGGCGATTTACCCAAAAATAATAGGTTGAATGCAAAAGGCGTCAGCGGCCAACAATTTTGCAAACGCAAGAACGACCCAACAAGAAAATAATACCCAAATCCCACGAATATAACGTATGTGGTCCCCTTTTGACGCGCCGCTCAACTTCCAAAATTTTTATGTCTTCATCCTCATGAGAACCGGCGGAAAACGACATTCGTGTCCTCTAAAACGAAAGAAAAAAAATTATCATCGATCGAATTTGAGGCCAATCGACTCGGCCACGAATTCCATTACCCGGCTATGGTCACCCTAACGACATTGTGGCAACCGCACGCAAAAACCTCATTCAAAAACTGTCTTTAAGTTCTTTTTTCGTACAGTTGAATATCGAGTGATCGGTGCGTCCGAGCGAACTCGTTTTTGTATCAAAATCGATAGGGTTCGATCCGAGTCCATTTGATATTGATGTATTAATTTTTATCCGAGTCGATTGGGCGTAAAATTAGTATTTCGATGTTCGATATCTAGTGGTTTCGTGGTCACGTTTAGCGTTAATATATGAATGTCAATGGCTTTGTTGGGCGGCGTCTTTGGACGCGCGTAGTGACTTTGTAACAGCGTATACTAATGAGACTCGTTGTAAATTATGAGTTTGGTTGTTATTCGAATGTGCGGCGAGATGAAGGCGTTACGACGTGAATTTGTAATGGCGGGCAAAGGCATAGGTATTTTTTACAGCTTCACCATTTTAAATATTCACGGCTCAATAAAAAATAAAGGAAATTATATTTCTGTGTTTAATTATAGGTTCGAGTGATAGTGTGATTAGAAATCTCCGGTTTGTTAAACCCGTTGTCGCAATTGTAGAATCAAAAAGTTTTTCTTCACAAAAATAATTACAGCACCAAAAAAAATTAAGACAACGGATGCCGAAGAAGTCCGTTTGGCACCCAATTTTCTACACTCGTAGACTAAAACCGGTACCGCCCAGTCGCGTTAAAATTCACGGAGAAAAAACTGCTCTCATTAAATCATCAATGTCATAAAACGATTAGTACGATCATTAGTTAGGACACTGCAAAAAACAAAATGGTGTTTACTAACGATGTTTTTATGCCGCGATCAGAGGTGGTGCAATAGTGCTATCAGGTAGTCGGCACAAGGTTTGATGCCGGTTCACGGAATTTAAAAAAAGATATGATAAAGATACACCCGTCATTTAATTTTTGATGGACTTCGGGTTGATTGAAAGATCTTAAATTGTTAAAAAAGACGCATAAGGTGGATGTAAAAAGTATAGGGTTAATCTATGTGATTAGAGGAATGTATTTGATAAGCGCGATGAGGTTCGTCGATGCGTGTTTATCTTAGAGCCTTCGATAATGAGATTCTTGTAATAATAGCAACGGAAATTACAAATTATACCGTCTAGAAGGCTTGTGAACCTTTTATAATAGGTAGAAGCAAGTTAATGTATTTAATTCCATCGGCGTGTATTGGTTGATATAAATAATTGCTAGACTGATACTTTTTTGTGTCTGTTTTTTGGTTGGTAATTCAATTAATAATAGAAATGTTTAATTAAGACTTGTCATCTTCAGTTAACAGTTGCCATTTTCAGTCAACTTCAACGTCTGTTCAATAAAACATCAGTCAATTATTACCACATAAATATTTCCTTTCTCAATGCAAGTTTTAAACGCAGTGCAAACGACTATGAAAACGTCTTAATAATCGTAAAACAAAATAAAAACTCTATAATGTGACGCATACATCGCTTTAACAACCTGAAATTATGTTCTTAACAGCATAATTACAGCTTTGAGGAACTAGTAACACATCTCTCCCTCACTCTTGTTCAACGTCAATCTCTCTATCCCCTTCTAATGGTCCTTTTTGATTGTGTTTCGCGAGATGATCGCTGATGATTTATTCATAAACGTTTCTCGTTTATTTTCTTATTTTTATTATTTTATAATTTTCTTGGAAGTGGTTTAGAACTGTGATTTGAAGCACTACTGGGTTTGAGTCAATTTTAAATTAGTTATGTGTTGTTAGTTAAGCTTTGAAAAAGGTTTTTGAATAACAGCAGTTAAGTGTTTACTCGTGTGTTTTAATTTTGGGAGGACTTTTTGTAAGTCTTCATTTTTTTTAACTCTGCACCTCATAACAAATCTTAATCTTATCTCATCAGTGTCGTATGCGTTTACAAATACCTATTTCAACTCACATACACTTATAACCATACTCGGAACAACTACAAACTTAAATAATTATACGTCATATAATTATTTTTCGTGTAAGGCCGCAAATTCGGAACGGCGGGGCGTACAGCGCAGCGTTGCAGCCTGTATTGTAGCGTGCAGCGTGGCGTTCAGCGTGCACGCTACTAGTCTTCGCTAGAGCGTGCGTTCGAGCGGGGCGTCCATTCGCTGACCATAGGAGGCCGCCATTCAAGAGCAAATGTCATCTCGTAAAAGGAACGATATTTTTTCGAGCTATATTTTTTGATGATTGTACTTTTAATGCCGTTTGGTATATCATCAAAGCATTTTATACTTAGACATTCTCCTAAAGAATATATTTGTTCAATTGTTTAACTTTTAGTTTTTCTTGAATTTTCTTCAATATAATTTCTCATTTCATATTTTAGAAATTTATGAACACACCACTTTTTTTACTGACAAATCTTGACACACTGAACGAAATAATAATCACTTGTAAACGCTCGTTAAAACGCCGAAACACTGGTCACGCCGCTCAACAAAATATATAAATTGGTCTGTGGTACGAAGTTAACTATTTTTTCATACCAGATCATTACTAGTTTTTATGTTTTCAACACTGAAATAATTAAGAATAATCATCTTGTCTCAACATGTACACATGTAATGATCTCTAGAACTTCTTTTTTTTACAAAAAAAAAACCGATAATTGACTTCCAAACTTAACAACCTCACTAATTAAGTTCGAAACCATAATTGGGCGTCACAATATTGACATAAAATGATTGCATATACCAACCAACATTTGATGATATTCGTTACCTCCTGACAAAGTTACGTCGTGAGGTCAAATTACGTTGGGTGCTTGGTCTAGTTAGAAAGAGAGCGCAGAAAAAGGAACTCGAAGATCTAACCAACGTTTCTAGATACTTATTTCCTCTTTACAAGGTTACGTCGACAGGTCAAAATATGCTGGTTGATAGAAAGGGACGGAAGTAAAGAAATTTAAAACCGTCAAGCTGTGCACATATGCGTGTACTTCCGGTTTTGTTTCACTTAATTACTTTTAAGAGTCGACCACTTTAATTACTGTTTTACAGGAATAGCATGGAGTAATTATTGTATTTTTAGAATCCAGCCGTCATTGAATGGCTCCTTGGTCTAGTGGCCATAAACTGGCCTGCTGAACATGAGTTTCTGGGTTCGATGGCCAGGTTTAAAAAAATATGTAGATTGATATTTATGTGTTTAAAATTTCTTTTTTCTATCACACCAAAACTGCTTAGCGCGTTTGAATGGAATTTAATATACAGATAGTAAATATTCTGGATTTACACATAGGAATTTTTTTTTACCGGTGTGAGGTTACCGTAGGTTAATTGATAATAATTAACGAAATCCATATGGGCAACGCCACGGGTTAAGCTAGTATCCTTTAAATACACGATGTTTTATTTCACTTTAATGTTAAAATCTCAGTGAGATAACCATCGTGCTGAGCTGTCATAATTATCTTTAACAAGTTAATCAGTTAGCATGAATTACAACTCGTGCGCAGCTAAGGTTTAATTAATTTTGCATTAAATTTCGCAATAACTGAAAAATTTAAGAAGATACACAGACTTGTGTATTTTTGTTTTTTTTTTTTTTGTTTAAAAATAACTGTAATTTCTATTGAAATAACATTTATATGTATTGAACGATTTTTTTTTAAAGAAACAATTTTTTTAATTTACCATTTAGTAAACAACAATTACCTTTAATTTTAAAACATTTGGACACTGTGTTAAACATCCATAAACTTAGTCAAATAAACACAAAATTGATAAATAAAATGCACCATCAATAAAATACCTCTGGTGGTCGCGCGAGTTAGCAGCGCTGCGCGAAGCGTGCGTTGCCGCGCGCCGCCGGTACACCAGATTCCGCAGGCGCCGCACCCGACCTCCGGACGCGGCGGCTGTGGAGGCGGAGCTGTACGAGGGAAACAGGGCAGCGAAGACCGTCCTCCGCGACGAGATCTGGCGGGCCAAGGAACTGGCCCGCAAGGAGATGCTGGAGTCTCTGAACGGGGACCCATGGGGCCGCCCCTTCAAGTGGGTACGAGAAAAGCTCCGCCCCTGGGCTCCCCCGTTGACGCAGAGTCTCCAGCCTCAGTTCGTGGAGGACGTGGTGAGCGCCCTGTTCCCATCGCGAGGGGAGCATACTCCCCCGCCTATGGCTCCGTCTCCGACGGAATCTGACGGTGAAGCTGACGCAAACGCGGACCACAGCGACGACGACGTCTACGACGCTCCAGAGGTGACCGAGGTAGACCTGAGAGTGGCGGTACAGCGGCTCAAAGCCAAAAATACCGCCCCGGGACCCGACGGCCTGCCAGGGAAAGCCTGGGTCCTGGCCTTCGGGACTCTCGGGCCTCGACTGGGGGGGCTCTTTAGCGCATGCTTGGAGAGGGGCCGGTTCCCGCTTCGTTGGAAGACGGGGAAACTGGTCCTGATCCAGAAGCACGGGCGCCCTGCGGACTCTCCGTCCGCATTCCGGCCCATCGTGCTGCTCGACGAGGTGGGCAAGCTCTTGGAAAGAGTCATTGCAGACCGCCTCGTCGGGCACCTGAATCGGGTGGGCCCGAACCTGTCGGAGAGCCAGTTTGGCTTCCGCAGGGGGCGCTCGACGGTGGACGCCATCATGCGCGTGAGGGCCCTCCCCAACTAGCAAAGAGATCCTATGAGCAATTACTCTTACGACTATAGATCGAAAGACAGCCGTATGAAAGATCCCATAATTCAAAAAGCCGTTTAAAAGCAGCTCTCTCGACTTTTTAGCCTTCAGCGCTTTTTAGCTCTATGAGCAACAAACCATAAGTCCTATGAAAGCTCTTTGAAAGCAACTGAATCGCTAATTTGTCGTAAGAGTAGCTTTCAGGATGCTATCTTTCGACATGTTTTTCTTACAGCATATTTATCGAGAAAACGCTGTTCATTCGACCAAATAGCACCTCAGTTACTATACCGACACTTAATGTCCTAAGATAGCTTCTCACTCGGCTTTCATGCCGCTAAATTTTTGAAGTTGAGAAAACGCTTTCAAATTATCAATTCAGCGCCAAAAGGTGCTCAAAACATAATTTGAAAGCTTTCTTACAACATATACGCCATTTTGTTACGACATCTGTACGCTTACCGTACTGCGTTGAGTAAATTAAATATGGATTACAAACAGTGGAAAAAAATTAAAAGAAGCGGAGGGTTCCGGCGAAAAGCAAGTTTTATAGAAGATTAAAAGAATCAACATCTGCATTGCCCGCATCCACAGAAGAGAAATTAAATATAAGTGCGGGTTCTGTAGATAATTTCTTTGAAATTTGCGAACCATCAACTAGTTCCACTTTTGAAAATATCGCCGCTGATCAAGACTGTAATTCCAATAGCAGTCAGTCATATTATAATATAAATCACGAAAATATTTTGTTTATATCTAATTTTCTTTCAAATTCCTCTTTGATATTATGGATTTAACTTTTTACGCTAAGGAACCCCAAACTAACTGCAATGGCGGTCCTAGAAGTCGAAAGATGGAATCCGCATTTCTATCTCTCAGCTAAAAAGCCGAGTGAACGCTTTTTGATGATAAGTGAATTGCTAATAATGGCGAATTGGATAAATTATTAAATTAATATTATTTTTAATTCATAATTTACTAAGAATTGTTACGGCCCATGAAAATATTAACTAAAATGTAAGGAATATAGACGAAAAATTTTACCCCGCACATGAAAGTAACACCTTTGAGCTAACTTTAGGTCACGAATTTTAAGACTAAATTGTATGGCACAAATAATAATGAAAAATTTAATAATTACATTGAATTATAAATTTTCTTTTCACAAACACCCATGCACAGATCGAGAATCGATCGAGATGTCGTAAGAATGCCAGTTGGATGCATTCACTCGATGAAAGAGTCGAGAGATTGCAACCGCACTGCTATCTTACGACAAATTTGTCGAATGAAAGCGCTTCTTCCGATTAATATGATACTAAATAGCTTTCGAGTTGCGATTTTTTCTACATTCTTTCGACAATTTGGCTATTCAAAGATGATCTTACGATGTTCACAGCACTAAATAGCTGAGAGAAGTGCGCCCAAATCGCGTCGAGAGAACGTGGTCGGATCCATCTCTCGACTTTTTCTCTCGATCAATAGCCGAATGAGAAACGTGCTGCTGGCATTCTTACGACATCTTTTGCTAGTTGATCACGACGGGGGATGCAGTGGCCCGGGGCAGGGTCGTCTTGGCGGTGTCCTTGGACATCTCCAATGCCTTTAACACCCTGCCCTGGAGTTGCATCAGGGAGGCACTCCGGTATCACCGGGTGCCGACCTACCTCCACCTAAGTTCACATTGTGGAATGCAATAAATGTATTGAGTATTGAGTATTGAGTATAGTCGAGGATTACCTGACGGACAGAGCCGTCATCTACCCCGGTCACCGGGGAGAATGGAACCGGCGAGAGATGTCGTGCGGTGTTCCACAGGGATCGGTCTTGGGACCGCCCCTGTGGAACATCGGATACGACTGGGTGCTGCGCAGCGACCTCCCTGATGGCGTCAGCGTAATATGTTACGCTGACGACACGCTCGTCCTGGCACAGGGAGAGTCGCACCAGGCGGCGGCCGACGTGGCGACGGAGGCGGTTGCGACAGTCGTTGATAGGATCCGGCAGTTGGGACTCGAAGTGGCGCTGCACAAGTCAGAGGCCATGTGATTTCATGGCCGTCTGAATGCGCCGCGGTCAGAGTCCCACATAACGGTGGGAGGGGTTCGCATCGGCGTCGGGAGGACGATGAAGTACCTGGGACTCGTCCTCGACAGCCGATGGAACTTCAGGGAGCATTTCCTGAGTTTGGCCCCAAGGCTGAACCGGGCAGCAGGCGCCCTCAGGCGACTCCTGCCCAATATCGGCGGGCCAAACACCTCCTGCCGGAGGTTGTACGCCGGTATCGTGCGGTCCATGGCCCTCTACGGGGCCCCCGTGTGGGCCCTGAGCATCCGGACGCGACCACAGAAGCTGGTCGCATGCCAGAGGGTCATGGCTATCCGGATGATCCGGGGATACCGCACGATCGCCGGCGAATCGGCCAACCTCCTTGCCGGATTGCTGCCCTGGGATCTGGAGGCGACTGCCCTCCAGCGCGTCTATGAGTGGCGCGTGGAGGCGCAGCGTCGGGGAGAATTCCCGCTGCCCCGACAAGTCGAGGCGCGGCGGGAAGAGGTCCGGCGCGATCTCAGGGCAGTATGGAGACAACGACTGTCGCAACCGAGGTTCGGGCACGCCGCAATCGCGGCGGTAAGACCCCTCTTTGAGGAGTGGCTGGAGAGACGTCACGGCGTCCTGACCTATCGGATGACGCAGGTCCTCACCGGACACGGAAGTTTCGGGAGGTTCCTGTGTCTGATAGGGAAGGAGGAAACGCCCGGGTGCCACCACTGCGAAGATCGCCCGGAGGACACAGTAGAGCATACGGTGCAAGACTGCCCCGCTTGGGCAGAGCACCGACGTGGCCTCACGGCGGCGATAGGCGGAGACCTCTCGCGCCCGGCATTGGTTGCGGCCATGCTGCGGGGCGAGACGGAGTGGGAAGCGGTCGCCTCCTTCTGCGAAGCAGTAATGCTCGTGAAGGAGGAGGCGGGTCGCGAGAGAGAGAGGACAGCGTCCTCCCTCCGCCCCAACCGCAGTGGTAGGCGCCCGCGGCGTCGGACGTCAGCAGACGATCTCCGGCCACCGTAGGCGCGGGCATGCGGGCAGCGAGTAAAGGGCAACTCGCTGCCCGACCATGGACCATGCCCGGGTCGACGGCGCGTTGTGTCCCACGCGCGCCTCAAAGAGCGTCAGCATAATGACGGGGCCCCCCCCTCTCAGAGGGCCAAAGCCTGCCGGGGTCGCGGGATTATTTCCTTACCGTGACCCCGGAACATAACAGGCTACTGAAGGACACCGTGGATTTTAGTCAGTAGAAGTCTGACAGTCCCTCCTGCCCTGCCCGGGGTAGGAGGACTCATTTGATGATTTTACCACGCTAAAAAAAAAAAAAAAAAAATCAATAAAATACCTATTCAAATACACCACAAATTAGGATTGAGACGTAAATAAAATTGTTTAAATAAATGTTATGTAATAAAATATATAATTATATCCCGTATGGATTCGCTTGTATGAATAAATCACATTTTGGGCACTGTTGTGCCATAAATAAAATGCAAAATGTCACCGTGCGATTTATACACTGCTTGCTAATGAGAGGAAAGGATATGCGTTAGGATTCCGATTCGTTCAATTTTATTGGTCTCTTTTACGCGAAAGTGCGTATGATGTTTCAGTTTGAATTCAAGTTAGCGACACCGGAAGTATCAATTAACGTAAGGGACATTTTGGCGAAAATGAGTTATATATATCATTGGATTCAGAATTTCGCGCTCTATCGATTGGTATTATTAAAAAAATTCTATCTTTAAAAAAATGTCCCTTACAGTACAAAAATTTTGACCGCGAAAAACGATTTCCGAAAAAAAATGTGATGTAACAGTCAATAATATTTTTTCTTCTCAAAAAATTGAAGTAAGTCACCGTACTAAATAATTTACACCCTTACCTTAGTCAAAAATAAGTCGATTTAAATGACAATGTCCCTTACTTTAAATAAAATGCCCCTAACTTTAAAAACCATGTCCCTTACTGTAAATAAAATGTGTCTCACTGTAAACAATATGTCCCTTACTTTAAAAAATTGTTTGACGAAATCTGAAGTTTATTTAAAATGTTAGGAATCGTGACACTTACGACATAAAAAATCCGAAAAATTACCTCGAATAAATTTAAATGCAACAGAAAAGGATGAAGGGATTTGGAAAATTACGGCTATTAGACATAAAAATACATAAACTATAGACAACACTAATCAATCTGCAGGTGAAATTCATCACCATTATCATTTCTAAATATTAAAGACCACTTTTGGACATAGGCTTCCTTCACCCAAGGAGCACCACAGCGCACGATCTCCATTCTAAGTCGAAATGAGCTGAAATTACTGCAGATGAAATACGTCAAACAGATATTTATTGCTTCATCTTTCACACAACCCATGCACCTTTTATTCTATCTTTTCCCCTTACGTCCTCTCTATTCGTCACTTCTACTTTATCATACTAATATCATGTTTCGCACAATTCCTATGCCTTAATTCATCGACCTTTCGTTTCCATTACATTCATTCATTCATCGGCTCTGAAGAAGATACTACACATCATCACTTCTTGCCAGGTGGAGAAAAAGTTGTAGGTAGCAATAAATTCCAAGAAAACTTAAATTGTTAATATAATCAAATTATAAAGCCAATTAAAGCCGCGTTGACACGGTCAGAGTGTGCTCGGACCGAGTGGGCTCAAACGAGTAAGTTGCATACAAAGTGTACTCGGATAGTGGTTAATTCTGTTAAATATTTTATAGTCAACAAAGAAAAAAAAAACGGATTTTATTTTAAACAGTATTTGAATTGTCAGAGACATGTTAATCGAAGAGTTAAGACGGGAAAAACATAAATCTTTTATAGCAAAAGTATAGTAATCTGTGAAAAGGAGAGGAATTTGGACTATTCCTTTGATTCAGCGATCACGAAGAACATCGCACATCTAGCAATTTTCTCCGAGAAAGTGAACAGGTAAATCCTGCTTCATAAACATCTAAAACTATGTAGAACTACTCTGAGCCTAGTAACCGAGCTAGCTCGGAGCAGTAGGACGCGGTCCGACTCAAATCAGACTTAAATCTGCTATAGCTAGCAGTAAAACCTGAAACTGAACTCATTTACTCTTTAATCTCATTTCCATAGTGCTAAAATAGTATAAATTTTAGTAAATAATCTATTGTTACATTAAATTGCAACACTGATAAAGTCCTTTACAATAAAATTTCGTATAATTTTCTATTTCTCTTGCTGCTTACACTACGCTCCACGGAATATCTATAAAATTTCAGTAACGTAACGGTTATCTAAACATTTTTTTTAATGTAAAGGACATGCTATTTTTGAAACTACTTGGTATTCCTAAATCTTTCGTATAAAACAAGAAAGAAGGGGAAATTCTAAGAAACTTTGCTCTGAACACCATTAAAATTGGACCAGACAGTAAAAAGTTATAGACAAAATAAAAAAATAAAATTCGTTTTTTGGCTCTCCTGAAAAGTCGTATTTTGTCCCTTACGTTAATTGATACTTCCGGTGTCGTTAGCTGAACGATTTCTTACTACAAGGAAGAAAATTAGACAGTGGTATTTAATAGTACACGTTGGTCCTAGTTATGTTTCTTTTTACACTTTTCTAAAAACGAGTATCATATTATCATTATTGCACATTTCTATTGATGAATCATTATCATGTTTCATTATAAGATGTGTTTGCTCTTGATCTTAGTTTAGGTTCACTCTGAGATTGAAGAAATCCGGCTTATATGCGTTTGTTAACACTCAGGCAGAGTTTCATTTCCTTGCTCCATTGCTCGTCCGTCACCCACAGCCCTCAAAGGCCGCCTTACCACCTTACCTAAACATAGAACATTCTAATCCCCTTTTCATCCCCAAAATAATCGCGCAAAAACAAAAAAAGATCCCCGTCGCCAAACTTCAAAAACAGATGTCCCACAATACACCCAAAATCTCACATTTCACCGCCACTGTCACCACATGGAGAAAAATTCGCATTTCCTTACAAAAACATGTGTTAACTTGTTAATTAACTTTCTTGGAACCGAACCGAACGATTTTGTAACAGTGTGCACTAGTGTGCAGTATGATTTATGTTTCCTACACAATTTGGTGACACCGCTGTTGGTGATACTCAGAGGTGGCGAAATAATAAGAAATAAAATAGCGGACTGTAACTATAGGTAGGCTCGTATATTGTAAAATTATAAGAACGCGCGCGATGGTCCGTGTCGTATGAGTCAAATGTGAATCGGTAGTGCGTGTTAGCAGCGGCGGCGGCGGCGACGGCGCTCGGTCGCTCGTCCCCCGCTCCCCGCAAGCCGCTGTCGCCCTCCGGTCGTCGCAGTGGCTAACGGTGCTACGTTTTGTCGCCAACATACTCCCCGGGTTGAAGTAGGCAGGAAGGCTGCTGGTTCAACAATCAGGTTCTGGAAGGGGACAAATGTTATTAAACGCCCTTCGAATAATGGTTCCTCCTTTGATCTTTATATCGGCGACTCGAGCGACTTGATCCTGAGCCCCTGGGAAAACGGCCACACAGCGACCCAGGGCCCAACGTAGGGGAGGAAGCGTTTTGTCCTTTATAAGAACTAAGGAACCCAATTTGAGTTCGCTTGTTGCAGTAGGCCACTTCGTCTTTTGCTGCAGAGTGGTAACATACTCGTTGGAGAATCGTTTCCAAAAATGTTGCTTGACGAACTCGATTCGTTTGTATCGCTCAAGGCTTGTTATCCTTTCTGTCAGCTGTGGATGTGGAACTGACACAAGTGATCGTCCTATTAGGAAGTGAGCGGGTGTTAAAGGTGTGAAGTCTGTAGGATCAGAGTTTAAGGCTGTAATAGGACGTGAATTAAGAATGGCTTCCACTTGAGTCAGACAAGTGTGCATTTCTTCATACGTGAAATGCGTAAGTTGGAGAAGCCTACGAAGATGATATTTTGTGGAACGGACTGCAGATTCAGCCATACCATTGAAATGGGGTGTGTAGCTCGGAATGAAGAGGAAGTCTATGCCGTCTTGGGCGGCTGCGGAACTAATTTGAGAACTTGAGTCCTGTAAGAAACGATGTAACTCGTTACATGTGCCTACAAAATTAGTCCCATTGTCTGAGGTTATACTTTGAGGCTTCCCTCGACGAGCCACAAATCGATTTAGAGCCGCCATGTATCCCTCTTTAGTAAGATCTGTGACGAGTTCTAGGTGCACGGCTTTAGTAGCTAAACAGACAAAAATGGACAAGTAAGATTTTATTAGCTGGCAACCTCGACCTTTACGGTTAGCTATCTTAACTGGGCCGGCATAATCCACCGAACAATGTAAAAAAGGGAATTCCAGTGTAGTTCTGGATTCAGGTAACTGCCCCATAATGGGCTGGACATTACTGGCTTTAAATCTGAAACATTTTATGCAAGCTTTCGTTATAGATTTTGACAGATTCCTTCCTCCTAAAGGCCAAAAAGTTTGACGAATACTGGATAACAATAACTGAGGTCCAGCATGTAGAAGTTTCAAGTGATGCATGTGAAATATGATTTTCGTTAAATGATGTTTCCCACATAATAAAATAGGATGCTTTGTGTCATAGCTATAAGGTGAATTATCAAGTCTACCGCCTACTCTCAAGATATCATTTGAATCTAAAAATGGTGTCAATGATATTAATTTATTTTTCTTCGGTAATTTCTGACCTGATTTTAAGATAAGATATTCATTTGGAAACATTTCTAATTGTGCAATGTGTATAATAAAATTAAATGATTGTTGTAATTCTTCACAAGAAAGATGACCGCGGAATCTGTTTGTTTTAGTTTTACAGTTATGAATAAATCTGTATATATAGGCTATAACTCTTTGCAAACGTGTAAATTGTGAATATTTAAGTATAAGTTTTGTAAATAGTTTATCGTCATCGTTTTTGTTAACGTCATTATTTATAACAAGACAAGGTTGGAGATCCGGTAGGTCCCGTTTCTGGTTTTCATTAGGCATTTGTGGCCAATTATGCTCAGATTCGAGTAAAAACGATGGGCCCGTCCACCACAACGAGGCGTCGCTTATAATATCAGCCTTCACCCCGCGAGAAACGAGATCTGCCGGGTTCTCCTTGGACGGCACGTAGCTCCACGTGTGACCGCTAGTACTTTCCTTGATTTCGTTAACACGATTACGTACGAATTGATTAAGTTGAATTGAAGGGGTGGACAACCACCCTAATACAATCGTGGAGTCGCACCAAAAGCGACACATGTTAACGTTTATTGTAAGTGAATTTTGCACCTTAGTGCACAGTCTTGCACCTAATAAGGCCCCACACAGCTCAAGACGTGGGATAGTTGTGGGTTTGATGGGCGCAACCTTGTTTTTTGAAACTAAGAGCTGAACACGTACAATCCCTGAATTACACACAGACCTGATGTAGACGCATGCCCCATACGCACTTTGAGAAGCATCTGTGAATGTATGGATTTCAATCTTTACACAAAGATCACTAAGAACCCAACGAGGTATTTGTAACTTGTTAAGGCAGGGTAATGTGTTAGCAAATGAAGACCAAAGATGTAAAATATCTGACGACACTTCTTTGTCCCAAGAGCATTTATTGACCCATAATTTCTGCATAATCAACTTGGCTTCGACAACGCATGGCCCGACAAGACCTAATGGGTCGAATATTTGGCTTATAACAGAAAGAATATGGCGCTTTGTAACCTTCTCATGAAGTTCAATATTAATTGAAAAAGATAAGGTATCCTGCTGACAAAGCCAATATAAACCTAATGTTTTTGATGCTGTATTTATGTTATCTGATAAATTTAAAACTGTGTTTGAATCAACAATTTGACCAGAAAAAAGCTCGTTAAGAATAAATGTGTTATTTGATTTCCATTTGCGAATATGGAATTTTGCTGAGTTTAAGGTGGTAGTAATTCCTTTACATAAATCTATAGCTTCGCTTACAGTACTAGCCCCGCTTAATAAATCGTCACAATAAAAGTC
The DNA here is from genome assembly GCA_954870645.1 of Agrotis clavis. NCBI lineage: Eukaryota > Metazoa > Arthropoda > Insecta > Lepidoptera > Noctuidae > Agrotis > Agrotis clavis. Next base: position 6,760,659 of record OX940943.1, read on the forward strand.
GTGAGCTATACTATATCTGACGTTATTGTCGCTGACTGTGGATGCCAGGCTACTCAGACATTTTGTCGCAAGGTATGGCGCTGATGCTGTCCCTTGACAAACTGTATTTAGTGTGTACGTTTTTAAACGATGCGATGAATCATACCTAAATACAATTTGCTGTAATGAGCGTTGACTGGGTACAATGTCAATAGATCTAAACATTTTTTCAATGTCTGCCGATACTACGAATTTATGCTGGCGGAATCTGAGGAGAATCGATAAGAGATCGTCTTGGACTGTAGGACCGACCATCTGAATTTCATTGAAGGAAATTCCTGAAGTGGTGACGGCAGAAGCGTCAAAGACTGTGCGCAACTTTGTCGTTGTACTGGACTCCCGAAGTACGCCATGATGAGGAAGATAGTAGTTGGCATTGTCACTGTATGGAAAAAGAACTTTATTCTCAGTCATGTGACCTAATAGCTCGTATTCTTTCATGAAGTTTAAATATTTCTCCTTGAATATTGGTTCCCGTTCAAATTTGCGCTCAAGCGATAAAAAACGTCGCTTCGCCATCTCAAAAGAATCGCCCAAGACCTGAGGATCTTGCTTAAGAGGAATAGTGACGACAAAGCGGCCATCGTTATTTCGAGTTGTGTTGACGGTAAAACTATTCTCACACGCACGTTCCTCCGCGGATTGAGAATGCTCAAGAGAAACACTATCCACTTCCCAAAAACGAGTGAGATCAATATCAAGTTGACCTTGAGTTAAAAGACATTGACTGAATGTACCTTTCGGACTCGAGATGTGACCAGTGACTATCCATCCGAACTCCGAACTACGTAACACAGGTAGATGCTTGCCTAGGCTAATCTTTTTGTTACCCAGAATATCCCAGAAGATGTCTGCCCCGATAAGAATATCGACCTTAGAAGGTATATTATAAGTGGGATCAGATAAACATAAGCCCGCTGGAATTTGAATATGTCGTGTGTCAATGTATGTGATCGGTACTGCTGTGGTGACGTTGGTAAACACATAACAATCAATGTTATTCCTATAGCTAGTATTCAATGACTCAATTGTGAGATTGCAAGACTGTGTACTATGGGATACATGACTATTAAAACCTGATACCGTGGAGCTCACGTTCCGCCTCGGCAAACCCAGCTTACTGCAGAAAGCTTCGGAAACGATATTTATTCCACTACCGTTGTCCAAGATCGCCCTGGCGGTGTGTTTGTTGCCCTTGCCGTCAACCACCTTCACCAACGCTGTGGAGAGGAAAACACGCGTCGAAGTAGTAACCGGTAGAATATTGTCACCAGTTGTCAATACAATATCTTTTGAAGACGTAGATGACGAATCGCGAGAAGCAGATTGCTCAGATTTTTCCAAGTGCAAAAGAGTGTTGTGCTTTTCATTGCAATATTTGCAGTGTGACAAAAAACATTTCTTTGCTACATGACCGAAACGCAAACAGTTTAAGCACACCTTAAACTCTTTTACTTTTGAAATCCGAGATTCTACAGGAAGACTTCTAAACGATTCGCAATTGAACAGCTGATGTGACTCATCGTCACACAATGGACATGATTTACGTTTATAATTTTTATTTGTGTTTTTGCTATTAGTGCTATTATTATTATTTATTACTAAAGTTTTTGCTTTTACGGGTTCTGATTTTAATTTATTATTTTTATTATTCTCTTCTAAGGTTTCTAAGACGTCGGCTCTTTTACTTAAAAATGTAATGAACTGTGATAGGGTTGGGGCCGAAGTCAATGTATTTCTATGTTCTTCCCACTCTCGACCCGTCACACTATCAAGTTTAGTTGACATCATATAAATTATAATCGTGTCCCAGATCGGTTCCTTCAATGATGCGAGAGCCCTAATGTTCTTGTTAGTAACATCAATAAGATTTTGAATTGACTTACATGATTCTGATCGAATAGGTTCTATGTTAAACAAAGCCTGTAAATGATTATTAATTAGTAAGCGACTGTTATCAAATCGCTCGCACAATAATTCCCATGCAATTTTATAGTTGTCACCTTTAAAGTCGATGTTTTTAATAATAAGAGCGGCATTTCCTTGAAGAGAAGCCCGTAAATAGTGGAATTTATTAATGTTATCTATGCAATCACTGTTGTGTATAAGAGAAAGGAATGTGTCTTTAAATTCAAGCCAGTCTTGATAGCCACCGCTGAAATGTGGTAAGTCAATTTTCGGTAGCCTAACCAAATTTCTCACTCGCCCACCTGATTCTGCATCGCTGAACTCCGCCACAGATCCGCTAACCTTCCCCCCGGCAGCAAGCAGGCTCTTAGCTCTGGCCACTAGCGGGTAGTAGTCGTTGTCAAACTGCACACGCTCCGCGGGAACCTCATCGACTGGTGGCTCGTCAGACAGGATCTCGATTTCAGTCTGTAACGTGTCGAATTCCTCGCATAAGGGCTCAAATTTTCGTAAGCGGCACTCTAAATCTATGATTTGTAACTCCGTTAAGGCTTTAGAAGTTTCAATTAATTTAATATGATTGCCAAAAATAGTGAGTTTTGATTTTATAGCTGAGCGTTTTTTAATTAATGTTTTAAGTTCAGACATGATCACAAAGCAAACCTCAATTCGATGTAATGGCAACAGCTGATTTAAAATAACAAGCTACTTGAATCACCGTTATAAAGATAATATTATGTAAGCAAAAAATTATAACCAGGTGGCTAGGCTCAATGACTGTGCGTTTCGATTTGAAGTAAACAAGATGATTCATGCAAAAGGTATTCAACACTCGAGTTTTATGACCGCAATTAGCGCACAAAGCCCCGAATAAAGAAATTGTCAATGAAATGAACAGCTAAAATATTACAGATAACAGCGTAGGTAATATAGATTGAATAGTAACGTATGAAGAATGCACAAGCACTGACTCAAGTTTTAGCAAAATAGTCATGAAATTTAGAAGGGAGAATATGAATTTGAATAGTAAAGAGAAGATGGAATAAGAGGAATAAATAGGAACGAACTCACAAGATGTCTTGTCCTTTGTCCACAGTGACTTGACGGTTTGTTCGTCCTTCAGTTGTCCTTCCTTGACCTTCTCGAAAGTCGTCGCGTAATGGCCGGCGCGTACGACTCGTAAAAGCTTCTTGATTTCTTGACACGGAATATTCTCCAAATTCGCCTCAAGACGTTCTTAAAATCTTCTTCGCGGTGAGAGGACCATTTGTTGGTGATACTCAGAGGTGGTAGAAATAAAATAGCGGACTGTAACTATAGGTAGGCTCGTATATTGTAAAATTATAAGAACGCGCGCGATGGTCCGTGTCGTATGAGTCAAATGTGAATCGGTAGTGCGTGTTAGCAGCGGCGGCGGCGGCGACGGCGCTCGGTCGCTCGTCCCCCGCTCCCCGCAAGCCGCTGTCGCCCTCCGGTCGTCGCAGTGGCTAACGGTGCTACGTTTTGTCGCCAACAACCGCATTAGAACATTGCAGCCATTAATATCGTCTACAGACAGTTTTATTAGTTAATTTATCAATAATTTGACAGTATTGTAGTTATAGATTATTTTGTATTGTAGTTTATTAAATTAAAATTGATTACTGCCTCGGGATTAGTCGTGAATTCGTGATTACTGGCGAGTGCGTTTTTATTACTATGAATAGATCTATCATTTGTCGATACGTAATCAATAATTTTGTGGAAGAATAATACGCCTTTCTCAGCTGAATAATTTCAAGGTAAGAGGTTTTACTGTTGGTCGCGGGACTGTCTTGGGAACACCGTAGATTTTCGTCAGTACGAGTCTGAAAGTCCCCCCCGTCCCGGCCTGGACGAGGTCTCATTTGCTGATTTAACTACGTTAAAAAAAGCGGTTGTTCAGTCATTGAGCTGTTCCTTATTTGATCAAGCCCATTTTATCCTTCTGGTGGAAGAAGTCTTGAAGTCTTCCAGAAGTTTTATCCCACGCCACTTCGAATCAGCTGGTATGCGTCCAGGTCACCAGGTCAACTCGCCATTTTTTCTTCTGCGGGCAGAACGACTGTTTAGACTTTCATTTAAGGCTATAGCATGTATTATCATTTTCTATACCATTTTTTTTTTATTACTTTGACATCAAACCTTTTAGTATAAAACGCAAAATAGAACTATCATCAAACTATAAAGTTTATTGACCTGCTCCTAATTCACACGGATTGTTGTTGATAAATTATGAAAATAACTAAATGACAGTATCACGATCGGGTTAATTATATATTTTATGATTATAATTTATGACTTGTTTTATACGCTTAGTTAAAAATAAAATAAAACAAGATATTGCGTGAAACAACTATTGTTTTTACGATTTTTTAAATACTTATACATGTGTTGCTAATTGGGATTTGTGTTAATTAATTGTAAGATGTTTTACAGTTGGATATACCTGTTATAAATACATACTAGTTATGGACATAAAAAAGTACCAGTCTCGTTTTTTATGGATTTACTCAAACCATACAGAACAAAGCACATGGGAAAAAATGAAAAAACCAATGAGAAAAAAAAAAAACCGGCCAAGTGCGTGTCGGGCCACGCACAGTGTAGGGTTCCGTAGTTGCCTATCAAAATACTTATGCGAACTAATTAAACTGATGCGCTGAATTTAATTTTAAAAATAAGAATTTTCAAAATCGGTCCAGTCGTCTTTGAGAAATCGGGGAAAATATATAAAAAAAAAAGATTAGGACGAATTGAGAACCTCCTCCTTTTTTCGAAGTTAGTAAAAAATAGTTGACAATAAAAACCTACCTATCCCCAAAACATATCCACCTATTAAAGCTGTAAAAATAAAGTTGACAAACTTACATTTGCAGTTGAGAAGAACATGTTCTGCGATACATTTTGTTTAGGAAAATATGTTGTCCAAGTACATTTTATAACTTGGTCGACTATTACTCGTAAACTTGAAAAACTAAAACTTCGCTATAAATACTACTATTGTGAATTTTTTCACACCGCCAAACATAACCGTTTAGTTGGTAGAGGGGGGGGACACTCGAGTCGAGCAACAATTAGCACTTTAAAGCTTAATATTTCACAAACGAATCTTTTTATCAAAAAATTGTTAATGGAAACTATCAATATTTTTTAAAGACCTATTCAATGATACCCCACACTAAGGGGTACGCGAGAAATAAAAAAAACATCCCCACTTTATGTGTACAGGAGGTACCCTAAAAAAAAATATTTTACGAGATTTTATTTTACCACTTTTTCGGCGCAACAAATCCGTATATTTACACCAAATTAAAGCTTTCTAGTACTGGGCGTCCCTGAGCTAAGCTGCGGACAGTCGGACGGACGGACGGACGGACGGACATGGCGAAACTATAAGGGTTCCTTGTTGACTACGGAACCCTAAAAATTGTAATTCAAGGCTTGACAATTTCAACACAGAAAGAGTGATGAACGACCAACTGCTAACTCATTCATTAGTTATTGCATTACACATTTTTTATCTTTTTATTTTAAGTTCTTTTTTAATCCTACATTTTCCCACTGCTGGGCAAACGTCGCCCCCATAACCAAATAGGTTGTCATGCCAGCGTTTCCTAGGCCTCCCTCGGCAACGACGCCCGTCCGGCACCCACTGTGTAACGATCCTAGCCTATCGATCCTGATGCATTCCGTAGACATGACCCGCTCAATCCCACTTCAACCTAGCAGTCTTGTTACCCACATCAGTTTCCCACATCAGGTGGCCTACCATTAACTCTTAACGCGATTCAGTTTAGGCTATGGGAAAGAGATGGCGCTAGACGACTTGTATAGCTCTGTCTCTTTCCCACAGCCTAAACTGGCTCCAGCGATCCCAGTTTTGGAGCGTATTGCGGTATTTCGAATACGATCGCTCAGCTTGGTACCCAAAACGCTGCGCTCCATAATATCGCTCTTTGACAAACCTTGAATTTAGACTTTTTATTTAGGTACGACGAATTTTATTTAAAAAGGGAAAAATGAAATGGTACGACAAACACCCCAGCAACCCTATCTATCTCTACACTGTCAGTTAACTCAGACAATCAATGCCTATAAATCATAATGAACATTTCAGCAATCAGCCTCGCCAATTACTTAGACATAAAGCCTTTAGACCAAAGCGCAGAGCAATTATTCTTATCGAGACGTGATTAAAAACTCCGTTGAGTATTTTGGTAACAATAATATCGCTGGCGTGGGTGGGGTAGTGCGACAAGTCATAGGAGGTAGCGATAGCGGGAACTGAGAGCTATATAATAAATGGAATTTATTTTTATGAATACTTAGAACCTAGGAAATGTTAAAAAAGAACCAAGTTATGAAAAACTTAAGTTAAAGTTTCTATACTAATATTCAAAGACAAAAGATTTTATTTTTCGTGTATAATGGATAAACCTAAAAACTATTGAATCTTTAATTTTTGCTGCTGGCTACTATGGCTGGATCTGGTCTTGAATACTCTTGAGAACTCATAAAATTCACTCCTGCTCAAACCAGATAATAAAACCCTAACAAACATCTGCCAATAAAAGAGTAAAAACCTTCCCAATTTCAGAAAAGATAAGCACACACTGTGAAATTAAGTAATTTACGATCTCCCGATAACTCTTATCACTTAGGGCGGCGCCTGCGCAGGCGGGCGGAACTCGTTCCAAGATGTCTCAATCTCGATAGAGACCGGATCAATCGAAACCGACCCACGGGTTTTTTTCATCGATCATCGATTGGACTGGTTCCCAATCGGAAAAAAATTATAGAGGACTGTCGATCGATACACCTTCGGCTTCTCCGGATAGTTTCGATGAAATTGATAGATGGAACTGATGCTTTGTCTAATAATGGTGATTTGGGAGAGAGAAAATATGCCGTTAGAATGAGAGGGTAGATAAAGAATGAGAAGGGAAGAGAAATAGAAATTCTTCGGTCGGAGAATGGTAAAACCAAAGTACATGTTGAAACTTAATCAGTGATTCACGTTTCTGATATAATAGCCGAAAAAGGTGTTGCATACAAAAACAATCCCAATAAAAATCTTATTAAACGGCGACCCACCACGAATTTTTGACCACAACTTAATAAAGAAATTACAGACCGACACCTTAATCGAGAATTTTCGTACGTTCAAAAAACACGTAATAAAGACTTATGACCATAAAATTAATCAGAAAAAGGTCAACGCGTTTAACAAAATTAATATCGATACATTAATTCTTACTTATAAAGTTAAAACAACTGACAATGCGTGTAAATAAATCGGTCGATTTATATTGGATGCTTGTAGCGAAGGAATTATCGCTATTAGTGAAGGCAAAGAGGTTATTTATTAAAATGTTGGCGATAGTTCTACACTCAGCGGGAATGGATATAGAGGTGGATGTGTGATCGTCAATCATTTAGCTGAGTACAAGGCACAAGCAGTTGGTGGCTTGGGTACGGATAAAAACGTGAACAAGACTGACAGAAGTTTGGGTTCTGTAGATTATACTGTTAAATGTCTTATCGAACAAGAGGTACTTATTGAAAGCGATAATGACTCGCTTAAAACTGAGAAGTTTTCAAGATTAGGCGAGGATTTTTGATTTGATGATAAAAGCGACAAAGACCATTCCTGGTTGATTATCAAATTTTAATTGCCAAAAACCAATGTTATAAATGGTAGTTCAATAACGGCTATCAATATTGTAGCCATTCGATTTGGTGGCAGGATAAATTGTATGTGTAATTAAGGAAGCCATTGCTTTGAAGATTACACAGTAGGTAATAATCAAATCCAGTCATTAAATGTAGTGGCGAATTTAATGCCAGTCGTTAATTACTAATATTCGATTTATTACTGTAATTTATCATGAAGTTAAACCTTCTACTACTATATCTAATGATGGGAACGTCTTGGCAACTGTTAAACACATAGTTATTACTTATGGTATTGATGATAATTTCACGAAAAGGGAAAAAAGACACGTAGTAGATTGTGTGAAAATGATAATGGACTGGAAGAAAAGATCAATATAGATATAACACCAGATAGTAGTAGTGTAAGGGAGAGGCCATGCTGCACAGACCTCAAAACAATAATGAGAGTGCTATGCAGAGTGTATAGAGGATGATAACAGCTTACAGGTAAAGGATCCTACAATCCATCCACGGAACCCCAAGAAACCGAGTGATAAATAGATTATAAATTGTAATTTATATTTCTGGTGCTCATCGACTTATATCTATATCAATTACTTTGTCGCTTGGAGATTCTGAACAATCTCTGTCGGCTAAAAACATCTTTGATGATCCTGTATGCAGGTTTAATACATTTGTATGCAGTCATTGAAAGCTATAAACTCCAAATAGAGTTCAAATAAATTCTCCTTTTATTGGCAATATGCAGATTGGAGATCTTTAGTGCAGTGGAAACATTGTTGTTAACTTCTTTAGTATGGGAGATATAGAAGTCATTGAAGACGTAAAATGCAAGAAGACTCTTTATTTTAATTTTCTTGGTGTTTTAAGACTGGGAATTCCAGATGTTTTGGTAGATCTTATTAGTTTAATTCTTTGAATAATTTTTGTAGTTGTCAAGCCCTAAAAGACCTTGTACCGATTTAGTCAAAGCCGATAAGAAGACATTCTGTAAAATACATGAAGCTGCTTGACTCATACGTAAGTAATTCGAAAGTGACTTCTAAAAATCAATTTCCCAAAAAAAAAAAAACTCATTCTATTAAGGGATCCGAGATCAAAATTAAGCCTTCTTCGTTTAAAATGCATTAATCCGGTCACTTGTCATGCGCGGGCGCATTCGTCCCGTCCCACTCTAAAACCCGTTCCGGTTCGCCCATCGACTTCTCGTTGACAAAGATTAAGGTTCGGGACAATGTGTTTGACAAAGGCAATTAAAAAAAACAAGATTGAACGTGTCAACTTTGTTCGTGACATTTTGTAAATTGGAATCTGCCGCAAAAATTTATTGACGAGTAAAAAAAGCAATCAATCTTCCTCTAGATTGATTAAAGCCTGCAAGTTCATCGTCAATTATATGTTGTCATTAATCTGGTTTACATTACTTCCTCACTGAGACATCCTTGGTGTATCTACAATTATCTAGTTTTGAATTCTTTGCTTCTTTGACAACTGTTCTGTATTTCTGTCTCTCTTACACGATCGAAGCTCTGAATTCTTTTTCCTTTTACATTTTCGGAGTAACATGAACTCTCAATCTCTCGCTCACAGTTTTTACGCTCAGTTAAACCAGAGTCGGACCTTAATTTACGATTATCGGACGATGAAGACATACACACGTATCGATTTTAACCACTTCACTTAGGTATAGTAACAATATTTTTTTCGATATCTGTGACATTTACGATAGCCGCTTTTATTACAGTTCCATAATCAGGAAAAGTTTTTATTATATTAAAATATTTGCGAATCAAACTTCCAGGTATAAGATACGCGCTCATTTTATGATTGTCATTAATTTTTACATTTATATTTCTTATATCAGATTCTTGGAGTGTAATATCAACCTGACGGTGATTGGCAGCTGTACCATTAGCAGCTTTATTAAAATGTTTCATAAAATTCCTCGCGGCAAAAACGCGGGGCAAGTAAATGTGGTGATTAACATTTTGGACAGAAAAAACTGCTGAATAATGAAGGGTATCGGTGCGAACAACTTTATTAAAAAGGCAAACACAAGAAGCCAATCGGTCGTCTGTCTCGTTACCCTTGAGTGATCCCTATACAGATTTTATTACGGCACAATAACACCAAATCTTTTCCGATGCAATTTCAAATATTTCATAAATACCGAGACGGTCAACATTATTTGTACAACAAGAATGAAAAGGGTACAAATTGAGTGAAAAAGTGTCCCAATGAACCTTTAAATTGTTCTCTATATAAGTCTCGGGAACACGATCTTCGTTTACATCATCATTCTCGACTTATCTGATGGGCATACATTGTTCGACTCTGATTCTTCTGTATTTACTATCAGGATATATTTTACCTTGTTTACATGAGGCGAGTAGTTTCTTATAGCATCATTGTATTCAACTACAGTGTAGCAAACCTACTTACTTCTGAAACTACAACTCTGTTACTGCAACTGTAAAGCTTTTTGTCGCCTGTATCTTGATAGTTGGTGGATGCTGGAGAATCTTGAATGTTGTTTGTTTGTGTTAAGGTTGTCTTTCGTGTGGTTTTCCTCGGCTGAATGAGCGGTTATTTGTTTTAAGGGGGCATTATCGCGGCACGTAGGCTCGATTTGAATAAAAATACAATTTATATGTGTCGGAGAGTTCGGTAAGGCGGTGTAGGGTTACGAAGCCGGTTGGACGACTCGGCTCCCAATTTGCTGGTGCATTTCTGAGTAAGTTATTAAGTTTCGGCTTGTCACTTCGGTTGCGAAATTTTGCAGTCCACTGATGACGGTGCGTTGGTATTTTGTTTTAATAAACCCAATCGAGTGTATCTAGGTCTTTTAAGTGGTTTTTGTTGCTATGATTGATGATGTCGTTATTAATAATATAATTTGCCTAGATATTAATAGCTTGTGTCGCAACTGATTATTCTGTGACACTAGCAGGCGTTGTGAGGTCAGACGCATTTGCATAAACACTTTCATATTAATAAACACCTGTACTGATTACATCTTCTTCATGTTTAAATTATGTCTTATCGTTTTATCAAGGTGCTTTAAGTAACATGACTGGACAGGCAGGACTGGCCTGTTGGTCTAGTGGTTAGTGACCCTGACTGCTATGCCGGAGGTCGTGGGTTCGATTCCCACTCAGGACAAATGTTTGTGTGATGAGCACGATCATTTGTTCTGTGTCTGGGTGTAATTTATCTATCTATCTATCTATCTATCTATACTTATAATAAATCTGTAGAGAGGTCGATTCTGTACATGAAATATATTTCCAAAATAACTATCAGGGGGTGATTAAGCATCGATACTGAAGCCAAAAATGCAATTAGTAAAATTATTGTCTGTCTGTCTGTCTGTCTGTCTGTCTGTCTGTCTGTCTGTATAACCGTTATAGAAACAAAAACTACTCGACGGATTTTGACGAAACTTGGTACAATTAATTTTCTTACTCCTGGGGTGGTTATAGGATACTTTTCATCACGCTACAATCAATAGGTGCAGAGCAGTGAAGGAAAATGTTAGGAAAACGGGAGAAGTTACTCCATGCACGCTAATCTTCGGAACTACTGGACGGATTTGATTGTTTTTTTTTTTTGTTATTTAGCTATTAAAACTGGGCAACATATAAGCTATAATTTGTCTTGGAAACTTGAACACCTGATGCAGAACTGCAATAGATCAGCTAAACTATAAGAGATACAAAAATAGCGCCATAGCAAAAATTGTTCCACGTGATGAGCATTTTCTGCTGAGAGAATAAATTTGAAGATATGGAACACCTGATGTGGAACTCCAAGAGCCCAGCTACACTATTACATATACAGTAATGAAGTCTTAGCAAGAGTTGTTCAGCCTGATGAGTACTCCCTGTTGTCGTATAAAAATTGAAGATCTGTAACACCTGATGTGGAACTCCAAGAGCCCAGCTACACTATTACATATATAGGAATCACGTCTTAGTAAGAGTTGTTTAGTCTGATGGGCATTTCCTGTTGACTTGCTTTGTAAGAAAACTGGAACGTTTGGAATCGTCATACGCATCCCGTTGGTTTGCCGTCCCAGGCTCTAAGAATTCGGCATCAGACGTTTCAGATCTTCGATTTTGACGACCCCGTTGCCGCTGGCATAAGCAACAGGATCCGCGTACGAAGTCGCTGGCAGAAGCTAGTCTATAATATGTATGTATTTAGAAATATATATATATATATATATATATATATATATATATATATATATATATATATATATATTCTTTTTCATCTCAATTTAAAATGACTAATGAGTTAAGTTTCACTATTTTAATTAGTACGGAGATTACTTAAATTTTGATACTACATCATCTACCTAGCTTTTGTGGTCTTACAAAATGTCGGATATTGAAGTAGTTCTAAGTCTTGATGTGATAGATAATATTCATAGTCACGTCGGGTAATAACTTTAGGCTCTAATCTTGTCACTATAGCGTGCATAATTAGTTGAGTATTGAAAATATTATCGTAAATATTTTCATGGCATGGCCGGGTTACAGGGCAAGTTGGCAAGGACTAGTCAAAGGGCAAAAAGACCAATCTAGTAAAACATGGTTTATAGTGTGACATTTGTAATGATGGGTATGGGCATGTAATCCTGTCCAGTAAGCTCCTAAATCCATTCAAGTTTTTTTTTTATTGTTTTAGTACTTATAGCGCCTTTTTGAAGTTCTCCTTAAGTCGTCTTATTATCATCTTTAATGACCTAATCAGAGTTTTGTGAATTCGTCTATTAATATGTATACTTAAAGACTTCAGAATTGTAGTCGTCAAATTAGATTCTTCTTCCGAATGTTCTTTGCTTGTGCCGTGCCGTGAAGTCTTAACACATGCTGTTTTTTCGTTTTTATAAAATTAATCATCAAAGGAGTCCTCCCCCTGAGTAGAACAGAAGAGACCATCAGACTCTTACTGACTTCAATAGGGTCACAGCATCCTGCTAAGACAGCCCCGCGAAATTACATAGACATTACTCGTTGGTCCTCCGAATCATTCAACCCAGTCTACTGTAGTCCACTGCTGGACATTGCCTCGCCTAAGCTGTGCCACAACACCCTGTCCTCAACTTACTATCTTCTATTCCTCACCCTATCTTCCATCTTCAGGTCATCTATTCAAAATCAATCATCTTTCAAGTGTCGTCTTATCCCTATTTTCCCACAAATCTTGCCAATTCCTCAGCCATACTACCGTTACTAGACCTGCAGTGAAGGTCATCTCAAATGGGTCTGTGGAACTGGGTCCGTCCGGTGCAGTAGACGAAACCCGACCCGTCTGATACGCCGCGGTTCCAGTTAACCTGTTGGGATGGTGTTATGCATGATGTGAGGTGGGACTGAGATTGTTTTTTGGGTACTTTTTTTGGTTAATTTGGGTTGTGTTTTTGGAAGGACTTGGCTCTTTTGTGGAAAAATGATTCGAGTGAAAACTTTAAAATATCTTTTTTCATTAGCAGAAGCATATCCTGCTGTTGGGCAATTTTGAAAGTCGACAGTCTTTTATTTTTCAATGTCACATTAATTTGAATTAGCGTGTTTTCAGTAACGAGAGCAAACTTCTTAACCTTTTAAAAATAGCTCAATTAATACTTTAGTATCATGGTCCTCAAAAAAGACTACATAATTAAGACAAGAGTGTTGGATAATCGCGATAAGATGGCTAACACGTTTTTAATTTCTTTACTTTCGTGTCAATATTCTATTAACCTTCAAGCTTAGTGCCTTACAAAGGGTTGTAAAAGCAAAACACATTTTTTTGAAAGCAGATGTTACTTATTGCGTAAAAATACAAAACAGGCTTCAATTATATATAAGATTGCGAACATTGTGCTAACAAGTAAAACTATAAACATTAATTAGTACATCCATAAAAATAGGCTATTCGACAATTCTTCAAATACTAAAAACGTTTTTCGAATAAAACATGTTGTTAACAATAAAGTCATTAGCAGAAAGCTATTCGATTCTCGCATAAAATTAACGATCGAAGGATTCTTGCATTAATTTATTCGATCATCTGTACTTTGTGGCTACTGATTGACGTTCCTGGCGAGTTTGCAGACCGCCTGGGGTTTCTACCAATGAGAAATTAAGTAAATATTACAAAAAGTAACCTATTTAAGGCTTCACTGACATTTTGAGGCATTGAAACTTTTTTTTTCGAATAATATTTTCACATCAATCGTGTCGTGTGCCATTTTTGTATTTATTTCTGTTTTTATTGAATATTTTCTTGTATTAAATAAAGATTATCTCAAGTGGGGGCTATCTAAATACTAATGCTAATATTACTACTAGTTTATTATTGAAAAAACATGGGAATCCCGATAGCCCGCCCATTGTATCTTTTTTCATGCCCCTATTTTTAAAACATAAATACAGTTAGTGATTAGCTAGTAACTATATAAATCCATAGTATTGCGAACAAATCTAAAAATAATTAAAAAAATCATGCGTTATTGCCACATTTTTTGTTACTGATTGCCAACCTACCACATAACGCCATCCAAAAAAAAGAGGTATAATAAAAAATGCCCGTTAATTGAGCGTTATCTAAAGATGCGTTTACTTCGTGTAAGTCGATCCGAGCTGCTTAAGAAAACGGACACCGCTCGCGATTTTTTTTAAGTATAAACAGTTTCGGTTCGGGTCTTATTTGACGCCGTGGAGAAGGGTTAAGTTTCAGACGTGTTGTAATCAGGGTGCCTAAAAGACCGCCTGGTGACAGATGATTTTTAACAAATTTTTAAACGGCAGCTTTTTTTTGCGTGTTAAAAATCAAATGAGTCCTCCCACCCAGGTCAGGGCAGGAGAGACTGTTAGACTTGTACTGGCTAAAATCCGCGGTATCCTTCAATAGTCCTTTGCGTTTCGGGGTCACGGTATTCGTAGTCCCGCGACCCCGGTTAAACTGTAGCTGGCGATTTTTGGGTGTTTGTTACAACTCTGCCTAAAGCTTAAATTGTGATCGATCATAATAGTTCGTGTATTTTAAAGAGTATTGGCAAATGGAGATCATTTTATAAGTAGAACGACAAAAGAAACATGTTTTCATATTCCGCGATCATTATCTCTGATGATATTGCCAATTTACTTAATCTTTTCATCATTTTTACAGAAGCGGTGATCTAATCTGTACAAAAATTGTCTTAAAAAATTGGATATACTCGTGTGTCTTTTAGTATTCCGCACACGAATGCTTCATAACCTTTGAATCTTCTCAATGACTTGAATTTCAATTAAGTGAACTTCTAAAGCTTCCAAACCCACGCTGACTTCGGTGGTGGGTTACGATCAACTCATAGAAAGGAAGTCTCTGTGTCTTCAATGGGTACATCGTAGGTTGGTGCTTGAGATCGCAGAACCATCTGGGACCCAGAAACACAAGAGCAACGATTTTTAGTCCGCTTCACCAAGGGCTCAGGACTCATTTGACATTATCATCCAAATAAGTTATGACTCAATTTCAGACGTCGGATATTTGGTTTTCGTACTTCGAGAAATACGTTTAACTGATGAACTTTTAAAGAAGCTTGGGCATCTTGGTTTCTCTTTAAAAGAAAGGCAATGCGCAGGTTAAAATAATTAAATTATTAATTAGTAAAAAAAAGATAAGCATATTCTGTCTTCTTATTCCACTAATTCCAAACAATAAACGAGCATTACAATATTAAGCATATACAACAAAGCTTCAAAATAAAACGCACGTAGGTGGAATCTAAATATTGTCCACAACGAATCGCTAATAAGCGGTGTAGAGCTGGGGGCAACCTGGAAGGTATGCCACGAACTGGAGGATCGAGAGGTAAAGAGGGGCGGGTAGGGATCAAAGTTTAGGAGGATCGTATGAATTATAAAGAGTAATACTGATCTTGTATGCAAAAAGGATTAAGAAGTGCATGTAAGTGCTTGCACAAAGTTTCAATATTTTGAAAATTATCACGGGAATTTACTTTTTATCGGGGATAAAAAGTATCGTGTGTCAGGTGCGAATTGATGGAATGGCGACTCAGTAAGGATGTAAAAAAAAACTACAAACCAACAAAAATTATTTAAAGGAAGCCAAAGATAAAGCTAAGCCATTCCAGTAACTAGCAACTGCCCTGAATTAAAAAAAAAATACAAACTATTCTTTAGCAGTACGTTTAGATGTCCGTTATTAGAAGGGTACCAGTGGGATGAGGTCGAAAAGACCATGTTTAACTCTCCGTTACAGTCTATAAAACCAACAAGCAAGCAACCTTGCGGGGATGATTCAAGCTGTAAAGGTTGGCATCCACCAGCTTTACGCTCTTTGCGTTACACTGAGTCAAGCGCGGCAAGTTGGTATTTAGCTGAGCCATCCCAAAAGGTGGCAATACTCCATACAGGATCCGACCTGCGCATTGTATAGAGTCAAAAGCGTTACAGGCGTAAAGTATCGCTTCATTTCATTTGAGATACCCAGTTTTTAGGCCGCAATGTGGTCTTTGTGATCAATGGTGGCGATTAAATAGTTGAGACTGAATGTCAACTCCATGCCAAGGCTCCACGAACGGTTACAGGAACAAATCCATCTCGAAAAGTAGAAGTTTGGTCGAAAAAACACCCTTTTTTAGCATGGTTTTGGAAAAAAAAGCTGTAATACAATCGCTTTTAACTTGACCCTCAAACTCCACATCAATATCCGACTTCAACCCATCTGCTACGGTCTGGAGGTAAGCATTAGTGTAGGCAGATAAGCCGGAATAATAGGCTTGCCTATTAGGCCTATTTGTTCTTCAAAATCCTATCAATAGAGGGCGTTTACATCGATTTTGTACGCCTATAACATTTTGAATGGGGGGAAACTACCCGTGGCATTGGATTACCAATAATTATGTTGGTCTAATCGAGCGGTTAAAAATGGCGTGGAAAATCGTAATGACATTATTTTATTGTACCAATCAATTGGGCGCGTTCGATTTATGAAACAGGTTTTTTTTTTATTTGAATTTAGATTCTTTTTTTTATGTGAATAGTAATTACAACAAGGATCACGGATAAAGAATGTTAGACGCTGTTTATAACGGCCACATTTTTTTTACAATTAGATAAAATATTAATTGATGATTTTACGTTTTAATCTAGGTGAACAAAGTTACAGAAAAGTACTGGCATTTTTTTTTCAATCTAACATGCACCTTTCCATCTTGTGATAAAGTTGAAAATCTATTAAAGTATGACAGATTGAGGTAGATTGTTGTGCTGGCGTCTGTAGGTGCAACATACTTTTGACAAAATGTCATACATCGATCTGCGCCGTCCTCAATAAAATTGGCAGGAGATGATGATGAGGACTATTTCAAATTATTTATTTTAATATTCTTTATGAATAATTTCTATGCTAATCAGACAATCTAACCGTCTAATGCTCCGTATATAGTCACTTACGTAATCCGAAACGTCTTTATTGCGAGGTCGAAAAACCAACCCTTCGTTACTCAAATGCATGCCAATTTTAACCCGTGACTTACCACGGTCTGTCCTTTAATAGCCACTTTTACGTATCTGTCATCTAAGCTGCGCCAGCGCATTTTGAACTTTTCAGTTTGTTAAATAAAAGTTAGTTTTGTTTGTTTCGAGTATGGATGCGAATGGTACAGTCGTGAGTTCAGAGTCTAATTAACACCTCTGGGTGGAGATAAATTGTGAAGATAGTGTTTTGCCGTGGCGTTGCGCGTTGGTTGCTGTGAGATATGCAATGGTTGCAATGCTTATTGAGAAAGTAGGGAAATTTAATCCAGTGAACTTTGGATTTAGTGCAGGTTTAGAAATTGGATTTAGTAAGTAAGATATATATAATACAGTTAATGAGTGTTGTTATATAAGTACCTACATATTCGACACACATCAGCAATTAAAATACTTGATTTTGAGATAACACCTTAACCCAAGAGGTAATGAAAGGTTGATCTATTAGATTAAATTGGATTTGGTCTTGACGAGAGTTGAAATATCTAATCTATCTAAATAAAAAAAGTTTTTTTATAAGTTCATAAACAAATATAACGGATGTTGGGCGGGTCATTCATTTTGTGAAAATCTTCTTAATATTAATGAGAAAAGATTGCAGAAGTTATTAAAAAATGTTTAACACTAAAAGAAATAATAAAATCATTATCTCTGTAGAGGTTCCTGAGGTTTCCGAATCAATAATCGCAATTATTGATTCGGAAAGGTAGTTGGACTAATATGCAGCGGATGCATCTGAACAAGAAACGGCAATGTCAGTTGTCTGGGCATGCATATAATTTGCAATAGCACACTAGTGTTGCAGATTTATCATTACGAGTGTGGTGTAACGTTACCTCGTTCACACGTCCTAGGGTTGTCACAGGGCGAAAAAAAGAAGATTTTCTTTCTAAATGATATTTTTGTAAAATCATCGAATCCTCCTCCCACCCAAGGCAGGCCAGGAGGGACTGTCAGACTCGTACTGACTAAAATCCATGGTGTCCTTCAAATAGCACTTTACGTTCCGGGGCCACGGTTACTCGTTTGTCCCGCGACCCCGATAGGCATTTTCACTCTTAGGGGGCCTTGTCATTGTGCTGACAGCTCTTTGAGTCGTCGGACCATGCATGTCGTTTATGATCGAACAGCAAGTTCCCATTACTCGCCGTCAGCATGCCCTTCTTAATGTTATAATGGAGGTGAAATGCGACGGGTTCCTGTGTACGTCTCAGTGTAAATAATAAAAAAGAAAGAGACAGCGACAATACTTGATTTGAAATTTTTTAAAATCTAATTTGTCTAATTCGTGATGATAACTAGAAATGGCCAAGATGAAAAGAGACGAGATTACGAAGTTCAGGACACTCCGTTATGTAGTAGTTGATATAAAGTTTTTGCTTAGATAATAATAAACTGACTGATGAAAGAAATTGACTGGTTGCTATGTTTGTAAACGAACCCATCGTGGGAACAGGAGAAATCAAGAGCGTGGGGCAAAGTTTAAAAAAAAAAACGTGCAGTAAAGTAAAGTATTTTTTTTCTTAGGATCTGTCATATAAATGATGTCGATTTATAGAATCCTACTAATATTATAAATGCGAAAGTTTGTGAGGATGTATGTATGTGTATGTTAGGTAGGTTTGTTACTCTTTCACGCAAAAACCACTGAACGAATTTGGCTAAAATTTGGTACACGGATAGTTTATAACCTGGATTAACACATAAGATAGTTTTTATCCCGATTTTATGTTCCCGTCGAGCTGTAGCGGGTGAAGCCGCTGGCAACAGCTAGTTATCAATAAAATAAAACAGTAACCAAACCGGCCAGAACGTCAATAAAAAAAACAAAAAACAAAACAAGGATTTTTCCTGAAATATTTTAACAATCTCTTCAGTGGCAGCCCTACGTGGTGCAGTGCAGTTGATATCGTGTCTCAAGTTTAATTGCGACTTATCGGATTGTTTTTCATTGTCCTGCTTATGGCGGTTTATAGGTTCAGTGCCGGTGCGGGTATTTTTATTGCCACGGTTGGGCACTGAATGCTTCTGCGTCTTTTTGTTTCAGAAATCGAGCTTTAAAATATTATGACACATCTTTCTTCTCGGTGTCACATTTATTTTTGTATCAGTTTAAAATATGTAGCCAATAATATTTTTTAAAAAAGTTGTAGTCAATTAGCTAAATCATACTTTTTGGCAAATGTCCAGTTAAGATAGGTACTTTGCACTCAAGAACGCAAGAAGAGTTTTAAATTTTTAATTACACAGATTAGTAAGCTGGAAAATCAATTTGAATTTAAATTCTGACTATTGAACAGTCACGAACTTTGAATTCGCTGAAATTTAAATCACTTGTCATCTCTTCGAAGTCATCTTTAAAGATACACTACATAGATAAGCAGGGTATTTGAAATCTAGAATAGTCATCTGAATTTATTACGATGACGGTGTAAAAATATTTAAAGGTTAACAGTGTGTTTTTCTGTTTCGTATAAATACATTTTGTCATGAATAAGAAAAAATAGCTTTAGAAAATTAACTGATAGCATCACAAAAAGTAGCGTTTTTATTTTTATTTAAGATCCATTTTTGCACTTTGACCGCAACACAACACAACGTTTTTATTCGATTGAATATTTATAATATCACTTCTTACATAATTTAAGTACAACTAAAGAAATATTACCCACGGAGAAAAAATGACCAAGATCAAAGAGGACTGAGCGTAGCGTGAAAGGTTGGATAAAGTCCCATCAGTGAGAATGTTATGGGCTTATTTTATCAAGGACATAAATGGCTTACCTCTTAACGTATTAGCCCCATACAAGGGATGGTCATAGGGTACCGGGCGGTACGCAGGATGGAGTGCGGCAAGATAACTAAGTTCACTGGTCGCACCCGCTGCCGCCGCCGCCGCCGCTGCCAACCTGAGAAAAAGAAAACATAAATTAAGATACCGTTTCCAAAAAAAATGTATCCTTGAGATTTTTTCAGACCATAAATTTTGCCTTGGCATAAAAATGAGAAGGTCTCAGTAGCAAATGATGGTGTCCATAGAAATCAGAAAATATTTTCCAAGGATTACTTTCAAGAAACAAGTGATAAAAATTACAATCCGTACCTATCAACTTGTTTCCTCTGCTTTCCATGTAACATTAACATTTTATTACATCTCAGCTGCTGCAACTGCAACCATAATTCCCTCTCGTAATAAGCTTGTATGAATTTTTCTCATAAGTCCAACTTATTAAAATGTCGACCTGATTCAAATGCCTGCCCCAAAATGACTTCTGACAAGTTTTTACATCTAAATTGCATTCCCTTAAAAGGTGGAGTGCATGAAAGATTATTTTCTTCGACACAGGGTGTCTTTTAATTACGGAATCTCGTTTGCCAATGACAATATTTGAATGCTTGGCCAAAAAGGTTGAACACAATGACACATTTGAAACTTTTTTCATGGTCCCTATTCAAGTATTCGGAGTATCGCCGAGGACATCTCGGTGCGAACCCAAGGCCTGTCAGTGGGGTTCCGTAGGCAATAAAAAGAGGACGCTCGCAATCCACCGGCATCCGTGACGTAATATGTCTGGACGTTTTTGAGCAAAAAGCGATTTACAAACAGCTGGATACTGTAGAGACTCGTATGTGCTAATTTTTCAAGTCATATAAACCCATCGAGGGTCTTATGGTATCTAATTTATATTCACATAACAAAAAGGCAAAATTCAATGCAGTTACAAGTAAAATTGAAGAAAATGACTAAATAAGGATTTAACCATAAGTATTCTATTGACCTTTGCCTAACACAATTATATTAACAAAATTTGTCGGCCGCTTAATAAAATAGACATCGGCTATAAACAACAAAACAATGGATAAATCAGATAAACAATGAGAAAACAATCCATTCCCACGTTTACAGCGAAAAACAAAACTAAAGCGACCACTAAAAGCGCAAAGCTAAACAAAAATAAGAACACAATAGCTCGCGCGCATGCGCAATGCGCCCAGTAATAAAATTATTAAACAAATCAACCTCATAATAATGCGGCTCCAGAAAATTGTCGGGTGGGCTGAGTAGGATAAAGAAATTATCCAACTTACCGACCACGGACGATTGCGCGCCCCGACCAAACCCGAACAAAGACGTAGCTCGAGAAAACGAAGAAAAAAAAACTTGGCGGCTAACAAAATAAATAAAACAAGTGCAAGAACACTCGCGCGCCTTCGCCCCGCGTGACGTCTTCATGTACTCTATCCCTTTCGCCCACGCGATCTGTCTGTTCCCGTGTGTACGTATGACAAGGACGGAAATACGCACAGATTGTCCTCTGAATAGGAAGAAAGTTTTTGAAACTGTTGCTGGACGTGAAACAAGTTTTACAGATTTCGCGCAGACGGGCTTTTTGATTTGACGTTTTATTTACATTTTTTTAAGTGGTTCTTCTCTGTTTCATTAGAAACGGGATTTTCATTACCAAAGGAGCTATAAAATAGAGGAAGACATCAAAAACAAATAAATTAAAATTAATAGGTACTTTTTATTTGCTACCGAAGTAAAATTATTTCAGCTCTTACAACCACCATTACCCATTGTTTTAACATGAGTCTAAAAAAGTTTAATAGACAGCGAAATAAACTTTTAACGACAGAAAGAATAATTATTATATGTAATAATCAGTGGTTGTTCGCATTTAGCGTAATTTTTTACTTATTTTTCAAATAATCACCGCAGCTGAAGTCTGTCAGTGGAGCATTTTAAAAGTGTAATTGCCCCTCAATGTGAGCGACTCAATCATGGCATCATGAATGTTTCATGAAAACCAGTTGGCAATTACACTCGTTTCTTACGTCCGCGTCGATGCACTTTTTTACGGCTTATTTTAGTTTTTTCGCCGAATGACCAATTAGTGCTTACTGCCTGCTACATAGCCCTCGCGTATCTATGGTAAATTGTGTCCGTTATTTTGTACGTACGTTGTGTTTTATGGTATGTCCTGAGGTATTTGGTATGTGGTTCATTAAAGAAAGTATTTACAAAGGTATTCTTTGGAAAAGGGTTGGTTGTAAAGTTGTCAGAATTTGTAACGATACGAGTAATAAGTGCGTTTTTTTTTGTAAAGTAAAGGAACCTAAGTTTATTACTTACACTAAGTGTCGTTTTTCGTGAAAATGCATGAATGTGTTAATAAAAAAATCTAAAATTAAATGTACTAGGAACTTATTGTCTAAGAACATAGTTTTCAGATTTATCCTATTACAAATCTATCATTACTTTTTATTCCACCCATTACGGTCGCAAAAAAAGAAAAAATAAATTCATGCAAATAAAGTCAGTGACACATTATTGCAAGTTCCGTTGCAAGACTGTCATCAATTAATTATCCCCGATGGCAAGGTACGACCATCCGTCAGTACAAGGCTTAATCTTCACGCTTGGATGCGCAAGGGATGAGTTGAATGCATGAAGTGAAAAATTGGCTATCAAGAAGGAAATTTTTTATGTGTCAATATTATGATTATTGCCCATCAATATTTTTTTGCGTTTAAATTAATGAACACTTGTCGAGATTTTGTGTCTTGATTAACTATCTCCTTTTACGATGACAGAAACAAAGAATACTTAGCGATTACATAACCTTCTCAAGAAATTAAGTACAGGCTGTTTCTATATTGTTATAATTTTCAAGTGTAAAGCAGATTTCTGTTTTTCTCATTAGGGTAAAAAATTTGAGGTGACTGTAAATTTTCCACTCACAATTATTTCCGTATAATTTAAACTAAAAACCCAAAAAATAACAAATAAATCACTCAACAATACACCGTAAAAAACGGATTTCAGAAACGTAAAATTTTATACAAAAATAACGATGCGTTTCTTTATGCGAGCTTTCGTCAACGAATATATCACTTTATCAAGAGTTTCATGAGCAAATAATACGAAAACTTAAATTCTTGGATACTTAAGTATCCAATATACAGATTTATTGAGGTCCGGAATAAGAACTGGGCCAAATAAAGGACCATAAGCTGCTTTCGGTGCGACTTTTAGAATTAAACCGACGAAGTTTCGAACAACCGTTTTTATGTACAGGTTGATTTATTTGTGGCGTATAAATTGGGATTTTCTTGACGTTTGATATTTTTTAAAGATGTGGAATAATGGCAGATTTATTTTGAAGATTTTTTTGTTAAAATGTTGTGTTTTCGTGACAGTCTTCTGATGAATAAAAAAATCTTAATCATACTCGTAATAAAAAATCAGCTCTTCTGTAAAAACTTTTTTGTCGTAACAATTTTTTTACGTAACCTATTGCAAAGATATCAAAAGGACTACCTGAATACCACATTATTCTAATAATTCACCGCTAAATAACATCTTAGACACCTTTTGTATTTAATTTAAACAAGTAAAGTCTTAAATGAGTCACTTCTGTACGGTGTAAGGGGACTGTCCTTCCAAGAAGGTTTAAAGTGGTCACCGCGGGGGCCCGCGGTAGGAGTTTTGTTTAGTCGTATTTTATTGTCACACTAGCCTCGCCACCTGGGTTTTTTTGTTAATTTTGGCTATTTAAAATGCGTTGAATGAAGATATTTATCGAATTAAAACGAAACGATCGAAGTTATTTTATCCTAACTTGAATATTGTATGTCATTTATTTGCAAGTGGATATTTTAGTGCTATCACTGTTGTAAATCAAATCACATGATAATTTTATCTTTTTATCTACTTTCCTTATTTAAATTTTGTAAATCAACAATGGCATAATTATATTTTGCTCAACAAATATAAAAATATTTATCACAAAATCTCAATGCCAACTTTGTAGATACATTAAGTCATAAACACTTACTTTTAAAACTATTTGTTTACTTAAAAATATGAGCAAAACCCACTATGATTTAATGAAAATATTTAAGATGTCAAAATAATAATTATATTGTCATTTTCCTTCTTTTTGTAATTTCCAGCTATAAATCTTTATGTGCCTATTTTATCGTTAATAACTTTAGTTTATCGGCAAGAAGTAGTAAGCGGTAATCAAAATGTATAAAACAATAAGCTATGTTAAAATGCAATATTTCTACAAATAATATAATATAATAATAATATTCCACGACTATCACACAACGCCATCTAGGCCCAAGCTAAGCAGAGCTTGTGTTATGGGTACTAGACAACTGATATACATACTTATATATTTCTAAATACATACATAATATAGATAAATTACACCCAGACACAGAACAAATGATGGTGCTTATCACACAAACATTTGTCCTGGGTGGGAATCGAACCCACGACCTCCGGCATAGCGGTCAGGGTCACTAACCACTAGACCAACAGGCCAGTCGAAATACAACAACAATGTTCATTTTATATGACGCAATCACTATAGCTGCACAAATAAAGACATTCACAATTTAATAACAGTTACACTCATAAAATTTCCCATTTTCAATTCACAATAACTCCTAAAGCAAAATACGTTTTCCAGTCGATACGAAGTCTGCGCAAGCGCTTCAATCGGTGAGATCTCTACAGCGCTCTTGGTGACATGTCAATCGTGGGCCTTGAATAATGCAGGAGGGACCATGTTGCAACTTGCAACACGCTGTATATCCGGACACGTTTAATTTTGCAAGTAGACACCTACTTGCTACTTGCAAGGGATGTTTTTAATTTTTTGATTTGGTATTTTGTTTAAATTGATGAGTTGCGAATCTATCGAGAAGGGAAAAGTAAATAGATATTTTCATCTGCCTCAAAAGATGAACCCTTACATACATAATATATACACATATACATATTTGGCTTTTTTGTGTATTAATTCATATTGAAATAATTTTATAAAAAAAAATATCAGTGTTGTGTCAATTTTAGTAAGTTCTAATTTTGTCAGTTCGATGTCGTAAATTGCATTAAGACACTTTAGACAGATATAAATTATGTTTAAATGAGTAAATAAATCTAACACACCATTTATTGTTAAGTTAATTCCACAAAAAATTACCTACTCTAAAATATTTTCTTTTGACTGTAATAGTTATTTGTTATGCAAGGCTGCAAAGTTGATTTTTGGCGCGAGTACTTGAATTGAAAACTGAGCGAGCGAAGGATTCTAAGATTGAACCGCGAGAGAAACGAGCGGTTCAAATATAGAATCCTGAGCGATGCGAAGTTTTCAAAGGTACGAGACGCAGAAAAACTTTGCTGCCGAGTGCAACACACAACTTTTCACCTCACACAGCGAGGAAATGTAGTGGGGGCGGCTCGCCTGTCAGTGTAGAAAACAATTGAATACAAGACGTGTACGAATTTTGAACAACACTTTGTGCTCTAGAGCACAAAATAGAGTTTTGCGCTCAGATTTTGAATGACAAATAGAATCTTTCCGAGCGTGTGAGGTGAAAAAATTGTTTTACGGAACTCAATAATTTACAACTTTATCCACTTGCTCCAGGTTCCCTATCCATTTGCATAAAATTTTAAGACCTAATATAACTTAGCATAATTTCGTTTGGCATAATTATATTTTCGCATAATATAATTACGCATAATAGCTTACGCATAATTTTTTAAGCATAATTTCTCTAAGCATAATAATGATTACGCATAATATTCTAAAGCATAAATTTATTAAGCATAAAGTTCTAAAGCATAACTTTTTTAAGCATAATATCTTATAGCATAAAAAAAAGCTTTTTCACCTCACCCGCTCGGAAAGTATCTATTTCTCATTCAAAATCTGAGCGCAAAACTCCATTTTGTGCTCAAGAGCACAAAGTGTTGTTTAAAATTCGAACACGTCTTGTATTCAATTGTTTTCTACTTTTCTGCACTGGCAGGCGGTCCGCCCCCACTTCATTTCCTCGCTGTGTGAGGTGAAAAGTTGTGTGTTGCACTCGGCAGCAAAGTTTTTCTGCGTCTCGTACCTTTGAAAACTTCGCATCGCTCAGGATTCTATATTTGAACCGCTCGTTTCTCTCGCGGTTCAATCTTAGAATCCTTCGCTCGCTCAGTTTTCAATTCAAGTACTCGCGCCAAAAATCAACTTTGCAGCCTTGCATAACAAATAACTATTATTTTGTTTTAAATCCTAAAATATTTAGAAATCCTGGCGCCCCTACGCACAATCGTCCAGGTAACAATGTCGCACACTTGTTACGACCAGTTCTGCCTACCTCTTAATAGACAGAGTCGCTATATTGTGTCCTCACAGGCGAACAATTGTTTAAAACATTGTTACGTCCAAGCCGATTGTTCCTGCTTTGTTACAACTGATAGAATTGAAGATTCTCCTTTGTGTTAAACTTTCTTAGTGTGAATGACTATTTATTTTGTGTCTTTTATGTAATTGATGATAGTGTAAGTAAGTTACTTTGTTTTTTTTTGATACTGTAAAAGTGTGATGTTTTTTTAGACACTGGAATCTGAATCAAATCAGTTGAGGGAGGATTTTTTCTATCGTAAATGTATTTAGATTTTCGCGATTTTTATGTACCGTCAGAGCGACTTTATTTTTCGTATCCAGTTGGTTAAGATTTAAGTTATAGTAATGATAAACACTTTAAATTAAATTATGTCATAATAATAATGAAATTCATGAAATATATGGCATGTTTTACTTGCGTTCCATGAATTTTTTTCCTTTTCTTAACATTGTTTTTACATTCTTCAGCATGTCAATGATTAATTACATTTTTTTACTGAGTTATCACTTTTATCGAATTCAAGTAATTAATAAAAGCAATCGCAAGCACGCAGAATTTATCACATAAAACTAATTACATATTATACTGTTAGCCACTACATCGTAAGTGTTCAAGTGATTTTGGGATTATCCAGTTCCACTTACAATAGCGAAGTCTGAGTCCCAACAGTGGGACCAACACTGATTATGCTAGCTCTTTAGCGGTACTGACTTCCCAAGGAGCGCCGGACGTAGTACACCGACACTGGCGGAGCCTTAGATATCATATCAATGATATCTTCATCAATCAAAGTGCATGCGTTGCATTTTAAATCCACCCGCTGTATCGTACAATTAGATATAGGGATAGGTGTATAGGGGGAGTATTACAAAGTCTTAAAACCAGACTTGTTCCAGTGAGTGAACAAGATGGCGCTAGACGACTTGTATAGCTCTGTCACTTTCACTCGCCGGAATATGCGTGGTTTTATGGCGTTGTAATAACCCCCTTGGTCGGTTTACTGAGACTACTTTAAAAGTGAGTTGTCGGAGCTGCACCTTTACAATTGTATGTAAAAGTGCGCTTTCACGAGATTACTAATAAAAAGCAAATATATTGGCAATTCTGCCTTTTACAATTTACTGCATCTCTGTACATAATGTCATCAATTGATGCACGGGACCCAAAGTCAACATCTGTAGAAAACTAGGTGTTAACTAGAAACTAGGTGAAGCAATCCCTTAGAGACCTCTTTTTAGACATAAAAAGGCGTCGATTTCCGGCTTCCGAAGTAATGGAGACTATATTATTAAACTTAATAAAATTATTTAAGGCAAATACAATTAAGGATGAAGTGGGGAAAATTTTGCTGAGTAAATTCGAGGCATTTTTTTTTTATATATTAGCTAAAAATAAAATACTGACAAAAATATCCATGTTGACTTTGTACAGACATCTCAATCCTTTAGCTGAGTGTACAGACACTGCGCACTCGTCTCACGGTGCATTCCCGCTCTTTGAAATCAAACATGGCCGTGGCTCACGCGCAGAATTGTAACACGCTCGGGGTTGCCATACGACAATAATTCACAGGATATGGTAATGCGTGCTGGTATTTTTTTTTTTTTTTTTTTTTTTTACGTGGCAAAATCATCAAATGAGTCCTCCAGCCCCGGGCAGGGCGGGAGGGACTGTCAGACTTCTACTGACTAAAATCCACGGTGTCCTTCAGTAGCGTGTTATGTTCCGGGGTCACGGTAAGGAAATAATCCCGCGACCCCGGCAGGCTTTGGTCCTCTGAGAGGGGGGCCCCGTCATAATGATGACGCTCTTTGAGGCGCGCGTGGGACACAACGCGCCGTCGACCCGGGCATGGTCCATGGTCGGGCAGCGAGTTGCCCTTTACTCGCTGCCCGCATGCCCGCGCCTACGGTGGCCGGAGATCGTCCTGCGACGTCCGTCGCCGTGGGCGTGCACCACCGCGGGTGGGGCGGAGGGAGGACACTGTCCTCTCTCGCGCGCGGCCCGCCTCCTCCTTCGCGAGCATTACTGCCTCGCAGAAGGAGCTGACCGCTTCCCACTCCGTCTCGCCCCGCAGCATGGCCGCAACCAATGCCGGGCGCGAGAGGTCTCCGCCTATCGCAGCCGTGAGGACACGTCGGTGCTCCGCCCAAGCTGGGCAGTCCTGCACCGTATGCTCCACCGTGTCCTCCGGGCGATCTTCGCAGTGGTGACACCCAGGCGTTTCCTCCTTCCGCATTAGACACAGGTACCTCCCGAAGCATCCGTGCCCGGTGAGGACCTGCGTCAGGCGGAAAGTAAGGACGCCATGACTTCTCTCCAGCCACTCCTCAAAGAGGGGTCTTACCGCCGCAATTGCGGCGTGCCCGGCCGTCGGTCGCGACAGTCGTCCCCTCCATACTGCCCTGAGATCGCGCCGGACCTCTTCCCGCCGCGCCTCAACTTGTCGAGGCAGCGGGAATTCTCCCCGACGCTGCGCCTCCACGCGCCACTCATAGACGCGCTGGAGGGCAGTCGCCTCCAGATCCCAGGGCAGTAATCCGGCAAGAAGGTTGGCCGATTCGCCGGCAATCGTGCGGTATCCCCGGATCATTCGGATAGCCATGACCCTCTGGCATGCGACCAACTTTAGTGGTCGCGTCCGGATGCTCAGGGCCCACACAGGGGCCCCGTAGAGGGCCATGGACCGCACGACGCCGGCGTACAGCCTACGGCAGGAGACGTTTGGCCCGCTGAGATTGGGCAGGAGTCGCCTGAAGGCGGCTGCTGCCCGGTTCAGCTTTGGGGCCAAACACAGGAAATGCTCCCTGAAGTTCCACCGGCTGTCGAGGACGAGTCCCAGGTACTTCATCGTCCTCAAGACGCCGATGCGAACTCCATGCGTGCTGGTATTGCGGTATACTTTGAATGTGACGTATTCTGATAGCTTGTAATTTTTTAATCGTTATTTTTAGACCCGAGTTCACCAACAGATGTTTATATTTTTAACCGATGTTTAAACCTTAAACGCCTGCCTGTTTAACAATATTTTGTTGTTCACCAAGCACTAACCATTGATTAAGACTGTTAAACGCCTGTTTTACATAAACGAAGTATCGGACTTAGTTTAACCATTGGTTGACTCTTTTTAGGGTTGAAAATTTTGCGAGGTTCATTAATAGTGGGTCGTTTTATTATTTAACTAGCTTTAGCTCTTACTTACTAAAAGTCCACGCTGTTCCTTCAGTTGCCCTTTGCGTTCCAGAGTCACGATAACGTTTAGGTTCTGCAACCTTTAGTAGAGTTCCTCTGTCAGTTTTAATCAAGATGCATGCTTCCTTGATTAAGGATATTATCATTAACTTGAGAGAACTAATCTAATCTTGAGTAGCTTCTTTAATTAGGCCGAAAAGTAATTAAAAAAGAGTCCACTCACCCTGACTCAACAATCATAAATTACCAAGATTCTAAACAAACAATTTAGAAAAACCTCAAATGTGTACTCGAGTAATTAACAGTTCATTACTAAGTGTTACAGTACAAATTGGTGACCCTACGGAGTCAATTAGAAGCAGTGTCCTTCACAAGGAGTATGTGTGGTCATAATTGATATGTGTCTAATTGGGCATAACAATTAGAGATGTTTTCAAAGTATCGATATCGATATTAATGGTGATATAAAATCGTAGAACAACGGAACTGGTGGTCGACGAT
This sequence comes from Agrotis clavis, assembly GCA_954870645.1. Classification (NCBI taxonomy): domain Eukaryota; kingdom Metazoa; phylum Arthropoda; class Insecta; order Lepidoptera; family Noctuidae; genus Agrotis; species Agrotis clavis. Next base: position 6,790,733 of record OX940943.1, read on the forward strand.
GATAAATGATAATCATGTAGATTGTAACAAAAAAAAAACACGTCATAGATTTATTTATATAACTGAATGAAGCCGTGGTGTTTCGTACCTGACTAGTCCAAAAAGACACAGCGAAAGAAACTCTGAGGTCACTTGTCTCTTTTGAACAGGCATTAACTCAATAATGGGATAAAGCAAGGCAGCACAAGCACAGTAACATAATATTGTGATGTATTAACTACAAGCCTTGGACCTTCATATTGTCCTAGATGGTTGATTTAACTCAACACTTCTTGTAATTACACAAACACACTTGCTAAATTGAAATCTTCTTTTTAAGGAGACTGTCCACGTAGAACGTAATTTTGTTTGGAATACATCGAATGCGACAATCATCGACACTTTGGAACTATCGATACAAATTATATCGATACTTTTACACTTCCCTAATAACGTTTATTGTGGTTTGTCCATCTCGCAGATCAACTCATTCAGTTTAGCTATGAATAGATTCACTTAGAGCTTAGGCATGTGTTATTGGTCTAAGAATAACACTGTGTAGCTTCCTTGTAATGTATCTAAGAGCCATGAGAAGATACTTAGTCGTACACATGTCTAAAAGGGTACCTAAGTTGATGGTGTTGGAGAAAGGAAGCCTTTACTTAGTAATTAGTTCAATATTTAAGTACAGATATCCTAGAAAAACATCGGTTATTTTAGGAATCACGAACGTTTGACTATAAGAATGAAGAACAATGTAAGAACTTGCTTAATTTATATTACCGTGATAAACTGATAAAAAAAACCTTTAATAACAAAGCAAATTACAACCTGCCAGGGAAATCATTTCAAACACATCTATGATAATGCACAAGCACAACTACCTACTTAAAGAGTACAACTCAAAACTTTTCCTCTGGGCAGTGAACGAAGTTATTCTTATGCGCGATGTTTTTAATCATTTGAAAACGCGTGGGCGGTCGAAGAGCTTAAACTTTCTTGTTCTTTTGCGTACAAAGGAAAAAAAAAACGATATATTTGTATAGCAATTGAGAATATCTAATTAAGTGACATATTTTCCTCTTAATACACACATCAAAAGTGTCTAGGGATCAACATATATTTTTGCAATAACTTTTCTCCTGATTGATATTAATTAAAATGTTCTTTAAGGATTCATCAAATAAAGTGTTATCGTTTGTCACAGTAACGATAAACCAAGTCACCTTTGCATTCATAAAGAAATTTGCCATTTTCCTAATAAAGGGATTTTTGACATTTGAACCACTAACATTAAAGTTCGAAAAAAAGACTGAAATAACAGTTTTCTTTAAAATTTTATTGGGTAACTTAAACAATTAATAATCCGTGTTTCTACCGCGAACACTAACAACACAAGAACATCGGTTTGGCATACTCAAAATGAGTTCATCCAAATCACGCTGTGGAATGGCCGCCCATGTTCGTTGCAACAACAAAAAAAGGTCTTCTTGCGACTGGATACCCTCCATATTCGGCAGAGATCTTCTCTGTAGCATATCCCATGCATGCTCAATCGGGTTCAAGTCTGGCGACTGAGCAGGCCAGGGCAGGACATTGATGTTAGATGCGGCGAGAGTCTGTCTTACAACTCTTGCGGTGTGCGGTCGTGCATTATCATGCATTAACTGAAATAAGGGACCGATTTGCACTTGTAGAGGAACGATGACGTCTGATACAATCGTCTCAGCATAAATTTGAGCGTTGAGGTTGCCTCTGATCCAAATCAACTCAGTTCTTCCGCCGATCCAAATACCCGCCCATACCATGATGGTTCCACCACTATAAGGATGGACTTCCTGGCAGGATTTTAATCGCTGTTGGCGTCCAGGGGTTCTCCAGTGTCGTATACGTCTTGTATCCGGTCTCATACCAAAACGAGACTCATCAGAAAAGCACACGAAACGCCATTGTTCTTCTGCCCAATTTCTGTGTTCAAGAGCCCATTGATATCGAATCCTACGATTGTGCATTGCTATAGGTGGTACCCGTAGCGGTCTTCGGGAATGAAGGTTCACTTCATGCAAGCGGTTTCTGACTGTTTGGTCGCTAATTAAGTTCCCTGAAGAGTGATGAAGCCTCACGGCTAACATCATGGCGGTTATTGTTGGAGCTCTTCGAGTTAAGATTTGAATGTATCGGTCTTGTCTCCGTGTGGTGCAGCGAAACCGTCCTCCATGGCGCTCAGCCACGGTACCAGTGCTTCGGTAACGTGTCCAAAGTCGACTGATAACACTCTGACTTGTATTCAGAGCTAAAGCCACAGTACGTTGCCGGGAACCAGCTTCTATCATTCCCACGGCTCTGAGCATTTCTTCCCTGCTTAAATGACGTCGCCGCTCCATAATAACGTTGGTTTTAATCAGTAGTAGGGAAACAGTAGCACTAATAATGTCTTCAATGCGTTGTATGTTTTTATAGGGAAAATATTGACAGCTGATTTTCATCTTTTACTCGAATTTGATTTACAGTTCCTGATTCAAATTATGAAATGCACCAAAAAGGATCCATATAAATTTATAAAATCATAAATTTATTACAAAGCCACATCTCAATCTCAAGAAATCCGCATAAAAATGCTTGATCCCTAGACACTTTTGATGTGTGTATGTGAATCAATAGCTTCCAATAATGCAATAGAATAATATGTATTACTCGTATGATCGAGTAGACCGTGTACCAAAGTAAATGTTTAGTAAAACATCAGACATTAATTATCTATTAAATAAGGTTACGACGTGTTAAATTACTGTCCAAATTGCGTAATGAACAATTATATCGGCGTATCATTTCCTAATATATTCGTAAAGTTATCACGTTCTATTTATTTGAAAGCGATCGAAGTTCAGATGTCAATTGAATTTATTACGATATAAATCATCACAAATATTACTAGCCAAACAATATTGTAGATAACAACAATGTTTAATAGCGGAAGAATAATAGACTAAACAAAATCAGAAGCTAATGAATGAAGTAGGAAAGGGATAGAGAGAGAATCCGTAGATAGCAGAGGAGAAGTCGAATCGTGGTCCATGATACAGTTGAATAGAAATTAACTTAACTAAATACAACAAATTTGTACCTACACTCCTTGAAACCCCAATAAAAACATAATTTAGGGATTAAAACCATAAATAGCAAAGGTTGATTGCAAAGCATAATAAACTTTCGAGATGTTAAACAATTGAATAGTCAATAGAAATTGGTGTAGGTCTACATTCAGGTGAGGAAGATATCTCCAAACTTGACAAAGAATTCGAACCTTCATACATTTACAAATGAATGCATTTCATTCAAGATCCTTAATCTAAACACCCAATTATTACCACTAATAAACAGACAAGAGCCTAAACAATAAACCTTTGACCCATAACAACCTCCTACCATCGTAAACCATTATCCAACCGAATCGTAAAAGACAATCGAAACAAGTAAAGCAATAGGTTTGAATGACATCTCAATTTGGCATCATAAACTTTTTACTGCTGATATCAAAGCTGTTATTCTAGCACCTACGAATGTATGTAATGGTGATGATGCTGGAATTGTTGATGATATGAATGAGGGAGTAAAAGTTATGACTTATATGGAAATGTCAGCTTGTGTTTCTGAGAATGGCAAAGTTTAAAGACAGCAATGGATGAATTTAGACTGTGGATGATGATAAAGTGTTAACAATGGTGGATTTCAAAAATACTATTTTGATTATAAATTAATGGAAGATAAATAAGGAAAAGAAGATGAGGAGATAGCTAACAAAGGAGAATGGGATAAAAAAAAATTGCGAAAACGACCAAAACGAAGAACGAGGAGAAGAAAATAATGGTGAATTATATCACTCATCTTTGTTTCATTCTTTAATTTGTTTTTCTGGAACCAAGCTATGTATCAACAATATGCTTGCTGTTCTTATTAATGCACATACTATTTTTGAGCTTTCGGATTTTTCATCCTTATTCAACCAGTTTCACGAATTCAAATGAAAGCTCCTTTTTCTCTTTTATATTCTCCGTTACTGAATATGTCCTCGTTAAACCTCCACAGTTCATGTCTGTCATACCAGGTGGCGGAACTTAGCGCCATTCTTAGAACCTAACACATGTCTAGAATCGTTATGAGCCTTGGCTCTTTTTTCCTGTGGCCTGACCTTCTCCATGGGAAATCATTTCATCAGGGTCTGATCTGTTTGCATATACTTGGAATTTAGAGGGAATCCTTGTGTTTTCTATTTTGTGTAGCTAGTTCTGTTTTGTTGCTTAGTAAATTTACTTCATCTAGGTCAAAATAATCATCACCTATAGCTTTGTTACTTTCAAGCATCCGAGGTAGCTTAAGTTCAAAAGTCTAAGTCAAAATGATTTGTGGTAAATGTGGTGCAAAACATCTAGTTTTATTTTTGTCATGTCTGGCAAGCACCAGGCAAAATGGTTATGAGTTTTCCATAAATGGATACTTATTTATGTTCATTCAAACTTGTTACCAATTCTTGTTCAAACGTGGATCCCTATTTTTTATATATGAACCTTAATTACATTAGGAAGTGGAAATGGTTGTCGCTATCTCCCTTCATCATTTTTACCACCTTTATGGTAGTAAATCCACCATTAGGGAGCATGTTGCACAATAACATTACCATATTTTATGATATAAACAGGTCAACAAATTGAAATGTCAATAAAAATAATGATGGGTGTTGGCAGCATTAAAAATAATAGTTTTACGACTTCATTTTGGGCATGTGTCGAAATTCTGGTCTTATAATTTATGACTATATTAAATACAGTTTTATAATCTTATCCTTTATTGTATTTGGTTGTTTTTATTATGTTGAGATTGTAAATTATGTGTCACACTCGGATTGTTGGGTCATGTTTAAGTGATGTGTGATTTATTGAGTAGGTACCTACATTTTGACCTGTCATTAATGTCATTTGTAAGTTGATGTTTCTTTGTTTGTGACGCGAGATGCAAGACTGTGTTATGATGGTGTTATGTTATTGTCAGACTTGATTTAACTGTTTTTTGCATGCGAAACCTATAAAAATTAACTAATAGTCTGAGTTAATTTTTTATTTAAATATTATCTAAACAGTTTTGAAGTCTGACAACCAGTCTTACCAATAAGGTATCGTATTACCCAGTTACTGAGTTGTGGAGGTCCGATAGCCAGTCGCTCCGTGTAAAATACAGATATTCAGCTGCATCTGGTTTGACTGGAAGCCGACCCCAATATATGTAGTTGGGAAAAGGCTAGGCAGATGATGATTATCTAAATGAAGCCCCAAATGAAGAGTGAAAATTTGAATTATTTTCATTTTGTTAATTATTCGATATTTTCAAAAACACATGCTCATAATTTGTATTGGTTATTTTTGTGTTCTATACAAAATGTAACTATAAAATCTAAAAACATATTATACATACACAGTAGCGTATTACTGAACAATATGTAAATAAAAAAGGTGATAAACGACCGGAATGGACTTTTGGAAGCTTTTTAATCCATATGCAGCGAAAATAAACAAGATCAACTATTGTAAACAATTGCTCGGTGCGCGGGCGCACGGTACAGGGGCAGGCGGTTGTGGACGCTAATGTTTACTAGTGAGAATATTTTCAGTTTCACAAGTAATTATCTTTCATTTAAATTAACTAAATCACATGTTCAGTTGGAAAAATAGAAAAGTGTTCATGCTCACTATTTCAACCTGCTAGATCAAAATTGGTAGAATGCAAAAGAGGTTTTTAAAAAACACTGTCTCTACAAATTAAGTATGTACATTCAATTTTGAAAGCAGCCTGAAAGAAACTCAAAAAAATAATAAGATCACCACGAGTGTAAATTGCTTCAAAACATAAGTCATCAAATAATGGCCATCTCTTATCCCCAATCTATCCAAAAAAGATCTCAACCTGCTCGAAACACCAATACAATTCATCAATCAACAGTACAACCAACCAACAAAATTCCATCCCACCCTTGACGTATGCACAATATTACGATCGCCCGTTGACGCGCACGCATCGTGCGTGTTTACAAATAAATCATCATTATTTTATTGCCTTGCGCCAGCGTTGCCGCGCGGTGTACGCTTCCGCTCGACGGGTCATCGGACTATGTACACGTGATTTACGGACTAGGGTAGCCCTCAGGATTTGCTTACGTTTTTAGTGGTAACCCCACTTGATCCTAGGGCTTGATTATGTCTGTATAGTCTCGCATGGTTTCAACATCCTTGAAGCTTAGTTCTTTATCAATTCTTTAATCAATCTCTGAGTCATTTTCTTGGCGAAGAAGTTCTTCGTTAAGAGGTTTTAATTCTTCAATTCACTCTTACTTTTTTTTTTGCATTTTATTAACTTTGGCTTCGCTGCTATCACATACATCAATTATTTCATTCTTATTGACTAGATGCATAAACTTATATGCTTGTATGGTTATGTTGGTAACCCTAATTCCATCTATGTCCTTCTGTGCCACGGGAAGTCTCCCGGTCACTAGTGCTACAATGTTTAGATTTTGGACTCCAAAAATATTTGGTACTTCCTTCCTGATGGTAAATATTTGATCCATTCGCCGGATATAGGATATTACAGTTGATAGAAAATATGATTTTGAAACTAAAAAGTAAGCTTCATTTCGAAAGTCAGTATTTCTATGTAGTTTCAACATTTTGTGTTTAATAAAACAATGTTTAATTTAAAAATTTTGAATGCGGTGTCACGTAGTGAAGTGAAATATTTATATTTATAGCCCTTTCAAACTAAAGAGTTATTTTCCAAAGCCATTGCCTCAACAAATGACAAACTAATGGTTCTGATTTGCATACAAGTTTCAGATCAAACAACATGGTCATATTTATTTCAAACAAATTGCTCTGTAAATATTCAGCGCGAACGTGCGTATGCGCCTTCTCTCTGACTAATGTTTCTAGGATATTGTCATAATTAGCACACTTGGCAAGCGGGATGGCAACGATGGTATGCTACAAATCCGAGACAAATAATTCACTTGTTGAAGATGTCGCCGAAATATTTGACAAACAAAATGGCAGGAAGTCTAATCAAGGTTTTAGCGTCTCGAATTTTGCAGCAATTATTTTTCTTTCAAAAATAAGTGCAGACGAATTTCCTGCTAGTTCTTCTTTAAATGATGATAAACTATTGAAAATAAATGCTACTTATATTTGACCTTTCCAAGACGCATGGTTAAAGCATTATTATTTTAAATGAAAACAATTTTAGTTTGAGCAATAACAATAATAGTAGTCTTGTAAATGTTGCCTTCTCAAGCTACGGATTTATTATTTCCCATCAACAGAATGCTTAAAAAGAACGATTAGTTACTGCATCATACCGATACTGCTGGTCTACGTCATCCCAATGTTGAGTAAAGGTTCTTTCAATGACTCCTTAGTTTTTCGAACCAGAGCTATTGTGGCATCTCTAATCCTTGATTTTCAATTTTTGATCTTTTTTTTTCTCGCCGGCTTCGAACGCATCATAGAAAAAGAGATATATTGCTAAAACTTCAAAAACTGTTTGACATGCAAGAAGCTATCTTCACTCCAATTGCAGTAAACTTGGAATTTAATGTTCCTATAATTTCGCTATTAAAATTTATCAGTGCAAAAACATGAGAACAGTGTGCCTCTGTTAATTATTTATTTTGTAATCAATACGTGCAGGGGTATCGTACCTTAACCTCAGTGATAAGAAACGCCATTTTGTTAACTTGGGCAGTTGAAAGAATACATTTTGCTTGTTATAGTTCCGTGTCTTTTATCTGTCATGAATTTTGATAACGAATGGTTATGTTGGTACCTACCTACCTACTTCTTTGTATTCAATTGGATTAGTTCATTCTTCTCTTTTTTTGTAGCAAACTGATGCTGTTTTGTCTCGTCTTTTGTTAATAGAAGTTTCACATTTCCAAAGCTATTTATATTGACTTAGTTATTTTTATACCCTTATGTTTTTAAAGCCCCAGTTGCTTTTCCTTATAATCACCGAGATATTTTAACATCGATGAAGTATTTCTTACATTATATGCAACCAATACTCCAAAAGCTGACACATCAAAATCATCCCTTCCTTCTACATTTCCAACTTCAACACTTTCATCGTCAAAACCCACTAAAACTTGGTGAGCCAATTGAACTGCCTCAATTGTAATATCGATGAGAGTAGTTTCTGCCCTTGCGCTGTCAATGCCTTCATTGACCTCAGTCGACAAGGGGCTCTCTGTACGGTAAATTTAGCTTTCAAGTAGTGCTTCTACTTTCTAGATAGTGAATGACGTCTAGTTGGAGTAATGCGAATTCTTGCTTTATAACTGTAGATCATTTTGTGAGAGAGTACAGGAGAATGTATTTAGGATTTAATTAGTCTCGACTTCTTGGGATAGTGCTGAACTAGGAAAGGATTTGAGAAAGATTAGTTTTCGGAGATTTAGGCCCAGTAGGGGACTCTTTAATACTGATATGATTATGATGATAATAATGATGAATTCAACAATTTCACTAAGGATGTTATGCTAGGTGATAAAAATGAAGATAAAGACGCTGTTACTGATTTGAAACTGACACAGAAAGCTTTAAATATGTTAGGTTAATAAGGCCAATAATCGCAAACTAATGGCCTTCCACACAATCATTAAGATACGCATACACCCTCACATATAGATGGTGATATAAACCCAGGAACGGGTCGTAAAAGACGGCGGTTGCTGCACTAGGGTACATTTTTATTGAGATGCCAGTTTTACGAGCAACTGACACGCCTAAGGGTCTTGACCTCTGCAGCAACATACAGGGAGTGTAAACCTTCGGAATGAACTAGAATGGTTCTCGTTTATACCGTCTGCTTGCTGATTAGATTGCTGTTCCACTATATTTTCAGTGACTTGTGAAGTGGGGGCTATATTGGACGTGAAGTCAGATATATTTTGAGAATGAATGTTGTTGGATGTAACAGTAAAGGAAGAACACAGATAGACATTTAGAAATAAAGAAGTCTGGAAAAAAAAGACATGATGCACCGAAAGGGCGTGATTATGACCTTTTTAAAGTTTCTTTGCTGCTCCAAACCTTATTTCTTGAGGGGGTTTTTATGCTTGGATCGGATTATATCATAAGATGCACAGTTATAGATAAACATAAATGCAGTTATTCATACACCATGGTTCTTGATGAAAACGCTCATTTTCAAACTCAAAATAAAATAGCATAGTATGAGCACGACAATTCGCAATTCACCTTGTACCAATATCTAAAATAGAACACAAATAAGGCTTCATTAGGCATCAGCTCCTCTATTGAGTCCAATGCCCACGATTTGACAATTTGTGACAAAATTTATTGTTTGCAATTGCTGCCAATGCACCAATTGCAACGTCGAAATGAAATTGTCAAACGGAATTTTATGATAATGTTTTATCGAAATTCACTCCCAATTCACAAATAAACGGACAGTCTTGGAAAGATGTTGTGGGGTGTGGTACAAGTTATGAGACTAGCGAATAAAAACAATCTTGAACTACACGTCCACCGATTACCTACAGTTAGGTTTCTGCTAGTGAGACCTTCTCGATTTAAATAATTAATTTACTGGGTGTTTAGGGTACATACATTTTTAACACGATAGTGGTTACTATTACGACAAATAAATTAGGTAGTTTGATTTTAAATTGTTAGAAGCAAAATCAGGGATACGAACCCATCAAAAAGTTTTGAGTTGAACATATTCAATTTATGAATAAAGTAAAATTCATAAACAATTTTAATCACGTACTTTAACCAAATTAAAAGGTTCCCGCTCCCGCCCAAAAATTAAAAAACTCAAATTCAAAAGTAAGGCATAACATTTTTATGATGTTACCCAAAATATGTAACTGTGTACAAAATATTCAGTATTTTGTTTTTATTTTCGCGATAAAAAATATAGACATAACTGTCTCCGAGCCAAAGTGCCATCGCAATCAACGAGTTTTATTTTTATTAAACTTTTTTTGACATTTGTCGCTTCCATTTAAATAAAATCATTTTGTATGTCTATGTATGGTATGGGTAAAGCAGGAATATACAGCTAATTTTGTGTATATTTTTATTAGGTCTTGTTATTAGTCTTTTTTTAACCGACTTCAAAAAAAGGAGGAGGTTCTCAATTCGGTCGGTATGTTTTTTTTTTTTTTTTTTTTTATGTATGTACATCGATTACTCCGAGGTTTCTAGTCCGATTAGTGTGATTCTTTTTTTGTTCGATGCAGTATACTTGCAGTGTGGTCCCGTAAAAATTTCATCCAATTTGGTTCAGTACTTTTTATTTTGTGAGCATTTTTATTGATTTCGGCTACTTGGATGACATAACTTTTTGCGTGTTTGTTACGCGATTACTCCGCCATTTGTGGACCGATTTTCAAAAATCTTTTTTTGTTGTACTAGGGATCGTTCACCTTAGGGAATACTGCAATTTTCATCAAAATCTGTTCAGCAGTTTTTGAGATAGGGAATTTTATTAGCATGTGTACATGAGCGATGTTAATACCGGTGCCACGGATTACGAAATTCTAGTGCACTTTTAAGAAAATGGGGAACACCCAAATACTCCGAAATATTTTATTCCGAATTTCGATATTCCGATTTTCAAAACTCCGAATATCATAATACCTAAAAATTACAATATCTATTATTAAGAATCTCGAAATTAATTTGACCGAAAGTCGTATGTCCGATTTCTTCTTTTTCCGATTTTCACATATTCGAAAAATGTATCGCCATCCCCTTCGTGTTAGGTTACTTTAAACCTTGCTCACAGAAATAGGAGCCCCGCGAAGCGGGGCTCCGTCGACCTACCTTGGTAGGTGGTAGTCAACAAATCGACCAAGGATGTAAGAGCGAGCGAAGCGAGCTCGGGACTGGGGACACCCCGACACGGACAGGTTAGGTTCGAAGGGGATGGCGGGGTCTGAAAGACCCCGCCATCCCCTTCGTGTTAGGTTACTTTAAACCTTGCTCTCAGAAATAGGAGCCCCGCGAAGCGGGGCTCCGTTGAACCACCTTGGTGGTGCTATTACTCAGGATGCAATAGTGAGCAAAATGTGTCTTGAGGATCCCCGACTCGGACTTTTCGACCTGACGGACCCGAATCGGAATTCCAATAATCGGAATTTTTAATATTCGGTATTCGTGTTTTTGATGTTTCGGAAAATATGTTAAGTCGGAATTTTTGATATTCGGTCTATTGAAATTCGGTATTTTGAAAATAGTTATTATAAACGTTAGGAATTTTGAAATTTCGGAATTATTAAAATAGGAATATTGATCCATCGGAGTTGTTATATTAGGAATTTTAAACCATTCGGAATTATGAAATTCGTATTTATGAATTTCGGAATAAAGTTTTTCGTATTATCGTAGTGTACCCAAGAAAATGATGTATTTGACAAGAATTTGGGTTGAATATTTAAACTAAAAAGAGTAAAATAAAAAATTTTTTCAAAAAAAATTTAACCGACTTCAAAAACAACCACAAAAAAGGGTAAAATAACCTACAAAATAACTTTTCTTTCGGAAGTCGGTGGCAAAAAAACAACGAAATAAAAAAACAAAGCCACCGACTTCCGAAAGAAAAGTTATTTTGTAGGTTATTTTACCCTTTTTTGTGGTTGTTTTTGAAGTCGGTTAAATTTTTTTTGAAAAAATTTTTTTTCTAAAAATATCAATGACGTTTTCTTTTGTACCTTTACCTGCAGATACCAGCGAATAATCGAACTTTAAGTCGTTTTTTTTTAATTTTATGGTCTTACCATTCTTAACAACTTAACAACCCATACGATCTTTACTTAGAAGATTTTTTGTTTGTGCACCCTTATCCCAGTTGACGTTTTATTATCCAAATTCCTTCCGTACAAATTGAACCCTTCCTGAAGTTTGTATTTATTTAAACGTGGGTGCAAGTCATGGGATTCAAGAATATCGATTTGAAATTTTGGATTTTTTTTTGTCGACCAGTGAAATTGGTTTTTTGAAGTGAAAACTTCTTTAGCGGCGTTGTACACTTTTTCTGTAATGGGTAAAAAATTTAAAACTCGCGTCAGGGTCACGTGACCCTGATCGAAAATGAGTAAGACGTCATTCAAATTAGTTAATTTCATATCTGTACTACTCCAGTTTTAAAATAAAACATAGTAACAAAAAAGTTTTCACTTCTACCGGCACTCCTGGAGTGCAACCCGTCGTTTTTTTTTTTTGTTTTAAGATATATTAAGTTTCTTCTTAATAAATCGTTCAACGAGTTATGAGGCTCTTTAGACAAATTCACATTATAAGGTGTTCATTGAAATATTATATCAACCAATGAAGTCCCACTGTTGGTCAAAGGGCTCTCATCACTCTTTCTACTTTTCACTACCTACAGTCATCATCATCATCATCTTCAGCCTATAATGTTCCCACTGCTGGGACACAGGCCTCCTGTCTCTGAGGGGGAGTCTACCTACAGTGCCGTGGTCAAATCTCTCATGAAACGTTCCAACTCATTTGGTCATAATTATTAGTTTTAGCCAGGGACCGAAACCGGTATGATCAATACGGGTATTTTTTCGGTAACAACCTTTTTTTCTTTTACAGGTAATTTTAAAGATTACCTTTATTATTAAAAGTGAATACTTAACCAGTATTAATACCGGTTACCGAAATAAAAATTACCCCTATCTTGCACACTTCACACGTGCCGTCGGCAATAGTCACAGGGCGCGCATCGCATGTGTGTGTGACAAAGAGTCGTTATCTTTATTTAACCGGTATTAAAACGGTAACCTGAATAGAGGTTACATTTTTCTTCGGTCTGGTTACCCAGATAGCGGTTACCTAAGTCTGAAAAATAACCAAAATTCTTCAATACCGGTACCGTAATTTATAAAGGTTTTCGGTCCCTGGTTTTAGCCTGCCAAGACTGCGAATACTTTCTTTTGGTACCTATTCTGACAAAAATATATCGACACTAGATTGTGGCCATTATCTCAATTTTTGTTGTTCAAAATATTACCCGCTTCCGCTTATGCCTCAGTCCGCCCCCATCCACAGTGCATTGTTATTTCAGTAAACACAATCGCAGGTGCCACGTTTCCGAACGAGCGCTTTGATATAGTATTGTGTTTCACTACGCATGTACCGCGCTTTTAGAATATTTCTCTTACATAAACAAACATTTGAGTCTAGTTATTTTTATTTATAGAGAAATACTGACTTCATTTATTTGAAGTCTCCTAATATAATCTCCTCATTGATTTCTACCTCTTTAGTCAGTGGTCTCAAATGCAACTGCTGAAGATGAGGTCCTGGGTTCGACTTTCAGCTCAGTCAAACTGTTGCTGGAATTTTCCATATTGTTATGGCCTCATCTGGTATTAAGTAGCCATGTTTCTGGTTTGGATTAAAAAACTTTCTGAAGCTCTCAAAAAATGTCCCGAAAGCATTAAATCTCTGCTCTAAGCTTTCAGGAGGTTTAAAAGTGTCATCGAGCATTAGAGAAAGTCTTAGCTAGGGCTTATACACTCAGATTATATTATGGGAAAATAAGCTTGTATTCCCATATACCTTAAGGTAATTTTTCCTCTCACCGGCACAGGCATTAGGGTGCCTTTCAACCAGAGATGTGCTATGTAGCTCACGATAATGTAAAAGCTGAGCTACGAAACTGTATGACCGTTTCCACTGATGCTACGCTATGTAGCTGTGCGAGTAAGATGTGCTATGAAGATGAAGATGCGCTGTCACAAAGTAGCTGACCTACGAAGATGCGCAGCTCGAGCTATGCGATGGCTATGAGCTATGGATATCAGACGCATCCGCAGCAACGTAGCATAGCGCATCTCTGTTGGAAAAGCAGCCTTATGACCCTCATAGGAGAGAATATTTTGTATTTTGTTCCAGTGAAATTTTACATATATTATGTTATCAGAAACGGTTGTTGTTCATAACATCCCGAAAAAGTAGTGTTCCCGAGGAAAACTACAAAAAACTTTCGTAAGGTAATGATGCCGCTACGTGTCCCTGAATTGATAGTCAACATTAACGGGGCAGAAGCTAATCAACCCATAAGGAATACACAAAGTAAATTTTTAAATTAATCTCAGTAAAAATTTATAGCTGCAACATCAGTAATATGCTCAATGTACTGCCAAATGCCACCATTAAAGGCTCATTGTAACCGAGGCCACCTTGCCAGCCTCAAATTGGTACCAGACTATTTAAAGACCCCCTCACACCATCCCAAGGTCCAACATGGAACCATTAAGACGGTAATCGACGCGCGACAATAAACCGCGCGACCGATTTACGCGCGATTGTATCGTTGCAGTCGGCGTGACGCATTAAAAATCGCAACATAATGAAATAACAAAACAACGTATTAAACGCAAAATGAACGTTTATGGGGCTTGTGTACTTCTATAGTTACTTATTGTGTGATTTATGGTAGGTTTTTTTTAGGTTAAGATTTGTAGGGATTTTTCTAGGTTAACTATACCTCTCTCTATTTTTCTGTAGATCATTATCTCCTGCTATGTTCGTAGAGCAGTGGTGGCCCAGTGGTATCGGTCCCGACTTACAAGTTGTAGGTCGTGGGTTCGAACCCCGCCAGGCGCATTACTTTGTGTAATTTGTTTCATCACCATTGCTCTCAAAACGGTGAAGGAAAACATCGTGAGGAAACCGGCATGTCCTAGAACCAAAAATTCGAAGACATGTGACATCTGCCAACCCGCACTGGGCCCGCGTGGTGGATTATGGCCCACTCCCTCTCACAAGAGAGGAGGCCTGTGTCCCAGCAGTGGGAACATTATAGGCTGATGATGATGATGATGATGTCCGTCTAGTTTTAGTTTTATGTATTTTTGATACTGAGGACACCATAGTCCATGAGTCGCTAGCCTGTCTTAAATAGGCACTGCCGTCCTAGAACGCAAAGGGCACGTGCAGTCTGACTTCCGCTGCTCCCAGAGAGGACCCAAAATAAAGGGTAGCAAAAGAAAATTTTGATATAGCATCACTGAAGCTACAAAAATAATTTCCCAATATCTCCAACATTAAATTTAAAATCACTTTCTAGTCACATTGCCATCACCACCCTCTACTAAAGTTGTTAAGTCTCCAATTTTCCCATAATTATCTTCCTTATTTACCCACCCAGCACCCTTTACATTTCCATATCTGTCCCAACACACGTCTGCGCGCGCACCTTAAGATTTTAATGAGCAGGACTGCGTCTGCGCACGATTGTGTTCAGCTACTGTACGACACGCGACGTTGCATGACCCCACTCTTTTTCTTCTCCTTTGTTATTACAGTTTTTATAGCCCAGATGGCGATTATTGGGAATTTTAAAAATGAGCTTCCATTGACGCCCAATTTCGCTAAGCCTCACCAGGTTTCTTATAAACTTTGAGGATGTTATTTTTCAAAATGAGTCTACAGTGATTTACTTCACTAATATTTCTTGATATTAATGAATGTATAGCGACAGTCCACAACTCATCCTTCCCGACTCCCCACCCACTGAACTTGCTTACATAATTAATTATATAACCATTTTTAAACAGGATAACGCATAGTCTATTAAAAGGTAATGAAATATTCATACAGTGGCACGTATTACGAAGTGTCACAGACAAAATTTGCCTACAATAAGTGTAGATAGTTATTAGCAGTGGGTATTTTTAGACCAAAGTGGGAGGTCACAAGATGCGGTTAGTGTTGAGTTATAAGTGATTAACCCGAATTCGTTTGGCATTTGACTGGAGCTAACGTTCGTATGGGATTATTAGATGACTTCAAAGTGTCCATTATGGAAACAGTCTTCAAAATATAAGACAGAATCCATCAAGACAATTTCCCAATTTATAAAGTTTTTGCTCCAATTTATAATTTCAAGATGCCGGACACATTACGCGCGTCAATCAATGTTAATTCGAGACAGAAAAACACGACAGCATTTTTTCGTCACGAGAAAATCCAGATAATGGATCAAATGGAATGGATCACACCTACTCCAAGACAGTTTAATGCGTAAATTCTTTTTGATTACGGAAAGAGTAACCTTCGATGAAATAGAGTGATTTCGCAAGAGGTCCGAAATAAAGAGTAGCCGCATCTGGGTTCTGGGGCTATTATAACCCCCGGAACACTCCTATTCCCAAGATTATTCCGTGGCCAGACTATTTATACCCAGGGCGTGGTCAGGACAATAACGACAGTCAAACGGGATGTGGAGGGACAATTTATGACCGGAACTTCTTTATAGAGATTGACCGATTCGAGAACATTTCTGGTCAATTAAGGGACAAGTCCAGGACCTTTTTGGTCAAAAAAAAAGGTTTTGGTTCACAATAGATAAGTGTCGTCAGACGGGAGGCTTTTAGCAAGTTATTCGGAATTGAGGTGCTATTTTTTTCGCTTCCGTTTGGATGAAACTGTAATAATGACAGCCACCTATACTAGTATGATTCATATTTAAATCATCTCAAATTGTTTCCAGCAGTTACATGATTTTATTTCTAGGTGTTTCAACATCCATGATAATAATTTTCATGTGGTGCCGTTGTTACTAATGTTATGGTTATTTAGGACAAAATGTTTTTTTTTATCCCTAGCAATGAGTGGACAAAGTTTTAGTTTGTCATAACAACAGTCAAATTTAAAGATATTGGCAATAGTAACATACCGAGTTTAAAAAACACGAACAAACGAAATTGTCTTTTAAAACAACTCCACTTATTCACAAGACTTGGCCCAACAAAGACTCAAATTCATTTCAATACGGAGATTCGTTACTACGTCACTATAAATCTCTTTTTCATTTACGAATATTTCTTTCAAAAAATCAATAATTAGTTTCGCGATTTTTACATTTATTTCAACTCTCGTAGAGCACACTTCTGTGCAGAAAATATAAATCATTCAATGTTGACTTTTGACGGTTTTCATATTTCTTTTAACAATCGTAGCTTTGACTTGAGAAAAATGAATGGATATCTCAGTATTGATATTGCTCTCGGTTTCATGTTTGTGAGAATAAGATATTTGAACGCATACTTCTTTTTGGTTGAACTTGAAACTGCATCGTCATCTTCTATGTTCATGTTATTTGATTACAGTTACATAATTCCGTGAATTTTACTACAATAACTATATTCTTCAAGCACAACATCATTTACTACACTCACAATAACGTATCTCATAATGTCTTTTTATTATAAACACACAGAACTTTGGTCAGAAGGTAACCTTACATTAAACTATTTCCATAAAATGTAAGTTCTTCCTAAACATTCACTGTCCTTATCATATGTCATAAATAAGACAAAGATCGAAACAGTTGAGGACGAAACAGCACCCAAACATATCAGATTGATTCCGAACACCAATGTCTATGTTTACATCTCAGAAAAAAGCTATCGATGACAAGAAATCTCGGAACGTTTAAATAAATATCAAATGTCACGATTTAACTTACACTTTTTATGCGTGTTGATATAAATGATAGAGTTATTGCATCTAATTGGCGGAGGATTTCGTGTTACACTCCGAAACAATAGTGAACCTCACACGACGCCCAATCACGACTCGATAACGCCTTTGTCTCTACGTCAATAATAATGGTTTTTTCTTTGATGATTTGTGAAGCCAGGACGTACACAATGAGGACGGAGTGGGATGCGGGCGGCTGAATGGCGCTTTTATTGTGGCCGTAAGCTTTTGTGGCGACACATGTGCGACCCAACTTTACCAACACAATTTCAACATAAGTGGACGCTAACGGAATCTAGCTATTCACAGGAGAGGCCATTCTTCTCAATAAGAACATACTCAAACGAGATTGTATAAGACACGGTAGATAAAGATTAGATAACCCGACGATAAATAATGTCCCCAATGTATAATTAGATACGAACTCCGAAGCAGTGAATGGCCACAAGATAAATGTAACAACAAAAAGAACAGCAGGTGGGAATGGTGGCAACAACGCCAATGATGCAAAACAACAAACTAATACGACACGCAGCGCGCACCAAGCCGAAGCTAAAAAGGTTGGAAGAGAATTAATAGTTGAAGTGGCGCGATACCTATACATCAGTTCAAAGGGTTCCAGTTAATGAATCAAACGACAGGCGACTCGCAACACCTCTTTTGTGGCTGGACAAAATTGACTTTGACGGAGCGAACGGAGCCAAAATAACCGATCGTGTCCAACCCATTGTGCGTGCTATAATTAGAACGCTTGGAAATAAACACGTGGTGGCAATTATCGCAGCAACGGGTTAAATGAGGCACCGAGAAACGGTCGTTAATGGGTACACCCATCCGGCGACGAAATCCTTCGCCACGGACCGTGGATAAAGGATTACTGGACTTCCGAGAAAGCGGACGTCTTTATACAACCAATTTCATACCCGATTTTACATTCACCATAACGAGTTGCACAACCGATATAAATAAGACGTAGGAAATAACGAGTTTATTGCACGAACATGAAGCCTTTATATGTTGAGACCGGCTCCATCTTTGAATGATCCCGAGCGAAGATTTAAGGATCATCTTCAGCACGCAGTGTTGGTTTTCACAAGCACCAACAGTTAAACCTAAGACTCGCAATGAGAGAGTATAAAATATAGCCATTGGGGTAAAGCCATAGTGGAGTCACATACATCAGAAAATTCCAAGTGCTTAGTAAATTAACATTTTAAAGTTTCGTGGAGCAGTGTGAGGGTTAAGCCGAGGCGTGCCTTGAGGCTGGGTACTAAGGCATTAATCATTTCAGTCGGCCGGCTCGGCCCGGCCGCCGCCATACATCACGCACCCTTTGAGCACAGCAAGTAACTCATTTGTTGAAACGCACCGTCCTGCTTTTATTAACGTCCGTCCTAACATTGTAAATGTCTCAATTCCTTTGACGACTTCCTGCTCATCACTCGTCACCGATTCAGGTGCCGATCCAACCTTTTTGGGTATTTACGACTTCATTTTTATATCGCCCAGTTACAGAAGATTAATGTTGTCGTCAAATCTGACCGGCTCACGGTGTCCGATGTTTTGCAATAAATTATCATTAAGTAACACGTTGTCTCACCTGGACGGGATTTTATGGTCGACCGGCCGTAAACCACAGTTAATACGCCGGCTCTAATCTAATCTAAAAGTTCTCTACCTGCTCCCGATATAAATTCCCTCGCAAGACGTAAAAAAGTTAGTGAAGCCGGAATAAGGCAATATCACTAATGGAAGGCACGGCATATGCATAAATGTGCATAAGAAACAAATATGAACTTTATTACTGTTACTGCAATAACAATTTTAATTGAAAATGAATGAAACAAAGTCGATGTTTTGAATTACAGTAAAGTTAAAAAGGTAACACATGCAATTATGTAATAAAAAGGTTTCGCAGCATGTAAACTGTTTAATGAACCACTCTATTTTATGGAGTTGGCCAATAAACGTGGTTGACGTTTAGGAGTGGGTAACGTGAAGCGATCGTAATATTAAAGGACACTTGCCCCGCAAGCGAATCATAATAAAATTACGTATGTAGATGGATACGTCTGATATGAAAGCGCTCCGCGCGTTCAGAGGCTAGATTATGATAAGCGAGGTACTAAAACGTTGAAAGGACTAAGTGTGCTGTGCAATGTCGGTGCTTAATGCTAAAATATTAGCAAAGGTAATAAAGACGAATTGCCCAATGATCCAGTTGCTGTGAGGATACACACCAGGTCCCATTAATAAAACATTGCGATGACTATCTTCATAAATGAATGATCATCAATAATATCTTTATTACTTCAGTTTATTCAGTAGACGCAGTATTAATTTATTTGCTTTTATAATCAGTATTTGTTCTAGACTTTTTCTTATTAAAGTGATAACTTTCAACGCTGGCATCAACCGTTATTTGCCACTAAAAGTTGAAAAAGAGAGACCTTCTTTTTCAATTTACAATTTTAAGTAATTAAATTGTACTTACTGGGCATGATGATGATAATGCGTAGCGTGATGCATAGCTGAAGTAGGAGTGCCAGGTGGAGTCGAAGCATGAAAGGCCGCGAAGGCCGAGGGGAACTGTAGTGGTAGGAAACCACTGCCTGCACTCCCTGGACCTCCCACCGACTCCCGATCAGGCATTATTTCCAGTCCTAGCACTTCGACATGTCCTTCACCACTAACTGTCAACACTTCATCACTCTTACTAGGTCCAATCACAATCACCAGTTTGTATTTATCACCGTAAACTAAATCTTCTGTCAGGTCAGCTCAAACCTTATCCCGTCCATCTTCATCACAAACGTCTTTTTTAACTTATACATTAAAACGTTGTGCATCGTTGATTACAGAATGTCGTGTTCTGTCCAAATCGTTTCCCATACTTCCGTTTTCAGCTTCTGAAACAAAGAAATAATTACTGTTAATTATATTTCCTCTTTCAAATTCGGTAGCTGCATTGGAATTGTTAAATTAGAATGTTTTGTACGGTTAAACAAAAAGTGTAAATGGAATCGTGTTAAGATTGCGTGTCTGTGTGTTGTTACTTCAATTGCCACTATTATGTCTTCATTTTACGAGCGAGCGAGACGAATTACCCGGTTTGTATTAAGTTGTTTGTAACTAATGTACGTGTTTAGACTATTTTATAGCAATATTGTATTATTGCTGGCGTTAGTTTGGCACTCATTAGTTGTTTTGTAAGTTTATTACTCCTACGTTAAATACTTTAGTTTCTGTATTTTAGTCTGCAGGCGAAGCATAAAATGGTTTGACATTACGGCTCTTAGGTTCATTAGCATTAGCATCTTCAACATAAATCATTTTTCTATGATCATTGTTATCTGCTTTAGTATTCCCAAGTTGTGAAGTAGAATTGAGGAAACTCATTTACCATTGGCTACTTACTCATTTTAATAGACAGTCAAGCTACTGGTAACAGTAGTAGCTACTACAAACCTGGCTCATTACTGAGCTTACTTAGTTTCATGTTAACTAAGTTTATAATTTGCATGGGGAATAGCACGACTGACACGTAAACATACATTAATTCTTATCATACAAACATTATGTTTCTTTTCATCAACTTTGTCTTTGGTTATGTTGAAATGTCTGTTTTCTTTAGTAAGGAGGTTATCATTTGAACCTAAAGCAAGTTTTTACAAGGTTTTTTTTTTAATAATTAAAATATTTTGAGACCGATGCAAATGCTCATGGATGTTCATACAACGTTTTGTTTTTTTTTTTTTTTTTAAGTAATTTAAATTTCTGCTTCACCCTCGTATTCTTTTCTGTATAATGTTGGGTGCTTTTACAAACATACAAATATACTCATCGTAACCATTCATGTAAAAAAAAAGGACTCAGTTGATTCCAAAGGCTTTAGAATAGCCACGAACTAAGAACTTTAAAACAGCCATTTGTGTAAACGTGTAATTTTAGAGTATCTTAGAGAGCTATAACAAAAGTAACTAAATACACGTATTCGATATTAATCATCCTTCCGAAGAAAAAAACTACAACGTTAGAAGTAAATATTATTTTATTTAATGATGATTGATTTGACACTTGCAAAAGGTTTATTAAAAGAACTGTGACATAACATAAATGGAGCGTTAGCTATTGATTTTAAAGAACTGGTTTCGTTAATCTCGGTATCAGTAACTTTATACGTTACACATCCATCATTATTACTTGCTCAGAACTTAGTCACTTTGATTCTTAATTGCTTATTTAGTTGCATTTATAAAACGCCAAATGTAAAAGAGCTTTTTGGGTTTCGGACTTTGTTTTGATATTTTATTGTGTTCTGTGCTACCCGACTTCAAAAAGTTTTTTTTTAATGTTTTTTTTTTAATAATGTATTTGTTGTGATTTTCAAACCCTTCAAATATACAACCTAATTCCATACGAGAACTCATAAAGTAATAAATGCTTAGATGCGACCTCCAGAAAAAGCATTGAATTGAGTTTACGTCTAACAGTATCCGTAATTTCTTCCTATTCGCTATTTTTACTACAACAACACTTATCACTTCACAGTTCTCACTCCATACATGAATTCCTTCAGTCGTGAGTGCTATTACATTCACGAACATCAACAGCCAGACTTGTAACCTATTCAACTAACTATGTCTCTTCATCCTCGAGTCTTTCTGGAACACGCACTTCTTGTTCACGTTTTAAAGGTAATTCTCCATCTTATGTATCGTCTGTGTCATTAGGACCGTCTGTTTTAATGTTTTCTTCTTCAACATGGTCAAAATTGGATTTAATTTTTTTCAAATTCTTGTATAAACCTGGTATTCTAAACTTGTTGGTTTCAGAATTCAATAAAGAGGTTTGGTAGATTAAATTAGACAGTGTGTAGCTCCAAATATATTACTAAAATGTTCATAAAAGCTTTTGTAACAAAAATGAGATACATGTAAAAGTTGGAATAACAATTTTATTTTTATAAGCTTTCCAATAAATAGACTGTAGCGAGTTTCCTAAACAATAGTTATTTGTTATGCAAGGCTGCAAAGTTAAATTTTGGCGCGAGTACTTGAATTGAAAACTGAGCGAGCAAAGGATTCTAAGATTGAACCGCGAGAGAAATGAGCGGTTCAAATATAGAATCCTGAGCGATGCGAAGTTTTCAAAGGTACGAGACGTCGAGACAGAAATACTTTGCTGCCGAGTGCAACACACAACTTTTCACCTCACACAGCGAGGAAATGTAGTGGGGGCGGCTCGCCTGTCAGTGTAGAAAACAATTGAATACAAGACGTGTACGAATTTTGAACAACACTTTGTGCTCTAGAGCACAAAATAGAGTTTTGCGCTCAGATTTTGAATGACAAATAGAATCTTTCCGAGCGTGTGAGGTGAAAAAATTGTTTTACGGAACTCAATAATTTACAACTTTATCCACTTGCTCCAGGTTCCCTATCCATTTGCATAAAATTTTAAGACCTAATATAACTTAGCATAATTTCGTTTGGCATAATTATATTTTCGCATAATATAATTACGCATAATAGCTTACGCATAATTTTTTAAGCATAATTTCTCTAAGCATAATAATGATTACGCATAATATTCTAAAGCATAAATTTATTAAGCATAAAGTTCTAAAGCATAACTTTTTTAAGCATAATATCTTATAGCATAAATTTACTAAGCATAAAGTTCTAAAGCATAACTTTTTTAAGCATAATATCCTAAAGCATAAATTTATTTACGCATAATGATATTAAAACATTACTTATAAAGGCATACAGCATGCAAGCAAGCAAGCATGCAAACAAGCAAGCATGCAAGCATGCAAGCAAGCATGCAGCAAACAAGCAAGCATGCAGCATGCAGCATTCAAGCGAGCATGCAACATGCAGCAGGCAAGGTTTTCTGTCACGGCTCCGGCGCTGCGGGCCTCCGGCGGCCCCACGCGTGCTAATCGTCGCAGACGGCTTTCGCTCACCACCGCAGCTTCGGCTTGTTGGCCGGCGGTTCGCTCGCATCCGCCTGCTCCTCAGCCCGCGGGCCGCCTCGCCCCTACGCGCCTACGCGATTTTAAATTACACTCTAGGGGTAGGACAAACAAGACTACGTGGAGTCGGTTTTGCAGCAATTCGGTTCTGTCACTAACTTTTGTTGCACATCATATTCAATTTTTAATTAACATATTATTTAATTGTTACAGAAACGTATTAATTTAGAAAGTATTAATTGTATGCCTAAATATTATTATGTTAATAGTCATTAGGCGTAGGTACTAACGTTATGCTAATAGTCATTAGGCCTATTAACGTTATGCTAATAGTCATTAGGCCTACTAACGTTATGCTAATTATAGTCATTAGGCCTACTAACGTTATGCGAATCAAATTTATGCCGAAACAAATTAGTCTTTAAGATGATTATGCGAATGTAAGATGTATGCCTAAAAAAATTATGCCGAAGTATTATTATTCCTAAACAAATTGTGCCAAAATCGTTATGCCGAAGTATATTAGGACAAAGAACATTACCTATGCGAATAGAAGGGATCCCCTTGCTCCATTTCTTTTTTAATTTAGTTGTTTGTACCGCGTTATCTAGTCCATTCTGATCATTATCAACCTTCACATATTCAATAGTATCTTCAGAAATAAATCGAGATGCATCTGACACAAGTCCGGCTGTCTTAGGATCCATCTCGGCAATATTTCATGCATCGTTGTCTCGGCCTACATTGTTTTTGCAATTGATGTCTCGTTTGACATGGTCGCGATCGTTGACGTAGCGAAATAGTGGGTTCATTTGTGTCAGTAAATAGGTAGATGCTACTTTATAAGATGGATTCAGTATTAATGGCATTATTTACTTGTTCATTTTTCTTTTGCACGTTATTGTGTATAACCAAATAACCAAATGTGTCTGTACCAATAAATGTTATTTTCTTTATTTCTTACTTTTCATATAATGACATTTCTTTATTGGCTGCTGCGTTACATGTCGCGGGTTCGATTTCAGAACAAATATTAGTATGATCTACAAGTATATGTTCCGTTCCTCAGTGTTTGTGTATGTGACTTTAAAATAATGTTTGTAAACGCATTTACGATACAGAAGAAATGCCACAAGACCTGAGGTTTATTTTCCTTTTTTCTATAGCCATAAAAAATATGAAGTTTCGTCTACCTATCCTGAGCTTCTAATTAAATAATATTTCACATAACTTGATTCTATAAGCTTTTATAATGTCACCATTGCAGTCTACCATCCCAAGAGGTATTTAAAATATTTATGTGAAAGTAAAAAAAATTAAGGAAGGATCTGATGTTGATTTCAATCAAAACAAGTCCGGAAATCTTCAAAGATACAATCGTCATATTTATTTAAAGTATTTAAATTATGTACAATCATACATAATTATACTCATATACAAGCATTTACATTGTCATAAAAGCACTTGACGAAAAATGTCGTTTGAGCCAAATCTGCCATCAGTTTTAACCTGTATAAAACAAACCAAGTAAGTACAAGGCTGCAGTTTTTAATATACTAATTATCAAGTAATGAAGTGTTCATTACCCTTCGTTGCCTTTTAATGAACTTTAATTACCCTAAAAATTACATAGACATGGGAATCGCTCTTAATTGCGACTGAATCTCGACAAGTCGTGGTGACAAAAAGTCGTGCGACAAATTGAGAGAGACGAGACTTGAGAATCGTCATTATCACTTACGGGGAAATTGGGTGTGGTGTTTGTTGTAGCGGTTAGTAACACGCTTTTTTTTTAACCGACTTCAAAAAAAGGAGGAGGTTCTCAATTCGGTCGTTATGTTTTTAATAATTATAATCTGTCGGGCCTAATCTGCCATTCTTTTTTTCACATGGATTCACACTACAGTTTAACGAGTTATGAATACTTGAAGAAAATGCAAATGATTTTGACTATGTTGAAGCAGATATACTTCTAAGACACTGTCTCACTGTTTTTTTAATAATGTTTGATGAAGAATTTTGTCTTTCAAAAGTGAACAAGAAGAGCAAGCGCTAAACGTAATTGTAGATAAGGAAACATATTGATTAAAAGGAGAAGACAAAAGGAAGATTGAAAGGGTATGGAAGAAGCATACATTCCCGGCACTAGAAAAATAAAACTGAATAATGCTTTAAGACCTCAATGACGTTTAATGTACCCTACAGACAGATTCACGGTGATAAACCTCCAGAACACACGAGAAACGTGAATGTGAGAGGTTTTTCTACGTCTCTTTTACTTATTAGGGGTCTCGGGTAGACTTCTCGCCATGAGCGTGAGTCTGTATGGGCTATTACTTCATCAGTTTATTCAACTATGTCCAGATTCGTGATGGAGAAGTAGGAAATTGAACCTTAAAGCAACCAAACACGACTGATAGTTAAAAGCATCATTAGAATTCTTAATCGCTTCAGCTTATCACTAGCACACCATCACATAGGTTACCATCGGAAAAATTCCTTCCGTAATTAATGAAGATGTGATTGTTAAGGACGTGACTCGAGCATTGTCCTCAATAAGGCCATGGGTTATACTCGAGTAATGAATCGATCGTAAAACTCGATATCGACATATCGATACTCATTTTCATTCAATGAGATTTACGATGTTTATGCATGCAAAATTGGCGGGCGTTTCGAGTGTCGACTTTTATCGGCCATTCAAAAATCGAATCGTGAATTTTGAATTTCGTATGCAACGGATTAATGGTGGATTTTGTTTTTTTGTTCTGTGCTTTGTTAAGTGTCAAGTGATTTCATGTTTTTTTTTTCAATAATAACTTTTACGATTATTTAAAAGTGGGTAACTAGTGAAAGTTAGTGGAAACACCTACACGATTATTGATAAGAAGTCCTTGTATTATTAACTTTCTAACGTATAATGTGACATTAATGTCTAACAATATTGGCACTACAATAGTCATAATAAATGGCTCCATTGATAACTTTGAATATAAATGAATAATTTACCATTCAAAGCTTTATTTATATTTCTCTTAAATTAGTAGGTAGATGTAAATCTATACATTAATGTAATTCCAATTCTAAGAATGATAGAAGATAAGCAAAATAAACACTTATTTAGCATAATTCAAAAGAAAAATAGCGATAAAAAACAATCGATAATTTTATCGATACTTTGACAACACTATCTTCAAAATGAGTGCGGCAATGCGCGGACGCATGCCGCGTCTCTTAATACGGCCCTTAATTACGATTTAATTGTTTTTAGCGGTGGAATTGTTCCGAGCCCTTCTTGGAAAAGCAACCGGAGTGGATCGATGGTGTTTTTAGTTTCATTGCGATCATTCTAGAACCTTAATCAGATGAATATTTTTGTCAAATTAACGTTTAGTTGTTTTTTTCTTTTTAACATAAATATCACACCTTTAATCTCCAAAGGGCTAGATGAAGGTTTTACATGGTTGGTATTATCACCGAGCGAGTCCATCCGCCCTACAGGGTTATTGGCTTACTTGATAGTCACTGACCAGCAGTTGTCAACTGATCCAAGTTCGGTTGACACCTCTATATTTTATCGACTGTTATGAGACTAAGTTGAGGAGTGCCGCAAGAGCGTTAGAATAGTTGATTTTAAGGACATTTACATTTATCAGTTTCATTGCAAATGCAAAAGCCAATACGAATATAACCTTTTGACAGCTATTTGATGGTCACCAGAGCAAGTGATCATCATTTGGACTGTCAACAGTGATACGCAAAAGCCCCGCTAGGTGGAGCGATAGGGACTGTCAGACTCTTACTGATTTAAAGTCCACCCTGTTCCATCGTTTCTTCAGAGCCATGGTTTTCAGTCCCACGACTAGACGGAGGTGAACTTTCGTCAGTTAGATGTGTTTAATAGTAGAGAGTGGTAGCGAACTTAATTGTTACCTTCACCAAGACGTTGGCTGTTACTGCGTATTTCCTGATGGAAAATCACAATATACCCAAGACCTTGGACTCCAACCCAGGACATCATGCTCTTCACTCGCGTTTGCGATATCAGGACCAAATAGGATAATAAGTCCTTGTGTAGTATCTCCTTCATTGAATTGACTTCTAACACTAATTTAAATTAATACATTTCGCATAATTAACTTGTAGATATCACAGGTCAAGTTATTACTATTTTAATCGTGTTGTTTCTAGATTACTCATCGAGATTATTAGTCATAAGTCTATGTTTATGCTATGTTATACACTTAATTAGCTGTTATTGTATCGAAACCGACAATTATGAATCTAAAGACTAATAAAGCATGAAATTAATGCTATAGAAAACATTGTGACAAATCCAGTTTATCGATATCGATACACTATTACGATGACAGTAATGAACGCTCTAATCCGATACTTTGAAATAGAGATTCGATAAATTACATATTTTACATTAAAAGTTTTATTGAAAGTTATTTTTCTTGGAGTCTTTAAAGTTTTTACTACCTCTATGAATCTTAGGAAAATCATTTTCATGGTTTTTAAGTATTTTACTTACTAGTAGGGTTAAAATGCTAATAACGTGCATCCTTAAAGACGATTTGATATTTGAAGAATCAAACCGAAGCTATTCGAGTTACGATTCGTATCGATCCAAAGTATCGATACAAATGCATCTTAGCAGGGAACATCCCTAATCTAGGAATAGGGAAGCTCAATTAGTTATGGTCGGGGTGAGGTGAGAGCCACATTGTTGAACATGAATACAGACATCACCTTTTTAACTCGTATTTATGAAACACATTAACAAGAATTGTTGACAAAAGCTCATTACAATTTTAATTAATATGATGATTCACTTTTTGTTCGTGCTTCAGCTAAATTAAGTATGGTACCTATCTTGTAGCGAATCGTATTAATGCGTGATATTTTTTAATATAAAGAAATGTAGTATGATAATTAAATGTAGTTTTCTGCTGAATTTATTTCCTTGACTAAACGGTATGATAAAAGCTGCAGTGTTTTCTGCAAAGTTTTTTTTTTTTTTTGTATTAACTTAATTATACTGGGTGTAAGGGACAGCCCTCCACAAACTTTCAGGGCTTGCTCAGTAGACGAAACTGAACAATCTTCCACAATTTTTTTTTCAAAATTATAAACTTAATTGGACAGTTTGTATGGAGAAGCTGATTTTTTTTTTTAATTCCTGAAAAAACAAATTGTGGAAGATTGTTCAGTTTCGTCTACTGAGCAAGCCCTGAAAGTTTGTGGAGGGCTGTCCCTTAGTCCCTTACACCCAGTATACATTCTTGTTGTATTAGTTCTTCGAGGTTAAGCCGCGATTGCCAAAGTCGGTTTGTGGATTGGTGACCATTTATCACAGAAATTTTCCTCCGTGCCTCAGAAAGCACGTAAAGACGTTGATCCCGGCTGTCATCTTTGATAGTTGTTACTGTTAGGGACTGCCACTAAGAAATAAAGATGCAATTCGATTGACTTGACGTTGTCATGGCCATCGTGTTTTGTTTTTCATCTACGTGTTTTATGTCTTACTAGCTGTTGCCAGCGGCTTCACCCGCTACAACTCGAAAATTATCCCACGGGAACGTCAAATCGGGATAAAAACTATCCTATGTGTTAATCCAGGTTATAAACTATATGTGTACCAAATTTTATCCAAATCCGTTCAGAGGTTTTTGCGTGAAAGAGTAACAAACATCCATACATCCATACTTACAAACTTTCGCCTTTATAATAGTAGTAGGAAGTAGGATGTCATAGTGGTAAGGTTGATTTTCACTTGTAGTTGGAATTCGTTCGAATCGCGTCGCATTGCGTTGCATCACGCCGTGAGTAAAGTCCCTTAGTCAGCAGCTCGAAAGTGTGGCAACTAGTTTTACTAAGGGGTATCGCATTACCCAGTGACTGGGTTGTGGAGGTCAGACAGGCAGTCGCTCCATGTAAAATATTGATGTTTTGTAGCTGGCCGCAACATAGTTGGGAAACGGCTAGACAGATGATGAGTAATGATAAAACCCCTTCTACACGATCAAACCCGATCGCCCAACAGAGGTGACCTTGGTCCGGTGGGTGTGAAAATCTACCGTGTAGACGTTGGTCGGGCGACCAAATATGGGCGGAGTCAAACGACCTTTGGATGACCTTGGTCGGGAACGCATCCATCCCGACAGGCTGCGTCCGCGGTCGGACCCGACCGTCAGCCGACAGCGTTCCAGACGGTCGGGTACTGTTGACGCGACCAAGGTCACCTCTGTCGGCGGTCGGGTTTGATCGTGTAGAAGGGGTTAAAATTGGGTTATTGCCCTCTTCCTATCATCATCATCCTCATCAGCCGGAAGATGTCCACTCACTGCTGAACATAGGCCTCTTCCTATGTCTATGCAAAATTCTCAAAAGAAATACATTATTTAGTTAGAAAATTTTCAGCAAAATTATTTTAGCATTAGGAGCATACAAAACAAATGATTAAAATCATGACGGCATGCCAATCAATTATTTACAAAATAAATACAAACAAACTGAACCTAATGACTCTTGAAACTGACTTTAACTGACAATAAGGCCTTTGTCAAACAGACAGGCGATAGCGAACCGAACCGAATCATGTCATATAAAAATGCGAAAGCGATCCGATACTCTATGTGACAGGCTTCAAACAATTCCATACATTACAAACAAAAACGCTACGCCACGCATTCGGTTCGTCTGTCAGTTTGACAATAGCTTTAATAAATACTGTCAATCAAGTTGAAAGCTTCGATTAAAGTTGTTCTTATCCCCGTATGACAGATTCGGGTTCAGAACCTTTATGCTACCAAGGTACTTAATTGAATGGTTTAATTAGACTTTGACTAATGATATTCTCTAACCATTGGGTATCGTGTTACCTAGTAACTGGGTTGTGGAGGTCAAATGCAGTCGTTGTGGAGGTCAGACTGGAAGCCAATCCGTTTTTTTAAGTTTCCGTACGGCCAAATGACAAAATGAAAAACCATAATAAGATCACTCGTTTATAGTTGCTACTGCTACACTACGAATTTCTACTGTGTGGCGTTTAAAGAAACTCACATACACAAACACAACTACTTGTACAGTGGCCGGCACGTAAGTTGGCAAGAGTCGTTAGATGCGCACAAGTCATTTTGTAGATCTCTTTGGTGGTCATGCGGGTCGCGGGGTATGAGGTAGTGCCGATCCGAGCACGCGATTGGTGCGTCACTCGTCTTTGCCCCTCGCACCCAGTATACGCGCTCTCGCTTACACTTGCGTGCCGCTAAATGCGATGCGCAAACTTACCCGCACTACACCATAATCTTGCCAACTTACGTGCCGGGTACTGTAAGTCATACAAATATTTGTTCCGTGGGAGGATTCTACCCGCGACACTCTTAACAGCAGACGATCGCTCATCCACTGCACCAACAGTAGGTAATTATTACCGCATGATGGTATGAATTGTTGATGAAATTAAATGAGACGATGATGAAAAATCGTTAACAAATTGCAAACCCTTACCCCCTTTTGAATAAACGTGGACTTAAGTTACAACCAGGATAATCTTCGGACTAACCATACATTTTTAAGGACCTTTTTTTTTTTTAGCGTGGTAAAATCATCAAATGAGTCCTCCCACCCCGGGCAGGGCGGGAGGGGGGACTGTCAGACTTGTACTGACTAAAATCCACGGTGTCCTTCAAAAGCCCTTTATGTTCCGGGGTCACGGTGAGGAAATAAATCCCGAGACCCCGGCAGGCTTTGGCCCTCTGAGAGGGGGCCCCGTCATTATTGCTGACGCTCTTTGAGGCGCGCGTGGAACACGACGTGCCGTCGACCCGGGCATGGTCCATGGTCGGACAGCGAGTTGCCCTTTACTCGCTGTCCGCATGCCCGCGCCTACGGTGGCCGGAGATCGTCTGCCGACGTCCGATGCCGCGGGCGTCTACCACTGCGGTTGGGGCGAAGGGAGGACGCTGTCCTCTCCCTCTCGCGGCCCGCCTCCTCCTTCACCAGCATTACTGCTTCGCAGAAGGAGGCGACCGCTTCCCACTCCGTCTAGCCCCGCAGCATGACCGCAACCAATGCCGGGCGCGAGAGGTCTCTCGCCGCCGTGAGGACACGTCGGTGCTGTGCCCAAGCGGGGCAGTCTTGCACCGTATGCTCTACTGTGTCCTCCGGGCGATCTTCGCAGTGGCACCCGGGCGTCTCTTCCCTCCCCATCAGACACAGGAACCTCCCGAAACTTCCGTGTCCGGTGAGGACCTGCGTCATGCGGTAGGTCAGGACGCCGCGCCGTGACGCCTATCCAGCCACTCCTCAAAGAGGGGTCTTACCGCCGCGATTGCGGCGTGCCCAAGGATTAACCCTGGCGTAACTTTCCTTCTCGATTTATTAATAAGGGGGAAATATGTACAAATCTCGGAGTACCTACCAAAGCTTTGGAACGAAGAGAGATCTTTGCCCAATTGTGGGACAATTAAAGTCCAGTATTGTGCAAAGTTCAAACCCTCTCAACACATTCCTGTACTTTACAAACTAGCCCACTGCTGGACATAAATCTCTCCCAAACGAGCAAGCACCACAAAACATTACCACTTTGGTACCACGACTAGCGAACATAGTACAATGGTGTCCGCCAAGTCTTAATAAGTTAGCTATGAATCAAAAATTCTTTATAAAGATCACAATGGGGATATTTTCTGATACTATGTGCGATGATGATGTCACGTGGCTTACAAATGGCGGTATTTGCATGATGATCATCGTGCAATGACATAAAGTATATGCAATTCATCAATTGTTATGGGATGCTTGTATGCAAAAATGTTTGGTTAAAGGTTAACTTACATTCTTGATATTTTAAACTATTGGTTTTTGACCCTTTTTACGTGGTAAAATCATCAAATTACCCCTTTCCAGAGAGGCCAGATGGCCCACTCCCTCTCACAGAGAGGAGGCCTGTGTCCCAGCAGTGGGAACATTTTAGGCTGATGATGATGATGATGACTCCTTTCCAGGGTGCAGTTTAAGAGACTGTCAGACTAGTACCGTCTAAAGTCCACAGTGTTCCTTCAATAGCCTTTTATGTTCTAGGATCACGGTTACCTGTTTAACAGTACCGCGACTTCGACAGTCGTTTGGTCCTTTAAGAGATTGCTGACAGATTTTTGTATTTTTCGACGGAGAAATAGACCAATTGAGAGAATATAGAAATAATCTAGAAAAAATATGTGTTTATAGTCTTCAGCCGGCTACAGTCCGTGTTATACTCGGAAAAAAAAGTTCGACATTACTGTTATAGAAATAACCTTGTTTATTAGATAGATTTGGACATGCTACGCGTGCAGATCTACGCAAGTCAATCCCAAGACATGCAAAGTAAATAGAAACACAATTGCCAGTACAAAACAAGAGAACACAATACAAAACACGCACAACCTTACAGAGACCTTGATTTTCACTAAAGACAAACTAATAAAACTATTAATTAATATTCAGCAACAAATAGCGAATCCAAATAAGCCAGCCAAGCCACTCCAAACTTTGTTATAAGGGGCTATTAGGCCGTCTGCTCACGGACTCATTGCTCCGACACAACCGATAAGTCAGTACACAATAGGAACACTCATCATTTGATATGGCCTCAGCTTGCTCGAATGTGTTCTGAACGCGAATCGTCTTATTAGAGAGCGTTTAGTCTGTGTGCACACTTGCGATTTGTTGTCTCGTAAAAAATGGTGAAGGACTTATGTGGTTATGCGCGGTTTTATCGCATTGATGTCTCATTATCATTGTTATCTGTGTCTTAGTTTTGTTCGACAGTTTGTTTTCTATGCTTGTTGCATGCCAAATTTTGAAGGTGACAATGGCAGAATCCATGCTGGTATTACAAATGCGAAAGTAATTCATGTCTGTCTCAATTGATTTAAAGATTTGGATGGGACCAAATTATAGACAACGATCAAAATACGACAGATAAAATAACATATTATTCATCCGGATAGTATGTTCTGGTTGTATCTATAAATTCTGATCTCCAACACTCCAAAGCCATAAATAAAAACTAGTAGAGACTTGAAAATAGTCAAAGATTTGTCAAAAACTAGATGAAAGATAAGATACATCTTAAATTAATTAAATTTCAAAACAAAATGATATCAACGATCACAATTTAACTACACGCCAATTAAAATCTTGATCTACAGCCTCCACATAAATCGAAGCGAAATTATTAACACCAACTTTAATAGATATCTTAATTCATTTCTCGTGTACCACAGCTTTATGGTCTAGATTCTAGATCATCTCATAGATTTTATAGTGGACTCTGAGATTTTCTATTAAGAGTATACTAGGTCTGTTGAGACCAGGCCATTTATTATGGCAATAAACTTCTTGACATCTAACTACTGGATTACAGTAAATTAAATTAAGACATGGTTATATTTATTATTGGTGCAAAATATCTCTTTTTGGTATTTGCTTATGGTAAATAAGGTATTATACACGAAAGTAAACTAAATAAAGATATAAACAGAAATAGTTTTATTGAACATGACGATACAGTTCAATAGATGAACAAGGATAAAGATGAATTTCCTGATAACAATGTTGAAGGCAATCATTGATCGATTTCAAAAATCAATTAGGATGAAGACATGTGTAACATCACTAGAAAGAGTAATAAAAATACATTTGAAGGTGTACCAACTGAGTTAGACGGAACTAAAAAAAACATGCTAAAAACGAATACAGCTTGACAACTACCCAAGAATCCGTTGGACGTCCCAAATTTTCAAAACAGTACCTTGAACGTCAAAGCCATTCCCTAGAACCTTAATCCAGCGGCTAATCCTTTCATCAGCAGCGTTAGCATTCGCAGTATGCTGCGCAGGGACAACCATAAATTATAATGAGTTTCAACGCCACGCCGCTTCTATATGGCCCTTCGGAGCGGTGTCAACTCACTCAGTACGTGCACGTCCGGCATTGTGGGGATTGTGCTGTAGTTGGAGATAGGTGACGCTATGCTGAAAACACGTCGTGTGAGTCAAGGCGAAAGAGGAATTAATGAAGACGTGGCTACGCTTGAAGGAAGCTTCTATTCAGCAGTAGAAGTATTTTAGCTCATAATAATGATGATGATGATTAGAATTCAGAAGAAATAGAGATGGGCTATTGTCGTTTTTAGAAGGCCCAAAAAGAAGTGAATGTAGTAGTGCAAACTAAAACATACACCCCATATCTGCTTAACAGCGTTAATCTATATCTATCTATCTATCTTCTATCTATATCTTCTATCTATACTTATAATAAATCTGTAGAGAGGTCAATTCTGTACATGAAATATATTTCCAAAATAACTATCAGGGGGTGATTAGGGATCGATACTGATGCCAAAAATGCAATTAATAAAATTATTGTCTGTCTGTCTGTCTGTCTGTATAACCGTTATAGAAACAAAAACTACTCAACGGATTTTGACGAAACTTGGTACAATTATTTTTCATACTCCTGCGCTGGTTATAGCATACTTTTCATCACGCTACAATCAATAGGGGCAGAGCAGTGACGGGAAATGTTAGAAAAACGGGAGAAGTTACTGAAGGTACATATACAGTAATGACGTCTTAGCAAGAGTTGT
Source organism: Agrotis clavis (assembly GCA_954870645.1). Classification (NCBI taxonomy): domain Eukaryota; kingdom Metazoa; phylum Arthropoda; class Insecta; order Lepidoptera; family Noctuidae; genus Agrotis; species Agrotis clavis. The sequence continues at coordinate 6,825,903 of OX940943.1, forward strand.
TCAGCCTGATGAGCACTCCCTGTTGTCGTATAAAAACTGAAGATCTGGAACACCTGATGTGGAACTCCAAGAGCCCAGATACACTATAACATATATAGGAATGACGTCTTAACAAGAGTTGTTCAGCCTGATGAGCACTCCCTGTTGTCGTATAAAAACTGAAGATCTGGAACACCTGATGTGGAACTCCAAGAGCCCAGCTACACTATAACATAATATATAATTATAGGAATGACGTCTTAGCAAGAGTTGTTTAGTCTGATAGGCATTTCCTGTTGACTTACAAAAATGTAAGATCTGGAACGTCTGGAATCGTCATGCGCGTCCCGTTGTTTTTCCGTCCCCAGGCTCTAAGAATTCGACATCAGACGTTTCAGATCTTCGATTTTGACGACCCCATTGTCGCTGGCATAAGCAACAGGATCCGCGTACGAAGTCGCTGGCAGAAGCTAGTACTTAAATAAAACAGCAATCAAGCCTGATTGTATATCTACTAGTGGAACACAAGCTTTTCGCTTCAGCTAGTGAATAGGCACGTATACATGTTTATAATTTATTATATTCATAAATGTACGGTGTATTGTATTGTAAATGTAATATTTAAATTAAAGCATTTAAATACAAAGATTACTACTTAATTTGAAAGCATCCGACTCTCTCAGTAATATAACAGACGCTCTGTGAAGAGATGTTATACTTGTACATGATACTCCGTTAGATTTGAATATGTATAAGGATAATGTTAAGGACAATCATATTTTGTGAACAATTAAATATGATGTCATCGAGAGGAAGAAGCTGAGATGATGATGAGATGAAGGTAAACAAAAAGCAGAATTTATCGCACTTAGAAAATTCGATAAAGTGAGCAGTCAACCTGAAGATGACGAAGGTACTCGTACCTATAATAACAGACATATTTTACTTGAAAAACTAAACAAAATAAAGAAACTTCTTAGAAACGTACTGTTTTTTGCAGAATTGTAGACAAACACGGAAATTAGTATTCTATATAAGTATACAAAATTGTTTCTTAATCCAGTGTGCACTTCGATTTAATCGACCGTTACTGTCATGACAGACAGACAGACAAAAAAGGATGATGCTATAAACACTCAGTTATTCCTTTTGGATATACGGAATTAAGTGAGTCACCTAACTGTTATTCGGATTACAATCTCATTGAAATATTGCGACGCCAATAAAAATACATTTAGCATGATACCAAAAGCAAAAAAATAATGTTTTCTGATGTATGCATCTCCCAACCTGTCAACTTGAGAAACAATTTTATAAGTTTCTTACTCTTGACTAATGACAAATGTAATATTAAGTATGCTTTCAAGTTTATTGTTATTTAACTTGTCATGTATCATAGCATCATAAACGCGATTTTATGTTCGCGTTTTATCAGGATCATCTTTATGTAGATTTGCATCTACTACTTGTATAATTGCGTCTATCGGTGTTGCTATATTTGCAGCTGCACAACATTTACTGCTACCATAACTGGGATATTTTTATTGTTTTACTATAGTGTCCTTATACTGCAGATGTTCTAAACCACAAATATTCAGTAGATGCAGCTTTAGCTTTGGCACATGTCATAGAACCGTTGGTTGTATCACTTTTGCGGCTACATTTGCACTCAGCATTTCAATAAGTTCCACCAGACTCCATACATTTAGTTATGTTATTTCAGACGCGTATTTTGGTACTATGTTCATTCACAGTAAAACTTTATTTATGTTTTCTAATTTTTATTGCTCATCGCCGTCGACTACTTAATGACTTGACGCCTCTGTCTACAAAATTAATCGGTGCGGTCCCGAAAATAGATGCACAGTCAAATTAGGTAACAATAAAGTTGAAATTAGGTATGGAGCAGCTGTAAAGTCGTGTTTGGTAATGTTTGGTTAGCGTATTCACGCCACGGTGGAGGAAGTGAAGAATAAAACTAGCAGCTCCGAATATAAAGCTGGACAATAAAAATTGTAGGTGAAACTTATTTATTTACATTATAAATTTATTTTTACACATTGATTGGTAGTCATTTTCTGGATTTATGGGCAGTGGAACTAGCCGCTTTATTGCCTTCTTTATGGCTCGTTTTTTAGGAACTATAAATTTTACTTCTTTTTTTTCTAAATGGGGAACGAATTTTAATCCGTTTAAAGCAAACTTTAGGAATGAGCTCGACATGTGTAACAGGATTCGATCTGACACGTAATATCTATGACATTTTTATGGTGGATAAAAGTTTTGATGGTATTTTGATAGCTGCTGTGAAATGTGTTTTCGGTATTTTGTTAGTGATCGGTCTTTTTGTCCGGTCAAGTTTGGCAGGAAGTTAATAATAAATTAATGTGACGTTAGTGGCTATCATGGGCTAGTTCGGAAGATAATTTATTTTGATAAAATTGAGGTTTATCCACACTTTAACTTACTTTCCAAATACCAAGTAAATTAAGTGATACTCGTAAACAGTTATCTTCAATCGAATAACAAGTTAAAAATAATCTATTTTGCAAGCAACCTGTCCTTCAAAGCGAAGACAAAATAATGCAAAGCAAACGGAAAGTGGTTTATTTGAGGAACAAATAAATAACTGATATAAATGTTTTATCGCAACCATATAGACGAGAATCAATAAAAAACACACTCGGACTTGGCCACGATCCATCATCATATTGTGGCATAAAAAGAGTATTTGGAAGTGTATTTTTAGCTCGATAAGTCTTATAACGAATTTAGATAAGTTGTTGATGAATTAGCTGCAAAAATAAACTCATGATTATGATTTTCCAATGAAAAAACATAGTAATAAGAGAAAGAGTATAACCAACAGAAATATCCGAACAAAATACTAGAATGGCTACAGATAATACAGAAGATCGTAGAAATGAGAAAGACAAAAATAATAACATAACCAATAATGATATGTAAATAGAAATAAGCAGACGACTAGCTATGAGTCTAACACATACATTACAAAAATACTAGAAGCAAAAAAAAATGGTCGAAGTAAACAAATAGAGTATGACTTGAATCAACAACAATATTGACCAATGTCACAAATGGGATATTTAAAAATATTTGACTAACAATACAAGAAAATATGCCGAGTGTTGTGACTGTAATCTTAATTAGTGGAAACAAAGCGAAACTGGACAGTAGTATGACGAATGTAACAGAAGTGTTGAGGTGACGCCACTAGGTGTTGAAAGACAAAATCTTCGCTTTTACAAAATTTGTTGTTGATGAAAGGTTGTTTTTAAAAGACAGACAGTTTTGCTAGACAGCAATCCCCCATTTGTTAAATCCGACATTATGAAACATGCATTATGTTTTGAAGAAGTTTAAGATTGAAGAAATAGACGCCAATTCTATATTGTTTAGTTTAATTACTGTTAAGAAAGCCTTGAATTTACAGAAAACAAAAAACCGAAGAAAGACACAAATGATACACGTTAAGACAAATTATCTAATGCAAATTCAAGTGGTTCAAAAAGAGCTATCATTCTAATTTCCAGTCCCAATTCCATTAAAATCTAGGCTAAACTTGCGCTACATTTTCACCCTGACGTTCATGTAATCAAATAAATTAGACATTCAAAGTATGAAGTGGCGTTGGAAGGAGAAAATTTACGACTTAACGGAAAACTGATTAAATTCAAACGTTGTCTAGAGGTGTCCCCTGAATAACTTGAAGCTTACTCCTTGGACATACAGATCAGATTGCAGGATAAGATTTATTGGCCTTTCCTTTTTGATGGTGGCTTTTAGGGTACTAAGTAGAATGATGCCTTGGGAGGAGCCTTCAACTGAATTTATGAACCACATGACACAAAATTAAGCAGTGTGTAGTAATGGTTGCAGGTGCTGTTTTGTAGTTTACCCTCATAAAATGCATGAGCTTATGCTTGCATAAAAGCATAAAATACTTGTATTAAGCGCCATCTGGTTAGATTATGTAGAAGCCGACCATAACAGAGTTGCTGAAACACTAGGCAGATGATATTGAAGAATAAAAGAATATTCGTGCATTCCAAGAATTAAGGCTTTTTAAAAATAAGAGGTTAAATTAGAGAGAGAGATTTAAGAGATTAGATTAGATTAGAGAGAGATTTAAGAGATGTAATAAGAGATGACATAAACATTCTGAGGACTTAAGCAGTCAATAGACGTAGAAGTGCCATGTATCGTTACTACACAATTTCCTAAAGAAGAATTTGGAACTGAAGTGGGAAAATCAAGGGATAAATCTACCAGGATTTGGCAAACTGGAAAGTGAAGATGATCTTAAAGATAATGTTAACAAGAATTTCGCTAACCGAAAACCAACCACGTCGTGCAAATTAAGCCAAGTATGGGCCACACATTACAATTATTTCATTGCAAAACACGATCGGCATCAGCAATGAACCGATTCAATTTATGAATCAAGAACCGAAAAAGACCGATGTTTTGAATCTAAAATCGGTTCGCATACTCAGACGACAGGCGGTAAAGAGGGTGATAAATAAAATTTTTCATTGTCTTACTGTTGTACGAATTACATGCGATGCGTACGGAGTAATACGGACCCTGTGCGGATTTATGAGACTTTAATATTGTCTGTGAAGTTCTTTATAATCATGATTTGATTTTTAATGACTGTTGTGGTTCATAGTAACCCATTATTGCTTAATCCATGTATGAAATTCGATTTGATTGCGTAATATGTTCGACAACTCATTGTCTTCCATACAAAGTTAAACATACTTTCTGTATTGTCAAAACGTATAGTCCAATGCACATTAATGGTAAGAATTTAACATTGACGCCACCTTTAAGTCGTAGCAATAAAAACGCTTTTCATTGTGCAGTCGTAGTCGTTGCCACTGATGTTTCTTTTGTTGGATGTTGGAATTATGACTCTTGCCGGCCTGAAGGAGAAGGGACTGTCAGACTCTTACCGACAAAAAAAGACCCTGTATCTTCATTTGTCCCTTGCGTTCCAGAGTGTCCTGCAAATGCCCTTTTAATGATTTTCTGGGACACAGTCCACCACCTACCCTCAAATCCATATCTTAAATTTCCAGTTCAAAAGATTCCTCACGATGTTTTTCATCATGATTTTGAGGAGTATGATTAAATTAATTGGAAAGTCAGCTTTAGAGACAAGTAACCCCCTCTAGCGTGGTAAAATCATCAAATGCATCCTGAGCCCTGGGTTGAGCTAAAGGGACTGTGAGACTTGTACTAAATCCACGGTGTTCTTTCAATGGCTTTACATTTCAGGGTCACGGTCGACCTGGGCATGTTCCATGATCAGACGACGAGTCGCCCATTACTCGCCATCCGCCTTCCAAGACTACAGTGTCCGGAAAACATCTCACGACGTGCATGCTGTGGGCGTCTCCGCAGCGAAAAAGTAAACCCCCTTCGGCAGTGATATCATTAGCTTACCGTACAAATCAAATGCTTGGTTGGTAGCTTCATGTAGAACCCGTTTAAAGACATTGCTTAAACTAAATGATGCAGCATTTTCAATATCAACTAGTTCACCATCTACACTATCATCTTTAACACCCACGTCGCTATTATTCACGCTAATACACTAATTAACCCCAGTAATAGTAGATCTACTACAGTAGTTGAACGGGTCAGGATTTGAACTCGCTGACTTTGGTCTGAGATAGATAACTCATAATCTTAGAGTGCACATGGATCATTAAGATCAGTTTCCTTTGATGTTGTGTAGTGTTAGGAATGACCTTTTGGCCACCCAATAAGAATGCTATTTCGATCATTGAATACATAGAACCAATGAAACATAAATTCTATGCCAAATATAGAAGACAAACGTGTCACGTTTAACTTTCTTGCGGAAAGGAAAAATTTACTGTTAGGACTTGCACCTGCAACTCCGTGGATAAGTAATTCGACCTCGCCGAGCAGGACTATGATGACTTAGTTGGTTGAGGCTGAGTTGGAGTACTTATTCAGAAGAACGCTACTCACAGTTGATTGTTTCTTACCGCATAGTATTAGATATTTAAGGCGTGTAATGCTCGCAAACGTGGAATCTACTCACATTGTGAGCTTCAGGAGAAATAAAATGTAGAAGAATGTGTGAGTGGACACATAAAAAGCGTCCATGCCTATTAATGCAGAATTGCAGAATCAACTTTGAGTCGAATCGTCATAACGGAAATGAGGCGTCGGTGTCTTTTTCACATTTGTTGGCAGGACAAACAAAGCTCTTTATGGTCAAAGCTGCAATTAAATAAAGAAAAATGAAAAGAAAAACATTTTTTTTTGTCATAAAGATCTTTTTTTTTTTGGGACAAACCTATCACACTATTCCCAAACCACTGCAACTCCTGAGAGCCAGAATCAACAGTGGCAACCACCAGGAAAGCGCCGAGACAATGAAGCTCGACGTGTACCGGAGAATGAATTTACCTGTCTTGGATCCTGCAACGAAATTAATCAGAAAAGAATAGTGGAGGAATAGGAAAAATATGTTTCCACTTCGTCATAAAGATCTACTAACTGTTTATTTATTTAGCGATAGGCTCTATCTCGCCTGCCGATGATGTGCGACCACACCGTGAAGAATGCTTGCCAAGCAGTAACCCATCACTCTTATTTTGACCCCAAGATTTTAGCTCTAAGAAAATACAGATATCGGCAGGGATTGAGAAATATTCCTCTGCATAATGTTTTAATAAAGTTTTGATAGCTGCATTTACTAACGTCACTTCCCATCCCGACATTACAACCAATTTTTCTTTCAAACAAACACACACAAAACAAATCGACACCATTTGATAAACACCTCCCAACAAATCGAAAGCATTTGATCTCCATTACCCGCAGTCGAGCCTAACAGAAACCACACAATACAAATTACGCGACGCGTGCGCAGGTTAGCTCTGTGGTTAGACTGGATTCTTTTATTTCTAGTTCCAACTGAGCGTGAACGGTCTTACCACAGAGTGTGTGGTGAGAAATAACAATGGAGGAAGCATTGTTTTGGATTTTTTGTATTTTTAACACTTTTTTGGTGGGAAGAAGTTATTTCTGAAAAGGGCCTTTTTCCTTTGGGAACGTATTGAAAATATCCAATTTGCAGTTCATATAACCTTGTTAAATTCGCCCTAACTTACGATTTGTAGGTGATGGGTTCGAACCCAGCCAGCCGCTTTTCTTTTTGTAATTTATTTCATCACCACTACTCTCAAAACGGCGAAGGAAAACATCGTGAGGAAACCGCCATGTCCTAGAACTAAATATTCCCCGCAGTGGGAACATTCAACATTTATAGGCTGATGATGATGAACCTTATTAAATTCAGTTGAACTTTTAACCTCTACTTTGACTTTGACTTTGAAAAGACTATCAAAGATCTACAAATGACAGCCGGGACCAACTGCATTAAGACACCATATGAATGAATAGAGACCCTCTACGAATGAATACAGATTTTTGTTTTTATTCAATGCGTTTTGTGCAAAGCTAATAATAATAATATTCCACAGCTATCACACAACGCCATCTAGTCCCAAGCTAAGCAGAGCTTGTGTTATGGGTACTAGACAACTGATAAACATACTTGTATATTTCTAAATACATAAAATATATACATATAGATAAATTACACGCAGACACAGAACAATATAATAATAAATACATATAGATAAATTACACGCAGACACAGAACAAATGATCGTGCTCATCACACAAACATTTTGTCCTGGGTGGGATATGGGAATCGAACCCACGACCTCCGGCATAGCAGTCAGGGTCACTAACCACTAGACCAACAGGCCTGTCAGGCCTGCAGCTAAGGAGAGGAATACTCGTACTTTGCCGTATTTTGTATTTCCTGATAGGTAGTTACAACCTGATAGTTGGGGTCTTTAAGTCAAGAGTGAACAGGTTACTTCTAGGCAAGCGTGCTTCACCGTCGACCACATCCATAGAGTCATCATCATCACCAGCCTATAATGTTCCCACTGCTGGGACACAGGCCTCCTCTCTTGTGAGAGGGAGTGGGCCATAATCCACCACGCGGGCCCAGTGCGGGTTGGCAGATGTCACATGTCTTCAAATTTTTGGTTCTAGGACATGCCGGTTTCCTCACGATGTTTTCTTTCACCGTTTTGAGAGCAGTGGTGATGAAACAAATTACACAAAGTAATGCGCCTGGCGGGCCCAAGTAACGCAGTCTGGAAGTTTTAAAACCAATCTGTCTATAGACTGTCTATTCAGGGTTAATCTTTAGATACGGGCTTTCTAAAGATGGGTTTGATATAGAACATTTAATCTTATAGAGTTTTTTATCTAAAGCTTTATTATTTTAAGAGCATTTGTTCTATAGAACACTTATTTTAAGTACGTTTATAGTTATAACGAATGTTTCTAGATAAAATGCTCTACAAATAGTTAAAAAAGCCTAAAGGTACCTATTTTGAAGTAGTTTTATAGATAAAACGATATATTTGAAGACAAAACTTTCTACAGATATTCTATTTTAGCTAATGGTACTCTTATCTTTTTTTTCTATAGATACTTCAGTCTAGATAAAATACTTTACTAGATATTTTTAAGTTTGTCTAGAAAACTGATAGAGAAGTCGTGTTTTTAGAGTTTTTATCCTTAAAAGTGTCTTAGATAAGTGCATTTGTACTAGAAATTTAAATTGGATGAGTTTATGCAATGGAGAAGATGAAACAAATTAAAAGATCTGGTGGTTTTCGTCGAAAAATCCGCAAGTATTTAAAAAGAAAGAAAAATGAAGAAGAGTCGACCGAAGAAGAATCGAAACTTCCTAGTAACTTCCTCCAAAACGTAGAAAATTGTTGATGATATATGGGTATCAAAAATGAAAAGGTTTGCTGTCAAGAGTACGAAAAAAAAATCACATGACTTAAATCCAATATGGCGGACAGGCTATTTAAAATACACCCCCATAATATGGGTATCAAATGAAAGGGTTTGCTGTCAGGGATACGAAAAAAATGGTCACGTGACTTAAATTCAAGATGGCGGACAGGCTATTTGGAATGCACCCCCGTGATATGGGTATCAAATGAAAGGGTTTGCTGTCAGGAATACGAAAAAGTAGTCACGTGACTTAAATTCAAGATATGGCGGAATGGCTGTTTGAAATCCACCCCCATAATATGGGTATCAGATGAAAGGGTTTGCTGTCAGGAATACGAAAAAAATTGTCACGTGACTTAAATCCAATATGGCGGACAGGCTATTTAAAATCCACCCCCATGATATGCGTATCAAATGAAAAGGTTTGCTGTGAGGAATACGAAAAAAATAGTCAGGTGACTTAAATTCAAGATGGCGGACTGGCTGTTTAAAATCCACCCCAATGATGTGGGTATCAAATGAAAGGGTATTAATGTAATTACAATTATAATTATTATTTCTCACATTGTTTATACTTTAATAAATCAGAAACACTTTTTACTCGGGTGGGCTTGTATTGATTAATTATATTGGTTTGTTACTGCATAAAATGGTCTTACGTTCACAACACATGAAATTACCTATTCACTAAAGAACGTCTAGAAATACTGTGACAAGATAAAAAGGAATACAGAGTGACAGTTACTAGATAATTTTAAACCACTTTTAAATCTGTTTATTCTCTCACTAGATAGTTTAGTATGTAGTAAGTAAAATTATTCTAGAGCCATACTGCAAAAAAAATCTCTAGACTGTTTGTTCTATAGAAATCGGTTTTCTAGTAAATTTTATCTGGACGCCATTTTTATTGCCTATTTTTTGCTTCAAATAATTTTCGTTACGTATTTTAATGTTTTTATCATTAAACTATGTCTAATTAGACGTTTGATATGTTTTAAATTACTATATTTTAAATAAAATGAGTATTTTAAGCATTAAAATGTAAATTCGAAAATTTGCTTATACCAAATAATATTCATATTTTGAAAAAAAAATGTTAAATCTTACATTTACAGCGGGCGCTCTTATTTTACAAGAGTTTTACATAATATTCAACGATAGAAATTCAATCGCATATTGATTTGCTTATTTACCCATTATTAAAACACAAATTAATAAAAAGTAATAAATTTGTTACGCCATGATGCAAATATTATTAAGTAAAATAACTCTTGTAAGTTCCACGCCATTATACGTCACTAGTAAAATGTTACTTAAAGTTGTTAGTCTTAAGATAATTTGGTTTTAAAACTTGAGGAGCAATGATTCCTTTAAAGGTCTTAACTCTATCTATAAACTATCTACTAGTACGCTACTAGATAAACGTGCGGTCTATAAACGGTTTAGAGAGACACTAGAAACATCTCTTAAGTCAATTTGATCTTAACTCTATCTAGTCATGTTTTCTTAACTCATTCTTAAGAGAGGGTACAAGAATGTGCCCACTTTTACTAAACTCTGTCTATAAGCGTTCTAGAAGATTGCTTATAGATATTTTATTCTTATGGTAGACAATTCAATTTAATTCTATAAGCTATCTAGTAGTACGTTTCTAGACACGTTTGTGTTACTTGGGGGGTTCGAACCCACGACCTACAACTCGTAAGTCGGGACCGATACCACTGGGCCACCACTGCTCTCCATCCATAGAGTACATTTGTATATTGACCACATCTTCGCTTACCATCAAGCGAGATAGTGGTCAAACGCGATCCAATCGTTAAAAAAAAAAGATTATCCTGAAATAAAATAATAAACTTTAAAACTGGGTTAAAAAGCATGAACTGAAGTAGGTACCCATCTGTTTGACATGTCAAGAAATATGACTGCAATGTAATTCAATAAACATTTTAATATCAAATAAAAATATAAGGCCAAAGATAAGGAGAAACAGTCAACAGTTTGTTGGGTAGCACGCGGCCTGCATGTCAAAGGTCCCAGGTTCCTATCTCGATCAAGTCACGCTCGATTGCTAAGTGCCTGGTGCCTAGTGCCACCGTGTTTTGTGAATGTCGTGATGATAATTTTGTTGATGATGTTGTTTTGTTGTTTTATTGCCGTAAAATTCTAGATGGCTATGCGTTTCAAAATATCTATATTACAATTTAAAAAAACAGTTTATCCCCGTCCAGTAACACCCCTGTCACACTATTATCACTACAAAGTTATATTAATTGTAGTTCATTTCGTTTTGTAGTTCATTTTGTTCATCATCAACGGATTTGGATGAACTTTGGTTCTCAGATAGTTTATAACACATAGGACTGAGAAGGATTGGTTTGTATTCTGATTTTATAATCCCATGGAATAATTTTCGAGTTGTAGTTAATAGCCAGTTCAATCAAATGTTGAGTTTGCGTATGGGATAAATCATTTTCAACTACTTTTTTATGCGTGGTCCGACCCGCACTTGGCCAGTTTTGAGAAGATAGAAACGGTTTTTTTTTTTTTTTTACGTGGCAAAATCATCAAATGAGTCCTCCAGCCCCGGGCAGGGCGGGAGGGACTGTCAGACTTCTACTGACTAAAATCCACGGTGTCCTTCAGTAGCCTGTTATGTTCCGGGGTCACGGTAAGGAAATAATCCCACGACCCCGGCAGGCTTTGGCCCTCTGAGAGGGGGGCCCCGTCATTATTATGACGCTCTTTGAGGCGCGCGTGGGACACAACGCGCCGTCGACCCGGGCATGGTCCATGGTCGGGCAGCGAGTTGCCCTTTACTCGCTGCCCGCATGCCCGCGCCTACGGTGGCCGGAGATCGTCTTGCGACGTCCGTCGCCGTGGGCGTGCACCACCGCGGTTGGGGCGGAGGGAGGACACTGTCCTCTCTCGCGCGCGGCCCGCCTCCTCCTTCGCGAGCATTACTGCTTCGCAGAAGGAGGCGACCGCCTCCCACTCCGTAGATAGAAACGGTTGGGAAAATAATTTCGAAATATGTATAACACTTTTTAAATGTTTAAGGTGTTTTTAACCGACTTCTAAAAAAGAAGGAGGTTCTCAATTCGGATGTTTGTATTTTTTTTTTTTTTTATGTTTGTTCGGGCATAACTCCCTCGTTTAACAACCGATTTGAAAAATTCTTTGTTTGTTGGATAGGGTATACTTCTGGAATGGTCCCATTAAAATTTTATCAAAATCGGACTAGCACTTTTTGAAATATCAACAAAAATCAACAAAAACCTAAAAAGTTTTTAACTTTGTCTACACCGATTACTCCGAGGTTTCTGGTCCGATTTCGATTATTCTTTTTTTGTTCGATACAGTATATCTGCCATTTGGTCCCATAAAATTTTCATTTAGTTTGGTGCAGTAGTTTTTATTTTTGGTAGTTCTCATTGTGTACATACATAATCGGCGTTGTTATTACCGGTGCTATGGATTACAACATTTTAGTGCACATGTAAGAAAATATTATGTATTTGACAATAATTTGGGTTGAATAGTGAAACTAAAAAGGATAAAATAAAAAACTTTTTCAAAAAAAAATGTAACCGACTTCAACACAACCACAAAAAAAGTTCAAAATAACCTACAAAAAAACTTTTCTTTCGAAAGTCGGTGACAAAAAGTCAATGAAAAAAAAAATAAAGTCACCGACTTTCGAAAGAAAAGTTTTTTTGTAGGTTATTTTGAACTTTTTTTGTGGTTGTGTTGAAGTCGGTTACATTTTTTTTTGAAAAAGTTTTTTATTTGTATTAAAATTTAATGAAAAGTTATTTTCTATGTCAATCTTGTTTCCATCCATATTAATAATAATTATATTTCTCATTTATATCCTCATGTACCTACGTACGTACACTATATTCAATACACACATTACAATCAATTAATCAAAGACTAAACCAACAAAAAACCCACATGTCAAGCCAGGATTACAACTACATCATCCGACAGCTACAAATACCTAGCTATATACAGGGTGTTTGGAAAAGGATTATCTTAATTTTTACTCACTTGATTTGAATGAATTTTCTTAATAAAATAACGGGAGGCACATCGTTTAAGCCGTGGAACCTTATACGAGTACCATACTCGTATATGTCAATATTCATTAATTGTCAATGATCGTGAAATGAAAAAAAAACCTTCTATTCATCAAATCTTTTTTCTTGCAATTACTTCGTAAATACAAATAAAAATTATTTGCATGTGCTTCTAAAATCTTTGAATTGAGTTATAGGTATACTTATTTTTTATATAAAAGACAGACTGTTTAAGGAAAACGTTTAACTTTGTGAGCTAATGAAAAGAACTCTCGAAAACTTAATAGGTCTTTTTACCGAACACCCTGTATACCATTTAAAACCAGGGTCAAATCTCATACAATAATCCAATAAAATATAGGCCCTAAGGTATTTTACAAATGAGTATACATAAGAAGTATGTAAATAGTAGAAAAAACACAATAAATAGAGTGTCGCCGGTGGTTTTTATCTCGTTTCTTAGAAATGGCTCTAGCGGTTGCGCTTGCGCATACCGAACTCGGTTCTACCTGATTAAGGGGATGGAGTGCACCCGAATACGGAGGTTTAGGAATACATTATGATAAATTAATAATAGTGGAGAATAAGAGTGTAATTATTTACATTAAATGTTAAAGTGTTAAACTTTTAAATCGATAATATGTTAAACTTATTTAGTGATACTTTCATTAAAGAAAATAAAAGACATTTTGAAAAAAATAATCAGTAAAACTTATTTCAGATTTAACTCACTAAAAAATTGACATCTAGTAGTAGTCCTAAATAGTACACTGTCAAGCAATTTTAACAAATGCCTAAAAAATCAGCCAGAGCAAACATTTTGATCGAAATTGTAATTATATTTTTTCATACAAAGATAAACAAGCAAACTCATATTCCTTAACGCAAATAAAATGGCAAGCATTTGAAAGACCAAGAAAGCCTTTTTCGTTAAGGTGATTGCGTCGATGTAGCCCGCAAAATTCAAATTTTCTTGTGTTTTTTGCAATTTGTAGGCCAGTGCTAGGTTGTATGTTGATTAAAATATTATTCGCGACTGTAAGAAGTATGTAGTTACAGAATTATAATCAACAAAATCATCAATACAACCCTCCAAGTTCATAAAGGCGTAGGAACAAAAAAAAACAGAAAAAGTCATTCCTACGCCTTTATGAACTTAAATACCTTTATGAAAATTTGAATTTCGCGGGCTGGTTGTAGCATTCACCTTAAAGCTTCGCCTTAACCTCCACATGCGTGGCTATGGTACGCAAGCGTGGCTCGGCCATTTGTTACTGGATTATAATAACAGCGGACCAAGTGCAAGCAATACTACACATGACATGCTAGTTATATCGAATATCTTCTATTGAAACACATTATTGAGATTTTTCTATTGTAATGCATGTGAGATTTGAAGAGGCTTCGCTTTAAGGTATGGTTGATTTTTAATATTGAGATGGCTTTTGTAATAAATTGTACTTACTGGAGGTGATCTCTGCTTCGTACATATTTAATATTAGTTTGACCTTTGCTTCGTTCTCAAAAAAAAAAGGAAAAGTGAATTTTGGTTGTCAATTCTCAAGTTTATATTCAGCCTAGTGATTATCGTGATGTAGCATCACAAGCCAACATCTGTAAACTTCAAATAGATAGACATAGAGCGGGAGCCCGTAACAGATGTCCGTGACCAATTTCCTCTCAAGCGATAATTAGCAGACTACATGAGGGAGTCGTATCATGAAGATTCGTGGAAGTCAGCTGCGATTCCGTTGGTGGGATAAGCAGCAATCGCCGTTCAAACACGTAGAAAAAATATTTTTTTTTAGTCATTTCCTCTCAATTGAAACCTGGTTTATATTGAAGATTACCTTGTATCACGAAGAATAAAACCAATCAGCCGACGGTACCATGGTGGAATACACGTCAGCTGGTCACTCGAACATGTAATTTTTTATTTTATTTTCAGTGATTTCCTCTCAACCCAAATTTTGCCTGATGAAAGTTTACATGTAGTTATGGCTAAAAACAGACGTCAGCTGGCTGTATCTCGGTGGAAAGGTCGTCAGCTGATACTTTGAAAATTATTGTACAAGCAGGACTAAGGGCTAGTACAGACTTGCGGAAACCGCGCGTTCATGAATCGCGCGGTTCGAAACCGCAAAATTGTTATGCAATCAGACTCCGGCGGTTATATGTGATTATCGTACAGGGATAACGTCCGTTTGAAAAAGGAGGTCAGCGAAAAATCGATTTACTGTGGTTGTTGCTCCTTAAAAAAAAACGATAAGAAAAATGCGGTATGCAATGCAAATGGGTGCATCCAATATTAAGTAACC
This sequence comes from Agrotis clavis, assembly GCA_954870645.1. Classification (NCBI taxonomy): domain Eukaryota; kingdom Metazoa; phylum Arthropoda; class Insecta; order Lepidoptera; family Noctuidae; genus Agrotis; species Agrotis clavis. The sequence continues at coordinate 6,841,180 of OX940943.1, forward strand.
AACCAAGTTTCCAACGTATTTTCACAATTTCCAAATATCGCCACTAACTCTTGCCAAGCTTGGTTATGATAGTTTTATTTGAGTAATCCTCACACTGAATATCCCATATTGCATTTCTCTTCTCCACTTCATCAATAAACAGTTCAGTGTCGAAACGAACCGTGCCAAACTCACGAGCTGTGATGTGCTAACCGCGCGGTATCCGCCACGCAACTGAAATCAAAGTAAAGACTCCATAGTAATAGAAACGCGCGGGAACAGCGCGGTTCTATTTTCTGGCGGTTGACTAACCGCGCGGTTATGTCTGAACGATTCCTTAATAACTCATACATTTATGACTCTCTCCTCTACTCCGCTTCTTTATACGCGCGCTTGTATCATCAATCCAAACGCAATAACAAATCAGCGTCTACGGCGCCGAAGAGGCGCGTTCCTGAAACGCGCGTCTTCTGCGCGTTTAGAATACGCCGTATGCGATGGGCCTAAGGTTCTCTGCCCATTCTTTGCACGAATATGCAAAACGATCATAATGAACTCTTGAAAAAACGTATAAATGGGTCTATTAATTTATTTTCTCAATCAGTGAAAAGTATAAGAAATAAAAAGCTTTTCTATAAAGAAAACCCCCAATCATTGCTTGATTCATTGTTTGATGTTATTGTCATTTACATTTTTCATTTACATTACATATAAAACAATTAAAAATACAAAATAAACATGTTGTTATGAAACATATATCAATGGATATCTAGTTCGGACCTCAAAGATAGGAATTTCTTCATAATGCAAGCCGGATCGAGAAGCTCTTCACGTAACCTCCAAGCGAGAGCCTTGTCTCATCATTGAAGATCGTGCGGGAATCCTTCTGATTCTGTTGAACCGGTTAACGGACCTTCTTGATCACGGTGTCAATTACTTATTCACTCTAGTAAGAACAGTTCCATAACTTGAACAAAATAACGAAATACAACAACAAAATCATTTAATATTGATTTGAAACCTTATGACAGCAGAATGATTTGACAAGATTAGACATTAAGGATGACACAAGTTTTTTTTCCAAATAATATTTTTTTATGGCTTCTTCTATGTGTCATTACATTATGACAGACACTCGTTTCCCTTATGTCCGTTTTGATATTGCAAATAAATTACGTTTAGTTATTCAGATTTAATAAAATATTTGTTTCTTCATATTTTATTTTACGATCTTTCCACCGAGATACAGCCAGCTGACGTTTGCTTTTATCCATATCTTCATGTAAACTTTCATCAGGTAAAATTTGAGTCGAGAGGAAATCACTGAAAATAATATAAAAAATTACATGTTCGAGTGACCAGCAGACGTGTATTCCACCATGTTACAGACAGCTGATTGGTTTTATTCTTCGTGATATAAGGTAATCTTCAATATAAACCAGGTTTCAGTTGGGAGGAAATGACAAAAAAATATTATTTTTTCTACGTGTTTGAACGGCTATTGCTGCTTATCCCACCAACGGAACAGCAGCTGACTTCCACAAATCTTTATGATCCGACTCCCTTATGTAGTCTACTAATTATGGCTTGAGAAGAAATCACTAACGATATTTTGGTCTGGCTTCCGGTCTAACAGAAGTGTCCATAAAGAACACTAATATTTCGCCCATTATGCTAAAGTACTACATTGTAAGGGGGCGAGCTTATTTGCACCTACCGGGTACAAATCCAGACCCCGTGACTGGAAAACAATGCCGAACGTGGGAATCGAACCCACAACCTCATGCTTAGCAGTCGTACTTGTGACCACTAGACTAAAGTGACATGATTATGATCGATGGACAATATTATTTTTATCTCACAGAAAAAGACACTCTGCAGAGTTGTAAATCAAAGGAAGTCTAGATTTCCTGTACTTTCTTTTCAAAAACAATATTTTCCCAGATCATCAACGATACCAAAAAAAACATATCTCATGCCACTAATATTGATTACACGCTAGAGGAAATGGATTCTACAAAAACTAGCATTACTTGAAGCAAACGTAAACAAATTGTACTGCATCCGTTTTGAATGGGAATTGTATGGAAATTGCCATGCCCAAGTCTATCGAAGTTTACAGTGTTACGTGATGTATCGTCTATGAGCTTTTGAGGAAAAAAAGCAGTTGGGTAACTTTTTTGAAAGTTGTTTTAGTTTTTGTCAGTTTATCTTCGGGGTTGCGAGACGGTGTAATTAGGATACCATGGCCCTGGAACGTAAATAGCTATCGAAGGAACAGGGTGGACTTTAACCCGGCGTCATTGTGGTAGGAAATAGGCACATCGGCGTTGAGGTGGGTCAACATTACCCGTATATTAAAATCAAGATATTTCCATATTTATTGAGTGTATTCGTAAACTGTGTTTTTATACAATTATTAGGGTATTTATTTGTTGAAAATGAAAAAGAAAAACGTAATTCAAAAATATTTTATTAGGTTTAATCAAATTTTACATAAACTTATAAAAAAAATAACAAAACAGAGGTCTCTTGTGCTTTTAGGATATTGTCATTATAATTATCAGTATATTTGGATACTTATGGCATTTTTCTAACCTGAAGGATTATGTCTTTTTAAAAAAATATAAAAAAACTAATTAGAATCATCGTTAGAGACGCAGTCACTACTAAAAGATATGATGTGTTCAGGATAAATATATTTGGGGCAAGCTTGATATTTGAGAGCAGTGGTGGCCCAGTGGTATCGGTCCCGACTTACGAGTTGTAGGTCGTGGGTTCGAACCCCGCCAGGCGCATTACTTTGTGTAATTTGTTTCATCACCACTGCTCTCAAAACGGTGAAGGAAAACATCGTGAGGAAACCGGCATGTCCTAGAACCAAAAATTCGAAGACATGTGACATCTGCCAACCCGCACTGGGCCCGCGTGGTGGATCATGGCCCACTCCCTCTCACAAGAGAGGAGGCCTGTGTCCCAGCAGTGGGAACATTATAGGCTGATGATGATGATGAAGCTTGATATGCGTGCTTTGTTTTGCGGTCCCTTTTGGCAGGACACACTTGACACTGTTTGCGGACATCGCGTTATTTTGCACGAGGCTCTTCTGATGATTCACCAACAAATCCTTCCCCAAATATTATCCTCAGTCATGCTCGCGAAGGAGGAGGCGGGGCGCGTTAGGGAGAGGACAGCGTCCACCCTTCATGCCAGCCGCAGTGGTAGACGCCAACGATGATGGACGTCGCTAGATGATCCCCGGCCACCGTAGGCACGGGCATGCGGACGGCGAGTAATGCGACTCGCTGTCCGACCATGATGATGGACCATGCCCGGGTAGACGACGCGTTGTGTTTCACGCGCGCCTCAAAGAGTGGCCCCTTTAGAAGGCCAAAATCTGCCGGGGTCGCGGGACTTACAAATTACCGTGACCCCGGAACGTAAATGGCTAATGAAGGACACCGTGGATTTTAGTCAGTACGAGTCTGACAGTCCTTCCCGCTCTGCCCTGGGTAGGAGGACTCATTTGATGATTTTAGCACGATAAAAAAAATGTGCTTAGAAATTAGACTAGGAATATGTAAATTTTAGAGGAATCTGTTTTCTCTTAATTCGACGAAAGAGAGAAGAAAAAGAAACGAAAAGTGAAAAGAAAAAAAAAACCGATATCCGCACCAAAAATCAATAAACATGATAAAAATTGATAGTGAAAATGGCACAAAATGGTAACGTCAATTGTGAGGATGGGTCAAAATTACCTTACAGAAAATTAAACGCGTGTAGCTTCCAGCTCGGTGGCCGTCACATTTATTTCTCGTCAGAAACGTTTAGAACACACTATTCACACTATTGGCTCCAGCTACTGAATAGAAGGGCAGCGTCGTACGCACACTTTCAAAAATATTCTAAATTCACAACCAGCCGGGTCATTTTGACCCAACCTCAATGACGCCGGGTTAAATCAATAAGAGTTTGAATACATTGTTTGGTTGGACAAACTTATCTCAGGAACTGTTGGTTTGAATTGAAAAAATATTTTGTGTTGGATTGTCAATTTATTGAGGCTATAGGGTATATATTACGATACAGGCAATAGAAGCCGCGCAGGCGGCTAATCCCCGGAGGAACAGCTAGTGTGTGTAGATAGATTACAAAAATCAAAAAAAGGGGTAAATAGCGCCTTACCCCAGCAAAAGAACCGCATAGGCATAATAAAAAAAATGGGCAGATAGGACCTTCAGATACAGATAGAATTTCAAATAGGATACAATATTCCCAAAATACACTATCCATTCTTATCTCAAGACTAAACATAAACTCAGTTTCCAATAATCGCATTTAATGAACTCAATCTAAACATAGTCGGACATGTATATTACAAATGTTTGGACAAGTCCCGCCGTTGCGGACATGTAAACAAACATACGGACATATTCGATCAACATGTCGCGTTCCATTATCTGTCTTCTTGGTTTAATTTGGTTTACGTTTTTATTTCAGTGATTTCAGTTTTTACAGGAAATGGAGCTTGTAGAGACAAATAGATATTGGATTAGACTTTATGCAGTACTTTTAGGTTACGTAGCCATTTAACGGAGTCAAACATTATTTATTGTTAAAAAAATGGGAAATTGGGATAGAGGAAAATAATGAAAAATACTGTATGACCTATTCTCATAATATGTCCAAATTAGTCTAAGATACGTATATAGAACGACCTTCACCGATCGAGTAACCGGACGAAATGTGTTTATTATGAATTAAAATATGTTGAAGAATATGACGGTGATGGGTTGCCTCATAAAATCCTGTCAAGGATATTTTTAATTAATTTTTTAAAAGGTTATTTTTTTTCAATACTTTCACCGATAGAGTAACCAAAGAAAATTAACACCAATTGAAAGTCCGAAGTCTATAGAATATGCTAACGTAGGGTTGCCTACCTTTTTCTTGTCAAGGGTATAGGGTTGCCTAATTTGAAAAGGTGATAAAAAAATGCTACCTTCACCGATCGAGTAACCAAATAAATTATATATCAAAATAAAGACATTTCTTTTACGAATACGATGGTATACGGTTGCCTATGAAAAACTTGTCAGAAATTAGGGTTGCCAAGCGTTGATGTTTGAAAATTTTAGACGGTTTGGAAGCACATGAGTAGATAAACGGACTAAGCTTCTTAAGAACGAGCAAAATTGTTACCTATTTTGGTAGGGTTGTCACAATAGAGTAGACAAATTAAACAAAAAAGTATTAAATAGCTTTATTATTCAGTATGATAGAATCGAATCAAATAATTTAATTGAACAAAGCCAATTACAGGCAATTTCGAATTGTCAAAAGACATAAAATAAAGTTAGTACAAAAAAAGTTATGGTGCCCAGTCACAAGAAATAATAACTGTGAAAGTACCGTAGATACCCATTCCAATAGTCCAGTCAACGAGGCATATGTGGTCCGAAAAATTCCTCCTCTGGAACTGAAATTTGGCATATGATGAAGGTGACTGTCGGCGACGAGACCCACGCAACGACAAGGGGTGCAAGTGTGATTTGTAAGTAGTCCAGTAAGGTCCAGTAGTTTTCAAGTTATTGCAATTTTTGTGAAATCAAACTTTTGTTCTTGTGTAACTTTAATAGTTTACTGACAACCGATGGGGAAGAAAAGTTCTCGAGTGGCGACCACGGACCGGAAAACGCAGCGTAGGCAGGCCTCCCACTAGGTGGACCGACGACATCGTGAGGGTCGCGGGCAGCCGATGAATGCAAGTGGCGAATTGTCGTTCGGCGTGGCGGTCTAAGGGGGAGGCCTATGTTCAGCAGTGGACGTCTTCCGGCTGATGATGATGATGATGAACTTTAATAGTTTTAGTTTTAGGATTTTTTTTTATAAAAAAAAGTGTTATTCATTTTATTTTAAACCAAAATACGATTGAAAACTTGAGAGGTGTCAAGGGACCACGATAGCAAGTTAAAAAAAGGTTCAAGCGATTTTCGACCTTATTGACATTTATGCAAACACCTGATTTTAATGAAGGAACAATGTTAACGAATGAGAATGTGAGAAAAACAAACCAAATTTTAAATGTCGATAAGGTCGAAAATTGCTTGCACCACTTTTTTTAACTTGCTATCGTTAAGCGAATGTTTTCCGACCTTCAAGCGATTTTCGACCTTATTGACACTGATGCAAACACCGGATTTTAATGAAAGAGCAATGTTAGCTAACGAGAATGTGAGAAAAACAAACTAAATTTTAAATGTCGATAAGGTCGAAAATCCCTTGCACCTGTTTTTTAACTTGCTATCGTTAAGCAAATGTTTTCCGACCTTCAAGCGATTTCTGACCTTATTGACATATATGCAAACACCGGATTTTAATGAAGGAGCAATGTTAGCTAACGAGAATGTGAGAAAAACAAACTAAATTTTAAATGTCGATAAGGTCGAAAATTATTCGGTCTGTTCGGTCTGTTATTCATCCTTCGTTGCATATTTACTGGTCTGTACTTGTTTGGAATTACAAATGAAATGGTGCTAGAAAAAGTAGCTAAAAAGTTTAGCCACAAATTTTATAAAATTGTAGTTGTCGTCACCGAATAATAGCCAGATCTAGCTATAAAGTTGCTAAGTTGGCATCACTGCTGCAGATTTGAAGTTGTGTCAAATCGATCGTACGATAGGCAGTATAGTGTATGGTGTATATGGACGAACTGCCAATTTGAAACAATTACAAGCGTCTAATCGATCCGCGATCGTACGATAGGCAGGATGGTGTATGGCTACTATAAGGTAAGAACGGGCGGTATAAAAAGTGGTACGAAGCGCGGTCTATTTGACAACGCGCGCCCTCTTGAAGGTAGGTGTTTGGTCTCTAATATATTGGTGACCAAACACCTTTAAAAATGTCTTTTGACAATTCAAAATTGCCTGTAATTGGCTTAGTTGAATTAAATTAATTGATTCGATTCTATCATACTGAATAATAAAGCTATTTAATGTTTTTTTGTTTAATTTGTCTACCCTATTGTGACAACCCTACCAAAATAGGTTACAATTTTGCTCGTTCTTAATAAGCTTAGTCCGTTTATCTACTCATGTGCTTCCAACCGTCTAAAATTTTCAAACTTCAACGCTTGGCAACCCTAATTTCTGACAAGTTTTTCATAGGCAACCGTATACCATCGTATTCGTAAAAAAAATGTCTTTATTTTGATATATAATTTATTTGGTTACTCGATCGGTGAAGGTAGCATTTTTTTATCACCTTTTCAAATTAGGCAACCCTATACCCTTGACAAGAAAAAGGTAGGCAACCCTACGTTAGCATATTCTACAGACTTCGGACTTTCAATTGGTGTTAATTTTCTTTGGTTACTCTATCGGTGAAGGTATTGAAAAAAAATAACCTTTTATAAAATTAATTAAAAATATCCTTGACAGGATTTTATGAGGCAACCCATCACCGTCATATTCTTCAACATATTTTAATTCATAAAAAACACATTTCGTCCGGTTACTCGATCGGTGAAGGTCGTTCTATATACGGATCCTGTACTAATAGAGCGGGAGCCAGGCCAAAATATCGTTAGTGATTTCTTCTCAAGCCATACTTAGTAGACTACATAAGGGAGTCATATCATAAAGATTCGTGGAAGTCAGCTGCTGTTCCGTTGGTGGGATAAGCAGCAATCGCCGTTCAAACACGTAGAAAAAATATTTTTTTTTAGTCATTTCCTCCCAACTGAAACCTGGTTAATATTGAAGATTACCTTGTATCACGAAGAATAAAACCAATCAGCCGACGATACCATGGTGGGATACACGTCAGCTGGTCACTCGAACATGTAATTTTTTATATTATTTTCAGTGATTTCCTCTCAACCCAAATTTAACCCAATGAAAGTTTACATGTAGTTATGGCTAAAAACAGACGTCAGCTGGCTGTAGCTCGGTGGAAAGATCGTCAGCTGATGCTTTGAAAATTACAAGTAGGACTACCGCTCTCAGCCTAAATCTGCATTCAGTTCAATGTTTTCAATTCCTCCCTACAGAAAACCTGTTTATATTGAGGCTTACTCAATATCACGATGAAAAAATCCATTCATCTTATGTTTACAGACAGTTATGGGTCAAAATACAGAGTTATTCTTATAAAGCTGGGCATCAGGAACATATGTGATTCCGTAAGAGATACGAAAAAACTTATTTAGACAACTTTAGCTCTTTTTTCAGTATAAACATTCTGGCATTTTTATTTTTTTTTGGTCAAGTGTGAATTGTCCACTAAAATGAATTCGCTAGGAACAATATTTGGATTATACAAAATGTGCAATACCTTAAAAACTACTTAACCGATTTTCATGAAACAAACTGTACAATAGTTTTTAAAACAAGACCAACACATTAAAATTAGTTCCATTGCAATAACCCCATAAACCAAAAAATACATTTTCAAGTTACGTAATTATGATCAACATATTTATCAAACTTTAGTACAATTTTCTAGTTAGTTTCGATACGAAATGTATTTTAATGAACTCTAATAAGAAAAATACAGTATTCTAATAAGAATTAAGCACAAACAAATTTCATACAAAATATACAAAATTCTAATACAATTACAAAAAATAATCTTATCTCCTTACAAACAATATTTACCTAAGTACATCTTCTCGCACCTCCCACTACGTGCACCTCTCATCGTAGCGGGCGGTGGTGGTCTCATCGCTGACTTTTAATACCTACTTTGGCCGGCACTTTCAGAAAAGCCCAAAAAATGTATGGAGCGTGATGAATGTTATGTCCTTTATCCAATTTCCGCCTTCCTGATTTTTGTCTTCCGATACATCGAAATAATAATTGACATGAAACAGAATCGAAAGGCATTAAAAAATAAATCTTATGATACCTAATTATGTTGATCATAACTACGTAACTTGAAAATGTAGTTTTTTGTTTATGGGGTTATTGTAATGGACTTTATTTTAATGTGTTGGTCTTGTTGTAAAAACTATTGTACAGTTTGTTTCATGAAAATCGGGTAAGTAGTTTTTAAGGTATTGCACATTTTGTATAATCCAAATATTGTTCCTAGCGAATTCATTTTAGTGGACAATTCACACTTGACCAAAAAAATAAAAATGCCAAAATGTTTATACTGAAAAAAGAGCTAAAGTTATCTAAATGAGTTTTTTCGTATCTCTTACGGAATCACATATGTTCCTGATGCCCAGCTTTATAAGAACAACTCTGTATTTTGATCCATAACTGTCTGTAAACATAAGATAAATGGATTTTTTCATCGTGATATTGAGTAAGCCTCAATATAAACAGGTTTTCTGTAGGGAGGAATTGAAAACATTGAACTGAATGCAGATTTAGGCTGAGAGCGGTAGTCCTACTTGTAATTTTCAAAGCATCAGCTAACGATCTTTCCACCGAGCTACAGCCAGCTGACGTCTGTTTTTAGCCATAACTACATGTAAACTTTCATTGGGTTAAATTTGGGTTGAGAGGAAATCACTGAAAATAAAATAAAAAATTACATGTTCGAGTGACCAGCTGACGTGTATTCCACCATGGTATCGTCGGCTGATTGGTTTTATTCTTCGTGATACAAGGTAATCTTCAATATTAACCAGGTTTCAGTTGGGAGGAAATGACTAAAAAAAAATATTTTTTCTACGTGTTTGAACGGCGATTGCTGCTTATCCCACCAACGGAATCGCAGCTGACTTCCACAAATCTTCATGATACGACTCCCTCATGTAGCCTGCTAATTATCGCTTGAGAAGAAATTGGTCACGGACATCTGTTGCGGGCTCCCGCTCTATAAATACACAAATATAAAATTATTAAAATCCGTCGCATTAAAATTGAACAGCTTCGGAGGAGTGCAGTCATATACACCGCGACATAAGATTTTTAATTATTTAAAATTGCATTTGACTACAGTGTTAAAAGTTGTCTTAAAATAATAATTCATGTATTACGTATGTATAGAAGAATAATCTGCCGTCCTTTAACTAGAGTGCCGTTAAGTACAAAAAACACATTTTGAGATACGGGGGGAAAACTGTAGAAAAAATTTAAATTGATGCTACTTCCTAACCAGGAGTCATATTCGAAACTTTTAAATACCAAAAAATATATTTTAAAAGGCTCTTTTAGACAGTGCAACTGACTGTCAAAAACGTTTCCGTTAATTAGAGAAAATAAACATTTATCATTTTGTTAAAGTAATCTTTAAAATATCTAGCCCTAGAATCATAACTATAATGCCGTAATGCATACCTTAACGGCATTTTTGCTAATGGTTTTGAACTAATAATTTAGTTATTTACCACACTTAAAAAAGTTATAATAATACTAACTTTAAAAGCCGCTAAATACGCTTAATGTCAATGTAGGTTAGCATTAATTGCCTAAACAAGTAGACTCGTACCATGCTATATTGCCGCTAAGACACCTTAACGGCAATCAAGAGAAGTAAATTTCAATAATTATTTAATCTATTTTTTGCCGTAGATATTTTTTTGTTTATTACATAACTTAAGTGTCGCTAAATACAAAACATTTCATGATAACGGCATTTTAGATTTGAATTACGTTTCATAAATTGATAGAGAATCAACAAAATTGAAGTCAAACGGGACGTGAGGGACTGTCAGACTTGTACTGACTGAAATCCACGGTGATTTTTCAATAGCAATTTACGTTCCAAGGTCGCGGTTACCTGGAGAGAGAGTCCTGCGACAGGTGGCAGGCCTTGGCCCTCTAAGGGCCCCGTCAGATTGCTGACAGCTCTTTGAAGCGCCCGTGAAACACGACGCGCCATCGACCCGGACATTGGTCCATGAGACACTCGCCGTCTGCGAGATACCCATTAATTATCGTACGCGTCTGCGGTGGACGGAAATCAGTCACGACGTCAGTTGCCATGGGCGTTTCCGCCTTGGTTGGTTCATAAAGTGGAGACGGTTCTCTCCCTCACGCGTCCCGCCTCTTTCTTCACTAGCATGACTGCTTCGCAGAAGGCAACTGCTTCCCATTTCATTTCATGAGGTTGACTGATTCACCGGCGATCGTGCGGTATCCCCAGATCGTCCGGATGGCAATGACCCTCAGACCAGCCATGCCGGTCGACAGGAGCCCCGTGGAGGGCCATGAACCGCACGATACCGGCGTACAGTCTACGGCAGGAGGCATTTGGCTCACCGAGATTGGGCAGGAGTCACTTGGAGGCGGCCTCAGCCTGATACCGTTTTGGAGCTAAACGAAATGCTCCTTGAAGTTCCATCGGCTGTCGAGGACGAGTCCTAGGTACTTCATCGTCAATTCAACGCCGATGTCAAACCTTTCTACCGTATTTGGGACTCCGTAAAGCACCACCAAGATACCGTAAAGTGGCACGTTCAGACGGTCATAAAAGCACACGTTCTCTGTCTTGTGCAGCGCCAGCTCAAGCCCCAACTGCTGGATCCTGCATTGCCAGGTCGTCGGTCACCTGATGTGATTATCCCGGCGCTAGGACAAGCGTCTGGTCAACGTAGCACACGCTGAGGTCACTAGATAGGTCACTTGCAGCACCCAGTCGTACCCGATGTTCCACAAGAGCGGCCCAGGGCCGATCTCTGTGGGACACCACACGATATTTCTCGCCGGTTCCACTCTCCTCGATGACTGGAGTAGCTGACGGCTCTGACCGTCAGGTAAGCCTTGCCAACGCGATTGAGCTACCTCAATCGCGTTGGCAAGGCATACCTGACGGACCTGGTGTAACTCCATGGCAAGGTGTTGAAGGCGTTGGTGATGTTTAGTGACACCGCCAAGACGACTCTGCTCAGGGATACTGTCCCCGCCGTGAGGGTTCTTACGCGCATGATGACGTGCACAGTCGAGCGCTCCTGAAATCAAACTGGCTCTCATGCATTAGAACCCAAGACAAGGCTATCCGCAATCACTCTTTCAAAGAGCTTAGCCACCTATTCGAGCAGCACTATAGGCCGAGATTAAGCAGGGCGCCCGTGCTCTTTGATGAGGACCTGTTTCTCCGTCTTCCAACGACGTGGGAACGGAGTGCAGAGAGCCGCGCGTCAATCCCGCACCGGACCCTGGTCCCCGCTCCGCTGCCGTGGGAGCAGAAGCACCCAAACTTTTACGCTCGCAAGAACACTTTTTTTTTGTTTTGGGGGGAAATCTTCAAAAGGCGCCCGGTTTTTGGGGATAAGACCGGGAAGTGTGGAATTTGTACCTCACTAAAACCCCGGTGATCACCATCAGCACAAGGAGGAAGGAGCCTGGACCTCTTACAAGACCAACTCCAAAACCCTCTTGTGCAACGCCACAAGTATACTTAGCGGCATTTTAGATTAGTTATGTTGGATAGCGGCAATTTAGTATTTTACAATAATTGAAATATTTTGCTAGATTTTTAAATAACTGCCGCTATTATGAATTCTAACTGTATTATACAATGCTTAAAATGCAGCAAAGGGCTTTTAGCGGCATTTATGAATAGGAATCTTAAATAACGGCAATTTAGCTAGGTAACAAATCACAAATTTATTGTTAAAATCTGTAGTTATGAAGCATTAGCTGCGTTTTAGCTTTGCAATGTCACATAACTACGTTTTAGCGTAGGTTTACTATATGATTTGTGCATTTAACGGCATTTCTTTTTTTAATATCTCGAAAACTATAAAAGCTATTGAAACCGTAATTAGACAGATCGATAGAGCTTTTTTTTCTGATAAAAATGACCTCAGAAAGTCAAAAATACCTAAATGTCACATAACGGCATTCTTGTTATAGGACGGCAGTAATGCACTTCGTGTATACTCGTCTTTCCTCGAGCGAGAATGACTCCCTCGCTGCCCTTTAGGATTTAATGAAAATCTATTGAAAGATCCATCTTTTATGGGAATTCAAGACCATTCGTTTTTATGTGCCGTGATATTAATATCACGAGAGAATTTTTCTTCTTCTTAGAGTTAATAGTTCAGTTCACTGTAGACTCTAACGAAGTATTACTGAACAAATAATTCCCTTTACCCTACCTATCAATGTAAGTTCAAACAAAAGCAAAACAAACAAACATTCACAGTACATTCAACCCTAAATAAGACCAAACAGTAGTACATTTAACTCTTTATTCGCTCATTGTTTTCGCAAAACCAACTCAGTGTAATGAATTTCTCTAAACCCTGTGCGAATATGTAATTTAGGGTTCTGTAGGCCTGCCAACCGAAGTAACAGAGTGGACTTTTAATTAGTGAGATTCTGACAGTCTCTCTTTTGATGGTTTAACCATCTCATAAAAAAGGGTTCCGTAGCCAAATAGTACCAGCGAGACCTTAAGACTTTGCTGCCTTTCGATCTGTCCCAGGGTCGTATATCTTTCCACCTGCTGGCAACTGGCACACGCCTGAAATTTTCGATGAATGTTCAATTCTGTGCTATAACAGTAGGTAAAGGTACAGATGCAATTGCTCCACAATTAATTCTTTTTTTTTTCCTAGTAAGAAAAAAAAAGTATCAAACTAAAACTTATTTTTTTTTAGTCTAGATCTTAATAACAGCGTATTTAATAGTGTGCAACAGAGAAGTAAGTTTCAATAAAGAAAAATGAGAAATTGGAAAATGTACACAGACTGATGATAACTGATCATCATCTGCCTAGCCTTTTCCCAACTACATAATTATATTGATGTCTAAGTATTATGAAATAAATTAATTTTAGGGTTGGCTTACAATCGAACCAGCATGCAGCTGAATATCAATATTTCACATGGAGCGACTGCCAATCGCACCTCCCCAATCACTATCGCAATACGATACCCCATGGTAAGACTGATTGTCAGATTTTTACAGCTTCTGTCTAATAGCAAACGACTTTCAAATATCTACAAATGACTGATGATAACTGATGTATTACTTAAATATACTACGGGGGTAAGGAACCCTTCTTAAGCGAACCTGAGTCGCATTTAGCCATTTGGTTACTCATACCAAGTGGACGTTACATTGTATGAGACCGCGTAGGTCACGCACGAGATGCTTTATCGCTATGTTTACCAAATTAAAGCAGGCTTTTAATACTTTTTATGGAGTTAAACAGGTTCGCCTCAACTTTCTTTTATAGTTGAGAGTGTAAACAGTGATTTATAATAACAACTTATACCCTTAAGTTGTGCTATTTTTGTGTTGCTGTAACGAGAATTTTGTTCGTTGCATTGTAGGGCTTGTTTATTTGAATACAAAAAAAAATTACTAAGAAACATAAATATAGTGTTCCGCTGAACACTATATTTATGTTTCTTAGTAAAAGTCGCTACTTTTAATAAAATATTTAATAGTTTTTTTTTTTTTTTTATTGAGATGTGAAGAAAAATAGTTGCTGTGAAAGCACAAGATACATATTTCATATTAATATGATATCAAGAAATTTACTCACATACTAAAAACCATGTTTATTATTTGAAATCAAATCTGTATACAAGCTTAATCCAAATTTATCGTCCATAAAACCAGGTTTGAAGTTGTCAACTGACATTTATGTGTACGCCAATATTATGATATCTTTATTATATGAAAAGCTGTTAAAATTAGGTATTTATAGATTCGTCGTCTAATAAGATAGGTATTTGTGTGATTTAGGAAAATATTTTATGATTATTTTTTTCATGAAATCGTTGTCACCTTATTCGGTGAATAAGAAATTTTTATTTGAATGTGTCTGTTATTTTAACTAAAAATTTAATAAAAAATACAAATTATTAAGATTTGACAGCATTTTGTACTTAAGCAAAGAAAAAATAACCTCTAACCCTAACCACTCTGTGATGTAATAAATAATAATTCGTATTTTTATTTAATCAACTAAAATCCACTTTAATATTTCCAAAGAATTTATAGCCCAAACTATAATGAAGCTTTAAAAATAAATAAGATGTCAATAAATTACGCTATGCCCACAGGGATCCTGGCAGGTGTCTTCAAATTACGAAGTAACTAAGTGCCAACCATCAGTGGTATGTGCTTCCCTAATTAATAAAATTGCCATGTTTACAAAGTAGTTTATAATTGATATAGACTACATGGAACAATTTTCAAGTGACAAGTCTGCCATTATTCTTCTATAATCGATGGCTTTTTTCTTGCAAAAAACGGGAATTATTTCTATGTCTGCTGTTCTGCACATTGCTAGGTAAAATTTTTGTCCTGAATGTTTATGGCTTTGTCTGGTAATTATTATTTGTTTTTAAAAAGTACTACGTTTGTCGTACAAATAATAACCTACAAATAACCTACTTAAACGATTTTATTGTTTTCTAGACTCTAACAAAAATGAGAAACAACGATACTTCCAGTTACTAAAAATAAAAATATAAAAAAAAATTGTAACAATCAGACACCTGCCTATCCGTAATTGTAATTGCGTCATTATAAATGGATCCTCTACTTACAGGGACCTCAGTCATAAATTAAAAGTCTTTAATAAATTAAACTTTGCGTTAAAATAATAATCTATTATTATCTATAAACACTTCACTAAAACATCCATCAATTGCGTGACTTACGAAATAATCTAAAAATAAATTTACAAAAGTTTAAGGTCAAGCTTGTTAAATGTTAATAAAATATATTAAGAAAATTAGTATACCTATAAAATAGTCATGTGAAGTATTAATTTATTGCTAATATTGCATGTCCTAGGACTATCATATATGTATAAGTTCATTTTGTATTAGGTACTAATATGAGAAATACGTCTTGAATTCGTCATTATTTTACTAGACAAAAATGCCATTTTTTCAAAAATGTGCATTAATATTATAATTTACTGCCTGTTAGTTCTTTTTTTTAACTAAAAATAAAATGCAAAATAAATAATTATATATTTAAAGGTCAGAAAATATTTCATTGACCATAGTAACAAAAATAAATAAAAAAATAAACCATAAAACTGTATCCATTAAAAATACCGAAAAAGGGTTTTGTTAAAGAGAGGATCAATTTGTAACAGTAGTCCTAAGTTCATGTTTAACTGTCTAGTGTTAAATTGTTGCAACTTAATGATGTGCAGTTAGAATATAGTAATTAAAACATCGTTAACTTATAAAATAAGACAAAAAGTTTTAACTCACCACTTGAAATTGCAACCAGCTACCAACATCTGCGAAGAAAATAATGAATTTATAATCGTTTGTAACATTTGCACAAAAAAAAACAAAAAAGAGTTTTTTTGTTTTAATGAAAATAGTAAAAATGAAAAGAATATCGATTCAGTCAACGTAGACTTCTCATATACGTTGATTAAGTGTGTAAGAGTGGTTTCACCAAACATAGTGTTTTTTAATTTTTTTGAGTCATTTCTGATTGTTCGTACGTGTTGTTTAAATTCGTTTTTGGTAAGTAATTTATTGTTTTTACACTGCATGCTGATTACTATATTTATCGCCGAGCTGCTACATCAAGTGTTGAGGAAATTGTGCTTTTGAAATTAATATCATAATTTGCTAGCGATTTGGTATGAGTTTCATATGAACAATAAAAATTTATTTTTTAGCTACACAATACGACAGTTAAATAAATGCCATGTTACTAAAAATACACAGTAACTATTGCCATAAAATAGCAACAAATAAAGAAAAAATATCAAAGCCCATAAAGTATTATATAAAAAAAAAAACAAACGGTGACCACAAACGTCATTGGCGTTAAAAATTAACGACCATACAACGGTCACAATTAAGGGACATTTTTTTACGCTCAATAATAATTATTTGTCCTGAGTTTTTTTCTTGCAGGGTGTGCACCGGCTGAGTTGAGACTTGAGACAAAAAAGCTCTCACGCGCTCTCATCAACTCGGACCTTTCGATTATTCATGCGCTACGCTGTGGATGTAGAGTGATATCTCTATAGAGCTGTTATTACCAAGCTCAAAACTCAACCCATAGACCAATTAAATGTCAAAAATAAGAGTCAAGCTAAATTGTGGCTCTATATTAAAATTTTTGGGATTATTTTATTCTAGCTTACCATAGTTGTAAGTAAAGTTTTTAATTTGGTTAAACAATTATCATTTATGTTTTTCGTATAGGTATTTGCCTTCATCTCTATTTAGTGTTGTTATTTTTTATTTATTTTTTATTTTATATTCTTTATTCAGATAACATTGATCCATAATGGTCAGTAACAATAGGAGCTTAAAATCTATGTTAGTAAGTTAAGAAAAAAGAAATCAGTTCGCATTATAAGTTTTAACAAATTTATAATGCGAACTGTTTTTTTACTACCAATATTATTTGTTACATATTCACGCGAGATTATAAAAACAAAATAATAGAATTTATTTAATTGCAGATCTGCTAACAAACAGATCCAATAAACCAATCACAATAAACTAGCTGAAGCTAACACAACAGCAAAAAAGCCCGGGGGGGGTTTAACCACTCCAACACATCTGCGTAATCGAGTGACGGCTGATAGAGTCGACTGAGATAATGACATCTGTGGTAAAAACGCGGACACTCGGTTATTTATCATCCAGTGGCCTCTTTAATTATCCTGGCTTAGTGTGCGCCCACCTTAATGTGCCGCAGTGAAGCACTGGCCTTATAAAGTTGTCTTGGCTTATGAGAGGGTAACTTTTTGACAGTTATTTTTTTTAGGTTATAATTTTGCCGTGTTGATTATTTGTTTTATAAAATGTATTACCTAGCTATTTCTTTTTAGGGTTAATAACTAAAGGGTGATAATATTAAGGCCAAGTATTACTTAGACTGCGTTATCTGTCCGTCAGTCTATCACAGGACTTTTCCGTTAAATTGTCATATTTAGAGACCTAAAATCGTCACAGTATTACAATGGCAATTAAAATTAAGAACAAAAAAAACCATGTGACAAATGTGATATTTCATCGTGTTTTTTTTTTCTATTATGTTTTGTTAAAAATTGAACGGTAGTAAGTAGGTACAGAACCCATCGTGTAAGAAACCACCTCAAACTTGGCCAGTTTTTGAAGGTAATGTTGATTTTTGTCTCTGATACCCTGAAATGAAGTGTCAATGACGATTATGACATGTGAGGTAATGACATTTCCAAATGTCATAAGTTATTATTTGAAGTCTCAATCAAGGCGATTGGTGGTAGTAATTACATTTTTTGTGCATTTTAGCAAGATTGTTATCATTTTGATTGAAATAGCAATTTTGAATGTGAGGTCTTAATCAAAGCTAGGGTGAATTGCTTTTCAAAGTTAATTCTAGACGTTTTTTGCAGCAGAAAACCGGAATTCATTTTATTTTCGTTCACTTACATTTTGTTGCCTTATATTTCTTCCTTTAAGAGTAAATTTACTAAGAATCTAGTTTTTAACCGCCATTTCAACCACAGTTTAGTTAATGCAGCCGTTTAGGCGTGGAAAAATAACACAAAAAGTAACTTACGTATTTGTTACAATAACAAGATTATTTATTAATTTTTTGAATTGGAAAAGTCATCGAATGAATCCGCCAGCCCTGAAGGAACAAAAGGGGCAATCAGAATCTTACTAAATAAAAATCCACCCTATTACATTGGTTGCCCTTTTGCGATCCAGGTCTACGATATCCTGCTTCCTACTTCGACCTGCCAATTTAGGTATTTGGTAACTTGATTCATTGTCCAAGCAACAGGAACCTTGGCAGGGCTATATTAAACATTGCCTCTATGATTCTCTTATACAACATCAGGCATTATACGATTCATTAAACATAAATAATATCTGTCAGACAATTATTAATTAACAACTTCTAACGAGCCTTTCATCTGATACAATTATATTAATTGAAGCTCTTAATAATTTCGGTTCTAATTGAAGTTTATTTATAACAAAAATTATTTTAGAGTTAATTTAACTTATATTTCCACCAAGCAATCATTATACATTATTTTATGACGGGGCCCCTCTCTAGAGGGCCAAAGCCTGCCGGGGTCGCGGGACTTATTCCATTACCGTGACCCCGGAACATAAAGGGCTATTGAAGGACACCGTGGATTTTAGTCAGTACGAGTCTGACAGTCCCTCCCGCCCTGCCCGGGGTGGGAGGACATTTGATGATTTTACCACGATAAAAAAGTACTTAATCGTTAAGTACTTATTTGAAAGTTATTCTCACAATGGATGTTTTTAGCTCTTTTGGTCCTGGAACACAAAAGGCATGAGAAGGAACAGGATGCTCCTAAGTCAGTTAGAGTCTGACAGTCCCTTCTGCTCCATCCAGACCGGGAGGACTCTTTTGAGGATATTGAAACCCAAAAAAATGGTGTGATAAGGATGAAGTGCTTATTGCAAAGACTGTCAGCATACTGACGGGGTCGTCAAAGAGGGCCACACGACTGCCAGAGTCACGGGACCGGTCAAAGTCACCGTGACCCTAGAACGCAAAGAGCAAGTGAAAGGACAGAGTGGATTTTTAGTCAGAGTTCTCTCTTCAGGGTGGACTCGTTTAAAGATATTAAAAGGTGAAAAACAAAATGGTGAAAATAAATTAAAGACTAAGCAGGATACTATGGTCCTGGAACACAAAAAGTATATGAAGAAATAGAAAAGGATTTAGTCAGTAAGAGTCGAACATTCCCTTCCATTTTCACTCTCTCTTTATGTCCGGACGAGGAAAAGGAGTACTCTTTTTTTTTTTAGTTTTCCTCCCACCCTTTACTGTCAGACTTGTACTGACTAAAATCCAAGGTGTCCCTCAATAGCCCTTTATGTTCCGGGGTCACGGTAATGAGATAAGTCCCGCGACCCCGGCTTTGGCCCTCTAGAAGGGGGCCCCATCATCATGCTGACGCTCTTTGAGGCGCGCGTGGAACACAACGCGCCGTCGACCCGGGCATGGTCCATGATCGGACAGCGAGTCGCCCATTACTCGCCGCCCGCAATGAACATTTTTATAACCCCAAAAAAAAATGGTGAAAAATATTATTCTTCTCTTTCTAGATTCAGGGGCTATTGCACTATAGAATGCCAAGCTTGTCGTTTAGCAAATTAGCTTTCAAAGTTGTAAAAAGTGCCGCCTGGCCTTAATGTAGTTTTTGTTGTGTTGCAGTACTAACTTTACATTATTACTAGTAGTACTATTTTAATCGTTGGTAATTCAGTAATTAAAATGTTAATTCTTTACTTTAAATAACTGTCTTTAGAACAGGCGGTACCGTGTCAATAATATTACAAAGGGTAATTTAATCCATTTCTTCAAGTTAGTTTTATGTTGTCATTTACTTACGTTTGTTTGTTTTGATTAAGATTATTGAATTCCTGCAATCTTATATCAACGCGAGTTTGAAATTCTGAAACCTTAAGCATTTATTATCATTCCTGTTTTATAACATAGATTTTTCAAAGCACGACGGACAAAAATTCTGTTAATTCTAAATAGTGGCTTCGCAAGGGTTCAAATTTTCGACCTATCCAGTCAATTTTCCGCAAATTATTTTACGTGTAGGTATATCTTTCCTGACAAGCAGAACGACACGACACTGACTTATGCCGATATCGTGTGGTTACCGTCACTGTCTTTTGTGAAAGCACCCAATAACGAACACAAAAAACAATGATCGAATTTAGTACAGACACACTCAAATAAAAGTAAAGTGCTACAACATTCTTTTTTTTTTTTTTTTTTAGCGTGGTAAAATCATCAAATGAGTCCTCCGGCCCAAGGCAGGGCGGGAGGGACTGTCAGACTTCTACTGACTAAAATCCACGGTGTCCTTCAATAGCTTAACCCCTCTCGTGCATTAGACAGTAATGCAATTACCGAGTAGACATGTACTATGTACGTACGCAAACTAATAAAACATTGTTTAACATAGTTAACACTTCACTTCCTATAAGATTGAAGTTATCTGTGATCCTAATTATTAACGGATCTCGAGCTATCTAGACAGTACTGTTATAGGTAAGACTTGTAGGGTAACTATGCATAAAGGATAAAAGAAACAATTTTTATAATAATGCAAGCTGACTTAAAATAGGGTATATTAAAAATATAATATAATTATTACTGCATAAATAAATTGGAATTGTCAACTAGAGTATTGAAAAATAATAAACTCGTATTCACACTCGTAATATTTTCAACTCATATTAATCTTTCAACTCATATTTTCTATCAGTGACTATTGACTAAGAAAAAACGCTTTGAAAATCGAGAATGGGGGCTTGTTACAACGCCTGTATTATATGTAGTTATACAGACCGAGTGACGTTTTGTGATTTTTAGAAGCATTGTGTCTTCGTGCATACGGGTCAAACAATTTTACAAATATATTTTTTGGACAAATTAACTTTTTTGAGTTAAATAGCCTATTGTAAAAGGAAAGAAAGACCACCTAAGGCTTAGAACGCAAAGGACAATTGAAAGAACAAGGTCAGTTTTTAGTCAATACGAGTCTGATAGTCCCTTCTCTGAGCGGTATTTTTTTTGGGTTGGGAATTATCACTTGAATCCTCAAGTGATAATACCCAACCCAAAAAAAATTGGCAATGTTAAACGATGTTTAAAATGTTAAACATGCTCAAACAAAAAAAAAAAAAATCAATTCAAAAATCGAAACTCGATACATTTTTAATCGACACCGTTACTTACGAAACGATTAACCTGTTCAATTAAAACGAAAATTTTTAATCACTCTATATTTTTCAATATAACCCCGATATGAAATCGATTTTGAGAAACCGGTGGGTCACTTTGGGTACTATATCACTGTGACATGGTCCCGAGTGAGTGCGATAAATCTTGTGAGGGTTAATTAACTGCCAACACAATGGTTTATAAGTGTTTAAGGATGCATGTATGTGCGACCGCAGTAAGCGGTTGCAGGGTTAAGCTAGAGCGGGGATTGTGTTTCAGTAGTTGATAAGATTCATTAAGTTTAATGGCAATTTAGTGTGCATTAAATAATTGTATTTATTTGCAACTTCGATAAGTATATTTAAAACCTAATTTTCTGTTTTTATAGAAATAATTTGAAAATTACGTCCAGTCTCCAGAGATGGAAATATTCGGGAGAATAGTTTTTGGAAAGTAAATTGTACCCTAGTCATTTGATTTATACGTAATGTGGAACTTCAAAAAATGATTCACAAGTTTACCATTATAATTGGGGCTATTATTTCAATAAATAAAATTGCAGTTACAAAATTACAAAATAATTTTACATTTTCTATATTAAAACAATTTTCCTGAAAAGAAAAAAAATATCGCACACAGGTCTTCTATATCCGGTATACTAAAACGGAAAGGACCTTCCTTGTCTGAAATTGTTTTTTTTTTGACATAAAACTAAAGATGGACAGAAGCCACCTTTCGTTTAGAAAATTCACCCACCTCAGTTTCTAACTTGCACCAGCTCCCAACGACAGCGCTAATACATCTGCCGATTAAGATCTTAGCAGGAACTTGATACTACCCGCCTTATCCACCATCATCTAGCGGTAACATCGCGCCTAGGCGACAAGGGACCGGCTAGAGGGGATAAAAAATGCAAATTGTTTAGCTTAGATGTGGCTTAGACTAAATAGAGTTGTGAGTATCATTATGGAGGGAATTTATAGGTTTAGAAGTGGTTTAGAGAGTGTGAATTAACAAGGCTTAAGGCTTTATAAGTCTTGTAAAATTCACTCGCGCCGAATTATTTGCGTATCTTGGTATGTTTTTTTTAAACAAAATAGTGAAATAGCTTGAAATATTATTATTGCACATAAATAACCATAATATAAGTAACAGCTAGTTCATTTTTTTTAAGTGGATTATATTAGGTAAACCAAGTAATATTGGCAAATAGTTTTATGAGATCTTTGAGTCTGGTAACTTTTATTCAATATGTTTTATTTAAGTTAGGTTTGTATTTGACCAATATCTCGCCATTAATTAAGCGAAGACGTGGTCGACGGTGAAGCACGTTTGCCTTTTTTAAGCGTGTTAAAATCATCAAATGAGTCCTCCCACTTATAGGGCAGCGCCCCCTTTATGAGATTGATGTATGTTATCAATAAAACTAGGTGCTACTGAAATGGTGGATAAAAATAGCAGATTGTTTGGTTTTTAATTCCAATTCCAGGGTCGAAAGATGTTTTTTAAATGCAATTCAAGTTTGATCTAGTATTAAAAAAGAAAGAAATATAGCACTTGAGTGACCTATCGTACACCCACGCCCACATGTCGCCATTTTTAAATTTATTATTTTTAAAACTTTAAAATTAAGTAGACCAGTTATTCAACTTTGAAGCTATTATTAAAACCTAATAATCAGTTCTCAAGCGTGGGCTAAAAACCTACGCATTTAATCTAACTTTTGCTTGACTAAACTCTGCCACATAATTCACAAGTGCTAATAATTATATGACACCAATAAACTAATCCGAATGCAAAGCCAATTAATCAATAATACCCTTTATCTCCATAATACAATTTACGAAGCAAACTAAAATAATTAATCGCATAATTAAAATCCACTACATCACTACTCGTACTTCAATTACTAAACACTAAATCACGTCCCAACACTATTAAACCGCAATATGAGCTCAATTTTATACAAGTACTAGTTTATATTATAAATCTTACACGGCAAATATGGCGGGAACCAACTAGCTGTGTCGATGTCATCGAGATATCGATGTTTTCGATCTGGCGACCACACGTGACGTTATTCGATTATCGAATGAGTCAATTGCATTCGGAGTGACACTAGTGCGGAATTCTAAACGTCAAATTGACATTCTGAACTCGATTTTTTATGACTAAGGACAAAATGTATACGGCCTAGTTGGTTTCATTGTTCTGATTTTAAAACAAGTGTATTTTTGTCTGATTCGTTGAATCGGATACAAGATCTGCAATAAAAAATCTTTTAAATATATGGTTGAATGTAAAATATGTGTGCGCACAATACATAATTTACTAATATAAATCCATGAGCGCATCCGATGAGTAACATTCCAATTCATTCTTTATCACGCTGTATCATTGTAAAGTATTTTTTATCTCTGAATACGTTTCATAATAGGATCGGGTTAACAAGAAATGTTATAATAGCAACATGATTAAAAGAAAGACTAACAATCATGCCTAATCAACCTATTGGGTTTCTTAAACCGCATCTCATAGCCGTCAAACAGAATAGTGGTGTGAAAGTTCGTCGAAAAAAATATCGATAGTTTTTTTTTTTCATAAAAGTGGTATCGGTAGGTATTCGTAAAGGGGATGGGAAATAAAAATTCTCGGGTATCGATAAAATCGTAGGGTACGCGAGCCGGCCACACGGAGTGTAGTCGTGTGCTGGCGTTGCATGCCGGCGATTATTAAGTAGTGTACATTTCAATTGCTCGACGTGTGCTTACTATATTTATTGCACCTTTTCAATGGCTGAATAGAGATAAACACCACGTTGTGCGCAGATTAATGTTGTTTTTGTTCGCCAGGAATAAAAGACTGTGAACAGTCGTTAGTTACACTGTAATCTGCAATAAAAATCTGTCTTTAGTGGTTCGAGAGGAACCCTTTTTGTTTTCATTAATAGTTCTGTAAGAATTATTATGCGTAAATGAATGGTTGTAAATTGAATCATAATTGTGAGTAATAGTTTTATATGAGACTTTATTGAACTGAAGCTCGGGGCTTCGGTTTGATTGATTTAATAGACTTTATTGCTATGATTTTGACTGAGGATCAAGAGCTATTATTTTTGAGAGATGTTCTACCACGTTAATCGGTTGATTATTGTTTTGTTCAATAAAAATTATTTAACACGACTAACAATTATTTATATCAAGATACAGGCAAAAAAAAACATAAATACATTTACAGTCAGGTAAAGAGTAGATGAATCAAATTATCTAATGCAAATAACATTCTTCAATCGCGACCCAACTCACAGCTTCACTTACCTGATAACTAATCATCAATTCCGCGAAACTACACAACGCCAGAAAGCCGTGCGTAATTACAAGGCGCAAAATAAAAATGTAAGCTTCGGCTGCGATACTAAAATGAGAGATTAGATGGCAATCGTTCAGCGAATTTACGAGGCATTGGAGGAACCTGTCATTACTTAGGACTCAATTGGAGACCTCCGAGATGGGAACCAGTGTTGTGACATTCCTATCGACTAATTAATTTAGTATCATTTAGGTTATTGGAACTTTTATCTTTAATAATCCTGCTATAGTATTGAGTTACTCACTAAGCAGTTTCATTTTAAAAATCAAAGATTTCCTCGATAAACCAATTATTGACGATTACCTTAATTTAAGACTTTCAAAGTACTAAAATGTACCTTATCATCCGACATTACACCATTCCCTTTTACGTATAACCGTCCCATTCCATACAAACCTCAAATTCCACCTCATATAATACCGAATACCTATATCAATGAAATTTTATGCCACCAGTTAAGAAGCCACTGGAATTCGTGTTGCGATCACAGAATCATCTCGTCCAACAAAATTGCAACACAAGAGCTGTTTAAAAATACACGAAACTGAGCACGTAATTGCGTAATAACTCAGGAACGATTACCGAAACAATTCCGATTGGGGTATCCATTATGTTGCTACTAAATCAGCGAAATTTCCCTAAAAATACAAAAGCCTTGAGCGTAGAAATTAGAAAGAAGAATTTACAACTGAGGGCTCAAACAAATATGATTGTATTCAATTATTCATTTGAGGATTCTAATTTGCAACTGCACAGCTGTGTTCAAGAATAATTTTTAAAGCGTTCTTGTGCCACATTTCCTCCCAGGCCTCGTTCTAGCCTGGTTTCACGTCAGGTTTTTGCTCTCGGCCCCCGAGTTTCTTTCCTGAGATTCCGAGTGTATAATGAAGCCATTACCCGCAAGAACAAGCTTGGGTGAACGCAACTTGTATGGAAGAAAAAAAAATGCCCAAATCGCCCCGGGCAACACTCGTGCGCCGACATGCTGTCTTGCCAGTATAGAAAATGAAAAAAAAACATTATTTAAGTTCGTTAGGACTCGTTTCGCGGTCCTGATTTCTGATTCGGGATTTATTTTGGTAAACTTAACGTTACAGATAATACATATATCTTGGTTGAAATAGCGAGTCTGTTAATCGGTCCTAGAGCGTCTGGTAGCCACATGTAGTGCGAACAAGTCTGGTTTAAAGATAGGAATAGCCAAGTTTACGAGCAACCAATTTCCCTAGCCGACTTTTACGAGTAAAGCTGAAAGGTAAACAACCGGTAACACAATAAGATCCTTCATTTTCAAATGACTTTTAAATAGGGATGGGAAGGCCTGAAGTGAGATCTCAAAAAGATTGGAATTTTAATGACGTATCCACCATTCAATTGGAGGTTTATAAGAGTAAAAATATTAATTAATTACTTCCCAATAAAGAAAAGGCAACTCACTTAGTCATTAGTGTTGGCTTCTAAATTAACAAACAGAACATGACAGGGCAAGTCTGGGTTATATTTAATAAGTTATTTCTTAATCACCCGACATCCGTTACAAGGAATGCATAGAAACCGGGAGAGATGTATTGTTATTTCTAATATGTATCCTAAGTACTTGTGAACATAGTTTTATTTTGCTTAATAAGAATTTGATGGTGTAATGTTATTATGATTATAATATTATTGAGTACTCTGATGCACCTACAACAAGTTTCAACAGCAATCATGTAATTAAATCATGTTAGACTTCACTTCATTATAATTTATTCACTATAAATTAAAAAATATAACTTTGACTTTATTCTTACCCTCTAAACCATCCTTTCCCATCAATTTCTCAAAACAACTCGCTTTATAAAAACCCGATTAAATATAAACCCAAAAATTCAAAATTCAGTTTCGTCATCACCATCCCATCACATCACCACAACATGTTAATCTGTGATCATTAACCATGATAAAAGACACGCAGTGATTACCCTACAATGCCTCACAAAAAATACCTTAATCAATTCATGGGGACTATAAGAAAGCGACAAACTTACGCCCACGATCCGGCTTGAAGGACGAAAAAAAAAGTAATAAGGCGATTTGTATTAAAAAATCGAGTGTGACACTTAATTAAGTCGATTGTCTTTTGGTATGCATAGGGAGATTCTACAGATGTGAATTCTGTGATAAGTTTTAGTGTGACTTTGACCCTTCGACGCAATCAATTGAAGTCACCGTAGAACTTGTAAGTAAATGTCTTGGAAGACTTAAAATAAAAGGACGCATTAAAAAGAGATGTACCGGTTTTATACCGTCTTGAATTAAAAATAAAGGAATGAAGATGTGGCGACATCCATTTACATTGATGACGACTCGAAGTCTACGTATTTATTCTGGTTTCTCTGTTAACAGAAACCGTGTCCGACTTCTAAGGATTTTCTTTTTGTAAATTATAACGAACCAGTAATGAAAGCCCCAATAATATCTTTCCTATCACGGTCCCTTTAAATCAAATAATTGAAACACAAGTGGAAAGTGCAGGAACACCATATATTATGCAATGTAATCTTCCAGTGCAGTTCGCTCTCAAAGGTCCTTGAACTCGACTTGTACTTAAGGGCAGTCCAAAGTCGCTGAGAATAAACCAAGAAATAAAAAATGTTACTTCTTGGGCAACAAGCATTACAACGAAAAATCGAAATTAAAAAAATTAACATATTATTTCTGTCACCCACGCTTGAGGCTCGTTATAACACACTTTAATTTCGTCACAGAAAGCATAAAAAAGACATCTTAATTGAGTTCAAATCTAACTTGATACTCAAATTTCCGTCTGTCCGTATCAAAATCACATTAAGACGTCGAAAAAGTCGCTCACATTAAACCAGCATTGGTTTCTGGTATCTCTTGAGACCGAGACAACTAATAACTCAATCCTTACTAAATTATATACGGCCGGGAGAGCCACATCACTATCATTATTGAGCGCGCGTTACGACACGATGCATCGTTTTCGTCACGATATTATGAGCTTTTTTGAATGTTTTTCTGACATTTCTTTTAGAAAAGATATAAAAAATACATTTACATGTTTCGTTATCATAATGACAGATTGAAGAAGTGAGATGCTTTTAACAATGAGTTAGACGGAGAAGGCTTATAAAAAACATAATATGAATGATTTTCTGTCAATTCTTTTGTCGATTCAATATTTTTTTGAATATTATTTTAAGTTTTATACGTTGCAATCAACTATGATGAAAGTTTTCTACCATAATGATATCAGAGTGATTTATAAGTAACTTCTATGAATAAATTTTAGTGTTAAAATATGTATGGCTTCAACTTAATGTTATGCTAAATGCTACAAGCTTAGTTAGCTCAGTATTAAATCATGAAACTCAATTCAAATGATGACTAAGAGTAGTAGTTAGTAACTGGTTTGGAAAAGTTCATTTAAATCTTTCTCATTAATATTAATTTGAAAACCGCCTTAAGCGTTGTCGCAGCTTTTGTTATATTTTTCTAGAAATAATTTATGGATTCATTCAAATAATGTATGAAATCACTCTACAAAAAAAAATTGCCACTTGATATGGTTGTTCTTTCTTTATTTTCAATCGGTCCAGGGTTTTTCAGAACATACGACTGAATGAAAAAAATGAGAACTTTCCATGAGAAGCGCAAAAAAATATTATGTTTCACACACAAAATTAAGATTACATTGAATGTAATGTTTATTTTTCTATTCTTATTAAATCATACATATGCTGTCTTACTCACACGCGCGCAGAGACGTTTCCCCGCCAATTAGTCTATAAAAAAAACAAAGTATGTATCAGGAAAATTCTCCCCTCCCATACGCTCCGCCTTCTTTGCCAAGAAAAAACTTCAGTTACGCCTCTAAACTTTCTTAGTGACGTCATAACTCGCACTATTGCACACCGCATGTCGTGTGCACGTACTCATCACGTTATAATAACAATATATACGCGTTGCTTCGTTCGTTTTGTTGCGGGCAATGTACCACGCCCCGACTGTTATTGTGGGACCGGCTGGGTTTTCTGGTTTATCGATAAGTAACGGGTACCGCACTGGTCCTTGGTCAGATTTTTTTTATAACAAAATAATTAGAGTTGTTGAGTATTAAAAGAATTAGAACAATCTACGAGAAGCTTTTACTAAAATGGTAGGATGGGTCAAATAATTTTCTAGTTATTTTTGCTTTGATTATTTGTAATACCTATTTTATTTGATGTACACACTATATTTTCGTTTTGTTGTTATAAAATTTCTAGATACTTTGTTTTCCACTGTTTTATCTTAATATCTTCTCAAAATCTTTGTGTATGACAAGGATTTTAAGATAAAACGATCGGACGAACGGTTGATGACACAAACACAAAATGTCAAGATTATTACTTAACAATACGACTATCAAAATATCCTTTCATCGATATCTCTAAACAACAACACTACGCGCAGACGCTGCGCCCGCGCCGCTCAGACACATGCGGCGACTTTATCACCCACCTCACAGACATAACAAGCACAACACACACACAAACATATTCATACGTATTACTTACTCCCTTATAAGGAATGTTATGTATGTTCGACATAAACTATCGATGATGCGGTCTTTATCGACTTTTAGGATGAGTTGTGTGGCACAACACTATAATTGCATTGTTTAGTCTAGAAAATATTACTGGGGTGTAAATATGAGACACTGAGCGTTAGAAATGAACTGTCATATTGACAGTTATGCATGAAAGGAACAACACTATTAATGTCGTTTCTGTTATGCGTTATTTTTTAAAGTTGTCGTTTTTTCTGTCTTTATTTACAACCTGCATTATTTCAATTGACAATTAATCACCCCGAATTATAAATTAGATGGCAAAAGTGACTCGTTTACCTTTTTTATGCTTTGACGACTTATTTGATGTTTTTACCACGATAAAATGAAACCGAATTCTGAAGTTTTGATTCGTTTTATCATTATAATATTTATTGAATTAAAAAAAAAATTTCACCATTATTTTCCTTGTTTTATTTCATAAAACAAAGTGACGGTCTAAATATATTTGCAATTTATTGATTCTGAAAACAAGCCTATTATTTCCGTAACTCACGCGGGTGTGGTCGCGAGCAGAAGCTAGTAATTTATAGGCAATTGCTCTCCAAATGGTTTAATATGACAAGCAAGCTATTCGAGAAAATTGCCTGTCAAATCTTCTGTAAAAGGCATTACTATAAACAAAGTTACGTTGCAAAATATGACACATTGTGCTTTGTCACCAAGACTGTGCCCGGCTACCGTTAAGCATCATTAAACTGTAACTAAGTTGCAGCTTTCAAAACACCGTAAACATTGTAGCATAATGTTAATTGCGATATTAAAATAGACTTTAATTTTGTTAATATTCTTTAATGTGAGACTTGCTACGCTCAGGGTCGGAAAGCGTCTTTATTTGTTCCAAGAATGGATAAAAATTCTATCAAAACAATTTTTTTCAGTCAGGCTTCATGACGAAACTGTTTCTTGAGCTGACTTTCAGTAGTTTCAGTGAATGTATGCCATCTGGTTACGCTGACGCTTACGTGTTGTGCAACAAAATCGCAAGTGTCTTCTTAGCTATCGAGCTTCAAGAGCTTTACAGAACCAGTCGAAACCACCGAATCAGCTCACCAACACCAGCTCCGGAGAAAAAAGGTACAGTGCACTCCTTCCTTAGCTTGTTCTGCATTCTAAACCCTCTGTGTCTCCCGGCAGAACGTCAATTCCTGTTTTTCGTCATAGCCAATTAGTCTCTAGCTAACCCGCGCGTCCACCATCCTTGCGATAGTTGCAATGTTTTGACAACTAGGATATAGACACTTAACTTGTTATCTAATCTACATCAGAAAGCTTTAGCGGGACTGTCTGGACAGGCCACCGTGGCCCTGAAACGCAAAGGGCAACCGAAGAAATAGGGTAGATTTTAAGTTAGCAAGAATAAGTCTGACGGTGCCTTCCGCTCAACCGGCGAGGACGGAAGGACCAATTTAATGATTCGACAACCTCAAAAAAAAGTTCTGACAGCGTTATAAATCATGAGAACACCTACATATCCAACATTTGCCTAAAACTAAATATCATAAGACATACTAGCTTATTACAGCAAAATAACAAAAACTTTCACTAAAAAACTTACATAACAAAAAGACATCCAAACGTAGTCCACATAAACAAGGTAAAAAATCTATAGAGAACTATTCCCATAAAGTCCCATAAAGGAGTATCATCGGCGCATGATCGCGACACGGACGACACACAAATGTTGACACACGCATGCGCGTGACGCCTCGTCGCAGCTTACTGCCAGCGTCAATATTGACCCGGCTGCATGCGCGCGCGCATCTAGGGCTGTGGCAGGTGGAATTTCTTATTTTATTTAACTTAGTTTGTAACTTACATAATACTGAACTTAAATAGCACCCAACGAGTCTTTTACGTTAAGCAGCGCTGGTCAAAGTCGATCTGTGGATGGGTGACAACTCTGAGTTTTCTAGTCGCTTTCGAAAAATACGTTTAATCGTTGGTTCTGGCTGTTGTTTATCATTCTAGTAGGTAGTCAGTGGACCAAGTCTCACAATTAGTCTTACCAAATGATAAGTTACAAATTACAGAGACCAAAACGAGACAAGAAGAGGTGTCGTTCTGTAATTAAACGGCCACCCATCCGCTGACTGATCTCAACATTATGTTGCTTGTATGGATGTTATAAGCTATTTGTTTTAATTAACCTGCTCTCTCACACTCCTAGGCAAAGACCTTCATTCTACTCCTTCCACTTCTAACAAAGCAGCGAATCCTCCTTCCAGTTCGAATGGAACCGAGTTCGTCCCGCCATCTCCTTCTAGCCTGCCGCGACCTCGCTTCACTATCTCAGGGCACCAGTTCTGAGCTATTTCGGTCCATACTTTTTCCAGCATGCGACAGACATGTCCTGCCTAGTTCCATTTGAGTTGGATAACTATGGAAAAAAAATTAAAAACGTAAAAGTTCTAGAAGTGACAACCCTAGGTGAAGTTGTATGACTGGAAGCTTTTCTAGAGCAAACTTTACCATGATGGGAACATCATAAATTCACATTACATTGCTACCTTGGAATTCAACTGATTTCCCTCATTATTTGAACAGCATCCAATGGATTAATACACAGCGATCTGATACCGTATGTTCAACAAAATATTCGTTTTTTTATTACTTTTTTGTGGAAGCCCTATTTGCATAGGTGCGCAGGAGTTTAACTTGAAACAACATTTGTTTTACAATGTCATCTTGGCTGATCATCTTTTTCTTAGATACGAGTAGATACATAACACAGGTATATTTATTTAATAAACTGTAACTTATACATACACTCTTCTGTTTAACTAGTTTTTATTTTTATTTTAGTCATAATTTATTCTGCCTAACTGCCTAATTATGTCAAGACCAAGTACATTTTTCAAGCTGCGATTTTTAGAAACATGAATCGTTGACCTATGGGAACGACCCGATTAAGTCAAATTTAATTTATTATTCCTGTCAAATAGTTGACAAACGATGCTACATCAAATTATTACTGACATTTGAAATTTTAAACTCAATTTTAGCCTATAAACAAAATAACCATAGTTTCGTACTTCGTGGTATTTTCAATGATATAAAATGAACGTACACCACCATTTACCAAAAAAACTATCACATAAATAATGAAAAAAGCACTTTTATCGATAACAATAATGTTACGTATTTCCCATCACTAAAATTGAAACATCCAACAAAGAATCAACTACAAAAATACCATATCAAGAAAACCTGACTATAGTTATTTAAGTAAGAATCTTCCCAAAATCCTTAGAAAACCGATCAGCCCTATTTGGTCAAAACTGGTTAAGAACTAATATTGACTAAAACCCGAATCCAAAATACCAATAAGCTACTGTACGCGCCCCGGCCTCGCTCGGTCAATATTGGATATACTTAAAACATTTTCCAGGAATCAGTTTTAGTATTACAGTGAGATATTGTATGTAAACCTTCTCTATTTAGGTTTAGCTGATCCTAAACCAATATACGTTGAACTCTGTGCTTTGGTCTTGAGTACAGTTATGAGCATAAATAAGTTATACTTAAAACAATTTTTTGTTTGTTCTTCTCCTAATTCTCCTAAAATCATCATTTGCCTAGTCTTTTCCCAACTATATTGAGGTCGGCTTCCAGTCGAACCAGATGCAGCTTGTGGAGATTGTGGATGCAGTAACTGGGCAATGCAATACCCCATGGTAAGACTGGTTGTTAGACTTATGAGCTTCTGACTAACAGTAACGACTGTCAAAGATCTACAAATGACAGCCGGAACCAACAGCTTTACGTGCTTTCCGAGGCACCCAGGAAATTCGCTGTCAGATGGTCACCCATCCACGGACCAACTTCGGCAGGTTTAACCCGGAAGATCAGCCTGTGCGGCTGTAATGATTCAGCTACGAGCTTCCTCGTTCTTCTTATAAAATGATGATACAAAATGTAAGATGCAGCAAACACTTTTAGCGTTTGGGCAATATTCTTTTCCTCTCCTTATCACTTAAATGAGCTCAAGCTTTTTGTGGTGTGGGGTGTATGAATGGATGTTTGTTACTCTTTCAGACAAAAATTACTGAACGCATTCGTATTTAATTTGGCACACAGATAGTTTAAAACCTGAATTAAGAAAGAGGATCAAATTTTTCCCGTAAGATAATTACCGAACTTCACTAGTTTCAGTGTTCAGTTCGCTATAGTTTCAGTGTATTTATGTGTAGGAAGTTGAAAAGACGTTCATTCAGTTCACAACTGATCGATTTTCTGGTTGTATGGTTCAAAGGGAAGTTGTATGTTCTCGCCTTTAAGGATAGAAAGGGTATTGGTGTTTACTAGAAATTAGTTTACGCTAGAATTTATAAGTTGTTGGAAAATTGTGGACAAAAGGACTAGTACGTAAGTTCGTGCCACGGTTTATTAATACGAGAAAGTTTCAGCTTAGTTACAACTCAAAAGACTTAGGTTTATCAACAAAGTGGTATACCTATTTTAAACTATATTACGTTTATAAAACTCTGGTATTCTCTGTGTATTTTAGGAAACAGGTATGGGGTCATGATCTGGGCTAGAAAAATGTACTTTTTATGCTGTTGTCGATTAGCAAAGTTCTTGTAGAATTTTGTATAATTTTACATTTTAGCGGGCGGAGTCACGATCTTAAGTGTTGGCCAATATAGGTTTTAAATCTGTAGTAGAGAAACTTTTAGCAAAATGTCCAATATTTATGTCATCAATTAAGTATTGAATTTCTGTTCCAACTGCTCTGATTTATCTAACGTGAAACACCACAATTTATAATTACATCAGACTAAATTACTGCCATTAACACCTCTGTAGTAGTCTGATTTAATAGCAAAAGCTACAATTTTGCTATCTTTTAGATAGCTTACACCTACAAGAAATTGTTTGCTATTGAAGGTTCTAAATAAAATTACGAAATAATCAATGTTTGTATTTCAGAACCCGCGCCATCTGAGAACTGAGGCACTAGAACTACTTTTCACGTTTTCCGACAACTTTGACGATAATTTGATGGAATAATAATAGTACCTCGTTCGTACACTAGACGAGCTTTTTCATTTTCCGTACAATAAACACCGTGAACACTTCAAGTACGTTGTAAGCTGTAATTAAAATACAGAAATCTTGTGATCAGATCTTGGATTTTAGTGAAGTCTCATTTTGCACATATTTATAACACTGCTATCGGATACTGAAGAAGTACAAGCCAACTTTAAAGTATTAAACACAGACTTGGCCATATTAGTTGGTAGCTTAAACCATAAAATCAGCCAATGAATCATACTGAAATATCTACAAGCAAAATCCTTTATAAAGCTTCTTGAAAACAAACACACCCTGAAATAACATGAAACTTGAAGTCCAACACTAATAGCACCACAGAGTAATGAAAGAAACAGAGACTCCAACATAAAAACGCCGCGTGGCTCTCCAAAAAAAAAACAAAAGATATCCTTCGTCAATTCCAAGTACCTTTCTATTCAAATATTAAAACTTTTTATTTTCACAAATCCTCGCTTCCCATTGTTAAGGTACCCATTTAACCTGTCATACACCTTTCATGGGGTTTTAAGGGACAATGGGAAGTATTCACCACGTTCTAGTGATGAGTAGCGAAGCACTTGTTCAAACAATTCCTCTATTTGAGATTAAATATGTTTAATCTGTGTTATTTGTTGAAATACTCTGTATTACTGCAAATAGTTGGCATGAGGGTTTCAAGTGTTCAAGTGGTTTTTTGTTTGAAGTTTTTTAGTAAAATGTGGTGACAAAATAAATATGACTTTCTAGGTGACATTATGAGAAATCTACAAAACAGTGAATTTCTTACAGGGGATTAAAATTCGGGAGGTAATTAATAAGGCAAGTGCTAATTGTTGTGGACCATAAAGAAATGAAGACTTGTTCATAGTATGCATCTGTTTGGATTTGAACAACAAGAATTGTGTAAAGAATTGAGACAAAAAAAATAATGCATGATGGCGAACCCTAAACTTTTCTTTCCAATCATAATAACGTCAAAAATAAAACACTAATCTGGCTCGAAGGACAATACCCTTTAACCTATTCTAAGATTTTATTCACCCAGTCCAGTCGAAGCCCTAAATTACGACCAGATAAAAATAGGCCCGGATAGTTTTATGTGGTCCACCTGGGACAAACGAGCCCCAAGTTTCTCGCCTCGTTACTACAGGGCCCGGGGATTAATTATAGCTTTTGTGTTTATAGCTTATATATTAAATCGTAAAATACTGCCCACAGACGCCATATTTATGTTAGTTTTTGATTGCAAAGGCTTAATTGCTGATAGGATTCGATTTAGTTTCGACTTTCGGCGTCTAGATTATCTCTGATTCCGGATTGGTAGATAACCTGGTTGGTTTACAACCAAGCTCTGTGATTGGGCAATTTGAATTTGTAAGACATGGTAGTTGATAACGGTTGGCGTTCTGTGTGCTTAGAAATTACTATAATATTGTAAAACTTGAGATGTCATGTCTGGATTTTGATAATGATCAGACATTATAGCAATCGCTGTTATAAAAGATTCTTTTATTAAGATACAAACAAATTAGTAGATGGTATTTTCTTATTTTGGATTTTAGTTCATAAAAGAATGTTAATTTTGTTAATTATTAGCGGTCCAAACCAAGACCAGAAAGAAAATAACAATAAACTTTCAGTTTGCTTTGATTTTGGGTTTAAACAAATAGTGTGAATGGACTAAAAAACTCGTTCAGTTATCAAGAAGGAGAGGCAAGGTTTAAAAAAAAAAGTTAACATTGCAGGCACTATTGAAATACATACACAAGAAGATGAAGCAGACTAGAATAATAACTGCAAAACGCCTGTAGTGACATTTTTACGTTTTACATAGCTACGATATGCCGTAGCTCTCCATAA
This sequence comes from Agrotis clavis, assembly GCA_954870645.1. Lineage (NCBI taxonomy): Eukaryota > Metazoa > Arthropoda > Insecta > Lepidoptera > Noctuidae > Agrotis > Agrotis clavis. The sequence continues at coordinate 6,877,666 of OX940943.1, forward strand.
AGAAGAACGGATAAGAAACTCCACGGACACTTTCAAATTAAAATATCAATTCTTCAATACACCCATACAAACGCCATCATATTTCCAACTCCCATAAACAACCACAATCTAACGCTGGTCCACTTTACCGTAAACAAACCAATCTATGGCATTACGTCACAATAGTGTCCGGCCAGGGAATCGAACCGAACGCCCACTCACATTCCTACCCAAACTGGTTCTGTGACTTAACTGCTTATAGTGCTTATTAGTACTTTGCGGGTATATCCTAGATGTTATGTGGTTTTATTAGAGTATTACTAAGTGTTTATTGTTAGCCAATTTATTAGTTATTAAACCGTTGTTCTAACTGGACGGTAACTCTGTTTTGAGACAGGTTTATGATTTTGTTTAGATCTAGGAAATAATTGGCTGTTTGTGGTTTATGATTTTAGTTTTGTTATTAATTTTGGTATCATGTTTGGGGTTATTAAGGGCATTTAACCTGAAACTTGATAACTTATCATGTTTTACAAGTTCAACTTCTTCATCTTTATGACTTTGCTTGAGGTAAGCGTAATACAATTTGAATTCTGTAACTGGGTTGAAAATAAAATTTACCATTAAGGCTACTCACATTTTGGTTAATATTTGACCAACATGCTAAAGGATACTTGTTTCAACAATTCAAAAATCGTGATTATACTACTCGCAGCTTTTGGAGACTAAAGGATGATGAAATACAATTATAATTGAACTGAAACTGAAGCTAGATAAAGAAGCAGAATCCTCAGTTAATGTAACAAAAATAAACAGTACCAATCCAAACACAGTAAACTTCAACAAGAATTCCAACAAATACATTATCAGATTGCCCAACAGAACTTGTTTTCAAAAACTAGCAGCGTAATCCAAAACTCACGCGCCTAAACCAACTGAAGATAATAATGTCCAAACATAGTGAAACAATATTGGGGCGAGGGATGCGCGGGCGCAGTAGCTCGCACCGCCATGTTAAATGGCGGCGCAAACTGTCATTATCACCTACAAGACGACCGGTAATGCGTTTGGATGTTGCCTACTGGATATTTGTAGGGAATGTGGATGTGAGTAGGATGATATTTTTGGGATGAATGAAAAGATTTGAAGAATTATTTCCATTGTAGACAAAGGCGCAACGTCAAGGTGATGAAACGCATTATTAGTTTTACTCCTTAGAGCCAGCTCTTGACTGTGATCACAATAACGCCTTTTTTAGATTTAGCAAAGAATTTAGAAAAGAGATTTTATAAATTAGTTTCAGGCAAGCAGAAATCATACACAAAGTAAAATTTTATCAACGGTATCAACTATAAGAAAGTTAAGTAAGGATGGAATTGCAATAAGGATCTAAAAGCTAATGTAGATAGTGTTGTAATTCATTCACACTAACATTCTGAAAGTATAAATAATTATGTACTTTAAAAAGGAGACAGAGATCTGAATATCAGGAACTTTTTCCACATATTAACCTACTACTACTACTACTATTACAAGACCAAATGAACAAAACAAGAATTTAGCATACTTCCTGTAGATCGCCCCGTTAGAGATGTTATCTTTAAATCAGCGTGCAATCTTAGATAATGAGATTAATGTATGATAATTATAGTCATTGCGCACAATTATAATATTAAACTGCGACTAATAAACCAATTTAACGCTAGATAACATTCAGTCTAGCCTGCACGTTGATTCCGACACTTTAACAACTTGTTTCTAAAGATATTGAGACATGAACGGGTAACATGGCTGTATCTGATGATAAAATTGTGACTTTTATTCAAAATAAAGCAGTTTTTGACATTAACATAAGTGTAGGAGAAGAAGAGGATTATAAAATAGATAAAGCTAAGAAGGATGATAAAAATGAACTTAACGACTTTGAAAACACTGATGCAAATGCAACCAACAACACAATGGAAGTATTAGTAATCTTTTCAAATTATAACATGTATTATAATGACTAGCTTCTTCCACTGGCATCTTCTGTGTGAACGTTATTTTATGCCCTAAACCAGGTAATAGTTTACCTGAATGCTTCAAGTTGTCAAATCCGCTCAGAAAGTATGTGAAGATGAAACAGTTATTTTGACATTGATATTTTAAAGTATGAATTTAGACTGGTTCTTAGACCAACTTGTTCTTATTTTAGTCATACTCATATCTTGAGTTCTTGACCTCCAGTTCATTTTACGAGAGCTTTTAATCGTCAGTAAACACTTGAGATTTTTTTAGCATTGCAAGTTCATGTACCAAATTATCCACCTTGACACAGTTTCTTATGCATCTTTATATGTGGTTCTTGATATGAATGCTGTATTTATCACATTCCATATAATATTATTCTATTTTATCTCTAGAACCAAGTTTTCTTTTTTTTCATTAATCGTTCTTATTCTTCCTTTTCGTTATTTGTCTCAAAACCTTTTAGTTCACTCGCTCTTTGCTTCTTTCTTTTTCTTAATATTTGCATTTGTTGTGTGCCACTCTTTCATCAAGTAATCTCATTCCTCGTCTTTATCTGAATCAAACTCTTTCTATATTTAATTTCTGTATAATTTGTTTTTTTCTTTCCTTTTCTTGAGTCTAGCAATGTTACTGATTCTTCTACTGCATTAACCCTAGATTACTAACCTTATTTTTCGACGCTTATTACGAACCTTCGTCGTTTCGACTACGGTTTTTAATAAAGGGGATAATAGGTTTTATTTCAATGAAACTTGGTAATTTTTTATTTTTATTATCATTAAGTTATATTTTTCTTTTAATTTACTATGTTTACATAAACTAAAATAGCATATTTATTAACCAATCAGCCTTATGAATGTGATCATACGTTGTATGCTAAATTGAACATAGTGACATTTTCAAAGTTGCTTTGTTTAGTATTACAAAAAGTTAATTGTTAAATTATCTTTAAATATTAAAAATAAAGAATGAAATAAACCAATGAAATAAAAATTTTGCTAAAAATCCATCAACTAATGTATTTGTGACATACGTCAAGTTTGTGTTCCCCGCTCATCGATTTATTGCACTTGGTGCGACTAATTTTAGTAAATCTTCGTTTTGCAAAGGGACACAAGGCTTATATTTTCCTATTTTTATTGAAGGTAGGCATCAGTCGCATTACTTGACCTTGTTTTTTTTTACGTGGTAAAATCATCAAATGAGTCCTCCCACCCAGGGTTGGACAGAAGAGGCTGTCAGACTTGTACTGACTAAAATCCACAGTATCCTTTAATAATAGCCTTTTACGTTCCGGGGCCATGGTTTCTTGAGTCCCGCGACACTAGCATTCTTTGGCCCTCAAAAGGCGGCACGGGGCCCCGTCATATTGCTGACAACTCTTTCAGACGAGGGTGGAACATCACGACGCGCCGTCGACTCAGGGAATCATGCATGATCGGACAGCGAGTCGCCCGTTACTCACCGTCTGTATGCCCACGCCTTAGTTAGCCGGAATTCACCGCATTACTTGACTTGAAAAGTGCTGCTGGGTCAAAGTAGAAACTTCATCTTCACCATCTGTTTCATAAGCAGGATCAGTCTCTAGGTGGTCTTCTTTTCGCTCTTAAATATCGCTGTCATCTTGTAATAATAACTGACGAACTATATCATAAACAACGAATAATAAATAAGATTGAATATAAACAAAATAAACCAAAAAACCAAAAAAAATAACGCGAAAGTACTACACTAAGTAACACAAAAAGTTACGTTATTACTAACCTTCGTCGATGCGACGAGCCATGGTTGCTGAAACGGCGCTCACGGGCCCCTTGGACTCAAAACAACACCGTCTGTCGCAGGGGCAATGGGTCGACAGAGATTACATAAAGTGTGGAAAAAGTTGGATCGCGCGCGCAAACGTTAACGCGATTTAAACAAACCCGCGTCGTCGAATCGACGAAGGTTCGTAATCTAGGGTTAACTGATTCAAATTCTTTCTCTATTCCGCCCGTCCCTTCAGCAGACAGCAATTGTCAACCCATATCAAATTCCCTCATAACATTAAGCAATCAAGTTCATTCGTTCTTAACAAGTGTTTGCTCCGGGATTCGTCTGTCTGTCAGTTGGGAGCTAACGCGCGCATCCTGTCTGTCTGTCCGTCTCGATAAGATAATACTTATACACACAGCATTGCTTGATTGTTTAATACTTGAGTTATTATAATTTCCTGTGCTTGAAATTTTTTTGAGATAATGTTAAGTCTTGACTTGATAAGTGGGCAAAGACAGGGCTTATTAATATAGTGGCTGTAAAATTTAGGGCGTATTGAGTAAGCAAGAATATTTTGAAGATGGTAATTTTAACCAAGATAACTCGAATCATGTAAACGAGAATTGATTGAATCATGTTTTCGACGTCATATCTGACAGAATACTACAAATACAAAATGTAAACGTACACAAAATTGGATCAAGAAAAAACTTAAGCCCAAACATCTCTTATTTGAACATGAAACAGACATAAAACTGCAATGCCAAGTCACCCAGAAGTCTAGTTTGTGTCACCGCACACGTTACATAACATTTAAAAGTATCATTTTCATTGAAGGCATCACGTTTAGCCTCAAAATCGTAAATAACACCTCATTTGACAGCTTCAACGCACCTTTCAACTTTTTTCTTCTAAATTCACCACGTGGGTTCGCAGAATTCCAAAGTTACGATCACTCAAATGTGCCGAAAATCATTAAAAGTACCTCAACAATAAATGTTTTGTGTTACGGGAACTAGTTTCACAGATACAGTCGAACAAAAAAGTGTATTTTGATGTCTAAATAGACACATCATCGGCCAGGTAGTAGGAGCGAGGTAACCGACACTAGAGATGTGCCGTTGCCGGCAATATTGCCCAAGGTGGGAATATAGGTGGAAATATTGCCGGCAATATTGCCGGGAGTGGAAATATTTGGGAATATTGCTTAATTTTAAGTCAAAGTGAGTGCGAAAACTATGTAACACACTTAAAATTAGCATTTACAGATCATGGTATACATTATATACAAAAAAATTTTTTTTTTTTGTAAAATTGCCAAAATTGCCGGCAATTTTGGCAATATTCCCGGTATTTTACCGGCAATATTGCCCATTGTTGCCGCACACGACTGTGAATATAAGAAATTACACATACATTTTAAGATAAGAATTGACGATCGATATTGAATAAATACGATATAATACGAATAAAAACGATTGTATATTGAATAAATATTGAATAAAAAGGCATAAATTCGAATAATTTATTTTAATGTTGTAGTTTAATCTAGTCAACGAATGCTCAAAGCATAGAGGGAAATTCTAGAAACACATTTTTTACAACGTAACTTTGTTTGGACTAGTTAGGAGGTGAACATATCAAAACCATGAGCTCTGGGGGGGGGGGGGTGGAAGGTACCATTTTTGGTGTTTCGCTTACATCTCGGAAAACCATGCGTTCTAGCAGCATAGCGTGTGTGAACAAAATAAAAAACTAAATCAATTTTCCGTAAGTTTTACTCAGTAAGCATTTCAATATCTTGTAAGTTTTCGAGTTTTCATAGTTTTCGAGGTATCCGCTTTTGAAAGTCTGTAATTTAGGGGAAAAAACATTTTTAGTTTCGCGCATTTGGAAAGTTGTATTTGATATCGCCATAGATCCAGAAAGCAGTAGCAGTTGATTCAGACCCTCCCTTCACCACCTGCGAGAGACCCCCTCGGGTCTCTCTCAATGTCCACCAGGTATAAGTAGTTCTTAAATTCGGTGACCACCATCAAGCTTGATATGTCTTGTCTTCCCCCACCGAGGGAGCAGTAAAAATTAGCTTAGAGACTCATTTAAATTATACTAGGTACTTACAGACTAGGTAGGACTATACTATGTAGGAGGAAATCCGCACCCATAAGAGATGCGGAAAAACTATCTTTGGAAACTTTAGTTCTTTTTTGTTGTAAACAATTTTCGTATAGGTAGGTATTAATTTTTGGTCAAGTGTGAGTTGCCCACAAAAATACACGGAGGAGTAGGTACTACAGGGAGAGCCTGAAAAGACTGCTGCTGCTTTCTGGATTTATGGCAATATTAAATAAGACTTTCCGAATGCAAAAAGGTAAATATGGTTTTTTGAAAACTATACAAGATATCGAAATGGTTACTAAATAAAACTTATAGGAAATTTATTCAGCCTTTGTTTTATTCATACAAACCATGCCGCTAGGAGGCATGGTTTCCGAGTTATAAGTGAAAAATCAAAAAATGGAACCTTTAAACCCCCCTCCCCCACAGCTCAAGGGCTAGTGGCGGGGACTTTTGATAATTATATTCACCTCCTAACTAGTTCAAACAAAGTAACGTAGTCCAAAATCGTGTTCCAAGAATTTCCCTCTATAACTGTTCGTTGAGTGGGCTACTAGTTTTTCATGCAAAATCACATAGCAAAAACAACGAGTATAAGTACCTATATGGAAGTATAAATCTCTGTCAAAACTACAAATAATCAACAAAAATAACATTATTTTAATGCATTTGTTTCGGTAATTCTTACATAATCAGTAAATCACCGTTTAGAGTAACAACTTAGTAGTTTTTATAAGGCGGACTTAATGTCGCAACGTATTATCTACAGTAATATAAACTGCACCTGCAGTAATAATAAAATATACTGGTGTTATTTGACTGGCAACTTTGGCAATATTGCCAAAGTTGCCGGCAATTTTGGTATTTTACCGGCAGTGGCAATATTGGGAATATTGCCGGCAGTGGGAATATTGCCATCAGGCACATCTCTAACCGACACTGTTCTCGGTCGTAGTGAAAGAAATGTCATTAATTTTAACGGTTGCCCGGCCGAAGAGGTGGATACGTTTTTTTCCTTTTTCATAATTTCGATAGCTGATTATTCGGAATTTGATCAAGATGTGAATGCGATGTGTGTTCTTCGGTTGTTTAAACCTTTTTTTTCTTGTTCAACGTTTATCCCGATAGTTATTGGTTATGTTATACCAGTAACAATATCCAATTTCATAACTATACATTTTCATATCGGGAAATCGTGCGGAAATAAAAAAAAGAAGTACAGTCGAGCACATAAACTTCAAGCAAAAAAAATATAGTGTTCACTGAATTTTATTACTCCTAAAAATCCTCAAACATTACAATCCTAATGGTAGTCAACAAAGGGAATTTATTCTACCTGACCGTCTCCTGGCCATTGTTCGGAAACAAATCTGGTGCGCATTCGGATCTCTCGACTTTTTTTCTCAAAAATCCCTTGTTAGCAAGTCCACGGATAGATCTCTTTTGTGAGGACAATGGGGGTTACATATTTATAAGTGGGTAGGTAGGCGGAGAATACAGGTGTTTTGTCTAACTGCACCGCTGCGTATCAAGTATATCTAACATGAAATAGTTATAACTTTATTTTCTTGATCGACACACGCCGCGGATCAGTCATCAGACAGTTGTCAAGTTTGTATTGTTGTATTGTCCATACAAAATAACATGGCACTTTTGTAACTGATGCCATTTTGCCTATACTTTTACCGTTACAAAATTGTGTAGGTAACGAACTATTCTTATCGAAATCCTTTTCTTTAAACAGCATACCTTCGTAGAAAGTTATTTAATGTTCAAAAATTCCAATTTTATTGTAAAAAAAAGTAACAATCATGCAACTACATCAAAAATATTTGCTCAATCCGTATATCAAAGAGGCTACAGCGGTCAGTACCGTCATTTTTTGCCCGAAACAACCTCACGTCCCGGCTTCGGACATCAAAATAGTGTTACGAGTTTAACAAATAACTTTTTTAAGGTATAAACCAACGAAAGCCAATTAGTTCTACCCAGGAGAGATGGCTCTTTCGACGCTCATTTTACTCGTATTTTTTGTGGGTCCGTTCGAAAATTTTTATTTAGTGAACGCGGTGATTCGTTTCGCTTCTGTGTGTTTATTACGACGCTGACTGTACAAATATTTTGTGGTCGTATTTTATGGTCATGTCACGGTCTTGCGTTCCCGATTGATTGTAAATAACAGGTATATGTTGGGCAAATGTAGTGATTATTCGCCATTTTTGTGATTAGATACTTTGTTTGGTCTCGTCATTGTGTGGAATTTTACTGGGTTAGTTTCGCTATGGTTTTATAATTAATAACAGCTTGAAAGGATCATCAATTTGATGATAGTTTGTACTTAATTCAGTGGTGCTTAAAAATCTGTAGATAATTTTATATAATTATACTTAAAAGCAACATAAATCAATTAGTTTTTCACGCGTTTGAAAGAACTTTATAATTAATGGAAAAAAATATCATCCACGTATACTACAATATTAATAAAGTCACACAAAAACGTGCCAATATAAATATTTAAAGCTCATTAGTTTACCAAAATCATAATATGCTGCCTAATTTTCATATTTTACATCAATTAACTCAGTAAATACTATCAATATTTATTTATTTGTTAGCAGTAAATAAAAAACTTTCTTCGTCTATTAAAAAACGGATTCGGGTTTGTTTACAATCAATAAATTCGGAAGACATGTTTCATAAACAGAAAATTTTCTCACTGACACGCTAATTAGATAGATAGTCAAATTAGGATTTGAGTGTTGATTTACAATAATTTAATGTTTATTTAACTTTACTGTCGTGTCCGACGATAAATGCTTTAAATCAATTAATGTATACCTAAATTACAATGTAACAGAAAGACACTTGGTCTACATACTTTTTTAATTCTTTATTTTTTCATCGAAAAGTAAGGATTTAATTCAGTCTGATTACAAAAACTAAATAAACCCCGGTTTAAACTTGGACTATCAAGTCCAAGCTTATCTGCAGAACCATGGTTTAAAATTATCCGTATTGCAGAACTTAGATAAAACGTGGACCCTAGTTCCGTTATTTGAACCATTTTGGCTAACCTATTAAATCCACCACGTGTAATTACAATTAAATCTGTCATGTTTAAATCCATTTATAGTAAATTTCCATTTAAATAAAACAAAAAGAACAACAGAATGAAAAAGTTGCTATGAGAAACTTTGACACACCTTTGACAGCTACGACTGTTTGACCATAGTTTATCGCAAAACCAAGGTTTGTATAAATAAAAAAAAGAGATTTAAACCTGTTTTTTTTTTACTTAAACCCCATTTTTTAATTAGACGGATTAAGTCTAACGCAAACTTTATTTTTATTTAATCCATATTCAAATTACTAGACAAAGCTGTAAAATAACTTCTGATAACATCGCTTTGACAAAAAAAATCCTCATAAAAATACAACATAACTTAAAAACGCTACTCCACAGCTCTGCTGTACTTGGAACCCGAATGTCTTCATCTAAGGCCGTGACCGCGCTTGACCCGGGTTGCCCCAACCAGTTCCCGAGATAGTCCGGGCCAAATAACTAAACGACTTAACGATATCAGCGAAATTACACCACGAGGGGTATAGTTTTTTATTTTATTTCATCCTGCAGTGCCCGGTAAGAGTTTATTGCACTTGGGTGTAAAAGCTCATGCCTTGATAAGTGAGAAATAACTCTATTTCATTTTATATCTGAAGTGACTTTGCTGTACCAAGAATTTAAGGAATATTTTAACAAAATAGGTAAGCTTTTTAGTGCTCCACCTGATGAAATGGGAAATATAAGATTCAAATCCGCAAAAAAACATTTTTTTTCAAATTCTTTTACTAATACAATATTAAATAAATAAATTACTAATAAATGTCACTGGCTATAATAACACCTAATTTTCTTCGTAATGTAGAAAAAGAAAGTAATAAAGCGAAAAACAAATTTAGAAAACTAAAAAAATCACAATAATCAAGAAACCCATAATTCGACGCAACTGACTGTACTTCATCTGGACTTCATACTACAGATGCAAAAGAAAACATAAAAACACCGTCAAACGAAACAAATGAAACACACAAAGCGTAGAATATGAAAATGCATAAAATCAAAAGATAAGTTTAACTTAAGATCAAGTAACTCCGGGAGTCCTAGTACTTATTTAACTTTATTGTCTTAAGAATGAATAAATTCGTTCTCTGGCAGCTGAAGATGATCGCTAAGAGATACGGGTGGTACAGATAGCAATGAAAAAAGCAAAATGGTGCAGCGATAAACTGCTGAACTGGGAATTTGAAATGGAGAAAAAATCTAGTATGCAACTGGTTGTGTTAAATTGATAGTACTCTTTAATAATGATGAAACAGTTATTGGCCAAGTTTTCGGTAACTAAACGGAAAAAATTGGCTCAAGCAAAGATATGCTTCTACCTAGTAGTGGTTGTGGTCAAGTTGGGGATGATGATGATGATGATGAAGAGAAAATAGCTAGTTTATATGAATGGATTGTTAATTGACTACAATACAATGAAGACTTACATTAAAAGAAAATCAAAATCAAAATCAAAGTATTTATTTCAAGTAGGCCAGTTACAGGCACTTCTGAATTGTCATAGACAATCAAAGGAATATTATTAAACACTACAAAAGTTATGGTGCTACAGTCCCAGTCACAAGACATAAAAACTGTGAAAGTACCGTAGATGCCCGTTCCAAGAAGTAGATCTCTATGGAGAAGAACGTGCAAGAAACTCCATGGACACTCTTTTTAGATCGCCAAAATAATTACAGAACCTTTGTTACATCATTCATTTGAGGTGGTACATTATGTGAGAACGATGTAGCAAGTTTTTGATTAAAAGTGTCCAGAGTAACAATTAAAGCAAAGACAATTCAAAAACAAAATGATCAATAAGTAATTATTAAAATAAACCGTGGCAGCTAAGAGATGACCAGTCTCAACTGACAGCGCCCGTTCACGAACATGACACATGCATCAAAGAAACTCTTAAAGATCATCAACGTTATTAAGTTGTTTAAGAATTTACAAACATTTCCATTTGTTTGGATCTGTTAGTTTCTAACCAAACCTATATCTCATCCTCTTCTCAGATTACATCTAAAATCTATGTAATGATATCATTAAAATGCCTTATAACTTCATTAAATCTTTCTAGATCTTTAGTTAAAATCTTCATTATGTTACAACATTTAGAATTTATAATCATCTCAGTACTATCCGCTTTTCCCTTGCTTTGTGTTTCCAGTATTATTGCAGAACATTTATTATAAACATTGATTTTATTAAGTGTATTGACTGTGCTTGCATTTCATGCCTCACGCAGTTTATTGATCTTGTTTAAATACTTGTATCTATTATTTTCAAGCCTCATTGAATGTAATTTGTTGTTATCGTTTATTTGATGTTTAATACAGAAACAATTTTCAGTGTTTTCATCGGAGTAATATCCTTTAGCTTAATATGTTTTACCTTTCGTAATTTCCCAGTTACAGCTTTATTTTAAATCTAGAAGCAAAACTATTCTTACTCCATTTAGAACAGCTCAATCTATCATTATCGAAAATAGATTTACAGCTGGGCAGGTAATCATCAATTCGAAAGAATACCGTGCTGATCACAATGAATAATGTAAAAATCAATCAGCATTACGACCATACCAATTTACTTAAACACCAATCATAAAGGAAGAATCCATCTATTACAAAAAATAATAACTACACAAAATGATAGAAGATTCGTATAACGGATATGATTTATAGAAGGAAAAAAACCGCAAGCGGCGCCGCAGGGCATCCGTAGATGAGGAAACGTGTAGTTTTGGTAATAGCTTAATCAACGAGATCCGAGATCGATACAGAGATCGAGGCATGTCGACGACCGATGCGCGTGAGTCGATGGATAGACCAATAATTGTTACAGACGCGCACGAAGGAATTCATAATGGGCATTATGGCTAGTAATGTTTCAGCTTATTGGATAACTATTATGGAAATTTTCTCAGAGTTATACTTATAAGCCATTTATAATGTGATTGAAGACGTTAAAATGGTTTCGATTGCAATAGCAATTAATGTATCTTTAGATCTTGCCAGTTAATAAAAGTAATTAATAGAGAAGTGTAAAGTTATTTTCTATCTACAAAACTTGGTTAACAATTTACCATTTACTCTATGAAATGAATTACTTGAAGATTTTTAATGTCTTGATTTTGAAACAGAGGTATTAGAGAAGAGATAGATGGAAACACAAGCTTTGCATTATTTAAGACTTCATTGTCTGAATGATTTAAATATTTTTATGGCTCTTTGTCTACATCATCATTAGTTTCCTCTTAATCAGGATCAGAATCATCAAAATTTTTAGTGTTTATAGTGTCGCTTACGTTATTACCAACATTAGCCATTTCTAAACCTTCTGTAGTACCTTTATTAATTCGATATGCTCATGATTCCTCAGCAATTACATCATTTACTATCTTACATTTCTCGATAGCTCATCTATAGAATCGATTGTAAGCAAACAAATCATTACTCTATCTCCCACAGTCGTGATCGGGACGCAGGTCGTCGGGGCGGTTCGGAAACGTTCGTGCATCTCCGCCGCAGCTCGTGAAATGTGAGCATTATGAAGTTATTAATGGTGAAATCTTACTATTTTACATTATAATGTGGCCGACTGTACTTTTGTTGTAGTAAAGTTAATTGCGCTCTTGATGTTTTGATAACAATGGAGGTGTTTTGACTATGAATAAAATTATAAATTTAATTAGTTTTGTTATTACCTTTTAAAGTAATTGCCTAAGTTTCTCTGTAACTTGTTTCACAATTTTATGAAGCTTTCTCTTCGGCTTATTAGCGAATCAATGTGTTTCAGATTTATTCAGGCTTGTTACTTTTTCTCTGGATTACAAAAATCTTTAAATTGTCTTCCTTTAATTTTTTTGTTGATCTCCTTACAATTAGGTACCTATGTCTCTACTCGTATTTTCTATCTATTACAAATAATGTTTACAATATTTTTGTAGTTGAACAGCTTTAAGTAGTTTAAGTAAACTCAGTTTAAGTCTTTAGCTTCATATTTAAAACCTATTTTATTTATGCTATTTCATAAATACAAAAGTACAAAATAAAATGATCTGGCTTTTAGTTAAAAAAAATGACAAATGTTTAACAAAACCGTATTTTCATGGAAATCATTAAAATGCACATAACAAGTAGGTATCTTAATTTTCTTAATAGCAACTACTGAACATTTAATTTGTACGTAATTAATTACTTATTTTATGTTGATACGGTTTGGTAGCACCACTGATTGTTCAGTGGTGCTACCATGGTAATAAAATAATAACTTATTCAACTTTATTGTACCTCATACTAATTTTGATACAAAATTTTTATGGAGGAGTAAAATTTTAATGCAGATGTTAAAGTAACAAACCGGAAACCTTGCTGTTACAGGTTTGTTACCAATTCAGACAAAAACACTTCTTTACGTCAGTTGTGTTTACAACTACCCTCCTTTTAATAACTTTGTTTTGTTTCTTTCTGTTTACGTCCAGAAATACCTGCTAGCTATAGTTGTTGTAAAATATCTAAAAGGATACCTAGTTCAGTAAGAACACAACAACACACTGTTTTTAGTTCAACTCTGTCAGGAATATGGTAATCCCTACATCCGATGAGATTCTCAGAAGATGTCTGTACTTAGAATACAAAATCTCTCATATTAATAAAAAAATGCAACTGTTGGCGACGAGACGGTCGTCGGGTGATAAATAAAAATCCCAGCAATTCCCGGGAAAGACTAAAAACGTGACTGCACTGCAACACCGGACGACTCCCCGCCGACCCGGCCACTTCTTTGTTTTTAAACATACAAAAAGTCAGCCCCTTCATTCTAAGAGTCAGGTACAAATACTCTTCTGCCCACATGTTCGAAAATAACAACTTGCAAACTCAAAAGTAGGAAATGACTTAAATAAAAAAATGTCGCAGCGAAAATATCAATTATGACAATTCGACAAACTTCTAAAACTCATTTATTTTTATCAGTTTTTTTTTGTAATAATGTGACATATTTACTTACATATATCTTAATTGTTCCAGGTCATCTTGTGTCAAACTATATCGCCGGTAGCAAGCAATCCATTCGCATAATAATAAATACGGACACAACACATGCTCACTTGTCGATTGTATGTTAATAAAACAATTTTTGGTCACAACAGAAAATAATAAAAATCATTCACTTGCACACATATCCTCACACGAAATGTCAATGTTTTTAATTTAGAAAAATAATAACGATTGTCAAAGTAAATCACGAAATAAAAAATAACGCGAGTAACGTCCGTCCCGGCCGCGCTACACGCCGATATAGAATATTAATAGCGGGTGGACACGGACGAAACGCGCCGACGGCGATTTCATCTCAATCTTGCCCGTCGAAACGAGACAGTAACATGACAATAAACGATTGTAAAACGTCTAGAGAGAAAGAGACAACACTTTTCTGATTATGCGCCCGTCGAACCTGACATTTCAATCGCACCGTCTCTCTCACACGGAAAGTTATTTCCGTACAAATTATATGCGGGCGTATTTGTGCTCTGTCCTGCTCGGGCGCGGATAGTGCTAACCAGATAATGTCTTAATCGCATTTTCTTAGCGCTATGCTGACTGATGCACTAACATAAACAATGATAATTCATGGATTTGCATGAACGATACAGGGTTTTTTATTGAGTCCACATCGATGGGTAAGTAAATATGGTAAGTGGGAGGTCCCGCTTGTACAAGTTAATTATGTAATTATAACCTTTCAGCGCGGAAGCTGGAATGTTTTCCTTTGAAATGCAATGCTGCGAATAATGCCATGCAGTCTTGAAAATACTCACAGGGATAAGAATGTCTCAGCACAAAATAATGATTCAGAACTTTTTGGAATCTGGAAAATAAATTGTTTTAAAGTCGCTGATATTTTGAAAATAGTTTTAGAACAAGTCCAGAATATAATTAATCAGACAAAAAGACAACTAGAAAACGAAGAGACAAAATACGGTAAGAAAATGTAAAGTAGGGAGCAAAAATTGATGACATTTAGTTACTCCGAGAAAACCATAAGCCAGAAATTAATTGCAATATAGAAAAAAAAGGTCAAACTACCAGAAAACATAATTAACTGACTACATTTTTGCTGTAAGCGTAAGTGAGTAAAAGCTGGATAATACTGACACAGGAGCGTGGGGTTTGGAGCAAGCAAAGAAAGACCAGTTGTGGGTGTGAAGTTGATCCATGGGAACTAAACAGATAAGTTCAGATAACACTAACGTCCATGAACAAAAACACAATAACCTCAAACCAATAAATACTATTATAAACTGAAGACACAAAAAGACATTGCGATGACAAGATAACTAGAGCCAAATTCAGAAAGAAATGAATGATTGAGAAAGTAATAAATGTCAGTGATCCTAATAAAACACCGGATACGCTGAAAGTTACGTCCAATTAATAGCATCTGAACAAAAGTTCTGAAGGCAAGAAAAGACAAAACTGAATGGAAGTTTTATATCACATTCATAATGAATGCACGTACCTAATTCTCAAAGAAAATACAATTTGGCTACAATAGCAAGTAAACGAGCGAAGCGAAAAATTGTGAAGGTAGTCATCAAATTTTTATTAGCGATTAAAAATTACATGCGCCTGGACGAGGTTTTGTTTCAAAATGATATTATTTTCTAAACCATAACAAAAAACTTCGGAAAACATAAACAGAAGCCGTCACACGACTCCAAATAAACCCACCTGAACGCGGTCACACCGTCCGATAATCTAAATTTACCAGAACGCCAACATGAAAAATGAATTTCAGAATAAGAAATTCAATATCGAAATGTGGAAACAGACTAAATAATTATCTATTTGTGGAGTGGAGAGCAAACACTTGAAGGCAGTATGTTTACTGTGGTGACTACTGCTCAAATGTTTGTCCAGAGATGACAAGTTGCTGACGACTCAACCAATTCAGTGGTTCGGAGAAACTATGGAAGTATTCCTTAATCATACATGGACTGAACTACTTTGAAGAACACAAATATGATGAGGATTCATCTAATGGGGTTGAAAATGTAAAGGTCAAATTAGGCGTGACGTGGAATTTTTGGGATTAAGCAGTAATGTGCTGTGGATGTGGGATTGTCATTAGATTTGATGGGTTGATTTGGGTAATAGAGGCATGACGTGATGAGTAATTGATGATTGTAGAAATGAGACACAAAGACCACAAACAAATGTCTTGTCTGAGAAAGGCAATCAAGATGATGACAATAGTTAATGAAGTATTCGTTGAGAGTAACAAAATTATCAATACTAATTTAGATGCTATTGATCACAATTGTCGATGAAGCGTTATCAAGTAATACAGCATTGTTGTCCACAAATTAAAAATGTTTCATTACAAAGTAAGATACAATTGTTTAGCTCTCGAATAGCGTCACAAGTACTTCAACCAATTGAATGGAAAGAAGAAAAACATTAAAGTACTAAACACAACGTACTATCACTTACAAAAGAATGTTTCTGTCAAGAGTGTGCGTGAAATCGCGTCACTCCCGATAGGTTCCGTATGAATCATGTATTAGTTACCCGAAGTCCTCAGTAACCAAACTGAGTGCAATGCATGTCTTAATGCACACACAATAAAAACACCACATATCGCATCGTAGAATGTGACAGTAACATCTTCACGAGAACGTATTAAACTTTACATTGCAATCGACGAGCATGCAAAAAATAATCTTGAGACGTCTCCTCCAAAGTCCATTTTCAAAAATATGTGAATCTTTAAGGATCTCAGAATCAAACCCGTTTGGTTACGAATGAAATGGCCAGAGAAAAGGGACAGGAATACAAAAAGCAATCGCGGTAAAGCAACTAAACTCGAAAGCTCAAAGGACTTGAGCTGTATTTTGTTTTGTCTGAGCGAGATAACTTGATCATCATCGTGAACTACCAAATGTAGGAAAAGAAAAATTTTACAAACAAAAAGGATTTTATTTCCAAAGAAATAGAGATTAAAATTGTAATAATTCATCTTGTATACGACCTTTTGGTCCGGGTGTAATGTAAAAAGAACAATTTACAAGTTCGTCTGGCACAGAAAGAGATGGGGGTTAAAGTGTCGTACGTGTGAAAGGGAGAGGATACAACCGGAGTTGGAGGCTGTGTATTTTTTCTGAGTTATTATGCCGGTTCTGATCATTTAATTAAGACATTTTGTGCATTTATAATGAAATAACAATATGAGTCAACGTTACCACCACCTCTCAAAGTAACGTTGAAGTTTGGCTTGATGATTAAACGGTCAGTTTTATTTTTTATTGTTACTTATAACTGTCCACTATTATAAATGCGAATGTCTTGTAACGATGTTTGTCAAAACTACTCCCAAAACTACTCAACGGATTTGGGAGAAATTTTGCATACAGGTCGTCCTATTTGAACAGGAATGACGAGACAGCTACCTACCTAGCTCAATGCAGGGCATAAGCTAGTCCTACACTATTAATAAAGACTTCTGATCCACTTTGCCTTTGAATCGAACCCGGAACGTCAACCGCTGCAGTGGTACCTAGCGGTTATGGCCTTACGGCCACTAGATAAACGAGCTCTTATTTTTTTTCTTTTTGTGTTTAAATGAATACCTGGAATTCCTACAGTTATAAACCAACCCCCATATTAAAAATAAAGTACTTACTTACATACGTATTTAAAAATATCGCAAGTTATAAGGACATAAGGGTCAGTGTACAATGTACTAACACTGCCGATGCCGCGAAATAAAATCGCTTGGCGCTACCAATTTTGAGCATCACTTTGCAAAATTTTAATCTTTTTTGTAACGGTAGATTATTTAATAAATATTTCTATATAAAGAAAACATAAGTACAAAGAATTTTTCTTAATAAAGTTCAACTTAAAAAAAATTAGCACTATGCTAATGGTCACAAACTTTTTTATTATATATATAATGTGTATGTTATGTAATGTAACAGCTGGTTGCTATCGTTTATTTGTAATGCTCAAAATCCAATCTTGAATTTGTCTTGTGGACAGCACTGGCCCAGCATCAAAACTACAGCTTATAGTATACACTAAGCTTGAGAACGACTAGATGGTCTCAGCTGTTTTAAAAATTTTACCCAATCGAGCGTCTTCCGGGAAATTCCCGCTCATTATCGGGAATTCCCGCATGTAGCAGATCAGCAAAGCTTTTCTCGAAGGACACGCACGTCTCACGGGCTCGCGCGCAGAGTTGAAACCGCAGCTTGCCAATAGATTTTCAACTTTATGCTTAGAGCTAGTAATCTTAAAAACCCATTAAAGACAGGCGGCAGTTTCGACGATGCGTCCGCACTGTGACAAACTGACACTGTGGCACTGCTGATCTAATTTGTATATTACATTGACCCTACGCTACAGCCGGCCATACCCGTAACAGTATACTTGTGCAAATCTAGACTTGCACAAATATACTGGTACGTGGTTACGTGTATGGCCGGCTTAAGATTTCGCTTAAAAAATTGTTTTCAGTCGATTACGCGACAGTGTAAACGGACCCTTACTGCGCGAATTGCTCTTGCGGTTATTATATGATATATTGTTATTGCTCTGTCATAACGTTATATTCCAAAAATAAAACACGCTGTATGAATGTATGAAAGAAATCTTTGTGCCAAGCGTATGGTTTTTACTGAGTGGATTTTATTTGAATCTTGAAAAAATATTTTAAGCTCATTTTTTTCTATTTTATTGATTGAAAATCCACGATCAACAACCACTGTAATATATTTCTATGATTCCAATGCTTTTCATAAAATTCCTCGAATTTCTGCTCAACTGAGCCTTTTCAGCACAGCCTTAAGGCACACTGTTCCTATTGTGTTTTTGCTAAGTTTTATTTTTCTATTTTATTTTGTTCTGATAACATTGTGTACCCTAGTTAATGTGAGCCGTTGGGTAAGCCTCTTCGTACACTAGGCGACGCAAGTATCCGATACCTTACGACTTGGGTATCCATTGACGCGTGCCTGTGTACGAACCTCTAAGCCTCAGGGACTTTACTCATGCCGCGACGCGATATCGAATTGCATCGATTGACGATATCGGTCAGATATCACACAAGCGTCCGGCCGAAGAAAATGTATGGACAATCGCTTGTGTTTGCTAATGGAGTCGCACGGATTGACAATATCGCTCACAGATCTCCTCGATATCGAATTGCATGTACTTACGTCCTAATGACAATGCACATGATTCTCTGGTTTATTCCACTTTGTTCACCTGGGTGATATCACCTGGGTGAATAAAGTGGACCACTTAGTGTCCTCAATTCACCTCGGAAAAATATCACCTGAGTGATATCAGCCAGGTGAATTGCGGACACAAAAGTCCACTAACTCACGTAAGAAAAGTCGCCTTTGTTCACCCAGATATTTTTCCGAGGTGAACAAAGTGGACAACTTTGGTGTCCACAATTCACCTGGGTGATATCACTCAGGTGATATTTTTCCGAGGTAAATTGAGGACACCAAGTGGTCCACTTTGTTCACCCAGGTGAACAAAGTGGAATAAAACGATTCTCTGATCAAAATTCGATTGCGCAACTACTCGTCACGTGCGACATCTTTTGTCTTTGGTTTGCAGCGCCTTTATGTCGTAGTAAGGTGGATTTTTGAAGTGCACGGTCGAATTGCATCGCGTCACTCCATTAGTAAATACGTGCGACTTAAATCGGCAATCGACTCGATATCGCACGAATCGCGTCGCGTCGCGTCGCGCCTTGAGTAAAGTCCCTTAGAGGTTCGTACACAGGATACCTAATAGGGTTTGTATTGCGATAGTCACCTGGTGGCCTACCATGAACTCTTAACGCAATCCAGTTTAGGCTGTGGGAAAGAGATGACGCTTGACGACTTGTATAGCTCTGTCTCTTTCCCACATCCTAAACTGGATCGTGTTAAGAGCTCGTGGTAAGGCCTCTGGATACCAAACTCGTAAGTTATCGGAGACTTGCGTCACCTTGTGTACGAAGGGGCTAATTTTTAAAAATCAAAATTTTGGTTAATCTCACAAGTAACAAAATATGTAAGTGAGTAATAATTATGAAGTAATATCTTGCAAATAACTTCAAGTAAAATAATCAGCTAACACCTGCAATTCTGCTGACGCCGCGCTAGAGAGAACGAGTATCGTGGGACTGTTTACAACTTTACAGACATTACGCGGACATTGCTCAATGTATCAACTTACAAATACTTACAATTACATAAACACTAAAACCATGTTTAGGCATCATTTGAGGTGATGATTTTATGAATCACTTTTGTAATTTACTAGCTATTGCCTTTAAGTCTGATCGCAAATATGAATCGCATTTAGAATTATAGAAACAATTCGGCGACACGAAGCATCATCTTCTTCAGTTATTTTTGTTTTCTTTGAGAACTGTACTTTCGAGAAATTAAAGAGAGACCCATTTTTTGGTAGACAAATCCTCAATTAGGAAATTAATCCGGGCGTTCATGGAAGGGACTGTCAGACTCTTACTGATCAAAATCCATCGTGATCCTTCCCCTTGAACTTCCAAGTCACGGTTATCCATTCGGACAGTTCCGTGACGTACAGTCCACGTCCCGATAGGCGTAGATAGACAACGTAGGTATATGCAGATTTTCAGGATTAGGGAACCACTAATAATAATCTCGCTCCCTAGGAAGAACTAGGAAGGAGGCAGTTATGTCGTCTAAGTATGATGGATTTGCGTCTATGAGTGGCGCGTGGAGGCGCAGCGTCGGGGTGTATCCCCGCTGCCTCGAGAGGTCGAGGCGCGGCGGGAAGAGCTCCGGCGCGATCTCAGGGCAGTTTGGAGAGAACGACTATCGCAACCGAGGTACGGGCTAGCCGCAATCGCGGCTGTAAGACCCCTCTTTGAGGAGTGGCTGGATAGGTCCCACGGCGTCCTCACCTACCGCATGACACAGGTCCTCACCGGACATGGCAGCTTCGGGAGGTACCTGTGCATAATAAAAAAGGAGGAAACGCCCGGGTGTCACCACTGCGAGGATCGCCCGGAGGACACGGTGGAGCATACGGTGCAGGACTGCCCAGCTTGGGCGGAGCACCGCCGTGTCCTCACTGCGGCGATAGGCGGAGACCTCTCGCGCCCAGCATTGGTTGCGGCCATGCTGCGGGGCGAGACGGAGTGGGAGGCGGTCGCCTCCTTCTGCGAAGCAGTCATGCTCGCGAAGGAGGAGGCGGGCCGCTTGAGGGAGAGGATACCGTCCTCCCTCCGCCCGAGACGCAGTGGTAGACGCCCACGGCGACGGATGTCGCGGGACGATCTCCGGCCACCGTAGGCGCGGGCATGCGGGCGGCGAGTAAAGGGCAACTCGCTGTCCGACCATGGACCATGCCCGGGTCGACGGCGCGTTGTGTCCCACGCGCGCCTCAAGGAGCGTCAGCATGATGACGGGGCCCCCCTATAAAGGGCCACAGTCCTGCCGGGGTTGCGGGACATACGTATACCGCGACTCCGGCACACAAAGGGCTAACGAAGGACACCGTGGATTTTAGTCAGTACAAGTCTGACAGTCCCTCCCGCCCTGCCCGGGGTTGGAGGACTCATTTGATGATTTTGCCACGTAAAAAAAAAAAAAAAAAAAAGTATGATGGATTTCATTGCTTGGTAGTGGAATAAAAAAAGGTAATCAAGTAGAAAACGATACTATCAATTAATTTCCCCCAAAAATTTGGTTAGCGGACAATGTTTTCGGAAGTAGCAATTACAATTACAACATACATTTTTGGGCACATTGCCGAGTGTAAGTCTTGGCAGCAATGACTATTTTTCTTTTTCTTCATTCCAGTATGTGATTTAATTGTCTACATAGGTAGTTAATTAATGGCACTTGCTTCCGTATACATTAGAAAAGAAGCTTGATTTTGTGCCAAATATTTGTTGTTGTACCCAAGTCTTTGATCGTTTAAATAGGTACCCGACAGAGTAGACAGAGTTTTTTACGAAGCCTGAGCGGTAGCGAAGCAGAAGCGGCTGCGGTAGCGAAGCAGAAGCGGCTGCGGTAGCGAAGCAGAAGCGGCAGCAGTAGCGAAGCAGAAGCAGGAGCTAGAGAGCAGAAGTACTCGCTGTTGCTTCCGTTCCCACTTCTACACAATACTCCGCTATCGTTTCCGCTGTGATTGGGTGTTTGTGTGAGTTTATAAACGCATCTACGACCCAGGAGGAATTCAAAGTGCGAAGCAACGTTTTACTATTTAAAAAAAACTGTCAATTTGCAAAAGCGGCAGTAAAGGGGAAAGTGGCAAATACGAGTACTTATAACGACAAATAAATACAAAACTATTGAATTTACGAGTTTTTGTCGTAATATTTGCCACTTTCTGTTTTATCGTTACTTACTTGAATAAATAAAATATTTTTTTAGAATCGAGAACTGAAAAATACACCATTACCCGTTACAATCATACTGACGGGGCCCCCCTCTCAGAGGGCTAAAGCCTGCCGGGGTCGCGGGATTATTCCCTTACCGTGACCCCGGAACATAACAGGCTATTGAAGGACACCGTGGATTTTAGTCAGTAGAAGTCTGACAGTCCCTTCCGCCCTGCCCGGGGTGGGAGGACTCATTTGATGATTTTACCACGCTAAAAAAAAAAAAAAAACCCGTTACAATCATGGTCTATGGAATTTATGTTAATCACGTGGGACAGGATCGTAGGACACAAAATAACCCGAATCCCATGAATTCTTTTATGAGACAGAATGATGTATTTCATAAAATTCGTGAGATAAATATACGCTGGATATAGAAAAATAATATTGAAACCATTAATGTTTAGATAAATGTACATAAATATTAAATAAGTATAATAGATTCACGACCAGTTTCTTCACTAAAGCTAAAAAACTTTATGAAAAAAATTATACAGACTTGAAACACAAAAAAAAATATTTTACCCTTTTTGAGTGAGTGATTTTGTGTAATTCCTTGGGCATTGCACAAGTAGATTTGCGATTACAACAATCACGGATGTTTTGCTGTCATTTAATGGGGCATTTCACGTGAAGCGGACAGGGAAAAAAAAGTGAGGTTGTGAAAATCGATCATATTCGGCCCATTTATACTTCTAGTAGGTATGCATGTGAACACAATTTTTTTTTTGTATAACGTATATATTTCAGAAGGTTACCTATCATAAGATCGAAAAACGGTTGACCGAATTTCATTTGCCCTAAAACTTTTCAACTATTACCTTTTGGTTTTTTTTTACTTCATTGAAGTCACGTTTGCCACTGTTTCAGTTAACCTGTTATCTATTCATCTTTTTTCGTTTCTCCAGCATTTCATTTGGCCGACAAACTTTTTACCGATGTTACACTTACTCGAAGTGACGGTTGTCCGAAGTATTATGTTTCCAAACATTCATTATACCACTGTTTTAATTGCCATATTTTTATTTCACCGAACGCCTAGAAAATTTTGCACACTAATTATTGCTGTTACATTTTTAGCAGGCGCCATTGAAATGTAGGTAGACAACACAAAATAATTGTGCAAATGTCGTATACGATAATATAATTCTGAAGGGTATTGTATTATAATTAATGACATTTGCTGTTAATTACATAGTTGATGTGCGTCGTAGCGCATGCAGCATGCAAGCAAGCATGCAGCACGCAGCATGCAAGCAAGCATGCAGCATGCAGCATGCAAGCAAGCATGCAGCATGCAGCATGCAAGCGAGCATGCAGCGTGCAAGCAAGCACGCAGAATGCAACATGCAGCAAACACGCAGCGTTCCAGCAAGCATGCAACATGCAACAAGCATTGTTTCTGTCATGGCTCCGGCGCTGCAGGGTTTTGGGTGGCCCCACGCGAGCTTATCGTCGCAGATGATTTGAACGCTCACCACCGCAGCTTCGGCTTACTGGCCGGCTTCGCCGGCCAGCCTCAGCCGCGGCGGCGGTCGTTCCAACCACCTGCTCCTCAGCTCGCGGGCCACCCCACCCCTCCGCGCCTACGCGATTTTAAATTACACTCTAGGGGTAGGGCAGACAAGACTACGTAAAGTCGGCTTTGCAGCATTTCGTTTCCGCCACAATGTTTTGTAGCAAAATATATTGAGTTTTTATGACAGTAATTTAATTTTTCGGTAAAATGTTGTTTCGGTATGGTGAAAATATGGCAAATAAATCAGTTCGCAATTGAAAAAAGTTTAAAAGAGGCTTCGGTCAATAGTAAAAAGTTATTTTGTTAATCGGCGGAACATACTTCGGTATAATAATACTTATGGCTAATGATACTTCGATGATCTGAAAATATGGCAAATGATGCATATAGCAAAAGAGATGTCGGTCAATAGTTTTCGGTATAATGAAATTCGAACAAACAAAATTCGGTAAATTGATCGGTTCCCATTTCAGAAGTTATGGGTTTCTAAAGAATTGTCGTAATTGTAATTTCAGTTTTTTGAAAGTAGTTTTTCGAATTTAATAAACTTACAATAAAATATTTAACATAGCGATAAGTATTGGAAAAGTACTGTTATTTTTAACAATAAAATTAAATTTTGAAAAATAGTTTTTTTTCATGTCCAAAACCGGAAGTAAAGTTTTCAAACCTGAATTTCAGTCACTTCGACCATTTTTATTTTTATTTTTGTTTCTTCAAAATATAGCTTAAAGTATACTAAAAATACCATAGAACACTCAGAATGGGATCTCTATTAGTTTAGGAGTTAGAGTGATTAATGTAGTTACGCGTCGCAATGGGCCTGATATCTGGCGCTAGCTTAGATCGGTTGGTGTGCGCGAAACAACATGACTTGTATAATTGCTGTGATATAATAATTATAAAATTATAAAACAACATTGTAACAACGCAAGAACTGGTTTATTTTGTAATTTTTAGAACTTTACAGTGGGAATCTATGCTAGAACTGGTCCTTTTAAGCAACAAAAACGAATCTATACGGTCAACTTCACGAGATATCCATTATTGTTATATACTAAAACCTTCTCCAGAATGTAACAAACACTTTTATGAAAACTGCATTAAAATCGGTTTAGCCAAACGCGAGATAATCGCGGACAAACATGCTATCGTCTCTGAAAATCTACAATCCAAGTAAGCAAAAACTGATCCAAGCGGGCAAAGTCACGGGATATCTATTAGTGTTATATACTAAATCCTTCTCTAGAATGTAATGAATACTTTCCTGAAAACCGCATCAAAATCCGTTCAGCCAAACGCGAGATAATCGCGGACAAACATACATACAGATATACAGGTCGAACTGATAACCTACTTTTTTTTTAATTCGGTTAAAATAATACAAAATAAACCAGTTCTTGCGTTGTTACAATGTTGTTTTATTATGTTATAATTATTTTATCACAGCAATTATACAAGACATATTGTTTTGCGCACACCAACCGATCTAAGCTAGCGCCAGTTATCAGGCCCATTGCGACGCGTAACTACATTAATCACTCTAACTCCTAAACTAATAGAGATCCCATTCTGAGTGTTCTATGGTATTTTTAGTATACTTTAAGCTATATTTTGAAGAAACAAAAATAAAAATAAAAATGGTCGAAGTGACTGAAATTCAGGTTTGAAAACTTTACTTCCGGTTTTGGACATGAAAAAAAACCATTTTTCAAAATTTAATTTTATTGTTAAAAATAACAGTACTTTTCCAATACTTATCGCTATGTTAAATATTTTATTGTAAATTTATTAAATTCGAAAAACTACTTTCAAAAAATTGAAATTACAATTACGACAATTCTTTAGAAACCCATAACTTCTGAAATATACGTTATACAAAAAAAATATTTTGTGTTCACATGCATACCTACTTGAAGTATAAATGGGCCGAATATGATCGATTTTCACAACCTCACTTTTTTTTCCTTGTCCGCTTCACGTGAAATGCCCCTAAATTGAAGACGTCTCTCGATTTCGATATACGTGGTATTTTTATGTTACAAAACTTGATGAAAGACACCAAAAGCCATAAAGACATGCATTCCACCACCAAGTTGACGAGCTTAATTAAACCATAACCCAAAGTATCACGTTCTTCAACCAAAACTTGTAAATAAACAATAAAATATAAGTTTTTAAACTGACAATTCACTAACACTAGCATTCAAACTTAAAGCAGGATATTTACCATTTTAATTATTTATTTTAATTTAAGATAACGTACAACTAAACTGAGAGGCTGAGAAATATTTACTTAGTAGTTTGCTGGAACGCAAAGGGCAAACGAAAAAAACAGAGTGGTTTTTATTTCGTACGACTGTCACTTCTTCTCCACCCAGGGCGAGAGGACTCATTTGATGATTTTCCTAGCTAAGCTGTTCTCTAAGACACAATTTCTAATCTGGATGCTGCCACGAGCTCGTCGTTGAGACAGCTGCTCACAGACGTCACGGCCAGAAGCTTAGTGAATACCAAACAGTACCTAATTTCGACACTGAGACAGTGCTGCACACAAGTCAGTAAGTTAGGAGAATAAATACTTTCAGAAGTCACATTGCCAACCATTACATACAGCGGAGATATTTTAGTTCATACTCGTAATGGAGAAATCAGGCGCAGGACCAAAGGCTTTACGTGCATTTCGAGGCACTGGGATTTTGATATCAAAACGCCAACCTCCAAAGCTAAAAAAGTGTAGTAGAAAAACTCAAAAGCACTTTATGCCCAACCCGAGCCCATAAGACCAATGGGGCAGTTACAACCACTACACCGACATGTCAAAGACAAGTTAGAAAATATTTCTACCAAAAACACAAAGCGAGCTACCAGTTTAGGTTTGAAAAATGACAAATAACTCCTTAACCCGATAATGCAGTGAGTAATCGATGAGGTACCAGATATAATTAATAAAACATACTATATTGATACGCCGGTGTCGGATGCCTCTGTAGGGTTCCCAATAAAGACTATTTGAATTTATTGGTGAGGTCTAAATGTACTGGTGGGGACTGCGGTGTTTCGACTTATTTTTCTAGTTTATTCATTCCTAGCTGACCCGGCAAACTTTGTAGGTACCGCCTCAGAAATAACCTTTAAGCCTTCCCTGGACTTCCAGAAAGAATTCTAAACTAAAATTAGCCAAATCGGTCCAGCCGTTCTCGAGTTTTAGAGAGACTAACGAACAGCAATTGATTTTTATAACATTTATTATTTATTATAAGTTAGATTTATTTATTCTTTAATTTAATTTTCTAAAATGTAGGTATACTAAATTGTAAATAATATAATAATATATCTCACAACTATCACACAACGCCATCTAGTCCCAAGCTAAGCAGAGCTTGTGTTATGGGTACTAGACAACTGATAAACATACTTATATATTTCTAAATACATACATATTATAGATAAATTACATCCAGACACAGAACAAATGATCGTGCTCATCACACAAACATTTGTCCTGGGTGGGAATCGAACCCACGACCTCTGGCATAGCAGTCAGGGTCACTAACCACTAAACCAACAGGCCAGTAAAAATATTCGTATGCCAATTTGTGCCGTGGATGCTGACCCAAAAAGTTGTAACAGCTTTATGTTTTTTAATATAAATAAGAAGTGTAACCTCTAGGCAACAAATTAAATATTTAGCCAGATTTGAACGAAAACATTTTTTTAAGTTTAAAGTAGCCAACGGGCCACATACCTTTTGATGTCACAGTAAAAAATACTTTAATAATATTATTTTTCATGTTTCCCACTCTTTCTTCAAGTGCTGGTCTCTTTATCAGTACTGTAATACTACAAAATAAAAAGATTTCAATACACAAAAGTATTTTACAAAAACATCATCATTAAACATTAATAAAGCAGACTGCGAAAGCAAAAATACGACAACTCAAAACCCAAATTCGGAAGCTACCGAAATCGAAACAGTATTGTACCGTTTCATTATAATAAATTAATCATGCTTTCTTCGTTTTTTCTCGCGAATTGTCCAATCATAAAAAAAACATGCTTCTCAAGGACTGGTGGAACCGTTCGCCTTACCAGTCCAATGACTTTCATAAAAATAAAATGTTTCTTCCGAGAATCGTCGAACACTTGTGTCCGCGACAGTATTTACTCGTAAAAGACGTTCTGAACTTCGTTTTTGGAGAAAAAAGCATCGGGTAAGAATCCAGCTGCGTGATATTTATGACTTTATATCTTTCCGACTCTTTTATACACATATTCCTGATATATTTTGGTCCCTTTCTCTCAATCCACCCGCAGTTATCTACGACTGCGTTCGGAGACCAGTGTGTGAGTATATTGGTAATGGATATTTCAAATTTTGAGATGAATCAATAAAGATATTTGGAGTTGTACTTTTGGTGAAGCTATCATTGTCATATTTTTGGTGTCAAAGTTGTAAAATTTTATTTGGATGTAGGTACTTTCATAATATTGAGATCAGTTTCCGGTACCTAAGTATACTGCATAATTTCCAACTAAGCAAAACAAGAGTTGCAATTCGAGTTCCGTAGTATCTGTAGGTACTGTTTCTGTTACTTTTCAAGGAATTTTGGTGGTATGAATAAGTATAAAACGACGCGAAAAGAAACAAAATTGGAAATGCAACATCAAAATTCCGTAATTCTTCGCCCTCTATTCACCAGTAATGCGAGGGTGTATCTATCGCCATCTACCAACACTTAATTCGGACACCTTGGCTACTCATGAGACATTCTGAAAAACAAAACCACTTTTTCCGACCTGGGAATCAAACTCAAAGCCTCTTTTTCCGACCTGGGAATGAAACTCAAAGCCTCTACGAGAGAGGATAGCCTCCTATCCTCTCAGAAGCGCTTGTTACCAGTAGTGAGACCAAGGGGGCAATCCATTCGGGCACACCGCAATCGCAGCGGCGGTAAGACCCTTCCTTGAGACTGGCTTGAGAGGCGCCACGGCGTCCTTCCAAGCCACCCCTCCACCACCATCCACCTCCCCGGCAGTCTGAAGCAAGTCCTCACCGGACGCCAGCGCCGTAGGTGTGAGCATGCGGACGGCGAGTAATGGCGGGTAGACGGCGCAGATCGGCGATGATGGACCATGCTCGGGAGTACGGCGCGTTTTGTTCCACGCGCGCCTCTAAGAGCTGACAGCAATCTGATGGAGCCCCCCTTATAGGGCCAAAGCCTGTTGGGGATGGGCGACTGGCTCATCAGGTATCCGTGACCCTGGAACATAAAGGGCTATTGAAGGATCACCGTGGATTTTAGTCAGTACGAGTCTGACAGTATTGGCGGGAGGACTCATTTGATGATTTTACCACAAAAAAAGGGGGCAATCCTTTACATGTTGTAGAAAATTAAAAATAATCTAACAGGTGTAGTTGGTCCACGACTCCACATAGAAGTTGAACAATAAATTCTCAACTAATGCACTTCTTAATACTGTAATGTAAAGCAAATGAAGTCTAAATGAGTCCATGTTCATATGCGCAAGCGCTTGTAGTTTGTTATGCATCGATATTGGTCGGTGAGACACGCATAAAATGGCGTAGACTTTAGGACGGGACACATTTGGATAATAATGATAAAATATTTATTAATTTTTATTTATTTATCAACCTTGACGGCTCGAAGTAGCACTATAAAAGAGTACTTGGAAAAAATGGGGAATTGCCCAACAGTGGGACAACAAGGCCCAATGAAAAATAAAATTAAATTCTCGATGGTCTTAGTGTTCGATTCCCACGTCGCGGTCGTCGCCGCCACGTCATCCAAGATTAATTAAAACTCTTCAGCAGCAACCACGGTTTGGATTTCTGCCCATTTCCAAGAACCACATCGTGGCAGGCACTGTACCATAATTCGTTCAGCTTAATTGAGTTTACTCGCCCCGAAAACCAGTTAACTGTCAATTGTTTCTCAAACAGTATCTCATGTATAATTAGGTAGTTACTGATTCATATTATTCATAGTTTAACACATCCTACTCATTAAGCATTCATTTCCAAACAATTTATGCTCCAGTCTTAGCATAGAAACTTCTGGAAATCGAACCGCAAACAAGCCTGACTCTTGACATATTGCGCAAAATTCTTCCGGTTTGCATTTGAGTCATAACTTCATAAGTAGGGCTTCGTGTTCAGTTAGATATATTATGGGGTCTGTACGATGTACGTACAATGTATGCCCGCCGGCTTGGCCCGCAGAAATCACGATTGTTGAGGTACGGTCGAACTGAAATGAGACATTCATTTAGCAATGGTAGCTTAAGTGTGTTATGGCTGCAAACACATAGTTGACGGATAATTTTCTGAATACCTATTTTTTTAATGTGAATTTTGTAGGTATATCGAAAGGTGAATAGAATTATGAGTGTTGATGGATGGAGAGGAAGAGGAAGGCCAAATAAAAGATGGATGGGTTGTCTAAGGAAAGTAAGGAATGATATTATGAAAGAAAACTGACGTATGGAACCACGCGTTGCGCCGACCTAAGTGAAATGGGATAAGAGATGGAAGATGATGAGATGATGTAGGTATACCGAAAGATAGAAAGTGACGGATGAGATAACGAAAAATAGAGAAGTAGGCATGGAAGAAAGAGACATGCCCAAATCAATTGAGATAAAGCTGAGAATGAGGATTTCATGAATTCACCCAGATTGACGAAATTATTCCGTATTTTCTCGGAATAATTTATTAATCGCCAAATAAATATGTGTCAAACATGTTATCGAAATTCGTCCCCGTGAAAACTTCACAAAGTGTTTTCACGCGGACACGTTCCGATTTTCCGACTTTCATCAGTGACAAAAATCCAGAAAACAAGAGTAGGTAATTTTTGGGTTCTTGAGAAGTACCCCAAACCAGAAATTCTAAAGGTACAATTTGGTAGCTGATGACATGAAGCAGCAGCAAACGACATGTCGCAGTGACACTACTGGTTTCTACGTATTTCTATGAAATTCCCTCCGTAGTTAGCGACATGTCGTCTGCTGCTGCTGCGTGCAGTCGGCTACCAACTTTTACCTTAAGTCTCAATCTACCATCACGACCCCCTATAAATTCCCACTGCAATAGATAATGTGCGTAGCGCTCCGTAGCGCTCTATTAGAACGTTTACTGAGTAATTTAATATTGAACTCGCTACGCTCGGGATACGACGTAAACACACCACGACCTTCTTTGCACAGTAAGCTGCACGACATGCATGGAAATACGACCAGTGTGAGGAGCAGAAAGGGTTTGCCAGACTCGTACAGACTTAAACCCTATACATATTCCTTCTTTACATTCCAGGGTCACGGTAACCTGCATAGACAGTCCCGCGACCCTGGCAGGCGTTTGGCTTTATTGGGGCCCCGTCTGTTTGCTGACAGCTTGGAATACATGACACGCTGTGGCGACGCGTTTTTGGGATGCTTAATATTTTCGTCTATATTTTGCATTTGATTTAATAACAGTAAGTTTAAATAAAAGGAATAAGAATTGGAGATGGAGAAGACATGCTGCGCCAACCCAATACCGTGTTCAACAGTAGTTGCCCAATGGAAAAAAATATTCAAATCTGTTCAGCAGTTTTTATGTCGAAGAGTAATTTGTGCATCCGAAGGTTTTGAACCTTACACGTTACTAAAACATAATATTATTATGTAGTAGAAAAATTCAAATCCTGCAACGCTTCTAAACATTCCTAACTCTATTCTAATATACCATTCTTTTTGCTATTATTATTTTAGTAAAACTAATCCGGCACAGGTGCTCAGCACAAAACGATAAAACCAAAAACAATATTACTAAGTCCTAAATTAAAAATGTAGCTGTTTTACTTGTAGATTGCAGGCGTATATAGAAACTAGTTTGTAGACTAAAATTACTTTGGCACCGGCCTACCAAGGAATGAAAAAAAAGAAAATTACCGCAAGTAGGAATGGTCAATAAGTACCTACTTATTGACCATTCCTACTTGCATTGCTATTAAGATTTTACCTCTAACTACACAATTATGGATTCAACACATTATTCTATAATAAAGTTGATGCAAGGCAACCGATGGATGCAAGTGGCGAATTGTCGTTCGGCGTGGCAGTCTAAGGGGGAGGCCTAATTTCAGCAGTGGACGTCTTCTAACTGATGATGATGATAATGATGATTCTAGGTATATGTTATTGGCAAAATTCTTTAGGCAATCCCTAAGACACTGAACGAAGAAATTGGAATCTACCTTCTAGCGGTCTACCCAGTGCAACAGCAGCACCGGCTACCTGCGATGACGGCTGAGCTGATCCCATACTGGCGGTCGTAGGCTTCACCAGAACAGCCTGGCTCACCCTCAGGCAACACCACAGCCTGCAGGATGCAGATTGCAGTATCTGCGACGCAGGACACGAGTGACCGCCTGGCTCATGACCGCCTGGCTCAGGACCACCATTCTGTTAAGAGTCCCTGGGTGGAGCACAAAGGACTATCATACACTTACGGACTAAAAACCACCCTGTACCTTCAGTGGCCTATTTTGTCTCAGGGCCACGGTATCCTGCTTAGATAGTCTCTTGATTCCAGCAGGCATTTGGCTCTATAGCGCCGTCGCCGTTATAGACGTACAAATCAGTATAATTTGTTTTATGTATTTGGTACCAATTGCTGCTATTGGTGTGCCTAAAAAATGGGTACTTACCCAATATGGTGTTTCTAAGACAAAATAATATCTGATCCAATTCTAAAACTTCTGAACATGAATAACCCAACTCCTTTCAAAGAAGAAGTAGGTACACTTCCCATAGCAGGACACCTACAAATTGCCACCCCATAGCCGGACCATTATAAAAATGGTATAAAACGAACAGCTTTCTATAAATACTATTAGAAAAACGTGTTTGTCCGTGACGATGTATCCGAACGGTCTATCTACTAATTATCACGTCCAAGGCGGCCGATAGAGATATTTTTGTTTTTTTACTGCTTATCCACTTAATAACATTCTTCACGCTGAGGAATATAAGGCTGTGGAGCGGCTATTTTACTTGTATTTTTTGTGGAAGTTGGGAAAGAGTAACGGCTAGTGATGGGTTTTTATCCGGATAAATACTCAAAATGAGTAAATACTCAATAAATTTCCATTTTTACTCGAGTTTTTATCCAAAACAGTGGATAAATACTACTTACAGTTTATGTTACATTTGTTCATCGTAAATTTTGTTATTTTACAAGAAATATGATTGAAATACATGAAAATCTGATAATATAGATTCGTAAAGTACTTTTTTAATCACTTTAATAATAACTATTACTAAAAAGCGTTAGAAAAAGTGGGAAATATTCAAGTTTTTCCAAATACGTTGTTTTTTTTTCATATTTCCAATCAAAACCTTGAATAATACATAATTATTTTCATTTTCTAATTAATTAAAAAGTAGAACTGATGCGGACGCGCGACCGTACATTTTTGTCTGATCAAATCTAACCGAGTATATCTGAGTGTATCCGTCAGACTGACTCCGATTCTGATCCTAATTCCGAGTATGACTGAGTCTTACCGAGTCTTACGAAGTCTTAACGAGCATGACTTCGAGTCCGACCAAGTCTTATAGTCTTACGGTGTCGAGTACGATTTCGAGTCTGACCGAGTCTGATCGATTCTTACTGAGTCTGACCGAGTCTTACGGAGTCTTAACGAGTATGATATCGAGTCTGACCGAGTTTTCCTAAGTCTGACCGAGTCTTACCAAGTCTGACCGAGTCTGACTCCGAGTCAGACTGAGTCTAACCGATTCTTACTGAGTCTTACCGAGTCTGACCGTTTCTTACCGAGTCAGACCGTGTCTTATCGAGTCTTACGGAGTCCTAACGAGTATGATTCCGAGTCTGACCGAGTCTTACCAAGTCTGACTCCGAGTCTGACCGATTCTTACTGAGTCTTACCGAGTTTGACCGAGTCTTACCGAGTCAGACCATGTCTTATCGAGTATTACGGAGTCTTAACGAGTATGATTCCCAGTCTGACCGAGTCTTACCAAGTCTGACTCCGAGTCTGAATGAGTCTGACCGATTCTTACTGATTCTTACCGAGTCTGACAGAGTCTTGCCGAGTCTGCCCGAGTCAGACCGTGTCTTATCGAGTCTTACGGAGACTTAACGAGTATGATTCTGAGTCCGACCGAGTCTTACCAAGACTGACCGAGTCTTACCAAGTCTAACCGAGTCTTACCAAGTCTGACCGAGTCTTACCAAGTCTGATCGAGTCTGACTGATTCTTACCGAGCCTGACAGTGTCTTACCGAGTCTTACGGAGTCTTAACGAGTATGATTCCGAGTCTGACCGAGTCCTACCAAGACTAACTGAATCTGATTCAGAGTCTGATTGAGTCTTACCATATGTCAGAATCTTACCAAGTCTTACCGAGTCTGACCGAGTATGACCGAGTCTAACCAAGTCTTATCGAGTCTTACTGAGTCTAACCGTACTCGACACCGAGTCTTACTACGAGATTTGATTTGAATCTACTTGTTTCAAATTACGAGTAAACGGTTTCCTTTAAAAAACATGACAACAAAACTTGTTTTCAACCCTTACCTAACATAGGGCTTTGGCCTTATTGACGTCATCTCAAGGCCTAATTGCTGGATCTGTGGCAGGACCTGTTCGTTTGTTCAACCCCTGTTCATTTGTTATCAGTAGTGACTAGTCACGGTACGTCCTCTTCCGCGTCGTTAAGAAGAAAGAAAACCTATTTATTTTACGGTTATAACATGTCATCGGCGTAGTAGACAACGCCGATACCATGGAGGATTGTACCACGAAGCGCTCGGTCAAGCAGAAACAGTGTGCCAGGTTCCGATGGCGACGGTGCACCGGAGATGGTTGGAATTCGAAACTTCGTAATAGCGGAGCGCTTCCTTAATTTAACTCTAGGGCAACGCCTGGAAGACGTTCGTCATGACGAGAGACACTGCCAAGATGTTCTCACCCCGATTGCTTCCTTCGCCCTTTTTTAACGTGGATAAACCGGCAAATGAGTCGCCCAGACTTGTACTGGCTAAAATTCACGGTGTTTCTTTACTAGCCATTTACGTTTCAGGGTCACGGTTACCTGTTTTGACAGTCTCGCGACCCCAACAGGCGTTTGTCCCTCTATGAGGGCCTTGTCAGTCAGCCAAATCCCTCACATACACTTTTTGCAGAAGCCAAACAGGATATCCGCAGATCCAAGATACGCAGACGAGATAAACGGCATAGAAATAGAGGCCGAGTTAGAATGCAGTGAGAAACACATTGCTTCTCCTTCACTGGAGAGACTTCTGAGACCTAATAATCGGTAATGTAATTTTTGGAAAGCCCAAATGACAATCCTTGCCATTGAATTTGAAAAAATAACCATTCCATTCGCAAAAAATATAAATATCCATCATTTTGAGTAAATATCCGATAAAAACGAGAAAATACGAGTATTTACTCATTTCGGATAAATACTCGAGTATTTATCAACTGAGTATTTACTCTCCGCCCATCACTAGTAACGGCTCATTTTTTCAAGTGAAAACAAAGTAATTCCCCTGTATGTACCTACAAATAATCAAGAACCATTTTTTTTATTCATAGTCCGCCAGCACATCAAGCTATCCCAATCTGTCACTTTAACTGATTATGAACTTTGTCATGAAATCAGAAGGTTAATAAAATCGGGAAATACAGATTGGGGTGGGTTGATGTGCTGGCGCTATAGGTACCTACTTAAGGAAAAGGTTTTTTATTTAACTTATTCGCTAAAATGAGGAGTTCTTAGTAGCTGTACCTAGCTGCCTAGGCTATTATAATGTCAAGAACTTCATAGGGACATCCTTATGTCTAACACTTCAGGGTTTTACAGGAGTGATGTTTAGCTATGACATAAGAAAGATTTGATGATATTTTGTACCTAATAGCTGAATTTTCAGTTTCAAATAATCGAAACAGAATAATTTCCTTACCGTAACAGTACTTCGAACTAAATTACCTTCGTCGACTGCATAGTTTTCCCTGTCCGCACCCTAATGCCCTCGTCGCCAGCGGTCATCGGGCGGAAGTGTACCAAAACCGTTCATTTCGAGCTCCGAACTAACTCCCAGATTTTTTTTCCACTCACCTCTTCCCAGAAAGTTTATGGCTTTTAAAAAAGGCAACACAAAAAATCTGATCTCTATGGCCGTCTTTCTATGGGAACGCTTCTCTTTAGAAGTCGAAATGTGAATTTATTTGGTTTACTTTGGAATGTCATTGTAATATAAAATGTGGGTAACATTAACATTTTAATCACAAATTATGTAAATTAGATTCAGAAACAAACAAACATTTGACTGATGATTACAGTTTTTTTATTTTGCTACGTTTTCAATTTTATTATTTTCCATTAATAAATCGACAATGACCGTTGGAACTGAAATACACAAGCTTCCACATTATTTACTTTACTTACTTCGTTAACAGTTTCTTGAAATGCAAAAAAAAAAACATTCGCTCGGTCATGTAAACATTTCTCATTTCATCAATAAAAATGTTTAAAGCGACATCTATTTTCATGTAGCTAAAGCTCTTGCAAGTCAATACAACAACTAAAGTGAAATCTTTTTGTTATGCAAGACAGATGGCGGTGTAGTAGATTTCACAAATTTATACTAGATGGCGCTATTCCCGAACGTTGAAGAATTTGAAATACATCTAGTTTTTCTCACAGCTAATAGATGACGCTGATATTATACGACCACACAAAACGTATGGCAATCGCTTGAGATCGTAACCACGTCAATGTCACTTTCAATTTAGTCGGTTAGTAGTAAAAGTAATGGAGTCAATAACAAAGCTCGTGTCTATGGCCCAACAAGCGAATCCGTCTGGCAGTCTGTTGCCGCGTTTCTATGAAAGGTGGATGTGTCAGTTGTCGGATCGGATTCATCGTGAAAATGCTGTGAAAGTGTTTTTTACATAAATTGGTGACTGAAAATTGTAATGAATTATAAGTTTGAGGCTTGATTAACATAGTGTAGTGTTGATTTGTGATTTTTAGTGGACGTTTTTGTGTTAAAACGTGGCGTAAAGCTGTAGATTCGTGCGAGTACTACGAATTCGCCGGCTTATCTTGTTGTGGTGAGTGTATGATCGATATTTACCCCCTTTTATTCTTCGTTTTGATTCCTTTTTGTTATTAAAACTCAGTGTCCCACGTTTCTAGTAACATGTGATTTATGTAAATCGAGTTTTTTAGCCGTTGATCTTAGTAATTTCAAAGTTATAAACGGTATTCATATAACTAAGCTTGCTTTTTCTGGTTTCGTAAAAGAAGGCTGGAGTATTGTTATGTAGTTGTATATGTGCTAAGTTACGGCCAATTAGATGCTTACGGGACGTGAATATAATTATTTTGCAGATGCTTGGTTCTAACAAGATTTCTTAATTTAAATCTTATGTGGGGTAGATTGAGTGCATGAAAGCTTTTTCTGTTGTTCCTTATTTAGAATTATTTTGGTTCTGTTTATTTTGAGCAACATTTATTTCATAGATTAAGTAGCAGTAGAGTTTCATTTATGTTTTTGTAAGGAATAATTATTTGCAAACTACAGTGTTAGCATTTTGTGTTTATTTATTACATTTTGAGTTATAAAACCCATAAAAATTGTCATTGTGTCACATTGAATAATGATCACCTCTGTATTACTTAAACCTACTTAGATGAAGTCGGTAAAAAAAAACAATCATTGCCCTTGAATAAACAACTTTGTATTTGTTTATTTCACATGCAAAGGATCAAAATAAACTACTAGCGAACACGCGGCGTTACCCGCCTAAAGTTCTGGAATTATCCCACGGAATGGCATTTCAGGATAAAAAGTACCAATCCCATGTGTTAATCCAGGTTACAAACTATCTGTGTATCAAGTTTTATTTAAATTAGTTTAGTAATTTCTTTTCCTATTTCTTCATCTAATTTAGTGGAACTGCCATATTTTTGAAGTGAAAACTTCTTTAGCGGCGTTGTACACTTTTTCTGTAATGGGTAAAAAATTTAAAACTCGCGTCAGGGTCACGTGACCGTCAGGGTCACGTGACCGTCAGGGTCACGTGACCCTGATCGAAAATGAGTAAGACGTCATTCAAATTAAAAATAAAACATAGTAACAAAAAAGTTTTCACTTCTACCGGCACTCCTGGAGTGCAACCTTTTTTGAAGTGAAAACTTCTTTAGCGGCGTTGTACACTTTTTCTGTAATGGGTAAAAAATTTAAAACTCGCGTCAGGGTCACGTGACCGTCAGGGTCACGTGACCGTCAGGGTCACGTGACCCTGATCGAAAATGAGTAAGACGTCATTCAAATTAAAAATAAAACATAGTAACAAAAAAGTTTTCACTTCTACCGGCACTCCTGGAGTGCAACCTTTTTTTTAAAAAGACAGGATTCCAATAGACAATTTAAATTATGAACCAACTTTATTAAAAAAAATACTGTTATGAAATTAATAGCTATTATTAGGATCGATACATCCTAGTTTCATAGTTTTTAACCGACTTCAAAAAAAGGAGGAGGTTCTCAATTCGTCGGAATCTTTTTTTTTTTTCTTTAAAAAATTATATGAAACTGACATAGTAGTATTACAGAGTAATATAAAATTCTCTTTTACTCACAGTATTATCAACTCAAAAAGTATTTTCCTACCAGACAATAAGTAACTCTTCAATAATAAATCCTCCTTACTTATGCAGACTTTTTGTAACGGGGCTGTCAACGGAATACACGTGGTTGTTTTTCTTAACACCCTCATTCATTATACAGGGTGTTAGTCTCACAGTTATTATTAGATCAAAAACATGATTTACTAGTGAGGTATCTAATTAAACTTGTAAGTGGGGAGTTTACAATGATGAATCTGGAGGTGTAGCGTTTGATGATTTGAAAATAATCGTTTTTTTGTGGTTACTGTAAGAATAGTTTCCTCCATCAAATAATGTGGTTTTGGTACACCAAAACTTACGGTCTTCTAGAGAATCTTCGCCATGAAAATTATTTCTTTTCCTGGTATTAAAATGACTTATTATGATTAATAATTTATGTAAAATACCGATCACTTTTTAATCAATTTCTCACAAAAAACCGTAGGGTATTTTTTGCCCTTACAATAAAAACTTCATAGCCTAACTACATAATTATTTTATTGGTCAGTTTGAAAGTAGGTAGGTTTCAAAATTCAGAATGACACTAGGTACTATTAATTTTCTTACATATCTTAGCTAAAATTACAAAATTATCCAAACCTGAAGTGCCTGCCTACTTAGGGTTAGTTTAATAAAAAATGACCTACACCATTTATTCCTCTAATATCATTCAGGTTTAAACCCAGGTCCTCATACCAGCTCCCACCAAAGACATCGCGAATGACGCGGCTCCATTAATTTGTTATTCGAAACTTAGATCACTACTGATAATGAAATAGCTGGCTAGACTTGTAATTAACACCTTTGCTTACGTCACTAATACCTATGTTGAACTATCGTGCACGCACAGAGGAAAAACTGACTCATTTAAAAATAACAAATTGTCTACTAGCTGTAACCAGCGGTTTCACCCGCTATTTAACTCGAAAATCATCCCATGGGAACATAAAACAGGGATACAAACTATCCTATGTGTTAATCCACGTTATAAACTATCTGTGTGCCGAATTTCAACCAAATCCTTTCAGTGGATTTTGCGTGAAGAGGAACAAACATCCATCCATCCAAACAAACAAACTTTCACGATAATATTAGAAGGATAGTAGGATTACTAGGATATTAGTAAGTAGTGCCGCTATGATATAAAAATGGACCAATTTTCCATAATAAGTAAGCATCTAATTCAAACCATCAATAATAATTCAAAAAACTTTTAAGTTCATGATTACCTTCATAACCATAATCAGCCTAAAATTGTCCAGCTGCTTCAACACGGGGTTCCTCTCAGCGAAGAAGTGAGCCGTACGTATCCCACCATGCAGGCCCTGCGATAAAAACCCGCACAGGCCACGATGACGCAATGTCCTTGGGATCTAGGACATGTCGGTTTCCTCGCATTGTTTTGTTTCGCTATCAGTCTTTTACTCTCCAGAGTTTGAAAATAGAACTCTTCCGAGCTGCATTTCAACTTCCTCCGTCTTCTGGACGCAGTCTGGTGGCCTACCACGACGTCTTAAAGCTAGAGTAATTCCAGTATGGAAGAGACAGAACTAGGTATATAAGTCGTCTCGCGCCAAATTTTGCTCGTCGATCCATCTAGCCTCGCGGCGTCCAGCGCTGCAATTATTGATCAATTTCTTCACTCCAGTTCTAGTATTATGGTCCATTGGCCGTTGATCCTAGAATTACTAGAAGGCTTCGCTTGGAAGCAAAAGCAGCTCAAAGTTAAAACTCAGATAATAGCAGGCCAAATCAACTGCGCCACAAAACTTGGTTCTCCGTCTTCAAAGAGTAGCTTAAACTGTGCAACATTAGACAGTCCATAGGGTCCATAGGATGGCTAGTGTCTTCGATTAGAGTCCTAATTCATAATAAGCCAGTTTTCGTATTCGCATAATATATCTATAGCTCGACTATCATTCACTCATGTGTGAAGTTCTTCTTCACACATGAGGATTCTGCCTGTGTTCTTCGTGACTTAAAACGCCAATTTTTAACCGACTTCAAAAAAAAAAGTAGGTTCTCAGTTCGACCTGTATGTATGTATGTATGTTTGTCCGCGATTATCTCGCGTTTGGCTGAACGGATTTTGATGCAGTTTTCAGGAAAGTGTTCATTACATTCTGGAGAAGGTTTTAGTATATAACACTAATAGATATCCCGGGACGTTGCCCGCGTGGATCCGATTTGCTTACTCGTAGATTTTAAGGGACGATTCCATGTTTGTCCCCAATTATCTCGTGTTTGCCTGAATCGATTTTGATACAGTTTTCAGAAAAGTATTTGTTACATTCTGGGGAAGGTTTTAGTATATAACAATAATGGATATCTCACGAAGTTGCTCACATAGATCCGTTTTGCTTAATAGGATTGTAGATTTTCAAAGACGCCGATTTTATGAAGATTTTTGTTGATTATCTCAACTAAAAAGGGAAAAATAAAAAACTTTTTGAAAAAAAAGGGAACCGACTTCAAAACCAAACACAAAAAAACTATAAAATAACTTTTCTTTCGGAAGTCGGTGGCCATAATAATGTCAATGAAATAAAAAAAAAACAAAGCCACCGACTTCCGAAAGGAAAGTTATTTTATAGTTTTTTTGTGTTTGGTTTTGAAGTCGGTTCCCTTTTTTTTCAAAAAGTTTTTTTTTCCAACAATATTGCACCTCCCTTATTCGTTGACAAAGTCACACCCAGTTCCCACAATTACAACATTTCTTTCCTGAAAACTCTTCTACCATTTTATGACAAAGTTTACGCTTTTCATAGTATCGTCAGTCTTATGACAGAGAGTACCTTACGTTGAACACGATATCCATTGTTTTAAATAAGAGTAGGTAAGTTATTGCCGGCTTTGTAACCGAGAGCCGGGCCCCTTGAGAAATATGCAGGGAAACAAGTGCCAACTACGATGTTTAATAGATGGATAGCCTTTGTTTAATAAGTCTTCGAACATTTCGACTAAGTTGTTCAAGATGTAAGGTAGAATTTTTAAACTGATCTCTAGTGTGTTAGTGCTCCAAAAAACCCCATTTTGTTATGTTTTAATACAACATTATCATCGCCTTTTATGCGCCCACTGCAAGCTTCTTTAACCGCGCCCTGTTCTGGCCAATTGCGGTCTTGGTCTGGCCATTTCTGCGCCACTCCAGGATCAGCAGCCTGTGCCTGGGCACCGTTAGCATACCCCTATTTTCGGCACTGGTAGTCATTAGGGGTTTCTTACTGTGCGTTACAGATATACAGGTGATTTAAATTGACACTCTTTCTGTCCATCTTTCATCTACCTTGCTCTTTTCCAACTATGTTGGTGGCCCAATATTTTTCGTAAAGCGACTGATTAACTATCTCTAAAAATCAGAAACTGGCAAAAGATTTCCTTTTTTCCAGCGGGGAAAGCTCCATTAGTCTCTTATGACTAGCCGTAATTAAAATTAACATAATCTATGAACAATAGCCAGTACCCATGAAGTCACCTTTATTTCTAACTTCTTCGTTGACTCAAGAGAAATTAGGCAGTTTATCGTTAGTTTAACACCGAAATATCCTGAGACCGTATCATTCTCTATAAGCAATTCCATGTAAACTCGCTATAAAAGTAAGGGTCAATTCAAACGACCAATGATGAGAACCAATTCGTATGTCGATCGAATCGAACACGAGTTTATACTCCATTTAATCCTTCCATGCAGCCGTATCATCTTTACCTACAAGCTAAGCCTTCAGCGTCATGGAATAACAAACTTAAATACACTCATTTGTTTGGATCTGTCCAACCCATTCAAGCATCATTCATCACCCCATTTTCCATTGAACCCACTACTTAAATCTGTTCTATAACAAAGTCTAAACAAAAAGTACTGTGAACCACATCAAAAGATCACAATCGTGATACAATTTACTATTCCTAACATGTACAGGGCAACGCCCTAACTCGTTCACATTTTTTTCGCCGCGATCTTTATGATTCTTTAGGGCATGATCACACATGCGGCGACCACGTCATAAATACGCACCCAAACAATGCTATCGACACATCTGGAGCGTCTAAAGGCTGTGACGTAACGACACTATAAAACATGGGTATCTTGGGTACTTTGATGTAAGAAAACTGACGCACGGGCTCGGGAATGGTGACATGGCAATTTTATGGCGACGGCGTTTAGGTGTCGAAATATGGAAGGGATC
The DNA here is from genome assembly GCA_954870645.1 of Agrotis clavis. Lineage (NCBI taxonomy): Eukaryota > Metazoa > Arthropoda > Insecta > Lepidoptera > Noctuidae > Agrotis > Agrotis clavis. Next base: position 6,920,498 of record OX940943.1, read on the forward strand.
CTGCTGTAGTAACAATTTGATAAAACGGTATGTATTTTCTGCTATACAGGCCAAAAATAAGAAAAAGACTAGCGGTATTTCCGTTTTTTGGTTTGTCAGGATAATTTACTACCAACGGCGAAAAACTGTGATCATCTCAATTTTAATAGGCAAGTAGACCTACTTACTATTTTAAGATTGATGACTAAAAGTGAATCAGAGCGGACGCCGTTTTCAAAATAGGCAAAGAACGATGACAAATACCAGTAAAGTTATAACCATCTGAGAAAAACAAGGCCATTACAGGTTTTATTGCGTTCGCTGACACTATTGAGAAAACAAACTTGGCTTACGTAAAAACCTAGATGGCTAACGTTCCAGATTACAAACTTAAGAAATCTATCGAAAAGTATTTACTTACCGGAAACTGCTTGCAATATGTCGCTTGCAAGTGATGTTTTTTATTTCAAGAAGGAGAAAGAACTAAACGACAGTAAAAGTGAGAAGGCACCGGATCACCAACTGAATGAAAAAATCACTTGAGGAGCTCTCGTATCCGAAAGCGGCCGTAAGCCATCAATCCATCAATTCCCAGCGGAGACTAACTCAATAAAGAAATCATGACACGGACTTTCGATTTTGATCCGCCTCTTCCCAAATCGTAAATGCAGTTTGGCACGTTGAAGAGACGTGCATCGTTTCGAAACGATGATCTCAAAGGAGAAAAGGATTGAAATCTCGGTCATTGTCATTCAGATCAGGTCATGGTACTGCTTTTACCGTCGTCATCACGCCGTAACGTGCCTTACAAGGAGTGACAGTTTTAGTTCAAAGTTTGTTTGTCCAGTACCACGTAATAAGTTGTTCTTCCATTTAGGGAAGATCACTTCATTGAAGGTGATAATTTGGAAGGTTTTAACAAAATGGAGTGGTTAAAACACTTAGGGACTTTTATGGTATTAGTTTGTGCATTGAGTGGACTTTTGGTCTCACAAATTGACGCTTCTGACTAGTACGAAGGAAATTGAACCCTCTATGTTCCGGTCCAAGCTAAGGCAGGGAAACTCAAGGGATCCTACATCTAACTGCAATTACCAATCTGTCCTCGGAACGTGTTGATATATTTACTCACAACTGTCTTTAGGGGATGGCCGTGTCTGGCAGTGAAGTCAACCTGAATTATTGAAGACGCTATCGGGAACTGTAGCTCTTCGAAAGAGAATTTCTGATTCTGATTGACTGTTGGACCAAAAGCCTTTAGGTACTTATTAATCAAACAGGGTCTTTGTTTACCAGATCTTTTGCGTCATGTTTTGCGCAAATAGCTGTCGTATTTTAAGTCGGTCATACTCATAGGTCGACACGACAAATAAACCGTTCATGTGGAAATTAAACGCTAAACGAGTCACTGAACTCGAATAAAAATGGGGAATGCTAGTTGAATGAAAATAATGCGTTTGTCGAAGCTGTGATTGATAAATGTGCTGGCGAATGTGGGTCAAGTTGCTGGAAAATAAAAGGCAAATGACAACAATAAATTGCTCTGCGCTTAATAGTTTGATAAAATGATTATGATAATCAATGCTGATGACTATGATACAATCTAAACATAAAAATAATTTCCGAAAAGTTTTCACACCAAAATAAACAGCAAAAACTTATGTGAATCCACCGTCAAGAAAACAATAGAATAGAATCGGCACAATCTTGATAATATAACCTCTGTTTTCTGTTTCTGCGAAACAGGCCAAGTGCGACAGTAAACGGTGCACATCGACCAAAGTAACTTGAACCCTGGGAGACATTGAAAATGTTCCTGTCGCAGAAAAAAACGTGGGAGGCATCGTAGGTCAAGCAGAACTGGGGCAGGTGTTTAATGTGACCAGCCTAACAAAATCCACTGCATTTCGCCAATTTATTCTCATTGTTATAATCAAGGGGGATCTTATAATGATGGTGGTTGTTGACAATAACAATAGTGCAGCAGCAGTAATGATAATGAGTGTTGCATCACGGGTCATTCAATTGTTAACGTTTGTTGTTAGTATAGTTGGGTGGCCCATTCATATACAAAGTGGTAAATTACCATGTAATTGGAGTTGTGGAAAACAATGAATTTTGGGGAAACCGTCATACTTCCATTTTAATGACTTGTTACCACTTTATTATCTAACATTGTTGATGAAAACACACTCACAATGGAATTTCTGAATATCTTCTCGGGTCTAAATATGTGCCTGATTGATGGTTATAAGCTAGCCCTCTTTTACATACAGATTAAACGTACTCTTAAGAAATATCGATGTAGCTTTAAAAGAACACCTAACCTTTCTGAAATGACAGACATGATGTTAAGTTCATTGATAAATCTTTCTTTTTCGAGTTTCTTTTTTAAGCATCCCTCTTTTTTCTTCCTAATGTTGTCTAAATTCTAAACTTGTTTTAGCAATAATTTCTGTTAACATTTACTTCGAAAGATGGCTCTCCTGATCAACCGCTACTTTAAACGGTTTAGATGCGATACGGAAATTGCATGAGGCGAAATTCTCGTGCGAATACCGCATTCCAATGTGCTGCAAGCAATATTGCCTAAAGCGCTTTAAAAATTCTTCTCCTTATGTGGGTGCAATTTGACTACTAGACCTTAGATTCAAGTTGATGAAAATAGTATGTAACTATTTCGGTATAGTCGTAATTTCGTATTTTTTAAACTGCAATGACTTTCCATCTTTAGTTAACATTCCAGTATTGTTAAACTTATTCAGTTTTTAGGTCCCTGTTCGAAGCAATTCCAGGTCGAGGTGTATAAGTGTTGTGGGTCTTATATTGTGCCGAATAAACATATTTTCCTTCTTTCTTTTCTTTTCTAAGACCCAATTTGCACACTGCTCACGAATTCCTATCATGTTGAGACCCCATTTTTTTCTCCAAAACTACTCAACAACCATACTTACTTGATTTAACTTGAAGTAACCCTGTCTTTACGAAACCTCAAATTAAAGTCACCAAACGAACATTATCAATGTTTGCTGGGAAACCACTGATCCTAGATAAAACATTGTGACGTTAGCTATGGTTATAGGTACTAGGTCGTTAGAAGTGTACTTAATAGTGGCGTGCTTCTGTGGTTATGACAACCTGGCTGAATCACGGTCCAATGATCATTTGGAGCTGCTTTGATGATGTTTTCAATTTGTGGACGTGTTTAATTGACCTGGTAAATAAAATATGGTCTATAATCGCCTTGTAAACCTTTTTTTTATTAGCTATGATAGATAGATGAAGAGGCGAAGAAGACCTAACGAAAAATAATGAAAAGTTCTGAAAAATGGATGTCTTCTGTAAAATGGCTTGAAAGCAAAAACTTATTAACGGTTACGAATAATGTGAAATAAAATACAACTGCACAAACCTAAAATGAATTGGGATGCAGTTAATTTTGGATTTGCAGCATCAAAACTACAAGCATTATTTAAAATAATTATTTTTGAACTTTCAAAGACCCGGTTGGTCAGTTAGTCAGGAATTTTAAAATCTTGTCTGTTCATAAACGTTAACTTCAATCGAAAAAAACAGATACACCATGTTGTTGCCAAAAAGCTGTCCTAGGTATGCAGGAAGCACAGTGGTGCAATATTATCTAATAGACCTTCTCCAATAGCCATTGTACTAAAATCTAACTACCGTAAACCCCTATGCGGGTGTTCGCATCGTCACAGCCCGTCTATTGTGATCGGGAGCTTCGGGAAATCGGCTGGAGTGACACCATTCAAGGTTATTATAGGACTAGCAAATTGTGATGATAACTTCCACCAGAATCTGTAGCCTTTTTTTATCGTGTTAAACTCATCAAATGAGTCCTTCCCACCCAGGGCAGGAGGGACTGGCACACTTGTACTTGACTAAAATCCACGATGTCCAACGTCCAGAATCTGTAGGCTAAGTGCTTCTGTACATTTCTTGTAGAGCTTCTCTGCGCACAGTACAGCAAACATTGGAACATTAACGTCTTCCATTCATCAGCAAACTATTCCAATCCAAGGTTGGTCTCCAAGCGCGTTGCACATTGATGATTTTATGTTCGGACCAAAATTTACTTAATGCTCCCCCAGAAATGCACTGCAATAAAATTTATTGTAACGTCTGGACATCTAACATCATCTAACAGAAAAACCGTGAATGCTTGCTCGTAAATATCATAACGACAGAATTCAACTGTGCGAAACTTGATTTAAATAATAAATTATTTCTATCATTGCGTCGCCAATATTAACGGGTGTGAATATGAAGTCTATCTTAATTATAGGCTTAACAGATTATCACGTTACCACGCTATTTAATACTGCATTATAATGAACATCGTTATTAAATGCCTCGGACTGTGGATTTCCAATCGAGACACGAATATACCAATAACTATCTTCACGTTAGATGGACATTGTTACGCGTAACGCTTAGCAATTAATAGTTTTTATAGGAATGGTTGGTTCTGTATATCAGCGAGATGCTGTAGTAGATTTCTCGTTTTCTTTGTCGGTGGTAGTTTTATTTATAGGTTTTTACTTGTAGATTGTATTTATGATGAAAGTATCTGTGTTTTATGGGCTAGAGAGTTACGCTTCTAATGCTATTTCTATCTTTTATTTTTTAAACATCATGATACTCGTATATTCACAAACGATCAAAGACTGATCAGTGACCATATTTATCGAAGCAGAATCTGCTTAATATGGTCAAAAAAAGATTTATCGTCATGTAATTATGCCGAAAACGCCGTCTGTCGTTTCTTTTCGGTTCGGTCGACATTTGTCGCGTTGGACTATTCACTACATAGACGTAAAACTATTTCTGAATGGATCACGCTGATTCGCGTCTATGACAACTATCTTCATTTATCTCAAACAACATGACTAAAGGAAATTAAAACTTGAAGCCATGCAGAATGCAAGATAGCAACTGCCTAAGTATAAAATGTAACTTCCATTAAAAACTAAGCGTTGTAAGTCGAGACTGCTAAGTAAAACATACGAGTAGGTAAACATGTAGTATACGGCAGGGGTGGCAAACTTATGTTAGGTTTGTCTTGCAGTTAATGTGAATTTATGGAGCTAATGGAGGCTTCAGTTAAAATTCCAGTTACTTAAATCTAATCCTGAAGATTGGTGACGTGAATTTCGACGTTTAAAATGCACCTGACTTTAAACTTATTTATTCTAGGATCTCCCACGACTTCACATCACCAGCCCTAGCCAAACTTCTTCACCCACTGCAAGTACCAATCCCCACGTTCCTTCCTTGCTTCCTGGGTTTGACATAAACAGCAACAGTATCGCCATTACGCTCGCTACATATCCTTAGACACCACTCGGTATGAGAAAATGGGAAGATAGTCTCGACAAGTTTTCAAGACCTCACCAAAACTGAAGTCCAAACAAGGAAGAGTGCAAAGTAATTCTTCATTAATGTACACTTAGATTTTCCCGCCACTCCTATGTACTTATGGAACTATTTCTCGGAACTCTTCTTCTTAAGCTATAGCTGTGGCTATAGATGACTTTTGCAACATTGTTACTTTATGGTTTTTTGAGTGGAATATTTTCTGGTATTTTGCGTCTGGCATGAAATGCTCGTTTAGATTTTAGTGCCTTGTTAGTTGAACTGCTCAAGTGAATTTTAGTTTTAGAGTGACGTAGTTCTGATTTGGTTTGAGTGGAAATTAAATTCGAGAGTATAAAGTAGTAGGTAGTGAAAATTCTTAGTTTTTGTTTCATTACTAAATTATTTAGCAGATTCGTGTACTCATTTCGTTGCACGAACTTTTCAAACACGGGTGTACTTTAATGATTGCGTAACTGTCTGACAAGGTTATCGGCTTGGATACCAGAGGGCAGCTGAGGGAACTGGTTGGTTTTTAGTTAGCCAAGTCTGATAGTCCCTTCCGCTCCTACCAGGGCTCGGGAGCCCGCAGTTGTTGGCATTGCAAACTACAAAAGGGTATACACCCTTTTCCCGCAGTATACTCTATCGTTTACAGTTCTCAGGATACATGGAATCAATTTGCTCGTTGGTTTTACTACTATTTCTGCTTTTCCTAAATGTAATACTTTACGTTTTTCAATAGTACACAACTACACATTTTTCATTATGAATTCATGTTTTGTAATAATGCACTTGACACTGTTTGATAAGGATTGCTCAATTTTATCAGGTTCTTCAAATATTAAGTCATTTCATACGTTGCACGTACAGGTTGCCTTATCGTTATTGTTACCAAAGTTTGTTTACAAAATTATTAAGAAAGAGCCTTGGTGTTGGACTGACATGCGAGAAATCGACTACGAGGCTTTATTGTCATTGTCGACTACTGAATTTGTTGAAGACTGAATACTTACATAATTAGAAGCCAGTTAGATACATCTGGACTTATTTTGTATTAACTTTACCTTTTGTTCAACAGATCAGTATGACGAAGAATTTTATAGATTTTTAGAAAACCTGTTATTTGAGGTGTCACAATCATCAAGTGAGTTCTCCTACCGCCTTGGATGGAGCGGTGAAAACTGCCAGTCTTTTACTGACTAAAACTGACCTTGTTCCTTCACGTGACCTTTGCTTTCCAGGCCTGCGATCACCTTTCAAGACAGTACCACGATGTCCCTTCACCTTACATGTAAATGATTCTAAGTAGGTACTCTTTATTTAAATGACAAAAAAAAAAATTAGAAACATTTTGTTTTATCCTTTGCCTTCATCACCTTTTCTGCCCGCCCTGACAACCGAAGTAATTTATTCACCACGTCATGTCATAAATTTTAAAGCTCAAATTCATTAATTAGGCACTGAAATGTCAACACTGAGTCAATTATTTATCTCGGATATTAATCAAATATTCCCCTACATAACTTTTAAAATAATTTGGTAAGTCTTGTACAGTACTGAACTTAACAGAGGAAGAACATCTGTGTCCTGCGGATCTACTGCTTAGCAATGAATTGATATTTCTTCATTATGATTTTTTATAAGATAGCTGTTGCTCTGCTTAAAATATTGCTATTGAGCTCCATCTAGTTAGACTGGAAGCCCATTTAAGACAATGATATCAGAAGTGGGGATACAAGAAAAGGGTGATAGTTTAAGTCAAATTAAGCAGTTGTTGGACCTCAAATGATGATCTGGAATCTTACCATCCAACCTGGCTGTACCCACTGCCGATCACAGGCCTCTGCATGTGCCAAGCTCCAGGTTTCCATCCAGGAAATATCCGCGGTGGCAACATGTCAACTGCTCATCGTGTCGGGCCGGCTGATGCTCCACTTTACAGTCCGAGAACGTCAAGTGGAAGCTATTAGATTTTCTGGACAACCTACCAGATAGCGCAGCAGTTGACGGCCTCATTCATGGTCGAGAACCAAAATGGTAACCAAAGGTAGCGTCCACAGGTCGGCATCGTACGTATCGGACGCATCGCATCAAACGGATTTCTGTATCGGTAGCGATCGGATTGCCGACACGAGTATCAGCAATCTGATTGCCGATGCCACCTTCATAGCGTCCACTGATCGGCATTCCGTATAACGTCATCGGTGCGCATCGCATGTAGGCATTGCCGATGAGCCTTCCGTACGAAGCGGATCAGTGGACGCAGTTGTAAGAGTTTTAATACAAGGCAAACTAAAATCCGTTACGTACGATACATCCGATACGTGCGATGCGTACGGACCTGTGGACGCTTACCATAATCGACCAAAGATACGACTCGTAAGAAACAATAGTCCAATGACACCATAAAAAAGAAACAATATTGCAATTTAATATGTTTTTAAGCTCATTAAGTAAAGTAGTCAACCGTGTTGACCAGTCTGCCGTCAAGTGGCCGAAATCAGATTATTTCTCTCACGAATTTAACGAGCCAAAAATGATTTCGTGAATTCGTGACGCAAACTAAGCATTTTATTTTATTTGAAAGGCGCCACTGTTAAGGGCTTGTGGTAAAGTGTGAATTGATTGGTATTTAAATTCTTTGTAAGGGCCTTTTTGGCGAGTTGAAAGGTCTTCGGTTTATTTGATGTTTTTGTTTTGAACGGCTTTTTCGATGACATCTTGCTTTTTGTGGTTGTTGGCTTTTTTATTTATAAAATGTTGTGATTTGTTCAGCCATCAACCAGGTTTTTGTTATCACTAATTTATCCTTTTTATGCTTTAGATTCCTTTTTATGTTCAGATAATTGTAGACAGAAGTCCATATTAAGTACCTATTCTGGAGAAAATTTTATAAACTGTCACACTTTAAAATTCTCTAGCTGAAAAACTCAACATTTCAGCGACAAACGTTATTTTTTCACTGAAAAAACAACAAAAAGGCTAACCGTATTGTTAGTGTAACGCTGTCTACTACGTTTTACAACCATTCCATCAGTTGCCGAGTTTCTACATGCAAATATGCGAACAAAAACTAGAGCTGCGGATCTAACGGTTTGATGCAGACACCGACAAAGCATTTGCATTTTGCTTTATCACGAATTCACGATACGAGAACATGATACAGCAGTAATCACCAATTAACTTGACAAGCTTGACGATTATGTTATTTCAATTACTCGTTCTAACCTGTCACTCTTGTTTATCTACGGAAAACTTACAGTTAAATAAAACAGACTTAGCCTGCTGTATACCAGAGCTGGGCAAAAGATCTATGACTTCTAGCTATTTTGCCTCAGACTCTCTGAAGAATACTATTTACTGGTTTAATTCAGCAAATACCGACGTTTTCTTCGAGGCTAGTTTCAATTATTCAGGGCTTCACATAGTGACATCGCCCCCAGAACTAAACCTGAGACTTTTATTATTATTATATCAGCCCATAGTGTCCCACTGCTGGGCAAAGGCCTCCCTCCACTCTTTCTACTTCTCGCGGCTTTCTGCGACTGTGGTCCAGTCCTTTATGAAGCGGTCCAAGTCGTCAACCTGAGACTACTGCGCATATTGTTCCACGAGCGCCTGTCATAGACGTAACAAGTAGTGTTTGCAGAAGCCCCTTCAAGGCAGTGAATTTCGCATTAAATCCTGTAGGCCCCCGAAGCAGTGTTCGAGGAAACACCATGGTCGTTTCAGTCAAAAACAGTCTGACAGTCTCACTGCTCTCCCCAGTAAAATATAAGGGTTTCAAAATCAAATAAGTAGTGTTTTAACGTGGCTGTATTGCCATCATAACTCCCGACGCCTTCGTCTGCCTCGACCCTTTCATGTTGTCTTTGGGCTTCATTATAAGTTGTACTACTGTCAACTCATCAAGTATACGATACGACAAACGTGTTTAACACAATCCCATTTCAACTTCACCATGTACTACAAGTCCGTCAAAGTAAGTACTCCTTTATATGCGGGTCATCACTTTGATTAACCGTTTCCAAACTATGTTGGTATTGCCTTTGATCTAAATCTAACTGGATGCGCTCGAATATTAGTATTCTGAGCGTCTACAATCTGACCTCGGTAAATCCAATTCCTTTGGGGAACCGATACTGTATGGTTGAAGTGATCGTTGCGTTTTCGAGCTTTTTGGCAACCGAAACTACGATTCATGTGTTTGTCAGGAAAGTTTTTCTTTTTTTTTTACCCATAAAGCTTTGTGCTTTTCCCAAATCCATTTTCCAGCATTTATTATTTTAAAAACAATCTGATGAAAGCCACAAAATCGCACTTGATGCAAGACGTTTGCAACCGGTCCTATTGGAAATCTATAGGGGAGACGTATGTTGAACAATGGACGTCTAAATATGCTGATGGTAAAGCAGAGGTACGAGAAATGGAAACACCCAGAAACAGTTTTTCTAGAAACAGCTTTCACGCAAGCAGACAAAAATTGAAGTAATAGTCGATAAATCCTGAAGAATCTATACTATGCTCATCCATCAATCCACATTATCCATGCGGGTATTGGAACAACTATCACACAACGCCATCTAGTCCCAAGCTAAGCAGAGCTTGTGTTATGGGTACTAGACAACTGATAAACATACTTATATATATCTAAATACATACATATTATAGATAAATTACACCCAGATACAGAACAAATGGTCGTGCTCATCACACAAACATTTGTCCTGGGTGGGAATCGAACCCACGACCTCCGGCATAGCAGTCAGGGTCACTAACCACTAGACCAACAGGCCAGTCGAATAATACGGAGGTAGCACGTGTAAACAATAATTGCAATATTTTACCGTCGTTATGGCAGAATGTTATCACATTATGAGTATTGTCAACCATTAACGCCTTATCTTTATGAACTTAGCACATTATTTAGCTATTTGTACGTGTAATATTGATTGAAAAGCCATTATCATGGATAAATGTTATGAGCCTGAACGAATGGGTAGATGTGTCAAGGAATACTGATGAAGGTGGGTTTGTTTACAAGAAATCTTCGCTCTATCAGCGAATAGTCAGTTTAATGTAAATATACGCTAAATCCCGCAATTGCGCTCGCGTAGAGTTCTTTATTTTCCTGCAAGATCTTGTTACCGGGTTGAAACGTATCCTTTGTGTTAAACCATATCATAAACTGTACGTTAAATGTTTAATTAATAAAAAAAAAGTTTTTGTGTGAAAGAATAACAAACACCTATTCATCCATCCTCACAAAAGTTCTCATATACACGCGCTGAAATAGGAGGAAAATTGTTGCAAAATCTCGAGTTGCAAAAACGTTTTTAAATTTTTAGATAGCTTGTTTTCTTAACATCAAACTTTCTCCTCTCTAAAGGTACCTGAAAGAAAAATAGCCGCTGAATTCAGAGCTACCACAATAAGGTCAGACAAGGATAAATCGACGCAAAACCCAAAATAAAATATCCGGACCAAGGGAAAGCCTTGCATACACCAATACCGAAATATTGGCAGGCAGCCAGAATTTCACAATATCATCAATATTTAACCCACAGTATTTACGCCAAATAATATGTAAAGTAGTAGCTGTAACACTAATTGTACGCACACTGGTTAAATCAGGCTCGTGAGTGTAATTTTATGCATGTATGTTAAGACTATTGTCTACCGACCGCTCGTCCATACTAAAAGAGAAAACGTTTTTCTGCCCCTAAATGTTATCCTTTCTCAATGATTTTTTAGAATGCTACTGACACAGTAAAAAACTAGGTTTATAGGTTTTCTTTTTTTCAAAATTTATAATAGTTTGAAAGTAACAGGCGCCTAAAAGTTACTATTTTTATGACAAAATCTTCATTGAAGTAAAACCTTCGTATTTTAAAAACAAAGAAGTTTTAGAAAAAAAGCAAAACATACAAACCTAGAATATAATATGCTGAAACGATTGACACCAGAATCTAAGAGATTGGACGTGATTTAGTATGTGAAAAACGTTTTCTCCCGAGAGACAAATTTCATATAAAAAATACTCACAATCAGTCGCGAGCTGCAACGCTCTCTATCGCACGATCGGGGGTTTTTCAACGCGCGAGAGGGACAGCACGAGTTTTTCAAAATACCTATTCTTTGAAAAGGCAGCCGCTATACAATCCTCTTAAGGACGAAAAAGAAATAAATATAAATTACTGGCGTGACTTCTAATTGTTGTTCGGTAAACGTAACATCTAAATGCGGTGTGCGTTGCGTTACTACTATCAATTTTGATTCTGAGCTTATTACCGTATAACGCCCGCAGGTCAGTAATTGTCGTACGGAATCGCACCACTGGTATAGAAAAGTATCATAGTAAGTTGCGCTGTAGTACAAAACGGTTTTGAAAGGAATATATAATTTATGTGCTAATCCAGGTTATAAACTATCTGTGCTAATAAATTGTTATTCAAATCTTTTTTGTTTGTGTTTGCATAAACGAATAACGGACATCCATCCCAACAAACTTTTGCATTTATTATAATGAAATAAGATTCATCATCATCTGCCTAAGATTTTCCAACTGCGAGAAAATCAGTGTCGGCTTTCCATTTGCTGTTAGGCTTTTAAGCTTCAATTTACTATAACGACTGTCAAATATCTTCAAAATGATTCCGAGTCAGGATACACTGATCTATTTCAACGAGATTTACCTTGATGTTTTGCATTTATATTTACAAACCCTCTGTGTATGATATCATAATTGTCTCTGATAAGTCATCAATATTATAATTAGTTTAAATCATACTTAGTTTCAATTATGTATAAGTGTTTTAGTGCAACTATGCATAGCGTTGTTTGAATCGCCTACTACTGGACTTGCAATTTAATACTGCTCTTGAATTGACTTTCACCATGCAGTTCATTACGACTACAAGATCCGATGAAATTGAATTTTCAGAATAATTGTTGTTTAAAGCCTTTACAGTTATCTTGGTAACTGTTAAAAGTATCTTAGTGCTTTTTGCAATCTCATTTTGTTCCAATTGACACATTTCGTAACAAAAACTAGACTTCGTTCTTGGATTGCAAAGAAATCCAATGTTGAAAAGGAACAAAACCGCGTGTGTCTTTGTCTCGTCTTGGCGATAATTCCTGATCCCATCTACGAAAGAATTGGTGGAAATGTTCGATGTCTCTAAATCTTCAAAAAATCCTTAGTGTACCCGTGTCAGAGTTTAATCAGGCGTTAAGACCGGTTCCATACCCTTTGGTTCTTCCATTCCGCTTCCAGTCAATACTTTTTTAGACAGCAGATTAGTTATCGACACCCCAAAGTGTATCGTGTAACTTTTCTATTGTTCCAACTTCGTACGTTAAGTAATTTACTCGTGTTTTATTTAACAAAATTGCTTAATTAACATAATAGTCACGCATAAAGCCTTTAAGTACCAATTACTCCTGCCAAGTTCACTTGCGCGAAATTAAATTTAAGAGAACATTACTTAAAACAATGAAGTTATTGTTCAATGTTCGTGGTCGACCTTGTCGGTTCCGATAAATTGTATTAAACTGACAACGTAACTTCCTAATGTAATAAAAATATAATAACGGTTATTTTGAGGTCTGACCTTACTCTAAATCCTTTCAGATTCTGTCAAACTGTTTCTAAATTAGCCGTCACTTTCGCGGTAGTCTTGCAAAAAACCATTTCAGCTTTCTCAGATTAAAACATTTTAATTTTAGTGATGAAAGTTGTTGTTCGTTTCATGCATGACTCAATCCCGAAACGGAATCTCCAAATTGTATTTTATGAACTGTATCTCCCAAATGGCTATTACAAATCACCGAGGACTAGCTTTAAATGCTGCAGAACATATTTCTTCAATTTAAGAATTGTGCCTTCTTCGAATATAGTATCAGTAAATGACGAATGACCATTCGCATCTTCGTCATCATCTCGCAAAAAGGTCAAATCTGTTCTTCGCGTTGGTGCTTCCATATTTAGCTGGCTCGCTCCCACTGGCACTTAACGTAGCGGTAACTTGTCTAAAATACATTTCTAATTTTTGACAGAGTTGGAAACTGCGTGTTTAGTAATGTTCTTCATTATACTTAGTCCTTTTAGACTTGTTTTTTTTTTATTAGATTTAGTACTTATATCAATGTATTTGAAAACAACATCACTTTGTTAATAAGTTTTATCTTGTAAATCCGAATTTACATTGTTTTCATCGGCCACAAAATATTTACTACCACACCCAATAAAAGAAATTCCTTCACCAAAATCCGAATCTATAAACGCGCCGAATCCTATCTCCCCATTTTAATTTGTTACGATAAACACGGTTCTCAGAAAACGAAAAGCGTAAAACTTAGCCGCATAACGTATGCGATCGCGGTCTAATTCGGTGGCATCGGCGCAAGCGCATGCACTTGATGGATGAGTCACGGTCGCACACGGCCACTGCACTCCGACTGAGGTTTTGTTGTGATTGGGTATACTGTTATACGGTTACGTTGTTATGTATGTTACTCGATGTAGCATCGAGGACCGTTTATTGGAGATTCCTTCACCGGTTTTTCTTTGTTATTTTCGTTGATTTGTTCATGTTGTTCTTTATTTCATTTAATAAGTTTTTTAGTTCTGATTTCATACCTTTATCTTCAATACTTTCTATCAACACAATGCATTCTGCTCCAGTTTCAAAGAATTAGGGAGTTTTATTTTAAATTCCAGTTTAGTAACTTTAATCGTTGCGTAAAATTCTCCGTTAACAATCATCACATATGGTGAAATCGTTCGTTGGATCGAACTTACAAGTACATGTTAACGCAGCGGCTGTTGATCTCCCAAACAAAACAATATAAAAATAAACCACGCTTTTTAGGTTACAAGTTTTAGGTTGCTTTTAATATTCTCATCGGTACCGAGCTTATAATCCACTTCTAAATTCTTATTATTCCTCATTGTGTCTTTATTACGCATTCAAAGTCATGCTTCCAATGGCGATCTACTTAAAAGAATCTTTTGTCGCTGTAATAAATTCTGTGAGAATCCAATTTCACAGTCTCTTACAAAGATCCAAAATAGTCCTGATTAGGATTCGTCTCGGTTGATAAATAGTAAAGGTTCACTATAAATCAGTGGTTGTTACAAGCGGAAGTATCTGGAGTCGAACCGACACTTGATAGAACACATGAGGGTCGGATGATAACCGTGTTAAATAAAACTACGCCCAAAGGATTGGATTGATTCTGAATCGTGTTGCCATAAAGGATATGCGCCATGGGATATTAAACACAAAATGTTGTAAGGAAAATGAATTTATCGGACGTAATGCTTTTGAATGGCTATATACGTTTCAAAGCTCATGTCTGTTCGGGACATTAAGGGAGTGATAAAGAACTATCTTGACGACGTGTTTGAACTTCAGAAAATGTTTACAGTTTCAGAACTTGCCTTTTTTATCAGGATCAGCTCAACTCAACTCAGCATCCTGCAGTCTTCTTATTGCCACTCCAATTAGTTTATCCTAAGACTCACGGTGGGCTTATTAAAGTGAAAGGGCTATCAAGCCCTATACCTCGTGCAGCTTGTAGTTTTCCTGGGATGATAAGCTACAACATTCTGAGCTGTCCCATTACTTTCAGATCAGCGTGAAAGTTACTAAATATTCAAATCTATTCACGAGAACTATGTGTTGCAGTCCGACGGAATTCCCTTGGAATGCATCCAGATAAATCTAAGGCTTTATGTTTTGCTTCTTATTTTTTTATAACTAAATTAGATGACGCCTTGATTGACATATTGTTTTCGGACTAAACATGAAACCGTTCCTCTCCATTACCCAAAGACTGACAAGGACCTCTGGCATAATATTAATTAATAGTTCCCAAGAGGCGAGCTGCCCCAAATGTCAGATGTTTTGCTACACGCGTCTCCGAATTATTCAACGGTTCAACAAACTATAGCGTTAGTAAAATAGAGTTCATTTTGAAAGCTAACATTGTCAGATTTTCTTTGGAATATTGATGATGAAATCTAGACGATTCTTAGAAAGCAATTACATAAAAATATTTCTCAGTTTATTTTGACAAAATCAAATGAAAAAGTCGCTTACGACCACACTAAAAGAAATCAATTTGGACTGGGATTTTAGGAACATTTAAATTTCACGCTCCAGAATTTGCTGTCATCTGGTCCATGAATAAATAATGAACAATAAAATGTTTTAAAAACCCATCTGCACTGCACCACAGTATTTTAAAAGCTCAGTAAGATGTTAAGTTCGTTTTACTCTAAAATTTCCAGAAAGGTCATCTTAATTATGCGTCCTGAAAATTTTATTTAGCACTGAAAGGAGAGAGGTCGTGGTCCACGGTTTTACTGAATCAAAAGACTAAAATTGTCCTCGGCCCTGTCTGCACATTGGACACTGAATTTGCATACATTTTAAATTTTCCTCTGAATTTCAAGTTAAATTCAGACTTAGCCAGCATTTTATTACGAGTCATCTGGGTTACGTTATATAAACTGGCATCCGAACACTTTTCCGGGACTTTATTAAAATTTTATCTTGCTATGGCGAAGTTAAAATTATTTTCGTTGTAGCCGTAACTGTTATTGAGCCTTGTCTGATTTATTGCACAAGTTCCGGCAGAATAAAAATTTATGTGAGAATTATGAACGGCTTCGAGGAACGTTTTATACCAATAAAACCCAAAGATCAGTCTATATTTAACATGAATCCAAATAAAAAACCGTCTAACCGAGATTTTTTGCCAAATTCCCTCTTTTGGACCGGGAGAACACAGACACACGGCACACCTAAACAAAAGACCCCCATGAGCCTCAAATTAGCCGTGACACCTCTCTGTCCACTTTCACCTCAAACGTTTAGCCTTTTTTTTTATTTGTAGAACCAAACAATGAAATGACAAGCTTTGAACAGACTTGATTACCGACACAATTGCCTTCAAATTAACTCTCAACACGAATTTAAGTCTTACATTTTAAAGTAAAACGAATTGTTTGTAACGAAGATTTGTGTTTCAATATCTTTGAAACTGATGTTTTACGATGGCTTTAACGGTACTCAGTTGTCTTTATTGACGTTTGTTTTATTAGTTCAAACACTGAAACTAACATCAGTACTGTGACTGTCAAAAAAGTTGGGTTTGGTCGTTGCCCTCGTCTGAAAATCGATAGAAGTTCATTGAGGGGAAGGCCAACTTGTACTGTATTACGTTATGGAATTGTTTTGCGGAATGTCCAGCCTTTTGTTTGTTGCGTTTTAGTTTGATACGATATTGTGTGTACGTAGGGTTATTGACTTATCGGCTGTGATAGGCTAGTAATGTAGTTTGGGAATCGACGCATTACCAAATTACTTGTATTGATTGATTTTTGGCATAGTGCTAGGAAAATGCGTTGGAGGGTATACACCTAATCCGTTGATTTCACCGTTTTCCTTCTTCTGGATTCGGATTACTTTTTAATTCTGCTTTGTCACTGTCCTTTCCGTCTCTTTGAATCGATCCGTAGAAATGTTTACTGCACAAAGGTGGGACTATATTTTTTCTGTCAATTCCCGTTCAACTCGCATTTCTAGAAATATTCAACGTGGTCCTTAAAAGTCTAATCTTATACTAAGTAATTAGAAAAGGAAGCTACACAGAAAATTATTAGAACGGAAAGCTGACATCACGTCAGCACAGTGACTCAAAGCTGTAACATCGCGAAATACCAAAGTAATTACTCTAATGTACGCTCACACGGACTTTATCAGACTTATAACCAAAATCAAGCTTTAGTTCACCGCAGTCGATTTCTCCGAGCATTTCCTTAAACCGAATTATATCAAACAGAATTGTTACCTCTCCGTTACAGCTTGTGGACCATGTAATTATTCTAATGTCTACTCTCTCTCTGTTACTAAGAGCTCGTATCGTAATACATGTAACCTTCGGTGTAATTTATCGCTCGGTTTTTCATTTAAATGAGAACTAGAGCGTTTATAATTTGCTCACTACGGGTTGTTATTAAAAGTTTATTTTGCTTGTATGTACGAAATTATTGTTAATATTCCATGTTTGCTTTCAACTCGTATATTAGCTACAACTCTTATTAGTTGTATTGCTAGTATTGTTATCTCATCTTTGTTGTCTACTGCAATTTCTTGTTTAACAGCAAGTAACCCTGCACCTTTAACAACCTCTATGGAGAAAGCGACAGTAGCTTTATCTCCACTAAGGTCATCATTATTATCATTGTGTGCAGCTTCAAATGTCATTAACCTTACATCTATTCAGGAGTCAGCAATATCTGTTGTACCTGTCAGTCATCTTGATGAACGCTTGGCATTCAATTGATCCATAATGCTCCAACTATGTCCGATGCTCAGCCTCTCGCCATTCGAAGTACGCTTGACACTATAAATAAATGAATTAGTTATTGCGCGAATCATCATTATGTGGGGCTTTCGGAAATAAATTATATCAGAAATAAATACTTAACAACAAAAGTGGCATCAACAACACAAGGAAAAGAAACGAAACAGTCATGTTGAGTCATAGAAAGATTATCTAGTTGTTAAATCTTCAAGTGTATTCAAATAAAGATAGTTTTTCTTGAGATGTTTTAATGTTCATAAGTAAATTAAATTATATCAGTTCAGTAAAGAAAAGTAATGTCTTGTTTCACAAAACGTCAGAGTCGAAGTAGGAATAATAAAAATTAGCCGGCCAGTGTTCTAAAATGCGCGCGGCGAGTTCCGTCTTGAAAATGATCCTTCTTGCTTTCAAGTTTACTTGTTAACATTCTCCCCCCCCTTGGGGACATATTCCCCAAGGAGCTCATGGGAATTTAATGGGGCTAGTCTAGAGACGGGCCTATGAATGACGCCGTTCTCTGTCTTGACGTCGACTACCCTGCAAACACCGTCAGTTCCTGGATAGAGCTTCAGAATGCGGCCCATAAGCCACTTCATAGGTGGCAGCTGGTCATCTAATATGTAGACTAAGTCGCCGACACGAAGTTGGTGTTGGGGTTGCTGCCATTTCACGCGCTGTTGTAGACTTGATAGATAGTCCTTAGTCCATCGAGACCAGAAATGCTGCCTTAGGCGTTCAACTAATTGGTATCTATTAATACCAATTCGTTCAGTCACGGGTGAAGGAAGTGAGGTCAATGGTCTACCCACAAGAAAGTGCCCAGGTGTAAGTGCCGACAGATCAGATGGATCTGCCGACATGGAAGTAATCGGCCGCGAGTTCATTATAGCCTCAATCTGAGAAAATAGTGTGTATAGTTCCTCGAAGGTTAAACTCGAATTTCCCGCAATTCTCTTAAGGTGAAATTTAGCCGTTTTGACTCCGGCCTCCCAGATACCGCCAAAATGCGGTGCATAAACGGGAGAGAATTTAAAGGTAATTCCTTCTTTGCTCGCGTAGTCGCTAACCAAGCGTTCACTCTTCCTGAGCAGTCTGTTCAGTTCATTATTCGCACCTACAAAGTTTTTACCCTTATCGCAATATATAGTGTGTGGTTTACCTCGTCTTGACACAAATCTACGTAGGCATAGAATAAAGGCATCACTACTTAGGTCGCTTACGACTTCTAAGTGCACAGCTTTCGTGCTAAAACAAACAAATATGCATAAATAACATTTAGAGGTCTTAGCGCCGCGACCCTTTCTGTTTAGAATTAAAAAAGGTCCAGCAAAGTCAGTTCCACAAGTCGCAAATGGTGGAGCAGGAGTTACACGAGGATGTGGTAAGTTACCCATTATGGGGTTTAAGGGCTTAGCTTTAAATCTTTGACAACGAACACACTTTCTAACAGTAGTCACAGCTAATACTTTTCCACCTGTAGGCCAAAATTGCTCACGGATGGTATTTAAAAGCTGCTGAGGGCCACAGTGTAGAAGCCGAAGATGCTCTTGCTCAAATAGAAGTTTAGAGAAAGTGTGTTTGGAGTCTACTAGTATAGGATGTCTCTTCCCATAAGGACAGTAAGATGCGTTATCAATTCTTCCACCAACACGTAAAACACCATGCTCATCTAAAAATGGATTCAGAGATAGAACCTTTGACTTAGAGTTTAGTTTGTGTAGAGTCTCAAGTGAGTGAATTTCCTTTGAAAAACATTCTCTCTGCGAAGCCTTAGCTATTAGTACCAAAGAGCTATTCAATTCAGAACAGGTAAGAGCACTATCTAGTTTAGTTTGTATATTTTTAGTGTTATTTATAAATCTTAGTACATAAGCAAATATTCTTTGCAGTTTATATAGTTTAGAGTATTTATGAAATGGAACAATATCAGTAGACATTGTCAGAACATTTAAACTTATTTTTATTTCAGGCAAAGGTGAAGTAGTAGATTTAGATTCGGGCCATTCAGTCTCAGACTTGGCTAGAAATGAAGGTCCATGCCACCAAAGAAAATTATTATAGAGAAGACGTGGTTGAATGCCCCTGGACGCCATGTCAGCAGGATTATGCTCAGATGGAACATGACGCCAAGTATTTATATCAGTTAGTTCTCGAATTTGTTCAATCCGGTTGCTTACATAAGTTTTGAGAGTTTTAGGTGGGGTGTGTAACCACCCTAAAACTATAGTTGAATCAGTCCAAAATACTGAGCGTGTAATTTTAATTCTTAGAGAATTAATTACTTTAGAGTATAGTTTTGCACTAAGTAAAGCACCTAATAATTCTAGACGGGGAATTGTTTCAATTTTTAAAGGAGAAACTTTGGTTTTAGCACATAACAAGTTACATTTAATCTCACCTATGATGTTATTTGATTTTAGATAAATACATGCACCATATGCATCTTGTGAGGCATCAGAAAAGCAATGTGCCTCTATAAAAATTGGAGAATTACAGAACATGTATCTAGGTATCTGAATCTGAGTAAAACATTGAGTTTCATTATAGAATTCTATCCATTCATTTTCAATATCCTTTGGGATTTCATCATCCCAGTCAATTTTCAGTAACCAAAGTTTCTGTAGTAAGATTTTATGAAAGATAGTGCAAGCAGATAAAAGACCTAAAGGATCAAATATACGACACGAGTTTGATAATATAGAGCGTTTCGTTATTTTAGGGTTAGATTTAATTTCGACTGAATAGTGCAAAGTATCAGGGTTAGGTGTCCATTTCAATCCTAAAACAGACGATTCTTTGCTGAAGTCTTGAGACTGGTCAGTAGTAAATAAGTCATCCAAAATATCAGGAGAATTTGTTCTAAATTTACGCAAAGGGAAACAGCCTTCATTAAAATTATTAATCACTGCTGCAATATTAGCCTTTAAGTGCGCTTTGTCATCAGATCCAGTATTTAGATCGTCGACATAAAAGTCATGTCTAATAATATTAGCAACATCTTGATTAGTACACTCCGCCGCAAGTTGAACGAGACACCTCGTGCTAAGATACGGAGCTGACGCTGTTCCGTATGTAACCGTATTCAGCTGTAAGATTTTAAGAGGATGGCTTTCATCTTCCCTCCAGAGTATCAGCTGTAAATGACGCTGTGATTCATCTACCATGATCTGTCTATACCTTTTTTCAATGTCACCTGTCACCACATAAGTATATTGACGAAATCTAAGTAAAATTGCCATTAAATCGTCCTGAACTACCGGCCCGACATATTGGATATCATTTAACGATTTGTTTGAGGAGGTTTTACAAGATGCATCAAATACTACTCTTAAGCGAGTGGTTTCACTACTTTCGCGAATCACAGCATGATGAGGAATGTAGTATCCGAAGCTCGGACGCATTATTTCAGTTAAATGCTCTAATCGTTGATACTCACTAAGAAATTCAGCATAGTCATTTTTCATTCCAGATTTATTCAATTTTCTTTCTAAATTAAAGAAACGCTTTTTAGCAATAAGATAAGAGTCTCCTAGAGCCTCACTAGGGACTTCACGTAAAGGCATTTTTACACAAAACCTTCCATCGTTCAGACGGACCGTGTTTTCAATAAAATGGTTTTCACAATATTTTTCTTCATGGGAAAATTTGCGATTTTCATTTGGCAGAGTGGGAATATCTTCAACTTCCCAGAATTTAGCCAGACAATCCTTAATCTCTTGAGAAAAGTTAGCACAAGTAGTAGTACTAGTAGAGCTCATACCAGTTGGGCCTGATAAAAGCCAACCCAGCTTGGATTTTTGTAGAGTAGGTTTATTTTTCCCTAATTTAATTTGTTTAGATTCTACAATGTCCCAGTAAATATCAGCACCTAGCAGTAAATCAATTTCAGACGGTATATAGTAAGTAGGATCTGCTAGATCTATAGATTTAGGAATGTTTATATTAGAAGAGTTAATCATTGAACTAGGCAACATGCCAGTAATCTCAGGGACTACAAGACATGACACATTTGTCTGAAATAAGTTAATCCACGATTTAAGTTTTACGTTACATTTTTTACTAGTATGAGTCACTTTATTATTTATACCAGCAATAGATATATTTGCATTAGAACAGGGCAAATTCAATTTTCTCTGCATTGTTTCAGTTATAAATGAGGATTGACTTCCAATATCCAAAAGTGCTTTAATAGTATGAGTTTCAGAAGATAGATTGTTAAATATTTTCACTTGAGCAGTACATAGCAAGATCTGCCCAGGCATTGCCGCAGTGAGTGACACAGGATTAAACATAGCAATTGTAGAAGTTGTCTGGGAAGAACTTGGTTCCTGAGGAAGTGATGTTGCAGAAGTCTTATCAACAGCTGAGTTTGTCTTGTCACTATTAGGCTGTGATTTATGTAGGAGTAAATTATGTTTTCTATTGCAAAATATACAAGAGTTATGTCTGCAGTGAGTAGAAAAATGACCAGGACGCAGACAATTATGACAGAGTTTATGCTTAGAAACTTCATTGTATCTAGCATCCACAGACATGTCCTTAAATTTGTCACATTTATATAGTAAATGATCTTGTGAACATACAACACAGCCTTTAATATCATTCGTGTTAGAAGAAACAAATGACTTAGTTTGTTTAATATCTTTAGAATAAGAGCGTTTTTCAGATGTATTAGTATTAGTACTAGTACTGTACTGCAAGGTTTCTAAAACGTCAGCACGATTTCTTAAAAAGGTATAGAAGTCCTCAATTGTTGGAGCAGCAGCAATAGTATTCCTATGTTCCTCCCATATGCGACCTGTGGCGCCATCTAGTTTCGACGCCATGATGTGTACAATTAAATTATCCCAGCGGGATTCAGGATGAATTATAGAAGACAGGGCTCGAATATTTTTTGAATAGTAATCTATCATGTAGCGAATAGATTTGTAACTTTCTTTAGTTATAGTGTCAAAATTCAAAATAGCTTTTAAATGATTATTAGTAAGTATTCTTTTGTTGTCAAAGCGTTCAGTAAGTAAATTCCAAGCTAATTTATAATTAGTAGCAGTAAAGTCTACGGACTTAATGATATTAGACGCTCCTGAAACTAACGAAGAACGGAGATAATGGAACTTATTTATTTCTGGAATACTATCATTATTATTAATTAAAGAATCAAAAGTGTCTCGAAATTCCATCCACTTCAAATAGTTCCCATCAAAAGTAGGCAGCTGAATGGTAGGCAATTTAATATTATAGTTCCGCAGATCATGTTTATTATTTTGACTGCTAGATATAGAACTACCGTTATTATCTTTAGTAGGACTAAGATTTTCAACCAACAATTGAGCTTTAGCAATTTTAGAACAAAAGTCACTTTCTATCTTATCATGTTCTTCCAACTGATTAGGATCTAAACTTTCAATTCTAGTTTTCAAATCATCAAACTGCAAGAACAATTCTTTAAATCTAGATAATTTTAACTCAGTTTCAACAAGTATTTGTTTAGGATTGCTATCAGTTTCTAGCATGTTTACATTATCTAAGTATTTTGAGAATAAAGTTATTCTAGCCTTTATTGTACCACGTTGCTGAATACAAGCCTTTAATTCAGCAGACATAGTGAAAGCTTATAAGAACTGAACAGGCCGTCAAAAAAAATAAGTTAAATAGCAAAGCCAAACCGTGCCTGTCGCGCCTTAGCAACGACAACAAATCTTCAGTCAGCGATACACACGAACAAAGCAGGTCACACCGTTCAACATACAGCATGCAGAAGCTGTAGCAAGTAGTTACATCTTTAGCAGCGCATTCCAACAGAACCCAAGAAGCAGGTGCACACGGAGAATCTGGAAAATGCCAGGGTGTTCCCGTAAGCGAGGTGCAAGTAGAAAGTAGTCAAGGCAGGAGGTATAATTGTCGTTAAATAGGTACCAACCTACTAAGAAATATCATTAATCTGAGTCCGTTGAATGCACGTAAAGTAAATAAGAAGTTAAATAGTTAGGACAGTATTGTCACATAAAGAAGTAGGTGCCTAACTATAAATAATCATTAATCTGACTCCAAAGAGTAAGTGGAAGTTAGTAAAGTAAGTTAGAGTAAGACTTAGTAAAGTAAGTTAGAGTTAGACTAAAACTGGGCGTACTTCCCTGTGGGCAAACCAAATCACCCACCACACAGGTCCGTTGTTGCATGAGCAGATCATCTTTCGTCGTTGGATCAAGTCTTCAGTCTCTGTCGGGTCTGATCGTGTACTCGGAGAAGGGGTTTTACTCGTCACGAATTTTCGCTGCCGAATGTCCAGACTTGATGTTCATTTATTTATTTTTCTTCTAGAATTTTCCAATAATTTTCCAATTGATTGTTCATATCACGTCGGGGTCACCAAAATGTTAAATCTTCAAGTGTATTCAAATAAAGATAGTTTTTCTTGAGATGTTTTAATGTTTATAAGTAAATTAAATTATATCAGTTCAGTAAAGAAAAGTAATGTCTTGTTTCACAAAACGTCAGAGTTGAAGTAGGAATAATAAAAATTAGCCGGCCAGTGTTCTAAAATGCGCGCGGCGAGTTCCGTCTTGAAAATGATCCTTCTTGCTTTCAAGTTTACTTGTTAACACTAGTATAAATGTGTCACTGGGTATATGTAATTTTGTGCCAATTTTACCCATTCTTATTCAACCTCAAGAACTCTTTTTTAACATTATAAGATTCAGAAGAACCATCAATAGAGTATTGTCCCAAATATCTCATGTTACGTAATATTCACAATACATGCCAAAACACATTTGGAATAAAGAACACTTCAGTCATATTACAGACGTGAATACATTTGCAAGTATATAAATGTAGTTAGAAATCGATATTCTCATACATTTCGTTACCAATTACTGGCTAACTGGGAACCCGAATATTTCGCAGCTCGATCGATCCATTGCACCCAGGACTTGCATTTCTTGCAGTCATTTATAGTGGAAGGGGAGTTTCGTATTGCAGTCCTCTCTTAACCACCCTTATGTAAACAGTAGTACGGTCTATTATTGCAAGTTGAAGGGGATATAAGTAAGGGGTTTGACCCACGTGTTACAACCATTATTACGTGATCCCATTTTTTTGTGGATGTTCGATGTTGTAGGTGGCGCCGGGAACATTCAATTGAATTTCAACTTGTTTAATAACGTCGTACAAAATACACGAACTAATTGAATCTAACTGTGCTGTTTTGTTCACATTACGTTCACTAAGTTTACTTCTGTTAACATGTTTATTCTCTGCGGTAAATGATCTGTATTTCACGTATTTGTAATAGTTACTTACTTGTTTGTTGTGCTCGTTTATTTTGTTTCCTGCTTCTGTTGTCGTTCCCTTGTCGTAGTCTGTATTAATATCCGTGTATGATAAAATGTTACATCCGCAAAGACAATAACCATAGATTGACTTCTGTTGTGCTTAATTTTATGATATCATCTCCAGAAATGTTGACTTTTATAAACACCATTAGTAAAATATTTAAGTGTATAAGAGAAGATGGATTTTAACTAGCCACATGTTACACACACTTGTTTTGCAAACGTACATACGATACTCATCCATTTTCGGACGTAAGCTATCCCAGAAAACAATCTCACCCCACCACCTGTATTCAATTTGACTTCAAAATGTGTGCAGCTGTAAACCGAAACTTCCATAAATCTACTACAAATTCAAGCTGGCGTATATAACTAGTAATCTGTGCCATAACTGTTACTGAGCTTCGAAGTGCTAACAAGGTATTGTACGCTATCTGACAATAAATACGAATATTCCCAGTTTCGTAACTATGTCATCCTTAAAGCAACAAAATAAAAACGACCATAGCGTTGTTATATTTCATTGATCTAAAATACAATGCTTTTCATTGGGGAGGTCAATAAAGAAATGGAGCTGTGCAAATTGCTTCCGAACTGTTACACAATCTTCCATATCTAAATATTTTTCTATAACAATGATACAATTTCTACTACATCAAACCATTAAATCATTATTTGCCTTGTTACACGCTACTCGAATCATATTCGTGTTCGCTACGAGGCTACGACCCCCACAGTCCTCGTTCTCTTCGCTTATTAAACAAATATTGCCGTGAGCGGCACAAAAGAATCAGACGTTTGGCTTATTGTTAATTTAAATTCATCTGCTATTATTGACTTAACATTGTACGTGTTTGTTTTCTGTTGACTTATCATTTTATCTTTTGTGAAGATAACATTTTCTGATTGCCCTTCTTCGTCTGTTGCAGGAAATGCTGTTCGACTCCTTTCGGTAAGTTAAATATATTTATAACTTTTCTTATAGGAGAAGACTATCAGATATCGTCTTCGTTATCGTATTTTTAATTAATAACAAAAATTCCAACAGGTGTCCTAATTACGTTATTCGATTACAAAGGTAAAACCTTTTAATTAAAACCGGGCAACAACTAGCCTCTAATCTTCTTAATGTTTACCCCAGGGAAGCTTACTAAATTCCCTTTGAAAATTTATACAAACCTAATAAGAATTTAACACAAACCAATTTCAAACTCTCTGGAACTCAACATCAACTTTGAACCGCTCCAGATAAATGTTTTTGTTTTCTTTTACATCGTTGTTTCTGTCCAACCTTAAAATTTAAATGGTAACCAACTGGGCAACAATTAGGGCTATCTTTCTGTTCAATTTGCAATTCAAATTGTTATAAACGTAGATAAAGCTAATATTAATTTTGAACGTTACTTTAACAGTGAACTATCAGAACAGGATCATGTTGAACAAGCAAAAGACTTGGAAATTGTTAGTGTTTTCAGTTAAATTTGGCTTTACGTAAGTCTTATTACCATAATCATTCATTTAGTTATGAATTTCGGTGTTTCTAGTCTTTTATCATAATATTCTTGTATTCAGTGAACATTGACTGCCTACGGCGGGTTATTTCATGTACTTATTCGGTTATTCCATTTCGACGAATAAACATTACATATAGATATCTTTTTACCATCAATTTACTTCGCCTCCTGCGGGCACGCCTCCTTATCGAGAGTTTTAGACGTAATTTTCATAACCTTTGTGCTGTGAATA
The DNA here is from genome assembly GCA_954870645.1 of Agrotis clavis. NCBI lineage: Eukaryota > Metazoa > Arthropoda > Insecta > Lepidoptera > Noctuidae > Agrotis > Agrotis clavis. The sequence continues at coordinate 6,947,314 of OX940943.1, forward strand.
ATATTAGCTTCATTCTTTGTTTTATTTACATTAATGTTCTCCAAGCATTCTCCTAACATTTCATCAATTATGTCTGCGATCGATCCATCATTTCTAAGGATTCTGACACTCGCGCTTACATCATCTGTGTTACGCGAATGTCTTCATCTAGATTACATTCTAGGTTTGTTCTCAAATAACTGTTATTTTCTAGTCCACTGGACCTCAACGATGCTTGGCTTCCGAAGTAGGAGTCATAAAAAAACCCCTCACCCACTAGAATGACTAATTGATATAGGGGGAACAAGTACTTCTTCAGAACCGGTGATTTTGTGTAGGACACACATACACAGTGTATACGAAGACAAATAGTGTTTTAATTGGCTAATAAGTGTGTAGTAAAGTTTGTTATGCATATTATGGGGGCACTGATGTCACATGTGTTACCCCATTTGAACCACAACATTTACAATTGATAAATCATAGCCCTCTTCAATTACCGTTTCATTTGGTACATTTACTTATCACGCAGTTAGTTTTCTTCGATATTTTTTATCTGCTACTAAAACATTGCACACGTTTTCGAAACGTAAAGAATTTTTGCAACAAAACGTAGTAATAATGCAATTCGCAATCCGATTTACATTTTCCAAATCCTTTCCACAAATTTAGCCGGCTTTAGAAAGCAACAAACGTACAGTTTACTTAACATCTGTGACTATGCATTCTGTTACTTTTATATGTGAAATTTATTCAAATAGAAGTCAGTGAGAATATGTCCAAACAGTAGCTTCAATGAATGAATCGCTTTTTTTTGTTACCGTTGGTAGTCCCGTAACGAGCATGTTACCATTTCTGAGATACTATTAAGATTGCCTTTATGATATCTTACATTATGTGTTGGTACTCTTTGATACTTTTGAGGTGGCAGGAAAGTTTTCTGGCCTCGCACCAAAATGTATTTGGGCGTGTCCTTCCCGTTGCTATTTTAGCTTTGTAACTTAACGTCAGATAAACGTAATAGTTCTTAAAATTTTCCTTTGCACAATTTTAGTTTAAAAATTCTCTGAAAATTCGAGAAGGAATGTAGTTTTGTTTTCCTCGTGTTTTAAGTAGTTGTAGGAGCACTCCAGCTCGACGTTTGAAAGCTTTGCACCATTTTTAACGTTAGATGACACTACCTTTTGGACAGGTATTTTATTTCACAACTGTGGACGTGTTTTCCTTGGTAATATAAAGTAAAACTTTATACATTAGCTACCTCGGCTAAATACAGTTTTCAACAGATACTTTGAAAAAGATGATTTTTGAAGAAATAAAGATTCAGCTGTGATTGGGATTTGAACCCGCGTCTTTTGGAAAAGTACTCCTAATCTGAATCTTCTTAACTGAAACTTCATTTCTTCTCGTTTGAACGTTTTACGGTAACGTGCGCGTGTGGTAGATTTAGCTTCTGAGTGTGAGTTGCGGTAGACTAATTGGTAAGGCGTCCGGAGTACTTATCCAGAAGACGCGGGTTCAAATCCCACTTGCAACTGAATTTTTCTTTCCTCAAAAATCATCTTTACGATGCGCGTCGCATACGTTTAAAAATAATTAAGATAGATTGAACGTCAGAACTGCCTTTATATTCTCCAATTTAAAGCAGAACTTCGGTAATTACTGCACACCAAGCTCATCTTGTATGCACAATGCAGTATTCTGCGTGCAATGCGTCGTGTTTGATTCCATTGTCGACTACTATTTCGACTTCTATTGGCTCATGAATTCGATATGAGACTACTCTTGTATCATGAATATTCATTAAATTATTTTATGAGGCGGTGATTTGCTTTGTTCATCATTGTCTGCTTCTGTATGATCTAGTATATAGTATAAGAGTAACGTTAGTATTATACAGTAGAAGGTAGATTCCGAAATTAATTATTATGATAAGTACGGTCAGTTATAGCACTTTTTTTTTTTTTTTTTACGTGGCAAAATCATCAAATGAGTCCTCCAACCCCGGGCAGGGCGGGAGGGACTGTCAGACTTCTACTGACTAAAATCCACGGTGTCCTTCAGTAGCCTGTTATGTTCCGGGGTCACGGTAAGGAAATAATCCCGCGACCCCGGCAGGCTTTGGCCCTCTAAGAGGGGGGCCCCGTCATTATGATGACGCTCTTTATGCATGGCATGGTCCATGGTCGGGCAGCGAGTTGCCCTTTACTCGCTGCCCGCATGCCCGCGCCTACGGTGGCCGGAGATCGTCTTGCGACGTCCGTCGCCGCGGGCGTGCACCACCGCGGGTGGGGCGGAGGGAGGACGCTGTCCTCTCTCGCGCGCGGCCCGCCTCCTCCTTCGCGAGTCAGTTATAGCACTTAGGTGAAAAATTCTAACAAGGGGGCATATTTTTAGAACAGCTATACATAAGAAACTCTTTGAAGGGGTATGTGCCTGTAATGCTGTAATTCCACCACGCGAGCACATTGGAGGTTGGTAGACGTCACAGGTCTTCGAAAGTTTGGATCTAGGGCATACCAGTTTCCACACTATGATTTCATTCACCGTTTTGTCTGAGAGCAATGGAAATAAAGAAAGAGTAAAGAAAGAAATAAATTACATAAAGTTATGCGCCTGACTATGAAGAAGATGGCGATGCGATGGCGGGGCAAAAATAGTCTTCCTTGAACGTTGAAAAGAAGAAGAAGCGCCCAATAGTAACCGTTGCAAGGAAAATAGGATGCTCTATCTGAGTTTGAAACCACAACTAACTATACGATTCGTTAGTGATGAGAAGTGACGTAACAATAATACATTTCCCTCCATCATGTCAACTGTAACAAAGTAAACAAAAGCTGCTTTATCAACAAGGAAGTAAACTAAGCGGTTTTCTCATTGCGAAACAGTGGAACACATCATATAGCACAATGTTGCTGATACAACATGGCGTCTCGTGCAAAACAATGGCTTTTTAGTCACGCCTTGAAAACTTTTCAAAGCGCTAGGCAACGTTTATGTTGTGGTAAGAGTTGGTGCACACGTGCGACTTTTAATCGATGGTGTTAGGTTGGTGGCTTTAATAAAATTGTAAAATTTTAAATTCATTAACAGTATGGTCTTCAAGAAAATGATAAGAAACAAATGCCTATTTTTAAATGATCTTATAGAAGATCGCAGTTAATACCTAGTTGAGTGTCACGCAGATTCCGGAAGAATGGCACAAACATTGAGAACCTCCTCCTTTTTTTGAAGTCGGTTAAATAGGGAGTAGGCGTAAACTTATCAGGCCTGCCAATAGTGATGATGATGATGAATTGATGATTTTGCCAAACCCAGTTAGGCAGGAAGCCGTCCAACAAAGGCTAGACAGATTATTGTGATCTTTAACGATATGTCTATCATGATTTCGTGATAAGGAAGTTTAACACTTGCAAGACACATTCAAACTTCAGCTTTCCGTTTCGACCCTAATCAACCGTTTAAGATCATTTCTAGAACAATGACTCCCAAAACCGCTCCACGACCAAATATCACAACCTAATAATCGTGGGTTTGCGCTATCTCTAACAGTCTATTCGCACGCCAGTTTTCGATACATTAGACAGAAAGGTCGGAATCGAAGACCATTACTCAGCACTGACCAACGACTATACAACTGCGGGTGAAGGTGAAAGGAATTTATTTAGATCATTTTACACTGAGTGAACTTGGAAAATAAATTCTGATGAGTTTCGACGAATATGATTTCTCTAGGGTGTTGGGTTTTGGGTAGTGGTTTAACAGGGTGTTAAAACGAATTTATATGAACCGTGAGTATTGCGGCTCGTAAATGTTCCGAAGCAGGACGAATGCCTCCCCTGACCGCTAGAATAAATCTTCCGGAGGGAACAATATATTGCAGAGGACTTTTATGCACTCGGTACTAATTATCTGATTGTAGTTTCAGTAAATACGTGCCAAAGTGGCTAAATAAATAAAGCTAATGAAAATTGGTTGTGTTGTGTACTTTGTTAAATGCAGCCATTTGTTTCATTTGACGCACCAATGAATTCAGGCCTTTGAGCTACGTATTGTTATTACATTTTGTTCTCAGAAACGACATGTAAAATCACGCTTCCATTTATAGCTTTTAAAACTGTTGCTATAAACTAATATGGCGCCCGAATACCTCTAAAACTCGGGCAACTATTCTGAAAATAAAATTATGGAAAAATAAAAGTTATTTTGCGGTCGTCGTAAAAGACGAAGATCTGACTTTGATAGCAGAGTTCAACAAAACAGTACAACATAAAACTGAAGAACAGCCTGTTGATGATTCTCAACATTTTAATAGTCTGTGCAGTGGTTCGATATAAAACGACGATAAATTCTATAAATATAACCTCTGTTAGCTCCAACGGCCACCCTCCGCGTGGTTGGTGACTCATACATAGGGGTAGATCCAGATATATATAATAAAGGAACCATGTCAGATATTTAATATTACAGGTCTTTTTATGTCCTAGGGTTGTATTTGAGCTGTGTAATCGGTTCTACTGGCTGAGATTACAAAGCTTCCTTGAAATCATGTAACGAGGCATCTAAACTAGCGGGAAAAAGTATGGCAGCACTTACTTGGAATTAATCTGGGATAGCTACTAAATAATGGCGTGATTTCAATGAATTTGGTATCAATTTAAAGCTTCAAACTGGTACCATTTTATTGTTCTTAACTAGTTAAATACCTAATCAAGATTGCGCGGAATCGGAGTGAGTGATTCCATACTCGCGAGCAGTAGTTTTGGTATCATAAAATATCATCATTGACTGCGTAAACCTGCTTTCTTACTATAGTATAATAATAAACATTCATTAAAGAAGCCAGATTGCCGACAAAGCTGTCCAATAAATTCGCCTTAAATCCAAACTTACGTGTCGTGTCCTCATAAACTGCCGACCTCCATTTCCTGAATAGCTACTGCACCTGTACTATTGCCAATATCGAGGGCTACGTCATCATTTCGATTATTCAAATGCTTTTTATAAGAGGGGACGTGAGGGTAGGTCCGGGGCTTGACAAATTGCCCCAAAGCCAGACGGAGGGCCGTGAATGTAAGCGTGCTAGATATAAGACTAGGGGTCTCTATAGCCTTAGGGAGTGGATTTTTTCGATATATTTATTGGGTTTAATGGCACTGCTCGTCTCGGTTACGCAGTTTCGGGGATTTCTAACAAGATTTATAGAATTTTGAATAGAAAGTTTTAAATGCCAATGTTGGCTGTTTTATTATTGAATTTGCGAAGCTTTAAAAAATTCCATGTTACCAAAACATAAACTTTTTAATTATAATTACGCTTAGCAACGCACGAAGTCGTAAATCTTTTGGGTAACTAAGCAATTTTGCCCTTTTCAATTAGGTTTGTATTAAGAGCTCAAGTTACAATAAATTAAGGCGAAACCAACTTTTATTTATTACTAATAATACTGTTACTTACCACAACTTTGCTCTCGCCAATAACTTCTTATACAACTCTCTTCGGTGAATTTTGTTTACGAGGGTTGTTCGTGCTAGCTAAACAAAAGCCTTTAGTTCGTCACTCCAGACTGTCGCGACGGCTTCAACCTTCCCTGTGTTGCGTTCCCGTTTTTCATGGCCCTACTAACACCCCCTGCCTAGTACACATAGGCCCTTTCCTATTAGAACTTGACGCCGACAATATCGACTCTTTCCTGTTCATGTACAAAGTTAATTTTGCTTCGACATCCAAATGTAATCACAGACATTGACGGCAAAACAAAGGAGGTTGATATTTAATGTAATGATGTTTAGGGTTTTTGTCTCGCTCTTACAGACGCACGGAAAACGTAATGGAAAATTGGTTTAGGTGCGGCCCGCGGCCCCACGTCGGGCGCCAGTTATGAGGTGTCGAGGGACAATTTATGAGAACTGAACGTTTGTTAACACTTCCTTAGCAACGACTTCGTTTGGTTTATAACGGAAATTATTGAAAGCAGCTGTTTCATTTAACTTTATTTTGACTTTGTAAGTTAAATTGTCAATAGAACTCAATTTATAACGCTCTTTTCAAAGAAAAATTATTAATTTCAATATTATTTAATTTTGAATCGTTTTGCAGAAAGTGTTAAATTATCCCAGTATCTAGGTATGTATGTTAAGTGGACGGTTAGGGAATTCGATTTAACTAAATGAATGTTAAGAAACGAGTGTAGCTATTTAAATAACAGTTTTCTCTTGAGGACTTGACTTTTCTATTTTCTTGTTTCTCTACCACTTGTTGCTTTTAGTCCCAAGCCCATTTCAAATGCCTTTATGTAATGAACATACATATTACATAGAAAAATATTCTATGTAATAACAAATACCTGCTTTTTGTGTCGTAAGCCCGATTTGTTCAAAATAACTTTCTTTTGTGAAGGTTCCAATAAAATACCTTGCATTACTTTGGCTTACTTAATATATCTCCTGAACGTCTGTCGATTTGGAAAGTAATAGATTAGAGTTTATTTCCCGGAAAACTTTTAGGATCCAGAGTCCTCCTTTCCTGGAATTGTTAACTTCTCCAAAACTGTTAATTTTATCTATTAGAATTTGCAATAAAATATTTTGATGTGCAAGCTCGAAAAGATCAAAATTCGTTTTGCACACCATTATAAACTTCGGAACTGCTCCTATAACTTTGATGGATGTTACAAATCAATGCGACGAGTTGGATAAAGCTTTCGACACGTTTAAGAAAGCAAGCACTTTTTAAATGAGAATAATGTTCTCAACTTATACAAAATAGTTTCGAAACATGATTTTCATACAGAATTTAAAATATACTCTCAAATCCTATTTCATAAAACTCTCAACAGTCTTGCATACAGCTGTACCCGTTGACAATATTGAACCTGCACAGAATGGTAAGCAGGTGATACATTTTGTATTCCCTTTCCTATTCTGGAGCAGAAACAAATATGCGAATGAGCGTAACTTAGTCTTCTTCGCAAATTCGCAATATAACGTACCGTACGTTTTCCTTATTGCGATTGGACGAGAAGACACCGTTTCAATGAATATTGTGAATAATCTTAACATGAGTTCAAAGATTAAAATGTCGTCTAGATAATTTTAGTTATGAATATTTATCTGATGAAACGCCAGATCCGTATCCACTATAAAAGATCTAACAACAATTGAAGTAAAACTTTACTGTTCTGTTAGCTTTAAAGTGTTTTTGCCAAATAGTTCTGCTATGTCAATTTTGTCAGATTTTACTAAAAATCCGTGAGTTTGTTCAGATAAACCATCCATATGTCGCTCTGGATACAATTATACGCTTTGGTTGTTAGATGTTAAATCAAGTGTAGCATTGTAAATAATCACCACTGAACACGAGTTTAGTTTTACGGTGAAAGAATTGGGTTAATGACTTAATAATATTCGAATGTTTACTGGTATTATGCAGCTAGATTTTATGAAAAATAAATGCTTCTATCATGTTCGGATTTCAAGAAATATATTCCTATACGTAAGACTTCACTATTCAGTATCCTGTTCCCTAACTTCAAAATTACTCGAACGGTCGAATCTTTCGCGAACTACTAAATTATTTTAATTTTGTTTCCCGCATTGAACATCCGAAAATGATCAAGTTATGAAGAACATAACAAAGTAGAACGTTTAGGTGTATCTATATCTATATTTACATGATACCCAATATCAGTCAATAGCATAATAAAGATAACTGTTTCAAGATCAGGATAAGCCTTGATATGACGATCTCGAGATAAATCCAAATAATGTAATGATAAGCAGGTATCCGAAATTTCCATGAGATTGAAGTATTTGCTTTATCTTGGTTCAGTGAAAATAGACTGAACAAACAACTGAGACCAGCAAGCAGACTTGCGCTTTCTTTAGTACAACAGCACCGACTGACTAAAATATTATCTCTTCACAAGTAGAAAATAAACAAGCTTCATGTTTTAAAGCAGCTTAAATTAAATTCATGTTCATCTTTAAAGCTTTTGCTTTAAAGATGAACATGAATTTACGTGGATTTTTATCCACGTAAATTTTAATATATTCAAACTACCTCTCCGCAACGAGGATTATGCAATGCACACGACATTTTTCATCCAATAAATTTATGAATGCGAATTACATAAAATTTTCCATAAGGACGGTAGTCTGCTAATTAACACGGCCGCAATAAAATGTTACACTACGTTAAAACCGCAAATAAGTGAATATTACCTTGTTTATTGGTTATTTCCTGCTTCACTCGGGATGTAGGTGAACTATATTATTAAAACTTGCTGTATTTTTGCAACCACATATTGTATAAGACTTTATAAATAGTCCAGAATCCCTCAACCACGTGGTTGGTATTATTATTACTGTCATTCTTGGCTGGAGGGGTTCGCTATTGATCATAGGTCTAAGCGCTTCATTTCCATAATGGGTTAGGGTGGCTTGTAATATTGAATCCATCCTATAGTGTCAATTATGCTGGTAAACGATCTGGGGATTAACAAAGTCAAGATTCTTCGCTTTACTAGCAATAGATTCTCATTTCTATTTTTGCTTTTTTCTCTGTTTATACTGTCTCCAACAACAACCTCTTCATATGCCTCTCCCGAAAGCCAGGCATCCTTTTTCTCCCTCCAATTTATTCTATTTTCTTTCTCTTTATAGTTTTCGGTCCGCGGACAACCTCGAACTCTCTTTTGTAATATCACTATGCTTCCTAAGCCACAAATTCTTTTGATATTTTTCTCCGATTAAAGTAACATAACATCACGTCTCACATGAACCCACAATTTTCTTTTCGCTTACAGAAAGGAGAACATTGCTCTTGTATTAAAGCTTCGTCTGCACGATATTTCACTGTCACATCTGGTCGTTAAACTCCAGTGCCAATCAAATCAATCTGTTCAAGCGTATCTTATTCTGTTACAATTACACTGGTATCCGGTTTTAATATATTTTGTCTTTTATTGTTTTTTTTTTGTTCTCATCTGGCTGCCCTTTTTGGCCTATGGAATGGGGCTATCTGTTATTTCCCATGGGTGTCGTTAGGAAAGACTAGCGAGCGGATTTTATCAGGTAGATCGATTGCAAACTGACGGGTTTTTGAAAGATATTTTGTTTTCTTTTATTCTACAATCATGGTACTCGCTAATAATCTAGAAGTGGTTTAGATAGTAACTGATTTCAGGCAACGCAAAGTGGTAAAAGTCTTCAAACGTATTATTTGACTGTTCCATAATTTCGTATTTATGTGTCTAATTATCTACTATTATGACTAATAAATTCGTAATAGTTACTACATATTCACACATCGTTTAATTCAGTCTTTACCTGCTCATTATTTGTCAGAAATTACACATACTACATTTCTCTTATGATAATTTGAATTGAATTGCTTAAAATGTCAATTGCAAAACACGAGAGTGGAAAGTAATTGCTTATTTGAAACAGCCGTAAAGTCAGGAGAACTGGGGACTAGAAAAAGAGCATATTAAAATCGTATTTCTCCAAGACGAAGCGGTTACCTACGAAGTTGAAAAGAGTACGGTTAGTAGAAATGTGCCGTTTCCATAACGCTTTTAAAATATTCCTTGCATTTTTTATTTCTTCTGCAGTAAGCGGTGAAGTGTGAAAATTCTATTTTCTCTCGTTTTTGTTGATGTTTTTATCAACTGTGATCGATTTGACATTTTTATCAGTGTGCCAATCGTTGTTTGGAAAGTTACTGTTCATAATATTTAATATTCATGCGTGATGTTTCACTTATAGATTTGGTGTTATAAATGGAAAATTAATTAGCACATAAATTCTGACATCATCCGTGAATTCTCTATAAATCGTACCTATATGTAAATTCAAATTTTTAATTTGATCAGATACTTTTTGTTAGAGAATGTCAAGTGGTGTGAACGTGAAGTATCAATTTTGATCTGGCTTGAACTTGTATTGGCAGTGTCTCTTGTTATTAGTTCGAAACTTCCGATACTGTGACTTCACACTTAAGCCAATTGCTTAAGTTTGTAGTTAGGAGCTAAATTCCTTAAAGTTGTGAAATGCACAACGACTGATGCAAAAGTTCAACGAGTATTTATTAAATTTTGTTTTCACCTCACCCGCTCGGAAAGATTCTATTTCTCATTCAAAATCTGAGCGCAAAACTCCATTTTGTGCTCTAGAGCACAAAGTGTTGTTTAAAATTCGAACACGTCTTGTATTCAATTGTTTTCTACTTTTCTACACCGGCAGGCGAGCCGCCCCCACTACATTTCCTCGCTGTGTGAGGTGAAAAGTTGTGTGTTGCACTCGGCAGCAAAGTTTTTCTGCGTCTCGTACCTTTGAAAACTTCGCATCGCTCAGGATTCTATATTTGAACCGCTCGATTCTCTCGCGGTTCAATCTTAGAATCCTTCGCTCGCTCAGTTTTCAATTCAAGTACTCGCGCCAAAAATCAACTTTGCAGCCTTGCATAACAAATAACTATTTAAGCCCTTACCACACTGAGATTGCTTCATCTGTTATTGGAGTACCACAAGGTACAAAAAAACTACTAAGTGTCAAAAAACTACCCAATATTTCAAAACTCGAACATAAAAAGCATTTCATTAAACGATAAAGAAGTAACATGTTCACATAAGTTGAAGGTGATAAAATATAGGTCATAAAAACGCCAAAAGCTATTTCTTTACCACTTTTTCTGCTGAATACCGCTCGATGACCCATATAAAGTGGAGACAGAGTCGACTCATATTGATTTTCCTTAGCCACGTGTAATGTACTTTTTAATGAACACGTTTAACATTGAGAACTACCCTCCTGGGATATAATTACAATATTCAGCCGTGAATTAGGCTGAAAACCGACCCTAACAAATTAAATAAAGGACTTAGTCGATGTGTTAATTTTTTATTTCAATAAGTTTATTTGCTAACAATACCGAAGCTTAAGTGAAATCTTTAGACAATAAAAAATTTGGGTACCTAGTTCCGAAAAAAAATCTCGGCCGCAAATAAATTGTTGGTAAGTACTCGTAAAATCTAGCTGGAATGTGATTTAATAAACTAAAACTGAGTACTTTGTTTTTTAGAACGCACTTTGAGCTGATAGTCCAAGAAGGTTGAATCTTAGAGCCTATGCACACCACGTTTTTTAAACGCGCCGTTGTCGCGCGTTTCTAGCGATACAGACGCGATACGCACGCAAGTCAGGCGCAGCCTGTAGACCTTTGTACACCTTTTATAAATAACAAACGCGTGGCACCGGCGCGTTTGTATCGATACACACGCGTCGGATGGCGCGCGTTTGACGCTATACAAACAAAAACAAACTGCTCTGTTTGATAAAAGCGCGCCGTCGACGCGCGTTTGACGTGATACAGCAGACGCGCCGGTGTCGCGCGTTCGTATCAATACAGACGCGCCGGTGCCGACAACAAACTGCTTTGTTTGATAAAAACGATGGCGCGTTAACAAACGTGGTGTGCATAGGCCCTTAAAAAGGTTAAGTATAAGCTAAGCTAATTTTATGCGACGACTCATACAAGCCAAGCAATAAAAGAACAGCGAGTGATACCGTAGTGCTAAGTAGTCTTACATAAGATCCATTATCATTATGAACTCCATAAAGACTCAACTAATAAAATCTGACAAAGATACCTTCAGGTTTCTATTATTAGATACGATACTGTCACACCACTCCCCGAAAATGCTGACAGTATGGAAGAATTGTCAGCTAAACTTGACGCTTCTGGAAATGAGAACATTTTGATTTCTGAACGCTTTGAAATTTCAATTAAAATAATCGTTTACTTTATTTAACCGCAAAATCAGGTCATGAATTCATGATTATATTATGTAGGCGTACACGCGCCTGGGATAATCCTTTATCTATACTTATAATAAATCTGTAGAGAGGTCAATTCTGTACATGAAATATATTTCCAAAATAACTATCAGGGGGTGATTAGGGATCGATACTGATGCCAAAAATGCAATTAATAAAATTATTGTCTGTCTGTCTGTCTGTCTGTATAACCGTTATAGAAACAAAAACTACTAGACGGATTTTGACGAAACTTGGTACAATTATTTTTCATACTCCTGCGCTGGTTATAGTATACTTTTCATCACGCTACAATCAATAGGAGCAGAGCAGTGAAGGGAAATGTTAGGAAAACGGGAGAAGTTACGCCATACACGCTAATCTTCGGAACTACTGGACGGATTTGATTGTTTTTTTTTTTGTTGTATATCTATTAAGTCTGGGCAACATATAGGCTATTTTATCTTGGAAACTTGAACACCCGATGCAGAACTGCAATAGATCAGCTAAACTATAAGAGATACAAAAATAGCGCCATAGCAAAAATTGTTCCGCGTGATGAGCATTTTCTGCTGAGAAAATAAATTTGAAGATATGGAACACCTGATGTGGAACTCCAAGAGCCCAGCTACACTATTACATATACAGTAATGACGTCTTAGCAAGAGTTGTTCAGCCTGATGAGCACTCCCTGTTGTCGTATAAAAACTGAAGATCTGGAAAACCTGATGTGGAACTCTAAGAGCCCAGCTACACTAAAACAGGAATGACGTCTTATCAAGAGTTGTTCAGCCTAATGTGCACTCTCTGTTTATGAAAATTGAGATCTGGAACAACTGATGTGGAATTCCAAGAGCCCAGCTACACTAAAACATATGTATATATGAATAACATCTTAGCAAGAGTTGTTTAGTCTGATGGGCATTTCCTGTTGACTTACAAAAATGAAAGATCTGGAACGTCTGGAATCGTCATGCGCGTCCCGTTGTTTTCCCGTCCCCAGGCTCTAAGAATTCGACATCAGACGTTTCAGATCTTCGATTTTGACGACTCTATTGTCGCTGGCATAAGCAACAGGATCCGCGTACGAAGTCGCTGGCAGAAGCTAGTCCTTAATAATTATGTCATGTACGTGAGTTACATACTGATGTTTAGTCTCCGGGTAGACTGTAAAGCGACCTCAACACAATTTCAGATTTAAGACAAGGTTTCAGGGAATGATCTTGGATAAGTCATTATGAGCAGAAGAAGCAGATATTTTTAATAAATTTTTCGAATAGCAAAATTGTACTGTCGTTCCAAATTGCCGATCGTCCTATTAACTTTTACAGAAACTTTGCAGACCATATAAGTACTTTGCATATCACACAACATGTTTGTCTTCAAATGGAACACAAAACCCACACATATTTTGCCAGTTTTATTTTAAGTCTTGATAGATGTCTCTTCACGGTTGAAATCTGTTGGACAGTCTCAAAGTCCACCATCAGCCGTATTAACTTCGTCTATCCCTTTTGCAACTGCTATTTCTCTTTTACTTCCATCTTTAAAACCAAAATTGTATACGGGAGCATAATTTAACATGTTTCTTGCATGTCCTATGGCAACCTCTTTACTTGAATGTGTGGCGTTTTACCTGTTGCTTTGCTTTTCAACGAACTGAAAGCCTGAATGAATGATGCACTGGAAAGCCGGATGCTTATCTATTCACATCGTCGTTAAGATGTAGTGAACGTTCTTAGAGTTTAGATTTAAGACTTTAATGATGGTCTTCAAAGAGGTCTCTTCAGTTATGTTTATATTCCATTCAGATGCTCAGTTTAAAGAGCTAGTAAATGTTGAATAAAATAGCAGCCTAATGGCGTATTACCTTTCTAATCACAGTCCCCTTACTTTTGACTGTTCAGTACTAGCATTCATTATCTTCCTGCATCATCAGCCTATAGTAGTCCACTGCTGGACATAGGCCTCTCCAATCATCCCACTACTACTCTCTTTATTCTATTTCAAGCATCATTCACCACATCATTCACTTTTGCTTCTTTTATATCAATGCTCACACAATCCATCCATCTTTTAATTAATTTTCACACCCTTTCCCATCCATCAACATTGTGTCCTATACGATTAGACTTAATTTCGCCTGTTATCTGAATTCAAGATCGATGTTGATCTTCACAAAATTCGATTGTCTCTTCATAGTGAGTCTGTTGGACACCACAAGGCGTCACCTCAGACCCCACTATCATTGTGTCAATGTCAACATAACTCCCTATTGGAGTTTTCGAGGTAACTTTGTGCAAATAGGGCCTTGAATGTCTACTGCATACGGCCTTACCTACATGTACATACCAGAGTGATCGATGAAGGTCGTATTCGTGGTCGATAGTCTTTACGTTTAGCTAATATGGGGGAGGAATCTATAGTAGGTTTGGCAATTATTTTTATTACATTAGTGCCATGCTTTTTTTTTTGGGATGGAAAATGTCCGAATGACTGCTCCCTTTCTGGGTGGAGCGGATTGGACTGTCAGGCTCGCGCTCATCATGATCACCATCATCTTATAAGACATTTCCGCGACCCGTTATTTTAGTATTAATTGTGATTTTGCCGTGTCAGCATACGCATATAATAAGTTTCAAAAATACTTAAAAATGCATTTGGTGACAAATAATATCTCGTCTACCTCCAATAAAAATCTTTAATGGTTGTCTTCAGGTGCGCTTTGCAAGAAACTTTAGTACAGTTAGCAACTGAGGCTTATTTGAAAACGAATCCAAAGCATTTCACAAAGAATAAAAATATTTTTCAATTAACTAGAATAAAGTTCTCAACATTCACTTCGATATTACATTAAGATATTAAGTAGGTAAGTGCTCTTAAAATATACTCCAAAATGCAAGCGACGTTTTACGAGGCGGAGTTATGAGAAAACAGTTCAAAAGGAATTGTAATGCACCTTTTTATTCCAGCTTGCACAAGAGACAAGATAGACCGCAAGTTTCATAACGTCAGAATATTTCGTCTCCACAATTTCATGAAACCTTTCTCCATTTAGATTTGCTTTGCAATATGAATTTTTATAAAACTACTTAGCTTTTAACCAGTATCTCGCCTGGCCAAGCGATGATGAGGTCGACGGTGATGAACGCTTGCCTAGAAATAATCTATTCACTTTTGACTTAAAGACCCCACGGTTATATAATATTTTAGAAGCGAAAGTTTCTCTTTGTCTCCGGTTAATCTGTTCTCCGTTATATTATTGGGCTTCAAAAGTTTTCGATAAAATTCTGCATGCGGGTAGATCAAGGCTTATGTTAGCCACTGGAGCTTCTCTCAATCCTCATTCAATCAACTGTTGGCCTCCTCCCTTTTGCGCCATATTTCCCTGAGTTGCGCCAGTTTTAACAGTGCATAGTATACTTTAATCCCAATGGTACAAACATTTGAGATAATTTTCGACATCCACACAATTATATTGGGAAGAAAATTTCCAAGTGTTCCCAATTTATCCAAGCTATTTGATATTTGTAACCACCCTCCAGGATTCTCCCTGTAGGGGGTGTTATTGCACACACAATTTACATACACAAACACCGATCTTCAAAGTATCCGCGGTCCATACAAATATTTGTTTGGATACGGAAATCGAACGGCAACTCGAGCAAGTCAGCATTATGCTTGGGGTCTCATTCCATTTCCGCTGTCAGGCTGTCACTGCCATTGAAAATGTCATCCTGTTCATGTTGGCAACTAATTTGGTGTTGACGTTTCTTGTCCTTCGTCAAATGTAAGATGTTGATAAGTTTTCAAAATTAAATAATCGGCATTAATACTGCATACATAGCGTAGCAGTAATGAGTGTGGGTAAGAACGTGTTGGCACTTAGCTTTAGGTAAATGTTTCCGTGACTTTTGCATTTGACGAAGAAAATATTATCATGAGAAAATCGTTGTGTCCTAAAATCGAAGATTCGAAGGCTGGTGGATTACGGACCATGCCCGCAATCAGGAAGACACAATGTTCAGATTATGGTCACTACTCACTGCGTGTAGGCGAAATTAGGCCATTAAACGTTAGCTTCCTCTCGCTGTTTTCCTTCGCTACTACTCGGGAGTTCTCCAAAAATAAAATGTCAATCGGCACTTACTAAAAATGTAACTCATTTTTCACTTTTAAAGAAGCCAGTCTAAGAGCACCATAATGTTTAAACCACGCTGTAAATGAGTGGGCAAACAGTAGCAGTAAAACAATAACACAGTAATCACTCAATCATAACCTGGGACGCAAATTGCCCCGTTGAAACCATAGTGCGTGTGCGCGCGCGCCGTCCGTGAAGCAATTGAAAGATTGCCCCGGGGCACACTACAAATGAGGCATGCCGAAGTACCAATTTGTCTATAGACTCGATAGACTGACACTTAGTGTGATTGTTTTTGATCTTCGTGTGAACAGAAGATACGATTCGTGTCGTAAATAATGTAATGCTAGAACAGAGAAATCATTATCCTAACTTCCTAATTATCCAAACTTTTTTTTTATCGTAGTAAAATCAAATGAGTCCTCTTACACAGAGCGGGGCGAGAGGAACTGTCAGACTTGTACTGACTAAAATCCACGATGATCCTTTAATAACCCTTTCCCTTCTAGGATCACGGTAACCGAATGAGACTCATCTAAACCCGTGAACCAATTGAACTGAAATTTTGCATATAAGGTGTCAGGAGTACCCAAAGAAACATACATAGAGTACCTATCATCTGAAAAAAAAAAGCATTGTTTCCGAAGATGACACCACTTGTCTTAGAATCGGCTCTCAAATTCTGAATAAATGCGATCAAAGCCGTAGGCAAATGCTAGTAAATAATGAAGCTCCAACCTTTCACACGTACAATACTGACGCTCGTGTGGCAGGTTCAATTTCGACTGAACGGACACAACCGATAATACGCCCCAAATACGCACATCTGACGGGTGATGGGTCATTTGTCAGATGTGCGTCCACCCCTACAGAAATTTTGAAGAACAGGAGCTTAAAGATATTGGAGCTTTTAACGTAGCTATGAACAAAAACATAGTCTTAATACACTTATATTCAGACTCAAGAACTAAATATAAGCTGTATTTGTGGTTCAAAGCTACAGACGCAACCGTCGCGGGACTGTCTGTAGAGGTAACCGTGATCCTAAATCGTAAAGGACTTGAAGAAATACCATGGACCTTAGTCAGTACAAGTCTGACAGTATACAGTACCAGTACACCCAGGATGGGAGAACTTATTTGATGATTTTACCAATAAAAAAAGACGCTACAACGAAATGAAAGGCCACGCGGGACTCTCTTACAAGGGCACCCGCGGCCCTGAAATGCAAAGAGTAGATGAAGGAACAGTGTGGTTTTTGGTCAGTAAGATTTTAACTTTCGATCCAACTAGGGTACTAGAAGCTAGAAGAGATACATATTAAGTGATGGACAAGAGACAATACGAGTAGGATACAAGTGGGTCTTCTTACTGTATCTTTATTGTGTCGTACTAATTGAAAATTTACTAGTTTGAACGGTGACATGAGATTGTTTAAAGTGCTCTTAATGGTGTGGGAATTAAGGATTAAGGTTAAAAGTTTTTAAAGCAAAGAAAATTAGTAGAACAGTTGAACCATAAAAGAAGTTCCGTACGTTTAGATTAGAGGCTAAACTTTAGCACATATAAATTCGATTCTCGTTTAAGTGAAAATCGGTACAGTTTTGCAGAGGAAAACAGGGGTAGATATACGAAACGTTACATTAGCATTTTTGTGTTGTTTTGTTTTTAACCGACTTCCAAAAGGAGGAGGTTCTCAATTCGGATGTTTGTATTTTTTTTTTATGTTTGTTCGGGCATAACTCCGTCGTTTAGCAACCGATTTGAAAAATCTTTTTTTGTTGGATAGGGTATACTTCCGGAATGGTCCCATTAAAATTTTATCGAAATCGGACTAGCACTTTTTGAAAAATCGACAAAAACCTAAAAAGTTTTCAACTTTGTCTACACCGATTACTCCGAGGTTTCTGGTCCGATTTCGATGATTCTTTTTTTGTTCGATACAGTATATCTGCCGTTTAAAATTTATATCCATAAAATTTTCATTTAGTTTGGTGCAGTCGTTTTTATTTTTAGCTCATTGTGTACATACATACATAGGCGTGCGTTGTTATTACTTGTGCTACGGATTACAAAATTTTAGTGCACATGTAAGAAAATTATGTATTTGACAATAATTTGGGTTGAATATTGAAACTAAGAAGGATGAAATAAAAAACTTTAAAAAAAAATGTAACCGACTTCAAAACAACCACAAAAAAGTTCAAAATAACCTACAAAAAATCTTTTCTTTCGAAAGTCGGTGACAAAAAGTCAATGAAATAAAAAATAAAGTCACCGACTTTCGAAATAAAAGATTTTTTTAATAGTTTTTACTCAGTTCGAGGTGTACCTGCCCCGCATTCTTTTCAGGAGGGTTTGTGGTAGCTCGAGAGTAGTAGTTTTGTCAAAGAGCGGCAGCTTTCAAAATGTTTGTGCAGCTCAGATACGCGAGCTCCATAAAATTTTAAAAGTTATTAAAAGTGCTGAAAGAACATCGACATACATCTTTAAGACCATTACTATTACTAGCGAAGTTTATGTGTCGTCTAAAAACTTTATCAGCTTCTTCATGTTATTGAAAAATTGTTTAATAATTTTGTACTTGTTTATCGTGTACCTCATTATTTTATTTTCTTAAGAGTACAAGAAAAAAAAAAAAGATTCCGACGATTTGGGAACCTCCTCCTTTTTTTGAAGTCGGTTAACAAAGTGTGTAAGACAGTGTATCAATTCCTTACGTTCTTGCAACGCCAAGTCTCAAGCCTCTACAAAGCCAAGTAGCTTTGCTTCAAATATTATTTTAAGAATATTGTTAATATTAAACCCTCCAATTAAGTCGCCTCATAATTTCAACTTGTATATCTTCTAATAAATTTCCGTAAGCGCTCACACCATTTGTTTTCCTGGATGATATAATGCATCTGTTACTGACAGGGAGTCTCCTTCGAAAATACGAATTCTGTAGACCTAAAAAGCGGGCTTATAATCCTTATAATATAGCTGTTATTTCATCTCCAAATATATCGTTCAAAAGGGAGTCTCCTTTCATTTATTGTTTTCAAAACTGGAAACGACGGTCCTGAAATAAAAGCATTGTACTTATATTTAATAATACTGTTTTGAATACAACCCACTCATATCAATCGAAAACATATTCCAAATTGCGTTTTAAATATGAATCTGAACATTTATAAAAACATTTATTCTGATTTCGCTTCAGAAATATTCCTATGAAATTCAGTTATAAATACAATGGCCAAAAAATATACTCGTTAATTTTGCGTTTACCGGGTTCCGGATAAAAATGATGGAGGCCGGTTCGCTGTCACTCAATTTGACCGGGGTGAAGCAACGAAAGTGTTCACTCAATTTTGACGATATTCAAAGGTATTTTGTTCAAGCAATCCGAAACAAACTCGACTGATTGACTATTGTTTTATAGTAACTTATTCTTTCCCAGGGGGTCCCAGAACTGTCTAAGCAAACAATAACGTAAATGGTAGTTGAAGAAACATGGTAGATTTTAGTCAGTAAGAGTCATACAGTCCGCTCCATCCAGGACGGGGGGACTCATTTGATGATTAACACGCTATAAAAAGGGGTTTACCTTACATTGCGGTAATATCCTAAGAAGGCAATGAAGAACAGGAAAAAGAACAGGGTGGGTTAAGTCAGCGGGTCTGACAGACCCGTTCGCAGTTATATCCCAACAAAAAAAGTCATTGCATTCGTTATTTTGATCAACTTTGACCATGGGATCAACACTGAAATATGGTTTAAATCATTTATTCTCATGAAAGACAAAAAGTCACTTATAAGAGAATACAGAATAAAAGTAAAGTAAGTTAGTAGTTAGTTATAAAAAAAATACTCAATGGTTTACATGAGAACTTAAATGGGTTAGCTGATTTTTGACGATTTCAGACTGGGTCCTGGTGAATTTTCTGGTAAATAAAAGCTAAAGTTGTAGGTACTGTACTTTTCCCTGAAGAACTCCTGTGTGCTGTAAAAGTTTTAAGTAGCTTTCTAGCAATATTGCTACTGGATTACTTGATAGTTTTCCGCGTTGGGTAAACTTGGTCAAGGCAGCTTTTTCTTAGACCCTACAGGATGACTGTGTCTTATTTAATTGAAAAGAAAATATCTGTAATACTAGTAATTTTGACTTCCATTATCAAACATTTTAAAATGGTCGAATTTCATTGACGCACAAATCGGTCTTTAGCCGTCGAATTTCACTTCTGTTGGCTTAAAACGGCCAATTTGTCGGTAATTTACTATTTTTGTAAAAAGTTTGCTTATTGTCCGTACCTATGCACCAATTCATACCAGCTTATAACCCCTCAGCCATATATTTCTTTTTAATCCATTGCAGAGAGTAATGTTTTTGGCAACATTATGATTGTTTATTACTTTACCATAAGTCTTATCTATAAACTCATTCACCAATTCCAAAAAACCACACCTCAAGCGAACCTTACAATACCTCGACCTCTTTCCTTTCAATCTTACAAAAAAGCCACTCCATCCTTATCTTATCGTTCAGAAACTGGTAGCGTATCTAAACTGTCCAGTAGTGACGTAATGTGGGCTGTCTGCTGTGGGCGGGGTTCGGTTCTCGACCTTATTACTGAGTTTGTTTTGAACGACAGCTGTAAAAAATACTCATGGTTCCGTTAGTGTAATGGCGGTGTTAGAGTGATTGAATGAGTGAGTGAATGAAAGGAAGAGTGAACGATTGCGGAGGTGGAGATGAGTTTAAGTACGTCAATGTTGTCTAGTTTTGGCGTGTAGGTGTATGATTGATGTTGGGTGTGCAATTTTATTAATGTAGTCTATTTATAAGTTGGGGTTCTCTATTGGATGAATATTCTTGAAAGTGAAATGGACTCCATAGATTAAATTGTTTGGTAAATAGAGAAAGCCAACGATAAGTTTAATATTTTTCTTATTTAATTTAAACGAACTGTTTTTTTTTTTGGTATCAGCCCTGACTTTTCGTGTTGTCGGTCATGGATTCGATCCCAGCCAGGCGCATTACTTAGTGTAAGTAGGTACCTTGTTTATTTCATCATGCTCTAAAAACGGTGTTTTCACGATGTTTTGCTTCACCGTTTATACCGTGATACGTTTAAGATCAGTGCACATTGGGGGAGGCCTATGTCCAACTGTGGACGAATACAGGCTGATGATGAATGATGGGCCCAGAGCAGGGGCCTGCGTGATGGATTACGGCCCACTCTCTCAAAAAAAGACTTATGTCCCAGCAGTAGGAACATTATAGGCTAATGATGATGACTTCAATAAAATCCTAAAAGCTTGGCTTGCTCTTACTGAAATTCAATTGTGCCTACGGATTTTCCGTACCTACCTAATAAAATAATTTATCCAATGTAATGCGAACCTAGATTTTGACAATTAAACCAACATTTTAAAGAAGACAAAATGACAAATACAGTTCGTACAAACAAAAACTCAATACCGATCAGCCCCATACAGTATTCCCACACTACATACCAACAGCTATCCAACAAAGTGTTCCAACAGATCGCGACGTACGGAAACGCACCGTTACTTGATTATCGTATCCGGCGAAACATTACCGGCCACTTAATGTAACCACGAATCATTGTAAGACCTTTAACTTACACCTGTCCGGCGTTTTGGAAAAAAAAACCGTTCCTTAATAGCTGTGAGTTCTTTGAATGGAACAATTTTTGCATTGTGATTGTGTGGAAGCGATTTTGTAAGCGAAAAAGCTGCAGAATTTATGGTTGATAAAATAAACCTAATGCCATAATTGCCAAGAAAAGGACACATCTAATCTGAATTGAGTTTCGTTCGGAAGGTCTACTTTTTACGTGGTAAAATCAACAAATGAGTTTGGGAGGACTCATTTAATTTTGATGATTTGGGCAGGACGAGAAGGACTGTTAGACTTGTACTGACTAAAATCCACGGTGTCCTTCAATAGCCCTTACGTTCCGATGCTGCAGTGTTGCTAGCCGTACTTTCCAGTCAGGTGGTGACAGTTACAGATAGCCGCAACTGTATAAAAAACGAAAAAAAAAACACGTTCAGCCTCAAACGCCATTATCTCTGATGTCATCATCATTTGACACACTCGACGTAACACAAAAATGTTTTAGAAACTACTTTCGTATCACTCTCGTCTAGTTACAATTCTTAGAAACATCGTACGGTTTGCTTTGTATGTAAACAGTCTCCATTTTTTACACTCGTCCATCAGCCTTGTCATCGGCTGTCAATATTACGCGCCGACACGCATAGACATGAAGACATGCGTGCGCGCACCTCCGTAGGATGTGACGTAGCTACCGTAATAGCGGTATGGCACTCATTATGTGCTTGACTTGCGTCGTGAACGGACGTGTCTTGTGCATGTTTGATTATGTTGTCTCTTTTTGATAGATCTTTTTAATGTGAATATGGATAGCGGTGTTAAGATTAACTTAACTATCCATATCCAACAGTAACTTGATATATAGATACTGTGCATCGAGTAATTGCCTATTACGAGACTCTAATTCAATTTAACATTATTATGAAACCTCCAAGAATTTCAAAGTTAATTGTAAAGCTAATAGCAGGATAAGGAAGGCAAATATTGATTTTCTGGAAAGTATTATTGATAAACGAGAAATCATAAATCTTGAAATTGAAGTACTGCATGAAGTACTTGACATATTTTGAAAGTGACTAATGTAGTAATGATTGTACAACTTGGCACTTTATAAATTAAGTAATCGACAGCATTAACACACTTATTGATATCGCCCACACCACATGTGAAATGAGTTATCTGTCTCTCTGCTCTGTTGTATGTTATGAGGTCAAGATTGGACACCCACAAACTAAAAGTTTATTAATGACCATTACACATTGGTAATTTTTCATCGAAATTATGTGTACAGCGTTTCATAAAATTGGGTCTGATGTTCTCACGGATTCAACACATTAATGTGACCTTTCTTAAGGGTACATATTTGAATATCGAAGATTAAAATATCTACGCTTAAAATATCGATGTTCAAAATATCGAAAATGAAAATATCGAATGACCATAAAATCGAAAATTAAAATATCGAAAGTTTAAAATATCGAATGATTAAATGATCTACGTCCAATATATCTAAAATCTAAATATCTACATAAGTTACATCGAAAGATCTAAATATCGAAATACAGATTATCTATTGTCCTAAATATCGAAGTACAGATTATCGAATGTCCGAAATATCGAACCTAACAAGGTAAGTCGACGGAGCCCCGCTTCGCGGGGCTCCTATTTCTGTTTGCAAGGTTTAAAGTAACCTAACACGAAGAGGATGGCGGGGTCTTTCAGACCCCGCCATCCTCTTCGAACCTAACCTGTCCGAGTCGGGGTGCCCCAAGTTCCGAGCTCGCTTCGCTCGCTCTTGCATCCGAAGTCCGTCCAGCTATCTTGTTGGGTAGTAATCAGTAATTTGACTAAGGACGCAAGAGCGAGCGAAGCGAGCTCGGGACTTGGGGCACCCCGACTCGGACAGGTTAGGTTCGAAGAGGGTGGCGGGGTCTGAAAGACCCCGCCATCCTCTTCGTGTTAGGTTAACTTAAACCTTGCAAACAGAAATAGGAGCCCCGCGAAGCGGGGCTCCGTCCACTTACCTTGGTAGGTGGTTATCAGCAATTTGACTAAGGATGCAAAAGCGAGTCCGACTTTTTATCCGGTTTCTGTCCGATATTTCATCTAGTAGGTATTTTTAACGTAGATATTATGAACTTAGATATTATGAACTGCGATGTATTAAACGTTGATATTTTGAATTTCGACATAACGTCTTTCGATATTTTGAATCATTCGACATTTAAATCAGTCGACATTTTAACCTTCGACGTTTTAAGCGTAGATGTAACATTTTTCGATATTTTGTTACAATCGATATTTTAATTTTCGATATTCTGAACATCGATATTTTAAGCGTAGATATTTTATTCTTCGATATTCAAATATGTACCCCTTTCTTAAATATATTTCATTGTTAAAGATACTAGTTATCATATTTATTGCAACGATGATAGTTCGTAAAAATTACTGTCTTACTCCTGTTCTCCTTGTAAACAGACAAAACTATTCGAAAACTAACAACAACAAACATGTGAGATGGTTGCGAATATGTATCATACAATCCCTTAATATCCTGTTAATATCGTTACATGTATAACTATAGAATTAATTTGAAACTAGGTCATAGTTTCTCTTCAGATAATCGATTGTAACACAAAATTATCCTGCTTGCCTGCCAAATGTCTTAGTTTAGAATATATCCAATCTCTGTAGTATAGTAATTAATAAGTAAATCGTCAAGCTTAAAAAAGAAATGCCACATTTTATATTAGTTTGGAGTTAATTACTACTACTTATTTACTTGCTGGCTACTTTACTTATTCAATAAAATTATCAATAAGATAACCTAAAACCAAAACACGAAACCGCTAGATGATTTGGAAGAGATTGACACTCATCATTAGGTGTTCAAAGAAGAAAGAAAAACCTAAAGCAACTACCTCTTCAATTGAAAATTTATTTTGTACTTGGAATCAGCCATCTTGTTAGAACTAAACTAATATAGCTTCTATTATAATTCTCTCAATTCTTAACTTATTCCGTTCTTCCAAGAGAAATATAACAAACATAGAAAGTTCCAAGAAATTTCGATCTTCAGGAAAATGACTAAACTTCTACAACAGCCAATTCCGAAGACACAATATCGAAAACCGTAAAGGTAAGATTAACAAAATCGTCAGTGTGACTGCCAATAATCCTTGGAAACGTAACAACACCACTAAACTTGTGAGTTCCAACCAATAACATGTTTTGAACTGCGTCAAGTAACTCGGAAACGTCGTCTTGGGAACGATGGAAACCGTCTGGAACGTGGATGGGGTGGCCCCTAACACCCCCTTCCCAGTTTCTGCTCCCCCCTTTTATCCCATACGACCTTTGTCTCGTGCGTTTCCGCGTTTCGTATCCTGCTACGCATCCTGTACGATCGTTATAGAAATTTTCTACGTCAAAAATTTAAATTTTATGCTCAGATGTCTACATTTCGTTTTGTTTTACGAGGAGACATGTTACAGTGAAAATTTTATCAATTGCTTGAATACAGCTACAGAATGAAATTAGATCAGCTTTGTTTATTCTCTTGCTGCGAATTCTTCGTCTATCATTTTATTTCCTTTTCCCGATTTTGCTGTCTTACAAGTTTTTACAGGCCGTAATTTCTCTTTCTAAACTGTAAATAACTGCGCTTTCAGTAACTGCAATACTGCAAGCTACAATCTTATCTTGCCGTGCAAGTTGCCTGTGTTTATCCACCCCCTAGTTGCTATTCTCTGGTGACGGATTAAGCAAGTTCTACCTATTTTGCATTATCTACTACATCCTTGTGCTCTCCTAGTCCTTTGTCTGGAATCATTTCCTTGGAATCACGCGATTATAGACTGTATGGGTTATCAATTGTCGGTTAAATACGAGTACAAGGTGTATAACGAGGTTGGAGGGGACGTCTGTCGCGACTGAAGGCCGGGCACGCCGCAATTGCGGCGATAAGACCCCTCTTTGAGGAGTGGCTGGAGAGACGTCATGGCGTCCTGACCTACCGCTTGACGCAGGTCCTCACCGGACACGGAAGTTTCGGGAGGTACCTGTGTCTGATGCGAAAGGAGGAAACGCCTGGGTGTCACCACTGCGAAGATCTCCCGGAGGACACGGTGGAGCATACGGTGCAAGACTGCCCCGCTTGGGCAGGGCACCGACGTGTCCTCACGGCTGCGATAGGCGGAGACCTCTCGCGCCCAGCATTGGTCGCGGCCATGCTGCGGAGCGAGACGGAGTGGGAAGCGGTCGCCTCCTTCTGCGAAGCAGTAATGCTCGCGAAGGAGGAGGCGGGCCGCGAGCGAGAGAGGACAGTGTCCTCCCTCCGCCCCACCCGCAGTGGTGGACGCCCACGGCGACGGACGTCGCGAGACGATCTCCGGCCACCGTAGGCGCGGGCATGAGGGCAGCGAGTAAAGGGCAACTCGCTGCCCGACCAAGGACCATGCCCGGGTCGACGGCGCGTTGTGTCCCACGCGCGCCTCAAAGAGCGTCAGCATAATGACGGGGCCCCCCTCTCAGAGGGCCAAAGCCTGCCGGGGTCGCGGGATTATTTCCTTACCGTGACCCCGGAACACAAAGGGCTATTGAAGGACACCGTGGATTTTAGTCAGTAGAAGTCTGACAGTCCCTCACGCCCTGCCCGGGGTGGGAGGACTCATTTGATGATTTTACCACGCTAAAAAAAAAAAAGAAAAGGTGTCTAACGAACCCTTCACGAATCCGTCACCAAGCATTGTAAGCTATTACTGGGAAATATTTTATTTTGGTGTGATAAAATCTTATTTTACTGTAGGATAGGTTTATATGAATGATGCATAAATGGAGGAAATTAAACTACATGGACCTTTTATTTTTTTAAACGCTTGAAAATGATATAACTTTAAGCTTCAATATCTCTGTACCTACCTCCTGCTTCCAAGAATAGTACAAAAAATCAATGACGGGAAATACAAGTGCATTTCGGGTTTTTCTCTTTTTTACATCCATAAAATTCATTCAGCACAATTCCTGTTCCTCGTGAATTGGCATGAAGAAGCTCACGATCGAGAGAAGTGGAAAGAATGGGGGAAGGCTTTTGCTCAGGAGTGGGACGGAATAGACTACTACTAAAAAACGGAAGCAGTCTACCTTCAGAAGCTTCTGGAATATCACATCGATTTACAAGGTTGTCGAATGGTGTAGATATGTCTTCAGTGATTGAAGGTTATCTCCGGTTGCGGGAATCTGCTAGTCCCTAGGGTTTCAGCTCTACCTTCATCCCTTAATCGTCCCTCACTGCACCCTTGGGAAGGCTCACTTAAATTCGGAGCCCGTATATTAAAGTCTCATCTAAAATTATGTGTACTGTACCAATTAATCTTTTTAATTGTTGGACTAATTTGAAGAAGATTGAACGAGTTTAATTTTATTTACATTTCAGAATGTAAATCTGTAATTTATACGTAATCGTGTGTTATAATTGGTAGGGTTAATATACATAGAGCGGTGAATGCATAAGGCAGTGTGGTTTTAGTCAACAGAGTCTGACATGACCCTTTGACCAGCATTCCTGGGCGAGGACAGTCCATAAAGAATTCCAAACGAAAAACGAGGGAACGGTTATGTTTTAAAGGACACTAGGAATTTCTACAGTATCATGAATGCGTAAACAAACATTTAAATCCACATACAGCCTGGCCTGGAACAATTACTTTTAGCTCATATAAATTTTTTACCGTGCTGTAACCGAATCTGCAACATACAGCGCAGAAGTTGATTACTTAACAACTGCGCCAACCGGCACCGGAAATCAACAGAGTTATAATACTTACGAAGTCTTGTCCATATAAAATACCACTATGATCAATTTTCTCAGCTACTTCGCTATATTAAAAACTTCGTCTTGAACAAGAAACAAGTTGGTCTGAATATAAAATGTTGGTAGAAAAAATGTCTTGTTTCCCATTCAAGTGTCTTTTAAGCGTCAAGTCAATCTTTCTTAGTTTTTCTACCTTTTAAAAGTTGTTTTATTTGACCCAGATTTAATCATCTTTTGTCTTGTCTTTATGCCTTCTATTAAAGTCAGTAAGTTTCTTAGTAGGGACAAAAGAGAATTTAGTGAGAAAATATTCATAATATAACAATTAGTTTATAAGCCTCCAAACTTTCCTAAGTGATTTTAAATGGTCTTGTTTACTTAGCGATGGTTTTCCACTAAATATCAGGTAGGTATTTGCAATTCAAGATATTTTTCCGATTTCTATTGTTTCTTTTCTCGCTTAACTTTAAAATAGCATAACTCACATCGTAGCTTTAAAATAGCATAACTCACATCGTTATGCTATTTTGTGCTGATTTAAACCAAGCATTTATAAAAGGTTTCTTTACATATATTTAACACATAAGTACTCCAATATTTTACTCAATTTCAAAGAATTTTCTAGTAAACGTTCCAGTTTACGGTTTTCTTTTTAACTGCACGTACCTAACGTGCAGTTATAAAGAAAACCGTAAACTGGAACGTTTCTTTAGAAGCCAATAAAATACTATTGCAATTGGTTTAATTTTCCTTCTAGCTACACACCTGAACCTCTTGGCAACTGGTTAAATCTATACCAGTGACTATGGTCTCTCTAATCAAAGTGTACTTTGAGACCACGATATTATGTTTTATTTCGACTAGTGTCAATTTTTTGTTAATGCTATTCTCTTTCTCTCAAATTTACCAGATGAAGCTGAATGCCAGTATTTTCTTTGACTACCCCAACCCAGCTAATATCTGCAGGACAATACAAGTATTGTTGGTAAGACTGGTTGTCAAAACTATCTTCCCATTTTCGACTAGTGAAAAGTTAAACATGTTAAACCAATTGTACCCTATTTAGCCGGGCGGATAGAGGGTCTTGTTTTTGCATAATTTAAAGCAAACACGTCAGTCACTGTCCTTCCGAAGGTGTCCAGGGATAGTGATGTAATGGATTCTGGGATAGATGAATGGAAAGATAGACAACTGACTAAAAACTAATCGACATTCTAAACAAGGATCTATGTCCCTAATTGTTTTAGAGTTCATTTATTTTCGCTTATCCTAAAACTACTTTGGGCTCGAAACATTACCAGGGTCGACAGCGTGACGTGTTCCACGCGCTTGGACCTGTCAAAAACTGACGGGACTGTAATAGGACCAAACGTCTACCGGGATCGAGGGACTGTCTCAGTAGGATACTGTGACCTTGACACGCTAAGGGCAACTAAGGCTGTATACATAAGAGAAAGCTGGAAACTTAAAGCGCTTACCGGCGCGCTTGACAGCGCTGGTCCGTTCTACACAAAGGAAGCAGGTTTGTTTATTAATTTTAAATTGCAGCGCCCAGCGAGTGTTGAAGCTTGTCGGAACTTGTCGGCACCGTTCAGTGCTTATCGGCGCGCGTTCATATATTTTCCTGCGCGTGTTACCAGCGCTGTCAAGCGCCGGTAAGCGCTTATTGGTTTCCAGCTTTCTTTCTGTATACATCCCAACTGATGGAAGAAGGTTCACTTTTAGTCAGTAAAAGACTGACAGTACAGCTGTTGCCAGGGAGGATGAACACATTTAATGATTTAACCATCGAAGCAAAAGGTTTTAATCTTTAAATAATATTAACCTAAATCCCACAGCTGGCAACGAAATAAAACAAAAATGGCCGAATAAAGTAATCAATCTTGATCTTATCAAACAAATTCAAAGTAATCAGTTAATGTTACTTGAAATTCGGAAGCAAAATACCCGGGAACGAGCAAAGTCATGCTAAGTTGTAGTTAAAACAATCGATCTGTAAGACTCAATGAAATTCGAGCAAAGAATCGGAGAAAATGGGTCAGAGAATTGAAACACAGGAATAGCAGTAACTTCAAGAGAATTGCAGCCAATCTTTACAAAGTAAACTGCAGTTTTTTTGTGTTTGTTCAGATGGTGCTTTAATAAAGTACGGTCTAGGACAAAGATAAGATCCAACTTCTGCTACAAGATGAAGACTTTAGAAAATCTCGAAGAACATTTCGACTCCTTAGGCGGTTGGAGGGAGCCTGATTCAGAAGCCTGTTGCTATACTCCACGATACGGCTTGCATTCTTCCTGTTTCTAGAGCCCTAACCACCGTTAGCTAGCTTAGACCTTGCTTCAGATAATCTCCATATTTTCGCACAGTCCAAATTGGGATGCTCTAAAATAAATTCGAAACAGATTAGATCTCTAAAATATGAGTACAAAAATACTGATCCAGATTCTAAGCCAAAAGAATTCCAAGAAGGCGTATTACATATAAAAGTCACAAGTTAAAAAAAGTTGTATCATAATATATTCCGTCTGTGAAACGAATTATAATAAAACTCATGAACTCTACTTGATCTATCAGAGGGCAAAAACTTTCAACTTCTAGGAAAATGGTAGATAGAAAAGTTTTGTCAGTGGAATCTAGACCTTATTACCACTTTGATTGCCTTCGGGAGTGGTAGCACGTTCATTATTAGATACCTTGTACAAGTGTTCCTTTTTATTGGAACCATTTTATGAAAGCCTGGTACTTTCTTGGAGAAGCTAAGAAGACAAGCAAGCAATGTTAGCTGCTTAGCAATTCTGATTTCCTAGTACTTTGTTATACTTAATGAGCTTCAGAAGACTTCTTTAGTTTAGAAGTTTACGCTATCGTATTTTAAATCTTGTTATTAGTTTTTTCTACAGTTTCATCTGCCTCTTCTATTTCTTCACGAAAGAGAATTTGTATATGAGAATTTGTATAATGTGCTCTCAAGTTCTCTTTATTTGTTATTTATATTTTATAATCATCGTCGGTTTAATATCAGTCCTTTTTCTACTTTCTTAATTTAAATAACTTACTGCTTAAACTTTGCCGAAAGAACAATGCCCACGTTCCATACATTGAAAAACCTGATAATGAAAGTATATATGTATAAATATAAGATATAGTAGAAATACTTTCTATAAGTTTAGAAAATAATGTCTTATATTTACTTTGGTGATTTAAACGCCACGAAGTCTGAAAAATATTAATGTTTGTTTTTAGGTTAGGATTTGCCGTCACCAGAAATAAGAAAACCAACGTGTATGAAGTAATCAATAACGCTCGAAGTTTAATCTAAAATAGGAACATTTACCTGACTATGGTCTAAAACATCTTTTTTACTTTGTTAATTCCTTGAAACCAAATGGCCCTAAGTCGATGCTAAGACTCGATGATTGCCACTATAAAATGAGAGTCGATTGTTATTATTATTATTTAATCTACATCTATAAAACTAATAATTCATTACCTACTGGGTAGCACCACATAATATGCTCAATATGTGGTTAAATACCTACATTGTTGTCACAGTAATCACAGTAACATTACTATTAATTTAACAATATAATTCAGCTGTGTTATTTTATTTTCCTAAATAAATAGTTTATTAATGAAAATAATAACAAAAATATAACATTCATAAATAAATAATTTATTTATGAGAATAACACAGCTGTTCATAAATAAGTACTTTCTCAAAAGTACTTACAATACTAACTACATTTTTAGTAGGTACAAAACAATACCTACCCCAGTTAGATAGTTGCTATACCTACCTCCAAATACTGTTGATATAATAAACCAAATCTTGTTGTCAAAAGGGGTCACATGACTAATAAAGAAATACTTACTGATAAAATTAAACGTACAATAAACATCAAACTCAGAGACAAAGTGGAAGACTCAAGCAGCAAAGTGTAAAATGGAACGTTTTAAAAAAAGGATAGTTTGGATGCGTTCAAAATATGTCAATGCGTTACGTAGAATTAACATAAATAAATGTTAAAAAATCTTTTTTTCCTGCGTTTCTTTTAAAAATGTGATAAGTGAAATAAATATACAATTCAATTAGCTATATTTTAAGATTTATTTCATTTCTATACATAGTCAGGTCAAAAATGAGCATTCTTCTTTCAATGACCTTTTCTGATTTATCCCCTTCGTTATTGATGCAATTGAAAATTTGTTGCAAAAGCTGGCATAGGAGAAGAGATACTTCCAGAAAATTGGAATTCGATTCGATTGCACTTAGAACCGAGTGGCTTAAGTTAGAAATTATAGACCAAGGCTCTATAGCACACATTATATGCATTGCATCGTATCGGATCGGATTCACCTCGGGTCATTTAGCTTTACACTCTTACACTTTAACAATTTACGGTATTATACGAAGCCTTATTTATCTTCTTAAAAAACATTACTGTGTAAGTTCGTACGCCCTAATCTCTAGAACCCCACAACCACTTTCAGTAAAGTTTAATGAATGTGGTGTATAGCTGATTCCAGCTGGAAAGAGAGGATATTTTTGGAACTCAACGTAGTTTGCACGCTTGCTAAGGTTGGTCTGTGGGTGAGTGAGAATCTATTACTGCGAGTTTCCTCCATGCCTCGGAAAGCATTCCGGCTACCATTTGTAGATCTTTGACAGTCGTTACTGTTAGTCAGCAGCTCGAAATTCTGACAACCAATCTTACCAAGGAGAGTCGTATCACCCAGTTACTAGATTGTGAAGGTCAGATAAATAAAATAATATATTGAAATTGCTGCATCTGGTTCTCGACTGGGTCGGCTCCGAACACAGTCGGAAAAAGCATAGGCTGATGATGATGGGTTGGCACTATTGCTAGTCACGCGCTAGTGCGAAGTCAAAGCAAATCACTTTTTGCATGCTTATATTTTTCATCTTATCCAAAATCCGAGGCAAAAACATTCCGCATTTACGCAACCTACTTGTAAGTGTGCGATACAATATAAAGTATCATTGGTGAAAATATTGTTCAGAACGAATTGAGGCAATGCTGTTACAGTCCAGTGCAGTGTTCATATGTGTGTGTCGAGCTTCATAAAGAAATAGGTCCACTGCCGTTCCAGAACAACTAAAGATTATCTGAAGGAATTAAGCTAAGCCCCGGGCCCTTTTCAGTACTTGTATATCGTAAAATTCTTTGTCATGTCTTTGAAAACCTCTTAGTGGTCTAAATATAGCCTGTCAATTTCATTTTACGGTTAGTCACAAGCCAGGATAGATCTACACGGATGACCTTTGATATTTGGCAGTTTGACACCAGAAAAGAAGAATTTTAGCTACAATATCACAGATGTTAAAGCAACATCATCTGCCTAGCCTTTTTCAACTATGTTGACGTTCGGCTTTCGGTCTAGTATACATACACTTTATTATAAGTACACTCACATTTCACCGCTGGTTAATTCCCGCATAATAGGGCGAGCATATGACCATCAACCGGGTTCAAATCTAGAAGCTATTAGAGGCTATAACTGAGATTTTTTTCACGATAAACCTACTACCGCTTTGCCCGACCTGGAAATCGAACTAGGGGACTTCAGCATTCGTGCTTGCGACCACAAAACCAACAAGGCAGTAGTAAATAAAACCTTGACTTATTGACGTAATATCTCGAAATCCAATATGTTATGTTGTAAGGGGAAACAGCCAATAAATGAGAAATTTTGGCAGTAAAAACGATAAATAGCACTTTGTTTTGTGGCCAAGGAAGCTATGAGCCGTATGTCATAAATGTAGCTCTTCGGCAAATGCAAGAAAACATGAAACATGACAATTTATCGGGAAAATGTGTGACTTTGACATACTATTTAGGAAAAGGGAATTCTGGGGTCGCAAAACGGTCGAAACGGGTAAACCTGGAACAAAGAGGACCATTGAAGGAATACAGTGGATTTAAATCAGTCCCTTCCGCTCTACCCATGTTGGAAGGACTCATTTGATGATATTACCACCTCAAAAAAAGAACAGGAAATTGAGTTCGTTTCGAAGAAGTTCGACAAAGAAAGACCCCGAGAACGAATTTAATTGTCTTGGATCCCGTAACGAAATTAATGACAAAATAACAGCAGAGGATTACAAAAAATATAATTTTCAATTATTATATATTGATAGACTCAGTCACAATAAAATTAGATTTTAGATTAATTTATGGCTTTTAGGCTCGTGTTCGACCACCATCTCGCCTGACAGTAAGCAATGATTGTGGTCGACGGTTAACCAGGCTTGGCCAAAAGTAACCTTTTCACTCTTAACGTGGTCAAACTAATCCCCTTGAGGCGAAGCCACATGCAAAAGCAAATGGACTAAGATCATACAATCTCAATATTGTATTAAATATTCAACTATCTTCGATCCACTTTCTGTGAAGATGCAAACTGCTTTTGTCTTAGTCTTGCGTGGCAAACCAATTATCTAGAATGGATGGGGTGCTACAAGCATCTGCCCGTTTACCAGATTCGCTTCAGCCTAGAGCTAAGTTATCTAAAACATGAATAAATTATTTGTAACATTAGTTGTCTGAAGTGGAATTTATGGCTTATTTCCTTACGTTATTATTTAAGAGTGTGTACGCTGAACAGCATTTAACCCGATTTTATTGAAAGTTCAGACGTACGAGCATATACATTGGTATTGAAAAGTTTTCAAAATAATGTTACAGTTAAAACCATTTTTTTTTTATAGGAACAGAGATTTCTAATCATGTCATATCAAACTTGGAGCGATTTCAAAAATGTTTCATTTAACATTTTAAAAACCTTCCATATTTTTCAAGCCTTCCCTTATTCATGATTTTTTAGTGTTAGACTTTCAAGTAAACTCTAAGGCCCTTCGTACACAAGCCGACTCAAGTTTCCGATACCTTACGACTTCGGTATCCAAGCGGCTATCGCAATACAAACCCATAGGGGTTCGAACACAAGCACGCGTCAATGAATACCAAAATCGTAAGATATCGGAGACTTGCGTCGCCTAGTGTACGAAGGGGCAAAAAGTAGGAAAGTCAGGTCCTTATTTTTGTCGTCTCAAGATTTCTTTACTAAGCAGCGTAGGCTATTTCAAGTACGGCGGAGTGTCCTTGAATGCATCGTGTCCATTCAAATTCTCACTAGACTTTGGGGATAGACATTTTGTAAAAGGATTTCAATCCAGCCTTAATTATTTTTCGGTCTTCAAGGTTTTACAACTGTTCAGAAAAGTTTCTCCCAACGTTAATTAATATGATTACTTTATGGACAACCTAGGCTAGGTTGTCGTGAAAGTGTTCAAAAAAGTTTCTATAATAATACCACTGCATAAAGTTCCTGTGTTTTGTTGAACTACCGAATGTTTCTTTTTAAATATTTTCAAAACATTCTCTCGCACTTTAATACGATTATTAATTCCAGTCAGTAAAATGACAAGGGCAACTATTGTGCAACTGTCATTAAACAATGAATTTCATTCATGTACAAATGTCATTTTACTGACTGGAATTAATAATCGTACTTTATAAGATATTAGCGGTAAATGGGCACCTAAAATAAATATAAACTACTAAAATGAATCTAAGGACGACACCTAGTAACGCCATCTGTTGCAATTTAATTGAAACTGCAAACGTTTAACGTATCTCCGGAGACTCGCAATAACTAAGCTAAATATTCGCACCAATAGTGCCTATCTAAGTTACACCACGAAGTGTCATCACTGTCCGCTCTACGACTGAAGTCCTTGTCCTTGACGTGGCGCTAGTGTCTATGTTAAGAAGAGCTCGATGCCAAACAACACGAGCTTAAGGTCCTACCACCAGCGGCCATCCAATACAATTACGTCGGAGGGGTGCCTTGCAGTGTGAACGCACTTTTACTGCCAAAATTGGCTATGTCAGTCACCAGAGGGCACACCAGCGATGTTCTCAATAGGCAGATCCAAGTCGCTGTGGCCGAAATCGTTCGGCATCATATAGGTTGAGTTGCTATGTTATTACATCAAATTCCATTAAAAAATGTAGTCATCATCATCATCATCAGCCGGAAGACGTCCACTGCTGAACATAGGCCTCCCCCTTAGACCGCCACGCCGAACGACAATTCGCCACTTGCATCCATCGGCTGCCCGCGACCCTCACGTGAGAAAAAATGTAGTACCACGAATTAATTGTCGTCGCAGGACTTCAGTGTTGTACTTGGCTTGGACTCTATAATTACAACTTTTTTGAGAAGTGTGAACCTTTCCTTTTCTGTTACATTTTAGATAATAGACGATGGAACTGCACAATTTGATTCCGACTGCCCCTTTCATCATCGGACTACAAGACGTACGGTAATGTCCCATCGATAATATGGTCGACATCCCACTGTTACGTACAAGGCGTTTAGCTAATACTTTTACTGTACAGACTTTCAGTTTATCGTGGTCTCGCTTTGTATGATCATTCCGCTCATACAACGATCAGCTTATACTGGTTTTTTATAGCTTGACGTGTATCCGTGTGTACGTACAGTTAAGGAGTAGAATTCCCTGCCGGGGTCTGTATTTCCTGATAGCTACTACCTTGGGGTCTTTAAGTATAGAGTGGATGGGTTCTTTTTTTTATCGTGATAAAATCATCAAATGAGTCCTCCCACCTCCTCCTTCCTCATTTCTTATCAGACACAGGTACCTCCCGAAACATCCGTGTCCGGTGAGGACCTGCGTCATGTGGTAGGTCAGAATGCCGTGAAGTCTATCCAGCCACTCCTCGGGTCTTACCGCCGCGATTGCGGCATGCCCGAGTGGATGGGTTCTAGGTAAGCGCGCTTCACCATCGAATAGATCATCAGACATCTTTGCTACTTGAAAAGATGCATACATACTCTTTTTGTTCACTTTTATCTCACTGTTAAGGTGTCTAAAAGCGGTAGATAATTATATTGTATTAGGTTCCTGTTGCAACGAAACTTGTACTTAGTGTATTATTCTACACATTTTCCTTGCTAAAGTCCCCAGTTGAGCAAAAAACTCCGTTACAGACAAAAATAAAACACCAAAAACGCATACCAAACCGGTTTCCAATACAATTTACCTCCAAATATCACTTACAATTCATAATCAACCCTTCTAAACCCGCGGACATGTTTTATCCTTTTTATTTTTATCTGCAGAAAACATGTGAGGTCATCCCCGTGTCGTCATTTCAACGGGGTTCGGGTTAAGGTGTAACAAACTGTGAAATTCGTTTTTGTTATGTTTTATGTTATTTTATTTGCATGTTTAAATTCGTTTCTGGTTTTGCTTGTTTGTCATTTTATGCTTTTTATGCGAAGGGTTCAAAATAAATGCAGGAAATTACGTTCCCTCAGATTTATTATAAGGGTCTTTAATTCGAAATAAAAGGAAATCTTTTTACCGTTCTGATATTAGAGTATATCAAACGATCCATTACTCTGAAATACTACCTTTTCCACTTAGTGTGTGGAGTTGTGGACCGTAACTCAGGATAAAAGACATCCTTTCTTATCTTTCCTGTCTCAAAAATCCACGCTCGTAGTAGATTTGTTATTGTGATACAGGGTGTTTTAATTTATACTCTCGTCTCTCCAAACGTAGTACAATTTTAAGCCACTATAAAGCCCTTTCAAATGAGGAGAAGCTTCTCCACAAAATAATCTTAGATCCGTTTACCCGAAAGATTATTTCCTTCTCGGATATATAAATCGTAACCTAATATGTAAATAACCTTCATCTTTCATCCCTATATATTTCGTCCTCATAATACCAATTTAATATCAGGTTCCATCTCAACGCGGTATAGAGCATTATACCAATAATTAACACCGCAGGCTTTCCTCAGGCCTCTAAACTTCTCTCTGCATTATTAATCACGTGTTTACAAAGCCAAAACAGAGTTCGCAAATAGTGGAACTACTGATATCGAAATTTTTGAGCAGTGGTATTGACTTAAATAGTGCAGGGGTAATACAACAAAACAATACATAAAAACAGTTTTGGTAACCTTTTGAAACTTCGCTGACCTCGTATCAAATTCAAATAATACTGCTCCTCTCCTAGGCAAAACGGCTATCAAATATTTTTCCCGCCACACCTCGAAAAGCATTACAATATCAACGTAAATCGTAAACAGCCCCTTTTCGTATAAAAATCACTTACAAACAATACAATTTAATCGAGCACTAGCGCTAAAGTTTTACAGCCACTGCCATCTAGTGGGAATAACGGGAACTATCAAGTAAATCGAGGGTTGCAATTTTATGCATCCTGTATCTATAGGTACGTAGGGAATTCAGATATTTCACGGAAAAAGCTTGTAGCTACGGGATCGTAATTCCAGTATTGGTAACTAGATGATGCTGCTATAAGAACCTTCGTAGATTTTTGTCACGCATTTTAAGTGATTAATATGTATAATAATTTGACTCTGTAAATTTAAAATGCAGAGGCTTGAACCAAATTATTTATTAAACACGAAATATTATCAAAAAGTTAATATTCCAAACATCCATTTTTATTTGACACTAGCACTACGCCCGCGACTTCGTCCGCGTGATTTTCGAACTTTGCCTTTGTGAATTTCTAGTCCCGGCCACCCTCTATAAGGGATACTGTTAGAAAAAC
The DNA here is from genome assembly GCA_954870645.1 of Agrotis clavis. Lineage (NCBI taxonomy): Eukaryota > Metazoa > Arthropoda > Insecta > Lepidoptera > Noctuidae > Agrotis > Agrotis clavis. Next base: position 6,985,334 of record OX940943.1, read on the forward strand.
TCAATCAATATTTAACAAAAAATCTATCAACCCGCAATATTCCGTCTTAGGTAACACCTAGGTCCTAAAAATTTAAAACTCCTAACTATAAGCCCCAATACAAACTTTTAGTGGTCGAATTTCGTATCATCCTCTCTTAGTGAGAACCTGTATCCTAAATAGAACCCCCCTGCAATGTTGAGTCCTCTAATTACAAACACCAAAGACAACCCCTAAGGGGACGAATTTTGTAAAATTCCGTCTTAGTGAGAACCTAGGTCCTAAATCAACCCCCATGCTGTAACTCCTAGCATTTGTAGTAACAAAGTTTCATACAAACTGTCAACCCCATAAACAGCCCCTTAGGGGTAGAATTTCAGAAAATAGTGCCTTGCGTTGGTTTGCATTTACGTCAGAAAAGAACAACCTTGCAAAATTTAATACTTACTCCTAGCATTTGTAGAAACGAAGTGTCATACAAAATATCAACCCTTAAATCTACCCCTTGGGGTCTATTTTCACAAAACACCCGCAACTACGTCCAAAAAAGGATCTCTATGCAAAATTTGCGTCTCCAAACTATCAACCCCGAAAAAGCCCCTTAGGGGTCGAATTTCGCAAAACCGTCTTAATGAACATTTAGGTCTTAAAAAAAACCCCTCGCAAAATTTGAGACGCCTAGCACTTGTAGTAACAAAGTTTCATACAAACTATCAAACACAAAAACAAACCCCTTTGGGGTGGAATTTCTCTAAATCCCGCCATGGTGTGCATTTAAGTCTTATAAAGGAACCTGGTGCAAAATTTGAGACTCCTCGCACTTATAGTAACAGAGTTTCAAACTGTTAACCCCAAAAACAACCTCTTAGGGATCGAATTTCATAAAATCCCGTCTTAGGTATTACTTTCGTCCAAAAAAGAACCCCTTTGTATAAATTTGAGTCTCAATTCTATCAACCCCAAAAACAACCCCTTGGGGGTCGAGTTCTCAAAATTTCCACCTTGGTGAGCATTTACATCTTAAAAAGTACCACGATGCAAGATTTGAGACGCCTAGCACTTGTACTAAAAAAGTTTCATACAAACTATCAACCCCAAAAACAACCCCTTAGGTGTCGAATTTCACAAAATCCCGTCTTTAGTACCTATCATTTACGTCCAAAAAAAAGCCATATGTAAAAATTTAAATCTAAAAAGTATCAACCCCAAAAACAACCCCTTAGGGGTCGAGTTTCACAAAATTTCTACCTTGTTGAGCATTAACGTCTTAAAAAGAACCGGCATGCAAGATTTGAGACGCCTAGCACTTGTAGTAACAAAGTTTCATACAAACTATCGACCCCAAAAACAAACCCCTCAGGGGTCGGATTTCGCAAAATCCCGTCATAGTGAGCATCTACGTTCTAAAAAGACACCCCATGCAAAATTTGGAATTCCTAGCACCTGTAGTAGCGAAGTTTCATACAAACTATCAACCCCAAAAACAACCCCTTAGGGGCCGAATTTCGCAAAATCGGTTCTTAGTGCTCACCTACGTGGTATAAGGAGGGCTTATGCCAAATTTCAAGTTTCTAGGCCCAGCGGTTTGGGCTGTGCGTTGTCAGATCAGTCAGTCAGTTTTGAATTTTATATATATAGACTATTTGTATGATGTTAAAAAGCCTGTAACTATAAACTTCATCAGACTTGAACTTCTCAACCTCAAGAACGTGTTCAAAAAAGTATAACTTTATAATAGTAATATATACTCGTATTACGATTACCTGGAATATTAATACAATTACACTAAAATCGAACTAATTCGTCACACTTGCACCAAGTCCAACTTGCACCGAACATTACTTTGAATTGTAGCGTTGCTAAGCACCTCACTCAATTGTGATACTACATAAGCTTAACTAAACCCGTAAGTTACACGCACATTTACGGCTTCATGCCATGTAGATTCACATAAAACGCACACATGTTTATATCACCTACATTGTAAACGCATGGAGCCCTGTACTCATCTGTGAGTTTTCATAACATCCGTTCATTGGAATTTGCAAGATCTAATGGGACAGTAATGTCCATGTATGGATAGGGTTTGAATCTAAAGGAAAATAATCTAACATAGTTCAAATTATTTTATTCATGGATATATATTCATATTTCCAATATTTAACTACAAACATTTTTGATTGACAAAAAACGGAGACTTCGGGATTTTTCTAAAATATCGTGCAATAGCAACAATCGATATCTCAAAGATGTTTTTATTCAATGTAATGCTTGGCAAAGGATGAATAGAAAGTAATGTTAGCTTTTTTATCCATACATTAAAAATACATACATCGTTGTATAGAAATTCCTAGCTAAACATAAGCTATGCTTCATTCCTACAATAACCCATGGATATTATCAATTTTATTTTCATGAACAACAAAACGTGATCACAATTAAGTCATCAATGTAAACAAGACAAGGTGTTGCTAATAATTTTTGATGTGGATAACTTCTTGAGGCGTAAGTGGCACCTGCTATCTCAGATATCATCTATAAGTGACAACGCGGCATGTTATGCATTAACCATGACTGTACGCTTTATTATATATCTTTCACGCCCCGAAGTAACATGGTGAAACCCGCTTTGTATCTCTATGGCGCAGTTTTTGTTTACATTTGTCTAAGGCCGCTGCCTCGAATCTTGCGGGCAGCGGCGCGGCGCGGCGGCGGCGGCGCGGGAGTGGCGCGTTCGTCGCAGACCCGTTCTCGAAACTAGCGGGCAGTACCCCTAGCACGAATATTTGTAGGTTTCGTGTCGCCACCGTATCGTGCCGTCGATACAATAACGGAATACAACGAAAGTCGGAAGCACGAAGCACTTCCGAATTCGTACCGAGGGCGCGATACGAAAACGTTGGTGACGTCATACTAACGTAAATAGGGACGGGAAAAATAGAACGAATGATCGTACTCTTGAATGAATGTTTCGTCCAGAAACTGGATTTTTGATAGAAAATAAGTGATTTTTGGGCATTTAAAATTTTAATATTGTTCAATTTATGACGCAATACAAAGGAACTGCAGAAACAGTTAATATTCAGTTAGATAAATGGCGTAATAATTAAACTAATTACTAAAACGTTGTTTTTGATTTGACTGCGTTCCTAAACGAACGTCTGTCATGCGCTGGCACAAATAAAAAGCCATGAAAAAAGTTTATTTTGAAAAAAAAAACCTGTGTCAAACCTAATGTCTATACTTATTGTCAAATCTTTCCGCTGTCAAGTGGTTTCAAAACAATGTTCAATGATTTGTTATTTTTCTGTTGATTTGTTATATTTCTGTAAGCTATTCCAGTAAACTTCGATAACTAAACGGAAGTATTCCTAATGGAGTAAATAAGTAATTGACACCCTGATCAAGAAGGTCTGATAACCGGTTGAACAGAAGGATCCCCCACGATGTTCAATGATAAGACGAGGCTCTCGTTCTTCCTCTCGTTTGGAGATTCGGTGAAGAGCTTGAATTAGAAGACAGTACTTTTCGTTAAGGCTTGCATTATGAAGAAATTCCTATCTTTGAAGTTCTAACTTGCAATACATTGAACTGTGTTTTATAACAAAATGTTTATTTGTATTTTTGAATGTAAATGTTTTAAATCCTTATTATTCAATACGAATGTGAGTTTGTTTTTGTGCTTTTACGTTGTACTGCTGGACCGATATTAAATAGCACAGAGTAAGTGGGGCCTGGAGACCAGGGGGTGTCGACTTTGTTCTACGAACAAGATGTAGGTGGGCTAGAAAACAAGAAAGAGACATCACCATTAGAGTAAAAGAGATGAATTATATAATGTTGCCAACAAAAATACTATTTCACATTCAATCACATTCAATCTAATAATAGGCTTATTAATTGATTTTAAAGTATGTTATCCTTAAAAATTATTTTTGCTTTTATTCTGATGCGAGAAAATGTTTGTTATGAATTTTTTAACATTTACATTGATGAATACACAAAACAAAAAGGAGATAATAATATGACAACATGACAACACTGGAACGCCATATTGTCTATTGGCTATTTGACGTCAAAGGAAAAAATGTCTGCCATCGCTTGCGCACCATTATTTATATCTTGTTCTTGTGTTTATTTGTAATAAATAAAACAGTTGCATTTAATTCTACATACAATTTTGTTAATGTGAGTCGAGCTTGCTCCTCTGTGTCTGTGTTTTGGTGAAATTAAGTGCGTATTTGTGAGATATAGACCCGGTGTTGAGACAGTGACTCTTGTTTGTTTTTGAGCCTTATTCCCGATGAGTTCGTAGGAAGAAAACACTAGAATCTGTGCTATGTGTGGAACTTCACCTTCTAAAGATCCCAGCATCACTTTACATCGGTTTCCGAACCTTAGTACAATAAGTCATTGTAGCTTATATGAATAAAGAAGTCAAATGAATTCGTGTGTTTTACTAATCTGCTCCTTACTTATTATCTTTCAGCATTTTATGCACAAGTACATTGTGTTTCTCGATAGTAATTTGAAAGAAACTATCGAGAAGCGCAATGTACTTGTGCATAAAATGCAATACAAAGAACCTGTAAAGTACTTGTAGTATTTGAAATTCCCGCCCGATTCCACTGCCATGTTTTCGTGGGCTAAACATAGATGGCGCTGGTCGGTAAGGAAAATTTTCCTCACAAAATTAGTACGGAGTCGTCATTCTTCCCCTTTAGGGGTATATATGTTCTGTGCTGGAGACGATCGTAGGATAAGAAGCATATTTTGTTATAACATTTAATGTAAAATGTAATGTAAAAATAAAGAAAAGCTTTATGAATATTCTGTGTTCGATGATTTTATTTATTTTATTAAACATGACAATAATATCACTCAATGAATCAAGCAATGATTGAGGGCCATCATAATACGGTTGCTAAAAGATCTAAGTAATCCTGTCATGCTTCCCGCACTTGGTGCACTTATTTTTTGTCAATTATGGCAGCATAAATAGAAAGGTAACATATTATTATAATAAATATTGGAGCACACATTCATTTTCTAACAAAATATATCAACACAATCACTTAAATTATAATTTTATCGCTAAAATAAAATACGACGAATGTTTTCTCACTGTCAAATTTGAAGTGAATAAATATTCGTAAAACTCGTAAGCCAGCCTTCGACAGTTACGAAACTATCCGTCATTTTATGTCTTTGTGCTACCTATTTTCATACAAACGGCTCAAATAACGTTTACGTTTACGTACGAAGACGATACGAAACGTAGGGTAAAGTTGCCGATATTTTACCAGTTAACAAACTTCACAAGCTGTCACAAAAACTATTTAACTTTAAAAAAATATATTACTAGAAATAGAAAGGTTGTTCTATTAGCGATCATTTTTTATTGAAAGAAAATGTGGAAGTTCAAAAATAAATATGAAAATTAAAGTTTTTTAAAAAGTCTGAAAAAGTACAATTTAGGAAACCGGTTCCCTTAATTGTACCATAGGCATCCTAAATTGTACTTCATATTTTAAATGAGATTCAAGTGGTTCTTATCTAAAAGTACAAACATCTTTATGAAAAATATTATTTAGATAGGTTTGAACATTAATTATGTACTTAATATACGCCAGTTTTCTTACATCTTTATTCGTAAGCCCAAACACATAGGTACTTTTCTATGTTCAGCAAATGCGACACAAGCTCTTGTTCAACATCATAGTGCAAAACAGTGGGCCTGCCCTTGGAAATTGTATTTTCTTTTGCATACTTATTCGAACTTGATAAATGTCTACTTAAAGTGGGCTTAGGTAACGTTGAACGTGCGTGAACACTCATTAATTCCCATAGATTTCTTTTTCAACAAATCTAGGGCCTTTTCTAAGTCATCTTGTGTCCATTTGTAATACTTTTTATCTTCTCCAGACATCTAAAAACATTTAAATCTAGTTGACCATCAAGTTGAAAAACTACCATACACCTAAATTGTACCGGTACATTTTAGGGGTACCACACTTGGTACAAATTAGGCAACACTAAGTTTTATTTTTATGTGAGCCGGCATTAAAACCTCGAAATGCTAAACATAAAACTATAGTCTCAAAAAAGGTCACTAATATGCCTACTTTCCAAAAACATATATAACAGTTGCAGTGTCCTTACCGTTGTCAGAAGAAATTCTTAGGAAAACTCCCATAAAATAATACTAGAACGCCGCAAAAAATATTTTTGTTTACTGGAATTTACTCTTTTATGTTATCAAGTCCAAAATGGCAGCGGTTGCGTCATGTTGGTAGTACTGCTTTTTAGTGTTGCCAATTTAAAACTAAACATTACAGTTTAGTAGATTTTGAGGTGGTACAAATTACGAGCCGGTCCAATTTATGCAACTCGACCCTACATGTATTTGTTCGTGCTCTGAAAATTAGTTCAATTTACGCTCACCAGAGGCGCTGTTCAAGTTCCCATACAAAATGCTTTCGGAGACGATACGAATACTTTGTCGAAAGTGATTCGTGCTAGGGGTACAGATCGCGCGTCACTATAGCCGCGTAGTGTTGTGTTCATGATTTTGTCGTCGAGATATATGTTTTTATTCGCGAACGAAATGTCTGAACAATGACGGCAACATCTTTTTTATTCAAATTTATTCCTAACGCTCCATTTATTGTGGTCAAAACACTAGAGCACAGGCGCGCGGGCGGTGACTGTTGGTCGAGTACACCGCTCGCTGCCCGCTCCCGCCCCGCTGCCGCGCCGCTGTTTTCGAGAGTCGGTCCATTTGATTATACGCATAACATCCCGCCGCCCCGCCGCCGCCCCGCTGCCCGCAAGATTCGAGGCAGCGGCCTTAACGTCATCAGATCGGTAACTTTCTGAAAGGACGGTTGCATAACCTTAAAGAAACATTGCTCTAATAAACAAACAAGTGTCTTATCTGTTTCATATACAACAAAAGACAAAGACATCAAAACAGAACGAAACAAAAGGACATCACAAGAGAAAAGAGACTTCAATAAATAACATGGTCCGTTAGAAAGGCTCAAATAAACTGCAGGAAAAATGACAGAGTGAACAGTGTATTCAATTATTACTATGTCACAAGCATTCATATCGAAATTCAGAATTCAGGTCACGTTGCGTTGATAGACACAGCCTCAGCCACATTTCCAATAAATGCATCCGACAGGTAATTTGTGCAGTCCAGATTCACTGAACAGCCGCCTTTATAAATTCTTTTGTTGCGGCGAAATTGTGAAATTAAATGGTTTTTGTCTAGTCTTGCAAATGCTGTTAAGTTATCTAGAATCGGTTTTTATGTCTGTGAATAGAAAACGGCGGTGGTAGTAGCTTTGTTTGGATTTGTTAATTGGTATTCTGAAGTTGCGTGTGGTGAAATTGTAGAATGTGAGCGGGGTTTTACGAAAACATTTGGAGAAGGGATTCCTTTTACGTCGGTAATTAAATCTTAGAGTTAATTTTACTTATTATTCTTACCAGTATTTTAAGTCAATTATAAAGCTGTATTTATTTAACGAAAATTGCTCACTTTAATCACGACTGCAGCTTTATTAATTAAAAGCCAGGGAACGGCCTATTCATTTCATAGTCTGGCTGACCTAACTGGGATGGCGTTCCAATTTCTGTCATTAATAAATTAAGCTGTATGCAAACAGACTAACTAAATACGAATAATAATGGCTTACTATGAAGCTTGGTTGGATTTACACAGATTTGTCATTGTGCACGAAATTATGTGCAACATGTTGTTGAGTGTTTAAAGCTTTGTAATGGACGTGATTTATTTCAGCAAAATTCATAATATCACGCCTGTCTGTAATCCTCAAAGGAGGGATATGCAGAGGAGCTATTAATAGTAACTCTCTTTTATCCAGTTATGGTTAAGTTCCATTTGATAGCGAGCTTTTTTTGGGACAAACCCAGGACACTATTCCCAAACCACTGCAACTCCTAGAAGTCTGAATCAACAGTGGCAACCACCAGAAAAGCCCTAAGACAATGAAGCTCGACGTGTCCCGGAGAATGAATTTACCTGTCTTGGATCCTGCAACGAAATTAATCAGTAATGAATAGTGGAGAAGTAGCTGAAAAACAATAGGGAGCTTGTCTATAGCCCTTAAGCCAATTCAAATCCAGGATTCTTAGCTGATGCTGAGAAATTCCTAATTGAGAAAACCTACCAACACTACCCTGCCTGGGAAGCGAAGCCATAACCTCGACCCGAGGCAGTTAAATTATAATATAGTGCAGAAATAAACTTGATTGTACGCAATTAAAATAATGAACCACGAATGTATTCTACGCAATTGTTGTACGTTAGATCTTTGCCAAACAGTTCTAAGATAAATTGGACAGTAAACAAAGACTAAACATCAGTCATTTAGTAACTAAACAGAATAGTTTCATCCAAACATCAAGTTAGAAACTTGTAGAATACCATTCAGCCTTTCAGCTCCAATCTGTTTTTGTTTTGAGTTATAAACCAACCTACCCACTAGTACCCACACTGTTCTTTCAGTTGCCTTGTGCGTTCCAACCGCAGTAACCTTAATCATTCCCGGTACCCTGGCACCACTCAAACCTCTCTTAGATTTAAATCCGCCTTGACATAAAAGCTTGTCGGCTCAAAACTAAATCTAACAGATTCGCCAAAAACCTTGAGTAAGTTTTAAGTAGCGGTTGAATACTGCCATTTCACCCAATAGTTTCCGAGATTAAGCTGATATTGCAGTGTTTATGAACTTTGTTTTATATTGTTCGGTTGCGAGCCTCCAAGAGTAAATAGGTTAATGTGGTTAACGACTAGGTCTGTCTGTCTTGTTTCTGAGCTGTCTAGTTGTTCTAATTTCCTCTATACTGGGTTTAATTAGAGCAAATGGGTTTAGCTTGAGTACAATACTTAGTTTTGGTTCAATATAGGCTGTATCGTTTATCAATTTTATGTCTTCATCTGAAGTAATGAGTGCAGACTACACATACAGATAGATTAAGTATTATTTCTTTTGTTTTCGGCCAGTTTTTTTTTTCTTCTCGACAAAGGAAGGTTTTCCATTGCTTCTTTTAGTAAAACCTTCGTTATCATTCTATGTTAATGGAAAAACAACAATTGTCTCATCTCCATTTTCTAACAGATCGTTTTTCTTAAACTATTTCGCTCCAAGCACAACCTTTAGTTTTAATAAAATAACAATTTAACCTTTTACCAATTTTATATCGCCAATTTAGTTAACCGATCCGACAAATTATTCTTTACTTTGCGAAAATTTTAACTTCTTTAATCAAATTCAAAGTTTCTGGATGTGAAATTAGGCAGTTATTTCGGAATTAGACGTTAATTATACAGTATATGTCTAACTTTTCGTATGTTAAATTGTTCGTTGTCTGTTTTTGAATGTACATACTAACATTGGAAATTAGTCGCATCACAAAATATGAGAAAAATTCTTGACATAAAATATCAACCTTAGGTTTCATATGTATATCTTGCCAAAGTGCTAGTATTCCAAAAGTCTTTTGGCAGGAAAACGAGAAATAAAACTGGTGAATTGCCCTACATTGTGTCAGGCTGCCAATTTAAAGCTTCTAGTTATTTAAGAGATATGTTCTTGATGCCTTAGACATATTTTTCTCTGGCTAACATTTTATTAATCAATGTGATGTCATCAGTGGCGTAGCCTTTTCCAACTACGTATGTTGGGGTCGACTCCCAGTCTAAACGGGTCCAGCTGAATACCAGTACATTTACATCAACAGACGACCTGTGGATTTATCAGTTACTGGGTAATCTGAAGTGAAAATATTAGCACGGTGGCTGATACAAAACTTCGATGATGGTAGCCGAGATACTAATTACACACATCAAAAGTGTCTAGGGATCAACATATATTTTTGCAATAACTTTTCTCCTGATTGATATTAATTAAAATGTTCTTTAAGGATTCATCAAATAAAGTGTTATCGTTTGTCACAGTAACGATAAACCAAGTCACCTTTGCATTCATAAAGAAATTTGCCATTTTCCTAATAAAGGGATTTTTGACATTTGAACCACTAACATTAAAGTTCGAAAAAAAGACTGAAATAACAGTTTTCTTTAAAATTTTATTGGGTAACTTAAACAATAATCCGTGTTTCTACCGCGAACACTAACAACACAAGAACATCGGTTTGGCATACTCAAAATGAGTTCATCCAAATCACGCTGTGGAATGGCCGCCCATGTTCGTTGCAACAACAAAAAAAGGTCTTCTTGCGACTGGATACCCTCCATATTCGGCAGAGCTCTTCTCTGTAGCATATCCCATGCATGCTCAATCGGGTTCAAGTCTGGCGACTGAGCAGGCCAGGGCAGGACATTGATGTTAGCTGCGGCGAGAGTCTGTCTTACAACTCTTGCGGTGTGCGGTCGTGCATTATCATGCATTAACTGAAATAAGGGACCGATTTGCACTTGTAGAGGAACGATGACGTCTGATACAATCGTCTCAGCATAAATTTGAGCGTTGAGGTTGCCTCTGATCCAAATCAACTCAGTTCTTCCGCCGATCCAAATACCCGCCCATACCATGATGGTTCCACCACTATAAGGATGGACTTCCTGGCAGGATTTTAATCGCTGTTGGCGTCCAGGGGTTCTCCAGTGTCGTATACGTCTTGTATCCGGTCTCATACCAAAACGAGACTCATCAGAAAAGCACACGAAACGCCATTGTTCTTCTGCCCAATTTCTGTGTTCAAGAGCCCATTGATATCGAATCCTACGATTGTGCATTGCTATAGGTGGTACCCGTAGCGGTCTTCGGGAATGAAGGTTCACTTCATGCAAGCGGTTTCTGACTGTTTGGTCGCTAATTAAGTTCCCTGAAGAGTGATGAAGCCTCACGGCCAACATCATGGCGGTTATTGTTGGAGCTCTTCGAGTTAAGATTTGAATGTATCGGTCTTGTCTCCGTGTGGTGCAGCGATACCGTCCTCCATGGCGCTCAGCCACGGTACCAGTGCTTCGGTAACGTGTCCAAAGTCGACTGATAACACTCTGACTTGTATTCACAGCTAAAGCCACAGTACGTTGCCGGGAACCAGCTTCTATCATTCCCATGGCTCTGAGCATTTCTTCCCTGCTTAAATGACGTCGCCGCTCCATAATAACGTTGGTTTTAATCAGTAGTAGGGAAACAGTAGCACTAATAATGTCTTCAATGCGTTGTATGTTTTTATAGGGAAAATATTGACAGCTGATTTTCATCTTTTACTCGAATTTGATTTACAGTTCATGATTCAAATTATGAAATGCACCAAAAAGGATCCATATAAATTTATAAAATCATAAATTTATTACAAAGCCACATCTCAATCTCAAGAAATCCGCATAAAAATGCTTGATCCCTAGACACTTTTGATGTGTGTAGATGGCGCGCAATAGTAGTGCTTTTGTCCAGCTTGTATAGGGTAACTACGAGTATAATGGCGATGTTATCAGATCTGATACACATTCGCCATCAAGACGAAAACCATATAAGAGTGTCAGTAACACAACAGAATAATCACTAAGTATTTAAATCCTTTTTATTAGCCTTAAGCCGAGGACAATCTTGTACTAATTTTCTCTTCATTCCAAATAAAACCAATAATAACTTCAAACACTGATATTAAATAAAGTATGGTTAATATTATTTTCTCTTTTCCAGGTACGTACACCATAATCAGCCATGAAATAAGCGATAAAGTTGAGCACGTAAGTTTTATGGCTCCGACGACTGTAATCTATTAACGTGAAGCGAGGAATTACGTGCGAAGTGATTTTGCTATGAATGCTATGATTCAGTGTGGTTGCGATGTATTTTCTACTATTGTTAACTGCTTAGATAAAACAGAACGTTCTTTAACGAAGATTTTCTGTGCAAAGAAAAATTCGAAACGCTAGGGGGTTTTGAATTTGCGACCTTCGGATTCAGAACATAATTTATGATGCTCTTACTAACCGAGCCAACGAAGTTCTTACCTACAATCGTCAAATTCTTTAGTAGATTACTAACGTCTTAGCTTTTTTTCAACAATTTTGCAAACTATATCCAGCCTGACAGGATGAAAATGAATACCAGTAATTTACCTGGATGACTGCCTACCTGAGCTCCACAACGAGGTTACTGACTAATAGAATACACCGTGATGAGATAGGTTGTCAAACTTCAGACTTTTGTTGACTATCCGTAACTACTGCCAAAGATCTATAAATTACATAGGTTCATGATCATTGCTTGATTTTCGCGGCTTGAATTTATTGTTCGTGGCTAACGATACACGTGCATCTTGATCAATTCATATTGGAGTGTTAATTTCATCTCTGTTGGGAGCAGAATTATTTGGGTGTACTTATATGTTACCTACATACACACTGCACAGAATTAAGTATTCGATGATATACATCAAATGGATAGACCAATGGACTTAGCAATTCAAAACACTGCTGGACCATTAGTCTTAACAATAAACAAGGTTGCAATAGAGTAATTTAATATCAGCCAACCTTGCCGGCAAATTGTAAAATGCATGCATCGAATACCCCGATATCGGGCAACAAGAATTTAATAAATGAAAAATTCGATACAGTGCACTAGCAAAAATCATGTAGGTACTGAAAAATCCGTACTTCCAAATCGAGTCCATATTTCACAACGTAAAGCAGAGCAAAACTATGAATTCGTTATACCAGTTACTACTGTGACTAGCGACTTGCCCCGGCTTTGCATAAGTACAACAAAATAATTTATCCTAAGTTACTTTTCGATAATGTAGCTTTCTATAATTATTGAAGGAATTGGATTAGGCGCACAATGCCACATTCGCAAAATGACATTTTCAAATTTCGCAAAATGCCACATTCTCAAATTGTCATATTCCGAAAACGCCACATCGCAAAACGTCACATTAGCAAAATGCCATTTTCGCAAAATGTCATATTCGCAAAATGCCACGCATTTTGCGAATATGACATTTGTTTTTTGACATTAATTATACAGGCTGATCCAAGCCAGATGGATATAATTTTTTTTTAGATAGTCCGCCTAGTGACCTATTTGTACCCGCTAAGAAAACAAATCGCTAGTCACCCGCTTACAATATATGATTTTTTAAAAATATTAGAAATATCACCACTTTTAATGTTTTCATTATTTTTTATTTACTTTTTAAATGAAAAATTATATTATATTTTTATTTTAGGTGCTTACTTAGACATTGCACTCTCTCAGAAAGAAAAATTCAGAATGGTCTGCTTTGAAGTGCATTTAATTTCATATCAATGCAAGAATAATTACTTTTCTTGAAATCGACAGATTTTTCGTAAACTCCAATTAAAATTAAAAAAAAAAACTTTAATTTTCCTGGCGGGGTACAAATAGGTCCCTATAGAGACTACCTACAATTTTTTTTTTATCCATTTGGCCTAGACCACCCTGTATGTATGATATATCATTGTATTACACTTGCATCTAATCATTATTAATGTTTAAATTGTTAAAGAAAAATTAAGAAGGGTACTTCCTATAAAAAAAAATATTAATTTACTCACAAGGAAAATAAAATTAGTGTAATGACAATTAGATATGTTATCCTATTATCGACATACCTAAATAGTATTTCAGTTTACATTTTTATTATATATTAAAATAAACGAAAATGAAGAAATAATGAGATTAAAATATACGTTAGTAAATTCGTTTTTTTTTTTTATTCATAATCATCGGCCTAGAAGTCACTAAGTGGCTTAAACTTTTAAGAATGTGTCATTTTGAGAATGTGTCATTTTGAGAAATGACATTTTGAGAATATGTCATTTTGCTAATGTGGCATTTTGCTAATGTGGCATATTGAGAAATGACATTTTGCGAATGTGTCATTTTGCGTCAATATGTCATTTTGCGAATGTGGCATTGTGCGCCTAATCCAAGGAATTTTAAAATCTATTCAGGCGTTTTGGAGTTTATCCATTACGAACGCAGAAAGTCAAGTCTTGCTGACTTGCTTGCATGACCATTATGTATCTGTGTGAACGAGGCGGAAGTATGCATAGAAAAATAATGCGAGTATACCAAACAAAAAGACTTGCCTTTCTTTAATAATACTAGTTTAGATACCTAGGTATATATGGAATACGATCGAAACCTCCAATATTGATCACCATACACAATACACGTATTCTGTTTGAGCTCAGTCTATTACGGCTTTACGGATTGCAATACACAGGATCGAAATTGGTACTGGTCGTACTTGCGGATTGCGGATAATATGGGTCAGGGTAGATATGATATTGTTAGTTTATGAGTAAAAAGTAAGAAATTGGAGGATTCAATTTAGGAGAAAGGTGCACCGATATTACCTGGTGAAGGAAATAAATCCGCTTGATGCAGCAGGATCGGTCGACGTGGCTATATTTGGGCACGGCAAATTATTATTCCATTAGTTTTTCTGATACTTTTATATGCCTTAAATAGTCTTCGTTCATGTTCTTGTCACTGAGCATAATAAATTAATGGGTAGGTACTTTTACTTGTTCCCAACTTCACTTCATCAGAGTTCCATCATTAACAGCTTTAACACATAAGGTTGTTAATGACGAAACTTGCTAACACCTCCATTAAATGAATCTTCTGTTTAATCAGATATCCATAAATTTACCCAGGGTAAAGCAATTTCCACAAGTTAGTGCTGCAAAGATTCTACCTTTGAGTAAATTTAGTTAACGATTCGCATCCAATTTTCACCCAAAACTTGCGAAATCTGTGTGTTCAGAGAGGAAAGAAATATGCTGGAAAGATGCTTTAGCGACTGATTTACTATTTATATGTATTTACATACATAATCTTTCCCACTGCTGGGCATTATTCTCCACTCAATTAGAGCAAATGGGCCGTAATACACCACGCGGGGCCAATGCGGGGGGGGGCCTGTCTGTACTGTCACTTATCTTCAATTTTTTTATCTTTGGTATAACAATATTATACAACTTTCTGAAACCATTATTCTAAGACTTTTTAGGTTCAAAACCGTAACTTACCCTCATTAGTTGTTCCTGGTAGCACTCGGCCACCACTGTTCCCGCGAAAAATGTAATTTTCCTCGTTTAAAAAAGGACCTACCAACAGTATCCATTTCCACTCAGTATTCCCCATCACCCTTCACACTAATGCTCCTTGATGCGCGCTTAATTAACTCGTATTATTTTTGGACGTGCACAAAAATAAAGCCGTTTGACGTGACAACGCTTTCACGCGGAGATGGGTAGCGGCCGATTTTGCGGCCAGGTGTACATCAAAGGGCCCCGAGTACGGCCCTGGCTGTCTCAATTTAGTGTATCCTCAAAGACAGCTTTACCTGGTTGTTAATTACTATTCAAATATTCAGTGGGTTTACTCTTGATTTTTTTAGACTTACAAATGACAATGGGCAAAAGCGGTCCAAGATCCTCCACTTATGACACTTATGGGAAATGAAAGAACATAGTTGTGATATCATTCTGGCAAAAGATTATCGAAATCCGTCCTGGGGTTCTTTTTTTATTTCCGTTTAAAAGTGACTACCTAATCTAACCTAACCTAACTTTTTTTGTTCAGCTGTAAATGATGGCCGACGCATACTGAACCATCTGGGAAGACGGTTGGCTTATGTTTGACTTGGACCCACTAAAATACCAACCAGACCTTAAATAGCTAACCTAACCTAACTTTTTTTGTTCAGCTACAAATGATGCCCTACGCACAGCGAACCATCTGGGAAGACGGTTGGCTTATGTCTGACTTGGACCCACTAAAATACCAACCAGACCTTAAATAGCTAACCTAACCTAACTTTTTTTGTTCAGCTAAAATGATGCCCGACGTATACTGAACCATCTGAGAAGGCGGTTGGCTTATGTCTGACTTCGACCCACTAAAAATACCAACGAGACCTTAAATAGCTAACCTAACCTAACTTCTTTTGTTCAACTAAAAATGATGCCCGACGCACACTAAACTATCTGGGAATACGGTTGGCTTATGTTTCACTTACACCCACTTAAAATACCAACGAGACCTTAATTAGCTATTTAAAAAACTAACCTAACCTAACTTTTTTTGTTCAGCTTCAGCAGACCTTATGGTCTCGTTGGTATTTTAGTGGGTCCAAGTCACACATAAGCCAACCGCCTTCCTAGATAGTTCAGTATACGTCGGGCATCATGAATAGCTGAACAAAACAAGTTAGGTTAGGTTAGCTATTTATTTATGGTCTCATTGGTATTTTTAGTGGGTCCAAGTCACACATAAGCCAACCGTCTTCCCGGATGGTTCACTGTGCGTCGGGCATCATTTTTAGCTGAACAAAAAAAGTTAGGTTAGGTTAGCTATTTGTGGTCTCATTGCGGTATTTTTTGTCGGTGTAAGTCAAACATAAGCCAACCGCCTTCCCAGATGGTTCAGTATGCGTCGGGCATCATTTACAGCTGAATGAAAAAAGTTAGGTTAGGTTAGCTATTTAAGGTTTTGTTGGTATGTTTAGTGGGTCGAAATCACACATAAGCCAACCGCCTTCCCAGATGGTTCAGTATACGTCGGCCATCATTTTTAGCTGTTAAAAAAAGTTAGGTTATATTAGCTATTTAAGGTTTTGTTGGTATTTTTAGTGGGTCGAAATCACACATAAGCCAACCGCCTTCCCAGATGGTTCAATATACGTCGGGCATCATTTTTAGCTGAACAGAAAAAGTTAGGTTAGATTATGTAATTAAGGTCTGGTTGGTATTTTTAGTGGGTCCAAGTCACACATAAGCCAACCGTCTTCCCGGATGGTTCACTGTGCGTCGGGCATCATTTTTAGCTGAACAAAAAAAGTTAGGTTAGGTTAGCTATTTAAGGTTTTGTTGGTATTTTTAGTGGGTCTAAGGCACGCATAAGCTAACCGCCTTCCCAGATGGTTCAATATACGTCGGGCATTATTTTTAGCTGAATGAAAAAAGTTAGGTTAGGTTAGCTATTTGTGGTCTCATTGCGGTATTTTTTGTCGGTGTAAGTCAAACATAAGCCAACCGCCTTCCCAGATGGTTCAGTATGCGTCGGGCATCATTTACAGCTGAATGAAAAAAGTTAGGTTAGGTTAGCTATTTAAGGTTTTGTTGGTATGTTTAGTGGGTCGAAATCACACATAAGCCAACCGCCTTCCCCGATGGTTCAGTATACGTCGGCCATCATTTTTAGCTGTTAAAAAAAGTTAGGTTAGGTTAGCTATTTAAGGTTTTGTTGGTATTTTTAGTGGGTCGAAATCACACATAAGCCAACCGCCTTCCCAGATGGTTCAATATACGTCGGGCATCATTTTTAGCTGAACAGAAAAAGTTAGGTTAGATTATGTAATTAAGGTCTGGTTGGTATTTTTAGTGGGTCCAAGTCACACATAAGCCAACCGTCTTCCCGGATGGTTCACTGTGCGTCGGGCATCATTTTTAGCTGAACAGAAAAAGTTAGGTTAGATTAAGTAATTAAGGTCTGGTTGGTATTTTTAGTGGGTCCAAGTCACACATAAGCCAACCGTCTTCCCGGATGGTTCACTGTGCGTCGGGCATCATTTTTAGCTGAACAAAAAAAGTTAGGTTAGGTTAGCTATTTAAGGTCTCATTGGTATTTTCAGTCTGTGTAAGTCAAACATAAGCCAACCGCCTTCCCAGATGGTTCAGTATGCGTCGGGCATCATTTTTAGCTGAATGAAAAAAGTTAGGTTAGGTTAGCTATTTAAGGTCTTGTTGGTATTTTTAGTGGGTCTAAGGCACGCATAAGCTAACCACCTTCCCGGATGGTTCAGTATACGTCGGGCATCATTTTTAGCTGTTAAAAAAAGTTAGGTTAGGTTAGCTATTTAAGGTTTTGTTGGTATTTTTAGTGGGTCGAAATCACACATAAGCCAACCGCCTTCCCAGATGGTTCAGTATACGTCGGGCATCATTTTTAGCTGAACAAAAAAAGTTAGGTTAGATTATGTAATTAAGGTCTGGTTGGTATTTTTAGTGGGTCCAAGTCACACATAAGCCAACCGTCTTCCCGGATGGTTCACTGTGCGTCGGGCATCATTTTTAGCTGAACAAAAAAAGTTAGGTTAGGTTAGCTATTTAAGGTTCTGTTCGTATTTTTAGTGGGTCGAAATCACACATAAGCCAACCGCCTTCCCAGATGGTTCAATATACGTCGGGCATCATTTTTAGCTGAACAGAAAAAGTTAGGTTAGATTATGTAATTAAGGTCTGGTTGGTATTTTTAGTAGGTCCAAGTCACACATAAGCCAACCGTCTTCCCGGATGGTTCACTGTGCGTCGGGCATCATTTTTAGCTGAACAAAAAAAGTTAGGTTAGGTTAGCTATTTAAGGTCTCATTGGTATTTTCAGTCGGTGTAAGTCAAACATAAGCCGACCGCCTTCCCAGATGGTTCAGTATGCGTCGGGCATCAATTTTAGCTGAATAAAAAAAGTTAGGTTAGGTTAGCTATTTAAGGTCTTGTTGGTATTTTTAGTGGGTCTAAGGCACGCATAAGCTAACCGCCTTCCCAGATGGTTCAATATGCGTTGGACATCATTTACAGCTTAACAAAACAAGTAAGGTTAGGTTAGGTTTGAATAGGTAAGGTTAGGTTAGGTTAGTAGTCACTTAAATGGACATAAAAAAAGAACTCCCGGATGGATTTTGATAATCTTTTGCCAGAATGATGTCACAACCATATTCTTTCATTTCCCATAAGTGTCATCAGTGGAGGATCTTGGACCAAGTTTCATACATTTTTGCCCATTGTCCTTTAATGGTGGATTTTATTTTTAAGTGGATTTGATTATTTTTGTTATTTATTGCGTTGACCACTATTTCGCCTGATGGTAAGCGATGATGTGGTGGACGGTGAAGCACGCTTGCCTAGAAGTATATAACCTAATCTTGACTTGAAGACCAAGGCTGTAGCTATCAGGATAATTCCTTGTTTTATTTATCGTTAGAGTAATTGGACCTGGTTTCACAGTTGAACTAATACAGTAACGTGTTGTATTGGATAAAATATTTGTCTAAATAGTAGTTTATTCATTCCACTACTCGCTTGAAATTTCGTCATCTCTGGAGTCAGAGCTAATGAAGCTGCCACTGCTGGGAAACCCACAGGCCTCTGATATGGCTTTTGACATTGCTTTTAAGTTGAGCCGACGACTGATGTGCTTTACACCGGACCTCTTGAGCGTCCGTGCGGGCGACCCCAGCAGTTAACCATGAGAAACAAATCTGCCACTAGCCTCAGGAAAGAGTGGTTTATTAGGTTCTGCTGCACAGATTACATTTATAGGAGAGAGAGAGTTAAGATAAAGTTGTTAATCTAATATCTTTAAACGAGCAATTCTTGTATATTTATTTATATATAATCAGGATCTCGGAAACGGCTCCAAGGATTTTCATGAAAGTTACAGATTAGGGGTTTTTCGGCTCAAGGAATCGATTTATTGTCCCAGGTCCCAGGTTCGTGAAAAGCTCGGTTCCCGTGATATAGACATTTTAAAAACCGAGCGAAGCTCGGTCAACCAGATATTTATAATAAAATTAGCCACTAATGTTCCCTCTCTTAAGGCACAGGCTTCCTCTCTGCGCGAGAGGACTGAGCTGTAATCCAATGTGGGTTAGTAAATTCATCATCGTAAATTGTCATCGAAATCTTGGTTCTTGAACATTTCCTCAACAGTTTCCTCACGGTGTTATTCTTCGCCAGCCACCACTACTCTCCTTAGTTTTAAAATTAAATATTTCTTTGCAATTGAACGCTTAACGAATATTTTAGTAACAAATGTATACAGATAATAATTAGTGCCTCCGAAAAAGGTACGTCTTCAGGACGCGTGCCGTCTCAAGTGCCACTCCTGTCGGCTAATCTTAAAGACTTGATCTTGAAGTGCCCTCCTCTTGAGGAATTGCTCACAGATTTTCACCAGTTCTATTGGAAAGATATTTCCAATTCTTAGAAATAAATGATCAATACATTTTAAATTGGAATTGAAAATTAATATAACGAAATTCGGGCAAATATGAAAAAAATGCAACAAAAGTTTATTAAATCACAAACATGTCATTTAAAAATGTTAGTTTCATTCATCATCATCATCAGCCGGAAGACGTCCACTGCTGTAAACAGGCCTCCCCCTTAGACCGCCACGTCGAACGACAATTCGCCACTTGCATCCATCGGTTGCCCGTTAATAGTTTAATTACAGCAAAGAAATTCAAAATAAATTAGATAGATCTAATCTAGGTATGTACCAAAATCATCTAAGAGGTTACTATGCTTCTGGAAATCAATAAACCTCTTCCTACATAATTGAAATATTGCATCTCTCTCTATC
The DNA here is from genome assembly GCA_954870645.1 of Agrotis clavis. Taxonomy (NCBI): domain Eukaryota; kingdom Metazoa; phylum Arthropoda; class Insecta; order Lepidoptera; family Noctuidae; genus Agrotis; species Agrotis clavis. The sequence goes on from OX940943.1 coordinate 7,005,724, forward strand.
ATTGCAAGGGTATGAGTCGAAAATTCCAGGAAAATTACTGACTGAATGCGCCCCTGTACTATGAGAAGCAACTAGTGTCGAAGCGACACGTACCTTCACCCAAGGGAACTAAAGGCTCAACCTCCATTCATATAACAAACTGAAAACCAACTGTATTTCCGAATAGGTAAGGTTTATTTAGTGTTGATAGAGAAACTCAGGTCCCGGATGACCGGAACTCGTAGCTCGACCGTGCGTTATTAAGATTCATTCACATTATGCAGATGTGATGATTTATTGCAATTTGTAATGGTCTACCGGCATTCTAATTTTTCGCTTTTAGAAAACAAATTCCTGGCTATACATTTTCGTTGGTATTTATAGCACAGCAAATGTGGATGGATATAAGAGAAGAGGTGATCTTACCCTTAGAAATGATGGATAAACCGTGAAAAGGATGAGATGGCTAGAAAGCTATGCTGAGATTACCAGTAATACAGAAGTATGGCAGAAGAAGACATGTGCCTACCCCAAATTAATAAGGATAATTCAGGAATATTGCTGCCCTTATCCTCTAATTCATTGGATGATTGGACGTACAGCAAGCACTGCTTCTTCAGATGGAGCTATGTTCTCACAATTATAATTATTTTGCATCTTATTACGATTGACTAAACATTTTATTTGAACATGCGGTTCTTTGCTATAAATCGGCTGTTTCTTTCAGCATTTGCATTCAAGCCTATAACAACTTCATTTTATACTTGGACCAACATGAACTTATCAAATAACTTAAAGCGACTAAATTTAGAGCCTTTCTTCAAATTCTAACTTGCGATTACATTCTGCAACGTTTTTGGTATATCTAATTTCATTGTAGATAGTTTTTCTTTTATCATTTCCTGTACCACGTCCTTTAGCATCATGGCCTTGTAGTGATAAGCTTGTACTGACCTCTAGAGCCCCGGGGCACAACTTTTTGCCACCAAACCCTGACCGATTTTATGACTTATTTTTCCAAAAATACAGTTTAAAATCGTTCGGGGTTTGGTGGCACAAAATTGTGCCATTGGGGCCCTTTGGGGCCCTAGAGGTAATATGTTTAAATGCCTTTTCCAAACTCTTGCTTATATTGCATCGATTAAAATATCTTTCTCTATGAATCTATTAAAATCACCACTAAGATAAAGTTTTGCACGTTCTTGTAAATTCTCACAAAGGTGTTTTAAAGTTAGTAGTAGTTAAGGTAATCATATCTTGAAAACTGCGTTTGTTGCAAGTTTGAAACTTGTCAGTCCTCGTTTTAATTGTCTTTTTGATTGAAACCTAAATGGAAGTTTTGTTGCATCCTACTTTTACGAAGTCACTTTTAGTCACTTTGTTTAATATTCTGTTACAATCGTTTTGGTGAACCTATCCATAAGGAAAAGAAATTTGATTTCGTGTCATTTACTGATAGCATCGATTGTGGAGGTTTCAATTATTAGTGAGTTCTTATTTACTTATGTTCGTAATTATATCAAAATAAATAAAGATATCCTGCACTGAACCTCCTGTTAGCTACTACCAACGCCATCTAGTATAATTAAAATGAGTATGTGTGACAGTGTGTTTTGTTCGAATAAAATATAATCTGTTGCGAATGGCCAACGAGTTTATGTAATTTAAATGACAATTTTAACTCAAATTGAAAGGTGCTGTAAATGACATGGCCGGAATTTGTATAGAGCGATGCCCTGACAAAAAATGTTAATGTACATTGACAAACAGTACCTCATATTAAAGCTTACAGGTATTTATTTATAGTAGTTTAAGTTTTATGAACAGAGAACAAGCGAGAGATACTGTAAACAGGATTTTAAAAAAGTGCCTGAACATTTTGAGTAGCAATTTCCGATTGATATTCAAAATGTTCAGGCACATTTTTTTCAGGCGGAACAATAGGAGAATTGGTATTTTCAGTAGATAGAGGCCGTTTCTTCACTAGGCGCGTATTAGATTTGTCTCTTCATACAGACTGGTCAGTTCCGTGTGGCTAAAGGCGCGGCCCCACCGCAGCGCATGCTGTGCACGGGCATACGGCGCATTTTAGCTGCGTGTATTAATTTAGTTGACGACGTGGATCTAGGTTTCCACTGGAGTACACACGACTATGTATATGAGCAAGCCACGCGTGTATCAATGACGTCAATTCGTGCGTAGCTTCTCCGTGGGTTGCAGTGGACACAACCACATACATTTTCTTACAAAGCGAAGCTTTCTTACACGTGCGTAGCCTCTCCGTGCACTGCGGTGGGGCCGCGTCTTAATGCTCAGTTAACTATTTTTGTTAGACTCTTTTCAAAAGTTTCAGGTCAAAGCAGGGACAAACGCAGAGAAACAGACAATAAAACACTAAAATGATATTCGTATTTTTTATTTATTAATTATATAATTGAGTGCTGGTTTATCAGCTGGTAGCGGTAGTGGAGGTAGTGGTGGATCATAAGCGATAGCAGGATTAGCAGTTGGTAGAATTGGAAGTGGTTCAGACAATGCAGGTTCATTTTTCTATAGTTAGGCATCCAGCCTGTTTAAGTATATTTAATATCAAGTGCCGATTAGCTTGTATCCAACAGGGATGATATACTTGCAGATTTGCTCTCCGATCCTGTAACATGGACATTTTAAGAGTAAATGGAAGAAATAATACAGGTAGATTAGTGCACACGCTAACCTGGTTGTGGGATTTCATGAAAAAATATTGTTATGTACTGATTTCTATAAGTGTATGGTATTAAAATGCGTAATATGAATATAATTACGATTTAGGTACGTACCTCTTCTAAGGATAACCATTCAGACAATGTATTTTGTAGCTGCGGTATTAAAGCTGTTACAACATTATACCGTCGCATTCGATAAGCGACCACAATACAATTAATTCACCTAAACATGGTGACTGTCAGAAATGTCAGAATCCAAATCGTACGTTTATACAAGTCCATTTTACACAGCAGAATACTATTAACTTTGGAAGCGTAAACGAAAGTCTGATTAATGATAGCGTGGAGACGGGTTAAAACATCTAAAATCCAATACAGTAACGAACACAGTAATACGTGTTATGATCAACGTGAGACTATACAGTTTTGACAGTTTTGACGGTTAAGATCAACTGTCGCAGAAACGTCAAAATAAGTCTAGGACATTTGGATACGCACTTTAAATATATTATGGATTTATAAAGTGGTGCGTTAGTCGCGTCAAGACGCGCGCCATTCCAAAAGTGGTAAATTATCCTAATAATAAAATCATTTACGTACAATTCTAACAGTCACGGGCGTTTTATAGGTATTTTAATATAACCATCAAGCATAGTTTACATAGGTACACTGATTGTCATAAGCGTGTATCCAAACGTCGATGCAATTGTCTCTTCCTAGCAATGAATCAAAAGGGAAATCACCCTTGAAATATTTAATGTTTAGGAATTTTCCTCGCCTGTTTTAGAGAATCGTAATTGTTGCGACTATTTTTTATTTATTTTAGAAGAATTTTTCATATAATTGTTATTAATGTACAGTATGAAATTTGGATTGAGTTTTGAGGGCAGAATCCGGCCATGTCATTTGGACTTGGCTCCTAAATATGCCATCTTTTCTCCTAAACAGTTGAATCTTTTGCATGTTCTGAACCCGTTTCGGGAACTGCTCGTAACACAATTACAATATTTTCAGCAACAACAGTTACTACGAGTTAGTTAGAGACTCTTGAGAATTTTATAAGATTTGTTTATTTTTATTTTCGGCCTTTCGGTGTCTCAAGGCGTGTTCTATCATTTTAACGAATGACAACATGTCTAAAATAATTGGCACCTCGTTATCGAATACTCTCAGCCAAAAAAAAATACCTCTACCCCCTTCGTAACAGCTTCGGGATGTTGTATGTACGCGTCCTTATTTATTACAGAGTGTACTGTGATTTCCACTATGATACGTTGGTACAAGGTGCGTTTGGGGGCTGCATCGAACCGCCCAGGCATTTCCTTGCAGGACAGACAACCCCGGGACTAATAGTTCGCTAACTGTCGAACACAACTGACGTGTGCATATCACAAAATTAAATATTCGGTTATTTTTTTCAGAAAAGTCTATTCAATATATACCCTCAAAAAGTGATCGTCAACAAGTGTTTTCGTGAAAAGTGTAGTGTTTTGTGCAGTTTTCCTAAAGTTCTTGTGCTGTCAAGTGTTTTTTTTTTTTTTGTTTAAGGAAATTATTTGTGTTACGTAATAGACCACATCTTGAAATTCAGTGTAAGGATTTTAAGCTTAATTTTTTAAGTTATCTAATTAATTGTTTTCAATTTTAAGAAATGTTTCAATGCGGTTCTCACAAAAAAAAAACTGAATTTCAGTAGGTAATTCAGAGAAGTCTGGGTTCCACTGCTTGCTTAGAGATTTGGACCCGACCTATTTTGTATGTTAATAAATTCATTTATTCTTCACTATATTGAAAGTGTATCAAGTGTCTAAAAAGTGCAATGTAAATTGTAACCCTTCAAACAGTAATGAGTTATCCAGACAAATAGTAGGGGGAGAGTTCTGAATTCTGCACAGTATTGTGCTCTACCCAAACTCCCAGAGGCCGTACCATTGGTTCGAGCAAGTTGCTTTTAAACAAAATTCAAAGATTTGTCAGAAAATGTGCAGAATTTGCACCTTTCTCCATTTTATATGTAAGATAATGTAATTATTTTTTAGTTGGAAATTGTATACCTAACTCTTTTGTCTACTGACAAATTGGCCAAAGGATGTTACCACCGACCCTCTATCTCTTTGTATGTGGACTGGTGGTGATGATGATGATCTAACTAAAAACCAATCATACATTATTTTAGAACTGCTTAATGATGGCAAAATATATTCTTATTCAATTTCTAAGTCATCGCCGCCATTTTGTATTACGTAACAAAGAACCTGGAAGCTGTGATGCGCAGTGATGTATTGCGCATGGCCTAGGCTGAATCTAGGTCACCTGAATTGTTAGGACCAATGGGGGTTTGTCCTGATTATCACTGACTTGCGCAGTGCCTGCTGGTGCTTTAAAACCCCCGGGCATGGAGGGGATCAGTAACTCGCCGACATTTTTAAAAGAGGAGGCTTTTCGGACTCAACTAGCATAACTTATTAGGTTTATTCTCTTTGGAGCATTGGACTTGCGAGTCGAATGTCCATATTAGAGATCCAGTTTTTAGTTGCATCAAGGTTTATTACCTATATTTTTCTGGAGAGTTAAATCTATTTTTTAGTAGTTCCATTGTGTAGTTTTTAATAATCAAGCGATAATATGTTCCTAGATTAAATGACTCTTGCACACTGTGCCAGTTGCTTAGCCAAAGGGGTATGCCGCTGTTGTTCTCACAAGTTCCCAGCCAACAATTTCGATAAAATTGGTAACTCCGTAGAAGCTAAATACATAATACAACACTGTTTATGCCAGGTGCGTTCTTACAATAGACTTTGATCAAATATTATCATTACCTGCACAACGTTCAATTTGTATTTTTCCCGTGACTCACGTACTTTTCCCACATACCTACCAGGCTATATTTTTGAATACCAGACTATCTTTTGATAAAGAACAATCTGTGGAGTACCTGAAGGTCAATATTAAGGCAAGCCTCAAATATGCGTTAAATTATGAAGGGTAGGAGGTTAAAAGGACAAGCCACAGTTTTGGCTGACATGATAATAACGCTTCTGAGGGCCAATAATGGCGGTTACTTTAATTTTTGTAGCAACATTAATATGTTCTTCAGAGGCTGTCCTTAAATTTTTAGGCAACTACAGTTTTTAAGGGCAGCACTTAAAAGAAAATTGTCAGTTTTTAACCGACTTCAAAAAAAGGAGGAGGTTCTCAATTCGGTCGGTATTTTTTTTATTTTATGTATGTACATCGATTACTCCGAGGTTTCTGGTCCGATTAGTGTGATTCTTTTTTTGTTCGATGCATTATACTTGCAGTGTGGTCCCATAAAAATTTCATCCAATTTGGTTCAGTACTTTTTATTAAAAAAAAAATAATAACCGCCTTCAAAAACAACCACAAAAAAGGGTAAAACAACCTACAAAATAACTTTTCTTTCGGAAGTCGGTGGCAAAAAAGACAACGAAATAAAAAACAAAGCCACCGACTTCCGAAAGAAAAGTTATTTTGTAGGTTTTTGAAGGAGGTTAATTTAAAAAAAAAGTTTTTTTTTTCTTTTTATATTTTATGCACTTGTTTTCGTTTATCTCGAAAATCCTCTGTGCATTCCTGGCATTTGGCTCTCAAGTTAAATAGTGGAAAGGGAATTTCAAATTAGTGTAGTATTTTACTGCAGATAAAAAATGCAATGAAATGTAAATAGAATGAAATGTAAATTAGTAGGTAAGCTAGTTGAAAGAAAACTTTTTCTCGTAAACTACATTTAATATTCAACAAAATGGCAACGGGAACAGTTGAGACTCATAAAAGCTAGCTTCTTAGTTGTCTGCAAACTTAATTTTTACGTTGTAAACAATACAAATATCTTTAACTTCAATTCAAAGATTACCTAGGTAGGTAGGTAAGGTACCTCTATTTCAACTTTTATTTACTCAAGGGGTCCAAGCGTGAAAACAGGAGGTTTTACTTAATTATCATCTCAGTAACATCATTGTCCGCCATTGTCTATGCATGACTTAGATTTTAATCTTTTCTTTAGCAGTTCCCACTAAAACGTACCGTAATACCGATTACTTTATTATGCTTTGTTAGTTAATTTTACGTTCATGTAATGTGTGGCAATAGTAGATTCAATCAAAATTCAATATAATTTTTAACTGTTATTTTTTTTTTTCAATAGTATTATTGACTATAATGCCAACCGCAACTTTTACACGCATTGGCTTCAATTCGGTCTACTTGTGCCGATTGGCAAACTCTGTTCGGCATCTACGAATTAATCTCTTTGGCTCGTTTCGGCACAATTCTAACTAAGCCGAGTGGCTTTTCCTGATGATTTGATATTAGATTCTGCCACCTTACTGTACTGAATCAAGCCAAACCGTATTATTTGTATAGGTAGGACCAGAATGAAAAATAAAAGTGCATAAAAGTTGTACCTCCCTGACCCATTTTTGTACAACATAAACTTAATCCAATGTTCATTGTGTCAAGTTTTAAAATCAAAGTACGCGATTTGACTGTAAATTAATCTAACCAATGACTAATCTTGTGATAAACTGATTAGTTGATATATAAGTGATAATAATATGTGTCCTAATTATTTAATTATTAAGACCTAATCTCGTGTTTGTACTAATTATTTATTTGTAATGCCTGTGTGAAATATATTGTACTCTTGGTTTTCAATATTATCATGATGTTTAAAAACAGTTTTTAAAATAGTGTTATGTAATTGTAAATGCCTTTATTTAATAATGTTTTTTTTTCATTTAAGTAGTTTGTAAAGGGATCTTCTTTATCATATGCATTGATTTTTGAGTAAAATCGGTCAACGCGATCACTAAACTTTACCTCTCCTGGGTTCGCATTTTTTTTTCCAAATATGTGTTTTTGTAAGAATATCTTTAGACGTCACACTTGGTTCATTTCGCAACTGCAACTTGCAATGTATTTTTTTCCATAGAACTAAAATTCAGAAGAGGATCCGAAATCAGCTTAACTTTCAATAGCACAGAGTTGATATTTCTTTGGAAATACAATCCTTAGGAGACAAGGATTTAAATATGGATTATACTATTTCTGGAGGCGCATGCGCGGTGTCTTGGCCACGCCAGGTGCGCTCGCGCATCTGCCTGTTCGCGGAGATCGCACGTGTGCCATTGTGCCGGACATTTTATGCTCCACCGTGATCCCATAAGATTATGAATATATTGCGCAGTTCCACATTCTTTGTTCGTAGGTTATTTAAGCTTTAAGAATCGTTAAAACAGGTACGAATAGCGGAATTTTAACGCATTATAAAAGATCGTTTTAGTGCAAATAATAAAAAGATATTTGTAATTCCAGCTTCTTTCCGCATCTCTAAACATCCTTTGTCCTACATTTAGCAATACTTGCTAACAGCGTAACTTGGGATCACTGACATTGATTTTCGGAATTTAATAACGAGTTTCAGTGACCTCCATACAAACATCTGTGTAAGAAAGAAAGAAAAGAAGAAACACGTAATTATTACCATTTCTTTCTATAAGTATTTGCAAAGATGATAATGATTCTATCATCAGCTATTTTCTATGTTGGAATCAAAGTAAATACGCCTATTATTTCACAAAAATTTGGGCAAAAAGAATAATAAAATCTCTTGTTTTCTTAGTAAAATTAAATAAAACCGTTAACAGACTAAGTCTGTAATAAAGCGTGGGATGGACATATACGTGTATTTATTTAAATTAAAATCTTATTGCTTTATGATTAGTTGCGGCCGCTCAAAATACAAATTTTCCAAGTATTTTTAAATTCTAAAAACACATAAAGGGCAAAATTATTTAATGTTTTGTTATAACTTATACTTTCTAGACTTTTAAATTAATTACCTACTCTTTAAAATCCTTTACAATGTTTCTAGTAAATTAAAAGTTTTTCAATATCTATGTTTTTAAACATGTTTGTCAGAAGTCAGCAAAAATAATTAAAATAAAGTTCTAAAATCATAGAACGCTACTCAAGAATATTATCGTCTTTACAAAGTCACTTGAATATTAATTACACGATAAACAAAATAGTTACAACATCATTTTTTTTGGCTATCCCATGCTGTCCCACTACTGAGCAATAGCCTCTCCCGTCCATTTTCAGTAGCGTTCAATAAAATAAAATCCTGATAACTACTCTTTCCCAGTAAGCGTTTAAATTAAAAATCGATACGATAGCTATTCATTTTCTATAGATTTTCCAGTCTAGTGAATCGGCACCATAACAAACGGACATTAGGGTCGACGGACTTGCGCGTGCCATAATTAAATGTTCTGGATTTATACGTTTGTTTTTAGTCGGATTTTCCTAAAACGTTTTGCTGAGCAATTATGTAAAAGAAAGCACAAACTGTTTTTATTCTAAACTTTTTTGCACACTTACCGTGGTATCACAATAACTTTTAAACGTCTGTTGAACACTTGTCTAAAAAAATGTCAGATTATGACGTTGACATAAGGTCCGTTTTGCAGTCACACTTTTTTTAGACAAGTGTTCAACAGATGTTTAAGTTTTTGTAGTAAGGCTCTTAATGTCTTTTTGCAATCTTCAATTATAGTCTTTCACCTTTTTCTCTTGTGTCGTTCTTTTTCACTCCATTCCACATCTCATGTGTTGCTACTTCAGTATTCATAACCTTCATCATAAATTAATCTAAAAGACCGTCACTGTTTTTGTTCCGTTCATTTTACTACATTTACAGTAATAGTAATTAAATCATATTTTTAAATCTGTCTGTCTTTTTAATAATAATTTTACTAACAGCAACACTTCACTTTGTAGAATAATTAAGTCATCTAAGTATTTTTATGGAAATTTCTCGACACTCTTTGATTCCCCAGATTTTTTCGAAAACGTGAATGCAATTTTTCTACCTTGCTCCTGGCAACGTCACAACAATTTTATTCATTGTGTGCAATATTCCCCTGGTATTCTTGAGCCAACTGGTTATGAGTATCTGATAGAATCCCGATCTCAACTCCAATGATTGCTGAATCATTTTTTCTAAAGACATCAAAAATTTCACTGTTTCATCAGAATCATAAGCTGCTAGTTCAGGTATGTCAGTTACTAGGTACACTTGTGATTAATATCGCTGTAGCATTTCAATTTGGTTATTATAAATTCCAATTGGTGTGCTATAACAGTAATTGTCATAAGCTACCTCCTCCAAAACTTCATCATCGTGTCTTCATCATCATCATCAGCCGGAAGACGTCCACTGCTGAACATAGGCCTCCCACTTAGACCGCCACGCCGAACGACAATTCGCCACTTGCATCCATCGGTTGCCCGCGACCCTCACGATGTCGTCGGTCCACCGAGTGGGGGGCCTGCCTACGCTGCGTCTTCCGGTCCGTGGTCGCCACTCCATAACTTTTCTTCCCCATCGTGCATCGTGCCCTGTCTCAGGGCAAATATCGCATCGGCCTGACTTAGAAATGGGAAAATATTTTAAGTTAGTTTGGGTGCGATTACTGCCTGATACAAATGCATCAGTTCGTGCTGTCATGTCTGTTCGAAATCTTCGGCTACGTGGCCTGATGTGCAGTCATCCTGAAACAGCGATCGACGTTTTCGCTCAAAATGAGCATGGGTTCGTTAGATCAATAGCGTGCCTAGGGGTCAACATTACGGGAAGATAGCGAACCCATAAAGCAAACAAACTGTTTCTGAAAAACCTGAAATTATGAAGAGTAGAAGGTTATCAGGGTAAGCCAAGTTGATATGGGTGTCGTTGTGTCGTTCCAAATAGGAAGTGATTTTGGAAACTAAGCCAGATTAAACGTAACCCTCCACAATAAGGACAATAGCTATTTAAGTACAAGTTGTAACGTTGCCAAGAGTAGTCTAATTGCTTTAGCGAGATGTCATACATTTGTTGTTACAATAATGATTTACCCCCTTACTTATAAACATTGATTAGACGTTACTTATCTTAAATAGCTCTTAAGTCACTTGCCATCTCTATTCATTGAATTTTATTATTAATTACGCTTAGTGATTTTTGTTTCCTTCCATAGCATTGATCTTTTAAAAACATTTCTGCATTGTGATGCATTGAGTCATAGTAAGAAATGTATTTCTTCTGTTAATTGCCTTGTGAGTTTTGCTTCCATGATATTCTCCTTATTCTGTAACTAATTCTACATTGTGTTGCATATTGACATCTGCGTTTAGAAATCTTATTCCTTTTGGTGATAACCTAGTGATATTTGGTTCCATTTTATTTGTTTGTGAAGTAGTGTTAGTGTGTTGTTTGGGTAGTGTTATCTCATTATTATCGTAGCATTCATACATATTTTGATGTTATCTTCTTTGTTTGTATTTTTTCCTGTTTTCACCACAGCACAAATCATCGTTTTTGTAAATGTATCCACCGCGCCCGCCACAGGCCTAGGCCTGTTCGGGTCTAGACCCGAAGCTTCCACTGTTGACACACATGGAGTAACCATTCTACTTTACTGACATTTTTAAGAATTTTAACAAATAAACTGAAAAAAAATATGTTTTCCTCTGAAAACACACGTGTTCATTCATGGCCTTATCACCGTTATCTTACTTGTCGATGTGTTATCGATAAGGAACAGCTGATGATAAAACCTATAAGATTAACAACTTATAAACATGCTCTACTTTAGTGACTCATACTGAAATTGTGCTCTACTTAATATTTTTAACCGACGAAAAAAAAAGGAGGAGGTTCTCAATTCGACATGTATATTTTTTTTTTTTTATTTTTTTTTTTTTTTTTTATGTATGACCACGCATAACTTTTCCTAACGTGGTCCGATTTCAAAAATTCTTTTTTTGTTAGAAAGAGTATACCTCAAAGTTGGTCCCATTTAAATTTCAAAACTAAAATCGGCCTCTAAGGGCAGAAAAAAAGGAATTAATTGTCAATCTTCCTACAGAATTTTCAATTATGAACCGATTCTGTTGAAATAAAGTTAACAATTGTAGTTCTGAGGACAATATTATATAGCAGAGATGTGGAGAACATAACATGATGGCGTCACCATCATCAGATCAACTCCAGATCCATGTTATTTTGTGAAGTCAGTCCCAAGAGTTCCTTAACAGTTAACAACAGCTATATCGTGTTTGGGCTCATTTCACTCAGCTTGATGAGAACTTTAGACCTAGCTGAGGTATCATTGCCATCGAGGGTCTGAGGATGGTGACGGATAGCAGGGGCAAGAGGTCCTCAACAGTTAACAGCACCTTTATCGTGTTTGGGCTCATTTCACTAGTCTTCATGAAAACTTTATACCTAGCTGGGGTATAATTGTCATCGAGGGTCTGAGGATGGTGACAGAGGGCAGTAGCAAGAGATCCTTAACAGTTAACAGCAATTATACGTATTTGGGCTCATTTCACTCATAATGATGAGAACTTTAGACGTAGCTGGGGTATGACAGTCGTTGAGAGTTTTTAGTTACAGAAATTGACACGAGATAGGAAACTCAAAAGTAAAAAATAAGTCCTTTTTAAAAAAAAATTCAAACCGACGAAACATCGAACTGAAAAGCAAAAAATAAATTTTGAGGCGGCGCCAAAGAAACAATCAACGAATAGCTACGACGAGCTATTCAACCACGACAAGCTATACAACGAACTATTCTGCTCTTCAAATAGTTAATTTATATGTTTGTTTGTTTGGCGCCGCCTCAAAATTTATTTTTTGCTTTTCAGTTCGATGTTTCGTCGGTTTGAATTTTTTTTTAAAAAGGACTTATTTAATTACTAATATTATGGTTTTTTGCTACGTTTACAAGCACATACTACCGGACACGATTCTACCCGTAGGTCTTACAAATTCCAATCGAAAATTAAATACGTGTTACATAGCACTGCAGTCAATCACTCAGTCACTGCGCCAAAAAAGTGTACTTTGTAATCAATGCATATGATATCAAATAACTGTATGTTTTTAACGCGAAAGGTTTCAAGGCCTGTCCTTTGTTGATGTTCCTTAGAGTTGAATGACCTCGGGCTGATGGCGCCGCCACCCACGCCCTATTTGCATATACCTTTAGAGTGGATAAAACCAAATGGCAACTTTTAATAAAGCTCATTTTCATAATGAGAGGTTAATTTTGTGATTTCTTACTTCTGTATCAGGATTTGTTTTTGTAGCTTTATTGTACTTTGTAATATGACACATTTTCGCTTGTTTAATAAACTGTTCATCATTTCAACTAAGTAAGTAGGTACATTTGCATAGAATTATCGATTCATTTTGTGATCTATTAATTTTAGAACACGATTCGTTTCTGACTGTTCGTCCTTTAAAGTACATTTGCATAGAATGATCGATTCATTTTGTGATTTCGTACAAAATACGACAGAAGTAAGAAATATGTTGTGCAATGTTGGTAAAAAAATGTAATGTAGATTTGAAACTGTGACCATTTGATTCAGTAAATCAGAAGTCTTTACCAACTGGGTCTTCGTAATCCTTACTCACAGTTTAGAATTGCTACGCAGGGGTTAATGCGTATAAAAATATTTCAATTCTGGATTACTTTTTGTGTGATTAAACTGTTAGTCAACTAATTACTGTTCTTATGCTTATTTTTTTGTACTAACTGTTGAAGCAAATATATTTGAAACTCGAGTTAACAAAGCAAAAAGGTTGTCATGGTGCTTGGTTTTGTAACACTATGGTAAGCTTTTTGCTTTACTCATAAACTAATTGGAGGTAATTTTCACTAACTTCATTCATATTTTCAAAATTATTATCTTCGTATTCGTGGTTCCAATGTTCAACGATATTGGCGCCACTTACAACTCAGCTTACCTCCATCTAAGCTATCTAATTTTCATGACAGTAAAAAAACTATGCAGGCAACTCTGCCTGCATAGTTTTTTTACTGTCATGAAAATATACAAGGTGTAATTAAAAATAGGTGAAACATTGTTATGGAAAACTTTTACTATAGGGCCAACAATGAAAAAGTAAGTCTTCCATGTATGAAAGACTTACTTTTTGTGTTCGCATATCTCATCAAAATGTATGGAACAAACTTCAAGATTTGATCCTGTGGTAAAAGTTATTCATAATAATGAGTTTTCCTTTGATTTTTCTTCAGTTATTTAAATAAAACCATTGTATGACATCATACAGTATTGAAAACTATGTTACTTAGATTCTCTCAACTAAAAAAAAAACAATTTGAGTTTGGCCCCACTGAGTTTCTTGCCGGTTCTTCTCAGATGCGGGTAGGCTTGCGAACCGGTGTAGTCTTAAAACAATAAATAAAAGAAGATAGTAAATGACAAAATGCGTTTCTTTTTATACCAATCTAGGAAACCCTGGTGATTTTATTATAACACGCTTTGAGTAAATTCCAGAATGATATGACATGAAATATAAAACAGACATACATGACATTAATTATTTAATATACTCTTAAAATTAAACCTTTATCTACAGCCAGAGAGCTACAATGTTAGTTAATTAATTCAGATGTCATTAATTGTTATTGGCTGTAACACGACAAATTAACAATTAATGTGCGTAACAGTAAAACCTACATCAATAAGTACACAAATTTTTACTTTAACAAAATTATATATAGGAAACTATAGTTTGTTAGGGTTCCGTAGTCAACAAGGAACCCTTATAGTTTCGCTATGTCCGTCCGTCCGTCCGTCCGTCCGTCTGTCCGCAGTTTAGCTCAGAGACGCACAGTACTAGAGAGCTGTAATTTGGTGTAAATATACGGATTTGTTGTGCCGAAAAAGTGGTAAAATAAAATCTCGAAAAATATTTTTTTTTAGGGTACCTCCTGTACACGTAAAGTGGGGATGTTTTTTTTCTTTCTCGCGTACCCCTTAGTGTGGGGTATCAATAAATAGGTCTTTAAAAAATAATGTGAGTTTCCATTAACAATTTTTTGATAAAAAAAATCGTTTGTGAAATATTAAGCTTTAAAGTGCTAAATTTTGCTCGACTCGAGTGTCCCCCCCCTCTACCAGCTAAACGGTTATGTTTGGGGGTGTGAAAAAATTCACAATAGTAGTATATATAACGAAATTTAAAAGAAAATTATCATGACTGAGTAGGCTTTACAACTTTACGAGTAATAGTCCACCAACTTATAAAATGTACTTGGATATCATATTTTCTTAAACAAAATGTATCGGAGAACATGCTTTTCAACTGCAAATGTAAATTTGTCAACTTTATTTTTACAGCTTTTATAGGTATGTTTTTTGGGGATAGGTAGGTTTTTATCGTCAACTATTTTTAAATAACTTCAAAAAAAGGAGGAGGTTCTAAATTCGTCGTAATCTTTTTTTTTATGTATTGTCCCCGATTTCTCAAAGACTCCTGGACCGATTTTGAAAATTCTTCTTTTTAAAATTAAATTCAGCGAATCAGTTTAGTTAGTTGGCATAAGTATTTTGTTGGGCAACTACGGAACCCTACACTGTGCGTGGCCCGACATGCACTTGGCCGGTTTTTTTTAATCTCGTAGACCAAATTGACAAATGATAACATTAAAACTGACGTAAATACTATTGAAATTTATGTCAGTTTGCCATTTGCACCTGTCAATTCAGTCTACTTGATTAAAAAACGGACTTTAGCTCATACAAGTATTCATAGTCAATTTATCATAAACGAGCAAACTCATGCTATGTTTAAAGTTACAAGTATCAATTCTTAAAAATAAAGTTACATTAAGAATTTTAGCTCATGTCTACTCCACTTGCCGACCCATTATAACCTTATCTCTCGTGCTCCAGAAACCCGGTACAACGCAAGCTCATCTTATACTGGACATAACAACTTGATCGAACGACTACTCGTACCTCTGACGAAAAAGGTCTAAGCATCGTATTCCTGATCATGATATATTATGTATGCAGACACTGAAAACAAGACAATAAGGAAAGCTCGACATATTCCCAGAAGATCCTTGCTTCACAAACACAAACATAGGCTAATAAAATTATGCAAGACTGTAGATGTTCGTTGTCTCACAATGTTATTATTATCAAATTCTATCTCCTATAGGTGGAAACATACGTGTCGTGGCGTGTCGTTACGCGCTAGAGGTTACATTTAGTATGGCGTTACAACATGACACTCAAATGTGTCTCTATCTCATCATCTGCCTAGCCTCTTCTCAACTATGTTGGGGTCGACTTCCAGTCAAACCAGATGCAGCTGAATATCAGTATTTTACATGGAGCGACTGCCTATCGGACCTCCACAACCCAGTAACCGGGTAATACGATACCCCATGGTAAGACTGGTTGTCAGACTTTAGAGCTTCTGACTAACAGTAACGACTGTCAAAGATCTACAAATGACAGCCAGGATCAACGGCTTTACGTGCTTTCCGAGGCACGGAGGAAACTCGCTATGACAGATGGTCATCCATCCATAGACCAACCTCGGCAATCGCGGCTTAAACCGGAAAATCGGCCTATACGGGTGTAATTATTTAGCCACGAGCTACTCCTAAATGCTAGCTATAGAGCTATGCTTGGAGTTTCTTTGCGGGATAAAATCTGGAACATGGATATTCGGCGAAGAACCAGAGTCACCGACATAGCTCATAAAATTTGCAAGTTGAAGTGGCAATGGGCAGGCCACATCGCTCGTAGAACTGACAACCGATGGGGAAGAAAAGTTCTCGAGTGGCGACCACGGACCGGAAAACGCAGCGTAGGCAGGCCTCCCACTAGGTGGACCGACGACATCGTGAGGGTCGCGGGCAGCCGATGGATGCAAGTGGCGAATTGTCGTTCGGCGTGGCGGTCTAAGGGGGAGGCCTATGTTCAGCAGTGGACGTCTTCCGGCTGATGATGATGACTCCTAAATGTGTCTCTATCTATACCTACTTAAAAGTTTGAAATTGATTTGCTTCTGGCACGTCACGACACGGCAATATGTTTCCGCGATAACAAAAATCTTTAAGTGGAACTCATCGCACCATTTGGATTTCCAAAAACAGCTGGCGCTGCCAATGTCATGTGAGCGCCATATGATATATGCAGTTCTGTAATTATTTATCTCAAGTTGTACATCATGCAGTGAAGAAAACATCAGTAGTTGGAAAGCTCATGACCTTGTGAGTGCTGGAGTTACTGGATCGTATCTTCATTGGTGATGCCTCCTCCTTTAGCTAGAGTCAAGTTAAGAGTGAAAAGGTTTCTTTTAGGCAGGTATAATTCACCCTTGACCTAGTGGTCGAGGTCTCGCATGATGTTATGGTATGCGGAAAGCTATGGTTAGCTTTCCGCCATTACCATAGCATCAGGCGAGACCATAGCTTTCCATCAGGCGACACCATCGCTGAATCAAAAAGAAGCAGCTGGTTTGAAACCAAAACACCTAAAAGTGAGGTAATTCAGTCGTAACAAGTATATCAAATTGCTCCATGAGTGAGTTGAGGAGGTCTGTTAGGTTTCATGAAAAAATACTGGTTTTCAGCTGCATTTTCTTCGATGAAGCTTACGGAAATGGTTGGTAATAATGATACTGAAATAATCTATACAGGTGATTTGAGTAAAGTTGTTTTATTGACTTCAGGTTCTCTTATTCCAAAAGAAACTCTTCTTGTCACCGAATATACGAAAAAGAGAATAAGAAGGTCTAGATTCTAGAACATTCGTCATGGCAAAAGTTGAAAGGGTGTTTCAAATCGTTATGATGAAAAAGGACATTTTATCAACCAGATTTTTTTTGTGAAAGACTGCAAATACTGCATTGCAACGAACACTAAATATAACAAACAAATAACACAACAACGCGCTATCATAATAAATCACAATAGAAGGCTGTTTGTTTTCGTAAATAACTCTTTATCTCAATTAATTCCTAGCATTATGGTAACATTGTGCAGTGCGGGATCACTGGCTACTGGTAACACTCGACCACGAACTGCTTTTAATTCACCCGGATTTTCGTTGAAACATTTGGACATCAGGTTTATTATAAGTACTTTTTATTATATACTTGTAATCCAACTGCTGGGCAAGGACCTCTCAATGTATGACTTTTTTTGCCCGACTGCTTCAGAATGAGGGTTATTATACCATAAAGGTGACAAGCAAACAAACGAACTGCCTGGATGAGTGTAGCATCGGTCATCGTAGTCTACGGATGCCTACAACGCCAGGAGTATCGCTTGCGTGTTGTCAAACATGCAACTTTTTCACGCCTTTTTTGACACTGTATCCTGGTAGGTAGGTATCGGCAGTCTTTGCATAATATTCTTCTTCTCAAAAAGAAGGCAAAGCTTCTCAGCTCTCAAGATAAGCTTTTGAATTTCAAAGGAGTTGCTACTTACACATTCCTATCCATCATTTAATAAGTCCTTATGAGCAAATTATGAAGTATTCTGTATTTTCCTCAATTTAACTTGAACTATCCAAATAACTTGGGTTCATCCTTCCCATAAGTTGAATACTTTACCATTTACTTACAATATTCCTCTGAACTAAACACTGGCACTTTTCCGTATGCCCGACTCTTAAGAAGATCAAAGATGACAGATCTGTAAAGACATTTGAAATTAAAATGAATTACTTACAAGAGGTAGGTGTAGGAACATGACAGTGATGTGCAATGGCGGAAATATTGTTTTAGTCTTCGTTGGAAAGGTATTAATATCGTTAGACGAAGGAATGTTAGAAGCAAGTAGACATGACTATAGATTTAGATCGTTAGATGTACCTTCGCCATAACTAAGGACGTGCTTAGAAAGCTTATGCATACCGCGAGGAACTAATAGATACGTTTTTCAATTTGTTGCGTTAGGGACGGATCTAATAATGTTTGTTGAATTAATCCTTTGTATATAATTATTTTCAAACACAGTCACATATCTTTCTGGGAAGAAGAACTTACTTATCGTCCGTCACTTAATTGTTTATCTGTTTTTTCTATTATTGTCTGTTTGAAGAGATTCTAGACTTCTATTTTTTGTCACGGTGCTATAATAGGAGGTCTCAGCCCATTACGCATAAATAAAACTCGCATATTCACAATTTCTGATCGCATTTCTTTCTGAAAATGACAGGAAATATTAAACTTCCCTTATCAATATTTATACTAATAATTCACAATAGGAAATACATTAAATATGTGATTGGAAACTTATCAAAGAAGCGTCCCTTCTTGATATTCAAAGTCAATTTGAAACAAAATTAAGTCCTAATTAGGAATTATAATAGAATCGGATGCTAACATCCTTTTGTACATTGTTATGCAAATTGATTAACAGTTAAAAGAATTGCTAACAACGTAGTGTATCTGTCTAGTTTAATGCATTTTTTACGTCTATAATTGCATTTCACGTCTGATTGAGCTTTTTTTTTAAACAACACCCAAAAAGGTCTTTTTAGGTTTGGATTCAAGCAATCAATTGTGATAAATGAACAGACACTTTGGATAGGCATAGAGCAGTATGCCGATGCTCAGCCACTGAATTCTGAACACTGAACACTGAATTCTCTCCAAAGGGGCCAATCTTTTTTCTAATACACAATTATTTTGCGACTTTAAGGCATCCAAGTGGCTAATAATATCGCTATCGTGTTGATGAATTTTTTGGAAAATAATCTAAAGCAGATTGTTTTTTCCTGACGTGACGTTAAAATATTACGGGAAGAAAATGGAAAATTTCCAACTTCAGGAAAATTTAGATTATTGGCCTCTTTCATTTTAATAAGATAATGAAATGTGTTTGTATCTCCAAAGTTAAATTTACTTAATTAGAGTATTTTTTCATCGATGTCTGAGGACGCTGTGACGAAAATTTTGAGTATACGAGTAAATATGAAACGATGGAAGAACTGTGTTAAAGACGATATGGTTAGAAAAGGGGTTACTGCTAAGATGACGACAAATATGGCAAGCAGAGAAGTATTGAGGATGTGCTGTATTGTCCTCAAATAATAGAATGGAGTCGCTATACTGTCTAAGCACGAGAAAGAGGAGGCGGGACGCGTGAGGGAGAGGACAGCGTCCACCTCACAACCTAACCGCAGTGGTAGACGGCGAACGACGCAGGACGATCTCCGGCCACCGAAGGCGCAAGCATGCGGGCGGCGAGTAATGGGTGACTCGCTGTGCGATTATGGAAATTATTTAGGATAGGTCAGAGCTAGTGCAAGAACTAGGCAGTTTATTGTTCCTACCAAATTGATAATAAGGTCAGGTCACGGTAGTGTATAATAGTATGTCTGTAATAGTACAATCACTAAACTATTGTAGTTATAGTAAACAAACCGGTGTTGTTGACAAACAATGAACAATCAATTTCGTAATGAAGAGGGGATCGATTCATAAGCAAATAGGATTTACATACGCTGGCTGGTGTTTGTTGGAAAATGGAGAACAACATAGAAAATATATGAATCTAAGTTTCATCGCAACATGTTTTTGGAGTAAGTGGGATCTACTCGTATCTCCAATGCATCCAGGGCAACGGCACCACGGACTACCTGTTTACCTGCAGAGACGGCTGAGCCATCCCAATGGCGGTGATAGGCCTCATCAGATCCGTCTGGTTCACGTACACCATTCCGTCGGAGACTGATGCCAAAAAGTTTTTATTGTATTCCGTCGGTGTGCAGAAATTCTAGTTCCTTCTAGTTAAACTCGCTCTATCTTTGCCTCTGGGCTAGGTTGAGGCCAACAGTACACTCATTTAAAGTAAATAAAAAAAATACTCAATTTTAAAAACAAAAGATACTCTATTTAAAATACGTAAAGACAAAGACTATGAAAAGAATAAACATAAATTATTGTACACGAAAATAAGTAAGGATGACCGAGATTATACCAAAGAACACACTCACAGTATTTCTAATCTAAAAACTGACTTAACATGGACATGTAATCTGAATAAAAGTCCTAATTACTCAGTTCCCATGTGAATTTAAAGCTACCTTTCATAATGTAAGTGAGAGGAAGCTCAAACACAAGATATAATCTAAAAACCACACAATCTAATGCTCTATTACAAACTGTGTCAAGTAATCTACATAATATGCAGCTTTGTAACATCCAAGCTTCTCAACGCTGTAAATGAAATCATAAAGAGCATGAAATATTTGATTTTGATCCGAGATATCTATAAACCTGAGAAAATATTGCTAAAGGAGTTGATGGTATCGGTGAACTTTTTACGAAACTGACGAGAAATCAGATGAGCATTAAGTACAAGGTAAGTATTAAATGATGGGCATGATAAGTTCTCGAGTGACGACCACGAATTGGAAGATATAGCGTAGGGAGACCTTCAACTAGGCAGACCGACGACATTATAAGAGTCTCGGACAAACGATGGATGCAAGTGGCGTATTGCCATTCAGCGTGGTAATCTTAAAAAGCCTTTGTTCAGTAGTGAACGTCTTCCGGCTGATGATGATGAAGTATGAAATAGGAGGTGGTCTTCATATAGCTGACAAATATACTACAAAGATAGTCAAAGAATTTGCAAATGTCCCAAATCCGTGATGAGCACCTGCCATATGGTCAGGCGTTGGAGTCTAGACCCAAGGAACAGTGTGACTTTTATCCAGTAAGAATGACAGTTCCTTCCGGTCTGCAAAGGGCAGGAAGGCACATTTGATGGTACACCCCAAAAACCAAGATATTATTCCAATGTAACTAACCAAATAATTTTCTTCACTTGCAGGTACTCAGGAGTTCAAAGCAGCGCAACTGACCACAGTTCTACGAAAGGCAAGTATGCGTTACAGCAATTTAATGGCCACTCAATTGAATCTGATTCCCTTGGTGCTCGTAAACCATTAAGGTAAACACTTGACTGCTCCGAATTACCACTAAGTATCAACAGATTGTTAAAGCCACATTATTTTTATGGCCAGTTCTTAACCAGTAGCGATAGTGATGGTAAACATTGATTTGTGGGAGAACAGGTTGGCGATATTCGAGTCCAAGAAGGTTAAACAGTTTCACGAAATGTACAGAAATGATAATTATTGCTCTATCAAATTCATCAATGCTTCAAACTTTGATGTTTTCACATGTAGGAAATATAAATCTAAGTGTATCATTATATATATTGCTCGCGGTACTTATCGAATTACCGTGACTCTGGAACGTAAAGGGCTATTGAAGGACACCGTGGATTTTAGTCCCTCCCGCCCTGCCCTGGGTGGGAGGACTCATGTGATAATTAAACCGTGATAAAAAATAATGTGTATCATGATAACAAAAATAACTCAAGATAAAAATAACTATTCAGGCGATTTGAACTGGCAGAAAAGCACACCGCAGCAAGCTCAAAAGGAAATGGCGGAATGATCTCGACTGTTTCTTATTGTAAAGGTTTACGCGATCTAGTGCGAATATAGGCCATATTCGCACTAGATCGCGGAATAGGGGAAAGGAGGCGTTTGCCAGTGAGACGGACAATAAAGGCTCATAAAATAATACCTTTGTCTTTGACCTTCAAATAGATCCTAGATCTAAAATATATGGAAGACTAGCTGTTGCCAGCGGCTTCACCCGCTGCAACTCAAAAATTATCCCACGGGAACATAAAATCGGGATAAAAACTATCCTATGTGTTAATCCAGGTTATAAACTATCTGTGTACCAAATTTTAACCAAATCCGTTCAGTGGTTTTTGCGTGAAAGAGTAACAAACATCCATACATCCATACTTACAAACTTTCGCCTTTATAATAGTACTAGCCGTTGCCAGCGGCTTCACCCGCTACAACTCGAAAATTATCCCACGGGAACATAAAATCGGGATAAAAACTATCCTATGTGTTAATCCAGGTTATAAACTATCTGTATACCAAATTTTAGCCAAATCCGTTCAGTGGTTTTTGCGTGAAAGAGTAACAAACATCCATACATCCATACTTACAAACTTTCGCCTTTATAATAGTAGTAGGATATGGAAGATACTTTCGAAACATTTTGTTTTCTGCGACAGTAAGTTTTTTGGTAGCTAATAAATTCAACAGTTTTAACTTTTGTATCATTACTTCTGGCAAGTGGTAGAATGCCACTATGTGTAACCCTCAATATGTCTCGATTATAAATAATAACTGTCTTACTTGAGCAAATAAAAACAGTGATTTTAATGATGACCTAATAAAAACACAGATACTCCACAAGACAAAAAGCTCAACCAAACCATTTGGCGGTTACAAAGTTCGAAAGACCAGTAATGGCGGTTTCTTCACAAATGAGGTGTGATCGATATCCTACCTGTGAGATGATGTCATAACTAACGGTTACCGGTTTGTATTGCTGGGTATCGTTGGCTAAGAATAGAACAACTTATATCTTGTCGTGACTATCTCCAAGGCAAAAGATACCTCATGGTGTTAAACTAGATTTTCATAATGCACCATCATCTTTTTCTTGTATGTTAGGCTCGGCTTGCAATCTAACTGGATGCAGCTGAATACCAGCACCACCACCATTCAGCAAAATTCCCCATAGTTATTTCACTTCGGGAATCAGAAATAGAAGGATAGCCAATGGCGTTCCTCGAAATTCGAGCTAGCATCAACAACATAATGTTGAAAAAGATAATTAATAACGCGATTCCAATCACGAAACAGGTTTCGATACCAAAAATTGATTTTAACTTATAAATTTCAAAACAATAAACCTAAGATCGAAACAAACTGAACAATATCATAACAACAAAAATCACAGTTCACATTTCATCAAAAAATAACATTCTCAAATAGAAAGGCATGTCGTTTTGTTTATCTTTCATAACAACTTGATAGGCTCTGAACAAGGAAAACCTTGCTGAATTTGTATAATGAAACGGAAGCGCTGTAAGCGGTTACAATTTTATGTACAGCCGGGTGGTGGAGTACCTTTTGGCACGTAACCTTTTTGAATTATCTATTGAAGAGGACTTTGTAGAGCAACTTTCAAGGCTATGTCGTGTTAACTGTTACAAGCTTGATTGTTTATAGGCTGTTTAGTTTTTTTGTGATTTTAAAGTGCGTTTTGAAGCTGTTCTTGAATTAACTTTTACGTTTGCACTAACGGGACACGGGCCTTCTCTTTGGTCGAGAGTGCCGTACTACAATTAGGGCAGAATTCAATTCATAAAAGATGCACTTTTTAAAAATATAGTATGTTGACTCGGATAAGAGATACTAGATAAGCAAACTACTAACTGTGAACTACTATGTCGCAAAAGGAAGAAGCCTAGAATTTGCTATTCTAATCAACGTTTAAATATTTCATTTGGATAACGTAACATAGACTGGACGAAGCAAAATGTGCTGTTCTGTTTTTTCTACAAACGAGCATGGGAAAAAAGTGTCATAGGTTTCAACACAGAAAATATAATAATTCAAATCAGTCACTGTTGAGACTACGTAACTGCAATTATCTTGGAGAAAGACCTCATTTGCCAGTAAATATATTCAACCCTACATACAATAAGATATGATTAAGATTTGTTTGCTTACTTTAGATTCACATTTCACCCACATCTGCCGGCGCCCGACAGATCTCATAAGCGTGATATTACGTGCTGTTCTGAATGAATAATAAGTTACGTGGTAGGAAGCGGGAATATTCTACTTCTAAGTAGTGTTGCCTGGTGTCCCATTTTGCCCCTTTCATTGGGACGAAGCTGAGTGTCCCAATTCTCAAAAATTCAATCATCTACATAATTTGTCTTACCTATAAGCCACTTATGTTTAATTTTCGATGATTACCGATGTTAACCTCCTATTTGGCCACCACTCGTGGACAGCGAACCCAACCTGGAAATTGAATCGAAAAATTTCGTTGTCTACCAGTGGTGGCCAAATTGGGGGTGGGCCCATCCGGAATCATCAGTAATTTTACTTCCTCTATATTTTCACAGCAATCCTAATCATCAAACGATTTAACCCTCTTTGTGATGTTATAATCATCACATGAAGCCTTCTGCCCTGAATGGAGCAGAAGAGAATGTCAGACTTTTGTTAACTAAAAAACCCCCCTGTTTCTGCTTAGACACTTAGACAGTTCCCCAACCTATTTTTTAACCCTTGCTCTGTTTTTTTGGAGCGGATTATTTTAGCTTTCCGTTCCGAAATTTGGGACACTGTACCTGGCAACACTGCCCTTAAGTGTCAAGGATCATAATCTTCGTAGAATGACGTCGGCGTCTCCAGTTGTGTGTCGTTTGTCATTGTCTTCACGAAGAGATTCCTCGACAAACACTTTCAACTGTAAAATCCGGATTTGGTTCAATTTTATCTTGAAGATAGGAATCGTAGGAAGTCGATAATGACGAGTGTCTTTCGTGCTGGGATTTTAAGATGACAGAACAAAAATAAGGTTAAAGGCATTTGAGAAATATCATGTCGTAAATAAATTTGATGCTTTTCTCTGACCTCTAAAGTAGATGTGGAGGAGAGTAATACGAAAATGATAAAACATCTAGGTACAGTCAGCATCAAAAGTTGCTGACCACATTCAGATTTTCAAAATCGCCGTACACCCTAATAATACGTAATAATACAGTGTACGGCGATTTTGAAAATCCGAATTTGGTCAGCAACTTTTGATGCTGACTGTACCCAAAATTTTTACCGTTTTGATGAAGTCTCATTTGGAAGAATTGGAGATATGGGTTTTTGACTGTACAATAAATACTTCTCTGTCCGACCCTTGACGAATTACAACCATAAATTTATATAATGCAACATGAAATTAGCTAATTCAAATTATGTAAGCCAAGACAAAACGTCAAAGTCAATTAGAAACCCGATCTTTTCAAAAGGTCAAGACGAAAAAATCCACCAAATTTTTGAAAACTCTAAAGTAACTTGGCCGTCTTTAATTTGTCATAAGATAACATAATATCGTGCTCTGTAATTTTAGAAAAAATATTTATGTTACAGTTAGGGTGCTCCCACATCTATCGACGCGGAATCGGCTTTTTCCGTCGCCCTTTCTCTTTCTGTCGCTTAGAACTGCCATTTGCTAGACCGAGACAGAAAGCATAATGCGATAGCACGCGGCGGAATCCTCGACGCGGCCGCGTGCTATCGCATTGTCTCGGTCTAGCAAATGGCAGTTCTAAGCGACAGAAAGAGAAAGAGCGACGGAAAAAGCCGATTTCGCGTCGATAGATGTGGGAGCACCCTTATACAACTATCTGTATTTTGCGAGTTATGTTAAAGTCCCATGTCATAGAGGACGAGCTTATAGCCATCAACTAAGCACAACAAAACTAAAACAAGTACATTATATAATGGCTGCCACTGAGAAATTCCAAAGATAAAGCCCAACAAAACGTCGCCTGACCTGGGACTCAAATCCAAAACCCAATGCTGATCACTCACAATTAATACCGCTAAATCAACGAGGAAGTCGAAAGTGAAACAAAACGCAAATAGAAACACATTCAGTAATCCAGTCACAGTACGAAAACGTTTGAAGCATACCGATCACCATAATGGCGATAAAAACGCCATTGTTGATGCCCAAAGGATCCTCACTATCACCATAAATGTAACGTGGCGATAAATCATCGGTGACACACCTGCATATATTGTGGTGATTGACTATTGTTGCAGTAGTGGCGTATGATGACGGATTATGATCGCACGTGGGTATGATTCATCTGGTTTAATAGCTTCAATTAGTGGCAATTCACCTTTGATATTTGCAATAGGTACAGCTCTTGCTGTGTAATTTAGTGTTTTTCCTTTGTTTATGTCATACATACATGACAATTATACTCACGAAATTAGTTTTAATTTGTGTCAAATTATAACTTCTGCGAGTGTCCGCACCTCCACTGAAGTCTTTTTTAAAAACAGTCTGTCATGACATCAAATTTCATTAAAAACTGTAGGATTCCGAATTTTCTGATGTACTTTAGTCATGGCGCGGACTCTACATTGCAGTTTTGCTTTGTTGTAATATGGTATCATACAACTTTGTGTAAGATTAGATGCTACAATCGTCAGATTTTATGACAATCTGATCTAGTTATCCGTGAAATGATGAGCAAATTAATAGGTGCATGAATCGTAGTTATGGATTAACAAATATTTTGGTCATCATGCATCATTTGCCTCCTCCTAACTACGTCGGAAGCGGCTTCCAGTCCAACTAGATGCAGCTGAATATCAGTATTTTACATGAAGCGACTGCCTGTTTGACCTCCACAACCCAGTAATTGGGTAATGCCGCTTGATAGGACTGGTTGTTAGACTTACGAGATTTTTTTTATATTTTCGTACACATATTTTACTAAATACCTCGACTTATAGTCGTTTCAATAATAATTTCTAAACACATATCCAAACAAGCATCAATCAAAGAACAGTTATCATTAGAAAACACGAAATCCAACTAATCAAAACAACACAAATGCCTCCAAAATACTCCAATTTAAAAGCAATAAAAACAAACAATTAATAACATCCCTTACTAACGACTGTAAGCGTGCAACCGGTAGTAAATCACGGCCATTTTGGTATGCCAGTCGCGGCGAGTGAAAACTGTTGCCGACGCCGCGCGCCGCTGTATTAGGAATGCGAGTAAAAGTGTCCAGACGCGGCTGTAGAGGCGCCATGGTGCTGGAGAGTTGGAAGACTGTCCTTTACTATTGAATAAAAAAGAATGTTAATTTGAGAAAAGATCAATGTAAATAAAGTAATATTGTGGGTACTGGTCTGTACTATTGATTAATAAAGATTGTAATTTAGGAAGAGATCTAAAGTAAATAAATAAAGTAATATTGTGGGTAAACCTAAATCTTCTAAATGCCAATAACGATGTAGATTTGATCAATATCTATTCGGAACTTATAGATACGTGGAACCATCATCACGACGGCAAAGAAGAATGTATTGAACAGAAAAGCGAAGTATTTAAAACTGTAATAAAGTTTGCAGCCAGAAATGAAAGAGAGTTATTTTAAAAGACGACATTAATGTAGAAAAGGCTTTGAAATTGGTGTGTGAATGAATATAAAAACCAGAAATCACACAAGCAAAGATACACGTTACCAATCAAATAATTGATTGAAACGAAACCCCTAATTCAATTGACAACCCAAGAATTACAAAGCCCCGAAAACAATACGCGTGTCATTCGTTCTGGTCAGTTAATCTTATTGTTTCATTAAATAAGGGCCTGTCAATTGATACGTATCCTTGAACTGCTCAATTCATTATTGTACCTATACGAGTAGATACGCTTAGCATCGCGTGCGCAAACGATATATCAATTAAATCCGTGTTAAACTGACGTAATCACGTCAATTTGATTATGACATGCTGTGCTATATTTGAGGGGAATCATTTGCGAAGAATTTTGGCTAGGAATTTTTATTACCAGATTCTTGAAAAGCTGCCGTCCAAAATGTATCGTACTGGATATCCTCTTTTTAGAGGAAGTCAACAG
The DNA here is from genome assembly GCA_954870645.1 of Agrotis clavis. Taxonomy (NCBI): domain Eukaryota; kingdom Metazoa; phylum Arthropoda; class Insecta; order Lepidoptera; family Noctuidae; genus Agrotis; species Agrotis clavis. The sequence goes on from OX940943.1 coordinate 7,033,828, forward strand.
TGATCGTGTTTAATTTACAAAAAAACATAACCCTCCTGGCGCAGTCGGGTAAAAATAACAAGGGTTTTTCTCTTTTAGTTAAGACGAACCATGATAAAGTCTGCAATGAATCCTATTGCCCATCAAAACGATAACTAAGACCTCTACAATGATAGAAATATCGCATTTTTGTCGTTGTAGCAATTTTACAATAAAGACTCACCTTTTGCAGCTCAGTTTTCACATGGACCTTATCCTTGAGATCCTTTATACCAGGATAGCATTGGTTTAGAGGACTTTAGTTTTAAACCTGTAAGTATTAAGTCCCAGTGCATCCAGTCCATCAGTGTCACAGTACTTAAAACAATACACCAAGGATTATGTCATGCAATTTTACATCGCACTTACTTTCAACCTATTGAATATGCTGGGAACACGTGCTGAGATGGCTTTGTCACTAAGGTGTTTTGTTTTCACCTTTTTCAACAATATTTCAGTGTAGGTAACATTACAAGCCATGGACTGCATACATGTATGCAAAAGGAATCTTGCTTGAAAGAGTCATTACAAGCGAAAAGCGTGGTCTTACGTATGATGATCAACACAAGACCCCAAGACTAAAAATGTTGATATGACTAACCGGATTCCAGTATATTGTAGCCGACATACGAAGTAGATCTCCGTGTCAAATCGTGTCTATGGATCGGTTACATTTTCGGGGCCCATTCAATTCGCCACTTCCAAGGCGTTTGAAATAAGTGAAGCATAGTTTACAAATACGAATTATTTACCTATCTCGTCAAAGCATTCCCGCTTAGCGAATTGGCGTTTTTGCTGAAATGTTCGTAAACAGTGCATCGACTTTCAAGAAGTCATTTCTTCATAGGACAGCAAAAATCCAATTTAGTCTCATCTTCAATTAAAACAATCTTAAGAAAAAGTAGTTAATTTCAAAGTTCAAAAACAAACCATTAAAACAAGAAAAGTGATCAACGAAAAGAGCGACTTTTCTTAAAAGTTTAGTTAGTAGTAACTCAATTACTGGCTGTTCCAAATAAAAATTAACTATTAATTCCTCCGTGCATATTGTATGGGCAATCACGTGGCGTGCTGGCAATTAATAATTAGGTCGAGCGAAGTTACGGAGCATAAGAGTGTGGTGGAAAGTTCCCAGGGTTAAAAAACTCTTTACTGAATTTTAATTTCAACTTTGTAGAAGCTTGCTCTTTTGTTAGGATGGAAATTAGTGCAAGTGGTGTTACTATACAAAGTGCTTTCGGAAAAATACCTAAATGTGAACCATCTCATTAAGCTATCTTTCCAAAAGGTAGTTCTTTTAGATCTGATGATCGGAAAGAAATAGCATCTATTAACATCTAACAACCAAACTGTCTTCTGTTTGTGAGTAATTTTTGGTTTTGTAACAGATGAACATAGCACAGCAAATGTATTAGGTTTTTCATCATCAGTCAGAGACAGCGGTTCATGAGTTTTGGCTTATCGGTAACCGAACATTAGAACCCCCAAATCTGGCCGAAAAGTAAAATATTGAATTTTAATTCCAAAGAACTAGGTCATTATCATTATTGTTGATCGTCGATCACCCACTGCTGCAGTGCTGAGTACTAGCCTTCTCCATTTTGTGCCATATTATTTTGACCTGAGCAGGTCTCAATCAGGTTTACTCCCGATCTTCTTAATATCGTTCAAGAACTAGATTCTTAAGTGAAATTGTTTGATTGTTTCTTGCAACTTAAAGTGCAAGTGTTAATAGCTACAACAAAGTTTCCAAGCTCAGCTTTAATGGACCATTCAGCTGCTTCTAGAACTTATAGTCCATTTCTTTCAATGTTGCTAAAGTTCCTCTTAAAATTAAAACTCTTTGCAATACTTACTTCTTACTTACGATAGTTTATGTTTTTTAAAAGTTTTATAGCTTCATTAGCGTTTATTTCTGCTAAATAACGTTTGTTTTATTTAAATTTATCAAGATTGCAATCTTGTTGTTGGTCATTATTCAAGAGTATCTAATCGTTTGTTACGAGTACATTGCTCTGTGTGGGAATGCGAATAAGAATCTGGTATCCACATATATTACAATCGTCTACGTCCGTTATTGAATTTTGATACCTGGAAATTCTTATTTTATTTCTAGGCTATTTCGAGTTCCTTTCTGCCAATCTAGACTAGGGAAATCTGAATTAAAGTGAGGTTTTACTTCCTGCTTAAATAATAGCAACACTTGTAAATGCAGCATTACCAACAAAAATTGATTTGAATTAAACGAACCTGAAATAATCATGCGTCCATGATTCTCATTAGTAATGCGATTTCAAATTATTCCCTAAAGTAATTAAACCAACTAAACTAATCAAAATCAGCAACGCTTCCATAAAAACTAATATCGGATACATTTAACATCAAAAACATTTTCGTCGGAGCTATAAAAGCGTGTGTTCCTTATAACACTTGTTCCAGAATTCCACATGGTTCGACAATGTTTACTTTGTCGACCGGGAAGTGGGTGGGGGGAGGAGCTTACCCAATTTCACTTTTCTACCTGGTAGATGGAACTTTTTTAATTGGTTCCCGATCGAGAAGGTCGTCAGCCATTTTGATATTTGTGGCCTTCGTATAGCTACAGCATTTTTTGTTTGACCAGCCTAGATTAGTTTTGGTTGGAACTGTTAGTTTTGCGGGCATGCTAGATTTTTTGTTAAAACTCGATTTGTTGGATTTCTGGCTGTAGTTTTTGCGTTTCTTTTTCTGGATTAATTGGATTTGGTTTACTTTTAATCTTATACCTGAATGAAACTCTTCCTATCTTCTTATATCTAGTTTTTCTATACCTTTTAAACGAACACATTTTTGCTAATCTTCTATTAATTGAAGATTTTGAACACAAGCATACATAAAACAGCGATATTAGAAATAATCTTTTTAAGAAAGATATCATCATAAACTAAATAAATATAATCAGATTACAAAAAGAACTTAGATAAGAACGCAACATATCATGCAAATAGAAATACTACAGACAGAAAGGAAAGTTTATTTGTTTGTTTGTAAAGGGGATCTCGTAAAACCGGCTTACTACTGAAGGGATCAATTGGTCATGAGAAGCATTCCCGGCGGGTCACTTGTTTAAAGTAGCCGGAGATCAAGTACCTATCTCCGGATACTTCACTGAGAGTGTAGAACGGAACTGAGATCATGAGATATTATGCTATGCACAGTTCAACTTTGAAGGAAGGTGCTAATGACCTCCGTAACTGTAACTTTAGATTTTTTTTAATTATTTTTTATAGACGACACGATTGGCGCAGTGGATGAGCGATCGACTGCTGCGCAGGGTGTCGCGGGTTCGATCCCCGCACGGAAAAAATATTTGTATGATCTACAAATAGTTGTTCCGGGTCTGGGTGTTTGTGTATGTGAGTTTCTATGTTTGTAAACGCAGCCACGATCATCATCATCATCTTCAGGGCGTTAATCCCGGTTGCTTCCTTGGCTTCCACCTCGGTGCCCGGGTCCGCCTTCCTACCTAAACGCCTCCACTTCGCACGGTCTTGTGCATCTCCTACCGTTAGCCCATTAGCACGCATGTCGTCCCTTACGACGTCAAGCAAACGTTTCTTAGGCCTTCCTTGTTTCCCTGGCCCCGGCGGGCGCAAACACACGAACGCACCCAAAACGCACCTACGATACAGGAAGAAATTAAACGCACCCACGATACAGGAAGAAATTCCTAGTGTGAAGCAAAGTTTAAAAAAAAAATAAAAAAAAAATAGCGATAGGTTCGCCTTTGGCCACTGCCTTGCGTGATGTTAAGCGAAGATGTGGTTGACCTTGACAGTGGAGGACCCTCGCCTAGAAGTAACCTTATCACTCTTGACTTGAAGACCCCAAGGTTGGGGACTCCTCTCCTTAGTGCTGTGCGCACAATATAATTATTTTAAAAGTGCATATTATTTTTATTGCATTGTTAGAGTAATTTCCATATGATAATTAAATAAAAAAGCTGTGGTACAAACATAAGTCACCTGGTTGGTTTCACAGCCAACTTTTCAGAGCACGCTGGATAAATTGTAGTACTTTTTTTTTTTAGCGCGATAAAATCATCAAATGAGTCCTCCCACCACGGATACTCCAAGTTCTACGTAATATTGACATCTGTGTGACAACAGTGAATGTTTTAAAGAGTACATTACAAGACACTGGCCCTATCCAGTGTCAGTATTAAAAAGCAATAAAACAGATGTTTCTTAAAAGGAAGTTTCAATAGACGTGATGGGTTTATTGAAAGAGACAGTATGATATTTTTTTGAAGTAAGTATACTCTCAGATAGAGTACCCAAATTCCATCTAATTTATCGGTTTATCCACCGTTCGCACGAAAGTATTTCAGACTTTCAGTGATAGTAAATATTTTTGAAGTGAAAACTTCTTTAGCGGCGTTGTACACTTTTTCTGTAATGGGTAAAAAATTTAAAACTCGCGTCAGGGTCACGTGACCGTCAGGGTTACGTGACCGTCAGGGTCACGTGACCCTGATCGAAAATGAGTAAGACGTCATTCAAATTAAAAATAAAACATAGTAACAAAAAAGTTTTCACTTCTACCGGCACTCCTGGAGTGCAACCTTTTTTTCTATGTTTTTTTCTGTTTCGTTGTTGGGACTATTAGGTATATCGCATATCATAGGATTTTGAGATTAAGATAGGCTATTTTATTGTCTAGCAAGTTTTATTGAGATAATATTAGATAACATAATTTATTCATATTTTCTCTTGTCAAGTAGCCTGTTTTCGGTAGATAGTAGCAGATTTATGATATAATAAAATATTTAACACAAGATTAGATAGACAAGGTTCTAATATCAGGAAAACTATAGCATGATAATAAACATAGGCATAGAACATGGACTGAGCACTCTCAAGCAAAATCTCAAATCAAATTGCCCTAACATACTCTCTAGAAAGAGATAAGAACAATAAATGGACCATCTAGGTATCTCTTTCCTTGACATTATTGGTAAAGATATAGATAGATTGACATAAAATTACTTTTCTCCTTCGTGACTAGAGAGTATGTCAATTTTGTGCCGATAATGCTTGGCCCTGGCCCATGATATAAGTCTATGATAATAAACAAAAAAGTACTACCGGATGATGAATGACGTAAGCTAAGCGGACCACCGGACATCCATATGCCCCAATGTCAATTCCTCAACTTCCAAAAACACACAAACAAGGCCATAAAATTCCATAACATACTCTCAATCAATATTTCTTCTCTGACAAACGCCTTAACTGTCATTTGTGACTCGAGCAGCAAGCCTAACAGTTTTACTACACTTCCCACGGAGTAAATAAATCTCTGTTTGACGTTTATTGATCGTTCAGTACTGCTAGCGACATCTGTTAGCGTAAAGTTCACTTTCATTTGACGTATCAGCTGATCGGCGCGTGAGTAGCGAGAGTTACGCGTTGCCGTAGATCGCTTGTAGATGGCGTTAGTAGTTCGTAATGACCATTTAGACTTATTATAAACTGGCCTAGTCAAATGTGAAAGAAAGACACAGGAAGAAGAAAATGTCTTTAGTAATTTAAAAGAAAGAGACGGACTTTCAGTTGTTTTACTTTCTAGAGCGCTAGACAATTTCAAGCGATAAATGCTCTAAGTCTATAGTAGGTAATGAATGAGCTCAACATATTTGAGGGACAAACAGATGCAATGGGTTTCCTAGGTACTTGAGTTATACCAATATAGTAGTACCAGTAAACCCGATGTCATTATAATAATGCTGAGCTTTCGCCATTATTGCCTAAATAGAAATGGAGAAAGGAGAGGAAAAGTTGGTATCCTATATTCCGTTCTTGCTATTGTTGCATTTTAGTGTAACAACCAACTATTCATGTTTTACCTCATTCTCTAAAACCCACCAAAACTCAGAAACGGGAAATGCAAAACATTTGTCTTATTAATTTCTCGGAACTTGGAAGCAAAATTTCAATGCTGCAATGCACCATTTCTTAATATGTCTTATGTATCACTCCCTCTATCTCCCGAAATATAATTACAACTGCAGCGTATAAGATAATTTCATTAGCAAGGCGTTAAACCTGCTCAGCTGATATAACTTCTGTATTAATGATGTTAAAGTCATGTTTGTTATGTATTTCTGAATCCGATGCAGATTTTTCAATTAGAAAGACGATTGGGTAAAAAATAATGAAGGAAGGGGTTACATTTAAAGTGGTAACTGCCGATCAATGTAGAATCATAAAAAAGGACTTGCTTTGCGATATTATGATTTGCGTGACATCATAGTATCCTGTTCATCTTATCGCTTGCACATTGCACAACTGCAACCATGAGGGTTGACTCGAGGTGGTACAGGACTTGATAAAACTTGGGGGAGGCCTTTGCCCAACAGTGGATCAGCATGCCTCCATAACTAATCTCGCCATGGCGAGATGTAATTCATGTTTCTATGTTGGGGCAGCGCTGCACACAAGGTATCCTTAGAGATTACCTTGGTTGCCTTTAATCCTTTCAACCTGACAGTTGATAGAATTACTTACATATTTTATACGAGGCTTCACTTTCAAGACGTGATTCGCTAATGAGATGAAACTTTACTCCGTCTTTATGTCCCTAAGGAACTTAGTATCCGGCTTATGTAAAAAAATATTTTGTATAACCACCCTTTCCTCCTTTGTGTAAAGTTTCATCATCTGTTGCTGTTTGTATATTGTATTCAATTCAATATTGTAAGAACTGGTAAAAATATTATGTTGAAAGGGCTTTTTGTACGGATTTTGGTGAACTTGATCTTGTTAATATATTTCTTCTTTTTGAACTTCTTGACGCTTGCTCCTGCCATATTTTGCTACAGATTTTCCGTTGTGTTGTTTCCTGTTTTGTTTCATGATCAATGACGTATGTGGCAGAAATACTCGTTTGTGAAGGAAAATGAAAGAAACTCTTATCATCGTCACCATCATTAGCCATCATTGGTACCAGGTTATTAAAATAAAAAGTGCATTATCGTAGCAAGCTACTTAAAACTCACATTTTTATCTGCAACCAGTGACAATTTTCATGTTACACGTGTGGAATTAACTCAGGTGTAGAGACAAAGTTACATAAACTGACCTTTATTAGCGCTGTCGCCATTTTAATTAAATCACGTTTTGTCTGCTTGCAGTACCTCTTTTTAAGGTTCCTGAAAATAAAAATCTCACTTTCTTGTTCGTCTCCAACAGAGGTGTTTCTATCTACTTATGTAGTAATTTGAATTTTGAAATCAAAACTGTTTCATATTTTGAGGTTGATACCCAATAAGGCGCTATAAAGAAGAATGGCAGTAAATGTGCTGTCTGATTTCAAACGAATTTTGATAAAGGCAAGACAATGATAGTCTGAGAAGCAAGTAATGCAAAATATTGTTTCATATAAAGTTTAGATGGCTAAGGTTTTTCGCAGAAAACAGAACAGCGAACGCTCAACAAACTGCTCGGCTTATATGAGTTCAGAACCATAATAATGTCAGCACGACTCGCTCCTGCCCAATTTTTAACTATCTGTCCATTTAAAAGTTTTTTTATTACATCTTGCTAATTGGAAGTTTGACTATGTATGTTGATTCAACCTTAAAAACGAGCTTTGGAACGGCTTTTCATTTGTTTTCCTGTTTTTACTAACGCTAACGATCTTTTTGATTGAGTTGTGTAATCTACCTACTAAAACATTTCATGATATTTTTTTCCGTTTCTGAGTAAAGCGGTGAAATAAAGCTGACGGAAAATATGAGAATTGAGGAGAAAATGTCACTGAAATTGCGTAAAACAGCTTATATCAGAATTTGAAGGAAACTCCTAGGCTTTATGTTTGCATTTGAAAACTTCGTCAGTCTGAAAACGTGAATAATGTAGAGATTTTGAGTTTTAGTCCGGTGGCAACCAACCCAGTAAGACGCATTAGTTTGTGTTATTTATTTCATCACCTTGCTCTCAAAACGATGAAAGAAAACATGTGAGGAAACCAGCATCCATCACCACATATATTCGCACTTGGCCTGTGTGGTGATTTACAGCTACATCCCACTCCCTCTTACTGAAAGGAAGTCTGTGTCCCAGTAGTGGAAACATAGGAAGGCCTACTATTATTATTCTGCCGAAATTTTATAGCTATAAATCTCCAACGCGCAATCTAGCGTGCTATAAGAGGTCTTTGATTTCCTACATATTATCATCATTTCGCGTTTGCAGTCCACTGCTGGACATGGTCTCTCCCAGGGAGCGCCACAGCGCACGATCTCCCGCTTTTTTCATACAGCCACTGCCAGCCATCTTTTTAATGTGATTACTATTATTGTAATAGAGACTCACTGATCTCACAGTTAAACTGCGTAAGCAGTTTTGTGGGGCTATGTATCTATTTTTTGTATTTTATTGAAGAAGAAATAAAGAGTTCATTCAAATTCATTCAGCCACCTTCTTCAGGTCATCCATTCATCCGTCCATCTTGCCGGGAGGCGTCCCAATACGTTTACCTACGCGCGGTCTCCATTTGAGAACCTTCCTACTCCACCTTTCGTTGGTTCTGCGGCAGACCTGACTAGCCCACTGCCACTTCAGCTTGCTACAGTTTTCGACAATATTTTTAACTTTTATCTTACAGCCAGTTATTATTGCTGTATCAATAAAATATAACCGTTAATACCATATCAGAATTATTCAGGATATTAAAGTTCAGTGGACTGCTTTAAAACCGAAAAACCGTGAAGAAGCTGCAAGGAAATTATGCTGATCTTTTGTCAGAAGTTCAATAACTCTATATGTCAGCAGTTTCTTACATTTACTAAATTTTCTGACCGCCGGTAATTGACCTCGAATTGCTAAATTAACTGCGTGAAAGACCACACTTACCTCAATTGTGACCCATGAATTAGAAGATGAGTTCCCACGGAAAATTAAAGGTTTTGAAACCGGAACTTTTAAAACTATTACTTTGTAATTATTAGATGAACTTTTATTAGAAGATGCCTATACTTATAATTTTTACTTTCAATTGGCAACGATCTGAATGTAATAAAGAAGGGATGCACGATATCATCGTCATTGGCTTGAACCGATCAACATAAAGAATTTTGCAATAAAAGTGTCTTTTTTTCTACCTTGTTCCTATAGTTGCCCTTTGCTTTCCAGGGTCGCAATAAAAAAGACATCAGTAGCCTTGTTTTTTGCCTATTTGTCAGGACTCGTCACCACCACAGAATCGACATAAAACCGAATATCGTATCGGATAAGTATGGTTTTCCCTATAGAAGTATTATAGTGATTGACCAAATCGAATTTGTTTGAATGGTTCGACGGAAATGGACGATAAAGCTTGAGGAGGGATAAAAAGGGTTAAGCGTGTCGACGGCCACGGATTAACAATCCAAACTAATTTTCAGAAGTATTATTTTAGTTTCAAAGTCTTAAGTCCATATTTTAATGAAAGCCTCAATTTAATCTAGGTGTAAGTCACTTATGGTCCGTTTGAAAAGCCGCAAGGCTTCAAAGGGTAGGAGGAATTCACACCGTTTCCTGCCAAACTATAAGTAAACGCCCAAGTAAGATACCCTTTGTAAGTCTTATCTTTTGTCTCATCTCATCATTTGAGCTGAGACATACGGAGACAGTCTTTTGGGATAAAATGAGGTATTTTACACCCTAAGGTTAGGGATTAAAGTTCCTCATCCCTCTTTGAAAAGGAAGAATGTTCAGACTGGTGTTGTGACTGGTGGAGTGGTGGGTTTAGGTACTTCTTTTTTTGCTGCCAGACAGTAACTGGTCGGAGTTTTGTATATTCAAGTTTTTGATTCTTCATTTTCTTCATAGATGTCACTAGTGTAATTTTTTTGACTTGATTATCTCCGCTTCTGGTCGAACCATCCATCGCGTAGCCATCTTTACAAAGTTTTAATATAATGTTTTCAAGGAAACACAAGAAAGAGAATATTCTTTTAAAGGTACACAGTAAAACAAAAAAAGAAAAGTTCTTTTTTTACCAAAGAAACAAGTTGTAACAACCGAGACTGTCGCTCCGCCATTTATCGAAATTGATAGTGAAACTTTTCGAATTGGACACGTCGGATCTTCACGCGCATTACGACCAGAGCGAATTTAATTGTAAAATTAAGTAATTTCTCAGAGACTGAAGACGTCGACTCATTCATCTGAGTCTAGCCAAGGCGAACGGCACCCGGAATCAAAGTGATTTTGTGGTCCAAGTTGTAAGCGCAACAGTTTTCAAGTAACGTTACGACAAAGCCCGCGCCCCGTTAAGAATCCACTGTCTATTGCTTTAGTAATTTCTTTGCATATTGTTAAAGAGTGTCAGTATTATATTACTCATTCTATAGTTTAACTACGCTTTGAAATATTTAACTGAGTGGTCATAAGGAAGCAGTTTGTCTGTACTGGTCGCCTGGTCGTTGCAGGCATAATAGACCCTGGTTGAGACTTGGCTAATTTTCCAGTTTCTTTCGAAAATTTAACTGGCATTGATCAAAACCAACCCGTACCGACCTGTCCATGTTGAAAACCTGCATTCTTGAAAGCATTTTATGCAGTTATGTATTTTCATTCAATCTTTGGATGGATGTTTTTGTCTTCACAAATCTGAGCGTCAATAGTTTAATATTTAGTATATAAATTAAATACTTATAGTTATTATGACAAATCAATGTGCAGGTGAGTTTTCAATCGGGGATAAATTAGATCCAGTTCCCGCCACTCCTGTTTTAACTTACCTGTTGGTCTAGTGGTTAGGGACCCTGACTGCTATGCCGGAGGTCGTGGGTTCGATTCCCACCCAGGACAAATGTTTGTGTGATGAGCACGATCATCTGTTCTGTGTCTGGGTGTAATTTATCTATAAATTATGTATGTATTTAGAAATATATAAGTATGTTTATCAGTTGTCTAGTACCCATAACACAAGCTCTGCTTAGCTTGGGACTAGATGGCGTTGTGTGATAGTTGTGGATATTATTTATTTATTTATTATTTATTTATAACTCTTGGAACTAAAACTCATCACATGATTGAAAGTACTTCAGATATTATGTAAAGCCTTGCAAAAACCGCTTCTAACTTGTTACTTGCACCACACAGCATCAACATTTATCACGTATTCTTCCGGCCGGCAATGTAACTGATGCGTCGCTAACCGAGTTAAGAGCGAATTAATTATCAAATCACACTGACGACTTGATTGTGGGGCTAATTAGTAGCTGTCTCAGAGACTTATTTAAATATATTACACTGAATTTAGTTTGTAAGAGCATGAGGAAGTCGGTTTTAAATGATATGGGAAGGAAAAAGAGGAAAACGTCATGTAAACACAATATATTATTGAGGCATTATCGCGCTGTATGCATGCCGCTTCTAACCAGTCCTATTGAAAATCTATAGGGGAGGCCTATGTTAAGCAGTGGACGTGCTACGGCTCATATGATGGTGATGAAGACAGAGAGGTATTGTAATAGGGATTGAGCCAATTTGGTCAACTGAGCACAAATCCAGGCTGAAGAATCCTTATTGAAAATGCCAACTATTACTTGTCTTATTATCTGAAATTCTTACCAAATATCGCGTATGACCACTATACTTTGAAGAAGTAGGATTAAAGATGTTTTTATCAAATCAAACACAGGATTTTAGACTAAAGCAGTTAGCATAAGCTAAAATAATTGGTCCAGAGTTCATAACGCGTTTCTAAGGTAGACTAGTCTGGCCTAAGGATAAACTAATTTAGCCCAAAATAGGGTTTGATTTTTCTCTTTTGCTATAGGCTACGGTAAATATATTATCGCCTTAAGAATTTCATTTAAAAGATACGTTATGCAGCGATAATATAATTCCAAACTCAAAAAGATTATTGTTGGTAGCTTTATAATTGTGAACCACGTAAGCCTGTTTCAATAAAGCTGCAGCACTTCTTGACAACCAAGTCAAAAATGTGAAATGAGTAGAAAAAAAAACTTGAGAGGTGTCAAGGTACACCCGGGTGGAACGAAGTTACTGTATACACTCAACAAAAATAATCGTCGCGACTCCACTCCACTCCACTCAACTCCCATCCAGTCCGGTCCGGTCCGGTCCGGTCCAGTCCATTCCATTCCATTCCATTCCATGGTAATAAACACATTACCCTCCTTTGCGTCGCGCAGTCGGATAAAAGTGTCGTGCCAACTTTTCGTAAGAATTTTTTCCGTCCAGCCCCCTTTCACAACGCGCGATAAGGAACTTCGTTCCAAAAGTATTTAATTAAGTGATGTCATTACGTACTTCAATTGATTATAATATTAATCAGGCAATTAAATAATTTGATTAATGTATATTAGGATATCCTGAAAATCTATTAGTCAGCTTATAGAAATCTCGGTAATTTACATAAATCTAAGTGAGTGCTGAGGTACCTAATATTAGTACATTCTTAATAAGTACTATATGCTACGTACTTAAGTTGTTATTTGGGTGATGAAACCTTCAAAGCAAGCTGAATCACTTTTAGGCATTTTAGATATTTAGATTAGATTAAACCAAAAATAAAACAGATAGGTATGTTTTTATATATGTCATTGATGAATCGTGAAACATATTCTATTTATAGTTTTTATTATTGTACATACTTAAGCAAAAACAAGATATGATCGCCAAAAATAGAAGTCGGCAAAGATAAAGTAAGTAACTCAAGCAGATGTAAATATATACGTCTACTTTAGGGATCAAACTAGTCAGGATTATTACAAACATGCCTTTACCATTCGCTAGAGCGCAATAAAAGAAAGAAATGTAAAGAAACAACTGTTTCTGCTGAAAACAACCAATAAGGGAGCACAATTTCAGTTATTCATAGTGCTGTATTATCATGCCCCGCGTAGTTGTAACTTCATACGCCTGCCATTGTATCCCTCTCAGTTTATGAACTGAATATTTCGAGTTCTCATACCAACAGAACAATTTTCTTTTTCGCTCGACCCTAACGGAATGATTTATTGTTTCAGATGCCAGCGATGTAGACTGAGTTGAAAACATTCGAACGGTGAAAAAGTTCGACGTATATCTGCAAAAGTGAACAGTTTCCAAATTCCCATCCTTATTTGTGTTGTGACGTGAGCGTTGAGTGATGTTCCAAATTTGAAATGTGCGATGGTGATTGGCTATTGCGCCGAGTGTCATTGTGATTAGTGATGTGCTGTGTCGATAGTGGTTATCGTTAGTCGTCAAGATGGCGACGATGGATCTCACCAATGAGGTGGTCCGCTTGCGGGCGGAGCTGGAGAAGGTGTCCACAGAGCGAGATATGCTCCTCTGTGAAGTCTCCAACCTGAGGCGGGAGCTGGAACTCAGCGAGTTGAAACACTTGCAAGATGACGTCAGGTGAGTCTTATATTAACTATTATTTAATAAAACGGTCTCAGCAGGTAACTTTACATAGAAGATAGCGCTCTACATACAGTCTTTGTACATAACAACCGTTTCCGAGCAAACAAAGGGTGCCTACGTCTTGTAGGTCCTTTCAAAAGCTCGACAGTTCGTCGGGGACCTCTCATACCACAGACAATGATGAGGTCCAAGTGACGAACTCATTGCTATTATCTTCGTATCAAGAAATTACGACTACAACAGCTGCCGTGTTGCTTTTGGACAAACATAAATCGTGTTAAATGAAATTCAACTGTATACGTTCCGGCTTTTCGAATAAGTATCCGATTCGACGTCTTAGCTTCCAATACTGAAGAAACCAATTCCAGTCTCAACAATTAGGAGTCAATTTTGAATGACTCGCTCTAATTAACTCGACGAAACAAGCTAATCAAAAGTCGCTCTCCCTCTCACTTTAACCCCCACACTCACGCGTGCCTATTACTCCCATTGTTCGGGAGGTTTCCGTCGACGGTGACGTCAGAAGGTCCTCCGCGCTCTTTCAAAAGACCCTTTTACACGAGTCGACGTCGAGCAGCGAATAAAGGGAGACGTTGACGTGACCGTGTATCTTACATGAGAGCTCTATTTTTTGGAATACAAAAACTACATGATTTATAACTCTGATCGTGAGTTTTGGAAGTTACGTGTGTTTTGGGAATTGAACTGTATTTGGTAGAAGGTAGTGTCTGAATTTGTTAGGCAACGCAAAAACAAACGTGGTGTTTTTGGGGGAACCCAGTAATCAATATGAAGAAACATGTCAATAGATTCTTTACGATAGTATTAAAACTTAAAAGTTCTGTCTAGAGGTGATCTTAAAGTACAACATGCTACAAAATGGCGAATGGCGAGCGCTTTGGGGACGTATTAGTTGCTTGAAACTTGGTGCAAATACTCTTCTTAAGATAAAATAATGTCTGCCCGGGTTCGCAAGTCTGTCTTAAAAGGGTATCGTGACCGTGGAACGCGAAGGGCAATAGAAGGAACAGGGTGGATTTTAAGTCAGTAAGAGTCTGAATCAAAATACTCAGACTCTTACTGATTCCACCCAGAGTCAGATCTGATGTGGTATGCTTATTTGCCTACGTCGATTGTTTATTTTTAATACCAACTCATTCCCATCTGACTATATTATATTCATGAAAAAGTAGTTAAAGGCACACTTTCCTACATCCATAATTACAGTTAGTAATACTATGTAAAGGTCATGGTTTAAAAATAATAACAGCTTGTCACTTCAGTACGTTGGCTAGTTATGTTATTTTCTTCTGTTGAGTCATTATTGTATGGGAAGATACTGTATAATAACATGCATTGTGAGTCTTCGGTTACATACTAAAATAGCTCTTGTATGATTTATGAATGGTTTTCATGATACTTAAGTAAAATACATTGCAGAGATGTAAATAAATAGACGATGAATAACGTACGAGTACTAGGTCATTCTTACGAGCATTCTGGTGGATTTTACGAACGAGTCTAAACTCGATCAGGGTATCTAAAAACCTCCTTTCCGCTCCACCCAGGACAGGACGGACGGCGTGTAAGGCTGCGTTTCCACTGAGGCGGAGCGGAGCAGAGCGGAGTGCGATTCACCAATCACATGGCTTGAGTGGAGAAGAGATGTGGATTTCAAGCTTTGTGATTGGTGAATCGCCCTCCGCTCTGCTCCGCTCCGCCTCAGTGGAAACGCAGCCTAATGGGCGACTCGCTGTCCGATCATGGTCCGTGCCTGGGTTGACGGCGCGTCGTATTCCACGCGCGCCTCAAAGAGCTGTCAGCAATATGACGGGGGCCCTCTAAACGGTCAAAGACTGCCGGGTTCGGGGGACTATTGAGTGGATTTTAGTCAGTACAAGTCTAACATCTTGCCCTGCCCTGGGATTCGTGAGGACTCATTTGATTGAAAAGTGCTCATCAAATTGGTCCAATCAATAAAATACCTCAAAAAGGATGTGAATCCCATCACAACACGGAACTCTACACACATTCTCCACATTTTTAACCGACTTCTTATAAACTTCATTCCTTGCAACAATTTCGCTAAACCACTTATGTAGCTGTATTGCACGCTACAAACGCTCAGTAAAGCCAATTGCACACAAAAATGCCAGTTATGCTATATTACGTGACTGCGCAAGATTATCGGTTGCTGTGAAAAACAAACAAAATCTTGCTAACACTAGATACTGTACCGTAATCGGTAATCATACTGTAATCTCTTGGTAAGCCGAGGGCTTGAGGTAATCTGAATGCAATGAACTACCTATGACGTAGATTTTTTTAAGCATAGGTCTTATAATAAAGCAGGCGATTTACGAATTACTTGTGTAAATTATTTCATAACCACTGCTCCCAAAACTGTGAAGGAAAATATCGTGGGGAAACCGACATGTTCTAGAACCAAACATTCGAAGACATGTGGCATCTACCAATACCAGTGGGGACTGAGCCTTCATGGTGAATTATTGCCAATTCCCTCTCACGGAGACGTATTAGCGTGTCCTAACAGTGAGAACATTATAGGCATATAACATGGCGTCCTGACCTACCGCTTGACGCAGGTCCTCACCGGACACGGAAGTTTCGGGAGGTACCTGTGTCTGATGCGAAAGGAGGAGACGCCTGGGTGTCACCACTGCGAAGATCGCCCGGAGGACACGGTGGAGCATACGGTGCAAGACTGCCCAGCTTGGGCGGAGCACCGACGTGTCCTCACGGCTGCGATAGGCGGAGACCTCTCGCGCCCAGCATTGGTCGCGGCCATGCTGCGGGGCGAGACGGAGTGGGAAGCGGTCGCCTCCTGCGAGGCAGTAATGCTCGTGAAGGAGGAGGCGGGCCGCGAGCGAGAGAGGACAGAGTCCTCCCTCCGCCCCATCCGCGGTAGTAGACGCCCACGGCGACGGACGTCGCTAGATGATCTCCGGCCACCGTAGGCGCGGGCATGCGGGCAGCGAGTAAAGGGCAACTCGCTGCCCGACCAAGGACCATGCCCGGGTCGACGGCGCGTTGTGTCCCACGCGCGCCTCAAAGAGCGTCAGCATAATGACGGGGCCCCCCTCTCAGAGGGCCAAAGCCTGCCGGGGTCGCGGGATTATTTCCTTACCGTGACCCTGGAACAGAAAGGGCTATTGAAGGACACCGTGGATTTTAGTCAGTAAAAGTCTGACAGTCCCTCCCGCCCTGCCCGGGGTTGGAGGACTCATTTGATGATTTTACCACGCTAAAAAAAGAAAAAAAAAAAAAAGTCGCTGAACTGTCTGATACCGAGACCTTGGAAAGGACTGCAACTGAAGGATAGATATTTAAGTCAGGAAGGGTCTGGCAGTCCCTTCTGATTTACTCAGGGCTGAAAGACTCATCTGATGATTATACCCATCACCCGTGTACGCTGTTACTTTTTCCGACTAGCTCGACCAAAAATGTGATAGCTCGAATAGCACTCAAGAATAATACCTCTTTATTATATTTGTATAGAATAAAGATATACACATAGCAAATTATCCATTTAAATAAACAGTAACCAAACACTTTCTACACTGATGTACACAGTTACTGATTTGCATAGCTACCTCGTGAAAGTGAAACTATATGGTGTTATGCTATGCCAGTATGTCACGTAATATGCTATTGTAGAAATGGATATTTTATAAGAGTACGTGACGTGTAAGTGTCGTCACGGTAGCTGTATCAAGAAAGTGTTACAAATAGGAGTGTTTTGAGAAGCTGTCGTAAATGTCTGTATTTTTCTCATGGCATTTGATAGATGGCAGATCAGTTTGTCAGAATACAATGTGCGGTAAAAACTTAAAAGGGGAGGTAGCTTGCTGCCTTCTGTCAATAAAATTATTTTACATGTAGGGTCGAAACCCAACCCTTACTGAATGGAAGCAATATTTGTTTTTTCATAGCTTTGAGATTTAAAGGGTATTGTTGTTAAAAAATAAACTTTTAGGATATTTATTTATATGAAAATTATAAACAATTTAAATAACTGAAATAAGGATCAATAAATACTTATTTTGTAAGTATTTATTGATCTTATTTGAGTTATTTGCGTTATAGAATAATTTTTGCGAAATGTTTATTCTTTTAGGGCAATCAGCACCAAGAAAGAGCTGCAGGAGCATATTTACATTTACTTACTTTATATTTTTTTACGAATGTTGGGCTATAAATCCCAAAGTTACAGTACAGTACTTTTAGTTTGTAAGACGCTTCAGCTAGAAGAAGCTCTCCAAATACTAAATTATCATGAAGATTTTTCGTAATTCATACCGATATTAAATTGATCCCTCGGTACCTTACAAAAGCTAGTTAAGGCTGCTTATTCTGAAAGTTGGCAACGTCGCAAATAGCTGTCAAATAATTACAAGTTTTAATTAATTTGGCAAATTTTCTGTATGAAAACAAGAAATATCGCTCTGTAGTGCACTAAAAAAATGATATAGGAATGCAATTAAAAGGGTGCGTCTCATTTCATATAAAGTTATTTGATATATTTTCATTTCAATAACGTTCACATGATATAATCAACGTGAGATATACCAACGGTTGATATAATATCTCTACACATAATGTTTGTGTTACTCTAAAACTCATTTCATGTAATTTTATTTGATATAACGTTTAATTAAGCGAAAATCATTACATTTATCGTTTGAAACATATAATTTAACGTTTAAAATATTTTCTTTGATGACTTTGGCTTATCCTTTGAACTTTGATTGTTTGCCTTCACGATTGCTATTGTTATTAGAAAAATTTAGTATCCAAGAGCGAGCGAAGCGAGCTCGGGACTTGGGGCACCCCGACACGGACAGGTTAGGTTCGAAGGGGATGGCGGGGTCTGAAAGACCCCGCCATCCCCTTTGTGTTAGGTTACTTTAAACCTTGCACCCAGAAATAGGAGCCCCGCGAAGCGGGGCTCCGTCGAGCCAGCATGACAGGTAGTAATCAGTTATTTGACCTAGGATGCAAGAGCGAACGAAGCGAGCTCGGGACTTGGGGTACCCCGACACGGTCCGGTTAGGTTTGAAGGGAATGGCGGGGTCTGAAAGACCCCGCCATCCCTTTCCTGTTAGGTTACTTTAAACCCTATACGGAGAAATAGGAGCCCGCGAAGCGGGGCTCCGTCGAAGATTCATGCCAGGTGGTACTATTAGTAGGTACATCAGTGTTATTACTTGCCAGGAAGAAAAAAAAAATAGACCAAATAAGTTTTATGTCTTTTGAGCGGTATACAAAACGATTTTATATTCATTGATTGTTATGCTTATAGAAATTAGTCATTATAAAATTATGTCAATCGTTTATTATATTAACAGATCGTTATATCAAATAAAATTATATATTCAGTTGTTATCTCTTGTAAATTTTAGAGATTTTGTAGTTATATCATATATTACTTACCCCAATTAAAACACTGAATTTGATGTTGTAACCGTTTCCGATGTATAAAAGGCATTTGGAAAGCTTCCAAATGCTTTTTCTACATCTAAAACTATATATTCGGTGTTACGATATTAATTATTGCATTCCCTTATCAATTTTTAGTGCACTACAGAGCCATATTTCTTATTTTCATACAGTAACAATGCTAAATTAATTAAAACTTGTTAATATTTGACAACCATTTGCGACGTTGCCAGCTTTCGGAATATACGCTCTTAATAAATTGCCTTAAATTTTGCGACATAAAATAAATTACAAAACCGTGTGATTTTGGTTACAAATATTACTTGACTAACCATAAAACCTTTACCGTGGGTGTGTACTAGCTATGAAATTAATTCGACTACCCACTTTTGAACTAATAGATGGTGGAAACGGAACAGATAGAATGTAGAAGGTTTATTAATTTATTAGTGCTGTGTCGCCTGCTGAAGATTTCAGACAGCGAGTGGCCGGAGATCGTCTTGCGACGCCCGCCGCCGTGGGCGTCTACCACTGCAGCTGTATTGTGAGGTGGACGCTGTCCTCTCCATCACGCGTCCCGCCTTCTTCTTCGCTAGCATGACTGCTTCGCAGAAGGAGGCTACCGCTTCCCACTCTGTCACGCCCCGCAGCATGGCCTCGACCGATACCGGGCGCGAGAGGTTGCCGCCTATCGCCGTCGTGGTGCGTACGGTGCAGGACTGCCCCGCTTGGGCAGAGCACCGCCGCCGTGTCCTCCCGGCGATCCTCGCAGTGCTGACACGCAGGCGTTTATTCCTTCCCTGTCCGATACCCTCCAGAAAACTTCCGTGTCCGGTGAAGACCTGCGTCATGTGATAGGGCAGGACGCCATGACGCCTATCTAGCCACTCCTCAAAGAGGGGTTTACCGCCGCGATTGCGGCATGCCTGACGTGGCGACTTAGATGCGTTTATGGGATATTGGCCTAGAAAACGACACAGAGGAAAGATTGGAAGGTTATGGGAAGAGCTTGCCGAAATTGGACTCAAATAGACGAAAAAAAAGTTTTTTCCAGCCAATAAAAGGTACTCCTTTATTGGAAACTTATTTGTAGTTCATTTCTTCAATATCGTAATTCCTTCTGCATCTTTCGTGCACGTTGCGAGTACACACTGTGGCAGCGAGAACGTCCGCCCTCGAACGTGACGTCATAAGGCTGGTTCACAACGTGGGCAGGTTACTTTATTGCGTCATTCGTACAGACCTTGTATTGGTCAGTTTGGTTTGGGTTTCGATGATTGATTCCGTATAATGCAGTTTGGTACTGTTTCTTTGTTTGTGTGCTTTTTTTTTTAGCGTGGTAAAATCATCAAATGAGTCCTCCAACCCCGGGCAGGGCGGGAGGTACTGTGAGACTTCTACTGACTAAAATCCACGGTGTCCTTCAATAGCCCTTTCTGTTCCGGGGTCACGGTAAGGAAATAATCCCGCGACCCCGGCAGGCTTTGGCCCTCTGAGGGGGCCCCGTCATTATGCTGACGCTCTTTGAGGCGCGCGTGGGACACAACGCGCCGTCGACCCGGGCATGGTCCTTGGTCGGGCAGCGAGTTGCCCTTTACTCGCTGCCCGCATGCCCGCGCCTACGGTGGCCGGAGATCATCAAGCGACGTCCGTCGCCGTGGGCGTCTACCACCGCGGGTGGGGCGGAGGGAGGACTCTGTCCTCTCTCGCTCGCGGCCCGCCTCCTCCTTTGCGAGCATTACTGCTTCGCAGAAGGAGGCGACCGCTTCCCACTCCGTCTCGCCCCGCAGCATGGCCGCGACCAATGCTGGGCGCGAGAGGTCTCAGCCTATCGCAGCCGTGAGGACACGTCGGTGCTCTGCCCAAGCTGGGCAGTCTTGCACCGTATGCTCCACCGTGTCCTCCGGGCGATCTTCGCAGTGGTGACACCCAGGCGTCTCCTCCTTATGCATCAGACACAGGTACCTCCCGAAACTTCCGTGTCCGGTGAGGACCTGCGTCAAGCGGTAGGTCAGGACGCCATGACTTCTCTCCAGCCACTCCTCAAAGAGGGGTCTTACCGCCGCAATTGCGGCGTGCCCGGCCTTCGGTCGCGACAGTCGTTCCTTCCATACTGCCCTGAGATCGCGCCGGAGCTCTTCCCGCCGCGCCTCGACTTCACGAGGCAGCGGGGTCACGCCCCGGCGCTGCGCCTCCACGCGCCTTGTTTGTGTGCTAGTGGATTAACTCTAAAACCAATGATCAATTCAATGCTATTTTATTTATTCTTCTTCTCAGTCACTATGCTCTTGACAAAGTGGTCGTGGTTGTCACATCAAGGGTGGTGGCTCGCTTTACAATGCACTACCATTCCTCTCGCACGCTGCCTTCCTGGTACACTAGTATAAGGGACCATTAAATGCAGCCTTGATCTGGTCTGTCCAGCGCATTGGTGATCTGCCTCGAGCTCACGTACCATTATTTTTTCTGTTAGGAAGCTGCATTTCTGAGTGCTATTGGATATAAATTGAATTTATATCACACATTATTATTTATATATTTGTCTATAAAACCCGATTTCATGTTCTCATGGGATAATTTTCTAGTACTTGAGGGCGTAGCCGCTGGCAAAAGTTAGTTACTGTAAATGCTTTATCTATTAAATCTAGCAATACCTCTTGATCGAATTTCCCAACAAAACAATAAAAAAACCTACCTGCCAACCCAATCATCCAAACAAGCCACAAACCACAATGTTTCACAAAAAGAAACAGATACTTACATAATTGATGTCTTGTTTCCATACCTAATAAGAAGTAGCTAAAAGGCGTGCCTACCAGAGATTTGCAAATAGGATGGCCGCCCACACATAAAAACGACCTTGAGAGACCTTAGGGTTGCCATACGTTCAATTTTCCCAAAAATGAGGAATCTACTAAAATAGTATAATAATTCTTTTTTAATCTTAGATCATGGAAATGACTTTGTCCAGCAGAGGAACGAAAATCTTGCAGAGAAGCAGTGATGGCCCCTGTGGTGTCGATCCCGGCTTAGAATTTGTTAGGTCGTGTTTTCGTACCCAGCGTAATTTATTTCATCACCACCGCCACCGCTCCGCTCTCTAAACGGCGAAGGAAAACATGGTGAGGAAACCAACAAGAACTAAAAACATTTCATAACATTCGAAGACATAATGTGACTTCTCATAACTGAGCCCGCGCGGTGTATACTCTCTCTCACATAAAGGAGGCCTGTGTCCCAGTAGTGGAAACATTAGATGATATTTGCATGATTTTAATGAAAGAAAATATCAGCAATATTCATCAAGAAGGCTCTATTATTTTTCTACAAATAAACCTATATCTGGTAACCCTAGACCCAGTACGATTTCAAGCCTAAAATGTAATCAAAACTTGAGAATAATTTAAATAAGTATCAGTGAAACATGCGGGCTCCGACATTGTTTTTGGAATTGTAAATGTACTTTAAAGAGATCGGAATCTGAATTGTTAAGATTAAAGATTCATTGCTGCTCCTTTGGTTCACAGTAAAAGATTAAGGCTACTAATGATAATAGAAATAATCTTGCCAGCCGAAATAATATTATAAATATTTTTTTCCTCTTCCATACACGATGTAAGGAAAAAAGAAAGAAGATTCAAAATATTGAAACTAGTTTGGGAAAATATACAAAAAAAACTTTTTCAAAAAAAATGTAACCGCCTTCAAAAACAACCACAAAAAAGTGTAAAATAATCTACAAAATAACTTTTCTTTCGGAAGTCGGTGCCTTTGTTTTTTTTCTTTTCATTGTCTTTTTAGCCACCGACTTCCGAAAGAAAAGTTATTTTGTAGATTATTTTACACTTTTTTGTGGTTGTTTTTGAAGGCGGTTACATTTTTTTTGAAAAAAATTTTACTTTACTCTTTTTAGTTTAAATATTCAACCCGAATTCTTGTCAAGAACATTATTCTCCTAAATGTGCACTAGAATTTTGTAATCCTTCGCACCACTACTTACATCACTCATGTACAGTACACATTAAGCTAATAAAATTCCATATCTCAAAAATTACTGAACCGATTTTGATGAAACTTGCAGTATTCTCTTAGTTAAATGATACCTAGTACAACAAAAAAAGAATTACTTAAATCGGACTTGTAGTTCCGGAGATATGCGAACACAAAGTAAATCAATCGATGCCTACTCCTTACTGTTAAGGAGTTGTACCTTCCATCATCAGGTCATCCACCTGAGATGATGATTATCAGATGCAAATACTTGAACAGCTTTAGAAAATACATGAAAATGGTACTATGTGCCTATAAAATTTGAAGGTTGCCCTCGATTTCCCTAGGATCCCATCATCAGATCCTGATTTGGTGATCATGGGACCAATTGGAAAGTATACCCTTTCAAACAAAAAATTCTTTTATGGGGCAGTGCCGCCGACATACAAACAATTTTTGTTTTGCAAAAAAGGGCAATTCGATCAATTTATAAATTAAATCCGAGATATTCCCTTCGAGAAAAGTTTAAAGAGATTAATATAATGACTGTGCCCTCTCAGTTTATTTATGAAAATCTGTTATACGCCCATAAAAATGTTAATCTTTTTAAAAAATATCGTGATGTCCATAGTATAAACACAAGAAATAAAGATAAATTTATAGTTCCAGCTACGCGGCTCAAAAAAATAGGGGGTACGTATAAATGCCAATGTATACGTTTTTATACTAAGCTACCAGGTCATGTTCAAGAGCTAAGCATCAATAAGTTCAAATCCTTTGTAAAACGGAAGCTATGTCAAAAAGCTTATTATCATGTCAAACTTTACCTAGAGGACAAAAATGCTTGGGATTAAACTGCTCCAATATAATTTACTCAATGAATGTCGAATTTATGTTGCCTTGTCAGTTCATTATTATTTTTAGCTTATATAGTATACGCCTTGACATTTGTTTATTTTATTTATTTTTTACACCATGACATTTGATTTTTTTTACACTATGACATTTGTTATATTTTTATGTACCTTTTTACACATTGACATTTGTTTTATTTTTATTATTTGACATTGATTATTTTGTAATTTTTATTCTACTTGACATGAATTACTTTGTAATTTTTTATTTTTTTTTACTTTTTATTTATTTTTTTGTCCTATTTTTTATCAGTTGACATGAATTACTTATTGTAATTTTTTGCTTTTTATTTTTTATATTTTTTGTTTTATTTTGTGTTTTTTTTTTTTTGGTTTTTTGTGAATGTTAGGACCAATGCAGGCATCTTGTGTTATTTATTATTTAATTGAATTGTCTGACAATTTGAGTACTCTATGCGGCCTACCCGAATGTCCTGTCTTTGGTACTGTTCGTCGTTACTTTGAGCTCCTTGAGTTATGAGTCGAGCTACACGATAACTGACAAATGCTTGCACTGACTGGACAGGTCCACTCAAATCTGTGTGGTTCTTTCCTTAAAAGACCATTTCAGACACCTGCATGGTCTTCGCATAGCTTGAAAAGTATGATGTCTGGACTTTAAAAGAGACTGTGACCTCTGAGTTTGTTTCGGATGTTTCTTCTCAGAGTAGTCAGGTACGAAACACCGGCCACATCTAGCTTTAAAAAATATGATTTGACGTGTAAAAGTGTTTTTTAACAACCAACTTGCAAAATAAATGTCATTTATCATTTAAAAGAAAAAAAATCCAAATCGGTCTAGGCGTCTTCGAGAAATCGGGGAACATACATAAAAAAAAAAAAAAGATTCCGACGAATTGAGAACCTCCTTATTTGAAGTCGGTTAAAAATGGTTTTCATGTTGTTGCGTCTGGAAACGTCACTTCTGAATAAAAACGTTAAAATTTCCATTAACACCACTCTTTGCCGACGGATTAGCGCTATCTTCTTTGACGTCATAAATCTTTAAAAGTCCAAACAAAAAACCACATCTGAAAGCCTAAGCACTATAAAGCTGACTTAATCTCAAAAGTAAACAAGAAAACTCATTAATAATTCTGACTTTAATACTACTTTGTCGTCCTCTTACGAAATCTTACTGCTAATATCCTTAAAATACTAATAACATTATAAATGCGACAGATCATTTATTAATGATGTATTAATGTTGTGACAGGATGAGGCAACTGACCATTTTTCTACGGTCCACGACCTTAGAGGCACTTGCTAAAGATCGACCTCGGTCTCATCGCCTTTTGTGCCTACCTGACCTCACTGATTTCACAATTTTCTTGATCTATGCACGCCGCACGGAGCAAATATTGCAATAATTGGACTATTGCAGGATAATAATAATATAGAAATGGTATTTTAGTATTTCTGCTTAAGTAATCGTCCGTTAAATATTCTAATAGTTAACCTTGAGAGAATATTGAGCCATCTTTATTAATGAGACGAAAACTAAGATCTTAAAATCACAAGATGAAATATTCAAGATGTCTGTCTCAAAAGCCACAACTTATTCTTCTTAAGATTTTCTCGACCTGTTGCTAAGTCGAATTACTTAAAGAATGTTGGTATCGTTTTATGTCGACCACTTGCTTTTTGCGAGCATATTTTCCTCTGTGACACAATTTTACTTAGAAAATTAAACTGGTAATCTTGTTTTTATTTTTTTCTTCGTCTTGCAAAAGACACAAAGCGTCCATCTTTTGAGCAATGACCACTCCAGTCGTCCATAATGCTACCAAAATTCAATGTAACAAAAATCAAAAGTCCAGAAAGGCCTCACTGAGTCCAACACGGCCTCCATAAATTGCCCGGAGCCTAATAA
Organism: Agrotis clavis; assembly: GCA_954870645.1. Lineage (NCBI taxonomy): Eukaryota > Metazoa > Arthropoda > Insecta > Lepidoptera > Noctuidae > Agrotis > Agrotis clavis. Next base: position 7,059,492 of record OX940943.1, read on the forward strand.
AAACATTATGTTGCTCTGGCCCGGGTTCGTCAAAAACATTCCCTTGGGCGCGCTCCTTTGGCCTCAAACAAGCTAAATAAGCAGAATGCCCACGCAATCATAATACCAGCTAATATGCCGCTTTGTATACGATTTTCTTGTTAAATTAACTTTGCCGAATTAAATGTTTTGTATTCAGGATTGTTATAAGTTCAAAACTATGGTGGGAGGATGAATGTTTTGTAGAGACGTGCCAACTAGCTCTTTAGCCGACTATCGGACAAGTCGGCAAAGTCGGTCATTCTAGACAGTAAAGTTCAAGGGCTATCGAAATTAATATTGACGTTTCATGTATAGCTAAGTCGATTATATTGAGTTCATTTTAAAGTGCAATAGCGTTGTTGTCTTAAAAAAAATCAATGACTATTTTTTGTTAAATTAAATCATATTTGGCAGTGGTGGCCCATTGGTATCGGTCCCGACTTACGAGTTGTAGGTCGTGGGTTCGAACCCCGCCAGGCGCATTACTTTGTGTAATTTATTTCATCACCACTGCTCTCAAAACGGTGAAGGAAAACATCGTGAGGAAACCGGCATGTCCTAGAACCAAAAATTCGAAGACATGTGACATCTACCAATCCGCACTGGGCCCGCGTGGTGGATTATGGCCCACTCCCTCTCACAGAGAGGAGGCCTGTGTCCCAGCAGTGGGAACATTATAGGCTGATGATGATGAAATCATATTTCTCTTGAATTTATTAAATAACTAGCTTCCGCCCGCGGCTTCGCCCGCGTGGTGTTTTGATAGCCTATGTTCTTTCTCAGGGTCTAAAGATTGTCTGTGCCAAATTTCATCAAAATCGGTTGAGAGGTTTAAGCGGGAAAGCGTAACAGACAGAGTTACTTTCGCATTTATAATATTAGCTTGGAAGTTTGGATAGTTTGGATTCAGGAGGAAGCCGATTCATATTTATGTAATTAACTGTAAGCCTGATTATTATAAGTTTATCTTGACAACGCGCAGGCAATACCTCTCCAGTCCGAACGCCTAATAGTGACGACTTACCTAATGATGGGTTCCGTATGTTTGTGATCACCATTTTTTTAAACTTTCTGATTCAGTCCGCGCTTTTAGCCGACTAGTTCACACATCTCTACGTTGTTTAAGTATTTAAGTACATAAAAAGGCATATACCCTTGCGGGTTGGGTTTGTTAAATTAGTTCTTCAAAACTACAGAATTACATAACTGTTCATTATTTGCTCCGATGTGGGAATTGTGGGATGAATAAAATAACAGTGCTACAGTTAAAAGTATTAGGGTGCGTCTACATCTGGCGAATGCGCCGCAAATGCGCAGCTCGCGCGCCGTTTGCGAGCTGCGCGCGCGCAGTCACGGCAATGGTGCACCCTTAGGTAAACTTAGGTGTTAAAGGTTAACGTAATTACATAGACTGTCATGATTTTGTGGTATTTTTTAACGTAACCTTTAAATGTGGTCTTCTAGGAGATTTAATTGTTTTTTGTTAAGCGGTAGGTAGGCTCGCGTTTGAGCACTATCTCGCTCGCCTGATGGTAAACGAATATGTGGTCGACGGTAAAGCACGTGTAAGATTTAAAAAAAAATGTTGTGTGGGAATAAATTGTGTAAACACAACACTAACACTTCTGATATTAGATTTAAGGATGTTTGTGTGAATAAAATGTGTATTTCTGGTTTTATTGACATTAAATAGACTTTATTAACAAGTTTTAGATATCAGGATGGTTAATGTTATTTATTTACTGTATGTAAGGTATCTCTAAGGGCTTTTGTACAGGAATGGGTTTATAAAGAAAAGCACAAAATCAAGACTAGGTATTTATTACCAAGCTACCTCCGTTCGCAAACCCTAGGTCCTCGTGGAGAAGAACGGAGAAAGAAACTCCACGGCAACATATTTTATCAGTACACAGTCACACATTTATAAAATACATCAATATTCTCATCATAATAAATATCAATTAACTTACATTTTCATTGTAGAACATTAGAACACAAATTATAACTTTCAGCATCACACAGTTGGATTCTCAATTATTAAATCACATTAATTAAACAGAACAACACTCAGAGCACAGCTTTCACCTTATAAAACGATTGGATAATAATGACCACGAATTTGACGGTACATCTGTTTTTATAAACATAGAATTGTACCACTTCCAACAAAATTGCCGCCATTATTGACGAATCACAGATTGTCATACATTTTAGCTAAATAACTTATAAAATAAGCAATAATAAACAAATCTTATGTAGTAGAACCTTTTTAAAACTTGATTACTTAATTTAGAAATTAAGTTTTTATTTATTTGCAACCTTTATTAATTTCGATACAATATTTGACTGTCAACTGATTTCGTTCGGAAATCAAATCATTTTTGTTTTAAATATATTACTATTTTTAATTAAATAAGGGCTATGTATCATAAATAAATCCGACACGGCCATTCTGAAAAAAACTTCGTTCTCGAAGTTTCTACCTTTTTGATAAAATATGTTAGTTAATAAATCTTAATACACATGATTTAACATATACACAGTACATGATTTAACATTAACATACATTGTACATCATCACACATGTATACACAGTACATGATTTAACATCAACACAGTTTTATACTATCTGAATAGCCACAGGTAAATCCACAGGCTCAGTCTAAGTCATAGGTTACAGTCTCAGTCATGGCCACAGGCACTGGCAACAGGACGGTACTGGCACAGTATCAGCCATGGGCACAGTCATCAGTCTAAGTCATAGGTTACAGTCTCAGTCATGGCCACAGGCACTGGCAACAGGACGGTACTGGCACAGTATCAGCCATGGGCACAGTCATAACGATATTAATACATAATTAAATAAATAAATTATTTTCAAATAGTCTCTGGCCTTGACATATCAGTCCTATCACCTGCTGCGCGTGAATTTCAGAAAGATATCAGGGCAGTGACCGACCAGCAGTACATATACATAATATTCATACAATAGTCTCTGGCCTTGACATATCAGTCCTATCACCTGCTGCGCGTGAATTTCAGAAAGATATCAGGGCAGTGACCGACCAGCAGTACATATACATAATATTCATACAATAGTCTCTGGCCTTGACATATCAGTCCTATCACCTGCTGCGCGTGAATTTCAGAAAGATATCAGGGCAGTGACCGACCAGCAGTACATATACATAATATTCATACAATAGTCTCTGGCCTTGACATATCAGTCCTATCACCTGCTGCGCGTGAATTTCAGAAAGATATCAGGGCAGTGACCGACCAGCAGTTCATATACATAATATTCAGTTCATAATGTCAATAGTCAGTTCATAATGTCAATAGTCAGTTTATAATGTCAATAGTCAGTTCATAATGTCAACCTTATTGGGCAGACCAAAACACCCGCCGTCGGTGAAGCTCAATCACCCGCAGTCAGTGAATGTCATTACCACAACTAAGGTTTTAATTCATACATAATACATACAATCATCATTATCAATCATCTTTAAACTAATTATAATAAACCTTCACCAATGTAAAATACAATACATTAACGATAACAAAATAACATCATCATCTTACATCACTTAATCTCTAGATTAAACTTAGATTGTTTCTCTTTTTTTTTAAATTTGTATTCAGATAGTTTAAATAATATATCAAGGACAACAAACAATAATGTCATCTATCACTTAGTTATTTTTCATTTTCTTTTGCATATTATTCTGTATGTCCTCAACCCTGTACCTATATACTAATACATATTATTTCCCTTTTTCTTTGTACATGAATCATGGATTTGCATTTTAATTTCCAAAGAAATTTACGGCTCGGCTATTCTGACAATTATTATTATTTTGGTCTTAAACTTTCGTTTTCTCAGGTTTATTTATACCTGGTATTTATAGAATCTCACGGGTGTGAACCAAGGCGAAATTCTAATTATCTGTTAGTAAAGGTGAATTATTTTGTACTGCAGTAAAATTATTATTATCTAATATTATTATTGGAATAGTTTTGTCACGTCGAGACCCTCACAACTTTAATCTACATGGTGCAATGCTTTACTTTTAATTTTTAGACTTGGCTCAATAATGAAATCTTTCCATGAAATTGTAATTTTCAAATCAGTCAAGATCTTATAACATTAATAAAACTTTCAATTAATTATTTTATTAATGTCAGAATGACATTATATTCATAATCAAAACGTCTTTTTATTTTTAGCAGATTGAAAAAAATAAACTAATGTTTACAAATATACCCACTAATTGCAAAAAAAAAGTTTTTTTTTTTGTTTATAAATTAATGTATTTTTTCTTATGAAAATGACCTTTAGTTTAAGATCTGGTCATTGAACGGAGGATCTACAACTACTTTGCTTTCCACGACAAGTATAAATTATGTACACCTCCAGGAAAACTATCTATCTGTATTTTGCAAATGAAAAACAGAATCAATAAAGAAAAACCTCATTAGTCTTAATCTTTATCAATTGTTCCTTTTACTCAATAATGTAACAACTCGTTACAGTTTTTTTTTTTTGTAACCTGTTATCAGTTTTTCATATTTTTTTTTACTTTTAAATTATATCCCTCCCCCTTTTTTTTTAGGTTCGTTAAATTATTAACGAAGCTCAACTTTCAAAAACAATTATAAAATAAGTTTCATGGTATAAATCCATGACCTTTTCGACTCGATTTTAGTTAGATTACAACATAATAAAACAAGAGCCTCCGAGGGCCTTACCGACATTAAGACAATAATTCATACTGTAGTGCAGAAGTTCCCGTTTCGTTATCCTCGGCATAGCTTCGCTTTTTTTCAGCAGCGTCGCAGTCCCGCTGTTCGAGATGGCAGCACGTCTTCATCGCCCTTCTAAAGACGATTCGTCCACCCGATGACGTCACAGCTTTCAGCAGGGACGTGCAGATTGATAGCTCCAACGTTGATTATGAAAAACATAATAAAAGTTCATTAGAATTAATAAATAGGTTAGGGCACAATCCCGCTTCTGATGTAAGATTTAAAAAAAAATGTTGTGTGGGAATAAATTGTGTAAACACAACACTAACACTTCTGATATTAGATTTAAGGATGTTTGTGTGAATAAAATGTGTATTTCTGGTTTTATTGACATTAAATAGACTTTATTAACAAGTTTTAGATATCAGGATGGTTAATGTTATTTATTTACTGTATGTAAGGTATCTCTAAGGGCTTTTGTACAGGAATGGGTTTATAAAGAAAAGCACAAAATCAAGACTAGGTATTTATTACCAAGCTACCTCCGTTCGCAAACCCTAGGTCCTCGTGGAGAAGAACGGAGAAAGAAACTCCACGGCAACATATTTTATCAGTACACAGTCACACATTTATAAAATACATCAATATTCTCATCATAATAAATATCAATTAACTTACATTTTCATTGTAGAACATTAGAACACAAATTATAACTTTCAGCATCACACAGTTGGATTCTCAATTATTAAATCACATTAATTAAACAGAACAACACTCAGAGCACAGCTTTCACCTTATAAAACGATTGGATAATAATGACCACGAATTTGACGGTACATCTGTTTTTATAAACATAGAATTGTACCACTTCCAACAAAATTGCCGCCATTATTGACGAATCACAGATTGTCATACATTTTAGCTAAATAACTTATAAAATAAGCAATAATAAACAAATCTTATGTAGTAGAACCTTTTTAAAACTTGATTACTTAATTTAGAAATTAAGTTTTTATTTATTTGCAACCTTTATTAATTTCGATACAATATTTGACTGTCAACTGATTTCGTTCGGAAATCAAATCATTTTTGTTTTAAATATATTACTATTTTTAATTAAATAAGGGCTATGTATCATAAATAAATCCGACACACGCTTGCCTAGAAGTAGGTACTTACCATGTTTACTTAATTGACAAATGTATTGCCTATTAGTTGGCTTTTAACTTTGTTATTGCCAAACCCATAACCCATGGAGACTTAATTATCCCTATTGATGTGTCCCTTCGGTCAATCTATTTTAGAACTAACTATGAGGTGTTTGTTTTGTGGCCTCTCACTTATCTTGACTTATTACTATTATAAGTTTAGATGGATGGATGTATGCTACTCAATCAAGCCAGGACTCAGGACTGCTAAATGGATTTCGATGAAATTCGAGACAGGTTCCTACCTGTCTCGAATTTCATCAAAATCCATACTAAAATCTCCTGATTATAATATGGATTTAACACATTAGACATTATTTATCCCAGTAATCCTCTGGGACAACAAGAACTAGACTCGAGTGGAGTCGCTGGCAATAGCTAGTTTAAACAACAATTCCCTAGGAAAGATTTTAAAAATGTATGTGATTTTTAGTATTGCGAATAAAAAGCCAAACTCTAGTAAAATTTACTTGACCTCAAAACTCAAAAGCGACCAACATTTGCCTTGAAATGGTATCGAATATTCAACATCTGTTCGAATAAAATGGTTCAAAAGATCGAAAAGGCTTTACTTGGTCCAACTTTTACAGACTTTATGGTCTAAAAAATCTAGAATGTCATAACTTAACCTAAAAGTAAATCACTTAAAGTCCTATAATGCCTGTCGTTTCGGAATCTGACTTCAGCACTTCAATTTTTTTTAAAGCCTACTAGTTTTACCTAGCCTATATGTAAATGGATCACGCTACTTTTTTATAAGGTCGTGCTACCCTGGAACGCAAAGGGCATGCGAAGAAACAGGATGGTTTTAGTCAGCGAGAGTCTGACAGTGCCTTTGGCTCTGCCCAAGGCTGGTAGGACTTATTTGATGATATTTACAACCCCATACAAGAAACCTTTATGTAGATACAGCATGAGGATATATTATGATCACGATTTAGAGCTTATTTTGGTTCTTTTAGTCTGAACAACACACGTCATCAACAAAATTCCTTGCGTCATTTCGTGCGAAAAAGGTTGTATTTAAACTCGGTTTTGATAAGACCTTTTAAACAGCATCAGGTATTTGATAAAGTATGATGTCATCATTCTCGATGATCTCATGTTTATCAAAGTTTTTGTGTATTTCGTGTGCAATACCATTATAAAACCAGTACCTAACCTTACTTACCGTCAAAATCACAAATCGATGACTGCCAGAGTCGCGGAAATGTCTTCACGGGTTATGGCCATCCTGTAGCGTGAAGCCTGGAATGCAAAGGACAAGTGTAGGAATTGGGTAGTTTTTGTGGATTCGACAGAGGGAAGCACTCATTTGATTATTTTCCACCCATGAGTAAAGTCTAAATCTCAACAAATATTTATATTTCAACTTCTTCCAATCAAGAATGAGTCTCAAGATTTATTTCATTCGTTTTATTCATCGCTTTCTTCTGTCCATAACTTTGTTTCTTACAGTTATTGGTTCGTATCCATTTTTCTCCGCCCTGCATAATGAATTTCCATCCCTCTTCTGATTAATTTTATTGCTACTCCTCATGAAGAATGGATGGCTCAGCGTATTGTCCACTTGAGCGTAATTAATTGTGGCCAAAGATGTTTGATTCATTTCCTTCCTGACTTAATCGTTAGGGACATTTATTTATTCATTTTCATCGATTCTTGCAGTATTACAAATTGCTTCTTATTAATATAAAAGGGAAGGATACTTAATCTTGTACCTAAAAGAAATGCATTTTTTAATCAAGACCTTTTCTGGATTTCTTTATCTGGAATTCCAGTTACTTCTGAGTCCGCTCGCGCCATCTTTAGCCTCATCTCTGCTTCTAGGTTACATCAGAGTCATTAGCACAGATTACCAACGAGTCCAAACCCATATAAAAAACAGTAGTTGCATAATTGTAGCTCAAAATGCCAAAAGAGGGTTTAATTGCTTAATTTAAGCTTGCACTAACTGTCTGTGTCGATAAATGGGTTCATTATTATAATAAAATTCAATAAATGTTTTTGTTAATGTTCAACCAGTTTAAAAATTCAAAACTGCGAAGCTACACGAGCTAAATTACAACTTTTGATTAGAATTTCGTACCGGACAATGCGATCTAAAGTTACCTCCCTCGGAAATGAGAGCACAAAGTTCTTTGAAACTAACATTAAAGAATTTAATTTATTCACTTTTACGACTTTCAAGGTGAAAAATAAACTTTGGTTTTTTACTTTTTCTCCTGTGGAAGAGGTCTAATGTGCTGTGAAAAATATTCTGTGCAGTAAGCTAAAATGAAACACCTGGTTGGTTCCTTTCTTGGAGGAGGGTAATCGATATTTATCAGTTGGATGAGCAGTTGGTATACTCTAAATTATGTTAATAAACATAGCGAAAAATAATAAACGAATTTTCAATACGAAAAAAATATTGAAATCCTTTGAAGAACATCTTAACAAAAGGTAATGAAGAACCGCAGGATAAGTAATTGTTTATTTTTACATGCAAAATGTAACAATAAATTAAATGGAGATCAATTACAAAATTATCTGTTTCTTTATTTTGGCATGGGCAAGATAAGGGTTCGTTCACACAGACCGGCTCGGAGAGCATCGGCGCGCATTTTTCTTTTCACACAGACCGGATCGTATGCGCTTGGAGTTGGTCGGAGCGAAGCCGCCAACTATTTCACATAGACCGGCTGGAAGCGACCTGAAAGCGGATGCGCTCGGAGCCGGTCGGATGCGCTCGCAGCCGGTCGGAATCGCTCGCAGCCGGTCGGATACGCTCGCAGCCCGTCAGATGCGCTCGGAGCCGGTTGGATGCGCTCGGAGCCGGATAGATACACTATTTTTGCTATCAAAATGGCGGTCGGCGTGGAGAAGCGCGGACGCGATCGTAACCGATCGGATGCGCGAGCGAGAAAGAGCACGCAATCGGAGCCGATCGGCTGCGCGGGCGAGAAAGAGCACACAATCGGGGCCGATCGGCTGCGCGAGCGAGAAAGAGCACGCAATCGGAGCCGATCGGCTGCGCGAGCGAGAAAGAGCACGCAATCGGAACCGATCGGCTGCGCGAGCGTTAAAGAGCATGCAATCGGAGCCAAACGGCTGCACGATCGAGAAAAAGTGCGCGATCGCAGCCGGTCAGCTCCTCTTATTATTTCACACCAAGCGCGTTCAAGCATTCTTAATGACAAAAGCAGTGGACATGCAAAAATAAACCTTACTACAAATATTAAAAACTCAGTTTTCAACGTGATAAGAATCTGCTCTCCTCTCCGAGCCGGTCTGTGTGAACGGACCCTAATTGTACTCTGACTTCGGTTAGAAGGACAATATAATCGTACATAAGTACAACCTAAGTATCTGTCTTGCAATGACGTAACCCGTTTTAATGAGTTTCATGCGCGTAGGATATTTTTCCTAGGGGTTGCATAGGGTATCTAAGTTGCGATTAAGAAATAAAAATACGAAGAAACGCTCTAAGAAATAGACAGTTTCTCCACAAAACTGTATTATCATAAATAAATATTAATGATAATTTAATTATCTTTACAAAAAAAATCTTGTTTCTGATACACATTATTCTCATTGTGCGGTAGCTGAAGACATTCCCTCACCAAATCCACAAACAAAATCAAATCCGCAAATAAAGAAAGAACTGAGCCATTGATAAGGCTGCAGGCTTATCATCTGATAGGGAACCGCCCACTGGCTATGACGTCTGGACACTGTACACATCCACCCACATAATTTCACACATTTATTGATTTTGAATTCACTCAGTCTTCCTCATAGTTTAATACGTGGAGTGACGAATGCGGATTTACAGACGAAGTTCTGCCTATATTCTTTGGATATTGCCAGTGTTCTTTGGTGTGATTTTTAGTGTTCAGTGATAACATAAAATGAGTGTACGTAGTGTGAAAATAAAGGCGAATAAATTGTTGCCGTTTGTGTGTGTTACTGAAGAATGTGAGTGTGGTTATAAAAGGTAAGTGTTTTTGTTATGTTTTGGCGTTTTTTTAGATTTTTATCTTGGATTTTGTGTATGACAAGCGACGGTAAGGAGTTGGTAGTTGATTACTTGTGAAAAATGTAGGTACAATCATTTTATCATAATTTAGGATAAAAAAATATATTAATTAAGGTTAAAGAGATAAGTCGTTAAAATAAGTAATTAAACAGTATTGAAAAATATTGTTAAAGGAAAGATACCATGCTTTACAACAAAAATTAAGAGCCAGTTGTTTGGTCAGTAATAAAGAAAGTATTAATTAAAATGTTATACATTTTAAGCCATTCGTTGAAATATATAAGGATTTAAACTACAAATCAAATCAAATCAATTTATTTGTGAAACATAAGTTTTACAGATGGATCTTATGAACTAAATAGTTCGCTATGTCTTGTCAATTTTGACATACAAACATTTTAAGGGGAAACATGCGTACTTGGTCAAATGTCAATTATAAAAAAATCTAAATGCTACATAATAGTTTTATTGACACTAGAACTAGGTATTGTTACTAGAAATAGGACTTAAGTATTATGAACTCTAAACTATTGATTATACTTTCGCCACGCTCTAAGAAAAATATAATATAACATATTTATCATAATTTTTACGTAATTAAAAACGAAGGCGATGCAGTCTAGACGACAATTTGGCAACAGTAGTAAAACTGATAATAAACGCAATCAATTTATCTTGTAATATAAAAAAATGCGAAAGCTTTGAAGTTTGTTATACAATCATGCCAGAACCGCTAAAGTGATCTGTACGTTTGGCAGAGATAAATTATATCCTACTACTACTATCCTATGCCATTATTATAAACGTGTAAATTTTTTTGGAAGGATGGATTTTCGTTACTCTTTCACGCAAAAACTACTGAACAGATTTGGATGAAATTAGTTACACAGATAGCTTATAAACTGGATTAACACAAAGGATAGTTTTTATCCTGATTTTATGTTTCCGTGCGATAATTTTCGAGTTACTAGCGGGTGAAGTCGCTGACAACAGCTAGTTCTGGTATAATACCATAGATTTTTAATACCGAAAAAAATTTAAGGTCTCGTGGGATAATTACCGACTTCCGATCCACAAACAAGCCAACTTTAGGTAATAAATAAATCGGCAACTTCCCTATCACTCGATCACTGATGACATCCAACATGGATCCAACATGTTTATTTCATCACTTCAACTCAGATTACGGATCCCAGGTTCTTAGTTCCGTAAAACAACTTTCTAGTTGCGTGAATGTAAAGCCGATACTTTACTGCATCAATAAGTACAAGACTTACCTAATGTTTTTGTTTCTTTAAGAATTTCTGGAGAATGTAGTTTACAATTTTTGATGTGATGTTCCCGATGTCCACTATCTGATTGACCCAGCTGCTAGTGGACAGTGACACGATTTATGTAAAATAAGTCTCACTGACCAGCAAAAGGTGGGTGGCCAAAGGGAATAATTTTAACAGATTGTGTGGGGAACAAGAACAGTTGGTGGATATCAGGAATCATCGTAAGATTCGGAGAACTTTGATATAACTACTTTCTAGTCATGGTCATAAATTTTTATAAACGTGTGTTTGCGTTCGTTTACAAACATAAACTCACATACCTACACAAATGCATAGACCCGGAACAACTAGGTCAATAATTAAAAGGAATATGTCTTGTTAAGGAGTTATTTCTGCCATTTCTCCTAAAACATGTGTGAAGTGCTTTACCATAAATGGATTTAAATATATAATAATAATAATAATAAAAAAAAAATGATCGAAAAATTATTCGTGACAGATTTCTTAGAACTTGTCTAAGGATAATATGGAAGGTCGCTGGAATTACAAGTAGTACGATATAATCTAAGAAAAACTTAATTAGGTACACAAACAGAGTGATTATTTAAGTTGGTCAACATAGGGAAATCAGAATCAATAACTGATACCCGAAAGCATCCCTAGCAAACGTAAATCTTTTCAATTTGGATTTTTTTTTCTTTTTTGAATTGTCCACAAGAACCAGTGAAATTGCTTTAATTTTTTTAATATCTTTCGTTTGTGTTTTTTGTAAGAATCATTTCATTTTATGAGAAGAACAAATTAAGGACGGTGGAATTCTCCGATCTGTGTACTAGCTTCGACAGCGTGAGGTTTTAAGCCACCGTCCCACTAAGAGCCTATGCACACCACGTTTTTTAAACGCGCCGGGGCAGCGCGTTTTAGAAACTCGCGTCAACGGCGCGTTTTCATCAGAGCAGGTTGTTGTCGTTTGTTTTAGGCTGCGTCTGACTTTTTTGTGAGCAAAGGTAACAGGCATCCATCCATCAATCCAACCTCTCAAACTTTTGCATATTATGATAGTGAGTAAGATAAGTATACCACAAGTATTTACATACGTAATGCAGATTGAAACCTGTTCTTACATTACTGGAACGGTAATGTACCCTAAGGTGATATAAGACTCGTAAGTCTTACACTTTAGTCAAGTTTTAAAGCCTAGTTCACATTGATCGAGTGAGTGGAAGAGTTCGGGTTGCACAATTACTAATGATTGACTACTTATAATTTTAAATAAGGCACTTGATGACCTTGTAATTGCATTAGTGATGGAAGCATTTTTTTTTTGCAACCGTTATTCTCAAAAGAATTTTATGCTGGACGAGTTGTTAGAAAACAGACAGGTGGATAGGTGCGGTCTTGCTTGTATGACTGTGAACGGAGCATAAGGACTTTATAGGGATCTTAGTGGGTGACGATCTGTAATTTCTGTAGATTCTCTATGCAAAAGATGTTTGGGATAATCCCACCACACTATTCCAAAATCATTACAACTTCGACCACGAGTACAGTAGTTAGTTCGACACAAGTCCAGGAGAGTGAATTGAACTTTCTTGGATCCCACAAAGAAATTAATCAGAAAAGAATAGCGGAGAAGTTGTAGGAGTACTTTGACGATTTGGATCTCATTTTTATTCTTTTATTCGCGTCTGTGGCCAGTAATAGACATTAATGTGATTTAGTTCCCATCTACCTGAACTAAACTAGTTTCAGGCTACATTTAAAAGTAATTTGCCTTTAAACTAGCTCCCACCGCAACATTTACATTAAACCTCTTGTTGCTACTCTCGACTAATTACTCGTCCAGTGTAAACCGGGCTTTATGTAATTTATGTCAAGCTTTAACTTTTATCTTAAGAGATTACTTTGCACCATAAACGTCGTTGCAAGACGTAATGCCGACAGAAATGGACGCTTAATTCTTGTTCGTTTAATTTCCGTGTTGTTCTTAATAAAAATATTGTTTACTGCGGGATTATAAAACCTAGGCTACGGACAATAAGCTCCAGTTTTTAAATCATCAATTTCTGTATGAATCTGATCCTTTAATCTGTTAAGCAGAATTATTCGTCTTTACTTGTGTCCGTTTACTACAGAAAAGTGCAATTTATTAATTAGGTGGACTGTCTAAGCAATTTACCCTGGAACGTAAAGGGCGATTAAAAGACCATGTTGAATTTTCAATCAGTAAGAGCCGAAACTGCGTTAAACGGATGCCCGCGGCGCGGCGGTTCGTTACAAATATGCACGCGCGGGTCCCGGCGAGAGCGTTTTTTATATAGAACCGCGCGGGTATCCGCTTAACGCAGTTTCGGCCCTAAGAGTCCTGATTGTTGTGGCGCGAGGACTCATTTGATGATTTTACCACCTCAATAAAAGAACAGACACAATTTATTTATTTTAACCGATGTCCTCACTGTTTGAAAAGGGCTTCCCCAAATTCCTTTAAAACAGTCTTCACGTGCGCCTTATTGCCCTTGCCCTCATAGCATAGCGATTATTTATGTTAAAACAATTATTATATTTTATTCCAACGTCAGCCGTTTGCTCTGTAAGTAAAATACCATATCTATCTTCTTCATTGTAATGTCGGCCATCTCTAAAACAATGCACGTACACACTTTAAGTTTAACACACGTGAAATGCTTACTTACACACTTGTCTCCCTCGAGTATACTAAAGAAATTAAAAGTTTATCAACTCGCATTCACATCTATGTAGGAGAGTTGTTGCAAAGTTTCTGTCATAAAGTTATATCTAGAGATACAGAGGATATTGACGACTCTATTTCCAGAATCCCTGAGGAAATAAGAAGTTCAGGAACTGGAAACATTTTAGAATTGGAAACTACGATATAATCTTTAAAAAAATATAGCATAGTTTCATAAATAAAGTGTCATTACGAGAGTAAGAGTAGTCAACCCAATTGCTTGCGGGCGCTTAAGACAAGTTGTTTATCACCAATTGGTAAAAAATGTAAGTATAGTACTTATTTAACAAAAAGTTTAAAATTACACAATCACTGATCAATTAACTCGCCCTTAGTCGCATTAAACTCTGATGAGAACTAAAAAAACTAAAAAACCAAATAGACAATTGTCGTCGTATGAAATATTGTCAACGTACAAGTGAACCTGAATCTATCATCTATCACATGTAAAAGTTTGGGGCCACAGCATGGTTTATTCCGCGTTCAACTCCCAATAATTTCTACCCTCTTCCGCGTTCGACCCCTAAACGTTTCCACATTCAACCCCTGAGGGTTGAAAGTGGAATTTAGCATTCATCGTAGGGAGGGCAAAGGAAGGTTACCGGACTGTCAAAGCAGGATACCGCAGTCCAAGAACTCAGGACATGTGAATGAAAAGGGTGTTTTTCAGTTAGCAAGAGTTTGACACTCCCTTACCGGTCCATCTAGGGCCCGAACTCATTTGATAATTCTTACATCTCATAAAAATGGGTGGTGAAGGAATTACCAACTTGACAAATGTAATATTCAGAAACAGATAAGGAACTAAATGAACTTCTTCAAACTTAACCCAAATACTGCCAATGTTTCTAACAGTACATTTGAATGTGAACCGCACCGCTAATGCAGTCTCACCTTCAAACTGTGATCGAATTTCGATCCCTCACAAACTCAAATGTTATTTAATTAATAGTTGTAATTAGATACAGCTCTGTGATGTTCGCTTGAGTTGTTTCTGACTGAGAATAAATTATAAGTACTTTGGAGTTTTTTGTTCAGTTACAATCGACTAGTAGACGACACTGTAATTGGTAACAAAACTGTTAAACAATGGTCTCCTTTCATTCTGGCGGTCGCAAGCTCTACAGCATCACCAGCAGTGTCTGGGCATGAGTTCCCATGACAGGCTTGGTTATTGGGTTTTTCATAAGGAAATTCTAACTACCAACAGCTTGGACGGATTTCTTATGGTAACAAACCCCGTATAACACGGAACTTCTAGGAGGTAACTTCTCTTTCTTCTGAAACATAATGGGTAAAATACGAGTACACGTTTTATAGGTCATCATTGCAGATGTGGAGTTAATCCTGGGTAAAATAGTTGTATCTTTTATTGAAACTCCGTACGACTGTATACCTTCCAGCTTAATTTAAAAGTATTACCAACCAGTGACGTGGGGTCTACTTTACGCAGTATATTTGCAACACAACCGTTGGGCAATAATTTAATGCACCATGCCATGTGATCTGAATTTTGATTGTTAGTTACGATCACGAATACCGGGTTCTCGAATATTCTGTTACTCGAAACAGTTTTCGTACAGTTTCCGCTAGAATTTCTTGGATTTTTACACGAATACTTCGGTTTCGTAGGTGTTATAAAGTGGTTTGACACACTTTTGTGGGTATGCTCTTTTTATTTTACAGCAGCGAAACAGTTTTATGGAAGACTACACTACATTCAGAAAAAAAATACGGTCTTCAAAATATTTTTGTCACTGTAAATCCACTAAATTCCTGTGTTCTGGAACCCATCATCATCATATCAGCTGAAAGACTTCCACAGCTGGAAATCAGCCTCTAGCGTCGTCGCTACATTGGCTAGTCCTGTGCTTGTTAAGCTGACCTCACACGGTGCCTGATATCTCGAGTCACACCGCACCCGCTCGTGCAACGTTTCGTATGAAGGCGAGCAACGTCTCATCGCTAGAGCTATTGCTCGATGAGACGTTGGGTGGCGCGTTCTTTCGGGTAGCGCGAGACGTGTTATCACGCGCCGTGACAAGCTAGCTTCACATCCAATAAATTTTCCAGTGATTATACAAAGCTGGCTTAAAGGTAAGCGTCCACAGGTCCGCATCGCACGTATCGGACGTATCGTACGTAACGGATTTTAGTTGGCCTCGTATTAAAACTCATACAACAGCGTCCACTGATCCGCATTGTACGGACGGCTCATCGGCAATGCCTACATGCGATGCGTACCGATGACGTCATACGGAATGCCGATCAGTGGACGCGCCCCGCACGCTTACCTACTGAACCATTTGTTCCATTTTTTTCTTGCATTCCTCTTCTGCTAATAAACAAGCACTAACGACTTCTGCATCGCTTTCCTCCTTTCTCACAAACACGTTCCGAACGTACGATCACTAAAAAAATCCAAATGAAGTTGACATAGGCAATCCGATTGCTGATACTCGCGTCGGCAATCCGATCGCTGCGGATACAGTGAACGCAGTCTAATTATCCGTTTGATGCGATGCGTCCGATACGTACGATGCGGACCTGTGAACGCTTACCTTTAAAGGACATGATAAAGTCATGCTCAAATTAAACAAATTTGAGAGAAGTTCATAGATTAAAAAGGCGTAGGCGTTGAAACGTAAGTTAAATTTGATCTACAAAGCAAAGGTCAACGTTGAATGATTATGTTATTATGATTATTATTCATAAATAATAACCTTATAAAAGCTGATCATAGTCCTTTATGTTAATCACCAATCAGAATTTTAGAGCATTATTTAGTTTTATTTTATTCATACATAGTTAATCTTCGGACATCATTTTCTAAGGGATCAAATGGATTTGGTATTAATTTTGGAAATTGGTATTAACCTCTTTGTAATAAAGCTTATTTCTATGATAATCTGGAATTGGGAATACATGAGGTGTTTTTATTCATTTCTTACTAATGTTTTATCCAAACTCAAGACGTCTTTTGTGTTTTAAAGTTTCACAACAGTGGTTCATTTGCTCTTGACTTCAATCTAACCCAGAAGGAAAGATTAGATCTAAGATGGAGCCAACTTACGCAGAAGGAACTGGAACTACTAACTACCGTAAAAACTGTTTGGCACCACAATCCGACAGGATGTAGGTAACGAGCCAGGCGGCCTTGGTAAAGCCAATGCTGGTGGGACCTACCACAGCCAGTGGAATCTACCACTGCCAGTGCCAGATAGATCCCCTATCACAGCCAGTAGATATCACCCACTCAAAAAGATAAATGTTAATGTAGTATTTAAGGATTGTATAGTTTACAAGTTTTCTGAATACATTTTACGGATACTACCAACAAATTACGAATGTATTGAAGTTTTCAATGATTTAAATCGGTCGATTCGCTCTACAACGTCAGAAGATGGTGCACTAGCACGAGCGCGCGGTGTAAACGTCACGTAAATACAAATGGTTTTAAAATAAAAAACAGTTGTCTCTCATTAATATTTTACTGGGTATTAAGAATTTGTTCATATCTTAGATACCTAGTACTACTGTACTGTTCGCAAATGCTAGCTAAAGTCTTATTTTGGATTCATACATTGTTCGTATCTAGCCGATGGTTCGCTGTTTTGTTGTCAACTTTTAAAAAATATTGTTTACTCTTTCAGTCATACTGAAAAATGAACATATCCTAATATGTGAGCTCATTCCTCTCGTCGGGCTTTTTTCAACGCGACCGCGAAATATGTGGAACATTGTACGATCTAAATCTTTGCCTAAAGACGGACTGCGGCTAACCACAAAGCAGAAAACGCAACGTAATCACAATTTTGTGCTACTGCGTTTAATACGTACACTAGCGAGCAAAAGTATAGACTCACTTACTTGGAATCGATCAGGGATAGCTCTTGAAACAATGGCGTGATTTGAATGAATTCGGTATCAATTTAAAGTTACCAGTTAAACTTTTAAAATTCTACTATTATTATTATTCTAAAACTAGTTATTAACACTCTGAAACATAACTCCGACGAACGTTTCTCCGCTGAACGATTCGCCGACACAACGATTCATTCATAGGCGATTCGACGACAAAACGGCTTCGTCTAAATGGCTTTTTATACAATACTTCATGAAACACAATACTCATGACTTAATTGTTCTGTCGGCGAAACGTTCGTCGAGGAAAGGTTCTGTCGTCGAACCGTCCAGGAATGAATCGTGGTGTCGGCGAATCGTTCAGCGGAGAAACGTTTGTCGGAGTTATGTTTCAGAATCAGTTATTAAATACTCAAGATCGCGCGTCTTCGGAGTGATTCCATACACTTGCTCGCGAGTGTATTTTTAAGTCTTCAACGAGTCAACTAGGATAAAATATTCTGATATATCTAAACACACAGCTTTGGAATTCCCAAGGTGGGTTGCTACTTGCTAGTTAAGAAAAATAGGATGTGGGTGCCAAGGTTCTATTTGAACGGTGGATTGGTTCTGATGTCGATTTGAGATATGTTTATTCAAATTAGTTGGTAATCTGATCCATAAGTTTGTTAATTAAGATAAATAAATTATCTGATTCTGGAACTGCTGTATTAAGACGACCTTTATCTAGTTTCCCCAAAAGCAACTACAAAGCTTTTGTTTTGGGTTTGAATCCGAGGTCGAACAAAACATTTGGTATTTTCAGTTGTAGCTCGGTGTCATGATTTATTACCGATTGTTGACAGAAAGGCAATATAAGTAAGTATAAGGATCTAAGGTATAGAACCCTTCTAATATTTCAGGCGTGATTTTTCTATAAGATAAATAGAATGGTAGTTTATCTTGTGGAAGGACACACTATCAATAAATTATAGCCCTTACAGGAGATACATTTTCTCTAAATTGAGCAGTCTAATCTTATACTTATAAAGACGGCGTATATTTTATAAATTGTAAGTAAGGTACCATCTTGAACAGAAATAATATTTTTGGTCATTGAATATTACAAACCCAAGATCACAGAGAATTCAAATTAGCTCGTTATGAATACGGAGCACTTATGAATATTTACAAATGTAATATTACTTTAGAATGTAAACATTTCTTTTATTATATAAAATGATTCTTATTCTTATTATGTAACGTGAGAATTTTTTCTTTTCTTTTCAAATATGTATTCAATTCTCCAAGTAGGTTATTTGCTTTTGAAATTATAATCGTCCTTTTATATACCATATTTTTTTTCATATTTAATAGTTAGGTTATTTCTGAGGTTTATGTTCTAGAGTTGTCTGTTTGTTTTATTTTGTGCACTTCTTCCAATATATCTTTTTAAATCTCTTCGCTTTTTTTTAATTTGAAATGGTTATTCCTCTGACTCTAGTCTAGGTGAAAAGTGATAGAGATAAAAGATAAACAGAAGAAGCCTGTTCAATCTTTGAAAAGATTAGAGTTGTATGCGGAAATACAGATACTTATCCAATTTGTTCCGGCCTCTTTTATTGTTACGGTTGTTTTTCCACATTTCAAATTATTATCTAGTTCTCACCAACAATACTGTGTGCGGAGGACATAAACTTGGTGGCGGTGAAGCTTTCCACTACTTCTGTATCTTTTTTGGGGAAAGAATAATCTCCTGTATAAATACTCCAGATCCTTTATTAACTAGCCCATCGCAGTCCTGCCCAGCAAGCTCGAATCTTCATTACATTCTGAAACGTCTTTCGCTGACTTTTTTACGATTAGCAGCGCAAGCGTTAATGCGTATACATTTTTAAAACTTCACTAAACTTAAACTTCTCTATCTGTTCTTTTTCTTCTTCTCATAGTCCATATCCACTGCAGGACAAAGGCCTTTCTCAAGATTCGCCACATGTTAACGACACATTGTCCTTTGCATACTATGTGTAAAAACTTGCGGCTCTCCGATGCGTAACGTGTCTAGTTTCTGGAATGTCACGGTTACAAACACAGGGGCAGTAACATCAAAAGGGCACGTAACAACCCCCACAGTAATGTAAGGGTTTGTTTATGTTAAGGTCGTTCGAGAAACAACTTTGTAGAAAATACAGGTGGAACTACCCGAAAATGTTTGTATTTCCCGGTGGGTTGTTTTTGGCATGTTTATTATACTATATAGATTTTTTTCCTGAAAGCTTTTCCGTTTATTATGACTAGGTTGTATGAGTCAGATGTTTGTAGCACCAATTTTTAGCGTTCCCAGAAATGTTAATCCAAACTGGACTAAATTGAATAATGGGCGAACCTGATCTGTCGTATTTGGTTCTTGCAATCTTAATTCTTAAATACCAATTTATTAAGACTTGTAATACTATTAATTTATTTCTCAGAAAATAAACATAACATAGTTTCAACATCAATTTGTAGTGCTCCAATCTTTGAGGACCATAATTCACCACACGAGACCAATCTGGGTTTTACCAACACTGCTTAATTTAGAAAGGGGTCAATGAGATTTTAGACAAACAAACAGATTTTAACAAGTCTGATGCAACTCAACCCAAAGCTTCCTTGTTTTTGGTCGACCCCTTTTCTAATACCATCAACAAATCATTCAATCTCAAAGATCTGGCTTTCATTAATCAATAAGAAGTAAGAAACAGTAACTAAACATAACACAGTTAAAGGCCTTGCTAGCATCAAAGAACCGGTCGTCGTTAAGGTTCAATTTGCATTGACGCGTAATGGAATGCAAGCGAATTTTTGTTACGAAATCTTATTAAGCGTAATAATGTACTTTAATTGTGTGACATACAGACTAGAGGAGTTTGTAGTTAAATAATATAGGTCGATCTTTGGGGTTCGCGCTTGCAGAGGCCGTGAGACCATTGATGGGTGGCCATCTATAGCACACCAAGACTTCTACGTCCCGGCTGTTATTTGTTTGTCTTTTTCAGTTGTTTTAGAAGATAGTGACCAGAAAGTCTTACCAAGGGAACTAACTGGAGAAAGGCTAGACAGATGATGATGTGTAGCTTACTTCATAAGATTGTGTAGCTGTCTTCATAAGATGAGAAGCTTAGTCTTCATAAGAAAAAAAAACCAAATCGCGCTTCTAAACAATTTTCACGCATTATTAGGAAACATTAGCATGACATAAAGTTGTTTTTTTTTTTTTTTTTTATTAAATTGCCCCACACTAGGAATTTCTCCTGTATCGTGGGTGCGTTTTACAAACATATAAAATCACATACACAAACACCCAGACCCGGAACAACTACTTGCAGGTCATACAAATATATGTTCCGCGCGGGGATCGAACCCGTGACACCCTGCGCAGCAGTCCAATTGCTCAGTCACTGCGCCAAACGTGTCGTTCATTATTCCTTGTATGATTTTTCGTTACAAAAATACCTACGCTTACATTTCATTCTACGACAATGTAAATTGGACCTTAATGACCTCGCGAGCATCAAAGCACCGCTCTCCGTTAGCATTCAGCGGTTACCGTCCAGTCCAGTTTAGTGGAACGCGACTTGCATAAATAAGTGATGGAATTAACTACTGGAGCTAACTGGCCTGATGGTCTTGAGATGATGGTTGATTGATAGTGATGTAGGGTAACTGATAGTGTTCTACTTAGTTTGATAGGTGCGTCTTGTTGCAATTTTTGTCTTGCATCGGAGGCGTAATTTGTAATGATCGAGAGAAATGGCGTGGGATTAGAGAGCCATGTCCAGCAGTGGACTGCTAAAGACTGATGATGTCGATGAGGATGATGAACCTGAAAGAAAGTTTACTTAACTTTTGGTCCTTTAACGCTCGAAATTAATAATCTATCGCGGTTACTAACTTGATCCCGATCTTTGTCTGTAACAGATCACCGAAAGAATTTTACTATTCGAGTCCTGAAGATGTCCAATCGAATCGAATCAGCATTCAAAGACGAAGGAAAAGGTTTTGGATTGAGATACAATAATAATTTCGGGCGTAAGTCGATCGTGCAAAAAAAAACTTTAGCCTTTTTTTTTAATTGATATCATAACGAAATTAATTAATAATATAAATTCCTAAGCGTCTTAAGTCACAATTTTATTGTCAGCTTATCTAAAACCAACTAGAGGTTTTAAACGGAACTACGTGACTACATTAGAAGTACAGCGAGTAAAGACTAAAGTTTATGCTAAATTTTTGTCCACGCCATGATCCGTGTCCGTGACATAATGATTAAATAATAATTAACACTTCATCATTACCAATAAGTAATTAGAGTATTAAAAAACCGTTACGAATGTAATTTGTATTAATCGTTACCGATTTAAAAAATCATTATTTCATAATATTAAAATAATGATTATATTTTTACATTTTTGAAGGCCTCGAACTCCTGGTTAGAATAAAACCACAATTAACCATACTGTCACTTTTTTTTAATTTTAAAAGCCTTTGAACTGCACATTCAACTGTCTTTTTCCCAAAGGCAGGCAGAAACTACAAAAATTACAAAATGTCATACGATCATTATTCCTTTCGTCTCGTCCACATCCATTTATCTGGTCGTACACTCAAGCAAAATTTCCAGTACATAGTAACTGTCTTCATTCAACATAAATGAATCTGCCTCTTAAGTTCCCATTCCCACAGCTGGGACACAGACCTCCTCTTTGAGGGACGCTAAACTCTCGACAGAGTTAAAAATATTCTAAGTCAGTAATATTTCAAACAGGTGAATCAATCCACCTGCCAGTACTTATCACAATCAAACGAGTAACATATTCGTTACCAAACTCGTATGAATCTTACTGTTCACCTGTTAAACTTGATAGACAACTGCTTGATCCGTCACGACACAGTATAAAGATAACCAGTAGTGCAACTAGGCTTTTTTCTTACGTGGTAAAATCATCGAATGAGTAATCCCATCCAGGGCAGGGCAGGAGGGACTGTCAGACTTGTACTGACTAAAATCCACGGTGTCTTTCAATAGCCCTTTACATTCCGGGGTCTCAGTTACAATTCCAACTAGGCTTAGGTTTATACTTTTGGTTAAGTGTAACTGAGTCTCTGTTCTAAGACTTTGTCTTCACTCACTCAGGGCTGTAATGTAAACTATTAGTTCAAATGATCGAATAATTACCATCGTGTACTAGTGATAAAATAACGGGCCGTTACTCGGGAACTTTTACATAGAGCATTATGAGAATTCATCTAAAGTGTGAACTTTGCATGTGTGTATTTTTTTCTTGGTTGTGCCCTGATTACTAAAGGTTAGCCAGAAACTGAATATTTATCCTTGTCCTTTTAACACTCTCAATACCTTTCCTGTGCATTCGCGAAAGTCTATCAATAAAGACTTTATTTTATCTTAAAGATTTTATGTTAATACTAGTACGTCTATAGCGACGAGATAGACAATCACTTGATCCATATCAATCTTTACAATGATGGTGAACCTGTTACCTGAAGCATGCTTAGAATTCGGATAAGATACGAGTACACATTTCTTTGCGTGACTGTGTTAGTAGCTGATTCCATTTATTTGTTCCTAGTTGAAATACTGCATGTTACAAACTACAACTACAGACAACCACTCGGTCGGACACGATCTTTGTGTGTCCGATCGGTGGCTACTCAAACGGGTAACTGTAGCAGTGGGTCAACCGCAGTCCGGTGTGCCGGCGCCGCATAACGACGGTTAACCACCAAGACCTCCTAACTGACACATTTTGACAAATTGGTTTTTTCGCGGATTCTCTTCTTAAATATTGTATCTCACCTAATAGAAAAATCTTCTATTTAAAATTCGTAATATTTCGGGTATTTTTACAATCATGGAATTATCTACTAACATTACGAGCGCGAACTTTGGTGGCATTTGCTGCTAACTTCAGCGTGTGCCTTACAATTTGCACGAATTCGTCGCATGTTCGCGCGCTCTCGGCCTTAAAAGTAAGTTTTATTGTATTTTTTGTTTAAATTAGTTAATTTTTCTTTATTAGACTTACATGCTAGTTTAATTCAAACGTTATTTCTGCGGTAGTAGTTTGTTCTTACTTATAAATCAGCCATAAATACGAAATACGTAGATAGACGGTATTAGTAGTAACATTTTTTCGTATCTGTTCAGGATATTACGGTGTAGATAGCAGTATTTAGGAGTTTTTATACTCAAATGTTTAAGTAATTAATTTAGATTTGTTTTAAGAAATGTGTTGTTTTTATTTCAGGATGAGTTCTCTTTGATCAAGAAACTTGGTCAAACTTTATTTGGAGTCTGAAAAACAAGACGCAGACCCAAAACAATGCCAAAAGCCATCATCCACAGAGCTGCTCAAGGCAGGGGAACACCTGTCTTGATAGAGCTTGTAAAGCTCGACGTATTATTTTTCAAAAAGGGCGATAACACGCTTCTTAAGAACAACCGCCCCGTCTGACTTCTGGCCCATGTCTACAAGTTGTTTTCGAGAGTTATCTCGAAACGTCTCTCCCAAAAGTTCGATGACTTCCAGCCGCCACAGCAGGCCGGATTTCGAAAAGGCTACAGCACCGTGGACCCCATACGTACCCTCAGGCAAATAATCCAAAAGACCGAGGAATATAATCAGCCTCCCTCTGTGCCTAGCGTATGTGGACTACGAGAAAGCCTTCGATATTGTTGAGACCTGGGCTGTGCTGGAGTCCATGCAGAGATGCCTCACCGACTACCGTTACGTTGAGATGATGAGATGTCTGTATAGGGCCGCAACAATGACCGTGCAAGTACAAGAACAGAGCACAAAACCGATACAACTGCGCGTGGCCGAGGGTTAAGACAGGGAGACGTCATCTCTCCGAAACTGTTTACAAACGCATTGGGAAACGTTTTCAGGACGTTTGATTACAACCCGCACCACCGATTGGCGGATGACATTGTCATCATGGCAGAGTTTTTTGCAGGACCTGGAAGTAATACTGAGAAGCCTAAGCGATTCATCAAGGGTGTGGGTCTCGAAATGAATTTAGGCAAAACCAAACTCATGCTCAATGGTCATGTCATCCCGAGATCTGTAATCGTAAATGGTGCTGCCCTCGAGGTTGTGCAAGAATAACAACTTTGGTGTCCTCGACTCACCTAGGTGATATCACCCAGGTGGTACCTATTTTTCCGAGGTGAATCGAGGACACCAAACTGAGAAAGAAGCAACCAGAAGGATACGCTTGGGCATTCGGGAAGCTGCGTCATATTTATCTAAACCAGGGTTTATAACCAGAGTGTCCTGCCCGTAATGACTTCGAAGAAGAAACGTGGACACTTACCATAGGCCTGGTCCACAAATTTATAAGGTTGCTCAGGGTGCAATGAAGAGAGCAATGCTCGGAATTTCTCTCACACGAAATCCCAAAATCTCCTATCTACATTCATTCATCCATAAAAAAAAACTAAAATATCTGCTATCTTACCTACCCATTTATTAAAATAAAGTAAAACAATAAATTTATCATAAAACAGTAAATAATCATATTTAAAACCAACTATATTTTTGGTTTATTCATATTTGTCCTAATGTCAAAACTACAAGGTTTTTTGTGCCTACTGAAAAGTTTTGAGATATTGAGTTAGGAGTTCTTGGTGGTTAACCGTCGATAAATGTTTTCAATCGTTTCAATCACTTGCGCGTCGACTAACAACATACTCGTACTTTGCATTAGTGTAATGACTTGGAAATTAAATTTTCCAGCGATGAGCACTTTTGATAAATATTAGGGTAAATTCGTTAGAGTTGGCCGTACGGGAGAGATTGCCAATCGAAATATTTCGGCAACAACTCGCTGGATATCGCTGTAAATGCCAGGTCCGCTTCACATCGTGCACAAGTACAAGTGTAAGTTAAAAGTATTGAGAAAAAAAAGATAATAGAGAGTAAAATCCAACATATTGTTTTCAAACTACCGTAATATTTCTTTATGTGTGCATATTTTACAAAATTACGATGTAATTTAATAATAGTAAGGATTTCTTTCACATTTTCTAATAATTTCATGAGCGCAGCTACATTATAACCTCCAATTTCTTGCCGTATTACATACACTTACTTTCTTAATGGGTGTGGCCTTCTTTCCCATAAGATAAGGAGAGATGGCCATGCAAAGTTGGGGAAACATGCCAATGACCAATAATAACAATATCACGATTTTTTGATCTAGACAAGCCGATTTAGGGACATTGTTGCACGATTTTTCGAAATTTGATAAAAAAACTTCTACATAACGTTTTTCACCGAAGATTGGATTCAATGTATCTTGTCCAATCTTTGGGTTCATGAAAATTGTACAATGTGTGACGATATGTGCATGCGGAGTACGTATCGCCATAGGTACAATCATAAAAAAACATGTGGTTCAAAAAAATAAAGCAAATTAGTAACAAGGTATGTAGACATAGTACTGGTCATCACTACCTCACTCATATGGCCATCTTACACGGGCACCCTGGGAGAGATGACCAAACGAGTTTTATTTTTAAACGTATTTTTGAACATGATCTCTTTAATTAAAACGATAAGTATGCCAATAATGTATAAAATTAATGTTAAAATTATGAAAATATGCCAAAACTAACAAGGTAAAGTATTTATTCTTATTTCAGCACACCTTTTAAAAAACTATGGCCAACTCTAACGATTTTACCCTAGTCCGTAGTTGACCTAGATAGAGTAGAGAACTGCATGGAGGAGATTTTCGCTTCAGTGGAAGACTTGTCAATGGGAACTTCTTCTGGTTTCTTTGCAATTTCTGAAGGATGGTCATCAATTTGTATATTCACTTGACTCCTTGACAAGGTGTCATCTCGGCAGCACTCGTGAATTGGGTCCATTTGCCACCTGTTATCTGCTAGTTTGCATCAGTAGTTAATGACGTTACTGGATCATCGTAGTCATAATACAGAACAGCCAAAAATGAAAAGATTCTCAGCATTCGGAGTTTAATAGTTTTAAAGGCTGAAAAAGAAGAAAAAAAATTAAAGACCGAAATAACATTTTAGTCTTACCGTTCAATCTAACGACAATAACCGAAAATTAATCAACGTTATTGACATTATTCAAACACCCACATACCAATATTCACAACTGGTACCCCAATCAGTCTCAGCCAATAAACAAACAAAAACAATTAAAATGTCGCTCGACATGTTCTATATTGGTCAATAAAATGTACAATGTTATTAAAAAGCGATCGTTCAGTCGCATTCGGTCAGCGCAGGACCGGTTCACAAACGACCTTGCGCCCGCGCACGTTCACTTACTGATCTATAGATTGAGGCTTCGTAACATTTGTTTATTGGCCGCTTTGTACAGATATGGTGACTGGTCTTTTGACTACTTTTCCACAATCTTCTAAATAGCTTTAATTATAATGTTCTCAAGGTTTTTGAAGTGAAAACTTCTTTAGCGGCGTTGTACACTTTTTCTGTAATGGGTAAAAAATTTAAAACTCGCGTCAGGGTCACGTGACCGTCAGGGTCACGTGACCGTCAGGGTCACGTGACCCTGATCGAAAATGAGTAAGACGTCATTCAAATTAAAAATAAAACATAGTAACAAAAAAGTTTTCACTTCTACCGGCACTCCTGGAGTGCAACCTTTTTTTCTTATTTTTGTGTCGACAAATCTTTGTTCGTACTTAATGTCTTGCAAATAACCTCTATCATTATGGCGAAGTGTACGTGCGTGAGTCTCATCAGCTATATTATCTTCGTGCCATTGACCTTCGTAAGCAAACAAATCACCTTGAGGCTCTATTGTACCCGATTTACAGCTGTTCCAGGCTGTTTGTGTGAAATGACGCACGAACACTTGTGTTTGTATGACAGGTGGTCATACTGCCCAGTTTGTAAGGCTTCATATTTAACCGGAAGACCAGATGGCAAACGTTCTCGTCCTGAGGCATGCTACCTACTTTGTTTTAGTATGTTGACATAACGAAGCTAAATGTACATGCCGGTATATCTGGTTACCGCTTACAGCAACCCACTTGGTTACCTGTCAGACATATCTGCTTTTCCCCTATCAATATGTACGTGTTTACTGTCCATCGAGCAAAGAAATTGACCGTCTCTTAGAAAGCATTTCTTCAGTCTTTCAGCAAAAACAGCGCTTTTAATGCTTGTATCCAACGGTTTTATGCGCAAGAGTGTTGCTTTCTCTCAAGCGACGCGTCGCTGACTGCGCATGAACCAAGCCAGTCGCTAACGGCCGTTCAGTGAGGCCGCACGCGTCGGTGCATCAGAATTTCGCGGATCGAACAGTCGGCGGGTCGTACCGCCGCCTTTACGTCACTAGTGTCAAAGTGTCCACAGTGCAAAAACAAATATTTTGTGATTAAACACTTGGAACTTACCAAGGTTAGCAGTGTTGTGTTGCAAAAACAGGAGGATTTCAAGTGTATATTTTTTCTCAGCCATCGTCACGCGCTTTGAGTTGTTTTTTATGTAGGTTTCTTCTTTATTTTTCTGTAATTGTATTCGTAATTATTCTCGATTGACGTAAGGACGTTCCAGTTGATGATCTCTCGATTCATGATTACCATTGTAATCCATTTCCAGGTTATTGTCTTTCCGTGATTCTGGATCAACCTTAATTTTATTTATATTGACATTTTAGTTTTAAACTTGTTTTAATATTGAAGATTGTATGCGTCATTTAACTGCTTAAAACAAGATTTGAGTAGGAAGCTGTATCTCAGCAGTAAATCACCTTGAGATCCGGTATCACACAAATTTGAACAGTTGAAAGTGAAACGCTTTGCATAAATCTGATTATTAACCGAATTATTACCTTTATATTCATAGCTGATCATGATCATCGTGCGCTTGCAAGAGTACCGAAACATCCGTAACTCAAAACTTATAATAAATATCTTTTTCTAAGTTATAATAATATTATATTATAATTATGTCATAACCATCTGATAAGATGGAGAAGGAAATATATTGAAAATACCAAAGAAAATTCTTAAGAAGCCTACTTATGAAATCTGGGCTAGAACTACCTTGATAACTGTTAAGTTATTAATAACACAAGTCTTGACGTAAACTAATAATATTTATTTATCATAACATTAATAATGTCACGCAACATGAACGTGAATCTGATAAGGGAATCGTTATTGTTTTTGCTAATAACACACTTTACTGCGGAACCGCACATTCAAGAGCTAATTTTAGTTTGTCGTTCATAAAATTTGTCACAAAATTATCTGAGAGATAATTCGATATCGATTTTCTCACGGCCTATCGATTCTTTTTATCATGCGTCACAATCTAAAACGTGTGAGATAAAAAGACCAAAATGATACGCAGAAATACATAGGTATTTACACAAAGTTTTGAAAATAGGTCAGTTATGAGATGTAGGTGGTTTAAAGTAGGAAAGTGAACATGCTGCCTCATCTACAGATATAGCAGTGTTAGGCCAGACTAAGAAGAAAGTGATCGAAATAAAAGTATCGAAATATCAAAAATTCTCTCTGATAAAGCGATATCTTTTGAAGATCCCAACTCAAACAATTTCAGAAACAGATTACATCCACAAAAGGCGGCTCCTGCGGAGCTTTTACCGCTCAGTTAACTTACAGATTTGGGACATAAAGAATCCTCAAAAATACTTCTTTGAGTTTTAATAAAATTATAATGGTTGTACTTTAGAAGTCGTAAAGAAAGTTAACGTTACCTTGTTGTAAACATCTTCTCGCTGGTATAATCAGGTTATGTCCGAAAACATCATTATGAATGTATACTTCTTCAGGGATTTTAATAATGCTGTCTGAATCACAATTACTGTCGTTTTTCCAAATACGCGACATTTCTGAAACTTATCTTTGTGGATTTTCGAGTCTTTGACGTCAAGTGCCTAATTTAAAATTACTGGTATCATTTGTCTCTGAGTTTCGGTCTCGTCTCGGCTATTACGTTCATGTGATCAACAGTTTTCCTCGTCTCTTAAGTCGAAAGACATGTTCGTGTTTTCCTAACAACCCGTTCAATCACCTCTTGGACATGATGTTTTTCTTGATTCTACATACTTTCTCGTTGTTTCTCTACCGTAATTAGTAGTTTCCCATCAGCAAATTGATGTTTTTATTCTGTATGCTGTAGTTAGTTTGTGTTTTATGGAGTCAACTCACTTGTTTCGCTTATATGGTGTAATGCACCTCCCCTGTTGAGTTTCATATTGCTAATTGATTTATCGTCACGCTCTTTTCCTTTATGGGGTAAGCGCCAGTCTTAGCGGCACCAAGAACCCCGTTATTACTTGATTTTATGTATTTATGGAGTGTTTTGCTCGATTCCTCCTTAAGGAAAAGTCAGTGATTCTGATTTGTAGCTCATTATTCAATAAGATTTTGGTGTTTCAAATCCTCAATCTATTTTTAACTAATTGTTTGGATACAAAGATGTAACATTGATTCATTTTTAGCTTCTGACTTTTTGTCAGTTTCAACGATGAGGCTGAATAGGTTTAGATGCCGTTGGTTATGTTATTATAGGTACTTAGTAATATTTCGAATGCTGTAAGATTTTATTAATATCTAATTTTGCTTTTGTCGGTTCTAAAAGTAAAATCTATAATTTGGTTCCTTCCTTGGAGCAACATTTTTGCAACTGCTTTGCCATTTTATCCAGCCATGGTATAAGCCGTGTTCTAAAATCATATGAGTATCGCTCGCTGTCTCGAATCTTTTATTTCCGACTGTCACAGAGCCAACATAGAAAAAAGTCCAGTGTCGGTCGAGACGGAAACCGTTTTTGTTCATTTATTTGCTAGTTTTTAATAATACGGCTTCGTCTCGCTCTGTGGGAGTTTTAAATGGATGGTTTTTGAAAAAATCGCCGTTTGTTTGGACGACAAACGTGATGTTATTTCATTTAATTTTGTAATTTTTGATTACGAAATTGACAATGTTTCAAACGTTCGTGTCGTGATTGAGAACGCTTTGTTTTGTAACTTACTGTTACAGTAAGTGGGAATAGTTTTGTTGTAAAAGGTAGCTTTGAAGTATTTATGTACTTTGTTTATTGTTAAACCAGACCATTTTCGGTGAGGAAAGAGCTGATTGTATCTGTGAGTACGATTGTTAAAGATTTCGCTTTAACTCTTTTACCTTACTCCGCTTCTGTTTTGACATCGCCTTCTACCATAAGTATTATGAAACAGATTTTTTCTAGTTTATCGTTTTCTTAACAATGTAACATAAAGTGTGACGATAAAACCTCACTTCTAGCCTCAGATTTATTTTTAATACTTCTAAACGCGTCAGGTGTGACGTAAGCAGTATTATTAAAGTCTACTGAAGCTTAAAATGATGTCGTCTATGCCGCAAATAAACTAGTTATGGCAGACTCTGAGTGCAAAAAGAGGTAATTTTCTGTTGTCTTTTCAAGTAATTTGTCTTTATTGTCAAAATTCACAGTTCATTAAAAATAATTGATGGATGGGTTACGAAATGACAAACTAGCTATTTCGTCACCGTTTTTGTTACCAAAATTGGTTTATGTTGAAAATGTGGATACAATTTTGTAAGTGGATTATTGATGGGATTGTTCAAAGTTATTATTGTAAAGGTTTCGCCGTCCATTCGCCTAGTATAATCGATTATTCGCTCCTTAAGTCTGGTACGGCAAGACTAAGTGACCTTTTCATGGCTTACTATTCTTAGCGATGTTATAGCTTTGACCATAACTTTTGAAGCAGAATTCTGTTTTGTTCAGTGTTAATTTTGCTCACATTGTTTATCTTTGTTGTATCAATCTTTGACTGTATTCTTTGACCCCAGAAGGTGAACATGTTAATTGCACCGTCGATGGCATCCATTAGGTCATCAAAGCTCAAAGTTGCAATACAATCATACCAGTCTCTATTCGTACATTATTCTAGGTCCACCACTACTAACGTATGCATATTCTTGACCGTGAACTTACCTAACAACTTGTGACAATAGAACAGCAGCTGCCGTAGGTGTACAATGCACAATTAGTGCAATGTTCATATCGTTTCCGTCTTTTTTGAGCCCACTCCTATTATTCTCTCAATCATTGCCATTGTTCTTTTATAGCAAGGCTCATTACCTAACGTCTTTTGAGCCTCCTATCTAGACGATGCTTTATCTTCAAGGAAAGTGTCCTTTGTGATAATTAAGAATCGTCGTCCTGATCTGTGGCTTACTTTCATTTAATTTTAATTATAATATTTTTTAAGCAGTTTTTTTTAATGTCTTGTTTTATTTTGAAGATCTTTAGCAGTCGTGACTGTATACTAATGCGGTAAAATAACCACTGTCTTAACAAATGGTATCAGGTATCGTTATACCTGAGATGTGGAGGTTAGATAGTCAGTCGCTCTATGCAAAATACTGATATTATTCTGCAACCAATCAGACTGACGGAACATAATCCTAACTAATCATGAAAATGATGATGAGTGAACTTCGTATTTATTTTAATTCTTGATGAATTTACCAAAGGCTTTCGACACTGCAAAGCACTTTTATTCCCGCTCAATTTACCGTGTCTATCATTGGCTTGAACATTAGCACTAATTGTAACGGTTTACCGATACGTGTAACGAGTTCCAATGGTAAAATCGATACAGCTTTATAGCTGAATTTATGCTATCAGTACGCTTTAGTACGGATGCAGTTAAACATTGTCGATAAAAGTATTCGACTGAAAAAGCACTTATTGGGGATCAATATTTATCGGTAAATTTTGCTAATTCCGTTGATAATTTTATTTTTATTTTATTTATTTTCGGAAAACTTACAGCTAACAAGTATAATAGATAACAATTTTGACAAAATAAGGCCAATTACAAGTTTCCACATTTAAAACAGAAAACAGACAATGGGCATTGTTCATTTTTTTCAATATGTTGTAATTGAAAAACCATTTCTAGGAATAGCGTTACTAATCATTAGTAACCAATCAAAAATGAAAAATGTTCATATTTGATTGATATTTTTGATAAAATACGCTTGACCTTCCTTGCCCTTCAAGTGACGTTATTATTGGCTGTACCGTTTTGTATCGTTGCCTCAGACAATAAAAAGTAAGTGGCAAGTATTTTCAACAATCTGTCAAGTGTCAAATTAAAAATGTCAAAAATGTAAACAAATAATAATGTTTAGTTTTTTATATATTTTATGATTATTTCTGCAACATGCCTCATAATCTCTTTAAAAGATTTGCGAGAAAAGTGATGCCGTGATGTAGGCGTGTAATATTGCAAGGTTTATAAAATGTACCTACTGTTGCGAAGATCATTTTGATGTAAGTAAGATATCAATGCTTTAGATACCTTTGTATATTCATTAAGTTAATGCTAAAGTATTGCTCAGGAAAACGAACAATAATGTCACCTCGTCGACGACTTTCCGTTTTAAAAAACAAAAATAAAAACCGATTTCAAAAATTTATTGTATTTTTATAGTAGGGGAGGCGAGGATTCTAATTTGCAGTTACTCGAGCATCATGGCGACCTATTGGATTTGAAAGAATATGTTCTAAAAAGAAAAAAGTTTCTGACAAGTTTTCTATTTTAGTGGGGGGGAGGGCGTGTAAACAGTTTTAAAACTGTAAAAAAAACAGTTGTACAGAAGTACTCGAGCGCGTCAGCTATTTACAGTGTAAACGCGCTTTTCTATTTCTGATAACCAATACATATTAATCGGACGATTAACTCGAGGGGGCTGTCCGTGGCAAGCGGTTGAAAATCAAAAAAAAAAAGTTAATCAAGCGCGTCAGATATTCAAAGTGTATGTAAAGTAGACCTTAAAAAGTGTCGTATTAAAAAAAAAAATACAAACATCCGAATTGAGAACCTCCTCCTTTTGGAAGTCGGTTAAAAATGTCTGACGATTTGGATGTGGCACAAAGTAATAATTCATATTTCTATTGGTAAAAAAAACGTAATCTTGAAATACTCGAGCGCGTTCCATTTTTTTTTAATTGAAACTAACACTGTAAAAATCATACTCACTAATAATCTGACGTTTTCCATGGGGCGAAGTCGGTAGACTCGCGGAGAAAAGGTGAACTACCTGTTAGTTCGCAAGTATCGGTCGTGATTTAATGTGCGCCATCTTCAATGTACATAATTATATACAATTTTTTGAACGTAATTAATCTACCTTTTCGTAATCTGACTCGCTCAAGTATTTCTGTGGATCGATTTTTTTTTACTAATCTGGCGGGTTCTCCCACACAACCAATGGTCGGGACCATATGAAGGGTTGATACTTGGTACAGGTACATTAAAGGGTGCAAGATTTCTCCTTTATGATAATCTGATGCGCTGGAGTCACATTAAAATTCCCTCCCTGGGTTCCCCGACTAAGGATGTTAACTGACGTCTACTATCAGGAGAAAGTGACGTTGTGTTGTCAGGCAGTTTTTTAAATTATTCACTGGTGAGGCAACGGCACAACTTTTTGGTCAATGGTGACGTCAGCTACCTCAAAAATTAAAATATTAAAAATAAAAAAACTATTGAGCCAATCATAAAAATATTCAAATTAGTTTCTCAAAATGCTCTAAATTTGCAGAAAATAAAATAAAATCGAATGTTTGAAAAATTAAGACAATCCCCATTGATAACGAGTAGGTATTAGGTATATAAATTACTGAAAAAATAATAATTAAACTATGCACGCTCGAAGAAGTTATTATTCAAGATCTTCTTCAAATTAGCAACACTTGTGTTGAAAATGTCGATATCAGCTTCCTGGCAGGTTGCGTTGTACATACGACTCGCTCTCATCATGAACGAGTTCCGTCTGTACGTAGTGACTACCAGTGGGGTGTACAATAAATGAGGTTTACGTAAGAAAGCAGACGGCACTCGCAGCCCGATTTTATGCAACAACTCGGTAACACCAGTAGTTCCATTAGCAATTTTAAAAAGAAACACTAAATCCGATATTTTACGCCTTTCGTAGGTATAGTGGAAGAATATGAAATTTTTTGCAACGGTAAGTATAATTCGTTAAAAACGTTTTAGACCGATATTGAATGTGCCTTAAAAACCTAATGATGAATTATTCGTGAAAACAGAGTGCTACTCACTTGTTTGGGTGACATTTGATTTGTTACAATCTATTGAACTCCAAAACCAACTTCAGGATTTATTGCATTCTCGATTAATGCCGATCGGCAGATGCTGCATACAAAATGAATTATATTTGGGTAATTTCGACACGATTCAAGTGAAGTCATACATTTTCCCGAACATTAAATATCCTCAATTGGTTTTTCTATTGACTTTACCAAATCATGCCCATCCATACAAGTGTCTTCACACTTGATGCTTCCATCATAAATGTTACTTGGTTTGGTAAAACAAAAGACTAGAATGTTTTTTTCAAAATGAACACTAGACACTGCCCATTCATCATTTACTTGAAACTAAAGAACTTATTTGGCTGCAAAAGCGTCGAGCGTCCATTTTATCGTAAAAGTAAAATGGCTGCCGCTAAGTATTTATGCACACAAACTGACGTCACCTATTACAGACGTCAAAACTTAACTTTGTACTCGGGTACAAGTTTCATGAAGTAATGTTCTGTTATTATGTAATGTTTACTTTTACTCTAGTTTCTTGCCCAGGATCATATTCTTATAAAAGTTTGTGAGATTGGAAACTGTTAACTCTTTCACGTAAAAACGAATCTATAAGCTGGATTAACATATAGGTTACCTTTCATTCCGTTATTATGTTCCCGTGGGATAATTTTAAAGCTCTGTGTCTTAAGTCTGTATTCTACTTCTACACCAACTTATGTCAATCCAAATTTTGTGGTCTTTTCTACTATCCATATTGCTGAAATTTTTTGGCCTTTCTAAGTTATCTATTATCTATCATCCATGTTCTCTTGTTTTCTTATGAGGATGTTCTACCTCTGTAGTTGAGAGTTAATTTAGTCGCCACTGAGAATCCCACAAACTACCATACGTAGATACTACTTCTGACATGGTTTTAGATTTATATTGATGACTAGCACTTCGCCCGCGACTTCGTCCGCGCGTATATAAATATAGCCTATGTTACTCGCAGAAGTCGCAGATAATGTAGCTTTTTAATGGTGAAAGAATTTTAAAAATCCAGTAGTTTTTGAGTTAAATCCATTACAAACAAACAAATTCCTGTTTATAATTTTAGTGTAGATATCAATTCAGGTTTCCTCACAATATTTCTGACTATCAAGTTATATTCATTTTGTGTTAATTGCGTATGGAGCAGTGGTGGCCCAGTGGTATTGGCCCCGACTTATGAGTTGTAGGTCGTGGGTTCTAAACCAGCCAGGCCCATTACTTTGTGTAATTTATTTCATCACCACTGCTCTCAAAACGGTGAAGGAAAACACCGCGAGGAAACCGGCATGTCTTAGAACAAAAAATTCGAACACTTGTGACATCCTCCAATTTGCACTGGGCCCGCGTGGTGGATTATGGGCCACTCCCTCTGACAGAGAGGACATTAATAGTGGGAACATTAATAGGCTGATGATGATGATGAATTGCGTATACGAAAAAAAAAATAACAGTAAGGTCTACGGATCAAAAAACCAAGAATCGTATAACATTTCCCTACATTGACGCTAGGAATGCGTTAGTTTATGCATTTACCTTTGCTCCTCCAGTAATCTGTTTAGAACGAATAGACGTCCAATTATGACAATCATGGGCCAGTGTGTAGATAGCATTGCAGGTTAGCGAACTATTGTAAGAAAGATACAGTTTTCCGTGCCTATCAGCATGATTAATGTCATGCTGGTGCTACTAAGGGAACCCATAGAAATGGGGTATACGTGAGGTTTTTGTGAGATTTCTTCTCCCCTTTGTAAGGGCTTTTTCTCGGGTTTGGGGGTGAAGATATGTTTTATAAGCACTGCAATTTGTATAGATTTGTATCCGCTTTATCAAATCCTTGTCATAATTTTGTAGTGCTTAGCCCTCGTAATGTGAAGGACCAAATTCAGTAAGTGCATAATATACCGACTGACTGGTAATTCAGTGCATTTCTTCTGTTCCACAACTTGAACAATGTATGTTCTGTGTTTTACCATGGTTACTATCAATCGCTCCAACCGTATACATACATAAACTCATGCTTTTTTTCCCAAGGGAGTACAGAACGTCTTTTGCTTCGTTCTTGACATATTCCTTTCGTTTTATTTCCTCGTTCATACATCTGGTTATACAAGCCAAGTACATTTATGTTTGCTTAATGTACTGAACAGCTGATATTTTTTTCACGATTTCAGGTTTGTTCCCATAGTAAAAGTTGTTGGTTATCATGAGCACAATCACGTGTTTAAGTATTGTACACTAATTACCATTCACCCTATATATGTTTTGACTGAGTTACAAACTGAATGTATCACCTCACATAATTATGTTTTTAATTAACAATTGAGTTTATTTTCATAACCTCAATTCATGACAAATTATACAATTTAAAAATGTAATTAAAACAATGTCGTGTTAGAAAAAGTTGAAACCTTTTCAGTACAGATGAATGTGTTATTAATTCCCTTTAGAGAGAAATTGTGTTAATGTCCTAAATAGGGTAATCTAATATATAAAATTCTCGTGTCACAGTTTTCGTTGCCATACTCCTCCGAAACGGCTTGACCGATTTTGATGAAATTTTTTGTGCTTATCCGGTATCTATGAGAATCGGCTCCTATCTATTTTTTTTATTTATTTATATGGCAAAACAACGTTTGCGGGGTCAGCTAGTTTATACTAGAATTATGAGGTCAGATAGGCAATCTTTCCGTGTTTAAATACTGATATTGAATTGCATTTAGTAAGACTGAAAGCCGGTCCTCACATTCGTTGGACCAAGGCTAGGTACTCGTAGATGGTAATGAAAGTTTCTTTACTTTTTCGTCTAATTCCTTAACAACAGACAAAGAGCGAACTACCCGTAGACATTCATTATTTGACCAAAACTAAAGTGAAATCTTATCGAGTTGAACCCTTAGTATGGGTGCCATAGGAACACACGTGGCTTCTGAAGTAGAAATGATTTATGTTGCCCATAGATTATCCTTACTGTCGCAATATGCCTTCGTGATCTTATTGTATGGTACGTGATCCCAGGATGGAAGAAGTTACTGTAAGTCTTCAGAAGATGAGTTTGACCATAAGACAACATGAAACTTAAGGCACCGATGCCACACGTTTTTAAAAAGTTTTATTCTAAAATCTGAGAGCAATTTGACATGAAAACTTTTGCCAGAAGCGACCAAATTAGCTTGATTGAAAATAAGGGAGGCGTTACAATATTTTTGGGATTAAACAAAACTTTCAGAAGAGCCTTACAAGATTTAAACGGACAAAATCTTCATTTTAACCTCGTCTAAAAATTAAGACAAACGTCCAAAAATAAACCTGCTAAAAGAATGTAAACGACTTCACACTATCTTTCAAATCTAATTAACAACACCAAAACGAGATAACATCCAAGCCACCATTTGTACCACAATAGGTCCAACCGCCTTCCTAATCAGATGTACCAAAGGATGGGAGACAAACAAAGCTCATCAAGTGCTTTCAGGCCCTGCCATCTACAGTCCCTTTAGAAACGTCATGCTCCCACGCCCATCATGGACCAACGTGGGCCAGCGTGGGCGAACTCCCTCGGGACATACTGACATTTCGCTAGTACTGACTTGGCCTTAATAGATTTTAATTAAAGTATAATGGGCGTTTTTGTTTGTATTAAGTTAAGTGCGGTGAGCCTTTTGGGAATTTTGATAAGATGGACTGGGTTATAATGTGACTGGAATGGACGTTATTGCTGTGATGACATATACACAATTAAATGGAGATGCAATTACATTTGTCCTTAAAAAGACATGTGCCAAAGCAATACCTAGCTTCAAAAGGCAATGCACGTCAAACGCTAGCAATAAATTACACAATAATGCCGATCGGTCGTTTGTCAACTATTGAAGTAATGATCAAACTGAAAGTAATTAAATTAATTGTTCGTCAGGAAATAAAGATACTGTTAATAATTCAGTTGCGACTAATACTTCGCTTGACATAATTGCAGTATAAGGAAGCGAAGAGAAAGTCGTCTTTAAATCCGGGATATATAAGGTGCTTTATTAATATCTGCCGGGGCTTTAATGGGGGGTAGTATTGTGTTTATAGATTACAATAGTGAAGAAATTTCGTACCCCGGAACAGTCAATTCAATTTGAGACAGTAAACAAGTTAAATTAACATTGGCTCTACTCTGCATAACGTGGTTCACAAAATACGCGCGATGTGTCGCTTCGTCAATGAAAACAACTGCTATCTCTTTCTATCTGTTCTGAGAATGAAAACTGAAATCAGCTGACTAGATTTGTATTTTTATTATACGTATTTTTTTTGTATGAAAAAAAAAAATGACAAATAATCAATTAATTATCTTTACTATTGTAATCTATAAACGCAATACTATCTCCCATTGCAGCCGTGGCAGATAATAATAAAGCACCTTATATAGCGATATGAAATAATGATACACACAATAACGGATATGAGTATCCCACCAAAAACATTTCATGTAAAGTGTTGCCAAAACGAGCACATAAGGTTTGCCCTACAAAAAAGATATCAGATCTTATGTAGAACCAAGCTTACAATAACGGATATGAGTATAATATAATATCAATGAAACAGTATGTACGAAAGTACTGGTATCGGCCCCGACTTACGAGTTGTAAGGTCGTGGTTTCGAACCCAGCCAGGCCTTTGTGTAATTTATTTCATCACCACTGCTCTCAAAACGGTGAAGGAAAACATCGCATGGTGAGGAAACCGGTAGTTCCTAGAACCATCAAATTCGAAGACATGTTGTGACATCCACCAAAACGCACTGAACGCGCGGTGAATTGGTCCACTCCCTCTCAGAGAGGGCCTGTGTCCCAGCAGTGGGAACATTATAGGCTGATGATGATGAAACAGTGTGTTGACGGATAAAGTCACAAAGTTCCCAAACAATATTAAAATTCACGCCATATTTTCCGTGAAAGTGACACTTGGGGGCATCGCGAGCACAGCAGACACTCGATTCCGTCATCCGTCTCTCTTTACTTAAACTATGCAAATTGTATTATTATTCGGAGTGCAGTGTGCGTAAAATTTCAGACAGTTCAAAGTCCTTTCTTAGACGGAAGACAATAAAGGCGACTGGGCGGTATCTGACAGGAATACAAATTGTGAATCGCAACGGAGCTTTTCAGCGTTACACAAGTTAAAGTGGTGTTCGGCGCAGTGGAATCGGAAATATTGTCCTCTTTATTGTCAATAGATTGTAGACTGCTGTTTTAATATTTTATTGCCTACCTTTGGCAGGAAGGAACTGCCTCTTATGGATGGAACCTCGTTGTGTTTTTTGTTGTTAGAGAAGTCAACCATTATTGCTGCTTTTCTTCGTGTTGCTGGCACTTCATACTTTTGGGGGAAAACTTCATATCCACGAGATCGTCTGTAGATCTTGAGCAGTTAAAGACTTTTATTTTTTACTTGATACAGTCATCCAATGAGTCCTTCTACCCTGGGTGGAGCGGAAGGAACTGTCAGACTCGTAGTGACTAAAATCCACGGTGTTTCTTCAATAGTTCTTTACGTTCCAGGGTCACGGTTACCTGATAAGACAGTCCCGCGACCCCGGAGTTTAAAGGGCTCAGAGGGCAGGGCAGTAAATGAAACTTATTGCTTATAATATTATAGTCTGTTGTAGTTTTCATCGCAAATATAAAACTGTTTCGTCTTTCCTCACACAGTTTCACTTGTTTAAATGTTTTAATAGATAACCTATATTCATAAACCGTGAACAAAGATCTTCAGATTAACACCTTTGACACACATTCCAAACCTCAATTGGTTCCTTATGTTTGCAATATGTCCGTGTTAAATAAGCATGTAATCATCACTTAGATATTAGTTAAGGACTATTAATCTCATACAAAAGCTCCTACGGCCTATCGTGAGACACTCATTAGCCAATCACCGGCTGTTGTAACCCACAGACCAAACGGACAATGGCCGATTGGCTACGTTACGTCACAGTCTCATAGATGGCGCTCTCACTTTCACTCGACCAATCGGCGGGCGTTACTGGGTCGCGTTCGAATAATATTTTTTTTATTTCGGTACCATTTTATTCTTTTTTTGAAAAGATTTTCGTCAATGGAAGTTAAAGTTTATCTCTGGATAAAGGTATTTTTTTTTAGAAAATGTCTGTTTCGTTTAAAAGCCAATTACTTTTTTATTGTTTTTGATTATTGTTTGTTTTTATAGTCAGTAGTTGCTGGTTAATTGCCAGATACGAAACCTTTGACATTTGAGTAGACATGCACGTGTCATAAATCTTAAATATAATTACTAGCCATTGCTTTTAGTAGGTAAGGTGCCTCTTAAGAGGAAATCTCGTCATTTCCTCAACTGAGGAATTTTATATTTCGTTTTTTTTGCGAGAGGTCAAAGCATCACGGCCTCCGTTCAGGAGTGATCGTGAATAATAAATCTTTGCCTTGCAATGAGATTTAAAGTGACTTTCAAGTATTTTCCAAGGATGCTTTTTAAATAAATTAGTAGGTAGCACTTGTCGACCTTTTTAATTCATCTCTTGTTAAACTTGACAGGTATTTTTGCTGGTGATTATGCATCGTAGATAATTTTGTTATATTTTTTTTTAATTAACGGCTGTTGCCAAAGCCTTCGCCCTTGAAACTTGTAAACCACCCTACGGGGATGTAATACCGTACTATTTGTTATTACAGACTATCTCAGAGCCAAATTTTCCAAAATCCGTTCAGCCATAGGTACTGACGTGATTGAGTAGCAAATATTCATAGAAGATAAATACTATTGAATCACAGCAATAAAATTACTGCCAAACCAGTTTACAAAATACTATGCTACTTTAATGTGTTTACATATTATTATTCATTTATTAAAAGCGCAGTAATTATGTGAATTGTGGTTATTTGTTTTCCTCTTTACAAAAAAAAAAAACGAGGATACCTAACATTTTTGCATAATGACAGAGATACAAAATAATTAATGTTTCAATATTTAATTAAAGATTTATTCTCTATCGAAATCCCCGAGGCTAGAGAAAGTGATTGCCAATAGGTTGCAGTATGCTCTTCGATTCAACAGCAAGATATAAAATTGCATATTTCTGTGTGATTTTGTACATTGACTCTTATTCTCGTTATCACAAGGTTTATGTCAGTAGTGAACTGCGAAAAGACAGTGGACTACATTATTTTTCTTTTTAAATTCAAATAGTGCAAATCAAAAAAGAACGCATCCTAAAATCCGCGTACATGATGAAAAATTAAAAAAATAAATAACTTGACAGATGTCAAGTTCTAAATTTGAATCTCCGCAAATAGAACCATAGACGTTTTTTTTACCTGCTTCCATGCATGGCGAACGCATCACGTCTCGTCTACACGGAACCATGGTTGGAGGTCATTGCCGGCGTGACCTTCCACGACCTCGGTGGCTCGCCGAACTTCGAAACCAGTTCCTGACCAAGACAAACACGATATACAGTAGCATTGTTGGGCCTTGCTCTTTTGGGAGGCAATTTTTTATGCATGTTTACATATGGTTGAATAAGAAGGAAATTTTCACGCCTTAATTTTTCGATATAATTTCACAAATTGTATTATCCATTTTATTGACATACAAGGTTTTACCCATTGACGGAATTATGACGTGTTGTAGGGATTATTTAATTGCAATATTATTGTCATCCTGGATGTTACTAAGTACCTCTTTTACAGTTAGTAGTTAATAAATATTAAAGGATTTACATTAATAAAATATTATACTCATTATCTCGCTGCATTTGAACTAGAATGTTATTTTTTCCTGTAGTCATTAAATTGACTTTTAGAAAACAGGATTGTTGTTTCGTTTTATATTCATATTTCCAATGAATCACAACAAAACCTATTATTATGGCCATCGCCTGCGAAAAGCCTATCCCATAATTTAACACAGTTCAAGGTTTATAAGCCAAAGCAAAAAAGAACAAAATAATCCATGCCATAATTTTTACCACCTTTATTCCACCAACGTGCCCTCAGAAAACATAAACAGCAATCCAAACAAGTATTTGTTTACAAACACGACCCTATTGTTAAGAACATTATGTCTATGTTATTTCAAGTAAAAATATCTAAAGGTTACCCTTTTACACGTAGGTGTATCGTAGGCGATGAACTAGATACCCGTCACTTTGGTTCCAAAGACTAATCTTTATAGGTGTACAGCTGATTACAAAAGTCTTGTTTGGAAATCGTAGAAAAAGACATAATCATTGTGGTTGAGAAAGACAACAGAGAAACTGCTATGATTGACAATACACTGTAAGGAATAATTGTAGACATGATTGATGGCTTTGACAGCATTGATGAAGTGGAAATGTTAAAAGCAAATGAAATAACACTTTAAAAAAACTAACTGATTTCACTACCATTTCAAATTGACTGACAAAATTGTTGTCATGGACAGGAACGTAGATATAGTCACATACAAAGACAACAGAAAGATAAACAGATTTGATATAATGATATATTTTTTTTTTAAATCTTATTACTTATTTAAGTAAGGGAGAGACAGAAAAAACAACTGTGATCAGGAATTTAAACAACAACAAGAAGCCCAAGGTGTCCTATATCCAAATCTCTTATAATCAAATTCAAAGGTACTCCACCTTATTCTTGCCTAAGCAAAACTTTAATATGAGCAGCGTGTGGGTTTACAGTAAATCTACTTATTATACTGGTAGCACGAACGTCAGCGTGTCTTATTTGCATTTCATTTACCTCCATATTGCTAGCATGTTCAGCTATGAAACCTAAATTTAAATAAGACTTGCATGTACCATGCTTCCATCTCTTGTGTATGATATGCAAGCTGTAGTAGATCAAAGGAAGGTGTTA
This sequence comes from Agrotis clavis, assembly GCA_954870645.1. Classification (NCBI taxonomy): domain Eukaryota; kingdom Metazoa; phylum Arthropoda; class Insecta; order Lepidoptera; family Noctuidae; genus Agrotis; species Agrotis clavis. Next base: position 7,103,439 of record OX940943.1, read on the forward strand.
AGTTATACATAGTTTATTATGCATTAATATTGTGAACTTCATATAGTGCCAAGTTACTACAGTATCAATAGCTTCTATGCCAAACGTGTAGAAAGTCGTCATCATTATCAGTAGCCTTTAGTTGACGGTCGGTCAACCTAGCGAAGGAGAAAGTTGTAATTTAAAAGGTACGAATTCTGTTTAAAAATTGTTTGATTGCGATCAAACAAATTAATGTAAAGACTGCTTCCATGCTAAAAAAGTATTGAATTCAGAATCTCCTCTTACATTTTTTGTTGAAAACGATAAAAACGGGTTATCGCTCCATATCGAAAAGCGTAACGGATACTGAAACAAAACCAAAAGAAATTTTATTAGGTACTCACAGCAAAGTAAAAATACTTATAATTTGAAAGCCATAGAAGGCTTAGTTGATGATGATGACGATTGCAATAAAATGGCTACGCATATCAAAGAATAGCGTACTAACGATTCTGAATACATTTATATTTGTTTCGCTACACTTTCCATAACGGAACGAACATAATTCTGCGGCTACAGAATTTATGTACCTAAAGCAATAAAGGAATGAAAAAATGTGGAACAATTCCATTAAAATTGCGTTGTGAATTATTGTACGGATACACCTACGTTTCTTTGTCATTTTCCTTTTAATTATAACAATTTAAAATTGTCTAGTACAGTCCTCGGTTAGCCACTTTCATTTCTAGAGCAGCTATTACAAAGTGAACATCGATTGTAGGAAAATCGTGTTTATGAGTATCGTTGAAATCATCTTTTTATATTCATTTTACAGTCTATTCAAATCCATTCGTTGAATATTCATCCAACTAGCTAGATCAACTTAACCATTACGCACTAATACGAATGCTTTCATTTATGCTGCTTAATAAATAACAATTATCAAAATCAAACAAGACTAATAAAAGGCATCTTCCAAATACTATAATGATAACTAGTCCAATATCTGTCACAAAACCAACTTGATCTCCCTAAACTTATTTATGTCAGAGATTATTTTCGTATCAATCCACTTCGTTGGTTTTATTATTGTTATGTTAGTAAAAAATGCTAAAACTTTCCTTTGATATTTTCTTTTTACTATTCTTACTTTGGCTGGCCCACATTGGTATTTATCACCTACTTTCGATATCACATTTTTTTCTTGACAGCTATGAGAATTTCGGAATGTTTAGTCGTCTATTACGCTTTTTAACCCCCGACGGAAAAAGAGGGGTGTTATAAGTTTGACGTGTCTGTCTGTCTGTCTGTCTGTCTGTCTGTCTGTCTGTCTGTCTGTGGCACCGTAGAGCCCGAACGGATGAAGCGATTTCAATTTTGTTTTTTTTGTATTAAAGGTGATTTACGTGCGAGTGTTCTTAGACATGTTTGATGAAAATCGGTTGAGCCGTTTAAAAGTTGTGGGGGTAAAAGTGAGGAAGGGTAACCGAGGGTTTGCAAATAAACTCGAGTGGGGTCTTAAATCAAAGCAAACTGAATGGGAATATTGATGACTTAATTGAGAGTGTTCTTAGCATCGTTTGATGTCTCGGAACTAACGAATACCGTGACCCTGGAACGTAAAGGGCTATTAATGGACATCGTGGATTTTAGTCAGTACATTAAACACTGACAGAAAAAAAGAGGGGTGTTATAAGTTTGACGTGTCTGTCTGTTTGTCTGTCTGACTGTCTGTAGCATCATAGAACCCGAACGAATGAAGCGATTTCAATTAATTTTTTTTTTGTAGTAAAGGTGACTTACGTGCGAGTGTTCTTATATATGTTTGATGAAAATCAATTGAGCCTAGTTGTGGGGGTAAAAGTGGGGAAAAATAACCGAATTTCTGCAAATATACTCGAATGGGGTCTCAAATGAAAGCGCACTGAAAGGGAATATTGATGACTTAATCGAGCGTGTTCTAAGCTGCGTTTGATGAGAGAATCTGTGGAGGGAAAATTGGCACATGGAAATCCGATTGTCAAGTGAGTGTCAATTACCTAATACATCTCAGTCTTTGCAATTCTGCTAAAGATGATTTGTCATGCGGGTTATTAAATAATTTCCTTTGGTCGAGCTCACAAATTGCTACACCATCCAAGGTTTTGACTCTGCTTAAGGCTACATAGGCTTGGCCTTTTGCGAAAGTACTTTTGCCTAAGTAAACCACAGCCTTTTCAACTGTCGTCCCTTGCAACTTGTGTACTGTAACCGCCCAACATAAAATGATAGGAAACATGGTTCTTTCAATGTTTCCATATCCTCTAAGACCTTGAAAAGTTACAGTATGTGGCCTTATCAAAATCCATCCATTCTCGTCAACACAACTCCGGCCGATAGTGGCATCATCAAATTGAATTGATATTGTTTTTGGAAGCTCCCCATCTTCCAGTTGGTCACGGCGAAGTCCATTCCATTCAATTTTTTTAATAATACCCATGCTGCCATTGACTAGCCCTTCTGAAACGTTTATATTTACTCTCAACATGACCCTTGCCCCAATTGCAATTTTGATTGTACTTAGCAACCCCCCTGTACAGTTAGGATCTTGCGGTACAAACTTTTGATCGGGTTTTTGCCCATACGTTGCAGGTTCCTTCGATTCATCGAGAGCATCAATGGTATACATTTTAACTGATTTAGCCATCATGTCTATTATTTTATCATTATAATTATTGACTAATTTTACCGTAGGAAAAATCCTTATAGCTTCGCCGTCAGCAAATTCTTTATCCAAAGTCACACGGCTTCTCTCGAGTAAAATTTCATATTGCTCCATACTCAGCTCACCTACTCGTAAATTATTCAGGATGTCTATAAATTGACTATCATTTTGTTGTCTGACGTTAGTTTGCAGCTCACAAAACCCAAAGTAACGCCATAAATAGGGCTCACCTTCGAATATAATCGGTTGCTTGAAGCACCAGCTGCCCTTAACAGGTGGCAATTGCATAATATCTCCAAAAACTAAAATATTAAGTCCACCAAAAATTTCTTGAGATTTTTTTAATTCTTGTAAACGTAGATGAATAATCCGTAAAACTTCATACGACACCATCGATATTTCATCTATCACCAGCCATCGAATATGACGCCATTTTCTCCGCATATCCTCCAGACGCTGTCCTGTCAATTGTCTGTAAACTGTGGCTCGACCTTTCTCGATTCCTAAAGAAAACGCACTATGGAGGGTTTTCCCGTTGACAAGACGTGCTGCCACTCCAGTAGGTGCGGTAATTTCGACAAAACTTGCATGCAACAATTGATCTACTGTAGGAGCATAACAGCGGCGGATATGTTGAACTAAAGTTTTAAGTACAAACGATTTGCCGCTGCCAGCTCCTCCCGTCACAAATAATTTTAAGGGAGCATTTGTGATTGGTTGATTAGTTACTTCCATGCGAATACGTTTTGTAACTTCGTCGAATATTTTTTTTTGCTCTATATTCATGCTGGCTACCATAGAGTGAAACTCTTCGTCTGTTATGTTGACATGCATCGCATCTTCAACTTCTTCCACTTCGATATCAACATCAGCCATTCTTGGATCATATCCATCAACAATCGCGCCTACGTCCTGATTAATTGGACCGAATTCATGGTCATTGGAATGATTAATTACTGGAGGTTCGGCTAATGCTAATACCTGGCCAATAACTTGCTGAAGCTCACGTTCAATGTATTGAAATTGCTCAACAGTATCTCCGTGGAATGGACGTAACCTATGTCGTTGGGCCATAAAAGCTTCTTCACATGTTTCGTAACCTGTTAACAAATCAGATTCATCTCTAAAAGGCACATGGGCAACAAGATAGTTATAAAAATAGCCTTCTCTGTCTCCCATTTGCGTGTAATATCGAGTCCTCAGAATAGCAGGCTTTCCTCGTTTTTTCATGACATTTCCATTTAAAAGTCGGATAGTCGTTCGTAAGATTTCGCCGTCTTCTATTTCTGCATACGCTTCCAAATCACCGTCTTCTTCGTCGTTAACAGCTCGACTTGTGTGTTCGTAATTTATGGCAAATTCCGCTAAACTAAGATTCTCCAGATTAATCGGCCTTTGAATATACCTGTCGAATATATTTTGATATGTTTGCCCTTCGTTACTGTCATATCTTAAAATTCGGTAACGCTCATGAGGTCGGCATGTGTTGACAAAAATAACTTTTCGAGAACTATCTCTCAGTTTCAAATGGCATAATCTATATGCGCATTCACATGCCGATACTCTGCGGTGATTTAATAATGCCATAGAAACAGCAAACAATTGTCGACCGATATCTCCATGACAGGCTCTGACTTTATTAAGGGCATCTTTTACAGCTTGACCTACATCCTGGGGTTCGTGTTTCGATGTGTATTTGGCTATATAATAAGATATAGCTGTTACATTTCCACAGGGTTGGATGTCCATATTACCTTTCCATAGTTTTAATATCTGCTTATTATAATTATTTATGTACTGTTCATCAGAATGTCGTTGCAAAATGCAGAATCTTCCATTATTTCGCAAAGTCTCATCAGGTCCTAACAAAACTGTCTGATCGCTTACTGGTCTTGGAAAGTTAAATCTACAGTGATGGTCTTGTCTGTTTTTGTAGCAGGTTGATGAATGCGAGTGTATTTGCACCCGTTTAACAATTTCATTTAACTCGTCATCTTCATTATGTGAAGAACATGATACGATCTCATTGATGAGAGATCTACCTTCACGAGTATCAAAATTAGGTGCATTTTTTATCCAACATAGCATGTGCAAATGAGGACTTCCACGGTTTTGGAATTCAATCCTCCACCAGAAATCTGTTAATTTTCCTCCTAAAATTTGATCGTCATTCTTTAACAATCTCATAAAAGCATTCACACGAATCATAAATTGACGACTTAAAGTCACGGGATGTTCATCTACCAACTTTTGTCTGTCATTGAAACTTAAATCATCAGGATTTTCATCGGGCCTTCCTGCAGCAATTAGTAGTGATCTCAGTATATCATCCCAATTAAGGTCGTTGCAACTCAATGTAAGGAACCATGTAGGAGCGCCCAAATTCTTTACCATCGCAATAAGATTTGAACATGCACTTTGCCAATAAGCATTTGAGCCTCGCATATTCCGCATATTTAAGTGAATGTTTTCTACTAAATTGTCTGGTCGATTTTCTCCCTGGCGCATTCTTAAAACTACTCCAACGTTTTGCTTAGCTCTATAGAACTCCATTACCGATAATGCATAAAAAAGGTAGTCATTTCTTTGGAATCGTGTATCAGCTGCCATTATCCTAGCTTGACAGTAGTCTAATGGTGTAATCTGATGAGGTCTATTTTCCTGTAATCCATTTCTGCCATAAGGAAATAAGTGGAACCAAGATAGTTCTTCTGCTCGTCTTTCTCTTGTTATTTGTAAGGGCGGCTCGGTTTTTCTTCGTAGCTGATGAACTGGTAATTGACTACAATTATCGTTAGCAATTACAGTAGATAATTCAGGAATAGGTTCATCTATGACACGTAAAACTGAAGAGGTAATAACAATATTGTCATTGTTCAAGTCATTGGATAATTCTGATGAAAGGTGAGTATTTCTTACAGCGTTAATATCGGTGTCAGGTTCATTTACGTTTTGTATCAATGTATTTACATCAGGGGTAATTTTTATAATACTATATTGGTCATTGTCTGGTCTATTTTCCTGTGATTTAGGTATATTTGATTTTAAAACCATCCACAAGGCCGTAATATCGGTGAAAGACATCAAGCAAGCTGCTCCATTCTGAGCTACACGACCTTTCGGCCCCCTTGAATGGGAGTCAAACAAGTAATATAAAACACCACTTTTCCAAATTGCGACTGATATTCCATTACAAGTAATAATAGCTCCCTGACCATCACAAGATTCCGTGAAGAATTCTATTAAGCCATTCTTTAGATTTGGAAAACCGTCAATATTCATACTCAAATGACCGCAAATTGAAGAATTTTCATCGTGAATTTGTAATAAACATGAATGATTTAAAACCTCAAAATTGACTTGTAATTCATGTACACGTAAATATTCTATATTACTTTCGACCAAATTTGGTGCCCTCCGAGATTGTATACTATTTGTGTATAAACGATCACCGGAAATCAGGATTGAATCAATCATATTTGAAGACCAAGTCTCAGTTCGTTTAATTTTTGAAACGGCAATAGCTACAGCTGCGTTTGCAGTACACTGCTTTCCTCTAGAATAATCGTTAAATTTACTATGACTTTGATGAAATGAACCTCGCAATATACGTCGTTCATTGCCTATATCTTGGAAAAAATCATTGTTAGTTTCATTTGCGTTTTCCTCTAGTGATATGTTGTTATTGTGAACATGACAAATTTCATTAATATTGTAATTATCATTATTAAAGTTTATCGTGACATTTCTGTATAGAGGATTATTTAAAATAAGCCAATCTAGTGCAGCTCGCAAGTTTTGAATATTCACAGAAAAGCGACGTATTCTTTGAACTGACTCTAAATGCTCACAAACAATTACTAGGCCAGCACTACACATTCGAAGTGGAAGCTGCTCAGCAATTTCTTCAACATCCTGGCCGAAAAGTACGGCTTGCCCATGGAAACCATGCTGCCCAAAACGACCACTAAGTTTCACCATTTTTACAAATGGGATTATCCTATTTAATAAACGTATTTCCACATCGGATAAAATCTTTATTTCTGGAGGAATTTCGTCTAATGACATGCCATTCCAGTAAGCTTGTGTAGGTGTTCTTCCCCTACGAAGCGTTGTGGCACATCGGTGACAACTAACGATAACACCGTTATTAGTTAATAACTCATTTGGAAGTATGTTTTCCGGTAAATTACCTAACGTAACTGATTGGACTTGCTTGGGATAAAACTTTTTTTTACATATCAAACAAATTTTATCAGCAAATGTCTGAATTGAATTATTAAAATCAACTCTAATTTTGGCTCTAAATTGAGCTGTAGCTGCTGCATCTGTAGAAAGCCTGGAGGCACGTTGCTCGGGAGTCTCATTTGAACGTGACTCAGCAGTAGAGTGCGCATCCCTAGCCAACCTGGAGGCACGTTGCTCGGGAGTCTCGTTTGAACGTGACTCAGCAGTAGACTGCGCATCCCTAGCCAACCTGGAGGCACGTTGCTCGGGAGTCTCATTTAAACGAGACTCAGCAGTAGACTGCGCATCCCTAGTCAACCTGGAGGCACGTTGCTCGGGAGTCTCATTTAAACGAGACTCAGCAGTAGACTGCTCATCCCTAGCCAACCTGGAGGCACGTTGCTCGGGAGTCTCGTTTGAACGTGACTCAGCAGTAGACTGCGCATCCCTAGCCAACCTGGAGGCACGTTGCTCGGGAGTCTCGTTTGAACGTGACTCAGCAGTAGACTGCGCATCCCTAGCCAACCTGGAGGCACGTTGCTCGGGAGTCTCATTTAAACGAGACTCAGCAGTAGACTGCGCATCCTTGATCAACCTAGAGGTACGTTTCTCTCGAGACTCATTAGATCGTGAAGTACTGCTATAAGTGGCAGCTTTTGTGTGACGGATACTGCGTGCAGTCTTATTTTCTTTTGATCTATATAAAGCCTTAGTCTCTGCATCTCTATCGAATCGTCGCTGTCTCTGTGTTGGACTTTCCTGACGGCGTAATTCTGCCTTTCGCGCAGCTTGTGATAACAAAAAATCATTCCTTTCAGGAGTATTCTCCTCAGGCTGAGTTAATTTGCGCCTTTTGTTTTCGTTCTGAGCTTTTTTAGTCTTCCTTCCCAGACCCATTTTGCAGCGTAACAAAATTTTAATAGAAATGGGTCACGAAAAAACACTACGTACGTACAAGAACGAACAAAATTTATCAATTAATTTCGTAACCTTATATACATTCCGTGGTAACGAAACCATAGCGAGATTCAGGAAATCTAACACCGCCATCTAGGGAAGTTAGAGGTAAACTTATACAAAATCATCTTCTAAACTCAAAGGTGACTGATATAGTGACCTATCAACGCACAGCCCAAACTACTGGACGGATCGGGCTGAAATTTGGCATGCAGATAGATGTTATGACGTAGGTATCCGCTAAGAAAGAATTTTGATCAATTCTACCCCCAAGGGGATAACATAGGGGATGAAAGTTTCTATGAAACTTCGTCAATTTTAAACCGATCGGGCTGACTTTGCATGCCCAAAGCTACTATGACGTATGCATTTCTTATGAAAGGGTTTGGTCAATTCAACCCCCAAGGGGATAAAATCGGGGATGAAAGTTTGTATGAAACTTTGTCAATTACAAACCGATCGGGTTGAAATTTGGCATGAAGGAAGATGTTATGACCTAGACATCCGCTAAGAAAGGATTTTTATCAATTACCCCAAAAGGGATAAAATAAGGGATGAAAGTTTGTATAAATCTTCTTAGATTTTGGACATATCGGGCTGAAATTTGGCATGCAGGTAATATGTTATGAGGTAGACATTATGCTAAGAAAGGATTTTAATCAATTCTACCACCAAAGGGATATACAACTTATGTACTGTAACCGCACAACATAAAATGATAATAATAATATATTTAATAAATATGTAGGTAACTATAAAAAGTATAAAATAAAAATTAAATTAAAAATTTAAAAAACCCCCGACACAAAAACCAAGGTCCCTTTAAAAAGTACTAAATAATAAAAAAAAAACTCAATCTTAAAGTACATTATGTATTATAAAGTACTAAATAATAAAAAAAAAACTCAATCTTAAAGTACCTAATTATGTATTAATAATTATAAAAAAAATACATCACGTTGGGGGACCGAAAAAAATCGTAGATAATAAATAATCTGTATCGGTCCCCCAACGTGACGTATTTTTTTTATAATTATTAATACATAATTAGGTACTTTAAGATTGAGTTTTTTTTTTATTATTTAGTACTTTATAATACATAATGTACTTTAAGATTGAGTTTTTTTTTTATTATTTAGTACTTTTTAAAGGGACCTTGGTTTTTGTGTCGGGGGTTTTTTTAGATTACTTTTTGACAGATTTATCTCTGCTATATCGTTGATATCTTTTTTAGTACCTAAGGTTATTGTAATATTTTTTTAGACTTGGCATTTTATCCGCCAAATATAGCTGTGCCAGAATATTCCTTGACGGTGAATACATCGTCGAATATAAGGGGAAGAACGATTTCAGGCTTTTTGAAAACCAAAACAAATACATGTTTCTACACAACCATCCGGTTGTTTGGTAAATAATGTTCACCATTACCAATACCACTGCGGTTCATGCAATTGAGAAGTAACTGCATTTACGTAAGAATTGCCCAGTTTGGACTTATTTTCACACTCTATTCTACCCACTTAAACTTTTATTTACGTTAATTCGTTAACCAAAACACGTAATCACCATAGCACCTTACATTGCGCGCACGCAGGTGCCCGCGATATGGCGTCTAGAGCGCATGCTGCGTGAGATTCGGGTTAATAGGCTGCTATTTCTGTTCTAATGCTCGCCGAGTGCGGACGTGCCGTATTTTGTGCATGGTTTATTTAGCTTTTACCGTAATACGTAAGGAAAGTGTTATTTAATTTGACTCCAAGTACTTTAAATGTTTACACTTTTTCTGTAAACTGTAACTCATTAAACTTTCACTACCATATGGTTGATTCGATTAAATTATTACTGTTTTTACGTGATTCAGTAATTTTTATGATATTTTAGGGCTGAGTATTTCATCATAATATAGTATTGATAACAGCTTAAACTATCTGCTGTTGTGATGATGACTGTAAATGATGTAGAGAATCTGATAACATTACCTACTCATATTTTTTATATCAGGTGCTTATAATATTTGCTGTCACAATATTTATAAAGTGGACTCACAACTTTTAATCTATTCATAGATAGCCAATTTTCCAATTTATTATTACCGGCTATAAAATCAATTTTCTCCACTAATCCCTCCAATTTTCGCTCGCAATTATCAAGAATTTGCATCAGACTTACGTAGTTGATCAGTTAGCTAACTAATACCGTCCACTTCCCGCTTTAGAGTTACACAAGCCTATTGACCCATACCTACATACACAACAATAGACAATTTTGGTACTATATTGCCAAATTTAATAGTACCCTGTTCATATTTCTTGTTACACAATTTTTAGTATTACGAGCTTCTCATGGGTGTTACGCGATTTGCCGGTGTCAAGTGTGAACTCAGAACAATGGGGAACAGTTCGTGTGAAAGGGTCATTATATTACTCTTAATGTTCGGTTGTTGGTTGATTGTTATCGTCGATGTTATCGTTCCTTTAACAATTATGTTATTATCTTGCGAATTTATTATGTTTGACACGACACACACTTGACTTGTCATTCTTATCATTGTTATAATGATCCTCGTTGAATTCGTTACTAAATTCTTTTGTTATTCTTATTGGATCCTTGACAAAGAACTTTGTGGTTAGTGAAACTTCCTTTTAGAAGCGACATTGACCTCTGTTGAGACAAATAATTGAAAACATCGTTGTATCAACATTACTGTTAATGGCTTCTATAGATCAGCAGATAGCTTCAGTGTTAATGTCTTTTGCATTGACATTTCTACCGTCTTCCTTAGCAATTAAAACTGACATATCCAGAGAAGGAGATGTATCAAGATCAACTTCTTTATTTAGATTTGATTTATTGTTGATGTCATCAACTTTAGTTGAAATATCAAGGCAAATAACAATCGGCTATAGGAAGTAATTGAGCAACAACAACCCGTATTATCAAGCCACAGGACAGGAAAAGTACCGTTTTCCGTGCATTCACGTTATGAAATCAATCGGCATGCTGTTAATGTATACTGAAGTAATAACTCCAATATCGTTCTAATTAAATCGATACACAGTTGTATCGATTGCATTTGATCGATCAAATATCTCTGCTAGCTCCTTGGTCTAGTGGCCGTGATGTCAGCCGTGACCGGCAAGTGTAATATCTACCATGGCAAGTATCTTACTTGGATTTTGTTGAATGTTATGCGAGTCTTCATCATCTGCCATTAAATCATTTGTTTTATCGACGAGTGCATGTTTCTACACGTCCTAAAAATAAAAATCTGACGGAAAATCCTCAAAGGTGTTTTCTGTTTAAAAAATTCTAGCCAGTGAACCAGTTTCAAGAACTTTACTTGTGCCAAAACTTTTATCTACAATATCAAAATTGTAATCGGTCACCTTTGTGTTTATCATCACTTCACCAAGGATTAACATTTGATTTGGCACCTTTAAAAGCTTCTTGTTCTTCGTCGTTTTAGTTCTTACATTTCTGTTGAATGGTTAGGTCACTCAACTGACATCAGTCTTTCTTTACTGGTTCACTCTTCTTTGCTTCACTTACATCTCTTATACAATATTTACCATCAAAATTGACGTTGAAGTTTCGACAGCATTTTTCAACATCAATTATGCTATGACTGCCGTAATGTGTGTGATGTAGCACATAACTTACAACTTAATCACAAGGCTGTATTTAAAGATGGCCATTTTAAACACCTTGACATTTCCTATTTCCATGTAATTAACATTATGTAACTTATCCTTCATACTTGCTACGTGGTTCAATCAAATTCTTTATACTTCATTATGAATTGTTGTTTCAACATCACGGGTTGAAAAATCTTCAAATATTTTTCCCAAGACTGCTTAATGAAGCACATTTTGGCAGGTTAATGGAGGGCAAGGCCTTTACTGATGGCTTCTTAGTTGTTGTAAAACTTATTTCAATGAAATAGTCTTACTTTACCTTTTCTTCTTTTTAATTGTATGGCCTAACTGCATCAGTCATGTCTTACAGCCAAAGCTATTTAGAACGAAATTGATTTGAATTCTCCATGCATTTTGAAATGGACACTGCTCGATTTAGAGCACAAAGCATTGTGACAACTCTGTTGTATAATCTAGATAGCACCATGACCTTGGTTGCCTAGTAACCATTCTAGTAGGTTCTATTCAAATACGTGAGTCATATCTGTATATGGCGGTGAATGAAACATCATGTAGGTCCATTTTAGAAGCCATAAAAGAGCTTGGCGGTACTAAAACATCGAGCCTCCTCCTTTGCCGCGTCCATATTTAATCGCATCGGATTTTCCCAATGATAATTGTGATGAAACGTCATCACTCATCAGCAGCTGTTTTAACTTTGTCGGCCATATTTAATTTGTTGGTGGCAACGTAAAGCAATCATTGCTTACAAAGCAGTCTTGTTGATCATGATTCTTTGGTAAGCCTCGTTGTTTGAACTGTTAATAACGTGGCCATTTAAAATTTTCTATCGGCATGAAAAAAAGGACTGAAGAAAAGCAGTTATTATGCAGTTTATAACGTCACAAAACAATGAATTATTTTAAATAAGGAAATGATAATTGTTATAAAATAACGTAGGAATGTGATACGCAGGAAGGAAGGATATTACAGCTGAAATGCTTCAGTACTTCAGCAGTCGCATTTTGGTGAGCTGATTTGACTTTTACAATAGACAGTGCAATAAAAAGATTTTCTTGATTTTTGTGTGTTTTTCCTGAATTTCAAAGCAGTTTTTGTTGAAAAAAATGTAAGTAATCATAATATCTTTATAATTCATAAAGTTTAATAAATATTTCATGCCGAAAGAGCCTGGAAAAAAATTAAAGTTGGTGATAAAAGTTAAATGTATTCTTTGTTTACTTTTGGGTCTGAATTCAAAAAGATTTTTACTGAAATTACTAAATGAAGTCACTAAGTTAATATCTAAGTAATTACATAATAATTTACCTATATTTAAAATGTAGTTAAGTTAATCGTCCATATTTGTAAAGCCATTTCAAACAATAATTACTGGACACGTTTTCCATGCATGCATGCATGCTTCACAAATATTGAGCAAAAGTGATGTTTTTACTTCAACATCACGTATTATGAGATAATACCTGTATTTAAGCTGTGACTTAAACTTGTTTTTAACTTAGTTTTTGTACTGACACATCGACCGACCAACTTATCTGTCAAAATTCTTTAAATAATTTATTTTCAACTTTTTCGCAAAATTAGAAGCTTCATATTCGAGGTTTTCCACATTGGGTACCCGCTTAAATGGCACCTGAACTATTCCACTTAGGGCGCCTGAAAAAAAAGTTGGTATGTGCCGAATGTAGAATAGTTCAGGTGCTATTTCAGCGGGTGCCTAATGTGGATAACCTCTCATTTTCGACTGGGAATTTTCCAAAATATGTTGACCGAGGTTCACATGCTGGCTTCAGTACAGTAGTTTAGAAGAAAGTCAGTGGTCACAAAACTAGTATTCGATGATTTGCTATTCTATTGAAACTGCTTTGCTTGCGGGGCCAGCTCAAGTTGAAAGTGTATCTACGACCTGCGGTCGACTGTACTAAGGATGCTTTTAGATTTACAGCAGAGTATGAATTTGAAATGTCGTACTGAAGTTAAAATGAAGATTTAAGAGGTTTATAGCAATATAGATTAAAGACGATATAGAATCATAGTAACGCTTCAACTTAAAACTTATTGGTCGAATTTTGTCCAATAATGGTTGGATTTTTATTTATATTTGAAACATTATATCAAAAACTTCTTCCTGGGGGTGTATTACAAGCTCTTAATTCCTGTCAGTTTACGCCTTAAAGTGAACTGCCTTGCTTAGTCGTATTACGATCACACAATGACGGCCAGTAAAACGGTCACGTGACCTCATACCGACTTCTGCCTGTGCTTGTGCCTGGAAATTTCGTATTACAAGCTACATAATGACATTTCAAGGCCGGATTAACTGTCAAAATTGGCATCTCCAAAATCATTCAGTTTACGCCACTTTTTAGTAACTTTTACTGACTTGTTTCTTTTAATTTGTCTTTAAACAGTTGAAAGTAACTAAATTAAACTTTGGTATTAATAGTGGAGGCACTACACAATATCTGGAGAGTGCATACACGATATAATCTCAGCTGACGAGCTTTACATAAAATACGACTAAGTTTTTACCTTTTACGACACATATACACTCATTTACTGAACGCTAAGCAATAAATATATTCATATACGTAAACATTTACTCATATAGTAATATATTGTTCTAAATAAAAAACATGTTACTCCTGAAAAAATTGTTTTATATTTGTCGTAGTTCCATCAGTGTAAGAAAAAAAATATACAGTGCTTAGATTTGAGACATGGTGACGAAATAAATAATCTTTCGTAGCAATGGACGTAGGGTTGAATAAACCAAACAAAATGTATGATCAACTCAAACACTTAAAATTAATAGCCTCGCGCAGCATCATTCCAGAAATGGTACAGTCCAATGGAGCCAAAACTTGTGTTCAATATTTATTTGGGTACATTGGGCAGTCTTTAATGTATCAGCTGACATTTTCAATTTCACTTCCTCGATTGCTTCTGGTACCTCAATTTCGCAGCCAATTTCAAGAGAACTAGGTACACTGTCTTTCGGTTTGAATAAACGTCCTAGGTTTTATCATTCCTTCACTTGTTGAAACATTTCTAGCTCTTGCTTTAAAAATTAGAACATTGTTGTGTTGGAACAGCTCCATTTTTCAAAATTTTCCGCTCATGACTTAGTCCATTTTGTTTCCTTACTTTCTCTGCGGTAGGAAAACGATGTGCTTTTTTATTAATGCAGTAAAAAGCACTACATAGTGGCATTATAAATAAATAAAATACGATAATCTTGTTTGTTTTGATAAACAAAACCGCCACAGACTAAAAAAGTATCGCAAATCGCAATATGATCGTTCAGAAACAAACCCCTTTGTGAGAGTTTTATTTGGTATTAAGTTTTTGCATAAAATGACAGTAAATGTTGCTCAATTTGATTGTAAATATTTAAATTGTTATTAAAATACAGTTTAACTAAAATATCTCCTAAATGTACAATGAAAAAGATTTTTTTCACACACAATTTATAAAACCGGTAATCATCGGTAAATTGTCGATTCGATTTTTGAACGAATTCGCTAGCCCGTCATAATCATCCAGAGACAAGTAATCCAGGATGATTCCTTGCAGAATTACGTACGTCGTAATACGAAATAGAACAAGCCTGCATAAGGCCTTAAAGTCAACTGCCCGAAAACTGCAAGGAATTAAAAAAGGTTGTAATACCCCCCCTGATCACATTAACCCAACACTATTTACACAGTTTTGCCGATAAAATTAACATCTCAATAAATATGTACCTACTACACTTGGAGCTGAAACGAATAAATTATTAATTTACCGCCTGATTATACCTATATGAAAACATAATTCAAGCCTGTAATCCTCGAAAGGTTGGTCAGAGATGTAACCGATTATCTACTCACATTGTTTAATGTATATTGTGTGACATTAACAAATTATAAAAATATCGAAAGATAAGAAACACTTAAATCTAAATAACAACAAGAAAAAATTGCAACGTAATAATGTGTCCCACACATGGGGTAAGTAAGTCCAGTTCAGCGATATTTTGGGCAGCGGTACTTTCAACCGGGCATAGCCGAGCGGCATCTAAGCATTCATGTCGTAAAACATAAGACAGACTTTTTTAGACACAAACATCGACCCCTGATCCTCCATGCCAACGCAAAATTAACACCTCCGTCATATACACAAGCGAGATGAAATAAACTTAAACACATTAGTATTTGCTGATAACACAGCATACAATATTCGTATAATATTTTACACACCGTACATAATTATCGGGCACGTTTTCCCTGCGCATACGCACGGTAGCACGCGTCTACTCGCGTGAGCGTCGCAGGCGCATCGATGCGGTCTACTTGCGACTTTCAAAGTCTTTACGACCTTTATGGGTAGGAATTATGATTGGTGGGTGAGTTATGGGTGGTTTTTATGGGTAGTAGAAGTATTTATCTTGAAGGTGAAATGTGGTGTAAGTAAATGATACCTTGTGTTTTTGATATAGTACGAGTCTGACTACCTTTTTGATGGGTCATTGGGTCAAACGCTAGCAATAAGTATATCTTGTGTCTTATTCCCAGGACGGCCAAAGTTATTTGTTTTTCCATTAGTAATTTTTTAGGAGTGGAGGGACGCCTTTAAACCAGGAGTGCGACAGAGCAGACTAACAAAAAAAAAAAGGTTGTTTATGGCAATGGGCTACCCCCTTTTTACACGCAATTTACGGTTCTGTCGAAATGTCCGTATGCTATAAGTAACAAGGTACGCTTCTACTTTAACTTCCAGAGAAAACAAGCGTCATATAGTATGTTAAGTTTGAATAGTTTACGGTTCAACGTCAATGTTTTGGGATTTTCCTTGAGGTCGTAAACTCTTATCAGCCTATTGGTAATATGATTGCGTACCGACGACGCGGACGTGACCAGGTCGCGAGTGCCTATTCGGATAATCCCAAAATATAAACAATCATGAAACTGTTCCTACGTAAAACATTTCGTAATACAAAAATTATTAAATTGTAGCTATTGTAAAGATATTATAACTACATACTTTTAACTTTGATCCAATGGGAAGGATATTCAATTCGATGTTCCGTCTAACCGGATTATCAACAACTATCCAATGAACTAGAGCCGTAGGCGAGAGGTCGCTGTCGCCTATAGTCTACGTTAGGACACTTCGATACTCCACTCAAGCGGGGAAGACCGCACCATCTTGGCATCTAGGCGGTCCACACAGTAGTGAGACCTAGGGGACTTCTCTCGACGAATCCGACACAGGAACCTCTCGAAACAGCTGAAGATGAGGACGTCGTGATGCCTCTCCAGACTCTCCTCAAGGGCTGCCGCGATTAAGGTGTGCCCGTACCAACGACGATATAATACTAGACTCGTAATAACAGGCGACCGATGTCTGCCAACACATTAGGCAAAAAAGTCTTATATCCGTCTCATTTCGACCAATCCTGTGAGCCGTAAACATACGTTGAGACAGAACAACCTTGAGTTAGCCAATCACAACGCAGTACCCCGTCCCCCTCGCTTACGTAGTACCTCAGCGAGTTGGCAGAATAGTTTTGTTCGTTAGATCGTGCAATGCGTAGTCTAGTAATATATAGTCGTTGGCCCGTACCCTTACATGCCTTACTAAAAAAATAATCAGATCCATCAAACCCCATCTTTGTTCACTTTTATTCGAAACACGACTTCTCGCTGCGATGCGATAGTGTTAGTAATTACAATTTCACATAGCTCAGATCGTTAGTGTATCTACATACTGATCTTTCACATGCCTTTGCTTGAGAATGCAGTTATTTGTTTTTATTTTTAATTGCTATTTTCTAAATGTTGTTGCTAGCTTCCTGTAACTTTGTTCGAGGTTTTATTATTAGGCTGTTGGGACGTGGTCTTCGTCTCCACGAGATGATAAAGCCGTAATCAAACACGTGGGCCCAGTGCGAGTTTAGTTGATGGATGTCACACCGCCTATACTTTCGGATCTCAAGGCATGACACATATTTACAATTACAAAAACATTATGAATGAAGAATGAAGTAGTCTTAATGGGATTGCGGGACTTGCGAAACACCCATCACTCATGGGTAGAGGACTCATAACGTAAAAAAAATCAGTCTTATTTAATGCAAACTTTTTCATGACTTTTTAATTATTGATGTCACTAGTGCACTCTTTACCTACTCCTAGTTACATAATATCAAAATTAAATACTTCAAGAAAGTTTTCCAGTGTCAATAAAAACGCAATCTAAATAAAACCAGTCTACACACAAGTTATCAACTCATTATATTGAAGAGGTGACTGCACTTCACTATAAATAAACCACTTCAATAGATAAAACTAACGTTTATTTTATGACAGAGAAAATAAATTTATTATTTCCAGACTAAATTATGTCTAGATAAAATAAATTAATAAATTTACGCGTCTATTGCTAACGCATTACAATATCTCCTTCAAGTCGGTTGGTATAAATAATTTAATTGTTTTTTGATGTCAGGAACGAATCAGTTGTCGAGTTATAAATTTTAATTGATTTATTTATTAATGGTTCTTTAAACACGTTTAGAATAAAATGATAGCACGTTATATTGTATAACAATCTTATTTTATTTGTAATTTTTATTAATTAATGGCATACAATATCGTGTTTGATACAATAATATATCTTAAAACCTATTGGATAAAAAAACGAATTTAGGAAGCATGAAATTTGCACAAAAATCCTTTTCTGTGGTGAGAATCAAGGAAAGATTTTTGAAAATAACAAACGTAATGGGTTAGCCAGGGGATCAGATTTTGTATGTTTCGTCATTTTTGTTGATGGGGAATCCCATAGGACAGACACCGGCTTGTGTCAAAATCTTCCTCTTATTCTTTGCATCACTGGCAAGACGATATAAATTATTTTTATTTGGTTTGTGTAGATTTAGTTAAAGTCTAAAACTTCATTTATATTATAACTTTTAAAATCGACAGCCCAGTTTACGTAGTTTTAATTTCCTGCCATTTGAATAACTGTTATTTTGTACTTACCTGCTTAGTCGTTATAATACAACCGATAAAAGAAAACAGATTTCAAACCATAACCGTTGTACCTAACAGGAAAACCGTAACGAGTTTACAGACTCAAAACATGCTACCGACACCATGAAAAGGTAAACAGCTGACATTACCTTGAAACTTTGTTCAGTATACGAGTTTTTTATTCAACTGTAAACCTAATTTGTTCCTTATAAAACATGAATTCTATTGAAGAAGGTTTATTATAAATGTAACATTGTTACGGACATGACAACCTGTGTAAATAAAAAAAAAATAGTGTTGTGCCAATAGAAATTTTTATTCGATTGTGAATTGAATTTCGAATAAGTGTCGCTTCTTATTCTAAATTCAATCGTAGCTGATCATGAAAAAAATAATAAAATTCCTCTAAAAAAGTACAAAAAGAGAGACGGAGAGATGTATCTGAGATGTGAAGCGTTCTACACATAAACTTTCGTCGTCTAGGTCAACAGAATAAACTAAAACGTTACATAAGATCACGGATGCAGTATAAAAATACAATAAAATTGCGGAAATGGCGACGGAAGATATCCTCGAGTTCCGCTAAAGACACAATGTGAATAATAAAGAGGGTCATGTATTCAAGTTTGCTGAATGTACCGTAAAATCTTGGTATATATGATGAATTCACGTGATTTTATAACCACGTCATTAACACTTAGAATAGAGGCAGCCATTGTGATATTCAAAATGGCGCTTTTGTTCTAATATACTATGACGTGTATAATAAGACAATGTTACGCTAATTTCGTTGTCTGTGAGTGAACTACTTATTTCTTGCAATAAATGCTAATTATGCGAAACGTTTTACGGCGAAAAGCTGCTTACGGATATAACTAATCTCAAAATTATAGATAGACGCTGATTTATATGATCGATCGACAACAATTTGAAATTCGATCCATATATCAGTTGAGAATTTATGATCTAATTATCAAGATATCGACTTTTACTTAAGCCTACACAAACATCCCATTCACACTCGAGTGATCCTAATCGAATAATATTCGAGTTAATCACGTCACTATGCATTCATTGCCGTGTTTGACCAACCGTTGACGTGTAATTTTACACCTTAACCTGTTTACGTTAAGGTGTCAAGTTGCTAACGTGTAATGAGATATGGATCTTGGTATATTAGATGATGAAACGGTTTGATTGCAATACTGTTAATGTATGGCTTCTGGTGTTCGTTTTTGCCTTTATTCAAAACGGATTTCTATGTGAAACTTGGCTAAGGAAATCTAACTCAATGATTATAATCTGTAGTTCTAAAGATAACTGAATCGTTCTGAACTGGAATAAAACCTTCAAGTTATTTAATTGTTAAAATCCAGAACATAAATTCAAGAAATCGACGTATGACTTTAAACTGCAATTTACTTAAAGCAGTGACGTATTTCTTTGAGTAATTTATTTCATCATCACTGCAGTAAAAAATGATGAAGGAAAACATAGGTACTACTACTCCCTTTATCAGAAAAGATGCCGTTGATTGTTTCTTTGGCGCCGCCTCAAAATTTATTTTTTGCTTTTCAGTTAGATGTTTCGTCGGTTTGATTTTTTTTTTAAAAAGGACTTATTTTTTACTTTTGAGTTTCCTATCTCGTGTCAATTTCTGTAACTAAAAACTCTCAACGACTGTCATACCCCAGCTACATCTAAAGTTCTCATCAATATGAGTGAAATGAGCCCAAATATGATATAGTTGCTGTTAACTGTTAAGGATCTCTTGCTACTGCCCTCTGTCACCATCCTCAGACCCTCGATGACAATTATACCCCAGCTAGGTATAAAGTTTTCATCAAGACTAGTGAAATGAGCCCAAACACGATAAAGGTGCTGTTAACTGTTGAGGACCTCTTGCCCCTGCTATCCGTCACCATTCTCAGACCCTCGATGGCAATGATACCTCAGCTAGGTCTAAAGTTCTCATCAAGCTGAGTGAAATGAGCCCAAACACGAAATAGCTGTTGTTAACTGTTAACGAACTCTTGGGACTGACTTCACAAAATAACAGGGATCTGGAGTTGATCTGATGATGGTGACGCCATCATGTTATGTTCTCCACATCTCTGCTATATAATATGTCCTCAGAACTACAATTGTTAACTTTATTTCAACAGAATCGGTTCATAATTGAAAACTCTGTAGGAAGATTGACAATTAATTCCTTTTTTTCTACCCTTAGAGGCCGATTTTAGTTTTGAAATTTAAATGGGACCAACTTTGAGATATACTCTTTCTAACAAAAAAAGAATTTTTGAAATCGGACCACGTTAGGAAAAGTTATGCGTGGTCATACATAAAAAAAAAAAAAAAAAATAAAAAAAAAAAAATATACATGTCGAATTGAGAACCTCCTCCTTTTTTTTTCGTCGGTTAAAAACCACATCCTCGGATTGATCTCGATTAAAGTTCCTTCCGCCTCTTTTTGTAAAAGCACTATGAAAAGACCAACTTTTCATTTCATGTTTTTATTGCACGAACTTCCTCTATTGAGTTTTATCTTCAGCAAATATATTGCACTTTGTGGACGCTAAACTTATTAATTTATTCAGATTTTTAATGGCTTACAAACTCAATTAAAAGTTTGTGTATAAAAATAGTATTTTTCTTTGGAATCCGATAACTTTCTCCTAGAAAGCCGACCACATTCCTTCACCGGATCCTTTCCGTGTATCGAAGATATTTCTAGGAAATCAATGAATACCGAGGGATATTTCTAGAATCATGTTTTGAAACTGTTCACTTAGCTTTAGTACTTGAGTCTG
Source organism: Agrotis clavis (assembly GCA_954870645.1). Lineage (NCBI taxonomy): Eukaryota > Metazoa > Arthropoda > Insecta > Lepidoptera > Noctuidae > Agrotis > Agrotis clavis. Next base: position 7,124,776 of record OX940943.1, read on the forward strand.
TTTGATCTATTTTAATGGTTAGGTAGCTTATTGCCTATTTGGTACCGAATTTTGAAAACAAAACTTACTTTTATGTAAGATTTTGTTTTTTATCCAGTACTATCACACTGCTGGGCAAAGGCCTTCCACAAATCTTTCCAAATACTCTTTTTTGATCTTGTACTTTCGTAGCAAAATCTTTGAAGTCAAAGAAATACTGTGAATAAAAGAAAATCCAATCTTAATCGGAGAAAGTTAAGAGCCAGCATCGTCTTTCACGAGTTTGTTAAGGCCCTCATTCACAGCTCAGACTGTACCAATATTGTCTCTACAAGTACCCATAAAGTATTCAAGAAAACCGTGTCGACATTACAACAGGTAATGTTACTAAGAAGCTGATCAGTAACGCTAAATCACAAGGAATGGCTATTGAGGTTAAACAATTCTAATCCCAAGTAGATCCGTCCTGAACTGTACCAACAAAACAATTTGCAATGCTAAACAAAATTAACACTTATTTGCAAAGATGAAAGTGCAAATTGGATTGTAACAAGAGACGGATAAAATACACGCTTGGGTTACAAGTAAAGAGTTATGCGTACCTGGTACATTTGATTTGGATAATTGTGGTTAGCGACTGTGACGAATTTTGGATACTCTCGATTTATGGAGGCCCCGTTTTGGTCGAAATGTTGGTAGTTGTTTCGTGAACTTTCGTCGTTAAATTAAGGCGATTGTGGGCAATCTTGCATTATAACTTAAAGACTGTAAAATTTTGAAGATTATTTTAACGAAACCAGTTCTAATCAAATTAATAAACTGACATGGTCACTTAAATATCATTAAAACGGTGTAACCCATGTTCAAACCCCCATAATCTTTCCCCGTCCATGTTGAACCCCTAAATGTTTTCCATGTTTATTCTAAAGGTAACTCACAACACAGCGAAATATTAACTATGTTTATTATTTGTTTTGTGTTTCTACAAGCGCCGTGATCATAGAAATTTCGCGATCATGTCCGTCTAATGACAGTTCTAATCCTTTTAACGCTTTAACATCCACCTTTAAAATTCCTACTCTTGGGTCCTCAGAAATTCCTCTCACAAGGTGAAATCGGAATGACATCAAGGAGATGTCCTGTGAAAAGGAATTTCAGAGTCAATATTAAGGTACCGAATTCATTAAAGTCTATATAGCCGTCGTGGCTTCTAAAACACCATCTCATTGCTTTTCAAAATATTTACTATCATCATTTACACCCCAAACCTTGTAAATCACGTGTTTTACTTCATTCCTTCATATTTGATTTCCAAAGAATTTCTGCGAGTGACAAACTGAATCCATTAGGCTATTTGTCTAATCGTTTCAAACATCTAGGAAGGCGGTATAATAGGCCTCTGCACATACCGGGGCGTAAAACATCGCCTTTCTTATTGTCTTCCTTGTTTCTGGTTATCAGGTTCGACGTTATCCTGAATTAAGACTGCGAAATTGACTTGATGGATGGTATTTTCGCGTTAATTGATGGATTTAAAACAGTACCTGTTTCCTGGGTATCAGACAGCCTTCGCGTCATATTTTTATCTGTCTCAGAAATAGGTTGTAATCTGGAAAAACAAGGATACCATTTAATCTGGTATTACATTCCCTTGGGGTAAGTTAAGAGTTACACGAGGGCAAAGCCATCAGACACAACTGGTATTAAATTTAAATAAGAAGTTATGCCTATAACTATAGTTAAACCTATTGCAGAAATCTGTCCCCCAATATAAAGACATCTGATGCAAAGATTACTGGTGACATGCCGTCTCTAGACAGATATTAGGCATAGTAATGAACAAGTAAAATAAAAACAGAACACAAAACACAAACACAATACATCCCAAAATTACATACACAACAATACAATGACATTATATAGCAGTATATGAATGCAACGACAACAGTGACATCGAAAAATACCTTTGTTTCGGACATGCAAAAATAAAGAACTTCAAAACATAAATAAATACGTACAGTATAGGTTTCCCTTTCAAATTTCGCCAACCAGATACGACCTATTGTGATCATTTCGATTCACGCGCCGTTGCCCTCGACGAACTATCAAAATATAATACTAGTTTTTGTTCGTTCCTATATGTTTCTGTTTTTACTGATTTTGGGAACAAAAACATAAGAACAGGTTGTATTTTTTCAATGAAACACATACTACATGAGTTACTTTACTCTGTTGTAGGACGTTGGATGGAAAAGGAACGTGCTTAGGGAAAACTAAGACCATTTCAATGAATTCGTTAGCGCATTATTTGCTCACGTGGATTTTCATAATTGTTCCATGCGATTTTACTACTGGGATAAAGATGTAAACAATCTGTGTGTTTTTATCTTCAAATTCCTTCCAAAGGTTCTCTTGAAAAAATTGTTTTTAGCAATAAGACCACCCGTTGTTTTCCTATAGACCTACTTTGTAAATATCTGTAATTTTTATGTTGTTTATCGATCTATCTTTATACTAATCCGCTGTAGTTTTTGCGTAAAAGAGGAACAAACATCCATTCATCCATCTGTCCGTCTTCACAAACATAAGCATTTGTATATTGCATGTCAAATTGAGTAAGATGAGCAACATCCTTCAACACAATAATTTACCTTGTGAGTGGTTCTGGAGATATTATTAAATCAATCTCATAAGGAATAGGCTAAACAAAGTTGCTCTCCATGAGAGAGACATTGATTTATTTCCATTCGTTATCGAGATTATTCGAGATATTCCATAAAATCAGCCAGCTAAGAAAATAGAACAAAAAGCAAGACCGTATACATAGCATTAATACTAAATGAAACTTTCTAAGAAAAATAGTAGTTTGGCCCCAATCCAACTACACGTCTCATAGGTTCTGATATATTATTATTATATCCTAAAACTAATATAATGAGTAGTAATATTTATTCAGAACTCTTAACTCTCCCGTTTATAGGGCTTTACTGTAAGGAAAATTCCCGTTTTTGTCTCAGAATTAGATTGTAATACTCACCCCTAGTTTCTGGGTCGGACACTGTTTTTCTTTGAATCGTTCAACGACCTCTCTCGTTCAATTTATTGGATACAAATGTTTGTATAGTCTACGAAATGTTTGGCAGAATGAATGTTTTTGATCTCTTGTAAATATTTTGGTGAAATAGAAAATCTGGTCAATGTAACTGATGAAACAGAAGAACTAGATGTTTGTGAAGCTGTAAATAACATTGTTTGAGTTGAAATAGGCTTCATTCTTCCTGATCGCTACAACCTTTAAGTCAAAAATGAATACTCTACTTCTAAGCATGCATACTTCTTACTGTCGTCGACCACATCATAACTTATCATAATGCGAAATAGTGGTCAATCGCGAGATGCTTCATAAACGTGTTATTTCAAGAGTCTCCTTTCTAGCCCTATCAAGCAACCTTCAGACTGTCCGTCCATCCATCGTTTCTTCAAATGAGGAAACCCTCAAAAAATACTCGTTCGACAACACAATATCTGTTGAATTTATAACTTATAAAAAACTTTTTGAAAAAAAGGGAACCGACTTCAAAACCAAACACAAAAAAACTATAAAATAACTTTTCTTTCGGAAGTCGGTGGCTTTGTTTTTTTTTTATTTCATTGACATAATTATGGCCACCGACTTCCGAAAGAAAAGTTATTTTATAGTTTTTTTTTGTGTTTGGTTTTGAAGTCGGTTCCCTTTTTTTCAAATTTTTTTTATTTTTCCCTTTTTAGTTGAGATAATCAACGAAAATCTTCATAAAATCGGCGTCTTTGAAAATCTACAATCCTATTAAGCAAAACGGATCTATGTGAGCAGCTTCACGAGATATCCATTATTGTTGTATACTAAAACCTTCCCCAGAATGTAACAAACACTTTTCTGAAAACTGCATCAAAATCGGTTCAGCGAAACGCGAGATAATTGCGGACAAACATGCAATCGTCCCTTAAAATCTACGATCCAAGTAAGCAAAACCGATCCGCGCGGGCAACGTCACGGGATATCTATTAGTGTAATATACTAAAACCTTCTCCAGAATGTAAAGAACACTTTCCTGAAAACTGCATCAAAATCCGTTCAGTCAAACGCGAGATAATCGCGGACAAACATACATACATACATACATACTGGTCGAACTGAGAACCTACTTTTTTTTTAAGTCGGTTAATAAATTTATAATATTCATTTTAAAAACCGTTCTGAAACAATGAAAATGTATTCATTAGTCACACAACAGCAGTTTGGGCATGCGTAATCTTATGTGTTCAGTCAATTGAAACGTGTAAAAGCCTCTGGTAAAATTTTCAATAATTGTTACCAAGTATTTTGTTTTGCGGTAATTAGAGTCATAGCCCCGTTAATTATTTTATGGTATCAAGCTACGTTTTAACTAAACCGATCGCCACGTGGTCACACCACTTTTGAATTCATTAAGAACCGGGAAGCGTCTTTCCTTACCAATAGCGGACACCTTCTAGTTTGCCAAACTAATGTTCGATAAATATCAAAGCGATAATAGACATTAAGCATACACAAGATCGTTTTGGATAGGAAGCAGCCCATTTTGAATCAAGTTTGCACGAAAGGCAAGCAATTTAACGCAAAAAGATTATAGATTGGACGATGTAGTGTAATTGACATCAACCATGAAATAGCAGCTTTTATTCAGGTCCATCTCACAATTGAAAGAAAAGATAAATTGTAGAAAGCCAGAAACATCTACAATAACTATAATAATTTCAACAAACTCCTAGTAATTTGTCATCATTTTCTATTTAGTGTCTCAAAACGGATCTAGTCACGAAGTATAGGAAAGAAAAGTAGATAGAAAACTGGAAAACGTGCATGACATCACTACTGCTATATTAGATACTATTTACAATACATTTAACGTTAAAGACACGGAATAGACGATAACAGTTGAACAAATACAATTTCTAGTTGACGATTAAGTTTGAGTACAAAAAGGCACTTGTAAGGACAACGTTTTCGACACTATTTCTTCGAGTATTTTTTATTCGATTGTTAAAGCATCGTACTTCGTTGGAAACTGTTCAAACATAATGATACTACACTACAAATTCTATTTAATGTGAACTTCAATTACAGCAAAAAGAAAACATAATAATATCATTGGGCTTAGGAATATAGGTTTATTCAGCTGAGAACCTCATCAATCTTGATAAAATGAATAATGATTACGAAACAACGTTCAACATTAAGAACCACCTAATTCATTATTCACACCTGACTAACGATACATATTCCCAAGTAGCTGGAAATCTCACACAATACATGTAGAAAAACCGAAATCCTGACGAAGCCAATTAATCCAAGGCTTTACGTAATCCAAAGAACGGATATCGGTAACTTTATTTACGCCTTACCTGTTTCGAATACGACTTAGGTTCTTAAAGCCTCCTTGAGGGACTCCAAGGGTCTAGCGATGCTTCTATTTGCATTATTTTGTTCTTTTACCTTTTTTCTGTATAATTTCCTTTTAAAGCACGCTTTTCGTTTTATGTAATTCTTCGGAGACATGTTTTTGAGAAATAGGATATCGAGGATTTGAAATTTTATAACCGTTTCGAAATTATTTCTAGAAAGTAACTTTGAAGTTAGTGGCGTTTTATACAAAAGGAATAATAACTTTACTACATATAAATTTTAATGTAATGCCATTACTTTGCTAACAAACGCATAAAGGAGAGAGTAGGCGTCATAAGCTAGTATCTTAGTTACTTACTTTGCATAAATTCCAATAATCTCGAATAGTGAAAACATCTTTCGATAGCTATACACAGATCATTATAGTAATATTGGTCAGTATTTCATGCCAGTCATGCGAGCTGTATGGTAATGGTACAGATGCATGTACATCTTTCTGAATTTATATTGGATAATGTGAAGTTGATGCGTTGTTCTCTCATTGGATGATCTTCGATATTATCCCTGTCTAATATATCGTTGAGTTCTTTGACGTTTCTCTTCTAAATTGTTGTTGTTGTATGTTCTACTTAAGTAAAGATTATATTACCTTTTGCTTGGATCTATCTTATTCACGTTACTTTTTTTTTATGTGGTTTCACCGTTTGATTCTCTTATATCTTCTTCAACGTTTGTAGTACTGACTGTAGGTCTCTTCCAAGTATTTCTGCTTCTGGCGATTTTGTGTCATGTCTATTCAGTTTCTTCCGGTCACTACAACGAAATCTTCTGTCCACATAGTTGATTTATTTCCCATCCTCTTGTACGTCATTCTTTGGTAGAACCGAGCTGATTTATAGTTCAAAACCTACATCCGAACGCCTCTTCGAAACTTAAAAGGTAATTCATTACCTCATAATATCGCAACCGCAAATGGTTCGCTCGGTTTATTTGATCGTTAGTATCGATACTCATTACGAATACAATCGGTTTAACTGCTAGCAATATCGAGTTATGTACTGCGCGTGTTGATGGCGTTAATTTTCGTTTTTATTTCTTATTTTATAGATCCATTCTTTAAAGTTTAACTGCCGTAACCGTTACGTAAACAGTGTGCAACGTACAAACTTGTGATAACAAAAATTTTTTAACAAACCAATGCTTCGTTTGAACTCCCGAATTCACCAGAAAATAACAAATCTATTAATGGAAGTGATATAAATGACAAAAAAGTGTCAAAAAGTTGAGTTTTTGCGGGCAATGTGCATTTGATGTCCAAAGTGGCGAAGTCCGAGTCACGAGTCGTGCTAGTGGGTGATGGAGAAGGTGATGGATGCTGCTCCTGCGCTGGCATGAGGATCGGTGACCTTGGAGGCGTGTTGCTCGAAGCTGCGAAGCTCACCAGGTCCTGGTTCTGTCAGAAACCAGGCTACGGGTAAGTTCATATAAAACGGTTCTATTTTCCTTTGTTTTTCGTGTGAGGGTTTGACTGGAGTCAGACATCATTAAGCCGCCTCTGGGCCTTGTCATATAGAGTTCCACAGGCCTGTGATATTATTATGGCTTTGTATGTATATATTGATTGTTAAGCCGGTTTTGGTGATCTTCAGCTAACAGTTTTAAAAGTAAAACGTTTTTTTGTTGTTACATAAATGCGTATATTAAATAAATCTAATGAAATAAAACCTCCTGATCTTATCATCCTACAAGCTACTGGCCACTAGTTGTTTTAAAACAATCACTGTCAAAATAATTTGGCACTGACAAATACAAAATAAATATTCGTTGACAAGTTCATTAGAATCAGATTGCCAATTTAATTTTGTGGTATTTTTTCACTGTGATTATTTAAATAAATCGTGAAAAAAATGGTATTCGTGAAAACTTCAACGGGGATCGTGGGTATGGCCGTACATCCAAATCCCCATCATACCCTGGAATCCTTATATGGAAAAATTCTCCGCATCTTGAGGAAGATGCCTCAAAAAGCTGCTTACCGTCACTATACTGAGAAGATCGTCAACGAAAGAGCTCAGATCTTAAAGGAAACTAGAGACACTTTCCACATCGAAGTCAAGATCAATGCTGGTCAAGCCGAAGAACTAATAATCCAGGCTGAGAACGAATTGTTTCTGGCTAGGCAAATGCTGAATTGGAAGCCATGGGAACCTCTGGTTGATAAACCACCTAAGGGACAGTGGGAGTGGCCTCCTTTTAAGGGTGTTTGATTTTTGGGAAGAAAGTTGCTTTTTATGATTCCGTTGTTGTAACGTTTATTGTGAATATTAAATAGGTACTTATTCAAATTATTTGTTTGTACTATTTGATACAGATCTGCTCTTCAAACTAGAGATTACAGGCGTGTTATTACGAAGAATGAAGCTTAGTGTAGGTTTTAATCTGTAATTTTAGCTTGCATGAAGTTTAAAGAAAAACCACGATGTTCTCCTTCACCGTTTTGAGAGTGGTGATGAAATAAATTACACGAGGAAATGCGCCTGGCTGTGTTAGAAACCACGAACTTTATCTCTTTAATCGAGGCCGATAGCACTGCTCACAAATTAGTCCCAATATTCCCAAATTAACTAAGCCAATTTGGAAATTTCCTTGAGACATTATGAATGAAATTCGAAAACTCTTCAAGAATCCGAGAGTTGCTCTTAACCAGAAGCCTTCTTTTCACGTTGAACTTGGTAAACTTTAATTAAACATCTCCAAGTCTTCAAACTTGGCTAGAAATGCGTCAAAGTCAAAGGAAATGAAATTGCAATTTCCCCGTTTTTTTTTGTTGAGATGTCTCCACAACTTTTTCTGTTTGTTGATAGCTTTGAAGTGAGCAAATTATAATTAGTAGTAGTAATTAGTAGTATTTTTATGGTATTGAATATCATCAAATGAGTTTCTGCCCTGGTTGGAGCAGAAGGGATTAGAAGCAAGAATTTTCCTTCTGTCCGACTCGTACAGACAAAAATTCACGGTGTTCTTGGTTTCTTCAATAGCCCCTTACGTACCAGGGTCACGGTTACCTGTTAAGACTGTCCTGCGACAATTCCGTGGCCCTGGCTGGTGGCTGTTCAGCCCTGCAGGGTGGTGAGTGACAACTATGTAACTGAATGCTCAAAGTCAAATCTAGAATTGTCACATTAAATACTCAGTTAAGAGAACCCCTTTAATTATTAACCAAAATACCGGGAAGAAGGGGACATAATCATATTTCTTTGATCCCTTGCTCTTCAAAATCCTGTTTAAAACATATTATTATCACTAAAACATTTGTAGGATTACAAGTGTTCAGCATTTTCACTCTTCCACTCCGCCATCCATTAAAAGAAATGTGGAAAAGTAATAATTTCAAAATGGCGAGGTGCTCATATCTTTGTAGTCAGAGAGTGCATTATGTGTTCAGATACTGGTGCAGATAAATGAACTGCCATAATTCAACACAGATAACGTACGATTAAAATACTCTGAACGAACGATTATGAAACCGACACTAATCTAGAAAGAATCCTCGGTAAAATTATAAAAACGATAGTTCGTTACTTAGTCATTTCACAACTGTTGAAAGGATTTAAATAAAGTTCAGACATAGGTCATAGTCTTGTCCCTGCCATGTATACCGGTTCCGTGGGATAATTGTCAAGTTACATGTAGGCGAAGCCGCTGGCAATAGCTAGTACGACTATGTTATATTTTCAGAAGTGCATAACATGTTCTATCATTTTTGCTTTGTCGTAATATTTTTGCTGTTTTACTTTTACCGTTCTAATAGTATCTTTTTCATTGAATAACTTTCATGTTTACTACCGTTCACTGTTGAGTATACTCCTCCCTTTTGTGCCATTCTTTTCTGGTTTATTAAAGTTCCTTTCAGGACAAACCCGCGGTCCTTAGTGGGTCATCCACCAATTCTGGCTGTTGCTCTGCCAACTTTTGTTTTCCCGAATAAGTATTCTCATATCAACATATCCAAAACCCAAGTTACATTCCAAATCAAAAGTTGGCATTAGGCCATAGAAATACATCTTCAGAATAATCTAAGTAATAACTTTAACCGCAGTACAAACACTGAGTTTCCTGATATAATATTTAAGACGAAACTTGGCAAGCATACGGACTTGCTGTTAAACATGTTAAATTACAAAATCAGGAAGGATTTCAAAAAGCAAACTCGACGGTTTCGAAGAGAAAGGTTATTGCCCCATGTAGACTGAAATCGCATGTCATTCACACCAGTCTAACATAGGAGCTGACCCAGATCGTGCACATGTAGCCCTCATCTTGATCTGGTATTGTAAATCTACTCTGACAAACCAGACCGCTTCCCAGAAAGGCTTAGTTTGGCTAGCAGTTTGGACCTGTGCCAACGGACGCAGTTAAGTTTTAAAATTTCATGATTTCACGCGGGATGCTGGCAATTTATCGTAACAGCTGAAGAAAATTCTACTGCTCTTTGGAACTTTGAGGTTTTTTCTTAACTATTTTTTTCTTAAACGACTTGAAACTCTATTTTATTACTTAGGATTGACTTTGTTCTCAACGAATTAGCATACAAAAGCAGAATTTACAAGGTTATGTAACCAGTCTGCATGATTATAATCACCGAAATAATAATTAGAAAAAATGCCCAGACAGTATGTCCAAACCCTACCCCAGAATGGCCAACTCAATAAATATTAATTTACGAAAAATGCAAATGATTGTTTAGACAGCGAAAACAATTACGGAGGATTTTAAAATTCACACTCGGCGTATTGTGCTCGGTTAAAAGGCGGATGATGAAAGCAACAGCTCCCATTTTGTTTTTAAAACCGCGCAATCTCGGCCTCTCGCAGCCCCGCTGGATAGTAAGCATTGCCCAGTCTAATAACCTACAATTTTTCACTGGGCCCAGAAACTGGGTCGTTTCTGCAACGAGCGCGCGCATTCAGGCGTATTAATCAAGTCGGTGCAACTGAATAGAGGATCTCCAACTCCCCCGGTTCCCCCTCGATGACAATGGGGGAATGTCGCGCTCCATTTGACAAATAAACTGCACTTGAAACACTTAGTGCTCCCGCAGTTCAGCCAGTTGGTAGTTTGAAAAATTGTTGTTTTAGTTTAGGGAGTTCGTTCACGAGCTAATGACTTGTGTAATTTGTAAGTTGAAGCGCTTTGTTCTTTGTTTCTTGGAACGGTTATTTTATTTCAAATTATATTCCTTTTTCGGCCTCTAGTTACCTTGGACTGACTTGCAAAAAAATAAAGTGCCTAGTTCCAAAAGTAATTGCGGACGTTCAGCTTTTAAGATAGCACGCATGTTGCTGACGCATAAAATCTCCTCGTAAGCAATAGTAAGTTACTCTAGGGATAGTTCCACGAGGCAATACTTGGCGAGGCGCCAGCAATGAGAGAGCATAACGGACTAATTGGCAAGCTTTATCGCGAAAATTAAACGTGCAATAAAAAATTACGACTCTTAACAGTGGGTCGGTCGACACTGATGGCAAATCTTTAGGAAGCACTCCGATTTTATTGTAAGAGGACCGTAAAGTTGGCTCAAAGGCTTGACTTCTGGAGATTCTGTAGGTCTCTAATATCATTTCAATTTGGCCGAAATTATTCTGGTTCAGAGGATAATTGAAAAGCGAATAATATTAATAGTATTAACAAAGAAGATGTTAGTGGAAATTCTGGGAGAGGACGCCCTATAGAAAGGCATATACTGAGCAACACTGACCTTGTTTGTGTTGTTCTACAGAAAAGTGAGGTCTGTTGTACCTACCACAGGTATGGTGTATGACTAGTTGTATGAACATGGACGAAGAAAAAGGAGTGTGCAAGGATTACTTATAGCAGTTCTGCAGTTTCTGACTGTTCATGTGCAAAAAAACGTCATCATGTAAGAGTTCCAACCCAAAATCGAAATTCTCTGTTAGCAAGTGTTTACAAATAAACATGTACGATAATGTTGACTCTAATTATCAGTTGTTGAAGAAATATTTGCTTGGCGCAAAATATGCCGTAAGTGGAACGTTTGGAATGAATAAATAGCTGTTTGTTGATTCTCTGAAGCAGAGTTGATATTTCTTGGTAAAATGATAATGTATAGGTTGTTGATCTCTGATATTTTTCTTGTAATTGAGATATCAATGTGTGTTATCATGAAGAAGTTGCTATTTTTGGAATTTACATAAAGAAGGATGGTACACTGACTGTGTGAAAAATGGATATAGATTAATAGAGCAGTTTGATAAAAGAAGGTAAGTCGTGCTAATATAATACTTAATGTAATAAATTGTGACAAGAGTAAAGTAATGATAAATTCACATTTTTTTTAAATGGAACGTAAAGAATATCTTACTACTAAGAGAACTGTGTTAACTGAGAAATATGTTAGCTGCAGGTACTTGTCAGCTACGAACGGGAGGAAATAAGGCAACGTCTCGATGGTACAGCGTTTATTTGCAGACTGGCGCGGCGGTGGTGAACAATATTATAAATAACAAATTATAACCTACTACCTACTTAATCTAAATATCAACACATACATCACACCTCCCTTCTTAAATTACAATAGTTTATCAATACATTAAGTTTTATTGTTCAAGTACACTGGAATCTGATAACTGGTTTTCGGGTTCGCTTTGGGTAATCTACTTGCTGCTGCACTGATAAACCAGGTGATTGATTGGATGGTTGATCAATATCAATACCTCCAACTTCATCGTTTATCGTTTGTTTCACCTTCTTTTCTTCCCTCACACTCTCATCACTGCGGTCATCCTCATTCTTCCCTGACTCTAATAAATTGTCCCCAGCCTGCGTTACGGAGCTCTCACCCTCCATCGTTCTCTCTTCTTCAGTGTTCGGTCCAGCACCCGATACTCGAGATCTGCGCCGTATCTGATCCACGTGTCTTTTAATTAATTGGCCGTTATCCCTTGCTATCACATACCGACGATTACTATCCACGTTTGTAATCGAACCTTTTACCCATTTGTCTGAGGAATTGTAGTCCCTCATCCAAACAGAATCGCCCTCGTTGAAAGATCGTGAAACCCCACCAGATGAATCGATTTGTCTCTGCTGCGCATTCTGCACTCTGGCACCTACTGATCGTTCTGTCCGTAACAAATCCAACCTGGAACGCAGTGTTCGTTTCTGCAACAACATAGCGGGTGTTTCACCCGTAGTGCTGTGTGCTGTGTTTCTGTATGCTAGTAGAAATGTTTGTATAGCTGTGTCTACATCCACGTGATCTCTAACTGCTTTTTTGATAGTGCGTTTGCAAATGTTAACTGCATTTTCTGCAGCTCCGTTTGAGGAAGGATGGTATGCGGGTGAAAAATGTTGCCTAATACCATTTCCTTGGAGAAATTTTTTGAATTCTGTACTGGTAAAAGGTGGTCCCTGATCTGATACTAGCTGCTCTGGCAAACCGAACCTCGCAAATGTCGAACGCAACACTTTAATAACATTAGACGCAGGCTGGGGACAATTTATGCAAATTGCTTACATGGTCGGCCTTTGTACTACCTGTCACAATTATATCGTCTAGGAAAACACCTACACGCGGCATGTCAGCAAATAATTGTTCTATTCGCCTTTGGAAGATGCCCGGGCTAGACGCCAAACCATATACTAATCTGTTGTACATATATAACCCTTTGTGGGTATTTATAACCGTATATTTTTTTGTGTCATCGAGTTCAAATTGCGCGTATGCTTGAGACAAATCGATTTTGCTGTAGCATTCACCCCCTCGGAGACGAAATAACAAATCTTCTACCCTCGGCAGCGGATAACGATCAATTTCTATCACTTTGTTCAAAGTCAGTTTATAATCGGCACAGATACGAATGCTACCATCCTTCTTTACCACTGGAACTATCGGTGTAGCCCAGTCGGAACGCTCCACCGGGGTGAGAACTCCGTCGCGCACGAACTGCTCCAGCGCGCGCTCCACCGGCTCGCGCAGCGCGTACGCCAGCGGGCGCGCGCGCATGAACACAGGCCGCGCGCCCGGGCGCACGTGTATGCTCACTGCGCCGCCCGTGAAGCGCCCGAGACCCTCCGCGAACACGTTACAGTATTTGGAACTGAAATAGGATACATCACAATCATTACTTTCACATATTTTATGCAAATCATAACTTAAATTGGGAAGTTGTATCTTTAATGCCGCTATCCAATGTCGGCCTAAGAGTATAGTTTTTCCTTTTTCGATAACAAGCAATTCTAAAAATTCACTTCTATCCTTATACTGAACTAAAGGTCTTATTATACCTAACGGTTTTACAGTCTCACCAGTGTAATATCTTAAAATTAATTTACAAGGTTGTAGGGTAAGATCGCTAAATAGTCTTTTGTAACATTCTCGGCTAATACAAGACACTGCACTACCAGTGTCACATTCCATAGCAATGTCTTTATTATGCACTTTCAGTGATATATAAATAGGCTTACAACTTGTTAACGACAACCGACAAACATCAACAAAAATTACCTCGTCACTGTCCGCCTCTCCGTCACTGCCAGTGGTTTGCACGTCTACCTGATACTGTCTCACCATATTGGGACACATACGTCGCAGGTGCCCTTGCCGGTTGCAAACCCTACATACGTAGCTTGCGAACTTGCACGTCGATTCGTTGTGGTTACCGCCGCACACCCGACACAGCCGCTGTGCCCGAGCTCGCTCCCCCGGCTGAGCCCGCTCCCCCGGCCGAGCCCGCTCACCCGGCACCGCCATCACCAACTCGTGGCCCGCGCGCCGCTCCCGGAAATCTCGCCGCTCGCGCGCCTCGCGCCGCTCGACGCCCGGCTGCCCGCCGCGCTCCGCCCCTCTCGCTGCATGCCGTGTCGCCGTCATCGCTTGACACGTCACCGTCGCTGCGTCTGTTCCAGCTGACGATTTAGGCCCTTCCACTATAGCGGCATCCTTCTCTGCTGATTCCATGCTGGCGGCAAGTTTATACGCCTTGGCAAAATCCAGTCCTGACTCTGCAAATAACCGTTGCCTAATATTCTCGCTCGCTATTCCGCACACTAATTGATCTCTTAAACTTTCCTCGAGCCAACTTCCGAACTCACAGGTCTTCGACATCTTTTTAAGCACCGCTACGTACTCGGCTATGGTTTCTCCCCCTTTCTGAGTCCTATGCCTGAACTTATACCTCTCGGCGAGTTCGCTTGGTTTTGGTTGTAAATGTTTACTCATTATCTCCGACAACTGTTCAAACGTCTTCGTTTTTGGTTTATTCGGTGTACACAGGTTGACAAGCAACTCGTAGCTCTCTGCTCCCATAACGGTTATTAGCGTCGGTACATGTAAAACCTGCTGTATGTCGTTCACAACGAAGTATTGTTCTAACCGTTCGACATATAGTTTCCAATCGTCTTTGTGTACGTTAAACTCGGCTATTTTTCCGATCGTCATCGTAACACTTTATTTCACACGCGAAATGTTCACTTCTCGTCGCCACTGAGAAATATGTTAGCTGCAGGTACTTGTCAGCTACGAACGGGAGGAAATAAGGCAACGTCTCGATGGTACAGCGTTTATTTGCAGACTGGCGCGGCGGTGGTGAACAATATTATAAATAACAAATTATAACCTACTACCTACTTAATCTAAATATCAACACATACATCACATTAACAAAACCGTTCTCAGACTTCAATAATAGTAACGGAAACAATTATATGTCGGAGCCACCGGTATTGTTCCGTCAGATTCAGGCATCATGTGGGCAGAGTTTGGGTCTCGTGCAATGAAAATACACTGGGTGCGGTTCACTTGGTTATTTTAATTTTAAATCACAAATTAAATCGGACACAATTTAATTTAATCACTCACTACACTTATAATGGGCACAACGAATCGAGTACAGTTTCGGGATGTCTTCACACTGCTGCGGTCAGGCACTGAATGCGCTCCTCGCCGCCCCGATGAAACATCACGACTCTGTATAAGCGCACGCAGACCACGTGATACTCAAAATGGCGCGCTTACGATTCGTTTGCTGTCCGTACTATTGACCGGATCCGACACGGCCATCCTGCGATTCACACGTCCTCGTGTGATGTTCTTCTTCTTCTTCAGCCTCTTTTAACCACCTTGATGTAGGCCTCCTTCAACTCTTTTCACTCGTCCTCGTGTAATAATCACTCTGAAACACAAAATAGTCCACGACAGAATACTGTTCCACTCGGTCATTCCTGACCAAACTCTATATTCAGTTCTTTGGTGAAAATAAGGAAATTTCAACTCTACTGTACCATTAAAACCAATACTCTTTAACTAAATCAAACATTGGGAATAGCCAATTGAAAATACATCAATCACTACCCTAGGCCACTAACAACCACCCTGGGCCACCAACAACTACCCCGGGCCATGTACCACAGTCGTTCGAATCTACTTTCACAACTCTATTGCAAAAAACTACCGATTTTCCAGTGACCTTCAACTTTCGAGTAAAACTTCTAACGCCACGGCTCTCTAGCCGACCAGCAATCACATTGCTTTCACACATCCAATGCATGGATCAGAACTTCTGTGCGCATCCACCACGTGGATCGCCCGAGTGCATCACCCGCTGACTACACACTATGGTCTCTCAAGACCCCGACCTCCGCCAGAGCCACCCGCGCACCGCGCTTCCATGGACACCGGGATGTCAATAAGATACGGATTACGGCTACGAAATGGCTACTGGTACAGTCTAAAACAAGACGGCCAATAGACTGTTTTACTCGACCTCTCACTACAACTTAATCAGAATCTATGGTAACTTCGACTGGTACATGACCCGTTGGAATGTTTGTAGGTACACTTAGAATTCAAGGGTTTCAATGTGTAACGGTCACCATCTCAAAATCTTTATCACTCTAAACAGACCCTTAAACTTTGGATCTAATTAAGACTGATCGGAATTCCCAGAGCATTCAAGTACCTTTGCAATTGTATTATCACAATGCAGCAATATTGTAATCAAAACAGCAGGAATCAAATTCGTGGCCTGTGGCTAACACTAGCCCCACTAACAAACCTCTGTTTGTTTCACACCGTTCACCATGAACGCACAATACACGACCTCCGCCAGTGCCATCCGCACACCGCGCTTCTATGGACACCGAGATGTCAATAAGATACGGATTACGGCTACGAAATAGCTACTGGTACGGTCCGACCAGCCGACCTAAGATTCCACACTATCATTCAACTCAACATCTCTACTTCAAAATGGTACTTGAACCTCAGGCATTCCCCCCAAATCCACAGCACTTAACCAGCACTATGCATCACTACTAACCAGTTCGTAACATTGTAGCGCTTAACCAGCGGTACAAATCCTATCACTTAGACAGTAATAATAAAAAAAGCTTAACCAGCGATATTACTCACTAACGCTTAACCAGCGATAGTCAACATAAAGAACACAAGGCACCAGAAGCGTAAGTAAAAATGAAACGATTCACCTGTGTTGTAACTTGTAACGTGTCTGATGGTGGTTGCACGATGCAGACATCGACGCGTCGCGCCGCGCCTTGGACTGGTCCGTTGCCACTGCCGCCACTACTGCTCGTACAGCGCACGGCTATGTGACATGGCTTGCCACATTTGAAGCACACCAAGGTCTTCACCAAGCTGCTGCGTCACTTGACTTGATGCTGTAGGTCTTCCCTTCGTATCCATCGGCTTACTTCTTCACTCAATACGCTTATGGGCGTTTTAGCACAGTTATAACACTTAATTGACGTTATTTTTTCTCGTTTGGTGTCACTTGTTTTCGATGATTCACAGATAGTGTTCATTTTTCGCATCAGATATGAAACGACTGGCGAACGTGGGTAATGTTTCTTTATCTCTTGGTTTTTCACCACTCAATTTTTTTTAATGAGGGTACCCGCCTTTGCGAAATAAATCTTGTTGTAAAAAGTACCTTAAATTCCTTTGTAGGCTATTTGAGATAGCCAGGTTGATGCTTCACCTTTAGCGCCTTGCTCGGCGTCAAAATAAGCTGGCATCCCTCCACTGCACACCCGTTAAAACACAAGTCGGTGGTGGCGCACCACGACCGCGCATCGGAATCCGGTTTGTCGGGGTCGAATTCCGGCAAGAAAAACTCGTTTTTCACTGGCTGCGTTTTCAAAGTTTGCTGGTTTTGCATTTCAAAAAGTAACTAACTTCCACTGATTGTTATTTGATTGTTATTGTCACTGTTCCCGTGTGTAATTTCATTAGCACGATTTGATCCCACTTCTGATGTCGGAGCCACCGGTATTGTTCCGTCAGATTCAGGCATCATGTGGGCAGAGTTTGGGTCTCGTGCAATGAAAATACACTGGGTGCGGTTCACTTGGTTATTTTAATTTTAAATCACAAATTAAATCGGACACAATTTAATTTAATCACTCACTACACTTATAATGGGCACAACGAATCGAGTACAGTTTCGGGATGTCTTCACACTGCTGCGGTCAGGCACTGAATGCGCTCCTCGCCGCCCCGATGAAACATCACGACTCTGTATAAGCGCACGCAGACCACGTGATACTCAAAATGGCGCGCTTACGATTCGTTTGCTGTCCGTACTATTGACCGGATCCGACATATAATATTAAAATTATAATTTAAATGAGCTAACTAGTTCTCTAGCTATTATTTATAAGTGGATCATCATTAGATATTTTCACACATAATATCGAGACGATTAATTATGCTGATGATAATCAAATAATTAAGATTTTAAAGGTTTTTACATGTGCAAAAATCAAGAACGTAATATAGTTTCAGGGAGAGTAGTATTTTACAACCGATCGCATTCCAAAATGTTACGTACTCATGAAAAGATAATAACACGCCAGTAATTTTTCAAGCAACATTCAGAGGGGTCTGTTTACGCACACGCGATCCCTATGTTCAAATAGTTCAATTTAAACAGGAGTGCCTGTATTTTTGGGTAGACGATATTCTGAAGATGGCGGTTAAAACTTGCTTTAAATTTGTGCAGTTCAGCATGGCATAAAAGGGAAGAGGCTTTTAGTCAGCAGTTTTTGGAACAGTAGGTTTTTTTTGAATGGTGAATCCTCCTGTCCAGCCCCCAGGGCAGGACGGGCGAGGGACTGTCTGACTCGTACTTACTAAAATACATGGCGTTCCTTCAACAGCCCTTCACGTTCAAGGCTCACGGTTACCTTACCCCGGCAGTCTTTGGCCCTCTAGGGGAGCCCCGTCAGATTGCAAGTTATGATGAATAATGATAATTTTACTTGTATTTTCTTTTATTAGCCTTTATTATCTCACAGCTGGGCAAAACTGCCCCCAAATCCTCCCACAACAGTCTGCATTAAGTAAAAACTATCCTATCGTTAAAATTACCCAAACAACTCTACTGTATAGCAACCGATTCGCTGAACAAACACTTTCTACAATTTTCAGTTCCCAACATTTACAATTGTAGAAGTTTCAGCTGTAGTTTCTCTACATGATGCATGTAGAATGTTTATTTCTATTACCTCAGCGAAATGTAGGTAATGCTAGACTAGTACACTCTGCTACACATCAAGGCAAGCAAAACCAGTGTAAGCTGACCGTTGAATGTGTGGAAAGATCATATGAGGCGAGGTCAAGACAACCTGGTTTTGTTTTGCTTGCCGTGTACTAACAAAACATTTTATTTTGAGAGAAGTCGCGTGCTCAAGGTAGTTACATGTTTTCTTGATGGTAATATCTGGGGTACTGGGTAAATTCTAGACTTACATACATAAACTTTTGTAAGAATACCTGATGCTGTAATTCAAACAAAACCAAGTTTTATTTATTTATTTTTTGTAAATTGTGAAGTAATATTCCACGTGATTAGACAGTATCTTATTTTATTTCTTTCTACTACAATAAATACGAAAGTTTTTCAGGATAGATGTATGTTTGTTACTCTTTCACACGAAAACCACTGAACGCATTTGGATGAAAGGCTCACAGATACTTAGTTTATAACCTGGATTAACTAAATTAACTAAATAAAGTGTGATGTTCCCGTGGGATTATACCGAACACCGATACCGATACCCACTATACCGAATTTCACTCAGGCGACGCTGCGGACACTAACTAGTATAATATAATGATTAATGATCTGGTTTTCTCGTCGATTCATGGCCCTGAGGATGGCCTTTGAGAAAATTGACAGAATAATCGATAAAAGCTTAAGAAGGCTCACTTTTCTGATATCGAAAAATAGAGCTTAATTCAGTATTTTCAATAGGTAGGAAGGTACCTAAAAAACTACGTAATTTTACACGCCTAAATGAAGCTAGAAAAATAAAAAAAATCTAGAACAGTATTATCTACATAAAATTTAAAATCAAACTAATAGTTCCCAACCATTAACTGAAGTAGGAAACGTTGCATTTCAAAGAAAATGCTCGAATAAGGATTTTCCAGATAATCCCATACGTAAACCAACGTATCGAGCTTAAAATCTCTCGATTTCAGTCGGAACCGAGTCGGTTCGCCTGCTCGGAAATTGGCACACATCTCCACATCAGAGATTTTCGCGGCGCTAGCGGAAACCTCCACATCACTATAGCATCGATATCAGACATCCCTCGAGTGAACGCTGCATTCGGGAGACTGTTCATTTTTGTTCATTCGATATCGAAAAATTATTTAATTGAATTATGAAAATTATTATTTCCTTCTGTAACTTAATTTTTTTATCATTCTCGTAACAAAATCAAATGTTTCAAGTAGGCCAGTTACAGGCACTTTTTTAATGTCAAAAAAAAACCTCAAATATTATAGTTATGGTGCTACAGTCCCAGTCGGTAGATACAATAACTGAAATTACCGTAGGTACTCGTAGTGGCCTTCCTTTTCCAAATATTTTTGGGTCGGCTTGCAAAGTAACCAGATGCGTCTAAATACTGAATGAAAGGCATATATGAACGAAAACTGAAGCGTCTGCTATCCGCATCGGTATTTAATACCGCTTGCATTTAGTTTTCGTTTTATACGGAGTTTGTATCAATTTTATGCAAGAAGCGTTGTTTACAGCAATCGTATAGTTTTGCAAATATTTCGAGTTTAGTTTGTTTTAGTTTTGAACGGTTTTGAACAGCAGCAGCTTTTATGAGTTATCTCTGATTCTAGCCGAATATAGTAAATAGTTATCTTCCGACCTTATACGAGTATGAAACAACTAACAGAAAATAAACTCTAAGTCCGGTATTACAGAACGTTTCTCAAGACTCGAACGTTACTTAAAACTAGTTTCAATTTCAACCAATCATAATGGCTTGAACTTAGTTTTAAGTTGAGTATTGAGCGACGTTACGACGACTCTAATACGGAATCCCGTATTACAGAACGAAACTCAAGCACTGATCTCTATTTAAATATCTAGATTTCAACCAATCAAATGCCTTGAATCTAGTTTTAAGTAATGCTTGAGTTTTGAGCGACGCGACGTTCTCTAATACGGGACTAAGGCCCGTATTACAGAACGAAACTCAAGCACTGATCTCTATTTAAATCTAGATTTCAACCAATCAAATGCCTTGAATCTAGTTTTATGTAATACTTGAGTATTGAGTGACGTTCTTTAATGCGGGACTAACTGTTGTTCCTCTTTTCTATAAGGTCAATGTTATTCAATAGTTTTCTTTAGTAAGTAATGTGTTCGAAATGTAGGTTTTTCTTATAGAAAGAACCGAAGGAGATGCTTGACTCTGCAGAAGCACCTTTCACGCCCAGAGTGTTATTACAGGCTCTTAAGTGTTTCACCAAGTAGGTAGGCTGTAAAAATGTATTTTTGCCACCTAACCAATATTTTTACTATCTCACCACGTGAAAACTTGACATTTATACAATGTTTTTGAAATATTCTGTAGGTGTATTGTAGGCAGATAAGTACTTGAAGAGGTGGTAGAGACAACCAGTCTTAGGGGTGCCCTGTTACCCAGTAACTGCAGGCGTAGCATGACCAATTCGACCTCTATTCTACGAAGAATAGATACACTTATTTCTATACAATGAGACTTTTTTACCGAATATGGGCGACTGGAGAGTAGAAACATTTTTACTAAATTTCAAAAATCGTCGCCATGCTTAGTACTTAAGAAGTCTTTCTATTCTACATTCTGTCTATACTTCCGTCGACGAACCCCGGCAAAACCCCAGCTCACATGACGCCGTAGACGTCAACGTCTACGGTGTCATGTGAGCCGGGGTTTTTTGAAAGTCTTTCGATTCCACATTCTGTCTAATCTTCCATCGACGAACCCCGGCAAAACCCCAGCTCACAAGACGCCGTAGACGTCAACGTCTACGGTGTCATGCTTAACTGGTTGCGGAACTGTCTGTTGCATCCATTTTTACTGGAAGGCTAGACAGTTGATAATGAAACTAAAGGGCTTTTTTTGCGTGGTAAAATAATCAAATGAATCCTCCCACCCAGGGCCGGGCAGGAGGGACTATCAGACTTGTACTGACTAAAATCCACGGTGTCCTTCAATAGCCCTTTACGTTCCGGGGTCACGGTAGCTCGTTAGTCCAGCGACCCCGGAATACTAAAGGGTTATATTATCAGTATATTTCCTTCCCTTTCTGTGTTACGTAAAAGCTTCCCAGCTGAATTCGTTAGCAACTGTATTATGTCTGCTGGTGGCAGTTTTCAACAGTGTTGAACGAATGAAAATAATTCCTAACTAACGCCAGTTAGTCAGAGTCCGATGTCGCCTTTGTATTTCCATATTATAAATACGTGATTTTATATATAAAACTTGTTTTTGAAAACTGGTCTTTTGAATGTCAGGCTTTTGACCCTTTGTGTGGCGATGTAGCCCGAACTCGCTTTTAGCGTTTTTTGTAAAAACTTGTCCGCTTTTACTTTCATTTTTGCACGTTTTATTTTGGACAGGCTGTTTTTTTTTATAAAGGCAGTTTCTTTCCTGTTAACTGCTGAGTTTTTTGTGTTGTTTTTTTTTTAAATTATTTATTTGTAGTTTTCTCTGTCAGTTTTTCGTTGCACCACATGAAAAAATAGATCCATTTTTTAAATAAGTCTGACAATCTTTTCAAATTATGTATATCGTATTACTCAGTCCTATTTTGTGAAGGTCAGATAGGCAGGCGCTTGGGGTCGCTCCAAGTAAAATACTGATATTCAATTAGATTCAGAAACCGACCCCAAAGTAATTATGGCTTAGCCGATGATAATATCGAAACTGAAATAACAGTCTGCACGAGTACCGCGGCAAATGATACAGCGTTTGTAACAATAAACTGTCATGGCGACTTTTCCCGCCACGAGCGTCAAATTGATAACAATTCTTCGATAGCTCCTCAATTATGTCGGTTCCGGTTCGAACCTATGTTCCGTTTTCTAACCAAGCGTTTCAATAACCATTATTTAGTTATTCAGCAAACCTTAGATATCTAACTATAGAAAATTGTGGTGTTTCTCGAACTTTCTCTGGGTTCGTGACAACATAAAGTTGATTGATGTACAGTCTGGGACACCGATGTGGCAAGCAATATGTTTATTGTTTTTTTAGTAGCTTTATTTCGTTCGAAACCTAGTGCGTTCTCAATATTGGACTCAATAAGCATTCATCAGCCTATAATGTTCTCAATACTGAGACTCGGGCTTCCACTCTATGAGGGGCAATAGGCTGTATGCATAACGCATGTCCAGGGCAAGATGTCGTATATCGTCGAAAGTTTAGTTCACCGATTTCCTTTCGATGTTTTATTTTATTATTTGGAGTATTGATGAAATAAATTGCAAAAGATTGCGTCTATCTGGGTCCGACCTCACTATCTAAAACTTGTAAGTAGTCTAAAAACTGGGCCACCAATGCTCGATTGTGAAATACTTACCTAGGATTTTATTATGAAATACCTAGGATATGATGAACGTGAACTAGCCATCATTATTCACGAAAAACGTCAAAAACGTCTTTTCAAATTATAAAAGTAAGTGCATACATGTTTGTGCTCGTGACTGTACTTGCTAAATGTAGAAACACGATGGGTTTTCAACGTGAGTTCCTTGTCATACTGTGTTGTTGTGTGGAAGACTGATTTGTGTCTTTGTTCGGATGTAGTCTTTAGTACTTGACATAGATTTGTTAATTGATCTTCTAATCTTGTTAGACTTATAGGTTTTGTATTGATAAATAATGAGTTATGCTCATACTATGGTTGTAAAGGATTTTTATTCATTTTTTTAACATCGGATTTAAGGTCTTTCGTCTATGTCAGTAAAAACAAATGTTTTCTTAAGAATGGCATAAGGACCGGGAAGAAAGACCAAACTTGCAAAATATTGTAACAGTTTTTAATAGACTAAAAAAACGAGAAGGTTCTTTTCAAGATAAATTCAAGTATGACTGCTTGAAAGAATAAACAATAACTTAAGTAGTATTTAAGTAAAAGGAAACAAGCGATTGTCAATACAATAAAACATGCTATCACTTATAGCAACCAGTTTTTATCAAACTTGTGAATATGTAATTGGGTTCAGTGTTCGTCAATAACAGATTACAATTTAAGTAGAAAGTGTGTTTTATTTCACGTTATTTTGTGTTTACCGGAAATTGGAATTGATCGATAAAGTTTTGACAGTTGTTTTATTTGGAACGTGTTTTGTTTCATACAAAATAACAGGTTTTCACGTCCCATTGAGGAGAAACAAAGTTTTGTTTATAAGAATTTCTGTAATAAATGTTTAATCAAACAACCTTTACGCATTAGCTATAACGGACTCATTTGAGGATTTGGTCACTGTAAGAAAAAGCCATAACAGCTCCATGTTGTCCAGTTGGACTAATAATTTATTATTAACTAGCTTTTCCCAGCGGCTTCGCTTGGATCTCGGGCTCAGTAGTCGCGCTTACGTCTAAGCTAATTCTAAATTTTGTACGTCCTCTCCGTTCCACTTGTCTTGGTAGCAACTGGTTCTTACTTCTCATGTTGTGATAAAAACATCTTATCTTCATAATTTATCTCAGTAGTCAGCAGATTCTTTGCGTCATAAAAGTCACAACTATGTTATCGCACATTTATAAAATTTAATAATTATGATTAATTACGTTTATCATAAATATTAAGCACGTGTTTTTAGTGTACTAGGTTTGATTGTCTTGCAAATTCTTTGATTTGTCTAACGCTAATGTTATTTTTATAGTTTTTTGGAACGAAGTTCCTTATCGCGCGTTGTGAAAGGGGGCTGGACGGAAAAAATTCTTACGAAAAGTTGGCACGACACTTTTATCCGACTGCGCGACGCAAAGGAGGGTAATGTGTTTATTACTATGGAATGGAATGGAATGGACTGGACTGGACTGGACCGGACCGGTCAGGACCGTACCGGACCGGACCGGGCCGGACCGGACGGGAGTGGAGTGGAGTGGAGTGGACCGGACCGGACCGGACCGGACCGGACCGGACCGGACTGGACTGGACGGGAGTGGAGTGGAGTGGAGTCGCGACGATTATTTTTGTTGAGTGTATACAGCAACTTCGTTCCATCCGGGTGTCCCTTGACACCTCTCAAGTTTTTTTTTAATGACAACATTCTATTAGAGGTAGTAAGTATTTTATGAAAACAGTTTTCATGTTTGCTCCTTTTTTGGGAATGTATTCTTTAATGTTTTTTTTTTATCTACTTATCTAAAATGTTACGTAATGACTTCATATCCTTTTTTACGAAAAAATTGCGCACGAAAAGTATGAAACAGTTTTATGGAAACAAACATAAGTTCCCTGCACTTCTTATACAGGAAGCTATTAGGTATTGTTATACCCACATAATAATATTATGGAAATATATAAAATCATTACTAATAAAAAATAGACATACTTAATGTCAAACGTCTTACTGAAATCATCATCGAATGCAGTAGGCAGTTATTAGGCGCGGGCCACATAGAAAAGACGTAAGACGAGGACGCGTCGCGGACGTGCGAAATGTATGAGAGTCGTGTCCGCGCCCCGTCTCTTCTCTGTGTTTTACGTCGCGACGCTTCTATACATTTTGTATGTAAGAGACGTTAGAGAGACATAATGTCTCCGCCCCGTTTGCGTCTTACGTATTTTCTATGTGCCCGCTCCTTAGAGTACAATTATGGTGGAGTTACTATCATTAGTTGAGTTAAAATAGTCTTACCGCTTTCTTACTTGTCCGTACTTAAAGTAAGAAAATAAACAATTTCTTCAACAAACATTAAACCACAACTTCCCAGATACCTTCAGAGAGTGGCAAACACGAACTTAGTAACTAAGTAGTAAGTAAACTATCTATTATCGTACCTAAAACAAACATTTGTCTCACGTACAACCACCCACTTTCATTATCCTACAAATTATACAGAAACTTTAAACTTAAACTACTAATTAAAATTTTTGTTTGTCCATGCAGTAAAGAGAAGTTGAGGTAGAAATGTGCCGATTAGTCGGCTGGGTGATTCATTTAATTATTAAAAATTTGAACATTTCTTGTAGTATTATAGTCTTGAGTATACAAGATACTAGCCGGATACAAACCGGTCGGGCCGGACATCAAATTTTCAACTTATCCGGTGGAAAATTTACTTACATCAAAATGTAGTCCTGGCAATAATGAACACCACAAAAAAAGAACGATCAAATAACAGGCAGTCATTGTATGCGCATACACATAGACATAATCGACTTTGTTTCACACCATCTATAGAAAAAAAAAAGGATTCTTTTAATACTGAATAATTTAACTTAACTCAAGAAAAAAAAGAAGTTTTAACAGACGTACTCAATGTAATCGACTTACCTGTACAGAGTACATGAAACCACACTTTCATTTTCGAGAGCCCCTGAATACTACCGACGCCGACGCCGACGAGAGTGACCGACATGGCCGGCCGACTAGCCCTTTTTGCAGCCGGCACTGCCTAGTCGGCAGTTCAGCCACAGTCACAATAGGCTCATCTCTAGATAAGACCATTATTTTCAACTAAGTAAAACTTTAACGTCTTCAGAGATTTTCTTTGTCTCGCAGATAAATAACTTCAAAAATCTTATTTGCGGTTTCCTTTAACTAATGAGAGTTTAATCAGAGATATAGGGCGCTCTAAGATAAATAAAAGAAACTGGGTTATTCGGTTTATGGGTCGGGTTATTTCGCAAACTGGCTTTTGCCAAGGAATGAACCACATCAACCCAAATACGGTTATCAGAAAACTACCGGTCCAGGGTTGCGGGAAACAGTTCACCGTCCGATCAAGGCCAGGCGCGAGTTGACGGATCTAGTTCCGCTACATTATCGGCGCTATGCCTTCTAATATGCAATTGCAAAGATAAGTGTATGAGCAATTAATCGATGATTACTTCAAGGGTATGTGATGATTCTTACAAAATCAGACTTTGACTAAGTCAGAGTAGGATATCAAATCGATGTAGATAGGTCTAGTCAACTTAAGCGGCCCTAATTGATTGCTTGGGTACACAATCACAGAAGCACATCATTGAAGGTTTAGAACCTTTTAAGTTGTGTTTTTTGCGTGAAGAAATTCGCGTTAGCTTCATAAAACACTAGTCGTATGTTGAGCATAATTGTGATTTTGTGTTTCATATTTTATTCATACAGCCAAGGTGTCAGGTAACTCCACACGACCGGTTGTGTAACTTTTTAAGCGCTGCCAATTAAGAACTAAGAGGGTTTCTATTGATCCTCATTTTTTTCATTAACCCATTTCAAGATGAAAACATACACAAAAACAAGTGAGATAGAAAATCTTCTATCTTTCTCACAAGACGGGAGCTCTATTTACAGGAGTTGCAAAAGCGCCCCAAAAACGTTCGTGGAAGCAAATATTTAACTAAGATAGTGAAAATATTTACTAGAACGAGTTACAAAAGCCCGGGATAGCAACGAGGAAAATGTTTACTGACTCTGATACTTGAGAATAGCCTTTTGAACTGAGATGTCGTTATTTTGTGTATTTTGTTGAGAAGGAAGATTCATTTTGTGTTTTTAAATATTAAAAGAACAGTGACTGTAATGCCAGGTTATACTGTGAAGCTTATCTTAACGTATGTGTTAATCTATACAAGTAACAAAAGAAGAAAAAAACGAAAACTATGGTCCTTCGAGCCGGATACCTACAAATTTTACAAACAACTTTTTCTAACGTGTCTTTTTTCTTTGTTCACAGCTTCTCTCAGAAGGTAGACGAAGAAGAGGGGACGGGCGGGGTGGCTCTTCATCCCCCCGACGGCTTCTATACCCACCAGCATTCGATCCACGCCCATCATGCCCACACTGCAGAGCCCGATCGAGGATACATGGAAGGCAATCGATATGTTACTGCAGTTCATCGACCATTACCTGGTAAGTTCTTTAAAATTCTAAATGTATTCCTTTAAACCTTTACCATTAGTACCCTACATAACTGGAACCACCTTATCTTTATTCTGCTTTACAAGATGGTTCAGTTAATGCAGATTACTGCAACATTGAATATTTAGAATTTGAAGCAACGCACTTGTATGCGTCTCGAGTCCGTGAGAAACCTTTTTGAACGAGTTGACCAGCTTGACAGTTAGCCCGTTTGATTAATCTGCATTGTCTGAATTCACAACTTCGGACAAGGCATTTAGTGACAACCTCTCTGACATAACATCTCCTAGTGTTGTAACACCTTTGAACTGCTTTCTTGTCGCCCTGACTGCCTTGTCTGTTGTTTTATTGGTTTTCTTGTTGGTCCGTATCTCGCCAGTCTTGTATAACCTTTGAGTATAAACTATGTTATTTATCTGATTTTCGAAGTTTATCTTGGATATTAGGTATCAGCGAAGGGGACTTCGACTTTATAATATTATAGGTCTAAGGCTGAAATCGCCAATACATTTTAAACAAGCGTAATGATCAATGTTCGTTTCTACTCTGTTTGCGAAGGCGTTTGCCCACCTGTGGGATAGTAATATTCAGGTATTATTATATCTGACTGTCTTTGGCATATCTCGTTTCACATTTACTAGTTATAATACAAATGATACCCATATAACGTGATTCCAGCTCTAAACCACTCGAACTCGTCATGCTCGTCGGCGTCGAACGCGTCCACGGGGGCGGGGCTGTGCCCAGGCGCAGCCGAGCCGGCGCCGCCGTTGTACATCGCCGCCCCACCAGAGGGCTTCGGACACGCCGTTCATACAAACAGGTCAGTGGAACATAAACATGGAAAAATAGTCGTTCATGTGAATAGTAATACTGGAAATGACTGTTGTATTTGTAAATATGTGGTCTGGGTGTTGATATTACAGATTTGCCCTGTGATTTATATTCGTTGCAATATTTGTAAATAATATTCATAAGTATATGTAAATAAGGGTCTGGTTCTATGGGAAATTTTTGTCTACTAACAATGTGTATTTTATGTTTTCTTTACTTTTTAATTCTACTTCCATAGGCGAGGCACAGATGTGTCCATCATGGGCATGGGTTCGTCGGGAATGACCCAAAAAGATCCCACGTTACCCCAAAAAAGGGGTAAATTGACTAGAGGGTATGTCGTGAACCTCAGGAATGTGTATTGTGTGCCCTTTAACACTTAGATAACACTTAACTCCTATCTAAACTCGAAAATAAACCTTCGATCTTGCTCCTTCTTTCATTCATAAAATGAAAGATTGTATTTCTAATCACCACTGATGCAAATTACATGGTTTGGTTATGTCTATATTCGAATAAAATGTCGATACTTGAACTTAATCCGTTATATCAGCTTATTGCCAAGATAAATGACTAAGTAAAACTGACAGTCTATCAATAGAAAAGATTTCAAAGGGACCACTTTATATTTCTTAAGCGTTCTACTTAAGCCAATCATTATTATCTATGATTAGCACTTAGCTAAACTCGTTTATCACCTACATCTACAACTTATTTAATTATAAAGGATTTCTTTATAACGGCAGACAATTAATAAAATCGGTCCTTCGATCCGGATCTTATTGGTCCTGTCACAATTTGAAATCATATTTCAGATCTCAAGTCAATGTGGACGTAGCCTTGTCCAAATGTAATTTGTACCAGATCATAAGTAATTTAATACTTTGACAATTACCTGTTTTCAAGGCATGACTTTTTAAGAATAGTTTTAAGGCCCTGGTCCACTTTTACTCGTGTTTTTACGATCAAGTTTTATGCGTTGTAACTCATGTCAGTGAAATAAACATTGTCATTAAAAGGTCTCTAGAAAATTTCTGCAATATCTGCTTGTCATGGAGGCTTACTTGTCAAACGATTAAAAAAAAAGTAGGACGTTTTGTTTTGAAATAGTGTTGTTGCAAGAAAATTTAAAGTTGCGGATTCATAAATTAAGTATTTTTTTTCAAAATGAAATGATATTCAGCAAATGGACGTAAAATGACAAATCTTGTTTAGTTTTAGAAAATATTATATGATATTATCACTTACATAAGTAGTCATTGTAAACTTTTCAAGGTCAGACAATGTCATTGAATACTGCATTCTCTCACGATTTAGTAGAAATAATATTCATTATTTTACTTTTTACTTTATATGAATATCTTATTTCGTGTTATTTATAGAGAGATCAATAACACTAGCTAAAACCTAAAAAACAATCTGCCAAAAAAAGCCGAAAAATAAGAGTGGCTATTTCATTGGTAGATAAAAAATTACTCTTCGATGAAAAACATAGAAACATGTAGTAAAGTGGACCACAAACCAGGAACATAATTTTAATAAAACTTTTGCTAATTCAAAAACTTGCACAGTTTTAACAGTTAACAGCATGTAGTTACTAAAAGTTTGACTCCTAATTTGATACTAAGCTTCTTCTAGAATTGGATTCATTCATTAAATTGTCAATCACTGTCCTTTTTCAACAGAAAAACTGCCTATTAGAATTTTCGCAAAATTTCACTAGAAATATCGTTCATTTTTATACACGAATGTAAAATTTCAAGGTATTTTTTGAACATAATCTTTTATTTTCAAAGTTGAAATGTATCCTGCATATCAAAATGAATTTAAACGAAACTCTCTTGGCCTAAAAGTATTAATTTCTCCTTCTAATTCATCAGTTAAATACACTTCTCATCAAAAAAATCGAAACACCTCGCAGTTTATGATTTGATAAGGATTATCAGAAAAATGTGTATATTTAGGAATAAATGTAAAATGTCATTTAATAGTGAGTAGTATGAGGTTTTTAAATCCTAATGTTAATGTTCTAAATTCAAATTAAGTCTTCATAGGTTTCGTATTTTGTATAATGAGTAATTTTTACCCTGTATGGAATATGAAGGAAATGGGTAAAACAACACGCGTAAATGAAAAAAAAATGTAAGAAACGTTTATTTAATAACTTGTATTCCCTCCGCGAGCTCTTATTACTGCTTCCATACGGTTCTTCATCGATCGGATGAGAGTCACGATCACATGTTGTGGTATATTATCCCATTCCTCTTGGATTGCATTTTGCAGCTGGCTAAGTGTTTCTGGGGCTGGATCTCTTGCTCGAATTCGTCTCTTTAATTCATCCCATAGATGTTCAATGGGATTCATGTCCGGGCTTCTTGCTGGCCATACCATAATGGAGATACCGACTTCGGTAAGATAATCTCGTACGACGCCCGCGGTGTGAGCTCTAGCATTGTCGTGCATGAATATGAAGTCGTTGCCAATAAAATGTGCATAGGGCATCACATGAGGTTCAAGACACTGTTCGATGTACCGATGAGAGTTTAGTGCAGGCAGCCGTGGCCCAGACACAAAGGCAAGTTCTGTCTTACCGTCGGCGCTGATTCCTCCCCAAACCGTCCACGAACCGCCACCATAGCTGACCTTTTCTTCAATGCAGCATTGTGCAAAGCGTTCTCCATCTCTTCTGTAGACCTTGTTCCTTCCGTCGTTACCATACAGCATAATTTTACACTCATCAGAAAACAGTACTTTGCTCCACTGAAGGTATGACCAAGTTAGGTGCTCGCGTGCAAAGTTAAGGCGCGCTCTTCGATGGTCTGCAGTTAATTTCGGCCCATTCGCTGGCTTATGCGGTGCCAATCCGCGTTCCTTCAACCTTCTTCTTATTGTAGAGTCACTTACAGCTACTCTTCGTACAACGCGAAGCTGCTGCTGCAGTTGAAAAGCGTTAAGGCGTCGATTTCGTAAAGAAGTTGTTACAATAAATCGATCATCTCGCTCAGAAGTGACCCGATTCCTGCCAGATCCTGAACGGCGCGTGAACGAACCAGTCTCCCGATAGCGTTTGTAGACTCTATGAACAGATGATAAGCTTAGATGCAATCTTGCAGCCACAACACGCTGACTAAGTCCAGAATCCAGCAATGCCACCACTTGGGCGGCTTCTGCGGGCGAAGTATCCATATGTTTTAGAAAAAAAAGTTTTTTCAGACGTCCCAAAGTCACAGTAAATGAAATAAGAAACAGAAAGTTTAAAGACAAGCGCTAATTTTTAGTTTTTAAACGAGAAACGTACTCCAACCCTAAATACACATTTGTCTCAAAACAGTGATTAATTTCATTTATAGGATAAACAAATGAAATTATTTCGAATTTTGATTTTTTTCTTCTTACTGTAATGACCAAACTGCCAGCTACACAGTAATGTTTTTTTTTTCATGGAATTAATTCTCTTTTGTAAAAAATTAGGACAAAAACAATAAAAACGAAAGTGTTTCGATTTTTTTGATGAGAAGTGTATAATAAAATAAAACTTAAACCTACAAACAACAGCCTAATCACCTGATTGAAAACATTAACCTTTTTTATCAACCCTGCTTTCACGGTAAAATGAACATCAGCCATTCAAAAACACACCTTATTGCAAGCCACAAAACTGTCGTAGTTACCAAACAATTGAATGACCAATCGTTCCAAAACACACATCACTTTCATAAAAAAAAACTGTCCTTTCAAACCAATCGATCACTCCATCCCCTTCATTGTTGACACACTCACAATATTTAGAGATTCAATCAATATTCTGGCATGGACCACACCTGGCTTATATTTCCAGATGTTCATTTTACCTTCCCACCTTCAAACCCACCGATAACATCCTCTAGATTCCGCGTACAAGGCAACCTACGCGCGCCACACATCAGTGCATTTGCCATTACTGACATTCTTCTTGTGCTTTCTGCATAGAACGTCTTTCATCAAATAATTTATTTATTCTCAAGATGAAATCTAAAGTAAATTTCTAGAAACTGTTATCGTTACTACGGCCTTAGTGTCTGATCGACACTGAAGGGATCAAGAATGAAAATCAATTTAAGTAAAGGCGACGTGTGGCGCGCATAAGTTGCCTTTAAGCGGAATCTAGACGAAGTTATCTGTGCTAAACCATTCCATATTCACGGTTAATTCCACATTCCAGCCGTTATGAGATGTCCCAAGACCTTTTGGACAAACAGACGGAGATCTTAGAACGAAGGTACGGAGGATTACGAGCAAGGAGGGCAGCTGTCACCATTCAGAGGGCGTTTAGGAGACGACAGCTGTTGAAGAAGTTCAGTGCCATCACAGCGATGGCGAAGGCGGCCGATTCTAACTCCAGGAGGCTGCAGGACGGCTCTGATCATGGCCAACTAGTCAATGGTAAGATTTTTATTTATATTGGGGTTTCCACTTTAATCTTTTTAGGTAATCCACATCCACATGATAAAGAAACTTCCTTCAGATTTTTGGTCTTTTGTCTGCCAAACCACTTTGAGGAGGTCTTAGTCTCAGCAGTGGGAACATTATGTTCTGAATACCAAGCATAATGCTATCTATGGCGTGGCGAGGTTAGCTGATTGTCAGAACTGCAAGGAGGATGTACGAGTTCACGAAGGAGCGGAAGTGATTAATGGGAGACCATAGAAGACCAGAGAACTATAGATAAAAATGCTAAGTTCTTTATAAACACTTAACTTAAGCACAATAACGTTAATCCTGAACACCAAAACACTGAATTAAGGGAGGTATTCCACACTGGGCATCTGGCATCTGCGATAAATTTTGATAGGAGCCGTATGTGGAATAGTTAAGGTGCCATTAGCTCAGGTGCCATTTCATTGGGTGCCTAATGTGGGAAACCTCAATTAAGGCAGCTAGCTACATTTAAAGTTAATCAAAGATTACT
Source organism: Agrotis clavis (assembly GCA_954870645.1). Lineage (NCBI taxonomy): Eukaryota > Metazoa > Arthropoda > Insecta > Lepidoptera > Noctuidae > Agrotis > Agrotis clavis. Next base: position 7,158,371 of record OX940943.1, read on the forward strand.
CGTTAATCATTTAAAAATCTCTCAAAATTTTCAAGTCGTCTTTCATGTTTCCAGGTACAGATATATACGCAAACACACTACTACAGAAAAGTCCTGGTGGCGCTGAGAAGGTCCTAGCCCTCACCAGGCCCATGCGTTCCATGTCATTACGGGAGCGAAATGATATGGATAATATGAGGTAAGGAACCCAACATACATCAAATCTTATTCTTTGGGTCATCAGCTTTCTGAAGTACTGAAATAGGTACTGTGAAATTGGTGAATTTATTTTATTGGATGGATTTTCTAAGGATTGAAAGGAAAAAAAAGGAGGAAATGATACTGTGACGTCAGATAGGGGAGAATGGAAGAAAAAAATGTGTTGCGAAGATCACAAGTAAAATGAAATCTGGGCAGGAAAATGATGATTGATGATGCTGGGGAACTTATGAATTACATATCTACTCCCAAACAATTATTGCGTTGTTCCTAACAAGAATGAACATAAACAAAAAAAGAATGATCTAATTTGGTGCAGTTTTATGGAAGTTATGCGCGTAGATAAAGATCAAGCTGTTTGCTGCTAGACTAAGACGTCGGGAGGATCATTTGCTGATTATACCACGAAAAAAAAGATTAATAAAGCCGTCCTGTTATGGGCTTTCTTAAATATTCTTGAAAACTAACAAAAGACTTACGTAAAATATTGACGTAGCCTCACCTTTAACTCCTGACATTAATTTAGAAATATCAGAAAGAAAAAATACCAGTAGGTACATTAAATGTCTTAAAAGGGGTCGTTACATAAACAGCACATAAAAACAACCCGTTTTCATTGTTTACCACCGATCACTAAGAGTACTAAAATACTGGTCTGGTTGGTCTGTGGGTGGGTGACCATCTGTTATAGCGAGTTTCCTCCGTGCCTCGGAAAGCACGTAAAGCCGTTGGTCCCGGCTGACATTTGTAGATCTTTGACAGTCGTTACTGTTAGTCAGAAGCTCTAAAGTCTGACAACCAGTCTAACCATGGGGTATCGTATTACCTTGTTACTGGGTTGTGGAGGTCCGATAGGCAGTCGCTCCATGTAAAATACTGATATTCAGCTGCATCTGGTTCGATTGGAAGCCGACCTCAATATAGTTGGAAAAAGGCTAGGCAGATGATGACTATGAATACTAAAATACAACCAATAATGCTTAATATAACGTAGTACCGTTAATTTATAATCAGGTGTCGTATCCCTTATCTTTACTACCCGAAAGTACCTCACAGATTTCAATATTTTTACTCCCTAGACTACTAAACGACCTACTTCAAACCTTATTTTAAAGGTCGTAAAGTTCAATCTAGCGTGAAGTGTCCTACGGTATTCATCTCAATATTTAACGCTCGACCCCACTAACAACCAATTTGAAAGTTTATTTCGTGGGTTATAAAGTACAATTTGGTGTGAAAGCCTTTTATTACAATTTGTTTTGCTATCAAGTTAGTAAAAAGCTGGACGAGTTGAGTCCCAAAGGAAAAGCGAAGGTTTTTAAGGATTTTTTGATCACTAGGTTTTTTAATATTTGAGATACTCGTACTTGCTTGGGTTATGTAATTTGATTTATATGTAAAAGGATTTATGTGGTTATAATTTACTAGGGTTTGGGAAGTTTATTGAATAGAATATTTGATATTTTCTTTCTTTTTCGTGAGATATCGCCTTCCCTGATGTCAGAGGTAACTGCCGGGGTCGCGGGACTCACGAATTACAGTGACCCCGGAACGTGAAGGGCTATTGAAGGATTTTAGTCAGTACGAGTCTGACAGTCCCTCCCGCTCTGCCCTGGGTGGGATGAGTCATTTGATGATTTTACCACGCTAAAAAAACAATCTCTAGATAACCCGTCAGAAATGATCTTGCTACACATAGTAAGCCGTAATAGTACTCGTACTTTATTCTAATTTCTTCCCTGTTTCCAGCAACCACATGGTCTGTGACCCTCAGAGCGAGGTGGAAGCCATGATGGCTCGGGTGCAGCAGTCTGCCCACCAGATCCACATGATTGCAGCCGACATGCCGCCCCTACACCGCGGGGATGCCGACAGTGGGGTAAGAATCTTCTAGAATCATGCTTGCTAATTGATATTTAACCTTATTCTTTATATTGTAAAGCCCAAGTTTGTTTGTCTTGTAAAATATATAGAGAGTAAAAGAATAGAGAAACGTGTTCGTATGTCTGTACAGTTTGCAACAAAAGTCGATTAACAATTCGGAAAACTAATAAAAAGAAATTGAATTTTATATGCAGTAATGAATTACCAATAGCTAGAGCCGCAATGTATTTTTTTTTCTATATTAAATGTAATGTTCGTTCCTGGCTGTAGAATTGGTAGCACCACTTTTGTACACCAACTCATCAACCTACCCGTATCTGTCAAATTTTCTCAATCGAACATGAACTTTCTTCATTTGAGATAAAGTTGAAAATCTATTAAAATTTGACAGATGAGTAGGTTGATATGCTTGGGTTTCAACACTGTTCCACATATTTTTTCACTGATTTGTAGATCCTTGTAATGCAACTTATCACTGTGGTGGATTGATGATGTAAATACACAAACTAAGCTTAAATTAAAGAATGTAGGAATGCAGAGATTAGATTATAGTAAACATTGATAAATGTCAAGTCATACCTGATATAATCCATATCAATATTTTTATCTGAGGAGTAAAAGTGTCGTAAACGGCAGCAGAAAAAAAACAGGTTTTTAGTCAGAACTCGTAATCGACGTGCTTGTATGACCAGATGCATGAATGTGGATGAGGCGAAAGGTTCGTAGCAGAAGCCGCTCAGAAGTTTCTGCCTTCCCCCATGGGAAATGGGCGTGAGTTTAGTTTATGTAATATTCGAATCGTCCAGTTTCTTTTTCTCCACCCGGAGCAGGACTCCCAAAATTGGTTATTTTAACACCCAAAAAGGGGCAAAAGTATTGACTTTTTTAAAAAGAGCACTGGAAACGCAAATGGCAGTTGAAAGTACAGGGTGAAGTTTTAGCCAATAAGAACCTTACAGTCTTCTCCGTTCACCGGCGCCGGGGCGGGAGAAATTGTTTGATGATTTTAACACCTTAATAAAAAGGGTAAAAGTATTATGACGTAAAATTATAATAGTAGGTAGGTACTTATTTAATCGATTAACTTTAGTGCGATAACATCAAATAAATTTTGATTCAATTTAATCACAACATTATGAATGCATAATTTAAACGTCTTTAATGTTCCGGGATGTTTGTTTTAATATTTCTTCTTAAGAGCTATATTATAAGGAAATTGTGAAGGTTTCGCAAATAATATTGTTTTTCGCACATTTTTCCTACTATAGAACACCATATCGTGAAGTTTTAAGTCTTAAATCAAACACAAACTTCCGCCACTAATAAATAAGAAAAAGAATTTTGGAAAGTTCATTCATAACATGCCTATCATGATAAGTAAATAAACTGTTATCACATCACTGATAACACCCGCTATAAAACAACATTGCCTAACTAATTATTATAAATTATCTGATACCTCTTATCATTGTTACTTTTGACGTTGACTCGGAGCAACGTCAGTGCGAAATTACTTAGCGAAAATATTCGAAAGAAGAAATCTGTTCCTTAAACAGAACCCCAAAAGTGTAATTCACCCTTCTCAGTCAAAAAAGGAGTGCCTAGGTCTTAAAAAAATTACGCTTATTTTCGTGGAAGTCGGGTAAAAATGGAACACTCACGGACAAAAATCATAATGAGAAGCATAGTGAAAAATAAAAATGTGATGTTGATAAAAGTGAAAAAACTAAAGCTTTGGAGCCTCAGCGGAAAATACAAAGTGTGTGTATTTTATTGTAAATATATTTAACATAAACGGGAGAAGTGTATAATATTTTCGCTTATTTATAATATTTTCGCTTATGTGTACTTAACGTTTTATATCAAGCTATGCAAAACCAATTTAGACTGTTAATTGTACGGAAAGACCATACAAACTGACGTCGAGATAAACTGGTTAGTGCTTGTGCACAGCTATATGTGTAGCCGTCTGTACATTTATAAACAATGATAAATGAACACTTGGCAAAAATCAAGAGCGATTATCTCGAGAAATACTTGTAAACATTGAGATGAAACCTATTTTGTATTAGTATGTCTTCCAAAATACTATTACAATACTCATGAGAACGTAAAAAAAAAAACAGAGAGAAAATCGCCTTTGAATTTTTTTCTAAGTACATCTTATATGTTTCATTGCTCATGATCGTACAATATGAAATTGTTTAATATAAATAAAACATTTGTGTGCAGATTCTGTGATATGTTATCGCGCTTAAATAATTATTGAAAGCGGTTTTTTTGGCTTTTGAATGGCGTTTATCACATAGAAATAATCGATTTTGCATGTAAAAACATTTTCATACGAAATCGATTCTAAATCTTGCTAAATTAAATAAACAAAACAGGTCATTGTGTGTCAAAAAATTGACTGAGTAAACCTTATTTTGTGGCAATGAATGATGCAATTAGTATCTTGATAAAAAAACTATATTAGTTCTGATTGATATCTAAATAGATTGCTTTTAAAAGTAACAAATAAAAAAAAACGGATGATATAAGACAACACTGTTAACACAGTGGCTTAGCGCTTTGGTTGATTCGCTACGTGTCGTGGTTTCGATTCCCGCACGGAACTAATATTGAAATTATAGGCCAAAACCGTTGTACCAATATTGATGAATTTTGGTCCGAACATAGATGGGACCCTGGAAACTAGTTAGTTAGCTAGTAGTTACAGGCTATAGAAATGGGTTAATGGGGCAATTAAAGCCGCAGACTTTGCTACATTTTCACTCCATTAAGAAAGACCTAGAATTCTAAAAAAGATAACAAAAGAATCTGCCATGTCATCCATCTTAATAACGGTAATAAACGTTTATCAATTACAGGTATGCAGCTGTTCGGTGAGTGGCTCCGTCACGAACATATCGACGTCCTCGTCGCACAATGAATCTCTACACAACCATCAGTTGCTGAATAATACAGGTAACCATACCCTTAGTATAAGATTAATAGTTACTGCTAAGCAATGGCTAAGCCAAAGTCAATGCTAAGCAACGTTTTAAGCACCCATTTAGCATGCTAAATGGCAAGGTAACTGGGTAAATGGCAAATGCTTTGATATAATTTCGATGAAAGCCAATCTGAAAGACTTTTTTTTTCTATCGAAGTGAAACTATAGTAACATTATTGATATCGTATCAGGTGCTTGGCTTAATGACCTATCAGGAAATGTATTTCTGAGGTTATTGGTTGAATTTCCAATATAGTCCTGTGCCCAAACACTCAAACCCAAATAGTATTTCTTTAACTTAAGTTTACCCATATTTTCTTGCATAGCTGCCACGGTGCAAACTCAAAAGTTTATACCGAACATGCACTTTCAATTACAAGTAAAAATACGGGGAAGTCCTTACAAAGCCACACCTTGAAATAACCTAATAAACTGATACTACAAAAAGATAAATACTGGCTTCCGCAGTAGCAGTACTTATTCTCACTAAAAATAAACTGTTTTTCCTTATTTATTTTGCAAAATACCTTCATATTTTTTGTATCTAATGCCGTTTTTTAGAGTTCCGTACCCAAAGGGCAACACGGTACCTATATTTTGATTCCGATACCGGTTTTTAGAGTTCCGTACCCAAAGGGCAACACGGTACCTATATTTTGATTCCGATACCGGTTTTTAGAGTTCCGTACCCAAAGGGCAACACGGTACCCTTTAACTAAGACTTCTGTCCCTCTGTTTGTCTGCCTGCCTGTCATTCTGTCCATCACCAGGCTGTATCTCAACCGTGATAGTAAGACAGTTGAAATTTTCATAAATCATGTAGGTATTTCTATTGCCGCTATTTTTTTTTATCGTGGTAAAATTCAAATTATTCCTCCTACCCAGGGCAGGGCGGGAGGGTCTGTCAGACTTGTACTGACTAAAATCCACGGTGTCCTTCGGTAGCCCTGTGTGTACCGGAGTCGCTGTATACGTGTGTCCCGCGACCCCGGCAGGCTTAGGCCCTCTAAAGGAGGGCCCTGTTATTATGCTGACGCTCTTTGAGGCGCGCGTGGAACACTACACGCCGCCGCCGTCGACCCGGGAATGGTCCATGGCCGGACGGCGAGTCGATTACTCGCCGCCCGCATGCCCTTCTATTGCCGCTATAACAACAAGTACTAAAAAACTGAATAAAATAAATATTTAAAGAGTCTCCCATATAACAGACGATATTTTTGCTGTGTTTATAGATAACTAGCTGCCCCGTGGTTTCACGCCCTCTACTCGGCTCTTATAGATAATAGCTTAATGTTATATAGCCTATAGCCTTTCTCGATAAATAGACTATCCAATAAAAAAAGACTTTTTCAATTTGATCCAGTAGTTCTTGAGATAAGCGCGTTCAACCCAACAACCTCTTCAGCTTTATAGATTTTTCCGCAGAATAAGCGTCATCGTCGTAAAGTAAATATTGCATTATTGTGAGAGAATTTTATCTTGCGTAGAGTTCTAGAGAACTGGGCTTGTTTACTATTAGATATGGCGATAGTGTAGAATAAACATATCTTCCATAAGATAGACATAAGACTTGATAATAATTTTATCTTCGTTTTCTTCATTATACGGTGTAGTGATATCTAGCTTTTGGATGAGAACAAGATTAAATTGAAAAAAAACAAACGTGTCAGCATGATATAACAATATTAACACGCAAGTGATTTTAAAATACTTAACACTAAGGTATACCTGCATTGTTTTTAGCTATTCCAAAACCTTAGTTTGTTTTTTTATCACATTTTAGGGTCATTGAACTCGTAGTTAAGAATAACTGTTACTATGGAACCAACACTGAAATCAGAGATGTCTATTTTTGCTATGATCAGGGCTTTCTTATAATGCGATTATGAAATTATTCTGGTAGCAAATTTACCACAATGCTGAGCTGTGACTAAAGGGAACTGGGAAGGCTTTCAGTTTATTAACCCTTTGTTATTGTAATACTTCAAAAGTATTTTCTTTCCATCCTCATTCAACATCATCATCTGCCATAGGACGTCCACTGCTGAACATGCGTCCCCTATACATTTCCAATAAGACCGGTTGGAACTGCATTTACATTTCCGGTCCTGATTGAATCAAATTAATACTAGTCCACTGTCAAAAACTGGGTGCTGTGGGATGAAAGAAAGAAAAAAAAAGACAGAAAGAAAAAACGTTTATTTGGGTTTATTTGGGATGACGATAAAGATGATGCTAACAGTATCACTGTCAGTAACTTTTGTGGCAATTTTGCCTCCAATCTGTTCAACCTCCAATTTTCCTCAGGTCCCATATACGGCAACCTGCTGTCATCGGGCGGCAAACCGCTGTCGTCTCCAACAGCGCGGCAACAGCAGCAGCTGGCGGCAATACAAGCCGCCAACGCTAGGCGACTGCCGCCAGAAGTACCAAAGAGGACTAGCAGTATTACACTCAAGTAAGTTTCCCCTTTGGCATTAATTTAATAAGTGTAACAATGACAATATGAATAAATAGCAAATCGATTTGATCTATCACTTACAGTTTTGAAAAATAATGGACACTTATTTTTTCTTTTGTTAAATCGAATATTTGCAAAGATACAATATGAAATTAGAGAGTAGCTTGTGACGTCAGAAGCAAGTAAAGACTACTTGGTTGTGACGTATTGCCAATTTGAAAAGTGTCGTATCTTCGTTGATTAGTGGTTTACTTTTCGGAAGAAAAAAATAATTCTAGATATCTATTGCCAATGTGAAAAGTGTGTGTGAATTTTGGTTTACTTAACAAAATAATACACTTCTAGATTCTAGTCAAACACAAAATATTTTTAGAGAATCTAGCATTTATGTAAAGTGGCTTAAAATGATCAATTAAAAACTTACGTAGTCTATTCTCTCCCAGCGCCGAGAGTCCTGTCTCCCTCCGTCGTGCTGAATGCGGAGGAGCCGTCGTTCGAGGAGGTTCCATGTCCTCCGTACAATCCTCATCATCTTCCTCCTCGCAGGAGCACCGCCATCATTACCATCAGCCCTACCAGCCTAGGGCTCCGGTTAGTACCTACTGATATTTGGATATTTAGCATAAGACCAAATCCGGTATGGGACCTTGCTGTGGATTACGGTCTATTCCGTCTTACAGAGTGAAGGCCTTTGTCCCAGCTGTGGGAACAAGAAAGGCTGACAATTCAAGAAGGCCGTGTCTCTTTGCGGAAAAGAAAACTCCAGGATATTTTTGAGAATATAAACATTTTTATACTCAAATAGATCATGATTACAAAGCGATTTGTAGCACAAAATAACCCCTGCATTATGGAATGATTGGCATGAACCCGAATGCAATATTTATAATTATAGTATGAAGTATCGTACGAGTGAACCTGTGGAGTGACCCTGTTTATAAATTACTGATTGTCGATACGAAATGGTTAGATCCAACTGCTATTTGATACTTTTTATCATGATTAAAAAACAAGAGATGTATCTACTTATTGAACCAGCTGATTGTTGTGTCGACCAAATCGTGTCGTCAATTAGATCTTGTACGCCCAAACCTGGGGTAACACCATTAACTTTTAACAGATGTCATATTAACTAAATTTTACTGTTTTACAAATGAGACAATATTTTTTAAATGAAGCGATATGCTTTTGTGAGAAAACCTAGATCTCAATGTCTTTACATTATGACTAAACTCGTATGAGAAGACAAGGGAGGGCAAACACTTGGTCGACGTGGTGGATGCCTACTCCATCTCCCAAAGAGGAGGCCTAACTTCAACCCCATACGCTACACGCCCTGCCCAGTACGCTTTAGGCCAATATGATTGCTCTCAGTGAGTAAGGCCCCCTTATCTATTGACTGAAGTAAATACGAGTATTAAGCTAGTAGAGTTGTACAAAAGTTATTGGTAACCCCTAACCCCACTCCCGACCCCAGGAACCGCACGTGCACATCCAAGAGCCGTACCAGCACCAGCGCACGGCGTCAGCGTCGGGCGGCTACGAGGCGGAGCGCTACGCCGTGTGGAAGCGGCAGGACGCGCCGCCCTACTACGAGGCGCCGCCGCCGCCCGCCGCCTGCTGCCGCCCGCAGCACGACCATCATGCGCACACGCATCCGCCGCTGAAGGTGCGCAGACACACTGCTGCTGATGAACTTTATCATTATTTAGCGAATCGTTATGTAACGACGAATTTAAAAGTACGGGCTTGGAAAGTAAGGGTCGAGAAGGGCATGGCGCAGGACGTCTCGAGATTTCTAATTGGCTAAGTTGGAACTCCCACTAGACAACCGACTAAGGCTTAACCAAAAAAAAAAATGACTTCCTAGCCAATTTTCTAAACACTTCCTACATGATATTTGCCTAAAATATCTTTTGTGCAATCTGTCAGTAATACGAATGTTACCTTTGATCTTGATTTCTGCCCAAATTCCAATGTTTTGCAGCCTGATTTTACCCAAATTATATTCTTATTTATCTTAATCATTGACCTACCCTTAATGCACTTCTTATGGTACAATTGATCTGCATATAAATCCAATTTTTTCGTCCTCTAGCCCTGTGCTGATATGAAACAATATCCACTATCTTAAAAAAATGTTTGTATCATACAAATAACAACAGCTACAAAAAATGTACCCTAAATCCATATAACCAATTACCTATTTAAAATTTCAGGTTTCCGAAACGGTCCGCAAGCGCCAATACCGCGTAGGTCTAAACCTGTTTAACAAGAAGCCGGAGCGCGGCATCGCGTACCTGATCTCCCGCGGATTCCTGGAGAACTCTCCTCGAGGAGTGGCCAGATTCCTCATCACCAGGAAGGGACTGAGCAAGCAGATGATCGGAGAGTACCTTGGGAACTTGCAGAATCCATTCAACATGGCTGTGCTTGAGTGAGTTTTATGTAGCGTGTACTTGTACTTTTAGTTACTGTATGTTAGTTTTCTATGGCTTTAAGAAGTTCAAGAATCTTTTTGTGAAATTTTAGTATTGTTTGAAAAAATATTATTACTAGAGTGCACACCACGATTGAAGACTTATTGACGCGGCGCTAGTGTCTGTTTCATTCCATCAAATTGGATAAAAACATGTAGATGATTAGAACTCTACATTAAAAAAATGTTTTTACAAAGATAAAAAATACAGAAGTTTTAGACGTTATACGTTTTCTAAATCACTTTTCTAGATGTAGTCAGCACATTAAACCGCAGCGCGGCTTAATTCTATAGTATTAACTATTAACTACGAGACACTAACAACTTCCATTGATCCAACTCAGTCTTACCTCAACCATCTACCTCCCCTTCCCACAGATGCTTCGTGAACGAGCTGGATCTCTCGGGCATGGCGGTAGACGTGGCCCTCCGTCGCTACCAGGCGCACTTCCGTCTGCCCGGCGAGGCGCAGAAGATCGAGAGGCTGGTGGAAGCCTTCGCCAGGAGGTACTGCGTCTGCAACACTGACTTCGTGCAGCGATTGAGGACTCAGGATACGGTAAGTCCCTTTTGTAAAACATTTTGAAAGACCTGTTTAAAAATTGTAGTTTTATTAACCCCTCCACGCAAAAATAAGCCTGTTGGTCTAGTGGTTAGTGACCCTGACTGCTATGCCGGAGGTCGTGGGTTCGATTCCCACCCAGGACAAATGTTTGTGTGATGAGCACGATCATTTGTTCTGTGTCTGGGTGTAATTTATCTATAATATGTATGTATTTAGAAATATATATGTATGTTTATCAGTTGTCTAGTACCCATAACACAAGCTCTGCTTAGCTTGGGACTAGATGGCGTTGTGTGATAGTTGTGGAATATTATTATTATTATTTTTATTATTATTATAAAACTTCTAAGTTTGACGATTCGTGTCTGTGTAACAAAGAATTTATAAAGCAAACTCCCCCTAAACGGAAAGTCCTTATTTTTTATTGATTCCTGTACTTTATTTCTTACACTTACTTTTACAACACGCAGTGCCATTCCTTATTTTGCAAACGAACAGACTAATTGATCGTTGGGGTTTTTTTTTAATCAACGAATATTTTTCAAACAAGTTCGTCAGTCGTGAGCGAGCAACGCGTTTTTGTGAATCCTAACGCCACCCACTTGCTCAAGGCCATTGGCGAATACGCCTTACTCTCTGTCAACATAATTATATAAGTTAAAAAAATAACCTCAAACCAATCTTCTTCCCCAGATATTCGTCCTAGCCTTCGCCATAATAATGCTGAACACGGATCTCCACACACCGAACCTCAAGCCTGAAGCCCGGATGTCCCTGGACGACTTCGTCCGCAACCTCCGCGGAATTGACGACTGCGGGGACATTGACCGGGATATGCTGTCCGGGATCTATGATAGAGTGAAGTCCAGCGAGTTTAGACCTGGCAGTGATCATGTGACGCAGGTAAATAACTAATTGCATAGTTATATTTAGAGCTTTAAATTTTCTGGCACTGTCTTTTACATCTGCAAAAAGAGGCAGTTTTTAGGGTTCCGTAGTCAACAAGGAACCCTTATAGTTTCGCCATGTCCGTCCGTCCGTCCGTCCGTCTGTCCGCAGTTTAGCTCAGAGACGCACAGTACTAGAGAGCTGTAATTTGGTGTAAATATACGGATTTGTTGTGCCGAAAAAGTGGTAAAATAAAATCTCGTAAAATATTTTTTTTTAGGGTACCTCCTGTACACGTAAAGTGGGGATGTTTTTTTTTTTCTCGCGTACCCCTTAGTGTGGGGTATCATTAAATAGGTCTTTAAAAAATATTGATAGTTTCCATTAACAATTTTTTGAGAAAAAAATTCGTTTGTGAAATATTAAGCTTTAAAGTGCTAAATTTTGCTCGACTCGAGTGTCCCCCCCTCTACCAGCTAAACGGTTATGTTTGGGGGTGTGAAAAAATTCACAATAGTAGTATATATAACGAAGTTTAAAAGAAAATTATCATGACTAAGTAGGCTTTACAACTTTACGTGTAATAGTCGACCAACTTATAAAATTTACTTGGATAACATATTTTCTTAAACAAAATGTATCGGAGAACATCTTCTTCAACTGCAAATGTAAGTTTGTCAACTTTATTTTTACAGCTTTAATAGGTATGTTTTTTAGGGATAGGTAGGTTTTTATCGTCAACTATTTTTAACTAACTTCAAAAAAAGGAGGAGGTTCTAAATTCATCGTAATCTTTTTTTTATGTATTTTCCCCGATATCTCAGACTCCTGGACCGATTTTGAAAATTCTTCTTTTTAAAATTAAATTCAGCGAATCAGTTTAGTTAGTTCGCATAAGTATTTTGATGGGCAACTACGGAACCCTACACTGTGCGTGGCCCGACACGCACTTGGCCGGACACGCACTTGGCCGGTTTTTAAGCATACATTCACGCGTTATTGGGTGACTTAAGGTGATAGGTCAATAAAAATACGGTTTTTATTTTTTACTTTTCTTCGTACATATCTGGACTACAGATCTTACAACTTGGAATATAGTTATCAACTATATGATGTAAATTCTCACAAAGTTGAAAACACGATTCAATGAAATTTTCTCGATACAAAAAAAATGCAAAGTTAGGTCTATATTTTTTCTTTTTTGGACTTTATGGCATAACTACTATGAGTTATGGAAAAGATGTTGCTTTAAATTATAGAGAATACCACTATCTAAATACTGTTAAGACAGTTTTTCATCTAATAACAATTTTAATTTATAAAAATACGTCAATCTGTTTTGGCACATACGCCGTTTTATTCTGAGCACAGATTCACTATCGTCCTCTCATCTTTTGCCTTTTAAAAGTAGTGTCATCACTCTCGTTCATTGACGAATCAGTCAGCCAGCGTGGCTCTAACAAAGTGGACCTATGACACTTTTTTTCAGGTCGGGCCTGTCAGATTTTCGTAAAATGAAAGTTGGAAATCTTTGGAAATAGAGAAAACGACCGTTTTGTCAGTTTAAACAACTAAGTTATATTTTTTTAAATAATATGGGATCTAAACGTAAAGTAAAATGTAACAAATTAATCCGTAAGAAGTTATTGAGGGCGAGGACTTAGCATATGAGAGAATCAAAATTGTAAGTACATAAAATTCTATCAATATACTTACGATTTATTTCGATGCGCTTATGAGTTACTTCTGTGATGGGATAGTTCTTTTCCAGATTTTAAAATCTTAGACAATCCCTTTGCATCGATATAATTGCATCGGTATATTTTTCAGGAAATCAACAGCTACTGATGATGTTTCAAAGAACGAAGAACATCATTCTAGCAATAATTGCTTCACTATGGCACAGCCAATTTTTAACTTGAATTGTAGTATAGGGTAAGCATTTCTCTTTCTATTTTATGAGTACAGGTAATAATTGTAAACAAATAGGATGAAAAATTACTTTCAAAATAAACAAACTTCAAAATGTTGACAGTATGCCAAATGCCACAGTACAAAAATATTGGAGTCATAGTACAAAAAAGGTCATTTCTTTGTTTTCTACATTATTATGGTGCGTTTACACAGTCGCATCTCATTACATAAATGAAATTATAATATATTTTCATTTCAATAACGATCACAAAATATAAACAACTGCATGCGGAGGCGACAGGAAAACTGGTCGCGTGCCAGAGTGTCATGGCCATCCTTCCTGGATTGCCGCTCGGCACTTGGGGCATCCCGACTTATTAAGTTGGATTCGTGTTAGCGAGCTTGCTGAAGGCGCGACGGAGACGCCCACGCTATCGAACGTCCGGCCACCGGACGGTGAGTAATGGGTGACTCGCCGTCCGATCATGAACTATGCCCGGATCGACGATCGACTCAAAAAACTGTCAGCAATCTGACGGGGCCACCCTTATGGGGCCAAATTCTGCCGAAGTTAAAGGGTGGTCAAAAGTACCATGTGTCGCATTTTTTTTTTAGCGTGGTAAAATCATTAAATGAGTCCTCCCACCCCGGGCAGGGCGGGAGGGACTGTCAGACTTCAACTGACTAAAATCCACGGTGTCCTTCAGTAGCCTGTTATGTTCCGGGGTCACGGTAAGGAAATAATACCGCGACACCGGCAGGCTTTGGCCCTCTGAGAGGGGGCCCCGTCATTATGCTGACGCTCTTTGAGGCGCGCGTGAGACACAACGCGCCGTCGCGTCGACCCGGGCATGGTCCATGGTCGGGCAGAGAGTTGCCCTTTACTCGCCCTCTGCATGCCCGCGAACTTTCTACCCTTGGATAACAATGTACTATTACACAACAATAACATCCATTTTAAACGATGAACAGAAAATTTTCGTAAAAGACACTGTAAAGGTACAGATACACATGCTTTAAACTAGCATGCTAAAGCACAAGAGCATGCTACTTTTAAGCAAATGCTACTTAGTAGCATGTGTATCGAAACCATTTGCTAATAATGAGCATGCTAATTTAATTGTAAGCTATAAGCATCTCTTTTAGCATGCTAGTTTAAAGCATGTGTATCTGTACCATTTACTCCTACCTGTAATTAGTTTGACAGCTAATTCATACTGCGTGAACACGTCACGTGACGTCACGACACGTCGGTTCTCTGCCCAAGCGGGGCAGTCTTGCACCGTATGCTCTACTGTGTCCTCCTTGCGATCTTCGCAGTACCATGTGTCGCTTAGAGAAAAAGATAGTTCGGCCATGCTCTAATGCTCTACTTGGCTGGGGGCACTGTCGGGCCTCTGGTATTTATTATCGAAGTTATAGAATATTTTGTTTTATTTTTAAATTCCATTACGCTGTGTTCTATCACAGTAAGATCTTGGAGCCCTGTACCCTTTTTTTTTTTTTTTTTAGCGTGGTAAAATCATCAAATGAGTCCTCCAACCCCGGGCAGGGCGGGAGGGACTGTCAGACTTCTACTGGCTAAAATCCACGGTGTCCTTCAATAGCCCTTTCTGTTCCAGGGTCACGGTAAGGAAATAATCCCGCGACCCCGGCAGGCTTTGGCCCCCGTCATTATGCTGACGCTCTTTGAGGCGCGCGTGGGACACAACGCGCCGTCGACCCGGGCATGGTCCTTGGTCGGGCAGCGAGTTGCCCTTTACTCGCTGCCCGCATGCCCGCGCCTACGGTGGCCGGAGATCATCTAGCGACGTCCGTCGCCGTGGGCGTCTACTACCGCGGATGGGGCGGAGGGAGGACTCTGTCCTCTCTCGCTCGCGGCCCGCCTCCTCCTTCACGAGCATTACTGCCTCGCAGAAGGAGGCAACCGCTTCCCACTCCGTCTCGCCCCGCAGCATGGCCGCGACCAATGCTGGGCGCGAGAGGTCTCCGCCTATCGCAGCCGTGAGGACACGTCGGTGCTCTGCCCAAGCTGGGCAGTCTTGCACCGTATGCTCCACCGTGTCCTCCGGGCGATCTTCGCAGTGGTGACACCCAGGCGTCTCCTCCTTTCGCATCAGACACAGGTACCTCCCGAAACTTCCGTGTCCGGTGAGGACCTGCGTCAAGCGGTAGGTCAGGACGCCATGACTTCTCTCCAGCCACTCCTCAAAGAGGGGTCTTACCGCCGCAATTGCGGCGTGCCCGGCCTTCGGTCGCGACAGTCGTTCCTTCCATACTGCCCTGAGATCGCGCCGGAGCTCTTCCCGCCGCGCCTCGACTTCACGAGGCAGCGGGGTAGCCCTGTACCCTTAGCACGAATTTTCACTATTTTACTTTACAGTGTTTACAGCGTTACTTGTATGAAAAAATGGAACAGCGCCTCTGGTGTGCGAAGAAGGAACTAATTTTTTCATTGAAAATTGTCAATTTGAAATTGTCTAAGTTCCAGTTTACTTTACGTCTCAAATACTGAAAATTCGAGCATGAACATGGAGGTGCATGTAAACTATAGTAATGTTCATTAATTTATTACCTACATAATTATTAGAAGTTTCTCCCATATCTGGAGATGTAAAAAATTTGGAAATTATTTATCTGCAACGACAGCGTATGAAATAATACCTATTAGAGAAAAATGTTAATGTTCCTCGAATGTTATTGCTATTTTTGTTTTTTAAATGTAAATTCAAAATATTCGTTTAAAATATTCTGACAAAAAGTAGTTTTCCTACAGGCAACACTATCAGAAATGTCGGGTTGATTAGTTCTACAAACCTAAAATAAAGATATGTCATAAAAGCCCAGAAGCCACGCCAACAAAATGATTTAAAAAATCGGTTTGATTATTACAGACAGGCTTATTGCCCGCGAAATATTGTAGATTCATGAAAAGCTACGTCTCTTCGAGTTTCAAGACGCCACCGCCACATGGGCGGAGCATAGCCCGCCCATAAATGTATGGTTGCTGATTAACCCAGGCCCTTAAGACGAGACAAAAATAATTTTACGTCCAGATATTTTTATTCACGTGACTTTCATCTCCTGTTATCCAAAACTCTTTTTGATTGCGTATAAATCAATAGATTATCATTTTTGGGTATGTATACAATGAATTATGCCGAAAAAAGGCATAACTTTAGTGTTGCGGCTTCATGGCCACTATAATAGAACCATTCATGACCAGATTTTTTTTATCGTGGTAAAATCATCAAATGAGGGAGGGAGGGACTGTCTGAATTGTACTGACTAAAATTCACCTTGATCTTTCAATAGTCCTTTACGTTCCACGGTCATGGTAACCTGATGAGACAGTCCCGCGACCATTCATGACAAGCTGCATCATGTTTTTTTTTAATTTAAAATAGTGAAAAAACATTGTGCTATTTTCTACCAGTCTACATTAGGGTGATGCGTAAATCTACCATCAGGCATCCTACAAAATAGTAATGCTTTTTACTCAACTTACTGAATATTCTTCCTATCTTCCAGGTGATGAAAGTCCAAGCCACAATAGTGGGTAAGAAGCCGCACCTGGCCCTCCCTCACCGCCGCCTGGTCTGCTACTGCCGGCTCTACGAGATACCTGATATACACAAGAAGGAGCGCCCTGGAGTACACCAGAGAGAGGTAGCTATAGTCGTTTTCACATTATGAATAAATTGCAAATATAAGTTAATTTAATAAATAATGGACACGTGTTTTTTCTTTTGTTAAATCAATGCATATTAACAAAGATATATCAGAATTTGAGAATTGGGGCTCGTGAGTATATCAGTATAAAATGGTTGGATTGCATTATCTTTCGGACTTACGCCCGAAATTAAAATTGTACTTCAATCCAAATCCTGTTCTTTCAATGTTTTTCGATATTCCTCATAGTTTCCGATGTAGCCATATATCCATCCACGCTCTGTTAAAAAATTCATTCTGTATAATCTTGAAGCCGATCCGATCTTTGGTCCGAATCGGAAGCCGACCCCAACATAGATAAGCAAAGGCTAGACTGATGATGATGTTCCTCCCTTCCAGGTGTTCCTGTTCAACGACCTGCTGGTGATCACGAAGATCTTCAGCAAGAAGAAGTCATCAGTGACGTACACATTCCGCCAGTCGTTCCCGCTGTGTGGCATGATCGTCAACCTGTTCTCTGTGCCACGTGAGTATTGATTAATTAATTATTTTTCTAAATGTTATTTTCGTACTTTTATAATGATATTCAGCTGCTTCTGGTTTGACTGGAAGCCGACCCCAATATAGTTGGGAAAAGGCGAAGCAGATGATGATTATTATGACGTACCATTAGTACGAAGGCTGACGCTGTAAATGCTAGCAAAATGTGGCCAGAAAAGTGTGCACCACTCAGGAGACGCCATTTTTATGCAGTATGCGTCATATTAAATGAGATTTGTGGTCGCATAGATTCAGTTTAGGAACATGAAACAGTGCGAATTGACTCAAAACTTGTTAATTTGAAATAAGTAGTTTCATGAGATCACACAAACAATGTTTTAAGTCGTTTTAGTAGCTGATTTTTTTTATGAAACCTGAAGAGAATTCAAACAACTGAATTTCGTTGCGGTGCTAGTTATCTGCATCGGCTCTTCAAATACATAGCTTTTAATAGTTATCTAAATAGCTCGAAAATTCCTTTGCTTATTCATACCACAGTTCAAAAAATAACTTAAATCTCCTTCCACAGACTATCCATTCGGTATCCGTCTCTCCCGCCGAGTAGACGGTCGTCGTCTGGCCACGTTCAACGCTCGCAACGAGCATGATCGCTGCAAGTTCGCCGAGGACCTGCGCGAGAGCATCGCTGAGATGGACGAGATGGAGGCCATGAGGATCGAGGGAGAACTGAACAGGGGGAAGGGACGGGGTACTGGGAATAGTGCCAGGAATGGTCAGTATTCTAGATATAATTAAATATACGAGTAATATCTTGGTAAGAACGTATACGCCAAAATTTTAAACAAATTAATTAGATTGAGAAGTGACTGAAACGATTGAATTGAAACTTTGCACTCATAAGCAAGATAAACCTAAAAAGTTATCAGAAAATATTGTTGGAAAATAGTGTTACAGCTCAATTAGACCGATTTTTAGCCGACTTCCGTTACAGATTGCAAAATCCTAGTCAGCGACTGATTAAGTGTTCTGACCGCCCTAGGCTAATTATGAGGACGCACCCCCACCAGGTGCGTTACGGACGGCCTAAAAAGTAGTAACTGAGTAGAGTAGTAGTGTGAGAATTTTAACATGGTTCACTATCAGATACTACTTCATACTACCTATAACATTTTTCAGATCAATCTGCAAGCGAAACTAACGTTGTTTTTTAATTTACACATTCAACCTTTATTTTTATCGTGGTAAATTCATCAAATGAGTCCTCCCAGCCAGGACAGGGCGGGAAGGACTGTCATACTTGTACTGACTAAAATCCACGGTGTCCTTCAGTACCTAGCGCTTTTTGTATTGGAGTCGCGGTATACGTTGTGTCCCGCGACCCCAGCAGGCAATCAGGCATTGGCCCTCTAAAAGGTCATTGTGCTGATACTCTTTGAGGCGCGCGTGGAACACAACGCGCTGTCGACCCGGGCATTGTCCATGGTCGGACAGCGAGTCGCCCATTACTCGCCGCCCGCATGCCCGCGCCTACGCTGGCAGGAGATCGTCTGCCGACGTCCGGCTGAAAAAAAATGCCGGGCGCGAGAGGTCTCCGCCTATCGCCGCCCTGAGGACACGGCGGTGCTCTGCCCAAGCGGGGCTGTCCTGCACCGTATGTTCCACCGTGTCCTCCGGGCGATCCTCGCAGTGCAGTGGTGACACCCAGGCGTTTCCTCCTTCCTTATCAGACACAGGTATCCTCCCGAAACTTCCGTGTCCGGTGAGGATCTGCGTCATGCGGTAGGTCAGGACGCCGAGACCCCTCTCGGCGTCCTGACCTACCGCTCTTAGGTCTTACCGCCGCGACAGCGGCGTGCTTTGACATTCAACCTTAGCCATTTTTTAAGCTAAAGGTAAAGGTAAGGTTTGAGGTACATAAAGGCAAAGTACCTCACGCATTATAAGACCAAAATCATGACAAGTAGGTACTACCAAGCAGGCTACTAAGTAGAAAACCAAATCTATGTCGTATTTGGCCGCATGACTTGTATTGGCTTAGTTTCTATAGACAACTTAGTTGCCATTGCCATTGACCATTAGCGTGGTCATCTAGTGTGTGAAGTTGTTTCGACTTAATTTTTGTTTTAAATATTTACACTACAGAAAAAATTAAAATTAAATATTAAAATAAAAAAAGAGAAGAGGCATCATCATAGACACGATTTCGGCGCCCCCTCCGATCCATGAAAAAAATCCGATTTCCATGGAAGAAAGTTTGTACCTATATGACAAGAATTTGGGTTGAATATTTGCACTAAAAAGTCTACGAAATAAAATACGAAGCCATCTTTCACAGAAACAGAGATTTTCAAGTATCTTTTTTGAATAAACTATTTCAATAATGTCTTATCATATTTCGTTCTTTAACAGTGATGGAGAACAGAGACAGTGGTGTAGCTGACGTTGAAATTGATCATCAACAGTGCATGGACCACGTCCATATGCATGGGTAAGTTTTTCATATTTTTGATAATTCGGCCCACATTTATGTTGTAAATCTCACATTAGATAAATCGTAAATATGCGAATTCACTGGTGTGCGGCACAAAATGTTTACTGTTCTCATTCAAGCAAACACACACATCTAGATATTTTTGTACGTGCACACCCAAGCAGTGGACTCGTTATTTGTGAGCGCACATTGCCAAACTCAGTTCAGTGAAAATGTTCGCGCACAAATGAGTTGCACTGTGCACGTACAAAAGTTACGCACAGCCTTGCTGTTGGACACAGGCTAAACCAGCTTAGTACGCGCACTGCTGAAGTTCTGCAAAAAAGTTCCACTTATAGTGGAATCATACCATTAGACTTATTTCAAAGTTAGCGAGCTTGGTCATGACGCGAATCGTGCCACTTGCAATTTGCAATTTCTACTAACTAAAAATGAAAATCGTCCTTGCTACTACGATATAAAGATGCAATTTGATTGACTTGACGTCGTCGTGGCGATCGTGTTTTGTTTTTCATCTACACCTACACAACCGCGTGTTTTATGTCATATGTCGTAGTGGTAAGGATGATTTTCACTTGTAGTCGACTTGTAGCGGTCGAATTGCATCATGGGGAAGCTCCTTACTTCAAAGCTATACGAAGAATTTTACTAATTACATGTTTATTAAACGGAAAAGACGTTGTGTGTACCAATCTTACTTAACAGTGTGTTATTTGTTCCAGCGTGGTAGTCCCCCCGCCCCCCTCGTGCCCGGCCCCGGCCGCCCCGCTCCGCTCCAACCCGCCGCCCACCAGCATCATCAAGAGGAACGTGCTCAGCAACTCACTTGTTGACATCAATGACCCTGGTGAGTAGAAATAGCACCACTTATAATAATAATAATATAAAAATAATGTTTATTTTCAGGTATTAACCCATAGCAATTACATTACTTACATTAATGCACACAATAAAATAATAAAAATCAACATAAAAATCTTCATAAAAATAGGATCATTATTCAAATTAAACTTTAAATGTAAATTTTGAACAAATTTAACGAAGCGAAATTAAAATTAAATCATAATATAAAAACACAATTGAAATCAAAAAAGTCAAAAATTAAAACTATAAAATAAACAATATCAAAAATAAAAAAAAAAATATCAAAAATATCAAAACACAAATTAATTGCGACTAGAGATAATAAGTTTACGTCCAAATAAATGCTCAGTCACTGGGGATGTAAACAAAAAACAGACTGTTTAGTAAAAAATTAAGAAAAACTTAATTGGCCACGAAAAAAGGCATTTAATCAGCGTTTACGGGCACATATCGGACGTTTATTCAATGCAAGCAATACCTTCAGAGCATAAACCTATTTTTAACTGCCAGTCTCCGTCTTTGGGCCGTGTCCAGGATCCATCAATACTACGGTCAACGACGATATAAAACTAGACTCCTAATAACAGGCGACCGATGTCTGCCAACACATTAGGCAAAAAAGTCTTATATCCGTCTCATTTCGACCAATCCTGTGAGCCGTAAACATACGTTGAGACAGAACAGACCTTGAGTTAGCCAATCACAACGCAGTACCCCGCCCCCCTCGCTTACGTAGTACCTCAGCGAGTTGGCAGAATAGTTTTGTTCTTTAGATCGTGCAATGCGTAGTCTAGTATTATATCGTCGTTGACTACGGTGGACTAGAATTCCCATCTCCGAATACCTGAATAGAAATTCAATAAATTTATATGAAATGGTATTTTTATGGTTTATGAGATAATAGTAAGATTGTTTATGAGATATTATTGAAATAATCGTAAAACTTGTAAGAAGTTAATAAGAAGTATAGTAATTATGAAAAGATTAACAACTGTTTTTGGAAATGATGTTTACCAATGTCTACAAAAGAGAATTTTTAGCGAATAGTTCTTATTTGTAAAAAAAAAAAATGATGCCACATACCCAGAAAATTTCTAAAAAATATCTCTTTCCATTTCGACCACTTCCAAGTATGTACACAATAAAGCTATTGTCAAACAGACAGGCGTGACGAACGCAAAGCGAGGCGTTTTTGTTTGTAATGTATGGAATTGTTTGAAGCCAGTCACATAGACTATCGGATCGCTTCCGTTATTCTATGTGACTGGATTCAAACATTTCCATACAGTACAAATAAAAACGCTTCGGATCGCATTCGCTTCGCCTGTCTGTTTGACAATAGCTTTAGTTCTTATCTAACATTCACGCTATTACTTTCAGTGGCATTAGCAGCAGAGCGTCTACAACGGCGCGGCTCAGTGGGCTCGCTGGACAGCGGCATGTCGGTGTCCTTCCAACAGGGCAGTCGCAACGCACTGCACGCTACATCACCCAGGCATCCTAATGAACAACGATCACCAGGTAAAATATTTTAAATCAAAGTTGGCAACGTCGCAAATGGCTGTCAAATATTTACAAGATTTAATTAATTTTACAAATGTACTGTATGAAAATAAGAAATATGGCTCCCTAGTGCACTAAAAACTTGATCAGGGAATGCAATAATTAATATAGTAACACCGAACACCGTTTGATTTGATTTGATTTTTTTTATTTCGAACATATAGTTTTAGACGTAAAAAAGGCATTTGGATACTTTCCAAATGCCTTTTATACACCTGAAACGGTTACAACATCAAATTCAGTGTTTTGATTGCATTCCTATATCAATTTTCTAGTGCACTACAGAATCATATTTCTTATTTCCATTCAGTAACATTGCCAAATTAATTATTAAAACTTGTAAATATTGACAGCTATTAGGACGTTGCCAACATTCTGGTGATGCGCCCTTAAATTGTAACATTCTACCACCCGTGTGGGGTGTGGTTTAGGTAACATAAATGATGAATTATCAGCAGTATATAAACATACTGATGAATATCTATCTAATCTTAAGAGCGTATATTCCGAAAGCTGGCAACGTCGCAAATGGTTGTCAAATATTAACAAGTTTTAATTAATTTAGGATTGTTACTGTATGAAAATAAGAAATATGGCTCTGTAGTGCACTAAAAAATTGATAAGGGAATGCAATAATTAATATCGTAACACCGAATATATAGTTTTAGATGTAGAAAAAGCATTTGGAAGCTTTCCAAATGCCTTTTATGCACCTGAAACGGTTACAACATCAAATTCAGTGTTTTAATTGCATTCCTATATCATTTTTTTAGTGCACTACAGAGCGATATTTCTTGTTTTCATACAGAAAATTTGCCAAATTAATTAAAACTTGTAAATTTTTGACAGCTTTTTGCGACGTTGCCAACTTTCAGAATATGCAGCCTTAAATAGTATTGATGATTTTATTTAATTTAGTAAAAGTTAGTGAATATGAAAGATTTATCGAGCTCACCTTGAACCATCAGGTTCGTACGTTAGGTTTACTATTTAAAATAAATACTTGGACACCATATAAGAAACTTGATTTTTTTGCTCGATATTAATAACGGCAACAGGTGGACGTTCGAAATATTCACAGTACCCATACCATGAGTTGTCATTACGATACTCGATCAGCGATATCGACTGCGTTTGGCGCTCTCATTGGCCCGATCCAAGGTTGTATGAACTCTCAACCAATAAAATAATAAGAGCGCCAAACGCGGTCGATGCGTATAATCGAGTATCGTTATGACAACTCATGGTAGAGGCTCAGTGTGCTTAGTGCGAGTTTTTTTACGTAGACGCGAAAGTAACGTATAACCGCGTTTGGCGCTCTCATTGGCCCGCTCCAAGGTCGTGAGAACTTTCAACCAATGAGAGCGCCAAACGCGGTTAAACGTTACTATTGCGTCAACGTAAAAAAACTCGCACTAAGCACACAGAACATTTAGTTCTGTACTCAAATTAAAAAAAAAAAGTAAAAAAAAAATAGGGGCCCCTCTACGACAGACATGATTGTTTTCCGTTTAATAGATAATGCTACGGCACTGTAGATTCCGTTTCGTTTTTTAATTTAAAATCAAAATAGGAATGAAAAGAGCGTGGAATGTTCGTTACAAAAAAAAATAACAGATACCTCTTTCTGGGCTATTTCAAAAATGTAGTAATTTTTATTGTTCCAGGTCGCTTATTTAGTGGCATCAGTGGCATCAGCGGAATATTCCCCGGACGTATACGTAAGCTAAGCGCCTCCGGAATTCCGGATCCGAAGCACGGACAAGTGGGCAAGAGCACCGAAGTCTAAACAACAACACAACGGTATAACATCGTTATATTTTGAATTTTTGAACTCCCAACGAATTCGAAACCCTGATTGGACGAATTCAACCCGAAGTGACCCGAAAGCGTTCGGGAATCATCGTTTTTTCTTTGAATTGTATGGGATTTTGAGCACTAACGCGTGCTCTGAAAGGTGATTGTCGAATTCTTTATTACAAATGTAATAGGTTGATTTATTTAAATGGTCGGGTACCTCATTTTCTAAGTGCCATCTTTATTTTTCAACGCACTCTTTTGTATGGGATTGAAATCTTCGTACAAACTGATTTGTTAAGTTGTTTACCTTTTAATGATATTCACAAATGATATTATGCATAATAGAAGGGAAAGTTAATAAAGTTTCCCGGTAATTAGACGTTGTTCTAGTTTTAATTATTGAAGTTAATCTTCAGAAACTATAATTTGACACTAGTTTCCCTGAAGATAATACGTTTAGCGTAAACTCCTTTGTGAATATTGAAAGTATTCGCATTAATGCCTTGATATGGCATTCAAAGCATTATAATTTTTACTCCAACGTAAAAATATCTATCATAATGACTACAAGTTTCGCCCTTGCCAATTTTGAAGACACCATGTAAAATCTTTGTATACATGTGACTTGGCTGGCTGCAAGTGACATTTTTGGCTACATGTCACATTTTAGCTACATTTGACATTTTGTATTCTTGTGATTCTACCAGGGTAGGTTAACGGTTGATAGGCATTTTGGGTGGTTTTGGATAATTTGTATTTACTATCCAAAAGTGCCAATTTAAATATGGTACTCGAATTTACTAATGTAAACATTGATACGGACTCAAAACACGGAAGTAACAAAAAAAAAAAGAGATTGAGATTGGAGAAAATATTTATTAAAATGGCTACATTCATCTGTTTTTGGTAGCCTAAATTTAATAAAACTTAGCAGATTTTTCAGAAACAAAAAAACATTAGTAGCTTTTCAGACATATTTAGACGAATAATAAACATTTATTTTCATAGGGACGTTAGTAGGAAAAAACAATGACTTACGAAATTCAGAAAAGATAATAACCCTCATTTGTAACAAAAGAGGTATTTATAACGAAAATGAAAGGCTATTTGTATGAATCGAAGATAATTTGGGTCCACATTTTGGATGTAGGAATATTTCTTAGATGTTGGAGAATAACACTCACTATTCCTAAGGATTTTACTTTAATTAATATCTTCTTGAAATTAATAAATTTTAATCGTAAATAAAATTATAGCAACGAAATTAAGAAATTGGCAAGTTTGCTAAAATATTTTTCGTAACTGGCAACATTTTGTCGGTTATATTCCTTCTTTTATCTATGGAAAGTAACTCGGGAATAGTGAAGTGATTTTTAATCTAGATAGAGTAAAAATGTGGAATTACTGGAAGGTTTACTGAACGGTAGTTTAAATAAGACAATTTATTAAATTTTAAATTGCGTCAAATCAATATTCGCTTCTTAGATTGACATTAAAAAAAATAACCTCCATTGCATGTTACCAACCGAAAAGTATTATAAAGATTACTTTAATAATTAAAAAAAAAGTAAAAAAAGTATCTTAGAATTCATGATATTTTCTTTAGAATAATTGTACATACGTTTGGAATAGCGAATGCAATAGAAAATTTAAAAGTACACAAAATCTTGATTTCAGCACAAAGAAATACTATAGAACATCACAGTTAAAAAATATAATATTTATAATAAAAAAATACGAATTTATTCACTATTGTTGATGAATTTTATTAGATTAGGCGATTTGAGGAATTTTAAAATAGGCTAGTACCTTTTTGTCTCCCGGCGTGAAGTTATCTAGTCGTCGAAATTGGTGCATTTTTTCGATTGTGTCCATAAAAAAAAATCTATAAAAAGAAAGTATAATATTATATTAAAAATAAACCTTTATCTTCCAAAAATATGTACGATTTTCCGTATTCAACTACATTAAAAGGCTGTTTTCGGTTTTTTTTTTAATTGTATGAGTGAATTTTACATTGTATAATGTATTACTTAACGTTACCGATTCTATTTTTCCTTGGATTTTACCGTAACTTATAACTAAATAGTGTAAGTGTGTAATGTAATGTGAATGGCCGGCCTGGTTGCGTGTGCGCAAGTCTGCCAGTGTTTTATGCAGAAAGATGGTTGAAATACAGCGTAGTTTCTAACAATTATTAATGCTTTTTTTTTTTTAATTTAGGTGAATTAATTTGGAAAAAGCAAATGATTTGGTTGATTAAAATTTCATTTTTAAATTTTAATTCTTATGGTTTTAATTTCAATGCAATTTATTCATACCTTCTTCGGAACGCTTGACAAACGCTGCATATCTTCCGTTGAAACGTCTTTGACAAAAGCTGATTAAATCTGGAATATTACACAAAAAATACACACAGGCAAAATTAAACCTTAAATCCTACTCCTAAGCTTCATATTTTAATATTCCAGATATTTTTCAGCAGAACGAGCTAGAACTCCAAGGCCGGCCATGCTAAAAAATGTTGACTAATCTAATGTAGCTACTGTTGACTTTGTACCGGTTATTTAGGCTTGTTGTTTCTACTATTTGATACGAGGGTAGATAGAGAAAAATAAAACGATTTGTTATAAGCGGAGGAAATGGGATATAATGGACCTGGAGCCTTACCACAAGCTCTTAATGCGATCCAGTTTAGGCTATCGGAAAGAGACAGAGCTATACAAGTCGTCTAGCGCCATCTCTTTCCCACAAACTAAACTGGATCGCGTTAAGAAGTTCATGGGAGGCCACCTGTCTTAATTAATAGTAAAAAAAAATGACCATTCGCATGGTTAAAATTAATACTGGTTTCACGCAAAATTGTGATATCGATATTAATTTTAATGCATGATTAATTGGGAATTTATACAGTACTAAGCTGTCCAATATATTTGATTCTGAATCTCTAAATTACATCTTAATTATTGTGTTTGTTTTTCATTATAATCTAAAGTACAGTCGAGCACACATTTTTTTTTAAGTTCACAGTTTTTCTTTGGTATAAAACGCCTTCAGTGTTTTGATATACGTCGTATAATTCCTTCAAACTAAAAAAAAATCAAATTTTTGGATAATTTGTGTGAGCGACTGTATCAGAAAGTGTTCCACACACATCTTTCCTAGTTCTTAAAAAAATAAAAAATGTAATGCATGACAAATTGAAAGGAATTGATGTAAAAACGTTTCTTCGTTGGATTTTAATCCTAATGTGTATTGTAATAACGATCTTTTTGAATTAAAATAATTATCCCATAAAGTTTCGTCAAAGAGACTCGAATGTAATGTTTGTAAGCGTATTTCAAGCGAAATGCGTCTTTATTTTAATAGGGATATGGTATGGTTTTGTGGTGTCGTGGTGTATTTCTTAAACTTATACAAAAACAGTTCAGTTTCTTCCTAATTTTTATGATTTTATTTTTTATTCTAAATTCAAATTCAAATTCAAATTCAAATTCATTTATTAATTTTGTGAACACAGGGTATAAAAGGTGTTAGAAAAATTGTGTAGTCCATCCTATGGTCCGCCAAGAAGGCATACAAAATATCGACTCTAAAATTATTGTAACAATTAAAATTCACATACACGTCAAACAAAATCTCAGAAAACACAGTCATCAAAAGTGAGATTAAATATTACAAATATAGAACTAAAACAAAATAAGATGTCAACAATGTTACAATTTTCAATTTCAGCATTAAGTATTCAAATAAATGTCATTAAAATTTCGGATTATTAAAAATATCAAATCATACAAACAAGTCAAATTATACAAAATTAAAAATTCCAAAACTAAGTTAACACCATAATGATGCCTATTCAAAATTTGTCATTAAGGAATTCATCAACCGAGTAATATGCCTTGTCAATCAATAGTTTAAAAAGCTGATGTTTAAAATTGTTTAAATCGGCTGAAATAATTTGATTCGGTAATTTATTGTACAGTTTGGGAGCCATTGCATATATACTTTTATGGAGAAATTTGGTTTTAGTGTAAACCAAGTGCAACTTATTTGAGCGTCGTTGACTTTCGACAGGTCTATATAGATGCATATTGGTTTTTACAAAAACGCAAGCCTCATATACATACAGTGATGGTACAGTTAATATTTTTAAGTTCCGGAAGTGTGGCTTGCATGAATCCGTACGTTTTATTTTGCATATAGCACGAATACATTTCTTCTGCGCTATAAGTACTTGCTCAACATGAGCTCCATTGCCCCAAAATATCAGGCCATATCGCAAAGTGGAGGCAACGTAACCATGATAAGCTGCTAAGAGTGCCGTCATGTTTGCAATTTTACCTAGCATCCTAAGAGCATAGGAAAACTTAGTAAGTTTCCCACACACATTATCAATTTGGGTCCTCCAAGACATATTGTTATCAATATATAGGCCAAGAAACTTAGTCACGTTAGATTCAAGTATTGGATCTCCTTTATAATTAATTTGAAATTGTGGTTGCACCGTTTGTCTGATTTTAAAATTCATTATGTTAGTTTTCGTTAGATTAATTTTGAGATTATTCGCTTTTAACCAGTCAATGATCGTAATTAGACTAGCATTAACGTCTTGTACTATTTCTTCAATACTACCACTATTGTATATAACTGTGCTGTCGTCTGCAAACAAGGACATCTGTTGAGAAATGGCTTCGGGAAAGTCATTTATGTAACAAATGAAGAGCAACGGTCCCAATATAGAACCCTGTGGAACACCGTAACGTAGCACTCTCGAGTCAGAAGAAAATATTACTTCACTTTTAGTTTTAAAATCCACTTGTCTTATCTGGGTAATTTGTTTTCTATCCTCCAAGTAAGATTGTATGAGATTGAGTATATTACCTCTGATGCCAAAACTGGAGAGCTTAGCTAGCAGCACTTTATGGTTAACATAATCAAAAGCTCTAGTCATGTCCATGTACATTGCCACAACAGGTTTTCTAATGTCCATGTTATAATGAATTTTTTCAAGAAATTTATATAGGGCCATATTAATGGTTTTGTTTTTCCTAAATCCCATCTGTTCTTTACAAAACATATTATTTTTTTCAAGGTAGTTATACACACTGCTATATATAACTTTCTCAACAACTTTAGAGAAAATAGGTATTAACGCTACTGGTCTGTAGTTGCTAACTTTTGATTTGTCGCCTTTTTTATGAACAGGTTTGATAATGGAAACTTTTAACTTTTCAGGAAAAACCCCATTTTCTATAATTTTATTTATAATATCGCTTAGTATAGGCGCTACAATATTCGCTACTGATTTAACTACCCTTGTATCAATACCATCATAACCTGTACTGGACGTGTTTTTAAGATTGTTTATTATTGTCAATACATCTTGAGGAGTTGTTGGGTGCATAAACATGGATTTATATGATCCTGACAATGTATCCGTTTTGGTATTATTAATTGGCAAAATGTCCGCATTTGATTCAATTGAGTCTATAAAATAATCATTAAAATGTCTTGCTATAATTTTAGGATTTGTAATACACTTGTCATTTACATTAATTGCATTTATAGTCGTTTTGGGAATATTAGATTTCATAGAATTGATTACCCTCCAAGTTGCTTTAGACTTGTTAGTGCTAGTTCCTATAAAATAGCTGTTTTGAGCTTTTTGTGTCAGTTTGATCACTTTTTGATATCTCTTTGAGAATGATTTGAAAGCCGCTTTTGTATCACTATTTCGTTGTATTCTGTACGCCCATAATAATGCTCTTCTCTTTTTACTACAGCATTTAATTCCTCGACTTATCCATTTTGGTCTTACTACTGTAGAGATTTTACGTTTGATAATAGGAAAGCACAGATCGTAAAATAATTTAAATAGTTCAAAAAAATTATCATAGCTATCGTTAACATCGTCCGTTCCGTATACCTCAGAGAAAGTAAGACTAGCCAGACACCTCCTAAATAGTTTGATGTTTTCTTGACTGTAGTCGCGTTTATTAACATAATAGTATTTTAAGAGACATGTCCGATGTACAGGAAACTTCATGATTTGCGCTGTGTGATCAGAGACGCCCAACTCAAGTAATTCACTTTTACAGCCACGCATGTTGTGAAGAATATTGTCCAAACACGTACCACTACTAGGGCGCGTGGGTTGCTTTATTTCTATATTAAGATTGAACTCCTTTAAAATACGCTTGAATAGCGCAGAACTTTTATTATTCTGAAGAATGTCAATATTAAAATCACCGCATATTATTATTTTTTTATTATTTTTATAGCAAAATTGTTGTAATAAGTAGGTAAGTCAAATTATTAAAGAAAATATTAATTTTTGTATTATTGGGAATTCGATATATGCATAGTATTATAATTTTATGGTCAGTTAACTCGATTGCGCAGGATTCAAACACGTTTGGAATGTTTACATTTTTTACTGCTTCAATTTCTGTGAAATGTAAAGAGTTATTTACTAGAATACAAGAACCACCATTTCGTGTTGTTCTAGTGAAGCATGCAGCCAAAGTATAGTTCGGAATGTTCAAAAAGTCAACGTCGCTCAGCTTCATATTGTGCTCTGTAAAGCAGAGGATATGAGGACACTTACCAGTGTTTGCTACCGTGTCTAAGTGAACCGTTATTATGTCACTTTTAGCCAAAAGTCCATTTATGTTTTGATGTAATATGCATAAGCTGTCATACACGAAAAAGCTGTTGCTCAGGAGTATCAATATTATTACATGAACAATAAGAACTAGGAGAAACACATTGTAAAAGGTTTCTCACAGAAGAAAAATCGTTCATGTTAGCATAAACATAGCTTTTTAAATCATTGAAAATAATTCTAATTCCATAGTTATTAATACGTCCATTACGCTTAGCAAACATGGTGTAGTCGCACGATAAGTTTAAGTTTGAGTCACATAATGTAGCATAATTATGGTTTTGTATATCCTGGTATAGAAGATTACTGAACATTTCTACTCTAAAATTATACATAGTTGAATAATAATGATGTTTATAAGTTGGTAAGCATAATATTATATTTGTGTGTTTTATGGCTGACAATGATTCTCGAATAGCCAATATTAAGTCAAAATAATTATTAGTTTGTCTAAAGTCATTTTCACCAATGAATATTATACAATTATCCTTCATCGTGTAATCTGCAAGTTTTGTATGAATGCTGCATAATAATGTTTTTATTCCAGTATTAGGTAGAAGATAGTGACAGATTTGGTGACAGGGAAAAGTGTTTTGAGCTATCGCTAGAATTTTATTGTTTTGGTTACTACTAATTATACAAAGTTTGTTGCTCTGTCCCTGCTGTGTTGAGTTAGATGTCTTCTTCATTTTCTGACTATTACGAATTTTACCCACATTATTTTTGGGGTCAGTTTGAGTGGGGGTAAACAACTCCGGAGTCCCGAATCCTGGATTTTTTATGCGTTGTTTTTGTGTTGTTCCTCTAATAGGTGTAGACAGTGTGGATTTTTTACTTGGTGTTCTAATCTCACTAGCCAACCTTTTTGTTGCTTTTTCTATCAGTTTATGTTTTGAGTTTATACTGTCCATTGCTGTCTTTAGTTCTGTGTTTTCGATGGATAGGTTATTTATTTCTTCATGCGCTGCCTGCAATTGCGAACTTAATTCTTGAATTTGGCGTTTGAGGTCCTCTATTATCTCATTATCTTCATCTGTTATATTTGGTACGCTGCAGTTAGTGGCGCCCTCTATTGTGGAATCATTTGAACTAGCATCATCGAACGTTAATATTTCTGTATCGGATCGTCTTCGTTGACTTCGTAGCGTGATATTTTCGAAGAAATTCATTTTAGGTACTACTATTTAAATAAATCGTTCAAAAAAGTCAATTTGTGCTATTTGAGTTTGGTAGGATTTGAACTCGAGATCAATCGATTCCACTCCAAGGTGTAGGCGCTTATACCTCTGCGCCAAATAGACATTAATTACTCAGATGAAATTAGATAGCCAGTTGGTTCTTGATCTTTGACTACGACATCATCCAATTATTTTGTGGGTTCAAAGTTCAATTCTTTGTTAGAGAGATAGTGAGTAACGACTGTTACGGTTTGAAATTAACTTGAATCTTAATGTTTTTTATCGTGTTTTCACTTACGATTTTTGTTTTATTTCGGTCCACAGACATGCACAAATCACTATTCAATGTTTTTAATTTACTTCCATGCACATTTTAAGTTACAAAAAGTCTTATATTTTTATGAACTTATAGCTTTTTACTCGTCTTATCACTTTCTCATCACTTCATTTAAAACTTTTTTTTTTTTTTACTATAACATTGTCGTACACTTATTTGTGTGTCCTTTCACTGATTTACTTATTTTTATCAATTGAATATTGTTGTACTATTTATAAAAGATTTTAAATCCAAAAATAAACAGATCATTGCAAACTCTGCATTCAAATATCTGTCTTACGTAATTAAAATATGGTATATTTTTATTCTATATCTCTATTGCCATAAAATATGAAATACACCTCGTCTTGTTTGTATGAAAAGATAAAACAAATGTTTGAATCGCTTCTGTAGATTTCGCTTGACGCCAAAGATGTTATAATCCTTGTGTTCAATCTCAATGAATACCTTAATTTTAAACAATCTTCGTAATTGTTTGTAATTTAAATAATTTTCGAGTTATTCGCCTCATTATGAATATATCTTTAAGAGGGCAAGTGTAGTTTTATTCATAACAAATTTATAAAAAGAAAAATTTGCTATATTTGATTTTTAATAAAAATAAATTGAATGATACGTATTATAAATTGATTAAAAATATATTTCACTTGACACTAATAAATTGCTGATTTAAATATAAAATATAAATATGATTTATGAATAAAACTATACAAAAATAAATCTTATAATAAGTTGTAATAAAATTAAGTGGTTTTCAGTTCTGTAACATACATCTACTAACTTATTTCTATGTATGTATATTGAAGAGTTCTTTCTAATATATATCCTTTAGTTGAAAATTGTTAAAAAAAACTTAGATTTTAAGCAATAACGCGATTGCGTCTACATGTTGTATCATATAAAAGTTGTTGAGAGTTGCTACAACTAAGTCACTTAATAATAGTTTTATTTAAAACATAAAACAATGAGAATGTATTTATTTATTAAATATGAATTAACATTCATGAGTAGTTTGATGTTTTATTTTAGATCAAACCCTTTATAACGTGCTTTTTTGTAGTGGTAAAATCATCCATTGGGTCCTCCCACCCAGGGCAGGACGGGAGAGACTATCAGACTTGTACCGACTAAAGCCCACGGTGTCCTTCAATAGCCCTTTACGTTCCGGGGCCACGGTCACTTGTTTAGACAGTTCCGCGACCCCGGTATTTTAAACACTTGTTTAATATCTAATAAAGCCACTTTCATTAAGCGTATTTCGCATTGGTCGTCTTGGAAATCACTAACATCGGTAACGAAAAATATCGTGAAGGAAATCGATGGAGAAGAGATGTGGATTTCAAGCCATGACTCGCTCTCCGCTCTGCTCCACTCCGCCTCAGTGGAAACGCAGCCTTATGCAATAAATATTAAAGTCCAAAGCCGTTATGTAAGAAGTCTGTGGCGTTCCCAGAGGCGGTATAGAGGGTGGCCATAATCTCATACGAAAAAGAAAGATAAAGTTCGTGAAATAGAATCTATTGCTTAGCAAAAGAATGGATAATAGTAGTAGAACAATTAGGCATGATTGTCGCAGTAGCTGACTGATAGACTACTGCATAGTGTGTTGCGGGTTCGAACCCCGCACGGAACAAATACATATTTGCATGATCTACAAGTACTTGTTTCGGGTCTGTGAGTTCCTATGCTTGTAAACGCACACACGATACAGGAAGAAATTCCTAGAATGAAGCAACGTTTAAAAAACCGGCCAAGTGCGTGTCGGGCCACGCACAGTGTAGGGTTCCGTAGTTGCCCATCAAAATACTTATGCGAACTAACTAAACTGATTCGCTGAATTTAATTTTAAAAAGAAGAATTTTCAAAATCGGTCCAGGAGTCTTTGAGAAATCGGGGAAAATACATTAAAAAAAAAGATTAGAGAATTTAGAACCTCCTCCTTTTTTTGAAGTTAGTTAAAAATAGTCGACGATAAAAACCTACCTATCCCCAAAAAACATACCGGAAAAACATACCTATTAA
Source organism: Agrotis clavis (assembly GCA_954870645.1). NCBI lineage: Eukaryota > Metazoa > Arthropoda > Insecta > Lepidoptera > Noctuidae > Agrotis > Agrotis clavis. Next base: position 7,192,850 of record OX940943.1, read on the forward strand.
AGCTGTAAAAATAAAGTTGACAAACTTACATTTGCAGTTGTAGAGGATGTTCTCCGATACATTTTGTTTAAGAAAATATGTTATCCAAGTACATGTTATAAGTTGGTCGACTATTACTCGAAAAGTTGTAAAGCCTACTTAGTCATGATAATTTTCTTTTAAACTTCGTTATATATACTACTATTGTGATTTTTTTCACACCCCCAAACATAACCGTTTAGCTGGTAGAGGGGGGGGACACTCGAGTCGAGCAAAATTTAGCACTTTAAAGCTTAATATTTCACAAATGAATTTTTTTATCAAAAAATTGTTAATGGAAACTCACATTATTTTTTAAAGACCTATTTAATGATACCCCACACTAAGGGGTACGCGAGAACGAAAAAAAACATTCCCACTTTACGTGTACAGGAGGTACCCTAAAAAAAATTATTTTTCGAGATTATATTTTACCACTTTTTAGGCACAACAAATCCGTATATTTACACCAAATTACAGCTCTCTAGTACTGTGCGTCTCTGAGCTAAACTGCGGACAGACGGACGGACGGACGGACGGACGGACGGACATGGCGAAACTATAAGGGTTCCTTGTTGACTACGGAACCCTAAAAAAACGCAATGAATGTTACGACTCGGTTAAAGTGGTTGATTTTGAATCCTAGGTTTTTGAACTAATTATGGTAAAACTAGTATCAAAATATTAATTTCAAACACACGTCATCATGGCACTGCGTTTGCTAGGTACTAGAAGAAGAACTAGAATCGAGATTGGGTGACATAATCGGGAGAATTTTAATTTAGAGCTTAAGATTTATGAGATTAATTCAGAGATTCCAGTGCAGGATGTTCAATCTGACAGGCCCTCGTATAGGTCCGTGACCTTGGAACGTAAAGGGCTATTGAAGGAACACATGAAGTTTTACTCAGTACGAGTCTGACAGTCCCACTTCAACTTGGGCGGCAGGACTCATTTGATGATTTTACCATGATAAAAACGAAAAGAATGTTCATGGTATTAAACTTTTCTGACGTGTAAAAAGTAGTCTCTCATAAAGAGTAGTTGAGATGCTCTTCAAACCATTACTACCATTACTAAAACATTCCCTATTGTTTTTTAACAAATCAATTCCCTCATTGGTTCAAGTATCGGAATGTATAGCTTTGTAAAGCCGCAGTCGATCTGAAGCGACAACAGCACTTGTGGGTGCTCGCCCCTCTAAGCCGTGCTTAGCGAGGAACGAACCTACGACCCGTGGTATACGTATGTTGGTAATAGTAAACGTCATGAGTTTTCTAGGCAGGTGGGACAAAAGGTGTGGAGTGGACATTTGAGTTAAGTATGTACTGCATGTTTTGTAATTTTTCTGTTCATTTTTTTGGTGTTGGTTGTTAAGCTCATTGTCCGTAGCGAAATTAACTTGTAATATAAGCTAAGACCTGGTTTCTAGAACGAAAATAAAGAATAAGTCCAGAATAAATGATTTTTCATCTCACCCGCTCGGAAAGATTCTATTTCTCATTCAAAATCTGAGCGCAAAACTCCATTTTGTGCTCTAGAGCACAAAGTGTTGTTTAAAATTCGAACACGTCTTGTATTCAATTGTTTTATACTTTTCTACACTGGCAGGCGAGCCGCCCCCACTTCATTTCCTCGCTTAGTGAGGTGAAAAGTTGTGTGTTGCACTCGGCAGCAAAGTTTTTCTGCGTCTCGTACCTTTGAAAACTTCGCATCGCTCAGGATTCTATATTTGAACCGCTCGTTTCTCTCGCGGTTCAATCTTAGAATCCTTCGCTCGCTCAGTTTTCAATTCAAGTACTCGCGCCAAAAATCAACTTTGCAGCCTTGCATAACAAATAACTATAGTTATTGAGTGTTGATACATAATATAATTTTCACCTCACCCGCTCGGAAAGATTCTATTTCTCATTCAAAATCTGAGCGCAAAACTCCATTTTGTGCTCTAGAGCACAAAGTGTTGTTTAAAATTCGAACACGTCTTGTATTCAATTGTTTTCTACTTTTCTACACTGGCAGGCGAGCCGCCCCCACTACATTTCCTCGCTGTGTGAGGTGAAAAGTTGTGTGTTGCACTCGGCAGCAAAGTTTTTCTGCGTCTCGTACCTTTGAAAACTTCGCATCGCTCAGGATTCTATATTTGAACCGCTCGTTTCTCTCGCGGTTCAATCTTAGAATCCTTCGCTCGCTCAGTTTTCAATTCAAGTACTCGCGCCAAAAATCAACTTTGCAGCCTTGCATAACAAATAACTATTGAGTGAAGGAATTACAGCAGTTGTCACGCAGATTGAAAATTCATTTTTTTCTTTTTGCCAATATTGAGTGCAACAATTTCATATGACATACAATGTTCGTAGACAAGGTAAATAGTTATGTTGACAAAAGGCTGTGGAGTGCCCTTTAGATTGGCATCCTAATCCCTTGTTCAAATGATAAGACTGCCAAATTAGGCTTATGAAAAATCTGTTGAGGAATAAAAGGAGTTAAAAAAACCTTTAATAGCATTTTTCTATCTTTAACAAACAGAAAAAAAAAACTTAATATTTTTTCTCTATGACTGCTCCACAGTTTTCTCTGTTCTATACAGCTAAGCGCTTCCCCGTCGCTCAGTTCAGTAGTGACCACGTGACAATAGTTACAGCCATCACTGACAAACGACTAACACACTAAATTCAATTAAAAATATATTTCAATGTGCTGATGAGAACTCCATATTCTTGAAGGTAAGTTTTAAAAATATATATTGTTTTTTTTGTGTGTTTGTTTTTAATAAATAGATTAAGAATTAAGATTGTAATTCAACCAGCAGTTTAGTGTTTGTTAAAACTGCAATTCTAGATACCTTTTTAATTGAGTAGGTAAGTAGTTCTGTAACTAATTAGTACATGATGTGTGTCCAGGCATATGGGTGCACATGCATGGCCAATAGGTCTACTCTCCTCGAAAATGTGTGCAAGTCCCCTAAGATGACCCACTGACTAATATTCGTCAATCAAGGTAGATAAGTACTATGTATCCTTTCCCTGTCTGATTATGATTTTATTAAAAACCCATTTTTTCCTATAGAGTGTAGAATCTAAGGATCCGCCCGTAAGATGAGCCACTGACCGAAAATGTACTTTATATCACAAATTTTTGCAGTAAGCTGCAAAACCATACTTCTTTGTTAATATTCAAAGAGCCTCGACAAAGGTTTCTGTACTAAAAAAGCAGTTTTTTTATAGTCTTTGCCTCACTTTAGGTTCCAAAACCACATTTTCACAGATTTCACAGATTCCCCACATTCAGAATACACAAACATAAACTGACAAAACATTGAATGACTTAAACTGAAAAGAATTTGTTAGTATTTGCCCTGGGTAGGACGGTACTGTTACAACAAAAGCAAAAATATCCATTATTGTCTAATCAATCAACTCATTCATTTTCCTTCATGACGACTGTTTATCTATTTGACTTTTACCGTGGTACCACAAAAACTTTTAAACGTCTGTTGAACACTTGTCTAAAAAATGTCAGAATAAGACGCGTTCTGCAGTCACACTTTTTTTAGACAAGTGTTCAACAGATGTTTAAGTTTTTGTAGTAAGGCTGTTAATGTTTGTAAACGCACACACGATACATCGAAAACCGTGAGGGAGCATTAATGAAAAAGCTATTTGGAACGTGAATTACCTTCTGCACCAAGCGAAGGAAAGGATCCCGTATCCAAAACTTAAAACAATTAAATGTTCAGTGTTGCCTTTGATTAATCAACACAATAAACCATTTCCACAACGCATTTAAACTTCCGTCACACATCACTCACAATAAAATTTTCACTCAACAAAAACAAAAACTTAAATGCACAGTTTAAAAAACCAATTTCCGAACGCACTTCCCGCCAATTTGCCTGTCCAACTTAAAAACTTTCGGCGGCAAAAATGGCGGGTCTCGCGACGAACAAACCGCCTCGTTGCAACATGTCAATAAGAATACAACACAAATTATACTCATTTAGTGGTAATTTAATAAACTTAACTAAATTATAGGCATTTAATTCAATTTAAGTGACTGGCTGAGGGTGAGGGGAGGGTCAACCACCTCGGAGGAGTATTGTGTTACCTCACAGGTTATTAATTCGATAATATAATTTTCTTTCAATACTTTCTGTAAATTGGATTGCTAGTTAATAATTATGCACTCTTTACTAGCTACAAGGTTCATAGTACATTCGATTAATTTGTACGTTAGATGGGCCTGATTAGACACATAATTAGTAATTTGGGTACCTAGCCTAGGTACAAACTAGTGTACTTATCCATATGTTATAGAAATCGTATCCTAAACTATAATACGGCATGTCTAGCTATCCATTTACGTAATAAAAATCTACCATGGCCATGAGGATACTGAATTCAATTCTTAGGTCAGAAAATGGTTGCCCGGAGATGGGTATGCCTGTAAGCAGTATTTTAGCACTCTGGCTGTCCATGCAGCCTAAAAACTTAGAAGCCAAGAAACATTGAAACTTATAACACAACATTAGAAAAACCGTTGAAAAACCTTAGCTGCCTGCCATAATATGCCTTTTGTTGACTGTGTGTGCAACTGTAAAAATTCGACAACTACTGTCTTCAGGGATTTACATGTTGCGTACGAGTATAACGAAAATTTTCAATGTTTCTCATGTCGACACATTTTAAAACTACTTTCAAAGGCTTCTTCTTCTTCAATCGGTCCCTCATTACTGAGGATCGTGGTCACTGGACCCCTTTACACGTACAATCTGCCTCCATCGACTCCGGTCCAAAGTTGCCATCACCACCTGCTGAAATTTGCTTGAGGACATAGCCTCTTTTACTTGGTCGGACCATCGCGTTGGCGACCGGCCTCGTGCTCTCTTGCCTTCGGTATTGCCAACAATGACCAGCTTTTCAAGGCTGCTATCTCCCCTTCGCATTATGTGGCCGAAATAGGTTAGAATACGCTGTAGGCAAACTGTAGACAATCGGGTCTTGATATTGAGCTGGGAAAGGATAGACACATTTGTGCGTTTGGCTGTCCATGGAATTCGGAGCATCCGCCTCCAGCACCACATTTCGAATGCGTCGATCCTTTGTCGTTCTCTTGCTCGGATTGTCCACGTCTCAACTCCATAGAGGAAAATCGGGAAAACTAGTGCTCTGACCAAACGGGCCTTCGTTTTATAGCTTATACCACGATTCTTCCAGATGTTCTGGAGGCGTGTCATAGCATCTTTAGCCATGCCTATCCGCCGTTTTATTTCTGGGACGCAGCTACCTTCATTATTGATACTAGATCCCAGATAAACGAAACTGTCCACAGTATCAATGCCTTGGATGTTAAAGGCGCCCGAAAGCTTTCCCGCACGATCTATCACCATAAGCTTGGTCTTCTGCCTATTTATTGCAAGCCCTAATTTGCCACTTTCCACCTCCAATCTGTGTAGTATCTCCTTCATGTCGCCAAATGTTGTAGCAAGGAGAACGGTGTCGTCAGCGTACCTCAAATTGGAAATGCGCTTTCCACCAACAGCAAACCCCTTTTCCCAGCCCTCAAGAGTCTTCCGGATGATATACTCCCCATACACATTGAAAAGCAGAGGTGAGAGGATGCATCCCTGCCTAACGCCTTTCTTGATGTGGAACACATTTGAACAGTCGGTGTCTATTTTGACGAAAGAGCGATTGTTGATGTAGAGGCATCGGACTAGGTCAATAAGATGTTGAGGCGTACCCATGTCTTTTAAAACCTCCCATAGCTTGTCCCACTCCACACAATCAAAGGCTTTGGTGTAATCAATGAAACACAACAATACAGGGCTGTTAAATTCCCGACTCTTCTCGATAATTTGACGAACGTTCAGGATTTGTTCCCGCGCGCCTTTGCCTTTAACAAAACCTGCTTGTTCTTCTGGAATTTGTGGCTCGAGAAAGTGTCTAAGCCTGTTGTTTATTATGTACAGGAGTATCTTGCTGACATGTGGAATAAGTGCTAAGGTCCTGTAGTTGCTGCAGTCTTTGGTAGAGCCTTTTTTATAAAGTGGAACAAAAACGGATTCTGTCCACTCTTCAGGCCATCTCCTGGTCTTCCAGATAGAATTGCAGATGCTTAGAATCTGATTCACACCTTTGGAATCTAGGTTTTTGAGTAACTCGGCGGGAATTCCATCTTTACCTGGAGATTTTCTATCCTTGAGACATCCAAGGGCATGTTCGACTTCCGACCGCAGAATTTCGGGTTCTTGCAGTGTAAAGTCTGTCTGCGCACTGCTTGTGATAGGTTGACCCGTGTCATAAAGTATTGAGCAGTACTGTCTCCAGCGTTCCAGAACCTGATTTTTTTCACTGAGGATGTTACCTGTTTCATCTGCGATTGTGCAGGTTTTCGTTTTACGAGATTTAGTCAGCTCCTTGACCTTGCGGAAAAGATCTCTGGTCTGATGTTTCGCAGAATTCTGTTCGAGCTCAGCACAGACCTTGTTGATGTGTTGGTCATAGTCTTTGCGGCAGTTTTTCTGGACCTCAGTACTGAGTTGGTCGTATGACCTTCTGTTCTCCTGTATGGTTAGACCTTTTTCCTTTAACTCCCGTCTACGAAGAATTAGGTCAGCTGTTTTCGTAGATATAAAAGGCTTCATGGTAGGTTTTGGAAGCATGTTCTCTTTGGCAGTTTGCTTAATAATTTTCTGCAAGGCTTTCCAAGCGACGTCTGGGTCAGTGGCGGTATCTATGGGACATTCAGGTACTTTGTGTTCGATAGCTTTTCTGAAGGCTTGTACAACATGGCGCATATTCAGCGTGCGTTCTAGCTTGTGGAGTTTTCTCAGTCGAAGTCGGATTGTGGTAACTAAAAGTTGGTGATCAGAGCCACAGTCCGCCCCCGGGTATGTAGTGGTGTTCATGACAGACGATTTCCATCGGTTTTGGATAAGAATATAGTCTATCTGGTTTCTGAAACGGTCGCCAGGAGAAATCCAAGTGTACAGTCGCCGTATATGTTGTTTAAAACAGGTGTTTGTCACGGTAAGATTTTCCTCACTACAGAACTGAAGCATACGTTCACCTCTTTCGTTTCGGTTGCCGATTCCATACTTCCCGACCACCCGTCGAAGATGTTCGTCGCTGTCCGTTTGGCCGATTTTGGCGTTAAAATCACCTAAAACTACCGTTATCTCCCTTTTGGGTAAATTTGGGATATTTATTTTGCAAAGGCTTACCCTTTGCAAAATAAATGAACGCCGCCCAGTCAACTAGCTTTGTAGGAATACTACCGTCTTTAGACAAAGGGAATTCTAAACAGCTTGCCCTTCACCCTTTTTGGGATGAAAGACTATTATTTTATAAGTTTCTTTCTATGTAAAAGTACTATTAAATTATCTTATCTTGCCTTGGGTGGAGCGGAAGAAATCCACGATGTACTTTCAATAGCCCCTTACGTTCCAGGGTTACTGTTACCTGATAGTCCCGCGACCCGTCTCGTTTGAAGATTTTGAACAACGCATCATAGAGGCATTTGTAATTACACCAAATTAGTTATAAGGGTATTGCCTTGATTAGTTATTAGGGCATTGATTGCGATCCAATTATAATGTCTACGAAAATGCTGATAAAAAAATGTATTAAATAATAAATTGTTTTTTTTTTCTTTACAACTAGATGGAAGAATCATTAGACGGCCGTGAGAGCGGCGCAGGCGCAAGCGGCTTCGACTCGGCAGCCATCTTGAATGATGACGTATCACCTACCACCAGTTTCTGTTATAGTATCCCAAATTTATTTAATAGGTAAGTAAAGTTGTATGAGCTGATTAAAATTAACAAGAGCATCTTTGGAATGAGAGATGTCAAAATAACAATTAGTTAGAAATATAAAATTCCTAGCTGTTGCCAGTGGATTCGCCAACACGAAAAAGATCCCTTGGGATCGTTATACTGGGATAAAAAATATCCTATGTGTTAATCCAGATTATAAACTAAGTATCTGGCTTAACAAAAATCTAAATAAATTCAACAGTTTGTGTGTGAAAGAGTAACAAACATCCATCCATCTTTCTTCATAATATTTTGACATTCATACATCCAAACACGTTTATTGTGTCAGATGTGACAAAGTTTTAGGTGATATCAATGAGATTATGATAAGAGCGCGCAAAACGTGAAGACCGGAAAATGTCCTAAGTGGGACAATTTGCTAGTCTATGATGCCGACACGTGCGGGGGGATTGATGACGCGTGGCGCTTTTTGTTTATCTAGCTGTCACTTTCTTTCTTATTGCGTTTTATCAAGCTATCCTTTTTACTTAGTAGTAGTAGTAGTAGTGAAATGTAATGTGTGAATAAAAAAGTGTGTATGTGTGCTGCCGCTCGGCGCGGAACAGTTTTTTCTGTTGTTTTGTAAGTGTATAACATAGCTGTAATATTAGAATATCATTCGGTGACATAATATTAGTAAGAACGCACCAACCACTTCGAAACCATTAGGCATTTCGGCGACTTTCATACGCGTTCCGTTGACATGAAATTGTGCCTTTGGTGTTTTGGTTTTAACATTCAAAAGGTCCATTGAAACAGTATTTACTTATTTAGCAGCAAATCGTTATTGAAATATTCAGGGTTAAAAAAATATCAATGTCAAATGACACTATCCTAGGCGATCATGGCAGTGATTGTTTTTTTAATACGTGTCTACGTTCGTAATAGTGACCATTTTCGAGAAAATCATCAATCTATTTGCGTGCAGTTCTAAGCTGTTATTTTCTCTTAAGGGTACAGGCAGACAAGCTACTAAAATATTATGTTTATGAGCATGCATAAAACTATATTATAGGATTATGCTCTTTAACGGCATGCTCAAAGAATATACTCTTAAACTAATATACATGCCATTAGAAGCTGTCAGCCTGTATGCTGCAGTGAAAATTGGAAAACTAAGTAATCCGGTAATCATAAAAGGTCGACTTTATTTCTTCACCAAAGAACAAGAAGATTTTATTCAGCTGGTCCTTCGAGCCGGATGAATACAAATATTCAATCAGCGACGCTGCACCTGCGGCCCTTTCACCGTGTTCAAAGCGTTGGCCGCCTTTGCTTTAAATAAGAAATGTGCTCTTTTGAGCATGTCTATCTGTACCTTAACAGTACCTTCTGACTTATTCACCTCATGTCTCTTGCGCCCTTGACTTTGAACCCTGCACGACATTTTATCGTTACCTCTGTGCCTTGAACTTTAAGTTTTTTCTATGCCCTTAGTTTTAACTGGTAAAGAACACTAAGTATGTAATGGCTAGTAGAAGAATTTGTCTTTAGAACTTTCTAGACTAATGTTTCATTTGGCCATTTCATACATTTCTTGAAAAAACTTTTGCATGTGTGTGATAGATCGCCTCGAATAGGGTGGCAAAGCGGTCAGCGGGGCGTTGAGCGGAGCGTACTAGCGGTGAAAGAAAAAGTACCTTCAAGTTTTCATAGATATATAAAATCGAAAAAATATGAACACAAACCCTCACAAAAAGTTGTTTTTCAATTGTTTCAGTTTAGGACCAGGCTCCGTGCTATGCGAGCGTCCAGATACAGAACCCAGTGAAACATACACACCAAACGCGGAACCCACGGAGGAGGCAGCTGAACATCAGCAATATGAAGACGATGAAGAATATTCCCCGAAATCTAGTGAGGAGAATTTAATGTGCACTAATATCTGTCGTCTAATATATTCTTGTGTAGCTCTTGCCTTGCCTTATCCCACGGGAATTGTGGCGCACGAGGATATTTGCGTAGCTTCCTAACTGAAAAGAATTTTCGAAATTTGATCAGTAGTTCTGAAGATTAGTCGCTACATACATCTTAACATAAAGCATACAAAATCTATGCTTACGCCATTTTCCCATGGGAGGAGACAGAAACTTAGCTCGTTTAGTTATCCAAAAGAAAGTAGGTACAATGTTTGTTGTAATTTTTACATCGATTCTGACAGTTTCCTAATTTGAGGAAGTTTGCTTAATTCTATTAAATACGAGTAAGTAGGTCTTTTTTATAATTATAATCAGTGACAATGTGAGTATAAACTTGTTTTTACAGATGCAAAAGGGGATATACCAAAACGGAAACAGAGAAGATACAGGTAATTAATTTTTATTAAAATAAAACAAAAATCACGAATGACCTGACAACTCTTCAGAGTTGGTTCTAAGTTGAATTTACATGGAATTCGTGGGTCAATATCTCTTACATAATGTCAACAAACATAAAAGTCTTCTACGAGTATTCAAGTCTGTAAGTGTAAACACACAACAGACGGTGTTATGAATCTCTTGTATTATTTATTTAAAGCTTAGACTTTGATCGGTCAAACTCCAAGCCGACCACAACATGGTTGAGAAAAGGCAACAAAAATCGAAGATTTAATTCCAAAAACGTAAAATGACACAATACTTAGCACTATAGCACCTAAAAACTAACAACCACACTAAAGAATTATTCCAAAACAAGATTCTCACTTAAAACATTAACATAATCCGCGTTGTTTCAGGACGACGTTCTCCAACGTGCAACTGGAGCAGCTTGAGGCTGCCTTCCACAAGACACACTACCCCGACGTGTTCTTTAGAGAGGAGTTAGCTATGAGGATAGATCTCACTGAGGCTAGAGTACAGGTACACTATTGTCCTTGTTAGTTTAAAAACTTTATAAAACTGTAATTTCCCATGTAAGTGTTATTTAGAAATAGGTTTAAATCAATAATTCTAAAGTTATTTACAAGAAGATCAAAGATTAGTAAAGAATCAAAAAACTTGTTCATATTGCTATCAACGGGAATGCAGAAATTACAGATTTCATTCATACCACATAAAGTTCGTATTAATTCGTATATTTTGGGAATCGGCTACTAACTTTGGACATCCCTACCATGGACATGAGACATGATAAAACTTTTAGTACTACACATTTTTAAATCAGATTTACAAATATGTAGTACTAAAAGTTTAAGAAAATTTAAGAAATAAAAGACTACCTCGTTGATCTAGCGTACGAGTGAGACTGTTAAGCATAACGTCTCGGTTTCGATTCCCAGGTAGCGCACAGGGTTATTGGGTTTTGACCTCGTATAAATTTTAATATCTTTGGTTTTGAGAAAAAAGAAATGACGAAATGTGGGTGTACTATTAGGTAATCCTTAGGCGCTGTGCAAACGTAGGCCCGTATTACAGAACGTCACTTAATACTCAAGTATTACTTAAAACTAGATTCAAGGCATTTGATTGGTTGAAATCTAGATTTAAATAGAGATCAGTGCTTGAGTTTCGTTCTGTGATACGGGCCGTAGATAGACATTTTGTTGCCGACTCGGCACACCATCAATGGGAACCGTAGTTAATGAGCATGTGCAACTGGACACAAAAATGTTTACGTATGCGCAGGGAGTGGATGATTCCTTACTGGTACTATAGAAATCAAATATTCATCGGTAGCTTATATCTGACACAAGACACAAAAGTATCTAAAGTTTGCGCCTTGCTTTAATGCCTTTTTAGGGTTTTTATTTTCTATTTTTTGTAAAAAGGTTCTCCACTCTAGGAATTTCTCCTGTATCGTGGGTGCGTTTACAAACTACTTGTAGATCATACAAATATTTGCTCCGTGTGGGAATCGAACCAGCGACACGCATTGCAGCGGTCCAAAGGCTCACCAACTGCGCTTAATCCTCGTCAATCATTATCGTCGTTGATTACAGGCGTAAAGTTACTATAAAACTAAGCACAGTTATCCAACTCTACGAACGTTCACAGATTCGTCGGTAATAATAGACCGGTAGTTGCAATTGATCCGGTTTCATTTCGGAATCTGTGCAGCACGCAGACTCCAACTGTATGGTGACGTCAAAATAGTAGCTCCACAGATAACTTATTTAAGGCTTCCGAGATATTTTTAGGTCAATTTGCGATGTGTGTGTTGAATGGTTTTGACTTTTCGAGATTCAGACCACTTTGTAATCAACTTCTAATTGTGTAATGAATGCAGATGCTTCTGATTAAATATTGGATTTAGACTACGATTTAATTAAATTATTGAAAGAAGACTAAGTTTTGATCTCTATAATTGATGGATACTTAATTCATAAGGGCGCCGCTCCTAAAATGTTTGATTCTCTTTAAATGTTTGAAAGAATCATACGTTAGTCTTTACCTAACCGTGATGTTATTATACAGTCATTTTATGTCTGGCGATATATTTTCGTAACAGAATGGCCAATTCACTCTGCCTCTGATCCTGAAAATTACCCATATTCAAACAGTTGACCAATGAGTTTTTAATTGTTGAAGTTGGTCTCTCTCGTTCTCAGGTCTGGTTTCAAAATCGTCGTGCAAAATGGCGCAAACAGCAGAAGGCTGGTTGTGAAGCATATCCTGCTGCTCCGCGAGGTCCCAGGTCCCCTGACGAGAGATCACCTTCAGCTCTGGCACTGGAGATGAGGGATTTTATCACTATACCTGGTAAGTTTATCTAAGAAGCTGACCCCGACATAAAAGGAAAAGTCTGGGCATACGATGATGCTGTTTTAAATTCCCATGCATTTGCATATTATGGGAATCGCAAATCGCATTCGCATGACTATTATCGTCAAACAATTTCAAATACACTGTTTCGTGAATATGTGTTATAAAGTGATATTATAAAAAGCTCGTCGTAAAAGTTTCATCCCTAAACGTTTTTGTTGATTTTATTGGGGTTGAACCAGAGAACAGCTTTACAAAAGGAATAAAAAAACTTCTATAAAATAAAATACATATTTCGGACTTGTTGCTCTAGTCGTAAATTATGTTTTTATAACTTCGTTATGAATTTCGGCGGTCTGTTCAACAAAAAATGTTTTAATTGTTATTTTATGATTTATAACAGTGACTTTTTCTTTTACAGTGTCATCAACACAAATGATTAATCTAAGTGATACTCAGACTCAAGTTTATCCTACAAAGTCGAAGCCATCACCACCTGCCATCCACATATCAGCTTTGCCAACGAGACAAAACCCTCAGGTGGACCTCCCATCATTTTCCATACCACTACAGTACAACCTAGGAAGTTTCAAGAAAATAGGCGAAGACGTCCATTTAGACCTAGAAACGACAGACCAGCCAAACTGGGATACCAGAATGATACCAAATTTTAACCTGATGAACCTCAAACCGTTGATAGAAACGAGAGATAATGTCGATATGGAGTTAAAATACGAAGTCAAAAATGAAAGCAGAGTTAATTTCAGTGAAATACAAGCAGTACAAGCTATAGACACTGATGATATTCTTGGTAAAGATGGCGGAAATGAAGGACAAACTATATCACCAGATTTTGAAATACAAAGGTACCAAAATTATCAAAATGAAAACGAGAAAAGGTTTAGGGAGCAGAGTTTTGAAGATTCTATAATGGAAGATGGGAGAAATGATTTTGTTTGTGACGATGATTTTCTTTGTAAGAATAATTTTGAAAAAAGTGATGAGAAACGAAGTGAATTTGAAGAATGTCATCTTTTGAATACTGATAATAATGTCGGTATTAGTAATTTTGAAAGTAATATGTAGGTAGATGAAAAAAACTGAAGTGAATAGTGATCTCAGAAATAAAAATGTAAATATAGAAGTAGCAAGTAGTTTGATAAAGGATTTGTGAGTGATGAACAATTTATGTAAGTGTGAAATTAATACTTTGAGGCAACGATTTCAATAAGTTCAATGTATTTTTTTAACTGAAGCTATTAGAACACGACAGAAATTAGATATCCCATTTATAAAACTACGTGTTTTAAATAAAACACAAATTGTTTGATTGTGATACTGGTACCTTATGTAAAAGTGGTTCTAGTCAGAAATAAACGAAATAATTCAAACTTTTGATGGTTTGTAAGTAAGATAAAAGTATTTTAGTGAACTCCCAGAAATATTTTTCTGAATCTATAAAACGGAAAATCAATACCCTAAAAAACTCGATCAAACACAATAAAATGTTTCTTTTAAACTTTCTAGAGAATCAAGAATATTCAAAGGAAAACTAAAAAGCTTAGAAAAAACTTATCTTTTAAGTTTTTATACTCAAGTCGTATTAAGTTAGTCAAAGTTTTGGTACTTTTTGTAGACCACAGGTGTTTAAGACATTATTCTTGAGCGAAACTATTGTTTTAATACCTTTACTTATCAACTGTGCTTCAAGAAAAACATGCTAGATAAAATTAGCGGCCTTTTTCTGTCTAGACGGCTCTACTCACGAGCAGCCTATAATGTTCCCACTGTTGGGACACAGGCCTCCTCTCTGTGAGAGGGAGCGGGCCATAATCAACCACGCGGGCCCAGTGCGGGTTGGTGGATGTCACATGTCTTCGAATTTTTGATTCTAGGACATGCCGGTTTCCTCGATGTTTTCCTTCACCGTTTTGGGAGCAGTGGTGACGAAATAAATTATACAAAGCAATGCGCTTGGCTGGGTTCGAACACACGACCTCCAACTCGTAATTGGGGCCTATACCACTGGGCCACCACTGCTTTCTGGCTTCTACTGTTCACTGACAAAAAATACAACCTAGGGTAATTTCTACATTAATTCCTTAATGTTTTATTACCAACATTCATAGCCGTAGCTATAGCATACCTAAAGCCATAACCAATAGGGGGTAGATAACTGCATAAATAAATTGAAAATGGGTTTAGACCGTTATAATATTGAAAAAGAATGGTCATTTTTTATTATTTAATGAATATTGACAAAGACTAAAGATTCCAAATTCGGGGTCTTGTGACGTTATAAGGCTGCGTTTCCACCAGAGATGTGCCGAGGAAATGTGTCGTGCGAGGATGTCTAGCTGTGCTGTGAAAATGTGTGGGCGTTTCCACCAAAGCTGTGCGATGAAAATGTGCCTACGAGGATGTGTAGCGGAGCTGTGAAATGTGTCGACGAGGGTGCGGTGTAGTGGGAGCGGAGACACAACATATCCCTCGCAACGGGTACACTACGATAATACGAAAAACTTTATTCCGAAATTCATAAATACGAATTTCAAAATACCGATTTTCATAATTCCGAATGGTTCAAAATTCCTAATATAACAACTCCGATGGATCATTATTCCTATTTTAATAATTCCGAAATTTCAAAATTCCTAACGTTTATAATTACTATTTTCAAAATACCGAATTTCAATAGACCGAATATCAAAACTTCCGACTTACTATATTTTCCGAAACATCAAAAACACGAATACCGAATATTAAAATTCCGATTATTAGAAATCCGATTCGGGTCCGTCAGGTCGAAAAATCCGAGTCGGGGTGCCCCAAGACACATTTTGCTCGCTATTGCATCCTGAGTTAAAGCACCACTAAGGTGGTTCAAGGGAGCTCCGCTTCGCGGGGCTCCTATTTCTGTGAGCAAGGTTTAAAGTAACCTAACTGAAAGACCCCGCCATCCCCTTCGGACCTAACCTGTCCGAGTCGGGGTGTCCCCAGTCCCGAGCTCGCTTCGCTCGCTCTTGCATCCTTGGTCAATTTGTTGACTGCCACCTACCAAGGCAGGTCGACGGAACCCCGCTTCGCGGGGCTCCTATTTCTGTGAGCAAGGTTTAAAGTAACCTAACACGAAGGGGATGGCGGGGTCTTTCAGACCCCGCCATCCCCTTCGAACCTAACCTGTCCGAGTCGGGGTGTCCCCAGTCCTGAGCTCGCTTCGCTCGCTCTTGCATCCTTGGTCAATTTGTTAACTACCACCTACCAAGGCAGGTCGACGGAGCCCCGCTTCGCGGGGCTCCTGTTTCTGTGAGCTAGGTTTAAAGTAACCTAACATAAAGGGGATGGCGGGGTCTTTCAGACCCCGCTTCGCGGGGCTCCCATTTCTGTGAGCAAGGTTTAAAGTAACCTATCACGAAGGGGATGGCGGGGTCTTCCAGACCCCGCCATCCCCTTCGAACCTAACCTGTCCGAGTCGGGGTGTCCCCAGTCCCGAGCTCGCTTCGCTCGCTCTTGTATCCTTGGTCAATTTGTTGACTATCACATACCAAGGTAGGTCGACGGAGCCCCGCTTTGCGGGGCTCCTATTTCTGTGAGCAAGGTTTAAAGTAACCTAACACGACCGAGTCGGGGTGCCCCAAGTCCCGATCCTAAGTTCTAATAACAATAAAAATCCTGAAGGCAAACAGTGAAAGTTAAGAGGATACGCCTCGCTACTCCGTGCCTACACAGGCTTAAATAACACTCTGGGAGTACGGTAGACAAAACTACGTGGAGCCGGTTTTGCACCAATTCGTTTCTGTCACTGACTTTGTAGGATGAGAAACGAAATTCCGATTTTCAATATTCCGAAAAAATCTGTTTATTCGGAATATTGAAAATTCGGAATTTCGTTTTTCGGAATGAGAACTCATCGAACATTACATTTTTCGAATATGTGAAAATCGGAAAACGAAGAAATCGGACATACGACTTTCGGTCAAATAAATTTCGAGATTCTTAATAATACATATTGTAGGTAATTTTTAGGTATTATGATATTCGGAGTTTTGAAAACGGAATATCGAATTTCGGAATAAAATATTTCGGAGTATTTGGGTGTTCCCCCCTCGCAACACATCCCTCGTACACATCCCTCGCAACACATTCCTCGTACACTTTCCTCGCACACATTCCTCGTACACATCCCTCGCACGCATCCTTCACTTGTTTTGTATGCGCAAAAATCTAGCTCCGCTGAGCCGTTTCCACCAGAGCTGTGCTGACCGAGGCGAGGTAAATGAAGCGATTCAATTGGTTCTTTACAAACACATTCCTCGCTACACATCCTCGCACATCTCTGGTGGAAACGCGGCCTAACGCTTGTAAAATTGCACCGACTGAGTGACGTTTTGTGATTTTTAGAAGCGTTGTATCTTCATCAAGGTTTACGTTACACAAAAGAAAAATACGGGTCAAATATTATTTGATAATCTTTATTTCGGACTAATAGTTTTTTTTTCAGTATAATAGCTTATTGGTACAGTCAGCATCAAAAGTTGCTGACCAAATTCAGATTTTCAAAATCGCTGTACACCGTATTATTACGTGTAATACTTATAGTACTACTGTAGTATTACAACGGGTAATAATCGAAAATTACTATATCTATCATTATGATCACATAGCGTTCACTGTGGTCTCACTTTAATTAGGAGGAAATTTAGAAGGATAACTAAGCACCGTACCGTTTTAGTAATGCAGTAATTTACGGTTGCATTTATTTATAGAAGCACGTATTCTGCTCAGAATAAAGTGTGATTCATAGTGTTTTTCAACATGATTATATTGAACAACATTGTTCAGTTAAATTACAATAAAATCTTTTATTCACTTTGAAGAGTTAATTAGCTGTTTTCAGTGACTTCGTCTCAATGTAACTCAAGTAACAAACATCTATCCAAAAGGTCATCGGGCGCAATCCGACCCGGTCGTGGACATGAATGAAAATGGTCTAGAATGAAAGAGCATAATTCACATAATAATACACTCAGTTATTTTTGTTGTAATCCTTTGGAGAACAAAGTTTTAACCAAAAATGTGTTTATTCTAAAAATCTCCGTTCATTGTCTTTCCTCTTGATGTTTCAGATTCTCTTTTGTTTTGATCGACTAGATACAATAGTTTACAAGCCACTAAACCTGATTTTTAACCGACTTAATAAAAATAGGTACCTACTCAGTTCGAGCTGTACGTATTTACGTTTGTCCGCGGTTATAGACTGAGCCGATTTTGATGAGAAAAGTGTTCCTTACATTCTGGAAAAGATTTTAGTATTATAACAATCATGGATATCTCACTGCCCGCATAGATTTTTCCGCCCTTTTTTTGTTGCTTACTTGGATTGTAGATTTTCAAAGACGTCGATAATACAAAGATCAACATCCAAACTAAAAACAGTAAAACAAAAAAAAAACTTAAAAAAAAGGAAAACTTCAAAACCAAACACACAAAAAGGGTAATATAATTTTTCTTTCGAAGTCGGTGGCCATATTCGATGAAAAAAGGGTAAAAAAAAAACAATATCCAGTCTAGTCGGTGGCTTTGTTTTTTATTTCACCGACTTCCGAAAGAAAAGTCACACTTTTTTGTGTTTGGATTTGAAGTCGGTTCCTTTTTTTTTAGTTTTTACTGTTTTTTGGAATTTATTTACTAGGCCGGGCCGCCATAAGACATCTGTATGCAAAATGTGAGGACCAAGTTTTGCCTTTTCTCATTTAGACTTAGGATTGTAAAGATGTATATTTTTGATGTTGTCAGCAATTATCGTGGTCTAAAAAAATGTACGTGTAATAGTACGGATGACAGCTTTATAAAGACGCAATTTGCACTTGAGTGACAATTTGCTTCTTGCTGTAAGCAAGAAATGAAGCCTACCTCCGGTAAAGGCAGCCGAACGCGAACTGCCTTTACATGGGCACGGAAGGTAAGGAGACTGTAGAGGGTCACACCTAAGTATTTGGCTTGCTTTTCTCAAAGAATAGACTTGCCGTACATAGTGATTGGGTTCATATCATACGGCGTCCGAGGGATGAGGTGTGGCAGGGGACTAGACCACTCCAGCACGTGGCAACATGTTTTTAAATAGTCCTAGAATCCATTGCATTGCACACTTCAGAAAACAGATTGCGGTCCTCATATTTTGCAAACAAAATGCCTTCTGCGACCTGCTTTATGATTAACGTATTTAATCCATGTTACGTCGCAGAAAACACATACTTTCAGAACTGTTTTTATAATGACATTGGAATCACCTAGTGTTATTCACTAGTTAACTTACCTCGTGTAATACAATAAATAACACCACACGCACTAAGTTTTATATTAACATGCTTTCGATATCGTTTTGTGTATCCCAAATGCATTTATTTATTAAATCGCGTGAGACTGAATCGAACATTTAAACTGTCAAGACAATATTGTCTTGTCAGCTTACTGAAGAAGCTTTATGGCATAAAAACAAACAAATAAACAAACAAGAAAAGTGAGTTTATAAAAACGTGGGAAAAATAGGGCAGGGACTTTCAGACTTGTACTGAACAAAATCCATGGTGTCCTTCAATAGCCCTTTACGTTCCGGGGCCACGTTGATCCAATAGACCCACGACCCCGGCAGGCTTTGGCCTTCAAAGAGGGGGGCCCCATCATATTGCTGACAGCTCTTTGAAACCCTGGGCATGCCCGAAAATCGTCCCGCGACGTCCGTTGCCATGGGCGTCTCCTGAGGCGGCTGGGTCGCGAGGTTGACGCTATCCGCTCCCTCACACATCCCGCCTCCTCCTTCGCTAGCATGACTGCTTCACAGAAGGAGGCGACCACTTCCCAATCCGTCTCACCCCGCAGCATGACCTTGAACAATGCCGGGTGGGAGAGGTCGCGCCTATCGCCTCAGTGCGGTGCTCTGGCTGAGCGGAGCAGACCTGCACCTTATGCTCCACCGTATCCTCCGGGCGATCCGGCTTGCGGTGGCAGGAAATCGACCCCTGCCACATTTTTAGATGAAACTGCATTAATTACGCCGAATAAATACTATAAAATAATCATTTTTTTTTTAATTCCCACATATCACAAGAATGCGACCCTTACCATGGTAACCAAGAGACATTTAGCTATATATCCTCAAGGTATGATTTATGTCCGCCGTGGGTTTTTTTCCCATACAATTCGCCCGTTGACCTTTAGCTATTTTAATAGTAGTTATGGTACCCAGTGTATTATAATCGTCAATATGCTAATGATTATTTATTTGTTTGTGATGTTCACTGTCAGTTCAGCAAGTGACTTGGCCATTTATGTTTACAATGAGGATGGCTGGCGTAAAAATGGTAAGTTTTTTTTGCTGTTAAGACTTTTATTTATCAAAGAGTTAATATTTACCTTTGTTTCAATATTTCATTAAGAGCGTATATTCCGAAAGCTGGCAACGTCGCAAATGGTTGTCAAATATTAACAAGTTTTAATTAATTTAGCATTGTTATTTGTTACTGTATGAAAATAAGAAATATGGCTCTGTAGTGCACTAAAAAATTGATAAGGGAATGCAATAATTAATATCGTAACACCGAATATATAGTTTTAGATGTAGAAAAAGCATTTGGAAGCTTTCCAAATGCCTTTTATACACCGGAAACGGTTACAACATCAAATTCAGTGTTTTAATTGCATTCCTACATCATTTTTTTAGTGCACTACAGAGCGATATTTCTTGTTTTCATACAGAAAATTTGCCAAATTAATTAAAACTTGTAATTATTTGACAGCTTTTTGCGACGTTGCCAACTTTCAGAATATGCAGCCTTAATAAAAAGGGTAAAAGTATTATATATGGCAGTTCTGTCAGATTTGCAGCTGACTTACTCTCTCCGCTCGCTGCTGATTGATGTGATAGTGTTGTGTTTGAACTGCGTTATCTATTCTGTTATTCCTCTATTCTTAATCGGCTGTGTTGTATTGAAGTGTTAGATTTCTTCCTGACGACGTTTTTTTAGCTTTGTGAAAATCATCAAATGAGTACCCTAGTCCCACCTGGGGCAGGGCAGGAGGGTCTGTCAGACTTGTACTGACTAAAATTCACGGTGTCCTTCAATAGCCCTTTACGTTCCGGGGTCACGGTATTTGTTAGAACCGCGACCCCGGGAGGCTTTGTTCCGTCATTGTGCTGACACTCTTTGAGGCGCGCCTGGAACACAACAAACCGTCGACGCGGGCATTGTTTATGGTCGGACATCGAGTCGTCCATAATCAAAGTCCACTCCGTCTCGCCACGCAGATTGGCCTCGACCTATGCCGGCCGCGAGACGTCGCCGCCAATCGCTCTCGTCAGGACACGGTGGTGATCTGCCCAAGCGGGTGCTGGTGCACCGTGTGCTCCACTGTCTCCTCCGGGTGATCCTCTCAGTGGTGACACCAATGCGTTTCTTAATTCCCTATCCGACACAGGTACCTCCCGAAACTTCCGTGTCCGGTAAGAACCTGCGTCAGGTGGTAAGTCAGGACGCCGTGACGCCTATCCAGCCACTCCTTAAAGATGGGTCTTACCGCCGCGATTGCGGCTTGCCCGAACCTCGGTTGTGACAGTCGTTCCCTTCTTACTGCCCTGAGATCGCGCTGGAGTTATAGCGAGGACTCGCCCCAGCGATACGCCTTCGCACGTCATTAATAGACGCGCAGGAGGGTCGTCGCCTCTATATCCCAGGGCAGCAATCCGGCAAGAAGGTCGGGCGATTCGCCGGCGATCGTGCGGTATCCTCGGATCATTCGGATAGCCATGACCCTCTGGCATGCGACCAGCTTTGCCGGTCGCGTCCGCATGCTCAGGGCCCACACGGGGGCTCCGTAGAGGGCCATGGATCACACGACACCAGCATGCAGCCTCCGGCACGGGGCGTTTGGCTCGCCGAGATTAGGCAGGAGTCTCCAGAGGGCGGCTGATGCCCGGTTCAGCTTTAGGGCCAAGTGCAGGAAATGTTCCCCGAAGTTCCACCCGCCACCGTTATGTGGGACTGTACTTACGATGACATGTATTATAAAGTCAGTTAAACACTTTTAAATCATTTCTCAAAAACAGTATTTTATTCAAACATTATAACTTAGCCTCGTCTTCAAACACTTGAACCAGAATCCTTACAACAATGGAGTAGTAACATATTTCTAAAGTAGATACCACGTCGGGTGGTAAGACCCCTCTTTGAGGAGTAGCTGTATAGGCGTCACGACGTCCTGACCTACCACATGACACAAGGGCCTCACGGGACACGGAAGTTTCGGGAGGTATCTGTATCGGATGGGGAAGGAAGAAACACCTGAGTGTCACCACTGCGAGGATCGCCCGGAGGACACGGTGGAGCATACGGTGCAGGATTGCCCCGCGTGGGCGGAGCATCTTTCGCACCCGGCATTGGTCGAGGCCATGCTGCGGGGCGAGAAGTAATGAGAAGCGGTCGCCTCTTTCTGCGAAGCAGTCATGCTCGCAAAGGAGAAGGCGGGCCGCGTGAGGGAAAGGACAGCGTCCTCCCTCCAAACCAGCCGCAGTGGTAGACGGCGACGGCGACGGACGTCGGCAGACGATCTCCAGCCGCGGTGGGCGCGGGCATGCGGGCGGCGAGTAATGGGCGACTCGCTGTCCCAACATGGACCATGCCCGAGTCGACGGCGCGTTGTGTAAAGATCGTCAGCATAATGACGGGGCCCCCCTTTAGAGGGCCAACTAGCCTGCCGGGGTCGCGGGACCTTACCGAATTACCGTGACTCTGGAACGTAAAGAGCTATTGAAGGACACCGTGGATTTTAGTCAGTATGAGTCTGGCAGTCCCTCCCGCTCTGTCCTGGGTGGGAGGACTCATTTGATGACTTTACCAAGATAAAAAAAAAGTAGACACCACGGGTATGAGTCATCATGAATGTCAGATAATAGCAAACATAACATGATAAGTTAAAATAATTAGATTTAATTGAATAAATAGTTGAAAGCTCTTTATATGCGTATTTCTTTTTAACGCTATAACTTTTTTCTCCCAGGATAGATTTTTTTGTACCCATACAAAAAAAGTAAGCTTAGATACGGAACTTTCAAATAAAATGAACGTCATGCTCCGCCGCCACTTGGGCCACACCCGCCCGATCTCCTTTATTAGCAGTGATCGGAATAGGCTGAATATACAACGTGTAAACCTCTCGTGGGGTAACTCAGCCCATGTTACTGAAAAATGTTTGTTCTAAGACTTTTGGAAATTCACAAAGTGTATATTGTGTACAAAGGTGTATTCATACTCATCAGTTACCGTCACGTCACCGGCCCGGTTTAAAAAACAAAGTGTTTCTGTACTCCTAGTAATACTTAATTCCCACACGTCAGTCAGCGGGCAGTTACCGCCACGTGAACTACCAGTCACGTCACCGGTCAGGTACGACAAATAATATCTCTATTATACAAGTTTCATACTTTTATCCCCACACACCCGGGAACGTCTCGTCTCAGTTCAGTCAGTGTATGTGTTCAATGATTCAGCCAAACCGGAGACGTGACTGACGAACCATGTGACGGTGATTGGAGACTAGACAAACCGTCACCGATCCGCTGTTGTCGGTGACGTGACGTATCTGATGTGTGTAAATGCACCTTAAGGCCGGCCGCATACATCAGTTTTCCTGATCAGGAATCCTGATCCGTTTTCTATCCGTACACAGTGAATTCATACAAATTTCGAAAAACGGATCAGGTTTCCTGATCAGGAAAACTGATGTATGCGGCCGGCCTAAGTGTTAAGTTATAAACAGTGAAACTATTATTTCTTTTTTTGTTTTTAGTTGCCAAGAAACTCACATCCTTATTTGAATTTGAGTATTATGACAGCGAGATGTTGAAAATGAAAATAATTTTAGTTAATGAAGCACAGCATGTGAATACGGCAGTGTATTTAATAACAGAACGAGGTAAGTTTGTGCTCTTAGTCCGGTCAATTTAGACCAAAAAATGAGGGTGAAATTACATAAAGTCCCAGCAAGCTGAATTTCTGTGAAGTTGTTCAAAACATAATTATAAACAATGTCTAAAAGTTCCCCATCATTCCCCTGTAAGGAAAAAAAAATATTCAATGTCAAAGGTTAAAAAAATGAGTTTTTCGCGTTTTTCAGCAAAACGGTAAGTTTTATCATAAAAGTACCTCAGACAAAAATTGTAGATCATAAAATTATCTATAAAAATGTGTCAATACTTTTTTTCTTACGAGCCACCGTTTCTGAGATATAACGATTCAAAAAGTTATGAAAGTTGTTATCGTCATAATATGCATGAGTACGCCACGTACATACATCTAGATGATGATGACGTATTGATTATTGAAACAGCAATAGAGCAATTCAATTCGACAAATATAACTATTGTTGTTGGTGAAGATGTTGACTTACTTGTATTACTCACTGCTCGAACGCCAACTGAAAAAACTATTTTTCTCTTAAAACCAGGAAAAGCTCAGCATCAATCAGTTATATATTCATCAAAAAGTTTACTTACTTTAGTAAAGTGTAAAGATCATGTACTATTTTTACACGCAATAACTGGCTGTGATACGACATCTGCATTTTACAGGAGGGGTAAAACAGCAGTTTTCAAAATGTTTGAAAAACAAGATTTAATTGAATGTGCTGAAGTTTTTAAAAAAGAGTAATACAACTCAACAAGAAGTTATGACCAACGGCATCCGCTTTCTTCTTTCTATGTACGGAGCTCCTAAAAAAACTACCTGTTTAGATAAGCATCGATACGCATGTTTCGTTAAAAATACTAAAAATAAAAAACAAGTTCAATTAGCTTGTCTTCCTCCAACCTCAGTTGCTGCTCACCAACATCTTTTTCGAGTATATTACCAAGTTCAAGTCTGGCTTGGTTATCAGCTAGACCCTACAGACTGGGGTTGGAAGTTGGTCAACAATATATTAGAGCCAGTTCAAACTTTACTTCCACCTGCGCCGGAAAAACTGCTGAACACTATTTTTTGCAACTGCGAAAAGGGATGCAGTGCCAAATGTGGTTGCAAAAAAGTCGGACTGTTTTGTTCTTTGGCATGCACAAATTGTCAAGGCCGGTCGTGCTCTAATATTGAATTACAAACAATGGAGGATTCGGTCGACTCCGACGAAGTATCATGCGATACATCGCTGTTGAGGCAATTTACTTGCATCCAAAATGAAGATGAAGAAGAAGCAGAAGAAGAAGAACAAGAAGAAGATCAAGAAGAAGATCAAGAAGAAGAACAAGAATTTGAAACTTACGAATAAGACGAATAAACTTCAACACTTTTTTTTTCATTTACATCGCTTTTATCTTTCCCAATCTTTGAAAATTTCCGTTATTTTGCAATAGTTTTACATTAAACAGGATCACACCCGTGGAGTAGGCCTACTGGGGAAACCACGTTAAAAAAAACGCGCTAAGTACACTACCTCATAGGTGGCGTGGAAACGTGTGCATATTATGACGATAACAAATTTTATAACTTTTTGAATCGTTATATCTCAGAAAAGGTGGCTCGTAAGAAAAAAAGTATTGATACATTTTTATAGATAATTTTATGATCTACAATTTTTGTCTGAGGTACTTTTATGATAAAACTTACCGTTTTGCTGAAAAACGCGAAAAACTCATTTTTTTTACCTTTGACATTGAATATTTTTTTTTCCTTACAGGGGAATGATGGGGAACTTTTAGACATTGTTTATAATTGTGTTTTGAACAACTTCACAGAAATTCAGCTTGCTGGGACTTTATGTAACCTCGAATGTCTAAATTGACCGGACTATCTTGTTGTTGTCTATTTTACAAATTCACAAAGACAGCTCCGTATTCTCGGGAGTTCATAAGGGCGTCTCTTGACACTGTTCATAGGTAAGGTTTACGTAATGTGCGAAGTCTGTGGTGAGGACTATCAAATCGACCGGAGTGCACGATATAACTGAGATGTGAATTAATTGACGCACACAAGGAGTGAAGTACGTGGCAAGTTTAACATGTACCACAAACTTATTAAGGTTTTTAATTAGGAACAAGCCTACAATGTTTATAATTATTATCAAAACATCTAGGTTGCAAGAAATGGCATATCTTATAGAACCCAATAATGTGTTTTGTGGTCTCTAGTATGACGCTGTCATCACGCACTCAGGATGACATCTAAACGCGATAGCTATAGTATAAGGTGAGGTGTAAATCCCAACCAAATGATCTAGCTTATTAATTTTTCTTCTCTTTAAATATTCAATTTTAAAAGTATAAAGGTTTCGATGCCTCAAAGATTTGCTCAAAGACATTTTTTG
The DNA here is from genome assembly GCA_954870645.1 of Agrotis clavis. Taxonomy (NCBI): domain Eukaryota; kingdom Metazoa; phylum Arthropoda; class Insecta; order Lepidoptera; family Noctuidae; genus Agrotis; species Agrotis clavis. The sequence continues at coordinate 7,218,713 of OX940943.1, forward strand.
GGACAAAAAATCGTATCTTTAAATACTTTGGTTATGATTCAATCCCACATTTTTTTAGCCAGGTCGGCTTGGATAATTAAAGATAATTACAACCGCACAGGCCGATCTTCTGGGTTAAGCCGCGCTAACCGAGATCTGTGGATGGTTGACCATCTGTCATAGCGAGTTTCCTCCGTGCCTCGGAAAGCACGTAAAGCTGTTGGTCCCGGCTGCCATATTGTAGATCTTTGGCAGTCGTTATACTGTCAGTCAGAAGCTCTAAGTCTGACAACCAGTCTTACCATGGGGTATCGTATTACCCAGTTACTGGGTTGTGGAGGTCTGACAAGCAGTCGCTCCATGTAAAATACTGATATCCAGCTGCATCTGGTTTGACTGGAAGCCGACCCCAATATAGTTGGGAAAAGGCTAGGCAGATGATGAAGGATAATTAAAGAAGTATTAAGCAAGTTTTCAGCGTGCTTCAAGCACTTTCTCAAAAATGTGGGTAGCTCTGCAGCTAATGTAAAAATTGCAACTCGCTATAACGTCTTGATTTTGGCACTTTCTGGCCCTTGCCAACCTTAACCAAAAGGTTGTCAACCACTTAGTGTACCCAAATAATTAGTATTAAACCCGAGACCAAACACAATGTAAAAAGTACCCTGTTACACTATGTTGAACTTATGCTATTCATTTATTGCAGATTCATTTATTGAGAAGAAAATCAAGAAAAGTAATAATAATCCAAAAATGTCAAAGTATTGTGAGATCAATCATTCTTTAAAAACAGAACTAATTATCATACAACTTGAATTTTTTCTTCAAAGACTGGCTTTTGTTCCCATAGAATAATAGTGAAAGGGAATCGTGTACAATCGACAAAGTGGAATCATGACCCATTTTGACAATAAATCGTTTGAATCCGTCAAATTGACAAAGATCAAAGTCGTTACCATGTATATGTATGTTTACGCGAATGTGGACCTAATTGTATTGAATGTCTGTAGGAAAATAAGCTTATGGTGGGTCATGATTCCACTGTGTCGATTGTACATTTAAAGGAAAAGAGAAATAACACACCGTGTAAGTACCTAGATTAAAATAATTTTCAATACATTTCCTCGCAGGGACCGATCCAGGGAGGGGCCAGCCGGGCAAATGCCCAGAGGGGCAAAAATGAGGGGCCTCAAAATGACGGAGAGTTCTGATCGTACGGCATCCTCAATGTTTTACTTACGAGATTTAAAACGTTACCATGGAGCCCAAGAAAAAAGTAGGTATTTTGAGATAAAAAAAAAAAGTATTAATTTTGATTTCGACGCTTGCACCGTCTTTAAAGGTGGCCGTGACTTTGGAACTCAAAAGGCAATTGAGGGAAAAAGGTGGTTTTTTAGTAAATAAGACTCTGACCGACACTCACTACACCCAGAGTCCTCCCGCAAAAACACGAATAATATTTTTTCCCGGAGCGACGAAATAGCTGGATCAGGCCCTGCTTCCTCGAAAACAGGGCTCTTCACTAAGATTAAGTTCATCGTGCAGTGTATTTCACTCACGTCTTGTCCCGCCCTGGGTGGGAAGAACCATATGATGATTTTACCACGAATAAAAAAAAATGATTTTTCATCTGCAGCTCTACTGTCAGCTAACTTGTTTAATGATACAAGTTAGTAATTTAATAATAATAATATTGATAATATTAAAAAAAAAAAACGAAATTCGATAACCAATATTACCATCATCATCATCATCAGCCTATAGTGTTCCCACTGCTGGGACACAGGCCTCCTCTCAGTGAGAGGGAGTGGGCCATAATCCACCATGCGGGCCCAGTGCGGTTTGGTAGATGTCACATGTCTTCGAATTTTTGGTTCCAGGACATGCCGGTTTCCTCACGATGTTTTCCTTTACCGTTTTGAGAGCAGCGGTGATGAAAATAAATGACACAAAGTAATGCGCCTGGTGGGGTTCGAACCCACGACCTACAATTCGTAAGTCGTGATCGATACCACTGGGCCACCACTGCTCTCTATTACCGTCAGTTAATTATATTTATTTTAATATTACAGTTAGCGACATGTGTTTAACAAATGAGCCATGTAAAGTTGAAGTGGATTTGTCAAACATTATTTGTGGGTATGAAGGTAAGTCTATCAATGTGCTCGACACTATAGTATACACAATAGTCTAACTGCCCGTTCGCGGACTTGCCACTGTAGGTGCGATTAATTTTGAGTTGTTGGGAAGTCTCTGGACACAGCTAGTCTCCGAAACTAAACATTCTTTCACCAGTTGAAAGCTGCTTTGATCCTGCGAGATCTCGAGGCTTCGCACGGCAAAAATAAGTAGATTATAAATTTAAAAAAGATAATCAAGGTTAGTAAAATTGTTGTAAATTAAGATTGTACAGCCTTGCTTAGACAAAGTGTTCAACAGATGGGGTAAGTAATACATGATATAACTACAAAATCTCTAAAATTTACAAGAGATAACAACTGAATATATAATTTTATTTGATATAACGATCTGTTAATATAATAAACGATTGACATAATTTTATAATGACTAATTTCTATAAGCATAACAATCAATGAATGTAAAATCGTTTTGTATAACACTCAAAAGACATGAAACTTATTTGGTCTATTTTTTTTTTTTCTTCCTGGCAAGTAATCTAACACTGATGTACCAAGTACTAGTACCACCTGCGATGAATGATTGACGGAGCCCCGCTTCGCGGGGCTCCTATTTCTGCGTACAGGGTTTAAAGTAACCTAACACGAAGGGGATGGCGGGGTCTTTCAGACCCCGCCATCCCCTTCGAACCTAACCTGTCCGTGTCGGGGTGCCCCAAGTCCCGAGCTCGCTTCGCTCGCTCTTGGATCCTAGGTCAAATAACTGATTACTACCTGTCATGCTGTCTCGACGGAGCCCCGCTTCGCGGGGCTCCTATTTCTGGGTGCAAGGTTTAAAGTAACCTAACACGCGGGGGATGGCGGGGTCTTTGAGACCCCGCGATCCACTTCGAACCTAACCTGTCCGTGTCGGGGAGTCCCAAGTCCCGAGCTCGCTTCTCTCGCTCTTGGATACTTAATTTTTCTAATAACAATAGCAATCAGGAAGGCAAACAATCAAAATTCAAAGGATAAGCCAAAGTTATCAAAGAAAATAGTTTAAACGTTAAATTATATGTTTCAAACGTTAAATGTAATGATTTTCGCTTAAATAAACGTTATATCAAATAAAATTATATGAAATGAGTTTTAGAATATCACAAACAGTATGTGAAAAGAAATTATATCAACCGTTGGTATATCTCACGTTGATTATATTACGTGAACGTTATTAAAATGAAAATATATCAAATAACTTTATATGAAATGAGACGCACCCCAACAGATGTGTTACTTTTTTGTAGTAAACTGAAAATGTTTATTTGACGAATCTACAGCCAATGATTTTGATCTTGCTGCAGATCCTGCTAATCGAAAGCCTCCTGAACATTTAAATGCAACAACGAATCACAAGAATACTGAACGTGATGACAGTAAGTTTTAAAACAGTTGAAATATACCCGTAGGAGTCAGTGGTGGGCAACATCTTTTCTATAACTCATAGTAGGGGAGCCGAGGATGCTAAATCTGCAGTTCCTCGAGCGCCACGGCAATCTATTGGATTCGAAAGATTATGTTTTAAAAAGAAAAAAGTTTCTGACAAGTTTTCTATTTTAGTGGGGGGGAGAGCGTGTAAACATTTTTAAAACTGTAAAAAAAAACAGTTGTAAAGAAGTACTCGAGCGCGTCAGCCATTTACAGTGTAAACGCGCTTTATATTTCTGATTACCATTACCTATTAATCTGACGATTAATTCGCGGGGGCTGTCCGTAACAAGCGGTTGAAGACCCAAAAACGAAAACGCCTTACAAATAATAAAAATTAATTGGACGGAACGTTGATTGCTATAAAAAACGAGCAGGCGTTACGTTTTTGTTTTACAACTTCAGGACTCGCTCATTTCCAAATGCCATGCTCAAATTGTCAGATTATTGAGATATACACTCTTCTGAACGTAATTAATCTACCTTTTCTTAATCTGACGCGCTCGAGTACTTTTGCTGATCGATTTTTTTTTACTAATCTGACGGGTTCTCCCAAACAAACCCCACAATATTAAGGGTTGATATTTGGTACAGGTACATTAAAGGGTGCAAGGATTCTCCCCTATAATAATCTGACACGCTCGAGTCACAACACAAATCCCTTCCTCGCCGCCCCTACTATCATAGCAGTTATGCCATAAAATCCAAAATAGAAAAAATATCGACTGAACTTAGCATTTTTTTTTCTATCGAGATTTCATAGAATCATGTTTTATTTTTTGTGATAATTTACATCATATTATAGTCAACAACTATATTCCAAGTTGTTAGATCTCTAGTCCAGTTATGTACGAAGAAAAGTAAAAAATAAAAACTGTATTTGCAATGACTTATCACCTTAACGGCACGGTTGGTGCCGGTGTGTTTAGGGGGTGTCGTGTTATTAAGGCGCTCCCTCACCGCGAGCATTCACCTGTAATGTAACACAAAAGTGCGCAATTTGATGCTCTATTGTCTTCGAATGTTCGAATCTGTAGCGTTACATTACAGGTGAATGCTCGCGGTGAGGGAGCGAGCGCCCTTATACAAATATTTGTTCCGTGCGGGGGCTATCTTAGACACAGTTCCGGGACCCCGTTGGCTATCCTTGGAATTTGAACCCAGAACTTAGTGCATGAAAGGGACCTGAGTCAGTACTTACCAAAGTTTTTATTTTTTCAGAAAATAGTAAAGAACAGAAGTCCTCAAACACTAGTTGTTACACATTATATTATCCGTTGTAGGCGCGGGTCTTATTGTAATGGTGATATTTTTCTTTATTAAAAAATATTGGAATTCGCAACCTGTGGAGTCAACGGAATTGAATAATTATGTAAGTACTAGCTTTAACGAGTTCCGTTGTTCTTTTGAAGACGGGAACCCTAAGAAACCTAAGATTTTTAAATATTTTTAATTGTTACTTTTCCAGGCCACTGCAAATGAAGTTTTATATGCAGATCTCAGCTTGGCGCAAGGAGACACTGTACCACCGAGAGGTGAAGAGGAATCGCCATATGCCCAAATAATTGGAGTGATGAGACCCGACCCCAAGATCCTGTGAATATCTTTCACAAAAATATGTTTGTTATTTTTTTAATTAAGTCTGTTTTTGTATACGATCAAATATAAAACAACGTATCCGAGACGGTGTGCTATACATATCGTGAATTCGATTATCTTGGCTAGTTTTTTGCATCCTACATGAGCCTCATAGTTCTATAGTGCCCAGGTCCTACAATAGGATAAATACGGGCCTTACAGTCGATCCTAAGACGTAGCTCAATCGATGCTACGACGTAGCTCAATCTATGCTACTACGTAGCTGTCTATTCTACGACGTAACTCAGTCTGTGCTACGACGTAGCTCAGTCTATGTTACGACGTAGCTCAGTCTATGTTACGACGTAGCTCAGTCTATGTTACGACGTAGCTCAGTCTATGTTACGACATAGCTCAGTCTATGCTACGACGTAGCTCAGTCTATGTTACGACGTAGCTCAGGCTATGCTACGACGTAGCTCAGTCTATGCAACGACGTAGCGCATACAGATTTTATAGAGTTATCAAACTAAACTAGAAAAAAATGTTATAAATCTATTTCATTAGTATGTAAAGTTCCCAGAGCTGGATTTATTATCGGATTTTTCAAATCATCACTGGACGAGATAGATAGAATACACTTTATTGTACTCGTACACCAAGATTGTTACAAAAAACTGTTTTAAAATATTACGTGTTACATGATAAGAAAATGTAAGTATAAAATATTAAGTTACCAAACTGAGGCCCTAGTATGGATTCAACGTATTTGGCTGTACATTGCTCGAAGTACTATGGCGTAAATTGTTGTATTAAAAAATGACAAAGCGCCTCAAATTTACAAACGAAGAACTAATAGGAATGTTGACTACATCATTAAATTGCAAAATTACGCCGCCAGCTGGAGTTTTTGAAAATAATGTGCTCGTATTTTTACCCGACTGAGCCAGGAGGGTAGGGTATTGTGTTAAATCAATGCATATTTACAAATAATTATACATATATTTTTTAATAGTCTAAGCAAAGGCCTCCCCTTTCTCCTTCCAATCCTCTCTATTTTGGGCTATATCTGACCACGTCTGCCCCACGAACATGATCAGATCGTCACACCACCTCCGCCGCGGTCGGAAATACGAGTATAATAACGAATCAAAATTTGTGAGTGGTGGCTTGTGATGTCAGAAGCAAATAAAAACTGTACTTGCTTGTGACGTATTGGTAGTTTTAAAAGTGTCGTATCTTCGTCAATTTTGGTATACGTAACAAAACAAAAAATTAGTGTAAAATATTTTTTGATATAATTAATTGTAAGTATTAAGTATTTCTCCTCGTGATTCATCTGAAAGCACAAAAATGGACCACATGATCGGACGGCGAGTCGCCCATTACTCGATGTCAAAATACAGGCTATCTTTTTTAGTAACAGGTATTCAGGTAGTGAGGACCCTAATTCGCTTAGACGCGAATCCTCAATTTAGAATCAACTGAAGATGGTTTGAACGTGTCGTGTTGCTAGCGGTCGTAATTTGGCGACCTGCCAGCGGTCTCAGGTACGATTCCCGTTGAATGTGATCTTTATGAATTGGCGTCGTTTGTGGAATCTTGTATTAGATACTACTAAAGCGCAAGGAAGGTCGATTTGTTTAGAAAGTTGTTTTGACTAAATTATATGGCAGATTCAGTGGGAAGCTTATAAATAAATAAAAATTAAACAAAATTCATTTAATTCAGATAACTAGATCTATATAGTGAATTTAAAATAAAAACAATTAAATTATTAAAGTAAAATTAACATTGAATTAAAATTAGGTTTAAAAATTAAATAAATTAACATTAACACCAAAACAAAATTAATATAAAAAATAAAAGGTTGCACTCCAGGAGTGCCGGTAGAAGTGAAAACTTTTTTGTTACTATGTTTTATTTTTAATTTGAATGACGTCTTACTCATTTTCGATCAGGGTCACGTGACCCTGACGGTCACGTGACCCTGACGGTCACGTGACCCTGACGCGAGTTTTAAATTTTTTACCCATTACAGAAAAAGTGTACAACGCCGCTAAAGAAGTTTTCACTTCAAAAACGTCAAAGTAATAAAAAATTCAACATGGAAATATGATAGGTATAATGAAACATTCAGATTAAAACGATGTAAAATTTTAATTTAAAGTTTATTTTAGTTATGCTAGCTTTTCACGGCACGTGAAATGGCGAGCCGCGCCGAGCCTTGGTGAAGGCACAAGCTCGACCACGGCTGGGGCTGGCATGTCCGATCCGTAAAGCAACTTTGGTAGCCCTTCCAAAGACACACCTCGACAAGAGTTGCAACCATTTCATGGTTTACTCTACTACCGCGTGCGCTGAGTGTGGAACGTAAAACAGAATCACACTTGTAGAAATCACAGTTAATGGAAATCTCTATTCCTAGACAGCACGTTTCGCCGAAAACTTTATTGATAGAAGATATTGTTGGTAGAAATCTCGGTCCACAGAAAACACTGTTGACAGAGATCTCCGTTCATAGATAGCCAAAGAGATTTAAAAGAACCTATAGTGTATCGGTCATTGGGAAAATTGTCATACAAAATTGTTGATGCCGTGCGTCAGTAGCAATATCTAAGCGTTGCATAGCAACGCGACTACTAGACTGAGGGACTTTTTACCTATTGGTAAAAAGTTTTGGATCACAAATTTCTTCGTAATGTCCCGTCTACTGCTCGTATATAGTTTAATGTCTTTGTAGATAGCACTTCTTGCCGTAAACTTCTTTCATACTCGCAGAAACCACTGTTTGATTTGATCAATCTTGTTCCACCTTCGTTTACACGCTTCCATTACATTTTACGCAATCATCACACGAAAGCGTTAGGTAAAGATGTTGTCATGTCGTAGCCCTGTGTTTTCCCCTTTTTTTAGTTCGCAAATTAATCAAATGAATCCTTTCCTCCCGGAAGTGACTGTCAAACTCGTACTGACTAAAATCTGCAATGTTCCTTCGTTCCTTTAATTGCCTTTTACTTTACAGAATCACGGTAGCCTGTTTAGACATTACCGCGGCCCCAGAAAAGAGTGTTGTCACGGGCATCGAACCTGCAACTCGTGGCTTAAAACTCAGGCGGTCATTCACTAGACTACGTACTCCGCTCTATGTATGCCCCATTTTTTTGAAGGTGTTAAAATCATCAAATGAGTTCTCCCACCCAGGACGGGGTGGGAGGTATTGTCAGACTCGTATTGACTAAAACCAGTGTTACTTCAATAGCCCTTTACGTTCCAGGGTCATGGTGACCTGATGAGACAGTCTCGTGACCCCGGCTGTGTTTGTACATTTTTACACAAAAAATCGATAAGACCACAAACTACTAACATGCGTAATGGCTCTAAAACTAATTCTTTCAGCTAAAAATATAAGTTTAAAACACAAGCGGTTATAATGGAGGCTTACTTTATGAAATCACGCCATGCAACCTGAAATAGCACGTACTTTCAGTAAAATGTTAATAATATTTTGAATTTTTGGTACTACGGCAAATGAGAGTTATTTTTTTATTTTTTTGATGAAGATTGATTTTTTGTAGTTTAAATATTAAAAACAGATAAAGTAAGAAATTAGATCTGCGATAACGATCAAATAAAGAAAATAAAAAAAAAAAGATTTTCATTTGATAACACTTTAGCACGGTTTATTCCACTTTGTTCACCTGGGTGATATCACCTGGGTGAACAAAGTGGACAACAATGGTGTCCACAATTGACCTGGGTAATATCACCTGAGTCAATCCACCTGAGTCAGTCCTCAATTTGAGGACACCAATGTTGTCCACTTTGTTCACCCAGGTGATATCATCCAGGTGAACAAAGTGAATAAACAAACCTTGGCTTCAGCTTTGCTTGATCCATAGGATTCTATAATTAGGATAAATCCTTTTAGAAACGATTTTAAAGGAATTTCCTTTTTTGTAGACTCCGAAGAATTCCACGGAAAAAAAAAGAAAAATACTTTAAGTTTTAAGGGCCAAGTTAAAAACCAAAAAAACTAAAATAAACACGTAAGTATGACGTCCAAGCTACATGTGGTCGATTGTGAAATGACCTGCTAATGTTAATATACCTGCAAGATGCTACGGCGTAGCAAACCTATGACGTCACTACTACGGTAGCTACATTTTCGTAGCAAAGAGCCAGCTAGTAGAGCGTGGCAAAAAACTGTAGAAAACCGGAAGTCGCCACTGTCTTCTCCAGCACTTTGAATGTTTTTTTTTTTTTTCACTTATTACGTTAGTTTTATAGCACAATAATAAATCTAACAAACCTGTGGTCTTTGTTTACATCAAATATCATAGATTTTAAAACGTTGTCAGAAACAAAAAGATTAGTTCCGTTTCAATCCGTTCTGGCCAAGCTGTATGTTATTTTATACGTTGAGTGACTATTTTTGAAATGCACATGCATTAGTTAGCTGTTATAAAATTGAAATTAATTAACACGTTTTCATTCAATTTGTTAATCAAGTAGTAATAGTTAGCATTCCGTTTTTTACATTTATTTTTTAAAGTGTCCCCACTCTATGACCTTCCTGTACCGTGGATACTTTTACAAACAAAATCACATACACAAACACCCAGACCCGGAACAACTTTAAGCAGGTCTTACAGATATTTGTTTCGTGCGGGAATTGAGCCCGCGACACGCGGCGAAGCAGTGGATCCCTTAAACACCGCGCCAACCGTACCGTCTATTAGATTATGAAAGCCAGTATATTGGGGGCATGCGGGCGGCGAGTAAAGGGCAACTCGCCGCCCGACCATGGACCATGCCCGGGTCGACGGCGCGTTGTGTTCCACGCGCGCCTCAAAGAGCGTCAGCAAGATGACGGGGCCCCCTAGAGGGCCAAAGCCTGCCGGGGTCGCGGGACTGTAACGTAAAGGGCTAATGAAGGACACCGTGGATTTTGGTCAGTACAAGACTGACAGTCTCTCCCGCCCTGCCCTGAGTGGGAGGACTCATTTGATAATTTTACCACGCTAAAAAAAACCCTTTTTTGGAATGTTTTAAAATAACCTCATTGACCTATTTTCCTACTGTATACGACTACGGTGATCGCTTTCCATCAGTTTAATGTTAAGAAAATTCATCTGGCTTTCTACCGGACGTACAAAAAGAAAATAACGAAAAATGTCACTAAATAATGGCACAAAATACTACAGCACTATGAGAAAGCCTTCGATTCGGTGGAAACATGGGCGGTACTTGAGTCACTCCAGCGATGCCATATTGACTATCGGTACATCGAGGTGTTGAAGTGCTTGTATAATAACGCCACCATGTCGGTCCGAGTACAGGAGCAGAGCACGAAGGCGATTCCATTGAGAAGAGGCGTAAGACAGGGGGACGTTATCTCCCCGAAACTGTTTACTGCCGCAATGGAAAACGCCTTCAAGCTCCTGGAATGGCAAGGACTTGGCATCAACATCAACGGCGAATACATCACTCACCTTCGGTTTGCCGACGACATCGTAGTCATGGCAAAGTCGATGGAAGAACTCAGCATGATGCTCGATGGCCTCGACCGAGTTTCAGAACGGGTGGGCTTGAAAATGAACATGGACAAGACGAAAATTATGTCAAATGCCAATGTTGTGCCCACCCCAGTCTCTGTTGGAAACTCGGTACCTACTCGAAGTTGTTGACTCATATATCTACTTAGGACAAGTTGTCCAGTTAGGTAGGTCCAACTTCGAGAAAGAGGTCAACCGCCGAATCCAACTCGGTTGGGCAGCGTTCGGGAAACTACGCAATGTCTTTTCGTCCGACATACCTCAGTGCCTCAAGACGAAAGTCTTCAACCAATGTGTGTTACCAGTGATGAGTTACGGCACCGAAACGTGGTCTTTCACTATCGGCCTCATCTCAAAGCTCAAAGTCGCTCAACGAGCTATGGAGAGGGCTATGCTAGGTGTTTCTCTACGTGATCGAATCCGAAATGAGGAGATCCGTAGACGAACTAAAGTCACCGATATAGCCCACCGGATTAGCAAGCTGAAGTGGCAATGGGCAGGCCATATTGCTCGCAGAGCAGATGGCCGATGGGGTCGAAAAGTACTAGAGTGGAGACCACGGACTAGCAAGCGCAGCGTAGGACGTCCACCAGCAAGGTGGACAGACAACCTTATAAAGGTCGCCGGAAGACGCTGGATGCAGGTCGCTTCCAACCGGTATCTGTGGAGATCAAAAGGGGAGGCCTATATTCAGCAGTGGACGTCCTATGGCTGAGATGATGATGATGATGATGAATGGCACAAAAATCTTAAACATTTGTGACAACTAATAAAATTGAATAATCATCAAACTATGAAAGTTACACAATTTTCTAATCGCTAAACAGCCAACGTTTTCTTTGTCACCAGCAATTCTGTTCATACCTTTTACAGCACAATATAGTTTTACATGGTCAAGTGGCATTAGTGGCATATAAACTGTGTTCGCTATTTAGTTTCCCATTATGTAAACAAGTTTGTGTTTTTGAAAAAAATAACTTTGAAACGTAGCATGTAAGGTTCAGTTTACGCTAAACTTAATAATAGCCATTCAGTTATTGTAATTTTCAAATTAATCAACAATGATCTGAAGATGGCTGAAAAGTTGTGTAGTAATCGAAGTATCACTGAGGCGACCAAAATTTATTGGAATCAAGGAGGCAGATTGAAAATATTTATTCTAGGATACCGGCTTCATCTCTGTGAGAGCGAGTGGGCCATAATCTATCACGCAGGCCCAATGCAGATTGATAGATGTCACATGTCTTCGAATTTTTCGTTTTGGGACATGTCGGTTTCCTCACCAAGTTTTCCTTCGCTGTTTTTGGGAGCAGTAGTGATGAAATCAATTACACAAATGAATGAGCCTGAGTGGAAGTAGTTGAAGCCGATGCTCACACTGCTCTCAGAGCCTCCTCTAATCTTTCAATTAGGCAGTGATCTGACCGCCGACGTTGAACGAGTAACGAGTAGAACTAGAAACTATAAAAGAGTTGGCGATTAACGGGAAGCGAGTGTAGTTTCGATAGTTTTGTCGCCGGGCTATAAGCGAGTGTGCAAGTGCGACGAGCGATTACTCGCGCTACTCGCCCGCTGTTGCTCCGTCCTGTGCAAACCTGATCAAGCGAGCCAAGCGAGCATCGCTGAACGAGTATCGCTGGGCGAGTTTATTTTTGAAAGCTCATCGCTCAGCGACAAAACTAATAAAGCGAGTCGTCGCCGGCAGTCTGAACAGTCAGAGAGCAACTATTAATATATGCATCTCTTTCGTTTACACGGAATGTACATTTATTGTGCGTTTTTTAGAGAGAAAATTGCCGATAGTTACTCGTTTTCTCGCCGTCGCGCCGGTCGGACCACTGCCTTAAGCAGTTTCTTCAAATAACAAGCTGGTATTCAGTTGCATCTACACAATTGGAAACTGACCTAACAAAGGTGGATAGGGCTATACAGTTAATGATTAAAATTTATATGTTTACCTACGTGGAAATAAGCTGACGATTAAAGCTTGTATGTTAAAGTGGAAACAACTGAAATTGGAAACCAGTATCTGAATGAACTACAGTGGTGGCTAGTGGCCTTAGGTGGTCGGGCGTGCGTGTCGACCACGTTGGTACTTCTCAGAAACAATCACGTCAAGTTATATCGCGGTTACACCGGCTTTCGTTCTAAGACGTTTTTATGTTGCTTGTGAATTTTGTTTTACGAGTAATCCTCGAATTTTCATGTTGTAGAATCAACAATTTAGGTAATCTGTCATTCTTTTGTGTTGGGTTTTTAAATAGTCAGTAATTTAACAATCATAAAGTTACATTTATGATCAATTAGACCGACAAAATTAATGCCTAAATAAATTTGACCTGCTAGATTTCCCTTCTATAATCAAAGCTGGCCATAATCCACCGAGAGTTTTGGAGGATGTCACATGTCTTCAAAGTATTGTCTCTGGATCATTCTGATTTCCACATGTTTCGGCCGAGTTTACCACTACTGTTCCTACTCCGTGTAAATTGGGCCGCCCGACGATATTTTAAAATTTGCAATCTGTCACAACGCAGAATATTTTTATTGGCTGGGTGCTGACGACCCCACTCTTGAATTTTGGTGCGTTTAATCTATGCATATATTTTAAGATGGATTTAATTAACCCGGCGTCATTGTGGTAGGAAATAGGCACATGGGCGTTGAGGTGGGTCAATATTACCCGTATATTAAAATCGAGATATTTCCATATTTATTGAGTGTATTCGTAAACTGTGTTGTTATACAATTATTAGGGTATTTATTTGTTGAAAATGAAAAAGAAAAACATAATTCAGAAATATTTAATTAGGTTTAATCAAATTTTAGATATCCTTATAAAAAAAAATAACGAAACCGAGATCTCTTGTGCTTTTAGGATATTCTTATTATAGTAATCAGTATATTTGGATACTTAAGGCATTTTTCTAACTTGAAGGATTATGTCTTTTTAAAAAAATGTAAAAATACTAATTAGAATCTTCGTTAGAGACGCAGTGACTACGAAAAGATATGAGGTGTTCAGGACAAATATATTTGGGGCAAACTTGATATGTGTGCTTTGTTTTGCGGTTCCTTTTAGCAGGACACACTTGACACTGTTTGCGGACATCGCGTAATTTTGCACGGGGCTTTTCTGATGATTAACCAGCAAATCTTTCCCCAAATAGTATCCTCAGTCATGCTCGCTAAGGAGGAGGCGGGACGCGTGAGGGAGAAGACAGCGTCCACCATTCACGCCAGCCGCAGTGGTAGACGCCCTCGACGACAGACGTCGCTAGATGAGCCCCGGCCACCGTAGGTGTGGGCATGCGGACGGCGAGTAATGGGCGACTCGCTGTCCAACCATGGACCTTGCTCGGGTCATCATCGCGCATCAAAGAGTGTTAGCAAATGATGGGGCTCCTTTAGAGGGCAAAATCTGCCAGGGTCGCGGGTCTTACGAGTTACCGTGACCCCGGATCGTAAAGGGCTATTGAAGGACACCGTGGGTTATAGTCAGTACGAGTCTGACAGTCCTTCCCGCTCTGCCCTGGGTAGGAAGATTCATTTGATGATTTTACCATTATAAAAAAAAAGTGTGCTTAGGAGATTAGACTCGAAATATGTAAATTTTAGAGGACTCTGTTTTCTCATAAATCGACGAAAGAGAGTAGAAAAAGAAACAAAAAGCTAAACGAAAAAACCGTTAACATACACACCAAAAATCAATAAACAATGATGAAAATGATTACTTGAAAATGGCACAAAATGGTAACGTCGATTGTGAGGATGGGTCAAAATTACCTTTTTGAAAATTAAACGCGTGTAGCTTCCAGCTCGGTGGCCGTCACTTTGATTTCTCATCAGAAACGTTTAGAACACACTATTGGCTCCAGCTACTGCACAGAAGGGCAGCGTCGTACGCACACTTTCAAAAATATCCTAAATTCAAAACCAGCCGGGTCATTTTGACCCAACCTCAATGACGCCGGGTTAAACAAATAATAAGTGACCATTGTTTTTAAAAACTCGACGGAATAATTTATAAGACTTTATTGATGCCGTCAACATGCTTAGGTATTGTAATTCTACTTATATTTTGTATTCAAAAGGATACAACTGCATACTGTATTTTAGAGAAGAACACTAAAATGGACAGAATTAAACTTCAGCATTCTCTCCTAGCTAAATCTGGGCCATCAACCTGAAGTTGGGACAGACAAATATAAGTCCGTCTGTCTAACTTACGAGAACGATGGACTTGTCCAGATTTTAGTTTTATTTTAAAGTTTAGTCAGCTTTCGGGGTAGGAGGAAACTTAATTGAGTTCCTAGAAGAAAGAAAAGATGTAATTTCAAGTTAACACACAGAACAAGAGTGAAAAGAGCATGTTAAAAAACAACTTTAAATCGTGATATATCCTAAACTATTATAAAAAATGATAAAAGGTACCTAAAGATCATTTTAGAATACCTTTTTTAATTAACGACACCCCACTTGACATAGTTCATCGACTTTTTATTTTCATTTTGACAATATGGCGTCTGGTTGTCGCTGTGGTGAATTTTGATTACTGTAATGGCTTTAGTAACACTCGCAAGGTTGAGACAAATCGATTGCCGTAAGAATTATCAAAATCGGCCCACAATGCGTAGGCCTTTGGCATTTGGTCTCTAGAACGCCACATAGAAACAAACATACATACCTACATACATAGACTGATAAACACATTACCCTCCTTTGCGTCGCACAGTCAGGTAAATAGTTCAGTTTCGCGAGGTTAGAATGAATGACCTTTGAGTACGAGAATTTCGTTAAATAAACAATTAAAATTTTCAAACAAACATAATCCAAATATTATAGCTCTTGGGTCACTTTGGTTAGACTGTCTCATCATTGACTGTCCCTGGAAAGGAAAGGGCTATTGAAGGACCACCGTGGATTTTAGACAGTACAAGTCTGACAGTCATTCCCTTCGCGCCCTGGGTGGGAGGACTCATTTCATGATTTTATCTACCCAGGACGGAGCGAGACTGTAGGACTTATACAGGCTAAAATCCACGGTTATCCTTTATTAGCCTTTTGCGTTCCAGGGTCACGGTTACCTGATGAGACAGTCCCGCGACCCCGGCAGGTCTTTACGGTCAAATCTTTTTTCTATTTCTGTTCTCAAGGCCTTTAACATTGGGAACAGAAGTAGAAAATGCTTTTCAGTATAAAAATATTTTATTCTTAGCAAACCGGATTTTCATTTGGCTTTGTACATTTTCGAACGGAATTCTGTCTGCCAATATTAATAGAGATTTGGGATAGAATTCTTGGAATCCATTTTAAATATAAATACTTTTTAGGTGAGCACTCCGCGAAACATAGCTTTAATAATGTTTTTTTCTGTTTATTTGCTTTTTCAAATTTAATTCTGATTGGAAATTGTTTGCATCGGTTTGGAGTAATTGACAACGACAATTTGATTTTATTTTTTATTTTTTTAAAATCAGCGTACCCCAAATCGAGGTAAGTTGATGTGCTAGCGTCTGTACAGAAGCGAACTTAATGAATTTCTAATATTTGTTCAGATTTGTAAACTATTTTTGAATCGGTGTTATTACAAAAAAAAACAAATATTTAAAAAGACAAAAAACCCGACTGCGTAATAAAACTAAAAAGAAAGAAACAAGCCCAGTAGTTTAGAATTCACTCATTCACACTCACAGTCGGGGCCCATTCAAATTATACCAATCAAATCTTCCCAAGGGGCCCCGACTGTGAGTGTGAATGAGTGAATTCTAAACTACTGGGCTTGTTTCTTTCTTTTTAGTTTTATTACGCAGTCGGGTTTTTTGTCTTTTTAAATATTTATTTTATTCTGCAATTTTTAGTTTTTGTTAGCATTTATCAGTCCAAATTAAATTGAAACATTATAAGTAACACATAGTTAAACATATGTTATATATATTTTGGTAAACCATTTATAAAATCCTTTAATTTGATACCCCACTTGTGATAAAAGGTCAGAAATGAGACGGCAGGTTGAATTAATTATAGTCCATATATTTCGGGAAAACTTCAACTTAAACAATTCTCCTTGGCCAATTTTTGGCAAGATACATCTCTCTCCTCCAAAATGTCGAATCTCTAGTAATGGCTGTGTTCGCGTCGCTTCCTGTCCACAAGTCCCCGACGGAAGTCGCTCCCAACCAATCAACGTTCGATTGCAGCACAGATTATTAATAAGCTAGAAGTTCCTTAGTGAATGACAGATGAGTTAATACCCCATCTATGACGCGAACACAGACATAAAAATTATTATGTAACTATAAAATAACATGTTAAGTATTATTGAAAAAAACATTTAAATTCTCTTAAGTTTATTAAAACGCTAACAGTCGGCCTTTCCTGACACTTACACGTCCCGTGGAAGGACAAATATTTTGATAGACAACAAAAGTTTTACTAAGTACACAAACATTTTGATACATCATTGCTTTTTACAATTTCCTGAATAGTACGCAGTGTTTAGCTTTACAATATCCTGGTTATGAGATAAACAATAAACAAATGAATAAGACAATCTCGAAAAAAAAAAATATCAACAACTTTCTTATCTGTTATTTTAATATCACTCAGAATATCAGTACTGTTATGTTAATATTATTATAATAATTATCATTACTGTTATTTTAATATCACATTACAATATCAACTGGTAGTTATGTTAGTATGACTTAGAATATCATCAGTAGCTGTTATTTTAATATAAAATAAATATTATATTTTAACAAATTTTGTGGCCCCTTCGTGTCCACAACATACAATTAAAATCGATATAATAAAATAAGTTATTCCTGCGTCTCTAGCATTGGAGGAACTACTGTAGCCTCTACATATCTACAGCAATTCAAGTATGCTGTGGCCCCTTCATGTCCACAACACACAACTACAATTGATATAATAAGTTATTCCTGCACCACAAGCATTGTAGGAACTACTGTAGCCTCTACATATCTACAGCAATTCAAGCATGCTGTGACCCCTTCATGTTCACAACACGCCAGCGACAAAACCATAGGTGCAAGCATAATTTATATATCTATCAACATGGTAACAATTTAAACATGTTGTGGCCCCTGCCTGTCCACAACACATAAATACTTTTAGTTTATTGCACTATGTTATTATGGCCTCTTCATATCCATAACAACCACTAAATGGTGCACTGTAGTCCCTGCATGTCTACAGTGTGTCCTAAGATAATTTAACTTGTAATCATAGTCTTAAAACAGTCTTATATTTTAGATTTTTCATTTGGGACATACTATATTGAATCTTATTTAAATTAGGTACCTAAATTATTTTCAGCTGCATTTTCTGCATTACAATTAAATAATGGCTTTATGCCTTTCCGAGGAATTTCTAATGCTATTTGTTTTTGAACTTGTGTTTAACCACCCAATATAAAGGGCAAATCACTAATCTTCTTCTTTTTCAGAGATTATTCACTGTCACTGTCATAAGTTCTATTAAAGGCTAACCATGGATGAATTTTATCAACTGAAAACACTCCAGTGAACCTTCTACTACCCTTACGGGACAGAGGGGTATCCTCTATTTTATACCTGTCGTTATCAAAAACCTCCACAATGCGGTAAGGGCCACGGAGTTTGGGAACTAATTTTCTACTTTTCCCAGTCGATGGGATTTCTCTTTCCACTCGAACTAAATCACCTATTTTAAAAGTTACTCTTTTCCTACCTTTATCAAATCGTTTCTTTTGTTCTGACTGATTCTTTTCTATATGTTGTGAA
The DNA here is from genome assembly GCA_954870645.1 of Agrotis clavis. Classification (NCBI taxonomy): domain Eukaryota; kingdom Metazoa; phylum Arthropoda; class Insecta; order Lepidoptera; family Noctuidae; genus Agrotis; species Agrotis clavis. The sequence continues at coordinate 7,237,217 of OX940943.1, forward strand.
ATCTCTTCTCTTATATTTTCAATGTTGTTTTCTACTTCTACAGAATCATCAATTATGTTTAAATTTAATAAAGCATTAGGGGTGCCGATCAAGTCAACCCCGAATAATGCTTGAGCCGGTGTTTTTCCGATTCCCTTATTTATAGTATTGTTTAGGCCCCACTGTATTTCGGATACACATTCATCCCATAAATGTTCTGGCTTATTATGATTCGCTGCAGTTAAAGAAGCTAGGACGGTACGATTGTAGCGTTCTACTTGTCCGTTAGCACGGGGCGTAGACACAGCGTTCAAGACGTGCTTAATACCTAACGTTCTTAAATACTCTTCAAAACGTTTGGACGTAAAGGAACTACCCCTATCCGAAATAATTCGAGTAGGGACGCCAAAAGTGTGAAAATAATTTTTCAAAGTAGATATGGAATATATCGATTTGGTATTTTTGACTGGGGCAAGTATGATATATTTTGTGAACGCATCGACAATTAAAAGCAAATAAGCGTTTTTCTTTTTGCTTCGTACAAAGGGACCCAAGTGATCTATATGCAAGGTATGAAAGGGACGTTCAACCTTAGGTATCGGATGAAGTTCACCTGCCCTTTTGCCGGCTGGTATTTTTGAGTGAGCACATTGCAGACAAGACTCAACATACTTTTTAATAAATCGCCTCATTTTGGCGAACCAGTAATTGCTCTTAATTTTATCATAGGTCTTATCGAAGCCGTAGTGACCTATATCGTCGTGATGAGCCTTTAACACCTGCCATCTAACCCCTTTAGGTACTACCCAGCGATCTCCTGTCTCGGTTTTTCTATACAATAGCCCTCTTTTAATCACAAAATTGTTTTTAATCTCTAATACACCGTTTGTATCTTCATCTTTTAATATTGATATAATACGTTGTAGTTCCGGGTCACTGTGTTGTACCGTTGCTATCCATTTAGTTTCGATACACCGTACTTCGACAAAATCAGGTTCAACTGGATTTCGACTTAGTGCATCCACGTGAGACATGGTGGAGCCGGACTTGTATATTATTTTAAAATCATACTCTTGCATGATATTCCACCATCTCGCTACTCTTGGTAAAATATCTCTTTTTTCAAATGTAGCCCGCAAAGAATTACAATCCGTAACAATAGTAAACGGTATGCCTATTAGATAAGTTCGAAATCGTTGCAAGGAGCTCGCTACCGCCAAAGTCTCTAAATCGTAGGAAGTGAAACGAGACTCTTCCGGTGAGGTCTGTCTACTATAGTATGCGACAGCGTTAAAAGGTGCGTCTTTACTCGCTCGCTGTAATAGAATACCAGCAATGCCTATTTTTGAAGCGTCTGTATGGAGTTGAGTCTCAGACGCAGGATTGTAGAATGCTAGTATAGGGCGTTTCACTAATTCTCCTTTTAAGGCTTTAAAAGCATTTTCCTCAGCGTTCTCCCACTGCCATTTAGCGTCTTTCTTCAAGAGTTGGGTAAGTGGTCGAGCTATTGATGAAAATCCTCTTATAAAACGACGAAAGAAGCTACACAGTCCTATGAACTGTCTAACTTTGTGTTGGTCAGTAGGGCGAGGAAATACGTCTACGGCATTTATCTTAGATTTACCCGGCCTAATACCATCAGCACATACTTCAAACCCAAGATAGTTTATTGATTCTTTCAAGAAATCACATTTAGACAACTTAAGCGTAATGCCAGCAGTACGAAATAATTCTAAAGTTGATTTCAATTTATGGAAGCCCTCCTCTATGGTTCTGGATGGTATAATGACGTCATCCATATACGCAAATGCTTCTTTAAATCGCGCGTTACCTAGTATATTGTTTATGGCCCTTTGAAAATTTGATGGTGCATTTACAAGTCCAAACGGCATCCTGTTGAACTCATAGTGCCCATCAGGTGTTATGAAAGCTGTCAAATGTTTTGAGGCTTCAGACATGCATAGTTGATAATAACCGGACATAAGGTCGAGAGTCGTATAATATTTGTAACCGGATAGACTATCTAGTTGGTCGTCAATTCTAGGAATAGGATAATGCTCCTTAATGGTTTTCTTGTTAAGAGCCCTATAGTCAATGCATAATCTGTACTCCCCAGTCTTCTTTTTAACAAGGAGAACAGGAGAAGCGTAATTTGAAGTAGATGGTCTAACTATTTCCGAGTCCTCGAGTTCCTGTACCATATCGCGAACTATTTGTCGTTCAGTGAAAGGCATGCGATATGGCCTGTAAACTACTGGGGTAGTATCGCTTAACTTTATATCCATCTCGGTATTCTTAATACATCCTAACTCTCTAGTAGAAAAAGCAAAACAGTCTCTAAATTCATTCAAAAGGGAAGTTAACAGAGTTAGATCATTTTGATTAATTTGGTCACTAACCGATAGCATGCTAGTGTCAATAACATTAACCGAAGAGTCATTTTCAACACATTGTTCTATCTTATTGATGGTATGACAATTTATTTCAGTTATGGGGAGAGCTCGAGACAAAAGTGTGTCTTTATTTAAGATGAAATCAGTTACTAATAAACTACTCAACTGTAAGGTCGCCTTACCTTGAGTTAACTCCAGAATACAAGGCATGATATCATACATCTTGCGTGGTTGAGAGCATAGACCAGGTTCAACCAAAACTGAACCGTCATATGTTGGGTTCGAGTATACTGCTACATCGGCGCAACCGGTTACAGTGACCGTCTCACTGACATAAAGTTCTACACATTTCAGCTCTTTCAACGTTTTGTCTTGGATAATTAAACTGTCTTTAGTCTTATACACTACTATATGATTTTGCTCCGTAAATGTTTGACCAACCAGTAATGATACTTTCAAAAAATGATCTGGGACTATCAGTACTTCTACGCATGCTTTTACTAAATCTATCTCAATTTCTATATTAGACTTTCCTATACAGTGAACCAAAGAATTTCCGAAGCCCCTCAAAATCGGTAACTCATTATAAGACAATATCATGTTCAATGATTTTGCATCTGATTCTCTAAGCATAGTAATTTGGCTGCCAAAATCTATGAAACAATTCAAGGTCTGTCCATTAATATTTGCAGTTTTAAAATATTTCGTGTCATTATCCTGTTCCTTTGAAATATTCAAGACAGTCTTATTAGTCTCGGACTCGGGTTTATTGGGACAATCGGAAACCACGTGACCTACTTTATGACAGTGATTGCATCTTTTAATTGGGTGTTTACATTTAAAATATGGGTGACCTTCTAATCCACAATTATAACACTTTGATATCTTATCTTTACTATACCTATCTGTATTATCCTTTAATTTATTACGTCTGTTGTCAGAAACGCTTGCCTGTTGAGTCACCTTAAACCTCTCATTTCGTTTGGTGGTTCTTACATTACGAAGATAGACTAACAATTTATCTGGCTCGTTAAATTGAACAGCTTCTGCGCTAGTCCTAACTGATCTATCCTCAATACCAAATAATAAGCAATCTATGGCGTTTTTACCAGTAATGTTACATCGATTCATAAGGACAATCTTTTCATAATAATACTCTTCCAAATTATCCCCAAAATGTGCTTTACAGGCAAGCATTTCTGTCAACAGTTGACCATAATTATCATCACAAGGAAATGCTAAACGCAACTTATGTTGCCACTCAGTCCATGTAAATAACAAACTAGGTAAGCCTTGGTACCACTTTTGTGCTAACCCAACTAATTTTGGTAAAGCATAATGAATTATTTGTCGTTCTGTCCAATTATAAATCTTCGCACATTCGTTTACTTTAGTAATCCATACATCAATGCTCTGATTCCGCTTGGTTGGGTCAAATTCAGGTACAACGTTTAAAGTTGGATAACGTTCAGAATTTCCATCTGTGCGGATAGATTTAACTAGTTCTCTAAGAACGTCTGTGAAACTAGAATCTAAAATAGTGGATTGGTTACTTGGCAATGGTAATGCGTCAAGATCAGGAGCAGCTGGTGCACTTGGGCGCTCCTCGCAGCGCTGACTGCTTGTCCCGGCTTGCGGTTGTTCTGCCGGGTCCTCTCCCTCGAGTAATTCAGGAGTACGGTAACGACGCCTTCTGTCCCTGTCTCGCCGCGAACTCTTGCGCCGAGAATGCTTGCGTCGGGCTCTGCGACTGCGTTGGCTCTCTGGGGACGACTCCGATTCACTGCTGGAGCCCTCAGAGTCCCTTACGCGTTTCCGCGTTCGTTGACTTGGCATGTTTTTATTTCCTTTTTACTTCACTGAAATCAAATACAAACAGAACAAGTAAATGCTACCTCAGAAACAAACTAACATGGGAGAGAAAAAAAAAACATTTATGAGGTAAGTACATTTTGAAGTATTGGCTCAGTACGCATTCTGTGTTTAAGATAATTATGATATAAAGGCACACATAAACTAATAACACTAATATTATAGGTACTGAGCAGTCAGTATTACATTTTGTTCACATTAAATGTCAGAAAAAAAAAAAAAAAAATGTCAAAACAACTTTTCAGTTACATAGCCAGTGCATTGTAAATTAATCAACTATATTTAATATAACTCGGGCGTAGTAATAATTGTTTATAAATGAAGGGTCAGTGGATCATCTTAACATGAAAACTTTCTACAATAAAAATGATGCAATCCACAAAGAACGTAGGTACTCGAAATTCAAATTGGCGTCGGCGTCGGCCATTACGTACATTACGAGAAACAAAATTTAATTTCGATTCTCTGGCAGTTGTGTGAAAAGTTTTCTCTTATGGTAGGTACGGCGTTATCCTCTTAATGCACCGTCCTCTGTTTACTTATAAACCTTTACGATTGAAAACAAGAATATGAAAAGGTTCAATATTACCTGTAGTGAGCGTGGTTTCCACCAAAATCGTTCCGTGTTTCGGTGGTATCCCACTTCTGACCTGATAAAAGGTCAGAAATGAGACGGCAGGTTGAATTAATTATAGTCCATATATTTCGGGAAAACTTCAACTTAAACAATTCTCCTTGGCCAATTTTTGGCAAGATACATCTCTCTCCTCCAAAATGTCGAATCTCTAGTAATGGCTGTGTTCGCGTCGCTTCCTGTCCACAAGTCCCCGACGGAAGTCGCTCCCAACCAATCAACGTTCGATTGCAGCACAGATTATTAATAAGCTAGAAGTTCCTTAGTGAATGACAGATGAGTTAATACCCCATCTATGACGCGAACACAGACATAAAAATTATTATGTAACTATAAAATAACATGTTAAGTATTATTGAAAAAAACATTTAAATTCTCTTAAGTTTATTAAAACGCTAACACTTGATAGAATGTGAGAGATTTAAACAAAATATTTTTAGTTCGGAACCCTTTGCACGCGAATTCGACTCGCACTTGGCCAGTTTTATGTACCCAGTGACACTCTCACGTTAAAGACGAATCCAACGACACCTCTCAAGTTAAAATCCATCAAGCCGTTTAGGCTGCAGAGCAACACAACGAAACATACATACATTCATACACTCGAAAAACATAACCCTCCTGGCGCAGTCGGGTAAAAACTAAATGATTAAATCTTGTCTACTTAGACTTTATTTCAGACGGGCTTTTCTGTTACGGGATTTTCTGTTTAGGATAACATTATTTAGCTTGTAGTGTTTTTATTTATATCGTTATTAAGTAAAGATGATTTTGGAATATTATATGGTTTATTTTAAAGATGGTTAATTTAGAAATAGGTCACTTTCTGATTGAAACAATATCACACAAGGATTAAGAGCGCGTATTTTTAAAGTTGGCAACGTCGCAAATGGCTGTCAAATATTTACAAGTTTTAATTAATTTGGTAAATGTACTGTATGAAAATAAGAAATATATGGCTCTGTAGTGCACTCAAAAATTGATGTAAGAATGCAATTAAAACATCGAATTTAATGTTGTTCCAGGTGTAAAAAAGGCATTTGGAAGGTTTCCAAATCTTTTTTTTTACATCTAAAACTGTAAATTCGGTGTTACGATATTAATTATTGCATTCCCTTATCAATTTTTAGTGCACTACAAAGCCATATTTCTTATTTCCCTACAGTAACATTTCCCAATTAAAGTCCGTTTTTTAATCTCGTAGACTGAATTGACAGGTGCAAATGGCAAACTGACATAAATTTCAATAGTATTTACGTCAGTTTTAATGTTATCATTTGTCAATTTGGTCTACGAGATTAAAAAACAAACTATAATTAAAACTTGTTAATATTTGACAACTATTTGCGACGTTACCAACTTTCTAAATACGCGCTCTTATTATTCGATCTCAGTTTATATTTTTCCGTCTACCCTCATTGCGATTGTTTTTTCTGAATATTGAGCTGGTTGTGTTTTTAGAATCGATCAGTCAGTTTGAATTGCGCTTTGTGGTCGAAAAGGTTGAATTAATCCCTGATAGTCGTGAATTAAACTATTTGAGCCGTAATAAGTGTGAACATGTTGTTTAAAAGTGGAATAAAGACGTTATAAAAACGATTGTGGACGATAGTTTGTGTTGTGGGATGAACAATTCGTATGGTGGGGGAACTGCACAAGCAGGTACGTTTCTATACATATAATAAATACATACATTGAATATTTTTTAAAAAGAATACTTGGGGTGTCATCTACAATCGATACCGACGCCAAAAATATAGATTTTAGAATTTTTGTCTGTGTGTCTGTATCTGTATGCCCGGGATAAACTCAAAAAGTACTACATGGATTTACTTCAAATTCGGCACGAATATTATTAAGAAGTCGGGTCAACATATGGGCTACATATTTTCACGCTATCACCTAAGGGGAACGAGCAGTGAACTCTATTTCTTCAACGCATTCACGCAGACGACGTCGCGGGCAGTAGCTAGATCTTGATAAAGTAATTATATCAGGCTTACCACCTCGGTTCTCATGCATGAGGTTGCAAGTTCAAACCTAAGCACCTATGTGTCTTTTTCAATTCCTGAATTTACTTTCTAAGTTATCTTGGACACCACTGACATCGGTAACAGAAACATCGTCAAGAAACCATGACGTCTCAAAGCGTGTGTAGTTAGGCTGTGGGAAAGAGACAGAGCTATACAAGTCGTCTAGCGCCACCTCGTTCCCTGAGCGGAACTACTCACACTTTAAGACGACATGGTAGGCCACCTGGGGGGTATTACAACGTCTTAAAAAAACCAGGTTGTGTTCCAGTGAGTGAACGAGATGGCGCTAGACGACTTGTATAGCTATGTCACTTTCACTCGCCGGAGCAAGCCTGGTTTTAAGACGTTGTAATACCCCCCCAGGTCTTATAAAATGAGTATAAAATGTATGTCAGAGACCTGACATGCGGTAAGACACGGAAGTTTCAGGAGATACCTGTGTCTGATGAGAAAGGAGGAAACCCCTGGGTGTCACCACTGTGAGGATCGTCCGGAGGACACAGTAGAGCATACGGTGCAAGACTGCCCCGCTTGGGCAGAGCACCGACGTGTCCTCACGGCGGCGATAGGCGGAGACCTCTCGCGCCCGGCATTGGTCCCGGCCATGCTGCGGGGCGAGACGGAGTGGGAAGCGGTCGCCTCCTTCTGCGAAGCAGTCACGCACGCGAAGGAGGAGGCGGGCCGCGTTAGAGAGAGGACAGCGTCCTCCCTCCGCCCCAGCCGCAGTGGTAGACGCCCACAACGACTGACGTCGCGGGTTGATCTCCGGCCACCGTAGGCGCGGGCATGCGGGCGGCGAGTAAAGGGCAACTCGCTGTCCGACCATGGACCATGCCCGGGTCGACGGCGCGTTGTGTTCCACGCGAGCCTCAAAGAGCGTCAGCATGATGACGGCCCCCCCCCCTCTAGAGGGCCAAAGCCTGCCGGGGTCGCGGGACTTGTCTCATTCCCAAATAATAAGAAAAGCCTTTTCCCAACTATATTAGGGTCGGCTTCAAGGCGAACCAGATGCAGCTGAATATCAGTATTTTACATGGAGCGACTGCCTATCGGACCTCCACAACCCAGTAACTGCGTAATATGATGCTGCGACTGCTACGCATTTGCGAATTTGCTTCGCAGGCGTTGATGCGTATAAAAGTATTTAAATTACAAACAATAATGCAAATACAGTTTACGACCTGGACTAACCCTCACCGACAAATTCTTAAGTCAAGCAACAAGTTACTTTGTTAATTTTAGATCCACCTTCAAGTTAATTGTTTACAGATTTATAGCCAGGAAGGTAAATGTTACCTTTGACTGGGACTTCGTAGTAAACACTTGAATTATTTATTGGTGTTAATCTTAACTTCATTATGGAAAGGCAATAACATACATTTTGGGGTGGGTTGGATCCACTTTGTTATAATCTCTCCGGTGTAACGGCACTGCAGGGGTACCTCTAAACTATTTTTTATTGTGATTACTTCATCAAATGAGTCGTCCTACTCAGGGCGGGACGGGAGGGACTCAGTCTTATATTGAATAAAATCTGGTGTTTTTTCAATGGCCCTTTACTTTCCAGCGTCACTTGATGACGAATATATATAAAATCGACGGTGTTCTTTTATTACGACTGGCCTGTTGGTCTAGTGGTTAGTGACCCTGACTGCTATGCCGGAGGTCGTGGGTTCGATTCCCACCCAGGACAAATGTTTGTGTGATGAGCATGATCATTTGTTCTGTGTCTGGGTGTAATTTATCTATAATATTATGTATGTATTTAGAAATATATAAGTTTGTTTATCAGTTGTCTAGTACCCATAACACAAGCTCTGCTTAGCTTGGGACTAGATGGCGTTGTGTGATAGTTGTGGAATATTATTATTATTATTAGCCCTTTTGCGTTCCAGGGTCGCGGTGACCTGATGAGACAGTCCCTCGACCCTGTCAGGCTTTTGCCCTCAAAGGGGCCCCGTCAGAACAAACTTCCGTTACATTTCGAACTCATAGGAAGGATGTTACGTATCAACAAATGCTAGAAGTATTATAATTAGCCGTCGTCTGATTATTTTGACGTAAAGTCTGGAACTGAAAGACTTACCTGTTTCATTGAAACCTGATTAAGTGACAAACTTCCATGGCTGGAACTTCTATGTAAATAAGATGGAAATGAAACACTGTTAGTCAGAAGCTCATTAAGTCTGACAACCAGTCAGGGTTGGAAAAAAAACAGTTTTTTTTTTTTGTCATAAAACAAACAGTTCAAGTGTTTTTTTTTGTTTTTTTTTTTTAGTTTCTGGTTTTTTAATCAAATTCATTCGACATTGTTTGTTGATGTCTAAACGTATAATCAATTATGTTTCATTTCTAGACTACATCTTCCTCCATCTACTACATCTTCTTCCTTCAAATTCGCCCTTTGTAATGAAATTTTTACGAAAAATGATCAATGGAAAAAAAACATGTGATGTTCTTTTTCTAATAATTTTATGCGTTGTTTCATTACAATGCCAATAAAAGTTAAAAATATGACATAACAATGGCATTAGACTCAAAAGGTTTTATGTCAAACTATTTAGACTCCTGAATATTAATTTACTTTCATTTTGCATGCATTCATCTGCCTTGAAAAGTAGTTGAAACGGGTAATAAAAAACACTGTTTAATTTCAAACTGTTTTAAACAGGTGTTTTAAAACAACTTGTTTTGATCATGCCAACCCTGCAACCAGTCCTATCATGTGGTATCGCATTATCCAGTTATTGCGTTGTGGAGGTCCAAAATAATGATATTCAGCTACATCTGGTTCGACTGGAAGCCGACCTCAATATAGTTGGGAAAAGGCTAGGCAGATTTAGCTATCACGGTTTGTTAATTTTAAAATGTCACTTATCATGTGATCGCGGGTTGACTGATGATGATGTGATCAAGGCGCTTACAAGAGCGTCAAAATATCGGGAACTGTAGTTTAGTTGTCACTGAAGATCCTGTAAGTAACACTTTAAATTGATACGGATATTTATTCATACCAACATCTGAGACACTGGGTAAGTGGAATACCTCTAAATTTAATTTAAAACCTTTTTTACTATGTGGTATAATATCATCAATGCTACCCGAGGCAGGACGGGAGGGACTAGTGTCAGACTTGTACTGACTGAAATCGACGGTGCCCTTCAATAGCTCTTTACGTTCCAGGGCAGACAGTCTAGCGACTTGAGACAAAGCCAAGCCCTTCAGGTCCCACTTGACCAGGTTTTGTTATATTGCTTCTTGCCTTACAGGTATACAAAAAATATCATGGTACCTGTTCTATATTAGTTCGTTCTGGAATCAGGTCGCTCCGTCTGGGTCATACAGTTTAAATTTACTCCAAGCTTTGATTTATCTTGAGTTTCATTCTTATTTCATGTGACATAGGGTTGCAAATGCTCTGGCGATAGTGCAGGTGCTATAAGTAGTCGGAGAAGTTAAGACTGAGAGTGGAAACTCCGGTTGGTTTTTTAGTTTAAGTGGTAATGTTGGTTTTCTATTGTAACGGTTATTTGAGGGATGTAAGGGATTCTTGTGACGTCTAGATAATACGGGTTTCTTTCCCCCATTAGTAAATCGAGATTTTCAGATGCTTAGATTGAAGGTAGCCTCAGATAATCAGCACGATACGCGCCGCATGCGCCGCATTACATGACGTCATTAGTATTAATTATATATCAGCATTCTTCCTTAAATATTATTCGTATGCTGAAATTTTCTGATTTCATACAACGAATTCTAAGTGTCGCGCCCATGAACCACTCTCGTCAGCCACGAGAAGCTAGAAGTGGCTACAGAGGTAGCTGAAGCGCGCGACAGCCATTTGTGGCCGGTGGTCGACACAAGCGGTCGTTGGCTGCTACTTTTTTAAACCAATGCATTACTGAGGTAGGAGAGAGAGGGGTGCGGAAACGCGCGCGTGGCGTGTGGCGGCATTTTGTGTCGGCGTTTAATGGCCGGTGCGGGCCACAAGAAGCGAGCAGCGACAATTGTAGCGTGTGGCGTCCACCAGCGTCAACCGTGTGCGGCGAGTCCATATAAAATGTATGAAAACTACAGGAAGTATGGTGTAGCGGCGTTTTCTGGTTGTGGCCGGTGGCCCGTGTGCGGGAGCCCTAAACCTCGCCGTATATTGAGTGCGGTGGTGATGAATATGGTATTAGCTTAAGGGTGCATTTTCAGGGGTCGCGAGACTGTCTAGGCAACCGCCTAGGCGGTTACCTAACCGCAGACCCTGGAACCTACGGTCGGCGAGTAAAGGGCAACTCGCTGTCCGACCATGGACCATGCCCGGGTCGACGGCGCGTTGTGTTCCACGCGCGCCTCAAGGAGCGTCAGCATAATGACGGGGCCCCCCTATATTTATTTATTTATTTATTTAAACACACTTACAACTATCATCACAGGCTTAACCTAATACAATAGTGTAGTTATGAGTCTAGGACTAGGTATAATTATTCTAACATGAAGATACAACACAAAATGCGGCCCGTGTGAACTCACTCAACGTACAATTAAAACAGTCAATCCGTTGTGACACCATGTTGAGCGCACGCAGCGCTCGCGTCAGCGGCGCGTGCTGCAGCAGGTTGGTGCGGGCGGGCGGCTCCCACAGCAGCGGCGGCCGCCTCCGCCGTCCCACGTACCCATCTGGTACACATAACCTTAAGGCTCAGGTCTTGTAAAATTCACTCGCGCCGAATTATTTGCGTAACTTTGTTTGTGATTTTTGAACAAAATAGTGCAATAGCTTGAAATATTATTATTGCACATAAATAACCATAATATAAGTAACAGCTAGTTATTTTTTTTAAGTTGATTTAAGTCGATTATATACGGTAAATCAAGCGTTCAAATCAGCTCTTTCCTGCCCAACGTCATTTCGAGTTACGTTGGTGCACTCAATCTGAGACAATGAAGAATTAATTTAAAAATCTGAGCAGCGCATAATGACCGCAATATCCTCGTCTTCAAACTGCGCTGATTAGTCTTTTATATTTATCTTTCATTTTCTAAATTAAGATGGCAGAATATTATCAAAATTCTCGGATTTTATCTCTCAATAAATAGTTTTTTTCATAAGAACTATGCATCGTAGGTATGTAATATTTAGATTATTTTGATGTCGACAGATCAATAAAGCAAATACAAAAAAAAAATTGTACCTAAAGCACTTTTTTTCAACAATAAAAAATATCTCAAATAACCTCTCAAAAAGTGTTTATAAACGAGAATTGCAAGAGAAATTCCTTAGTGGCCGGTGGACGGCCGGAGCGATCGGACGTGAGGTCCACGACGAATTTTTATTGGTCCCTCTCGCTCGCACCTTCTCTCGCTCTAACGGTGATTACGCACCGTTACGCATCTCAGGTTGCTCTACTTGATTAAATTAAAATATATTTTTTAACCGACGGAAAAAAAGGAGGAGGTTCTCAATTCGACATGTATATATAAATATATATTTTATTTATGACCATTCATTACTTTTTCTTACGTGGTCCAATTTCAAAAATTCTTTTTTTTTTTTTGTTGTACGTAGTGTATCTGAAAGTTGGTCCCATTTAAATATCAAAACTAAACGCGGCCTATATGGGTAGAAAAAAAGGAATTAATTGTCAATTTTCCTACAGAATTTTCAGTTGTGAACCGATTCTGTTGAAATAAAGTTAACATAATGTAGTCCTGAGGACATTATAATTATACTATATAGCAGAGATATGGAGAAGTAACTAAACAGGTTCGAGCGAATTCCGACCTTAATGACATTTAAAAATTTAGTTTGTTTTTTCTCACATTCACGTTTGCTAACATTGCTCCTTCATTAAAATCCGGTTTTTGCATAAATGTCAGTAAGGTCGAAAATCGTTTGAACCTGTTTTTTAAATTGCTTAACGATAGCAAGTTAAAAAAACAGCTTCAAGCGATTTTCGACCTTATTAACATTTAAAATTTGGTTTGTTTTTACTCACATTCACGTTCACTAACATTGCTCCTTCATTAAAATACGGTTTTTGCATAAATGTCAATAAGGTCGAAAATCGTTTGAACCTGTTTTTTAAATTGCTTAACGATAGCAAGTTATTGTATCACATTCACGTTCGCTAACATTGCTCCTTCATTAAAATCCAGCAATGAACAAAAGCGTTGGTTACTCTGTCTCCAGGTGGTAATGGACTGTGCCTATGACAAGGAGTGCAGTCCTTGGATGTTACTGTGGTACCCCGGCCAGGGCGGGAGGGTCTGTCAGACTTGTACTGACTAAAATCCACGGTGTCCTTCAAATAACCCTTTCATGTTCCGGGGTCACGGTAATGAGATAAGTACCGCGACGCCAGCAGGCTTTAGCCCTCTAGAGGGGGACCCCGTCATCATGCTGACGCTATTTGAGGCGCTCGTAGAACACAACGCGCCGTCGACCCGGGCATGGCCCCGGACTTTTTATACCCGACTGCGCCAGGAGGGTTATGTTTTTCGAGTGTATGTATGTATGTATATTTCTTTGTGTTGCTCTGCAGCCTAAACGGCTTGATGGAGTTTAACTTGAGAGGTGCCGTTAGATTCGTCTTAAACGCGAGAGTGTCACTGGGTACATAAAACTGGCCAAGTGCGAGTCGAACTCGCGTGCAAAGGGTTCCTAACTAAAAATATTTTTTTAAGATCTCTCACACTCTGTCAAGTGGGGTGTCAAATCAAAGGATTTTAAAAGTGGTTTACCAAAATGTATATATAACATATGTTTCAATTTAATTTGGACTGATAAATGCTAACAAAAACTAAAAAAAAGTAAAATAAAATAAATATTTAAAAAAAAAACAAAAAACTCAACTGCGTAAAAAAACTAAAAAGAAAGTAACAAGCCCAGTAGTTTAGAATTCACTCATTCACACTCACAGTCGGGGCCCCTTGGGAAGAATTGATTGGTATAATTTGAATGGGCCCCGACTGTGAGTGTGAATGAGTCAATTCTAAACTACTGGGCTTGTTTCTTTCTTTTTAGTTTTTTTACGCAGTTGGGTTTTTTGTTTTTTTAAATATTTATTTTATTTATCATGGTAAAATCATCAAATGAGTCCTCCCACCCCAGGTTAAGCGGAAGGGACTGTCAGACTTGTACTGACTTAAATTCACGGTGTTCTTCAATAGCCTTTTACGTTCTCGGTTTACAAAGGGTATACAAAGCGCCGTCGACTCGGACATGGTCCATGGTCGGACAGCGAGTCGCCCATTACGCGCTTACGATGGCCAGAGATGACCATGACCGAGTCACCGTGGGCGTCTACCACTGTGGCTGGGATGTAAGGTTTACGCTGTCCTCTCTCTCACGCGTCCCGCCTCTTCCTTCGCCAGCATCACTGCTGCACTGACCTTTTTTTAGGTTTAATTAGTTAAACACGATTGTTATTATTATTATTAAAACACTTGTGTGATACTCGTATTATTACAAACCAAGTCATATTAAAACTCCTTATTAAGCAACAATTTCTATAACTCCTTTTAAATAATCCTTAGTAGAGCAATGTTCTTACCGCATCAAAATTGTTTTATAATAATTCAGTAGGCAGGATGTATGCGGGGGGTTGCAGGAAGGGAGCCCGAAATTTGACGTACGATCGACTGGCCGAACGCGATTCAATTTTGTCAAAAGAAGACGGAAGCCTGTGTTTAAAACGCCCGGGTTGTGTATTTTACCACGCAAGATTTTAAATAAATAAGTGGCGACAGCTACTTCCCTTCTTACTTCCAGTTTATTATATCCTACCATGCCCAGCACAAATAGTGTAGGATACAGAAGTGGATACCCTGGATACACACCATACTGCTTTAGGTACAAGAATCTCATGAACTTGTTCTGGATACGTTCTAGCATTAGCTTGTACTTGGCTTCATGTGGTGACCAAACGACAGCATTACATTCCAAGTGACTTTTTACAAGCGCTTCGTACAACGATCTCAGAGCCCTGATGTTCGAGAACTGATTTCCTAGCCGTAAGACCAACCCTAAATTGCGGTATGCTTTTTTACATACGTCGGTGGTATGCTTACGGAAATTTAAATCAGCTGTAAATCGTACCCCGTCATAGAGGGCCACAGTCCGACGGCGACTCCGGTACACAAAGGGCTACCGAAGGAAACCGTGGATTTTAGTCAGTACAAGTCTGACAGTCCCTCCCGCCCTGCCCGGGGTGGGAGGCAGTCCTGGATTTATAAATAGGCCGCATAGGCCGCGGCCTAGGGGCGGCAGCGTCCTAGGGGCGGCAGATTTCAGAGGACGGTCACTCGATTTATAAGAGGATAAAAGTCAAACACGTCCACTGATTTTCTCATGGTTCAATATCAAGGTAAAATGAAAAGACAACCTAAAAGAAAAAAGATGACGGATGAAACAACGAATGAAGAACCTGAAATACCCACTAGCTCTAGAGATTATTTCCGAGTGAATACCTTTTTGGTCATCCTTGATAGACTGAGAGCTGAAATACAGAGAAGGCATAATGCTTACTTAAACTTTAAAGACAAATTTTCATTTTTAACAAAAATGACTGAACTTTCAACACAAACAGTTACAGAAAAAGCTCAGTCTCTCGTAAAATATTATACCAATGATTTAGAGGACGATTTGATTCAAGAATGTGTGCATTTTCAAAGTCACATTTCCTCTGATAAAACTGCAGTGTGCAGTGAAGCCTGAATCAAACTCACTACTCAGTCTCTCAATTTTTTTGAGGAATCAAAGTCTGACTAATGTATACCCTAACTTGGATATAGCTCTCCGCATTGCACTTTCCACTCCTGCTACAAATTGTTCTGGGGAAAGGAGTTTTTCCTGTTTAAAACGCGTAAAGAATGGGGAAGGCAAGTGTCAAAGTGAAAATGACAGTTTGGTCCCCAAAGAACTGTAAAATCAAAGGAATTTTCAGAAAAAAAAACATTTATTGATGTAAAATGACTAGATGTTGTGTAATAAGCTGTAAAAATGATGGAATACACTTTTCAAAATAATATCAACTTTTCTTTTGGAGGTTATGTACCAGTATTGCATCGCTCGAAAATCGAAGAATTATCACCTGGAACGAGTTTTGTAATAGTTGTGGTGTTAAGAAATTAAATATATTGTGATATTTCTCGAATCTAAATAGAAAAAAAGGTTAAAATTACTGACTTAAAACATTATGATATTTTATCAAAATAGAAAGTCAAAAGCAGCATTATATTCTTGATAAAGGAGAGGACAGGTAAAACATACCTAAACTCAAAAATTGAAACCTCAACTACAAGTAATTGTGGATTTATTACGGTAAAATCAAATGTATAACCACTCAATTAAATCACTTTTTTTCTCTTGTAGATGCGCCGCGGCGTCTTAATTCTTCTTTTAGTATATAGTACTTGCATGGACGAATAATTTTCCATATTTGTTTTGTATTTATACTCAATTTTTATAACAAATAATCTTGTTTGTTTTTTTGTACAAGGTAGACGTGGGGACCAACTATCGCAGCGCCATCTACGATTAGCTTTGAGTTGCCATCCCCATTATCAAAGGTCTTCATTGTCTCAAGAAAAAATGAATTCTCTAGCTCTTCTCTACTTAGAAGCCGAGATAATGAACACCATAAACTATGATGATATTATTAATGCTATAATTTTGCTATTAAAAAGGCCCGTAAAAAATGTATATCTTGATTTTTAGGGTTCCGTAGTCAACAAGGAACCCTTATAGTTTCGCCATGTCCGTCCGTCCGTCCGTCCGTCCGTCTGTCCGCAGTTTAGCTCAGAGACGCCCAGTACTAGAAAGCTGTAATTTGGTGTAAATATACGGATTTGTTGTGCCGAAAAAGTGGTTAAATAAAATCTCGTAACATATTTTTTTTTAGGGTACCTCCTGTACACGTAAAGTGGGGATGTTTTTTTTATTTCTCGCGTACCCCTTAGTGTGGGGTATCATTAAATAGGTCTTTAAAAAATATTGATAGTTTCCATTAACAATTTTTTGATAAAAAGATTTGTTTGTGAAATATTAAGCTTTAAAGTGCTAATTTTTGCTCGACTCGAGTGTCCCCCCCCCCTCTACCAGCTAAACGGTTATGTTTGGGGGTGTGAAAAAATTCACAATAGTAGTATATGTAACGAAGTTTGAAGGAAAATTATCATGACTAAGTAGGCTTTACAAGTTTACGAGTAATAGTCGACCAACTTATAAAACGTACTTGGATAGCATATTTTCCTAAACAAAATGTATCGCAGAACATGTTCTTCAACTGCAAATGTAAGTTTGTAAACTTTATTTTTACAGCTATAATAGGTGGGTATGTTTTGGGGATAGGTAGGTTTTGTTGTCAACTATTTTTAACTAACTTCAAAAAAAGGAGGAGGTTCTCAATTCGTCGTAATCTTTTTTTTATGTATTTTCCCCGATTTCTCAAAGACGCCTGGACCGATTTTGAAAATTCTTCTTTTTAAATTAAATTCAGCGAATCAGTTTAATTAGTTCACATAAGTATTTTGATGGGCAACTACGGAACCCTACACTGTGCGTGGCCCGACACGCACTTGGCCGGTTTTTTTTATTTCATTACGCTCCTTCTTAATGACTAATTCTAATTTTATTTAACTGGCCTCCTTTACTAAAAATGGAAAATTATTATTTTAGAAAGGTATGTAAGTACATGGGGCGGCGGAAATAAAGTAGCCTACACTCATAAAAAACATAAATCCGGCACTGGTGGGAGGACTCGTTTGATGATATTACCACGAAAAAAAAAGGACCCTGGAACCTAAAGGGCTATTGAATGAACGCCGTGGGTTTTAGTCAGTACGAGTCCGATAATCACTTCCACACCACCCAGCGCGATTCATTTGACGCAAAAATGGGCGCATTTCCACCAAAGATTAGCTTTTTGGTGGCTTATAAAATCATCAAATAAGTCCTCCCCGAGTGGAGCGAAAAGTATGGCCACAATCTTACTGACTTGAAAAGTCCACCCCGTTCCTTCGGATACCCTTTGCGTTCCAGGGCCACTATCCTGCTTAGACATTCCCTCGGCCCGGAGATGTAATATATTGCTATTGATGCGATTGATATTCATCAATCATATTCATATTCATTGGTTCACATGGCATAGAACTGTTGGAGACGGATTATGCTAGGTTTTTATATGATAAGATGCGAGTCAATTTCATGAAGATTCGTTCAGCCGTTCTGACGTGATTATGAACCATCCACCCATCAAAAAGCCATGGTTTCGCATTTAAAAAAGATTTGCTCGCGTTTGACAAGCAATGATGAGTAGTCGACAGTGAAGCACGCTTGCCTAGAAGTGAAGTAACCTACTCTTGACTTAAAGATCCATTTTTTTTGCATATTTTTATATTTCATCCTAATCCATTAAACTGCTAAAATAGAAATGTACGTCACAACAATGTACAACGTCGTGCTAGGACATCAGATTCAAGGTCCATTCAAAATGTTTACAAAATTGCCATTTGAACCCTGTCACTTGGTTTCCATGTTAATAAACTACATAATATCTTAAGACATTGTCACAGAGATATCTGTCTTGCGGCCAAGTCAGCTTTGAATTGTGGCTTACCAAGAATTACTTTAAGTCCTTTGTAGGAGTGAATTAGGTTGAATTTACGGCATCATTTAATTGGGCTACGCGGTGCTACGGCGTAGCTTGTAAATGTGCTACGCTTACCACGGTAGCGTACAGGACTAGCGTAGCCGCTTTTTTGTTTTTTTTTTTGGAAAACGTTGCCCCCGCCCTTGGAATTTTTCCCTGTATCGTGGGTACGTTTAAAAACAATTGAACTCATTTATAAAAACACCCAAACGAACAATACAAAAACGCATTAGGTCGTTTGAACCCGCGGGCCCCGTCAGAGCGGTGCCAAACGACCAAAGAGCCCCCGGGTCAACTACTTGTAGATCATAAAAAAAACTTGAGAGGTGTCAAGGGACACCCGGATGGAACGAAGTTACTGTATACACTCAACAAAAAAAATCGTCGCGACTCCACTCCACTCCACTCCACTCCGCTCCGCTCCGCTCCGCTCCGCTCCGCTCCAATCCGCTCCGCTCCGCTCCAATCCGCTCCGCTCCAATCCGCTCCGCTCCGCCCCGCTCCAATCCGTTCCGCTCCGCTCCGCTCCAATCCGCTCCGCTCCACTCCACTCCACTCCACTCTTTGAGCTTTAGCACCCTTTCGCAACGCGCGATAAGGAACTTCGTTCCAAAAAGTGTCGTGACAACTTTTCGTAACAATTTTTTCCGTCTAGCCCCCTTTCTCAACGCGCGTTAAGGAACTTCGTTCCAATTATTATATTTTTTGTTCTGTGAGGGAATAGAACTTATGACATGCATCGCAGCAGTCAATTGCTCAGCTACTGCGCCTACTGTATAGACAGTTATAGACATTAATAAGTTAATATTTAATTCTAATGTCTATCCGCATATTCATCAAGTTTTAAGGATAAACTGCTAACAATTTAATCAGTTTTCCTGTTTTTAAATGAAAAAGATTTATTACTTATTGCTTAAAAAAAGATGTCGGACAGGTCGTCAGAATATAAATTATACTGTTTGATAAAGAAATTTCTCTGACAACAATATAATAATTTATAAAGACACTAATGAAGACATATGACATTATTTCATTAAATAAAATATAAAATGGACGACAGAGAATGCACAATAATGAAAATCGGCTTACAAAAAATGATAAAATGAATTACTAAATCCATTTCTAATACATTATAATATTATTGATACAAAACATTTTCGTTTCAATAAAAGAAAGATTTAACAAAATGAAATAGAAGTCGTATGCATAATAGGCATTTCATACAAACTTTCAAGTCCTTATTTTTTGAAATGATGGTAATCGATTTTTATGAAAATGAAGTCTTAAGCAGTATACATAGGTTTAGAAGTGATAAGAGAACATTTTCAAAATGTCTTATTTATAAAAAAACAGGGTGAATTTTTCAATTGAGCCTGGATTGCCAAATCCAAAATAGTGAGGAATAGCGAAAAATTTACTAAGGTATCTTAAAAGTCGATTTTGATGAAAACTAAAACTGTGTCTTTGGATTTTTGGAAAATCAATACAGCACTGGCCAGGAATTGAAATTGTTAGCTCAAGAATGGATTTTGAACCACTCAAATTCCATAGAAACAGTTGTTTTTAAATTATCCTGTATAATTTGGAAATACCTGTTGAAAAATAAAATTTGGCCAACTTAGTTATAAATGATAAATGATATTTATTTTGCAAATAGGTTTTCACAAACACTTTTACAAGTCAAAACACTTTTTTTTTTATAGCTAGATGAGGCCGGTGTTTCGTACCTGACTACTCTGAGAAGAAACATCCGAAACAAACTCAGAGGTCATCGTCTCTTTTAAAGTCCAGACATTATATTGGTTAGTTAAGTCCACTATTTTCTGAAAATGTTTTGTGAGAACTTTTTAGACCTTTTACGTTTACGTGTATGAAGTTTCATTAAAATCCGTCCAGTCATTAAAAAAAAAGACTTAAAAATTGAAATTTTGTATGACATGCCGTTCAGCGTACACGTATAAGTAAATAAAATCTTATAATAAAATATTTATCCCTGAAAAAATAAATCTGAGAAACCTTTACAAATTCTCATGAAAAACATTTAAAGACGACTGCAGACATTTTCAGGCTTTCAGTTTCAGCGTCTAGAGGTCACTTAGACACATTATATTCATGATAAATTTCTAATGGAGTTTGAGTAAAAGATTTGTTTAACTTTGGAGTTTCAGCTCTGCCACTGAAAGGTGTAAGTGGTATGTTAAAAACTTTGTTAATTCTAGGCTTCGCTTAAAATTTAATGGTATTTGAAATCAAGAAGTTTTTTTTAACTATTTAGTTCTGCTTTTGAAGGGACGCTTCTTATCTTCTGGGTCACTTTGCCAATCAATGAAACAGCTTTATTATGTACTAACAGTTGTCCGCGGTTTCATCGGCTGCTCGGTTCCTATTGATTGTAGCGTAATGTTATATAGCCTATATATTCTTCGATAAATACAATATCCAACACAAAAAGAATCTCTCAATTTGAACTAGTAGTTTTTGAGATTTACGCGTCCAACCAAACTCTTCAGCATTATAATATTATTATAAAAAAAAATTAAAAACCATTTTAAAATTATAAAAAATTCTCAACATCCTACTGCCTGTACGGGCATTAACTCCGTACACTGAAATGTGGTTGTAGGTTGAATCACACGGGATGTGACAGGAAATAAAACCACTGTTTTGTGTCCGTAAGATGATTACTGTTTATTGTTAAAACATGTTATTTTATAATGTGGAATGTAGGTTATAGCGGGTGCGATAGCCTACTCAGCAAATGTACCCGAGTCATCGGCAATTTAGCAATGCTTAATCAGGTAAAAACTGAAACAGTTAATATCATGTGGCGATGCTCGTACACTGCCCTTATCCTTAAAGGATAGAAAACCTTCTAAAGTCTTCCATTCCACTCCGGGTGAAGCGGTTAGGACTGTCAGAATCGTACTGACAAAAAAAGTTGCCTGCTTCGCAAACGGCGTTTGGTCCTACAAGGACCCAGCTAGTTTGCTGACAGCGTGACTCCATCGACACAGGCGTGGTCTTTGATCAGACGGCGAGCTACCCATTACTCATTGTCCGTGTCCACGGCACCTTAATCGGTGTATTTATCAAACTGCGCAAATCATGGAAGTCGATTAAAAGTAGGCGTAACTATCGTTAGTGCTATTAGATACGGAATGTTCTGGCAATCAGTCAAAACTAGGCTATCTGTGTTTGGCCTACTAAATATGAAACATGATTTTTAGGGCACTAGAAGTGTTAATTTTTTCAGAGCTTCCGATTTTCCCGTTAAAAGAAATATCCTTTTCAGGGATTTTAACGGGTTCATGTGATAATAGTAGATAACTGAAGAATTCTTGGGTTGGAGCACTCGAAATACGGGATTAAATAATAGACGTAGTCACGGTTAGAAGCAACGTATAATGACTGGCCAAAATCACTGACAGGTGAAACGAAGTACCCACTAATACTTATATTAAAACAATATCAGCATACCCACTATTACTTATGACTACAACATACATCACACCTCCCTTCTTATTCTTTAAATAGTAACTAAGCTAGAATATTACATTTAACTATAACTATACTTGGGTCGATCTCCAGAGGCATTTTTTTTCGTGTCGGGCTGAATAAACCCATTTTAAAATTGAAAAACGTTTTCAAAATATTTTTTTATATGCAGTTCAGTGTCTAATCTACCTGGTACAAGGCTAATATTATGAATAAGTTTATTTAAAATATTTAAAAAAAAATCTTAAACCCTAAAATCCTGATCGCTCTGGGTTGTCCTCACTCCCGATTGAATGAAAAAAATATTCTTTATTTTTTTAATGAGAAGCTACATATGAAACAACTTATTTAGATTACATAAGAAATAGTTAATCTTCATTGTTATAAAATACTTGTAGTTTTATTATGAATACTTTTGCCACAATTTGAATTTCAATTCGTGTCCGGGCATTTTATCTCATCGCTCTGCGCTGAGGTAAAACATCGCGCTCATGCCTAGTTACGCGTTATAGACACTCTATTCCACTCTCGCTGGGTAGCACCAGCAGTGGTCTAACCGTTGAGGAGGATACCTTTGTGCCACGTATCCGCGAAGGTAAGTTCACGAAGGCAAGTTTATGATTACTCTGGATTTGGTTCTCGAATTTTATGATTGATATGGCACGTTATTCAAATTAAATATTAAGCTTGTAAATTTAATTTTTATGTGAATTGGGTGATCTTTATGATGGTTTTTATGACACGTAATTATAAATTTCTACTGCTTTTAAATTCGGCTATATTCATGATTTTGTGACTTTTTCTGATCGATATGGCTGTGATTGCTCTGTCCAAAAAGACCAGAGCAATGATATTTTGCATTAATTGTACGTTATAAAACTATTTAACCATCTTAAAAAAAAGAAGATTTGCAGTTCGGCCTGTATGTGTGTATGAATGTTTGTCCGCGATTATCTCGCGTTTGGCTGAACCGATTTTGATGCGGTTTTCAGAAAAGTGTTAGTTTTATTCTGGGAACGGTTTTAATATAATTATAATTACACGAACCGTTTCGAACACAGACTTGATGACTTCCAGCCTCCCGAACAAGCCGGTTTCCGAAGAGGCTATAGTACCATAGACCACATCCATACGCTGCGGCAAGTTATACAGAAGACCGATGAGTATAACTTGCCATTATGCTTAGCGTTTGTGGACTATGAGAAATCCTTCGATTCGGTGGAAACATGGGCGGTACTTGAGTCACTCCAGCGATGCCGTATTGACTATCGGTACATCGAGGTGTTGAAGTGCTTGTATAATAACGCCACCATGTCGGTCCGAGTACAGGAGCAGAGCACAAAGGCGATTCCATTGAGAAGAGGCGTAAGACAGGGGGACGTTAACTCCCCGAAACTGTTTACTGCCGCAATGGAAGACGCATTCAAGCTCCTGGAATGGCAAGGACTTGGCATCAACATCAACGGCGAATACATCACTCACCTTCGGTTTGCCGACGACATCGTAGTCATGGCAAAGTCGATGGAGGAACTCAGCATGATGCTCGATGGCCTCGACCGAGTTCCACAACGGTGGGCTTGAAAATGAACATGGACAAGACGAAAATTATGTCAAATGCCAATGTTGTGCCCACCCCAGTCTCTGTTGGAAACTCGGTACTCGAAGTTGTTGACTCATATATCTACTTAGGACAAGCAGTCCAGTTAGGTAGGTCCAACTTCGAGAAAGAGGTCAACCCTCCGAATCCAACACTAGGTGTTTCTCTACGTGATCGAATCCGAAATGAGGAGATCCGTAGACGAACTAAAGTCATCGATATAGCCAACCGGATTAGCAAGCTGAAGTGGGAATGGGCAGGCCATATTGCTCGCAGAGCAGATGGCCGATGGGGTCGAAAAGTATTAGAGTGGAGACCACGGAGTAGCAAGCGCAGCGTAGGACGTCCACCAGCAAGGTGGACAGACGACCTTATAAAGGTCGCCGGAAGATGCTGGATGCAGGTCGCTTCCAACCGGTATATGTGGAGATCAAAAGGGGAGGCCTATGTTCAGAAGTGGACGTCCTATAGCTGAGATGATGATGATGAACGGTTTTAATATATAAAACTAATGGATATCTTGTGACATTACCCACATACATCCATTTTTTTGCTGACTTGTATTGTAGATTTTCAAAGACACCGATTTAATTGGATAACTAAACTAAAAGGGAAAAATAAATAAAAAAAGCTTTTTGAAAAAAAAAGGAACCGACTTGAAAACCAAACACAAAAAAGTATAAAATAACTTTTCTTTCGGAAGTCGGATGGCCATAGTCAGTGAAATAAAAAACAAAGCCACCGACTTCCGGAAGAAAAGGTATCACTTACATGTTATCTTGTTACACGTATACCAACTGAATATGACTAAAAACGCCAAAACTAATATTTTTTTATCAATATTCTTTTTTTTTTAAATTGGTTTGACCATTTATGATCGCTCTGGCACCAATTATGATTGCTCTGGTCGCGAAATTTTTTGAACTTAAATATTTCCATAACTGTTAGTGTAAATTGAAGGCCAAAAGTAAAAATATACTATTTGAATATCATACTTTTTAATGAGATACATAATTACCGTTAAATATCAATATCTGAAAAGCACCAGAGCGATCACACGAATACGCCCGTTTTGGAGATCCACCCACTTATTTTCTACCTTAATCTATTTCAAACCGGACAACCGGTCTGCGTATACGTTTGGGACCCTCCACTGGTGGCGGTACCGTCGGCTCAGCGTCACCTCTAGGTGGGGCAATGGGCTGAGGTATCGTAGGCACAATATTGCTTTGGGAATCATCAATACCTCTGTCCATCACACCTTCCCCTTCTGCAATACGTAGTCGATCTTTAATAAAATCTCTAGAATCCGGTGCATCAGCCTGTAACGGCACAGCAGTCTCACTTCGGCCGTCATGTTCTATGTTCCCCTCAATGTCATCTCCTTGACAAGGAACATCTGACAGACGAGAACGGCGCCTGATTTGATCAATGTGTTTTTTGAGAAGTCGACCGTCACCGCTATCCACTACATACCTACGAGTACCTTCTATATCTCTTACAGTTCCTTTTACCCATTTATCTGACGCACCGTACTGTCTTGCCCACACTGTATCACCTTCGCACAGAGTTCGTGGTTGAAGCCCCTCACCCTGTGCCTTGCGTCCCTGTACCTGTCGTACCCTATCTTCTAATGCCCGGTGCCCCCGTAGCAAGTCGAGTCGAGAACGGAGTGAGCGCCTCTGTAGCATTGACGCAGGTGTCTCACCTGTAGTGCTGTGTACTGAATTACGATAAGCTAACAGGAATGTTTGTAAAGCCGTATCCACATCAACATTATCCCTATACGCTTTTTTTATGGCTCGCTTACAGAGTTTTACAGCGTTTTCAGCCGCACCGTTCGATGCCGGGTGGTAGGCTGGTGAGAAGCTTTGACGAATACCATTTTTTTTTAGAAATGAACTAAACTCTTCACTTGTGAACGGAGGCCCTTGATCCGAAACTATCTCTTCGGGTAGACCGAATCTAGCAAATGTAGCTCTTAAAATTTTAATGACGCTTAAAGCATTTGTGTTTTTCATTTCAAATATTTCTATCCACTTTGAACTAGAATCAACTAACACAAAAAATTTTGAACCCTGATATGGGCCTAAGAAATCTATATGCAATCTTGTCCAAGGCTGCGCGGTATAGGGCCACGGTTGCGGCGGCGCCCGTGGTGGTGCGTCAGCCTCCGCGGCGCATGTCTCACATTGCTTACACATAGCTTCTATGTCCGCGTCTATATTAGGCCACCAGACATAACTTCGTGCTAGCCCTTTCATCTTCACGATACCCATGTGACCAGTGTGTAGCTGTCTTAAAATCAGACTTCTTAATTTAGTAGGTATTACCATTCTATACCCCCACATAAGGCACCCGAATTCTGAATATAATTCGCGACGTCTATTGTAATATGGTTGTATTTCCGCCTTAGCTGAACATTCGTTCGGCCAGCCAGACTGTACGTCAGAAAATTTGTGGGTAGTTGACAGGAAAGGTGGAAAAAATTTTGCTCTGTCATAAAATATTAATTAAAATTATAATTAGCTTTTATTTTTGAATTTTAATGCATAAATATACATGCTAACATAAAGCACCTACCAGTTTAGTGTTATCTCCAAGTAACATCTCACACAAACAATACAGTGGATCATCATAGGAAAACAGTTGGATCTAATCATGGAAGCACTAAAGGTATCCCTGGCAGAAATGATGGCACTATTCCAAACCAGGATGTCCAATTTTGAGGCAGAATTGAAGAATCCTTCATCTGCGGGTAACACAGACAGTTTGGCTGCAGAATTCACTTCTTTCAAGAAGTTTATTGTTGATGCGCTGGGCTGTCTACAGCAGCAGTTGGAGGCTTTGGCACAGGGCCTTGACAACCTGGAGATGCGTGGACGGCGAAAGATGATACTGCTTCATGGTGTCACCGAGCAGGCCAAGGAAGACACAGCAACGGTAGTAGCAGAGGTTGTGCGCTGTCATCTAAAGCTGGCCGAATTTACTGTTGCTGATATCAGGCGGTGTCACCGTATGGGCAGGCAAGCAGGCAATAGCAAGCCCAGGCCTATTCTCTGCAAGCTGCGGGATGTGACTACTAGGGATAGTATCTGGTTCGCCAAGACTAAATTGAAGGGCACCGGCATCACAGCATCAGAGTTCCTGACGAGACCGAGGCATCAGCTGTTCATGACTGCCAGGGAAAGGTTTGGCGAAACGAATTGCTGGACGAAGCAGGGCGTTATTTATGTCCTTGGCGCCGACGGGTCCCGACTTCGAATCAGTTCGTTGCATGACCTCAATATCCAGCAGGTCAGTGATAAGGCTATGTCCCCTGTTGCATCGGCACTATCATCGCCGCCGTCTCCATCACCGGCAGCGAAAAAACCTCGACGTGCAGCCATGAAGAACAAGTAATTCCGTGCATTTTATACGTAGAATCACCGTCCGGGTAGCAATTTTTATGTTTAAACTATACCCTCTCATTGTCACAGATTTCATTTTAATTTCTCTACCCTGTATTTATTATTTATTCTCTCTCTCACAATATAACTGAAATATAATATTATGTTTAGTAACTCCCTTTATAACCTTGCTTTTACTTTATCTGTCAACTGTCACTTGTCTTTACAGAACTGTCATACGTCACTTGTAAGTTTTCGTTCAGAAACGCTTGCCCTTTTTTATTGTTTTTGTTGATTTCTTTTTCTTGTATGTAGTGTTGTATTCGAATAAATAAGTAGAATTTTCTGTTACCCGGACGACGACGTAAAACGTTTATAAAACTGTTTAGTCTTATGTGTATTAGTTTTAAATATTTTTTATTTTTATTTTTTTAACACTCAACTGGCGGGTGAATGTATAATTAACTTTTTTTTTTTTATATTTGAAAAAAATTAACAACTGTTCAATTTATTTTTGTCACATTGTTTTTTTTTTATTTATAATAATTATAGTGTCAATGTCAGACAGCAATGACGGCAGTGACACGGAAAGTTTGTCTTCACGCAATAGTAGTGGTTTTGATAGCAGTCCATCTCTTTCTGATACGCTTGAATTTCAGTTCTCCGATGTACCAAAGAATTTTAATGTAGTCCATATAAATGCCCAAAGTATTCCAGCACATTACACTGACATGCTAGCAAATTTAGACTGTAAGAACATCCACGCTATCCTTGTCTCGGAGTCGTGGCTAAAACCATGTCTTCCTTCGACCTCCTATTCCTTGCCAGGATTTCAACTGATCAGAAATGATCGCGCGCGTGGTGGTGGTGGCGGTGTTGCCATATATTTACGTCCACACATTCCTTTCACAATCGTCGATGTGTCTGCACAACCACCACCGCAGAGCGCGGGCGAGCATCTCTTTTTAGAAGTAATCCTGAATAACGTAAAAGTCCTTTTGGGAGTTTATTATAGCCCTTCCTCACATAATAATTTCTTCTCTTCCTTTGAAAAACTCCTTGAGAACCTAACACCCTCTTACAGTCACACAATAATCTTGGGGGACTTCAATACATGCTTACTGAAAGCTGATACCCGCTCTTCTTCTCTGAGGTCAATTATTGAATCTTCGAATCTATCAATTCTCCCTTTAAGTGCCACACACCACTTTCCAAACTGTAACCCTTCACTTTTAGATCTTGTCATTGTTTCCTCTCTTCAACATGTCAGTAAGCATGGTCAATGCTCAGCTGACATGTTTTCCTACCATGACCTATTATTCCTCTCATACAAAATTCGCCCACCTAAGGCAAAACCTCAAATTCTCCTGCAGCGCAGTTTTGGTGGGATGAATTCTGATGATCTCCGTAGAGATGTTAACAACATTGATTGGACTCCTTTGTTCAACAGCGAATCAATGGATGATAAAGTCAACATACTGACGGACAACCTTGTGCAGCTATACAATGTTCATGCTCCTATACGTGCTATTAAAATTAAACATCTTCCAGCACCTTGGCTCACAGATGACATTCGAGCTGCGATACATAAAAAAGCTGTTGCAAAAACCAAATTCAAGCGTCAGCCCACGCAATCGAACCGAGAAAGCCTTATTGATGCTCGCAATCACTGCAATAAGGTGTGTAGAGATGCTCAACGACGCCATATCCATACCTCAGTTGAAAATGAAATCCATGGGAGTTGGAAAATCACGCCAAGAAACTATTCCAAAAAAATTAGATATAGATCTACTGAATCAACACTTCTCATCTTCGTCCCACTGCAATGGGGCCATAAAAGCAGCTACAATTAACTATCTTTCAAACCTTCCAACTCCGGATCACCCCCCATTTATTTTTAGTCAATTCACTGATTGTGATGTTAAGAAGAGCGTAATGTCAATAACGTCTAACGCTGTTGGTGGTGATTGTGTCAGTCGGAAAATGATACTCCCTGTTCTCGATGAAATTCTTCCTATCCTATGCCATATCCTGAACTACTCTATATCCTCTGGTGTCTTTCCTTCAATGTGGAAAGATGCTAAAATCGTACCTTTACCAAAAAAATCCAATCCCACTTCCTTTTCAGAATACCGTCCTATCTCCATCCTGCCCTTCCTTTCCAAAGTCCTAGAACGCCTTGTCCACAATCAGCTCAGTGTTTTTCTCTGCAAAAACAGTCTGCTCAATCCCTTCCAATCCGGTTTTCGTCCTGGTCACAGCACCACCACAGCACTAATTAATGTTACGGATGACATAAGGCTGGGTATGGAGAGAGGCAATCTGACTGTGCTTTGCTTACTGGATTTTAGTAATGCATTCAATACCGTAGATTTCGATATCCTGCTCGCCTCGCTTCGCTCGCTTAACATATCTCCAACAGCGATTGACTGGTTTCATAGTTACCTGCATGGCCGCCGGCAGCGGATTTGCATAGAAGAGTCGAGCTCTTCTTGGTGTTATACTTCTGCCGGTGTACCTCAGGGTGGCGTTTTATCTCCTTTACTCTTCGCAATTTTTATTAATTCAATCTCCTCGAAACTTCTTTCTTCCTACCACCTTTATGCTGATGATTTGCAAATTTATAAGCAAGCTACTCCATCAGACCTTGCTGATGCAATTAATATTATAAATAAAGATTTGGCTTCGATTTGTGAGTGGAGTGACGCGCATGGGTTGTTGGTAAACCCGTTGAAGACTCAGGTCATTGTTGTTGGCAGCTCGAGGATGATCCCCAAAATAAACTGGTTGCAGTTACCGCAAATTGAATTCAACGGGACTGCGATACCCTTAAGCAAGAAGGTCAAGAATCTCGGGGTCTGGATTGACGAACATCTTTCTTGGGGCGCTCAGCTGCAAGAAGTAAGTCGCAAAATTTTTGCATCTGCTAAGTCCTTGAGGCGATTACGGAACTTTCTTCCAACCGCCACTAAAACTGCGCTTGCGCAATCCCTCCTACTTCCCATCCTTGACTATGCTGATGTCAGTTATCTTGATCTTACTGAGGCACAACTTGATAAACTTGAGCGACTTCAAAACTTTTGCATAAGATTCATATTTGGCTTGCGCAAATATGATCACATTTCTGAATTTCGTGTAAAACTCAAGTGGCTTCCTATACGTCTTCGCCGGAATTCTCATATCTTGTTTCAACTCTACAGTATTCTGTTCAATCCTAAAACCCCCTCTTATCTTAAAGAACGTTTCAAGTTCCTTCATGACACACATAATAGATATCTGAGGTCATCGGAAAACCTGAAACTGGAAATGCCAATGCATTCTAGCCGTTTTTACGACAAATCTTTTACCGTCGAAGCAGTACGTCTATGGAATGCCTTGCCCCTGTCAATAAGGCGCGCTCAAAGCTTGTCTACTTTTAAAAATCTGGTCAAAAACCACTACCTTTCCTCTTGAACGTGTGACTCGAACGTTTATTAGCGATGTTCCATAATTATTAATGTATATTTATATATAATTATATGTGTTTATATATTTTGTGTTTGTATGTGTATGCTTTTGTTTGTTGGTAAATTGTACGCCGTAGACTACCTACAGTATTGTTTCTCCTTTATTTTTCAAATCCATCCAAAGGTCGTCTTGAAAAGATCGCTTTTAGCGATAAGACCGCCCATTGTGTCACCCTATTTATAAGATATTGTTAATTGGATGTATCCTGTAATTTGTATGGTGTACATAATAAAGAGTATTCTATTCTATTCTATTCTACGTATGACATTATTCTGCATAACTCAACATCTTTTTGCGTCGCCTCTTTAACATCATTATGAGTGATGGGCAAAAAATCTTCTACAAAATGTACATACGTACTGTCCGTCCTACCCGATCGAATCTCTGTTTTATTAGGCAGACGTGACAATGCGTCCGCACAATTTTTTTTTGATGTGACATATTCTATCGTATAATTATATGCGGACAATAGTACTGCCCATCTCTGTAAACGAGATGCGGCCATAATTGGTATTCCTACTTTATTTCCTAAAATATACGTTAAGGGTTTATGATCGGTTCGCAGCACAAACCTTCTACCGTACAAATATTGGTGATACTTCCTGATTCCAAAAACTATTGACAGTGCTTCCCGATCAATCTGTGAATATGATCGCTCCGCTACACTAAGAGATCGCGAGGCATAGGCTATCGGCCGCTCGCCGCTTGGTGTGATATGGGACAGTACGGCGCCGACCCCCACGCTACTCGCATCAGTAGTCAACACGAGTGGCAGGTCGACCGAGTAGTGTGTTAGCACCCCACTACTAGCTAGCATCGTTTTAACCCTATCAAAAGCATTTTTGCATTCTTCACTCCAAACATATTTTACTCCTGATCTCAATAAGTTGTACATTGGGGCTAAAATTGTACTTACGTTTTTTATGAACTTAGCATAATACATAACCATACCTATAAAGGCTCTCAACTCCGATATATTCGTCGGTGCCGGCGTGTTTATAATCGCTTTGACTTTATCTGTACAAGTGTGTACACCGTCTGCACTGATGACGTGCCCCAAGTAAACTACAGATTTAGCAAAGAAGGAACACTTGTCTTTCCGCACTCGCAACCCATACTGTTCTAATCGATCAAAAACTTTGCATAAATTAGTCATGTGCTCAGACGCCGTGCGCCCCGTTATGATGACGTCATCTAAAAATACTCCTACCTGAGGTAAATCCGCGAACATCTGTTCCAAACGTCTCTGAAATATGGCCGGGCTCGACGCAAGACCATACACTAATCTGTTATAGCGAAACAATCCCTTGTGTGTGTTAATAACGGTGTATTTGCTTGATTCATCTAGCTCAAATTGGGCATAAGCTTGAGAAAGATCCAGCTTGCTGTAATGTTCCCCACCATTCAACCGAACTAGCAAGTCTTCAACCCTAGGTAGTGGATAACGATCGACTTCTATTACCTTATTCAATGTGAGCTTATAATCGGCGCAGATCCTTATGCTGCCGTCCTTTTTAATGACGGGCACGATAGGGGTCGCCCAGTCCGAACGCTCGACCGGAGTGAGAATGCCGTCCCGCACCAGCTGGCCCAGCGCGCGCTCCACCGGCTCGCGCAGCGCATACGCCAGCGGGCGCGCGCGCATGAACACCGGCCGCGCGCCCGGCCGCAAGTGAATGCCAACCTTACCACCAGTGAACCGCCCCAAACCGTCCGCGAACACTTTACAATATCTGGAACTAAACATATTTATATCAAACTTTGATCCATTACAGATGCTATTGTTATTTACAGAAGTGCGATAATCCAATACCGGCAGCTGTATTGCTAATGATGCCAACCATTGTCTGCCTAGTAACATTGTTTTGCCATTTTTAATCACATACAAGTCTAACTGTTTACATTTATCTTTATATTTGACTAGAGGTTTAATAACTCCCAATGGTTTAGTGGTTTCTCCTGTATAATACCTCAACACAATATTACTTTCTACAATTTTTAAGTCACTAAAGAACTTATTATAGGTGTGTTCATTTATACATGAGACAGCACTACCTGTATCGCACTCAAACTTCATTATTTTTCCTTGAACCTCTAATGACACAACAATAGGTCTGCACTGTGAAATTTTCAATTCATTAAGTTCAATTATTATTACCTCGTCACTATCGTCGCTGTTCACTACATTATTTTTGCACTGCTCGGCCTCGACGGTATAATGACGTGTCAACCGCGGACACATACGTCGCAAATGACCCTGTTGGTTGCACACCCGACATACATAGCACCCGAACTTGCAAACGGCCTCCTCATGCGGCCCGCCGCAAGCTCGGCACTCCCGCTGCCGCCCGCGCCGCTCCCGCTCCACCGAGCCGCCCGCAAGCGCCGGCGCCGGCGCCGCTGGTGCGACCCGGCCTGCCTGCGGCCGCTTACGTTGTGCGTACTCGCCTTCCTGCGAGTGGCCACCAGCGCGGCCTTTCACTGCTCCGCCGCTGCCGCCACCGCCCTGCCGCTTATTGATTATCAGCTGACAATCCACCGCCGCCTTGTGCTCCCTGACCGTCTGCTCCACGACCGCTGCTGCATCTTTCTCTGCCGCCTCCATGCTTACGGCCAGATTATATGCTTTCATGAAGTCTAATTTAGCCTCTGCAAACAGTCTTTGCCTAATCGTTTCACTTTTTATCCCGCAAACCAGCTGATCTCTTAAACTTTCTTCCAACCATGCTCCGAACTCACAAGTTTTAGACATTTTCTTTAAAACTGCCACATAGTCTGATATCTGTTCACTGTTAAGTTGTTTGCGATTACGGAATTTATAACGTTCCGCTAATTCACTCGGTTTTGGTTGAAGATGTTTTTCCATAATAACCGTTATTTGTTCAAAAGTTTTTGTGTTTGGTTTCGCCGGTGTACATAAATTCACTAATAGCTCGTAGCTTGCTGCACCCATTACAGTAATTAACGTCGGCACTTTTAACTCACTTGATATTTTATTAACTAGAAAGTACTGTTCCAGACGATCTACATACAACCTCCAATCGTCCTTGTGGATGTCGAACTCGGTAATCCTACCGATCGACATTTTTTTATTTTATTTTTTTGTTTCTTGGTTAATCACCACTAACACCTTTCACAATTAATAGTTTATCCTCGTCGCCACTGAAGAATTCTTGGGTTGGAGCACTCGAAATACGGGATTAAATAATAGACGTAGTCACGGTTAGAAGCAACGTATAATGACTGGCCAAAATCACTGACAGGTGAAACGAAGTACCCACTAATACTTATATTAAAACAATATCAGCATACCCACTATTACTTATGACTACAACATACATCACAATAACCAAGGGAGTAAAGCATTGCTTTATGTCACGGGAATATTGAAGCCCGAAGCGACACTAAGGATTCCGGGGGTGAACGTAGTTGAAAATAAATGATTTAATGTAATTTGACATTTACGAGCAGGTGGTGCTAAAAAAATATTTATATTTAAAGATAAAAAAAATGCTTCACATTGTTAACTTCTGCATAGCGGTTCTTCTTTTTTTTAAATTTGCGCCACACTAGGAACTTTTACTGAGTTGCGTTCGTGTTTACAAACGTTTAAACGCATAATTATGTTAAAAAAAAAACGCCAGACCCGAAATAAATACTTGTATGTTTTAAAAAGAATATTATGTTCCGTGCGGGAATCGAATCCACGACACGCGTTGCTACAGTCAATCGGTTAGCTACTGTACCATTAAATTAAATTAATAATACATTCATTCTACAACAACCAATGATATTCTAATATACAGATATGTTAAACACTTACAAAACAACAGAAAAAAATGTTCCGCGCATAGCGGCAGCACAAATACACACTTTTTTATTCACACATTACATTTCACTACAAGTAATAAGGATAGCTTGATAAAACGCAATGAGAAAAAAAGTGACAGCTAGATAAACAAACAGCGCCACGCGTCATCAATCCCCCCGCACGTCGGCATCATAGACTAGCAAATTGTCCCACGTAGGACATTTTCTGGTCTTTACGTTTTGCGCGCTCATAACATATCTGTTTACTAAAATATCATTGACAACAACGTAAAAAAAGCTTAGTGTGGTAAAGTCATCAAATGAGTAAAATCATCCTCCCACCCAGGGCAGGGCAGAAGGGACTGTCAGACTTGTACTGACTAAAATCCACGGTGTCCCTCAATAGCCCTTTACGTTCTGGGAACACGGTAATTCGTTAGTCCCGCGACCGCCTTAAAAGAGCTAGAATATTCCGAGATACATCTAGACTAAAGTTGAGTGCACTGATGACCTAGCTAGACTACACCCGTTGCCTCATACAAACACAAGATTCTTATGAAAAGATCTTTCTAAGAAAAGCGCTTTAAATGATAAGTCCCACGCTGCAAGCGCTTAATATTTTAAAAGTTTACAGAAACCTCATTAAGGTAATATTAAATTATGATAAAGGGTGTAGTCATGTTTCATTAAATTTTTAATATGAAACACATGATCAAGAACAAAATAAACATGCAACTAATTAACATAATGAAGTTTGCTACACGCGAATTATTATAACTTGTTATTCTGCTAAGTCTGTAAAGGCAGGGCATGCGGGCGGCGAGTAAAGGGCAACTCGCTGTCCGATCATGGACCACGCCCGGGTCGACGGCACGTTGTATTCCACGCGCGCCTCAAAGAGCGTCAGCATAATGACGGGGGCCCCTCTAGAGGGCCAAAGCCTGCCGGGGTCGCGGGACTTATCTCATTACCGTGACCCCGGAACATAAAGGGTTATTGAAGGACATCGAGGATTTCAGTCAGTACGAGTCTGACAGTCCCTCCCGCCCTGCCCGGGGTGGGAGGACTCATTTGATGATTTTACCACAATGAAGAAAAAGTCTCTAAAGGCAGAGTCGTGATGTTACTCATAATGTCCTTTGAGGACAAAATGCATCTTCACCCGAAGAAAATGCACTTCTTATGATACTCATTTGACAAAATCAACGTCGGCATTAATACCAGTCCCTCGGTGTTAAATTTCGATTTTTCTTGTTACCTTAACACAATCAAAATAGCGTTCTCCGGAACTCGCAATAAGTCATAAAATCGAACGGTCACTCCCCTAAGCTCTGTACCAGCTAATATGAACTGTAGAAAGCAAACAGTACACTCTGAAGGTCCGTCAAGAAACACAAAAATGACCCTTATAATAAAACTTGTAAGAACCATTATTACGTAACACAATTATACCGTAATCGAATTCGGACGTTTGTGTACACCGCACACATATACATCGCGTTTTAGTAACCTTTCTTATTAATGATTAAAAGTCGCCCTTAAAGCTAGAGTAATTAAGTCGAAAATCGATTATGATTAATATAAATTGTACAACCTATTGACTCGCGGGACGGCGTGCATTCGCTTTTCCGACACGTAGCCAACTCAATCGAAATTCAAACTTGTTAGCAAGAGATAGAGTTTTATTTCGATTGCAGCAATTCAGTGGAATACTATGTTTTGTGTGTGGAGTAGTAGCCACGGCCGAGGGCTGAAAGGGGTGCTGGCGGGTACGGGGGGCGGGGTAGGGGCAGCTAAAGCCTTTCCAGGTCTACTACGTTAGTACCGCCGCGTCTGTCGTAACGTACGCACGGATGGCGCGCACGAAAACGCGCGTGCGCTTTACGATTTTTTTAAAACGTAATTCTCATCATCTCTCCTTTTCTAACGGCTCCTTAGATTTTTTTATTGGTTTTTAAACTTTATTATTTGTTTGTGAGCGCGAGTGTGTGATTGTTTGCCATGGAGGTTGCACTACGTCCCGAGTTTAATAGACGCGATGCGATCGTACGTACGATTGGTATACAGCGAATGTATGACCTACTTATGTACGTATGGAAACGTACAGGTGGCAATATTTAAAAAAGAATAGAAGGCTGAATGGAGCGCGGGGAAATAGCCGAGTACACTTTAAAATTAAAAATAAAACTGTCTAGCGAAAGCGCGGGAAACCACACACGGCGACTAAAAATGGCGGGAACGGTATTGTAGAAGTGTGCGTAAGGGAGAATGCTATCTTATTAAAATTTCAAGTAGAATTTAAAATGAAAATTGTTCTGTAATCCTACAAGCTCCTGAAACGGTTGGAGGGAAATTGGGAATTAAAATATTAAGTAGGACCAGTTATTGTTAAGTTTATGATGAAGATGAGGTACTCTTAATTCTGTGGCCTTAAGTAATTTACAGGGTGTTTGTTTATCGTTCATATTTTTAAAGTGCAAAGTTTCTCTTTCGGGGCATGATTTATATAATGTTTATATAGATATAGAAACGAATATTCTTTACTCTGAAATAAAATGTGCAAGTGTTTAGGTAGTATTCAAATAATCGTTTTTTATCCCTATTTTTTTTTTAATTTTTAGATTCAGTTACTTCAAATTAAGCAAATACAATAGGCTCTTTCCTCGTTTGACATCATTTTTTAAAATATTTTTTATCTCTAACATATTTGGAATAATTTGTTAGAAAACTTTTAATTTTTTTTTAGGTTCAAGTAAAAAACTTGAGATTTTTAGTATATTTGTTTTTTACCAAAATAGCTGTAGTTATTGATACTAGTATTTGAATGTAAGTTTCAATATAAGTTTTTCTTTTATTTGAACAGAAAAGAGTACAACTCACCTTTTTGAAGACAAATAAAAATCTTCACTTTTCACGACCCCCTTGAGACGGGGCGAAAAGGGGTCTCACATCAACTATACAGGGTGTATTTTTATTCCTTTCATAAAATCACA
This sequence comes from Agrotis clavis, assembly GCA_954870645.1. Classification (NCBI taxonomy): domain Eukaryota; kingdom Metazoa; phylum Arthropoda; class Insecta; order Lepidoptera; family Noctuidae; genus Agrotis; species Agrotis clavis. The sequence continues at coordinate 7,274,561 of OX940943.1, forward strand.
AAATTTGACTGAAAGGTTTACAAAATTGAAGGTTTCAGTTATAAATATTTATAAGTATTCTGTTTGACCCACCAATTTGTGTCAAGCGTGGCTTGAACAGTACTTTGGCGTTAATTGCTATTATACTTGATGAGTTAATGAGTCATTAACTTAATGATTTATTGATAATAATGGATTTTTTACTTTCAGTGTTATTTTTATGAAAATCGTAGTTTTAACGTTATGTAATCTTTTTTTTTCTAGAAAAATAAACGACTTTTCAATAAATTATAAAACTTAATCAATACAGCAAAGTTACGAGCATCTTGCATCCATAACTTTTCATTACAATACAAAAAATAGTAGCAAAAGTCAATAAAATTATTTACCTATCTACTCAAACATAAGTGCTACACTAATACCGTCCCTTTACGCAAGCACATCTCTAGTTTACTAATACTAGAGATGATCCCCAACATATACACATAAAAAGGGGAAACATAAATATTACTTTTACTACGACATTTTACGACAAAATTTATCGAGATATACATTAAATGTCGTAGCGCTCGTAGCAAAGGTCTACGAAAGTTCGTAGCTCTTTCGTAGCGCTACGAACTGTGTAATTGGGTAGTTGTTTTGTATTACTTATATGTTGTGTCTATGTGTTTTATTACTTGTGATTGTAACTTCTAACATAAGTATATAAAATATGACGTACTAAGTGCTAGACTTTAGGTTCTAGACATGTGCCAACTTTTAAAGCGGTTGGATTTTTACAACGAGTTAAGATGTTGGTATTTCGGTTACTTAAATGTCGAATATTTGTATTATTTTCTTCATAATACGCTATCTGAAAAATAAAAATAAGAGCAATAATAATTTGTAAGACTTAAACTGAATTATTTGACTTTTTGTTTCTGTACCCTTAGCACGAATTTTCACTCTTTTACTTTACAGCATCTTTCCAGTATTTACAGCGTTATAGTATGAAAAAACGGAACAGCGCCTCTGGTGTGTGGAGAAGGAACTAAATTTTTCATTGAAAATTGTCAGTTTGAAATTGTCAAAGTTCCAGTTTACTTTACGTCTCAAATACTGAAAATTCGTGCTAAGGGTCCAGTACCCCAGTACACCAGAGGCGCTGTTCCATTTTTTCATACAAAAACGCTGTAAATACTGGAAAGACGCTGTAAAGTAAAAGAGTGAAAATTCGTGCTAAGGGTACTGATGACAAGATTTTCACTTTGTTTTTACAAATTGCGAGAATTTTGTTTTCAACTCAAGATTGAAGAATGAGCTTTAGTTTCGATAGTTAAATCTTTATAGAATAAACGCACACACACACACTCCTCCACACACGCACATAATATTTATTTTAATTTGTAAAAGAAAATAGTAATTATAAATGACAGAGTGAGTCTACTTAAGTCCATGTTTGACATTAATTGGTTCGTTCGGGACTGGTTTAAACCTGTCTGATTGGCATCTCAACTATGTTTATTTAACTAGGCCCAAAATCTTCGATTTATTTGACTTCGTTGATTTTCAGGAGATGTCAAATAAACCTCCTATTTTTCATTAAGAAGCTTGTGAAATATTTGTTGATATAGGGTTCCAGTAAAATACGTAAATATATTTCGATTAAATTAACTTAAAAAAAAAGTGAAATATTACTACTAGCACAGTTAAAATACATTTAGTACATTATTTGTGATCAGTTTTCTTTTATATATTATACATGCGTTACTAATTCTTGCATCAAAAGTACCTGGGCGAGCATCGCACTTTTCTTTGTGTAACTTGAGTTTGTGTAATTATAGGTTAACCTCTTAAGTCAACCCTTATCTAAATACAAAAAATCATCCAAATTGCTAAAGTCAAACACAGGATTGCTCATTCATATTTTCAAGAAAATAAGAGAGAATAAAATTTATTTATTTAAAACTTCATGCAACACAAAAGGTACATAGGCGGACTTAATGTCTGAGGCATTCTCTACCATTCAACCAAGGGCAGTGGAAAAATAACAAGCCAGGTGCATAAAAAGAATGACTTTATAAAACAATTTAAGTTTACTAAAAACAAATATAGTTTAAATAAACATTAAATTCTCAGACTTTCGTAAGTCAATTTAATAACACCCTGTAAAGCTCTAATAACCGTCAAAAAACGCCCAAACCAGCAAAAAAAATAAACTGACATCTACAAAGTAAAAAAAAAACGATCTTTTATATGATACTCTCCTGCTATCTAGCACTTACTACAGGTAAAAATTTTCACCCGGAATGCATGAATATCTTAACCGAACACTACCCAGGGGAGTAATGGTAGCCACCGTCGATTTTCTCCACGCATTGATTACGTAAAAATGGTACCATGTTCCGATACCGCTATCGAGATGTGTATTCATGATTTTGAATAAGGAAGTCTTTTAGAATTTATACTTTTTAAATCGTTTTGTGATTTTTGCGGGGAAGTTTGAGATAGGGGAATTAATAATATAATTGTTTTTTTTTTTTTTTTTTTAAACAGCCTGTATGTTTAAACCTACGTAGTAAAATTTTTGTTTTTTGTGGGATATTTTTCTGTACATGGACTTGTTTTGATCGTGATGGTTCATTACAGATTGGGAAAAACATATTAATAATTTATAACATCATCTAGAGGAGTAGTGTTGAAATAAATTAAATTTGAGTTAAATCATTGTCAATTCTTTTTTTTTTCATTTAGCAATACTTATACTCTCATTTGACCATTATTTCACCTAAGGTTAAGCGAAGACGTGGTCGAAGCACGCTTGTCTAGAAGTAACCTAGGACACCTGTAGGAAATGCAATATATTGGTTTTATCCAATTAACGGTGAAAGATGGTGTAATCACTAATTAACTGTAAAATGCATTAGTATCAGTTTCCTTCAGACCTTAAAGAATTAAGCGATCTTTTGCAGATGTTCTTTGAGTTAACTATTATTTATTATTGCTTCAAATATAGACAAATAGTTGAACATTAAAGTACGAGTATTTCACAGATCCAGTCATTAGCCGCAAATAGCATAGCCATTTTTCTAGTTCGTAATTATTGTAGATAAAAGCACCAAAGTAAGAATTTAAAACGTTTTATCTCAAACTAAACAAATTCTCCATGAAACTTATAAATAACTTATAATATACATCCAAAACTTCGATACTCAATACATCTTAGAAGCCTGAAGAAAAAACCTATCCCTTTTTACGTCTCCCTGTTAAAAGTATCGAGACTTTTCCAATATGTAGTTTTGTTCGGGAACCAATCGAAATAAATCACTATATCACGATTGTCTCGGAGTAGGTCGTCGTGGCGAATAATCGAATCGGTTTGTTCCATCGATTCGATGCAAGCATTGCGTAATCGATAGTACGATGGTTATATTATTTTTTTGTGAGTTCTATTTTTGAATGGTTAATTTTAAATACAGTTTTTTTAATGAATGAATCAGTGTTTTTTTTGTCTTTTTGGTATGTTAAAATTTTAATTCAGACAATCGAAAGTGGCTTTTTTGGCCAATTAATTAGATTGTCAAAAAAGGCACTTTTTTTGGTAAATATCTATAAATTATAAAGAAAAACAAAATGGCGATGTTAGTTGACTATGAATTCGTGCCAAAAACTTTTTCTTTTTCTTCTTGTAGGGTACCTATATTTTTTTTGTTAATTCCAGTTTGAAATAACTTTTTTTTGTGTTTTCTATCCAAATATTAAGTCTAATAAGAACTTTTTTAGATTATAACATGGAAACTTTCTCTTTATGAAATTCTAAGCTAGAGGCTAATAATATTGAATAAAATAGGGTACAATGTAATAAATTAGTGTGATTTACATTTTAAAGGGCAAATGAACGCAATAAATCATTGCGTAGGTGGAAACAAAACATTATATAATTTTAGATTCTCAAAACCTGTTCATAAATGAGACTTGAATCGTATGCCTTCAGATTTGTAGACAATGTGTGGGTAAGTAGTATTACCAAATGTACGAGTATTAATTAGTAGGCAGTAAAAGTGTACATATGAAATAATTGTGTTATTTCATTGCTTTTAACGGTCATTGTTGCGTGAATTTTTGAGTAAACTGTAATAAGATGGACTTTTTTGACTTACAAAAATTATTTAGGTATTTTTCTATGGTGTATGCAGAAAATATATTATAAGACCCTGTACATAATACCGCCCCGTTAATTTACGTTCTTTTAATTTCTTAAATGCATATACTTTGTAGGATTTTCTTTTGCTATACTATACGAACACAGAACGTAAAAAATCTGTTCCAAACCCGATAAAAAGATTAAAAAAAAAAAAGAAATCCAAATTCAAAACTCCTGTCAATAAAAAAAACCGCCAGCTTTTTTATAACGAACCCCGCAAACAGTTTAAATCATGAGGAATGACCGATGTATTTATTACAGAGATCGTTCGGCTTACGGGAGGGTTACCTTTGCCTCGGTCAGTGCGTGCCTTGACCGGAAGTCGGCCATATTTTATTTATAGCAACGTGTACAGGTCGGCGGGAAAAATAGCAGCGAAGACCTTTTATGCTTATTGATTTTGAATATGAAGGTTGTTGGAATGTGCCCGGGTTTGATAAAGAGTTTAAGTTCAGTTTGAAGGTAGGACTATTGCATTTTACATTTGATTTAGTGTGTGGATAACTTGTCTGTTTGGTGACGTGCTTTTGAAGTTCTGTGGGCGATTTTCTCAGTGCAAAATGGTTATATAACTAATTGAAATTAAACATTAAAAAAACCCATTCATGTTCGTTGAATCATCATCTGCCTGGCCTTTTCCCAACTATATTGGGGTCGGCTTCCAGTCGAACCAGATGCAGCTGAATATCAGTATTTTACAGGGAGCGACTGCCTATCGGACCTCCACAACCCAGTAACTGGGTAATACGATACCCCTGATAAGACTGTTGTTGTCAGACTTTTGAGCTTCTGACTGTGATTAACGACTGTCAAAGATCTATAAATGGCAGCCAGGACCAACAGCTTCATGTGCTTTCCGAGGCACGGAGGAAACTCGCTATAACAGACGGTCACCCATCCACAGACCAACCAAGGCATGCGCGGCTTAACCCGGAAGATCGGCCTGTGCGGCTGTAATTATTTAGCCACGAGCTGTAGCGTTGAATAACTAATTAAAATCAGTTATTCAACACGTATTTCCGATACGATATACAACGTGTAACGTTAAATGCGCAAAACTTCTCGTGGGGTAACTCAGCCCATGTTACTGAACAAAGTTTGTTCTAAGACTTTTGGAAAAAAAATGGTTTTTCATACAAAATGAGAAATTGATCAGGCCAAAAACCATTTTATTTTTTTTCCAAAAGTCTTAGAACAAAAATTGTTCAGTAACATGGTCTGAGTTACCCCACGAGAGGTTTTGCGCATTTAACGTTACACGTTGTATAGATAAAATTAATACTACTTATATTCAAAATTATACCTTACTCCATTAAAATACAGCTTTCAAGAATCTTCGTTACTTAATATTCTATTTTCAGCAATAAGTATAAATAATCTTACTGAATTTGGGTCAATTACAATAGACAAATCTTACCGAAGGAATATTTATAAAAGATTATTTACTTTTAGATGAGCTGTCAAAACGTCCAATGATTCCCCAGACAGTCTGGCTATTGAATAATCTCTGATTGAAACTGAAAAATCAAAATATTTTCTATAGTCGAATAAAATTAAACCTTGAAACCAAAGGGACACAAATCAAAGAATTAATTCCTAAATGTTTTGGCTTTTAAGCGAACACTATTTAAAAGAAAAAAAAATACCTATAATATTGAAAAAAAGAATCCATTTGCTGTTAATCTCAACCAGCAGTTTTCAAATGCTGGGCAAAGTAGACTACCAATTCCATTTTTTAAATCAAAATCTGAAATAGTCCACAACATGGTCGGTGGTATAGTCCACTTTGTATTCAAATAGGTTTTATCTAAACCCTTAAAGGCAGTGTCACTTCTTCAAAAATAATTCAAGTTTATAATTCTATAGAAAACATCGTCGGTCACAAGTTCGTGGCGTCACTTAGTACTTAATAATTAATCCCAGGGTCAAGTCCAAACCCGCTAAGAAATTAACAAAATCCAACTTAGAAATAACTTATTAAACAAAACTTTGATATTCTAGCTGACTTAGCACTCTAAGTTCACTAAGATCTATCAATTTGAGGTGAAAATGAAATTATAATTTTATACGAAAACCTGAAATCTGAGAAATAATTAATGTTTTCGCTTAGTGACTTAGGGTTGACGGCATATTATGTAATTAATAAGGCTTGTTTTGAGAAATGGAATAATTATGTTAAACATTATATGGCTGTTTATTATTTACTGTTTTGTAACTTTACTTTGTGTAAAAGTTACTTAGTATAAGTCATAATGAAAATGAAATTAATACAACAGAATTTTTTTATGACATTATTAGTTGTGAAGTTTTAATTGTAACTGGCCATATAATTATTTTGTAACAGAAATAGATACGAGTATAGTATTTTTTTTGTAATTGTTATATTGTTCTAGAAAATAAATTAAATTTAAATAACAATAAAAATGCACTGTAGGTATAGGTACATGTATCGAAAGAACAAAATACGAAAAAAAAAACAACATCACTTTTAAAATGAAAAATATCTATGCATTAAATACTTACGGTAAAATGGACGGAGAAACGTTAAATTATCCAAAAAAGAAACACAGTTACCATTTATAATTAAAACTAAACGAGCTCCTAAAACTTTCTTCAAATAATTATAACGATACTGACAGCCCTATTCCAAAACTCAGTTAAGGTCTTATGCTAGCTAATTGCTAAAGTTGATCTTGATGCTCAAAAGAAATCATCTAACTCCGCGACTATGTCTTGAACGTTTGACAAGTGCTCGCTTTGACAGACTGAGGGACTTTATTATTTTCTTTGTGGTACAAGCTGTTTTGTTGGTTCTAGTTGTTTTATTGCGAAAACGCTTATTTAGAGGCTTTTAGTATTGCATTCGGAAATTATGTTTTTGTTTCGTTTTTCTTTATTTTATTTTTTTTATTTAAACTGATGATCTTTAATGTGTTGATGAATGATTAAAAAAAAAGTTATCTTGCTCCTCCACTGTTTTTGACAGGTGTTGAATGTAAAGGTAAAACGTTATTTATCTTTCTTCATTTTTTTGAACACGATAAGCTGCAATTGTTTCCAATTGTCTTATTATGAGTACATAGTTAAAGATTTTTATTGGCTGTTACAATGATTTAACATCATTTTTATCAACTGAAAACTTGAAAATCGTACAGCAATGAGAACAATACGAAGAATGATTGTGAGTATTATGACGTCAAACAGAGCTATAATTTTACAATTTAACATAAAAGAGAACATGGTAATTGACTGGCTTATTCACGGGCGTTACCTGACATTGTAAACGGTTTTACAAATCAAATGTTAATTCAGGTGCATCATTTGAATTTGACAGCAAAACACTAATCATAAGTTTTGTTTTCAATTTGAATGTTAGTAATATTGAACACTCACATTTTGAATTATGTAGGTATTATTTCACGAAACACTAAAGAACAAAGTAGCTGAAAACTACAAATAAAACAAAAGTATTAACTCGATTTCAACTCAATGCTCAACTAGTTGATTATTCCACAACAAAATAATACACAAAGCTTTCTAATCTCAAAACAAATAAAATAAAATAAAAACTAGAAAGCATAATCCCCACTCATTAGCCAGGGTTGGCAACTCGTAAATCACGTCTTATTACTAAAAAATGAGACATTATTAAAAGAACAATCTCCGAAGCCAAGACTTTCGAAAAAAAAGAAAGCAAGAATCTTTCTAAGAATTACAATTAAAATAAATTATCACATCTCAACGCGAAACAAAAGGGAATGGATGAGAAAAAAAAATCTTTGCCCCATTTAATGAAATTTCGACAAAAATAGAAGAAGTTTTCGAAGTAGGTTGAAAAGTAATATGCGTTAGGATTTCGAACAAAAAGTTAAATAGCGTATTAAGAATTCAATTTGTTTAATGCCCTCTTAACTTTAGGACGCTTACACACAGGCTGAGTTTAAACTTTTTATAATCTCTGGCACAAGAATTATGGGTCCTGCCTGAATGGTTTATGTATGAGAACATTATGGAACTATGTCTGATGAATAAATGTTTAAATTACTAAATTACTTTTGTCTGATTGAAAATTAATTTTGATTTTATCAAGTTTAGTCATTTATTTTAAGTTTCCATTAATTTTATATCATAATTAACCCTTTTCATTCCAGATTTAAATAAATACAATTATTTATTACAAATTATTATACAATAAAATCAAGCGTGAGTTCCGTGCGTTTCAAGTCAATTATGTAACTATGAGTTAAGTGTGGACGGCGAAGGAAATCAATACATATCATTAAAAAATAAGTAGAGAATTATTGATGTAACATTTTAGTAATAAGTGTAATGTGAGAAGTGTCAGATGACAGAAGAAAAGGACTTTTACGATGATAATGGAAGAAAAACGGTGCGGGGTGAAGAAGAGACCAAAACATTTATTCAAGTGCAAAAACAAAACGCGTTAAAAAAAGAAATAAGTGAAAACCAAACGAATCAACTATTCGAAAATTCAAATTCAGAATTAAAAAAATACAGTTTATCAAACGCGCCAATTCGAAATCCGATTCCAAAATTGAATGCAGAAAGCGCGCTAAAATCGGTTCCTCAAATTCGGCCATTTGCAAAATCGAGTGTATTATCAAAAGTGAGTTGTTATTTCGGTTTAACTTCGTCCATGTCTCGTGGGGGTCTCAGGTTGAGTGGAATATGGTCCGTGGTGGGGGTGGTGGTACTGTTGGGGTCATGGGTGGGGGGGAGCGAGTTCCCGGAGCGGGAATGCTGCGACCCCGTGTACCCCCCGAACACGGCAACTACGGCGGCTGCACCGATTACGCCTCCCATACCGAAGCTAGCAGGTCAGTGAGTTTTTATCGATTTTGTTTAGATAAAAATTATGTAATATGTGTCGTTAGAAAAGGATGCCAATTAACTATGTTTGACATGTCTATGATTATTTGTAAAACGTCACCTGTCACTGTCAACTTCAACTGATTGAAAAAAATAAAACAATACGAACTCGCTGAATAAATAAAATGAGAATTTGTTGTCTTTGATTAAAAAGTTTACTTTAAAACAATTAAACTTTTTAATCATAGACAACAAATACTAAAGTATTGATATAAAAAAAACACACATGTGAATCATTGTTTAGGCAAAACTCGTCGTCAGCCATTGGGACAAAAAAGGTCATGTTTAAATATACAGAAACACAAACCTTAACGACCGAAATAGCAACATAAATGCTCGATATCTATATAAAGATCCCTTTTATGAGAACATTGTATTGGTATCTAAAAATAAAAATCCAGTACCAAAAATATCGGAAAAACTTGATATTTTCTATTTTCCCTTAAAAAACTGTGATCCTGTGTGAAAATTCAGATTGTAAAAAGCATAAAAAATAACACTTACTTAAAACAAATGTTAAGGCGGTGTTAAATAAGGCATTTACTGACATTTAAGTCACTTGTATAACGTGTTATAAGCCCCACAGAGGAAATGCGGCAAAATGGACGCCTACCAATTTTACCTTGCGTGGGCTCCATAGGCTTGAACTGTGGAGCCATTAAAACAACGGATTGAAAGTAATTACGCTATTAATTTTATTGTGTACCCTTGGAATTGTAATTGAGGATTATGTAAAAATATAACTTTGATTAATATGGGTTTGAAAAATATAGCAGAATGAATGCTTAGACTTTTGGTAGTACTTATGAGTCCTCATGCTCTTTTTTGTAGTGTCAAATCATCAAAAAAAGTCCTCACGCACTCGTTGAAGCGGATGAGACTTTGATTGCTCTGTGCATCCTAAGGCCGCGGTATCCTGTTAAGACAATTCCACGAACTGTGCCATTCTGTGTAATTTTTAAAGAATGGTTTTCCGAACGAATTATTACAACGGAATTGCTTATTTTATTTAACAAAACTGATTCTGTTATTTTATCGATTCCATGAGGCATCAAATCTTGCCATAAAAAATAAACACAATTTTCCAACTTTCTAACTAAAAAAAAACCACGAGATTTTTATATAAAAACAAATTGAATTTGTTCAAACGCTTCCTGATTCAAGGCTACGAGGGGAATTGCTTTGAAACTGCGACTGCATTTTTCAAGGTCCTATCGACATTTTTCTATTCTATAAAACGTTATTGAAGGCTTATTTTTTCTTCAACCTTCTAGAATATTTTATGTTATAAGATCGTTATTTTCTACTGTTATGATCGGTTTATTTTACAGCTTTTTATAAGGAATATCAACTCTTTGCATGAAACTCATTATAATTTAGTTATATAGCGAATGATATTTTGTTTTTTTTTGAGGTGGTAAAATCACCAAGTCATTTTACACTGGTTGGGGTGAAAGGGACATTCAGATTCTTACTGACAAAAATCCACCCTGTTTCTTCAGTTGTCTTTTGCGTTTCAGGACGATAGTGGCTTTTTAAGACAGTCTCGGAATCCCGGAGGATATTCGTTTTTTTTTTTGAAATTATTTATTTCCCTGCTTTGTTGTGAACGTATCTTCGAAAAGTTTTACACAATAATAATATTTAGAGTTAATTTAATGAAAAAAAAAGTGTAAAATAAAAATCAAAACAATAAATGAAGAAAAAAACACTTCCTGTCAGATACTGCTTTCTCCGTTAGTTTAGTGGCCCCATGAAAGTAGCCCCACTAAAACAATGGTATGTAGTAAGCTCGACTAAACGTACACAGATGTCGAGCAAAGCTCATCACAATACGCCTTTAAGCTCAAACTTACTGTTAAGATACGCCATCACGTTTCAAAATACTGAAGTACCTATTGGTTTTCTTTAAACCGATTTGAGTTTATTTAAGAAATACCAAAGTTTATCAAGTTTTATATTGGTTCATGTCCAAGGCTTGAGTACCTCGCCGTGCGATCAAGCCCCATGGTCGACGGGGTGTCATGTTTCACGTGCGACTCAAGGAGCTGTCAGCAGACTGACGGGCCCACAAAGGCCCAAGATTACCGTAACCCTGGAAAGCAAAAGGCTTTTGAAGAAATAGTGTGAATTTTTAGCTCCACCGCTCAACTCAGGGCGGGATAACTCTTTTGATGAATGTATCACCTTTTTTTCCCTGTCGACTGTGAGTCGTTTGCACTCGTGCAGCGGACCACCTATTGCAGATTTTATCTGGTCAGTCCATCGCATGTGGTGACCTGCGAGCTCTCGTACCTTCCACCACTGCTGGTGGACGTTGCTTAATCCAGAGTTTTTGCCAGTTTAATAACCTATAAATATGCTGATGTATAAACGTTTAACAGCTAACACTATTTAGTGATTTGTGGTGCAATCTAAACGCCTATTATTTACCTAGAAAACACACGATAGCACAATTTTCCTTGCGTATTGCTTTCAAAGCAAACAGCCACAAATCATGGCCGGCCATGTTTGCATTGACTGTGTGTTTTACCGTAACACGGGTTTACCGTGAATGCATTTACCTTAGTCGGTAAATTTAATTATGGGGTTTGATAACCGCGTTTTATGGGACATGGCCCCGTGGATTTGAATATGAGGATTGTGTGTTAATTGTTAATTTGGAACGAGCTTGAGAGATTAATTTGTGTCATTAATAAAAAATATTGTGAAAAAAAAGACGTGTCGGCCCAGTGGTAATGTCCTCGACCTACGAATCCAGGTCGTGGGTTCAAGTCAATGTGCCTGGTTGGCTACTTCGCTTAATGTATTATCATCACGTCTCTCAAAATGGAGAAATTGATTTCTAACAACAGCAGGTTCGATTCCAGGAATATTGGTTTTTCAACAATGCAATAATCCACATTTAGTTTTCATCAAAATCGGCCTCGAGACTCTTTTTAGTATTTTTCGATATTCCTCATAGTTTCGGATATAGCCAGCCCAGTTGAAAGATTCACCCCGTATATTGTGAGAAAACTGGCATGGCCTAGAAGCAAAATTGGTGTAGTGGCTGTAGTTTGGTTTAGTTCGATTGATTAAGGAATGCAACTTTTAGTGACCTACTGCCACTAAAAGTCGGTGATTCGGTTTATAAAAATCCAACGAACAGTAGCTCAGTTCACAATTTTTGTAAAATGAAGTGCTTCCACTCGATTTTATTTATTTCTAAGCAAGTCACATAAAAAACAAAAAAAATAGCTGCAAACTTAACCAACAAGACATACCGTCTCCTATCTCATGCTCAAAATACACTTACCAACTAAACTTAAACGCTAAACCCTTTGATTTTTCATCGTCTACATGAAAATCTTCAGCTTCAGGGAATCCTAATTTACATAAATGAATCTATTTGCCATGATAGCCAGATTGTTATTATATGTTTAGAATAAATTATTAATAACTCTATGATAAAGATGGGGCCCTTTGGAATGAGTTCTGGGACTTGGAATTAATTTTCTCTTGGAATACAATTATGGAATACTGGGTTTTGGTCGCGGTTTCGTCTATGTGGAGGTCTTAAATACTTCCCGGAAAATGTTGTATCGTAGGGGCTCCCAAACTTTTTCAATTCACGGCGAACTTACTGGTTTAGTTTGTCTCTGCGTGCTAGGTAGTCGGTACCAAGTGACAACGATACCTGGTTATAATACTTCACACATCAGGTGTTGAAACAATTGTCCAAGCATGTTGTCACCAATTTTCAGTTCGTACCACTAACAAATTTCATGAGTATTGTAAAGCTTAAATATTAACTTAGGTCGAAGCTGCAGGATTCGTGCTTGGATAAAGTAGTATCCTTTTTTTTAAGGCTGCAGAAGAGTTCAATGAAACTATAATCTTCGTTTTGGTAGATCTTGTAGAATTTTGGACCCACTAAAATTAGACCCGTAGTATGGTCAGCAGATTGACAATAGGAGCGTCTCACGGCGCGCGGCGCCCTCTGTAGTCTCTAAGGTGTACTTTTGAAAACTGTCGCGATAAAAAGTTTCATAAACAATCCTACGACCCAGACAGACCCGCGACCCAAATATTGGTATACTATGTATAAGGTACACCTCTAAAGTTTCCTTTTCGGGAATTTCATGCGCGTGATGTCATGCCACGCATGAAAATATGGTTATAAATGGATTATAAGCAATAAAACCCTGCAATATGCGTCTAACAGAGCCCAAATTGAAGCCAACATTTGTATTCATAAACGCGGACCGATGGTCTGGACCGATAGCCGCGGCTGCGGTGCCACTGCCAGCGATAAGCGATAAGCATATGCATATTGCATATACGATGCAGGTTGCTATTATTTGTTGATTATTTTTGCGGGTTTAGTAGGCTGTAGTTGCAAAGCTTTCTTTAGTTGCAAGGTTGTGTTCTTTTAGCGGACTGTTCAATTAAACTAAATTTGAGTGAATCCAAATGGTGTTTAAGAATAATCAGGCAGAGAATCGACATTGAAAACTGGTTAGTTTCAAGTGTGGTGGTCAGTTTTTATTTGAAACGCAAACTTGCATTTTTCTCATTCATAAAGCCAATATTTTAAATGAAATCTATTTATTCGATACAATAACAGTTTTTAAATCAATTAAAAATTCTTGTGCATTCACGAATTTTTCATATTCTGCATTTTCATGAAAACAAAGATACACATTCTATTTTATTAACGCCTTCCTCATCCAATAATGTTAAGATTATAATAAGTATCTTCTCACGTTACATGCTTTAAAATAATGCCCACCTAGACACCCCCATAAAAAGTTACGTCACATCGTATTTCCCACATTCCAACGCCCTTGAACACAAACAATCATAACTATAAACACCCAAATGAGTCCAGCGATAATACTGGAAACACACCTTAAACTAATCTGCGAAATAGCACATATAGTATCGCTATCCGTACGACTATAACATTAATGTTCCGAACTGATTTGTTCGCCGAAATAACCCTATAATGGCTGGGCCATTTCAACCCCTAAGTAAGGCTGCTTGTGCATTGGACCGGGGTGATTTGGTGGAGAAGAATCTGCAGGAAGGAAGTGGAGAAAGAGAGAAAGTAGGTTTCTCCTATAATCGGCTGCATTAAGTATGTGTCTTCTACGCTTTAATCGTCTTCACTTTGATGGTAATCGGAAGTCAGGATATTTGTCCAAATGTTCATTTGAATTGGATGAGTTAGAAGAGAAGAGAGGTATTCAAGGCCGAAGCGGAGAAAATGAGTAAATGCATTCATATTTAACATACCGCGGTTGTTACATTGTATTCACAATAAACAAAGAGAACAAACAAAGAATACTTTTATTTAACCTAGTCCAGCGCGACGTGCGTTATGTTAGTTACGCTATTTATAAAAACGAATACATTTCGTATCTTATTTTATATACTTAGCGATGGCGTAGAGCCGGAATAATAAAATGCTGGGGCCAAAGTTCGGTACTTCTCCGTTCTTCTCCGCTCTAATGATCACATAGCCTAATAAAACTAGACTAAATTGCGGGTTGAAATGCATTTCAGTATGAAAAGAGTTTTTTTTTGTAGTCATTTGGAAAATGGGGGAAAAGCTCGCACAAAAAATTCATTAGTTTCAAACATCTGGGTCAAGGTATCGTGTAGTTCGGCATATTTTTACAATGGATGTTTTCGCTGAATGCGGGGCGTGTGTCACCCCTTTTGGGGGGTGAAAAAATATGTTTATGTGTGTATTTGAAAAGGTGAACGTGGCAATAATACATTAGTGGGGTCTTTATGTGAAATGGATGGTTTTCTTTAAGTAGGCCTTAGGATAATATGTGGGAAGGGAATTTGGTTTAATTTTATTATCATGTGTGTAGAATGTTTGGTTTTAAAAGTTAGGGGAAAAAAGTTGAATGTTTTTATTATGTCCGTGGTTATATCCAATTAAAAATAAACTATGCTTGTAATATTCCCACTGCTGGGATTTAGGTCTCATCTCTGTGGGATCCGTAGTGTTGGTGCACGTCACATGACTTCGAATTATTGGTTCTAAGACGTACGTAGATCTAAATATTGTGCTTATAATTTTGAACGAAATTGGCCTTGATATCATTTGATTTCAATGACTATTTACGGCGTATCAGTTTTTTTTTTCTAAATAAGTGACTAAATTAAGAGCGCTATGACATACTGAAAGAACACAGTTTCTGTCAATTTGACATCGTGATGCCTCCCGCATAAAAACAAAACACTAACGAAACAGCTATGCCTCGTATACCAGCACGCGTAGCATGACCACCGTAGAAACGAGTTATATCGACGTGAGAATCGACAAACTGACAGATTGAAGAAAGATCTCTATCGTCCTAAGCATGGCGATGTTTGACAAGTAGAAAAGAAATGTTTCTTCTCTACGATAGAAAGAAGTCTACAACGTTGAGCATGGCGACAATATTTTCTCTACTTTTGACACTTGGGGGAAGACACATTTCTTCTCTACAAGAGAAACTTTTCTACATCAAATCAGACCTAGACAAGATTCTTCTTTTAATATTCTTGGTGTTTATCAACTTAAATTTGTTTTAAAAACAAGTAAGGGTCCTCCCAATTGCTTTAGTTTTAAAGCCATATAGAATAAAAAAAGCCTGAATTAAACTTATTATGAAAGTGCATCAAACTTTTTTTAATACGAGGTCCATGAAAAATTATAAAATGAGAAACTTTCAGTAAAATAATGCAGACAGCTAATCTTTCCAATGTTTTATTACTAGACAACAATATTTTAATTTAACAAGAATCTACGCGTCATCAGTCATAGACATGCAGCATAGACCCAACATTATCTGCCTAAAATTTCCTTAATCACAATTTATTATAATTATAATAAATATCTGTCTCATTTATCAGTTATATAATGTTCTACACTTGTTTCTCTCTATATCTAGAAAGTATGTTAATTTTATTTGACATTTGGCTAGGAAAGACTCGTGTCCATACTCTGTGTCTATGGTGTGGAACCTTTTTGCGTTTTGTTGTCTCTTTGATTTATGTGCAAAAAGTTTTTTGTAAATGCAAATGAATGCACATATTACTAGAATTATGGATAATTCTATCTGATTCCAATAAATCATTTTAATTGTATTGAAAACTTGAGAATTTTACACGTTTTTTTGGTTAACTAAACGTTTTAGTTCATTCACAGCTCAGTCATTCGCCATTGCTATGGAAAGAAAACTTATGTCTTGTCTTCATAGAAACGCTAGTCTACAGGTCGCGCCATGCTCGGGCAGAAGACATATCAAGTGGGATAGAAAGAGCTTTGTCTTTTCTTGGTAGAATAGAGATAGAATCGCCATGCTACGCGTGCAGGAAGAAAACAACATGAGCTTTTGCCACTTTTCTTTCGAATAAACAAAGTAAGATCCCGAGCTTCTAGACACTACTTATATATTCTTAAACGAATGGATAATATGATAAATGTATACCTATCGAAATAAAATAAGGGCCACTCATTATATTACACTTTAAACCGCACATTGTGTCACACTGCGAATTGGATATAATTATTTGAAATTTAAGAAGTGTGCGTTATAAAGATTATTCAATTCCATTCTATAATACGAGTAAATTATCTTGTTATGATATCTTTCAAGTGTTAATTTTGTTTCTAGTGGCTAATTTGAATTCATAACTTATTTAATTAGATTTTTGAAATTATTTAGAATTTACGATTTGGTGTTTAAAATTTTTCAAACTTTTTCTTTGACTTATACATCAAACAGTCATTTATGCCATCTATTCAGAGACATAATTATGGACGCAAAACCAGCCACTTGGGGTGATTACGGTGACATAGATAAGGAGATATAGCCAGAAGTGGTTGGTTTAATGCTCGAATATTTCCAACCAGTGGTACAAAATATTTGAAACTAGTGTCAAAAGAGACGGGTAATATCACCAAACGCCGTGATCCAGGAAGAAAGTGAGTAAGGCCCAAGAAGACCATCAAGTTCGTTAAACCGCGCAAAGAGAGCGATAATCTACTGCGCGGATCATACAAACTCCATTGCGACCAGCCACAAGCTCCCCTATAATTGACAAGACAATTTCGAATCGACACCATGAAGATTAAAAATAAATATTCAAGAAGATTCTTGGTTCGCCTGCAGTTAACTGTGAGCGGATGGTGCAAATCGTTAAACATTTGCAAAGGAGAAACTTTATTGAACTGTTTTGACTGGGCTTCAGTGCTTCATGTACTGGGTTACAGCTGGATTATTTTTTAATAAAGACAGATCTATGAGAGTTCAACAGGTTTCAGATCATTTCACTCTTGAAACAGAATGTTTTGGTGAGCTTTAAATTATAATCTCTATCTCGCAAAACTGAGCTTTCACTTCCTAACGAAGGTACGTAACTGCTCAAAATTGCGTAGAAAATGTGGTTCAACTCCACATTATTTCGTTTGCACAGCAAGTAGTACCTGATTTCATCTTCGATCAATCGCGACTAACAGTGCATACATTCGTTTATGCTCGAATTACAATGCTACAATTGGTCACTCAGGCTTTTTACCTGATTTCTATTGAAATGGTATAATAGAAAATGTTCGTTCATTTAATACAGAACATTTCACCTTCAGTAAAATAACACAGGGTTTAAGAGAAAAAAGAACTCTTTAGAACATTGAAAACATTATTTTTTCGATTTCATTATTTTATTTATGAAACTTGACACATTCCTGTATTTTCTCACTTTTCATTCAATTTCGCTTATTTTTACGATTTATTGGAATGCTAACTTATTTTTTGTATGTTTTGTTCTGAGTAGTATCTGTATTCATGAATAAAATTCACAAAATAATATAAGGCGAAAGAGCCATGGCCGGTTGAGTGCTTGAACTTCAATGCTGCTAATTGCAAATTTTGTTTTTATGGTAAGGTATTTAGGACTTAATACCTTACCATAAAAACAAAATGTATTTCTTCAGCAAATAAACTTTTGATTTGATTTGATTTGAATGACAGGCCATCTTGACCTTTTTTGGGTGCCGTTGACATCGACCCACAATATTAGTCCACTTATTGAGTTGGCTGCAAAAAAGTTAGGTACATGGAGTGGTACAGGTTTGCCAAATCCCAACTCGATGCAATTGAGTCAATTTAATAGCGCCCGGCATTGATCGAGGCCACGATCTGCGGGGCGAGACGGAATGGGAAGTAGTCACCTCGAATCCTTATGCAAAGCAGTCATGCTAGCGAAGTAGGAGGTGGAACACGTGAGGGAGAGAACAGCCGCGTGACCTACGACGCCGAGAAGCGATTTCCAATCAGAGAGGTACGCCTTGGAGGGCCGGAGCTTGTCTTGGTCACTGGACTGTCTTATCAGGTAACGGTGACCCTGGAACGTAAAGGGCTACTGAAGGATCACCATGGATATTAGTCAGTACGAGTCTGGTAATAAATCCCGTCCCGCTCGGGAGGACACTTGATGATTTTACCAAAAAAAAAATACAATGCAGCTGCCAAAACGGAATACCGCAATTGACTGGATGCCGAACCTGATACAAGACTTCAACTCTCTTCGATCAAACCTAATAACAAGAAATCGACTGATAAAAAACAAACTTTTTGAAAAAAAGTAGATGCCGACTTCAAAAATAACTTTTCTTTTGGAAGTCGATGGCAATAGTCAATGAAATAAATAACAAAGCCACCGACTTCCAAAAGAAAAGTTATTTTAAACTTTTTTGTATTCAGAAAAGTTATTTTAAACAAAAAAGTTAAAATAAATTTTCTTTTGGAAGTCGGTGGCTTTGTTATTTATTTCATTGACTATTGCCACCGACTTCCAAAAGAAAAGTTATTTTAAACTTTTTTTGTTCGTTTTTGAAGTCGGTACTTTTTTCAAAAAGTTTTTTTTTTTAAGTTACTTTTCTCTGGGTTAACCGCTACCTCAAAACGATCAGATCAATTTTTCACGGATTTTCGGGGCGCACGTTAGAGAGCCAAATCCTGCCGGCAGCGTCGCGGGACTGTCTTATCAGGTATCCATGGCCCCGGATCGCAATGGGTTATTGAAGGACACCGTAGATTTTAGTCAGTAGTGTCAGTACATGTTTGTATGTCCTTCCTGTAGTCCTGTCCTTCCCTGGGTGGAAGGGCTGATCTGATGATTTTACCACGTAATAAAAAGCCATACCACCAGGGACATGGCCGGTGGTATGGTGGGTCCCGCAGCGAGCTATATTATCCAAACGAACTGGAATGTTTGGGAAGTTAGCAAGTCTGAAATTACCAATTCAGAAAAAAAGCTATCAGAATTATTTACATTATTTTATTATCTACAATTATATCCACATTCGAATATAGTAGGAAAATACAATCAACACATTTATATATTTACATTGCAAACAGATGCTCAATCATTTTAACATCAATAAAATATTAAACGAGCAGCAGTATGGTTTCACCAAAGGACGTTGTACAACTGACGCCGGTGTTACCTTATTAAAACACATATATGCTGCGTGGGAAGATGCTCAAGATGCCATAGGAATTTTCTGTGATCTCTCGAAGGCATTTGATTGTGTAAATCATGAAACCTTGCTCTTAAAACTTGAGCATTATGGCCTAAGTAAAGCCGCGCTTAATTTAGTGAGATCTTATTTAAATGATAGACAACAACAAGTACAAATAAATGGTGTCACTTCAAAGGGTGTACGGGTAGAAATGGGCGTACCACAAGGCTCCATATTGGGTCCTTTCCTCTTTTTAGTTTATATCAACGATCTACCCCATTTGTTCAAAAATCAACCTGAAATGGTATTGTTTGCTGACGATACTTCTTTGATATTTAAGATAAATAGACGTGCCACACACCTTGACGACGTAAATAGCGCCCTACTGCAGGTGCAAAAGTGGTTCACTGCTAATAATTTAGTATTAAATGGGAAGAAAACAAAGTGCATAAGATTTTCTCTACCGAATGTCAAAAGTAATGATAGTGACATTGTATTGAACCAAGAGAAACTAGAATTTGTCGATAAAACGGTTTTCCTAGGAATCACCCTTGACTCAAGGCTACAATGGAGTCCTCATTTAACATCTCTTGCAGGACGGCTAAGTTCAGCAGCATACGCGGTTAGAAAAATCCGCCAACTTACTGATATAGATACCGCGAGGCTAGTCTATTTTAGTTATTTTCATAGTATTATGTCATACGGTATTTTGCTATGGGGACGCGCTGCAGACATCGAGTCCATATTTATTCTGCAGAAAAGAGCTATCAGAGCCATATATAATCTATGTAGGCGCGATTCTCTACGGGAATTGTTTAAGGATATCAACATCATGACAGTACCTTGTCAATACATATACGAAAACATCATGTACGTTAGAAAAAATCTGCATCTATTTAACAAAATTCAAATCATGTATAAAACGCACACTATGTAGGCAAGCATATTACAAGTTGGAGGATTATATTAATGATAAAAATGCTTGGCTTAATGCTGGTCCTGCTCCACAACAATAGGGTTATTAATTAGGTAGCACGCATAATTATTGAGGAAGCTGCAGAAGACTGTAATATTATCTTTGCATTGTATCGATTCAATTTCTTAGTATTATATAATTTTATTGCACATGTGTGAGTACTATGTACTAATTAGTATTGACTCGATTTTGCCCTGGTGGTTGAGAGAATGTCATGCTCACTCAAATGTCTCGCTGATGGTGGCGCGTGTGTCGGATCATTTAGCTCCCTTCAAAATGGTTGAGCTGATTGGTGCTGATACGTGTGTCATGCTCGTGAACGGGCGCTGTCAGTTGGGACTGGTCATCTCTTAGCTCCCACGGTTTTTATTTTAATTATTAATTCTTTTATTTCTGAATTGTCTTTTTTTTATTTATTTTACTGTGGACACTTTTAACTTGCTACATCGTTCTCACAAAGTGCACCATCTCAAAATGAATGATGTAACAAAGGATTTGTAATATTTTGGCGATCTAAAAAGAGTGTCCATGGAGTTTCTTGCCCGTTCTTCTCCATAGAGATCTACTTCTTGGAACGGGCATCTACGGTACTTTCACAGTTTTTATGTCTTGTGACTGGGACTGTAGCACCATAACTTTGTAGTGTTTAATTATATTTTAATGTCTTTGACAATTCAAAAGTGCCTGTAACTGGTCTACTTGAATTAAATGCTTTTGATTTGATTTGATTAGATCAAAATTAAATTAATTCAAAATATTAGCTTGTATCAAGAAAGGTAGGTTATGCTGTATTCTTGGCGATTGGGAAAATTACTGGCCACCACTCATGACCTGCGGAAAATTCGAGGTACTACATTTTTCACATGGAATTTGATGTCATGACAAAGACACTAGCGCCGCGTATGGCGTATATTTTAAATTTTAATAATTACGTGACTAATGTCAAAATGGTTGCGAGCGATACGTCCTCCCTCAAAAGGCGCCCCGCGCCGTCTAAATCAAAGAACAATCCGTTCTTGGTTTTATGTTGAATTTTGTCATTGCTTATTATAATTGTTTAATACTATTATTTTACTTTTAAATGAGCTAATTATTTTTTTAATGCAAGCTAAGATAGTAACCTTAGTTATTCAATACTTTTTGATTGAATATTCAGTAAATATTGATAGTTAAAAAATATAATTTCGGACGAAAAAATGTCAAATTCTTCCTGATTTGAAAAATTATTTTTGGTGTATTTCTGAATGGAAAATAAAAAAGTAATTAATGCAGTCCAAATATAATCTTTCAGATGTACCATGGACATTTTCAAATATTATTTTACTATTATACCTTCTATGTAATTCGGTACCAAAGTATGACAAAAAGTAGAATTTTATGAAACATCCTTTGCAGAGACAAGGTTTTTACTCATGTATGTAAACAAATCTAAAAATTTGTTTAAAGCACTCCACACAGAAATAATCAAACTTTCTCGAGTATATATCTTTTTTTTATTTGTGGCAATGACATACCCAGATTCAGGTTCCAAAAGTCGCACAAAAACAACGAAACGCAAACCTGTGACATATCCTTACTAATATTATAAATGCGATAATTTGGATGGATAGATGGATGTTTGTGACTCAATCGTGTCAAAATGGCTGAACGGTTCAGGATGGAATTTAGTTCAGAGATAGTTTGTAGTCTGAAATATATTTAGGATAACTTTTATCCCGTTATTATAATCCTGTGTGATAATTTTTCGGCACTGGCAACAGCTAGTGGTTCATAAATATCTTTAACGTGGTTGTTATACTTTTAAGTTACATAATAAACATCCAAATATCTACGCTAAGGCTCTGTCTAAAAATATAACACATTTCCCTGTAATAACGTTTGAAAATAGACTATGATTACTAAAACCAGTTATTTTCAGACACACAATTCAACTTGCTCACTTAAAACTAAGTGGACTGAATATACATAGTGGAATTACAGGCAAGGATATCGAAAGTATCGAGAAACAGTATTTTTTTACTGTAACCACTTATTTTCATGAAGGTTTTGTAAAATATGGTTACGACTCGTTGGTGAATCAATAAAAAAAGTTTTTTTGGTGATTAAAATGTAAGATTTTCTATGACATAAAGTTAGTAATGTGTTCTTTTGTAATAACTTGAAGATCGAGTGATAGTTTTACGGAAATACTAGTAACTCGCCGGCTACGTCTGTAGACGTACCGACGATGGTAGATGGAGCAGACAGGTGCTAGAGTGGAGACCGCGAATTGGCAAACGCAGTGTAGGACGACCTGCGATAAGGTGGGTCGATGATTTGAAGAATGTGGCTGGCAGCGGATGGATGCGGACTTCCCAGGACCGGGAGGGTTGACGCTCTTTGGGGGAGGCTTACGTTCAGCAGTGGACGGCAATAGGCTGATAATATAGTAACTCGCCCCGGCTTCGTAAGAAACTAAAACTAAGCGTTTCCAAACGTCATTCCTAATGCGCACAATGAAGGAGTAGAGTCTCTACCTGCGTCTGTGTTTTCGAATGCATACAGCCCTAATATCATACTGTACTGATTTCTCACTGCTGGACAAAGCCCCATGCTTTACCGAAAGTTCTTGTCCTGCGCCAGCTCGCGCTAACCGTCACAGTATACGTCTCTGACGGGGCCTCCTTAGATGGCCAAAGCCTATCGGGGTCGCGGGACTATATCATCAGGTTACTGTGACCCTGGAACGTAAAGGGCTATTGAAGAATCACCGTGGATTTTAGTCAGTACAAGTCTGACAGTTTCTCCCTTTACGTTTTGGGTGGGAGGATTCATTTGATGCTTTTATCACGTAAAGAGAAGAAAAGTGCGAGTCGGACTCGCCCATAAAGGGTTCCGTAGCAGCAAGTAACATAATATAAAAGTTCTTGTAGTAGGTTGTAACGGTTCACATAATACATGTACTTACCAAGTTTCAACAGTCATCATCTGATGATGATGACTGTTGAAACTTGGTAAGTGTCCAGCAGTGGGAACATTATAGGCTGATGCCTATAATGTTCCCACTGCTGGGACACAGGCCTCCTCTCTGTGAGAGGTAGTGGGCTATAATCCACCACACGGGCCCAGTGCGGGTTGGTAGATGTCACATATTGTCTTCGAATTTTTGGTTCTAGGACATGCCGGTTTCCTCACGATGTTTTTCCTTCACCGTTTTGAGAGCAATGGTGATGAAATAAATTACACCAAGTAATGCGCCTGACGGGGTTCGAACCCACGACCTACAACTCGTAAGTCGGGACCGATACCACTGGGCCACCACTGCTCTCAAAGTTTCATCAGTATCTTATACTTTCGAAAAAAAGTGGTTGTGACATACGGACGGACAAACAGACAGACAGACATGACGAATCTATAAGGGTTCCGTTTTTTTGCCATTTGGCTACGGAACCCGAAAAAAGGTATACGTCCAGGTCTTATCGCAAATCTCTTTCTGTGCTGGACTCGGCAGCGTCGTCATCTTCAGGCACCCATTCTGTGGAGACCATTACCCACGCACCAGCTTCTTTTAAAACTCAAGTTAATTTTCCTTTAGAAAATCTCCTTTAATGAAGCCAGAATTAGCCAGCAATGAGCCTAAAAATAAACATGACTTTTATTTATGTACAACCTTTTGAGAGCAAGAAAATTAAGTGTAATAAGTATCAAATTCTACGTATTTAATGAGCTGTTTATCTCTTGAAAATAATTTTTATTTCAAATACTAAATATTACGCCGGCAACACAATCTATTTTTAGTAAATATTTACATAAATATGGAATTCTCGACATTTTCTGTACGAAATTTTAACAAGGTTAGTTCATGATATCAACATAGTATTTTATACATAATTTGCATGTTATAGACCTTCAAGTATATTATAGTAGCAGTTTCCCCGTCATAAATTGCTGTTAATTCTTTTTTTCACAACAAAATATCTAATCTTAATATTATAAAGCAGAAGAGTTTTCTTGGTTGAACGCGCTAATCTCAGGAAGTACTGGTACGAGTTGGAAAATATTTTTGTGTTGGATAACCCATTTATCAAGGAAGGCTATAGGCTGTAGAACATCACGCTATGACCGATAGGAACCGGGCAGCGGGTGAAACCGTGGGGTCTTACTTTACTACTACATCACTGTAATACTAGCTGTTGCTAGTTTAGTTATAAAAATTGTTTGTCGTATATAAACAATGTTGTCATACAACATAGTATGTCTCAATGTAACTGGCAAACTGCTTACTATATCAGGGCTGCCCTGTGGAGGACTTCATAAAACAGATTTACAGCGGAGTCTTATTAGTAGTTCCCGTTTTACCCTAAAATTATACGTTGTGGCCTAAATTTTAAAAATTATCTCAAAGCGATCATTTTAACGAATTTGTTTATTGTTTATTTTGGTTATATCAGCCAATTATGACTTTCGTCCAAAGGTCAAACTTAAAACAAAAAAAAAAACTAAGCTATACAAAAATCCATTCCAAATCGAAGAACGTATAAAAAGCTATTGCATAGCATTTTGTATCAACTTATGCAATTATAATTTTATTTATTTATTTTATTCATGCAGTATTGCTTTTTCTTTGATATTAATTCAAGTTACATTTTTAAATATTTGTTTAAAAAAAAAAAAAAAAAAAAAACAAATTAGTATTATTATATTAATAAATTAATAATTAATTAATTTTAATAAATTATTAATTTAATTAAATTAATAAATTAATAATTTAATTAAATTACTAATTTAATAATTTAATTAAATTAAATGAGCGTGAGGTTTTTTCGTTACGGAATTTCTGGATTCGGTCCCCGCGCTCAAGGCCCGCGATAGAAGCTATGCAATAGCTTAAAAACTCCATGGAAAACTCTTTGAAACGTTAACGTTTCATCCCGAGAACATAACCATTACGATTACATACAAACATAATGACTACTACTAAATGATCCAAAGAAAGACCTCACCAACATTAAACCTCGTTCTATACGTTGCTTCAAATAATAATGCTGTCTTAATTACTGTTCGTAGTTCCAGGCGAGAGAAGTTTGTTCTACGCAAGTGCTCCCAGCGCCTTACACTGACTTCATTGTACTTCGTCATTTCTAGGTTACCTCTATGTCTAGGTATACTTTCTCTTAGTAGGTTACTCTGTACATCTACAGATGTTATACTCTGTGTTCACGGCCTCAGGTGATGCGACTTTGCGGTACGTCATTGACGAGGTGGCGCTAGACGACCTGTACAGCTCTGTCTCTTTTCCACACTGGAATATCTCTAGCTGGTCATGGTAGGCCTATCGAAGGACACCGTTGATTTTAAGTCAGTACAAGTCTAACAGTCCCTCCTGTTCCGCCCTGGGTGGGAGGACTCATTTGATGATTTTACCACGTTAAAAAACCATGCTGTTGTGAATTGAATTATCTCTTAAACTAACCACAAAACCTTTATTGCTTCAGTATTGACACTAAAAGACTTCAGTTAAGAGTTCCAAGCGGTTTCGGGTACTTATGAATATAAAACGGTTATTTACTCCGTTATTACTGCGATTATTATCTTTAAATTCAACGGTTTAAGGTTTCATTTACTTTAATGTTAATCTTTATCAATTTTATGTTGAGTACAGTTGTTTTTGAAAGATAGATACTTACTGATTTTGAAGTAACCTTTAGTAACCTTTATTCTTGTAGTTATAAGGTTTATTGTTGGACGTAAAATAAATGGCTGTTTGTGATTTTAATCTACTGACGCAACAGGAAAAAATAATGATGGCGACAAATTAAAAAAAAAAAAAAAAACTTTACAACTTTTGAAGGTAAACAGTGGATCATATTGATAACAGTTTTACAACAATTTTTAAATGTATTTCTGAACGCAAACAATCTTATTTAATCTCCTCAAAGTTATAGTGATTAGGATATCTCTGGGTAAGCTCATTCTATGGTCTGTTAACCTTAAACTAGACTGATAAAGTAAAGAGCCAACAAATCTTATAATTATTAAAAAAAAACGAACTCAATCAACGTTTTCAGTAACTTCTTAATTGGCCTACATTGTAATGTATTAAAAGTCAGTTGTATTCTTCTCGTTTCAAAGAACATGATACTGTTCGCCTAATGATAAAACTATGCATTCGAACAGAGGAAATATAATGTAGTTGAATTTTTCTGGGGTAAAATGGGAAATATTATTTTATTTACTTAAGTATTTTATTTCGAATAGTTAGGCTAGGGAACGTCGAAATACTTATTATTATTTATGTAATTAACATTCTGCATGCGACTAAGTCTATACGGCTAAAAAAATACAAGCCTACGCCACACAGGAAAAAATAAATTCAGAATTCTTCTGATGAACGAGTATTCAAAATCGGAGCAGGAGTTACAGAGATTGCGTCTTTCAAATAAACTCACTAATTAATTGTTTCTCTTAGTATCATTATAATATTTATTGTAAATATGGATTTATTCGTGATAAATAAAAGACACAGTCATGTTTTAACGATTTTATCGTACTTTAGAAAATAACGAAATTGACATATTACAGATAGTTGTCACATTAATTTAAAAAAAAAATGAAATGGATACAGCTCTAACAGATTTTGTTTATTTATAAAAATATTTATAAAATAAACTACATTATAAATCAAAAAGAGAAAGCAACACAACATAACCCTTTACTACTCCGTTTAATTACTTAACCATCTACAAACAAACAGCTTACGAGAAACCAAAACCCTTTTACAGTATTAAAGACACAACACAACCCTACCAATGCATGAACATTTAAAAAGCCCCACACACAATGCATGAAGGACAGTTGAAACTTGCAAGTCCTTGCAAGTCTTGCAAGTACTGTGTTACAAGAACGGAGACTCACCTTTGTCACGACGAACTGTCACTTTCTGTAATTAATTCTGCAGCTGCAGAGAGAGGGTTATCTTTTCTTAATGTTTTTTTTTTTATTTGATGTCTGTTTTAAGATGGGTTATTCTTAGAGAGTAAAAATTTTAAAATATGACTAGATACCTTTTTTTAGCGTGGTAAAATCATCAAATGAGTCCTACCTAGGGCAGGGTAGGAGGGACTGTCAGACTTGTACTGACTAAAATTCACGGTGTCCTAAAATAGCCCTTTATGTTCCGGGGTTAAGGTAGGTCGTTAGTCCCGCGACCCCGGCAGGCTTTGGCACTCGTCGTAAAAGAGTACAGTACCTTGTATAAATGAACCGGTTATTCGGCCAAAGTAGTCGGCAATCACCGAGTAATAATAAGGCTTATAAATCGACTTTTATGCAGTCGATTATTCGGCCAAAGTCAAAGTATATGTCTATCAAAGTATATGCATGCGTCGTCTTATTTAAATAGTATGCATGAGACGAGTGCGGTCACGCTTAAACCTTTGGTATAGACAATTAAACTGAAAATCCATGGGACCAACATCGTAATTGCGAAAATCACATCAAACTTACCATATACACACATCAAAAGTGTCTAGGGATCAACATATATTTTTGCAATAACTTTTCTCCTGATTGATATTAATTAAAATGTTCTTTAAGGATTCATCAAATAAAGTGTTATCGTTTGTCACAGTAACGATAAACCAAGTCACCTTTGCATTCATAAAGAAATTTGCCATTTTCCTATTATAGGGATTTTTGACATTTGAACCACTAACATTAAAGTTCGAAAAAAAGACTGAAATAACAGTTTTCTTTAAAATTTTATTGGGTAACTTAAACAATTAATAATCCGTGTTTCTACCGCGAACACTAACAACACAAGAACATCGGTTTGGCATACTCAAAATGAGTTCATCCAAATCACGCTGTGGAATGGCCGCCCATGTTCGTTGCAACAACAAAAAAAGGTCTTCTTGCGACTGGATACCCTCCATATTCGGCAGAGCTCTTCTCTGTAGCATATCCCATGCATGCTCAATCGGGTTCAAGTCTGGCGACTGAGCAGGCCAGGGCAGGACATTGATGTTAGCTGCGGCGAGAGTCTGTCTTACAACTCTTGCGGTGAGCGGTCGTGCATTATCATGCATTAACTGAAATATGGGACCGATTTGCACTTGTAGAGGAACGATGACGTCTGATACAATCGTCTCAGCATAAATTTGAGCGTTGAGGTTGCCTCTGATCCAAATCAACTCAGTTCTTCCGCCGATCCAAATACCCGCCCATACCATGATGGTTCCACCACTATAAGGATGGACTTCCTGGCAGGATTTTAATCGCTGTTGGCGTCCAGGGGTTCTCCAGTGTCGTATACGTCTTGTATCCGGTCTCATACCAAAACGAGACTCATCAGAAAAGCACACGAAACGCCATTGTTCTTCTGCCCAATTTCTGTGTTCAAGAGCCCATTGATATCGAATCCTACGATTGTGCATTGCTATAGGTGGTACCCGTAGCGGTCTTCGGGAATGAAGGTTCACTTCATGCAAGCGGTTTCTGACTGTTTGGTCGTTAATTAAGTTCCCTGAAGAGTGATGAAGCCTCACGGCTAACATCATGGCGGTTATTGTTGGAGCTCTTCGAGTTAAGATTTGAATGTATCGGTCTTGTCTCCGTGTGGTGCAGCGATACCGTCCTCCATGGCGCTCAGCCACGGTACCAGTGCTTCGGTAACGTGTCCAAAGTCGACTGATAACACTCTGACTTGTATTCAGAGCTAAAGCCACAGTACGTTGCCGGGAACCAGCTTCTATCATTCCCACGGCTCTGAGCATTTCTTCCCTGCTTAAATGACGTCGCCGCTCCATAATAACGTTGGTTTTAATCAGTAGTAGGGAAACAGTAGCACTAATAATGTCTTCAATGCGTTGTATGTTTTTATAGGGAAAATATTGACAGCTGATTTTCATCTTTTACTCGAATTTGATTTACAGTTCCTGATTCAAATTATGAAATGCACCAAAAAGGATCCATATAAATTTACAAAATCATAAATTTATTACAAAGCCACATCTCAATCTCAAGAAATCCGCATAAAAATGCTTGATCCCTAGACACTTTTGATGTGTGTATGTTTGTATGCTTAGCTTGAGTACATATTAAAAATTAATTTGAACATGATATGTGATCTTTCCTTACTTGCAATTGGGTCCTAGTTTTCTTACAAGTAACTCTGTAAATGCCATAATGTTTATGCCAAAAGTGAACTACGAATTTCTGAATCAATAAACATATTCAAGCCACTACAACCCAAACCGAACTATCAAGTAAAACCGACTCTAAACCACTCACAAACAAATCGAGTCGACATCTATCCTCTGTACAGTTTAGTAAACCGAGAGACTTCAACTGTCAACTGGTTTAGGGCGGGACTGGACCACTGAGTAGGTAGGAGTACAGAAGGTCACCTCCATACATAGCATAAAAACACAACATAATCAGTCTGTAATGTGCCCACAACTGGGACATTGGCTTCTCTATAAAAGGGGCTATAATATCACATGTTTTCGTAATGCTGGTTTTAGGATTTTTTAAGCTATTGCATAGCTTTTATCGCGGGCTCTGTGCGCGGCGCGGCGTGGCGACCGAATCAAGAATTTTCCCAATATCCTAACGAAAAAACCTGACACCACGCCGATTAGACGATTCTAACGTCGTTTCAGTTCGGGAGACTTCGGCAATCATAAAAATATCCGTCAAGACAATTTACTTTTTCTTACAGATTCTAAACGGCCAGCTACAAAAGGAGTTTTCACAATGAAACCTAACTTATGCAATTCTCCTACGTGCACAAACGCCCAGATCCAGGGCAACTACTTGTGGATGAAACAAATATTTGCTCGCGTGTCGCTCAGTCAAATCGTTCAACCTCAGCGCAAACCATGCCGTCGACATATAACGAGTGAAAACGCATACTACTCGTGGAAGTTAGAAGTGTTAGTAGAAGGGTGTCTTTCAAAATACGAACAATTCTTTGTACAGAACTATTAATAACATCATTTGATGCATGGAAGTACTTGTCTGATTAGCCTTCTCACAACAACTCTCTGGTAAACTTTAGAGTGAAAGGTTTTGAAATGTCCCAGTGCAACTTAACTAAACAGTGAAAACTTTCACTGTTTAGTTACCTTTAAACACGAAATAATTGTTCCAAAAAAGTGCAGCAACACAAAACTAAGAAGCTTTGCGAATCAATAGGGGGCGACTATGAGGCACAATGTTCGTGCTGATTCGAAGAAGACTACCGAAGCGCACATAATTTCTGGTTTTAATTAACTTGTATGTTCGTCTATTTTCGCTTTTTATGGAGTTGACCTTCTGTTTATATCTCTATGTGACTACTCTGAGTGATTCCGACTGTCGACCTATGTTATTCGAGTGATAAGGCCGGGTGTCGAGTTTTTGCCGCCATCTTAGTTTCGTGGGTGTATCCAGTTGAGTCGAATGATAAAACGATATGGGTTTTGCTACGTGCCTTAGATTCGTCTGACTCGGTAAGCCAATCAAGTTTCTGTTCAAATTACGCTTCAATGACATAGCACGAATGTTAAAACTTTCTTTAACCTTTGGTTTTACCTGCCGGGGTCGCGGGACGAACGAGCTACCGCGATCCCGGAACGTAAAGGGCAATTGAAAGACACCGTGGATTTTAGTCAGTACAAGACTGACAGTCCCTTCCCGCTCTGTCCTGGGTGGGAGGACTCATTGATGATTTTACCACGTTAAAAGACGTGGTACTTGTAAGATATCCCATGGGGATATAATATCGGGATAAAAGATAGCCTGTGTGTTACCACTAGCCACGTTATAAACTATGTATTTGTATTCTACATTTTTTTTCGAATCCGTTCAGCTATTTTTGCTTGGCAAAGTTAAAAACATCTAACCATCTTCACAAACTTTCAGAATTACACACATTTTGTTAACATTTATATTAAGATTTAAGTGGCATAGCACTTGAATCGGCGCGCATAATGAGGAGGTTCTTCTCTCTGGAATCCTAACCACTGGCAGCTTGAACCCTGTTCAAAAATATGGAATGTAATTAATAGCTTAAAAAATGAATAATTAAATAGTAAGATTTTGTCCATTGGTGTTTTGTTGTTGATCGATTTAACAGTGAATAATTCTTCAGCAAATTAAAGTATTTATCTTCATAAATAGAATTTGATTATGTACTGATATTTATAGAAGGTGTTTTCAAATTAGTCCAGGCAAATTGGAAACTCGTTTCCCGGACAGCCTGAAGCCAAATCGAATGCCATTATACCTAATTAATTTGATTAAATATAAGAATCAAACTGTCTTCTTATGCCAAGCTGGGTTATTAACCAACTTAATCCCAACTAGAACAGAAACCAATAATCAAGCAAGAATTACAATGCAACCATAAAAATAAGGCGACTAGCCATCGCGTGGCGGTTTGATTAGAGACGTAATCGTAAATGTATTATTAAGGTCATGCGTGCCATGGAGTTAGGTTATTTTGGCTCTAACACACTTTGTGTTGGTATTTGAGTGGTTTCAAACTACTGTATTGTTTTTTGGGTATAACCGCGCGTACACGCGCTTATGAATTACTTGTTCGCGGAACTGTAAGTTAATTTTGTTAGTAGCGTGTTGCGCTCATAAGCGCGTAAACATCGGGAATAGATCGGGAAAATTGTACTGGCTTTTGTTTTCAGGAATTTCTTAGAAGCGGCCACGGAGTATTCTGTACTATCAGTTGGGCACAAATCCAGTTGTGCCCAATTGATAGTACAATAATAAGCGCGCTTTTTATTAAACTGGCAGAATGCAGCTTTACTATTAGTTAGGTCATCTCTGCTAACCCTTTGGGAATTAAAAGTAATGTTTTAAAATTAAGGTAGCAAATAAGCAATTAAACTTTTAAAAATCAGTGTTAAAAGTTTAATTGAAGTTTGATAAAAAAAAAAGATTAAAGTCATTTTGTACCCTGAATTATCCATCAGTAAATTAACGAACTTAACATTTTAATTAGGTTGATAATTATCTAGATTCTAATTTCTAAAGACTGACTAGTATTTTTTCACGTGACTTGCTAAATAAGGTCTTCAGAAATGAATAATTGATAGTCCTGTCTTAATGACCCGGTGCGAAACAATGACCTCTGTTTAACTACTCATAGGTCAAGTTCGTCCAGGGTGCGGGCTTTCTCAAGGTCAATGCAATGTGACCGTGATTTGAAAGTCATGTCTGTTATGCTAATTACATAGCTATCCCTAGCTACTGTGTAGATTCTACAAATAGGTTTTTTTTTAAATTTTTGTTTTTTCTTTGGCTCGCCTCTGGTTTTAGAGTTAGTAAAGCCGTCTTTCAGAATCCCACGGGTCTCTGAAATGGCTGTTCACACATATTAAATAAAAAAAAACATGCCCCACGCTAAAAATTTCTCCTGTGTCGTGGGTGCGTTTACAAACATAAAAACTCACATACACAAACGCCAAACCCGGAATAACGACTTATAGGTGATACAAATATTTTGAAGGAAACTAAATGATCTGATTCAGACGCCACCATCAAGAGACATTTGAGTGAGCATGACATTACTCTCAATCGCCAGGGTACATTCAATTTCTAAATAAAGCCAGTGAATCCACAGGTAAAACCTAGCACCAAATAAATGAAAAGCCAATAAAGTACAAGTATCAAGTATAACACGTTACTTGGTAAAGATACAGCCGATAGCAACTTAACTGATAATAATATGGACTCTAAACTTCGAACTTTATGGAGAATCAAGCGAGGGTAGGAGAATTAAGTTTAAGCAAATTTCTACTTATGATACTTTGAACTTTGTTGCTCGATATGCAGATTTATAAGCCGTCGTTAATATACAGGGTGTTGAAGTTTGGGATAACTTTTGAATGGCCTTAATTAGTAAGCAAAATGGTTTGTTAAGGGCATTGCAGATAGGTATGTATTACTTGGTTGAAATTGTGTTGAAAGTTAAAATTATCGTATTACACATTAACCATTAATGTTCGAACTGCTGGGACTCTCTAGGGTAGCTGTTTTGCCTCTTTTCTATGGTTAGAAAATCATCAAATGAGTCCTGTAGTCTTGAGTGGAGCAGACAGTTTTTTTTAAATCGTGGTATAATCCATCCTTCCATCCCGCCTTAGGGCGGGATGGAAGGGACTGTCAACCTCATACTGACTGACATCAACGGTTTTCCTTCAATAACCATATTTTTCCAGAGCCACGGTAACCTGATGTCCTGCGATCCCAGACTTCACTGACTAAAAGCCAACCCGTTCTTTCAGTTACCTATTGCATTCCAGGGCCGCGGTGCACTTTAAAGACAGTCTCGCGACAGCTGTTTCATATGTACGATTGTTTTGTTCCAGGAACTCTTCTTTATGTCAGGAAATTTTCTTCATTTACGACTCAATTACAAAAAAAATATTGGCAAAATATAAAAACATAATTAGAAATATTTTTTAATTTTTGTCAAAGGAAAATTTAAAATTGGTGTAACTTACTTACTGACTTGCTGGTACGTTACATTTAAAGAAAATATTCTCTGATAACTTTTTATACCTATGTATGTCCTGCTTATGTAGGTATACTAAAATCAGTTTTGTCATTTCAAAAATGAACAACTTGAACATTTTCTTCGAAGTACAGCCTCTTAAGTCATGAAATAAAATTAATAGCTAAGCAAAGTTCTAAAAACATCAAAAGTACTTCAGAAAATGGAAGCATATTTATCAGTACATATTTTCTTACGTCTAAAGACTAAAATCTTCATAGCGCCACCCGCCTTAGGAGTGTCATTCATTATTCCAATCTATTCAGGCTCAGTGACATAGCACATACATTTTAGAACAACCAGGCTCACTCGTACACGCTTTCACGAAGGTTAAAGGTGCTGGTAGACTTGAGCATTCAATTTTAGCAAAACACTGAGCGTCGTACCACTAACCGTCTTACAAGAAAGATAAACATCTGTTGAACACTTGTCTAAAAAAACTGTCAGCTGCAAAATGGCATTTTGACGTCGATTTCGGGGTCGTTTTGTAGTTACACTTTTTTTAAACAAGTGTTCAACAGATGTTTATCTTTTAATGGTAAGGCGGAAAAAGTTTAACGTCTGTTGAACACTTGTCTTAATAAAGTGTAACTGCAAAACAGACCTTATATCAACGTCAAAATGCCATTTTGCAGTACTTTTACATAAGTTTTTAACAGACGTGTAACTTTTTTGTAGTAAGACGATGAGCATTCGCCGTTTTTAAAATAGATCTGAACAATGAACAGAGCCAAGCATAGAGATAACCATATTGCTACGAACATTTTTATGATCTTTCTAGAGAACGCTCTAGTTGATTATCGTCAAAAAAAAATCTTCTCGAGGATGTTAGACTTGACGGTCGCGTGTGCTGCATTTAATCTAATGGAAAACATTATAAAAGAATACAAAATAACGTTCGAAGCAAATGCTCGTCAGAACGCTCGATATAATGCTCGCTAAAACGCTCTCGTTTATGTTTCGGTAATGTAACATTCGGAAGAATTTTCATTACAATTGAATGATCAAGTTTATCATCACTTTAAGGTAGCAAAAACGATATTACGATGAGCTGTTGAGGTTTACCACCTCAGCCGTTTTCTGATAAACAGTGCCCTGAAATTTTCTTCTGCCTGAATTGCCCGTTG
This sequence comes from Agrotis clavis, assembly GCA_954870645.1. Classification (NCBI taxonomy): domain Eukaryota; kingdom Metazoa; phylum Arthropoda; class Insecta; order Lepidoptera; family Noctuidae; genus Agrotis; species Agrotis clavis. The sequence goes on from OX940943.1 coordinate 7,309,760, forward strand.
TGAACTGCTTGGAGGTGGATAGTAACCACTCTGTTACCAGGAAGTTTCTGATTGAATAACCCAAAAACACTTTTTCGATTCCCAATCCTATTAATAGTATAAAAAACTTTTTCAAAAAAAATGTAACCGCCTTCAAAAACAACCACAAAAAAGTGTAAAATAATCTACAAAATAACTTTTCTTTCGGAAGTCGGTGCCTTTGTTTTTTTTCTTTTCATTGTCTTTTTAGCCACCGACTTCCGAAAGAAAAGTTATTTTGTAGATTATTTTACACTTTTTTGTGGTTGTTTTTGAAGGTGGTTACATTTTTTTTGAAAAAGTTTTTTTTTTCCCTTTTTAGTTTAAATATTCAACCCGAATTCTTGTCAAGAACATTATTCTCTTACATGTGCACTAGAATTTTGTAATCCTTCGCACCAGTACTTACATCACTCATGTACACATTAAGCTAACAAAATTCCATATCTCAAAAATTACTGAACCGATTTTGATGAAACTTGCAGTATTCTCTAAGTTAAATGATACCTAGTACAACAAAAAAAGAATTACTTAAATCGGACTTGTAGTTCCGGAGATATGCGAACACAAAGTAAATTAATCGATGCCTACTCCTTACTGTTAAGGAGTTGTACCTTCCATCATCAGGTCATCCACCTGAGATGATGATTATCAGATGCAAATACTTGAACAGCTTTAGAAAATATATGAAAATGGTACTATGTGCCTATAAAATTTGAAGGTTGCCCTCGATTTCTCTAGGATCGCATCATCAGATCCTGACCTGGTGATCATGGGACCAATTGGAAAGTATACCCTTTCAAACAAAAGAAAAAAAATCCAAATCGGTCCAGGCGTCTTCGAGAAATCGGGGACCATACATAAAAAAAAAAAAAAGATTCCGACGAATTGAGAACCTCCTCCTTTTTTTGAAGTCGGTTGAAAAGTGATAGTTTGTTTGAATAGATGGAAGGATGTTTGTTACTCTTTAACGCAAAAACCTCTGAACGGATTTGGATTTAATAAGGTATACAGATAGTTTTTAACCTGGATTAACACATCATCATCATAATCTCAGCCATAGGACGTCCACTGCTGAACATAGGCCTCCCCTTTAGATTTCCACATGTACCGGTAGAAAGCGACCCGCATCCAGCGTCTTCCGGCGACCTTTATAAGGTCGTCTGTCCATCTTGTTGGTGGACGTCCTACGCTGCGCTTGCTAGTCCGTGGTCTCCACTCTATTGCTTTTCGACCCCATCGTTCATCTGCTCTGCGAGCAATATGGCCTGCCCATTGCCACTTCAGCTTGCTAAACCGGTGGGCTATATCGGTGACTTTAGTTCGTCTACGGATCTCCTCATTTCGGATTCGATCACGTAGAGAAACACCGAGCATAGCCCTCTCCAATACTCTGAGCGACTTTGAGCTTAACACATTGTACAGTTTTTATCCCGATTTTATGTTAACGTGGGAGAATTTTAGAGTTGTAGGGGGTAAAGCCGCTGGCTAGCTAATAGCTAATAGCTAGTTCTCCCATATTAAATATAAATTTAAATAATTAATACCAGTGTTTCCGTCTACCAGATAAACGAGGTGGAATACCAACAGAAAACTAACACAAACATCTTCATAATAGCTTTTGAACGTAGTGGTAATGTTAAAGCTGTGATAACACAGGCTTACTGTATTTTAATTAACTTTAAATTACTTTAGCCAGGTATTCGGCACATTGCCAGGTACTCAAAGAAACTTGACGGCCGCTCACTAACCAAACAAGTGGTGGTTTCGTCTTTTATGATACGACTATTCTCTAGTTTTGGGAAATCCAGTTTTTGATAGGTAGAACAAAAGTTTTTCCCAGTCATTTCAGCATATAAATTCTTCATGCACACACTATACAAAGCTAACCAAGCCAAGGGGTTTAATCTCTAAACACGAAACCCGTGTTTTTTTTACTTACGCCATTTTGACAATGAGCCCGAACTAAGAATTAATGATATTACAATTTGACAGATAGCTCCTTAGAGTCCGCGCCACCACTCATGACCTTTTTTTATCGTGGTAAAATCATCAAATGAGTTCTCCCATCCAGGGCAGGGCGGGAGGGACTGTCAGACTCGTACTGACTAAAATCCACGGTGTCCTTCAATAGCCCTTTACGTTCCAGAGTCACGGTAATTCGCCACCACTATTATGACCTGCGGATTTGTGGTACTACATTAAATGCAATTCGATGTAATGACATAAACACTAGTAGCGCTGCGGCAAATGGACTTCAGTCGTGGCGTATTATCCGTCTGCAATTATGATTTAAGTAGGCGTTAATTACGTTTGTTCATCTGTAACCGTACCCGAGTCTTTGTAAACGGACTTAGACAGTAGATCCTCTAACCTCGTCAAAGCATCTGTGGACTTTACCAGGTCATCGGTAAATCGAATGGGTAAAGTGTGTGATCATTATCAACTCTCAAAAATTGCCTGTCTTACTCAAAAAATCTCATGTTCTAATATATCAGACAAGAACGTATCTCATTCCAATCCAACCACCGATATATCGGAACCGACAGTCGGAAATAAATCGGAAATATCACCCGAAGCCGTATCTCTTTAAATATTTATGCCCATCAAATAACATGTCAAAGGGAACTGTCTATGTACCCATTTTTACCAACAAAACTGGTCAAGTACGTGTCGGATCACACACAGTGAGGGGTTCCCTAGTTGAAAATAATTTTCTTCAAAAGTGCACCTAACAATGTATAAAATATTAATGTTTTAAGCTATTGTATAGCTTTTGTCGCGGGCTTAAAACTCGCAGGAAAAAACTTGGCACCACTACTTCGGCTATCATAAAAATATCCGTCAAGACAATTTACTTTTTCTTACTGATTCTAAACCGCCAGCTACAAAAGGAGTTTTCACAATGAAACTTACTTATAAAATTCTCCTACAACAAAGAAGTTCTTTTTATTACAGAAGTGCACCACAAACATTTTAAATAAATTATATTCTCGTTAAATATACGCGGTCGGCGATTTTTTTTTTAATAAAAAAAATGTTATGCAATAGCTTCACCGCGGCAGTCTCCGAGTGTCACATGTATATTTTTTTCTGTGATGTAGCTGTAAATTACCAAACGGACTTTTCCATTAATTATAGTACGAATCCTCTTTGATCCCATTCCTTATACTGCAAAATTCTTCGACTTCTTGCTATTTTTAATGATTCTAGATCAACGGAAAGTAGCCGGTGTTGATTACTTTGGGAGCAAAGTATGCGGCAAAACGGAGCATAAACGGTTGCATCTTTTAATTGCGTTGACTCAGAAGTTTGATTTTTGCTGATCTTTACTGCTCCAAAGAATTGAAGATCTGAGTATTTTTTTTTTTATTTTTTTAGGTGGTAAAATCATCAAATGAGTCCTCCCACCCTAGGTGGGGTGGAAGGGACTATCAGACTCTTACTGACTAAAATCCACCAGTGTTCTTTCCTATGCCCTTTACGTTCCGGGGCCACGGTCTCCTGGGTTAAGAAAAAACCCGCGACCCCAGCAGGCATCTGGCGCGAAACACGACGTGCCACCGACCCGGGCTTGGTCCTTGGTCGGACGGCGAGCTACCCATTACTCACCGTCCGCAAGCCCGCTCCGCCGCTGTGCCCTCTGCTAATCAGAGGGACACGCGTTGGAGCGTCCACACGACAGGCTATTCGCATACGGGCAAAGAGAACCCTTAGGCACACAGTGCCTAAGGAAGAGTTTTTGCCCGCATCCCAGGGTGCATCGGCCCGAAAAACTGGTCTTCCCCCCGGACGTATCCGAGAGGGAACTTCAGTCCACGGGCGCACGTGGAGGTTTCCTGTCATAGCACCCCAGATCTGAGTATTTGGTATTCATTTCAACTTAATACCTCAACGGACAGACAGACCGACAGCAAAATGATCCTATAACAGTTCCTTTTTTTTTGTGAGGTATCCTAAAAAGTACAGAAACAGGTATGTAGTGGTTTAGCAAGAGGGTTTTCGCAAAGTACGTTTGTCCTGCATAATTTCGCGGTGTAAGAACCAGATGAACGTATCTACAAAAAAATCAAAAACAGTTTTTTTTCATAAAAAGGTTCATAATATGGTCCTTTATGAATTGCCAAAACGACGTATCGGTAAAGTCAATATTTATCAAATTCCAAAAAAACTAAATAGCTTAAGAATCATTTTCAATGGAACCAGAGAAACGTATTACGAATACCGTTTAAATAGTTCTAATTATCTTCCTACCGCTTTAGAGCTATAGGAACGTATTTCTAAAAACAATATTTTTATTCTTAGAATATTAGTTTGTTTGGCAATATTATACAAACCATAAGAACGTAAAAGCTTATACGTTGTTTTGGTGGTTACAAAATTTTGTTTCGATGCTTAGTTTAAAGAGCCAGTGTAACGTTTGTGTATTTACGTTTTAGTGGCACAGACATTTTTGTCAGATAAATATTAAAAGTCAATGGCCAAAGCGATGTATTGGCGATTTACGTTTTTGTGGCAGTACTATTTTGTTTGATAAGTATTATAGTCCATTGACAAAATATAAACTTACGTTAGTTTGGCACCTAAACGTTGATGGAAAGTCTCAACGAGCCCCCTGATTTGAAGTTAGGAGAATACTTTTTTTTTGCTTTTACTTCAAAAATGCATATGTCAATCCCTTACCCATTTCTAATGAAAAGTATGACGATTTACAAGACTTATGATGAATACAAGGCATGATTTTTATAAAGGGTTTTCAGTTGGAACTCCAACAACAGATGACGAAGATAGTTAATATTTTTCGAAACGCTGATATGCTGATTACAAGTTTTATTATTTCAATTCTCCTATTTCAACGCTGTCGTAATCAATTACATTCCCCCACAAATTATGAATTGGTCAACTTAAAATCTAGACGACTTTTCCTGGAAACTATGTTCCTCTATGACTTGTGCAATGGCAGATATGACTGCTTAGACCTAACTAGTAAACTGAGCTACGTTGTTCCGAGGACGGTCATAAGACGAGAGGTGCGCCCTCGACCCCTTTTTGCTGTTTTCTCTTGCCGCACTAACGCTGGAGTCCGGGCACCTCTTCGTCGGATGGCTAACAACTTCAACACTGATTTTGCAACACTGGACTTGTTCTCAACATCGGCTAGTAAGTTTAGAAGAACACACTCCAAGAAGAACAACTCCTTGATCCACATAATTAACCCACCTAAGTTGTAGCACGACATGTACCTACTAGAAGTGTTAATGACCACTATTTATTAGCTATTACCACTATTTACCACTATTTGTTACCTAGCTATTAAGTATGTTTTCCTTTTCTCTTTTTTGTGTTCTTTTCTTTTCCTTTTTTACCACCCTTTTTTTGTTTTGTTCATGTTTTTGCAGTTCCAAAATAATATTTCTTTGTTAAAATGTGGATAACGTTGGGAGTTACACAAATACATATCACTATTATTATGTAATATCTTTAAATTAAGAAACTTGTGTAAGTATGTGTTTGTTTTCCCGAAATAAATAAATAAATAATTAAATTCCAGGAGTAAATAAAAATTATTGATTTTTTACCTATTTTATTACTAATTTTATCACTTTATCATTAAAACTTAACTTCACAAATGACGTATTTAAGTTTGATAACAACAGAAGTTTGAAAATAATTAAGGGCCACACTAACGTATGTCAACCGAATTTTAAAAATATATATATTGCGTCTATGTAAGCATATATAAATAAATAATTTCTAATTTTTTCGAAGCTCTAAGAGTATGGCAATACATAGAAAATAAAGTTTTTTTCCATACTAGTATTTTATCTGTATTAAAAAGCTGGTAAAGTTTAAAGAGCCGAATTTTCACAGTATTTTTGCTTTCCTGTAAAATTGAGAAAATGTAGATACGTTCATCTGACTCTTACACCGCGATTTAGGATAGGTCATTCGACGGTTACTTATCTCAGATCAACGGCTGGACTTAGAGTGAGCACTGAGCCTAATGTCTGGGGTTTTAAAAAGATAGTCAAAGTTCTGACTGAAATATGACCTAACTTTGATAATAGCAATTTATCAAATCTTGGTACGGGTTTTATGAATTAGTGGAGCGAATCTAACTACTATTGTAGAAGTGTGTGAAGATGGATGGATGTTTGTTACTTTTTCGCATAAAAACAAGCTCATGCGCGGGGTGTTTTTTGCGTAATATTATTTATAATTATCCACGGAAACACCATCGTCATCATCATCTGCCGAGCCTTTTTCCCAACCATATTGGGGTCGACTTCCAGTCAAACCAGATGCAGCTGACTATCAGTATTTTACATGGAGCGACAGCCTATCGGAACTCCACAACCCAGTAACTGGCTCATACGTTACCCTATGGTAGGACTGGTTGGGCAACTCGCTGCCCGACCATGGACCATGCCCGGGTCGACGGCGCGTTGTGTCCCACGCGCGCCTCAAAGAGCGTCAGCATAATGACGGGGCCCCCCTTCTCAGAGGGCCAAAGCCTGCCGGGGTTGCGGGATTATTTCCTTACCGTGACCCCGGAACATAAAGGGCTATTGAAGGACACCGTGGATTTTAGTCAGTAGAAGTCTGACAGTCCCTCCCGCCCTGCCCGGGGTGGGAGGACTCATTTGATGATTTTACCACGCTAAAAAAAAAAAAAAATGGTAGGACTGGATGTCAGACTTTAGAGCTTCTGACTATAGTAACGACTGTCAAAGATGTACAAATGACAGCCGGGACGAACGGCTTTACGTGCTTTATGAGGCACGGACGAAATTGGCTATGACAGGTGATCATCCGCATACCAACCTCAATGCGCGGGTTGACCCGGAAGATCGGCCTGTGCGGCTGTAATTATTTAGCCACGAGCCTCTTCCACGTTAACACCTTCATAGAAGCTATAAAGTATCTTGAATCCAGGTTATAAACTATCTGTGTACTTTTGTGTGAAAGAGAAGCAGAGAAAGAGATGTTGCTATAAAATAGACGCTTTCCATTTTGAGACATTTCAGTTAACCCTGCAAAACCATTAGGAAGTGATACATCAATTCCACTAACTCCTAATGTCCCGCCAAGACAAGGGACCGAGAGACCATTATATAAAAGGGAATTGCGAAAAAAAAAACGAAACTTACGTAAAGAAAACTCACGCATTTTTTATCCCATAAGAGTAGGCAGAAGCTAATGAACGCCACATACTTCGCTCAGACCTTCGCCACACCCTTCACCCTTCGCCTCTCAAACAAGTATTCTGTCTGCCTGTTTGGGCTTGCGGACAAGGTCTGATCAAGGACCTGGCCCGGGTCGACGGCGCGTAATGTTCCACGCGCGCCTGTCGGTAAACCTCCCAGTTTCGCCCAAGGCTCATTTGATAATTTTGCCACACCTCTAGTATTGAAGAATGTAGGCGTCCATAGGTCATATCATCCAATGAGTCCCACGATGATCCTTCAAGAGCCTTTCACGTTACAGAGTCAACCGGTTAAGACAGTCCCACGACCGTCAGACGCGTCCCTATGCTATGGTGACCACTTCCGATCAGGCAGGTCGTGTGGTTATTTGTCACCTTAAAAAAGGAAAAATTGTGTGGGAAAACGCCAAAAATAATGTAAAACCTAAAATAGGTAGCAAATATATTTTGTTACATAAAATAAAGTTCCTTTGTAAACTGATTTAATGGCCTACTGATCCCAGCTCAATGCCCTCGTCTATTTTGCGTCTCACCTCTGACATTTTGTACCGTTTTGTCTTTTCTATAAATAGTTACCTGTAGGGACTTATTTAAAGTACGGTAGATTCACTTTCATTGAGTAGTTGTTACGTTATATTAGGCCATTCAGAGAGACTTAATCTAGGGGCTTGGACAAAGTGCTACTGACTACTACTGCAAAAATAGTTGGACAATGGACGTAACTTACCGAACATTTTTGGTCTTTTTGAAAGGCTTTGCAGAATTATCTTCTGGAGCTTATATTCATTTACCTAGCTTGGTATCTCCATGATTATCATTTAGCTGAGAAATGCCCACTATTAGAATCAGATCATTTCCAAGCATCACTTTTCGCATCCACCTTATTTGGATGACCTTATACAAGCCAAAGGAACTCATCAACGGAGTGCTCATATGCTTCTTATGCGAGGATGTTCATAAAGAAGATTGGTCACATAAGCCGCATGCGAGCACATGATCGACAACCACAGCGGAGTTGAAGCAATCATCTAGGCCGAAGTGGGTCGGATTCCATCATCATTTGGACACTCTTTTTGGGAGACCAGACTGTGCCATAAGTAACGGAGTTACTAGCAATCACACTGTTTGTCTAGTGGATTTGTAACTGAAGTCTCATCTAATTGTTTTATTAAACAATAATGTTTACACCAAGTAAAAGACAATGGCAGTGGTAGAACATTTTTTGCTGGCATTTTTTCTAGCGTCTGGTCATGAAAAGTATCTTAACGTACAGAGTTTGAACTCTTGATTACTTTTACTTCAAGGCTTACTGTTCATCGAAGTCTGAAAAACAAGATAATGTAGTATGTAGTGAAACGAAGTGAAGATTCTACCAAAATCTTGTACGGGGCTATTAAAATTGAAATGCTAACTTAGAACCATAATGTTTTGAGTACCTTACCTATTGGCCAATAATAGTTTGAGTCCACATTTCCTAGATAGCAACATAAACGGTGAGCCTCACCTTGGGATTAGGTCACTTTTATTCGACATTAAGAATTACTGCTCTAAAATCGACGATCACCCCAAAAACTATACGACAATCGAATCGAAAAAGCCGACATAGACTGATAATAGAAGAATAATTTGTCAGTCCTCCTTCAATGTCACGTAGGTATCAACGTCGCGTGGCCCCCGGCAGTTTAGGAGCAGTGCCCCAATTCGTTTGCCCCTGACTTTCGCCAAATACGAAGATGGGCAAGAGTTTGATTTAGGTGCGACTGGGTGTATTGGGTTCCGTTAATAGGCTATTCCTTTTTCAATCTTCTGTGTTGTTGAGTTGTGGACCTTTTGGAAAGAAAGGATTTTTTAGTTGTGATTTGTAGAGGTTACTTTGAAAAAGGGGACTTGATAATTGAGAGAGATTGTTATACCATCAAAAACATTTCATGTAAAACGGTGCTAAGACGACCACATAAGGTTTGCTTTGTGAAAAAGATATCAGACCTCATGTAAAGCCAAGCTTCTGAATCTACACGGCCTAACTCTCAGTTAAAATGTATGGCTTCGCCTTTTCGCAGTTCCATGAGATCTGATATCTTTTTCACAGGGCAAACTTTATGTGGTCATCTTTGCAACATTTTACATGAAATGTTTCGGTGGGAAACTAACCTCTACAAATTTGTAGAGGTAAATTTCAAAAAAAGGGGACTTGACAATTGCGAGAGATTGTTTTTCTAGTTTTTTTTTTTTGACTAGAATTTTTACTAGAATTGGGATTGAAAAGCGCTCAGGCAAAACTGGTGAAGCTTGTGCGTGTGGTAGGCCCATAAGGAGTAGAAAAGACTATCCATTCCTGTTGCCATTCATTTTATGTTCGTCTCCTTTGTATGTCCGTTGATGTGATTATTATGGAATAGCAAATGCTTGTACCTCAGGCCAAAATTACGGACTTTCCCAAGTAACACAGTCTGGAAGTTTTAAAACCAATCTGTCTATAGACTGTCTATTCAGGGTTAATCTTTAGATACGGGCTTTCTAAAGATGGGTTTGATATAGAACATTTAATCTTATAGAGTTTTTTATCTAAAGCTTTATTATTTTAAGAGCATTTGTTCTATAGAACACTTATTTTAAGTACGTTTATAGTTATAACGAATGTTTCTAGATAAAATGCTCTACAAATAGTTAAAAAAGCCTAAAGGTACCTATTTTGAAGTGGTTTTATAGATAAAACGATATATTTAAAGACAAAACTTTCTACAGATATTCTATTTTAGCTAATGGTACTCTTATCTTTTTTTTCTATAGATACTTCAGTCTAGATAAAATACTTTACTAGATATTTTTAAGTTTGTCTAGAAAACTGTTAGAGAAGTCGTGTTTTTAGAGTTTTTATCCTTATAAGTGGCTTAGTTAAGTGCATTTGCACTAGAAATTTAAATTGGATAAGTTTATGCAATGGAGAAGATGAAACAAATTAAAAGATCTGGTGGTTTTCGTCGAAAAATCCGCAAGTATTTAAAAAGAAAGAAAAATGAAGAAGAGTCGACCGAGGAAGAATCGAAACTTCCTAGTAACTTCCTCCAAAACGTAGAACATTGTTGATGATATATTGGTATCAAAAATGAAAAGGTTTGCTGTCAAGAGTACGAAAAAAAAATCACATGACTTAAATCCAATATGGCGGACAGGCTATTTAAAATACACCCCCATAATATGGGTATCAAATGAAAGGGTTTGCTGTCAGGGATACGAAAAAAATGGTCACGTGACTTAAATTCAAGATGGTGGACTGGCTGTTTGAAATTCACCCCTATGATATGGGTATGGGTATCAAATAAAAAGGTTTGCTGTCAGGAATACGAAAAAATAGTCACGTGACTTAAATTCAAGATGGCGGACTGGCTGTTTGAAATCCACCCCAATGATGTGGGTATCAAATGAAAGGGTTTGCTGTCAAGAATACGAAAAAAAATTGTCACGTGACTTAAATCCAATATGGCGGACAAGCTATTTAAAATCCACCCCCATGATATGCGTATCAAATGAAAAGGTTTGCTGTCAGGAATACGAAAAAAATAGTCAGGTGACTTAAATTCAAGATGGCGGACTGGCTGTTTGAAATCCACCCCAATGATGTGGGTATCAAATGAAAGGGTATTAATGTAATTACAATTATAATTATTATTTCTCACATTGTTTATACTTAATTAAATCAGAAATACTTTTTACTCGGGTACCCTCTTGTATTGATTAATAATTATATTGGTTTGTTACTGCATAAAATGGTCTTACGTTCACAACACATGAAATTACCTATTCACTGAAGAACGTCTAGAAATACTGTGACAAGTTAAAAAGGAATACAGAGTGACAGTTACTAGATAATTTTAAACCACTCTTAAATCTGTTTATTCTCTCACTAGATAGTTTAGTATGTAGTAAGTAAAATTATTCTAGAGCCATACTACAAAAAAATCTCTAGACTGTTTGTTCTATAGAAATCGGTTTTCTAGTAAATTTTATCTGGACGCCATTTTTATTGCCTATTTTTTGCTTCAAATAATTTTTGTTACGTATTTTAATGTTTTTATCATTAATTCATGTCTAATTAGACATTTGATATGTTTTAAATTACTATATTTTAAATAAAATGAGTATTTTAGGCATTAAAATGTAAATTCGAAGATTTGCTTATACCAAATAATATTCATATTTTGAAAAAAAAATGTTAAATCTTACATTTACAGCGGGCGCTCTTATTTTACAAGAGTTTTACATAATATTCAACGATAGAATTTCAATCGCATATTGATTTGCTTATTTACCCATTATTAAAACACAAATTAATAAAAAGTAATAAATTTGTTACGCCATGATGCAAATATTATTAAGTAAAATAACTCTTGTAAGTTCCACGCCATTATGCGTCACTAGTAAAATGTTACTTAAAGTTGTTAGTCTTAAGATCATTTGGTTTTAAAACTTGACGAGCAATGATTCCTTTAAAGGTCTTAACTCTATCTATAAACTATCTACTAGTACGCTTCTAGATAAACGTGCGGTCTATAAACGGTTTAGAGAGACACTAGAAACATCTCTTAAAGTCAATTTGATCTGAACTCTATCTAGTCATGTTTTCTTAACTCATTCTTAAGAGAGGGTACAAGAATGTGCCCACTTTTACTAAACTCTGTCTATAAGCGTTCTAGAAGATTGCTTATAGATATTTTATTCTTATGGTAGACAATTCAATTTAATTCTATAAGCTATCTAGTAGTACGTTTCTAGACACGTTTGTGTTACTTGGGTTGTGCTTAGTAGGAGTAGACGTCCTGGCCCTATAGACAAACAGCAGACGACAACAGTCGACAATCGTTATCGCTCAGCAGTCACTAATACATTTTCAACTTTATACCCCAGCGCGTAAAGTTGATAATCTATTGGAGTTTACAGATCGTTTTCGTTTGTTTCGTTCGTTATCGCTCAGCAGTCTATATTAGAATTTCAACTTTATGCGCTAGTGTATAAAGTTCAAAATGTATGAGTGATTGCTGAGCGATAACGATTGTCGTCTGCTGTTTGTCTATAGGGCCAGTTCCCTATTTAGATAGGCCTGCGACCGAGAGGTGGTTTTAAAGCGTGCCGAGCTTGACTTGAGTTGAGTCAGTCACTAAGGCCACGTTCACACGGCGATTATTTTCCCGTATACCGTTTACGAGATTTTATTGAATAGAGTAGTGACAACAGAATATATATATGAAAACTTAAAAATTGTTTACACGGCGATCATACGGGGATATCCTATTTTACCGTATACCGTACGAAGTTGTCACCGGAACGCCGCGTCTCGGGACGATTTTATCGAATACGACACGCAGTGGCGCTTATGTTCATGTTGTCTCGTTCACACGACTCGCCCATTATATACATGAAAAAATCGAATCGAATGGTTGCCGTGTGAACGATAGCATCGTATACGGTAAAACCCCGTAGACGTGAAAAAATCGAATCGAATGGTCGCCGTGTGAACGTGGCCTAAGAATGCCATTGTCGTCAGTCTGTGTGTACTTTTTGCCCTTTCTTAGTCTAATTTACTTCAAGGTTAGCCCTAAAAGAGTTCTAAAAGCTATTAGAAAATAAAAAAGGCAAGCACTTTATATTCTATGAAACTAATGGTAGTTTTATAGTATAATGGTTTATTTTTATTTTGAATCTAAATGGTAGCTTTGCTTTAGTTTTTGTTTTTGTAAGTACATATTAAGTTTATTTTACTTTGTAACATCAGAAAATGAGTCCTCCCACCCAGAGCGAGGCGAGAGGGCTGTCAAACTTTTACTGACTAAAGTCCGCGGTGATTATTCGATAGCCCTTTACGTTCCAGGGTCAGGGTTACCTAACGAGACAGTACCGCGACCCTCAAGCTCTAAAGCCTTCATTACATTGTCATATAAAAAAAATCAAGTCAAAATTCAACCTTATAAAGCAGATGTCTCTAATATTGTTCTAATTTACTTCGCTACCGGAACAAGAATACCGAACCAAGTCACGATGCAACTCACGTACACAAAATTACTTCAATTAACCAAAAAGCTCCTGGCTTTACGAAGAAAATAATCTGGTGAACGTATTTTTTAGGATAATGTTTACTGATCCATAAACTTCAGAGGTAAAATTAACGTTTCTAAGCCTACAGTAGAAAATTTGTGTGAAAATTAAAAAGATTGTCTTTCTCAGTTACTAAATTAGTGAAAAAAGGAAACGGATTTTCCATCTCATTTTTCTGTACGTGATACATTTTTCAACATTTTTCAATGACTTCAAGACATTTTCCGTTTCATTTCAACTTGTTAATTATTTATTAGAACATCGTTTCTCTCTCTTGAACGTGTTAAAACAGCTTGAAATCTGAGGCCCTAGCACGAATTTTACCATTTTATGACTTCAAAGTAAAATGGAAACAAGACGTCTACTTTTTTTGTTTCCTAACAATAAACGCCGTTAATACATACTTCAAGTACACTGTAGGTAAAATACAGAAATCTTGTGCTAATTATGTGTGGTTGCGTTCTTATTTATGATCTATTGATCTACAAAGCTTGCTTATTAAAACATTTTCTCCTTAGATCTTAATTATTTATTAGTTAATTCCTATTTACAGCGCAGTGGTGGCCCAGTGGTATCGGTCCCGACTTACGAGTTGTAGGTCGTGGGTTCGAACCCCGCCAGTCGCATTACTTTGTGTAATTTATTTCATCACCACTGCTCTCAAAACGGTGAAGGAAAACATCGTGAGGAAACCGGCATGTCCTAGAACTAAAAATTCGAAGACCTTGTGACATCCACCAATCCGCACTGGGCCCGCGTGGTGGATTGTGGCCCGCTCCCTCCCTCTCACAGAGAGGAGGCCTGTGTCCCAGCAGTGGGAACATTATAGGCTGATGATGATGATGAATTCCTATTTACAGCGCAGTGGCTGAGCGATTTCACTGCTGCGTGTGCTGTTGTGTGTCATGGATTCGAACCCCGCACAGAACAAATATTTGTATTACTTCCGGGTATCCGGGTCTGGGTGTTTGTGAGTTTCTATGTTTGTGAACGCACCCAAGACATACGAGAAATTTCTAATTCAGCGTTTTAAAAATGTTAACTCATCAATGACGATACAATATTTTTAGTAAATAAGAAACTCAACCAAACTAAAATACTTCAAAATCCAAAGAAAACGTAAATTTTAAAACAACCAGTTAGTTACAACATCCTATAACCATTATAATGAGGAAATAAATCAACCGCAAAGAATACTGGCAGGCAATTGCGTTGCCAACCCCGGTTGTGTTCTAGCGGCCATTTTAAACTGACCTCTACTTCCCTCCGTACATACCCCCCATTCTTCTTTGTTTTAAACATTGCAAAGGGGGGTTGGAAGGTAGAATTATGCTGGTTTTTTATTTGTACCCTATCTCTAAGAGTCGACTAGAGCTTCTTTGACATTTCGTGAATTCAGTACTTTATTTGCTTTTCACAGTTTAGTGTCGACATTTTTCAAGTGATACTGTTTTTGATGGCGTGTGGTTGTGTGTCGTGTTCTTTGAATTTTGTGTTTCAAAGGTGTCTTTTTTAAAAAAAGGGAAAAAGTTAAACAGTTATTTTCTTTTGATTGTGTTGGCTGATAAGAATTAATGTTGCCAAGCCAATTTAAGTAATTGGTGTCGTAAAATTAGTTTTTTATGAATATTTTTAGCTGACTTCCAAAAAGGAGGAGGTTCACATGTCTCTCTCAGGTTCAAATCTCTGATATTTTTTGGTTCATACATTAACAATTTACGAAGAAAGTATCATGTTGATAGCTATCATAGACATAATCTTTGTAGAAACTATATCCTAACTATTTATGTAATATTATAAATTCGATAGTTTCTGAGTATGGGTGATCCATACTCAGAAACTACTGAACCGATTCAGGTGAAATTGGGTAGAGACAGATAGTTTAAACCTGGATTTACTCAAGGGATAACTTTTATCCAAGTATTGCACTCCCATGGGATAATAAGGCGGCGGCAGGTGTTTGGCTCTTCATGGGTGCCCTGGAGTGCGTCCAAGAGTTGTAACCTGACTGTCAGGTTGCTGAAAACTCTTGGACACGCGCGTGAAATACGAGTCGCCGTACATCCGGCATGGTTCATGATCGGACGGCAAGTCACCCATTACTCGCCGTCCGCATACCAGCTCCTGCGATGGCCGGAAATCGCCTTGCTACTTCCGTTGGTCGTGAGGAAGCTGTCCTCTCTCTCACGCATCCCGCCTCCTCTTTCGCTAACATGACTATTCGCAGAAGGAGGAGATGTAATGTAACCTTGAAAGATGCTAAACAAAACAAAATTTCACCTTAATAACATTAAACAGAAAAACAAACTTTCAAAGCAAAAAAACGTGCCAGTAAATATCTAAAATATTAAAATAAATTCAGTATCAACATCTCTACATAACGATGAAGTAATAAGTTGTAAATCAAGGGTCGGTATTACGGAGAAAGCCTTCATCTACATATCATAATATTAAGGGTGCTAGTACCAACGAATATTTGATGAATGGTAAAATACTCGAGCGCTTGTAAAATTGAGGATTTTTTTTCAGCGATTTTTTAGAAGAAATTCGAATCTTTAGGAACAGATTTGAGAATTGGGTGAAAGATTCATCTATACTTTTTTCTTTGAGGTAGATTTATAATCATCAAATGAGTCCTCCTAGGTGGAGTGGAAAGGACTCTCAGACTCTTGCTGAATAAAAACTACCCAGTTCCTTCATGTCCTTTGCGTTTCAGGACGATTCGTCACAAACAGCATATACGTCATGGCGGATGGACATTGGACATGGTTCACATTGCATCTGTTAACGTTAAAAAAAATGTGTTTTTGTCGAGCGTATTTTTCAAAACACGATGCGTAATTTAAAGACTTGTACAGACCCAAGCAGGTCAACCTACCCGAAGCTGTCAAAACCAATCCAAAATTAATCTTCCACTATTGTAATAAAGTTGAAGATCTATTACAGATTGTGATACCTTGATGTGCCGGTGTACATTCACATTTTGCTAGCGTGTAATAGAGAACGAAAAATACTACACTTTCTCCACTTGGGAATCGAATCTAGGACTTTAAATCCGGCAGTCCCGTCAGTAGCTTTTGTGATCACTAGTGATTCTGAAAACCATTATTTAGAATTGCAATTAGTCCTTACCTTAAAAATAAATACACAGGGCTTGCAATTTATTTTACGTGTCTCAGATTAAAAAAAAAACAAAAGTTTGATCTGAGCGTGTTCTATTAAAAATATGGATAGTTATAAAAGGGGAGTAATTATATCGCTAGCTGCGATAAAAAACCTTCACTTTTTATAGTTTCAGTGCGCCTTCAGCTTTTAATTTTTATCCTATAATTATAGACATACTTTTATAGATATGAAAACTTTTACTGATTATAAAACATATCTAGGTCACAAGCGTTCGATATATCAGCTACTAGCTGTTGCCCGCGACTATGTTCGTCCCCTATTTATACTGTCTCTATCAACGACGATATAATACTAGACTACTCATTGCACGATCTAACGAACAAAACTATTCTGCCAACTCGCTGAGGTAATACGTAAGCGAGCGGGGCGGGGTACTGCGTTGTGATTGGCTAACTCAAGGTCTTTTCTGTCTCAACGTATGTTTACGGCTCACAGGATTGGTCGAAATGAGACGGTTATAAGACTTTTTTGCCTAATGTGTTGGCAGACATGGGTCGCCTGTTATTACGAGTCTAGTATTATATCGTCGTTGGTCTCTATGATCACATTTATCTTAGCTCGCCGTCTGATCAAGGGCCGCGACAACGACACGTTGTGCTCCACGTGCGCTTCAAAGAGCTGTCGGCAAATAAACCAGCTCAGCTGCATAGCAACCAGTTACAGCGGCCCTGGAACGCAAAGGCATGGGGTGGTTTTTGAGTCAAGTATGATAGTCCTTCCACTCCAGCTAAAGCGGGAGGTGTCATTGATGTTCCACCCCAAAAATTAAGGTTCTATCTACCTCTGAAGTATCAAAATTCATCGTAATGCGTTCAGCGGTTTTGTACGTGAAAATGAACAGTGACGTAACTAAGCTACTTCCAAAGGTTATCCTCTCATCTTATCACCTTCAAAACCTCTTCAAGTACACGACAAAGCATAATAACAACTCTTAGAGGTCACATTAAAAAAAACGATGTCAACAAACCTCTATCCGTCCTTGTCTCTCTCATAGTGTCAGTTAGGGCCTCGTTATCGCCGTCCCCACTTGTGTGGCCCATTGGAGTGCCCTTGAGCATTATTATTATAATGATTTTCATATATAAAGACTGTTTGTTTGGTAATAGGTGAAACTATTTGGTGTGAATGTGAGATGGGACTCAAGTTTTTGCACACAAAAGAAAACCTTGGATTTTTGGAAGTGTGTGTCCTTTTGGGGTGTACTTGCCCAAAAAAAAATACGTATATTGTAACCTAACTATTGCCCGAGGCTTCGCCCGCGTGTATAACTACGGAACCACGATAGTGAATGCATCACTGAGTGCCATCTGTCAAAGACTGTCACTTGCAATCGGCTAGTTAATTTTCATTAATGCGGACCACGGGGGCACCCTTAGAGTGCTAAAGCCTGCCGGGGTCGCAGGGCTAACGAATGACAGTGACCCCGGCACTTAAAGGGCTATTGAAGAACACCGTGGATTTTAGTTAGTACCTTCAAGTCTGACAGTCCTTCCTGCCCTGCCCTGAGTGGGAGGACTCGTTTGATGACTTTACTTGGCTAAAATAAAGACCTAATACCCCAGCTTGCGTAGCATTGATAGAGTAGAGATGGAATCATGTTTTTGCTAAGCGTGCTGACAAACTCAGATAAAATTCAACTTAAAAAATTGCAAATTGTTTAAAATTCACTCTAAATAACACCGTTTCAACGCCCAAAAATAAAGCTCGACCTCAATACTCAATAAATTATCAATATGAACATCTAATACAAAATATTCATGAGTTTGGTGTGCACCCGCTTTATCATCCCTGATAGGTATAACATGGAACAATTAATACCACATCGTTAATAGTAGTGGAGGCAATCATTTGATTATTTTAATGTGTTTTTCATTGTTTTGGGCGGTAACCATTTTGTTTTCGAGTCACTTTTTTATTTATTTAACCATTGGGGAAAATATTGCCGAAGCAGGTCGCAATAACAATTAAAAAGTATTACACATAGCAACGATTAAAAAACAAACAAATGGCAAACAAAGGAGATTGCCCAACTGCGGTCCAACAGTTGCCCAGGAATGGGAGTACGTGCGTTGTGTTACTGGCACTTATGTATGTCTGTATACGAAATATTTTTAAAATCTATCCCGGGGTTCCTGATTTATTTACAATTTTATGTTGATGACTTTAATTTTGTCTCCATGTTTTTTTTAACGTATTTGACACCTGTCCAAATGCTACCCAGGAATGGGAGTACATGTGCTGTGTTCTTGGCACTAGTGTCTGTCTATATACGAAATATTTTTAGAATCTGCCCTGGGGTTCCTGATTTATTTACATGTTAATGTCGATGATTTTATTTTTGTCTCCATGTTTTTTTATCGTACTTTATACCTGTTCAAATACTGCCCAGGTATGGGAATACGTGCGCTGTGTTCCTGGCACTAATGTCTGTCTACATTCGAAATATTTTAAGAATGTACCCTTGGGTTCCTGATTTATTTACATTTGTATGTTGATGACTTCCTACATTATGTCTCCATTTTTTTATCGTTTTTCACACCTGTCTAAATGCTGCCCAGTAATGGGACTACGTGCGCTGTATTCCTGGCACTAATGTCTGTCTATATACGAAATATTTAAAGAATCTGCCCAGGGGTTCCTGATTTATTTTCATGTTCATGTCGATGACTTTATTTTTGTCTCCATGTTTTTTATTTTATTGTATTTTACACCTGTCCAAATGCTGCCCAGGACTAGGAGTACGTGCGCTGTATTTCTGGAACTAATGTCTGTCTACATTCAAAATATTTTAAGAATGTACCCTTGGGTTCCTGATTTATTAACATTTGTATGTTGATGACTTCCTACTTTTTGTCTCCATTTTTTTATCGTTTTTCACACCTGTCTAAATGCTGCCCAGTAATGGGACTACGTGCGTTGTGCTGCTGGCACTTATGTTTGTCTATATACGAAATATTAATTTGAGTAATAACCTGATTCCGGAGGTTGTACGCCGGTATCGTGCGGTCCATGGCCCTCTACGGGGACCCTGTGTGGGCCCTGAGCATCCGGACGCGACCACTAAAGTTGGTCGCATGCAAGAGGGTCATGGCTATCCGGATGATCCGGGGATACCGCACGATCGCCGGCGAATCGGCCAACCTCCTTGGCGGATTGCTGCCCTGGGATCTGGAGGCAACTGCCCTCCAGCGCGTCTATGAGTGGCGCGTGGAGGCGCAGCGCCGGGGCGTAACCCCGCTACCTCGAGAAGTCGAGGCGCGGCGGGAAGAGCTCCGGCGTGATCTCAGGGCAGTATGGAGGGGACGACTGTCGCAACCGAGGTGCGGGCACGCCGCAATTGCGGCGGTAAGACCCCTCTTTGAGGAGTGGCTGGAGAGACGTCACGGCGTCCTGACCTATCGGATAACGCAGGTCCTCACCGGACACGGAAGTTTCGGGAGGTTCCTGTGTCTGATAGGGAGGGAGGAAACGCCCGGGTGCCACCACTGCGAAGATCGCACGGAGGACACAGTAGAGCATACGGTGCAAGACCACTGCCCAGCTTGGGCAGTGCACCGACGTGTCCTCACGGCGGCGATAGGCGGAGACCTCTCGCGCCCGGCATTGGTTGCGGCCTTGCTGCGGGGCGAGACGGAGTGGGAAGCGGTCGCCTCCTTCTGCGAAGCAGTAATGCTCGTGAAGGAGGAGGCGGGCCGCGAGAGAGAGAGGACAGCGTCCTCCCTCTGCCCCAACCGCAGTGGTAGGCGCCCGCGGCGTCGGACGTCAGCAGACGATCTCTGGCCACCGTAGGCGCAGGCATGCGGGCAGCGTGTAAAGGGCAACTCGCTGCCCGACCATGGACCATGCCCGGGTCGACGGCGCGTTGTGTCCCACGCGCGCCTCAAAGAGCGTCAGCATAATGACGGGGCCCAAGCCTGCCGGGGTCAGAGGGCCAAAGCCTGCCGGGGTCGCGGGATTATTTCCTTACCGTGACACACGGAAGGACACCGTGGATTTTAGTCAGTAGAAGTCTGACAGTCCCTCCCGCCCTGCCCGGGGTGGGAGGACTCATTTGATGATGTTAACACGCTAAAAAAAAAGGGTTCCTGATTTATTTACATTTTTATGTTGATGACTTCATTTTTGTCACCATGTTTTTTGTCGTACTTTACACCTGTTCAAACGCTGCCCAGGGATGGGTTTTTTTAGAAACAAAATGTAGGAAGTCATCAACATAAAAATGTAAATAAATCAGGAACCCAAGAGTACATTCTTAAAATATTTCGTATGTGGACAGACATTAGTACCAGGAATCCAGTGCGCGTACTCCCATTCCTGGGCAGCATTTGAACAGGTATAAAGTACAATAAAAAAAATTGGGGACATAAATAAATCATTGACATAAAAATGTAAATAAATCAGGAACCCCTGGACAGATTCTTTAAATATTTTGTATACACACAGACACTAGTGCCAGAAACACAGTGCTTGTACTCCCATTCCTGGGCAACATTTGGACGGGTGTAAAGTACGATAAGAAAAAATAAAGGAGACAAAAATAAAGTCATCGACATAAACATGTAAATAAATCAGGAACCCCAGGGCAGATTCTTAAAATATTTCGTATATAGACAGACATTACTGCGAGCAATACAGCGCACGTACTCCTAGTCATGGGCAGCATTTGTACAGGTGTAAAGTACAATAAAAAAAATAAAGGAGACAAAAATAAAGTCATCGACATAAACATGAAAATAAATCAGGAACCCCTGGGCAGATTCTTTAAATATTTCGCATATAGACAGACATTAGTGCCAGGAATACAGAGGACGTACTTCTAGTCTTGGGCAGCATTTGGACAGGTGTAAAATACAATAAAATAAAAAACATGGAGACAAAAATAAAGTCATCGACATAAACATGAAAATAAATAAGGAACCCCTGGGCAGATTGTTTAAATATTTTGTTTATAGACAGACACTAGTGCCAGGAACACAGCGCTTGTACTCCCATTCTTGGGCAACATTTGGACAGGTGTAAAATACAATAAAATAAAAAACATGGAGACAAAATAAAGTCATCGACATAAACATGAAAATAAATCAGGAACCCCTGGGCAGATTCTTTAAATATTTCGTATATAGACAGACATTAGTGCCAGGAATACAGCGCACGTAGTCCCATTACTGGGCAGCATTTAGACAGGTGTGAAAAAAAAAATGGAGACAAAATGTAGGAAGCCATCAACATACAAATGTAAATAAATCAGGAACCCTAGGGCAGATTCTAAAAATATTTCGTACATAGACAGACACTAGTGCCAGGAACACAGCACATGTACTACCATTCCTGGGTAGCATTTGGACAGGTGTAAAGTACGTTAAAAAAAACATGGAGACAAAATTAAAGTCATCAACTTAAAAATGTAAATAAATCAGGAACCCCAGGGCAGATTCTTAAAATATTTCGTATATAGACAGACATTAGTGCCAGGAACACAGCGCGCGTACTCCCATTCCTGGGCAGCATTTGGACCAAGTCCCATACAAGAATGGGCAATGTCCTTTTGTACCAAATAGTTTTAGGTTATTTCTATTTTTTTTAAATCACTTGTTCATTTTAGTTTATTTTATTATTGTGCTATGCCCTGCGTCTGTACCAATAAATGTTATTTCTTTCTTTTTAATTAAAAAGCTGTTGTTGCTGGTTTTGTTCGATAGAGAAATCATCTCCGTTTGTCCCGCGAAACTCCGCGAGTCCCGTCAGATTGCTAACAGCTCCTAGGCGTTTGCGGAACACGACGCGTTTTCCACCCGGGTATGGTCACCGGCACTACTGTGTGGAGATTTTTGCCCAGCGGTCTTCTATTGCATGCGACAGACGTGACCCGCCCAATCAGCGTTGCCAGATTTGCTTATTGCAAAGTCGTGATTTTGAAACTTTTTGAGTCAAAAAAGCGGGATTCTTTAATCAAAAGCGTAAATTAATAGAGATTTTTAATTTTTTTTCTTTTTATTTGAGTTTAAATTACGTTTAGGTTTGTACCAATAATGTAGCAAAAATATCCATTGAAGGGTATTTTAATAAGAATATTTTATTTTACATCAGATTTCCCCAGTGGTTGAGATTTCTTAGTATTAAATGGAAAACTGAATCATTACTGAATATACTATTTATTTAATAAAATATAATTTATTATCATCTTGCAACTTGAATTTGCCGGTATTGTCAAATCATACCGCGCTGACGGACGTTATCCTGACTTCTCTCTGCCCGCTCCTCTAGAGATGTACCACGCTGCGTAGGGTTGGGATTCCAGTTACGGATTTCCGTTTATCATTAGTCAGTTGAAAAATATTAAAAATAAAAACAACAATCTAAGTCATCCCCAAAGCGGGACTAAGCCTGTCCCGCGCTCCGTTAATTTTGATTGAAAAATCAGGACGTCCCGCCAAAATCGGGACGTCTGGCAACGCTGCGCCCAATCCCATTTCAACATCTATTAAGCCAGTTTTAGAACGGGCATGAGTATTTTAGTAACCGTAAGGAGAAGTATTTAAGTCTAAAGTGGGTTGTTACATCAACAAGTTTATTTAGGTGAATTTTGAACTACGTACGAAATTGATAACTGTTATTATTATTAAGTGTAGTTTGAACAATAACTATGTAAACGAGCGAAAATTCAAGGAATTCAATGGACGTTTTACTTGGAATAAGCTTATAATAGTAACTCTAATAATAATTGCTCGGTGAACTAAAACGCTAGTTTAGAATCTCGAGCAGAAATTTAACTGCTTAGAGTAACAGAGTATGATTATACTATGTTACTCTAAGCAGTCTCCCAGCAGTGGCAACAAAGGCTGAATATGTGATTACATATTCAGCCTTTGTTGCCACTGCTGGGACCAAAGCTGGGACACAAGTCTTCTGTCTGTGAGAGTGAGTGGCCTGTAATGTAATCCACTACGAGGGCCCATTATCGATAGAAAACGCCAGTTATCCTCATGATTTTTTCGAGTATGTACTCTTCTGTGTAATACAATAGTATGTAATACTTTCGAGTCACTGACTACCTGTAACGACTGCCAAAGATTTACAAATAACAAACATTTCAAGATATAACTAAATACATTAGGCCTCTACCTATGAAATTGCCGTTCTGCAGTACTGGCCATTTCGAATCAAAATCAGATGGCGTTTTCTATCGATAATGGGTTATCGATAAAAAACGCCAGTTATCCTCATGATTCTGTAACGACTGCCACAGATTTGCGAATAACAATCATTTCAAGTTAAAACTCCTCTACCTATGAAATTGCCGTTCTCCAGTACTGGCCATTTCGAATCAAAATAATTTTTGTTTGGCTAAGAATTCTAATTTCAAATTAATTTTATTTAAAAAACATGGATTTTTTTTTCCAAAAGTAGTCATTTGTTTATTGATTAGTGTTACATTTTTCATCGCATTTCAATCTTTTTCGTCATCATGGATACGTTAAAAATTCGAGTACTTATGGAATATGAGTACCGTCGTGGCAGCAACGCGGCACAAGCGGCACGCAACATCAACGACGTTTAAGGAGCTAACACTATAAACCAACGCACCACCTGTTATTGGTTTGCTCGCTTCCGTTCTGGAAATTTAATTTTACCAACTAAAAAACGGGCTCATAGACACGAGACGATTGACGATACGTAAAAACACGTGTTTGTGAATAGTGATGTTGAATAAGCTATCCAACATCGCTCTAAAAATAGTTACTTTCACAATATTTTCAGTCAAGCATGTCAATATAACCAATGTAAGAGTTTCTTCAGTGAATCGTGTGAATTTTACCGACGTTGCATGAATATTCGCCTATTATAATCCGAGGGGACTCCTTTGAAGGTGCGAAGGGATGCATATAGGTAATATTTTCCCGTAGGGGCGTGTGAAAGTGAAGGTAGAAAAGGAATATGTAAAGCTGGTTATACAGTGACGCCGTTAGACGAGCCGCTGAGCAACTTTTTTTTTTTTTTTTAGCTTGGTAAAATCATCAAATGAGTCCTCCCACCCCGGGCAGGGCGGGAGGGTCTGTCAGACTTCTACTGACTAAAATCCACGGTGTCCTTCAATAGCCCTTTACGTTCCGGGCTCACAGGCTCAGCTCGTTAGTTAATCTCTTTGTACTATACGAAAATAGAGATACTGGCAAAAAATAAGTCAGTTAAAATGAGCTGATCCTAATATCGTAATCTAAAGAATTTCAAAGAGAAATAAAACTTCAATTAAACATGAAAAAAGAAAAAAAAAACAAACTTAACCTCCAGGTTATTCGATTTTATTTGACGGTAAATCTAATATAATATCTTTATGACTAGCGAAGGTTGTAAGGTCGGTATATTTTAGGGTTCCGTAACAAAATGGCAATTGCAAAAATGAAAAATTTAGAGGATTTTTCTTTTACGAAAATTTCACCCACCAGGTATAATCTACGCTAATTGAGTTTCTAGCCCATTCTTCTCCATAGAGATCAACAATTAGGATTGGAGATCAAAAAGGTATATTACGGGCACTCCAAACCAATCATCATCATTATCAGCCTATAATGTTCACACTGCTGGGACACTGACTTTTTCTCTGTGAGAGGGAGTGGGCCATAATCCACCACGCGGGCCTAGTGCGGATTAAATCCAAACCAATTAAGATCCAAACCAATGGTGTACAGAAATTACAAGTAAAAGTAATTAGGACACTCCCGGTATTTATGTAATTAAGCTGTATGAAAAAGTATAGAACGATATTAATAATTTTACTTTAGTCAATAGTTTTTGAGTTACGGCACAGAATACGGTAAAATTGAAATAACTTTGCTGTTTCTGTAGTTATTTTTTTTGGCAAGTATTATTGTGAATAAAAAAATAATAAAGTTGAACTATGCATGCCTAAAGCCGCCTTTTCACTGGGGTACGTATCGCTGATATGTCACAATTTTGTTTTGCATACTTTGAATTTCTAGTTCCCTTACCCCTACTACCCAGTGGTGATTAAAATGTTGGCCGAGGTGGACATCTCGTTGGACAACACTCAGCCATTTGGCAGAACACAAACAGTGACAGTTTACTCTTCTTCTCGGGTGATTGTCAAGAGACTCGAAGGTCTTGTCGACTCTCGCAGATCATCGACTAGCGAGATAAACCACAACCTGTAAACCCCTTCATACTCAACGCGACTCAAGCATCCGATACCTTACAATTTTGGTATTCAAGCGACTATCGCAATACAAATCCATAGAGGGTACGTATCGTATATAGGGTGACTGGTAATTAGTGTACGATACTTAAACACGTGATTGTGCTCATGATAACCAACAACTTTTACTATGGGAACAAACCTGAAAACGCGAAAAAAAAATTTGCTGTTCAGTACATTTATGTTTGCTAAATGTACTGAACAGCTGATATTTTTTTCACGATTTCGGCTTTGCTCCCATAATAAAAATTGTTTGTTATCATGAGCACAATCACGTGTTTATGTGTCGTACACTAATTACCAGTCACCCTATATAGGTACGCGTCAATGGATACCAAAGTCTCAAGGTATCAGAGACTTGCGTCGCGTTGTCTACGAATTGTCTAAATGTCGGGTGACATCTTAATACTAACAAGTCGAGCGACAGAGTCACACGATAAGTATCAGGGCAGTGAAAACACGAAATATTACTCCTGGGTACGGAACCCTTCGCTGTTCACGCTTTGATGCGCGCTTGTTCGGTTTTTATGTTGAATTTTCATTTTATGGCACTGAGAATTAGACTCAGTTTCGTTACAATAAAAGACTGAAGGTATAAAATAAAGGTATAAGGTATAAGGTCGTCTGTTTGTATTGTTTAATTTTATTTAGTTAGAAAGAACTAGACTTTGTTTTTGTTAAAATTATATTTTGTTAGTTTATGAAGCACTGGAAGTTCTAGATTTTCAAAGCAACTTTCCTAAATAAAACTTTCTCTTTTGTTTACTATTGTTTGGCTTTTGGTATGAATTTATTTAGTCAAGAAGCATATAGGTATGAGACCTGCAACGAGTAGGGTCAATCAGGGTAATTGTAAACGTTTTTGAAAAATACCTTTTGAACTAATAAACTTTTGGCTTTGTAAAAAAAAATATTGGTAGTTAGAAAAGAAGAGTTAATTACTTTGATTGTATAGTAATTTATCTAAGAGCTGCAACATCAACCATTTGAACTGCGTCATTAGCGGCTTTGAAAATTAAGTGTTTACATTTTACCCTGACTTTAAAACAAAAAATGATATTTTGGGGTAAATGTGAACATCAAAGGTAAGCCTACGTGATAAGCATTATAATTCCGCTAACTCGTTTTCACTGTTTTGAGTCTCATAAATGCAAAAGATTTTGTTCTGAGCTTCTACCAATATACAGGGGTAAATGTAAACAAATCATATAGATTCGATATTTTGCATTGACTAAATTACGGGGTGATTGGAAACATTTAATTGTTTTACGGGTAATTGTAAACGAATTATGGAAACCCATACATTTTTAAAGGGGGTAAAAGAAAACAAAATATGTAGGAGCGCTGTCTATTATTTGCTTTTAAATTAACTGCAACCATGAGATGGATAAGGTACATAATGCCTTAGTAATCAAAACAAACATAGTTTTCATCATCCATCACTATAAACTCGGGTTTCTTTTTCATTCAAAGTAAGCAAATTTACGTTTTTCACAATCATAGTAGCTGGTATAGTGTCAAAATACTCCTTAACGAGGTTTTTTAGTTCTTCTTTTATAACGGGAAGGCCGGAAGGTCCATTTGTGCCCGAGTTTTAAGGCAAGCAGCTATGTGTTCTTCCACGCGAGCTGGCAATATGGCAAAAATCTTCTTGTTTTTCTTTACATCCTAACAGCATTTTTTAAGTCCGTTAAGGTACCTATATTTTGTCTTTTTTTTGGATGTAAACGCGTGGCATTTTGAAAAAGTACTTGAAAAGAAATGTTTACGTTTACCCATCACTATGTTAGTAGCAGAAATGATAAGAGTTTACAATTACCCCACTGTTTACAATCACCCCCTAACCTGTTTACAATTACCTCCACCCAGTAAATCGTATGGGAAAATGTAAACACTACTTTGCTGCTTGTTATATTGATGTTATTGATGGAAAGCTTGAAAAATGCAAAGATAATTTCATTAAATCAAAGCGAAAAAAACAATTAACAACTTATCTATCAACTTTTCTTACAAAATATTTTACTATCAACTTCGTGCAAAAACTTAAAAACAATTTTTCTGCAGACAACTTTTCGTAACACTGAAATTGAGATTAATTTTCTGAAAAATGAATAAATTGCTCTTTGTAGTGATGGACAACAGATTAAAATAACGTTCTGTTTCATGACCGTCAACCTAAATACATTATTAAAAGTTTAATGGGAGTTGTTTCCAATCACCCCAGTTTACAATTACCCTGATTGACCCTACTTGAAGATCACACAAATACTTGTTTCGTGCGTCAATCGAGCTTGCATTCACAATCGTGGGGTAACTCACGGCAACAATGATAAAATCATTTATTTTTTTTTAGTTTATAGTACGCCCATATTATCGAAATCAAAGCATCTACATATTTCAAGGGCCAGTTACAGGCACTTTTGAATTATCAAAAGACAAAAAAAAACAGTTAAAAATAACTGTGAAAGTACGGTAGGTGCCCGATCGTTTTTCGATTTTTGTTGGAAAATCAAAAAATTAAGTATTCCTTCCCTGGGTGGAGCGGAAGAGACTGTCAAACTGGTACTGACTAAAAACCTGTTTCTTCAATAGACCTTTGAGGTTCTGGCCTGCGGTTCCCTGAGGCCTTACCACGCGATCCAGTTTAGGCTGTGGGAAAGAGATAGAGCTATACAAGTCGTCTAGCGCCATCTCTTTCCCACAGCCTAAACTGGATCGCGTTAAGTGTTCATGGTGGGCCACCTGTTTAGACAGTTTCACGATTCTGACAGCTACTCGTCCCATGTATGGGCCCAAGCAGATTGCTTAAAGACCCTTGAGGTGGACGTGGAACACAAAGTTCCGAGTCGGGCCTTGCCATTGATCGGACGGCGAGCCACCCATTTCTCGCTGACCATCTAAATTATGCCTAAAGAAACTATAATAGTATTTAGACGATCATTTAGATCCTCGTTTTATTTGTGTTACTTACCGGACCTTGAACATAAATTATGTCCATAACGGATTTTAAACCTCAAAGCTCTTCAAAGTAACAATTTCATCTTAAAGGAAGCGAATCTGATTTCCATTATATTCTGCTTTGTCGGGTAAACGAGGTTTTGTTGGCGATGGTAATGAGTTGTGGCTTTTGAGGCCGTAGTTTGACAGCCTGGTGTAAATAGGTACCTTATCATTTGAAGGAAGGTTCAGTGCTCAGATTTGACATTTAGATAGTGGTCCCACCGCCAGCGAATAGCGAGCAAAAAATTTGAAAACGAGTAAGCGAGCAGCGAGTGTGTAGTTTCAGTAGTTTGTTTACAGCGAGTGTTCTAGTGTAACGGGTGATATTTCGCACTACTCGTTCGGGGCGGATATCCTACACAAACTTGCACGAGGCGCCAATTAATAAGCAAAATAATGATAGCAGAAGAACGAGAAACGTTTGTCTCGGTAGTTTACATAAATCCCTCACTTTTGTAAAATCATTTGTCGAGTAAATATTTTTTTTTCTTTTAGCGTGTTAAAGTCATCAAATGAGTCGTCCCACCCCGGGCAGGGCGGGAGGGACTGTCAGACTTGTACTGACTAAAATCCACGGTGTCCTTCAATAGCCGTTTATGTTCCGGGGTCACGGTAAGGAAATTAATCCCGCGACCCCGGCAGGCTTTGGCCCTCTGAGAGGGGGTCCCCGGGGGGCCCCGTCATTTTTGCTGTGAGGCGCGCG
The DNA here is from genome assembly GCA_954870645.1 of Agrotis clavis. Taxonomy (NCBI): domain Eukaryota; kingdom Metazoa; phylum Arthropoda; class Insecta; order Lepidoptera; family Noctuidae; genus Agrotis; species Agrotis clavis. The sequence continues at coordinate 7,339,175 of OX940943.1, forward strand.
TGGAACACGACGCGCCGTCGACCCGGGCATGGTCCACAGCGAGTTGCCCTTTACTCGCTGTCCGCATGCCCGCGCCTACGGTGGCCGGAGATCGTCTGCCGACGTCCGACGCCGCGGGCGCCTACCACTGCGGTTGGGGCGGAGGGAGGACGCTGTCCTTTCTCTCTCGCGGCCCGCCTCGTGAAGGAGGTTCACAAGCATTACTGATTCGCAGAAGGAGACGACCGCTTCCCACTCCGTCTCGCCCCGCAGCATGGCCGCAAAAAATGCCGGGCGCGAGAGGTCTCCGCCTAATTTGTCGAGTAATAGAAAAATAATAATCTATCCTGCAATTTTTGCAGAGAGAAGGTTGCACGATCAATACAACCTCTCATACCAAAAGTAATAATAACTAAGGCAGGGTTAACATAAAACCGCACTTAAAAAAAACCTCATTCCCCAACTTAACAATTTCCCCGTAACTTCTAAAATGAGGTCAAAACAAAACAGTTTCAAGGTAGATCATGGCCGTTCCTCGTAGTTCCTGAACCAGTAACCAATATCCCTCAGAAAAGAAAAATTATAGGCAAGGAGGTTATTAAACGATAAATTTCGAAGGATTTTTCCTTAACGGAGAGTGCTTGAGTGTAAATACATGAATAATATATATTCCCTCTTTGGCTTAAGCCTGCTTTTCTTTCACGTATTTATATTTATTGATGTTTGTGCTTCGAAAGGAGACTTTTATTCAATATCGGTCTTTGTTCTTTTAAAATTATTAGTAATGTTTGGTTATTATTCTTTTTGATGTATTTGGACCTAGGTCGGAGTGTACTTATAAATTTGGGCTTTTAAATAACCACAGTAAGGGCAATCACAATATAATAACAGTCCTTACAAAACCAAATTCATGAATTTAATATCTTGAAACCCGTTTCAATTATATAAGCTAAGCAATCATGTCATGTTTTTAATGCTGAGAAGAAGAATATTATCCGGTTCTCGAAAAATGCTCTAACGATTTCGATGTTTTGAATATGCGGTTTACGGAGGCGAAACATAGTTGTCATAACTGGAAAAAAAGGGTTTCTCCTTACCTTAATTTCATGCAAAAAGATTTACACGCGCAATTGTTTTTCATAGTTTTGTTTCCAAATTGTCTGGGTGATACCACATTGATACATAATTTCGTCGCTTTAACTGGAACCCCTCTGGGTGACCGATAGTATATAGAAGTTAATGTTTAAACTGAGAATGCGGGTTCAAATACCTGTTTTTATTTTGTCAGTTCTTTATCCTGGTTTTTCTTTTTTGCGTCCGCGAAGAGCTCGGTCTACCAGGTACTTTTTTTTGCGTGGCGAAATCATCAAATGAGTCCTCCAATCCAGGGTAGGGCAGGAGGGACTGTCAAACTTGTCTGACTAAAATTCACGGTGTACTTCAATAGCCTTTTGCGTTTCGAGGTCACGGTATTCGTTAGTCCCGCGAGCCCGGCAGGCTTTGGCCCTCTAACCGGAGGGTCATCCCGTCATTGGTCTACCAGGTACTAACAAGATAATGCCTACATAATTTTGTCGATAAAACCTAGGAATTAACGTAAAAGTAGTCGATAATGACTATAAATACTAAGCAGAACTGGTAATTGGGCCTATTTAGCGCAGCCGTGAGTCACACAGTGTAAATATACCCTACATGTTTTTTATTTTTTTTTTGGCTTCTTAATATTGTTTAGTTTTAAGTTATTTTTGTTTGTGTCTTTTCTTAATACTGTGTGCACTTGTGGCATGTGCCAATAAACGTTTTTTCTTTCTTTTTTCTTTCTTTAATTACGTGGTAGCATAGTCTTTGATCGATAGCTTAGCTATGCAGACGCTATTGAGTTCGATGTAGGTAACCTTACCTAACAGTTCTTGATAACTATGAGACCTACTTTGTATTTTACCGAACTTGTTAAGTGCGACCACTTAAATTATATACCTACTTCTTTTTTTTATTTGCTTTGGGCTTGGTATTGGCCTCAATCTAGATCAGAGGCAAAGATGAGGCCGTTTTTTTTTAGCGTGGTAAAATCATCAAATAGATCCTCCCACCCTGGGCAGGGCAGGAGGGACTGTCAGACTTGTACTGACTAAAATCCACACTGTCCCTCAATAGCCCTTTACGTTCCGTCACGGTAATTCGCTAGTCCCACGACCAAAGATGAAGCCTTAGATGGAGCCAGCACACCAAGAAGGTACCGGAACACCCTTTAAACGAACCCCATCATCTGCCTAGCCTATTCCCAAATATTGGGGTCGGCTTCCAATCAAACCGAATTCAGCTGAATATCAGTATTTGACATGGAGAGACTGCCTATTGGACCTCCACAACCTAATAACTGGGTAATTAACACGATACCCCATGGTAAGACTGGTTGTCAGACTTATGAACTTCTCAATACCAGTGACGAGTTTTAAAGAACTACAAATGACAGCCGGGACCAACGGCTTTACGTGCTTTCCGAGGCACGGAGGGAACTCGCTATGTCAGATGGTCACCCATCCACGGACCAACCTCGACAAGCACGGCTTCACCCGGAAGATTGGTCTTTGCGGCTACAATTATTTAGCCACGAACTCCTGATCCCTGTTACACCGACAGTGAAAAGTAATAAATGGCACATCCTAAATGCATGTGACATCTACCAACCCACAGTAGGCCCGCATGGTAGATTGCAGCCTTCTCTCTGTGTTTTTTTTTTTATTCCTATTCTATATTATTGTAGGAACACGAAACACTGCAATAATTCAGGATTATTGCAGGACAAATAGTTCGTCTGAATATGTGTGTTTGTAATTTGTAGTAACAGCGTCAGGATTGTGATCGATTCCCAGAATTTGCAGTTCCATTTGTGTAGTTAAAAGTTCTGGGAAACTGTTTCGAAGTTTGGAATTGCATCCGGCTTAAGGCCCACTCTTAATGGGTTGGACTGGAACTTTGTATTTATCGAAACTGGAGAATTCTTTAGAAGCTTCTAGATAATTTTGTATTGTAAAGACAACTTATTGTATTAAAGCGTAGTAGATTAGATAGTGGTAAAAATCAAGCCGAACTGATGTAAAAAAAAACATTTGTGTAATATTTAATAGGTCAGCATGACCCACACTTAATGTTCACACGTAGTACATAAGTTCCGCCATATCAATCAATAATCATCTATAGTATAAAAAATAAAAATCAATTGCTGTTTGTCAGTCTTGCTCAAACTCGAAAACGGCTGGACCGATTTGGCTAATTTTTGTTTTGAATTATTTTTGGTAGTCCTGAGAAGGTTTAAAACGTGATTTCGAGGCGGTATAAAGTTTGCCAGGTCAGCTAGTAGTTTTTTATTTTGGTAAAATCATACACATTTTGTATTGGAATCAGTGGATAGTTCAAAATGCTGCGAATCTTCCTTCATGTTGCATAGACCAAGTTCATGCGCCGCCCGAGAGGGTATACCAAGGGGAGAGGGAATACCAAGCATTCTTTTTGACGAACATCAGTAATACTATCTGTAATAAGATAAGTTCATCTCTGGACCAACCCCCACTAGTGTTGCGAGTCATGGCGGTCTACCTGTGTTAGTTACCATTCATCACTTTGGACAGAAATAAAGCGTAAGTGATCAAAATCACACTTAAAACAATAATTACTCGACAAACCCAACAAAATCTGTTACAATCTGACACAATAATAGCAAAACCAGTCAACATTTAACCACGAAAAGTCCAGTTAAAACTAACTGCAAGCTTTTCGTGTTAGAATAAGAACTGTAAGGACTCGGTCACAGGGCATGCGCGTCAGCGGGCGCGATTATTCATCCTCAATGCAGGCTTTGTGTAGACAAGCAACTTCAATGAAACGAGAGTTCACTAGCTGTCCTGCTCTACGTGTTACTATAGATATTGTGAAAACAAGAAGACACAAGTGTGTGCTGTAAATGTGATAAAATTCTGCAGTGGTTCAAGTGGTCAACTTAAGTGCAGTTCTATCCTCTACAAAACTTTATTTTATACAGGATAGAACTGCAGATCGAAGCTCATGATACGAGTTAAAATGCTTGCAGTGTTGTTTTACATCTGATAGACTTTGAACTTTGAACGTCATTCAAAGTTATCTATCTACTTCTGATTATTATATTTTGACATAATTTTGTCGAATAAACAATTTCTCCACCCACCTTAGCTGTGGCGACCGTATTTGATGTTTTATTTCTACCGGTATTCAACTGTATCGGTAAGTATGGAAATCAAACCCCAACGAAAAGGTTTAGCACCTTAATACTGCTGAATGATCAACACAAACCGCAGTACGTTTTGAGACAGTGTAAAGTAAGTGTGGAAGGAAATAGGGGAGACCTTTGCCACGCAGTGAGACGTACATAATCCAATACCAAAGGCCACTATGGCCCACGCACAATGGTCCACATGAAGGACTAAGTGCGGAAACCATAACCCCTAACATAGAACATAGACGTACATAATCATAGACTACCAAAAATAGTCACATCCGCTTCAGTACCCGCTACCGCCTATCACTCAGTCCTACCACTTATATAACACACGTATTCAGACTAGCCGGCGCCTCGCAGTTATCGATCATAGCACGTAATTACTGGCTCACTTTCTACTCCAGTGTTTGTGGCTACGTTTTGAAACTTTTGGCAACGTTAGTTTAGGTTTAGAAATAGTGGGTAGACTGGGGTTTGAGTGTGAGGTCCGTCGTTTTGATTTGGATAATTATTGCGGAGTTATTTTTTGTTTATCTATTTCAGTTTAAAGTTTTGAGGCGTACAACTACACTTAGATTTAGATTTTATTTATTTCCTAACACGAACTTTGCTTTTGTTTTTTTTTTCTGCATCATCAAGAAATAATTATAAAAAAATTCCCATATACATTTACAGTGGATACAGTACCATGTATACATGGACACAGACACACAGTATCTCTCTTGTGTGTGAGAATTTTATTTCATTTGCGCAATACTATTTTTTCTAATGAAGCCTGTTTCGTTATTATAATAATTATCTGGTGCAGTAGGAAACCTGTACTTTCCTAATTTATAACAATACATATGTATTTTTACTTCATTATTGGTCACGTCACAGATTTTCTTCTTATCAAATAAAAAAAATATCTCTTACTCACTTATTAACCCCAATAAAAAAAACTGAACATGACCTCAAAAGTCCACAATCCCGGATAAAATCTCTATGAAGTAAAACTCGGTCAAAACTATGCTTAAGTTAAAATAACAGAGTGTTTCTAGGACAAAAGGCCTATAGCTCAACTAGTAAGTAGTTTTACTGTCTCTATTAAGGTGAATACGTGACGTTTTAAGCTAATAATGTACCCGCGAGAGTATGCCATAATATTGTGGGGGACACAGAAGGTTAAGTTTTAAAAAGTACGAACTGAAACAGGACTGGGTATGTATGTTGAATGTCATACAATTGCTGGACAAAACAAACGTCAAAATGAGTTCCAAAAAGAAAAGTTGTGGCAGGCCCAAGCGAAGACAGGGTCGCGTGACTGTCGAAATAGGTAACCGTTACTATGGAACATAAAAGGCTACCGACCTTGGATTTTAGTCAGTACTGGTCTGACAATCCCTTCCGTTTCACCCATTAAGGAGGACTCATTTGATGATTTCACCATAATAAAAAAAAACGCTCATCACATTTCAAGCTTTTTTTTTATCGATGAGCGATTTTATTTCTTTTCATACGTACTTATACAAGAAAAAAAAAATAGAAAAAAAAACAGGTACAGACGGGAGAGCGTATTGTCGTTAATTGTTCGACAAAATGCTCTTGCTTGATTCTTTGATGATATCTAGATAACGGCCGAAATGTGTGTCTATTTTCATTTACTACTTCATTATAAAATAATGTAAACGTGTGTTATTTTTAGCAATATCTTATCTTTGAAAAGACTAAAAGCGATTCTTAATAGTACCTATTTCTTGTTCTTCATGAACCTTTTGCTATACCCCTACCTAATACCCCAAAACAATGTAAACCGCGCTTAACAGTCGTAAACGAAGGATTTCTCCTATGATCCCTTTGTGTGCACCCTTAATGAAACATGTATATTATTATATGTATTTAAAGCACTCTGCTTGGTACCCATAATCTTCCTAGCTAATGATCTTTGTTAATTGTAGAATTGTGTTCACGGCTTTGACTTTAAAGTTTTTAGAGCCTCACGTTGAAGTTTCTGAATTATTAGTATGTAATTGTACTTGTTTGAGACGTAAATGGCTACTAAATTGCTTTGTGCGAAATAGTGAGTGTTTAGTGTATGTGATTTAATACAACGTATTGTTGCGATCATAAATCCGTAGGCAAATTTAATTGGCTTAAGACTGTTGAATTGGAATTCCTTACATTTGTTACCAACTGTGCCCGCGACTTCGCTCGCATGGATTTCGGAACTTATAGTAGCCTAAGTTACTCCTTATTACATCAGCTACCTGCCAATAAAAGTCCCGTCAAAATCGGTCCAGTCATTTCAGAGATTATTAGCCATTACAAACAGACAGAAAAAAATTGAAAAAATGTAATTTTGGTGTATGTACCGTATACAACATGTAACATAATTGACGCACATCCTGAAATTAGTTTGTTCAGAATCGTTTACTCGTACATTCATATGCATGTAGTAAAACCGGCCAAGTGCGTGTCGGGCCACGCACAGTGTAGGGTTCCGTAGTTGCCCATCAAAATATCTACTTATGCGAATTAACTAAACTGATTCGCTGAATTTAATTTTAAAGAGAAGAATTTTCAAAATCGGTCCAGGAGTCTTTGAGAAATCGGGGAAAATACATAAAAAAAAGATTACGACGAATTTAGAACCTCCCCCTTTTTTGAAGTAAGTTAAAAATAGTTGACGATAAAAACCTACCTATCCCCAAAAAACATACCGTAAAAACATACCTATTACAGCTGTAAAAATAAAGTTGACAAACTTACATTTGCAGTTGAAGAGCTTGTTCTCCGATACATTTTGTTTAGGAAAATATGTTATCCAAGTACATTTTATAAGTTGGTCGACTATTACTCGTAAAGTTGTAAAGCCTACCTAGTCATGATAATTTTCTTTTAAACTTCGTTATATATACTACTATTGTGAATTTTTTCACACCCCCAAACATAACCGTTTAGCTGGTAGAGGGGGGGGACACTCGAGTCGAGCAAAATTTAGCACTTTAAAGCTTAATATTTCACAAACGAATTTTTTTATCAAAAAATTGTTAATGGAAACTATCAATATTTTTTAAAGACCTATTTAATGATACCCCACACTAAGGGGTACGCGAGAAAAAAAAAACATCCCCTCTTTACGTGTACAGGAGGTACCCTAAAAAAAAAATTTTACGAGATTTTATTTTACCACTTTTTCGGCACTACAAATCCGTATATTTACACCAAATTACAGCTCTCTAGTATTGTGCGTCTCTGAGCTAAACTGCGGACAGACGGACGGACGGACGGACGGACGGACATGGCGAAACTATAAGGGTTCCTTGTTGACTACGGAACCCTAAAAAACGGTTATTTCAATATTACAAAAAGACACTCCAAATTAATTTATATGTTTAGATGCAACGACGATTTAGATGGGTTTATACTGGTACACTATTATCACTATTATTAAGCTGCATCTGTTGGCGTACGTCTTAAAGTGAAGGTAATTCCAGTGTGGAAAAGAGACAGAGCTATACAAGTCTAGCGCCATCTCGGTCCCACACTGTAATTATTCTCGCATTAAGACGTAATGTTAGACCACCTGTTTCGTCTGGAAGCAGATGTCAACATTTAACGATGATTGAACTTAATCTATAAGAAAACGGATTAGTTAATGATTGGACTCGCGGGACTCTCTTATCTTTTTAACCGACTTCAAAAAAAAAAGTAGGTTCTCAGTTCGACCTGTATGTATGTATGTATGTATGTATGTATGTATGTATGTATGTATGTATGTATGTATGTATGTATGTATGTTTGTCCGCGATTATCTCGCGTTTGGCTAAACGGATTTTGATGCAGTTTTCAGGAAAGTGTTCATTACATTCTGGAGAAGGTTTTAGTATATAACACTAATAGATATCCCGTGACGTTGCCCGCATTATTCCGATTTTCTTACTTGGATCGTAGATTTTAAGGGACGATTGCATGTTTGTCCGCAATTATCTCGCGTTTGGCAGAACGGATTTTGATGCAGTTTTCAGGAAAGTGTTCATTACATTTTGGAGAAGGTTTTAGTATATAACACTAATAGATATCCCGTGACGTTGCCCGCATGGATCCGATTTTCTTACTTGGATCGTAGATTTTAAGGGACGATTGCATGTTTGTCCGCAATTATCTCGCGTTTGGCAGAACATATTTTGATGCAGTTTTCAGGAAAGGGTTCATTACATTCTGGAGAAGGTTTTAGTATATAACACTAATAGATATCCCGTGACGTTGTCCGCGTGGATCCGATTTGCTTACTTGGATCGTTGATTTTAAGGGACGATTGCATGTTTGTCCGCAATTATCTCGCGTTTAGCTGAACCGATTTTGATACAGTTTTCAGAAAAGTATTTTTCACCTCACCCGCTCGGAAAGATTCTATTTCTCATTCAAAATCTGAGCGCAAAACTCCATTTTGTGCTCTAGAGCACAAAGTGTTGTTTAAAATTCGAACACGTCTTGTATTCAATTGTTTTCTACTTTTCTACACTGGCAGGCGAGCCGCCCCCACTACATTTCCTCGCTGTGTGAGGTGAAAAGTTGTGTGTTGCACTCGGCAGCAAAGTTTTTCTGCGTCTCGTACCTTTGAAAACTTCGCATCGCTCAGGATTCTATATTTGAACCGCTCGTTTCTCTCGCGGTTCAATCTTAGAATCCTTCGCTCGCTCAGTTTTCAATTCAAGTACTCGCGCCAAAAATCAACTTTGCAGCCTTGCATAACAAATAACTATTTTTACATTCTGGGGAAGGTTTTAGTATATAACAATAATGGATATCTCGTGAAGTTGCTCACATAGATCCGTTTTGCTTAATAGGATTGTAGATTTTCAAAGACGCTGATTTTATGAAGATTTTTGTTGATTATCTCAACTAAAAAGTGAAAAATAAAAAACTTTTTTAAAAAAAGGGAACCGACTTCAAAACTAAACACAAAAAAACTATAAAATAACTTTTCTTTCGGAAGTCGGTGGCCATTTATGAAAATGAAATTAAAAAAAAAAACAAAGCCACCGACTTCCGAAAGAAAAGTTATTTTATAGTTTTTTTGTGTTTAGTTTTGAAGTCGGTTCCCTTTTTTTAAAAAAGTTTTTTTCTAATTGTAAACTGAATTATCACAAACATTTTTAAGCTATTGCATAGCTTTCATCCCGGGCTCTGAGTGCGGCGACCGAATCAAGAAATTCCGTAACGAAAATAAACCTAACACCCCGCATCGTTTTACATCGTTTCAGTTTGGCAGACTTCGGCACGGTTTTTGTTTTTCTTGACATTTCACTTGATTGACGTGGCTGGCTATAGCCTAAAAAAAATTGCATAAGTTGATAAAAATGCTTTACCACGGCAGTCCCCGAGTGCCACACGTATTTTTTTTTATTGTTAAATATAGAGGCGATGGGTTTCCCATTCAAAAGCATTATGGATTTTGAAAGTGAAGAGTAGAAAGTATGGGTGAGGTTAACAAAAAAAGAACTAATTATCTAGACAACGTTGACACACTAAACTTTTACAACCACCAGACCAGCATAAAAAATCAATTTTACGTTTATATTCTCATAAAATTGGAATCGAATCCCGAACTAAAGCTGGGCTAATCAGTTTTATAGCCGTCCAGCTGTTAGCCATATACTGTTACGAGCTACGGATCGTATTTAACAAATCCTCATTTTGGAAGATTGGCTGGAACCTGGTGTTACTCTGTTAATCGAAAAATTATGCTTAATTAACTTTTTGGTGGGACTTTTTTTTAATTGGGTCGCTGTCCTTTTATGGCTTTGTTAGATGTTATCTGAAACGATTTAATGTTATCTTTCTTGTCGGTGGCAGTTTTTTTTTTTTTTTTTTTGAAAAATTTGCCTCACACTAGAAATTTCTCCTGTATCGTGGGTGCGTTTACAAACATAGAAACTCACATACACAAACACCCAGACCCAGAACAACTACTTGCAGATCATACAAATATTTGTTCCGTGCGGGAATCGAACCTGCGACACACAGCAGTCCAATTGCTCAGCCACTGCGCCAAATATGCCGTCAAAAAAAAGTTATTCGTAGTACCCTTCAGTCGCCTGGATATCCAGGTGAAAATATCAACCAGGCTTGGTCATATCCTTTCAAGGGAAGGTTGGTCGGGTCGAAGCGACGGCGCGTTGTGTTCCACGCGCGCCTCAAAGAGTGTCAGCATGATTACGGGGCCCCCCTCTAGAGGGCCAAAGCCTGCCGGGGTCGCGGGACTTATCTCATTACCGTGACCCCGGAACATAAAGGGCTATTAAACGACACCGTGGATTTTAGTCAGTACGAGTCTGTCAGTCCCGCCCGCCCTGCCCGGGGTGGGAGGACTAATTTGATGATTTTACCACGCTAAAAAAAAAGGGAAGGTTGGTTGCACACATCGAAATCACATCATCATTATCTACTTTATTTCCAAAATAATAAACTTCCCAGCTACGGTGGACTTTTGATCTAACCAGAAGTTTGAAACTGGCTAAAATGGCTGAGATTCCATTAATATGGACTGCATGTCTTCTTGCAAGTGAATCTTTGATCGCATAGTATCTAGCAATAGAGAATTTTCTGTTTGAAATCATCAAGACGGTCAAATAGACGACCTGCAAAAGACCTGCAGCCGGCAGACATTTGATGAGGAAAGCTCAAGACCGGGTTCAGTTACGTACTAATGGGTGATAATCATCATCAGCCTATAATGTTCCCATTGCTGGGACACAGGCCTCCTCTCTCTGAGAGGGAGTGGGCCATAATCCACCACGCGGGCCCAGTGCGGATTGGTGGATGTTACATGTTTTCGAATTTGATGGTTCTAAGACATGCCGGTTTCCTTTCGATGTTTTCCTTCACCATTTTGAGAGCAGTGGTAATGAAATAAATTACACAAAGTAATGCGCCAGGCTGGGTTCGAACTCTTCGACTCGTAAGTCGAGGCCGATACCACCACTGCTCTATGGGTGATAATGCTGATGATGAAATTTTATCAAGACGCAGGCGTTAATGCAGGCATTAGTGAACATAATGTGAAGAAGCTGTAAAAAAGTACCAATTTTTGAGCAACAAATCATGACTTATTAAAAACCACTCTAAATTCTTCCTACTATGCGGACAAAAATCACAAACCCAAGACAATTTCAAACTTCTTCACATTAAACATTAATCATCATTGAAGCCATTACTCAACATATCCCAGTTTTAGGTGTTACTTTTACTGTTAGTTTTATTTACCTCATAAACGCAAGAACTCTGAAGATGTACAAACTTCCCGGCCCCGTTAAAAACTTAAGTAAGAACGTAACATCATTGTGGGAGTTTTTGGAAGTTTTTGTGTTTATTTGGCCCTGTCTCCGTGTCTTACTTGATGAGTATGTTGTAGCATTATCACGATATTGTAAGGTATGTGTGTGACTTATTTTTCTAAGGGAATGAGCCTTTTTCGTTTGAATTATGGGCCTACCACACGCACAAGCGTTACCACAGTTTTACCTGCGCAAGAAAAACAATACACGGTCGGCAACCACAGATATAGACATACCTAGATAACGCAAGTATCATGATCTGTATGAAAACCAAGCCAGCCATTTTTTGACTACCTTTTATGACGTCACAAAACTATTTAGTCATGGGAAAACCAAATCTATTGAAATACGCCATGATGATTTTACCACGGTAAAAAAAGGAGCCCATCTACCCATCTTCTACGAGGTTTGCCGCGACGTCTTCTGACTGTGTCAGGGCTCTATAAAGTGGTTATTTTGGTCTGACCCACACATCGACGTGGTCGGCCAACCTCAATAAATAAAAAAATGCAAATAAAGTATACTAACCACTCCTAGAAATTTCACGGAGAAGTTTCTTCTTTTAGCTGGACAATTCATTACTTTATTTACTTTATACATTACTTTAACTTGGCTGCAAGCTTTAGTGGTCCCGTCTACATTGTCATACTGACGCAAAGCGACACGTGTCTCATTTAACCTTGAGATGCACGTGTCTGGTATTCGGTAGGGACCTTACATTAAGCCCCATCGTACACAACGCGACGCAAGTCTCCGATACCTTACGACTTATGTACCCAGGCGACTATCGCAATACAAATCCATAGAGGTTCGTACACGCGTCAATTGATACCAAACTCTTGCGTCGTCGTTGTACACAAAGGGGCTTACACATACCGTCTTAGGCGCGGGCCACATAGAAAAGACGTAAGACGAGGACGCGTCGCGGACGTGCGAAAATGTATGAGAGTCGCGTCCGCGCCCCGTCTCTTCTGTATGTTTTACGTCGCGACGCTTCTATAAATTTTGTATGAAAGAGACGCCGAAGAGACATAATTATGTCTCCGCCCCGTCTGCGTCTTACGTCTTTTCTATGTGGCCCGCGCCTTAGACAAACACTATGAAAGCGTGCCGATGGAAACACGTGTTTAAATGTTTTAATTTAATTTCGCAGCCATATCGATTATTTTGTATATTGTGCTAAGGACACTGTACTTAGTCGACAGTAGAAAATACCTAGTTATATTATTTTATTTACACAAAAGCGTCACTGCTTAAGAGGATCGTCTACCAAGCGCTCGTCCATACTAAAAAAGAAAACGTTTTCCTACCCCTAAATGTTATCCTATCTCAATGATTTTTTAGAATGCTTCCTACACAGTAAAAAACTAGGTTTATAGGTTTTCTTTTTTCAAAATTTATAATAGTTTGAAAGTTACAGGCGCCTAAGAGTTACTTTGAACGATCCTCTTAAGAATACCAGCACCTAAAAAGGGCTCACTCGACTGCTGCACTGCGTGTCGCAGGTTCGATTCCCGCACGGAACAAATATTTTTATGACCTACTGGTAATTGTTCAGTCTGGCTGTTTGTGTAGGTATGTGAGTTTAAATGTTTGTTAACGCACCCACGAACAGGAATTTAAAAAAAACTACGTTTTAAAAAATCAGAAGAAAAATATCAGAATTTTTAATTTAAACCCTAGTGCCAAGGTAAGGCGGGTTCTTAATAAATTACTTTAAATGTGGGTGTAAGATTTTCGCTGTTTACGTTATAAAATCACAACATGATACCTTTAATAGCTGTTACAAGAGTTGGTTAGCCCGTTTTATAATTACGTTAACCGTGTTGATAAAGTGCTTTTAAATGGTCCCTAATATTTATAATTTTATGTTTATTAATGCTGAATATTTATACAGTACCTGTTTGTTCTTTTTGTAATCCATATTATTTTTTGTGGACTTAGGGACTGGCGCGATGCGACGCAAGGCGACGCAATTCGAACGAATTCCAACTACAAGTGATATGAGTAAAGTCCCATAGATCCAACCTTATATTTTAAATGCGTTTATGAGAGAGTGCTGGTGGCCCTAGGGTTGCCAACTATTTTTTCAAGAAATAAAGTATTTTCAGGTCTATGACGATAATTAAACAGTATTTTAGAAAAACGAACAGTATTTTCTTTATTTATTGTTTTAAATACATATTTTTTGTAACTTCTCGCACAACTTACTAATTTACAATCATTTTTTAAAACTTCATACGCCTCATCACAATTAAAACTGAAATTAAAATAAATGAGGAGCTCATTTTTTATTAAATTGATAGATGCTCTATTTCTGTCATCCCGACACTTAGAATTCATTACTGAAAAAACTCTTTCAGTAAATGCTGAGGTAGCAGGAACAGAAAGTAGATATGAGACAATTTTAGTTATGTTTTTAAATTCTTCTGAAGTGTTTACTAATAAACTATGGCACCACTTTTGGCTAGTACTCATTTCAAGAAAATCTTTATTTGTAAACTCAGTGTGATTTGTTTGTGGCTGCGCTGCACTGAGCAGTGAGCGCCCTCTGACTAAATAAAAACAAATTTGTGAGCGTCTAAGTGTAACACATAATAATGTGTCTGCATTTTGATGCTGAAAACAGTATTTTGAATACTTTTTTTTTGTTCAACAGTAAAAAGTATAATTTAGTGAAAAACAGTATAATACTGTTCAAAACAGTATAGTTGGCAACCCTAGGTGGCCCAGTGGTATCAACCTCGAATTATGAGTACGATCGCAGGTTCGAACCGTAGAACCCAGCCAGGCGCATTGCTTTGTGTAATTTAATTAATTACCACTCATCATCAAATAAGTCTTGGCGCCCAGGGTGGGATGGAAGGGACTGTCAGACTCGTACTGACTAAAATCCACGGTGTTCCTTCAATAGCCCTACTACTTACCTATACTACGCTCCAGTGTCACGGCTACCTGATAACACGGTCCTGCGAGATCTCTGCCCTACCCTTTGGGAAAAATAGGCGCTATCTTATGGTTTCATGTAACTGTTTTGAGGTGTTCTCCTCAATAATAGAGAATTGAAGCTTGCCAAATGATCGCTGTGAGTATTAATTTGTATGGCCATTATTGAATTAGATGGAATTGCGGGTCCCGTGGAGATGTCAACATGTCGCTCTATGTCGTTTAACATGCAAAATTTTATAATTTCAACATGAATGATGTAACTTAAAACCCATACATTTAAGGGATTAATAGGGCAACTCCATTGTCATAAATTATACAAATCAAGACTACGGGCGACCACCGAGATTCTTCATGTCTTAACTTCTGCGATGAATTCTAAGTAATTCCATACTTTTGCTCGCCTGGTTATATCAACAATGCTATTAAAAATAAGCATAAAAACAGACCACATTATAGGTACATCTGCTAAACATCTCAAATTGCCAAAATCTCGAGACATCCTTACATCCATACTTAGCATGTTCGCCAGTAAAAAAAACTTTAACATGGTCCCGTAAACGGCTCATAAAGGCGAACGTGGACCCATTAAGCCATGTTAGTGGGCCAAAGGGGCAATACTCTGGCTAATTTGATAGCTTCAGATAAACGAGCTGACATTAGAATGGTTTGTAAGTGATGGGATGGTGCGGGGGCGGGGATTACAAAGGAGATGATGAAGATATGATTTGGAAAAAAGGAGATATCAGAGAGAAGAGAAGAATATCTGTATTTTACATGGAGCGACTGCCTATCGGACCTCCACAACCCAATAATGTGTGTAATATGGTACCCCATGGTAAGACTGGTTGTCAGACTTTTCGAGATATCAGAGATCTCTATAAATAGCCCACAAGAAGTCATTTTACATAAGAACAAAATCTCAAAAGACATATCTCATGTAAACTGCAATCTTTGACTTTTTTTTGTTTTTTGGAACGAAGTTCCTTATCGCGCGTTGTGAAAGGGGGCTGGACGGAAATTCTTACGAAAAGTTGTCACGACACTTTTATCCGACTGCGCGACGCAAAGGAGGGTAATGTGTTTATTACCATGGAATGGAATGGACTGGACTGGACTGGACTGGACCGGACCGGACCGGACCGGACCGGACCGGACCGGAACGGACTGGACCGGACCGGATCGGACCGGACCGGACCGGACCGGACCGGACCGGACCGGACCGGACTGGACCGGACCGGACCAGACCGGACTGGACTGGACTGGAGTAGAGTCGCGACGATTATTTTTGTTGAGTGTATACAGTAACTTCGTTCCATCCGGGTGTCCCTTGACACCTCTCAAGTTTTATTTTTTTCTTGTATTGAGTAGCAAAATCAGTCAAAACTACTACAGAGGGTCTTTTTAACTTATCCTCCAACATACTTTATGCCATCACATGTTTATGTGGAAACGGTGTTAGTCAAGTTGAACCAAATATTATGTTTTCTCTGCTCCTAGTACAGACCTTTGTTTTTTTCCAAACTTCTCCACTCTCACCGATTATTATGTCAGGAATAAAATAACCAAATACCTGAATAGTTACCGAAAGCCTTAGGCGCATATAAATGGCGTCTATAAATCATATCGGGTGAGATATTATGTTTTATACGTCCTCACCGTGTTGGTCGCACTTTGTTTGTAAGTCAAGCCGAAGGGGTAATCTGCCGGTTAATTTGATAGCTACGGTTATGATAACAGTTAAGTTATAGGCTGGAGCGAGAGCAAGAGCGATTATGCTTGCAAATAAATATCATTTCATTTAATTTAGTTTCATTTCGTTTCATTTCATTTCAATGTATAGATTTTTCTTTAGCATACTTCTTCGCTTACACCATTATTTTTTGGGATCGGTATAACAATTTGGCATGTATTTAATGCGGCAACTAAGTATAATCACAGTATAAATATCTACAGTAGTGGCTCTCGGCCGCATGATAGAAATAAATACCTACAGCCGCGCGGTACGTAAACATGCGTTAGGGCTGTCCGACGCCCGTCTCCAGCATTTTAATTACATTTGCCTACTTTCTGTTTCTATATAATGTTGTGATTGTAAATATACTTTTCTTATATTTAAGTAAACAAATAAAATACTTTGTATATTGAAAAGGAAGTGTTCAATAAAAATGCGTGTTGTTTTTTTATTAATAGATTTAATTTAAAAACAAATGTTTGTTTGAAAAACAAATTGTGCTTATAAATTTGCGACCGAAAAATATTTGCGCCTTGACTGACTCGTACGAAATGCTTTATTATTGAATTTTAAAGTATAATAAACTCGCATTCTAATAAAAAGCTTCTCGCATTCTAATAAAAAGCTTTCTTCTTTTTAAAATTAAATTCAGCGACTCAGTTTAAGTTAGTTCGCATAAGTATTTTGATGGGCAACTACGGAACCCTACACTGTGCGTGGCCCGACACGCACTTGGCCGGTTTTTCTAGTATTATTCATACACAAAACACAGATAATAAACTAATATTACTGTAGCGCCGCGGCCGTTACGTAAAACGCACCCGTGACGATATAACAAGGGTCTGATTACGTCGTCGTGTGGATTCGCGTCAACCGCTCCTTCAAGGTCAGTGCGCCGCTCGCGCTACCTCGTACAGCGCATCGCTCGCGCAGGCAGTCGGCCTAATGCTACTAACTCTTACGTTCCAAGATTCATGACTGTGTTAAAGTTTATGTAGTAGGTACACTGAATATACGTTGATTGTACACCGTACCGTAGGTAAATGAAGCTCACTGCTTCATTTCCGTGCCCGCCGACAATCCCACCGCGCCGTTACACCATGACTTTACTTTGAATAATACAAACTAACAAAACACACATGCACTGGAGTTTTAACACAAGAGTAAGTACCTACCGTATCATGATTCATTCAGAACCGCCTATAACTTAACTATTTAACTTGCCTCAGTAACTTTCCTTTACTTTATTCATTTTACTGTATTTATTAACCCAAATACCCTTTTTTTCGTGAGATAAAGGAAAATACATAACCATTAAAAAGTCACACATTATGTACCTACCACTAGCACGGCTACTAGCTACTACTAAGTAAAATTATTTTATAGTTAGTACTCACCTTTCAGAGGTTGTAGGTAATTTAAAAAAACTTATGTCTGGATGCGTTATTGTTGACGTTAAACACCCAAACACAGCACAATATTTTCTACTTGTCATATTTGCTAAAAAAAAACAACGCACCGTCCGTTCATCACTACGGTACGGCCGTGACTGTCTGCGCCTCGAGCGCGCCCCGACATCGAGGCGCGTAGGTATAGCTCGCGTTTCGTCCGTTTGTAGGGAGATCCAATACTGTTTATACTGTGGTATAATGAATATGGGTTGAAAAAAAAATAGAGTGGGTACCAAACATAATGGGTTGGCAGCTAATAAGGAGTATCGTAGTAAGTAAAAGATGGCATATTAATATATCAGTTATAAGCTCCGTTTTAATTTAAACTAGCATCAAGTTTTTCTTTTGGGAACTGAATTAATATCTAAGGGAAAACTTAATGATGAAAATAAAATAGAAAATGGGCATACATAAATAATACAAATCAGATTCTATTTAAAATTGTTTGTATGAAGAATAAATATAAACTAGCTTAAAATTGTGTGACTTTTAATAGCTTTGAATCAGTACCACCTGCCAGAATGCTCGACGGAGCCCCGCTTCGCGGGGCTCCTATTTCTGCGTGCAAGGTTTAAAGTAACCTAACACGAAGGGGATGGCGGGGTCTTTCAGACCCCGCCATCACCTTCGCACCTAACCTGTCCGTGTCGGGATGCCCCAAGTCCCGAGCTCGTTTCATTCGCTCTTGCATCCTAGGTCAAATAACTGATACCTGTCATGCTGGCTCACAAAATAAACAAAACTAAACACTAACGTGTTAGTTGCACACATTACCGGCGAATGCCACCCTACTAACATTATTAGTCGCCAAGTCATTATATACAGCTCCTCGCCTAATATTTCAATTGACTGGTATAGTTTATTTGCTACCTAAACGCAGCTGCTAGTTTTTAGTTTTTATAACACCCTTAATTTTGAACCTTACGTAATATAATAGTCGCGAAAATATTTAATCGCTGGCAAGTTATTTTATTTGTTGCAAACATTTAGTCGACTTTTAAGTTATTAGTCACTCGGAAAATAATAAGCTTAACAATTTTACTACAATAAGTTTTTGTTCTCTTAGTAGTCCCCATCACATACTTCATCCATGTTTTTTGTTTTAACCTCTCGGACCCCAATGCACCCCAATGGCACAATTTTGTGCCACCAAACCCCGACCGATTTTGAACTGTATTTTTGGAAAAATAAGTCTTAAAATCGGTCAGGGATTTTTGACAAAAAAATTTCGCGGGGCTCGAGAGTGTTCTGGAAATAACGAAAGACGTCAAAATTAATTACTAAAGAACGCTAGTTAACACCACCACCATTTGACAATGGTAATCAGTTTAGGTTTTAAAACTGCACGAACATCTTTTATTAGACATGGGTGAGTAACAGTAATCATCGTTACTTTTATAAGGTGACTCAATTGAATGGTGTTATCAGATAATGCCGTTTTTAGCTTTCATCAAGGCTAGGCTTTAATGTTTTGTTTTTTCATATAGCTGAAGAGTTTGTTTGATTACTTGTGATTAATCTCCAAAACTGTTGCATTTGATAAAACATTACAAAAACAAAGTGGTTGCAAGAGTTTCTCTCGAATATTGTCATAGTGAAAAAGAATTTTTGCTAACACAATCTCTTTTATCTCTACTTAGACCAAACCCCAATCATTTATAATTACCCCGCTACCTCTCCCAACTAGCACCACACAAAGACATTAGTCCCTGACACGCCCCTTGCGTCACCCGGCCGCGTGTCATATCGTCGCCTCAAACGCGACGCCTTTCATTTTGTTTTCTGTTTCACTGATTCGGGTATCTCACTGAGAAAATTTACTTATGTGCTACTGAAGAATACGTAATTATCTAGCTCTTTAGGTATGCTATTGGATTGTGTATTAGGTTTACTGTTTTTCCCGCCACTGTCAATGTTGTCACTGACAAGTTTATAAAATACTTATATGCTAGTTTAAGCACGCGAAATGAAGTAAATTATGTAACGGGAACTTCATACTGAGATAAAAGAGTATCGTACTCTTAGCACGAGTTTTCACTCTTTTACTTTACAGCGTCTTTCCAGTATTTACAGCATTTCTTGTATGAAAAAATGGAACAGCGCCTCTGGTGTGCGAAGAAGGAACTAAAATTTCTTTGAAAATTGGCAATTTGAAATTGTCAAAGTTCCAGTTTACTTTAAGTCTCAAATACTGAAAATTCGTGCTAAGGGTACAGGTTATAACTTAAATATAACTCAGTAACTAGTTTTTGTTTGAAAGAATAACAAACATCCATCCATCCATTTATACACAAACTTTAACACACCCATCCCTGTCCTAGGAAGTCCGTATTCATTTGCTTCCAGCCACCTTCTTCAAATCATCGAACATCGTGGTCTTACGTGGTCTCCACTCGAGCACCATGTTTGCTCCATCGACCGTCAGTCCGGCTGAAGATAATTATAGCCGGTCAACTTTCATTTCGGCATTCTTATTCTACGTGCAATGTCGGTGACTTTATGAACACAGTGTTCGCGCCTTATCTGTTTGGCATGGTTACAATGACGTGGTCGCGGGACTGTCTTATCAGTAACCGTGGCCCCGGAACGTAAAGGGCTATTGAAGGACACCGTGGATTTTAGACAGTACAAGTCTGGCAGTCCCTCCCGTCCTGCCCTGGATGAGAGAAAATGAGTCCTCTGATGATATTACCACTTAAAAAAAAGGTTACAATAATTACTTCAGCCGTTTTTGCGTGAAAGAATCACAAACATACATCGTCACCAACTTTCTTTATAATAGACTAGCTGTTACCAGCGGCTCCGCCCGCTACAACGAAGCGAGGATTTGAGAAGATAATATCCATGGTTTTTTGCTATTAAAAACATTGAGTTATGCACACTTCGTCTCATTCGAGGCTCGTCCCATTCATGATTTAGTTTAGTTTGCAAGGAAAGATGTGGACATTATCTAATACATATTCTCTATCCCCAAGTAATACAACCAACTACTAAACTGCCTGCCTACCCCAAAACAAGGACATAACTATACACAAACCGCTGGTATATCCATCATCTAGTCGTAAGCGAGTTTGTCACGTTCGTTCGTGCCGTATGTCCGATCTTCATTCGTTTTGTATGTATGTGTGATTGTGAGTTCGTTTGTGTGCGTGTGTGTGTTTTATTGCATTGATGGTGAGGTTTGTGTGTAATGTGGGTATGTGTGTTATAAAGATGAATTTGTTTATTTGATTGTTTTTTGGTCAAGAGTCGCCGCGACTGAATTCCTTTTGATGCAGCACCAGCGTCTTTGTAATTACATCAAATTGAATTAAAAATGTAGTGCCACGCATTTTCTGCACGACCTTAGTCGTGACGCGGACTCTAGTGGTCGCAATTCCGACTGCTGATCGAATCGAACATCGTATCTCGGGTTCGATTTCTGGGTTGGGCAAACTGTTACTAGGTTTTTCCATTTTAGAAGGGTTAGGCAGGGGTGTACCTTATAGTACATAGTCGTCTTCTTTTTTTCTTTCTTTCTATTGCGCTACATATATTATGTTTAAGTCCATATAATAGACGGTGAGCTTATTTATTTGTTTATTGTCATCCAAAGGGCACAGATCCAGACTCTGCCTGCCGGGGTCGTCCAAACCATCAAATACCCCAAACATCCCTTCACCCCCTGAAACACCCCATATCCTCATCATATTAACAAAATACCTTTCAGAGGCCATAATTCAGCAACTTGTCTGAATTACAGAGCCCAGTCGGCCATCATAAGCCTTCGGGACCTATTTAAGGCCATAATAGCTGCTAAGTAGTATGTTATTGCTTTTAGATTAAAAAAAAAAGATATGGTGAAATCAGTTATGGGATTTTGAGTGACGTATTATGTATTTTGTAGGTGTGATATGAAACTGAAACTTAATAAAAAGCGTAAACACCATACACATAAATGATAGATATATAGGTCTAAAAAGATTGTAGAAAACAATTTTTTCTGTGTATGTTGTTCATATAAATTAGTTCAGTCATTTAAAAATATAAGGACTTCAAAGTGAAGTCCTTAAACTCACAACTACAAATATATCTTAGTCTAGCTAAGAAAAATAAGACCAAAAATCCATTTAATATTTTCTTTAGCCAATTTAATTAAAACTTCTAAAAACGCATTTTATGCAAAAAACTACAAGTATTTTTGTTTAACAAAATCATTTTCACATCGTTTGACATGCAAACTGCGAAACTTAAACAAACTGTGCGCAAATTAAGCTCGAAACACGTTTTTAAACTAAAAAAAAAGTCTATACGAGCGTAAAATACGACAATGTTTTCAATAAAAACCCTTTAAAATAAAAGCTCTGGGTTATACTAACTAAATTACTCATAAATTCAACGGCACACGATTTGAAACTTAAAAACTTTAGACACAAAGTTCATTTTTGATTGGATTAATGTAACGAATGAAGCTCTAGAGACGTGACTTCGCCGTTTGAAGGTAAAAATGTATTTGTTTATTGTATTTTGTTTTTAAAACATGGCGTCGTTAATGAGTTTAGTTATTACTGAGAGAGGACTCAGTTTATATTGAAGAAAAGGTATATAGAGTGCTTATTTTTCTCTGTGAACTGTTAAAGTTGACTTCTATTTGATTTTATTACTTGTTTTTTGAAGTATTTTTTTCTATTGCTTGAGAAAACTTGTTTGTAGTATAAAAACTTCGAAAAATTAACTAAACCATAATAATAATCCATCAGCTTAGATAATAATCGACCTAAAATATACTCGCTGTTGGGACAGTTTCTTCCTCTTGAGAAGGCGTGGGCTATGGTATCCACCATGGCGGCCCAGTGTGGGTTGATTGGAAAGTTCATCTAGGATTTTTAAATTCCTATTGTGAGCCCAGCACGGCCCTAGTAAAATCCAGGATCTAAGAATAGTTATGTTTTATTTAATATTTCTGGTGCTCTTTTATTCAATACTTATTTCCTATGCCACTCAGGACCATAGTAACTTCCAACTAGTAAAAAAATGTTTGAAATCCGTACATTCGTTTCAGAGCCTATGCAATGCAAACAATCAATTTTTTCCGTTTTAAATAATATTAGTATAGAAAAGGGCAACATGGCTCTGGAACGCAATGAAAAGTAGTTAGTCAATTCTGACAGTCCCTTCAGTTCAACCCAGAGAGGACTCATTTGATTAAAAGGGATTTCAGACTTAATATTCCTGCTACATTATTCTCAAACCACTGCAGCTCCTGAAAGCCAGAATCAACAATGGCGATCGCTACAGAAGCGATGAGACAACCCTCCAAAAAGTTCCAGAGAATCAGTTTAACCACCTTGACTTCAGTACCGAAATGAGACAGAAAATAATTGCGGAGGAGTACGACAACATAATTTTTCAAAACTAGACTAACAAGACAGGATCATAGAAGCAAAATACCTGCATTATCCTATCTATCTACCTGTGAAACCCGAATATCCCCATCCTACCCCAACTAATATATTCAAAGAATCATAAAATAGAGCACATCCATTCTTCCCCAATTCTTCGTACCGACATTTTGTGACTTATGAGCCGTGTTTCCCCACTCCCAAGTATTCCCATATAATCTAAGGTATACATAATATATGTTAGTAAGAGTTTCTGAATGTGCGTTTACATACTACCTACATATGTTGCTGTTGTGTGGGGAAAATAGACGTTCTTAGAAATGGCTAGATGTATTTTTGAAGTGAAAACTTCTTTAGCGGCGTTGTACACTTTTTCTGTAATGGGTAAAAAATTTAAAACTCGCGTCAGGGTCACGTGACCGTCAGGGTCACGTGACCGTCAGGGTCACGTGACCCTGATCGAAAATGAGTAAGACGTCATTCAAATTAAAAATAAAACATAGTAACAAAAAAGTTTTCACTTCTACCGGCACTCCTGGAGTGCAACCTTTTTTTTTTTTTTACCAGACACTTGAAAAACCAGCAGGTCAACATTGTAGTGTACTGACCATTCTGATTTCTTTTTATCAAACCAATTGTAAAATCGCATAAAATATTAGCTAACTCATTCCGAAATGAGGGGAACACAATTTGTTTGAGAACGCACCCGCGATACAAAAATTAAAAAAAGTGTTTTTTGTGATGTAAAAAAACAACATTACATCACAAAAAACACAATTTTTCATGAAAAATAATATTCATAACGTTGATAACAGTCATGTTAAAAATAATGTTCGAAAACACTTAATTAAGATGTGAACTTGTTGAATTAATTCCTACACAATTTTAGACTCTGTTATAAAGGAGTTCACCAAATAATTAGCATAATTATTATTTCAATACAACACTAGTCGGAATTGCCGTGTGTTTGTTCACGAACAAAGTCTATTTTTAAACTAAATAATAACTATTATTTTAACCTCATAACATCCTGTAGAAACGGAAATTCTGTTAGTCTAAAATGCTAATAGGGTTTCTGAATAATTATACTTTACCAGATTTCATGATGGTTAAATATTTTGTACGCTTTCGGACTAATTTTAGCGATATTTAAATTAGAATAACGACTAGAATTTATTTCTGACTCAACTAAGCGAGTAATATGATGATGAAGCGATAAATACAAAGTGAGTGAGCGATTAACTATTTATATTTAATTTGAGTACTTAAGCTTTAAAAAATAAAGTGTTTCTCTTTTCTTTTTAAAGAAAATTTGATTTGTTTTTTTAATAAATAGTTGTATTTTCTGTGGAAAAAAGAAAATGATAGTCTAATGCGCGTTTTAGATTAAAGTATAAACGATATGTCGTCATAAAAAATTTTGGTAACCTATGATAATTATGTCCCACAGCTAGGCAAAAGCCGTTTTTTTTCCAAACTTATTGTAGCGTTAAAACATTAGACCTCAGAAAAATATTTACATGGGAGCATGATTTCAGAAAATAATGTGAATAAATACTCCAAAATTCAAACAAAAACAACAACAAAAATGTTAAAAGAGAAAACAATTATGTTTTACAAAACAAACAAAAAAAAAAAACTCCAAAATAATTTTCCTCTACTAAAATATGTTAATTCGTTGTTAACTTTTATTCGGTGTAATTAGACATTATTATTTCATCTCAAAACAACGGACTGAACAATCTCCCCTAACTCATAAATATGCGAAAAAAAGAGGATACATTCAGGATTTTCCTGTTTTACTTAGTATCTCTCTGGCCTAGTAATATTGCGACTGCTGAACGTTAATTTCAAAGTGTTATTGGTAAGAGCCGCTTAGAACACTAGTAATTAAAGCAATTGAAACTAGTATTTTTTTTTAATAAATATAATTTCTTTTTTTAAAAAAAACGGGGCAACCAGACTAGGAATTTCTTCTTGTATCGTGGGTGCGTTTACAAACATAGAAACTCACATACATACACATATACCCAGACCCGGAACAAATACTTGTAGATCATACAAATAGGTATTTGTTCGATAGATCAATCTGTGGTGTCCCGTTGCTCGGCATTGATCGAACACCTCATATTGGTAAGGGCTTATTTGGTAAATGTTGCCCTAATGGTAGCCATACACCATACTGCCTATTTGTCAAATCGGCATGATACTACCAATTTGATCAGTTAGAATTGACCGTGTGTGGGCGTGGAATCCATCAAATTGGCATGACATGCCAATTTGATGGCATGACATGCCAATTTGATAGGTCATCAAATCGATTTGACACAACGTCAAATCGGCAGCAGTGATGCATTTGGCTATTATTCTGTGACGACAGCTACAATTTTATAAATTTGTAGCTATCGGTCACCGAATAATAGCTAGATCTAGCTACAAAGTTGCTAAGTTGGCATCACTGCTGCAGATTTGAAGTTGTGTCAAATCGATCGTACGATAGGCAGTATGGTGTATGGTGTATATGGACGAACTGCCAATTTGAAACAATTGCAAGCGTCAAATCGATCGTACGATAGGCAGGATGGTGTATGGCTACTATAATATACTGCTCTGCTTGAAAACTATTCTTCTCGAAGAAAAATACACAAGTTCTGTACATTTTTTTTACGGAATTTTCCAAAAATGTCTTAATTCACAAAGTGCCAGCAACGTATACAGAGACTCGTCAAAGTTTGCAAAATTTATTAAGTCGTAAAACCGGTGTGTCGGGCCCCAGTAGTAAAATACAGACCTTTGACCGTTACATACCGTATGCTTGAGCCAGCTTGTAAAGGCTACAGTTAATTTATATATTATGAATTTTCACTACCCCTGTTGTTAAAACCAAAGTCGATATCATCGGTGTGAATTGGCTATTTTACTCAAAAAAAATATATTAATCCGAAAGATAGATTATCGGCTCTTTGGTCGTTTGACCCCGCTCTGGCGCGGCCCGCGGGTCCAAACGACCAAATGCGTTTTTGAATTGGTCGTTTGGACCCACTTTCAAAATTTGAGAATTGTACTAGCAAATAGAAAAGTTTCCTACCCCTACCAGTCTGTTCCAACTTTCGGTATGTCGCTTGTCCAAGGAGATGGTGATGTAGACCGGGACATAGCACATAGGATCAACTAGGGATGGATAAAGTGGCGACAGGTTACCGGAACAACTTGCGACCCACGGGTGCCCCTCAAGTTAAAGGGAAAAATATACAAAACCGTTAAAAAAAGAATACAAATAGTGTGGTGTCGCGACGATTATTTTTGTTCAAAAATTATTTGACCGTATTTTTTCTTTTGTTATTTAAACCAAAATTTAAAAAGATACGACGCTTCTAACAGTCAGAAAACGTCACTCGGTCGGTATAATTTTACAGGCGTTATGACGTCATAAATCTCAATATTTTTAAATATTAAACGCATTAACGCATGCGTAGCGAATTTTAAAGATTTTCGTAGGAAAGAAAAATTCAATCCGCGGGCAGGATTCGAACCTGCGGCCTTCGGATTCAGTACATCCGACGCTCATTTCCATCCAAGCCACCAAGGATCTTACCTGCCGCGGCGAATTCTTCCTTCCATTTCTAACGTCTCATGGTGACGTTTAACGCCATCTATTGTAGAGTATTCGAACTTCTACAACCAACATGTTAACATTACAGTTAAATCAATGTTGTAACAGTTGACGTCAACCATACTTAATATTTTTAAATATTAAACGCATTAACGCATGCGTAGCGAATTTCAAAGATTTTCATAGGAAAGAAAAATTCAATCCGCGGGCAGGATTCGAACCTGCGGCCTTCGGATTCAGTAAATCCGACGCTCATTTCCAACCGAGCCACCGAGGATCTTACCTGCCGCGGCGAATTCTTCCTTCCATTTCTAACGTCTCATGGTGACATAAATCTCTCTCGAATTCAATATTCATTTATTAAAAAAAAAAAAAAACGTGTTCATTATTTGCTCTAAACTACCTTATTGGACCTACTGTTCGGAATAATTTGTCTAATAAACCGATATTATTATCCGTTAATTTGCATACAGATTCCAAATGGTTTAATGAAATGAATATAAATTCATTTGAAATCATTTGTGTGAAAATAATTTGCCGTATTTTATAGTTGTTATGTGATGACAAAGGGTTGCGTTGCAGTGGCGCATCAGAGTGTTGACGTCATCAAATGTAAGCGAGGGGAAAAAGGTCACATTTGTACGTTTGTAAGGTTCATCCATCCGTCTCGAGAAGTGTTTGAAATGAATAACATTTAGTAAAGTTTCGTTTATTCATTTAAATACATAAATATCTTTATATTTTTAAACATTTCTTAAAATTATATAAGAAATTGCAGTTCACCAGCATCGGAAACAGGGTCCAAGCAGCCGGTGGTTAGGGCTCCAGAGAAAGGAACCTCCTAACATTCCGCGCCGTGTCCAGAAGAACTACTTTCTGAATCAAGCCCTTACTCTAGTTGCCTAACGAGAGCCTCCTTAGATGTTGGTCGAGGCTTTTGGTAATTAAGCCATTAGCAGACACTATCGACACAATAACTGCTGTATTCATGCCCCACATGTCAACAACCTCGCGAGTCAACGTTCACGAGGTTCTCGTCATGCAAGACTGTTATATCACCGCAATGTCAGCGTCTTATTGGCCGCTCTTGACTCCGTGGAACGCAGAGCTAGGAGGCTCGTTGGCGACGTACAATTGGTGAATGCCAAGCTCCATTGCATAGCTTGACTCATCGCCGCAAAGTTGCCTGCCTGTCGGTCTTCTACAGACTGTACTTCGGAGAGTGTGCCCAAAAACTCCACGACCTCGTCCCACCAGCCCCCTTCTATCATCGCACATCTAGACGCACGGCAAATTACCATCCTCACCTTATTGCTATTCCACCAATTCGGACTAAGCGTTTCCAAACGTCTTTTATAATGCATACAGCGAAGGAGTCGAACTCTCTGCCTGCGTCTGTATTTCCGAATGCATACAACCCTAATCTCTTCAAAGTTAGAGTGAACAGACTTCTTCTGGGTAAGCTCGCTCCATCGTCGACCTTGTTTTAGTCATTCCTGACCTAGACTAAGGTCAAGAGTAAACCCTCTCATATAAAAAAAAGCTATAGTCATTTTATATTGATAATAGGTTGATCCCAATAGAAACAGATATTGCAATTTTGCCAGTATTATCATCATCATCATCATCTGCCTAGCCTTTTCCCAACTATATTGGGGTTGGCTTCCAGTCAAACGAGATACAGCTGGATATCAGTATTTTACATGGAGCGACTGCCTATCGGACCTCCACAACCCAGTAACTGGGTAATACGATACCCCATGGTAAGACTGGTTGTCAGACTTTAGAGCTTCTGACTAACAGTAACGACTGTCAAAGATCTACAAATGACAGCCGGGACCAACGGCTTTACGTGCTTTCCGAGGCACGGAGGAAACTCGCTATGATAGATGGTCACCCATCCACAGACCAACCTCGGCAAGCGCGGCTTAACCCGGAAGATCGGCCTGTGCGGCTGTAATTATTTAGCCACGAGCTCCTCATCATCATCATCATCATCAGCCTAATAATGTTCCCACTGCTGGGACACAGGCCTCCTCTCTGTGAGAGGGAGTGGGCCATAATCCACCACGCGGGCCCAGTGCGGATTGGTAGGCCAGTATTATAGTCAATCTATATTAAATATAAAAATCAGTGCCACTATTCGTTGTAATTTTATGACTCAAGAAGGGCTCACCTATCCAAACCAAATGTTTAGGCTTTGTTCGGACTATTTAGTAGATGGTTTATTATGTGAAGTTTGCACAAAATCGGTCGAGCGGTTCTTCATTTATCACATTTTTGTAACAAATGAATTCAATAAATGGCGGATCATTTTGTTGATGGGTATTTGCTGTCAAAGTAGCGAAGCACGTACCGGGCCGCAAGTAATTAATAAAGTGTAATGTCTGACATCTCACCTAGGTAATTAGCAACACGACTTTGACTTTGACTTCTACTTTTAACTTTGAGACAACTTGTACACAGACAGAACTCAGTAAAAGTCGCTTTACTTTAATAATAATAATAATATTCCACAACTATCACACAACGCCATCTAGTCCCAAGCTAAGCAGAGCTTGTGTTAAGGGTACTAGACAACTGATATACATACTTATATATTTCTAAATACATACATATTATAGATAAATTACACCCAGACACAGAACAAATGATCGTGCTCATCACACAAACATTTGTCCTGGGTGGGAATCGAACCCACGACCTCCGGCATAGCAGTCAGGTTCACTAACCACTAGACCAACAGGCCAGTCACTTTGACCCATCCACCAACATTATTAGAATAGATAACCATTGCTTTTTTTTTTTTTTTTTTTTTTTTTTACTCTTCCTCCGACACAATCGTCAGAGCCTGTTCTATCTAAACTACTCTTTCATTCCAGTTCTATCATTTATGCTTCTCGTACTATTATTCTTCATACTTTGTCTTTCTTGCATTCATCTCTTTCAGACTTTACCCGGTGGGATTCCGGTCTTATGCTTGTCTAGTTCTAGTCTATCCTTTTTTTATTTATTATCTTTATTTCCAGGGATCGGGGGTTTACACATACACATAAATCTTTTATTATTCATTATGCTAAATGAGCTTACATAGTTCTTATCATCTACTTTTACATGTTTATTTTAATGTTCTTATTACTATTTCTTAACTACTTATCTTGATTACTTATATCTGCCACATATACTAATTTTACATATTATGTTTTATCTATTACATTTATATATTTGTGGATACACTTTTCCTAATAGAGAGTTTCAACTAGATACAGTGTTTGTTTAAACTGTGTTTACATCAACCTTATTTTAAAGCTTAAACTATGCTTATTCTATATTTTATTATTTTATTTCTACTTCTTTATCTAGCACGGTATGATGTACGCTATATTCTTATATGAATATGGTCATCATCCTTTTATTTACTTATTTCTCTTTACGACTGTTTTTATTATTTTAAGGCAATAGTTCATGAATTGTTCTCTTATTTTCTTATCCTTCATTATGATTTTGATGTTTTCCACAGTTATTTTATAGCCTAGTACTCGTTCCGCGTTGTATCTCTGGTACTCGAAGATTGGGCATTCTACTAAGATGTGGGGGACAGACTCTTTTACACTGGGGTCACACGTACATGAGGAACTCTCCTTACACTTGAAACGGTTCAGGTATTCGGAGAATCCCCCATGGCCGGTAAACAGTTGAGTGCTCAGGTTTGTTGGCTCAAATTTTCGGATTACACTATGTGCAGCAGCCACGTCCGGGAAAAATATTTTAGTGATCCCGGCTACTTCTCCTGATTTGTAACGGGCATCCCACTCGCGAACCGTGTCCAGCCGAAGCTGTCGCTTCGCGAATGAGATGGGAAACAAATCGTAATCCGGTTTCTTTTTGCATGGGGCTGCAGCGGCTTCCTTGGCGAGCTGGTCTGCTCTCTCGTTTCCCTCCAATCCTGCGTGTGCTTTGATCCAGAATAAAGTTACAACTTTATTCTGTCGAGATAAGCTTGAGATGTTCTCGCGTGTTTCAACGGCTAATGGATGGAGGGAACCAAGGTTTGTGACCGTTTGCAGCGCCGCCATTGAGTCGCTGAATATCCCGAATGTGGCTGTGCTGTGTTTCCTTATCCGCCTTGTGGCTTCACAGACTGCCAGCAATTCCGCCTGGTAGACTGTGCAGTAAGACGGCAAGCACAGTTTGACGGTCTTCGTCTCCGCTTCGTTCTCCCACATGGACAACGCTGCTCCGACTCTTCCGCCCACCTTGCTGCCGTCCGTGAAAATTTTTACTGCACAGCCTCCGTTAGCGTCTAGATCACTCTGATCTCTAATGCATATCAGTTGAAGGTGAGTGAGTGCAGCGGGATGTGGCGCCGTGTTTGCCGGCATTTGCCGCTCGATCTCCCTGTCCCTTAGTTCAGGCAGGGCCTCCCCCCTCCTGATCCTGTACAGCGAGGCCACCTCGCGCACACGAAGATCAAGAGGGAGTATTCCCGCCAGGACCAGCGCTGAGTTCAGGGAGACCGTGCGATAAGCCTTACACATTTTTTGTGCGAAGCCTCTTTGCAATGTGCCGAGCTGCTTCCTCACTCCAAGTTTCTCGGCAGCTGGTGCCCAGACGCTCGCCGCATAAAGAACGATAGGTTCGACGGTCGCCGTGTAAATCGTGCGAATCACCTCGGGGTGGAGACCCCAACTCGCCTTGGCTGCTCTTGCGAGTTGTTTGTACACGTTGATGGCTTTATTGCATACGCTTGTTACATGCGCGTTAAAGGTGAGTTTTTCGTCTATTATTACACCCAGCATTTTAATTTGCTTGGACATGCCAACGTCGACCCCGCCCATGCGCAAGTGTGGTGTGTCGAACTTTAGCTTGCGAGTAATCACCATAGCACTGGTCTTATGGGGCGCAAATTTTAGCTTATTTTCGACACCCCACACCCGCACCAGTTCGAGAGCGGCGTTGGCCTGCCCCTGCACCTGTTGTGCTGTGTGGCCATCAAACACCATGACGACGTCGTCGGCGAACGCCTGCACATAGTGACCTTCAGTTTGGAGAAAGCAGTTTTCAGTTGTCTGCACCCTCTAGAGAACTTACCTGAAATGGACTGAACACAAAGATGAAGTATAATAGCGTAATTAGAAGAAACAGGACTGCCGCAGTGGTCAGAATCCCTAAAATTTGTCCCCTCCCAACCCGATGTTGACTGTTTGTAGATTAGATTAAACTTTAGTCCCTTCGAAGGTCGAAACCAATGCTTCTGCTGTGAAGTCTTGATTTAATTACTAGATCGTACCTATATACAAGTAGATAAGAGTATATATTTACTAACAACTTGATTTTCATTAGGGTACAGATATATCCTGTGTTGAAAAATGTACATTATTTTAGAAGGAGGGTACCTATTATTTTTAATTTAGTATTTATTTTTTCCTTGGACAAATCATCAAATGAGTCCTCCCACCCAGGCCAGGGCAGGAGGGACTGTCAGACTTGTACCTACTGACTAAAATCCACGGTGTGTTCAATAGCCCTTTGCGTTCCGGAGTCACGGTAGCTCGTTAGTCCCACGACCCCGGCAAATAAGATAAGTATGGATGAGTGAGCAAGGTTAAGCAATGGTAGTCCATTTCAGGTAAGTTCTCTAGAGGGTGCAGACAACTGAAAACTGCTTTCAGTGATAAATTATACAATCAGGCGTTATTTTGCAGAAATCCATGACATTAAAATGTTATGCAAAATATCTGATTCCGCGTTTTAATTCCGCGACAAAAATCCAGGCTTGGTTGCAGGATGCAGTCCCACCCTCTCGCCCTCATTACTTGTCTGTGATTCCAACCTCGCTGTTCCACTCTTTTTGGTGGTAGCTTGTTCAAACAAACAAACTTTTCACCTTTATAATATTAGTTTAGATAATGTAATGAATCTGAGTCCTAATCCCATTATTTAAATCTGTTCAGAAGAATATTTAACATTAAAAGCCTAAATAAATGTCCAAAACAGTTTACGTTCAATTTAAATAACTCAAAAATTCTAACCACACGATTACCCGCGATATGTTTAACTAAACAGCCCCAATTTGAACAACGTAATTTATTATTTTTCAAATGTTTCAGTAAAACATTATTACGTTTACAATTTACGTGCGCTCAAAGGGTTGCCCCGGGCCTCTGTAATTAGTTCAGTGTCCGTTTTTGTCCGGGGTATTATATTCCAGGATCATTTCGTGTTCATACAAAGTGTTTTTTTGTTAATTTTTAAATGAGCTGCTTTTTGAAGGACTAGGTTCACACTTGTGGAGAGATTAGGGGTAATATTTGAGAGTTGAGAGTCTTTGCGGGTTTTGTTGTTTGGCAGACATCATTAATTCGACAGTAAAAAATAATAGCAATATCTCTAGAGTAAATTAATAAAGTCCACTTTAATATTATTAATTTAATTCCTGAATTTTCATTTTTGTTTTTGTATTAAATAAAATAGAAATATCTATAGAGTAAATGAATAAAGTCCACTTTAATATTAATAATTTAATTCCTGAATTTTCACTTTTGTTTTTAGTTTTTGTATTTTGACAATTCATTAAACCAAATATAATGCTTTGATTTTGCCTCAGAGACATTATAATTATGGTGTTATTTTCACGGTTCAAAAGTTATGGCCACTTTTATTGTACAGATAGGCAACAATAATAATGACTAGAGATTGAAAATAAATAAAATTCTCTAACTTTTAAACTCATAAGAACATCCCAGTGGTTAATACCTTTCCACATCTATATCTCTTGGGGAATTTCTTTAATATTTCTTTAATACATGGTTGACTTTCGCTAATGTAACAGGACGGCCTGTACGAGTATAAGCATTATTTTGTTAATTTATTTTCTCTGTATACAGCTCAAAAGTGTATCTTATAGCCAAACAGCTAAGATTGTATCATTACTAATACAGTAAAGCCTTAGGACTCATGAAAAATCGTGAACAGACATTGTTTGTAAGCGCTCCCCTACGCTCATGCAAAATAGATGTCGTATAGGCGGGGAACGTCAAGGTCAAATGGAAAAACTCACTCTTACGTAATATTTACTCAGTCAATTGCAGTCGACAAACGATAAGAATTTATTACGTATTTGTCTTACATTTCATTAGGCAAACAGTCTTATGGATGCATGGAAAATATGTCTACGACTTGATATGATTAGGGTCAGATCACACCGAGATGATACTGGAAATGTGTATAACCTTTCTTTTTTTTAAATATTTGTTCAATAAATAAATATTCAATAAAGCAAGCAAAGCAAGGAAGGCATTAAATGCGTCTAAAATATTTAAGATTCCTGTTAATTTTTAACCTAACCCGAGGTTTTAAACTGGAAGTGTAACGCTTTATATGATAAAAATGGTTCCTCGTTCGTACACTAGAGGCTCTTTTTCATATTTCCATACAATAAACGCAGTTAGAAAAAGAAAAACACAGATTACAGAAATCTTGTGGGCTTCAGATGTAACTTTCCGTATGATACCTTGTTTTTTTTTAACGTAGTAAAATCATCAAATGAATCCTCCTACCCAAAGCAGGGCAGGAGGGACTATCAGAAATGTACTAACTAAAATCTACAGCGTATAGCCCTTTACGTTCCGGGGCCAGGGTTACTCGTTAGTCCCGCGATCCCGGCAGACTTTGGCCCTCTAAGGGTTCTGTATGATACCTACATGTTACCGTCATTATAATATTGTCATTTGATCTATTTCATATTTCTCCATTTGAAATTTAATCATCCATAGAAATGTAAATACCTCAGTGTCTATCAATATCTCGAGGCACAAAGCTGTCTAGTCTTACCTGTACTCATAAATCGGTGAGCGAACCCCATTTTGAAACCACTCGACAAATCTCAAGTACTTGGATATAAAGACAGTCGTATGTACCAACATGAAAGCTTGTATTTTTGTGGCGTTGGCACCACTGCTGTACCCAGGGGAAATTCGGTAGCTGATCTGATAGACGGTGGGGTAAGCGGTGAGAGGGGAGCGGTTGGTATAATTGTTTTGTTTTAAATAAATTCGTTTTTTTTTCATTTTTATTTTGGAATGGTTTGTTTAAAGTGGTTATCAACAACGTTGATAGCAAGGTAGAGAGGTGTCATAAAGGTTTTGATCGCTTGTCATCAGTACCCTAAAGCTATTGTCAAACAAACAGGCGTGACAAACGCGAAGCGAGGCGTTTTTGTTTGTAATGTATGCAATTGTTTGAATCCGGTCACATAGAAAAAGCGAAAGCGATCCGATAGTCTATGTGACGGGCTTCAAACAATTGCATACATTACAAAAAAAAACGCCTCGCTTGTCTGTTTGACAATAGCTTTAGCACGAGTTTTCAGTATTTGAGACGTAAAGTAAGCTGGAACTTTGACAATTTTCAAGGAAAAAATTAGTTCCTTCTTCGCACACCAGAGGCGCTGTTCCATTTTTTTATACAAGTAACGCTGTAAATACTGGAAAGATGCTGTAAAGTAAAAGAGTGAAAACTCGTGTTAAGGGTACAGTTTATATTCTGCGCCTGATTGTCTCGTTAAGCAGATAATATTTTTTTTAAACTTTGTCCCGCACTAGGATTTTCTCCTGTATCGTGGGTGCGTTTGCAAAACATATAAACTCACATACACAAACGCCCAGACCTGGAACACCTACTCGTAAATCATCCAAATATTTGCTCCGTGCAGGAATTGAAACCCGTGACACGTAGTGCAGCAGTCCAATCGCTTAGCCACTGCGTCAATCGTGCTGTCTTTTTTGAGATAGGCTCGCGCTTGACCACCACCTCGCTTTATGGTAATGATCTGATCGACGGTGAAGCACGCTTGTCTAGAAGTAGCCGGTTCGCTCTTGACTTTAAGACCTGAAGGTTTTAGCAGTAGCAGACCTCGGTAGGGAATTCTAATCCTTATTGCACCCACAATTAATTATTCAGTTATCTTTAAGGCCTTTGTCAAACAGACAGGCGATAGCGAACCGAACCGAATCATGTCATATAAAAATGCGAAAGCGATCCGACACTCTATGTGACAGGCTTCAAACAATTCCATACATTACAAACAAAAACGCTACGCCACGCATTCGGTTCGTTTTTCAGTTTGACAAAGGCATAAATGCATCCATGTCCTGGAAGTAAGGGTAACGGGTACGGCGCGTTGTGTTCCACGCGCGCCTCAAATAAAAGAGTGTCAGCACAATGACGGGGCCCCCCCTTAGAGGGCCAAAGTCTGCCGCGTGACTAACGAATACCGTGACCCCGGAATGTAAAGGGCTATTGAAGGACAAGTACAAGCCAGACAATCCTTCCTGCTTTGCCCTGGGTGGAAGGACTCATTTGATGATTTTACCATGCTAAAAAAAGTGTCTATACCTTTGAAAGTCGTGATAGAAAGAGAAGTGAATCGCAGTGATCTTTTGTTGTATTCGTTATATTTCTTTAAAAAAATATAGAATTAAGTAACCTTTCCTTTTTTGAAGTCGACTATTTATTTGTATTTTCTTTCACTTTAATTTTTTTCAAAAATCTTTTTAACCATCCGCTTCTAACTTAAACCCACACACTGAAACCTATTTGCCGTAAACAGATAATGAACGCAAAAATCTTCCTTGAAATTCTCCCCACAATACTTTATTTGAAGTTAACTCTATAATCGTTTCCACAAAATAAAACATTTTACACCTTCACAAGGTCATCAAAGTCATTCACTCAGACGACCTTATGCGTTTGACCTGAGTTTTGAATTTATGTTATGTTCAAAAGTTATCGTGACATGAAACCTGAATAAGATCTAGATGCAATTTCAGATCTATAGATTTCAAATGTCTAGCAATAAATTTTCAGTGTTTATTTCTTTTGAAGTTCAATGAATAAATGGAAAGAGAATGCTTGTACGTGAAGTTTATAAATAACTAGCTGCTGCCCGCGACGTCGTCTGTCGGAATGCGTTGAAGAAATAAAGGTTCACTGCTGGTTCCCCGTAGGTGATAGCGTTATAAAAGCCTTTGTGTTGACCCGACTTCATAATAATATTCGTGGCAAATTTGAAGTACAGTCATGCAGTACTTTTTGACTTTATCCTTTTTTTTTTCGTGGTAAAATCATCAAATGAGTCCTCCCACCCCGGCCAGGGCGGGAGGGACTGTCAGATTTGTACTGACATACGTATGTCCCGCAGTCAGACCGTCAGACTTTTCCTAGACATACATACAGACAAACAGACAAAAATTCTAAAAGCTATATTTTTGGCTTCGGGATCGATTATAAATCACACCCCAAGTATTCTTTAAAAAAAATATTCAATGTTCAGTTTTGACTTATACAACGTGTAACGTTAATAGCGCAAGACCTCTCATGGGGTAACTCAGCCCATGTTACTGAACAATGTTTGTTCTAAAACTTTTGGAAAAAAAAATGATTTTTCATACTGATGGGCTCGATCAATTTCTCATTTTGTATGAAAAAGTTTTAGAACAAACATTGTTCAGTAACATGGGCTGAGTTACCCCACGAGAGGTTTTGCGCTATTAACGTTACACGTTGAACGTTGTCTAATAAACTATGTTAAGCGTAGCGCGTAGCACATAAAAGATTCGTAGCGCGTAGCAATTTAAATAGTTGACTGATAAGTGCTACGCGGCGTAGCTCGTAGAGGTTTAGTGTAGCTATTCTGATAATAGTTGCATCGTATGAGAAATGTGTTTTGAATTATTTATAGTATGATTTCATGTATATAAATCGTTTTACATACATCTGAATTGCTGACTATTATCACACACCTACAAAAAATATTATACAAGGTCAAACTAACTTTATGTTTTTTTGCTAACTTTTTAATATAAAAAATAAAAAAATATTGCGAGCAGAACTCGGCTTTGATTTTGGATAAAGTCTCTGAGTACGCAAATTGTGACATTTTTGTAATGGTTAATATTTAAGGTTCACATAAAAAAGTAAATAACTTTTTATGGTTTTTAGCGTCTGTAATCTGTTTTTATAATTACTTAACGTATGAAAAAAAAAACTGATTAACCAAACTCACACTTAAATACTCACAATAAGTACCAATTTATTTTGCCAACGTAAAGAGATTGTATCAAAATATAAAGTCAACAATAATTTAAATGGCCAAAGTAAATATTTTGAAGAGAAGTGAACACAAGCGTAAAGAATTAGATTTAATTTGTTCAGAGAAAGCAATAACAAGCGAGGTTAATGACCCCATGAGTAATAAAAGCTTGTTTGTTACTGGACTACAAAGGGTGTTTCGTTTTTGTGTCGGGTCAAGTATATAGGGTGCGTGAAATCGGTTATTGCAGGTTTTTTTTTGTCCTAATAAAACCATCAAATGAGTCCTCCCTAACAGGGCGGGACGCAAGGGACTGTCTTACTCGTACTGACTAAAATCCACGGTGTCCTTCAATTGCCCTTTATGTTCCAGAGTCAAAGTATGTTTAGGTAAATATTATAAAAGTTAGTATAGATTTTTTATTGCCTAAGTTGGTTCTAGACTTAGGCTATCTATAAACTGAACTTAGATTTATCTTAGGTGCTCTTCATCCAAAAATAAACCTTATTCGTTTTAATTTAGTGTAAATTTTATTACAACATGCATCCTGCATGTGCATGGCAGGAGGATGTGACTGCTTCCTGTGTACAATCCTGGAATTTTGTCTCTCAGAATGTAACCAAGATATTTTTCATAATTAAATTGTAACGGCCTCAACTTGTAGATCGCGGGTTCACATTACCTTGTGTAATTTATCAGTATTACTCACAAAACGGCGAAAAAAAATCATCGTGAAGAAATTGACATGACCTGAAACGAAAAATTGGAAGAACATTAGCCTCACAGAGAGAGATGTTCGTGTTCCAGTAGTGGGAACATTATAGGCTAATTATACATTATGTAATCTAAACATGGACACTTGTCTAAAAAAAGTGAAACTGCAAAACGTCCCTTTTATCAACGTCAAATGCCATTTTGCAGTTGACAGTAATTTATACAAGTGTTCAACAGATGTTAAACTATCGGAAACACTTTAAGTAAGACACAAACCGATCAAGTCTTTACAGGGAAACAAGAGGTCATTGCTCTAAGCACAATGCGTCTCTTGTGCCAAGATATCGTAGAGAATGTCAAGGCTAAGCGTTCGCTCATTAATTATAAGGTAATTAATCGTTTTCAGACTAAATTTGCATAAGTTAGATAAGCAACAGTTGTGTCTAAGAAGATAGTGTCAACTTGTGGTGTCAACTGAAGATAAATCTATCAAATTCAAGCCATTTATTTCAATTATAGGGCATTTTCATTAGTTGTTAGGGCCTGAATGATGTTAGATTTCTGTAATGTATCCCACAGGGCCCGCTTTCGGGGAACCGATTTCATAAGTTGATAGGGCCCGCATGCGGGGTGCGAGAGATTTCTGGAAAGCATGCCACAGGGCCCGCATTCGGGAATCGTTTTCATTAGCTGATAGACCGCGTGCGGGGTGTAGGAAAACCTCCATGCGTCGCCATTTATTGACAAGAGTGGCAGACCCTCATGCTGTCTATGTCGATCGATGAATTTCATTGGTCGATGATACGATCGGTATAAAGCTAGCGGGGAATCACCGCAGACGGCGTAACGAACACGTATCGACTTGTGACTTTCATTAGTTATTACCACGCATGCGAGGACTCGGGGTATGAACGACCAATGAAACTGCGCCATTAGGCGAGGCGAAAGAAATATGTAGTGATAGTAGCTGTTGGAGATTTGTGGACTCTGCCTGGCCTCATGGGTAAAAAAGGGTGAATTCATGCAGATGATTAAGCTTTTCAATCCACGTTATAATATATTATAATTATTGCGTATTGCGTTGTTGAGACACTCCAAGACGATGCAGATGTTAGTGATTTAAAAGTTACAACTTGTGTAACAAAATTATGTTATACAACTATTTACAGCACTAAGTAACGAACTGTTACTTTTGTTTTACAGCAATTAATATCATCAATATCCGAGTGATAGTGGGACCTAGTAATGCAGCTACCTTGAAAGGCAGAATCCAACTGATAGTTATAAGATGAACCAGTGTGGGATGATAACATTCTTGATTGTTGTATAATATTACACCCTGTTATAAAACTGTTATCGTGCTACACAATGTTTATAACGTTATATAACTCCTGTGTGAGAGCATTTTAAAACCATGTGGACAAAACCACAGACCAAAGTAAAAGTAATTCTTCACACTAAAAATATCTTAAAGAGATATCCAGACCTGTCTTATTGACAATTACTGACGTTCCTGTATCTTCAAAGATATACCTGTGATATGCCTGTCTGTTAAACTGACACACTCCGTCTCATCCCTATTTGTAACCACTGAACCAAAAAATTACAAAGTAAGTAAACTTACGTACTTGTAGGGAAAATATTTTCAGTTTACGCTTGACGGATTTTGGTTAAGGAAAAGATTTAGTGGACAAATGTGAGTAAATGTGTTTGAGGTGAAATGTAAGGTATTTTATTTTTGTGTGTAGTGACTGGTCAGGCTTTTTATTTCTGAAGCAAATAAAAAAATAGTGAATTTATTTATAAACCATAAAAAGATGAGTTATAAAATGGTATGAGTTTACTCCAAAAATATAAACCATAACTCACAGACCTTTCATTCCCATAATGCCATTACAAAATAAAACTCAGAAAAGGCCATTTCACAGTTTTAAATAAAATAACTATTTGTTAACACCCTATTTAATAGCGGCTATAAAGTAACCTACCTTGGGAAATAGCCTTAAGAGATTTTTAAAGGTGTAACGTTCGGAAAACACAATTATGTCTATGTTAAAAGTATTCATAAAAAGCCTTTACTTAAATTGAAGCACGCCTTTTTGGTTTAAAAAATGGCTAGTTACATTTTTGCCTAAATTTTTACGGTCCTGGTGGACAAAAGGTGTTCAAACATTTTAAATCTATTAACCTTAAAGATGCATGAGAAGGCGTGCTGTTTGTGTTAAGGGAACAGTGTATAAGACGGGAAAGCGAGTTATGATGGGAAATCACACACTTAAGGCAAACTTAACACAATACTAACGTAGCGCAAGCGCCAACAGTCTGATGGCGCTTGCGCTACGTTAGTGATGTGTTAAGTTTGCCTAAAGAGGTTGTGTCCCCATTATACCTCGCATCCCCTTCTTACACACTGTTCCCCTACTAGTAGCTTATAAGCTTAATTTAGAATCAAGATACTTATTTTATTCTAAATTCTACCTACGCGCTCAAAGTCACGGGTCAAAGCTAGTCCTTACTAAATAAATAAATTATGATAATGATCTCAATCTTATCTATTTTTATCTTTGCTCTCAAAAATTATATTTTCTTAGAAAACTTGCGGGTTCATTTAATTATATTCCGGAAAAAAGTATCTTTGGCAAGGTCTAATCACCGTCTACGCGAAAATACTGATTATTATTAGATCATAATATTCTTTCCACTCATCTCATTTTCTTTCATTTTTTTGGGATCTTGATTCTTTTGAAAACTAACTCATTTTCAGAGGTTTTGTTATGAGTTCCTATCATTGATTCTCTTGACTTGTTTTATTATCAACCTACTTCCATAAACTCTCTTTTACTTTTTCCTATGAAAATCGAGAGCAGGAGTCTATAAAAAGGTGATCTTCCTTAAGAACACTTATCATTATTTTGAGCACTTTCAAAAATCAACAAATTATTATGAAAATTACTAATCTTCGAACGTGTATAATTTGGCCGAGAGCAATCTTATAACTTTTGTACCATAGTAACTATTGCTCCAAATGAAGCTAACAATACGTTTAGAGACACCAGCACATCAACCTACCACAATCTGTCAAATTTCTTTAGATTTTCAACCTTATCGCAATAGAAGAAGGTTAATGTTCGATTGGTAAAATTTGACAGATTCGGGTAGGTTAACCTGACATCTGTACATTTTTTTTTGTCGCCGTCACTTTCAGAAAATGCCCCAAAATGTATGGAGTTGAATGATCTTTAGAAGAACAAGAAAACTTTTCATCTTAAATCTGGTTGACGGCAATGACTGTTAACCTAAACAAGAATCTATCGAGGTCATACTTGATATTTTTCTTGTATATCACAATTCTGTGACAACGAAAACAAAAAGAAAATGCTATAGGATTACTAATGAGGGAAAAACAGAAAAAAAAACTTATCAGTATGTCCTATATGTTGGAACAAAGATAATAAAGCAGACGCAAGCGTTAACAAGATACCTATATTTCGATTTTAGTCAAGTGCGAGTCAGTTTTGTACCGTGTTAACCATTTATTTAGTAATGATTTTATTTGTTGCCACGCACGCCACCCGCCCACGCTTCACACGCTGTTCATTAGACCCTACATTTTGTTTTTAACACACTGTGTTGCTATGTCGTTCTTCTTTCTTTTTCTATATTTTTTTGACCAATCGTTAATAATTGTGGTTCCAGAGTACGATTTAAAAAAATAAATAAATATTAATTCAATTCAAAAGGACTAAAATGTTGGACGAAAAAAAAAGATTCGTGTAAAATTATTATGTTAGTAACAGAAAGGTGAAGTTCACCCATCTTTTTTAATGAGTAAAATTGCCAAATGAGTCCTCCCGCCCTGGGTGGGATGGAAGGGACTGTTATACTCGTACTGACTAAAATCCACCGTGTACAATTGCCATTTCCAAGGTTGCGGTACACATTGGCAGGCTTTTGGCTTTATTGGGGATTTGGCATAGTCCTTGATTGGACAGCGAGTTATCCATTACTTTACAATCCCAAAAGATTATACCTATAACTTTTAAATCAACTTCCATCTTACAGCCAAACTTTTATTAATTTAAAAACACAATGTGAACCTATGCTAGCCTAGTACTTTTGCTGGTAAGTATTTCGGTTAACCTTCCCAGAATTATATGAAAACATACCACCTTGAACCCATCCATATTATTTTATACACCCTATTATCACTAGAAGCTACCGTAGGTGCTCAAATGGGCATACTATAGTAGCTCTAACTAAACATAGGTGCCCTAAAAATAGTTGCCAAAACGATAACACCTCGTATACCATCAAAAAAATTAAGTTCCGTTTCTAATCTGTACATACAGGACCCTAAAAACCAGATTGTTATCGAAAGAATAAATTAATAAGTAGAACAAAAGCACCTTTTAACTAATGACCTTTGA
This sequence comes from Agrotis clavis, assembly GCA_954870645.1. Lineage (NCBI taxonomy): Eukaryota > Metazoa > Arthropoda > Insecta > Lepidoptera > Noctuidae > Agrotis > Agrotis clavis. Next base: position 7,382,084 of record OX940943.1, read on the forward strand.
AATGAGATCCGCTTTCTTTTCTACCTCATTTTCTTATTATCGGGAGCCTTTTGATCTTGTGAAGTTTTGTTAGGCTATGGGTACAATGAAATCCGATGTTTTGACGGTCATACTTGATATGACAGTAAAAAAAAAAACTATTGTTTTTTTTCAATAAGATAAATTATTAAAATGGTAATATATAAAAATACAGTAAAACCAGTTTTTTTACTGTAGTTCCAGTTGCGAGAATCCGGCTCGAAGGACCAAAACGTACGGCCAATAACTCCGTACACCGATGTAGTACCTATGTAGATGGACGAATCACACGGGATATGTACAGGAAATAAAATCAATGTTTTCTGTCCTTATATGATTGCTATACCTATGTTACTGAGTTACAAACTGGCTTCTTGTAATACTTAAACAAAAAAAAACTTTGTTTTTAGGGTTCCGTAGCCAAATGGTAGAAAACGGAACCCTTATAGATTCGTCATGTCTGTCTGTCTGTCTGTCCGTCCGTATGCCACGTCACAGTCAGTTTTTAACGAAAGTATAAGAGCTATCCTAATGAAACTTGGTAAGTAGATGTAGGTATTATGTGAACCGCATTAGAATTTTCACACAAAAATAACACAGAAAATAATTTTGGGGGTACCCCCCATACTTAGAATTTAAACACAAAAAAATTTTTTTCGCCTGTCCCTTACGTGTGGGGTATCTATGAATAGGTCTTGAAACCGGTTAAAAATCAAACCTGCTTGCGTTTCAGGGCCGCGATGCCCTTTTAAGGCAGTCCCGTGACCTGCGAACTAAAGTCGCTTCACATTCAATCGACCGTGTACCCATTTGCGGGTAAATAATGCCCTTAAACACACTTGACGTAACGCAATATTAATAAAAGACACTCCACACTCATCCGGCGATGACTAGTGCGGCCGTCAGCGGATGATTGATGCGGCTACATGCGGCAGTGTGGATAGACCTTAATGTAATAACGTTACGTTATTAGCGTGTGATGTTTTGTTATTATCAAGGCGCAAGGCGTAGGCGCAATTGTGGGTGGTCTCTGTAAATACTCGTACACATTTTTTTTTTAGCGTGGTAAAGTCATCAAATGAGTCCTCCCACCCCGGGCAGGGCGGGAGGGACTGTCAGACTTCTACTGACTAAAATCCACGTTGTCCTTCAGTAGCCTGTTATGTTCCGGGGTCACGGTAAGGAAATAATCCCGCGACCCCGGCAGGCTTTGGCCCCCTGAGAGGGGGCCCCGTCATTATGCTGACGCTCTTTGAGGCGCGCGTGGGACACAACGCGCCGTCGACCCGGGCATGGTCCATGGTCGGGCAGCGAGTTGCCCTTTACTCGCTGCCCGCATGCCCGCGCCTACGGTGGCCGGAGATCGTCTGCTGACGTCCGACGCCGCGGGCGCCTACCACTGCGGTTGGGACGGAGGGAGGACGCTGTCCTCTCTCTCTCGCGGCTCGCCTCCTCCTTCACGAGCATTATTGCTTCGCAGAAGGAGGACTCGTACACATATAGGTCGATTTTACAGGTCCGCTATATCGGGTCGTTGTAAGTTCGCCACTAAAATTATTCCCCTCGAAGGAAAGTTTTGTTCCTGTTCTCCTGGTACTTTCTGTTCAGATTCCACATTGTGTCTTCGTTTTCGGTAGTTTTGTGCTGGATTTTATAATTTAATTGCTCTGCTATCCCCGTGCGTAAAAAATGGGTCGAATATACAATCGAGAAAGTGGATTCATGACCGATTTTGACAGTAAATCGTTTGAATCCGTCAAATTGACAAAGATCAAAGTCGTTACCAGAATATGTATGTCTACGCGAATGTGGACCTCATTGTATTTGAATGTCTGCAGGAAAATAAGCTTATGATGGGTCATGATTTCACTTTACCGATAGTACAATAATCAAATACCCAGAACTAGAACAACGAATAGTACCTAGTAATACCTATTTAAATATTAATACAAATTGTAAAGTCTGCGTCGCGAATCGTAAAGGATTTGGCCCGAAAAGAAAATTCGACTGTGGTGTTTAACAATGAAATTAAAGATTCGCCCTCTCTGGCGGGGCTACGCTATCTTAGTTCGTTAAGCGTCTGGAGTACTGAACCAAAAAGATGCAGGTTCGAGTCCCGCTCCAAAAAAAAACGAAAAAAAAATCGAAAAAAATATTTGTTCAGTGAGGGAATTGCACCCGTGTCACATAGTGCAGTAATAGTCATTAAATAATAATAATATTCCACAACTATCACACAACGCCATCTAGTCCCAAGCTAAGCAGAGCTTGTGTTATGGGTACTAGACAACTGATAAACATACATATATATTTCTAAATACATACATATTATGGATAAATTACACCCAGGCACAGAACAAATGATCGTGCTCATCACACAAACATTTGTCCTGGGTGGGAATCGAACCCATGACCTCCGGCATAGCAGTCAGGGTCACTAACCACTAAACCAACAGGCCAGTCTAATTGAGCCTTCAGTTATGAACTATGTCAATATGCGGCTGAAAATAACTCAATTAAAAAAAGACAACTTCTGCAAAAAAATATCTCATTTCAACTGAATTTATTTCCAACGTCGCTCTAACTCTAGATGAAAACGTCCTCTATTTCCCAATAGGAAATAGACATGACGTAATTTCACGTTCAATGTTCATTGCTGAATTACTGATCGACGTTACGTTACGTTGACGTGAAAATTGACGTCAGTTGCTGATCAATTGACGTTGATTTGGTTGTTTCGTATTGGGAATACGGTTTAGTATTCTGAACCGATTTATTTTGTCTTCTCAAATATGTAATAAACTCTTGTTATGTGTTGTAAAATTACTTAGAATGAGGATCACAGAGCTGTAATGCTAGCGAAGGAGAAGTCGGAACGCGAGAAGGAGAGGCAATCCTCCACCTCACGCCTTTCCCGCCGTTAAAGACGCTCAAGGCGTTGAGAAACGCAAAGCGATATTTAGCCATCTGTAGACGGTGGCTTGCAGGCGGCAAGTAATGGGTAACTCACCGTTCGATCAAAGACCAGGCCTAATTGATGGCACGTCTTATTATGGAGCCTTAGTAATCAACACGTGAACTGCACGCGTCAAAGAGCTGTCATTGATCTGATGCCTGCGTTGGTCACTTGGCTCTGGAAAGCAAGGATGGAAAGAAAAGTTTGGATCATAATCAGTTTTTTACAGTTCTTTCGCTCCATTCAGGAATTAGAGGGTCATTTGATTATTTTCCCAAAAATAATAAAAGTTTAGATCAATAAATAAAAATGAATACAGCAGTTATTGTGCGTTACAGGCCTGGCGCACTCCGCGGTGTAGCCCCGTCCACGGTGTGCACGCCTGTGCTTGTAGTATGAAACTGCAAGCACACGCGGGCGCACCGTGGACGGGTTTCACAGTCGGCCGCCGCCCGCCGCCCGTATCGCACGCGCTCCGTACATAATATTTTTACTTTATGCTCTCGAGCAACGATTTTACATTTGTTTGTTTTTGGATGTGACACTTCTGTAGGTAGTACTATTAAGTATTCTGTGACCGATAGTGGTGTCTGCCAATGGCTAAGAGCCTTAACCAATGCCTTAGGAGGCTCACGCTGGGCAATGGATCAAGCGCTTGATTCAGTACCCTTAGCACGAATTTTCACTCTTTTAATTTACAGTATTTACAGCGTTTCTTGTATGAAAAAATTGAACAGCGCCTCTGGTGCGCGAAGCCGGAACTAATTTTTTCATCGAAAAATGTCAACTTGAAATTGTCAAAGTTCCAGTTTACTTTACGTCTCAAATACTGAAAATTCGTGCTAAGGGTACTGAAGGCAGTACTTCTGGACACGGCGCGTATTATTAGGAGGTTCCGTTCTGAACGGCCCTGAGCACCGGTAGCCTGGACCCTGTTCCAGGTGCTGGTGGACTGCTATTTTTTTTTTTCTTTTTTGTAAAAATATTTGAAATTGTTACGAATAAGTTAAAAAATGAATAAAGAAAAAAGTCTAGATCAAAAGCTGACCCAAAATCAATAACTTACTACAAGTCTTATTGTCTCATCCTCAATTTCACTTCATTCTTAATAAATATTGACACAAAGAGTGGTATCAGTGTGGCCCAAAATCCACACTCCGCAGCTATGGCAACAACGCGTATTTGTTCACAAAACATAGTTTGTGCGACAGTGATGTATCGTTGACATGTGTCAATAATGCCTTGAATTATATCGAAGTATATCCGTACTGTAACTTTGTATTTACAGTCATTGGAGACTTTGGAAAAAATACGAGGAAAATGTAGGTACGAAATGTGATACAAAAAGTATTTTGAGACATTAAATGGATGACTTTTTACCCGACTGCGCCAGGAGGGTTATGTTTTTCGAGTGTATGTATGTATGTTTCTGTGTGTTGCTCTGCAGCCTAAACGGCTTGATGGATTTTAACTTGAGAGGTGTCGTTAGATTCGTCTTAAACGTGAGAGTGTCACTGGGTACATAAAACTGGCCAAGTGCGAGTCGAACTCATGTGCAAAGGGTTCCGAACTAAAAATATATTTTTTAAATCTCTCGCATTCTATCAAGTGGGGTATCAAATTAAAGTATTTTAAAAATGGTTTATGTAACTTATATGTTTCAATTTAATTTGGACTGATAAATGCTAACAAAAACTAAAAATAGTAAAATAAAATAAATATTTTAAAAAACAAAAAACCCGACCGCGTAAAAAAACTAAAAAGAAAGAAACAAGCCCAGTAGTTTAGAATTCACTCATTCACACTCACAGTCGGGGCCCTTCGGGAAGATTTGATTGGTATAATTTGAATGGGCCCCGACTGTGAGTGTGAATGAGTGAATTCTAAACTACTGGGCTTGTTTCTTTCTTTTTAGTTTTTTTACGCAGTCGGGTTTTTTGTTTTTTTTTTTTTTAATATTTATTTTTAAAGGTTTTAGTTTAAAATCAGTATTTTTTTTTGTCATAACCTGCTTGCTTTTATGACCTTACTGCTGGGACACAGGCCTCCACTCTGTAAGAGAGGTACAGTAAAAAGTCATACTCCATCGATTTTTTTGGTTTTAGGACATGTCAGTTCGGTTTATTCCACTTTGTTCACCTGAGGGATATCATCTGGGTGAACAAAGTGAACAAGTTATCACGAAAGGAAAACTCCTTTAACGTTTTGAGCTTTGTGGTGATGAAATAGATTTAATGAAGTAATACGCCTGATTGAGTTCGAACCCACGATCTAGTTTAATCACCACTGCTCTACTTTAGTGTTAAAAATCATTTCTTGAACTGTTTTACACACAAAAATTGAATTAACACAAGGTTACAGTATAAATGTTTATTTGTCCAATTAATAAGGGCGCAACATTAAATCATTCGTCATTTAAACAATGATACCGTGCATAATTAAATAACCGCAATGAATTTATGATACAGTTGAAATATTACGAGTATTCACGGGTAAAATGTAACGTAAAATGGTCCCAGTAATATACAGGAAGTTACCATTTTCATTTGCAATGTTTAACACTTTTAAATACTCGTATTTTTATATTTAATTGCCAGCGACTTTGCCCGCTACAACTCAAAAATTATCTCACGGGAACATTAAATCGGGATAAAACTATCCTATGTGTTAAGCCAGGTTATAAACTATCTGTTTACCAAATTTCATCAAAATCCTTTTAGTACTTTTTGCGTGAAAGAGTAAAAAACATCCAGTCATTCTTCTTTACAGACTTCCGCATTAAAGCAAGAAGTAAGAAATGATAAGATAATTATAATGATGATGATTATCAATATACTAAAAAAAAAACAATATTATTTCAGTTTATTGCAATGTACTAACCTAAACATAGGCCTCTTGAGCACCACAGCACAATCAACCGCTTTTTTCAAAAACATGACGTAATAATGTTTTACAAAAGAAAAACCACTTGTCGGACACAAGTGGTTTTTCTTTTGTGAACAATCCCCAAATCATTTATAAACAAACCAACAAATTGAACGATTGTAGACATCATTCTAGATGCCTTTCCTGCTATTCTGCTTACACCATAACTATATTCCTATGTACAGATAAACAAAGTACCGCTACACACAATCACAAGCGACGTCGCGTGCTAGAAATATCTCCAGCTACAAGATTAGGGAGACGAGCGCGTCTGTGCAGTTGTTATGTGCGTGTGTGTGTCTGTATGTTTGTGCTTGTGTGTGTGATAGGGATGTGGTGTTGTTATCGATTTTTCCGACGTTTTTTTTTTTGTTTTTAGTTGATTTTTATAAAATATCATGGTCGATGATTTTGTTGCTTATTAAGAATTAGTTTTTTGAAAGCATTGCATTACTTTCTATATTTAAAAATTCAGTACGATAACGCAAGCTACCTCGACTTAATATAGTGAATCAAGACCAATTGTCAAAGAGATACAAATATAATTAAGGATTCCGAAGCATCATCAGAGTATTAGAAGTAAAGTTTAAAATAATTTGTATCCCTAAAAGCTTTAAGACTATATTATAAAAAAAAAAACAAATTGACAACTTAATTTGTCGAGTTTTAGTAGTTATCGATAAAAAAAATCCAGCACTCATTTTCCATGATAATGTATGAATAGGTTTCCATTTTATCACTAATTTATAAATACAATATTGCAAAAGTCAGGTAGCAATTTCGACGAAAGGATTTCATTTTTCACAGAAATACAAGAAAATTTAGCACAGTTTTTATTTTTCCTGACAACTAAATGTTTCCGAGAACACGATGCTACGTTATTTTCTTTTTATAATACTTACGTAAGTTTGTTTGATGGTTTGGTATTTCTTCCTTAGTAACTAGTAAAAATACACTCGAGAGCAATGAATCCGGGTCACTTAAAGAATGTTAAAACCGGCCAAGTGCGTGTCGGGCCACGCACAGTGTAGGGTTCCGTAGTTGCCCATCAAAATACTTATGCGAACTAACTAAACTGATTCGCTGAATTTAATTTTAAAAAGAAGAATTTTCAAAATCGGTCCAGGAGTCTTTGAGAAATCGGGGAAAATACATAAAAAAAAAGATTACGAAGAATTTAGAACCTCCTCCTTTTTTTGAAGTTTGTTAAAAATATTTGACGATAAAAACCTACCTATCCCCAAAAAACATACCGTAAAAACATACCTATTAAAGCTGTAAAAATAAAGTTGACAAACTTACATTTGCAGTTGAAGAACATGTTCTCCGATACATTTTGTTTAAGAAAATATGTTATCCAAGTACATTTTATAAGTTGGTCGACTATTACTCGTAAAGTTGTAAAGCCTACTTAGTCATGATAATTTTCTTTTAAACTTCGTTATATATACTACTATTGTGAATTTTTTCACACCCCCAAACATAACCGTTTAGCTGGTAGAGGGGGGGGACACTCGAGTCGAGAAAAATTTAGCACTTTAAAGCTTAATATTTCACAAACGAATTTTTTTATCAAAAAATTGTTAATGGAAACTATCAATATTTTTTAAAGACCTATTTAATGATACCCCACACTAAGGGGTACGCGAGAAAAAAAAAAACATCCCCACTTTACGTGCACAGGAGGTTTATTTTACCACTTTTTCGGCACAACAAATCTGTATATTTACACCAAATTACAGCTCTCTAGTACTGTGCGTCTCTGAGCTAAACTGCGGACGCAGACGGACGGACGGACGGACGGACGGACATGGCGAAACTATAAGGGTTCCTTGTTGACTACGGAACCCTAAAAATCTCGGAAACTAAAAATGATAGGTTAATGCAATAAATTGTATTTAATAGACAATGTAATACTCCTTAAATGAAAGTAAAAAAACTAGAGTCACCATACATTTTATTAACACAAAATTACATAAAGAAAAAAACTGCTGATCTCTCCTTAAAACAAAAATAGGAAACATGAAAATTTTGAACTTTATTACGATTTTCTTAAATTTTAATTCTTCGTATTGCCTCCTCGTGCTTCCATTACTGCGTTTACGCGGTTTGGCATGCTGTACACCAAGTTCCTTATACGATTTTGGGGAATATTCTCCCATTCCTCTGTGAGAGCAATTTTGAGCTCACGAAGCGTGATTGGGGGAGGGTTTCGTTGTTTTACGCATCTGCCTAGCTCGTCCCAAGCATGCTCGATCGGGTTGATATCCGGAATGCGCGCTGGCCACTCCATACGAGTAATGTTCATCTCTTGAAGGTAATCATTCACAATCTTACCTGTATGAGGTCGGGCATTGTCATGCATAAATATAGCATCCTCACCTAAATTGACCATAAATGGACCAACGTGATCATTGAGGATTTCTTCCACATATCTTACGCTAGTTAAAGAGCCGTTTTCTATGATCACCAGCTCTGTGCGACTTTCAGAAGAAATTCCGGCCCACACAAGTACAGACCCACCACCGTAGGCTACTTTTTCTTCGATGCATGCTTGCTTGAATCTTTCCCCTGGTCTTCGATACACTCTGTGTCTTCCATCGTGCTTGTAGAGCATAAATTTTGATTCGTCGGAGAACATAACTTTTGACCAATCTTCAATACTCCAATTTACGTGGCTCTGGGCATATTTTAGTCTTGAAATACGATGCCCACGCTCCAGTTTAGGGCCGTTTGCAGGTCTAAGGGGTTTTAAGTTAGATTCAGCAAGCCGACGTCTTACTGTCCATGCACTTGGGTTACTTCCTCCGAGGCGTCGAAACTGATTGGTGAGTTCAGTTCCTGTGAAAAAGCGATTTCGAAGCATGGTGTTCACCAAGTATCGGTCTTCTCGTGCTGTGGTACACCTGGTTCTGCCCGTTCCTGGTCTGCGTAGGTTAGAACCAGTTTCTTCGTAACGTCGGAGAACTCTTTGTATTGTTGACAGCGATACACCGACAGTCCTGGCTGTATCGCGCTGACTCCGGCCGGTTTCCAGCATTGTAAGTATTCTGGTGCATTCTTCAGGCGTAAGCGACATAATTTCAGCTTGAATAATGAATATAGAGCACTATCAACATGGTTTATGTACCCACATAAATGACAGATTACAAACAAAAGCAAAACCAAATGCTGTAATTTCGTAGTTTCATCTTCGAAAGTGGCCCTTTTTCAAATTTGATTTTTTTATGATATAACTTTACAATAACTAAGAAGTTTTAATACCTTCATTTAAGGAGTATTACATTGTCCATTAAATACAATTTATTGCATTAACCTAGCATTTTTAGTTTCCGAGATTTTTAGGATTCTTAAAGTGACCCGGATTCATTGCTCTCGAGTGTACTTGAAGGTTTTTAATACTAAGTTTGTTTTCGGTTGTTCAAAGTTTTTTCGAAAGATGATTCTTTGGGTATTTAGCGAGGTCACAAATTGAAAGTTTGTTATTCTTAATTAAAATGAACAATATAGAAATCTCAGAACTCAATTCTTGTGTTTCTTTAGAAATAAGGTATTAAGAAGAAATAATTATCTTTATCCAAGCGATCGCCTCAGTAAGTAATACGCACTGTTTCCGAGAACTCTTGTTTTTATTTTTCTCGTTAATTATTAATGTATTTTTTTTTGTTTGTTTCTAGGCAGTCTGTTTGCTAAGAATAACGAAAAAAAAATCCCATTTTCCATAATTTATTCATGGTAAATTATTAAAGAAAGAAAGAAGAGATTTTTTTATTTAACAGACACCCATGCAAAACAAGAAGAAAAACAGAGAAATTAATAACTAAATCATAACAAAAATAATAAACAAGTAACGAGAACAGAAATCGACAGCAGCATGCCGTAGCTGTAAAAAGAAAGGCTCAGCATAATGCTGTCCTTATTTTTTTATCGATAATAAACTATCGATACACATCCCATCACTATACTCACTTGGAGTGCGCTCAAGCGGGGTCCGCGGCCTATGTACGTTTCATTTGTTTCCTAGTCTGCTGAATTGTCTCCTTGCCTAGCCTAGACAAGACTAGACAGACTTATCTACCGGTACATATTCTCGGTAGTACGTGCCAGGATGGAAAATGGGGAGATAAAATGTTTCCAGTCTGATGTCAAGGAATGAATATGTTATATGGAAATATTCTGACAAATTCAGGCATTTTTCGGTTAAAGTTTGACTTTAACGCGTCTTAAAACCTACACTATTATTTTGCAAATATTTATTTCCTATGTTTTCCTATAAGATGACCAAGTAAAAATCATCATAAAATCGAAAAAAACATATTGGTACTTGCCCTGCTGTAACAGCGAGGTGTTAACTTAGATATATCCTAGAAACGATGATCATTTTAGAAATGATGAAGACCATCATCATAATAAAGATATTCGTGATTTTTGTGATTTGACGAGTTTAGCGGTCTCCGACACGTCCATCAGCTCCTGTAACGACAAGTCGGCAGGGTAAGGCCTACTGTCCACACAGTCGTCTTTCGTAGGATGCATGTAACCTATAAATGAAGATAGGCGTATTCTGCATATTTGTTATACTCACGCTGTTTCATGCAATAGCCTGTCACGCTAAAAGGTCTCAGTTTTCTTTCAACTTGCATCGAGAAAGGACGTCTTTTGTTGTAAAAAATGCATGACGAACGCAACAGTCAACACGAGCGGCTGACGCGACGTTGCCGCTTCGTGGACACAGATTTCATTGTTTCTACGCAAGATGCAAGCATTCGTCTTGCAATCGTCAGTTGACGAAAGCGTGCGTATGACGTGCGGTTACGTGGACAATGGGCCTAACCTTTGCTGAATTCTGTCTTTGGAGTGGTGTGTAGGTGGATAAACCTTGTCTCAAAGTAGAAGTCGGGTTGCTAATTCCCAAGGGAGCTACCGCAAAGGTTCACTCGTTTTTTTTTGGGGTGTATAAGTGTTTTTATAAAAATAAAATAAAAATATCGTTTTTATTATCACAGTAAGTAGGTATTTAGGTCGCCGACGTTAATTTAATGTGTTGATTTGATCATAATGACGTGTTGTTAGTAGGTAATGCATGCTTATAACGTTCATGTTATTGCTAATATTTTAATCTAGAGAACCTTGGTCTAGTTTTAGTATGGTCTAATTAGTTTTTTAGAAAATCATGTCAATTTTAGTGACTCAGTGTGGTTTCAATGTGGAAGGTTTTGACTTGAAACAAAAGTTAAATTTTTAGAGAAGTAAATAATAGCCATTAAGAGATAAAAAACAAATGGCAATAAAAGTTTGATATTGTGTAATTCGAACCTCAACAGCCAATAGAGTCGCGGAACTAACTGCAACCGCGAGCCTGGAACTGGTTTTTCAGAGTCGGTACGAGATTGACAATCTCTTTCACTCCACCCAGGGTGGCAAAAAAACACACGCCTCAGTCAATCGATTTTGCTATTCTTAAAAAAATACTCAAATAACTTTAATTCTTGAATAAGTCTAGATAATGGTACAGTAATTATGTCATTAAGTAACGTGATTTAAGACTTGTTTCATTAATAAACCTTAGATTTATTTTTCCGGGGTCGCGGGACTGTCAACAGGTAGGTTGAAGGAATAAGATGGATTTTAATCAGTAAGAGCCTGAGAGTCTCTTCTGCTTCACTTTCAGCGGGAGGACTCATTTGATGATATTTAATAACTATTTAAAAAAACCTAAAACATAAAAAACAATAATGATGAAGTAAAATATTAGATTAAGTAAACATCAATCAAACAGACATCTACTATCACTCCAAATAAAAAACACAAAAAAATAACCTACTTTTTCAAAAAATCAATACAAAATATTAACAAACAAAGATCTAATCTCATTTCTTCAAGCTAAGTCATGCTTGCGCAGTCGGGCCCATGTTTGTCGAGTGCTTAGCCTCGACCTGAACGACCTAGCGTGTTTACCTCTGTTGTGTGCCCCTGGTTGTGTACCCCTGCTTGTGTACCCTGCCTATTTGTTTTTGATATTAAGTTATTGTTTTCAAGTTGGGGTCAATCGGGACCTTTGTTGGGACAAATTCCTTTTGAGATTCGGATTGTTTGAAAGATTGTATCTTTGAGAAACTGAGTTTGAGATTAAAATTAGGTTTGTGGTGTGATACACGCTTTGTGGCTCCGACTGCTGTAAGTCCTGGATTTGACTCCAACCAGGCACTTTGTGAAATTTATTTCATAACCACTGCTCTCAAAATCGTGAGGAAACCGGCATGTCCTTAAACCAACCAGCACTGGGTCCGCGTGATTGATTACAGTCCAATTCCACTAACAGTGATGACGCCTGTGTCCCTACAGTAGGAACATTGTTGGCTGATGATGATGTCCTTAATAAAGCGTGTTTTATAATCCTTACAAAGAGTGTTACGAGAAATAATCACGCTTTGTAAGGATCCATCCAAGTAAGCAATAGGTGATGGATCTATGTGGACGGCGTCTCGTCTGAAAATCTGTTAACCCAAACGCGAGATAATTGCGGTCAAACATACATAATATGTACAATCGACACAGTGGAATCATGACCCACCATAAGCTTATTTTCCAACAGACATTCAAATACCATTAGGTCCACATTCGCGTAAACATACATATCCATGGCAACGACTTTGATCTTTGTCAATTTGACGGATTCAAACGATTTATTGTCAAAATGGGTCATGATTCCACTTTGTCGATTGTACATACATACAAACATTCGAGTCGAACTGCGGACGTAGTTTTTTTAAAGCAGGTTTAAAAAGAAAAGATTGTGTGGTTTTATGAAACCACGGTAAAAGTGAAACTTTTTCACATTTTTTTTTACACTACACGGTCAGGTGATGCAGACTATAGGCGCTGCCATATTGGCCTCAGCTGCTTTGACGAGCGCCTTTCAATTTATCCCTACTCTGCGGCCGACCGTCACGTGACATGAAATACACAGACTCACATCAACATACTATTACCACAAGTTACACTGTGAAAGTACTGAAGAAGTGTACAGATTCACTGGATAAAACCTTCTTATACCATAAAACCATACCTATTCTATTCTGTTGCCATCTCAATCTGAATGAATGCTCAGGAAATCCCCGACACATGTTTCAACTTTGTCAATAACTCAATAAGGTTCATAATCCAACAGATATGTTAACACGTTTTTCATGTTTTCAGGTACTTGGCATCAGCTTCATGGCACGCTAGAGGATAGAAAATCGCATAGAGGTAAAGATTTTAGATACTTTTTTTTTTCATTTTAGTTTTAAGAATCATTAAACTCGTTTTCCACCGTAAAACCCTTAAATTGCCAAGCGGAGTGGATTTCGTTCTCATGGCGTCGTTTTGGTTTAGGCGCAAAAAGTCTTATTCGCAAAATAGCAACCGAGACGCCAAAGAAAAAAATCTAAAAATAGCAAATTCTTTAAAAATAAAAGATTCCTCCTCTTCGATTTAACTAATTTATTTCAATTCACTCGAAAAAATCTTTTATTATATACAATTTGTAGACAATTTTCCATTTTGAGAATCAGGCTTTTCAAGTATTTTGAAGAAAAAACACACCTTTTTTGAAGAACAGCACCACCTTTTTTGAAGAACAGCACCACCTCACCTCTACTCCATGTTTCAGGCGTTTTGCCCTCGAAGAGGACGGAATTAAAGAGTTTCTGGAGGACCTTAAGTACCGGTGTTCCACCCGCTCTCAGAAGCTCTGAAGTGATTCCGTCCTCGCCCGGCGCCTTGTTGTTCTTAAGCTGCTTCAGGGCCATCCTAATCTCGTACAGACTGATGTCCGGGATATCTTCGGTATAATGTCGGGACAGCTTGGCTCTTGGATCTCCTACCAAGCTGTCAACGGGCTTTGCGACCGAAGTGTATAACTGTCCATAGAACCTCTCGATCTCGCCTAAAACCTCTGCTTTGGTCGACGCTATGCTGCCATCCTCCCGTTTCAGCTTTGTCATCTGGCTTTGCCCAATAGACTTGTCCTTTGCGAACACTTTAGAGCCTTGGTTTCGCTGTATGGTCTCTTTAACACGATTCGTATTAAAGAGACGCAGATCGTGTCGCAAGGACTTAGATATACGTCTATTGAGCTGCCTATATGACTTCGCGTCATCGGAAGACTGCAACTGTAGCAAACGTCGTTCAGCCATGAGGTTTAAGGTTTGCTCGGTCAATTTCTGAGGTCTATCTTTACGACAGGGTCTAAAAAAAACTTAGACCCTACCGTGCGGACAGTTTCCACTAGCCCGTCGTTGATCTCGTCCACTGACACTAAGTTCTCAAGGCAAGCAAAGCGATTAGAGAGCTCGAGTTGAAAGCTTTCGGGGTTTTGAATATGGGGTCGAGTAGGTCGGAGCGTAGACTTCATCAGGCTGGACCTTTCAAGTTTAACATTGATATTCAGCGAGCCTCTTACGATTCGGTGATCGCTACCGGTTTTTACCCTGTTGATCACAGAGACATCGCTGAATATCCGTTTCTTGTCGGTCATGAAGAAGTCTATCTCGTTTCTCGTGAAACCATCGGGACTCAGCCAGGTCCATTTCCTGTGAGGCGGCTTCTGGAAGAAAGAGTTCATCATAAAGAGTTCCTCTTTCTCCAGAAAGTCGGCCAGCCTCTGTCCCCTAGGGTTCCGTTGCCCATACCCAAATTGCCCCACTCTCAACTCATCACCGCTTTTCTTACCCAACTTTGCGTTAAAGTCCCCCATAACAACAGTGAAGTGGGTTTTGGAGCTATGTATGGCCCTACTTACGTCCTCATACATAGTCTCCACTTCATCATCGGAGTGTGACGAGGTCGGTGCGTATACCTGAATGACCTTCAGCGAATATCTTTTGGATATTCTGAGTATTAGGTATACCACCCTGCTCGACACACTGTCGATGGTTATTATGTTGTTTACGAGGGACTTGTGAACGAGAAACCCGACACCACCTTGGGACTGTTGGTCGCCCTCCCGGTAGTAGAGCAAGTTACCAGACTTCAGGGTTACGGTGTCCTCCCCCTCTCTACGGACTTCGCATAACCCCATAATGTCCCAGTGTAACTTGCTCAGCTCCTCTTCCAGCTCGCAGATCTTTTCGTCAGTCCTCAATGTGCGTATGTTGTGTGTTACCAGGGCCAGTCGTCGTGGGGGTGGGTAGCCGGATCTCTTCCGGAGATTCTTAGCACCCCCTGCTCCGCCGTTACCTTGACCGCTACCCGCGCCAGGGATAGCGGAGCTGCCGGGGACTGGGGGCCTGGTTTCTGTGGTTTTCATTGTAGGGGGTTATTTGCCTTAATCGCCACGCTTGGCAGGCGGGTTGGCGATCGCAGTGAGGATGTGCAGTACACGGAGGACGCTGCTGCCCGACCTCCGGTTTGTCCCTTAGTCGCCTCTTACGACACCCACGGGAGGATTTGGGGAAGCGCAATTCTAAGCCGGCGCCCCACGGCAAGTCTTGTATAGTTCATAGAAATTATAGTTCATAGAAATGATCGTCAGGGTTAACTTTGCCACTCAAAAATTATGGTTACAGATAGGTAAATAACTACTAAAAGGTTAAAGCCACCACAATCACCACGCTCCCACTAAGTGTTCTCAATTTATTTGAAATGTAGTCCAAAATACATCACAATAATTACTCTAAAACTTAGTATACATTACGTTAATAAGCCTTTAAAATCTCCACACAAAGTCAAACCGCTAACACAGATAAATGTTTTCACTAACTTCTAAAATTCCTTAGAGTCTATATTTTCATTAAAGCACTTTGGTAAACGGCTATTAAGGTCTATTTTCGCGTTAAACTCCTACGGCTACTTTAATAGCACAAAGTAAGAATGTATTTTAGTAGGAAGTCTGGATTTTGACACTAATTACAACGGTATCCGATACGGATACTGCAAGCACATTACGAGCGGTTAAAAAGAGGTTTTTCGGATATTATCGGATACGGTAAAAGAGTTTTTAATGTATTTTTATGTTATGGTGAGTTTCGGTTGATACATTACTTGGTTGTAGAATGGTTTACAAATGGCGCCGCGTTGCTGTGTATTTGGCATCCCACGATGCGGTGTTGTAACGCGTAACTTTGCGTTGCAGCACTAGCAGTGATGATTTTTTTTCTATTGTGCAAATTGCCTTACACTAGGTGTTTCTTGGGCCGCAGGAATGTGTCATCAGATATCCGTGGCCCTGGAAAGTAAAGGGCTATTAAAGAAAACCTTGCATTTTAGTCAGTACGAGTCTGACAGTCCCTCCCACCCAGCCCTGAGTGGGAGAACTCATGACAAGAATTTTCCACGAAAAACACTTGGTTCTCCTGTACTGTGGGTGCGTTTATAAACATTTTCAACACACAAGCAGAGGAAAAACTAATTGTAGGTCTAAAAATGCGGGAATCTGTCTCACTAGCCAGTGTCGTCAATCGATCTCTCTAGTCGGATCGAAAGGGACAGTCAGACTCTTAAGCTATTGTCAAACTGACAGACGAACCGAATGCGTGGCGTAGCGTTTTGGTTTGTAATGTATGGAATTGTTTGAAGCCTGTCACACAGAGTATCGGATCGCTTTCGCATTTTTATATGACATGATTCGGTTCGGTTCGCTATCGCCTGTCTGTTTGACAAAGGCCTTACTGACTAAAAATCGTGTTTCTTCGGTTGCCTTTTGCATACGAAGACCGCAGTAACCTCATAAGACAGTCCCACAACCCCGAGCATTCCTGCAACAGTGGGAATGTTTTAAGCTTTGGATCAAATTGTTACTACCCCAAACCACTTCAGTTTTACAAGCTCATCTCAACCCAAGACGAAGCTGAAATGATGCTATGCATTTACTCCAACAATATACCTGCAGTTGTCTTTTTCTCATGCTGCATAAAAATCGAATAAAATAATTCCAAATGCGTAGAAAAAATATTATTGTGTCTGAGTTTAGACAAGGTCAATCGATTTCCTATGTGACTGTAGTAGTAATAGTCCAGTACTGACAACTGTTTTGTATGATTTTTGCTGTTGAAAAGCAGGTAAGTAAGTAATCTTCATTTTTGCGTGGTAAAATTATCAAATGAGTCCTCCCGCCCAGGGCGGGACAGGAGGGACTGTCAGACTCGTACTGACTAAAATCCACGGTGATCCATTAATAGCCCTTTTTTTTTTTTTTGTCGTGGCAAAATCATCAAATGAGTCCTCGGAGCCCTGGGTGGGGCGGAAGGGACTGTCAGACTCTTACTGACTAAAATCCACCCGTGTTCCTTCGGATGCCCTTTACGTTCTGGGGTCACGGTAAAACTACCCCCCGGACGTATCCGAGAGGGAACTCCAGTCCACGGGCGCACGTGGAGGTTTCCTGTCTTAGCACCCCAGAGCCCTTTGGAATTTTCAAAGATGTGGCGATTTCTTCACGATGATTTCCTTCATTTTTGAGCTCTACGCGAAACCCGAATAAATTATAGCACATAATGTTACTTTAAACGCTTAGCTGAAAGTAAAAAATCCAAACCGTCGCTTACTATACCTAAGTGAAAACGACAAGTCCAATCAAGTAGTGACTATCGACCTATTTATAGTTAGACTAAATCGATTCTGTCTCGGATCGACTAAACTATTATGCTATGTCAATGTCGTTGCCGTCGATGTCTTAATTAGGTCGCCGCTGTCGCCTGTCCTTGTATAGATGGTAAGTGGGATTCGATTTGGGTTTGGAATGAAGCAGGGTGTTGGTACTTTATGTTGTAGGGTTATAGGGTTTGTGAGATAAGGTTTTATTATAGTTTACTTGGTAGAAATGGAATTGTCACGAAATCGTGAACACACAAGCACGATAATTACAAAAAAAAATGCTTTTTTACTTTGCTCGTAACTTGAGGTCGTGGTTAAATAATTACAACCTCACAGGTCGATCATCCAGGTTAAGCCGCGCTTGCCGAGGTTGGTCTGTGGATGTGTGACCATCTGTCATAGCGAGTTTCCTCCGTGCCTCAGAAAGCACGTGATGTCATTTGTAGATCTTTGACAGTCATTACTATTCGCCAGCTCTAAAGTCCGACAACCAGTCTTACCATGGGGTATCGTTTTAGCCAGTTTCTGGGTTGTGGAGTTCTGATAGGCAGTCGCTCCATGTAAAATACTGTTACTTAACATAGGAAAGGGGTAAGCAGATGATAATTACTTTTTTTGCTAAACGTAATTTTCAGGAGAAAGTTGACAGAGGTCGCGGACGTGTTCATCCTTGTCGTGGCCACATATAAACATCTATGGGCATTATAAATACGGAAGACGTACAATAATCGCCGTTGGCCTTGAATATAGCTCATGCTAGCTCCTAACGAGCCCTCATATTATATCCTCTATGCCATTACGTATTATAGAACTAGCTAATATCTTTACAGTTCAGGTAAAATAAGAAATGTCATGCTCGTTATAGGTACTGACAGTAATCATTGTCTATTAGAGCGAATGGGGACCAAAAATATGTTTATAGATAGGTTTTATGGTTATGTAGGTACGTAAAGTTAATCGATTATCTGTGGATTAGTACTAAATGTTTTGGTGTACTTACTTTAATGAAACTCAAAGAAATACAAATAAAATTATATTGGCCAAGCACGTGACTAAACACGCCTGTGGCATAATAACAGTCACACATGCTAATCTTCACGGTTAAGCCGCGCTTGCCAAGATTGGTCTGTGGATGGGTAGCCACTTATCATATCGAATTTCTACCGTGTCTCAGAAAGCACGTAAAGCCGTTGGTCCCGGCTATCATTTGTAGATCTTTGACAGTTATTACTGTTAATCAGAAGCTCGACAACCATGTCTTACCTGCATCCTCGACATCCAGTTACTGGGTTGAGGAGGTCAGATAAGAATCACACCATGTAAAATACTGTCATCCAAATGCATCCGATTAGACGGGAAGCGGACCCCAATATAGTTAGGAAAAGGCTAGGCAGATGAGTTTTACTTTTCGTAAATTATTTCAGTCGTGTTTTCTGAAATCATTAGCATAAACTAAAGAGTCGTTAAAGATGACATGTAACAGTTGGCAACCGTTATTCAAAATATAAGTGAGGGAATAAAATATCTTAACTCGCTAATAATACTAGAAATGAATAGAAATATCTAAGAAGTTTTCTTAAACCTTAATCTCCATATTACATACTAGATAAGAACCAAAACAAACTCAGCGAGTTTTCCGCACTTTTCTGCCAAATCAAATCAATATGAAAATACATAGAAAAGCTGTTTTCTTAATGTAAAATTCTCGGTAGAATTTCATCCGTTATTCCGGAAAGTTCGAGAAAGTTCTTTGAAATAAGGAAGTGACTGGGAAAAGGGGCTTAGGACTGGAGTAATGATTTTATTACCGAATTGAGTTCCCTTTTCATTGAACTGGAATTACTTAAATTCGGAGGTTTCTTCAAAACCTCAGTTCTCAGAAAATAGTTAAGAGGTTATCAGAAAATAGTATTGTAGAGTATTTTTTATTTTGTTAAGATAAGTCAGAATAATAGTTTAATCAACCTAAAATTATCCTACTGTTGGGACAAAGACTACCCTCTCTGCGAGGGGAAATTGGCAGACTGACTATGCGAGCCCAGTCTAGATTGGTAGTTACGAGTATCACTGAAACTGCCAGGCCTTATGACTTTTAGGGCCAAGTTGCCTGCTAGAGTCGCGGGACTGTCTCAAAAGAGCACTGCGGTCCTGTAACACAAAGAGCAACTAAATAAACTGGTTGGACTTTTAGTCAGTTAAGGTCTGAGTCTTTTCCAATTCACCCAGAGCGATAAGACGAATTTGATAAAACCCAAATTAAAAACTGGGGGTCACTTTTTTAAATTGTTTTACTCAAGGAATTTTTCCTGTATCGTGGGTGCGATTACAAACATAAACTCACACAATCGCAAATATTTGTTCCGTGCGGGACTTGAACCCGCGACACGCAGCGCAGCCGTTCAATCGCTTATAATAGCCATACACTATCCTGCCTATCGTACGATCGATTTGACGCTTGCAATTGTTTCAAATTGGCAGTTCGTCCATATACACCATACTGCCTATCGTACGATCGATTTGACACAACTTCAAATCTGCAGCAGTGATGCCAACTTAGCAACTTTATAGCTAGATCTAGCTATTATTCGGTGACCGATAGCTACAAAATTATAAAATTGTAGCTGTCGTCACCGAATAATAGCCAAATGCATCACTGCTGCGATTTGACGTTGTGTCAAATCGATTTGATGACCTATCAAATTGGCATGTCATGCCATCAAATTGGCATGTCATGCCAATTTGATGGATTCCACGCCCACGGTCAATTCTAACTGATCAAATTGGCAGTATCATGCCGATTTGACAAATAGGCAGTATGGTGTATGGCTACCATTAGCCAAACTTCCTATCAATAGATACGATACATACAGTCTACTAATCTAGCTAAATTTAACCTATTCAATAATGTACCCAACCCTTCACATAACTTACCCTCAACCAACATACCTAACAAAGCCAGTTGATAACGGATACATGACATAAATGTAACTGAAAGGGTTATCAGTCGCACAATGCAAATAACATAGTCATTCCAGTTCCGCGTCTTAATTATGAAAACCTCGGTGCCTTATACCCTTGGGGAGAGCCTCGAAGATAGCGGGTAGATAATGTATTGATTTTGAAGATTGTTAGTTTTGAATTTTAATATTTTATATCTGCGTCGCTAATGGTAGAGCTTTTTGTAGAAAGACAAATTCATTTCAATTCATTTAGTACGTGCAGTACTCGAATCAGAGTCACTTTAAGCCTCTTCATACACAATGTGGCTCAAGTCTCCGAAACCTTACCACTTTGATAACCAGGTGACTATCGAAATTCAAATCCATAGCGTTTCGTACACAGGCACGTGTCAATGGATACCAAAGTCGTAATTAGATATCGGAGACATGCGTCGCGTTGTGTACGAATGTGATACTAAGACGTTCAAACAAGGTAATGTAAGATTCGGCCTCGACGAGCAGTAATGATAAGCCTAGTAGTAATTATCGTATTCTGCTGTGAATTCTGGAGTACTTACCTAAAAGGACGCATTTTAGTTCGGTTCAGGAACTGTTCACAGTCGAATTTTTCTTTCCGCAATATAATTTTGTTGATTTAATTTTCAATGGCGTAAATTCGGAAAAGTGATGAAATTAAAACAAGCTTTTGACCTGTATTTGAACACTAAAAGTAGCCATACACCATACTGCCTATCGTACGATCGATTTGACGCTTGCAATTGTTTCAAATTGGCAGTTCGTCCATATACACCATACACCATACTGCCTATCGTACGATCGATTTGACACAACTTCAAATCTGCAGCAGTGATGCCAACTCAGCAACATTATAGCTAGATCTGGCTATTATTCGGTGACGACAGCTACAATTTTATAAAACTATTTCTTCAGAATGCCACTTATTTAATGTAGAATGAGCCACTGTTGCATTAATCTTGTCTTTCCACTCGGGACACTACTTTACTAATTTCGAAAGTCTCATGATGAAATGAAAAGGTGCTAGAAAAAGTAGCTAAAAAGTTTAGCCACAAGTTACACTTTTTAGGTACTTTTCTAGCACTTTTATAATATTGTAGCTATCGGTCACCGAATAATAGCTAGATCTAGCTATAAAGTTGCTAAGTTGGCATCACTGCTGCCGATTTGAAGTTGTGTCAAATCGATCGGATCACCTATCAAATTGGCATGACATGCCAATTTGATGGATTCCACGCCCACACACGGTCAATTTTAACTGATCCAATTGGCAGTATCATGCCGATTTGACAAATAGGCAGTATGGTGTATGGCTACCATTACACATACATACCTTTTAGTATACTCTTTAATGGTACATTTAAATGTATATTTCGTAGTATCTCCAAGTTACCAGACTCCAAGTAATTTACAGGTTACTTCGAGGCAAGCATGCTTTACCGCCAACCACATCATCGTTTACCACGCACCGGTCAGGCGAGATAGTGGTCAAACGCGAGAACATAATCAGTTGAAAAACCATAATATAACAATTTAATTTAATTAAAAAAATGCATAGATCTTTTGTTAAAGCCTGACTTTCAGAATAAAATACAACATATGCAACGAGATCACACAAAAGAGACAGATACCAAGACAAATTGAGGTAAACGCTTTAAAACTTAGCTTTTTTTCAACCATCCAGAGAAACCCCGACGATCGCACAAAACAAACGAATTATTCGCATTGCGTATCCCGTTGTATTTAAGGCCCCCACTTTAATGCCGCTGTGACGTAACCAATTCGATTTAGATCCCCCCCTCCCACGGCTAGAGGGGGTGAAATAATCTTGAGGACGACAAATCCTTAGTAAAATCGACGTCTTATGCCTGTGTGGACGTGTCAGGAATTAAAAGAACGGTTGCGGATGAACCGCAACCATTCTTTCATCAGCTTAGTGTAGGATGTAGGATTATGGGACGGGATAGCCGCATTACCATTTATATATCGATGGAATTAAATGGGGTGAAAGGTTTTGCTGTGGAATTTTGCGGGGTGAATTTTATTTTCATCTTTCTCTGAAAAAATGCACGAATAAATTCGCTTACGGATTCAAATTCAGGATTAATAAATTGATATCCAATTTAAACAAAAAAATCTCTCCTCTTATAATCCATATTTTTCTGCAGTAGATTTCGTCTAGGATTTTAAATACAAACGGAAAATTACATTGTATTTTTCTTCAACACATTAAATACTGAAAATTCCTGATATACACAGCCAAAGCCAAACATTTTTTATGTTAAAAACATATAGTCTGGTTAGACTCGATCAACCCCAACATACTTGAAAAAAGGATAGACGGGTGTGTGATGAAAGCTAAGTTAATTTTACTAATATTATTCCTTCTACTAGTTCATCACTAACGAAAATCCAACAGTCTAAACTATCTTTAGGTATTACATCGCCCAAATTCGCCCAGGCCCTTTATAAAAACCGCAAGGTGGATCTAGCTAATTTCAAGAGGCCCTTTGCACGTCCAGCCTATCAACCCAGTTAACAGGACAACGGAGTAATAGGATAAGACAATCACTAGGATAGAATAGTGGTGGACCTTATTGGGGACCAAACCGATTGTCGATTTTGGGTTTACGGTTTTGATTTACTGTAATTGCGGGTACAGTTTTATTGTTATTTGGTGAGATTGCTATTTTTGTGGATATTTTGCTGATATTGTTATTGTTTTAATATGGCACGTACTTAACTGATGTTATTGCAATTCAATATAAAGATTACCATCTACCTAGTGGGAGGCCTGCCTACGCTACGTCTTCCGGTCCGTGGTCGTCACTCGAGAACTTTTCTTCCCCATAGGTTATCAGTTCTACGAGCGATGTGGCCTGCCCATTGCCACTTCAACTTGCAAATTTTATGAGCTATGTCGGTGACTCTGGTTCTTCGCCGAATATCCATGTTCCGGATTTTATCATGCAAAGAAACTCCGAGCATAGCTCTTTCCATTGCTCGTTGAGTGACTCTTAATCACTCTCAAAGGCCAGCAGTCAAAGATATATGTACAATACATGACAATGCAATATTATGATGACATGGAGCCGATCTGGTGATGTAGCTGGAAGGTGACCATAGGAACTCTGTAATTAAATGCCGCAAACACAGCGAGTTTAGACTCATTTCATTCGTTTTGACGAGTACTTTGTCTATCCTAAGTACTATTTTTAACAATAAAAGTTTGGTTTTTAAAAACAACATAATTTTTTTAATGACTAACTTTTTTTTTAATAAACGGTGAAAAGCGTTGCTGTTGAAACAACGACGATATAATACTAGACTACGCATTGCACGATCTAACGAACAAAAATATTCTGCCAACTCGCTGAGGTACTACGTAAGCGAGGGGGACGGGGTACTGCGTTGTGATTGGCTAACTCAAGGTCTGTTCTGTCTCAACGTATGTTTACGGCTCACAGGATTGGTCGAAATGAGACGGATATAAGACTTTTTTGCCTAATGTGTTGGCAGACATCGGTCGCCTGTTATTAGGAGTCTAGTATTATATCGTCGTTGTGTTGAAAGTACTCACTGTTCCCGTTTATGCGCTTTACAAATAATGAGTTTTAAAACAAAAATACAACATTTTCTTGACACAGTTAACCGTCCGTAGCTCCTCACATGCCACATCTATAGTCTATACGTCTCTATGAAGGCTCTATGTCCCTCGAGGTAACGTTTCTCATGCCACTCATGTCCGACTCTCTTATTGCGGACGATGAATTGTGTTTCTTTAATGTTTTTTATGCGGAAGACTTATATTTGAGAACTGAGACGGGGTTTTTGAAGGGTTATTGTGTGGACATTACGAGATTAGGAGATACGTGTGAAGAAGTTGAATATTGTAACAGTTAAAAAAAAAACGTTTTTATGATACCCGATGGTAATTGATTGACTGATGGCATCAATCAATAGGGTAACCTGACCGGTTATATAAGAAGATTCTAGACTGTGATTGAAGATTAAAGATAGTCTAGTATAATATTCTGAAAACATCATTGGACTTCTTCACAACAGAACATTCCAGAACTTTTTTGAAACATCTAGAACGCTTGGGAAAATACGTGGTGGTACACAAAGTACCTACTCATTAAGTACTTCGGATACATTATAGGATCTTTGGAAATATTGTAGAATGGTCTTGATTTTTTTTTATTTATTCGATAAAATATAAATAAACAACACGGCACACATTTAAGTCCAATAATATCTACTTGCCTACCTTTTACAGTGTATTTACTGGCACGACTAGAGCCTATGCACACCACGTTTCTCAAACGCGCCGTCCACGACGGCGCGTTTTAATCAAACAGAGCAGACAGGCTGCGTCTGACTTACGTGAGCATCGCGTCTGTATCGCTACAATCGTACGTCGACGGCGCGTTTAAAAAACGTAGTGTGCATAGGCTCTAATGGCCACGCCAATCACGTATTTTGGGACGTTTTTAAAGTCAAATAACATGCAATACACCAATAAACTCAATATCTGATAAACCTATGTAACATAAACTGACCAAGCGAGTCAGTCAGTGTGCGCCCAAACTTATCGCAATTTGCCGCAAACTCGTTAGGCAGTAAGTAATAAGTTTCCGAGTTAACATGCTCCTGAAACCATATCTGGTAAGGCTGGGTGCATATTGGAGACTGTCGTATTAGTATAAACTTGAGAGTAGATTTTCAAGCTTATGTGACTATTTGAAATACATGAAAATCTAGAAAAAGGATCTCTTTACAAATAATTACTGTTATGGAAAAGAAAGAAACGTGTTGCATTTAGAATTTCTGTCAATCTATTTGAAACTAGCTGTTGCCCGCAGGTTCAGCCCCGCTGTTCGGCAGCAACTTTGGTTCGTCTACGAATATCCTCATTTCTGAGTCGATCGCGCAGAGAAACTCCGAGCATAGCCTTTTTCATAGCTCGGAGGGCTATCTTGAGCTTACTAATGAGGCCCATAGCAAGAGACCACGTTTCAGGGCCATAAGTCATCACTGGTAACACACATTGGTGGAAAACTTTCGACTTGAGGCACTAAGGTACCTCATGTGTAACAATATAAAGAGAGGCCCTCTTTGAGGACACGTGGTCCTAAGCCCACATTAAGGAATTCACTCAGTAAAGCATAAAAAATCTTGATATTCCAAAATCTCGCACATGTAGTTTCTAATCTCACAGTATGCATGACCCCTTAGCTGTCAACTCCAACATGGACATTGTCATTTCATTAGTTTACAAGTTTGTTGTCGCTAAAGGGGCATTATGTGAGGTAAGGACAACCCATATTGCGAAGACGGGGCGGAGATTGTCATAACTGAAGGTTATGGAGCTCCTAGGGGTAATTTTAGGTAGCTAATCAGATTTTTAATTGGTGTAAAAACACTCTTAATAATCCCGAAAGGTACTTCTTTCTCTTGATAACAGAACAACGATCCTTTTTACTTTCTTCACATCCTCAAAAATGGCGTGAAAAAGTTACAAGATCTGACTAACGAGTAGTTGATTTTTATATAAAATATTTCATTGAGCTCCTTGTCTTATGAGTTGAGCTACACGGTAAATGACACATGCTTGCACTGACTGGACAGGTCCACTCAAATCTGTGTGGTTCTTTCTTCAAAAGACCACCTCAGACACCTGCATGGTTCTCATATAACTTTACCAA
The DNA here is from genome assembly GCA_954870645.1 of Agrotis clavis. Taxonomy (NCBI): domain Eukaryota; kingdom Metazoa; phylum Arthropoda; class Insecta; order Lepidoptera; family Noctuidae; genus Agrotis; species Agrotis clavis. The sequence continues at coordinate 7,408,243 of OX940943.1, forward strand.
TACAAAATTGTCTGGACTTTAAAAGAGACTGTGACCTCTGAGTTTGTTTCAGATTTTTCTTCTCAGAGTAGTCAGGTACAAAACACCGGCCTCATCTAGTTTAAAAATAGTGTCTTTTTGACGTGTTAAAGAGTTTGCCAAACTAATTTGCTGAATAAATATCATTTATCATTTAAAGATTTTTTTAACTGTGTCCCACACTAATTTCTTATGTGTCGTAGGTGCGTTTGCAAACATAGAAACTCACATAAACAGACAACTAGACCCCTAGACTCGAAACAACTTCTTGTAGATCATACAAATATTTGTTCCGTACGATGATCGAAAACGCTGCACATTGCACAGCAAGTCAATAGCTTATTCGGTTATGTACAATTTTTATAGTACATTACTGCCGGGGCCTATAATGGCTACTTTGCTGGTCGCGCTGATGATGGCCGACAGCGCAGCGTAGCGCAGCTCCAGGCCGACACAGCGCGGCCAGCATGCAGCACTGGATGGACGAGCTGAGATAAAGGCCGAGGCCGTAGGTCGAGGCCTTTACAGCGAGGACAGCAAGGGCTGCAATGATGGCCAAGCTGGAAGGCCTAGAGCGTAGCTAGGCTAGCTCGAGGCAATCATAGCGTGACCAGCGAAGCAGGCATAATGGGCCAAGGCTTGTATAGTGCTTTACCCAAAAATGCAAGTACCTAACCTACATAAAACCAGCAAGTGATTTAAATAAAATATATATTAATTAAATAGAAATTTAATTAAAATAACAATTATCAAAAATACAGTTACTAAAATTCAAAACCGACTTTGGTTTCATATTACTTACTAATAGTTTGCGATAATTTTAATGCGATGTTTGACTACTATATTTTCTTCATTTATTACTTCATTTACTTATAGCAAAAAAGTCACTAAATAAAAATAAAAATTTCGCTGAACCGCGCTTTTGTTCCTTCTTTGTATTTTTTTTTTTAATATGGAATACAATCTTTTTGTGCCTACCTCTTTATAAACAAAAAGCTGTGTTTTAAATAAAATCTTTTTGCATTTGTTTTTTTAAACCGTTGATACGTCAAAATAGCGGCCGGCAATGTCTTGCCGGCCTGTTAGAGCGGCCAGCAAAAACTTTGCTGGCCGCTCCTTGAAACAGACTGGCAAAGCGACTTTGCTCAAACAAGGTTGTCAAAATAATGACCACATTACATGCATTTTTGAGTAAAATATTATAACTTAGTATTCTTTTTTAATTTTTGTGCTTTGTAAAATAATTATAATTAAACATACTTTTTTTTTTACGTGGTAAAATCATCAAATGAGTCCTCCCACCCGGGCAGGGCGGGAGGGACTGTCAGACTTGTACTGACTAAAATCCATGGTGTCCTTCAATAAGCCCTTTATGTTCCGGGGTCACGGTAATGAGATAAGTGACCGCGACCCCGGCAGGCTATAGCCTTCTAGAGGGGGCCCCGTCATTATGCTGACGTTCTTTGAGGCGCGCGTGGAACACAACGCGCCGTCAAACCGGCCATGGTCCCTGGTCGGACAGCGAGTTGCCCTTTACTCGCCGCTCGCATGCCCGATTGTATAGTTAATGTAACTTGTTGAAAAATATTTAATATCGTTTCTATAAATCAGAAAATTTGATAGATAGTGATATCAGTAAAATTCTAGGAACTAAATAAATAAATTGAACAATAATTTGCAAACACTCACAGTAACTGTAACACAGCCTTATAATCGTAACAGCATGGTTAGAATCAGATAAACAAATCCAGGTTAAAGTGTATGACTAGTAATCAAGATTTTATCATTACTATTTAATAGCATTACAATTTCGTTATATGATTACCGTTTCGTGGAATTAGGACAAACGTGTTAAGTAAAAGTAGGCTTTAAGGGGAAAATGGAATGTGGTTTTTTAAATATATTATTATGTGTTATAAAAATTATAAATAGGGGAGAATTAGTCCCAGTTTCCTGTTGGGTAATTTTGGGAGAAACCCGCTCTAATTGGGTGCACTTGGGGTTCTAAAAAGGCAACTTTAACAGAAACATAATACGAAATACGATAGTGACCAGAGGGCTGGCCTATTTCTAGGTCAAAGGATCAGCATTGCCATCTAACGTGACAATGCTGCCAGCGTTCTGGGCACTTTTCCCATTGACAGTGATGTGGAGGAGTTTTTTGACGCCATATAAATTTTTAATTTTAGGTTTAATTCAGTTATTTTTGTAAATATTTTACTATTAATATAAGTTTTTAAATGCAGTATGTGTACATAGTTTGTATATTAAATACGATAGTAATATTATGTACCTAACTGAGGCCTTTTCACTATATTTCTGTGTTTATTTACAGTGTACGTACTTGAAGTAATTACTGCGTTTATTATAAGGAGAATTTGAAAAGCGCCTCTAGTGTACGAACGGGGAACATTTTTTTTTCCGTCAAATTAATGTCTAAATTCCAGTTTACGTTACGTAAAAACTTAAAAAAGGGTAAAAGTCATGATGGGACTTCTGTACTTGAACAACGTTACTTGAAAAATAGAATAAAACATTTTCCAAAAATAACATAACATAACATTGGTATATAACATTTTACATAGAGTTGTAGTGTTACATAACATGTTGCATGGTCTGTACTCACCTTTTTAATCATCTGTTCTTTTCTCAACTATGTTGTTGTCGGCGACTAATCACTCACGAACATAAAGTTTCAGTAAATAAATACACAATGCCCACTCAACCTCACAATCACGTTGAGATAAAACACAAAACATACATTAAATAGTTATTCCCAAAGTTCTTATAACTTCACCATTGATTACCTAATTCTTATTGTCCGCGGTCAACAACAAACAAGAAACTTTTGTCGCTGAACAAGAACAAATCTTGCAAGTTTTGTCGCGGGCGACGCCTTTCAAATACTAAAGATAAGCATAGAAGGTCAACTCCGTACATTGTACTTACAAAACCGATGAAAACATACCAAAGTCGAACCAGATGCAGCTGATTTTACATGGAGCGACTGCCTATCGGACCTCCACAACCCAGTAACTGGGTAATACGATACCCCATTGGTAAGACTGGTTGTCAGGCTTTTAGAGCTTCTGACTTATAGTAACGACTGTCAAAGATCTACAAATGACAGCCGGTACCAACGGCTTTCCTTTGAGAGCAGTGGTGGCTCAGTGTTATCGGCTCCGACTTACGAGTTACGTGTAGGTCGTAGGTTTGAATTTAGCCAGGCGCATTATTTATTTATTTATTTATTTTACTTTTTGCACATGTAACAAGACAGTACAATGGCGGACTTAATGCCAAGGGCATTCTCTCCCAGTCTACCTTAGGGTGATGCAGAGAAACAAAAAACAAACATAGAAAGTGCAACAATACGCAAAGTGAAAAAGATATTTAATTAATAATGATAAATACACAAATACATACAAGCAAGATATATACAAATATAAAGTGTAAAATAGAAATACATATAATATATATATATATATATATAATACATGAAGATGGGGATTGCCAATAACAAATTAATTTTGTGCCGAGTCTGCCAACATCTTGTGCAAATGCTCACGAACTTTCAACATAAAAGTGAACCGGCTGGTGACCGTCCTGATATACCGAGGGAGCATTACTTTGTGCCAGTGTACCAGTGCTCTCAAAAAGAAAGAAGAAAACCATCGTGAGGAAACCGGCATGTCCTAGAATCATAAAATTCGAAGACATGGACATCCACCAAACCGCACTGGGTGGTGGATTATGGCCTACTCCCTCTCTCAGAGAGGAGGCCTGTGTCCCAGCAGTGGGAATATTTATAGGCTGATGATGATGATGATGATGATTTGACTGCAAATGGATTCTCTCAGTTTTAACCTTACCTTCTGCCGCCTACTTACATAGTGGTATTGTTGTCCTCACGAGAAATTCCCTCAGGCGGGCTTAGGAGTCCTGATCCTATAATAAAATCGGTCAACTGTGCGATCTGTTGTTGGATAGATGGATTATACGGGTTTTACTTTTAATGTTTGTTTATTTACATGACTTTTTGATACAATAAAGGAATTATTCAAAAGGGGCTGGTAGGCAACAAGGCTTGAGGGTTCACTGGCTATATCTACTGAAGTAAGTTGCTAAGTATTATGATATACCTTTGAGATCTGTATTTTCTAGAACCTTTTTCAGGTTGAAAGAAGAGTATATTTACTACACTATTTCTAGGATCAAGATAACTTGGCCTTAGAAATCTGTATGAATAAACATTATTTGCCGAATGAAAAAAAGCAATATTTTTGGTTTGATAGTATAAGTTTCGTATGAGTGGGAATGTTTGGAAAATTAATATTTTATAAATATTAAACGCATTAACGCATGCGTAGCGAATTTCAAAGATTTTCTTAGGAAAGAAAAATTCGATCTGCGGGCAGGATTCGAACCTGCGGCCTTCGGATTCAGTACATCCGGCGCTCATTTCCAACCGAGCTACTGAGGATTGTACCCGCCACAGAGGGTTAAAAAAAATGTTTGGAAAATTGTCTGGAAAAGTATATATTTTGGGGTAGAAATCTCAAAACCTATTAAGGTAATAGATTAACGTTCAGTTAACTAGTATATTCCAGTCTAAAGTACAATTATTAATTCGAGTCAGTAAAATGACATTTGTAATGAATGAAATGTACTAAAACATGAATGAAATGTGACAGTTGCACTGTCATTTTACTGACTCGAATTAATAATCGTACTTTAGTTAAAGTTTCAGCTCGTTCGCATCGCTTCATTTGTGTCTACATCGAAAGTAATAAAACATATGAATAAAAAAAGTAAAAGAAAATAAATTGATCATTATTGAAGTCAATAGCAACTCACGCAGCTTTAAAAACCTGTAATATTAACCCAAAAATATTTTACTAAAATTACCGACAAAATACATTGCTTGTTAAAACCTCTTTGCTCAATCCAAAAACCTCATTGTCCCGTCAATCGATACAGTACAATTTGTAATACTCGTAAAAAAGTCATAACGTGACCTGACCTCCTTGCTTATTTACGTATTTTATTAACCATAGCCACGACCATAGTACGGTGAACTCATTTTTTTTGTGTTTCATAACAACAAAAGGAGTTGTGACTTTGACAAATTATGGACGTGAACTGAAATGAAACCACTGCTGGAGGTACAGTTGGACTAATGGGTTCGTATACAGGCAGCTAACTTGCACCCATAGTTCTACGTAGCACTTTGCTACGGCGGCGTAGTAACCCGCTACGGTGTAGCGCGTAGCTGCGTGATGGAACTCTTTTTGAAACGCACTCATGTTGCGTGTACGCTTAATAGACCGCATTTTTTTTAGTTTAACAAGTAATTTACACATATCAATAAAATTAATTTTAACACCATCATAGCCAAATACGCCTCGGCACCATCGGCCGACGCTCGCTACGAATGTCAACACTTTCTATGCAAAAGAGTGTGAAGAATTGGGGACCTCCTTCTTTTTTAGAAGTCGGTTAAAATAAGTTGGCGTCACCGTTATCTCAAAGAAACTGTTGACTCACGAATATTCTTATCCTATCCTATCCTAGTGCTAATTGATGGGAATATTATAAGGAATTCTCTACCAGTGCTGAAATTCTGTACTCTATGGACAGGATAAGGTAATTACTTAGGGCCAGTATATCTAACTCTTTCGTTGACTGTACTTTAAGCTATTAGGCACAACGTACAAAGCATTGGCTAATTTCGTATAACACGAATAGTTCCCAAGTTTTTGGCATGATGATTCATGATGCTTATTAGAAAGAAATAAACATTATTTTCATGAATTGAACAACATTATGCTTTGTCATTTCAAACCTTTTCACTTGTAGTTAAAGACCACAATACCATAAGGCTTCCCTATCTATCAAAGGTGGTTGAATTCATGGCTTTACGAGTATGTTTAGTCATTAGAGTCACGATTGTGAATGATGATGAATAAGGAAACTGCTATAAATGTTTAATGTATAGTAATGTATAGCAATACAATAACCAGTTATTATCCGACGAAAGAAAAAGGATTTGGTAGATTCCCATGCCACGCCGGGGTCGCGGTACCGTTTGTAAAGTGCACCGTGCCTCTGGAACAGAAAGGGAAACTGAAGAAACAGGGTTAATTTTCAGTCAGTAAGACTCTTAAAGTAAGCTAGTGGCTAAATAATAACAGCCACACAGGCCGATCTTCTGGTTTAAGCCGCGTTTGCCGAGGTTGGCCTGTGGATGGGTGACCATCTGTCATAGCGAAATTCCTCTGTGGCTCGGAGAACACGTAAAGCCGTTGGTCCCGGCTGTCATTTGTAGATCTTTGACAGTCGTTACTGTAGTCAGAAGCTTTTAATTTTTATAAGAGTTCCCTCGATTTGCCCAGTATCCCACCGTCAGATCCTGACTTAATGATCATGGGACCATCCATCATAATAAAAAGAGTGATAAACATACAAAACAAAAAAAAAACATACGGACGAATTGAGAACGTTCTAAAGTCGTTTAAAACGGTCTTAAATTGCAAAATAAGGTTTTAGACGAAATCAATCTCCCCCTATCATCCTCTTTGTATATTTTGTATAATTCAGTTTGACATGCTGAATATATTTAACATAACTCATGACTATTGAGCAGTGCGGCTACCCACTGCCAAAGTTTAGCATTGTTCGACTGTGTTTCTTGATTAGTAATCAGTGATCCAGAGAGGACACAATGACTAATAAAGGTCAACGGGCATTTTAAATCGTTTTCCCTTCAGTTCAATGTTAAAAGTGAATATTGTTATTTAGTGGAGTACTCGCTGTTTTAAGCTTTTACGGTATATTACTAACTTTAAACTGTCAATAGCGGGATATCTTCTTTGATTATTCATTTTTTAAACGCAGTTGCAAGCACCATACCGCTCAACATAAATAAATAATTATGGAAGATATCCCCTAAGTGACAGTTTAAAAGTGATAATGATTCTTCATCAAACGAGTTTTCCCGCTCTGGGTGAAGCGGAAAGGACTAACCACAATTTTATTTGCAACCTATTCATTCCCCAAGTGCTCTTCGCATCCTGCGCCATCTCGAAACAGGGCTCACATTATGAGTCCAGGTGGTCTCTTCACGTCTTTCTGGATCGGCGCCATCCATCTTCAGGTATCGATTGTGTGGACACTTTTGTACCGCGCCCAATACCACCTGACAGCTTTCTTGCTGACACGTCCAGTATGCCCGTTTTGAAACGCAAGGTGATGTTACGATCTACGTCCTCTCTTTTAAAGCCCAGAACGCTGTGTTCCCATGCCTTTAAAATAGTAAAAACCTCAAAAATATGTACAGCTTTCAACAGTTCCTTCCAGTATTTGATTAGACTAGACGTCAAGAAGTCTAAGCAGGCGCGAACTTACACAAAAAGCAAAATAACTCACCTATTTCAAGATTTCGTCCCCAAAATGTCACCACAACCGCTGACTTGTACCAAATCTGACCCGATTACTTCCGTAACTAAACAGTTAGTACGGATCACCCAAATAACACTTATCCGATCCAGCGGAAGCATGAAAAACAAAATGGCTGCTCTCTGTGTAATCTGTAGCTTCTATCGTTTGATTGCAATTGACGAACCGCCTAGCGAAATCTTTGAATTTTCCACGATTGATTTCGCTCCTTGTCTTTTGGGAATTAAAGTTCAGGCTTCCTTGGAAAGGAGAGTTGTCGCAGATAACATTTTGTAGAACAATAGTAGGGTAAAGTTGAATCAGTAGACCGTATTAAATTAGATGAAAACTGATCCAATTTGAAGTTCGTCTTGATTAGTTCATGAAGGACATTGATCAAGACTGACGGCACGGTTAGCGCTTTGACTCTGCGATGGACTACTGCGTACCGTATCGCGGAATCGATTTCCGCACGGAAAAAATATTAGTTTGATCTACAAGTGGGTGTCAGTGTATGTGGTTTTAAAAGTTTGTTAGCACACCCACGACACAGAAGCAATGTCTAGTGTGGGGAAGTGTTTAAAACAAAAAAAAACACAGACGTATTTTTATACTTACTCATTTAGTAAGACGAATAGTAGAAGTATCAGAGATTTACTAACTAAGATACATAATTAAAAATAAGTCTACAGGATGTTGGTCATAATTGTCAATAAGATATACAGCAATATACATGGCTTGTGTTTCAAAATTTTCTACCATTCACCCCCTATAGACTGTCATACTTGAAAATCGCTAACTCCACGAACTTTCCCGAACTTTCCCGAACTTAACACTCAAAGTAGAACTTCTGTTGTGTTTGCACAACTACTTCCCTGATTAGTAAACACGGGGCGCGTCGGTGACGACTCGTCCTAATGATCAGCTAGTCAACAGCGCCGGTTTGATTGTCTTGTGTTTAGCGTCGGATACTCGCCGCACATACATAATTTATGTGTCACTTTTGTTGGTGAATGTACAGACGCCAGTAGGTCAACCTACACGAATCTATCAAATTTGAACAATCGAATATGAAAATTCCACTATTCTGATAAGGTTGAAAACGTTTTAAAGAAATTTGACAGTTTGAGGTAGGTTGATGTGCTGACCTCTGTACATAGGTACGTGCTACACATAAATCTTGGCCCTTTTTTGTCCTTGGCTCACTCTAGGTGGAGCGGACACCGTTAGACTTGATTAACTAAAAAACACCCTGTTCCAGCAATAGCCTTTTGCGTTCTAGGGTCGGCGGACATTTTAACACTGCCTCTTGGGGGCTCAGCTTGCTGACAGCTCCTTGAAGCGTCTTTATTACAGTGTTACACACAAATAGATGCGTGGCAGAAAATACAATATGGCGGCACAAACATTTTGTTGGATTCGGGACATGTGTATCACGCTAACGAATACAGAAATAATGTATAATATTGGTTTCTGTTATTTGTACACACGTGTCCATTTACTACAGAAAATAATTATTTTTAGTTATAAAAATAATTATTTTCTGCGCTAGGTGTTTACTTTGTTGGACATAAGTACTGTAGGTGTAAACATTTACATGTTTACAACCTACTGTACTTATGTCCTACACAGTAAACACGGAGCGCGTCGGTGACGACTCGTCCTAATGATCAGCTAGTCAACAGCGCCGGTTTGTTTGTCTTGTGTTTAGTGCCAAATACTCGCCATACATATGTAATTTATGTGTTACTTTTAGTATGGCATAAGTAGGAATGAACATCAGGCTGGTCCAGGCCAGATGGATATAATTTTATTTTTTAGGTTATCGGCTTAGTGACCTATTTGTACCAGCCAGGAAAAAAATCGTTTGTCACCCGCTTACAAGATATGTTTTTTTTTTGTAATATTAGAAATATCACCACTTTTAATGTTTTCATGATTTTTATTTGAAGTGCATTTAATTTCATATCAATGCAAGAATAATTACGTTCCTTGAAATCGACAGAGTTTTCGTAAACTCCAATTAAAATTAAAAAAAAAAACTTATTATTTTTTTTTTCATTTTTCCTGGCGGGTACAAATAGGTGCCTAAAAAGACTACCTAAAAAAAAAAAAATTCCATTTGGCCTGGACCACCCTGTATTACCCAGTCTATGTGGGTTGTGGAAGTGCACCTGTTATCAGATATCAGGAAAAAAAGTCTGTCTAAACGAACATATAACATATTATTACTATGGCAAGCAGTAGGTATTCATGCCGGGGTAGGGGGACTAACGGGCTGCCGTGACCCCAGAACGTAAAGGGCTATTGAAAATCACCGTGGATTGTAGTCAGTACTAAGTCTGACAGTCCCTCCTGCTCTGCTCTGGGTGGGCGGACTTCTTTGATGATTTTACCACGCTAAAAAAAACGTTCACTATTATAATATGTATTTATTTTCCCACTAGGTATATATGAAATACTAGCTGTGCCCCTGACTTCGTTCGCGTGGATGTCGGAACACAACAATGTATTTTTTAACAATTAAAATTTTTTAAAATCTCAGTTACTCCTTATTACATCCGCTACCTGCCAATCGAAGTCCCGTCAAAATCGGTTTAGTCATTTTCGAGATTAGCCATTACAAACAGAAAGACAGACAAAAATTGTAAAAAATGTTATTATGGTGTATGCACCGTATATATTCGTATGCATTTAGTAAAAAACGGTTATTTCAATATTACAGACACTCCAATTTTATTTACCTACTAGCTGACCCGGCGAACTCCGTACCGCCTGAGAAACGATAAAAAAAAAAAACCTTTTAAACCTTCCCTGGACTTTCCAAAATAATTCAAAACCAAAATCAGCCAAATCGGCCCAGCCGTTCTCGAGTTTTAATCAGACTAACGAACAACAATTCATTTTTATTTATATAGATATAGAAGATATGTGTGTTTGTATAGATGAAGGTAAACAGTTTACCCAGTATTTTGTCTTCGTTCACAATAGTCGGGTCAACAAAAGACTGATGAAAATCGTCAGAACGCCCGTGGCGATGGTCACGCGACAATTTATAAGCCTATGTAAAGGTATAGGTAGCTTTAGGTAAACCATGAGCTCAATCTATATTAATATCTATGTCCGGGTCGACAAATTTTGTCAGACTCGAAGAGCTATCAGCAATCTGACGGCATCAGGGCCTCCCTTAGAGGGCCAGACCCTGCCGGGTTCGCGGGACTGTCTTATTAGGTAACCGTGACCCCGGAACGTAAAGCGCTGTTACAGTCCTTCCCGTCTTGCCCTGGTTGGGAGGACTCATTGGATGATTTTACCACGTCAAAATAAAAGGTTCAGTCGTTTTGACGTAAAAACTTAACAACATTTATAATACTAGATACGAGTACAAACAAACATTTTTCACACTTTCTCATTTGTAATATCAATAGTATCTAAGGATCTTGATAGCGACAGTAATAAAATAAAATATTTAATAAACAGCTTTGAAAGCAACTTAAAATTGTATAATTTACAATTTCACTAACTCACTCAAACCCAATTAAAATCACAAACTATAATTCGTTCACTCACCCGTTTCCAAAAAGCTTTAACCTGTCAGAAAAGCTTACATTCCCCCCCTATTATAACCATCGATATTTATTTCACAAAGCTATCGAAATAAATAATTAACTAGCACCATTGTGACGTTCTACTTGAAGTTCATAATCGTTTGGCACTTTAATAAATCGATGCAAACACGCGACCGACTCACGATTTCAAAGTTAATTACAGGCAAATTTGTAAAAAGAAAAGTTAAGGTACGATTTCTTTGGAGACTGCAGACAGCGGCAGCAGACGATGTGTCGCTGCGACACTACTGGTTTCTATGAAATACCTTCCGCAGCTATCGTATTCACTTAGCTATTATCAGCGACACTAGCACTCAGCGCTGTGACGGGCGTGAATAATAACTACTCAGTAGAGTCCGCAGACTCTACTGAGTCTGCCGCAGCACTACTCACCACCTGCAGCAAATTCGAAATACTACATTTTTTAATGCAATTTGAAGGAATGACATAAATACAATAATTGCCCAGTTGAAAAAATTGACCCTGTAGACCATTAGTTCACAGTTATACATTTCGGTGTTCCCTGAAAATAGACTCGATTTTATCTGACACAGCGATCGGTCTATTTCAAGGTTGTCTCGTCGATGTAGATCGTTGTAGAGTCCAGCGTTGTGATTGTCCTATTGAAATAGCATAGCAGTAGTGCCGACGCTGAGGTGACCGTCTGCAGTTGCGTTCGAAATCATGACAGCTGCGACTAATTATCTGCTGTTACGAACTCAGACCTTTATTCTTTCTTTTTACAAACTAAGTGAGCTTGCCTTACAATGATTTTAGAAGTCGTTTAAGTTTGTGCTCGTTTTCTGCATAAATAAATCAAATTGATCAAAGCCTGCCTCGGTTATTGGCCTAGGTCGTAAGGACGCGAGATCTAGATTGGTATTCAAATTATTTTTGTCTCATTAAAATGCTTGCCATTTGCATTCGTTGAAGTTAAATCAAATATTGTTTAAATCAGTCTATCATGATCAATTGACTCATGAAAGTTCTTTAGAAAGACTTTTGTATTTAATGAATCGATTGAATTATTTGATTTGGAAGGGGTAAACTAAACGCAACTTTTAGAACTTTAACTATTAATTAAAGTTTTAACTAATGGTTTACTTAATTACTGATCAAACAATTTGACGGCACGGTTGGCGCAGTCGCTATTTTATCGACTGCTGCACAAAATATCGTGGGTTGGATCTCCGCACGCAACAAATATTTGTTGATCTGCAAGTACAAGTCAGCGACGCAGTAGCAGATAAGCTATCTCCAATAATCAGATTGGTAATACAATTTTGACCTAAGCAAGACTGACGAAGCCCCGCCTAGCGGTGCTTCTCTTTCTTTTAATAGGAACCTTACCAAACCGAACTTTAGGCAGTGGTCCGACCGCTGACGATGATCGAGTAACGAGTAGAACTATACTATACACTCTAAAAAAAAAGATTCCGACGAATTTAGAACCTTCTCCTTTTTTTAAAGTCGTTTAAAAAGAGTTGGCGATCAGCGGGAAGCGATTGTAGTTTCGATATTTTTGTCGCCGGCCGACAACGAGTGTTCAAGTGCGACGAGCGACTACTCGCGCTACTCGCCCGTGGTCGCTTTATGTGACATTCCATTCACTGTACCGAACGCGAGCAACGAGTGAGCGAGCATCGCTGAACGAGTATCGCTGAGCGAGTTAATTTTTGAAAGTTCGTCGCTCAGCGACAAAACGAGTAAAACGAGTCGTCGCCGGGTGTGAACAGTCAGAGGGCAACTATTAATATATGCATCTCTTTCGTTTACACGGAATGTACATTTATTGTGCGTTTCTTGAGAGAGAAAATCGCCGAGAATTACTCGTTCTCTCGCCGTTGCTCGGACCTTACTTGTCAACACCTTAGGGTGTTGATAAGCCCTGCCCGAAGAGTCCCCTGTCGGCAAAGACCCCGTAGAAGTAAACTCTTGTTAGCGTTTAGTCGTACACGTCTCATCATGTAACCGTGACCCTGGAACGTAAAGGGCTATAGAAGAACACCATGTATTTAAGTCAGTACGAGTCTGACAGTCCGTCCCGTCTCGTCCGTCCGACTCATTTGATGATACTAACACGATCAAAAAATTAAAGAAAGAAATGATGTTTGTAAGATTTTAACTAACTTTTGTTTTGTACATTTGGCTATCACATAAAATACATATTACCTTTTGATTCTGATCTCAAATGTATTTGTAGTGTGTATAGACGCTAGCACATCAACCTACCACAATCAGCTGTAATAGATTTTCAATCTTATCACAATAGTGGAAGGTTAATTAATGTTCGACTGGTCAAAGGGGAATGACAAGAATCGGCCCAATTCATGTTGTGTCCAACAGAATTCCTAAATTAAAAATAATTCTGTTATGATAAAACAAAGTAAAGTGAGTATAATTTGCAAAAAATCATTAATTTAATAAATCATTTAAAAATTTTTTTTTCGATGTACTTGTTATGGAAAACTAATTATACCATTAAATTCTATAATTGTTTTCCCTTTAATGATAAATCTTTGTTGGGTTTATGGACCGAGGCTTCAAAGGAAACTTGGCAATATCTTTTGACAGATTAGAGAAGGTTGACCTGCTGTTTTTAAAATCTTTCAAATGAAATATCATGCTGTCTTTAGTGTCTTTATTACTTCTGTATTCACAATTCAGTCAGTGTTTCCAACTGAATTTCAGTATTTGTTTAGGAAAGTCGGAGGTAAATTGAAATTACATTTCTTACTACATTTCAAGGTGAATTCATACTCGTAATTGAATGTTTCAAGTACTGAGAAAATAGTTTTCATTTCACAATTTAATTACTGGACAGGATTTAGTTTTCTTTTTATGTGCTTTTGTAAGCTGTAGTTTTATTCGGACTATTGTAACTAAAATGTGTTTGTTGTCAAAGGGTTGTTTTTGTATTTATGTGTTCTTTAATTAAAATTAATGTTCTGCAATTGCAACCATAATGTTGAGGAGCACAGTCAGGAGTGCAACAACCTACCACAATATCCTGTAAATAGAGTATAATTTGATTGTACTATGTATAGTTTTAAGTCAGGTTAAGCTAGTATATACTTTTACACCCTCTTTTGACTATTGTCCTCTGTATTTAGTTAAGTTTTTATGATAAATGTTCAATATGTAAATTAATAAAGCTTTCAAATAAGTAAAATGTACTGTGAACGGCGGACGAACGAAGCAGACGTGGTGCGCAATGCCTATGTGTGCGTGTGAGCACGGGGCGCAGGCGATTGGCTAGAGCGAGAAAGATGTGTGGGCGCGGTACTCCCACGCAAGCCACCTGCGCTCGCGTAAATAAAAGAGGGGCGGTTGCGCGCCACGGCTGTAGTCCAGTGTCGTCCGCCGCCGAGAAAACAAGCCTCCAAGCAAGCTCCCTGTATAGTGAATAAGAAGCCTTTGTGAACCGAGGAAAGGAAGAATAAAGTGTGTGTTTTTCAAGAAGCCTCAAGCGTTATTATTTTCCCTGATCAAATGCAACCCCGCGCCTGAAAGTGAACACATAATACAATACAAAAATGCATGGACTTCAAAATGCAACAAATTAAATGATTATTATCAGTACACCTGTCTTCTCAAAAAAATAATTAAAAGACGCAATTTATTCCTTTAGGGGCTGGTTTTTCAATAGTCAGAAAACCGTTAACTGAGGAATAAAAATGGAGCTTTGACAAAGCTGTCAAACCTCCATTTTTTCCGGATGATTTTCCATAGATAAGCATCTATGGAAAATATGTCATACCGTTACTTTTATTCCTCAGGTAACGGTTAACTGACTATTGAAAAACCAGCCCTTAAAAGCATAGTAATAACTGCATTGCATTGCTATAAATAGCATAGTTATGTTATAATTAGTGTATTCTAAGTTTATCTTAGACATCAGTGACGGAAAATATCGTGAGTACAACCTGGACTTCATCAATGAATATTTTTGCATGTCTAAAGCCATATCAGATGCCTGTAGTGATCTCAGAGGCGGTTTAATTAACTGAAACCAGAATGTAGGTACCTACATCGTCACACAAGAAAAAAAAGTATTGTATTCGTTTAATTCGTATTAGAAACAAACGTCCACAACCCAATTGCACACTTATTTTTATTATACACAAAAATCATTATTCAAAAGCACAAAACCACCGAATCACGTCCATTTAAATCACATGAAAAACCCATAATTCTGACACATTTGGGTTAAAAATGACATAGTTAGATCCCCTAATTTCGGTCGCGTGCCGATATAAAGATTTCTTTATCGGATTAACGGAGTGGTTCTCAACCATTTTTGACTAGGGACAAGGTTGATTATTTTATTTTTTTGTTAAATGATAGAAGCCCTTTCAAAAATTAAAGCCTATTTGACCCACACCTGGACATAAACCTTCATATTACATTTTAATTTTCTCTTATTTTTAAATTGTTGGACCAATCATTCACGAACGATTTGTTTCGGGCCTTTCGGGTCTTAAAAGAAAAAAACCGAGTAATTAATAATAATAATAAATTCCACAACTATCACACAGCGCCATCTAGTCCCAAGCTAAGCAGAGCTTGTGTTATGGGTACTAGACAACTGATAAACATACTTATATATTTCTAAATACATACATATTATAGATAAATTACACCCAGACACACAACAAATGATCGTGCTCATCACACAAACATTTGTCCTGGGTGGGAATCGAACCCACGACCTCCGGCATAGCAGTCAGGGTCACTAACCACTAGACCAACAGGCCTAATTAGAGCGAACTGGAATCAAAACTTTAAATGTAGTCGTTAAAGTCAAAAGTAAAATGAATAAACATAATTTATGATAGTAAAGTTTAAATAGAAAACTTAAATTTAGTTTGCATTCATACGTTTTTTAAACTTGCATTTGCAATTTTAAAAAACGTTCAAGTTATAAAATTAAACAAGAATGTCGAAAACAAGTTCCTTCTTCTTCATATTAATAGAATTTTTTTATCTAAATAGTCGGCATTTTTCTTTTGAATTTTTGACGAAATTATAATTTACTAGCTGTTGCCAGCGGCTTCACCTGCCACATCTCAAAAATGATCCCACCGGAACGAAAATTGGGATAAAACTATCCTATGTATTCCGGTTGCGCGGGCATGCGGGCAGCGAGTAAAGGGCAACTCGCTGCCCGACCATGGACCATGCCCGGGTCGACGGCGCGTTGTGTCCCACGCGCGCCTCAAAGAGCGTCAGCATAATGACGGGGCCCCCTCTCAGAGGGCCAAAGCCTGCCGGGGTCGCGGGATTACTTCCTTACCGTGACCCCGGAACATAACAGGGTACTGAAGGACACCGTGGATTTTAGTCAGTAGAAGTCTGACAGTCCCTCCTGCCCTGCCCGGGGTAGGAGGACTCATTTGATGATTTTACCACGCTAAAAAAAAAAAAAAAATGTATTCCGGTTGTACTTAAGTTAATACTTGGGCATTACTACGTTCCTTTTTATTCTTGTTCCTTATTTTTATTTATTTGATGAGTTTTTTCTTTTGTAATTGTACTTAAATAATAACGATAGTATTTTAAGTGTTTTTTTTTTGTAATGCAGTTGGATCCAGTTGTCTAAAAATAAAATATTTTGATTTTAATAAATATGTGTACCCATCTAAATCCGTAAAGGCACATAGCTTGAGAACCACTGGCCTAACGTGTGTAGCCACTGGCTCGCGTTTCTTGGTTTAGTTTTGGCTAAATTGAACTCTTTTGTTGGGGCTATATTTTGTCCAGGCCATTGTTGAGCGGCGCACCAGCCACGGGGCTATTGTGTGCTTCTGTTAATTACTCCTTTTTGGGGCACCCGCTGTGCTTCTGATTTGTAATGTGATAGTATATTTGTTGGGATATGAGGTGGAATGTTTTAGATAGCACTGCTTGTTATTTTTCTTCAAATAAAAATAACGAGGGGTCAGTTCACACCAAGACGCGACGCTACGTGACGGGATAATACTGGAAATGTTATGCCATTCGTGTAGTAAATTAAGTTTCTTATAGACGCTAAAGCGCATTTCACACAGAGAGCGGGCGCGGGTCGGGCGCAAGTCGGGGCGGGAGTACGGCGGGTCTAGTTCTTTGTATTTAAATGAAAGACTTCACACTGAAAGCGTGCGCGGGTCGGGCGCGGGGCGGGTCGTGCCCGTACACCGAAACGCGCCCGACCCGCGCCCGCTCTCTGTGTGAAATACGCTTTATAATCATGCGCGCGGCACCGCACTGTGTCAGAAACCGATAATTTAAAAAAAAAAACTGACTTATTAGTTATTGAAAATCCAAGTTCTTGTATAGAAAATAATACATACAGTATTCTGAATACTTTATTACTATTTCACTTGTTAATGATCCCTTTGATCATTATCATACGAGTACTTACCCTTACATTTCCCAATTCGTTTTAAAGCTTCTGTTACCTCTACATTTTTTTTTGTACGATGAGTTTGCTGTTGACCTTAGTCTAGGTCAGGGGTGACAGACAAGGTCGACGATGGAGCGAGCTTACCCAGAAGAAGCCTGTTCACTCTAACTTTGAAGAGATTAGGGTTGTATGCGTTTGGAAACACAGACGCAGGCAGAGAGTTCCACTCCTTTGCTGTTCGCAATAAAAAGACGTTTGGAAACGCTTACTGCGAATTGTTAGTACCTAACTAAAAACCAAAATATTTAAAGTCATACTAATCAAAAACTTCTTATCTTACTAAGTAGTCTAGAAATTCATAAAAAGTTAGCAACTTCGTATATAAGTTTACAAAGTCAACGACATCAAAAACATTGTTGAGCATAGACGAGTTACGCCATCTGGTGACTTTACCCCGAACACATTGGTGGACAAATCTCTCAGGTGTCAAACGTTCTTTTACATAGTAGCTATACAGCCATCTGTATGTAGTTTCAGGGAACTACAGCCATAGAACTTTGAAGCAAAAAAAGCAGCGCAAGTAAAAGCAGTATTTAAGTTATCAGAATAACGTCCATTTTCCCAAATAGTCTATGGAACTTTAATTAATGTCCAAATGAAACCGCATTGCTGGATTTTCAACTATTACCTGAGCGTTGAGAGTTGAAATGACAACACAGCAGTAATCTGTTTTCAATTATCCTGTGGCAGTAATAATGAATATATTTAAAAAAAACGTGATGGAAGAAAATGGCATACATTCGATACATTATGCTGCCTTCCACTCCACCCGCGGCAAAAATACTCATTTGATGTATATTAACTGTTAGAGCAATGGTGGCCCAGTGTTATTTTGGTCCGCTATACGAGTTCTGGGTCGTGAGTTTGAACCCAGTTAAGCGCATAACTTTGTGTCATTTAATTCACCACCACTGCTTTCTAAACGGTGAAGACAAACATCGTGAGGAAACCTGCATATTATCCTAGAACCAAAAATTCGAAGACATGTGACATCTACGTACTAACCCGTACTTGGTGGAGCAGACATGTGTTAGAGTGGAGACCGCATATGGGCAAACGTAGTATGGGACGCCCTGCGGCACTGTGGATGAAGAAGGTCGCTGGCAGTGGTTGGATGCGTACTGCCAAGTACCAGTACCAGTACCTTTGGCGTTCTATGGGAGGGTTACGCCCAGAAGTGGACGGCAATTGGCTCGAGAGAGAGAGAGAGGCCTATGTCCTGCAGTGGACTGCAATATGCTGAGTTAACTCAGCCAATTGCAGCTCAATCAATTAATCAATTGATTGAGCTACGAAATTTGGATTCGTGTGACGTTTTGATTTCCCTTTCAAATAACCACATGGATTCTATTGATACCACTAAATTAATAAATTAATAGGAACCCATAAGGATGATATAGATACCACTAAATCAATAGGAACCCATACATTTCCCTTGGATATCTCCCACTTAATACGGAATACCCATACAAAGTAACAGAATCCGAGTGAGCCCACCGCCCAGTGAAAGGTTCATTAATTACGTCAGTAACAAGACGTATCGGTTAACTCTGAGATTAAACAAAGGCCGACAGCTAAACGTATCAACTGTTAGCTAAGTTAACGGCGACTTTGAAAGTCCGTTTGGTTAGCTTGACAGTGTTCAAGTAATTAAAGTAATTTAAAGGATAGTTTTTTTTTAATTACAATTACTTTGCTCTTATAATAGTAGATTTTACAACAAGTGCACAAAACAAACCATTTTTATCCGAGACTTTTAGCAGCCCGAGTCGAAGGCGAGGGCTGATAGTAATGTCGAGGATAAAAATGGTTTTGTGGACGAGTTATAAACTCTGCTTTTCACTTCGATTGCGAGGAAATAAAACAGTAGTATTATTACATAACATTTCTTTTATTAAAATTCAAAGTAAAATTAGAACAGTTTTGAATACTGAAGGAAATTGTTTGATTGTCAAAATTTAAATTCAATTTTATTTTCCAATTTTTCAAATTCAATTTTATTCTGGACATTTTTAACAATTTTAGCAAATTGAAGAAATTAATAAATGCACGAAAAAAGAACAAGATCTGTTTCCCGCCGCTGTATTTTTTTTTAATCTTACGACATTGAATTAGGCTGCAGACCTATACAGCCTACTATTAAATTAATTTTGTAATAATAATTTACTTATATCAACTAACTTGTACTTGAATTAATTTTTTTATATTTATTACATCTTAAAAACACATAAGGCAAATAAATTAAAATAAATATTATATAATAACAAATTCTATCTATGAACTTCTTATTGCATTTGGCTGTATGGCTCATTTTCTTTGCCTTAATATAATACATTTATGAGTAGATACGTTAATGCCCTTGTGCACAAAATTCGATTTTGTGCAGCCTATACCCTGCACAAAGAAGCACTTTCAGAGCAAGAGAAGTGAAAAATAATAAAACATCATGAGGCATGTCCTTCTTTTTAACGTGGTAACATCATCAAATGAGTCCTCCCTCCCAAGGCAGGGCAGGAGGGACTGATAGACTTGTACTGACTAAAACACACGGTGTCCTTCAATAGCCCTTTATGTTCCGGGGTCACGGCAGCTCGTTAGCTCGTTAGTCCCGCGACCCTGGCAGGCAAACCGGAATATCCCAGAAACAAAAATTCGAAGACATCTACCAACCCACACTGGGCTCGCGTGGTGGATGGCCCACTCCCTCTCACAGAGAGTAGGCCTGTGTCTCAGCAGTGGGAACATTTATGGGCCGATGATTATGATGATGAGTTGCTTTAACCCAGAAACAAAAATGAACCTTAGAAGCAGTGAGCTCACTCATGCGCAGGAGTTCCAGTTCCGTTATACCGTAACAGACACAGTAAAAACTGTTTGGTGCTGGAATCTGAAAGGACTGATAGTGTCGCGCGCCAGGCGACCCTGGTAAAGTCTGCCACTGCCAGTAGGATAGCTCAGCGAAAGCAGTGTTCTTATTACAAGCTTTTACTCGTATTTACTATAACCTGTACCCTTAGCACCAGTTTTCAGTATTTGAGACGTAAAGTAAACTGGAACTTTGACAATTTTAAATTGACAATTTTCAAGGAAAAAATTAGTTCTTCCTTCGCACACCAGAGGCGCTGTTCCATTTTTTCATACAAGAAACGCTGTAAATACTGGAAAGACGCTGTAAAGTAAAAGAGTGAAAAGTCGTGCTAAGGGTACTGTTGTCTGTAATCAAATCTTGAAGATTGAGCTGTAATATTGCTGACAATGCAATATTTTGATTACATGGAGCTGGTCTGATGCTGGAGCTGGAAGGTAGCCAATGAAAATGTAATGAAACGCCGCAAACCCATCCATTGCTTGTTTTTAGCTCGTTTTTAAAAAGAACATAGTTTTGGGTGCGAGTCAAGACATGCGAAGACCTGTACCCTTAGCACCAGTTTTCAGTATTTGAGACGTAAAGTAAACTGGAACTTTGACAATTTTAAATTGACAATTTTCAAGGAAAAAATTAGTTCCTTCTTCGCACACCAGAGGCGCTGTTCCTTTTTTTCATACAAGAAACGCTGTTAATACTGGAAAGACGCTGTAAAGTAAAAGAGTGAAAACTCGTGCTAAGGGTACTGGATGCCAAACCCGTTCCCTACTATTCCTGCTTACACAAAAAGTATCATCAAAATCGGTTCAGTAATTTGGGTGTTTTCACACAACGCGTAACAAACAATAAAAACTCACTTTCTCATGTATAAGTGAGATCACGTTACGGAATTCAAGTAAAGTTGAGCAAGACATCTAGACAGACGCAGCCGCAGCTTACTATTTATTATGCATAACATAATGACTAAAGATTATTTATTTTTAAATATTAGTTTTAGTTTTAATTTAGTACCTATCTTTTGTAAATATTTAGTTAGTAACACTTGCATATTTCTAGTTATAGTTAATTTTAATAGTTAATAATAATAGGTAATTTTTTGTAGGTTATTGAAAAAAATGTGGTTGATTTAAAAAAAAAAAACTACTAAACTATATTTTGTTTGTGAAATACTACCGATACTATTTTTTTTACCGCTACAAATAATCATAATCAGTAATATCGTATTTCTGAAATGCCGATAACAGAAGTTGCTCGATGTTGTGCGACCTTATCCCCCTTGTTAATAAACGTGGACTAAAGTTACAACCAGGATAATCTTCGGATTAACCATACATTTTTAAGGATTAACCTTGGCGTAACTTTAGTCCACGTTTATTAATAAGGACCCATGTGTCCAATCAAAATAACATCGTTTTTAAAAATTGCTAGTTTTGACTTATTTCAAAAACAAAAACTTTTATTTAAAGTTTATAACTCTTTTGTTGAAAAACGTTATTATATATTTACTACAAAACATGAACTAAACAGTGTGCATAGAACTTTCTAAGAAACCTAGGAAGCAAAACAGGTGAAAACACAAAACTTACTGGATCAAGTATCTGACTACCCTCATACTACTTATATCCTTCACAAAACTTTATCTACCCTCCGAAAAATATCTGAATTTTAAACTCAGTATAGTGTTGTGAGAGTTATCGACATTTTTAAAACCCACCCAGCTTGTTCGTAAGTTTTATATGCTCGTAGTGTTGTTACCTTTAAAGTTTTATCGATAAACTCGGAAAGTTTTGAAAAGTTTGCACCCTGTATACTTTTCATTTGCATGTATGAGGTTTTTTTTCTTTATTACCTTTTGCTAAGTTCACTGACTTGAAATTTTTATTAGTTTAATTCGGTATAATAATGACTGACGCGAGATTGGTCTTTTATAGTCTTAGATAATTGATACACTAAGGTTTTCGTCTCAAATATTATTGAAATAAATATATATGTTATTCAATTCCTTTCCTTCTATAATATAAATACATCCAGAAAAGGATAAGTCTACTTTCTTTCTAGTGTACCAGTGCTCTCAAAATAAACAACACACCAGCTTGTCCTAGAACCATTTCTATTTCTTCGAATTTTTGAAAACATGTGATGTTTACCCATTTGTTTTTGCCCTCGTGGTGGATAAAGGCCACTCCGTCTCACAGTTAGAAATGGAAGCCTGTATTCCAGCTGTGAATTCATTATAGGCTGATTATATTCTTCACAATGCTATAAGATGAAACAAAGTTGACTGGAGTCGACAACATTTTTTACGAACATACGTTAACTGTCACAATTATTTTAGACATGTTTAAATTATTTACTACCAACCATAAACCCTTGTAATTATTTGCTTAATTTATCATCGTGTCACAAGCCTGTATAATGTATATACCTCTCTAATTTTCAATAATTTATCACCAACATATTATATTTTTGTAATAACAAGTGTTCATCATTCATTATTATCATCAATCTCAAAGTCTTGTCATTTAGGTGACGCCGGTAAGTCAATGACCTGATGATTATTGACCTGACCTGGAAGGTGAATGAGGGTTGGAAAGAGACAGAGCATAGAAGAGTTACTTTGAGATCTTTGAGGTAGGATGAGAGAGGGGATGGTGAAAGTCATATAAAACCAACTAATGGCACTCTATTTGAATTGCTGTATGACAGTTTAAACAAAAACAATTATGTCAATTCAGAAAAACGAACATCGAAGTTCTTGAAAATTTTAATTTTGCAGATAAATTAAAGAACTTTCTACGAATAAAACTTCCAATAATCTGAAAAAATAATGCTGCAATCGTCATCCGTTAGCCATTGATAATTCACTACTGAAGAAAAGTCTTCTTTGTTATTGCCAATTAAAAAAATATAATTCTAAATAGTTACATTTTTTAAATTATCCATACATTATTGTGTGAAATAGAATAGCACAATTTTATGAAAAATCTCCGAGTAGAGTATTATCAAATCTGAGAAAAATATTTTCTAAATAATACTGAAACGCAGTAGTTTAACAGATAATCAAATCAAATCAAACAAAACTTACATAACCCATTCTCAACAAAAAAATATCCAAGAAAAAAAAAGCTGCGTAAAAACAGTACACGCACATGTTACCAATATATATGTAAAGTGCGGTTGTGCGCGTCAGGTATCCGTCACCGTTGGATAAATATCTCAAGAGTGGAAACCCTGCGCGAAACGTGCCAGCCTAGCCCGCTGCAGTAGGGCGTCGTTCATATAGACACCGAATATTTATTTAAATGTCACTTTTGATTCCGCCATCTTTGATTTGCAAAATGTTTGTCACGTCTGCATTTGATGGATGCATCAGTATTGGCGGGAGGAAAGTGTTCTTTGTATGAAATTTAGTTTTTTTTTATTTATTTGTAATTGTAGCGTTGATTATAAAACGAAGATATTTAAACTGTCTGTGTTAAAAAATTGAGTTGAGATTCACGCAGATATTGAAGAAAATATAAGACTTTTCGAGAAAAATTTGGAGAAATAAAAGAGATTGTTAAGAATCCTAAATTAAGTACAGTGAACATCAAGAAGTTGTAATTTGCACGACTATATATAATATGACACTTAAAAATATCATCAACTTTTACGAACTCGTAGAAAATTAAAATACGGGACTATTTTGATGACTACAGCTTATTTCACGTAATAGAACAAAGCGTATCACAAAAAAAATATACCAAGAACTCATTGAATTTTATGTCTCTTTTATCAAGTAAATAAAATTTTATCTGACAGAGCCTACTTCGGTAACCACGGCTTAACAAAGTACGCATACGGCAATGCCTACTGCGCATGTCCGTGTCTCACTCATTCCGGACTATTTGTTTTGTCGTTACACTATCAAAAAGCTTCGGATTGCTCGCATAGTAGCATCTTCCTTGCTAATTGGGCGATATCCGAACGTTCCTTGGCTGTCAACTAGCCTGTAGTGTTGTGTGCAAGTGTGTGCGTATCCGACCGCGCGGAATCAATCAGCCATCTGTCAAGAGTTCGCGCCAATAGTTGACGTTTGGCCGCGTGCGGTCCGACGTTCTGAATTTGAATAACTTGACGTTTCGTGAGTGCTCTTTACCGGTGATTTGTGATGCTTGTCGAGTAAACATTCGCACCTGTGCTATCCGCAATACGACAGCCGCAGAATCTAACATAGACTTGCTTAAAGTTTCGTGCATCCTTGGACTCAAACTCGTACCGAGAACTTTGAACTTTTAATTTAAAAACATTTCGAATTAGTGCTCGCCCAGTTCAAAAACTAAAAGTCTTTTTTGCTGACTCAAGATGAATATAACGTCTACGACGGACGGTGAGTATGAATTTTTTTAAATTGCGAACATCTGCAATGTAAAAGTACCTAATTGCTTGCATTCCCTAGATGCGCACCTCTGCGGAATTCGCTCCACACACCGAATTGAACTTTAAAACTGCCGCATTAGGACGAAATTTTATCAGCAGCTGTTTATCATTTCTTTTAATCGTTTGAGCTTTATCGTTGTGATAATAAGGTTGAGAATTGTGTGCTATTCTTGTTAGCTGTCATTAGGTATGGTGATATATCTTTGCGCGTTTCCGAGCCTAAATGAATGTTTGCGTGTGTGGATGTTTCAGTGTGGTTGAGTTGCGGTATTTATTATTGTTTTTAGTCTCAAATTGCTTTTGTCAGGCGAATGTTATCTTTGTTGAGCAAACTTCGTAACATTAATAGCATTATTACGGGATCTACGAAGAAAATGGGGTCGAAATAGAAGTGAACGTTGCTTCTACTTTGCTGGCATTGCAGATTCTGAATATTTAATGGTTCTGACCACGTTTAGTTGTTTTAGTATGCAAGAGGTCAATGAAAGTCATAAGTAATCCATTAAAAGATTGTATTTATGTATAATTATGTATGCTGTAGACACAATATTTATGCTAATAAACTCAGTCTGCGGTCTAAAGGGGGAAATACATTAACATTGACATTTGTTACGAATGAATTCTTGATAGAATGTACTGCAGGCTTGTCACTGGTTAGACAAAACAGAAGCTTAATATTTTAGCAGGGGATTCACACATTGACTGGCCTGTTGGTCTTGTGGTTAGTGAACCTGACTGCTATGCCGGAGGTCGTGGGTTCGATTCCCACCCAGGACAAATGCTTGTGTGATGAGCACGATCATTTGTTCTGTGTCTGGGTGTAATTTATCTATAATATTATGTATGTATTTAGAAATATATAAGTATGTTTATCAGTTGTCTAGTACCCATAACACAAGCTCTGCTTAGCTTGGGACTAGATGGCGTTGTGTGATAGTTGTGGAATATTATTATTATTATTATTGAAACAAATCTACAGAAATGATACGATCGTTTCCAAAGAAGTTAGTTTATGATTATGGAAAGCCAGCGGAATTGAATTTTTCGTCGATTTTTGTGCAAGAGTAAGCAAATCATATTCTAACCATGCAGGTATTGGACATTTGTATAAGGTCGTTGAGTTTTTTCAAAAAAGAAACAAAAAAGTAATAGAATTATAAACCAGTCTTTTATTTTGCATGACTACTGTATTTCAGTGAGGTCCGTAACCGGTGTGAGGTCTCACAGCATAGCATTTTACCAAAGAAAAATAAACTTTAAATAGTGTATCAAATGGTTCAAAATCCACAGCGGAACTTCTGATTCCACCTGTAAAGTGGTTTGAACTGCAGTATCGGGCGGAAACCTCACGACATTCGGCTTGCCCAAACCATTCCGAACAAGACACGAGGCTGCAAAGTTCACAAGATCATATCTGCAAACTTCAGGCTGTTATATTATTATTTGATGACAGCAAGGTAGCCTGAAGTTTTGGATCATCGGGTCGATATCAAGATTAAACTTTTTTTTTAAATAAGCTTGCTCTTTGCCTCAATCCAGCTTAGAAACACCGGGCATGCGGATGACGAGAGAACAGTGTCAAAAACTTATTGGGGTTGCGGGACTGATGGGCAATTGGCAATCCAAGAAACAGAGTGGTTTTTAGACAATAGGTAGAGTATGACAGTACCCCATGGTAGGTACAGTGTCCACTCTATCAATGGTGAGAGGCCTCATTTGATGATTTCATCATCAACAGCCTATAATGTTCCCGCTGCTGGAACAAAAGCCTCTTCTCTTGCAAAAGGGAGTGGGCCATAATCCAACACGCGGGCCCAGTGCAGGTTGGCAGATGTCACTTGTCTTCGAAGTTTTGGTTCTAGGACATGCCGGCTTCCTCACGATGTTTTCCTTCACCGTTTTGAGAGCAGTGGTGTGAAATAAATTACACAAAGTAATGCGCCTGGCGGGGTTCGAACCACTGGTCCACCACTGCTCTCATTTGATGATTTACGAACCCATAAAAAAGGTAGATTTTAAGTATCTTTAAACTGTATATTTACCTAATATGCAACATCCTCCAAAAAATAAAATGATACCTATAGCAAGCCCCTTATCAGTGAAATTACATTAGATTTTATTTTCCGGGTTTTCTCGCGACGTTTTCCTTCTATCCGTTTTAGTCTTAGTGATAAATTGTTTACTTCCTTCTGTGAAAAACATTAAAGGGCCGGGTTTGAACCTGCGTTTGGAATTGAATTTATAAGATTCTTTATTTTTTGTAGTTTGAATATTACAAATTAGAATTACCTTGAGTTGTTTACGTTAACAATTTGCGTACAAAAATGAACGTTTTGCATTTCAAAAAACAAGATAAATTGATATGACAATTAAATATATCTGGTCTTTTGATTTTTTGTTTCATTACGCATAAGTTTATGTTGGCTATGTTGGTTAGCTCTCAGGGCTCAAAATGTGCCTGAATACTATGTCAGACTGCTAATGGACATGTATCATAACGTGCAGACAGTGTAAGGAGTCCAGCCGGCATATCAGCTAGTTTCGACATTAAAGTAGGAGTTCATCAAGGTAGTGTGCTGAGCCCCTTTTTTTTTTTTTTTTTTTTTAGGTGGTAAAATCATCAAATGAGTCCTCCCGCCCTGGGTGGGGCGGAAGGGACTGTCAGACTCTTACTGACTAAAATCCACCCGTGTTCCTTCGGACGCCCTTTACGTTCCGGGGCCACGGTATCCTGGGTTAAGAAAAAACCCGTGACCCCAGCAGGCATTTGGCGCGAACACGACGCGCCACCGACCCGGGCTTGGTCCTTGGTCGGACGGCGAGCTACCCATTACTCACCGTCCGCAAGCCCGCTCCGCCGCTGTGCCCTCTGCTATTCAGAGGGACACGCGTTGGAGCGTCCACCTGACAGGCTATTTGCATACGGGCAAAGAGACCCCTTAGGCACACAGTGCCTAAGGAAGAGTTTTTGCCCGCATCCCAGGGTGCACCGGCCCGAAAAACTGGTCTTCCCCCCGGACGTATCCGAGAGGGAACTCCAGTCCACGGGCGCACGTGGAGGTTTCCTGTCTTAGCACCCCGTGCTGAGCCCCTTGCTATTTAATATCACAATAAACTGCCTTACTAAGACAATTCAGAAACCTACGCCCGTGGAATCTTCTCTACGCAGATGATGTGGCCCTTATCTCCGACAACATACAGAGCATACAGGAAAACCGGAACAGTGGAGGCGATCTCTTTGGTGGTTGCGAATAAGTAGATAGCGATAGACGCCGACATCACGCAGAGAACTCTTTCTGGGTGCAATAAATGGCATTCCTTAACGGGTGTCTTATGCGACACAAAAATGCCGGGTAAGAACTAAGGGCAAGGTTTATAAAACTGCTGTACGACCAGTATACTCTATGGTAGTGAAACCTGGGCTACGAAGAAAATACAAGAACAAACACTTCATACCACTGAAATGCGTATGCTACCCTGGTCAGGTGGAGTTATGCTCAAAGATAAAGTGCATAACGTATACATTACGTTATTATACAACATAAAGGGGAGTTTCAAAGTTGCACCTATTTCTGAAAAACTTACCGAGGCCAGACTGAGATGGTATGGGCATGTGCTGCGAAGACCCGATAATCATGTTGTTAAAAAGTGCCTTTCCATGGCTACAGTAAAGAGAGAGAGGGGCAAGCCACAGACAACTTGAATGACAAAGGTCCTGAACGACATGAAGGAATGTGGCCTGTCCGACGACGATGCTAAACAGCGGAATAGATGGCACCTCAAGATTAAGAAAGCCGACCACGCGTAACGGGATGAGGCGAGGACAAAGAAGAAGAAGTTGATGTTGGCTAAATAATGACAATAAACCACTTGAGTTGTTCAAGTCTAAGCCGCGTTTGCCATGGTCGATCTTGGACGGGTGATGTTACCAACTAATTAACAAAGTATATTCCTTCCGTGACTGGGAAAGTGACTCCGATCTCTCTTTGGTCGTGTCGAATTGTCATACCATCAGACAGTGACAGTAAAAGAACAATAATCATAGAGTTCGAGTGCACTCTGCTTGGAGCCGAAGGGACTGATAGGTCTAAAAACCATCCTGTTCCATTACATGCCCTTTGGGTTCCAGGGCTCCTGTATCCTTTAAAGACAGTCCATCATACCATTTTCACCAAATCTTGAGTAAGTTTTTACTACAATGATCCTCCATCATTCTTCCAACCTCATATTTACCTACTCTTACAAAAGCAAAAAAAAAAACATAATAATTTCCGGCTAAAGGGATTTGACCCTTATCCCCACGACATAAACATTTTTACGACGTTTCATATCACGTAAGTAATGATGAGTGGCGTACCGCGCGATACGCACAACTACGCGTGATTACGTGCAAGTACTTGCGAAGACGTGTCATAATGTGCGAATACTTGCCGGCACGTGTGATACTGCCTTTATGGCATGATGTTAACACTAGAAAATTATTATGTGTAGTATCGTACTTTAGTTCATGAGACTTCTAAGTTATTGCTGTGTTTCTCAGTTAATCTAGGATATGAGAAGCTGAGTGTCTATTTTGTTGTTCACAGTGAACGTTACAAAACCTGACTAAGTTTATTCTTTTAAAATAGCCGGTCCCCGCGGTTGTAAAATCTATTGTTGATAATAAAACAGATCAAGTAGTATTGATGATGCGATGAATAATCACAGCCGCACAGGCCGATCTTCCGGGTTAAGCCGCGCTTGCCGAGGTTGGTCTGTGGATGGGTGACCATCTATGATAGCGAGTTTCCTCCGTGCCTCGGAAAGCACGTAAAGCCGTTGGTCCCGGCCGGTCATTTGTAGATCTTTGACAATCGTTACTGTTAGTCAGAAGCTCTAAAGTCTGACAACCAGTGCTTACCATGGGGTATCGTATTACCCAGTTACTGGGTTGTGGAGGTCCGACAGGCAGTCGCTCCATGTAGAATACTGATATCCAGCTGAATCTGGTTTGACTGGAAGCCGACCCCAATATAGTTGGGAAAAGGCTAGGCAGATGATGAAGTAGTATTGATGATAGCTGTTCCCTCTATTTTGGCCTTTAGCCTTCCTTGATAAATGGACCATCCCACATTTTTTCAATTCGAACCAGTAGTTCACGAGTTAAACGCATTCAGCCAAACAAACTCTTCAGCCTTATAATGTTAGCATAGATTAAAAATCTAATTAGTCCTTTAAGACTTTTGAAAAATATCGGACACGTATTTCTTTTGGAAAATGAAATTTTACCCAGATATAACGCGCATAATCTCAAGAGAGGCTCGTGACGACAAAATTCAATAGGTGCGCCCACACAGAGCGAGCAGGCTCGCGAGGCATTTGCCGCGCGAGGAAACTGCCTCGCGAGGCTGCTTGCTCTATGTGGACGCGCCTATTGTTTCTCGACTGAGGCACGAAACAATATATGCCAGCAAAACAAAAAGCCGACACTGGATTGCTCGGGCGCCCAGTCGCTCGCCCGCGGCAGCGCGCGCTTTCCTCGGTCAACACACGTCCACACTAAACACACTTCGCGCGGCAAATGCCTCGCGAGGCTGCTCGCTCTGTGTCAACACAGAGGAAGCACAGAGCGCACCAAATAAAAAAATGTACTAAATTGTGATGTGTTGCCAATTTTGGACGCGTCGTATCTCTTTTTCATTTTAGTTTACATACCAAAAGAAAAAATACGGATCGAATGGACTAATTGTTATATATTTCTTAAAATTATTTCGTTTACAACGTTCAAGTGTACTAACGATAAACAAGGCCATTAATTAAAATGTTAAATAACTTAATAAGTAACCTTTAAGTTAACCTTTCTCCGATTCCCTAAATAAATCAAGATAGTTTTCCGCAAACAAAGGACAAGTAAAATAAAACCTAAGTATAATTTCGATATTGACAGACGTTAACTGAAACCATCCAAGAACTAACCAAACTTTTACAAATTACCTACTTTCACTTTATTCAATATAAAACCTTATCTCAACGACATACATATATTATATTCTAAATTCGATTGAATTTTCTTTCTACGCTATATATATATATTCTACGCTACGGAAAGTACCTAACACATAATTTCAAACTTTCATCCTAAATAAATACAGTATTTATTTGAATAAAACTACTATCGGTTACTACGAGCCTACGGCTACGGCGCGTAGTAAAAACGTAGCGCTACGAGGCCCTACGCGGCTACGGCGTAGCTGACGGCGCATGCGTTACGAAGTCTCCTTGTTTTCTCCTATCTGAAATCTACGCCCTGTAGATATATATTCGCGCTTTTTGATATATGAAGGGTCTTTACAATAATATTGAATGTCGAATTTGAATGTCTGCTAGAATTAATTGCAAAGGTCTTACCGTTTTAATTAATATTTTGACTCGGCACCTAAGAGAGTCTAGGTATTGTTAGGCCTATTCAATTTCATCAATTTATATTTTATAGTTGCTAGAAAGCTTATTGAAATTTCTGTGCCTGAAACTAAAATAATTTTATTAAGAGTGTCTGCCACATTGGCCCAGGTATAGCAAGCATTACTGAACTAGTAGAAGTCCTAGGTTCGATTCGGTTCAGTGGTGTTTTCGGTCAGGAATTTGTCTGAAGTTCTGTCTGCCATTGTTGTAAAAATAAGGGGCTAAATACGATGTGTTATAGGATGCGTTATAATTATAGATACACCACTAACCAACCTTTAAGAGTCAGATTCACCTAAACAGAAAGGATACTTTGACATGCTTTCTTTAAATCTACCGATGAATTTTAAACTTAAATTGAACATATATACAGTTCTAATTCTAGTGACATCAAGGTCCTTAAGATTTTCCCGCTTGATGTAAAATGACCTAAAGGGAAAACAGCTTTGTTGCTATGTAGATTAGTTTCTTATGTACTTTCGACAGTTGAATAAAAATAATACAAATAATTACACAAATAATTAACAGAAATAATTACAAGGAATACGTTCATAAATTTTATACATATAACTGATGCCACTATTGGCCAACCCTTTACATGTTTCAATTATTCATATTAACACCTCTGGGAATATGTCTTTCTAAGTTATCAAGTATTCACAAAAAAGGGCAAAACATTTGCGTCGTATTAAAAAATAAAAATATATGAAAAAGCCTTTTTTTGCATAAATATTGTAAGTTAAAAAAGTGGTATCCCTTTTCGTGTCCTAAAACTGTTTGTCCGAAAATCATTAGCCATAACACGTTTGCTATAAAATTCAGTAACCATAATCATCAAAAAAACTAAATTTTGTTTTACATAATTATCTTCCCTTCTAACGCTGCGCGCTGTTCTGACATAATATCGAGTATCATAATAATTGAATCTCCTAATTTTGTATGAAATAAACTCATTATGTCCTAAGTATTGTTTTACATAATGTGTATTATTCCGAATGTTCAAGTAGTACCTATAGTAAAACTGATATTTCATGAAATGTTAAGAAACCTTAGATCTTGGGATCCAAGAGCGAGCGAAGCGAACTCGGGACTTATGGGCACCATATGGTTACTTTAAAACAAATGTTTTTCATACAAAATGAGAAACTGATCAGGCCCATCAGTATGAAAAACCAATTTTTTTTTGCGAAATTCCAAAAGTCTTAGAACAAACATTGTTCAGTAGTATGGGCTGAGTTACCCCACGAGAGGTTTTGCGCATTTAACGTTACACATTGTATATTAACAAAAAACATAACTATAATGCTGATTATTATGTTAAGGGCCCTCTTGCACCCTTTAAAAACCACCCATCTGACTGTGTTTGTCAGTCAAAGATGGTACTAGAAGTTCTGTGTATCTCTATCTCTTTCCCACACTAAAACGACATCAAAGTAATATAGGGCCAATGGAAAAGACCCTGAACTTTCAAAATAAACTACTGATCAATCAGAGTTCATCAAATATTTACGAGATCGTGTGGTAGACCGAGACTTTTCATGTCTAATGACATATAATATATTATTTAATATAGAAGTAATCCGCTAAAAGGGAATGGAAAGATAAAACGAAGATTATTTTATGGCTTTATTGTTTTTTTTTTGAGACAAAAAATTCTAATATGTTGACTTGTTTATGGCAACACAAGTTTAAGTTAGTTATCAGTCTATGGCACAAAGCTGGTTCACATTTCGTTATCATCTGCATCATAACAACGTTTGCATTTTTTTGCGTTGTAATATCCACGGTGTCCTTCAATAGCCCTTTAAGTTCCGGGGTTACGGTAGCTCGTTAGTCCCACAACCATCAAAGTTGTGTCTGGGTCTTACATCGATACACATATAGACCGACTGTATAAAAAGATTCAACTAAATGTACATTGGCAAAACAGTGTACATTGATTGACACAACATTCTACAATAAACCTCGTAGTATATACGTTTATCTGTACGACAACCCCTATGATGCTTCAGGATGAAAAGTGACCATCTACCACGCGTACGACCGGCCGCTGAATATTTGATGCTAACCCTTCATGCGCTGTAGTTATTCCCCTGTTGCTGGGCCGCAAGAGAATTAACAGGTTATGTTATGTACTTGAGATAGACTTGGACAAAAACTGGTGTTTTACAAACAAATAAATATGTCTTGTCAGATGTCTTTTTTGGAATATCATGAAATGCGTCTTCCCGATCTGGGTGGTCTTTGTTCCTCCAGTTGTCCTTTTTATTCCAAAGCTTAAGTAATCTCTTAAGATATTCCTTAAACCTTGGCAGACATTTGGCCTTTCCGGGACCAACAGTTAGTTGACTGACAACAAGCCCGAACGAAGAATTAAAGATATTACTATTTGCCACCACCTGAGGAGAATTAATTCGTGGTACTAATTTTTTTTAATGCAATTTGATGTAATGACAATATACTAGCGCCGCATCAAAATGACTTCAGTCGTGGCGGTATTATCCGTCCGCAATTTGATTTTGACGTTGGTTATTTCGTACATCTGTATCAGTACCCCTAGCACGCACAGTTCCCATACAAAATATACAAAATGCTTTCCAAGACGATACGATTACTTTTTCGAAAGTGATTCGTGCTAGGGGTACTGTTCCCGTGTTTTCGTTGACGGACTTAAAAAGTAGACCCAAAATCATCAAGATCGTCCTCCCGATGTGGGTGGAGCGGAATTAACTGCATACTTGACTAACTAAAAAACACCATAACCCTTTGTTCCTTCAGTTGCTCTTTCTATTCCAGGGCTACGGTAATATCTTAAGATATTCCCGAGACCGTACCAGCCAACGACTATATAATACTAGACTACGCATTGCACGATCTAACGAACAAAACTATTCTGCCAACTCGCTGAGGTACTACGTAAGCGAGGGGGACGGGGTACTGCGTTGTGATTGGCTAACTCAAGGTCTGTTCTGTCTCAACGTATGTTTACGGCTCACAGGATTGGTCGAAATGAGACGGATATAAGACTTTTTTGCCTAATGTGTTGGCAGACATCGGTCGCCTGTTATTAGGAGTCTAGTATTATATCGTCGTTGGTACCAGCAATTTGGCTTTACAGGGGCCAGCAGTAAGTTTGCTGAAAGCTTATTGGGGTACGCGTGGAACCAGCCGGTTGATTGGGTCTAATCCCTGATCAGACGGTGGTGAGGAAACCGACTGTCCTAGAATCAAAACTTCAAAAACATCTGATAATCTACCAACCCGCATCGGGTCCGCGTAGTAGATTATAGCCCACTCCGTCTCAGTGAGAGGTGTGTTCCAGCTGTAGGAACGTTATAGGCTGATGATGATGATGATGATCACCATAAAAAGACACTTAAAAAAAACTTAAGCTCAACACAACTCGACACACATTCAACATGATTGAATTAATAAACCATACGTGCTCAAATATTTAATACCGCGGACTGAACTCATTATGTTTCCGCTTTATTATTTTATTCACCAAACCTGGTATTAAATTGGTCAATTAATCCAGTGTTATATGTATGGTTAGTGTTTAAAAAATAATGGTTAACAAATGGCCGCTTTTAAATTAGATGATGACGATATCGACACGATATGGGATGGCTAATTTCATAGACATTTCTTGGGAAAATGAGCGCTTGCCGGGGTCGTGGGACACGAGTAACCGTGGCTCTGGAACCTAAAGGCTATTGAAGGACACCGTGGATTTTAGTCAGTACAAGTCTGACAGTCTCTCCCGTCCTGCCCTGGGTGGTAGGACTCATTTAATTATTTTAACACGATAAAAATAAGAAGGGAAAATGAGCGAGAAAGTCAGATATGCCATTACTGTTTTCGTTTAATGTGATTGAAATGTTTTAATAGCACATAGTTCTTTGTTACATATAATTATGTATGTTACACAAACTGTCGCTTACGACCTTGTCTGTGATTAAGCGTGAAAATTAGCCTATGTTCTTATCCAAATCCTAGGATAACTATCTGTCTGTAGGAACGAGCTCTCCGAACATGGACGACACGTCGTGTTTCACGCGCGCCTCAAAGAACTGTCAGCAATCTGACGGCGCTTTTGCCGGTTCTTTGTCCCTTAGAGGGCCAAAGCCTGCCGGGGTCGCGGGACTTTCTTATCAGTAACCGTGGCCCCGGAAGTTACAGAGCTATTGAAGGATCACCGCGGATCTTAGTCATTACAAGTCTGACAGTGCCTCCCTCCCCGCCCTGGGTCTGAGGACTCATTTGATGATTTTACCACGATTAAAATAAACCTTATTATTTATCCATTCTTGTCACATATCCACTAGAGTGTATATCTGTACCCTTAGCACGAATTTTCACTCTTTTACTTTACAATATTTACAGCGTTTCTTCTATGAAAAAATGGAACAGCGCCTCTGGTGTGCGAAGAAGGAACTAATTTTTTCCTTGAAAATTGTCAATTTGAAATTGTCAAAGTTTCAGTTTACTTTACGTCTCAAATACTGAAAACTCGTGCTAAGGGTACTGTACCCTTAGCACGAATACAGATAAGGGTAGATACAGATCCCAGTTAATAACTGTGGCGTTACATATCTAGCAAAATTAATTAACTATGTCTACATATTCCCGCGAAATTGAAGGTAATCTGATTTGATCGGTGCTTCGTAATTATTTAATGCGTTGGCTCGGATAACTAGTTCATCTTAATAAACATGGTGTTTATGCTTGGCTTACGAGAGACGACTTGGAAACTGAATTTCGAGTGGTTTAAGGAGGGAGGGAGTTTTGTTAAACTTGCTGTTTACTCAATTTTTAAACATTAACGCGTTTTTTGTGATAAAATCATCAAAAGAGTCCTCCCACCCAGGGCAGGGCGGGAGGGACTGTCAGACTTGTACTGACTAAAATCCACGGTGTCCTTCAATAGCCCTTTATGTTCCGGGGTCACGGTATTCGTTAGTCCCGCGACCCCGGCAGGCTCTGGCCCTCTAAGGAGGCTCTGTCGTTGTGCTGACAGCTCTACGCGCCTTCGAACCGGGCATGGTCCATGATCGGCCAGCGAGTCGCCTATTATTCGCAGTCCGCATGCCCGTTCTATTTAATACTTACTATATTTTATAAACCTACGAAAAATGGCGTCAACGTAATAAGACATCATATCAATTATTGTCGCTGGAGCCTGTTTACCAATCAACATTACGAGTATTTCTTTATGTCTATCAAGAAGATTTGTAAGTCCTTCACAGTGTTTATTACTTTTATCATAATAGCGTTTCGCAAAGCGTCGCGTCGTCACAAATAGTATCAACTACCTACAATTGATGGGTAAAAGACCTGTTTATAACAAAAATTATCTGTATTTAACCGACGATATTTGTACCTATTGTTTATTTTTATTTTAGTTTTTTATTCAAAGAGTGTATGTACGTATCCACGAGAAAACTGCCGACAAACTGTATTGCAGTTTGGCAGAAAACATGTGTTTTAATAGAGATGTTATACTTTTCTGAATAAATAAATTTAAAAAAAAAATCGAATGACGAATTCGTCCTTGTTGGGCATGGCTGCGATGACTTAGGCCGAAACTAGCCTAATGTTATCTTTTCATGAGCAGTATTTACTATTTATTGACACGGTTGGCGCAGTGGTCGAGCGATCTGCTTAGCATGTAGTGAGTTCGATTTCCGCACGGAACAAAGAACAATGACCACGCTCCATACATGCGATGACCTGTCAATCAAATTTTTTATCACATGATGTATAGTGATGTGAATTATATCAAATTATAGATTAAGTCATAACTAAGCCACCGTAAAAACTTGGTTTGATTTGACAATGAG
This sequence comes from Agrotis clavis, assembly GCA_954870645.1. Classification (NCBI taxonomy): domain Eukaryota; kingdom Metazoa; phylum Arthropoda; class Insecta; order Lepidoptera; family Noctuidae; genus Agrotis; species Agrotis clavis. The sequence continues at coordinate 7,445,320 of OX940943.1, forward strand.
GTAAAAATGTTACAATGAAAACAATATTTGAGGTTAGGTAAGTACACTACACTACATAACTGTCAAACGAACATTAGTACAAACTGTCAGTTTTAGAACTATTGCATAATATGTATTGACCTTCATTAATAAAGTACCCACTTTTATTATTGGTTGATTACAGCTTGACATAAAAATGTAGAAAACCGGAAGTCGCCACTGTCTTCGCGCTACCAGCACTGAATGATTTTATTTTATTTTTGAAGTGAAAACTTCTTTAGCGGCGTTGTACACTTTTTCTGTAATGGGTAAAAAATTTAAAACTCGCGTCAGGGTCACGTGACCGTCAGGGTCACGTGACCGTCAGGGTCACGTGACCCTGATCGAAAATGAGTAAGACGTCATTCAAATTAAAAATAAAACATAGTAACAAAAAAGTTTTCACTTCTACCGGCACTCCTGGAGTGCAACCTTTTTTTTTTCACTTATTACGTTAGTTTTATGGCACAATAATAAATCTAACAAACCTGCGGTCTTTGTTTACATCAAATATCAAAGATTTTAAAACGCTGTCAGAAATAAAAATTTTAGTTCCGTTTCAATCCGTTCTGGCCAAGCTGTATGTGTTATTATTGGTTGTTCTTACTTGTTGAAAAACAATAGGAAAAAAGTTGGGAAATTAAATAAAAATAAAACAGCACATTTATTAGTTTCATTTTATTCTAAATCTTGTCTTACTAGCTGATTAGAGAGATGACTCTTGTGTTTTGTTCGAAGACGAGATAGCGACTTTGTGTGTTTGATGAAGTCACACATATATTGCAGTTGATACAATTTATCCGCTGCGACATCAGCGGTCTCGTGCATTCACTCAAGGTGTCTTGTTTTAGTGCAAACGAAAACAAGTCCAAAATCACAAAAGCACTCAGTATCCGTGTAACACTAACCGAAGTAAACGTAAGCGTAATCAGTTTCCGTGTAACACATGCCAAAGTAAACGTAAGCGCAGGGAATCGGAGTCCGTAGTGAATGCAAATGTCGTCAGAAAGAGGAAAACCGTAATACCGCAGAACACATCGACGCGAAAGCAAACGAAGGACACAGACGAAAGACTGCAAAGAACATTCATAACCAACCGACACCATCATGTCAGGGATGTCACACTGACAGCACGAAAAACGTTTCGTTTTACAGTTATAACTTCACTTAATAACTTCACAACCTCTGATTGACAACCTAGGAATACATTTACTACTAAGTAACCAAAGAATTTAAATAAAATGAACTACAAAAAGTATGAACGAAATACAAAATCAATAAATGAAAACAGTGCTAAAACTGCGTCCAAATGTCAAACTCAACTTAAAACGGAACCGGAACGGTACTTCAATGCATTTGAAATGGCTGCGTTCCATATTAAAAGCAACGCTTTATTTGGTGGCTGTTTTAAAATTAACTTTTCTTTTTTGAAGTGAAAACTTCTTTAGCGGCGTTGTACACTTTTTCTGTAATGGGTAAAAAATTTAAAACTCGCGTCAGGGTCACGTGACCCTGATCGAAAATGAGTAAGACGTCATTCAAATTAGTTAATTTCATATCTGTACTACTCCAGTTTTAAAATAAAACATAGTAACAAAAAAGTTTTCACTTCTACCGGCACTCCTGGAGTGCAACCTTTTTTTTTTGAAGTGAAAACTTCTTTAGCGGCGTTGTACACTTTTTCTGTAATGGGTAAAAAATTTAAAACTCGCGTCAGGGTCACGTGACCGTCAGGGTCACGTGACCGTCAGGGTCACGTGACCCTGATCGAAAATGAGTAAGACGTCATTCAAATTAAAAATAAAACATAGTAACAAAAAAGTTTTCACTTCTACCGGCACTCCTGGAGTGCAACCTTTTTTTTTTTGAAGTGAAAACTTCTTTAGCGGCGTTGTACACTTTTTCTGTAATGGGTAAAAAATTTAAAACTCGCGTCAGGGTCACGTGACCGTCAGGGTCACGTGACCGTCAGGGTCACGTGACCCTGATCGAAAATGAGTAAGACGTCATTCAAATTAAAAATAAAACATAGTAACAAAAAAGTTTTCACTTCTACCGGCACTCCTGGAGTGCAACCTTTTTTTTTTTTTTCACATTACTAATTCTGTTGTAAGTTAGTACTACGTGCATAGCAAAAAATCACTTATTTAATACGCTAAATAACATCACTATACACACCATCTTCTGTCAAAATGTTTGACAGGTCATTATTGGACATGATTCTTTTGTATTTTCTACAAGTAGTTGTTATTCTGGCTGTTTGTGTATGTGTATTTAAACGATTTTTTAATGCAACCACGACGCAGTATAAATTCGTACTGCGGCTATTTCCAAGATACTACCCAAGCGAAGCCAGAGCTGGGTCCTAGTAATAAATAAAATACTCAAGTATACAATAAAATATCCTATCTCCATCCAATTCGATATCAAGTGTTCTACATCGAAACTTAACGGCACAACTTTTCTTTTATTTGTTGTCTCTATCAACATAACACATTGGAGCAGGACAGGTAAAGTAACCTTGTTACTGAAAATATGTAGTTCCGAATGGCCGTACTTTTATATCCAGTGTAAGTTGAGATCCCGTTTGATAAAGCTTTTTTTTACTGTGAGAGATACATACCTACTGGTGACTAAGTCAGAGACTCATGAGAATCACCCAGAGCGGACCAAAAATCCTTGACTATGAAGCAACCTGATACTTCGATTGTCCATTATGTACCGTACCCTACATTGTAAGGTGATTTTCGGCCACCGCAGGCATGGGTATGCGGATGACGAGTAATGGGTGACTCGCCGTCCGATCTCAAAGAGCTGTCAGCAATCTGACTGAGCCTCCCTTAGAGGGCCAAAGTTTGCTGTGGTCGTGGGATTGTCCCATCAGGTTACCTTGACCCCGGAACGTAAAGGGCTATTCAACATCACTGTGGATTTACGGATCACTGTGGAGTACGAGTCAGACAGTCCCTGCCGTCCTTCCCTGGGCGGGAGGAGTCATTTGATGATTTTAACACGAAACAAAAAAACATAATTATGTCTTAGTAAGATGTACTTGTTGAATTTGTAATGGATTCTTGTTCAATTCTTTGTTTCTAGTTTTCAACTTCTTGGTTGACTTTAAGTTTGTTGGACATAAATCGAATCTATATAATAGAAGGAGTGTTTTTGACCACGTAGATCTAATGCGGGGTGATAGATTTTGCAATATTAAAACCCACACTGTCCCAATGCTGGACCAGAAGCTCCCTCAAGTTTTATGTTTGGATATTTCCAGAGGCCTTATTTTTCAGTTATTCTGACGTAAAGTAAACTGGAACTTTGACATTTTCAAATTGACAAACAAGGAAAAAATTAGTTCCTTCTTCGCACACCAGAGGCACTGTTCCATTTTTCCATACAAGAAACGCTGTAAATACTGGAAAGACGCTGTAAAGTAAAATAGTGAAAACTCGTAATAAGGGTACAGGGTTACGTAAATGCTCAAAACAGTAACCGCAGCCCTGAAATGCAATTGAAAAATTATTGTGGGTTCTATAGTCTCATAAGTGAAAGAGTCTGTTGAAAAAACGGACATGTCTGAATGAACCATCCTGCCGACGAATGATGGATCGGTCTTAGGAGAATGGTTGCTGAATCTTATTTCATACTTGCTGCCCCGTGGTTTAGCCTCTCTGCTCGGCTCCTTTTAGTCTTAGCGTTATATTTTCTAGCTTAAAGCCTTCCTCGATACAGAGACTATACAGCACAAAAATAATTTTTCAATTCCAGTGGTTTGTGAGATAAATTTTGCGTTTGAAACAAAAAAAATCTCCAACTTTATAATATACTCGTAGATACTATGTAATTCCCTCACGATGTTTTCCTTCAATATACAGATAACTTACTGAAGACTTTCTAAGGCGTCCTTTGTTCTAAAGGAGGAAGTTTAAACATACATCATTATTCGATATGCCTACAAAATATCGGATTTCACCGTAAAACTTCAACCTGCAACTCAATTGGGCTATACAAAAGTATGTTGGTTTTCGATTACTGCCTTACCTACTGTGTAAACCAAGGCCGAAGAAGGACTTATGATGAAAAAACTTTCAAATTGACTTTCAATTTTAAATAGATGCCGTTGACAATCGAAGCAATTTCCACTGAAGGCGCGGGCCTGTGGACATCGAGAAACGGGTTACTCGCCGTCCGATGGACGCCGTCGACCATGCTCAGGTCGACGGCGCGTCGTGTTCCACGCGCGCCTCAAAGAGCAATTAGTAACCCCCTGAGAGGGCCAAAGAATACCAGGTTCGCGGGACTATTAGGTAACCGTGGCTCGCAACGTAAAGGGCTATTGAAATGTCTGTCCTCCAGCCCATATTGTCAGACTCGTACTGACTAAAATCCACAGTGGTCCTTCAATAATAATAATAATAATAATAATATTCCACAACTATCACTCAACGCAATCTAGTCCCCAGCTAAGCAGAGCTTGTATTATGGGTACTAGACAACTGATAAACATACTTATATATTTCTAAATACATAAATATTATAGATAAATTACACCCAGACACAGAACAATGATCGTGCTCATCACACAAACATTTGTCCTGGGTGGGAATCGAACCCACGACCTCCGGCATAGTAGTCAGGGTCACTAACCACTAGACCAACAGGCCTGTCATTAAATAGCTCTTTACGTTAAAGAGGCACAGTTTAAGTAGATCATGCCGTTGACAAATTGATAACTCCACCAGAACCGCCTGGTGCGAGTTCCTGGGTGAGTTTTGCTCTCTTTTTAAAATCATATCAATATCTCCATGACATAAATTACAGTCGTTAAAATATGAGGTCTCTTGACTTTACAGTAATCGTGGCTATAAATTTACTTTAATATCAGATGCAAATTACGAGCAGACGGGCAGTTGTGTTTTAACCTCATTTTCGGGTATTTCTCATACATTTCAACTAAAGTATGGTTTTATTTTTTATTCAATTTACAAAGGCTCAACTATGTCAGCGTCACAAGGGCTCTCTTACAACACAAAAACATAACTATGAATTAACAATTCAACTATCAGTATCAACTATAATATAGCAATTAGTAATGCCTAAAACATAGTTGATTCTGCTATGATATATTTTATGATACGAGTATGTTCTGTTCGATTTACAATTTCCATAATTATTATTGAGTGCTGTGAATAATTTTATTGTTCTGAACGATTTCAATGCCTTGATCTACTCGTATTTTACTATGATTTCTGATTGTGCCAAGATTATATAAAAGCATTGGGACATAAAGGCTTTTTTTTAATATAGTTAAACTGTGAAAACGTGTTCATAGGCAGTCCCGCGACACAAAGTGTCATCTTTTACCCCTACGACTAATATAAAGGATAGCACTGGTTTACTGTACTTTCTGCTTGCGCCCATGGGATGAGGCGTGAATTAATTAGTGTTTTGCTAATGTATATTAATTAGTTAATGGGTATTGATCGTTTAGCTCCTTAAGTTCTGATATCTTAGACGCTTAATATTATAAATGAGAAATTCAAGTAACATAAACTTGTGAAATTTAAAGTTTTCTAGCGTATGTTTCCCGCGATAATTCAAGGATTCTAACAGTATCAAACACATCAAAATGGGTTCAGGCGTTCAGAAGTTATGGTGAAATACAGAAACTCATAAATATACTTACTATAGGACACAACTTGCCAGAAGGTCATCAACGACAGACCTCCATCTGTCAACTGTTACTTGGAAATAACGAAATACTTCGTCAAGTTAATTTTTATTTTGAAAATCAAAGCATGCAAGCAAAATAGGCGAAATATTTCAAGTAGGTCAATTACGGTCACTTTTAATTTACGAATTATTAAAAAAACTAGTTAAAAAATTGTGGTGCTACAGTATCAGTCATAAGACATAATAAGGGTGTGGTACACGGTGCATGTAACCCGCGCAAGTAAGGGTGCGGGTTACCCGCGCGAGTAACATGCGCAAGCTACTTGATCAAGTTACCCGCGTGGTGATTGTACACGGCGCATGCAACTCGCGCAAGTAAAGGTGCGGTTTTGCGGTTTACCCGCGCGAGTAACATGCGCAAGCTACTTGATCAAGCTACCCGCGGGGTGCTTGTACACGGCGCATGTAGCTTGAGCATGTTGAGGCACTTGCGCGGGTTACATGCGCCGTGTACAAGCACCCTAACTGACGACTAGTACTTCTTTTTTTTAAATAAATGGCAATTATCATAGCACTACGGGTTCAAATAAAAGTGCCTTTTAGTATTCTAGCTTCTGAATAAGTCATCTCAAGATTTTTCTAATAGAAGAACTTCAGAAAATATTACGAAAAAATCTTCCAATTTCAGTTCATTTGAAAAATGTTCACGTTCATCCTAATGTTCGCAATTTTCTTTTTAACTTTTAGTTTGCTTTTGACAGAGACGATATTATCTGACATTGAAGAGAGAAAATGAGAGGCTTAAGAAAACTAACATTTTATTTTTATTGCGAAATTATCGAAGAGATTTTCACTCAATTATAATGCGAGCGTATGATCAAAGATTTTAACTATCTTAGTATTTTTTTTGGTGTACAAACATCAAATGAGTCCTCCCGCCCTGATTGACGAAGAAAGGACTATCAAACCTTTACTGACAAAAAAACACACTTGCTTTCCTAGGCCGGGGTGCTTTTTACGGCTATTGAGACAGATACTCGTATATATAGAAAGTTACTTCTTATCACATCAGCTACCTGCCAATAGAAGTACTGTCAAAATCGGCGCAGCCATTTCAGAGATTAGCCACTACAAACAGACAGACAGAAAGACAAAAATTGTAAAAAACGGTTGTACGAAATAAAATACGTGAGAACTTTAAACTTATGGAGTTTATTGTAAAAATATAAAAATACAGTCAAAAGGTACCGTTTCATCTAGCAATCAGAACAAGAAGAAAAAAAATGTTGCCACAACACAAAGATAAAAAGTACCGGAAAAAGTGTTGCAAGCTTATTGACTAAAATTATTACTAAGTATTTTCATTAACACTAAAATAAATCTATATGTTTAGACTGTCCTAAACATAATTGGGGGCGGCAGTAACTTACTCTACAGGTAGTTGACACAGCCGTTTTATTGACCTTCTATAAACTTTGTTATTCATTTTGATATCAGCCGCTCTTACTACATTGTCTCTACCTGGATATGTTTTTACAATTCGAGCCATATTATAATTTAATGGAGTGGTGTTCATATCTTTTACAATTACCAAATCACCTTCTTTAAGGTTTGGTTTAGGATATTTCCACTTGGCACGGCTTTGAAGCTGTGTTAAATAATCATTTGACCATAATTTCCAAAAATCTTGTTTAAGTTTGGTACAAAGATTCCAAAATTTTAAACGATGAACTGAAACATCTGTTAGATCAACTTCAGGATAGCTAGCCAGAGCAGTTCCAATCAGAAAGTGTACAGGAGTTAAATAATTACAATCATTTGTAGTTGCAGAAAGTAGAGGCCTAGAGTTCAAAATTCCTTCGATTTGTACAATGACTGTATTGAGCTCTTCATAGGTTAAACATTGGTTCCCTACTACTCTCTTTAGATGATGTTTTACACTTTTAACACCTGCTTCCCACAATCCTCCAAACTCAGGTGAATAACTGGGTATAAACTTAAATTTTATATAATGTTGAGAGCAAAAACCATTAACAGTATCCCTGTGGTTTTTGGAGGACTGTAGGTCATACAACCTTTTCATTTCATTTGACGCTCCTTTAAAGGTTTTAGCGTTGTCACAATATATATTTGTGGGCATGCCACGCCTCGAAATAAAACGCTTGAGACATGCTAAGAAGGATTCAGTTGTTAAGTCCGATACGAGCTCTAGATGTATAGCTTTTATAGCAAAGCAAACGAAAAGCGCGATGTAACATTTCTTAATGATAGGATTTCTAACCCTAGCAACCTTCATATCGAAGGGTCCACAGAAATCAACGCCGACATGCTGAAATGGCCTGGACGCTGTGATTCTTTCTTGCGGGAGTGAACCCATCAACTGTTTAGCAGCCTCAGCTTTTAAACGAAAACACTTGACGCATTTACGCACCACTTTCTTGACCTCTCGAATACCGCTGACTATAGAGTACCTTTGGGATAGAGAGCTCAAAACTAACCTAGGGCCTGCGTGTAAAAGAGTCGCAAGTGTTCTCTTTCTATTATGAGATTAGTTACGTGAGAGTTTTTCGGAAGGATAGATGGATGCTTTTTATCGAAAGACATCTCCTTGGCATTATGGAGCCTACCTCCTACTCTAATAATACCTATTTTATCAAGGAAGGGATAGAGGCTACCTATTCCTGTTTTTATATTTTTTCCAGCAGAAAGTAACTCTACCTCTCTAGCAAAATGTTGCATCTGCGTACAACGCACGATGACCGACATAGAGTCGCGAAGCTCCTGAGGCGATAGGTTACCGTCCGTTATTTTATTTTTATTTTTCGAACAGTTGTTGTAGAACCTGTAAATAAATCCTATCACTTTCTGTAATTTATAAACGCTAGAATATTTTTCAAATAGCTTTGTTGAAAACGATGGCTCTACCTGTGTCAAGTTACACGGTACATTTAGCTCATCAATCTGTTCAGTGTCTGTGGACAAATCAGATGAATTACAATTTTCTAGACTAGTATGTATATGTGTCCTGTCTGATAGGTTGGCTGGCCCGTGCCACCATAGCTCACTTTGCTGCAGCTTGTGCGGCAAGACGCCCCTCGACAATAAGTCTGCAGGGTTGTCACAGGTCCTAACAAATCTCCACTCAGTTTGATCGGTCAGCTCTACTATTTGCTTGACTCTATTGTTGGCATAAACATTTGACTTTACATTGCCTGATTTAATCCAAGCTAGCACTATCTGGGAGTCGCTGTACAATAATGTATCTAGATGGGAAAACCTACCCACCAGGACTCTACCAACCCTATGTGCCAGTTGGGCCAAAAGGAGAGCACCATTGAGTTCAAGCTGGGGAATCGTTCTACTTCTATTCAAAGGAGCGACACGAGACTTGGAGCACAGTAGATCTGTCTGCACTGAACCATCATTTTTAAAAATTCTCAGATAGATACAGCAGCCAAAGGCTTTTATTGATGCATCAGAGTACCCTACCAACTCTACAGAAGAAACATCATTACTGTTCAGACACCTATTTAGTTTTATTTTGCCCATTAACTTTAAATTGTTAAGGAAATTGCTCCAGTATATTAACTGATCCTTGGGTACTATGGAGTCCCATCCTATTTGCAAAGACCATAGCTCCTGCATGAATATTTTGGCTACCACTATTATTGGACCTACTAAGCCGAGAGGGTCAAACATCTTCCCTATAAAGCTCAGAATTTTTCTCTTTGTGTTTAAATTATGTTCCTCATCGACATTGGGGCATGAAAAGGTGAATTTATCTGAAGTTATGTCATACATTAAACCTAGAGTCTTTACTAAATTATCCCCACTCATGTCTACATGTTCAAATTGTTTTTGCTCAACTGGAATACCCTCTAGGACATCAAGGCTATTTGAACACCATTTGTGTAGAGAAAAACTACCTAATTTGAGAAGCTCTATCAATTGGGATTTTAGCTCATGCAGCTGCTCTATATTATCTGACCCACCCAGTATATCGTCGACGTAGGTACTCCTGATCATTGTTTCAGCAGCAAGTGGGTATTTGTCCTTATAGCGTTGAGCTAATTCAAGTAGGCATCGAGTGGTCAAGAATGTAGAGGCCTTCAGTCCGTAAGTGACAGTCTGAAGCTGTAAGCAGCTGATAGGCTTCTTAGGATCATCTCGCCATAAAATATTTTGAAGGCAAGTATGGTGGCTATTTATCATCACACTGCGAAAGGCCTTTTGGACGTCGCAAATTATTGTGTAAATGTAGGTCCTGAACAAGATAAGAATATCAAAAAGCTCACTCTGTACCACGGGGCCGTTCAGCATGACGTCGTTGAGTGACACCTGGCTGCGGGACTTCATACTCCCGTCAAACACAACGCGAAGTCGGGTTGTCTTACTTGCCTCGTTGATAACAGCATGGTGTGCCAGAAAGTAAACAGGATCTTTATCAATATCGTAATTAGCAATCTCTACCACCTTAGCATGTCCTAGCTTTACATACTGATCTATGAACAATTTATACTGCTCTAGTAACAGAGGATTTGATTTAAACCTTTTTTCTAACATCAGAAATCTTTGGTAGGCAACTGAAAACGAATCGCCAAGCTGCAATTCTTCCAGAGGTGTGATGAGAGGTATATCAACATAGAATCGATTATCTTTCAGGCTCATAGAGCTCTGAAAACTTTCTTCCGCCTTTACAAACTCATCACAACTTGGCTTCATAGGCTCAGGTATTTTTTCAGAGAGCCAAAAATTTTCCATTATATTTTCTAATTTTTTATGATCATTTATAGCAAAATTTGATACAATATTACAAGTTACATTACTCACTTTTTCAGGAATATTACCACCAACTACATACCCAAATAAGGTGTTTTGTAATACCGGTCCATTTTGAATTTTAATACAACCATCTAGCAAAACATTGAAATAAACATCCGCACCCAGTAACAAAGAAATCTCAGCTGGGATATTGAACTCCTCATCTGAAAGTTTCACATTTTTTGGTAAATTCCACCCGGATACATTTATAAATTGTTGGGGTAATTTTGTTGTTATTTTGTCAACAATGTGACATTTTAAATTTAATTTTACATTATTGTGGCATGGAAGCACACTTATATTCACAAGTTTATTGATTTGTGTTTGTTTATTACCTATACCTATAATATTATGGGTTTGATTCATAGCAATCAACCCAAGTTTGTTTACAAGGCTGGTTGTAACAAAAGATGCCTGACTGCCCGTGTCAAGCAAACCTCGGATAGAAACTTTTTCACCATGTTGATTTAATAAATTAACCTTTACAGTAGGAAGCAAGATGTTGTTGGAAACAGGGTTAGACAACAAAGTCACTGCAGGCTCAGTAGGAGCAGCTTTTTCTTCATGCAACAAAGTGTTGTGCCCTAATTTACATATTTTACATTTGAAATTAAACTTACATTTTCCCTTGTGTGTTTTTAGACATGTGGTACATAAATCATGGTCCCGCACAAATAACTGGCGGACCTCTAGTGCTGCTGTTTTGAACTCCGGACAGCTGAAAAGAGCATGGTCACTTTTGTTACAGTGTTTACACATTTGTTTTACTTGTGAGGCAACATTGGTCACCTTAGATGGGGTAGATTTATAGAACCTACTTGTACTTTCATTGCAAGTACTATTGGGGGGTAAGCTATCCTCTAACGCTATAGCGCGCTTTTCAAGAAAGCTTAAAAAATCTGCCACAGAAGGCAATTTTCCTAGATCCTTATCTAATTGATATGCCCTATTAGTAATTTGATCTAATTTTCTTGTTAGAATGGAAATTAGCAACATGTCCCATGTATCGATGGGCTGTCCCAGATTTTTTAATGCATGCAGCTGTTGCTGTACATCTGACACGAAAGACCTTATTGAGGCTGCAGTGCCTTTTTGCATTGTAGGTAAATCTAATATACCGCTAATATGATTTCCTATTAACCGCGTTTTGTTGTCAAAACGCTTCTCCAACAAGTTCAGTGCTTCCTTGTAAGACTGATTGACTAACGGCAAATTGACAATGACTGCCAAAGCATCATCTGTTACATATTTTCTTAAATAGAATAGCTTTTGCACATCAGATAATGATCTGTTATTATCAATAACAGCCTTAAATAAATCAAAGAATGGCTTGAATTTAGTGAAGTTCTTCCTGTCAAAGGGTGTTACATCAATGGTTGGCAATTTACAAGTGGAAACATTATGACATTCTGAGACTGATTTTTTACCTATCTGTTTTAAAGAGGCATTAATTTTAGCTAGCACAGAATAATATTGTTCTTCTATTGGACCAACCTGTTCGCAGTCGTTTTCGTCAATACTTAGTATATCCAATTGCACCGCTTCATAGTTCTTGAGCGCCGTGATGAGCTTCTCCTTGCGAGCCTCCAGGATATCCACGGTAGCAGAGGCAAAACTGATGGGGTCGTTCACAAACGTCTCAATGCGCGTGATTGTAGCCTTGCATTGGCCACGAAGAAGTCGATGTTTACGCAAAGCTTCTTTGGACTCCGCCATGGTGGAACGTATGTAGGACGCAATGTTTTATTTATTCTACGACTTACGAACACTCCGCGCACTTTATATCTAAACCGCACTTTATAATTCGAACTTTATTGACACGGAGCCGGTTCGACGATGTTTTGTTTACAAACTGATGACACTGACAGTGACAGCTGAGAGAATGACAGCTGAGTGAATGACTCCGGCGCAATGGCCGCCGGGCGGATATGGACCGCGCTCACCTCTCGCACGAACTTCACCACTCTCAAAATGAAAATGTGGGTAATGGGGATGGCAACTCAAAGCTAATCGTAGATGGCGCTGCGATAGTTGGTCCCCACGTCAGATTACTGTCTACCTTGTACAAAAAACAAACAAGATTTATTGATAAAAAAATTGAGTATAAATACAAAACAAATATGGAAAATTATTCGTCAATGCAAGTGCATATACTAAAAGAAGAATTAAGACGCCGCGGTGCATCTACAAGAGGAAAAAAAGTGATTTAATTGAGTGGTAATACTTTCGATTTTACCGTAATAAATCCACAATTACTTGTAGTTGATGTTTCAATTTTTGAGTTTTGGTATGTTTTACCTGTCCTCTCCTCTACCAAGAATATAATGCTGCTTCTGACTTTCTATTTTGATAAAATATCATAATGTTTTAAGTCAGTAATTTTACCCCTTTTTTCTATTTACATTCGAGAAATTTCACAATATTTAATTTCTTAAAACCACAACTATCACAAAACTCGTTCCAGGTGATAATTCTTCCGCCAGATGAACCATTTCATGATTTATAGAGCGATGCAATACTGGTACTTAACCTCCAACAGAAAAGTAGATTTATTTTTTGAAAAGTGTATTTGATTGTTTAGTTATGTTATAATCATAGAATTTCATTTTAATAAACTCAACTAACGGCCTGTCTCGGCTTCGCAAGGCTGGATATTTGTTTATAATATAGCTTTTCGTTAGTTATAATTGAATTTTTGTTCTCGAGGTAGTCACAGCAGCTACCCATTATTACTTGATAGTGTGAATTGTCGGAAATTTGTATGTTCCATCATTTTTACAGCTTATTACACAACATCTAGTCATTTTACATAAATAAATCATATTTTTTCAGAAAATTCCTTTGTTTTGACAGTTCTTTTGGGACCAAACTGTCACTTGTCACTTTGACACTTGCCTTCCCCATTGAAAAAAAGCCAAACTCGATGTGCAGAGTATCGTAATTTTTACGATTACTCGATGATATGATGCTGTATCTTGATGATGCTTCGCTGATTTTCGTTCTAGCTTTGCATAGAACGAAGTTGCGGCCTCGTACAAATACCGCCAACAACAGCGACTTGTATGGCAAGCCGGCCTCGACGAACACGATGTCTCCACAAAACTTGCGAAGCTGCTCGGCACTGATTTTAAACACTAACCGAAGGACCACCGCACGCATGTAGGAAATAAAATGCGTGAATACTTTAAACTTATGGAGTTTATTGTAAAAATATAAAAATACAGTCAAAAGGTACCGTTTCATCTAGCAATCAGAACAAGAAGAAAAAAAATGTTGCCACAACACAAAGATAAAAAGTACCGGAAAAAGTGTTGCAAGCTTATTGACTAAAATTATAACTAAGTATTTTCATTAACACTAAAATAAATCTATATGTTTAGACTGTCCTAAACAACGGTTATTTCAATATTACAAACAGGCACTCCAATTTTATTTTCACCTCACACGCTCGGAAAGATTCTATTTCTCATTCAAAATCTGAGCGCAAAACTCCATTTTGTGCTCTAGAGCCCAAAGTGTTGTTCAAAATTCGAACACGTCTTGTTTTCAATTATTTTCTACACTGACAGGCGAGCCGCCCCCCCTACATTTCCTCACTGTGTGAGGTGAAAAGTTGTGTGTTGCACTCGGCAGCAAAGTTTTTCTGCGTCTCGTACCTTTGAAAACTTCGCATCGCTCAGGATTCTATATTTGAACCGCTCGTTTCTCTCGCGGTTCAATCTTAGAATCCTTCGCTCGCTCAGTTTTCAATTCAAGTACTCGCGCCAAAAATCAACTTTGCAGCCTTGCATAACAAATAACTATTTATATGTCTAGATGTATTAAAGATGAAAAACAAGATCAAACTTCTTTTAACTTTGACAACTTTCTTTATTTAAACTTCTGTTAATTATGAAGATTTAATGTATTTTATTGAGACACACGGTGAAGATAATTAAAACCTTCGGACTAATTTCTGACGCACAATGACGTACCCACTTTGGAAGTAATTTCCACCCAGAGAGGGAAGAGTCATTCAATGATTTTGTACTCAAAAACAGTTCCATTACTTCTATTTTTGATATGGAGACTGCTGTTATGATAAAACAAATAATGATAGAACAACTAATCTACTTCCCTTTAATCCCCTTAAAATAACAAAGGTCAAGGATATATTGTATGTATACGCGGGTTGTTGTAAGTTGGCCACAAAAATTATTCCCCTCGAAAAAAGTTTTGATCCTGTTCTCCTAGAACTTTCTGCTGAGATTCCACTTTACGTCCTCGTTTTCGGTAGTTTTGTGCTGGATTTTATTATTTAATGTTCTGCTATCCCCGTGCGGCAAAAAAAATGGGTCGAATGTACAATAATCAAAATAAAAAAAAAAAAACAAAAACCTTTGGCTAATTTTCATACATACTTTTTTTCGTGGGGAATTATTTTTGTGGCAAACTTCAACAACCCGTTCACGCGAATGGGGACCTAATCGTATTTGAATTTCTGTAAGAAAATAAGCTCATAATGGGTAATAATTCTTTCTCGACTGTACCCCCACATTATAAGATTACCAAATACCCTATTTCTATCTGATAGGCTAGACATGTTATAGTTACCAACAAAAGGACTTACCTTATAACACAATGCCCTATTGTTTGCTTTTCAAGCCCAAAATCCAGGCCAACCAAACGTTCCTATATGATTACTTAGGGCCCTAGATTGTAGTTAGGGACTCCGTATGCGAGGCCCAGATTTTGACCTTTCTGTATAGGTCTAAATAGAGCTCTGAGCCTGGGAATTGAGACTAAATTGTGCGAAAATCTATTGGGGTAACTTTTAGTTATTTTGGAAAGACTTCGTTTTGAATAAGTTATCAAGTACATCATCAGCTTCAATAATATGCAAGCTAAATCTTCTATCGGAAAGATAGTAAGTAAAAAATAAAGGCACTCGAATCTCATAATTTTCAGTGAATGTGTTATCTACCAGCATAGGCCACAAAACAAGTCAAAAATTCAATAGGAACAACAAAAACCAAAAGCGAATCATCCGTCAAATCAACACCAGGAAAAGTGTCACAATTCACAACTCATCTCGCGAACACATTCACTGCCCCTGAACATAAACGTAAATACAAAATATACGGAAACTCGTTAACACAGGGCCGCTTTCGTCATTGGGCACCGCAATCCTTGGGGGCCTTGTAAACATTGTAAAAGGGCTTTCAAAGAAAACAACAAACTTAACTTATATCAAAGAGAGGACGCTTTAAAATCAAGCTCTCGTTTGTTAGACTACATTTCTACGATTCTTTTAAATTCAATTTTTTTAGAGGTGTATTTTAAACCCCCAAAAATAGTAGTACAATGAGTCCACAGAAGAGGCTGTCAGATTCTTAATGGCTCCAAAACACTCTGCTCCATTGACTAGTCTTGCGTACCAGGGCCGCGATACCCTGTTTACATCAAGTTACCCGTTATTATTGTCCATTTGCAAGCTCGGGCCCCAAAGTTCTTAAATGCCCCAGGCCGGAAAGACTACGCCCGAGCCCCCTTATCCTAAAATGCCCCGTTGAAAAGTCGGCCCTGCGCACACACTGTATAAGTTTTTGTTTATAGCCCAAAGGCTCGACCTTTCGAGGGATCGGTCATCTATCACGCTTTCAAATCTAGGAGACGGCTAAAAACTATTGCTAGAGCAGTTGTTTGATTGCGTGCGAACGATCTTGGCTTGATATAGGAATGTTTATGGCGCGTCCTCTAAGGTTGGTTGTAACCTTCAAGGAGGCTTGAAATTCGTGTTTTGAAAGTTATAGGACGTTTCATGTTTTTGGTAGAATTGTTACGGATAGATTTGGTGTATGTTACTCTGTTTTAACAGATAAAATTATTACTGTGTGGTCAGGCAGGCTTAATTGTAAAGCTTAGTGTAAGGCAAAAAACCTTGTGAACCACTTGCAATCTGGTTCCACTTTGAGGTGTCGTTTATTTTTTTATGTTGATTCTTTGAGTATCCATTCTGTCACTCTGATCTTTTAGTAATAGAGTTTTACATGGAATGACTACTAAAAATATACAACGTGTAACGTTAATAGCGCCACTTATTTCTGGGCCGGCCTCGGTACCGCCGTCCATCTCCCACCCATAGCGTGGAGACTTGCTCAGCGTGCAGCGGTCATAATTCTTGAGGCTAACTTCAAAAAAGAATCCCATCAAAATAGGTACACTACGCAATACATAAAATTCTCATAATGTTACCAGAAAACCAAGAATTATTCGAAATAACATTGTAAACAAATTACGTATAAGTATGTACGAAGTGAAGTGCTTCTCGAAAGTTTGGAGATCCACTCGTACTTAAGTGAGCGGCATCAAGCACCGGCCTTACCCAACTTGAGAGAATTTTCATGACTTTTTTAGTAATGTCGATAGGAATATATCGGGTCTTAAAAAACCGTACCAAGTATTAACTTCTGCCAGCGGATACGCACGCGTGTAATTCTTAAATTATCCCACGAGGAATTAAAATCGGGATAAAAGATATCCTATGTGTTAATCCAGGTTATAAACAATCTGTGTGCTAAATTCATTCAAATCCGTTCAGCAGATTTGGTGTGAAAAATTTTAAACATCCATCCATCTTTGGTCCATGGGAAAAAAAGCGTGTTCACATTTACGTTGATGAAACTATCCATACAACTAAACTTATTATTATTATAATATTATTCAGGCCACAAGACTCGTAGAATAAATAACCGATGGGGTCAAAAAGTTCTCGAGTGGCGATCACGGACCGGAAGACGCAGCGTAGGCCACCCACTAGGTGGACCGACGAAATCGTGAGAGTCGCGGGCAACCGATGGATGCAAGTGGCGAATTGTCGTTCGGTGTGGCGGTCTTAGGGAAAAGCCTATGTTCAGCAGTGGACGTCTTCCGGCTGATGATGATGAATGCGTGCCCACGTGCTCAGAATGTGCGAGGATATTCACAAAGAAGATTGGTTACCTATATACAAACCTTTATTACTTATAGTAGTATACATACACACTCAGGGTTAAAGTTAGAACACAGTACCAAATAAGCCCAAGTATGATAACCACGGTGGAGCTGAATTACCTGGGCTGGAAATCGATCGGATGGCAGTCATCATCATCATCGTTTAATGCAAACCCCATACATTTCTCTTCCTTTCTTTCTTTCTCGGAGGACAATTTATATTACCTTAGGTGTGTGTCATATTAAATAACGTTGTATTTTTTTTTTCACAGGTAAGTAACGCCTTTATGACGAGTTTCGGTAAGCTGCCTAATGTACATTTATTTCATTTCTATCCCACAATCCGACAATGTTCTTTATCCTATATTGTCATTTGTAGGTAATGGAAAATATTTTATTTTATGGTTTACCTTTTAAGGGTTTACGTATATGGTAGCTTTAATGCAAACTATAGCAAAGATATACGAGTATGTAATGGCTTTAATAATAATGGGCTATTTGACTGTTAGTAGTAGTTAATCGACCTAAATTCTTTTGTAATGTAAACCAAAATTGACGTAGTTACGGTGCTTTCAAAATTGCCAATACGTCACAATTTAGTACAATTTTTAATGAATTCTGACATCATGAGCCCTTCTCGAGTTTTGATGCGTTATATCTTGATCAATATTCATTGAATTTACAAACGAAAAAGTACATGTCCATTATTTTTTAAAAGTTTTAAATGACGTTTTAATTAGATTTGTAATTTATTGCTACTGTCAAATAGTTAATAGAGATTAGCGACTTAGCCCGGCTTCAGACGGATGAAATTTGAAAAACTTAGAACAAATATTTTGACGTGGGAATCGTCGAAATCGGTCCGCGTGTTTTGTCAACAAGGGAAAAAAATGTGTATTTATTTTAACAAATTCTTAAGGTTTATTTAATCGGGCACGCCGCAATTGCGGCGGTAAGACCCCTCTTTGAGGAGTGGCTGGAGAGAAGTCATGGCGTCCTGACCTACCGCTTGACGCAGGTCCTCACCGGACACGGAAGTTTCGGGAGGTACCTGTGTCTGATGCGAAAGGAGGAAACGCCTGGGTGTCACCACTGCGAAGATCGCCCGGAGGACACGGTGGAGCATACGGTGCAAGACTGCCCAGCTTGGGCAGGGCACCGACGTGTCCTCACGGCTGCGATAGGCGGAGACCTCTCGCGCCCAGCATTGGTCGCGGCCATGCTGCGGGGCGAGACATAGTGGGAAGCGGTCGCCTCCTTCTGCGAAGCAGTAATGCTCGCGAAGGAGGAGGCGCGCCGCGAGCGAGAGAGGACAGTGTCCTCCCTCCGCCCCACCCGCGGTGGTGGACGCCCACGGCGACGGACGTCGCTAGACGATCTCCGGCCACCGTAGGCGCGGGCATGCGGGCAGCGAGTAAAGGGCAACTCGCTGCCCGACCATGGACCATGCCCGGGTCGACGGCGCGTTGTGTCCCACGCGCGCCTCAAAGAGCGTCAGCATAATGACGGGGCCCCCCTCTCAGAGGGCCAAAGCCTGCCGGGGTCGCGGGATTATTTCCTTACCGTGACCCCGGAACATAACAGGCTACTGAAGGACACCGTGGATTTTAGTCAGTAGAAGTCTGACAGACCCTCCCGCCCTGCCCGGGGTGGGAGGACTCATTTGATGATTTTACCACGCTAAAAAAAAAAAAGGTTTATTTAATAAACCTTAAGAATAAGGAATACTATATATTTTTCGTTAAGTTTATTTTCGTCACGTAATTTCTTGATTCCATCGCCGCGCTCAGAGCCTACGATAAAAGCTATGCAATATTAGCTTAAAAAAAATAAACACGTCAATTTTATTTTTTTAGAATAGATGTATAGCTTCCATGTGCGACGGGCCTTATATTGAGCTACCCAAGTGTAGGGAAGTTTGAAGTGTTAGCAAAGATTGCTTGTCAGTTAGTGTCGTCAGTTCCTAGAGAAGTTTATTGGAGCAAAGTAAGACTGATGCGACCTTAAGAGGTTTTCTGACAAGAAAAAGTTTTATCCTTAATGTATTGTGATTTATTTACGACCATTGTTAAAGGTATATGTTTGAGAAAGAAAAAAATAACACGGATATAATAATGTGTTCTTTCAATGTCTTTTTTATTAAAGATGTTTTTAAGGAAACGAAAAATTCAGCTGCAAGCTAGGTTCAAACCTGCGTCTTCTGGATAGGTACTCTTAAGGCGTTGGGAGTACCTATCCAGAAAACGCAGGTTCGAACCCTACTCGCAGCTGAATTTTTCGTTTCCTTAAAAATATCTTTGAGAAGACGCGACGCAGGCGTTATAGCGTATAAAATTATAACTTTAGTCTTTTTCATTGACTCTAAAATTAATTATGAATGAAACATAGATCATTAACTTGTAACGCTCGTATAGACAGAAAGAAAAATGTGTAAACATTAGTATACTCGTATATAAAAAAAATACACAAAGAGACAGAACAATAAAAGCTTACTTTCACCCGCAAAAACACATTCTCGCTCCAATTTTACTGAAACGCAAAAAAAAACAATAAATTGAACAACAACTTATTGTACGACGTATTCGTTGTATACAAATATACATGAAAAGCGCAAAAAAGCCCAATAACAGACGAAACACGTACTCATCGGATCTCATCAATTAATCATAGTGAAATATTGTGCGCACTCCATGCAGAACTGATAAACGATTTAAATAAATATCGCGAAAAGCATTTTCCATGAGCATTGAGCATTTTTTGTGCTTTTTGCTCGGAATTAATGTTGAAGAAATAAAGTGCTTCAGAAGGCTTTTACTTTTAGTTTTGTGCATTACTATAGTAATAAAAAGAAGTTGTGTTTTATACATATAAAGGTTTAAAAAACGGTTTAGATTCTTTATTTGGAAAGAGATATTAGAATCGACATTATACCTAGGTTTTCTGCTACGTTTGGGCCAAAATACACTACTTGATGTAAATGTGTGAATTTATGTATCGCTGCACCAAATTTCATATAAATTAGCCCAGCTGTTTAAGCACGAAAGCATACAAACCCCCTTTCGTATTTGTAATATTATGGAATATGACGTTTTCGAATTATGCAAACAAAGAAAAAAAAACAAAAGTTATGTTAAGGCATTAAAATACTTAATAATCATTTTACTTAATGGGTTCATTGCATGGTTATAAATAACATTAATACATGCATCATGTCAAAATTAAAATAGCAATGTAAACAGGAATAATTCATAATTAAGCATTGCGTTTAATGAACTCTATTATTTCTTTTATTCATTAACTATAACTATTAGCGTTCGTTTTAATTTATTTATTATGCATAATTATGCAAAAATAAATAAAATTATTATGATTTATTTGCATGAATGATGGCAGAATTAATTACGTACGGTAAAAAAAACCCACTTTGAAATATAAACAATATGAAAGTGTGCTACATGAGAATCTTCAAGCCACAAATGTATATACTCGTAGACAGCTTGCGTGCATAGGTATGTCTGTTGCAGATTTAAGAGGATCGTCTACCGAGTGCTCGTCCATACTAAAAGAGAAAACGTTTTCCTACCCCTAAATGTTATCCTATCTCAATGATTTTTTAGAATGCTTCTAACACAGTAAAAAACTAGGTTTATAGGTTTTCTTTTTTTCAAAAGTAACTCTTAGGCGCCTGTAACTTTCAAACTGATAAAAATTTTGAAAAAAAGAAAACTATAAACCTAGTTTTTTACTGTGCCAGAAGCATTCTAAAAAATAATTGAGATAGGATAACATTTAGGGGTAGGAAAACGTTTTCTCTTTTAGTATGGACGAGCGCTCGGTAGACGATTGTCTTAAGAGGATTGTATAGCGGCTGCCTTTTCAAAAAATAGGTATTTAGAAAAACTTGTGCTGTCCCTCTCGCTCGTTGAAAAACCCCCGATCGTGCGATAGAGAGCGTTGCAACTCGCGACTGACTGTGAGTATTTTTTATATGAAATTTGTCTCTCGGGAGAAAACGTTTTTCACATACTAAATCACGTCCAATCTCTTAGATTCTAGTGTCAATCGTTTCAGCATATTATATTCTAGGTTTGTAGGTTTTGCTTTTATTCTAAAACTTCTTTGTTTTTAAAATACAAAGGTTTTACTTCAATGAAGATTTTGTCATAAAAATAGTAACTTTTAGGCGCCTGTTACTTTCAAACTATAATAAATTTTGAAAAAAAGAAAACCTATAAACCTAGTTTTTTACAGTGTCAGAAGCATTCTAAAAGATCATTGAGATAGGATAACATTTAGGGGTAGGAAAACGTTTTCTCTTTTAGTATGGACGAGCGCTCGGTAGACGATAGTCTTAAGGGCTATTTCTTTTATTATTACTTAGGCAAAACATTTGTTAAAATCCCATATACACTACTTAACTAATGGTTAAAATCTGTATAGAATTTTAACGAAACAGCTTTACTATTGATCAAACAATAAGCCCTTGGAAATTCGATTCATTGTAAGATAATTATAGTCCGCGCCAGGACGAAGGTCCTTTTGATGGGGCGTTAGTGTCTATGTCATTAATAATCAAATTGCATTAAAGGTACTACGAATTTTCCGGAGGGTTGGAGTCGTGGCGTGGACTTTAAATATTACTTTTTTATTACTGACGACATCGTGAGAGTCGCGGGCAACCGTTGGATGCAAGTGGCGAATTGTCGTTCGGCGTAGCGGTCTAAGAGGAGACTTGTTCAGCAGTGGACCTCTTCCGTCTGATGATTATGATGATGTGAACTTTAATTTCTTCTGTTTTTGTTTTTTTATGATATGTGTAGTCAGCCACAAATGTGACGTCTTTGGGACTGTGTGTTACCTAGTTTTCTGCTATAAAACAACAATTAACACTCCAAGGTCGTACCTGTCATTACTCAGTAATACAACTAAAAATAGTATTGAAATTCCTCGACTTTACAGCAACAAATCACCGCATTTTACCTAGAATACAATAATGCAGCCTACTAATGCATTTTCTAAAGGTCACCTAAGCCTTCGTAGAAGTAATTGTATTCCTCCATCGTGGCCACCGCGAGCCATTCATTACCATCGTGCGCCACTCTTCGACACGACAAATACACATTGGCCGATGTTATCTCTGTAATAATTACCTGCCTAGACAATTGGTCAAGGTTTCTGTAGAATTATTAAATAGGTCAATACGTAGAAATTAAGTAAAGGCAAGTTGTTTGATCATTAGTGAAACTAACAATTAGTTAAAATCTTTATTCTTATTCTTATTCTTTATTGTACACATATATAATTAAAATAACACTTCACATAAGGGTAAGTTATGTACAAAGGCGAGCTTAACCCAGAATTGGGTTTTCTAACAGCAAACCTTAGAGCGATAGAGTGATTATTATTTTATTTTAGTGAGGATATTCGGTGTACAAACATTTAACAATAATATTTAATGCATACTTAAATAAACAAATACGTGTATAAACATAATACATACAATATAATATATAAAATAATACATACTTACATACCTATAAGTCATGATGACAGGAAATGCTCCCTAATTCTTCTCCTGAAAACTTCCAACGACGGGCTATCGCGTAAGGAGTGAGGAAGAGAATTCCAAAGGCGAACAGCACGCACAGTAAAAGATCCAATCCATCATAACGACTCGAAGTATGAAAATCTTGTATAATTTTTAACCATTTGTTAAAAAAAAGACTTTAATTTTAATGAATAGTTTGTTTCTCAAAAACGTGGGCGTGTTTGTAAACATTAAACTCACATACACAAACATTCAGACCCGTAACAACAAACTGTGGGTCATACAAATGTTTAAAGTTCTGTGAGGGAATCGCACCTTCGATATGCAGAACAGTCGATCGCACCGATTTTGTATGGCTGTTGTGCGTGTTTAACACAATATAAACCATCCTCTACACAACCATACGCACAAAGTGTTGTTCAAAATTCGAACACGTCTTGTATTCAATTGTTTTCTACACTGACAGGCGAGCCGCCCCCACTTCATTTCCTCACTGTGTGAGGTGTAAAGTTGTGTGTTGCACTCGGCAGCAAAGTTTTTCTGCGTCTCGTACTTTTGAAAAATTCGCATCGCTCAGGATTCTATATTTGAACCGCTCGTTTCTTTCGCGGTTCAATCTTAGAATCTTTCGCTCGTTCAGTTTTCAATTCAAGTACTCGCGCCAAAAATCAACTTGCAGCCTTGCATAAAAAATAAATATTTTTGTTTCGTATTTTAAAAGATCTATACTTACATATTTGTTTTATACCTCATATTTTGTACAGATATTTTAAAAGCAAGGTTTAAGTTAACATGTCAATAAAAAGTTCAGTGACCTGAACATAAATAAATCATTGAAGTGTGGACTGGCGATTGAAAGGTCGTAAGTTCGAACCCTTCCTCACATTGATGTGGAACAAAGGTTTTGTAACTTGAATGAACCCACGCAAAGTGTTTCAAAATGATTAAAAGAGTTTACGATGTTGTGTATTGTACTATCCCCGGCACACGCACGTGGACTTCGAATATTTATCAGCATTAAAGATGTCCAGATAAAAAGCTATCTGTGTGCCATATCTTATACAAAACCGTTCGGCCGTTTCACATGAAGGAGCCACAAACATACATCCATCATCATCATCATCATATCAGCAGCCGTAGGACTTCCACTGCTGAACATACGCCTCCCCTATGGACTTCCAATAAGACCGACTTGGAAGCGGCCTGCATCCAGCGAGATCCTGTGGCCTTCATAAGATCGTCTGCCCACCTAGTGGGTGGACGTCCTACGCTGCGCTTGCCGGTGAGTGGTTTCCATTCGAGAACCTTTCTTTTGAAGTTGAAAGTTGCCGTACTACATGGTCTACTCATTGCTATTTCAACTTGCTAATTCGTTGGGTTATGTCGGCAACTTTGGTTCGTCTACGAATCTCCTTATTTCCGAGTCGATAGCGCAGCGAGCATTATAGCCCTCTCCATAGCTCGTTGGAATATTTTGAGCTTACTTATGAGGCCTATAGTAAAAGACCACGTTTCGGCCCCATAAGTCATCACTGGTAACACACATTGGTCGAAATCTTTCGACTTGAGGCACTGAGGTATTCTGGTCGAGAAAATATTGCGCAGTTTCCCGAACGCTGTCCAGGCGAGTTAGATTCTTCGGTTGACCTCTTTCTTGATGTTGGGCTTACCTAGTGCGACGTAAAAGGCTATTAAAGGTCACCGTGGATTTTATTCAGTACAAATCTGACAGTCCCTCCTGCCCTGCGCTGGGTGGGAGGACTCATTTGATTAATATCATTACTTAAATAGTAGGAAAAGATAAAGCAGAGATACAAAAATAATTAAAATAATAACTAAGTGTTTAAAATAAACAATCAAAAACCTACATTTCCCTAGAAACCTTAAATCCGATAAAAACACCCGATAACAATGTATTCTTCCATTTGCTTTCTTTCATTGTAGAATGGTCTAAAAAGTTTTTAAAGCGATTTCTCTTGCAAAACGATTTATTACCTGCCGATAGAAACGTGATCGATATGCTCTGAATACGGCTGATTGCATTAGTAAGATTAAGAATTAATAATAATAAAATCCACGCTGGATATTTGTCAAATATCAAATCTGTATGGTTCTTTCTTCAAAAGACCATCTCAGATACTAACCTACATAGTCCTCGTATGACTACCAATATAATGGCTGGACTTTAAAAGAGACTCTCAGAGTAGTCAGGTACGAAACACAGGCCCCATCTAGTTTGTAAAATTACCTATTTTACAAACTAGACGACGTGTAAAAGTGTTTATAATAACCTACTTGCAAAAATAAATAAAATCATTTTTCATTTCATCATGTAACTGGCCTTTTCTCCATATAAACGCTTTCGCCTATTTTCTTTCTGGATATTGATCATACAGCAGTGAATAAATAATAATAATAATAGCAGAATAATAAATACATACTCTTCTTCTATGCCTCTATGTTTTCTTTACTGATGAATTTTTTTTTAATAAACACTAGAACCCTCAAAAAAAGCTTCATCGTGATCTTTTAGTTTCTTTAATTCAGTATATTACTTAATTATTCTTTACCAATCTTTTGGTTTTGCCGGTCTCATGAATGTATAATTTGACGTGGTCTGTCTGAAAAGACCGAGTCACTTTAAAAATTAAAAGTAACTGCCGTAGTCATCAATTTATTATTCAAAACCTTCTGTATGGAATGAGAATATCTGAAGTAGCTTTTCGGCTTATGAACAAGGTTTCTTCAAATATACAGATATTTCATCTTTTTTTTTACGTGGTAAAATCATCAAATGAGTCCTCCCATCCAGGGTAAGACCCGGGGACTGTTAGACTTGTACTGGCTAAAATCTTCGGCGTCCTTCAATAGCCATGGGCGTAGCCAGCCATGTGCACAGGGTGGGGCAAAATTCTAGATATGTGCTCAGGGTGGGGCAAAATTCTAATTATTTTTTTGTGTCGTCTGACGATTGTCGAGTGTTAGGTTTCTTACGGATATTAAATAGGTATTGTGTTAGGTAAGTACCTAGATTAATTAATTTTGGTTAAAAGACACCTAACAAGTCGGAGTCAGGGTGGGGTAACCACCCCACCCTGCCCCACCGTGGCTACGCCCATGTCAATAGCCCTTTACGTTCTGGGGCCACGGTTTCCGATAGTCCCGATAACCCATCAGGCTTTAGCTCTCAAAGGGGGTCTCGTCATATTGCTGACAGCTTACGAGGCGCGTGTGGAACACGACGCGCCGTTATCCCGGGCATGGTCGATGATCGAACAGTGAGACGCCCATTATCCGCCGTCTGCATGCGTTGCGCCTGCGGTGGCCGGAAATTGTCTCGAAACGTCCGTTGCCGTGGACGTCTCCCGAGGCGGCTGGGTCGTGAGGTGGACGCAGTCCTCTCCCTCGCGCTTCCCTTAAGGATACACTAGTCGGCGGGACGAACTCGTTGGCGGGCGGGATTAAAATGCTTGTTATTTCATCCAAAATCACGTACCGATAAAATGGATGAGCAGTAAGAAGCTAGGGCGCTTACGTACACATACTCGAACCTTCGACTGACTCATACATGTGTGATTTCATTGAAGAATGGGCTACTGCAACTTTTCAAAAGTCCTTCGGGAATTTGGATTTTAGGAAAAAACTACGGAATGTATCTGTTCAAAATAAAATTATTTTTATTGTTGAACATATTATCTATACCTGTATGGTAATTATTTTACAATTTACTGTCTTCTTTTGTTATTTACTTCGCCCCAAAGATGCGTCAAAATTTGTCTTAAGACTGTCGTCTACAGACCGCTCGTCCATACTAAAAGAGAACACGTTTTCCTACCCCTAAATGTTATCCTATCTCAATGATTTTTTAGAATGCTTCTGCCACAGTAAAAAACTAGGTTTGTAGGTTTTCTTTTTTTTCAAAATTTATAATAGTTTGAAAGTAACAGGCGCCTAAAAGTTACTATTTTTATGACAAAATCTTCATTAAAGTAAAACCTTTGTATTTTAAAAACAAAGAAGTTTTAGAAAAAAAGCAAAACCTACAAACCTAGAATATAATATGCTGAAACGATTGACACTAGAATCTAAGAGATTGGACGTGATTTAGTATGTGAAAAACGTTCAACGCTCTCTATCGCACGATCGGGGGTTTTTCAACGAGCGAGAGGGACAGCACGAGTTTTTCTAAATACCAATTTTTTGAAAAGGCAGCCGCTATACAATCCTCTTAAAATAAGGAAGTTTCGACACCCATAACTCATAATATATGTTTTTTCTTACTTTTTTGTTTCCATACAGAGCTAGATAATGATGAGATGAATGTGGATCATTGTTTATTCTGAATGTATACTGTCAAATATTTGAATAATCGCCAAACTACGTTTGTATGGAAGAATGACCGACTAGCGCACCCTTAAGACGTCTACTGCTGAACATATGCCTCCCCCTTAGACCACCACGCCGAACGACAATTTGCCACTTGCATCCATCGTAGTAGGGGCGGCGAGGAAGGGATTTGTGTTGTGACTCGAGCGCGTCAGATTATTATAGGGGAGAATCCTTGCAGCCTTTAATGTACCTGTACCAAATATCAACCCTTAATATTGTGGGGTTTGTTTGGGAGAACCCGTCAGATTAGTAAAAAAAAATAGATCCGCAAAAATACTCGAGCGCGTCAGATTAAGAAAAGGTAGATTAATTACGTTCAGAATAGTGTATATCTCAATAATCTGACATTTTGAGCATGGCATTTGGAAATGAGCGAGTCCTGAAGTTGTAAAACAAAAACGTAACGCCTGCTCGTTTTTTTATAGCAATCAACGTTCCGTCCAATTAATTTTTATTATTTGTAAGGCGTTTTCGTTTTTGGGTCTTCAACCGCTTGTTACGGACAACCCCCTCGAATTAATCGTCAGATTAATATGTAATGGTAATCAGAAATATAAAGCGCGTTTACAGTGTAAATGGCTGACGCGCTCGAGTACTTCTTTACAACTGTTTTTTTTTTACAGTTTTAAAAATGTTTACACGCTCTCCCCCCCACTAAAATAGAAAACTTGTCAGAAACTTTTTTCTTTTTAAAACATAATCTTTCAAATCCAATAGATTGCCATGGCGCTTGAGGAACTGCAGATTTAGCATCCTCGGCTCCCCTACTATCGGTTGGCCGCGACTCTCACGATGTCGTCGGTCCACCTAGTGGGTGGCCTGCCTACGCTCCGTCTTCCGGTCCGCGGTCGCCACTCGGGAACTTTTCTTCTCCATCGGTTATCAGTTCTATGAGCCATGTGGCGTGCCCATTGCCACTTCAACTTGCAAAATATTTTGCCAGCCTTTAAGCCTCGTCCCGTAAACCCAACAAAGATGAACTATACCTATCATTAAAAAGGAAAACAATGAAAGAATTCAATGGTATAATTAGTTTTCCATAAGAAGTACTTAGTACACGAATAAAAAAAATGTTTGTATGGAGTTGAACACTCAATATTTCTAAGTTGAAAGTTAACATAAAAGAAATTATTAATAATTAATGTTTTTTTGCATATTATTCTCACATTATTATTATGTTTTATTGTTATAAGTTAAAAATTCTGTTGGACACAACATGAACCGGGCTGATTCTGTCATACCCCTTTTACGATTTTTTTGTTTATTTTATGCTTACCACCATTGAAAATAACGGTTGATCTATGAACAATAAAAGTTTAGTATCAATAAAGAAGAAACCTACACACGAAACAGCAACTTCCATCATAAATAAAATAACCCTAAAAAACAACCCAAAATTAAGCGCCAATTCTCCCCCAATAATCTCATGAAGCGCACTAAAAAATCGCAAGTCTGCGGCCAGCCTAAACTACCTCATTAGAATGCTTACCGTACAACGAGGGAGCCACGTAGGCATCCGACAGCGAGTCGATATTTTGTCCGTATCCTGATTTATCGCCCCGATTAGCTCGTTTTTGTACTAGCTTCAATAGCGAATGGCGAAAAAATGTATAGAATTGGATATTAGGACTAAGTGTTAGTACCCAGCGACTATTAAGTCGCTAATGTCCACTATTTGTTACAGCAAGCAATAAGGGTTATTATCCCTTGGCTGTTTCTTTTTATTTTAGTGATACAGTATGGGTTTTTCTTAGATTGTTTTAGGTGATTGGCTTTTCTGGGTGGGGCAGTTGGTTGGTAAGATACCGGTTAATATCTTACCGGTTAGAATAACGGCTATTATTACTGCAATTTCTCGGAAACGTAAATCGGGAAGCTTGAATTACGGATGATGTAACACTAGACTTAAATCGCATACGTTGCCGGGAAACTATAATTGGGCTGTCTATCTGAAACCTAAATTGTTAATATTATTTGTTAATATTATCCAACAATTTTTGCATGCCTATTATAAGGTAAATTGTACAAGGATCAAAACTTATTTTAATATCTTATGTCATGTACCTACAATTTATGCAAATAAAGCTTTCTTTCTTTCTTTCTTTATGGCTAGCTCACTCGTTATATAATACTAGATGTTTTTCGTAGTTTCAACTGCTGCTCGACTCCTGTTGGTCGTAATAGCGTGATGTTTTATATAGCCTATCGTCTTCCTCGATAAATAAACTATCCGACACAAAAAGATTTGTTCTATTTGAACCATTACTTCTTGAGATTAGCGCGTTAAACCAAACAAACTCTTTAGCTTGTTAAACGGCTGTCATTTGTAGGCCAACTTTTGTTTTTTTCTTTGGGACAAACCCACCACACTATTCCCAAACCACTGCAACTCCTGAGAGCCAGAATCAACAGTGGCAATCACCAGAAAAGCTCCGAGACAATGAAGCTCGACGTGTCCCGGAGAATGAGTTTCCTGTCTTGGATCCTGCAACGAAATTAATCAGAAAAGAATAGTGGAGGAGTAGGAAAAATTTGTAGGCTAACTTAAGGTGAGGTGTCACACGGTTTTATTTCATAGACATTCACATTCGTTCACAATCGTTAGTAGTCCAGAATTATAAAAGCAGTCTTGCCAAGGGGTATCTTATTTTCCAGTACATTCTTGATCGTGGAGTTCAAAAACAAAATCGTTCCATATAAAATACTGATATTCAACTGCCAAGTAAACTGAAAACCGATCCTAACATAGTTGGAAAAAGGCTAGGAAGGTGAAATTGCCATGCGATTTTGAACCCTGAGTAACCTTGACCTGCCTTAAAAATTACCCTCTGCAATTCATTGCGGTAAGTCACAAAATCCAAAGACAATTCCAAATGCAAATATAGCGTCGAGATTCCGTGTTTTTCATTACCATTTTTTTCGTTTAATTCGACGCAGAAATAATTAAAACTAAGTAATGCGATACTTTAAGAAATACACGATCGAAATCGAGAAGAAACCTTTAATAAATTTCGAACCTGGCTTCTGTGTTAGCGTTAACACTGGAACTCACTGTTCTTACGTGTATTTTCTTTTATTTATATTTTTTTAGATTTAAAAACGGTACTATCAATTCTTATCTAGAGCTATCAAAGATACAATCAGCATCATCATCATCTGTCTAGCCTTTTCCCAATTATATTGGGGTCAGCTTCCAATCAAACCAGATGCAGCTGGATATCAGTATTTTACATGGAGCGACTGCCTATCGGACCTCCACAATCCAGTAACTGGGTAATACGATACCCCATGATAAGACTGGTTGTCAGACTTTAGGGCTTCTGACAAACAGTAACAACTGTCAAAGATCTACAAATGACAGCCGGGACCAACGGTTTTACGTGCTTACCGAAGAAACTCGCTAAGGCAGTTGGTCAGATGGTCACCCATCAGAACAACCTCGGCAAGCGCGGCCTAACCCGAATGATCGGCCTGTGCAGCTGTAATCATTTAGCCACGAGCTTCTCATCAAAGAAACAATGGTAACTCCTTAAGAGCGTATATTCCGAAAGCTGGCAACGTCGCAAATGGTTGTCAAATATTAACAAGTTTTAATTAATTTAGCATTGTTACTGTATGAAAATAAGAAATATGGCTCTGTAGTGCACTAAAAAATTGATAAGGGAATGCAATAATTAATATCGTAACACCGAATATTATATAGTTTTAGATGTAGAAAAAGCATTTGGAAGCTTTCCAAATGCCTTTTATACACCGGAAACGGTTACAACATCAAATTCAGTGTTTTATTTGCATTCCTATTTCATATTTTTAGTGCACTACAGAGCGATATTTCTTGTTTTCATACAGAAAATTTGCCAAATTAATTAAAACTTGTAATTATTTGACAGCTTTTTGCGACGTTGCTTTCAGAATATGCAGCCTTAATCCTAGTTAAGAATCTATATTAATATTACTCGTATATAGAGGTAATATTTATAAAATAGGAAGTAATCTCTGGTATTACTGAAACGATTTTAAAAATTCTTACACCAGAAGCTATAGATAGATGTATAATACACCCATCCACAGATAGAAAATAGATCTTTGCGGCTGTTATTCTTTAGCCACGAGCTCCAAAAGGGAGGTTTTTGAACTATTGACATGATAGAAAAAGCTTTAGGCCCATTAACATGCTGCCAGCATAGGTGATAGGTATGAATGTTGATGAATGAAGAGAAAGAGGAAGACCAAAGAAAAGATTGATGGATAGTCTAAGGATTGGTTTGAAAGAAAAAGGAGTAAATTAATACTGTGACGTCTGATAGGGGAGAATGGAAGAAAAAAACGTTCTTTGAAAATTTGCTACGCATGCGTTAATGCGTTTAATATTTATAAAATAGAAAAAAACGTGTTGCGCCGACCCCAAATAAAATGTGATAACGGCAGGAAGATGAGATGATGAAACATGCAGACAGAAATGGCATGCGAGGTTGCATGCAAGTTTAATTGCATTGCGGAAAATCAATGGACAGTGAATTTTGTTTATCAAACAAATACCGCAATGTATTTAAACTCGCATGCAACCCCGCATGCAGTTTCTAAATGAAGCTTAAACATCGATCTCACAAATACTCCCCGCTTACCGATAGTACGCCATTCTCTTTTCACGCCTGGAAACCGTTATTTATTGAGACTCATGAATACAAAGCAGAGTCGACTTGTACTTTTTACTTTTCTTTTTTTTCTTTCTTTCTTTATTGTTTGTTTGTTTATGTTTCCTTGAGGGGCTACTGTTTGCAGCTGACTGATTTAAATAGGCGTTAAGTGCTATTACTTATGTTGTTTGTTCCAATTGTTTAGTAATTGTGAAAGGGTTGGAAAGGGAGGTTATTTTGGAGGGATTTCTGTTTTTGACGATAAAGTGATAGTGGCCGAGTTTCAGTTGGAAGTAGACCAGCAGTTCATTAGAAAGATGTTTGAGTGTAGATAACTGAAAAGCTACCAATAGCGAAATTGATAACGATCCTATTTAATGGTATCAACTTAGTATACAATGTACAAGATATACATAATTATAATTATGAACCGACTTACTCGTTTAATAAACTTTCTTGTGAACGAGGCGAAAGGAGTGGGTACTTGTACTTAAGGATCACTCTGTGTTTTCTACCTATTCTCATGGGTAAAAGCAGTGAGTTTATGTATGTAGAAGAAACGAAAGAAGGGTTTAAAAAAATAGATTGAGAATGGTGTTTCCCCCCAAAAAAGGCGTCCAATTTTCACATTGAAATTAATTTAATAAAATCAAACTCAAATCTAAATATTGTATAGTTCACGGCTGTGGCAAACTACGCATCCTACAGGAATCAAAATGCAATCTCCGATAAACCTTCTAAATCTTCTTTCTCTTCTTCTGATGAAAACAGCAATTTTCTCTCAGATAGTTCACCAGCAGCTCTCTTTGAGCAACAAACTTCTACCTACAGAATGATAAAATAAAATACCTATTTGATTCTACACAAGAAAACAAGACAAGACAAATAATCTTCCGATCGCACCTGAGAAAAGTTTCAACCGATACATAAGTTGGTTCCAGCGAACATTAGCAGTCGCTGATAAAATCCATACTGGCTACACAAAGTAGATAGATACAGAAGTTTAGTTCTGAATTTATACAGGGTTATTGGAAAATCACCGACAACCTCTTAAGAAGTCATTGTACTCTTGTACTATTGTACTCAACAGTATGAAAAACTTTTACGATGGGACCACACTCGAAAAACAAAACAGCTTTTCCATACATTTATGTTCGTATAACTCGTCAAAATGTATGGAACATTTATGTTTTTTTAAATGGATGCAGTGAATGCAAATCCAATCAGAAGTGCGGTCAATCAAACAGTACAGCCTAGCGCAGTGTTAAGTAAACGGAGTGGGAAACGGTCGCCTCCTTCTGCGAAGCAGTCATGCTAGCAATGGAGGAGGCGAGACGCGTGAGGGAGAGCACAGCGTCCACCTCACAGCCCAGCCGCAGTGGGAGACGCCCACGGCAACGGACGTCGCAGGACAATCTCCGGCCACCGAAGGCGCGGGCGTGCGGACAGCGAGTAATGGGTGACTCGATATTCGATCATGGACCATGCCCGCATGAATGTAAATGTGATGTTGTTCTACATACGATGGGGCAATTCATTTTGTTCTCTTGTTTGAAATCATTTTTACGTGAAAAAAGTATGTACCATATCGTAGAACCGAACTTCTGCATCTACCTATTCCGTGGTAGCAAGGTGGCAGCGTACAAGTTGGACGGTGGCATTGCTATTTCCAGTGATTTATGATGTGCCACTTAACTGTGCCAATAAACACGAGTTGTACCTTATCGGAGGTAGAGGGAGGGAGAGTTTTCAGATAGAATTTGTTAGGAGATATGCTTTGCTTTTGTGGTGGAAGTGTAAGTTTCGGAAGCAAAAGGGTGGATCTACTCAGCAGTGGACAAATACCCAGTGTCCATTATGCTTATGGAATTTGTTTCTGACTACCTACTGATGTATTTTGTCTGGAATAATTAATGTGGCATTATTTTATAAATCAGTTATGTTTTTCCGACTTCAAAAAAAAGGAGGTTACTTTTCTGTATAGGTTATTGTTCTTATACTAATGACATTTTCAATCTCTGTAATATAAAAAAAATCAATTGCTCGTGAGTCTTCGTTCGTCTCGTTAGTTCGTTAATCTCGCTTAAACTCGAAAACGACTGGACAGATTTGGCTAATTTTTGTTTTGAATTATTTTTGGAAGTCCAGGGAAGGTTTAAAAGGTGAAGGAGGCGGTACGAAGTTTGCCAGGTCAGCTAGTGAGACATAATTTAGATAATATAGTCGCATGTTAAACCTCTTCTATTAACATAGCTATTAACCTCTCAAGCCCCGCGAAAAAATTTTTGCCAAAAATCCCTGACCGATTTTAAGACCTATTTTTCCAAAAATACAGTTTAAAATCGGTCGGGGTTTGGTGGCACAAAATTGTGCCATTGGGGCGTATTGGGGTCCGAGAGGTTAAAAGAAAAAAATAACTACACACATTCAGAGACTCATTTTAAACCCAGCACCTGTATACAGAAAACGGTTTGACGCACATTCCCGTCTTCTGCGGGTACATCATTAACGTGAAAGCACTATTGTGATCGACTGTACGCCAGGTTTACAATTCTGATTCAAACATGTTTGAATTTTGTCGAATGTTACTCTGGATATTCGGTTTTTGAGTTATTCGTTCGTTAGTAGGGGTTTTTTTCGTTTTAAAATGTTAAATTAATGGCAAGCCAGCAGCATGGAGAGCAGTGGTGGCCCAGTGGTATCGGTCCCGACTTACAAATTGTTGTAAGTCGGGACCGATGACCGATCGATGTTCGAACCCCGCCAGGCGAACTACTTTGAGTAATTTATTTCATCACTATTGCTCTCAAAACGGTGAAGGAAAACATCGTGAGGAAGCCGGCATGTCCTAGAACCAAAAATTCGAAGACATGTGACATCTACCAACCCGCACTGGGCCCGTGTGGTGGATTATGGCCCACTCATTCTCACAGAGAGGACGCCTGTGTCCCAGCAGTGGGAACATTATAGGCTGATGATGATGAATGGCAAGCGGTGGTCCTGATGAAAATATTTATTCAGTGCGGGAGTTCAATCCGCGATATACAGTACAGCAATCAATCGTTTAGCTACTGTGCCAATCGAGCCGTCAAAATACTCGTCGGTTTTTAAATAAAAGAGCTTGATTCCATAAACATAATTATATCAAACTTCTATAAGTTTGATATAATTATGTCTATGGAATCAACTATTTGTTAATAATAATCGTAACCTGTTAGCCAAAAGCCTCAACGAACAACTGCAGAGGGTCTCTCTTGGTGGTTGTATCAAGGGCCTGATTCAGATGACAGTATTCCTCGATACGGCTCACATTGCAAGGAAACTTCTGTCTCTGGAGCCCTAACCACTGGTAGCTTGGACCCTGCTTCCACACCGACAGACCACTATTTTTGTATTCAACTTTTTTTGTCTTTTAAGAAATGTTTAAAAATGTAACGAAATATATTATGTACAAAAGATGAATAAATATCATAATAGTTATAACTAGCTCTCATATTTCAGTAAATGACCTTACATTATTTCACAAATTTTCAATTTGATACAAGTTTTAATGTTGTAATTTATAAGTACAATACATTGTCATCACCTGGGGTTAAATCTTCTAGAATTTTAAAGGACATTAGTACAATTTACAGTAATCGCTTAAATAACCCTGTTTGTCTCGGCAATTTAAAATATATTTTTTTATTATTACAACATTTTGTCAAATTTGACGACCTTTAGAATTTATTTCTACTAAATTGTCACTCATGTTTTACAATTATATTTTTTCATTAGAAGTCACATGTAGTTTGGGTTTGAATCCCGTATAAGGCATTAGGTTCAGCCCTTATTGGGCACCCGCTAAAATGGCACCTGAGCTACTGGCACGCTGCCCTGAGTGGAATAAAATCCTAGATCAAAATATATTTCACTTAGGGCACGTGCAATAAAAATCATAGGTGCGGTAGGTATATGGAATACCTCAAGTGCCATTGCAGCGATCCTATGTGGAATAGGTACCTCACTGGCGAAAGGTAGGCAAAAATAAACACAACAACATCTGCCCATACATTCAAAGATTACAGGTGTGAAGTTATGTTAGATTGCCACATTACTTATATCAGTATAATCTAATGATCATTATTCGAAATATTTTCAATTCTTGTCTATTTATTAACTTAAAGAAAATGGAAGCCTTATCTTGAAGATTGGTTAAAATGGCACTAAAAAGATGAGGACACAAATCTACACATGGCCACCTCTATTAACCCAAGAAAGTATTTGTTAGTTCCCCTTACCTGAACTTACGCCCAAATTCTGTCCGTACTCTACTGGTTATCTGATCCTTTGATTTTAGATGAAAAGGTAAAAATATTATAAGTATAAAATCGGGGAGTCGTCAAATAACATTTAATGTAATGTTATTCGACGAGGGCGTCCGCTTCGGGAGGTGAGTAATCAGAATAAGTACGTTTTTCAATAGTGATGGGAAATGCGGGATCTTGGTGTAAAATACGGGACTGTAGAGAATGAAAGTCATGTACCTACTTGTGAGCAAAATAATCAGTCATAATGATGAATAAACTAACAACAATACGAACAACACTATAATGTACACACACTACTGAAATTTTACTAGTTTTTTTTACCGACTTCTTTTTTAAGCGTGTTAAAATCATCAAATGAGTCCTCCCACCCCGGGCAGGGTGGGAGGGACTGTCAGACTCGTACTGCCTAAAATCCACGGTGTCTTTCAATAGCCTTTTATGTTCCGGGGTCACGGTAATGAGATAAGTCCCGTGACCCTGGCAGGCTTTGGCGCAATTATACTAGTTAGTAATTTTTTCACATTTGAATAAGAATTATTTTCGCATTAGCACAGTTCATAGAATTATGTTCGCACTAATGCAGCTCCGCTAAAACTTTTTTTCATAAAGGTGCCTCAAAGATTAAACTTATTTAATCCAGAATAAGCTTAAAACGAAATAAAGCTATGATAAAAATACTTTGATTTTATACTTAGCCAACAGCATTACAATTTTTTGCGGATTCATTTATTGTGTATGAATACGTAACATTTTCACAATAAATTAACTTAGATAAGACCTTTAAAATGGGTAAAGTAAGCCTATTATAAAAGTATAATCCTGTGAAATAAGAGTACATTACCATTTTCATTTCAAATAAAATTTTGTTCATACTTCTAAGCACTTACTAACATGAATTCTAAACAATTCAACTTTTTTTTTTTAAAGGTTTGCAGCTATGAACATAATTAGATAATCGTTTTATTTATATTTAATGGATGGACTCTTTTGCCATTAGTTTTTAGTATAGCATGCTACTTAAAAAATTAGTAATTAAAACGGTTAAAAAAATAAAATAAAATAAAGGATATTTTATTGATAATTTCCGGGTAAACTTTATAGCCCGTGTCATCATTGCGTCTTTAAATACATCCAAAACTTTAAGTTAAATTCTCACCAACACCAATTACTGACATAATGTTATCGACTCGATAAAATCCCGGGAAAATCACAAAGGTGTCCCATCACTATCTTTACATAACCTCTCCGCTTGCCTACAGATGAGAGCCCTTAACAATCTCGCAGCGTTTAATGCATTCTGACTTGTAGTAAACAGATTATAATTTTGTTTTTTGCTCCACTCCAGACTTTATCTAAGTCTCTAAAGATTTTGTCTTCTTTTGTCACTTGCTCGACGTTATTCGTAGTGTTGTACTTTTTTGTGTTTTCATCTGTCTAGACTGAGAGTTTTTTTTTTTGCATAAACAGATGTTTTCGTGTTCCTACTGAAAAGGGTTTGTGTTGTAGTAGTATAAGTTGTCGAAATTTTATCCTATTATGCAAAAATCTGCTTGATTTTTTTTAACGTGGTAAAATCATTAAATCAGGGCTGTTAGACTTGTCCCAGCTGACTAAAATCCACGGTGAACCTTCAATAGCCCTTTACGTTCCAGGGTCACGGTTACCTGATGAGACAGTCCCGCGACCCCGGCAGGCTTTGACGCCGTCAGAGTCTAAGGGGGCCCCGTCAGAGTCTGCATGACATAATAAAAGCCTATTTTAATCTAATTCAAGTATATTGTAATCGCCTGCTGAGGACCCGGGAATGTCTTGAAAGGCACCGTGGCTCTAGAGTGCAAAAGCAAATCGAAGGAACAGAGTGGACTTTAGGCAGTACATGGCAGCCTTCCACTTCAGCCACTAGGAGGACTAATTTGATGATTTTACAACACTCAAAAAGACATGTTGCAATTATAATCTACTGACTGACGAGACGGAATTGGAAGCGGACGCCTCCTTCGGCCAAGCAGTCACGCTAGCGAAGGAGGAGGCGGGATGCGTGAGGACAGCGTCTACCTCACGACCCAGCCGACGCAGGGGTCGCCCACTGAATCGGACGTCGCGAGGCAATTTCCGGCTACGTAGACGCGGGCATGCGGACGGTGAGTAATGAGTGACTCGCCGTCTGATCATGGACCATGCCCAAGTCGATGGCGGGTCGTGTTCCACGCGCGTTTCAAAGAGCTGTCAGCAATCAGATATGGCCCCTCTTAGAGGGCCAAAGTCTGCCAGGGTCGCGGGACTGTCTCAGCAAGAAACCGTGACTTTGAAACGTAAAGGTCTATTAAAAGATCACCGCGGATTTTAGTCAGTACAAGTCTGACAGTCCCTCCCGTACCTGCCTGGCTAAGAGGACGCATTAATGATGATTTTAACACGATAAAAAACACTTTCTACGTGTGTTTAAAATCTCAGAAATCATCATCATCATCATCCATCAGCCTATAATGTTCCCACTGCTGGGACACAGGCCTCCTCTCTGTGAGAGGGAGTGGGCCACAATCCACCACGCGGGCCCAGTGCGGATTGGTGGATGTCACATGTCTTCGAATTTTTGATTCTAGGACATGCCGCCGGTTTCCTCACGATGTTTTCCTTCACCGTTTTGAGAGCAGTGGTGATGAAATAAATACACAAAGTAATGCGCCTGGCGGGGTTCGAACCCACGACCTAAAACTCGTAAGTCGGGACCGATACCACTGGGCCACTACTGCTCAGAAATATATTTTTTAAAAATAACAGTAAATTGATTGAACATTCCGTTTATATTTGTATACTTCTGTACAAACAACAGCTATCGAAACGAAACAGTTTACTTTATACACAAATCTTTTCGTCCATGCTCGCAAATACGAATTTTAAAATCACGCTGCAGAAAATACGAACACGAATCAACAATTTCCACTACTCTATGAGTCCGTAAAAATGCAGTTCTTCAAAATAAACATATAAAAAAGAAGAAATAAAATCAGACTCGAAAGAACATTCCTACTTCTCAGAATCCAACTAAAAACTGTTTTTATGACTTAAACTTTTGCAAATCAAAAGCAAAACTCTTGCACTGCTTCCTTATCTTTCCCTTTTATTTTCTTTCTTTCTTTCTTTTGCCAGATCCGTTGCAGGGTCTTGGCAAAGATAATTCACTTTTAATAAAACTTTCAACCCTTTAAACTGCGTTTCTATTTGGTCGGGTTATGTTTCAGCTTTGCATTGTACTTTGATGATATAACTCGGGTAATTTGAGATGTCTTTTTTTATTTTACTGTCTTGAATTCATAGTTTCCGTTTTTCTTTTGCGTTTTTGTGTCAGAAAACACTACAACGTGTGTGGTTTTTGTGGTAATAAGAATTGCTAGTTTTGCAAAAGGCTAAAGACAGCTATAGATGATCCAATATACTGTGAAATGCGGTGGAAGTTGCGGCGGCAGGTAGTAAACTTGACAGTGTATGGCTATTTGAAGTAGACTTGTCATACACACTGATAGCCAGCCATACTTACCGCACACCGCTTGCAGCGCCGGAAACTGAATCGTGTAAGTTAACAGTAACTTACTGCCTTACTAGTCCAGTGGTTGTAAGTGCGACTGCAGAAGGTGAAACCTTTTTTTTATCGTGATAAAATCTTAATATAAGTCCTCCTAGTCAAGCCAAGCCGCAGATGAGAACGCTGTGACGCATCTCCAGCCACTCCTCAAAGAGAAGTCTGGCGCGATCGTGGCTTTCCCGAACCTCAGTTGCGATTGTCGACAGCTTTGCCGGTCGTCTCCGCATCCCCAGGGCCCACACAGAGAACCCGTAAAGGGCCATGGACCGCACGACACTGGCGTACAGCCTCCGGCAGTGAGAAGGTGAAGCTAGGATTCAATTTCCAGGTTGCGCGAAATGTTTTTGGGTTTTGCTATTAGCATTGCCTCAGTAACAGCTGCGCGAGTTACAGATATTTTCTCTGAAGTATTTTTTAAAGAGAGTCATGCTTTTCGACAAATTATTTATATCTAGATAATCGTATCGTTCGTATCGTTGACGTATTTTTTACCCGACTGCGCCAGGAGGGTTATGTTTTTCGAGTGTATGTATGTACCTATGTATGTATGTTTCTGTGTGTTGCTCTGCAGCCTAAACGGCTTGATGGATTTTAACTTGAGAGGTGTCGTTAGATTCGTCTTAAACGTGAGAGTGTCACTGGGTACATAAAACTGGCAAAGTGCGAGTCGAACTCGTGTGCAAAGGGTTCCGAATTAAAAATATTTTTTAAAATCTCTCACATTCTATCAAGTGGGGTATCAAATGAAAGGATTTTAAAAATAGTTTACCAAAATATATATAGCTTATATGTTTCAATTTAATTTGGACTGATAAATATATAAGCTGATAAATATATAACTGATAAATATAAGCTAATAAAAACTAAAAATAGTAAAATAAAATAAATATTTAAAAAAACAGAAAACCCGACTGCGTGAAAAAACTAAAAATAAAGAAACAAGCCCAGTAGTTTAGAAATCACTCATTCACACTCACAGTCGGGGTCCCTTGGGAAGATTTGATTGGTATAATTTGAATGGGCCCCGACTGTGAGTGTGAATGAGTGATTTCTAAACTACTGGGCTTGTTTCTTTATTTTTAGTTTTTTTACGCAGTCGGGTTTTCTGTTTTTTTTTAAATATTTATTTTAAGAATTAAATACCTGTCAACTAATTTCCGTTACAAAATATCCTGAAGGAAAACATTAAATTGTTTATGAAAACAAATAACTTTAGTAAAAAAAACAAAACGAAAATCATTATACATTTCTCCTTAAGAAAATAAACCTATTACCTACTTACGTTGAAGTTAAATACGAAAATTATCTAATTTCTTACTCACAGTTGAAGACGAAGAGAAATTACGTTTTCTAAAACAAATAATGTTTCTCTTGGTAAATTCACATTAGAGCGTAACTGAACATCACAGACTGACTAGAAGAGAGGGTTACGTTGCTAAACAGTTAGATTTTGTCGTTGGTGTGCGCACACGCATACATTTTAAAGGAAATCGACAGTTGTTAGTCAGATTACATAGATAACTTTGATATACAACTTTGTCCATAGACGTGCTCTACGGTCATAGTTAATGATCGGACCACCCATTACTCGCTGTCCGCATGCCCAATTACCGTCTGCATGCCCACTTGGAGTCCACATGTCCGCTTGCCGTCTGCATGCACCAGAGGCGTAGCTACTGCTGTATCAGCCGTATCAATTATACGGGGCCCCCAAGTATCAAGGGCCCCCGACGATTGGAGTAGGTATACAGAAAATGTTGCTAAATAGAAAATTATCGCGGCCATAAAGCTCTCCAATTATCGAACTCCTAACATTTTGAAAAAGGCTATAATGTAATATGTGTGTGTAATATCATTAGTTACACGAGTCAGGATGCTATTGGCTTTAATCTGCAAAACAGATACACTTAGATAAGAAGGGCCCCAAACAAGTTGTGATACGGGGCCCCTTCTGGCCTAGCTACGCCACTGGCATGCACACTCGTCGTCCGCATGCTCACTCGCCTTCCGCATGCCCTTATCATTCCCTTTAAGTACATAGCCTTCGAAGATTAGTATCATTCGTACTCAATATTATAACATTACGTGGAAATGTGCACTCACCTTAACAAAACAGATAGGTATCATTCGATGAAGCTAACTGGCGAACGGAGATACTCGTAAATTTCCAACTTGTTTCAACGAGACTCCTTAGAACTGGTTCCTGAACAAGTTGCCAACTGAACTACTATATTTTTAAAAGGAACATCTCGTTTTTCGCGAAATACGGAAGATTCTGGAGTTAGTAGGTACTGTTTATGTGTACATGATGTTTTATGGGGCCATTAGCCTTGGAAAAAAAAGCTCTGGGTCAAGTTTATTGAGGACACGGAAGTATTTGGAAAGATTGATTACTATTGGTGGTCGGGAGTTGTTGGTAAAGGCCTTGAGTTTTGAGTTGTAGCTTTCAACTCGTTGGTTGAAAGCCAGCTAGGCGTATTACTTACGTGTTTATTTCATCACCAGTGCTTTTATCGGTGAAGAAAAACGTCGTGGAGAAACCGGTAAATAAATAAATGAACCCCGACCAAAGGCTTTTTTCTTATTAAGAAAAAAACATTGGGATTTTACCATATAATGTTATGGGGAAGTCAGGGGGCTCCGCCAATAAGACTCCGGTGTGGTTAACAATAGATGTATTTTCAGTAGCACTCACGACAATGGGTTTTCACACATTACAATAATAACGAGGTACATTTATGGCGTTACAATACAATTATCTAGGAACAAGTTCCCTCCATTTTTCTGTCTCTATATATGAGAAATCTGTGTTACCAACCTTACAACATTATTCAGCACAGATAAATATTTACATATTTGGGTAGGTGGCTATTCGCCACACCACCCCCCCGGGGAGAAAATAAGGCAGCTATTTATTAAATTGACATAATAATATGAGTAAGTATTACTTACATATCTATTTACAAATCAAGGATTTCCCTAAATCTGACCTGGCGACCTGATCGCGTAGTGCTAGGTGTGTTCTTGTTTGGCGCTGGCTGGGACAGAACTGGAGTCGGGCCAGCGGTTACTGCAGGAGTTGGGGCTGAATTAACTCCCCCATCAGGGTCAGAGGCGAGATAGGCCGGTTTCACACGATCTAGACTCACTTCGTTAGGTTTCCCTGCAACATCTATGGTGATCGTTTTCGGAGTGCGGCTGATGATCCTGAATGGACCAGTATACGGCGGTTGTAATGGACGCCTAACTGAGTCGTCTCGCAGAAATACATGCGTAGCGTCTACTAGGTCCCTGAAAACGAAAGACGAGCGATGGCAGTGACGAGATGCAGGTGTTGGGCGAATGTCCGCCATTTTTCGCTTCAAAAGCGAGACGAAATCTTCAGACGCGTTGGGATCTGCGTGAGGAACACTGGGCACCAGGAGTTCTCCTGGTAACCTCAGTGGTTCTCCATATAAAAGTTCCGCTGCAGAACATTTTAAATCCTCTTTCAAGGCTGTACGAATACCGAGAAGGACCAGCGGCAGAGCTCTGTGCCAGGTGTCATTATGACACATAAGAGCAGCCTTTAATTGACGGTGGAAACGCTCCACCATGCCATTCGCTTGAGGATGATAGCTGGTAGTTCGTGCGCGTCTGGTAGCACCAAGGTTCATGAGGCGCTGGAATAAGGTCGATTCAAATTGACGTCCCTGGTCCGTGGTTACAACGGAGGGAACGCCAAAACGAGAAATCCACTCTCGGAAAAAGGTTTCCGCGCATTCTTCTGCCGTCATGGTCACCATCGGCCAGGCCTCCGGCCATCTGGTAACTCTGTCGACGGCTGTCAGGCAATACTGGTAGCCTTTGCTAGAAGGAAGCGGACCGATGATGTCCACGTGGACATGACGAAAACGATTAGTTGGTGTGGGGAAGCTTCCGAGCGGCGTCAGCGTGTGTCTGGAGATTTTGCTGCGCTGGCAGGCAATGCAGGATCGCGCCCAGGTATGGCAATCCTTGTTAATACCCGGCCACACAAATCGGTCAGCCACCAATCGCGCGGACGCCCGCGCGCCTGGGTGGCTGAGTTTGTGCAATTTGTCGAAGTACGGCCGACGAAATGATGGTGTCAGGTACGGGCGAGGTTTCCCTGTCGACATGTCACAGAAAATCGAAATATCAGTCCCAGGTATAGTTACCTTTTCCAATTTAAGGGACGAACTGGTTCTCATCTTCTGCAATTCGTCATCGTTTGCTTGTTCTTCAGCCAGGGCAGCGAAATTGTTTTCAAGACATACTGCCTCCACACGTGACATCGTGTCTGCAACCACATTGTCTTTCCCGCTAACGTGGACTATGTCCGTTGTGAATTGGGAGATGAAGGAAAGGTGGTTCAGCTGGACCGGGGGC
Organism: Agrotis clavis; assembly: GCA_954870645.1. Classification (NCBI taxonomy): domain Eukaryota; kingdom Metazoa; phylum Arthropoda; class Insecta; order Lepidoptera; family Noctuidae; genus Agrotis; species Agrotis clavis. Next base: position 7,489,660 of record OX940943.1, read on the forward strand.
AACTTCTCTCGACGTTGAACAAACGCATAGGTCAACGGTTTGTGGTCGGTATATATGGTTGCATGCTGGGCTTCTAAGACATGGCGGAAGTGCTGCACTGCCTCATAAATAGCCAGCAACTCCCGATAATAAGCTGGCCAAGATGAGTGTTTCGGTGACAATTTCTTGCTGTAGAAAGCCAGTGGTTGCCAATTTCCGTTGACATTCTGCTGTAAGCAGGCTCCAATATGGCTTGACGAAGCGTCTGTAAAGAGACCTAAAGGTGCATCAGCAATGGGATGGGCCAGGAGAGTAGCATCGACGAGGTGTTCCTTGCACTTATTGAACGCAAGCTCCAACTCCGGTGTCCAAGGCATAGGCTTCGGGCCTTTAAGCTTCGTCGCGGTCAGCGCGTCGATAAGCGGTGCCTGGAGGTCAGCTGCTTTCGGGAGAAACCGGCGGTAAAAATTTACCATGCCGAGGAACCTGCGAAGGCCTTCAACCGTTTTAGGCAGAGGAAATTTTCGCAAAGCCTCAATTCTCTCAGGAGGTGGGCTGGAACCGTCCTTGCTGATTCGGTAGCCAAGGAATGTTACCTCTTCAGCGCCAAGCACGCACTTCGACGGATTAACAACGACACCATACTCCGATAACCTCTGGAATAAGACACGCAGGTGTTCGGCGTGTTCTTCAGGAGTGCGGGAGTAGACGAGGATGTCATCAATGTATGGGTAGCAGAATTCGAGTCCCCTTATAACTTCGTCCATAAACCGCTGGAACGACTGGCCAGCATTGCGCAGACCGAAAGTCATGAAAGGAAACTCGAACAACCCAAATGGTGTCGTGATTGCAGTTTTGCAAATGTCGGCTTCATGGACCGGAATCTGTTGGTACGCCTTTACAAGGTCTATGGTACTGAAGATCGTAGCACCAGAGAGGTTGTGCGTGAAGTCGACAATATGGCGCACGGGGTAGCGATCGGGGATGGTCCTGGCGTTTAACGCGCGGTAGTCCCCGCAAGGACGCCATCCGTTCTCCCCCTTGCGTGCCATGTGCAGTGGTGACGCCCAAGGACTGCTAGAAGGTCGAGCTGTTCCACAGCTGACCATGTCTTCAAATTCTTTCTTCGCAGCCTGGAGCTTTTGCGGGGCGAGTCTTCGTGGGCGGCACGATACCGGTGGTCCGTCAGTAGTAATAATGTGGTGTACAGTTGAATGTTTCACGGTACGTGGTAACCCAGGAGGCCGCAAGATGTCAGGGAACTCCAATAGCAATTTGGAGAAAGGTGACTCTGCCACCACTGTCCTGACGCTGGCTTGGTTTGTCTTAGCAATGATAGCAGCAATGGAGAGGTTGGTGCAGCCATCAATTAGTCGCTGGTTGCGACAGTCCGGCATGAGATGGTATTCTGCTAAAAAGTCTGAGCCTATAATGGGTGCACCAACATCTGCAATAATAAAGTGCCACTTAAAATCTCTGCGTAAACCTAATTTTAAATGCAGAAGTATAGGACCATAGGTTTTGATAGTGCTTCCATTGGCCGCGCGAACGTCAAATGTTGTGGGTTTGTATTGCCCATTAAGCAAGTGGCGTGGAAAGCAGCTGATGTCAGAGCCAGTGTCGATTAGGAATCGATGTCCTGATCTGGAATCCTTCACGAATAATCGGCGGCCGGAGTTGGTGCAATCAGACGCCGCCTCTACTGATTGCTTGGTTGGTTTCCCTCTTGCTTGGGTTTCCAGGAGCAAGGGGAGTTGCACTTTGTTGCATTCTGGCGAAATCTTTTGTGGTACCAACACCATCGGCTGCGAGATCTAGATGATGACCTTGAGGTTGGTCGAGAGTGAGTGGCGGATCGAGAACGTCCACGGTCCACACTGAGGGCCTCGACTTTCTTTGTAAGATCCTCAATTCGCTGCAAAATGTGGCTCAAATCCACGGTTGAGGAGCTAGCCGCATGGACTGCTGTTGGTGCTGCAGAAGTCTCAGCAATAGCATCAGCTATCTCGGCCACCTTATCCAACTTGAGGTCTTTTTGAGCAATAAGAATTCGCTGTACCTCACGTGGTAGACGGCGCATCCACAACTCACGGAGTATGCTGTCATCACCCATCTCCGTGCCAGCCAGAGAGCGAAGATGGCGAAGGAAGGCCGATGGCTTCCGGTCACCTAGTTCTTCATCACTAAGCAGTTGCCGTATTTGTTGAGCTCTGGAAAGGGACAGTTTGTTGATGAGTTGCCTTTTAAGGTTTTCATACTTCCCCTCAGGCGGAGGGTTTGAAATAGCGTCTTCAACCTCTGCCGCTACGGTTGTGTCCAACATTGACAATACATACCCGAATTTGGTGGAGTCAGCTTTAATACCATGGATATCAAATTGTGCCTCCGCTTGTGCAAACCATAAGCCTGGCTTGTCTGACCAAAATACTGGAAGTTTCACTCTCACTTCATTCACTTGAGCACCTGATGAAGTTAAAGAGACAACCCGCTCCTGCAGTTCCCTCAGCTGTTTAATTAGCTCAGCGTCAGACATGTTTAATTATGGAAAACAAAAATTAAGACAGAACACAAATAGCAGGCAAACCCAAATATAAAAAACAAATGAAAACAAAAAAAATGTTAGGTGTTATTTATGGCACCGTTCCCCAGATTAGAAACACTTATTTTAATTACAATGGCACTGCATATGTCCAAAGCCAACACTCAACCTCATTGCTAAGCGCATAACCATCTATAAAAATCAATGAAAACAGTTTGACAATTATGAGATTAATAGATGCAGATTCAATGTGAACACACAATCAACACAATGTCAACATGCAAACAATATATAACCAAAGCTATATGAACTGTGTTAATTTGCAATAATCAATGTAATTTTAAATTATCAATAATACAATAACGATAAGCATAATTATTTATCTTAACATTTATAATATCAGTCAATGTGAGCAAACAGTGGGTTGTTCTGCTTAAACATATTATTTTATGTACTTTTATAAGAAAGAAAATAGTGTTAACTCTTTGCAAACAAAACACTATAAGAAATTACTGTAAATTATTATTTTGTATGAAACATTAGTTACTAGGGGGTTAATTTATGCACCGATTTACGTTAGTTTGCTAGCACTGTTGTCGAATTGTCCAACACCGGGGTTAAAGTTATAAATGTTCAAAAACTTACGATTTCTCGGGGTAAACAAACCATGAACCTGTATTAAACTTCACTGACGCGATGATCATATAATATCTATAATCTCTGCCGAGGATAGATCACAGAGGAACGATGGTCAACCGAAATCTTCCGCTGTTCAGTCCGTGGCACCCATGTAGTCGAATATGCAGCTTTTGGCGCGAATGCTGCTTATGATTTCATGCACGAATGAAAGTGGAGATTCCGATGTAGCTACCGAGTACGTTTGTAGACGTAACTGGAGCGGGCCGGCACGAGGTTGCTTTGTTGCAGACGCCGGTTGTAGATTCTTCTGATTTACGTCGTAGGGCTTCTTGCCGCCACCGGAACAGATTGGAGGGGCACAGCACTGCGCCCGCCGTCCAATTTTTCTGTGATAGGCTGTGATAAACAGCCGCTAACTCGCTAGAGTTTGAGTAGAGCTCCGTTGCTCAACGGAGTCGCGGGTCACCAATATGGGGAAGTCAGGGGGCTCCGCCAATAAGACTCCGGTGTGGTTAACAATAGATGTATTTTCAGTAGCACTCACGACAATGGGTTTTCACACATTACAATAATAACGAGGTACATTTATGGCGTTACAATACAATTATCTAGGAACAAGTTCCCTCCATTTTTCTGTCTCTATATATGAGAAATCTGTGTTACCAACCTTACAACATTATTCAGCACAGATAAATATTTACATATTTGGGTAGGTGGCTATTCGCCACAATGTATTATTTCACATTAATTTCTACTTGAAATCAATATTATCTGGATTTTCGAAAATCTGCCCACAGAATTTCATTTTGCCACTCAGTGTCAAATTCAGACTTTCAATAGATCACAGAAACAAGGTCAATTCAATTTCGGAATTGAATGAAAGGTTTCAGCAGGAAGCCCGCTGAAAACTGATCATAATATTGTTGACTAAAGGGTAATAAAAGGTGTTTTTGATGATAAAGCACTTTTGGACGGAATAATATATCTATGTCTGGGCTCAGCAAGTCTTTCATGGTTGTTATTGAAAAAGAAAAAGGATTAAAATTGAAAAGAAGAAAAATAAGGTTCGAATTGTCAGGATGTTCCTGATTCTAAAGCCTTAGCTAGCTTGGACTCTGTTCCTGGTACCGGTGTATCAATTTTTTTACGTTTTTTTGTATTTGTCTTGTAAGGAGAAATTCTAAAAATAAGTCAGAAGTCAGCAGGCTTTTGAACACGGTGCGTTTAGTGAGGAGGTTTCTCTCTAAAGATACCCGATGATCGATAACTTGGACTCTGTTTAGATACTGGTGGCCGGTGGGCTATGATATTTTTTTTATTAGGTTTTAATGTTTGTGTTGATGTAAAAGAGATGAGGCGTGTTAATATCAACAATTTAATACCCTCATTCTTCAAACTCACCCGTTAGCAAATCCAGCCTCATATTTCTCAACATACTCAAAACAATGTCCACAACCCACAGTCACCCCCAGTTTTTCCCTCCACATGTTAAAACGCCCCCTTCACCCTTAATCCAGCCTACGTGACCAGCCTTACCCCGGCTTTGTAGAGAATCTACAAATTATGCGGAATGTAGCTCAGTCCTCAGAAATGTAGGGGACTGCAAAGTTCCCCGATTTGTCCCCCAGCGAGGATGAAGAGTTGTCTCTAATGTGAATAGTTTACTTTGAATAGTACTGGGTTGAACATTTGAACAAGTCGACTCGGATTCTGAGGATTTTCGCTGGATTACTCTCGTGGCCGTTCCCAGGGTTAGTTCTGATGTTTATTGTGTGTTTAATTCTTCATTGTGACTTATAAAGTTATAACTCAACTATCAAGCAATAAAATAGAAGGTGTTTGAAAAATATTATATTCTGGAGACTAACTAGCTCCGCCTGAATTCCTGAAGGCATAAAAAGATCTCTTCAAAGTTAGAGTTAACAGGCTTCTCGGGTCGATGGTGCGTTGTGTTCCACGCGCGCCTCAAAGAGTGTCAGCACAATGACGGGCCCCCTAGAGGGCCAAAGCCTGATGGAGTCGCGGGAGTAATGAGCTACCGTGACACCGGAAGGTAAATGGCTATTGAAGGACACCGTAGATTTTAGTCAGCACAAGTCTGACAGTCCCTCCTGCCCTGTCCTGGATTCGTCTGGGGAAGCTCACTCAATCACAGACTTTGTCGCTGTCTCCTCTGATCTAGACTAGAGTCCTATGTCAAATAAATTTTCATAAAAAGGTCTTTAAGAGGGTGCTATAAGAACAAGGAACTTTTTTTTTTTTTAACGTGGAGAAATCATCAAATGAGTCCTCCCACCCCGGGCAGGGCGGGAGGGACTGTCAGACTTGTACTGTCTAAAATCCACGGTGTCCTTCAACAGCCCTTTATTTTCCGGGGTCACGGTGATGGAAAAAGTCCCGCGACCCCGGCAGGCTTTGGCCCTCTGAGAGGGGGCCCCGTCATTATGCTGACGCTCTTTGAGGCGCGCGTGGAACACAACGCGCCGTCGACCCGGAAGAACACGGAACTTTGCAGAAACAAAGAAGCATACCTACCTGTGCTAATTTTTTTACGACTCATCCACTATTTTTTTTAGATTAATTTCTCAACGAGATTCTAGAGTTCTATACGGCTTAACTTCTAGAACTCTTGAGCCTATTTACAATTGAATTAAAAACTTCATGGTTTTAACTATTATGAAACAAAGACCCCGGCGAGGAATTCCACATGTTAGCTGTACGCATAATTAAAGTATTGGCAAAACGCTACTACGGACCAGTGGGCTATCTACCATGTACTGATGGCCTATGCCGTACATCTTGTAGAGAAGAATATGGAAATGTCCACGAAAAACCTCCTCCTTTATTGAAGTCGGTTAAAATGGCAGTAACCCCGCTTAAAACCTACCTCACAATTCAAAACCCGTTTTTTGACAAAGCCGGTTTAGTCGATAGATCTGCCTTTTACTAATAACTGGTGACGGCTACATAAATATTCTACGATTTTTCTATGTCCAATAAAACGAAATGAATAAACAAACAAAACCGCGTCAATATCTGCGGTTCAGCCATATTGCGTACCTATCAAATGCTTTGTTTTTGATCGATCGAGGCCACACGGTGGTAATAAAATTGGATATGAATACACAAACTAGACAGATAAATAACTGAAAATATGAGGGTCATAAATGAAAAGTGTTAGAATATATAGGTTGGGAACTATAGTTCAGAGGCAAACACTCTAGTAACCGCTTGAGGTATGTGTGCAGTGAGACGGGCAACATAGAAAAGACTTAAGACGCAGGCGGGGCGGAGACATAATATGTCTCTTTGGCGTCTCTTTCATACAACATGTATAGAAGCGTCGCGACGTAAAACACACAGAAGAGACGGGGCGCGGGCGCGACTCTCATACATTTTCGTACGTCCGCGACACGACCTCGTCTTACGTCTTTTCTATGTGTCCCGCGCCTTAGGTGTGAAAAAGACAACGAACTATGAATCCAAAACGAGCCTTTTTTTTCAAAATTTCCGGTATTTATAACCGATAACTTTTTAAATCACCCTTTCCTTAATAGATACATCTTTTAAAAAACTATCATTTCACAGCACCAATCTAACTTCTAAAATGTTACAGAACTATTTCCAGTCTCTTTTGAGCTGCCATTGCACAATGGCCGCGCTAGCTATGACGTCATAGCAACCTAGGTCACCTACCGAGGCACAATCAAGCCTGAATAAAGTATTCATGCAGTTTTTACTCGCTATAAGCTGAAAGTTTCACGTGTGCGTTTGATTTTGTGGTTTTAGTGGCTCAGGTAAAAAAAACAAAATCTAATCTAACTTAATATTTTATAAACGCGAAAGTTTATGAGGATGGATGCGTGGATTGATGGATATTTTGGATTTTGATTTTCGAGTTGTAGCGGGTGAATGCGTCATAATATTTGACATTTTTTTTTGTTTTTGCGGTCACGGTAATGAAGTAAGTCCCGCGACCCATGGTCGGACAGCGCGACATAGGTCAAATATTATGATAGGAACTTTAAAAAAAATATTTCACCTTTACTTAACTCGATAATTAAGTAAAGGTGAAATATTTTTTTAAAGTTTACAATTGTCAAATGATTTTGCCACCCTGGGTGAAGCGGAAGGGTCTGTCAGACTTAACTGACTAAAAAGCAGCCTGTTCTATGAGTTGCCTTTTGTGTTCCAGGGTTTAAATCATCCGGGATCGCGGGACTATCTAATCAGCAAACCGTGACCCTGAAACGTAAAGGGCCATAAAAGTTCCACCGTGGATTTTAGTCAGTACAAGTCTGACAGTCCATCCAGCCCCACCCTGGGTGGGAGTAGTCATAGGATGATTTTACCACGATAAAAAAGGGGTTTAGTCAGTGCAGGGGCCTTATTACAACGTCTTAAAATCAGGTTTGTTCCAGTGAGTGAACGAGATGGCGCTAGACGACTTGTATAGCTCTGTCACTTTCACTCCCACCCAGGTCGTACAGTCCCTTCCCCACTACCCAGAAGAGCAAATGCATTCTCTTTACGTTTGCACAAAGTTCATACACCAGACCGATTAACCCTAAAAATTCCACCACAGCCTCTAAATCCACTATTTATATCCATTTACGACCATAAATGTCCCGAACCCACCCCTCCCATACATTACAACATGGAATCCATTGCAGAGTCGTTGTTTTTTAATTGGCCAGCACAGACAAGATTGGCAGAGTTCCCGGTGACGTCACCGGGTCGGGTCAGAGACCAGCCTATGTAGAGCGGTCATTCCGTTTTGGATTTATTCCAAACTTGTATTGCAATCTCTTTGATAGTGCTGGCGTGTCTTTGAATGGGGGAGTTGATGGGTGTTGTTGTTTTGAATGAGTGTGAAAACTTTGTTTTGAGATGCTACTGCTCATTTCTGAATCATGGTCGACAAAAATCAAGTTCTTGACAAGGTTCTCACAAACCCGCTCTTATTTGAAAATGAAACCTTTCCAACAAAAAGTTGAACTGACGAAAAATCGAACTGTAAAGCAATAATTACACTCTGAGGCGGTGCCAATTGAAGAAACTTTGCTACATACCTACATGTTATACAACAAAGGAAAAGATAAATAAAATAAAAAACCGGACCACTCAAAACAACGCACGCAAAATTATAAGAATAGCCATCAATCGAGGCATTGAATGAGGCCCTGTGGCTGCTACTTTCAAATTCCAGATGGGAAAACTAATAACACTACTCGATCTGGGAACCGAACCCAGGACTTCATGCTCCGCAGTAGTACTTGTGACCAGCACTAGACCAACGAACACAGATAATCCCTCTACATTCCGCCTCACATCAGTGCATTTGTTATTACTTATAGTCGATGTTCTTTCTTGAACCCTGAGTGTCAAACAGACGCTAAAACCGTGGTGATTCTGATCGTTCCTAGAAATCTACTTTAGACTTGACGTTGACTTGAGAATAAAAACGTATTTGTTAGAAATTGTTCTATGACGGCCGGGACCTGAGACAGCTCAATAAAAACTTAAGTAATGGCAAATGCACACACGTGTGGCGCGCAAAAGTTGTCTTCTATGCAGAATCTAGATAAGGTTGTGCCAACCATGCACCAATCAAACAAAACACACAATTATAATTAAATAACTGAGAAACAAACTAAAACAACTACAACACAGAATTCCTACTTACCAACCATGTCAAATGAAAACTAGTTAACACAAATGAACGGAACCACCAACTACTTGTACAAGTACTTAGTTTTCTTAATTGCTTCTAAGACGTAACAACTAACACTAAGCAACAACTAAATAATATCAGTTAGAATTTGTACTCTGTGCTTCAAAACCTTGAGTTCAAAATCTAACACTGCACTTTAACTTAGGCATGCATTGATTCACATATGGTTAGGACAAGCGTTGTAGAAATCTAACTTGTTGAACTTGCAAGTACTTGCAATCTTGAAGCAAGTTTAAGGAATATAGCCTGAAGTGATGGACCACTTTTGGATCGCTTTGAATGGTACTTCTCCACTTGGAGTAAAGACAAGAACAAAGCAATTTTGAGTGTTTACTCTTGCCACAGAGCTAGTGGTTAATAATAGCAGCCGCATAGGTCGATATTCAAGTTAAAGCCGAGCCTGTCGAGTTTGGTCCGTGGATAAGTGACCATCTACCATAGCCAGTTTTCTCCGGTCGAACCTTTTGGTCCCGACTGTCCAATCTTTGAGCAGTGAGAAGATCGGAAATCTGAAAACTATTCTTTTATAGGAGCATTTTAACACCCAGTTACTAGGTAATAATATAATAATAATAATAATAACGTTTATTGGCTCAATTAAATTTGGTTACAATTTTTTTTTTAACACTGTCACTTAAACTAGGTTATAACCTGTGCTATAAGCAACAGAAACAGTTCGTGGTTGATCTATACATCCATATTTTTTTTTTTTATTGTGCAACAATCCGTTATTTATAAAAAAAAATAGTAAAATTAAAAGGAAGAGAATTTGCAGGTAAGATTTAAATAAAAATTTAATAAAAGTGAATATAAGCACCGGCTGTCTAGTATAAGTGAATGTCATTGTGGGTCGGGTGTGTATGATTTGGTGTGTTAGTGTGATTCTGTATGAGTTTGAGTGTAGGTATGTGTGTACATAATGTATGTAGATAAAATTGTGGGATGGACGTGAAAGAGGTTGTTTGTGTTTTGAGTTATCCAGGAACACTTAAGACATTTTCAGTTTCTTTGTAGTTTAAGACTACCAACATGTTTTTAACTATTTTGCTGAACTTAAAGTTGCGTATTTTCTTAAGGGAAACATCTTTGCTAATTTTGTTGTAAATATATGGGGCTACTACATAAGGGAATCTTTTTGCAAAAGCTGTCTTATGGGGTATGGTTTTAAAAACAATGTCTTTTCTTCTTTTAGTGTCTAAATGAGTACTTTTGCCCAGTAAATGGGTATGTGCATAAATAAGATTACGTAGAATGAATAATTGGCGTATAGTAAGGACATCAAAATCTTTGTAAAGCTTAACTGTGGGGTATAGCCTTGGCTTAGACATTATGACTTTAATTGCCGCTCTTTGTGCTCTTTCTAGTTTTATTAGGAATGATTTGTGACACCCTCCCCAGACAGAAATACAGTATCCCAATACCGACTGACCAAGCGAATAATAAATCATTTTCAAAACGTTTAAATCGTCTATATGGCGAACTTTTTTAAAGATGGGCATTAGTTTTCGGATTCTATTTGACAGTAATTCAACATGATGATGCCAGTTGAGGTTTTCATCAACCCAGACGCCAAGATATTTTATTTTGTCAACTCTATAAAGCTGCGTACAGTGGCAAGGGGAGGTATTCATATCACATGTGTGGGCTCTTATATTTTGTATCTGTAAAGTCGGTGCACCTGCTTTTGTGATAGAGAAAGAAATATATTTAGTCTTACTGAGGTTAATAGTCAACGTATTTTTATTGAGCCATTTAAAAATCTGCCTGAGGCCTCTTTCTGTGTTGTCTGCCACTTCATCCCAAGTTTTACCAGAAAATACCACTGCCGTATCATCGGCGAAAGTTACAATTTTAGCGTTATTAAGATGAAGGTTACAGAGCTGGTTAATGTATATTAAGAACATAGGGGGGCCAAGCACGCTACCCTGTGGAACTCCATATGTTATTGGAGCCTCTTCACTAACATACGGGCCAATTTTTACACGTTGGGTTCTACCATTTAAGACTATTGTCTACCGAGCGCTCGTCCATACTAAAAGAGAAAACGTTTTTCTGCCCCTAAATGTTATCCTATCTCAATGATTTTTTAGAATGCTTCTGACACTGTAAAAAACTAGGTTTATAGGTTTTCTTTTTTTCAAAATGTATATTAGTTTAAAAGTAACAGGCGCCTAAAAGTTACTATTTTTATGACAAAATCTTCATTGAAGTAAAACCTTTGTATTTTAAAAACAAAGAAGTTTTAGAAAAAAATCAAAACCTACAAACCTAGAATATAATATGCTGAAACGATTGACACCAGAATCTAAGAGATTGGACGTGATTTAGTATGTGAAAAACGTTTTCTCCCGAGAGACAAATTTCATATAAAAAATACTCACAGTCAGTCGCGAGCTGCAAAGCTCTCTTTCGCACGATCGGGGGTTTTTCAACGCGCGAGAGGGACAGCACGAGTTTTTCTAAATACCTATTTTTTGAAAAGGCAGCCGCTATACAATCCTCTTAAGTAGCTAGTGAAGAGGTCCAGTGCTCTACCCCTTATTCCCATGTTTTCCATCTTTGCTAGTAGATTGGGAATAGAGACAGTATCAAACGCCTTTGCAAGGTCCAAGAATACTCCAATACATTTATTTTTGCTGTCCAATGATTTAGCAATAGATTCAGTCAGAGTTCTTAGAGCATCTTCTGTGCATTTACCGGGAATAAATCCAAATTGGTTATTCGATAGGAGTTTAAATGATTTTAAGTAGCTTGTTAATCGCTTATTTATAAGTTTTTCGAGTATCTTGGACATTGCTGGGAGGACTGATATTGGCCTATAGTTGTTGACACTGTCTCTATTCCCTGACTTAAAAATGGGATGAATGAGCGCTGTTTTGAAGAGCTTAGGGAATACACCTAAGTCAAAACTTAGGTTGCAAATATATGTAATTACAGGAGCCATCACACTATTCGCTGCTTTTAGTAGCTTATTTGAAATACCATCAATACCTGTCGCGCAATCATCTTTTAGGTTAGTTATTATTGAGCGTATTTCTTCTTCATCTGTATTTAACATGACAAAAGAATTTACTGTTGGTTGAGGTAAATCTTTACTAGTTATTCCATTACTGCCCATATTATTCATGTCTCCAGCTAGTGTCTGCCCAACAGTTGCAAAGAACCTGTTGACTATATTAACAGATTCATGAGGGTTATTATCGATTTCTAGGAGTCCTTCATTATAGTCTTTTTGTTTATTTATTGATGCTATTGTTTTAATTAATTTCCAGGTCTTTTTACAGTTATTTTTAACTTTTTTAAATTCTACGTTTTCAAAGGCACATTTAACTTTATATAGTATAGTTTTGCAGAAATTTCTGTATCTGATGTAGATTTGTTTAATTTCCAAGTTATCTGGGTTTTTTCTGGTTTCAAGATGGAGCTTATCCCTATGTCTAATGCAACGTAGCAGTCCCGGAGTGATCCACGGTTTAATTATTTTTGTTTTATGATTGATAATTTTAGTTGTAGTGTTATTATTTATTATTTGCGTAATAGTGTCAACAAGGTATTTCAATGCAATATCTACGTCTGTACAATTATAAATGTGGATTAAGTTAGTTGCTTTCAGTTCCGAGGTGGCTTTAGTATAGTCAATGTGTTTGATTTTGTGTATATTACAGTATTTTGAAGTCTTTTTTCCCAACGATAAACACACTGTGTAGTGATCTGTTAGAGTTGTAGTTATAATTGTTGTATAACAGGAAAGTGTAGATTTTATCATAACGTGATCCAGACAGTTTTGTTCTCGTGTTGGTAGCATGTGACCGGGCAGTAGTCCATGTGATGCCATTAAATTCAAGTATTCGTGTGATCTCGGTTCGTTTCCTATTACTTTAATATTAATATTAATATCGCCTATAACAATTATATTAGCATAAGAGGCAAGTGATTTCAATAGAATGTCTGTTGATTTAAGAAAATTGTCGATATTATAAGCAGGAGGTCTGTACACTGCAACGATAACAAGATCTGTTTTTATTTTGATGACTAAGCAGTTTGCATCTTCCAAATTATACTCACAAGTTAAAGACTGAAAACAATTTTTAATATAGACAACAATGCCTTCGTTTTGGGTCGCGTGGCCCGTCGTGGAATAATATGTGTAACCATTTAATACAGGTAGGGTGTCAGTGTTTTTTAACCAACATTCCGTTAAAACTATTAAATCGAAGTCTAGTTGTAGTTGTGTTAAAAGAATTTCAAATTGCGACATATTACAGGAAATGCTCCTTAAATTTTGGCAGATTAAGTTGAAGTTACCGTGCATTGAGTTTAAAAGTGAGTTAGCCTCTGCAGTATTGCATAACGTTATTTCAGAGACTGAAAAGTTATCTATTTCTTCTGTTATTTCGCTTCTAGTACCCATTAAGGAAGATTAAATAAATGCAGTACGACTGAAGGTGTAGTTTCAGAGTCAAAACAGTTTTGGCTATAATTGGGTGTTTAATTTTAAAAGATGTTATTTGTGTGGTCGTGACATTGTTCAGCAAAATAGCTACTGTTTCCTGGACATGTATGTGTGTTCCCAGTGTGAGAGTGAGTGTTAGTGTATGTGTTAGGTGCTTATTTACATAAAAGTTTCGCATGGTTCTGTCTATAATATAGGTTGAGTTCTTTATATTAAGATTAACACTAATAGAAGAAACGATACAATAAAGAGCAATTATTAGTCATTTAGGATATTTTAGTGACTCCAAGTGAGTTTCTGATTTAACAATCAAGTGAGGGTCTCCTACCTTCTTGCGCAAGTATATCTTACCGTTCACAGACCATGCAAATGTGTAATTTTCACTTTTGGCAAATTCACGAGTAAGGTAAAACAGTTTCTTCATTTTAAAGGTGAGGTGTTCTGAGACGTATATCGGTTTTGCTTCATTTTTGCTCTCTATACAGGTGCTATTGAGGACTGCGGGTTTGTTCTTCGAATTGTAATCTCTCACCGCCTTCAGCACGTTTGTTTTCGTTAATGGTGTCGACACATCCACAATCACCACGGAGTCAAGCTTATTTTTTCTAGTTAAGCGATAAATATCTCGAACGTTGCTATGGTCTAATTTTGCATTTACCTTTTTTGAAATACTTAAAACTGCCCTTATAAGATCTTCCTTCGATTCTTGATTATTTTGCGGAATGTTTCTAATTTCCAATTTTGATAGGCAGGATACACGTTCAATTTCATCAATTCGTTCCTCCAAGTTTTTAATTTGTTCGTGTTGATCATTTTTTACTTTTTCTATTGTATCCATTTTTAATTTAATCTCGTCGTATTGTTTAGACACAAACTTTATAGACTTTTTGATTTCTTCATTAGTCTCCTGTATATTATTGAAGGTTTCTTGAATCAATATATTCTGGGCCTTAACTTCTGCGACGTCAGTAGAAATCTTAGCCAATAGTTCTCTTATTTCAGCTTTAAATTGGTGCATATCCTCTCTTACTTCGTCATAGGATGGTCGGCGACGCTTTCTGATGGTACCTCTTTGTTCGGCTGCAGTTGGCACGTCTGATTCAGACTCAGGAATCATCATATTATTGTCAGAAGAGAATGGAGGGGTACTGTGCATGGTTATTGTCGCTAAAGTCAGCTGCGATAGGTCGTGGAGACAAAATATTGGTATTCCCCTGCATCCAGTTCGACTGGAAGCCAATCCCAACATTGTTTAAAAAAAATGCTAAGCAGATGATGATGCGGGCATGTGGACAGCGAGTAAAGGGCAACTCGCTGTCCGACCATGGACCATGCCCGGGTCGACGGCGCGTCGTGTTCTACGCGCGCCTCAAAAAGAGCGTCAGCAAAATGACGGGGCCCCCTCTCAGAGGGCCAAAGCCTGCCGGGGTCGCGGGACTTATTTCCTTACCGTGACCCCGGAACATAAAGGACTACTGAAGGACACCTTGGATTTTAGTCAGTACAAGTCTGACAGTCCCTCCCGCCCTGCCCGGGGTGGGAGGACTCATTTGATGATATTAACGCGCTAAAAAAAAAACGGATGATGATGATGACTAGAAAAACAAACAAACAATCAAACCTATTACGTTTTTCTTTTCGCTACTTCTTAGTCTTGTGAAATATCGGCGCACGTGACTTAAAATGCATAGTAAACTGACTGAAATAACTTTAAGTGTCAAACAACATTCGTTCATTTTCTAGTTGCAGATAAAACGCAGTGCATCACAGTGGGGGCACGTAGGACGACTAATACCTCAATTCAGATGGATTTCGGGGCTTGTGGGGTCCTTAGAGCCGTGTGAAGGGTCGCTATAGCCTTTAAGATTTATTGTGATGCTGTAAGGACGTGGCTGAGTTGTGTATTATGTATAGAGGATGTTTTTATCAAGACAATGGCGTAGCTAGGCCAGAAGAAGCCCCGTATCAAAACTTGTTTTGGAGCCCTTCGAATCCAAGTGTTTAGTTTTGCAAAATAAAGCCAATAGCATCCTTACTCATGCTGTTACTGATGTCAGAAAGGAGCAAATTAACGGAAAGAAAATTGAAACGTTTTATCGTCCCCATACATTTCATTAGTTATTTAAAAAGCTCTAAATGTTACAAGGGAAGTAATTGCCATTAATTTGTTATAATATCCCTATTAATTTTAATTAAATAGAACCAAAAACGTAACTTTAAGACGAACACACATGACATAGTCCTCCGCATTCGACCGAAGACATAATTATTCCTATTGCCACAAACTGCACAATTTGTAGAAAATCATCTAATTACAACACTTCAATTATTAATAACGCCGCATGTTCTAACTAGACACTTATGAACTACCTAGGTTTATTCCTGACAATCAAAGTTACCAACTTGCAATGAGAACCGTGCTCACAACTCAGGATAAACTTTACTTACATCAAAGGTTACTTTTGCTTGTGTGCTATAGACATTACAGTTGTCTTTGCTTCTGTTTTGGTTTCTAGGAATTGAAGATGCTTTGTTATTGTTTTGTTCAAGTTACTAGGTACTTGCATGTTATCGTGTACAATTTCTTAGTTGTAGATGAGAATCTTGATGTATGCTATGAGTACCTAACTGGTACCTACCAACGCGTTGTGTGAACTTTTTGTAAATAGGGAGTTTCACTGCGAGCGAGTTTCACCGTCAGTTGCGCTACAAGCGCTTAACGTAAGTCAACGTCAAGTGTAGCTTCGAGTGTGTAGTGTATGTCCAGTTTATCATACAGTAAATGACATCATGTGTTAGTAGCGCCATCTGAGCTGAGCTTTGGGTAAAACCTCCCATTGTAACAATTTTATAAGTGACTAGAATGGTAACAAACTAACCGAAATCAGTTTATTCAATGGTATTTCTTTTAGCAAAACGATGAAATTCAATTCAAATCATCCACTACATAAAATATTTGGGGGTTCTATATAATATTTTAACATCAATTATTGCCTACCATATTACAAGTTTTTTTTTAGGGTTCCGTAGTCAACAAGGAACCCTTATAGTTTCGCCATGTCCGTCCGTCCGTCCGTCCGTCTGTCCGCAGTTTAGCTCAGAGACGCACAGTACTAGAGAGCTGTAATTTGGTGTAAATATACGGATTTGTTGTGCCGAAAAAGTGGTAAAATAAAATCTCGTAAAATATTTTTTTTTAGGGTACCTCCTGTACACGTAAAGTGGGGATGTTTTTTTTATTTCTCGCGTACCCCTTAGTGTGGGGTATCATTAAATAGGTCTTTAAAAAATATTGATAGTTTCCGTTAACAATTTTTTGATAAAAAAATTCGTTTGTGAAATATTAAGCTTTAAAGTGCTAAATTTTGCTCGACTCGAGTGTCCCCCCCCTCTACCAGCTAAACGGTTATGTTTGGGGGTGTAAAAAAATTCACAATAGTAGTATATATAACGAAGTTTAAAAGAAAATTATCATGACTAAGTAGGCTTTACAACTTTACGTGTAATAGTCGACCAACTTATAAAATGTACTTGGATAACATATTTTCTTAAACAAAATGTATCGGAGAACATCTTCTTCAACTGCAAATGTAAGTTTGTCAACTTTATTTTTTCAGCTTTAATAGGTATGTTTTTTAGGGATAGGTAGGTTTTTATCGTCAACTATTATTAACTAACTTCAAAAAAAGGAGGAGGTTCTAAATTCATCGTAATCTTTTTTTTTTATGTATTTTCCCCGATTTCTCAGACTCCTGGACCGATTTTGAAAATTCTTCTTTTTAAAATTAAATTCAGCGAATCAGTTTAGTTAGTTCGCATAAGTATTTTGATGGGCAACTACGGAACCCTACACTGTGCGTGGCCCGACACGCACTTGGCCGGTTTTTTTTTAATAAACGTTGCCCATTTCTAGAAACTTTATAGTCAGAGTCAGTTATAGAGACAATAGACCGGCCATAAATGAACCATAAAAGCGATTAACGTTGCTCTCTATATTTTATTAACTGAAGATTGCGCAGAACCCAACGCAAGTAACAATCTTCGCACGGTATCCGTTAGCAGCTGTTTAAGGCAGTGGTGCGACCGCCGACGATGAACGAGTAATGAGAAGAACTAGAAACTATAAAAGAGTTGGCCATCAGCGGGAAGCGAGTGTAGTTTCGATAGTTTTGTCGCCGGGCTATAAGCGAGTGTGCAAGTGCGACGAGCGATTACTCGCGCCACTCGCCCGCGGTCGCTCAGTCCTGTGCAAACCTGGTCAAGCGAGCCGAGCGAGAATCGCTGAACGAGTATCGCTGAGCGAGTTTATTTTTGAAAGCTCGTCGCTCAGCGACAAAACTAGTAATGCGAGTCTTCGCCGGCAGTGTGAACAGTCAGAGAGCAACTTTTAATATAATTATGCATCTCTTTCGTATACACGAAATATACATTTATTGTGCGTTTCTTGAGAGAGAAAATCGCCGATATAGTTACTCATTTTCTCGCCGCCGGTCGGACCACTCCCTAAGAGATGTCCTGAAAGAAGGTGGCTGGCAGCAGATGGATGTGGACTGCCCAGGACCGGGAGGTTTGACGCTCTTCGGGGGCAGACTTACGTTCAGAAGTAGATGGAAATTTACTGATGTATAGCGGTCTAAAGAACAACAACTAAACAATTAAACAACAATACTAGTTACTAGTCGTAGCACTATCTCTTCAGGTAATTGTGAACCTGGAAAGTAAAGGGCTATTGAAGGATTACCGTCTCACAAGATTTTTAAAATTTTTGGCGATCTAAAAAGAGTGTCCATGGAGTTTCTTGTCCGTTCTTCTCCATAGAGATCTACTTCTTGGAACGGGCATCTACGGTACTTTCACAGTTTTTACGTCTTGTGACAGGGACTGTAGCACCATAACTTTTTAATGTTTAATTATGTTTTTTATGTCTTTGACACTCACTGGTCTACTTAAAATAAATGCTTTTGATTTGATTTGATTTGATTTGATTTGACAGTCTGACAGTCCCTCTCGCTTCGCCCTTGGTAAGAGGACTCATTTGATGATTTTACCAAGATAAAAGAAAAAAAAAATACTACCTACCTAAGCTACAGTATGTCATGTGGAGTCGCTAGGAAACGAGACGGTTAGTTCTGAACTCCGCTCAACTTCTCACAATGAAGACCGGGAGTCTTGTACAGTTACAAAGTAATTTAATGGGAACACTTCTGTTACCTACGTTGATAATCGTCGGTTAAGTTATATTTTGGGTGAAAAAAGTTGAATTGAAAAATTTTGAGAAACTTTGATGGAACCAATCGAGTTTGCGCAGTGGCTGAACCCTCGACTGCTGACAATTTATTTTTATGTTTTGATTTCTTGTAGTTAATACTTTCTACTAAATTTTTGCTTAACTTAAACGAGTTATGTAGTTACCTTTTATCAAATTAATAAAGAAATTAAAAATTGTTGTTAAAATATTTCCGATTAATCTAAAGAGTACTTTTGAAAAACCTTTATGATCGTATCAAGAGGCAAACTAATGTAAATACGATCTAGATTAAATCGCATCTGTATTTCTTTGATCTATCGTGACTCAACATGTCGTCAATGTCAGGGTTGCCACTTCAAGAAAGATTATTGCCATGATAAAAAAATGAAACAATAGAAAAAAGTTTGATTGGTAATTCAGATTTTTATGGCAAATTGTTAAGTTATTAAGGTTTGGATAATTTTATGATTTTTATCGTTAGATTGAGGTTAGGTTATTCACTAAAATTACTACCTTATTTTTTTTATTTAGGCTAGGTCATAAATATAGCAATACTACTTACTTTTAATCTAATTTTGCGGTCCATTGGACATAATACTCATAAAAAGTAATTTTATTGTAATAAGTTATGGACGCAAAGGACCATTTTTTTTTTTGCTAATGTAAAAAGTATCCTAGCTGTACAACTAATCACAAGGCTATAAAAATAACAATAGGTACAAAAATTATCCCTTATTGTTATTATCAAAAGGACCCAAAGGCAAGGCATAAAAAGAAACTACCAATTAGGTAATGGATACATAAGATTATTGTAATTCCAATAAAGACTATGTTTAATACTGTTGCCAGGTTCAAATTACAAACGGGCATGCGGGCGGGGAGAAATGGGCGACTCGCTGCTCGATCATGGACCATGCCCGGGTCGACGGCGCGTTGTGTTCCACGCCACCTCAAAGAGTGTCAGCATAATGACGGGGCCCCCCTCTAGAGGACCAAAGCCTGCCGAGGTTGCGGGTATTACCCAATTACCGTGTCCCTGGTACGTAAAGGGCTGTTGAAATACATGGTGGGTTTTAGTCAGTACGAGTCTGACAGTCCCTCCCGCCCTGCCCTGGGTGGGAGTAGGTACTCATTTGATGATATTGCCACGTAAAAAAAAGGTTCAAATTACAAAACAACTTAAAGCCTTAACTACTAATTCATGGGAAGTATCGTTTTCTTATAGTTATTAGTAACTAGCTGTTTTCCGCGGTTTCGCCTCTGTGGCTCGTCTTCATTAGGTCGTAGAGTAATATTATATCTATAGCCTATAGCCTTCCTCAATAAATAGTCTATTTAACACAAAAAGAATTATTAAATTCGAACCAGTAGTTCCTGATATAAATGCGTTTATCCAAACAATAAAAAAACTCTTCAGCTTTGTAATATTAATATAGAAATAGAGATGACTAAAATTCATTAAATTACATAATTAATGTAAATCATTTGTACAGTATGAACTCTACCTATTGATTCTAATTCGTATATTTTGAAGTCATAACAGAACGTGTTGTTAGAATAGTCCTAATCCTATCTTTTATTTTGCAAAAAATAGACGAAAATTATTTATTAACATTCCTAATTTTTTTTTGCCCGAATCTTTTACGACCTGTAGACGATAAATGATGAACTTAGTTTCTTAATGATCACCATCAAAATCAAAATCAAATATGTTTATTTTACATAGGCCCATGAGGGACTTATAAAACGTCGACAACAGGTGCTCGGTTCGGGTTGGTCGATTCTATGGAGAAGAACCGGCAAGAAACTCCATGCCCGTGCTCCATCATCATCATTATCATGTTTCCACTGCTGAGTAAAGACCTCTTCCTTTGTGTGCCAATTATTTCTCTGGTCTTCGTTAGTCTCAAACAGGATTTATCCGACATCTTCTGAATATCGTCCACCAATGAGCCATTATCGATGCTAATTAGGAATTTAAGGGACATTGTCGCAGCAAAACTCAAGCGAAGTCGCAGGCAACAAGTTGTCCTGAAATCCACGAATTCAGAAGTTGACAACCCTAGCGAAAAGTCCTCGAATGCGTCACGGAAACGTGCGTGACCCGACCTTTTTTGTTTTTTTTTTTTCAAGAACTTGCAAGGAGTAATGTAACATTTTACTATTCACCACGACTTTATCGGTAAAGGTATAAGAATGGTTATTGTTCAACCTTCCATAAACCCGCATTGCGGCCCCAATCACGAGGTATGACAGAAACTTTATTGGGCAAGCTATACGTAAAAATTAAGGAATAAATCTTGTACACTGGTGGCCATTTGTATGGTAGGTAATGCTACATTAATTAATTTACTGTTCGTCCTCAAATTTGTTTTGTGCATGATTGCAGGTCTAAGTGATTAAATAAATAAATTAGTTAGGTGTTTCATTGATTTAAATTGCATTCTTTATGCAATTATTCTTTTTTATCAATTCAAAAAGCATTCGTATATCTATGTTGTATTTTATAAAAATAAGTTAAACTTCTTCCTTACTTTCGTACTACTTTTAATTACTTTCGTGCTATATATTGCTTCCTCGCTGAATCTGTTAAGAGTAGTACTTAAATAGTAAAAAAAAATAGATATCCATTGATCATTAAGCTTTTTTCTAAGCCGGTAAATAACGCCTCCTTCTGCGAAGCAGTAATGCTCGCGAAGGAGGAGGCGTGCCGCGAACGAGAGAGGACAGAGTCCTCCCTCCGCCCCACCCGCGGTAGTAGACGCCCACGGCGACGGACGTCGCTTGATGATCTCCGGCCACCGTAGGCGCGGGCATGCGGTCAGCGAGTAATGGGCAACTCGCTGCCCGACCAAGGACCATGCCCGGGTCGACGGCGCGTTGTGTCCCACGCGCGCCTCAAGGAGCGTCAGCATAATGACGGGGCCCCCCTCTCAGAGGGCCAAAGCCTGCCGGGGTCGCGGGATTATTTCCTTACCGTGACCCCGGAACAGAAAGGGCTATTGAAGGACACCGTGGATTTTAGTCAGTAGAAGTCTGACAGTCCCTCCCGCCCTGCCCGGGGTTGGAGGACTCATTTGATGATTTTACCACGCTAAAAAAAAAAAAAGCCGGTAAATAAACTGATAGTTTGTTTCACCAAATTATTGCGAAAATAATGAAAAAACACCATGTTAGCACTTGTACGTACAAGTACACAGACACATTCTGATATTATTTTCTCGCAAGAACTTATATTTACAACATGAGGTATTATTTTGATACATCTAGTCCACTACGATAGACAAACCTTACATGTAAACACTGGCAGCTTAGAGAAGCGAGCTGGCAACCCCGAACTAAGCAAGCAATGCGAGCTGGCAACCTCAAAACTAAGTCAGCGACCAAACAAGCAGGGATCTCGATTTATATGCTGTGTTGGCACAGTTACAAAATGTTATCTTCTT
The DNA here is from genome assembly GCA_954870645.1 of Agrotis clavis. Lineage (NCBI taxonomy): Eukaryota > Metazoa > Arthropoda > Insecta > Lepidoptera > Noctuidae > Agrotis > Agrotis clavis. Next base: position 7,511,698 of record OX940943.1, read on the forward strand.
GACTGTTTTAAAGTGAGTTCTAAAATGAGAAATATTATTTACTTATTTCAGTTGGATGAGGATGAAAATCCTCATCATCAAGCCTTTCACTAAAAAAACTGCTGATACCTTTTTCCAACAAAAAAAAAGCTCATTTAGTACTGACGTTCCCACGTAGTAAAACTAGCCATTACACTTTCAGGCTACTGATTACCTGTAACTAATGACTGCCAGAGTTACGGGTCCAGAGTTACGGATCCACAGGTGGACCTTTTCAAATATTGCTTTACTATAAATATCGACCAATGCGATTATTATGATAATTATTATGACATGAGCTTCTGGATCTGAAGCAAAATTTAAAAAGAATTATCGACTAGAAAAAGGGACAAAATATAAATGAACTGGAAAACTGAAACATAATGAACCCTAAAATAAATATACAGGAAAGAATTATCACCTGACGGGCGTATGTCATGACGAATTTTCTCGGAAATTGCCAGAAAAGGGTTTGTGAGTCCTTTTTGCCTATTAAGCAAAAATTTTAGTACACAGTGAATGTCTGTAAATTATTTGTGTCTCTAAATTGTTATTTAACTTATTTATCAACGACTTGGTATTCTCAAAATACACCTACCTATTTTTCCACATTCAGTTGTGTCACTTTAAATTTAATTGTGTGTTTTCTTTTTCCTTATTTGAGGTAGAATCCAAGTAAATATGACTCAGTTTTGAGAAAAGCTTTGCCTTTCGTTTTTCTTTATCAAAGAAAACTTTCCATTCATTATCATTGCCATAATGGAAACAATAGGTATTCAATTTAAAAGCAGGGGTTCAAAAACTTTTGCATAATTACTGCTAAACGATTTCCGTGTCTGAAATCTGAATATGAAATCGACCATCAAAATTCCTGTTCGGGAACAAACTTTTAACGATTCTACAGTCAATCACGAACGATTTGTGTTTCTATGCATTTTTAACTAGAGGCCAATTAATTTTGGCCCGAAGTGTAATGTTCCTTGAATTTGTTATTTAATAAAAGTTAGTGTAATGGTGATTTTTATTTATTAATATGCTTTGGTGTTGGTGAAAGGTCGTGGGGACTTTTATTAATTTCATGTTTCATGACTGAACAAACATAATAAAATTATTTTGAACTGGTCACATATAAAGGTAGAGTGTTTTCTTAGGCAAAATTGTATTATGAGTCCCGATGAAGGGGCTCATGCACATAGATACAATTATCTCCAATAAGGTTTCACATTATGGATCTGAATAACATTCGTTCAAATCATTCAATTTGTTGGAAAGATTATAAAACATTATCCATCACACTCGAACTAATGTTGCCATATGGTGGATTTGACACAAATACAGTTTTCTCTTTTCCTTTCAAATCTTAAAAACACTTGAATACTATAATACTATAAAGTGACAAACTGTTGTAACACAACAGTTGGTCTAGACTGGCCTGTTGGTCTAGTGGTTAGTGACCCTGACTGCTATGCCGGAGGTCGTGGGTTCGATTCCCACCCAGGACAAATGTTTGTGTGATGAGCACGATCATTTGTTCTGTGTCTGGGTGTAATTTATCTATAATATGTATGTATTTAGAAATATATAAGTATGTTTATCAGTTGTCTAGTACCCATAACACAAGCTCTGCTTAGCTTGGGACTAGATGGCGTTGTGTGATAGTTGTGGAATATTATTATTATTATTATTACAAAAAGTAATTTAAGGAACTTTGTAAGTACACATCGCATCTAAATTCGTACCAGTAACCGCTTTTAACATAAAAAAACTAATCCACTTTGGTTACCGGTACCCACTGCAAAAAGGAAGGAGATTAAAAATTAATTAGAAAACGTCTATTATCACCTTTAAACAAAGGTTTTCAAACTGTGAAATTGGCCATAAAAATCCTCATGGCCGTTACATAGGACCCCAACAAATTGTTGACTGGCCCTGGTCTGTTCAACGTTAGCTGAGTTGGACAAAGATATTGGGCATGAAAATACTGGAAGGCCCAAAAATGGAAGGACTGTCTGTCGAAACTCGACTGTGGAACTCTACTGCAGAGCTGTTCATATTGAGAAGTTTAGAAAACGACTTAGAGCAAGACTATTGTCCCTAAAAGGTCAATACGATGCGCACCTACTTAATACATTTCACTTCATTGAAATTGTGAATCGAATGTGGGAAGGCCTATTGCCGCGTGATTCTGCTCACACTCGCCATCGAGTGTGGAACGTAAAGCAGAATCACGCTTGATAGAACTGGGCAGGAGTCCAAATTCTTTAGCTGTTACCGAGTTTCTAATGAAAGAACTGAGTAATACTAAGAGTTCACGGATAAAATAGGATATACTTTCTATGAGAGAGGAATAGAAGTAGCTCATAATGCCAAGTCCAAGTTACTGGATACCACAACCTCTTAGAACTTTTCGTTCAAGGACATACCGGTTTCCCCACGAGATGTTTCCCGTTAATCACTTTTTGAAAGCAGTTTTATAAAAATAAATATCAAATCTACCTATAATAACATATTAAATTGGAAAGATACGAAAAAAATACCAGTGTAAAAATATCAAAGTTTTGAGAAAACAACTTTACATGAGTTTATTCTAAGCGCAAAGGATAAAGCCACTTACAACGATATGGAAGAAGGTTTACACAAAAGCAGGGACCGAAACCGGTATGATCAATACGGGTATTTTTTCGGTAACAACCTTTTTTTCTTTTACAGGTAATTTTAAAGATTACCTTTATTATTAAAAGTGAATACATAACCAGTATTAATACCGGTTACCGAAATAAAAATTACCCCTATCTTGCACACTTCACTCGTGCCGTCGGCAATAGTCACAGGGCGCGCATCGCATGTGTGTGTGACAAAGAGTCGTTATCTTTAGTTAACCGGTATTAAAACGGTAACCTGAATAGAGGTTACATTTTTCTTCGGTCTGGTTACCCAGATAGCGGTTACCTAAGTCTGAAAAATAACCAAAATTCTTCAATACCGGTACCGTAATTTATAAAGGTTGTATTGTATTGTATTGTTAGGGGCTCCCTTTTCCGCATTTGGACTCGTAGTTGGTCCGTTATGCGTGAGGTGGGACGGTTGACTATATGAGCCAACCCAGCTCCTTCCAGAAGCTCAGAAGTCTCCTGGGACGTTCACAGGCTTCTTGGAGCGACCTTGGGTTGCCAAGGTTTTGTGCCCGTTGGTTAGCAACACCCTCGCATTCCAGGATTACGTGTGTTGCCGTTTCATCCGCGTTCAGGCAGCCCCTGCACAACGGGCTGTCTGTCGCGTTGATGGTAAACAGATGTTTGTTGAGTGGGCAATGACCGGTGAGCATGCCCACCACAACTCGTAAGTCTGTTCGTTGAAGACTGAGAAGTCTGCTGGTCAGTCGCGGTGTTAGTGCAGGTACCACCTCTCTAGACTGTCTGCAGTCGGTTGTAGATGCCCATCTGGCATTATGTTTTTGTTGGGTTTGCAGACGTACCCAGGTCCTGAGTTGACCGGATGGGATAGGCAAAAAGGGTGTGGGGCCGGCCACGTCCACATCCGAGCCTCTCCTTGCAAGTTCGTCTGCCGCATCGTTACCCAATGATCCGCTATGTCCTTTTATCCATTGCAAGATGACCCTATTGCGGTTCGAAATTTTTTGCAATGCTAAGTGACATTCATAAATTAGGCTGGACGACATAATATTGCCGTTCAGCGCCGTAAGTACAGCCATGCTATCGGATAGAATTCTAATCCCGTAGTTAGAGATGTTTCTTTCCATGACTGCGGTGGCGGCTTGGGTGATTGCTACACATTCACATTGGAATATGGAGCTATGTTCCCCAAGCGGTAAAGATACTTTGATGTTGAGATCCATTGAGAATACACCAGCACCTGTGCCGGTTTTGGTTTTAGAGCCGTCCGTGTAAATTTATAAAGGTTTTCGGTCCCTGCACAAAAGGCGTCCCTTACACCTAACAATACTCATAGAATTAACTTATGCTGCAAACAAATCTATACTTTATATTATAAAAGCTGTAGAGTTTGTTTGGCTGGACGATCTAAATCTAAAGAACTATTGATAGCTATACGAATTGAAAATTTCCTGTCGTATTGGATAGTCGCTTTATTGAGGAAGGTTATAGGGTATAATAACTAACAGCTAGTAAATAAATAATAATCCAAAACAAATGATAAAAACAACACACGTGTAAGTGATTAAATTAATTCAATAAATAAAAAAATCTTATAGTATAAAATATACGTTGTCAAATTTTGATTTGACAACGTATATTTTATACTATAAGATTTTTAAAAAGTGCTTCAATTAATTTACATTTCGCCACTTCCAGTTCCCAATATATCGCTGAACCCAGAATCAATTTTATTAACCATCTGTTTGGGTTCCAGTAATTTAATTAATTCTCCTCCCTCCTTTCAGGGTTAGCTGAATCCTATTTTAATTGAATATCAGGTTTGTTTTTAGAGGTACAACGTACTACCTGAAATTTTTGACATGTACACCTACGGAGAAATTTTGTTATGTTTACGATGTATTTTTCGATAGTTGAACAAAAATGTAGAATATCTGATTGAGAATAATTCAATTATTTTTTAAAAATTAAACCTCATCCTTTCCTTCAATTGCTCTTTACGTTCAAGGGCTGCGGAAACATCTTAAAACATTTTCAGCCTTACCATTTTGGCACTATTGGGCGTTATGAGTTTTTTTTCTGGCAACACATTAGATAGGTCCTTAAATAAATAAAACACCTTGTTGTGCTTGTGGAACGCAAAGCCTTAGGCCTGATCCATATCGGACAGTAAGCAACTTATTTCTCGCCAACCACCCACTCCTAAGCGTGTCCAGAAAGCGCTTCGCTATTCCCGATGCCCTGGGCTTCTCCTGTAACTACGGCGTGAACAGAAGAATTGCCTCCCCCTCACACACTTCGCCGTCACCTCCACATATGAGACAGCAACAAGACTCCTACTTACCCAACGTTCCATTATTATAATACTGGCTTTAGGAAATTGTCCAATATCCATAGATATCCATAAAAGTCAGAAAAAAAAAAACTATTAATTTGCGATAAGTAGTCGTTGCGTAGTCGTTCCCTTTTCATCTCACTCGATTTGCCCTTGTTAAGGGGAGACCCTTCGTATTTTTAAAAGAGTAGTTTTTTGGTGAAGTTTATGTGTATTGGTATCTTAATGTCGTTTTTAGCCTACGATAGGATACTTTCTTTGCTGAGTGATTTAGAAATACTGTAATAGTGCCGCAGTTGTCCCTTGGTCCCATAAAAGAGGTCAGGAAACACCATTTTCTTCAGAAAATCTTTCTTTAAAACACGCAGGTTTCATATGCTGAAGACTGCGTTTGCCGTATCTTATGCGATCGAAGAGAGCGCAGCATCACACTGTTTAACCTTCCTATACCCGCGCCAATTTTTGTGACACCTATACCCGCGTACGGTCTTGCAGACCGAAAGTTTGGAACCCCGTTTCTCATGATTTTCCTAAGAAAACCTATGTAAGTAAAGTTTGACCTAAAAAGTATAGAATATAATGAAACAAAATATATCGTGTAACCACTTTATTGTTAATTATTTAACAGACTATGAGACTTATACAAAACAGCCTTCAAAGTACAGAGTTTTTTCTCAGGTACCACAAAAACAGAACTAAAATTTTTTTTTTCTTCTAATCAACATAAATTAACTTTTACATTTTAAGAAAGGCTTAACATACTAATAAAAAATCACAGGTTGACATAGTTTTCAGTCTCACCATAACAATCAGGACCTACCTAAATCTCTGTATCTTTGACGGTCTTCCTCCTCAGCCAAAATTTTGATCTTGTCTTCTTGCCCTGTGTGATATGTTTCTTCTTGTGTCTCAACCGCGTCTTCCACCTCACAGTCATTTTCGTCTTCGTCATCAGTGTCAAAACTGTCTTCTTCCAACAGTGATCGGATTCTAGGATTCGCTCTTTATCCATTCTAGCGCAGCATACAATCGGTAAAATAATAAAATTGATAACAAAATACATACACAATTACATACACAATAAGTCAGTACAAAAAAAAAAACAGAAAAACACTATAAATAATAATTTTATACTTACACAAATAATTACACATATACCCGCGTCGGTCTCACGGACCGATTGGCGTCAAATACGCGTACATGTACGTTCTCCACAAACGTGTGGCTAGCATTGACATGAAGTTGGCTACAAATCCGGCAGCTAGCAAGAAATTCGACTCCCAAGAGAAATAATTTCGATTAATAAATTCGAAAAATCATTCCGTCGGTCTCACAGACCAACGCGCGGGTATAGGAAGGTTAATACGATTTTGTCGACGCAAGAGTAGACAATTATGACAGAATATTGAAAGATTTCCATCACCCTAAGGCGCGGGCCACATAGAAAAGACGTAAGACGAGGACGCGTCGCGGACGTGCGAAAATGTATGAGAGTCGCTCCCGCGCCCCTTCTCTTCTGTGTGTTTTACATCGCAACGCTTCTATACATTTTGTATGAAAGAGACGCCGAAGAGACATATTATGTCTCCGCAACGTCTGCGTCTTACGTCTTTTCTATGTGGCCCGCGCCTAAGCATGGCGATGTTTAAAAAGATATTTCCGTATTCTTCAGTATAGAAATTACTTTGTCTACATATTCTTAGTAGGATAAATAGAGCATTGTTCATGCTACGCGTACTCCTGAGATGCAAAATAATTCTTCATTTTCTTAAAAATATCAAAAGAAGCCCTTTTAAATTCTTACTTGTATTTAATTACCCCAACCCTTCAAACACCCACATAAATATTTTAAAAAAACATAAAACAAATAAACGTCGACGCTCTCCCTTAACACGTCTGTTTACATATGCATGGCTCCGGAATTGGAAACCAATCGAGTTGCGCACTCGTACTTATACGTACTTATTGTGTGTCTGTCTGTCTGAATGATGTCCCATTTAAATGCGATGATATATTAAAAGGGAGTAATGGGGAATTGGAATTCATTTCTTTTTTTCGGGGGGAGTGAATTAAATGGTTTTTGTAAGTTATGCATAGGTTTTTTCTTTTCTCGTCAATTTGCTGACAGCACTTTGAGGCATGCGTTGACCTGGGCATGGTCCATGACCGGCCGGCGAGTCACCCATTACTCGTCGTCCACATGCCCACGCCTACGGTGGCCAGAAATCGCCGCGGCTGGGTCGTGAGGTGGAGGCCGTCCTATCCCTCACGCGTCCTGCTTCCTCCTTCGCTACCAGGACTGCTTCCCAGAAGGAGGCGAAAGTTATGCATAGATAGGTTGTGTGCTGGGAACTCTATTATCTCACTGAGTGATTCTGGATAAAATGGTATGTAATCGCAAAGCTTAGGGAAGATGCCTTTACAGTCTTCCCAGGGATGTGCTAAAATACGGAGGTTTCAGGATTTAGTTTGCTGATGTGCATGTGTGTGATGGTGATCATGAGAATGGTAAAGGCCTATTCAGACCTAAGCGGTATTCGCTACCGTCTGCGGCTGTGAAAACCCAGTGCGTATGTGGTAATAAATTACTGTTCACACCAGAACGAATTTCGCTATCCTTGTCGGTAGAATAACGCGCGGTAGTCGCTAGGTCTCTCTAGCCGCGGTACCTACTTGATACTAAATACCTGAGCGAAACCTGTGCGGTATGTACCTCTACCCACAGCGGCGGCGAATATCGCTCAGGTCGCTCTAGCCGCTGTACTTGATACTAAATACCTGTAGGGCAATTCACGTAACTAAAAAAGTGCTGTTGCAGTGCAGTTGCAGTTAAGTTTCGATCAAAATAACGCTTTTCGTATTCTTTGTCGCTGTCAGACACGCTCGCGTCAAGTTCGTGTCACGCGTGCGTGTTTTGGATCTTTGGATCGCAACATGATCGGTATTCTACTATTCGTTTGACGTTTCAAAATGACAGTATACAAGTTTCAATTCGATCAACGTGCAGTTTTAATGTCATAATTATTAATTGAAATGTAATCGATTCCATTCGTTTATTCAGTGGGCAATAATTTTTCGCTCCTGGTTTGGTTGTCGTACAGTTGACGTGCAGTTCACGCGAAGCTTACGCGCAGTTCAAAGATTACATACCGTTTATCACTCGAACGTGAACTAAACTGCAACTGCTCTACTACTTCATCGGCGCGTCATAAAATTACGTGAATTAGCCTTCTGAGCGAAACCCGCGCGGGATGTACCTCTACCCACAGCGGCAGCGAATACCGCTTAAGTCTGAATAGGCCTTAATGAAGTACAAATAGTTGAACCCTCCATTTTATTTTTGGTTTTTAGTTGAAAAACTTATCTTATTACCGTGACCCCGGAACAGGGGTCGGTAGCAAAAAAGACAATGAAATAAAAAAAAACAAAGCCACCGAGTTCCGAAAGAAAAGTTATTTTGTAGGTTATTTTACCCTTATAAGTGGTTGCTTTTGAAGGCCGTTACATTTTTATTAAAAAAGTTTTTAGAACTAATAGTTTACTTTACTACTGATCAAACAACTGTTCCTAAGTCCAACTCTCTATTAAGCCTTGTTCTACCCCCCCGGGACATGTTTCCGTGAGAGTCCCGGACTCCGGACATAACACGGACATTACAGACGCTAACCGGGACTCTCAATTACCTAATGCTAGACATTGTTGAACATTGATTTAGGTTAATTAATGAAAGGTCTACAAATTGTACGGTTAAAAGTGCTGTAGTTGAGAGAAAATCACACGTATTGAATGATTGGTTGGATAAAGCTCTTCGTCAGGTTAAACTTTGATGGGTGAACTTTTTATCATTTCCAGTGTTTATTTGATTGTAGTTGATTTAATTTCCTGAACATAAGCCCTATTACAAGTGTCCAATAGTAATAGGTCTCGTAGGAGAGGTATTGTAGAATTTAAAGTACCCACTTATAATAATTATTTTGGGCAAAGATGTAAAAAATATTTAGTACCACGTATTTTTAATAGCTTACCTTTTGAAACTGATGTAACAAAAAAAGAACATTTAAAAGCAACGCTGAATCATATCTTTTGGCTAACTTTAGTGAAAATCTGAGCAATTTTTAGGGTTCCGTAGTCAACAAGGAACCCTTATAGTTTCGCCATGTCCGTCCGTCCGTCCGTCCGTCCGTCCGTCTGTCCGCAGTTTAGCTCAGAGACGTACAGTACTAGAGAGCTGTAATTTGGTGTAAATATATGGATTTGTTGTGCCGAAAAAGTGGTAAAATAAAATCTCGTAAAATATTTTTTTTTAGGGTATCTCCTGTACACGTAAAGTGGGGATGTTATTTTTTTTTCTCGCGTACCCCATAGTGTGGGGTATCATTAAATAGGTCTTTAAAAAATATTGACAGTTTCCATTAACAATTTTTTGATAAAAAAATTGGTTTGTGAAATATTAAGCTTTAAAGTGCTAAATTTTGCTCGACTCGAGTGTCCCCCCCCTCTACCAGCTAAACGGTTATGTGTGGGGGTATGAAAAAATTCACAATAGTAGTATATATAACGAAGTTTAAAAGAAAATTGTCATGACTTAGTAGGCTTTACAACTTTACGAGTAATAGTCGACCAACTTATAAAATGTACTTGGATAATATTTTTCTTAAACAAAATGTATCGGAGAACATGTTATTCAACTGCAAATGTAAGTTTGTCAACTTTCTTTTTACAGCTTTAATAGGTATGTTTTACGGTATGTTTTTTGGGGATAGGTAGGTTTTTATCGTCAACTATTTTTAACTAACTTCAAAAAAAAAGGTTCTAAATTCGTCGTAATCTTTTTTTTAAATGTATTTTGCCCGATTTCTCAAAGACTCCTGGACCGATTTTGAAAATTCTTCTTTTTAAAATTAAATTCAGCGAATCAGTTTAGTTAGTTCGCATAAGTATTTTGATGGGCAACTACGGAACCCTACACTGTGCGTGGCCCGACACGCACTTGGCCGGTTTTTTTGTAATTTAAAATTTAAGTATTGACAGTTGAACTCGGTTGTTTTGTAAAAATATTTTTCCGTAATTTTGGTTGCCAGTTGCGGTCATATTCTTTTTGTAAGTTTACTATGTTAAGGGAAAAGTGAACGTACATACGTTAATATTGAGTGTATTGTAGGAGCTGCGTCTGCCAACAAACTGCTCTGTAGTTTGGCAGAAGTAAAATGTACTGAGTTTGACTAATATGATCCAAATAAACACTTTTAATTTTTTAGGGTTCCGTAGTCAACAAGGAACCCTTATAGTTTCGCCATGTCCGTCCGTCCGTCCGTCCGTCCGTCTGTCCGCAGTTTAGCTCAGAGACGCACAGTACTAGAGAGCTGTAATTTGGTGTAAATATACGGATTTGTTGTGCCGAAAAAGTGGTAAAATAAAATCTCGTAAAATAATTTTTTTTAGGGTACCTCCTGTACACGTAAAGTGGGGATGTTTTTTTTATTTCTCGCGTACCCCTTAGTGTGGGGTATCATTAAATAGGTCTTTAAAAAATATTGATAGTTTCCATTAACAATTTTTTGATAAAAAATTTCGTTTGTGAAATATTAAGGTTTAAAGTGCCAAATTTTGCTCGACTCGAGTGTCCCCCCCTCTACCAGCTAAACGGTTATGTTTGGGGGTGTGAAAAAATTCACAATAGTAGTATATATAACGAAGTTTAAAAGAAAATTATCATGACAAAGTAGGCTTTACAACTTTACGAGTAATAGTCGACCAACTTATAAAATGTACTTGGATAATATATTTTCTTAAACAAAATGTATCGGAGAACATGTTCTTCAACTGCAAATGTAAGTTTGTCAACTTTATTTTTACAGCTTTAATAGATTTTTTACGGTATGTTTTTTGGGGATAGGTAGGTTTTCATCGTCAACTATTTTTAACTAACTTCAAAAAAAGGAGGAGGTTCTAAATTCGTCGTAATCTTTTTTTTTTATGTATTTTCCCTGATTTCTCAGACTCCTGGACCGATTTTGAAAATTCTTCTTTTAAAATTAAATTCAGCGAATCAGTTTAGTTAGTTCGCATAAGTATTTTGATGGGCAACTACGGAACCCTACACTGTGCGTGGCCCGACACGCACTTGGCCGGTTTTTTTTTTTCATTACAATAAAAGGCTCAGTGTTAAGGACTGAGAATCTTGGAAGTATATAGTCAAACTTTTTATAGGTAGTAAAATATCAATTGATTCCTCCCGCCCCGGGGCAGGCGGTAGGGATTGTCAGACTTGTACTAAAGCAAACGTGTTTGTGCAACAGCCCCTTTCATTCCAGGGTCACGGCTACCTGCTTTGACAGTCCCTTTACATAAGAATACGATGTAACTCCTTAAAAACGACATAAATTTCGACCTGAAAATTTTCAAAACGTGTGAAGATAATTCCACCCTAAAAAATCCAGTAGATTTAGCCAATTATAACTTTGGAATTCAGCGTTCAATTTGATCGTGATAGCAACCAGTTGTAGTACTTCTAGTTATGTATACAAGCTCATTAGTAGTCGGGACGAACGCTGCATTTGCATAGTCCAATGTTGAATGTGTAGATACTAGAGAGGGGTTGGCTACCCGACGGGCCGACTAGCCTGCTGACCGACTAGTAGAATAAACGACTGGTCAATCTACCGACTAGGTGATAAAGTGTATAATAATTTAAGGTGATACCTAGAGTTGATCAGAGTATTGTTTTGGCCAACAGTTCTTCTTCGTAGGTTCACTGTTGACAGAGTGGTCGGGAGCAGCATGCCGCAGCGTGACGTCTTGCTGCCATAATTCGCCTCACGATGCAACTCCATCCCTCCCTATCGGGGCAAAACGGGACCCTATCCTATTACTATAAGACTTTGCTGTCAGTCTGTTTGTCTTCGTCTGCCACCAGGCCTGTATGTGATGAACCATGAAACTCAGATTAAATTATCACATATCATGTATTTCTGTTGCCGCTTTAACAGCAAATACTAAAAAACAGAATATATACTCGTATACATATTTAAGGGGCCTCCCATACTACAATCGTGATTTTTTTTGCCTTTTTAGGGTTCCGTAGTCAACAAGGAACCCTTATAGTTTCGCCATGTCCCTCCGTCCGTCCGTCCGTCCGTCCGTCCGTCCGTCTGTCCGCAGCTTAGCTCAGAGACGCCCAGTACTAGAAAGCTGTAATTTGGTGTAAGTATACGGATTTGTTGTGCCAAAAAAGTGGTAAAATAAAATCTCGTAAAATATTTTTTTTTAGGGTACCTCCTGTACACGTAAAGTGGGGATGTTTTTTTTTTTCTCGCGTACCCCTTAGTGTGGGGTATCATTAAATAGGGCTTTAAAAATATTGATAGTTTCCATTAACAATTTTTTGATAAAAAGATTCGTTTGTGAAATATTAAGCTTTAAAGTGCTAATTTTTGCTCGACTCGAGTGTCCCCCCCCTCTACCAGCTAAACGGTTATGTATGAGGGTGTGAAAAAAATCACAATAGTAGTATATATAACGAAGTTTAAAAGAAAATTATCATGACTAAGTAGGCTTTACAAGTTTACGAGTAATAGTCGACCAACTTATAAAACGTACTTAGATAACATATTTTCCTAAACAAAATGTATCGGAGAACATGTTCTGTTATTTTGAAAAAATAAATTTAAAAAATGACACATTCAGATAATTATTCAAAATTATTAGACTAAAATTATGTATAAACTATAAATAAAAATTACTGGTAAAACCATGTTCTTCAACTGCAAATGTAAGTTTGTCAACTTTATTTTTACAGCTATAATAGGTGGGTATGTTTTGGGGATAGGTAGGTTTTTATTGTCAACTATTTTTAACTAAATTCAAAAAAAGGAGGACGTTCTCAATTCGTCGTAATCTTTTTTTTTTAAATGTATTTTCTCCGATTTCTCAAAGACGCCTGGACCGATTTTGCAAATTCTTCTTTTTAAAATTAAATTCAGCGAATCAGTTTAGTTAGTTCGCACAAGTATTTTGATGGGCAACTACGGAACCCTACACTGTGCGTGGCCCGACACGCACTTGGCCGGTTTTTTATAGATAGGTACGGAACCCTTCGTGCGCAAGTCCGACTCGTACTTGGCCGGTTTTGATCTAGAGTCCGCAAATAATCGCCGACGGGCAAATATAAATAGTCGGCTCGACTATTCGAGTTGGTGTCTAGCCGATAGGTACATCACTAGTAGATACCTATAACACCTATAACCAGTAACTGGTAACTAGTTATTCTGTCGCCGATGTTCTGATGGCAGTAATAATAGCCGCAATAGCTTGTATTGGAGCTGTTCGAGCTATAGCTTGAATTTGCATGTGTTTGCTTGGTTTGTTGTGAGAGGAGGAGGAATTTTTGTTGGTTACTGGTGTTGTTATTAAGTTATGTTCTTTCAACAACTTTGGATGATATCCGCATGTTAACCACTAGTTTACGCTTGTAATTTTGTCCCACTGAAACATACTGCCAGGGTAAAAAAGCCCTTTCTTTTAGTTCAAGTTATAAACAATCTGTGTAGGTACCGAATTTCAACCAAATCCCTAAGTGGTTAGTGCCTGAAAGAGGAACAAACATCCATCAATCCATAAATCCAAACAAACTTTCACGTTTATAATATTAGTAGGATAAGTAAGTAAGTAAATATCACCTTTTTTTTTAAACCTATCCACTAAATTTAGATCTTGCCCAACACATTCTCCCTTACAATCCAGTCGACAAAAAAACGCAGAAAAACTAGCAAAATATTATCTTTTGAGAACGTAACTTACATTCAGCGTAAAACAGACCTATTTGGGGCTACAAAGAATTTAATCCGGAGAAAAATAGGAATCTAGGCAATAGATACGGAACCTAGAAGTCTAGAAAAAGAACAATACAAATATCTAGACTGAATTTAATTTTAGTTTAGTGTCGGTTTTCTAAATGTGGTTTTACAGTCCATGTGGAATTTGTAGTTGAAGTTGTGGTTTTATTTTAGTGGAAGCTCCAGCAGTCTTATTTTGGTGTGTTTTATTTATAGAACGTGTGTTACTAGTTTTATGTTTTAAAATAATGAGAAGACATCTATTTTCTTCTAAACTTTTGCGAGCTTTTCAGATGTAGTCACGTAGCAGAATTTACCTTTTGTCTTAAAAATCGTATGTAACTAAAGTTTTTACTCGCTATATCTGAAACCAATCAATTGATTTCAATGAAATTTTGTGGATAATGTTTAATGATAGAATGGAGAATGAAGAGATGGTTGATGAAGTTTTGAATCAAATTTTGATGGCCCTATTTTTAGTAAATTGAACTTGTTAAAAGCCGGGGTCGTCAATAGTAATACTTATTATATCTTCTCAGCAGTCTAACTCCGTGCATTAAATTCTGTTACTGATCAAATTATCTACTTCTAATACCATCGCAATATCCAATAAAACATAAAAAATACTCACCTCCCTCGAAGCCCGACGACGTAAAACAAACCTCCAAATCGGTCCAGAATTATACCCCAGAATTATCTTACGATTTCCGAACCCTCTACATTAGAAACTCGATTTTTCCCACCCCCTCCCTCCCCCATTCTTCGCCCAAATCAGACAAAAGGCAGTGAACCCTGAGCGATAAGCAAACAGTCCACAATCACCTGGCCCTCCCCCCTCCCCCCTCGATGTAAATCCTGCTATTCTTGGTAAATATTTGAATTTAACCTGTCCTCGTATTGTAACGAATTTGAAATGTATGTTTGTTGAGCACAGCGCCATCTGTTAACGAGTTCGGTAAATAAGTTTCGCGTTTTTTATTATAGATGGCAGTAAATATTGTTTGGAATAGTGTATTAGTAAGTTTGTAAAGTTATACAAATATTTTTTATATTTGTTTCCAATTTTTTTTTAAATACGAAACTAAGGGAGATTGATATAATACACTCTTTAATAATGCTCAGCATACAAATTAGCAATGCCTCAGTCGGTGACATTTACATCTTTGTTTGGGGGCACACAAAATATAATAACGATCTGGGGTCACGGCAATGCCTCCGCCAAGTCGAGCACAGCCGTGTCGTGTTTTATTCTCAAAGCAAATTACTATTCTTTTGCCTCCTGTATCTTCTTTGTATACGACCATAAAGTTTAAATTTTCAGGCATACACAGTATGTTTATTGCTATAAACTAAATAATTTAACATAACTCGTGCAGTTGCAAGGAAAAAATTTATTATTCCTGTACATTAAACTAAATAATTATCTATGTAAATCCATCACTGTAATCAATTTGATAATGCTGAATGTCATGCGTGAACCGAATCAGGCTATAATCCCTAATGAATGGCCTAATTACAGTGGGCTATAATTAGAACCATGCACCAGTAGTAACTAAAACAGGTTAAGCATAGGTTAGCAGGTGATTAAATTGTGATGGTTATTAATCTGGCTTCAAACGAATCTATTTTGTTTGAAAATGATTGGCTATGAATTATTTTAAATGAACCTTTCTGTCTACACAAAATAAGAATAAAATATTTTATTTTGTCACAAACACGCACATACATACAACAACAACAACAAAATATTATAAAACAGAGAAATGACCAAACAAGCCAAGTCTAAATTTAAAACCAAAAAAAAAATAACAAAACAAAATCGGCTGCTGTACGTCATGACTGTGACAAGAAAGGCTTTCTATTCAGCATAATGCACCACAGCACTGCGCTAATTTTCATTGATCAACCAAAAAACAGTTATGACCTCACTTAATTAGATATTGAGCTCATTAAACGATGCTCCACCGCTTATCCTGCCCTCTTAGCCCAAAAACATGCAGCCAAAATGACTTCTGTGCTGCCAACGTAGATGTGGCGTTGTTTTTGACTAACAAAATATAAAAACCGTCGTGCCAGTGCAACAAAGTAGATGAAGAGTAGCATTACAATCTTCGTCTGCCATCATCCTGATCAAAGTTTTCCTAAAGTCCTGTCATATTGAGTTTCTGTTAAATTCCTTTTTTACGCCATAAACGACCAATTTAAGAAAAATTGTTTAATATTAAAATTTGTGCTCATAAAAGTCAAAAATACACATAAATCCACGAAAAATTGTTTAGTGCTCAGAAAAGTACTTAAAATACACATATATATCCACTAAAACCTACAACATTTTCACCTTCAAAACCAGTATAAACCAGCCAGTTCCTAAGTAGATAGTTTGGTAACTACTTAACAACAAGACGGGTGGCCCTTGCCTTGCTCCTGACGTAAGTCTCAGTTGCTAGGATACCTAAAATATCTGCAACTAGGTCGTTCGGTGCCTAAGTGTATAGACGCTGCAATTTGGCTTGAAACCTCCGAGCTGTAAGCTGGACCGCTACAGCTGTGGTCTAAGTTATGAGAAGTTAGAGGATTGTCTTTGAGTAGGGATCGATTAGTTCGATGTGCTTAGATTTTGGTGGCAATACTGCTTACTCTTCTTTAAAATTGACGTAGTTGAGTTTGGATGGATGGATGAATGTTTGTTACTCGGTTGCGTCAGAACCGCTGGAAGGGTATTTGGCAAATGTCACTCAGAGATAGAATAGAATAAAAAAAAAAAATGAAATTAGACTCAGAAAGAATAAAAAATAAATAAAAATACAATAAGAATTTTGTTGCGCATGTCCACACCAAAAGGGTTACCAACTCTGACACGATTTGCTGGGCGAAAGACATCCAGCGCTGGTTTTCGGTTGGCACCACGCAGTGACAGGGTGTAGTCTGGAATAAACATAGGATACAGCTTATTCCTATGTCATAAAGTTCGAGTTACACATGCGCGCAGCCATGTCTGTCTCGTTTAAGGTGAAAATAATGTGGTTGACAAAAGAGTCTTAAAAATTATAAGCAATATTTCTCTTGAGAAATATCACGGTACCTCACTAAGTTAATCAGGTCTAGCCGAGCGTTCAATCATGCAGTACAGTATACTAGCCTCGATTCATTTATAATCAACTGAAGTAATTATAATGTAGTCTGTTTATTCCTATTTTGATAGTTAACAGAAACTTCAAAACCCAAGAACGAATTTGACTAAAACCACAGAAATTGTGACTTGTATTAACTTTGTCTTGGAAAACATCATAAATCTTATTAGACCAATTTCTCATAACTTACACCACGAGCTGTTTCACAGTTGAAATTCCATTCTAGACTAGATTCCGCAAACTATAAAATGCACCTAAATTTATCTATCCAGGCAGGAAGCGGTGTTTAGTTATGAGTTTGTGTTATTTAAGGGCATATTATATTGTTTACTGTATAATTTTATACGACATGAAAAACACGTTAGTCATTTAAAAAATTATGTTTTTTTAATAAGCTTTTTATTGTAAAATAATACTGACGATAGACAACAAACGAGTCTAAGCTCGATGGGTTTTGCGGCGTTTAATTACAGAATTCCTGTGGCCACTTTCCAGCTCCATCATCAGATCAGCTCCATGACATAACAATATTGCATTGTCCCGCAATATACTTACATGTATGTACGTGCAAATTACAGTTCAATCGGAAACCGGGAATTGGATCAAAAACTTGCAAGATGATAACAGACAAAAAGAAAGAACGGGAGGAAGGCGAAACGGTACAGGTGAAACTAAAAAACATAACCCTCCTGGCGCAGTCGGGTAATAAAAGGTTGTTAACGAATCATTTTGCGTTGATAATTTGGATACAAATACCAATGGTGCCATGAACGTCGCCAGAAGGGTCCTCTTCTTCTAATATCCCTAAAATACATATTCTGATGCCTAAGGACGTGATTTAAAATACCTTCTGAAGTTTTAATCACACGCTGCGAATGCGTAGGTACTTGCCGCGAGTATTCGCAGTATGTTACAAATTAGTCCGTGATCGAAGCTAAGATACACGATACGATAACAATCTCACTTTTGCAGAAAAAAAAGTCTTTTGGTACTTACAAACTATGATTTAGACATGGATCTGTAACATGACATACGTTCTTAGAAGATCTTTTTACTGTCAGCCTGAATCGTTCCACTTGGCAAATGCCTCAGTTTCAGTCCAGGGGGGGTATTACAGTTACAGTGGTAGGCGCCCGCGACTTCGGACGTCAGCAGACGATTTCCGGCCACCGTAGACGCGGGCATGCGGGCAGCGAGTAAAGGGCAACTCGCTGCCCGACCATGGACCATGCCCGGGTCGACGGCGCGTTGTGTCCCACGCGCGCCTCAAAGAGCGTCAGCATAATGACGGGGCCCCTCTCAGAGGGCCAAGGCCTGCCGGGGTCGCGGGACTTATTCCATCACCGTGACCCCGGAACATAAAAGGCTATTGAAGGACACCGTGGATTTTAGTCAGTACGAGTCTGACAGTCCCTCCCGCCCTGCCCGGGGTGGGAGGACTCGTTGGATGATTTTACCACGTTAAAAGAAAAAAAAAAAAGGGTGTGTATTACAACGTCTTAAAACCAGGCTTATTCTGGCGAGTGAAAGTGAGAGAGCTATACAAATCGTCTAGCGCCATCTATCACTCACTGGAACAAGCCTGATTTTAGTACCCCCCCAGGACCTGGTTAGGTATACCCTTTTTATTACTAGATCTATGTACCAAGCTAAAATAGATACCCAACCAAAATCTAAATTATAAAACCAAACAATTCGGACCGCAATAAAATCATAACTCAGATCGCAAATAGAACCCAGTCTTCGGTAATCGGTTCATCGGTTACCGTTCAGTCGTTCGTTCACATCCATTCATTCATTCGTTCTATATCGTACAGCAAACCGCATTGTTTCGCGGTTCGCTTTCGAATAAAGTTCCTGTAAGTAATTTCATTGCAGTAAAAACGATATTATTGCTATTTTATTTCTCAGTGGTTTGGGATTATGGGCAAATTGGATGTGTTAACTTTAGACTGGGTTTATTGGCTATAATGCTAAAGCGCTAAAGCGTCTGGAATATCATTCGATTATTGGATTATTTGATTTTTTATGAGAATCGAATTGAGATAGCAAAACTATTCAAGTCCATTTAGGACCTTATCGATTTAAAAGCTTATCCAGACGTAATGTTCTAATTGTTGGTTCATGGTGCTGTTTGGTGCTTTAAACACTGTGAAGTCAGTGCTGTCATACAAATTGGAATAGAAAATCGGTTATGTTTAAAATGCCCTTTTGTCCCTAATAACCTTGTTTTTTTCTGTCTACTGCTTGACATGACACTACGGAAACTACGTTTGTAGTTTCCTTCTCTTCTATACTATTTTTTTCTGATTAATTTCGTTGCAGGATCCAAGGCAGTTAAATTCATTCTCCGGGACACGTCGAGCTTCATTGTCCCGGCGCTTTTCTGGTGGTCGCCACTGTTGATTCTGGCTTTCAGGAGCTGCAGTCGTTTGGGAATATTGCGGTGGGATTGTCCCAATAACATGCTTACGATAACTACTATTTATTGAGGTTATAAATCAATAAACAAGGCTGTGAAACACAAAATTATGTGACACAAGATTTCTAAACCCTCAAACTACGGGCACGCCGCAATCGCGGCGGTAAGACCTCTCTTTGAGGAGTGGCTGGAAAGGCGTCACGACCGACGTCCTGGCCTACCGTATGACGCAGGTCCTCACCGGAAGTTTCGGGAGGTACCTGTGCCGGATAGGGAGGGAAGAAACGCCTGTGTGTCACCACTGCGAAGATATCCCGGGGGACACAGTAGAGCATAGATACGGTGCAGGACTGCCCCATTTGGGCAGAGCACCGAAAAAATACCTCACAAACTTCAATTAAAATTACAACACTCCAAAAATACACACATCAAAAGTGTCTAGGGATCAACATATATTTTTGCAATAACTTTTCTCCTGATTGATATTAATTAAAATGTTCTTTAAGGATTCATCAAATAAAGTGTTATCGTTTGTCACAGTAACGATAAACCAAGTCACCTTTGCATTCATAAAGAAATTTGCCATTTTCCTAATAAAGGGATTTTTGACATTTGAACCACTAACATTAAAGTTCGAAAAAAAGACTGAAATAACAGTTTTCTTTAAAATTTTATTGGGTAACTTAAACAATTAATAATCCGTGTTTCTACCGCGAACACTAACAACACAAGAACATCGGTTTGGCATACTCAAAATGAGTTCATCCAAATCACGCTGTGGAATGGCCGCCCATGTTCGTTGCAACAACAAAAAAAGGTCTTCTTGCGACTGGATACCCTCCATATTCGGCAGAGCTCTTCTCTGTAGCATATCCCATGCATGCTCAATCGGGTTCAAGTCTGGCGACTGAGCAGGCCAGGGCAGGACGCGATGCGGCGAGAGTCTGTCTTACAACTCTTGCGGTGTGCGGTCGTGCATTATCATGCATTAACTGAAATAAGGGACCGATTTGCACTTGTAGAGGAACGATGACGTCTGACACAATCGTCTCAGCATAAATTTGAGCGTTTAGGTTGCCTCTGATCCAAATCAACTCAGTTCTTCCGCCGATCCAAATACCCGCCCATACCATGATGGTTCCACCACTATAAGGATGGACTTCCGGGCAGGATTTTAATCGCTGTTGGCGTCCAGGGGTTCTCCAGTGTCGTATACGTCTTGTATCCGGTCTCATACCAAAACGAGACTCATCAGAAAAGCACACGAAACGCCATTGTTCTTCTGCCCAATTTCTGTGTTCAAGAGCCCATTGATATCGAATCCTACGATTGTGCATTGCTATAGGTGGTACCCGTAGCGGTCTTCGGGAATGAAGGTTCACTTCATGCAAGCGGTTTCTGACTGTTTGGTCGCTAATTAAGTTCCCTGAAGAGTGATGAAGCCTCACGGCTAACATCATGGCGGTTATTGTTGGAGCTCTTCGAGTTAAGATTTGAATGTATCGGTCTTGTCTCCGTGTGGTGCAGCGATACCGTCCTCCATGGCGCTCAGCCACGGTACCAGTGCTTCGGTAACGTGTCCAAAGTCGACTGATAACACTCTGACTTGTATTCAGAGCTAAAGCCACAGTACGTTGCCGGGAACCAGCTTCTATCATTCCCACGGCTCTGAGCATTTCTTCCCTGCTTAAATGACGTCGCCGCTCCATAATAACGTTGGTTTTAATCAGTAGTAGGGAAACAGTAGCACTAATAATGTCTTCAATGCGTTGTATGTTTTTATAGGGAAAATATTGACAGCTGATTTTCATCTTTTACTCGAATTTGATTTACAGTTCCTGATTCAAATTATGAAATGCACCAAAAAGGATCCATATAAATTTATAAAATCATAAATTTATTACAAAGCCACATCTCAATCTCAAGAAATCCGCATAAAAATGCTTGATCCCTAGACACTTTTGATGTGTGTAATATCATAATTGTTAAACTGTCCAAAGCAAATACATTCCCTGTAATAATAAATCAAAATATTACACTTACAAGTACAATTTGATTGATAATCGTAATTATTGTTTGCTCCTGATCCGATGGGGGTTGATAACCCTAATGTCATGATGGCGTGCCGAGGGTTATGTGCTTTGACGCACACCTTTATAGGCCTAAGCATTTGAGGGTTAACGTTTCCGAGTTTAATTTTTATGGCATTTATTATTTTTATCGGCATGAAAAGGGCAACTTATTTAGGTAAAATTGATTGAGTGTGTCTCTAGCCTTAAAACAACAAACTAAAGATTTATGTGACATCCTGCAACAGACATCAGGATCACAATGACATCAATCTACTCAGCCTATTGCAGTCCAATCGAGTAGTCTATGAGTAGTCTACTCATTTGGTCCAATGCTGCACATTACAGGCCTCAAAAAATTACAGTTTTTACTTGCTTCTGACGTCACGGGGCTCGTGAAATTGAAATTGAGATCGGGCAAAAATTTTTTTCTTTCATTTTTCTGTATGCCCTATTTTCTATAAGTCTATATTTTTCTATATGGAGTTTCTTTGCGGGATAAAATCCGGAACATGGATATTCGGCGAAGAACCAGAGACATCGACATAGCTCATAAAATTTGCAAGTTGAAGTGACAAAGGGCAGGCCACATCCCTCGTAGAACTGATTAACCGATGGGGAAGAAAAGTTCTCGAGTGGCGACCACGGACCGGAAGACGCAGCGTAGGCGGTCTAAGGGGGAGGCCTATATTCAGCAGTGGACGTCTTCCGGCTGATGATGATGATGATGATATGCTGTTTACAACACATTTCAAAAAAAATATATGAAGATTTAAGCCGGAAACACATTATTAACACCCGACGCCACCCGACGAAACGTGATGCGTGTTGAGTCAAATCAAATGTATTGTTTTCAATGACCAGAATCACACTATGAACACCCGACGCGACGACATGCGCACGGTGCACATCGGGTGTCGACACGTTGCGTCGCGTGGCGTGTTAAATAATGTGTTTCCGGCTTAATTGACTGGCCTTGGATTAACCCGGAAAATCGGCCTGTGCGGCTGTAATTATTCAAAACATCATTCAAAAGCGTACCAAAATAAACCAAATAAAAGCCCGCACCATATACATATCTTTGATACAGAATACCTATGTAAAACGCATTAGCCGAATTGATCTGATAACCTTTAGCACAATCAGGTACCATGTCTATCTGCCCCCCTCCCCCCCTCACAGAACCTTAATTTGAGTGCATTCATTTGTTAATCCATGTGGGTTTACAATGTATAGTGTGTATGAAAGGATGGAGTGCTGTGAAACCTTTGTGGCGGTTTGTTGGCGTTTTTTGACGAGCTTTGAATTTTTCTAGCTGAATTTAATTTGTGTTTTTAGAAGGTCTAACGTAATACATGTATTTTTCTCTTTTTCTAGTTATCTTTACTGTGTCCCACTGCTGGACATAGGCCTCCCATTTCTTCTTCCAAACCTCACTGTTTTTGGCAATTTCTAACCATGATTATCCTGTGTACATTATCGGTCGTATGTCATTGTTAGGTACTGGCGTAAAGCACTGCATGCATAAATTTTGAAAGAAACATTCTACAAAAACAAAAGACTGAATTTCTCGAGCACCTCTACCTATTTTTTCTTTTCTTTTGGAATGTAAAAATCATCAAACGAGTACTACTGCCCTGGATGAGCCTTGGATTCTGCATCGATAGTTCTGCCGCTCTACCGTCTTTCTTAAGGATGATGCAGAGAGAGATGTTATATTACAGAAAATAATTATTATTGTTATAATAATTCTGGTTGTATGCATAAACCTGAAATAAGATGTAGAGTGCATAAGCCTGAAATAAATACTAGTCCATTCAACGAGCAATCATTGTATATTTATATATAATCAGGATCTCGGAAACGGCTCCAAGGATTTTCATGAAAGATACAGATTAGGGGTTTTTTGTCTCAAGGAATCGATTTATAAAGTTCGAGAAAAGCTCGGTTCCCAAGATTTAGACATTTTAAAAACCGAGCGAAACTCGGTCAACCAGAAATTTATATCAAACACGACAGTATTAAAACCAGCTCATTTGACAGTAAACATTTAAACCTTCATTTCCGACAATGCATTGCACTTCCACCTCGAAACCTACTCATCCTACAAATATATTAACACCACACATGCTAACAATTTAATATCCACCAGCACTTTACATTTTCCTCACCACTTTTAGCTGACTATAAATTTAATCCTACCTAACATCGCTGTAATCCCCTTAAAGTTGGGAGAGATAAAATTTTGTACAAAGCTAAAGTTCAGGAGTGGGTTTTTTGAGGATCCAAATGTGGTATGGAGTGTCAAAATAGCAAATGTTAAGTTTTAAGTAGGTATGTTCAAATCAGTATTTACATGGAGCGACTGCCTATTGGGCCTCCACAACCCAGTAACTGGGTAATACGATACCCCATGGTAAGATTAGTTGTCAGACTTTCGATCTTCTGACTAACAGCCATCATCATCATCATCTCAGCCATAGGACGTCCACTGCTGAACATAGGCCTCCCTTTTAGATCTCCACATATAGGTACCGGTTGGAAGCGACCTGCATCCAGCGTCTTCCGGCGACCTTTATAAGGTCGTCTGTCCATCTTGTTGGTGGACGTCCTACGCTGCGCTTGCTAGTCCGTGGTCTCCGCTCTAGCACTTTTCGACCCCATCGGCCATCTGCTCTGCGAGCAATATGGCCTGCCCATTACCACTTCAGCTTGCTAATCCTGTGGGCTATATCGGTAAATTTAGTTCGTCTACGGATCTCCTCGTCTCGGATTCGATCTGACTAACAGTAACGACTGTCAAAGATCTACAAATGACAACCGGGACCAACGGTTTTACGTGCTTTCCGAGGCACGGAGGATACTCGCTATAACAGAATATGGTCACCCATCCACAGACCAAACTCGGCAAGCGCGGCTTAAACCGGAAGAACGACTTGTGCAGCTGTAATTATTTAGCCATGAGCTCCTCTCTCCGGCTAGATTATAATATTAATAAAAAAATCTTGAGAGGTGTCAAGGGACACCCGGATGGAACGAAGTTACTGTATACACTCAACAAAAATAATCGTCGCGACTCCACTCCACTCCACTCCACTCCGCTCCGCTCCAATCCGCTCCGCTCCGCTCCGCTCCGCTCCACTCCACTCCCCTCCACTCCACTCCACTCTTTGAGCTCTAGCACCCTTTCGCAACGCGCGATAAGGAACTTCTTTCCAAAAAGTGTCGTGACAACTTTTCGTAAGATTTTTTTCCGTCTAGCCCCCCTTTCACAACGCGCGATAAGGAACTTCGTTCCAATAATAATTTCTTTATTTTCTCCCAGATTGAGGCTCAAAAATGTTCAATGTGCCTATGTCTCTCCAAAACAAAATGTTTTTGTAGTTACATTCTATACTTTGTAATGATTTGTAACGTTGTTCAGTGTAATAGTAATAATACTATGTTTCCTACTTATAACGGACCTTATGTATGCGGCGACCCGGTGACTTCATAAAAATAAGAAGGCAAAATAACAAAACACCATAAAACAGTTTAATTGACAGATTACTCTCATATATAATTCTCATCCCACAAATTAACGAACTCATAAACAAGCGAATCTAGTTATTAAAAGTTATAACATTAAACGTTAGGTACATAATTAAAGTCAAAATCAACTGCAGAAATAATTAGGACAGTTCTACAAACGGGAACTCAAAACGAATTAGAGCAACATTTTGAAACCAAAAAGTTAATATCACATTCCTAGAAGAGCTATTAAAGTTACTTTCAGGGTTCCGCACCCAAAAGGATAATTGGGACCTTATTACTAAGACTCCTGACGGCCCCTCTTAGAGGGTCAAAGCCTACCGGGGTCGCGGGACTGTCTTAGGAGGTAACCGTGGCCCCGGAACGTAAAGGGCAATTGAAGGACACCGTGGCTTATAATCAGTACAAATCAGACAGTATCCCGTTCTGCTCTGGGTGGGAGGACTCATTTGATGAAATAACTTGTCTGTCCATCTGTTACCAGGGTTTATCTCGTGAACCGTGATAGTTAGACAGTTCAAATTTTCTCAGATGATGTATTTCTGTTTTCGCTATAACAACTAAATAACAGAATTTAATAAATATTAAAAGGGGCTCCCACCTACACAACAGACACATTTTCTTGCCGTTTTATATAGATAACAAGAGACTTCGCCCGCTCACCACCCCCCCCCCCCTCCCCTTATTGCCTGTGTCATTCCGGACCAAAGCAGCTTGCTTACTGGTAAAAGAATTTTTGAAATCGGTCCAGTAGTTTTTGAGTTTATTCATTACAAACATACACACGCACAAAAATACAAATATGTCCTCTTTATAATATTTGTGTAGATGGTACGGAACCCTTCATTAGCAAGTTACACTCGCACTTACCCGGTTTTACAATTGAACTAAAGGTTTCTGTAACACGCTGTATAATTCATTATAACACACCCTGTGTAAAAGGTCATGGAGAGCGTGGGAATGGGATGGGTGTATCTGAGACAGTGTGTGTGGGAGAGGGTGGCACATCATTTACACATCACATGACTGGTTTTGCGCGAACCTCTGGCTGACTTTCAGCCTCCTGAAATTGCCCACTCGAGTAATTGAGGATATGTATGGAGGTGTTAATTGCTTTATTTTAACATTTAAACTTTTATTTTAACTTCTGTGTTGGCTTTTTAAAGGTAGACTGTTTTTCTGATGATGGGTTAAAATCTAAATGCTTTTGTGCATGCTTTATAATCGGTATCTTCCCATATTTTATACTAGCGGCCCGGTACCTCACTCGCTACTTTGACAGCAAAATCCCCATTAACAAAATGATCCGCCATTTAATGAATTCTCGTAAACCATCTACTAAATAGTCCGAACAAATCTTAAACATTTGGTTTGGATAGGCGAGCCCGTTCTTGAGTTACAAAATTACAACGGAAAGTGGCATAGATTTTTATATTTATTGATTGACACGTATTAAATCTAAAGTGTATATTTTTTAGTTGGGACAAACCCACCACACTATTTCCAAACCACTGCAACTTCTGTAAGCCCGAATCAACAGTGGCAACCACCAGAAAAGCGCCAAGACAATGAAGCTCGACGTGTCCCGGAGAATGAATTTAACTGTCTTGGATCCTGCATCGAATTTAATCAGAAAAGAATAGTAGAGGAGTAAGAAAAACTCTAAAATGTATTTAACTAGCAGTTTTGACCGCGTGCAACTTATTGGGCATTATAAGAATTGGGCATTTAAGAATTAGTCCATTATAAGGGAGTTGGGCATTTTAAGAACTAAGCCCTTGAATATAATTATACAACGAGAATGTAATAACAAAACTGTAACCTATCTTTGCATCAAGATTCCGTCCGCCATTCCACTAACCTTTCGAATTTACTATACAGAGAAAATCAGTATGTCTTTAAATTACCAAATAACCTGTAATGTGCCCTTGTGGTGTATCATGACCCAATAATTAAGAAACAGTCTGTGTCCCAATAGTGGGAACGCCAGGACCCAAGCCTAAATAAGTTCGTATAAGCTGATTGTGTAATGTTATGCTTACGCAAAATATAGAGAAAAAATTTTGCTAAAATAACATGGATCAGACTTGATTCTGTTTCCAGTGAAACTTTGAACAGTTTGAAGGGTTTCAAAGTCCTACAAACTCAGAGTTTGCTTGTTAACCCAAGTAACAGTAACAATTATACTGGCAAACCAAAATAATAAGGTTTGACTACTTAATTCTTTGCTATCTTATAAAATTATTTTATGTAATATTGCCTTAGAATGTATGTAGTTAGAAGAAAAAGAATGGAATTTTATTCAGTAGAGTCTGACAGTCAACAGTTGAAGGAACCATTTGATAATATAATATCAATCCAAAAAAAAGTCAGACATTGATCTGTGAATGCGAGCAAAGCCGCGGGTAAAAGCTACTACCTAAAGTTTAAGGTATATTTAACGACTACGTAGTATCTATTCCATCATAAATTCTTCTCCATTACAAATTCAGTAAATGTTAAAAACATCTCAACTATATCATACCCCTGGCTCTTTCTATCTTCGGATTACAAGACGTACGGCAATGCGCCATCGTTACATTGCAAACATCTCTCCGGTACATACAAAGACATTAAACTATATACGAGCAATAGACGGGACATCACGAAGAAATTTGTGATCCAAAACTTTTTACCAATAGGTAAAAAGTACCTCAGTCTAGTAGTCGCGTTGCTATGCAACGCTAAGATAGCGCTACTGACGCATGGCATCAACAATTTTGTATGACAATTTTCCCAATGCCCGCTCTATAGGTTCTTTTAAATCTCTTTGGGTACATACAAAGCGTTTTGCCAATATTTTTATTGTGCGCACAGCTAAGGAGTGACATTACCTGCCAGGCGTCTCGAAGAGCTGTCAGCAAAATAACGGGGCCTCCCTTTAGAGGGCCAAAGCCTGCCGGGGTCGCGGGACTGTCTTATCAGGTAACCGCGGCCCCAAACGTAAAGGGCTATTGACAGACACCGTGGATTTTAGTCAGTACAAGTCTGACAGTCTCGTGCTGCCCTGAGTGGGAGGACTCATTTGACGATTTTACCGCCTAAAAAAGTGTCAGTGTTTCCTGATATCTTGGGGTCTTCAAGTCAAGAATGATAAGGCTACTTCTAGGTAAGCGTGCTTCACCATCGACATCATCGCTTACCATGAGGCTAGATAGTGGCCAAACGCGAACCAAACGTCAAATTAAAAAGAAACTATCCTGATTCCGACACGCTTTTTCACAGTTTTTACAGCCTAGTACAGTCCGGTCACAAAACAGGAGGAATTTCGTACATTAACCTATTATTACCTGTCTCTGTCACTCCCGCGTAAATATAATGAGTCTCGCTTGCACAGATGGCGGCCATTGCATCTACAACGTGTAACGTTAAATGCGCAAAACCTCTATTGGGGTAACTCAGCCCATGTTACTGAACAATGTTTGTTCTAAGACTTTTGGAAATTCGCATAAAAAAATTGGTTTTTCATACAAAATGAGAAATTGATCGGTCCCATCAGTATGAAAAATCATTCTATACACGCTGTTTTTTTGCATTTTCGTCAAACTTCAGGTGGTTGTCACAAAAGTCATAAATAATCAATTGAAAGTACAGTACCGGGCAAAACTAATAAGGGCTGCTTTTTTTTTGTTGTTGAAATTTGGTTGAGGTGGGATTGATTGCCTACGAATTTGTTGAATGATGGTTGCGTATGCGTTGTGTACATGAATGTTTGCGTTTGTTTGTGTGTGAAAGTGCGATAGGGTTAGTAACAGACGCGCCGCTTTTAAATACGGCTAGTTCAAACTTACGGATTTCAGAAAAAGGAAAAATAAAATAAAAAATACCTACCTATTTTATTGTTGATTTGGGTCGAGAATCATGAGTATGGACAGGTAATAAGTCAATGGACGAAATTCTTCCTGTTTTGTGACCGGACTTCAGTAGGCTGTAACTTTAACTAATTTTTTTCTACAGCGTTACGTTACGGGTGGTAATAACCACTCTATAAACATACGTCACGACCAGCTAAGTCAAAAGGCCGACCGGCCCGGACACTCATACACTATTCAAAGACGCCGCGCCTACTGCGTCTAATTCGCTGAAAAATTTACACTGACATGTCTAAAAAGGAACCTTGTGTTGTCGTAGATAAAGTCTGTTTAGGCAGTACGTCATAAAATATTATTTAGATAGGTGACACGGAAGAAAAACAGAATATTTAAAGAAACTACTTATGCGGGGGTCGTAGTAAAGGGAATTGCCGTGAAATACTGTATTGCGATAATGAGACCAACAAATACTCCAGGATACCTTTCGAAGCCGCGACACGCTGCGACGACAGTCGACCATTGCGCCAACCGTGCGCCAAATCTATTACTTAAGAAACATAAAATTCAGGAAAACTTCCTTTTCGCGGGACGATCTTAGCAGTCAGTCAGCAGCTAGAACGTAAATGGGAAACGAACAACAGGGAGGCTTTTAGTCAGTCTGAGGCGCAAAATACAAAGAAGCGATGAAAGATTCGGATACGATGCGGATGAGAGACGGATACGGCACCGATGCGACTTAAATTACATATAAAAGGCAAAGTTCTGCTTAAGATCGTTATTGTACAGGCTGACTTTGTTGCAAAACATGTCCTCTACAGAAGACGAAGATGCTTTTGCTGTGCTCCAATTTACAAGCGAGGTGGCGCGGATTATCAAGTGATAAATCCGCATCTCGCAAATACGCATCTCTTTCATACATTTTGTACGAATAAAATTTGAAGCGACAACAAATCCGATCCACATCCGCATCGTATCCGAATCTTTCATCGCTTCTGTGTATTTTGCGCCTGACAATACTACACACAGGACACGAGAAATGATTTGACGATTTTACTACCCAAAAAAAAGTTATAAGTACCTCCTTTATCTCGTCTTTATATCCCTACTTCATACGCCTTACATAAAACTTAAAAACTAACCTGCATACATTCACATCAGTAAGTTAACCTGTCCAACCCTTCAGGGACCCGTGCACTACGTGATGACTACGTACCCACTACGTGACGGCTACGTGACGTCAAGTACTTACATGAATTCCGTATCTTTCCGCGTTCTTCTAAAAGGCAAACGAGGGTAGTGGGTCACGATGACGCTCTCAAACTGGTGCTACTTATGGAGTAATGCAGGTCGTGGGAATATTTGAGTTCTTTGGGAAAAAATAACTTCATAGTAGAGTATACCTAAATAAAAAAAAAGATGAGTAAACTTAATGCGGAAAGAAAATTGTTTTGTAAGTCGTTGAGATAAACACAAGTTTTTATTTTTAAGTTGATCAAAATAGAAGCGAGCTCGGGACTCGCTGGCACCCCGACTCGGACAATTTAGGTTAGAAGAGGATGGCGGGGTCTTTCAGACCCCGCCATCCTCTTCGTGGTTATGTATCTAACTGCTCTCTTTGTTTCGATTATATTAGTTACTGTTAGTGTTAGCTTATAAAATATAATTAAAAAAAGGGTTTATTCGATTTTGGCCACGGAAGAATCATATCCGCGAACGATTATAACATAACGATGTACCTACATAGATAAAACGAATATTTTTCTATAGTTACCTACCTAAAATTAATTGGACCTATAAAGGAAATAACCCATTCAATAATTATACAAAACAACACAATATCGATGCATTAATAAACAAAGCTTATACGAAGAGAATAACGTATCAAATGTGGGTTGAAATTCATTAAAACGAGGGTGAAATGAGGCATATATTGGACGCTAGGTTGCACGTGTCTGGTTTATGCCACAAATTCCCCTGTGCGCCGCTTATTCGACTGAGTTTAGAGGAAAATACGTTATAATGTAGCTACAATGATCTGCTTTTATCGGCTTTTAAGTATTTTCGTGATAAAGTTTTGTATTTATATTGGTTTTTTCTTGAAACTGGTTACTTTGTATGATGTGCTGATGTCACGTGACACGTATTTAAGCCAATCAAGTTTCTCCGCTCCACCCAGTGGAAGGACACATTATCACGATTTTCAATAAAAAAAAACTTCCACATCTGCACGAAAAATAACCAGTAGGTATGTGTTTAAAAAAATATTGCGGCCCTGCTAAGTTGGATTTAATAGTTCACTAATATTTATATTATTTATCATTGAAAATCAAAAAGTCAAAATGTAGATCAATTCTATCATGATGCTTCCATTTCAATGTCAAATATTAATTCACTCCGCTTCCCTTTCATCCCATGACATTTCAAACCCAAAGGCAGCTTAAAAGGTATTACATAAACAGAAATGAACCCACTATAAACTATTATATGAAGTCAAATAAAACGTTTAAAATTAAACATAAGTTTTGGTTGCCTTGTTCATTTATCCTGGGTTTAATTCCTAGGTTATATATCACGGAACTGTAAAAACGAGTAACCGTGACCCTGAAACGTAAATGACAATGGGGATTGTCTTAATTTTTTAAACATTCGATTTTATTTTATTTTCTGCAAATATAGAGCATTTTGAGAAACTAATTTGAATATTTTAATGATTGGCTCAATAGTTTTTTTTATTTTTAATATTTTAATTTTTGAGGTAGGTGACGTCACCATTGGCCTAAAAGTTGTGCCGTTTCCTTACTAGAGCAAAATTAAAAAACTGTCAACACAACGTCAACTGTCTAAACGTCACTTACATCCCGCTAGGTTATTATTTACAAAACAAAATTACTCCTAGATGAACATACAAAGGAATCTAAGGCTTCTGAAATACTAACATCAAAGTGATCTTCGCAACAGTACATTGTAGTCCGGTCAATTTAGACATTCGAGGTTACATAAAGTCCCAGCAAGCTGAATTTCTGTGAAGTTCTTCAAAACATAATTATAAACAATGTCTAAAAGTTCCCCATCATTTCCCTGTAAGGAAAAAAAAATATTCAATGTCAAAGGTAAAAAAAATGAGTTTTTCGCGTTTTTCAGCAAAACGGTAAGTTTTATCATAAAAGTACCTCAGAAAAAAATTGTAGATCATAAAATTATCTATAAAAATGTATCAATACTTTTTTTCTTACGAGCCACCTTTTCTGAGATATAACGATTCAAAAAGTTATAAAATTTGTTATCGTCATAATATGCACACGTTTCAACGCCACCTATGAGGTAGTGTACTTAGCGCGTTTTTTTTAACGTGGTTTCCCCAGTAGGCCTACTCCACGGGTGTGATCCTGTTTAATGTAAAACTATTGCAAAATAACGGAAATTTTCAAAGATTGGGAAAGATAAAAGCGATGTAAATGAAAAAAAAAAGTGTTGAAGTTTATTCGTCTTATTCGTAAGTTTCAAATTCTTGTTCTTCTTCTTGATCTTCTTCTTGATCTTCTTCTTGTTCTTCTTCTTCTGCTTCTTCTTCATCTTCATTTTGGATGCAAGTAAATTGCCTCAACAGCGATGTATCGCATGATACTTCGTCGGAGTCGAACGAATCCTCCATTGTTTGTAATTCAATATTAGAGCACGACCGGCCTTGACAATTTGTGCATGCCAAAGAACAAAACAGTCCGACTTTTTTGCAACCACATTTAGCACTGCATCCCTTTTTGCAGTTGCAAAAAATAGTGTTCAGCAGTTTTTCCGGCGCAGGTGGAAGTAAAGTTTGAACTGGCTCTAATATATTGTTGACCAACTTCCAACCCCAGTCTGTAGGGTCTAGCTGATAACCAAGCCAGACTTGAACTTGGTAATATACTCGAAAAAGATGTTGGTGAGCAGCAACTGAGGTTGGAGGAAGACAAGCTAATTGAACTTGTTTTTTATTTTTAGTATTTTTAACGAAACATGCGTATCGATGCTTATCTAAACAGGTAGTTTTTTTAGGAGCTCCGTACATAGAAAGAAGAAAGCGGATGCCGTTGGTCATAACTTCTTGTTGAGTTGTATTACTCTTTTTAAAAACTTCAGCACATTCAATTAAATCTTGTTTTTCAAACATTTTGAAAACTGCTGTTTTACCCCTCCTGTAAAATGCAGATGTCGTATCACAGCCAGTTATTGCGTGTAAAAATAGTACATGATCATTACACTTTACTAAAGTAAGTAAACTTTTTGATGAATATATAACTGATTGATGCTGAGCTTTTCCTGGTTTTAAGAGAAAAATAGTTTTTTCAGTTGGCGTTCGAGCAGTGAGTAATACAAGTAAGTCAACATCTTCACCAACAACAATAGTTATATTTGTCGAATTGAATTGCTCTATTGTATGTACGTGGCGTACTCATGCATATTATGACGATAACAACTTTCATAACTTTTTGAATCGTTATATCTCAGAAACGGTGGCTCGTAAGAAAAAAAGTATTGACACATTTTTATAGATAATTTTATGATCTACAATTTTTGTCTAAGGTACTTTTATGATAAAACTTACCGTTTTGCTGAAAAACGCGAAAAACTCATTTTTTTAACCTTTGACATTGAATATTTTTTTTTCCTTACAGGGGAATGATGGGGAACTTTTAGACATTGTTTATAATTATGTTTTGAACAACTTCACAGAAATTCAGCTTGCTGGGACTTTATGTAATTTCACCCTCATTTTTTGGTCTAAATTGACCGGACTATTGTATAAACCTTGCAACATTCCACGCCGTCATCACGACACCACTTTTCTCGCAAATCTTCTTTAGTACGAACAAAATGTTGTTTGGATTAATATTAGTATTATTGTTGCAAGTTGGGACAAAGCACTTCCTGTATTCTATTTTACTTGTAGTTTATGTTATATTGCCGATGCCGATTTAGCAGATTTAACCGAGATAATGAAGTAATTTGCAGTTACAATAAAGACTTGTTTGTTTACATCTTTGACATTTACAAATTGACACTTGAGAAAATCAGGGATGTCAGACGGCCACTGTGATGTACCAATATGAAATACTGGTACATCGGTAAAATGTGTCGAAAATCAAATACGAACGAAAAATCTTTTTTTTTTCTTTTACTGTTAATAGAGGGCAGTAAACACTAAACACGCAGTTTTACCAACCGTATAGTGGATAAATACTAACAACCGACTGCGATTTTTGTCCGTGCTATATTTGAATTCATGTTCAAAAAAAAAAAATATTTTTTAGTAAGCAATACTCGATTGTAACTAAAGAAATAGATAACAGAGTACAGCTAGCGTGGAAGAGATATTGGCCACACAAGGTTGTCAAAAATCCTCGGGTTCCTCCCAAATCTAAGAAAATATTTGATTCCTTCATTTTACCTATAATGACGTATGGATGTCAAACTTGGAGCATTACTAAACAAAATATGCGAAATCTAGAGACCTGTCAACATAGCATGGAGCGTAGCATGCTCAACGACAAGTTAAAAGACAAAATCAAACTAGAGACATTACGAAACCAAACTAAAATCATGGTACGTGACACTCAATCAATCATGGTACGTGACACTGAAAACTGGTATGTATACCAAGAAATTGGTACTTATGCCTGACATCCCTGGAAAATACTTGTCACTTATTTTTTAGGGTTCCGTAGCCAATGGCAGAAAACGGAACCCTTATAGGTTCGTCATGTCTGTCTGTTCGTCCGTTCTCCACTTAAGGGCATATTCGAGGCCTGGGAGGAGTCGAGGGATGCTCTTGGTATCTTCTGCGACTTGTCCAAGGCCTTCGATTGCGTGCAGCATGAAACACTTGTCAGGAAACTATACCATTATGGTATGTGACTTCTTATTTAAATAATAGAACTCAGAGGGTTGATGTCAATGGCAAGAGATCTTCAGGGTCTGCGGTCACTATGGGCGTTCCACAGGGCTCAATTCTAGGTCCATTCTTGTTTTTAATATACATAAATGACTTACCATATCATGTAAAGGACAATCACAGGATTGTATTGTTCGCGGATGACACATCTCTCATTTTTAAAATTAAACGACAGTTAGCAAATTATGACGAAGTGAACAGTGCATTATCTGAGGTTGTCCATTGGTTTAATGTAAACAATCTACTCCTGAATGGAAAAAAGACCAAGTTGATTAAATTCTCAACTCCAAATGTGAGGCAACTAAGTACAAATGTTCAACTTAATGGAGCGGAATTGGAACCTGTTGAATCAACAGTTTTTCTTGGAATAACTGTTGATTCAAAATTACAATGGGGCCCACATATTGAAACATTGTCAAAAAGACTTAGTTCGGCCGCCTACGCTGTAAAGAAAATACGACAAGTAACTGATGTTGATACGGCCAGAATTGTTTATTTCAGCTACTTTCATAGTGTCATGTCGTATGGGATTCTTCTATGGGGAGCCTGTGCGGACATCAATGCTATCTTTGTTTTACAGAAAAGGGCTGTTCGGGCCATTTACAATCTAGGTCCTAGGGATTCCCTCCGAGAAAAATTCAAAGAGATTAACATTCTGACCGTAGCATCTCAATACATTTTTGAAAATTTATTGTATGTTCAGAAAAATATATCAAATTTTAAGAAAATGACCGATGTTCACAGCTTGAATACTAGGAATAAGCACAACCTCGCTGTACATCGCACTCGCCTCCACAGAGTAGGCAACTCATTCATGGGTCAATGTATACGCTTTTACAATAAACTTCCCATTGACATTAGAAATTTATCAATTAATCGATTTAAAATTTGCATTAAAACCAAACTATGTAAGAAAGGGTATTATAAAATAATTGATTATTTAGATGACAAAAAAGCTTGGGATTGAATTGCTCGCTCTCGCTCGTAATTATTATACAATACTGACATTATAATTATTATCCTTCTCACATTTCTTTTTTTACTTATTTTTTGTTTTACATATTTTGACATGTAAATTTGACATTGTAATTTATTATTATTGTATTTAGTATTTTCAAATTATTATTTAATTTATTGTTAAACATAAAACATATTCTAAATGCTCTAAAACAGACTTTGATCCCTGAGTTTGTTTCGCCATTTCTTCTCAGGGTAGTCAGATATGAAATGTCGACCCCTTCTAGTCTTAGTTTAAAATGTGATGTATGACGTGTAAAAGTGATTTCTACATCCTATTTACAGAATAAATAATTTCATTTCATTTCATTTGCATTTCATTTCATTTCATTTCATTTCATTTCATTTCATTTCGTATGTCACAGCCACTTTTTGTCGAAATTACAAGAGCTCTTATAATTTCGACAAAAAGTTGAAACTTTGTAAGTAGATGTATTATGTGAACCGCGTTAGGACTTTCACACAAAAATAAAACCAAAACCAATTTTGGGGGTACCTCCCATACTTAGAATTGAAACTCAAAATATTTTTTTTTCGCCTTATCCATTCGTGTGGGATATCTATGAATAGGTCTTGAAAAATTATAATTATTGAGGTAGTACTATTATTCTGTGATTGAGGTTACAAACATATTTTTTTCTAAACTGAACAGTTTGCTCGAGAGACACTTCCAAAGTGGTAAAATGTGTCCCCCCCCCCTCTATAACTTCTAAACTAAGAGAATGATAAAACAAAAAAAATATTTGATGTGCATTACCATGCAAACTTCAATTGAAAATTGTTTTGAACGAGATCGAGTTATTAGTTTGTTTTTTTTTTTTTTTAATAAATCGTAAACCGCAATTTACCTTGCAAAGTTACAACCAACTACAAGAACTTTACTTGCTGCTACGGAACCCTTTATGGGCGAGTCCGACTCGCACTTGGCCGGTTTTATATTTTTTATATTTTCTGTTTTCTGAGGCAAAGATACAAAACTGTGTACAGCCAAAGGTTTGAAGAAGGTGTTAAACATTTGAAAGGCAAGGAAGGTCAAACGTATTTTATTAAAAATATCAATAATAATAATATAATATAATAATAATATTCCACAACTATCACACAACGCCATCTAGTCCCAAGCTAAGCAGAGCTTGTGTTATGGGTACCAGACAACTGATAAACATACTTAAATATTTCTAAATACATACATATTATAGATAAATTACACCCAGACACAGAACAAATGATCGTGCTCATCACACAAACATTTGTTCTGGGTGGGAATCGAACCCACGACCCCCGGCATAGCAGTCAGGGTCACTAACCACTACACCAACAGGTCAGTCACAATGAAATATGAATATTTTTCATTTTTAATTAGTACATAATGATCAGTAACGCTATTCCTCGAAATGGTTTTTCAATTACAGCATATTAAAAAAAATGGACAATGCCCATTGAAGGAACGCGGTGGATTTTAGTCATTACGAGGCTGACAGTCCCTTTCGCTCTACACCGGACGGGAGAACTCATTTCATGATCCCTAAATCATCAAATGTAGGTAATCAAAATCAAATCATCTTAAAAAAAACAGCTAAAAGCAAGTAAGACCCGCACGTGAAGGGTTTCGTACCGTTATCTATTAAAAACGGGAAAAACATCACGTTTGTGTTCACATACATGTGAGCTACCTGAAATATTTCTTTTGTTCTGTATCTTAGTATGTTTTGTTATAGCGGCAACATAAATACATCATCTGCAAAAATTTCGACTGTCTAACTAACAAGGTTCATGAGATATAGCCTGGTGTCAGACAGACGGACGACTGTCGTAATGTGGATCTATACGATACTAGATAAACAACTTCTACCTAATCATTTAATTATGAGAATTTGAAATTTGGAATGAGCATCTGCGGTACTTTCACTATATTAGACTGGCCTGTTGGTCTAGCGGTTAGTGACCCTGACTGCTATGCCGGAGGTCGTGGGTTCGATTCCCACCCAGGACAAATATTTGTGTGATGAGCACGATCATTTGTTCT
The DNA here is from genome assembly GCA_954870645.1 of Agrotis clavis. NCBI lineage: Eukaryota > Metazoa > Arthropoda > Insecta > Lepidoptera > Noctuidae > Agrotis > Agrotis clavis. The sequence continues at coordinate 7,549,497 of OX940943.1, forward strand.
GTGTCTGGGTGTAATTTATCTATCTATAATATGTATGTATTTAGAAATATATAAGTATGTTTATCAGTTGTCTAGTACCCATAACACAAGCTCTGCTTAGCTTGGGACTATATGGCGTGGTGTGATAGTTGTGGAATATTATTATTATTATATTATATTATGTTTTACTATTTATATATTTGTTGTCTTTGACAAATCCAAAAGTGCCTGTAACTAGTCTACTTGAAATAAATGTTTTGATTTGATTTTACTGACTCGATATTATGTATGAATAGTTAACAGGAACACAGATAAATGCGGAACAAAATTGGGATGAAAATACTACCTCCTGTAACACAGATTTCAAGTAATTCCAGACTGCATACTGAATCCTAGCCTCTGAGTGCGTCCCTGGCCCAGATTCACCAATGCAAAATTCCTATGCGAGCGAAGTTATATAAGATTGAGTAGCAGCATAACTTTATTGGAATGAATGAATATCAAATCTTCTAGCTTCTTTGAGCTTGTTAAATAGCTGCTTCGAGATGTAGAAGCTGAAATTGATCGAGCAGGCATTCAATTTTATAAGGAAACTTGAGCTGGATTTGTATAAAGAAATTGGCTTATTTGGCAGATAAATTATTTGCATTTATCTAAATGTAAAGATACTTAAATATTTTTTCAATGGCTTTGGATAAGATACGAGTGTCTAATCTCACTGATTCAGTTATTTACAAGATAGTAAATAACTGAATCAGTGCTCCTGAATCAGAGATCCTTACGTAAGTAGGCCCGCGTTGAACGCACCGTACCCATTGTACGCATCCGATTTTAGTTTGCAAAATCAAAAGTCAAAGCATTTATTTCAAGTACTTAGGCCATTACAGGCACATTTGAATATGACAAATACAAAAAAAAATTAAAATGATTATGGAGCTACAGTCCCAGCCACAAGGCATAAACTTTTGCATGAGCATTTGCTTTACAATTTCACATAGCGCTGCGTCCACTATCGTTTCGTGTGGTGCGTCCGGCATGGACGCGTATGAAAAAGCCCATCAAACTTTACCAATAGCAAAACTTTTTACAAAAATACTCCTCGCTAACAAATAGGTTTCAAACCATAAAAAAATATCTGGCATTTAAAATAAAATATCATAGTTTGAAATCTGACGGCGACAGTTTCGAACAGCGCATTTGTTTTAAGGCAGTTGTTCTAGTAGGTCACACATAAGTCATAGTAAACGGTCGGTGTGCATTGAAAGTTCTTTGTTCTAAGTTTTAATAATAATATGAGGGAAATAGTTCATATACAGGCTGGCCAATGCGGCAACCAAATCGGTGCTAAGGTAAGAAACTATGTATTGTAATAACTTTCGTAGAAAATTTTCAAGATAGTCCATTTTCCTGTCACAAAGATTACGTAATTTTACTTTGCGTACCTAGCCCAACTTTGTACCGTTCCTTATTTTCCAAAAACTACAAAAAAGATCTTCAATTTTAATTCCGCATTAAAAATCATCAAAATTCATCTCCGAATATTCGAAACAATCGCATAATCTCGTCGGCAACAAAAATCTAGTGCACACTGCGTTTGACACTGACATCTATCATCTCTTTCAGTTCTGGGAGGTGATCTCCGATGAGCACGGTATTGACCCCACCGGGACATACCATGGAGACTCCGATCTGCAACTGGAGCGTATCAACGTGTACTACAATGAGGCAACGGGCGGCAAGTACGTGCCGAGAGCCATTCTTGTCGACCTGGAGCCCGGAACCATGGACTCCGTGCGGTCAGGACCCTTCGGACAGATCTTCCGACCTGACAACTTCGTCTTCGGGCAGTCAGGCGCTGGAAACAACTGGGCCAAAGGACATTACACGGAAGGCGCTGAATTAGTCGACTCTGTCCTTGATGTGGTCAGGAAAGAAGCGGAAGGATGCGATTGTCTCCAAGGCTTCCAGCTAACACATTCCCTTGGAGGAGGCACAGGCGCGGGTTTGGGAACCCTCCTCATCTCAAAAATCCGAGAAGAGTACCCTGACCGTATCATGAATACCTTTAGCGTAGTACCGTCGCCCAAAGTGTCAGATACTGTAGTAGAACCATACAACGCAACCTTGTCTGTGCATCAGCTGGTGGAAAACACTGATGAATCTTACTGCATTGACAATGAAGCTCTTTATGACATTTGTTTCCGTACTCTGAAGTTGACCACGCCGACCTATGGAGATTTGAACCATCTGGTATCGGCAACCATGTCTGGCGTCACCACTTGTCTACGATTCCCTGGCCAATTGAATGCTGATCTCAGGAAACTGGCCGTGAATATGGTGCCGTTCCCTCGTCTGCACTTTTTCATCCCAGGATTTGCTCCATTGACGTCTAGAGGAAGCCAGCAGTACCGAGCTCTGACTGTGCCAGAGTTGACGCAACAGATGTTTGATGCTAAGAACATGATGGCGGCTTGTGACCCTCGCCACGGAAGATACTTGACTGTGGCGGCTGTCTTCAGAGGCCGTATGTCAATGAAGGAAGTGGATGAGCAGATGATGAATATTCAGAACAAGAATTCATCATACTTCGTGGAGTGGATCCCGAATAATGTGAAGACCGCCGTGTGTGACATTCCACCACGAGGCTTGAAGATGTCTGCGACATTCATTGGGAACTCTACAGCAATCCAGGAGTTGTTCAAGCGTATCTCTGAGCAGTTCACTGCTATGTTCAGACGTAAGGCGTTCTTGCATTGGTACACTGGCGAGGGAATGGATGAGATGGAGTTTACTGAAGCTGAGAGCAACATGAATGACCTGGTGTCAGAATACCAGCAGTACCAGGATGCCACTGCTGAGGAAGAAGGAGAATTTGATGAAGAAGAGGAGGGTGGTGACGAGGGAGACTAGATGTATGTGTTTTGTTAAGAATTGCATTATATTTTTACATTTTGTTATTCAAGAATACATTTAATGAGAGTATACGTTTGTTTTTTTCATACACGAACCGAAATTGGTTATTCTCGTCAATCAAAGCCATGGCTTTCAACTATTGACAAGACTTTGATGTATGATTGCAAGTTACAATCAAACTGCATTAGCTAACACTTAGGTACACTGACTGCGTGGTCATGTTACTGCCTACCCCACATAGCTATGCATATGCATTAGCAATATGCTTGTCACTCGCCAGTTTTTACTGTTGTCATAAAGTGTAAAGCCATGTATTCACTGAGCAACAGTGTTTCGGATACACAGTTTCTGAAACATCACGTAAATGTTTCCAGGAAAAATGTTTCGGAAACTCTGCCGTCCACACAGTCAGTTGCTTAGGTCATGTCGCAATCCCATAATATTCGTTTTTTCTCAAACAGTTCTATCAATTTAAAGACAGTTTCATCGTCCCACACTACAGCCATGTTTAAAAACAAATGTTAAGACGCGTCCACACTCACATGCACCTGTTGCGCAACTGATTTGTTTCTGTGTTCTCCGCCGCAAGTGGGGAGCACCGAAACATACCGATAAACACGTAGTGTTTACAGAAACAAAATTATATGTTTCTGAAACAAAATGATTTGTTTCAGAAACACGCAGATTTTGTTTCTGAAACAGAGTTTATAAACAATTGTTGCTCAGTGAATACGTGGCTTTAGGTTTGCGACAGGCTTACATGGCGCGATGTAACGTTGGTAACGTACTTGTGATTATGAGCAGTCTAGGCTGCGTTTCCACCAGAGATGTGCGAGGATGCGTAGCGAGGGATGTGTTAAAGAACCAATAGAACCGCTTCATTTACCACGCCTCGGTCAGCACATGTGCATCTGGACTGAGAGGAGACTGTTGCGAGGGATGTGTGGGAGGGATGTGTTGCGAGGGATGTGTACGAGGGATGTGTGCGAGGGATGTGCTGTGTCTCCGCTCCCACTACACCGTACCCTCGTCGACACATTTCGCAACGCATCCTCGCACCACACATTAATGCGCATTTTCACAGCTCCGCTACACAACCTCGTAGGCACATTTTCATAGCACAGCTAGACATCCTCGCACGACACATTTCCATCGCACATCTCTGGTGGAAACGAGGCCCTAGGAAGGAAAGGACAACTAAATGAGGTTGTTTTTTTAGTCGGGTCCAGTCTGACTACCCTTCCGCTCTTCCGCTTCACCCAGTTGAATACATCGATATTTTTACACCACCCATAAAAATGTATCTAGTAGCCAAAGATGGTCTGTGGAAAGGTGGTCATAGCGAGTTTCATCCATAGAGTACATTTGTATATAGGGGGTTTCATCCGTCTCTCGGAAAGCACGGAAAGCCGTTAGTCCCTGTTTGACAAAACCATGATTCTCTCATGATAATAAGATAGTAATTAATTCATAATTAACATTATAAGCCCCCATTAGATTATACTTAGTTACAAAACCACTACTCTACCATCTAAATATTAAGCGCGGCGTCTGATCACAAATAGCTGAACTAAATTATTCATTGGTCGTCTGCGCGGTTCTAGAAATAAAGTAGCTTATTTCGAGAGTCCGTGAATGAGTTTTAATGCTCGGATTTATGTGCCAAAACGTGGTTTTGTTTGTCTAAAGTAACGTAAGTAATGTAACGTTACAGATTCGAACATTCGAAGACAACAAAGCATCAAATTGCGCATTTTTTGTTACATTACAGGTAGGAATGCTCGCGGTGAGGGAGCGCCTTAAGCCGATCACCTCAAATTCAATAAGACTAATAATTAAACTAAAACTATTTCAGAATGATTCACTTATTTCTAGCAAAAACTTTTAACATAAGTAATATGTTTGACAGTTGAGCACTTTGGGATTTCATATCAGTATTTATTAGTTTAGAGTAGCAGAGTTTTATTTTTGTTTGGAATCAATTTGTTTTGTAAGTTATCTCTGGAGATAATGTTTAATTGCTATTTATATTAAATAAGTCTAGAGGTTGAAGAGGTTCTTCAGAAAGGACCTGTCCTTTCTGAAGAACATCATAACAGTGGGGGAGGAAAAGCATTACAATGCGCACCTTGTAATGATACAATACGCTCTAATAGTTAAACGTTTCCGCATACGTTACATGCGAAAGCTCGTCGGTTAGTGAGGTCATGTTGTAATGTAATGCTCAAAGTAGAATCTGTTATGTTACATTACACGCGAATGCTCCATCGCAATCATCCTGGTGAGGGAGCACCTTAATGAAACGGGCGCGCCAAATTTCACCTAAAATTTAAACTCCGATCATCGGAAACCCGAAAATTGTATTCCTAACATTTTTAATCCTAATGATCACAACTCCTAATTGCACTGTCACTAATATTCGTAATTCCGAATCATTCGACTTCATAATATCGGTAGCAATAAACATCTATTAAACTATTATTTGTTTTCCTATATTTTCTCAACATAACCTTCTTTTACACTAATATTCAAAGTCATATCTTTTTTGTTTAGATTTATTTTTATTTTGTTGGCATATTAGCACGTATACTTGAGGAAGTGCTTGCTTCGCACTCACTAATTATATGAATTGTTTTTTTTTTTTTATTAGTTAAAGCGACTTCTTAATGTTATTTAAAGCGGTGTGTACCTGAAAAGATATATATACGTTAGGTTCGCTACTCGCGAGTCGAGCGAGCAAAGCGAGCAGTGCCGCGGCAGCGGCCGGCGAGCGCAACCTGGAAAGGAGAATGGGCAATTTTGTACGGAGCTTGGGCGGTCAGCGGCCAAGAATGATTTTATCATATTTTAGTGTGCTTTAGCCCTACAATTATTGTGTAAAAGTTTTATCACTGTGGTGGTTCAAAAACAAAAATGTATTTTATCGGTTTTAGAAGAAAACCGATAAAATACATTTTTGTTTTTGAACCCTTATTTTATTATTTTACTCCCTGTTTTGGCTTATATCCAATACAAAAATACAAAAGTAAAGTGAAACAACAAATCTAGATAGTTTTAAAGATGTTCATTAAAAATAATGAAAGTTTTATTAGTACGGGCACGCCACAATTGCGGCGGTAAGACCCCTCTTTGAGGAAACGCTGGATAGGCGGTCCTACCACCTAACGCAGGTCCTCACCGGACACGGAAGTTTCGGGAGTTACCTGTGTCGGATAAGGAGTGAAAAAACGCCTGGATGTCACCACTGCGAGGATCGCCCAGAGGACACGGTGCAGGTCTTCCCCGCTTGGGCAGAGCACCGCCGTGTCCTCACAAAGGCGTTAAGCGGCGACCTCTCGCGCCCGGCACTAGTCGAGGCCATGCTGCGGGGCGAAAGGGAGTGGGAAGCGGTGGCCTCCTTTTGTGAAGCAGTCATGCTAGCAAAGGAGGAAGCGGTACGCGTGAGGGAAAGAACAGCGTCTACCTCATAGCCCAGCCGCAGTGGTAGACGCCCACGGCGACGGACGTCGCAAGGCGATCTCGAGCATGTGTTTACTTTGATGTCCATGGTCGGACAGTGGAAGTCGAACCATGTGGCATGCCGTTCTCATGAACAGCATAGGCATTTGCCTGTAGTATAGCAGAGCACCGCTGTGTCCCGACTGAAGCCATAGGCAGCGACCTCTCGCGCCCGGTATTGGTTGAGGGATTGCTACGGGGCGAGTCGAAGTGGGAAGCGGTCGCCTCCTTCTGCGGAGCAATCCTAGCGAAGGAGGAGGCGGGACATGTGAGGAAGAGGACAGCTTCCACCTCACCAGCCGCCACGGGAGACGCGGAGTCGCGGTGAGATTTCCGCCTATGGACCGCATTCGGACGGCTAGTGATGGGCGACTCGCTGTCCGATCATGGACCTTGCCCGGTCCTCAAAGAGCTGTCAGCAATATGATATGACCCCTTAGAGGGCCAAAGCTTGCCGGAGTCGCGGGACTATCAGGTAACCGAGGCTCGGGAACGTAGCGGACGAACACTTCCGCTACGTTCTTGTTCTTGTACTGATTAAAATCCACGGTGTAGGTAGGTTTAATCAGAATTAACCGTAGATTTTCACGGCCGAAAAACGTGTGTGTACAAGAGGCCTTATATATTAAAACCTTCTCTGATATATATTTCTATGTTTGTCTGCGATTATATCGCGTTTGGCTGAACCGCGATATAATCGCAGACAAACATACATACATGCATACATATGGCCGAACTAAGAACCTACTTTTTTTTTGAAGTCGGTTAAAAAAAAGGCAAGTTGCTGATGGATAATCCGCTAGCTACTAGATTAGCAAGACAAGAACAACAACAATATTGCATTTAAACATAATTATTGTGCGATATTGCTTCATGCACTTCGGTGATATTGACCCTCAAATATTTTTTTTCCTAAATGAAATACAGAGTAACGCCCATAGTAAAAGTTATTCCTAAATAACAGTACTTTCATTTGACACTAAATTAATTGATGGCCGCCGAACGCCCAGGACTGCCCATTCTCCTTTGTCGCCAGTATTTTTTTCATAGTGACCCCAACACGACACTCTGACCAAAAACGACTGGGGGCACCCCGACTCGGACAGGTTAGGTTAGAAGGGGATGGCGGGGTCCCCTTCGTGGTTATTTTTTTTTAAACCACCCAGAAGTAGGAGCACCGCGAAGCGGTGCTCCGTCGAATTTTCTCGACATTTTACTTTATTTAGTTTGACTAAATTGTCGACAAATAAAAAAAATATATCACCGTAATAAAAAAATATCACCGTAATAATGTTTAGGGATAAAAACGTTATGATAAAAAACAGTAGGAGTTTCAATATATTTACAATAACGATATTATTGATAACAATTTTCGGAAAAATGAGTGTTATGAACATCGCCGGTAGCACTACAAAAAGTATGAATAGAAACTTTAGGATGAAAAATTTTAGGAATCACTCTTCCTAAAATTTTTCATCCATTCGGATTACAAATCGTTAGGAAGAACAATTTCGGGTAAACAACTTTAGGTGAGCCAATATGGACCCTAATGAAACGTGTGCGGCCCGCTGGACACAGTTAATTACAAGTGGAGTGCATTGTAATAGTCGACTTTCATGCCTCAATGATGTAATCATCTTATGCTCGAATCTGCAACGTTACATTATAGGCGAATGTTCTTGATGAGGGAGCACCTTAAGACTAAGACTAGCTCTTCGAATAAATAAATATAATAAGGGCTCCCGCACACGGGCCACAAACGCCGCCACACGCCACTCGTGCGATTCCGCACCCTCTCTCTCTTACCTCAGTAAAGCATTGGTTAAAAAAAGTAGCAGCCAACTACCGGCCACAAATGGCTGTCGCGCGCTTCAGCTACCTCTGTAGCCGCGTCTAGCTTCTCGTGGCGGCGTTTGTGGCTGTCGCCAGTGGCTCGTGTGCGGCGACACTAATCTTCTTTGTAGTTGCAAGTAAAATTACTAATTATTTGAAATAATATTGACACGCCATAAAAACATAAAATAATAACCTCCAAATCCCCAAAAAATTATCCCACCGTGTCAAAAACCAACAAAATCAGATACAATATCGAATGCAAATATATTTTAGTTACACCGACAGACGCGGCGACGATAGATGTCGCCTGCACCGACCACAGATGCCGCAATGAGATAGAATATTAAAACATTAATATGGCAGCAAACGTGTTTATTTTTACTATGCAAATATTCGCTGTGGCGTGGTCGCCTCTGGATCTACATTACTCTGTGTTTGTGTTCTTGGAAACGAATGAAGTTGAATTTCGTGTCACGGGTCTGTTTAAATTGAGCACTGCGGCCTTGGAAAGCAAAGAGGAATCTAAGGAATAGAGAGGTTATAAATATAAGTCAGTACGAGTCTGAAAATCTCTTTCGCTTCACCCAGGGCGGGAGGACTCATTTGATGATTTTACCACCAAATAAAGGGGGGAGCAATTTTATTGCCGTTAACCGGACAAAAATCTGACTGCTTCGTAGTGAAAAACCCAACAATATACTTTGCTGAATCAGAACTAGGATGTCAGAAACGCTGCCCGCTATACCAACAAAGCGCTCCTCATTATGTAAAAACTCAATGTCAGAAGAAAATCAGAAGTGGCCCAGTGGTATCTACAAACCCAGGCAGGTGCATTACTTAGTACAATTTATTTCATCACTACTGTTCTCAGAACGGTGAAGGAAAACGTCTTGTGGAAACCGGCATGTTATAGAACCCAAGAACTCAAAGAAATGTGACATTTACCCGCGGCTATTTGGCCCGCGTGATGGATTATCGCGTCCTGTCCCTCTAACAGAGAGAAGGCCTGTGTCTCAGCAGTGGGAAAATTATAGACTGGTGGCTTACCGCGACGCTTTAAGCGAGAGTAACTCCAGTGTGGGAAAGAGACAGAGCTATACAAGTCGTCTAGCATCATCTCGTTCCCACACTGGAATAACTCTTGCTTTAAGCCCCTTCGTACACAAGGCGACGCAAGTCTCCGATACCTTACGATTTTGGCATCCATTGACGCGTGCCTGTGTACGAACCTCTATGGATTTGTATTGCGTCTGGATACCAAAGTCGTAAGGCATCGGAGATTGCGTCGCCTAGTATACGAAGGGGCTAAGACATCGTGGTAGGCCAGATCATGCTTTTGCTCTCCAATGTCGAATCCATACTGATTATTTAATTTTATAGATGCGAAAGTTACATTACACCCTAAGGACTTCACACGCTACTAAACTTTCAAAGAATAATTCAAACAAAACAAAAAACACATCAGCCATTCCTCACCAATCACGAAAACAACTCGGAAATTCAGAGAGAGCCAATAAATACGAAATAGAACTATGAAAGACGACCATTTCCCGTAACATTTAGGGTGCTTTTCCACACAAGATATGCAGCTGTACTACGAAAATGTAAAAGCTACCTACGAAACCATGTTACCGTTTCCACTGATGCTAAACTATAAAGCGGAGCGAATAAGATGTGCTGTGAAACTGCGCCGCCTCAAGATCGCTATGCGAGGGCAAACGGACGACGAGTAATGAGGGACTCGCCGTCCGAGCATGGACCATGCCCGGGTCGTGTTTCATGCACGCCTCAAAGAGCTGTCAGCAATCAAACGGGGCCCCCTAACAGGTCCAAAGCCTGCCAGGGCCGCGGGACTGTCTCATCATGTAATCCTGGAATAAAGGGCCATTTATGGAAACCGTGGATTTTAATTAGTACAAGTCTGACAGTCCCTCCAGCCCCGTTTGATGATTTTACCACTACACGTTTCCCTATAATTTTTTTAGCTTAGTTGAACCCGTTTCCACCAGAGCCATTTAGATATAGAATATGATTGGTGGATATCAAACGCATCCATAGCAACGTAGCACATCTTAGGTGGAAAAGTACCTTTAGAGCATTAGGAAGCTTTAAAATTGCAACCGTTCGGCAATCGATCGGGAATCTCCGCCAGCTATTTCGGCGTCCTGGATGCGTAAATAGAAATTCTGTTTCTAGTGAAGGCGTGGCACTGAACCCCCGTTCGAACCATGAAATGCATCCGGTTCAACTGAAAGCCAATCTCAAAATAGTTGGAATAGGCAAAGCAAATCATGGTGCAATCTAATTTGATAACAATGCATTTAAACATAACGGTTATAGTAGGTATTCCAACGACAAACTTCAAAGAATAGAAATATCATTTCTTCAGATTTCAAATAAGAAAAACCAATACCTACATTGCCATAACTGAACATCTTCCCTACCAAAACATAGAGATTCTACGAGTAGGTACCTGGTCTCATCGTACGCTTATAAAATGTTGAACTAGCATTCCTAAATACGCGACCTGGATATATTTCCGATTTGCCCCGTTTTCTCCAATTACCATAATTTCTACTAGTTTTAGTTTAATATTGTAGTATTTTAGAAAACAATTTTAGTTTCTATTTTCTATTCTAAAGTTTATTTTATGAGAAACTGCTGAGTGATCTAATTGAAGTTTTAATCTATCCAATAATTTGAATTCAAATTGGAATTAAATATTGTATTTTCAATTTATTTTTCTTTATAAAGCAGAATATTTTAATTTGTTTAACTAAGTTATATTAAGACAATAATTCTCAGGCGTAAGATTTTCTGCGAAAATTATGAAAAAGAACATGGCATAGTAGCAACTGGTTGGGTTACAATTGCCCATTATTTCATTTTCTATCGTAATCTGGTCTAATTGGTAAATTTCTGAAACCCTCAAATAATCTACCATTTTTTTTTCAGTCAACAAAGCTAACATACTATCTCAGCTATTTCGTACAAGCGTACTAAGAAACACTCGTCGTATGAACTGACATTTATTGTTCAGGGCTCCCTTTTCCGCATCCAGCAATCTAGACTCTCAAGGCGGTCCGTTATGCGTGAGGTAGGAAGGTTGGCTACACGAGCCACACTATCAACGGAGGCAGGGGCTGGTGAGCATACCCACCACAACTCGTGTGTCCGTTTGTTGGAGACTCAGAAGACTAGTGGTCATGTCATGGTGTTAGTGCAGATACCGCCTCTCTAGATTATTCGCAATCACCCATCGGGCTTTGCGTTTTATTTGGGTTAGCACGTATCCAGGTTCTGAAATGGAATGACCTGTATCGTATAGACCAACTTTGGTAGTCATATCGGTTACCTATAACCTAACCAATGTCTAACTTATACCTTTTCTTCTTCCGCAGGGCCCGGGCTAAAGGGTACGATGGCGATCCTGAACTGTCTCCTCGCGAGGCAGCTCTGCTTCGAAGACGCTTCGTGTTCCGCCATTCTGGAGATCATCCCACGTGTCTGTGGATCAGAACTTGGTAAGTACTTTAAAGAGATATCTTTTTATAATCTTTTGGAATACAGGTCTCTGCCATAGACTTTCTCATCTCTTTCTCCGGAAAATATGAATCTAGGTAGTTTCAATTGCTTTTCCTAGTTCAATTAAGTATTAAAACATCGGGAGAGAACCTAATCTTGGCCTTAATCAAGTGTTACATGAGGTAGTCCCGCGTTTTCCAAATGCTATGCTACTGTGTTAAGAACAAAAAAAAGGCGCGTCCACACACAACGAGGCTCGCGAGGCAATTGTGCTCATTCCATGTGGACGCACCTAATGACCTCTATCTACCAACTGTCACTTGAAAATTACAATAAGTGAAACATACTTTGTGCAAATTAATTTCCATAATAGAATATTCAAGTAAAGTATGGGCTATGCTCAGAGTTTTTCTGCGTGATCGAATCAGAAATGAGAATATTCCCAGACAAACTAAAGTAGCCAACATATAGCCCAGCGAATTAGCAAGATGAAGTGGCAGTGGGCAGGCCACATACCTAGCACGCAGAACTGACGACCGATGAGGCTGTAAGGTTCTTGAATGGAGACCACGCACCAGAAAACGCAGCGTGTGACGTCCAGGTGAACAGTCGATCTGATGAAAATCACAGGATCGCGCTGGATGCAAGCCACTTCTAACCGGTCCTATTGGAAATATATGAGAGAAGCCTAAGTTCAGCAGTGATACAGCTGATATGATGATCATGATGATGATTTGCAAGTTATTTTTAACTGATGATTGTTATTTTATTTAGAGCATGCAAGTTAAAAGATAACATCACAATATGGCGTGATCACAGTTTTGTACTATAGTCGCATAGTACTCGTAGGTACTTTTCAGTTTCAATCTTAGCAGATAACGCTAAAATCTATGCATCTATATATTACATAAATAAAATTGGAGTGTCTTTTTTTAATATTGAAATAACCTTTTGTACTACCCGGGGCAAGTTAAAAGGGGGCAGATGGGAATAAACGCATATGAATATATGTATATGTATACGGTTCATACACCAAAATAATTTTTTTTACAATGTTAGTCTGTCTTTCTGTCTGTCTGTTTGTAATGGCTAATCTCTGAAATGGCTGGACCGATTTTGACGAGACTTTTATTAGCAGGTAGCTGATGTAATAAGGAGTTACTTAGGCTTTTAATTTAGAAAAAGTCTTTAATATACGAGAGCGTCACGCCCTCTCATGTGAGTCTGAGACTTTCACCGAAAGAAAGATTCGGGCGACTAAAAAATACATTGTTAAGTTCCGACATCCAAGCGAACGAAGTCGCGGGCACAGCTAGTTAGAAATAAATGGATCACGTAGTATTTATCTCTATCGTCTCGACCACGGTCGCGGGACTTTTCTCCTTACCGTGACCCCGGAACATAAAGGGCTATTGAAGGACACCGTGGATTTTTAGTCAGTACAAGTCTGACAGTCCCCCCCGCTCTGCCCGGGGTGGGAGGACTCATTTGATGATTTTACCAAATTAAAAAAAAAATCGTCTCGACCACAAACCAACAATACAGTCACTAAAATTTTATTTTTACCTCCAGGAAGAAAAATAGGTCAACCAATAAACACTGCCACGTCTTACATTACAGAAAAAAAAGAATAAATATTTACTAACCTCTTAACAATAGGTAAACTTTCTAAGCCTCGTCGGTAAGAAGATCTCTCCCGATCTTTTGTTAAAAACGCCCCCATTATGTTTAAGAACATACAAGCTGACAACCGCGGCATCCTTTCAGTAGATGAAGGGATTTTTGTTACACCGAAACGTAACAGGCTTAGGAAACAAAAAAAAAAATAATAAACCCTATTGAACCTTAATGTGTTAAAACTAGACCATTTAGACATTTTGCTGACAATTTTTTGAGGTGCTTGTGTAATTTAGACCCAAAGTCTCGATGTTGACCCGGGCAGGTTCTAGATCAGACGACGAGCCATTACACGACGTTCGCAAACACTACCCTACGTTGGCCGAAAATAGCCTCGCGATGTCCGACGCTCTAGCCGTCTCGCGAGGCGTATACGCGGCTAAGGCGTAAAGTGGAGGATGTCCTTTCCCTCATGCGTTCCGCCTCCTCCTTTCCAAGCATTTCTGTTTCGCTACAGGAGGTTCTGATGCTGTAAAAATACACACAAACACACATCGGTGTAACACACAGCCGTAGTATTTTGACCTTTCACCACAGTCACTCCTGGGAGGAGAGAATAAAATATCAGAGGGAAGGTTGCTAAGTGACGCGTCATCAAATAATCAGTGGCTTGACAAATGGATGGCCTCCGCAGTCCTTACTCAACATGTTCACATAAAATGTATGAGAAAAACACGTCATGTTTGTACGGAAATTGTTCTGTTCTTCATATCATTATGAAACATATTATTTTAATGCGCAAATGGGTCTTATTTTTACTTTGAAAATTGTGTTTCTATTCCTACGTCTACGTCTCATCAGGTAACCAATTAACCATGACCCTGGAACGTAAAGGTGAAGAATAACCGTCGATTTTAGTCGTCTGAAAGTCCCTCCCATTCTGCTCTTTGTGGTAGGACTCATTTTATGACGACCTAAAAGCCTCATAATTATGACGCTAAACAATATCCAGAAAAGTGAAATGTAGTCACGTTTCAGTACTTAACCCACGGCCAGGTTACCGCGGCCCTGAAAAACAAATAGGAACAGAAGAAACTGGTTAGTTTTTGGTCAATCAAGTCTGATGGTTTCCGCTACGCTCAAGGTGAGAGGACTCATTTGATGATTTTCCAATTTATGTTTAATTTTTTTTTTTTACAACTTTATATAATTATAAAACAAAAATATAATAATAATAAATCAAAAGACATACGCCAACGACCTAAGTCCTAATAATGAGACGAAACTTAATATTAAAACGTCACAAAACCGTATCCCCAAGATTTTCCTTTATTAAAAATTCATACCAAGGTTGTACCTACATTACCTATTTAATTTACTTTAGTATTTGTACAAAAGTCCAGTCCGTATTATCATTTAGTATTAATCCTCGTCAACAATGGAGACTGAAGCAATTTTGTCTTCGATAAATAAATAAAATATTGTTGGTCGATAGCACTTCAATAGGAATTCGTCCTTCGCTATAGTAAATAAGGATTTCTAGTTACTATATAAAATATAGAAAACAAGGTTCCGAACAAATATTATTTTGATATTCACGCTTGTATTTTTTGCCGATACGGACAGAGGAGTACGTAATAGATGGCTCAATCTCTTCAGGGTCCAACTGTCTGGCGACCACCCATTCGCATAAGTCGAGTAGTTCATCTACGTTTTGTCAGCTTTTTCTTGGAGGACCATTCGCATTGTGCCGACAGCTGGGGAATCCACGATGCAAACATATTACACCAAAACTATTGCACCTGTAACTGACGGAATAACGCTACTTTCTAGTTTCATCACACCCTCTAAAAGGGCGTTAAAAGTTGCAACGTCGACAAGGCAAGAGACATCTCTGGTATTGCAGGTACCATAGAGGGGGACATAGGCATCAAGCGGACAAAATGCTTATTTGTCACTTATATGATATAAAAACTCGGTCTTTCGTAGTCCACAGTTGAACATAAGTCTCTCTGCAAAAATCCAACCCACTGGTGGTCATCCTATACATACGCAATTACAAATTCTTTTTATCCACAAAAAAAGAAAAAACTCAAGCAGGCATAAAATTTGTTTCATTTATCTTGTAAAAGCAAAACACTCTGTAACTTTATTCTTTACTTCAGAGTAATCTACGAGACTTCCAAACTACATACGATTACAATTTAAAAGCTTCTCCACATTTTTGATGTGTTCCTTTAATAGCTTTGAGTTTCTGACGTCTCTGGAGGCGAGGTTTTATGGTGAGCTGAGCGAGAAATGAGTCTCTGAAGATCATGTGATGAAATTAACGTAAAGCGAGCCTTAAAGAGTTGTAATGAATAACAAAGGGATTGTTTTTATCATTTTCTTATCATCAACTTGTGAAATGATTAAAGTAGTTTAAATCATTGGGGCAAAGACTCTATTTGGGATAGAGAGGGCTGTATACACAAGGCTAGTATGATGGGTTAGCAACATTGAAATAAATAAAATAGCCAGTCTGAACAACCAACTGTCTGCTTCTACTATCTTGTAGCAGTCCCTAGGGTCCCATCTATCTATGTACAAAACTTCATTTAAATCGGTTCAGGCATTTTCACGTAAATACGGCACCAACATGTGTACAAAGTGTGTACTTTTGGATTTATAATTCTCATTAGATATTCCTTGATGTCAAGTTTTGGTACAGTGCCCTTGAAATGGTTATAGGCTATTCAGAGAGCGCAAGTGAAGCCGTAGGCATTAGCAAGTATGATATTAATGTTATGACCTGATATATTATACAAAACCGTGCATACTTACAAACAGTACACTAACACAAAAGCTAAGCGAGAAATGACTTAGCTCATCTTTCACTGCGACCTGCCTCCCAACAATCCTATTAAACTTTTCACGTAATACAACTTTCGTTTCAAGTCTATAGTAATAAATTATTTAAATAAAAAGGTTCTGTAATTCAGTTGGCCCCTGAAGGTTGAGGTGACCTGAATCCAACTCGCCACAAATCACCACTGAATATTTAAACTTTATAATGGTGATGGGGATATTTTTAATTGTAGACAGTGAAAAAACTGTCTGTTGGATTTTGTTTGTAACCTTCAAATATTTATTTTTTAGTATTTACTTTAGGTTTTATACACATTTACTTTCAAACATAAATAGTGACGGCACGGTTGCAATAGCTTAGCAGCGTTACATTGCATGTCGTGGATTCGATTCCCGCTCTGAAAACCTATTTGTATGACTTAAAAGTACTTGAATAATCTGGCTGTTTGTAATAAGTATTTTTAAGTTATATATGATGTTTTCATCATCATCTCATCATCATCATCATCAGCCTATAATGTTCCCACTGCTGGGATACAGGCCTCCTCTCTGTGAGAGGGAGTGGTCCATAATCCACCACGCGGGCCCAGTGCGGGTTGGCAGATGTCACATGTCTTCGAATTTTTGGATCTAGGACATGCCGGTTTCCTCACGATGTTTTCCTTCACCGTTTTGAGAGCAGTGGTGATGAAATAAATTACACAAAGTAATGCGCCTGGCTGGGTTCGAACCCACGACCTACAACTCGTAAGTCGGGGCCGATACCACTCGGCCACCACTGCAATCATCATCTGCTGGGAGACAAATACGAGCTTTTCCCAATTACATAAGGGTACGCTTCCAGTCGAACCGGATGCTTCTGATCTGGGGTCGCAGAACTGCCTAAACGGGAAAACGTGACCCTGGAACGTTAAGGGCTATTGAAGGAATACGGTGGATTCTAGCCAATACGAGTCCGACAATCTCTCCACACAGGGCTGACAGCGACAGGAGACCGCGACACTTGTCGCGCTCTCTTCTGCATAGGCGGCGGTTCGCGCCGCGACAGGGAGACCGAGACAGGAGACCGCGACACTTGTCATTGCCTATGTTAAGTAGTGTCGCGGTCTCCTGTCGCGGTCTCCTGTCACGGTCTCGCGCGCGAACGCCACCTTAACAGTAGTTTTCTTTTAAGAGCATTGTTACTAACACTGTGAGCGTGCCCTGAAATAAATGTGTAATAATAATTCATAGGTAATCCTATTACCGACCAACCCCTAATATCGGCAACTAGGAATCATAACAATGATTTATGCCCCTCCCGAAATACTCGGTTGAGTTTAGTCAGGGACAATACGTCAAAAAATATATTAATAACGCAGCACTTGATAACAAAGGTGGGGGTACAATAGGTAGCCGATATCGAGGGTAAATAGGGTGACTGTTACTGTGTTGAGGTATTTGAGGATATGTCCGGTTTAAACATTATCAGCCTTACTACAAAAACTTAAACATCTGTTGAACACTTGCCTAATAAAAGTGTGACTGCAAAACGGACCTTATTTCAACGTCATAATCTGACATTTTTTTAGACAAGTGTTCAACAGACGTTTAAAAGTTTTTGTGGTACCACGGTAACTGTTTTTTTCTGGATGGACTGAATTTGTTGTTGTATGGTTAGTACATTCGATTTAGTAGAACGCCGTGACTTTGGAACGCAAAGGACAATTGAAGGAACAGGTGGCCTACAATGACGTCTTAAACTGTGAATCTTTAGGCTGTGGGAAAGAGATAGATCTATACTAGTCGTCTTTGGCCATCTCGTTCGCAGAGCGTAACTACTCACGTTTTTAAGACGTCAAGGAAGGCCACCACGTGGTTTTTGTCAGTCAAATCTAACAGACTCTTACGCAAAAAAAGGTAGGGGTATTCTTGATATTCGAGATGACATCACATATTTCAATAGTATAAATTATACTTTTGAACTGCTATCTTTTTGATAGATTTCACTCACAGTCCAATTATCAGTTATCTTTTTTTATTATCTTGAATTGTTCCACTGCCTCCAAAGACACCCGCAATTCCTGATATAATTTGAGGGTGGCCCTCGTAGTATATTATGTGTAGGTCGCCCCGCTACCTTTTTCTGATAATCATGATTTTTTTTACCATTTTTAAAACTCTTTCCCAAAAATATCCCTAAAACCAACAAAACCATGGCCCCTCCACCTCATATCTGTACATAAAATACATATGACGGTACGACCGCGCCAGACAATGGAAGGAGGTCACTGGCGCGATAAGCACTTCACTTTCCTTAACTCGACTATCGATTCTCTACTTTACTCCTATATTATTAAAGGTATAAGTAGATTTAACACCGTATCCATTGGAAATATGCCTTAGGGAACCATATTTGGGAACTTTAATTTAGTTCGGTAATTCTTGTTTAACTTTGTCTAAAGTTATAATTTAGGTGGTGTTGTAGAAGAGAAAATCAAGGTCATAATTTGTTTCTATGCTGGTTACATACAAAGTTCATACTAAGTTTGATTGTAGGTATTTTGTCGTGAAGCAGAACGCACAGATTCGTAGCGCAGTCTGCTACGCTTATCTCGTAGACAGGTGCTACGAGCCTACGATGTCTACGAGCTACGAGAATCTAAAATGTTTTTGTTCTGTCTTAAGAGGATAGAATAGCTGCTGCCATTTCAAAAAATAGGTATTTAGAAAAACTCGTACTGTCCCTCTCACGCGTTGAAAAAACCCCGATCGTGCGATAGAGAGCGTTGCAGCTCGCGACTGACTGTAAGTATTTTTTATATGAAATTTGTCTCTCGGGAGAAAACGTTTTTCACATACTAAATCACGACCAATCTCTTAGATTCTGGTGTCAATCGTTTCAGCATATTATATTCTAGGTTTGTAGGTTTTGTTTTTTTTCTTAAACTTCTTTGTTTTTTAAATACAAAGGTTTTACTTCAATGAAGATTTTGTCATAAAAATAGTAACTTTTAGGCGCCTGTAACTTTCAAACTATTACAAATTTTGAAAAAAAGAAAACCTATAAACCTAGTTTTTTACTGTGTCAAATGCATTCTAAAAAATCATTGAGATAGGATAACATCTAGGGGGAGGAAAACGTTTTCTCTTTTTGTATGGACGAGCGCTCGGTAGACGATCCTCTTAAGAGCGTATATTCCGAAAGTTGGCAACGTCGCAAATGGTTGTCAAATATTAACAAGTTTAAATTAATTTAGCATTGTTACTGTATGAAAATAAGAAATATGGCTCTGTAGTGCACTAAAAAATTGATAAGGGAATGCATAATTAATATCGTAACACCGAATATATAGTTTAAGATGTAAAAAGAGCATTTGGAAGCTTTCCAAGTGCCTTTCATACACCTGAAACGGTTACAACATCAAATTCAGTGTTTTAATTGCATTCCTATATCATATTTTTAGTGCACTACAAAGCGATATTTCTTGTTTTCATACAGAAATTTTTCCTAATTAATTAAAACTTGTAAATATTTGACAGCTTTTTGCGACGTTGCCAACTTTCAGAATATGCGGCCTTAAAATAATACTGCAGTAGTGAAACTTTAAAAGGCAACTAAAGGAACAGGTTGATTTCTAGTCAGTGAAGTCCGACAGTCTTGATCCAGGACAGGAGGACTCGTTTGATGACGTCACAATCTAAAAATATTTAAATTACATTTGAAAAAGATTTGACTATGACATTTTATTATTTTGTCTACAGTTCTTAAATCTCTTTTATTCATAACCAGAGATCATCAATAACATGTCAATGCTTTGATTTTCACAACTATAATGTAAAGTAATTAAAAAATACCTACTTTATGAGATTCATGCGAAAAAACAAATTATACCAAAGTAATGTAATTACAGTCAAATAAGGAACAAAAAGTCTCCAGTAAGATAAGTAGCTATTAGTCACAACTTAAGAAAAACGCTTTCGCAAAACAAATTGCGTTACAATCTAAATTAGTTGAAAAGTAATAAAAAAACTGCTGAGTCTGTGTTAAATTCGGGTTCCGTAATGCCAGCTTTACACGATTCAGGATACCAACAAGTTTATTTATAGCGCGGTGCAAGCGGCGCCCGATGAAAGAATCTGTATCAATAGAATTATTTTATTACAGAAAAATCGGCTCATAAATAACATTACAAGGCTCCATTTCAAGAATATTTTATAATATTCCCTATTATCGCTCATGTGTATGAGCGATAATAGGGAGTAGTTGGTAGGGGTAATTCAAGTCTATATTAATCAAGTCGACAGAATAGAACTTCAATTCTTGCTTCAAGTAGACTTGTCATGCACACGAATAACCAGACAACATCAAGTACAGATAAACACTTCTAGATTCCGCGATGCAAGTCAACCTATGCCACACATCAACGCATTTGCCTGATATTTTTTTTTTAAACTGGATATTTACTGCGTAAATTCCCTTTTTGTCCCATTCCTGACGGAACCCAAAAACCACGCGATATCCGTACATCAAATCTGGCTAAAATCTTGTACTTAAATAACATGAGGAGGTTCTTCGGAGGTTCAAGAGGGCTCTATGTGTCGAGGGTCCTCGGATCAGATTGATCCGTGGATTTCGAGGGTCAAGCAAGGCGAGTTTGTGCTGATTGTCATATTTTGGGATCAAAGTTTTTTTTTTGTGTTTAGTAATGTATTGGTTTTATGGGTTGACTGTAATGATACAACCGTTTACCAGTTATATTATGTTTAAAAATCCAGAATTTGAGACAGGTGTGAAAAATTCTTATTTAAAAGCTTAATAACACATTACCCGACCTCGAAATCGAACCCAGGACCTCGCAATAGGTTGCGGGACTAACGAGCTACCCGGAACATAAAGGGCTATTGAAGGACACCGTGGATTTTAGTCAGTGCAAATCTGACAGTCCCTCCTGCTCTGCCCTAGGTGGGAGAACTAATTTGATTTATGTAGTGTAGAATTATTTATGTATATGTAGAATCATTTATTCCCTAATTTTAGTACCTATTTCATAAGCTTCTTTTTAAAGTAGTTTATAAAAAATTTAAAAATAATTTTAAACTATTAATAAGTCTCCATAGGTACGATTGGTAAGGGGAGAAGGACGGCGCCGCTAAGTACGTCACAGAAAAAGATGGCGACACGACCACGAGGGTTGGTTGAGAGCTGCCTGGAAAAAAATCTATGGAAGGAATTGGAGGAGGCTTATGCCCAGCACTGGAACAGCGCATGCTTTTTTTTTGCGTGGTAAAATCATCCAATGGGTCCTCTCACCCTGGGCAGGGCAGCAGGGACTATCAGACTTGTACTGACTAAAATCCACGGTGTCCTTCAATAGCCCATTACGTTCCGGGGTCAGGTAATTCGTTAGTTCCGCGACCCGACCCCGGCAGGCTTTGGCCCTCTAAAGGCCTTTAGAGAACAGTGCATACTAGAAAAAAAACTCTGAATTCAAAAAAGGTACCTGTAAGACTACAAGATTCATTAATATATACAAAACCGTTTCCTATGACAAAAGCCGCGAACTAAAGAGCACTCCTCATACAAAATACAACGCGAAAATCGCTCGTCCAAAAAGGCAAAACCTGGAATTAATTAGAAACTTAAATAAGCCAGTGGAACATGTTAATTAAACATACTACAGAGAATAGAATAACGGGACAAAAATACTTCAGAAGGTCAACTCAATCCAAACAACGAAAAGAGATACTGCGATGTTTTTTTGGGTAGCCTAGCTCTGGAAGGAGCAGAAGGAATTGTCAGACTTGAACGTCATAAAACCGACCCTGTTGTTCAATTGTCCTTTGTATTCATGGGCAACGGACATTCTCGGAATACGTCGAGACAAAAAACCCATCTCTACGATATCATGCCACGCGTGCTTCTCTTTATCGGACATCGAGCATTTTTATTGAGCATCACTGTCACAATCACAGTGGTTGGTATCATGCCTGTTTCAAAGTGCATGTAACAGTTTTTTATCGTAGTATAAATCAAAAGAGTCCTCCCACCCAGGGCTGGACGGGAGGGACTGACAGACTTGTACTGACTAAAATCCACGGTGATCCTTTTAGCTCTTTACGTTCCAGGTTCACGGTTACGTGATGAGGCAGTCCCGCGAATGTGCATCCAACCTTCTGTCAAGTTCTATGGTCACGGGTAGTTACGTTAGTTTTACTATCCTGAAAGGGGGTGAAGGAGCGTTGGTAACAACAATACGTATTTAAATTCTACTCCCCTTTGTGTATGGATTGTTGTGCTAGTTACTAGCTATGCTAGGAGAGAGGTATTGTTGAATTATATTATTTATTTGGTTAATTCGGATAAATATTCCACATACGCGGAATACGCACGCTAATCACCGTTGCGGTTGCGTATTGTTAAAAGCCTAAGTAACAAACTTTTGTGTGCAATTATTGTGCGTGGTATTAAAGATCCGCAGATTCGCACTGCAACAATGAACGCCAAATTAACCACCGAAACCATATAAGGGCTGTTTGATTAAACATAGATTTTATCAAGTCTGTGTTCCCTGAAAGTGGTCTGAAGAAGTCTGTAGTACACTGTAATTAAAAAAGAGTCTTTTGCCATAAACCAAAACACTGTCAGTGACAGTTCTAATCAAATTCGAGAGGTATAAAGAATAAAAGATTACTTTTAAACCATTACCATCGTACCAAAAAAACTTTTAAACGTCTGTTGAACACTGTCTTGTCTAAAAAATGTCAGATTAAGACGTTGAAATAAGGTCTGTTTTGCAGTCACACTTTTTTTAGACAAGTGTTCAACAGATGTTTAAGTTTTTGTAGTAAGGTTGTTAATGTTAAAATTATGAAAAAAAGACTGCAAGTCTTTTCATTTGATACCAAATTTAATATTCAATTTTGTAATTTTCTTCCCATAAGTGTCCCAATTTTCAATAATTGTTTATTTTCGGTATAAGTCCGTATTTGGGGCGCTGAAGACTATATCTGTATAAAATTTCAACTAAATCGGTCGAGTAGATTCGAAAAAAATCTGCTGAGACAGAAGGACACACAGACAACTGAGTGATCCTATAAATAAGCTTCGGAACCCTAAAAATCTCACGCCGTGATAACCAACGGGTTGCAGAATGTTTTAAACAAAGATTCAATTCAAAAACGTAAAGTATGCAGTAGGGTTAGGCGGAGACCTCTCGCGCCCAACATTGGTCGCGGCCATGCTGCGGGGTGAAAAAAATGATCCTATAATCACCACATTAATATTTTTTTAAAATCTCTTAGAAAAATGAACGTTAGTATAATATAACTTCTTGAAAGCCCATTTTAATTGTTGGCAACCCCACAATAAACCGGAAGCAACCTTGATTTCAATGTTAGAGACACAATGGATCTCCTAACAAAAGAATGACGCGTGGGATGAACAGACTACCTTCAAGCTATATCAGGGGTTCAGCAGAATCTTAACTTCGGTGGGTACCAACCCTGGGATTTGGGTCTTAGTTAGAGAAATCCTAACTTATATTTTAATTGTGAAAGTAAGGTTGTTTGTTGCTTTATCACGCATAAACCACTGAACAGTCATACTGAAATTTTATTAAAAAATATGCTATTAGCCCCTTCGTACACAAGGCGACACAAGACTCCGATACCTTAAGACTTTGGTATCCAGGCGACTATCGCAATACAAATCTATAGAGGTCCGTTCACAGTCACGTGTCAATGGATACCCAAGTCGTAAGGTATCGGATACTTGCGTCGCCTTGCGAAGGGGCTTATGGACCTACCACACACACAAGCTTCACCACAGTTTTGCCTGCGCAAGCTCGGCCTGCGCGTACTTGCCTGTGTGTGTGGTTGGGCGTTCAATGTTGCCGACCGTGTATTGTTTTTTCATGCGAGAAGCTTGCGCAGGCAAAACTGTGGCGAAGCTTGTGCGTATGGTAGGCGTAAAGTAGGCAGGCCTCGCACTAGGTGGACCGACAACATCGTGAGAGACACCGACACGACCAACTGATGAAAGGAAGTGGTGAATTGTAGTTCAGCGTGGCATTCTCAGGGCCTCCTCCTTAAACCGCCACGCCGAACCCTTGCTCAGCATTCGTCTTCCGGCTGATGATGATGATTAAAGTCAAATTCACATGAAGAGTATCCTAAAATTGTCCTTTGCAATCTCGTACTGTTTAGCTGACGAAGAAGGTGAAACAAATTCCCTAGCAACAATTCTCTCTTAACTCAAAGTCACATTCTCATTTGATTGGTCTTATAAAATCACTACAAAGTAAAATAAAACAAACACAAAAATAAAGGCGAAAACAATCACACAAGTCACACTAAAATCAAGCAATTTATCTATTTCAAACAAATCCCGAAATATCGGTTCTCCAATTTAGAGCTGACAGTGATAAGTCGGCGCAAATAATTAAGACGAATTCTTTAAGCTGGTAACACACAGTATTGTTTCGGACTTTCGGATACTTTATCCGATTTTCGGATAAAAGTGCGGCGGTGGGCGGCGTGAATTTTCAACGCATTAAGTTGACAAAACGGCTCGGTGTCAAAGGTCGTCCCTCATCACGGGTGGGTTTATTGTGTGCCCTCGTGACGCGGATACGCCTATGGACACCTACCTTTATACTTGTGTGAATTACGTGATTTTTTCTCTGGGAGGACATCTTTTTTTAAGTGCTTTTGAAACTGGTTCTAGAAGACTTTTGGAAATAGGTTTTATATAAAGCGTTATCGTTTTCTTGCCTTTCTTGATGTCGATTTCTAGTATATCGATATAAGTGGTAAAGTTAAGTGTGACAGCCATATTTATTTATTTATGTCTCCTTCACGCTTTGGGAATTGAGATATCTCTAAGACTGTCAGATTTTCGGTCGCCCGACTCTCTTTAACTATTGTTATACATTAATATAAATACGTGTCACAATAATTATAAGACCCAAACTGAAAATTGAATTCTCTTGAGAACCGAGAAGGCACATGTTCTGAATGATCATAAATATTCAAAGTATGCCCTTAGCAATTGTAACGTAACCAAATATTTTAGTTTCGTAATTTTCTGTGAATGATAACTAAAATAAAAAAAATAGGTAGGTACTTATCCTAGGTCCTGCCATGTTGCCGGGGTCGCAGGACTTATCTCATTATCGTGACCCCGGAACATAAAGGGCTATTGAAGAGCACCGTGAATTTTAGTCAGTACAATTCCCGCTCTGCCCTGGTTGGGAGAACTCATTTGATAATTATACCACCATAAAAAAGTCCTGTTCCTCTGTGTACCTAGTTATCAAATCTTTAATGTAAATAAACAGCGAAAATCTTCTTCTATGATACTTCATTCATCATTTGATTACATGTTTTATAAAAACGGCCATAAAATGAGTGAGGATAGCCTCAACCTCTTCACAGTCATCACATCTTATCTTTCTCTTCTGCTTTTCTAGACATCATCATCATCTGCCTAGCCTTTAGTCAACTATGTTAGGGTCGACTGCCAGTCGAACCGGATGCAGCTGAATATCAGTATTTGACATAAAGTTACCCAATACAATTTAGGTAGGTAATTATACCTTTGGTAAAATTCATTGTCAGACTTATAAAGGTAGCCAGAAGACGCTGGATGCAGGTCGCTTCCAACCAGCATATGTGGAGATCTAAAGGGGAGGCCTATGTTCAGCAGTGGACGTCCTATGGCTGAGATGATAATAATTGTCAGACTTTAAAGCTTCTGAGTAGAAGTAAAGACTGTGAAAAATCTACAATCCACAGTTTTGAGACCAAAGGCTTTATGTGCTTTCTGAGGCAAGGAGGAATAGATAGATCCAAAGACCAACCTTGGCATGCGGAGCTTAACCTTGAATATCGGCCTGAGCGGTTGTTTTTATAAAGGTATCATATAAAAAATAAATCCTACGTATACTGATTCTAAACGCATTGAAACTCGCCATTACATTGTTAGTGCAGCACATATAGGTTCGCGAATATGGCATAGTAATCAATTTAAAGCCAATGCGATTAAACTGCGAATTTCAAACCAACTGTAACTGAAAATATTTTCCAGTTAACTGATTGTTCAATGCCTGGTTTTCGGTAAACGCAGTTCTAACTATTCAGTTAAACTATTGTGTAAGTTTATGAAAGCTACTCGTTCTTCAGGATGAAATAATTTGCATTTTACTTTTCAAAATTTTCTTACACACGGTTGCACCGTGGCTGAGCGATTGATTGCTCGCTGTATGTACCTGGTGCTATTCCCGAACGGAAAATTTTTTGTTTATTCTACAAGAAGTTTTTATGAGTCATTGAGAAATACACACAACACCCAGGTGTTTGTGTGTATTTTCCCACGTTTTTATAAACTCACTTTTCTTGTTTGTTTGTTTGTTCAAGTCGTTCCGGTTGGATTTTTGCAACTCAATTTTGAGGCACTTCCCGATAAGCTAGCAGGCTGAAATTTTCAGGGTAGCTTCAAACCCGAAGACAAACAACAAAAATACAAAAAACCGGCCAAGTGCGTGTCGGGCCACGCACAGTGTAGGGTTCCGTAGTTGCCCATCAAAATACTTATGCGAACTAATTAAACTGATTCGCTGAATTTAATTTTAAAAAGAAGAATTTTCAAAATCGGTCCAGTCGTCTTTGATAATCGGGGAAATGTACATAAAAAAAAGATTACGACGAATTGAGAACCTCCTCCTTTTTTTGAAGTTAGTTAAAAATAGTTGACAATAAAAACCTATCTATCCCCAAAACAAACCCACCTATTATAGCTGTAAAAATAAAGTTTACAAACTTACATTTGCAGTTGAAGAACATGTTCTGCGATACATTTTGCTTAGGAAAATATGCTATCCAAGTACGTTTTATAAGTTGGTCGACTATTACTCGTAAACTTGTAAAGCCTACTTAGTCATGATAATTTTCCTTCAAACTTCGTTATATATACTACTATTGTGAATTTTTTCACACCCCCAAACATAACCGTTTAGCTGGTAGAGGGGGGGGACACTCGAGTCGAGCAAAAATTAGCACTTTAAAGCTTAATATTTCACAAACGAATCTTTTTATCAAAAAAATGTTAATGGAAACTATCAATATTTTTTAAAGACCTATTTAATGATACCCCACACTAAGGGGTACGCGAGAAATAAAAAAAACATCCCCACTTTACGTGTACAGGAGGTACCCTAAAAAAAAATATTTTACGATATTTTATTTTACCACTTTTTCGGCACAACAAATCCGTATATTTACACCAAATTACAGCTTTCTAGTACTGGGCGTCTCTGAGCTAAACTGCGGACAGACGGACGGACGGACGGACGGACGGACATGGCGAAACTATAAGGGTTCCTTGTTGACTACGGAACCCTAAAAAAAGATTAATAGATTTAAAAAATCTAAAAACCCACGTTTTTAAATGTTTTAAAAAAAGTAAATAACTGGGCTGAGAGAGGGGCCACTTAAAACGTGGGGGCGTATCTTTGCAAGTTACACTCACGATCTATACACGTCATGTAAATAAGTATATCCCATAAATAAATAATATACACCCCCACGTTTTGAGTGGTCCGTCTCTCAGCCCTTAGGGTTATTTTCTTATTTTTATGACATTTAAAAACGTGGGTTTTTAGATTTTTTTAAATTTTCATTTTTTGTGGATAAAGTTTGAACAAAAAAAGAAATAATTAAGTGCTTCTTTGGTCTACTGGTCGCAAACGAAACTGTTAGGCATAAGTTCCTGGGTTCAAATCGAACCTAGGTACTCATACTTAACAGTTGCGTTTTCTAGTCAAGCAAAGTGTTGCTGTAATTTCCATCTGAATCTCTAAATACACAGTCAGTATTTGTGCTCGTCAATACTTCTTTGATCTCTCACTCAATCAAATCAAATCAATGTCTTACCTGTTACTGAATAGATCCAAATTGATATGACTTGATTAGTCAGTAATCACACTCAATGAATCACTCTCTAAATTAAATCTACCTGAAGTAAAGAAACGATAAGGTATTTATTCCACCAACAGGAAGAAATCGACTAAAAGAGACGTAAAGAAAAACTATTTATCGGACACACACAAAATAAAACAATAAAATAAATCATGACAAAACAAAATTATATAAGAAACATCAAAAAATAAAATAAAAATTAACTATTTTTGAAGTGAGAACTTCTTTAGCACATTTGTGATTTGACAGTCAATGGGTACGTCCACACTGAACGAGCAGCCTCGAATATATAAAATTCTCCTCTTAAAATTCTCTATGATTCTCTTGATCTACAAAAATGGCCTTGATTTTTTCCTAAGGCGCTATCTCCACGAGCGAGCGAATCGCGGCGATATTATCGTCGTGCCACGTATTTCCATATACTCTCTATGGACGCGTCTCCACACGGCGATATTATCGCGGCGATGCGACGAGTGGCAATGTGACTTTAGTAGGGCGTGTCGCCGCGCGCTCGTGGCGCTCTCGCTGCGAGCGCGCGGCGGGTGCGCGGCGACTCGCAACGGAATCTCCGCGCTCCCGCGACGAGCCCGTTACCAGTAGCGAAACAAAACAAAACTATGGCACAACGACTCGTCGCGGGTGCGCGGCGATTCCGTTGCGAGGCGTCGCGCGCGCGCGGCGTTTCCGTGACGATACGCTGGCGGAATAAACGCTCATCGTGGAGATTCTCCGACGATAGAAGGGCGGACTCGCAGCGTTTTCCTCGCTCGTGGAGACGGCGCCTTAGAGTTACCATTCCTGAGATATCGCGATTCTTATACGATATGCAATACATTTCCACGCCACCTGTGAGGTAGTGTACTGGGCGCTGTTTTTTACCGTGGTTTCCCCTGTAGGCCTACTCCACTAACTGTCATGACAATTTTAGGATAATTTAAGGGAACAATACCCGTCAAGTTCTAGATATTACTTTATTATTGATATTTACAATTTGACCCCGAATAACTTTTGAAGCACATGCACATAGGATCGATGGGGACTTTTAAAACTTTATTTATGATGGTAAACCCTAGGGCCTAGCTCTCCACCAATTTTTGGCTTTCCGGGAACTTATGTTATTTTAAATGTCTATATTGACCGGACTATAATAAAGTGTTTCTTATGTTCGTGATTCCCTCATTATCTTGAAGCCAACATTTTTTAAGGTTTCACTTTTACCACGGACTAATTTCTCATATTATGTTTTTGTTTTTTAGTGAAATAATTTTAAAAATATTAACTCATAAAAAAGATACTTTAATAGAAGTTATGTACAACTGATATAAGTGCACTCTATAGCTGGATTCCATATTGTTTTTATTTATTATTCATGCAACAGGAGATGCAACGGAAATTGATATTTGTTTTCAACGAAATCGCTCGTGTTTTGTGATTGCTTTTTTATTCACGTATACGGTAAAAATATAAGGATAAACTCATTTAAAAAGTCCTCTTTCCCTTTTTGAAGCGAAAGGGACTGTCAGACTTTGGTCAGACTCGTACTGACTAAGATCAACTGTGTTCCTTCAAAAACCCTTTACGTTCCAAATATCTGCTTAGACAGTGTCGTGACCATTATTTTTTTTATCCCTTAGGAGCTGGTTTTTCAAATGACGTAAAGGCCTACTTTTGGGTATGTTCTGTCCAATTTTTTTTTCTATGAATCTAAGCGTTTGTAAGAAGTTACGCTGCCATACATACACATCTTGAATAGGGGACACTGCGAGTTTTAGCTGTCAGTGGCGCTACAGGCGCATAAAGACGCTCCCTCACTGGGAGCATTCGCGTGTAATGTTACATTATACTCGTAGATTCGATTTTGAGCATTACATTACAATACTACCTCCCTGACTGACGAGCATTCGCGTACATTTAGTATAAATTTGATACAAGGTGAGCATTGTGATGCTCGATAGTCCCTTGCTGATAAAATGTTCGAATCTGAAACGTTACATTACAGGTGAATGCTCGCGGTGAGGGAACGCCTTAACGTAAACAACGTTCAAGTGAAGCTTCGAGTGTTTAATTATAATATCTGTGGTGTAGCGTATGTCAAGTTAGTCATACAGTAAATGACATAAAGCGCTGGTAGCGCCATCTGAGCCGAGCTTTGCGTGAAACCTCCCATTGAGAACCTCCTCTTTTTTAATGGTTAAAAAAAGGCCATAATACTTTGCCTTACCTGAGAATCGACTCCGGGCAATCACTTACAACTACTTTTGTAACTGTACCTGTAAAGCCCTCAATAATAAATCTCTTAAAGTTAATTGCATCGCACCCCATTCGATGAGCGATATTGTAATTAGTTATATTTATTGCTTGAAAGGCAAAGATAAATTGGCATTTTAATGTGAGAAATCGGTTTGCGACGGTGAAAGATTTTCTTCTATTGTATCTTATTGTTCGTTGTTTACAAATGAATACTTAGAAGATGTTTTTTGTGATATTACTTTAGAAATAAGTTCAAGTAACGGGGCTCATATAAAAACAGATAAATAAAAGTGTGGAGAAAGAATAACAAGCATAAATAAAAACTGATACGATGTAGCTCATCATTCTCACTAATTTTACGTGGTAAATCACCAAATATATTATTATAGTTTCAATAGTTTTGTCGCCGGGCGACAGCGAGTGTTCAAGTGCGACGAGCGATTACTCGGCCACTCGCCCGCGGTAGCCTTATGTGACATTTCATTAACTGTACCGAACGCGAGCAACGAGTGAGCGAGCATCGCTGAACGAGTATCGCTGAGCGAGTTAATTTTTGAAAGCTCGTCGCTCAGCGACAGAACGAGTAAAACGAGTCGTCGCCGGCGCGGCGGTGTGAAGTCAGAGAGCAACTATTAATTAGTGACCGACCGAAATTTCGGTTTCGGTTTCGGTTTCGGCCAAAATATCTAGTTTCGGCCTTAGTTTCGGTTTCGGCCAAAATATAGCCGAAACTTTGCCGAAACCGAAACCTGCCGAAACTCAAGTGTTCGTGCATTTTCGTGGGTCGTTCGGTAAAATTCGTAGCCAACACGTGCTTGCTCGACGGCGGGGCCCGGCGCTGTTCGCCACCGTTCATTTAATCGTGAGTTGAGGTTATGTTTTTGAGTTTACTGCCAAGAGTAAGTTCATGTAATAATAAAATATATTTGTTACGTACGTTAATGATTAAAAAACTTATCAATCGTATGACTGGCCTGTTGGTCTAGTGGTTAGTGACCCTGACTGCTATGCCGGAGGTCGTGGGTTGGATTCCCACCCAGGACAAATGTTTGTGTGATGAGCATGATCATTTGTTCTGTGTCTGGGTGTAATTTATCTATAATATGTATGTATTTAGAAATATATAAGTATGTTTATCAGTTGTCTAGTACCCATAACACAAGCTCTGCTTAGCTTGGGACTAGATGGCGTTGTGTGATAGTTGTGGAATATTATTATTGTTATTATTTTCCATAATCTGCGGTTTGGATTTCTGGCCAGGATTATTAATTTTTCTAAAATTCAATGATGCAGTTTTAGTTTTTGTCAAAATCGGTCTTCAGTCATCCTGTAATTCCTGTATAATTATACACTTTTTGTAATGTGTTAACAATTAATGTTAAAAAAAAACATAAAATTTTAGAAAATAATCGAAATTAATATGTGTTAATAAGTTTCGGTTTCGGTTTCGGCCGAAACTGAAAGCTAGGCCGAAAGTTCGGTTTCGGTTTCGGTTTCGGCTGAAAAATCAGTTTCGGTCGGACACTACTATTAATATATGCATCTCTTTCGTTTACACGGAATGTACATTTATTGTGCATTTCTTGAGAGAGAAAATCGCCGAAAGTTACTCGTTCTCTCGCCGTTGGTCGGACCACTGCCTAACGTTGTCGTGGCAAGCGTGTTTATTTTTCACCTACCTTTAGATAACCACACGTTTTAAGTCATGCATATTATGTCAAAGTGGTAATAAGGATGATTTTCACTTGTAGCTGAAATCAGTCGAATTGCATCGCATCACTGCTTACTGAAAAAATCGAATTATTCCGAGGAACCGTTCGATGATTTTACTATCCAAAAAAATCTGTATTACTTACTCGCTCTTTCTGTAGCTTTTTTTTAAGTGCTCTTTTCTAGTGCCATGCCACTTCGGACCAGCCATCAAGCTAAGCATCTAGATCGTACTGCCACCTCTTTTTGGACCGGCCGGGTAGCCTCGTAACAATCTCAATAAAAAAACATCCAAAAAGGCATGTCCCATATAATTAATTCAAATATTGTTCTATCAAAATCAATTCCTACATGAAGGAACAAAATAACTAATAATAAGGCAACTACGAACGAATAAAATAACTATGTATTAATAACGTAAAGCAAGCACTCTAAGTTTGTCAGGCAAGCTCTCGCATGACAGAAATAATTGATGTTGTATTGACTAAAACGACTTCCCACGCCATATTCCTGGTCACGAATTATTTATTAGATTCTGACTACGGTAGCAAAGCTGATTAAAGTGGAGGATATAAATATACTACGTGAATATTCTCTAGTTATTGACGACTAGGTTTTACCCACAATCCTTTTTTTTACGTGGTAAAATCATCGAGTGAGTAACGTCGTCCCACCCAGGGCAGGACAGGAGGGACTGTTATACTTATACTGACCAAAATTCGTGGTGTCCTTCAATAGCCCTTTACGTTCTGGAGCCACGATTACCTGACAGTCCCGCGACCCCGGCAGGCTTTTGCTGACAGCTCTTTGAGACGGCGCGCGTGGAACACGACGCGCTGTCGGCAACATGCCTGGGTAGGCATAAGTCCATGACCGGACGACGAGTCGCCCATGCCCACCTTTCTTTAAGATCGATTTGTTACGCGTTCAATCTTTATATACCCACTGGGCCGATTCTCATTGGATAGAAATGAAAAAGATCTTGCACGCGTAGAAACGGGTTATGTCGACGAAAGAAAGATTTTTTAGGATGATAACCATCTTTCTATATCTAACTAATGTCTATGTCTTAATCCTTACTCCCAAAATGATAAAAAAAATCTTCGGACGTCTATGGTTGAGATTCTCACGGCCATACTCTTGTATAGATATAACTTTGTCTGTTCTTGATAGAAGAGAAAAATATTTAGTCTGCTCTCTCTCTCTTCGTGTACTGAAAACGAGGACAAAACTGTGAGAGTGAAACTGCGGTAATAATCATCATCATCATTAACATCATCAGCCGGAAGACGTCCACTGCTGAACATAGGCCTCCCCCTTAGACCGCCACGCCGAACGACAATTCGCACTTGCATCCATCGGTTGCCCGAGTTAAGGAACCCCTTCGACCCTCACGATGTTGTCGGTCCACCTAGTGGGAGGCCTGCCTACGCTGCGTCTTCCGGTCCGTGGTCGCCACTCGAGAACTTTTCTTCCCCATCGGTTATCAGTTCTACGAGCGATGTAGCCTGCCCATTGCCACTTCAACTTGCAAATTTTAGGAGCTATTTCGGTGACTCTGGTTCTTCGATTTATTTTATTTTAATAACTATATTAAAATAGAATAAGTTATCAAGCAATAGGTCCCATTCAATTTTGCCATTTGACCAAACATGAAAGACCTATTTTTATCCGCCACCAATTACCACCATCTTCAATTCTTGCCGCCATCATTTGCTACGATTTCTAAAGATAAAGAACAATGTAAGTGTCTGTCATGGTGCACAATGGCAGCCATTGTACGCCATGATGAACAATTAGATGTGATTAATGAGATCAGCTTTATAGCTTCATGGGGTTTGACGGCAAGATTGTGTTTTATTTTTAACTTTTTGGCTTGGATTAGTTCGTGATTTTAAATTCAAGGGCCATGGGCTCCGAGTTTTTTACTTGCGAAGCGTTTTGGCGATTCTTCGCATGACAAGAAGGCTCGCCTTTTCTTGGTCAAAGAATCACCATTGCCATCCAACGTGGCAATTCATCCAAATGCCAGCATTCTGGGCACCTTTCCCGTTGACAGCGATGACGATTTTTGACGGCCTGTAACTTTTTTCTCATTTAACGGTGAATTTTACATCTCCGGAGTTTGATGTTTTATTTCTTTCCATTTTTTTTGAGCCTCTCTTAAGTGAATACAATGCTAAGTGAAATCGTGATTCTGAAACCCGAAAATCAAACTTGGACTTGTGAAAGGGAAATCCAAAGATGACACGAGTCCTTGGAGCATTACGTTAAGAGCGGGTATAATGCCAGGAAAAATTCAGATTTCACCCTCGCGTCTCACATGCCTCTGCTTTAGTACCAATAACAACCACGGGCGCTGTGACGACGCGCTCTGCAAAACTTCTTTGAAAAAACAAAACAACTGCAGTGCCACAGTGCACCTAATATTATTACAGTATGTCAAGTATGTGACTCGGCCTCTGTTCTTGAAATAAGTGTGTACCGCCGCACGGTACCATCGCACGCAGTAGTTCTGCATTTTTCATTTCATTCATTTAATTGATTTTCATTGTAGTTGCGTGATTGTAATTGTTATGTTTTTTTGTTTTAAAAATATTTCATTTGTTGTGAATGATGTAGGAAGTATTCAATAAAAACACATATTGCATGTTTTTCTCTACCTTTGTACTCTGCAAACGGCATTAGAATCAAACAATATATCGCGTATGCGCTATCTATAGGAACCAAAACTTCTACCTAATATCGAATCTTACTTACAAAGTAAAAGAGAATGGCAGGCGTCTGTGGAGTCTGGGTACCACGGCCAGAGCTCGCCTTCACATATGAAAATATCCTCAATAGATAGTTCTCGGCGAAATTAAGAAATAAGTTAATCATAGCATTTCTTTCTACCGAGTTTCACCAGGAAAGGGCTCTAACACATAAACACGTTACGACGACGCAACGTGGCGCTGCACGTTGCGTCGTTGTAACGAGCCGTGACGTAGAAATCGACGTCGAGCAACGTAAATAATCACGTCACGACGACGCAACGTGCCACGTTGAACGACGTCATATTGACGGTGTCGGATTTTTAGAATTGCCCCAGTTAGATTCGAGAAATGGACCACACTAGATGTGTTCTCCTACTGCTAATATTATGAAGACGGATAAAGCAGAAACAGATACAAAGAAAATCCGTGATCCAATAAGTCCAAGATTTTACGTGCCGTGCAACGTGGCACGTTACTACGACGGCGACGCAACGTGCAGTGCCAGTGCGTTGCGTCGTCGTAACGTGTTTATGTGTAAGAGCCCAAACGCTGTTGAAAGAGCAGATTTAGGGTCGCAACACACTTATCAAAACGGAAAGGGATCGTCACCGTATCAACTCAAGCCGTTCAGTATTATTTGTATGACTCCTTACTTATTATTTGTTACTCCTTACTGCAACGCACACTAATCGGAATCGTAACGTAATCGCATCGCCTCGGACAAGCTCACGAACCGCGGTGCAGTGCGTCGACTAGTGGTCGGCTTTCCGTACCCTCGCTTACGACTCTCCGTACGCTAACTTATGTATCTTCGTCCACTCTCCGCCCACGGTCTGCGTTGCCGCACGTGCTGTACGATTCACGAGAGAGGCGATCGTGAAGTTAGGCTTTGCGAACGTTCGCGCATGTACACTCGTAAAAAAAAGTCGTATTCATTTTATTTTAAACCAAAATACGATTAAATACTTGAAAGGTGTCAAGGGACAACGATAGCAAGTTAAAAAAAAGATTCAAGCGATTTTCGACCTTATTGACATTTGAGCAAACCCCTGATTTTAATGACGGAGCGATGTTAGCGAACGAGAATGTGAGAAAAACAAACAAAATTTTTAAATCTCGATAAGGTCGAAAATCGCTTGCACCTGTTTTTTTAACTTGCTATCGTTAAGCAAATGTTTTCCGACCTTCAAGCGATTTTCGACCTTATTGACATTTATTCAAACACCGGATTTTAATGAAGGATCAATGTCAGCTAACGAGAATGTGAGAAAAACAAACTAAATTTTAAATGTCAATGAGGTCGAAAATTGCTTGAACCGGTTTTTTAACTTGCTTGACGATAGCTAGGTAAAAAAGGTTCAAGCTATTTTCGAATAAGGTCGAAAATCGCTTGAACCGGTTTTTTTTAACTTGCCTGACGATAGCTCGGTAAAAAAAGGTTCAGGCTATTTTCGACCTTATTGAAATACCTAGGAGTGTATTTCGTACATACATTATTTGTGGTAATATATCAAAATGTGATAAATTAACTTTTAATTTTATTTTCCATTTTTTATCAAATAGTAATCTGTACCTTACTATGTTTTTTTATAAGTATGTAAAATGAAGAGATCTATAAAAAAATAATAATCTGAACCAAGCGGACCTCGTGCTGAAAAATACTCGACCAGCAGTACAATTGACTAACTGTATTTTGCGCGCATGTGGCAAAAGAAATTTCAAAAAAATGGTCTTCGGCTATTTGAAATTATTTCAGTCTTTTAATATTTTAGTTCTAGTGTTTATATTGTATTATGTGTTGTTTCTCTGATTATATCAACAAAAATATTATTATTTTAATAGCCGCCGGGCGCGGAGCTAACTGTCATAGTCCTCCCGTCTCAATAGAGCGGCGCCGACTGGCAGGTGAAACAAAATGATGCCTGAAACTAGAACCCGAGCCGCGACTGAAGTCGTTTTGACGCGGCGCTAGTGTCTATGTCATTACATCAAATTGCATTAAAAAAAATTAGTACCACGAGATTCCGCAGACCTTCACTCGTGACGCAGATTCTAGTGTGACACGAAATGGAAAATAGCATTCTACACGGTTTAAAAACGTCGTAAGCGCCCAATGCTAAGAACAATGATAACTTTTATTATATACAATATTTCAAAAAAGTGCTATACACGTCGCTCGGCTACGTAATTGTGTACATATTGATCTAATTTATATTTCTGTAGGACGAACCAAAATAGAATGAAATCAAAAAAACGTGAAAATCAGAGGTAACTTTGTGATCGTTTTCTATCGAGAAAATTTTGTCTTATTATGTTTTCTGTTTGACTCTGCCCTCGCAAATATAATGAAGTTTCCCAACATATACTTTTTTTCCGAATTAAACACTATTTAGTACTCTAAAAATCCAATCCAAAATTGAAGATTTCGCTTGTAGCGCCGTCTTAAAACTAAAGAGTACAGAACATTGGTGATCACTTCTAGAGACGGCAATTTCAATACTTTCCATAAAAATCATCGTGTCAACTTTTACTTCCATAACCACTGACAAAAGCAAACCAATTGCAATCCTACAGTAACATCAATAAAGATTACTATGAAGTAAAAATATTTCTATATCTAATATAATCCAACATTTTTTATAGTGGTAAAATCATCGAATGAGTCCTCCCACCCAGGACACAGCAGGAGGGACTGTCAGACTTTTACTGACTAAAATCCACGGTGTCCATCAAAAGCCCTTTACGTTCCGTTTCGCGACCGATCAAACAATTAATGTTGGATTGCCATTTTTATAATTAAGGATAAAATTTAAAAAATGCCTGCCAAAAACTGGGCTTGTTTCTTCAAAATTGGGCGCCAAACGCAATTCTGACGCCATTAATATTAGGACTACCTATACTAGCATCTCTAAACTGCTTTCAATTCCCTTGTCTCTGGAGTTTAGTCAAACTTGGCAAAGTAAACCTGAGAAATGTTATAGTTTAACTTTCTAGTTTCTGATGTTATAAGAAGAAGAAGAAGAAGCATTTAACCGGTATTTGCTTGCATATTATTTAAGTAAACTTTTACTGTGGTACCACAAAAACTTTTGAACGTCTGTTGAACACTTGTCTAAAAAAATGTCAGATTATGACGTTGAAATAAGGTCCGTTTTGCAGTCACACTTTTTTTAGACAAGTTTTCAACAGATGTTTAAGTTTTTGTAGTAAGGCTATTAATATTTCATTCCATCATTTTTGCCTTTCATTTCAGTCTGTATTTGTGCAGTTGTCAGCGCGTTTCATAAGCAAGAAGTCCCAAGTTTAAGAGCTGAGAAACCTCTCACTAAGCAAATTGGAATTAAAACAGAATTTCATCATCACATCGGCCGTAGGAAGCAAATGCTGAACATAGGCTTCTTCTATAGTTTCAGAATTTTGTTCTTGTTAAATGACCATAGATAACCTAACCCAATGGTAGGTAATAAATAGACTTCAAACTGTTATCGTCGAAAAGAATGAAATAGCATTCCTATTAAGTTCTCAATATATCTTTAAGAAATACAAATGAAATCCATGTTGTTTTAAGTATAATTCATAGAAATGGCATTATTCATTAGCATTAATTTAGACTTTTTGTCACATTTCATCGCTCAAAATTCGAAATATTGTTAGACAATTGAATTAAGGCAACTCCCACACGATAACGATCATCGTCCGCGCAGTCGCTAGGTCCTTTGTAGGTTGAAGCAAATGTTTGCGTGGTAGCTTGGAAAGGCGATGAAATACAATATAAAAAATCAAGGACAATCGACAAAGTGGAATATGACCCATTTTGACAATAAATCGTTTGAATCCGTCAAATTGACAAAGATCAAAGTAGGTATACCATGGATATGTATGTTAACGCCAATGTGGACCTAATTGTATTTGAATGTCTGTAGGAAAATAAGCTTACGATGGGTCACTTTATGGATTGTACATGGGTGGATCTCCAAAACAGGCGTATTCGTGTGATCGCTCTGGTGCTTTTCAGATATTGATATTTAACGGTAATTATGTATCTCATTAAAAAGTATGATATTCAAATAGTATATTTTTACTTTTGGCCTTCAATTTACACTAACAGTTATGGAAATATTTAAGTTCAAAAAATTTCGCGACCAGAGCAATCATAATTGGTGCCAGAGCGATCATATATGGTCAAACCAATTTAAAAAAAAAGAATATTGATAAAAAAATATTAGTTTTGGCGTTTTTAGTCATATTCAGTTGGTATACGTGTAACAAGATAACATGTAAGTGATACCTTTTCTTCCGGAAGTCGGTGGCTTTGTTTTTTATTTCACTGACTATGGCCATCCGACTTCCGAAAGAAAAGTTATTTTATACTTTTTTGTGTGGTTTTGAAGTCGGTTCCTTTTTTTTCAAAAAGCATTTTTTTTTTTTTTTTTAGTTTAGATATTCAATTAAATCGGTGTCTTTGAAAATCTACAAAACAAGTCAGCAAAAAAATGGATGTATGTGGGTAATGAATGTCACAAGATATCCATTAGTTTTATATATTAAAACCGTTCATCATCATCATCTCAGCCATAGGACGTCCACTGCTGAACATAGGCCTCCCCTTTTGATCTCCACATATACCGGTTGGAAGCGACCTGCATCCAGCGTCTTCCGGCGACTTTTATGAGGTCGTCTGTCCACCTTGCTGGTGGACGTCCTACGCTGCGCTTGCTAGTCCGTGGTCTCCACTCTAATACTTTTCGACCCCATCGGCCATCTGCTCTGCGAGCAATATGGCCTGCCCATTGCCACTTCAGCTTGCTAATCCGGTGGGCTATATCGGTGACTTTAGTTCGTCTACGTTTTACGTCTAGCATAGCCCTCTCCATAGCTCGTTGAGCGACTTTGAGCTTTGAGATGAGGCCGATAGTGAAAGACTACGTTTCGGTGCCGTAACTCATCACTGATAACACACATTGGTTGAAGACTTTCGTCTTGAGGCACTGAGGTATGTCGGACGAAAAGACATTGCGTAGTTTCCCGAACGCTGCCCAACCGAGTTGGATTCGGCGGTTGACCTCTTTCTCGAAGTTGGACCTACCTAACTGGACTGCTTGTCCTAAGTAGATATAATTATGAGTCAACAACTTCGAGTACCGAGTTTCCAACAGAGACTGGGGTGGGCACAACATTGGCATTTGACATAATTTTCGTCTTGTCCATGTTCATTTTCAAGCCCACCCGTTGTGAAACTCGGTCGAGGCCATCGAGCATCATGCTGAGTTCCTCCATCGACTTTGCCATGACTATGATGTCGTCGGCAAACCGAAGGTGAGTGATGTATTCGCCGTTGATGTTGATGCCAAGTCCTTGCCATTCCAGGAGCTTGAAGGTGACTTCCATTGCGGCAGTAAACAGTTTCGGGGAGATAACGTCCCCCTGTCTTACGCCTCTTCTCAATGGAATCGCCTTCGTGCTCTGCTCCTGTACTCGGACCGACATGGTGGCGTTATTATACAAGCACTTCAACACCTCGATGTACCGATAGTCAATACGGCATCGCTGGAGTGACTTAAGTACCCGCCCATGTTTCCACCGAATCGAAGGCTTTCTCATAGTCCACAAACGCTAAGCATAATGGCAAGTTATACTCTTCGGTCTTCTGTATAACTTTCCGCAGCGTATGGATGTGGTCTATGGTACTATAGCCTCTTCGGAAACCGGCTTGTTCGGGAGGCTGGAAGTCATCGAGTCTGTGTTCGAGACGGTTCGTGTAATTATAATTATATTAAAACCGTTCCCAGAATAAAACTAACACTTTTCTGAAAACCGCATCAAAATCGGTTCAGCCAAACGCGAGATAATCGCGGACAAACATTCATACACACATACAGGCCGAACTGCGAATCTCCTTTTTTTAAATTAAGATGGTTAAATAGTTTTATAACGTACAATTAATGCAAAATATCGTTGCTCTGGTCTTTTTGGACAGAGCAATCACAGCCATATCGATCAGAAAAAGTCACAAAATCATGAATATAGCTGAATTTAAAAGCAGTAGAAAATTATAATTACGTGTCATAAAAACCATCATAAAGATCACCTAATTCACATAAAAAACACATTTACAAGCTTAATATTTAATTTGAATAACGTGCCATATCAATCATAAAATTCGAGAACCAAATCCAGAGTAATCATAAACTTGCCTTCGTGAACATACCTTCGCGGATACGTGGCACAAAGGTATCCTCCTCAACGGTTAGACCACTGCTGGTGCTACCCAGCGAGAGTGAAATAGAGTGTCTATAACGCGTAACTAGGCATGAGCGCGATGTTTTACCTGAGCGCAGAGCGATGAGATAAAATGCCCGGACACGAATTTAAATTCAAATTGTGGCAAAAGTATTCATAATAAAACTACAAGTATTTTATAACAATGAAGATTAACTATTTCTTATGTAATCTAAATAAGTTGTTTCATATGCAGCTTCTCATTAAAAAAATAAAGAATATTTTTTTCATTCAATCGGGAGTGAGGACAACCCAGAGCGATCAGGATTTTAGGGTTTAAGATTCTTTTTTAAATATTTTAAATAAACTTATTCATAATATTAGCCTTGTACCAGGTAGATTAGACACTGAACTGCATATAAAAAAATATTTTGAAAACTTTTTTCAATTTTAAAATAGGTTTATTCAGCCCGACACGAAAAAAAATGCCTCTGGAGATCGACCCACATAACACAATCTCAACCAAGAAAAAAAACTTTTTGAAAAAAAGGGAACCGACTTCAAAACCAAACACAAAAAAAACTATAAAATAACTTTTCTTTCGGAAGTCGGTGGCTTTGTTTTTTTTTATTTCATTGACATATGGCCACCGACTTCCGAAAGAAAAGTTATTTTATAGTTTTTTTTGTGTTTGGTTTTGAAGTCGGTTCCCTTTTTTTCAAAAAGTTTTTTATTTTTCCCTTTTTAGTTGAGATAATCAACAAAAATCTTCATAAAATCGGCGTCTTTGAAAATCTACAATCCTATTAAGCAAAACGGATCTATGTGAGCAACTTCACGAGATATCCATTATTGTTATATACTAAAACCTTCCCCAGAATGTAACGAACACTTTTCTGAAAACTGCATTAAAATCGGATCCGCCAAACGCGAGATAATTGCGGACAAACATGCAATCGTCCCTGAAAATCTACGATCCAAGTAAGCAAAACGGATCCACGCGGGCAACGTCACGGGATATCTATTAGTGTTATATACTAAAACCTTCTCCAGAATGTAATGAACACTTTCCTGAAAACTGCATCAAAATCCGTTACGCCAAACGCGAGATAATCGCGGACAAACATACATACATACATACATACATACATACATACATACATACATACATACATACATACATACAGGTCGAACTGAGAACCTACTTTTTTTTTTGAAGTCGGTTAAAAAACATTGCAGCTATTTCCTAATCTCCAATTTTGAAGGAACCTTTGATCTCATTGTGACACAAAAGAAATATCACATCACTCTCCCGGCAATAGGGAAACCTATTCGAAGAACGTAAAAACTAGACCCTGACATTTTCCCCGGAACTTATTCTTTTGCATTTCACCGTGACTTGTGATTGAATGACAGACGGACCCACTTACATTACCCACACATTGTTTGTTTTTTTTTTTCGTTATAGAGGCTCGTCGCAGTGGCCGAGTTATTGACTGTTGTGCTGCGTATTGTGAGTTCTATTACTACACGGATCAAAAATGTTCTTCTATTTTATGTTCGTGAGGTTGGTAAACGAACCCATGAAACAGGATGTTTTTTTAGTGTGGGATTAAGGTTTTTGCGTATATTTGTGTGACAGGTAAGGGAAATGCACTGTAAAAGGACATAAGAAATGATTTAGTTGAAGCGATTCTCAAACGACACCGTCGTTTGCACTATCGGGTGGTAAAGTGGATCTCTAATTTCTTTGGCTTATTATATAAAATTCGTTTGCACGGACACCGAACCGCAACGCGCGTATTAGTGACGATTGCGTCGAATCAGCCACCTCTCACTGCCTAATACGCATTAACGAATGCGTCGAATTTCATGGATTTTCAATGGAAAGAAAATATGATTAATGATATTCGATATTTGGATGTACTGAATTCGGAGGTCGGAGGTTCAAATCCTGCTCGCGGTTCCCATTTTTTAACCGACTTCAAAAAAAAAAGTAGGTTCTCAGTTCGACCTGTATGTATGTATGTATGTATGTATGTATGTATGTATGTATGTATGTTTGTCCGCGATTATCTCGCGTTTGGCTGAACGGATTTTGATGCAGTTTTCAGGAAAGTGTTCATTACATTCTGGAGAAGGTTTTAGTATATAACACTAATAGATATCCAGTGACGTTGCCCGCGTGGATCCGATTTGCTTACTTGGATCGTAGATTTTAAGGGACGATTGCATGTTTGTCCGCAATTATCTCGCGTTTGGCTGAACGGATTTTGATGCAGTTTTCAGGAAGGTGTTCATTACATTCTGGAAAAGGTTTTAGTATATAACACTAATAGATTTCCCGTGACGTTGCCCGCGTGGATCCGATTTGCTTACTTGGATCGTAGATTTTAAGGGACGATTGCATGTTTGTCCGCAATTATCTCGCGTTTGGCTGAACGGATTTTGATGCAGTTTTCAGGAAAGTGTTCATTACATTCTGGAGAAGGTTTTAGTATATAACACTAATAGATTTCCCGTGACGTTGCCCGCGTGGATCCGATTTGCTTACTTGGATCGCAGATTTTAAGGGACGATTGCATGTTTGTCCGCAATTATCTCAATCGAACCGATTTTGATAAAGTTTTCAGAAAAGTATTTGTTACATTCTGGGGAAGGTTTAAGTATATAACAATAATGGATATCTCGTGAAGTTGCTCACATAGATCCGTTTTGCTTAATAGGGTTTTAGATTTTCAAAGACGCCGATTTTATGAAGATTTTCGTTGATTATCTCAACTAAAAAGGGAAAAATAAAAAACTTTTTTAAAAAAAGGGAACCGACTTCAAAACCAAACACAAAAAAAACTATAAAATAACTTTTCTTTCGGAAGTCGGTGGCTATCTCAATGAAATAAAAAAAAACAAAGCCACCGACTTCCGAAAGAAAAGTTATTTTATAGTTTTTTTGTGTTTGGTTTTGAAGTCGGTTCCCTTTTTTTTATATATCTATACATATAATAAATTTGTAGAAAAGTGGTGTCTGTACAATGAAAATATACAAAAAAAAAGTAGCAGGGGTTGTTATTTTATCGATGCCGAACCCGAAACTGTAATTAATTTTTTTTTTGTCTGTTTGTCTGTTTGTCCGTGTGTTTGTGCACGCTAATCTTCGGAACTACTGGACGGATTTGAATGATTTTTTTTTGTGGTATAGGTATTAAGTTCGATTAACATATAG
This sequence comes from Agrotis clavis, assembly GCA_954870645.1. NCBI lineage: Eukaryota > Metazoa > Arthropoda > Insecta > Lepidoptera > Noctuidae > Agrotis > Agrotis clavis. The sequence continues at coordinate 7,593,828 of OX940943.1, forward strand.
GCTATAATTTATCTTGGAAACTTAAACACCTGATGCAGAACTGCAACAGACCTGCTAAACTATAAGAGATACAAAAATGATGCCATAGCAAAAATTGTTCCACGTGATGAGCCTTTTCTGCTGAGAGAATAAAATTGAAGATCCTGGACACCTGATGTGGAACTTCAAGAGCCCAGCTACACTATAACATATACAGTAAAGACGTCTTAGCAATAGTTGTTCAACCTGATGAGCACCTTCTGTTGATGTATAAAAATTGAAGATCTGGAACACCTGATGTGGAACTCCAAGAGCCCAGCTACACTATAACACATACAGGAATGACGTCTTAGCAATAGTTGTTCAACCTGATGAGCACCTTCTGTTGATGTATAAAAATTGAAGATCTGGAACACCTGATGTGGAACTCCAAGAGCCCAGCTACACTATAACATATACAGGAATGATGTCTTAGGAATAGTTGTTCAACCTGATGAGTACCTTCTGTTGATGTATAAAAATTGAAGATCTGGAACACCTGATGTGGAACTCCAAGAGCCCAGCTACACTATAACATATACTGGAATGACGTCTTAGCAAGAGTTGTTCAACCTGATGAGCACCTTCTGTTGATGTATAAAAATTGAAGATCTGGAACACCTGATGTGGAACTCCAAGAGCCCAGCTATACTATAACATATAAGGGAATGACGTCTTAGCAAGAGTTATTCAGCCTGATGAGTACTCTCTGTCATCGTATAAAGATTGAAGATCTGGTACACCTGATGCGGAACTCCAAGAGCCCAGATACACTATCTAGACACGCGGAGCGTGGCCAGCCAATAATATATACAGGAATGACGTCTTAGCAAGAGTTGTTTAGTCTGATGGGCATTTCCTGTTGTCTTACAAAAATGAAAGATCTGGAACGTCTGGAATCGTCTCGCGCATCCCGTTGTTTTCCCGTCCCCAGGCTCCTAGAATTCGACATCAGACGTTTCAGATCTTCGATTTTGACGACCCCGACTGCTGGCATAAGCAACAGGATCCGCGTACGAAGTCGCGGGCAGAAGCTAGTATATAATATAATACGTTAATTTTTAATTTCTCCCAGTACAGTAAATTAAGTAGTATTTTATATTTAACATTCCGTATAGATAATAATTGAAACTAGACTATTTGCAGTTACCGGGTTTCGACAATTGAATACGATCCTTGTTTAAACTCCGTACCAGGGGAATTTCTGAACGAACCAATTACCTAGCCAATAGTTTTAACTGTTCACTAATTACTAAGACTTGTTTAGTTCAGTATTATTAGTTCCTTACACCATCATCATGATCATCATCATAATCAGCAGTCCCACGACTGATATGATCATGATGGTCCTATTGGATATCTATGGGGGAGGCCTATGCCCACTTCTGAACGTAGGACTTCCCCTTAGATTTACAATAGGACCGGTTGCTTTGCGAATCTACTACAAAGTAATATAATATTGGGCAGTTTTTATAATGGCTTAGCAACACTCGTTTTGGCGAAGCGGAGTTTTCGGTCGCTTTTTGACCGAAGTCAAAAGGTTAATTCTCAGTAGATCCATTGCCTAGGTCCATGATGGATCTAGTGAAAATTGTTTTTCTCAGTTGGCTAAAACAATTTTTGGCGAAAACTGCTACTAAAATCTGTTTTTAGCCGACCCTATAACCAAGGTCATTACATTCAACACTCCCTATAATGCCGACCTTCGTCTCACCCAATACCTAATACTTTAGCTAGGAAGAAGAAACAAACTCTCAATATTTCAGTCCCTACAAAACCAAATCACGAAAAATCTATCCCCCATCCCAAACTCCTAACAACGTCCCCTAAATTTCCACTAAAGCAGTACCTACACCGATGCAAACGAAGTTAAAACGAGAACCGAGAATGAAAAATTACTGGCTATAACTCACTAGCTTGAAAAGAGTAAATGGCAAATTAGGTACGTAACGTTCCAAGGGGGAATTTTTAAGCATTCACGTCGATAAAGGGGCCTTGAAAGCTGTCTACCCTTGTCATCGGTAATGACACTGATGTAAGAAAGAAGGAAAGAAAGAAAATAAGTTTTTCAAGTTACTCAGGCCCCAAGTACATATAGTATAAGACAAAACACTTACCGTGGTACCACAAAAACTTTTAAACGTCTGTTGAATACTTGTCCAAAAAAATGACAGATTATGACGTTGCAATAAGGCCCGTTTTGCAATCACACTTTTTTAGACAAGTGTTCAACAGATGTTTAAGTTTTTGTAGTAAGGCTGTTAGAACTAAATAGAACATTGTGTGTGAGACACACATTGTTGGCGACTGCGCCAAAAAGACCAAGTTCAACAAAATGCCGGACACTCTCGTCTGTCTCTATTTTACTGACGTCATACTATAATAGACAGTCATAATTTTATTATCGCAATAAAATCATCAAATGAGTCCCCCACCCAGAACGGGACGAGAGGAACTGTCAGACTTGTACTGACTAAAATCAATGGTGATCCTTCAACAGCCCTTTACTTTCCAGGGTTACGGGTACCTGATGAGACAGTCCTGCGGCACCTGGACACTATTAAAATGTATTTTCGGCTAAAATCCAGCTGAGCTGAGTTTGAGTTTTTTTTTTTAGCTTTGTAAAATTATCAAATGAGTTCTCCCACCCAGGTCAGGGCGAGAGGAACTGTCAGACTCGTACTGACTAAAATCCACGATGTCCTTCAATAGCCCTTTATATACCCCGGTAGGCTTTGGCCCTTTAGAGGGGGCCCCGTCATCATGCTGACGCTCTTTGAGGCGCGCGCCGTCGACCCGGGTATGGTCCACGGTGGGACAGCGAGTGGCCCATTACTCGCCCCGCAGCATGACCTCGACCAATGCCGGGCGCGAGAGGTGAGCTGACTTTGAGTTACGTTAAAGTTCCCTCTATAGGTCTCAGTTTATCCTTGTTAATGCGATATGGCAACGAATGTCCACTGAAGTGAATCTTTTATGTTTGTTACTGGCAGTTTTTCGATTTCCATTCCCTGTTTTTATTTTTTTGAATATCGGTGAATGTTTTTTTTTGTGTGCTATATAAAACACACAGAGTACATAATTGCATAGTATATTTTTTGAGCTTTTATGTTCAATTTAATGGACACTCGTTCATTCTTTTTTTAATGTGGCTCGTGTGTTCGCTTGTCAATCAATTCCAGCTCTTAGTATCCGAATATAACGCTAGTTCGAAACGGCTCAATGTTCTGCATTTCTGCATCGCCATTTTTTTGGCTAATTTCGACATTCACATTTAGAATTGCACATAAATAACGTTATAATATAATCACCCGATCAATACTTCTATGTATCAAAATATTATAGAATTGTTATTTATTTCAGGTTTATATACCCATTATGCAACAATTAAAATTAAAATAAACTTTATACTAAATTAAAAATGCAATAATGTTACTGTGTATCAATATTTATAAAGTTCTATTGATATAACAACGGCTATCCAGAAATAATTAACATTAACATTTAATCATAATTACAGAATCCATTTCGCCATTTCATTGTATATTATTAATACGGTATTAACATACACAAATATGTAACTAATAACAGGGTACTACCTATTGTACAATTAAATCTGAAACACCTGAATCAGTTCACATGAAATTGTCATTATATCGATTCCACTGAAAACTGAAATCTACGTAGAGACTGAAATAATGGAGAGCAACAAAACTATGAAAATAGATACCCAATCAATCAGACTAGTACTGTCAGCAAAATGAATATGTGGACTACTTTTACGACTGGCTTTTGACCGCGGATTCCCTTTATTGTTTTTTCCACTCATCATCATCATCATCAGCCTATAATGTTCCCACTGCCGGGACACAGGCCTCCTCTCTGTGAGAGGGAGTGGACCATAATCCACCACGCGGGCCCAGTGCGGGTTGGTGGATGTCACATGTCTTCGAATTTTTGGTTCTAGGACATGCCGGTTTCCTCACGATGTTTTCCTTCACCGTTTTGAGAGCAGTGGTGATGAAATAAATTACACAAAGTAATGCGCCAGGCGGGGTTCGAACCCACGACCTACAACTCGTAAGTCGGGACCGATACCACTGGGCCACCACTGCTCCCCACGTTTTTTCCACTACAGTTTTTTCCCCTACGTTTTTTCCACTACAGGGCAAATACCTCCAATCGCCCTTTAAGAAAGAGATTCAGGTATTAAGAAGTATTTTTGTTTTTTTTTTTATGTTAATATTCGAAGTAAATTTTACCCGTGGTGCTAGGCAACTGGGCTTCTCCCAGTAGTAATGTCTCTTCATGTCTATTGGCCTTGTTTTGTTCTGTCTCCTGCTTGATTTGGAGGGAAGTGGAAACATATTTTTCCTACTCCACATACGCTTCATTTCGGCGCTTTTGTGGTGGTGGCCACTGTTGATTCTGGCTTTTAGGAGTTGCATTTGTTTGGGAGAAATGTGGTGGGTATGTCCCAATAAAAAGAGAAATTAGGTGGTTAAAAAAACCATACCATTTGTTTGTACTCTAGTCCGAAGTGGCACTAGAAAAAAGAGCACTTGGATGCATGGGGAAGACCTTTGCTCGGCAGTGGGACAAGAACGTAGATTAATATAAAAACGTTAGTTTGTCATATTTTATTTGTGCTTCAATGAAGGTATTAGTTAGAAACTTCAACTTCAACTATTTTTAATTGAAAGGCAAATCTTTTAACACGATCTACACGGTTCAATATTTCGGTATCTTTAGCCGTGACCCCTTTTTTTTTTTACTTGGTAAAAACATCAAATGAGTCCTCCCACCCAGGGCAGGGCAGGAGGGACTGTAAGACTTGTACTGACTAAAATCCATGGTATCCTTCAATAGCCCTTTACGTTGCGGAGCCACGGTGAACCGTTAGTCCCGCGACCCCGGCAGGCTTTGACCCTCTTAAAAGAGCCCCGTCATAATGCCGACAGTCTTTGAGGCGCGCGTGGAACACAACGCGCCGTCGACTCGGGCATGGTCCATAATCGGACGGCGAGTCACCCATTACTCACCGTCCACGCCTACGGTGGCCGGAGATCGTCTAGCAACATCCGTCGCCGTGGGCAAATCAAAGATTCACTGGACAAATTCAATAAAGGAGTAAGATAAAAAAAAAAAAAAACTAATACAGTTAGCCACCCCCTAATGGACCAGATCTCGCAAAAACTTTTAATTCCCGAGATAACGGTTTTTGCTGGGTTCCATAGCTTGTTAGGGCGGGGCTAGACCCTTCGTTAGCCCCTTAACCTTAGATTTAGGGGTCGTTTAACGATTTCTTGGGGTTAGCCATAAATCTTTTGAGTGTATGCATTTGAATAAGTTTTTAAATTATCGAATAATTGGCTATTTAACAGTGTGAATAAATTACAAATCTAATAAGTCCGATATTAACCCCCTTATTACTCGTAATAAAACGAGAAGTAAAGTTACGCCGAAGTTAATCCTAAAAATGTATGGTCAATCCGAAGATTATCCTGGTTGTAACTTCAGTCCACGTTTATTAATAAGGGGGCAAGAGTTTTGAAAAATAACGAATCAAATAAAATCAATGAATATTTACCAAGATATAACGCTTCAAAACTCAGGAGCTCGTAATGTGAGAAAAAAAAATTATCGATCACTTTGAAAAAAAATACGTATTTTTTTTTACAGATTTATGATTTCTTTTTCTTTTATAGATTTTTTATTTAAAATTATATATTTAGAACCAGGGTTGGCATGATTAAAACAAGTTGTTTTAAAACACATGTTTAAAACAGTGTTTAAAACAGTTTGAAATTAAACAGTGTTTTTTATTACATGTTTAAAAACAAGGATTAAAACAAGTTTAAAACATTGTTTAAAACAGTACGAAAAAAAACATGTTTTAAAACTACTTTTCATGTCGCAATAACTGAATATAAAATGAAAATAAAATAATAAGTAGGTATTTGAGTCTGAATAGTTCAACATAAAACCAATCGAGTCTCTATTGCTGTTATATTTTTGAACTTTCAATGGCATTGTAATTGACTTAATCATTTTTTTTTTATAAAACGTTGCCCCAATATAGGAATTTCTACTGTGTCGTGGGTGCGTTTACAAACATAATATAAACTCAAACATGGCCCCAACATTATTTTTATGTTATGTAGGTATTTCATTCAATCAAACAAATATCTAAGTACTGGTACTTAGATATTTGTTTAAATAAAATAATAGTAAATCCTGGGATTTGTATGGGACAAGATAGCACCTATTTTTGAAACATTATCATAATAATTTCAAAACAATTAAAATTGTAACAATTTTAATTAATAAACAACATTAGTCATAAATAAAAAACGTAAACGTCGATCCCTAATGTCGGCTGTCGAAAGAAATTTGGTAATTCCCCTATTTTTTTGACATATAAGTAGATCGGTGTTTCTCAGTCCATTGTTCATAAGGTAAAGCCCCGCACCGTGGCGCGGGGATATACCTTATGAACAATGAACTATTCTACGAACGAATAGGGATACATACCTACCGGGTGAATGTGAAGCGTTTAATTACGCAACATACAGATAAATGTTATCTATTGATCGTTTTTTTGTAAATATTTAATTTATTAGGGCGAGTTTATGAAGATCTAGCCTAGAAAAGAAATATAGTCGAATTAATTTGAAATAATGCCCTAAACTAAAAAAAAACAAAAAAAACACTTGTTTAAAACATTTTGAACTGTTTGTTTTATATAATTTAAAAAAAACTGTTTTTTTTCCAACCCTGTTTAGAACATAAAAAAAAAAGTTCTATGGTTTTTCCACAAAATTATCAGCTTATGCTAGTGATCACGAACTTTTCTTGATGTGTAGTTGGGAAAAAGACTAGGCAGATGATGTTGAATTTCCTACAATCACTTCACCAAAATAATCCATTTTCCTCTTTGTTCCAGTGGCTTGCTCAACGGTGACCGTGACGAAGTGCCAGGCTGCTCTGAGGACCCTGCAGGCCTTCCCGTTCTTCAAGCCGACCTGCCTCTGTCGAGAACCGAATGTCGACCCCGAATGTAACTCCTTCCGCGACTTCCTGTTTGACCATCCCTGCGTGTTCGTCATGAAGAAGGGTATGGAAGTATTTTTATGGTGTTAAGATCTTTCAGTTTTTATACAGTTGAACGTTACGTTTGGTTTTATGGGCAGGCCACATTGCTCTTAGAACTGACTAGTGTTTGCCCGCGGCTTCGCTTGCGTTAATTTAGAATTTGAGAAACAATACGGATCGTGTATGTGGCGCCATCTGGAATATGAACGTAATTGTTTTCTCAACAACAGCTCTCTTCTGTTATTCGGGATGAAAGATACCCTATATCCGTGTCTATACTCCTGACAACGTATATGCTAAATTTTGGGACGATCGATTCAGTAGGTAGTAATGCGTGAAAAGGTAAAAAAACAAACATACTTGCATTTTTATTATTAGTTTAGATCAATAATGTTATACCTAGGTACATAGTTTGCATAGGAACCATCCTTATTTGAGCGACATTAATTTCAAAGATCCTTGTTTATCTTAAACATTAGACCATATTTTTTTGGTCGATTTACAGTATCGCTGCAAATTGAACGTACGATAGCATTGCTCTTCTCCCTTTAGCATACCGCGTGATACCTAAAAAATAACTAATTATTTGACTTGATGAGTACAACTTGTCGTCGTTTCAAACAGAAACTATGCACTGGTTTGAGCACCAATTCAAAACATAAATAAACACAAAATAATAGAAACACTGATTGTTTTCGAATCTTTCAAATTCCTACACCTCGAAACAATTACAGTTTAAAAAAAACCAACTTACTACCTACAATTCAAAATCAGTGTAGATTTATATCCTAGAGAACTACTGAAAAAAATTGTAATGAATTAAAATTGCGAATAATATTGAAGTAAAAGTATGCACATTTTTTTTTTAATTATTCGAAACTCTTAGGACAAATAAAAATGAAACACAAAAAGTGAAAAAGAAAATTGCAAGATTTGATCCTGAGACCCCTTGCACGAAAGTCGAGCAGGTTACCAACCAGGCTGGCTAGTACGCTAACAGTAGTTTTCAAATAGCGGTTCTTATATGTCAACAATGACTGAAAATCAACATATTATAACATTGCTAATCCCCCAAGGAGAATAGCGTAATTATACATATACTATTAATTGAAGAGCAGTTTAAGGAATATTTGAGAAAAAATTGAATAAATAATATCCAGTGGTTTAGCTTCCAACTCCAAACAAACATTTAAAAACAACAAAATTCAAAATTGCTATCTCCCAGGGAAAATAGCGTAATAATACATAGCCTAATAACAGAAGCATATTATTAGAAATATTTTAGGAAAATTTGATCGACAACTTTACAGTAGTTTAGGAGATAGATCAAATCAAAAAAACATAAAAATTTTCGAAAAAAAAAAAGTTGATTTGGCATCAGAATCGATCCCTTATCTCGAAAAAAATACAAAAAGAAAAAAATATTCAATGTACAGGAATGACAGCTCTACGATTTTATTATATGTAAAGATAAAGATAAAGAAGATAACCGATGGGGAAGAAAAGTTCTCGAGTGGCGACCTTGGACCGGAAGACGCAGCGTAGGCAGGCCTCCCACTAGGTGGACCGACGACATCGTGAGGGTCGCGGGCAACCGATGGATGCAAGTGGCGAATTGTCGTTCGGCGTGGCGGTCTAAGGGGGAGGCCTATCCAGGTAGCATTTTACGTCATTATGTCGTCAGTTTACGGTACTGCTCGACGTGAGAGACGTCATGTCTTGACGTCGGGGGATCCCATCAGATGTCGTCAATTTGTCACAGCCTCAAGACGTCAGTTTACAGACGTTACAGAGACGTCATATACTGAATTTATAGGGACGTTACTGGGCCGTACGTATTAGGGCAGCCACTGACGTTGGAGTGACATCATTTACTGAATTCATAGGGACGTTACTGGGCCGTACATATTAGGGCAGCCAATGACGTGCAAAACCATGTATAAATCCGCAGGTCTCTTTGGAGTGGGTTGTTATTGGAACACTGTTTAACACCGGTAAACTTGACAGTGACACTTCTGTTCACTGCACCGATGCATTGCTCTCAATAACTTCTCAACAAAACAAAATTAATTCTTCAGACCTTATACTATCGGCGGTAACGAAACCATAGCGACTTCTATTTGGACTACAACGCCATCTATCGAGCTAGGCGGTACTATTTTTCGAAACTTTAAATAAATATTGATCGCTGTGATTCCGTTCTCGCTGTAACTTCTAGTAAAAATTGCTCTGCCGATTTTTTTTTTTATGTGTTACCTTATCCTTAAACACATAGGTTTGTTACCTTTTTCATTTACAAACGTCATTATTTGATTGATTTGATATCAAATAATGTTGTTTAAAAAGGAAAAAGTTTTGGATTACGTAACAAAACCTACGTATTTAAGGATAAGAAATCACATAAAAAAAAAAAATCGGCAGAGCAATTTTTCACAAGATTGTTGGATTTTTATACTCCCCTATTCTAACTAATACATTTAAACAAATACAAAAAGAATTTGAGGCTGAGGAATTTTTGACAGAAAGTTATAAGCAATTTTCATGTTTTGATAAAAAAAACGGAACTTCTAGGCTAAAAATGTTTTGGATTATTGTGCATCTGTAATCTGTATCACCTACTCTCGTCATAATTATGCCAAAAGAGATGGCCCATTTTCTTAGGGCACTCTGCCTAGCAAATAAAAAATCATGTACAGTGACCAATTTTGGTTTATTTTAAACATAATATGCTGTAAAATTAACTGTGAAAGTTACATAATCCAGTAACTTCAGATTTCTTAGTAATTAACAAAAAGCATCAATTGGTCATGAACCTAGTCGGGCTCTTACCTCAATATTATCCAGATTATTTTGCGTGGATATAAAGAGACCCTTGTCACTGGATGGATATCCATTATATTCTACAGTTTAAACCAAGTATTACCAAGTATAGAGTGTGTGTATAGTATGTTTTATTTGTAGGTTTTCACAATAAGTTTTAAGTACATGCCTGAATTGTTAGTAATTGCACAAGCATCGTTTGGAAAGGCATGTCTAACGAAGATACAACATGTTTTCTGTTTTCTTAGCCGTCCCGTAGCTATACCGCAGTTAACCCTTAAATGCATAGTGTACCGTTTTGGGAACATACCCAATATTATTTCATTAAAAATAAAATAAATGAAATATGTTATTATATTATAAATTTATTAATTATTTAGGGTATTTACTGTCAATAAGCATTCATTTATTTTTTCCAATTTTTTTTTTTTTTTTTTTTAATTTTACAATATGGACGGTGATGTTTTGGCTAAGACCTCTTTGGTTTTGGGAACCCAACTTTTTTTGGAAAATTAATAAAAAATAGTTTTAATCGCAATTTTGTAATTCCAAAATATGAAACAGAATTGTTATAAAATACACTATCATAAACCGAAAAAATATTTTTTAAATATAAAAATAAATAGAAAATATTGGAGGGGGTAATTTTTCAAATTTTTTGCTTATTTACTCATTTTTAAGAGAAATTTAAGCAAAAAAATTTTTATTTTATTTTTTCAGCAATGTTGGTATCATGTTTTATTATTTGAATAACTTTTGAATAAAATACAAAACATTATGCATTTAAGGGTTAATACACCTCATTGTTGTATTATTGTTGACAGTGTCCAAAACGTAAGCACAATCAAATCCGTATGAAAAGCACTAGATAATCGTTAGGCAATGGAATCAGTCCGTGTCCGTGTAGAATAGCAATGGTCGGTTTAAAGAAAAGATAATCGCACAGTTTACAAACAAAAATAAGCCCCCGCACAAGCTGCGAACACAAATGAAAAAAATAGTATGAATGTCAAACAAAAAATATGACGGATGTCAAGCGATTGTCGAACCTGTCATGTCGTTTCGTTTCGTTGTTGCAGGAAAAAGTTATTATTTCAGTAATTTAAAATAAATGTTTCATAGCATTCGAATAACTTACAAAAGTGTTTTTATTATAATTGCAAAATTGAATAATCATTTTAAGTCAAAATAATGATAAATATTAGTCTGACAAGGCATTCATATTATAGCTTAACAGGGAATGGAACGTTTATCCGAAATAGCGTGCTGCCCCGATACACCGGAAACGTAAAACAACTATTTATGTCGAAATATTTTTTCGGAAGTTGTACGGAAACGTAAATCATTTAGTTATTTATATTTTTATTTTTTATGTATTTATAACTAAACATGTAAAATGTACATGTCACTGAGTAACTAGGCAGAAATTGGCCATGTCATTTCAGCGCCGGAGGAATTTTTCGAAATAGTCGTACCGGCTATACAAATCCTTGTTATAATGATTAGTATTTGCCCATAATATTCGCTATGTTGGTGGTCGACTTCACTCGTGGAATTATGTCAGTCAGATGCATTCCATAAACTGTTCTTTAACCAATCTTTAGCTCTTTGGGTCACTTTAGGACCAGATATGTCATACTACAGTCGTCAACCTGAGGGCAGATTTAGACTAATAAGGGACAGACTGTAAAATGACGTTGTTAGGAGGTATCATTTATGACCTATACAGTACGTACAGTACAGTACTATAATAGTACGTAAGTATGACGTACAATAATGACGTAACTGTGGTGACCCTAAATTGACTTAAGAATGTCGTCATTTTTTAGTCGCCGACGTCACTTGCTACCTGATATGTTCAGCAGTAGACGACTTCCGGCTGATGATGATGATGATGATGATGAAACGTTACGTTTGGCGTGAGCATATGGAAGGCGAGTAATGTGACTCGCTGTCTGATCATGGACCATGCCACGTCGGCGTGTCGTGGTCCACGCGGTCCTCAAAGAGCAATCAGACGGGGGCCCCGTCTCTTAGAGGGCCGAAGCCTGCCGGTGTCGCGAACTGTCTCGTCAGGTATCCCTGACCCCGGAATGTAAAGAGCTATCGAAGGAGTACAAGTCAGACAGTCCCTCGCGCCCTGGACTCACTTGATGATTTTCAACGATGAAAAAGACACATATAGTGGCCTGGCTTCTGTGCTGAACAGAACCTATTTGACACAACACACACGATCTATTGTACTTTTTTTCTTTTAATTTGTTGAGGAAAATGTAGTGTTAGGTGTAATCTGTCAAATGTCTTTTTATATTTCAACTTTGTCACAAAAGAAGAAGGTTTATATTCTTTTCGATTTGACTGATTGGATTAGGTGGATGTGCAGGCGTCTGTACTAATGGAGCACACCTACACAGCTGTCAAAATGTAAGTTTTTTAGAAACTAGAGTACTCTAATCTGTCTAATTTAAAGACTTAAAATTATTATGTAGCTCAAAGTTGTGATAATTTCATGAAGATCGGTAGAAAACCCAAGCCGTGAAACTGAAAGAAACTAAGTTAAGTAAGTATTGCCAAGTTATGATATGCTTGTAAGAACTTGGTCCTCATTATGTGCATTTCAGTATTGTAAAGAAACTTAGCCTGTTTTTGTAGGTTATTATGGTTTAAAGTTTATTATCCGTAAGTTGAGTTCGGTAGGAAGGTAAATTATTAGAATTTCATTAAATTACTACCATATTTGGAGATTGCTAATATCTGTTTAACAAACACAATTGTAAGAAGTTGTTGCCAAATAACCAGCTTATTTTTGGCTATCAAAGTTTTTTTTTTTTAATAATGTTTAAAAACAAAATCGAAAATGTAATTTCCCTTTGGCAATTACAATTTTTCGCCGCACGTGAACAATAAATTCGTACCTTAGGTAACATTGAACAATAATAATAAAGGTATTCGGTCTTTTCACCTAAATTCTCAGCTAAACTGACTGATCTGTCTGGCTTATCGGTTTTAAAACCTGACAACCCCAGGGGAGCAGAAAGGACTGTCAGAATCTTAATGACGAAAAGTCCACTCTGTTCCTTCTCTTTGCGTTCCAGAGCTTAGGTATCTTGCTTAGACAGTCTCCCAACCTCGGCAAGCGTTTGACCTACGTCAGACCTGGAACACGACAGAGCCTGATCCCTGATCAAACGGCGCGCTACCCATTACTCGCCATCCGCAAACCCATATCTACACTCTCTGTGTTCTGCTTTCACCGTCGTGTGTGAGCGCATTAAAACTTGATGGTAAGTTAATCTTATTATTCCAGAATTTTCTAAAGACAGATTGCTTTAAGATTCTAGCTCTAAATCTCATTTAAACAGAACAGCAGCATCCATTAGGTACAAAAATAGTCTTAACTTAAATGGACAGTTTCAGCGTCCATTTAGATACAAAAAAAAACCTCCTCCATTTCTCCATTTAGGTCTAATTATATTCTATACACGTCCCAACTTAATTTTCTTGGGGACAACCTATGTTTTTTGATCGAAGTCTTCGCCGACCATTGCTTATCTTAAACGGTTTTGATCGTATTTTAATGGGAAATGCGTCGTGACGATAATAGGAATTCTTGGTTGATGAATAACCAATAGTTTTGTAGCTAATTATACAGGAATTTCGACTCTATAGTATGTTTAGGATAAGATTCGGAATGTCTTGCCTTGAACATTCTTTTCAAAGGCTAGCCTGGAGGTCAAAATTGCGGTAAGCTAGGGCTATTCCATAAAAATGGATTTTTCATAAAACTAGAAGGTTATGACAGCCAAGTTTTTAGGTTTATGTAAATGTACTGCCACTAAAAGAGTGTACCTACACATTTTCCTCTATACCCAGTTACTGGGATGGAGATATTGGCTTCTTGTAAAATAATGACATTCAACTGCATCCAGTTCGACTAGAACCTGACCCCAAATTACTTAAGAAAGAAAAACGCTTTAGCAATCTTCTTTTATCACAATTTCACAAATTCGTGACATTTTTTTTTTACGTGGTAAAATCATCAAATGAATCCTACCCCGGGCAGGGCGGGAGGGACTGTCAGACTCGACGTACTGACTAAAATCCACGGTGTCCTTCAGTAGCCCTTTATGTTCCGGGGTCACGGTAATGAGAAAAGTCCCGCGACCCCGGCAGGCTTTGGCCCTCTAGGGGCCCCGTCATCATGCTGACGCTCTTTGAGGCGCGCGTGGAACACAACGCGCCCTCGACCCGGGCATGGTCCATGATCGGACAGCGAGTCGCCCATTACGTGCCGCGATTTTAGACCCAATCGCCTTTTTATCAACGTTGCTAATAACAATGTTGCTAAAATTGTTTTTCATTTATACTCAATTGATTGAGCCATAAAATAGAATGTTCTGTGTCACGAATTTGAGGGGCATGCGGGCGGCGAGTAAAGGGCAACTCGCTGTCCGATCATGGGGTTTGTCTCCACGGATCCCGGTATCAGATTGAATTGGCCACGGATCACGGCGACTTGTATCCACCGATACCGTGATCCGTTTCCAACACAAAAAATAAAAAAAATGTAGCCACCGATCACGGTATCCGAATAATATTTGATTTGGGAAATTAGATAAAAATAAAATCAGGTTGAAAAATAATCCAGCACTGGAGTCATAAGGATGGAATTTATGAAGAGTAGTGCACTTGCTGGACTGCACTCGATTGCCAAAACTATCAACTCATCCACATAATATAAATAGATAATGATTGAGGATAACCCAAGAAAAAAAAACAACAGGCTTGAAAAACATTTTACTCTTGTCTCTGCGCATCGCGATCAGTTTCCAAAAATAATACAATTTATATCTTGTAGCCACGATGATCGGTGATCGGTGGCTACATATTTTTTTTATTTTTTGTGTTGGAAACGGATCACGGAATCGGTGGATACAAGTCGCCGTGATCCGTAGCTAATTCAATCTGATACCGGGATCCGTGGAGACAAACCCCATGATCGGACAGCGAGTTGCCCTTTACTCGCCGTTCGCATGCCCCTCAAATTCGTGACATAGAATATTCTATTTTATGGCTCAATCAATTGAGTATAAATTAAAAACAATTTTAGCAACGTTGATAAAAAGGCGATTGGGTCTAAAATCGCCTAAATAAACCAATTCCATTTGCACTGAATTGATGCTTCACAATTTCGACACATTTTCACGTTTTTGCGGTTTGTTCCTAAAACCCTCGCGTCAATGTGGCCAGGCTAAAAAATAAATAAAACCACACGGTTTTATTGCGTGTCAAAGTTTTTGTCGCAGCCACTACATAACATGACAACTTTTACGATGGCCGAATATCCAACAAAGTGGATGAGATGTTAGATAACACAGTTTTTTGTTAAAATTCGTGTTTATAAAAACCTTTTTTGTTTAAACTGGGGTTTGAAACCTGGCTGATAATAAAGTTGAAGCCAAAACATTTATTTCAACTAGGCCAATAGCGCCACTTATGAACTAGACAAATGGAATAGAATTTATTTTAATACCTTCGATTTTCTTCAACAGGCAGAGTGATTCAAAAGGAAGGTTTATACGTCTTTGACAGCTATGTGTGCTAAACCGGGGCGCGTCGCTATTGAAATAAAAAATATATATATGTGACGTCAACGGACAAGTCAGCTGGGCTTCAATGACATCATCATCTGTCTAGCCTTTTCCCAACTATATTGGGGTCGGCTTCCAGTCGAACCAGATGCAGCTGAATATCAGTATTTTACATGGAGCGACTGCCTATTTGACCTCCACAACCTAGTAACTGAGTAATACGATACCCCATGGTAGTCTTACATGGGGTGAAAATTCAACAGTCTTGGTTGTCAGACTTTTAGACTAATAGTAATGACTGTCAAAGATCTAAAAACGGACTGTGACCAACAGCTTTATGTACTTTCCGAGGCACGGAGGAGACTCGCAATGACAGATGGTCACCCATCCACAGTCCAACCTCTGCAAGCGCGGCTTAACCCGGAAGATCGGCCTGTGCGGCTGTAATTATTTAGTCAAGAGCCTAAATTAACAATGGAAACATCTCGAAGTAACTTCATGTAATGGAATATGAAAAAAAGAAAGGAAATAAGTATATGTCTCATTTATACGACCCACACACAACTCGGGTCCACCCTTTATAGCAGAACTTTTTACGTCATAATTTTATTTTGCATAGCAACGGATAGCATAAACCTCTTTTCGCAGAAAATCGTTTGGCATACACTCATTTACCATAACACCGAAACCCATAATTTTGTAAGTCAGAATCATCTTTAGGCATAATTTTCATTTCCATAATAATCAATAAGTATAACCATCATATCGTAGAAAGTTCACAACCAGAATCATCTTTTGGCATATATTTTATATCCATAATAATCAAAAGTATAACCATCATATCGCAGCAGGCATGGCTTCTGTCACGGCTCCGGCGCTGCGGGTCTCCGGCGGTCCCACGCGAGCTAATCGTCGCAGATGATTTTACGCCCACCACCGCAGCTTCGGCTCACTGGCCGGCAAGCCGGCCAGCCTCAGCCGCGGCGGTGTGCGTTAAAACCACCTGCTCCTCAGCTCGCGGGCCGCCTCGCCCCTCCGCGCCTACGCGATTATAAATTACACTCTAGGGGTAGGGCAGACAAGACTACGTGAAGTCGGTTTTGCAGCGATTCATTTCTGTCACTAACTTTTGTAGCACACCATATTGATTTTATAAAACAATATTTTTATTTTTTATAATGAATAATAAATTATTTCTATTCTGAAATTCTGTGATCTTCGAAGTATACTATGTCAATTTATTCCAAATAATCGGTGCTCTAAATAAAGGTTATGCTAAATGAAAATATGCAAAATTGTAACTCTGACAAAGGTAATTATGCCCAATACAATTCTGCCATCTTAAAAGTATCCCAATTTAAATTCGGACATAAAAACATTAGGCCAAAAAACAATTATATTAAATATTTTTTATACCATAACAATGTTCGTTTAAAAAAGTTTCTGCCAAGTGAGTTCTGCCAAATAGGTTTCGGAGCAACAAGTTTCTGCCAGATAGAGGGCACCCACACAACTCAAATCAAAACATACAACGTTAACAAAAATATTTACACAAAAAAATATAATAATATTGCTATCATTACATAGGTATTTGACTTACAGTTAAGGAGCAATGTCTTTTTTATCTTAAACTACATAGTTTAGCCCTCGTCTTCGCTCATTTTTATTTAAAATCCGAAAGGATACATTACAAGTATTTGCCTTATAGGTAAAGTATGAGCAACATTTTTTATTATCTTAAACTAGCTTCTGCACGCGGATTCGCTCGTTTTTATTTAAAATCCGAAAGGATACATTACATAGGTATTTGACTTACAGTAAAGGAGCAATGTCTTTTTATCTTGAACTAGTTTAGCCCTCGTCTTCGCTCGTTTTATGTGAAATCCGAAAGGTTACCCAGAGGAGGGAGGGTCACGGAATTGTCCAAGCAGGTAAACGTGATCCTGGAACTTCCCGCTAAGCAAGCAGAAATCGCAGCAATATTGCTGAACGTCACAAACGGGAGCACGCAAAGCCCCTGCAATGTGTGAGCAATGTTGACGCAAAGCCCTAACGGCCACCCATTATATATACCCCGTAACTTACCCAGCCCTAATCTATAAAACTTTCAGTAACGTTCAAACGCAATGTCACGGTAATATTACAGCTGAAATTTTCAATAAGTATCTAGGTAAAGTTTCAAAAACTTTTGAGTGTTACATTGTCACAACTTAACATTTATAATTTTTATGTAAGTAATGTCATTAACGTTGCATTGATGTTGCAAATGTAAGTTACATGGATGCTTCAGATCTAACATTGCGTTTATATTTCGTAAATTACTTTAAAGTAACTTCCAAATAGTACGTTGCATTAATGTTGCAAATGTAACTTACATGGACGTCGCAAATTTAACATTGCATTAATATTTTCTAAATAACTTTCAAGTAACTTGCAAATAGTAAGTTGCATTAATGTTGCAAATGTAAGTTTCCAGTTATATGCGTACAGTAAGTTGCTGCAAAGTTGTATTTAAAAGTTGTGTGTAAGTTTATCTAGATATATTGCATCAAAGTTTCAGTTGTAAGGTTCCAGTAACTTGAATTTTTGTTGTTGCGGCAATGTTGCAAATAAAAGTTTCATGAAGTTTCCATAGCAAGCTACCAATAATGTTACGATTATAACATGCCATGAATTGCAGTTTGCTGCAGCAGAAAGAATACAAGGATACATACAACACGAAGATCAATTGTAAAAATCCAGGAACTACCTGATTACGAGAATTATTTTATCTTTTGATAATATTATTTATATATTTTCGAAAGACAAAATAATGCTCTAATTCCAGATAGTTCCTGGATTTTTGCAATGGACCTTCGTGTTGTATGTATATCCTTGTATTCTTTCAGCTGCAACAAGCTGCAATTCATGGCATGTTATAATCGTAACATTATTGGTAGCTTGCTAAGGAAACTTCCATGGAACTTATTATTAATAATCATACTAGGAAATCAAACACTTATAAAACAGAACTAAAAAATAAACATTTAAAAACGAATAGTAAATACAAAAATTCAAATTATTTAGTAATTATAGGAATTAAATAATAAGAGGTAATACAGTGCCCATACATTTATTAAAAAAAACAATTTATAATAATTATCTTTATCATTATCCTTATATTTATTATTACAATATAATTATTGATATTTATCCTATTTTTGTAACCTACGTTGTAATTTGGCTTGACACAATGGTCACAAATGCAGAACTTCAGATCCAAATAGTTAGAAACAAAGTGAGTGGCTAGCCTGATATCAGGCTTGCAGGTGCATTTTAAATCTGAACCAATAGGAACTTCTACAAGTGGATTATGCTACCAAAGCATTTACTTTGGTTTAAAAAAAATATACATGTATTCACTATTAAACTATGTCATTTGTATTCAATAGGGAAACTATGTCAAATTCTAATGTTTCCATTCAGACAATATTTGACATCGAAAAGAGATATAGTGAGATTGGTGAGTACAATGATAGATGGGTATACACTTTCATTGGAAACAGCAAAAAAGATACACCATTGAGAATGAGGGCTTATATCGTTTATCCACCCTGAGACAGCCACCCTAAGCTGGATACTCGGAAAACGCGTGTCTATCCACCCCATCGTACTTGATTCGATAGTATGATGGGGTGGATAGATGGACAAGCGTTTTCCGAGTATCCAGCTTAGGGTGGCGATTAGTCCAATTCGCAATTGGTCCAAAATAAAAGGATATCCAAAATTAAACAAAGGAGGTGATTTATTTGGATGCATTATAATTATACCTACATAATTATAAACGATAAACAATACGAAACTAGTTTTTAATTAATGGCTTCAAGATACTTATAATTATGTACAATTAAAATGCATACAATTATATGACCTCCTTTGTTTAATTTTGGATAAATCCTTTTATTTTGGAACAATTGCAAATTGGACTAATCGCGAATTTGTTATTTTTCACCATTGGACCAATCACGCTTAGACGGTGGCAGCGTTTGATCAAAAGACTTATGAATAACATCATATTCAAACATATACCTATACCACAGAATATATAACCTATACATAGTAAAAATACTTAAAAAATACAATCTTATTTGGAATATAAATCAGCGACTAATTTTCACGCTTCAGTCTCTTACCGGGCGGCGTGCTGGAACCACCCCATAACGTGACGCTCGAAGCTATTGTCGGTAATATTAGGGAATGTCTCCCTAACGGCAACTGTTAGAAAAGAGAAATGCCATAAGAATTTTATTTAAGCAACAAAAGCATTTAAATTAAAACAATAATAACATTAATTTTTAAACTTGTATACATCGGGCACGCCGCAATTGCGGCGGTAAGACCCCTCTTTGAAGAGTGGCTGGAGAGAAGTCATGGCGTCCTGACCTACCGCTTGACGCAGGTCCTCACCGGACACGGAAGTTTCGGGAGGTACCTGTGTCTGATGCGAAAGGAGGAGACGCCTGGGTGTCACCACTGCGAAGATCGCCCGGAGGACACGGTGGAGCATACGGTGCAAGACTGCCCAGCTTTGGCGGAGCACCGACGTGTCCTCACGGCTGCGATAGGCGGAGACCTCTCGCGCCCAGCATTGGTCGCGGCCATGCTGCGGGGCGAGACGGAGTGGGAAGCGGTCGCCTCCTTCTGCGAAGCAGTAATGCTCGCGAAGGAGGAGGCGGGCCGCGAGCGAGAGAGGACAGAGTCCTCCCTCCGCCCCATCCGCGGTAGTAGACGCCCACGGCGACGGACGTCGCTAGATGATCTCCGGCCACCGTAGGCGCGGGCATGCGGGCAGCGAGTAAAGGGCAACTCGCTGCCCGACCAAGGACCATGCCCGGGTCGACGGCGCGTTGTGTCCCACGCGCGCCTCAAAGAGCGTCAGCATAATGACGGGGCCCCCCTCTCAGAGGGCCAAAGCCTGCCGGGGTCGCGGGATTATTTCCTTACCGTGACCCCGGAACAGAAAGGGCTATTGAAGGACACCGTGGATTTTAGTCAGTAAAAGTCTGACAGTCCCTCCCGCCCTGCCCGGGGTTGGAGGACTCATTTGATGATTTCACCACGCTAAAAAAAAAAAAAAAAACTTGTATACATAGAACCAAACTGTCTTCCTTCTCTCTCCTAAAACAGGTTCACAAGAGCCTCGGATGACAACTACTGGTTCTCAATCACTTGGTGTAACTAATACCAGTATAATATTATTATGATAATGCTTAAAAATAACGTTATAAATACTTACGTTTTATTGTAGTCATCAAATTCATTGATGACAGTTTGTAATTGTTCTTTTTTCCAGTCCATGAGCAGTATTGCCCTAGGTAATTAGAAAATAATTTTTCTAAGCATCGAGTGACACAGTCACGTTCTTTTGCTCCTCCGGTGTGTCTCAGCATGTCAAACTAAAATTAAAAAACAATATTTATTCAATTATTATATGATAAATATTATTATCAGTGTCTACTGTTTTGTGTCACATTCCTTTGTCTCTTTTGTGTAATTATTAGTAGGTAGGCTATACTATAAATCACGTACCAATTCTCTCCGAATGCTCTCATTTTCGAGATTGTCTTCTAGGGTACGAAGCTGCGCAATTTCCATTAATGGGAGTTTTGGTAAGAGAGATTTTTGTGGCTCAAGTGACGGAACTGGTTTGTACTTGGCCAGAGTTATTTCCAATGATTCAACTTTGCGCATAGTATACATTACAAAATGTTTTATCTGTTTCATCTCCGATACAAGTTCATCTGCATTAATAAGAAATAAAAACACTTAGTACCTACTTAAGCACATAAATTGACGGAGTATTCCTGTTTGAGTACCTATTTTTTGAGCACCTATGCATTTAGCACCAAAGTATTCCCATAGGTTAATGCATAGGTGCTCAATAAATAGTTGTTCAAACGGGAATACTCCAAGTTGACTATAAGTAAACAATCTAGAATTAAAGAAGAATACAGTTAAATAACAATACCTATAGAGCTGTTTCCAGAAAAACTTGAACCGCCTTTTGCAGAATCGCTTTGAAGACTTTCTGTGTCACTCGGTGTTTTTTTTAAATTGTTAATTGATGGAGATTGTTGCATTACGTCGACAGATGAGCTCGCCATATTATTATCATTTCCAAAAAAGTTTGAACCGCTTGCTTCAGAAATGACAATGCAATCTTCTGATTTTTTTGTATTTTCTTCATGTCCTTCAATTTCCAAGACGACTGCTGGAGGGGGCTCCAGTAAAATTTTCGCGTTGATTATGTCTTTTACAGTAGGAAAATCTGTTTCTGCAAAAACATAAATAATAATCATTATAAGCAGGTATTATGAATATAGGTTAATATACTAATCAGACAGACAGACGGACAGGTGAGTGATCCCATAAGGGTTCCATTTTAACCGACTTCAAAAAAAAGGAGGTTATCAATTCGCCCAGTTTTCATATATGTTAGTCTATATCAGCGTCCGAACAAATGTGCCAAATTTCGATTTAAGTAATTCTTTTTTTGTTGTACTAGGTATTGTTCAACTTAGGGTACACTGCAAGTTTCATCAAAATCGGTTCAGTAGTTTTAGAGATATGGATTTTTTTATGTTGTGACGGATTACAAGATTAGTGCATAGTAAGAAAATTTTGTATTTTACAAGAATTTGGGTTGAATATTTAATAAATAAACTAAAAAGGGTAAAATAAAATATTTTCAAAAAAGTAACCTTAAAAGTAAACTTCTTTCGGAAGTCGGTGGCTAAAAATCTGTGAAATAAAAAATAAAGCCATCGACATCCGAAAGAAGTTATTAATTAGGTTATTTCACCCTTTTTTGTTTTGTTGTTGTTTTTGAAGTCGGTTACTTTTTTGAAAAAGTTTTTATTCCTCTTGAGGTAAGGAACCCTAAAAACATGTAGGTACAGTACAGTATGATGTAATTTATACAAGAACATATTAATATTTACAGGAGGTTCAACGGAGATTTTTTTTAAACAACTACAGCTTTTTCATTGTCAGACTTAGAAAAATTAAAAAATACACAACCGCCTAGGTAAATGAGAGAAATCTTTGAACCGTTTCTTTTCAATTCACATAACTGTCTCAACTTGCAAATGACAAATTCTCATGTGCTACATGAGATGTATATCATGTGTACCTAGATACTTCGCACGTGAACCGAATACAAACAACTAAAAATTGGCCAAAATATGAAATCTTTGCACTTCGCACTACAGCCTAAACGTGTGACAATAATACTTACCGTCAACTGCAGGTGGAGGATTATTTTTCTTTTTTCTTTTCCTCTGACTTCTGATTCTCTGACTTCTGCCTCGCTGCAAGTGGTACTGTTTTGTTTGTCTTTTTCCACATTGGCTTCTGTTAACGTTGCTGTAAATATTCAACTTTATCACTACAATATTATAAAACAAAGTTACTTCCTGCCGTATCTGTCCCTATGTATGCTTAGATCTTTCAAGCTCCGCAACGGATTTAAATGAGGTTTTCAACTTTTCATCAATACATTAGAGTGAAGAGGAAGGTTTACACATCTATATTGCACCCGTGCGGAGCCGGGGCGGGTCGCTAGTTTAATAATAATTAAAAGTTAATGTTATTATTATACTTTTATAAGTCTCTGCCTCTTCCTCTGGAAATGAAACGTGAATCATACTTACCATAATATCCCACTACTCGAACGTCATTGTAACATATCCAATCATTTCAGGCTTTTCTCTCCATATTTTTTGCAGGTGGCCACATCAGTTTTGTGTCTTCAAGAAGCCATTTTGATGGTGCAGCTGACACAAATTCTTCCCCTTGGGCGGTAAAAATTACCACCATATAATTGCGCTGAAAATATAATGCCATATAATGCAATGGTTGTAACTGACTGACTTTTTTATTCTTGAGACAATATTTAGCAAAATGACCAAAAGATTTACATGACCTGCATTGGAAGCTCGCTGTCGACTGTCTCTTCGACCACGGGACCACGGCTCCTCCGACTGCATGACATTTTCACCAGGGACACTGCTGTCTTTGATGATTCTTTCAGCATCCTGCTGAGCGACTATGAGCGTTTTTGTTAGCTCTTACATCCTCTGTCTCTGATATGTCAGATCAGGTTCTTGCAGCAATCTTTGACGAACATGTGACAAGTCATGTATTTAAATTTGCAATAAAAATATATTTGATGAGCCCTTCTCTGACTGTGCCAAACTCACAATTTTTACTTTTGATCTCCAAATCCGTAAGGAATTCTTCGATGCTTTCGGATTCCTTTTCGATTCGTCCTGCCGACGTGTGAAGAATGTATAACTGCACATGGTCACATTTCTTCGCGGCTCGAAGTAATTGTCGAATTTGGATTTGACTTCGTTGAGCGTGCTCCCATCGAGTTTTAAATTGAACGTATTAAATATATTTAATCCACGTTCACCAATTAAAATGGAATAAAATTGCGATTTCCCGTTTCTCGCTAGACTTGTCCAGGCCTGTAGCTAGCAAATAAAGTTCTAGCTGCTGCCACCAGCGTTTCCACCACTCGGCATTGTTTTTAGCTGGATCTGACGAAATATTCAATTGCTTTAGTTGAGAATTTAAACTTTTTTCTCCTTCGCCATCTTGATTTAGCATTTTTTCGACAATCTTCAGATTTTCTTCGATTTCTTTTATTGGACTTCTGACAGCTTATGTGGGGAATTATTATGAGATGCTTTTTGATCTTCAATGTTTAATTGTAGCCAGACATAATAGATACAGGACAGTAATATGTAATTAACAGTCGACGCCCGACGGGGTTATACCAGGGTCATCAATCTTCTAACTAAAAGCCTGGCACGACTTAGATCATTATACTAAAAAATTGTGGAGTACCAAATGTAACTTATACATCTTCTTAGAGATGTATTTTTTAATTTAGTAGTATTATAATACGAGAGTTTCGATCTGTTCTATAGAGATGTCGCTATACCAAAAATACTATTATTTATCATGTATTTTATTACGTTCCTAGTTTAATGTTTATTTATCTTTTTAATTGTGTCGTTTTTCAATATTTATATAATATGTTTTTCTATTTCGATATTTTCCCAAATTATTAATAGAATTCTATAATTATTTGGGCTACCTACTGGTAACTTTAATTTTCACACATTCGCACCTTTGGTGCAACAAAGACGTAACAGCTCATTTTGAAATTTTACAGGAGAAGACTTTTAAATTTTTTTTGCATGTTTTTCCTCGGTTCTGGATAACTATCTAAAGAAGGTTTGAAATCTTTACATTTAATTAATTGTTTTTTAGTTGGCTATAGTTATACGTAAAAATCTTGTATTTAATTGCCAAAGAAATCCTAATAAAAGACAACAAAAAAAAAATGTCCTGAACTGTGTCTTTGTTGCACCAGAAGTTATTTAGTTTTATGACTTAATCCACATCACAATACACACTAAACACTCCAACTCACACCTCACACCCCATACATACCTCACCACACACCCCACATATCACCCATCTCATCACATCACGCACATTATACCGCATTCCATGTATGTAGTTTATAATGTAACAATAATAATTGTATGAAAGAGCGGAGTCCTCTAATACAGGAATTGTTTGCCTAAAGGTGGGCTCCAAACACGACTCATGTAAAATTATCTTATTGAGACAATAAACTATTTTGTATTTTTTTTTTTGTATGACTGTTATGTTTTATGCCTTTGTTGCTCCAAGATTTTGAGCGAAAAAAGACCTCAATATAAGGTCGCGGGCGAGGGGGCACTACTTACAATGAAACGGTGTCGGCCCAAAACGCATGGAAAAACCGCCAATAACCACAAAGGCACTTCTGCCATCTAGTGTAGTTTCGAGATACTTTCGCGGATGTCTTTGTTGCCCCAAGTAAAGGCATGATTTAGAAACAATTTGGCATACTTAGGTCGATTTTGCAGTTTTGGCTATTAGTGACTTTGTTGCACCGAAGGTGCGATGTCTTTTCAATACGTCAATAAAATGTCAGTGTCACATTGCACTTTGCTGAAAAAATTTGATTCTCGTTTGGTGCGGTTCGTTATTTTCCTGCATTTTCTGCTTTTGGTGCTATTCTAAAGTAGTGTATCCGTGTGTAATAAAATTCTTACTGGAAAGCAAGATACTATCAGTGACACCGATAAATATCAAGTAATGGCTAGAAATTACTGTAAAAACACTGTAAAAGGCCTCATAGTTGATGAAATACATATAATTACTTAACAAATTTGTTTCATTTTTTACAATGTAGGCATATAGTTATTAATAGTCAATCAAAACACTAAAAGGAATGAGCAAGCTTTGTATATACCTATATTTATATAACTATATACAGAAAAGTTTTCGTCGGTGAACACTAGATGTCGCTGTTGTCCATTGCTCGAAAAACCCGTGAAGTTAGATCTCTATGCCCTATTAATAAAAGTACTCTGTGGTTATACAACGCAGTGACCAGTGTTGCCAGTATGATTTCCCAAAAAAGTACGGTTGGCTTTCTGAAAAGGTACGGTTTTTAACTTCAAGGTACGGTTAAGTCGGGAATTCGGGATACTCAGTTTTTTACTTCTTCGAGTTGGGTGTGCAAAATTCTGCTGTTTACATACCTATCAGAAACTTGAATCCCTATCGAGTATGTGCTTGAAAAGAAATTACAATAATAATGTTGTTTAATTGAATTAAAATACCGGAAAAACAAAGTTAGATGTAGGTAATTTGATATTTTTAGGTCTAAAAACATCAAATTACATCTATTTTTTTTAGTCGAAGTTTGAATCAATCGCAACTCGAAGAAGAAAAAACTGATCTAATTCTTGCAAAAGTATTCCGACCCGTACGGTTTTGCTAGAATTTTGGCAAATGCTATGGTCGACTCCGTCCACTCAAATTCTACAGCGAAAACAAGTTGTTTTTCATAAAAATATGAAAATAATGTTCAAGGAACTAAAAAAAATCATTTAAGTAATTTGTGTATAAATTTCAGTGTCAAATGAAAGGGAACCCAAACAGCCAAGTCTTATTTGGTTGGAAGAAAAAAGTTTTTTAAACGCAAATTCAAAATGCTGATAAAAACAGGAAAAAGCAATTTTTTTTTTTACCCTGTGTAGTGAAAAATAAATAACTAGTATAGAAAAGGTACGAAAAAGGTACGGTCTACTCTGAGGTACGGTTGTGGTACGATTGTGTGATGAATAGTACGGAAAACCGTACTACGGTCTGGCAACGCTGGCAGTGGTAAATTTTGGTTAGTTTTATTTTTCACCTCTCGGTGTGCTTGAACGGGGTGTCTGACATTTAGTCAGTATAAAAGACTGGATAATTGATTTGAACCAAAGAGATTTAAAAGAAACTATAGAGCGGGCATTGGGAAGATTGTCATACAAAATTGTTGATGCCATGCGTCAGTAGCACAATCTAAGCGTTGCATAGCAACGCGACTACTAAACTGAGGGATTTTTTACCTATTGGTAAAAAGTTTTGGATCACAAATTTCTTCGTGATGTCCCGTCTATTGCTCGTATATACACACATCAAAAGTGTCTAGGGATCAACATATATTTTTGCAATAACTTTTCTCCTGATTGATATTAATTAAAATGTTCTTTAAGGATTCACCAAATAAAGTGTTATCGTTTGTCACAGTAACGATAAACCAAGTCACCTTTGCATTCATAAAGAAATTTGCCATTTTCCTAATAAAGGGATTTTTGACATTTGAACCACTAACATTAAAGTTCGAAAAAAAGACTGAAATAACAGTTTTCTTTAAAATTTTATTGGGTAACTTAAACAATTAATAATCCGTGTTTCTACCGCGAACACTAACAATACAAGAACATCGGTTTGGCATACTCAAAATGAGTTCATCCAAATCACGCTGTGGAATGGCCGCCCATGTTCGTTCAACAACAAAAAAAGGTCTTCTTGCGACTGGATACCCTCCATATTCGGCAGAGCTCTTCTCTGTAGCATATCCCATGCATGCTCAATCGGGTTCAAGTCTGGCGACTGAGCAGGCCAGGGCAGGACATTGATGTTAGCTGCGGCGAGAGTCTGTCTTACAACTCTTGCGGTGTGCGGTCGTGCATTATCATGCATTAACTGAAATAAGGGACCGATTTGCACTTGTAGAGGAACGATGACGTCTGATACAATCGTCTCAGCATAAATTTGAGCGTTGAGGTTGCCTCTGATCCAAATCAACTCAGTTCTTCCGCCGATCCAAATACCCGCCCATACCATGATGGTTCCACCACTATAAGGATGGACTTCCTGGCAGGATTTTAATCGCTGTTGGCGTCCAGGGGTTCTCCAGTGTCGTATACGTCTTGTATCCGGTCTCATACCAAAACGAGACTCATCAGAAAAGCACACGAAACGCCATTGTTCTTTTGCCCAATTTCTGTGTTCAAGAGCCCATTGATATCGAATCCTACGATTGTGCATTGCTATAGGTGGTACCCGTAGCGGTCTTCGGGAATGAAGGTTCACTTCATGCAAGCGGTTTCTGACTGTTTGGTCGCTAATTAAGTTCCCTGAAGAGTGATGAAGCCTCACGGCTAACATCATGGCGGTTATTGTTGGAGCTCTTCGAGTTAAGATTTGAATGTATCGGTCTTGTCTCCGTGTGGTGCAGCGATACCGTCCTCCATGGCGCTCAGCCACGGTACCAGTGCTTCGGTAACGTGTCCAAAGTCGACTGATAACACTCTGACTTGTATTCAGAGCTAAAGCCACAGTACGTTGCCGGGAACCAGCTTCTATCATTCCCACGGCTCTGAGCATTTCTTCCCTGCTTAAATGACGTCGCCGCTCCATAATAACGTTGGTTTTAATCAGTAGTAGGGAAACAGTAGCACTAATAATGTCTTCAATGCGTTGTATGTTTTTATAGGGAAAATATTGACAGCTGATTTTCATCTTTTACTCGAATTTGATTTACAGTTCCTGATTCAAATTATGAAATGCACCAAAAAGGATCCATATAAATTTATAAAATCATAAATTTATTACAAAGCCACATCTCAATCTCAAGAAATCCGCATAAAAATGCTTGATCCCTAGACACTTTTGATGTGTGTAGTTTAATGTCTTTGATTTGAACGCAGCCCTGTGAGTTATTAGGTCCCTTTGGTAGATGAAGTGAGGAAGGGTCGGGGAAAGCAATGATATATTATATATAATCTGAGGTAGATACGTCTTACTGACGTCTGCGTGGCGATACAAATACAAGCTAATTATCTCGAGTCAACTCAGTCCGTCCTGCGTCTGGCTGCGATGCCAATTTATGTCAGCGGGAGTTTGATAGGTAAAAAATAAACAAAGATGCCTACTTGTGTTTTTCGAAACTGCAATACTTATACTGGGCCGGCTGTAAAAAGAAAGAAGGATGTGTCTTTTCATTTGTAAGTATCGTCTAATCTATTTAGAACGGAAAATCAAAAATTTTATTTTACTCAAAAATCACTGTCGCGCGGTTGCCGTTTTGCCACCTACACGAACGAGACAAATAGTGCGTTGCATGTATGAGTGACAGAGAGAACGAGAAAATGGCGCGCGTTGTTGTCAGTTTGAACGATGCTAGAGGATGTTGGGGTCGTACGGCCATAATTATGGCCCCATATGGCCGTACGACTCCAATATTATTTTTCACCACTGGTATTTCCATTGTAGGTAAACACAACAACAACAACACAACAATCAACAACAGAATCAACAACATTAATTGATTTTCCAAATTAATTTCTATTTTGATTTAGATTTCCTAAAGACGGTTTAATAAAAGAAAAATGGACACAAGTGGTAAGAAAACAACGACGAGAAGATTAATGGATGCCAACGACATACCTACTCAACTATTTGTTCTCAACACTTTGTGGAAAGAGACAAGTAGGTACGTTACAAAAAAAAAAACTTTTTCAAAAAAAATGTAACCGACTTCAAAACAACCACAAAAAAACTTCAAAATATATAAATAATACCTATAAAAAACTTTTGTTTCGAAAGTCGGTGACTTTATTTTTTGTTTCATTGACTTTTTGTCACCGACTTTTATATTAGAGAATAATAAAATTTTAAGAAAATAAGCTATTATACAAAGGGGATAGCAGATTTTATTATGGAGGGTGAGCCTATCGGTCACTCGCCATTTTGTTTTTTTTTTTCAGAATCGTGGTGCACAACCAAAGTTGAGTGTGCCCATGAAGTTTCTTGCCCGTTCTTCTCCATAGAGATCTACTTCTTGGAATAGGCATCTACTGTACTTTCACAGTTTTTATGTCTTGTGACAGTTGTGACTGGGACTGTAGCACCATAACTTTGTAATGATTAATTATATTTTTTATGTCTTTGACAATTCAAAAGTGCCTGTAACTGGTCTACTCGAATTAAATGCTTTTGATTTGATTTTGAATAAAATTTGTAAATAAACATTTTTATTTAAAAAAACTGTTTATTTTCTTCATTCTGCCTTCTATGCCTATTTTTCCCCATTTCACTCTAGCTGGGAGCCGATGAAACGTCATTGTCTGTCGTTGACAATTGCCATGTCAACAATATGTTTCTAAAATATCGCCATGTTTTTATTTCTTTACAATGTGTATGACGTCTCTATTGGTAAAACCTCATTGGGGGAAAGTGTAGTGATTGGCCCATTGGCATCGCGTCATAGCCGCCACTCGGGATTCGTTGTTTTGTGCGCAATGTTTGTGCCTTTTATTGTGCGTTTCATTTGTCGAACGATGCGCAAAGCGATCCCCACTCCAAATTAAAATATTCGCGTTTGATCGCGAACGGTAGTAGCACGGTAATATTATACAATAGTAGACTACCGTGGGTGCGGCCAACGGAAAAATATGCAACGGCAGTCAGCTCCCGTATTTGCTGGCTTGCGGATAAAATAAATTATCTTAGCTATTTATCTACTATTTTCGAACGCAATCGTGTTTACTTATACTACATAAAAAGGTGCAGGAACTTGAAAAAGTCATTTTTATACCTCTATGAACTTGGAAGCTTGTATTGATGATTCTAATTCTGTAACTACATACGTCTTACAGCCGCAATTAACATTATAATCAACATACAAACTAGCACTGGCCTGCAAATTGCAAAAAACGTACGAAATTTTGAATATCGCGGTCTGGTTGGAGCCTAGCCTTCACCTTAATTTGTTTCTGTACACCAATATAAAAGTAGAGGCATTTGGCACGGTTGGCGCATTAAAAAAAAACTGGGGGAAAAAGTATGAAGCAGAGCAAAATTAGGTACTCGACATAATTGTTGCTATGAAAAAATTGGTAGGCGTCAAAAGTTTTCATAGGTAGGTATAGTACTCGTCGCATTATATTTTCTGATTATTATTTCAAGTTCTTATTCTTCTCTTGTTATAAAGTTAGAGACTTTACACACGGGCCAGTGTGTAAAGGGAAGTTTAATAAATTGAGAAGTTAGTGATATTGTCGAAGAAGCTTCAGAAACTTCCGGGTGATACGACAGGTGTTAAGTTTGGTGGCTTTTTAAAGCATGTGATAGCGTATGTGAGGGCATGTGTAGTGTGTTAAGGCTCTGTATGAGGTACTTAAGAAAACCACCTCAAACCAGCCAAAAAAATAATTACCTATTATTGTTATTATAATATTTTTGGGAGGTATATTAGGTTGGTATCTTAGGTGTATAAGCCTATAGGTACATTTGAAGGCATGCACATTTCTGTGGTAAAAATATAAGGTAGATATATAATTAACATTAATTATGACATCTACTATTAAGTAAGTAGGTACAAGTTCCTCATACACTTCTTATCCATCGTCTATATGTACACCCGTCGTTCTGACCGTCATTCAGGTCCGCGGAGTCACTTAATTGACTTATTATTAAAATTGTTCTTGTACTTATTACATTTAATTTAGGACAACCATCATAATATCATTTTTATAAGTACAAACTCGGGTGCTAGTATATGTACTTAGGTACCAATCTAACCAATGTTAGGTACCGTACCAAAAAACTTTTCCAGCAATTACAAATATATGATTCCAGCAACATTTTTAAGCTAACTTTACAGAACGATCACTTGTACGTTGTCAATAAATGAAAAAAGTTATATTACAAAAGACGTTTTGATGCAATTTCACTAATTAACATTTCAGTAGCTTTCACCAGCAAGGTAGAGGCAAATATTAAATAATGATGTTAAAAGAGTAACGTTGTTGCAACACGTATTTAGGAACGTTATAATTAAATGGTTGTAGCGACGTTATAATTTAACGTTTTACAAAGTTAAGTGACTTAGGTTGTTGCAAAATGAAAATTAAAACTTTCAATTGTAATTTAATAGTTACATTATAAATATAAATTTCAATAAGTTTCGAAAATAAGGTCTTAGCTAATATTTGACAATTACCACAATATTATCGGTACATTTGTTTTGTAACTTCCAAATGCGTGATAAACAAACTTACTGAAACTTCTTGTAAGTTTCATGTTTAGTGGGTTAAGGCTATTGAAGGAAAACCGTGGATTTTGGAGTTTTTAGGTGGAGCGGATGAGACTGTCAGACAGGTATTGACTTATCAGTCTGACAGTTCCTTCCTCTCCACACATGGCGAAAGGACTCATTTGATGATATCGCCACGAAAAGAAAAAACATATTAGTACACCCACATTTCGATATGTTTAAGTCTCGCTATTGGGAGCGATTCTATTGCCATCAACCGGGTTGAAATCAAGACTCCGTGGCTGCGACAACTCCTAATTGAAAAGCCGACCACCTACACCCGGGAATCGAACTTAGGACATCATGGTCGCAAGCACAACTATTGATAGTTGTGCTTACGACCAATATAGCGACGCAGCCGTTCTATACCTTAATCCAGTACTTCACCAGTGTCACTTTGATAGCAAACCACCATCCAGTCAGAATCCATCTCCAAACAGTTTTTACTATATCCTCTCGATGCGCAGGAGTTCCTGTTCCTTCGAGGTGAGCTCACTCCATCTTAGGCCTCATCTTTGCCTCTGGGCAAGTCAGGAGCAAATCCATTCTAAATAAAAATGAACCTACGCATACTAAAGATAAGGTTTGTTTCAGAAAAAGATCCCTACCCAGTGGAGACTCTGCCGACCTGCACCTATGCCCTGAGCGTCTGCCACAATGAAAAAGCCTGCTCCGTACTCTTCGACCGCTTCAAGAATGCTTGCAAGGCTCGCGATGGTGAATGCCGTATGGAAGACAGGTAACTTATTTGAAACTGGCGCCGCCGCGAGTTTGATAGCTTTTTGTGGAAAGAAAAATTCTACTGCAATGAAAATTCGTCACTGTAGTCGAATTTTTCTTTCCACGTTTATGGAGCATTTACACGTGTCGGATTATTCGGTTTAATCCATGTTCAATCCACAAAATCATTACCCCTGTCCATGTTCAAACCCTAAATGTGAACCACGTATGTTACTTTAATAACATTATTATTTGTGACCTAACAAAAAAGGTTGGACAAAAAAAATATACTAATGTATTGAAATCCTCGTTCAACCCCTTGGTGTTGAACGTGGGCAGCATTTAGGGGTTGACCAGGAACGGGTTTAGAAATTGTAGAGGTTGAACATGGATTAAACCGATTTTTTCTTCGATTTTCCCTGGACTATTTGGAAATACTTATTAAGATCCCTTAAACATACGTTATTTAAGAGACATAATTATATGAACCTTATAGTGCGTAACTTAAACATCAAACCTGATAAAACCACATCGAGAAAGGTACTTTTATATGCTTAGTTTAGCATAAAATATTTCAGGCTTCGAAGAAAAACCCAGTCACCTAATAAATAACCTCCAATCACACAACTTGTCTCAATATACCTCAAAAATGAATTTACCCTAAAAATTCACCCTGAAAAAGAAAAAAGGCAACGTCAAAGCGTCAGGCTGAAATCCTGAAATAAACAGGACGCTGCTGCTAGATCGATACGGCCGTAATGCTCTATTTAAGAGCAGTAGTGCCATGAATTCATAATGGCGTTTGTAATAGTCTGGCCAAATATAAACGGATAGGATGTGGTCTGTGGACGAAAATATGACGGAGAAATAGAGAACGGAATTACATTAGGATTAGGGGTGGTATAAGATAGCAGTTATATTTATAGAACTGTTTCTTTTTTGTTACCTTTTGAAAAACAAACAGTAGTATATTAATGACAAACAGTTTTGTCTTAGAAAAGTACATAAATGTTTTATTTTTATATTTGAGTTGATTGAATGAACGGTAAATTCCGGTTTACGATTTATAGCATGTTAAAAAAATCTACATATTAGATCTCGTTCATACCAATTTTCGGTGAAAGTTTACATAGTAATGTATATCATATAATTATATTATTTTAGAAGTTACAGGGTTAGGACACATTTTACCACTTTGGAAGTGTCTCTTGCGCGCAAACTGTTCAGTTTAGAAAAAATATACTAGAAACCTCAATATTATTTTTGCAGTCCTATTCATAGATACCCCACAGTTATGAATGAAAATTTAGGTTTTTTTTCTATTTTTGTGTGAAAATCTTCATGCGGTTTACAGAATACATCTCACACCACACACCTCACACCAAACAACAGTATGTTTCTAGTTCCGGAAAAAGTGACTGTGACACACGGATGGACAGACAGGCAGACTTGACAAATCCATAAGGGTTTCGTTTTTAGTCACTTGTCTACGGAACTCCAAAAAGATGATAATACAATATTCTACAAAAAGATTTCACAAGTCACAAGCAAAAAACTAATTAGAAAAAAGTCAAATTGAAGCCTGATGTTTTTATAAAAAGGAACGAACTAGATTTTGTCTTTTTTTGCTGATTTCGTAAAATTTAAAACACAGGAAATGTTTACTTATGAGTACTAGAACAATGTTTTTATTTACACAAAATATTCCTAGAATATTTTTACATGAAACAAACAATACATTTTATTCTCAATATAGCAGCCACATTTAAATAGGGCATGGTCTAAGTGACAATGTGTGTAGCTATTGTCGAGAAATAAAATAATCAAGTCAGGCGCCTAGTGAATATTCAACAGCAATGTTACGTAGAAACTAAAATGAAAAAAAAAATGGTAGGTACAGAGCTACGGTGCACATAATCCTCCTTATTAATAAACGTGGACTTTGGTCTTAGACTTTAACTTTAGTTACAACCAGGATAATCTTCGGATTAACATACCTATATTTTTATGGATTTACCTTGGCTTAACTTTACTTCTCAGTTCTCGTTGGCTCAGGCGCAAAATGTTCCTTTCGCAAAATGTACCCTTCTTCATTCATTCATAGGCATTTTGCATCAGTGAAAAAAACTAGTCAAAAGCCAGGAGGTTTAGAACACAAAAAACGTCTGCCATACTATTTTTTATACAATTTGTATGAACGTACAAATATTTTTTTTTATTTGAGACAGTTAATTACCATTTTCCTAATAATTAAACATCACAACAGTACCAGTTTTTGTGTTCTACACCTCCTGGCTCTTGACTAGTTTTTTTCACTGATGCAAAATGCCTATGAATGAATGAAGAAGGGTAGGTACATTCTGCGAAAGGGACATTTTGCGAAATGGGACATTCCGCGAAAGGTACATTTTGCGAAAGGGACATTCTGCGAAAGGGACATTTTGGTACCTGTGGACATTTTACGAAAGGAAAATTTTGCGCCTGAGCCTTCTCGTTTTACTAAATTGTAAAATAATGTTTTCTTAACTTGTATTGACAAGTTAAGAAAACATTAACGGTGCTTTTTGAGACATTGAATCTACGAGTGTCAATATTTTAAATACATCATGTCTTAAATTTTTGTTTTTTGATTTTCTTGTTGGGATTGCCAAAGCACGGTGTCTGCTTGGTAAAGCTAAAGGAACTGTAGTTCGATATCGTTATTCCATTCGATGTTAATTTTTTACGCCCACTTGTCTCTTGATCTCGAATTCAACTACAAACACTTCGCGAGTGTATGCGTGCGCGTTCGCGATTCACATACCATTTGACGCGGGCCAAAAGACCGATGCGAGTGAGAAGGCGTAGACAACATCTAAATCTCAACATCATCTCGTGGTTTACAGTTGTCGCAGGCTTTCGCGACCGTTCGCGCCGCGAGTGTATAGCCGGCTTAACACAGATATGATCCGAGCTCGCAGCTCTGCCAGCAAGCGTGGCAGAGTCACAAATAACATTAATTAAGACATATTTTTCCTCCAGGGAAGCCTGTCGCGAGGCCTGGGCTGGTCTGCGTCTCTCCCCACTCTTCGGCTGCATCTGCCCCAACACCCACATGAAGAAGCGGTGCGACCGCATCTTTGCTGTGGTAAACCACAACCCGTGCGTTGGTGAGTAAGCACCTTTATTTGCTCACGCTGTTGTTTCTTCGCGGGTTCTGAGTGAAATGTAAAATTAAAATTGTATAATATGTATTTTTAGACTGACGTCTAATACATCGTCTTTTCGAAATAACTTATTTCGGGTTGTTTGTACATTCGTCACAAAATTGATTCGTCACTATTTTTGCAAACTCACATTGACAGAGAATTCGTCACATGCATTCAAAATATATTTGAATTCGTCACAGGTCTCACCAGCATTGTCTTAATCAAAACGGACGGTTTTAAGACATCAACTATGAAGGGCCAACATCGAATCATTGCATTGTCGCTTTATGACACACATAAGTAGCAACCTTAGAATAAATTATAGTCAATATGTCTATAGTAGCAAAACAACCATCTTTAACTACAAAAATTAAGAAATAAATAAAATATCTATGACGTCAACTATCCAAAAATCAGTGTTATAAATAACTTTTTTCACCTTCTAAAAGTTAATAAGCAACTAGACAACAAACCTATATAATCAAAAGCTTTTACGCATAATAAAACATACAGTTTTAGGCATCAAAAATATCTGATACTAGTATTAAGAACACATAATTACTATCACTACTAATTTTAATGATAAATTAGACCTATTTTATTTAGAATCCACCTAAGGGTCAGTACACACTAGGTGGCGCCGTGGTGGAAACTTCTCGCGCCTGGCATAGGTCGAGGCCAGGCTGCAGGGCTAGATGGAACGGTAAGCACTCACCTCCTTCAGCGAAGCAGTTATGCTAGCGAAGGAGGAGGAGGAACGCGTGGGGGAAAAGACAACCTCCACCTCACAACTCAGTCGCAGCTGGAGATGCTCACGGTAACAGACGTCGCGGGGTGATTTCCAGCCACCGTAGGCGCGGGTAGGCGCGGGCATGCGCACGACGAGTAATGGGTGACTCGTAGACATAGCGGGAGACGCCGGCGCGGCGCGTTCGATGCGCGCTTCAAATAGATGTCAGCATTCTGACGGGGCCCCCATAGAAGGCCAAAGGCCTGCCGAGGTCGCGGGACTGTCCAAATAGGTAAACCTGACCCTGGAACGTAAGGGGCTATTGAAGTAACACCGTGGATTTCAGTCAAATACGAGTCTGAGATGAAGAGTCCTTTAGTAAATTTTAGATTTGGAGTCGCTATTATTTTAGACGCGTTCAGGGACACGTCTCGGTGTGAATTGTCCCTTACTGAAATTATTAAAACCTTCAGTCATTTCCAGTAGGTAAACGACATTAAGAGTTATCTATTTTATTATTTACCACAACGACCTACGCCTGAAGCCGTTAAAATATTAACGACATCAATCATATACTCCATAAATTATGTAAACCCAACCGAATTTTGTCCACCGAAAATACGATAATATTAAAAACTATAAATCAAACGGACTGTCTGTACGGACTTTTTTAATACTGAATTTTGTGTTACTGTCATTACAGTAACAGAAAATACCATTTAGAACATAGACATGTCATTACCATTAAATTTAGAACATAGACATTGTCATTACCATTTAGAACATGACATTAGGGACATAGATTTGTAACCTAACCTAGTTTGATATACTTTTTGGAACAGTGATTTAGGAGAACCGTTTTATCAGTACAATTCTTGGAAGTACCTACCTTAGGTAGCACCTTTGACCCCAATTGTCATTCCAAGATATGGATTATGAGCGACTCGCTCTCCGATCATGGATCATGCACGGGTCGACGGCGCGTCGTGTTCCGTACTGTATGACGGGGCCCCCCTTAGAGCGGGACTATAGGGTAACCGTGGTCCCAGAACGTATCTATTGAAAGACACCGTGGATTTTAGTCAGTACAAGTCTGACAGTCCCTTCCGTCCTGCCCTAGCTGGGTGGACTCATTTGATTATTTTACGACGAAAAATATAAATAAAAAGATATGGATTATAAGACGATTCTCATGATCCTATATCCATAATTTACTCCTAATTCGTATCATCGCACAGCTGGGGCCATAGGACTCTCTCTTCCATAGCTATAATGAACCAATCGTCGTTTGTTTTGTCCAGCTTGCCGACAAAGCCGTCTTTAACTTATTGGAGGCTCTGGGCATATTAGGATAATGGGGCCCCTATGACTTTGACAGAACACTATTTTGTTTAGGCTATCTATTATTTGTAAACAAAAGTGTACATATTTTTTTTCGTTTGTAAAAAAATAACTTTTTTTATATTTTGTTGATTAAATATCTCGAGAACAACGCATCAGAAATCGAGACATGATGCATATAACTTTTAGAGAATTTTACGTACTTAGATACCATTGAATTGTATTTTTATATATTTGAATTTATCTAAGCATGCTGAAATCAAAAAGCCAAATTTTTGGGTAGGAGTAGATTAGCTTCGCTCATGCAAAAGCTGTAAGCAAATTGGTATTGTAGTCAGTAATTTAGGTTCGTTGTATTCGAATCAAAAAAGTTTTTCGGCAATAAAAATCGGTTATCGTTTAGTGATCTGGCAGGGACGAGGGGGCCCCTATCGATCACGGGGCCCTGGGCACTTGCCCAGAGTGCCCAGTGGAAAAGAGGGGTCTGCTTGCCGACTTCTATGAAGTCTGCCGCCTTTTGTATCAAAGCTCTAAAAAGTAGTTAAGCCGGAAACACATTATTTAACACGCCACGCGACGCAACGTGTCGACACCCGATGTGCAGTGAGCGCGTGTCGTCGCGTCGGGTGTTCATAGTGTGATTCTGGTCATAGAAAACAATAGATTTGATTTGACCCAACACGCATCACGTTTCATCGGGTGGCGTCGGGTGTTAATAATGTGTTTCCGGCTTTATTTTGTCGTTTGAGAAACGTCAACAATTTTTTCTTGGAGCGTAGTAAGGTTTTGCATACATGGTGGTCCAGCCTCTACTCTTGGTATTTTCCATAATTTGGATATGCAAAGCAAAACAACAAATATTACACTTATAGAAACTTCGTATGAGGACAAACATAATAATGCTTAAATTGTTACAACTTCCAAAACCGCTGGCTTGAGGCTATCCCTCCTAGGTGGAATTGCGATATCGATTGCAAAAACAAAAAAAAACTACTGGCAAAAAAGCCTACCCTGACTGGACAACAACATATAGAACATTGGCAACTTCAACAAACTCAAAACCCCCATTGTCAAATATTCCAGGCCTTAAAACCGCATTCAACACATGAACCTCGAACCCAACGGAAACTCGAAACTATTTCCATTAGTGAAGGGAATCAATACAGACAGTTATACCGGGATTCATTCAATAAACTCTAAGGCAACTAATATAAAGGCACTGACTAAGTACTGACCAATACATCTAAGGGACATAGATTAGGCGCACAGACGGGCCTCTTGAATAGGATAGGTAATTTAGGTCGTCTGGGTAAATGTGGGTTGAGATAAACTGTATTGAAGGACGGTGTGGAAAGTAAATAAATATATACTTTATAGGAATCTTTTTAAATACACTTTCTCGAAAACTGGATCTTGTCGCACTACGATTAGGTTCGACATGCAGTGTATTTTCACTCTAGTGTTTTTTCTCATTTTTCAGAACATGTGCGGAATTTTTTCGATAGAATCATTACCATAGCGTTTACGAATTGACGCAACGACCTGACGCAACGATACTGGGGCGTAGTAATAGTAGATTAGTAGCCAAGGGCTGTAAGGTATCAATTGCAGCCCGAGATATTTAGGCGCACGAGCGCAGCGAGGGCGCCTATAGTTCGAGGGTGCAATTGATGCTTACACCCGAGCTAACTACTCTGCTTTACATCTCGATTGTGAGGTAAGTAGAAAAAACGGGCATTGCAAGAATAAAACATTTTATTAGTTAATTGCTGCTTCAGCTTCCATTTTCATTGATTCGGGAGTGCAGCTTAATTAAATCTTCATCACTTGCAGTACTCATGTTTTTTTCCTAATTATCACGTAATTATAAAAAAGTCCCAAAAACAAACAATATAATATTTATATTATATATTTAAAGTAAAAGTTTTCTACTCCCGCCTTTTTTCATCTTTTTTTTTTCAAGAACGGGATTTGAGCTTCGCCGTTCGATATTTAAAATTGATGACTATTAAACTCGAAGACAAGGCTAAATAGCGAAGCGACCTCTTTTGTCATTAGGCTGAATGCATGATGTCTATTGCCAATATGATGGTTAGATGTCCGCAAACTTTTTTTTTAATTACTTACCGCCCTAGGGCCTTTTCTAGCTACATTAATACCCTAGAGCGCTAATTGGTTACTTACAAGCCCCATTTGGGGGTAATAAGGACCTACTTACCGAACATGAGAGATGTAAATATGTAAAGTTAGAGCTTGAAACGCTTTATTGAAATATGCACGCAGCCTCACGTCTCGGTGTGTATTTAGCATTAGTGTTGTTGCAGTTTTTTGTCCAAACAGCAGACATTATATATCTAAGAAAAAGCAATCAAAATAAAATCAAGTACCCCCACAAGGGATACTCAGAAATCAGAAAAAGAAAGAGACTAGTTGTCAAACTTACCAAATGAAATATGCGTTATTACTAATTATTAACCTGTTACGGGGCTATGGGCTGCCGGAGGTCAGAACGACAATCCTCCCATGTAAAATACAGTTATTCTATTGCGCCCAGTTAGACCGCAAGACAATCACATTGTTTGGAAGATGTTAGACGATGATGAATAAAAACCGACACAGCTGCTTCACCACATAATCTTTGCCACCAATACCCCGGGAACGTTTGATTCATTTCTTATAATCTCAGTGGATTGCTTGGGCCGGGATCTCGCGGGATGGGCCCGTAATCCCGCAGTAATCCCGCACTCATCCGCCCACCGGCCGCGTCAACTTCCAAGCTGCTCGGATCCCTTTAATTCCATAAATTGATCTTGACTTTTTCCAAAACTTTCATTATTATCTGTTAAGAACTTTTGTTCCTCAGGTATGAGGGATTTCGGGGTCAGAAGTAATCCTTCGTATCGGATTTTAGTGGTTCGTTGTGTTGTTGTAGCCCATAGACTTATAACATGGACTAAACCTGTCATAGCCAAATGTCAATGCTCTAGCAAGAGAGGGAGAAAAACAATCACAGAACCATCTATATCTTTCATTTACATTATTAACATTATCTATGTCTGATGGGAAAGAGATACAAGACCCTTTGGTTGTTTTTCTCTCTTTGTATCTAGAGTATGGAAATTTTAGACAGATACCTAATGCTCGATCCTTGATTTATGTCAATGGATTAGCCCAATGAAACGCGTTCTAGACTCCAGTAAGAATAGATCTATAATAGTCATGGCAGAAAATATAAGCTTTGGATTGATTGAAACTTCCCAAAAACCACCAGTCTCCTTTTTAAGCCATATTTGACGACTGCAACGCTAAGGGTGCTCCCACATCTATCGACGCGGAATCGGCTTTTTCCGTCGCCCTTTCTCTTTCTGTCGCTTAGAAATGCCATTTGCTAGACCGAGACAGAAAGCATAATGCGATAGCACGCGGCGGAATCCTCGAGGCGGCCGCGTGCTATCGCATTGTCTCGGTCTAGCAAATGGCAGTTCTAAGCGACAGAAAGAGAAAGGGCGACGGAAAAAGCCGATTCCGCGTCGATAGATGTGGGAGCACCCTAAGTGTGTCAACGACCATTTGGGTTGTTTGTAGACGCTCATATATTTATGAGAGTTTAAATGTTTGTAATGCACCCACGATCCAAGACAAATTCCTAGTACAGGACCCTTTTTTTTCATTCGAAAAAAACTTTCTTACTCACTCACTGTTCTCACCACGCCGACATTTTCATAATTTGTCACAATAAAAATTATTTCAAGTACAAAAAAATCTTAATGCCCAAGTGTTTCCCCTTTATAGGCTCATAACACGAACCTTATAATAAGCTGTTCGTAATTACTGACGTCACAAAGTTGTTCACGTTGGTCACGTGGATATGAAAATAGAACAATCGATATTGGTATTTAAGTTGTTCTGACCAAGGACTTAATATTGAATGACGGTTGGATTACGGATATTATTTTTGGGTGGAGTGTGTCTTAAAAGAGCTCGAGGCTAAATAATTACAGCCGCACAGGTCGATCTTCTGGGGTAAGCCGCGCTTTCCGAGGTTGGTCAGTGGATGGGTGACCATCTGTCATAGTGAGTTTCCTCCGTGTCTCGGAAAGCACGTAAAGCCGTTGGTCCCGGCTGTCATTTGTAGATCTTTATCTACAAATGACAGCCATCTTATCTACAAATGACAGCCGGGACCAACGGCTTTCATCTTTGATGATTTTCATTTCTGACAGTCGTTATTGTTAGTCAGAAGCTCTAAAATCTGACAACCATAGTCTTATCATGAGGTATCGTATTCCCCAGTTACTGGGTTGTGGAGGTCCAATAGGCAGTCGCTCCATGTAAAATACTGATATCCAGATGCATCTGGTTTGACTGGAGGCTACCCCAATATAGTTGGGAAAAAGCTTGTACGTGTGGTAGGCCCACTATGTAAATATCTAGTACTATTATTCCTTGAAATATACATCATAAGTCAGGGTTTATTAAGCAAACATCGTCATACATAACTAATTAATTTAATCATAAAGCTATTTCGGGATCGCCCATTGAGTAGAATTTCAATTAGGACACAGAATCACGTTTCATTTGAACCCCTATATAAATCCTAATTATGGATTTAAACTCAATTTTGTTTGTAAAAAGAAAATATATTAAATCATTAAAGGAATACAGTTCAAATTCTAATGAATAGTGAATTAAATATTAGATCGTAGAAAATCTTTTTTCATTAACTTTGATCCGCGCTCTAATTATTAATAAACCTCGAATAATAATTAGGTTGTATTATTATTCATGAATGATCTAATAAGGGGTTGATAAATAAACGAAATATAAGCTCTAACACCGGAGTTTTTTTTCGGCAGTTTTCTTTCTAAAGAAATATCGAATATTTACTGTAGTTTTTTTAACCGACTTCAAAAAAAGGAGGAGGTTCTCAATTCGTCGGAATCTTTTTTTTTATGTAGGTATGTTCCCCGATTTCTCGAAGACGCCTGGACCGATTTGGATTTTTTTTCTTTGTTTGAAAGGGCATACTTCACAAGTGGTCCCATGATCATCAGGTCAGGATCTGATGATGGGATCCCAGGGAAATCGAGGGCAACCTTCAAATTTTATAGGCACATAGTACCAATTTCATATATTTTCTAAAGCTGTTCAAGTATTTGCATCTGATAATCATCATCTCAGGTGGAT
The DNA here is from genome assembly GCA_954870645.1 of Agrotis clavis. NCBI lineage: Eukaryota > Metazoa > Arthropoda > Insecta > Lepidoptera > Noctuidae > Agrotis > Agrotis clavis. The sequence continues at coordinate 7,637,058 of OX940943.1, forward strand.
GAGCTGATGATGGAAGGTACAACTCCATAACAGTAAGGAGTAGGCGTCTATTGATTTAGTTTGTGTTCGCATATCTCTGGAACTACCAGTCCGATTTAAGTAATTCTTTTTTTGTTGTTCTAGGTATCATTAAACTTAGGGAATACTGCAAGTTTCATCAAAATCGGTTCAGTAGTTTTTGAGATATGGAATTTTATTATCTTATTGTGTACATGAGCGATGTAATTACCGGTGCGAAGGATTACAAAATTCTAGTGCACATGTAAGAGAATGATGTTCTTGACAAGAATTCGGATTGAATATTTAAACTAAAAAGAGTAAAATAAAAACTTTTTCAAAAAAAATGTAACCGCCTTCAAAAACAACCACAAAAAAGTGTAAAATAACCTACAAAATAACTTTTCTTTCGGAAGTCGGTTAATGGAATGTTAAAATCTCCGAAATCTAACTACGATGCACCTTTTCTATGTGAGAGCTGATGGAGCGAATTTTTTGATAATTTTTATATTTAAAATTATACTTGTTATTACCGCAACTCATTTATTTATAAAGTTACAACATGTCACTGGTCTGCAAATTGCAAAAAACGTAAAAAAAATTGAATTTCGCGGGCTACATCGACGCAGTCACCTTAAGATGAAAATATGTTTAAAAATAGAAAAATAATACGTAGAAAAGATAATAATTATTATACACCCGACTTGCGACCTGACTGCGTCATAATAATTAAAATTTTATTTTTAAATTTTGTAATCTCTTAAATACATATTTTATATTATAAACGTGTTTTAGTCATTGGATACATGGGCTGCCGTTGTAAGGCGACTAAAAAGTCACGGTGTATATAATATTATTCCTCACGTAAGGTGCCGTAGGTACCTACTGTTAACATTCTGTGCTACCAATCGATATGAATATGAAGTAATCGATGACGAAACAGAAAAAGATATAGGATGATGATAAAAACAAAATTCCTTGAGGGACATAAGGAGGTAATGAGGAGTGATATATATTTATGTTAATTAATAATTTAATTAAACAATGCATAAAATACGTATTCCTACCTAACTGTGCCCAAACTCGCGAGTCGCAACCCTATTGAGCTTGACCGACAGTAACCTTTTAATGTCGTTGGCGTCATATAAACTAAAATGAACTCTCGCGCGTCACTATTCAGTTCATTTTTGCTTGCGCACGGGAAGTTTAGGCTATTATAATAGTAGGTGGGTGATGCGGGCAAGTAAAAATGGACTCTATTCTCTCGTGCTTAGATTTTACATTTGTTTTTTTTCTTTTTGGGAGTAACGCTTCTGTACCTTTAGGTACTATTATATATTCTGTGGATCAGCTGATTTCCCCATTTAAACCTAGACATTACATAAAGTACCAGTAGGTGGCACTGCCATGACGTCTTAAGAGCGCATGTTCTGAAAGTTGGCAACGTCGCAATTGGCTGTCAAAATATTTACAAGTTTTAATTAATTTTACAATTTTACTGTATGAAAATAAGAAATATAGCTCTGTAGTGCACTGGAAAATTGATTTGGAAATGCAATAATTAATATCGTAACACCGAATTTATAGTTTTAGACGTAAAAAAAAAACATTTGGAAACATTCCAAATGCCTTTTATACACTTGAAACGGTTACAACTTCAAATTCAGTGTTTTAATTACATTCCTATATCAGTTTTCTAGTGCACTACAGAGCCATATTTCTTATTTCCATACAGTAACATTTGCCAAATAAAACTTGTAAATATTTGACAGCTATTAACGACTTTGCCAACTTTCTGGTTATACGCCCTTAAAGCGAGAGTAATTTCAATGTGGGAAAGAGACATACAAGTCGTCTAGCGCCACCTAATTCCCACACGAATAACTCTCGTTTTAAGACTTCATGGTAGGCCACCAATTAACACAACCACATTACAATCAATTTTTTTTAACCAAAATACTGTATAATTATCACTACATGATGGCGTTAATGGCTACACAACAGCATCCAAACGAATAAATATAAAATGTAATCCCATTTGAGATGAAAACCTGAGCGGACTCTGATTTCACAGAAAAACTCTTAATGTTTGAATTTCACTCAGCCTCGTTATGTAGGGGACAAGTTTTACGCGAAAGGCGGAAAAACATGAGCTTAGATAACTCTATACATGTACAGTTAACAAAAGAGAAATGAATGTTAATAAGCAAGCAAGCAACAAAGCAAGCAAGATTCGAACGGTTTTCTAATGTTGTCTTATTTATAAGTATAAATGTGTCTGCGTACCACTCTTTGACTGTATGTAGCATACAGCCGAAGAGTGCATATCCTACTACTATTATAAAGGCGAAAGTTTGTAAGTATGGATGTATGGATGTTTGTTACTCTTTCACGCAAAAACCTCTGAACGGATTTGGATAAAATTTGGTACACATATAGTTTATAACCTGGATTAACACATAGGATAGTTTTTATCCCGATTTGATGTTCCCGTGGGATAATTTAAGAGTTGTAGCGGGTGAAGCCGCTGGCAACAGCTAGTTTGCTTAATATATCATTAAACACACTGGAAAAAAGTTTTAAACTTGTTGTCTACGTACGTTTCTCTTTTGTTGACCATACATAGGTATTTCAGACAAAGTAAAACATCAAAGTATGAAAATGTGTCTATTTTCTCAAAACACTACACCTAAATAATGAATGCCCAAGCATTATTGCACTACTATAATGTTAAAACTCGCCGCTTAGCCAAGCATTGAGAAATATATAAGATTGGATTTAGTACATGAAGACTGCTGAATGACCACTGCTGAACAAAGGCTCCCTAGTACTCGAAATTACTTTCATAAGCCAATTCTGGTTTTAAATATGAAACGCTTTTAAAGCGCATGCTGTCATTGCCGTACGTCACCAGCTTTGCGCCCCGCTTATACCTTGGACCACCCCCTCAAGGAGTTCAGATTGTAACACGAAGCGACGGATTAAGGATTAGCAAGATTTAACAAACAAACGCAAATACAAGGCGTAATTCAAGTCTTACACTTTTGCTTCAGATTCGCAGGAGGATCTCGGGGGCCAATGTGAATTATTAATAGGTTTATCAAGATAATAATAGAATTTTATCAAAGTGGAGACTAGACGAAAACTGAGCTAGCTCAGTTTTCGATTTAATTATTTTGGTGATTACTGTCTATAATTTTACTCCCATGACAGACTTTTCGTCATTAATGGATTCTGAATTCAAAAACTAGATCAGATAAGATAGGATTTTAAATCAATTGGCGGCCTGGAGGTTCAGTTTTTTGATTGACCGATTGAGCAACACGTTAAAATATTGATAGGAGCACAAACGGGAATAGATTCTAACATTTCTGTACATAGGTGTATAGAAAATTCAAGTTCTAACACTTTAATAAAACGAGGTATTGGCTTTTATAAAATATAAATTATATTAGCCAAATTAAAAATCACTAGCAAGGTTATAGGTACGTTCGTTCGATTCAAAGTACAGACTAGAAGTGAGATTTGAATAATGTTGGGTAGCGAGGAAAGCTGTGTTTTAGAGAATTACCTACGATGTATCGATTATTACGGAATCGACTAAAGATTGATATTTTTACATTTATAAATAAAGTAAACCAACGAGGTGTTCTGTATCTGAACATAGGTGCTCGAAAAACCGTTGCTTAAACGAGAATATCTCGAGAAATTACAAGAGAAAACATAATATACATTTAAAAAATAGGACATGACCTTATATAAAACCCGCTGACTTAATGCCCTAAACATTCTGCCATTTAACCAAGTGTTAAATCTTGTTAAGTAACTCGTGCTTAACTAATCTAAATAGTACTTCAAAGGTTACCAAACTAAAATAAACTTACACCCTTTAGTAATAGCTTCTATAATAACACAAGGTACATAAGTTACTGACTCTTAAATGTCAATTAAAGTCAATTAATTACCACGCAACCAACTAAATAGTGGAATATACTTCGCTACATACTGTGCTACATATTAAAAACGTGATCTGTATGTATGTATGTTTGCGGTAAACTTAAAAACTACTGAATAGATTTTTATAAGATTTTTACTAATTCATGATGACGGTTCTGGTGCATTATTTGTTAAAATTTTGTGTAAATAGTTGAAATATTATGAAAATAGTTGAAATTGTCGGAAAACAGTCCAACAAAATTGTATGACTATTGTATTAAAAAGTCAAAAATGTATATTTTTTGTTATTTTTTTTATATTTAAAAATAATTGAATATTTTGAAAGACAAATAAAGAAACTGTACTTGACGCCAAACAACAATAATTAAGAAAAATAACAGAGGTGTTACAGTCCACTAAACTTTCTGTCATAGAAAGGAAGCTTGTGTCCCAACAGTGGGATGACATTGGTAAATATTTTTTTTCTAAATGAAGTCCTTGATATTGTATTTATATTAAAAAACAAACTTAATACTAATTAGAAAGTAATTTGAAGCTATTTCTTGACGAATACATATTTGATACCAAACCATTAAGAAGTAGGTAATTATACTTCACTGTTGGTTCTATTTTCATATACGGAAACGATTAAATTTTTTGTTGAAATACTGATATTAAATTCTACATTTATTTATAAGGCCAAAAAGTTCGCTGGACTATCCAAAGAGGTTGACCGTGACCCTGGAACATAAAGAGCAATTGAAAGAACAGGATGGATTATTAGTCAGTCGCTATCGCTCCAACCAGGGCGGCGGCAGGACTCATTTGATGATTTAACTTTTAATAAAAATGCCGTGAAAGAGGAAATGAAATGATTAAAGTTTTCTGGTCATTTTTAACACGTTTAATTTTGCGAAAAAAATCCTAAAATATAGTTCCAGTTTCAAATCAGTCGGACACCCACCTTTTGTGGGTGTCCACTCAGCTAACTGGCCGTTAAGTAAACTGCCGTTAAGCAAACGAATCGGCCCGAATTGTGCGCGCCAATAAAAACTTCATGTTGATTTATCGTTGACATTTCAAAAATTAAATGGTCCAGCATAAAAGTAACTTTAGTGATTTTATTTCAACGTTTTTACTTTACAATATCAACCAATGGTACTGTTCGGGCGCTATGAAAGCATTTTATTGTTATAAATAAACTGTTAAGGGCCAGTTGTTTGATCAGTAGTTAAACTATTGTTAAAATCCTAAACATTATTTTAACAAATGGTTAAAATGAATAATACAAAATATTTAACAAGTACCTACTTACATTATTTTGACATAACTTGAAATTATAATCAGTTTGGATTGGAAACAGATGATGAATCCACAATCAGTACTGTCATACGAATAATAAATCAATGCAAAAGTTTTTTCTGTCTGTTTCTTGTTTACACCTAGCGACCGAATAAATTGGGATGGCCTGGATAGCGTATTCCGTCAACCGACTTACATAATGTAAAAATATTTTAATAATAACGACGTTAATTATTTATGCAGAAAAATAGTATATTATGCAACTTATAAATAAAGGACGGATTTAAAGCGAGGGCCATAGATGAATCACTAGCAAGCGAACGATCACTCATGATTGAATCACTCATGATTGGTGCTGATGCATGTGTCATGTTCGTGAACGGGCGCTGTCAGTTGCGACTGGTCATCTCTTAGCTGCCACGGTTTATTTTAATTTATTGATTTTTATTTCTGCATTGTCTTTGTTTTAAATTTTACTATGGACACTTTTAAACTTGCTACATCGTTCTCACATAATGTACCATCTATGAATGAATGATGTAACAATGATTCTGTAATAATTTTGGCGATCTGAAAAGAGTGTCCATGGAGTTTCTTACACGTTCTTCTCCATAGAGATCTACGACTTGGAACGTGCATCTACGGTACTTTCACAGTTTTTATGTCTTGTGACTGGGACTGTAGCACCATAACTTTTTAGTGTTTAATACTTAATATTCCTTTAATTGTCTTTGACAATTCTAAAGTGCCTGTAACTGGCCTACTTGAAATAAATGCTTTGATTTTGAAAAATCACGACCGAGGGAGTAATTCATGATGATTGAATCGCGAGCATAGCAAGTGATCAATAGAGATAGAATTGGTCATGAAACGCATGCTGGGTACATTTTGGGAATTTTAATCCCTATAGTTAGTTTTCGTGGGTTTAATTTTGCAACCAATGCAGGCAGGCCGGGAGCAAATACTAGTATAACCTAATACCCTCAACATATTCATAAATTCTTGATTACGTACTGATCACATGTCAATGTTATATTCAAATAAATAAACTCATTTCTGATATAAATAAGAGTATGAAAAGATGTGATGAAACCTCATTTGATCCGCTTTTTTACTTTCTTTTTATTTCTCAGAAAAACAGAGTTTTTTCAGATCTTAATCCACCTATGGACTGTTTCAACAAAGTTTCTTTATATCAATACATCAGCTAAGAAAATATTTATGTTGATAATTTCTTATATATCTCGTCTTCTGAAAGTGTGTTTTTGTTATTCTCACATACTTACATTTATGTAGTAGTCTAAAAGATATTTTCTTAGTGTTTCTCAGAAAAAACTCGATGTTCTGTTTTCCTAGTTTTTTGGTCAAAGCTTTACTTTGATCTTAATACAATTTCGTCAATGTTTTTGCAAGATAAACGGGAGAAAAGAGAGATTTTCTTGTAAGTTAAGGCTCTCTTGGTTTTTTTATTAACATTTTTTTATAGGTAATCCTACGGGATTTTTTTCCTGGATAAAAAAAAATTACTCAGTTTACCAAAACATCCAAATCTTTTCACTAGTTAATGTGGAAGAATAAGGTGAACAATTAAACACCCATCCATCCATCCTCACAAAATTTCCCATTTTAAAGACAGTTAAATTATATAGTTAAACTAAACCAATCACTCTTATGCCTCTCTAAAGTCATATTTCGAACAAATCATTCTTGAAGGCTTATTACCTGAAGCCCTTTTTTTTACGTGGTAAAAGCGTCAAATGGGTCCAACTCAGGGCAGGGCGGGAGGGACTCTCAGACTCGTACTGACTAAAATCCACGGTGTTCTTCACTAGCCCTTTCCGTTCCAGGGTCACGGCAATTCGGTAAGTCCCGCGACCCCGGCAGGCTTTGCCTCTAGGGGAGGGCCCCGTTATTATGCTGACACGATTTGAGGCGCGCGTGGAACACAACGCTCCGAAATTGCGTTGACGTAAATTTGTTGGAAAAAAATATTAACAGTTTTTTAAATTTTTCATACAATAAACGCAGTAAGTACTTCAAGTAAAAATGTAAATAAAATACAGATGATAAAGCCTCCGTTGACGTGAAAACCCACATTTCCTCATAACGAACATAAATTAAGCGGTCGAATAAACATTTGTTTGTTTCTACTCAGTTAGCAATTCACTTCAGCAACATTCGCGCACAACAAATTTCAGTTACAGTGAAATCATTTCCTTTGTCTGCCAGCGCTAGTCCCGGAGCCAGCGGTGAATTTAGCAACGTTGTATTCGAAAAAGTTTTTTTTTCTCGTCGCTTGCAATTGTTTTCTTCGTTTTAATTTATGTTTTAAAAGAGTTTTTTTAAGTGCTGTTTAAGTTAGTAATTATTTATTTAAATGTGTGTTTTATCGGAATTTATTGGCATACAAATTACGAATAAATGGGTTGTTATTTAGTAACCTTAAAACAGCGACTTATCTTTTCGTTCTGAGACGAAAAACTCAACGTAAATATTGCTTTTGACGATTTTTAAACATTAATAAAACACTATAACAACAACAATTGAACAGAAGGTAAAGCTCTTTATTCCATCAGTCTAATACAGATTGAAAAATTTAAATTACGATTTTATCAAATCAAAATTGAATCACATTTCCTTGTTAAATATAAAACCACCGATCTACTTATACTTGGGTCTCATAAATAACCTCCAAAATTGCGAAACCACAACACCATTATTTCGTGCTAGCTCTTGACCTACAAGTTACAAAAGACTTACTGCGCGCACCAATTACAGAGCAGCAAATACATATTAGCTGAGCCTGTGTGCTACTCAAATCAACTGTTCACAATGCGGAACTGCTTAGCTGTGGTGTTTCTGACTGTTTTCCTGAAGTCTCATAGGTATGTGCTGCTACCCGTGGCTTTACTCAAGTCGTGGTCGAAAATTATCCCACGGGAACGAGAACTTATTGCCAACGGATATGTAAAGCCCAAAACAGATTCACGGCGTGGAACCTCGAAAAAAACGAGAAGCGTGAATGTGAAAGGTTTCTCTACGTCTCTATCACTACAATTTCATATGAAATGAAATACATAGCAACACCACAACAACTACTTAAAGAAAACCACCATCAAAGTCTTCAAGCAAAGTAATCAATGACTCGTCCCACATCACAGTGACGTCGCCACGTTCACGTCGTGTGCCACAAGTATTCGGCTCGAAGGACCAATAACTTCAATCGAATATTAATTTTGGAGCAAGTCAAGGGCCCCCACAATATGGAAACAAAGGGGCCCATTCATCGCCCTTTGTCCCAACCACTTTGAGGACCCCAAAGTAAACCTTTTTGAAGATTTCTTTTGGCTTTGACAGGGAGGTTCGTAGTTACCACATTTTACTTTAGTAGTGATTGTGGGTTGTTGTTTTAGTTTTGCTACTTGTTTTTGAGTACCTATATATGTGTAGTTTTAGTGAAAAAGGAACTTTAAATATATACACCGTGACTTTTTAGTTGTCTTACAAAAGCAGCCCAGTTCATGTATCCAATGACTAGAACACGTTTATAATAAAAAATAGGTATTTAAGAGATTTGAGAAAATTATTAATAAAATAATTCGGTATTATGACGCAAGGCGTAGTTCGAAACGGCTTATGTTTAACTTTCACCAGATATAGTAACATATAACAGACAAAAATAGTAAATGATCACCAAAATGAAACCCGCATTTTAATGTAAAATTATAAACAGTTTTTAGTCCGCTCAATTTAGACCAAAAAATGAGGGTGAAATTACATAAAGTCCCAGCAAGCTGAATTTCTGTGAAGTTGTTCAAAACATAATTATAAACAATGTCTAAAAGTTCCCCATCATTCCCCTGTAAGGAAAAAAAAAAATTCAATGTCAAAGGTAAAAAAAATGAGTTTTTCGCGTTTTTCAGCAAAACGGTAAGTTTTATCATAAAAGTACCTCAGACAAAAATTGTAGATCATAAAATTATCTATAAAAATGTATCAATACTTTTTTTCTTACGAGCCACCTTTTCTGAGATATAACGATTCAAAAAGTTATAAAATTTGTTATCGTCATAATATGCATGAGTACGCCACGTACATACATCTAGATGATGATGACGTATTGATTATTGACGTATTGATTACAATAGAGCAATTCAATTCGACAAATATAACTATTGTTGTTGGTGAAGATGTTGACTTACTTGTATTACTCACTGCTCGAAAAGAAAAAAAAAAACTTACGAATAAGACGAATAAACTTCAACACTTTTTTTTTCATTTACATCGCTTTTATCTTTCCCAATCTTTGAAAATTTCCGTTATTTTGCAATAGTTTTACATTAAACAGGATCACACCCGTGGAGTAGGCCTACTGGGGAAACCACGTTAAAAAAAACGCGCTAAGTACACTACCTCATAGGTGGCGTGGAAACGTGTGCATATTATGACGATAACAAATTTTATAACTTTTTGAATCGTTATATCTCAGAAAAGGTGGCTCGTAAGAAAAAAAGTATTGATACATTTTTATAGATAATTTTATGATCTACAATTTTTGTCTGAGGTACTTTTATGATAAAACTTACCGTTTTGCTGAAAAACGCGAAAAACTCATTTTTTTTACCTTTGACATTGAATTTTTTTTTTTCCTTACAGGGGAATGATGGGGAACTTTTAGACATTGTTTATAATTATGTTTTGAAGAACTTCACAGAAATTCAGCTTGCTGGGACTTTATGTAACCTCGAATGTCTAAATTGACCGGACTATTTTAACATTTCGCTATCCTATTTAAGGGTAGTTCTTCGAAATTTGATTCTTTGACTGATTCATATGGTCAAATTTTAAATTCACTTTCAGCTCAGTAACACATGTTTATGAAAATAGATATTCCAAATAACATTTATTTGTTTGAGGGACTCCTTTTTACAAAGTAGTTTTTAAGATATCGACGTTTAAAAATTTTGTGCCCAGATGAATCAGAATTTTTTACAGATGAATCAGGAACAGAAATAAAAATGGAAAACTTTAAATAAAAATGGGCTTTGAATTAAGAAAATAATCATAATATTATAACAACAATAATATTTTTCTATAAAACAATTAATTTATTAACAGTGGTCATAATATCAAGAAAAAAATCTGGTCAATTCAACAATAAAATTCTTGTTTTTAAACTAACAATTACAGAAATAAATACTTACAGAAAAGCGAGAATTTTGTTATAAATAGGTACTAGATAGTTATTTTAATGCTAGGTTATAATATTCTCTCTGTTTAGTTTTGTTTTTTCTCTCTATTTTATCAAATATTATTCTTTCATTTTTAATTTCCACGCAGCATACTTGTCTGGATCTTTTCTTATTTTCCATCTTAGAAGGATGAAAAATTCGTACGTTCTGCGAGTCTCTTTTTCTCATAGATATATTTTTTTCCATCTTTTCTACTATTGATAGTGGCATTGTTGTGAACGGCAATATAAAATAAAATAGATAGAGTTTGACATAAGAATAAATACCGAAAAATAATGTCAAAATTATCTCACACACACTCTACTGACATGGAAAAGTAAAATAACGTAACAAAAGTGCTCTTTTCTGGCTGGAAAAGAGGAAAACTAATTTATTTTCAGATTCATATGGGTTTTTGAACATATGAATCAGGCACAGATGAATCATGATTTTGCCTAAAATCATGCTTAACTCATCATTCATACAGAATTCATTATTATCATTTTTCTACACGATTCTGTAACCCAAAAGCATCACACGAAACTCAGATTAAAGTCTAAAAACAGCAAAATAAAATTAATAAATTAGGCATTGTAATCAGCAAGGTACCTAAACCAAGCACAGATGAATCAGACATTTACCTTTGTTTCACCAGGTTCTAAGCCAACCAGCCTCACGTCCGCCTTCTAGCACGTCCGTTGTACGACAGGTTTCCCCCCACGTGGGATCCCAGACTCTCATCATTATTCCTCGACCAAGTACAGTCAAGCGAAGCTTACTCCACATGAATCAGTATTATACGCCGGACACATCTTATTTACTAAATTAAAAACACACTAACGTAGTTATATCTAATATGTATTTTTTTTTTGTAAGAGGTCAATTAATTACCTTTCGATATAACTTTAATTTATATTGATGAATCAAAAGGAAAATGCGCCATTGACCATTTTGTTCCGGAAAATGGGAAACGGACGCCCTATATGAATCAGGAGAACAGACTTCAAATTTTTTTATTTTGTATCTAGATAGCTACTATTAAAAAAATATAATTTGTCCCAGGTAGAGCTAAAGCTAAACTGTACAGAAAAAAATATTACATGCCGTTTTGTTAGTTGGTTACAGAAATATACCCACAGACATCGAAAATTTTGTCTCTGAAGAACTACCCTTAATCAAAATGACTCCAAATAAATCATTGTCAACCCAAAAGTAGTAAATGATTACCAAAATATTATGTTCATTAAAATATGTCATAACGAGGTGTAATAAAAAAAATCTACCTAAGCAGGGTCGACGAAGCCCCGCTTCGCTTCGCGGGGCTTCTATTTCTGTGTACAAGGTTTAAAGGAACCTAACCAAACCGAACTTCGGGGTGTCCCTGAAATCTTGCTAAAGCGAGTTTTAGATTTGGTGCGCATTCAGTATAGATTTGGTGATCATTTACTATATTTGGTGTTCGAATACAATTTGAAGTGTAGTAGCTAAGGGTATCAAAGCATTTTATGGTGGTCATTATATTTAATCCCGTTAGAAACACCCTTGTCTCATAGAAAATTGGAATGGAATGATCTGCCCGACTATTGCGCAGGGTAGGTACACTCTACAGCTTCATAGGTACGTAAACATTTTAACAGGGTGTTTCATATTTCTAATGTACCTATTTATTAAAAATAAAAATTATTATTACGATACAAAAAAAACTCGCCTAGAGGTATTTTAGGTCGGATACATTAAGTGGACCACTTTTATAAGACGACTAAAAAGTCACGGTGTACATTCTCCTAGTTCCAATTCTAAAAGTAGTTAAGTTGATACTGGAAATCGTTCTAAGGTCTGAAAAGTTCTGAAAGCTTAATCGAAGTTCCGGGGTCGCAGGACCTACGAAATCACCTGACCAATCTACATATAGGCACAGCTCAAACACTAAAAATAGCCAGAAAGCCAAGAAATAGCCCAAACAAAATTATCAACGAAATGACGACCTTCCACTTATCGTAACCTCGAACCACCACTCAAATTACGGAGGTAAATAAACCATAAGTACATTATATGTCCCTGTCATACCTAAATCAGGTACTTCAAATATTTGGACGACGAATAATTTAGTACTTGTCGCTCCTATGTACTGTAATGTTAGCTGATAAGGTCTTGGAGGACATAATGTGACAGTATACTTGACAGTTTTATAGATTGCCACAAAATGATGTAATGCTTTTAGGATTAGGCAGGCAGTCTTATAGTAAAATCAAATTATGCCCACTATGTATGAGTCATCCCGGGTCGAGCGACGGCGCGTTGAGTTCCACGCGCGCCTCAATGATGACGGGCTCCCCCTCTAGAGGGCCAGAGCCTGCCGGGGTCGCGAGACTTATCTCATTACCGTGACCCCGGAACATAAAGGGCTATTGAAGGACACCGTGTATTTTAGTCAGTACGAGTCTGACAGTCCCTCCCGCCCTGAAAAAAAAAAGTGAGCTATGTGCCACTAATTGGGTAACTCAAATCCAGCTTCCATATTCCTTCTATTAGTTTCTGATGGAAAACATTTTTAGGTAATTTGCCCAAGGATTTATTTTTTATACTCAGTTTATGAATAACAGAGTTAAAAGATAGTTCAATTGGTTTGTAAGACAGAAAATCTATACATATAATAAAATTGTAGGAAAGTGGTGTCTGAACAATGGAAATATATAAAAAAAAGTAGCAGGGGTTGTTATTATATCGATGCCGAAGCCGAAAATGTAGTTAAATTTTTTTTTGTCTGTTTGTCTGTTTGTGTGTTTGTGTACGCTAATCTTCGGAACTACTGGACGGATTGAATGTTTTTTTTTTGTTGTATAGGTATTAAGCCGGGTTAACATATAGGCTATAATTTATCTTGGAAACTTGAACACCTGATGCAGAACCGCAACAGACCTGCTTAACTATAAGAGATACAGAAATGGTGCCATAGCAAAAATTGTTCCACGTGATGAGCATTTTCTGCTGAGAGAATAAATTTGAAGATCCTGGACACCTGATGTGAAACACCAAGAGCCCAGCTACACTATGTCATATACAGGAACGACGTCTTAGCAAGAGTTGTTCAGCCTGATAAGCACTCTCTGTTGACGTATAAAAATTAAAGAACCGGGACACCTGATGTGGAACTCCAACTGCCTAGCTACACTATAACATATACAGTAAAGACGTCATAGCAAGAGCTGTTGAGCCTGATGAGCAACCTCTGTTGTCGTATAAAAATTGAAGATCTGGTACACCTGATGTGGCACTCCAACAGCCCAGCTACTTTATAACATATATAGGAATGACGTCTTAGCAAGAGTTGTCCAGTCTAATGAGCACTCTGTGTTGATGTATGAAAATTGAGATTTGGAACACCTAATGTGGAACTCCAAGACCCCAGCTACACTATAACATAATATATAGGAATGACGTCTTAACAAGAGTTGTTCAGCCTGATGAGCACTCTCTATTGACGTATAAAAATTGAAGATCTGGAACACCTGATGTGGAACTCTAAGAGCCCAGCTACACTATACTTAATATACATAGGTACATAGGAATGACGTCTTAGCAAGAGTTGTTTGGTCTGATGGTCATTTCCTGTTGACTTACAAAAAAGAAAGATCTGGAACGTCTGGATTCGTCTCGCGCATCCCGTTGTTTTCCCGTCCTAGGCTCTTAGAATTTGACGTTTCAGGTCTTCGATTTTGACGACCCCGTCGTCGCTGGCATAAGCAACAGGATCCGCGTACGAAGTCGCGGGCAGAAGCTAGTTCATAATAAAATAGAAGGTGTTTTCATTTGTTTTGGATAACTTAGTTTCTTTTCAAAATGTTTATTTAAATACCTACCAACAATTCTAGATTTTGGATTATTTATCATAGGATTTTATAAGTCAATACATTTAACATATTATTTATTGTAGGTGCCCTGTTGAGCATTCTAAACTAAAAACCTGAGAGACCAGAAAACTACAATGCCAAAAACAAATTGATTAAAAGTAATCACTTTCCCAAATCAATTATCGACTACAACCAATATTGAAATTCCATCCCCGATGACCTAAATAATAAAACAAATTCTGTTGAAGCAAAATAAACAAACTATGAGTATAAAACAGTAAAATTCGCGTTGAACAAAAACACGGATCATTTTGTTGGTAGCAAAAAGTAAACAGTTTGTAGAAAGTTTGGAACAGAGGTGGACCTAGGGTGGTGCCCTGTATAACTATGGCATTAAACACACTATGAAATTGCAAAACAAATGCCTTTCTTTGTTTGGGAAAAAATGGGTATTAGGGCTAACTGTTTCTTGTTTTAAATATTAATGTTT